>JANCRC010000003.1:17930000-22930000 GCA_024362995.1 Heteromeles arbutifolia | reverse complement strand
CAATGTCACGCATAAGGTTGCAATGCGTTATCATCCTCAAACGAGTGGGCAAGCCGAGGTTTCAAATCATGAAATCAAGCAAATTTTAGAGAAGACAGTTGGGCCAACGAGGAAGGATTGGAGCTTGCGCTTGAATGATGCACTATGGGCGTATCGTACGGCCTACAAAACACCCATTGGCATGTCCCCATTTCGCAGTTATGACCTTCAATATGGACATAGATGCCGCAGGAGTTCATAGAAAACTTCAATTGAATGAGCTTGAAGAGATTAGGAATGACACTTACGAGAACGCTCGAATCTACAAAGAGAAGACGAAGGCCTTTCACGACAAGATGATTCGAAGCAAGACGTTCTTCAGGGGGCAGAAAGTGTTACTTTACAATTCGGGCCTTAAATTGTTTCCAGGTAAGTTACGTTCTAGATGGAGTGGACCTTTTGTTGTTACTAACGTTTTTCCTTATGGTGCAGTTCACATCCAAAGTCTAAAGACGGGACAAGAATTCAAGGTGAACGGACATTGTTTGAAGCCGTATTATGAGAATTTTGTGGAGCATAACATGGAGGACATACCCCTCTATGCCGTGGGCTCCAATGAAGCTTAAAATGAAGGATTCGTCCGGCTGGAAGACGTTAAAGCAAGCGCTTCTTGGGAGGCAACCCATGCAAATAAAGAAGAACTAGGAAGCTTCGGCCCTACAACCAGATTTGCATTCCTAAACCCTACTCTTTATTGCTTTTACTTTGCCATATTTGTCATGTTTGTTAGTTGTGTTGTTTGCTTGCTTGTGTGTGAGTCTATGCTTGAAACATTGAGGACAATGTTTGGTTTAAGTGTGGGGGGGGGGGGGGGGGGGTAAACAAAGTGTTTTGTTGGAAATTCTTGGGATTTTGTCACCTAGCACTTCTAAAGTTGCTTTTCAATGTTTTTGAGTGTTTTTAGGGTGTTTTGAAGTGTTTTTATGTGTCTTGAAAGAAAAATACGAAAATTTTGAAAAAAAAAATCGAAAAAGTTTTGAAAAATACCAAAAAGAGTCCTTTTTGAGTCGTTTTTGTGTGTTTGTGTCTTAGGGTACCTTCCAACACAATGATGATGATAGGAGCATATTTATGCTACTTAGTTAGTGTGTTTCCTTGCATTTGCTTAGCTATTTGTTGCTTAGTATAGTGTTTAAAGTCATTTTCGTGTGTTTTTAGGTCCAAGAAGCAAAGTTGGCAAAAAGATGCATTTTGGAGCATTTTAGAGCAAATCTGGGCATGGAATGGATAGCACAAGCAATGGGCATGAAGATGGACGAATTTGGAGTTTAAATGGAGTTGGGATTATGTTTCAAGGTTGGAGAAATAAATTCAAATCATTGAAGATAAGGAATCAGCTCAAAAGAAGGAGGATTATCCAAAACATTATCCAAACAACCTTATCTTATCTTATCTTATCCAATCCTTATCTTATCTTAACAAACCTTATCCTATCCTAATCCTTTTCTAATTCAATTTCTGGTACAATGAGGGTTTATTTTCTGATTGGGGGACATTTAAATTAAAGTTCTAGAAACTCTAAGCCTTGCCGCACCTAGCTTTCCAGAAAACCTGATTTCCTTGCCTTGCAAGGCTTTCTAGAAGCCTTATCCCTCCTTATCCAAATCTGCCGCACCTTAGGCCCTTTCCCATTGGAAATCTGATTGTTTTGAGCCTATTTCTGGATGGATTTGGTTTTCTAGAAGTCCCAATCTGATTCACTTAGGGTTTTTGGTGCCTATATATATTAAAACACCCTTTGCCGTGCACACCACCCCCCATACACAACCATTCACGCCAGAAACCATCCCCTACCCCCTGCCGTGCCATATCATCCACACAAACCCAGAAAACCCCTCTTGTGCCGCAGCTATTCAAGGAAGGAAGGAGAAGGTGCCACTCTAAGTCGTGACTACTGCTGGAGCGTTCTTAGGTGTTGTCTATCCTTGTTTTCAATGTTTCAATTCAGTTTTCTTTGTTTAATTGCTGTCATGAGGAACTAAACCCCTATTAGTTAGAGGGGGAATTTGAAGCCATGAATATATGTTTCTTATGATTTGATTCACTCCAGTTACGATTTCATAAAGTATGAATGTGGTTTACTTTTCTGTGCTTATTAAGAACTTGTTTATGTATGTGGGTTGGGGGTCGACACTTGATTTGCATGCATAAATTTGATGCTAGGATATAAGGGAATTTCACCTAATCGTTATGAACTTATATTCACAAGTAGTAAAGGTTGCTAGTCACAATTGTGTTAAGTAAACCCTAGGCAGGAGTAACATGCGTATTCCATAGTTATGAATGCCTTGTCAATGTTTATGATTTCCATGGAACTTAATGATCTTTGATATGTATCTCTATCATGCGTATTCCATAGTTAGGGAACTTGATAAGAATAATTTGGTTGTGATGCGTTATCCATTCAATTCAATGAACTTAGGGAAATCTGGGAATTAATTAGTTCAATACAATTAATTCGGAACATTGTCATTCATGGTTTATCGAAAGAGTAACTGGGAATCAAGTTGTATGCATATGTTTATGTGTGGATAAGGATCCCTCTAACTAGCCATTCACCCATTCAAATCACCAATTTCGTGCCTTTTTAAGTTGTCTTTACAATTTTGTTTGTTTAAGTTTAAATTCGTTCAAAAACAAATCCCCCTTTATTTTGAAGTGTTAGAATAGTTAAAATCTGTTTTGATTTGTGTTTTTAAGTGTCTTGAGTCAAGTTAAAATCTATTTTCGTCCAAAGTAGTGTTAAGAGTTCAAAACTGCCCAGTTTGTGTTTTTAGGCAGTTTTGAGTGTTTTTGTGCTGTTTTGAGTCTTTTGAGTTGTTGTAGTGTTTTAGAATTTAGTCTTGCATTCTTTGAGTCTAGTTTAGTGTTTTAAACTTTGTTTTTACGTTTTTGAGTCTTATTTGTGTTGATTAGCATCCCTAGTTAATCCCCGGTTTAGAACGATCCCTACTTGCATCTTTACTACAATTGTCATCAATAGGGTTTAATTTGTGTGTCAAGTAATTCTCACACCAAATTTTGGCGCCGTTGCCGGGGATTAGCAAACTTGCTAATCTCTCTAGTTTCTGCCGTGTATTTTAACTTGTTTTTGTTTCTGTTTTGCTTAGTTTTCTGATTTGTTTTGTTTTCTTTGTTTTAGGTACTAGTGTATGACTCGAAGCTCTCAACCCGTTCACGCACATATCTTGGAGTTTAACGACGATTTTGAGCGAGATTTGAGAAGGAAGAGGAAGCACCCAGAACCTGATCTACTTAGTTCAAGTTCTAATTCCGAATCTGAAGTTGAAATTGAAGAGGATTTGGAAGAGGAGCACGACATGGCTGCAGATAACCGAACAATCAAAGAACTTTCAGCCTCGGGATTGGACAATGCGACCCCTTTATGCATTCAATATCCTAGGGCGGCTCAAGGCAAAACTGATGAGTTTGAATTGAAGTCTAGCTTGTTGCACCACATCCCCAAATTCCACGGGTTGTCCATGGAAGATCCGAACAAGCACTTGAAGGAATTTGAAGTGGTTTGTTCAAGCATGACCCCTGTCAATGTTGATGGGAGTATATTGAAGATGAAAGCCTTTCCATTCTCTCTTTTGGAAAAGGCTAAGGATTGGCTCTACGAACTAGCACCTGGAACCGTTACTTCGTGGGAAAGCATGAAGCGCGCATTCTTAGAGAAATTTTTCCCAACTTCAAGAGTCATTCTCTTGAGGAAAAAGATAAGTGGCATTCAACAAAACCAAGGGGAATCGTTTCCAGCCTATTATGAGCGTTTCAAGGCGCTTGTTGCTTCTTGTCCACAACACCAAATGAAGGAAGAGCTTCTCCTCCAATATTTCTATGAAGGACTTCTCCCCATTGAGAGACAAATGCTTGATGCTTCAGCGGGAGGAGCTTTGGTTGACAAAACACCCGTGGCTGCCAAGACTTTAATTGCAAATCGAGCCTTGAATGCGCAACAATACGAAGGAGTTGGACAGAGAGAAGGGCCACGGCAACAACAAGTGAATGAGGTAAATGCAATTTCAGAATTACAATCTCAAATGGCTAATCTCACTCTCCTTTTGTCACAGGTTGTGGATGGAAACAAAGCACAAGGGCCGGCCATATGTGGAGTGTGTTCTATGCAGGGACATCTCAACGATCAATGCCCTCAATTGATTGAGAATGGGGGATGGGAAACTGCCCAAGCCGTGGGTTTCCAAGGCCAAACCCAACAAAGACACGACCCCTACTCAAACACATACAATCCGGGATGGAGAGATCATCCAAATTTCAAGTGGAGGGATTCTCAGCAAGCACAGCCACAAAGCGGATTTAGACAGCCCCCTGGGATGTTTCCAAGGCCGTATGCAGCCCCACAACCTCACCCAACTTCGGCCCAAACCAATTCAGGTTCGTCGTTAAATAATGATAAAATTCTTCAAGCACTAACCTCTTTGACGCAGGACATGCAGAGCATAAAACATCAAGTTAAAGAGGTGGATGAATTGAAGAAACAAATGGGTCAAATGGCTGAATTCATGGGCCAATTCCGAGAACAAGGCAGGTTGCCTAGTTCAACCGTTGTTAATCCTAAGGGAGGATTTGAAACTGCCCAAGCAATCACGTTGAGAAGTGGTAAGCAGGTTGGAACTGATTCACAACCATCTAGATCAAGTCAAGAAGAGGACAAGAAGCTGCAATTGGAGGAGGATGAAGCACCCAAACCCACGGCAAGGAATGCACAATCCTTGCCGCAGCCAATCCCCACTCCTAAACCGTCCTCAACCATCAAGGTAAGTTCCAATATGAATTCTTCAAGCTCTACTCCACTAATTGTGCCCTTTCCTGGCAGGTTGCGGCAATCAAAGAAAGAGGACGCTGAAAAAGACATTCTAGAGACATTCCGGAAAGTTCAAGTCAATATCCCACTCCTTGATGCAATAAAGCAAGTCCCAAGGTATGCTAAGTTTTTGAAAGAGCTTTGTACAACAAGAAGAAGGATTTCTAACAAAGAAGTGGTTCAAGTAAGTGAGAATGTCTCTGCTGTTTTACAAAGGAAATTACCCCCTAAATGCAAAGATCCGGGTAGTTTTACAATTCCTTGCGTTATTGGTAGTACTAAGTTTGAACATGCTATGTTAGACTTAGGAGCTTCAATTAATGTCATGCCATACTCTATTTATGCATCTATGAACTTAGGTGAGCTTAAAAACGATGGTGTTATTATCCAATTAGCCGATCGTTCTAATGCATATCCAAAAGGAGTTTTGGAAGATGTTTTGGTGCAGGTTGGAAATCTGATTTTTCCAGCGGATTTTTATGTGCTTGACATGGAGGATACACCCCATTCTACCCCATTGCCGATCCTCCTTGGGAGACCTTTCATGAAAACAGCCCGCACCAAGATCGATGTGTTCAAAGGGACGTTGACAATGGAATTTGATGGGGAAGTTATTGATTTCAATCTTGCTGAAACTATTAAATTTCCTAAAGAAAATCATTCTTGTTTTGCTATTGATATATTCGATGAATTGGCGCAGGATTACCTTGATTCCTTGGATAGGGACCCCCTTGAATCAACAATTGCACAAGGAATTGGGCAAAAACCCAATATTGCCGTGCCTATAAGTGAAGAAGAGGCCGAGATGGTGGCTGCCCTAGAGTCACTACCTCAGCACCATGGTAAGCCTTCAAAACCAATTTCAATTCCAATTTCTACTAACAAGTTGTTACCCTCAGTGATTCAGGCACCCGTACTTGAGCTTAAACCATTGCCGGATCATTTGAAGTACGTCTTTTTGGGAGATAACGAGACACTGCCCGTCATTGTATCCTCCACACTCACGGCAACAGAGGAAGGAAAGTTAATTCAGGTGTTGAAAGAGCACAAAACAGCCATTGGATGGACATTGGCCGATATTAGGGGGATTAGCCCTACAACATGCATGCATCGCATACTTCTAGAGGAGGGGGCTAAACCAACTCGAGAGGCTCAACGCCGACTCAACCCTCCAATGATGGAAGTTGTGAAGAAGGAGATTATAAAGCTTCTTGATTGTGGAGTAATTTATCCAATCTCAGATAGCCGTTGGGTTTCACCAGTGCAATGTGTTCCAAAGAAATCCGGAGTCACTGTGGTGAAGAATGCCGAGAATGAACTTGTGCCCACACGTATCCAAACAGGTTGGAGAGTGTGCATTGACTATAGGAAGCTAAACGCCACCACGAGGAAGGACCACTTCCCTTTGCCGTTCATTGATCAAATGCTTGAAAGGTTAGCCGGTCATTCTTTTTATTGTTTTCTTGATGGGTACTCTGGATATAATCAGATTGTTATAGCTCCGGATGACCAAGAAAAGACCACTTTCACGTGCCCCTTTGGTACCTTTGCCTATCGTCGCATGCCATTCGGTTTATGCAATGCACCTGCCACCTTTCAAAGATGCATGGTAAGTATCTTTTCAGATTTTGTGGAGAAAATTATTGAGGTATTCATGGATGATTTTAGTGTTTTTGGGGATTCGTTTGATGGGTGCTTAGATAATCTCACTTTGATTCTAAAACGTTGCACTGAAACTAACCTTGTTTTGAATTGGGAAAAATGTCACTTTATGGTAAAACAAGGCATAGTTTTAGGTCATATCATTTCAGAAAGGGGAATTGAGGTTGATAAATCAAAAATAGATCTTGTACGCTACTTACCCTCTCCTACTTCGGTTAGAGAGGTTCGTTCTTTTCTTGGACATGCAGGATTCTATAGGCGATTCATCAAGGACTTTTCAAAGATTTCAAACCCTCTTTGCCGTCTCCTCCAGAAAGATGTGGCTTTTGACTTCAACGAGGAATGTGAGAAGGCATTTAAACACCTCAAAGAGATGCTAACTTCGGCCCCCATCATAGTCCCACCAGATTGGAGCCTTCCTTTTGAGCTTATGTGTGATGCTTCAGATTATGCATTAGGAGCTGTTTTGGGACAAAGGAAGGACAAGAAGCCCCATGTCATCTATTATGCATCTCGGACCTTGAATGATGCACAATTGAATTACTCTACCACTGAAAAAGAACTTCTTGCTGTTGTGTTTGCTTTAGATAAGTTTCGTTCTTATCTACTTGGTACTAAAGTTATTATTTACACTGACCATGCAGCTTTGAAGTATTTGTTCACCAAGAAAGAGGCCAAACCAAGACTCATTCGCTGGATGCTTCTTCTCCAAGAGTTCGATATTGAAATCCGGGACAAGAAGGGGAGTGAAAACGTGGTGGCTGATCACTTGAGCCGTATGGTGCAAGAGGAGGATGCCGTGCCTATCCAAGAGACATTCCCAGATGAGCAGCTGCTGTCCATCAAGGTAAGTGAGCCATGGTATGCCGATGTAGTAAATTATTTGGTGTCTAAACACATTCCAAGAGAGCTAAACAAGCACCAAAGTGATAAACTTAAAAAGGATGCACGTTCTTATGTTTGGGATGACCCATACTTGTGGAAATATTGCCCTGATCAGGTTCTACGTAGGTGTGTGCATGATTCTGAGTTTAATTCAATTTTAACTTTTTGTCACACCTATGCATGTGGAGGTCACTTTGGTACTCAAAGAACAGCACATAAAGTTTTAGAATGTGGATTTTATTGGCCTACTATCTTTAGAGATGCTAGAACTTTTTGTATGACTTGTGATAGATGTCAAAGAACGGGCAATATAGGTCCTAAACAACAAATGCCGCAACACCCCATATTTAGTGTTGAAATCTTTGATGTTTGGGGTATTGATTTCATGGGTCCTTTTCCTTCCTCACATGGTTTCCTTTATATTTTGCTTGCTGTGGATTATGTGTCGAAATGGGTGGAAGCAAAAGCCACCCGAACTAATGATTCTAAAGTGGTTGCAGATTTTGTTAGAACTAACATATTTGCTAGATTTGGAATGCCAAGAGTCCTAATCAGTGATGGGGGTTCCCATTTTTGCAATCGAACCATTGAGGCGCTACTCAAGAAGTATAATGTCACGCATAAGGTTTCAACACCTTATCACCCTCAAACCAGTGGGCAAGCCGAGGTTTCAAATAGAGAGATCAAGCAGATTTTGGAGAAAACTGTAGGGCCAACTCGGAAGGATTGGAGTTTGCGTTTGAATGATGCATTGTGGGCATATCGCACTGCCTATAAAACCCCAATTGGAATGTCCCCATTTCGGCTAGTCTATGGGAAACCATGTCATCTTCCCGTCGAGTTAGAACATCGTGCACATTGGGATGTCAAAACATTCAACATGGACATTGATGCCGCAGGTCTTCATAGAAAGCTTCAATTGAATGAGCTAGAAGAAATTAGGAATGAAGCTTATGAGAATGCACGGATCTACAAGGAGAAAACAAAGGCATTCCATGACAAGATGATTCGTAGCAAGCTGTTCTCTATAGGGCAGAAAGTGTTACTTTTCAATTCTCGCCTTCGTCTATTTCCAGGTAAGTTGCGTTCTAAGTGGATTGGTCCTTTTGTGGTTACTAATGTTTTTCCTCATGGTGCAGTCCAAATTCAAAGTTTAAAAACGCAACAAGAATTCAAAGTGAATGGACATCGATTGAAGCCATATTATGAGCACTTTGAAGAGCACATTACGGAGGATATATCCCTTAATGCCGTGAGCCCCATTGAAGAATAGAGGGAAGGTTCGTCCGGCTGGAAGACGTTAAAGCAAGCGCTTCTTGGGAGGCAACCCATGCAAATAAAGACGACCTAGGAACTCTCCGGCTCCACAACCAGATTTGCGTTTCTAAACCCTACTCTTTATTGCTTTTCCTTTGCCATTTTGTTATGTTAGTTAGTTGTGTTGATTGCTGTTTGCTTTCTGTGAGTATATGTTTGAAACATTGAGGACAATGTTTGGTTTAAGTGTGGGGGGGTAACAAAGTGTTTTTTTGCATGAAATTCGTGGGTTTTTATCACCTATCACTTTGAATGTTGTTTTCAGTGTTTTTAAGTGTTTTTATGCTGTTTTTCAGTCTTTTAGTGTGTTTTGAAAAGAAAATCCGAAAATACCATAACAATTTGAAAAATTGTTTTGAAAAACCCAAAAAGAGTTGTTTTTGTGTGTTTGTTTGTGTCTTAGGGTACCTTCCAACACAATGATGAGGATTTGGTTTTTAATTGCATAACTGTTAAAGAGAGTTATAAACATGGATGAAAGTTTGAATTACTCTTTGGTTTATGCTTGGTTGTAGTTGACATTCATGAATTCACATGTAATCACAAAGAGAAAAAATCAGTTTTTGTAACATGCTTGAAGGAAGTAACTCAAACTAACGCTACAACCCTGAGAGACTTGAGCCTTTAACGTTCTTTGGAGAGTTAAAAATCTGTGCATTCTTTGTTTTCTAAAGTCGTTGCATGATCTCATTATTCTTTGCTTGGTTGCTACTTAGAAGGCGTTTCATCATTTAGTTCCAAATACTAGAACTCATACCCGTCTCATTCAAAGCATGAAATTGATTAGCATAACACATAATCAAGATGAAGTTGTTTAGTTTAAACCCAGAGCCAAAAAGCCTAACCCTTTGCATATGTATTGTAGGTTTAACCCTTTTGAGCCTTGTTTAGCCTATGTTCTTTGTTTACCCACATTATCCTTACCTAGCCTAGATTAGGACCATCCTTACCCTTGTTCTTAAGGCGTAGCTAAGCATGACCTAAGAATGAATTCCCTTTGTTCGTTATTTGGGCGGCAAAACAAGTGTGGGGGAAGGGATTTATGTGTCTGATTGTGTGCCAACAAAGTATCAAGAGGGCACGGGTAGAAGAAAGAAAAAAGAAAGAAAAAGAAAAAAAAAAAGAGAAAAATTCGTGTGAAAAAGAAAAGAAAAAAGAAAAGTTGTGAAAAAGTATGAAAAGTGTTCAAAATAAGTGAGATTAAAGCTCACAAGTGTTGATTGTTGAAGAAGGGGTCCAAAAAGTTGAATTCGGCCCTAAATATGTGATCTTTCCCTTTGTGTTCAAAGTGTACGGCTGCATTCAAGAAAGGGAGTTCTAAGTGTCATATTCATTGCTTTGCTTGCTATTGCTTTAAGAACGTTTGTTTTCCTTACCTTTCTTTGTTAGCCAATACCCCCTAGCCCCGTTACAACCCTATACTTCAATCTTGCGTGTTATGTGTTTCAATATGTGGAGTTTGGGGTTGGTATGAGCATATGGTGTCCCTGGTTCTCGCATCTAAGTAGTAGCATTCCATTCATGAGATCATATCTATACATGCATTCCAGAAATTGCTTTCTTTGTTGATACATATGTGAGTATTAATTTTCATGTTTACATCAATCTTCTCACATATAACTAGTGTAGGGAGTGTAGTCAGAAAATTTGTGTGATTGAGTGCATATCTAGTAAGGAATTGAGGGATTCTCTAAGGCATGTTACTACATTCAAAATGTTGTTTTAATTGATTAAATGCGAGCTAATGTGTGGTAACTTTGATTAAGTATGTGCTCAAGGGTAGGGATAACTAAAATCTGTGGGAGTAATGATCTTTGGCATGTTATGTATCATTGAAGATCCCTGAGGTGAACGTTGGAAGGTTTAGGTTATGTTTTGTTTGTTTTGTTTTGCTTGAGGACTAGCAAAAGCTAAGTGTGGGGGAATTTGATAGGAGCATATTTATGCTACTTAGTTAGTGTGTTTCCTTGCATTTGCTTAGCTATTTGTTGCTTAGTATAGTGTTTAAAGTCATTTTCGTGTGTTTTTAGGTCCAAGAAGCAAAGTTGGCAAAAAGATGCATTTTGGAGCATTTTAGAGCAAATCTGGGCATGGAATGGATAGCACAAGCAATGGGCATGAAGATGGACGAATTTGGAGTTTAAATGGAGTTGGGATTATGTTTCAAGGTTGGAGAAATAAATTCAAATCATTGAAGATAAGGAATCAGCTCAAAAGAAGGAGGATTATCCAAAACATTATCCAAACAACCTTATCTTATCTTATCTTATCCAATCCTTATCTTATCTTAACAAACCTTATCCTATCCTAATCCTTTTCTAATTCAATTTCTGGTACAATGAGGGTTTATTTTCTGATTGGGGGACATTTAAATTAAAGTTCTAGAAACTCTAAGCCTTGCCGCACCTAGCTTTCCAGAAAACCTGATTTCCTTGCCTTGCAAGGCTTTCTAGAAGCCTTATCCCTCCTTATCCAAATCTGCCGCACCTTAGGCCCTTTCCCATTGGAAATCTGATTGTTTTGAGCCTATTTCTGGATGGATTTGGTTTTCTAGAAGTCCCAATCTGATTCACTTAGGGTTTTTGGTGCCTATATATATTAAAACACCCTTTGCCGTGCACACCACCCCCCATACACAACCATTCACGCCAGAAACCATCCCCTACCCCCTGCCGTGCCATATCATCCACACAAACCCAGAAAACCCCTCTTGTGCCGCAGCTATTCAAGGAAGGAAGGAGAAGGTGCCACTCTAAGTCGTGACTACTGCTGGAGCGTTCTTAGGTGTTGTCTATCCTTGTTTTCAATGTTTCAATTCAGTTTTCTTTGTTTAATTGCTGTCATGAGGAACTAAACCCCTATTAGTTAGAGGGGGAATTTGAAGCCATGAATATATGTTTCTTATGATTTGATTCACTCCAGTTACGATTTCATAAAGTATGAATGTGGTTTACTTTTCTGTGCTTATTAAGAACTTGTTTATGTATGTGGGTTGGGGGTCGACACTTGATTTGCATGCATAAATTTGATGCTAGGATATAAGGGAATTTCACCTAATCGTTATGAACTTATATTCACAAGTAGTAAAGGTTGCTAGTCACAATTGTGTTAAGTAAACCCTAGGCAGGAGTAACATGCGTATTCCATAGTTATGAATGCCTTGTCAATGTTTATGATTTCCATGGAACTTAATGATCTTTGATATGTATCTCTATCATGCGTATTCCATAGTTAGGGAACTTGATAAGAATAATTTGGTTGTGATGCGTTATTCATTCAATTCAATGAACTTAGGGAAATCTGGGAATTAATTAGTTCAATACAATTAATTCGGAACATTGTCATTCATGGTTTATCGAAAGAGTAACTGGGAATCAAGTTGTATGCATATGTTTATGTGTGGATAAGGATCCCTCTAACTAGCCATTCACCCATTCAAATCACCAATTTCGTGCCTTTTTAAGTTGTCTTTACAATTTTGTTTGTTTAAGTTTAAATTCGTTCAAAAACAAATCCCCCTTTATTTTGAAGTGTTAGAATAGTTAAAATCTGTTTTGATTTGTGTTTTTAAGTGTCTTGAGTCAAGTTAAAATCTATTTTCGTCCAAAGTAGTGTTAAGAGTTCAAAACTGCCCAGTTTGTGTTTTTAGGCAGTTTTGAGTGTTTTTGTGCTGTTTTGAGTCTTTTGAGTTGTTGTAGTGTTTTAGAATTTAGTCTTGCATTCTTTGAGTCTAGTTTAGTGTTTTAAACTTTGTTTTTACGTTTTTGAGTCTTATTTGTGTTGATTAGCATCCCTAGTTAATCCCCGGTTTAGAACGATCCCTACTTGCATCTTTACTACAATTGTCATCAATAGGGTTTAATTTGTGTGTCAAGTAATTCTCACACCAGATGAGGATTTGGTTTTTAATTGCATGACTGTTAAAGGAAGTTACAAACATGGATTGAAGTTTGATATGCTCTTTGGTTTATGCTTGGTTAGTTGACATTCATGAATTCACATGTAATCACAAAAAGAAAAAAATCAGTTTTTGTAACATGCTTAAAAGAAGTAACTCAAACTAAAACTACAACCCTGAGAGACTTGAGCCTATACGTTCTTTGGAGAGTTATTCATCTTAACATTCTTTGTTTTCTAAAGTCGTTGCATGATCTCATCATTTTTTTTGCTTGGTTGTTACTTAGAATGCGTTTCATCATTTAGTTCCAAATACTAGAACTCATGCCTGTTCAATAACACAAGGAATTGTAAAACTGCCGGGGTCTTTGCACTTAGGAGGTAATTTTCGTTGCAAAACGGCTGAGACATTCTCACTTACTCTTACCACTTCTTTGTTCGAAACCCTCTTTCTTGTAGTGCACAACTCCTTCAGGAACTTAGCATACTTGGGAACTTGTTTAATTGCATCTAGAAGTGGAATGTTGACTTGCACCTTCCTAAATGTGTCCAAAATGTCCTTTTTGTTTTCCTCCTTCTTTGTTTGCATGAATCTGCGAGGAAATGGTGCATCGGATGGAATAAGGTTAGAATTAACCCAATTTGAACCCAACTTACCTGTGGTGGACGATTTAGGGATGCTAGGAGTGCACGGCAAGGTTGTTGCCTTCCTTGCTGTGGGTGTGTGTTGGACATCCTCTTCTTGTTACAGCTTTGTGTCCTCCATTTGGGCAGATTTTGATGCTTGGGCGTCAGTTCCAACTTCTTTTCCACTTCTCAACATAATGGCCTTGGCAGACTCAAATCCTCCCTTTGGATTCACAATGGTTGAGCTAGGAAGTTTGCCTTGTTCTCGGAACTCTGAAATCTGCCCTACTTGTTTCTCCAACTCATCCACATTTTTGTCTCTATTTTGCATACCTTGCGCCATAGAAGTTAGTAATTGAAAAATCTGATCATTATCAACGGACAAACCTGATTTGGTTTGGGCAGGTTGTGTGGGTGCGTATGGTTTTGGATAGAAACCCGGGGGTTGTTGCCTAAAGCCTCCTTGTTGTTGTGGTTGTTGAGGCTCCCTCCATTTGAAATTTGGATGATCTCTCCAACCAGCATTGTATGTGTTAGAGAAAGGATCACTTCGTGTTTGTTGATTCCCAAAACCCACGGCATTGGCAGATTCCCACCCTCCGTTCTCGATCAATTGAGGGCACTTATTCGTGAGATGTCCTTGCATGGAACACACGCCACAAGTAGCCACACTTTGTACTTTTGATCCTTACACAACCTGATAGGAGCATATTTATGCACCTTAGTTAGCTTGTTCTTGTGCATTTATGTTGTTTTTCCTTAGTTAAAGTAGTCTTTTAAGCTAGTTTGATGTATTTTCAGGTCTAATTGACAAAGAGGGCAAAAAGAAGCAATTTGGAGCATTCTAGAGCATTTTTGGGCCAAGATTGGGTAGTCTAAGTATGGGGGCAAGTTGATGGACGAAATTGAAGATATAAAGGCTTGAAATCAGCTAAGAAGATGGAAGAAAGAAGTCAAAGATAAAGAAGATAAGGAATCAGCTCAAAAGAAGGAGAATTATCCAAAACATTATCTAAAACAACCTTATCTTATCTTATCTTATCCAATCCTTATCCTATCTTACCTTATCTTATCCTAATCTTATCCTAACCTGTTTTCTTCAGTTTAGGGGACTTAAAACCTGATTTCTAGAAGTCCTATCCATTCCCCTACAAAAGTGGCGCCCCAAATCCCTCTAGAAGCCCCAAAATCTGCCACAAAACACATTCTTTCTAGAACCCTATAAATCTGGCGTCTCCTTCCCTTCTAGAATCCTTTTTCCTTGCCTTGCAAGGCTTTCTAGAAGCCTTATCCCTCTTTATCCAAACCTGCCGCACCTTAGGCCCTTTCCCATTAGAAATCTGATTGTTTTGAACCTATTTCTGGATGGATTTGGATTTCTAGAAGTCCTAATCTGATTCACCTAGGGTTTTTGGTGCCTATATATATATTTCTCCACCCTTTGCCGCAGGTTACACACCCTCCATATACATCATTCACGCCAGAAATCATCCACCACTCTCTGCCGCACCATACATCCATCCTAGCCAATAACCCAGCCTTCTACACCATTCATAACCCCCTAAACCTGTCCCAAGACCTTGTGCCGCAGCAAAGAAGAGGAGGAGGAGAAGCCTGGGACGTGCATGCCATTCAAGTTTGAATTGCTGGAAGTTTTAGGTGTTTTCTTTCCTTTGATTTCAATGTTTAAATTTAATACTCTTTGTTCTGTGAGTATGAGGAACTAAACCCCCTTTGGCTAGGGGGGGATTCGAAACCATGTTTATGCTTGCTATATGATTTGATTACCTCTAATTGCGTTTCATAAGTTGTGAATTCAATTTACTTATCTGTTCATATTAAACTGATTTGTGTGTGTTGATTGAGGTGGCCAACTTAGTTTGCATGCATAAATCTAATGCTAGGATATAAGGAAGTTTCACCTAATCGTTACAACTTTATATTCACAAGTAGTAAAGATTGATGATCTCAATTGTGTTAAGTAAATTCTTGGCATAAGTATCATGCGCTTTCATAGTTACAAGTGCTTCGTCAATACTTATGATTTCCATCGAACGTAATGATCTTTGATTGTATTTCTAGTATGCGCTTTCATATAGAGAACTCTTGAAGAATAATTTGATTGTGATGTGCAGTTTCCATCCAATTCATTGACATAAGGGAAATCTGAAAGTTAATTTAAGCAGACCTAATTAACTTGGAGTGTTGAGAAATCGTGGGTTATTGAATTGCAATTAGAAATCGTTTTGTATGCAAGTATGACATGTGTGGAGAAGAACCCCTTAGCTAGCCCATCATCCATAAGTTTTACCAAATTCGTCCAAAATCTGTTTTAGTTTACACTCTGTTTGTTTTGTTTTCAAATTCGTCAAAACCCAATCCCCCTTTATTTTGAAGTGTCAATTTAGTTAGAAATCAATTTAGTTTGTGTTTTTGAGTGTTTTAAGTCAAGTTATAAACTGTTTTCGTCCAAATTCTTCTTTAGTGCTCAAAACTGCCCAGAAAGTGGTTTTAAGGCAGTTTTGAGTGTTTGTTTGCTGTTTTGAGTCTTTTGGTTTGTTTTAGTGTTTTAGAGTCTAGTTTTGCATTCTTTGAGTCTAGTTTAGTATTTAAACTTTGTTTTTACGTTTTTGAGTCAGTTTTCAAGTGGTTTAGCAATCCCTCCTAATCCCCGGCCTAGAACGATCCCTGCTTACATACTTTGCTACAATTGATAAAAAGAGGGTTTAATTTGTGTGCTTATATATTTCGCATCAAATTTTTGGCGCCGTTGCCGGGGATTAGCAACTGTGCTAATCCCTTGGATTGTTATTTTCGTTTGGTTTAATTAGATCAGATTCTGACCTTGTTTTTGTTTCTTGTTTAGGTACTAGTGTATGACTCGGAGTTCTCACCCAGTTCGTGAACATATTCTGGACTTTGACGCAGATTTCGAGCGAGAGTTAAGACGAAAGAGGAAGAATCCAGAACCCAGCGAATCAAGTGCAAGTTCAGAGGCCGAATCTGAATTTGAAGAGGAAGTGGACGACATGGCTGTGGATAATCGTACAATCAAAGAGCTTTCAGCCTCAGGACTTGACAATGCCGTGCCCTTATGCATTCAATACCCTAGGGCGGCTCAAGGCAAAACTGATGAGTTTGAATTGAAGTCAAGCTTGTTGCATCACATTCCTAAGTACCATGGGCTGTCCATGGAAGACCCAAACAAGCATTTGAAGGAATTCGAGGTGGTGTGCTCAAGCATGACACCAATCAACGTAGATGGAAGTATTCTGATGATGAAGGCCTTCCCCTTTTCTCTCTTGGAAAAGGCGAAGGATTGGTTGTATGAATTGGCCCCCGGAACTGTCACATCATGGGAGAGCATGAAACGGGCTTTCTTGGAGAAGTTTTTCCCAACTTCTCGAGTCATCCTCCTACGAAAAAGGATAAGTGGAATTCAACAAGAAGCAGGTGAATCTTTTCCTACTTATTATGAATGTTTTAAATCTCTTGTTGCTTCATGTCCACAGCATCAGATGAAGGAGGAACTTCTCCTACAATATTTCTACGAGGGACTTCTACCAATCGAACGTCAAATGCTAGATGCCTCAGCGGGAGGAGCCTTGGTGGACAAGACCCCCACGGCAGCCAAGACATTGATAGCCAATCGAGCGTTGAACGCTCAACAATACGAAGGTGTTGGGCAAAGGAGCATCCCACGGCAACACCAAGTCAATGAGGTAAGTGCCATAACGGAACTTCAAAATCAAATGGCTAACCTTACTACTTTGCTTTTCTCAGGTGGTGGAAGGTCCAAAAGTACAAAATGTAGCCTCTTGTGGCGTGTGCTCCATGCAAGGACATCCCACAGATAAGTGCCCACAATTGATAGAGAATGGAGGGTGGGAGACACTCAATGCCGTGGGTTTTGGCAATCAATACCAACCACGTGGTGATCCTTTTTCCAATACCTACAACCCTGGGTGGCGTGATCATCCAAATTTCAAATGGCGAGAACCCCAACAAGGCCAACAACAAAGCGGATTTAGGCAACAACCCCCGGGTTTCTATCAGAAGCCGTTGGCACCAACTCAAGCCCAAGCACAACCTGCCCAAAACAAATCAGGTTCTCAATTGATAATGATCAGATTTTTCAATTGCTAACTTCTATGGCGCAGGGTATGCAAACTAGGGACAAGAAGGTGGACGAGTTGGAGAAGCAAGTGGGACAGATTGCCGAGTTCATGGGGCAATTTCGAGAGCAAGGCAAGTTGCCAAGTTCAACCGTTGTGAATCCAAAAGGTGGATTCGAATCTGCAAAAGCCATGAGTCTGCGAAGTGGGAAGCAAGTAGGATCTGACCCTAAACCATCCAAATCATGTTCCAATGAGGAGGACGAGTTGAGAATTGAAGAGAAGGAGCAAAGCCCACTCACGGGAAAGGTGGAAACACCTTTGCCGCAAGCCCTAAGTGATCCTAAACCATCCAATTTGTCCAATAGAGGTAAAAACGTGTCAAATTCAGTTCCTACTAATGTTTTTCCTTCGAATGTGCCTTTTCCAAATAGGTTCAAGCAAACAAAGAAAGAAGAAGCAGAAAAGGACATTCTTGAGACGTTTAGGAAAGTTCAAGTCAATATTCCCCTTTTGGATGCAATTAAGCAAGTCCCCAGGTACGCCAAGTTGTTGAAGGAACTTTGCACTAATAGGAGGAGGATTTCGACCAAGGAGGTTGTAAAAGTGGGTGAAAATGTCTCAGCCATCTTGCAACGCAAACTGCCCCCTAAATGCAAAGATCCGGGTAGTTTTACAATTCCGTGTGTCATTGGTAATTCTAGGTTTGAATCTGCCATGTTAGACTTAGGTGCATCTATAAATGTCATGCCATATTCAATTTATGCATCTATGAACCTAGGAGCGTTGAAAAACGATGGTGTTATCATACAATTGGCCGATAGATCTAATGCCTATCCAAAGGGAGTTTTGGAGGATGTTTTGGTGCAGGTTAATCACTTGATATTCCCGGCGGATTTCTACGTGCTTGAAATGGATGAATCGGACCATTCCCCGTCATTGCCCATCCTCCTTGGAAGGCCATTCATGAAAACTGCTCGTACGAAGATTGATGTGTTTAATGGCACTTTGACGATGGAATTTGATGGGGAAGTTATTAATTTCAATCTTTCTGATTCTATGAAGTACCCTAGTGAGAATCATTCATGTTTTGCTATTGATATAATTGACTCTTTGGCACAGGACCATTTGGACAATTTGAAGGACGATGCACTTGAATTGGCCATTGCACAAGGAAGGGACATGCCCAACATTGAAACAGCCACAAAAGCAACCCACGGCATGCATGAAGCATCCTTTGCCGTGCCCCCTAGTGAGGATGTCATTGAGATGGTGGCTGCCCTTGAGTCACTGCCATCACAATCTGGTAAGTTTTTGGACCCAATTTTAAGTTCAGTTTCGGCTAATAAGATGCTTCCCTCAGTTGTGCAGCCACCTACACTTGAACTTAAGCCTTTGCCAAGTCACTTGAAGTACGTTTTCTTGGGAGAAGATGAGACGTTGCCCGTCATCATCTCATCCTCACTCACGGCACAAGAGGAAAACAAATTGGTGAGGGTGCTAAAAGAGTAAAAAAACAGCAATTGGATGGACTTTGGCCGACATAAAGGGAATTAGCCCTACCACGTGCATGCATCGCATACTTCTAGAGGAGGGGTCCAAAACATCTCGAGAGGCTCAACGCCGTCTCAACCCTCCGATGATGGAAGTTGTGAAGAAAGAGATAATCAAGCTTTTGGATTGTGGAGTGATCTATCCAATCTCGGATAGTAGGTGGGTTTCACCCGTTCAATGTGTGCCAAAGAAATCTGGTGTGACAGTGGTAGCCAATGCCGAGAATGAACTTGTTCCTACACGCATTCAAACCGGTTGGAGGGTGTGCATCGACTATAGGAAGCTAAACGCCACCACAAGGAAGGATCATTTCCCACTGCCATTTATTGACCAAATGCTTGAGAGGTTAGCGGGTTATGCTTTCTATTGTTTTCTTGATGGTTACTCTGGTTATAATCAAATTGTCATAGCACCCGAGGATCAAGAAAAAACTACTTTCACATGCCCCTTTGGTACTTTTGCATATCGTCGCATGCCTTTTGGTTTATGTAATGCACCTGCCACATTTCAAAGATGCATGATGAGCATATTTTCTGATTATGTTGAGAAAATAATTGAAGTTTTCATGGATGATTTTAGCGTTTTTGGTGACTCTTTTGATGGTTGCTTGCATAATCTTAGTTTGATTCTAAAACGTTGCGTTGAAACTAACCTTGTTCTCAATTGGGAAAAATGTCATTTCATGGTTAAGCAAGGCATAGTTCTAGGTCATATCATCTCTGAAAATGGCATTGAGGTTGATAAGTCAAAAATAGATCTTGTACGTCACTTACCCTCTCCGACTTCGGTTAGAGAGGTTCGTTCTTTTCTTGGCCATGCAGGTTTCTATCGTAGGTTTATCAAAGATTTCTCAAAGGTTGCACAACCTCTTTGCCGTCTCCTACAAAAAGAAGTGGCGTTTGAATTCACCAAGGAGTGCACGGCATCATTCAACCAACTCAAGGAGTTGTTGACCACGGCACCCATTATTGTTCCACCAGATTGGAGCCTACCTTTCGAGCTTATGTGTGATGCGTCCGATTATGCTTTAGGGGCTGTTTTGGGACAAAGAAAGGACAAGAGGCCGCACGTCATCTACTATGCCTCACGAACATTGAATGATGCCCAGTTGAACTATTCCACTACGGAAAAAGAACTTCTTGCCGTTGTTTTTGCTTTAGATAAGTTTAGATCATATCTAATCGGTACTAAAGTAATTGTGTTCACTGACCATGCAGCATTGAAGTACTTGCTCACCAAAAAGGAGGCCAAGCCACGGCTAATTCGTTGGATATTGCTACTTCAAGAGTTCGACATTGAGATTCGTGACAGGAAGGGAAGTGAAAACGTGGTGGCTGACCACCTCAGCCGAATGGTGCATAACGAGGAGTCTCTACCTATTTTGGAGACATTCCCTGATGAACAATTGCTGTCCATAAAGGTTAGTGAGCCTTGGTATGCCGATTTGGTGAACTTTTTGGTGTCAAAACGTATTCCAAGCAATTTCACTAGGCACCAACGTGATAAACTTAGACATGATGCACGGTTTTATGTGTGGGATGATCCATATTTGTGGAAATATTGCCCTGATCAAATTGTACGTCGATGTGTGCACGATGCTGAATTTCATTCAATTCTGAGTTTTTGTCATACATATGCATGTGGGGGACACTTTGGGACACAACGCACTGCCCTTAAGGTTTTAGAATGTGGATTTTATTGGCCGACTTTATTCAAAGATGCTAGAACCTTTTGTATGTCTTGTGATCGTTGCCAAAGAATGGGTAACATAGGTGCTAAGGACCAAATGCCGCAAAACATCATTCTCCCTGTTGAAATTTTTGATGATTGGGGCATTGATTTCATGGGCCCATTTCCTTCATCGCATGGTTTTCTTTACATATTACTTGCCGTGGATTATGTCTCAAAATGGGTGGAAGCAAAGGCCACCCGGACTAATGATTCTAAAGTGGTTGCAGATTTTATTAGAACTAACATTTTTGCAAGGTTTGGTATGCCACGGGTGATCATTAGTGATGGAGGGTCACACTTTTGCAATCGAACAATTGAGGCGTTGTTGAGGAAGTACAATGTTAATCATAAGGTGTCTACACCTTACCATCCTCAAACGAATGGCCAAGCCGAGGTTTCTAACCGGGAGATCAAACAGATCATAGAAAAAACCGTAGGGCCTACAAGGAAGGATTGGAGCTTGCGCTTGAACGATGCATTGTGGGCCTATCGCACGGCTTACAAAACACCCCTTGGCATGTCCCCATTTCGGCTAATATATGGCAAACCATGTCACCTACCTGTGGAGTTAGAGCACAAAGCACATTGGGCCGTGAAAACATTCAACTTGGAGTTAGATGCGGCTGGAATGCATAGGAAGCTTCAATTGAATGAACTTGAGGAGATAAGGAACGAAGCATATGAGAGCGCCCGAATCTACAAGGAGAAGACCAAGGCTTTTCATGACAAGATGATTCGTGGCAAATCATTCTCAGTTGGGCAGAAAGTGTTGCTATTCAATTCCCGTCTTCGGTTGTTTCCCGGTAAGTTACGTTCCAAGTGGGTTGGCCCGTTTGTTGTTACTAATGTTTTTGTTCATGGTGCAGTGCAAATCAAAAGCTTGAAAACTGGACAAGAATTCAAGGTGAATGGGCACCGCTTGAAGCCATATTATGAGAACTTTGTGGAGCAAACCGTGGATGACATCTCCTTGGATGCCGTGGGCTCCAATCTGGAGTGATTGCGTTTCGTCCGGCTGTACGACGTTAAAGCAAGCGCTACTTGGGAGGCAACCCATGCATTCAACAAAGGAAGACCTAGGGAGCACTCCAATTCCAGATTTGAGTTCCTAAACCCTTCTCTTTGTTGTTGTTTCGTTTCTGCCTTGTTTATTGTTTCGTTGCTGTTTTGTTTGCTTGTTGTTTATTTGTGTTAGGTTATGCTTGAAACATTGAGGACAATGTTTGATTTAAGTGTGGGGGGGTAACCAACATGTTTTGATGCAAATTCGTAGGGTTTTATCACCCATAACTTCTAATGTTGTTCCTTGCTGTTTTTAAGTGTTTTTAAGCTGTTTTAGTGTGTTTTGACTCAAAAAATCCGAAAATCCCATAAAAATTCGAAAAATTGTTTTAGAAAAACCCAAAAAGAGTTGTTTTTGTGTGTTTGTTTGTGTCTTAGGGTACCTTCCAACACAATGATGAGGATTCGGTTTGTAATTGCATGACTGTTAAAGAGAGTTGTAAACATGGATGAAAGTTTGATTTACTCTTTGGTTTATGCTTGGTTATGGTTATAACTTATGAATTCACATGCAATCATAAAAGAAAAATCAGTTTTTGTAACATGCTTGAAGGAAGGAACTCAAACTAACGCTACAACCTTGTGAGACTTGAGCCTAAACGTTTATTTGGAGAGTTAATAATCTGTGCATTGTTGTTTTCTAAAGTCGTTGCATGATCTCATTATTCTTTGCTTGGTTGCTACTTAGAAGGCGTTTCATCATTTAGTTCCAAACACTAGAACTCATGCCCAATTCATTCTAAGCATGTTATTGATTTGCATAACACATATTCAAGATGAAGTTGTGTAGTGACCACCATAGCCAAATTGCCGTATCTCCCCATTTCATTGTGTTTTGTAGGTTTTAACCCCTTTGAGCCATATTTAGCCGATTTTCTTTGTTAACCCATATTATCCTCACCTAGCCTAGATTAGGATCACTATCCATACCTTTGTTCTTGAAGCATAGTAAAGCATGACTCAATATGAATTCCTTTTGATCATTGTTTGGCAGAAAACAAGTGTGGGGGAAGTGAGTTTTGTTGTGGGTGTGCCAAAGTCTTGAATGAGGCACGGGTAGAAAGAGAAAAAAAGAGAAAAAAAAACAAAGAAAAGAAAAATTCGTGGAAAAAGAAAAAGAAGAAGAAAAAGTTGTGAAGAAGTATGGAAAGTGTTCAAAATAAGTGAGATTAAAGCTCACAAGTGTTGGTTGTTGAAGGAAGGGTCCAAAACATTGAATCCGGCCCTAATTGTTGCTTGAAACTTCCCTTTGTGTTTAAAGGTTGATTTCTGCATGCTAAAGGGAATTCTAAGTGTCATATTCATTATTTTGCTTACTATTGCTTTAAGAACGTTTGTTTTTCCTATCCTTTCATTGTTAGCCAACACTCCCCAAGCCCCGTTACAACCCTATACTTCGATCTTGAGTGTTGTGTGTTTCAATTTGTGGAGTTTGAATTTGGTTTGAGCATATGGTGTCACTGGTTCTCGCATCTAAGTGGTAGCATTCCATTCATGAGATCATATCTAAACATGTTATTAACTCCAGAAATTGCTTTCTTTGTTATAAACATATGTGAGTGTTCGTTTTCATATTTACATCAATCTTCTCACATATACCTAGTGTAGGGTGTGTAGTCAGAAAATCTGAGTGAAAATAGAGTGCATATCTAGTAAGGAATTGAGGGAATTCTCTAAGGCATGTTACTACATTCAAAACATCGTTTTAATTGGTTATTTGTGAACTAGTAAGTAGTGACTATGATTAAGTATGTGCTTAAGCGTAAAGATGGCCAAAATCTGTGGGAATGATGATTTTTAACATATCATGTGCATTGGAAATCCCTGAGACAATTGTTGGAAGGTTTAGGTTGTGTTATACTTGTTTTGTTTCGTTATTGTTTACTTTGTTTCGTTTTGCTCGAGGACTAGCAAAAGCTAAGTGTGGGGGAATTTGATAGGAGCATATTTATGCACCTTAGTTAGCTTGTTCTTGTGCATTTATGTTGTTTTTCCTTAGTTAAAGTAGTCTTTTAAGCTAGTTTGATGTATTTTCAGGTCTAATTGACAAAGAGGGCAAAAAGAAGCAATTTGGAGCATTCTAGAGCATTTTTGGGCCAAGATTGGGTAGTCTAAGCATGGGGGCAAGTTGATGGACGAAATTGAAGATATAAAGGCTTGAAATCAGCTAAGAAGATGGAAGAAAGAAGTCAAAGATAAAGAAGATAAGGAATCAGCTCAAAAGAAGGAGAATTATCCAAAACATTATCTAAAACAACCTTATCTTATCTTATCTTATCCAATCCTTATCCTATCTTACCTTATCTTATCCTAATCTTATCCTAACCTGTTTTCTTCAGTTTAGGGGACTTAAAACCTGATTTCTAGAAGTCCTATCCATTCCCCTACAAAAGTGGCGCCCCAAATCCCTCTAGAAGCCCCAAAATCTGCCACAAAACACATTCTTTCTAGAACCCTATAAATCTGGCGTCTCCTTCCCTTCTAGAATCCTTTTTCCTTGCCTTGCAAGGCTTTCTAGAAGCCTTATCCCTCTTTATCCAAACCTGCCGCACCTTAGGCCCTTTCCCATTAGAAATCTGATTGTTTTGAACCTATTTCTGGATGGATTTGGATTTCTAGAAGTCCTAATCTGATTCACCTAGGGTTTTTGGTGCCTATATATATATTTCTCCACCCTTTGCCGCAGGTTACACACCCTCCATATACATCATTCACGCCAGAAATCATCCACCACTCTCTGCCGCACCATACATCCATCCTAGCCAATAACCCAGCCTTCTACACCATTCATAACCCCCTAAACCTGTCCCAAGACCTTGTGCCGCAGCAAAGAAGAGGAGGAGGAGAAGCCTGGGACGTGCATGCCATTCAAGTTTGAATTGCTGGAAGTTTTAGGTGTTTTCTTTCCTTTGATTTCAATGTTTAAATTTAATACTCTTTGTTCTGTGAGTATGAGGAACTAAACCCCCTTTGGCTAGGGGGGGATTCGAAACCATGTTTATGCTTGCTATATGATTTGATTACCTCTAATTGCGTTTCATAAGTTGTGAATTCAATTTACTTATCTGTTCATATTAAACTGATTTGTGTGTGTTGATTGAGGTGGCCAACTTAGTTTGCATGCATAAATCTAATGCTAGGATATAAGGAAGTTTCACCTAATCGTTACAACTTTATATTCACAAGTAGTAAAGATTGATGATCTCAATTGTGTTAAGTAAATTCTTGGCATAAGTATCATGCGCTTTCATAGTTACAAGTGCTTCGTCAATACTTATGATTTCCATCGAACGTAATGATCTTTGATTGTATTTCTAGTATGCGCTTTCATATAGAGAACTCTTGAAGAATAATTTGATTGTGATGTGCAGTTTCCATCCAATTCATTGACATAAGGGAAATCTGAAAGTTAATTTAAGCAGACCTAATTAACTTGGAGTGTTGAGAAATCGTGGGTTATTGAATTGCAATTAGAAATCGTTTTGTATGCAAGTATGACATGTGTGGAGAAGAACCCCTTAGCTAGCCCATCATCCATAAGTTTTACCAAATTCGTCCAAAATCTGTTTTAGTTTACACTCTGTTTGTTTTGTTTTCAAATTCGTCAAAACCCAATCCCCCTTTATTTTGAAGTGTCAATTTAGTTAGAAATCAATTTAGTTTGTGTTTTTGAGTGTTTTAAGTCAAGTTATAAACTGTTTTCGTCCAAATTCTTCTTTAGTGCTCAAAACTGCCCAGAAAGTGGTTTTAAGGCAGTTTTGAGTGTTTGTTTGCTGTTTTGAGTCTTTTGGTTTGTTTTAGTGTTTTAGAGTCTAGTTTTGCATTCTTTGAGTCTAGTTTAGTATTTAAACTTTGTTTTTACGTTTTTGAGTCAGTTTTCAAGTGGTTTAGCAATCCCTCCTAATCCCCGGCCTAGAACGATCCCTGCTTACATACTTTGCTACAATTGATAAAAAGAGGGTTTAATTTGTGTGCTTATATATTTCGCATCACAACCTGAGAAAGAAGAGTGGTAAGATTAGCCATTTGATTTTGAAGTTTGGAAATAACACTTACCTCATTCACTTGTTGTTGCCGTGGGGTGCTTCTTTGTCCAACACCTTCATATTGTTGAGCATTCAAAGCTCGGTTAGCAATCAAGGTCTTGGCAGCCGTGGGTGTCTTGTCCACCAAAGCTCCTCCCGCTGAGGCATCTAGCATTTGACGTTCAATGGGTAGAAGCCCTTCGTAGAAATATTGAAGAAGAAGCTCCTCCTTCATTTGATGGTGTGGACATGAAGCAACAAGAGTTTTAAAACGTTCATAATAAGTGGGAAACGATTCACCTTCATTTTGCTGAATGCCACTAATCCTTTTGCGTAGAAGAATGACTCGAGAAGTTGGGAAAAACTTCTCCAAGAACGCCCGTTTCATGCTCTCCCAAGATGTGACAGTTCCGGGGGCTAGTTCATACAACCAATCTTTAGCCTTTTCTAAGAGAGAAAAAGGAAAAGCCTTCATCTTCAATATGCTTCCATCAACATTGACAGGGGTCATGCTTGAACACACCACTTCGAACTCTTTCAAGTGCTTGTTTGGATCCTCCATGGATAGCCCATGGTACTTTGGAATGTGGTGCAGCAAGCTTGACTTCAACTCAAACTCCTCGGTCTTGCCTTTAGCAGCCGTGGGGTATTGGATGCATAGGGGTGCGGCATTGTCCAATCCCGAAGCAAAAAGCTCCTTGATTGTTCGATCGTCCCCTGCCATGACTTGTATTTCCTCTAAAATCTGAGCCGTGGCCTCCTCTTCCACTTGTACTTCGTCTTCTTCAAGATTTGGTGCAGGTTGAGGTGGTTGGGGCTCCTGTTGATTCTTATTCTTTCTCAAAGTCTTCTCAAAATCGTCGTCAAAGTCCAAAATATTCTGACGAAAAGGTTGAGAGCTTCAAGTCATAAACTAGTACCTAAAAACAAGAAAACAAAACAAAGTCAGAAACTTAAACAAATTAAAATAAACAGAAAGAAAAGATCCAAGGGATTAGCAAAGTTGCTAATCCCCGGCAATGGCGCCAAAAATTTGATGCGAATTAAGTTAAGCACACAAATTAACCCCTCTTGTTGTCTGATAGGAGCATATTTATGCGACTTTGTTAGCTTGTTTCCTTGCATTTTCTTAGTTAGTTTCTACTTATTAGAGTGTTTTAAGCTATTTTCGTGTGTTTGTAGGTTCAAATGACAAAGTTGGCAAGAAAGTGCAATTTGGAGCATTTTAGAGCAATTTTGGGCCAAGAATGGATGTCACATGTATGGAGCAAGATGGATGGACGAATTTGAAGTTCAAGAGAGGCTAGGAATGTGCAAAAGAGTTGAAGAAATAAATCCAAGTCAAAGAAGATAAGGAATCAGCTACAAAGAAGGAGAATTATCCAAAACCTCATCCAACCTTATCTTATCCAACTAACCTTATCTTACCTTATCTTATCTTATCCTATCCTAATCTTATCCTACCTTAATTCCAGCTACAAGGGGGACTCCTTTTCATATTAGGATGCCTAAAACCTGTTTTTAGGAGGCCTTTTTGTTCTAGAAACATGCCACAACACTCCTTTCTAGAAGCCCTAAAAATCTGACACCCCAACCTTTCTAGATGGCCTTTTCCTTGTTGGTTTGGAGTCCTAAATCCTTTTCCTTGACAACCTAGGCCAAGTAATCCCTAGGCCTATAAATACACTATTTTGCTGCACCATTCAGAACACCACCCTCTACCATAAGTCACCTACATCCATCCACCACACACTCATTGTGCCGCAGCCTTGCAAGGAAGGAAGGAATCTGGAGCGTTTTCTAGGTGTATTCTATCCTTTGTTTTCAATGTTTAATTTTATTTGTATTTGTTTGATTGCGAACATGAGGAACTAATTTCTTTATAGTTAGAGGCAAATTCAAAGCCATGGACATATGTTTTATATGAATTGATTTCCTCCAGTTATGATTTCATGAATCGTGAATGTGGTTTACTTATCTGAGTTATTGAGAACTTGTTCTTGTGTGTTGATTAAGGAGGCCTACTTAGTTTGCATGCATGAATTTGATGCTAAAATATAAGGGAGTTTCACCTAATCGTTACAAACTTATATTTACAAGTAGTGGAGGTTGCTAGTCACGATCGCGTTAAGTAAATTCATGGTAGGAGTGTCATGCTTTTCATAGTCACGATTGTCATGTCAATGCTTATGATTTTCACAAAGCTTAATGATCTTTGTTTCGTGTCTCTATCATGCTTTTCATAGTTAGGGAGCTTAATAAAGAATGATTTGGGTTGTCGTATGCTTTTCATCCAATTCAATGAGTCTAGGGAAATCTGAGAATTAATTAGTTCTTCACAATTAATTTGGGGCATTGTCATTCATGGTTTGTCGAAAGAATAACTGGAAATCGATTTATATGCATATGTTCATGTGTGGAGAAGGGCCCTCTAACTAGCCTTTCACCCTTTTCAATTCACCAAATTCGTTTTCTATAAAGTATTTTATGCAAAGTTTCTGTTTTAAGTTTTAAATTCGTCAAAAACAATCCCCCTTTCATTTAATCTTGTTTTTAGAGTCAAAACCTGTTTTCTTTTAGTTGTTTGAGTCTTTTAAGTTCTATTTTCATCAAAACCATTCGTGACCAGCAACCTTCACTACTTGTGACTCATGCTTGGAATTGAACTTAACGCGATCGTGACCAGCAACCTTCACTACTTGTGAATATAAGTTTGTAACGATTATGTGAAACTCCCTTATACTCTAGCATCAGATTTATCACTACTTGTGGACATGAGGAACTAATTTCTTTGTAGTTAGAGGTGAATTTGAAGCCATGATTATATGTTATATACGAATTGATTACGTCCAGTTATTGTTTCTTAAGACTAGAATGTGATTTGCTTAACTGAGTTATTAAAAGTTGTTTGTGTGTGTTAATTAATTGGGGGTCGACACTTAATTTGCATGCATGAATTTGATGCTAGGGTATAAGGGAGTTTCACCTAATCGTTATGAACTTATATTCACAAGTAGTAAAGGTTGCTAGTCACAATCATGTTAAGTAAGTCCTAGGCAAGAGTATCATGCTGTCATAGTTACGAATGCCTCGTCAACACTTATGATTTTCAAAGAACGTAATGACCTTTGATATGTTTTCTATCATGCTGTCATAGTTAGGAGACTTGATAAGGATAATTTGGTTGTAATGCGTCTTCCATTCAATTCAATGAACTAAGGAAAATCTGATGGTTAATTTGTGCTGTCACGGTTAACTTGGGGTGTTGTCATTCATGTCTAAAGGAATAATAACTGGAAATTGGTTCATATGCATATATCATGTGTGGAGAAGGACCCTCTAACTAGCCCTTCACCCTTCTTAATTCATCAAAATCGTTTTTCTAAAGTTTTTTATGCAAAGTTTCTGTTTTTAGTTTTAAATTCGTCAAAAACAAATCCCCCCTTTATTTTGAAGTGTTAGAATAGTTAAAATCCGTTTTGAATTGTGTTTTTAAGTGTCTTGAGTCAAGTTAAAATGTATTTTCGTCCAAAGTAGTGTTTAGAGTCCAAAACTGCCCAGTTTGTGTTTTTAGGCAGTTTTGAGTGTTTTTGTGCTGTTGTCTTTTGAGTTGTTTTAGTGTTTTAGAATTTAGTCTTGCATTCTTTGAGTCTAGTTTAGTGTTTTAAACTTTGTTTTTACGTTTTAGAGTCAGTTTCAAGTGTTTAGCAATCCCTCTTAATCCCCGGTCCAGAACGATCCCTACTTATACATATACTACAACTGTCAAAAAGAGGGTTTAATTTGTGTGTCAAGTTAATTTTCACATCACTAGCAACCTCTACTACTCATAAATATAAGTTCATAACGATTAGGTGAAATTCCCTTATATTTTAGCATCAGATTCATGCATGCAAACTAAGTATGCATCCTTAATCAATATACAAGAATAAGTTTTCAATCAATCAGATAAGTAAATCACATTCATGTTTTACGAAACAATAACTGAAGGTAATCAATTCATATAAAACATATGTCCATGGCTTCAAATTCACCTCTAACTAAGAAAACTTAGTTACATATGTTCATAACAATTGAAAAGCAATCTGAAATAAACATTGAAACTAAAACAAGGGAAGAAAGAACTCAGAAAGTCTCCAATGGTTGCAGGTGGCTTGCGGCACAAAGTTCTCCTCCTCCAATGGAAGCCACGCAAAGCTTCTTCTTCTCCCAAGGCTGCGCAAAAGGTGTTTCTGTGTATGTATGGTGGTGGCTACGAATTGTGATGAAAATATGGATGTTGTGTTTGGTCTAGGGGGTGGTAACCTGCGGCACAACTTAATATGTATATATATAGGCACAGGAAAACCCTAGGTAAATCAGGTTAGGACTTGGACTTAGCATAAGTAAAGGATTAGGGCCCTAGGGTGCGGCACAAGGGTATAAGTCCACCAGGAAAAAGGTTTGGCCCAATTAATTTCTGAAAAGGATTTGCACAACCCAAATCCATAAGGGGATAGGCTAATTAAATTAGAATCCAAGAGGGAAAAGGTTTGGAAAGGTGCGGCAGGAATTGGAGGGAAAAGGGATGGAGTGCAAGGCAAGGCAAAGGCCTTCTAGAAAGGTTTGGGGCGTCAGATTTGTAGGGATTGGAGAAACAATGTGTTTTGTGGCTGGTTTCTAGAAGAACAAGGGCTAAAACATATGGCACCAATGTAGGAAAGGATAAGGCTTTCTAGAAAGGACAAAAGATAGGTTTCTAGAAGGAACAAGACATAAAACATGTAGCATGTTTTTAGGAACATGTTTGTGTCTTCTAGAACATGTTTGGATAATGTTTCGGATAATGGTCCTTGTTTCTTGCTGATTCCTTATCATCTTTGTCTTGAATTTGTTTCTCCAACTTCTAAACACATTCCTAGCCTCATTTGAACTTCAAATTCGTCCATTCCTTGTGGTCCATATGCAAGCTATCCATTGCAAGCCCAAAACTTCTCTAAAATGCTCCAAATTGCACTTTCTTGCCAACTTTGTCATTTGGACCTACAAACACACGAAAATAACTTAAAACACTCTATTAAGCAATAACTAACTAAGTAAATGCAAAGAAAACATACTAACTAAGTCGCATATATATGCTCCTATCAAAACACAATAGCAAGAAGTTATTTTTTCAGTGGTGGAGTAGTTCAATTGAGCATCATTCAAGGTCCGGGAAGCATAATAGACGACATGGGGCTACTTGTTCTTCCTTTGGCCTAAAACAACTCCAATTGCGTAATCTGATGCATCGCACATTAGCTCAAAGGGAAGGCTCCAATCTGGTGGAATGATGATAGGGGCCGAAGTAAGCATGTCCTTGAGGTGTTTGAAAGCCTTCTCACATTCCTCGTTGAACTCAAAAGCCACTTCCTTTTGGAGGAGACGGCATAGGGGCTGTGAGAACTTGGAGAAGTCTTTGATGAATCGCCTATAGAATCCTGCATGTCCAAGAAAAGAACGAACCTCTATCACTGAAGTAGGAGAGGGTAAATAGCGTACAAGATCTATTTTTGACTTATCCACCTCAATTCCTTTTTCAGAGATTATGTGACCCAAAACTATACCTTGTTTTACCATGAAATGACATTTTTCCCAATTTAAAACAAGGTTAGTTTCAATGCATCTTTTCAATATTAAGGTCAGATTATCCAAGCAATCATCAAATGACTTACCAAACACACTAAAATCATCCATAAAGACCTCAATAATCTTTTCAACATAATCTGAAAATATACTTACCATGCATCTTTGGAATGTGGCTGGTGCATTGCATAAACCAAATGGCACGCGACGATAAGCAAAGGTACCAAAGGGGCACGTGAAAGTGGTCTTTTCTTGATCTTCCGGGGCTATGACAGTCTGATTATATCCTGAATATCCATCAAGAAAATGATGTGAGAATTACTTGACACTCAAATTAAAACCCTATCGACGTAGTATATGAAAGTAGGGATCGTTTAAGGCCGGGGATTAGAAGGGATGCTAATCTATACAAATTAAACTCTAAAACACTAAAACTGGACTCTAGACAATGAAAACAGGTACTATGGGTCAATCTGAACGAATTTTAACTTCAAACAACTTAAAACAACCTAACTTGACTCAAATAACACAAAACAAACTTAAAACAACAAATAAAACTCAACTAGGCAGATTCTAGACACTAGAGACTCAAAACAGGCTAAATAGACTCAAAACAACCAAACTAACTTAAACAGACTCAAAACAGATTCTAAGGGATGAATTGGATGACTTTTGGACTAGTTAGACTCAAAACACTAAAAGGAGACAGATTTGGACGAATTTAAACAAACTAAGACTCAATTAAGAACTAAGGGGGTTTTTGGACGATTTAAGCAAAACTAAGCAGATTTAAGCAAACAAAGTAAATTGAAAGAGATAAAGGTGAATTTAGGGGTGAAAACTAGTTAGAGGGTTCTTCCCCACACATGAACATATGCATACGAATTGATTTCCAGTTATTCTTTCGATAAACCATGAATGACAATGCTCCAAATTAATTGTATAGAACTAATTAATTCTCAGATTTCCCTAAGTTCATTGAATTGAATGGATAACGCATCGCAACCAAATTATTCTTATCAAGTCCCCTAACTATGGAATACGCATGATAGAGATACATATCAAAGATCATTAAGTTCCATGGAAATCATAAACATTGACAAGGCATTCATAACTATGGAAGACGCATGTTAATCCAGCCTAGGGTTTACTTAACATGATTGTGACTAGCAACCTTTACTACTTGTGAATATAAGTTCATAACGATTAGGTGAAATTCCCTTATATTCTAGCATCAAATTCATGCATGTAAACTAAGTATGCATCCTTAATCAACACACAAGAACAAGTTCTTCATAAAACAGATAAGTAAATCACATTCATAATTTATGAAACAATAACTGAAGGTAATCAATTCATATCAAACATATGTCCATGGCTTTGAATCCACCTCTAACTAAAACGAAATTAGTTCCACATGTTCAACATAATTGAAAAGCAAGTTAAATTAAACATGAAACGAAAGAAAGAACTCCTCCCTCTCTAATGGAAGCCACGGCACAGCCTGGTCTTCCCTTCTCTGCGGCAAAATATGGATTTCTGAAGGTGGGTGGTGTAGAATTCGTATGGATGGGTGGTGGTCTGCGGCAAGGCTTGGGAATATGTATATATAGCATGGCAAACCCTAGGGAAATCAGTTTAGGACTTGGACTTAGCAGAAAAATAGGATTAGGGTGCGGCAATTAATTTGGAAAAGGAATTGTGGTCCAATTAATTTCTGAAAAGGATTTGTAGAACCCAAATCCACAAGGAAAAGTCCTAACAATCAGAATCCAAGAGGGAAAGGGCCTGAAAGGTGCGGCACAAAGGGATAAGGCAGGGAATGCCTTGCAAGGCAAGGAAAAGACCTTCTAGAAAGGAGGGAGACGCCAGATTTTTAGGCTTCTAGAGAGAATGTGTTTCTGGGCAGATTTTGGGGTTTCTAGAAGAGTTTGGGGCGCCACTTTTGTAGGGGAATGGATAGGACTTCTAGAAATCAGGTTTTAAGTCCCCTAAACTGAAGAAAACAGGTTAGGATAAGATTAGGATAAGATAAGGTGAGATAAGATAAGGATTGGGTAAGATAAGATAAGATAAGGATTGGGTAAGATAAGATAAGATAAGGTTGTTTTGGATAATGTTTTGGATAATTCTCCTTCTTTTGAGCTGATTCCTTATCTTCTTTATCTTCAATTTCTTTCTTCCATCTTCTTAGCTGATTTCAAGCCTTTATATCTTCAATTTCGTCCATCAACTTGCCTCCATGCTTGCACTACCCAATCTTGGCCCAAAAATGCTCTAGAATGCTCCAAATTGCCTCTTTTTGCCATCTTGACACTTTGAACCTACAAATACACGAAAATAGCTTAAAATACAAAATTAACTAAGAACTAACAACGTAAATGCATGAAAACAAGCTAACTAAGTCGCATAAATATGCTCCTATCAAATTCCCCCACACTTAGCTTTTGCTAGTCCTCAAGCAAAACAAAACAAACAAAACGTAACCTAAACCTTCCAACGTTCACCTCAGGGATCTTCAATGATACATAACATGCCAAAGATCATTACTCCCACAGATTTTAGTTATCCCTACCCTTGAGCACATACTTAATCAAAGTTACCACACATTAGCTCGCATTTAATCAATTAAAACAACATTTTGAATGTAGTAACATGCCTTAGAGAATCCCTCAATTCCTTACTAGATATGCACTCAATCACACAGATTTTCTGACTACACTCCCTATACTAGTTATATGTGAGAAGATTAATGTAAATATGAAACTAATACTCACATATATGTTTATGACAAAGAAAGCAATTTCTGGAATGCATGTATAGATATGATCTCATGAATAGAATGCCACTACTTAGACGCGAGAACCAGGGATACCATATGCTCATACCAATCCCAAACTCCACATATTGAAACACACAACACTCAAGATTGAAGTATAGGGTTATAACGGGGCTAGGGGGTATTGGCTAACAAAGAAAGGTAAGGAAAACAAACGTTCTTAAAGCAATAGCGAGCAAAGCAATGAATATGACACTTAGAACTCTCTTTCTTGAAACGCAGCCACGAACTTTGAACACAAAGGGGAAGATTACACATATTTTAGGGCCGAATTCAACTTTTTGGACCCCTTCTTCAACAATCAACACTTGTGAGCTTATTCTCACTTATTTTGAACACTGTTCATACTTTTTCACAACTTTTCTTTTTTCTTTTCTTTTTCACACGAATTTTTCTCTTTTTTTTTTTTTTCTTTTTCTTTTTTTTTTTTTTTCTTCTTCACCCGTGCCCTCTTTGATACTTTGTTGGCACACAATCAGACACATAAATCCCTTCCCCCGCACTTGTTTGCTGCCCAAATAACGAACAAAGGGAATTCATTCTTAGGTCATGCTCACTATGCCTTAAGAACAAGGGTAAGGATGGTCCTAATCTAGGCTAGGTAAGGATAATGTGGGTAAACAAAGAACATAGGCTAAACAAGGCTCAAAAGGGTTAAACCTACAATACATATGCAAAGGGTTAGGCTTTTTGGCTCTGGTTTTAAACTAAACAACTTCATCTTGTTTATGTGTTATGCTAATCAATTTCATGCTTTGAATGAAACGGGTATGAGTTCTAGTATTTGGAACTAAATAATGAAACGCCTTCTAAGTAGCAGCCAAGCAAAGAATAATGAGATCATGCAACGACTTTAGAAAACAAAGAATGCACAGATTTTTAACTCTCCAAAGAACGTTTTAAGCTCAAGTCTCTCAGGGTTGTAGCGTTAGTTTGAGTTACTTCCTTCAAGCATGTTACAAAAACTGATTTTATCCTTTTTGTGATTACATGTGAATTCATGAATGTCAACTACAACCAAGCATAAACCAAAGAGCAATTCAAACTTTCATCCATGTTTGTAACTTTCTTTAACAGTTATGCAATTAAAAACCAAATCCTCATCATTGTGTTGGAAGGTACCCTAAGACACAAACAAACACACAAAAACAACTCTTTTTGGGTTTTTCAAAACAATTTTTCAAATTTTTATGGTATTTTCGGATTTTCTTTTCAAAACACACTAAAAGACTCCAAAACAGCTTAAAAACACTTAAAAACACTGAAAACAACATTCAAAGTGATAGGTGATAAAAACCCACGAATTTCATGCAAAAAACACTTTGTTACCCCCCCACACTTAAACCAAACATTGTCCTCAATGTTTCAAACATATACTCACAGAAAGCAAACAGCAATCAACACAACTAACTAACATAACAAAATGGCAAAGGAAAAGCAATAAAGAGAGAGAGTTTAGAAACGCAAATCTGGTTGTGGAGCCGGAGAGTTCCTAGGTCGTCTTTATTTGCATGGGTTGCCTCCCAAGAAGCGCTTGCTTTAACGTCTTCCAGCCGGACGATTCTTCCTTCTATTATGCTTTATTGGAGGCCACGGCATGGACATGATCTTTGAATGGAAGGTGATACTTGAAATGATCCGGCAATGGTTTAAATTCTAGTGTGGGTGCCTGAATCATTAACAACATATTAGTATAAAACAGAATTGAAATTCGGGGAGGTGGCTTACTTGTTTGCTCCGACGAGAACTCAAGGACAAACACCACATCGTTGAAAGTTTCAGGAATTTTGCACTTGGCCAGATTGAATGTGATGGTTGTAACTTGTCCCATGTCATAAAATTCAACTTCTTTTGGTTTTATTGTCTTATGAACATCCTCTTTGATCCATTCTTGATATTCTCCAGCCACTTCTTTCTCTTGAATCATTCTTCTTGATGTACCAGGTTCTTTCAGAAATTCAACACATTTTGGAATTGGATTTGGTGTATCAAGAATCGGGATATCATTTTGCACCTTGGGAAGGGCTTCCACGATGTCTGTTCCACTTTCATCTTGACTGGATGGCTTAGAAGCACTAGGGGTCTGCGGCAAAGGATGAGAGATGATTGGGTGTTGCAACAAGGCTTCTTCTAAGCTTGTCTTGGCTGAATCTTCCTCCTTCTCTTTGAACAGCAGCTCTTTGTTCACTTCTAGGGTATGTTTGGACGTTTTTGGTTCAGCATCAACCTCCATACCACTTTCTAAAGTGATAACTTCAGCAATTGCAACATCTCCCATCGAATTGACAATAGTTGAGTTGAAGAGTTTGCTTTGTTCTTGCATTTGTCCTATGAACTCCGCCATCTGCCCCATTTGTTTCTTTAAATCGTCCACCTCTTTAGCTTGATTCTTTATGCTCTGTATGTCCTGCGTCAAAGAGGTTAGTACTTGAAGAATTCTATCATTATCAACGGACGAACCTGATTTGGTTTGGGCAGGTTGAGGCTGTGGTGGTTCATATGGCTTTTGATAGATCTCCTCAGATGGCTGCCAATACCCTTCTTGTTGTGAGCCCTGCTTCAAAGAGGTTAGTACGTCACGAATTTCATCATAACTCATAGGCATACTTGAATTCGATTGGAATTGTTGTGGGGGAGGTTGTGGTGGCTGCACAGATCTTGAATAGAACTCCTCCTCTTGCTGCCAATATCCACCTTGTTGAATTTGTTGAGGTTCCTCCCACATATAATCTGAATAATCTCTCCAATCCGAATTGTAAGCGTTGGAAAACATGTTGTCCCTTGATTGGTTATGGCTTTGATAACCCCAAGCACCTCCGTTTGCAGTGAATTGACGAGTTTGATGTCCTTGCCCATAGGGTACATTAAATGTAGGGGCAGTGTGCAATGTGGTTCTTTTGGCAATCTGGGACAATTGAGAAGTAAGATTGGCCAATTGAGCTTGAATGTTGGCAATTGCCATGTCTAGTACCTGAAACAAAGAAAACAAAACGAAACAAAATCAAAAACTCAAACGTAAAAATAAAAACACAAACAGAAACACGGGGGATTAGCAAATTTGCTAATCCCCGGCAACGGCGCCAAAATTTGATGTGAGAATTACTTGACACTCAAATTAAAACCCTATCGACGTAGTATATGAAAGTAGGGATCGTTTAAGGCCGGGGATTAGAAGGGATGCTAATCTATACAAATTAAACTCTAAAACACTAAAACTGGACTCTAGACAATGAAAACAGGTACTATGGGTCAATCTGAACGAATTTTAACTTCAAACAACTTAAAACAACCTAACTTGACTCAAATAACACAAAACAAACTTAAAACAACAAATAAAACTCAACTAGGCAGATTCTAGACACTAGAGACTCAAAACAGGCTAAATAGACTCAAAACAACCAAACTAACTTAAACAGACTCAAAACAGATTCTAAGGGATGAATTGGATGACTTTTGGACTAGTTAGACTCAAAACACTAAAAGGAGACAGATTTGGACGAATTTAAACAAACTAAGACTCAATTAAGAACTAAGGGGGTTTTTGGACGATTTAAGCAAAACTAAGCAGATTTAAGCAAACAAAGTAAATTGAAAGAGATAAAGGTGAATTTAGGGGTGAAAACTAGTTAGAGGGTTCTTCTCCACACATGAACATATGCATACGAATTGATTTCCAGTTATTCTTTCGATAAACCATGAATGACAATGCTCCAAATTAATTGTATAGAACTAATTAATTCTCAGATTTCCCTAAGTTCATTGAATTGAATGGATAACGCATCGCAACCAAATTATTCTTATCAAGTCCCCTAACTATGGAATACGCATGATAGAGATACATATCAAAGATCATTAAGTTCCATGGAAATCATAAACATTGACAAGGCATTCATAACTATGGAAGACGCATGTTAATCCAGCCTAGGGTTTACTTAACATGATTGTGACTAGCAACCTTTACTACTTGTGAATATAAGTTCATAACGATTAGGTGAAATTCCCTTATATTCTAGCATCAAATTCATGCATGTAAACTAAGTATGCATCCTTAATCAACACACAAGAACAAGTTCTTCATAAAACAGATAAGTAAATCACATTCATAATTTATGAAACAATAACTGAAGGTAATCAATTCATATCAAACATATGTCCATGGCTTTGAATCCACCTCTAACTAAAACGAAATTAGTTCCACATGTTCAACATAATTGAAAAGCAAGTTAAATTAAACATGAAACGAAAGAAAGAACTCCTCCCTCTCTAATGGAAGCCACGGCACAGCCTGGTCTTCCCTTCTCTGCGGCAAAATATGGATTTCTGAAGGTGGGTGGTGTAGAATTCGTATGGATGGGTGGTGGTCTGCGGCAAGGCTTGGGAATATGTATATATAGCATGGCAAACCCTAGGGAAATCAGTTTAGGACTTGGACTTAGCAGAAAAATAGGATTAGGGTGCGGCAATTAATTTGGAAAAGGAATTGTGGTCCAATTAATTTCTGAAAAGGATTTGTAGAACCCAAATCCACAAGGAAAAGTCCTAACAATCAGAATCCAAGAGGGAAAGGGCCTGAAAGGTGCGGCACAAAGGGATAAGGCAGGGAATGCCTTGCAAGGCAAGGAAAAGACCTTCTAGAAAGGAGGGAGACGCCAGATTTTTAGGCTTCTAGAGAGAATGTGTTTCTGGGCAGATTTTGGGGTTTCTAGAAGAGTTTGGGGCGCCACTTTTGTAGGGGAATGGATAGGACTTCTAGAAATCAGGTTTTAAGTCCCCTAAACTGAAGAAAACAGGTTAGGATAAGATTAGGATAAGATAAGGTGAGATAAGATAAGGATTGGGTAAGATAAGATAAGATAAGGATTGGGTAAGATAAGATAAGATAAGGTTGTTTTGGATAATGTTTTGGATAATTCTCCTTCTTTTGAGCTGATTCCTTATCTTCTTTATCTTCAATTTCTTTCTTCCATCTTCTTAGCTGATTTCAAGCCTTTATATCTTCAATTTCGTCCATCAACTTGCCTCCATGCTTGCACTACCCAATCTTGGCCCAAAAATGCTCTAGAATGCTCCAAATTGCCTCTTTTTGCCATCTTGACACTTTGAACCTACAAATACACGAAAATAGCTTAAAATACAAAATTAACTAAGAACTAACAACGTAAATGCATGAAAACAAGCTAACTAAGTCGCATAAATATGCTCCTATCAGAAAACAATAAAATGCATAACCAGCTAACCTTTCAAGCATTTGGTCAATGAACGGCAATGGAAAGTGATATTTCCTTGTGGTGGCGTTCATCTTCCTACAATCGATGCAAACTCTCCAACCGGTTTGGATACGGGTGGGCACAAGTTCGTTCTCTTCATTCTTCACCACCGTGACTCCAGATTTCTTTAGAACGACTTGAATTGGTGAAACCCAACGGCTATTAGAGATGGGATAGATCACTCCACAATCAAGTAGCTTGATAATCTCTTTCTTGACTACTTCCATCATTGGAGGGTTGAGTCTGCGTTGAGCCTCTCGAGTTGGTTTAGCCCCCTCCTCCAAAAGTATATGATGCATGCAAGTGGTAGGGCTTATTCCCTTGATGTTGGCCAAGGTCCAACCAATTGTTGTTTTGTACTCCTTCAACACCCTCACCAACTTCTCTTCTTCTTGTGCCGCGAGTGAGGAAGAGATAATGACGGGCAAAGTCTCTTGTTCTCCCGAGAAAACATACTTCAAATGGCTTGGTAACGGTTTAAGTTCGAGGGAAGGTGGCTGCACAACTGAGGGCAGCAACTTATTAGCTGAAACTGAACATGAAATTGGGTCCAAAAAGTTACCAGATTGTGGTGGCAATGATTCGAGGGCAGCCACCATCTCAATCACATCTTGACTAGGGGGCACAGCAAGGATAGGGTCATGCATGCCGTTGGTGAGCATGGGTGTTATCCCTTCGTTTTTGATGCCCAATCCCTTCGTAATGGTTGTTTCAAGCGCATCTTCATTTAAATATTCAAAGTATTGCTGCGCCAATGAATCAACTACATCAATTGAAAAACAAGAATGATCATCACAAGGATATTTCATAGCTTCAAAAATATTGAAATTAATAACATTGCCATCAAATTCCATTGTTAATGTCCCTTTAAACACATCAATCTTGGTGCGGGCAGTTTTCATGAATGGCCTTCCAAGGAGGATTGGCAATGAAGGAGAACAGTCCGAGTCTTCCATTTCAAGCACGTAGAAGTCTGCTAGAAAGATTAAGTGATTGACCTGCACTAAAACATCTTCCAAAAATCCTTTTGGATAGGCGTTAGATCGATCGGCCAATTGAATAATCACACCATCATTTTTCAGCTCTCCTAAGTTCATAGATGCATAAATAGAATAGGGCATGACATTAATTGATGCACCTACATTGCAAGACTGCTGAAACGTTTTCACTTACCTTTACACCTCCTTGTTCGAAATTCTCTTCCTAGTTGTGCAAAGTTCTTTTAAAAACTTGGCATACCTTGCAACTTGCTTGATTGCATTAAGGAGCAATATATTGACTTGTACTTTTCTAAACGTTTCCAGAATGTCCTTTTCAGCCTCCTCCTTCTTTGATTGCATAAATCTGCAAGGAAAGGGTACATTTGGAGGAATAATGTTAGAAATAATCGAATTTGGAACCTCATTACCTTTGATGGATGGATTGGGGTGTTTAGGTGGCTGCTGCAAGGGTGGTTCTACCCTTGCCGTGTGATGTGATTAAAGTTAAGCACACAAATTAAACCCTCTTGTTATCAATTGTAGTATAAACGCAAGTAGGAATCATACTGGACGGGGGATTAGGAGGGCTTGCTAATCTAACACAAACTGACTCAAATAAGCAAAACAAGACTCAAAAGACTCTAAATAGACTAGTAAGACTCAAAACAGGTTCAAAATACTCAAAACTGCTTAAAAACCCTAATTGGACAGATTCTAGACACTAGACACAACTTTGGATGAAAATTGAATTAAACTTGACTCAAAACACACAAGGACACAAACTAAGATAGATTCTAACTAATTTGACTCAAACAAGTGAAAGGGGATTGGTTTTAGAGTGAAACTAAGCTAAAACAAACAAAGACTTTAAACTAGGCAGATTTAGATGAAATTGGGTTTTTAGGATGGATGGTGAACTAGCTAGAGGTTTCCTTATCCACACATGATTTATATGCATATAACTTGACTTCCAGTTACGTTTTCATTGAATTACGAATGACAATGCCCCAGATTAACCGTGTCAATCACTAATTAACCCTCAGATTCTCCTAATTTCATTGAATTGGACGGACAACTCATCTACAACCAAATTATTCTCATCAATTTCCCTACATGACATCATAATAGAGACACAATCAGAGATCATTATGCTTAATGAGAATCATAAGCATTGACGAGGCATTCATAACTATGACATCATGTTACTCACACCAAGAATTGAACTTAACACGATTGTTCCAGCAACCTTTACTACTTGTGAACATAAGTTTGTAACGATTATGTGAAACTCACTTATCCTAGCATCAAATTTATGCATGCCAATTAAGTGTTGACCGTCAACCAACAAACAGAAATAAGTTCTAATTCAAACAGTTAAGCCAATTGCATTCATACTTCAAGAATCTGTAACTGAAATTTATCAAGTCATATCACACACAAAATCATGGTTTCAAAGTAGCCTCTAGCTAAAAACGAGTTTAGCCTCTCATGATTACAATAAGACAAAGGAAAATTAAATTAATCAACGAAAACATAAGGTAGAAAACACCTAAGAACGCCCAGCAATCCAGATTGGGTGCACAACGCTCCAAAGCTGCTCCTCCTCTCCTTCCTCCTTGCAAGGCTGCGGCACAGGTGGCTGGTAGGGTTTATGGATGGGCAAAGGTGGTGTGAATGGGTGGTGGAAGGTGTTTAGAATGGTAGAGATGCGAAGGGATGTGTAGAGAGAGTCAATCTGTGCGGCACAATCATATACATATAGGGGAAGGCTAGGTCACGGCTGGGAAGGTGTTTAGGTAGGTTTTGGACTCCTCACCCTTCTAGAAATCAGAATCCTTGAAGTTTTGGGGAATTAAATGGACCAAATCCCTCTAGAATAAGGAAATAGGTGCGGCATCCCTTTCTAGCTGGGAATTAAGTATCCCAAAGTGTTTAGGACTCCTTCTCTGTAGCTGAAACGTTTGTGTATTTGGATTAGGAAAGTCAAGATAAGATAGGATAATGTTTTGGATAAGATGAGATAAGATTTGGATAATGTTTCCAGATTCCTTGCTAACTTCTTATCTTCTTTATCTTTGACTTCTTTCCTCCATCCTTTAAGCTGATTTCAAGCCTTTTTATCTTCAAATTCATCCATCAACTTGCCTCCATGCTTGCACTACCCAATCTTGGCCCAAAAATGCTCTAGAATGTTCCAAACTGGTTCTTTTTGCCATTTTGACACTTAGACCCTACAAACACACGAAAATAGCTTAAAATACAAATTAACTAAGAACTAAGGACATTAATGCATGAAACCAAGCTAACTAAGTCGCATAAATATGCTCCTATCACTGTGGGCTGCTCTTGCTCCTCCTCTTCAATTATCAACTTTTCATCCTCGTTGGAACGTGATTTGGAGGGTTGGTGGTCAGTTCCAACTTGTTTTCCACTTTGCAAAATAATGGCCTTGGCAGATTCGAATCCTCTATTCGGGGTGACAACAGTTGAACTAGGCAACTTACCTTGCTCTCTGAATTTTCCAACGAATGATGTGAAATATATAAGCACACAAATTAAACCCTCTTTTGACAATTGTAGTATATGTATAAGTAGGGATCGTTCTAGACTGGGGATTAGGAGGGATTGCTAAAACACTTGAAACTGACTCAAAAATGTAAAACTAAGTTTAAAACACTAAACTAAACTCAAAGAATGCAAAACTAAACTTTAAAACACTAAAACAACTCAAAAGACTCAAAACAGCACAAAACAAGCTAAAAGACTCAAATCTGCCACTAAGAGTAAATTTGGACGAAAATAGGTTTTGACTAGACTCAAAACACTTAAAAAACACAAACTAAATCAGTTTCTAACTAATATAACTCAACAAAGTAAAGGGGGATTTGGTTTTCATGAATTTGAAGACAAAACAAGTAAATTAAAGAACTAATGAAATCTGCACGAATTTGGGCAAAACTATGGATGATGGGCTAGCTAGGAGGTTCTTCTCCACATATGACACACTTGCAAACAAAACGATTTCCAGTTGCTTTTCAATAAACCACGAATTCTCAATACCCCAGATTAATTAGGTACGCTTAAATTAACCCTCAGATTTTCCTCATGTCATTGAATTGGACGGAAAAAGCGCATCACAATCAAATTATTCTTCAAAAGTTCCCTACATGAAAGCACATAATAGAGATACAATCAAAGATCATTAAGTTCAATGAAAATCATAAGTATTGACGAGGCACTCGTAACTATGAAAGAACATGATACTTATGCCAAGAATTTACTTAACACGATCGTGACTAGCAACCTCCACTACTTAAGAATATAAGTTCATAACGATTAGGTTTAACTCCCTTATATCCTAGCATCAGATTTATGCATGAAAATTAAGCATGCACTCTCAACCAACACACACAAATCAGTTTTAATTCAAACAGATAAGTAAATTGAATTCACAACTTATGAATCACAACTGGATGTAATCAAATCATATTGCAAGTATAACCATGGTTTCAAATTTCCCCCTATCTAAGAGGGGTTTAGTTCCTCATACTCACAAAACAAAGATTATTGAATTGAAACATTGAAAACAAAAGAAAGATTATACACCTAAAACGCTCCAGCAATCCTAACTCGAATGGCAAGCACGTCCAAGGGCTTGAAGGAAAAATTTTGTCCTAGCTAAGAACATGTGAGAATATTTGAACACATATGCAAACTAATAACACTTTAAAGTAGGCATGCATTCAAAAACAATTCTAAAACCCATGACTTTCAAAGCCTAGTGAATGGTGAATCATAAGACTCTTTAACAACATTAAAGAGAAGAAAGGATTTTGAGATTCATTACCCTTGAAGCTCATCCTTGTTTACACAAGGGATTCACCCAAGTGGAGGGCCTTCAAGTCACCTCCTAGCTCCTTGGATCTTCCTTGTGATTTACTTTCTTTTGTTACTCCTTTGCTCCTTGAGGATGTGAGGAAAGGATCTCCAAAAACACCAAAGGTTTGGTGTCTCTAAGTCTCCACACCAAGGATGAGGTGTGAAGATGAAATGGATGACTTAGAGGTAAAAAGATTGCTAGCTATCCCTCCCCTAAGTGGCCGGCCTCTATGGAGAAAAAGAGAGAAAATATTTCTCTTCTTTGTCTCAAGAAAACCCTAATGAGGTAAAAGCTATAAAGATGCTTTTATACCACCTCACATGTGAGTGGCAAACTTGCAATTAACCAAAGTTTGATAACCCTCACCCTAGGCCGGTTTTGACTTTGTTTTTGGGTTAATTTCCATTTAGTTTTAGTTGTCACACAACCTAAACTCAATGGGCATTGTGGACCAAAAACCCTTTTGGACCCCGAAACCCAAAACCAACTTAAAAGCCCAATATGAACCTTTCGTAAGATTAATTAACTAATTAATTAATCTTGACCATTCTCAATTAAACTATTTAATTGCTTATCCATCTCATTTATATTTCTTCACTTTCACCCTTACTCGGTGTACAATCCATAGGTTCCAATTAGCGAGGCAGTGGGCGATTGTTACTCTTAACGATCGATTGTGAATTGAAACTACATTTCAATTCTCTCTTTGATGAAGATTAGTGTTTGCTAATCCTCAGGGCTTCCACAAACCATGAGTGACACCTAGCAGTATGTCATGGCTACCCAAGCTAATTAGAAGTGGTTGGAGAACCTATCCAGTTACAATTACAATGCAATACGGTCCTTCTCTAATACAATACTCTTGATCACATTGTTTGAGTGATAGTTTGTATCATGTCTACTATCCAATGTGATACTTCTCTATATGAATCAATTGAATATGATTTGGAACATGCTTCCTAAATCATATTCGTATGCTTTGGCCAAAGACTCTCGAATCATATCTCAGAGTATTCACCTTCCACCATGGAAGGTTAGAGATCCCTTGTTGTGCATTCACATGCCTACATAACTAGATAGCTTGACCCCAACAATGTCGTTGACACTCTCAATGGAATGCCTTTGACATAATCAAAGATCAAGGACCTAACCATTAGACATCAATGATGCCTCAGGTCAAAGGACTACTTTGCATATTGTAACTTACGAGTTCTTACATGACATGTATGTTCGAACTCTCTTTTGATCGTTGTTCAGTGTACTCGATTACCTTTTGAGCACCTATGTGTTTGTCTTAGTGTCCAACACTAAATGACTTGAGACTAGTCATACTCACGCTTGAGTTAACATAACACATACTAACCTTAGTGGATTGTCAATGCCCAATTGGCAATCCTATGGCTAGGAACGTTTTAGGAATATTCATAAGAGAAAGGTCTCGTTAATCTAACTTACTTAGATCACTTCTCTCTTAGATTAAATATATTCCTTGGATTCCCTTATTGCTTAAACACATGATACAATAAATAGTGATTAACAATAAGCTTTGCCCTTCATTAAACATATAATAGTCTAATACAATAAGTATTCCAAAAGCTATTACATCAAATGAGTGGCTTTGTGGGCATACTTCCAACAATCTCCCACTTGCACTCAAAGCCACCTTCTCATGTATCTAATACCCATCTTTTCCATATGGCGGTCAAGTTGGATTTGAGACATTGGCTTCGTCAGTGGATCTGCTACGTTATCGGCTGAGGCAACCTTGAGGATGTTGACTTTCCCCTCGGCAGCATATCTTCTAATGATATTAAAGCGTCTGTCAAAATGCTTGTTCTTTTAATGAGCCCTGGGTTCCTTGGCTTGAGCTATTGCCCCACTATTATCACAGTACAAAGTTACAAGTGATGTAATGGTTGGAACCACTCCAAGTTCAGTAATGAACTTCTTCATCCAGAACGCTTCTTTGCCGGCTTCAGCTGCAGCGACATATTCAGCCTCTGTCGTGGAATCAGCAATTACAGATTGTTTTTTGCTTTTCTAGCTGACAGCCCCACCATTCAGAGTGAACACATATCCGGAGTTGGAACTTCTATCGTCGACGTCAGATTGGAAATCTGCGTTTGTATAAGCTTCTACTCGCAACTCTGTCGCTCCTCCGTAAACGAGGAACATGTCCTTAGTTCTTCTTAAGTACTTAAGGACCGTCTTGACAGCTGCCCAGTGTTGTGATCCTGGGTTAGATTGATATCGACTAGTAATGCTCACAGCATATGCAATATCAGGCCTTGTGCATATCATGGCATACATGAGACTTCCTATGGCGGAAGCATAAGGAATAGCACTCATCTGCCATATTTCTTCAGGAGTTTTAGGTTCCATGGACTTAGAAAGGTGAATTCCATGTTTGACAGGAAGAAAACCTTTCTTAGATTGTTCCATCTGGAACCTACTTAGCACCTTATCTATGTACATAGATTGGGATAATCCAATTAATTTTCTAGATCTATCACGATAGAGCTTTATCCCAAGCACATAAGATACATCTCCCAAATCTTTCATGTGGAAGGTTTTGGACAACCACACTTTTACCGAAGAAAGTACTGCAGTGTCATTCCCGAATAGTAATATGTCATCTACATATAACACTAAGAATACAACTGCATCCCCAACGACCTTTTGATAAACACAATTGTCGTCTTCGTTTTGAGTAAAGCCAAACGATTTGATTTCAGTGTCAAAACGAATATTCCAGCTCCTGGAGGCTTGCTTAAGTCCATAAATGGACCTCTGAAGCTTCTTTTCAGACTTGGACACGAAAACTTCGGGTTGAGTCATATAGAGCTCTTCCTCTAGGTAGCCATTCAGAAAGGCCGTCTTCACGTCCATTTGCCATATCTCATAATCATGGTACGCAGCTATAGCAAGCAAAATCCAATGGACTTAATCATGGCTACAGGAGATAAGGTTTCTTCATAGTCAATCCCTTCTCGTTGCCTGTAACCCTTGGCTACTAATCTAGCCTTATAAATCTCCACGTTCCCATCAACGCCTATCTTCCTCTTGAATACCCATTTGTTTCCAACAGGTACTATACCTTCTGGAGGGTCTTCAAGAGTCCAGACCTGATTTTGATACATGGAATCCATCTCGGATTTCATGGCCTCTTGCCATCTCTTTGAATTAATGTCAGAAATTGCTTCAGTGTAGTCTCTAGGATCCTCCTTTGTGTCATTGTCACCTAGAAGGTGCAATTCCCCAAAGTCATTATCCAAGCCATACCTCTGAGGTGGCCGGCTCACCCGTTCTGATCTACGTGGAGCTAAGGGTTCCGGAACAGGGTTGTCAACTTGTCGAGTGCTTGTTTGTGGTTCATCATTAATCTCATTAATCTCCATCATTTTACTTGTAGTTCCTTTGAGAACAAATTCGTCCTCTAGAAACTTAGCAGTTCTGGTGACAAAGACTTTCTGGTTGTCAGGATGGTGGAACTCATATCCCATAGTTTCTCTAGGATATCCCACAAAATAGTACCTAACTGATCTCGCTTCAAGCTTAGCAGCTTCAAGCTTCTTGACATATGCTTCACAACCCCAAATCTTAATATGATTAAGACTTGGCTTTCTTCCATGCCATATCTCATAGGGCGTATGTGAAATTGACTTGGAAGGTACTCTATTAAGCAAGTAAGCTGTTGTATATAGAGCATATCCCCAGAATGCTACTGGTAGATCTGCGGAACTCATCATAGAACGAACCATGTTCATCAAGGTTCGATTTTCTCCTTTCAGAAACTCCATTAAGTTGTGGAGTTCCTGGTGGAGTCCACTGTGATATTATTCCACACTCTTTGAGATAATCTAGGAACTCGTTGCTTCGATACTCTCCCCCTCGATCTGATCTTAGGATCTTTATCTGCTTCCCAGTTTGCTTCTCAACTTCATTCTTGAATTCTTTGAACTTTTCAAAGGATTCTGACTTGTACTTCATAAGATACACATAGCCAAACCGAGAGTGATCGTCGGTGAATGTGATATAGTAAGAGAAGCCTCCTCTCGACGTAGTAGACATAGGTCCACATACGTCAGTGTGGATTAACCCTAGAATTTCAGTGGCACGCTCTCCCTTCCCAGTGAACGGAGATTTGGTCATCTTCCCTTTCAAGCAACATTCACAAGTACCCATTTGGTCATTACCTAATGGGCGGAAATATCCGTCTTTCGACATGTTGCGAATCTTATCAAGGTTTACATGTCCAAGTTTAAGATGCCACATCTTTTCTCGGTTAACTTCTTCTCTAGCCCTTTTGGGTTTTGAGGTATTCCCGCTTTCAATACAGTGCAACCCACTACTTGTCTCTAGGTGAAAAAGTCCCTCTATCATATTACCATGAGAGATAATACGACCATTCAAGTATAAAGTGCAACTCATTTTGTCAAACAATACTGAGTGCCCATCTCGTAAAAGCATAGAGATAGAAATCAAATTCTTTATACATGAAGGAAAATATAAACAATTTTTGAGTTCCAAGACTTCCCTAGAGGGTAGTTTAAGCATGTAGGTGCCAATCGCTTTTGCAGAGATCTTAGTGCCGTTCCCAACTCGCACAACCATCTCCCCATTGCGCAATGTCCTGCTCTCTGTTAGTCCCTGCAACGAATTGCAGATATGTTGACTAGCGCCTGAATCAAATATCCAGGAATTGGAGCTCACTGTAAAAGCACTTTCTATGACAGAATTAGTCTCTTCAAAAGTTCTTGTCATAAGGCTCGCAATGCGCACCCTGTATTTCTTCTTCCAACGTTCATCCTTTCCACAATGAAAGCATGTTCCTTTGGATTTTCTTGCCTTCTTCTTATGCAACCTTTTCCTTATGATTGCATTCTCACTCCCACTGTCCTTTTTGAAACTTTGTTCAAACTCACAGCATATGTCAATCATCTCGGTAAAAGTATGATCAAATCTATTCACTTTATAGTTTACTATAAACTTAGTGAAATCATCCGAGAGAGATGCAAGGAAAAAGTCTTGGGCCATTTTCCCATCGATGGAAGTTCCTAAACTTTCAAGATCTTGAAAGATCCTTTCCATCTTTTGTCCATGTTTTTGGACCGATGTCCCCTTTGCCATTTTGGGATTTAATAGACTACAAACATTTGAGAATCGTACCTTACTTGTCTCAATGTCATGCATCTTATGCAAACTATCAATCATGGCACAAGAAGTGTCCATGTGCTCATGTAGCTTCTTAAGCTCGTCACTAAGTGAAGTGAGGATTAAGCATTTGGCTTGTAAGTCATCCTCATAGTGTCTAGCATAATTTTGACACTCCTCATTTGAAGCTAGTTTCGTAGGAGGTACATGAGGAGGGGATTGCTTAAGCACATACGATATGTCATTCATCTTTGAGACATTCTTAATGTGATGAAACCAAACAAGGAAACGTTGGCCCCTAAGGCCAATTTTGTCAAGTACAATGGTAGGTGTAATTTTAGGCATGTCGTTAACTACATAACATAACATAAATCATATTAGATTATTGATTTTAAAACTACTTGATTGGGTCTTAAATCAAATAGTACCACCCACTATTTTTGGCAAATTCCACATCCCTTAATAGAATCTGAGAGTTATGTTGAACTCTTAGTGGGGTATGGGAGACTCACCATTACCAAGCCCACCTCACAATGATATGATGTTGGTTAGCAACAATAGTGATGAGAGAATAACGCTTTAGTCATTTACAACTCTTGTAATTACCCATCTAGTTTGGCCTTTAGAGAATGATGCCACACAATGATATGATGTTGGCACCATTGCACTTAGTTAAGTTATTCCCACCATGCTAGTTCGTGTAGGGGTTCAAGAATAGCCTCACAATGATATGATGTTGGCCATCCTCGTTGCCTACCTCACCACATCATGTATGTTCATATGAACTCCTCCTGAAGGTAAGCATATAGTTTGAACTTCCCCATGATAGGGTGAAGCCGGTGTACAAGTCACAAACGATTGGAGCTCACCACGGTGGAAGGCCTACAAAGAGATGTTCAAAGCATCTCTCGCTTATCAACTTAAATTCGTTTTGTTGAGGGAGTAGTGTTGGGCTACATCAATTTCATTTTAATCTTATTAAAAGGACTTAGGATAATTATGAACCGTTTGATTTGATCCAACACGAGCCTTGTGTTGGACCTTGGGTCTAAGGTAGGTAGTTGTTGATTTTAATTACGCGTTTAATCTAATTAAACCGTTATTTCCTATTGGGCGTTGGACCCAACTATTCCAATTTGCATACAAATAAACAAAAAGGAATACTTGAAATAAAGAGAAGGGCTTATGCCCTTTTACAACAAATTGGAAGGACTTATGCCCTTTTACAACACGTTTGAACTAATCAAATTACATTCAAATCTAAACTACTTAACCCAAACATTCAGAATGCAAAGCGGCCAATCACATAGCTCAATTATCGAGGCCTTTGGTTCATAATCATCATTTTCTTAATCAATCACATTAACTAAGAAAGCAACTTAAACAATTGGTTTTCGGATTCATAGAATTGATTTAAATGGAACTAAATGAAATGAAAATCCAATTCTCATTTAAAGAGACAAAACCATTTTGTTCTCATCATCATTTGGGCCGAAAAACAATGACCACAACTATTGGGCCACAATGTAAAAACATAAACTTTTGGGGTCACTTTGTAAAAACACAAGAGTCCACAACTTCATGTAATTACAACTAGAACCCAAAAATTTCTACAACTATTGGACAAAATTTTTCCTTCAGAACTTGTGTGGGTGCATATGGCTTGGTGTACAAGCCTGGGGGTTGCTGTCTAAAACCTCCTTGTTGTTGAGATTGTTGGGGCTCCCTCCACTTGAAATTTGGATGGTCTCTCCAACCTGGATTATACATATTAGAATATGGATCGTTCCTTGGTTGGTTTTGGCCTCCAAAACCCACTGCATTGTCAGATTCCCATCCACCATTCTCAATTAGTTGCGGGCACTTGTCAGAGGGGTGTCCTTGGATAGAACACACGCCACACACACTTGATCCTTGCATCTTCATCCCTTCAGCCATCTGAGACACAATGGAAGTAAGATTAGTTAATTGGGATTGAATGTCAGATGTGAAACTTACCTCATTTACTTGCTGCCGTGGGGTTCCTCTTTGTCCAACACCTTTATATTGTTGAGCATTCAAAGCTCGATTAGCAATCAAGATCTTGGCAGCCATGGGTGTCTTGTCCACCAAAGCTCCACCCGCTGAGGCATCTAGCATTTGGCGTTCAATTGGTAGAAGCCCTTCGTAGAAATACTGAAGAAGAAGCTCCTCCTTCATTTGGTGTTGTGGACATGAAGCAACAAGAGATTTAAAACGTTCATAATAAGTGGGAAATGATTCACCTTCGTCTTGCTGAATTCCACTTATCCTTTTGCGTAGAAGAATGACTTGAGAAGTTAGGAAAAACTTCTCTAGAAACGCCCGTTTCATGCTCTCCCATGATGTGATAGTTCCGGGGTCTGGTTCATACAACCAATCTTTAGCTTTGTCCATTAGAGAGAATGGAAAAGCGTTCATCTTCAATATGCTTCCATTGACATTGATAGGGGTCATGCTTGAACACACCACTTCGAACTCCTTCAAGTGCTTGTTTGGATCCTCCATGGACAGCCCATGGAACTTCGGGATGTGGTGCAACAAACTGGACTTCAATTCAAACTCATCAGTCTTGTCTTGGGCAGCCCTAGGGTATTGAATACATAGGGGGGCGGCATTGGCGAATCCCGAAGCAGAGAGCTCCTTGATTGTTCGATTGTCCGCTGCCATGGCTTGTACTTCCTCCAACACTTGGGCCGTGGGCTCTTCTTCCTCTTCTAGCACTGGTTTTTCAAGCTCAGGTTCAGGGCTAGGTGGATTAGATTCTTGCTGGTTCCTCTGCCTTCTCAAAGTCCTCTCAAAATCGTCGTCAAAGTCCAAGATATTCTTATGAACAGTTTGAGATCTCCGAGTCATAAATTAGTACCTAAAAACCAGAAACAAAACAAAGTCAGAAACTGAAACAAATTAAAAGTAAACAGAAAGAAAAGATCCAAGGGATTAGCAAAGTTGCTAATCCCCGGCAAGGGCACCAAAAATTTGATGCGAAATATATAAGCACACAAATTAAAACCTCTTTTTGACAATTGTAGTATATGTATAAGTAGGGATCGTTCTAGACCGGGGATTTGGAGGGATTGCTAAAACACTTGAAACTGACTCAAAAACGTAAAACTAAGTTAAAAACACTAAACTAGACTCAAAGAATGCAAAACTAAACTCTAAAACACTAAAACAACTCAAAAGACACTTAAAACTGCCTAAAAACACAAACTGGGCAGTTTTGAACTTTAAACACAACTTCGGATGAAAATAGATATTAACTTGACTCAAGACACTTAAAAACACAAATCAAAACAGATTTTAACTAACCTAACACTTCAAAATAAAGGGGGATTTGATTTTGACGGATTTGAAAACAAAACAAACAGATTGTAAACTAAAACAGATTTTGGACGAATTTGGATAAAATATGGATGATGGGCTAGCTAGAGGGTTTTTCTCCACACATGACACACTTGCACATAAACCAATTTTCAGTTGTTCTTTCGATAAATCATGAAACTCAACACCCCAGGTTAATTAGGTCCGCTTAAATTAACCTTCAAGTTCTCCTTAAATTATTGAATTGGATGGGAAAGTGTATACAACAATTCAAAGCACTCTCTAAAAGTCCTTTACGTGAACAACACAATAAAGATACAATCAGAGATCATTAAGCATCATGAAAACTATAAGTATTGACGAGGCATTCGTTACTATGATGAGCATGAAACTCCTGCCAAGAATTCATTTAACATGATCGTTTATAAGCGACCTCCACTACTTGTGAATATAAGTTTGTAACTATTAGGTGAAACTCCCTTATACTCTAGCATCATATTCATGCATGCAAATTAAGTGTGCACTCTTAATAAACATACACAAATAAGTTATCAATCAAGCAGTTAAACAAATTGAATTCACAACTTATGAAATCACAACTGAAGGTAATCAATTCATATTGCAAGTATGTTCATGGCTTTGAATCTTCCCCTAGCCAAAAGGGATTTAGTTCCTCATAATTGCAAAACAAAGAATAACAAGTTTATACATTGAAAACAAAAGAAAGAAAACACCTAAATGCTCCAGCGATCCAAACTGAACAGCAAGCACGTTCAAGGACTTCCCTCCCCTTCCTTGATTGCGGCACAAGGTTTTGTGGTAGGTTTTGGGGATTATGGATGGTGGAGTGATAGGAGCATATTTACATCACTTAGTTAGCTTCTTTCCTTGCATTTAGGTTGTTAGTTCTTAGTTATTTTAGTCTTTAAAGCCATTTTTGTGTGTTTTCAGGTTCTAAGGGCTAAAGGAGCAAGAAAGTGCATTTTGGTGCCTTTTGGAGCAGTTTTATGCTTGGAATGGATTGCACATGCTTGGAGCTAAATGGATGGACGAAATTGAAGATCAAATGAGCTTAGGATTGAATGAAGAATGAAGAGTTCAAAATTGGAAGCCAAAGTTTCTAAAGTTGGAAGTTTCTATTCTTGGAGGTTTCCATTCTTGAAAGTTTCTATTTTTGGCTTAGAAGTTTCCTAATCCTTCTTCACCTATGTTCCAGCCACAAAAGGATTCCAAAATATGTTAGGACACTTAATTACTTGTTCTAGAAGTCCTAAACTTGCCCTAAAGTCCATGCTGCACCACTCTTGCACATTCCTCTTCCTTGCCGCATAAAACACCACCTTTCTTTCCTATTTTCTGACCCAAAATCACATTCCCTTTGTGTTCTATGCCTTGCCGCACAAGGAGGAGCCTTTCTTACTTATTTTGTACCTTTAAACACATTCCTTTTCTCTCCTACACAATTCTGCCGAATTTCACATTCCTATTTCTCTTTAAATTTTGATCCTTACTTACCCTTTCAATTTGGAACAAAATAGCTAAGTTTTATTCACCTTTCTTTCTTTCCCTTTCTCTTTATTTTCTGCTGCACCCTACTTACCCTTTTCCTCTTGGGATTCTGATTTGTTACCCTTTTTCTTGAGGATTTGGAGTCCTAAATGCATTCCCAATTCATCAAAGTCGTGGCCCTCCCTTGTTCTATAAATAAACATCCTTGCCGCAGCTTTTGGGGGACGTCTCTCTCTCTGGACAGATTCTCTGCATCCATTCCATCCACCTATCTACCTATCCATCCCCTACCACCCATTACCACCCATTCTACACACCTTAACCCCTTGTGCCGCAGCAAAGGAAAAGGAAGGAGACCCCTGGACGTGCTTGCATTCAAGACGTTGGATTACTGGAACGTTTCTAGGTGTAATCTATCTTTGTTTTCAATGTTTAATTTAATTTCTCTTTGTTTTGCTGTGAACATGAGGAGCTAAACCCTTTTGGCTAGGGGGAATTTCAAAGCCATGAATATATTTGCAATATGAATTGATTACCTTCAGTTGTGATTTCATAAATTATGAATGCAATTTGCTTAACTGTTTGATTCAGAACTTATTCTTGTATGTTGATTAAGGATGCATACTTAGTTTGCATGCATGAATTTGATGCTAGAATATAAGGGAGTTTCACCTAATCGTTATGAACTTATATTCACAAGTAGTGAAGGTCGCTGGTCACGATCATGTTAAGTAAATTCTTGGCAGGAGTATCATGCGCTTTCATAGTTACGAATGCCTTGTCAATGCTTATGATTTTCATAGAGCTTAGTTACGAATGCCTTATCAATGCTTATGATTTTCATAGAGCTTAATGATCTTTGATTGTATCTCTATTATGTGCTTTCATGTAGGGAACTTTTGAAGAATAATTTGATTGCGATGCGCTATTTCCGTCCAATTCAATGACATAAGGAAAATCTGAGGGTTAATTTAAGCGTACCTAATTAATCTGGGGTGCTGAGGTTCATGGTTTATCGAATGAACAACTGGAAATCATTTTGTTTGCAAGTATGTCATGTGTGGAGAAGAACCTCCTAGCTAGCCCATCATCCATAGTTTTACCCCAAATTCGTGCAGAATTCATTAGTACTTTACTTTACTTGTTTTGTTTTCAAATTCGTCAAAACCCAATCCCCCTTTACTTTGTTGAGTCATATTAGTTAGAAACTGATTTAGTTTGTGTTTTTGAGTGTTTTGAGTCTAGTCAAAACCTATTTTCGTCCAAAGTTGTGTTTAGAGTCCAAAACTGCCCAGTTTATGTTTTTAGGCAGTTTTGAGTGTTTTAAAGTTGTTTTAGTGTCCTAGAGTTTAGTTTTGCATTCTTTGAGTCTAGTTAAGTGTTTTTAACTTTGTTTTTACGTTTTTGAGTCAGTTTAGAGGTTTTAGCAAGCCCTCCTAATCCCCGATCTAGAACGATCCCTACTTATACATATACTACAATTGTCGAAAGAGGGTTTAATTTGTGTGTTGTTTTACATCGCATCAAATTTTTGGCGCCGTTGCCGGGGATTAGCAACTTTGCTAATCCCTTGTTTCTTTGTCGTGTATTTTTTTTCTTAGTTTTTGACTTTGTGTTGTTTTCTTGTTTTCTTTAGCTAATCCTCTTTGTTTTTGTTTTTGTCTTTTACTTTTGATATTTGATTTAGTTTTCTTTCTTTGATTTCAGGTACTTGAGTAGTAAGACATGGATTTTGCAAACATTCAAGCTCAATTGGCAAATCTTACTTCTCAATTGTCCCAGATTGCCGAAACAACCACATTGCACATTGCTCAAACTCATCAACGTCCTCAATTCACTGCGAACGGAGGTGCTTGGGGTTATCAAAACCATAACCAATCAAGGGACAACATGTTTTCCAACGCTTACAATTCGGATTGGAGAGATTATTCAGATTACATGTGGGGAGAACCTCAACAATTCCAACAAGGTGGATATTGGCAGCAAAAAGAGGAGTTCTATTCAAGACCTATGCAGCCACCACAGCCTCCCCCACAACAACTCCAATCGAATTCAAGTATGTCCATGAATTATGATGAAATTCTTAATGTACTAACTTCTTTCACGCAGGGCTCACACCAAGAAGGAAAATTGGCAGCCATCAGATGAGTTCTATACAACGCCATATGAACCACCACAACCTCAACCATATTCGGCCCAACCAAGTTCAGGTTCGTCAATCGATAATGATAAAATTCTTGAGTTACTCACTTCTTTATCTCAGGGACAAGAAAATCAAAACAAAAGGGGGACCATTTGGAAAAGGAAATTGGGCAGATTGCAGAGCTCATGGTGCAGATTCAAGAGCAAAGTGAACTCTCCAACTCAACTATTGTTAATTCAATGGGAGACTTTGAAATTGCTGAAGTTATCACTTTGGAAAGTGCTTTGGAGGTTGGAGCTGACCTAAAAACGTCCAAACATAGCCTAGAGGTGGATGAGGAGTTGCTGATTGAGGAGGAGGAAGAAGACATACACACGGCAAGGGTGGAACAACCCTTGCCGCAGCCCCCTAAGCCCTCTCAACCACCCACCACAAGTAAGGACGTCCCAAATTCAATTCATTCTAATGTTATTCCTCCGAATGCAGCTTTTCCTCGCAGGTTTTTAATTCCCAAGACAGATGAGAGTGAAAACGACATTGTGGAAGCCATTCCAAAGGTGCAAAGTGACATCCCAATTCTTGGCACACCAAATCAAGTTCCAGATTGTGTTGAAGTATTCAAAGAACCTTGTACATCAAGAAGAATGATTCAAGAGCAAGAAGTGGCTGGAGCATATGAAGAATGCATCAAAGAGGATGTTCATGAAACAACAAAGCCCAAAGAAGTCACAAGCATCACATTCAACCTGGCCAAGTGCAAAGTTCTTGAAACATTCAAAGATGTGGTGTTTGTAATTGAGTTTGTGTCGAAGCAAGCCAGTAAGCCATCTATTTCAATTTCAATTTTGTTTTTTTACTAACTGGCTGATTTTGATGATTCAGGCACCCACACTAGAATTTAAACCATTGCCGGATCACTTCAAGTATCACCTCCCATTCAAGGATTGATGTGAAAATTAACTTGACACACAAATTAAACCCTCTTCTTGACAGTTGTAGTATATGTATAAGTAGGGATCGTTCTGGACCGGGGATTAGGAGGGATTGCTAAACACTTGAATCTGACTCAAAAACGTAAAAACAAAGTTTAAAACACTAAACTAGACTCAAAGAATGCAAGACTAAATTCTAAAACACTAAAACAACTCAAAAGACTCAAAACAGCACAAAAACACTCAAAACTGCCTAAAAACACAAACTGGGCAGTTTTGAACTCTAAACACTACTTTGGACGAAAATAGACTTTAACTTGACTCAAGACACTTAAAAACACAAATCAAAACAGATTTTAACTATTCTAACACTTCAAAATAAAGGGGGATTTGTTTTTGAACGAATTTAAACTTAAACAAACAAAATTGTAAAGACAACTTAAAAAGGCACGAAATTGGTGATTTGAATGGGTGAATGGCTAGTTAGAGGGATCCTTATCCACACATAAACATATGCATACAACTTGATTCCCAGTTACTCTTTCGATAAACCATGAATGACAATGTTCCGAATTAATTGTATTGAACTAATTAATTCCCAGATTTCCCTAAGTTCATTGAATTGAATGGATAACGCATCACAACCAAATTATTCTTATCAAGTTCCCTAATTATGGAATACGCATGATAGAGATACATATCAAAGATCATTAAGTTCCATGGAAATCATAAACATTGACAAGGCATTCATAACTATGGAAGACGCATGTTACTCCTGCCTAGGATTTACTTAACACAATTGTGACTAGCAATCTTTACTACTTGTGAATATAAGTTCATAACGATTAGGTGAAATTCCCTTATATCCTAGCATCAACTTTATGCATGCAAATCAAGTGTCGACCCCCAACCCACATACATAAACAAGTTCTTAATAAGCACAGAAAAGTAAACCACATTCATAATTTATGAAATCGTAACTGGAGTGAATCAAATCATAAGAAACATATATTCATGGCTTCAAATTCCCCCTCTAACTAATAGGGGTTTAGTTCCTCATGATAGCAATTAAACAAAGAAAACTAAATTGAAACATTGAAACCAAGGATAGACAACACCTAAGAACGCTCCAGCAATAGTCACGACTTAGAGTGGCACCTTCTCCTTCCTTCCTTGAATAGCTGCGGCACAAGAGGGGTTTTCTGGGTTTGTGTGGATGATATGGCACGGCAGGGGGTGTTGGATGATTTCTGGCGTGAATGGTTGTGTATGGAGGGTGGTGTGCACGGCAAAGGGTGTTTTAATATATATAGGCACCAAAAACCCTAAGTGAATCAGATTGGGACTTCTAGAAAACCAAATCCATCCAGAAATAGGCTCAAAACAATCAGATTTCCAATGGGAAAGGGCCTTAGGTGCGGCACAATAGGATAAGGAGGGATAAGGCTTCTAGAAAGCCTTGCAAGGCAAGGAAATCAGGTTTTCTGGAAAGCTAGGTGCGGCAAGGCTTAGGGTTTCTAGAAACTTAATTTAAATGTCCCCCAATCAGAAAATAAACCCTCATTGTACCAGGAATTGAATTAGAAAAGGATTAGGATAGGATAAGGTTTGTTAAGATAAGATAAGGATTGGATAAGATAAGATAAGGTTGTTTGGATAATGTTTTGGATAATCCTCCTTCTTTTGAGCTGATTCCTTATCTTCAATGATTTGAATTTATTTCTCCAACCTTGAAACATATTCCCAACTCCATTTAAACTCCAAATTCGTCCATCTTCATGCCCATTGCTTGTGCTATCCATTCCAAGCCCAGATTTGCTCTAAAATGCTCCAAAATGCATCTTTTTGCCAACTTTGCTTCCTGGACCTAAAAACACACGAAAATGACTTTAAACACTATACTAAGCAACAAATAGCTAAGCAAATGCAAGGAAACACACTAACTAAGTAGCATAAATATGCTCCTATCAAATTCCCCCACACTTAGCTTTTGCTAGTCCTCAAGCAAAACAAAACAAACAAACGTAACCTAAACCTTCCAACGTTCACCTCAGGGATCTTCAATGATACATAACATGCCAAAGATCATTACTCCCACAGATTTTAGTTATCCCTACCCTTGAGCACATACTTAATCAAAAGTTACCACACATTAGCTCGCATTTAATCAATTAAAACAACATTTTGAATGTAGTAACATGCCTTAGAGAATCCCTCAATTCCTTACTAGATATGCACTCAATCTTCACTCAGATTTTCTGACTACACTCCCTACACTAGTTATATGTGAGAAGATTGATGTAAATATGAAACTAATACTCACATATATGTTTATGACAAAGAAAGCAATTTCTGGAATGCATGTATAGATATGATCTCATGAACGGAATGCTACTACTTAGATGCGAGAACCAGGGACACCATATGCTCATACCAATCCCAAACTCCACATATTGAAACACATAACACTCAAGATTGAAGTATAGGGTTATAACGGGGCTAGGGGGTATTGGCTAACAAAGAAAGGTAAGGAAAACAAACGTTCTTAAAGCAATAGCAAGCAAAGCAATGAATATGACACTTAGAACTCTCTTTCTTGAATGCAGCCGTACACTTTGAACACAAAGGGACAGAAAACACATATTTTTAGGGCCGAATTCAACTTTTTGGACCCCTTCTTCAACAATCAACACTTGTGAGCTTCACTCTCACTTATTTTGAAAACTTTTCATACTTTTTCACAACTTTTTTTTTTTCTTTTCTTTTTTTCACGAATTTTTCTTCTTTTTTTTTTTTTTTTTTTTTTTTTTTTCTTCTTCTACCCGTGCCCTTGTTTGTCTTGTTGGCACACAATCAGACACATAAATCCCTTCCCCTGCACTTGTTTTGCCGCCCAAATAACGAACAAAGGGAATTCATTCTTAGGTCATGCTTAGCTACGCCTTAAGAACAAGGGTAAGGATGGTCCTAATCTAGGCTAGGTAAGGATAATGTGGGTAAACAAAGAACATAGGCTAAACAAGGCTCAAATGGGTTAAACCTACAAGACAAATAACATAGGGAGGTTCGGCTATTTGGCACTGGTTTTAAACTAAACAACTTCATCTTGATTATGTGTTATGCTAATCAATTTCATGCTTTGAATGAAACGGGTATGAGTTCTAGTATTTGGAACTAAATGATGAAACACCTTCTAAGTAGCAACCAAGCAAAGAATAATGAGATCATGCAACGACTTTAGAAAACAAAGAATGCACAGATTTTTAACTCTCCAAAGAACGTTTTAAGCTCAAGTCTCTCAGGGTTGTAGCGTTAGTTTGAGTTACTTCCTTCAAGCATGTTACAAAAACTGATTTTATCCTTTTCGTGATTACATGTGAATTCATGAATGTCAACTACAACCAAGCATATACCAAAGAGCAATTCAAACTTTCATCCATGTTTGTAACTTTCTTTAACAGTTATGCAATTAAAAACCAAATCCTCATCATTGTGTTGGAAGGTACCCTAAGACACAAACAAACACACAAAAACAACTCTTTTTGGGATTTTTCAAAACAATTTTTCAAATTTTTATGGTATTTTCGGATTTTCTTTTCAAAACACACTAAAAGACTGAAAAACAGCTTAAAAACACTTAAAAACACTGAAAACAACATTCAAAGTGATAGGTGATAAAAACCCACGAATTTCATGCAAAAACACTTTGTTACCCCCCCACACTTAAACCAAACATTGTCCTCAATGTTTCAAACATAAACTCACAGAAAGCAAACAGCAATCAACACAACTAACTAACATAACAAGATGGCAAAGGAAAAGCAATAAAGAGTAGGGTTTAGAAACGCAAATCTGGTTTTGGAGCCGGAGAGGTCCTAGGTCGTCTTTATTTGCATGGGTTGCCTCCCAAGAAGCGCTTGCTTTAACGTCTTCCAGCCGGACGAACCTTCCCTCTAGTCTTCAATGAGGCCTACGGCATTAAAGGATATGTCCTCCGTAATGTGCTCTTCAAAGTGCTCATAATATGGCTTCAATCGATGTCCATTCACTTTGAATTCTTGTTGCGTTTTTAAACTTTGAATTTGGACTGCACCATGAGGAAAAACATTAGTAACCACAAAAGGACCAATCCACTTAGAACGCAACTTACCTGGAAATAGACGAAGGCGAGAATTGAAAAGTAACACTTTCTGCCCTATAGAGAACAGCTTGCTACGAATCATCTTGTCATGGAATGCCTTTGTTTTCTCCTTGTAGATCCGTGCATTCTCATAAGCTTCATTCCTAATTTCTTCTAGCTCATTCAATTGAAGCTTTCTATGAAGACCTGCGGCATCAATGTCCATGTTGAATGTTTTGACAGCCCAATGTGCACGATGTTCTAACTCGACGGGAAGATGACATGGTTTCCCATAGACTAGCCGAAATGGGGACATTCCAATTGGGGTTTTATAGGCAGTGCGATATGCCCACAATGCATCATTCAAACACAAGCTCCAATCCTTCCGAGCTGGCCCTACAGTTTTCTCCAAAATCTGCTTGATTTCTCTATTTGAAACCTCGGCTTGCCCACTGGTTTGAGGGTGATAAGGTGTTGAAACCTTATGCGTGACATTATACTTCTTGAGCAGCGCCTCAATGGTTCGATTGCAAAAATGGGAACCCCCATCACTGATTAGGACTCTTGGCATTCCAAATCTAGCAAATATGTTAGTTCTAACAAAATCTGCAACCACTTTAGAATCATTAGTTCGGGTGGCTTTTGCTTCCACCCATTTCGACACATAATCCACAGCAAGCAAAATATAAAGGAAACCATGTGAGGAGGGAAAAGGACCCATGAAATCAATACCCCAAACATCAAAGATTTCAACACTAAATATGGGGTGTTGCGGCATTTGTTGTTTAGGACCTATATTGCCCGTTCTTTGACATCTATCACAAGTCATACAAAAAGTTCTAGCATCTCTAAAGATAGTAGGCCAATAAAATCCACATTCTAAAACTTTATGTGCTGTTCTTTGCGTACCAAAGTGACCTCCACATGCATAGGTGTGACAAAAAGTTAAAATTGAATTAAACTCAGAATCATGCACACACCTACGTAGAACCTGATCAGGGCAATATTTCCACAAGTATGGGTCATCCCAAACATAAGAACGTGCATCCTTTTTAAGTTTATCACTTTGGTGCTTGTTTAGTTCTCTTGGAATGTGTTTAGACACCAAATAATTTACTACATCGGCATACCATGGCTCACTTACCTTGATGGACAGCAGCTGCTCATCTGGGAATGTCTCTTGGATAGGCACGGCATCCTCCTCCTGCACCATACGGCTCAAGTGATCAGCCACCACGTTTTCACTCCCCTTCTTGTCCCGGATTTCAATATCGAACTCTTGGAGAAGAAGCATCCAGCGAATGAGTCTTGGTTTGGCCTCTTTCTTGGTGAACAAATACTTCAAAGCTGCATGGTCAGTGTAAATAATAACTTTAGTACCAAGTAAATAAGAACGAAACTTATCTAAAGCAAACACAACAGCAAGAAGTTCTTTTTCAGTGGTAGAGTAATTCAATTGTGCATCTTTCAAGGTCCGAGATGCATAATAGATGACATGGGGCTTCTTGTCCTTCCTTTGTCCCAAAACAGCTCCTAATGCATAATCCGAAGCATCACACATAAGCTCAAAAGGAAGGCTCCAATCTGGTGGGACTATGATGGGGGCCGAAGTTAGCATCTCTTTGAGGTGTTTGAATGCCTTCTCACATTCCTCGTTGAAGTCAAAAGCCACATCTTTCTGGAGGAGACGGCAAAGAGGGTTTGAAATCTTTGAAAAGTCCTTGATGAATCGCCTATAGAATCCTGCATGTCCAAGAAAAGAACGAACCTCTCTAACCGAAGTAGGAGAGGGTAAGTAGCGTACAAGATCTATTTTTGATTTATCAACCTCAATTCCCCTTTCTGAAATGATATGACCTAAAACTATGCCTTGTTTTACCATAAAGTGACATTTTTCCCAATTCAAAACAAGGTTAGTTTCAATGCAACGTTTTAGAATCAAAGTGAGATTATCTAAGCACCCATCAAACGAATCCCCAAAAACACTAAAATCATCCATGAATACCTCAATAATTTTCTCCACAAAATCTGAAAAGATACTTACCATGCATCTTTGAAAGGTGGCAGGTGCATTGCATAAACCGAATGGCATGCGACGATAGGCAAAGGTACCAAAGGGGCACGTGAAAGTGGTCTTTTCTTGGTCATCCGGAGCTATAACAATCTGATTATATCCAGAGTACCCATCAAGAAAACAATAAAAAGAATGACCGGCTAACCTTTCAAGCATTTGATCAATGAACGGCAAAGGGAAGTGGTCCTTCCTCGTGGTGGCGTTTAGCTTCCTATAGTCAATGCACACTCTCCAACCTGTTTGGATACGTGTGGGCACAAGTTCATTCTCCGCATTCTTCACCACAGTGACTCCGGATTTCTTTGGAACACATTGCACTGGTGAAACCCAACGGCTATCTGAGATTGGATAAATTACTCCACAATCAAGAAGCTTTATAATTTCCTTCTTCACAACTTCCATCATTGGAGGGTTGAGTCGGCGTTGAGCCTCTCGAGTTGGTTTAGCCCCCTCCTCTAGAAGTATGCGATGCATGCATGTTGTAGGGCTAATCCCCCTAATATCGGCCAATGTCCATCCAATGGCTGTTTTGTGCTCTTTCAACACCTGAATTAACTTTCCTTCCTCTGTTGCCGTGAGTGTGGAGGATACAATGACGGGCAATGTCTCGTTATCTCCCAAAAAGACGTACTTCAAATGATCCGGCAATGGTTTAAGCTCAAGTACGGGTGCCTGAATCACTGAGGGTAACAACTTGTTAGTAGAAATTGGAATTGAAATTGGTTTTGAAGGCTTACCATGGTGCTGAGGTAGTGACTCTAGGGCAGCCACCATCTCGGCCTCTTCTTCACTTATAGGCACGGCAATATTGGGTTTTTGCCCAATTCCTTGTGCAATTGTTGATTCAAGGGGATCCCTATCCAAGGAATCAAGGTAATCCTGCGCCAATTCATCAAATATATCAATAGCAAAACAAGAATGATTTTCTTTAGGAAATTTAATAGTTTCAGCAAGATTGAAATCAATAACTTCCCCATCAAATTCCATTGTCAACGTCCCTTTGAACACATCGATCTTGGTGCGGGCTGTTTTCATGAAAGGTCTCCCAAGGAGGATCGGCAAAGGGGTAGAATGGGGTGTATCCTCCATGTCAAGCACATAAAAATCCGCTGGAAAAATCAGATTTCCAACCTGCACCAAAACATCTTCCAAAACTCCTTTTGGATATGCATTAGAACGATCGGCTAATTGGATAATAACACCATCATTTTTAAGCTCTCCTAAATTCATAGATGCATAAACAGAATATGGCATGACATTTATAGATGCACCTAAGTCTAACATGGCAGATTCAAAACGAGTATTTCCAATAACACAAGGAATTGTAAAACTACCCGGATTTTGCATTTAGGGGGTAATTTCCTTTGTAAAACAGCAGAGACATTCTCACTTACTTGAACCACTTCTTTGTTAGAAATCCTTCTTCTTGTTGTACAAAGCTCTTTCAAAAACTTAGCATACCTTGGGACTTGCTTTATTGCATCAAGGAGTGGGATATTGACTTGAACTTTCCGGAATGTCTCTAGAATGTCTTTTTCAGCATCCTCTTTCTTTGATTGCCGCAACCTGCCAGGAAAGGGCACAATTAGTGGAGTAGAGCTTGAAGAATTCATATTGGGACTTACCTTGATGGTTGAGGACGGTTTAGAAGTGGGGATTGGCTGCGGCAAGGATTGTGCATTCCTTGCCGTGGGTTTGGGTGCTTCATCCTCCTCCAATTGCAGCTTCTTGTCTTGATCTAGATGGTTGTGAATCAGTTCCAACCTGCTTACCACTTCTCAACGTGATTGCTTGGGCAGTTTCAAATCCTCCCTTAGGATTAACAACGGTTGAACTAGGCAACCTGCCTTGTTCTCGGAATTGGCCCATGAATTCAGCCATTTGACCCATTTGTTTCTTCAATTCATCCACCTCTTTAGCTTGATTTTTTATGCTCTGCATGTCCTGCGTCAAAGAGGTTAGTGCTTGAAGAATTTTATCATTATTTAACGACGAACCTGAATTGGTTTGGGCCGAAGTTGGGTGAGGTTGTGGGGCTGCATACGGCCTTGGAAACATCCCAGGGGGCTGTCTAAATCCGCTTTGTGGCTGTGCTTGCTGAGAATCCCTCCACTTGAAGTTTGGATGATCTCTCCATCCCGGATTGTATGTGTTTGAGTATGGGTCGTGTCTTTGTTGGGTTTGGCCTTGGAAACCCACGGCTTGGGCAGCTTCCCACCCCCCATTCTCAATCAATTGAGGGCATTGATCGTTGAGATGTCCCTGCATAGAACACACTCCACATATGGCCGGCCCTTGTGCTTTGTTTCCATCCACAACCTGTGACAAAAGAAGAGTGAGATTAGCCATTTGAGATTGTAATTCTGAAATTGCATTTACCTCATTCACTTGTTGTTGCCGTGGCCCTTCTCTCCGTCCAACTCCTTCGTATTGTTGCGCATTCAAGGCTCGATTTGCAATTAGAGTCTTGGCAGCCACGGGTGTTTTGTCAACCAAAGCTCCTCCCGCTGAAGCATCAAGCATTTGTCTCTCAATGGGGAGAAGTCCTTCATAGAAATATTGGAGGAGAAGCTCTTCCTTCATTTGATGTTGTGGACAAGAAGCAACAAGCGCCTTGAACCGCTCATAATAGGCTGGAAACGATTCCCCTTGGGTTTGTTGAATGCCACTTATCTTTTTCCTCAAGAGAATGACTCTTGAAGTTGGGAAAAATTTCTCTAAGAATGCGCGCTTCATGCTTTCCCATGAAGTAACGGTTCCAGGTGCTAGTTCGTAGAGCCAATCCTTAGCCTTTTCCAAAAGAGAGAATGGAAAGGCTTTCATCTTCAATATACTTCCATCAACATTGACAGGGGTCATGCTTAAACAAACCACTTCAAATTCCTTCAAGTGCTTGTTCGGATCTTCCATGGACAACCCGTGGAATTTGGGGATGTGGTGCAACAAGCTAGACTTCAATTCAAACTCATCAGTCTTGCCTTGAGCCGCCCTAGGATATTGAATGCATAAAGGGGTCGCATTGTCCAATCCCGAGGCTGAAAGTTCTTTGATTGTTCGGTTATCTGCAGCCATGTCGTGCTCCTCTTCCAAATCCTCTTCAATTTCAACTTCAGATTCGGAATTAGAACTTGAACTAAGTAGATCAGGTTCTGGGTGCTTCCTCTTCCTCCTCAAATCTCGTTCAAAATCGTCGTTAAACTCCAAGATATGTGCGTGAACGGGTTGAGAACTTCGAGTCATACACTAGTACCTAAAACAAAGAAAACAAAACAAATCAGAAAACTAAGCAAAACAGAAACAAAAACAAGTTGAAATACACGGCAGAAACTAGGAAGATTAGCAAGTTTGCTAATCCCCGGCAACGGCGCCAAAAATTTGATGTGAAAATTAACTTGACACACAAATTAAACCCTCTTCTTGACAGTTGTAGTATATGTATAAGTAGGGATCGTTCTGGACCGGGGATTAGGAGGGATTGCTAAACACTTGAATCTGACTCAAAAACGTAAAAACAAAGTTTAAAACACTAAACTAGACTCAAAGAATGCAAGACTAAATTCTAAAACACTAAAACAACTCAAAAGACTCAAAACAGCACAAAAACACTCAAAACTGCCTAAAAACACAAACTGGGCAGTTTTGAACTCTAAACACTACTTTGGACGAAAATAGACTTTAACTTGACTCAAGACACTTAAAAACACAAATCAAAACAGATTTTAACTATTCTAACACTTCAAAATAAAGGGGGATTTGTTTTTGAACGAATTTAAACTTAAACAAACAAAATTGTGAAGACAACTTAAAAAGGCACGAAATTGATGATTTGAATGGGTGAATGGCTAGTTAGAGGGATCCTTATCCACACATAAACATATGCATACAACTTGATTCCCAGTTACTCTTTCGATAAACCATGAATGACAATGTTCCGAATTAATTGTATTGAACTAATTAATTCCCAGATTTCCCTAAGTTCATTGAATTGAATGGATAACGCATCACAACCAAATTATTCTTATCAAGTTCCCTAATTATGGAATACGCATGATAGAGATACATATCAAAGATCATTAAGTTCCATGGAAATCATAAACATTGACAAGGCATTCATAACTATGGAATACGCATGTTACTCCTGCCTAGGATTTACTTAACACAATTGTGACTAGCAATCTTTACTACTTGTGAATATAAGTTCATAACGATTAGGTGAAATTCCCTTATATCCTAGCATCAACTTTATGCATGCAAATCAAGTGTCGACCCCCAACCCACATACATAAACAAGTTCTTAATAAGCACAGAAAAGTAAACCACATTCATAATTTATGAAATCGTAACTGGAGTGAATCAAATCATAAGAAACATATATTCATGGCTTCAAATTCCCCCTCTAACTAATAGGGGTTTAGTTCCTCATGATAGCAATTAAACAAAGAAAACTAAATTGAAACATTGAAACCAAGGATAGACAACACCTAAGAACGCTCCAGCAATAGTCACGACTTAGAGTGGCACCTTCTCCTTCCTTCCTTGAATAGCTGCGGCACAAGAGGGGTTTTCTGGGTTTGTGTGGATGATATGGCACGGCAGGGGGTGTTGGATGATTTCTGGCGTGAATGGTTGTGTATGGAGGGTGGTGTGCACGGCAAAGGGTGTTTTAATATATATATAGGCACCAAAAACCCTAAGTGAATCAGATTGGGACTTCTAGAAAACCAAATCCATCCAGAAATAGGCTCAAAACAATCAGATTTCCAATGGGAAAGGGCCTTAGGTGCGGCACAATAGGATAAGGAGGGATAAGGCTTCTAGAAAGCCTTGCAAGGCAAGGAAATCAGGTTTTCTGGAAAGCTAGGTGCGGCAAGGCTTAGGGTTTCTAGAAACTTAATTTAAATGTCCCCCAATCAGAAAATAAACCCTCATTGTACCAGGAATTGAATTAGAAAAGGATTAGGATAGGATAAGGTTTGTTAAGATAAGATAAGGATTGGATAAGATAAGATAAGATAAGGTTGTTTGGATAATGTTTTGGATAATCCTCCTTCTTTTGAGCTGATTCCTTATCTTCAATGATTTGAATTTATTTCTCCAACCTTGAAACATATTCCCAACTCCATTTAAACTCCAAATTCGTCCATCTTCATGCCCATTGCTTGTGCTATCCATTCCAAGCCCAGATTTGCTCTAAAATGCTCCAAAATGCATCTTTTTGCCAACTTTGCTTCCTGGACCTAAAAACACACGAAAATGACTTTAAACACTATACTAAGCAACAAATAGCTAAGCAAATGCAAGGAAACACACTAACTAAGTAGCATAAATATGCTCCTATCAAGGATCACTTACATGCCGTGGCCTCCAATGAAGCTTAATTGGAGGTATCGTCTGGCTGCACGACGTAAAAGCAAGCGCTTCTTGGGAGGCAACCCATGCATTCAACAAAGGAAGACCTAGGAATCACTCCAATTCCAGATTTGCGTTCCTAAACCCTTCTCTTTGTTGTTGTTTCTATTCTGCCATGTTTAGTGTGTTTATTCATTATTTGTTTGTTTACTTGTGATTTGTGTGAATTTATGCATGAAACATTGGGGACAATGTTTTATTTAAGTGTGGGTTGGGGGGGGGGGGGGGGGGGTAACAAAGTGTTTTTGCATGAAATTCGTAGGATTTTATCACCCATTACTTGAAAAGTTGTTTCTCACTGTTTTTAAGTGTTTTTAAGCTGTTTTAGAGTGTTTTAGTGTGTCTTGACATAAAAATCCGAAAATCTCATAAAAATTTGAAAAATTGTTTTGAAAAACCCAAAAAGAGTTGTTTTTGTGTTGTTTTGGTGTGTTTGTGTCTTAGGTACCTTCCAACACAATGATGAGGATTTGGTTTTTAAGTGCATGACTATTAAAGAAAGTTACGAACATGGATGGAAGTTTGATATGCTCTTTGGTTTATGCTTGGTTATTGTTATAGTTTACAAACTCACATGCAATCATAAAGGATAAAATCAGTTTTTGTAACATGCTTGAAGGAACTCAAACTAACGCTACAACCTTGAGAGACTTGAGCCTAAAACGTTCTTTTGGAGAGTTATTAATCTGTTATTCTTTGTTTTCTAAAGTCGTTGCATGATCTCATTATTCTTTGCTTGGTTGCTACTTAGAAAGCGTTTCATCATTTAGTTCAAAATACTAGAACTCATGCCCGTTCCATTCAAAGCATGACATTGATTTGCATAACACACGATCAAGACGAAGTTAATTAGTGAACCACTACAGCCCAAAAGCCGAACCCCTTTGTCATATGTTTTGTAGGTTTAACCCCGTTGCGCCTTGTTAAGCCTATGTTCTTTGTTAACCACATCATCCTTACCAAGCCTAGTTTAGGATTATCCATACCTTTGTTCTTAAAGGATAGTGAAGCATGAATTAAAATGAATTCCTTTTGATTGTCCTTTGATGTGATTAAAGTTAAGCACACAAATTAAACCCTCTTGTTATCAATTGTAGTATAAACGCAAGTAGGGATCGTTCTGGACCGGGGATTAGGAGGGCTTGCTAATCTAACACAAACTGACTCAAATAAGCAAAACAAAGACTCAAAAGACTCTAAATAGACTAGTAAGACTCAAAACAGGTTCAAAATACTCAAAACTGCTTAAAAACACTAATTGGACAGATTCTAGACACTAGACACAACTTTGGACGAAAATTGAATTAAACTTGACTCAAAACACACAAAGACAGAAACTGAGACAGATTCTAACTAATTAGACTCAAACAAGTGAAGGGGGATTGGTTTTAGAGTGAAACTAAGTTAAAACTAACACAGACTTTAAACTAGGCAGATTTAGACGAAATTGGGTTTTTAGGATGGATGGTGAACTAGCTAGAGGTTTCCTTATCCACACATGATTTATATGCATATAACTTGATTTCCAGTTACGTTTTCATTGAATTATGAATGACAATGCCCCAGATTAACCGTGTCAATCACTAATTAACCCTCAGATTCTCCTAATTTCATTGAATTGCACGGACAACTCATCTACAACCAAATTATTCTCATCAATTTCCCTACATGACATCATAATAGAGACACAATCAGAGATCATTACGCTCAATGAGAATCATAAGCATTGACGAGGCATTCATAACTATGACATCATGTTACTCACACCAAGAATTGAACTTAACACGATTGTTCCAGCAACCTTTACTACTTGTGAACATAAGTTTGTAACGATTATGTGAAACTCACTTATATCCTAGCATCAAATTTATGCATGCCAATTAAGTGTCGACCCTTAACCAACAAACAGAAATAAGTTCTAATTCAAACAGTTAAGCCAATTGCATTCATATTTCAAGAATCTGTAACTGAAATTTATCAAGTCATATCACACACAAAATCATGGTTTCAAAGTAGCCTCTAGCTAAAAACGAGTTTAGCCTCTCATAACTACAGCAAGACAAAGGAAAACTAAATTAAACATAAAAAACATAAGGTAGAAAACACCTAAGAACGCCCAGCACTCCAGATTGGGTGCAAAACGCTCCAAAGCTGCTCCTCCTCTCCTTGCAGGGCTGCGGCACAAGTGGTTTAGGGTTTATGAATGGTGTTTGGAATGGCTGAGATGTGTAGAGGTGTGTAGAATTCGTATGGATGGGTGGTGGTGTGCGGCAAGGCTTGAAAATATGTATATATAGCATAGCAAACCCTAGGGAAATCAGTTTAGGACTTGGACTTAGCAGAAAACTAGGATTAGGGCCCTAGGGTGCGGCAATTAATTTGGAAAAGGAATTGTGGTCCAGTTAATTTCTGAAAAGGATTTGTAGAACCCAAATCCACAAGGAAAAAGGCCTAACAATCAGAATCCAAGAGGGAAAGGGCCTGAGAGGTGCGGCACAATAGGATAAGGGCAGGGAATGCCTTGCAAGGCAAGGAAAAAGGATTCTAGAAGGGAAGGAGACGCCAGATTTTCAGGGTTCTAGAAAGAATGTGTTTCTGGGCAGATTTTGGGGTTTCTAGAAGTATTTGGGGCGCCACTTTTGTAGGAGAATGGATAGGACTTCCAGAAATCAGGTTTTAAGTCCCCTAAACTGAAGAAAACAGGTTAGGATAAGATTAGGATAAGATAATATAAGGATTGGATAAGATAAGATAAGATAAGATAAGGTTGTTTTGGATAATTCTCCTTCTTTTGAGCTGATTCCTTATCTTCTTTATCTTCAATTTCTTTCTTCCATCTTCTTAGCTGATTTCAAGCCTTTATATCTTCAATTTCGTCCATCAACTTGCCTCCATGCTTGCACTACCCAATCTTGGCCCAAAAATGCTCTAGAATGCTCCAAATTGCCTCTTTTTGCCATCTTGACACTTTGAACCTACAAACACACGAAAATAGCTTAAAATACAAAATTAACTAAGAACTAACAACGTAAATGCATGAAAACAAGCTAACTAAGTCGCATAAATATGCTCCTATCAAATTCCCCCACACTTAGCTTTTGCTAGTCCTCAAGCAAAACAAAACAAAACAAACGAAACAAACACCGAACAAACTAGACCTTCCAACTTTCACCTCAGGGATTTCCAACATACATGACATATTTAAGATCATCATAACCATAGCTTTTAGTCTTCCCCACCCTTTAGTACATACTTAACCACAGTCACCATCCATTAGCTCTCATCTAACCAATTAAAACAATGTTTTGAACGTAGTAACATGCCTTAGAGAATTCACTCAATTCCTCACTAGGTACACTCTTATTTTCACTCAGATTTTCTAACTACACTCCCTACACTAGTATATGTGAGAAGATTGATGTAAACATGAAAACGAACACTCACATATGTTTATGACAAAGAAAGCAATTTCTGGAGTTAATAAACATGTATAGATATGATCTCATGAATGGAATGCTACTACTTAGATGCGAGAACCAGGGATACCATACGCTCATACCTATCCCAAACTCCACATATTGAAACACACAACACTCAAGATTGAAGTATAGGGTTGTAACGGTGCTAAGGGTATTGGCTAACAAAGAAACGTAAGGAAAACAAACGTTCTTAAAGCAAAAGCAAGCAAAGTAATGAATATGACACTTAGAACTCCCTTTCTTGAATGCAGCCGCCCACTTTGATACATAAGGGGAAGATTACACATATTTTAGGGCCAAATTCAACTTTCTGGACCCTTTCTTCAACAACCAACACTTGTGAGCTTATTCTCACTTATTTTGAACACTTTTCATACTTTTTCACATACTTTTCTTTTTCTTTTCTTTTTATCACGAAATTTTTCTTTTCTCTTTTTTTTTTCTTCACCCGTGCCTCTTTTGTGACTTTGGCACATATAAACGCACAACTTTCTTTCCCCCACACTTGTTTGCTGCCCAATAACGAACAAAGGGAATTCACTCTAAGTCATGCTTAGCTACGCCTTAAGAACAAGGGTAAGGATGGTCCTAATCTAGGCTAGGTAGGGATAATGTGGGTAAACAAAGAACATAGGCTAAACAAGGCTCAAAAGGGTTAAACCTACAAAACAAATAACATAGGGAGGTTCGGCTATTTGGCACTGGTTCACTACACAACTTCATCTTGTTTATGTGTTATGCTAATCAATTTCATGCTTTGAATGAAACGGGTATGAGTTCTAGTATTTGGAACTAAATAATGAAACGCCTTCTAAGTAGCAACCAAGCAAAGAATAATGAGATCATGCAACGACTTTAGAAAACAATAAATGCACAGATATTTAACTCTCCAAAGAACGTTTTAAGCTCAAGTCTCTCAGGGTTATAGCATTAGTTTGAGTTCCTTCCTTCAAGCATGTTACAAAAACTGATTTTTTCCTTTTTGATTAAACATGAATTCATGAATTATAACCATAATCAAGCATAAACCAGAGAGCAATTCAAACTTCCATCCATGTTTATAACTGTCCTTAATAGTCATGCAATTAAAAACCAAATCCTCATCATTGTGTTGGAAGGTACCCTAAGACACAAACAAACACACAAAACAACTCTTTTTGGGGTTTTCAAAACACTTTTTCAAATTTTTATGAAATTTTCGGATTAACTTTTCCAAACACACTAAAATGCTTCAAAACACACTAAAAACACTTAAAACAGTGAAAAACAACATTCAAAGTGATAGGTGATAAAATCCCACGAAAATCATGCAAAAACAACTTGTTTACCCCCCCCCACACTTAAACCGAACATTGTCCTCAATGTTTCAAGCATAAACTAACAGAAAGCAAACAGCAAACAACCCAACTAACTAACATGACACACATGGCAAAGTAAAAGCAATAAAGAGTATTGTTTGAGCCGATTGTTCCTAGGTCTTCTTTATTCGAATGCATGGGTTGCCTCCCAAGAAGCGCTTGCTTTAACGTCTTGCAGCCGGACGATTCCTCGGTTTAAGCATCATTGGAGCCCACGGCATGGAAGGGAACTTCTTCCACAACCTGCCCCACAATGTTCTCGTAGTATGGCTTCAACCGGTGCCCGTTCACCTTGAATTCTTGTCCGTTCCTTAAGCTTTGGACTTGGACTGCACCATGTGGAAAAACATTAGTAACAACAAAAGGTCCAATCCACTTAGAACGTAACTTACCACGGAATAAACGTAAACGGGAGTTGAAAAGCAACATTTTCTGCTCAATTGAAAATGTTTTGCCCCGAATCATCTTATCATGAAACGCCTTTGTTTTCTCCTTGTAAATTCGGGCATTCTCATATGCTTCATTCCTTATCTCCTCAAGTTCATTCAATTGGAGCTTTCTATGCACTCCAGCCGCATCTATGTCCAAATTGAATGTTTTCACAGCCCAATGCGCCTTGTGCTATAGTTCCACAGGTAGGTGACATGGCTTGCCATAGATGAGCCGAAATGGAGACATCCCTAGGGGTGTTTTGTAGGCCGTACGATATGCCCACAGTGCATCGTCTAAATGCAAACTCCAATCCTTCCGGGTTGGCCCAATAGTCTTCTCCAAAATCTGCTTGATTTCCCTATTCGAAACCTCGGCTTGGCCACTTGTTTGAGGGTGATAAGGCGTTGCAACCTTATGCTTGACGTTATACTTCTTAAACAGCGCCTCAATTGTCCGGTTGCAAAAACGGGAGCCTCCATCACTTATAAACACTCTAGGCATCCCGAATCTGGAGAATATGTTAGATTTGATGAAATCTGCAACTACTCGGGAATCATTAGTACGGGTGGCTTTTGCTTCCACCCATTTTGATACATAATCAACCGCAAGCAAGATAGAAATGAAACCATATGAAGAAGGAAAAGGACCCATGAAATCAATACCCCAAACATCAAAAATTTCGACATTGAAGATAGGGGTCTGCGGCATTTGATCCCTTGCACCTATGTTACCTGTTCTTTGACATCTATCACATGTTATGCAGAAAGTTCGAGCATCTTTAAACAATGTAGGCCAATAAAAACCACATTCTAACACCTTGAGTGCTGTTCTTTGGGTGCCAAAATGACCCCCACATGCATAAGTATGACAGAAAGCAAGAATGGAATTAAACTCAGAGTTATGCACACATCTTCGAATAATCTGATCCGGGCAATATTTCCACAAGTATGGATCGTCCCAAACATAAAATCTAGCATCCTTTTGGAGTTTATCACGTTTATATTTGTCTAGGGTGCTAGGGACACGTTTTGTGACCAAATCAGCATACCAAGGCTCACTTACCTCTATGGACAGCAATTGCTCATCTGGGAACGTTTCTGGAATGGGGAGGGGCTCTTCATTGTGCACCAATCGGCTTAGGTGGTCAGCCACCACGTTTTCACTCCCTTTCTTGTCCCTAATCTCAATGTCGAACTCTAGGAGTAAGAGCATCCAACGAATCAGCCTTGGTTTGGCCTCCTTCTTGGTGAGAAGGTACTTCAAAGCTGCATGGTCAGAATATACAATTACTTTAGTACCAAGTAAATATGAACGAAATTTATCTAAAGCAAAGACAACGGCAAGAAGTTCTTTTTCCGTGGTAGAATAGTTCAATTGAGCATCGTTTAAGGTCCGAGAGGCGTAATAGATGACATGGGGCTGTTTGTTCTTCCTCTGGCCTAAAACAGCTCCAATTGCATAATCGGATGCATCACACATTAGCTCAAAAGGGAGGCTCCAATCTGGTGGAGTGATGATGGGGCCCGAAGTGAGCACTTCCTTGAGATGTGTAAAGGCCGTCTCACACTCCGCATTAAACTCAAAAGACACGTCTTTTTGAAGGAGACGGCATAGGGGCTGTGCAATTTTGGAGAAGTCCTTGATAAATCGCTTATAGAATCCTGCGTGGCCAAGAAAAGAATGAACCTCTCTCACCGAAGTGGGAGAGGGTAAGTAGCGTACAAGATCTATTTTAGACTTATCAACCTCAATTCCTTTTTCAGATATGATATGCCCCAAAACTATACCTTGTTTGACCATAAAATGACACTTTTCCCAATTCAACACAAGGTTAGTTTCGATGCATCGTTTTAAAATCAAAGTAAGATTATCCAAACATCCATCAAATGAATTTCCAAAGACACTGAAATCATCCATAAATACCTCAATGATCTTTTCCACAAAACCAGAGAAAATACTTACCATACACCTTTGGAACGTGGCTGGTGCATTGCACAAACCAAATGGCATTCGTCTATAAGCAAAGGTACCAAAGGGGCACGTGAATGTGGTCTTCTCTTGGTCATCCGGGGCTATAACAATCTGATTGTAACCTGAATAGCCATCAAGAAAACAATAAAAAGCATGACCGGCTAACCTTTCAAGCATTTGATCAATAAAGAGCAACGGAAAGTGATCTTTTCTAGTTGTGGCGTTGAGCTTCCTATAGTCAATGCAAACTCTCCATCCGGTTTGGATTCGGGTAGGCACAAGCTCATTCTCTTCATTTTTGACCACAGTGACTCCGGACTTCTTAGGAACAACTTGGACCAGAGAGACCCATCAGCTATCAGAAATGGGGTAAATCACTCCACAATCTAGTAGCTTGATTATTTCCTTCTTCACAACTTCCATCATGGGTGGATTGAGTCGGCGTTGTGCTTCTCGAGATGGTTTGGCTCCTTCTTCCAAAAGAATACGATGCATGCAAGTGGTGGGGCTAATTCCCTTGATATCGGCCAAGGTCCATCCAATGGCTGTTTTATACTCTCTCAAAACACGCACCAATCTGTCCTCTTCTTGTGCCGTGAGTGAGGATGAGATGATGACCGGTAATGTCTCATGATCTCCCAAGAAAACATACTTCAAGTGACTTGGTAGCGGTTTAAGTTCAAGGGAGGGTGGCTGTATTACTGAAGGAAGCAACTTATTAGTCAAAATCGAATCTGAAATTGGGATTGGGGGCTTACCATATTGTTTTGGCAATGATTCTAGGGCAGCCACCATCTCAGCTACATCATCACTAGGGGGCACGGCATGGTGTTCTTCAATGGTGCCGTGGGTTGTGCTTGGTTCTGCCCCATGGTTCTTGCATCCAATTCCATTTGTAAGAACCGTTTCAAGCGCATCGTCATGCAATTGTTCCAAGTGCTCCTGCGCCATTGAATCAATTATATCAATTGCAAAGCAAGAATGATCATCATTAGGATATTTCATAGCTTCAGAAATTTTAAAATCAATAACATCCCCATCAAACTCCATTGTCAGGATCCCTGTGAACACATCAATCTTTGTGCGAGCTGTTTTCATGAACGGTCTTCCAAGTAGAATCGGCAAAAGGGTGGAATGGGCCGAATCTTCCATCTCTAGCACGTAGAAATCAGCGGGGAAGATGAGATGATTAACCTGCACTAAGACATCCTCCAAAACTCCCTTTGGATAATCGTTAGATCTATCGGCTAATTGAATAATCACTCCATCATTTTTCAATTCGTCCAAGTTCATAGATGCGTAAATAGAATAAGGCATGGCATTTATTGATGCACCTAGATCTAACATGGCATGTTCGAACCTGGTATTACCAATAACACATGGAATTGTAAAGCTACCTGGGTCCTTGCATTTGGGAGGCAATTTGCGTTGCAACACCGCTGAAACATTTTCACTTACCCGAACCACCTTCTTGGTCGAAAATCTCCTATTTGTTGTGCACAGCTCCTTCAAGAATTTGGCATATTTGGGAACTTGCTTGATTGCATCAAGGAGTGGAATGTTGACTTGCACCTTTCGAAACGTTTCTAGAATGTCCTTTTCGGTTTCCTCCTTCCTTGATTGCATAAATCTGCGAGGAAATGGTGCATTGGGTGGAACAAGGTTAGAATCAATCGAATTTGAACCCAACTTACCATTGTTGGACGATTTGGGGAGTTTAGGTGCATTGGAAGGCTGCGGCAAGGTTGGAACAACCCTTGCCGTGGTTGTCTCTTGTTCTGCTTTCTCTTGTAACAACGTCTCGTCCTCCTTTTGGGTAGATTTAGATGTCTTTGGATCGGTCCCAACCTCTTTGCCACTTCTTAGGGTCATGGCCTTGACAGATTCGAATCCTCCCTTCGGATTCACAGTGGTAGAACTAGGAAGTTTACCATGCTCTCAAAACTGCCCCATAAACTCAGCCATTTGTCCCATCTGTTTCTTCAATTCAGTCACCTCCCTGGCTTGATTTTGCACCTCCTTGGCATAGTTTTGCATCTCTTTGGTTTGATTTTGCTGCCCCTGTGCCAAAATGTTTAGTAATTGAATAACTTGATCATTCTCAAGAGACAAACCTGAGTTATTTTGGGCAGATTGTGTTTGGGATTACATGGTTGCATATGGCTTTGGAAACATCCCAAGGGTTGGTGGCCGAAATCCACCTTGCTGTTGAAGTTGTTGGGGTTCCCTCCAGCGTAGATTTGGATGATCTTTCCAACCCGAATTGTAGGTATTTGCATAGGGATCATATCGGGGCTGATTTTGGCCTTGGAAACCAACAGCGTTGGCACTCTCCCATCCTCCATTCTCAATCAATTGAGGGCAACTTTCAGATTGGTGCCCTTGCATGGTGCACACGCAACAGATTGGTGGTGGTTGTGATTTTGGTCCTTCGACAACCTGAGACACAAGGAGAGTAAGATTAGCCAATTGTGATTGAATTTCAGAAATTGCACTTACCTCATTGACATGTTGCTGCCGTGGGCTCTCTCTTTGTCCAACACCTTCATATTGTTGTGCATTGAGGGCTCGGTTCGCAATTAAGGTTTTGGCAGCCACAGGCGTCTTGTCAACCAATGCACCACCCGCTGATGCATCTAGCATTTGGCGTTCAATGGGGAGGAGTCCTTCGTAGAAGTATTGAATGAGCAGCTCCTCCTTCATTTGGTGTTGAGGGCATAATGCAACTAGGCCCTTAAAACGCTCATAATATGCAGGGAAAGACTCTCCTTGATTTTGCTGAATACCACTAATCCGTTTCCTCAAGAGAATGACTCTTGAAGTTGGGAAAAACTTCTCCAAGAATGCTCGTTTCATACTTTCCCAAGATGTGACAGTTCCGGGCGCCAATTCGTACAACCAATCTTTAGCCTTTTCCAACAATGAGAATGGAAAGGCTTTCATCTTCAAAATATTCCCATCAACATTAACGGGTGTCATACTTGAGCAAACCACTTCAAATTCCTTCACATGCTTGTTTGGATCCTCCATGGACAGCCCATGGTATTTGGGAATGTGATGCAACAAGCTAGACTTCAATTCGAACTCGTCGGTCTTATCTGGAGCTGCCCTAGGATATTGGATACATAGGGGTACTGCATTATCCAATCCCGAGGCTGAGAGCTCCTTAATGGTTCGATTATCTGCAGCCATAACTTCTTCAACCTCGGCCTCCTCTATCTCCTTAGATTAGGCCTCTTCTTGTTCTTCAACCTCGATTTCAGAACTTGAACTAGGTGGGTGAGGTTCTGGGTTCTTTCTTTTACTTCTCAAGGTTTGTTCAAAATCGCCGTCAAAATCCAAGATATGCTCACGAACCACTTGAGAACTACGAGTCATAAACTAGTACCGGAAAACAAAGAAAACAAACTAGAATCAGAATCTAGATTAATACACACGAAAAGAAACAACGGGGGATTAGCAAAGTTGCTAATCCCCGGCAACGGCGCCAAAAATTTTGATGTGATTAAAGTTAAGCACACAAATTAAACCCTCTTGTTATCAATTGTAGTATAAACGCAAGAAGGGATCGTTCTGGGCCGGGGATTAGGAGGGCTTGCTAATCTAACACAAACTGACTCAAATAAGCAAAACAAAGACTCAAAAGACTCTGAATAGACTAGTAAGACTCAAAACAGGTTCAAAATACTCAAAACTGCTTAAAAACACTAATTGGACAGATTCTAGACACTAGACACAACTTTGGACGAAAATTGAATTAAACTTGACTCAAAACACACAAAGACACAAACTGAGACAGATTCTAACTAATTAGACTCAAACAAGTGAAGGGGGATTGGTTTTAGAGTGAAACTAAGTTAAAACTAACACAGACTTTAAACTAGGCAAATTTAGACGAAATTGGGTTTTTAGGACGGATGGTGAACTAGCTAGAGGTTTCCTTATCCACACATGACTTATATGCATATAACTTGACTTCCAGTTACGTTTTCATTGAATTACGAATGACAATGCCCCAGATTAACCGTGTCAATCACTAATTAACCCTCAGATTCTCCTAATTTCATTGAATTGGACGGACAACTCATCTACAACCAAATTATTCTCATCAATTTCCCTACATGACATCATAATAGAGACACAATCAGAGATCATTACGCTCAATGAGAATCATAAGCATTGACGAGGCATTCATAACTATGACATCATGTTACTCACACCAAGAATTGAACTTAACAAGTTTAATCCAGCAACCTTTACTACTTGTGAACATAAGTTTGTAACGATTATGTGAAACTTACTTATATCCTAGCATCAAATTTATGCATGCCAATTAAGTGTCGACCCTCAATCAACAAACAGAAATAAGTTCTAATTCAAACAGTTAAGCCAATTGCATTCATACTTCAAGAATCTGTAACTGAAATTAATCAAGTCATATCACACACAAAATCATGGTTTCAAAGTAGCCTCTAGCTAAAAACGAGTTTAGCCTCTCATAACTACAGCAAGACAAAGGAAAACTAAATTAAACATAAAAAACATAAGGTAGAAAACACCTAAGAACGCCCAACACTCCAGATTGGGTGCAAAACTCTCCAAAGCTGCTCCTCCTCTCCTTGCAGGGCTGCGGCACAAGTGGTTTAGGGTTTATGAATGGTGTTTGGAATGGCTGAGATGTGTAGAGGTGTGTAGAATTCGTATGGATGGGTGGTGGTGTGCGGCAAGGCTTGAAAATATGTATATATAGCATAGCAAACCCTAGGGAAATCAGTTTAGGACTTGGACTTAGCAGAAAACTAGGATTAGGGCCCTAGGGTGCGGCAATTAATTTGGAAAAGGAATTGTTGTCCAGTTAATTTCTGAAAAGGATTTGTAGAACCCAAATCCACAAGGAAAAGGGCCTAACAATCAGAATCCAAGAGGGAAAGGGCCTGAGAGGTGCGGCACAATAGGATAAGGGCAGGGAATGCCTTGCAAGGCAAGGAAAAAGGATTCTAGAAGGGAAGGAGACGCCAGATTTTCAGGGTTCTAGAAAGAATGTGTTTCTGGGCAGATTTTGGGGTTTCTAGAAGTATTTGGGGCGCCACTTTTGTAGGAGAATAGATAGGACTTCTAGAAATCAGGTTTTAAGTCCCCTAAACTGAAGAAAATAGGTTAGGATAAGATTAGGATAAGATAAGATAAGATAAGATAAGGTTGTTTTGGATAATTCTCCTTCTTTTGAGCTGATTCCTTATCTTCTTTATCTTTGACTTCTTTCTTCCATCTTCTTAGCTGATTTCAAGCCTTTATATCTTCAATTTCGTCCATCAACTTGCCTCCATGCTTGCACTACCCAATCTTGGCCCAAAAATGCTCTAGAATGCTCCAAATTGCTTCTTTTTGCCATCTTGACACTTTGAACCTACAAACACACGAAAATAGCTTAAAACACAAAATTAACTAACAACTAACAACGTAAATGCATGAAAACAAGCTAACTAAGTCGCATAAATATGCTCCTATCATCCTTTTGCAGAAAAACAAGTGTGGGGGAAGCGATCTGTGTGTGTGTGCCAAAGTCCTTAATAAGGCACGGGTAGAAAAGAAAAGAAATTTCGTGGGAAAAGAAAAGAAAAAGAAAAAGTTATGAAAAAAAAGTGAAAAAGAGTTGAAAATTATGAGAAAAAGAGTTCTAGAGTGTTGATTGTTGAAGGAAGGGTCCAAAACATCAAATCTGGCCCTAGAATGTGTATTTCTTCCCTTTTGTGTTTAAAGTTGATTTCTGCATTCAAAATTGAATTCTAAGTGTTGGTTTCATTGCTTTGCTTACTATTTCTTTAAGAACCTTTGTTTTCCATATCCTTTCTTTCTGACCCTACACCCTTAGCCCCGTTTCAACCCTTTAACTTCGATCTTGGGTGTTGTGTGTTTCAATATGTGGAGTTTGGAATTGGTATGAGCATATGGTGTCACTGGTTCTCGCATCTAAGTAGTAGCATTCCATTCATGAGATCATATCTAAATTTGCTTATTAACTCCAGAAAGTGCTTTCTTTGTTATAACATATGTGAGTATTAGTTTTCATGTTTACATCAATCTTCTCACATATACCTAGTGTAGGGAGTGTAGTTAGAAAATCTGTGTGAAAATTGAGTGCATATCTAGTAAGGAATTGAGTGAATTCTCTAAGGCATGTTACTACATTCAAAACATGTTCCTAGCACCCTAGACAAATATAAACGTGATAAACTCCAAAAGGATGCTAGATTTTATGTTTGGGACGATCCATACTTGTGGAAATATTGCCCGGATCAGATTATTCGAAGATGTGTGCATAACTCTGAGTTTAATTCAATTCTTGCTTTCTGTCATACTTATCCGTGTGGGGGTTATTTTGGCACCCAAAGAACAGCACTCAAGGTGTTAGAATGTGGTTTTTATTGGCCTACATTGTTTAAAGATGCTCGAACTTTCTGCATAACATGTGATAGATGTCAAAGAACATGTAGCATAGGTGCAAGGGATCAAATGCCGCAGACCCCTATCTTCAATGTTGAAATTTTTGATGTTTGGGGTATTGATTTCATAGGTCCTTTCCCTTCTTCATTTGGTTTCATTTATATCTTGCTTGCGGTTGATTATGTATCGAAATGGGCGGAAGCAAAAGCCACCCGTACTAATGATTCTCGAGTGGTTGCAGATTTCATCAAATCTAACATATTCTCCAGATTCGGGATGCCTAAAGTGTTTATAAGTGATTGAGGCTCCAATTTTTGCAACCGGACCATTGAGGCGCTGTTTAAGAAGTATAACGTCAAGCATAAGGTTGCAACGCCTTATAACCCTCAAACAAGTGGCCAAGCCGAGGTTTCGAATAGGGAAATCAAGCAGATTTTGGAGAAGACTGTTGGGCCAACCCGGAAGGATTGGTGATGTGATAAAAGTTAAGCACACAAATTAAACCCTCTTGTTGTCAAATTGTAGTAAAGATGCAAGTAGGGAACGGTCTAGACCAAGGATTAGGAGGGATTGCTAAACACTTGAAACTGACTCAAAAATGTAAAACAAAGTTTAAAACACTACACTAGACTCAAAGAATGCAAAACTAGACTTTAAGATGCTAAAACAACTCAAAAAACTCAAAACAGCACAAAAACACTCAAAACTGCCTAAAAACAAAAACTGGGCAGTTTTGGACTCTAAACACTACTTTGGACGAAAATAAGGTGTTGGCTTGACTCAAAACACTTAAAAGCAGAAACAAAACAGATTTTCAACACTTTGAAACAAGAAAGTAGAAGGGGGTTTTGTTTTGGACGAATTTAAACTAACAAAACAGATTGTAAAGCTAGACAGCTTTGAAAACGAATTTTGGAACTTAGATGGATGATGGGCTAGCTAGAGGCTCTTTCTCCACACATGACATGTATGCAAACGATGAAGGAAAAATTGTGAAAAACATGTTCATTTGATCAACATCTATGGCATGCAATTAACAATTAAAGGCTGCTTGTATGCACTCAAAACAAAACATTACCCATGAAATTCAAAGCCTAGTAGTTATGGTGAACCATGACTCAACTCAAATCTTAAAGAAAGGAGTTGAGAAACTTTTATACCTTTGAAGCACCTCTTTGCTTAGCAAAGGTTAATCACCCATGTGAGGGCCTTCTTTCCTTTGTCTCCTTGCTCCTTGGCTCCATGGATATGGATGGAAGAATTGATTCTCCAAAAGTCCCCAAGGGAGGAGACCTCTATTTTTCGACACCAAGGATGGTGAAGGAAGAAGATGAGTGACCTTGGAAGAGGAAGGATTGCTAGCTAATCCCCTCCAAAGGGGCCGGCCTTCTAGAGAGAGAGGGAGAGAGATGTTCTCTCCAATTTTCTCCAAAAGAAACCCTAATGATGAAATGGCTATAAAGTTGCCTTTATACCTCATCACAATGGAGTGGCAAACTTGCAATTAAGCCAAGTTCACTACCCCTCTCTATATGGCCGGCCACTTAAGGGTTTATTGGGCTTTCAAGCCCTTTGTGTTTTCAAGTTGTCATACAACTTGAGCTAATGGGCTTGACATTCAAATCCCATTGGGCCTTGCAGCCCAAAACTAACCCGAGGTCTATAACGAACTTATTCGTTTGATTAATTAACATATTAATTAATCCTAACCATATATAATTAAACCATTTAATTATCCTTACTCATCTCTGTTGTATCCTTCAATCATTACCTTACACGGTGTGTGATCCATTAGGTTCCTTTTAGCGAGGCAGTGGGCGATTAGAACTCTTACTAATCGATTGTGAATTGAAACTTACTTTCAATTCTCCCTTTAGTGATTATACATCTTTAGGGCTTCCACCAGCCATGAGTGACACCTAGCAGTATGTCACGGCTGCCCAAGCTAATCAGAAGAGGTTGGAGAACCTATTCAGTTTGGGATTACAATGCAATACGGTCTTTCTCTAATACAATACTCTTGACCACATTGTTTGGTTTGATAGTTTATTCATGTCTACTATCCAATGTGATTCATTTACTTATATGATTACCTTGAATGTGATTTGGAACAACTACCTAAATCTCATTCATACTCTGGCCAGAGATTCTTAATCATATCATAGAGTATTCTCCCTCAACGTTTGAAGGTTAAAGATCCCTTGTTGCGCATTCACTTGCCTCCATGGCTAAGTGGCTTAACCCCAACTATGCCGTGGACACCCTTTGACGGAGTGACTTTGACATAGTCAAAGATCAAGGACCTAACCACAAGACAACTAAGATGCCTCAGGTCAAAGGACTACTTTGCATTATCCCAACCATGAGTTCTCATGTGACATGAGTATGAGAACTTCTCGTTGATCACGTTCAGCGGACTCATTCTCTATTGAGCACCTACGTACTTGTCTTGGTGTCAGTCACACTAATGACTCAAGACCAGTCACTCTCTCTAAGAGAAGACATAGCACGTACTGATCTTGACGGACTGTCAATGACCAATTGGCTATCCTATGATCAGGAACATTTAGGATATGTATACGAAAGAGAATGGTCTCATGAATCTAACTTCTTTAGATCACATTCTCCCTATTACATATTCCTTGGACTTATCGTTTAAGCATATAACATTTATATGAGACGGCTTAAAACAATAATCTTTGCCCTTTATATTAAACTAGATTAGTTTAACATGTGAAATGTCCGTAAAGTATCATCATATGATTGGTTTTAGGGCACATTTCCAACAAACGACTCGATTTCCAGTTACTCCTTCATTGAATTATGAATGACCATGCCCCAAATTAACCGTGACATCACTAGTTAACCCTCAGATTTTCCTTGTATTATTAGATTGGATGACATCATTCGACAACCCAAAGCATTCTTCAAAAGTCCCCTACATGACATCATAATAGAGATACAATCAAAGATCATTACGTTCAATGAAAATCATAAGCATTGACAAAGCACTTGCAACTATGACATCATGTCACTCATGCCAGGAATTGAACTTAACGTGATTGTGACTAGCAACCTTCACTACATATGAATATAAGTTTGTAACGATTATGTGAAACTCCCTTATACTCTAGCATCAGATTTATGCATGCCAATTAAGTGTCGACCCTCAATCAACAAACACAAATAAGTTCTTAATCAAACAGTTAAGCCAATTGCATTCACAAATCAAGAATTCGTAACTAGAATGTATCAACTCAAATTGCACACATAATCATGGCTTTGAAATCACCCCTAGCCAAAAGGGGTTTAGCCACTCATGTTTACAGCAAATCGAAAGGAAAAGAAATTAAACATTGTAAACACAGAATGAATTACACCTAGAATGCTCCAACAATCAAGCTTGAACATCCAAGAGTCCTTCCTTCTTTCTCCTTGTTGCGGCACAAAGGTGGGTGAAGTGTATGGGATGTGTTTTGGGATCAGGAATGTGTTTAGGGTAAAAAGGAGTTGCGGCAAAGGTGTAAGGGTGAATTCTGGCGTGAATGGATGAAGGGGTGAATGAATGGAACCCCTTATGCGGCACTGAGATGTTTTATTTAAAGACTTAGGGTAATAAAGCTAGGAAACAATTTAGGAAACAGAAATTAAACCAAAACTTTAAGGGAAATAAGAATTAAAGTCAGAATCCTAAGAGAATTGGGCAAGTAGGTGCGGCAAGGATGAAAAGGGTAAGGGAATGCCTTGCAAGGCAAGGAAAAAGGATTTCCTTGCGGATTTAGGTCCAGAAATTAGGCAAGTGAGGGCTACCTTGCACGGCAAGGATGGGAAACAAGGAATTGGTGCGGCAAGGGCATATTTGGTGCAAGGAAGGTTCAATTTGTGTCCTAAAATGCATAGGAGGCCATCAATGTTGCTGGAACTTAGGGACAATTAGGATTAGGACAGGTCAAACCAAAATAGGAAACCTTGGCTTAACTTTCCTACTTCAAGTAGGAATCCTTGTTTGAGTAGGAATCCATCTCCAATTAGGAATCCTTCTTCAATTAGGAATCCTAACATCTTCAAGTCTTCAATTTCGTCCATTCCTTTTGCTCCAAACATGTGATACCCATTCCAAGCCCAATTTTGCTCCAAAAGGCTCCAAAATGCACCTTCTTGCATACTTTCTCCTTAGAACCTGAAAACTCACGAAAATGGCTTAAAAGACTAAAATAACTAAGAAATAACAACTTAAATGCACAAGAACAAGCCAACTAAGTCGTATAAATATGCTCCTATCAAATTCCCCCACACTTAGGTTTTGCTAGTCCTCGAGCAAAACAAAACAAACAAAGAAAAAAAATGTAACAAAACAAACAAACCACAACCTAAACCTTCCAACATTTGCCTCAGGGATTTCCAATGCACATGACATGTCAAAAATCATCATTCCCACAGATTTTAGTCATCTTCACACTTGAGCACATACTTAATCACAGTCACCACTTACTAGTTCACATTTAACCAAATAAAACGATGTTTTGAATGTAGTAACATGCCTTAGAGAATTCACTCAATTCCTTACAAGATATGCACTCAATTTTCACACACATTTTCTGACTACACACCCTATACTAGTTATGTGTGACAAGATTGATGTAAACATGAAAACGAACACTCACGTATGTTATAGCAAAGGAAGCAATTTCTGGAGTTAATAAGCATGTTTAGATATGATCTCATGAATGGAATGCTACTACTTAGATGCGAGAACCAGTGACACCATATGCTCATGCCAATTCCAAACTCCACATATTGAAACACACAACACCCAAGATTGAAGTTAAAGGGTTGTAACGGGGCTTGGGGTGTTGGGTAAGAAAGAAAGGGTATGGAAAACAAAGGTTCATAAAGAATAGCAAGCAAAGCAATGAAATCAACACTTAGAATTCACTTTGGAATGCAGAAATTTAACATTGAACAAAAAGGGGAGATTTACACATTTTAGGGCCAGATTTGATGTTTTGGACCCTTTCTTCAACAATCAACACTCTTAAACTCATTCTTTCTTCTTTTCAAAGTCTTTTTCATTCTTTTCACAACTTTTTCTTTTTTTTTTTCTTTTTTCTACGAATTTTCTTTTCTTTTGAAGCACAAAATGTAGAACTGAGCTTAAAACAACCAATCCTTCTCCCACACTTAATTTACTGCATAATGTAGATCAAAACGAATTCATTTTAAGTTATGCTTCACTATCCTTTTGATAGGAGCATATTTATGCTACTTAGTTAGTGTGTTTCCTTGCATTTGCTTAGCTATTTGTTGCTTAGTATAGTGTTTAAAGTCATTTTCGTGTGTTTTTAGGTCCAAGAAGCAAAATTGGCAAAAAGATGCATTTTGGAGCATTTTAGAGCAAATCTGGGCTTGGAATGGATAGCACAAGCAATGGGCATGAAGATGGACGAATTTGGAGTTTAAATGGAGTTGGGAATATGTTTCAAGGTTGGAGAAATAAATTCAAATCATTGAAGATAAGGAATCAGCTCAAAAGAAGGAGGATTATCCAAAACATTATCCAAACAACCTTATCTTATCTTATCTTATCCAATCCTTATCTTATCTTAACAAACCTTATCCTATCCTAATCCTTTTCTAATTTAATTCCTGGTACAATGAGGGTTTATTTTCTGATTGGGGGACATTTAAATTAAAGTTCTAGAAACCCTAAGCCTTGCCGCACCTAGCTTTCCAGAAAACTTGATTTCCTTGCCTTGCAAGGCTTTCTAGAAGCCTTATCCCTCCTTATCCTATTGTGCCGCACCTTAGGCCCTTTCCCATTGGAAATCTGATTGTTTTGAGCCTATTTCTGAATGGATTTGGCTTTCTAGAAGTCCCAATCTGATTCACCTAGGGTTTTGGTGCCTATATATATACTAATCAATCCTTTGCCGTGCACACCACCCTCCACACACAACCATTCACGCCAGAAATCATCCACCACTCCCTGCCGTGCCATATCATCCACACAAACCCAGAAAACCCCTCTTGTGCCGCAGCTATTCAAGGAAGGAAGGAGAAGGTGCCACTCTAAGTCGTGACTACTGCTAGAGCGTTCTTAGGTGTTGTCTATCCTTGTTTTCAATGTTTCAATTCAGTTTTCTTTGTTTAATTGCTATCATGAGGAACTAAACCCCTATTAGTTAGAGGGGGAATTTGAAGCCATGAATATATGTTTCTTATGATTTGATTTACTCCAGTTATGATTTCATAAATTGTGAATGTGATTTACTTATCTGTTTTATGAAGAACTTGTTCTTGTGTGTTGATTAAGGAGGCCTACTTAGTTTACATGCATGAATTTGATGCTAGGATATAAGGGAATTTCACCTAATCGTTATGAACTTATATTCACAAGTAGTAAAGATTGCTAGTCACAATTGTGTTAAGTAAATCCTAGGCAGGAGTAACATGCGTATTCCATAGTTATGAATGCCTTGTCAATGTTTATGATTTCCATGGAACTTAATGATCTTTGATATGTATCTCTATCATGCGTATTCCATAGTTAGGGAACTTGATAAGAATAATTTGGTTGTGATGCGTTATCCATTCAATTCAATGAACTTAGGGAAATCTGGGAATTAATTAGTTCAATACAATTAATTCGGAACATTGTCATTCATGGTTTATCGAAAGAGTAACTGGGAATCAAGTTGTATGCATATGTTTATGTGTGGATAAGGATCCCTCTAACTAGCCATTCACCCATTCAAATCACCAATTTCGTGCCTTTTTAAGTTGTCTTTACAATTTTGTTTGTTTAAGTTTAAATTCGTTAAAAAACAAATCCCCCTTTATTTTGAAGTGTTAGAATAGTTAAAATCTGTTTTGATTTGTGTTTTTAAGTGTCTTGAGTCAAGTTAAAATCTATTTTCGTCCAAAGTAGTGTTTAGAGTTCAAAACTGCCCAGTTTGTGTTTTTAGGCAGTTTTGAGTGTTTTTGTGCTGCTTTGAGTCTTTTGAGTTGTTTTAGTGTTTTAGAATTTAGTCTTGCATTCTTTGAGTCTAGTTTAGTGTTTTAAACTTTGTTTTTACGTTTTTGAGTCAGTTTCAAGTGTTTAGCAATCCCTCCTAATCCCCGGTCCAGAACGATCCCTACTTATACATATACTACAACTGTCAAGAAGAGGGTTTAATTTGTGTGTCAAGTTAATTTTCACATCAAATTTTGGCGCCGTTGCCGGGGATTAGCAAACTTGCTAATCTCCCTAGTTTCTGCCGTGTATTTTAACTTGTTTTTGTTTCTGTTTTGCTTAGTTTTCTGATTTGTTTTGTTTTCTTTGTTTTAGGTACTAGTGTATGACTCGAAGTTCTCAACCCGTTCACGCACATATCTTGGAGTTTAACGACGATTTTGAACGAGATTTGAGAAGGAAGAGGAAGCACCCAGAACCTGATCTACTTAGTTCAAGTTCTAATTCCGAATCTGAAGTTGAAATTGAAGAGGATTTGGAAGAGGAGCACGACATGGCTGCAGATAACCGAACAATAAAAGAACTTTCAGCCTCGGGATTGGACAATGCGACCCCTTTATGCATTCAATATCCTAGGGCGGCTCAAGGCAAGACTGATGAGTTTGAATTGAAGTCTAGCTTGTTGCACCACATCCCCAAATTCCACGGGTTGTCCATGGAAGATCCGAACAAGCACTTGAAGGAATTTGAAGTGGTTTGTTCAAGCATGACCCCTGTCAATGTTGATGGAAGTATATTGAAGATGAAAGCCTTTCCATTCTCTCTTTTGGAAAAGGCTAAGGATTGGCTCTACGAACTAGCACCTGGAACCGTTACTTCATGGGAAAGCATGAAGCGCGCATTCTTAGAGAAATTTTTCCCAACTTCAAGAGTCATTCTCTTGAGGAAAAAGATAAGTGGCATTCAACAAACCCAAGGGGAATCGTTTCCAGCCTATTATGAGCGGTTCAAGGCGCTTGTTGCTTCTTGTCCACAACATCAAATGAAGGAAGAGCTTCTCCTCCAATATTTCTATGAAGGACTTCTCCCCATTGAGAGACAAATGCTTGATGCTTCAGCGGGAGGAGCTTTGGTTGACAAAACACCCGTGGCTGCCAAGACTCTAATTGCAAATCGAGCCTTGAATGCGCAACAATACGAAGGAGTTGGACAGAGAGAAGGGCCACGGCAACAACAAGTGAATGAGGTAAATGCAATTTCAGAATTACAATCTCAAATGGCTAATCTCACTCTTCTTTTGTCACAGGTTGTGGATGGAAACAAAGCACAAGGGCCGGCCATATGTGGAGTGTGTTCTATGCAGGGACATCTCAACGATCAATGCCCTCAATTGATTGAGAATGGGGGGTGGGAAACTGCCCAAGCCGTGGGTTTCCAAGGCCAAACCCAACAAAGACACGACCCATACTCAAACACATACAATCCGGGATGGAGAGATCATCCAAACTTCAAGTGGAGGGATTCTCAGCAAGCACAGCCACAAAGCGGATTTAGACAGCCCCCTGGGATGTTTCCAAGGCCGTATGCAGCCCCACAACCTCACCCAACTTCGGCCCAAACCAATTCAGGTTCGTCGTTAAATAATGATAAAATTCTTCAAGTACTAACCTCTTTGACGCAGGACATGCAGAGCATAAAAAATCAAGCTAAAGAGGTGGATGAATTGAAGAAACAAATGGGTCAAATGGCTGAATTCATGGGCCAATTCCGAGAACAAGGCAGGTTGCCTAGTTCAACCGTTGTTAACCCTAAGGGAGGATTTGAAACTGCCCAAGCAATCACGTTGAGAAGTGGTAAGCAGGTTGGAACTGATTCACAACCATCTAGATCAAGTCAAGAAGAGGACAAGAAGCTGCAAGTGGAGGAGGATGAAGCACCCAAACCCACGGCAAGGAATGCACAATCCTTGCCGCAGCCAATCCCCACTTCTAAACCGTCCTCAACCATCAAGGTAAGTCCCAATATGAATTCTTCAAGCTCTACTCCACTAATTGTGCCCTTTCCTGGCAGGTTGCGGCAATCAAAGAAAGAGGATGCTGAAAAAGACATTCTAGAGACATTCCGGAAAGTTCAAGTCAATATCCCACTCCTTGATGCAATAAAGCAAGTCCCAAGGTATGCTAAGTTTTTGAAAGAGCTTTGTACAACAAGAAGAAGGATTTCTAACAAAGAAGTGGTTCAAGTAAGTGAGAATGTCTCTGCTGTTTTACAAAGGAAATTACCCCCTAAATGCAAAGATCCGGGTAGTTTTACAATTCCTTGTGTTATTGGAAATACTCGTTTTGAATCTGCCATGTTAGACTTAGGTGCATCTATAAATGTCATGCCATATTCTGTTTATGCATCTATGAATTTAGGAGAGCTTAAAAATGATGGTGTTATTATCCAATTAGCCGATCGTTCTAATGCATATCCAAAAGGAGTTTTGGAAGATGTTTTGGTGCAGGTTGGAAATCTGATTTTTCCAGCGGATTTTTATGTGCTTGACATGGAGGATACACCCCATTCTACCCCTTTGCCGATCCTCCTTGGGAGACCTTTCATGAAAACAGCCCGCACCAAGATCGATGTGTTCAAAGGGACGTTGACAATGGAATTTGATGGGGAAGTTATTGATTTCAATCTTGCTGAAACTATTAAATTTCCTAAAGAAAATCATTCTTGTTTTGCTATTGATATATTCGATGAATTGGCGCAGGATTACCTTGATTCCTTGGATAGGGATCCCCTTGAATCAACAATTGCACAAGGAATTGGGCAAAAACCCAATATTGCCGTGCCTATAAGTGAAGAAGAGGCCGAGATGGTGGCTGCCCTAGAGTCACTACCTCAGCACCATGGTAAGCCTTCAAAACCAATTTCAATTCCAATTTCTACTAACAAGTTGTTACCCTCAGTGATTCAGGCACCCGTACTTGAGCTTAAACCATTGCCGGATCATTTGAAGTACGTCTTTTTGGGAGATAACGAGACATTGCCCGTCATTGTATCCTCCACACTCACGGCAACAGAGGAAGGAAAGTTAATTCAGGTGTTGAAAGAGCACAAAACAGCCATTGGATGGACATTGGCCGATATTAGGGGGATTAGCCCTACAACATGCATGCATCGCATACTTCTAGAGGAGGGGGCTAAACCAACTCGAGAGGCTCAACGCCGACTCAACCCTCCAATGATGGAAGTTGTGAAGAAGGAAATTATAAAGCTTCTTGATTGTGGAGTAATTTATCCAATCTCAGATAGCCGTTGGGTTTCACCGGTGCAATGTGTTCCAAAGAAATCCGGAGTCACTGTGGTGAAGAATGCCGAGAATGAACTTGTGCCCACACGTATCCAAACAGGTTGGAGAGTGTGCATTGACTATAGGAAGCTAAACGCCACCACGAGGAAGGACCACTTCCCTTTGCCGTTCATTGATCAAATGCTTGAAAGGTTAGCCGGTCATTCTTTTTATTGTTTTCTTGATGGGTACTCTGGATATAATCAGATTGTTATAGCTCCGGATGACCAAGAAAAGACCACTTTCACGTGCCCCTTTGGTACCTTTGCCTATCGTCGCATGCCATTCGGTTTATGCAATGCACCTGCCACCTTTCAAAGATGCATGGTAAGTATCTTTTCAGATTTTGTGGAGAAAATTATTGAGGTATTCATGGATGATTTTAGTGTTTTTGGGGATTCGTTTGATGGGTGCTTAGATAATCTCACTTTGATTCTAAAACGTTGCATTGAAACTAACCTTGTTTTGAATTGGGAAAAATGTCACTTTATGGTAAAACAAGGCATAGTTTTAGGTCATATCATTTCAGAAAGGGGAATTGAGGTTGATAAATCAAAAATAGATCTTGTACGCTACTTACCCTCTCCTACTTCGGTTAGAGAGGTTCGTTCTTTTCTTGGACATGCAGGATTCTATAGGCGATTCATCAAGGACTTTTCAAAGATTTCAAACCCTCTTTGCCGTCTCCTCCAGAAAGATGTGGCTTTTGACTTCAACGAGGAATGTGAGAAGGCATTCAAACACCTCAAAGAGATGCTAACTTCGGCCCCCATCATAGTCCCACCAGATTGGAGCCTTCCTTTTGAGCTTATGTGTGATGCTTCGGATTATGCATTAGGAGCTGTTTTGGGACAAAGGAAGGACAAGAAGCCCCATGTCATCTATTATGCATCTCGGACCTTGAATGATGCACAATTGAATTACTCTACCACTGAAAAAGAACTTCTTGCTGTTGTGTTTGCTTTAGATAAGTTTCGTTCTTATTTACTTGGTACTAAAGTTATTATTTACACTGACCATGCAGCTTTGAAGTATTTGTTCACCAAGAAAGAGGCCAAACCAAGACTCATTCGCTGGATGCTTCTTCTCCAAGAATTCGATATTGAAATCCGGGACAAGAAGGGGAGTGAAAACGTGGTGGCTGATCACTTGAGCCGTATGGTGCATGAGGAGGATGCCGTGCCTATCCAAGAGACATTCCCAGATGAGCAGCTGCTGTCCATCAAGGTAAGTGAGCCATGGTATGCCGATGTAGTAAATTATTTGGTGTCTAAACACATTCCAAGAGAACTAAACAAGCACCAAAGTGATAAACTTAAAAAGGATGCACGTTCTTATGTTTGGGATGACCCATACTTGTGGAAATATTGCCCTGATCAGGTTCTACGTAGGTGTGTGCATGATTCTGAGTTTAATTCAATTTTAACTTTTTGTCACACCTATGCATGTGGAGGTCACTTTGGTACGCAAAGAACAGCACATAAAGTTTTAGAATGTGGATTTTATTGGCCTACTATCTTTAGAGATGCTAGAACTTTTTGTATGACTTGTGATAGATGTCAAAGAACGGGCAATATAGGTCCTAAACAACAAATGCCGCAACACCCCATATTTAGTGTTGAAATCTTTGATGTTTGGGGTATTGATTTCATGGGTCCTTTTCCTTCCTCACATGGTTTCCTTTATATTTTGCTTGCTGTGGATTATGTGTCGAAATGGGTGGAAGCAAAAGCCACCCGCACTAATGATTCTAAAGTGGTTGCAGATTTTGTTAGAACTAACATATTTGCTAGATTTGGAATGCCAAGAGTCCTAATCAGTGATGGGGGTTCCCATTTTTGCAATCGAACCATTGAGGCGCTGCTCAAGAAGTATAATGTCACGCATAAGGTTTCAACACCTTATCACCCTCAAACCAGTGGGCAAGCCGAGGTTTCAAATAGAGAAATCAAGCAGATTTTGGAGAAAACTGTAGGGCCAACTCGGAAGGATTGGAGCTTGCGTTTGAATGATGCATTGTGGGCATATCGCACTGCCTATAAAACCCCAATTGGAATGTCCCCATTTCGGCTAGTCTATGGGAAACCATGTCATCTTCCCGTCGAGTTAGAACATCGTGCACATTGGGCTGTCAAAACATTCAACATGGACATTGATGCCGCAGGTCTTCATAGAAAGCTTCAATTGAATGAGCTAGAAGAAATTAGGAATGAAGCTTATGAGAATGCACGGATCTACAAGGAGAAAACAAAGGCATTCCATGACAAGATGATTCGTAGCAAGCTGTTCTCTATAGGGCAGAAAGTGTTACTTTTCAATTCTCGCCTTCGTCTATTTCCAGGTAAGTTGCGTTCTAAGTGGATTGGTCCTTTTGTGGTTACTAATGTTTTTCCTCATGGTGCAGTCCAAATTCAAAGTTTAAAAACGCAACAAGAATTCAAAGTGAATGGACATCGATTGAAGCCATATTATGAGCACTTTGAAGAGCACATTACGGAGGACATATCCTTTAATGCCGTAGGCCTCATTGAAGAATAGAGGGAAGGTTCGTCCGGCTGGAAGACGTTAAAGCAAGCGCTTCTTGGGAGGCAACCCATGCAAATAAAGACGACCTAGGAACTCTCCGGCTCCAAAACCAGATTTGCGTTTCTCAACCCTACTCTTTATTGCTTTTCCTTTGCCATCTTGTTATGTTAGTTAGTTGTGTTGATTGCTGTTTGCTTTCTGTGAGTTTATGTTTGAAACATTGAGGACAATGTTTGGTTTAAGTGTGGGGGGGTAACAAAGTGTTTTTGCATGAAATTCGTGGGTTTTTATCACCTATCACTTTGAATGTTGTTTTCAGTGTTTTTAAGTGTTTTTAAGCTGTTTTGGAGTCTTTTTAGTGTGTTTTGAAAAGACAATCCGAAAATGGAGTCTTTTTAGTGTGTTTTGAAAAGACAATCCGAAAATACAATAAAAATTTGAAAAATTGTTTTGAAAAACCCAAAAAGAGTTGTTTTTGTGTGTTTGTTTGTGTCTTAGGGTACCTTCCAACACAATGATGAGGATTTGGTTTTTAATTGCATAACTGTTAAAGAAAGTTACAAACTTGGATTGACGTTTGATATACTCTTTGGTTTATGCTTGGTTGTAGTTGACATTCATGAATTCACATGTAATCACAAAAAGGATAAAATCAGTTTTTGTAACATGCTTGAAGGAAGTAACTCAAACTAACGCTACAACCCTGAGAGACTTGAGCTTAAAACGTTCTTTGGAGAGTTAATAATCTGTGCATTCTTTGTTTTCTAAAGTCGTTGCATGATCTCATTATTCTTTGCTTGGTTGCTACTTAGAAGGCGTTTCATCATTTAGTTCCAAATACTAGAACTCATACCCGTTTCATTCAAAGCATGAAATTGATTAGCATAACACATAATCAAGATGAAGTTGTTTAGTTTAAAACCAGAGCCAAAAAGCCTAACCCTTTGCATATGTATTGTAGGTTTAACCCTTTTGAGCCTTGTTTAGCCTATGTTCTTTGTTTACCCACATTATCCTTACCTAGCCTAGATTAGGACCATCCTTACCCTTGTTCTTAAGGCATGTTACTACATTCAAAATGTTGTTTTAATTGATTAAATGCGAGCTAATGTGTGGTAACTTTGATTAAGTATGTGCTCAAGGGTAGGGATAACTAAAATCTGTGGGAGTAATGATCTTTGGCATGTTATGTATCATTGAAGATCCCTGAGGTGAACGTTGGAAGGTTTAGGTTACGTTTTGTTTGTTTTGTTTTGCTTGAGGACTAGCAAAAGCTAAGTGTGGGGGAATTTGATAGGAGCATATTTATGCTACTTAGTTAGTGTGTTTCCTTGCATTTGCTTAGCTATTTGTTGCTTAGTATAGTGTTTAAAGTCATTTTCGTGTGTTTTTAGGTCCAAGAAGCAAAATTGGCAAAAAGATGCATTTTGGAGCATTTTAGAGCAAATCTGGGCTTGGAATGGATAGCACAAGCAATGGGCATGAAGATGGACGAATTTGGAGTTTAAATGGAGTTGGGAATATGTTTCAAGGTTGGAGAAATAAATTCAAATCATTGAAGATAAGGAATCAGCTCAAAAGAAGGAGGATTATCCAAAACATTATCCAAACAACCTTATCTTATCTTATCTTATCCAATCCTTATCTTATCTTAACAAACCTTATCCTATCCTAATCCTTTTCTAATTTAATTCCTGGTACAATGAGGGTTTATTTTCTGATTGGGGGACATTTAAATTAAAGTTCTAGAAACCCTAAGCCTTGCCGCACCTAGCTTTCCAGAAAACTTGATTTCCTTGCCTTGCAAGGCTTTCTAGAAGCCTTATCCCTCCTTATCCTATTGTGCCGCACCTTAGGCCCTTTCCCATTGGAAATCTGATTGTTTTGAGCCTATTTCTGAATGGATTTGGCTTTCTAGAAGTCCCAATCTGATTCACCTAGGGTTTTGGTGCCTATATATATACTAATCAATCCTTTGCCGTGCACACCACCCTCCACACACAACCATTCACGCCAGAAATCATCCACCACTCCCTGCCGTGCCATATCATCCACACAAACCCAGAAAACCCCTCTTGTGCCGCAGCTATTCAAGGAAGGAAGGAGAAGGTGCCACTCTAAGTCGTGACTACTGCTAGAGCGTTCTTAGGTGTTGTCTATCCTTGTTTTCAATGTTTCAATTCAGTTTTCTTTGTTTAATTGCTATCATGAGGAACTAAACCCCTATTAGTTAGAGGGGGAATTTGAAGCCATGAATATATGTTTCTTATGATTTGATTTACTCCAGTTATGATTTCATAAATTGTGAATGTGATTTACTTATCTGTTTTATGAAGAACTTGTTCTTGTGTGTTGATTAAGGAGGCCTACTTAGTTTACATGCATGAATTTGATGCTAGGATATAAGGGAATTTCACCTAATCGTTATGAACTTATATTCACAAGTAGTAAAGATTGCTAGTCACAATTGTGTTAAGTAAATCCTAGGCAGGAGTAACATGCGTATTCCATAGTTATGAATGCCTTGTCAATGTTTATGATTTCCATGGAACTTAATGATCTTTGATATGTATCTCTATCATGCGTATTCCATAGTTAGGGAACTTGATAAGAATAATTTGGTTGTGATGCGTTATCCATTCAATTCAATGAACTTAGGGAAATCTGGGAATTAATTAGTTCAATACAATTAATTCGGAACATTGTCATTCATGGTTTATCGAAAGAGTAACTGGGAATCAAGTTGTATGCATATGTTTATGTGTGGATAAGGATCCCTCTAACTAGCCATTCACCCATTCAAATCACCAATTTCGTGCCTTTTTAAGTTGTCTTTACAATTTTGTTTGTTTAAGTTTAAATTCGTTCAAAAACAAATCCCCCTTTATTTTGAAGTGTTAGAATAGTTAAAATCTGTTTTGATTTGTGTTTTTAAGTGTCTTGAGTCAAGTTAAAATCTATTTTCGTCCAAAGTAGTGTTTAGAGTTCAAAACTGCCCAGTTTGTGTTTTTAGGCAGTTTTGAGTGTTTTTGTGCTGTTTTGAGTCTTTTGAGTTGTTTTAGTGTTTTAGAATTTAGTCTTGCATTCTTTGAGTCTAGTTTAGTGTTTTAAACTTTGTTTTTACGTTTTTGAGTCAGTTTCAAGTGTTTAGCAATCCCTCCTAATCCCCGGTCCAGAACGATCCCTACTTATACATATACTACAACTGTCAAGAAGAGGGTTTAATTTGTGTGTCAAGTTAATTTTCACATCACCTTTAAGAACAAGGGTATGGATAGTCCTACACTAGGCTAGGTAAGGATAATGGGGTTAACAAAGAACATAGGCTAAACAAGGCTCAAAGGGGTTAAACTTAAACACATAATGAAATAAGGGTCACGACAATTTGGCTGTGGTGGTGGTCACTACACAACTTCATCTTGAATATGTGTTATGCAAATCAATAGCATGCTTTGAATGAAATAAGTATGAGTTCTAGTATTTGGAACTAAATGATGAAACGCCTTCTAAGTAGCAACCAAGCAAAGAATAATGAGATCATGCAACAACTTTAGAAAACAAGAAAGCACAGATTATCAACTCTCCAAAGAACGTTTTAGGCTCAAGTCTCTCAAGGTTGTAGCATTAATTTGAGTTCCTTCCTTCAAGCACGTTACAAAAACTGATTTTTCCTCTATGATTACATGTGAATTCATAAATTATAACCACAACCAAGCATAAACCAAAGAGTAAATCAAACATTCATCCATGTTTATAACTCTCTTTAACAGCCATGTAATTAAAAACCAAATCCTCATCATTGTGTTGGAAGGTACCCTAAGACACAAACAAACACACAAAAACAACTTTTTTTGGGTTTTTTCAATACAATTTTTCAAATTTTTATGAGATTTTCGGATTTTTAAGGCAAAACACACTAAAACACTCCAAAACAGCTTAAAAACACTTAAAAACAGCTTGAAACAACTTTTGAAATCATGGGTGGTAGAATCCCAAGAATTTGCATCAAAAACACTTTGTTACCCCCCCCCCCCCACACTTAAATCAAACATTGTCCTCAATGTTTCAAGCATAAACTCACACAAAAACAAACAAACTTACAAACAAACACACTCAACATTGCAGAAAAGCAACAACAACAAAGAGAAGGGTTTAGGAACGTAAATCTGGAATTGGAGTGATCCCTAGGTCTTCCTTTGTTGAATGCATGGGTTGCCTCCCAAGTAGCGCTTGCTTTAACGTCTTGCCGTCTTGCAGCCGGACGAAAAACTCAGTCACTCCCCATTGGAGCCCACGGCTTGGAGAGAGATCTCCTCCACAACCTGCCCCACGGCACTCTCATATTATGGCTTCAATCGATGTCCGTTTACCTGGAATTCTTGTCCATTCCTTAAGCTTTGGACTTGAACTGCACCATATGGAAAAACATTAGTAACAACAAATGGTCCAATCCACTTAGACCGTAACTTACCAGGGAATAAACGTAAACGGGAGTTGAAAAGCAACAATTTCTACCCAATGGAGAATGTTTTTCCTCGAATCATCTTGTCATGAAACGCCTTTGTTTTCTCCTTGTAAATCCGGGCATTCTCATATGCTTCGTTCCTTAGCTCTTCAAGTTCATTCAATTGGAGCTTCCTATGCATGCCAGCAGGATCTAAGTCCAAATTGAATGTTTTCACAGCCCAATGCGCCTTGTGCTCTAGTTCCACAGGTAGATGACATGGCTTGCCATGGATTAGCCGAAATGGAGACATCCTTAGAGGTGTTTTGTAGGGAGTTCGATACGCCCACAATGCATCATCTAAACGCAAGCTCCAATCCTTCCGGGTTGGCCCAACAGTCTTCTCCAAGATTTGCTTGATTTCTCTATTCGAAACTTCGGCTTGGCCACTTGTTTGAGGATGATAAGGTGTCGAAACCTTATGCTTGACATTGTATTTCTTAAACAGTGCTTCAATGGTGCGATTGCAAAAATGTGACCCTCCATCACTAATGAAGACCCGTGGCATCCCAAATCTTGAGAAAATGTTAGTTTTGATGAAATCTGCAACCACTCTAGAATCGTTAGTACAGGTAGCCTTTGCTTCTACCCATTTAGAAACATAATCAACTGCAAGCAAGATATAAGTGAAACCATTTGAAGAAGGAAATGGACCCATGAAATCAATACCCCAAACATCAAAAATTTCAACATTGAAGATAGGGTTTTGCGGCATTTGATCCTTGGCACCTATGCTACCTGTTCTTTGGCATCGATCACATGTTAAACAAAACATTTGAGCATCTTTAAATAATGTAGGCCAATAAAAACCACACTATAACACCTTGAGGGCTGTTCTTTGGGTGCCAAAATGACCTCCACATGCATAAGAGTGGCAAAAGGCTAGAATGGAATTAAACTCAGAATTGTGCACACATCGTCGAACAATCTGATCTGGGCAATACTTCCACAAATATGGATCATCCCACACATAAAATCGTGCAACATTCTTAAGTTTGTCACGTTGGGGTTTAGTGAAAGTGGTTGGAAAACGTTTAGTTACCAAGTAGTTCACTAAATCTGCGTACCATGGTTCACTTACCTCGATGGACAACAATTGCTCATCCGGGAACGTCTCTGAAATAGGGAGAGAGTCCTCTTCATGCACCATACGGCTCAGGTGGTCAGCCACCACGTTTTCACTCCCTTTCTTGTCCCGAATTTCAATGTCGAACTCTTGTAGCAGGAGCATCCAACGAATCAGCCTTGGTTTAGCCTCCTTCTTGGTGAGAAGATACTTCAAGGCTGCATGGTCAGAATATACAATCACTTTAGTGCCAATTAAGTATGAACGAAATTTATCTAAAGCAAAGACAACAGCAAGAAGTTCTTTTTCCGTTATGGAATAGTTCAATTGAGCATCATTCAATGTCTGTGAGGCATAGTAGATGACATGCGGCCTCTTGTCCTTCCTTTGTCCTAAAACAGCCCCTACAGCACAATCGGATGTGTCACACATGAGCTCGAAAGGGAGACTCAAATCAGGTGGAACAATAATTGGGGCTGAGGTCAGCAACTCCTTGAGTTGTGTAAAGGATGTTGTGCACTCCTCATTGAAATCAAACGCCACATCTTTTTGAAGGAGTCGGCAAAGAGGTTGGGAAACCTTTGAGAAGTCTTTGATGAATCGTCGATAGAAACCTGCATGTCCCAGAAAAAATGAACCTCTCTAATCGAAGTAGGAGAGGGTAAGTGACGTACAAGATCTATCTTTGACTTATCAACCTCAATACCGTTTTCAGAGATGATATGACCTAAAACTATGCCTTGCTTAACCATAAAATGACACTTTTCCCAATTGAGAACAAGGTTAGTTTCAATGCATCGTTTTAAGATCAAACTGAGATTATGCAAACATCCATCAAATGAATCACCAAAAACGCTGAAATCATCCATAAAAACTTCAATAATTTTCTCAACATAATCTGAAAATATGCTCATCATGCATCTGTGAAATGTGGCAGGTGCATTGCATAAACCAAATGGCATGCGACGATAAGCAAATGTACCAAATGGGTGAAAATGGTTTTTTCTTGGTCCTCAGGTGCTATGACAATTTGATTGTAACCAGAATAACCATCAAGAAAACAATAGAATGCATAACCTGCTAACCTTTTAAGCATTTGATCAATGAATGGCAAAGGGAAGTGATCCTTCCTTGTGGTGGCGTTGAGCTTCCTATAATCGATACAAACCCTCCAACCTATTTGGATTCGAGTAGGCACAAGCTCATTTTCTTCATTCTTCACAATTGTCACTCCGGACTTCTTAGGGACCACTTGGACTAGAGAGACCCAACAGCTATCAGAAATTGGGTAGATCACTCCAGAATCTAAGAGCTTGATGATTTCCTTCTTCACAACGTCCATCATGGGTGGATTGAGTCGGCGTTGTGCCTCTCTAGATGGTTTGGCGCCTTCTTCCAAGAGTATTCGATGCATGCAAGTGGTTGGGCTAATTCCCTTTATATCTGCCAATGTCCACCTAATGGCAGTTTTGTATTCCCGAAGCACTCTCACCAACTTGTCCTCCTCTTATGCCGTGAGTGACGAAGAGATGATGATGGGCAGCGTCTCTTGTTCTCCCAAAAACACATACTTCAAATGGCTAGGCAATGGTTTAAGCTCTAGGGAAAGTGACTGGATTATGGAAGGAAGCAACTTGTTAGTCAAAATGGGAAGTGAAGTTTGGTTAGGAAACTTACCAATATGTTCTGGATTTGACTTAAGGGCAGCAACTATTTCCACCAATTCCTCTTGAATAGGCTCGGCAAGGTTGTCCTTGTTGTTGCCGTGGGTGTGTCTAAGTGCTAACCCTTCATTTTTGAGTCCAATGTTTTGTGTGAGGGTCTGTTGAAGTACATCCTCACTCAAATTGTCAAGGAATTCCTGCGCAAAAGAGTCAATGATATCAATAGAGAAACAAGAGTGATTATCATGAGGATATCTCATAGCATTATAAATATTGAAATCAATCACTTCCCCATCAAATTCCATGGTCAATGTGCCTTTAAATACGTCTATCTTTGTTCGGGCAGTCTTCACGAATGGTCGGCCAAGTAAGAGTGGTAATGGAGGAGAATGGTCCGAATCTTCCATTTCAAGCACATAGAAGTCCGCAGGAAAGACTAGGTGATTCACCTGCACTAAAACATCCTCCAAAACGCCTTTTGGATATGCATTAGATCTATCGGCCAATTGAATAATGACTCCATCATTTTTCAATTCACCCAAGTTCATAGATGCATAGATTGAATAAGGCATGACATTTATTGATGCACCTAAGTCTAACATGGCAGATTCAAAATGAGTATTGTCAATAACACAAGGAATTGTAAAATTGCCAGGATCTTTGCATTTAGGAGGTAATTTTCTTTGCAAAACGGCTGAGACATTCTCATTTACTCTTACCACCTCTTTGTTCGAAGCCCTCTTTCTTGTAGTGCACAACTCCTTCAGAAACTTAGCATACTTGGGAACTTGTTTAATGGCATCTAGAAGTGGAATGTTGACTTGCACCTTCCTAAATGTATCCAAAATGTCATTTTCGCTTTCCTTCTTCTTTGTTTGCATGAATCTGCGAGGAAAGGGTGCATCGGATGGAATAAGGTTAGAATTAACACAATTGGAACCCTTCTTACCTGTGGTGGCCGATTTAGGGTTACAAGGAGTGCACGGCAAGGTTGTCTTCTTCCTTGCCGTGGGTGTGTGTTGGGCATCCTCATCTTGTTGCAGCTTCTCATCCTCCGTTTGGGCAGATTTTGATGCTTGGGGGTCCATTCCAACTTCTTTTCCACTTCTCAACAAAATGGCCTTGGCAGATTCAAATCCTCCCTTTGGATTCACAATGGTTGAGCTAGGAAGTTTGCCTAGTTCCCTGAATTGCCCTTGGAACTCTGAAATTTGCCCCACTTGTTTCTCCAACTCATCCACCTTTTTGTCCCTAGTTTGCATCCCTTGCGCCATAGAAGTTAGTAATTGAAAAATCTGATCATTATCAACGGACGAACCTGATTTGGTATGGGCAGGTTGTGCTTGGGGTTGTGTGGATGCATATGGTTTTGAATAGAAACCCAGGGGCTGCTGCCTGAATGCACTTTGTTGTTGATTTTGTTGGGGTTCTCGCCATTTGAAATTTGGATGATCTCTCCAACCTGGATTGTATGTGTTAGAGAAAGGATCACTTCTTGGTTGTTGATTCCCAAAACCCACGGCATTGGCAAATTCCCACCCTCCATTCTCAATCAGTTGCGGGCACTTATCAGAAGGATGTCCTTGCATGGAACACACGCCACAAACACCTACACTTTGTACTTTTGGTCCTTCCACAACCTGAGAAAGAAGAGCGGTAAGGTTAGCCATTTGATTTTGAAGTTCGGAAATAGCACTTACCTCATTCACTTGTTGTTGTTGCCGTGAGGTGCTTCTTTGTCCAACACCTTAATATTGTTGAGCGTTCAAAGCTCGGTTAGCAATCAAGGTCTTGGCAGCCATGGGTGTTTTGTCCACCAAAGCTCCTCCCGCTGAGGCATCTAGCATTTGACGTTCAATGGGTAGAAGCCCTTCGTAGAAATATTGAATAAGAAGCTCCTCCTTCATTTGATGCTGTGGACATGAAGCAACAAGAGTTTTAAAACGTTCATAATAAGTGGGAAACGATTCACCTTCATTTTGCTGAATGCCACTAATCCTCTTGCATAGAAGAATGACTCGAGAAGTTGGGAAAAAACTTCTCTAAGAATGCCCGTTTCATGCTCTCCCAAGACGTGACAGTTCCAGGGGCTAATTCATATAACCAATCTTTAGCCTTTTGCAAGAGAGAAAAAGGAAAAGCCTTCATCTTCAATATGCTTCCATCAACATTGACAGGGGTCATCTTCAATATGCTTCAATATGCTTGAACTAAAAAAAAAACAAACAGAAACAAAAAATCCAAGGGATTAGCAAAGTTGCTAATCCCCGGCAACGGCGCCAAAAATTTGATGTGATAAAAGTTAAGCACACAAATTAAACCCTCTTGTTGTCAAATTGTAGTAAAGATGCAAGTAGGGATCGTTCTAGATCGGAGATTAGGAGGGATTGCTAAACACTTGAAACTGACTCAAAAATGTAAAACAAAGTTTAAAACACTAAACTAGACTCAAAGAATGCAAAACTAGACTCTAAGATGCTAAAACAACTCAAAAAACTCAAAACAGCACAAAAACACTCAAAACAGCCTAAAAACACAAACTGGGCAGTTTTGGACTCCAAACACTACTTTGGACGAAAATAAGGTGTTGGCTTGACTCAAAACACTTAAAAGCAGAAACAAAACAGATTTTCAACACTTTGAAACAAGAAAGTAGAAGGGGGTTTTGTTTTGGACGAATTTAAACTAACAAAACAGATTGTAAAACTAGACAGCTTTGAAAACAAATTTTGGAACTTAGATGGAAGATGGGCTACCTAGAGGCTCTTTCTCCACACATGACATGTCTGCAAACGACTCGATTTCCAGTTACTCCTTCATTGAATTATGAATGACAATGCCCCAAATTAACCGTGACATCACTAGTTAACCCTCAGATTTTCCTTGTATTATTGGATTGGATGACATCATTCGACAACCCAAAGCATTCTTCAAAAGTCCCCTACATGACATCATAATAGAGATACAATCAAAGCTCATTACGTTCAATGAAAATCATAAGCATTGACAAAGCACTTGCAACTATGACATCATGTCACTCATGCCAGGAATTGAACTTAACGCGATTGTGACTAGCAACCTTCACTACATATGAATATAAGTTTGTAACAATTATGTGAAACTCCCTTATACTCTAGCATCAATTTATGCATGCCAATTAAGTGTCGACCCTCAATCAACAAACACAAATAAGTTCTTAATCAAACAGTTAAGCCAATTGCATTCACAAATCAAGAATTCGTAACTGGAATGTATCAACTCAAATTGCACGCATAATCATGGCTTTGAAATCACCCCTAGCCAAAAGGGGTTTAGCCACTCATGTTTACAGCAAATCGAAAGGAAAAGAAATTAAACATTGTAAACACAGAATGAATTACACCTAGAATGCTCCAACAATCAAGCTTGAACATCCAAGAGTCCTTCCTTCTTTCTCCTTGCTGCGGCACAAAGGTGGGTGAAGTGTATGGGATGTGTTTTGGGGTCAGGAATGTGTTTAGGGTGAAAGGGAGTTGCGGCAAAGGTGTAAGGGGGAATTCTGGCGTGAACGGATGAAGGGGTGAATGAATGGAACCCCTTATGCGGCACTGAGATGTTTTATTTAAAGACTTAGGGTAATAAAGCTAGGAAACAATTTAGGAAACAGAAATTAAACCAAAACTTTAAGGGAAATAAGAATTAAAGCCAGAATCCTAAGAGAATTGGGCAAGTAGGTGCGGCAAGGATTAAAAGGGTAAGGGAATGCCTTGCAAGGCAAGGAAAAAGGATTTCCTTGCTGATTTAGGTCCAGAAATTAGGCAAGTGAGGGCTACCTTGCACGGCAAGGATGGGAAACAAGGAATTGGTGCGGCAAGGGCATATTTGGTGCAAGGAAGGTTCAATTTGTGTCCTAAAATGCATAGGAGGCCATCAATGTTGCTGGAACTTAGGGACAATTAGGATTAGGAAAGGTCAAACCAAAATAGGAAACCTTGACTTAACTTTCCTACTTCAAGTAGGAATCCTTGTTTAAGTAGGAATCCATCTCCAATTAGGAATCCTTCTTCAATTAGGAATCCTAACATCTTCAAGTCTTCAATTTCGTCCATTCCTTTTGCTCCAAACATGTGATACCCATTCCAAGCCCAATTTTACTCCAAAAGGCTCCAAAATGCACCTTCTTGCATACTTTCTCCTTAGAACCTCAAAACACACGAAAATGCTTTAAAAGACTAAAATAACTAAGAAATAACAACTTAAATGCACAAGAACAAGCCAACTAAGTCGCATAAATATGCTCCTATCAATTGGAGTTTGCGTTTAGACGATGCACTGTGGGCATATCGTACGGCCTACAAGACACCCCTAGGGATGTCTCCATTTCGGCTAATCTATGGCAAGCCGTGTCACCTGATAGGAGCATATTTATGCGACTTAGTTAGCTTGTTTCCTTGCATTTACTTAGTAAGTTTATGTTTATTATAGTGTTTTAAGCTATTTTCGTGTGTTTGTAGGTCCAATTGGCAAAGTTGGCAAGAAAGTGCATTTTAGAGCATTTTGGAGCAATTCTGGGCTGAAATGGATTGCATGCATATGGAGCACAAGGAATGGACGAATTTGAAGTTCAAATGAGGCTAGGAATGTGTTTAAAAGTTGGAGAAACAAATTCAAGTCAAAGAAGATAAGGAATCAGCTACAAACATGGAACATTATCCAAACCAACCTTATCTTATCTCAACCTTATCTTATCTTATCCTTATCTAATCTTATCCTATCTTAATTCCAGCTGCAAGGGGGACTCCTTTTCATAATAGGCTGCCTAAAACCTATTTTTAGGAGGTCTTTTCCATCTAGAAACATGCCACAACACTCCTTTCTAAAAGTCCTAAAAATCTGGCGCCCCAAACCTTTCTAGAAGGCCTTTGCCTTGCCTTGCACTCCATCCCCTTCCCTCCAATTGCTGCCGCACCTTCCCTACCCTTATTCCTCTTGGATTCTGATTTAATTAGCCTATTCCCTTGTGGATTTGGATTGTGCAAAGCCTTTTCAGAAATTAATTGGGCTAAACCCCTTTCCTGATGGATTTAAGCCTTGTGCCGCACCCTAGGGCCCTAATCCTTTATTTCTGCTAAGTCCAAGTCGTAACCTTATTTCCCTAGGGTTTGCCATGCCTATATATACATATTTTGAGGCTTGGCTGCAGGTTACCACCCCCTATACCACACCATAATTCGTAGCCATCACCATCCATACACAGAAACACCCTTTGCAGCAAGAAGGAGAGGAGGAGAGCTTTGCCGTGGCTTCTATTGGAGGAGGACCTTGTGCCGCAACAACCTGCAACCATTGGAGACTTCCTGAGTTCTTTCTTCCCTTGTTTTAGTTTCAATGTTTATTTCAGATTGCTTTTCAATTGTTATGAACATGTGTAACTAAGTTTTTCTTAGTTAGAGGTGAATTCGAAGCCATGGACATATGTTTAATATGAATTGATTACCTCCAGTTATTGTTTCGTAAAACATGAATGCGATTCACTTATCTGTTTGATTAAAACTTATTCTTGTATGTGGGTTAAGGGTGCACACTTAGTTTGCATGCATGAATCTGATGCTAAAATATAAGGGAATTTCACCTAATTGTTATGAACTTATATTTATGAGTAGTAAAGGTTGCTAGTCACAATCGTGTTAAGTGAATCCATGGCAGGAGTATCATCATGCTTTTCATAGTTACGAATGCCTTGTCAATGCTTATGATTTTCATATAACTTAATGATCTTTGAATGTATCTCTATTATGCGTATTCCATGTAGGGAACTTGATAAGAATAATTTGATTGTCGATGCATTATCCATCCAATTCAACGAATTAAGGAAAATCTGAAAGTTAATTTGTGCATTCACGATTAATTTGGGGCTTTGTCATTCATGGTTTAAAGAAACAATACTGGAAATCAATTTCTATGCATATGTTTCATGTGTGGAGAAGGATCCTCTAACTAGCTTTTCACCCCTGAATTCACCTTCACCTCTCTTTAATTTACTTTGTTTGCTGGAATCTTCTTAGTTTTGATAAATTCATCTAAAAACCCCCTCAGTTCTTTTTTGTGTTTTAGTTTGTCAAATTCGTCCAAATCTGTCTCCTTTCTGTGTTTTAAGTCTTACTAGTCTAGAATTTGTCCAATTCACTCTCTAGTATCTGTTTTGAGTCTATTTAGCTTAGTTTGTGTGTTTTGAGTCATAAGAGTCTAGTTTAGTGTCTTAGAGTTTAAATTGTGTAGATTAGCATCCCTTCTAATCCCCGGCCTAAAACGATCCCTACTTTCATATACTACGTTGATAGGGTTTTAATTTGAGTGTCAAGTAATTTTCACATCATCACCTACCTGTGGAACTAGAGCACAAGGCACATTGGGCTGTGAAAACATTCAATTTGGACATAGATGCGGCTGGAGTGCATAGAAAGCTCCAATTGAATGAACTTGAGGAAATAAGGAACTGATAGGAGCATATTTAGGCGACTTAGTTGGCTTGTTCTTGTGCATTTATGTTGTTATCTCTTAGTTATTTTAGTCCTTTAAGCTATTTTCGTGTGTTTTCAGGTTCTAAGGACAAAGTATGCAAGAAGATGCATTTTGAAGCCTTTTGCAGCAAAATTGGGCTTGGAATGGATATCACATGTTTGGAGCAAAAGGAATGGACGAAATTGAAGACTTGGAGAAGTTAGGATTCCTAATCAACGAAGGATTTATAATTGAAGATGGATTCCTAGAAGAATGAGGATTCCTACTCACATGAGGATTCCTACTCAAACAAGGATTCCTACTTGAAGTAGGAAAGTTAAGCCAAGGTTTCCTATTTTGGTGTGACCTTTCCTAATCCTAAATGTCCCTGAATTCCAGCAACTTTGAAGGCCTCATATGCATTTTAGGACACAAACTACACATTCCTTGCACCATTAAAGTCCTTGCTGCACCTTTCCCGTTCTCCCTTTCCCTTGCCGTGCAAGGGGACCCCTTTCCCTTCAGTTTCAGGACACTTTCCCTTTCTTAATCATCCAGCCGCACCTCCTTACCCTTTACTCTTCCTTGCCGTGCAAGGGAGAGGGTAATTTCCTGTTTCCTTGCATTTAAAGCACATTCCCTTTTTAATTTAGATCTTTGCCGCAAATCCCTTGTACTTTCCCTTTGTTTTCTGATTTTGTTTCCTCTTTCTAGAGCTTTTGACTTAATTTCTGTTTACCTAAATAACCTAGGGTTTTAATTCCTGAAACCTTTAAAATAAACTTCCTTGTTGCAGCCACAGAACATCATTCATTCACCCATTCACGCCAGAAATCATCCACCACTCTCTGCCGCACCCTTCCTTCACCATTCTCCATAGTTTCTGACCTTAAACAACCCTTGCCGCACCATACATCCATCCTAGCCATAAACCCAGCCTTCTACACCATTCATAACCCCAAAAACTCACCACCAAACCTTGTGCCGTAGCAAAGAGGAAGGAGGAGAGCCCTTGGACGTGCCTGCCATTCGAGTTAGGATTGCTGGAACGTTTTAGGTGTAATCTTTCTTTTGTTTTCAATGTGTAAACTTGTTATTCTTTGTTCTGTGAGTATGAGGAACTAAACCCCTCTTAGCTAGGGGGAATTCGAAACCATGGTTATACTTGCAATATGATTTGATTACATCCAGTTGTGATTCATAAGCTGTGAATTCAAATTACTTTTCTGTTGAATTAAAACTGATTTCTGTGTGTTGGTTAAGAATGCACACTTAATTTTCATGCATAAATCTGATGCTAGGATATAAGGGAGTTTCACCTAATCGTTATGAACTTATATTCATAAGTAGTGAAGGTTGCTGGTCACAATCATGTTAAGTAAATTCCTGGCATAAGTATCATGCAATTCATAGTTACGAGTGCCTTGTCAATACTTATGATTTTCAGATAACTTAATGATCTTTGCTTGTATCTTTATTATGCAATTCATGTAGGGAACTTGTGGAGAATGCTTTGGGTTGTTGTATGCAATCATCCAGTTCAATAAAATTAGGAAAATCTGAGGGTTAATTAGTGCAATTCACGGTTAATCTGGGGCGTTAAGAATTCATGGTTTATTGAAAAGCAACTGGAAATCGTTTTGTTTGCAAGTATGTCAATTGTGGAGAAGAACCTCCTAGCTAGTCCATCATCCATAGTTTCATCCAAATTCGTGCAAATTTCATTAGTTCTTTACTTTATCTGTTTTGTTTTCAAATTCGTCAAAACCCAATCCCCATTTACTTTGTTGAGTCATATTTGTTAGAAACTGATTTAGTTTGTGTTTTTAAGTGTTTTGAGTCAAGCCAAAACCTATTTTCGTCCAAATTTACTCTTAGTGGCAGATTTGAGTCTTTTAGCTTGTTATGTGCTGTTTTGAGTCTTTTGAGTTGTTTTAGTGTCTTAGAGTTTAGTTTTGCATTCTTTGAGTCTAGTTTAGTGTTTTAAACTTTGTTTTTACGTTTTTGAGTCAGTTTCAAGTGTTTAGCAATCCCTCCTAATCCCCGGTCTAGAACGATCCCTACTTGCATCTATACTACAATTGTCAACAAGAGGGTTTAATTTGTGTGCTGTTTTACATCGCACCAAATTTTTGGCACCGTTGCCGGGGATTAGCAACTTTGCTAATCCCTTGGATTTTTTCTTTCTGCTTGTTTTTTTTAGTTTTTTTTTTAAGTTTCTGACTTTGTTTTGTTCTCTTGTTTTTAGGTACTAGTTTATGACTCGAAGCTCTCAACCTGTTAGTAAGAATATTTTGGACTTTGACGACGATTTTGAGAGAACTTTGAGAAAAAATAGGAATCAACAAGAGCCCCAACCTTCTCAACCTGCACCAAATCTTGAAGAAGACGCACTACAAGTTGAAGAGGAGGCCACGGCTCAGGTTTTAAAGGAAGCACTAGCCATGGCAGCAGACAATCGAACAATCAAGGAGCTTTCTGCTTCAGGATTGGATAATGCCGCACCCCTATGCATCCAATACCCTTCAGCTGCTCAAGGAAAGACCGAGGAGTTCGACTTGAAGTCAAGCTTGCTGCACCACATTCCAAAGTACCATGGGTTGTCCATGGAGGATCCAAACAAGCACTTGAAAGAGTTCGAAGTGGTGTGTTCAAGCATGACCCCTGTCAATGTTGATGGAAGCATACTGAAGATGAAGGCTTTTCCTTTTTCTCTCTTGGAAAAAGCTAAAGATTGGTTGTATGAACTAGCCCCTGGAACTGTCACATCTTGGGATAGCATGAAACGGGCATTCTTAGAGAAGTTTTTCCCAACTTCTCGAGTCATTCTTCTACGCAAAAGGATTAGTGGCATTCAGCAAAATGAAGGTGAATCGTTTCCCACTTATTATGAACGTTTTAAAACTCTTGTTGCTTCATGTCCACAACATCAAATGAAGGATGAGCTTCTTCTTCAATATTTCTACGAAGGGCTTCTACCCATTGAACGTCAAATGCAAGATGCTTCAGCGGGAGGAGCTTTGGTGGATAAGACACCCACGGCTGCCAAGACCTTGATTGCTAACCGAGCTTTGAACGCTCAACAATATGAAGGTGTTGAACAAAGAAACACCTCACGGCAACAACAAGTGACTGAGGTAAGTGCTATTTCCGAACTTCAAAATCAAATGGCTAATCTTACCACTCTTCTTTCTCAGGTTGTGGAAGGACCAAAAGTGCAAAGTGTGGCTGCTTGTGGCGTGTGTTCCACGCAAGGACATCCCTCTGATAAGTGCCCACAATTGATTGAGAATGGAGAGTGGGAATCTGCCAATGTCGTGGGTTTTGGGAATCAACAACCAAGAAGTGATCCTTTCTCTAACACATACAATCCAGGTTGGAGAGATCATCCAAATTTCAAAAGGCGAAAACCCCAACAAAACCAACAACAAGTTGCATTTAGGCAGCAACCCCCGGGTTTCTATTCAAAACCATACGCACCAACACAACCACAAGCACAACCTGCCCAAACCAAATCAGCTTCGTTTGTTGATAATGATCAGATTTTTCAATTACTAACTTCTATGGCGCAAGGTATGCAAACTAGGGACAAAAAGGTGGATGAGTTGGAGAAGCAAGTAGGGCAGATTGCAGAGTTCATGGGCCAATTCCGAGAGCAAGGCAAGTTGCCCAGTTCAACCGTTGTCAACCCAAAGGGTGGATTCGAATCTACCAAAGCCATGAGTCTGCTAAATGGAAAACAAGTTGGATCTGATCCCCAACCTTCCAAATCACGTTCCAACAAGTTTGAAGAGTTGATAATTGAAGAAAATGAGCAATGCACACCCACGGCATAGGTAGCACCACCATTGCCACAGCCACCTAAACCATCTAATTCGGCCAACACAGGTAACGAAGTTCCAATTTTGGTTAATTCTAATGTTGTTCCTCCAAATGTACCCTTTCCTCATAGGTTTATGCAATCAAAGAAGTCGGAGGCTGAAAAGGACATTTTGGAAACATTCAGAAAAGTTTAAGTCAATATACCACTTTTGGATATAATTAAGCAAGTTCCAAGGTATGCCAAGTTTTTGAAAGAACTTTATACCACCAGGAAGAGAATTTCGACCAAGGAGGTTGTAAAGGTAGGTGAAAATGTCTCAGCCATCTTGCAACGTAAACTGCCCCCAAAATGCAAGGATCCTGGTAGTTTTACAATTCCTTGTGTTATTGGCAATACTCGTTTTGAATCTGCCATGTTAGACTTAGGTGCATCTATAAATGTCATGCCATATTCAATTTATGCATCTATGGGCTTAGGCGAGTTGAAAAATGATGGTGTGATTATACAATTGGCCGTTCGATCTAATGCCTATCCAAAGGGAGTTTTGGAAGATGTTTTAGTGCAGGTCAATCATTTTTTCTTTCCAGCGGACTTCTACGTGCTTGAAATGGACGAGTCAGACCATTCTCCTTCATTACCCATCCTTCTTGGAAGGCCATTCATGAAAACTGCCCGTACTAAGATTGATGTGTTTAATGGAACATTGACAATGGAAATTGATGGGGAAGTTATTAATTTCAATCTTTCAAATTCTATCAAGTATCCTAGTGAGGATCACTCATGTTTCTCTATTGATGTAATTGACTCTTTGGCGCAGGACCAGTTTGAACAATTGAAGGAAGATGCACTTGAATTGGTCATTGCACAAGGAATGGACTTTCAAAACAATGGAGCAGAAACCATGCATCCCCACGGCATGCATGAATTTTCCCTTGCCGTGCCCCCTAGTGATGATGTAATTGAGATGGTGGCTGCCCTCAAATCATTGCCACCACAATCTGGTAAGTTTCTGGACCCAATTTCAATTTCAGTTTCGGCTAACAAGTTACTTCCATCAGTTATGCAGCCCCCTACACTTGAACTCAAACCATTGCCAAGTCATTTGAAGTATGTTTTCTTGGGAGAAGATGAGACGTTGCCAGTCATCATCTCAAGCACACTCACGGCCCAAGAGGAGAACAAGTTGGTGAGGGTGCTAAAAGAGCACAAGACGGCCATTAGGTGGACATTGGCTGACATCAAAGGAATCAACCCTACCACTTGCATGCATTGTATACTTTTGGAGGAGGGGTCTAAAACATCTCGAGAGGCTCAACGCCGACTCAACCCTCCAATGATGGAAGTTGTGAAGAAGGAGATAATCAAGCTCCTTGATTGTGGAGTGATCTATCTAATCGCCGATAGTCGTTGGGTCTCACCTGTGCAATGTGTTCCAAAGAAATCTGGAGTGACTGTGGTAAAGAATGCCGAAGAGGAGCTTGTGCCTACTCGAATCCAAACAGGTTTGAGGGTTTGTATCGATTATAGGAAGCTCAAGGCCACCACAAAGAAATATCACTTCCCATTGCCATTCATTGATCAGATGCTTGAAAGGTTAGCAGGTTATGCATTCTATTGTTTTCTTGATGGGTACTCTGGTTATAATCAAATTGTCACTTTCACATGCCCATTTGGTACATTTGCTTATCGTCGCATGCCATTTGGTTTATGCAATGCACCTGCCACATTTCAAAGATGCATGATGAGCATATTTTCTGATTATGTGGAGAAAATTATTGAAGTTTTCATGGATGATTTCAGTGTTTTTGGTGATTCATTTGATGGTTGTTTGCATAATCTCAGTTTGATCTTAAAACGATGTGTTGAAACTAACCTTGTTCTCAATTGGGAAAAATGTCATTTCATGGTTAAACAAGGCATAGTTTTAGGTCATATCATCTCTGAAAATGGTATTGAGGTTGATAAGTCAAAGATAGATCTTGTACGTCACTTACCCTCTCCTACTTCGGTTAGAGAGGTTCGTTCTTTTCTTGGACATGCAGGTTTCTATCGACGATTCATCAAAGATTTCTCAAAGGTTTCCCAACCTCTTTGCCTTCTCCTTAAAAAAGATGTGGTGTTTGATTTCAATAAGGAGTGCACGGCCTCCTTCAAACAACTCAAGGAGTTGCTGACCACGGCCCCAATTATTGTTCCACCTGATTGGAGCCTTCCTTTCGAGCTTATGTGTGATGCATCTGATTATGCTTTAGGGGCTGTTTTAGGGCAAAGGAAGGACAAAAGACCGCATGTCATCTACTATGCCTCTCGGACATTAAATGATGCCCAATTGAACTACTCCACAACTGAAAAAGAACTTCTTGCTGTTGTCTTTGCTTTAGATAAATTTAGATCATATCTAATTGGTACCAGGGTAATTGTTTTCACTGATCATGCAGCTTTGAAATATTTGTTCACAAAGAAGGAAGCCAAGCCAAAGCTAATTCGATGGATGCTGCTGCTTCAAGAGTTTGACATTGAGATTCGAGACAAAAAGGGAAGTGCAAACGTGGTGACTGACCACCTCAGCCGAATGGTGCATAATGAGGAATCCTTACCCATTGCTGAAACATTTCCTGATGAACAATTGCTGTCCATTAAGGTAAGCGAACCTTGGTATGCTGATTTGGTCAACTTTTTGGTGTCTAAACGAATTCCAAATACTTTCACTAGACACCAATGTGATAAGCTCATAAATGATGCACGATTTTATGTATGGGATGATCCATATTTGTGGAAATATTGCCCTGATCAAATTGTACGTCGATGTGTGCATGATTCTGAGTTTCATTCCATTTTAAGCTTTTGTCATACATATGCATGTGGTGGTCACTTTGGCACACAGAGAACAGCACTTAAAGTGTTACAATGTGGATTCTATTGGCTTAGTATCTTTAAGGATGCTAGAACTTTTTGCTTAACATGTGATAAATGCCAAAGAACAGGAAATATAAGTGCAAGAGATCAAATGTCGCAGGTTTCCATCCTCAATGTTGAAATCTTTGACGTTTGGGGTATTGATTTCATGGGTCCCTTTCCTTCCTCGTATGGTTTCATGTATATTCTGCTTGCAGTTGATTATGTGTCAAAGTGGGTGAAAGCAAAAGCCACCCAGACTAATGATTCTAAAGTGGTTGCAGATTTCATTAGGACTAACATATTTGCAAGGTTTGGCATGCCATGAGTAATCATCAGTGATGGAGGGTCTCACTTTTGCAATCGGACCATTGAGGCGCTGTTCAAGAAGTACAATGTCACACATAAGGTTTCTACACCTTACCATCCTCAAACAAATGGCCAAGCTGAGGTTTCTAACCGAGAAATAAAACAGATTTTGGAAAAGACCGTTGGACCAACAAGGAAGGATTGGAGCTTACGTTTAGATGAAGCATTGTGGGCATATCATACAGCGTACAAATCACCCATTGGGATGTCCCCATTTCGGCTCATCTATGGCAAGCCATGCCATCTCCCCGTTGAATTGGAGCACAAAGCACATTGGGCAGTCAAGAAGTTCAACATGGACTTAGGTGCGTGCAGCAGGCAATCATAGGAAGCTCCAATTACATGAACTTGATGAGATAAGGAACGAGGCGTATGAGAATGCTCGCATCTACAAGGAGAAGACCAAAGCTTTCCATGACAAAATGATTCGTGGCAAAACATTTTCCATAGGGCAGAAAGTGCTATTGTTCAATTCACGTCTACGTTTGTTTCCTGGTAAGTTACGTTCTAAGTGGATTGGACCATTTGTCATTACTAACGTATCTCCCTATTGTGCAATCCAGATTCAAAGTCTCAAAACAGGTCATTTATTTCAAGTGAACGGACATCGTTTGAAGCCATATTATGAGAACTTTGTGGAGCATGCCGTGGATGACATCTCCCTGCATGCCATGGGCTCCAATGGGGAGTGACTGAGTTTTTCGTCCGGCTGCACGACGTCAAAGCAAGCGCTACTTGGGAGGCAACCCACGCATTCAACAAAGGAAGACCTAGGGATCACTCCAATTCCAGATTTGCGTTCCTAAACCCTTCTCTTTGTTGTTGTTTCTTTTCTGCCATGCTTAGTGTGTTTATTCATTGTTTGTTAGTTAGTTTGTTTTTGTGTGAGTTTATGCTTGAAACATTGAGGACAATGTTTGATTTAAGTGTTGGGGGGGGGGGGGGGGGGGGGTAAACAAGTGTTTTTGCATGAAATTCGTGGGATTTTATCACCCATTACTTGAAAAGTTGTTCCTTGCTTTTTTTTAAGTGTTTTTAAGTTGTTTTGGAGTATTTTAGTGTGTTTTGGCATAAAATCCGAAATTCTCATAAAAATTTGAAAAACCCAAAAAGAGTTGTTTTTGTGTTTGTTTGTGTCTTAGGGTACCTTCCAACACAATGATGAGGATTTGGTTTTTAATTGCATGACTGTTAAAGAGAGTTATAAACATGGATGAAAGTTTGATTTACTCTTTGGTTTAAGCTTGGTTGTGGTTATAATTTATGAATTCACATGCAATCATAGAGAAAAAAAAATCAGTTTTTGTAACTTGCTTGAAGGAAGGAACTCAAATTAACGCTACAACCCTGTGAGACTTGAGCTTAAAACGTTCTTTGGAGAGTTGATAATCTATGCATTCTTGTTTTCTAAAGTTGTTGCATGATCTCATTATTCTTTGCTTGGTTGCTACTTTGAAGGCATTTCATCATTTAGTTCCAAATACTAGAACTCATACCTATTTCATTCAAAGCATGATATTGATTTGCATAACACATATTCAAGATGAAGTTGTATAGTGACCACAAGCCAAATAGCCGAACCCCCCCCTTTGTCATTTGTTTTGTAGGTTTAAACCCCGTTGAGCCTTGTTTAGCCTATTTTCTTTGTGAACCACATTATCCTTACCTAGCCTAGATTAGGACCATCCATACCCTTGTTTTTGAAGCATAGTGAAGCATGACTTAAAAAGAATTCCTTTTGATTGACTTCTTGCAGAAAAACAAGTGTGGGGGAAGGGATTTGTGTGTGTGTGTGTGCCAAGAAAAAGAAATAAGGCACGGGTAGAAAAGAAAGAAATTTCCTGGGAAAAGAAAAGAAGAAGAAAAAGTTATGAAAAAAAGTAAAAAAAGAGTGGAAAATTATGAGAAAAAGAGTTCTAGAGTGTTGATTGTTGAAGAAAGGGTTCAAAACATCAAAACTGGCCCTAGAATGTGTATTTCTTCCCTTTTGTGTTTAAAGTGATTTCTGCATTCAAAATTGAATTCTAAGTGTCAGTTTCATTACTTGCTTGCTATTGCTTTAAGAACCTTTGTTTTCCATATCCTTTCTTTCTTAACCATTCCCCTTAGCCCCGTTTCAACCCTTAAACTTCAATCTTGAGTGTTATGAGATTCAATATGTGGAGTTTGGAATTGGTATGAGCATATGGTGTCACTGGTTCTCCATCTAAGTAGTAGCATTCTGATAGAAGAATTTGATGCGATGTAAAACAGCACTCAAATTAAACCCTCTTGTTGACAATTGTAGTATAGATGCAAGTAGGGATCGTTCTGGACCGGGGACTAGGAGGGCTTGCTAAAACCTCTAAACTGACTCAAAAACATAAAAACAAAGTTAAAAACACTTAACAAGACTCACAAGACTCAAAACAAACTTAAAAGACTCAAAACAGCTTAAAACAACCAAAAAGACTCAAAACAGACACTAGGGACTGATTTGGACGAATTCTAGACTAGTAAGACTCAAAACACTAATTTTGACAGATTTAAACACACTTCTAACTAATCTAACACACTTAATTAAAGGGGGATTGGGTTTTGGACGAATTTAAAGTAAAACAAGTCAGAAACTAAAACTAGACAGATTTTGCACGAAATTGGTGAATTGGATGGATGATAGACTAGCTAGAGGCTCTTTCTCCACACATGACATGTATGCAAACGACTCGATTTCCAGTTAATCATTCATTGAACTATAAATGACAATGCCCCAAATTAACCGTGACATCACTAATTAACCCTCAGATTTTCCTTGTATTATTGGATTGGATGACATCATTCGACAACCCAAAGCATTCTTCAAAAGTCCCCTACATGACATCATAATAGAGATACAATCAAAGATCATTACGTTCAATGAAAATCATAAGCATTGACAAAGCACTTGTAACTATGACATCATGATACTCGTGCTAGGAATTGAACTTAACGCGATCGTGACCAGCGACCTTCACTACACATGAATATAAGTTTGTAACGATTATGTGAAACTCCCTTATACTCTAGCATCATATTTATGCATGCCAATTAAGTGTCGACCCTCAATCAACAAACACAAATAAGTTATCAATTCCACAGTTAAGCCAATTACATTCACAACTCACGAATTCATAACTGGAATTTATCAACTCAATTTGCATACATAATCATGGCTTTGAAATCACCCCTAGCCAAGAGGGGTTTAGTTCCTCATGTTCACAGCAAAACAAAGAGAAATTAAATTAAACATTGAAAACAAAGATAGATTACACCTAGAAACGTTCCAGCAATCCAACGTCTTGAATGCAAGCACGTCCAGGGGTCTCCTTCCTTCTCCTTTGCTGCGGCACAAGGGGTTAAGGTGTGTAGAATGGGTGGTAATGGGTGGTAGAGGATGGATAGGTAGATAGGTGGATGGAATGGATGCAGAGAATCTGTCCAGAGAGCAAGAGAGAGACTAAATGGTGCGGATGGCTTTATTTATAGGGCTAGGGTTGAAAGGCAATCAGAAAATAATAGGAAAGGTTCAATACTTAGCTATTATGATTCCACAATTTAATAGGTAAGAAAGAATCAGAAAATCAAAGAGAATAAGAAAGTAAAATTCGGCAGAATATGTAGGAGAGAAAAGGAATGTGTTTTAAAGGTCAGAAATTAAGAGAGAAAGGGAAAGAAGGTGTGCATTGATTTGTAAGAGAAAGGGGAAGTATTTTTGGGCAGAAAATAGGCAAGTAAGGTGCAGGAATTAAAGAGAATAGGAAAGGAAATTCGGCAGAATTGTAAGACAGATTTAGGAATGTGTTTTGAGGCACAAAATAAGTAAGAAAGGCTCCTCCTTGTGCAGCAAGGCATAGAACACAAAGGGAATGTGATTTTGGGTCAGAAAATAGGTAAGAAGAGGATCCCTTGTGCGGCAAGGTTGTGGAAAGAAAGGGAAAGGCACTTATGTGGCAGATTTTGGAAGAAAAGGGAAAGGAGATATGTGGCCAAGGTTAGGGAAAAGTTCTAGCACTTCTAGAAACATGTAATGAGGCAACCTAACATGTTTTGAAACCCTTTTATGGCTGGAATATAGGTGAGGAAGGATTAGGAAACTCTAAGCCAAGAATAGAAACTTTCAAGAATGGAAACCTCCAAGAATAGAAACTTCCAACTTTAGAAACTTTGGCTTCCAATTTTGAACTCTTCATTCTTCATTCAATCCTAAGCTCATTTGATCTTCAATTTCGTCCATCCACTTAGCTCCAAGCATGTGCAATCCATCCCAAGCCTAAAACTGCTCCAAAAGGCACCAAAATGCACTTTCTTGCTCCTTTAGCCCTTAGAACCTGAAAACATGCGAAAATGGCTTAAAAGACTAAAATAACTAAGAACTAACAACCTAAATGCAAGGAAACAAGCTAACTAAGTGAGGTAAATATGCTCCTATCACCCCATGGTTCTTGCATCCAATTCCATTTGTAAGAACCATTTCAAGTGCATCCTCATGCAATTGTTCCAAGTGCTCCTGCGCCATTGAATCAATTATATCAATTGCAAAGCAAGAATGATCATCATTAGGATATTTCATAGCTTCAGAAATTTTAAAATCAATAACATCCCCATCAAACTCCATTGTCAAGATCCCTGTGAACACATCAATCTTTGTGCGAGCTGTTTTCATGAATGGTCTTCCAAGTAGAATCGGCAATGGGGTGGAATGGGCCGAATCTTCCATCTCTAGCACGTAGAAATCAGCGGGGAAGATGAGATGATTAACCTGCACTAAGACATCCTCCAAAACTCCCTTTGGATAAGCGTTAGATCTATCGGCTAATTGAATAATCACTCCATCATTTTTCAATTCGCCCAAATTCATAGATGCATAAATAGAATAAGGCATGACATTTATTGATGCACCTAGATCTAACATTGCATGTTCGAACCTGGTATTACCAATAACACATGGAATTGAAAAGCTACCTGGGTCCTTGCATTTGGGAGGCATTGCAACACCGCTGAAACATTTTCACTTACCCGAACAACCTCCTTAGTTGAAAATCTCCTCTTTGTTGTGCACAGCTCCTTCAAGAATTTTGGCATATTTGGGAACTTGCTTGATTGCATCAAGGAGTGGAATGTTGACTTGCACCTTTCGAAACGTTTCTAGAATGTCCTTTTCGGTTTCCTCCTTCTTTGATTGCATAAATCTGCGAGGGAATGGTGCATTGGGTGGAACAAGGTTAGAATCAATCGAATTTGAACCCAACTTACCTGTGGTGGACGTTTTGGAGGGTTTAAGTGCATTGGAAGGCTGCGGCAAGGTTGGAGCAACCTTTGCCGTGGCTTTCTCTTGTTCTGCCTCCTCTTGTAACAACGTCTCATCCTCCTTTTGGGCAGATTCAGATGTTTTTGGATCGGTCCCAACCTCTTTGCCACTTCTTAGGGTCATGGCCTTGACAGATTCGAACCCTCCCTTCGGATTCACAGTGGTAGAACTAGGAAGTTTGCCATGCTCTCGAAACTGCCCCATAAACTCAGCCATTTGTCCCATCTGTTTCTTCATTTCAGTCACCTCCCGGGCTTGATTTTGCACCTCCTTGGCATAGTTTTGCATCTCTTTGGTTTGATTTTGCTGCCCCAGTGCCAAAGTAGTTAGTAATTGAATAACTTGATCATTATCAAGAGACGAACCTGAGTTATTTTGGGCAGATTGTGTTTGGGATTGCATGGTTGCATATGGCTTTGGAAACATCCCAGGGGTTGGTGGCCGGAATCCACCTTGCTGTTGAGGTTGTTGGGGTTCCCTCCAACGCAGATTTGGATGATCTTTCCAACCTGAATTGTAGGTATTTGCATATGGGTCATATCGGGGCTGATTTTGGCCTTGGAACCCAACAGCGTTGGCACTCTCCCATCCTCCATTCTCAATCAATTGAGGGCAACTTTCAGATTGGTGGCCTTGCATGGTGCACACGCCACAGATTGGTGGTGGTTGTGATTTTGGTCCTTCGACAACCTGAGACACAAGGAGAGTAAAATTAGCCAATTGTGATTGAATTTCAGAAATAGCACTTACCTCATTGACATGTTGCTGCCGTGGGCTCTCTCTGTGTCCTACACCTTCATATTGTTGTGCATTGAGGGCTCGGTTCGCAATTAAGGTTTTGGCAGCCACAGGCGTCTTGTCAACCAATGCACCACCCGCTGATGCATCTAGCATTTGGCGTTCAATGGGGAGGAGTCCTTCATAGAAGTATTGAATGAGCAGTTCCTCCTTCATTTGGTGTTGAGGGCATGACGCAACTAGGCCCTTAAAACGCTCATAATATGCAGGGAAAGACTCTCCTTGATTTTGCTGAATACCACTAATCCGTTTCCTCAAGAGAATGACTCTTGAAGTTGGGAAAAACTTCTCCAAGAATGCTCGTTTCATACTTTCCCAAGATGTGACAGTTCCGGGCGCCAATTCGTACAACCAATCTTTAGCCTTTTCCAACAATGAGAATGGAAAGGCTTTCATTTTCAAAATATTCCCATCGACATTAATGGGTGTCATACTTGAGCAAACCACTTCAAATTCCTTCAAATGCTTGTTTGGATCTTCCATGGACAGCCCATGGTATTTGGGAATGTGATGCAACAAGCTAGACTTCGATTCGAACTCGTCGGTCTTATCTGGAGCTGCCCTAGGATATTGGATAAATAGGGGTACTGCATTATCCAATCCCGAGGCCGAAAGCTCCTTAATGGTTCGATTATCAGCCATAACTTCTTCAACCTCGGCCTCCTCTATCTCCTCAGATTCGGCCTCTTCTTGCTCCTCAACCTCGGCTTCAGAACTTGAACTAGGTGGGTGAGGTTCTGGGTTCTTTCTTTTCCTTCTCAAGGTTCGTTCAAAATCGCCGTCAAAATCCAAGATATGCTCACGAACCACTTGAGAACTACGAGTCATAAACTAGTACCTGAAAACAAAGAAAACAAACTAGAATCAGAATCCAGACTAGACTAACACACACACGAAGATAAAAAAAAAAAAATAACGGGGGATTAGCAAAGTTGCTAGTCCCCGGCAACGGCGCCAAAATTTTGATGTGTTTAAAGTTAAGCACTCAAATTAAACCCTCTTGTTGTCAAATCGTAGTATAAATGCAAGTAGGGATCGTTCTAAACCGGGGATTAGGAGAGCTTGCTAAAACCTCTAAACTGACTTAAAATACAAAAACAAAGTTAAAAACGTTTGAAAAGACTCAAAGGACTCTAAATAGACTAGTAAGACTCAAAACAGGTTCAAAATACTCAAAACTGCTCAAAAACACTAATTGGACAGATTCTAGACACTAGACACAACTTTGGACGAAAATTGAATTAAACTTGACTCAAAACACACAAAAACACAAACTAAGACAGATTCTAACTAATTAGACTCAAACAAGTGAAGGGGGATTGGTTTTAGAGTGAAACTAAGTTAAAACTAACACAGACTTTAAACTCGGCAGATTTAGACGAAATTGGGTTTTTAGGATGGATGGTGAACTAGCTAGAGGTTTCCTTATCCACACATGACTTATATGCATATAACTTGACTTCCAGTTACGTTTTCATTGAATTACGAATGACAATGCCCCAGATTAACCGTGTCAATCACTAATTAACCCTCAGATTCTCCTAATTTCATTGAATTGGACGGACAACTCATCTACAACCAAATTATTCTCATCAATTTCCCTACATGACATCATAATAGAGACACAATCAGAGATCATTACGCTCAATGAGAATCATAAGCATTGACGAGGCATTCATAACTATGACATCATGTTACTCACACCAAGAATTGAACTTAACACGATTGTTCCAGCAACCTTTACTACTTGATAACATAAGTTTGTAACAATTATGTGAAACTTACTTATATCCTAGCATCAAATTTATGCATGCCAATTAAGTGTCGACCCTCAATCAACAAACAGAAATAAGTGCTAATTCAAACAGTTAAGCCAATTGCATTCATACTTCAAGAATCTGTAACTGAAATTTATCAAGTCATATCACACACAAAATCATGGTTTCAAAGTAGCCTCTAGCTAAAAAAACGAGTTTAGCCTCTCATGATTACAGCAAAACAAAGGAAAACTAAATTAATCAACGAAAACATAAGGTAGAAGACACCTAAGAACGCCCAGCACTCCAGATTGGGTGCAACACGCTCCAAAGCTGCTCCTCCTCTCCTTGCAGGGCTGCGGCACAAGTGGTTTAGGGTTTATGGATGGTGTTTGGAATGGCTGAGACGTGTGGAGGTGTGTAGAATTCGTATGGATGGGTTGTGGTGTGCGGCAGGGCTTGAAAATATGTATATATAGCATGGAAAACCCTAGGGAAATCAGTTTAGGACTTGGACTTAGCAGAAAAATAGGATTAGGGTGCGGCAATTACTTTTGAAAAGGAATTGTGGTCCAATTAATTTCGGAAAAGGATTTGTAGAACCCAAATCCACAAGGAAAAGGCCTAACAATCAGAATCCAAGAGGGAAAGGGCCTGAAAACCCACGGCACAAAGGAATAAGCGCAGGGAATGCCTTGCAAGGCAAGGAAAAAGGATTCTAGAAGGGAAGGAGACGCCAGATTTTTAGGCTTCTAGAAAGAATGTGTTTGTGGGCAGATTTTGGGGTTTCTAGAAGAGTTTGGGGCGCCACTTTTGTAGGGGAATGGATAGGACTTCTAGAAATCAGGTTTTAAGTCCCCTAAACTGAAGAAAACAGGTTAGGATAAGATTAGGATAAGATTGGATAAGGTAAGATAAGATAGGATAAGGATTGGATAAGATAAGATAAGATAAGGTTGTTTTGGATAATGTTTTGGATAATTCTCCTTCTTTTGAGCTGATTCCTTATCTTCAATGATTTGAATTTATTTCTCCAACCTTGAAACATATTCCTAACTCCATTTGGACTCCAAATTCGTCCATCTTCATGCCCATTGCTTGTGCTATCCATTCCAAGCCCAGATTTGCTCTAAAATGCTCCAAAATGCATCTTTTTGCCAACTTTGCTTCTTGGACCTAAAAACACACGAAAATGACTTTAAACACTATATTAAGCAACAACTAGCTAAACAAATGCAAGAAAACACACTAAATAAGTAGCATAAATATGCTCCTATCAGAAGACGTTAAAGCAAGCGCTTCTTGGGAGGCAACCCATGCAAATAAAGAAGAACTAGGAAGCTCCAGCTCCACAACCAGATTTGCGTTTCTAAACCCTACTCTTTATTGCTTTTACTTTGCCATCTTTGTCATGTTTGTTAGTTGTGTTGTTTGCATGCTTGTGTGAGTCTTTGTTTGAAACATTGAGGACAATGTTTGGTTTAAGTTTGGGGGGGTAAACAAGTGTTTTCATTGAAAAATTCGTGGGTTTTTATCACCTATCACTTCTAAGGTTGTTTTTCACTGTTTTGAGTATTTTTAGTGTGTTTTGAAGTGTTTTTATGTGTCTTGAAAGGAAAAGACGAAAATTGAAAAAAAAAAATCGAAAAAGTTTTGAAAAATACCAAAAAGAGTCGTTTTAGAGTCGTTTTTGTGTCTTAAGTACCTTCCAACACAATGATGAGGATTTGGTTTTTAATTGCATGACTGTTAAAGAAAGTTACAAACATGGATTGAAGTTTGATATGCTCTTTTGTTTATGCTTGGTTATAGTTGACATTCATGAATTCACATGTAATCACAAAAAGCATAAAATCAGTTTTTGTAACATGCTTGAAGGAAGTAACTCAAACAAACGCTACAACCTTGAGAGACTTGAGCCTAAACTTTGTTTGGAGAGTTATTAATCTTGACATTCTTGTTTTCTAAAGTCATTGCATGATCTCATCATTCTTTGCTTGGTTGCTACTTAGAATGCGTTTCAAATACTAGAACTTATACCCGTTTCATTCAAAGCATAAAATTGATTAGCATAACAAATAACAAGATAAAGTTGTTTAGTTAAAACCAGAGCCAAAAAACCTTAACCCTTAGCATATGTATTGTAGGTTTAACCCCTTTGAGCCTTATTTAGCCTATTTTCTTTGTTAGTTGCATTATCCTTACCTAGCCTAGAATAGGACTATCCACACCCTTGTTCTTAAAGAATAGTGGAGCATGACTTAGAGGGAATTCCTTTTGATCAATATTATGCAGAAAAACAAGTGTGGGGGAAGGTTTTTAGTGGTTTTGTGTGCCAAAGAAGTAGAAAAGGGCACGGGTAGGAAAAAGAAAAAAAACAAAAAAAAAAAAAAAAAAGGCAAAAATTCATGAGAAAAAGAAAAGAAAAAGAAAAGTTGTGAAAAGAAAGAAGAAGTGTTCAAAATAAGTGAGATTAAGCTCACAAGTCTTGGTTGTTGAAGAAAGGGTCCAAAAAGTTGAATTTGACCCTATGTTGTACGAAATCCCCTAAAAGATTCAAAGTTGATTGCTGCATTTTAGAAGGGAATTCTAATTTGATTTCATTGCTTTGCTTGCTATTTCTTTAAGGACCTTTGTTTATCTCTTACCTTTCCTTGTTAGCCAATACCTTAGCCCCGTTACAACCTTTTGACTTCTATCTTGATTGTTATGTGTTTCAATATGTGGAGTTTGGGATTGATCTGAGCATATGGTATCCCTGGTTCTCGCGTCTAAGTAGTGGCATTCCATTCATGAGATCATATATATACATGCATTAATAATTCCAGAAAGTGCCTTCTTTGTTAAAACATATGTGAGTGTTTAGTTTTTCATGTTTACATCAATCTTCTCACATATACCTAGTGTAGGGAGTGTAGTCAGAAAATCTGTGTGAAAATAGAGTGTATATCTTGTGAGGAATTGAGGGATTCTCTAAGGCATGTTACTACATTCAAAATGTTGTTTTAATTGATTAGATGCGAGCTAGTGAGTGGCTACTGTGATTAAGTATAAGTTCGAGGGTAGGGATAATTGAAATCTATGTAAGTAGTGATTTTTAACATGTTATGTTCCATTGGAAATCCCTGAGGCGAACGTTGGAAGGTTTAGGTTATGTTTTGTTTTTTTTGTTTTGCTCGAGGACTAGCAAAAGCTAAGTGTGGGGGAATTTGATAGGAGCATATTTATGCGACTTTGTTAGCTTGTTTCCTTGCATTTTCTTAGTTAGTTTCTACTTATTATTGTGATTTAAGCTATTTTCATGTGTTTTCAGGTCCAATTGGCAAAGTTGGCAAAAAGATGCAATTTGGAGCATTTTAGAGCAGTTTTGGGCTTGGAATGGATTGCACAAGTATGGAGCATGATGGATGGACGAATTTGAAGTTCAAGAGAGGCTAGGAATGTGCAAAAGAGTTGGAGAAATCAATTCAACTCAAAGAAGATAAGGAATCAGCTACAAAGAAGGAGAATTATCCAAAACCTTATCCAACCTTATCTTATCCAACTAACTTTATCTTACCTTATCTTATCTTATCCTATCCTAGTCTTATCCTACCTTAATTCCAGCTACAAGGGGGACTTCTTTTCATATTAAGATGCCTAAAACCTGTTTTTAGGAGGCCGTTTTGTTCTAGAAACATGCCACAACACTCCTTCCTAGAAGCCCTAAAAATCTGACGCCCCAACCTTTCTAGATGGCCTTTTCCTTGTTGGTTTGGAGTCCTAAATCCTTTTCCTTGACAACCTAGGCCAAGTAATCCCTAGGCCTATAAATACACTATTTTGCTGCACTATTCAGACACCACCCTCTACCATAACTCACCTACCACCCTCCACCACACACTCATTGTGCCGCAGCCTTGCAAGGAAGGAAGGAATCTGGAGCGTTTTCTAGGTGTATTCTATCCTTTGTTTTCAATGTTTAATTTTATTTATATTTGTTTGATTGCGAACATGAGGAACTAATTTCTTTATAGTTAGAGGCGAATTCAAAGCCATGGACATATGTTTTATATGAATTGATTTCCTCCAGTTATAATTTCATGAATCGTGAATGTGGTTTACTTATCTGAGTTATTAAGAACTTGTTCTTGTGTGTTGATTAAGGAGGCCTACTTAGTTTGCTGATAGGATGATAGGAGCATATTTATGCGACTTAGTTAGCTTGTTTTCATGCATTTACGTTGTTAGTTCTTAGTTAATTTTGTATTTTAAGCTATTTTCGTGTATTTGTAGGTTCAAAGTGTCAAGATGGCAAAAAGAGGCAATTTGGAGCATTCTAGAGCATTTTTGGGCCAAGATTGGGTAGTGCAAGCATGGAGGCAAGTTGATGGACGAAATTGACTATATAAAGGCTTGAAATCAGCTAAGAAGATGGAAGAAAGAAATTGAAGATAAAGAAGATAAGGAATCAGCTCAAAAGAAGGAGAATTATCCAAAACATTATCCAAAACAACCTTATCTTATCTTATCTTACCCAATCCTTATCTTATCCTAATCTTATCCTAACCTGTTTTCTTCAGTTTAGGGGACTTAAAACCTGATTTCTAGAAGTCCTATCCATTCCCCTACAAAAGTGGCGCCCCAAACTCTTCTAGAAACCCCAAAATCTGCCCAGAAACACATTCTCTCTAGAAGCCTGAAAATCTGGCGTCTCCCTCCTTTCTAGAAGGTCTTTTCCTTGCCTTGCAAGGCATTCCCTGCCCTTATCCCTTTGTGCCGTGGGTTTTCAGGCCCTTTCCCTCTTGGATTCTGATTGTTAGGACTTTTCCTTGTGGATTTGGGTTCTACAAGTTAATTGCCGCACCCTAATCCTATTTTTCTGCTGAGTCCAAGTCCTAAACTGATTCCCCTAGGGTTTGCCATGCTATATATACATATTTCCAAGCCTTGCCGCAGACCACCACCCATCCATACGAATTCTACACCACCTCCATATACATCATTCACGTTAGAAATCATCCACCACTCTCTGCCGCACCCATCCTTCACCATTCTCCATAGTTTCTGACCTAATTCACTCCCTGCCGCACCATACATCCATCCTAGCCAATAACCCAGCCTTCTACACCATTCATAAACCCCTAAACCTGTCCCAAGACCTTGTGCCGCAGCAAAGAAGAGGAGGAGGAGAAGCCTGGGACGTGCATGCCATTCAAGTTTGAATTGCTGGAAGTTTTAGGTGTTTTCTTTCCTTTGATTCCAATGTTTAAATTTAATACTCTTTGTTCTGTGAGTATGAGGAACTAAACCCCCTTGGCTAGGGGGTGATTCGAAACCATGTTTATGCTTGCTATATGACTTGATTACCTCTAATTGCGTTTCATAAGTTGTGAATTCAATTTACTTATCTATTTGAATTAAACTGATTTGTGGTTGAGAGTGCACGCTTAATTGTCATGCATAAATCTAATGCTAGGATATAAGGAAGTTTCACCTAATCGTTACAACTTTATATTCACAAGTAGTAAAGGTTGATGATCTCAATTGTGTTAAGTAAATTCTTGGCATAAGTATCATGCGCTTTCATAGTTACAAGTGCCTCGTCAATACTTATGATTTCCATTGAACGTAATGATCTTTGATTGTATCTCTAGTATGCGCTTTCATATAGAGAACTCTTGAAGAATAATTTGATTGTGATGCGCAGTTTCCATCCAATTCATTAACATAAGGGAAATCTGAGAGTTAATTTAAGCAGACCTAATTATCTTGGAGTGTTGAGAATTCGTGGTTTATTGAATTGCAATTAGAAATCTTTTTGTATGCAAGTATGACCTGTGTGGAGAAGAACCCCTTAGCTAGCCTTCCATCCATTAATTTAAACCAATTTCGTTTTACAATCTGTTTTGTTTTACAAAGTTTATGTTTTGTTTTCAATTTCGTCAAAACCAAATCCCCCTTTACTTTGTTGAGTCATATTAGTTAGAAACTGTTTTAGTTTGTGTTTTTGAGTGTTTTGAGTCAAGTTAAAACTTATTTTCGTCCAAAATTATGTTTAGAGTCCAAAACAGCCAGTTTGTGTTTTTAAGGCAGTTTTGAGTGTTTGTTTGCTGTTTTGAGTCTTTTGGTTTGTCTTAGTGTTTTAAAGTATAGTTTTGCATTCTTTGAGTCTAATTTAGTGTTTTAACTTTGTTTTAAGTTTTTGAGTCAGTTTTCAAGTGGTTTAGCAATCCCACCTAATCCCCGGCCTAGAACGATCCCTACTTTCATATACTACGTCGATAGGGTTTTAATTTGAGTGTCAAGTAATTCTCACATCAAATTTTTGGCGCCGTTGCCGGGGATTAGCAACTTTGCTAATCCCTTGGTTCTTTTCTTTTCGTTTATTTTGTTTTTGTTTTAGTTTCTGACTTTATGTTGTTTTCTTGTTTTCTTTAGCTAATCCCCTTTGTTTTTTTTTGTGTCTTTTACTTTTGATATTTGATTTAGTTTTACATCTTTGGTTTCAGGTACATAGAGAAGTAAGACATGGCACTTGCTAACATTCAAGCTCAATTGGCGAATCTTACTTCTCAATTGTCCCAGATTGCCGAAACAACCACAATGCACACTGCTCAAACTCATCAACGTGCTCAATTCACTGCCCACGGAGGTGCTTGGGGTTATCAAGGCCATAGCCAATCATGGGACAACATGTTTTCCAACGCTTACAATTCGGATTGGAGAGATTATTCAGATTACATGTGGGGAGAACCTGAACGATTCCAACAAGGTGGATATTGGCAGCAAGAAGAGGAGTTCTATTCAAGACCTATGCAGCCACCATCGCCTCCCCCACAACAATTCCAATCGAATTCAAGTATGCCCATGAGTTATGATGAAATTCTTGATGTACTAACCTCTTTGACGCAGGGCTCACAACAAGAAGAATATTCACAGCCATCTGAGGAGTTCTATCAATGGCCATATGCACCATCACAGCCTCCACCACAATTTTCCCAAACAAATTCAGGTACGTCAATGGATAATGACCAAATTGTTCAATTACTCACCTCTTTGACACAGGAAGCAGAGAATCAAGACCAAAGGATGAGCGAATTGAAAAATCAAATGGGAGAGATCATGGAGTTCATGGCACAAATTCAAGAACAACGTGAACTCTCCAACTCAACTACTGTCAATTCGATGGGAGACTTTGAAATTGCTGAAGCTATCACTTTGGGAAGTGCTGTGGAGGTTGGAGCGGACCTAAAAACGTCCAAACATAGCCTAGAAGTGGATGTGGAGCTGCTGATTGAGGAGGAGGAAGAAGACACACCCACAGCAAGGGAAGAACAACCCTTGCTGCAGCCCCCTAAGCCCTCTCAACCACCCACCACAAGTAAGGACGTCCCAAATTCATTTAATTCTAATGATATTCCTCCAAATGTCCCTTTTCCTCGCAGGTTTTTGATTCCCAAGAAAGAAGAGAGTGAAAAGGACATCATGCAAACCCTTCCAAAGGTGCAAAGTGATATCCCAATTCTTGGCACACCAAATCAAGTTCCAGATTGTGTTGCAGTGTTCAAAGAACCTTGTATGTCGAGGAGAATGATTCAAGAGCAAGAAGTGGCTGGAGCATATGAAGAATGCATCAAGGAGGATGTTCATGAGACAACAAAGCCCAAAGAAGTTCAATTTTATGACATGGGACAAGTCACAACCATCATAGTAAATCTGGCCAAGTTCAAAATCCCTGAAACATTCAAAGATGTGGTGTTTGTAATTGAGTTTGTGTCGGAGCAAACAAGTAAGCCATATTCTCCAATTTTGATTTTGTTTTCTACTAATTTGCTGATTTTGATGATTCAGGCACCCACATTAGTGTTTCAACCATTGCCGGATCATTTCAAATATCACCTTCCATTCAAAGATCAATTCCATGCCGTGGCCTCCCATGAAGCTTAATTGGAGGTTTTGTCCGGCTGTACGACGTTAAAGCAAGCGCTACTTGGGAGGCAACCCATGCATTCAACAAAGGAAGACCTAGGGAGCACTCCAATTCCAGATTTGCGTTCCCAAACCCTTCTCTTTGTTGTTGTTTTCGTTTCTGCCTTGTTTCTTGTTGAGTTGCTGTTTTGTGTGTTTGTTGTTTATTTGTGTGAGTTTATGCTTGAAACATTGAGGACAATGTTTGATTTAAGTGTGGGGGGGTAACCAAAGTGTTTTTGATGCAATTTCGTAGGGTTTTATCACTCATAACTTCTAATGTTGTTCCTTGCTGTTTTTAAGTGTTTTTAAGCTGTTTTGGTGTGTTTTAGTGTGTTTTGACTCAAAAATCCGAAAATCCCATAAAAATTTGAAAAATGGTTTTAAAAAACCCAAAAAGAGTTGTTTTTGTGTGTTTGTTTGTGTCTTAGGGTACCTTCCAACACAATGATGAGGATTCGGTTTGTAATTGCATAACTGTTAAAGAAAGTTACAAACATGGATGAAAGTTTGAATTGCTCTTTGGTTTATGCTTGGTTGTAGTTGACATTCATGAATTCACATGTAATCACAAAAAGGATAAAATCAGTTTTTGTAATATGCTTGAAGGAAGTAACTCAAACTAACGCTACAACCCTGAGAGACTTGAGCCTTTAACGTTCTTTGGAGAGTTAAAAATCTGTGCATTCTTTGTTTTCTAAAGTCGTTGCATGATCTCATTATTCTTTGCTTGGTTGCTACTTAGAAGGCGTTTCATTATTTAGTTCCAAATACTAGAACTCATACCCGTTTCATTCAAAGCATGAAATTGATTAGCATAACACATAATCAAGATGAAGTTGTTTAGTTTAAAACCAGAGCCAAAAAGCCTAACCCTTTGCATATGTATTGTAGGTTTAACCCTTTTGAGCCTTGTTTAGCCTATGTTCTTTGTTTACCCACATTATCCTTACCTAGCCTAGATTAGGACCATCCTTACCCTTGTTCTTAAGGCATAGTGAGCATGACCTAAGAATGAATTCCCTTTGTTCGTTATTTGGGCGGCAAAACAAGTGTGGGGGAAGGGATTTATGTGTCTGATTGTGTGCCAACAAAGTATCAAAGAGGGCACGGGTGAAGAAGCAGAAAAAAAAAAAAAAAAAAGAAGAAAAAAAAGAAGAAAAATTCGTGCAAAAGGAAAAGAAGAAAAGTTTGTGAAAAAAAAAGTATGAAAAGTGTTCAAAATAAGTGAGAATAAGCTCACAAGTGTTGATTGTTGAAGAAAGGGTCCAAAAAGTTGAAGTTGGCCCTAAATATGTGTGATCTTCCCCTTATGTATCAAAGTGTGCGGCTGCATTCAAGAAAGGGAGTTCTAAGTGTCATATTCATTACTTTGCTTGCTATTGCTTTAAGAACGTTTGTTTTCCTTACCTTTCTTTGTTAGCCAATACCCTTAGCCCCGTTACAACCCTATACTTCAATCTTGAGTGTTGTGTGTTTCAATATGTGGAGTTTGGGATTGGTACGAGCATATGGTATCCCTGGTTCTCGCATCTAAGTAGTAGCATTCCATTCATGAGATCATATCTAACATGCTTATTAACTCCAGAAATTGTTTTCTTTGTTATATACATATGTGAGTGTTCGTTTTCATGTTTACATCAATCTTCTCACATATACTTAGTATAGGGAGTGTAGTTAGAAAATCTGTGTGATTGAGTGCATATCTAGTAAGGAATTGAGGGATTCTCTAAGGCATGTTACTACATTCAAAATGTTGTTTTAATTGATTAAATGCGAGCTAATGTGTGGTAACTTTGATTAAGTATGTGCTCAAGGGTAGGGATAACTAAAATCTGTGGGAGTAATGATCTTTGGCATGTTATGTATCATTGAAGATCCCTGAGGTGAACGTTGGAAGGTTTAGGTTACGTTTTGTTCGTTTTGTTTTGCTTGAGGACTAGCAAAAGCTAAGTGTGGGGGAATTTGATAGGAGCATATTTATGCGACTTAGTTAGCTTGTTTTCATGCATTTACGTTGTTAGTTCTTAGTTAATTTTGTATTTTAAGCTATTTTCGTGTATTTGTAGGTTCAAAGTGTCAAGATGGCAAAAAGAGGCAATTTAGAGCATTCTAGAGCATTTTTGGGCCAAGATTGGGTAGTGCAAGCATGGAGGCAAGTTGATGGACGAAATTGAAGATATAAAGGCTTGAAATCAGCTAAGAAGATGGAAGAAAGAAATTGAAGATAAAGAAGATAAGGAATCAGCTCAAAAGAAGGAGAATTATCCAAAACATTATCCAAAACAACCTTATCTTATCTTATCTTACCCAATCCTTATCTTATCCTAATCTTATCCTAACCTGTTTTCTTCAGTTTAGGGGACTTAAAACCTGATTTCTAGAAGTCCTATCCATTCCCCTACAAAAGTGGCGCCCCAAACTCTTCTAGAAACCCCAAAATCTGCCCAGAAACACATTCTCTCTAGAAGCCTGAAAATCTGGCGTCTCCCTCCTTTCTAGAAGGTCTTTTCCTTGCCTTGCAAGGCATTCCCTGCCCTTATCCCTTTGTGCCGTGGGTTTTCAGGCCCTTTCCCTCTTGGATTCTGATTGTTAGGACTTTTCCTTGTGGATTTGGGTTCTACAAGTTAATTGCCGCACCCTAATCCTATTTTTCTGCTGAGTCCAAGTCCTAAACTGATTCCCCTAGGGTTTGCCATGCTATATATACATATTTCCAAGCCTTGCCGCAGACCACCACCCATCCATACGAATTCTACACCACCTCCATATACATCATTCACGTTAGAAATCATCCACCACTCTCTGCCGCACCCATCCTTCACCATTCTCCATAGTTTCTGACCTAATTCACTCCCTGCCGCACCATACATCCATCCTAGCCAATAACCCAGCCTTCTACACCATTCATAAACCCCTAAACCTGTCCCAAGACCTTGTGCCGCAGCAAAGAAGAGGAGGAGGAGAAGCCTGGGACGTGCATGCCATTCAAGTTTGAATTGCTGGAAGTTTTAGGTGTTTTCTTTCCTTTGATTCCAATGTTTAAATTTAATACTCTTTGTTCTGTGAGTATGAGGAACTAAACCCCCTTGGCTAGGGGGTGATTCGAAACCATGTTTATGCTTGCTATATGACTTGATTACCTCTAATTGCGTTTCATAAGTTGTGAATTCAATTTACTTATCTATTTGAATTAAACTGATTTGTGGTTGAGAGTGCACGCTTAATTGTCATGCATAAATCTAATGCTAGGATATAAGGAAGTTTCACCTAATCGTTACAACTTTATATTCACAAGTAGTAAAGGTTGATGATCTCAATTGTGTTAAGTAAATTCTTGGCATAAGTATCATGCGCTTTCATAGTTACAAGTGCCTCGTCAATACTTATGATTTCCATTGAACGTAATGATCTTTGATTGTATCTCTAGTATGCGCTTTCATATAGAGAACTCTTGAAGAATAATTTGATTGTGATGCGCAGTTTCCATCCAATTCATTAACATAAGGGAAATCTGAGAGTTAATTTAAGCAGACCTAATTATCTTGGAGTGTTGAGAATTCGTGGTTTATTGAATTGCAATTAGAAATCTTTTTGTATGCAAGTATGACATGTGTGGAGAAGAACCCCTTAGCTAGCCTTCCATCCATTAATTTAAACCAATTTCGTTTTACAATCTGTTTTGTTTTACAAAGTTTATGTTTTGTTTTCAATTTCGTCAAAACCAAATCCCCCTTTACTTTGTTGAGTCATATTAGTTAGAAACTGTTTTAGTTTGTGTTTTTGAGTGTTTTGAGTCAAGTTAAAACTTATTTTCGTCCAAAATTATGTTTAGAGTCCAAAACAGCCAGTTTGTGTTTTTAAGGCAGTTTTGAGTGTTTGTTTGCTGTTTTGAGTCTTTTGGTTTGTCTTAGTGTTTTAAAGTATAGTTTTGCATTCTTTGAGTCTAATTTAGTGTTTTAACTTTGTTTTAAGTTTTTGAGTCAGTTTTCAAGTTGTTTAGCAATCCCTCCTAATCCGCGGCCTAGAACGATCCCTACTTACATACTTTGCTACAATCGATAAAAAGAGGGTTTAATTTGTGTGCTTATATATTTTGCATCATAGGAGCATATTTATGCTACTTATTTAGTGTGTTTTCTTGCATTTGTTTAGCTAGTTGTTGCTTAATATAGTGTTTAAAGTCATTTTCGTGTGCTTTTAGGTCCAAGAAGCAAAGTTGGCAAAAAGATGCATTTTGGAGCATTTTAGAGCAAATCTGGGCTTGGAATGGATAGCACAAGCAATGGGCATGAAGATGGACGAATTTGGAGTCCAAATGGAGTTAGGAATATGTTTCAAGGTTGGAGAAATAAATTCGAATCATTGAAGATAAGGAATCAGCTCAAAAGAAGGAGAATTATCCAAAACATTATCCAAAACAACCTTATCTTATCTTATCTTATCCAATCTTATCCTAATCTTATCATAACCTGTTTTCTTCAGTTTAGGGGACTTAAAACCTGATTTCTAGAAGTCCTATCCATTCCCCTACAAAAGTGGCGCCCCAAACTCTTCTAGAAACCCCAAAATCTGCCCAGAAACACATTCTCTCTAGAAGCCTGAAAATCTGGCGTCTCCCTCCTTTCTAGAAGGTCTTTTCCTTGCATTGCAAGGCATCCCCTACCCTTTCCCTCTTGGATTCTGATTGTTAGGCCTTTTCCTTGTGGATTTGGGTTCTACAAATCCTTTTCAGAAATTAATTGGACCACAATTCCTTTTCAAAAGTAATTGCCGCACCCTAATCCTATTTTTCTGCTAAGTCCAAGTCCTAAACTGATTTCCCTAGGGTTTGCCATGCTATATATACATATTTTCAAGCCCTGCCGCACACCACCACCCATCCATACGAATTCTACACACCTCTACACATCTCAGCCATTCCAAACACCATTCATAAACCCTAAACCACTTGTGCCGCAGCCTTGCAAGGAGAGGAGGAGCAGCTTTGGGGCGTGTTGCACCTAATCTGGAGTGCTGGGCGTTCTTAGGTGTCTTCTACCTTATGTTTTCGTTGATTAATTTAGTTTTCCTTTGTTTTGCTGTAATCATGAGAGGCTAAACTCGTTTTTTAGCTAGAGGCTACTTTGAAACCATGATTTTGTGTGTGATATGACTTGATAAATTTCAGTTACAGATTCTTGAAGTATGAATGCAATTGGCTTAACTGTTTGAATTAGAACTTATTTCTGTTTGTTGATTGAGGGTCGACACTTAATTGGCATGCATAAATTTGATGCTAGGATATAAGTAAGTTTCACATAATCGTTACAAACTTATGTTCACAAGTAGTAAAGGTTGCTGGATTAAACTTGTTAAGTTCAATTCTTGGTGTGAGTAACATGATGTCATAGTTATGAATGCCTCGTCAATGCTTATGATTCTCATTGAGCGTAATGATCTCTGATTGTGTCTCTATTATGATGTCATGTAGGGAAATTGATGAGAATAATTTGGTTGTAGATGAGTTGTCCGTCCAATTCAATGAAATTAGGAGAATCTGAGGGTTAATTAGTGATTGACACGGTTAATCTGGGGCATTGTCATTCGTAATTCAATGAAAACGTAACTGGAAGTCAAGTTATATGCATATAAGTCATGTGTGGATAAGGAAACCTCTAGCTAGTTCACCATCCGTCCTAAAAACCCAATTTCGTCTAAATTTGCCTAGTTTAAAGTCTGTGTTAGTTTTAACTTAGTTTCACTCTAAAACCAATCCCCCTTCACTTGTTTGAGTCTAATTAGTTAGAATCTGTCTTAGTTTGTGTTTTTGTGTGTTTTGAGTCAAGTTTAATTCAATTTTCGTCCAAAGTTGTGTCTAGTGTCTAGAATCTGTCCAATTAGTGTTTTTGAGCAGTTTTGAGTATTTTGAACCTGTTTTGAGTCTTACTAGTCTATTTCGAGTCCTTTGAGTCTTTTCAACCGTTTTTAACTTCGTTTTTGTATTTTAAGTCAGTTTAGAGGTTTTAGCAAGCCCTCCTAATCCCCGGTTTAGAACGATCCCTACTTGCATTTATACTACGATTTGACAACAAGAGGGTTTAATTTGAGTGCTTAACTTTAATCACATCATTTGCATGCATGAATTTGATGCTAAAATATGAGGGAGTTTCACCTAATCGTTACAAACTTATATTTACAAGTAGTGGAGGTTGCCAGTCACGATCGCGTTAAGTAAATTCCTGGCAGGAGTGTCATGCTTTTCATAGTCACGAATGCCTTGTCAATGCTTATGATTTTCATGAAGCTTAATGATCTTTGTTTCGTGTCTCTATCATGCTTTTCATAGTTAGGGAGCTTAATAAAGAATGATTTGGGTTGTCGTATGCTTTTCATCCAATTCAATGAGTCTAGGGAAATCTGAGAATTAATTAGTTCTACACAATTAATTTGGGTCATTGTCATTCATGGTTTGTCGAAAGAATAACTGGAAATCGAATTATATGCATAAGTTCATGTGTGGAGAAGGGCCCTCTAACTAGCCATTCACCCATTTAAATCACCAATTTCGTGTCTTTTTAAGTTGTCTTTACAATTTTGTTTGTTTAAGTTTAAATTCGTTCAAAACCAATCCCCTGCTTTTAGTTTGTGTCAGTAGAGTCTAAATTCATCAAAGCTTGAGTCTCTTAGTCTTTTGAGTCAATTAGAGTCTTAATTTCGTTCAAATCAATATTAGGTGTTAGTTTTGAGTCTAAAGAATCTGTTTTGTGTGTTTTTGATAGGAGCATATTTATGCGACTTAGTTGGCTTGTTCTTGTGCATTTATGTTGTGTTTTCTTAGTTATTTTAGTGTTTAAAGCCATTTTCGTGTGTTTCTAGGTCCTAAAGACAAAGTATGCAAGAAGATGTATTTTGGAGCATTTTGGAGCAAAATTGGGCTTGGAATGGATATCACATGTTTGGAGCAAAAGGAATGGACGAAATTGAAGACTTGAAGATGTTAGGATTCCTAATCAACGAAGGATTCCTAATTGAAGATGGATTCCTACTCACATAAGGATTCCTACTCAAAGAAGGATTCCTACTTGAAGTAGGAAAGTTAAGCCAAGGTTTCCTATTTTGGTTTGCCTTTCCTAATCCTAAATGTTTCCAAATTCCAGCAACTTTGAAGGCTTCCTATGCATTCTAGGACACAAATTGAAGGACTTAGACCACCTAAGGACCCTTGCCGCACCTCCTTACCCCTTTCCTCTTCCTTGCCGTGCAAGGGAGAGGGTTATTTCCTGTTTCCTTGCATTAAAACACATTCCTTTTTAATTTAAAGTCTTTGCCGCACACCCCTGGCACTTTCCCTTAGTTTTCTGATTTTGTTTCCTCTTTCTAGATGCTTTTGACTTAATTTCTGATTACCTAAATAAGTTAGGGTTTTAATTTCCCTAAAGCCTTTAAATAAACTTCCTTGTGCAGCCACAAAGAGAACCTTTCATCCATCCACACAACCTGTCTCGCCAGAATTCCTTCCCCAACCCTAGCCGCACCTATCCTTCACCATTCTCCATAGTTTCTGACCAAAAACAACCCCTGCCGCACTATACATCCATCCTCTACCACCCAACACCATTCATAACCCCCAAAACTCACCACCAACCCTTGTGCCGCAGCAAAGAGGAAGGAGGAGAGCCCTTGGACGTGCTTGCCATTCAAGTTAGGATTGCTGGAACGTTTAGGTGTAATCTTTCTTTTGTTTTCAATGTTTCAATTCAATAATCTTTGTTCTGTGAGTATGAGGAACTAAACCCCTCTTAGCTAGGGGGGGATTCGAAACCATGATTATACTTGCAATATGATTTGATTACATCCAGTTGTGATTCATAAGTTGTGAATTCAATTTACTTATCTGTTCATATTATAACTGATTTGTGTGTGTTGATTGAGGTGGCCAACTTAATTTGCATGCATGAATTTGATGCTAGAATATAAGGGAGTTTCACCTAATCGTTATGAACTTATATTCACAAGTAGTGAAGGTTGCTAGTCACGATCGCGTTAAGTAAATTCTTGGCATAAGTATCATGCAATTCATAGTTACAAGTGCCTCGTCAATGCTTATGATTTTCATAGAACTTAATGATTCTTGCTTGTAGCTCTATTATGCAATTCATGTAGGGAACTTGTGGGGAATGCTTTGGGTTGTCGTATGCAATCATCCAATTCAATAAAATCAGGAAAATCTGAGGGTTAATTAGTGCAATTCACGGTTAATCTGGGGCGTTGAGGATTTGTGGTTTATGGAAAGCAACTGGAAATCGTTTTGTATGCAAGTGTGTCATGTGTGGAGAAGAACCTCCTAGCTATCCCATCATCCATAGTTTTCACCCAATTTCGTGCAGATTTCATTAGTACTTTAAGTTTCTTGTTTTGTTTTCAAATTCGTCAAAACCCAATCCCCCCTTTACTTGTTGAGTCATATTAGTTAGAAACTGTTTTAGTTTGTGTTTTTGAGTGTTTTGAGTCAAGTTCAAACTTATTTTCGTCCAAAATTGTGTTTAGAGTTCAAAACTGCCCAGTTTGTGTTTTTAGGCAGTTTTGAGTGTTTTAAAGTTGTTTTAGTGTCCTAGAGTTTAGTTTTGCATTCTTTGAGTCGTGTTAAGTGTTTTTAACTTTGTTTTTATGTTTTTGAGTCAGTTTAGAGGTTTTAGCAAGCCCTCCTAATCCCCGGTCCAGAACGATCCCTACTTGCATCTATACTACAATTGTCAACAAGAGGGTTTAATTTGTGTGCTGTTTTACATCGCATCAAATTTTTGGCGCCGTTGCCGGGGATTAGCAACTTTGCTAATCCCTTGGATCATTTGTTTCTGATTACTTTTAAATTGTTTCAGTTTCTGACTTTGTTTTGTTTCTTGTTTTTAGGTACTAGTTTATGACTCGGAGTTCTCAAACTATTCGTAAGAATATTTTGGACTTTGACGACGATTTTGAAAGGACTTTGAGAAGAAAAAAAAACTCAACAAGCATCTAATCCATCTAGCCCTGAACCTGAGCTTGAAGAACCAGTGCTAGAAGAGGAAGAAGACCCCACGGCACAGGTTGTGGAAGAGGTACAAGTCATGGCAGCGGACAATCGAACAATCAAGGAGCTCTCTGCTTCGGGATTGGACAATGCCACACCCCTATGCATCCAATACCCCATGGCTGCTCAAGGCAAAACCGAGGAGTTTGAGTTGAAGTCAAGTTTGTTGCACCACATTCCAAAGTACCATGGGCTGTCCATGGAGGATCCAAACAAGCACTTGAAAGAGTTCGAAGTGGTGTGTTCAAGCATGACCCCTGTCAATGTCGACGAAAGCATACTGAAGATGAAGGCTTTCCCTTTTTCTCTCTTGGAAAAGGCTAAAGATTGGTTGTATGAACTAGGCCCCGGAACTGTCACATCTTGGGAGAGCATGAAACGGGCGTTCTTGGAGAAGTTTTTCCCAACTTCTCGAGTCATTCTCTTACGTAAAAGGATTAGTGGCATTCAGCAAAATGAAGGTGAATCGTTTCCTACTTATTATGAACGTTTTAAAACTCTTGTTGCTTCATGTCCACAGCATCAAATGAAGGAGGAGCTTCTTCTTCAGTATTTCTACGAAGGGCTTCTACCCATTGAACGTCAGATGCTAGATGCCTCAGCGGGCGGAGCTTTGGTGGACAAGACACCCATGGCTGCCAAGACCTTGATAGCTAACCGAGCATTGAACGCTCAACAATATGAAGGTGTTGGACAAAGAAGCAACTCACGGCAGCAAGTAAATGAGGTAAGTGCCGTTTCTGATTTACAATCTCAAATCACTAACCTTACTTCTATGTTTTCACAGTTTATGGAAGGATGTAAAACGCAAGGAATGTCCTCCAATGTATGTGGCGTGTGCTCCATTCAAGGCCACCAATCTGAGAAGTGTCCTCAATTAATTGAGAATGGTGGATGGGAATCTGCCAATGCCGTAGGTTTTGGAGGCCAAAACCAGCCAAGGAACGATCCATACTCTAATACCTACAATCCAGGTTGGAGAGACCACCCAAATTTCAAGTGGAGGGAGCCCCAACAATCCCAACAACAAGGAGGCTTTAGGCAGCAACCCCCGGGCTTCTACACTAAGCCATTCGCACCCACACAAGCACCACAGCAATCTGCTCAAACTAATTCAGGTACATCCATGGATAATGATCACATTACTCAATTACTAACCTCTTTGGTGCAGGGACAGCAAAATCAAACCAAAACAATGCTCAATCAAGCTAAAGAGGTGGATGAGTTGAAGAAACAAATGGGCCAAATGGCAGAATTCATGGGGCAATTCCGAGAACAAGGCAAACTTCCTAGCTCAACCGTTGTGAATCCAAAAGGAGGTTTCGAATCTGCAAAAGCCATATTGTTGAGAAGTGGAAAAGAGGTTGGGGCAGGTCCACAACCCTCAACATCAGGTCAAAAAGAAGATGAAAAACTTCAATTTGAAGAGGAGGAACAAAGCCAACCCACGGCAAGGAAGGATACACCTTTGCCGCAGGCCCTAAATGCTCCTAAACCATCAAATCTGTCCAACAAAGGTAAGAACGTGTCAAATTCAGTTCCTACTAATGTTTTTCCTTCGAATGTTCCTTTTCCTAGCAGGTTCATGCAAACAAAGAAAGAGGAAGCAGAAAAGGACATTCTAGAGACATTTAGGAAGGTTCAAGTCAATATACCACTTTTGGATGCAATTAAGCAAGTTCCGAGGTATGCCAAGTTTCTGAAGGAGTTGTGCACAACTAGGAAGAGAGTTTCAAACAAGGAGGTTGTGAAGGTAAGTGAAAATGTTTCAGCCGTATTGCAACGTAAACTGCCCCCTAAATGCAAAGATCCCGGCAGTTTTACGATTCCTTGTGTAATTGGCCATACTCGTTTTGAATCTGCCATGCTTGACTTAGGTGCATCTATAAATGTCATGCCTTATTCTATTTATGCATCTATGAACTTGGGTGAATTGAAAAAGGATGGTGTGATCATACAATTGGCTGATCGTTCTAACGCTTATCCAAAAGGAGTATTGGAGGATGTTTTAGTGCAGGTGAACCACTTAGTCTTCCCGGCTGATTTTTATGTTTTGGACATGGAAGATTCAGCCCATTCCACCTCTTTGCCGATTCTCCTTGGTAGGCCATTCATGAAGACAGCCCGCACCAAGATTGATGTGTTCAAAGGAACGTTGTCAATGGAATTTGATGGGGAAGTGATTAATTTCAATATTTCTGAAACCATGAGATATCCTAATGATGAACACTCTTGTTTTTCTATTGATATTATTGATTCTTTGGCGCAGGGGTATTTGGAAGATTTGAATGACGATGCACTTGAAAAGGTCATTACAAGAGGGATGGAACTCAACAACAAGTGGGCAGAACCCATGCTAACCCACGGCACACATGAACCAATCCATGTCGTGCCCTCTTGTGAGGAATCCATTGAGATGGTTGCTGCTCTTCAGTCATTACCCATGCATGAGTGTAAGTCTCCTAACTTTGATTCAATTCCCGTTTCGACTAATAAGTTGCTTCCTTCAGTGATTCAGGCACCTACCCTTGAACTTAAACCGTTACCAAATCATTTGAAGTATGTTTTCTTGGGGGAAAAAGAGACCTTACCTGCCATTATTTCCTCATCCCTCACGGCACAAGAAGAAGAGAAGCTAGTGCGTGTTTTAAGGGAGTTCAAATCTGCCCTAGGATGGACCTTGGCCGACATCAAGGGGATAAGCCCTACAACTTGCATGCATCACATATTTCTGGAGGAGGGGGCCAAACCAACTAGAGAGGCTCAACGCCGTCTCAACCCTCCGATGATGGAAGTTGTGAAAAAAGAGATAATCAAGCTACTTGATTGTGGAGTGATCTATCCTATCTCCGATAGCCGTTGGGTCTCACCTATCCAAGTTGTTCCCAAGAAATCTGGAGTGACTGTCGTGGAGAACGCTGAGAATGAGCTTGTGCCCACCCGGATCCAAACCGGTTGGCGAGTGTGCATTGACTATAGAAAGATCAACGCCACAACAAGAAAGGATCACTTTCCATTGCCATTCCTTGATCAAATGCTTGAGAGGTTAGCGGGTCATTCATTTTATTGTTTTCTTGATGGATACTCTGGTTATAATCAAATTGTCATCGCCCCGGATGATCAAGAAAAGACCACTTTCACTTGTCCCTTTGGAACATTTGCATATCGACGCATGCCATTCGGTTTATGCAATGCCCCTGCCACGTTTCAAAGGTGTATGGTTAGTATATTTTCTGATTATGTTGAAAAGATTATTGAAATATTCATGGATGATTTTAGTGTGTTTGGTGATTCATTCGATAATTGCTTGGATAACCTCACTTTAATCTTGAAACGTTGTGTTGAAACAAACCTTGTGTTAAATTGGGAGAAATGTCATTTCATGGTTAAACAAGGTATTGTTTTGGGTCACATAATCTCTGAAAAAGGTATTGAGGTTGATAAGTCTAAAATAGATCTTGTACGCTACTTACCCTCTCCTACTTCGGTTAGAGAGGTTCGTTCTTTTCTTGGTCATGCAGGATTCTATAGACGATTTATCAAGGATTTTTCCAAGATTGCACAGCCCCTATGCCGTCTCCTACAAAAGGAAGTGTCGTTTGAATTTAACGAGGCGTGTGAGAAAGCATTCAACCATCTCAAGGCCTTACTCACCACGGCACCAATCATCACTCCACCAGACTGGAGCATTCCCTTTGAGCTCATGTGTGATGCATCGGATTATGCAATTGGAGCTGTTTTGGGTCAAAGGAAAAACAAGCAGCCACATGTCATTTATTATGCTTCACGCACCTTAAATGACGCCCAATTGAATTATTCCACAACTGAAAAAGAACTCTTGGCTGTTGTATTTGCATTAGATAAGTTTCGGTCTTATTTAATTGGCACTAAAGTTATTGTTTTCACTGATCATGCAGCTCTGAAGTACTTGCTCACCAAAAAGGAAGCTAAACCAAGACTCATTCGCTGGATGCTTTTACTTCAAGAGTTCGATATTGAAATTAGGGACAAGAAAGGGTGTGAAAACGTGGTGGCTGACCACCTAAGCCGTATGGTGCATCATGAGGAGTCCTTACCCATTGCTGAAACGTTTCCTGATGAACAATTGCTGTCCGTAAAGGTAAGTGAACCTTGGTATGCTGATTTGGTTAACTTTTTGGTGTCTAAACAATTTCCAAACACGTTCACTAGACACCAACGTGATAAGCTCAGGAATGATGCACGGTTTTATGTGTGGGATGATCCATACTTATGGAAATTTTGCCCTGATCAGATTGTACGTCGATGTGTGCAAGATTCTGAATTTCATTCAATTTTGAGCTTTTGTCATACATATGCATGTGGTGGTCACTTTGGCACACAAAGAACAGCACTTAAGGTGTTACAATGTGGATTCTATTGGCCTAGTATCTTTAAAGATGCTAGAACTTTTTGTTTAACATGTGATAAATGCCAAAGAACAGGAAATATCAGTGCAAGAGATCAAATGCCGCAGGTTTCCATCCTCAATGTTGAAATTTTTGATGTTTGGGGTATTGATTTTATGGGTCCCTTCCCTTCCTCGTTTGGTTTCATGTATATTTTGCTTGCGGTTGATTATGTGTCAAAGTGGGTGGAAGCAAAAGCCACCCGGACTAATGATTCTAAAGTGGTTGCAGATTTCATTAGAACTAACATATTTGCAAGGTTTGGCATGCCACGAGTGATCATAAGTGATGGAGGGTCTCACTTTTGCAACCGGACCATTGAGGCGTTGTTTCGAAAGTACAATGTCAACCATAAGGTTTCTACACCTTATCACCCTCAAACGAATGGCCAAGCCGAGGTTTCTAACCGAGAAATCAAGCAAATACTGGAAAAGACCGTTGGACCGACAAGGAAGGATTGGAGCTCACGTTTAGATGATGCACTGTGGGCATATCGTACAGCATACAAAACACCCATTGGGATGTCCCCATTTCGGCTCATCTATGGCAAGCCCTGCCATTTACCCGTGGAGCTTGAGCACAAGGCACATTGGGCGGTCAAGACCTTCAATATGGATGTGGACATGGCTGGAAATCAAAGAAAGCTTCAATTGAATGAACTTGAAGAGATTAGGCATGACGCTTATGAGAATGCTCGCATTTACAAGGAGAAGACCAAGGCTTTCCATGACAAACTGATTCGTGGCAAAACATTCTCCTTAGGGCAGAAAGTGCTATTGTTCAATTCCCGTCTCCGTTTGTTTCCCGGTAAGTTACGTTCAAAGTGGATTGGACCGTTTGTTATTACTAACATATCTCCTTATGGTGCAATCCAGATTCAAAGCCTAAAAACAGGTCATGAATTCCAAGTAAACGGACAGCGTTTGAAGCCTTACTATGAGCACTTTGAGGAGCATGCCGTGGAGGAGATTTCTCTTCAGGCCGTGGGCTCCAATGGGGAGTGAATGAGTTCTTCGTCCGGCTGCAAGACGTTAAAGCAAGCGCTTCTTGGGAGGCAACCCATGCATTCAACAAAGAGAAGACCTAGGGAGCACTCCAATTCCAGATTTGCGTTCCTAAACCCTTCTCTTTGTTGTTGTTTTCGTTTCTGCCTTGTTTATTGTTGAGTTGCTGTTTTGTTAGTTTGCTTGTTTTTGTGTGCGTTTATGCTTGAAACATTGAGGACAATGTTTGATTTAAGTGTGGGGGGGTAACAAAGTGTTTTTGATACAAATTCGTGGGATTTTATCACCCATTACTTCAAAAGTTGTTCCTTGCTGTTTTTAAGTGTTTTTAAGCTGTTTTGGAGTGTTTTAGTATGTCTTGACATAAAAATCCGAAAATCTCATAAAAATTTGAAAAATTGTTTTGAAAAACCCAAAAAGAGTTGTTTTTGTGTTGTTTTGGTGTGTTTGTGTCTTAGGTACCTTCCAACACAATGATGAGGATTTGGTTTTACATGACTGTTAAAGAGAGTTATAAACATGGATGAAAGTTTGATATGTCTTTGGTTTATGCTTGGTTATGGTTATAATTTATGAATTCACATGCAATCATAAAGGAAAAATCAGTTTTTGTAACATGCTTGAAGGAAAGAACTCAAATTAACGCTACAACCTTGTGAGACTTGAGCCTAAAACGTTCTTTTGGAGAGTTAATATTCTGTGCATTCTTGTTTTCTAAAATCGTTGCATGATCTCATTATTCATTGCTTGGTTGCTACTTAGAAGGCGTTTCATCATTTAGTTCCAAACACTAGAACGCATGCCCATTCCATTCAAAGCATGACATTGATTTGCATAACACACGATCAAGATGAAGTTAATTAGTGAACCACCACAGCCAAATAGCCGAACCCCCTGTGTTATATGTTTTGTAGGTTTAAACCCCGTTGAGCCATATTTAGCCTATGTTCTTTGTTAACCACATTATCCTTACCTAGCCTAGTTTAGGATTATCCATACCCTTGTTCTTAAAGGATAGTGAAGCATAACTTAGAATGAATTCCTTTTGATCTACATTATGCAGTAAATCAAGTGTGGGGGAAGGGATTTGTGTGTGTGTGTGTGCGCCAAGAAAAAGAAATAAGGCACAGGTAGAAAAGAAAAGAAATTTCGTGGGAAAAGAAAAAGAAGAAGAAAAAGTTGTGAAAAGAATGAAAAAGAGTTGAAAAGTATGTGAAAAAGAGTTCTAAAGTGTTGATTGTTGAAGAAAGGGTCCAAAACATCAAATTTGGCCCTAAAATGTGTATATCTCCCCTTTTTGTTCAAAGTTAAATTTCTGCATTCCAAAGTGAATTCTAAGTGTTGATTTCATTGCTTTGCTTGCTATTCTTTAAGAACCCTTGTTTTCCATATCCTTTCTTTGTTAACCAACACCCTTAGCCCCGTTTCAACCCTTTAACTTCGATCTTGGGTGTTGTGTGTTTCAATATGTGGAGTTTGGAATTGGTATGAGCATATGGTGTCACTGGTTCTCGCATCTAAGTAGTAGCATTCCATTCATGAGATCATATCTAAACATGTTTATTAACTCCAGAAATTGCTTTCCTTGTGATAAACATATGTGAGTGTTCGTTTTCATGTTTACATCAATCTTCTCACATATACCTAGTGTAGGGTGTGTAGTCAGAAAATGTGTGTGAAAATTGAGTGCATATCTTGTAAGGAATTGAGTGAATTCTCTAAGGCATGTTACCACATTCAAAACATCGTTTTAATTGGTTAAATGTGAACTAGTAAGTGGTGACTGTGATTAAGTATGTGCTCAAGTGTTAAGTTGACTAAAATCTGTGCAAGTGATGATTTTTAATATGTCATGTGCATTGGAAATCCCTGAGGCAAATGTTGGAAGGTGTAGGGTGTGTTTTGTTTATTTTGTTTCGTTTGTTTTCTTTTGTTTGTTTGTTTTGCTCGAGGACTAGCAAAAGCTAAGTGTGGGGGAATTTGATAGGAGCATATTTATGCGACTTAGTTGGCTTGTTCTTGTGCATTTATGTTGTGTTTTCTTAGTTATTTTAGTGTTTAAAGCCATTTTCGTGTGTTTCTAGGTCCTAAAGACAAAGTATGCAAGAAGATGTATTTTGGAGCATTTTGGAGCAAAATTGGGCTTGGAATGGATATCACATGTTTGGAGCAAAAGGAATGGACGAAATTGAAGACTTGAAGATGTTAGGATTCCTAATCAACGAAGGATTCCTAATTGAAGATGGATTCCTACTCACATAAGGATTCCTACTCAAAGAAGGATTCCTACTTGAAGTAGGAAAGTTAAGCCAAGGTTTCCTATTTTGGTTTGCCTTTCCTAATCCTAAATGTTTCCAAATTCCAGCAACTTTGAAGGCTTCCTATGCATTCTAGGACACAAATTGAAGGACTTAGACCACCTAAGGACCCTTGCCGCACCTCCTTACCCCTTTCCTCTTCCTTGCCGTGCAAGGGAGAGGGTTATTTCCTGTTTCCTTGCATTAAAACACATTCCTTTTTAATTTAAAGTCTTTGCCGCACACCCCTGGCACTTTCCCTTAGTTTTCTGATTTTGTTTCCTCTTTCTAGATGCTTTTGACTTAATTTCTGATTACCTAAATAAGTTAGGGTTTTAATTTCCCTAAAGCCTTTAAATAAACTTCCTTGTGCAGCCACAAAGAGAACCTTTCATCCATCCACACAACCTGTCTCGCCAGAATTCCTTCCCCAACCCTAGCCGCACCTATCCTTCACCATTCTCCATAGTTTCTGACCAAAAACAACCCCTGCCGCACTATACATCCATCCTCTACCACCCAACACCATTCATAACCCCCAAAACTCACCACCAACCCTTGTGCCGCAGCAAAGAGGAAGGAGGAGAGCCCTTGGACGTGCTTGCCATTCAAGTTAGGATTGCTGGAACGTTTAGGTGTAATCTTTCTTTTGTTTTCAATGTTTCAATTCAATAATCTTTGTTCTGTGAGTATGAGGAACTAAACCCCTCTTAGCTAGGGGGGGATTCGAAACCATGATTATACTTGCAATATGATTTGATTACATCCAGTTGTGATTCATAAGTTGTGAATTCAATTTACTTATCTGTTCATATTATAACTGATTTGTGTGTGTTGATTGAGGTGGCCAACTTAATTTGCATGCATGAATTTGATGCTAGAATATAAGGGAGTTTCACCTAATCGTTATGAACTTATATTCACAAGTAGTGAAGGTTGCTAGTCACGATCGCGTTAAGTAAATTCTTGGCATAAGTATCATGCAATTCATAGTTACAAGTGCCTCGTCAATGCTTATGATTTTCATAGAACTTAATGATTCTTGCTTGTATCTCTATTATGCAATTCATGTAGGGAACTTGTGGGGAATGCTTTGGGTTGTCGTATGCAATCATCCAATTCAATAAAATCAGGAAAATCTGAGGGTTAATTAGTGCAATTCACGGTTAATCTGGGGCGTTGAGGATTTGTGGTTTATGGAAAGCAACTGGAAATCGTTTTGTATGCAAGTGTGTCATGTGTGGAGAAGAACCTCCTAGCTATCCCATCATCCATAGTTTTCACCCAATTTCGTGCAGATTTCATTAGTACTTTAAGTTTCTTGTTTTGTTTTCAAATTCGTCAAAACCCAATCCCCCCTTTACTTGTTGAGTCATATTAGTTAGAAACTGTTTTAGTTTGTGTTTTTGAGTGTTTTGAGTCAAGTTCAAACTTATTTTCGTCCAAAATTGTGTTTAGAGTTCAAAACTGCCCAGTTTGTGTTTTTAGGCAGTTTTGAGTGTTTTAAAGTTGTTTTAGTGTCCTAGAGTTTAGTTTTGCATTCTTTGAGTCGTGTTAAGTGTTTTTAACTTTGTTTTTATGTTTTTGAGTCAGTTTAGAGGTTTTAGCAAGCCCTCCTAATCCCCGGTCCAGAACGATCCCTACTTGCATCTATACTACAATTGTCAACAAGAGGGTTTAATTTGTGTGCTGTTTTACATCGCATCAGTTTTAAGTCTAATTTAGCTTGTTTTGAGTGTCTAGAGTCCAGAAACTGTCTAGTTTGAGTTCTATTTGCTGTTTTGAGTTAATTGAGTCTAGTTTAGTGTTTTAAAGTTTAATTAGTGTAGATTAGCATCCCTTCTAATCCCCGGCTAGAACGATCCCTACTTACACATACTACATCAATAGGGTTTAATTTGTGTGTCAAGTTGATGTGAAAATTAACTTGACACACAAATTAAACCCTCTTTTTGACAGTTGTAGTATATGTATAAGTAGGGATCGTTCTGGACCGGGGATTAGGAGGGATTGCTAAACACTTGAAACTCACTCAAAAACATAAAAACAAAGTTTAAAACACTAAACTAGACTCAAAGAATGCAAGACTAAATGGTAAAACACTAAAACAACTCAAAAGACTCAAAACAGCACAAAAACACTCAAAACTGCCTAAAAACACAAACTGGGCAGTTTTGGACTCTAAACACTACTTTGGACGAAAATAAGGTTTTAACTTGACTCAAGGCACTTAAAAACACAAATCAAAACAGATTTTAACTAATCTAACACTTCAAAATAAAGGGGGATTTGTTTTTGACGAATTTAAAACTAAAAACAGAAACTTTGCATAGAAAACTTTAGAAAAACGATTTTGATGAATTAAGAAGGGTGAAAGGCTAGTTAGAGGGCCCTTCTCCACACATGAACATATGCATATAAATTGATTTCCAGTTATTCTTTCGACAAACCATGAATGACAATGCCCCAAATTAATTGTGCAGAACTAATTAATCATCAGATTTCCCTAGACTCATTGAATTGGAAGAAAAGCATACAACAACCCAAATCATTCTTTATTAAGCTCCCTAACTATGAAAAGCATGATAGAGACACAAAACAAAGATCATTAAGCTTTGTGAAAATCATAAGCATTGACAAGGCATTCGTGACTATGAAAAGCATGACACTCCTGCCAGGAATTTACTTAACGCGATCGTGACTAGCAACCTCCACTACTTGTAAATATAAGTTCATAACGATTAGGTGAAACTCCCTTATATTTTAGCATCAAATTCATGCATGCAAACTAAGTATGCATCCTTAATCAACACACAAGAACAAGTTCTTAATAAAACAGTTAAGCAAACCACATTCACAATTCATGAAATCATAACTGGAGGAAATCAATTCATATAAAACATATGTCCATGGCTTTGAATTCGCCTCTAACTATAAAGAAATTAGTTCCTCATGTTCGCAATCAAACAAATATAAATAAAATTAAACATTGAACAAAGATAGAAAACACCTAGAAAACGCTCCAGATTCTGATAGGAGCATATTTATGCTACTTAGTTAGTGTGTTTTCTTGCATTTGCTTAGCTATTTGTTGCTTAGTATAGTGTTTAAAGTCATTTTCGTGTGTTTTTAGGTCCAAGAAGCAAAGTTGGCAAAAAGATGCATTTTGGAGCATTTTAGAGCAAATCTGGGCTTGGAATGGATAGCACAAACAATGGGCAAGAAGATGGACGAATTTGGAGTCTAAATGGAGTTGGGAATATGTTTCAAGGTTGGAGAAATAAATTCAAATCATTGAAGATAAGGAATCAGCTCAAAAGAAGGAGGATTATCCAAAACATTATCCAAACAACCTTATCTTATCTTATCTTATCCAACCCTTATCTTATCTTAACAAACCTTATCCTATCCTAATCCTTTTCTAATTCAATTCCTGGTACAATAAGGGTTTATTTTCTGATTGGGGGACATTTAAATTAAGTTTCTAGAAACCCTAAGCCTTGCCGCACCTAGCCTTCCAGAAAACCTGATTTCCTTGCCTTGCAAGGCTTTCTAGAAGCCTTATCCCTCCTTATCCAAATCTGCCGCACCTTAGGCCCTTTCCCATTGGAAATCTGATTGTTTTGAGCCTATTTCTGGATGGATTTGGCTTTCTAGAAGTCCTAATCTGATTCACTTAGGGTTTTTGGTGCCTATATATATATATTAATCAACCCTTTGCCGTACACACCACCCTCCATATACATCATTCACGCCAGAAATCATCCACCACTCTCTGCCGCCCCTTTCCTTCACCATTCTCCATAGTTTCTGACCTAATTCACCCTCTGCCGTTCCATATCATCCACACAAACCCAGAAAACCCCTCTTGTGCCGCAGCTATTCAAGGAAGGAAGGAGAAGGTGCCACTCTAAGTCGTGACTACTGCTGGAGCGTTCTTAGGTGTTGTCTATCTTTGTTTTCAATGTTTCAATTCAGTTTTCTTTGTTTAATTGCTATCATGAGGAACTAAACCCCTATTAGTTAGACGGGGAATTTGAAGCCATGAATATATGTTTCTTATGATTTGATTTACTCCAGTTATGATTTCATAAATTGTGAATGTGGTTTACTTATCTGTTTTATTAAGAACTTGTTCTTGTGTGTTGATTAAGGATGCATACTTAGTTTACATGCATGAATTTGATGCTAGAATATAAGGGAATTTCACCTAATCGTTATGAACTTATATTCACAAGTAGTAAAGGTTGCTAGTCACAATCATGTTAAGTAAACCCTAGGCTGGATTAACATGCGTCTTCCATAGTTATGAATGCCTTGTCAATGTTCATGATTTCCATTGAACTTAATGATCTTTGTTGAATGTCTCTATCATGCGTATTCCATAGTTAGGGAGTTTGAGAAAGAATAATTTGGTTGTGATGCGTTATCCATTCAATTCAATGAATCTAGGGAAATCTGGGAATTGATTAGTTCAATACAATTAATTCGGAACATTGTCATTCATGGTTTATCGAAAGAGTAACTGGGAATCAAGTTGTATGCATATGTTTATGTGTGGATAAGGATCCCTCTAACTAGCCATTCACCCATTTAAATCACCAATTTCGTACAAAACTAAGTCTAGTTTACAATTCTGTTTTGCTTAAGTTTAAATCCGTTTTCAAACAATCCCTTGCTTTTAATTTGTGTTAAGATAGTCTAAATTCGTCAAATCTTGAGTCTTTTAGTCTTTTGAGTCAATTTGAGTCTTAATTTCGTTCAAATCAATCTTAGGTGTTAGTTTTGAGTCTAGATAACTTGTTTTGTGTGTTTTAGGTCTATTTAGCTTGTTTTGAGTCTTTAGAGTCTAGAAACTGTTTAATTGAATTCTATTTGCTGTTTTGAGTTAGTTTTGAGTTATTTGAGTCAAGTTAGGTTGTTTAAAGGTGTCTAGAGTTAAATTCGTCCAAATTGATCCCTAGTACTTGTTTTCATTGTTTAAAGTCCAGTTTATTGTTTTAGAGTCTAATTTGTGTAGATTAGCATCCCTTCTAATCCCCGGCCTAAAACGACCCCTACTTTCATATACTACGTCGATAGGGTTTTAATTTGAGTGTCAAGTAATTCTCACATCAAATTTTGGCGCCGTTGCCGGGGATTAGCAAACTTGCTAATCTCCCTAGTTTCTGCTGTGTATTTTAACTTGTTTTTGTTTCTGTTTTCCTTAGTTTTCTGATTTGTTTTGTTTTCTTTGTTTTAGGTACTAGTGTATGACTCGAAGTTCTCAACCCGTTCACCCACATATCTTGGAGTTTAACGACGATTTTGAGCGAGATTTGAGAAGGAAAAGGAAGCACCCAGAACCTGATCTACTTAGTTCAAGTTCTAATTCCGAATCTGAAGTTGAAATTGAAGAGGATTTGGAAGAGGAGCACGACATGGCTGCAGATAACCGAACAATCAAAGAACTTTCAGCCTCGGGATTGGACAATGCGAACCCTTTATGCATTCAATATCCTAGGGCGGCTCAAGGCAAGACTGATGAGTTTGAATTGAAGTCCAGCTTGTTGCACCACATCCCCAAATTCCACGGGTTGTCCATGGAAGATCCGAACAAGCACTTGAAGGAATTTGAAGTGGTTTGTTCAAGCATGACCCCTGTCAATGTTGATGGGAGTATATTGAAGATGAAAGCCTTTCCATTCTCTCTTTTGGAAAAGGCTAAGGATTGGCTCTACGAACTAGCACCTGGAACCGTTACTTCGTGCGAAAGCATGAAGCGCGCATTCTTAGAGAAATTTTTCCCAACTTCAAGAGTCATTCTCTTGAGGAAAAGGATAAGTGGCATTCAACAAAACCAAGGGGAATCGTTTCCAGCCTATTATGAGCGTTTCAAGGCGCTTGTTGCTTCTTGTCCACAACACCAAATGAAGGAAGAGCTTCTCCTCCAAGATTTCTATGAAGGACTTCTCCCCATTGAGAGACAAATGCTTGATGCTTCAGCGGGAGGAGCTTTGGTTGACAAAACACCCGTGGCTGCCAAGACTCTAATAGCAAATCGAGCCTTGAATGCGCAACAATACGAAGGAGTTGGACAGAGAGAAGGGCCACGGCAACAACAAGTGAATGAGGTAAATGCAATTTCAGAATTACAATCTCAAATGGCTAATCTCACTCTTCTTTTGTCACAGGTTGTGGATGGAACCAAAGCACAAGGGCCGGCCATATGTGGGTTTCCAAGGCCAAACCCAACGAAGACACGACCCATACTCAAACACATACAATCCAGGATGGAGAGATCATCCAAACTTCAAGTGGAGGGATTCTCAGCAAGCACAGCCACAAAGCGGATTTAGACAGCCCCCTGGGATGTTTCCAAGGCCGTATGCAGCCCCACAACCTCACCCAACTTCGGCCCAAACCAATTCAGGTTCGTCGTTAAATAATGATAAAATTCTTCAAGTACTAACCTCTTTGACACAGGACGTGCAGAGCATAAAAAATCAAGCTAAAGAGGTGGATGAACTGAAGAAACAAATGGGTCAAATGGCTGAATTCATGGGCCAATTCCGAGAACAAGGCAGATTGCCTAGTTCAACCGTTGTTAATCCTAAGGGAGGATTTGAAACCGCCCAAGCAATCACGTTGAGAAGTGGTAAGCAGGTTGGAACTGATTCACAACCATCTAGATCAAGTCAAGAAGAGGACAAGAAGCTGCAACTGGAGGAAGATGAATCACCCAAACCCACGGCAAGGAATGCACAATCCTTGCCGCAGCCAATTCCCATTTCTAAACCGTCCCCAACCATCAAGGTAAGTTCCAATATGAATTCTTCAAGCTCTACTCCACTAATTGTGCCCTTTCCTGGCATTGTCAAGTCCTGAGGCTGAAAGCTCTTTGATTGTACGATTATCCACAGCCATGTCGTCCACTTCCTCTTCAAATTCAGATTCGGCTTCTGAACTTGCACTTGATTCACTGGGTTCTGGATTCTTCCTCTTTCGTCTTAACTCTCGCTCGAAATCTGCGTCAAAGTCCAGAATATGTTCACGAACTGGGTGAGAACTCCGAGTCATACACTAGTACCTAAACAAGAAACAAAAACAAGGTCAGAATCTGATCTAATTGAACCAAACGAAAATAACAATCCAAGGGATTAGCACAGTTGCTAATCCCCGGCAACGGCGCCAAAAATTTGATGCAAAATATATAAGCACACAAATTAAACCCTCTTTTTATCAATTGTAGCAAAGTATGTAAGTAGGGATCGTTCTAGGCCGGGGATTAGGAGGGATTGCTAAACCACTTGAAAACTGACTCAAAAAATTAAAACAAAGTTGAAACACTAAATTAGTCTCAAAGAATGCAAAACTATACTCTAAAACACTAAAACAAACCAAAAGACTCAAAACAGCAAACAAACACTCAAAACTGCCTTAAAACCACTTTCTGGGCAGTTTTGAGCACTAAGGAAGAATTTGGACGAAAACAGTTTATAACTCGACTCAAAACACTTAAAAACACAAACTAAATTGATTTCTCACTAACTTGACACTTCAAAATAAAGGGGGAATTGGTTTTGACGAAATTGAAAACAAAACATAAACTTTGTAAAACAAAACAGATTGTAAAACGAAATTGGTTTAAATCAATGGATGGAAGGCTAGCTAAGGGGTTCTTCTCCACACATGTCATACTTGCATACAAAACGATTTCTAATTGCAATTCAATAACCCACGAATTCTCAACACTCCAAGTTAATTAGGTCTGCTTAAATTAACTTTCAGATTTCCCTTATGTCAATGAATTGGATGGAAACTGCACATCACAATCAAATTATTCTTCAAGAGTTCTCTATATGAAAGCGCATACTAGAGATACAATCAAAGATCATTACGTTCAATGGAAATCATAAGTATTGACGAGGCACTTGTAACTATGAAAGCGCATGATACTTATGCCAAGAATTTACCTAACACAATTGAGATCATCAACCTTTACTACTTGTGAATATAAAGTTGTAACGATTAGGTGAAACTTCCTTATATCCTAGCATTAGATTTATGCATGACAATCCAGCGTGCACTCTCAACCAACACACACAAATCAGTTTAATTCAAATAGATAAGTAAATTGAATTCACAACTTATGAAACGCAATTAGAGGTAATCAAATCATATAGCAAGCATAAACATGGTTTCGAATCACCCCCTAGCCAAGGGGGTTTAGTTCCTCATACGTACAGAACAAAGAATATTGAATTTAAACATTGAAATCAAAGGAAAGGAAACACCTAAAACTTCCAGCAATTCAAACTTGAATGGCGTGCACGTCCCAGGGCTCCTTCTCCTCCTCTTTGCTGCGGCACAAGGTCTTGGGACAGGTTTAAGGGGTTATGAATGGTGTAGAAGGCTGGGTTAATGGCTAGGATGGATGTATGGTGCGGTAGAGAGTGGTGAAGAGTTTCTGGCGAGAATGATGTATATGGCGGGTGTGTAACCTGCGGCAACCCTTTAAACTTATATATATAGGCACCACAAACCCTAGGGTAATCAGATTAGGGCTTGGACTCAGCATTGCACAAGGAATTAGGGCAGCGGCAGAAATTGTGAATCCATTAGGAAAAAGGATTTTGGCCCAATTGATTTCTGAAAAGGATTTGTAGAACCCAAATCCACAAGGAAAAAGCTTAATAAGTCAGAATCCAAGAGGGAATGGGAGTGAGAAGGCACGGCACAAAGGGATAAGGCAGGGAGCCTTGCAAGGCAAGGAAAAGACCTTCTAGAAAGAAGGGAGGCGCCAGATTTTTAGGCTTCCAGAAAGAATGTGTTTTGTGGCAGATTTTGGGGCTTCTAGAGGGATTTGGGGCGCCACTTTTATAGGACAAGGGATAAGACTTCTAGAAATCAGGTTTTAAGTCCCCTAAACTGAAGAAAACAGGTTAGGATAAGATTAGGATAAGATTGGATAAGATAAGGTAAGGATTGGATAAGATAAGATAAGATAAGGTTGTTTTAGATAATGTTTTGGATAATTCTCCTTCCTTTGAGCTGATTCCTTATCTTCTCTATCTTTGACTTCTTTCTTCCATCTTCTTAGCTGATTTCAAGCCTTAATATCTTCAATTTCGTCCATCAACTTGCCTCCATGCTTGCACTACCCCATCTTGGCCCAAAAATGCTCTAGAATGCTCCAAATTGCTTCTTTTTGCATACTTGCCCTTAGAACCTGAAAATACATCAAACTAGCTGAAAAGACTACTTTAACTAAGGAAAAACAACATAAATGCACAAGAACAAGCTAACTAAGGTGCATGAATATGCTCCTATCAAATTCCCCCACACTTAGCTTTTGCTAGTCCTCGAGCAAAACAAAATGAAACAAAACAAGTATAACACAACCTAAACCTTCCAACAATTGTCTCAGGGATTTCCAATGCACATGACATGTTAAAAATCATCATTCCCACAGATTTTGGCCATCTTTACGCTTAAGCACATACTTAATCATAGTCACTACTTACTAGTTCACAAATAACCAATTAAAACGATGTTTTGAATGTAGTAACATGCCTTAGAGAATTCCCTCAATTCCTTACAAGATATGCACTCAATCTTCACTCAGATTTTCTAACTACACACCCTACACCAGTTATATGTGAGAAGATTGATGTAAATATGAAAACGAACACTCACATATGTGTATAACAAGAAAAGCAATTTCCGGAGTTAATAACATGTTTAGATATGATCTCATGAATGGAATGCTACTACTTAGATGCGAGAACCAGTGACACCATATGCTCAAACCAAATTCAAACTCCACAAATTGAAACACACAACACTCAAGATTGAAGTATAGGGTTGTAACGGGGCTTGGGGAGTGTTGGCTAACAATGAAAGGATAGGAAAAACAAACGTTCTTAAAGCAATAGTAAGCAAAGTAATGAATATGACACTTAGAATTCCCTTTAGCATGCAGAAATCAACTTTTAAACACAAAGGGAAGATTCAAGCAACAAATAGGGCCGGATTCAATGTTTTGGACCCTTCCTTCAACAAACAACACTTGAAAACTCTTTTTCACATCTTTTCAACTCCTTTTTCATTCTTTTCATAACTTTTTCTTTTTTTCTTTCTATTTTCCACGAATTTTTCTTCTTCTTTTTTTTTTCTTTTTTTTCTTTTCTTTTCTTTGCCATGCCTCATTCAAGACTTTGGCACACCCACAACAAAACTCACTTCCCCCACACTTGTTTTCTGCCAAACAATGATCAAAAGGAACTCAAATTGAGTCATGCATTACTATGCTTCAAGAACAAAGGTATGGATGGTCCTAATCTAGGCTAGGTGAGGATAATGTGGGTTAACAAAGAACACAGGCTAAACAAGGCTCAATGGGGTTAAAACCTACAAATCAAATGAACATGGGGTACGGCTATTTGGCTCTTGGTTTACTAAACAACTTCATCTTGTTATGTGTTATGCTAATCAATTTCATGCTTTGAATGAAACGGGTATGAGTTCTAGTATTTGGAACTAAATGATGAAGCGCATTCCAAGTAGCAACCAAGCAAAGAATGATGAGATCATGCAACGATTTTAGAAAACAACAAATGCACAGATTTTTAACTCTCCAAATAAACGTTTCGGCTCAAGTCTCACAAGGTTGTAGCGTTAGTTTGAGTTCCTTCCTTCAAGCATGTTACAAAAACTGATTTTTCTTTTATGATTACATGTGAATTCATAAGTTACAACCATAACCAAGCATAAACCAAAGAGTAAATCAAACTTTCATCCATGTTTACAACTCTCTTTAACAGTCATGCAATTACAAACCGAATCCTCATCATTGTGTTGGAAGGTACCCTAAGACACAAACAAACACACAAAAACAACTCTTTTTTTGGGTTTTTTTAAAAACAATTTTTCAAATTTTTATGAGATTTTCGGATTTTTGAGTCAAAACACACTAAAACACACCAAAACAGCTTAAAAACACTTAAAAACAGCAAGGAACAACATTAGAAGTTATGGGTGATAAAACCCTACGAAATTGCATCAAAAACACTTTGGTTACCCCCCCCACACTTAAATCAAACATTGTCCTCAATGTTTCAAGCATAAACTCACACAAATAAACAACAAACAAACAAAACAGCAACTAAACAAGAAACAAAGCAGAAACGAAAACAACAACAAAGAGAAAGGTTTAGGAATGCAAATCTGGAATTGGAGTGCTCCCTAGGTCTTCCTTTGTTGAATGCATGGGTTGCCTCCCAAGTAGCGCTTGCTTTAACGTCGTACAGCCGGACAAAGAACCCAATCACTCCAGATTGGTACCCACGGCATCCAAGGAGATGTCATCCACGGTTTGCTCCACAAAGTTCTCATAATATGGCTTCAAGCGGTGCCCATTCACCTTGAATTCTTGTCCAGTTTTCAAGCTTTTGATTTGCACTGCACCATGAACAAAAACATTAGTAACAACAAACGGGCCAACCCACTTGGAACGTAACTTACTGGGAAACAACCGAAGACAGGAATTGAATAGCAACACTTTCTGCCCAACTGAGAATGATTTGCCACGAATCATCTTGTCATGAAAAGCCTTGGTCTTCTCCTTGTAGATTTGGGCGTTCTCATATGCTTCGTTCCTTATCTCCTCAAGTTCATTCAATTGAAGCTTCCTATGCATTCCAGCCACATCTAACTCCAAGTTGAATGTTTTCACGGCCCAATGTGCTTTCTGCTCTAACTCCACAGGTAGGTGACATGGTTTGCCATATATTAGCCGAAATGGGGACATGCCAAGGGGTGTTTTGTAAGCCGTGCGATAGGCCCACAATGCATCGTTCAAGCGCAAGCTCCAATCCTTCCTTGTAGGCCCTACGGTTTTTTCTATGATCTGTTTGATCTCCCGGTTAGAAACCTCGGCTTGGCCATTCGTTTGAGGATGGTAAGGTGTAGACACCTTATGATTGACATTGTACTTCCTCAACAACGCCTCAATTGTTCGATTGCAAAAGTGCGACCCTCCATCACTAATGATCACCCGTGGCATACCAAACCTTGCAAAAATGTTAGTTCTAATAAAATCTGCAACCACTTTAGAATCATTAGTCCGGGTGGCCTTTGCTTCCACCCATTTTGAGACATAATCCACGGCAAGTAATATGTAAAGAAAACCACGCGATGAAGGAAATGGGCCCATGAAATCAATGCCCCAAACATCAAAAATTTCAACAGGGAGAATGATGTTTTGCGGCATTTGGTCCTTAGCACCTATGTTACCCATTCTTTGGCAACGGTCACAAGACATACAAAAGGTTCTAGTATTTTGAATAAAGTCGGCCAATAAAATCCACATTCTAAAACCTTAAGGGCAGTGCGTTGTGTCCCAAAGTGTCCCCCACATGCATATGTATGACAAAAACTCAGAATTGAATGAAATTCAGAATCGTGCACACATCGACGTACAATTTGATCAGGGCAAAATTTCCACAAATATGGATCATCCCACACATAAAACCGTGCATCATGTCTAAGTTTATCACGTTGGTGCCTAGTGAAATTGCTTGGAATACGTTTTGACACCAAAAAGTTCACCAAATCAGCATACCAAGGCTCACTAACCTTTATTGACAGCAATTGTTCATCAGGGAATGTCTCCAAAATAGGTAGAGACTCCTCGTTATGCACCATTCGGCTGAGGTGGTCAGCCACCACGTTTTCACTTCCCTTCCTGTCACGAATCTCAATGTCGAACTCTTGAAGTAGCAATATCCAACGAATTAACCGTGGCTTGGCCTCCTTTTTGGTGAGCAAGTACTTCAATGCTGCATGGTCAGTGAACACAATTACTTTAGTACCAACTAGATATGATCTAAACTTATCTAAAGCAAAAACAATGGCAAGAAGTTCTTTTTCCGTAGTGGAATAGTTCAACTGGGCATCATTCAATGTTCGTGAGGCATAGTAGATGACGTGCGGCCTCTTGTCCTTTCTTTGTCCCAAAACAGCCCCTAAAGCATAATCGGACGCATCACACATAAGCTCGAAAGGTAGGCTCCAATCTGGTGGAACAATAATGGGTGCCGTGGTCAACAACTCCTTGAGTTGGTTGAATGATGCCGTGCACTCCTTGGTGAATTCAAACGCCACTTCTTTTTGTAGGAGACGGCAAAGAGGTTGTGCAACCATTGAGAAATCTTTGATAAACCTACGATAGAAACCTGCGTGGCCAAGAAAAGAACGAACCTCTCTAACCGAAGTCGGAGAGGGTAAGTGACGTACAAGATCTATTTTTGACTTATCAACCTCAATGCCATTTTCAGAGATGATATGACCTAGAACTATGCCTTGCTTAACCATGAAATGACATTTTTCCCAATTGAGAACAAGGTTAGTTTCAACGCAACGTTTTAGAATCAAACTAAGATTATGCAAGCAACCATCAAAGGAGTCACCAAAAACGCTAAAATCATCCATGAAAACTTCAATTATTTTCTCAACATAATCAGAAAATATGCTCATCATGCATCTTTGAAATGTGGCAGGTGCATTACATAAACCAAAAGGCATGCGACGATATGCAAAAGTACCAAAGGGGCATGTGAAAGTAGTTTTTTCTTGATCCTCGGGTGCTATGATAATTTGATTATAACCAGAATAACCATCAAGAAAACAATAGAAAGCATAACCTGCTAACCTCTCAAGCATTTGGTCAATAAATGGCAGTGGGAAGTGATCCTTCCTTGTGGTGGCGTTTAGCTTCCTATAGTCGATGCACACCCTCCAACCGGTTTGAATGCGTGTAGGAACAAGTTCATTCTCGGCATTGGCTACCACTGTCACACCAGATTTCTTTGGCACACATTGAACGGGTGAAACCCACCTACTATCCGAGATTGGATAGATCACTCCACAATCCAAAAGCTTGATTATCTCCTTCTTCACAACTTCCATCATCGGAGGGTTGAGACGGCGTTGAGCCTCTCGAGATGTTTTGGACCCCTCCTCTAGAAGTATGTGATGCATGCACGTGGTAGGGCTAATTCCCTTTATGTCGGCCAAAGTCCATCCAATTGCTGTTTTGTACTCTTTTAGCACCCTCACCAATTTGTTTTCCTCTTGTGCCGTGAGTGAGGATGAGATGATGACGGGCAATGTCTCATCTTCTCGCAAGAAAACGTACTTCAAGTGACTTGGCAAAGGCTTAAGTTCAAGTGTAGGTGGCTGCACAACTGAGGGAAGCATCTTATTAGCCGAAACTGAACTTAAAATTGGGTCCAAAAACTTACCAGATTGTGATGGCAGTGACTCAAGGGCAGCCACCATCTCAATGACATCCTCACTAGGGGGCACGGCAAAGGATGCTTCATGCATGCCGTGGGTTGCTTTTGTGGCTGTTTCAATGTTGTGCATGTCCCTTCCTTGTGCAATGGCCAATTCAAGTGCATCGTCCTTCAAATTGTCCAAATGGTCCTGTGCCAAAGAGTCAATTATATCAATAGCAAAACATGAATGATTCTCACTAGGGTACTTCATAGAATCAGAAAGATTGAAATTAATAACTTCCCCATCAAATTCCATCGTCAAAGTGCCATTAAACACATCAATCTTCGTACGAGCAGTTTTCATGAATGGCCTTCCAAGGAGGATGGGCAATGACGGGGAATGGTCCGATTCATCCATTTCAAGCACGTAGAAATCTGCCGGGAATATCAAGTGATTAACCTGCACCAAAACATCCTCCAAAACTCCATTTGGATAGGCATTAGATCTATCGGCCAATTGTATGATAACACCATCATTTTTCAACGCTCCTAGGTTCATAGATGCATAAATTGAATATGGCATGACATTTATAGATGCACCTAAGTCTAACATGGCAGATTCAAACCTAGAATTACCAATGACACACGGAATTGTAAAACTACCCGGATCTTTGCATTTAGGGGGCAGTTTGCGTTGCAAGATGGCTGAGACATTTTCACCCACTTTTACAACCTCCTTGGTCGAAATCCTCCTCCTATTAGTGCAAAGTTCCTTCAAGAACTTGGCGTACCTGGGGACTTGCTTAATTGCATCCAAAAGGGGAATATTGACTTGAACTTTCCTAAACGTCTCAAGAATGTCCTTTTCCGCTTCTTCTTTCTTTGTTTGCTTGAACCTATTTGGAAAAGGCACATTCGAAGGAAAAACATTAGTAGGAACTGAATTTGACACGTTTTTACCTCTATTGGACAAATTGGATGGTTTAGGATCACTTAGGGCTTGCGGCAAAGGTGTTTCCACCTTTCCCGTGAGTGGGCTTTGCTCCTTCTCTTCAATTCTCAACTCGTCCTCCTCATTGGAACATGATTTGGATGGTTTAGGGTCAGATCCTACTTGCTTCCCACTTCGCAGACTCATGGCTTTTGCAGATTCGAATCCACCTTTTGGATTGACAACGGTTGAACTTGGCAACTTGCCTTGCTCTCGAAATTGCCCCATGAACTCGGCAATCTGTCCTACCTGCTTCTCCAACTCGTCCACCTTCTTGTCCCTAGTTTGCATACCCTGCACCATAGAAGTTAACAATTGAAAAATCTGATCATTATCAATTGAAGAACCTGATTTGTTTTGGGCAGGTTGTGCTTGGGCTTGAGTTGGTGCCAACGGCTTCTGATAGAAACCCGGGGGTTGTTGCCTAAATCCGCTTTGTTGTTGGCCTTGTTGGGGTTCTCGCCATTTGAAATTTGGATGATCACGCCACCCAGGGTTGTAGGTATTGGAAAAAGGATCACCACGTGGTTGGTATTGATTGCCAAAACCCACGGCATTGAGTGTCTCCCACCCTCCATTCTCTATCAATTGTGGGCACTTATCTGTGGGATGTCCTTGCATGGAGCACACGCCACAAGAAGCTACATTTTGTACTTTTGGACCTTCCACCACCTGAGAAAGCAAAGTAGTAAGGTTAGCCATTTGATTTTGAAGTTCGGTTATGGCACTTACCTCATTGACTTGGTGTGGCCGTGGGATGCTCCTTTGCCCAACACCTTCGTATTGTTGAGCGTTCAACGCTCGATTGGCTATCAATGTCTTGGCTGCCGTGGGGGTCTTATCCACCAAGGCTCCTCCCGCTGAGGCATCTAGCATTTGACGTTCGATTGGTAGAAGTCCCTCGTAGAAATATTGTAGGAGAAGTTCCTCCTTCATCTGATGCTGTGGACATGAAGCAACAAGAGATTTAAAACGTTCATAATAAGTAGGAAAAGATTCACCTGCTTCTTGTTGAATTCCACTTATCCTTTTTCGTAGGAGGATGACTCGAGAAGTTGGGAAAAACTTCTCCAAGAAAGCCCGTTTCATGCTCTCCCATGATGTGACAGTTCCAGGGGCCAATTCATACAACCAATCCTTTGCCTTTTCAAAGAGAGAAAAGGGGAAGGCCTTCATCATCAGAATACTTCCATCTACGTTGATTGGTGTCATGCTTGAGCACACCACCTCGAATTCCTTCAAATGCTTGTTTGGGTCTTCCATGGACAGCCCATGGTACTTAGGAATGTGATGCAACAAGCTTGACTTCAATTCAAACTCATCAGTTTTGCCTTGAGCCGCCCTAGGGTATTGAATGCATAAGGGCACGGCATTGTCAAGTCCTGAGGCTGAAAGCTCTTTGATTGTACGATTATCCACAGCCATGTCGTCCACTTCCTCTTCAAATTCAGATTTGGCTTCTGAACTTGCACTTGATTCACTGGGTTCTGGATTCTTCCTCTTTCGTCTTAACTCTCGCTCGAAATCTGCGTCAAAGTCCAGAATATGTTCACGAACTGGGTGAGAACTCCGAGTCATACACTAGTACCTAAACAAGAAACAAAAACAAGGTCAGAATCTGATCTAATTGAACCAAACGAAAATAACAATCCAAGGGATTAGCACAGTTGCTAATCCCCGGCAACGGCGCCAAAAATTTGATGCAAAATATATAAGCACACAAATTAAACCCTCTTTTTATCAATTGTAGCAAAGTATGTAAGTAGGGATCGTTCTGATAGGAGCATATTTATGCTACTTAGTTAGTGTGTTTCCTTGCATTTGCTTAGCTATTTGTTGTTTAGTATAGTGTTTAAAGTCATTTTCGTGTGTTTTTAGGTCCAAGAAGCAAAGTTGGCAAAAAGATGCATTTTGGAGCATTTTAGAGCAAATCTGGGCTTGGAATGGATAGCACAAGCAATGGGCATGAAGATGGACGAATTTGGAGTTTAAATGGAGTTGGGAATATGTTTCAAGGTTGGAGAAATAAATTCAAATCATTGAAGATAAGGAATCAGCTCAAAAGAAGGAGGATTATCCAAAACATTATCCAAACAACCTTATCTTATCTTATCTTATCCAATCCTTATCTTATCTTAACAAACCTTATCCTATCCTAATCCTTTTCTAATTTAATTCCTGGTACAATGAGGGTTTATTTTCTGATTGGGGGACATTTAAATTAAGTTTCTAGAAACCCGAAGCCTTGCCGCACCTAGCTTTCCAGAAAACCTGATTTCCTTGCCTTGCAAGGCTTTCTAGAAGCCTTATCCCTCCTTATCCTATTGTGCCGCACCTTAGGCCCTTTCCCATTGGAAATCTGATTGTTTTGAGCCTATTTCTGAATGGATTTGGCTTTCTAGAAGTCCCAATCTGATTCACCTAGGGTTTTGGTGCCTATATATATACTAATCAATCCTTTGCCGTGAACACCACCCTCCATACACAACCATTCACGCCAGAAATCATCCCCTACCCCTGCCGTGCCATATCATCCACACAAACCCAGAAAACCCCTGTTGTGCCGCAGCTATTCAAGGAAGGAGAAGGTGCCACTCTAAGTCGTGACTACTGCTGGAGCGTTCTTAGGTGTTGTCTATCCTTGGTTTCAATGTTTCAATTTAGTTTTCTTTGTTTAATTGCTGTCATGAGGAACTAAACCCCTATTAGTTAGAGGGGGAATTTGAAGCCATGAATATATGTTTCTTATGATTTGATTCACTCCAGTTACGATTTCATAAATTATGAATGTGGTTTACTTTTCTGTGCTTATTAAGAACTTGTTTATGTATGTGGGTTGGGGGTCGACACTTAGTTTACATGCATGAATTTGATGCTAGGATATAAGGGAATTTCACCTAATCGTTATGAACTTATATTCACAAGTAGTAAAGATTGCTAGTCACAATTGTGTTAAGTAAACCCTAGGCTGGATTAACATGCGTCTTCCATAGTTATGAATGCCTTGTCAATGTTTATGATTTCCATGGAACTTAATGATCTTTGATATGTATCTCTATCATGCGTATTCCATAGTTAGGGAACTTGATAAGAATAATTTGGTTGTGATGCGTTATCCATTCAATTCAATGAACTTAGGGAAATCTGGGAATTAATTAGTTCAATACAATTAATTCGGAACATTGTCATTCATAGTTTATCGAAAGAGTAACTGGGAATCAAGTTGTATGCATATGTTTATGTGTGGATAAGGATCCCTCTAACTAGCCATTCACCCATTCAAATCACCAATTTCGTGCCTTTTTAAGTTGTCTTTACAATTTTGTTTGTTTAAGTTTAAATTCGTTCAAAAACAAATCCCCCTTTATTTTGAAGTGTTAGAATAGTTAAAATCTGTTTTGATTTGTGTTTTTAAGTGTCTTGAGTCAAGTTAAAGTCTATTTCCGTCCAAAGTAGTGTTTAGAGTTCAAAACTGCCCAGTTTGTGTTTTTAGGCAGTTTTGAGTGTTTTTGTGCTGTTTTGAGTCTTTTGAGTTGTTTTAGTGTTTTAGAATTTAGTCTTGCATTCTTTGAGTCTAGTTTAGTGTTTTAAACTTTGTTTTTACGTTTTTAAGTCAGATTCAAGTGTTTAGCAATCCCTCCTAATCCCCGGTCCAGAACGATCCCTACTTATACATATACTACAACTGTCAAGAAGAGGGTTTAATTTGTGTGTCAAGTTAATTTTCACATCAAATTTTGGCGCCGTTGCCGGGGATTAGCAAACTTGCTAATCTCCCTAGTTTCTGCCGTGTATTTTAACTTGTTTTTGTTTCTGTTTTGCTTAGTTTTCTGATTTGTTTTGTTTTCTTTGTTTTAGGTACTAGTGTATGACTCGAAGTTCTCAACCCGTTCACGCACATATCTTGGAGTTTAACGACGATTTTGAACGAGATTTGAGAAGGAAGAGGAAGCACCCAGAACCTGATCTACTTAGTTCATGTTCTAGTTCCGAATCTGAAGTTGAAATTGAAGAAGATTTGGAAGAGGAGCACGACATGGCTGCAGATAACCGAACAATCAAAGAACTTTCAGCCTCGGGATTGGACGATGCGACCCCTTTATGCATTCAATATCCTAGGGCGGCTCAAGGCAAGACTGATGAGTTTGAATTGAAGTCTAGCTTGTTGCACCACATCCCCAAATTCCACGGGTTGTCCATGGAAGATCCGAACAAGCACTTGAAGGAATTTGAAGTGGTTTGTTCAAGCATGACCCCTGTCAATGTTGATGGAAGTATATTGAAGATGAAAGCCTTTCCATTCTCTCTTTTGGAAAAGGCTAAGGATTGGCTCTACGAACTAGCACCTGGAACCGTTACTTCATGGGAAAGCATGAAGCGCGCATTCTTAGAGAAATTTTTCCCAACTTCAAGAGTCATTCTCTTGAGGAAAAAGATAAGTGGCATTCAACAAAACCAAGGGGAATCGTTTCCAGCCTATTATGAGCGGTTCAAGGCACTTGTTGCTTCTTGTCCACAACATCAAATGAAGGAAGAGCTTCTCCTCCAATATTTCTATGAAGGACTTCTCCCCATTGAGAGACAAATGCTTGATGCTTCAGCGGGAGGAGCTTTGGTTGACAAAACACCCGTGGCTGCCAAGACTCTAATTGCAAATCGAGCCTTGAATGCGCAACAATACGAAGGAGTTGGACAGAGAGAAGGGCCACGGCAACAACAAGTGAATGAGGTAAATGCAATTTCAGAATTACAATCTCAAATGGCTAATCTCACTCTTCTTTTGTCACAGGTTGTGGATGGAAACAAAGCACAAGGGCCGGCCATATGTGGAGTGTGTTCTATGCAGGGACATCTCAACGATCAATGCCCTCAAGTGATTGAGAATGGGGGGTGGGAAACTGCCCAAGCCGTAGGTTTCCAAGGCCAAACCCAACAAAGACACGACCCCTACTCAAACACATACAATCCGGGATGGAGAGATCATCCAAACTTCAAGTGGAGGGATTCTCAGCAAGCACAGCCACAAAGCGGATTTAGACAGCCCCCTGGGATGTTTCCAAGGCCGTATGCAGCCCCACAACCTCACCCAACTTCGGCCCAAACCAATTCAGGTTCGTCGTTAAATAATGATAAAATTCTTCAAGTACTAACCTCTTTGACGCAGGACATGCAGAGCATAAAAAATCAAGCTAAAGAGGTGGATGAATTGAAGAAACAAATGGGTCAAATGGCTGAATTCATGGGCCAATTCCGAGAACAAGGCAGGTTGCCTAGTTCAACCGTTGTTAATCCTAAGGGAGGATTTGAAACTGCCCAAGCAATCACGTTGAGAAGTGGTAAGCAGGTTGGAACCGATTCACAACCATCTAGATCAAGTCAAGAAGAGGACACGAAGCTGCAATTGGAGGAGGATGAAGCACCCAAACCCACGGCAAGGAATGCACAATCCTTGCCGCAGCCAATCCCCACTTCTAAACCGTCCTCAACCATCAAGGTAAGTCCCAATATGAATTCTTCAAGCTCTACTCCACTAATTGTGCCCTTTCCTGGCAGGTTGCGGCAATCAAAGAAAGAGGATGCTGAAAAAGACATTCTAGAGACATTCCGGAAAGTTCAAGTCAATATCCCACTCCTTGATGCAATAAAGCAAGTCCCAAGGTATGCTAAGTTTTTGAAAGAGCTTTGTACAACAAGAAGAAGGATTTCTAACAAAGAAGTGGTTCAAGTAAGTGAGAATGTCTCTGCTGTTTTACAAAGGAAATTACCCCCTAAATGCAAAGATCCGGGTAGTTTTACAATTCCTTGTGTTATTGGAAATACTCGTTTTGAATCTGCCATGTTAGACTTAGGTGCATCTATAAATGTCGAGAGGCTCAACGCCGACTCAACCCTCCAATGATGGAAGTTGTGAAGAAGGAAATTATAAAGCTTCTTGATTGTGGAGTAATTTATCCAATCTCAGATAGCCGTTGGGTTTCACCGGTGCAATGTGTTCCAAAGAAATCCGGAGTCACTGTGGTGAAGAATGCCGAGAATGAACTTGTGCCCACACGTATCCAAACAGGTTGGAGAGTGTGCATTGACTATAGGAAGCTAAACGCCACCACGAGGAAGGACCACTTCCCTTTGCCGTTCATTGATCAAATGCTTGAAAGGTTAGCCGGTCATTCTTTTTATTGTTTTCTTGATGGGTACTCTGGATATAATCAGATTGTTATAGCTCCGGATGACCAAGAAAAGACCACTTTCACGTGCCCCTTTGGTACCTTTGCCTATCGTCGCATGCCATTCGGTTTATGCAATGCACCTGCCACCTTTCAAAGATGCATGGTAAGTATCTTTTCAGATTTTGTGGAGAAAATTATTGAGGTATTCATGGATGATTTTAGTGTTTTTGGGGATTCGTTTGATGGGTGCTTAGATAATCTCACTTTGATTCTAAAACGTTGCATTGAAACTAACCTTGTTTTGAATTGGGAAAAATGTCACTTTATGGTAAAACAAGGTATAGTTTTAGGTCATATCATTTCAGAAAGGGGAATTGAGGTTGATAAATCAAAAATAGATCTTGTACGCTACTTACCCTCTCCTACTTCGGTTAGAGAGGTTCGTTCTTTTCTTGGACATGCAGGATTCTATAGGCGATTCATCAAGGACTTTTCAAAGATTTCAAACCCTCTTTGCCGTCTCCTCCAGAAAGATGTGGCTTTTGACTTCAACGAGGAATGTGAGAAGGCATTCAAACACCTCAAAGAGATGCTAACTTCGGCCCCCATCATAGTCCCACCAGATTGGAGCCTTCCTTTTGAGCTTATGTGTGATGCTTCGGATTATGCATTAGGAGCTGTTTTGGGACAAAGGAAGGACAAGAAGCCCCATGTCATCTATTATGCATCTCGGACCTTGAATGACGCACAATTGAATTACTCTACCACTGAAAAAGAACTTCTTGCTGTTGTGTTTGCTTTAGATAAGTTTCGTTCTTATTTACTTGGTACTAAAGTTATTATTTACACTGACCATGCAGCTTTGAAGTATTTGTTCACCAAGAAAGAGGCCAAACCAAGACTCATTCGCTGGATGCTTCTTCTCCAAGAATTCGATATTGAAATCCGGGACAAGAAGGGGAGTGAAAACGTGGTGGCTGATCACTTGAGCCGTATGGTGCAGGAGGAGGATGCCGTGCCTATCCAAGAGACATTCCCAGATGAGCAGCTGCTGTCCATCAAGGTAAGTGAGCCATGGTATGCTGATGTAGTAAATTATTTGGTGTCTAAACACATTCCAAGAGAACTCAACAAGCACCAAAGTGATAAACTTAAAAAGGATGCACGTTCTTATGTTTGGGATGACCCATACTTGTGGAAATATTGCCCTGATCAGGTTCTACGTAGGTGTGTGCATGATTCTGAGTTTAATTCAATTTTAACTTTTTGTCACACCTATGCATGTGGAGGTCACTTTGGTACGCAAAGAACAGCACATAAAGTTTTAGAATGTGGATTTTATTGGCCTACTATCTTTAGAGATGCTAGAACTTTTTGTATGACTTGTGATAGATGTCAAAGAACGGGCAATATAGGTCCTAAACAACAAATGCCGCAACACCCCATATTTAGTGTTGAAATCTTTGATGTTTGGGGTATTGATTTCATGGGTCCTTTTCCTTCCTCACATGGTTTCCTTTATATTTTGCTTGCTGTGGATTATGTGTCGAAATGGGTGGAAGCAAAAGCCACCCGCACTAATGATTCTAAAGTGGTTGCAGATTTTGTTAGAACTAACATATTTGCTAGATTTGGAATGCCAAGAGTCCTAATCAGTGATGGGGGTTCCCATTTTTGCAATCGAACCATTGAGGCGCTACTCAAGAAGTATAATGTCACGCATAAGGTTTCAACACCTTATCACCCTCAAACTAGTGGGCAAGCCGAGGTTTCAAATAGAGAAATCAAGCAGATTTTGGAGAAAACTGTAGGGCCAACTCGGAAGGATTGGAGCTTGCGTTTGAATGATGCATTGTGGGCATATCGCACTGCCTATAAAACCCCAATTGGAATGTCCCCATTTCGGCTAGTCTATGGGAAACCATGTCATCTTCCCGTCGAGTTAGAACATCGTGCACATTGGGCTGTCAAAACATTCAACATGGACATTGATGCCGCAGGTCTTCATAGAAAGCTTCAATTGAATGAGCTAGAAGAAATTAGGAATGAAGCTTATGAGAATGCACGGATCTACAAGGAGAAAACAAAGGCATTCCATGACAAGATGATTCGTAGCAAGCTGTTCTCTATAGGGCAGAAAGTGTTACTTTTCAATTCTCGCCTTCGTCTATTTCCAGGTAAGTTGCGTTCTAAGTGGATTGGTCCTTTTGTGGTTACTCATGTTTTTCCTCATGGTGCAGTCCAAATTCAAAGTTTAAAAACGCAACAAGAATTCAAAGTGAATGGACATCGATTGAAGCCATATTATGAGCACTTTGAAGAGCACATTACGGAGGACATATCCTTTAATGCCGTAGGCCTCATTGAAGACTAGAGGGAAGGTTCGTCCGGCTGGAAGACGTTAAAGCAAGCGCTTCTTGGGAGGCAACCCATGCAAATAAAGACGACCTAGGAACTCTCCGGCTCCAAAACCAGATTTGCGTTTCTAAACCCTACTCTTTATTGCTTTTCCTTTGCCATCTTGTTATGTTAGTTAGTTGTGTTGATTGCTGTTTGCTTTCTGTGAGTATATGTTTGAAACATTGAGGACAATGTTTGGTTTAAGTGTGGGGGGGTAACAAAGTGTTTTTGCATGAAATTCGTGGGTTTTTATCACCTATCACTTTGAATGTTGTTTTCAGTGTTTTTAAGTGTTTTTAAGCTGTTTTTCAGTCTTTTAGTGTGTTTTGAAAAGAAAATCCGAAAATACCATAAAAAGTTGAAAAATTGTTTTGAAAAACCCAAAAAGAGTTGTTTTTGTGTGTTTGTTTGTGTCTTAGGGTACCTTCCAACACAATGATGAGGATTTGGTTTTTAATTGCATAACTGTTAAAGAGAGTTATAAACATGGATGAAAGTTTGAATTGCTCTTTGGTTTATGCTTGGTTGTAGTTGACATTCATGAATTCACATGTAATCACAAAAAGGATAAAATCAGTTTTTGTAACATGCTTGAAGGAAGTAACTCAAACTAACGCTACAACCCTGAGAGACTTGAGCCTTTACCGTTCTTTGGAGAGTTAAAAATCTGTGCATTCTTTGTTTTCTAAAGTCGTTGCATGATCTCATTATTCTTTGCTTGGTTGCTACTTAGAAGGCGTTTCATCATTTAAGTTCCAAATACTAGAACTCATACCCGTTTCATTCAAAGCATGAAATTGATTAGCATAACACATAATCAAGATGGAGTTGTTTAGTTTAAAACCAGAGCCAAAAAGCCTAACCCTTTGCATATGAATTGTAGGTTTAACCCATTTGAGCCTTGATTAGCCTATGTTCTTTGTTTACCCACATTATCCTTACCTGGCCTAGATTAGGACCATCCTTACCCTTGTTCTTAAGGCGTAGCTAAGCATGACCTAAGAATGAATTCCCTTTGTTCGTTATTTGGGCGGCAAAACAAGTGTGGGGGAAGGGATTTATGTGTCTGATTGTGTGCCAACAAGACAAACAAGGGCACGGGTGAAGAAGAAGAAAAAAAAAGAAAACAAAAAAAGAGAAAAATTCGTGTGAAAAAGAAAAGAAAAAAAAAAAAGTTGTGAAAAAGTATGAAAAGTTTTCAAAATAAGTGAGATTGAAGCTCACAAGTGTTGATTGTTGAAGAAGGGGTCCAAAAAGTTGAATTCGGCCCTAAAAATATGTGTTTTCTGTCCCTTTGTGTTCAAAGTGTGCGGCTGCATTCAAGAAAGGGAGTTCTAAGTGTCATATTCATTGCTTTGCTTGCTATTGCTTTAAGAACGTTTGTTTTCCTTACCTTTCTTTGTTAGCCAATACCCCTAGCCCCGTTACAACCCTTGACTTCAATCTTGAGTGTTATGTGTTTCAATATGTGGAGTTTGGGATTGGTATGAGCATATGGTGTCCCTGGTTCTCGCATCTAAGTAGTAGCATTCCATTCATGAGATCATATCTATACATGCATTCCAGAAATTGTTTTCTTTGTCATAAACATATATGTGAGTATTAGTTTTCATATTTACATCAATCTTCTCACATATAACTAGTGTAGGGAGTGTAGTTAGAAAATCTGAGTGAAAATAAGAGTGTACCTAGTGAGGAATTGAGTGAATTCTCTAAGGCATGTTACTACGTTTAAAACATTGTTTTAATTGGTTAGATGAGAGTTAATGTGTGGTAACTTTGATTAAGTATGTGCTCAAGGGTAGGGATAACTAAAATCTGTGGGAGTAATGATCTTTGGCATGTTATGTATCATTGAAGATCCCTGAGGTGAATGTTGGAAGGTTTAGGTTACGTTTGTTTGTTTTGTTTTGCTTGAGGACTAGCAAAAGCTAAGTGTGGGGGAATTTGATAGGAGCATATTTATGCTACTTAGTTAGTGTGTTTCCTTGCATTTGCTTAGCTATTTGTTGTTTAGTATAGTGTTTAAAGTCATTTTCGTGTGTTTTTAGGTCCAAGAAGCAAAGTTGGCAAAAAGATGCATTTTGGAGCATTTTAGAGCAAATCTGGGCTTGGAATGGATAGCACAAGCAATGGGCATGAAGATGGACGAATTTGGAGTTTAAATGGAGTTGGGAATATGTTTCAAGGTTGGAGAAATAAATTCAAATCATTGAAGATAAGGAATCAGCTCAAAAGAAGGAGGATTATCCAAAACATTATCCAAACAACCTTATCTTATCTTATCTTATCCAATCCTTATCTTATCTTAACAAACCTTATCCTATCCTAATCCTTTTCTAATTTAATTCCTGGTACAATGAGGGTTTATTTTCTGATTGGGGGACATTTAAATTAAGTTTCTAGAAACCCGAAGCCTTGCCGCACCTAGCTTTCCAGAAAACCTGATTTCCTTGCCTTGCAAGGCTTTCTAGAAGCCTTATCCCTCCTTATCCTATTGTGCCGCACCTTAGGCCCTTTCCCATTGGAAATCTGATTGTTTTGAGCCTATTTCTGAATGGATTTGGCTTTCTAGAAGTCCCAATCTGATTCACCTAGGGTTTTGGTGCCTATATATATACTAATCAATCCTTTGCCGTGAACACCACCCTCCATACACAACCATTCACGCCAGAAATCATCCCCTACCCCTGCCGTGCCATATCATCCACACAAACCCAGAAAACCCCTGTTGTGCCGCAGCTATTCAAGGAAGGAGAAGGTGCCACTCTAAGTCGTGACTACTGCTGGAGCGTTCTTAGGTGTTGTCTATCCTTGGTTTCAATGTTTCAATTTAGTTTTCTTTGTTTAATTGCTGTCATGAGGAACTAAACCCCTATTAGTTAGAGGGGGAATTTGAAGCCATGAATATATGTTTCTTATGATTTGATTCACTCCAGTTACGATTTCATAAATTATGAATGTGGTTTACTTTTCTGTGCTTATTAAGAACTTGTTTATGTATGTGGGTTGGGGGTCGACACTTAGTTTACATGCATGAATTTGATGCTAGGATATAAGGGAATTTCACCTAATCGTTATGAACTTATATTCACAAGTAGTAAAGATTGCTAGTCACAATTGTGTTAAGTAAACCCTAGGCTGGATTAACATGCGTCTTCCATAGTTATGAATGCCTTGTCAATGTTTATGATTTCCATGGAACTTAATGATCTTTGATATGTATCTCTATCATGCGTATTCCATAGTTAGGGAACTTGATAAGAATAATTTGGTTGTGATGCGTTATCCATTCAATTCAATGAACTTAGGGAAATCTGGGAATTAATTAGTTCAATACAATTAATTCGGAACATTGTCATTCATAGTTTATCGAAAGAGTAACTGGGAATCAAGTTGTATGCATATGTTTATGTGTGGATAAGGATCCCTCTAACTAGCCATTCACCCATTCAAATCACCAATTTCGTGCCTTTTTAAGTTGTCTTTACAATTTTGTTTGTTTAAGTTTAAATTCGTTCAAAAACAAATCCCCCTTTATTTTGAAGTGTTAGAATAGTTAAAATCTGTTTTGATTTGTGTTTTTAAGTGTCTTGAGTCAAGTTAAAGTCTATTTCCGTCCAAAGTAGTGTTTAGAGTTCAAAACTGCCCAGTTTGTGTTTTTAGGCAGTTTTGAGTGTTTTTGTGCTGTTTTGAGTCTTTTGAGTTGTTTTAGTGTTTTAGAATTTAGTCTTGCATTCTTTGAGTCTAGTTTAGTGTTTTAAACTTTGTTTTTACGTTTTTAAGTCAGATTCAAGTGTTTAGCAATCCCTCCTAATCCCCGGTCCAGAACGATCCCTACTTATACATATACTACAACTGTCAAGAAGAGGGTTTAATTTGTGTGTCAAGTTAATTTTCACATCACGTTCTAGGCCGGGGATTAGGAGGGATTGCTAAACCACTTGAAAACTGACTCAAAAACTTAAAACAAAGTTGAAACACTAAATTAGACTCAAAGAATGCAAAACTATACTCTAAAACACTAAAACAAACCAAAAGACTCAAAACAGCAAACAAACACTCAAAACTGCCTTAAAACCACTTTCTGGGCAGTTTTGAGCACTAAGGAAGAATTTGGACGAAAACAGTTTATAACTCGACTCAAAACACTTAAAAACACAAACTAAATTGATTTCTCACTAACTTGACACTTCAAAATAAAGGGGGAATTGGTTTTGACGAAATTGAAAACAAAACATAAACTTTGTAAAACAAAACAGATTGTAAAACGAAATTGGTTTAAATCAATGGATGGAAGGCTAGCTAAGGGGTTCTTCTCCACACATGTCATACTTGCATACAAAACGATTTCTAATTGCAATTCAATAACCCACGAATTCTCAACACTCCAAGTTAATTAGGTCTGCTTAAATTAACTTTCAGATTTCCCTTATGTCAATGAATTGGATGGAAACTGCACATCACAATCAAATTATTCTTCAAGAGTTCTCTATATTAAAGCGCATACTAGAGATACAATCAAAGATCATTACGTTCAATGGAAATCATAAGTATTGACGAGGCACTTGTAACTATGAAAGCGCATGATACTTATGCCAAGAATTTACCTAACACAATTGAGATCATCAACCTTTACTACTTGTGAATATAAAGTTGTAACGATTAGGTGAAACTTCCTTATATCCTAGCATTAGATTTATGCATGACAATCAAGCGTGCACTCTCAACCAACACACACAAATCAGTTTAATTCAAATAGATAAGTAAATTGAATTCACAACTTATGAAACGCAATTAGAGGTAATCAAATCATATAGCAAGCATAAACATGGTTTCGAATCACCCCCTAGCCAAGGGGGTTTAGTTCCTCATACGTACAGAACAAAGAATATTGAATTTAAACATTGAAATCAAAGGAAAGGAAACACCTAAAACTTCCAGCAATTCAAACTTGAATGGCGTGCACGTCCCAGGGCTCCTTCTCCTCCTCTTTGCTGCGGCACAAGGTCTTGGGACAGGTTTAAGGGGTTATGAATGGTGTAGAAGGCTGGGTTAATGGCTAGGATGGATGTATGGTGCGGCAGAGAGTGGTGAAGAGTTTCTGGCGAGAATGATGTATATGGCGGGTGTGTAACCTGCGGCAACCCTTTAAACTTATATATATAGGCACCACAAACCCTAGGGTAATCAGATTAGGGCTTGGACTCAGCATTGCACAAGGAATTAGGGCAGCGGCAGAAATTGTGAATCCATTAGGAAAAAGGATTTTGGCCCAATTGATTTCTGAAAAGGATTTGTAGAACCCAAATCCACAAGGAAAAAGCTTAATAAGTCAGAATCCAAGAGGGAATGGGAGTGAGAAGGCACGGCACAAAGGGATAAGGCAGGGAGCCTTGCAAGGCAAGGAAAATACCTTCTAGAAAGAAGGGAGGCGCCAGATTTTTAGGCTTCCAGAAAGAATGTGTTTTGTGGCAGATTTTGGGGCTTCTAGAGGGATTTGGGGCGCCACTTTTATAGGACAAGGGATAAGACTTCTAGAAATCAGGTTAGGATAAGATTGGATAAGATAAGGTAAGGATTGGATAAGATAAGATAAGATAAGGTTGTTTTAGATAATGTTTTGGATAATTCTCCTTCTTTTGAGCTGATTCCTTATCTTCTCTATCTTTGACTTCTTTCTTCCATCTTCTTAGCTGATTTCAAGCCTTAATATCTTCAGTTTCGTCCATCAACTTGCCTCCATGCTTGCACTACCCCATCTTGGCCCAAAAATGCTCTAGAATGCTCCAAATTGCTTCTTTTTGCATACTTGCCCTTAGAACCTGAAAATACATCAAACTAGCTTAAAAGACTACTTTAACTAAGGAAAAACAACATAAATGCACAAGAACAAGCTAACTAAGGTGCATGAATATGCTCCTATCATCAATACTTATAGTTCTCATGATGCTTAATGATCTGTGATTGTATCTTTATTGTGCTGTTCACGTAAAGAACTTTTAGAGAATGCTTTGAATTGTTGTATGCGCTTTCCCATCCAATTCAATAACTTAAGGAGAACTTGAAGGTTAATTTAAGCGGATGATGTGAAAATTAACTTGACACACAAATTAAACCCTCTTCTTGACAGTTGTAGTATATGTATAAGTAGGGATCGTTCTGGACCGGGGATTAGGAGGGATTGCTAAACACTTGAATCTGACTCAAAAACGTAAAAACAAAGTTTAAAACACTAAACTAGACTCAAAGAATGCAAGACTAAATTCTAAAACACTAAAACAACTCAAAAGACTCAAAACAGCACAAAAACACTCAAAACTGCCTAAAAACACAAACTGGGCAGTTTTGAACTCTAAACACTACTTTGGACGAAAATAGATTTTAACTTGACTCAAGACACTTAAAAACACAAATCAAAACAGATTTTAACTATTCTAACACTTCAAAATAAAGGGGGATTTGTTTTTGAACGAATTTAAACTTAAACAAACAAAATTGTAAAGACAACTTAAAAAGGCACGAAATTGGTGATTTGAATGGGTGAATGGCTAGTTAGAGGGATCCTTATCCACACATAAACATATGCATACAACTTGATTCCCAGTTACTCTTTCGATAAACCATGAATGACAATGTTCCGAATTAATTGTATTGAACTAATTAATTCCCAGATTTCCCTAAGTTCATTGAATTGAATGGATAACGCATCACAACCAAATTATTCTTATCAAGTTCCCTAACTATGGAATACGCATGATAGAGATACATATCAAAGATCATTAAGTTCCATGGAAATCATAAACATTGACAAGGCATTCATAACTATGGAATACGCATGTTACTCCTGCCTAGGATTTACTTAACACAATTGTGACTAGCAATCTTTACTACTTGTGAATATAAGTTCATAACGATTAGGTGAAATTCCCTTATATCCTAGCATCAAATTCATGCATGTAAACTAAGTAGGCCTCCTTAATCAACACACAAGAACAAGTTCTTCATAAAACAGATAAGTAAATCACATTCACAATTTATGAAATCATAACTGGAGTAAATCAAATCATAAGAAACATATATTCATGGCTTCAAATTCCCCCTCTAACTAATAGGGTTTTAGTTCCTCATGATAGCAATTAAACAAAGAAAACTGAATTGAAACATTGAAAACAAGGATAGACAACACCTAAGAACGCTCCAGCAGTAGTCACGACTTAGAGTGGCACCTTCTCCTTCCTTCCTTGAATAGCTGCGGCACAAGAGGGGTTTTCTGGGTTTGTGTGGATGATATGGCACGGCAGGGGGTGGTGGATGATTTCTGGCGTGAATGGTTGTGTATGGAGGGTGGTGTGCACGGCAAAGGAGTGATTAGTATATATATAGGCACCAAAACCCTAGGTGAATCAGATTGGAACTTCTAGAAAGCCAAATCCATTCAGAAATAGGCTCAAAACAATCAGATTTCCAATGGGAAAGGGCCTAAGGTGCGGCACAATAGGATAAGGAGGGATAAGGCTTCTAGAAAGCCTTGCAAGGCAAGGAAATCAGGTTTTCTGGAAAGCTAGGTGCGGCAAGGCTTAGGGTTTCTAGAAACTTAATTTAAATGTCCCCCAATCAGAAAATAAACCCTCATTGTACCAGGAATTGAATTAGAAAAGGATTAGGATAGGATAAGGTTTGTTAAGATAAGATAAGGATTGGATAAGATAAGATAAGATAAGGTTGTTTGGATAATGTTTTGGATAATCCTCCTTCTTTTGAGCTGATTCCTTATCTTCAATGATTTGAATTTATTTCTCCAACCTTGAAACATATTCCCAACTCCATTTAAACTCCAAATTCGTCCATGATAGGAGCATATTTATGCTACTTAGTTAGTGTGTTTCCTTGCATTTGCTTAGCTATTTGTTGCTTAGTATAGTGTTTAAAGTCATTTTCGTGTGTTTTTAGGTCCAAGAAGCAAAGTTGGCAAAAAGATGCATTTTGGAGCATTTTAGAGCAAATCTGGGCTTGGAATGGTTAGCACAAGCAATGGGCATGAAGATGGACGAATTTGGAGTTTAAATGGAGTTGGGAATATGTTTCAAGGTTGGAGAAATAAATTCAAATCATTGAAGATAAGGAATCAGCTCAAAAGAAGGAGGATTATCCAAAACATTATCCAAGCAACCTTATCTTATCTTATCCAATCCTTATCTTATCTTAACAAACCTTATCCTATCCTAATCCTTTTCTAATTCAATTCCTGGTACAATGAGGGTTTATTTTCTGATTGGGGGACATTTAAGTTAAGTTTCTAGAAACCCTAAGCCTTGCCGCACCTTAGGCCCTTTCCCATTAGAAATCTGATTGTTTTGAACCTATTTCTGGATGGATTTGGCTTTCTAGAAGTCCTAATCTGATTCATCTAGGGTTTTTGGTGCCTATATATATACTAATCAACCCTTTGCCGTACACACCACCCTCCATATACATCATTCACGCCAGAAATCATCCACCACTCTCTGCCGCCCCTTTCCTTCACCATTCTCCATAGTTTCTGACCTAATTCACCCCCTGCCGTGCCATATCATCCACACAAACCCAGAAAACCCCTCTTGTGCCGCAGCTATTCAAGGAAGGAAGGAGAAGGTGCCACTCTAAGTCGTGACTACTGCTGGAGCGTTCTTAGGTGTTGTCTATCCTTGTTTTCAATGTTTCAATTCAGTTTTCTTTGTTTAATTGCTATCATGAGGAACTAAGCCCCTATTAGTTAGAGGGGGAATTTGAAGCCATGAATATATGTTTCTTATGATTTGATTTACTCCAGTTATGATTTCATAAATTGTGAATGTGGTTTGCTTAACTGTTTTATTAAGAACTTGTTCTTGTGTGTTGATTAAGGATGCATACTTAGTTTACATGCATGAATTTGATGCTAGAATATAAGGGAATTTCACCTAATCGTTATGAACTTATATTCACAAGTAGTAAAGGTTGCTAGTCACAATCATGTTAAGTAAACCCTAGGCTGGATTAACATGCGTCTTCCATAGTTATGAATGCCTCCACTTAAAGTTTGGATGATCTCTCCACCCCGGATTGTATGTGTTTGAGTATGGGTCGTGTCTTTGTTGGGTTTGGCTTTGAAAACCCACGGCTTGGGCAGTTTCCCACCCCCCATTCTCAATCAATTGAGGGCATTGATCGTTGAGATGTCCCTGCATAGAACACACTCCACATATGGCCGGCCCTTGTGCTTTGGTTCCATCCACAACCTGTGACAAAAGAAGAGTGAGATTAGCCATTTGAGATTGTAATTCTGAAATTGCATTTACCTCATTCACTTGTTGTTGCCGTGGCCCTTCTCTCTGTCCAACTCCTTCGTATTGTTGCGCATTCAAGGCTCGATTTGCAATTAGAGTCTTGGCAGCCACGGGTGTTTTGTCAACCAAAGCTCCTCCCGCTGAAGCATCAAGCATTTGTCTCTCAATGGGGAGAAGTCCTTCATAGAAATATTGGAGGAGAAGCTCTTCCTTCATTTGGTGTTGTGGACAAGAAGCAACAAGCGCCTTGAAACGCTCATAATAGGCTGGAAACGATTCCCCTTGGTTTTGTTGAATGCCACTTATCCTTTTCCTCAAGAGAATGACTCTGGAAGTTGGGAAAAATTTCTCTAAGAATGTGCGCTTCATGCTTTCCCACGAAGTAACGGTTCCAGGTGCTAGTTCGTAGAGCCAATCCTTAGCCTTTTCCAAAAGAGAGAATGGAAAGGCTTTCATCTTCAATATACTCCCATCAACATTGACAGGGGTCATGCTTGAACAAACCACTTCAAATTCCTTCAAGTGCTTGTTCGGATCTTCCATGGACAACCCGTGGAATTTGGGGATGTGGTGCAACAAGCTGGACTTCAATTCAAACTCATCAGTCTTGCCTTGAGCCGCCCTAGGATATTGAATGCATAAAGGGGTCGCATTGTCCAATCCCGAGGCTGAAAGTTCTTTGATTGTTCGGTTATCTGCAGCCATGGCTTGTTCTTTCTCTTCTTGTTCTTCAAATTCAGATTCAGAGCTAGAACTAGTACCTACAACTAAGAAAACAAAACGAACTCAGAAAACAAAGAAAAACAAAAACAACTAAGACACACGGCACAAAATAGGGAGATTAGCAAGTTTGCTAATCCCCGGCAACGGCGCCAAAATTTGATGTGAGAATTACTTGACACTCAAATTAAAACCCTATCGACGTAGTATATGAAAGTAGGGATCGTTTTAGGCCGGGGATTAGAAGGGATGCTAATCTATACAAATTAAACTCTAAACACTAAAACTGGACTCTAGACAATGAAAATAAGTACTAGGGATCAATTTGGACGAATTTTAACTCTAGACACCTTTAAACAACCTAACTTGACTCAAATAACTCAAAACAAACTCAAAACAGCAAATATAATTCAATTAAACAGTTTCTGGACTCTAAAGACTCAAAACAAGCTAAATAGACCTAAAACACACAAAACAAGTTATCTAGACTCTAAACTAACACCTAAGATTGATTTGAACGAAATTAAGACTCAAATTGACTCAAAAGACTAAGAGACTCAAGATTTGACGAATTTAGACCTTACTAACACAAACTAAAATCAGGGGATTGGTTTTGAACGAATTTAAACTTAAGCAAAACAGAATTATAAAGACAACTTAAAAAGGCACGAAATTGGTGATTTAAATGGGTGAATGGCTAGTTAGAGGGATCCTTATCCACACATAAACATATGCATGCAACTTGATTCCCAGTTACTCTTTCGATAAACCATGAATGACAATGTTCCGAATTAATTGTATTGAACTAATCAATTCCCAGATTTCCCTAGATTCGTTGAATTGAATGGATAACGCATCACAACCAAATTATTCTTTCTCAAACTCCCTAACTATGGAATACGCATGATAGAGACATTCAACAAAGATCATTAAGTTCAATGGAAATCATGAACATTGACAAGGCATTCATAACTATGGAAGACGCATGTTAATCCAGCCTAGGGTTTACTTAACATGATTGTGACTAGCAACCTTTACTACTTGTGAATATAAGTGATAGGAGCATATTTATGCGACTTAGTTAGCTTGTTTTCATGCATTTACGTTGTTAGTTCTTAGTTAATTTTGTATTTTAAGCTATTTTCGTGTATTTGTAGGTTCAAAGTGTCAAGATGGCAAAAAGAGGCAATTTGGAGCATTCTAGAGCATTTTTGGGCCAAGATTGGGTAGTGCAAGCATGGAGGCAAGTTGATGGACGAAATTGAAGATATAAAGGCTTGAAATCAGCTAAGAAGATGGAAGAAAGAAATTGAAGATAAAGAAGATAAGGAATCAGCTCAAAAGAAGGAGAATTATCCAAAACATTATCCAAAACAACCTTATCTTATCTTATCTTACCCAATCCTTATCTTATCTCACCTTATCTTATCCTAATCTTATCCTAACCTGTTTTCTTCAGTTTAGGGGACTTAAAACCTGATTTCTAGAAGTCCTATCCATTCCCCTACAAAAGTGGCGCCCCAAACTCTTCTAGAAACCCCAAAATCTGCCCAGAAACACATTCTTTCTAGAAGCCTAAAAATCTGGCGTCTCCTTCCCTTCTTGAATCCTTTTTCCTTGCCTTGCAAGGCATTCCCTGCCCTTATCCTATTGTGCCGCACCTTAGGCCCTTTCCCATTAGAAATCTGATTGTTTTGAGCCTATTTCTGGATGGATTTGGCTTTCTAGAAGTCCTAATCTGATTCATCTAGGGTTTTTGGTGCCTATATATATACTAATCAACCCTTTGCCGTACACACCACCCTCCATATACATCATTCACGCCAGAAATCACCCACCACTCTCTGCCGCCCCTTTCCTTCACCATTCTCCATAGTTTCTGACCTAATTCACCCCTTGCCGTGCCATATCATCCACACAAACCCAGAAAACCCCTCTTGTGCCGCAGCTATTCAAGGAAGGAAGGAGAAGGTGCCACTCTAAGTCGTGACTACTGCTGGAGCGTTCTTAGGTGTTGTCTATCCTTGTTTTCAATGTTTCAATTCAGTTTTCTTTGTTTAATTGCTATCATGAGGAACTAAACCCCTATTAGTTAGAGGGGGAATTTGAAGCCATGAATATATGTTTCTTATGATTTGATTTACTCCAGTTATGATTTCATAAATTGTGAATGTGGTTTACTTATCTGTTTTATTAAGAACTTGTTCTTGTGTGTTGATTAAGGATGCATACTTAGTTTGCATGCATGAATTTGATGCTAGAATATAAGGGAATTTCACCTAATCGTTATGAACTTATATTCACAAGTAGTAAAGGTTGCTAGTCACAATCATGTTAAGTAAACCCTAGGCTGGATTAACATGCGTCTTCCATAGTTATGAATGCCTTGTCAATGTTCATGATTTCCATTGAACTTAATGATCTTTGTTGAATGTCTCTATCATGCGTATTCCATAGTTAGGGAGTTTGAGAAAGAATAATTTGGTTGTGATGCGTTATCCATTCAATTCAATGAATCTAGGGAAATCTGGGAATTGATTAGTTCAATACAATTAATTCGGAACATTGTCATTCATGGTTTATCGAAAGAGTAACTGGGAATCAAGTTGTATGCATATGTTTATGTGTGGATAAGGATCCCTCTAACTAGCCATTCACCCATTTAAATCACCAATTTCGTGCCTTTTTAAGTTGTCTTTACAATTTTGTTTGTTTAAGTTTAAATTCGTTCAAAAACAATCCCCTGCTTTTAGTTTGTGTTAGTAGAGTCTAAATTCGTCAAATCTTGAGTCTTTTAGTCTTTTGAGTCAATTTGAGTCTTAATTTCGTTCAAATCAATCTTAGGTGTTAGTTTAGAGTCTAGATAACTTGTTTTGTGTGTTTTAGGTCTATTTAGCTTGTTTTGAGTCTTTAGAGTCCAGAAACTGTTTAATTGAATTTTATTTGCTGGTTTGAGTTTGTTTTGAGTTATTTGAGTCAAGTTAGGTTGTTTAAAGGTGTCTAGAGTTAAAATTCGTCCAAATTGATCCCTAGTACTTGTTTTCATTGTTTTAAGTCCAGTTTATTGTTTTAAGAGTCTAATTTGTGTAGATTAGCATCCCTTCTAATCCCCGGCCTAAAACGATCCCTACTTTCATATACTACGTCGATAGGGTTTTAATTTGAGTGTCAAGTAATTCTCACATCAGTCTATCTTCATGCCCATTGCTTGTGCTATCCATTCCAAGCCCAGATTTGCTCTAAAATGCTCCAAAATGCATCTTTTTGCCAACTTTGCTTCTTGGACCTAAAAACACACGAAAATGACTTTAAACACTATACTAAGCAACAAATAGCTAAGCAAATGCAAGGAAACACACTAACTAAGTAGCATAAATATGCTCCTATCAAATTCCCCCACACTTAGCTTTTGCTAGTCCTCAAGCAAAACAAAACAAACAAACGTAACCTAAACCTTCCAACATTCACCTCAGGGATCTTCAATGATACATAACATGCCAAAGATCATTACTCCCACAGATTTTAGTTATCCCTACCCTTGAGCACATACTTAATCAAAGTTACCACACATTAGCTCGCATTTAATCAATTAAAACAACATTTTGAATGTAGTAACATGCCTTAGAGAATCCCTCAATTCCTTACTAGATATGCACTCAATCACACAGATTTTCTGACTACACTCCCTACACTAGTTATATGTGAGAAGATTAATGTAAATATGAAACTAATACTCACATATATGTTTATGACAAAGAAAGCAATTTCTGGAATGCATGTATAGATATGATCTCATGAATAGAATGCTACTACTTAGATGCGAGAACCAGGGACACCATATGCTCATACCAATCCCAAACTCCACATATTGAAACACATAACACTCAAGATTGAAGTATAGGGTTATAACGGGGCTAGGGGGTATTGGCTAACAAAGAAAGGTAAGGAAGACAAACGTTCTTAAAGCAATAGCAAGCAAAGCAATGAATATGACACTTAGAACTCCCTTTCTTGAAACGCAGCCACGAACTTTGAACACAAAGGGGAAGATTACACATATTTAGGGCCAATTTCAACTTTTTGGACCCCTTCTTCAACAATCAACACTTGTGAGTTTATTCTCACTTATTTTGAACACTTTTCATACTTTTTCACAACTTTTCTTTTTTCTTTTCTTTTTCACACGAATTTTTTTTTTTTTTTTTTTTTTTTTTTATCTTTTTTTCTTCTTCTTCACCCGTGCCCTTGTTTGATACTTTGTTGGCACACAATCAGACACATAAATCCCTTCCCCCACACTTGTTTTGCCGCCCAAATAACGAACAAAGGGAATTCATTCTTAGGTCATGCTCACTATGCCTTAAGAACAAGGGTAAGGATGGTCCTAATCTAGGCTAGGTAAGGATAATGTGGGTAAACAAAGAACATAGGCTAAACAAGGCTCAAATGGGTTAAACCTACAATTCATATGCAAAGGGTTAGGCCTTTTGGCTCTGGTTTTAAACTAAACAACTTCATCTTGATTATGTGTTATGCTAATCAATTTCATGCTTTGAATGAAACGGGTATGAGTTCTAGTATTTGGAACTAAATGATGAAACGCCTTCTAAGTAGCAACCAAGCAAAGAATAATGAGATCATGCAACGACTTTAGAAAACAAAGAATGCACAGATTTTTAACTCTCCAAAGAACGTTAAAGGCTCAAGTCTCTCAGGGTTGTAGCGTTAGTTTGAGTTACTTCCTTCAAGCATGTTACAAAAACTGATTTTATCCTTTTTGTGATTACATGTGAATTCATGAATGTCAACTACAACCAAGCATATACCAAAGAGCAATTCAAACTTTCATCCATGTTTGTAACTTTCTTTAACAGTTATGCAATTAAAAACCAAATCCTCATCATTGTGTTGGAAGGTACCCTAAGACACAAACGAACACACAAAAACAACTATTTTTGGGTTTTTTAAAACAATTTTTCAAATTTTTATGGTATTTTCGGATTTTCTTTTCAAAACACACTAAAAGACTGAAAAACAGCTTAAAAACACTTAAAAACACTGAAAACAACATTCAAAGTGATAGGTGATAAAAACCCACGAATTTCATGCAAAAACACTTAAAAACACTGAAAACAACATTCAAAGTGATAGGTGATAAAAACCCACGAATTTCATGCAAAAACACTTTGTTACCCCCCCACACTTAAACCAAACATTGTCCTCAATGTTTCAAACATAAACTCACAGAAAGCAAACAGCAATCAACACAACTAACTAACATAACAAGATGGCAAAGGAAAAGCAATAAAGAGTAGGGTTTAGAAACGCAAATCTGGTTTTGGAGCCGGAGAGTTCCTAGGTCGTCTTTATTTGCATGGGTTGCCTCCCAAGAAGCGCTTGCTTTAACGTCTTCCAGCCGGACGAACCTTCCCTCTAGTCTTCGATGAGGCCTACGGCATTAAAGGATATGTCCTCCGTAATGTGCTCTTCAAAGTGCTCATAATATGGCTTCAACCGATGTCCATTCACTTTGAATTCTTGTTGCGTTTTTAAACTTTGAATTTGGACTGCACCATGAGGAAAAACATTAGTAACCACAAAAGGACCAATCCACTTAGAACGCAACTTACCTGGAAATAGACGAAGGCGAGAATTGAAAAGTAACACTTTCTGCCCTATAGAGAACAGCTTGCAACGAATCATCTTGTCATGGAATGCCTTTGTTTTCTCCTTGTAGATCCGTGCATTCTCATAAGCTTCATTCCTAATTTCTTCTAGCTCATTCAATTGAAGCTTTCTATGAAGACCTGCGGCATCAATGTCCATGTTGAATGTTTTGACAGCCCAATGTGCACGATGTTCTAACTCGACGGGAAGATGACATGGTTTCCCATAGACTAGCCGAAATGGGGACATTCCAATTGGGGTTTTATAGGCAGTGCGATACGCCCACAATGCATCATTCAAACGCAAGCTCCAATCCTTCCGAGTTGGCCCTACAGTTTTCTCCAAAATCTGCTTGATTTCTCTATTTGAAACCTCGGCTTGCCCACTGGTTTGAGGGTGATAAGGTGTTGAAACCTTATGCGTGACATTATACTTCTTGAGCAGCGCCTCAATGGTTCGATTGCAAAAATGGGAACCCCCATCACTGATTAGGACTCTTGGCATTCCAAATCTAGCAAATATGTTAGTTCTAACAAAATCTGCAACCACTTTAGAATCATTAGTGCGGGTGGCTTTTGCTTCCACCCATTTCGACACATAATCCACAGCAAGCAAAATATAAAGGAAACCATGTGAGGAAGGAAAAGGACCCATGAAATCAATACCCCAAACATCAAAGATTTCAACACTAAATATGGGGTGTTGCGGCATTTGTTGTTTAGGACCTATATTGCCCGTTCTTTGACATCTATCACAAGTCATACAAAAAGTTCTAGCATCTCTAAAGATAGTAGGCCAATAAAATCCACATTCTAAAACTTTATGTGCTGTTCTTTGCGTACCAAAGTGACCTCCACATGCATAGGTGTGACAAAAAGTTAAAATTGAATTAAACTCAGAATCATGCACACACCTACGTAGAACCTGATCAGGGCAATATTTCCACAAGTATGGGTCATCCCAAACATAAGAACGTGCATCCTTTTTAAGTTTATCACTTTGGTGCTTGTTTAGTTCTCTTGGAATGTGTTTAGACACCAAATAATTTACTACATCGGCATACCATGGCTCACTTACCTTGATGGACAGCAGCTGCTCATCTGGGAATGTCTCTTGGATAGGCACGGCATCCTCCTCCTGCACCATACGGCTCAAGTGATCAGCCACCACGTTTTCACTCCCCTTCTTGTCCCGGATTTCAATATCGAATTCTTGGAGAAGAAGCATCCAGCGAATGAGTCTTGGTTTGGCCTCTTTCTTGGTGAACAAATACTTCAAAGCTGCATGGTCAGTGTAAATAATAACTTTAGTACCAAGTAAATAAGAACGAAACTTATCTAAAGCAAACACAACAGCAAGAAGTTCTTTTTCAGTGGTAGAGTAATTCAATTGTGCATCATTCAAGGTCCGAGATGCATAATAGATGACATGGGGCTTCTTGTCCTTCCTTTGTCCCAAAACAGCTCCTAATGCATAATCCGAAGCATCACACATAAGCTCAAAAGGAAGGCTCCAATCTGGTGGGACTATGATGGGGGCCGAAGTTAGCATCTCTTTGAGGTGTTTGAATGCCTTCTCACATTCCTCGTTGAAGTCAAAAGCCACATCTTTCTGGAGGAGACGGCAAAGAGGGTTTGAAATCTTTGAAAAGTCCTTGATGAATCGCCTATAGAATCCTGCATGTCCAAGAAAAGAACGAACCTCTCTAACCGAAGTAGGAGAGGGTAAGTAGCGTACAAGATCTATTTTTGATTTATCAACCTCAATTCCCCTTTCTGAAATGATATGACCTAAAACTATGCCTTGTTTTACCATAAAGTGACATTTTTCCCAATTCAAAACAAGGTTAGTTTCAATGCAACGTTTTAGAATCAAAGTGAGATTATCTAAGCACCCATCAAACGAATCCCCAAAAACACTAAAATCATCCATGAATACCTCAATAATCTTCTCCACAAAATCTGAAAAGATACTTACCATGCATCTTTGAAAGGTGGCAGGTGCATTGCATAAACCGAATGGCATGCGACGATAGGCAAAGGTACCAAAGGGGCACGTGAAAGTGGTCTTTTCTTGGTCATCCGGAGCTATAACAATCTGATTATATCCAGAGTACCCATCAAGAAAACAATAAAAAGAATGACCGGCTAACCTTTCAAGCATTTGATCAATGAACGGCAAAGGGAAGTGGTCCTTCCTCGTGGTGGCGTTTAGCTTCCTATAGTCAATGCACACTCTCCAACCTGTTTGGATACGTGTGGGCACAAGTTCATTCTCGGCATTCTTCACCACAGTGACTCCGGATTTCTTTGGAACACATTGCACCGGTGAAACCCAACGGCTATCTGAGATTGGATAAATTACTCCACAATCAAGAAGCTTTATAATTTCCTTCTTCACAACTTCCATCATTGGAGGGTTGAGTCGGCGTTGAGCCTCTCGAGTTGGTTTAGCCCCCTCCTCTAGAAGTATGCGATGCATGCATGTTGTAGGGCTAATCCCCCTAATATCGGCCAATGTCCATCCAATGGCTGTTTTGTGCTCTTTCAACACCTGAATTAACTTTCCTTCCTCTGTTGCCGTGAGTGTGGAGGATACAATGACGGGCAATGTCTCGTTATCTCCCAAAAAGACGTACTTCAAATGATCCGGCAATGGTTTAAGCTCAAGTACGGGTGCCTGAATCACTGAGGGTAACAACTTGTTAGTAGAAATTGGAATTGAAATTGGTTTTGAAGGCTTACCATGGTGCTGAGGTAGTGACTCTAGGGCAGCCACCATCTCGGCCTCTTCTTCACTTATAGGCACGGCAATATTGGGTTTTTGCCCAATTCCTTGTGCAATTGTTGATTCAAGGGGATCCCTATCCTAGGAATCAAGGTAATCCTGCGCCAATTCATCAAATATATCAATAGCAAAACAAGAATGATTTTCTTTAGGAAATTTAATAGTTTCAGCAAGATTGAAATCAATAACTTCCCCATCAAATTCCATTGTCAACGTCCCTTTGAACACATCGATCTTGGTGCGGGCTGTTTTCATGAAAGGTCTCCCAAGGAGGATCGGCAAAGGGGTAGAATGGGGTGTATCCTCCATGTCAAGCACATAAAAATCCGCTGGAAAAATCAGATTTCCAACCTGCACCAAAACATCTTCCAAAACTCCTTTTGGATATGCATTAGAACGATCGGCTAATTGGATAATAACACCATCATTTTTAAGCTCTCCTAAATTCATAGATGCATAAACAGAATATGGCATGACATTTATAGATGCACCTAAGTCTAACATGGCAGATTCAAAACGAGTATTTCCAATAACACAAGGAATTGTAAAACTACCCGGATCTTTGCATTTAGGGGGTAATTTCCTTTGTAGAACAGCAGAGACATTCTCACTTACTTGAACCACTTCTTTGTGAGAAATCCTTCTCCTTGCTGTACAAAGCTCTTTCAAAAACTTAGCATACCTTGGGACCTGCTTTATTGCATCAAGGAGTGGGATATTGACTTGAACTTTCCGGAATGTCTCTAGAATGTCTTTTTCAGCATCCTCTTTCTTTGATTGCCGCAACCTGCCAGGAAAGGGCACAATTAGTGGAGTAGAGCTTGAAGAATTCATATTAGGACTTACCTTGATGGTTGAGGACGGTTTAGAAGTGGGGATTGGCTGCGGCAAGGATTGTGCATTCATTGCCGTGGGTTTGGGTGCTTCATCCTCCTCCAATTGCAGCTTCTTGTCCTCTTCTTGACTTGATCTAGATGGTTGTGAATCAGTTCCCACCTGCTTACCACTTCTCAACGTGATTGCTTGGGCAGTTTCAAATCCTCCCTTAGGATTAACAACGGTTGAACTAGGCAACCTGCCTTGTTCTCGGAATTGGCCCATGAATTCAGCCATTTGACCCATTTGTTTCTTCAATTCATCCACCTCTTTAGCTTGATTTTTTATGCTCTGCATGTCCTGCGTCAAAGAGGTTAGTGCTTGAAGAATTTTATCATTATTTAACGACGAACCTGAATTGGTTTGGGCCGAAGTTGGGTGAGGTTGTGGGGCTGCATACGGCCTTGGAAACATCCCAGGGGGCTGTCTAAATCCGCTTTGTGGCTGTGTTTGCTGAGAATCCCTCCACTTGAAGTTTGGATGATCTCTCCATCCCGGATTGTATGTGTTTGAGTATGGGTCGTGTCTTTGTTGGGTTTGGCCTTGGAAACCCACGGCTTGGGCAGTTTCCCACCCCCCATTCTCAATCAATTGAGGGCATTGATCGTTAAGATGTCCCTGCATAGAACACACTCCACATATGGCCGGCCCTTGTGCTTTGTTTCCATCCACAACCTGTGACAAAAGAAGAGTGAGATTAGCCATTTGAGATTGTAATTCTGAAATTGCATTTACCTCATTCACTTGTTGTTGCCGTGGCCCTTCTCTCTGTCCAACTCCTTCGTATTGTTGCGCATTCAAGGCTCGATTTGCAATTAGAGTCTTGGCAGCCACGGGTGTTTTGTCAACCAAAGCTCCTCCCGCTGAAGCATCAAGCATTTGTCTCTCAATGGGGAGAAGTCCTTCATAGAAATATTGGAGGAGAAGCTCATCCTTCATTTGATGTTGTGGACAAGAAGCAACAAGCGCCTTGAACCGCTCATAATAGGCTGGAAACGATTCCCCTTGGGTTTGTTGAATGCCACTTATCTTTTTCCTCAAGAGAATGACTCTTGAAGTTGGGAAAAATTTCTCTAAGAATGCGCGCTTCATGCTTTCCCATGAAGTAACGGTTCCAGGTGCTAGTTCGTAGAGCCAATCCTTAGCCTTTTCCAAAAGAGAGAATGGAAAGGCTTTCATCTTCAATATACTCCCATCAACATTGACAGGGGTCATGCTTGAACAAACCACTTCAAATTCCTTCAAGTGCTTGTTTGGATCTTCCATGGACAACCCGTGGAATTTGGGGATGTGGTGCAACAAGCTAGACTTCAATTCAAACTCATCAGTCTTGCCTTGAGCCGCCCTAGGATATTGAATGCATAAAGGGGTCGCATTGTCCAATCCCGAGGCTGAAAGTTCTTTGATTGTTCGGTTATCTGCAGCCATGTCGTGCTCCTCTTCCAAATCCTCTTCAATTTCAACTTCAGATTCGGAATTAGAACTTGAACTAAGTAGATCAGGTTCTGGGTGCTTCCTCTTCCTTCTCAAATCTCGTTCAAAATCGTCGTTAAACTCCAAGATATGTGCGTGAACGGGTTGAGAACTTCGAGTCATACACTAGTACCTAAAACAAAGAAAACAAAACAAATCAGAGAACTAAGCAAAACAGAAACAAAAACAAGTTAAAATACACGGCAGAAACTAGGGAGATTAGCAAGTTTGCTAATCCCCGGCAACGGCGCCAAAATTTGATGTGAAAATTAACTTGACACACAAATTAAACCCTCTTCTTGACAGTTGTAGTATATGTATAAGTAGGGATCGTTCTGGACCGGGGATTAGGAGGGATTGCTAAACACTTGAATCTGACTCAAAAACGTAAAAACAAAGTTTAAAACACTAAACTAGACTCAAAGAATGCAAGACTAAATTCTAAAACACTAAAACAACTCAAAAGACTCAAAACAGCACAAAAACACTCAAAACTGCCTAAAAACACAAACTGGGCAGTTTTGAACTCTAAACACTACTTTGGACGAAAATAGATTTTAACTTGACTCAAGACACTTAAAAACACAAATCAAAACAGATTTTAACTATTCTAACACTTCAAAATAAAGGGGGATTTGTTTTTGAACGAATTTAAACTTAAACAAACAAAATTGTAAAGACAACTTAAAAAGGCACGAAATTGGTGATTTGAATGGGTGAATGGCTAGTTAGAGGGATCCTTATCCACACATAAACATATGCATACAACTTGATTCCCAGTTACTCTTTCGATAAACCATGAATGACAATGTTCCGAATTAATTGTATTGAACTAATTAATTCCCAGATTTCCCTAAGTTCATTGAATTGAATGGATAACGCATCACAACCAAATTATTCTTATCAAGTTCCCTAACTATGGAATACGCATGATAGAGATACATATCAAAGATCATTAAGTTCCATGGAAATCATAAACATTGACAAGGCATTCATAACTATGGAATTGATGTGAGAATTACTTGACACACAAATTAAACCCTATTGATGACAATTGTAGTAAAGATGCAAGTAGGGATCGTTCTAAGCCGGGGATTAACTAGGGATGCTAATCAACACAAATAAGACTCAAAAACACTAAACTAGACTCTAATGACTCAAAACTAACTTAAAACACTAAAAACAGCAAGAAACAATAAAAAAAGACTCAAATCTAGACCTAACAAGTGATTTTGACGAAAATAGAACTTAAAAGACTCAAACAACTAAGAGAAAACAGGTTTTGACTCTAAAAACAAGTTTAAATGAAAGGGAGATTGTTTTTGACGAATTGAAAACTAAAACAGAAACTTTGCATAAAACACTTTATAAAAAACGAATTTTGTGAATTAAGAAGGGTGAATGGCTAGTTAGAGGGATCCTTATCCACACATAAACATATGCATACAACTTGATTCCCAGTTACTCTTTCGATAAACTATGAATGACAATGTTCCGAATTAATTGTATTGAACTAATTAATTCCCAGATTTCCCTAAGTTCATTGAATTGAATGGATAACGCATCACAACCAAATTATTCTTTCTTAAACTCCCTAACTATGGAATACGCATGATAGAGACATTCAACAAAGATCATTAAGTGCCATGGAAATCATAAACATTGACAAGGCATTCATAACTATGGAATACGCATGTTAATCCAGCCTAGGGTTTACTTAACATGATTGTGACTAGCAACCTTTACTACTTGTGAATATAAGTTCATAACGATTAGGTGAAATTCCCTTATATCCTAGCATCAAATTCATGCATGCAAATCAAGTGTCGACCCCCAACCCACATACATAAACAAGTTCTTAATAAGCACAGAAAAGTAAACCACATTCATAATTTATGAAATCGTAACTGGAGTGAATCAAATCATAAGAAACATATATTCATGGCTTCAAATTCCCCCTCTAACTAATAGGGGTTTAGTTCCTCATGACAGCAATTAAACAAAGAAAACTAAATTGAAACATTGAAACCAAGGATAGACAACACCTAAGAACGCTCCAGCAATAGTCACGACTTAGAGTGGCACCTTCTCCTTCCTTCCTTGAATAGCTGCGGCACAAGAGGGGTTTTCTGGGTTTGTGTGGATGATATGGCACGGCAGGGAGTGGTGGATGATTTCTGGCGTGAATGGTTGTGTATGGAGGGTGGTGTGCACGGCAAAGGGTGTTTTAATATATATAGGCACCAAAAACCCTAAGTGAATCAGATTGGGACTTCTAGAAAACCAAATCCATCCAGAAATAGGCTCAAAACAATCAGATTTCCAATAGGAAAGGGCCTAAGGTGCGGCAGATTTAGATAAGGAGGGATAAGGCTTCTAGAAAGCCTTGCAAGGCAAGGAAATCAGGTTTTCTGGAAAGCTAGGTGCGGCAAGGCTTAGAGTTTCTAGAAACTCAATTTAAATGTCCCCCAATCAGAAAATAAACCCTCATTGTACCAGGAATTGAATTAGAAAAGGATTAGGATAGGATAAGGTTTGTTAAGATAAGATAAGGATTGGATAAGATAAGATAAGATAAGGTTGTTTGGATAATGTTTTGGATAATTCTCCTTCTTTTGAGCTGATTCCTTATCTTCAATGATTTGAATTTATTTCTCCAACCTTGAAACCTATTCCCAACTTCATTTAAACTCCAAATTCGTCCATCTTCATGCCCATTGCTTGTGCTATCCATTCCAAGCCCAGATTTGCTCTAAAATGCTCCAAAATGCATCTTTTTGCCAACTTTGCTTCTTGGACCTAAAAACACACGAAAATGACTTTAAACACTATACTAAGCAACAAATAGCTAAGTAAATGCAAGGAAACAGACTAACTAAGTAGCATAAATATGCTCCTATCAGGAATACGCATGTTACTCCTGCCTAGGATTTACTTAACACAATTGTGACTAGCAATCTTTACTACTTGTGAATATAAGTTCATAACGATTAGGTGAAATTCCCTTATATCCTAGCATCAAATTCATGCATGTAAACTAAGTAGGCCTCCTTAATCAACACACAAGAACAAGTTCTTCATAAAACAGATAAGTAAATCACATTCACAATTTATGAAATCATAACTGGAGTAAATCAAATCATAAGAAACATATATTCATGGCTTCAAATTCCCCCTCTAACTAATAGGGTTTTAGTTCCTCATGATAGCAATTAAACAAAGAAAACTGAATTGAAACATTGAAAACAAGGATAGACAACACCTAAGAACGCTCCAGCAGTAGTCACGACTTAGAGTGGCACCTTCTCCTTCCTTCCTTGAATAGCTGCGGCACAAGAGGGGTTTTCTGGGTTTGTGTGGATGATATGGCACGGCAGGGGGTGGTGGATGATTTCTGGCGTGAATGGTTGTGTATGGAGGGTGGTGTGCACGGCAAAGGAGTGATTAGTATATATATAGGCACCAAAACCCTAGGTGAATCAGATTGGAACTTCTAGAAAGCCAAATCCATTCAGAAATAGGCTCAAAACAATCAGATTTCCAATGGGAAAGGGCCTAAGGTGCGGCACAATAGGATAAGGAGGGATAAGGCTTCTAGAAAGCCTTGCAAGGCAAGGAAATCAGGTTTTCTGGAAAGCTAGGTGCGGCAAGGCTTAGGGTTTCTAGAAACTTAATTTAAATGTCCCCCAATCAGAAAATAAACCCTCATTGTACCAGGAATTGAATTAGAAAAGGATTAGGATAGGATAAGGTTTGTTAAGATAAGATAAGGATTGGATAAGATAAGATAAGATAAGGTTGTTTGGATAATGTTTTGGATAATCCTCCTTCTTTTGAGCTGATTCCTTATCTTCAATGATTTGAATTTATTTCTCCAACCTTGAAACATATTCCCAACTCCATTTAAACTCCAAATTCGTCCATCTTCATGCCCATTGCTTGTGCTATCCATTCCAAGCCCAGATTTGCTCTAAAATGCTCCAAAATGCATCTTTTTGCCAACTTTGCTTCTTGGACCTAAAAACACACGAAAATGACTTTAAACACTATACTAAGCAACAAATAGCTAAGCAAATGCAAGGAAACACACTAACTAAGTAGCATAAATATGCTCCTATCAGCGGACCTAATTAACCTGGGGTGTTAAGTTTCACGATTTATCGAAAGAACAACTGAAAATTGGTTTGTATGCAAGTGTGTCATGTGTGAAGAAGAACCCTCTAGCTAGTCCATCATCCATAAGTTTTACCAAATTTGTCCAAAATCTGTTTTAGTTTACAATCTGTTTATTTTGTTTTCAAATTCGTCCGAATCAAATCCCCCTTTATTTTGAAGTGTTAGATTAGTTAAAATCTGTTTTGATTTGTGTTTTTAAGTGTCTTGAGTCAAGTTAAAATCTATTTTCGTCCAAAGTAGTGTTTAAAGTTCAAAACTGCCCAGTTTGTGTTTTTAGGCAGTTTTGAGTGTTTTTGTGCTGTTTTGAGTCTTTTGAGTTGTTTTAGTGTTTTAGAGTCTAGTTTTGCATTCTTTGAGTCTAGTTTAGTGTTTTAAACTTTGTTTTAATGATTTTGAGTCAGTTTTGAGGTTTTAGCAAGCCCTCCTAATCCCCGGTCCAGAACGATCCCTACTTGCATCTATACTACAATTGTCAACAAGAGGGTTAAATTTGTGTGCTTATATATTTCGCATCACAATTTTTGGCGCCGTTGCCGGGGATTAGCAACTTTGCTAATCCCTTGTTTCCTTTTCGTGTATTTTTTTTTTCTTTGTTTCTGTTTGTGTCTTTTACTTTTGATATTTGATTTAGTTTTATTTCTTTGATTTCAGGTACTAGAGGAGTAAGACATGGATTTTGCAAACATTCAAGCTCAATTGGCAAGTCTTACTTCCCAATTGTCCCAGATTGCCGAAACAACCACAATGCACACTGCTCAAACTCATCAACGTGTTCAATTCGCTGTGAATGAAGATGCTTGGGGTTATCAAGGCTATGATCAATCAAGGGACAACATGTTTTCCAACACTTACAATTCAGATTTGAGTGATCATTCAAACTCTATGTGGTGGGAATCTCAACAAGTTCAACCCGAAGGCTATTGGCAGCCATATGAGGAGTTTTATTCAAGACCTATGCAGCCACCACAACCTTCCCCACCACAATTCCAATCGAATTCAAGTATGTCCATGAACTATAATGAAATTCTTGATGAATTAATTTCTTTGACGCAGGGCTCACAACAAGAAGAATATTCGCAGCCATCTGAGGAGTTTTATCAACGGCCACATGCACCATTACAGCCTCCACCACAATCTGCCCAAACAAACTCAGGTATGTCTTTGTGTAATGATAACATTATTCAATTAATCACCTCTTTGACACAGGGAGTAGAAAATCAAAACAAGGAGATGAAAGACCGAGTCAAAAGAGTGGACGAATTGGAGAAGCAAGTTGGGCAGATTATGGAGTTCATGGTGCAGATTCAAGAGCAAAGTGAACTCTCCAACTCAACTATTGCAAATTTGAAGGAAGATTTTGAAATCCATGATACTATCACTTTGGGAAGTGCTATGGAGGTTGGAGCTGACCTAAAAACGTCCAAACATACCTTAGAAGTGGACAAAGAGCTGCTGATTGAGGAGGAGGAAGAAGACACGCCCACAGCAAGGGAAGAACAACCCTTGCCGGAGCCCCCTAAGCCCTCTCAACCACCCACCACAAGTAAGGACGTCCCAAATTCATTTAATTCTAATGTTATTCCTCCAAATGTCCCCTTTCCTTGCAGGTTTTTGATTCCCAAGAAAGAAGAGAGTGAAAAGGACATCATGGAAACCCTTCCAAAGGTGCAAAGTACTATCTCAATTCTTGGTACACCAAATCAGGTTCCAGATTGTGTTGAAGTGTTCAAAGAACCTTGTACACCAAGAAGAAGGAGTCAAGAGAAGGAAGTGGCGGGAGAATGTGTAAAATGCATCAAGGAGGACGTATATGAGACAACAAAGCCCAAAGAAGCTGAGTTTGATGACACGGGACAAGTCGCAACCATCATAGTCAATCTGGCCAAGTCCTACATGCCTGAAACATTCAAAGATGTGGTGTTTGTAATTGAGTTTGTGTCGGAGCAAGCAAGTAAGCCATCTATTTCAATTTCAATTTTGTTTTCTACTAACTTGCTGATTTTAATGATTCAGGCACCCACACTAGAATTTAAACCATTGCCGGATCATTTCAAGTATCACCGTCCATTCCAAGATCAATCCATGCATTCGAAGAAGGGAGACCTAGGAATCGCCCCACAATCAGATTTGCGTTCCTAAACCCTTCTATTTACTGCATTTATCTTGCCATAATAAGTTAGTTGTTTGTTTGTTTTTTTTCTGTGAGTTTATGCTTGAAACATTGAGGACAATGTTTGATTTAAGTGTGGGGGGGTAACAAAGTGTTTTTGATGCAAATTCGTGGGATTTTACCACCCATTACTTCAAAAGTTGTTCCTTGCTGTTTTGAAGTGTTTTTAAGCTGTTTTGGAGTACTTTTGTGTGTTTTGACATAAAAATCCGAAAATTTGATAAAAATTTGAAAAATTGTTTGAAAAACCCAAAAAGAGTTGTTTTTGTGTGTGTGTTTGTGTCTTAGGTACCTTCCAACACAATGATGAGGATTTGGTTTTTAATTACATGACTGTTAAAGAAAGTTACGAACATGGATGAAAGTTTGATTTACTCTTTGGCTTATGCTTGGTTGTGGTTATAATTTATGAATTCACATGCAATCATAAAGGAAAAATTAGTTTTTGTAACATGCTTGAAGGAAGGAACTCAAATTAACGCTACAACCTTGTGAGACTTGAGCCTTAAACGTTCTAAAGTCGTTGCATGATCTCATTATTCTTTGCTTGGTTGCTACTTAGAAGGCGTTTCATCATTTAGTTCCAAATACTAGAACTCATGCCCATTCCATTCAAAGCATGACATTGATTTGCATAACACACGATCAAGATGAAGTTATTTAGTGAACCACCACAGCCAAACAGCCGTACCCCCTGTGTCATTTGTTTTGTAGGTTTAAACCCCTTTGAGCCTTGTTTAGCCTATTTTCTTTGTGAACCACATTATCCTCACCTAGCCTAGATTAGGACCATCCATACCCTTGTTCTTAAAGCATAGTGAAGCATGACTTAAAAAGAATTCATTTTGATTGACTTCTTGCAGAAAAACAAGTGTGGGGGAAGGGATTTGTGTGTGTGTGTGTGCCAAGAAAAAAAATTTCGTGGGAAAAGAAAAGAAAAAGAAAAAGTTATGAAAAAAAGTAAAAAAAGAGTGCAAAATTATGAGAAAAAGAGTTCTAAAGTGTTGATTGTTGAAGGAAGGGTCCAAAACATCAAAATTCGGCCCTAGAGTGTGTAAATCTTCTCTTTTGTGTTTTAAGTTGATTTCTGCATTCCAAAGTGAATTCTAAGTGTTGATTTCATTGCTTTGCTTGCTATTCTTTAAGAACCCTTGTTTTCCATATCCTTTCTTTGTTAACCAACACCCCAAGCCCCGTTACAACCCTTTAACTTTGATCTTGGGTGTTGTGTGTTTCAATATGTGGAGTTTGGAATTGGTATGAGCATATGGCATCACTGGTTCTCGCATCTAAGTAGTAGCATTCCATTCATGAGATCATATCTAAATATGCTTATTAACTCCAGAAAAGTGCTTTCTTTGTTGCAACATATGTGAGTATTAGTTTTCATGTTTACATCAATCTTCTCACATATACCTAGTGTAGGGTGTGTAGTCAGAAAATGTGTGAAAATAGAGTGCATATCTAGTAAGGAATTGAGGGAATTCTCTAAGGCATGTTACTACATTCAAAACATCGTTTTAATTGGTTAAATGTGAACTAGTAAGTGGGATATTGACGAATTTGAAAACAAAATAAACAGATTGTAAACTAAAACAGATTTTGGACAAATTTGGTAAAACTTATGGATGATGGACTAGCTAGAGGGTTCTTCTTCACACATGACACACTTGCATACAAACCAATTTTCAGTTGTTCTTTCGATAAATCGTGAAACTCAACACCCCAGGTTAATTAGGTCCGCTTAAATTAACCTTCAAGTTCTCCTTAAGTTATTGAATTGGATGGGAAAGCGCATACAACAATTCAAAGCATTCTCTAAAAGTTCTTTACGTGAACAGCACAATAAAGATACAATCACAGATCATTAAGCATCATGAGAACTATAAGTATTGACGAGGCATTCGTTACTATGATGAGCATGAAACTCCTGCCAAGAATTCATTTAACGCGATCGTTTATAAGCGACCTCCACTACTTGTGAATATAAGTTTGTAACTATTAGGTGAAACACTTCAAAACAGCACAAAAACACTCAAAACTGCCTAAAAACACAAACTGGGCAGTTTTGAACTTTAAACACTACTTTGGACGAAAATAGATTTTAACTTGACTCAAGACACTTAAAAACACAAATCAAAACAGATTTTAACTAATCTAACACTTCAAAATAAAGGGGGATTTGATTCTGACGAATTTGAAAACAAAATAAACAGATTGTAAACTAAAACAGATTTTGGACAAATTTGGTAAAACTTATGGATGATGGACTAGCTAGAGGGTTCTTCTTCACACATGACACACTTGCATACAAACCAATTTTCAGTTGTTCTTTCGATAAATCGTGAAACTCAACACCCCAGGTTAATTAGGTCCGCTTAAATTAACCTTCAAGTTCTCCTTAAGTTATTGAATTGGATGGGAAAGCGCATACAACAATTCAAAGCATTCTCTAAAAGTTCTTTATGTGAACAGCACAATAAAGATACAATCACAGATCATTAAGCATCATGAGAACTATAAGTATTGACGAGGCATTCGTTACTATGATGAGCATGAAACTCCTGCCAAGAATTCATTTAACGCGATCGTTTATAAGCGACCTCCACTACTTGTGAATATAAGTTTGTAACTATTAGGTGAAACTCCCTTATATTCTAGCATCATATTCATGCATGCAAATTAAGTGTGCACTCTTAATAAACATACACAAATAAGTTATCAATCAAGCAGTTAAACAAATTGAATTCACAACTTATGAAATCACAACTGAAGGTAATCAATTCATATTGCAAGTATGTTCATGGCTTTGAATCTTCCCCTAGCCAAAAGGGATTTAGTTCCTCATAATCGCAGAACAAAGAATAACAAGTTTATACATTGAAAACAAAAGAAAGAAAACACCTAAACGCTCCAGCAATCCTAACTTGAATGGCAGGCGCATCCAAGGGCTTTCCTCCTTCCTCTTTGCTGCGGCACAAGGGTTGTTGGTGAGTTTTTGGGATTATGAATGGTGTAGAAGTCTGGGTTTATGGCTAGGATGGATGTATGGTGCGGCAGGGGTTGTTTTAGGTCAGAAACTATGGAGAATGGTGAAGGATAGGTGCGGCTAGGGTTGGGGAAGGAATTCTGGCGTGAATGGGTGGTAGAGGATGGATAGGTAGATAGGTGGATGGAATGGACGCAGAGAATCTGTCCAGAGAGCGAGAGAGATAGACTAAATGGTGCGGATGGCTTTATTTATAGGGCTAGGGTTGAAAGGCAATCAGAAAATAATAGGAAAGGTTCAATACTTAGCTATTATGGTTCCACAATTTAATAGGTAAGAAAGAATCAGAAAATCAAAGAGAATAAGAAAGTAAAATTCGGCAGAATATGTAGGAGAGAAAAGGAATGTGTTTTAAAGGTCAGAAATTAAGAGAGAAAGGGAAAGAAGGTGTGCATTGATTTGTAAGAGAAAGGGGAAGTATTTTTGGGCAGAAAATAGGCAAGTAAGGTGCAGGAATTAAAGAGAATAGGAAAGGAAATTCGGCAGAATTGTAAGACAGATTTAGGAATGTGTTTTGAGGCACAAAATAAGTAAGAAAGGCTCCTCCTTGTGCAGCAAGGCATAGAACACAAAGGGAATGTGATTTTGGGTCAGAAAATAGGTAAGAAGAGGATCCCTTGTGCGGCAAGGTTGTGGAAAGAAAGGGAAAGGCACTTATGTGGCAGATTTTGGAAGAAAAGGGAAAGGAGATATGTGGCAAGGTTAGGGAAAGGTTCTAGGACTTCTAGAAACATGTAATGAGGCAACCTAACATGTTTTGGAACGCTTTTATGGCTGGAACATAGGTGATGAAGGATTAGGAAACTTCTAAGCCAAGAATAGAAACTTTCAAGAATGGAAACCTCCAAGAATAGAAACTTCCAACTTTAGAAACTTTGGCTTCCAATTTTGAACTCTTCATTCTTCATTCAATCCTAAGCTCATTTGATCTTCAATTTCGTCCATCCACTTAGCTCCAAGCATGTGCAATCCATCCCAAGCCTAAAACTGCTCCAAAAGGTACCAAAATGCACTTTCTTGCTCCTTTAGCCCTTAGAACCTGAAAACACACGAAAATGGCTTAAAAGACTAAAATAACTAAGAACTAACAACCTAAATGCAAGGAAACAAGCTAACTAAGTGATGTAAATATGCTCCTATCAGGATGCTGAAAAAGACATTCTAGAGACATTCCGGAAAGTTCAAGTCAATATCCCACTCCTTGATGCAATAAAGCAAGTCCCAAGGTATGCTAAGTTTCTGAAAGAGCTTTGTACAACAAGGAGAAGGATTTCTAACAAAGAAGTTGTTCAAGTAAGTGAGAATGTCTCTGCTGTTCTACAAAGGAAATTACCCCCTAAATGCAAAGATCCGGGTAGTTTTACAATTCCTTGCGTTATTGGTAGTACTAAGTTTGAACATGCTATGTTAGACTTAGGAGCTTCAATTAATGTCATGCCATACTCTATTTATGCATGTATGAACTTAGGTGAGCTTAAAAACGATGGTGTTATAATCCAATTAGCCGATCGTTCTAATGCATATCCAAAAGGAGTTTTGGAAGATGTTTTGGTGCAGGTTGGAAATCTGATTTTTCCAGCGGATTTTTATGTGCTTGACATGGAGGATACACCCCATTCCACCCCATTGCCGATCCTCCTTGGGAGACCTTTCATGAAAACAGCCCGCACCAAGATCGATGTGTTCAAAGGGACGTTGACAATGGAATTTGATGGGGAAGTTATTGATTTCAATCTTGCTGAAACTATTAAATTTCCTAAAGAAAATCATTCTTGTTTTGCTATTGATATATTCGATGAATTGGCGCAGGATTACCTTGATTCCTTGGAGAGGGATCCCCTTGAATCAGCAATTGCACAAGAAATTGGGCAAAAACCCAATATTGCCGTGCCTAGAAGTGAAGAAGAGGCCGAGATGGTGGCTGCCCTAGAGTCACTACCTCAGCACCATGGTAAGCCTTCAAAACCAATTTCAATTCCAATTTCTACTAACAAGTTGTTACCCTCAGTAATTCAGGCACCCGTACTTAAGCTTAAACCATTGCCGGATCATTTGAAGTACGTCTTTTTGGGAGATAACGAGACGTTGCCCGTCATTGTGTCCTCCACACTCACGGCAACAGAGGAAGGAAAGTTAATTCGGGTGTTGAAAGAGCACAAAACAGCCATTGGGTGGACATTGGCCGATATTAGGGGGATTAGCCCTACAACATGCATGCATCGCATACTTCTAGAGGAGGGGGCTAAACCAACTCGAGAGGCTCAACGCCGACTCAACCCTCCAATGATGGAAGTTGTGAAGAAGGAGATTATAAAGCTTCTTGATTGTGGAGTGATTTATCCAATCTCGGATAGCCGTTGGGTTTCACCGGTGCAATGTGTTCCAAAGAAATCCGGAGTCACTGTGGTGAAGAATGCCGAGAATGAACTTGTGCCCACACGTATCCAAACAGGTTGGAGAGTGTGCATCGACTATAGGAAGCTAAACGCCACCACGAGGAAGGACCACTTCCCTTTGCCGTTCATTGATCAAATGCTTGAAAGGTTAGCCGGTCATTCTTTTTATTGTTTTCTTGATGGTTATTCTGGGTATAATCAGATTGTTATAGCTCCGGATGACCAAGAAAAAACCACTTTCACGTGCCCCTTTGGTACCTTCGCCTATCGTCGCATGCCATTTGGTTTATGCAATGCACCTGCCACCTTTCGAAGATGCATGGTAAGTATCTTTTCAGATTTTGTGGAGAAGATTATTGAGGTATTCATGGATGATTTTAGTGTTTTTGGGGATTCGTTTGATGGGTGCTTAGATAATCTCACTTTGATTCTAAAACGTTGCATTGAAACTAACCTTGTTTTGAATTGGGAAAAATGTCACTTTATGGTAAAACAAGGCATAGTTTTAGGTCATATCATTTCAGAAAGGGGAATTGAGGTTGATAAATCAAAAATAGACCTTGTGCGTTACTTACCCTCTCCTACTTCGGTTAGAGAGGTTCGTTCTTATCTTGGACATGCAGGTTTCTACAGGCGATTCATCAAGGATTTTTCGAAGATCTCGACCCCCTTTTGCCGTCTCCTCCAGAAGGATGTGACTTTTGTGTTTGATGAGGAATGTGAGAAGGCATTCAAACACCTCAAAGAGATGCTAACTTCGGCCCCCATCATAGTCCCACCAGATTGGAGCCTTCCTTTTGAGCTTATGTGTGATGCTTCGGATTATGCATTAGGAGCTGTTTTGGGACAAAGGAAGGACAAGAAGCCCCATGTCATCTATTATGTATCTCGGACCTTGAATGATGCACAATTGAATTACTCTACCACTGAAAAAAAACTTCTTGTTGTTGTGTTTGCTTTAGATAAGTTTCGTTCTTATTTACTTGGTACTAAAGTTATTATTTACACTGACCATGCAGCTTTGAAGTATTTGTTCACCAAGAAAGAGGCCAAACCAAGACTCATTCGCTGGATGCTTCTTCTCCAAGAGTTCGATATTGAAATCCGGGACAAGAAGGGGAGTGAAAACGTGGTGGCTGATCACTTGAGCCGTATGGTGCATGAGGAGGATGCCGTGCCTATCCAAGAGACATTCCCAGATGAGCAGCTGCTGTCCATCAAGGTAAGTGAGCCATGGTATGCTGATGTAGTAAATTATTTGGTGTCTAAACACATTCCAAGAGAGCTAAACAAGCACCAAAGTGATAAACTTAAAAAGGATGCACGTTCTTATGTTTGGGATGACCCATACTTGTGGAATATTGCCCTGATCAGGTTCTACGTAGGTGTGTGCATGATTCTGAGTTTAATTCAATTTTAACTTTTTGTCACACCTATGCATGTGGAGGTCACTTTGGTACTCAAAGAACAGCACATAAAGTTTTAGAATGTGGATTTTATTGGCCTACTATCTTTAGAGATGCTAGAACTTTTTGTATGACTTGTGATAGATGTCAAAGAATGGGCAATATAGGTCCTAAACAACAAATGCCGCAACACCCCATATTTAGTGTTGAAATCTTTGATGTTTGGGGTATTGATTTCATGGGTCCTTTTCCTTCCTCACATGGTTTCCTTTATATTTTGCTTGCTGTGGATTATGTGTCGAAATGGGTGGAAGCAAAAGCCACCCGAACTAATGATTCTAAAGAGGTTGCAGATTTTGTTAGAACTAACATATTTGCTAGATTTGGAATGCCAAGAGTCCTAATCAGTGATGGGGGTTCCCATTTTTGCAATCGAACCATTTAGGCGCTGCTCAAGAAGTATAATGTCACGCATAAGGTTTCAACACCTTATCACCCTCAAACCAGTGGGCAAGCCGAGGTTTCAAATAGAGAAATCAAGCAGATTTTGGAGAAAACCGTAGGGCCAACTCGGAAGGATTGGAGCTTGCGTTTGAATGATGCATTGTGGGCATATTGCACTGCCTATAAAACCCCAATTGGAATGTCCCCATTTCGGCTAGTCTATGGGAAACCATGTCATCTTCCCGTCGAGTTAGAACATCGTGCACATTGGGCTGTCAAAACATTCAACATGGACATTGATGCCGCAGGTCTTCATAGAAAGCTTCAATTGAATGAGCTAGAAGAAATTAGGAATGAAGCTTATGAGAATGCACGGATCTACAAGGAGAAAACAAAGGCATTCCATGACAAGATGATTTGTAGCAAGCTGTTCTCTATAGGGCAGAAAGTGTTACTTTTCAATTCTCGCCTTCGTCTATTTCCAGGTAAGTTGCGTTCTAAGTGGATTGGTCCTTTTGTGGTTACTAATGTTTTTCCTCATGGTGCAGTCCAAATTCAAAGTTTAAAGACGCAACAAGAATTCAAAGTGAATGGACATCGATTGAAGCCATATTATGAGCACTTTGAAGAGCACATTACGGAGGACATATCCTTTAATGCCGTGGGCCCCATTGAAGAATAGAGGGAAGGTTCGTCCGGCTGGAAGACGTTAAAGCAAGCGCTTCTTGGGAGGCAACCCATGCAAATAAAGACAACCTAGGAACTCTCCGGCTCCACAACCAGATTTGCGTTTCTAAACCCTACTCTTTATTGCTTTTCCTTTGCCATTTTGTTATGTTAGTTAGTTGTGTTGATTGCTGTTTGCTTTCTGTGAGTCTATGTTTGAAACATTGAGGACAATGTTTGGTTTAAGTGTGGGGGGGTAACAAAAGTTTGAATTGCTCTTTGGTTTATGCTTGGTTGTAGTTGACATTCATGAATTCACATGTAATCACAAAAAGGATAAAATCAGTTTTTGTAACATGCTTGAAGGAAGTAACTCAAACTAACGCTACAACCCTGAGAGATTTGAGCCTTTAACGTTCTTTGGAGAGTTAAAAATCTGTGCATTCTTTGTTTTCTAAAGTCGTTGCATGATCTCATTATTCTTTGCTTGGTTGCTACTTGGAATGCGTTTCATCATTTAGTTCCAAATACTAGAACTCATACCCGTTTCATTCAAAGCATGAAATTGATTAGCATAACACATAATCAAGATGAAGTTGTTTAGTTTAAAACCAGAGCTAAAAAGCCTAACCCTTTGCATATGTATTGTAGGTTTAACCCATTTGAGCCTTGTTTAGCCTATGTTTTTTGTTTAACCACATTATCCTTACCTAGCCTAGATTAGGACCATCCTTACCCTTGTTCTTAAGGCATAGTGAGCATGACCTAAGAATGAATTCCCTTTGTTCGTTATTAGGCAGAAAACAAGTGTGGGGGAAGGGATTTATGTGTCTGATTGTGTGCCAACAAGACAAACAAGGGCACGGGTGAAGAAGCAGAAAAAAGAGAGAGAGAAAAAAAGAAGAGAAAAATTCGTGTGAAAAGGAAAAGAAAAAGAAAAGTTGTGAAAAAGTATGAAAAGTGTTCAAAATAAGTGAGATTAAAGCTCACAAGTGTTGATTGTTGAAGAAAGGGTCCAAAAAGTTGAATTCGGCCCTAAAATATGTGTAAACTTCCCCTTTGTATTCAAAGTGTGCGGCTGCATTCAAGAAAGGGAGTTCTAAGTGTCATATTCATTACTTTGCTTGCTATTGCTTTAAGAACGTTTGTTTTCCTTACCTTTCTTTGTTAGCCAATACCCCCTAGCCCCGTTATAACCCTATACTTCAATCTTGAGTGTTATGTGTTTCAATATGTGGAGTTTGGGATTGGTATGAGCATATGGTGTCCCTGGTTCTCGCGTCTAAGTAGTAGCATTCCATTCATGAGATCATATCTATACATGCATTCCAGAAATTACTTTTCTTGTTATACATATATGTGAGTATTAGTTTCATGTTTACATCAATCTTCTCACATATAACTAGTGTAGGGAGTGTAGTCAGAAAATCTGTGTGATTGAGTGCATATCTAGTAAGGAATTGAGGGATTCTCTAAGGCATGTTACTACATTCAAAATGTTGTTTTAATTGATTAAATGCGAGCTAATGTGTGGTAACTTTGATTAAGTATGTGCTCAAGGGTAGGGATAACTAAAATCTGTGGGAGTAATGATCTTTGGCATGTTATGTATCATTGAAGATCCCTGAGGTGAACGTTGGAAGGTTTAGGTTACGTTTTGTTTGTTTTATTTTGCTTGAGGACTAGCAAAAGCTAAGTGTGGGGGAATTTGATAGGAGCATATTTATGCTACTTAGTTAGTGTGTTTTCTTGCATTTGCTTAGCTATTTGTTGCTTAGTATAGTGTTTAAAGTCATTTTCGTGTGTTTTTAGGTCCAAGAAGCAAAGTTGGCAAAAAGATGCATTTTGGAGCATTTTAGAGCAAATCTGGGCTTGGAATGGATAGCACAAACAATGGGCATGAAGATGGACGAATTTGGAGTCTAAATGGAGTTGGGAATATGTTTCAAGGTTGGAGAAATAAATTCAAATCATTGAAGATAAGGAATCAGCTCAAAAGAAGGAGGATTATCCAAAACATTATCCAAACAACCTTATCTTATCTTATCTTATCGAACCCTTATCTTATCTTAACAAACCTTATCCTATCCTAATCCTTTTCTAATTCAATTCCTGGTACAATAAGGGTTTATTTTCTGATTGGGGGACATTTAAATTAAGTTTCTAGAAACCCTAAGCCTTGCCGCACCTAGCCTTCCAGAAAACCTGATTTCCTTGCCTTGCAAGGCTTTCTAGAAGCCTTATCCCTCCTTATCCAAATCTGCCGCACCTTAGGCCCTTTCCCATTGGAAATCTGATTGTTTTGAGCCTATTTCTGGATGGATTTGGCTTTCTAGAAGTCCTAATCTGATTCACTTAGGGTTTTTGGTGCCTATATATATATTAATCAACCCTTTGCCGTACACACCACCCTCCATATACATCATTCACGCCAGAAATCATCCACCACTCTCTGCCGCCCCTTTCCTTCACCATTCTCCATAGTTTCTGACCTAATTCACCCTCTGCCGTGCCATATCATCCACACAAACCCAGAAAACCCCTCTTGTGCCGCAGCTATTCAAGGAAGGAAGGAGAAGGTGCCACTCTAAGTCGTGACTACTGCTGGAGCGTTCTTAGGTGTTGTCTATCTTTGTTTTCAATGTTTCAATTCAGTTTTCTTTGTTTAATTGCTATCATGAGGAACTCAACCCCTATTAGTTAGAGGGGGAATTTGAAGCCATGAATATATGTTCCTTATGATTTGATTTACTCCAGTTATGATTTCATAAATTGTGAATGTGGTTTACTTATCTGTTTTATTAAGAACTTGTTCTTGTGTGTTGATTAAGGATGCATACTTAGTTTACATGCATGAATTTGATGCTAGAATATAAGGGAATTTCACCTAATCGTTATGAACTTATATTCACAAGTAGTAAAGGTTGCTAGTCACAATCATGTTAAGTAAACCCTAGGCTGGATTAACATGCGTCTTCCATAGTTATGAATGCCTTGTCAATGTTCATGATTTCCATTGAACTTAATGATCTTTGTTGAATGTCTCTATCATGCGTATTCCATAGTTAGGGAGTTTGAGAAAGAATAATTTGGTTGTGATGCGTTATCCATTCAATTCAATGAATCTAGGGGAATCTGGGAATTGAATAGTTTAATACAATTAATTCGGAACATTGTCATTCATGGTTTATCGAAAGAGTAACTGGGAATCAAGTTGTATGCATATGTTTATGTGTGGATAAGGATCCCTCTAACTAGCCATTCACCCATTTAAATCACCAATTTCGTACAAAACTAAGTCTAGTTTACAATTCTGTTTTGCTTAAGTTTAAATCCGTTTTCAAACAATCCCTTGCTTTTAATTTGTGTTAAGATAGTCTAAATTCGTCAAATCTTGAGTCTTTTAGTCTTTTGAGTCAATTTGAGTCTTAATTTCGTTCAAATCAATCTTAGATGTTAGTTTTGAGTCTAGATAACTTGTTTTGTGTGTTTTAGGTCTATTTAACTTGTTTTGAGTCTTTAGAGTCTAGAAACTGTTTAATTGAATTCTATTTGCTGTTTTGAGTTTGTTTTGAGTTATTTGAGTCAAGTTAGGTTGTTTAAAGGTGTCTAGAGTTAAAATTCGTCCAAATTGATCCCTAGTACTTGTTTTCATTGTTTAAAGTCCAGTTTATTGTTTTAGAGTCTAATTTGTGTAGATTAGCATCCCTTCTAATCCCCGGCCTAAAACGACCCCTACTTTCATATACTACGTCGATAGGGTTTTAATTTGAGTGTCAAGTAATTCTCACATCAGATTCCTTCCTTCCTTGCTTGCAGGTTGCGGCACAATGAGGTATGGCTGAATGGGTAGTGCAGAGATGTGTGAATGAGAGATGATGGTGGTGAATGGTGCAGCAAATATGTGAATATATAGAGGGAGGGTGCGGCACAATTAGATGGTGTAGGAAAAGGATTACAAAATGTAGTTTGTGTAGGAAAATAAAACACAATCCTAAGGGGAAAGGGTTTATGTAATCCTAGCAGGAAATAGGACATCTAGAAGACCAAAAACCAAAGGGAATTAGGCTAAAGGTGCTGCTGGATCATGCATCTAGAAGGCTTGGGTCGCCAGATTTTTAGGGACTTCTAGAAAGGGTGTTATTTGGCTGATTTTGGGGTTTCTAGAAGGGGATAGGTGCGGCACCTTTGTAGGAGGGGATAAGGTTCCTAGAAATCAGGTTTTTAGGTCTCCTAAACTGAAATTGAATCCCTTTTGCAGCAGGAATTAAGTTAAGAAAGGATTAGGATAGGATAAGATAAGAACCTGAAAATACATCAAACTAGCTTAAAAGACTACTTTAACTAAGGAAAAACAACATAAATGCACAAGAACAAGCTAACTAAGGTGCATAAATATGCTCCTATCAAATTCCCCCACACTTAGCTTTTGCTAGTCCTCGAGCAAAACAAAACAAAGTAAACAAAACGAAACAAAACAAGTATAACACAACCTAAACCTTCCAACAATTGTCTCAGGGATTTCCAATGCACATGACATGTTAAAAATCATCATTCCCACAGATTTTGGCCATCTTTACGCTTAAGCACATACTTAATCATAGTCACTACTTACTAGTTCACAAATAACCAATTAAAACGATGTTTTGAATGTAGTAACATGCCTTAGAGAATTCCCTCAATTCCTTACAAGATATGCAGTCAATCTTCACTCAGATTTTCTAACTACACACCCTACACTAGTTATATGTGAGAAGATTGATGTAAATATGAAAACTAATACTCACATATGTATATAACAAAAAAAACAATTTCCGGAGTTAATAACATGTTTAGATATGATCTCATGAATGGAACGCTACTACTTAGATGCGAGAACCAGTGACACCATATGCTCAAACCAAATTCAAACTCCACAAATTGAAACACACAACACTCAAGATTAAAGTCAAGGGTTGTAACGGGGCTTGGGGAGTTGGCTAACAATGAAAGGATAGGAAAAACAAACGTTCTTAAAGCAATAGCAAGCAAAATAATGAATATGACACTTAGAATTCCCTTTAGCATGCAGAAGTCAACTTTTAAACACAAAGGGAAGATTCAAGCAACAAATAGGGCCGGATTTAATGTTTTGGACCCTACCTTCAACAAACAACACTTGAGAACTCTTTTTTACATCTTTTCAACTCCTTTTTCATTCTTTTCACAACTTTTTCTTTTTTTCTTTCTATTTTCCACGAATTTTTCTTCTTCTTCCTTTTTTTTTCTTTTTTTTTTTTTTTTCTTTGCCGTGCCTCATTCAAGACTGATGTGAGAATTACTTGACACTCAAATTAAAACCCTATCGACGTAGTATATGAAAGTAGGGATCGTTTAAGGCCGGGGATTAGAAGGGATGCTAATCTATACAAATTAAACTCTAAAACACTAAAACTGGACTCTAGACAATGAAAACAGGTACTATGGGTCAATCTGAACGAATTTTAACTTCAAACAACTTAAAACAACCTAACTTGACTCAAATAACACAAAACAAACTTAAAACAACAAATAAAACTCAACTAGGCAGATTCTAGACACTAGAGACTCAAAACAGGCTAAATAGACTCAAAACAACCAAACTAACTTAAACAGACTCAAAATAGATTCTAAGGGGTGAATTGGATGACTTTTGGACTAGTTAGACTCAAAACACTAAAAGGAGACAGATTTGAACGAATTTAAACAAACTAAGACTCAATTAAGAACTAAGGGGGTTTTTGGACGATTTAAGCAAAACTAAGCAGATTTAAGCAAACAAAGTAAATTGAAAGAGATAAAGGTGAATTTAGGGGTGAAAACTAGTTAGAGGGTTCTTCTCCACACATGAACATATGCATATAAATCGATTTCCAGTTATTCTTTCGATAAACCATGAATGACAATGCTCCAAATTAATTGTATAGAACTAATTAATTCTCAGATTTCCCTAAGTTCATTGAATTGAATGGATAACGCATCACAACCAAATTATTCTTATCAAGTTCCCTAACTATGGAATACGCATGATAGAGTTACATATCAAAGATCATTAAGCTCCATGGAAATCATAAACATTGACAAGGCATTCATAACTATGGAATACGCATGTTACTCTTGCCTAGGGTTTACTTAACATGATTGTGACTAGCAACCTTTACTACTTGTGAATATAAGTTCATAACGATTAGGTGAAATTCCCTTATATCCTAGCATCAAATTCATGCATGTAAACTAAGTAGGCCTCCTTAATCAACACACAAGAACAAGTTCTTCATAAAACAGATAAGTAAATCACATTCATAATTTATGAAACAATAACTGAAGGTAATCAATTCATATCAAACATATGTCCATGGCTTTGAATCCACCTCTAACTAAAACGAAATTAGTTCCACATGTTCAACATAATTGAAAAGCAAGTTAAATTAAACATAGAAACGAAACAAGAGAAGAAAGAACTCCTCCTTCTCCAATGGAAGCCACGGCACAGCCTTGTCTTCCCTTCTCTGCAGCAAAATATGGATTTCTGAATGTATATGGGGGTGTAGAATTCGTATGGATGGGTGGTGTCTGCGGCAAGGCTTGGAAATATGTATATATAGCATGGCAAACCCTAGGGGAATCAGTTTAGGACTTGGACTCAGCATAAGCAAGGGATTAGGACCCTAGGTGCGGCAGAATATGTAGGAAAAAGGATTTGTGGTCCAATTAATTTCTGAAAAGGATTTGTAGAACCCAAATCCACAAGGAAAAGTCCTAACAATCAGAATCCAAGAGGGAAAGGGCCTTAAAACCCACGGCACAAAGGGATAAGGGCAGGGAATGCCTTGCAAGGCAAGGAAAAGACCTTCTAGAAAGGAGGGAGACGCCAGATTTTTAGGCTTCTAGAGAGAATGTGTTTCTGGGCAGATTTTGGGGTTTCTAGAAGAGTTTGGGGCGCCACTTTTGTAGGGGAATGGATAGGACTTCTAGAAATCAGGTTTTAAGTCCCCTAAACTGAAGAAAACAGGTTAGGAAAAGATTAGGATAAGATAAGGTAAGATAAGATAAGGATTGGGTAAGATAAGATAAGATAAGGTTGTTTGGATAATGTTTTGGATAATTCTCCTTCTTTTGAGCTGATTCCTTATCTTCTTTATCTTCAATTTCTTTCTTCCATCTTCTTAGCTGATTTCAAGCCTTTATGTCTTCAATTTCGTCCATCAACTTGCCTCCATGCTTGCACTACCCAATCTTGGCCCAAAAATGCTCTAGATTGCTCCAAATTGCTCCTTTTTGCCATCTTGACACTTTGAACCTACAAACACACGAAAATAGCTTAAAATACAAAATTAACTAAGAACTAACAACGTAAATGCATGAAAACAAGCTAACTAAGTCGCATAAATATGCTCCTATCAAATTCCCCCACACTTAGCTTTTGCTAGTCCTCAAGCAAAACAAAACAAACAAAACGTAACCTAAACCTTCCAACGTTCACCTCAGGGATCTTCAATGATACATATTATGCCAAAGATCATTACTCCCACAGATTTTAGTTATCCCTACCCTTGAGCACATACTTAATCAAAGTTACCACACATTAGCTCGCATTTAATCAATTAAAACAACATTTTGAATGTAGTAACATGCCTTAGAGAATCCCTCAATTCCTTACTAGATATGCACTCAATCACACAGATTTTCTGACTACACTCCCTACACTAGTTATATGTGAGAAGATTGATGTAAACATGAAACTAATACTCACATATATGTTTATGACAAAGAAAGCAATTTCTGGAATGCATGTATAGATATGATCTCATGAACGGAATGCTACTACTTAGACGCGAGAACCAGGGACACCATATGATCATACCAATCCCAAACTCCACATATTGAAACACACAACACTCAAGATTGAAGTCAAGGGTTGTAACGGGGCTAGGGGTATTGGCTAACAAAGAAAGGTAAGGAAAACAAACGTTCTTAAAGCAATAGCAAGCAAAGCAATGAATATGACACTTAGAACTCCCTTTCTTGAATGCAGCCGTACACTTTGAACACAAAGGGGAAGAAAACACATACTTAGGGCCAATTTCAACTTTTTGGACCCCTTCTTCAACAATCAACACTTGTGAGCTTGAATCTCACTTATTTTGAACACTTTTCATACTTTCTCACAACTTTTCTTCTTCTTTTCTTTTTCACACGAATTTTTCTTTTCTCTTCTTTTTTTCTCTTTTTCTACCCGTGCCCTTGTTTGTCTTGTTGGCACACAATCAGACACATAAATCCCTTCCCCCACACTTGTTTTGCCGCCCAAATAACGAACAAAGGGAATTCATTCTTAGGTCATGCTCACTATGCCTTAAGAACAAGGGTAAGGATGGTCCTAATCTAGGCTAGGTAAGGATAATGTGGGTAAACAAAGAACATATGCTAAACAAGGCTCAAAAGGGTTAAACCTACAAGACAAATAACATAGGGAGGTTCGGCTATTTAGCTCTGGTTTTAAACTAAACAACTTCATCTTGATTATGTGTTATGCTAATCAATTTCATGCTTTGAATGAAACGGGTATGAGTTCTAGTATTTGGAACTAAATGATGAAACGCATTCTAAGTAGCAACCAAGCAAAGAATAATGAGATCATGCAACGACTTTAGAAAACAAAGAATGCACAGATTTTTAACTCTCCAAAGAACGTTAAAGGCTCAAGTCTCTCAGGGTTGTAGCGTTAGTTTGAGTTACTTCCTTCAAGCATGTTACAAAAACTGATTTTATCCTCTTTGTGATTACATGTGAATTCATGAATGTCAACTACAACCAAGCATATACCAAAGAGTATATCAAACGTCAATCCAAGTTTGTAACTTTCTTTAACAGTTATGCAATTAAAAACCAAATCCTCATCATTGTGTTGGAAGGTACCCTAAGACACAAACAAACACACAAAAACAACTCTTTTTGGGTTTTTCAAAACAATTTTTCAAATTTTTATGGTATTTTCGGATTTTCTTTTCAAAACACACTAAAAGACTCCAAAACAGCTTAAAAACACTTAAAAACACTGAAAACAACATTCAAAGTGATAGGTGATAAAAACCCACGAATTTCATGCAAAAAACACTTTGTTACCCCCCCACACTTAAACCAAACATTGTCCTCAATGTTTCAAACATAAACTCACACAAAAGCAAGCAAATAACACAACTAACACACATAACAGATATGGCAAAACAAAAGCAATAAAGAGAGAGAGTTTAAGAACGCAAATCTGGTTTTGGAGCTAGAATTCCATCGTTCTCTCGTTTGAACACATGGGTTGCCTCCCAAGAAGCGCTTGCTTTAACGTCTTCCAGCCGGACGATTCTTCCTTCTATTATGCTTCATTGGAGGCCACGGCATGGACATGATCTTTGAATGGAAGGTGATACTTGAAATGATCCGGCAATGGTTTAAATTCTAGTGTGGGTGCCTGAATCATTAACAACATATTAGTATAAAACAGAATTGAAATTCGGGGAGGTGGCTTACTTGTTTGCTCCGACGAGAACTCAAGGACAAACACCACATCGTTGAAAGTTTCAGGAATTTTGCACTTGGCCAGATTGAATGTGATGGTTGTAACTTGTCCCGTGTCATAAAATTCAACTTCTTTTGGTTTTATTGTCTTATGAACATCCTCTTTGATCCATTCTTGATATTCTCCAGCCACTTCTTTCTCTTGAATCATTCTTCTTGATGTACCAGGTTCTTTCAGAAATTCAACACATTTTGGAATTGGATTTGGTGTATCAAGAATCGGGATATCATTTTGCACCTTGGGAAGGGCTTCCACGATGTCTGTTTCACTTTCATCTTGACTGGATGGCTTAGAAGCACTAGGGGTCTGCGGCAAAGGATGAGAGATGATTGGGTGTTGCAACAAGGCTTCTTCTAAGCTTGTCTTGGCTGAATCTTCCTCCTTCTCTTTGAACAGCAGCTCTTTGTTCACTTCTAGGGTATGTTTGGACGTTTTTGGTTCAGCATCAACCTCCATACCACTTTCTAAAGTGATAACTTCAGCAATTGCAACATCTCCCATCGAATTGACAATAGTTGAGTTGAAGAGTTTGCTTTGTTCTTGCATTTGTCCTATGAACTCCGCCATCTGCCCCATTTGTTTCTTTAAATCGTCCACCTCTTTAGCTTGATTCTTTATGCTCTGTATGTCTTGCGTCAAAGAGGTTAGTACTTGAAGAATTCTATCATTATCAACGGACGAACCTGATTTGGTTTGGGCAGGTTGAGGCTGTGGTGGTTCATATGGCTTTTGATAGATCTCCTCAGATGGCTGCCAATACCCTTCTTGTTGTGAGCCCTGCTTCAAAGAGGTTAGTACGTCATGAATTTCATCATAACTCATAGGCATACTTGAATTCGATTGGAATTGTTGTGGGGGAGGTTGTGGTGGCTGCACAGATCTTGAATACAACTCCTCCTCTTGCTGCCAATATCCACCTTGTTGAATTTGTTGAGGTTCCTCCCACATATAATCTGAATAATCTCTCCAATCCGAATTGTAAGCGTTGGAAAACATGTTGTCCCTTGATTGGTTATGGCTTTGATAACCCCAAGCACCTCCGTTTGCAGTGAATTGACGAGTTTGATGTCCTTGCCCATAGGGTACATTAAATGTAGGGGCAGTGTGCAATGTGGTTCTTTTGGCAATCTGGGACAATTGAGAAGTAAGATTGGCCAATTGAGCTTGAATGTTGGCAATTGCCATGTCTAGTACCTGAAACAAAGAAAACAAAACAAAACAAAATAAAAAACTCAAACGTAAAAATAAAAACACAAACAGAAACACGGGGGATTAGCAAATTTGCTAATCCCCGGCAACGGCGCCAAAATTTGATGTGAGAATTACTTGACACTCAAATTAAAACCCTATCGACGTAGTATATGAAAGTAGGGATCGTTTAAGGCCGGGGATTAGAAGGGATGCTAATCTATACAAATTAAACTCTAAAACACTAAAACTGGACTCTAGACAATGAAAACAGGTACTATGGGTCAATCTGAACGAATTTTAACTTCAAACAACTTAAAACAACCTAACTTGACTCAAATAACACAAAACAAACTTAAAACAACAAATAAAACTCAACTAGGCAGATTCTAGACACTAGAGACTCAAAACAGGCTAAATAGACTCAAAACAACCAAACTAACTTAAACAGACTCAAAACAGATTCTAAGGGGTGAATTGGATGACTTTTGGACTAGTTAGACTCAAAACACTAAAAGGAGACAGATTTGAACGAATTTAAACAAACTAAGACTCAATTAAGAACTAAGGGGGTTTTTGGACGATTTAAGCAAAACTAAGCAGATTTAAGCAAACAAAGTAAATTGAAAGAGATAAAGGTGAATTTAGGGGTGAAAACTAGTTAGAGGGTTCTTCTCCACACATGAACATATGCATATAAATCGATTTCCAGTTATTCTTTCGATAAACCATGAATGACAATGCTCCAAATTAATTGTATAGAACTAATTAATTCTCAGATTTCCCTAAGTTCATTGAATTGAATGGATAACGCATCACAACCAAATTATTCTTATCAAGTTCCCTAACTATGGAATACGCATGATAGAGTTACATATCAAAGATCATTAAGCTCCATGGAAATCATAAACATTGACAAGGCATTCATAACTATGGAATACGCATGTTACTCTTGCCTAGGGTTTACTTAACATGATTGTGACTAGCAACCTTTACTACTTGTGAATATAAGTTCATAACGATTAGGTGAAATTCCCTTATATCCTAGCATCAAATTCATGCATGTAAACTAAGTAGGCCTCCTTAATCAACACACAAGAACAAGTTCTTCATAAAACAGATAAGTAAATCACATTCATAATTTATGAAACAATAACTGAAGGTAATCAATTCATATCAAACATATGTCCATGGCTTTGAATCCACCTCTAACTAAAACGAAATTAGTTCCACATGTTCAACATAATTGAAAAGCAAGTTAAATTAAACATAGAAACGAAACAAGAGAAGAAAGAACTCCTCCTTCTCCAATGGAAGCCACGGCACAGCCTTGTCTTCCCTTCTCTGCAGCAAAATATGGATTTCTGAATGTATATGGGGGTGTAGAATTCGTATGGATGGGTGGTGTCTGCGGCAAGGCTTGGAAATATGTATATATAGCATAGCAAACCCTAGGGGAATCAGTTTAGGACTTGGACTCAGCATAAGCAAGGGATTAGGACCCTAGGTGCGGCAGAATATGTAGGAAAAAGGATTTGTGGTCCAATTAATTTCTGAAAAGGATTTGTAGAACCCAAATCCACAAGGAAAAGTCCTAACAATCAGAATCCAAGAGGGAAAGGGCCTTAAAACCCACGGCACAAAGGGATAAGGGCAGGGAATGCCTTGCAAGGCAAGGAAAAGACCTTCTAGAAAGGAGGGAGACGCCAGATTTTTAGGCTTCTAGAGAGAATGTGTTTCTGGGCAGATTTTGGGGTTTCTAGAAGAGTTTGGGGCGCCACTTTTGTAGGGGAATGGATAGGACTTCTAGAAATCAGGTTTTAAGTCCCCTAAACTGAAGAAAACAGGTTAGGATAAGATTAGGATAAGATAAGGTAAGATAAGATAAGGATTGGGTAAGATAAGATAAGATAAGGTTGTTTGGATAATGTTTTGGATAATTCTCCTTCTTTTGAGCTGATTCCTTATCTTCTTTATCTTCAATTTCTTTCTTCCATCTTCTTAGCTGATTTCAAGCCTTTATATCTTCAATTTCGTCCATCAACTTGCCTCCATGCTTGCACTACCCAATCTTGGCCCAAAAATGCTCTAGATTGCTCCAAATTGCTCCTTTTTGCCATCTTGACACTTTGAACCTACAAACACACGAAAATAGCTTAAAATACAAAATTAACTAAGAACTAACAACGTAAATGCATGAAAACAAGCTAACTAAGTCGCATAAATATGCTCCTATCAAAGACTTTGGCACACCCACAACAAAACTCACTGCCCCCACACTTATTTTCTGCCAAACAATGATCAAAAGGAATTCATATTGAGTCATGCGTTACTATGCTTCAAGAACAAAGGTATGGATGGTCCTAATCTAGGCTAGGTGAGGATAATGTGGGTTAACAAAGAACATAGGCTAAACAAGGCTCAACAGGGTTAAAACCTACAAAACACAATGAAATAGGGAGATACGGCAATTTGGCTATGGTGGTCACTACACAACTTCATCTTGAATATGTGTTATGCAAATCAATAACATGCTTAGAATGAATTGGGCATGAGTTCTAGTGTTTGGAACTAAATGATGAAACGCCTTCTAAGTAGCAACCAAGCAAAGAATAATGAGATCATGCAACGACTTTAGAAAACAACAATGCACAGATTATTAACTCTCCAAATAAACGTTTAGGCTCAAGTCTCACAATGTTGTGGCGTTAGTTTGAGTTCCTTCCTTCAAGCATGTTACAAAAACTGATTTTTTCTTTTATGATTGCATGTGAATTCATAAGTTATAACCACAACCAAGCATAAACCAAAGAGTAAATCAAACTTTCATCCATGTTTACAACTCTCTTTAACAGTCATGCAATTACAAACCGAATCCTCATCATTGTGTTGGAAGGTACCCTAAGACAGAAACAAACACACAAAAACAACTTTTTTGGGTTTTTTAAAACAATTTTTCAAAATTTTTATGGGATTTTCAGATTTTTGAGTCAAAACACACCAAAACAGCTTAAAAAAACACTTAAAAACAGCAAGGAACAACATTAGAAGTTATGGGTGATAAAACCCTACGAATTTGCATCAAAACACTTTGGTTACCCCCCCCCCCCCCACACTTAAATCAAACATTGTCCTCAATGTTTCAAGCATAAACTAACACAAATAAACAACAAACAAACAAAACAGTAACTCAACAATAAACAAGGCAGAAACGAAAACAACAACAAAGAGAAGGGTTTAGGAACGCAAATCTGGAATTGGAGTGCTCCCTAGGTCTTCCTTTGTTGAATGCATGGGTTGCCTCCCAAGTAGCGCTTGCTTTAACGTCGTACAGCCGGACAAAACCTCCAATTAAGCTTCATGGGAGGCCACGGCATGGAATTGATCTTTGAATGGAAGGTGATATTTGAAATAATCCGGCAATGGTTGAAACACTAATGTGGGTGCCTGAATCATCAAAATCAGCAAATTAGTAGAAAACAAAATTAAAATTGGAGAAGATGGCTTACTTGCTTGCTCCGACATAAACTCGATTACAAACACCACATCTTTGAATGTTTCAGGGATTTTGAACTTGGCCAGATTTACTATGATGGTTGTGACTTGTCCCGTGTCATAAAATTGAACTTCTTTGGGCTTTGTTGTCTCAAGAACATCCTCCTTGATGCATTCTTCATATGCTCCAGCCACTTCTTGCACTTGAATCATTCTTCTCGATGTACAAGGTTCTTTGAACACTGCAACACAATCTGGAACTTGATTTGGTGTGCCAAGAATTGGGATATCACTTTGCACCTTTGGAAGGGTTTGCATGATGTCCTTTTCACTCTCTTCTTTCTTGGGAATCAAAAACCTGCGAGCAAAAGGGACATTTGGAGGAATAACATTAGAATTAAATGAATTTGGGACGTCCTTACTTGTGGTGGGTGGTTGGGAGGGCTTAGGGGGCTGCGGCAAGGGTTGTTCTTCCCTTGCTGTGGGTGTGTCTTCTTCCTCCTCCTCAATCAGCAGCTCCACATCCACTTCTAGGCTATGTTTGGACGTTTTTAGGTCAGCTCCAACCTCCATAGCACTTTCCAAAGTGATAGCTTCAGCAATTTCAAAGTCTCCCATCGAATTGACAGTAGTTGAGTTGGAGAGTTCACGTTGTTCTTGAATTTGTACCATGAGCTCTGCAATCTGCCCAATTTGCTTTTCCAAATGGTCCACCTTTTTGTTTTGGTTTTCTTGTCCCTGAGATAAAGAAGTGAGTAACTCAAGAATTTTATCATTATCCATTGACGAACCTGAACTTGGTTGGGCCGAACATGGTTGAGGCTGTGGTGGTTCATATGGCGTTGTATAGAACTCCCCAGATGGCTGCCAATATCCTTCTTGGTGTGAGCCCTGCGTGACAGAAGTTAGTACATCAAGAATTTCATCATAAGTCATGGACATACTTGAATTCGATTGGAATTGTTGTGGGGAAGGCTGTGGTGGTTCATATGGCGTTGTATAGAACTCCTCTTCTTGCTGCCAATATCCACCTTGTTGGAATTGTTGAGGTTCTCCCCACATATAATCTGAATAATCGCTCCAATCCGAATTGTAAGCGTTGGAAAACATGTTTTCCCATGATTGGCTATGGCCTTGATAACCCCAAGCATCTTCATTCGCAGCTAATTGAGAACATTGATGAGCTGGATATCCTTGCCCATAGGACACAACACATGTAGGGACACTTTGCGTTGTGGTCCTTTCGGCATATTGTGACAATTGAGAAGTAAGTTTCACCAATTGAGCTTGAATGGTAGCAAAATCCATGTCTTACTTCTTTAGTACCTGAAAATCAAGGAAACAAAACTAAATCAAATATCAAAAGTAAAAGACACAAACAAAAACAAAGGGGATTAGCTAAAGAAAACAAGAAAACAACACAAAGTCAGAAACTAAAACAAAAACAAAATAAACGAAAAGAAAAGAACCAAGGGATTAGCAAAGTTGCTAATCCCCGGCAACGGCGCCAAAAATTTGGTGCGGAATATATAAGCACACAAATTAAACCCTCTTTTTGACAGTTGTAGTATATGTATAAGTAGGGATCGTTCTAGGCCGGGGATTAGGAAGGATTGCTAAATCACTTGAAAACTAACTCAAAAACTTAAAACAAAGTTAAAACACTAAATTAGACTCAAAGAATGCAAAACTAAACTCTAAAACACTGAAACAAACCAAAAGACTCAAAACAGCAAACAAACACTCAAAACTGCCTTAAAAACACAAACTGAATTGATTTCTAACTAAATTGACACTTCAAAATAAAGGGGGAATTGGTTTTGACGAAATTGAAAACAAAACATAAACTTTGTAAAACAAAACAGATTGTAAAACGAAATTGGTTTAAATTAATGGATGGAAGGCTAGCTAAGGGGTTCTTCTCCACACATGTCATACTTGCATACAAAACGATTTCTAATTGCAATTCAATCAACCACGAATTCTCAACACTCCAAGTTAATTAGGTCCGCTTAAATTAACTTTCAGATTTCCCTTATGTCAATGAATTGGACGGAAAATGCGCATTGATAAGGGCATATTTATGCACCTTAGTTAGCTTGTTCTTGTGCATTTATGTTGTTTTTCCTTAGTTAAAGTAGTCTTTTAAGCTAGTTTGATGTATTTTCAGGTTCTAAGGGCACGTATGCAAAAGGATGCATTTTGGAGCTTTTTGGAGCACATTTGAGCTTGGAATGGATATCATATGCTTAGAGCCAAGAAGATGGACGAATTTGGAGTCCAAATGGAGTTAGGAATATGTTTCAAGGTCCAATTGACAAAGAGGGCAAAAAGAAGCAATTTGGAGCATTCTAGAGCATTTTTAGGCCAAGATTGGGTAGTGCAAGCATGGAGGCAAGTTGATGGACGAAATTGAAGATATAGAGGCTTGAAATCAGCTAAGAAGATGGAAGAAAGAAGTCAAAGATAAAGAAGATAAGGAATCAGCTCAAAAGAAGGAGAATTATCCAAAACATTATCCAAAACAACCTTATCTTATCTTATCTTACCCAATTCTTACCTTATCTTATCCTAATCTTATCCTAACCTGTTTTCTTCAGTTTAGGGGACTTAAAACCTGATTTCTAGAAGTCTTATCCATTCCCCTACAAAAGTGGCGCCCCAAACTCTTCTAGAAACCCCAAAATCTGCCCAGAAACACATTCTTTCTAGAAGCCTAAAAATCTGGCGTCTCCTTCCCTTCTAGAATCCTTTTTCGTTGCCTTGCAAGGCATTCCCTGCCTTATCCCTTTGTGCCGTGGGTTTTCACTCCCTTTCCCTCTTGGATTCTGATTGTTAGGACTTTTCCTTGTGGATTTGGGTTCTACAAATCCTTTTCAGAAATTAATTGGACCACAATTCCTTTTCCAAATTAATTGCCGCACCCTAATCCTATTTTTCTGCTAAGTCCAAGTCCTAAACTGATTTCCCTAGGGTTTGCCATGCTATATATACATATTCCCAAGCCCTGCCGCAGACACCCCCTCCATATACATCATTCACGCCAGAAATCATCCACCACTCTCTGCCGCGCCTATCCTTCACCATTCTCCATAGTTTCTGACCTAATTCACTACCTGCCGCACCATACATCCATCCTAGCCATTAACCCAGCCTTCTACACCATTCATAACCCCCAAAATCTGTCCCTAGACCTTGTGCCGCAGCAAAGAGGAGGAGAAGGAGCCCTGGACATGCATGCCATTCAAGTTTGAATTGCTGGAAGTTTTAGGTGTTTCCTTTCCTTTAATTTCAATGTTTAAATTCAATACTCTTTGTTCTGTGAGTATGAGGAACTAAACCCCCTCTGGCTAGGGGGGGATTCGAAACCATGTTTATGCTTGCTATATGACTTGATTACCTCTAGTTGTGATTCATAAATTGTGATTTCAATTTACTTATCTAGTTGAATTAAACTGATTTGTGTGTGTTGGTTGAGAGTGCACGCTTAATTGTCATGCATAAATCTAATGCTAGGATATAAGGAAGTTTCACCTAATTGTTACAGAATTATATTCACAAGTAGTAAAGGTTGATGATCTCAATTGTGTTAAGTAAATTCTTGGCATAAGTTTCATGCAATTCATAGTAACGAATGCCTCGTCAATGCTTATGGTTTTCATAGAACTTAATGATTCTTGCTTGTATCTCTATTATGCAATTCATGTAGGGAACTTGTGGGGAATGCTTTGGGTTGTCGTATGCAATCATCCAATTCAATAACGTTAGGAGAATCTGAGGGTTAATTAGTGCAATTCACGGTTAATCTGGGGCGTTGAGAATTCATAGTTTATTGAAAAGCAACTGGAAATCGTCTTGTATGCAAGTATGTCATGTGTGGAGAAGAACCTCCTAGTTATCCCATCATCCAGAGTTTTCACCCAATTTCGTGCAGATTTCATTTGTACTTTAAAGTTTATGTTTTGTTTTCAAATTCGTCAAAACCCAATCCCCCTTTACTTTGTTGAGTCATATTAGTTAGAAGCTGTTTTAGTTTGTGTTTTTGAGTGTTTAGAGTCAAGTTAAAACTTATTTTCGTCCAAAATTGTGTTTAGAGTTCAAAACTGCCCAGAAAGTGGTTTTAAGGCAGTTTTGAGTCTTTTGGTTTGTTTTAGTGTTTTAAAGTATAGTTTTGCATTCTTTGAGTCTAGTTTAGTGCTTTAACTTTGTTTTTATGTTTTTGAGTCAGTTTTCAAGTGATTTAGCAATCCCTCCTAATCCCCGGCCTAGAACGATCCCTACTTACATACTTTGCTACAATTGATAAAAAGAGGGTTTAATTTGTGTGCTTATATATTTTGCATCAAATTTTTCACAATCAAATTATTCTTCAAGAGTTCTCTATATGAAAGCGCATACTAGAGATACAATCAAAGATCATTACGTTCAATGGAAATCATAAGTATTGACGAGGCACTTGTAACTATGAAAGCGCATGATACTTATGCCAAGAATTTACTTAACACAATTGAGATCATCAACCTTTACTACTTGTGAATATAAGTTTGTAACAATTAGGTGAAACTTCCTTATATCCTAGCATTAGATTTATGCATGCAACTAAGTTGGCCACCTCAATCAACACACACAAATCAGTTTTAATATGAACAGATAAGTAAATTGAATTCACAATTTATGAAACGCAATTAGAGGTAATCAAGTCATATAGCAAGCATAAACATGGTTTCGAATCACCCCCTAGCCAAGGGGGTTTAGTTCCTCATACGTACAAAACAAAGAGTATTGAATTTAAACATTGAAATCAAAGGAAAGGAAACACCTAAAACTTCCAGCAATTCAAACTTGAATGGCATGCACGTCCAAGGCTCCTTCTCCTCCTCTTTGCTGCGGCACAAGGTCTAGGGACAGATTTTGGGGGTTATGAATGGTGTAGAAGGCTGGGTTATTGGCTAGGATGGATGTATGGTGTGGCAGGTAGTGAATTAGGTCAGAAACTATGGAGAATGGTGAAGGATAGGCGCGGCTAAGGTTGGCGAAGGAATTCTGGTGAGAATGGTTGTGTATGGAGGTGGTGTAACCTGCGGCAACCCTTTAAACTTATATATATAGGCACCACAAACCCTAGGTAAATCAAATTAGGACTTCTAGAAAGCCAAATCCATCCAGAAATAGGTTTAAAACAATCAGATTTCTAATGGGAAAAGGCCTAAGGTGCGGCAGGTTTGGATAAGGAGGGATAAGGCTTCTAGAAAGCCTTGCAAGGCAAGGAAATCAGATTCTAGAAGGGAAGGAGGCGCCAGATTTTCAGGGTTCTAGAAGGAATGTGTTTTGTGGCAGATTTTCGGGTTTCTAGAAGGATTTGGGGCGCCACTTTTATAGGACAAGGGATAGGACTTCTAGAAATCAGGTTTTAAGTCCCCTAAACTGAAGAAAACAGGTTAGGATAAGATTAGGATAAGATTGGATAAGATAAGATAAGATAAGGTTGTTTTAGTTAATGTTTTGGATAATTCTCCTTCTTTTGAGCTGATTCCTTATCTTCTTTGTCTTTGACTTCTTTCTTCCATCTTCTTAGCTGATTTCAAGCCTTTATATCTTCAATTTCGTCCATCAACTTGCCTCCATGCTTGCACTACCCAATCTTGGCCCAAAAATGCTCTAGAATGCTCCAAATTGCTTCTTTTTGCATACTTGCCCTTAGAACCTGAAAATACATCAAACTAGCTTAAAAGACTACTTTAACTAAGGAAAAACAACATAAATGCACAAGAACAAGCTAACTAAGGTGCATAAATATGCTCCTATCAATAGCCTCCACCACAATCTTCCCAAACAAATTCAGGTATGTCAATGGATAATGATAAAATTCTTGAGTTACTCACTTCTTTATCTCTGGGACAAGAAAATCAAAACAAAAGGGTGGACCATTTGGAAAAGCAAATTGGGCAGATTGCAGAGCTCATGGTACAAATTCAAGAACAACGTGAACTCTCCAACTCAACTATTGTCAATTCAATGGGAGACTTTGAAATTGCTGAAGTTATCACTTTGGAAAGTGCTATGGAGGTTGGAGCTGACCTAAAAACGTCCAAACATAGCCTAGAAGTGGATGAGGAGCTGCTGATTGAGGAGGACGAAGAAGACACGCCCACAGCAAGGGAAGAACAACCCTTACCGCAGCCCCCTAAGCCCTCTCAACCACCCACCACAAGTAAGGACGTCCCAAATTCAATTCATTCTAATGTTATTCCTCCGAATGCACCTTTTCCTCGCAGGTTTTTAATTCCCAAGAAAGCTGAGAGTGAAAAAGACGTTGTGGAAGCCATTCCAAAGGTGCAGAATGATATCCCAATTCTTGGCACACCAAATCAAGTTCCAGATTGTATTAGTGTTCAAAGAGAATTGTACATCAAGAAGAATGATTCAAGAGCAAGAAGTGGCTGGAGCATATGAAGAATGCATCAAGGAGGATGTTCATGAGACAACAAAGCCCAAAGAAGTTCAATTTTATGACACGGGACAAGTCCCAACCATCAGAGTAAATCTGGCCAAATTCAACATTCCTGAAACGTTCACAGATGTGGTGTTTGTAATTGAGTTCTTATCAGACAAAGCAAGTAAGCCATCTTCTTCAATTTCAATTTTGTTTTCTACTAACTTGCTGATTTTAATGATTCAGGCACCCACATTGATAGGAGCATATTTATGCGACTTAGTTAGCTTGTTTCCTTGCATTTAGGTTGTTAGTTCTTAGTTATTTTAGTCTTTAAAGCCATTTTCATGTGTTTTCAGGTTCTAAGGGCTAAAGGACCAAGAAAGTGCATTTTGGAGCCTTTTGGAGCAGTTTTGGGCTTGGAATGGATTGCACATGCTTGGAGCTAAATGGATGGACGAAATTGAAGATCAAATGAGCTTAGGATTGAATGAAGAATGAAGAGTTCAAAATTGGAAGCCAAAGTTTCTAAAGTTGGAAGTTTCTATTCTTGGAGGTTTCCATTCTTGAAAGTTTCTATTCTTGGCTTAGACGTTTCCTAATCCTTCCTCACCTATGTTCCAGCCATAAAAGGGTTCCAAAACATGTTAGGTTGCCTCATTACATGTTTCTAGAAGTCCTAGAACCTTTCCCTAACCTTGCCACATATCTCCTTTCCCTTTTCTTCCAAAATCTGCCACATAAGTGCCTTTCCCTTTCTTTCCACAACCTTGCCGCACAAGGGATCCTCTTTTTACCTATTTTCTGACCCAAAATCACATTCCCTTTATGTTCTATGCCTTGCTGCACAAGGAGGAGCCTTTCTTACTTATTTTGTGCCTCAAAACACATTCCTAAATCTGTCTTACAATTCTGCCGAATTTCCTTTCCTATTCTCTTTAATTCCTGCACCTTACTTGCCTATTTTCTGCCCAAAAATACTTCCCCTTTCTCTTACAAATCAATGCCATACCTTCTTTCCCTTTCTCTCTTAATTTCTGACCTTTAAAACACATTCCTTTTCTCTCCAACATATTCTGCCGAATTTTACTTTCTTATTCTCTTTGATTTTCTGATTCTTTCTTACCTATTAAATTGTGGAACCATAATAGCTAAGTATTGAACCTTTCCTATTATTTTCTGATTGCCTTTCAACCCTAGCCCTATAAATAAAGCCATCCGCACCATTTAGTCTCTCTCTCTCTCTGAACAGATTCTCTACACACTTTCTGACGAAAATCCACCTTCCATCCACCTATCTACCTATCCATCCTCTACCACCCAACACCATTCATAACCCCCAAAACTCACCACCAATCCTTGTGCCGCAGCAAAGAGGAAGGAGGAGAGCCCTTGGACGTGCTTGCCCTTCGAGTTAGGATTGCTGGAACGTTTTAGGTGTAATCTTTCTTTTGTTTTCAATGTTTCAATTCAATAATCTTTGTTTTCTGAGTATGAGGAACTAAACCCCTCTTAGCTAGGGGGGATTCGAAACCATGATTATACTTGCAATATGATTTGATTACATCCAGTTGTGATTCATAAGTTGTGAATTCAATTTACTTATCTGTTCATATTATAACTGATTTGTGTGTGTTGATTGAGGTGGCCAACTTAATTTGCATGCATGAATTTGATGCTAGAATATAAGGGAGTTTCACCTAATCGTTATGAACTTATATTCACGAGTAGTGAAGGTTGCTAGTCACGATCGCGTTAAGTAAATTCTTGGCATAAGTATCATGCAATTCATAGTTACAAGTGCCTCGTCAATGCTTATGATTTTCATAGAACTTAATGATCTTTGCTTGTATCTCTATTATGCAATTCATGTAGGGAACTTGTGGGGAATGCTTTGGGTTGTCGAATGCAATCATCAATTCAATAAAATTAGGAAAATCTGAGGGTTAATTAGTGCAATTCACGGTTAATCTGAGGCGTTGAGTTTCATGATTTATCGAAAGAACAACTGAAAATTGGCTTGTATGCAAGTGTGTCATGTGTGAAGAAGAACCCTCTAGCTAGCCCATCATCCATAAGTTTTACCAAATTCGTCCAAAAATCTGTTTTAGTTTACAATCTGTTTGTTTTGTTTTTAATTTCGTCAAAACCCAAAACCCCCTTTTACTTTCTTGTTTCAAAGTGTTCACAATTTGTTTTGTTTCTGTTTTTAAGCGTTTTGAGTCAAGCCAATACCCTATTTCCGTCCAAAGTAGTGTTTAGAGTCTAAAACTGCCCAGTTTGTATTTTTAGGCAGTTTTGAGTGTTTTTGTGCTGTTTTGAGTCTTTTGAGTTGTTTTAGTGTTTTAGAGTTTAGTTTTGCATTCTTTGAGTCTAGTTTAGTGTTTTAAACTTTGTTTTTATGTTTTTGAGTCAGTTTAGAGGTTTTAGCAAGCCCTCCTAATCCCCGGTCCAGAACGATCCCTACTTGCATCTATACTACAATTGTCAACAAGAGGGTTTAATTTGTGTGCTGTTTTACATCGCATCAAATTTTTGGCGCCGTTGCCGGGGATTAGCAACTTTGCTAATCCCTTGTTTCTTTGTCGTGTATTTTTTTTAGTTTCTGACTTTGTGTTGTTTTCTTGTTTTCTTTAGCTATTCTCCTTTGTTTTTGTTTGTGTCTTTTACTTTTGATATTTGATTTAGTTTTCTTTCTTTGATTTCAGGTACTTGAGTAGTAAGACATGGATTTTGCAAACATTCAAGCTCAATTGGCAAATCTTACTTCTCAATTGTCCCAGATTGCCAAAACAACCACAATGCACACTGCTCAAACTCATCAACGTCCTCAATACGCTGTGAATGAAGATGCTTGGGGTTATCAAGGCTATGATCAACCAAGCAACAACATGTTTTCCAACGCTTACAATTCGGATTGGAGAGATTATTCAGATTACATGTGGGGAGAACCTCAACAATTCCAACAAGGTGGATACTGGCAGCAAGAGGAGGAGTTCTATTCAAGACCTATGCAGCCACCACCGCCTCCCCCACAACAATTCCAATCGAATTCAAGTATGCCAATGAGTTATGATGAAATTCTTGATGTACTAACCTCTTTGACGCAGGGCTCACAACAAGAAGAATACTCACAGCCATCTGAGGAGTTCTATCAATGGCCATATGCACCATCACAGCCTCCACCACAATTTTCCCAAACAAATTCAGGTACGTCAATGGATAATGACCAAATTGTTCAACTACTCACCTCTTTGACACAGGAAGCAGAGAATCAAGACCAAAGGATGAGCGAATTGAAGAATCAAATGGGAGAGATTATGGAGTTCATGGCACAAATTCAAAAGCAAAGTGAACTCTCCAACTCAACTATTGAAAATTTGAAGGAAGATTTTGAAATCCATGATGCTATCACTTTGGATAGTGCTATGAAGGTTGAAGCTGACCTAAAAACGTCCAAACATAGCCTAGAAGTGGATGAGGAGCTGCTGATTGAGGAGGAGGAAGAAGACATACCCACAGCAAGGGAAGAACAACCCTTGCTGCAGCCCCCTAAGCCCTCTAAACCACCCACCACAAGTAAGGACGTCCCAAATTCAATTCATTCTAATGTTATTCCTCCGAATGCACCTTTTCCTCGCAGGTTTTTAATTCCCAAGAAAGATGAGAGTGAAAAAGACATTGTGGAAGCCATTCCAAAGGTGCAAAGTGATATCCCAATTCTTGGCACACCAAATCAAGTTCCAGATTGTGTTGAAGTGTTCAAAGAACCTTGTACACCAAGAAGAAGGAGTCATGAGAAGGAAGTGGCAGGAGAATGTGTAAAATGCAACAAGGAGGACGTATTTGAAACAACAGAGCCCAAAGAAGTTGACTTTGATGACACAGGACAAGTAGCAACCATCATAGTCAGGGCTGGTTTGGTATTGCTGTGCTTTGAAAAAAAGCTGCTTCTGCTATGCTGTGAGAATAAGCAGCTGTGAAATAAAGCAGCAGAGTGTTTGGTCTTTTTTGTAAAAGTGCTTTTGAAAAAAAAAAGCAGTATTATAGTGTGGAGTAAACTTTTATGTAAAATAGATGTGAAAAAAAGCTGGTTTTTCAAAGCTGGGTTTTGTAGCTTCCTGTTTTTGGCTTTTTTTTCACCCAAAACTGTGAAAAAAAGCTGAAGCTGAATGTTTACCAAACACAAAAAAGCTGCCAGCTTTTTTTGGTAGCAGCTTTTTTCAGAATCACCTCAGTACCAAACCAGAGCTCAATCTGGCCAAGATTGAGCACATACTTAAACATAGTTACCATTCATTAGCTCGCATTTATTCAATTAAAACAACATTTTGAATGTAGTAACATGCCTTAGAGAATCCCTCAATTCCTTACTAGATATGCACTCAATTACACAGATTTTCTGACTACACTCCCTACACTAGGTATATGTGAGAAGATTGATGTAAATATGAAAACTAATACTCACATATGTGTATAACAAGAAAAGCAATTTCTGGAATACATGTTTATATATAATCTCATGAACGGAATGCTACTACTTAGACGCGAGAACCAGGGACACCATATGCTCATACCAAATTCAAACTCCACATATTGAAACACACAACACTCAAGATTGAAGTATAGGGTTGTAACGGGGCTAAGGGGTATTGGCTAACAAAAAAAAGTAAAGAAAACAAACGTTCTTAAAGCAATAGCAAGCAAAGTAATGAATATGACACTTAGAACTCCCTTTCTTGATTGCAGCCGCACACTTTGATACATAAGGGGAAGATCACACATATTTAGGGCCAAATTCAACTTTTTGGACCATTTCTTCAACAACCAACACTTGTGAGCTCATTCTCACTTATTTTGAACACTTTTCACACTTTTTCACATACTTTTCTTTTTCTTTTCTTTTTCTCACGAATTTTCTTCTTTCTCTTTTTTTTTCTTTTTTTCTTGTTTCTTGTACCCGTGCCCTTGTTGATATTGTTGGCACACAATCAGACACATAAATCCCTTCCCCCACACTTGTTTGCCGCCCAATAACGAACAAAGGGAATTCATTCTTAGGTCATGCTCACTATGCCTTACGAACAAGGGTAAGGATGGTCCTAATCTGGGCTAGGTAAGGATAATATGGCTAACAAAGAAAATAGGCTAAATATGGCTCAAAAGGCTAAACCTACAAATCAAATGAACATGGGGTACGGCTATTGATGTCAGAATTACTTGACACTCAAATTAAAACCCTATCGACGTAGTATATGAAAGTAGGGATCGTTTAAGGCCGGGGATTAGAAGGGATGCTAATCTATACAAATTAAACTCTAGAACACTAAAACTGGACTCTAGACAATGAAAACAGGTACTGTGAATCAATCTGAACGAATTTTAACTCTAGACAACCTAACTTGACTCAAATAACACAAAACAAACTTAAAACAACAAATAAAACTCAACTAGGCAGATTCTAGACACTAGAGACTCAAAACAGGCTAAATAGACTCAAAACAACCAAACTAACTTAAACAGACTCAAAACAGGTTCTAAGGGGTGAATTGGATGACTTTTGGACTAGTTAGACTCAAAACACTAAAAGGGGACAGATTTGGACGAATTTAAACAAACTAAGACTCAATTAAGAACTAAGGGGGTTTTTGGACGAATTAAGCAAAACTAAGCAGTTTTAAGCAAACAAAGTAAATTGAAAGAGATAAAGGTGAATTCAGGGGTGAAAACTAGTTAGAGGGTTCTTCTCCACACATGAACATATGCATACGAATTGATTTCCAGTTATTCTTTCGATAAACCATGAATGACAATGCTCCAAATTAATTGTATAGAACTAATTAATTCTCAGATTTCCCTAAGTTCATTGAATTGAATGGATAACGCATCACAACCAAATTATTCTTATCAAGTTCCCTAACTATGGAATACGCATGATAGAGATACATATCAAAGATCATTAAGTTCTATGGAAATCATAAACATTGACAATGCATTCATAACTATGGAATACGCATGTTACTCCTGCCTTGGATTTACTTAACATGATTGTGACTAGCAATCTTTACTACTTGTGAATTTAAGTTCATAACGATTAGGTGAAATTCCCTTATATCCTAGCATCAAATTCATGCATGTAAACTAAGTAGGCCTCCTTAATCAACACACAAGAACAAGTTCTTCATAAAACAGATAAGTAAATCACATTCATAATTTATGAAACAATAACTGAAGGTAATCAATTCATATCAAACATATGTCCATGGCTTTGAATCCACCTCTAACTAAAACGAAATTAGTTCCACATGTTCAACATAATTGAAAAACAAATTAAATTAAACATAGAAACAAAACAAGAGAAGAAAGAACTCCTCCTTCTCCAATGGAAGCCACGGCAAGGCCTTGTCTTCCCTTCTCTGCAGCAAAATATGGATTTCTGAAGGTGTGGTGGTGTAGAATTCGTATGGATGGGTGGTCTGCGGCAGGGCTTAGGAATATGTATATATAGCATGGCAAACCCTAGGGAAATCAGTTTAGGACTTGGACTTAGCAGAAAAATAGGATTAGGGTGCGGCAATTAATTTGGAAAAGGAATTGTGGTCCAATTAATTTCTGAAAAGGATTTGTAGAACCCAAATCCACAAGGAAAAGGCCTAACAATCAGAATCCAAGAGGGAAAGGGCCTGTAAACCCACGGCACAAAGGGATAAGGGCAGGGAATGCCTTGCAAGGCAAGGAAAAAGGATTCTAGAAGGGAAGGAGACGCCAGATTTTTAGGCTTCTAGAAAGAATGTGTTTCTGGGCAGATTTTGGGGTTTCTAGAAGAGTTTGGGGCGCCACTTTTGTAGGGGAATGGATAGGACTTCTAGAAATCAGGTTTTAAGTCCCCTAAACTGAAGAAAACAAGTTAGGATAAGATTAGGATAAGATAAGGTAAGATAAGATAAGGATTGGATAAGATAAGATAAGATAAGGTTGTTTTGGATAATGTTTTGGATAATTCTCCTTCTTTTGAGCTGATTCCTTATCTTCTTTATCTTTGACTTCTTTCTTCCATCTTCTTAGCTGATTTCAAGCCTTTATATCTTCAATTTCGTCCATCAACTTGCCTCCATGCTTGCACTACCCAATCGTGGCCCAAAAATGCTCTAGAATGCTCCAAATTGCCTCTTTTTGCCATCTTGACACTTAGAACCTACAAACACACGAAAATAGCTTAAAATACAAAACTAACTAAGAACTAACAACGTAAATGCATGAAAACAAGCTAACTAAGTCGCATAAATATGCTCCTATCAAATTCCCCCACACTTAGCTTTTGCTAGTCCTCAAGCAAAACGAAACCAAACAAACTAAACAAACACCAAACAAACTAGACCTTCCAACTTTCATCTCAGGGATTTCCAACATACATAACATATTTAAGATCATCATAACCATAGCTTTTAGTCTTCCCCACCCTTTAGTACATACTTAACCACAGTCACCATTCATTAGTTCTCATCTAACCAATTAAAACAATGTTTTAAACGTAGTAACATGCCTTAGAGAATTCACTCAATTCCTCACTAGGTACACTCTTATTTTCACTCAGATTTTCCAACTACACTCCCTATACTAAGTATATGTGAGAAGATTGATGTAAACATGAAAACGAACACTCACATATGTTTATGACAAAGAAAGCAATTTCTGGAGCTATTAAGCATGTATATATATGATCTCATGAATGGAATGCTACTACTTAGATGCGAGAACCAGGGATACCATATGCTCGTACCAATCCCAAACTCCACATATTGAAACACACAACACTCAAGATTGAAGTATAGGATTATAACGGGGCTAGGGGGTATTGGCTAACAAAGAAAGGTAAGGAAAACAAACGTTCTTAAAGCACTAGCAAGCAAAATAATGAAATTGAACTTAGAATTCCCTTTCTTGAATGCAGCCGCACACTTTGGTACATAAGGGAATATCACACATATTTAGGGCCAACTTCAACTTTTTGGACCCTTTCTTCAACATCCAACATTTGTGAGCTTATTCTCACTTATTTTGAACACTTTTCATAGTTTTTTTTTTCACAAACTTTTCTTCTTTTTCTTTTGCACGAATTTTTCTTCTTTTTTTTTTCTGCTTCTTCACCCGTGTGCCCTCTTTGATACTTTGTTGGCACACAATCAGACACATAAATCCCTTCCCCCACACTTGTTTTGCTGCCCAAATAACGAACAAAGGGAATTCACTCTAAGTCATGCTTAGCTACGCCTTAAGAACAAGGGTAAGGATGGTCCTAATCTAGGCTAGGTAGGGATAATGTGGGTAAACAAAAAACATAGGCTAAATATGGCTCAAAGGGGTTAAACCTACAATACAAACAATACAAATGACATAGGGGGGTTCGGCTATTTGGCACTGGTTCACTACACAACTTCATCTTGTTATGTTATGCTAATCAATTTTATGCTTTGAATGAAACGGGTATGAGTTCTAGTATTTGGAACTAAATGATGAAACGCCTTCTAAGTAGCAACCAAGCAAAGAATGATGAGATCATGCAACGACTTTAGAAAACAACAAATGCACAGATTTTTTAACTCTCCAAAGAACGTTAAAGGCTCAAGTCTCTCAGGGTTGTAGCGTTAGTTTGAGATTCTTCCTTCAAGCATGTTACAAAAACTGATTTTTTTTCTCTTTTTGATTAAACATGAATTCATGAACTATAACCATAATCAAGCATAAACCAGAGAGCAATTCAAACCTCCATCCATGTTTATAACTTCCCTCAATAGTCATGCAATTAAAAACCGAATCCTCATCATAGTGTTGGAAGGTACCCTTAAGACACAAACAAACACACAAAAACAACTCTTTTTGGGTTTTTCAAAACAATTTTTCAAATTTTTATGGGATTTTCGGATTTTCTTTTCAAAACACACTAAAAGACTCCAAAATAGCTTAAAAACACTTAAAAACACTGAAAAACAACCTTAGAAGTGATAGGTGATAAAAACCTACGAATTTTTCAATGAAAACACTTGTTTACCCCCCCACATTAAACCAAACATTGTCCTCAATGTTTCAAACATAAACTCACACAAAAGCAAGCAAATAACACAACTAACACACATAACAGATATGGCAAAACAAAAGCAATAAAGAGAGAGAGTTTAAGAACGCAAATCTGGTTTTGGAGCTAGAATTCCATCTTTCTCTTGTTTGAACACATGGGTTGCCTCCCAAGAAGCGCTTGCTTTAACGTCTTCCAGCCGGATGATTCTTCCATTTAAGTTCCCATGGTACCCACGGCATGCAGATGTAGTTCTTCCACCACATGCTCCTCAAACAGATCGTGCATTGGATCTTTGAATGGTAAGGGATAGTGATCCTTCCGGATTGTGGCATTGAACATCCTAAAATCAATGTAATCATGCCCACCAGCTTGGATTTGATTGGGAATCTGCACCATACAAGGTAACAACCTATTAGTTGAAATGGGAATCAAATCTGGAATAGATGGCTTACCAATGTACTGCAATGAAGTGGCAGCACTATGAACATTCTTCCCCATGATTTTTTCGACCAATTGGGGCATTTTGAGGGCAGTGGCTGTATGGTCCTTGTGCTCCACTCCAATTCCCTCGTTTTCTATGGTTCTTGATGTATCCTTTGTGCTTGAACGGTCCGGCCCTATCTTTTTTATTTTATCCATGGCAAAACAAGAATGAACAACGTTAGGATTCTCGACAGACTTAGAAACATTAAATCTAATCTTATCACCACCAAACTTCATAGTTAATGTTCCCTTGGCCACATCAATCTTGGTTTGGGCTGTTTTCATGAATGGTCGGCCAAGTAAGAGTGGTAATGGATGGGAATGGTCTGAATCCTCCATGTCAAGCACATAGAAATCTGCAGGAAAAATCAAGTGGTCTACCTGCACCAAAACATCTTCCAAAACTCCTTTTGGGTATGCATTAGATCGATCGGCTAATTGGATAATAACACCATCATTTTTAAGCTCTCCTAAATTCATAGATGCATAAACAGAATATGGCATGACATTTATTGATGCACCTAAGTCTAACATGGCAGATTCAAAACGAGTATTTCCAATAACACAAGGAATTGTAAAACTACCCAGATCTTTGCATTTAGGGGGTAATTTCCTTTGTAAAACGGCTGAGACATTCTCACTTACTTGAACCACTTCTTTGTTAGAAATCCTTCTCCTTGTTGTACAAAGCTCTTTCAAAAACTTAGCATACCTTGGGACCTGCTTTATTGCATCAAGGAGTGGGATATTGACTTGAACTTTCCGGAATGTCTCTAGAATGTCCTTTTCAGCATCCTCTTTCTTTGATTGCTGCAACCTGCCAGGAAAGGGCACAATTAGTGGAGTAGAGCTAGAAGAATTCATATTGGAACTTACCTTGATGGTTGGGGATGGTTTAGAAGTGGGAATTGGCTGCGGCAAGGATTGTGCATTCCTTGCCGTGGGTTTGGGTGATTCATCCTCCTCCAATTGCAGCTTCGTGTCCTCCTTTTGACTTGATTTGGATGGTTGTGGGTCGGTTCTAACCTGTTTGCCACTTCTCAACATGATTGCATTGGCAGTTTCAAATCCTCCTTTGGGATTAACAACGGTTGAACTAGGCAATCTGCCTTGTTCTCGGAATTGGCCCATGAATTCAGCCATTTGCCCCATTTGTTTCTTCAGTTCATCCACCTCTTTAGCTTGATTTTTTTATGCTCTGCACGTCCTGTGTCAAAGAGGTTAGTACTTGAAGAATTTTATCATTATTTAACAACGAACCTGAATTGGTTTGGGCCGAAGTTGGTTGAGGTTGTGGGGCTGCATACGGCCTTGGAAACATCCCAGGGGGCTGTCTAAATCCACTGTGTGGCTGTGCTTGCTGAGAATCCCTCCACTTGAAGTTTGGATGATCTCTCCATCCTGGATTGTATGTGTTTGAGTATGGGTCGTGTCTTTGTTGGGGTTGGCCTTGGAAACCCACGGCTTGGGCAGTTTCCCACCCCCCATTCTCAATCAATTGAGGGCATTGATCGTTGAGATGTCCCTGCATAGAACACACTCCACATATGGCCGGCCCTTGTGCTTTGGTTCCATCCACAACCTGTGACAAAAGAAGAGTGAGATTAGCCATTTGAGATTGTAATTCTGAAATTGCATTTACCTCATTCACTTGTTTTTGCCGTGGCCCTTCTCTCTGTCCAACTCCTTCGTATTGTTGCGCATTCAAGGCTCGATTTGCAATTAGAGTCTTGGCAGCCACGGGTGTTTTGTCAACCAAAGCTCCTCCCGCTGAAGCATCAAGCATTTGTCTCTCAATAGGGAGAAGTCCTTCATAGAAATATTGGAGGAGAAGCTCTTCTTTCATTTGGTGTTGTGGACAAGAAGCAACAAGCGCCTTGAAACGCTCATAATAGGCTGGAAACGATTCCCCTTGGTTTTGTTGAATGCCACTTATCCTTTTCCTCAAGAGAATGACTCTGGAAGTTGGGAAAAATTTCTCTAAGAATGCGCGCTTCATGCTTTCCCACGAAGTAACGGTTCCAGGTGCTAGTTCGTAGAGCCAATCCTTAGCCTTTTCCAAAAGAGAGAATGGAAAGGCTTTCATCTTCAATATACTCCCATCAACATTGACAGGGGTCATGCTTGAACAAACCACTTCAAATTCCTTCAAGTGCTTGTTTGGATCTTCCATGGACAACCCGTGGAATTTGGGGATGTGGTGCAACAAGCTAGACTTCAATTCGAATTCGTCAGTCTTGCCCTCGGCTGCCCTAGGATATTGAATGCATAAAGGGGTTGCATTATCCAATCCCGAGGCAGAAAGTTCTTTGATTGTTCGGTTATCTGCAGCCATGTCGTGCCCCTCTTCCAAATCCTCTTCAATTTCAACTTCAGATTCGGAATTAGAACTTGAACTAAGTAGATCAGGTTCTGGGTGCTTCCTCTTCCTTCTCAAATCTCGCTCAAAATCGTCATTAAACTCCAAGATATGTGTGTGAACGGGTTGAGAACTTCGAGTCATACACTAGTACCTAGAACAAAGAAAACAAAACAAATCAGAAAGCTAAGCAAAACAGAAACAAAACAAGTTAAAATACACGGCAGAAACTAGGGAGATTAGCAAGTTTGCTAATCCCCGGCAACGGCGCCAAAATTTGATGTGAGAATTACTTGACACTCAAATTAAAACCCTATCGACGTAGTATATGAAAGTAGGGATCGTTTAAGGCCGGGGATTAGAAGGGATGCTAATCTATACAAATTAAACTCTAGAACACTAAAACTGGACTCTAGACAATGAAAACAGGTACTGTGAATCAATCTGAACGAATTTTAACTCTAGACAACCTAACTTGACTCAAATAACACAAAACAAACTTAAAACAACAAATAAAACTCAACTAGGCAGATTCTAGACACTAGAGACTCAAAACAGGCTAAATAGACTCAAAACAACCAAACTAAGTTAAACAGACTCAAAACAGGTTCTAAGGGGTGAATTGGATGACTTTTGGACTAGTTAGACTCAAAACACTAAAAGGGGACAGATTTGGACGAATTTAAACAAACTAAGACTCAATTAAGAACTAAGGGGGTTTTTGGACGAATTAAGCAAAACTAAGCAGTTTTAAGCAAACAAAGTAAATTGAAAGAGATAAAGGTGAATTCAGGGGTGAAAACTAGTTAGAGGGTTCTTCTCCACACATGAACATATGCATACGAATTGATTTCCAGTTATTCTTTCGATAAACCATGAATGACAATGCTCCAAATTAATTGTATAGAACTAATTAATTCTCAGATTTCCCTAAGTTCATTGAATTGAATGGATAACGCATCACAACCAAATTATTCTTATCAAGTTCCCTAACTATGGAATACGCATGATAGAGATACATATCAAAGATCATTAAGTTCTATGGAAATCATAAACATTGACAAGGCATTCATAACTATGGAATACGCATGTTACTCCTGCCTTGGATTTACTTAACATGATTGTGACTAGCAATCTTTACTACTTGTGAATATAAGTTCATAACGATTAGGTGAAATTCCCTTATATCCTAGCATCAAATTCATGCATGTAAACTAAGTAGGCCTCCTTAATCAACACACAAGAACAAGTTCTTCATAAAACAGATAAGTAAATCACATTCATAATTTATGAAACAATAACTGAAGGTAATCAATTCATATCAAACATATGTCCATGGCTTTGAATCCACCTTTAACTAAAACGAAATTAGTTCCACATGTTCAACATAATTGAAAAACAAATTAAATTAAACATAGAAACAAAACAAGAGAAGAAAGAACTCCTCCTTCTCCAATGGAAGCCACGGCAAGGCCTTGTCTTCCCTTCTCTGCAGCAAAATATGGATTTCTGAAGGTGTGGTGGTGTAGAATTCGTATGGATGGGTGGTCTGCGGCAGGGCTTAGGAATATGTATATATAGCATGGCAAACCCTAGGGAAATCAGTTTAGGACTTGGACTTAGCAGAAAAATAGGATTAGGGTGCGGCAATTAATTTGGAAAAGGAATTGTGGTCCAATTAATTTCTGAAAAGGATTTGTAGAACCCAAATCCACAAGGAAAAGGCCTAACAATCAGAATCCAAGAGGGAAAGGGCCTGTAAACCCACGGCACAAAGGGATAAGGGCAGGGAATGCCTTGCAAGGCAAGGAAAAAGGATTCTAGAAGGGAAGGAGACGCCAGATTTTTAGGCTTCTAGAAAGAATGTGTTTCTGGGCAGATTTTGGGGTTTCTAGAAGAGTTTGGGGCGCCACTTTTGTAGGGGAATGGATAGGACTTCTAGAAATCAGGTTTTAAGTCCCCTAAACTGAAGAAAACAAGTTAGGATAAGATTAGGATAAGATAAGGTAAGATAAGATAAGGATTGGATAAGATAAGATAAGATAAGGTTGTTTTGGATAATGTTTTGGATAATTCTCCTTCTTTTGAGCTGATTCCTTATCTTCTTTATCTTTGACTTCTTTCTTCCATCTTCTTAGCTGATTTCAAGCCTTTATATCTTCAATTTCGTCCATCAACTTGCCTCCATGCTTGCACTACCCAATCTTGGCCCAAAAATGCTCTAGAATGCTCCAAATTGCCTCTTTTTGCCATCTTGACACTTAGAACCTACAAACACACGAAAATAGCTTAAAATACAAAACTAACTAAGAACTAACAACGTAAATGCATGAAAACAAGCTAACTAAGTCGCATAAATATGCTCCTATCAGCTATTTGGCTCTTGGTTTTAAACTAAACAACTTCATCTTGATTATGTGTTATGCTAATCAATTTCATGCTTTGAATGAAACAAGTATGAGTTCTAGTATTTGGAACTGATGTGAGAATTACTTGACACTCAAATTAAAACCCTATCGACGTAGTATATGAAAGTAGGGATCGTTTAAGGCCGGGGATTAGAAGGGATGCTAATCTTCACAAATTACACTCTAAAACACTAAACTGGACTTAAAACAATGAAAACAAGTACTAGGGATCAATTTGGACGAATTTTAACTCTAGACACCTTTAAACAACCTAACTTGACTCAAATAACTCAAAACAAACTCAAAACAGCAAATAGAATTCAATTAAACAGTTTCTAGACTCTAAAGACTCAAAACAAGCTAAATAGACCTAAAACACACAAAACAAGTTATCTAGACTCAAAACTAACACCTAAGACTGATTTGAACGAAATTAAGACTCAAATTGACTCAAAAGACTAAAAGACTCAAGATTTGACGAATTTAGACTATCTTAACACAAATTAAAAGCAAGGGATTGTTTGAAAACGGATTTAAACTTAAGCAAAACAGAATTGTAAACTAGACTTAGTTTTGTACGAAATTGGTGATTTAAATGGGTGAATGGCTAGTTAGAGGGATCCTTATCCACACATAAACATATGCATACAACTTGATTCCCAGTTACTCTTTCGATAAACCATGAATGACAATGTTCCGAATTAATTGTATTGAACTAATCAACTCCCAGATTTCCCTAGATTCATTGAATTGAATGGATAACGCATCACAACCAAATTATTCTTTCTCAAACTCCCTAACTATGGAATACGCATGATAGAGACATTCAACAAAGATCATTAAGTTCAATGGAAATCATGAACATTGACAAGGCATTCATAACTATGGAAGACGCATGTTAATCCAGCCTAGGGTTTACTTAACATGATTGTGACTAGCAACCTTTACTACTTGTGAATATAAGTTCATAACGATTAGGTGAAATTCCCTTATATTCTAGCATCAAATTCATGCATGTAAACTAAGTATGCATCCTTAATCAACACACAAGAACAAGTTCTTAATAAAACAGATAAGTAAACCACATTCACAATTTATGAAATCATAACTGGAGTAAATCAAATCATAAGAAACATATATTCATGGCTTCAAATTCCCCCTCTAACTAATAGGGGTTTAGTTCCTCATGATAGCAATTAAACAAAGAAAACTGAATTGAAACATTGAAAACAAAGATAGACAACACCTAAGAACGCTCTAGCAGTAGTCACGACTTAGAGTGGCACCTTCTCCTTCCTTCCTTGAATAGCTGCAGCACAAGAGGGGTTTTCTGGGTTTGTGTGGATGATATGGCACGGCAAAGGGTGGTGGATTATTTCTGGCGTGAATGATGTATATGGAGGGTGGTATGTACGGCAAAGGGTTGATTAATATATATATATAGGCACCAAAAACCCTAAGTGAATCAGATTAGGACTTCTAGAAAGCCAAATCCATCCAGAAATAGGCTCAAAACAATCAGATTTCCAATGGGAAAGGGCCTAAGGTGCGGCAGATTTGGATAAGGAGGGATAAGGCTTCTAGAAAGCCTTGCAAGGCAAGGAAATCAGGTTTTCTGGAAAGCTAGGTGCGGCAAGGCTTAGGGTTTCTAGAAACTTAATTTAAATGTCCCCCAATCAGAAAATAAACCCTTATTGTACCAGGAATTGAATTAGAAAAGGATTAGGATAGGATAAGGTTTGTTAAGATAAGATAAGGGTTGGATAAGATAAGATAAGATAAGGTTGTTTGGATAATGTTTTGGATAATCCTCCTTCTTTTGTGCTGATTCCTTATCTTCAATGATTTGAATTTATTTCTCCAACCTTGAAACATATTCCCAACTCCATTTAGACTCCAAATTCGTCCATCTTCATGCCCATTGCTTGTGCTATCCATTCCAAGCCCAGATTTGCTCTAAAATGCTCCAAAATGCATCTTTTTGCCAACTTTGCTTCTTGGACCTAAAAACACACGAAAATGACTTTAAACACTATACTAAGCAACAAATAGCTAAGCAAATGCAAGAAAACACACTAACTAAGCAGCATAAATATGCTCCTATCAAATTCCCCCACACTTAGCTTTTGCTAGTCCTCAAGCAAAACAAAACAAACAAAACGTAACCTAAACCTTCCAACGTTCACCTCAGGGATCTTCAATGATACATAACATGCCAAAGATCATTACTCCCACAGATTTTAGTTATCCCTACCCTTGAGCACGTACTTAATCAAAGTTACCACACATTAGCTCGCATTTAATCAATTAAAACAACATTTTGAATGTAGTAACATGCCTTAGAGAATCCCTCAATTCCTTACTAGATATGCACTCAATCACACAGATTTTCTGACTACACTCCCTACACTAGTTATATGTGAGAAGATTGATGTAAACATGAAAACTAATACTCACATATATGTATAGCAAGAAAAGTAATTTCTGGAATGCATGTATAGATATGATCTCATGAATGGAATGCCACTACTTAGAGCGAGAACCAGGGACACCATATGCTCATACCAATCCCAAACTCCACATATTGAAACACACAACACTCAAGATTGAAGTATAGGGTTGTAACGGGGCTAAGGGTATTGGCTAACAAAGAAAGGTAAGGAAAACAAACGTTCTTAAAGCAATAGCAAGCAAAGTAATGAATATGACACTTAGAACTCCCTTTCTTGAATGCAGCCGCACACTATGAACACAAAGGGGAAGATTACACATATTTTAGGGCCGAATTCAACTTTTTGGACCCCTTCTTCAACAATCAACACTTGAGAACTCTTCTTCACATCTTTTCAACTCCTTTTTCATTCTTGTCACAACTTTTTCTTTTTTTTCCTTCTTTTTCTACGAATTTTTCTTCTTGTTTTTTTTTTTTTTTCTTTTCTTTTGCCCGTGCCCTTGTTTGTCTTGTTGGCACACAATCAGACACATAAATCCCTTCCCCCACACTTGTTTTGCCGCCCAAATAACAAACAAAGGGAATTCATTCTTAGGTCATGCTCACTATGCCTTAAGAACAAGGGTAATGATGGTCCTAATCTAGGCTAGGTAGGGATATTGTGGGCAAACAAAGAACATAGGCTAAACAAGGCTCAAAAGGGTTAAACCTACAAGACAAATAACATAGGGAGGTTCGGCTATTTGGCACTGGTTCACTACACAACTTCATCTTGATTATGTGTTATGCTAATCAATTTCATGCTTTGAATGAAACGGGTATGAGTTCTAGTATTTGGAACTAAATGATGAAACGCCTTCTAAGTAGCAACCAAACAAAGAATAATGAGATCATGCAACGACTTTAGAAAACAACAAATGCACAGATTTTTAACTCTCCAAAGAACGTTTTCAGCTCAAGTCTCTCAGGGTTGTAGCGTTAGTTTGAGTTACTTCCTTCAAGCATGTTACAAAAACTGATTTTATCCTTTTTGTGATTACATGTGAATTCATGAATGTCAACTACAACCAAGCATAAACCAAAGAGCAATTCAAACTTTCATCCATGTTTATAACTCTCTTTAACAGTTATGCAATTAAAAACCAAATCCTCATCATTGTGTTGGAAGGTACCCTAAGACACAAACAAACACACAAAAACAACTCTTTTTGGGTTTTTCAAAACAAGTTTTCAAATTTTTATGGGATTTTCGGATTTTTGAGTCAAAACACACTAAAACACACCAAAACAGCTTAAAAACACTTAAAAACACTGAAAACAACATTCAAAGTGATAGGTGATAAAAACCCACGAATTTCATGCAAAAAACACACTTTGTTACCCCCCCACACTTAAACCAAACATTGTCCTCAATGTTTCAAACATAAACTCACAGAAAGCAAACAGCAATCAACACAACTAACTAACATAACAAAATGGCAAAGGAAAAGCAATAAAGAGTAGGGTTTAGAAACGCAAATCTGGTTGTGGAGCCAGAGAGTTCCTAGGTCGTCTTTATTTGCATGGGTTGCCTCCCAAGAAGCGCTTGCTTTAACGTCTTCCAGCCAGACGAACCTTCCCTCTATTCTTCAATGGGGCCCACGGCATTAAAGATATGTCCTCCGTAATGTGCTCTTCAAAGTGCTCATAATATGGCTTCAATCGATGTCCATTCACTTTGAATTCTTGTTGCGTCTTTAAACCTTGAATTTGGACTGCACCATGAGGAAAAACATTAGTAACCACAAAAGGACCAATCCACTTAGAACGCAACTTACCTGGAAATAGACGAAGGCGAGAATTGAAAAGTAACACTTTCTGCCCTATAGAGAACAGCTTGCTACGAATCATCTTGTCATGGAATGCCTTTGTTTTCTCCTTGTAGATCCGTGCATTCTCATAAGCTTCATTCCTAATTTCTTCTAGCTCATTCAATTGAAGCTTTCTATGAAGACCTGCGGCATCAATGTCCATGTTGAATGTTTTGACAGCCCAATGGCCACGATGTTCTAACTCGACGGGAAGATGACATGGTTTCCCATAGACTAGCCGAAATGGGGACATTCCAATTGGGGTTTTATAGGCAGTGCGATATGCCCACAATGCATCATTCAAACGCAAGCTCCAATCCTTCCGAGTTGGCCCTACGGTTATAACGGGGCTAGGGGGTATTGGCTAACAAAGAAAGGTAAGGAAAACAAACGTTCTTAAAGCAATAGCAAGCAAAGTAATGAATATGACACTTAGAACTCCCTTTCTTGAATGCAGCCGCACACTTTGAACACAAAGGGGAAGATTACACATATTTTAGGGCCGAATTCTACTTTTTGGACCCCTTCTTCAACAATCAACACTTGTGAGCTTTAATCTCACTTATTTTGAACACTTTTCATACTTTTTCACAACTTTTCTTTCTCTTTTCTTTTTCACACGAATTTTTCTTCTTTTTTTTTTTCTCTCTTTTTTTCTGCTTCTTCACCCGTGTCCTTGTTTGTCTCGTTGGCACACAATCAGACACATAAATCCCTTCCCCCACACTTGTTTTGCCGCCCAAATAACGAACAAAGGGAATTCATTCTTAGGTCATGCTCACTATGCCTTAAGAACAAGGGTAAGGATGGTCCTAATCTAGGCTAGGTAAGGATAATGTGGTTAAACAAAAAAAACATAGGCTAAACAAGGCTCAAATGGGCTAAACCTACAATACATATGCAAAGGGTTAGGCTTTTTAGCTCTGGTTTTAAACTAAACAACTTCATCTTGATTATGTGTTATGCTAATCAATTTCATGCTTTGAATGAAACGGGTATGAGTTCTAGTATTTGGAACTAAATGATGAAACGCCTTCTAAGTAGCAACCAAGCAAAGAATAGTGAGATCATGCAACGACTTTACAAAACAAAGAATGCACAGATTTTTAACTCTCCAAAGAACGTTAAAGGCTCAAGTCTCTCAGGGTTGTAGCGTTAGTTTGAGTTACTTCCTTCAAGCATGTTACAAAAACTGATTTTATCCTTTGTGATTAAACATGAATTCATGAATGTCAACTACAACCAAGCATAAACCAAAGAGCATATCAAACGTCAATCCAAGTTTGTAACTTTCTTTAACAGTTATGCAATTAAAAACCAAATCCTCATCGTTGTGTTGGAAGGTACCCTAAGACACAAACAAACACACAAAAACAACTCTTTTTGGGTTTTTCAAAACAATTTTTCAAATTTTTATGGTATTTTCGGATTTTCTTTTCAAAACACACTAAAAGACTCCAAAACGGCCTAAAAACACTTAAAAACACTGAAAACAACATTCAAAGTGATAGGTGATAAAAACCCACGAATTTCATGCAAAAAACACTTTGTTACCCCCCCACACTTAAACCAAACATTGTCCTCAATGTTTCAAACATAGACTCACATAAAGCGAACAGCAATCAACACAACTAACAAACATAACAAGATGGCAAAGGAAAAGCAATAAAGAGTAGGGTTTAGAAACGCAAATCTGGTTGTGGAGCCGGAGAGTTCCTAGGTTGTCTTTATTTGCATGGGTTGCCTCCCAAGAAGCGCTTGCTTTAACGTCTTCCAGCCGGACGAACCTTCCCTCTATTCTTCAATGGGGCCCACGGCATTAAAAGATATGTCCTCCGTAATGTGCTCTTCAAAGTGCTCATAATATGGCTTCAATCGATGTCCATTCACTTTGAATTCTTGTTGCGTCTTTAAACTTTGAATTTGGACTGCACCATGAGGAAAAACATTAGTAACCACAAAAGGACCAATCCACTTAGAACGCAACTTACCTGGAAATAGACGAAGGCGAGAATTGAAAAGTAACACTTTCTGGCCTATAGAGAACAGCTTGCTACGAATCATCTTGTCATGGAATGCCTTTGTTTTCTCCTTGTAGATCCGTGCATTCTCATAAGCTTCATTCCTAATTTCTTCTAGCTCATTCAATTGAAGCTTTCTATGAAGACCTGCGGCATCAATGTCCATGTTGAATGTTTTGACAGCCCAATGTGCACGATGTTCTAACTCGACGGGAAGATGACATGGTTTCCCATAGACTAGCCGAAATGGGGACATTTCAATTGGGGTTTTATAGGCAGTGCGATATGCCCACAATGCATCATTCAAACGCAAGCTCCAATCCTTCCGAGTTGGCCCTACAGTTTTCTCCAAAATCTGCTTGATTTCTCTATTTGAAACCTCCGCTTGCCCACTGGTTTGAGGGTGATAAGGTGTTGAAACCTTATGCGTGACATTATACTTCTTGAGCAGCGCCTCAATGGTTCGATTGCAAAAATGGGAACCCCCATCACTGATTAGGACTCTTGGCATTCCAAATCTAGCAAATATGTTAGTTCTAACAAAATCTGCAACCACTTTAGAATCATTAGTTCGGGTGGCTTTTGCTTCCACCCATTTCGACACATAATCCACAGCAAGCAAAATATAAAGGAAACCATGTGAGGAAGGAAAAGGACCCATGAAATCAATACCCCAAACATCAAAGATTTCAACACTAAATATGGGGTGTTGAGGCATTTGTTGTTTAGGACCTATATTGCCCGTTCTTTGACATCTATCACAAGTCATACAAAAAGTTCTAGCATCTCTAAAGATAGTAGGCCAATAAAATCCACATTCTAAAACTTTATGTGCTGTTCTTTGAGTACCAAAGTGACCTCCACATGCATAGGTGTGACAGAAAGTTAAAATTGAATTAAACTCAGAATCATGCACACACCTACGTAGAACCTGATCAGGGCAATATTTCCACAAGTATGGGTCATCCCAAACATAAGAACGTGCATCCTTTTTAAGTTTATCACTTTGGTGCTTGTTTAGCTCTCTTGGAATGTGTTTAGACACCAAATAATTTACTACATCAGCATACAATGGCTCACTTACCTTGATGGACAGCAGCTGCTCATCTGGGAATGTCTCTTGGATAGGCACGGCATCCTCCTCATGCACCATACGGCTCAAGTGATCAGCCACCACGTTTTCACTCCCCTTCTTGTCCCGGATTTCAATATCGAACTCTTGGAGAAGAAGCATCCAGCGAATGAGTCTTGGTTTGGCCTCTTTCTTGGTGAACAAATACTTCAAAGCTGCATGGTCAGTGTAAATAATAACTTTAGTACCAAGTAAATAAGAACGAAACTTATCTAAAGCAAACACAACAGCAAGAAGTTCTTTTTCAGTGGTAGAGTAATTCAATTGTGCATCACCTATGTTCCAGCCATAAAAGGGTTCCAAAACATGTTAGGTTGCCTCATTACATGTTTCTAGAAGTCCTAGAACCTTTCCCTAACCTTGCCACATATCTCCTTTCCCTTTTCTTCCAAAATCTGCCACATAAGTGCCTTTCCCTTTCTCTTCACAACCTTGCCGCACAAGGGATCCTCTTCTTACCTATTTTCTGACCCAAAATCACATTCCCTTTGTGTTCTATGCCTTGCCGCACAAGGAGGAGCCTTTCTTACTTATTTTGTGCCTCAAAACACATTCCTAAATCTGTCTTACAATTCTGCCGAATTTCCTTTCCTATTCTCTTTAATTCCTGCACCTTACTTGCCTATTTTCTGCCCAAAAATACTTCCCCTTTCTCTTACAAATCAATGCACACCTTCTTTCCCTTTCTCTCTTAATTTCTGACCTTTAAAACACATTCCTTTTCTCTCCTACATATTCTGCCGAATTTTACATTCCTATTTCTCTTTGATTTTCTGATTCTTTCTTACCTATTAAATTGTGGAACCAAAATAGCTAAGTATTGAACCTTTCCTATTATTTTCTGATTGCCTTTCAACCCTAGCCCTATAAATAAAGCCATCCGCACCATTTAAATCTCTCTCGCTCTCTGGACAGATTCTCTGCATCTATTCCATCCACCTATCTACCTATCCATCCTCTACCACCCATTCTACACACCTTAACCCTTTGTGCTGCAGCTTTACAAAGGAAGAAGGAGAGGATTAACTTGAAGCCGTGCCTAGCCATTCAAGACGTTGGATTGCTGGAACGTTTCTAGGTGTAATCTATCTTTGTTTTCAATGTTTAATTTAATTTCTCTTTGTTTTGCTGTGAACATGAGGAACTAAGCCCTTTTGGCTAGGGGAAGATTCAAAGCCATGAATATACTTGCAATATAAATTGATTACCTTCAGTTGTGATTTCATAAGTTGTGAATTCAATTTGTTTAACTGCTTGATGGATAACTTATTCTTGTATGTTGATTGAGGGTCGACACTTAGTTTGCATGCATGAGTTTGATGCTAGAATATAAGGGAGTTTCACCTAATAGTTACAAACTTATATTCACAAGTAGTGGAGGTCGCTTATAAACGATCGCGTTAAATGAATTCTTGGCAGGAGTTTCATGCTCATCATAGTAACGAATGCCTCGTCAATACTTATAGTTTTCATGATGCTTAATGATCTTTGATTGTATCGTTATTGTGCTGTTCACGTAAAGGACTTTTGAAGAATGCTTTGAATTGTTGTATGCGCTTTCCCATCCAACTCAATAACTTAAGGAGAACTTGAAGGTTAATTTAAGCGGACCTAATTAACCTGGGGTGTTGAGTTTCATGATTTATCGAAAGAACAACTGAAAATTGGTTTATGTGCAAGTGTGTCATGTGTGGAGAAGAATCCTCTAGCTAGCCCATCATCCATATTTTTTACCAAATTTGTCCAAAATCTGTTTTAGTTTACAATCTGTTTATTTTGTTTTCAAATTCGTCAGAATCAAATCCCCCTTTATTTTGAAGTGTTAGATTAGTTAAAATTTGTTTTGATTTGTGTTTTTAAGTGTCTTGAGTCAAGTTAAAATCTATTTTCGTCCAAAGTAGTGTTTAAAGTTCAAAACTGCCCAGTTTGTGTTTTTAGGCAGTTTTGAGTGTTTTTGTGCTGTTTTGAGTCTTTTGAGTTGTTTTAGTGTTTTAGAGTCTAGTTTTGCATTCTTTGAGTCTAGTTTAGTGTTTTAAACTTTGTTTTAATGATTTTGAGTCAGTTTTGAGGTTTTAGCAAGCCCTCCTAATCCCCGGTCCAGAACGATCCCTACTTGCATCTATACTACAATTGTCAACAAGAGGGTTAAATTTGTGTGCTTATATATTTCGCATCAGATAATGTTTTGGATAATCCTCCTTCTTTTGAGCTGATTCCTTATCTTCAATGATTTGAATTTATTTCTCCAACCTTGAAACATATTCCCAACTCCATTTAGACTCCAAATTCGTCCATCTTCATGCCCATTGCTTGTGCTATCCATTCCAAGCCCAGATTTGCTCTAAAATGCTCCAAAATGCATCTTTTTGCCAACTTTGCTTCTTGGACCTAAAAACACACGAAAATGACTTTAAACACTATACTAAGCAACAAATAGCTAAGCAAATGCAAGAAAACACACTAAGTAGCATAAATATGCTCCTATCAGTTTTTTCCAAAATCTGCTTGATTTCTCTATTTGAAACCTCGGCTTGCCCACTGGTTTGAGGGTGATAAGGTGTTGAAACCTTATGCGTGACATTATACTTCTTGAGCAGCGCCTCAATGGTTCGATTGCAAAAATGGGAACCCCCATCACTGATTAGGACTCTTGGCATTCCAAATCTAGCAAATATGTTAGTTCTAACAAAATCTGCAACCACTTTAGAATCATTAGTTCGGGTGGCTTTTGCTTCCACCCATTTCGACACATAATCCACAGCAAGCAAAATATAAAGGAAACCATGTGAGGAAGGAAAAGGACCCATGAAATCAATACCCCAAACATCAAAAGATTTCAACACTAAATATGGGGTGTTGCGGCATTTGTTGTTTAGGACCTATATTGCCCGTTCTTTGACATCTATCACAAGTCATACAAAAAGTTCTAGCATCTCTAAAGATAGTAGGCCAATAAAATCCACATTCTAAAACTTTATGTGCTGTTCTTTGAGTACCAAAGTGACCTCCACATGCATAGGTGTGACAAAAAGTTAAAATTGAATTAAACTCAGAATCATGCACACACCTACGTAGAACCTGATCAGGGCAATATTTCCACAAGAATGGGTCATCCCAAACATAAGAACGTGCATCCTTTTTAAGTTTATCACTTTGGTGCTTGTTTAGCTCTCTTGGAATGTGTTTAGACACCAAATAATTTACTACATCAGCATACCATGGCTCACTTACCTTGATGGACAGCAGCTGCTCATCTGGGAATGTCTCTTGGATAGGCACGGCATCCTCCTCATGCACCATACGGCTCAAGTGATCAGCCACCACGTTTTCACTCCCCTTCTTGTCCCGGATTTCAATATCGAACTCTTGGAGAAGAAGCATCCAGCGAATGAGTCTTGGTTTGGCCTCTTTCTTGGTGAACAAATACTTCAAAGCTGCATGGTCAATGTAAATAATAACTTTAGTACCAAGTAAATAAGAACGAAACTTATCTAAAGCAAACACAACAGCAAGAAGTTCTTTTTCAGTGGTAGAGTAATTCAATTGTGCATCATTCAAGGTCCGAGATGCATAATAGATGACATGGGGCTTCTTGTCCTTCCTTCGTCCCAAAACAGCTCCTAATGCATAATCCGAAGCATCACACATAAGCTCAAAAGGAAGGCTCCAATCTGGTGGGACTATGATGGGGGCCGAAGTTAGCATCTCCTTGAGGTGTTTGAATGCCTTCTCACATTCCTCATCAAACACAAAAGTCACATCTTTCTGGAGGAGACGGCAAAGGGGGGTGGAGATCTTCGAAAAATCCTTGATGAATCGCCTATAGAAACCTGCATGTCCAAGAAAAGAACGAACCTCTCTAACCGAAGTAGGAGAGGGTAAGTAACGCACAAGGTCTATTTTTGATTTATCAACCTCAATTCCCCTTTCTGAAATGATATGACCTAAAACTATGCCTTGTTTTACCATAAAGTGACATTTTTCCCAATTCAAAACAAGGTTAGTTTCAATGCAACGTTTTAGAATCAAAGTGAGATTATCTAAGCACCCATCAAACGAATCCCCAAAAACACTAAAATCATCCATGAATACCTCAATAATCTTCTCCACAAAATCTGAAAAGATACTTACCATGCATCTTTGAAAGGTGGCAGGTGCATTGCATAAACCGAATGGCATGCGACGATAGGCAAAGGTACCAAAGGGGCACGTGAAAGTGGTCTTTTCTTGGTCATCCGGAGCTATAACGATCTGATTATATCCAGAGTACCCATCAAGAAAACAATAAAAAGAATGACCGGCTAACCTTTCAAGCATTTGATCAATGAACGGCAAAGGGAAGTGGTCCTTCCTCGTGGTGGCGTTTAGCTTCCTATAGTCCATGCACACTCTCCAACCTGTTTGGATACGTGTGGGCACAAGTTCATTCTCGGCATTCTTCACCACAGTGACTCCGGATTTCTTTGGAACACATTGCACCGGTGAAACCCAACGGCTATCTGAGATTGGATAAATCACTCCACAATCAAGAAGCTTTATAATCTCCTTCTTCACAACTTCCATCATTGGAGGGTTGAGTCGGCGTTGAGCCTCTCGAGTTGGTTTAGCCCCCTCCTCTAGAAGTATGCGATGCATGCATGTTGTAGGGCTAATCCCCCTAATATCGGCCAATGTCCATCCAATGGCTGTTTTGTGCTCTTTCAACACCCGAATTAACTTTCCTTCCTCTGTTGCCGTGAGTGTGGAGGACACAATGACGGGCAACGTCTCGTTATCTCCCAAAAAGACGTACTTCAAATGATCCGGCAATGGTTTAAGCTCAAGTACGGGTGCCTGAATCACTGAGGGTAACAACTTGTTAGTAGAAATTGGAATTGAAATTGGTTTTGAAGGCTTACCATGGTGCTGAGGTAGTGACTCTAGGGCAGCCACCATCTCGGCCTCTTCTTCACTTATAGGCACGGCAATATTGGGTTTTTGCCCAATTCCTTGTGCAATTGTTGATTCAAGGGGATCCCTCTCCAAGGAATCAAGGTAATCCTGCGCCAATTCATCGAATATATCAATAGCAAAACAAGAATGATTTTCTTTAGGAAATTTAATAGTTTCAGCAAGATTGAAATCAATAACTTCCCCATCAAATTCCATTGTCAACGTCCCTTTGAACACATCGATCTTGGTGCGGGCTGTTTTCATGAAAGGTCTCCCAAGGAGGATCGGCAATGGGGTGGAATGGGGTGTATCCTCCATGTCAAGCACATAAAAATCCGCTGGAAAAATCAGATTTCCAACCTGCACCAAAACATCTTCCAAAACTCATTTTGGATATGCATTAGAACGATTGGCTAATTGGATTATAACACCATCGTTTTTAAGCTCACCTAAGTTCATAGATGCATAAATAGAGTATGGCATGACATTAATTGAAGCTCCTAAGTCTAACATAGCATGTTCAAACTTAGTACTACCAATAACGCAAGGAATTGTAAAACTACCCGGATCTTTGCATTTAGGGGGTAATTTCCTTTGTAGAACAGCAGAGACATTCTCACTTACTTGAACCACTTCTTTGTTAGAAATCCTTCTCCTTGTTGTACAAAGCTCTTTCACAAACTTAGCATACCTTGGGACTTGCTTTATTGCATCAAGGAGTGGGATATTGACTTGAACTTTCCGGAATGTCTCTAGAATGTCTTTTTCAGCATCCTCTTTCTTTGATTGCCGCAACCTGCCAGGAAAGGGCACAATTAGTGGAGTAGAGCTTGAAGAATTCATATTGGAACTTACCTTGATGGTTGAGGACGGTTTAGAAGTGGGGATTGGCTGCGGCAAGGATTGTGCATTCCTTGTCGTGGGTTTGGGTGCTTCATCCTCCTCCAATTGCAGCTTCTTGTCCACTTCTTGACTTGATCTAGATGGTTGTGAATCAGTTCCAACCTGCTTACCACTTCTCAACGTGATTGCTTGGGCGGTTTCAAATCCTCCCTTAGGATTAACAACGGTTGAACTAGGCAATCTGCCTTGATCTCGGAATTGGCCCATGAATTCAGCCATTTGACCCATTTGTTTCTTCAATTCATCCACCTCTTTAGCTTGATTTTTTATGCTCTGCACGTCCTGCGTCAAAGAGGTTAGTACTTGAAGAATTTTATCATTATTTAACGACGAACCTGAATTGGTTTGGGCCGAAGTTGGGTGAGGTTGTGGGGCTGCATACGGCCTTGGAAACATCCCAGGGGGCTGTCTAAATCCGCTTTGTGGCTGTGCTTGCTGAGAATCCCTCCACTTAAAGTTTGGATGATCTCTCCACCCCGGATTGTATGTGTTTGAGTATGGGTCGTGTCTTTGTTGGGTTTGGCTTTGAAAACCCACGGCTTGGGCAGTTTCCCACCCCCCATTCTCAATCAATTGAGGGCATTGATCGTTGAGATGTCCCTGCATAGAACACACTCCACATATGGCCGGCCCTTGTGCTTTGGTTCCATCCACAACCTGTGACAAAAGAAGAGTGAGATTAGCCATTTGAGATTGTAATTCTGAAATTGCATTTACCTCATTCACTTGTTGTTGCCGTGGCCCTTCTCTCTGTCCAACTCCTTCGTATTGTTGCGCATTCAAGGCTCGATTTGCAATTAGAGTCTTGGCAGCCACGGGTGTTTTGTCAACCAAAGCTCCTCCCGCTGAAGCATCAAGCATTTGTCTCTCAATGGGGAGAAGTCCTTCATAGAAATATTGGAGGAGAAGCTCTTCCTTCATTTGGTGTTGTGGACAAGAAGCAACAAGCGCCTTGAAACGCTCATAATAGGCTGGAAACGATTCCCCTTGGTTTTGTTGAATGCCACTTATCCTTTTCCTCAAGAGAATGACTCTGGAAGTTGGGAAAAATTTCTCTAAGAATGTGCGCTTCATGCTTTCCCACGAAGTAACGGTTCCAGGTGCTAGTTCGTAGAGCCAATCCTTAGCCTTTTCCAAAAGAGAGAATGGAAAGGCTTTCATCTTCAATATACTCCCATCAACATTGACAGGGGTCATGCTTGAACAAACCACTTCAAATTCCTTCAAGTGCTTGTTCGGATCTTCCATGGACAACCCGTGGAATTTGGGGATGTGGTGCAACAAGCTGGACTTCAATTCAAACTCATCAGTCTTGCCTTGAGCCGCCCTAGGATATTGAATGCATAAAGGGGTCGCATTGTCCAATCCCGAGGCTGAAAGTTCTTTGATTGTTCGGTTATCTGCAGCCATGGCTTGTTCTTTCTCTTCTTGTTCTTCAAATTCAGATTCAGAGCTAGAACTAGTACCTACAACTAAGAAAACAAAACGAACTCAGAAAACAAAGAAAAACAAAAACAACTAAGACACACGGCACAAAATAGGGAGATTAGCAAGTTTGCTAATCCCCGGCAACGGCGCCAAAATTTGATGTGAGAATTACTTGACACTCAAATTAAAACCCTATCGACGTAGTATATGAAAGTAGGGATCGTTTTAGGCCGGGGATTAGAAGGGATGCTAATCTATACAAATTAAACTCTAAACACTAAAACTGGACTCTAGACAATGAAAATAAGTACTAGGGATCAATTTGGACGAATTTTAACTCTAGACACCTTTAAACAACCTAACTTGACTCAAATAACTCAAAACAAACTCAAAACAGCAAATATAATTCAATTAAACAGTTTCTGGACTCTAAAGACTCAAAACAAGCTAAATAGACCTAAAACACACAAAACAAGTTATCTAGACTCTAAACTAACACCTAAGATTGATTTGAACGAAATTAAGACTCAAATTGACTCAAAAGACTAAGAGACTCAAGATTTGACGAATTTAGACCTTACTAACACAAACTAAAATCAGGGGATTGGTTTTGAACGAATTTAAACTTAAGCAAAACAGAATTATAAAGACAACTTAAAAAGGCACGAAATTGGTGATTTAAATGGGTGAATGGCTAGTTAGAGGGATCCTTATCCACACATAAACATATGCATGCAACTTGATTCCCAGTTACTCTTTCGATAAACCATGAATGACAATGTTCCGAATTAATTGTATTGAACTAATCAATTCCCAGATTTCCCTAGATTCGTTGAATTGAATGGATAACGCATCACAACCAAATTATTCTTTCTCAAACTCCCTAACTATGGAATACGCATGATAGAGACATTCAACAAAGATCATTAAGTTCAATGGAAATCATGAACATTGACAAGGCATTCATAACTATGGAAGACGCATGTTAATCCAGCCTAGGGTTTACTTAACATGATTGTGACTAGCAACCTTTACTACTTGTGAATATAAGTGATAGGAGCATATTTATGCGACTTAGTTAGCTTGTTTTCATGCATTTACGTTGTTAGTTCTTAGTTAATTTTGTATTTTAAGCTATTTTCGTGTATTTGTAGGTTCAAAGTGTCAAGATGGCAAAAAGAGGCAATTTGGAGCATTCTAGAGCATTTTTGGGCCAAGATTGGGTAGTGCAAGCATGGAGGCAAGTTGATGGACGAAATTGAAGATATAAAGGCTTGAAATCAGCTAAGAAGATGGAAGAAAGAAATTGAAGATAAAGAAGATAAGGAATCAGCTCAAAAGAAGGAGAATTATCCAAAACATTATCCAAAACAACCTTATCTTATCTTATCTTACCCAATCCTTATCTTATCTCACCTTATCTTATCCTAATCTTATCCTAACCTGTTTTCTTCAGTTTAGGGGACTTAAAACCTGATTTCTAGAAGTCCTATCCATTCCCCTACAAAAGTGGCGCCCCAAACTCTTCTAGAAACCCCAAAATCTGCCCAGAAACACATTCTTTCTAGAAGCCTAAAAATCTGGCGTCTCCTTCCCTTCTTGAATCCTTTTTCCTTGCCTTGCAAGGCATTCCCTGCCCTTATCCTATTGTGCCGCACCTTAGGCCCTTTCCCATTAGAAATCTGATTGTTTTGAGCCTATTTCTGGATGGATTTGGCTTTCTAGAAGTCCTAATCTGATTCATCTAGGGTTTTTGGTGCCTATATATATACTAATCAACCCTTTGCCGTACACACCACCCTCCATATACATCATTCACGCCAGAAATCACCCACCACTCTCTGCCGCCCCTTTCCTTCACCATTCTCCATAGTTTCTGACCTAATTCACCCCTTGCCGTGCCATATCATCCACACAAACCCAGAAAACCCCTCTTGTGCCGCAGCTATTCAAGGAAGGAAGGAGAAGGTGCCACTCTAAGTCGTGACTACTGCTGGAGCGTTCTTAGGTGTTGTCTATCCTTGTTTTCAATGTTTCAATTCAGTTTTCTTTGTTTAATTGCTATCATGAGGAACTAAACCCCTATTAGTTAGAGGGGGAATTTGAAGCCATGAATATATGTTTCTTATGATTTGATTTACTCCAGTTATGATTTCATAAATTGTGAATGTGGTTTACTTATCTGTTTTATTAAGAACTTGTTCTTGTGTGTTGATTAAGGATGCATACTTAGTTTGCATGCATGAATTTGATGCTAGAATATAAGGGAATTTCACCTAATCGTTATGAACTTATATTCACAAGTAGTAAAGGTTGCTAGTCACAATCATGTTAAGTAAACCCTAGGCTGGATTAACATGCGTCTTCCATAGTTATGAATGCCTTGTCAATGTTCATGATTTCCATTGAACTTAATGATCTTTGTTGAATGTCTCTATCATGCGTATTCCATAGTTAGGGAGTTTGAGAAAGAATAATTTGGTTGTGATGCGTTATCCATTCAATTCAATGAATCTAGGGAAATCTGGGAATTGATTAGTTCAATACAATTAATTCGGAACATTGTCATTCATGGTTTATCGAAAGAGTAACTGGGAATCAAGTTGTATGCATATGTTTATGTGTGGATAAGGATCCCTCTAACTAGCCATTCACCCATTTAAATCACCAATTTCGTACAAAACTAAGTCTAGTTTACAATTCTGTTTTGCTTAAGTTTAAATCCGTTTTCAAACAATCCCTTGCTTTTAATTTGTGTTAAGATAGTCTAAATTCGTCAAATCTTGAGTCTCTTAGTCTTTTGAGTCAATTTGAGTCTTAATTTCGTTCAAATCAGTCTTAGGTGTTAGTTTTGAGTCTAGATAACTTGTTTTGTGTGTTTTAGGTCTATTTAGCTTGTTTTGAGTCTTTAGAGTCCAGAAACTGTTTAATTGAATGCTATTTGCTGTTTTGAGTTTGTTTTGAGTTATTTGAGTCAAGTTAGGTTGTTTAAAGGTGTCTAGAGTTAAAATTCGTCCAAATTGATCCCTAGTACTTGTTTTCATTGTTTTAAGTCCAGTTTATTGTTTTAAGAGTCTAATTTGTGTAGATTCTTCTAATCCCCGGCCTAAAACGATCCCTACTTTCATATACTACGTCGATAGGGTTTTAATTTGAGTGACAAGTAATTCTCACATCAATAAGTTCATAACGATTAGGTGAAATTCCCCTATATCCTAGCATCAAATTCATGCATGTAAACTAAGTATGCATCCTTAATCAACACACAAGAACAAGTTCTTAATAAAACAGTTAAGCAAACCACATTCACAATTTATGAAATCATAACTGGAGTAAATCAAATCATAAGAAACATATATTCATGGCTTCAAATTCCCCCTCTAACTAATAGGGGTTTAGTTCCTCATGATAGCAATTAAACAAAGAAAACTGAATTGAAACATTGAAAACAAGGATAGACAACACCTAAGAACGCTCCAGCAGTAGTCACGACTTAGAGTGGCACCTTCTCCTTCCTTCCTTGAATAGCTGCGGCACAAGAGGGGTTTTCTGGGTTTGTGTGGATGATATGGCACGGCAGGGAGTGGTGGATGATTTCTGGCGTGAATGGTGTATATGGAGGGTGGTGTGTACGGCAAAGGTTTGATTAGTATATATATAGGCACTAAAAACCCTAGGTGAATCAGATTAGGACTTCTAGAAAGCCAAATCCATCCAGAAATAGGCTCAAAACAATCAGATTTCCAATGGGAAAGGGCCTAAGGTGCGGCAGATTTGGATAAGGAGGGATAAGGCTTCTAGAAAGCCTTGCAAGGCAAGGAAATCAGGTTTTCTGGAAAGCTAGGTGCGGCAAGGCTTAGGGTTTCTAGAAACTTAATTTAAATGTCCCCCAATCAGAAAATAAACCCTCATTGTACCAGGAATTGAATTAGAAAAGGATTAGGATAGGATAAGGTTTGTTAAGATAAGATAAGGGTTGGATAAGATAAGATAAGATAAGGTTGTTTGATAAGATAAGATAAGATAAGGTTGTTTGATAAGATAAGATAAGATAAGGTTGTTTGGATAATGTTTTGGATAATCCTCCTTCTTTTGAGCTGATTCCTTACCTTCAATGATTTGAATTTATTTCTCCAACCTTGAAACATATTCCCAACTTCATTTAAACTCCAAATTCGTCCATCTTCATGCCCATTGCTTGTGCTATCCATTCCAAGCCCAGATTTGCTCTAAAATGCTCCAAAATGCATCTTTTTGCCAACTTTGCTTCTTGGACCTAAAAACACACGAAAATGACTTTAAACACTATACTAAGCAACAAATAGCTAAGCAAATGCAAGGAAACACACTAACTAAGTAGCATAAATATGCTCCTATCAAGGTTTAGGGGGTTATGAATGGTGTAGAAGGCTGGGTTATTGGCTAGGATGGATGTATGGTGCGGCAGGGAGTGAATTAGGTCAGAAACTATGGAGAACGGTGAAGGATGGGTGCGGCAGAGAGTGGTGAAGAGTTTCTGGCGAGAATGGTGTGTATGGAGGTGGTGTGCACGGCAAAGGGTGGAGAAATATATATATATAGGCACCAAAAACCCTAGATGAATCAGATTAGGACTTCTAGAAAGCCAAATCCATCCAGAAATAGGTTCAAAACAATCAGATTTCTAATGGGAAAGGGCCTAAGGTGCGGCAGGTTTGGATAAGGAGGGATAAGGCTTCTAGAAAGCCTTGCAAGGCAAGGAAAAAGGATTCTAGAAGGGAAGGAGACGCCAGATTTTCAAGGTTCTAGAAGGAATGTGTTTTGTGGCAGATTTTGGGGCTTCTAGAGGGATTTGGGGCGCCACTTTTATAGGACAAGGGATAAGACTTCTAGAAATCAGGTTTTAAGTCCCCTAAACTGAAGAAAACAGGTTAGGATAAGATTAGGATAAGATTGGATAAGATAAGGTAAGGATTGGATAAGATAAGATAAGATAAGGTTGTTTTAGATAATGTTTTGGATAATTCTCCTTCTTTTGAGCTGATTCCTTATCTTCTCTATCTTTGACTTCTTTCTTCCATCTTCCTAGCTGATTTCAGGCCTTTATATCTTCAATTTCGTCCATCAACTTGCCTCCATGCTTGGACTACCCAATCTTGGCCCAAAAATGCTCTAGAATGCTCCAAATTGCTTCTTTTTGCCCTCTTTGTCAATTGGACCTTGAAACATATTCCTAACTCCATTTGGACTCCAAATTCGTCCATCTTCTTGGCTCTAAGCATATGATATCCATTCCAAGCTCAAATGTGCTCCAAAAAGCTCCAAAATGCATCCTTTTGCATACTTGCCCTTAGAACCTGAAAATACATCAAACTAGCTTAAAAGACTACTTTAACTAAGGAAAAACAACATAAATGCACAAGAACAAGCTAACTATGGTGCATAAATATGCCCCTATCAAATTCCCCCACACTTAGCTTTTGCTAGTCCTCGAGCAAAACAAAATGAAACAAAACAAGTATAACACAACCTAAACCTTCCAACAATTGTCTCAGGGATTTCCAATGCACACAACATGCCAAAGATCATTATTCCCACAGATTTTGGCCATCTTTACGCTTAAGCACATACTTAATCATGGTCACTACTTACTAGTTCACAAATAACCTAATTAAAACGATGTTTTGAATGTAGTAACATGCCTTAGAGAATTCCCTAAATTCCTTACAAGATATGCACTCAATCTTCACTCAGATTTTCTAACTACACACCCTACACTAGTTATATGTGAGAAGATTGATGTAAATATGAAAACGAACACTCACATATGTTTATAACAAAGAAAGCAATTTCTGGAGTTAATAACATGTTTAGATATGATCTCATGAATGGAATGCTACTACTTAGATGCGAGAACCAGTGACACCATATGCTCATACCAATCCCAAACTCCACATATTGAAACACACAACACTCAAGATTAAAGTCAAGGGTTGTAACGGGGCTTGGGGAGTTGGCTAACAACGAAAGGATATGGAAAACAAAGGTTCTTAAAGCAACAACCAGCAAAATAATGAAATCGAACTTAGAATTTCCTTTAGCCTGCAGAAATCAACTTTTAAACACAAAGGGAAGATTCAAGCAACAATTAGGGCCGGATTCAATGTTTTGGACCCTTCCTTCAACAAACAACACTTGAGAACTCTTTTTCACATCTTTTCAACTCCTTTTTCATTCTTTTCACAACTCTTTCTTTTTTTTCCTTCTTTTTTTCTACGAATTTTTCTTCTTTTTTTTCTTTTTTCTTTTCTTTTCTTTTCTTTGCCGTGCCTCATTCAAGACTTTGGCACACCCACAACAAAACTCACTTCCCCCACACTTGTTTTCTGCCAAACAATGATCAAAAGGAATTTATATTGAGTCATGCATTACTGTGCTTCAAGAACAAAGGTATGGATGGTCCTAATCTAGGCTAGGTGAGGATAATGTGGGTTAACAAAGAACATAGGCTAAACAAGGCTCAATGGGGTTAAAACCTACAAATCAAATGAACATGGGGTACGGCCATTTGGCTATGGTGGTCACTACACAACTTCATCTTGAATATGTGTTATGCAAATCAATAACATGCTTTGAATGAAACGGGTATGAGTTCTAGTATTTGGAACTAAATGATGAAGCGCCTTCCAAGTAGCAACCAAGCAAAGAATAATGAGATCATGCAACGACTTTAGAAAACAACAATGCACAGATTATTAACTCTCCAAATAAACGTTTAGGCTCAAGTCTCACAAGGTTGTAGCGTTAGTTTGAGTTCCTTCCTTCAAGCATGTTACAAAAACTGATTTTTCTTTTATGATTGCATGTGAATTCATAAGTTATAATCACAACCAAGCATAAACCAAAGAGTAAATCAAACTTTCATCCATGTTTACAACTCTCTTTAACAGTCATGCAATTACAAACCGAATCCTCATCATTGTGTTGGAAGGTACCTAAGACACAAACAAACACACAAAAACAACTCTTTTTGGGTTTTTTTTAAAACCATTTTTCAAATTTTTATGGGATTTTCGGATTTTTGAGTCAAAACACACTAAAACACTTAAAAACAGCAAGGAACAACATTAGAAGTTATGAGTGATAAAACCCTACGAAATTGCATCAAAACATTTTGGTTACCCCCCCACACTTAAATCAAACATTGTCCTCAATGTTTCAAGCATAAACTCACACAAATAAACAACAACCAAACAAAACAGCAACTAAACAAGAAACGAAAACAACAACAAAGAGAAGGGTTTAGGAACGCAAATCTGGAATTGGAGTGCTCCCTAGGTCTTCCTTTGTTGAATGCATGAGTTGCCTCCCAAGTAGCGCTTGTTTTAACGTCGTACAGCTGGACGAAACGCAATCACTCCAGATTGGTACCCACGGCATGTAGGTGATCTTCGAATGGGCGGTGATACTTGAAATGATCCGGCAATGGTTGAAACACTAATGTGGGTGCCTGAATCATCAAAATCAGCAAATTAGTAGAAAACAAAATCAAAATTGGAGAATATGGCTTACTTGCTTGCTCCGACATAAACTCGATTACAAACACCACATCTTTGAATGTTTCAGGGATTTTGAACTTGGCCAGATTTACTGTGATGGTTGTGACTTGTCCCGTGTCATAAAATTGAACTTCTTTGGGCTTTGTTGTCTCAAGAACATCCTCCTTGATGCATTCTTCATATGCTCCAGCCACTTCTTGCTCTTGAATCGTTCTTCTCGATATACAAGGTTCTTTGAACACTTCAAGACAATCTGGAACTCGATTTGGTGTGCCAAGAATTGGGATATCACTTTGCACCTTTGGAATGGCTTCCACAATGTCTTTTTCACTCTCATCTTTCTTGGGAATTAAAAACCTGCGAGGAAAAGGTGCATTCGGAGGAATAACATTAGAATGAATTGAATTTGGGACGTCCTTACTTGTGGTGGGTGGTTGAGAGAGCTTAGGGGGCTGCGGCAAGGGTTGTTCTTCCCTTGCTGTGGGTGTGTCTTCTTCCTCCTCCTCAATCAGCAGCTCCACATCCACTTCTAGGCTATGTTTGGACGTTTTTAGGTCAGCTCCAACCTCCATAGCACTTTCCAAAGTGATAGCTTCAGCAATTTCAAAGTCTCCCATCGAATTGACAGTAGTTGAGTTGGAGAGTTCACGTTGTTCTTGAATTTGTGCCATGAACTCCATAATCTCTCCCATTTGATTCTTCAATTCGCTCATCCTTTGGTCTTGATTCTCTGCTTCCTGTGTCAAAGAGGTGAGTAATTGAACAATTTGGTCATTACCCATTGACGTACCTGAATTTGTTTGGGACAATTGTGGTGGAGGCTGTGATGGTGCATATGGCCATTGATAGAACTCCTCAGATGGCTGTGAGTATTCTTCTTGTTGTGAGCCCTGCGTCAAAGAGGTTAGTACATCAAGAATTTCATCATAACTCATGGGCATACATGAATTCGATTGCAATTGTTGTGGGGGAGGCGGTGGTGGCTGCATAGGTCTTGAATAGAACTCCTCTTCTTGCTGCCAATATCCACCTTGTTGGAATTGTTCAGGTTCTCCCCACATGTAATCTGAATAATCTCTCCAATCCGAATTGTAAGCGTTGGAAAACATGTTGTCCCATGATTGGCTATGGCCTTGATAACCCCAAGCACCTCCGTGTGCAGTGAATTGAGCACGTTGATGAGTTTGAGCAGTGTGCATTGTGGTTGTTTCGGCAATCTGGGACAATTGAGATGTAAGATTCGCCAATTGAGCTTGAATGTTAGCAAGTGCCATGTCTTACTTCTCTATGTACCTGAAACCAAAGAAGTAAAACTAAATCAAATATCAAAAGTAAAAGACACAAACAAAAACAAAGGGGATTAGCAAAAGAAAACAAGAAAACAACACAAAGTCAGAAACTAAAACAAAATAAACGAAAAGAAAAGAACCAAGGGATTAGCAAAATTGCTAATCCCCGGCAACGGCGCCAAAAATTTGATGTGAAAATTAACTTGACACACAAATTAAACCCTCTTTTTATCGATTGTAGCAAAGTATGTAAGTAGGGATCGTTCTAGGCCGGGGATTAGGAGGGATTGCTAAACCACTTGAAAACTGACTCAAAAACTTAAAACAAAGTTAAAACACTAAATTAGACTCAAAGAATGCAAAACTATACTTTAAAACACTAAGACAAACCAAAAGACTCAAAACAGCAAACAAACACTCAAAACTGCCTTAAAAACACAAACTGGCTGTTTTGGACTCTAAACATAATTTTGGACGAAAATAAGTTTTAACTTGACTCAAAACACTCAAAAACACAAACTAAAACAGTTTCTAACTAATATGACTCAACAAAGTAAAGGGGGAATTGGTTTTGACGAATTTGAAAACAAAACATAAACTTTGTAAAACAAAACAGATTGTAAAACGAAATTGGTTAAAGTGAATGGATGGAAGGCTAGCTAAGGGGTTCTTCTCCACACATGTCATACTTGCATACAAAACGATTTCTAATTGCAATTCAATAAACCACGAATTCTCAACACTCCAAGATAATTAGGTCCGCTTAAATTAACTCTCAGATTTCGCTTATGTCAATGAATTGGATGGAAACTGCGCATCACAATCAAATTATTCTTCAAGAGTTCTCTATATGAAAGCGCATACTAGAGATACAATCAAAGATCATTACGTTCAATGGAAATCATAAGTATTGACGAGGCACTTGTAACTATGAAAGCTCATGATACTTATGCCAAGAATTTACTTAACACAATTGAGATCATCAACCTTTACTACTTGTGAATATAATTCTGTAACGATTAGGTGAAACTTCCTTATATCCTAGCATTAGATTTATGCATGACAACTAAGCGTGCACTCTCAACCAACACACACAAATCAGTTTAATTCAAATAGATAAGTAAATTGAAATCACAATTTATGAATCACAACTAGAGGTAATCAAATCATATAGCAAGCATAAACATGGTTTCGAATCCCCCCCTAGCCAGAGGGGGTTTAGTTCCTCATACTCACAGAACAAAGAGTATTGAATTTAAACATTGAAATCAAAGGAAAGGAAACACCTAAAACTTCCAGCAATTCAAACTTGAATGGCATGCACGTCCCAGGGCTCCTTCTCCTCCTCTTTGCTGCGGCACAAGGTCTTGGGACAGGTTTAGGGGGTTATGAATGGTGTAGAAGGCTGGGTTATTGGCTAGGATGGATGTATGGTGCGGCAGGGAGTGAATTAGGTCAGAAACTATGGAGAACGGTGAAGGATGGGTGCGGCAGAGAGTGGTGAAGAGTTTCTGGCGAGAATGGTGTGTATGGAGGTGGTGTGCACGGCAAAGGGTGGAGAAATATATATATATAGGCACCAAAAACCCTAGATGAATCAGATTAGGACTTCTAGAAAGCCAAATCCATCCAGAAATAGGTTCAAAACAATCAGATTTCTAATGGGAAAGGGCCTAAGGTGCGGCAGGTTTGGATAAGGAGGGATAAGGCTTCTAGAAAGCCTTGCAAGGCAAGGAAAAAGGATTCTAGAAGGGAAGGAGACGCCAGATTTTCAAGGTTCTAGAAGGAATGTGTTTTGTGGCAGATTTTGGGGCTTCTAGAGGGATTTGGGGCGCCACTTTTATAGGACAAGGGATAAGACTTCTAGAAATCAGGTTTTAAGTCCCCTAAACTGAAGAAAACAGGTTAGGATAAGATTAGGATAAGATTGGATAAGATAAGGTAAGGATTGGATAAGATAAGATAAGATAAGGTTGTTTTAGATAATGTTTTGGATAATTCTCCTTCTTTTGAGCTGATTCCTTATCTTCTCTATCTTTGACTTCTTTCTTCCATCTTCCTAGCTGATTTCAGGCCTTTATATCTTCAATTTCGTCCATCAACTTGCCTCCATGCTTGGACTACCCAATCTTGGCCCAAAAATGCTCTAGAATGCTCCAAATTGCTTCTTTTTGCCCTCTTTGTCAATTGGACCTTGAAACATATTCCTAACTCCATTTGGACTCCAAATTCGTCCATCTTCTTGGCTCTAAGCATATGATATCCATTCCAAGCTCAAATGTGCTCCAAAAAGCTCCAAAATGCATCCTTTTGCATACTTGCCCTTAGAACCTGAAAATACATCAAACTAGCTTAAAAGACTACTTTAACTAAGGAAAAACAACATAAATGCACAAGAACAAGCTAACTATGGTGCATAAATATGCCCCTATCAAATTCCCCCACACTTAGCTTTTGCTAGTCCTCGAGCAAAACAAAATGAAACAAAACAAGTATAACACAACCTAAACCTTCCAACAATTGTCTCAGGGATTTCCAATGCACACAACATGCCAAAGATCATTATTCCCACAGATTTTGGCCATCTTTACGCTTAAGCACATACTTAATCATGGTCACTACTTACTAGTTCACAAATAACCTAATTAAAACGATGTTTTGAATGTAGTAACATGCCTTAGAGAATTCCCTAAATTCCTTACAAGATATGCACTCAATCTTCACTCAGATTTTCTAACTACACACCCTACACTAGTTATATGTGAGAAGATTGATGTAAATATGAAAACGAACACTCACATATGTTTATAACAAAGAAAGCAATTTCTGGAGTTAATAACATGTTTAGATATGATCTCATGAATGGAATGCTACTACTTAGATGCGAGAACCAGTGACACCATATGCTCATACCAATCCCAAACTCCACATATTGAAACACACAACACTCAAGATTAAAGTCAAGGGTTGTAACGGGGCTTGGGGAGTTGGCTAACAACGAAAGGATATGGAAAACAAAGGTTCTTAAAGCAACAACCAGCAAAATAATGAAATCGAACTTAGAATTTCCTTTAGCCTGCAGAAATCAACTTTTAAACACAAAGGGAAGATTCAAGCAACAATTAGGGCCGGATTCAATGTTTTGGACCCTTCCTTCAACAAACAACACTTGAGAACTCTTTTTCACATCTTTTCAACTCCTTTTTCATTCTTTTCACAACTCTTTCTTTTTTTTCCTTCTTTTTTTCTACGAATTTTTCTTCTTTTTTTTCTTTTTTCTTTTCTTTTCTTTTCTTTGCCGTGCCTCATTCAAGACTTTGGCACACCCACAACAAAACTCACTTCCCCCACACTTGTTTTCTGCCAAACAATGATCAAAAGGAATTTATATTGAGTCATGCATTACTGTGCTTCAAGAACAAAGGTATGGATGGTCCTAATCTAGGCTAGGTGAGGATAATGTGGGTTAACAAAGAACATAGGCTAAACAAGGCTCAATGGGGTTAAAACCTACAAATCAAATGAACATGGGGTACGGCCATTTGGCTATGGTGGTCACTACACAACTTCATCTTGAATATGTGTTATGCAAATCAATAACATGCTTTGAATGAAACGGGTATGAGTTCTAGTATTTGGAACTAAATGATGAAGCGCCTTCCAAGTAGCAACCAAGCAAAGAATAATGAGATCATGCAACGACTTTAGAAAACAACAATGCACAGATTATTAACTCTCCAAATAAACGTTTAGGCTCAAGTCTCACAAGGTTGTAGCGTTAGTTTGAGTTCCTTCCTTCAAGCATGTTACAAAAACTGATTTTTCTTTTATGATTGCATGTGAATTCATAAGTTATAATCACAACCAAGCATAAACCAAAGAGTAAATCAAACTTTCATCCATGTTTACAACTCTCTTTAACAGTCATGCAATTACAAACCGAATCCTCATCATTGTGTTGGAAGGTACCTAAGACACAAACAAACACACAAAAACAACTCTTTTTGGGTTTTTTTTAAAACCATTTTTCAAATTTTTATGGGATTTTCGGATTTTTGAGTCAAAACACACTAAAACACTTAAAAACAGCAAGGAACAACATTAGAAGTTATGAGTGATAAAACCCTACGAAATTGCATCAAAACATTTTGGTTACCCCCCCACACTTAAATCAAACATTGTCCTCAATGTTTCAAGCATAAACTCACACAAATAAACAACAACCAAACAAAACAGCAACTAAACAAGAAACGAAAACAACAACAAAGAGAAGGGTTTAGGAACGCAAATCTGGAATTGGAGTGCTCCCTAGGTCTTCCTTTGTTGAATGCATGAGTTGCCTCCCAAGTAGCGCTTGTTTTAACGTCGTACAGCTGGACGAAACGCAATCACTCCAGATTGGTACCCACGGCATGTAGGTGATCTTCGAATGGGCGGTGATACTTGAAATGATCCGGCAATGGTTGAAACACTAATGTGGGTGCCTGAATCATCAAAATCAGCAAATTAGTAGAAAACAAAATCAAAATTGGAGAATATGGCTTACTTGCTTGCTCCGACATAAACTCGATTACAAACACCACATCTTTGAATGTTTCAGGGATTTTGAACTTGGCCAGATTTACTGTGATGGTTGTGACTTGTCCCGTGTCATAAAATTGAACTTCTTTGGGCTTTGTTGTCTCAAGAACATCCTCCTTGATGCATTCTTCATATGCTCCAGCCACTTCTTGCTCTTGAATCGTTCTTCTCGATATACAAGGTTCTTTGAACACTTCAAGACAATCTGGAACTCGATTTGGTGTGCCAAGAATTGGGATATCACTTTGCACCTTTGGAATGGCTTCCACAATGTCTTTTTCACTCTCATCTTTCTTGGGAATTAAAAACCTGCGAGGAAAAGGTGCATTCGGAGGAATAACATTAGAATGAATTGAATTTGGGACGTCCTTACTTGTGGTGGGTGGTTGAGAGAGCTTAGGGGGCTGCGGCAAGGGTTGTTCTTCCCTTGCTGTGGGTGTGTCTTCTTCCTCCTCCTCAATCAGCAGCTCCACATCCACTTCTAGGCTATGTTTGGACGTTTTTAGGTCAGCTCCAACCTCCATAGCACTTTCCAAAGTGATAGCTTCAGCAATTTCAAAGTCTCCCATCGAATTGACAGTAGTTGAGTTGGAGAGTTCACGTTGTTCTTGAATTTGTGCCATGAACTCCATAATCTCTCCCATTTGATTCTTCAATTCGCTCATCCTTTGGTCTTGATTCTCTGCTTCCTGTGTCAAAGAGGTGAGTAATTGAACAATTTGGTCATTATCCATTGACGTACCTGAATTTGTTTGGGACAATTGTGGTGGAGGCTGTGATGGTGCATATGGCCATTGATAGAACTCCTCAGATGGCTGTGAGTATTTTTCTTGTTGTGAGCCCTGCGTCAAAGAGGTTAGTACATCAAGAATTTCATCATAACTCATGGGCATACATGAATTCGATTGCAATTGTTGTGGGGGAGGCGGTGGTGGCTGCATAGGTCTTGAATAGAACTCTTCTTCTTGCTGCCAATATCCACCTTGTTGGAATTGTTCAGGTTCTCCCCACATGTAATCTGAATAATCTCTCCAATCCGAATTGTAAGCGTTGGAAAACATGTTGTCCCATGATTGGCTATGGCCTTGATAACCCCAAGCACCTCCGTGTGCAGTGAATTGAGCACGTTGATGAGTTTGAGCAGTGTGCATTGTGGTTGTTTCGGCAATCTGGGACAATTGAGATGTAAGATTCGCCAATTGAGCTTGAATGTTAGCAAGTGCCATGTCTTACTTCTCTATGTACCTGAAACCAAAGAAGTAAAACTAAATCAAATATCAAAAGTAAAAGACACAAACAAAAACAAAGGGGATTAGCAAAAGAAAACAAGAAAACAACACAAAGTCAGAAACTAAAACAAAATAAACGAAAAGAAAAGAACCAAGGTACAAGAGGAAAACAAATTGGTGAGGGTGCTAAAAGAGTACAAAACAGCAATTGGATGGACTTTGGCCGACATAAAGCGAATTAGCCCTACCACGTGCATGCATCGCATACTTCTAGAGGAGGGGTCCAAAACATCTCGAGAGGCTCAACGCCGGCTCAACCCTCTGATGATGGAAGTTGTGAAGAAGGAGATAATCAAGCTTTTGGATTGTGGAGTGATCTATCCAATCTCGGATAGTAGGTGGGTTTCACCCGTTCAATGTGTACCAAAGAAATCTGGTGTGACAGTGGTAGCCAATGCCGAGAATGAACTTGTTCCTACACGCATTCAAACCGGTTGGAGGGTGTGCATCAACTATAGGAAGCTAAACGCCACCACAAGGAAGGATCACTTCCCACTGCCATTTATTGACCAAATGCTTGAGAGGTTAGCAGGTTATGCTTTCTATTGTTTTCTTGATGGTTATTCTGATTATAATCAAATTGTCATAGCACCCGAGGATCAAGAAAAAACTACTTTCACATGCCCCTTTGGTACTTTTGCATATCGTCGCATGCCTTTTGGTTTATGCAATGCACCTGCCACATTTCAAAGATGCATGATGAGCATATTTTCTGATTATGTTGAGAAAATAATTGAAGTTTTCATGGATGATTTTAGCGTTTTTGGTGACTCCTTTGATGGTTGCTTGCATAATCTTAGTTTGATTCTAAAACGTTGCGTTGAAACTAACCTTGTTCTCAATTGGGAAAAATGTCATTTCATGGTTAAGCAAGGCATAGTTCTAGGTCATATCATCTCTGAAAATGGCATTGAGGTTGATAAGTCAAAAATAGATCTTGTACGTCACTTACCCTCTCCGACTTCGGTTAGAGAGGTTCGTTCTTTTCTTGGCCATGCAGGTTTCTATCGTAGGTTTATCAAAGATTTCTCAAAGGTTGCACAACCTCTTTGCCGTCTCCTACAAAAAGAAGTGGCGTTTGAATTCACCAAGGAGTGCACGGCATCATTCAACCAACTCAAGGAGTTGTTGACCACGGCACCCATTATTGCTCCACCAGATTGGAGCCTACCTTTCGAGCTTATGTGTGATGCGTCCGATTATGCTTTAGGGGCTGTTTTGGGACAAAGAAAGGACAAGAGGCCGCATGTCATCTACTATGCCTCACGAACATTGAATGATGCCCAGTTGAACTATTCCACTACGGAAAAAGAACTTCTTGCCGTTGTTTTTGCTTTAGATAAGTTTAGATCATATCTAATTGGTACTAAAGTAATTGTGTTCACTGACCATGCAGCATTGAAGTACTTGCTCACCAAAAAGGAGGCCAAGCCACGGCTAATTCGTTGGATATTGCTACTTCAAGAGTTCGACATTGAGATTCGTGACAGGAAGGGAAGTGAAAACGTGGTGGCTGACCACCTCAGCCGAATGGTGCATAACGAGGAGTCTCTACCTATTTTGGAGACATTCCCTGATGAACAATTGCTGTCAATAAAGGTTAGTGAGCCTTGGTATGCTGATTTGGTGAACTTTTTGGTGTCAAAACGTATTCCAAGCAATTTCACTAGGCACCAATGTGATAAACTTAGACATGATGCACGGTTTTATGTGTGGGATGATCCATATTTGTGGAAATTTTGCCCTGATCAAATTGTACGTCGATGTGTGCACGATTCTGAATTTCATTCAATTCTGAGTTTTTGCCATACATATGCATGTGGGGGACACTTTGGGACACAACGCACTGCCCTTAAGGTTTTAGAATGTGGATTTTATTGGCCGACTTTATTCAAAGATGCTAGAACCTTTTGTATGTCTTGTGATCGTTGCCAAAGAATGGGTAACATAGGTGCTAAGGACCAAATGCCGCAAAACATCATTCTCCCTGTTGAAATTTTTGATGTTTGGGGCATTGATTTCATGGGCCCATTTCCTTCATCGCATGGTTTTCTTTACATATTACTTGCCTTGGATTATGTCTCAAAATGGGTGGAAGCAAAGGCCACCCGGACTAATGATTCTAAAGTGGTTGCAGATTTTATTAGAACTAACATTTTTGCAAGGTTTGGTATGCCACGGGTGATCATTAGTGATGGAGGGTCGCACTTTTGCAATCAAACAATTGAGGCGTTGTTGAGGAAGTACAATGTCAATCATAAGGTGTCTACACCTTACCATCCTCAAACGAATGGCCAAGCCGAGGTTTCTAACCGGGAGATCAAACAGATCATAGAAAAAACCGTAGGGCCTACAAGGAAGGATTGGAGCTTGCGCTTGAACGATGCATTGTGGGCCTATCGCACGGCTTACAAAACACCCCTTGGCATGTCCCCATTTCGGCTAATATATGGCAAACCATGTCACCTACCTGTGGAGTTAGAGCACAAAGCACATTGGGCCGTGAAAACATTCAACTTGGAGTTAGATGCGGCTGGAATGCATAGGAAGCTTCAATTGAATGAACTTGAGGAGATAAGGAACGAAGCATATGAGAACGCCCGAATCTACAAGGAGAAGACCAAGGCTTTTCATGACAAGACGATTCGTGGCAAATCATTCTCAGTTGGGCAGAAAGTGTTGCTATTCAATTCCCGTCTTCGGTTGTTTCCCGGTAAGTTACGTTCCAAGTGGGTTGGCCCGTTTGTTGTTACTAATGTTTTTGTTCATGGTGCAGTGCAAATCAAAAGCTTGAAAACTGGACAAGAATTCAAGGTGAATGGGCACCGCTTGAAGCCATATTATGAGAACTTTGTGGAGCAAACCGTGGATGACATCTCCTTGGATGCCGTGGGTACCAATCTGGAGTGATTGGGTTCTTTGTCCGGCTGTACGACGTTAAAGCAAGCGCTACTTGGGAGGCAACCCATGCATTCAACAAAGGAAGACCTAGGGAGCACTCCAATTCCAGATTTGCGTTCCTAAACCTTTCTCTTTGTTGTTGTTTTCGTTTCTGCTTTGTTTCTTGTTTAGTTGCTGTTTTGTTTGTTTGTTGTTTATTTGTGTGAGTTTATGCTTGAAACATTGAGGACAATGTTTGATTTAAGTGTGGGGGGGTAACCAAAGTGTTTTTGATGGAATTTCGTAGGGTTTTATCACCCATAACTTCTAATGTTGTTCCTTGCTGTTTTTAAGTGTTTTTAAGCTGTTTTGGTGTGTTTTAGTGTGTTTTGACTCAAAAATCCGAAAATCTCATAAAAATTTGAAAAATTGTTTTTAAAAAAACCCAAAAAAGAGTTGTTTTTGTGTGTTTGTTTGTGTCTTAGGGTACCTTCCAACACAATGATGAGGATTCGGTTTGTAATTGCATGACTGTTAAAGGGAGTTGTAAACATGGATGAAAGTTTGATTTACTCTTTGGTTTATGCTTGGTTATGGTTGTAACTTATGAATTCACATGTAATCATAAAAGAAAAATCAGTTTTTGTAGCATGCTTGAAGGAAGGAACTCAAACTAACGCTACAACCTTGTGAGACTTGAGCCGAAACGTTTATTTGGAGAGTTAAAAATCTGTGCATTTGTTGTTTTCTAAAATCGTTGCATGATCTCATCATTCTTTGCTTGGTTGCTATTTGGAATGCGCTTCATCATTTAGTTCCAAATACTAGAACTCATACCCGTTTCATTCAAAGCATGAAATTGATTAGCATAACACATAACAAGATGAAGTTGTTTAGTAAACCAAGAGCCAAATAGCCGTACCCCATGTTCATTTGATTTGTAGGTTTTAACCCCATTGAGCCTTGTTTAGCCTATGTTCTTTGTTAACCCACATTATCCTCACCTAGCCTAGATTAGGACCATCCATACCTTTGTTCTTGAAGCATAGTAATGCATGACTCAATATGAATTCCTTTTGATCATTGTTTGGCAGAAAACAAGTGTGGGGGAAGTGAGTTTTGTTGTGGGTGTGCCAAAGTCTTGAATGAGGCATGGCAAAGAAAAGAAAAGAAAAAAAAAAGAGGAAAGAAAAAAAAAGAAGAAAAATTTGTGGAAAATAGAAAGAAAAAAAAGAAAAAGTTGTGAAAAGAATGAAAAAGGAGTTGAAAAGATGTGAAAAAGAGTTCTCAAGTGTTGTTTGTTGAAGGAAGGGTCCAAAACATTGAATCCGGCCCTATTTGTTGCTTGAATCTTCCCTTTGTGTTTAAAAGTTGATTTCTGCATGCTAAAGGGAATTCTAAGTGTCATATTCATTACTTTGCTTACTATTGCTTTAAGAACGTTTGTTTTTCCTATCCTTTCATTGTTAGCCAACACTCCCCAAGCCCCGTCACAACCCTATACTTCAATCTTGAGTGTTGTGTGTTTCAATTTGTGGAGTTTGAATTTGGTTTGAGCATATGGTGTCACTGGTTCTCGCATCTAAGTAGTAGCATTCCATTCATGAGATCATATCTATATATGCTTATTAACTCCAGAAATTGCTTTCTTTGTTATAAACATATGTGAGTGTTCGTTTTCATATTTACATCAATCTTCTCACATATAACTAGTGTAGGGAGTGTAATCAGAAAATGTGTGTGAAAATTGAGTGCATATCTTGTAAGGAATTGAGGGAATTCTCTAAGGCATGTTACTATATTCAAAACATCGTTTTAGTTGGTTATTTGTGAACTAGTAAGTAGTGACTATAATTAAGTATGTGCTTAAGCGTAAAGATGGCCAAAATCTGTGGGTATGATGATTTTTAACATATCATGTGCATTGGAAATCCCTGAGACAATTGTTGGAAGGTTTAGGTTGTGTTATACTTGTTTTGTTTCGTTTTGTTGACTTTGTTTCGTTTTGCTCGAGGACTAGCAAAAGCTAAGTGTGGGGGAATTTGATAAGGGCATATTTATGCACCTTAGTTAGCTTGTTCTTGTGCATTTATGTTGTTTTTCCTTAGTTAAAGTAGTCTTTTAAGCTAGTTTGATGTATTTTCAGGTTCTAAGGGCAAGTATGCAAAAAGAAGCAATTTGGAGCATTCTAGAGCATTTTTGGGCCAAGATTGGGTAGTGCAAGCATGGAGGCAAGTTGATGGACGAAATTGAAGATATTAAGGCTTGAAATCAGCTAAGAAGATGGAAGAAAGAAGTCAAAGATAGAGAAGATAAGGAATCAGCTCAAAAGAAGGAGAATTATCCAAAACATTATCTAAAACAACCTTATCTTATCTTATCTTATCCAATCCTTACCTTATCTTATCCAATCTTATCCTAATCTTATCCTAACCTGTTTTCTTCAGTTTAGGGGACTTAAAACCTGATTTCTAGAAGTCCTATCCATTCCCCTACAAAAGTGGCGCCCCAAATCCCTCTAGAAGTCCCAAAATCTGCCACAAAACACATTCTTTCTGGAAGCCTAAAAATCTGGGGCCTCCCTCCTTTCTAGAAGGTCTTTTCCTTGCCTTGCAAGGCTCCCTGCCCTTATCCTATTGTGCCGCACCTTAGGCCCTTTCCCATGAGAAATCTGATTGTTTTAAACCTATTTCTGGATGGATTTGGCTTTCTAGAAGTCCTAATCTGATTCACCTAGGGTTTGTGGTGCCTATATATATAAGTTTAAAGGGTTGCCACAGGTTACACACCCTCCATATACATCATTCTCGCCAGAAACTCTTCACCACTCTCTGCCGCACCATACATCCATCCTAGCCATTAACCCAGCCTTCTACACCATTCATAACCCCCTAAACCTGTCCCAAGACCTTGTGCCGCAGCAAAGAGGAGGAGAAGGAGCCCTGGGACGTGCACGCCATTCAAGTTTGAATTGCTGGAAGTTTTAGGTGTTTCCTTTCCTTTGATTTCAATGTTTAAATTCAATATTCTTTGTTCTGTACGTATGAGGAACTAAACCCCCTTGGCTAGGGGGTGATTCGAAACCATGTTTATGCTTGCTATATGATTTGATTACCTCTAATTGCGTTTCATAAGTTGTGAATTCAATTTACTTATCTATTTGAATTAAACTGATTTGTGTGTGTTGGTTGAGAGTGCACGCTTGATTGTCATGCATAAATCTAATGCTAGGATATAAGGAAGTTTCACCTAATCGTTACAACTTTATATTCACAAGTAGTAAAAGTTGATGATCTCAATTGTGTTAAGTAAATTCTTGGCATAAGTATCATGCGCTTTCATAGTTACAAGTGCCTCGTCAATACTTATGATTTCCATTGAACGTAATGATCTTTGATTGTATCTCTAGTATGCGCTTTCATATAGAGAACTCTTGAAGAATAATTTGATTGTGATGTGCAGTTTCCATCCAATTCATTGACATAAGGGAAATCTGAAAGTTAATTTAAGCAGACCTAATTAACTTGGAGTGTTGAGAATTCGTGGGTTATTGAATTGCAATTAGAAATCGTTTTGTATGCAAGTATGACATGTGTGGAGAAGAACCCCTTATCTAGCCTTCCATCCATTAATTTAAACCAATTTCGTTTTACAATCTGTTTTGTTTTACAAAGTTTATGTTTTGTTTTCAATTTCGTCAAAACCCAATCCCCCTTTTTTTTGAAGTGTCAAATTAGTTAGAAATCAATTTAGTTTGTGTTTTTAAGTGTCTTGAGTCAAGTTATAAACTGTTTTCGTCCAAAATCTTCCCTAGTGCTCAAAACTGCCCAGAAAGTGGTTTTAAGGCAGTTTTGAGTGTTTGTTTGCTGTTTTGAGTCTTTTGGTTTGTTTTAGTGTTTTAGAGTATAGTTTTTGCATTCTTTGAGTCTAATTTAGTGTTTTAACTTTGTTTTAAGTTTTTGAGTCAGTTTCAAGTGGTTTAGCAATCCCTCCTAATCCCCGGCCTAGAACGATCCCTACTTACATACTCTGCTACAATTGATAAAAAGAGGGTTTAATTTGTGTGCTTATATATTTTGCATCACTACATCCCTGTGAGACTTGAGCCTAAACGTTCTTTTGGAGAGTTACTGATCTGTGATTCTTTGTTTTCTAAAGTCTTTGCATGATCTCATTATTCTTTGCTTGGTTGCTACTTAGAAGGCGTTTCATCATTTAGTTCCAAATACTAGAACTCATGCCCATTCCATTCAAAGCATAACATTGATTTGCATAACACATGATCAAGATGAAGTTGTGTAGTGACCACCATAGCCAAACAGCCGTACCCCCTTTTCATATGTTTTGTAGGTTTAACCCCTTTGAGCCTTGTTTAGCCTATGTTCTTTGTTAACCACATTATCCTTACCTGGCCTAGTTTAGGATCATCCATACCCTTGTTCTTAAAGGATAGTGAAGCATAACTTAAAATGAATTCGTTTTGATCTACATTATGCAGTAAATTAAGTGTGGGGGAAGGGATTTGTGTGTGTTTGTGTGCAAAAAAAAAAAACAAAAAAAAAAAAAGGAAAATTCGTGGAAAAAAGAAAAAGAAAAAGAAAAAGTTGTGAAAAGAATGAAAAAGAGTTTGAAAATAAGAAAGAATGAGTTTAAAGTGTTGATCGTTGAAGGAAGGGTCCAAAACATCAAATCTAGCCCTAGAATGTGTATATCTTCCTTTTTGTTCAAAGTTAAATTTCTGCATTCCAAAGTGAATTCTAAGTGTTGATTTCATTGCTTTGCTTGCTATTCTTTAAGAACCCTTGTTTTCCATATCCTTTCTTTCTTACCCAACACCCTTAGCCCCGTTTCAACCCTTTCACTTCGATCTTGGGTGTTGTGTGTTTCAATATGTGGAGTTTGGAATTGGTATGAGCATATGGCATCACTGGTTCTCGCATCTAAGTAGTAGCATTCCGTTCATGAGATCATATCTAAATATGCTTATTAACTCCAGAAAGTGCTTTCTTTGTTGCAATATATGTGAGTATTAGTTTTCATGTTTACATCAATCTTCTCACATATACCTAGTGTAGGGTGTGTAGTCAGAAAATTTGAGTGAAAATCGAGTGCATATCTAGTAAGGAATTGAGTGAATTCTCTAAGGCATGATGCGAAATATACAAGCACACAAATTAAACCCTCTTGTTGACAATTGTAGTATAGATGCAAGTAGGGATCGTTCTAGACCGGGGATTACGATTGATTGCTAAAACACTTGAAACTAACTCAAAAACGTAAAACTAAGTTTAAAACACTAAACTAGACTCAAAGAATGCAAAACTAAACTCTAAAACACTAAAACAACTCAAAAGACTCAAACAGCAGAAAACAAGCTAAAAGACTCAAATCTGCCACTAAGACTAAATTTGGACGAAAATAGGTTTTGACTTGACTCAAAACACTTAAAAACACAAACTAAATCAGTTTTTAACTAATATGACTCAACAAAGTAAATGGGGATTGGGTTTTGACGAATTTGAAGACAAAACAAGTAAATTAAAGAACTAATGAAATCTGCACGAATTTGGGTAAAACTATGGATGATGGGCTAGCTAGGAGGTTCTTCTCCACACATGACATACTTGCAAACAAAACGATTTCCAGTTGCTTCTCAATAAACCATGAATTCTCAACGCCCCATATTAACCGTGAATTGCACTAATTAACCCTCAGATTTTCCTAATTTTATTGAATTGGATGATTGCATACAACAACCCAAAGCATTCTCCACAAGTTCCCTACATGAATTGCATAATAGAGATACAAGCAAAGATCATTAAGTTCTCTGAAAATCATAAGCATTGACGAGGTACTTGTAACTATGAATTGCATGAAACTTATGCCAAGAATTTACTTAACGCGATTGTGACTAGCAACCTTCACTACTTATGAATATAAGTTCGTAACGATTAGGTGAAACGCCCTTATATCCTAGCATCAGATTTATGCATGAAAATTAAGCGTGCACTCTCAACCAACACACAAATCAGTTTTAATTCAACAGATAAGTAAATTGAATTCACAACTTATGAATCACAACTGGATGTAATCAAATCATATTGCAAGTATAACCATGGTTTCGAATTCCCCCCTAGCTAAGAGGGGTTTAGTTCCTCATACTCACAGAACAAAGATTATTGAATTGAAACATTGAAACCAAAAGCAAGATTACACCTAAAACGTTCCAGCAATCCTAACTTGAATGCAGGCACGTCCAAGGGCTCTCCTCCTTCCTCTTTTCTGCGGCACAGAGGTGGGTGAAGTGTATGGGATGTGTTTTGGGGTCAGGAATGTGTTTAGGGTGAATGGAGATTGCGGCAAAGGTGTAGGGATGATTTCTGGCGTGAATGGCTGAATGAATGAGTGAATGGAACCTTAGTGCGGCACAGAGATGTTTTATTTAAAGACTTAGGGTAATAAAGCTAGGAAACAATTTAGGAAACAGAAATTAAACCGAAACTTTAAGGGAAATAGGAATTAAAGTCAGAATCCTAAGGGAATTGGGCAAGTAGGTGCGGCAAGGAAAAAGGATTTCCTTGCTGATTTAGGTCCAGAAATTAGGCAAGTGAGAGATACCTTGCACGGCAAGGATGGGAAACAAGGGGATGGTGCGGCATAGGCTGATTTGGTGCAAGGAAGGTTCAATTTGTGTCCTAAAATGCATAGGAGACCTTCAATGTTGCTGGAACTTAGGGACAATTAGGATTAGGAAAGGTCAAACCAAAATAGGAAACCTTGGCTTAACTTTCCTACTTCAAGTAGGAATCCTTGTCTGAGTAGGAATCCATCTCCAATTAGGAATCCTTCTTCAATTCAGGTAATGTTGTTCCGAATTCAATTCAATCTAATGTTATTCCTCCAAATGTACCCTTTCCTCGCAGGTTCATGATTTCCAAGGATGAAAATAGTGAAAAAGACATCGTGGAAGCCTTCCCAAAGGTGCAAAGTGATATCCCAATTCTTGATACACCAAATCAAATTCCAGAATCTGTTGAATTTCTTAAAGAACCTTGTACATCAAGAAGAATGATTCAAGAGGAAGAAGTGGCTGGAGAATATTAAGAATGCATCAAAGAGGCTGTACATGAGATAACAGAGCCCAAAGAAGTTGAGTTTGATGACAAGGGACAAGTCACAACCATCATAGTAAATCTGGTCAAGTTCAAAGTCCCTGAAACTTTCGAAGAAGTGGTGTTCGTCCTTGAGTTCTTGTCGGAGCAAACAAGTAAGTGATAAGAGCATATTTATGCACCTTAGTTAGCTTGTTCTTGTGCATTTATGTTGTTTTTCCTTAGTTAAAGTAGTCTTTTAAGCTAGTTTGATGTATTTTCAGGTTCTAAGGGCAAGTATGCAAAAAGAAGCAATTTGGAGCATTCTAGAGCATTTTTGGGCCAAGATTGGGTAGTGCAAGCATGGAGGCAAGTTGATGGACGAAAGAAGATGGACGAAAGAAGTCAGAGATAAAGAAGATAAGGAATCAGCTCAAAAGAAGGAGAATTATCCAAAACATTATCTAAAACAACCTTATCTTATCTTATCTTATCCAATTCTTATCTTATCTTATCCAATCCTTATCCTATCTTACCTTACCTTATCCAATCTTATCCTAACCTGTTTTCTTCAGTTTAGGGGACTTAACACCTGATTTCTAGAAGTCCTATCCCTTGTCCTATAAAAGTGGCGCCCCAAATCCTTGTAGAAACCTCAAAATCTGCCACAAAACACATTCCTTCTAGAACCTTGAAAATCTGGCGTCTCCTTCCCTTCTAGAATCCTTTTTCCTTGCCTTGCAAGGCTTTCTAGAAGCCTTATCCCTCCTTATCCAAACCTGCCGCACCTTAGGCCCTTTCCCATTAGAAATCTGATTGTTTTGAACCTATTTCTGGATGGATTTGGCTTTCTAGAAGTCCTAATCTGATTCATCTAGGGTTTTTGGTGCCTATATATATATTTCTCCACCCTTTGCCGTGCACACCACCTCCATATACATCATTCACGCCAGAAATCATCCACCACTCTCTGCCGCACCCATCCTTCACCATTCTCCATAGTTTCTGACCTAATTCACTCCCTGCCGCACCATACATCCATCCTAGCCAATAACCCAGCCTTCTACACCATTCATAACCCCCAAAATCTGTCCCTAGACCTTGTGCCGCAGCAAAGAGGAGGAGAAGGAGCCCTGGGACGTGCATGCCATTCAAGTTTGAATTGCTGGAAGTTTTAGGTGTTTTCTTTCCTTTGATTTCAATGTTTAAATTCAATACTCTTTGTTCTGTACGTATGAGGAACTAAACCCCCTTGGCTAGGGGGTGATTCGAAACCATGTTTATGCTTGCTATATGACTTGATTACCTCTAATTGCGTTTCATAACTTGTGAATTCAATTTACTTATCTGTTCATATTAAAACTGATTTGTGTGTGTTGATTGAGGTGGCCAACTTAGTTTGCATGCATAAATCTAATGCTAGGATATAAGGAAGTTTCACCTAATCGTTACAACTTTATATTCACAAGTAGTAAAGGTTGATGATCTCAATTGTGTTAAGTAAATTCTTGGCATAAGTATCATGCGCTTTCATAGTTACAAGTGCCTCGTCAATACTTATGATTTCCATTGAACGTAATGATCTTTGATTGTATCTCTAGTATGCGCTTTCATATAGAGAACTCTTGAAGAATAATTTGATTGTGATGCGCATTTTCCGTCCAATTCATTGACATAAGGGAAATCTGAAAGTTAATTAAGCGGACCTAATTAACTTGGAGTGTTGAGAATTCGTGGTTTATTGAATTGCAATTAGAAATCGTTTTGTATGCAAGTATGACATGTGTGGAGAAGAACCCCTTAGCCAGCTTTTCATCCATTCACTTTAACCAATTTCGTTTTACAATCTGTTTTGTTTTACAAAGTTTATGTTTTGTTTTCAAATTCGTCAAAACCAATTCCCCCTTTATTTTGAAGTGTCAATTTAGTTTGTGTTTTTGAGTGTTTTGAGTCAAGTTAAAACTTATTTTCGTCCAAAATTATGTTTAGAGTCCAAAACAGCCAGTTTGTGTTTTTAAGGCAGTTTTGAGTGTTTGTTTGCTGTTTTGAGTCTTTTGGTTTGTTTTAGTGTTTTAGAGTATAGTTTTGCATTCTTTGAGTCTAGATTTAGTGTTTTAACTTTGTTTTTACATTTTTGAGTCAGTTTTCAAGTGATTTAGCAATCCCTCCTAATCCCTGGCCTAGAACGATCCCTACTTACATACTTTGCTACAATCGATAAAAAGAGGGTTTAATTTGTGTGCTTATATATTCCGCATCAGTAAGCCATCTTCTCCAATTTCAATTTTGTTTGCTACTACTAGGTTGTTGATAGGAGCATATTTACATCACTTAGTTAGCTTGTTTCCTTGCATTTAGGTTGTTAGTTCTTAGTTATTTTAGTCTTTTAAGCCATTTTCGTGTGTTTTCAGGTTCTAAGGGCTAAAGGAGCAAGAAAGTGCATTTTGGTGCCTTTTGGAGCAGTTTTGGGCTTGGAATGGATTGCACATGCTTGGAGCTAAGTGGATGGACGAAATTGAAGATCAAATGAGTTTAGGATTGAATGAAGAATGAAGAGTTCAAAATTGGAAGCCAAAGTTTCTAAAGTTGGAAGTTTCTATTCTTGGAGGTTTCCATTCTTGAAAGTTTCTATTCTTGGCTTAGCCGTTTCCTAATCCTTCCTCACCTATGTTCCAGCCATAAAAGGGTTCCAAAACATGTTAGGTTGCCTCATTACATGTTTCTAGAAGTCCTAGAACCTTTCCCTAACCTTGCCGCATATCTTCTTTCCCTTTCTTTCAAAATCTGCCACATAATTGCCTTTCCCTTTCTTTCCACAACCTTGCCGCACAAGGGATCCTTTTCTTTCCTATTTTCTGACCCAAAATCACATTCCTTTTGTGTTCTATGCCTTGCCGCACAAGGAGGAGCCTTTCTTACTTATTTTGTGCCTCAAAACACATTCCTAAATGCGTCTTACATATTCTGCCGAATTTCACTTTCTTATTCTCTTTGATTTTCTGATTCTTTCTTACCTATTAAACTGTGAGACAAATTAGCTAAGTTATGAACCTTTCCTATTATTTTCTGATTGCCTTTCAACCCTAGCCCTATAAATAAAGCCATCCGCACCATTTAGTCTCTCTCTCTCGGAACAGATTCTCTGCATCCATTCCATCCACCTATCTACCTATCCATCCTCTACCACCCATCACCACCCATTATACACACCTTAACCCCTTGTGCCGCAGCTCTACAAAGGAAGAAGGAGAGGATTAACTTGAAGTCGTGCCTAGCCATTCAAGACGTTGGATTGCTGGAACGTTTCTAGGTGTAATCTGTCTTTGTTTTCAATGTTTAATTTAATTTCTCTTTGTTTTGCTGTGAACATGAGTGGCTAAACCCCTCTTGGCTAGGGGTGATTTCAAAGCCATGATTATGTGTGCAATTTGAGTTGATAAATTCCAGTTATGAATTCTTGAATTGTGAATGCAATTGGCTTAACTGTTTGATTAAGAAAAAAATTTGTGTTTGTTGATTAAGGGTCGACACTTAATTGGCATGCATAAATATGATGCTAGAGTATAAGGGAGTTTCACATAATCGTTACAAACTTATATTCATATGTAGTGAAGGTTGCTAGTCACAATCGCGTTAAGTTCAATTCCTAGCATGAGTGACATGATGTCATAGTTGCAAGTGCTTTGTCAATGCTTATGAATTTCATTGAACGTAATGATCTTTGATTGTATCTCTATTATGATGTCATGTAGGGGTGATAGGAGCATATTTATGCGACTTAGTTAGCTTGTTTTCATGCATTTACGTTGTTAGTTCTTAGTTAATTTTGTGTTTTAAGCTATTTTCGTGTGTTTGTAGGTTCAAAGTGTCAAGATGGCAAAAAGAAGCAATTTGGAGCATTCTAGAGCATTTTTGGGCCAAGATTGGGTAGTGCAAGCATGGAGGCAAGTTGATGGACGAAATTGAAGATATAAAGGCTTGAAATCAGCTAAGAAGATGGAAGAAAGAAGTCAAAGATAAAGAAGATAAGGAATCAGCTCAAAAGAAGGAGAATTATCCAAAACAACCTTATCTTATCTTATCTTATCTTATCCTAATCTTATCCTAACCTGTTTTCTTCAGTTTAGGGGACTTAAAACCTGATTTCTAAAAGTCCTATCCATTCTCCTACAAAAGTGGCGCCCCAAACTCTTCTAGAAACCCCAAAATCTGCCCAGAAACACATTCTTTCTAGAACCCTGAAAATCTGGCGTCTCCTTCCCTTCTAGAATCCTTTTTCCTTGCCTTGCAAGGCATTCCCTGCCCTTATCCTATTGTGCCGCACCTCTCAGGCCCTTTCCCTCTTGGATTCTGATTGTTAGGCCCTTTTCCTTGTGGATTTGGGTTCTACAAATCCTTTTCAGAAATTAACTGGACCACAATTCCTTTTCCAAATTAATTGCCGCACCCTAGGGCCCTAATCCTATTTTTCTGCTAAGTCCAAGTCCTAAACTGATTTCCCTAGGGTTTGCTATGCTATATATACATATTTTCAAGCCTTGCCGCACACCACCACCCATCCATACGAATTCTACACATCTCTACACATCTCAGCCATTCCAAACACCATTCATAAACCCTAAACCACTTGTGCTGCAGCCCTGGAGAGGAGGAGCAGCTTTGGAGCGTTTTGCACCCAATCTGGAGTGCTGGGCGTTCTTAGGTGTTTTCTACCTTATGTTTTTGATGTTTAAATTAGTTTTCCTTTGTCTTGCTGTAGTTATGAGAGGCTAAACTCGTTTTTAGGTAGAGGCTACTTTGAAACCATGATTTTGTGTGTGATATGACTTGATAAATTTCAGTTACAGATTCTTGAAGTATGAATGCAATTGGCTTAACTGTTTGAATTAGAACTTATTTCTGTTTGTTGATTGAGGGTCGACACTTAATTGGCATGCATAAATTTGATGCTAGGATATAAGTAAGTTTCACATAATTGTTACAAACTTATGTTCACAAGTAGTAAAGGTTGCTGGAACAATCGTGTTAAGTTCAATTCTTGGTGTGAGTAACATGATGTCATAGTTATGAATGCCTCGTCAATGCTTATGATTCTCATTGAGCGTAATGATCTCTGATTGTGTCTCTATTATGATGTCATGTAGGGAAATTGATGAGAATAATTTGGTTGTAGATGAGTTGTCCGTCCAATTCAATGAAATTAGGAGAATCTGAGGGTTAATTAGTGATTGACACGGTTAATCTGGGGCATTGTCATTCATAATTCAATGAAAACGTAACTGGAAATCAAGTTATATGCATATAAATCATGTGTGGATAAGGAAACCTCTAGCTAGTTCACCATCCATCCTAAAAACCCAATTTCGTCTAAATCTGCCTAGTTTAAAAGTCTGTGTTAGTTTTAACTTAGTTTCACCCTAAAACCAATCCCCCTTCACTTGTTTGAGTCTAATTAGTTAGAACCTGTCTCAGTTTGTGTCTTTGTGTGTTTTGAGTCAAGTTTATTCAATTTTCGTCCAAAGTTGTGTCTAGTGTCTAGAATCTGTCCAATTAGTGTTTTTAAGCAGTTTTGAGAATTTTGAACCTGTTTTGAGTCTTACTAGTCTATTTAGAGTCTTTTGAGTCTTGTTTTGCTTATTTGAGTCAGTTTGTGTTAGATTAGCAAGCCCTCCTAATCCCCGGTCCAGAACGATCCCTACTTGCGTTTTTACTACAATTGATAACAAGAGGGTTTAATTTGTGTGCTTAACTTTAATCACATCAAGGGGACTTTTGAAGAATGCTTTGGGTTGTCGAATGATGTCATCCAATCCAATAATACTAGGAAAATCTGAGGGTTAACTAGTGATGTCACGGTTAATTTGGGGCATTGTCGTTCATAATTCAATGAAGGAGTAACTGGAAATCGAGTTGTTTGCATACATGTCATGTGTGGAGAAAGAGCCTCTAGCTAGCCCATCATCCATCCAATTCACCAATTTCGTGCAAATCTGTTTAGTTTTAGTTTCTGTTTTGTTTTTAGCTTAATTTCGTCCAAAACCCAATCCCCCTTTACTTTCTTGTGTTAGATTAGTTAGAAGTGTGTTTAAATCTGTCCAATTTAGTGTTTTGAGTCTTACTAGTCTAGAATTCGTCCAAATCAATCCCTAGTGTCTGTTTTTAGTCTTTTTGGTTGTTTTAAGCTGTTTTGAGTCTTGTGAGTCTTGTTAAGTGTTTTTGACTTTCTTGTTAAGTGTTTTTGACTTTGTTTTTATGTTTTCGAGTCAGTTTCGAGGTTTTAGCAAGCCAGGAATCCCCGGTCCAGAACAATCCCTACTTGCATCTATACTACAATTGTCAGCAAGAGGGTTTAATTTGAGTGCTGAACTTTTATCACATCAAATTTTTGGCGCCGTTGCCGGGGATTAGCAACTTTGCTAATCCCTTGGTTCTTTTCTTTTCGTTTATTTTGTTTTTGTTTTTGTTTCTGACTTTGTGTTGTTTTCTTGTTTTCTTTAGCTAATCCCCTTTGTTTTTGTTTGTGTCTTTTACTTTTGATATTTGATTTAGTTTTACTTCTTTGATTTCAGGTATTGGAGAAGCAAGACATGGATTTTGCTAACATTCAAGCTCAATTGGCGAATCTTACTTCTCAACTGTCCCAGATTGCTGAAACAACCACAATGTACCCGAAGGCTATTGGCAGCCATATGAGGAGTTTTATTCAAGACCTATGCAGCCACCACAACCTTCCCCACAACAATTCCAATTGAATTCAGGTATGTCCATGAGTTATGATGAAATTCTTAATGTACTAACCTCTTTGACGCAGTGATGCGAAATATATAAGCACACAAATTTAACCCTCTTGTTGACAATTGTAGTATAGATGCAAGTAGGGATCGTTCTGGACCGGGGATTAGGAGGGCTTGCTAAAACCTCAAAACTGACTCAAAATCATTAAAACAAAGTTTAAAACACTAAACTAGACTCAAAGAATGCAAAACTAGACTCTAAAACACTAAAACAACTCAAAAGACTCAAAACAGCACAAAAACACTCAAAACTGCCTAAAAACACAAACTGGGCAGTTTTGAACTTTAAACACTACTTTGGACGAAAATAGATTTTAACTTGACTCAAGACACTTAAAAACACAAATCAAAACAAATTTTAACTAATCTAACACTTCAAAATAAAGGGGGATTTGATTCTGACGAATTTGAAAACAAAATAAACAGATTGTAAACTAAAACAGATTTTGGACAAATTTAGTAAAACTTATGGATGATGGGCTAGCTAGAGGGTTCTTCTCCACACATGACACACTTGCACATAAACCAATTTTCAGTTGTTCTTTTGATAAATCATGAACCTCAACACCCCAGGTTAATTAGGTCCGCTTAAATTAACCTTCAAGTTCTCCTTAAGTTATTGAATTGGATGGGAAAGCGCATACAACAATTCAAAGCATTCTTCAAAAGTCCTTTACGTGAACAGCACAATAACGATACAATCAAAGATCATTAAGCATCATGAAAACTATAAGTATTGACGAGGCATTCGTTACTATGATGAGCATGAAACTCCTGCCAAGAATTCATTTAACGCGATCGTTTATAAGCGACCTCCACTACTTGTGAATATAAGTTTGTAACTATTAGGTGAAACTCCCTTATATTCTAGCATCAAACTCATGCATGCAAACTAAGTGTCGACCCTCAATCAACATACAAGAATAAGTTATCCATCAAGCAGTTAAACAAATTGAATTCACAACTTATGAAATCACAACTGAAAGTAATCAATTCACATTGCAAGTATAATCATGGTTTCGAATCCCCCCTAGCTAAGAGGGGTTTAGTTCCTCATACTCACAGAACAAAGAATAACAAGTTTATACATTGAAAACAAAAGAAAGAAAACACCTAAACGCTCCAGCGATCCAAACTGAACAGCAAGCACGTCCAAGGGCTCTCCTCCTTCCTCTTTGCTGCGGCACAAGGGTTGTTGGTGAGTTTTGGGATTATGAATGGTGTAGAAGGCTGGGTTTATGGCTAGGATGGATGTATAGTGCGGCAGGTGTTGTTTTAGGTCAGAAACTATGGAGAATGGTGAAGGATAGGTGCGGCTAGGGTTGGGGAAGGAATTCTGGCGTGAATGGGTGGTAGAGGATGGATAGGTAGATAGGTGGATGGAATGGACGCAGAGAATCTGTCCAGAGAGTGAGAGAGAGACTAAATGGTGCGGATGGCTTTATTTATAGGGCTAGGGTTGAAAGGCAATCAGAAAATAATAGGAAAGGTTCAATACTTAGCTATTATGGTTCCACAATTTAATAGGTAAGAAAGAATCAGAAAATCAAAGAGAATAAGAAAGTAAAATTCGGCAGAATATGTAGGAGAGAAAAGGAATGTGTTTTAAAGGTCAGAAATTAAGAGAGAAAGGGAAAGAAGGTGTGCATTGATTTGTAAGAGAAAGGGGGAGTATTTTTGGGCAGAAAATAGGCAAGTAAGGTGCAGGAATTAAAGAGAATAGGAAAGGAAAATCGGCAGAATTGTAAGACAGATTTAGGAATGTGTTTTGAGGCACAAAATAAGTAAGAAAGGCTCCTCCTTGTGCGGCAAGGCATAGAACACAAAGGGAATGTGATTTTGGGTCAGAAAATAGGTAAGAAGAGGATCCCTTGTGCGGCAAGGTTGTGGAAAGAAAGGGAAACGCACTTATGTGGCAGATTTTGGAAGAAAAGGGAAAGGAGATATGTGGCAAGGTTAGGGAAAGGTTCTAGGACTTCTAGAAACATGTAATGAGGCAACCTAACATGTTTTGGAACCCTTTTATGGCTGGAACATAGGTGATGAAGGATTAGGAAACTTCTAAGTCAAGAATAGAAACTTTCAAGAATGGAAACCTCCAAGAATAGAAACTTCCAACTTTAGAAACTTTGGCTTCCAATTTTGAACTCTTCATTCTTCATTCAATCCTAAGCTCATTTGATCTTCAATTTCGTCCATCCACTTAGCTCCAAGCATGTGCAATCCATCCCAAGCCTAAAACTGCTCCAAAAGGCACCAAAATGCACTTTCTTGCTCCTTTAGCCCTTAGAACCTGAAAACACACGAAAATGGCTTAAAAGACTAAAATAACTAAGAACTAACAACCTAAATGCAAGGAAACAAGCTAACTAAGTGATGTAAATATGCTCCTATCATGCAGGGCTCACAACAAGAAGAATACTCACAGTCATCTGAGGAGTTCTATCAATGGCCATATGCACCATCACAGCCTCCACCACAATCTTCCCAAACAAATTCAGGTACGTCAATGGATAATGATAAAATTCTTGAGTTATTCACTTCTTTATCTCAGGGACAAGAAAACAAAAACGAAAGGGTGGACCATCTGGAAAAGCAAATTGGGCAGATTACAGAGCTCATGGTACAAATTCAAGAACAACGTGAACTCTCCAACTCAACTATTGTCAATTCAATGGGAGACTTTGAAATTGCTGAAGTTATCACTTTGGAAAGTGCTATGGAGGTTGGAGCTGACCTAAAAACGTCCAAACATAGCCTAGAAGTGGATGAGGAGCTGCTGATTGAGGAGGAGGAAGAATACACACCCACAGCATGGGAAGAACAACCCTTGCCACAGCCCCCTAAGCCCTCTCAACCAGCCACCACAAGTAAGGACGTCCCAAATTCAATTCATTCTAATGTTATTCCTCCAAATGCAGCTTTTCCTCGCAGGCTTTTAATTCCCAAGAAAGATGAGAGTGAAAAAGACATTGTGGAAGCCATTCCAAAGGTGCAAAGTGATATCCCAATTCTTGGTACACCAAATCAAGTTCCAGAATGTGTTAAACTGTTCGACGAGAATTGTACATCAAGAAGAATGATTCAAGAGCAAGAAGTGGCTGGAGCATATGAAGAATGCATCAAGGAGGATGTTCATGAGACAACAAAGCCCAAAGAAGTTCAATTTTATGACACGGGACAAGTCCCAACCATCAGAGTAAATCTGGTCAAATGCAACATTCCTGAAACGTTCACAGATGTGGTGTTTGTAATTGAGTTCTTATCGGACAAAGCAAGTAAGCCATCTTCTCCAATTTCAATTTTGTTTTCTACTAACTTGCTGATTTTAATGATTCAGGCACCCACACTAGAATTTAAACCATTGCCGGATCATTTCAAGTATCACCTTCCATTCAAAGATCAATTCCATGTCGTGGCCTCCAATGAAGCTTAATTGGAGGTATCGTCCGGCTGCACGACGTAAAAGTAAGCACTTCTTGGGAGGCAACCCATGCATTCAACAAAGGAGGACCTAGGACTCACTCCAATTCCAGATTTGCGTTCCTAGACCCTTCTCTTTGTTGTTCTTTCTATTCTGCCATGTTTAGTTTGTTGATTCATTGTTTGTTAGTTTGCTTGTTTTTGTGTGAGTTTATGCTTGAAACATTGAGGACAATGTTTGATTTAAGTGTTGGGGGGGGGGGGGTAACAAAGTGTTTTTTATGCAAATTTGTGGGATTCTACCACCTATTACTTCAAAAGTTGTTTCAAGCTGTTTTTAAGTGTTTTTAAGCTGTTTTGGAGTGTTTAGTGTGTGATAGGAGCATATTTGTGCGACTTAGTTAGTGTGTTTTCTTGCATTTACTTAGTTATTTGTTGCTTATTATAGTGTCTTAGGTCATTTTCGTGTGTTTGTAGGTCCAATTGGCAAAGTTGGCAAAAAGATGCAATTTGGAGCATTTTAGAGCAGTTTTGGGCTTGGAATGGATAGCACAAGTATAGAGCAAGATGGATGGACGAATTTGAAGTTCAAGAGAGGCTAGGAATGTGCAAAAGAGTTGAAGAAAAAAATCCAAGTCAAAGAAGATAAGGAATCAGCTACAAAAGAAGGAGAATTATCCAAAACATTATCCAAACTACCTTATCATATCCTCATCTTATCCAAACCTTATCTTATTGATAGGAGCATATTTACATCACTTAGTTAGCTTGTTTCCTTGCATTTAGGTTGTTAGTTCTTAGTTATTTTAGTCTTTTAAGCCATTTTCGTGTGTTTTCAGGTTCTAAGGGCTAAAGGAGCAAGAAAGTGCATTTTGGTGCCTTTTGGAGCAGTTTTAGGCTTGGGATGGATTGCACATGCTTGGAGCTAAGTGGATGGACGAAATTGAAGATCAAATGAGCTTAGGATTGAATGAAGAATGAAGAGTTCAAAATTGGAAGCCAAAGTTTCTAAAGTTGGAAGTTTCTATTCTTGGAGGTTTCCATTCTTGAAAGTTTCTATTCTTGGCTTAGAAGTTTCCTAATCCTTCATCACCTATGTTCCAGCCATAAAAGGGTTCCAAAACATGTTAGGTTGCCTCATTACATGTTTCTAGAAGTCCTAGAACCTTTCCCTAACCTTGCCACATATCTCCTTTCCCTTTTCTTCCAAAATCTGCCACATAAGTGCCTTTCCCTTTCTTTCCACAACCTTGCCGCACAAGGGATCCTCTTCTTACCTATTTTCTGACCCAAAATCACATTCCCTTTGTGTTCTATGCCTTGCCGCACAAGGAGGAGCCTTTCTTACTTATTTTGTGCCTCAAAACACATTCCTAAATCTGTCTTACAATTCTGCCGAATTTCCTTTCCTATTCTCTTTAATTCCTGCACCTTACTTGCCTATTTTCTGCCCAAAAATACTTCCCCTTTCTCTTACAAATCAATGCACACCTTCTTTCCCTTTCTCTCTTAATTTCTGACCTTTAAAACACATTCCTTTTCTCTCCTACATATTCTGCCGAATTTTACTTTCTTATTCTCTTTGATTTTCTGATTGCCTTTCAACCCTAGCCCTATAAATAAAGCCATCCGCACCATTTAGTCTCTCTCTCGCTCTCTGGACAGATTCTCTGCGTCCATTCCATCCACCTATCTACCTATCCATCCTCTACCACCCATTCACACCAGAATTCCTTCCCCAACCCTAGCCGCACCTATCCTTCACCATTCTCCATAGTTTCTGACCTAAAACAACCCCTGCCGCACCATACATCCATCCTAGCCATAAACCCAGCCTTCTACACAATTCATAATCCCAAAACTCACCAACAACCCTTGTGCCGCAGCAAAGAGGAAGGAGGAAAGCCCTTGGATGTGCCTGCCATTCAAGTTAGGATTGCTGGAACGTTTAGGTGTAATCTTTCTTTTGTTTTCAATGTTTCAATTCAATAATCTTTGTTCTGTGAGTATGAGGAACTAAACCCCTCTTAGTTAGGGGGGGATTCGAAACCATGATTATACTTGCAATGTGAATTGATTACTTTCAGTTGTGATTTCATAAGTTGTGAATTCAATTTGTTTAACTGCTTGATGGATAACTTATTCTTGTATGTTGATTGAGGGTCGACACTTAGTTTGCATGCATGAGTTTGATGCTAGAATATAAGGGAGTTTCACCTAATAGTTACAAACTTATATTCACAAGTAGTGGAGGTCGCTTATAAACGATCGCGTTAAATGAATTCTTGGCAGGAGTTTCATGCTCATCATAGTAACGAATGCCTCGTCAATGCTTATAGTTCTCACAAGGCTTAATGATCTCTGATTGTATCTTTATTGTGCTGCTCACGTAGGGGACTTTTAGAGAATGTTTTGAGTTGTTGTATGCGCTTTCCCGTCCAATTCAATAACTTAAGGAGAACTTGAAGGTTAATTTAAGCGGACCTAATTAACCTGGGGTGTTGAGTTTCATGATTTATCGAAAGAACAACTGAAAATTGGTTTCTGTGCAAGTGTGTCATGTGTGGAGAAGAATAATCCTCTAGCTAGCCCATCATCCATATTTTATCCAAATTTGTCCAAAATCTGTTTTAGTTTACAATCTGTTTATTTTGTTTTCAAATTCATCAGAATCAAATCCCCCTTTATTTTGAAGTGTTAGATTAGTTAAAATCTGTTTTGATTTGTGTTTTTAAGTGTCTTGAGTCAAGTTAAAATCTATTTTCGTCCAAAGTAGTGTTTAAAGTTCAAAACTGCCCAGTTTGTGTTTTTAGGCAGTTTTGAGTGTTTTTGTGCTGTTTTGAGTCTTTTGAGTTGTTTTAGTGTTTTAGAGTTTAGTTTTGCATTTTTTGAGTCTAGTTTAGTGTTTTAAACTTTGTTTTAATCATTTTGAGTCAGTTTTGAGGTTTTAGCAAGCCCTCCTAGTAGTCCCCGGTACAGAACGATCCCTACTTGCATCTATACTACAATTGTCAACAAGAGGGTTAAATTTGTGTGCTTATATATTTCGCATCACTTATCTTATCTTACCATGCCTTATCTTATTCTATCCTAATCCTTTTCTAACTTAATTCCTGCTGTAAAAGGGTTTTAATTTCAGTTTAGGAGACATACAAACCTGGTTTCTAGGAACCTTATCCTCTCCTACAAAGGTGCCGCACCCCTTGTCCTTGATCCCTTGGGTTTTTGACCTTCTAGATGTTCTATTTCCTGCTGGGATTACATAACCTTTTCCCTTTTAGGATTGTGTTTTATTTTCCTACACAAACTACATTTTGTAATCCTTTTCCTACACTACATGTTTGTGCCGCACCTCCCCCTATAAATAGACCCTGCACCATTCACACCCACCATCTCTCATTCACACATCTCTACAATACCATTCAGCCATACCCTCATTGTGCTGCAACTTGCAAGCAAGGAAGGAAGGAATCTGGAGCATTTTCTAGGTGTTTTCTATCTTTGTTCAATGTTTAATTCTATTTATATTTGTTTGATTGCGAACATGAGGAACTAATTTCTTTATAGTTAGAGGCGAATTCAAAGCCATGGACATATGTTTTATATGAATTGATTTCCTCCAGTTATGATTTCATGAATCGTGAATGTGGTTTGCTTAACTGTTTTATTAAGAACTTGTTCTTGTGTGTTGATTAAGGATGCATACTTAGTTTGCATGCATGAATTTGATGCTAAAATATAAGGGAATTTCACCTAATCGTTATGAACTTATATTGACAAGTAGTGGAGGTTGCTAGTCACGATCGTGTTAAGTAAATTCCTGGCAGGAGTGTCATGCTTTTCATAGTCACGAATGCCTTGTCAATGCTTATGATTTTCACAAAGCTTAATGATCTTTGTTTTGTGTCCTCTATCATGCTTTTCATAGTTAGGGAGCTTAATAAAGAATGATTTGGGTTGTCGTATGCTTTTCATCCAATTCAATGAGTCTAGGGAAATCGGATGATTAATTCGTTCTACACAATTAATTTGGGGCATTGTCATTCATGGTTTGTTGAAAGAATAACTGGAAATCAATTTATATGCATATGTTCATGTGTGGAGAAGGGCCCTCTAACTAGTCTTTCACCCTTTTCAAATCACCAAACTCGTTTTTCTAAAGTTTTTATGCAAAATTTCTGTTTTAAGTCTTAATTTCGTCAAAAACAAACCCCCTTTCATTTAACCTTGTTTTTAGAGTCAAAACCTGTTTTCTCTTAGTTGTTTGAGTCTTTTAAGTTCTATTTTCGTCAAAATCAATTGTTAGGTCTAGATTTGAGTCTTTTTGATTGTTTCTTGCTGTTTTTAGTGTTTTAAGTTAGTTTAGAGTCTATAGAGTCTAGTTTAGTATTTTTAAGTCTTATTTGTGTTGATTAGCATCCCTAGTTAATCCCCGGTCTAGAACGATCCCTACTTGCATCTTTACTACAATTGTCATCAATAGGGTTTAATTTGCGTGTCAAGTTAATTTTCACATCAAATTTTGGCGCCGTTGCCGGGGATTAGCAAATTTGCTAATTGATAGGAGCATATTAATGCTACTTAGTTAGTGTGTTTTCTTGCATTTACTTAGCTATTTGTTGCTTAGTATAGTGTTTAAAGTCATTTTCGTGTGCTTTTAGGTCCAAGAAGCAAAGTTGGTAAAAAGATGCATTTTGGAGCATTTTAGAGCAAATCTGGCCTTGGAATGGATAGCACAAGCAATGGGCAAGAAGATGGACGAATTTGGAGTTCAAATGAAGCTAGGAATATGTTTCAAGGTTGGAGAAATAAATTCAAATCATTGAAGATAAGGAATCAGCTCAAAAGAAGGAGAATTATCCAAAACATTATCCAAACAACCTTATCTTATCTTATCTTATCCAATCCTTATCCTATCTTAACTAACCTTATCCTATCCTAATCCTTTTCTAATTCAATTCCTGGTACAATGAGGGTTCTGATTGGGGGACACTTAATTTAGGCTTGCCGCACCCTTATCCCTTTTCCTAGGTGGTTTTAGTTCCTTCTAGAAGATCAAATTTCCTGCTGAGTCACCACCAATATGTGCCGCAAGAACTCTTTGTCCTTTGGAGTTTCCTACCTTCTAGATGGCCTATTCCTGATGGGTTTAGGTTGTGTAATTCTTCTCTGATTCCTAAACCCTTTATGCCGCACCTTAACCCCTATAAATAGCCATCTTTGCCGTGCCATTTAAAATCAAGCCTTCCATTCATTCTCTGCCTTCACACACCCATTCATCTGCAGCCCTCTCTTAAATACCCCCACGCCATTCATCATCATCCATCCTTCACCAAACCCATCCCCAAACCCAGAAAACCCCTCTTGTGCCGCAACTATTCAAGGAAGGAAGGAGAAGGTGCCATTCTAAGTCGTGACTGTCATTCAAAGCATTGAATCGCTGGAGCGTTCTTAGGTGTTGTCTATCTTTTGTTTTTAATGTTTCAATTCAGTTTTCTTTGTTTAATTGTTATCATGAGGAACTAAACCCCTATTAGTTTGGGGGGGAATCTGAAGCCATGGATATATGTTTCTTATGATTTGATTTACTCCAGTTACGATTTCATAAATTGTGAATGTGGTTTACTTATCTGTTTTATTAAGAACTTGTTCTTGTGTGTTGATTAAGGATGCATACTTAGTTTACATGCATGAATTTGATGCTAGGATATAAGGGAATTTCACCTAATCGTTATGAACTTATATTCACAAGTAGTAAAGGTTGCTAGTCACAATCATGTTAAGTAAACCCTAGGCTGGATTAACATGCGTTTTCCATAGTTATGAATGCCTTGTCAATGTTTATGATTTCCATTGAACTTAATGATCTTTGTTGAATGTCTCTATCATGTGTATTCCATAGTTAGGGAGTTTGAGAAAGAATAATTTGGTTGTGATGCGTTATCCATTCAATTCAATGAATCTAGGGAAATCTGGGAATTGATTAGTTCAATACAATTAACTCGGAACATTGTCATTCATGGTTTATCAAAAGAGTAACTGGGAATCAAGTTGTATACATATGTTCATGTGTGGATGAGGATCCCTCTAACTAGCCTTTCACCTTTCTCAATTTCATCAAAAATCATTTTTCTTTAAAGTTTGGTTACAAGATTCGGTTTTAATTTCAATTTCGTCAAAACAATCCCCCTTGCTTTTAAGTCTTGTTTTTAGAGTCTAAATCTGTTTTCTGATGTGAGAATTACTTGTCACTCAAATTAAAACCCTATCGACGTAGTATATGAAAGTAGGGATCGTTTTAGGCCGGGGATTAGAAGGGATGCTAATCTACACAAATTAGACTCTAAAACAATAAACTGGACTTTAAACAATGAAAACAAGTACTAGGGATCAATTTGGACGAATTTTAACTCTAGACACCTTTAAACAACCTAACTTGACTCAAATAACTAAAACACACTCAAAACAGCAAATAGAATTCAATTAAACAGTTTCTGGACTCTAAAGACTCAAAACAAGCTAAATAGACCTAAAACACACAAAACAAGTTATCTAGACTCTAAACTAACACCTAAGATTGATTTGAACGAAATTAAGACTCAAATTGACTCAAAAGACTAAGAAACTCAAGATTTGACGAATTTAGACTCTACTAACACAAACTAAAAGCAGGGGATTAGTTTTGAACGAATTTAAACTTAAACAAACAAAATTGTAAAGACAACTTAAAAAGGCACGAAATTGGTGATTTAAATGGATGAATGGCTAGTTAGAAGGATCCTTATCCACACATAAACATATGCATATAACTTGATTCCCAGTTACTCTTTCGATAAACCATGAATGACAATGTTCTGAATTAATTGTATTGAACTAATCAATTCCCAGATTTCCCTAGATTCATTGAATTGAATGGATAACGCATCACAACCAAATTATTCTTTCTCAAATTCCCTAACTATGGAATACGCATGATAGAGACATTCAACAAAGATCATTAAGTTCAATGGAAATCATGAGCATTGACAAGGCATTCATAACTGTGGAAGACGCATGTTAATCCAGCCTAGGGTTTACTTAACATGATTGTGACTAGCAACCTTTACTACTTGTGAATATAAGTTCATAACGATTAGGTGAAATTCCCTTATATTCTAGCATCAAATTCATGCATGTAAACTAAGTATGCATCCTTAATCAACACACAAGAACAAGTTCTTAATAAAACAGATAAGTAAACCACATTCACAATTTATGAAATCATAACTGGAGTAAATCAAATCATAAGAAACATATATTCATGGCTTCAAATTCCCCCTCTAACTAATAGGGGTTTAGTTCCTCATGATAGCAATTAAACAAAGAAAACTGAATTGAAACATTGAAAACAAAGATAGACAACACCTAAGAACGCTCCAGCAGTAGTCACGACTTAGAGTGGCACCTTCTCCTTCCTTCCTTGAATAGCTGCGGCACAAGAGGGGTTTTCTGGGTTTGTGTGGATGATATGGCACGGCAGAGGGTGGTGGATTATTTCTGGCGTGAATGATGTATATGGAGGGTGGTGTGTACGGCAAAGGGTTGATTAATATATATATAGGCACCAAAAACCCTAAGTGAATCAGATTAGGACTTCTAGAAAGCCAAATCCATCCAGAAATAGGCTCAAAACAATCAGATTTCCAATGGGAAAGGGCCTAAGGTGCGGCAGATTTGGATAAGGAGGGATAAGGCTTGTTAAGATAAGATAAGGGTTGGATAAGATAAGATAAGATAAGGTTGTTTGGATAATGTTTTGGATAATCCTCCTTCTTTTGAGCTGATTCCTTATCTTCAATGATTTGAATTTATTTCTCCAACCTTGAAACATATTCCCAACTCCATTTAGACTCCAAATTCGTCCATCTTCATGCCCATTGCTTGTGCTAACCATTCCAAGCCCAGATTTGCTCTAAAATGCTCCAAAATGCATCTTTTTGCCAACTTTGCTTCTTGGACCTAAAAACACACGAAAATGACTTTAAACACTATACTAAGCAACAAATAGCTAAGCAAATGCAAGAAAACACACTAACTAAGTAGCATAAATATGCTCCTATCATTTTCTGTGAGTCTTTTGAGTCAAGTTAAAACCTTATTTTCGTCCAAAGTAGTGTTCAGAGCTCAAAACTGCCCAGTTTGTGTTTTTAGGCAGTTTTGAGTGTTTTTGTGTTGTTTTGAGTCTTTTGAGTTGTTTTAGTGTTTTAGAAGTTAGTTTTGCATTTTTTGAGTCTAGTTTAGTGTCTTAAACTTTGTTTTTACGTTTTTGAGTCAGTTTCAAGTGTTTAGCAATCCCTCCTAATCCCCGGTCCAGAACGATCCCTACTTATACATATACTACAAATGTCAAAAAGAGGGTTTAATTTGTGTGTCAAGTTAATTTTCACATCAAATTTTGGCGCCGTTGCCTGGGATTAGCAAATTTTTGCTAATCCCTTGTTGCCGTGTGTTTTTATTTCTTTTACTTTGATTTCTGATTCCTATTTTTGTTTTCTTGTTTCAGGTACTAGTTTATGAGTCGAAGCTCTCAACCAGTTCGTGAGCATATCTTGGAGTTTGACGACGATTCTGAACGAACATTGAGAAGGAAGAGGAGGCATCCAGAACCTAGTGAACCTAGTTCAAGTTCAGAGGCCGAATCTGAATTTGAAGAGGAAGAAGAAGTCATGGCAGCGGATAATCGTACAATCAAGGAACTTTCAGCCTCGGGGTTGGCCAATGCCGCACCCCTTTGCATTCAATACCCCGCGGCTGCGCATGGCAAGACCGATGAGTTCGAGTTAAAGTCAAGCTTGTTGCACCACATTCCTAAATACCATGGGATGTCGATGGAAGACCCAAACAAGCATCTTAAGGAGTTCGAAGTGGTTTGTTCGAGCATGACATCCATCAATGTCGATGGAAACATTCTAATGATGAAAGCCTTTCCATTCTCTCTTTTGGAAAAGGCTAAAGATTGGCTTTACGAACTAGCACCCGGAACGGTCACTTCTTGGGAAAGCATGAAGATGGCGTTTTTAGAAAAGTTCTTCCCCACCTCAAGGGTCATTCTCTTAAGGAAGAAAATTAGTGGCATTCAACAACAACAAGGGGAGTCCTTTCCAACATACTATGAGCATTTCAAAGCTCTTGTCGCTTCCTGCCCTCAACATCAAATGAAAGAAGAGCTTCTACTGCAATACTTCTATGAAGGACTTCTTCCAATTGAGCGACAAATGCTAGATGCCTCAGCGGGAGGTGCATTGGTTGACAAAACACCCATGGCTGCAAAGACCCTAATTCCCAATCGAGCATTGAATGCACAACAATACGAAGGACTTGGGCAAAGAGACGCCCCACGGCAAGGAGTGAATGAGGTAAGTTCTATGGCCGACATTCAATCCCAATTAGCTAATCTTACTTCTATTGTTTCTCAGATGTCCGAGGGAATGAAGATACATGGACAAAGTGTTTGTGGCGTGTGCTCTATGCAAGGACATCTCACTGACCAATGCCCTCAATTGATTGAGAATGGAGGCTGGGAATCTGCCAATGCCATGGGTTTTGGGAGTCAAAATCAGCCACGCAATGATCCATATTCAAACACATACAATCCGGGTTGGAGGGAGCCTCAACAACCCCAACAACAAGGAGGATTTAGGCAGCAACCACCGGGCTTTTATACAAAGCCATTCGTACCAAATCAAACCCAAATGCAATCTGCCCCAACAAACTCAGGTATGTCTTTGGATAATGATCAAGTTGTTAAGTTACTTACTACTTTGACGCAGGAAGTACAAACTCAAAACAAAGAAAGGCAAATGCAAGACAAAAGGGTGGACAATTTGGAAAAGCAAATGGGGCAAATTGCGGAATTCATGGGGCAGATTAGAGAACAAGGAAGATTGCCTAGTTCAACCGTTGTTAATCCTAAAGGAGGCTTTGAAACCGCCAAGGCAATCATGTTGAGGAGTGGTAAACAGGTTGGAAATGACCCCAACCCATCCAAATCAAGTCAAGAAGAGGATGAAAAGCTGCTGCAAGAAGAGGATCTTGGAGCAAAACCCACGGCCAAAGATGACCAGTCAATGCTGCACCCACCTAATGCCTCTAAGCCATCCCAACCCACCAAGGTAAGTCCAAATTCGAATTTTTCTAGTTCCATTCCACTAAATGTACCTTTTCCTGGCAGGTTTAGGCAATCAAAGAAAGAAGAAGCCGAGAAGGACATTCTAGAGACATTCCAGAAAGTTCAAGTCAATATCCCATTCCTTGATGCCATAAAGCAAGTTCCAAGGTATGCTAAATTTTTGAAAGAGCTTTGTACAACAAGGAGAAGGATTTTGAACAAAGAGGTGGTTCAAGTAAGTGAGAACGTTTCTGCTGTGTTACAAAGGAAATTACCCCCTAAATGCAAAGATCCGGGTAGTTTTACAATTCCTTGTGTTATTGGCAATACTCGGTTTGAACATGCCATGTTAGACTTAGGTGCATCAATTAATGTCATGCCATATTCTGTTTATGCATCTATGAACTTAGGAGAGCTTAAAAACGATGGTGTGATTATTCAATTAGCCGATCGTTCTAATGCATATCCAAAAGGTGTTTTGGAAGATGTTTTGGTGCAGGTTGGTAATTTGATTTTCCCAGCGGACTTTTATGTGCTTGACATGGAGGATTCACCCCATTCTACCCCATTGCCGATCCTCCTTGGGAGACCTTTCATGAAAACAGCCCGCACCAAGATAGATGTGTTCAAAGAGACTCTAACAATGGAATTTGATGGGGAAGTTATTGATTTCAATCTTTCTGAAACTATCAAATTTCCTAAAGAAGATCATTCTTGTTTTTCTATTGATATATTTGATGAATTGGAGCAGGATTATCTTGATTCCTTGGAGAGGGATCCCCTTGAAACAACAATTGCACAAGGAATTGGGCAAAAACCCAATATTGCCGTGCCTAGAAGTGAAGAAGGGGCCGAGATGGTTACTGCACTTGAGTCATTGCCTCAACACCGTGGTAAGCCTTCAAAACCATTTTCAATTCCCATTTCTACTAATAAGTTGTTACCCTCAGTGATTCAGGCACCCGTACTTGAGCTTAAACCATTGCTGGACCATTTAAAGTACGTCTTTTTGGGAGATAACGAGAGGTTGCCCGTCATTGTCTCTACATCACTCACGGCAATGGAGGAGGCAAAGTTGGTTCGGGTATTGCAAGAACACAAAACAGCCATTGGGTGGACTTTGGCCGATATTAAGGGAATTAGCCCTACTACATGCATGCATCGCATACTTCTAGAGGAGGGGGCTAAACCAAATCGAGAGGCTCAACGCCGACTCAACCCTCCAATGATGGAAGTTGTGAAGAAGGAGATTATCAAGCTTCTTGATTGTGGAGTGATTTATCCAATCTCGGATAGTCGTTGGGTTTCACCGGTGCAATGTGTTCCAAAGAAATCCGGAGTCATTGTGGTGAAGAATGCCGAGAATGAACTTGTGCCCACACGTATCCAAACAGGTTGGAGAGTGTGCGTCGATTATAGGAAGCTCAATGCCACCACAAGGAAGGACCACTTCCCTTTGCCGTTCATTGATCAAATGCTTGAAAGGTTAGCCGGTCATTCTTTTTATTGTTTTATTGATGGTTATTCTGGATATAATCAGATTGTCATAGCTCCGGATGACCAAGAAAAGACCACTTTCACGTGCCCTTTTGGTACCTTTGCCTATCGTCGCATGCCATTCGGTTTATGCAATGCACCTGCCACCTTCCAAAGATGTATGGTAAGTATATTTTCAGATTTTGTGGAGAAGAATATTGAGGTATTTATGGATGACTTTAGTGTCTTTGGTGACTCGTTCGATGGTTGTTTGGAAAATCTCACATTAATCTTGAAACGATGCGTTGAAACTAACGTTGTGTTAAATTGGGAAAAATGTCACTTCATGGTTAAACAAGGCATAGTTTTAGGGCATATCGTTTCAGAAAGGGGAATTGAAGTTGATAAATCAAAAATAGATCTTGTACGCTACTTACCTTCTCCTACTTCGGTTAGAGAGGTTCGTTTTTTTCTTGGACATGCAGGATTCTATAGGCGATTCATCAAGGATTTTTCAAAGATTTCAAACCCTCTTTGCCGTCTCCTCCAGAAAGATGTGGCTTTTGACTTCAACGAGGAGTGTGAGAAGGCGTTCAAACACCTCAAGGAGATGCTAACTTCGGCCCCTATCATAGTTCCACCAGATTGGAGCCTTCCATTTAAGCTTATGTGTGACGCTTCAGATTATGCATTAGGAGCTGTCTTGGGACAAAGAAAGGACAAGAAGCCACACGTCATCTATTATGCATCCCGGACCTTGAATGATGCTCAATTGAATTACTCCACCACTGAAAAAGAACTTCTTGCTGTTGTGTTTGCTTTAGATAAGTTTCGTTCATATTTACTTGGTACTAAAGTCATTATTTACACTGACCATGCAGCTTTGAAGTATTTGTTCACCAAGAAAGAGGCCAAACCAAGACTCATTCGCTGGATGCTCATTCTCCAAGAGTTCGATATTGAAATCCGGGATAAGAAAGGGAGTGAAAACGTGGTGGCTGATCACTTGAGCCGTATGGTGCATGAGGAGGATGCCGTGCCTATCCAAGAGACATTCCCAGATGAGCAGCTTCTGTCCATCAAGGTAAGTGAGCCATGGTATGCTGATGTAGTGAATTATTTGGTGTCTAAACACATTCCAAGAGAGCTAAACAAGCACCAAAGTGATAAACTTCAAAAGGATGCACGTTTTTATGTTTGGGATGACCCATACTTGTGGAAATATTGCCCTGATCAGGTTCTACGTAGGTGTGTGCATGATTCTGAGTTTAATTCAATTTTAACTTTCTGTCACACTTATGCATGTGGAGGTCACTTTGGTACTCAAAGAACAGCACATAAAGTTTTAGAATGTGGATTTTATTGGCCTACTATCTTTAGAGATGCTAGAACTTTTTGTATGACTTGTGATAGATGTCAAAGAACGGGCAATATAGGTCCTAAACAACAAATGCCGAAAAACCCCATATTTAGTGTTGAAATCTTTGATGTATGGGGTACTGATTTCATGGGTCCTTTTCCTCCCTCACATGGTTTCCTTTACATTTTGCTTGCTGTGGATTATGCGTCGAAATGGGTGGAAGCAAAAGCCAGCCGAACTAAGGGTTCTAAAGTAGTTGCAGATTTTGTTAAGACTAACATATTTGCAAGGTTTGGAATGCCAAAAGTCCTAATCAGTGATGGGGGTTCCCATTTTTGCAATCGAACCATTGAGGCGCTGCTCAAGAAGTATAATGTCAAGCACAAGGTTGCCACACCTTATCATCCTCAAACAAGTGGGCAAGCCGAGGTTTCGAATCGGGAAATCAAGCAGATTTTGGAGAAGACGGTTGGACCAACTCGGAAGGATTGGAGCTTGTGTTTGAATGATGTGTTGTGGGCATATCGCACTGCCTATAAAACCCCAGTTGGAATGTCCCCATTTCGGCTAGTCTATGGGAAACCATGTCATCTTCCCGTCGAGTTAGAACATCGTGCACATTGGGCCGTCAAAACATTCAACATGGACATTGATGCCGCAGATCTTCATAGGAAGCTTCAATTGAATGAGCTAGAAGAAATTAGGAATGAAGCTTATGAGAATGCACGGATCTACAAGGAGAAAACGAAGGCATTCCATGACAAGATGATTCGTAGCAAGACGTTCTCTATAGGGTAGAAAGTGTTACTTTTCAATTCTCGCCTTCGATTGTTTCCGGGTAAGTTGCGTTCTAAGTGGATTGGTCCTTTTGTGGTTATTAATGTTTTTCCTCATGGTGCAGTCCAAATTCAAAGTTTAAAGACCGGACAAGAGTTCAAAGTGAATGGACATCGATTGAAGCCATATTATGAGCACTTTGAAGAGCACATTGCGGAGGACATATCCTTCAATGCCGTGGGCCCCATTGAAGAGTAGAAGGAAGGTTCGTCCGGCTGGAAGACGTTAAAGCAAGCGCTTCTTGGGAGGCAACCCATGCAAATAAAGAAGACCTAGGAACTCTCCGGCTCCACAACCAGATTTGCGTTTCTAAACCCTACTCTTTATTGCTTTTACTTTGCCATATTTGTCATGTTTGTTAGTTGTGTTGTTTGCTTGCTTGTGTGTGAGTCCAAAAAGTTACAAACATGGATGGAAGTTTGATATGCTCTTTGGTTTATGCTTGGTTATAGTTGACATTCATGAATTCCCATGTAATCACAAAAAGGATAAAATCAGTTTTTGTAACATGCTTGAAGGAAGAAACTCAAATTAACGCTACAACCCTGAGAGACTTGAGCCTTTAACGTTCTTTGGAGAGTTAAGAATCTATGCATTTATTGTTTTCTAACGTCGTTGCATGATCTCATCATTCTTTGCTTGGTTGCTACTTAGAATGCGTTTCATCATTTAGTTCCAAATACTAGAACTCATACCCGTTTCATTCAAAGCATGAAATTGATTAGCATAACACATAATCAAGATGAAGTTGTTTAGTTAAAACCAGGGCCAAAATGCCTAACCATTTGCATATGTATTGTAGGTTTAGCTCCTTTGAGCTATATTTAGCCTCTTTTCTTTGTTAGCCACATTATCCTTACCTAGCCTAGATTAGGACCATCCTTACCCTTGTTCTTACGGCGTAGTGAAGCATGACTTAGAATGAATTCCCTTTGTTCGTTATTGTGCAGAAAAACAAGTGTGGGGGAAGGGATTCTTGTGTATGTGCCAAGAAAAGAAAAGTGGGCACGGGTAGAAAAAAAAAAAAAAAATTCGTGGAAAAAGAAGAAGAAGAAAAAGTTGTGAAAAAGTGTGAAAAGAGTTGAAAAATAAGTGAGAATAAGCTCACAACTGTTGGTTGTTGAAGAAAGGGTCCAAAAAAGTTGAATTTGGCCCTAAGTATGTGTGATCTTCCCTTTATGTATCAAAGTCGTGGCTGCGTTTCAAAAGGGAGTTCTAAGTGTCCTATTCATTATTTTGCTTGCTATTGCTTTGAGAACGTTTGTTTTCCTTACCTTTCTTTGTTAGCCAATACCCCTTAGCCCCGTTACAACCCTATACTTCAATCTTGAGTGTTGTGTGTTTCAATATGTGGAGTTTGGGATTGGTATGAGTATATGGTATCCCTGGTTCTCGCGTCTAAGTAGTGGCATTCCATTCATGAGATCGTATATAAACATGCATTCCAGAAATTGCTTTCTTTGCTATATACATATGTGAGTATTAGTTTTCTTATTACATCAATCTTCTCACATATAACTAGTGTAGGGAGTGTAGTTAGAAAATCTGTGTGAAAATTGAGTGCATATCTTGTAAGGAATTGAGGGATTCTCTAAGGCATGTTACTACATTCAAAAAGTTGTTTTAATCGATTAAATGCGAACTAGTGAGTGATAACTGTGATTAAGTATGTGCTCGAGGGTAGGGAAAACTAAAATCTATGTAAGTAATGATTTTTAACATGTTATTTTCCATTGGAAATCCCTGAGGTGAACGTTGGAAGGTTTAGGTTATGTTTTGTTTGTTTTGTTTTGCTCGAGGACTAGCAAAAGCTAAGTGTGGGGGAATTTGATAGGAGCATATTTATGCTACTTAGTTAGTGTGTTTTCTTGCATTTACTTAGCTATTTGTTGCTTAGTATAGTGTTTAAAGTCATTTTCGTGTGTTTTTAGGTCCAAGAAGCAAAGTTGGTAAAAAGATGCATTTTGGAGCATTTTAGAGCAAATCTGGGCTTGGAATGGATAACACAAGCAATGGGCAAGAAGATGGACGAATTTGGAGTTCAAATGAAGCTAGGAATATGTTTCAAGGTTGGAGAAATAAATTCAAATCATTGAAGATAAAGAATCAGCTCAAAAGAAGGAGAATTATCCAAAACATTATCCAAACAACCTTATCTTATCTTATCTTATCCAATCCTTATCCTATCTTAACTAACCTTATCCTATCCTAATCCTTTTCTAATTCAATTCCTGGTACAATGAGGGTTCTGATTGGGGGACACTTAATTTAGGCTTGCCGCACCCTTATCCCTTTTCCTAGGTGGTTTTAGTTCCTTCTAGAAGATCAAATTTCCTGCTGAGTCACCACCAATATCTGCCGCAAGAACTCCTTGTCCTTTGGAGTTTCCTACCTTCTAGATGGCCTATTCCTGATGGGTTTAGGTTGTGTAATTCTTCCCTGATTCCTAAACCCTTTATGCCGCACCTTAACCCCTATAAATAGCCATCTTTGCCGTGCCATTTAAAATCAAGCCTTCCATTCATTCTCTGCCTTCACACACCCATTCATCCGCAACCCTATCTATAAATACCCCCACGCCATTCATCATCATCCATCCTTCACCAAACCCATCCCCAAACCCAGAAAACCCCTCATGTGCCGCAACTATTCAAGGAAGGAAGGAGAAGGTGCCATTCTAAGTCGTGACTGTCATTCAAAGCATTGAATCGCTGGAGCGTTCTTAGGTGTTGTCTATCTTTTGTTTTTAATGTTTCAATTCAGTTTTCTTTGTTTAATTGCTATCATGAGGAACTAAACCCCTATTAGTTTGGGGGGGAATCTGAAGCCATGGATATATGTTTCTTATGATTTGATTTACTCCAGTTACAATTTCATAAATTGTGAATGTGGTTTACTTATCTGTTTTATTAAGAACTTGTTCTTGTGTGTTGATTAAGGATGCATACTTAGTTTACATGCATGAATTTGATGCTAGGATATAAGGGAATTTCACCTAATCGTTATGAACTTATATTCACAAGTAGTAAAGGTTGCTAGTCACAATCATGTTAAGTAAACCCTAGGCTGGATTAACATGCGTTTTCCATAGTTATGAATGCCTTGTCAATGTTTATGATTTCCATTGAACTTAATGATCTTTGTTGAATGTCTCTATCATGCGTATTCCATAGTTAGGGAGTTTGAGAAAGAATAATTTGGTTGTGATGCGTTATCCATTCAATTCAATGAATCTAGGGAACATTGTCATTCATGGTTTATCGAAAGAGTAACTGGGAATCAAGTTGTATACATATGTTCATGTGTGGATGAGGATCCCTCTAACTAGCCTTTCACCTTTCTCAATTTCATCAAAAATCGTTTTTCTTTAAAGTTTGGTTACAAGTTTCGGTTTTAATTTCAATTTCGTCAAAACAATCCCCCTTGCTTTTAAGTCTTGTTTTTAGAGTCTAAATCTGTTTTCTTTTAGTCTTTTGAGTCAAGTTAAAACCTTATTTTCGTCCAAAGTAGTGTTTAAAGTCCAAAACTGCCCAGTTTGTGTTTTTAGGCAGTTTTGAGTGTTTTTGTGCTGTTTTGAGTCTTTTGAGTTGTTTTAGTGTTTTAGAACTTAGTCTTGCATTCTTTGAGTCTAGTTTAGTGTCTTAAACTTTGTTTTTACGTTTTTGAGTCAGTTTCAAGTGTTTAGCAATCCCTCCTAATCCCCGGTCCAGAACGATCCCTACTTATACATATACTACAACTGTCAAAAAGAGGGTTTAATTTGTGTGTCAAGTTAATTTTCACATCACTAATCCCTTGTTTGCCGTGTGTTTTGTTTTACTTTGTTTTCTGATTTTGTTTTGTTTTCTTGTTTTAGGTACTAGTTTATGACTCAAAGTTCTCAAACAGTTCGTGAGCATATCTTGGAGTTTGATGACGATTTTGAACGAACATTGAGAAGGAAGAGGAGGCATCCAGAACCTAGTGAACCTAGTTCAAGCTCAGAGGCCGAATCTGAATTTGAAGAAGAAGAACAAGCCATGGCTATGGATAATCGTACAATCAAGGAACTTTCAGCCTCGGGGGTGGCCAATGCCGCACCTTTTTGCATTCAATACCCCGCGGCTGCTCAAGGCAAGACCGATGAGTTCGAATTGAAGTCAAGCTTGTTGCATCACATTCCCAAATACCATGGGCTATCCATGGAAGATCCAAACAAGCATCTTAAGGAGTTCGAAGTGGTTTGTTCGAGCATGACACCCATCAATGTCGGTGGGAACATTTTGATGATGAAGGCTTTTCCATTCTCTCTTTTGGAAAAGGCTAAAGATTGGCTTTATGAATTAGCACCCGGAACGGTCACTTCTTGGGAAAGCATGAAGAGGGCGTTTTTAGAGAAATTCTTCCCCACTTCGAGAGTGATTCTCTTAAGGAAGAAGATTAGTGGAATTCAATGATGTGATAAAAGTTAAGCACTCAAATTAAACCCTCTTGTTGTCAAATCGTAGTATAAATGCAAGTAGGGATCGTTCTAAACCGGGGATTAGGAGGGCTTGCTAAAACCTCTAAACTGACTCTAAAACACAAACAAAACAGATTTTAGACACTTTGAAACAAGAAAGTAAAAGGGGGTTTTGGTTTTTGACGAATTTAAAACTAAAAAACAGAAACTTTGCATAGAAAACTTTAGAAAAACGATTTTGATGAATTAAGAAGGGTGAAAGGCTAGATAGTGGGTCCTTCTCCACACATGATATATGCATATGAACCAATTTCTAGTTATTATTCCTTTAGACTTGAATGACAACACCCCAAGTTAACCGTGACAGCACAAATTAACCCTCAGATTTTCCTTAGTTCATTGAATTGAATGGAAGACGCATTACAACCAAATTATCCTTGTCAAGTCTCCTAACTATGACAGCATGACAAAAAACATATCAAAGGTCATTACGTTCTTTGAAAATCATAAGTGTTGACGAGGCATTCGTAACTATGACAGCATGATACTCTTGCCTAGGACTTACTTAACATGATTGTGACTAGCAACCTTTACTACTTGTGAATATAACATGATTGTGACTAGCAACCTTTACTACTTGTGAATATAAGTTCATAACGATTAGGTGAAACTCCCTTATACTCTAGCATCAAATTCATGCATGCAAATTAAGTGTCGACCCCCAATTAACACACACAAACAAGTCTTAATAACTCAGTTAAGCAAATCACATTCTCGTCTTAAGAAACAATAACTAGACGTAATCAATTCATATAAAACATATAATCATGGCTTCAAATTCACCTCTAACTATAAAGAAATTAGTTCCTCATGTCCACAAACAAACAAACATAAATAAACTTAAACATTGAACAAAGATAGAAAACACCTAGAAAATGCTCCAGAGTCCTTTCTTCCTTGCAAGCTGCGGCACAATTAGATGGAGTAGGAAAAGGATTACAAAATGTAGTTTGTGTAGGAAAATAAAACACAATCCTAAGGGGAAAGGGTTTATGTAATCCTAGCAGGAAATAGGACATCTAGAAGACCAAAAACCAAAGGGAATTAGGATAAAGGTGCGGCTGGATCATGCATCTAGAAGGCTTGGGGCGCCACTTTTTTAGGGACTTCTAGAAAGAGTGTTATTTGGCTGATTTTGGGGTTTCTAGAAGGGGATAGGTGCGGCACCTTTATAGGAAGGGATAAGGTTCCTAGAAATCAGGTTTTAAGGTCTCCAAAACTGAAATTGAATCCCTTTTGCAGCAGGAATTAAGTTAGGAAAGGATTAGGATAGGATAGGATAAGGTTTGGATAAGATAAGGTAGTTTGGATAATGTTTTAGATAATTCTCCTTCTTTGTAGCTGATTCCTTATCTTCTTTAACTTGGATTTATTTCTTCAACTCTTTTGCATATTCCTAGCCTCTCTTGAACTTCAAATTCGTCCATCCATCTTGCTCCAATCTTGTGATATCCATTCTTGGCCCAAAACTGCTCTAAAATGCTCCAAATTGCATCATTTTGCATACTTTGCTTCTAGGACCCACAAACACACGAAAATGACTTAAGACACTATAATAAACAACAAATAACTAAGTAAATGCAAGAAAACACACTAACTAAGTCGCATAAATATGCTCCTATCATTCAACAAAGCCAAGTGATGTGAAATTAAATTGCACTCAAACTTAAACCCTATCAATGTAGTATGTGTAAGTAGGGATCGTTCTAGCCGGGGATTAGAAGGGATGCTAATCTACACAAATAAGACTCGAAAATACTAAACTAGACTCTATAAACTCAAAACTGACTCAAAACAATAAAAACAGCAACAAACAATAAAAAAGACTCAATTCTAGACCTAACAAGTAATTTTGACGAAAATAGAACTTTAAAAGACTCAAACGACTAAAACAAAACAGATTTTGACTCTGAAAACAAGTTGAAATGAAAGGGGAATTGTTTTTGACGAATTTAAAACTTAAAACAGAAACTTTGCATAAAACACTTATAAAAACGAATTTTGTGAATTGAAAAGGGTGAAAGGCTAGTTAGAGGGTCCTTCTCCACACATGAACATATGCATATAAATCGATTTCCAGTTATTCTTTCGACAAACCATGAATGACAATGCCCCAAATTAATTGTGTAGAACTAATTAATTCTCAGATTTCCCTAGACTCATTGAATTGGATGAAAAGCATACGACAACCCAAATCATTCTTTATTAAGCTCCCTAACTATGAAAAGCATGATAGAGAGACGAAACAAAGATCATTAAGCTTTGTGAAAATCATAAGCATTGACATGACATTCGTGACTATGAAAAGCATGACACTCCTGCCAGGAATTTACTTAACGCGATCGTGACTAGCAACCTCCACTACTTGTAAATATAAGTTTGTAACGATTAGGTGAAACTCCCTTATATTTTAGCATCAAATTCATGCATGCAAACTAAGTAGGCCTCCTTAATCAACACACAAGAACAAGTTCTTAATAACTCAGATAAGTAAACCACATTCACGATTCATGAAATCATAACTGGAGGAAATCAATTCATATAAAACATATGTCCATGGCTTTGAATTCGCCTCTAACTATAAAGAAATTAGTTCCTCATGTTCGCAATCAAACAAATATAAATAAAATTAAACATTGAAAACAAAGGATAGAATACACCTAGAAAACGCTTCAGATTTCTTCCTTCCTTGCAAGGCTGCGGCACAATGAGTGTGTGGTGGATGGATGTAGGTGAGTTATGGTAGAGGGTGGTGGTCTGAATGGTGCAGCAAAATAGTGTATTTATAGGCCTAGGAATTACTTGGCCTAGGTTGTCAAGGAAAAGGATTTAGGACTCCAAACCAACAAGGAAAAGGCCATCTAGAAAGGTTGGGGCGTCAGATTTTTAGGGCTTCTAGAAAGGAGTGTTGTGGCATGTTTCTAGAACAAAAAGGCCTCCTAAAAACAGGTTTTAGGCATCCTAATATGAAAAGGAGTCCCCCTTGTAGCTGGAATTAAGGTAGGATAAGATTAGGATAGGATAAGATAAGATAAGGTAAGATAAGGTTAGTTGGATAAGATAAGGTTCGATAAGGTCTTGGATAATTCTCCTTCTTTGTAGCTGATTCCTTATCTTCTTTGACTTGAATTTATTTCTCCAACTCTTTTGCACATTCCTAGCCTCTCTTGAACTTCAAATTCGTCCATCCATCTTGCTCCATACATGTGCTATCCGTTCCAAGCCCAAAACTGCTCTGAAATGCTCCAAATTGCATCTTTTTGCCAACTTTGCCAATTGGACCTGAAAACACACGAAAATAGCTTAAATCACTATAATAAGTAGAAACTAACTAAGAAAATAAATGCAAGGAAACAAGCTAACAAAGTCACATAAATATGCTCCTATCAAATTCCCCCACACTTAGCTTTTGCTAGTCCTCGAGCAAAACAAAACAAACAAAACATAACCTAAACCTTCCAACGTTCACCTCAGGGATTTCCAATGGAACATAACATGTTAAAAATCATTACTTACATAGATTTTAGTTATCCCTACCCTCGAGCACATACTTAATCACAGTCACCACTCACTAGTTCGCATCTAATCAATTAAAACAACATTTTGAATGTAGTAACATGCCTTCGAGAATCCCTCAATTCCTCACAAGATATACACTCTATTTTCACACAGATTTTCTGACTACACTCCCTACACTAGGTATATGTGAGAAGATTGATGTAAACATGAAAACGAGTACTCACATATGTATTAACAAAGAAGGCATTTTTTTTGGGCATTAGTAATGCATGTATATATATGATCTCATGAATGGAATGCCACTACTTAGACGCGAGAACCAGGGATACCATATGCTCATACCAATCCCAAACTCCACATATTGAAACACACAACACTCAAGATTGAAGCATAGGGTTGTAACGGGGCTAGGGGTATTGGCTAACAAAGAAAGGTAAGGAAAAAAAACGTTCTCAAAGCAATAGCAAGCAAAGTAATGAATATGACACTTAGAACTCCCTTTTTAAAACGCAGCCACGAACTTGGATACATAAAGGGAAGATCACACATACTTAGGGCCGAATTCAACCTTTTGGACCCTTTCTTCAACAACCAACACTTGTGAGCTTATTCTCACTTATTTTTCAACTCTTTTCACACTTTTTCACAACTTTTTCTTCTTCTTCTTCTTTTTCCACGAAATTTTTTTCTTTTCTCTTTTCTTTTCTTCTACCCGTGCCTTTTTTCTCTTGGCACACTACATAAGAATCCCTTCCCCCACACTTGCTTTTCTGCAATTTGTAGATCAAAAGGAATCCCTCTAAGTTATGCTTTACTATCCTTAAGAACAAGGGTAAGGATGGTCCTAATCTAGGCTAGGTAAGGATAATGTGGTTAACAAAGAAAATAGGCTAACTAAGGCTCAAAGGGGTTAAACCTACAAATCAAATGAACATGGGGTGCGGCTATTTGGCTCTTGGTTTACTAAACAACTTCATCTTGTTTTATGTTATGCTAATCAATTTTAGTTTTGAATGAAATGGGTATAAGTTCTAGTATTTGGAACTAAATGATGAAACGCATTCTAAGTAGCAACCAAGCAAAGAATGATGAGATCATGCAACGACTTTAGAAAACAAAGAATCACAGATTAATAACTCTCCAAAGAACGTATAGGCTCAAGTCTATCAGGGTTGTAGCGTTAGTTTGAGTTACTTCCTTCAAGCATGTTACAAAAACTGATTTTATCCTTTTTGTGATTACATGTGAATTCATGAATGTCAACTATAACCAAGCATAAACAAAAGAGCATATCAAACTTCAATCCAAGTTTGTAACTTTCTTTAACAGTCATGCAATTAAAAACCAAATCCTCATCATTGTGTTGGAAAGTACCCTAAGACACAAACACAAAAACGACTCAAAAACGACTCTTTTTGGTATTTTTCAAAACTTTTTTGATTTTTTTTTCAAAATTTTCGTATTTTTCTTTCAAGACACATAAAAACACTTCAAAACACCCTAAAAACACTCAAAAACAATGAAAAACAACTTTAGAAGTGCTGGGTGATAAAAACCCACGAATTTTTCAATGAAAACACTTGTTTACCCCCCCCCCCCCCCCCACACTTAAACCAAACATTGTCCTCAATGTTTCAAACATAAACTCACACACAAGCAAACAAACAACACAACTAACAAACATGACAAATATGGCAAAGTAAAAGCAATAAAGAGGAGGGTTAAGAAACGCAAATCTGGTTGTAGGACCGGAGAGTTCCTAGGTCTTCTTTATTTGCATGGGTTGCCTCCCAACAAGCGCTTGCTTTAACGTCTTCCAGCCGGACAATACCTCCTTTTAAGCTCCATTAGGGACCACGGCATGGAATTGATCATTGAATGGGAGGTGATACTTGAAATGATTCGGCAGTGGTTTAAATTCTAGTGTAGGTGCCTGAATCATCAACATTATATTAGTATAAAACAGAATTGAAATTCGGGGAGGTGGCTTACCTGTGTGCTCCGACAAGAACTCAAGGACAAACACCACATCTTTGAAAGTTTAAGGAACTTTGCACTTGGCCAGATTGAATGTGATGGTTGTGACTTGTCCCGTGTCATAAAATTCAACTTCTTTGGGCTTTGTTGTCTCATGAACATCCTCTTTGATCCATTCTTGATATTCTCCAGCCACTTCTTTCTCTTGAATCATTCTTCTTGAGGTACAATTCTCTTCAAAAATCTCAACACATTTTGGAACTGGATTTGTTGTATCAAGAATTGGGATATCACTTTGCACCTTGGGAAGGGCTTCCATGATGTCTTTTTCACTTTCTTCGTTCTTGGAAATCATGAACCTGCGAGGAAAAGGTGCATTCGGAGGAATAACACTAGAATGAATTGAATTTGGGACGTCCTTACTTGTGGTGGGTGGTTGAGAGGGCTTAGGGGGCTGTGGCAAGGGTTGTTCTACCCTTGCTGTGTGTATGTCTTCTTCCTCCTCCTCAATCAGCAGCTCCTCATCCACTTCTAGGCTATGTTTGGACGTTTTTAGGTCAGCTTCAACCTCCATAGCACTTCCCAAAGTGATAGCATCATGGATTTCAAAATCTTCCTTCAAATTTGCAATAGTTGAGTTGGAGAGTTCACTTTGCTCTTGAATCTGCACCATGAACTCCATAATCTGCCCAACTTGCTTCTCCATTTGATAGGAGCATATTTATGCACCTTAGTTAGCTTGTTCTTGTGCATTTATGTTGTTTTTCCTTAGTTAAAGTAGTCTTTTAAGCTAGTTTGATGTTTTTTCAGGTTCTAAGGGCACGTATGCAAAAGGATGCATTTTGGAGCTTTTTGGAGCACATTTGAGCTTGGAATGGATATCATATGCTTAGAGCCAAGAAGATGGACGAATTTGGAGTCCAAATGGAGTTAGGAATATGTTTCAAGGTCCAATTGACAAAGAGGGCAAAAAGAAGCAATTTGGAGCATTCTAGAGCATTTTTGGGCCAAGATTGGGTAGTGCAAGCATGGAGGCAAGTTGATGGACGAAATTGAAGATATAAAGGCTTGAAATCAGCTAAGAAGATGGAAGAAAGAAGTCAAAGATAAAGAAGATAAGGAATCAGCTCAAAAGAAGGAGAATTATCCAAAACATTATCCAAAACAACCTTATCTTATCTTATCTTATCCAATCCTTATCTTATCCAATCTTATCCTACTCTTATCCTAACCTGTTTTCTTCAGTTTAGGGGACTTAAAACCTGATTTCTAGAAGTCCTATCCATTCCCCTACAAAAGTGGCGCCCCAAATCCCTCTAGAAGCCCCAAAATCTGCCACAAAACACGTTCTTTCTAGAACCCTATAAATCTGGCGTCTCCTTCCCTTCTAGAATCCTTTTTCCTTGCCTTGCAAGGCATTCCCTGCCCTTATCCTATTGTGCCGCACCTTAGGCCCTTTCCCATGAGAAATCTGATTGTTTTAAACCTATTTCTGGATGGATTTGGCTTTCTAGAAGTCCTAATCTGATTCACCTAGGGTTTTTGGTGCCTATATATATATATTTCTCCACCCTTTGCCGTGTACACACCCTCCATACACACCATTCTCGCCAGAAACTCTTCACCACTCTCTGCCGCACCCATCCTTCACCATTCTCCATAATTTCTGACCTAATTCACTACCTGCCGCACCATACATCCATCCTAGCCATTAACCCAGCCTTCTACACCATTCATAACCCCCTAAACCTGTCCCAAGACCTTGTGCCGCAGCAAAGAGGAGGAGAAGGAGCCCTGGGACGTGCATGCCATTCAAGTTTGAATTGCTGGAAGTTTTAGGTGTTTTCTTTCCTTTGATTTCAATGTTTAAATTCAATACTCTTTGTTTTGTACGTATGAGGAACTAAACCCCCTTGGCTAGGGGGTGATTCGAAACCATGTTTATGCTTGCTATATGACTTGATTACCTCTAATTGCGTTTCATAAGTTGTGAATTCAATTTACTTATCTATTTGAATTAAACTGATTTGTGTGTGTTGGTTGAGAGTGCACGCTTAATTGTCATGCATAAATCTAATGCTAGGATATAAGGAAGTTTCACCTAATCGTTACAACTTTATATTCACAAGTAGTAAAGGTTGATGATCTCAATTGTGTTAAGTAAATTCTTGGCATAAGTATCATGCGCTTTCATAGTTACAAGTGCCTCGTCAATACTTATGATTTCCATTGAACGTAATGATCTTTGATTGTATCTCTAGTATGCGCTTTCATATAGAGAACTCTTGAAGAATAATTTGATTGTGATGCGCAGTTTCCATCCAATTCATTAACATAAGGGAAATCTGAGAGTTAATTTAAGCAGACCTAATTATCTTGGAGTGTTGAGAATTCGTGGTTTATTGAATTGCAATTAGAAATCGTTTTGTATGCAAGTATGACATGTGTGGAGAAGAACCCCTTAGCTAGCCTTCCATCCATTAATTTAAACCAATTTCGTTTTACAATCTGTTTTGTTTTACAAAGTTTTTGTTTTGTTTTCAAATTCGTCAAAACCAAATCCCCTTTACTTTGTTGAGTCATATTAGTTAGAAACTGTTTTAGTTTGTGTTTTTGAGTGTTTTGAGTCAAGTTAAAACTTATTTTCGTCCAAAATTATGTTTAGAGTCCAAAACAGCCAGTTTGTGTTTTTAAGGCAGTTTTGAGTGTTTGTTTGCTGTTTTGAGTCTTTTGGTTTGTCTTAGTGTTTTAAAGTATAGTTTTGCATTCTTTGAGTCTAATTTAGTGTTTTAACTTTGTTTTAAGTTTTTGAGTCAGTTTTCAAGTGGTTTAGCAATCCCTCCTAATCCCCGGCCTAGAACGATCCCTACTTACATACTTTGCTACAATCGATAAAAAGAGGGTTTAATTTGTGTGCTTATATATTTTGCATCACCAATTCATCCACTCTTTTGACTCGGCCTTTCATCTCCTTGTTTTGATTTTCTACTCCCTGTGTCAAAGAGGTGATTAATTGAATAATGTTATCATTACACAAAGACATACCTGAGTTTGTTTGGGCAGATTGTGGTGGAGGCTGTAATGGTGCATGTGGCCATTGATAAAACTCCTCAGATGGCTGCAATTGTTCATCTTTTTGTGAGCCCTGCGTCAAAGAGATTAGTCCTTCAAGAATTTCATTATAACTCATGGGCATACTTGAATTCGATTGGAATTGTTGTGGGAGTGGCTGTGGTGGTTCATATGGCTTTTGATAGATCTCCTCAGATGGCTGCCAATATCCTTCTTGGTGTGAGCCCTGCGTGAAAGAAGTTAGTACATCAAGAATTTCATCATAATTCATGGACATACTTGAATTCGATTGGAATTTTTGTGGGGGAGGTTGTGGTGGCTGCATAGGTCTTGAATGAAACTCCTCATATGGCTGCCAATATCCATCTTGTTGAACCTCCTTAGCTTGATTTTGTGAACCCTGTGCCAAAGAATTTAATTCATCAAGAATTTGATCAAAATCTATTGACGAACCTGAGTTGGGTTGGGCATATTGTATATGAGGTTGTGTTGGCTGCACAGATCTTGAATAGAACTCCTCCTCTTGCTGCCAATATCCACCTTGTTGAATTTGTTGAGGTTCCTCCCACATATAATCTGAATAATCTCTCCAATTCGAATTGTAAGCGTTGGAAAACATGTTGTCCCTTGATTGGTTATGGCTTTGATAACCCCAAGCACCTCCGTTTGCAGTGAATTGACGAGTTTGATGTCCTTGCCCATAGGGTACATTAAATGTAGGGGCAGTGTGCATTGTGGTTCTTTTGGCAATCTGGGACAATTGATAAGTAAGATTGGCCAATTGAGCTTGAATGTTGGCAATTGCCATGTCTAGTACCTGAAACAAAGAAAACAGAACAAAACAAAATCAACAACTAAAACGTAAAAACAAAAACACAAACAGAAACACGGGGGATTAGCAAATTTGCTAATCCCCGGCAACGGCGCCAAAAATTTGATGTGAAATTAAATTGCACTCAAACTTAAACCCTATCAATGTAGTATGTGTAAGTAGGGAACATTCTAGCCGGGGATTAGAAGGGATGCTAATCTACACAAATAAGACTCCAAAATACTAAACTAGACTCTAAACTCAAAACTGATTCAAAACAATAAAAACAGCAACAAACAATCAAAAAGACTCAATTCTAGACCTAACAAGTAATTTTGACGAAAATAGAACTTTAAAAGACTCAAAAGACTAAAACAAAACAGATTTTGACTCTGAAAACAAGTTGAAATGAAAGGGGAATTGTTTTTGACGAATTTGAAACTTAAAACAGAAACTTTGCATAAAACACTTATAAAAACGAATTTTGTGAATTGAAAAGGGTGAAAGGCTAGTTAGAGGGTCCTTCTCCACACATGAACATATGCATATAAATCGATTTCCAGTTATTCTTTCGACAAACCATGAATGACAATGCCCCAAATTAATTGTGTAGAACTAATTAATTCTCAGATTTCCCAAGACTCATTGAATTGGATGAAAAGCATACGACAACCCAAATCATTCTTTATTAAGCTCCCTAACTATGAAAAGCATGATAGAGACACGAAACAAAGATCATTAAGCTTTGTGAAAATCATAAGCATTGACATGACATTCGTGACTATGAAAAGCATGACACTCCTGCCAGGAATTTACTTAACGCGATCGTGACTAGCAACCTCCACTACTTGTAAATATAAGTTTGTAACGATTAGGTGAAACTCCCTTATATTTTAGCATCAAATTCATGCATTCAAACTAAGTGGGCTTCCTTAATCAACACACAAGAACAAGTTCTTAATAACTCAGATAAGTAAACCACATTCACGATTCATGAAATCATAACTGGAGGAAATCAATTCATATAAAACATATGTCCATGGCTTTGAATTCGCCTCTAACTATAAAGAAATTAGTTCCTCATGTTCGCAATCAAACAAATATAAATAAAATTAAACATTGAAAACAAAGGATAGAATACACCTAGAAAACGCTCCAGGTTTCTTCCTTCCTTGCAAGGCTGCGGCACAATGAGTGTGTGGTGGATGGATGTAGGTGAGTTATGGTAGAGGGTGGTGGTCTGAATGGTGCAGCAAAATAGTGTATTTATAGGCCTAGGGATTATTTGGCAAGGAAAAGGAATTAGGACTCCAAACCAACAAGGAAAAGGCCATCTAGAAAGGTTGGGGCGTCAGATTTTTAGGGCTTCTAGAAAGGAGTGTTGTGGCATGTTTCTAGAACAAAAAGGCCTCCTAAAAACAGGTTTTAGGCATCCTAATATGAAAAGCCCTTTGTAGCTGGAATTAAGGAAGCCCTTTGTAGCTGGAATTAAGGTAGGATAAGATTAGGATAGGATAAGATAAGATAAGGTAAGATAAGGTTGGATAAGGTTTTGGATAATTCTCCTTCTTTGTAGCTGATTCCTTATCTTCTTTGACTTGAATTTATTTCTCCAACTCTTTTGCACATTCCTAGCCTCTCTTGAACTTCAAATTCGTCCATCCATCTTGCTCCATAGATGTGCTATCCATTCCAAGCCCAAAACTGCTCTGAAATGCTCCAAATTGCATCTTTTTGCCAACTTTGCCAATTGGACCTGAAAACACATGAAAATAGCTTAAATCACTATAATAAGTAGAAACTAACTAAGAAAATGCAAGGAAACAAGCTAACAAAGTCACATAAATATGCTCCTATCACCAAGGAGAGACATTTCCAGCATACTATAAGCGTTTTAAGGCCCTTGTCGCCTCATGTCCTCAACATCAAATGAAAGAGGAACTTTTACTGCAATACTTCTATGAAGGACTTCTTCCAATTGAGCGACAAATGCTAGATGCTTCAGCGGGAGGTGCATTGGTTGACAAAACACCAATGGCTGCAAAGATCCTAATCGCCAACCGAGCTTTGAATACACAACAATACGAAGGCCTTTGATGCAAAATATATAAGCACACAAATTAAACCCTCTTTTTATCAATTGTAGCAAAGTATGTAAGTAGGGATCGTTCTAGGCCGGGGATTAGGAGGGATTGCTAAACCACTTGAAAACTGACTCAAAAACTTAAAACAAAGTTAAAACACTAAATTAGACTCAAAGAATGCAAACTATACTCTAAAACACTAAAAACCTAAAACCCTAGATGAATATATAGGCAAAGGGTGGAGAAATATATATATATAGGCACCAAAAACCCTAGATGAATCAGATTAGGACTTCTAGAAAGCCAAATCCATCCAGAAATAGGTTCAAAACAATCAGATTTCTAATGGGAAAGGGCCTAAGGTGCGGCAGGTTTGGATAAGGAGGGATAAGGCTTCTAGAAAGCCTTGCAAGGCAAGGAAAAAGGATTCTAGAAGGGAAGGAGACGCCAGATTTTCAAGGTTCTAGAAGGAATGTGTTTTGTGGCAGATTTTGGGGCTTCTAGAGGGATTTGGGGCGCCACTTTTATAGGACAAGGGATAAGACTTCTAGAAATCAGGTTTTAAGTCCCCTAAACTGAAGAAAACAGGTTAGGATAAGATTAGGATAAGATTGGATAAGATAAGGTAAGATAAGGTAAGGATTGGATAAGATAAGATAAGATAAGGTTGTTTTAGATAATGTTTTGGATAATTCTCCTTCTTTTGAGCTGATTCATTATCTTCTCTATCTTTGACTTCTTTCTTCCATCTTCCTAGCTGATTTCAGGCCTTTATATCTTCAATTTCGTCAATCAACTTGCCTCCATGCTTGGACTACCCAATCTTGGCCCAAAAATGCTCTAGAATGCTCCAAATTGCTTCTTTTTGCCCTCTTTGTCAATTGGACCTTGAAACATATTCCTAACTCCATTTGGACTCCAAATTCGTCCATCTTCTTGGCTCTAAGCATATGATATCCATTCCAAGCTCAAATGTGCTCCAAAAAGCTCCAAAATGCATCCTTTTGCATACTTGCCCTTAGAACCTGAAAATACATCAAACTAGCTTAAAAGACTACTTTAACTAAGGAAAAACAACATAAATGCACAAGAACAAGCTAACTATGGTGCATAAATATGCCCCTATCAAATTCCCCCACACTTAGCTTTTGCTAGTCCTCGAGCAAAACAAAATGAAACAAAACAAGTATAACACAACCTAAACCTTCCAACAATTGTCTCAGGGATTTCCAATGCACACAACATGCCAAAGATCATTATTCCCACAGATTTTGGCCATCTTTACGCTTAAGCACATACTTAATCATGGTCACTACTTACTAGTTCACAAATAACCTAATTAAAACGATGTTTTGAATGTAGTAACATGCCTTAGAGAATTCCCTAAATTCCTTACAAGATATGCACTCAATCTTCACTCAGATTTTCTAACTACACACCCTACACTAGTTATATGTGAGAAGATTGATGTAAATATGAAAACGAACACTCACATATGTTTATAACAAAGAAAGCAATTTCTGGAGTTAATAACATGTTTAGATATGATCTCATGAATGGAATGCTACTACTTAGATGCGAGAACCAGTGACACCATATGCTCATACCAATCCCAAACTCCACATATTGAAACACACAACACTCAAGATTAAAGTCAAGGGTTGTAACGGGGCTTGGGGAGTTGGCTAACAACGAAAGGATATGGAAAACAAAGGTTCTTAAAGCAACAGCCAGCAAAATAATGAAATCGAACTTAGAATTTCCTTTAGCCTGCAGAAATCAACTTTTAAACACAAAGGGAAGATTCAAGCAACAATTAGGGCCGGATTCAATGTTTTGGACCCTTCCTTCAACAAACAACACTTGAGAACTCTTTTTCACATCTTTTCAACTCCTTTTTCATTCTTTTCACAACTCTTTCTTTTTTTTCCTTCTTTTTTTCTACGAATTTTTCTTCTTTTTTTTCTTTTTTCTTTTCTTTTCTTTTCTTTGCCGTGCCTCATTCAAGACTTTGGCACACCCACAACAAAACTCACTTCCCCCACACTTGTTTTCTGCCAAACAATGATCAAAAGGAATTTATATTGAGTCATGCATTACTGTGCTTCAAGAACAAAGGTATGGATGGTCCTAATCTAGGCTAGGTGAGGATAATGTGGGTTAACAAAGAACATAGGCTAAACAAGGCTCAATGGGGTTAAAACCTACAAATCAAATGAACATGGGGTACGGCTATTTGGCTATGGTGGTCACTACACAACTTCATCTTGAATATGTGTTATGCAAATCAATAACATGCTTTGAATGAAACGGGTATGAGTTCTAGTATTTGGAACTAAATGATGAAGCGCCTTCCAAGTAGCAACCAAGCAAAGAATAATGAGATCATGCAACGACTTTAGAAAACAACAATGCACAGATTATTAACTCTCCAAATAAACGTTTAGGCTCAAGTCTCACAAGGTTGTAGCGTTAGTTTGAGTTCCTTCCTTCAAGCATGTTACAAAAACTGATTTTTCTTTTATGATTGCATGTGAATTCATAAGTTATAATCGCAACCAAGCATAAACCAAAGAGTAAATCAAACTTTCATCCATGTTTACAACTCTCTTTAACAGTCATGCAATTACAAACCGAATCCTCATCATTGTGTTGGAAGGTACCTAAGACACAAACAAACACACAAAAACAACTCTTTTTGGGTTTTTTTTAAAACCATTTTTCAAATTTTTATGGGATTTTCGGATTTTTGAGTCAAAACACACTAAAACACTTAAAAACAGCAAGGAACAACATTAGAAGTTATGAGTGATAAAACCCTACGAAATTGCATCAAAACATTTTGGTTACCCCCCCACACTTAAATCAAACATTGTCCTCAATGTTTCAAGCATAAACTCACACAAATAAACAACAACCAAACAAAACAGCAACTAAACAAGAAACGAAAACAACAACAAAGAGAAGGGTTTAGGAACGCAAATCTGGAATTGGAGTGCTCCCTAGGTCTTCCTTTGTTGAATGCATGAGTTGCCTCCCAAGTAGCGCTTGTTTTAACGTCGTACAGCTGGACGAAACGCAATCACTCCAGATTGGTACCCACGGCATGTAGGTGATCTTCGAATGGGCGGTGATACTTGAAATGATCCGGCAATGGTTGAAACACTAATGTGGGTGCCTGAATCATCAAAATCAGCAAATTAGTAGAAAACAAAATCAAAATTGGAGAATATGGCTTACTTGCTTGCTCCGACATAAACTCGATTACAAACACCACATCTTTGAATGTTTCAGGGATTTTGAACTTGGCCAGATTTACTGTGATGGTTGTGACTTGTCCCGTGTCATAAAATTGAACTTCTTTGGGCTTTGTTGTCTCAAGAACATCCTCCTTGATGCATTCTTCATATGCTCCAGCCACTTCTTGCTCTTGAATCGTTCTTCTCGATATACAAGGTTCTTTGAACACTTCAAGACAATCTGGAACTCGATTTGGTGTGCCAAGAATTGGGATATCACTTTGCACCTTTGGAATGGCTTCCACAATGTCTTTTTCACTCTCATCTTTCTTGGGAATTAAAAACCTGCGAGGAAAAGGTGCATTCGGAGGAATAACATTAGAATGAATTGAATTTGGGACGTCCTTACTTGTGGTGGGTGGTTGAGAGAGCTTAGGGGGCTGCGGCAAGGGTTGTTCTTCCCTTGCTGTGGGTGTGTCTTCTTCCTCCTCCTCAATCAGCAGCTCCACATCCACTTCTAGGCTATGTTTGGACGTTTTTAGGTCAGCTCCAGCCTCCATAGCACTTTCCAAAGTGATAGCTTCAGCAATTTCAAAGTCTCCCATCGAATTGACAATAGTTGAGTTGGAGAGTTCACGTTGTTCTTGAATTTGTGCCATGAACTCCATAATCTCTCCCATTTGATTCTTCAATTCGCTCATCCTTTGGTCTTGATTCTCTGCTTCCTGTGTCAAAGAGGTGAGTAATTGAACAATTTGGTCATTATCCATTGACGTACCTGAATTTGTTTGGGACAATTGTGGTGGAGGCTGTGATGGTGCATATGGCCATTGATAGAACTCCTCAGATGGCTGTGAGTATTCTTCTTGTTGTGAGCCCTGCGTCAAAGAGGTTAGTACATCAAGAATTTCATCATAACTCATGGGCATACATGAATTCGATTGCAATTGTTGTGGGGGAGGCGGTGGTGGCTGCATAGGTCTTGAATAGAACTCCTCTTCTTGCTGCCAATATCCACCTTGTTGGAATTGTTCAGGTTCTCCCCACATGTAATCTGAATAATCTCTCCAATCCGAATTGTAAGCGTTGGAAAACATGTTGTCCCATGATTGGCTATGGCCTTGATAACCCCAAGCACCTCCGTGTGCAGTGAATTGAGCACGTTGATGAGTTTGAGCAGTGTGCATTGTGGTTGTTTCGGCAATCTGGGACAATTGAGATGTAAGATTCGCCAATTGAGCTTGAATGTTAGCAAGTGCCATGTCTTACTTCTCTATGTACCTGAAACCAAAGAAGTAAAACTAAATCAAATATCAAAAGTAAAAGACACAAACAAAAACAAAGGGGATTAGCAAAAGAAAACAAGAAAACAACACAAAGTCAGAAACTAAAACAAAATAAACGAAAAGAAAAGAACCAAGGGATTAGCAAAATTGCTAATCCCCGGCAACGGCGCCAAAAATTTGATGTGAAAATTAACTTGACACACAAATTAAACCCTCTTTTTATCGATTGTAGCAAAGTATGTAAGTAGGGATCGTTCTAGGCCGGGGATTAGGAGGGATTGCTAAACCACTTGAAAACTGACTCAAAAACTTAAAACAAAGTTAAAACACTAAATTAGACTCAAAGAATGCAAAACTATACTTTAAAACACTAAGACAAACCAAAAGACTCAAAACAGCAAACAAACACTCAAAACTGCCTTAAAAACACAAACTGGCTGTTTTGGACTCTAAACATAATTTTGGACGAAAATAAGTTTTAACTTGACTCAAAACACTCAAAAACACAAACTAAAACAGTTTCTAACTAATATGACTCAACAAAGTAAAGGGGGAATTGGTTTTGACGAATTTGAAAACAAAACATAAACTTTGTAAAACAAAACAGATTGTAAAACGAAATTGGTTAAAGTGAATGGATGGAAGGCTAGCTAAGGGGTTCTTCTCCACACATGTCATACTTGCATACAAAACGATTTCTAATTGCAATTCAATAAACCACGAATTCTCAACACTCCAAGATAATTAGGTCCGCTTAAATTAACTCTCAGATTTCGCTTATGTCAATGAATTGGATGGAAACTGCGCATCACAATCAAATTATTCTTCAAGAGTTCTCTATATGAAAGCGCATACTAGAGATACAATCAAAGATCATTACGTTCAATGGAAATCATAAGTATTGACGAGGCACTTGTAACTATGAAAGCGCATGATACTTATGCCAAGAATTTACTTAACACAATTGAGATCATCAACCTTTACTACTTGTGAATATAATTCTGTAACGATTAGGTGAAACTTCCTTATATCCTAGCATTAGATTTATGCATGACAACTAAGTGTGCACTCTCAACCAACACACACAAATCAGTTTAATTCAAATAGATAAGTAAATTGAAATCACAATTTATGAATCACAACTAGAGGTAATCAAATCATATAGCAAGCATAAACATGGTTTCGAATCCCCCCCTAGCCAGAGGGGGTTTAGTTCCTCATACTCACAGAACAAAGAGTATTGAATTTAAACATTGAAATCAAAGGAAAGGAAACACCTAAAACTTCCAGCAATTCAAACTTGAATGGCATGCACGTCCCAGGGCTCCTTCTCCTCCTCTTTGCTGCGGCACAAGGTCTTGGGACAGGTTTAGGGGGTTATGAATGGTGTAGAAGGCTGGGTTATTGGCTAGGATGGATGTATGGTGCGGCAGGGAGTGAATTAGGTCAGAAACTATGGAGAACGGTGAAGGATGGGTGCGGCAGAGAGTGGTGAAGAGTTTCTGGCGAGAATGGTGTGTATGGAGGTGGTGTGCACGGCAAAGGGTGGAGAAATATATATATATAGGCACCAAAAACCCTAGATGAATCAGATTAGGACTTCTAGAAAGCCAAATCCATCCAGAAATAGGTTCAAAACAATCAGATTTCTAATGGGAAAGGGCCTAAGGTGCGGCAGGTTTGGATAAGGAGGGATAAGGCTTCTAGAAAGCCTTGCAAGGCAAGGAAAAAGGATTCTAGAAGGGAAGGAGACGCCAGATTTTCAAGGTTCTAGAAGGAATGTGTTTTGTGGCAGATTTTGGGGCTTCTAGAGGGATTTGGGGCGCCACTTTTATAGGACAAGGGATAAGACTTCTAGAAATCAGGTTTTAAGTCCCCTAAACTGAAGAAAACAGGTTAGGATAAGATTAGGATAAGATTGGATAAGATAAGGTAAGATAAGGTAAGGATTGGATAAGATAAGATAAGATAAGGTTGTTTTAGATAATGTTTTGGATAATTCTCCTTCTTTTGAGCTGATTCCTTATCTTCTCTATCTTTGACTTCTTTCTTCCATCTTCCTAGCTGATTTCAGGCCTTTATATCTTCAATTTCGTCCATCAACTTGCCTCCATGCTTGGACTACCCAATCTTGGCCCAAAAATGCTCTAGAATGCTCCAAATTGCTTCTTTTTGCCCTCTTTGTCAATTGGACCTTGAAACATATTCCTAACTCCATTTGGACTCCAAATTCGTCCATCTTCTTGGCTCTAAGCATATGATATCCATTCCAAGCTCAAATGTGCTCCAAAAAGCTCCAAAATGCATCCTTTTGCATACTTGCCCTTAGAACCTGAAAATACATCAAACTAGCTTAAAAGACTACTTTAACTAAGGAAAAACAACATAAATGCACAAGAACAAGCTAACTATGGTGCATAAATATGCCCCTATCAAATTCCCCCACACTTAGCTTTTGCTAGTCCTCGAGCAAAACAAAATGAAACAAAACAAGTATAACACAACCTAAACCTTCCAACAATTGTCTCAGGGATTTCCAATGCACACAACATGCCAAAGATCATTATTCCCACAGATTTTGGCCATCTTTACGCTTAAGCACATACTTAATCATGGTCACTACTTACTAGTTCACAAATAACCTAATTAAAACGATGTTTTGAATGTAGTAACATGCCTTAGAGAATTCCCTAAATTCCTTACAAGATATGCACTCAATCTTCACTCAGATTTTCTAACTACACACCCTACACTAGTTATATGTGAGAAGATTGATGTAAATATGAAAACGAACACTCACATATGTTTATAACAAAGAAAGCAATTTCTGGAGTTAATAACATGTTTAGATATGATCTCATGAATGGAATGCTACTACTTAGATGCGAGAACCAGTGACACCATATGCTCATACCAATCCCAAACTCCACATATTGAAACACACAACACTCAAGATTAAAGTCAAGGGTTGTAACGGGGCTTGGGGAGTTGGCTAACAACGAAAGGATATGGAAAACAAAGGTTCTTAAAGCAACAGCCAGCAAAATAATGAAATCGAACTTAGAATTTCCTTTAGCCTGCAGAAATCAACTTTTAAACACAAAGGGAAGATTCAAGCAACAATTAGGGCCGGATTCAATGTTTTGGACCCTTCCTTCAACAAACAACACTTGAGAACTCTTTTTCACATCTTTTCAACTCCTTTTTCATTCTTTTCACAACTCTTTCTTTTTTTTCCTTCTTTTTTTCTACGAATTTTTCTTCTTTTTTTTCTTTTTTCTTTTCTTTTCTTTTCTTTGCCGTGCCTCATTCAAGACTTTGGCACACCCACAACAAAACTCACTTCCCCCACACTTGTTTTCTGCCAAACAATGATCAAAAGGAATTTATATTGAGTCATGCATTACTGTGCTTCAAGAACAAAGGTATGGATGGTCCTAATCTAGGCTAGGTGAGGATAATGTGGGTTAACAAAGAACATAGGCTAAACAAGGCTCAATGGGGTTAAAACCTACAAATCAAATGAACATGGGGTACGGCTATTTGGCTATGGTGGTCACTACACAACTTCATCTTGAATATGTGTTATGCAAATCAATAACATGCTTTGAATGAAACGGGTATGAGTTCTAGTATTTGGAACTAAATGATGAAGCGCCTTCCAAGTAGCAACCAAGCAAAGAATAATGAGATCATGCAACGACTTTAGAAAACAACAATGCACAGATTATTAACTCTCCAAATAAACGTTTAGGCTCAAGTCTCACAAGGTTGTAGCGTTAGTTTGAGTTCCTTCCTTCAAGCATGTTACAAAAACTGATTTTTCTTTTATGATTGCATGTGAATTCATAAGTTATAATCGCAACCAAGCATAAACCAAAGAGTAAATCAAACTTTCATCCATGTTTACAACTCTCTTTAACAGTCATGCAATTACAAACCGAATCCTCATCATTGTGTTGGAAGGTACCTAAGACACAAACAAACACACAAAAACAACTCTTTTTGGGTTTTTTTTAAAACCATTTTTCAAATTTTTATGGGATTTTCGGATTTTTGAGTCAAAACACACTAAAACACTTAAAAACAGCAAGGAACAACATTAGAAGTTAGGAGTGATAAAACCCTACGAAATTGCATCAAAACATTTTGGTTACCCCCCCACACTTAAATCAAACATTGTCCTCAATGTTTCAAGCATAAACTCACACAAATAAACAACAACCAAACAAAACAGCAACTAAACAAGAAACGAAAACAACAACAAAGAGAAGGGTTTAGGAACGCAAATCTGGAATTGGAGTGCTCCCTAGGTCTTCCTTTGTTGAATGCATGAGTTGCCTCCCAAGTAGCGCTTGTTTTAACGTCGTACAGCTGGACGAAACGCAATCACTCCAGATTGGTACCCACGGCATGTAGGTGATCTTCGAATGGGCGGTGATACTTGAAATGATCCGGCAATGGTTGAAACACTAATGTGGGTGCCTGAATCATCAAAATCAGCAAATTAGTAGAAAACAAAATCAAAATTGGAGAATATGGCTTACTTGCTTGCTCCGACATAAACTCGATTACAAACACCACATCTTTGAATGTTTCAGGGATTTTGAACTTGGCCAGATTTACTGTGATGGTTGTGACTTGTCCCGTGTCATAAAATTGAACTTCTTTGGGCTTTGTTGTCTCAAGAACATCCTCCTTGATGCATTCTTCATATGCTCCAGCCACTTCTTGCTCTTGAATCGTTCTTCTCGATATACAAGGTTCTTTGAACACTTCAAGACAATCTGGAACTCGATTTGGTGTGCCAAGAATTGGGATATCACTTTGCACCTTTGGAATGGCTTCCACAATGTCTTTTTCACTCTCATCTTTCTTGGGAATTAAAAACCTGCGAGGAAAAGGTGCATTCGGAGGAATAACATTAGAATGAATTGAATTTGGGACGTCCTTACTTGTGGTGGGTGGTTGAGAGAGCTTAGGGGGCTGCGGCAAGGGTTGTTCTTCCCTTGCTGTGGGTGTGTCTTCTTCCTCCTCCTCAATCAGCAGCTCCACATCCACTTCTAGGCTATGTTTGGACGTTTTTAGGTCAGCTCCAACCTCCATAGCACTTTCCAAAGTGATAGCTTCAGCAATTTCAAAGTCTCCCATCGAATTGACAGTAGTTGAGTTGGAGAGTTCACGTTGTTCTTGAATTTGTGCCATGAACTCCATAATCTCTCCCATTTGATTCTTCAATTCGCTCATCCTTTGGTCTTGATTCTCTGCTTCCTGTGTCAAAGAGGTGAGTAATTGAACAATTTGGTCATTATCCATTGACGTACCTGAATTTGTTTGGGACAATTGTGGTGGAGGCTGTGATGGTGCATATGGCCATTGATAGAACTCCTCAGATGGCTGTGAGTATTCTTCTTGTTGTGAGCCCTGCGTCAAAGAGGTTAGTACATCAAGAATTTCATCATAACTCATGGGCATACATGAATTCGATTGCAATTGTTGTGGGGGAGGCGGTGGTGGCTGCATAGGTCTTGAATAGAACTCCTCTTCTTGCTGCCAATATCCACCTTGTTGGAATTGTTCAGGTTCTCCCCACATGTAATCTGAATAATCTCTCCAATCCGAATTGTAAGCGTTGGAAAACATGTTGTCCCATGATTGGCTATGGCCTTGATAACCCCAAGCACCTCCATGTGCAGTGAATTGAGCACGTTGATGAGTTTGAGCAGTGTGCATTGTGGTTGTTTCGGCAATCTGGGACAATTGAGATGTAAGATTCGCCAATTGAGCTTGAATGTTAGCAAGTGCCATGTCTTACTTCTCTATGTACCTGAAACCAAAGAAGTAAAACTAAATCAAATATCAAAAGTAAAAGACAAAAACAAAAACAAAGGGGATTAGCAAAAGAAAACAAGAAAACAACACAAAGTCAGAAACTAAAACAAAATAAACGAAAAGAAAAGAACCAAGGTACAAGAGGAAAACAAATTGGTGAGGGTGCTAAAAGAGTACAAAACAGCAATTGGATGGACTTTGGCCGACATAAAGCGAATTAGCCCTACCACGTGCATGCATCGCATACTTCTAGAGGAGGGGTCCAAAACATCTCGAGAGGCTCAACGCCGGCTCAACCCTCTGATGATGGAAGTTGTGAAGAAGGAGATAATCAAGCTTTTGGATTGTGGAGTGATCTATCCAATCTCGGATAGTAGGTGGGTTTCACCCGTTCAATGTGTACCAAAGAAATCTGGTGTGACAGTGGTAGCCAATGCCGAGAATGAACTTGTTCCTACACGCATTCAAACCGGTTGGAGGGTGTGCATCAACTATAGGAAGCTAAACGCCACCACAAGGAAGGATCACTTCCCACTGCCATTTATTGACCAAATGCTTGAGAGGTTAGCAGGTTATGCTTTCTATTGTTTTCTTGATGGTTATTCTGGTTATAATCAAATTGTCATAGCACCCGAGGATCAAGAAAAAACTACTTTCACATGCCCCTTTGGTACTTTTGCATATCGTCGCATGCCTTTTGGTTTATGCAATGCACCTGCTGATGTGAGAATTACTTGACACACAAATTAAACCCTATTGATGACAATTGTAGTAAAGATGCAAGTAGGGATCGTTCTAAACCGAGGATTAACTAGGGATGCTAATCAACACAAATAAGACTCAAAAACGTAAAAACAAAGTTTAAAACACTAAACTAGACTCAAAGAATGCAAGACTAAATTCTAAAACACTAAAACAACTCAAAAGACTCAAAACTGCCTAAAAACACAAACTGGGCAGTTTTGAACTCTAACACTACTTTGGACGAAAATAGACTTTAACTTGACTCAAGACACTTAAAAACACAAATCAAAACAGATTTTAACTAATATGACTCCACAAGTAAAGGGGGGTTTGTTTTTGAACGAATTTGAAAACAAAACAAGAAACTTAAAGTACTTAATGAAATCTGCACGAAATTGGGGACTTAGATGGGTGAATGGCTAGTTAGAGGGATCCTTATCCACACATAAACATATGCATACAATTTGATTCCCAGTTACTCTTTCGATAAACTATGAATGACAATGTTCCAAATTAATTGTATAGAACTAATTAATTCTCAGATTTCCCTAAGTTCATTGAATTGAATGGATAACGCATCACAACCAAATTATTCTTATCAAGTTCCCTAACTATGGAATACGCATGATAGAGATACATATCAAAGATCATTAAGTTCAATGGAAATCATAAACATTGACAAGGCATTCATAACTATGGAATACGCATGTTAATCCAGCCTAGGGTTTACTTAACATGATTGTGACTAGCAACCTTTACTACTTGCGAATATAAGTTCATAACGATTAGGTGAAATTCCCTTATATCCTAGCATCAAATTTATGCATGCAAATCAAGTGTCGACCCCCAACCCACATACATAAACAAGTTCTTAATAAGCACAGAAAAGTAAACCACATTCATACTTTATGAAATCGTAACTGGAGTGAATCAAATCATAAGAAACATATATTCATGGCTTCAAATTCCCCCTCTAACTAATAGGGGTTTAGTTCCTCATGACAGCAATTAAACAAAGAAAACTAAATTGAAACATTAAAACCAAGGATAGACAACACCTAAGAACGCTCCAGCAATAGTCACGACTTAGAGTAGCACCTTCTCCTTCCTTGAATAGCTGCGGCACAAGAGGGGTTTTCTGGGTTTGGGTGGATAATATGGCACGGCAGGGGTAGGGGATGATTTCTGGCGTGATTGGTTGTATATGGAGGGTGGTGTGCACGGCAAAGGATTGATTTGTATATATATAGGCACCAAAAACCCTAAGTGAATCAGACTGGGACTTCTAGAAAACCAAATCCATTCAGAAATAGGCTCAAAACAATCAGATTTCCAATGGGAAAGGGCCTAAGGTGCGGCACAATAGGATAAGGTGGGATAAGGCTTCTAGAAAGCCTTGCAAGGCAAGGAAATCAGGTTTGTTGGGAAGCTAGGTGCGGCAAGGCCTTTAGGGTTCTAGAATCCTAAATTAAATGTCCCCCAATCAGAAAATAAACCCTCAATGTACCAGAAATTGAATTAGAAAAGGATTAGGATAGGATAAGGTTTGTTAAGATAAGATAAGGATTGGATAAGATAAGATAAGATAAGGTTGTTTGGATAATGTTTTGGATAATCCTCCTTCTTTTGAGCTGATTCCTTATCTTCTTTGATTTGAATTTATTTCTCCAACCTTGAAACATATTCCCAACTCCATTTAAACTCCAAATTCGTCCATCTTCATGCCCATTGCTTGTGCTATCCATTCCATGCCCAGATTTGCTCTAAAATGCTCCAAAATGCATCTTTTTACCAACTTTGCTTCTTGGACCTAAAAACACACGAAAATGACTTTAAACACCATACTAAGCAACAAATAGCTAAGCAAATGCAAGGAAACACACTAACTAAGTAGCATAAATATGCTCCTATCAAATTCCCCCACACTTAGCTTTTGCTAGTCCTCAAGCAAAACAAAACAAACAAAACGTAACCTAAACCTTCCAACATTCACCTCAGAGATCTTCAATGGTACATAACATGCCAAAGATCATTACTCCCACAGATTTTAGTTATCCCTACCCTTAAGCACATACTTAATCAAAGTTACCACACATTAGCTCGCATTAATCAATTAAAACAACATTTTGAATGTAGTAACATGCCTTAGAGAATCCCTCAATTCCTTACTAGATATGCACTCAATCACACAGATTTTCTGACTACACTCCCTACACTAGTTATATGTGAGAAGATTGATGTAAATATGAAAACTAATACTCACATATATGTATAACAAAGAAAGCAATTTCTGGAATGCATGTATAGATATGATCTCATGAATGGAATGCTACTACTTAGATGCGAGAACCAGGGACACCATATGCTCATACCAATCCCAAACTCCACATATTGAAACACACAACACTCAAGATTGAAGTATAGGGTTGTAACGGGGCTAAGTGGTATTGGCTAACAAAGAAAGGTAAGGAAAACAAACGTTCTTAAAGCAATAGCAAGCAAAGCAATGAATATGACACTTAGAACTCCCTTTCTTGAATGCAGCCGCACACTTTGAACACAAAGGGACAGAAAACACATATTTTTAGGGCCAATTTCAACTTTTTGGACCCCTTCTTCAACAATCAACACTTGTGAGCTTCAATCTCACTTATTTTGAACACTTCTCATACTTTTTCACAACTTTTCTTTTTTCTTTTCTTTTTCACACGAATTTTTCTCTTTTTTCTCTTTTTTTCTTTTTCTTCCCGTGCCCTTGTTTGTCTTGTTGGCACACAATCAGACACATCAATCCCTTCCCCCACACTTGTTTGCTGCCCAAATAACGAACAAAAGGAATTCATTCTTAGGTCATGCTTACTATGCCTTAAGAACAAGGGTAAGGATGGTCCTAATCTAGGCTAGGTAAGGATAATGTGGGTAAACAAAGAACATAGGCTAAACAAGGCTCAAAAAGGGTGAAACCTACAATACATATGCAAAGGGTTAGGCTTTTTGGCTCTGGTTTTAAACTAAACAACTTCATCTTGATTATGTGTTATGCTAATCAATTTCATGCTTTGAATGAAACGGGTATGAGTTCTAGTATTTGGAACTAAATGATGAAACGCCTTCTAAGTAGCAACCAAGCAAAGAATAATGAGATCATGCAACGACTTTAGAAAACAAAGAATGCACAGATTTTTAACTCTCCAAAGAACGTTAAAGGCTCAAGTCTCTCAGGGTTGTAGCGTTAGTTTGAGTTACTTCCTTCAAGCATGTTACAAAAACTGATTTTATCCTTTTTGTGATTACATGTGAATTCATGAATGTCAACTACAACCAAGCATAAACCAAAGAGCAATTCAAACTTTCATCCGTGTTTATAACTTTCTTTAACAGTTATGCAATTAAAAACCAAATCCTCATCATTGTGTTGGAAGGTACCCTAAGACACAAACAAACACACAAAAACAACTCTTTTTGGGTTTTTCAAAACAATTTTTCAAATTTTTATGGTATTTTCGGATTTTCTTTTCAAAACACACTAAAACACACCAAAACAGCTTAAAAACACTTAAAAACACTGAAAACAACATTCAAAGTGATAGGTGATAAAAACCCACGAATTTCATGCAAAAACACTTTGTTACCCCCCCACACTTAAATCAAACATTGTCCTCAATGTTTCAAACATAAACGCACACAAAACAAACAGCAATAAACACAACTAACTAACATAACAAGATGGCAAAGGAAAAGCAATAAAGAGTAGGGTTTAGAAACGCAAATCTGGTTTTGGAGCCGGAGAGTTCCTAGGTCGTCTTTATTTGCATGGGTTGCCTCCCAAGAAGCGCTTGCTTTAACGTCTTCCAGCCGGACGAACCTTCCCTCTATTCTTCAATGGGGCTCACGGCATTAAGGGATATATCCTCCGTAATGTGCTCTTCAAAGTGCTCATAATATGGCTTCAATCGATGTCCATTCACTTTGAATTCTTGTTGCGTTTTTAAACTTTGAATTTGGACTGCACCATGAGGAAAAACATTAGTAACCACAAAAGGACCAATCCACTTAGAACGCAACTTACCTGGAAATAGACGAAGGCGAGAATTGAAAAGTAACACTTTCTGCCCTATAGAGAACAGCTTGCTACGAATCATCTTGTCATGGAATGCCTTTGTTTTCTCCTTGTAGATCCGTGCATTCTCATAAGCTTCATTCCTAATTTCTTCTAGCTCATTCAATTGAAGCTTTCTATGAAGACCTGCGGCATCAATGTCCATGTTGAATGTTTTGACAGCCCAATGTGCACGATGTTCTAACTCGACGGGAAGATGACATGGTTTCCCATAGACTAGCCGAAATGGGGACATTCCAATTGGGGTTTTATAGGCAGTGCGATATGCCCACAATGCATCATTCAAACGCAAACTCCAATCCTTCCGAGTTGGCCCTACAGTTTTCTCCAAAATCTGCTTGATTTCTCTATTTGAAACCTCGGCTTGCCCACTAGTTTGAGGGTGATAAGGTGTTGAAACCTTATGCGTGACATTATACTTCTTGAGCAGCGCCTCAATGGTTCGATTGCAAAAATGGGAACCCCCATCACTGATTAGGACTCTTGGCATTCCAAATCTAGCAAATATGTTAGTTCTAACAAAATCTGCAACCACTTTAGAATCATTAGTTCGGGTGGCTTTTGCTTCCACCCATTTCGACACATAATCCACAGCAAGCAAAATATAAAGGAAACCATGTGAGGAAGGAAAAGGACCCATGAAATCAATACCCCAAACATCAAAGATTTCAACACTAAATATGGGGTGCTGCGGCATTTGTTGTTTAGGACCTATATTGCCCGTTCTTTGACATCTATCACAAGTCATACAAAAAGTTCTAGCATCTCTAAAGATAGTAGGCCAATAAAATCCACATTCTAAAACTTTATGTGCTGTTCTTTGAGTACCAAAGTGACCTCCACATGCATAGGTGTGACAAAAAGTTAAAATTGAATTAAACTCAGAATCATGCACACACCTACGTAGAACCTGATCAGGGCAATATTTCCACAAATATGGGTCATCCCAAACATAAGAACGTGCATCCTTTTTAAGTTTATCACTTTGGTGCTTGTTTAGCTCTCTTGGAATGTGTTTAGACACCAAATAATTTACTACATCGGCATACCATGGCTCACTTACCTTGATGGACAGCAGCTGCTCATCTGGGAATGTCTCTTGGATAGGCACGGCATCCTCCTCATGCACTATACGGCTCAAGTGATCAGCCACCACGTTTTCACTCCCCTTCTTGTCCCGGATTTCAATATCGAACTCTTGGAGAAGAAGCATCCAGCGAATGAGTCTTGGTTTGGCCTCTTTCTTGGTGAACAAATACTTCAAAGCTGCATGGTCAGTGTAAATAATAACTTTAGTACCAAGTAAATAAGAACGAAACTTATCTAAAGCAAACACAACAGCAAGAAGTTCTTTTTCAGTGGTAGAGTAATTCAATTGTGCATCATTCAAGGTCCGAGATGCATAATAGATGACATGGGGCTTCTTGTCCTTCCTTTGTCCCAAAACAGCTCCTAATGCATAATCCGAAGCATCACACATAAGCTCAAAAGGAAGGCTCCAATCTGGTGGGACTATGATGGGGGCCGAAGTTAGCATCTCTTTGAGGTGGTTGAATGCCTTCTCACATTCCTCGTTGAAGTCAAAAGCTACATCTTTCTGGAGGAGACGGCAAAGAGGGTTTGAAATCTTTGAAAAGTCCTTGATGAATCGCCTATAGAATCCTGCATGTCCAAGAAAAGAACGAACCTCTCTAACCGAAGTAGGAGAGGGTAAGTAGCGTACAAGATCTATTTTTGATTTATCAACCTCAATTCCCCTTTCTGAAATGATATGACCTAAAACTATGCCTTGTTTTACCATAAAGTGACATTTTTCCCAATTCAAAACAAGGTTAGTTTCAATGCAACGTTTTAGAATCAAAGTGAGATTACCTAAGCACCCATCAAACGAATCCCCAAAAACACTAAAATCATCCATGAATACCTCAATAATCTTCTCCACAAAATCTGAAAAGATACTTACCATGCATCTTTGAAAGGTGGCAGGTGCATTGCATAAACCGAATGGCATGCGACGATAGGCAAAGGTACCAAAGGGGCACGTGAAAGTGGTCTTTTCTTGGTCATCCGGAGCTATAACAATCTGATTATATCCAGAGTACCCATCAAGAAAACAATAAAAAGAATGACCGGCTAACCTTTCAAGCATTTGATCAATGAACGGCAAAGGGAAGTGGTCCTTCCTCGTGGTGGCGTTTAGCTTCCTATAGTCAATGCACACTCTCCACCCTGTTTGGATACGTGTGGGCACAAGTTCATTCTCGGCATTCTTCACCACAGTGACTCCGGATTTCTTTGGAACACATTGCACCGGTGAAACCCAACGGCTATCTGAGATTGGATAAATTACTCCACAATCAAGAAGCTTTATAATCTCCTTCTTCACAACTTCCATCATTGGAGGGTTGAGTCGGCGTTGAGCCTCTCGAGTTGGTTTAGCCCCCTCCTCTAGAAGTATGCGATGCATGCATGTTGTAGGGCTAATCCCCCTAATATCGGCCAATGTCCATCCAATGGCTGTTTTGTGCTCTTTCAACACCTGAATTAACTTTCCTTCCTCTGTTGTCGTGAGTGTGGAGGATACAATGACGGGCAATGTCTCGTTATCTCCCAAAAAGACGTACTTCAAATGATCCGGCAATGGTTTAAGCTCAAGTACGGGTGCCTGAATCACTGAGGGTAACAACTTGTTAGTAGAAATTGGAATTGAAATTGGTTTTGAAGGCTTACCATGGTGCTGAGGTAGTGACTCTAAGGCAGCCACCATCTCGGCCTCTTCTTCACTTATAGGCACGGCAATATTGGGTTTTTGCCCAATTCCTTGTGCAATTGTTGATTCAAGGGGGTCCCTATCCAAGGAATCAAGGTAATCCTGCGCTAATTCATCAAATATATCAATAGCAAAACAAGAATGATTTTCTTTAGGAAATTTAATAGTTTCAGCAAGATTGAAATCAATAACTTCCCCATCAAATTCCATTGTCAACGTCCCTTTGAACACATCGATCTTGGTGCGGGCTGTTTTCATGAAAGGTCTCCCAAGAAGGATCGGCAATGGGGTAGAATGGGGTGTATCCTCCATGTCAAGCACATAAAAATCCGCTGGAAAAATCAGATTTCCAACCTGCACCAAAACATCTTCCAAAACTCCTTTTGGATATGCATTAGAACGATCGGCTAATTGGATAATAACACCATCGTTTTTAAGCTCACCTAAGTTCATAGATGCATAAATAGAGTATGGCATGACATTAATTGAAGCTCCTAAGTCTAACATAGCATGTTCAAACTTAGTACTACCAATAACGCAAGGAATTGTAAAACTACCCGGATCTTTGCATTTAGGGGGTAATTTCCTTTGTAAAACAGCAGAGACATTCTCACTTACTTGAACCACTTCTTTGTTAGAAATCCTTCTCCTTGTTGTACAAAGCTCTTTTAAAAACTTAGCATACCTTGGAACTTGCTTTATTGCATCAAGGAGTGGGATATTGACTTGAACCTTCCGGAATGTCTCTAGAATGTCTTTTTCAGCATCCTCTTTCTTTGATTGCCGCAACCTGCCAGGAAAGGGCACACTTAGTGGAGTAGAGCTCGAAGAATTCATATTGGAACTTACCTTGATGGTTGAGGACGGTTTAGGAGTGGGGATTGGCTGCGGCAAGGATTGTGCATTCCTTGCCGTGGGTTTGGGTGCTTCATCCTCCTCCAATTGCAGCTTCTTGTCCTCTTCTTGACTTGATCTAGATGGTTGTGAATCAGTTCCAACCTGCTTACCACTTCTCAACATGATTGCTTGGGCAGTTTCAAATCCTCCCTTAGGATTAACAATGGTTGAACTAGGCAATCTGCCTTGTTCTCGGAATTGGCCCATGAATTCAGCCATTTGACCCATTTGTTTCTTCAATTCATCCACCTCTTTAACTTGATGTTTTATGCTCTGCATGTCCTGCGTCAAAGAGGTTAGTGCTTGAAGAATTTTATCATTATTTAACGACGAACCTGAATTGGTTTGGGCCGAAGTTGGGTGAGGTTGTGGGGCTGCATACGGCTTTGGAAACATCCCAGGGGGCTGTCTAAATCCGCTTTGTGGCTGTGCTTGCTGAGAATCCCTCCACTTGAAGTTCGGATGATCTCTCCATCCCGGATTGTATGTGTTTGAGTAGGGGTCGTGTCTTTGTTGGGTTTGGCCTTGGAAACCCACGGCTTGGGCAGTTTCCCATCCCCCATTCTCAATCAATTGAGGGCATTGATCGTTGAGATGTCCCTGCATAGAACACACTCCACATAGGGCCGGCCCTTGTGCTTTGTTTCCATCCACAACCTGTGACAAAAGAAGAGTGAGATTAGCCATTTGAGATTGTAATTCTGAAATTGCATTTACCTCATTCACTTGTTGTTGCCGTGGCCCTTCTCTCTGTCCAACTCCTTCGTATTGTTGCGCATTCAAGGCTCGATTTGCAATTAGAGTCTTGGCAGCCACGGGTGTTTTGTCAACCAAAGCTCCTCCCGCTGAAGCATCAAGCATTTGTCTCTCAATGGGGAGAAGTCCTTCATAGAAATATTGGAGGAGAAGCTCTTCCTTCATTTGGTGTTGTGGACAAGAAGCAACAAGCGCCTTGAACCGCTCATAATAGGCTGGAAACGATTCCCCTTGGTTTTGTTGAATGCCACTTATCTTTTTCCTCAAGAGAATGACTCTTGAAGTTGGAAAAAATTTCTCTAAGAATGCGCGCTTCATGCTTTCCCACGAAGTAACGGTTCCAGGTGCTAGTTCGTAGAGCCAATCCTTAGCCTTTTCCAAAAGAGAGAATGGAAAGGCTTTCATCTTCAATATACTTCCATCAACATTGACAGGGGTCATGCTTGAACAAACCACTTCAAATTCCTTCAAGTGCTTGTTTGGATCTTCCATGGACAACCCGTGGAATTTGGGGATGTGGTGCAACAAGCTAGACTTCAATTCAAACTCATCAGTTTTGCCTTGAGCCGCCCTAGGATATTGAATGCATAAAGGGGTCGCATCGTCCAATCCCGAGGCTGAAAGTTCTTTGATTGTTCGGTTATCTGCAGCCATGTCGTGCTCCTCTTCCAAATCCTCTTCAATTTCAACTTCAGATTCGGAATTAGAACTTGAACTAAGTAGATCAGGTTCTGGGTGCTTCCTCTTCCTTCTCAAATCTCGCTCAAAATCGTCGTTAAACTCCAAGATATGTGCGTGAACGGGTTGAGAACTTCGAGTCATACACTAGTACCTAAAACAAAGAAAACAAAACAAATCAGAAAACTAAGCAAAACAGAAACAAAAACAAGTTAAAATACACGGCAGAAACTAGGGAGATTAGCAAGTTTGCTAATCCCCGGCAACGGCGCCAAAATTTGATGTGAGAATTACTTGACACACAAATTAAACCCTATTGATGACAATTGTAGTAAAGATGCAAGTAGGGATCGTTCTAAACCGAGGATTAACTAGGGATGCTAATCAACACAAATAAGACTCAAAAACGTAAAAACAAAGTTTAAAACACTAAACTAGACTCAAAGAATGCAAGACTAAATTCTAAAACACTAAAACAACTCAAAAGACTCAAAACAGCACAAAAACACTCAAAACTGCCTAAAAACACAAACTGGGCAGTTTTGAACTCTAACACTACTTTGGACGAAAATAGACTTTAACTTGACTCAAGACACTTAAAAACACAAATCAAAACAGATTTTAACTAATATGACTCCACAAGTAAAGGGGGGTTTGTTTTTGAACGAATTTGAAAACAAAACAAGAAACTTAAAGTACTTAATGAAATCTGCACGAAATTGGGGACTTAGATGGGTGAATGGCTAGTTAGAGGGATCCTTATCCACACATAAACATATGCATACAATTTGATTCCCAGTTACTCTTTCGATAAACTATGAATGACAATGTTCCAAATTAATTGTATAGAACTAATTAATTCTCAGATTTCCCTAAGTTCATTGAATTGAATGGATAACGCATCACAACCAAATTATTCTTATCAAGTTCCCTAACTATGGAATACGCATGATAGAGATACATATCAAAGATCATTAAGTTCAATGGAAATCATAAACATTGACAAGGCATTCATAACTATGGAATACGCATGTTAATCCAGCCTAGGGTTTACTTAACATGATTGTGACTAGCAACCTTTACTACTTGCGAATATAAGTTCATAACGATTAGGTGAAATTCCCTTATATCCTAGCATCAAATTTATGCATGCAAATCAAGTGTCGACCCCCAACCCACATACATAAACAAGTTCTTAATAAGCACAGAAAAGTAAACCACATTCATACTTTATGAAATCGTAACTGGAGTGAATCAAATCATAAGAAACATATATTCATGGCTTCAAATTCCCCCTCTAACTAATAGGGGTTTAGTTCCTCATGACAGCAATTAAACAAAGAAAACTAAATTGAAACATTAAAACCAAGGATAGACAACACCTAAGAACGCTCCAGCAATAGTCACGACTTAGAGTAGCACCTTCTCCTTCCTTGAATAGCTGCGGCACAAGAGGGGTTTTCTGGGTTTGGGTGGATAATATGGCACGGCAGGGGTAGGGGATGATTTCTGGCGTGATTGGTTGTATATGGAGGGTGGTGTGCACGGCAAAGGATTGATTTGTATATATATAGGCACCAAAAACCCTAAGTGAATCAGACTGGGACTTCTAGAAAACCAAATCCATTCAGAAATAGGCTCAAAACAATCAGATTTCCAATGGGAAAGGGCCTAAGGTGCGGCACAATAGGATAAGGTGGGATAAGGCTTCTAGAAAGCCTTGCAAGGCAAGGAAATCAGGTTTGTTGGGAAGCTAGGTGCGGCAAGGCCTTTAGGGTTCTAGAATCCTAAATTAAATGTCCCCCAATCAGAAAATAAACCCTCAATGTACCAGAAATTGAATTAGAAAAGGATTAGGATAGGATAAGGTTTGTTAAGATAAGATAAGGATTGGATAAGATAAGATAAGATAAGGTTGTTTGGATAATGTTTTGGATAATCCTCCTTCTTTTGAGCTGATTCCTTATCTTCTTTGATTTGAATTTATTTCTCCAACCTTGAAACATATTCCCAACTCCATTTAAACTCCAAATTCGTCCATCTTCATGCCCATTGCTTGTGCTATCCATTCCATGCCCAGATTTGCTCTAAAATGCTCCAAAATGCATCTTTTTACCAACTTTGCTTCTTGGACCTAAAAACACACGAAAATGACTTTAAACACCATACTAAGCAACAAATAGCTAAGCAAATGCAAGGAAACACACTAACTAAGTAGCATAAATATGCTCCTATCACCTGCCACATTTCAAAGATGCATGATGAGCATATTTTCTGATTATGTTGAGAAAATAATTGAAGTTTTCATGGATGATTTTAGCGTTTTTGGTGACTCCTTTGATGGTTGCTTGCATAATCTTAGTTTGATTCTAAAACGTTGCGTTGAAACTAACCTTGTTCTCAATTGGGAAAAATGTCATTTCATGGTTAAGCAAGGCATAGTTCTAGGTCATATCATCTCTGAAAATGGCATTGAGGTTGATAAGTCAAAAATAGATCTTGTACGTCACTTACCCTCTCCGACTTCGGTTAGAGAGGTTCGTTCTTTTCTTGGCCATGCAGGTTTCTATCGTAGGTTTATCAAAGATTTCTCAAAGGTTGCACAACCTCTTTGCCGTCTCCTACAAAAAGAAGTGGCGTTTGAATTCACCAAGGAGTGCACGGCATCATTCAACCAACTCAAGGAGTTGTTGACCACGGCACCCATTATTGCTCCACCAGATTGGAGCCTACCTTTCGAGCTTATGTGTGATGCGTCCGATTATGCTTTAGGGGCTGTTTTGGGACAAAGAAAGGACAAGAGGCCGCATGTCATCTACTATGCCTCACGAACATTGAATGATGCCCAGTTGAACTATTCCACTACGGAAAAAGAACTTCTTGCCGTTGTTTTTGCTTTAGATAAGTTTAGATCATATCTAATTGGTACTAAAGTAATTGTGTTCACTGACCATGCAGCATTGAAGTACTTGCTCACCAAAAAGGAGGCCAAGCCACGGCTAATTCGTTGGATATTGCTACTTCAAGAGTTCGACATTGAGATTCGTGACAGGAAGGGAAGTGAAAACGTGGTGGCTGACCACCTCAGCCGAATGGTGCATAACGAGGAGTCTCTACCTATTTTGGAGACATTCCCTGATGAACAATTGCTGTCAATAAAGGTTAGTGAGCCTTGGTATGCTGATTTGGTGAACTTTTTGGTGTCAAAACGTATTCCAAGCAATTTCACTAGGCACCAATGTGATAAACTTAGACATGATGCATGGTTTTATGTGTGGGATGATCCATATTTGTGGAAATTTTGCCCTGATCAAATTGTACGTCGATGTGTGCACGATTCTGAATTTCATTCAATTCTGAGTTTTTGCCATACATATGCATGTGGGGGACACTTTGGGACACAACGCACTGCCCTTAAGGTTTTAGAATGTGGATTTTATTGGCCGACTTTATTCAAAGATGCTAGAACCTTTTGTATGTCTTGTGATCGTTGCCAAAGAATGGGTAACATAGGTGCTAAGGACCAAATGCCGCAAAACATCATTCTCCCTGTTGAAATTTTTGATGTTTGGGGCATTGATTTCATGGGCCCATTTCCTTCATCGCATGGTTTTCTTTACATATTACTTGCCGTGGATTATGTCTCAAAATGGGTGGAAGCAAAGGCCACCCGGACTAATGATTCTAAAGTGGTTGCAGATTTTATTAGAACTAACATTTTTGCAAGGTTTGGTATGCCACGGGTGATCATTAGTGATGGAGGGTCGCACTTTTGCAATCGAACAATTGAGGCGTTGTTGAGGAAGTACAATGTCAATCATAAGGTGTCTACACCTTACCATCCTCAAACGAATGGCCAAGCCGAGGTTTCTAACCGGGAGATCAAACAGATCATAGAAAAAACCGTAGGGCCTACAAGGAAGGATTGGAGCTTGCGCTTGAACGATGCATTGTGGGCCTATCGCACGGCTTACAAAACACCCTTTGGCATGTCCCCATTTCGGCTAATATATGGCAAACCATGTCACCTACCTGTGGAGTTAGAGCACAAAGCACATTGGGCCGTGAAAACATTCAACTTGGAGTTAGATGCGGCTGGAATGCATAGGAAGCTTCAATTGAATGAACTTGAGGAGATAAGGAACGAAGCATATGAGAACGCCCGAATCTACAAGGAGAAGACCAAGGCTTTTCATGACAAGGCGATTCGTGGCAAATCATTCTCAGTTGGGCAGAAAGTGTTGCTATTCAATTCCCGTCTTCGGTTGTTTCCCGGTAAGTTACGTTCCAAGTGGGTTGGCCCGTTTGTTGTTACTAATGTTTTTGTTCATGGTGCAGTGCAAATCAAAAGCTTGAAAACTGGACAAGAATTCAAGGTGAATGGGCACCGCTTGAAGCCATATTATGAGAACTTTGTGGAGCAAACCGTGGATGACATCTCCTTGGATGCCGTGGGTACCAATCTGGAGTGATTGGGTTCTTTGTCCGGCTGTACGACGTTAAAGCAAGCGCTACTTGGGAGGCAACCCATGCATTCAACAAAGGAAGACCTAGGGAGCACTCCAATTCCAGATTTGCGTTCCTAAACCTTTCTCTTTGTTGTTGTTTTCGTTTCTGCTTTGTTTCTTGTTTAGTTGCTGTTTTGTTTGTTTGTTGTTTATTTGTGTGAGTTTATGCTTGAAACATTGAGGACAATGTTTGATTTAAGTGTGGGGGGGGTAACCAAAGTGTTTTTGATGCAATTTCGTAGGGTTTTATCACCCATAACTTCTAATGTTGTTCCTTGCTGTTTTTAAGTGTTTTTAAGCTGTTTTGGTGTGTTTTAGTGTGTTTTGACTCAAAAATCCGAAAATCTCATAAAAATTTGAAAAATTGTTTTTAAAAAAACCCAAAAAAGAGTTGTTTTTGTGTGTTTGTTTGTGTCTTAGGGTACCTTCCAACACAATGATGAGGATTCGGTTTGTAATTGCATGACTGTTAAAGAGAGTTGTAAACATGGATGAAAGTTTGATTTACTCTTTGGTTTATGCTTCGTTATGGTTGTAACTTATGAATTCACATGTAATCATAAAAGAAAAATCAGTTTTTGTAGCATGCTTGAAGGAAGGAACTCAAACTAACGCTACAACCTTGTGAGACTTGAGCCGAAACGTTTATTTGGAGAGTTAAAAATCTGTGCATTTGTTGTTTTCTAAAATCGTTGCATGATCTCATCATTCTTTGCTTGGTTGCTATTTGGAATGCGCTTCATCATTTAGTTCCAAATACTAGAACTCATACCCGTTTCATTCAAAGCATGAAATTGATTAGCATAACACATAACAAGATGAAGTTGTTTAGTAAACCAAGAGCCAAATAGCCGTACCCCATGTTCATTTGATTTGTAGGTTTTAACCCCATTGAGCCTTGTTTAGCCTATGTTCTTTGTTAACCCACATTATCCTCACCTAGCCTAGATTAGGACCATCCATACCTTTGTTCTTGAAGCATAGTAATGCATGACTCAATATGAATTCCTTTTGATCATTGTTTGGCAGAAAACAAGTGTGGGGGAAGTGAGTTTTGTTGTGGGTGTGCCAAAGTCTTGAATGAGGCATGGCAAAGAAAAGAAAAGAAAAAAAAAAGAGGAAAGAAAAAAAAAGAAGAAAAATTTGTGGAAAATAGAAAGAAAAAAAAGAAAAAGTTGTGAAAAGAATGAAAAAGGAGTTGAAAAGATGTGAAAAAGAGTTCTCAAGTGTTGTTTGTTGAAGGAAGGGTCCAAAACATTGAATCCGGCCCTATTTGTTGCTTGAATCTTCCCTTTGTGTTTAAAAGTTGATTTCTGCATGCTAAAGGGAATTCTAAGTGTCATATTCATTACTTTGCTTACTATTGCTTTAAGAACGTTTGTTTTTCCGATCCTTTCATTGTTAGCCAACACTCCCCAAGCCCCGTCACAACCCTATACTTCAATCTTGAGTGTTGTGTGTTTCAATTTGTGGAGTTTGAATTTGGTTTGAGCATATGGTGTCACTGGTTCTCGCATCTAAGTAGTAGCATTCCATTCATGAGATCATATCTATATATGCTTATTAACTCCAGAAATTGCTTTCTTTGTTATAAACATATGTGAGTGTTCGTTTTCATATTTACATCAATCTTCTCACATATAACTAGTGTAGGGAGTGTAGTCAGAAAATGTGTGTGAAAATTGAGTGCATATCTTGTAAGGAATTGAGGGAATTCTCTAAGGCATGTTACTATATTCAAAACATCGTTTTAGTTGGTTATTTGTGAACTAGTAAGTAGTGACTATAATTAAGTATGTGCTTAAGCGTAAAGATGGCCAAAATCTGTGGGTATGATGATTTTTAACATATCATGTGCATTGGAAATCCCTGAGACAATTGTTGGAAGGTTTAGGTTGTGTTATACTTGTTTTGTTTCGTTTTGTTGACTTTGTTTCGTTTTGCTCGAGGACTAGCAAAAGCTAAGTGTGGGGGAATTTGATAAGGGCATATTTATGCACCTTAGTTAGCTTGTTCTTGTGCATTTATGTTGTTTTTCCTTAGTTAAAGTAGTCTTTTAAGCTAGTTTGATGTATTTTCAGGTTCTAAGGGCAAGTATGCAAAAAGAAGCAATTTGGAGCATTCTAGAGCATTTTTGGGCCAAGATTGGGTAGTGCAAGCATGGAGGCAAGTTGATGGACGAAATTGAAGATATTAAGGCTTGAAATCAGCTAAGAAGATGGAAGAAAGAAGTCAAAGATAGAGAAGATAAGGAATCAGCTCAAAAGAAGGAGAATTATCCAAAACATTATCTAAAACAACCTTATCTTATCTTATCTTATCCAATCCTTACCTTATCTTATCCAATCTTATCCTAATCTTATCCTAACCTGTTTTCTTCAGTTTAGGGGACTTAAAACCTGATTTCTAGAAGTCCTATCCATTCCCCTACAAAAGTGGCGCCCCAAATCCCTCTAGAAGTCCCAAAATCTGCCACAAAACACATTCTTTCTGGAAGCCTAAAAATCTGGGGCCTCCCTCCTTTCTAGAAGGTCTTTTCCTTGCCTTGCAAGGCTCCCTGCCCTTATCCTATTGTGCCGCACCTTAGGCCCTTTCCCATGAGAAATCTGATTGTTTTAAACCTATTTCTGGATGGATTTGGCTTTCTAGAAGTCCTAATCTGATTCACCTAGGGTTTGTGGTGCCTATATATATAAGTTTAAAGGGTTGCCGCAGGTTACACACCCTCCATATACATCATTCTCGCCAGAAACTCTTCACCACTCTCTGCCGCACCATACATCCATCCTAGCCATTAACCCAGCCTTCTACACCATTCATAACCCCCTAAACCTGTCCCAAGACCTTGTGCCGCAGCAAAGAGGAGGAGAAGGAGCCCTGGGACGTGCACGCCATTCAAGTTTGAATTGCTGGAAGTTTTAGGTGTTTCCTTTCCTTTGATTTCAATGTTTAAATTCAATATTCTTTGTTCTGTACGTATGAGGAACTAAACCCCCTTGGCTAGGGGGTGATTCGAAACCATGTTTATGCTTGCTATATGATTTGATTACCTCTAATTGCGTTTCATAAGTTGTGAATTCAATTTACTTATCTATTTGAATTAAACTGATTTGTGTGTGTTGGTTGAGAGTGCACGCTTGATTGTCATGCATAAATCTAATGCTAGGATATAAGGAAGTTTCACCTAATCGTTACAACTTTATATTCACAAGTAGTAAAAGTTGATGATCTCAATTGTGTTAAGTAAATTCTTGGCATAAGTATCATGCGCTTTCATAGTTACAAGTGCCTCGTCAATACTTATGATTTCCATTGAACGTAATGATCTTTGATTGTATCTCTAGTATGCGCTTTCATATAGAGAACTCTTGAAGAATAATTTGATTGTGATGTGCAGTTTCCATCCAATTCATTGACATAAGGGAAATCTGAAAGTTAATTTAAGCAGACCTAATTAACTTGGAGTGTTGAGAATTCGTGGGTTATTGAATTGCAATTAGAAATCGTTTTGTATGCAAGTATGACATGTGTGGAGAAGAACCCCTTATCTAGCCTTCCATCCATTAATTTAAACCAATTTCGTTTTACAATCTGTTTTGTTTTACAAAGTTTATGTTTTGTTTTCAATTTCGTCAAAACCCAATCCCCCTTTTTTTTGAAGTGTCAAATTAGTTAGAAATCAATTTAGTTTGTGTTTTTAAGTGTCTTGAGTCAAGTTATAAACTGTTTTCGTCCAAAATCTTCCCTAGTGCTCAAAACTGCCCAGAAAGTGGTTTTAAGGCAGTTTTGAGTGTTTGTTTGCTGTTTTGAGTCTTTTGGTTTGTTTTAGTGTTTTAGAGTATAGTTTTTGCATTCTTTGAGTCTAATTTAGTGTTTTAACTTTGTTTTAAGTTTTTGAGTCAGTTTCAAGTGGTTTAGCAATCCCTCCTAATCCCCGGCCTAGAACGATCCCTACTTACATACTCTGCTACAATTGATAAAAAGAGGGTTTAATTTGTGTGCTTATATATTTTGCATCACTACATCCCTGTGAGACTTGAGCCTAAACGTTCTTTTGGAGAGTTACTGATCTGTGATTCTTTGTTTTCTAAAGTCTTTGCATGATCTCATTATTCTTTGCTTGGTTGCTACTTAGAAGGCGTTTCATCATTTAGTTCCAAATACTAGAACTCATGCCCATTCCATTCAAAGCATAACATTGATTTGCATAACACATGATCAAGATGAAGTTGTGTAGTGACCACCATAGCCAAACAGCCGTACCCCCTTTTCATATGTTTTGTAGGTTTAACCCCTTTGAGCCTTGTTTAGCCTATGTTCTTTGTTAACCACATTATCCTTACCTGGCCTAGTTTAGGATCATCCATACCCTTGTTCTTAAAGGATAGTGAAGCATAACTTAAAATGAATTCGTTTTGATCTACATTATGCAGTAAATTAAGTGTGGGGGAAGGGATTTGTGTGTGTTTGTGTGCAAAAAAAAAAAACAAAAAAAAAAAAAGGAAAATTCGTGGAAAAAAGAAAAAGAAAAAGAAAAAGTTGTGAAAAGAATGAAAAAGAGTTTGAAAATAAGAAAGAATGAGTTTAAAGTGTTGATCGTTGAAGGAAGGGTCCAAAACATCAAATCTAGCCCTAGAATGTGTATATCTTCCTTTTTGTTCAAAGTTAAATTTCTGCATTCCAAAGTGAATTCTAAGTGTTGATTTCATTGCTTTGCTTGCTATTCTTTAAGAACCCTTGTTTTCCATATCCTTTCTTTCTTACCCAACACCCTTAGCCCCGTTTCAACCCTTTCACTTCGATCTTGGGTGTTGTGTGTTTCAATATGTGGAGTTTGGAATTGGTATGAGCATATGGCATCACTGGTTCTCGCATCTAAGTAGTAGCATTCCGTTCATGAGATCATATCTAAATATGCTTATTAACTCCAGAAAGTGCTTTCTTTGTTGCAATATATGTGAGTATTAGTTTTCATGTTTACATCAATCTTCTCACATATACCTAGTGTAGGGTGTGTAGTCAGAAAATTTGAGTGAAAATCGAGTGCATATCTAGTAAGGAATTGAGTGAATTCTCTAAGGCATGATGCGAAATATACAAGCACACAAATTAAACCCTCTTGTTGACAATTGTAGTATAGATGCAAGTAGGGATCGTTCTAGACCGGGGATTACGATTGATTGCTAAAACACTTGAAACTAACTCAAAAACGTAAAACTAAGTTTAAAACACTAAACTAGACTCAAAGAATGCAAAACTAAACTCTAAAACACTAAAACAACTCAAAAGACTCAAACAGCAGAAAACAAGCTAAAAGACTCAAATCTGCCACTAAGACTAAATTTGGACGAAAATAGGTTTTGACTTGACTCAAAACACTTAAAAACACAAACTAAATCAGTTTTTAACTAATATGACTCAACAAAGTAAATGGGGATTGGGTTTTGACGAATTTGAAGACAAAACAAGTAAATTAAAGAACTAATGAAATCTGCACGAATTTGGGTAAAACTATGGATGATGGGCTAGCTAGGAGGTTCTTCTCCACACATGACATACTTGCAAACAAAACGATTTCCAGTTGCTTCTCAATAAACCATGAATTCTCAACGCCCCATATTAACCGTGAATTGCACTAATTAACCCTCAGATTTTCCTAATTTTATTGAATTGGATGATTGCATACAACAACCCAAAGCATTCTCCACAAGTTCCCTACATGAATTGCATAATAGAGATACAAGCAAAGATCATTAAGTTCTCTGAAAATCATAAGCATTGACGAGGTACTTGTAACTATGAATTGCATGAAACTTATGCCAAGAATTTACTTAACGCGATTGTGACTAGCAACCTTCACTACTTATGAATATAAGTTCGTAACGATTAGGTGAAACGCCCTTATATCCTAGCATCAGATTTATGCATGAAAATTAAGCGTGCACTCTCAACCAACACACAAATCAGTTTTAATTCAACAGATAAGTAAATTGAATTCACAACTTATGAATCACAACTGGATGTAATCAAATCATATTGCAAGTATAACCATGGTTTCGAATTCCCCCCTAGCTAAGAGGGGTTTAGTTCCTCATACTCACAGAACAAAGATTATTGAATTGAAACATTGAAACCAAAAGCAAGATTACACCTAAAACGTTCCAGCAATCCTAACTTGAATGCAGGCACGTCCAAGGGCTCTCCTCCTTCCTCTTTTCTGCGGCACAGAGGTGGGTGAAGTGTATGGGATGTGTTTTGGGGTCAGGAATGTGTTTAGGGTGAATGGAGATTGCGGCAAAGGTGTAGGGATGATTTCTGGCGTGAATGGCTGAATGAATGAGTGAATGGAACCTTAGTGCGGCACAGAGATGTTTTATTTAAAGACTTAGGGTAATAAAGCTAGGAAACAATTTAGGAAACAGAAATTAAACCGAAACTTTAAGGGAAATAGGAATTAAAGTCAGAATCCTAAGGGAATTGGGCAAGTAGGTGCGGCAAGGAAAAAGGATTTCCTTGCTGATTTAGGTCCAGAAATTAGGCAAGTGAGAGATACCTTGCACGGCAAGGATGGGAAACAAGGGGATGGTGCGGCATAGGCTGATTTGGTGCAAGGAAGGTTCAATTTGTGTCCTAAAATGCATAGGAGACCTTCAATGTTGCTGGAACTTAGGGACAATTAGGATTAGGAAAGGTCAAACCAAAATAGGAAACCTTGGCTTAACTTTCCTACTTCAAGTAGGAATCCTTGTCTGAGTAGGAATCCATCTCCAATTAGGAATCCTTCTTCAATTCAGGTAATGTTGTTCCGAATTCAATTCAATCTAATGTTATTCCTCCAAATGTACCCTTTCCTCGCAGGTTCATGATTTCCAAGGATGAAAATAGTGAAAAAGACATCGTGGAAGCCTTCCCAAAGGTGCAAAGTGATATCCCAATTCTTGATACACCAAATCAAATTCCAGAATCTGTTGAATTTCTTAAAGAACCTTGTACATCAAGAAGAATGATTCAAGAGGAAGAAGTGGCTGGAGAATATTAAGAATGCATCAAAGAGGCTGTACATGAGATAACAGAGCCCAAAGAAGTTGAGTTTGATGACAAGGGACAAGTCACAACCATCATAGTAAATCTGGTCAAGTTCAAAGTCCCTGAAACTTTCGAAGAAGTGGTGTTCGTCCTTGAGTTCTTGTCGGAGCAAACAAGTAAGTGATAAGAGCATATTTATGCACCTTAGTTAGCTTGTTCTTGTGCATTTATGTTGTTTTTCCTTAGTTAAAGTAGTCTTTTAAGCTAGTTTGATGTATTTTCAGGTTCTAAGGGCAAGTATGCAAAAAGAAGCAATTTGGAGCATTCTAGAGCATTTTTGGGCCAAGATTGGGTAGTGCAAGCATGGAGGCAAGTTGATGGACGAAAGAAGATGGACGAAAGAAGTCAGAGATAAAGTGATGCGAAATATATAAGCACACAAATTAAACCCTCTTTTTATCAATTGTAGCAAAGTATGTAAGTAGGGATCGTTCTAGGCCGGGGATTAGGAGGGATTGCTAAACTGACTCAAAAACTTAAAACAAAGTTAAAACACTAAATTAGACTCAAAGAATGCAAAACTATACTCTAAAACACTAAAACAAACCAAAAGACTCAAAACAGCAAACAAAAACTCAAAACTGCCTTAAAACCACTTTCTGGGCAGTTTTGAGCACTAAGGAAGACTTTGGACGAAAACAGTTTATAACTTGACTGAAAACACTCAAAAACACAAACTAAATTGATTTCTAACTAAATTGACACTTCAAAATAAAGGGGGAATTGGTTTTTACGAAATTGAAAACAAAACATAAACTTTGTAAAACAAAACAGATTGTAAAACGAAATTGGTTTAAATTAATGGATGGAAGGCTAGCTAAGGGGTTCTTCTCTACACATGTCATACTTGCATACAAAACGATTTCTAATTGCAATTCAATAAACCACGAATTCTCAACACTCCAAGTTAATTAGGTCCGCTTAAATTAACTCTCAGATTTCCCTTATGTCAATGAATTGGATGGAAACTGCGCATCACAATCAAATTATTCTTCAAGAGTTCTCTATATGAAAGCGCATACTAGAGATACAATCAAAGATCATTACGTTCAATGGAAATCATAAGTATTGACGAGGCACTTGTAACTATGAAAGCGCATGATACTTATGCCAAGAATTTACTTAACACAATTGAGATCATCAACCTTTACTACTTGCGAATATAAAGTTGTAACGATTAGGTGAAACTTCCTTATATCCTAGCATTAGATTTATGCATGCAACTAAGTTGGCCACCTCAATCAACACACACAAATCAGTTTTAATATGAACAGATAAGTAAATTGAATTCACAACTTATGAAACTCAATTAGAGGTAATCAAGTCATATAGCAAGCAAAAACATGGTTTCGAATCCCCCCCTAGCCAAGGGGAGTTTAGTTCCTCATACGTACAGAACAAAGAATATTGAATTTAAACATTGAAATCAAAGGAAAGGAAACACCTAAAACTTCCAGCAATTCAAACTTGAATGGCATGCACGTCCCAGGGCTCCTTCTCCTCCTCTTTGCTGCGGCACAAGGTCTTGGGACAGATTTTGGGGGGTATGAATGGTGTAGAAGGCTGGGTTATTGGCTAGGATGGATGTATGGTGCGGCAGGGAGTGAATTAGGTCAGAAACTATGGAGAATGGTGAAGGATGGGTGCGGCAGAGAGTGGTGGATGATTTCTGGCGTGAATGATGTATATGGGGGTGGTGTAACCTGCGGCAAAGGGTGGAGAAATATATATATAGGCACCAAAAACCCTAGATGAATCAAATTAGGACTTCTAGAAAGCCAAATCCATCCAGAAATAGGTTCAAAACAATCAGATTTCTAATGGGAAAGGGCCTAAGGTGCGGCAGATTTGGATAAGGGCAGGGAATGCCTTGGAAGGCAAGGCAAAAGGATTCTAGAAGGGAAGGAGACGCCAGATTTTCAGGGTTCTAGAAGGAATGTGTTTTGTGGCAGATTTTGGGGCTTCTAGAGGGATTTGGGGCGCCACTTTTATAGGACAAGGGATAAGACTTCTAGAAATCAGGTTTTAAGTCCCCTAAACTGAAGAAAACAGGTTAGGATAAGAGTAGGATAAGATTGGATAAGATAAGGTAAGATAAGATAAGGATTGGATAAGATAAGATAAGGTTGTTTTGGATAATGTTTTGGATAATTCTCCTTCTTTTGAGCTGATTCCTTATCTTCTTTATCTTTGACTTCTTTCTTCCATCTTCTTAGCTGATTTCAAGCCTTTATATCTTCAATTTCGTCCATCAACTTGCCTCCATGCTTGCACTACCCAATCTTGGCCCAAAAATGCTCTACAATGCTCCAAATTGCTTCTTTTTGCATACTTGCCCTTAGAACCTGAAAATACATCAAACTAGCGTAAAAGACTACTTTAACTAAGGAAAAACAACATAAATGCACAAGAACAAGCTAACTAAGGTGCATAAATATGCTCCTATCAAATTCCCCCACACTTAGCTTTTGCTAGTCCTTGAGCAAAACGAAACAAAGTAAACAAAACGAAACAAAATAAGTATAACACAACCTAAACCTTCCAACAATTGTCTCAGGGATTTACAATGCACATGACACGCCAAAGATCATTATTCCCACAGATTTTGGCCATCTTTACGCTTAAGCACATACTTAATCATAGTCACTACTTACTAGTTCACAAATAACCAATTAAAACGATGTTTTGAATGTAGTAACATGCCTTAGAGAATTTCCTCAATTCCTTACAAGATATGCACTCAATTTTCACACACATTTTCTGACTACACTCCCTACACTAGTTATATGTGAGAAGATTGATGTAAATATGAAAACGAACACTCACATATGTTTATAACAAAGAAAGCAATTTCTGGAGTTAATAAGCATATATAGATATGATCTCATGAATGGAATGCTACTACTTAGATGCGAGAACCAGTGACACCATATGCTCAAACCAAATTCAAACTCCACAAATTGAAACACACAACACTCAAGATTGAAGTATAGGGTTGTAACGGGGCTTGGGGAGTGTTGGCTAACAATGAAAGGATATGGAAAACAAAGGTTCTTAAAGCAATAGCAAGCAAAATAATGAAATTGAACTTAGAATTCCCTTTAGCATGCAGAAATCAACTTTTAAACACAAAGGGAAGATTCAAGCAACAATTAGGGCCGGATTCAATGTTTTGGACCCTTCCTTCAACAAACAACACTTGAGAACTCTTTTTCACATCTTTTCAACTCCTTTTTCATTCTTTTCACAACTTTTTCCTTTTTTTCCTTCTTTTTTTTCTACGAATTTTTCTTCTTTTTTTTTCTTTTTTCTTTTCTTTTCTTTTCTTTGCCGTGCCTCATTCAAGACTTTGGCACACCCACAACAAAACTCACTTCCCCCACACTTGTTTTCTGCCAAACAATGATCAAAAGGAATTCATATTGAGTCATGCGTTACTATGCTTCAAGAACAAAGGTATGGATGGTCCTAATCTAGGCTAGGTGAGGATAATGTGGGTTAACAAAGAACATCGGCTAAACAAGGCTCAACGGGGTTAAAACCTACAAAACACAATGAAATAGGGAGATACGGCAATTTGGCTATGGTGGTCACTACACAACTTCATCTTGAATATGTGTTATGCAAATCAATAACATGCTTAGAATGAATTGGGCATGAGTTCTAGTGTTTGGAACTAAATGATGAAACACCTTCTAAGTAGCAACCAAGCAAAGAATAATGAGATCATGCAACGACTTTAGAAAACAACAATGCACAGATTATTAACTCTCCAAATAAACGTTTAGGCTCAAGTCTCACAAGGTTGTAGCGTTAGTTTGAGTTCCTTCCTTCAAGCATGTTACAAAAACTGATTTTTCTTTTATGATTGCATGTGAATTCATAAGTTATAACCACAACCAAGCATAAACCAAAGAGTAAATCAAACTTTCATCCATGTTTACAACTCTCTTTAACAGTCATGCAATTACAAACCGAATCCTCATCATTGTGTTGGAAGGTACCCTAAGACACAAACAAACACACAAAAACAACTCTTTTTTGGGTTTTTTAAAACAAATTGTCAAATTTTTATGGGATTTTCGGATTTTTGAGTCAAAACACACCAAAACAGCTTAAAAACACTTAAAAACAGCAAGGAACAACATTAGAAGTTATGGGTGATCAAACCCTACGAAATTGCATCAAAACATTTTGGTTACCCCCCCACACTTAAATCAAACATTGTCCTCAATGTTTCAAGCATAACCTAACACAAATAAACAAACAAACAAACAAAACAGCAACTAAACAAGAAACAAGGCAGAAACGAAAACAACAACAAAGAGAAGGGTTTAGGAACTCAAATCTGGAATTGGAGTGCTCCCTAGGTCTTCCTTTGTTGAATGCATGGGTTGCCTCCCAAGTAGCCCTTGTTTTAACGTCGTACAGCCGGAAGAAACCTCCAATTAAGCTTCATTGGAGGCCACTGCATGTAAGTGATCTTCGAATGGGAGGTGATACTTGAAATGATCCGGCAATGGTTTAAATTCTAGTGTGGGTGCCTGAATCATTAAAATCAGCCAGTTAGTAGAAAACAAAATCAAAATTGGAGAAGATGGCTTACTTGCTTGCTCCGACACAAACTCAATTACAAACACCACATCTTTGAATGTTTCAGGGATTTTGAACTTGGCCAGATTTACTGTGATGGTTGTGACTTGTCCCGTGTCATAAAATTGAACTTCTTTGGGCTTTGTTGTCTCATGAACATCCTCCTTGATGCATTCTTCATATGCTCCAGCCACTTCTTGCTCTTGAATCATTCTCCTCGACATACAAGGTTCTTTGAACACTTCAAGACAATCTGGAACTTGATTTGGTGTGCCAAGAATTGGGATATCACTTTGCACCTTTGGAAGGGTTTGCATGATGTCCTTTTCACTATCTTCTTTCTTGGGAATCAAAAACCTGCGAGGAGAAGGGACATTTGGAGGAATAACATTAGAATTAAATGAATTTGGGACGTCCTTACTTGTGGTGGGTGGTTGGGAGGTCTTAGGGGGCTGCGGCAAGGGTTGTTCTTCCCTTGCTGTGGGTGTGTCTTCTTCCTCCTCCTCAATTAGCAGCTCCACATCCACTTCTAGGCTATGTTTGGACGTTTTTAGGTCAGCTCCAACCTCCATAGCCCTTTCCAAAGTGATAGATTCAGCAATTTCAAAGTCTCCCATCGAATTGACAGTAGTTGAGTTGGAGAGTTCACGTTCTTCTTGAATTTGTACCATGAACTCTGCAATCTGCCCAATTTGCTTTTCCAAATGGTCCACCTTTTTGTTTTGGTTTTCTTGTCCCTGAGATAAAGAAGTGAGTAACTCAAGAATTTTATCATTATCCATTGATGAACCTGAACTTGGTTGGGCCGAATATGGTTGAGGCTGTGGTGGTTCATATGGCGTTGTATAGAACTCCCCAGATGGCTGCCAATATCCTTCTTGGTGTGAGCCCTGCGTGGCAGAAGTTAGTACATCAAGAATTTCATCATAAGTCATGGACATACTTGAATTCGATTGGAATTGTTGTGGTGGAGGCTGTGGTGGCTGCATAGGTCTTGAATAGAACTCCTCATCTTGCTGCCAATATCCACCTTGTTGAAATTGTTGAGGTTCCCCCCACCTATAATCTGAATAATCTCTCCAATCAGAATTGTAAGCGTTGGAAAACAGGTTGTCCCTTGATTGGTTATGGCCTTGATAACCCCAAGCACCTCCATTCGCAGTGAATTGATGAGTTTGATGTCCTTGCCCATAGGGTACATTAAATGTAGGGGCAGTGTGCATTGTGGTCCTTTCGGCATATTGTGACAATTGAGAAGTAAGTTTCGCCAATTGAGCTTGCATGGTAGCAAAATCCATGTCTTACTTCTCTAGTACCTGAAAATCAAGGAAACAAAACTAAATCAAATATCAAAAGTAAAAGACACAAACAAAAACAAAGGGGATTAGCTAAAGAAAACAAGAAAACAACACAAAGTCAGAAACTAAAGCAAAAACAAAAGAAAAGAAAAGCACCAAGGGATTAGCAAAGTTGCTAGTCCCCGGCAACGGCGCCAAAAATTTGATGCGAAATATATAAGCACACAAATTAAACCCTCTTTTTATCAATTGTAGCAAAGTATGTAAGTAGGGATCGTTCTAGGCCGGGGATTAGGAGGGATTGCTAAACTGACTCAAAAACTTAAAACAAAGTTAAAACACTAAATTAGACTCAAAGAATGCAAAACTATACTCTAAAACACTAAAACAAACCAAAAGACTCAAAACAGCAAACAAAAACTCAAAACTGCCTTAAAACCACTTTCTGGGCAGTTTTGAGCACTAAGGAAGACTTTGGACGAAAACAGTTTATAACTTGACTGAAAACACTCAAAAACACAAACTAAATTGATTTCTAACTAAATTGACACTTCAAAATAAAGGGGGAATTGGTTTTTACGAAATTGAAAACAAAACATAAACTTTGTAAAACAAAACAGATTGTAAAACGAAATTGGTTTAAATTAATGGATGGAAGGCTAGCTAAGGGGTTCTTCTCTACACATGTCATACTTGCATACAAAACGATTTCTAATTGCAATTCAATAAACCACGAATTCTCAACACTCCAAGTTAATTAGGTCCGCTTAAATTAACTCTCAGATTTCCCTTATGTCAATGAATTGGATGGAAACTGCGCATCACAATCAAATTATTCTTCAAGAGTTCTCTATATGAAAGCGCATACTAGAGATACAATCAAAGATCATTACGTTCAATGGAAATCATAAGTATTGACGAGGCACTTGTAACTATGAAAGCGCATGATACTTATGCCAAGAATTTACTTAACACAATTGAGATCATCAACCTTTACTACTTGCGAATATAAAGTTGTAACGATTAGGTGAAACTTCCTTATATCCTAGCATTAGATTTATGCATGCAACTAAGTTGGCCACCTCAATCAACACACACAAATCAGTTTTAATATGAACAGATAAGTAAATTGAATTCACAACTTATGAAACTCAATTAGAGGTAATCAAGTCATATAGCAAGCAAAAACATGGTTTCGAATCCCCCCCTAGCCAAGGGGAGTTTAGTTCCTCATACGTACAGAACAAAGAATATTGAATTTAAACATTGAAATCAAAGGAAAGGAAACACCTAAAACTTCCAGCAATTCAAACTTGAATGGCATGCACGTCCCAGGGCTCCTTCTCCTCCTCTTTGCTGCGGCACAAGGTCTTGGGACAGATTTTGGGGGGTATGAATGGTGTAGAAGGCTGGGTTATTGGCTAGGATGGATGTATGGTGCGGCAGGGAGTGAATTAGGTCAGAAACTATGGAGAATGGTGAAGGATGGGTGCGGCAGAGAGTGGTGGATGATTTCTGGCGTGAATGATGTATATGGGGGTGGTGTAACCTGCGGCAAAGGGTGGAGAAATATATATATAGGCACCAAAAACCCTAGATGAATCAAATTAGGACTTCTAGAAAGCCAAATCCATCCAGAAATAGGTTCAAAACAATCAGATTTCTAATGGGAAAGGGCCTAAGGTGCGGCAGATTTGGATAAGGGCAGGGAATGCCTTGGAAGGCAAGGCAAAAGGATTCTAGAAGGGAAGGAGACGCCAGATTTTCAGGGTTCTAGAAGGAATGTGTTTTGTGGCAGATTTTGGGGCTTCTAGAGGGATTTGGGGCGCCACTTTTATAGGACAAGGGATAAGACTTCTAGAAATCAGGTTTTAAGTCCCCTAAACTGAAGAAAACAGGTTAGGATAAGAGTAGGATAAGATTGGATAAGATAAGGTAAGATAAGATAAGGATTGGATAAGATAAGATAAGGTTGTTTTGGATAATGTTTTGGATAATTCTCCTTCTTTTGAGCTGATTCCTTATCTTCTTTATCTTTGACTTCTTTCTTCCATCTTCTTAGCTGATTTCAAGCCTTTATATCTTCAATTTCGTCCATCAACTTGCCTCCATGCTTGCACTACCCAATCTTGGCCCAAAAATGCTCTACAATGCTCCAAATTGCTTCTTTTTGCATACTTGCCCTTAGAACCTGAAAATACATCAAACTAGCGTAAAAGACTACTTTAACTAAGGAAAAACAACATAAATGCACAAGAACAAGCTAACTAAGGTGCATAAATATGCTCCTATCATAAAGAAGATAAGGAATCAGCTCAAAAGAAGGAGAATTATCCAAAACATTATCTAAAACAACCTTATCTTATCTTATCTTATCCAATTCTTATCTTATCTTATCCAATCCTTATCCTATCTTACCTTACCTTATCCAATCTTATCCTAACCTGTTTTCTTCAGTTTAGGGGACTTAACACCTGATTTCTAGAAGTCCTATCCCTTGTCCTATAAAAGTGGCGCCCCAAATCCTTGTAGAAACCTCAAAATCTGCCACAAAACACATTCCTTCTAGAACCTTGAAAATCTGGCGTCTCCTTCCCTTCTAGAATCCTTTTTCCTTGCCTTGCAAGGCTTTCTAGAAGCCTTATCCCTCCTTATCCAAACCTGCCGCACCTTAGGCCCTTTCCCATTAGAAATCTGATTGTTTTGAACCTATTTCTGGATGGATTTGGCTTTCTAGAAGTCCTAATCTGATTCATCTAGGGTTTTTGGTGCCTATATATATATTTCTCCACCCTTTGCCGTGCACACCACCTCCATATACATCATTCACGCCAGAAATCATCCACCACTCTCTGCCGCACCCATCCTTCACCATTCTCCATAGTTTCTGACCTAATTCACTCCCTGCCGCACCATACATCCATCCTAGCCAATAACCCAGCCTTCTACACCATTCATAACCCCCAAAATCTGTCCCTAGACCTTGTGCCGCAGCAAAGAGGAGGAGAAGGAGCCCTGGGACGTGCATGCCATTCAAGTTTGAATTGCTGGAAGTTTTAGGTGTTTTCTTTCCTTTGATTTCAATGTTTAAATTCAATACTCTTTGTTCTGTACGTATGAGGAACTAAACCCCCTTGGCTAGGGGGTGATTCGAAACCATGTTTATGCTTGCTATATGACTTGATTACCTCTAATTGCGTTTCATAACTTGTGAATTCAATTTACTTATCTGTTCATATTAAAACTGATTTGTGTGTGTTGATTGAGGTGGCCAACTTAGTTTGCATGCATAAATCTAATGCTAGGATATAAGGAAGTTTCACCTAATCGTTACAACTTTATATTCACAAGTAGTAAAGGTTGATGATCTCAATTGTGTTAAGTAAATTCTTGGCATAAGTATCATGCGCTTTCATAGTTACAAGTGCCTCGTCAATACTTATGATTTCCATTGAACGTAATGATCTTTGATTGTATCTCTAGTATGCGCTTTCATATAGAGAACTCTTGAAGAATAATTTGATTGTGATGCGCATTTTCCGTCCAATTCATTGACATAAGGGAAATCTGAAAGTTAATTTAAGCGGACCTAATTAACTTGGAGTGTTGAGAATTCGTGGTTTATTGAATTGCAATTAGAAATCGTTTTGTATGCAAGTATGACATGTGTGGAGAAGAACCCCTTAGCCAGCTTTTCATCCATTCACTTTAACCAATTTCGTTTTACAATCTGTTTTGTTTTACAAAGTTTATGTTTTGTTTTCAAATTCGTCAAAACCAATTCCCCCTTTATTTTGAAGTGTCAATTTAGTTAGAAATCAATTTAGTTTGTGTTTTTGAGTGTTTTGAGTCAAGTTAAAACTTATTTTCGTCCAAAATTATGTTTAGAGTCCAAAACAGCCAGTTTGTGTTTTTAAGGCAGTTTTGAGTGTTTGTTTGCTGTTTTGAGTCTTTTGGTTTGTTTTAGTGTTTTAGAGTATAGTTTTGCATTCTTTGAGTCTAGATTTAGTGTTTTAACTTTGTTTTTACATTTTTGAGTCAGTTTTCAAGTGATTTAGCAATCCCTCCTAATCCCTGGCCTAGAACGATCCCTACTTACATACTTTGCTACAATCGATAAAAAGAGGGTTTAATTTGTGTGCTTATATATTCCGCATCAGTAAGCCATCTTCTCCAATTTCAATTTTGTTTGCTACTACTAGGTTGTTGATAGGAGCATATTTACATCACTTAGTTAGCTTGTTTCCTTGCATTTAGGTTGTTAGTTCTTAGTTATTTTAGTCTTTTAAGCCATTTTCGTGTGTTTTCAGGTTCTAAGGGCTAAAGGAGCAAGAAAGTGCATTTTGGTGCCTTTTGGAGCAGTTTTGGGCTTGGAATGGATTGCACATGCTTGGAGCTAAGTGGATGGACGAAATTGAAGATCAAATGAGTTTAGGATTGAATGAAGAATGAAGAGTTCAAAATTGGAAGCCAAAGTTTCTAAAGTTGGAAGTTTCTATTCTTGGAGGTTTCCATTCTTGAAAGTTTCTATTCTTGGCTTAGCCGTTTCCTAATCCTTCCTCACCTATGTTCCAGCCATAAAAGGGTTCCAAAACATGTTAGGTTGCCTCATTACATGTTTCTAGAAGTCCTAGAACCTTTCCCTAACCTTGCCGCATATCTTCTTTCCCTTTCTTTCAAAATCTGCCACATAATTGCCTTTCCCTTTCTTTCCACAACCTTGCCGCACAAGGGATCATTTTCTTTCCTATTTTCTGACCCAAAATCACATTCCTTTTGTGTTCTATGCCTTGCCGCACAAGGAGGAGCCTTTCTTACTTATTTTGTGCCTCAAAACACATTCCTAAATGCGTCTTACATATTCTGCCGAATTTCACTTTCTTATTCTCTTTGATTTTCTGATTCTTTCTTACCTATTAAACTGTGAGACAAATTAGCTAAGTTATGAACCTTTCCTATTATTTTCTGATTGCCTTTCAACCCTAGCCCTATAAATAAAGCCATCCGCACCATTTAGTCTCTCTCTCTCGGAACAGATTCTCTGCATCCATTCCATCCACCTATCTACCTATCCATCCTCTACCACCCATCACCACCCATTCTACACACCTTAACCCCTTGTGCCGCAGCTCTACAAAGGAAGAAGGAGAGGATTAACTTGAAGTCGTGCCTAGCCATTCAAGACGTTGGATTGCTGGAACGTTTCTAGGTGTAATCTGTCTTTGTTTTCAATGTTTAATTTAATTTCTCTTTGTTTTGCTGTGAACATGAGTGGCTAAACCCCTCTTGGCTAGGGGTGATTTCAAAGCCATGATTATGTGTGCAATTTGAGTTGATAAATTCCAGTTATGAATTCTTGAATTGTGAATGCAATTGGCTTAACTGTTTGATTAAGAAAAAAATTTGTGTTTGTTGATTAAGGGTCGACACTTAATTGGCATGCATAAATATGATGCTAGAGTATAAGGGAGTTTCACATAATCGTTACAAACTTATATTCATATGTAGTGAAGGTTGCTAGTCACAATCGCGTTAAGTTCAATTCCTAGCATGAGTGACATGATGTCATAGTTGCAAGTGCTTTGTCAATGCTTATGAATTTCATTGAACGTAATGATCTTTGATTGTATCTCTATTATGATGTCATGTAGGGGTGATAGGAGCATATTTATGCGACTTAGTTAGCTTGTTTTCATGCATTTACGTTGTTAGTTCTTAGTTAATTTTGTGTTTTAAGCTATTTTCGTGTGTTTGTAGGTTCAAAGTGTCAAGATGGCAAAAAGAAGCAATTTGGAGCATTCTAGAGCATTTTTGGGCCAAGATTGGGTAGTGCAAGCATGGAGGCAAGTTGATGGACGAAATTGAAGATATAAAGGCTTGAAATCAGCTAAGAAGATGGAAGAAAGAAGTCAAAGATAAAGAAGATAAGGAATCAGCTCAAAAGAAGGAGAATTATCCAAAACAACCTTATCTTATCTTATCTTATCTTATCCTAATCTTATCCTAACCTGTTTTCTTCAGTTTAGGGGACTTAAAACCTGATTTCTAAAAGTCCTATCCATTCTCCTACAAAAGTGGCGCCCCAAAATCTGCCCAGAAACACATTCTTTCTAGAACCCTGAAAATCTGGCGTCTCCTTCCCTTCTAGAATCCTTTTTCCTTGCCTTGCAAGGCATTCCCTGCCCTTATCCTATTGTGCCGCACCTCTCAGGCCCTTTCCCTCTTGGATTCTGATTGTTAGGCCCTTTTCCTTGTGGATTTGGGTTCTACAAATCCTTTTCAGAAATTAACTGGACCACAATTCCTTTTCCAAATTAATTGCCGCACCCTAGGGCCCTAATCCTATTTTTCTGCTAAGTCCAAGTCCTAAACTGATTTCCCTAGGGTTTGCTATGCTATATATACATATTTTCAAGCCTTGCCGCACACCACCACCCATCCATACGAATTCTACACATCTCTACACATCTCAGCCATTCCAAACACCATTCATAAACCCTAAACCACTTGTGCCGCAGCCCTGGAGAGGAGGAGCAGCTTTGGAGCGTTTTGCACCCAATCTGGAGTGCTGGGCGTTCTTAGGTGTTTTCTACCTTATGTTTTTGATGTTTAAATTAGTTTTCCTTTGTCTTGCTGTAGTTATGAGAGGCTAAACTCGTTTTTAGGTAGAGGCTACTTTGAAACCATGATTTTGTGTGTGATATGACTTGATAAATTTCAGTTACAGATTCTTGAAGTATGAATGCAATTGGCTTAACTGTTTGAATTAGAACTTATTTCTGTTTGTTGATTGAGGGTCGACACTTAATTGGCATGCATAAATTTGATGCTAGGATATAAGTAAGTTTCACATAATTGTTACAAACTTATGTTCACAAGTAGTAAAGGTTGCTGGAACAATCGTGTTAAGTTCAATTCTTGGTGTGAGTAACATGATGTCATAGTTATGAATGCCTCGTCAATGCTTATGATTCTCATTGAGCGTAATGATCTCTGATTGTGTCTCTATTATGATGTCATGTAGGGAAATTGATGAGAATAATTTGGTTGTAGATGAGTTGTCCGTCCAATTCAATGAAATTAGGAGAATCTGAGGGTTAATTAGTGATTGACACGGTTAATCTGGGGCATTGTCATTCATAATTCAATGAAAACGTAACTGGAAATCAAGTTATATGCATATAAATCATGTGTGGATAAGGAAACCTCTAGCTAGTTCACCATCCATCCTAAAAACCCAATTTCGTCTAAATCTGCCTAGTTTAAAAGTCTGTGTTAGTTTTAACTTAGTTTCACCCTAAAACCAATCCCCCTTCACTTGTTTGAGTCTAATTAGTTAGAACCTGTCTCAGTTTGTGTCTTTGTGTGTTTTGAGTCAAGTTTATTCAATTTTCGTCCAAAGTTGTGTCTAGTGTCTAGAATCTGTCCAATTAGTGTTTTTAAGCAGTTTTGAGAATTTTGAACCTGTTTTGAGTCTTACTAGTCTATTTAGAGTCTTTTGAGTCTTGTTTTGCTTATTTGAGTCAGTTTGTGTTAGATTAGCAAGCCCTCCTAATCCCCGGTCCAGAACGATCCCTACTTGCGTTTTTACTACAATTGATAACAAGAGGGTTTAATTTGTGTGCTTAACTTTAATCACATCAAGGGGACTTTTGAAGAATGCTTTGGGTTGTCGAATGATGTCATCCAATCCAATAATACTAGGAAAATCTGAGGGTTAACTAGTGATGTCACGGTTAATTTGGGGCATTGTCGTTCATAATTCAATGAAGGAGTAACTGGAAATCGAGTTGTTTGCATACATGTCATGTGTGGAGAAAGAGCCTCTAGCTAGCCCATCATCCATCCAATTCACCAATTTCGTGCAAATCTGTTTAGTTTTAGTTTCTGTTTTGTTTTTAGCTTAATTTCGTCCAAAACCCAATCCCCCTTTACTTTCTTGTGTTAGATTAGTTAGAAGTGTGTTTAAATCTGTCCAATTTAGTGTTTTGAGTCTTACTAGTCTAGAATTCGTCCAAATCAATCCCTAGTGTCTGTTTTTAGTCTTTTTGGTTGTTTTAAGCTGTTTTGAGTCTTGTGAGTCTTGTTAAGTGTTTTTGACTTTCTTGTTAAGTGTTTTTGACTTTGTTTTTATGTTTTCGAGGTTTTAGCAAGCCAGGAATCCCCGGTCCAGAACAATCCCTACTTGCATCTATACTACAATTGTCAGCAAGAGGGTTTAATTTGAGTGCTGAACTTTTATCACATCAAATTTTTGGCGCCGTTGCCGGGGATTAGCAACTTTGCTAATCCCTTGGTTCTTTTCTTTTCGTTTATTTTGTTTTTGTTTTTGTTTCTGACTTTGTGTTGTTTTCTTGTTTTCTTTAGCTAATCCCCTTTGTTTTTGTTTGTGTCTTTTACTTTTGATATTTGATTTAGTTTTACTTCTTTGATTTCAGGTATTGGAGAAGCAAGACATGGATTTTGCTAACATTCAAGCTCAATTGGCGAATCTTACTTCTCAACTGTCCCAGATTGCTGAAACAACCACAATGTACCCGAAGGCTATTGGCAGCCATATGAGGAGTTTTATTCAAGACCTATGCAGCCACCACAACCTTCCCCACAACAATTCCAATTGAATTCAGGTATGTCCATAAGTTATGATGAAATTCTTAATGTACTAACCTCTTTGACGCAGTGATGCGAAATATATAAGCACACAAATTTAACCCTCTTGTTGACAATTGTAGTATAGATGCAAGTAGGGATCGTTCTGGACCGGGGATTAGGAGGGCTTGCTAAAACCTCAAAACTGACTCAAAATCATTAAAACAAAGTTTAAAACACTAAACTAGACTCAAAGAATGCAAAACTAGACTCTAAAACACTAAAACAACTCAAAAGACTCAAAACAGCACAAAAACACTCAAAACTGCCTAAAAACACAAACTGGGCAGTTTTGAACTTTAAACACTACTTTGGACGAAAATAGATTTTAACTTGACTCAAGACACTTAAAAACACAAATCAAAACAAATTTTAACTAATCTAACACTTCAAAATAAAGGGGGATTTGATTCTGACGAATTTGAAAACAAAATAAACAGATTGTAAACTAAAACAGATTTTGGACAAATTTAGTAAAACTTATGGATGATGGGCTAGCTAGAGGGTTCTTCTCCACACATGACACACTTGCACATAAACCAATTTTCAGTTGTTCTTTTGATAAATCATGAACCTCAACACCCCAGGTTAATTAGGTCCGCTTAAATTAACCTTCAAGTTCTCCTTAAGTTATTGAATTGGATGGGAAAGCGCATACAACAATTCAAAGCATTCTTCAAAAGTCCTTTACGTGAACAGCACAATAACGATACAATCAAAGATCATTAAGCATCATGAAAACTATAAGTATTGACGAGGCATTCGTTACTATGATGAGCATGAAACTCCTGCCAAGAATTCATTTAACGCGATCGTTTATAAGCGACCTCCACTACTTGTGAATATAAGTTTGTAACTATTAGGTGAAACTCCCTTATATTCTAGCATCAAACTCATGCATGCAAACTAAGTGTCGACCCTCAATCAACATACAAGAATAAGTTATCCATCAAGCAGTTAAACAAATTGAATTCACAACTTATGAAATCACAACTGAAAGTAATCAATTCACATTGCAAGTATAATCATGGTTTCGAATCCCCCCTAGCTAAGAGGGGTTTAGTTCCTCATACTCACAGAACAAAGAATAACAAGTTTATACATTGAAAACAAAAGAAAGAAAACACCTAAACGCTCCAGCGATCCAAACTGAACAGCAAGCACGTCCAAGGGCTCTCCTCCTTCCTCTTTGCTGCGGCACAAGGGTTGTTGGTGAGTTTTGGGATTATGAATGGTGTAGAAGGCTGGGTTTATGGCTAGGATGGATGTATAGTGCGGCAGGTGTTGTTTTAGGTCAGAAACTATGGAGAATGGTGAAGGATAGGTGCGGCTAGGGTTGGGGAAGGAATTCTGGCGTGAATGGGTGGTAGAGGATGGATAGGTAGATAGGTGGATGGAATGGACGCAGAGAATCTGTCCAGAGAGTGAGAGAGAGACTAAATGGTGCGGATGGCTTTATTTATAGGGCTAGGGTTGAAAGGCAATCAGAAAATAATAGGAAAGGTTCAATACTTAGCTATTATGGTTCCACAATTTAATAGGTAAGAAAGAATCAGAAAATCAAAGAGAATAAGAAAGTAAAATTCGGCAGAATATGTAGGAGAGAAAAGGAATGTGTTTTAAAGGTCAGAAATTAAGAGAGAAAGGGAAAGAAGGTGTGCATTGATTTGTAAGAGAAAGGGGGAGTATTTTTGGGCAGAAAATAGGCAAGTAAGGTGCAGGAATTAAAGAGAATAGGAAAGGAAAATCGGCAGAATTGTAAGACAGATTTAGGAATGTGTTTTGAGGCACAAAATAAGTAAGAAAGGCTCCTCCTTGTGCGGCAAGGCATAGAACACAAAGGGAATGTGATTTTGGGTCAGAAAATAGGTAAGAAGAGGATCCCTTGTGCGGCAAGGTTGTGGAAAGAAAGGGAAAGACACTTATGTGGCAGATTTTGGAAGAAAAGGGAAAGGAGATATGTGGCAAGGTTAGGGAAAGGTTCTAGGACTTCTAGAAACATGTAATGAGGCAACCTAACATGTTTTGGAACCCTTTTATGGCTGGAACATAGGTGATGAAGGATTAGGAAACTTCTAAGTCAAGAATAGAAACTTTCAAGAATGGAAACCTCCAAGAATAGAAACTTCCAACTTTAGAAACTTTGGCTTCCAATTTTGAACTCTTCATTCTTCATTCAATCCTAAGCTCATTTGATCTTCAATTTCGTCCATCCACTTAGCTCCAAGCATGTGCAATCCATCCCAAGCCTAAAACTGCTCCAAAAGGCACCAAAATGCACTTTCTTGCTCCTTTAGCCCTTAGAACCTGAAAACACACGAAAATGGCTTAAAAGACTAAAATAACTAAGAACTAACAACCTAAATGCAAGGAAACAAGCTAACTAAGTGATGTAAATATGCTCCTATCATGCAGGGCTCACAACAAGAAGAATACTCACAGTCATCTGAGGAGTTCTATCAATGGCCATATGCACCATCACAGCCTCCACCACAATCTTCCCAAACAAATTCAGGTACGTCAATGGATAATGATAAAATTCTTGAGTTATTCACTTCTTTATCTCAGGGACAAGAAAATAAAAACGAAAGGGTGGACCATCTGGAAAAGCAAATTGGGCAGATTACAGAGCTCATGGTACAAATTCAAGAACAACGTGAACTCTCCAACTCAACTATTGTCAATTCAATGGGAGACTTTGAAATTGCTGAAGTTATCACTTTGGAAAGTGCTATGGAGGTTGGAGCTGACCTAAAAACGTCCAAACATAGCCTAGAAGTGGATGAGGAGCTGCTGATTGAGGAGCAGGAAGAATACACACCCACAGCATGGGAAGAACAACCCTTGCCACAGCCCCCTAAGCCCTCTCAACCAGCCACCACAAGTAAGGACGTCCCAAATTCAATTCATTCTAATGTTATTCCTCCAAATGCAGCTTTTCCTCGCAGGCTTTTAATTCCCAAGAAAGATGAGAGTGAAAAAGACATTGTGGAAGCCATTCCAAAGGTGCAAAGTGATATCCCAATTCTTGGTACACCAAATCAAGTTCCAGAATGTGTTAAACTGTTCGACGAGAATTGTACATCAAGAAGAATGATTCAAGAGCAAGAAGTGGCTGGAGCATATGAAGAATGCATCAAGGAGGATGTTCATGAGACAACAAAGCCCAAAGAAGTTCAATTTTATGACACGGGACAAGTCCCAACCATCAGAGTAAATCTGGTCAAATGCAACATTCCTGAAACGTTCACAGATGTGGTGTTTGTAATTGAGTTCTTATCGGACAAAGCAAGTAAGCCATCTTCTCCAATTTCAATTTTGTTTTCTACTAACTTGCTGATTTTAATGATTCAGGCACCCACACTAGAATTTAAACCATTGCCGGATCATTTCAAGTATCACCTTCCATTCAAAGATCAATTCCATGTCGTGGCCTCCAATGAAGCTTAATTGGAGGTATCGTCCGGCTGCACGACGTAAAAGTAAGCACTTCTTGGGAGGCAACCCATGCATTCAACAAAGGAGGACCTAGGACTCACTCCAATTCCAGATTTGCGTTCCTAGACCCTTCTCTTTGTTGTTCTTTCTATTCTGCCATGTTTAGTTTGTTGATTCATTGTTTGTTAGTTTGCTTGTTTTTGTGTGAGTTTATGCTTGAAACATTGAGGACAATGTTTGATTTAAGTGTTGGGGGGGGGGGGGGGGTAACAAAGTGTTTTTTATGCAAATTTGTGGGATTCTACCACCTATTACTTCAAAAGTTGTTTCAAGCTGTTTTTAAGTGTTTTTAAGCTGTTTTGGAGTGTTTAGTGTGTGATAGGAGCATATTTGTGCGACTTAGTTAGTGTGTTTTCTTGCATTTACTTAGTTATTTGTTGCTTATTATAGTGTCTTAGGTCATTTTCGTGTGTTTGTAGGTCCAATTGGCAAAGTTGGCAAAAAGATGCAATTTGGAGCATTTTAGAGCAGTTTTGGGCTTGGAATGGATAGCACAAGTATAGAGCAAGATGGATGGACGAATTTGAAGTTCAAGAGAGGCTAGGAATGTGCAAAAGAGTTGAAGAAAAAAATCCAAGTCAAAGAAGATAAGGAATCAGCTACAAAAGAAGGAGAATTATCCAAAACATTATCCAAACTACCTTATCATATCCTCATCTTATCCAAACCTTATCTTATTGATAGGAGCATATTTACATCACTTAGTTAGCTTGTTTCCTTGCATTTAGGTTGTTAGTTCTTAGTTATTTTAGTCTTTTAAGCCATTTTCGTGTGTTTTCAGGTTCTAAGGGCTAAAGGAGCAAGAAAGTGCATTTTGGTGCCTTTTGGAGCAGTTTTAGGCTTGGGATGGATTGCACATGCTTGGAGCTAAGTGGATGGACGAAATTGAAGATCAAATGAGCTTAGGATTGAATGAAGAATGAAGAGTTCAAAATTGGAAGCCAAAGTTTCTAAAGTTGGAAGTTTCTATTCTTGGAGGTTTCCATTCTTGAAAGTTTCTATTCTTGGCTTAGAAGTTTCCTAATCCTTCATCACCTATGTTCCAGCCATAAAAGGGTTCCAAAACATGTTAGGTTGCCTCATTACATGTTTCTAGAAGTCCTAGAACCTTTCCCTAACCTTGCCACATATCTCCTTTCCCTTTTCTTCCAAAATCTGCCACATAAGTGCCTTTCCCTTTCTTTCCACAACCTTGCCGCACAAGGGATCCTCTTCTTACCTATTTTCTGACCCAAAATCACATTCCCTTTGTGTTCTATGCCTTGCCGCACAAGGAGGAGCCTTTCTTACTTATTTTGTGCCTCAAAACACATTCCTAAATCTGTCTTACAATTCTGCCGAATTTCCTTTCCTATTCTCTTTAATTCCTGCACCTTACTTGCCTATTTTCTGCCCAAAAATACTTCCCCTTTCTCTTACAAATCAATGCACACCTTCTTTCCCTTTCTCTCTTAATTTCTGACCTTTAAAACACATTCCTTTTCTCTCCTACATATTCTGCCGAATTTTACTTTCTTATTCTCTTTGATTTTCTGATTGCCTTTCAACCCTAGCCCTATAAATAAAGCCATCCGCACCATTTAGTCTCTCTCTCGCTCTCTGGACAGATTCTCTGCGTCCATTCCATCCACCTATCTACCTATCCATCCTCTACCACCCATTCACACCAGAATTCCTTCCCCAACCCTAGCCGCACCTATCCTTCACCATTCTCCATAGTTTCTGACCTAAAACAACCCCTGCCGCACCATACATCCATCCTAGCCATAAACCCAGCCTTCTACACAATTCATAATCCCAAAACTCACCAACAACCCTTGTGCCGCAGCAAAGAGGAAGGAGGAAAGCCCTTGGATGTGCCTGCCATTCAAGTTAGGATTGCTGGAACGTTTAGGTGTAATCTTTCTTTTGTTTTCAATGTTTCAATTCAATAATCTTTGTTCTGTGAGTATGAGGAACTAAACCCCTCTTAGTTAGGGGGGGATTCGAAACCATGATTATACTTGCAATGTGAATTGATTACTTTCAGTTGTGATTTCATAAGTTGTGAATTCAATTTGTTTAACTGCTTGATGGATAACTTATTCTTGTATGTTGATTGAGGGTCGACACTTAGTTTGCATGCATGAGTTTGATGCTAGAATATAAGGGAGTTTCACCTAATAGTTACAAACTTATATTCACAAGTAGTGGAGGTCGCTTATAAACGATCGCGTTAAATGAATTCTTGGCAGGAGTTTCATGCTCATCATAGTAACGAATGCCTCGTCAATGCTTATAGTTCTCACAAGGCTTAATGATCTCTGATTGTATCTTTATTGTGCTGCTCACGTAGGGGACTTTTAGAGAATGTTTTGAGTTGTTGTATGCGCTTTCCCGTCCAATTCAATAACTTAAGGAGAACTTGAAGGTTAATTTAAGCAGACCTAATTAACCTGGGGTGTTGAGTTTCATGATTTATCGAAAGAACAACTGAAAATTGGTTTCTGTGCAAGTGTGTCATGTGTGGAGAAGAATAATCCTCTAGCTAGCCCATCATCCATATTTTATCCAAATTTGTCCAAAATCTGTTTTAGTTTACAATCTGTTTATTTTGTTTTCAAATTCATCAGAATCAAATCCCCCTTTATTTTGAAGTGTTAGATTAGTTAAAATCTGTTTTGATTTGTGTTTTTAAGTGTCTTGAGTCAAGTTAAAATCTATTTTCGTCCAAAGTAGTGTTTAAAGTTCAAAACTGCCCAGTTTGTGTTTTTAGGCAGTTTTGAGTGTTTTTGTGCTGTTTTGAGTCTTTTGAGTTGTTTTAGTGTTTTAGAGTTTAGTTTTGCATTTTTTGAGTCTAGTTTAGTGTTTTAAACTTTGTTTTAATCATTTTGAGTCAGTTTTGAGGTTTTAGCAAGCCCTCCTAGTAGTCCCCGGTACAGAACGATCCCTACTTGCATCTATACTACAATTGTCAACAAGAGGGTTAAATTTGTGTGCTTATATATTTCGCATCACTTATCTTATCTTACCATGCCTTATCTTATTCTATCCTAATCCTTTTCTAACTTAATTCCTGCTGTAAAAGGGTTTTAATTTCAGTTTAGGAGACATACAAACCTGGTTTCTAGGAACCTTATCCTCTCCTACAAAGGTGCCGCACCCCTTGTCCTTGATCCCTTGGGTTTTTGACCTTCTAGATGTTCTATTTCCTGCTGGGATTACATAACCTTTTCCCTTTTAGGATTGTGTTTTATTTTCCTACACAAACTACATTTTGTAATCCTTTTCCTACACTACATGTTTGTGCCGCACCTCCCCCTATAAATAGACCCTGCACCATTCACACCCACCATCTCTCATTCACACATCTCTACAATACCATTCAGCCATACCCTCATTGTGCTGCAACTTGCAAGCAAGGAAGGAAGGAATCTGGAGCATTTTCTAGGTGTTTTCTATCTTTGTTCAATGTTTAATTCTATTTATATTTGTTTGATTGCGAACATGAGGAACTAATTTCTTTATAGTTAGAGGCGAATTCAAAGCCATGGACATATGTTTTATATGAATTGATTTCCTCCAGTTATGATTTCATGAATCGTGAATGTGGTTTGCTTAACTGTTTTATTAAGAACTTGTTCTTGTGTGTTGATTAAGGATGCATACTTAGTTTGCATGCATGAATTTGATGCTAAAATATAAGGGAATTTCACCTAATCGTTATGAACTTATATTGACAAGTAGTGGAGGTTGCTAGTCACGATCGTGTTAAGTAAATTCCTGGCAGGAGTGTCATGCTTTTCATAGTCACGAATGCCTTGTCAATGCTTATGATTTTCACAAAGCTTAATGATCTTTGTTTTGTGTCCTCTATCATGCTTTTCATAGTTAGGGAGCTTAATAAAGAATGATTTGGGTTGTCGTATGCTTTTCATCCAATTCAATGAGTCTAGGGAAATCGGATGATTAATTCGTTCTACACAATTAATTTGGGGCATTGTCATTCATGGTTTGTTGAAAGAATAACTGGAAATCAATTTATATGCATATGTTCATGTGTGGAGAAGGGCCCTCTAACTAGTCTTTCACCCTTTTCAAATCACCAAACTCGTTTTTCTAAAGTTTTTATGCAAAATTTCTGTTTTAAGTCTTAATTTCGTCAAAAACAAACCCCCTTTCATTTAACCTTGTTTTTAGAGTCAAAACCTGTTTTCTCTTAGTTGTTTGAGTCTTTTAAGTTCTATTTTCGTCAAAATCAATTGTTAGGTCTAGATTTGAGTCTTTTTGATTGTTTCTTGCTGTTTTTAGTGTTTTAAGTTAGTTTAGAGTCTATAGAGTCTAGTTTAGTATTTTTAAGTCTTATTTGTGTTGATTAGCATCCCTAGTTAATCCCCGGTCTAGAACGATCCCTACTTGCATCTTTACTACAATTGTCATCAATAGGGTTTAATTTGCGTGTCAAGTTAATTTTCACATCAAATTTTGGCGCCGTTGCCGGGGATTAGCAAATTTGCTAATTGATAGGAGCATATTAATGCTACTTAGTTAGTGTGTTTTCTTGCATTTACTTAGCTATTTGTTGCTTAGTATAGTGTTTAAAGTCATTTTCGTGTGCTTTTAGGTCCAAGAAGCAAAGTTGGTAAAAAGATGCATTTTGGAGCATTTTAGAGCAAATCTGGCCTTGGAATGGATAGCACAAGCAATGGGCAAGAAGATGGACGAATTTGGAGTTCAAATGAAGCTAGGAATATGTTTCAAGGTTGGAGAAATAAATTCAAATCATTGAAGATAAGGAATCAGCTCAAAAGAAGGAGAATTATCCAAAACATTATCCAAACAACCTTATCTTATCTTATCTTATCCAATCCTTATCCTATCTTAACTAACCTTATCCTATCCTAATCCTTTTCTAATTCAATTCCTGGTACAATGAGGGTTCTGATTGGGGGACACTTAATTTAGGCTTGCCGCACCCTTATCCCTTTTCCTAGGTGGTTTTAGTTCCTTCTAGAAGATCAAATTTCCTGCTGAGTCACCACCAATATGTGCCGCAAGAACTCTTTGTCCTTTGGAGTTTCCTACCTTCTAGATGGCCTATTCCTGATGGGTTTAGGTTGTGTAATTCTTCTCTGATTCCTAAACCCTTTATGCCGCACCTTAACCCCTATAAATAGCCATCTTTGCCGTGCCATTTAAAATCAAGCCTTCCATTCATTCTCTGCCTTCACACACCCATTCATCTGCAGCCCTCTCTTAAATACCCCCACGCCATTCATCATCATCCATCCTTCACCAAACCCATCCCCAAACCCAGAAAACCCCTCTTGTGCCGCAACTATTCAAGGAAGGAAGGAGAAGGTGCCATTCTAAGTCGTGACTGTCATTCAAAGCATTGAATCGCTGGAGCGTTCTTAGGTGTTGTCTATCTTTTGTTTTTAATGTTTCAATTCAGTTTTCTTTGTTTAATTGTTATCATGAGGAACTAAACCCCTATTAGTTTGGGGGGGAATCTGAAGCCATGGATATATGTTTCTTATGATTTGATTTACTCCAGTTACGATTTCATAAATTGTGAATGTGGTTTACTTATCTGTTTTATTAAGAACTTGTTCTTGTGTGTTGATTAAGGATGCATACTTAGTTTACATGCATGAATTTGATGCTAGGATATAAGGGAATTTCACCTAATCGTTATGAACTTATATTCACAAGTAGTAAAGGTTGCTAGTCACAATCATGTTAAGTAAACCCTAGGCTGGATTAACATGCGTTTTCCATAGTTATGAATGCCTTGTCAATGTTTATGATTTCCATTGAACTTAATGATCTTTGTTGAATGTCTCTATCATGTGTATTCCATAGTTAGGGAGTTTGAGAAAGAATAATTTGGTTGTGATGCGTTATCCATTCAATTCAATGAATCTAGGGAAATCTGGGAATTGATTAGTTCAATACAATTAACTCGGAACATTGTCATTCATGGTTTATCGAAAGAGTAACTGGGAATCAAGTTGTATACATATGTTCATGTGTGGATGAGGATCCCTCTAACTAGCCTTTCACCTTTCTCAATTTCATCAAAAATCATTTTTCTTTAAAGTTTGGTTACAAGATTCGGTTTTAATTTCAATTTCGTCAAAACAATCCCCCTTGCTTTTAAGTCTTGTTTTTAGAGTCTAAATCTGTTTTCTGATGTGAGAATTACTTGTCACTCAAATTAAAACCCTATCGACGTAGTATATGAAAGTAGGGATCGTTTTAGGCCGGGGATTAGAAGGGATGCTAATCTACACAAATTAGACTCTAAAACAATAAACTGGACTTTAAACAATGAAAACAAGTACTAGGGATCAATTTGGACGAATTTTAACTCTAGACACCTTTAAACAACCTAACTTGACTCAAATAACTAAAACACACTCAAAACAGCAAATAGAATTCAATTAAACAGTTTCTGGACTCTAAAGACTCAAAACAAGCTAAATAGACCTAAAACACACAAAACAAGTTATCTAGACTCTAAACTAACACCTAAGATTGATTTGAACGAAATTAAGACTCAAATTGACTCAAAAGACTAAGAAACTCAAGATTTGACGAATTTAGACTCTACTAACACAAACTAAAAGCAGGGGATTAGTTTTGAACGAATTTAAACTTAAACAAACAAAATTGTAAAGACAACTTAAAAAGGCACGAAATTGGTGATTTAAATGGATGAATGGCTAGTTAGAAGGATCCTTATCCACACATAAACATATGCATATAACTTGATTCCCAGTTACTCTTTCGATAAACCATGAATGACAATGTTCTGAATTAATTGTATTGAACTAATCAATTCCCAGATTTCCCTAGATTCATTGAATTGAATGGATAACGCATCACAACCAAATTATTCTTTCTCAAATTCCCTAACTATGGAATACGCATGATAGAGACATTCAACAAAGATCATTAAGTTCAATGGAAATCATGAGCATTGACAAGGCATTCATAACTGTGGAAGACGCATGTTAATCCAGCCTAGGGTTTACTTAACATGATTGTGACTAGCAACCTTTACTACTTGTGAATATAAGTTCATAACGATTAGGTGAAATTCCCTTATATTCTAGCATCAAATTCATGCATGTAAACTAAGTATGCATCCTTAATCAACACACAAGAACAAGTTCTTAATAAAACAGATAAGTAAACCACATTCACAATTTATGAAATCATAACTGGAGTAAATCAAATCATAAGAAACATATATTCATGGCTTCAAATTCCCCCTCTAACTAATAGGGGTTTAGTTCCTCATGATAGCAATTAAACAAAGAAAACTGAATTGAAACATTGAAAACAAAGATAGACAACACCTAAGAACGCTCCAGCAGTAGTCACGACTTAGAGTGGCACCTTCTCCTTCCTTCCTTGAATAGCTGCGGCACAAGAGGGGTTTTCTGGGTTTGTGTGGATGATATGGCACGGCAGAGGGTGGTGGATTATTTCTGGCGTGAATGATGTATATGGAGGGTGGTGTGTACGGCAAAGGGTTGATTAATATATATATAGGCACCAAAAACCCTAAGTGAATCAGATTAGGACTTCTAGAAAGCCAAATCCATCCAGAAATAGGCTCAAAACAATCAGATTTCCAATGGGAAAGGGCCTAAGGTGCGGCAGATTTGGATAAGGAGGGATAAGGCTTGTTAAGATAAGATAAGGGTTGGATAAGATAAGATAAGATAAGGTTGTTTGGATAATGTTTTGGATAATCCTCCTTCTTTTGAGCTGATTCCTTATCTTCAATGATTTGAATTTATTTCTCCAACCTTGAAACATATTCCCAACTCCATTTAGACTCCAAATTCGTCCATCTTCATGCCCATTGCTTGTGCTAACCATTCCAAGCCCAGATTTGCTCTAAAATGCTCCAAAATGCATCTTTTTGCCAACTTTGCTTCTTGGACCTAAAAACACACGAAAATGACTTTAAACACTATACTAAGCAACAAATAGCTAAGCAAATGCAAGAAAACACACTAACTAAGTAGCATAAATATGCTCCTATCATTTTCTGTGAGTCTTTTGAGTCAAGTTAAAACCTTATTTTCGTCCAAAGTAGTGTTCAGAGCTCAAAACTGCCCAGTTTGTGTTTTTAGGCAGTTTTGAGTGTTTTTGTGTTGTTTTGAGTCTTTTGAGTTGTTTTAGTGTTTTAGAAGTTAGTTTTGCATTTTTTGAGTCTAGTTTAGTGTCTTAAACTTTGTTTTTACGTTTTTGAGTCAGTTTCAAGTGTTTAGCAATCCCTCCTAATCCCCGGTCCAGAACGATCCCTACTTATACATATACTACAAATGTCAAAAAGAGGGTTTAATTTGTGTGTCAAGTTAATTTTCACATCAAATTTTGGCGCCGTTGCCTGGGATTAGCAAATTTTTGCTAATCCCTTGTTGCCGTGTGTTTTTATTTCTTTTACTTTGATTTCTGATTCCTATTTTTGTTTTCTTGTTTCAGGTACTAGTTTATGAGTCGAAGCTCTCAACCAGTTCGTGAGCATATCTTGGAGTTTGACGACGATTCTGAACGAACATTGAGAAGGAAGAGGAGGCATCCAGAACCTAGTGAACCTAGTTCAAGTTCAGAGGCCGAATCTGAATTTGAAGAGGAAGAAGAAGTCATGGCAGCGGATAATCGTACAATCAAGGAACTTTCAGCCTCGGGGTTGGCCAATGCCGCACCCCTTTGCATTCAATACCCCGCGGCTGCGCATGGCAAGACCGATGAGTTCGAGTTAAAGTCAAGCTTGTTGCACCACATTCCTAAATACCATGGGATGTCGATGGAAGACCCAAACAAGCATCTTAAGGAGTTCGAAGTGGTTTGTTCGAGCATGACATCCATCAATGTCGATGGAAACATTCTAATGATGAAAGCCTTTCCATTCTCTCTTTTGGAAAAGGCTAAAGATTGGCTTTACGAACTAGCACCCGGAACGGTCACTTCTTGGGAAAGCATGAAGATGGCGTTTTTAGAAAAGTTCTTCCCCACCTCAAGGGTCATTCTCTTAAGGAAGAAAATTAGTGGCATTCAACAACAACAAGGGGAGTCCTTTCCAACATACTATGAGCATTTCAAAGCTCTTGTCGCTTCCTGCCCTCAACATCAAATGAAAGAAGAGCTTCTACTGCAATACTTCTATGAAGGACTTCTTCCAATTGAGCGACAAATGCTAGATGCCTCAGCGGGAGGTGCATTGGTTGACAAAACACCCATGGCTGCAAAGACCCTAATTCCCAATCGAGCATTGAATGCACAACAATACGAAGGACTTGGGCAAAGAGACGCCCCACGGCAAGGAGTGAATGAGGTAAGTTCTATGGCCGACATTCAATCCCAATTAGCTAACCTTACTTCTATTGTTTCTCAGATGTCCGAGGGAATGAAGATACATGGACAAAGTGTTTGTGGCGTGTGCTCTATGCAAGGACATCTCACTGACCAATGCCCTCAATTGATTGAGAATGGAGGCTGGGAATCTGCCAATGCCATGGGTTTTGGGAGTCAAAATCAGCCACGCAATGATCCATATTCAAACACATACAATCCGGGTTGGAGGGAGCCTCAACAACCCCAACAACAAGGAGGATTTAGGCAGCAACCACCGGGCTTTTATACAAAGCCATTCGTACCAAATCAAACCCAAATGCAATCTGCCCCAACAAACTCAGGTATGTCTTTGGATAATGATCAAGTTGTTAAGTTACTTACTACTTTGACGCAGGAAGTACAAACTCAAAACAAAGAAAGGCAAATGCAAGACAAAAGGGTGGACAATTTGGAAAAGCAAATGGGGCAAATTGCGGAATTCATGGGGCAGATTAGAGAACAAGGAAGATTGCCTAGTTCAACCGTTGTTAATCCTAAAGGAGGCTTTGAAACCGCCAAGGCAATCATGTTGAGGAGTGGTAAACAGGTTGGAAATGACCCCAACCCATCCAAATCAAGTCAAGAAGAGGATGAAAAGCTGCTGCAAGAAGAGGATCTTGGAGCAAAACCCACGGCCAAAGATGACCAGTCAATGCTGCACCCACCTAATGCCTCTAAGCCATCCCAACCCACCAAGGTAAGTCCAAATTCGAATTTTTCTAGTTCCATTCCACTAAATGTACCTTTTCCTGGCAGGTTTAGGCAATCAAAGAAAGAAGAAGCCGAGAAGGACATTCTAGAGACATTCCAGAAAGTTCAAGTCAATATCCCATTCCTTGATGCCATAAAGCAAGTTCCAAGGTATGCTAAATTTTTGAAAGAGCTTTGTACAACAAGGAGAAGGATTTTGAACAAAGAGGTGGTTCAAGTAAGTGAGAACGTTTCTGCTGTGTTACAAAGGAAATTACCCCCTAAATGCAAAGATCCGGGTAGTTTTACAATTCCTTGTGTTATTGGCAATACTCGGTTTGAACATGCCATGTTAGACTTAGGTGCATCAATTAATGTCATGCCATATTCTGTTTATGCATCTATGAACTTAGGAGAGCTTAAAAACGATGGTGTGATTATTCAATTAGCCGATCGTTCTAATGCATATCCAAAAGGTGTTTTGGAAGATGTTTTGGTGCAGGTTGGTAATTTGATTTTCCCAGCGGACTTTTATGTGCTTGACATGGAGGATTCACCCCATTCTACCCCATTGCCGATCCTCCTTGGGAGACCTTTCATGAAAACAGCCCGCACCAAGATAGATGTGTTCAAAGAGACTCTAACAATGGAATTTGATGGGGAAGTTATTGATTTCAATCTTTCTGAAACTATCAAATTTCCTAAAGAAGATCATTCTTGTTTTTCTATTGATATATTTGATGAATTGGAGCAGGATTATCTTGATTCCTTGGAGAGGGATCCCCTTGAAACAACAATTGCACAAGGAATTGGGCAAAAACCCAATATTGCCGTGCCTAGAAGTGAAGAAGGGGCCGAGATGGTTACTGCACTTGAGTCATTGCCTCAACACCGTGGTAAGCCTTCAAAACCATTTTCAATTCCCATTTCTACTAATAAGTTGTTACCCTCAGTGATTCAGGCACCCGTACTTGAGCTTAAACCATTGCTGGACCATTTAAAGTACGTCTTTTTGGGAGATAACGAGAGGTTGCCCGTCATTGTCTCTACATCACTCACGGCAATGGAGGAGGCAAAGTTGGTTCGGGTATTGCAAGAACACAAAACAGCCATTGGGTGGACTTTGGCCGATATTAAGGGAATTAGCCCTACTACATGCATGCATCGCATACTTCTAGAGGAGGGGGCTAAACCAAATTGAGAGGCTCAACGCCGACTCAACCCTCCAATGATGGAAGTTGTGAAGAAGGAGATTATCAAGCTTCTTGATTGTGGAGTGATTTATCCAATCTCGGATAGTCGTTGGGTTTCACCGGTGCAATGTGTTCCAAAGAAATCCGGAGTCATTGTGGTGAAGAATGCCGAGAATGAACTTGTGCCCACACGTATCCAAACAGGTTGGAGAGTGTGCGTCGATTATAGGAAGCTCAATGCCACCACAAGGAAGGACCACTTCCCTTTGCCGTTCATTGATCAAATGCTTGAAAGGTTAGCCGGTCATTCTTTTTATTGTTTTCTTGATGGTTATTCTGGATATAATCAGATTGTCATAGCTCCGGATGACCAAGAAAAGACCACTTTCACGTGCCCTTTTGGTACCTTTGCCTATCGTCGCATGCCATTCGGTTTATGCAATGCACCTGCCACCTTCCAAAGATGTATGGTAAGTATATTTTCAGATTTTGTGGAGAAGAATATTGAGGTATTTATGGATGACTTTAGTGTCTTTGGTGACTCGTTCGATGGTTGTTTGGAAAATCTCACATTAATCTTGAAACGATGCGTTGAAACTAACGTTGTGTTAAATTGGGAAAAATGTCACTTCATGGTTAAACAAGGCATAGTTTTAGGGCATATAGTTTCAGAAAGGGGAATTGAAGTTGATAAATCAAAAATAGATCTTGTACGCTACTTACCTTCTCCTACTTCGGTTAGAGAGGTTCGTTTTTTTCTTGGACATGCAGGATTCTATAGGCGATTCATCAAGGATTTTTCAAAGATTTCAAACCCTCTTTGCCGTCTCCTCCAGAAAGATGTGGCTTTTGACTTCAACGAGGAGTGTGAGAAGGCGTTCAAACACCTCAAGGAGATGCTAACTTCGGCCCCTATCATAGTTCCACCAGATTGGAGCCTTCCATTTAAGCTTATGTGTGACGCTTCAGATTATGCATTAGGAGCTGTCTTGGGACAAAGAAAGGACAAGAAGCCACACGTCATCTATTATGCATCCCGGACCTTGAATGATGCTCAATTGAATTACTCCACCACTGAAAAAGAACTTCTTGCTGTTGTGTTTGCTTTAGATAAGTTTCGTTCATATTTACTTGGTACTAAAGTCATTATTTACACTGACCATGCAGCTTTGAAGTATTTGTTCACCAAGAAAGAGGCCAAACCAAGACTCATTCGCTGGATGCTCATTCTCCAAGAGTTCGATATTGAAATCCGGGATAAGAAAGGGAGTGAAAACGTGGTGGCTGATCACTTGAGCCGTATGGTGCATGAGGAGGATGCCGTGCCTATCCAAGAGACATTCCCAGATGAGCAGCTTCTGTCCATCAAGGTAAGTGAGCCATGGTATGCTGATGTAGTGAATTATTTGGTGTCTAAACACATTCTAAGAGAGCTAAACAAGCACCAAAGTGATAAACTTCAAAAGGATGCACGTTTTTATGTTTGGGATGACCCATACTTGTGGAAATATTGCCCTGATCAGGTTCTACGTAGGTGTGTGCATGATTCTGAGTTTAATTCAATTTTAACTTTCTGTCACACTTATGCATGTGGAGGTCACTTTGGTACTCAAAGAACAGCACATAAAGTTTTAGAATGTGGATTTTATTGGCCTACTATCTTTAGAGATGCTAGAACTTTTTGTATGACTTGTGATAGATGTCAAAGAACGGGCAATATAGGTCCTAAACAACAAATGCCGAAAAACCCCATATTTAGTGTTGAAATCTTTGATGTATGGGGTACTGATTTCATGGGTCCTTTTCCTCCCTCACATGGTTTCCTTTACATTTTGCTTGCTGTGGATTATGCGTCGAAATGGGTGGAAGCAAAAGCCACCCGAACTAAGGATTCTAAAGTAGTTGCAGATTTTGTTAAGACTAACATATTTGCAAGGTTTGGAATGCCAAAAGTCCTAATCAGTGATGGGGGTTCCCATTTTTGCAATCGAACCATTGAGGCGCTGCTCAAGAAGTATAATGTCAAGCACAAGGTTGCCACACCTTATCATCCTCAAACAAGTGGGCAAGCCGAGGTTTCGAATCGGGAAATCAAGCAGATTTTGGAGAAGACGGTTGGACCAACTCGGAAGGATTGGAGCTTGTGTTTGAATGATGTGTTGTGGGCATATCGCACTGCCTATAAAACCCCAGTTGGAATGTCCCCATTTCGGCTAGTCTATGGGAAACCATGTCATCTTCCCGTCGAGTTAGAACATCGTGCACATTGGGCCGTCAAAACATTCAACATGGACATTGATGCCGCAGATCTTCATAGGAAGCTTCAATTGAATGAGCTAGAAGAAATTAGGAATGAAGCTTATGAGAATGCACGGATCTACAAGGAGAAAACGAAGGCATTCCATGACAAGATGATTCGTAGCAAGACGTTCTCTATAGGGTAGAAAGTGTTACTTTTCAATTCTCGCCTTCGATTGTTTCCGGGTAAGTTGCGTTCTAAGTGGATTGGTCCTTTTGTGGTTATTAATGTTTTTCCTCATGGTGCAGTCCAAATTCAAAGTTTAAAGACCGGACAAGAGTTCAAAGTGAATGGACATCGATTGAAGCCATATTATGATCACTTTGAAGAGCACATTGCGGAGGACATATCCTTCAATGCCGTGGGCCCCATTGAAGAGTAGAAGGAAGGTTCGTCCGGCTGGAAGACGTTAAAGCAAGCGCTTCTTGGGAGGCAACCCATGCAAATAAAGAAGACCTAGGAACTCTCCGGCTCCACAACCAGATTTGCGTTTCTAAACCCTACTCTTTATTGCTTTTACTTTGCCATATTTGTCATGTTTGTTAGTTGTGTTGTTTGCTTGCTTGTGTGTGAGTCCAAAAAGTTACAAACATGGATGGAAGTTTGATATGCTCTTTGGTTTATGCTTGGTTATAGTTGACATTCATGAATTCCCATGTAATCACAAAAAGGATAAAATCAGTTTTTGTAACATGCTTGAAGGAAGAAACTCAAATTAACGCTACAACCCTGAGAGACTTGAGCCTTTAACGTTCTTTGGAGAGTTAAGAATCTATGCATTTATTGTTTTCTAACGTCGTTGCATGATCTCATCATTCTTTGCTTGGTTGCTACTTAGAATGCGTTTCATCATTTAGTTCCAAATACTAGAACTCATACCCGTTTCATTCAAAGCATGAAATTGATTAGCATAACACATAATCAAGATGAAGTTGTTTAGTTAAAACCAGGGCCAAAATGCCTAACCATTTGCATATGTATTGTAGGTTTAGCTCCTTTGAGCTATATTTAGCCTCTTTTCTTTGTTAGCCACATTATCCTTACCTAGCCTAGATTAGGACCATCCTTACCCTTGTTCTTACGGCGTAGTGAAGCATGACTTAGAATGAATTCCCTTTGTTCGTTATTGTGCAGAAAAACAAGTGTGGGGGAAGGGATTCTTGTGTATGTGCCAAGAAAAGAAAAAGTGGGCACGGGTAGAAAAAAAAAAAAAAAATTCGTGGAAAAAGAAGAAGAAGAAAAAGTTGTGAAAAAGTGTGAAAAGAGTTGAAAAATAAGTGAGAATAAGCTCACAACTGTTGGTTGTTGAAGAAAGGGTCCAAAAAAGTTGAATTTGGCCCTAAGTATGTGTGATCTTCCCTTTATGTATCAAAGTCGTGGCTGCGTTTCAAAAGGGAGTTCTAAGTGTCCTATTCATTATTTTGCTTGCTATTGCTTTGAGAACGTTTGTTTTCCTTACCTTTCTTTGTTAGCCAATACCCCTTAGCCCCGTTACAACCCTATACTTCAATCTTGAGTGTTGTGTGTTTCAATATGTGGAGTTTGGGATTGGTATGAGTATATGGTATCCCTGGTTCTCGCGTCTAAGTAGTGGCATTCCATTCATGAGATCGTATATAAACATGCATTCCAGAAATTGCTTTCTTTGCTATATACATATGTGAGTATTAGTTTTCTTATTACATCAATCTTCTCACATATAACTAGTGTAGGGAGTGTAGTCAGAAAATCTGTGTGAAAATTGAGTGCATATCTTGTAAGGAATTGAGGGATTCTCTAAGGCATGTTACTACATTCAAAAAGTTGTTTTAATCGATTAAATGCGAACTAGTGAGTGATAACTGTGATTAAGTATGTGCTCGAGGGTAGGGAAAACTAAAATCTATGTAAGTAATGATTTTTAACATGTTATTTTCCATTGGAAATCCCTGAGGTGAACGTTGGAAGGTTTAGGTTATGTTTTGTTTGTTTTGTTTTGCTCGAGGACTAGCAAAAGCTAAGTGTGGGGGAATTTGATAGGAGCATATTTATGCTACTTAGTTAGTGTGTTTTCTTGCATTTACTTAGCTATTTGTTGCTTAGTATAGTGTTTAAAGTCATTTTCGTGTGTTTTTAGGTCCAAGAAGCAAAGTTGGTAAAAAGATGCATTTTGGAGCATTTTAGAGCAAATCTGGGCTTGGAATGGATAACACAAGCAATGGGCAAGAAGATGGACGAATTTTTGGAGTTCAAATGAAGCTAGGAATATGTTTCAAGGTTGGAGAAATAAATTCAAATCATTGAAGATAAAGAATCAGCTCAAAAGAAGGAGAATTATCCAAAACATTATCCAAACAACCTTATCTTATCTTATCTTATCCAATCCTTATCCTATCTTAACTAACCTTATCCTATCCTAATCCTTTTCTAATTCAATTCCTGGTACAATGAGGGTTCTGATTGGGGGACACTTAATTTAGGCTTGCCGCACCCTTATCCCTTTTCCTAGGTGGTTTTAGTTCCTTCTAGAAGATCAAATTTCCTGCTGAGTCACCACCAATATCTGCCGCAAGAACTCCTTGTCCTTTGGAGTTTCCTACCTTCTAGATGGCCTATTCCTGATGGGTTTAGGTTGTGTAATTCTTCCCTGATTCCTAAACCCTTTATGCCGCACCTTAACCCCTATAAATAGCCATCTTTGCCGTGCCATTTAAAATCAAGCCTTCCATTCATTCTCTGCCTTCACACACCCATTCATCCGCAACCCTATCTATAAATACCCCCACGCCATTCATCATCATCCATCCTTCACCAAACCCATCCCCAAACCCAGAAAACCCCTCTTGTGCCGCAACTATTCAAGGAAGGAAGGAGAAGGTGCCATTCTAAGTCGTGACTGTCATTCAAAGCATTGAATCGCTGGAGCGTTCTTAGGTGTTGTCTATCTTTTGTTTTTAATGTTTCAATTCAGTTTTCTTTGTTTAATTGCTATCATGAGGAACTAAACCCCTATTAGTTTGGGGGGGAATCTGAAGCCATGGATATATGTTTCTTATGATTTGATTTACTCCAGTTACGATTTCATAAATTGTGAATGTGGTTTACTTATCTGTTTTATTAAGAACTTGTTCTTGTGTGTTGATTAAGGATGCATACTTAGTTTACATGCATGAATTTGATGCTAGGATATAAGGGAATTTCACCTAATCGTTATGAACTTATATTCACAAGTAGTAAAGGTTGCTAGTCACAATCATGTTAAGTAAACCCTAGGCTGGATTAACATGCGTTTTCCATAGTTATGAATGCCTTGTCAATGTTTATGATTTCCATTGAACTTAATGATCTTTGTTGAATGTCTCTATCATGCGTATTCCATAGTTAGGGAGTTTGAGAAAGAATAATTTGGTTGTGATGCGTTATCCATTCAATTCAATGAATCTAGGGAACATTGTCATTCATGGTTTATCGAAAGAGTAACTGGGAATCAAGTTGTATACATATGTTCATGTGTGGATGAGGATCCCTCTAACTAGCCTTTCACCTTTCTCAATTTCATCAAAAATCGTTTTTCTTTAAAGTTTGGTTACAAGTTTCGGTTTTAATTTCAATTTCGTCAAAACAATCCCCCTTGCTTTTAAGTCTTGTTTTTAGAGTCTAAATCTGTTTTCTTTTAGTCTTTTGAGTCAAGTTAAAACCTTATTTTCGTCCAAAGTAGTGTTTAAAGTCCAAAACTGCCCAGTTTGTGTTTTTAGGCAGTTTTGAGTGTTTTTGTGCTGTTTTGAGTCTTTTGAGTTGTTTTAGTGTTTTAGAACTTAGTCTTGCATTCTTTGAGTCTAGTTTAGTGTCTTAAACTTTGTTTTTACGTTTTTGAGTCAGTTTCAAGTGTTTAGCAATCCCTCCTAATCCCCGGTCCAGAACGATTCCTACTTATACATATACTACAACTGTCAAAAAGAGGGTTTAATTTGTGTGTCAAGTTAATTTTCACATCACTAATCCCTTGTTTGCCGTGTGTTTTGTTTTACTTTGTTTTCTGATTTTGTTTTGTTTTCTTGTTTTAGGTACTAGTTTATGACTCAAAGTTCTCAAACAGTTCGTGAGCATATCTTGGAGTTTGATGACGATTTTGAACGAACATTGAGAAGGAAGAGGAGGCATCCAGAACCTAGTGAACCTAGTTCAAGCTCAGAGGCCGAATCTGAATTTGAAGAAGAAGAACAAGCCATGGCTATGGATAATCGTACAATCAAGGAACTTTCAGCCTCGGGGGTGGCCAATGCCGCACCTTTTTGCATTCAATACCCCGCGGCTGCTCAAGGCAAGACCGATGAGTTCGAATTGAAGTCAAGCTTGTTGCATCACATTCCCAAATACCATGGGCTATCCATGGAAGATCCAAACAAGCATCTTAAGGAGTTCGAAGTGGTTTGTTCGAGCATGACACCCATCAATGTCGGTGGGAACATTTTGATGATGAAGGCTTTTCCATTCTCTCTTTTGGAAAAGGCTAAAGATTGGCTTTATGAATTAGCACCCGGAACGGTCACTTCTTGGGAAAGCATGAAGAGGGCGTTTTTAGAGAAATTCTTCCCCACTTCGAGAGTGATTCTCTTAAGGAAGAAGATTAGTGGAATTCAATGATGTGATAAAAGTTAAGCACTCAAATTAAACCCTCTTGTTGTCAAATCGTAGTATAAATGCAAGTAGGGATCGTTCTAAACCGGGGATTAGGAGGGCTTGCTAAAACCTCTAAACTGACTCTAAAACACAAACAAAACAGATTTTAGACACTTTGAAACAAGAAAGTAAAAGGGGGTTTTGGTTTTTGACGAATTTAAAACTAAAAAACAGAAACTTTGCATAGAAAACTTTAGAAAAACGATTTTGATGAATTAAGAAGGGTGAAAGGCTAGATAGTGGGTCCTTCTCCACACATGATATATGCATATGAACCAATTTCTAGTTATTATTCCTTTAGACTTGAATGACAACACCCCAAGTTAACCGTGACAGCACAAATTAACCCTCAGATTTTCCTTAGTTCATTGAATTGAATGGAAGACGCATTACAACCAAATTATCCTTGTCAAGTCTCCTAACTATGACAGCATGACAAAAAACATATCAAAGGTCATTACGTTCTTTGAAAATCATAAGTGTTGACGAGGCATTCGTAACTATGACAGCATGATACTCTTGCCTAGGACTTACTTAACATGATTGTGACTAGCAACCTTTACTACTTGTGAATATAAGTTCATAACGATTAGGTGAAACTCCCTTATACTCTAGCATCAAATTCATGCATGCAAATTAAGTGTCGACCCCCAATTAACACACACAAACAAGTCTTAATAACTCAGTTAAGCAAATCACATTCTCGTCTTAAGAAACAATAACTAGACGTAATCAATTCATATAAAACATATAATCATGGCTTCAAATTCACCTCTAACTATAAAGAAATTAGTTCCTCATGTCCACAAACAAACAAACATAAATAAACTTAAACATTGAACAAAGATAGAAAACACCTAGAAAATGCTCCAGAGTCATTTCTTCCTTGCAAGCTGCGGCACAATTAGATGGAGTAGGAAAAGGATTACAAAATGTAGTTTGTGTAGGAAAATAAAACACAATCCTAAGGGGAAAGGGTTTATGTAATCCTAGCAGGAAATAGGACATCTAGAAGACCAAAAACCAAAGGGAATTAGGATAAAGGTGCGGCTGGATCATGCATCTAGAAGGCTTGGGGCGCCACTTTTTTAGGGACTTCTAGAAAGAGTGTTATTTGGCTGATTTTGGGGTTTCTAGAAGGGGATAGGTGCGGCACCTTTATAGGAAGGGATAAGGTTCCTAGAAATCAGGTTTTAAGGTCTCCAAAACTGAAATTGAATCCCTTTTGCAGCAGGAATTAAGTTAGGAAAGGATTAGGATAGGATAGGATAAGGTTTGGATAAGATAAGGTAGTTTGGATAATGTTTTAGATAATTCTCCTTCTTTGTAGCTGATTCCTTATCTTCTTTAACTTGGATTTATTTCTTCAACTCTTTTGCATATTCCTAGCCTCTCTTGAACTTCAAATTCGTCCATCCATCTTGCTCCAATCTTGTGATATCCATTCTTGGCCCAAAACTGCTCTAAAATGCTCCAAATTGCATCATTTTGCATACTTTGCTTCTAGGACCCACAAACACACGAAAATGACTTAAGACACTATAATAAACAACAAATAACTAAGTAAATGCAAGAAAACACACTAACTAAGTCGCATAAATATGCTCCTATCATTCAACAAAGCCAAGTGATGTGAAATTAAATTGCACTCAAACTTAAACCCTATCAATGTAGTATGTGTAAGTAGGGATCGTTCTAGCCGGGGATTAGAAGGGATGCTAATCTACACAAATAAGACTCGAAAATACTAAACTAGACTCTATAAACTCAAAACTGACTCAAAACAATAAAAACAGCAACAAACAATCAAAAAGACTCAATTCTAGACCTAACAAGTAATTTTGACGAAAATAGAACTTTAAAAGACTCAAACGACTAAAACAAAACAGATTTTGACTCTGAAAACAAGTTGAAATGAAAGGGGAATTGTTTTTGACGAATTTAAAACTTAAAACAGAAACTTTGCATAAAACACTTATAAAAACGAATTTTGTGAATTGAAAAGGGTGAAAGGCTAGTTAGAGGGTCCTTCTCCACACATGAACATATGCATATAAATCGATTTCCAGTTATTCTTTCGACAAACCATGAATGACAATGCCCCAAATTAATTGTGTAGAACTAATTAATTCTCAGATTTCCCTAGACTCATTGAATTGGATGAAAAGCATACGACAACCCAAATCATTCTTTATTAAGCTCCCTAACTATGAAAAGCATGATAGAGAGACGAAACAAAGATCATTAAGCTTTGTGAAAATCATAAGCATTGACATGACATTCGTGACTATGAAAAGCATGACACTCCTGCCAGGAATTTACTTAACGCGATCGTGACTAGCAACCTCCACTACTTGTAAATATAAGTTTGTAACGATTAGGTGAAACTCCCTTATATTTTAGCATCAAATTCATGCATGCAAACTAAGTAGGCCTCCTTAATCAACACACAAGAACAAGTTCTTAATAACTCAGATAAGTAAACCACATTCACGATTCATGAAATCATAACTGGAGGAAATCAATTCATATAAAACATATGTCCATGGCTTTGAATTCGCCTCTAACTATAAAGAAATTAGTTCCTCATGTTCGCAATCAAACAAATATAAATAAAATTAAACATTGAAAACAAAGGATAGAATACACCTAGAAAACGCTTCAGATTTCTTCCTTCCTTGCAAGGCTGCGGCACAATGAGTGTGTGGTGGATGGATGTAGGTGAGTTATGGTAGAGGGTGGTGGTCTGAATGGTGCAGCAAAATAGTGTATTTATAGGCCTAGGAATTACTTGGCCTAGGTTGTCAAGGAAAAGGATTTAGGACTCCAAACCAACAAGGAAAAGGCCATCTAGAAAGGTTGGGGCGTCAGATTTTTAGGGCTTCTAGAAAGGAGTGTTGTGGCATGTTTCTAGAACAAAAAGGCCTCCTAAAAAAAGGTTTTAGGCATCCTAATATGAAAAGGAGTCCCCCTTGTAGCTGGAATTAAGGTAGGATAAGATTAGGATAGGATAAGATAAGATAAGGTAAGATAAGGTTAGTTGGATAAGATAAGGTTCGATAAGGTCTTGGATAATTCTCCTTCTTTGTAGCTGATTCCTTATCTTCTTTGACTTGAATTTATTTCTCCAACTCTTTTGCACATTCCTAGCCTCTCTTGAACTTCAAATTCGTCCATCCATCTTGCTCCATACATGTGCTATCCGTTCCAAGCCCAAAACTGCTCTGAAATGCTCCAAATTGCATCCTTTTTGCCAACTTTGCCAATTGGACCTGAAAACACACGAAAATAGCTTAAATCACTATAATAAGTAGAAACTAACTAAGAAAATAAATGCAAGGAAACAAGCTAACAAAGTCACATAAATATGCTCCTATCAAATTCCCCCACACTTAGCTTTTGCTAGTCCTCGAGCAAAACAAAACAAACAAAACATAACCTAAACCTTCCAACGTTCACCTCAGGGATTTCCAATGGAACATAACATGTTAAAAATCATTACTTACATAGATTTTAGTTATCCCTACCCTCGAGCACATACTTAATCACAGTCACCACTCACTAGTTCGCATCTAATCAATTAAAACAACATTTTGAATGTAGTAACATGCCTTCGAGAATCCCTCAATTCCTCACAAGATATACACTCTATTTTCACACAGATTTTCTGACTACACTCCCTACACTAGGTATATGTGAGAAGATTGATGTAAACATGAAAACGAGTACTCACATATGTATTAACAAAGAAGGCATTTTTTTTGGGCATTAGTAATGCATGTATATATATGATCTCATGAATGGAATGCCACTACTTAGACGCGAGAACCAGGGATACCATATGCTCATACCAATCCCAAACTCCACATATTGAAACACACAACACTCAAGATTGAAGCATAGGGTTGTAACGGGGCTAGGGGTATTGGCTAACAAAGAAAGGTAAGGAAAAAAAACGTTCTCAAAGCAATAGCAAGCAAAGTAATGAATATGACACTTAGAACTCCCTTTTTAAAACGCAGCCACGAACTTGGATACATAAAGGGAAGATCACACATACTTAGGGCCGAATTCAACCTTTTGGACCCTTTCTTCAACAACCAACACTTGTGAGATTATTCTCACTTATTTTTCAACTCTTTTCACACTTTTTCACAACTTTTTCTTCTTCTTCTTCTTTTTCCACGAAATTTTTTTCTTTTCTCTTTTCTTTTCTTCTACCCGTGCCTTTTTTCTCTTGGCACACTACATAAGAATCCCTTCCCCCACACTTGCTTTTCTGCAATTTGTAGATCAAAAGGAATCCCTCTAAGTTATGCTTTACTATCCTTAAGAACAAGGGTAAGGATGGTCCTAATCTAGGCTAGGTAAGGATAATGTGGTTAACAAAGAAAATAGGCTAACTAAGGCTCAAAGGGGTTAAACCTACAAATCAAATGAACATGGGGTGCGGCTATTTGGCTCTTGGTTTACTAAACAACTTCATCTTGTTTTATGTTATGCTAATCAATTTTAGTTTTGAATGAAATGGGTATAAGTTCTAGTATTTGGAACTAAATGATGAAACGCATTCTAAGTAGCAACCAAGCAAAGAATGATGAGATCATGCAACGACTTTAGAAAACAAAGAATCACAGATTAATAACTCTCCAAAGAACGTATAGGCTCAAGTCTATCAGGGTTGTAGTGTTAGTTTGAGTTACTTCCTTCAAGCATGTTACAAAAACTGATTTTATCCTTTTTGTGATTACATGTGAATTCATGAATGTCAACTATAACCAAGCATAAACAAAAGAGCATATCAAACTTCAATCCAAGTTTGTAACTTTCTTTAACAGTCATGCAATTAAAAACCAAATCCTCATCATTGTGTTGGAAAGTACCCTAAGACACAAACACAAAAACGACTCAAAAACGACTCTTTTTGGTATTTTTCAAAACTTTTTTGATTTTTTTTTCAAAATTTTCGTATTTTTCTTTCAAGACACATAAAAACACTTCAAAACAACTTTAGAAGTGCTGGGTGATAAAAACCCACGAATTTTTCAATGAACACACTTGTTTACCCCCCCCCCCCCCCCACACTTAAACCAAACATTGTCCTCAATGTTTCAAACATAAACTCACACACAAGCAAACAAACAACACAACTAACAAACATGACAAATATGGCAAAGTAAAAGCAATAAAGAGGAGGGTTAAGAAACGCAAATCTGGTTGTAGGACCGGAGAGTTCCTAGGTCTTCTTTATTTGCATGGGTTGCCTCCCAACAAGCGCTTGCTTTAACGTCTTCCAGCCGGACAATACCTCCTTTTAAGCTCCATTAGGGACCACGGCATGGAATTGATCATTGAATGGGAGGTGATACTTGAAATGATTCGGCAGTGGTTTAAATTCTAGTGTAGGTGCCTGAATCATCAACATTATATTAGTATAAAACAGAATTGAAATTCGGGGAGGTGGCTTACCTGTGTGCTCCGACAAGAACTCAAGGACAAACACCACATCTTTGAAAGTTTCAGGAACTTTACACTTGGCCAGATTGAATGTGATGGTTGTGACTTGTCCCGTGTCATAAAATTCAACTTCTTTGGGCTTTGTTGTCTCATGAACATCCTCTTTGATCCATTCTTGATATTCTCCAGCCACTTCTTTCTCTTGAATCATTCTTCTTGAGGTACAATTCTCTTCAAAAATCTCAACACATTTTGGAACTGGATTTGTTGTATCAAGAATTGGGATATCACTTTGCACCTTGGGAAGGGCTTCCATGATGTCTTTTTCACTTTCTTCGTTCTTGGAAATCATGAACCTGCGAGGAAAAGGTGCATTCGGAGGAATAACACTAGAATGAATTGAATTTGGGACGTCCTTACTTGTGGTGGGTGGTTGAGAGGGCTTAGGGGGCTGTGGCAAGGGTTGTTCTACCCTTGCTGTGTGTATGTCTTCTTCCTCCTCCTCAATCAGCAGCTCCTCATCCACTTCTAGGCTATGTTTGGACGTTTTTAGGTCAGCTTTCAAGTATAGTTTTGCATTCTTTGAGTCTAATTTAGTGTTTTAACTTTGTTTTAAGTTTTTGAGTCAGTTTTCAAGTGGTTTAGCAATCCCTCCTAATCCCCGGCCTAGAACGATCCCTACTTACATACTTTGCTACAATCGATAAAAAGAGGGTTTAATTTGTGTGCTTATATATTTTGCATCAAATTTTTGGCGCCGTTGCCGGGGATTAGCAATTTTGCTAATCCCTTGGTTCTTTTCTTTTCGTTTATTTTGTTTTAGTTTCTGACTTTGTGTTGTTTTCTTGTTTTCTTTTGCTAATCCCCTTTGTTTTTGTTTGTGTCTTTTACTTTTGATATTTGATTTAGTTTTACTTCTTTGGTTTCAGGTACATAGAGAAGTAAGACATGGCACTTGCTAACATTCAAGCTCAATTGGCGAATCTTACATCTCAATTGTCCCAGATTGCCGAAACAACCACAATGCACACTGCTCAAACTCATCAACGTGCTCAATTCACTGCACACGGAGGTGCTTGGGGTTATCAAGGCCATAGCCAATCATGGGACAACATGTTTTCCAACGCTTACAATTCGGATTGGAGAGATTATTCAGATTACATGTGGGGAGAACCTGAACAATTCCAACAAGGTGGATATTGGCAGCAAGAAGAGGAGTTCTATTCAAGACCTATGCAGCCACCACCGCCTCCCCCACAACAATTGCAATCGAATTCATGTATGCCCATGAGTTATGATGAAATTCTTGATGTACTAACCTCTTTGACGCAGGGCTCACAACAAGAAGAATACTCACAGCCATCTGAGGAGTTCTATCAATGGCCATATGCACCATCACAGCCTCCACCACAATTTTCCCAACCAAGTTCAGGTTCGTCAATGGATAATGATAAAATTCTTGAGTTACTCACTTCTTTATCTCAGGGACAAGAAAACCAAAACAAAAAGGTGGACCATTTGGAAAAGCAAATTGGGCAGATTGCAGAGTTCATGGTACAAATTCAAGAACAACGTGAACTCTCCAACTCAACTACTGTCAATTCGATGGGAGACTTTGAAATTACTGAAGCTATCACTTTGGAAAGTGCTATGGAGGTTGGAGCTGACCTAAAAACGTCCAAACATAGCCTAGAAGTGGATGAGGAGCTGCTGATTGAGGAGGAGGAAGAAGACACACCCACAGCAAGGGAAGAACAACCCTTGCCGCAGCCCCTTAAGCCCTCTCAACCACCCACCACAAGTAAGGACGTCCCAAATTCATTTAATTCTAATGTTATTCCTCCAAATGTCCCTTTTCCTCGCAGGTTTTTGATTCCCAAGAAAGAAGAGAGTGAAAAGGACATCATGCCAACCCTTCCAAAGGTTCAAAGTGATATCCCAATTCTTGGCACACCAAATCAAGTTCCAGATTGTGTTGCAGTGTTCAAAGAACCTTGTATGTCGAGGAGAATGATTCAAGAGCAAGAAGTGGCTGGAGCATATGAAGAATGCATCAAGGAGGATGTTCATGAGACAACAAAGGCCAAAGAAGTTCAATTTTATGACACGGGACAAGTCACAACCATCACATTCAATCTGGCCAAGTTCAAAATCCCTGAAACATTCAACAATGTGGTGTTTGTAATTGAGTTTGCGTCGGAGCAAACAAGTAAGCCATCTTCTCCAATTTCAATTTTGTTTTCTACTAACTGGCTGATTTTAATGATTCAGGCACCCACACTAGAATTTAAACCATTGCCGGATCATTTCAAGTATCACCGCCCATTCGAAGATCACCTACATGCCGTGGGTACCAATCTGGAGTGATTGCGTTTCGTCCGGCTGTACGACGTAAAAAACAAGCGCTACTTGGGAGGCAACCCATGCATTCAACAAAGGAAGACCTAGGGAGCACTCCAATTCCAGATTTGCGTTCCTAAACCCTTCTCTTTGTTGTTGTTTTCGTTTCTGCCTTGTTTATTGTTTCGTTGCTGTTCTGTTTGCTTGTTGTTTATTTGTGTTAGTTTATGCTTGAAACATTGAGGACAATGTTTGATTTAAGTGTGGGGGGGTAACCAACATGTTTTGATGCAAATTCGTAGGGTTTTATCACCCATAACTTCTAATGTTTTAGTGTGTTTTGACTCAAAAATCCGAAAATCCCATAAAAATTCGAAAAATTGTTTTAGAAAAACCCAAAAAGAGTTGTTTTTGTGTGTTTGTTTGTGTCTTAGGTACCTTCCAACACAATGATGAGGATTCGGTTTGTAATTGCATGACTGTTAAAGAGAGTTGTAAACATGGATGAAAGTTTGATTTACTCTTTGGTTTATGCTTGGTTGTGGTTATAACTTATGAATTCACATGTAATCATAAAAGAAAAATCAGTTTTTGTAACATGCTTGAAGGAAGGAACTCAAACTAACGCTACAACCTTGTGAGACTTGAGCCTAAACGTTTTATTTGGAGAGTTAATAATCTGTGCATTGTTGTTTTCTAAAGTCGTTGCATGATCTCATTATTCTTTGCTTGGTTGCTACTTAGAAGGCGTTTCATCATTTAGTTCCAAACACTAGAACTCATGCCCAATTCATTCTAAGCATGTTATTGATTTGCATAACACATATTCAAGATGAAGTTGTGTAGTGACCACCATAGCCAAATTGCCGTATCTCCCTATTTCATTGTGTTTTGTAGGTTTCAACCCCTTTGAGCCATATTTAGCCTATTTTCTTTGTTAACCCATATTATCCTCACCTAGCCTAGATTAGGATCACTATCCATACCTTTGTTCTTGAAGCATAGTAATGCATGACTCAATATGAATTCCTTTTGATCATTGTTTGGCAGAAAACAAGTGTGGGGGAAGTGAGTTTTGTTGTGGGTGTGCCAAAGTCTTGAATGAGGCACGGGTAGAAAGAGAAAAAAAGAGAAAAAAAAAAAACAAAGAAAAGAAAAATTCGTGGAAAAAGAAAAAGAAGAAGAAAAAGTTGTGAAGAAGTATGGAAAGTGTTCAAAATAAGTGAGATTAAAGCTCACAAGTGTTGGTTGTTGAAGGAAGGTCCAAAACATTGAATCCGGCCCTAATTGTTGCTTGAAACTTCCCTTTGTGTTTAAAGGTTGATTTCTGCATGCTAAAGGGAATTCTAAGTGTCATATTCATTATTTTGCTTACTATTGCTTTAAGAACGTTTGTTTTTCCTATCCTTTCATTGTTAGCCAACACTCCCCAAGCCCCGTTACAACCCTATACTTCAATCTTGAGTGTTGTGTGTTTCAATTTGTGGAGTTTGAATTTGGTTTGAGCATATGGTGTCACTGGTTCTCGCATCTAAGTAGTAGCATTCCATTCATGAGATCATATCTATATATGCTTATTAACTCCAGAAATTGCTTTCTTTGTTATAAACATATGTGAGTGTTCGTTTTCATATTTACATCAATCTTCTCACATATAACTAGTGTAGGGAGTGTAGTCAGAAAATGTGTGTGAAAATTGAGTGCATATCTTGTAAGGAATTGAGGGAATTCTCTAAGGCATGTTACTACATTCAAAACATCGTTTTAATTGGTTATTTGTGAACTAGTAAGTAGTGACTATGATTAAGTATGTGCTTAAGCGTAAAGATGGCCAAAATCTGTGGGAATGATGATTTTTAACATATCATGTGCATTGGAAATCCCTGAGACAATTGTTGGAAGGTTTAGGTTGTGTTATACTTGTTTTGTTTCGTTTTGTTTACTTTGTTTCGTTTTGCTCGAGGACTAGCAAAAGCTAAGTGTGGGGGAATTTGATAGGAGCATATTTATGCACCTTAGTTAGCTTGTTCTTGTGCATTTATGTTGTTTTTCCTTAGTTAAAGTAGTCTTTTAAGCTAGTTTGATGTTTTTTCAGGTTCTAAGGGCACGTATGCAAAAGGATGCATTTTGGAGCTTTTTGGAGCACATTTGAGCTTGGAATGGATATCATATGCTTAGAGCCAAGAAGATGGACGAATTTGGAGTCCAAATGGAGTTAGGAATATGTTTCAAGGTCCAATTGACAAAGAGGGCAAAAAGAAGCAATTTGGAGCATTCTAGAGCATTTTTGGGCCAAGATTGGGTAGTGCAAGCATGGAGGCAAGTTGATGGACGAAATTGAAGATATAAAGGCTTGAAATCAGCTAAGAAGATGGAAGAAAGAAGTCAAAGATAAAGAAGATAAGGAATCAGCTCAAAAGAAGGAGAATTATCCAAAACATTATCCAAAACAACCTTATCTTATCTTATCCAATCCTTATCTTATCCAATCTTATCCTACTCTTATCCTAACCTGTTTTCTTCAGTTTAGGGGACTTAAAACCTGATTTCTAGAAGTCCTATCCATTCCCCTACAAAAGTGGCGCCCCAAATCCCTCTAGAAGCCCCAAAATCTGCCACAAAACACGTTCTTTCTAGAACCCTATAAATCTGGCGTCTCCTTCCCTTCTAGAATCCTTTTTCCTTGCCTTGCAAGGCATTCCCTGCCCTTATCCTATTGTGCCGCACCTTAGGCCCTTTCCCATGAGAAATCTGATTGTTTTAAACCTATTTCTGGATGGATTTGGCTTTCTAGAAGTCCTAATCTGATTCACCTAGGGTTTTTGGTGCCTATATATATATATTTCTCCACCCTTTGCCGTGTACACACCCTCCATACACACCATTCTCGCCAGAAACTCTTCACCACTCTCTGCCGCACCCATCCTTCACCATTCTCCATAATTTCTGACCTAATTCACTACCTGCCGCACCATACATCCATCCTAGCCATTAACCCAGCCTTCTACACCATTCATAACCCCCTAAACCTGTCCCAAGACCTTGTGCCGCAGCAAAGAGGAGGAGAAGGAGCCCTGGGACGTGCATGCCATTCAAGTTTGAATTGCTGGAAGTTTTAGGTGTTTTCTTTCCTTTGATTTCAATGTTTAAATTCAATACTCTTTGTTTTGTACGTATGAGGAACTAAACCCCCTTGGCTAGGGGGTGATTCGAAACCATGTTTATGCTTGCTATATGACTTGATTACCTCTAATTGCGTTTCATAAGTTGTGAATTCAATTTACTTATCTATTTGAATTAAACTGATTTGTGTGTGTTGGTTGAGAGTGCACGCTTAATTGTCATGCATAAATCTAATGCTAGGATATAAGGAAGTTTCACCTAATCGTTACAACTTTATATTCACAAGTAGTAAAGGTTGATGATCTCAATTGTGTTAAGTAAATTCTTGGCATAAGTATCATGCGCTTTCATAGTTACAAGTGCCTCGTCAATACTTATGATTTCCATTGAACGTAATGATCTTTGATTGTATCTCTAGTATGCGCTTTCATATAGAGAACTCTTGAAGAATAATTTGATTGTGATGCGCAGTTTCCATCCAATTCATTAACATAAGGGAAATCTGAGAGTTAATTTAAGCAGACCTAATTATCTTGGAGTGTTGAGAATTCGTGGTTTATTGAATTGCAATTAGAAATCGTTTTGTATGCAAGTATGACATGTGTGGAGAAGAACCCCTTAGCTAGCCTTCCATCCATTAATTTAAACCAATTTCGTTTTACAATCTGTTTTGTTTTACAAAGTTTTTGTTTTGTTTTCAAATTCGTCAAAACCAAATCCCCCTTTACTTTGTTGAGTCATATTAGTTAGAAACTGTTTTAGTTTGTGTTTTTGAGTGTTTTGAGTCAAGTTAAAACTTATTTTCGTCCAAAATTATGTTTAGAGTCCAAAACAGCCAGTTTGTGTTTTTAAGGCAGTTTTGAGTGTTTGTTTGCTGTTTTGAGTCTTTTGGTTTGTCTTAGTGTTTTAAAGTATAGTTTTGCATTCTTTGAGTCTAATTTAGTGTTTTAACTTTGTTTTAAGTTTTTGAGTCAGTTTTCAAGTGGTTTAGCAATCCCTCCTAATCCCCGGCCTAGAACGATCCCTACTTACATACTTTGCTACAATCGATAAAAAGAGGGTTTAATTTGTGTGCTTATATATTTTGCATCACCAATTCATCCACTCTTTTGACTCGGCCTTTCATCTCCTTGTTTTGATTTTCTACTCCCTGTGTCAAAGAGGTGATTAATTGAATAATGTTATCATTACACAAAGACATACCTGAGTTTGTTTGGGCAGATTGTGGTGGAGGCTGTAATGGTGCATGTGGCCATTGATAAAACTCCTCAGATGGCTGCAATTGTTCATCTTTTTGTGAGCCCTGCGTCAAAGAGATTAGTCCTTCAAGAATTTCATTATAACTCATGGGCATACTTGAATTCGATTGGAATTGTTGTGGGAGTGGCTGTGGTGGTTCATATGGCTTTTGATAGATCTCCTCGGATGGCTGCCAATATCCTTCTTGGTGTGAACCCTGCGTGAAAGAAGTTAGTACATCAAGAATTTCATCATAATTCATGGACATACTTGAATTCGATTGGAATTTTTGTGGGGGAGGTTGTGGTGGCTGCATAGGTCTTGAATGAAACTCCTCATATGGCTGCCAATATCCATCTTGTTGAACCTCCTTAGCTTGATTTTGTGAACCCTGCGCCAAAGAATTTAATTCATCAAGAATTTGATCAAAATCTATTGACGAACCTGAGTTGGGTTGGGCATATTGTATATGAGGTTGTGTTGGCTGCACAGATCTTGAATAGAACTCCTCCTCTTGCTGCCAATATCCACCTTGTTGAATTTGTTGAGGTTCCTCCCACATATAATCTGAATAATCTCTCCAATTCGAATTGTAAGCGTTGGAAAACATGTTGTCCCTTGATTGGTTATGGCTTTGATAACCCCAAGCACCTCCGTTTGCAGTGAATTGACGAGTTTGATGTCCTTGCCCATAGGGTACATTAAATGTAGGGGCAGTGTGCATTGTGGTTCTTTTGGCAATCTGGGACAATTGATAAGTAAGATTGGCCAATTGAGCTTGAATGTTGGCAATTGCCATGTCTAGTACCTGAAACAAAGAAAATAGAACAAAACAAAATCAACAACTAAAACGTAAAAACAAAAACACAAACAGAAACACGGGGGATTAGCAAATTTGCTAATCCCCGGCAACGGCGCCAAAAATTTGATGTGAAATTAAATTGCACTCAAACTTAAACCCTATCAATGTAGTATGTGTAAGTAGGGAACATTCTAGCCGGGGATTAGAAGGGATGCTAATCTACACAAATAAGACTCCAAAATACTAAACTAGACTCTATAAACTCAAAACTGATTCAAAACAATAAAAACAGCAACAAACAATCAAAAAGACTCAATTCTAGACCTAACAAGTAATTTTGACGAAAATAGAACTTTAAAAGACTCAAAAGACTAAAACAAAACAGATTTTGACTCTGAAAACAAGTTGAAATGAAAGGGGAATTGTTTTTGACGAATTTAAAACTTAAAACAGAAACTTTGCATAAAACACTTATAAAAACGAATTTTGTGAATTGAAAAGGGTGAAAGGCTAGTTAGAGGGTCCTTCTCCACACATGAACATATGCATATAAATCGATTTCCAGTTATTCTTTCGACAAACCATGAATGACAATGCCCCAAATTAATTGTGTAGAACTAATTAATTCTCAGATTTCCCTAGACTCATTGAATTGGATGAAAAGCATACGACAACCCAAATCATTCTTTATTAAGCTCCCTAACTATGAAAAGCATGATAGAGACACGAAACAAAGATCATTAAGCTTTGTGAAAATCATAAGCATTGACATGACATTCGTGACTATGAAAAGCATGACACTCCTGCCAGGAATTTACTTAACGCGATCGTGACTAGCAACCTCCACTACTTGTAAATATAAGTTTGTAACGATTAGGTGAAACTCCCTTATATTTTAGCATCAAATTCATGCATTCAAACTAAGTGGGCTTCCTTAATCAACACACAAGAACAAGTTCTTAATAACTCAGATAAGTAAACCACATTCACGATTCATGAAATCATAACTGGAGGAAATCAATTCATATAAAACATATGTCCATGGCTTTGAATTCGCCTCTAACTATAAAGAAATTAGTTCCTCATGTTCGCAATCAAACAAATATAAATAAAATTAAACATTGAAAACAAAGGATAGAATACACCTAGAAAACGCTCCAGGTTTCTTCCTTCCTTGCAAGGCTGCGGCACAATGAGTGTGTGGTGGATGGATGTAGGTGAGTTATGGTAGAGGGTGGTGGTCTGAATGGTGCAGCAAAATAGTGTATTTATAGGCCTAGGGATTATTTGGCAAGGAAAAGGATTTAGGACTCCAAACCAACAAGGAAAAGGCCATCTAGAAAGGTTGGGGCGTCAGATTTTTAGGGCTTCTAGAAAGGAGTGTTGTGGCATGTTTCTAGAACAAAAAGGCCTCCTAAAAACAGGTTTTAGGCATCCTAATATGAAAAGCCCTTTGTAGCTGGAATTAAGGAAGCCCTTTGTAGCTGGAATTAAGGTAGGATAAGATTAGGATAGGATAAGATAAGATAAGGTAAGATAAGGTTGGATAAGGTTTTGGATAATTCTCCTTCTTTGTAGCTGATTTCTTATCTTCTTTGACTTGAATTTATTTCTCCAACTCTTTTGCACATTCCTAGCCTCTCTTGAACTTCAAATTCGTCCATCCATCTTGCTCCATAGATGTGCTATCCATTCCAAGCCCAAAACTGCTCTGAAATGCTCCAAATTGCATCTTTTTGCCAACTTTGCCAATTGGACCTGAAAACACATGAAAATAGCTTAAATCACTATAATAAGTAGAAACTAACTAAGAAAATGCAAGGAAACAAGCTAACAAAGTCACATAAATATGCTCCTATCACCAAGGAGAGACATTTCCAGCATACTATAAGCGTTTTAAGGCCCTTGTCGCCTCATGTCCTCAACATCAAATGAAAGAGGAACTTTTACTGCAATACTTCTATGAAGGACTTCTTCCAATTGAGCGACAAATGCTAGATGCTTCAGCGGGAGGTGCATTGGTTGACAAAACACCAATGGCTGCAAAGATCCTAATCGCCAACCGAGCTTTGAATGCACAACAATACGAAGGCCTTTGATGCAAAATATATAAGCACACAAATTAAACCCTCTTTTTATCAATTGTAGCAAAGTATGTAAGTAGGGATCGTTCTAGGCCGGGGATTAGGAGGGATTGCTAAACCACTTGAAAACTGACTCAAAAACTTAAAACAAAGTTAAAACACTAAATTAGACTCAAAGAATGCAAAACTATACTCTAAAACACTAAAACAAACCAAAAGACTCAAAACAGCAAACAAACACTCAAAACTGCCTTAAAACCACTTTCTGGGCAGTTTTGAGTACTAAGGAAGAATTTGGACGAAAACAGTTTATAACTTGACTCCGGACACTTAAAAACACAAACTAAATTGATTTCTAACTAACTTGACACTTCAAAATAAAGGGGGAATTGGTTTTGACGAAATTGAAAACAAAACATAAACTTTGTAAAACAAAACAGATTGTAAAACGAAATTGGTTGAAATCAATGGATGGAAGGCTAGCTAAGGGGTTCTTCTCCACACATGTCATACTTGCATACAAAACGATTTCTAATTGCAATTCAATAAACCACGAATTCTCAACACTCCAAGATAATTAGGTCCGCTTAAATTAACTCTCAGATTTCCCTTATGTCAATGAATTGGATGGAAACTGCGCATCACAATCAAATTATTCTTCAAGAGTTCTCTATATGAAAGCGCATACTAGAGATACAATCAAAGATCATTACGTTCAATGGAAATCATAAGTATTGACGAGGCACTTGTAACTATGAAAGCGCATGATACTTATGCCAAGAATTTACTTAACACAATTGAGATCATCAACCTTTACTACTTGTGAATATAATTCTGTAACGATTAGGTGAAACTTCCTTATATCCTAGCATTAGATTTATGCATGACAATTAAGCGTGCACTCTCAACCAACACACACAAATCAGTTTAATTCAAATAGATAAGTAAATTGAAATCACAACTTATGAAACGCAATTAGAGGTAATCAAATCATATAGCAAGCATAAACATGGTTTCGAATCCCCCCCTAGCCAGAGGGGGTTTAGTTCCTCATACTCACAGAACAAAGAGTATTGAATTTAAACATTGAAATCAAAGGAAAGGAAACACCTAAAACTTCCAGCAATTCAAACTTGAATGGCATGCACGTCCCAGGGCTCCTTCTCCTCCTCTTTGCTGCGGCACAAGGTCTTGGGACAGATTTTGGGGGTTATGAATGGTGTAGAAGGCTGGGTTATTGGCTAGGATGGATGTATGGTGCGGCAAGGAGTGAATTAGGTCAGAAACTATGGAGAATGGTGAAGGAAGGGTGCGGCAGAGAGTGGTGAAGAGTTTCTGGCGAGAATGGTGTGTATGGAGGTGGTGTACACGGCAAAGGGTGGAGAAATATATATATAGGCACCAAAAACCCTAGGTGAATCAGATTAGGACTTCTAGAAAGCCAAATCCATCCAGAAATAGGTTTAAAACAATCAGATTTCTAATGGGAAAAGGCCTAAGGTGCGGCAGGTTTGGATAAGGGCAGGGAATGCCTTGCAAGGCAAGGAAAAAGGATTCTAGAAGGGAAGGAGACGCCAGATTTTCAAGGTTCTAGAAGGAATGTGTTTTGTGGCAGATTTTGGGGCTTCTAGAGGGATTTGGGGCGCCACTTTTATAGGACAAGGGATAAGACTTCTAGAAATCAGGTTTTAAGTCCCCTAAACTGAAGAAAACAGGTTAGGATAAGATTAGGATAAGATTGGATAAGATAAGGTAAGATAAGATAAGGATTGGATAAGATAAGATAAGATAAGGTTGTTTTGGATAATGTTTTGGATAATTCTCCTTCTTTTGAGCTGATTCCTTATCTTCTTTATCTTTGACTTCTTTCTTCCATCTTCTTAGCTGATTTCAAGCCTTTATATCTTCAATTTCGTCCATCAACTTGCCTCCATGCTTGCACTACCCCATCTTGGCCCAAAAATGCTCTAGAATGCTCCAAATTGCTTCTTTTTGCATACTTGCCCTTAGAACCTGAAAATACATCAAACTAGCTTAAAAGACTACTTGAACTAAGGAAAAACAACATAAATGCACAAGAACAAGCTAACTAAGGTGCATAAATATGCTCCTATCAGCCTTGGACAAAGAGACCCCCCACGGCAACAACAAGTGAATGAGGTAAGTGCAATTTCTGAACTTCAATCTCAAATGGCTAATCTCACTGTTCTTTTGTCACAGGTTGTCGATGGATCGAAATTGCAAGGGATTACACAAAGTGTATGTGGCGTGTGTTCTATGCAAGGGCACCTCAACGATCAATGCCCTCAGTTGATTGAGAATGGAGGGTGGGAATCTGCCAATGCCATGGGTTTTGGGAGCCAAAATCAGCCACGCAATGATCCGTACACCAAAACTTACAATCCAGGCTGGATAGATCATCCAAATTTCAAGTGGAGGGAGCCTCAATAACCATAACAACAAAGTGGATTTAGGCAGCAACCACCGGGTTTCTATTCAAAACCATACGCACCCACACAACCCCAAGAACAACCTGCCCAAAACAAATCAGGCACGTCCGTTGATAATGATCAGATTTTTCAATTACTAACTTCTATGTCGCAGAGCATGCAAATTAGAGACAAAGAGGTGAACGATTTAAAGAAACAAATGGGGCAGATGGCGGAGTTCATAGGACAATTCCGAGAACAAGGCAAACTTCCTAGCTCAACCATTGTGAATCCAAAGGGAGGATTTGAATCTGCCAAAGCCATTATATTGAGAAGTGGTAAGGGACTTGGAGACCATTCGAAAGTATCTCAACAGGGCCACCAAGAGGATAACAAACTGATGCAAGAAGAAGGGAATGAGGAAGCCACGGCAAGGAAGAAAGAAACAATGCCGCAGCCTTCAAATGCACCTATGCCGTCCCCAACCACCAAGGTAAGTCCAAAATCGAATTCTTCAAGTTCTATTCCACTAAATGCACCCTTTCCTAGCAGGTTTATGCAAGCTAGGAACGAAGAGAATGAAAAAGACATTCTAGAGACCTTTAGGAAGGTGCATGTCAATATTTCGCTCCTTGATGCTATAAAGCAAATCCCGAAGTACGCTAAGTTTTTGAAGAAGCTTTGCACAACAAGGAAACGGATTCGAGAGAAAGAAGTCGTACATGTAAGTGAAAATGTCTCTGCTATGTTGCAAAGAAAGCTACCACCTAAATGCAAAGATCCAGGTAGTTTCACTATCCCTTGTGTTATTGGCAATACAAGGTTTGAACATGCTATGCTAGATTTAGGTGCATCAATAAATGTCATGCCATATTCTGTTTATGCATCTATGAATCTAGGTGAGCTTAAAAATGATGGTGTTATTATCCAATTAGCCGATCGATCTAATGCATATCCGAAAGGAGTTTTGGAAAATGTTTTGGTGCAGGTAGACCACTTGATTTTTCCTGCAGATTTCTATGTGCTTGACATGGAGGATTCAGCCCACTCTCCAACTTTGCCAATCTTACTTGGACGACCTTTCATGAAAACAGCTCAAACCAAGATTGATGTGGCCAAGGGAGCAGTAACTATGGCGTTTGGTGGTGATATGATTAATTTTAATGTTTCGGAATCTATTGAGAATACTAATGACGTTCGTTCTTGTTTTGTCATTGATGTAATAAAAAATAAAGGGCAGAAACATTCAGCACCAATCAAGAAGGATGCATTTCGAACCACCAACGAAGAGGGAATTGGAGTGAAGCACAAGGATTGCACGCCCACAACCCTCAAATCCCCAAATCTAGCCGAGAGCACCCCACATGCATTTGTTGATAGTGCTGCCACTTCATTGCAGTACATTGGTGAGCCACCTATTCCCATTTCGATTCCAATTTCAGCTAATAGGTTGTTACCTCGTATGGTGCAAGTTCCCAATCGAATCCAAGCTGGTGGGTGATAGGAGCATATTTATGCGACTTAGTTAGCTTGTTTTCATGCATTTACGTTGTTAGTTCTTAGTTAATTTTGTATTTTAAGCTATTTTCGTGTGTTTGTAGGTTCAAAGTGTCAAGATGGCAAAAAGGAGCAATTTGGAGCATTCTAGAGCATTTTTGGGCCAAGATTGGGTAGTGCAAGCATGGAGGCAAGTTGATGGACGAAATTGAAGATATAAAGGCTTGAAATCAGCTAAGAAGATGGAAGAAAGAAATTGAAGATAAAGAAGATAAGGAATCAGCTCAAAAGAAGGAGAATTATCCAAAACATTATCCAAAACAACCTTATCTTATCTTATCTTACCCAATCCTTATCCAATCTTATCCTAATCTTATCCTAACCTGTTTTCTTCAGTTTAGGGGACTTAAAACCTGATTTCTAGAAGTCCTATCCATTCCCCTACAAAAGTGGCGCCCCAAACTCATCTAGAAACCCCAAAATCTGCCCAGAAACACATTCTTTCTAGAAGCCTAAAAATCTGGCGTCTCCCTCCTTTCTAGAAGGCCTTTTCCTTGCCTTGCAAGGCTCCCTGCCTTATCCCTTTGTGCCGTGCCTTCTCACTCCCATTCCCTCTTGGATTCTGATTGTTAGGCCTTTTCCTTGTGGATTTGGGTTCTACAAATCCTTCTCAGAAATCAATTGGGCCATAATCCTTTTTCCTACATATTCTGCCGCACCTAGGGTCCTAATCCCTTGCTTATGCTGAGTCCAAGTCCTAAACTGATTTCCCTAGGGTTTGCCATGCTATATATACATATTTCCAAGCCTTGCCGCAGACCACCACCCATCCATACGAATTCTACACCCCCATATACTTTCAGAAATCCATATTTTGCTGCAGAGAAGGGAAGACAAGGCCTTGCCGTGGCTTCCATTAGAGAGGGAGGAGTTCTTTCTTCTCTTGTTTCGTTTCTATGTTTAATTTAACTTGCTTTTCAATTATGTTGAACATGTGGAACTAATTTCGTTTTAGTTAGAGGTGGATTCAAAGCCATGGACATATGTTTGATATGAATTGATTACCTTCAGTTATTGTTTCATAAATTGTGAATGTGATTTACTTATCTGTTTTATGAAGAACTTGTTCTTGTGTGTTGATTAAAGAGGCCTACTTAGTTTACATGCATGAATTTGATGCTAGGATATAAGGAAATTTCACCTAATCGTTAGGAACTTATATTCACAAGTAGTAAAGATTGGTAGTCACAATTGTGTTAAGTAAATCCTAGGCAAGAGTAACATGCGTATTCCATAGTTATGAATGCCTTGTCAATGTTTATGATTTCCATGGAACTTAATGATCTTTGATATGTATCTCTATCATGCGTATTCCATAGTTAGGGAACTTGATAAGAATAATTTGGTTGTGATGCGTTATCCATTCAATTCAATGAACTTAGGGAAATCTGAGAATTAATTAGTTCTATACAAATAATTCAAAGCATTGTCATTCATGGTTTATCGAAAGAATAACTGGAAATCAATTCGTATGCATATGTTCATGTGTGGAGAAGAACGCTCTAACTAGTTTTCACCCCTGAATTCACCTTTATCTCTTTCAATTTACTTTGTTTGCTTAAAACTGCTTAGTTTTGCTTAATTCGTCCAAAAACCCCCTTAGTTCTTAATTGAGTCTTAGTTTGTTTAAATTCGTCCAAATCTGTCCCCTTTTAGTGTTTTGAGTCTAACTAGTCCAAAAGTCATCCAATTCACCCCTTAGAATCTGTTTTGAGTCTGTTTAAGTTAGTTTTGCTGTTTTGAGTCTATTTAGAATCTGTTTTGAGTCTCTAGTGTCTAGAATCTGTCTAGTTGAGTTTTATTTGTTGTTTTAAGTTTGTTTTGTGTTAGTTGAGTCAAGTTAGGTAGTTTAGTGTTTAAAATTCGTCCAAATTGATCCCTAGTACTTGTTTTCATTGTTTTAAGTCCAGTTTAGTGTTTTAGAGTGTAATTTGTGTAGATTAGCATCCCTTCTAATCCCCGGCCTAAAACGATCCCTACTTTCATATACTACGTCGATAGGGTTTTAATTTGAGTGTCAAGTAATTCTCACATCAAATGTTGGCGCCGTTGCCGGGGATTAGCAAACTTGCTAATCTCCCTAGTTTCTGCCGTGCATTTTAACTTGTTTTTGTTTCTGTTTTGCTTTGTTTTCTGATTTGTTTTGTTTTCTTTGTTTTAGGTACTAGTGTATGACTCGAAGTTCTCAACCCGTTCACACACATATCTTGGAGTTTAACGACGATTTTGAGCGAGATTTGAGAAGGAAGAGGAAGCACCCAGAACCTGATCTACTTAGTTCAAGTTCTAATTCCGAATCTGAAGTTGAAATTGAAGAGGATTTGGAAGAGGAGCACGACATGGCTGCAGAGAACCGAACAATCAAAGAACTTTCAGCCTCGGGATTGGACAATGCGACCCCTTTATGCATTCAATATCCTAGGGCGGCTCAAGGCAAGACTGATGAGTTTGAATTGAAGTCTAGCTTGTTGCACCACATCCCCAAATTCCACGGGTTGTCCATGGAAGATCCGAACAAGCACTTGAAGGAATTTGAAGTGGTTTGTTCAAGCATGACCCCTGTCAATGTTGATGGGAGTATATTGAAGATGAAAGCCTTTCCATTCTCTCTTTTGGAAAAGGCTAAGGATTGGCTCTACGAACTAGCACCTGGAACCGTTACTTCGTGGGAAAGCATGAAGCGCGCATTCTTAGAAAAAATTTTCCCAACTTCAAGAGTCATTCTCTTGAGGAAAAGGATAAGTGGCATTCAACAAAACCAAGGGGAATCGTTTCCAGCCTATTATGAGCGTTTCAAGGCGCTTGTTGCTTCTTGTCCACAACACCAAATGAAGGAAGAGCTTCTCCTCCAATATTTCTATGAAGGACTTCTCCCCATTGAGAGACAAATGCTTGATGCTTCAGCGGGAGGAGCTTTGGTTGACAAAACACCCGTGGCTGCCAAGACTCTAATTGCAAATCGAGCCTTGAATGCGCAACAATACGAAGGAGTTGGACAGAGAGAAGGGCCACGGCAACAACAAGTGAATGAGGTAAATGCAATTTCAGAATTACAATCTCAAATGGCTAATCTCACTCTTCTTTTGTCACAGGTTGTGGATGGAACCAAAGCACAAGGGCCGGCCATATGTGGAGTGTGTTCTATGCAGGGACATCTCAACAATCAATGCCCTCAATTGATTGAGAATGGGGGGTGGGAAACTGCCCAAGCCGTGGGTTTCCAAGGCCAAACCCAACAAAGACACGACCCATACTCAAACACATACAATCCAGGATGGAGAGATCATCCAAACTTCAAGTGGAGGGATTCTCAACAAGCACAGCCACAAAGCGGATTTAGACAGCCCCCTGGGATGTTTCCAAGGCCGTATGCAGCCCCACAACCTCACCCAACTTCGGCCCAAACCAATTCAGGTTCGTCGTTAAATAATGATAAAATTCTTCAAGTACTAACCTCTTTGACACAGGACGTGCAGAGCATAAAAAATCAAGCTAAAGAGGTGGATGAACTGAAAAAACAAATGGGTCAAATGGCTGAATTCATGGGCCAATTCCGAGAACAAGGCAGATTGCCTAGTTCAACCGTTGTTAATCCTAAGGGAGGATTTGAAACCGCCCAAGCAATCACGTTGAGAAGTGGTAAGCAGGTTGGAACTGATTCACAACCATCTAGATCAAGTCAAGAAGAGGACAAGAAGCTGCAATTGGAGGAGGATGAATCACCCAAACCCACGGCAAGGAATGCACAATCCTTGCCGCAGCCAATCCCCACTTCTAAACCGTCCTCAACCATCAAGGTAAGTTCCAATATGAATTCTTCAAGCTCTACTCCACTAATTGTGCCCTTTCCTGGCAGGTTGCGGCAATCAAAGAAAGAGGATGCTGAAAAAGACATTCTAGAGACATTCCGGAAAGTTCAAGTCAATATCCCACTCCTTGATGCAATAAAGCAAGTCCCAAGGTATGCTAAGTTTCTGAAAGAGCTTTGTACAACAAGGAGAAGGATTTCTAACAAAGAAGTGGTTCAAGTAAGTGAGAATGTCTCTGCTGTTTTACAAAGGAAATTACCCCCTAAATGCAAAGATCCGGGTAGTTTTACAATTCCTTGTGTTATTGGAAATACTCGTTTTGAATCTGCCATGTTAGACTTAGGTGCATCAATAAATGTCATGCCATATTCTGTTTATGCATCTATGAATTTAGGAGAGCTTCAAAATGATGGTGTTATTATCCAATTAGCCGATCGATCTAATGCATACCCAAAAGGAGTTTTGGAAGATGTTTTGGTGCAGGTAGACCACTTGATTTTTCCTGCAGATTTCTATGTGCTTGACATTGAGGATTCAGACCATTCCCATCCATTACCACTCTTACTTGGCCGACCATTCATGAAAACAGCCCAAACCACGATTGATGTGGCCAAGGGAACATTAACTATGAAGTTTGGTGGTGATAAGATTAGATTTAATGTTTCTAAGTCTGTTGAGAATCCTAACATTGTTCGTTCTTGTTTTGCCATGGATAAAATAAAAAAGATAGGGCCGGACCGTTCAAGCACAAAGGATACATCAAGAACCATACAAAACGAGGGAATTGGAGTGGAGCACAAGGACCATACAGCCACTGCCCTCAAAATGCCCCAATTGGTCGAAAATATCATGGGGAAGAATGTTCATAGTGCTGCCACTTCATTGCAGTACATTGGTAAGCCATCTATTCCAGATTCGATTCCCATTTCAACTAATAGGTTGTTACCGTGTATGGTGCAGATTCCCAATCAAATCCAAGCTGGTGGGCATGATTACATTGATTTTAGGATGTTCAATGCCACAATCCGGAAGGATCACTATCCCTTACCATTCAAAGATCCAATGCATGAGCTGTTTGAGGAGCATGTGGTGGAAGAACTACCTCTGCATGCCGTGGGTACCATGGGAACTTAAATGGAAGAATCGTCCGGCTGGAAGACGTTAAAGCAAGCGCTTCTTGGGAGGCAACCCATGTGTTCAAACGAGAGAACGATGGAATTCTAGCTCCAAAACCAGATTTGCGTTCTTAAACTCTCTCTCTTTATTGCTTTTGTTTTGCCATATCTGTTATGTGTGTTAGTTGTGTTATTTGCTTGCTTTTGTGTGAGTTTATGTTTGAAACATTGAGGACAATGTTTGATTTAAGTGTGGGGGGGTAACAAAGTGTTTTTGCATGAAATTCGTGGGTTTTTATCGGGTTTTTATCACCTATCACTTTGAATGTTGTTTTCAGTGTTTTTAAGTGTTTTTAAGCTGTTTTGGAGTCTCCCTCCTTTCTAGAAGCCTAAAAATCTGGCGTCTCCCTCCTTTCTAGAAGGCCTTTTCCTTGCCTTGCAAGGCTCCCTGCCTTATCCCTTTGTGCCGTGCCTTCTCACTCCCATTCCCTCTTGGATTCTGATTGTTAGGCCTTTTCCTTGTGGATTTGGGTTCTACAAATCCTTTTCAGAAATCAATTGGGCCATAATCCTTTTTCCTACATATTCTGCCGCACCTAGGGTCCTAATCCCTTGCTTATGCTGAGTCCAAGTCCTAAACTGATTTCCCTAGGGTTTGCCATGCTATATATACATATTTCCAAGCCTTGCCGCAGACCACCACCCATCCATACGAATTCTACACCCCCCATATACTTTCAGAAATCCATATTTTGCTGCAGAGAAGGGAAGACAAGGCCTTGCCGTGGCTTCCATTAGAGAGGGAGGAGTTCTTTCTTCTCTTGTTTCGTTTCTATGTTTAATTTAACTTGCTTTTCAATTATGTTGAACATGTGGAACTAATTTCGTTTTAGTTAGAGGTGGATTCAAAGCCATGGACATATGTTTGATATGAATTGATTACCTTCGGTTATTGTTTCATAAATTGTGAATGTGATTTACTTATCTGTTTTATGAAGAACTTGTTCTTGTGTGTTGATTAAAGAGGCCTACTTAGTTTACATGCATGAATTTGATGCTAGGATATAAGGAAATTTCACCTAATCGTTAGGAACTTATATTCACAAGTAGTAAAGATTGCTAGTCACAATTGTGTTAAGTAAATCCTAGGCAAGAGTAACATGCGTATTCCATAGTTATGAATGCCTTGTCAATGTTTATGATTTCCCTGGAACTTAATGATCTTTGATATGTATCTCTATCATGCGTATTCCATAGTTAGGGAACTTGATAAGAATAATTTGGTTGTGATGCGTTATCCATTCAATTCAATGAACTTAGGGAAATCTGAGAATTAATTAGTTCTATACAATTAATTCAAAGCATTGTCATTCATGGTTTATCGAAAGAATAACTGGAAATCAATTCGTATGCATATGTTCATGTGTGGAGAAGAACCCTCTAATTAGTTTTCACCCCTGAATTCACCTTTATCTCTTTCAATTTACTTGGTTTGCTTAAAACTGCTTAGTTTTGCTTAATTCGTCCAAAAACCCCCTTAGTTCTTAATTGAGTCTTAGTTTGTTTAAATTCGTCCAAATCTGTCCCCTTTTAGTGTTTTGAGTCTAACTAGTCCAAAAGTCATCCAATTCACCCCTTAGAATCTGTTTTGAGTCTGTTTAAGTTAGTTTTGCTGTTTTGAGTCTATTTAGAATCTGTTTTGAGTCTATTTAGAATCTGTTTTGAGTCTCTAGTGTCTAGAATCTGTTTTGAGTCTCTAGTGTCTAGAATCTATCTAGTTGAGTTTTATTTGTTGTTTTAAGTTTGTTTTGTGTTAGTTGAGTCAAGTTAGGTAGTTTAGTGTTTAAAATTCGTCCAAATTGATCCCTAGTACTTGTTTTCATTGTTTTAAGTCCAGTTTAGTGTTTTAGAGTGTAATTTGTGTAGATTAGCATCCCTTCTAATCCCCGGCCTAAAACGATCCCTACTTTCATATACTACGTCGATAGGGTTTTAATTTGAGTGTCAAGTAATTCTCACATCAGTGGGAATGATTACATTGAGTTTACGATGCTCAACGCCCCAATCAGGAAGGATTACTATCCCTTTCCATTCATAGAGCCAATGTACGGGAATTTTAAGGAGCATACCGTGGAAGATGATAGGGGCATATTTATGCACCTTAGTTAGCTTGTTCTTGTGCATTTATGTTGTTTTTCCTTAGTTAAAGTAGTCTTTTAAGCTAGTTTGATGTATTTTCAGGTTTTAAGGGCAAAGTATGCAAAAGGATGCATTTTGGAGCCTTTTGGAGCACATTTGAGCTTGGAATGGACATCATATGCTTGGAGCCAAGAGGATGGACGAATTTGAAGTTCAAGAGAGGCTAGGAATGTGCAAAAGAGTTGAAGAAATAAATCCAAGTCAAAGAAGATAAGGAATCAGCTACAAACAAGGAGAATTATCCAAAACATTATCCAAAACTACCTTATCTTATCCTTATCTTATCCAAACCTTATCTTATCTTATCCTACCTTAATTCCTGCTACAAGGGGGACTCCTTTTCATATTAGGATGCCTAAAACCTGTTTTTAGGAGGCCTTTTTGTTCTAGAAACATGCCACAACACTCCTTTCTAGAAGCCCTAAAAATCTGACGCCCCAACCTTTCTAGATGGCCTTTTCCTTGACAACCTAGGCCAAGTAATCCCTAGCCCTATAAATACAAGCTTATGCTAAACCATTCAGACCACCACCCTCTACCATAACTCACCTACAACCATTCACCACACACTCTTGTGCCGCAGCTTTGCAAAGGAAGGAAGGAAGAAATCTGGAGCGTTTCTAGGTGTATTCTATCCTTTGTTTTTAATGTTTCAATTCAGTTTTCTTTGTTTAATTGCTATCATGAGGAACTAAACCCCTATTAGTTAGGGAGGGAATTTGAAGCCATGGATATATGTTTCTTATGATTCGATTTACTCCAGTTACGATTTCATGAATTATGAATGTGGTTTACTTTTCTGTTCTTATTAAGAACTTGTTTATGTATGTGGGTTGGGGGTTGACACTTGATTTGCATGCATAAATTTGATGCTAGGATATAAGGGAATTTCACCTAATCGTTATGAACTTATATTCATGAGTAGTAAAGATCGCTAGTCACGATTATGTGAAGTAAACCCTAGGTTGGATTAACATGCGTTTTCCATAGTTATGAATGCCTTGTCAATGTTCATGATTTCCATTAAACTTAATGATCTTTGTTGAATGTCTCTATCATGCGTATTCCATAGTTAGGGAGTTTGAGAAAGAATAATTTGGTTGTGATGCGTTATCCATTCAATTCAATGAATCTAGGTAAATCTGGGAATTGATTAGTTCAATACAATTAATTCGGAACATTGTCATTCATGGTTTATCGAAAGAGTAACTGGGAATCAAGTTGTATACATATGTTCATGTGTGGATGAGGATCCCTCTAACTAGCCTTTCACCCTTCTTAATTCATCAAAATCGTTTTTCTAAAGTTTTTTATGCAAAGTTTCTGTTTTTAGTTTTAAATTCGTAAAAAACAAATCTCCCTTTATTTTGAAGTGTCAAATTAGTTAGAAATCAATTTAGTTTGTGTTTTGAAGTGTCTTGAGTCAAGTTATAAACTGTTTTCGTCCAAATTCTTCCTTAGTGTTCAAAACTGCCCAGAAAGTGGTTTTAAGGCAGTTTTGAGCGTTTGTTTGCTGTTTTGAGTCTTTTGGTTTGTTTTAGTGTTTTAGAGTATAGTTTTGCATTCTTTGAGTCTAATTTAGTGTTTTAACTTTGTTTTAAGTTTTTGAGTCAGTTTTCAAGTGATTCAGCAATCCCTCCTAATCCCCGGCCTAGAACGATCCCTACTTACATACTTTGCTACAATTGATAAAAAGAGGGTTTAATTTGTGTGCTTATATATTTCGCATCAAAATTTTGGCGCCGTTGCCGGGGATTAGCAAATTTGCTAATCCCCCGTGTTTCTGTTTGTGTTTTTGTTTTTACGTTTTAGTTTTTGATTTTGTTTTGTTCTGTTTTCATTGTTTTAGGTACTAGACATGGCAATTGCAAACATTCAAGCTCAATTGGCAAATCTTACTTCTCAATTGTCCCAGATTGCCAAAAGAACCACAATGCACACTGCCCCTACATTTAATGTGCCCTATGGGCAAGGATATCAAACTCATCAACGTCCTCAATTCACTGCAAACGGAGGTGCTTGGGGTTATCAAAGCCATAACCAATCAAGGGACAACATGTTTTCCAACGCTTACAATTCGGATCGGAGAGATTATTCAGATTATATGTGGGAGGAACCTCAACAAATTCAACAAGAAGGATATTGGCAGCCATATGAGGAGTTTCATTCAAGACCTATGCAGCCACCACAGCCTCTCCCACAACAATTCCAATCGAATTCAAGTATGCCCATGAGTTATAATGAAATTCTTGAAGGACTAATCTCTTTCACGCAGGGCTCACAAAAAGAAGAACAATTGCAGCCATCTGAGGAGTTTTATCAATGGCCACATGCACCATTACAGCCTCCACCACAATCTGCCCAAACAAACTCAGGTATGTCTTTGTGTAATGATAACATTAATCAATTAATCACCTCTTTGACACAGGGAATAGAAAATCAAAACAAGGAGATGAAAGGCCGAGTCAAAAGAGTGGATGAATTGGAGAAGCAAGTTGGGCAGATTATGGAGTTCATGGTGCAGATTCAAGAGCAAAGTGAACTCTCCAACTCAACTATTGCAAATTCGAAGGAAGATTTTGAAATCCATGATGCTATCACTCTGGGAAGTGCTATGGAGGTTGAAGCTGACCTAAAAACGTCCAAACATAGCCTATAAGTGGGTGAGGAGCTGCTGATTGAGGAGGAGGAAGAAGACATACACACAGCAAGGGTAGAACAACCCTTGCCGCAGCCCCCTAAGCTCTCTCAACCACCCACCACAAGTAAGGACGTCCCAAATTCAATTCATTCTAATGTTATTCCTCCGAATGCACCTTTTCCTCGCAGGTTTTTAATTCCCAAGAAAGATGAGAGTGAAAAAGACATTGTGGAAGCCATTCCAAAGGTGCAAAATGATATCCCAATTCTTGGCACACCAAATCAAGTTCCAGATTGTCTTGAAGTGTTCAAAGAACTTTGTACGTCAAGAAGAAGGATTCAAGAGAAGGAAGTGGCTGGAGCATATGAAGAATGCATCAAAGAAGATGTTCATGAGAAAACAAAGCCCAAGGAAGTTGAGTTTGATGACACGGGACAAGTCACAACCATTATAGTAAATCTGGCCAAGTTCAAAGTCCCTAAAACTTTCAAAGATGTGGTATTTGTCCTTGAGTTCTCATCGGAGCAAATAGGTAAGCCACCTCCCCGAATTTCAATTCTGTTTTATACTAATATGTTGTTAATGATTCAGGTACCTACACTAGAATTTAAACCACTGCCGAATCATTTCAAGTATCACCTTCCATTCAAAGATCAATTCCATGCCGTGACCTCTAATGAAGCATAATCGAAGAATTCGTCCGGCTGGAAGACGTTAAAGCAAGCGCTTCTTGGGAGGCAACCCATGCAAATAAAGAAGACCTAGGAACTCTTCGGCTCCATAACCAGATTTGCGTTTCTAAACCCTCCTCTTTATTGCTTTTACTTTGCCATCTTTGTTATGTTTGTTAGTTGTGTTGTTTGCTTGCTTTTGTGTGTGTCTTTGTTTGAAACATTGAGGCCAATGTTTGGTTTAAGTGTGGGGGGGTAAACAAGTGTTTTCATTGAAAAATTCGTAGGTTTTTATCACCCATCACTTCTAAGGTTGTTTTTCATTGTTTTGAGTGTTTTTAGTGTGTTTTGAAGTATTTTTATGTGTCTTGAAAGGAAAATACGAAAATTTACAAAAAAATTTGAAAACGTTTTGAAAAATACCAAAAAGAGTCGTTTTTGTGTGTTTGTGTCTTACGGTACCTTCCAACACAATGATGAGGATTTGGTTTTTAATTGCATGACTGTTAAAGAAAGTTACAAACATTGAAGTTTGATATGCTCTTTTGTTTATGCTTGGTTATAGTTGACATTCATGAATTCACATGTAATCACACAAAGGATAAAATCAGTTTTTGTAATATGCTTGAAGGAAGAAACTCAAACTAACGCTACAACCTTGAGAGACTTGAGCTTATACTTTGTTTGGAGAGTTATTAATCTTGTGATTCTTTGTTTTCTAAAGTCGTTGCATGATCTCATCATTCTTTGCTTGGTTGCTACTTAGACGGCGTTTCATCATTTAGTTCCAAATACTAGAACTCATACCCATTTCATTCAAAGCATGAAATTGATTAGCATAACACATAACAAGATGAAGTTGTGTAGTGACCACCATAGCCAAATTGCCGTATCTCCCTATTTCATTGTGTTTTGTAGGTTTCAGCCCTTTAAGCCATATTTAGCCTATTTTCTTTGTTAGCCACATTATCCTCACCTAGCCTAGATTAGGACCATCCATACCTTTGTTCTTAAGGCATAGTGAGCATGACCTAAGAATGAATTCCCTTCGTTCGTTATTGTGCAGAAAAACAAGTGTGGGGGAAGGGATTTATGTGTGTGATTGTGTGCCAAGAAAAACAAGAGGCACGGGTAGAAAAAGAGAAAAGAAAAAAAAAAGAAAGAAAAGAAGAAAATTCGTGAGAAAAAGAAAAGTATGTGAAAAAGTGTGAAAAGTGTTCAAAATAAGTGAGATTAAGCTCACAAGTGTTGGTTGTTGAAGAAAGGGTCCAAAAAGTTGAATTTGGCCCTAAGTATGTGTGATCTTCCCTTTATGTATCAAAGTTCATGGCTGCGTTTCAAAAGGGAGTTCTAAGTGTCATATTCATTACTTTGCTTGCTATTGCTTTAAGAACTTTTGTTTATCCTTAACCTTTCTTTGTTAGCCAATACCCCTAGCCCCGTTACAACCCTTGACTTTAATCTTGATAGGAGCATATTTATGCGACTTAGTTGGCTTGTTCTTGTGCATTTATGTTGTGTTTTCTTAGTTATTTTAGTGTTTAAAGCCATTTTCGTGTGTTTCTAGGTCCTAAAGACAAAGTATGCAAGAAGATGCATTGTGGAGCATTTTGGAGCAAAATTGGGCTTGGAATGGATATCACATGTTTGGAGCAAAAGGAATGGACGAAATTGAAGACTTGAAGATGTTAGGATTCCTAATCAAAGAAGGTTTCCTAATCAAAGAAGGATTCCTACTCACATAAGGATTCCTACTCAAATAAGGATTCCTACTCACATAAGGATTCCTACTCAAATAAGGATTCCTACTTGAAGTAGGAAAGTTAAGCCAAGGTTTCCTATTTTGGTTTGCCTTTCCTAATCCTAAATGTTTCCAAATTCCAGCAACTTTGAAGGCTTCCTATGCATTCTAGGACACAAATTGAAGGACTTAGACCACCTAAGGACCCTTGCCGCACCTCCTTACCCCTTTCCTCTTCCTTGCCGTGCAAGGGAGATGGTTATTTCCTGTTTCCTTGCATTAAAACACATTCCTATTCTGTTTTAAAGCCTTGCCGCATATCCCTGGCACTTTCCCTTAGTTTTCTGATTTTGTTTCCTCTTTCTAGATGCTTTTGACTTAATTTCTGATTACCTAAATAAGTTAGGGTTTTAATTTCCCTAAAACCTGTAAATAAACTTCCTTGTTGCAGCCACAGAGGATCCTTTCATCCATCCACACAACCTGTCTCGCCAGAATTCCTTCCCCAACCCTAGCCGCACCTATCCTTCACCATTCTCCATAGTTTCTGACCAAAAACACTCCCTGTCACACCATACATCCATCCTAGCCAATAACCCAGCCATCTACACCACTCATAACTCCCAAAACTCACCAACAACCCTTGTGCCGCAGCAAAGAGGAAGGAGGAGAGCCCTTGGACGTGCCTGCCATTCAAGTTAGGATTGCTGGAATGTTTAGGTGTAATCTTTCTTTTGTTTTCAATGTTTCAATTCAATAATCTTTGTTCTGTGAGTATGAGGAACTAAACCCCTCTTAGCTAGGGGGGGATTCGAAACCATGATTATACTTGCAATATGATTTGATTACATCCAGTTGTGATTCATAAGTTGTGAATTCAATTTACTTATCTGTTCATATTATAACTGATTTGTGTGTGTTAATTGAGGTGGCCAACTTAATTTGCATGCATGAATTTGATGCTAGAATATAAGGGAGTTTCACCTAATCGTTATGAACTTATATTCACAAGTAGTGAAGGTTGCTAGTCACGATCGCGTTAAGTAAATTCTTGGCATAAGTATCATGCAATTCATAGTTACAAGTGCCTCGTCAATGCTTATGATTTTCATAGAACTTAATGATCCTTGCTTGTATCTCTATTATGCAATTCATGTAGGGAACTTGTGGGGAATGCTTTGAGTTGTCGTATGCAATCATCCAATTCAATAAAATTAGGAAAATCTGAGGCTTAATTAGTGCAATTCACGGTTAATCTGGGGCGTTGAGAATTCATGGTTTATTGAAAAGCAACTGGAAATCGTTTTGTATGCAAGTGTGTCATGTGTGGAGAAGAACCTCCTAGTTATCCCATCATCCATAGTTTTCACCCAATTTCGTGCAGATTTCACTAGTTCTCTAAGTTTCTTGTTTTGTTTTCAAATTCGTCAAAACCCAATCCCCCCTTTACTTGTTGAGTCATATTAGTTAGAAACTGTTTTAGTTTGTGTTTTTGAGTGTTTTGAGTCAAGTTAAAATCTATTTTCGTCCAAAGTAGTGTTTAGAGTCCAAAACTGCCCAGTTTGTGTTTTTAGGCAGTTTTGAGTGTTTTTTGTGCTGTTTTGAGTCTTTTGAGTTGTTTTAGTGTTTTAGAGTCTAGTTTTGCATTCTTTGAGTCTAGTTTAGTGTTTAAACTTTGTTTTTACGTTTTTGAGTCAGTTTCAAGTGTTTTAGCAATCCCTCCTAATCCCCGGTCTAGAACGATCCCTACTTATACATATACTACAATTGTCAACAAGAGGGTTTAATTTGTGTGCTTATATATTTTGCATCAAATTTTTGGCGCCGTTGCCGGGGATTAGCAACTTTGCTAATCCCTTGGATCTTTTCTTTCTGTTTACTTTTAATTTGTTTAAGTTTCTGACTTTGTTTTGTTTCTTGTTTTTAGGTACTAGTTTATGACTCGAAGCTCTCAACCTGTTCATAAGAATATTTTGGACTTTGACGACAATTTTGAGAGGACTTTGAGAGGGCAGAGGAATCAACAAGCATCTAATCCATCTAGCCCTGAATTTGAGTTTGAAGAACCAGTGCTAGAAGAGGAAGAGGACCCCACGGCACAGGTTGTGGAAGAGGTACAAGTCATGGCAGCGGACAATCGAACAATCAAGGAGCTCTCTGCTTCGGGATTGGACAATGCCACACCCCTATGCATCCAATACCCCATGGCTGCTCAAGGCAAAACCGAGGAGTTCGAGTTGAAGTCAAGTTTGTTGCACCACATTCCAAAGTACCATGGGCTGTCCATGGAGGATCCAAACAAGCACTTGAAAGAGTTCGAAGTGGTGTGTTCAAGCATGACCCCTATCAACGTCGACGAAAGCATACTGAAGATGAAGGCTTTCCCTTTTTCTCTCTTGGAAAAGGCTAAAGATTGGTTGTATGAACTAGGCCCCGGAACTGTCACATCTTGGGAGAGCATGAAACGGGCGTTCTTGGAGAAGTTTTTCCCAACTTCTCGAGTCATTCTCTTACGTAAAAGGATTAGTGGCATTCAGCAAAATGAAGGTGAATCGTTTCCTACTTATTATGAATGTTTTAAAACTCTTGTTGCTTCATGTCCACAGCATCAAATGAAGGAGGAGCTTCTTCTTCAATATTTCTACGAAGGGCTTCTACCCATTGAACGTCAAATGCTAGATGCCTCAGCGGGCGGAGCTTTGGTGGACAAGACACCCATGGCTGCCAAGACCTTGATAGCTAACCGAGCGTTGAACGCTCAACAATATGAAGGTGTTGGACAAAGAAGCAACTCACGGCAGCAAGTAAATGAGGTAAGTGCCGTTTCTGATTTACAATCTCAAATCACTAACCTTACTTCTATGTTTTCGCAGTTTATGGAAGGATGTAAAACGCAAGGAATGTCCTCCAATGTATGTGGCGTGTGCTCCATTCAAGGCCACCAATCTGAGAAGTGTCCTCAATTAATTGAGAATGGTGGATGGGAATCTGCCAATGCCGTAGGTTTTGGAGGCCAAAACCAGCCAAGGAACGATCCATACTCTAATACCTACAATCCAGGTTGGAGAAACCACCCAAATTTCAAGTGGAAGGAGCCCCAACAATCCCAACAACAAGGAGGCTTTAGGCAGCAACCCCCGGGCTTCTACACTAAGCCATTCGCACCCACACAAGCACCACAGCAATCTGCTCAAACTAATTCAGGTACATCCATGGACAATGATCACATTACTCAATTACTAACCTCTTTGGTGCAGGGACAGCAAAATCAAACCAAAACAATGCTCAATCAAGCTAAAGAGGTGGATGAGTTGAAGAAACAAATGGGCCAAATGGCAGAATTCATGGGGCAATTCCGAGAACAAGGCAAACTTCCTAGCTCAACCGTTGTGAATCCAAAAGGAGGTTTCGAATCTGCAAAGGCCATTCTATTGAGAAGTGGAAAAGAGGTTGGGGCAGGTACACAACCATCAACATCAGGTCACAAAGAAGAGGAAAGACTTCAAGTTGAAGAGGAGGAACAAAGCCAACCCACGGCAAGGAAGGATACACCTTTGCCGCAAACCCTACGTGCTCCTAAACCATCAAATCTGTCCAACAAGGGTAAGAATGTGTCAAATTCAATTCCTACTAATGTTTTTCCTTCGAATGTTCCTTTTCCTAGCAGATTTATGCAAACAAAGAAAGAGGAAGCTGAAAAGGACATTCTAGAGACATTTAGGAAAGTTCAAGTCAATATACCACTTTTGGATGCAATTAAGCAAGTTCCGAGGTATGCCAAGTTTCTGAAGGAGTTGTGCACAACTAGGAAGAGAGTTTCGAACAAGGAGGTTGTGAAGGTAAGTGAAAATGTTTCAGCCGTATTGCAACGTAAACTGCCTCCTAAATGCAAAGATCCCGGCAGTTTTACGATTCCTTGTGTAATTGGCCATACTCGTTTTGAATCTGCCATGCTTGACTTAGGTGCATCTATAAATGTCATGCCTTATTCTATTTATGCATCTATGAACTTGGGTGAATTGAAAAAGGATGGTGTGATCATACAATTGGCTGATCGTTCTAACGCTTATCCAAAAGGAGTATTGGAGGATGTTTTAGTGCAGGTGAATCATTTAGTCTTCCAGGCTGATTTTTATGTTTTGGACATGGAAGATTCAGCCCATTCCACCTCTTTGCCGATTCTCCTTGGTAGGCCATTCATGAAGACAGCCCGCACCATGATTGATGTGTTCAAAGGAACGTTGTCAATGGAATTTGATGGGGAAGTGATTAATTTCAATATTTCTGAAACCATGAGATATCCTAATGATGATCACTCTTGTTTTTCTATTGATATTATTGATTCTTTGGCGCAGGTGTATTTGGAAGATTTGAATGACGATGCACTTGAAAAGGTCATTACAAGAGGGATGGAGCTCAACAACAAGTGGGCAGAACCCATGCTAACCCACGGCACACATGAACCAATCCATGCCGTGCCCTCTTGTGAGGAATTCATTGAGATGGTTGCTGCCCTTGAGTCACTACCCATGCATGAGTGTAAGTCTCCTAACTTTGATTCAATTCCTGTTTCGACTAATAAGTTGCTTCCTTCAGTGATTCAGGCACCTACCCTTGAACTTAAATCGTTACCAAATCATTTGAAGTATGTTTTCTTGGGGGAAAAAGAGACCTTACCTGCCATTATTTCCTCATCCCTCACGGCACAAGAAGAAGAGAAGCTAGTGCGTGTTTTAAGGGAGTTCAAATCTGCCCTAGGATGGACCTTAGCCGACATCAAGGGGATAAGCCCTACAACTTGCATGCATCACATATTTCTTGAGGAGGGGGCCAAACCAACTAGAGAGGCTCAACGCCGTCTCAACCCTCCGATGATGGAAGTTGTGAAAAAGGAGATAATCAAGCTACTTGATTGTGGAGTGATCTATCCTATCTCCGATAGCCGTTGGGTCTCACCTATCCAAGTTGTTCCCAAGAAATCTGGAGTGACGGTCGTGGAGAACGCTGAGAATGAGCTTGTGCCCACCCGGATCCAAACCGGTTGGCGAGTATGCATTGACTATAGAAAGATCAACGCCACAACAAGAAAAGATCACTTTCCATTGCCATTTCTTGATCAAATGCTTGAGAGGTTAGCGTGTCATTCATTTTATTGTTTTCTTGATGGATACTCTGGTTATAATCAAATTGTCATCGCCCCGGATGATCAAGAAAAGACCACTTTCACTTGTCCCTTTGGAACATTTGCATATCGACGCATGCCATTCGGTTTATGCAATGCCCCTGCCACGTTTCAAAGGTGTATGGTTAGTATATTTTCTGATTATGTTGAAAGGATTATTGAAATATTCATGGATGATTTTAGTGTGTTTGGTGATTCATTCGATAATTGCTTGGATAACCTCACTTTAATCTTGAAACGTTGTGTTGAAACAAACCTTGTGTTAAATTGGGAGAAATGTCTTTTCATGGTTAAACAAGGTATTGTTTTGGGTCACATAATCTCTGAAAAAGGTATTGAGGTTGATAAGTCTAAAATAGATCTTGTACGCTACTTACCCTCTCCTACTTCGGTTAGAGAGGTTCGTTCTTTTCTTGGTCATGCAGGATTCTATAGACGATTTATCAAGGATTTTTCCAAGATTGCACAGCCCCTATGCCGTCTCCTACAAAAGGAAGTGTCGTTTGAATTTAACGAGGCGTGTGAGAAAGCATTCAACCATCTTAAGGCCTTACTCACCACGGCACCAATCATCACTCCACCAGATTGGAGCATTCCCTTTGAGCTCATGTGTGATGCATCGGATTATGCAATTGGAGCTGTTTTGGGCCAAAGGAAAAACAAGCAGCCACATGTCATTTATTATGCTTCACGCACCTTAAATGACGCCCAATTGAATTATTCCACAACTGAAAAAGAACTCTTGGCTGTTGTATTTGCATTAGATAAGTTTCGGTCTTATTTAATTGGCACTAAAGTCATTGTTTTCACTGATCATGCAGCTCTGAAGTACTTGCTCACCAAAAAGGAAGCTAAACCAAGACTCATTCGCTGGATGCTTTTACTTCAAGAGTTCGATATTGAAATTAGGGACAAGAAAGTGTGTGAAAACGTGGTGGCTGACCACCTAAGTCGTATGGTGCATCATGAGGAGTCCTTACCCATTGCTGAAACGTTTCCTGATGAACAATTGCTGTCCATAAAGGTAAGTGAACCTTGGTATGCTGATTTGGTTAACTTTTTGGTGTCTAAACAGTTTCCAAACACGTTCACTAGACACCAACGTGATAAGCTCAGGAATGATGCACGGTTTTATGTGTGGGATGATCCATACTTATGGAAATTTTGCCCTGATCAGATTGTATGTCGATGTGTGCAAGATTTTGAATTTCATTCAATTTTGAGCTTTTGTCATACATATGCATGTGGTGGTCACTTTGGCACACAAAGAACAGCACTTAAGGTGTTACAATGTGGATTCTATTGGCCTAGTATCTTTAAAGATGCTAGAACTTTTTGTTTAACATGTGATAAATGCCAAAGAACAGGAAATATCAGTGCAAGAGATCAAATGCCGCAGGTTTCCATCCTCAATGTTGAAATTTTTGATGTTTGGGGTATTGATTTTATGGGTCCCTTCCCTTCCTCGTTTGGTTTCATGTATATTTTGCTTGCGGTTGATTATGTGTCAAAGTGGGTGGAAGCAAAAGCCACCCGGACTAATGATTCTAAAGTGGTTGCAGATTTCATTAGAACTAACATATTTGCAAGGTTTGGCATGCCACGAGTGATCATAAGCGATGGAGGGTCTCACTTTTGCAACCGGACCATTGAGGCGTTGTTTCGAAAGTATAATGTCAACCATAAGGTTTCTACACCTTATCACCCTCAAACGAATGGCCAAGCCGAGGTTTCTAACCGAGAAATCAAGCAAATACTTGAAAAGACCGTTGGACCGACAAGGAAGGATTGGAGCTCACGTTTAGATGATGCACTGTGGGCATATCGTACGGCATACAAAACACCCATTGGGATGTCCCCATTTCGGCTCATCTATGGCAAGCCCTGCCATTTACCCGTGGAGCTTGAGCACAAGGCACATTGGGCGGTCAAGACCTTCAATATGGATGTGGACATGGCTGGAAATCAAAGAAAGCTTCAATTGAATGAACTTGAAGAGATTAGGCATGACGCTTATGAGAATGCTCGCATTTACAAGGAGAAGACCAAGGCTTTCCATGACAAACTGATTCGTGGCAAAACATTCTCTTTAGGGCAGAAAGTGCTATTGTTCAATTCCCGTCTCCGTTTGTTTCCTGGTAAGTTACGTTCAAAGTGGATTGGACCATTTGTTATTACTAACATATCTCCTTATGGCGCAATCCAGATTCAAAGCCTAAAAACAGGTCATGAATTCCAAGTAAACGGACAGCGTTTGAAGCCTTACTATGAGCACTTTGAGGAGCATGCCGTGGAGGAGATTTCTCTTCAGGCCATGGGCTCCAATGGGGAGTGAATGAGTTCTTCGTCCGGCTGTAAGACGTTAAAGCAAGTGCTTCTTGGGAGGCAACCCATGCATTCAACAAGGGAAGACTTAGGATTCACTCCAATTCCAGATTTGCGTTCCTAAACCCTTCTCTTTGTTGTTGTTTCTTTTCTGCCATGCTTAGTGTGTTTTTTTCCGTTGTTTGTTAGTTTGTTTGTTTTTTTTGTGTGAGCTTATGCTTGAAACATTGAGGACAATGTTTGATTTAAGTGTGGGGGGGGGGGGTAAATAAGTGTTTTTGCATGAAATTGTGGGATTTTATCACCCCTAACTTCAAAAGTTGTTCCTTGTTGTTTTTAAGTGTTTTTAAGCTGTTTTGGTATGTTTTAGTTTGTTTTGGCTTAAAAATCCGAAAATCTCAGAAAAATTTGAAAAATTGTTGTGAAAAACCCAAAAAGAGTTGTTTTTGTGTTGTTTTGGTGAGTTTGTGTCTTAGGTACCTTCCAACACAATGATGAGGATTTGGTTTTTAATTGCATGACTGTTAAAGAGAGTTATAAACATGGATGAAAGTTTGATTTACTCTTTGGTTTATGCTTGGTTGTGGTTATAATTTATGAATTCACATGCAATCATAAAGGATAAAATCAGTTTTTGTAACATGCTTGAAGGAAGGAACTCAAATTAATGTTACAACCTTGTGAGACTTGAGCCTTAAACGTTCTTTTGGAGAGTTATAATCTGTGCATTTGTTGTTTTCTAAAGTCGTTTCATGATTGATGCAAAATATATAAGCACACAAATTAAACCCTCTTTTTATCGATTGTAGCAAAGTATGTAAGTAGGGATCGTTCTAGGCCGGGGATTAGGAGGGATTGCTAAACCACTTGAAAACTGACTCAAAAACTTAAAACAAAGTTAAAACACTAAATTAGACTCAAAGAATGCAAAACCATACTTTAAAACACTAAGACAAACCAAAAGACTCAAAACAGCAACCAAACACTCAAAACTGCCTTAAAAACACAAACTGAATTGATTTCTAACTAACTTGACACTTCAAAATAAAGGGGGAATTGGTTTTGACGAATTTGAAAACAAAACAAAAACTTTGTAAAACAAAACAGATTGTAAAACGAAATTGGTTTAAATTAATGGATGGAAGGCTAGCTAAGGGGTTCTTCTCCACACATGTCATACTTGCATACAAAACGATTTCTAATTGCAATTCAATAACCCACGAATTCTCAACACTCCAAGTTAATTAGGTCCGCTTAAATTAACTCTCAGATTTCCCTTATGTCAATGAATTGGATGGAAACTGCGCATCACAATCAAATTATTTTTCAAGAGTTCTCTATATGAAAGCGCATACTAGAGATACAATCAAAGATCATTACGTTCAATGGAAATCATAAGTATTGACGAGGCACTTGTAACTATGAAAGCGCATGATACTTATGCCAAGAATTTACTTAACACAATTGAGATCATCAACCTTTACTACTTGTGAATATAAAGTTGTAACGATTAGGTGAAACTTCCTTATATCCTAGCATTAGATTTATGCATGACAATTAAGCGTGCACTCTCAACCAACACACACAAATCAGTTTTAATATGAACAGATAAGTAAATTGAAATCACAATTTATGAATCACAACTAGAGGTAATCAAATCATATAGCAAGCATAAACATGGTTTCGAATCCCCCCCTTAGCCAGAGGGGAGTTTAGTTCCTCATACGTACAGAACAAAGAGTATTGAATTTAAACATTGGAATCAAAGGAAAGAAAACACCTAAAACTTCCAGCAATTCAAACTTGAATGGCATGCACGTCCCAGGGCTCCTTCTCCTCCTCTTTGCTGCGGCACAAGGTCTTGGGACAGGTTTAGGGGGTTATGAATGGTGTAGAAGGCTGGGTTAATGGCTAGGATGGATGTATGGTGCGGCAGCGAGTGGTGGATGATTTCTGGCGTGAATGATGTATATGGAGGGTGGTTGTGCGCGGCAAGGGGTGGAGAAATATATATATAGGCACCAAAAACCCTAGATGAATCAGATTAGGACTTGTAGAAAGCCAAATCCATCCAGAAATAGGTTCAAAACAATCAGATTTCTAATGGGAAAGGGCCTAATGTGCGGCAGGTTTGGATAAGGAGGGATAAGGCTTCTAGAAAGCCTTGCAAGGCAAGGAAATCAGATTCTAGAAGGGAAGGAGGCGCCAGATTTTCAGGGTTCTGGAAGGAATGTGTTTTGTGGCAGATTTTGGGGCTTCTAGAGGGATTTGGGGCGCCACTTTTATAGGACAAGGGATAAGACTTCTAGAAATCAGGTTTTAAGTCCCCTAAACTGAAGAAAACAGGTTAGGATAAGATTAGGATAAGATTGGATAAGATAAGGTAAGATAAGATAAGGATTGGATAAGATAAGATAAGATAAGGTTGTTTTAGATAATGTTTTGGATAATTCTCCTTCTTTTGAGCTGATTCCTTATCTTCTTTATCTTTGACTTCTTTCTTCCATCTTCTTAGCTGATTTCAAGCCTTTATATCCTCAATTTCGTCCATCAACTTGCCTCCATGCTTGCACTACCCAATCTTGGCCCAAAAATGCTCTAGAATGCTCCAAATTGCTTCTTTTTGCATACTTGCCCTTAGAACCTGAAAATACATCAAACTAGCTTAAAAGACTACTTTAACTAAGGAAAAACAACATAAATGCACAAGAACAAGCTAACTAAGGTGCATAAATATGCCCTTATCAAATTCCCCCACACTTAGCTTTTGCTAGTCCTCGAGCAAAACAATACAAAGTAAACAAAACGAAACAAAACAAGTATAACACCACCTAAACCTTCCAACAATTGTCTCAGGGATTTCCAATGCACATGATATGTTAAAAATCATCATTCCCACAGATTTTGGCCATCTTTACGCTTAAGCACATACTTAATCATAGTCACAACTTACTAGTTCACAAATAACCAATTAAAACAATGTTTTGAATGCAGTAACATGCCTTAGAGAATTCACTCAATTCCTCACTAGGTACACTCTTATTTTCACTCAGATTTTCTAACTACACTCCCTATACTAAGTATATGTGAGAAGATTGATGTAAACATGAAAACAAACACTCACATATGTTTATAACAAAGAAAGCAATTTCTGGAGTTAATAAGCATGTTTAGATATGATCTCATGAATGGAATGCTACTACTTAGATGCGAGAGTCAGTGACACCATATGCTCAGATCAATCCCAAACTCCACATATTGAAACACACAACACTCAAGATTAAAGTCAAGGGTTGTAACGGGGCTTGGGGAGTTGGCTAACAATGAAAGGATAGGAAAAACAAACGTTCTTAGAGCAATAGCAAGCAAAATAATGAAATTGAACTTAGAATTCCCTTTGGCATGCAGAAATCAACTTTTAAACACAAAGGGAAGATTCAAGCAACAAATAGGGCCGGATTCAATGTTTTGGACCCTTCCTTCAAGAAACAACACTTGAGAACTCTTTTTCACATCTTTTCAACTCCTTTTTCATTCTTTTCACAACTTTTTCTTTTTTTCTTTCTATTTTCCACGAATTTTTCTTCTTCTCTTTTTTTTTCTTTTTTCTTTTCTTTTCTTTGCCGTGCCTCATTCGAGACTTTGGCACACCCACAACAAAACTCACTTCCCCCACACTTGTTTTCTGCCAAACAATGATCAAAAGGAATTCATATTGAGTCATGCATTACTATGCTTTAAGAACAAAGGTATGGATGGTCCTAATCTAGGCTAGGTGAGGATATGGTGTCACTGGTTCTCGCATCTAAGTAGTAGCATTCCATTCATGAGATCATATCTAAACATGTTTATTAACTCCAGAAATTGCTTTCTTTGTTATAAACATATGTGAGTGTTTGTTTTCATGTTTACATCAATCTTCTCACATATACCTAGTGTAGGGTGTGTAGTCAAAAAATGTGTGTGAAAATTGAGTGCATATCTTGTAAGGAATTGAGTGAATTCTCTAATGCATGTTACTACATTCAAAACATCGTTTTAATTGGTTAAATGTGAACTAGTAAGTGGTGACTGTGATTAAGTATGTGCTCAAGTGTTAAGTTGACTAAAATATGTGCAAGTGATGATTTTTAATATGTCATGTGCATTGGAAATCCCTGAGGCAAATGTTGGAAGGTGTAAGTTGTGTTTTGTTTGTTTTGTTTCGTTTGTTTTCTTTTGTTTGCTTGTTTTGCTCGAGGACTAGCAAAAGCTAAGAGTGGGGGAATTTGATAGGAGCATATTTATGCGACTTAGTTGGCTTGTTCTTGTGCATTTATGTTGTGTTTTCTTAGTTATTTTAGTGTTTAAAGCCATTTTCGTGTGTTTCTAGGTCCTAAAGACAAAGTATGCAAGAAGATGCATTTTGGAGCAAAATTGGGCTTGGAATGGATATCACATGTTTGGAGCAAAAGGAATGGACGAAATTGAAGACTTGAAGATGTTAGGATTCCTAATCAAAGAAGGTTTCCTAATCAAAGAAGTATTCCTAATTGAAGATGGATTCCTACTCACATAAGGATTCCTACTCAAATAAGGATTCCTACTCACATAAGGATTCCTACTCAAATAAGGATTCCTACTCACATAAGGATTCCTACTCAAATAAGGATTCCTACTTGAAGTAGGAAAGTTAAGCCAAGGTTTCCTATTTTGGTTTGCCTTTCCTAATCCTAAATGCTTCCAAATTCCAGCAACTTTGAAGGCTTCCTATGCATTCTAGGACACAAATTGAAGGACTTAGACCACCTAAGGACCCTTGCCGCACCTCCTTACCCCTTTCCTCTTCCTTTCCGTGCAAGGGAGATGGTTATTTCCTGTTTCCTTGCATTAAAACACTTTCCTATTCTGTTTTAAAGCTTGCCGCATATCCCTGGCACTTTCCCTTAGTTTTCTGATTTTGTTTCCTCTTTCTAGATGCTTTTGACTTAATTTCTGATTACCTAAATAAGTTAGGGTTTTAATTTCCCTAAAACCTTTAAATAAACTTCCTTGTTGCAGCCACAGAGGATCCTTTCATCCATCCACACAACCAGTCTCGCCAGAATTCCTTCCCCAACCCTAGCCGCACCTATCCTTCACCATTCTCCATAGTTTCTGACCAAAAACACTCCCTGTCACACCATACATCCATCCTAGCCAATAACCCAGCCATCTACACCACTCATAACTCCCAAAACTCACCAACAACCCTTGTACCGCAGCAAAGAGGAAGGAGGAGAGCCCTTGGACGTGCCTGCCATTCAAGTTAGGATTGCTGGAACGTTTAGGTGTAATCTTTCTTTTGTTTTCAATGTTTCAATTCAATAATCTTTGTTCTGTGAGTATGAGGAACTAAACCCCTCTTAGCTAGGGGGGGATTCGAAACCATGATTATACTTGCAATATGATTTGATTACATCCAGTTGTGATTCATAAGTTGTGAATTCAATTTACTTATCTGTTCATATTATAACTGATTTGTGTGTGTTAATTGAGGTGGCCAACTTAATTTGCATGCATGAATTTGATGCTAGAATATAAGGGAGTTTCACCTAATCGTTATGAACTTATATTCACAAGTAGTGAAGGTTGCTAGTCACGATCGCGTTAAGTAAATTCTTGGCATAAGTATCATGCAATTCATAGTTACGAGTGCCTCGTCAATGCTTATGATTTTCATAGAACTTAATGATCCTTGCTTGTATCTCTATTATGCAATTCATGTAGGGAACTTGTGGGGAATGCTTTGAGTTGTCGTATGCAATCATCCAATTCAATAAAATTAGGAAAATCTGAGGGTTAATTAGTGCAATTCACGGTTAATCTGGGGCGTTGAGAATTCATGGTTTATTGAAAAGCAACTGGAAATCGTTTTGTATGCAAGTGTGTCATGTGTGGAGAAGAACCTCCTAGTTATCCCATCATCCATAGTTTTCACCCAATTTCGTGCAGATTTCACTAGTTCTTTAAGTTTCTTGTTTTGTTTTCAAATTCGTCAAAACCCAATCCCCCCTTTACTTGTTGAGTCATATTAGTTAGAAACTGTTTTAGTTTGTGTTTTTGAGTGTTGATAGGAGCATATTTATGCTACTTATTTAGTGTGTTTTCTTGCATTTGTTTAGCTAGTTGTTGCTTAATATAGTGTTTAAAGTCATTTTCGTGTGTTTTTAGGTCCAAGAAGCAAAGTTGGCAAAAAGATGCATTTTGGAGCATTTTAGAGCAAATCTGGGCTTGGAATGGATAGCACAAGCAATGGGCATGAAGATGGACGAATTTGGAGTCCAAATGGAGTTAGGAATATGTTTCAAGGTTGGAGAAATAAATTCAAATCATTGAAGATAAGGAATCAGCTCAAAAGAAGGAGAATTATCCAAAACATTATCCAAAACAACCTTATCTTATCTTTAAACTTTGAATTTGGACTGCACCATGAGGAAAAACATTAGTAACCACAAAAGGACCAATCCACTTAGAACGCAACTTACCTGGAAATAGACGAAGGCGAGAATTGAAAAGTAACACTTTCTGCCCTATAGAGAACAGCTTGCTACGAATCATCTTGTCATGGAATGCCTTTGTTTTCTCCTTGTAGATCCGTGCATTCTCATAAGCTTCATTCCTAATTTCTTCTAGCTCATTCAATTGAAGCTTTCTATGAAGACCTGCGGCATCAATGTCCATGTTGAATGTTTTGACAGCCCAATGTGCACGGTGTTCTAACTCGACGGGAAGATGACATGGTTTCCCATAGACTAGCCGAAATGGGGACATTCCAATTGGGGTTTTATAGGCAGTGCGATATGCCCACAATGCATCATTCAAACGCAAGCTCCAATCCTTCCGAGTTGGCCCTACGGTTTTCTCCAAAATCTGCTTGATTTCTCTATTTGAAACCTCGGCTTGCCCACTGGTTTGAGGGTGATAAGGTGTTGAAACCTTATGCGTGACATTATACTTCTTGAGCAGCGCCTCAATGGTTCGATTGCAAAAATGGGAACCCCCATCACTGATTAGGACTCTTGGCATTCCAAATCTAGCAAATATGTTAGTTCTAACAAAATCTGCAACCACTTTAGAATCATTAGTTCGGGTGGCTTTTGCTTCCACCCATTTCGACACATAATCCACAGCAAGCAAAATATAAAGGAAACCATGTGAGGAAGGAAAAGGACCCATGAAATCAATACCCCAAACATCAAAGATTTCAACACTAAATATGGGGTGTTGCGGCATTTGTTGTTTAGGACCTATATTGCCCGTTCTTTGACATCTATCACAAGTCATACAAAAAGTTCTAGCATCTCTAAAGATAGTAGGCCAATAAAATCCACATTCTAAAACTTTATGTGCTGTTCTTTGAGTACCAAAGTGACCTCCACATGCATAGGTGTGACAGAAAGTTAAAATTGAATTAAACTCAGAATCATGCACACACCTACGTAAAACCTGATCAGGGCAATATTTCCACAAGTATGGGTCATCCCAAACATAAGAACGTGCATCCTTTTTAAGTTTATCACTTTGGTGCTTGTTTAGCTCTCTTGGAATGTGTTTAGACACCAAATAATTTACTACATCAGCATACCATGGCTCACTTACCTTGATGGACAGCAGCTGCTCATCTGGGAATGTCTCTTGGATAGGCACGGCATCCTCCTCATGCACCATACGGCTCAAGTGATCAGCCACCACGTTTTCACTCCCCTTCTTGTCCCGGATTTCAATATCGAACTCTTGGAGAAGAAGCATCCAGCGAATGAGTCTTGGTTTGGCCTCTTTCTTGGTGAACAAATACTTCAAAGCTGCATGGTCAGTGTAAATAATAACTTTAGTACCAAGTAAATAAGAACGAAACTTATCTAAAGCAAACACAACAGCAAGAAGTTCTTTTTCAGTGGTAGAGTAATTCAATTGTGCATCATTCAAGGTCCAAGATGCATAATAGATGACATGGGGCTTCTTGTCCTTCCTTTGTCCCAAAACAGCTCCTAATGCATAATCCGAAGCATCACACATAAGCTCAAAAGGAAGGCTCTAATCTGGTGGGACTATGATGGGGGCCGAAGTTAGCATCTCTTTGAGGTGTTTGAATGCCTTCTCACATTCCTCATCAAACACAAAAGTCACATCTTTCTGGAGGAGACGGCAAAGGGGGGTGGAGATCTTCGAAAAATCCTTGATGAATCGCCTATAGAAACCTGCATGTCCAAGAAAAGAACGAACCTCTCTAACCGAAGTAGGAGAGGGTAAGTAACGCACAAGGTCTATTTTTGATTTATCAACCTCAATTCCCCTTTCTGAAATGATATGACCTAAAACTATGCCTTGTTTTACCATAAAGTGACATTTTTCCCAATTCAAAACAAGGTTAGTTTCAATGCAACGTTTTAGAATCAAAGTGAGATTATCTAAGCACCCATCAAACGAATCCCCAAAAACACTAAAATCATCCATGAATACCTCAATAATCTTCTCCACAAAATCTGAAAAGATACTTACCATGCATCTTTGAAAGGTGGCAGGTGCATTGCATAAACCGAATGGCATGCGACGATAGGCAAAGGTACCAAAGGGGCACGTGAAAGTGGTCTTTTCTTGGTCATCCGGAGCTATAACAATCTGATTATACCCAGAATAACCATCAAGAAAACAATAAAAAGAATGACCGGCTAACCTTTCAAGCATTTGATCAATGAACGGCAAAGGGAAGTGGTCCTTCCTCGTGGTGGCGTTTAGCTTCCTATAGTCGATGCACACTCTCCAACCTGTTTGGATACGTGTGGGCACAAGTTCATTCTCGGCATTCTTCACCACAGTGACTCCGGATTTCTTTGGAACACATTGCACTGGTGAAACCCAACGACTATCCGAGATTGGATAAATCACGCCACAATCAAGAAGCTTTATAATCTCCTTCTTCACAACTTCCATCATTGGAGGGTTGAGTCGGCGTTGAGCCTCTCGAGTTGGTTTAGCCCCCTCCTCTAGAAGTATGCGATGCATGCATGTTGTTGGGCTAATCCCCTGATATCGGCCAATGTCTACCCAATGGCTGTTTTGTGCTCTTTCAACACCCGAATTAACTTTCCTTCCTCTGTTGTCGTGAGTGTGGAGGACACAATGACGGGCAACGTCTCGTTATCTCCCAAAAAGACGTACTTCAAATGATCCGGCAATGGTTTAAGCTCAAGTACGGGTGCCTGAATTACTGAGGGTAACAACTTGTTAGTAGAAATTGGAATTGAAATTGGTTTTGAAGGCTTACCATGGTGCTGAGGTAGTGACTCTAGGCCAGCCACCATCTCGGCCTCCTCTTCACTTCTAGGCACGGCAATATTGGGTTTTTCCCCAATTCCTTGTGCAATTGTTGATTCAAGGGGATCCCTCTCCAAGGAATCAAGGTAATCCTGCGCCAATTCATCAAATATATCAATAGCAAAACAAGAATGATTTTCTTTAGGAAATTTAATAGTTTCAGCAAGATTGAAATCAATAACTTCCCCATCAAATTCCATTGTCAACGTCCCTTTGAACACATCGATCTTGGTGCGGGCTGTTTTCATGAAAGGTCTCCCAAGGAGGATAGGCAATGGGGTGGAATGGGGTGTATCCTCCATGTCAAGCACATAAAAATCTGCTGGAAAAATCAGATTTCCAACCTGCACCAAAACATCTTCCAAAACTCCTTTTGGATATGCATTAGAACGATCGGCTAATTGGATTATAACACCATCGTTTTTAAGCTCACCTAAGTTCATAGAAGCATAAATAGAGTATGGCATGACATTAATTGAAGCTCCTAAGTCTAACATAGCATGTTCAAACTTAGTACTACCAATAACGCAAGGAATTGTAAAACTACCCGGATCTTTGCATTTAGGGGGTAATTTCCTTTGTAGAACAGCAGAGACATTCTCACTTACTTGAACCACTTCTTTGTTAGAAATCCTTCTCCTTGTTGTACAAAGCTCTTTCAAAAACTTAGCATACCTTGGGACTTGCTTTATTGCATCAAGGAGTGGGATATTGACTTGAACTTTCTGGAATGTCTCTAGAATGTCTTTTTCAGCATCCTCTTTCTTTGATTGCCGCAACCTGCTAGGAAAGGGCACAATTAGTGGAGTAGAGCTAGACGAATTCATATTGGAACTTACCTTGATGGTTGAGGACGGTTTAGAAGTGGGGATTTGCTGCGGCAAGGATTGTGCATTCCTTGCCGTGGGTTTGGGTGATTCATCCTCCTCCAATTGCAGCTTCTTGTCCTCTTCTTGACTTGATCTAGATGGTTGTGAATCAGTTCCAACCTGCTTACCACTTCTCAACGTGATTGCTTGGGCGGTTTCAAATCCTCCCTTAGGATTAACAACGGTTGAACTAGGCAATCTGCCTTGTTCTCGGAATTGGCCCATGAATTCAGCCATTTGACCCAGTTGTTTCTTCAGTTCATCCACCTCTTTAGCTTGATTTTTTATGCTCTGCACGTCCTGTGTCAAAGAGGTTAGTACTTGAAGAATTTTATCATTATTTAACGACGAACCTGAATTGGTTTGGGCCGAAGTTGGTTGAGGTTGTGGGGCTGCATACGGCCTTGGAAACATCTCAGGGGGCTGTCTAAATCCGCTTTGTGGCTGTGCTTGCTGAGAATCCCTCAACTTGAAGTTTGGATGATCTCTCCATCCCGGATTGTATGTGTTTGAGTATGGGTCGTGTCTTTGTTGGGTTTGGCCTTGGAAACCCACGGCTTGGGCAGTTTCCCACCCCCCATTCTCAATCAATTGAGGGCATTGATCGTTGAGATGTCCCTGCATAGAACACACTCCACATATGGCCGGCCCTTGTGCTTTGGTTCCATCCACAACCTGTGACAAAAGAAGAGTGAGATTAGCCATTTGAGATTGTAATTCTGAAATTGCATTTACCTCATTCACTTGTTGTTGCCGTGGCCCTTCTCTCTGTCCAACTCCTTCGTATTGTTGCGCATTCAAGGCTCGATTTGCAATTAGAGTCTTGGCAGCCACGGGTGTTTTGTCAACCAAAGCTCCTCCCGCTGAAGCATCAAGCAATCTCTCAATGGGGAGAAGTCCTTCATAGAAATATTGGAGGAGAAGCTCTTCCTTCATTTGGTGTTGTGGACAAGAAGCAACAAGCGCCTTGAACCGCTCATAACAGGCTGGAAACGATTCCCCTTGGTTTTGTTGAATGCCACTTATCCTTTTCCTCAAGAGAATGACTCTTGAAGTTGGGAAAAATTTCTCTAAGAATGCGCGCTTCATGCTTTCCCACGAAGTAACGGTTCCAGGTGCTAGTTCGTAGAGCCAATCCTTAGCCTTTTCCAAAAGAGAGAATGGAAAGGCTTTCATCTTCAATATACTCCCATCAACATTGACAGGGGTCATGCTTGAACAAACCACTTCAAATTCCTTCAAGTGCTTGTTCGGATCTTCCATGGACAACCCGTGGAATTTGGGGATGTGGTGCAACAAGCTAGACTTCAATTCAAACTCATCAGTCTTGCCTTGAGCCGCCCTAGGATATTGAATGCATAAAGGGGTCGCATTGTCCAATCCCGAGGCTGAAAGTTCTTTGATTGTTCGGTTATCTGCAGCCATGTCGTGCTCCTCTTCCAAATCCTCTTCAATTTCAACTTCAGATTCGGAATTAGAACTTGAACTAAGTAGATCAGGTTCTGGGTGCTTCCTCTTCCTTCTCAAATCTCGCTCAAAATCGTCGTTAAACTCCAAGATATGCGCGTGAACGGGTTGAGAACTTCGAGTCATACACTAGTACCTAAAACAAAGAAAACAAAACAAATCAGAAAACTAAGCAAAACAGAAACAAAAACAAGTTAAAATGCACGGCAGAAACTAAAGAGATTAGCAAGTTTGCTAATCCCCGGCAACGGCGCCAAAATTTGATGTGAGAATTACTTGACACTCAAATTAAAACCCTATCGACGTAGTATATAAAAGTAGGGATCGTTTTAGGCCGGGGATTAGAAGGGATGCTAATCTACACAAATTACACTCTAAAACACTAAACTGGACTCAATTAACTCAAAACAGCAAATAGAACTCAAACTAGACAGTTTCTGGACTCTAAAGACTCAAAACAAGCTAAATAGACCTAAAACACACAAAACAGATTCTTTAGACTCAAAACGAACACCTAAGATTGATTTGAACGAAATTAAGACTCAAATTGACTCAAAAGACTAAAAGACTCAAGATTTGACGAATTTAGACTATCTTAACACAAATTAAGAGCAAGGGATTGTTTGAAAACGGATTTAAACTTAAGCAAAACAGAATTGTAAACTAGACTTAGTTTTGTACGAAATTGGTGATTTAAATGGGTGAATGGCTAGTTAGAAGGATCCTTATCCACACATAAACATATGCATACAACTTGATTCCCAGTTACTCTTTCGATAAACTATGAATGACAATGTTCCGAATTAATTGTATTGAACTAATCAATTCCCAGATTTCCCTAGATTCATTGAATTGAATGGATAACGCATCACAACCAAATTATTCTTCCTCAAACTCCCTAACTATGGAATACGCATGATAGAGACATTCAACAAAGATCATTAAGTTCAATGGAAATCATGAACATTGACAAGGCATTCATAACTATGGAAGACGCATGTTAATCCAGCCTAGGGTTTACTTAACATGATTGTGACTAGCAACCTTTACTACTTGTGACTATAAGTTCATAACGATTAGGTGAAATTCCCTTATATTCTAGCATCAAATTCATGCATGTAAACTAAGTATGCATCCTTAATCAACACACAAGAACAAGTTCTTAATAAAACAGATAAGTAAACCACATTCACAATTTATGAAATCATAACTGGAGTAAATCAAATCATAAGAAACATATATTCATGGCTTCAAATTCCCCCTCTAACTAATAGGGGTTTAGTTCCTCATGATAGCAATTAAACAAAGAAAACTGAATTGAAACATTGAAAACAAAGATAGACAACACCTAAGAACGCTCCAGCAGTAGTCACGACTTAGAGTGGCACCTTCTCCTTCCTTCCTTGAATAGCTGCGGCACAAGAGGGGTTTTCTGGGTTTGTGTGGATGATATGGCACGGCAGAGAAACTATGGAGAATGGTGAAGGAAAGGGGCGGCAGAGAGTGGTGGATGATTTTTCGCGTGAATGATGTATATGGAGGGTGGTGTGTACGGCAAAGGGTTGATTAATATATATATAGGCACCAAAAACCCTAGGTGAATCAGATTAGGACTTCTAGAAAGCCAAATCCATCCAGAAATAGGCTCAAAACAATCAGATTTCCAATGGGAAAGGCCTAAGGTGCGGCAGATTTGGATAAGGAGGGATAAGGCTTCTAGAAAGCCTTGCAAGGCAAGGAAATCAGGTTTTCTAGAAGGCTAGGTGCGGCAAGGCTTAGGGTTTCCAGAAACTTAATTTAAATGTCCCCCAATCAGAAAATAAACCCTCATTGTACCAGGAATTGAATTAGAAAAGGATTAGGATAGGATAAGGTTTGTTAAGATAAGATAAGGGTTGGATAAGATAAGATAAGATAAGGTTGTTTGGATAATGTTTTGGATAATCCTCCTTCTTTTGAGCTGATTCCTTATCTTCAATGATTTGAATTTATTTCTCCAACCTTGAAACATATTCCTAACTCCATTTAGACTCCAAATTCGTCTATCTTCATGCCCATTGCTTGTGCTATCCCTTCCAAGCCCAGATTTGCTCTAAAATGCTCCAAAATGCATCTTTTTGCCAACTTTGCTTCTTGGACCTAAAAACACACGAAAATGACTTTAAACACTATACTAAGCAACAAATAGCTTAAGCAAATGCAAGAAAACACACTAACTAAGTAGCATAAATATGCTCCTACCATTGGTTACTACTTAGATGGCGTTTCATCATTTAGTTCCAAATACTAGAACTCATACGCATTTCATTCAAAGCATGACATTGATTTGCATAACACATATCAAGATGAAGTTGTGTAGTGACCACCATAGCCAAACAGCCGTACCCCCTTTGTCATATGTTTTGTAGGTTTAACCCCTTTGAGCCTTGTTTAGCCTATGTTCTTTGTTAACTCCATTATCCTTACCTAGCCTAGTGTAGGACTATCCATACCCTTGTTCTTGAAGCATAGTAAAACATAATTTCGATGGAATTCCTTTTGTTGAACTTCTTGGAGAAAAACAAGTGTGGGGGAAGGGATTTGTGTGTGTGTGTGTGCCAAGAAAAAGAAATAAAGCACGGGTAGAAAAAAAGAAAAATTCGTAGAAAAAGAAAAAGAAAAAGAAAAAGTTGTGAAAAGAATGAAAAAGAGTTGAAAAATAAGTGAGAATGAGCTCACAAGTGTCGATTGTTGAAGGAAGGGTCCAAAACATCAAAATTCGGCCCTAGAGTGTGTAAATCTTCCCTTATTGTGTTAAAGTTGATTTCTGCATTCAAAATTTAATTCTAAGTGTTGGTTTCATTGCTTTGCTTACTATTTCTTTAAGAACCTTTGTTTTCCATATCCTTTCTTTCTTACCCAACACCCTTAGCCCCGTTACAACCCTTTAACTTCAATCTTGGGTGTTGTGTGTTTCAATATGTGGAGTTTGGAATTGGTATGAGCATATGGTGTCACTGGTTCTCGCATCTAAGTAGTGATAGGAGCATATTTGCATCACTTAGTTAGCTTGTTTCCTTGCATTTAGGTTGTTAGTTCTTAGTTATTTTAGTCTTTAAAGCCATTTTCGTGTGTTTTCAGGTTCTAAGGGCTAAAGGAGCAAGAAAGTGCATTTTGGTGCTTTTTGGAGCAGTTTTGGGCTTGGAATGGATTGCACATGCTTGGAGCTAAATGGATGGACGAAATTGAAGATCAAATGAGCTTAGGATTGAATGAAGAATGAAGAGTTCAAAATTGGAAGCCAAAGTTTCTAAAGTTGGAAGTTTCTATTCTTGGAGGTTTCCATTCTTGAAAGTTTCTATTTTTGGCTTAGAAGTTTCCTAATCCTTCTTCACCTATGTTCCAGCCACAAAAGGATTCCAAAATATGTTAGGACACTTAATTACTTGTTCTAGAAGTCCTAAACTTGCCCTAAAGTCCATGCCGCACCACCCTTGCACATTCCTCTTCCTTGCCGCATAAAACACCACCTTTCTTTCCTATTTTCTGACCCAAAATCACATTCCCTTTGTGTTCTATGCCTTGCCACACAAGGAGGAGCCTTTCTTACTTATTTTGTACCTTTAAACACATTCCTTTTCTCTCCTACACAATTCTGCCGAATTTCACATTCCTATTTCTCTTTAAATTCTGATCCTTACTTACCCTTTCAATTTGGAACAAAATAGCTTAGTTTTATTCACCTTTCTTTCTTTCCCTTTCTCTTTATTTTCTGCTGCACCCTACTAACCCTTTTCCTCTTGGGATTCTGATTTGTTACCCTTTTTCTTGAGGATTTGGAGTCCTAAATGCATTCCCAATTCATCAAAGTCGTGGCCCTCCCTTGTTCTATAAATAAACATCCTTGCCGCAGCTTTTGGGGGACATCTCTCTCTCTGGACAGATTCTCTGCATCCATTCCATCCACCTATCTACCTATCCATCCTCTACCACCCATTACCACCCATTCTACACACCTTAACCCCTTGTGCCGCAGCAAAGGAGAAGGAAGGAGACCTCTGGATGTGCTTGCATTCAAGACGTTGGATTGCTGGAACGTTTCTAGGTGTAATCTATCTTTGTTTTCAATGTTTAATTTAATTTCTCTTTGTTTTGCTGTGAACATGAGGAGCTAAACCCTTTTGGCTAGGGGGAATTTCAAAGCCATGAATATATTTGCAATATGAATTGATTACCTTCAGTTGTGATTTCATAAATTGTGAATGCAATTTGCTTAACTGTTTGATTCAGAACTTATTCTTGTATGTTGATTAAGGATGCATACTTAGTTTGCATGCATGAATTTGATGCTAGATTATAAGGGAGTTTCACCTAATCGTTATGAACTTATATTCACAAGTAGTGAAGGTCGCTGGTCACGATCATGTTAAGTAAATTCCTGGCAGGAGTATCATGCGCTTTCATAGTTACGAATGCCTTGTCAATGCTTATGATTTTCATAGAGCTTAATGATCTTTGATTGTATCTCTATTATGCGCTTTCATGTAGGGAACTTTTGAAGAATAATTTGATTGCGATGCGCTATTTCCGTCAAATTCAATGACATAAGGAAAATCTGAGGGTTAATTTAAGCGTACCTAATTAATCTGGGGTGTTGAGGTTCATGGTTTATCGAATGAACAACTGGAAATCATTTTGTTTGCAAGTATGTCATGTGTGGAGAAGAACCTCCTAGCTAGCCCATCATCCATAGTTTTTGATGCGAAATATATAAGCACACAAATTTAACCCTCTTGTTGACAATTGTAGTATAGATGCAAGTAGGGATCGTTCTGGACCGGGGATTAGGAGGGCTTGCTAAAACCTCAAAACTGACTCAAAATCATTAAAACAAAGTTTAAAACACTAAACTAGACTCAAAGAATGCAAAACTAGACTCTAAGACACTAAAACAACTCAAAAGACTCAAAACAGCACAAAAACACTCAAAACTGCCTAAAAACACAAACTGGGCAGTTTTAGACTCTAAACACTACTTTGGACGGAAATAGGGTATTGGCTTGACTCAAAACACTTAAAAACAGAAACAAAACAGATTGTGAACACTTTGAAACAAGAAAGTAAAAGGGGGGTTTGGGTTTTGACGAAATTAAAAACAAAACGAACAGATTGTAAAGTAAAACAGATTTTTGACAAATTTGGTAAAACTTATGGATGATGGGCTAGCTAGAGGGTTCTTCTCCACACATGACACACTTGCACATAAACCAATTTTCAGTTGTTCTTTCGATAAATCATGAAACTCAACACCCCAGGTTAATTAGGTCCGCTTAAATTAACCTTCAAGTTCTCCTGAAGTTATTGAATTGGACGGGAAAGCGCATACAACAACTCAAAACATTCTCTAAAAGTCCCCTACGTGAGTAGCACAATAAAGATACAATCAGAGATCATTAAGCCTTGTGAGAACTATAAGCATTGACGAGGCATTCGTTACTATGATGAGCATGAAACTCCTGCCAAGAATTCATTTAACGCGATCGTTTATAAGCGACCTCCACTACTTGTGAATATAAGTTTGTAACTATTAGGTGAAACTCCCTTATATTCTAGCATCAAACTCATGCATGCAAACTAAGTGTCGACCCTCAATCAACATACAAGAATAAGTTATCCATCAAGCAGTTAAACAAATTGAATTCACAACTTATGAAATCACAACTGAAAGTAATCAATTCACATTGCAAGTATAATCATGGTTTCGAATCCCCCCTAGCTAAGAGGGGTTTAGTTCCTCATACTCACAGAACAAAGATTATTGAATTGAAACATTGAAAACAAAAGAAAGATTACACCTAAACGTTCCAGCAATCCAAACTGAACAGCAAGCACGTCCAAGGGCTCTCCTTCCTCTTTGCTGCGGCACAAGGGTTGTTGGTGAGTTTTGGGATTATGAATGGTGTAGAAGGCTGGGTTTATGGCTAGGATGGATGTATAGTGCGGCAGGGGTTGTTTTAGGTCAGAAACTATGGAGAATGGTGAAGGATAGGTGCGGCTAGGGTTGGGGAAGGAATTCTGGCGTGAATGGGTGGTAGAGGATGGATAGGTAGATAGGTGGATGGAATGGACGCAGAGAATCTGTCCAGAGAGCGAGAGAGAGACTAAATGGTGCGGATGGCTTTATTTATAGGGCTAGGGTTGAAAGGCAATCAGAAAATAATAGGAAAGGTTCAATACTTAGCTATTATGGTTCCACAATTTAATAGGTAAGAAAGAATCAGAAAATCAAAGAGAATAAGAAAGTAAAATTCGGCAGAATATGTAGGAGAGAAAAGGAATGTGTTTTAAAGGTCAGAAATTAAGAGAGAAAGGGAAAGAAGGTGTGCATTGATTTGTAAGAGAAAGGGGAAGTATTTTTGGGCAGAAAATAGGCAAGTAAGGTGCAGGAATTAAAGAGAATAGGAAAGGAAATTCGGCAGAATTGTAAGACAGATTTAGGAATGTGTTTTGAGGCACAAAATAAGTAAGAAAGGCTCCTCCTTGTGCGGCAAGGCATAGAACACAAAGGGAATGTGATTTTGGGTCAGAAAATAGGTAAGAAGAGGATCCCTTGTGCGGCAAGGTTGTGGAAAGAAAGGGAAAGGCACTTATGTGGCAGATTTTGGAAGAAAGGGAAAGGAGATATGTGGCAACGTTAGGGAAAGGTTCTAGGACTTCTAGAAACATGTAATGAGGCAGCCTAACATGTTTTGGAACCCTTTTATGGCTGGAACATAGGTGATGAAGGATTAGGAAACTTCTAAGCCAAGAATAGAAACTTTCAAGAATGGAAACCTCCAAGAATAGAAACTTCCAACTTTAGAAACTTTGGCTTCCAATTTTGAACTCTTCATTCTTCATTCAATCCTAAGCTCATTTGATCTTCAATTTCGTCCATCCACTTAGCTCCAAGCATGTGCAATCCATCACAAGCCTAAAACTGCTCCAAAAGGCACCAAAATGCACTTTCTTGCTCCTTTAGCCCTTAGAACCTGAAAACACACGAAAATGGCTTAAAAGACTAAAATAACTAAGAACTAACAACCTAAATGCAAGGAAACAAGCTAACTAAGTGATGTAAATATGCTCCTATCAAATACCCCCACACTTAGCTTTTGCTAGTCCTCGAGCAAAACAAAAGAAACAAAACTCAATCTAAACCTTCCAACAATTGCCTTAGGGATTTCCAATGCACATGACATATTAAAAATCATCACTTGCACAGATTTTAGTCATCCTTACCCTTGAATGCATACTTAATCACAGTCACCACTTACTAGTTCACATTTAACCAATTAAAACAAAATTTTGAATGTAGTAACCTGCCTTAGAGAATTCCCTCAATTCCTTACTAGATATGCACTCAATTTTCACTCAAATTTTCTGACTACACACCCTACACTAGGTATATGTGAGAAGATTGATGTAAACATGAAAACTAACACTCACATATGTTGCAACAAAGAAAACACTTTTCTGGAGTTATTAATGCATATATGAATATGATCTCATGAACGGAATGCTACTACTTAGATGCGAGAACCAGTGATGCCATATGCTCATACCAATTCCAAACTCCACATATTGAAACACACAACATCCAAGATCAAAGTTAAAGGGTTGTAACAGGGCTTGGGGTGTTGGTTAACAAAGAAAGGATATGGAAAACAAGGGTTCTTAAAGAATAGCAAGCAAAGCAATGAAATCAACACTTAGAATTCACTTTGGAATGCAGAAATTTAACTTTGAACAAAAAGGGGAGATTTACACATTTTAGGGCCAGATTTGATGTTTTGGACCCTTTCTTCAACAATCAACACTCTTAAACTCATTCTTTCTTCTTTTCAAACTCTTTTCCATTCTTTTCACAACTTTTTCTTTTTCTTTTCTTTTCTTTTTTCCACGAATTTTCTTTTCTTTTGAAACACAAAATGTAGAACTGAGCTTAAACCAACCAATCCTTCCCCCACACTTAATTTACTGCATAATGTAGATCAAAACGAATTCATTTAAGTTATGCTCCACTATCCTTTAAGAACAAGGGTATGGATAGTCCTACACTAGGCTAGGTAAGGATAATGGGGTTAACAAAGAACATAGGCTCAAGGCTCAAAGGGGTTAAACCTACAAAACATATGAAAAGGGGGTTCGGCTTTTTGGCTGTGGTGGTTCACTAATTAACTTCATCTTGATCGTGTGTTATGCAAATCAATGTTATGCTTTGAATGGAATGGGCATGAGTTCTAGTATTTGGAACTAAATGATGAAACTGCATTCTAAGTAGAAACCAAGCAAAAAATAATGAGATCATGCAACGACTTTAGAGAACAAAGAATCACAGATTAATAACTCTCCAAAAAGAACGTTTAAGGCTCAAGTCTCACAAGGTTGTAGCGTTAATTTGAGTTCCTTCCTTCAAGCATGTTACAAAAACTGATTTTATCCTTTATGATTGCATGTGAGTTTGTAAACTATAACAATAACCAAGCATAAACCAAAGACATATCAAACTTTCATCCATGTTTATAACTCTCTTTAACAGTCATGTAAAACCAAATCCTCATCATTGTGTTGGAAGGTACCTAAGACACAAACACACCAAAACAACACAAAAACAACTCTTTTTGGGTTTTTCAAAACAATTTTTCAAATTTTTATCAGATTTTCGGATTTTTATGTCAAGACACACTAAAACACACCAAAACAGCTTAAAAACACTAAAAAATAGCAAGGACAACTCTAAAAGTAATGGGTGACAAAATCCCACGAATTTCATGCAAAACAACTTGTTTACCCCCCCACACTTAAATCAAACATTGTCCTCAATGTTTTAAGCATAAACTCACACAAATCACAAGTAAACAAACAAATAATGAATAAACACACTAAACATGGCAGAATAGAAACAACAACAAAGAGAAGGGTTTAGGAAAGCAAATCTGGAATTGGAGTGATTCCTAGGTCTTCCTTTGTTGAATGCATGGGTTGCCTCCCAAGAAGCGCTTGCTTTAACATCGTGCAGCCGGACGATACCTCCAATTAAGCATCATTGGAGGCCACAACATGTAGGTGATCTTTGAATGGGAGGTGATACTTGAAATGATCCGGCAATGGTTTAAATTCTAGTGTGGGTGCTTGAATCATTAAAATGAGCCAGTTAGTAGAAAACAGAATTGAAATTAGAGAAGATAGCTTACTTGCTTGCTCCGACACAAACTCAATTACAAACACCACATTTTTGAATGTTTCAGGAATGTTGGACTTGGCCAGATTGACTAGGATGGTTGTGACTTGTCCTGTGTCCTCAAACTCAACTTCTTTGGGCTTTGTTGTCTCATATATGTCCTCTTTGATGAATTCTTCATACGCTCCAGCCACTTCCTTCTCTTGAATCCTTCTTCTTGATGTACAAAGTTCTTTGAACACTTCAAGACAATCTGGAACTTGATTTGGTGTGCCAAGAATTGGGATATCACTTTGCACCTTTGGAATGGCTTCCACAATGTCTTTTTCACTCTCATCTTTCTTGGGAATTAAAAACCTGCGAGGCAAAGGTGCATTTGGAGGAATAACATTAGAATGAATTGAACTTGGGACGTCCTTACTTGTGGTGGGTGGTTGAGAGAGCTTAGGGGGCTGCGGCAAGGGTTGTTCTACCCATGCTGTGTGTACGTCTTCTTCCTCCTCCTCAATCAGCAGCTCCTCATCCACTTCTAGGCTATGTTTGGACGTTTCTAGGTCAGCTTCAACCTCCATAGCACTTCCCAAAGTGATAGCATCATGGATTTCAAAATCTACCTTCGAATTTGCAATAGTTGAGTTGGAGAGTTCACTTTGCTCTTGAATCTGCACCATGAACTCCATAATCTGCCCAACTTGCTTCTCCAATTCGTCCACTCTTTTGACTCGGTCTTTCATCTCCTTGTTTTGATTTTCTACTCCCTGTGTCAAAGAGGTGATTAATTGAATAATGTTATCATTACACAAAGACATACCTGAGTTTGTTTGGGCAGATTGTGGTGGAGGCTGATGTGAGAATTACTTGACACTCAAATTAAAACCCTATCGACGTAGTATATGAAAGTAGGGATCGTTTTAGGCCGGGGATTAGAAGGGATGCTAATCTACACTATATAAACTTTAAAACACTAAACTAGACTCAATTAACTCAAAACAGCAAATAGAACTCAAACTAGACAGTTTCTGGATTCTAGACACTCAAAACAAGCTAAATTAGACTTAAAACACACAGAACAGATTCTTTAGACTCAAAACTAACACCTAAGGTTGATTTGAACGAAATTAAGACTCAAATTGACTCAAAAGACTAAGAGACTCAAGATTTGACGAATTTAGACTCTACTAACACAAACTAAAAGCAGGGGATTGGTTTTGAACGAATTTAAACTTAAACAAACAAAATTGTAAAGACAACTTAAAAAGACACGAAATTGGTGATTTAAATGGGTGAATGGCTTGTTAGAGGGATCCTTATCCACACATAAACATATGCATACAACTTGATTCCCAGTTACTCTTTCGATAAACCATGAATGACAATGTTCCGAATTAATTGTATTGAACTAATCAATTCCCAGATTTCCCTAGATTCATTGAATTGCATGGATAACGCATCACAACCAAATTATTCTTTCTCAAACTCCCTAACTATGGAATACGCATGATAGAGACATTCAACAAAGATCATTAAGTTCAATGGAAATCATGAACATTGACAAGGCATTCATAACTATGGAAGACGCATGTTAATCCAGCCTAGGGTTTACTTAACATGATTGTGACTAGCAACCTTTACTACTTGTGAATATAAGTTCATAACGATTAGGTGAAATTCCCTTATATTCTAGCATCAAATTCATGCATGTAAACTAAGTATGCATCCTTAATCAACACACAAGAACAAGTTCTTAATAAAACAGATAAGTAAACCACATTCACAATTTATGAAATCATAACTGGAGTAAATCAAATCATAAGAAACATATATTCATGGCTTCAAATTCCCCCTCTAACTAATAGGGGTTTAGTTCCTCATGATAGCAATTAAACAAAGAAAACTGAATTGAAACATTGAAAACAAAGATAGACAACACCTAAGAACGCTCCAGCAATAGTCACGACTTAAAGTGGCACCTTCTCCTTCCTTCCTTGAATAGCTGCGGCACAAGAGGGGTTTTCTGGGTTTGTGTGGATGATATGGCACGGCAGAGGGTGAATTAGGTCAGAAACTATGGAGAATGGTGAAGGAAAGGGGCGGCAGAGAGTGGTGGATGATTTCTAGCGTGAATGATGTATATGGAGGGTGGTGTGTACGGCAAAGGGTTGATTAATATATATATAGGCACCAAAAACCCTAGGTGAATCAGATTAGGAATTCTAGAAAGCCAAATCCATCCAGAAATAGGCTCAAAACAATCAAATTTCCAATGGAAAAGGGCCTAAGGTGCGGCAGATTTGGATAAGGAGGGATAAGGCTTCTAGAAAGCCTTGCAAGGCAAGGAAATCAAGTTTTCTAGAAGGCTAGGTGCGGCAAGGCTTAGGGTTTCTAGAAACTTAATCTAAATGTCCCCCAATCAGAAAATAAACCCTCATTGTACCAGGAATTGCATTAGAAAAGGATTAGGAGAGGATAAGGTTTGTTAAGATAAGATAAGGGTTGGATAAGATAAGATAAGATAAGGTTGTTTGGATAATGTTTTGGATAATTCTCCTTCTCTTGAGCTGATTCCTTATCTTCAATGATTTGAATTTATTTCTCCAACCTTGAAACATATTCCTAACTCCATTTAGACTCCAAATTCGTCCATCTTCATGCCCATTGCTTGTGCTATCCATTCCAAGCCCAGATTTGCTCTAAAATGCTCCAAAATGCATCTTTTTGCCAACTTTGCTTCTTGGACCTAAAAACACACGAAAATGACTTTAAACACTATACTAAGCAACAAATAGCGAAGCAAATGCAAGAAAACACACTAACTAAGTAGCATAAATATGCTCCTATCAAATTCCCCCACACTTAGCTTTTGCTAGTCCTCGAGCAAAACAAAACAAACAAAACGTAACCTAAACCTTCCAACATTCACCTCAGGGATCTTCAATGATACATAACATGCCAAAGATCATTACTCCCATAGATTTTAGTTATCCCTACCCTTGAGCACATACTTAATCAAAGTTACCACACATTAGCTCGCATTTAATCAATTAAAACAACATTTTCAATGTAGTAACATGCCTTAGAGAATCCCTCAATTCCTTACTAGATATGCACTCAATCACACAGATTTTTTTACTACACTCCCTACACTAGTTATATGTGAGAAGATTGATGTAAATATGAAACTAATACTCACATATGTGTATAACAAGAAAAGTAATTTCTGGAATGCATGTTTATATATAATCTCATGAACGGAATGCTACTACTTAGATGCAAGAACCAGGGACACCATATGCTCATACCAATCCCAAACTCCACATATTGAAACACACAACACTCAAGATTGAAGTATAGGGTTATAACGGGGCTACGGGGTATTGGCTAACAAAGAAAGGTAAGGAAAACAAACGTTCTTAAAGCAATAGCAAGCAAAGTAATGAATATGACACTTAGAACTCCCTTTCTTGAATGCAGCCGCACACTTTGAACACAAAGGGGAAGATTACACATATTTTAGGGCCGAATTCAACTTTTTGGACCCCTTCTTCAACAACCAACACTTGTGAGCTTTAATCTCACTTATTTTGAACACTTTTCATACTTTTTCACAACTTTTCTTTTTCTTTTCTTTTTCACACGAATTTTCTTCTTTCTTTTTTCTCTCTCTTTTTTTTTCCTTTTGCCCGTGCCCTTGTTTGTCTTGTTGGCACACAATCAGACACATAAATCCCTTCCCCCACACTTGTTTTGCCGCCCAAATAACGAACAAAGGGAATTCATTCTTAGGTCATGCTCACTATGCCTTAAGAACAAGGGTAAGGATGGTCCTAATCTAGGCTAGGTAAGGATAATGTGGTTAAACAAAAAACATAGGCTAAACAAGGCTCAAAGGGGTTACACCTACAATACATATGCAAAGGGTTAGGCTTTTTGGCTCTGGTTTTAAACTAAACAACTTCATCTTGATTATGTGTTATGCTAATCAATTTCATGCTTTGAATGAAACGCTTATGAGTTCTAGTATTTGGAACTAAATGATGAAACGCATTCCAAGTAGCAACCAAGCAAAGAATAATGAGATCATGCAACGACTTTAGAAAACAAAGAATGCACAGATTTTTAACTCTCCAAAGAACGTTAAAGGCTCAAGTCTCTCAGGGTTGTAGCGTTAGTTTGAGTTACTTCCTTCAAGCATGTTACAAAAACTGATTTTATCCTTTTTGTGATTACATGTGAATTCATGAATGTCAACTACAACCAAGCATAAACCAAAGAGCATATCAAACGTCAATCCAAGTTTGTAACTTTCTTTAACAGTTATGCAATTAAAAACCAAATCCTCATCATTGTGTTGGAAGGTACCCTAAGACACAAACAAACACACAAAAACAACTCTTTTTGGGTTTTTCAAAACAATTTTTCAAATTTTTATGGTATTTTCGGATTTTCTTGTCAAAACACACTAAAAGACTCCAAAACGGCTTAAAAACACTTAAAAACACTGAAAACAACATTCAAAGTGATAGGTGATAAAAACCCACGAATTTCATGCAAAAAACACTTTGTTACCCCCCCACACTTAAACCAAACATTGTCCTCAATGTTTCAAACATAGACTCACAGAAAGCAAACAGCAATCAACACAACTAACGAACATAACAAGATGGCAAAGGAAAAGCAATAAAGAGTAGGGTTTAGAAACGCAAATCTGGTTGTGGAGCCGGAGAGTTCCTAGGTCGTCTTTATTTGCATGGGTTGCCTCCCAAGAAGCGCTTGCTTTAACGTCTTCCAGCCGGACGAACCTTCCCTCTATTCTTCAATGGGGCCCACGGCATTAAAGGATATGTCCTCCGTAATGTGCTCTTCAAAGTGCTCATAATATGGCTTCAATCGATGTCCATTCACTTTGAATTCTTGTTGCGTCTTTAAACTTTGAATTTGGACTGCACCATGAGGAAAAACATTAGTAACCACAAAAGGACCAATCCACTTAGAACGCAACTTACCTGGAAATAGACGAAGGCGAGAATTGAAAAGTAACACTTTCTGCCCTATAGAGAACAGCTTGCTACGAATCATCTTGTCATGGAATGCCTTTGTTTTCTCCTTGTAGATCCGTGCATTCTCATAAGCTTCATTCCTAATTTCTTCTAGCTCATTCAATTGAAGCTTTCTATGAAGACCTACGGCATCAATGTCCATGTTGAATGTTTTGACAGCCCAATGTGCACGGTGTTCTAACTCGACGGGAAGATGACATGGTTTCCCATAGACTAGCCGAAATGGGGACATTCCAATTGGGGTTTTATAGGCAGTGCGATATGCCCACAATGCATCATTCAAACGCAAGCTCCAATCCTTCCGAATTGGCCCTACGGTTTTCTCCAAAATCTGCTTGATTTCTCTATTTGAAACCTCGGCTTGCCCACTAGTTTGAGGGTGATAAGGTGTTGAAACCTTATGCGTGACATTATACTTCTTGAGCAGCGCCTCAATGGTTCGATTGCAAAAATGGGAACCCCCATCACTGATTAGGACTCTTGGCATTCCAAATCTAGCAAATATGTTAGTTCTAACAAAATCTGCAACCACTTTAGAATCATTAGTTCGGGTGGCTTTTGCTTCCACCCATTTCGACACATAATCCACAGCAAGCAAAATATAAAGGAAACCATGTGAGGAAGGAAAAGGACCCATGAAATCAATACCCCAAACATCAAAGATTTCAACACTAAATATGGGGTGTTGCGGCATTTGTTGTTTAGGACCTATATTGCCCGTTCCTTGACATCTATCACAAGTCATACAAAAAGTTCTAGCATCTCTAAAGATAGTAGGCCAATAAAATCCACATTCTAAAACTTTATGTGCTGTTCTTTGAGTACCAAAGTGACCTCCACATGCATCGGTGTGACAGAAAGTTAAAATTGAATTAAACTCAGAATTATGCACACACCTATGTAGAACCTGATCAGGGCAATATTTCCACAAGTATGGGTCATCCCAAACATAAGAACGTGCATCCTTTTTAAGCTTATCACTTTGGTGCTTGTTTAGCTCTCTTGGAATGTGTTTAGACACCAAATAATTTACTACATCAGCATACCATGGCTCACTTACCTTGATGGACAGCAGCTGCTCATCTGGGAATGTCTCTTGGATAGGCACGGCATCCTCCTCATGCACCATACGGCTCAAGTGATCAGCCACCACGTTTTCACTCCCCTTCTTGTCCCGGATTTCAATATCGAACTCTTGGAGAAGAATGATCCAGCGAATGAGTCTTGGTTTGGCCTCTTTCTTGGTGAACAAATACTTCAAAGCTGCATGGTCAGTGTAAATAATAACTTTAGTACCAAGTAAATAAGAACGAAACTTATCTAAAGCAAACACAACAGCAAGAAGTTCTTTTTCAGTGGTAGAGTAAATTGTGCATCATTCAAGGTCCGAGATGCATAATAGATGACATGGGGCTTCTTGTCCTTCCTTTGTCCCAAAACAGCTCCTAATGCATAATCCGAAGCATCACACATAAGCTCAAAAGGAAGGCTCCAATCTGGTGGGACTATGATGGGGGCCGAAGTTAGCATCTCTTTGAGGTGTTTGAATGCCTTCTCACATTCCTCATCAAACACAAAAGTCACATCTTTCTGGAGGAGACGGCAAAGGGGGGTGGAGATCTTCGAAAAATCCTTGATGAATCGCCTATAGAAACCTGCATGTCCAAGAAAAGAACGAACCTCTCTAACCGAAGTAGGAGAGGGTAAGTAATGCACAAGGTCTATTTTTGATTTATCGACCTCAATTCCCCTTTCTGAAATGATATGACCTAAAACTATGCCTTGTTTTACCATAAAGTGACATTTTTCCCAATTCAAAACAAGGTTAGTTTCAATGCAACGTTTTAGAATCAAAGTGAGATTATCTAAGCACCCATCAAACGAATCCCCAAAAACACTAAAATCATCCATGAATACCTCAATAATCTTCTCCACAAAATCTGAAAAGATACTTACCATGCATCTTTGAAAGGTGGCAGGTGCATTGCATAAACCGAATGGCATGCGACGATAGGCAAAGGTACCAAAGGGGCACGTGAAAGTGGTCTTTTCTTGGTCATCCGGAGCTATAACAATCTGATTATACCCAGAATAACCATCAAGAAAACAATAAAAAGAATGACCGGCTAACCTTTCAAGCATTTGATCAATGAACGGCAAAGGGAAGTGGTCATTCCTCGTGGTGGTGTTTAGCTTCCTATAGTCGATGCACACTCTCCAACCTGTTTGGACACGTGTGGGCACAAGTTCATTCTCCGCATTCTTCACCACAGTGACCCCAGATTTCTTTGGAACACATTGCACTGGTGAAACCCAACGGCTATCCGAGATTGGATAAATCACTCCACAATCAAGAAGCTTTATAATCTCCTTCTTCACAACTTCCATCATTGGAGGGTTGAGTCGGCGTTGAGCCTCTCGAGTTGGTTTAGCCCCCTCCTCTAGAAGTATGCGATGCATGCATGTTGTAGGGCTAATCCCCCTAATATCGGCCAATGTCCACCCAATGGCTGTTTTGTGCTATTTCAACACCCGAATTAACTTTCCTTCCTCTGTTGCCGTGAGTGTGGAGGACACAATGACGGGCAACGTCTCGTTATCTCCCAAAAAGACGTACTTCAAATGATCCGGCAATGGTTTAAGCTCAAGTACGGGTGCCTGAATCACTGAGGGTAACAACTTGTTAGTAGAAATTGGAATTCAACTTGGTTTTGAAAGCTTACCATGGTGCTGAGGTAGTGACTCTAGGGCAGCCACCATCTCGGCCTCTTCTTCACTTCTAGGCACGGCAATATTGGGTTTTTGCCCAATTCCTTGTGCAATTGTTGATTCAAGGGGATCCCTATCCAAGGAATCAAGGTAATCCTGCGCCAATTCATCGAATATATCAATAGCAAAACAAGAATGATTTTCTTTAGGAAATTTAATAGTTTCAGCAAGATTGAAATCAATAACTTCCCCATCAAATTCCATTGTCAACGTCCCTTTGAACACATCGATCTTGGTGCGGGCTGTTTTCATGAAAGGTCTCCCAAGGAGGATCGGCAATGGGGTGGAATGGGGTGTATCCTCCATGTCAAGCACATAAAAATCCGCTGGAAAAATCAGATTTCCAACCTGCACCAAAACATCTTCCAAAACTCCTTTTGGATATGCATTAGAACGATCGGCTAATTGGATTATAACACCATTGTTTTTAAGCTCACCTGAGTTCATAGATGCATAAATAGAGTATGGCATGACATTAATTGAAGCTCCTAAGTCTAACATAGCATGTTCAAACTTAGTACTACCAATAACGCAAGGAATTGTAAAACTACCCGGATCTTTGCATTTAGGGGGTAATTTCCTTTGTAGAACAGCAGAGACATTCTCACTTACTTGAACCACTTCTTTGTTAGAAATCCTTCTCCTTGTTGTACAAAGCTCTTTCAAAAACTTAGCATACCTTGGGACTTGCTTTATTGCATCAAGGAGTGGGATATTGACTTGAACTTTCCGGAATGTCTCTAGAATGTCTTTTTCAGCATCCTCTTTCTTTGATTGCCGCAACCTGCCAGGAAAGGGCACAATTAGTGGAGTAGAGCTAGAAGAATTCATATTGGAACTTACCTTGATGGTTGAGGACGGTTTAGAAGTAGGGATTGGCTGCGGCAAGGATTGTGCATTCCTTGCCGTGGGTTTGGGTGATTCATCCTCCTCCAGTTGCAGTTTCTTGTCCTCTTCTTGACTTGATCTAGATGGTTGTGAATCAGTTCCAACCTGCTTACCACTTCTCAATGTGATTGCTTGGGCGGTTTCAAATCCTCCCTTAGGATTAACAACGGTTGAACTAGGCAATCTCCCTTGTTCTCGGAATTGGCCCATGAATTCAGCCATTTGACCCAGTTGTTTCTTCAGTTCATCCACCTCTTTAGCTTGATTTTTTATGCTCTGCACGTCCTGTGTCAAAGAGGTTAGTACTTGAAGAATTTTATCATTATTTAACGACGAACCTGAATTGGTTTGGGCCGAAGTCGGTTGAGGTTGTGGGGCTGCATACGGCCTTGGAAACATCCCAGGGGGCTGTCTAAATCCGCTTTGTGGCTGTGCTTGTTGAGAATCCCTCCACTTGAAGTTTGGATGATCTCTCCATCCTGGATTGTATGTGTTTGAGTATGGGTCGTGTCTTTGTTGGGTTTGGCCTTGGAAACCCACGGCTTGGGCAGTTTCCCACCCCCTATTCTCAATCAATTGAGGGCATTGATCGTTGAGATGTCCCTGCATAGAACACACTCCACATATGGCCGGCCCTTGTGCTTTGGTTCCATCCACAACCTGTGACAAAAGAAGAGTGAGATTAGCCATTTGAGATTGTAATTCTGAAATTGCATTTACCTCATTCACTTGTTGTTGCCGTGGCCCTTCTCTCTGTCCAACTCCTTCGTATTGTTGCGCATTCAAAGCTCGATTTGCAATTAGAGTCTTGGCAGCCACGGGTGTTTTGTCAACCAAAGCTCCTCCCGCTGAAGCATCAAGCAATCTCTCAATGGGGAGAAGTCCTTCATAGAAATATTGGAGGAGAAGCTCTTCCTTCATTTGGTGTTGTGGACAAGAAGCAACAAGCGCCTTGAACCGCTCATAACAGGCTGGAAACGATTCCCCTTGGTTTTGTTGAATGCCACTTATCCTTTTCCTCAAGAGAATGACTCTTGAAGTTGGGAAAAATTTCTCTAAGAATGCGCGCTTCTTTCCCACGAAGTAACGGTTCCAGGTGCTAGTTCGTAGAGCCAATCCTTAGCCTTTTCCAAAAGAGAGAATGGAAAGGCTTTCATCTTCAATATACTCCCATCAACATTGACAGGGGTCATGCTTGAACAAACCACTTCAAATTCCTTCAAGTGCTTGTTCGGATCTTCCATGGACAACCCGTGGAATTTGGGGATGTGGTGCAACAAGCTAGACTTCAATTCAAACTCATCAGTCTTGCCTTGAGCCGCCCTAGGATATTGAATGCATAAAGGGGTCGCATTGTCCAATCCCGAGGCTGAAAGTTCTTTGATTGTTCGGTTATCTGCAGCCATGTCGTGCTCCTCTTCCAAATCCTCTTCAATTTCAACTTCAGATTCGGAATTAGAACTTGAACTAAGTAGATCAGGTTCTGGGTGCTTCCTCTTCCTTCTCAAATCTCGCTCAAAATCGTCGTTAAACTCCAAGATATGTACGTGAACGGGTTGAGAACTTCGAGTCATACACCAGTACCTAAAACAAAGAAAACAAAACAAATCAGAAAACTAAGCAAAACAAAAACACAAACAGAAACACGGGGGATTAGCAAATTTGCTAATCCCCGGCAACGGCGCCAAAATTTGATGTGAGAATTACTTGACACTCAAATTAAAACCCTATCGACGTAGTATATGAAAATAGGGATCGTTTTAGGCCGGGGATTAGAAGGGATGCTAATCTACACTATATAAACTTTAAAACACTAAACTAGACTCAATTAACTCAAAACAGCAAATAGAACTCAAACTAGACAGTTTCTGGATTCTAGACACTCAAAACAAGCTAAATTAGACTTAAAACACACAGAACAGATTCTTTAGACTCAAACTAACACCTAAGGTTGATTTGAACGAAATTAAGACTCAAATTGACTCAAAAGACTAAGAGACTCAAGATTTGACGAATTTAGACTCTACTAACACAAACTAAAAGCAGGGGATTGGTTTTGAACGAATTTAAACTTAAACAAACAAAATTGTAAAGACAACTTAAAAAGACACGAAATTGGTGATTTAAATGGGTGAATGGCTAGTTAGAGGGATCCTTATCCACACATAAACATATGCATACAACTTGATTCCCAGTTACTCTTTCGATAAACCATGAATGCAATGTTCCGAATTAATTGTATTGAACTAATCAATTCCCAGATTTCCCTAGATTCATTGAATTGCATGGATAAAGCATCACAACCAAATTATTCTTTCTCAAACTCCCTAACTATGGAATACGCATGATAGAGACATTCAACAAAGATCATTAAGTTCAATGGAAATCATGAACATTGACAAGGCATTCATACCTATGGAAGACGCATGTTAATCCAGCCTAGGGTTTACTTAACATGATTGTGACTAGCAACCTTTACTACTTGTGAATATAAGTTCATAACGATTAGGTGAAATTCCCTTATATTCTAGCATCAAATTCATGCATGTAAACTAAGTATGCATCCTTAATCAACACACAAGAACAAGTTCTTAATAAAACAGATAAGTAAACCACATTCACAATTTATGAAATCATAACTGGAGTAAATCAAATCATAAGAAACATATATTCATGGCTTCAAATTCCCCCTCTAACTACTAGGGGTTTAGTTCCTCATGATAGCAATTAAACAAAGAAAACTGAATTGAAACATTGAAAACAAAGATAGACAACACCTAAGAACGCTCCAGCAATAGTCACGACTTAGAGTGGCACCTTCTCCTTCCTTCCTTGAATAGCTGCGGCACAAGAGGGGTTTTCTGGGTTTGTGTGGATGATATGGCACGGCAGAGGGTGAATTAGGTCAGAAACTATGGAGAATGGTGAAGGAAAGGGGCGGCAGAGAGTGGTGGATGATTTCTAGCGTGAATGATGTATATGGAGGGTGGTGTGTACGGCAAAGGGTTGATTAATATATATATAGGCACCAAAAACCCTAGGTGAATCAGATTAGGACTTCTAGAAAGCCAAATCCATCTCAGATTTCCAATGGAAAAGGGCCTAAGGTGCGGCAGATTTGGATAAGGAGGGATAAGGCTTCTAGAAAGCCTTGCAAGGCAAGGAAATCAGGTTTTCTAGAAGGCTAGGTGCGGCAAGGCTTAGGGTTTCTAGAAACTTAATCTAAATGTCCCCCAATCAGAAAATAAACCCTCATTGTACCAGGAATTGCATTAGAAAAGGATTAGGAGAGGATAAGGTTTGTTAAGTTAAGATAAGGGTTGGATAAGATAAGATAAGATAAGGTTGTTCGGATAATGTTTTGGATAATTCTCCTTCTCTTGAGCTGATTCCTTATCTTCAATGATTTGAATTTATTTCTCCAACCTTGAAACATATTCCTAACTCCATTTAGACTCCAAATTCGTCCATCTTCATGCCCATTGCTTGTGCTATCCATTCCAAGCCCAGATTTGCTCTAAAATGCTCCAAAATGCATCTTTTTGCCAACTTTGCTTCTTGGACCTAAAAACACACGAAAATGACTTTAAACACTATACTAAGCAACAAATAGCTAAGCAAATGCAAGAAAACACACTAACTAAGTAGCATAAATATGCTCCTATCAGAGGCTGTAATGGTGCATGTGGCCATTGATAAAACTCCTCAGATGGCTGCAATTGTTCTTCTTTTTGTGAGCCCTGCGTCAAAGAGATTAGTCCTTCAAGAATTTCATTATAACTCATGGGCATACTTGAATTCGATTGGAATTGTTGTGGGGGAGGCAGTGGTGGCTGCATAGGTCTTGAATAGAACTCCTCTTCTTGCTGCCAATTTCCACCTTGTTGGAATTGTTGAGGTTCCTCCCACATATAATCTGAATAATCTATCCAATCCGAATTGTAAGCGTTGGAAAACATGTTGTCCCTTGATTGGTTATGGCTTTGATAACCCCAAGCACCTCCGTTCGCAGTGAATTGAGCACATTGATGAGTTTGAGCAATGTGCATTGCGGTTGTTTCAGCAATCTGGGACAATTGAGAAGTAAGATTTGCTAATTGAGCTTGAATGGTAGCAAGTGCCATGTCTTACTTCTCTATGTACCTGAAATCAAAGAATTAAAACTAAATCAAATATCAAAAGTAAAAGACACAAACAAAAACAAAGGGGATTAGCTAAAGAAAACAAGAAAACAACACAAAGTCAGAAACTAAAACAAAAACAAAATAAACAAAAAGAAAAGAACCAAGGGATTAGCAAATTTGCTAATCCCCGGCAACGGCGCCAAAAATTTGATGCGAAATATATAAGCACACAAATTTAACCCTCTTGTTGACAATTGTAGTATAGATGCAAGTAGGGATCGTTCTTGACCGGGGATTAGGAGGGCTAGCTAAAACCTCAAAACTGACTCAAAATCATTAAAACAAAGTTTAAAACACTAAACTAGACTCAAAGAATGCAAAACTAGACTCTAAGACACTAAAACAACTCAAAAGACTCAAAACAGCACAAAAACACTCAAAACTGCCTAAAAACACAAACTGGGTAGTTTTAGACTCTAAACACTACTTTGGACGGAAATAGGGTATTGGCTTGACTCAAAACACTTAAAAACAGAAACAAAACAGATTGTGAACACTTTGAAACAAGAAAGTAAAAGGGGGGTTTGGGTTTTGACGAAATTAAAAACAAAACGAACAGATTGTAAAGTAAAACAGATTTTTGACAAATTTGGTAAAACTTATGGATGATGGGCTAGCTAGAGGGTTCTTCTCCACACATGACACACTTGCACGTAAACCAATTTTCAGTTGTTCTTTCGATAAATCATGAAACTCAACACCCCAGGTTAATTAGGTCCGCTTAAATTAACCTTCAAGTTCTCCTGAAGTTATTGAATTGGACGGGAAAGCGCATACAACAACTCAAAACATTCTCTAAAAGTCCCCTACGTGAGCAGCACAATAAAGATACAATCAGAGATCATTAAGCCTTGTGAGAACTATAAGCATTGACGAGGCATTCGTTACTATGATGAGCATGAAACTCCTGCCAAGAATTCATTTAACGCGATCGTTTATAAGCGACCTCCACTACTTGTGAATATAAGTTTGTAACTATTAGGTGAAACTCCCTTATATTCTAGCATCAAACTCATGCATGCAAACTAAGTGTCGACCCTCAATCAACATACAAGAATAAGTTATCCATCAAGCAGTTAAACAAATTGAATTCACAACTTATGAAATCACAACTGAAAGTAATCAATTCACATTGCAAGTATAATCATGGTTTCGAATCCCCCCTAGCTAAGAGGGGTTTAGTTCCTCATACTCACAGAACAAAGATTATTGAATTGAAACATTGAAAACAAAAGAAAGATTACACCTAAACGTTCCAGCAATCCAAACTGAACAGCAAGCACGTCCAAGGGCTCTCCTCCTTCCTCTTTGCTGCGGCACAAGGGTTGTTGGTGAGTTTTGGGATTATGAATGGTGTAGAAGGCTGGGTTTATGGCTAGGATGGATGTATAGTGCGGCAGGGGTTGTTTTAGGTCAGAAACTATGGAGAATGGTGAAGGATAGGTGCGGCTAGGGTTGGGGAAGGAATTCTGGCGTGAATGGGTGGTAGAGGATGGATAGGTAGATAGGTGGATGGAATGGACGCAGAGAATCTGTCCAGAGAGCGAGAGAGAGACTAAATGGTGCGGATGGCTTTATTTATAGGGCTAGGGTTGAAAGGCAATCAGAAAATAATAGGAAAGGTTCAATACTTAGCTATTATGGTTCCACAATTTAATAGGTAAGAAAGAATCAGAAAATCAAAGAGAATAAGAAAGTAAAATTCGGCAGAATATGTAGGAGAGAAAAGGAATGTGTTTTAAAGGTCAGAAATTAAGAGAGAAAGGGAAAGAAGGTGTGCATTGATTTGTAAGAGAAAGGGGAAGTATTTTTGGGCAGAAAATAGGCAAGTAAGGTGCAGGAATTAAAGAGAATAGGAAAGGAAATTCGGCAGAATTGTAAGACAGATTTAGGAATGTGTTTTGAGGCACAAAATAAGTAAGAAAGGCTCCTCCTTGTGCGGCAAGGCATAGAACACAAAGGGAATGTGATTTTGGGTCAGAAAATAGGTAAGAAGAGGATCCCTTGTGCGGCAAGGTTGTGGAAAGAAAGGGAAAGGCACTTATGTGGCAGATTTTGGAAGAAAGGGAAAGGAGATATGTGGCAAGGTTAGGGAAAGGTTCTAGGACTTCTAGAAACATGTAATGAGGCAACCTAACATGTTTTGGAACCCTTTTATGGCTGGAACATAGGTGATGAAGGATTAGGAAACTTCTAAGCCAAGAATAGAAACTTTCAAGAATGGAAACCTCCAAGAATAGAAACTTCCAACTTTAGAAACTTTGGCTTCCAATTTTGAACTCTTCATTCTTCATTCAATCCTAAGCTCATTTGATCTTCAATTTCGTCCATCCACTTAACTCCAAGCATGTGCAATCCATCCCAAGCCTAAAACTGCTCCAAAAGGCACCAAAATGCACTTTCTTGCTCCTTTAGCCCTTAGAACCTGAAAACACACGAAAATGTCTTAAAAGACTAAAATAACTAAGAACTAACAACCTAAATGCAAGGAAACAAGCTAACTAAGTGATGTAAATATGCTCCTATCCGTTTTACCCCAAATTCGTGCAGATTTCATTAGTACTTTACTTTACTTGTTTTGTTTTCAAATTCGTCAAAACCCAATCCCCCTTTACTTTGTTGAGTCATATTAGTTAGAAACTGATTTAGTTTGTGTTTTTGAGTGTTTTGAGTCTAGTCAAAACCTATTTTCGTCCAAAGTTGTGTTTAGAGTCCAAAACTGCCCAGTTTATGTTTTTTGGCAGTTTTGAGTGTTTTAAAGTTGTTTTAGTGTCCTAGAGTTTAGTTTTGCATTCTTTGAGTCTAGTTAAGTGTTTTTAACTTTGTTTTTATGTTTTTGAGTCAGTTTAGAGGTTTTAGCAAGCCCTCCTAATCCCCGGTCCAGAACGATCCCTACTTATACATATACTACAATTGTCAAAAGAGGGTTTAATTTGTGTGCTGTTTTACATCACATCAAGTAGTAGCATTCCATTCATGAGATCATATCTAAATATGCTTATTAACTCCAGAAAGTGCTTTCTTTGTTGCAACATATGTGAGTATTAGTATTCATGTTTACATCAATCTTCTCACATAGACCTAGTGTAGGGTGTGTAGTCAGAAAATTTGAGTGAAAATCGAGTGCATATCTAGTAAGGAATTGAGTGCATTCTCTAAGGCATGTTACTACATTCAAAACGTTGTTTTAATTGATTGAATGCGAGCTAGTGAATGGTGACTATGATTAAGTATGTACTCAAGGGTAAGGATGACTAAAATCTGTGCAAATAATGATTTTTAATATGTCATGTGCATTGGAAATCCCTAAGGCAATTGTTGGAAGGTTTAGATTGAGTTTTGTTTCTTTTGTTTCTTTTGTTTTGCTCGAGGACTAGCAAAAGCTAAGTGTGAGGGTATTTGATAGGAGCATATTTACATCACTTAGTTAGCTTGTTTCCTTGCATTTAGGTTGTTAGTTCTTAGTTATTTTAGTCTTTTAAGCCATTTTCGTGTGTTTTCAGGTTCTAAGGGCTAAAGGAGCAAGAAAGTGCATTTTGGTGCCTTTTGGAGCAGTTTTGGGCTTGGAATGGATTGCACATGCTTAGAGCTAAGTGGATGGATGAAATTGAAGATCAAATGAGCTTAGGATTGAATGAAGAATGAAGAGTTCAAAATTGGAAGCCAAAGTTTCTAAAGTTGGAAGTTTCTATTCTTGGCTTAGACGTTTCCTAATCCTTCCTCACCTATGTTCCAGACATAAAAGGGTTCCAAAACATGTTAGGTTGCCTCATTACATGTTTCTAGAAGTTCTAGAACCTTTCCCTAACCTTGCCGCATATCTCCTTTCCCTTTCTTTCAAAATCTGCCACATAATTGCCTTTCCCTTTCTTTCCACAACCTTGCCGCACAAGGGATCCTTTTCTTTCCTATTTTCTGATCCAAAATCACATTCCCTTTGTGTTCTATGCCATGCCGTACAAGGAGGAGCCTTTCTTACTTATTTTGTGCCTCAAAACACATTCCTAAATCTGTCTTACATATTTTGCCGAATTTCACTTTCTTATTCTCTTTGATTTTCTGATTCTTTCTTACCTATTAAACTGTGAGACAAATTAGCTAAGTTATGAACCTTTCCTATTATTTTCTGATTGCCTTTCAACCCTAGCCCTATAAATAAAGTCATCCGCACCATTTAGTCTCTCTTTCTCGGAACAGATTCTTTGCATCCATTCCATCCACCTATCTACCTATCCATCCTCTACCACCCATCACCACCCATTCTACACACCTTAACCCCTTGTGCCGCAGCTCTACAAAGGAAGAAGGAGAGGATTAACTTGAAGTCGTGCCTAGCCATTGAAGACGTTGGATTGCTGGAACGTTTCTAGGTGTAATCTATCTTTGTTTTCAATGTTTAATTTAATTTCTCTTTGTTTTGCTGTGAACATGAGTGGCTAAACCCCTCTTGGCTAGGGTTGATTTCAAAGCCATGATTATGTGTGCAATTTGAGTTGATCAATTCCAGTTATGAATTCTTGAATTGTGAATGCAATTGGCTTAACTGTTTGATTAAGAACTTATTTGTGTTTGTTGATTGAGGGTCGACACTTAATTGGCATGCATAAATATGATGCTAGAGTATAAGGGAGTTTCACATAATCGTTACAAACTTATATTCATATGTAGTGAAGGTTGCTAGTCACAATCGCGTTAAGTTCAATTCCTAGCATGAGTGACATGATGTCATAGTTGCAAGTGTTTTGTCAATGCTTATGATTTTCAGTGAACGTAATGACCTTTGATTGTATCTCTATTATGATGTCATGTAGGGGACTTTTGAAGAATGCTTTGGGTTGTCGAATGATGTCATCCAATCCAATAATACAAGGAAAATCTGCGGGTTAACTAGTGATGTCACGGTTAATTTGGGGCATTGTCGTTCATAATTCAATGAAGGAGTAACTGGAAATCGAGTCGTTTGCATACATGTCATGTGTGGAGAAAGAGCCTCTAGCTAGCCCATCATCCATCCAATTCACCAATTTCGTGCAAATCTGTTTAGTTTTAGTTTCTGTTTTATTTTTAGCTTAATTTCGTCCAAAACCCAATCCCCCTTTACTTTCTTGTGTTAGATTAGTTAGAAGTGTGTTTAAATCTGTCCAATTTAGTGTTTTGAGTCTTACTAGTCTAGAATTCGTCCAAATCAGTCCCTAGTGTCTTTTTTGAGTCTTTTTGGTTGTTTTAAGCTGTTTTGAGTCTTTTTAGTTTGTTTTGAGTCTTGTGAGTCTTGTTAAGTGTTTTTATCTTTGTTTTTATGTTTTTGAGTCAGTTTAGAGGTTTTAGCAAGCCCTCTTAATCCCCGGTCCAGAACGATCCCTACTTGCATCTATACTACAATTGTCAACAAGAGGGTTTAATTTTTGGTGCTTAACTTTTATCACATCAGTTGTTGATGATTCAGGCACCCACTCTAGAATTTAAGCCATTGCCAGATCATTTCAAGTATCACTATCCATTCAAAGAACAATTCCATGCCATGGCTGATGCGATGTAAAACAGCACACAAATTAAACCCTCTTTTGACAATTGTAGTATATGTATAAGTAGGGATCATTCTGGACCGGGGATTAGGAGGGATTGCTAATCTAAACTAAACTGACTTTAAAACACAAAAACACAAAAAGAAACTTAAAAACACTTAACTAGACTCTATAGACTCAATACAAACTGAAAAGACTCAAAACTAACTAGAAAGACTCAAAACAGCACAAAACAATGAAATAGACTCAAAACAGACTCTAGGGAGTTATTTGGGCGAAAATTAACTTGAACTTGACTCAAAACACTTAAAAACACAAATTGGACAGATTCTAACCTAATTAACACAACAAAGTAAAGGGGGATTGGGTTTTGGACGAAAATAAAGTAAAACAAAACAGAAACTAGAACTAGACAGATTTGGACGAATTTGGTGAATTGGATGGATGATGGGCTAGCTAGAGGGTTCTTCTCCACACATGACACACTTGCACATAAACCAATTTTCAGTTGTTCTTTCGATAAATCATGAAACTCAACACCCCAGGTTAATTAGGTCCGCTTAAATTAACCTTCAAGTTCTCCTTAAGTTATTGAATTGGATGGGAAAGCGCATACAACAATTCAAAGCATTCTTCAAAAGTCCTTTACGTGAACAGCACAATAACAATACAATCAAAGATCACTAAGCATCATGAAAACTATAAGTATTGACGAGGCATTCGTTACTATGATGAGCATGAAACTCCTGCCAAGAATTCATTTAACGCGATCGTTTATAAGCGACCTCCACTACTTGTGAATATAAGTTTGTAACTATTAGGTGAAACTCCCTTATACTCTAGCAACATATTCATGCATGCAAACTAAGTGTGCACTCTTAATAAACATACACAAATAAGTTATCAATCAAGCAGTTAAACAAATTGAATTCACAACTTATGAAATCACAACTGAAGGTAATCAATTCATATTGCAAATATGTTCATGGCTTTGAATCTTCCCCTAGCCAAAAGGGATTTAGCTCCTCATGTTCACAGCAAAATGAAGAGAAATTAAATTAAACATTGAAAACAAAGATAGATTACACCTAGAAACGTTCCAGCAATCCAACGTCTTGAATGCAAGCACGTCCAAGGGTCTTCCTTCTTCTCTTTGTAAAGCTGCGGCACAAGGGGTTAAGGTGTATAGAATGGGTGGTGATGGGTGGTAGAGGATGGATAGGTAGATAGGTGGATGGAAGGTGGATTTTCGTCAAAAAGTGTGTAGAGAATCTGTTCAGAGAGAGAGACTAAATGGTGCGGATGGCTTTATTTATAGGGCTATGATTGAAAGGCAATCAGAAAATAATAGGAAAGGTTCATAACTTAGCTAATTTGGTTCCACAATTTAATAGGTAAGAAAGAATCAGAATTTAAAGAGAAATAGGAATGTGAAATTAGGCAGAATATGTAGGAGAGAAAAGGAATGTGTTTTAAAGGTCATAAATTAAGAGAGAAAGGGAAAGAAGGTGTGGCATTGATTTGTAAGAGAAAGGGGAAGTATTTTTGGGCAGAAAATAGGCAAGAAACCTCTCCCTTGTGCAACAAGGATTGAAACAAAAGGGGAATGTGTTTTTGGGTCAGAAAATAGGTAAGAAGAGGATCCCTTGTGCGGCAAGGATGGGAAGAGAAAGGGAAAGACACTTATGTGGCAGATTTTGGAAGAAAAGGGAAAGGAGATATGCGGCAAGGTTAGGGAAAGGTTCTAGGACTTCTAGAAACATGTAATGAGGCAACCTAACATGTTTTGGAACCTTTTTATGGCTGGAACATAGGTGAGGAAGGATTAGGAAACGTCTAAGCCAAGAATAGAAACTTTCAAGAATGGAAACCTCCAAGAATAGAAACTTCCAACTTTAGAAACTTTGGCTTCCAATTTTGAACTCTTCATTCTTCATTCAATCCTAAGCTCATTTGATCTTCAATTTCGTCCATCCACTTAGCTCCAAGCATGTGCAATCCATTCCAAGCCCAAAACTGCTCTAAAATGCTCCAAATTGCATCTTTTTGCCAACTTTGCCAATTGGACCTTGGCTTAACTTTCCTACTTCAAGTAGGAATCCTTGTTTGAGTAGGAATCCATCTCCAATTAGGAATCCTTCTTCAATTAGGAATCCTATGTCAATTAGGAATCCTATGTCAATTAGGAATCCTTCTTCAATTAGGAATCCTATGTCAATTAGGAATCCTTCTTCAATTAGGAATCCTTACATCTTCAAGTCTTCAATTTCGTCCATTCCTTTTGCTCCAAGCATGTGATATCCATTCCAAGCCCAATTTTGCTCCAAAAGGCTCCAAAATGCACTTTCTTGCATACTTTGTCTATAGAACCTGAAATTGCACGAAAATGACTTAAAAGACTAAAATAACTAAGAACTAACAACCTAAATGCAAGGAAACAAGCTAAGTAAGTGATGTAAATATACTCCTATCAATGGCCTCCAATGATGCTTAATTGGAGGTATCGTCCGGCTGCATGATGTTAAAGCAAGCGCTTCTTGGGAGGCAACCCATGCATTCAACTAAGGAACAATGGAATTTTCGCTCCACATCCACATTTGCGTTCCTAAACCCTTCTCTTTACTGCATTTATCTTGCCATGATTAGTTCATTGTTTGTTTGTTTGCTTTCTATGAGTATATGCTTGAAACATTGAGGACAATGTTTGATCTAAGTGTTGGGGGGGGGTAATGATAGGAGCATATTTATGCGACTTGGTTAACTTATTTCCTTGCATTTAGGTTGTTAGTTCTTAGTTATTTTAGTATTTTAAGCTATTTTCGTGTGTTTGTAGGTCTAATGTGCAAAGTATGCAAGAAAGTGCATTTTGGTGCTTTTTGGAGCAGTTTTGGGCACTAAATGGATTGCACATGCTTGGAGCTAGGTGGATGGACGAAATTGAAGATCAAATGAGCTTAGGATCAAATAAAGAATGAAGAGTTCAAAATTGGAAGCCAAGGTTTCTAAAGTTGGAAGTTTCTATTTGTGAAGGTTTCCATTTGTGCAAGTTTCCATTTGTGGAGGTTTCCATTTTTGGGGTTTCCAAAACATGTAGGTTGCCTAATTACTCATTCTAGAAGCCCAAAACCGTGCCTAACACATTCCCCTTTTGTTTCAATCCTTGCTGCACAAGGGGGAGGTTTTCTTGCCTATTTTTTGCCCAAAAATGCTTCCCCTTTCTCTTACAAATCAATGCCGCACCTTCTTTCCCTTTCTCTCTTAATTTCTGACTTTAAACACATTCCTTTTCTCTCGTATACAATTCTGCCGAATTTCACATTCCTATTTCTCTTTAAATTATTATTCTTTCTTACCTATTCAATTGTGGCAAATTAGCTAAGTTATGAACCTTTCTTATTATTTTCTGATTGCCTTTCAACCCTAGCCCTATAAATAAAGCCATCCGCACCATTTAGTTGGGCTGGACCATTCAACACAATTTCTGCCGCAAGCTTTCTATTCCTCCATCCATTCCATCCATCTCTCTTTCTATCCATCCCCTACCACCCTTCCACATTCTCTAAACTTATTCTACCTCTCTGCCGTAGCCCTTAGATCATCCATTCACCATCCACACCTTGGTGCCATATACTTGCAAGGAAGGAGGATTGCTCGGAGTTGTGCTAGCCATTCAAGACGTTGGATTGCTGAAGCATTCTAGGTGTATTCTACTTTGGTTTTTAATGTTTAAGTTCAATTGTTTCTGTTTAATTGCAAGTATGTGGAACTAATTCGTTTTGGCTAGGGGGAATTTCAAAGCCATGAACATATTTGCAATATGAATTGATTACCTTCAGTTGTGATTTCTTAAATTGTGAATGCAATTTGCTTAACTGCTTGATTGATAACTTATTCTTGTATGTTGATTGAGGGTCGACACTTAGTTTGCATGCATGAATTTGATGCTAGAATATAAGGGAGTTTCACCTAATCGTTATGAACTTATATTCACAAGTAGTGAAGGTCGCTGATCACGATCGTGTTAAGTGAATTCCTGGCAAGAGTATCATGCGTTCATAGTTACGAATGCCTTGTCAATGCTTATGATTTTCATAGAACTTAATGATCTTTGATATGTATCTCTATTATGCATTCATGTAGGGGACTATTGAAGAATAATTTGGTTGCAAATGCGTTCATCCAACTCAATGACTTTAGGAAAATCTGATGGTTAATTTGTGCGTTCACGATTAACTTGGGGTGTTGAGGTTCATGGTTTATCGAATGAACAACTAAAAATTGGTTTTGTATGCAAGTGTGTCATGTGTGGAGATGAACCCTCTAGCTAGCCCATCATCCATCCAAAACACCCAATTTCGTGCAAATCTGTCTAGTTTTAGTTTCTGACTTGTTTTACTTTAAATTCGTCCAAAACCCAATCCCCCTTTAATTAAGTGTGTTAGATTAGTTAGAAGTGTGTTTAAATCTGTCCAATTTAGTGTTTTGAGTCTTACTAGTCTAGAATTCGTCCAAATCAGTTCCTAGTGTCTGTTTTGAGTCTTTTTGATTGTTTTAAGCTGTTTTTTGAGTCTTTTAAGTTTGTTTTGAGTGATAGGAGCATATTTATGTGACTTAGTTAGCATGTTTTCTTGCATTTCTTAGTTAGTTTCTACTTATTATAGTGTTTTAAGCTATTTTTGTGTGTTTGTAGGTTCTAAGTGTCAAAATGGCAAAAATAAGCAATTTGGAGCATTCTAGAGCATTTTTGGGCCAAGATTGGGTAGTGCAAGCATGGAGGCAAGTTGATGGACGAATTTGAAGATAAAAAGGCTGGAAATCAGCCACAAAACACTCTTTCTAGAAGTTCTATCCCTTGTCCTACAAAAGTGGGGCCCCAAACCCTTCTAGAAGCCCCAAAATCTGTCATAAAACACATTCTTTCTAGAACCCTAAAAATCTGGCGCCTCCTTCCCTTCTAGAATCCTTTGCCTTGCCTTGCAAGGCATTCCCTTGCCCTTATCCTATTGTGCCGCACCTCCCAAGCCCTTTCCCTCTTGGATTCTGATTTGTTAGGCCCTTTTCTTTGTGGATTTGGGTTCTACAAATCCATTTTAGAGATTAATTGGACCACATTTCCTTTTCCAAATTTAATGCCGCACCCTAGGCCTTTATTCCTTAATGTCTACTAAATCCAAGTCCTAATCTGATTTCCCTAGGGTTTGGAGATGCATATATATACATATTTTAGGATTGTGCCGCACAGACCACCCATCCACACTAATTCTACATATCTCAGCCATTCTAAACACCATCCAAAAACCCTACAGCCACCTGTGCCGCAGCCTTGCAAGGAGGAAGGAGATGAGGAGCAGCTTTGGAGCGTTTTGCACCCAATCTGGAGTGCTGGGCGTTCTTAGGTGTTTTCTACCTTATGTATTCGATGTTTAAATTAATTTTCCTTTGTCTTGCTGTAATCATGAGAGGCTAAACTCGTTTTTAGCTAGAGGCTACTTTGAAACCATGATTTTGTGTGTGATATTACTTGATAAATTTCAGTTACAGATTCTTGAAGTATGAATGCAATTAGTTTAACTGTTTGAATTAGAACTTATTTCTGTTTGTTGGTTGAGGGTCGACACTTAATTGGCATGCATAAATTTGATGCTAGGATATAAGTGAGTTTCACATAATCGTTACAAACTTATGTTCACAAGTAGTAAAGGTTGCTGGAACAATCGTGTTAAGTTCAATTCTTGGTGTGAGTAACATGATGTCATAGTTATGAATGCCTCGTCAATGCTGATGATTCTCATTGAGCATAATGATCTCTGATTGTGTCTTTATTATGATGTCATGTAGGGAAATTGATGAGAATAATTTGGTTGTAGATGAGTTGTCCGTCCAATTCAATGAAATTAGGAGAATCTGAGGGTTAATTAGTGATTGACACGGTTAATTGATGTGATGTAAAGCAGCACACAAATTAAACCCTCTTGTTGACAATTATAGTATAGATGCAATTGGGATCGTTGATAGGAGCATATTTATGCGACTTTGTTAGCTTGTTTCCTTGCATTTTCTTAGTTAGTTTCTACTTATTAGAGTGTTTTAAGCTATTTTCGTATGTTTGTAGGTCCAATTGGCAAAGTTGGCAAGAAAGTGCAATTTGGAGCATTTTAGAGCAGTTTTGGGCCAAGAATGCCTGTCACATGTATGGAGCAAGATGGATGGACGAATTTGAAGTTCAAGAGAGGCTAGGAATGTGCAAAAGAGTTGAAGAAATAAATCCAAGTCAAAGAAGATAAGGAACCAGCTACAAAGAAGGAGAATTATCCAAAACATTATCCAAAACCTTATCCAACCTTATCTTATCTTACCTCATCTTATCTTATCCTATCCTAATCTTATCCTACCTTAATTCCAGCTACAAGGGGGACTCCTTTTCATATTAGGATGCCTAAAACCTGTTTTTAGGAGGCCTTTTTGTTCTAGAAACATGCCACAACACTCCTTTCTAGAAGCCCTAAAAATCTGGCGCCCCAACCTTTCTAGATGGCCTTTTCCTTGTTGGTTTGGAGTCCTAAATCCTTTTCCTTGACAACCTAGGCCAAGTAATCTCTAGGCCTATAAATACACTATTTTGCTCCACCATCTGTCATTCACACATCTCTACCATAACTCACCTACATCCATCCACCACACACTCATTGTGCCCCAGCCTTGCAAGGAAGGAAGGAATCTGGAGCGTTTTCTAGGTGTATTCTATCCTTTGTTTTCAATGTTTAATTTTATTTATATTTGTTTGATTGCGAACATGAGGAACTAATTTCTTTATAGTTAGAGGCAAATTCAAAGCCATGGACATATGTTTTATATGAATTGATTTCCTCCAGTTATGATTTCATGAATCGTGAATGTGGTTTACTTATCTGAGTTATTGAGAACTTGTTCTTGTGTGTTGATTAAGGAGGCCTACTTAGTTTGCATGCATGAATTTGATGCTAAAATATAAGGGAGTTTCACCTAATCGTTACAAACTTATATTTACAAGTAGTGGAGGTTGCTTGTCACGATCGCGTTAAGTAAATTCATGGCAGGAGTGTCATGCTTTTCATAGTCACGAATGTCATGTCAATGCTTATGATTTTCACAAAGCCTGATGATCTTTGTTTCGTGTCTCTATCATGCTTTTCATAGTTAGGGAGCTTAATAAAGAATGATTTGGGTTGTCGTATGCTTTTCATCCAATTCAATGAGTCTAGGGAAATCTGAGAATTAATTAGTTCTATGCAATTAATTTGGGGCATTGTCATTCATGGTTTATAGAAAGAATAACTGGAAATCGATTTGTATCGCATATATGTCATGTGTGGAGAAGGAACCTCTAGCTAGCCATTCACCCTTTAATTCACCCAAATTCGTACCAACCTTTGTTTAGTGTCTTAATCAGTTTGTTTTTATTTTAAATTCATCAAAAACCCAATCCCCTTTATTTTCTTGTGTCAACTTAGTTAGAATCTGTTTAATTTTGTGTCTTTTAGCATTTTGAGTCAAGTTAAAGTTAGAATTCGTCCAAATAACTCCCTAGAGTCTGTTTTGAGTCTAGTTGTTAGTTTTGTGCTGTTTTAAGTTGTTTTGAGTCTTTAGAGTCTAGTTAAGTGTTTTTAAGTTTAGTTTTGTGTTTTTGAGTCAGATTTGCGTAGATTAGCGTCCCTTTTAATCCCCTGCTAGAACGATCCCTACTTACACATACTACATTGATAGGGTTTAAGTTTGAGTGCAATTTAATTTCACATCAATCGTTCTAGACCGGGGATTAGGAGGGCTTGCTAAAACCTCTAAACTGACTCAAAAACATAAAAACAAAGTTAAAAACACTTAACAAGACTCACAAGACTCAAAACAAACTTAAAAGACTCAAAACAGCTTAAAACAACCAAAAAGACTCAAAACAGACACTAGGGACTGATTTGGACGAATTCTAGACTAGTAAGACTCAAAACACTAAATTGGAAAGATTTAAACACACTTCTAACTAATCTAACACACCTAATTAAAGGGGGATTGAGTTTTGGACGAATTTAAAGTAAAACAAGTCAGAAACTAAAACTAAACAGATTTGCACGAAATTGGTGAATTGGATGTATGATGGACTAGCTAGAGGGTTTTTCTCCACACATGACACACTTGCATACAAATCGATCTCCAGTTGCTTTTTCAATAAACCATGAATGACAATGCCCCAGATTAACCGTGACATCACTAGTTAACCCTTAGATTTTCCTTGTATTATTGGATTGGATGACATCATTCGACAACCCAAAGCATTCTTCAAAAGTTCCCTACATGACATCATAATAGAGATACAATCAAAGATCATTACGTTCTATGAAAATCATTAGCATTGATAAAGCATTCGTAACTATGACATCATGATACTCATGCTAGGAATTTAACTTAACGCGATTGTGACCAGCAACCTTCACTACTTGTGAATATAAGTTTGTAACGATTATGTGAAACTCCCTTATATTCTAGCATCAGATTCAAGCATGCAAACTAAGTAGGCCTCCTTAATCAACATACAAGAATAAGTTATCAATAAAACAGTTAAGCAAATTGCATTCACACTTTATGAAATCACAACTGGAATTAATCAATTCATATTGCAAATATGTTCATGGCTTTGAAATTCCCCCTAGCCAAAAGGGTTTAGCTCCTCATGTTCACAGCAAAACAAAGAGAAATTAAATTGAACATTGAAAACAAAGATAGATTACACCTAGAAACGTTCTAGCAATCCAACGTCTTGAATGGCTAGGCACGGCTTCAAGTTAATCCACTCTTCTCCTTTGTAGAGCTGCGGCACAAGGGGTTAAGGTGTGTAGAATGGGTGGTGATGGGTTGTAGAGGATGGATAGGTAGATAGGTGGATGGAATGGATGCAGAGAATCTGTTCAGGCCTAGAGAGAGACTAAATGGTGCGGATGGCATTATTTATAGGGCTAGGGTTGAAAGGCAATCAGAAAATAATAGGAAAGTGATAGGAGCATATTTACATCACTTAGTTAGCTTGTTTCCTTGCATTTACGTTGTTAGTTCTTAGTTATTTTAGTATTTTAAGCTATTTTCGTGCGTTTGTAGGTCTAATGTGCAAAGTATGCAAGAAAGTGCATTTTGGTACTTTTTGTAGCAGTTTTGGGCATTGGATGGTTAGCTTATGCTTGGAGCTAAGTGGATGGACGAAATTGAAGATCAAATGAAGAATGAAGAGTTCAAAATTGGAAGCCAAGGTTTCTAAAGTTGGAAGTTTCTATTTGTGAAGGTTTCCATTCGTGCAAGTTTCCATTTGTTGAGGTTTCCAATTTTGGGGTTTCCAAAACATGTAGGTTGCCTAATTACTCATTCTAGAAGCCCAAAACCGTGCCTAACACATTCCCCCTTTGTTTCAATCCTTGCTGCACAAGGGAGAGGTTTTCTTGCCTATTTTCTGCCCAAAAATACTTCCCCTTTCTCTTACAAATCAATGCCACACCTTCTTTCCCTTTCTCTCTTAATTTCTGACCTTTAAAACACATTCCTTTTCTCTCCTACATATTCTGCACAATTTCACATTCCTATTTCTCTTTGATTTTCTGATTCTTTCTTACCTATTAAATTGTGGAACCAAAATAGCTAAGTATTGAACCTTTCCTATTATTTTCTGAGTACCCTAGCCCTTTAAATAAACCTTGTTGCACCATTTAAATCACTCTACACAATTTCTGCCGAAAATCCACCATCCACCCTTCACCATAACTCACCTATATCCATCCACCACCACAATTCATCACTAAAACCTTCAAACAAACCTTGTGTCGCAGCAAAGGAGAAGGAAGGAGACCCTTGGACGTGCTTCCATTCAAGACGCTGGATTGCTGGAACGTTTCTAGGTGTAATCTATCTTTGTTTTCAATGTTTAATTTAATTTCTCTTTGTTTTGCTGTGAACATGAGGAGCTAAACCCTTTTGGCTAGGGGGAATTTCAAAGCCATGAATATATTTGCAATATGAATTGATTACCTTCAGTTGTGATTTCATAAATTGTGAATGCAATTTGCTTAACTGTTTGATTTAGAACTTATTCTTGTATGTTGATTAAGGATGCATACTTAGTTTGCATGCATGAATTTGATGCTAGAATATAAGGGAGTTTCACCTAATCGTTATCAACTTATATTCACAAGTAGTGAAGGCCGCTGGTCATGATCATGTTAAGTAAATTCCTGGCAGGAGTATCATGCGCTTTCATAGTTACGAATGCCTTGTCAATGCTTATGATTTTCATAGAGCTTAATGATCTTTGATTGTATCTCTATTATGCGCTTTCATGTAGGGAACTTTTGAAGAATAATTTGATTGCGATGCGCTATTTCCGTCCAATTCAATGATATAAGGAAAATCTGAGGGTTAATTTAAGCGTACCTAATTAATCTGGGGTGTTGAGTTTCATGGTTTATTGAATGAACAACTGAAAATTGATTTGTATGCAAGTGTGTCATATGTGGAGAAAAACCTTCTAGCTAACCCATCATCCATCCAATTCACCAAATTCGTCCAAATCTGTCTAGTTCTAGTTTATGTTTTGTTTTACTTTATTTTCGTCCAAAACCCAATCCCCCTTTACTTTGTTGTGTTAATTAGGTTAGAATCTGTCCAATTTGTGTTTTTTTTGTATTTTGAGTCAAGTTCAAGTTAATTTTCATCCAAATAACTTCCTAGAGTTAGTTTTGAGTTTAATTCATTGTTTTGTGCTGTTTTGAGTCTTTCTAGTTAGTTTTGAGTCTTTTCAGTTTGTATTGAGTCTATAGAGTCTAGTTAAGTGTTTTTAACTTTGTTTTTATGTTTTTGAGTCAGTTTACAGGTTTTAGGAAGCCCTCCTAATCCCCGGTCCAGAACGATCCCTACTTGCATCTATACTACAATTGTCAACAAGAGGGTTTAATTTGTGTGCTGTTTTACAACGCATCAAAAAGGTTCATAACTTAGCTAATTTGTCTCACAATTGAATAGGTAAGAAAGAATCAGAAAATCAAAGAGAATAAGAAAGTGAAATTCGGCAGAATATGTAGGACAGATTTAGAAATGTGTTTTGAGGCACAAAATAAGTAAGAATCCTCTCCCGTTGTGTGGCAAGGCATAGAACACAAAGAGAATGTGATTTTGGGTCAGAAAATAGGAAAGGGCACTCTCCCTTGCACGGCAAGGAAGAGGAAAACAAGGACAAGGTGCGGCTGGATGATTTAAGTGCAAGGAAGGTTCAATTTGTGTCCTAAAATGCATAGGAGGCCTTCATTGTTGCTGGAACTTAGGGACATTTAGGATTAGGAAAGGTCAAACTAAAATAGGAAACCTTGGCTTAACTTTCCTACTTCAAGTAGGAATCCTTGTTTGAGTAGGAATCCTTGTTCAACTAGGAATCCTTACATCTTCAAGTCTTCAAATTCGTCCATTTCTTTTGCTCCAAGCATGTGATATCCATTCCAAGCCCAATTTTGCTCCAAAAGGCTCCAAAATGCACTTTCTTGCATACATTGTCTATAGAACCTGAAATTGCACGAATATGACTTAAAAGACTAAAATAACTAAGAACTAACAACCTAAATGCAAGGAAACAAGCTAACTAAGTGATGTAAATATGCTCCTATCATTAATCTGGGGCATTGTCATTCGTAATTCAATGAAAACGTAACTGGAAGTCAAGTTATATGCATATAAATCATGTGTGAATAAGGAAACCTCTAGCTAGTTCACCATCCATCCTAAAAACCCAATTTCGTCTAAATCTGCCTAGTTTAAAGTCTTTGTTTGTTATATCTGAGTTTCACTCTAAAACCAATCCCCCTTCACTTGTTTGAGTCAAATTAGTTAGAATATGTCTTAGTTTGTGTTTTTGTGTGTTTTGAGTCAAGTTTAATTCAATTTTCGTCCAAAGTGGTGTCTAGTGTCTAGAATCTGTCCAATTAGTGTTTTTAAGCTGTTTTGAGTATTTTGAACCTGTTTTGAGTCTTATTAGTCTATTTAGAGTCTTTAGAGTCTTGTTTTGCTTATTTGAGTCAGTTTGTGTTAGATTAGAAAGCCCTCCTAATCCCCGGTCCAGAACGATCCCTACTTGCGTTTATACTACAATTGATAACAAGAGGGTTTAATTTGTGTGCTTAACTTTAATCACACCATTGAGTCTTGTGAGTCTTGTTTAGTGTTTTTAAGTTTGTTTTTGTGTTTTTAAGTCAGTTTAGAGTTGATTAGCAATCCCTCCTAATCCCCGGTCCATAACGATCCCTACTTGCATCTTTACTACAACTGTCAACAAGAGGGTTTAATTTGTGTGCTGTTTTACATCGCATCAAATTTTTGGCGCCGTTGCCGGGGATTAGCAACTTTGCTAATCCCTTGTTTCGTTTTCGTGTATTTTTTCTTAGTTTCTGACTTTGTTTTGTTTTCTTGTTTTCTTTAGCTAATCTTGTTTCTTTTTCGTGACTTTTGTTTTAGTTGCTGATTTTGTTTGTGTTTGTTTCCTTTACTTTTGATATTTGATTTAGTTTTAATTCTTTGATTTCAGGTACATAAAGAAGTAAGACATGGCACTTGCTACCATTCAAGCTCAATTAGCGAATCTTACTTCTCAATTGTCCCAGATTGCTGAAAGAACCACAATGCGCACTGCCTCTACATTTGGTGTACCCTATGGGAAGGATATCAAACTCATCAATGTCCTCAATTCGCTGTGAATGAAGATGCTTGGGGTTATCAAGGCTATGATCAACCAAGCAACAACATGTTTTCCAACACTTACAATTCAGATTGGAGAGATTATTTAGATTTTATGTGGGAGGAACCTCAACAATTTCGACAAGGTAGATACTGGCAGCAAGAGGAGGAGTTCTATTCAAGACCTATGCAGCCACCACAGCCTCCCCCACAACAATTCCAATCGAATTCAAGTATGCCCATGAGTTATAATGAAATTCTTGAAGGACTAATCTCTTTGACGCAGGGCTCACAAAAAGAAGAACAATTGCAGCCATCTGAGGAGTTTTATCAATGGCCATATGCACCATTACAGCCTCCACCACAATCTGCCCAAACAAACTCAGGTATGTCTTTCTGTAATAATAACATTATTCAATTAATCACCTCTTTGACACAGGGAGTAGAAAATCAAAACAAGGAGATGAAAGACCGAGTCAAAAGAGTGGACGAATTGGAGAAGCAAGTTGGGCAGATTATGGAGTTCATGGCGCAGATTCAAGAGCAAAGTGAACTCTCCAACTCAACTATTGCAAATTCGAAGGAAGATTTTGAAATCCATGATGCTATCACTTTGGGAAGTGCTATGGAGGTTGGAGCTGACCTAACAACGTCCAAACATAGCCTAGAAGTGGATGAGGAGCTGCTGGTTGAGGAGGAGGAAGAAGACATACACACGGCAAGGGTAGAACAACCCTTGCCGCAGCCCCCTAAGCCCTCTCAACCACCCACCACAAGTAAGGACGTCCCAAGAAGCAAAGTTGGCAAAAAGATGCATTTTGGAGCATTTTAGAGCAAATCTGGGCTTGGACAAGGTCTAGGGACAGATTTTGGGGGTTATGAATGGTGTAGAAGGCTGGGTTAATGGCTAGGATGGATGTATGGTGCGGCAGGGAGTGAATTAGGTCAGAAACTATGGAGAATGGTGAAGGAAGGGTGCGGCAGAGAGTGGTGAAGAGTTTCTGGCGAGAATGGTGTGTATGGAGGGTGTGTGCCCTGCGGCAACCCTTTAAACTTATATATATAGGCACCACAAACCCTAGGGTAATCAGATTAGGGCTTGGACTCAGCATTGCACAAGGAATTAGGACCCTAGGTGCGGCAGAATTTGTGAATCCATTAGGAAAAAGGATTTTGGCCCAATTGATTCTGAAAAGGATTTGTAGAACCCAAATCCACAAGGAAAAGGCTTAATAAGTCAGAATCCAAGAGGGAATGGGAGTGAGAAGGCACGGCACAAAGGGATAAGGCAGGGAGCCTTGCAAGGCAAGGAAAAGACCTTCTAGAAAGGAGGGAGGCGCCAGATTTTTAGGCTTCCAGAAAGAATGTGTTTTGTGGCAGATTTTGGGGCTTCTAGAGGGATTTGGGGCGCCACTTTTATAGGACAAGGGATAAGACTTCTAGAAATCAGGTTTTAACTCCCCTAAACTGAAGAAAACAGGTTAGGATAAGATTAGGATAAGATTGGATAAGATAAGGTAAGGATTGGATAAGATAAGATAAGATAAGGTTGTTTTAGATAATGTTTTGGATAATTCTCCTTCTTTTGAGCTGATTCCTTATCTTCTTTATCTTTCACTTCTTTCTTCCATCTTCCTAGCTGATTTCAAGCCTTAATATCTTCAATTTCGTCCATCAACTTGCCTCCATGCTTGCACTACCCCATCTTGGCCCAAAAATGCTCTAGAATGCTCCAAATTGCTTCTTTTTGCATACTTGCCCTTAGAACCTGAAAATACATCAAACTAGCTTAAAAGACTACTTTAACTAAGGAAAAACAACATTTTGAATGTAGTAACATGCCTTAGAGAATCCCTCAATTCCTTACTAGATATGCACTCAATCACACAGATTTTCTGACTACACTCCCTACACTAGTTATATGTGAGAAGATTGATGCAAACATGAAAACTAATACTCACATATGTGTTTATGACAAAGAAAGCAATTTCTGGAATGCATGTATAGATATGATCTCATGAATGGAATGCTACTACTTAGATGCGAGAACCAGGGACACCATATGCTCATACCAACCCCAAACTCCACATATTGAAACACACAACACTCAAGATTGAAGTATAGGGTTATAACGGGGCTAGGGGGTATTGGCTAACAAAGAAAGGTAAGGAAAACAAACGTTCTTAAAGCAATAGCAAGCAAAGCAATGAATATGACACTTAGAACTCCCTTTCTTGAATGCAGCCGTACACTTTGAACACAAAGGGAAAGAAAACACATACTTAGGGCCAATTTCAACGTTTTGGACCCCTTCTTCAACAATCAACACTTGTGAGCTTCAATCTCACTTATTTTGAACACTTTTCATACTTTTTCACAACTTTTCTTTTTCTTTTCTTTTTCACACGAATTTTTCTCTTTTTTTTTCTTTTTCTTTCTTTTTTCTTTCTTCTACCCGTGCCCTTTTGATACTTTGTTGGCACACAATCAGACACATCAATCCCTTCCCCCACACTTGTTTGCTGCCCAAATAACGAACAAAGGGAATTCATTCTTAGGTCATGCTTAGCTACGCCTTAAGAACAAGGGTAAGGATGGTCCTAATCTAGGCTAGGTAAGGATAATGTGGGTAAACAAAGAACATAGGCTAAACAAGGCTCAAAAGGGTTAAACCTACAATACATATGCAAAGGGTTAGGCTTTTTGGCTCTGGTTTTAAACTAAACAACTTCATCTTGATTATGTGTTATGCTAATCAATTTCATGCTTTGAATGAAACGGGTATGAGTTCTAGTATTTGGAACTAAATGATGAAACGCCTTCTAAGTAGCAACCAAGCAAAGAATAATGAGATCATGCAACGACTTTAGAAAACAAAGAATGCACAGATTTTTAACTCTCCAAAGAACGTTAAAGGCTCAAGTCTCTCAGGGTTGTAGCGTTAGTTTGAGTTACTTCCTTCAAGCATGTTACAAAAACTGATTTTATCCTTTTTTGTGATTACATGTGAATTCATGAATGTTAACTACAACCAAGCATAAACCAAAGAGTATATCAAACTTTCATCCATGTTTGTAACTTTCTTTAACAGTTATGCAATTAAAAACCAAATCCTCATCATTGTGTTGGAAGGTACCCTAAGACACAAACAAACACACAAAAACAACTCTTTTTGGGTTTTCGGATTTTCTTTTCAAAACACACCAAAACAGCTTAAAAACACTTAAAAACACTGAAAACAACATTCAAAGTGATAGGTGATAAAAACCCACGAATTTCATGCAAAAAACACTTTGTTACCCCCCCACACTTAAACCAAACATTGTCCTCAATGTTGCAAACATATACTCACAGAAAACAAACAGCAATAAACACAACTAACTAACATAACAAAATGGCAAAGGAAAAGCAATAAAGAGTAGGGTTTAGAAACGCAAATCTGGTTTTGGAGCCGGAGAGTTCCTAGGTCGTCTTTATTTGCATGGGTTGCCTCCCAAGAAGCGCTTGCTTTAACGTCTTCCAGCCGGACGAACCTTCCCTCTATTCTTCAATGGGGCTCACGGCATTAAGGGATATATCCTCCGTAATGTGCTCTTCAAAGTGCTCATAATATGGCTTCAATCGATGTCCATTCACTTTGAATTCTTGTTGCATTTTTAAACTTTGAATTTGGACTGCACCATGAGGAAAAACATTAGTAACCACAAAAGGACCAATCCACTTAGAACGCAACTTACCTGGAAATAGACGAAGGCGAGAATTGAAAAGTAACACTTTCTGCCCTATAGAGAACAGCTTGCTACGAATCATCTTGTCATGGAATGCCTTTGTTTTCTCCTTGTAGATCCGTGCATTCTCATAAGCTTCATTCCTAATTTCGTCTAGCTCATTCAATTGAAGCTTTCTATGAAGACCTGCGGCATCAATGTCCATGTTGAATGTTTTGACAGCCCAATGTGCACGATGTTCTAACTCGACGGGAAGATGACATGGTTTCCCATAGACTAGCCGAAATGGGGACATTCCAATTGGGGTTTTATAGGCAGTGCGATATGCCCACAATGCATCATTCAAACGCAAGCTCCAATCCTTCCGAGTTGGCCCTACAGTTTTCTCCAAAATCTGCTTGATTTCTCTATTTGAAACCTCGGCTTGGCCACTAGTTTGAGGGTGATAAGGTGTTGAAACCTTATGCGTGACATTATACTTCTTGAGCAGCGCCTCAATGGTTCGATTGCAAAAATGGGAGCCCCCATCACTGATTAGGACTCTTGGCATGCCAAATCTAGCAAATATGTTAGTTCTAACAAAATCTGCAACCACTTTAGAATCATTAGTTCGGGTGGCTTTTGCTTCCACCCATTTCGACACATAATCCACAGCAAGCAAAATATAAAGGAAACCATGTGAGGAAGGAAAAGGACCCATGAAATCAATACCCCAAACATCAAAGATTTCAACACTAAATATGGGGTGTTGCGGCATTTGTTGTTTAGGACCTATATTGCCCGTTCTTTGACATCTATCACAAGTCATACAAAAAGTTCTAGCATCTCTAAAGATAGTAGGCCAATAAAATCCACATTCTAAAACTTTATGTGCTGTTCTTTGAGTACCAAAGTGACCTCCACATGCATAGGTGTGACAAAAAGTTAAAATTGAATTAAACTCAGAATCATGCACACACCTACGTAGAACCTGATCAGGGTAATATTTCCACAAGTATGGGTCATCCCAAACATAAGAACGTGCATCCTTTTTAAGTTTATCACTTTGGTGCTTGTTTAGCTCTCTTGGAATGTGTTTAGACACCAAATAATTTACTACATCGGCATACCATGGCTCACTTACCTTGATGGACAGCAGCTGCTCATCTGGGAATGTGTCTTGGATAGGCACGGCATCCTCCTCTTGCACCATACGGCTCAAGTGATCAGCCACCACGTTTTCACTCCCCTTCTTGTCCCGGATTTCAATATCGAACTCTTGGAGAAGAAGCATCCAGCGAATGAGTCTTGGTTTGGCCTCTTTCTTGGTGAACAAATACTTCAAAGCTGCATGGTCAGTGTAAATAATAACTTTAGTACCAAGTAAATAAGAACGAAACTTATCTAAAGCAAACACAACAGCAAGAAGTTCTTTTTCAGTGGTAGAGTAATTCAATTGTGCATCATTCAAGGTCCGAGATGCATAATAGATGACATGGGGCTTCTTGTCCTTCCTTTGTCCCAAAACAGCTCCTAATGCATAATCTGAAGCATCACACATAAGCTCAAAAGGAAGGCTCCAATCTGGTGGGACTATGATGGGGGCCGAAGTTAGCATCTCTTTGAGGTGTTTAAATGCCTTCTCACATTCCTCGTTGAAGTCAAAAGCCACATCTTTCTGGAGGAGACGGCAAAGAGGGTTTGAAATCTTTGAAAAGTCCTTGATGAATCGCCTATAGAATCCTGCATGTCCAAGAAAAGAACGAACCTCTCTAACCGAAGTAGGAGAGGGTAAGTAGCGTACAAGATCTATTTTTGATTTATCAACCTCAATTCCCCTTTCTGAAATGATATGACCTAAAACTATGCCTTGTTTTACCATAAAGTGACATTTTTCCCAATTCAAAACAAGGTTAGTTTCAATGCAACGTTTTAGAATCAAAGTGAGATTATCTAAGCACCCATCAAACGAATCCCCAAAAACACTAAAATCATCCATGAATACCTCAATAATCTTCTCCACAAAATCTGAAAAGATACTTACCATGCATCTTTGAAAGGTGGCAGGTGCATTGCATAAACCGAATGGCATGCGACGATAGGCAAAGGTACCAAAGGGGCACGTGAAAGTGGTCTTTTCTTGGTCATCCGGAGCTATAACAATCTGATTATATCCAGAGTACCCATCAAGAAAACAATAAAAAGAATGACCGGCTAACCTTTCAAGCATTTGATCAATGAACGGCAAAGGGAAGTGGTCCTTCCTCGTGGTGGCGTTTAGCTTCCTATAGTCAATGCACACTCTCCAACTTGTTTGGATACGTGTGGGCACAAGTTCATTCTCGGCATTCTTCACCACAGTGACTCCGGATTTCTTTGGAACACATTGCACCGGTGAAACCCAACGGCTATCTGAGATTGGATAAATTACTCCACAATCAAGAAGCTTTATAATCTCCTTCTTCACAACTTCCATCATTGGAGGGTTGAGTCGGCGTTGAGCCTCTCGAGTTGGTTTAGCCCCCTCCTCTAGAAGTATGCGATGCATGCATGTTGTGGGGCTAATCCCCCTAATATCGGCCAATGTCCATCCAATGGCTGTTTTGTGCTCTTTCAACACCTGAATTAACTTTCCTTCCTCTGTTGCCGTGAGTGTGGAGGATACAATGACGGGCAATGTCTCGTTATCTCCCAAAAAGACGTACTTCAAATGATCCGGCAATGGTTTAAGCTCAAGTACGGGTGCCTGAATCACTGAGGGTAACAACTTGTTAGTAGAAATTGGAATTGAAATTGGTTTTGAAGGCTTACCATGGTGCTGAGGTAGTGACTCTAGGGCAGCCACCATCTCGGCCTCTTCTTCACTTATAGGCACGGCAATATTGGGTTTTTGCCCAATTCCTTGTGCAATTGTTGATTCAAGGGGATCACTCTCCAAGGAATCAAGGTAATCCTGCGCCAATTCATCGAATATATCAATAGCAAAACAAGAATGATTTTCTTTAGGAAATTTAATAGTTTCAGCAAGATTGAAAGCAATAACTTCCCCATCAAATTCCATTGTCAACGTCCCTTTGAACACATCGATCTTGGTGCGGGCTGTTTTCATGAAAGGTCTCCCAAGGAGGATCGGCAATGGGGTAGAATGGGGTGTATCCTCCATGTCAAGCACATAAAAATCCGCTGGAAAAATCAGATTTCCAACCTGCACCAAAACATCTTCCAAAACTCCTTTTGGATATGCATTAGAACGATCGGCTAATTGGATAATAACAACATCGTTTTTAAGCTCACCTAAGTTCATAGATGCATAAATAGAGTATGGCATGACATTAATTGAAGCTCCTAAGTCTAACATAGCATGTTCAAACTTAGTACTACCAATAACGCAAGGAATTGTAAAACTACCCGGATCTTTGCATTTAGGGGGTAATTTCCTTTGTAAAACAGCAGAGACATTCTCACTTACTTGAACCACTTCTTTGTTAGAAATCCTTCTCCTTGTTGTACAAAGCTCTTTCAAAAACTTAGCATACCTTGGGACTTGCTTTATTGCATCAAGGAGTGGGATATTGACTTGAACTTTCCGGAATGTCTCTAGAATGTCTTTTTCAGCATCCTCTTTCTTTGATTGCCGCAACCTGCCAGGAAAGGGCACACTTAGTGGAGTAGAGCTTGAAGAATTCATATTGGAACTTACCTTGATGGTTGAGGACGGTTTAGGAGTGGGGATTGGCTGCGGCAAGGATTGTGCATTCCTTGCCGTGGGTTTGGGTGCTTCATCCTCCTCCAATTGCAGCTTCTTGTCCTCTTCTTGACTTGATCTAGATGGTTGTGAATCAGTTCCAACCTGCTTACCACTTCTCAACGTGATTGCTTGGGCAGTTTCAAATCCTCCCTTAGGATTAACAACGGTTGAACTAGGCAACCTGCCTTGTTCTCGGAATTGGCCCATGAATTCAGCCATTTGACCCATTTGTTTCTTCAATTCATCCACCTCTTTAACTTGATGTTTTATGCTCTGCATGTCCTGCGTCAAAGAGGTTAGTGCTTGAAGAATTTTATCATTATTTAACGACGAACCTGAATTGGTTTGGGCCGAAGTTGGGTGAGGTTGTGGGGCTGCATACGGCCTTGGAAACATCCCAGGGGGCTGTCTAAATCCACTTTGTGGCTGTGCTTGCTGAGAATCCCTCCACTTGAAGTTTGGATGATCTCTCCATCCCGGATTGTATGTGTTTGAGTATGGGTCGTGTCTTTGTTGGGTTTGGCCTTGGAAACCCACGGCTTGGGCAGTTTCCCATCCCCCATTCTCAATCAATTGAGGGCATTGATCGTTGAGATGTCCCTGCATAGAACACACTCCACATATGGCCGGCCCTTGTGCTTTGTTTCCATCCACAACCTGTGACAAAAGAAGAGTGAGATTAGCCATTTGAGATTGTAATTCTGAAATTGCATTTACCTCATTCACTTGTTGTTGCCGTGGCCCTTCTCTCTGTCCAACTCCTTCGTATTGTTGCGCATTCAAGGCTCGATTTGCAATTAGAGTCTTGGCAGCCACGGGTGTTTTGTCAACCAAAGCTCCTCCCGCTGAAGCATCAAGCATTTGTCTCTCAATGGGGAGAAGTCCTTCATAGAAATATTGGAGGAGAAGTTCTTCCTTCATTTGGTGTTGTGGACAAGAAGCAACAAGCGCCTTGAAACGCTCATAATAGGCTAGAAACGATTCCCCTTGGTTTTGTTGAATGCCACTTATCTTTTTCCTCAAGAGAATGACTCTTGAAGTTGGGAAAAATTTCTCTAAGAATGCGCGCTTCATGCTTTCCCATGAAGTAACGGTTCCAGGTGCTAGTTCGTAGAGCCAATCCTTAGCCTTTTCCAAAAGAGAGAATGGAAAGGCTTTCATCTTCAATATACTCCCATCAACATTGACAGGGGTCATGCTTGAACAAACCACTTCAAATTCCTTCAAGTGCTTGTTCGGATCTTCCATGGACAACCCGTGGAATTTGGGGATGTGGTGCAACAAGCTAGACTTCAATTCAAACTCATCAGTCTTGCCTTGAGCCGCCCTAGGATATTGAATGCATAAAGGGGTCGCATTGTCCAATCCCGAGGCTGAAAGTTCTTTGATTGTTCGGTTATCTGCAGCCATGTCGTGCTCCTCTTCCAAATCCTCTTCAATTTCAACTTCAGATTCGGAATTAGAACTTGAACTAAGTAGATCAGGTTCTGGGTGCTTCCTCTTCCTTCTCAAATCTCGCTCAAAATCGTCGTTAAACTCCAAGATATGTGCGTGAACGGGTTGAGAACTTCGAGTCATACACTAGTACCTAAAACAGAGAAAACAAAACAAATCAGAAAACTAAGCAAAACAGAAACAAAAACAAGTTAAAATACACGGCAGAAACTAGAGAGATTAGCAAGTTTGCTAATCCCCGGCAACGGCGCCAAAATTTGGTGTGAAAATTACTTGACACACAAATTAAACCCTATTGATGACAATTGTAGTAAAGATGCAAGTAGGGATCGTTCTAAACCGGGGATTAACTAGGGATGCTAATCAACACAAATAAGACTCAAAAACACTAAACTAGACTCTAATGACTCAAAACTAACTTAAAACACTAAAAACAGCAAGAAACAATAAAAAAGACTCAAATCTAGACCTAACAAGTGATTTTGACGAAAATAGAACTTAAAAGACTCAAACAACTAAGAGAAAACAGGTTTTGACTCTAAAAACAAGTTTAAATGAAAGGGGGATTGTTTTTGACGAATTTAAAACAAAACAAGAAACTTAAAGTACTTAATGAAATCTGCACGAAATTGGGGACTTAGATGGGTGAATGGCTAGTTAGAGGGATCCTTATCCACACATAAACATATGCATACAATTTGATTCCCAGTTACTCTTCCGATAAACTATGAATGACAATGTTCCAAATTAATTGTATAGAACTAATTAATTCTCAGATTTCCCTAAGTTCATTGAATTGAATGGGTAACGCATCACAACCAAATTATTCTTATCAAGTTCCCTAACTATGGAATACGCATGATAGAGATACATATCAAAGATCATTAAGTTCCATGGAAATCATAAACATTGACAAGGCATTCATAACTATGGAATACGCATGTTACTCTTGCCTAGGATTTACTTAACATGATTGTGACTAGCAACCTTTACTACTTGCGAATATAAGTTCATAACGATTAGGTGAAATTCCCTTATATCCTAGCATCAAATTTATGCATGCAAATCAAGTGTCGACCCCCAACCCACATACATAAACAAGTTCTTAATAAGCACAGAAAAGTAAACCACATTCATACTTTATGAAATCGTAACTGGAGTGAATCAAATCATAAGAAACATATATTCATGGCTTCAAATTCCCCCTCTAACTAATAGGGGTTTAGTTCCTCATGACAGCAATTAAACAAAGAAAACTGAATTGAAACATTGAAACCAAGGATAGACAACACCTAAGAACGCTCCAGCAGTAGTCACAACTTAGAGTGGCACCTTCTCCTTCCTTGAATAGCTGCGGCACAAGAGGGGTTTCTGGGATTGTGTAGAAGATATGGCACGGCAGGGGGTAGGGGATGATTTCTGGCGTGAATGGTTGTGTATGGGGGGTGGTGTAGAATTCGTATGGATGGGTGGTGTGCACGGCAAAGGATTGATTTGTATATATATAGGCACCAAAACCCTAGGTGAATCAGATTGGGACTTCTAGAAAACCAAATCCATCCAGAAATAGGCTCAAAACAATCAGATTTCCAATGGGAAAGGGCCTAAGGTGCGGCACAATAGGATAAGGTGGGATAAGGCTTCTAGAAAGCCTTGCAAGGCAAGGAAACCAAGTTTTCTGGAAAGCTAGGTGCGGCAAGGCTTAGAGTTTCTAGAAACTCAATTTAAATGTCCCCCAATCAGAAAATAAACCCTCATTGTACCAGAAATTGAATTAGAAAAGGATTAGGATAGGATAAGGTTTGTTAAGATAAGATAAGGATTGGATAAGATAAGATAAGATAAGGTTGTTTGGATAATGTTTTGGATAATCCTCCTTCTTTTGAGCTGATTCCTTATCTTCAATGTTTTGAATTTATTTCTCCAACCTTGAAACATAATCCCAACTCCATTTAAACTCCAAATTCGTCCATCCTCATGCCCATTGCTTGTGCTATCCATTCCAAGCCCAGATTTGCTCTAAAATGCTCCAAAATGCATCTTTTTGCCAACTTTGCTTCTTGGACCTAAAAACACACGAAAATGACTTTAAACACTATACTAAGCAACAAATAGCTAAGCAAATGCAAGGAAACACACTAACTAAGTAGCATAAATATGCTCCTATCACTAACTAAGGTGCATAAATATGCTCCTATCAGGATCACCCAAATTTCAAGTGGAGGGAGCCTCAACAACCCCAACAACAAGGAGGATTTAGGCAGCAACCACCAGGCTTTTATACAAAGCCATTCGTACCAAATCAAACCCAAATGCAATCTGCCCCAACAAACTCAGGTATGTCTTTGGATAATGATCAAGTTGTTAAGTTACTACTTTGACGCAGGAAGTACAAACTCAAAACAAAGAGAGGCAAATTCAAGACAAAAGGGTGGACAATTTGGAAAAGCAAATGGGGCAAATAGCGGAATTCATGGGGCAGATTAGAGAACAAGGAAGATTGCCTAGTTCAACCATTGTTAATCCTAAATGAGGCTTTGAAACCGCCAAGGCAATCATGTTGAGGAGTGGTAAACAGGTCAGAATTGACCCCAGACCATCCAAATCAAGTCCAAAAGAGGATGAAAAGCTGCTGCAAGAAGAGGATCATGGAGCAAAACCCACGGCCAAAGATGACCAATCAATGCCGCACCCACCTAATGCCTCTAAGCCATCCCCACCCACCAAGGTAAGTCCAAATTCGAATTTTTCTAGTTCCATTCCACTAAATGTACCCTTTCCTGGCAGGTTTAGGCAATCAAAGAAAGAAGAAGCCGAGAAGGACATTCTAGAGACATTCCGGAAAGTTCAAGTCAATATCCCACTCCTTGACGCCATAAAGCAAGTTCCAAGGTATGCTAAATTTTTGAAAGAGCTTTGTACAACAAGGAAAATTATTTCAAACAAAGAGGTGGTTCAAGTAAGTGAGAACGTTTCTGCTGTGTTACAAAGGAAATTACCCCCTAAATGCAAAGATCCGGGTAGTTTTACAATTCCATGCGTTATTGGAAATACTAAGTTTGAACATGCCATGTTAGACTTAGGGGCTTCAATTAATGTTATGCCATACTCTAGTTATGCATCTATGAACTTAGGTGAGCTTAAAAACAATGGTGTGATTATTCAATTAGCCGATCGTTCTAATGCATATCCAAAAGGTGTTTTGGAAGATGTTTTGGTGCAGGTTGGTAATTTGATTTTTCCAGCGGACTTTTATGTGCTTGACATGGAGGATTCACCCCATTCTACCCCATTGCCGATCCTCTTAGGGAGGCCCTTCATGAAAACAGCCCGCACCAAGATCGATGTGTTTAAAGGGACTTTAACAATGGAATTTGATGGGGAAGTTATTGATTTCAATCTTTCTGAAACTATCAAATTTCCTAAAGAAGATCATTCTTGTTTTTCTATTGATATATTCGATGAATTGGCGCAGGATTATCTTGATTCCTTGGAGAGGGATCCCCTTGAAACAACAATTGCACAAGGAATTGGGCAAAAACCCAATATTGCCGTGCCTAGAAGTGAAGAAGAGGTCGAGATGGTTGCTGCACTTGAGTCATTGCCTCAACACCATGGTAAGCCTTCAAAACCAATTTCAATTCCCATTTCTACTAATAAGTTGTTACCCTCAGTAATTCAGGCACCCGTACTTGAGCTTAAACCATTGCCGGACCATTTAAAGTACGTCTTTTTGGGAGATAACGAGACGTTGCCCGTCATTGTCTCCTCATCACTCACGACAATAGAGGAGGAAAAGTTGGTTCGGGTGTTGCAAGAACACAAAACAGCCATTGGGTGGACTTTGGCCGATATTAAGGGAATTAGCCCTACTACATGCATGCATCGCATACTTCTAGAGGAGGGGGCTAAACCAACTCGAGAGGCTCAACGCCGACTCAACCCTCCAATGATGGAAGTTGTGAAGAAGGAGATTATCAAGCTTCTTGATTGTGGGGTGATTTATCCAATCTCGAATAGTCGTTGGGTTTCACCGGTGCAATGTGTTCCAAAGAAATCTGGAGTCACTATGGTGAAGAATGCCGAGAATGAACTTGTACCCACACGTATCCAAACAGGTTGGAGAGTGTGCATCGATTATAGGAAGCTCAATGCCACCACAAGGAAGGACCACTTCCCTTTGCCATTCATTGATCAAATGCTTGAAAGGTTAGCCGGTCATTCTTTTTATTGTTTTCTTGATGGTTATTCTGGATATAATCAGATTGTCATAGCTCCGGATGACCAAGAAAAGACCACTTTCATATGCCCTTTTGGTACCTTTGCCTATCATCGCATGCCATTCGGTTTATGCAATGCACCTGCCACCTTCCAAAGATGTATGGTAAGTATATTTTCAGATTTTGTGGAGAAGATTATTGAGGTATTTATGGATGACTTTAGTGTCTTTGGTGATTCGTTTGATGGTTGTTTGGAAAATCTCACATTAATCTTGAAACGATGCGTTGAAACTAACCTTGTGTTAAATTGGGAAAAATGTCACTTTATGGTTAAACAAGGCATAGTTTTAGGGCATATCGTTTCAGAAAGGGGAATTGAAGTTGATAAATCAAAAAGAGATCTTGTACGCTACTTACCCTCTCCTACTTCGGTTAGAGAGGTTCGTTCTTTTCTTGGACATGCAGGATTCTATAGGCGATTTATCAAGGATTTTTCAAAGATTTCAAACCCTCTTTGCCGTCTCCTCCAGAAAGATGTGGCTTTTGACTTCAACGAGGAGTGTGAGAAGGCGTTCAAACACCTCAAAGAGATACTAACTTCGGCCCCTATCATAGTTCCACCAGATTGGAGCCTTCCTTTTGAGCTTATGTGTGATGCTTCAGATTATGCATTAGGAGCTGTCTTGGGACAAAGAAAGGACAAGAAGCCACACGTCATCTATTATGCATCCCGGACCTTGAATGATGCTCAATTGAATTACTCTACCACTGAAAAAGAACTTCTAGCTGTTGTGTTTGCTTTAGATAAGTTTCGTTCTTATTTACTTAGTACTAAAGTTATTATTTACACTGACCATGCAGCTTTGAAGTATTTGTTCACCAAGAAAGAGGCCAAACCAAGACTCATTCGCTGGATGCTTCTTCTCCAAGAGTTCGATATTGAAATCCAGGATAAGAAAGGGAGTGAAAACGTGGTGGCTGATCACTTGAGCCGTATGGTGCATGAGGAGGATGCCGTGCCTATCCAAGAGACATTCCCAGATGAGCAGCTGCTGTCCATCAAGGTAAGTGAGCCATGGTATGCTGATGTAGTAAATTATTTGGTGTCTAAACACATTCCAAGAGAGCTAAACAAGCACCAAAGTGACAAACTTCAAAAGGATGCACGTTTTTATGTTTGGGATGACCCATACTTGTGGAAATATTGCCCTGATCAGGTTCTACGTAGGTGCGTGCATGATTCTGAGTTTAATTCAATTTTAACTTTCTGTCACACTTATGCATGTGGAGGTCACTTTGGTACTCAAAGAACAGCACATAAAGTTTTAGAATGTGCATTTTATTGGCCTACTATCTTTAGAGATGCTAGAACTTTTTGTATGACTTGTGATAGATGTCAAAGAACGGGCAATATAGGTCCTAAACAACAAATGCCGCAAAACCCCATATTTAGTGTTGAAATTTTTGATGTATGGGGTATTGATTTCTTGGGTCCTTTTCCTTCCTCACATGGTTTCCTTTACATTTTGCTTGCTGTGGATTATGTGTCGAAATGGGTGGAAGCAAAGGCCACCCGAACTAATGATTCTAAAGTGGTTGCAGATTTTGTTAAGACTAACATATTTTCAAGGTTTGGAATGCCAAGAGTACTAATCCGTGATGGGGGTTCCCATTTTTGCAATCGAACCATTGAGGCGCTGCTCAAGAAGTACAATGTCACGCACAAGGTTGCCACACCTTATCATCCTCAAATAAGTGGGCAAGCCGAGGTTTCTAATAGGGAAATCAAGCAGATTTTGGAGAAGACGGTTGGACCAACTCGGAAGGATTGGAGCTTGCGTTTGAATGATGCATTGTGGGCGTATCGCACTGCCTATAAAACCCCAATTGGAATGTCCCCATTTCGGCTAGTCTATGGGAAACCATGTCATCTTCCCGTCGAGTTAGAGCATCGTGCACATTGGGCCGTCAAAACATTCAACATGGACATTGATGCCGCAGGTCTTCATAGAAAGCTTCAATTGAATGAGCTAGAAGAAATTAGGAATGAAGCTTATGAGAATGCACGGATCTACAAGGAGAAAACGAAGGCATTCCATGACAAGATGATTCGTAGCAAGACGTTCTCTATAGGGCAGAAAGTGTTACTTTTCAATTCTCGCCTTCGATTGTTTCCAGGTAAGTTGCGTTCTAAGTGGATTGGTCCTTTTGTGGTTACTAATGTTTTTCCTCATGGTGCAGTCCAAATTCAAAGTTTAAAGACGGGACAAGAGTTCAAAGTGAATGGACAACGTTTGAAGCCTTACTATGAGCACTTTGAAGAGCACATTGCGGAGGACATATCCTTCAATGCCGTGGGCCCCATTGAAGAGTAGAAGGAAGGTTCGTCTGGCTGGAAGACGTTAAAGCAAGCGCTTCTTGGGAGGCAACCCATGCAAATAAAGAGGACCTAGGAACTCTCTGGCTCCACAACCAGATTTGCGTTTCTAAACCCTACTCTTTATTGCTTTTACTTTGCCATATTTGTCATGTTTGTTAGTTGTGTTGTTTGCTTGCTTGTGTGTGAGTCTATGCTTGAAACATTGAGGACAATGTTTGGTTTAAGTGTGGGGGGGTAAACAAGTGTTTTCAAGTGTTTTCATTGAAAAATTCGTGGGTTTTTATCACCTATCACTTCTAAGGTTGTTTTTCACTGTTTTTGAGTGTTTTTAGTGTGTTTTGAAGTATTTTTATGTGTCTTGAAAGAAAAATACGAAAATTTACAAAAAAAAATTTGGAAAACGTTTTCAAAATACCAAAAAGAGTCGTTTTTGTGTGTTTGTGTCTTAGGGTACCTTCCAACACAATGATGAGGATTTGGTTTTTAATTGCATGACTGTTAAAGAAAGTTACAAACATGGATTGAAGTTTGATATGCTCTTTGGTTTATGCTTGGTTATAGTTGACATTCATGAATTCACATGTAATCACACAAAGGATAAAATCAGTTTTTGTAACAACCCTAAGAGACTTGAGCCTAAACGTTTATTTGGAGAGTTATTAATCTTGACATTCTTGTTTTATAAAGTCGTTGCATGATCTCATTATTTCTTTGCTTGGTTGCTACTTAGAATGCGTTTTCATCATTTAGTTCGAAATACTAGAACTTATACCCATTTCATTCAAAACTAAAATTGATTAGCATAACATAAAACAAGATGAAGTTGTTTAGTTTAAAACCAGTGCCAAAAAGCCTAACCCTTTGCATATGTATTGTAGGTTTAGCCCCTTTGAGCCATATTTAGCCTATTTTCTTTGTTAGCCACATCATCCTTACCCTTGTTCTTAAGGCGTAATGAAGCATGACCTAGAGTGAATTCCCTTCGTTCGTTATTAGGCAGCAAACAAGTGTGGGGGAAGGGATTCTTGTGTATGTGCCAAAAAAGAAAAAAAAGGGCACGGGTAGAAGAAAAGAAAAAAGAAAAGAAGAAAATTCGTAAGAAAAAGAAAAGAAAAAGCAAAGTATGTGAAAAAGTGTGAAAAGTGTTCAAAATAAGCGAGAATAAGTTCACAATTGTTGGTTGTTGAAGAAGGGGTCCAAAAAGTTGAATTTGACCCTAAGTTGTACGAAATCCCCTAGAAGATTCAAAGTTTGTGGCTGCATTTAAAAAGGGAGTTCTAAGTGTTGATATTCATTACTTTGCGTGCTATTTCTTTAAGACCGTTTGTTTTCCTTACCTTTCTTTGTTAGCCAATACCTTAGCCCCATTACAACCCTTTTGACTTCTATCTTGTTTGTTATGTGTTTCAATATGTGGAGTTTGAGATTGGTCTGAGCATATATATATATGAGCATTAGTTTTCATGTTTACATCAATCTTCTCACATATACCTAGTGTAGGGAGTGTAGTCAGAAAATCTGAGTGAAAATTGAGTGCATATCTAGTAAGGAATTGAGGGATTCTCTAAGGCATGTTACTACATTCAAAAAGTTGTTTTAATTGATTGGATGTGAGCTAGTGTGTGGTAACTTTGATTAAGTATGTGCTCAAGGGTAGGGATAACTAAAATCTATGGAAGTAATGACTTTTAACATGTTATGTTCCATTGGAAATCCCTGAGGTGAACGTTGGAAGGTTTAGGTTATGTTTTGTTTGTTTTGCTCGAGGACTAGCAAAAGCTAAGTGTGGGGGAATTTGATAGGAGCATATTTATGCTACTTAGTTAGTGTGTTTTCTTGCATTTACTTAGCTATTTGTTGCTTAGTATAGTGTTTAAAGTCATTTTCGTGTGTTTTTAGGTCCAAGAAGCAAAGTTGGCAAAAAGATGCATTTTGGAGCATTTTAGAGCAAATCTGGGCTTGGAATGGATAGCACAAGCAGTGGGCAAGAAGATGGACGAATTTGGAGTCCAAATGGAGTTAGGAATATGTTTCAAGGTTGGAGAAATAAATTCAAATCATTGAAGATAAGGAATCAGCTCAAAAGAAGGAGAATTATCCAAAACATTATCCAAACAACCTTATCTTATCTTATCTTATCCAATCCTTATCCTATCTTAACTAACCTTATCCTATCCTAATCCTTTTCTAACTTAATTCCTGGTACAATGAGGGTTTATTTTCTGATTGGGGGACATTTAATTTAGGTTTCTAGAAACCCCAAGTCCTTGCCGCACCCTTATCCCTTCTCCTAAGTGGTTTTAGTTCTTCTAGAAGACCAAATTTCCTGCTAGGTAAACACAAATATCTGCCGTATGAAATCCTTGTCCTTTGGGGTTTCCTACCTTCTAGATGGTCTATTCCTGATGGGTTTAGGTTGTGTAATTCTTCTCTGATTCCTAAAGCCTTTATGCCGCACCCTACACCCTATAAATAGCACTATCTGCCGCACCATTTAATCATCAAGCCTTCAATTCATTCTCTGCCTTCACACACCCATTCATCCGCCAGTCCTCTCTACAAAAAACCCCTACGCCATTCATCATCATCCATCCTTCACGAAACACATCCCCAAACCCAGAAAATCCCTCTTGTGCCGCAACTATTCAAGGAAGGAAGGAGAAGGTGCCACTCTAAGTCGTGATTGTCATTCAAAGCATTGAATTGCTGGAGCGTTCTTAGGTGTTGTCTATCTTTGTTTTTAATGTTTCAATTCAGTTTTCTTTGTTTAATTGCTATCATGAGGAACTAAACCCCTATTAGTTAGGGGGTGAATTTGAAGCCATGGATATATGTTTCTTATGATTTGATTTACTCCAGTTATGATTTCATGAATTATGAATGTGGTTTACTTTTCTGTTTTTATTAAGAACTTGTTTATGTATGTGGGTTGGGGGTCGACACTTGATTTGCATGCATAAATTCGATGCTAGGATATAAGGGAATTGCACCTAATCGTTATGAACTTATATTCATGAGTAGTAAAGATCGCTAGTCACGATTATGTGAAGTAAACCCTAGGTTGGATTAACATGCGTTTTCCATAGTTATGAATGCCTTGTCAATGTTCATGGTTTCCATTGAACTTAATGATCTTTGTTGAATGTCTCTATCATGCGTATTCCATAGTTAGGGAGTTTGAGAAAGAATAATTTGGTTGTGATGCGTTATCCATTCAATTCAATGAATCTAGGGAAATCTGGGAATTGATTAGTTCAATACAATTAATTCGGAACATTGTCATTCATGGTTTGTCGAAAGAGTAACTGGGAATCAAGTTGTATGCATATGTTCATGTGTGGATAAGGATCCCTCTAACTAGCCTTTCACCCGTTTCAATTCACAAAATTCGTTTTTATAAGTGTTTTATGCAAAGTTTCTGTTTTAAGTTTTAAATTCGTCAAAAACAATCCCCCTTTCATTAAGTCTTGTTAGTTGAGTCAAAATCTGTTTTGATTTGTGTTTTTAAGTGTCTTGAGTCAAGTTAAAGTCTATTTTCGTCCAAAGTAGTGTTTAGAGTCCAAAACTGCCCAGTTTGTGTTTTTAGGCAGTTTTGAGTGTTTTTGGGCTGTTTTGAGTCTTTTGAGTTGTTTTAGTGTTTTAGAATTTAGTCTTGCATTCTTTGAGTCTAGTTTAGTGTTTCAAACTTTGTTTTTACGTTTTTGAGTCAGTTTCAAGTGTTTAGCAATCCCTCCTAATCCCCGGTCCAGAACGATCCCTACTTATACATATACTACAACTGTCGAAAAGAGGGTTTAATTTGTGTGTCAAGTTAATTTTCACATCACAACAAAGCCCAAAGAAGTTGAATTTGATGACACTGGACAAGTAGCAACCATCATAGTAAATCTGGCCAAGTTTACAGTCCCTGAAACCTTCAAAGATGTGGTGTTTGTAATTGAGTTTGTGTCGGAGCAAGCAAGTAAGCCATCTTCTCCAATTTCAATTTTGTTTTCTACTAACTTGCTGATTTTGACGATTCAGGCACCTACACTAGAATTTAGACCATTGCAGGATCATTTCAAGTATCATCGTCCATTCAAGGATAAACCCATGCATTCGAAGAAGGGAGACCTAGGAATCACCCCACAATCAGATTTGTGTTCCTAAACCCTTCTCTTTACTGCTTTTATTTTGCTTTGCTGAGTTAGTTGTTTGTTTGTTTGCTTTCTGTGAGTATATGCTTGAAACATTGAGGACAATGTTTGATTTAAGTGTTGGGGGGGGGGGGGGGGGGTAACAAAGTGTTTTTGATGCAAATTCGTGGGATTCTATCACCCATTACTTCTAAGGTTGTTTCTCACTGTTTTTAAGTGTTTTTGAGCTGTTTTGGAGTGTTTTTGTGTGTTTTGAAGTAATCATACGAAAATTTGAAAAAAGTGTTGAAAAATTCCTAAAAGAGTTGTTTTAGAGTCGTTTTTGTGTGTTTGTGTCTTAGGTACCTTCCAACACAACGATGAGGATTTGGTTTTTAATTGCATGACTGTTAAAGAAAGTTACAAACATAGATGGAAGTTTGATATGCTCTTGGTTTATGCTTAGTTGTAGTTGTTGTTTACGAATTCACATGTAATCACAAAAGGATAAAATCCGTTTTTGGAACATGCTTGAAGGTAGGAACTCAAACTAATGCTACATCCCTGTGAGACTTGAGCCTTTACCTTCTTTGGAGAGTTATTAATCTTTGCATTTGTTGTTTTCTAAAGTCGTTGCGTGATCTCATTATTTCTTTGCTTGGTTGCTACTTAGAATGCATTTTTCATCATTATAGATCCAAATACTAGAACTCATACCCGTTTCATTCAAAGCATGGCATTGAATTGCATAAAACATATCAAGATGAAGTTTTTTAGTGAACCACCATAGCCAAACAGCCGAACCCACCCCCCCCCCCCCCCCCGCCCCCCCTTTTCTCATATGTTTTGTAGGTTTAACCCCTTTGAGCCTTATTTAGCCTGTTTTCTTGGTTAACCACATTATCCCTACCTAGCCTAGAATAGGACTATCCATACCCTTGTTCTTGAAGGATAGTGAAGCATGACTTACAGTGAATTCCTTTTGATCTACAATATGCAGAAAAAAGAGTGTGGGGGAAGGGAAATTCGTGGAAAAAGAAATGTTGTGAAAAGAATAAAAAAGAGTTGAAAAATAAGTGAGAATAAGCTCACAAGTGTTGGTTGTTGAAGAAAGGGTCCAAAAAGGTTGAATTCGGCCCTAAATGTTGTGAATCTTCCCTTTGTGTTCAAAGTTAGTTTCTGCATTCAAAAGTGAATTCTAAGTGTCAATTTCATTACTTTGCTTACTATTTCTTTAAGAATTTTTGTTTATCCTTAACCTTTCTTTGTTAGCCAACACCCTTAGCCCCGTTACAACCCTTATACTTCTATCTTGATTGTTATGTGTTCAATATGTGGAGTTTGGATTTGGTATGAGCATATGGAATCCCTGGTTCTCGCATCTAAGTAGTAGCATTCCATTCATGAGATTGTATTCATTCATAACTCCAGAAAAGTGCCTTCTTTCTTATAACATATGTGAGTGTTCGTTTTCATGTTTACATCAATCTTCTCACATATACCTAGTGTAGGGATTGTAGTTAGAAAATCTGAGTGAAAATTGAGTGTTTGTCTAGTAAGGAATTGAGGGAATTCTCTAAGGTATGTTACTACATTCAAAATGTTGTTTTAATTGATTAAATGCGAGCTAGTGAATGGTGACTATGATTGAGTTTGTGCTTCAGGGTAGGGATGGCCAAAATCTGTGTAAGTAATGATTTTTAACATGTCATGTGCATTGCAAATCCCTAAGGCAAATGTTGGAAGGTTTAGATTGTGTTTTGTTTCTTTTGTTTTGCTCGAGGACTAGCAAAAGCTAAGTGTGGGGGTATTTGATAGGAGCATATTTATGCGACTTGGTTAACTTGTTTCCTTGCATTTAGGTTGTTAGTTCTTAGTTATTTTAGTATTTGAAGGCGCAAAGGGCTAAAGTGGCAAGAAAGTGCATTTTGGTGCCTTTTGGAGCATTTTTGGGCTTGGAATGGATATCACATGCTTGGAGAAACGTGGATGGACGAAATTGATGTTCAAGAAGGATTAGGAATGTGCTTGAAGACTTAAGTTAAAGATTTTGAAGAAAGGAATCAGTTTAGAAGAAGGAATGTTAGCCAAGTTTCCTGATTTGGTCCTAATCCGAATTTACCTAATTTCCAGCTACAAAAGGGGTGTATGATGCGATGTAAAATAGCACACAAATTAAACCCTCCTGTTGACAATTGTAGTATATATGCAATTAGGGATCGTTCTGGACCGGGGATTAGGAGGGCTTGCTAAAACCTCTAAACTGACTCAAAAACATAAAAACAAAGTTAAAAACACTTAACAAGACTCACAAGACTCAAAACAAACTTAAAAGACTCAAAACAGCTTAAAACAACAAAACAGACTCAAAACAGACACTAGGAACTGATTTGGACGAATTCCAGACTAGTAAGACTCAAAACACTAATTTGGACAGATTTAAACACACTTCTAACTAATCTAACACACTTAATTAAAGGGGGATTGGGTTTTGGACGAAAATAAAGTAAAACAAAACAGAAACTAGAACTAGACATATTTACACGAAATTGGTGAATTGGATGGATGATGGGCTAGCTAGGAGGTTCTTCTCCACACATGACATACTTGCAAACAAAACGATTTCCAGTTGCTTTTCAATAAACCATGAATTCTCAACGCCCCAGATTAACCGTGAATTGCACTAATTAACCCTCAGATTTTCCTAATTTTATTGAATTGGATGATTGCATACAACAACCCAAAGAATTCTCCACAAGTTCCCTACATGAATTGCATAATAGTGACACAAGCAAAGATCATTAAGTTCTCTGAAAATCATAAGCATTGACAAGGCACTCGTAACTATGAATTGCATGATACTTATGCCAGGAAGTTACTTAACACGATTGTGACCAGCAACCTTCACTACTTGTGAATATAAGTTCATAACGATTAGGTGAAACTCCCTTATATCCTAGCATCAGATTTATGCATGAAAATTAAGCCTGCACTCTCAACCAACACACACAAATAAATTTTAATTCAACAAATAAGTAAATTGAATTCACAGCTTATGAATCACAACTAGATGTAATCAAATCATATTGCAAGCATATTCATGGCTTTGAATAGCCCCCTAGCCAAAAGGGCTTAGCTCCTCATGTTCATAGCAAAACAAAGAGAAATTAAATTAAACATTGAAAACAAAGATAGATTACACCTAGAAACGTTCCAGCAATCCAACGTCTTGAATGGCTAGGCACGGCTTCAAGTTAATCCTTGATAGGAGCATATTTATGCGACTTAGTTAGCTTGTTTCCTTGCATTTACTTAGTTAGTTTATGTTTATTATAGTGGTTTAAGCTATTTTCGTGTGTTTGTAGGTCCAATTGGCAAAGTTGGCAAGAAAGTGCATTTTAGAGCATTTTGGAGCAATTCTGGGCTGAAATGGATTGCATGCATATGGAGCACAAGGAATGGACGAATTTGAAGTTCAAATGAGGCTAGGAATGTGTTTAAAAGTTGGAGAAACAAATTCAAGTCAAAGAAGATAAGGAATCAGCTACAAACATGGAACATTATCCAAACCAACCTTATCTTATCCTATCTTAATTCCAGCTTTAAGGGGGACTCCTTTTCATAATAGGATGCCTAAAACCTGTTTTTAGGAGGTCTTTTCCATCTTGAAACATGCCACAACACTCCTTTCTAGAAGTCCTAAAAATCTGGCGCCCCAAACCTTTCTAAAAATCTGCCACAACACTCTTTTCCATGGACATATGTTTAATATGAATTGATTACCTCCAGTTATTGTTTCGTAAAACATAAATGCGATTCACTTATCTGTTTGATTAAAACTTATTCTTGTATGTGGGTTAAGGGTGCACACTTAGTTTGCATGCATGAATCTGATGCTAAAATATAAGGGAATTTCACTTAATTGTTATGAACTTATATTTATGAGTAATAAAGGTTGCTAGTCACAATCATGTTAAGTGAATCCATGGCAGGAGTATCATCATGCTTTTCATAGTTACGAATGCCTTGTCAATGCTTATGATTTTCATAGAACTTAATGATCTTTGAATGTATCTCTATTATGCGTATTCTATGTAGGGAACTTGATAAGAATAATTTGATTGTCGATGCGTTATCCATCCAATTCAATGAATTAAGGAAAATCTGAAAGTTAATTTGTGCATTCACAATTAATTTGGGGCATTGTCATTCATGGTTTATAGAAAGAATAACTGGAAATCGATTTGTGTTGCACATGTGTCATGTGTGGAGAAGGACCCTCTAACTAGCCATTCACCCATTTAAATCACCAATTTCGTGTCTTTTTAAGTTGTCTTTACAATTCTGTTTGTTTAAGTTTAAATTCGTTCAAAACCAATCCCTTGCTTTTAGTTTGTGTTAGTAGAGTCTAAATTCGTCAAATCTTGAGTCTTTTAGTCTTTTGAGTCAATTAGAGTCTTAATTTCGTTCAAATCAATCCTAGATGTTAGTTTTGAGTCTAAAGAATCTGTTTTGTGTGTTTTAAGTCTAATTAGCTTGTTTTGAGTGTCTAGAGTCCAGAAACTGTCTAGTTTGAGTTCTATTTGCTGTTTTGAGTCATAAGAGTCTAGTTTAGTGTTTTAGAGTTTAAATTGTGTAGATTAGCATCCCTTCTAATCCCCGGCCTAAAACGATCCCTACTTTCATATACTACGTCGATAGGGTTTTAATTTGAGTGTCAAGTAATTTTCACATCAATCCTCTCCTTCTTCCTTTGTAGAGTTGCGGCACAAGGGGTTAAGGTGTGTAGAATGGGTGGTGATGGGTGGTAGAGGATGGATAGGTAGATAGGTGGATGGAATGGATGCAGAGAATCTGTCCACAGAGAGAGAGACTAAAAGGTGCGGATGGCTTTATTTATAGGGCTAGGGTTGAAAGGCATACAGAAAATAATAGGAAAGGTTCATAACTTAGCTAATTTGTCTCACAATTTAATAGGTAAGAAAGAATCAGAAAATCAAAGAGAATAAGAAAGTGAAATTCGGCAGAATATGTAAGATAGATTTAGGAATGTGTTTTGAGGCACAAAATAGGTAAGAAAGGCTCATCCTTGTGCGGCAAGGCATAGAACACAAAGGGAATGTGATTTTGGGTCAGAAAATAGGAAAGAAAAGGATCCCTTGTGCGGCAAGGTTGTGGAGAGAAAGGGAAAGGCACTTATGTGGCAGATTTTGGAAGAAAAGGGAAAGGAGATATGCGGCAAGTGTAGGGAAAGGTTCTAGGACTTCTAGAAACATGTAATGAGGCAACCTAACATGTTTTGAAACCCTTTTATGGCTGGAACATAGGTGAGGAAGGATTAGGAAACTTATAAGCCAAGAATAGAAACTTTCAAGAATGGAAACCTCCAAGAATAGAAACTTCCAACTTTAGAAACTTTGGCTTCCAATTTTGAACTCTTCATTCTTCATTAAATCCTAAGCTCATTTGATCTTCAATTTCGTCCATCCACTTAGCTCCAAGCATGTGCAATCCATTCCAAGCCCAAAACTGCTCCAAAAGGCACCAAAATGCACTTTCTTGCTCCTTTAGCCCTTAGAACCTGAAAACACACGAAAATGGCTTAAAAGATTAAAATAACTAAGAACTAACAACCTAAATGCAAGGAAACAAGCTAACTAAGTGATGTAAATATGCTCCTATCAGTGTACTAAATACTTTAGGACACTTAATTACATGTTTTTAGAAGACCTAGTCCCATCTACAATAGGTGCCGGACCCTTTCCTCTTTCCCTTTGTCTTTACTGCACCTTTCCCCTTCTTTCCCTTCCTTGCCGCACAAGGGATCCCTTTCTTTCCTATTTTCTGCACCAAATCACTTTCCCCTTCTCTTCTAAATCCCTGCCGCACCTATCCTTTCCTTTTCTCTTTAATTTCTGACTTTTACTCCTTGTAGGACAAATTAGCTAAGTTATAAACTTTTCCTATTATTTTTTGAGTACCCTAGCCATTTAAATAAAGCTTGCCGCACCATTTAAATCTCTCTACTGATAGGAGCATATTTATGCGACTTAGGTATCTTGTTTCTTGGCGTTTATGTTGTCAGTTATCTTGTTTCTTGGCGTTTATGTTGTTAGTTGTTAGTTATTTATGTATTTTAAGCTATTTTCGTGTGTTTGTAGGTTTAAAGGACTAAAGTGGCAAGAAAGTGCATTTTGGTGCCTTTTGGAGCTGTTTTGGGCATGGAATGGATAGCATATGCTTGGAGCAAAGTGGATGGACGAAATTGAAGATCTAAAGAGGCTAGGAATGTGTTTAAAAGAAGGAAGAATTAATTCAAGGAAGAAAAGGAATCCAGCAAGAAGAAGGATTAACTAGTCAAACTTACCTTATTTTCACTTAGTCATCTCTTAATCCTAATCTATCAAGGTTCCGGCTGCAAAGGAGTGTCCTAAATACTTTAGGACACTAAATTATATGTTTCCCCTTTCCTAAACCCCTTGCCGCATATCTCCTTACCCTTTCTTCCAAAATCTGCCACATAATTGCCTTTCCCTTTCTCTCTAGGACCTGCCACACCTTACTTACCCTTTTCCCCTTAGGATTCTGATTTGTTACCCTTTTTCTTGAAGGATTTGGAGTCCTAAATACATTCCTAATTCACCTTGATAGGAGCATATTTATGCGACTTGGTTAACTTGTTTCCTTGTATTTAGGTTGTTAGTTCTTAGTTATTTTAGTATTTTAAGCTATTTTCGTGTGTTTGTAGGTCTAATGTGCAAAGTATGCAAGAAAGTGCATTTTGGAGACTTTTGGAGCAGTTTTGGGCATTGGATGGTTAGCTCATGCTTGGAGCTAAGTGGATGGACGAAATTGAAGGCCAAAGAAGGTTAAGAATGAGCAAAGAGATGGAAGAAATGAATTGAAGAAAATGAAGTACAATGAGTTCAAAATTGGAAACCAAGTTTCTATTTGTGAACGTTTCCATTTGTGCAAGTTTCCATTTTTGGGGTTTCCAAAACATTTAGGTTGCCTAATTACTCATTCTAGAAGCCCAAAACCGTGCCTAACACATTCCCTTTTTGTTTCAATCCTTGCCACACAAGGGAGAGGTTTTCTTGCCTATTTTCTATGATAAAACATATTCCTCTTTTATTCTAATCCTTGCTGCACAAGGGAGAGGTTTTCTTGCCTATTTTCTGCCCAAAAATACTTCCCCTTTCTCTTACAAATCAATGCCGCACCTTCTTTCCCTTTCTCTCTTAATTTCTGACCTTTAAACACATTCCTTTTCTCTCCTACACAATTCTGCCGAATTTCACATTCCTATTTCTCTTTAAATTCGGATTCTTTCTTACCTATTCAATTGTGGAAAATTAGCTAAGTTATGAACCTTTCTTATTATTTTCTGATTGCCTTTCAACCCTAGCCCTATAAATAAAGCCATCCGCACCATTTAGTTTGGGTGGGACCATTCTACACACTTTCTGCCGAAAATCCACCTTCCATCCACCTATCTACCACCCATCACCACCCATTCTACACACCCTAACCCTTGTGTTGCAGCTCTACAAAGGAAGAAGAAGGAGACCCCTTGGACGTGCTTGCTATTCAAGTTGGATTGCTGGAACGTTTATAGGTGTAATCTATCTTTGTTTTCGATGTTTAATTTAATTTCTCTTTGTTTTGCTATGAACATGAGAGGCTAAACTCGTTTTGGCTAGGGGGAAAATCAAAGCCACGAACATACTTGCAATATGAATTGATTACCTTCAGTTGTGATTTCATAAATTGTGAATTCAATTTGCTTAACTGTTTGATTGATAACTTATTCTTGTATGTTGATTGAGGGTCGACACTTAGTTTGCATGCATGAATTTGATGCTAGAATATAAGGGAATTTCACCTAATCGTTATGAACTTATATTCATGTGTAGTGGAGGTTACTAGTCACAATCGTGTTAAGTGAATTCTTGGCAGGAGTATCATGCTCATTATAGTTACAAATGCCTCGTCAATGCTTATAGTTCTCATGAAGTTTAATGATCTCTGATTGTATCTTTATTGTGCTGTTCACGTAGGGGACTTTTAGAGAATGTTTTGAATTGTTGTATGCGCATTCCCATCCAATTCAATAACTTAAGGAAAACTTGAAGGTTAATTTAAGCGTACCTAATTAATCTGGAGTGTTGAGTTTCATGGTTTATCGAATGAACAACTGAAAATTGGTTTGTATGCCAGTGTGTCATGTGTGGAGAAGAACCTTCTAGCTAGCTCATCATCCATCCAAAACACCCAATTTCTTGCAAATCTGTCTAGTTTTACTTTAAATTCGTCCAAAACCTAATCCCCCTTTAATTAAGTGTGTTAGATTAGTTAGAAGTATGTTTAAATCTGTCCAATTTAGTGTTTTGAGTCTCTTACTAGTCTAGAATTCGTCCAAATAACTCCCTAGTATCTGTTTTGAGTCTTTTTGGTTGTTTTAAGCTGTTTTGAGTCTTTTAAGTTTGTTTTGAGTCTTGTGAGTCTTGTTAAGTGTTTTTAAGTTTGTTTTTGTGTTTTTAAGTCAGTTTAGAGTAGATTAGCAATCCCTCCTAATCCCCGGTCTAGAACGATCCCTACTTGCATCTATACTACAATTGTCAACAAGAGGGTTTAATTTGTGTACTATTTTACATCGCATCACACCTCAGCCGTGCTCCTTCCTTCCCCTATATAAAGAGAGCCTTGCCGCACATCAAAGGGCTCTCTGGACCATTCTACACTTTTTTTGCCGAAAATCCACCCTCCATCCTTCACCATAACTCACCTACATCCATCCACCACCACAAATCACCACTAAAACTCACCAACATTCCCTTGTGCCGCAGAAAAGGAGAAGAAGGAGAGCTTTTAGACGCTTTGGCATTCAATTTGGAACGCTGGAGTGTTTAGGTGTTTTCTTTCCTTTGTTTTCAATGTATAAATCTGGTTACCTTTGTTTTGCAATTATGAGGAACTAAGCCCTTTTGGCTAGGGGGCTATTCAATACCATGATTATACTTGCATTATGAATTGATTACATCCAGTTGTGAATTCAATTTACTTAACTGTTTGAATTAAAACTTGTTTGTGTATGTGGGTTAAGGGTGCACACTTAATTTGCATGCATGAATTCGATGCTAGAATATAAGGGAGTTTCACCTAATCGTTATGAACTTATGTTCACTAGTAGTAAAGGTTGCTAGTCACGATCGCGTTAAGTAAATTCCTGGCAGGAGTATCATGCAGTTCGTAGTTATGAATGCCTTGTCAATGCTTATGATTTTCATAGAACTTAATGATTCTTTATATGTATCTCTATTATGCAATTCATGTAGGGAACTATTGAGGAATATTTTGGGTTGTTCTATGCATTCATCCAATTCAATAAACTTAGGGAAATTTGAAGGTTAATTAGTGCATCACGGTTAACTTGGGGCGTTGAGGTTCATGGTTTAATGAAAAAGCAACTGGAAATCGATTTGTATGCAAGTGTGTCATGTGTGGAGAAGAACCCTCTAGCTAGCCCATCATCCATCAATTCACTCAATTTCGTGCTAAAATCTGTTTAACTTTATAATTTGCTTGTTTTACTTTAAATTCGTCAAAAACCGAATTCCCTTTACTTTGGAGTGTCAAGCTAGTTAGAATCTGTCCAGTTTTGTGTTTTTAAGTGTTTTGAGTCTTTGAAGTCTCAAATTCGTCCAAAATCAACCCTAGAGTCTATTTGCTTGTTTTGTGCTGCTTTGAGTTATTTAAGTCTAGTTAAGTGTCTTTAGCCTAGTTTTGTGTTTTTAAGTCTTGTTTAGTGTTTTTAAGTCAGTTTTGCATAGATTAGCAATCCCTCCTAATCCCTGGTCTAGAACGATCCCTACTTGCATCTTTACTACAATTGTAAACAAGAGGGTTTAATTTGTGTGCTGTTTTACATCGCATCAAATTTTTGGCACCGTTGCCGGGGATTAGCAACTTTGCTAATCCATTGTTTCTTTTTCGTGTATTTTTTCTTAGTTTCTGACTTTGTTTTGTTTTCTTGTTTTCTTTAGCTAATCCCCCTGATGTGAAAATTACTTGACACTCAAATTAAAACCCTATCGACGTAGTATATGAAAGTAGGGATCGTTTAAGTCAAAAGCTGTGATTGATTTCTGGCGTGAATGGATGAATGGGTGAATAAAATCAGAAATTAAGTCAAAAGCTTCTAGAAAGAGGAAATAAAATCAGAAAACTAAGGGAAAGTGCAAGGGATATGGGGCAAGGACTTAAATTAAAAGGGGAATGTGTTTTAATGCAGGAAAAAGGAACTCTCACTTGCACGGCAAGGAAGAGAATAGAGAGATGGGGTGCGGCAAGGGTTGTTTATGTGCAAGGAAGGTTCAATTTGTGTCCTAAAATGCATAGGAGGCCTTCAATGTTGCTGGAACTTAGGGACATTTAGGATTAGGAAATGTCAAACCAAAATAGGAAACCTTGGCTTAACTTTCCTACTTCAAATAGGAATCCTTGTGTGAGTATCCATCTTCAATTAGGAATCCTCCTTTGATTAGGAATCATTCTTTGATTAGGAATCCTTCATTGATTTGGAATCCTAACATCTTCAAGTCTTCAATTTCGTCCATTCCTTTTGCTCCACGCATGTGATAACCATTCTAAGCCCAATTATGCTCAAAAGGCTCCAAACTGCACCTTCTTGCATACTTTGTCCTTAGAACCTGAAAACACACGAAAATGGCTTAAAAGACTAAAATAACTAAGAAATAACTACATAAATGCATGAAAACAAGCTAGCTAAGTCGCATAAATATGCTCCTATCAAATTCCCCCACACTTAGCTTTTGCTAGTCCTCAAGCAAAACGAAACAAACAAAAGAAAACAAAACGAAACAAAACAAACAAACACAACCTAAACCTTCCAACATTTGCCTCAAGGATTTCCAATGCACATGACATGTCAAAAATCATCATTCCCACAGATTTCAGTCAACTTAACACTTGAGCACATACTTAATCACAGTCACCACTTACTAGTTCACATTTAACCAAATAAAACGATGTTTTGAATGTAGTAACATGCCTTATAGAATTCCCTCAATTCCTTACTAGATATGCACTCAATTTTCACTCAGAATTTCTGACTACACACCCTACACTAGGTATATTGATAGGAGCATATTTATGCAACTTAGTTAGCTTGTTTCTTGGCATTTGTGTTGTTAGTTCTTAGTTATTTTAGTATTTTAAGCTATTTTCGTGTGTTTGTAGGTCTAATGTGCAAAGTATGCAAGAAAGTGCATTTTGGAGCCTTTTGGAGCAGTTTTCGGCATTGGATGGTTAGCTTATGCTTGGAGCTAAGTGGATGGACGAAATTGAAGATCAAATGAGCTTAGGATCAAATGAAGAATGAAGAGTTCAAAATTGGAAGCCAAGGTTTCTAAAGTTGGAAGTTTCTATTTGTGAAGGTATCCATTTGTGCAAGTTTCCATTTGTGGAGGTTTCCAAAACATGTAGGTTGCCTAATTACTCATTCTAGAAGCCCAAAACTGTGTCTAACACATTCCCCTTTTGTTTCAATCCTTGCTGCACAAGGGAGGGGTTTTCTTGCCTATTTTCTGTCATAAAGCACATTCCTCTTTTATTCTAATCCTTGCTTCTTCACAAGGGAGAGGTTTTCTTGCCTATTTTCTGCCCAAAAATACTTCCCCTTTCTCTTACAAATCAATGCCACACCTTCTTTCCATTTCTCTCTTAATTTCTGACCTTTAAAACACATTCCTTTTCTCTCCTACATATTCTGCCGAATTTCACATTCTTATTTTCTTTGATTTTCTGATTGTTTCTTACCTATTAAATTGTGGAACCAAAATAGCTAAGTATTGAACCTTTCCTATTATTTTCTGAGTACCCTAGCCCTTTAAATAAAGCTTGTTGCACCATTTAAATCTCTCTACACAATTTCTGCCGAAAATCCACAATCCACCCTTCACCATAACTCACCTATATCCATCCACCACCACCATTCACCACTTCCACCACCACTGCCACCTTGTGTCGCAGCAAAGGAGAAGGAAGGAGACCCTTGGACGTGCTTGCATTCAAGACGTTGGATTGCTGGAACGTTTCTAGGTGTAATCTATCTTTGTTTTCAATGTTTAATTTAATTTCTCTTTGTTTTGCTGTGAACATGAGGAGCTAAACCCTTTTGGCTAGGGAGAATTTCAAAGCCATGAATATATTTGCAATATGAATTGATTACCTTCAGTTGTGATTTCATAAATTGTGAATGCAATTTGCTTAACTGTTTGATTCAGAACTTATTCTTGTATGTTGATTAAGGGTGCATACTTAGTTTGCGTACATGAATTTGATGCTAGAATGTAAGAGAGTTTCACCTAATCGTTATGAACTTATATTTACAAGTAGTGAAGGTCGCTGGTCACGATCATGTTAAGTAAATTCCTGGCAGGAGTATCATGCGCTTTCATAGTTACGAATGCCTTGTCAATGCTTATGATTTTCATAGAGCTTAATGATCTTTGATTGTATCTCTATTATGCGCTTTCATGTAGGGAACTTTTGAAGAATAATTTGATTGCGATGCGCTATTTCTGTCCAATTCAATGACATAAGGAAAATCTGAGGGTTAATTTAAGCGTACCTAATTAATCTGGGGTGTTGAGTTTCATGGTTTATCGAATGAACAACTGAAAATTGATTTGTATGCAAGTGTGTCATGTGTGGAGAAAAACCTTCTAGCTAGCCCATCATCCATCCAATTCACCAAATTCGTCCAAATCTGTCTAGTTCTAGTTTATGTTTTGTTTTACGTTATTTTCGTCCAAAACCCAATCCCCCTTTACTTTGTTGTGTTAATTCGGTTAGAATCTGTCCAATTTGTGTTTTTAAGTGTTTTGAGTCAAGTTCAAGTTAATTTTCGTCCAAATAACTTCCTAGAGTCAGTTTTGATTCTAATTCATTGTTTTGTGCTGTTTTGAGTCTTTCTAGTTAGTTTTGAGTTTTTTTTTCAGTTTCTATTGAATCTATAGAGTCTAGTTAAGTGTTTTTAAGTTTCTTTTTGTGTTTTTGTGTTTTAAAGTCAGTTTAGTTTAGATTAGCAATCCCTCCTAATCCCTGGTCCAGAACGATCCCTACTTATACTACAATTGTCAACAAGAGGGTTTAATTTGTGTGCTTAACTTTTATCACATCATATATGTGAGAAGATTGATGTAAACATGAAAATTAGTACTCACATATGTTATAGCAAAGAAAGCAATTTTTAGAGTTATTAAGTATGCTTAGATATGATCTCATGAATGGAATGCTACTACTTAGATGCGATAACCAGTGACACCATATGCTCATACCAATCCCAAACTCCACATATTGAAACACATAACACTCAAGATTGAAGTTAAAGGGTTGCAACGGGGCTTGATGATGTGAAATTAAATTGCACACAAACTTAAACCCTTATCAATGTAGTATGTGAAAGTAGGGATCGTTCTAAGCCGGGGATTAAAGGGATTGCTAATCTACACAAATTAGACTCTAAAACAATAACTGGACTTTATACAATGAAAACAGGTACTAGAGATCAATTTGGACGAATTTTAACTCTAGACAGCTTAAACAACCTAACTTGACTCAAATAACTCAAAACAGCAAATAAAATTCAATTAAACAGTTTCTGGACTCTAGACAAAACAAGCTAAATAGACCTAACACACGCAAAACAAGTTATCTAGACTCTAAACTAACAAGTAAGATTGATTTGAACAAAATTAAGACTCTAATTGACTCAAAAGACTAGAAAACAAAAGTTCTTACGAATTTAGACTATCTTAACACAAATTAAGAGCAAGGGATTGTTTGAAAACGGATTTAAACTTAAGCAAAACAGAATTGTAAACTAGACTTAGTTTTGTACGAAATTGCTTATTTAAATGGGTGAATGGCTAGCTAGAGGGTCATTCTCCACACATGACACATATGCAACACAAATCGATTTCCAGTTGTTCTTTCTATAAACCATGAACGACAACGCCCCAAATTAATCGTGACTGCACGCCTTAACCTTCAGATTTTCCTAAGTTCATTGAATTTGGAATTAGCGCCGCAAACCAAATTATTCTTATCAAGTTCCCTATATGACTGCATACTAGAGATACATATGAAAGATCATTAAGCTTTGTGAAAATCATAAGCATTGACATGACATTCGTGACTATGACTGCATGACACTCCTGCCACGAATTTACTTAACGCGATCGTGACTAGCAACCTCCACTACTTGTAAATATAAGTTTGTAACTATTAGGTGAAACTCCCTTTTATTCTAGCATCAAATTCATGCATGCAAATTAAGTATGCATCCCTAATCAACATACAAGAATAAGTTTTAAATCAAACAGTTAAGCAAATTGCATTCACAATTTATGAAATCACAACTGGATGAAATAAATTCATATCACATATATGCTCATAGTTTCGAATTCCCCCTAGCTAAGAAGGGGTTTAGTTCCTCATGATCACAAATAAACAAAGACAATTAAATTTAAACATCAAAAGTAAAGATAGAATACACCTAGAAACGCTCCAGATTTCTTGTATTTATAGGGGAAGGGTGCGGCACAAACTTGTATTTATAGGGGAAGGGTGCGGCACAAACTTTTGGTGTAGGAAAAGTATTGCAAAACATAGTTTGTGTAGGAAAATAATAACACAATCCTAAGGGGAAAAGGTTATGTAATCCCAGCAAGAAATAGGACATCTAGAAGGTCAAAAACCCAAGGGATCTAAGACAAAGGTGCGGCTCCTTTATAGGAGAGGATGAGGTTCCTAGAAATCAGGTTTTTATGTCTCCTAAACTGAAATTAACACCCTTTTTCAGCAGGAATTAAGTTAGGAAAGGATTAGGATAGGATAAGATAAGGCAAGGTAAGATAAGGTTAGTTTGGATAAGATAAGGTTGGATAAGGTTTTGGATAATTCTCCTTCTTTATAGCTGATTCCTTATCTTCTATGACTTGAATTTATTTCTCCAACTCTTTTGCACATTCCTAGCCTCTCTTGAACTTCAAATTCGTCCATTCATCTTGCTCCATACTTGTGCCATCCATTCCAAGCCCAAAACTGCTCTAAAATGCTCCAAATTGCATCTTTTTGCCAACTTTGCCAATTGGACCTACAAACACACGAAAATGACTTAACACACTATAATAAGCAACAAATAACTAAATAAATGCAAGAAAACACACTAACTAAGTCGCATAAATACGCTCCTAAGAAAACACACTAGCTTGTTTTCATGCATTTACGTTGTTAGTTCTTAGTTAATTTTGTATTTTAAGCTATTTTCGTGTGTTTGTAGGTTCTAAGTGTCAAAATGGCAAAAAGAAGCAATTTGGAGCATTCTAGAGCATTTTTGGGCCAAGATTGGGTAGTGCAAGCATGGAGGCAAGTTGATAGACGAAATTGAAGATATAAAGGCTTGAAATCAGCTAAGAAGATGGAAGAAAGAAGTCAAAGATAAGAAGATAAGGAATCAGCTCAAAAGAAGGAGAATTATCCAAAACATTATCCAAAACAACCTTATCTTCTCTTATCTTATCCAATCCTTATCTTATCTTAGCTTATCTTATCCTAACCTGTTTTCTTCAGTTTAGGGGACTTAAAACCTGATTTCTAGAAGTCTTATCCATTCCCCTACAAAAGTGGCGCCCCAAACTCTTCTAGAAACCCCAAAATCTGCCCAGAAACACATTCTTTCTAGAAGCCTAAAAATCTGGCGCCTCCCTCCTTTCTAGAAGGTCTTTTCCTTGCCTTGCAAGACTCCCTGCCTTATCCCTTTGTGCCGTGCCTTCTCACTCCCATTCCCTCTTGGATTCTGACTTATTAAGCCTTTTCCTTGTGGATTTGGGTTCTACAAATCCTTTTCAGAAATCAATTGGGCCACAATCCTTTTTCCTGATGGATTCACAATTTCTGCCGCACCTAGGGCCCTAATTCCTTGTTTATGCTGAGTCCTAGCCCTAATCTGATTACCCTAGGGTTTGTGGTGCCTATATATACAAGTTTAGAGGGTTGCCGCAGGTTTCACCACCCTCCATATACATCATTCACGCCAGAAATCACCCACCACTCTCTGCTGCACCTTTCCCTCACCATTCTCCATAGTTTATGACCTAATTCACCCTCTGCCGCACCATACCATTGGTGCAAAATATATAAGCACACAAATTAAACCCTCTTTTTATCAATTGTAGCAAAGTATGTAAGTAGGGATCGTTCTAGGCCGGGGATTAGGAGGGATTGCTAAACCACTTGAAAACTGACTCAAAAACTTGAAACAAAGTTAAAACACTAAATTAGACTCAAAGAATGCAAAACTATACTCTAAAACACTAAAACAAACCAAAAGACTCAAAACAGCAAACAAACACTCAAAACTGCCTTAAAACCACTTTCTGGGCAGTTTTGAGCACTAAAGAAGAATTTGGACGAAAACAGTTTATAACTTGACTCCAGACACTTAAAAACACAAACTAAATTGATTTCTAACTAACTTGACACTTCAAAATAAAGGGGAAATTGGTTTTGACGAAATTGAAAACAAAACATAAACTTTGTAAAACAAAACAGATTGTAAAACGAAATTGATTTAAATTAATGGATGGAAGGCTAGCTAAGGGGTTCTTCTCCACACATGTCATACTTGTATACAAAACGATTTCTAATTGCTTTTCAATAAACCATGGATTCTCAACGCCCCAGATTAACTGTGAATTGCACTAATTAACCCTCAGATTTTCCTAACGTTATTGAATTGGATGATTGCATACGACAACCCAAAACATTCCCCACAAGTTCCCTACATGAATTGCATAATAGAGATACAAGCAAGAATCATTAAGTTCTATGAAAACCATAAGCATTGACGAGGCATTCGTTACTATGAATTGCATGAAACTTATGCCAAGAATTTACTTAACGCGATTGTGATCAACAACCTTTACTACTTGTGAATATAATTCTGTAACAATTAGGTGAAACTTCCTTATATCCTAGCATTAGATTTATGCATGACAACTAAGCGTGCACTCTCAACCAACACACACAAATCAGTTTAATTCAAATAGATAAGTAAATTGAAATCACAATTTATGAATCACAACTAGAGGTAATCAAATCATATAGCAAGCATAAACATGGTTTCGAATCCCCCCCTAGCCAGAGGGGGTTTAGTTCCTCATACTCACAGAACAAAGAGTATTGAATTTAAACATTGAAATCAAAGGAAAGGAAACACCTAAAACTTCCAGCAATTCAAACTTGAATGGCATGCACGTCCCAAGGCTCATTCTCCTCCTCTTTGCTGCGGCACAAGGTCTAGGGACAGATTTTGGGGGTTATGAATGGTGTAGAAGGCTGGGTTATTGGCTAGGATGGATGTATGGTGCGGCAGATAGTAGTGAAGAGTTTCTGGCGAGAATGGTGTGTATGGAGGGTGTGTAACCTGCGGCAAAGGGTGGAGAAATATATATATAGGCACCAAAAACCCTAGGTGAATCAGATTAGGACTTCTAGAAAGCCAAATCCATCCAGAAATAGGTTCAAAACAATCAGATTTCTAATGGGAAAGGGCCTAAGGTGCGGCAGGTTTGGATAAGGAGGGATAAGGCTTCTAGAAAGCCTTGCAAGGCAAGGAAAAAGGATTCTAGAAGGGAAGGAGACGCCAGATTTATAGGGTTCTAGAAAGAATGTGTTTTGTGGCAGATTTTGGGGCTTCTAGAGGGATTTGGGGCGCCACTTTTGTAGGGGAATGGATAGGACTTCTAGAAATCAGGTTTTAAGTCCCCTAAACTGAAGAAAACAGGTTAGGATAAGATTAAGGTAAGATTGGATAAGGTAAGGTAAGATAGGATAAGGATTGGATAAGATAAGATAAGATAAGGTTGTTTTAGATAATGTTTTGGATAATTCTCCTTCTTTTGAGCTGATTCCTTATCTTCTTTATCTTTGACTTCTTTCTTCCATCTTCTTAGCTGATTTCAAGCCTTTATATCTTCAATTTCGTCCATCAACTTGCCTCCATGCTTGGACTACCCAATCTTGGCCCAAAAATGCTCTAGAATGCTCCAAATTGCTTCTTTTTGCCCTCTTTGTCAATTGGAGCTTGAAACATATTCCTAACTCCATTTGGACTCCAGATTCGTCCATCTTCTTGGCTCTAAGCATATGATATCCATTCCAAGCTCAAATGTGCTCCAAAAAGCTCCAAAATGCATCCTTTTGCATACGTGCCCTTAGAACCTGAAAATACATCAAACTAGCTTAAAAGACTACTTTAACTAAGGAAAAACAACATAAATGCACAAGAACAAGCTAACTAAGGTGCATAAATATGCTCCTATCAAATTCCCCCACACTTAGCTTTTGCTAGTCCTCGAGCAAAACGAAACAAAGTAAACAAAACGAAACAAAACAAGTATAACACAACCTAAACCTTCCAACAATTGTCTCAGGGATTTCCAATGCACATGATATGTTAAAAATCATCATTCCCACAGATTTTGGCCATCTTTACGCTTAAGCACATACTTAATCATAGTCACTACTTACTAGTTCACAAATAACCAATTAAAACGATGTTTTGAATACAGTAACATGCCTTAGAGAATTCTCTCAATTCCTTACTAGATATGCACTCTATCTTCACTCACATTTTCTGACTACACACCCTACACTAGTTATATGTGAGAAGATTGATGTAAATATGAAAACGAACACTCACATATGTTTATAACAAAGAAAGCAATTTCTGGAGTTAATAAGCATATATAGGTATGATCTCATGAATGGAATGCTACCACTTAGATGCGAGACCCAGTGACACCATATGCTCAAACCAAATTCAAACTCTACAAATTGAAACACACAACACTCAAGATTGAAGTCAAGGGTTGTAACGGGGCTTGGGGAGTTGGCTAACAACGAAAGGATATGGAAAACAAAGGTTCTTAAAGCAATAGCAAGCAAAATAATGAAATTGAACTTAGAATTCCCTTTAGCATGCAGAAATCAACTTTTAAACACAAAGGGAAGATTCAAACAACAATTAGGGCCGGATTCAATGTTTTGGACCCCTCCTTCAACAAACAACACTTGAGAACTCTTTTTCACATCTTTTCAACTCCTTTTTCATTTTTTTCACAACTTTTTCTTTTTTCCTTTCTATTTTCTACGAATTTTTCTTCTCCTCTTTTTTTCTTTTTTCTTTTCTTTTCTCTGCCGTGCCTCATTCAAGACTTGGGCACACCCACCACAAAACTCACGTCCCCCACACTTGTTTTCTGCCAAACAATGATCAAAAGGAATTCATATTGAGTCATGCGTTACTATGCTTCAAGAACAAAGGTATGGATGGTCCTAATCTAGGCTAGGTGAGGATAATGTGGGTTAACAAAGAACATAGGCTAAACAAGGCTCAACGGGGTTAAAACCTACAAAACACAATGGAACAGGGAGATATGGCAATTTGGCTATGGTGGTCACTACACAACTTCATCTTGAATATGTGTTATGCAAATCAATAACGTGCTTAGAATGAATTGGGCATAAGTTCTAGTGTTTGGAACTAAATGATGAAACGCCTTCTAAGTAGCAACCAAGCAAAGAATAATGAGATCATGCAACGACTTTAGAAAACAACAATGCACAGATTATTAACTCTCCAAATAAACGTTTAGGCTCAAGTCTCACAAGGTTGTAGCGTTAGTTTGAGTTCCTTCCTTCAAGCATGTTACAAAAACTGATTTTTCTTTTATGATTGCATGTGAATTCATAAGTTATAACCACAACCAAGCATAAACCAAAGAGCATCTCAAACTTCAATCCATGTTTGTAACTTTCTTTAACAGTCATGCAATTAAAAACCAAATCCTCATCATTGTGTTGGAAGGTACCCTAAGACACAAACAAACACACAAAAACAACTCTTTCTGGGTTTTTTAAAACAATTTTTCAAATTTTTATGGGATTTTCGGATTTTTAAGTCAAAACACACTAAAACACACCAAAACAGCTTAAAAACACTTAAAAACAGCAAGGAACAACATTAGAAGTTATGGGTGATAAAACCCTACGAATTTGCATCAAAACATGTTGGTTACCCCCCCACACTTAAATCAAACATTGTCCTCAATGTTTCAAGCATAAACTAACACAAATAAACAACAAACAAACAAAACAGCAACTCAACAATAAACAAGGCAGAAACGAAAACAACAACAACAAAGAGAAGGGTTTAGGAACGCAAATCTGGAATTGGAGTGCTCCCTAGGTCTTCCTTTGTTAAATGCATGGGTTGCCTCCCAAGTAGCGCTTGCTTTAACGTCGTACAGCCGGACAAAACCTCCAATTAAGCTTCATGGGAGGCCACGGCATGGAATTGATCTTTGAATGGAAGGTGATATTTGAAATGATCCGGCAATGGTTGAAACACTAATGTGGGTGCCTGAATCATCAAAATCAGCAAATTAGTAGAAAACAAAATCAAAATTGGAGAATATGGCTTACTTGCTTGCTCCGACATAAACTCGATTACAAACACCACATCTTTGAATGTTTCAGGGATTTTGAACTTGGCCAGATTAAATGTGATGGTTGTGACTTGTCCCGTGCCATAAAATTGAACTTCTTTGGCCTTTGTTGTCTCCTGAACATCCTCCTTGATGCATTCTTCATATGCTCCAGCCACTTCTTGCTCTTGAATCATTCTTCTCGATGTACAAGGTTCTTTGAACACTGCAACACAATCTGGAACTTGATTTGGTGTGCCAAGAATTGGGATATCACTTTGCACCTTTGGAAGGGTTTGCATGATGTCCTTTTCACTCTCTTCTTTCTTGGGAATCAAAAACCTGCGAGGAAAAGGGACATTTGGAGGAATATCATTAGAATTAAATGAATTTGGGACGTCCTTACTTGTGGTGGGTGGTTGGGAGGGCTTAGGGGGCTGCGGCAAGGGTTGTTCTTCCCTTGCTGTGGGTGTGTCTTCTTCCTCCTCCTCAATCAGCAGCTCCACATCCACTTCTAGGCTATGTTTGGACGTTTTTAGGTCAGCTCCAACCTCCATAGCACTTTCCAAAGTGATAGCTTCAGTAATTTCAAAGTCTCCCATCGAATTGACAGTAGTTGAGTTGGAGAGTTCACGTTGTTCTTGAATTTGTACCATGAACTCTGCAATCTGCCCAATTTGCTTTTCCAAATGGTCCACCTTTTTGTTTTGGTTTTCTTGTCCCTGAGATAAAGAAGTGAGTAACTCAAGAATTTTATCATTATCCATTGACGAACCTGAACTTGGTTGGGCCGAATATGGTTGAGGCTGTGGTGGTTCATATGGCGTTGTATAGAACTCCCCAGATGGCTGCCAATATCCTTCTTGGTGTGAGCCCTGCGTGAAAGAAGATAGTACATCAAGAATTTCATCATAAGTCATGGACATACTTGAATTCGATTGGAATTGTTGTGGGGAAGGCTGTGGTGGCTGCATAGGTCTTGAATAGAACTCCTCATCTTGCTGCCAATATCCACCTTGTTGAAATTGTTGAGGTTGCCCCCACCTATAATCTGAATAATCTCTCCAATCAGAATTGTAAGCGTTGGAAAACAGGTTGTCCCTTGATTGGTTATGGCCTTGATAACCCCAAGCACCTCCATTCGCAGTGAATTGATGAGTTTGATGTCCTTGCCCATAGGGTACATTAAATGTAGGGGCAGTGTGCATTGTGGTCCTTTCGGCATATTGTGACAATTGAGAAGTAAGTTTCGCCAATTGAGCTTGAATGTTAGCAAGTGCCATGTCTTACTTCTCTATGTACCTGAAACCAAAGAAGTAAAACTAAATCAAATATCAAAAGTAAAAGACACAAACAAAAACAAAGGGGATTAGCGAAAGAAAACAAGAAAACAACACAAAGTCAGAAACTAAAACAAAAACAAAATAAATGAAAAGAAAAGAACCAAGGGATTAGAAAAGTTGCTAATCCCCGGCAACGGCGCCAAAAATTTGGTGCAAAATATATAAGCACACAAATTAAACCCTCTTTTTATCAATTGTAGCAAAGTATGTAAGTAGGGATCGTTCTAGGCCGGGGATTAGGAGGGATTGCTAAACCACTTGAAAACTGACTCAAAAACTTGAAACAAAGTTAAAACACTAAATTAGACTCAAAGAATGCAAAACTATACTCTAAAACACTAAAACAAACCAAAAGACTCAAAACAGCAAACAAACACTCAAAACTGCCTTAAAACCACTTTCTGGGCAGTTTTGAGCACTAAAGAAGAATTTGGACGAAAACAGTTTATAACTTGACTCCAGACACTTAAAAACACAAACTAAATTGATTTCTAACTAACTTGACACTTCAAAATAAAGGGGAAATTGGTTTTGACGAAATTGAAAACAAAACATAAACTTTGTAAAACAAAACAGATTGTAAAACGAAATTGATTTAAATTAATGGATGGAAGGCTAGCTAAGGGGTTCTTCTCCACACATGTCATACTTGTATACAAAACGATTTCTAATTGCTTTTCAATAAACCATGGATTCTCAACGCCCCAGATTAACTGTGAATTGCACTAATTAACCCTCAGATTTTCCTAACGTTATTGAATTGGATGATTGCATACGACAACCCAAAACATTCCCCACAAGTTCCCTACATGAATTGCATAATAGAGATACAAGCAAGAATCATTAAGTTCTATGAAAACCATAAGCATTGACGAGGCATTCGTTACTATGAATTGCATGAAACTTATGCCAAGAATTTACTTAACGCGATTGTGATCAACAACCTTTACTACTTGTGAATATAATTCTGTAACAATTAGGTGAAACTTCCTTATATCCTAGCATTAGATTTATGCATGACAACTAAGCGTGCACTCTCAACCAACACACACAAATCAGTTTAATTCAAATAGATAAGTAAATTGAAATCACAATTTATGAATCACAACTAGAGGTAATCAAATCATATAGCAAGCATAAACATGGTTTCGAATCCCCCCCTAGCCAGAGGGGGTTTAGTTCCTCATACTCACAGAACAAAGAGTATTGAATTTAAACATTGAAATCAAAGGAAAGGAAACACCTAAAACTTCCAGCAATTCAAACTTGAATGGCATGCACGTCCCAAGGCTCCTTCTCCTCCTCTTTGCTGCGGCACAAGGTCTAGGGACAGATTTTGGGGGTTATGAATGGTGTAGAAGGCTGGGTTATTGGCTAGGATGGATGTATGGTGCGGCAGATAGTAGTGAAGAGTTTCTGGCGAGAATGGTGTGTATGGAGGGTGTGTAACCTGCGGCAAAGGGTGGAGAAATATATATATAGGCACCAAAAACCCTAGGTGAATCAGATTAGGACTTCTAGAAAGCCAAATCCATCCAGAAATAGGTTCAAAACAATCAGATTTCTAATGGGAAAGGGCCTAAGGTGCGGCAGGTTTGGATAAGGAGGGATAAGGCTTCTAGAAAGCCTTGCAAGGCAAGGAAAAAGGATTCTAGAAGGGAAGGAGACGCCAGATTTATAGGGTTCTAGAAAGAATGTGTTTTGTGGCAGATTTTGGGGCTTCTAGAGGGATTTGGGGCGCCACTTTTGTAGGGGAATGGATAGGACTTCTAGAAATCAGGTTTTAAGTCCCCTAAACTGAAGAAAACAGGTTAGGATAAGATTAAGATAAGATTGGATAAGGTAAGGTAAGATAGGATAAGGATTGGATAAGATAAGATAAGATAAGGTTGTTTTAGATAATGTTTTGGATAATTCTCCTTCTTTTGAGCTGATTCCTTATCTTCTTTATCTTTGACTTCTTTCTTCCATCTTCTTAGCTGATTTCAAGCCTTTATATCTTCAATTTCGTCCATCAACTTGCCTCCATGCTTGGACTACCCAATCTTGGCCCAAAAATGCTCTAGAATGCTCCAAATTGCTTCTTTTTGCCCTCTTTGTCAATTGGAGCTTGAAACATATTCCTAACTCCATTTGGACTCCAGATTCGTCCATCTTCTTGGCTCTAAGCATATGATATCCATTCCAAGCTCAAATGTGCTCCAAAAAGCTCCAAAATGCATCCTTTTGCATACGTGCCCTTAGAACCTGAAAATACATCAAACTAGCTTAAAAGACTACTTTAACTAAGGAAAAACAACATAAATGCACAAGAACAAGCTAACTAAGGTGCATAAATATGCTCCTATCAACCATCCAACCACCCCCATATACATTCAGAAAACCATACTTTGCCGCAGAGAAGAGAAGAGAAGGCTTGCCGTGCAACCATTGGAGTTTCTTGGAGTTCTTTCTTCTCTTGTTTGATCTTCATGTTTAATTTAACTTGCTTTTCAATTATGTTGAACATGTGGAACTAATTCTGTTGTAGTTAGAGGTGGAATCAAAGCCATGGACATATGTTTGATATGAATTGATTATCTTCAGTTATTGTTTCATAAATTGTGAATGTGGTTTGCTTAACTGTTTTATTAAGAACTTGTTCTTGTGTGTTGATTAAGGATGCATACTTAGTTTACATGCATGAATTTGATGCTAGGATATAAGGGAATTTCACCTAATCGTTAGGAACTTATATTCACAAGTAGTAAAGATTGCTAGTCACAATTGTGTTAAGTAAATCCTAGGCAAGAGTAACATGCGTATTCCATAGTTATGAATGTCTTGTCAATGTTTATGATTTCCATGGAACTTAATGATCCTTGATATGTATCTCTATCATGCGTATTCCATAGTTAGGGAACTTGATAAGAATAATTTGGTTGTGATGCGTTATCCATTCAATTCAATGAACTTAGGGAAATCTGGGAATTGATTAGTGCAATACAATTAATTCAAAGCATTGTCATTCATGGTTTATCGAAAGAATAACTGGAAATCAATTCATATGCATATGTTCATGTGTGGAGAGGAACCCTCTAACTAGTTTTCACCCCTGAATTCACCTTTATCTCTTTCAATTTACTTTGTTTGCTTAAATCTGCTTAGTTTTGCTTAATTCGTCCAAAAACCCCCTAGTTCTTAATTGAGTCTTAGTTTGTTTAAATTCGTCCAAATCTGTCCCCTTTTAGTGTTTTGAGTCTAACTAGTCCAAAAGTCATCCAATTCACCCCTTAGAACCTGTTTTGAGTCTGTTTAAGTTAGTTTTGTTGTTTTGAGTCTATTTAGCCTGTTTTGAGTCTCTAGTGTCTAGAATCTGTCTAGTTGAGTTTTATTTGTTGTTTTAAGTTTGTTTTGGTTTGTTTGAGTCAAGTTAGGTTGTTTTAAGTTGTTTGAAGTTAAAATTCGTTCAGATTGACCCATAGTACTGATGTGAAAATTAACTTGACACACAAATTAAACCCTATTGATGACAATTGTAGCAATGATGTAAGTAGGGATCGTTCTAGACCGGGGATTAACTATGGATGCTAATCAACACAAATAAGACTCAAAAACACTAAACTAGCCTCTATAGACTCTAAACTAACTTAAAACACTCAAAACAGCAAGAAACAATAAAAAAGACTCAAATCTAAACCTATCAATTGGTTTTGACGAAAATAGAACTTAAAAGACTCAAACAACTAAAAGAAAACAGGTTTTGACTCTAAAAACAAGATTAAATGAAAGGGGGATTGTTTTTGACGAAATTAAGACTTAAAACAGAAATTTTGCATAAAAACTTTTAGAAAAACGAGTTTGGTGACTTAAAACGGGTGAAAGGCTAGTTAGAGGGCCCTTCTCCACACATGAACATATGCATATAAATTGATTTCCAGTTATTCTTTCGACAAACCATGAATGACAATGCCCCAAATTAATTGTGTAGAACTAATTAATTCTCAGATTTTCCTAGACTCATTGAATTGGATGAAAAGCATACGACAACCCAAATCATTCTTTATTAAGCTCCCTAACTATGAAAAGCATGATAGACACAAAACAAAGATCATTAAGCTTCATGAAAATCATAAGCATTGACAAGGCATTCGTGACTATGAAAAGCATGACACTCCTGCCAGGAATTTACTTAACGCGATCGTGACTAGCAACCTCCACTACTTGTAAATATAAGTTCATAACGATTAGGTGAAACTCTCTTATATTTTAGCATCAAATTCATGCATGCAAACTAAGTAGGCCTCCTTAATCAACACACAAGAACAAGTTCTTAATAAAACAGTTAAGCAAACCACATTCACAATTCATGAAATCATAACTGGAGGAAATCAATTCATATAAAACATATGTCCATGGCTTCGAATTCACCTCTAACTATAAAGAATTTAGTTCCTCATGTTCGCAATCAAACAAATGTAAATAAAATTAAACATTGAAAACAAAGGATAGAAAACGCTCCAGATTTCTTCCTTCCTTGCTTGCAAGTTGCGGCACAATGAGGGTATGGCTGAATGGTAGTGTAGAGATGTGTGAATGAGAGATGATGGGTTGAATGGTGCAGCAAATATGTGAATATATAGAGGGAGGGTGCGGCACAATTAGATGGTGTAGGAAAAGGATTACAAAATGTAGTTTGTGTAGGAAAATAAAACACAATCCTAAGGGGAAAGGGTTTATGTAATCCTAGCAGGAAATAGGACATCTAGAAGGTCAAAAACCAAAGGGATTTAGGAGAAAGGTGCAGCTGGATCATGCATCTAGAAGGCTTGGGGCGTCACCTTTTTAGGGACTTCTAGAAAGGGTGTTATTTGGCTGATTTTGACACTTCTAGAAGGGCATAGGTGCAGCACCTTTGTAGGAGAGGATAAGGTTCCTAGAAATCAGGTTTTTAGGTCTCCTAAACTGAAATTGAATCCCTTTTACAGCAGGAATTAAGTTAGGAAAGGATTAGGATAGGATAAGATAAGGCATGGTAAGATAAGATAAGATAAGGTTTGGATAAGATAAGGATAAGATAAGGTAGTTTGGATAATGTTTTGGATAATTCTCCTTCTTTGTAGCTGATTCCTTATCTTCTTTGACTTGGATTTATTTCTTCAACTCTTTTGCACATTCCTAGCCTCTCTTGAACTTCAAATTCGTCCATCCATCTTGCTCCAATCTTGTGATATCCATTCTTGGCCCAAAACTGCTCTAAAATGCTCCAAATTGCATCCTTTTGCATACTTTGCTTCTAGGACCTACAAACACACAAAAATGACTTAAGACACTATAATAAACAACAAATAACTAAGTAAATGCAAGAAAACACACTAACTAAGTCGCATAAATATGCTCCTATCAAGTACCTGTTTTCATTGTCTAGAGTCCAGTTTTAGTGTTTTAGAGTTTAATTTGTATAGATTAGCATCCCTTCTAATCCCCGGCCTTAAACGATCCCTACTTTCGTATACTACGTCGATAGGGTTTTAATTTGAGTGTCAAGTAATTCTCACACCAATGAAAGGTAAAGAAAACAAACGTTCTTAAAGCAATAGCGAGCAAAGTAATGAATATGACACTTAGAACTGCTTTTTAAACGCAGCCACAACTTTGATACATAAAGGGAAGATCACACATACTTAGGGCCGAGTTCAACGTTTTGGACCCTTTCATCAACAACCAACACTTGTGAGCTTAATCTCACTTATTTTGAACATTTTTCACACTTTTTCACATACTTTCCTTTTTCTTCTCTTTTTCTCACGAAATTTGTTCTTTTTTTTTTTTTTTTTTCTTCTCACCCGTGCCTCTTTGTTTACTTTGGCACACAACATTGTACAACCTCCCCCACACTTGATTGCTGCCTAATAACGAACAAAGGGAATTCACTCTAGGTCATGCTTCACTATGCCTTAAGAACAATGATAGGAGCATATTTACATCACTTAGTTAGCTTGTTTCCTTGCATTTAGGTTGTTAGTTCTTAGTTATTTTAGTCTTTTAAGCCATTTTCGTGTGTTATCAGGTTCTAAGGGCTAAAGGAGCATGAAAGTGCATTTTGGTGCCTTTTGGAGCTGTTTTGGGCTTGGAATGGATTGCACATGCTTGGAGCTAAGTAGATGGACGAAATTGAAGATCAAATGAGCTTAGGATTGAATGAAGAATGAAGAGTTCAAAATTGGAAGCCAAAGTTTCTAAAGTTGGAAGTTTCTATTCTTGGAGGTTTCCATTCTTGAAAGTTTCTATTCTTGGCTTAGACGTTTCCTAATCCTTCCTCACCTATGTTCCAGCCATAAAAGGGTTCCAAAACATGTTAGGTTGCCTCATTACATGTTTCTAGAAGTCCTAGAACCTTTCCCTAACCTTGCCGCTGATGCAAAATATATAAGCACACAAATTAAACCCTCTTGTTGACAATTGTAGTATAGATGCAAGTAGGGATCGTTCTAGACCGAGGATTAGGAGGGATTGCTAAAACCTCTAAACTGACTCAAAAACATAAAAACAAAGTTAAAAACACTTAACAAGACTCACAAGACTCAAAACAAACTTAAAAGACTCAAAACAGCTTAAAACAACCAAAAAGACTCAAAACAGACACTAGGGACTGATTTGGACGAATTCTAGACTAGTAAGACTCAAAACACTAATTTGGACAGATTTAAACACACTTCTAACTAATCTAACACACTTAATTAAAGGGGGATTGGGTTTTGGACGAATTTAAAGTAAAACAAGACAGAAACTAAAACTAAATAGATTTGCACGAAATTGGTGAATTGGATGGATGATGGGCTAGCTAAAGGCTCTTTCTCCACACATGACATGCATGAAAACGACTCGATTTCCAGTTAATCATTCATTGAATTATAAACGACAATGCCCCAAATTAACCGTGACATCACTAGTTAACCCTCAGATTTTCCTTGTATTATTGGATTGGATGACATCATTCGACAACCCAAAGCATTCTTCAAAAGTCCCCTACATGACATCATAATAGAGATACAATCAAAGATCATTACGTTCAATGAAAATCATAAGCATTGACAAAGCACTTGCAACTATGACATCATGTCACTCATGCTAGGAATTGAACTTAACGCGATTGTGACTAGCAACCTTCACTACATATGAATATAAGTTTGTAACGATTATGTGAAACTCCCTTATACTCTAGCATCATATTTATGCATGCCAATTAAGTGTCGACCCTCAATCAACAAACACAAATAAGTTCTTAATCAAACAGTTAAGCCAATTGCATTCACAATTCAGGAATTCATAACTGGAATTTATCAACTCAAATTGCACACATAATCATGGCTTTGAAATCACCCCTAGCCAAAAGGGTTTAGCTCCTCATGTTCACAGCAAAACAAAGAGAAATTAAATTAAACATTGAAAACAAAGATAGATTACACCTAGAAACGTTCCAGCAATCCAACGTCTTGAATGCAAGCACGTCCAGGGGTCTCCTTCCTTCTCCTTTGCTGCGGCACAAGGGGTTAAGGTGTGTAGAATGGGTGGTGATGGGTGGTAGAGGATGGATAGGTAGATAGGTGGATGGAATGGATGCAGAGAATCTGTTCAGAGAGAGAGAGGTCCCCCAAAAGCTGCGACAAGGATGTTTATTTATAGAACAAGGGAGGGCTACGACTTTGATGAATTGGTGATGTCAAAATTAACTTGACACACAAATTAAACCCTCTTCTTGACAGTTGTAGTATATGTATAAGTAGGGATCGTTCTGGACCGGGGATTAGGAGGGATTGCTAAACACTTGAAACTGACTCAAAAACGTAAAAACAAAGTTTAAAACACTAAACTAGACTCAAAGAATGCAAGACTAAATTCTAAAACACTAAAACAACTCAAAAGACTCAAAACAGCACAAAAACACTCAAAACTGCCTAAAAACACAAACTGGGCAGTTTTGAACTCTAAACACTACTTTGGACGAAAATAGATTTTAACTTGACTCAAGACACTTAAAAACACAAATCAAAACAGATTTTAACTATTCTAACACTTCAAAATAAAGGGGGATTTGTTTTTGAACGAATTTAAACTTAAACAAACAAAATTGTAAAGACAACTTAAAAAGGCACGAAATTGGTGATTTGAATGGGTGAATGACTAGTTAGAGGGATCCTTATCCACACATAAACATATGCATACAACTTGATTCCCAGTTACTCTTTCGATAAACCATGAATGACAATGTTCCGAATTAATTGTATTGAACTAATTAATTCCCAGATTTCCCTAAGTTCATTGAATTGAATGGATAACGCATCACAACCAAATTATTCTTATCAAGTTCCCTAACTATGGAATACGCATGATAGAGATACATATCAAAGATCATTAAGTTCCATGGAAATCATAAACATTGACAAGGCATTCATAACTATGGAAGACGCATGTTAATCCAGCCTAGGGTTTACTTAACATGATTGTGACTAGCAACCTTTACTACTTGTGAATATAAGTTCATAACGATTAGGTGCAATTCCCTTATATCCTAGCATCAAATTTATGCATGCAAATCAAGTGTCGACCCCCAACCCACATACATAAACAAGTTCTTAATAAGCACAGAAAAGTAAACCACATTCATAATTTATGAAATCGTAACTGGAGTGAATCAAATCATAAGAAACATATATTCATGGCTTCAAATTCCCCCTCTAACTAATAGGGGTTTAGTTCCTCATGACAGCAATTAAACAAAGAAAACTGAATTGAAACATTGAAACCAAGGATAGACAACACCTAAGAACGCTCCAGCAGTAGTCACGACTTAGAGTGGCACCTTCTCATTCCTTCCTTGAATAGCTGCGGCACAAGAGGGGTTTTCTGGGTTTGTGTGGATGATATGGCACGGCAGGGAGTGGTGGATGATTTCTGGCGTGAATGGTTGTGTGTGGAGGGTGGTGTCTGCGGCAAGGGGGGAGAAATATATATATATAGGCACCAAAAACCCTAGATGAATCAGATTAGGACTTCTAGAAAGCCAAATCCATCCAGAAATAGGTTCAAAACAATCAGATTTCTAATGGGAAAGGGCCTAAGGTGCGGCACAATAGGATAAGGGCAGGGAATGCCTTGCAAGGCAAGGAAAAAGGATTCTAGAAGGGAAGGAGACGCCAGATTTATAGGGTTCTAGAAAGAATGTGTTTTGTGGCAGATTTTGGGGTTTCTAGAAGAGTTTGGGGCGCCACTTTTGTAGGGGAATGGATAGGACTTCTAGAAATCAGGTTTTAAGTCCCCTAAACTGAAGAAAACAGGTTAGGATAAGATTAGGATAAGATAAGATAAGGATTGGGTAAGATAAGATAAGATAAGGTTGTTTGGATAATGTTTTGGATAATTCTCCTTCTTTTGAGCTGATTCCTTATCTTCTTTATCTTCAATTTCTTTCTTCCATCTTCTTAGCTGATTTCAAGCCTTTATATCTTCAATTTCGTCCATCAACTTGCCTCCATGCTTGCACTACCCAATCTTGGCCCAAAAATGCTCTAGAATGCTCCAAATTGCTTCTTTTTGCCAACTTTGCTTCTTGGACCTAAAAACACACGAAAATGACTTTAAACACTATACTAAGCAACAAATAGCTAAGCAAATGCAAGGAAACACACTAACTAAGTAGCATAAATATGCTCCTATCAATTGGGAATGCATTTAGGACTCCAAATCCTCAAGAAAAAGGGTAACAAATCAGAATCCCAAGAGGAAAAGGGTAAGTAGGGTGCAGCAGAAAATAAAGAGAAAGGGAAAGAAAGAAAGGTGAATAAAACTTAGCTATTTTGTTCCAAATTGAAAGGGTAAGTAAGGATCAGAATTTAAAGAGAAATAGGAATGTGAAATTCGGCAGAATTGTGTAGGAGAGAAAATGAATGTGTTTAAAGGTCAGAAATTAAGAGAGAAAGGGAAAGAAGGTGGGCATTGATTTGTAAGAGAAAGGGGAAGTATTTTTGGGCAGAAAATAGGCAAGAAAACCTCTCCCTTGTGCAGCAAGGATTGAAACAAAAGGGGAATGTGATTTTGGGTCAGAAAATAGGACAGAAAGGTGGTGTTTTATGCGGCAAGGAAGAGGAATGTGCAAGGGTGGTGAGGCATGGACTTTAGGGCAAGTTTAGGACTTCTAGAACAAGTAATTAAGTGTCCTAACAAATTTTGGAATCCTTTTGTGGCTGGAACATAGGTGAAGAAGGATTAGGAAACTTCTAAGCCAAAAATAGAAACTTTCAAGAATGGAAACTTCCAACTTTAGAAACTTTGGCTTCCAATTTTGAACTCTTCATTCTTCATTCAATCCTAAGCTCATTTGATCTTCAATTTCGTCCATCCACTTAGCTCCAAGCATGTGCAATCCATTCCAAGCCCAAAACTGCTCCAAAAGGCACCAAAATGCACTTTCTTGCTCCTTTAGCCCTTAGAACCTGAAAACATGATAGGAGCATATTTATGCACCTTAGTTAGCTTGTTCTTGTGCATTTATGTTGTTTTTCCTTAGTTAAAGTAGTCTTTTAAGCTAGTTTGATGTATTTTCAGGTTCTAAGGGCAAGTATGCAAAAAGAAGCAATTTGGAGCATTCTAGAGCATTTTTGGGCCAAGATTGGGTAGTGCAAGCATGGAGGCAAGTTGATGGACGAAATTGGAGATATAAAGGCTTGAAATCAGCTAAGAAGATGGAAGAAAGAAGTCAAAGATAAAGAAGATAAGGAATCAGCTCAAAAGAAGGAGAATTATCCAAAACATTATCTAAAACAACCTTATCTTATCTTATCTTATCCAATCCTTACCTTATCTTATCCTAATCTTATCCTAACCTGTTTTCTTCAGTTTAGGGGACTTAAAACCTGATTTCTAGAAGTCTTATCCCTTGTCCTATAAAAGTGGCGCCCCAAATCCCTCTAGAAGCCCCAAAATCTGCCACAAAACACATTCTTTCTGGAAGCCTAAAAATCTGGCGCCTCCCTCCTTTCTAGAAGGTCTTTTCCTTGCCTTGCAAGGCTCCCTGCCTTATCCCTTTGTGCCGTGCCTTCTCACTTCCATTCCCTCTTGGATTCTGACTTATTAAGCCTTTTCCTTGTGGATTTGGGTTCTACAAATCCTTTTCAGAAATCAATTGGGCCAAAATCCTTTTTCCTAATGGATTCACAATTTCTGCCGCACGTAGGGCCCTAATTCCTTGTGCAATGCTGAGTCCAAGCCCTAATCTGATTACCCTAGGGTTTGTGGTGCCTATATATATAAGTTTAAAGGGTTGCCGCGGGTTACACACCTTCCATACACACCATTCTCGCCAGAAACTCTTCACCACTATCTGCCGCACCATACATTCATCCTAGCCATCAACCCAGCCTTTTACACCATTCATAACCCCCTAAACCTGTCCCAAGACCTTGTGCCGCAGCAAAGAAGAGGAGGAGGAGAAGCCTGGGACGTGCATGCCATTCAAGTTTGAATTGCTGGAAGTTTTAGGTGTTTTCTTTCCTTTGATTTCGATGTTTAAATTTAATACTCTTTGTTCTGTGAGTATGAGGAACTAAACCCCCTTTGGCTAGGGGGGGATTCGAAACCATGTTTATGCTTGCTATATGATTTGATTACCTCTAATTGCGTTTCATAAGTTGTGAATTCAATTTACTTATCTGTTCATATTAAACTGATTTGTGTGTGTTGATTGAGGTGGCCAACTTAGTTTGCATGCATAAATCTAATGCTAGGATATAAGGAAGTTTCACCTAATCGTTACAGAATTATATTCACAAGTAGTAAAGGTTGATGATCTCAATTGTGTTAAGTAAATTCTTGGCATAAGTTTCATGCAATTCATAGTAACGAATGCCTCGTCAATGCTTATGGTTTTCATAGAACTTAATGATTCTTGCTTGTATCTCTATTATGCAATTCATGTAGGGAACTTGTGGGGAATGTTTTGGGTTGTCGTATGCAATCATCCAATTCAATAACGTTAGGAAAATCTGAGGGTTAATTAGTGCAATTCACAGTTAATCTGGGGCGTTGAGAATCCATGGTTTATTGAAAAGCAATTAGAAATCTTTTTGTATGCAAGTATGACATGTGTGGAGAAGAACCCCTTAGCCAGCCTTTCATCCATTCACTTTAACCAATTTCGTTTTACAATCTGTTTTGTTTTACAAAGTTTATGTTTTGTTTTCAATTTCGTCAAAACCAATTCCCCCTTTATTTTGAAGTGTCAAGTTAGTTAGAAATCAATTTAGTTTGTGTTTCTGAGTGTTTTGAGTCAAGTTATAAACTGTTTTCGTCCAAATTCTTCCTTAGTGCTCAAAACTGCCCAGAAAGTGGTTTTAAGGCAGTTTTGAGTGTTTGTTTGCTGTTTTGAGTCTTTTGGTTTGTTTTAGTGTTTTAGAGTATAGTTTTGCATTCTTTGAGTCTAATTTAGTGTTTTAACTTTGTTTTAAGTTTTTGAGTCAGTTTTCAAGTGGTTTAGCAATCCCTCCTAATCCCCGGCCTAGAACGATCCCTGCTTACATACTTTGCTACAATTGATAAAAAGAGGGTTTAATTTGTGTGCTTATATATTTCGCATCAAATTTTTGGCGCCGTTGCCGGGGATTAGCAACTGTGCTAATCCCTTGGATTGTTATTTTCGTTTGGTTCAATTAGATCAGATTCTGACCTTGTTTTTTTTGTTTCTTGTTTAGGTACTAGTGTATGACTCGGAGTTCTCACCCAGTTCGTGAACATATTCTGGACTTTGACGCAGATTTCGAGCGAGAGTTAAGACGAAAGAGGAAGAATCCAGAACCCAGTGAATCAAGTGCAAGTTCAGAAGCCGAATCTGAATTTGAAGAGGAAGTGGACGACATGGCTGTGGATAATCGTACAATCAAAGAGCTTTCAGCCTCAGGACTTGACAATGCCGTGCCCTTATGCATTCAATACCCTAGGGCGGCTCAAGGCAAAACTGATGAGTTTGAATTGAAGTCAAGCTTGTTGCATCACATTCCTAAGTACCATGGGTTGTCCATGGAAGACCCAAACAAGCATTTGAAGGAATTCGAGGTGGTGTGCTCAAGCATGACACCAATCAACGTAGATGGAAGTATTCTGATGATGAAGGCCTTCCCCTTTTCTCTCTTGGAAAAAGCAAAGGACTGGTTGTATGAATTGGCCCCCGGAACTGTCACATCATGGGAGAGCATGAAACGGGCTTTCTTGGAGAAGTTTTTCCCAACTTCTCGAGTCATCCTCCTACGAAAAAGGATAAGTGGAATTCAGCAAGAAGCAGGTGAATCTTTTCCTACTTATTATGAACGTTTTAAATCTCTTGTTGCTTCATGTCCACAGCATCAGATGAAGGAGGAACTTCTCCTACAATATTTCTACGAGGGACTTCTACCAATCGAACGTCAAATGCTAGATGCCTCAGCGGGAGGAGCCTTGGTGGATAAGACCCCCACGGCAGCCAAGACATTGATAGCCAATCGAGCGTTGAACGCTCAACAATACGAAGGTGTTGGGCAAAGGAGCATCCCACGGCAACACCAAGTCAATGAGGTAAGTGCCATAACCGAACTTCAAAATCAAATGGCTAACCTTACTACTTTGCTTTCTCAGGTGGTGGAAGGTCCAAAAGTACAAAATGTAGCTTCTTGTGGCGTGTGCTCCATGCAAGGACATCCCACAGATAAGTGCCCACAATTGATAGAGAATGGAGGGTGGGAGACACTCAATGCCGTGGGTTTTGGCAATCAATACCAACCACGTGGTGATCCTTTTTCCAATACCTACAACCCTGGGTGGCGTGATCATCCAAATTTCAAATGGCGAGAACCCCAACAAGGCCAACAACAAAGCGGATTTAGGCAACAACCCCCGGGTTTCTATCAGAAGCCGTTGGCACCGACTCAAGCCCAAGCACAACCTGCCCAAAACAAATCAGGTTCTTCAATTGATAATGATCAGATTTTTCAATTGCTAACTTCTATGGCGCAGGGTATGCAAACTAGGGACAAGAAGGTGGACGAGTTGGAGAAGCAGGTAGGACAGATTGCCGAGTTCATGGGGCAATTTCGAGAGCAAGGCAAGTTGCCAAGTTCAACCGTTGTGAATCCAAAAGGTGGATTCGAATCTGCAAAAGCCATGAGTCTGCGGAGTGGGAAGTAAGTAGGATCTGACCCTAAACCATCCAAATCATGTTCCAATGAGGAGGACGAGTTGAGAATTGAAGAGAAGGAGCAAAGCCCACTCACGGGAAAGGTGGAAACACCTTTGCCGCAAGCCCTAAGTGATCCTAAACCATCCAATTTGTCCAGTAGAGGTAAAAACGTGTCAAATTCAGTTCCTACTAATGTTTTTCCGTCGAATGTGCCTTTTCCAAATAGGTTCAAGCAAACAAAGAAAGAAGAAGCAGAAAAGGACATTCTTGAGACGTTTAGGAAAGTTCAAGTCAATATTCCCCTTTTGGATGCAATTAAGCAAGTCCCCAGGTACGCCAAGTTCTTGAAGGAACTTTGCACTAATAGGAGGAGGATTTCGACCAAGGAGGTTGTAAAAGTGGGTGAAAATGTCTCAGCCATCTTGCAACGCAAACTGCCCCCTAAATGCAAAGATCCGGGTAGTTTTACAATTCCGTGTGTCATTGGTAATTCTAGGTTTGAATCTGCCATGTTAGACTTAGGTGCATCTATAAATGTCATGCCATATTCAATTTATGCATCTATGAACCTAGGAGCGTTGAAAAACGATGGTGTTATCATACAATTGGCCGATAGATCTAATGCCTATCCAAAGGGAGTTTTGGAGGATGTTTTGGTGCAGGTTAATCACTTGATATTCCCGGCGGATTTCTACGTGCTTGAAATGGATGAATCGGACCATTCCCCGTAATCACTTGATATTTTGTTCCAAATTGAAAGGGTAAGTAAGGATCAGAATTTAAAGAGAAATAGGAATGTGAAATTCGGCAGAATTGTGTAGGAGAGAAAATGAATGTGTTTAAAGGTCAGAAATTAAGAGAGAAAGGGAAAGAAGGTGGGCATTGATTTGTAAGAGAAAGGGGAAGTATTTTTGGGCAGAAAATAGGCAAGAAAACCTCTCCCTTGTGCAGCAAGGATTGAAACAAAAGGGGAATGTGATTTTGGGTCAGAAAATAGGACAGAAAGGTGGTGTTTTATGCGGCAAGGAAGAGGAATGTGCAAGGGTGGTGAGGCATGGACTTTAGGGCAAGTTTAGGACTTCTAGAACAAGTAATTAAGTGTCCTAACAAATTTTGGAATCCTTTTGTGGCTGGAACATAGGTGAAGAAGGATTAGGAAACTTCTAAGCCAAAAATAGAAACTTTCAAGAATGGAAACTTCCAACTTTAGAAACTTTGGCTTCCAATTTTGAACTCTTCATTCTTCATTCAATCCTAAGCTCATTTGATCTTCAATTTCGTCCATCCACTTAGCTCCAAGCATGTGCAATCCATTCCAAGCCCAAAACTGCTCCAAAAGGCACCAAAATGCACTTTCTTGCTCCTTTAGCCCTTAGAACCTGAAAACACACGAAAATGGCTTAAAAGACTAAAATAACTAAGAACTAACAACCTAAATGCAAGGAAACAAGCTAACTAAGTGATGTAAATATGCTCCTATCAAATACCCCCACACTTGGCTTTTGCTAGTCCTCGAGCAAAACAAAAGAAACAAAAGAAACAAAACACAATCTAAACCTTCCAACAATTGCCTTAGGGATTTCCAATGCACATGACATATTAAAAATCATCACTTGCACAGATTTTAGTCATCCTTACCCTTGAGCACATGCTTAATCATAGTCACCATTCACTAGCTCGCATTCAATCAATTAAAACAATGTTTTGAATGTAGTAACATGCCTTAGAGAATTCACTCACTTCCTTACTAGATATGCACTCAATTTTCACTCAAATTTTCTGACTACACACCCTACACTAGGTATATGTGAGAAGATTGATGTAAACATGAAAACTAATACTCACATATGTTGCAACAAAGAAAGCACTTTCTGGAGTTAATAAGCATATTTAGATATGATCTCAGGAATGGAATGCTACTACTTAGATGCGAGAACCAGTGACACCATATGCTCATACCAATTCCAAACTCCACATATTGAATCACACAACACCCAAGATCAAAGTTAAAGGGTTGAAACGGGGCTAAGGGGTGTTGGGTAAGAAAGAAAGGATATGGAAAACAAGGGTTCTTAAAGAATAGCAAGCAAAGAAATGAAATCAACACTTAGAATTCACTTTGGAATGCAGAAATTGAACTTTGAACAAAAAGGGGAGAAATACACATTCTAGGGCCAGATTTGATGTTTTGGACCCTTCCTTCAACAATCAACACTCTAGAACTCTTTTTCTCATAATTTTCAACTCTTTTTCACTTTTTTTTCATAACTTTTTCTTTTTCTTTTCTTTTCATGAAATCATAACTGGAGGAAATCAATTCATATAAAACATATGTTCATGGCTTTGAATTCGCCTCTAACTATAAAGAAATTAGTTCCTCATGTTCGCAATCAAACAAATATAAATAGAATTAAACATTGAACAAAGATAGAAAACACCTAGAAAATGCTCCAGATTCCTTCCTTCCTTGCTTGCAAGTTGCGGCACAATGAGGGTATGGCTGAATGGTATTGTAGAGATGTGTGAATGAGAGATGGTGGTTGTGAATGGTGCAGCAAAAGGGTCTATTTATAGGGGGAGGTGCGGCACAAACATGTAGTGTAGGAAAAGGATTACAAAATGTAGTTTGTGTAGGAAAATAAAACACAATCCTAAGGGGAAAAGGTTATGTAATCCCAGCAGGAAATAGAACATCTAGAAGGTCAAAAACCCAAGGGATCAATGACAAGGGGTGCGGCACCTTTGTAGGAGAGGATAATCCTAGAAATCAGGTTTTTATGTCTCCTAAACTGAAATTAAAACCCTTTTACAGCAGGAATTATGTTAGGAAAGGATTAGGATAGAATAAGATAAGGCATGGTAAGATAAGATAAGATAAGGTTTGGATAAGATAAGGATAAGATAAGGTAGTTTTGGATAATGTTTTGGATATTTCTCCTTCTTTGTAGCTGATTCCTTATCTTCTTTGACTTGGATTTATTTCTTCAACTCTTTTGCACATTCCTAGCCTCTCTTGAACTTCAAATTCGTCCATCCATCTTGCTCCATACTTGTGCTATCCATTCCAAGCCCAAAACTGCTCTAAAATGCTCCAAATTGCATCTTTTTGCCAACTTTGCTAATTGGACCTACAAACACACGAAAATGACTTAAGACACTATAATAAGCAACAAATAACTAAGTAAATGCAAGAAAACACACTAACTAAGTCGCACAAATATGCTCCTATCAATGGATTAGTTAGACGTCCGTTCCCCACACATGACACAGTTGTACATGAATCGATTTCCAATTGCTTTTCAATAACCTATGATGCTCAACACCCCAGATTAACCGTGATGCACAAATTAACCCTCAGATTTTCCTTAACTCATTGAATTGGATGAATGCATGCGACAACTCAAATCATTCTCCAAAAGTCCTCTACCTGAATGCATAATAGAGATACAATCAGAGATCATTCCGTTTCATGAAAATCATAAGTGTTGACGAGGCAATTGTAACTATGAATGCATGATACGTTTGCCAAGAATTCAATTAACGCGATTGTGACAATCAACCTTCACTACTCAGGAATATAAACTTGTAACAATTAGGTGAAACTCTTTTATATTCTAGCATCTGATTCATGCATGAAAACTAAGTATGCATCCTTAATAAACATACACAGATCAGTTATGAATAAAACAGATAATTGAATTGCAATCATAGCTTAACAAATCACAATTGGCAGAAATCAATTCATATCTCAAGCATGTTCATGGCTTCAAACTTCCCCCTAACTAATTAAGGGCTTAGCCACTCATGATTACAGCAAGTTCAGAAAGTAATAACGAATTAAACATTGAAAACAAGAACGAAGTACACCTAAAACGCTCCAATCTGCAAGCATAAAGCGCCAAGGTCCTCCTTCTTCCCCAATTAGCTGCGGCACAAGGGTTCAAGGGTGTGGATGGATGTATGAAAGGGTCAGAGATGGATTTAGGATGGATGTGGGTTGCGGCAAGGGAATGAGGATGACTGGAATTGTGTCTGGATGTGTAGAATTGTGGTGTTGAGTGCGGCAAAGGATTTCTGTGATGAATGGCTGGGTTTTTTTTGGCAAAACCCTAAAACATGTATATGTAGGCACCTCAAAACCCTAGAGAAATCAGTTTTGTAATTGGGCTTAACAGAAATTAAGGAATAAAGGCCTAGGGTGCGGCATTTAATTTGGAAAAGGAATCGTGGTCCAATTAATTTCTGAAAAGGATTTGTAGAACCCAAATCCACAAGGAAAAGGGCCTAACAATCAGAATCCAAGAGGGAAAGGGCCTAAGAGGTGCGGCACAATAGGATAAGGGCAAGGGAATGCCTTGCAAGGAAAGGAAAAAGGATTCTAGAAGGGAAGGAGGCGCCAGATTTTTAGGGTTCTAGAAGGAATGTGTTTTGTGGCAGATTTTGGGGTTTCTAGAAGGATTTGGGGCGCCACTTTTGTAGGACAAAGGATAGGACTTCTAGAAAGTGTGTTTTGAGGCTGATTTCAAGCCTTTTTGTCTTCAAACGCGTCCAACAACTTGCCTCCATGCTTGCACTATCCAATCTTGGCCCAAAAATGCTCTAGAATGCTCCGAATTGCTTCTTTTTGCATACTTTGTCCTTAGAACCTGAAAACACACGAATTTGGCTTAAAAGACTAAATAACTAAGAACAAACAACGTAAAAGCACAAGAACAAGCTAACTAAGTCGCATAAATATGCTCCTATCATGCCGCAGCTCTACAAAGGAAGAAGGAAATGATTAACTTGAAGCCGTACCTAGCTATTCAAGACGTTGGATTGCTGGAACATTTCAAGGTGTAATCTATCTTTGTTTTCAATGTTTAATTTAATTTCTCTTTGTTTTGCTGTGAACATGAGGAACTAAGCCCTTTTGGCTAGGAGGCTATTCAAAGCCATGAATATGCTTGCAATATGATTTGATTACATCCAGATGTAATTCATAAGTTGTGAATTCAATTTACTTATCTGTTGAATTAAAACTGATTTGTGTGTGTTGGTTGAGAGTGCACGCTTAATTTTCATGCATAAATCTGATGCTAGGATATAAGGGAGTTTCACCTAATCGTTATGAACTTATATTCGTAAGTAGTGAAGGTTGCTAGTCACAATCGTGTTAAGTAAATTCCTGGCATAAGTATCATGCAATTCATAGTTACGAGTGCCTTGTCAATGCTTATGATTTTCAAAGAACTTAATGATCTTTGCTTGTGTCTCTATTATGCAATTCATTTAGGGAACTTGTGGAGAATGCTTTGGGTTGTTGTATGCAATCATCCAATTCAATAAAATTAGGAAAATCTGAGGGTTAATTAGTGCAATTCGCGGTTAATCTGGGGCGTTGAGAATTCATGGTTTATTGAAAAGCAACTGGAAATCGTTTTGTTTGCAAGTATGTCATGTGTGGAGAAGAACCTCCTAGCTAGCCCATCATCCATCCAATTCACTAATTTCGTGCAAATCTATTTAGTTTTAGTTTCTGTTTTGTTTTTAGCTTAATTTCGTCCAAAACCCAATCCCCCTTTAATTAAGTGTGTTAGATTAGTTAGAAGTGTGTTTAAATCTGTCCAAATTAGTGTTTTGAGTCTTACTAGTCTACAATTCGTCCAAATCAGTCCCTAGTTTCTGTTTTGAGTCTTTTTGGTTGTTTTAAGCTGTTTTGAGTCTTTTAAGTTTGTTTTGAGTCTTGTGAGTCTTGTTAAGTGTTTTTAACTTTGTTTTTATGTTTTTGAGTCAGTTTAGAGGTTTTAGCAAGCCCTCCTAATCCCCAGTCCAGAACGATCCCTACTTGCATCTATACTACAATTGTCAACAAGAGGGTTTAATTTGTGTGCTGTTTTACATCGCATCAAACAAGGGTAAGGATGATCCTAATCTAGGCTAGGTAGGGAACATGTGGGTTAACAACGAACATAGGCTCAACAAGGCTCAAAAGGGTTAAACCTACAATACATATGCAAAGGGTGAGGCTTTTTGGCTCTGGTTTAACTTAACAACTTCATCTTGTTATTTGTTATGCTAATCAATTTTATGCTTTGAATGAAACTGACACACCCCGACTGAACATCGGGACGTGCTGGCCGTCACGTGAGCGTGACAAGGCCATGTGCGCAATACGGAAGAATAAATATAAATAATAAGTGCTAAGGTAACTATACTAGTGCTACAGGCACATAAAATAGTAAGACAGTTAATATCATGATACACAGAGCTCGAGCATCCTAGGTGCAGTCCAAAGGACATAAACGAGAAAATAAAAATATTTACATGGGTGGTGTGCTGTCAGATATGCCTTTGCTGCCTCGTTTGCCACCAAAACTATCTAGTACCTGGAGGGGCGCAAAACAAAAGTGTGAGTGGGCAAAAAAAAAGCTTTATCAAAACCATTTCGATATGAAAGTTGTAACCCCTCTCCGTAAAACAAGTATACTTCCCAGAAAATATATATATATACGTACTAATACCGAAAACCATGTATCAGCCAATCTCATCAAATAAGCAATGCCATGCCCGGATGAACCATAGCCAATAATCAACATATATCAAATACCATCAAATAACCAGGTGATATCCCAACTCAAATCATGCCGGCAATATATATATATATATATATATATATATATATATATATATCAATCAGCCGAAGTCACCTCTAGTGACCTGTACGGCTGAATCTATGGCTCCTCAATCAATCCTCAATCCATCTCTCAATCAATTATCAATAATCAATAATCAGTAATCAATAATCAGTAACCTGCACCCATGACGGAACCACCTAATGTGGTATGTACGTCAAGCTGGGTAAATACGCTCTGTGCTACGATCACGTGAAGGCTGGCGACGAATCGCAAGTCACCTACGAGTCGGAACCACCTATTGTGGTCTGTACGACAGGCTGGCACCTGCCTTGGATCCAAGGTGAGCGTACGGTGCAGGAGGTGAACGATCACGTGAAAGCTAAGCCCTACTTAGGCATGCACAACCCCGATGTGCAGGTAATGAGCCATATACCAATCTCATCGATATCACCTCAATCATCACATCACACACACACACACTTACCTGACTTACCTGGCGCCCGCGATGCAACAATATAATCACACAAATATATATAAAAAATATAGCTGTGGCATTCGACATGGCATTCATTTCATAAAAACATTTTAAAACGTATTTCTGGGAAATCAATCAATTATATATATATATATATATATATATATATATATATATATATATACTGAAAACAAAAGCCCACTCACTGATATGTAGACAGGTCGTAGCCCCCATGCCTCGCGTGGCTGCGCTCGTCCTCAGGATACGTTTCACCTATATGCGACACAACTATATAAACGTTAATTATGCACATAACCCAGTTCAAGTAATAACTTCTCATACGTCGCTCAATTGGGGTGTTTGAATATACCAACATGCTCTACTCAATCCCACGAACACCCCCATATTTTTAAAATAATTTTTGGAAGCCTCACGCGCCCTCACGCGCCGGCCAAGGCACGGCCACATGCGCCGCCCACGCGCGGCTACGTGCCGTGCACGCGGACGGAATCCTTAACGCCGTTAAGGAATATTCCGTCAAGTCCCAGAATATTTCGTTAAAATTAACTGACGCCGTTAACCACCGTTAGGAATATTCCGTCAAAGTTGACGGAATATTCCGTCACCCCTAACCTCCAGTCGCCGGCGCCGCTGTGTCACCGGAAACTGGGAAATTTTTCAAACCTTCATTTCTAGCTCATTTTTCAACCAAATTTCACGAAATTTACACCAAAATGATCCTTAGAGCAAGGAGAAGAGGTTTATACCTGTTTTAAGCCCAAAATCCAAGCAAATCTCGCCGGAGAAATTCTCCAATTTCCGGCCAACTTCCAAACCACCGATCCCGACGTCCAATCTCCTTCAACTTTGTCCTCCGAGCACCCTAAGGAGATTCTAAGTCTTCCTATGATCTCCAAACGGGCTGAAACCTCACAGATTAAGAGAACATGAACAGTGCCATTTTTGGTACCTCACGGGTTCAAGGTTTTCAGGCCGTCTCGAGCTACACAAATGGTATGGATGAACTCACCAGACTACGAGGGTTCTAAATATCCTATTTACAAGCTTGATCCGTGACCAAAATCTAAGAAACTAAGGTAGTCCGTACGGTTGCAGGGGAAGAGAGAAGAGAGTTCGAGAAGAGACGGGGAAGAAGGTGACGGGTAGGAGGGTTTTTGCACACGTGTTGTGCATGTGTGTGTATATATCCACCTCAAACAATCCCCTCCACAAAATTTTAATTTCAAATAAATAAAATCCTCACACACACACATACATATATATAAACATATTTAGGTACCCCTACACAGATATATATACATAATTATACTCCTTAGTCACTCGTCCTCTCACATCCATAAGGGGGGTAAAATCATCATTTCAAATTTCATATATCCTAAATTCGGAACGGACTGTTACAATCTACCCACCTTAATAAAATTTCGTCCTCGAAATTTACTTATCACATACATTCTGTCAATACTCATAAAACAGTCGTGGGTACAATTCTTTCATCCTTTCTTCCGTCTCCCAGGTTGCTCTCTCCACTGAATGGTTCTTCCATAAAACCTTCACTAGCCGCACAGTTTTGTTCTTCAAGACCTTATCCTTCCAATCCAGTATAGTGACCGGCTCTTCCTCGTAAGACAGATCAAGATTGATTTCCAATTGTTATGGAGGCAAAACATGTGATGGGTCTGAAATGTAATGACGAAGCATCGACACATGAAATACGTTATGCACTTTAGACAGCTTCTGAGGCAACTTGAGACTATAAGCTACTTCACCAATTCGTTCAGAAATCTGATAAGGACCAATATACTTGGGACTCAATTTTCCTTTCTTACCAAACCTCACAACACCTTTCCAAGGTGACAACTTCAAGAAAACCCATTCACCTACATTATAAGTCCGGTCAGTAGTGTGACGATCCGCTAAACTTTTCTGACGATCTTGAGCCGCTTTCAGGTTGGATTTAATCACCTGAATATTCTCCGTGCTCTCATCCACTATCTCTGGGCCCTCTAACACCCTTTCTCCAACCTCTGACCAACATAAAGGAGTTCGGCAAGTTTTACCATACAAGGCCTCAAATGGTGACATACCAATGCTCGAATGATAACTGTTATTATAAGCAAATTCCATTAGATCTAATCGTGTATGCCATGAATCACCAAACTGCAACACAGAAGATCTCAACATATCTTCTAATGTCTGAATTGTCCTCTCGAACCGTCCGTCCGTTTGAGGATGATATGCAGTGCTATATAACAACCTCGTACCCAAAGCTTCCTGAAATGCCGGCCAGAATTTAGAAGTGAACCTCGGACCACGATCTGATTCAATGCTAACTGGCACACCATGATACTTAACAATCTTGGTGATAAAAAGTTCAGCTAGCCGATTCAAAGAAAACTTCTCTCGAACTGGGATGAAGTGTGCCGATTTAGTAAGCCTATCCACAATCACCCAAACTCCATCATAACCATTTCTCGTACGAGGAAGCTTATATACAAAATCCATGGTAATGTCTTCCCACTTCCACTGTGGAATAGGGAGAGGCTGCATCCGTCCGAATGGCTTCTTTCTCTCAGCTTTAACCTGCTGACAAATAATACATCGACTCACATACTCAGCAATTTCTCTTTTCATACCTGGCCAATAATAAAATGGTCGAATGGTATGATACATCTTCGTGCTCCCGGGATGTATAGCATAAGCTGAAATGTGCGCCTCATCAAGAATAGCTTTCTTTAAGTCCGCATTATTCGGCACGAACATTCTGCCTTCCTGCATAAGCATGCCATCAGTCTCCCGAATCCGAAGGTCTTTCTTTTTCCCATCATTCCTTAACTGAATTAATTCCTGAACCTCATCATCCTCCCTCTGGGCCTCAAGTATCCGATCAATTAAGATCGGCCTAACCTGAAAATGAGCAAGTAAAGCGGCTTCCTGATCATTATCCTCAGATTCTTCCATAACTAGCTTAACTCCAATTGCCTTAACTCTGCCAGAAGAGGAACACGGCTCGCGTGAATAGCATTAATCCTGCCCTGAGATTTCCTGCTAAGTGTATCAGCCACTACATTTGCACGACCAGGATGGTATTCGATCGTACAATCATAGTCACTCAGTAGCTCAATCCACCTCCGCTGGCGAAGGTTCAAATCCCTCTGAGTGAACAAATATTGGAGACTTTTATGATCAGTGAAGATCTTACACTTCTCGCCATAAAGATAATGCCTCCAAGTTTTCAGAGCAAATACAATCGATGCTAGCTCCAAATCATGAGTAGGATAATTCCTCTCATGCTGTTTTAATTGTCTCGAGGCATATGCAATCACCCTACCATGCTGCATCAACACACAGCCCAAACCATTTAAGGAAGCATCGCTGTAAATTTCGAAATTACCACTGTCGTCAGGAAGTGTCAACACTGGTGCCTGAGTGAGACAATATTTCAACTGCTGGAAACTTCGCTCACAACTATCATCCCACTCAAATTTAACATTCTTCCTTGTTAACTTAGTAAGTGGCAAAGCTATCTCAGAAATATCCCGAACAAACTGTCTATAATATCCTGCTAGACCCAAGAAACTACGTACCTCCGAGACGGTTCGCGGCTGCTCCCAATTCTCTATCGCTGCCACCTTCTGAGGATCCACATAAATGCCCTGAGCTGAAATGATATGCCCAAAAAATGCCACCTGATTCAACCAGAATTGGCATTTACTGAATTTGGCATAAAGTTTACACTCCCTCAACCTTTTCAACACCAAACTGAGATGTCGTACATGTTCCGCTTTAGATTTAGAATAAACCAAAATGTCATCGATAAAAACAATGACGAAGCGGTCTAAATACTGCTTAAACACCCTGTTCATCATATCCATAAAAGCAGCAGGTGCATTAGTCAACCCAAATGGCATTACCAAAAACTCATAATGGCCATAACGGGTTCGAAACGCTGTTTTAGGAACATCATCCCTCCTAATCTTCAACTGATAATATCCAGACCTCAAGTCAATTTTCGAAAATACACAAGCTCCCCGCAGCTGATCGAACAAGTCATCAATACGTGGCAATGGGTAACGATTTTTAATTGTCACCCGATTCAGCTGCCGATAATCTATACACAGCCTCAAAGTACCATCATTCTTTCTCACAAATAAAACTGGAGCTCCCCAGGGTGAAGTACTAGGCTGAATAAAACCTTTATCTAATAACTCTTGCAACTGAATTTTCAATTCCTTTAATTCTGCAGGAGCCATTCGATAAGGAGTCAAAGATATAGGGTCAGTACCTGGCAATAAATCAATGGTGAACTCAACGTCTCGATCTGGCGGCAACCCTGGCAAATCATCAGGAAAAACATCCGGAAAATGCCTGACTACTCTAACATCCTCCACTCTGCTGGCCACCTCATCATTCAACACCACATGTGCCAGATACCCCTGACAACCCTTCTGCAACAACTTTTTGGCTCTCACAGTTGAGATAATACCATGCCTAACGCCACTAGGCTCACCAACGAATGTAACCACCAGTAAACCTGGTCGTAGGAACGTAACCTTCTTCTCATAACAATCGATGTTAGCTCGATTATAATGTAACCAATCAGTTCCCAGAATAACGTCAAATTCAACAAGGTCTAATGGGATAAGATTAGCGGGCATAACCACATCCTCCACTAATACTGGGCACCCTGGATACATCCACCCTACTTGGCATGTCTCACCTCTAGGCATAGAAAACTCTATCTCATAACCAAGGGGTGTGGGATTAGGTTGAGTCAATTGAGCAAATGCATGAGAAATAATCGAATGGGTAGCACCACAGTCAATCAATACTTTAGCAAAATGTCCAAGAACGTTTAACGTACCCATTATCAAGTCAGGATTGTTCTGAGCGTCCTGCACTGAAACATTATGAATACGCCCCTGGGTCTGCTGACGTCCCCCTCGTCCTCTACTAGATTGGCCACTACGCCCAGATGTACCACGACTCTGGCCCAACTGACTAGGCTGCCTTGAGGTTCCTACACTGCTCGAGGTAACTTCACCTTGCTGTGGCTGCGCACCTGGATACCACTGAGATCCCCCTGCTGGATAAGATGGATACGGAGCATACTCTCTTGAATACTGAGGATACCTACTCTGATAGCCACCAGAAAAATATGGATCATGAGAATAAGGATACGACGCTGCTGGATAGGGCACCACATCTCCCTGATAATGGTATGCGCTCCCCCGGCTCGGCTGGCCATAACCACTCGACGCCGGAACCTGCTGTCTCGGCACTGGAGCTGGAAAAGAAGGCATATGTGGCTTCTGCTGATTCTGTGGACAAGTAGCTGCTCTATGACCAAACTGCCCACAAGTAAAGCATCCTCGCATACCCTGCCTGCACTCCCCAGTATGCCTGCTATTACACCTCCGACAGAACGGAACTCCCAAACCACTAGAACCACCAGCATCCCGCTGCTTCTGAAAACGCGGCCCACCAGCAAATCTACCACCTCTACGCTGGCCAGTGAAACTACATCCTCCACTGGACGAACTCGAACTAGTACCACTCTTCTTAAAGCTTTGAGTCTTTCTGGGCCCCTGTGATGCTATCCCCTTGCCTTTATCACTCTTCTTAGAATTATCTTTCTCTTCCTTGTCACTATCGCTAGGCAAGTTCTTGGAATCCTCAATCTGCAATAAAATCTCATAAAACTCATGATACGTCGAACAAGGAATCCCGGTAGCCACAGTACGCCACTTCTTCCGAGTGCCCAACTTAAATCGACGAAGCATTTCCGCTGGATCCATCGCCACCTCAGGATGATACTTGGACAAATCTGTGAACTTCATGTAATACTCATTAGCGGACATCTTCTTCTGCTTCAGATTAGTGAACTCCTGTTTCTTGCTGTCGATGTAAGCAGGAGTAATAAATCTCTTATGAAACAGCTGCTTAAATATCTCCCAGTCTGCGGCTTCCTCTGGAGATAACTTCGCAGCCGACTGTTCCCACCAGGACGCCGGTTCCTTACCTAAAAACCACGAGGCCGTCTCAACCCATCTATCAACAGGCAAACTCCCCTGACTCTGCATCAATCTGAAAGTCTTATCCACATGATTCAACCACTTTTCGGCACCCTCGTGCCCTTCATCACCCACAAAAGTGTTCAACTTCAGATTATAAACAGTTTCCAGAGGGGTTCTCTGGGGAGGTCGCAACGTCGACCGAATAGCGTTAACAATGGCTTCCCCTAGCTGAGCTATATCAGGGAAACTAGGCTCAGGAATCGGTCGTGGCACACGTCGAGGAGTCATAATTCTGACAGGAGACACCAAAATAGTTAGAATATTCACTAAGTACACAGGACTGCCAAACCTACGCTCTGATACCAAACTGACACACCCCGACTAAACATCGGGACGTGCTGGCCGTGACGTGAGCGTGACAAGGCCATGTGCGTAATACGGAAGAATAAATATAAATAATAAGTGCTAAGGTAACTATACTAGTGCTACAGGCACATAAAATAGTAAGACAATTAATATCATGATACACAGAGCTCGAGCATCCTAGGTGCAGTCCAAAGGACATAAACGAGAAAATAAAAATATTTACATGGGTGGTGTGCTGTCAGATATGCCTTTGCTGCCTCGTTTGCCACCAAAACTATCTAGTACCTGGAGGGGCGCAAAACAAAAGTGTGAGTGGGCAAAAACAAAGCTTTATCAAAACCATTTCGATATGAAAGTTGTAACCCCTCTCCGTAAAACAAGTATACTTCCCAGAAAATATATATATACGTACTAATACCGAAAACCATGTATCAGCCAATCTCATCAATAAGCAATGCCATGCCCGAATGAACCATAGCCAATAATCAACATATATCAAATACCATCAAATAACCAGGTGATATCCCAACTCAAATCATGCCGGCAATATATATATATATATATATATATATATATATATATCAATCAGCCGGAGTCACCTCTGGTGACCTGTACGGCTGAATATATGGTTCCTCAATCAATCCTCAATCCATCTCTCAATCAATTATCAATAATCAATAATCAGTAATCAATAATCAGTAACCTGCACCCATGACGGAACCACCTAATGTGGTATGTACGTCAAGTACGCTCTGTGCTACGATCACGTGAAGGCTGGCGACGAATCGCAAGTCACCTACGAGTCGGAACCACCTACTATGGTCTGTACGACAGGCTGGCACCTGCCTTGGATCCAAGGTGAGCGTACGGTGCGGGAGGTGAACGATCACGTGAAAGCTAAGCCCTACTCAGGCATGCACAACCCCGATGTGCAGGTAATGAGCCATATACCAATCTCATCGATATCACCTCAATCATCACATCACACACACACACACTTACCTGACTTACCTGGCGCCCGCGATGCAACAATATAATCACACAAATATATATAAAAAATATAACTATGGCATTCAACATGGCATTCATTTCATAAAAACATTTTAAAACGTATTTCTGGGAAATCAATCAATTATATATATATATATACTGAAAACAAAAGCCCACTCACTGATATGTAGACGGGTCGTAGCCCCCAAGCCTCGCGTGGCTGCGCTCGTCCTCAGGATACGTCTCACCTATATGCGACACAACTATATAAACGTTAATTATGCACATAACCTAGTTCAAGTAATAACTTCTCATACGTCGCTCAATTGGGGTGTTTGAATATACCAACATGCTCTACTCAATCCCACGAACACCCCCATATTTTTAAAATAATTTTTGGAAGCCTCACGCGCCCTCACGCGCCGGCCAAGGCACGACCACACGCGCCGCCCACGCGCGGCCACGTGCCGTGCACGCGGACGGAATCCTTAACGCCGTTAAGGAATATTCCGTTAAAATTAACTGACGCCGTTAACCACCGTTAGGAATATTCCGTCAAAGTTGACGGAATATTCCGTCACCCCTAACCTCCAGTCGCCGGCGCCGCTGTGTCACCGGAAACTGGGAAATTTTTCAAACCTTCATTTCTAGCTCATTTTTCAACCAAATTTCACGAAATTTGCACCAAAATGATCCTTAGAGCAAGGAGAAGAGGTTTATACCTGTTTTAAGCCCAAAATCCAAGCAAATCTCGCCGGAGAAATTCTCCAATTTCCGGCCAACTTCCAAACCACCGATCCCGACGTCCAATCTCCTTCAACTTTGTCCTCCGAGCACCCTAAGGAGATTCTAAGTCTTCCTATGATCTCCAAACGGGCTGAAACCTCACAGATTAAGAGAACATGAACAGTGCCATTTTTGGTACCTCACGGGTTCAAGGTTTTCAGGCCGTCTCGAGCTACACAAATGGTATGGATGAACTCACCAGACTACGAGGGTTCTAAATATCCTATTTACAAGCTTGATCCGTGACCAATATCTAAGAAACTAAGGTAGTCCGTACGGTTGCAGGGGAAGAGAGAAGAGAGTTCGAGAAGAGACGGGGAAGAAGGTGACGGGTAGGGGGGTTTTTGCACACGTGTTGTGCATGTGTGTGTATATATCCACCTCAAACAATCCCCTCCACAAAATTTTAATTTCAAATAAATAAAATCCTCACACACACACATACATATATATAAACATATTTAGGTACCCCTACACACATATATATACATAATTATACCCCTTAGTCACTCGTCCTCTCACATCCATAAGGGGGGGGTAAAATCGTCATTTCAAATTTCATATATCCTAAATTCGGAACGGACTGTTACAAAAACGGGCATGAGTTCTAGTATTTGGAACTAAATGATGAAAACGCATTCTAAGTAGCAACCAAGCAAAGAAATAATGAGATCATGCAACGACTTTAGAAAACAAAGAATGTCAAGATGAATAACTCTCCAAAGAACGTATAGGCTCAAGTGTCTCAGGGTTGTAGCGTTAGTTTGAGTTACTTCCTTCAAGCATGTTACAAAAACTGATTTTTTTTCTTTTTGTGATTACATGTGAATTCATGAATGTCAACTATAACCAAGCATAAACCAAAGAGCATATCAAACTTCAATCCATGTTTGTAACTTTCTTTAACAGTCATGCAATTAAAAACCAAATCGTCATCATTGTGTTGGAAGGTACCCTAAGACACAAACACACAAAAACGACTCAAAAACAACTCTTTTTGGTATTTTTCAAAACTTTTTAGATTTTTTTTTTTTCAAAATGTTCGTATTTTTCTTTCAAGACACATAAAAACACTTCAAAACACCCTAAAAACACTCAAAAACATTGAAAAACAACTTTAGAAGTGCTAGGTGACAAAATCCCACGAATTTTCAACAAAACACTTTGTTTAGCCCCCCACACTTAAACCAAACATTGTCCTCAATGTTTCAAGCATAGACGCACACACAAGCAAGCAAACAACACAACTAACAAACATGACAAATATGGCAAAGTAAAAGCAATAAAGAGTAGGGTTTAGGAACGCAAATCTGGTTGTAGGGCCGAAGCTTCCTAGTTCTTGTTTATTTGCATGGGTTGCCTCCCAAGAAGCGCTTGCTTTAACGTCTTCCAGCCGGACGAATCCTTCATTTTAAGCTTCATTGGAGCCCACGGCATAGAGGGGTATGTCCTCCACGTTATGCTCCACAAAATTCTCATAATACGGCTTCAAACAATGTCCGTTCACCTTGAATTCTTGTCCCATTTTTAGACTTTGGATGTGAATTGCACCATAAGGAAAAACGTTAGTAACAACAAAGGGTCCGCTCCATCTAGAACGTAACTTACCTAGAAACAATTTAAGGCGCGAATCGTAAAGTAACACTTTCTGCCCCCTGGAGAACGTCTTGCTTCGAATCATCTTGTCGTGAAAGGCCTTCGTCTTCTTTTGTAGATTCAAGCGTTCTCGTAAGCGTCATTCCTAATCTCTTCAAGCTCATTCAATTGAAGTTTTCTATGAACTCCTGCGGCATCTATGTCCATATTGAAGGTCTTAACTGTCCAATGCGCCTTGTGCTCTAATTCAATGAGAAGATGGCATGGTTTCCCATAGATGAGCCGAAATGGGGACATGCCAATGGGTGTTTTGTAGGCCGTACAATACGCCCATAGTGCATCATTCAAGCGCAAGCTCCAATCCTTCCTCGTTGGCCAAACTGTCTTCTCTAAAATCTGCTTGATTTCACGATTTGAAACCTCGGCTTGCCCACTCGTTTGAGGATGATAAGGCGTTGAAACCTTATGCGTGACATATTACTTTTTGAGCAGCGCCTCGATGGTTCTATTGCAAAAATGGGACCCTCCATCACTGATAAGTACTCGTGGCATGCCAAACCTTGCTAATATGTTAGTGCTAACAAAATCTGCAATAACTTTAGAATCATTAGTGCGGGTGGCTTTTGCTTCCACCCATTTCGAGACATAATCGAACGCAAGTAAAATATAATTAAAACCATGCGATGAAGGAAAAGGACCCATAAAATCAATACCCCAAACATCAAAAATTTCAACAATAAAGATAGGGGCCTGCGGCATTTGGTCTTTTGGGCCTATATTGCCCATTCTTTGGCAACAGTCACAAGTAACACAAAACGTCCTTGCATCCTTAAAGATTGTAGGCCAATAGAATCCACATTCTAACACTTTAAGGGCTGTGCATTGTGTGCCAAAGTGTCCCCCACATGCATAAGTGTGACAGAAACTTAAAATTGAGTTAAACTCCGAATTATGCACACACCTACGTATAATCTGATCGGGGCAATACTTCCACAAGTATGGATCATCCCAAACATAAAACCTAGCATCCGTTTTCAATTTTTCCCATTGGTTTTTGTTTAGGGTGCTTGGAACTTGCTTAGACACCAAAAAATTGACCAAATCAACATACCAAGGCTCACTTACTTATATGGATATCAATTGCTCGTCTGGGAATGCTTCTGGGATGGGTAATTGCTCCTCATTGTGCGCCAAACGACTTAGATGGTCAGCCACCACGTTTTCACTTCCTTTCTTGTCCCGAATTTCGATGTCGAACTCTTGAAGAAGCAGCATCTGTCGAATAACCCTTGGCTTGGTCTCATTTTTCGTGAGCAAGTACTTCAATGCTGCATGATCAGTGTAAACAATCACTTTAGTACCAATTAAATATGAACGAAATTTATCTAAAGCAAAAAACTACAGCAAGAAGTTCTTTTTTCGTAGTGGAGTAGTTCAATTGGGCGTTATTCAAGGTCCTAGAAGCATAGTAAATAACGTGAGGCCTCTTGTCTTTTCTCTGTCCCAAAACAGCTCCAATTGCATAATCAGATGCATCGCACATTAGCTCGAAAGGAAGGCTCCAATCTGGTGGTACAATTATGGGGGCCGAAGTAAGCATCTCCTTGAGGTGTTTAAAGGCCTTCTCGCATTCCTCGTCGAACTTGAATGGCACTTCCTTCTGCAAAAGTCGGCATAGGGGGGTAGAAATCTTCGAGAAGTCCTTGATGAATCACCTATAGAATCCTGCATGACCAAGAAAAGAACGAACCTCTCTCACCGAAGTGGGAGAGGGTAAGTAGCGTACAAGATCTATTTTCGACTTATCAACCTCAATTCCCCTTTCCGAAACGATGTGACCTAAAACTATGCCTTGTTTAACCATAAAGTGGCATTTTTCCCAATTCAAAACAAGGTTAGTTTCCATGCATCGTTTTAAGATCAAACTGAGATTATTTAAGCAACCGTCAAACGAATCACCAAAAACACTAAAATCGTCCATAAACACTTCAATAATCTTTTCAACAAAATCAGAGAAGATACTTACCATGCACCGTTGAAAAGTTGCTGGAGCATTGCACAAACTGAATGACATTCGGCGATATGCAAAGGTGCCAAACGGAGTAAAAGTGGTCTTTTCTTGGTCGTCCGGAGCTATGACAATTTGGTTATACCCAGAATATCCATCAAGAAAACAACAAAATGAATGACCCGCTAACCTCTCAAGCATTTGGTCAATGAACGGAAAGGGAAAGTGGTCCTTCCTCGTGGTGGTGTTGAGCTTCCTATAGTCGATGCACACTCTCCAACCTGTTTGGATTCGGGTTGGCAGAAGTTCATTTTCTTCATTCTTCACCACAATGACTCCCGACTTCTTTGGAACGACTTGAATTGGTGAAACCCAACGGCTATCTCAAATTGGATAGATGACCCCACAATCAAGGAGTTTTATAATCTCCTTTTTCACAACTTCCATCATAGTGATAGGAGCATATTTATGCGACTTAGTTGGCTTGTTCTTGTGCATTTATGTTGTGTTTTCTTAGTTATATTAGTGTTTAAAGCCATTTTCATGTGTTTCTAGGTCCTAAAGACAAAATATGCAAGAAGATGCATTTTGGAGCATTTTGGAGCAAAATTGGGCTTGGAATGGATATCACATGTTTGGAGCAAAAGGAATGGACGAAATTGAAGACTTGAAGATGTAAGGATTCCTAATCAAAGAAGGATTCCTAATCAACGAAGGATTCCTAATTGAAGATGGATTCCTAGAAGAATGAGGATTCCTACTCACATAAGGATTCCTACTCAAACAAGGATTCTTACTTGAAGTAGGAAAGTTAAGCCAAGGTTTCCTATTTTGGTTTGCCTTTCCTAATCCTTAATGTTTCCAAATTCCAGCAACTTTGAAGGCTTCCTTTGCATTCTAGGACACAAATTGAAGGACCTAGACCACCTAAGAACCCATGCCGCACCTCCTTACCCCTTTCCTCTTCCTTGCCGTGCAAGGGAGAGGGTTATTTCCTGTTTCCTTGCACTAAAACACATTCCTTTTTAATTTAAAGTCCTGGCCGCACATCCCTGGCACTTTCCCTTAGTTTTCTGATTTTGTTTCCTCTTTCTAGATGCTTTTGACTTAATTTCTGATTACCAAAATAAGTTAGGGTTTTAATTTCCCTAAAACCTTTAAATAAACTTCCTTGTTGTAGCCACAAATTGATAGGAGCATATTTATGCGACTTAGTTGGCTTGTTCTTGTGCATTTATGTTGTGTTTTCTTAGTTATTTTAGTGTTTAAAGCCATTTTCATGTGTTTCTAGGTCCTAAAGACAAAATATGCATTTTGGAGCATTTTGGAGCAAAATTGGGCTTGGAATGGATATCACATGTTTGGAGCAAAAGGAATGGACGAAATTGAAGACTTGAAGATGTAAGGATTCCTAATCAAAGAAGGATTCCTAATTGATGTGAGAATAACTTGACACTCAAATTAAAACCCTATCGACGTAGTATATGAAAGTAGGGATCGTTTAAGGCCGGGGATTAGAAGGGATGCTAATTTATACAAATTAAACTCTAAAACACTAAAACTGGACTCTAGACAATGAAAATAGGTACTATGGATCAATCTGAACGAATTTGAACTCTAGACAACCTAACTTGACTCAAATAACACAAAACAAACTTAAAACAACAAATAAAACTCAACTAGGCAGATTCTAGACACTAGAGACTCAAAACAGGCTAAATAGACTCAAAACACTAAAACTAACTTAAACAGACTCAAAACAGGTTCTAAGGGGTGAATTGGATGACTTTTGGACTAGTTAGACTCAAAACACTAAAAGGGGACAGATTTGGACGAATTTAAACAAACTAAGACTCAATTAAGAACTAGGGGGTTTTTTGGACGATTTAAGCAAAACTAAGCAGATTTAAGCAAACAAAGTAAATTGAAAGAGATAAAGGTGAATTCAGGGGTGAAAACTAGTTAGAGGGTTCTTCTCCACACATGAACATATGCATACAAATTGATTTCCAGTTATTCTTTCGATAAACCATGAATGACAATGCTCCAAATTAATTGTATAGAACTAATTAATTCTCAGATTTCCCTAAGTTCATTGAATTGAATGGATAACGCATTGCAACCAAATTATTCTTATCAAGTCCCCTAACTATGGAAGACGCATGATAGAGACATTCAACAAAGATCATTAAGTTAAATGGAAATCATGAACATTGACAAGGCATTCATAACTATGGAAGACGCATGTTAATCCAGCCTAGGGTTTACTTAACATGATTGTGACTAGCAACCTTTACTACTTGTGAATATAAGTTCCTAACGATTAGGTGAAATTCCCTTATATCCTAGCATCAAATTCATGCATGTAAACTAAGTAGGCCTCCTTAATCAACACACAAGAACAAGTTCTTCATAAAACAGATAAGTAAATCACATTCACAATTTATGAAACAATAACTGAAGGTAATCAATTCATATCAAACATATGTCCATGGCTTTGAATCCACCTCTAACTAAAACGAAATTAGTTCCACATGTTCAACATAATTGAAAAACAAATTAAATTAAACATAGAAACGAAACAAGAGAAGAAAGAACTCCTCCTTCTCCAATGGAAGCCACGGCAAGGCCCTGTCTTCCCTTCTCTGCAGCAAAATATGGATTTCTGAATGTATATGGGGGTGTAGAATTCGTATGGATGGGTGGTGTCTGCGGCAGGGCTTGGGAATATGTATATATAGCATGGCAAACCCTAGGGAAATCAGTTTAGGACTTCTAGAAAGCCAAATCCATCCAGAAATAGGCTCAAAACAATCAGATTTCCAATGGGAAAGGGCCTAAGGTGCGGCAGACTTGGATAAGGAGGGATAAGGCTTCTAGAAAGCCTTGCAATGCAAGGAAATCAGGTTTTCTGGAAGCTAGGTGCGGCAAGGCTTAGGGTTTCTAGAAACTTAATTTAAATGTCCCCCAATCAGAAAATAAACCCTCATTGTACCAGGAATTGAATTAGAAAAGGATTAGGATAGGATAAGGTTTGTTAAGACAAGATAAGGGTTGGATAAGATAAGATAAGATAAGGTTGTTTGGATAATGTTTTGGATAACTCATCTACAACTAAGTTAAACTAAGTTAAAACTAACACAGACTTTAAACTAGGCAGATTTAGACGAAATTGGGTTTTTAGGATGGATGGTGAACTAGCTAGAGGTTTCCTTATCCACACATGACTTATATGCATATAACTTGACTTCCAGTTACGTTTTCATTGAATTACGAATGACAATGCCCCAGATTAACCGTGTCAATCACTAATTAACCCTCAGATTCTCCTAATTTCATTGAATTGGACGGACAACTCATCTACAACCAAATTATTCTCATCAATTTCCCTACATGACATCATAATAGCGACACAATCAGAGATCATTACGCTCAATGAGAATCATAAGCATTGACGAGGCATTCATAACTATGACATCATGTTACTCGCACCAAGAATTGAACTTAACACGATTGTTCCAGCAACCTTTACTACTTGTGAACATAAGTTTGTAACGATTTTGTGAAACTTACTTATATCCTAGCATCAAATTTATGCATGCCAATTAAGTGTCGACCCTCAATCAACAAACAGAAATAAGTTCTAATTCAAACAGTTAAGCCAATTGCATTCATACTTCAAGAATCTGTAACTGAAATTTATCAAGTCATATCACACACAAAATCATGGTTTCAAAGTAGCCTCTAGCTAAAAAACGAGTTTAGCCTCTCATGATTACAGCAAAACAAAGGAAAACTAAATTAATCAACGAAAACATAAGGTAGAAGACACCTAAGAACGCCCAGCACTCCAGATTGGGTGCAACACGCTCCAAAGCTGCTCCTCCTCTCCTTGCAAGGCTGCGGCACAAGTGGTTTAGGGTTTGTGAATGGTGTTTGGAATGGCTGAGATGTGTAGAGGTGTGTAGAATTCGTATGGATGGGTTGTTGTGTGCGACAGGGCTTGAAAATATGTATATATAGCATGGCAAACCCTAGGGAAATCAGTTTAGGACTTGGACTTAGCAGAAAAATAGGATTAGGGTGCGGCAATTACTTTTGAAAAGGAATTGTGGTCCAATTAATTTCTGAAAAAGATTTGTAGAACCCAAATCCACAAGGAAAAGGCCTAACAATCAGAATCCAAGAGGGAAAGGGCCTGAAAACCCACGGCACAAAGGAATAAGCGCAGGGAATGCCTTGCAAGGCAAGGAAAAAGGATTCTAGAAGGGAAGGAGACGCCAGATTTTTAGGCTTCTAGAAAGAATGTGTTTCTGGGCAGATTTTGGGGTTTCTAGAAGAGTTTGGGGCGCCACTTTTGTAGGGGAATGGATAGGACTTCTAGAAATCAGGTTTTAAGTCCCCTAAACTGAAGAAAACAGGTTAGGATAAGATTAGGATAAGATTGGATAAGGTAAGGTAAGATAGGATAAGGATTGGATAAGATAAGATAAGATAAGGTTGTTTTGGATAATGTTTTGGATAATTCTCCTTCTTTTGAGCTGATTCCTTATCTTCAATGATTTGAATTTATTTCTCCAACCTTGAAACATATTCCTAACTCCATTTGGACTCCAAATTCGTCCATCTTCATGCCCTTGTGCTATCCATTCCAAGCCCAGATTTGCTCTAAAATGCTCCAAAATGCATCTTTTTGCCAACTTTGCTTCTTGGACCTAAAAACACACGAAAATGACTTTAAACACTATATTAAGCAACAACTAGCTAAACAAATGCAAGAAAACACACTAAATAAGTAGCATAAATATGCTCTTATCAAATTCCCCCACACTTAGCTTTTGCTAGTCCTCGAGCAAAACAAAACAAACAAAACGTAACCTAAACCTTCCAACAATTGTCTCAGGGATTTCCAATGCACATGACATGTTAAAAATCATCATCCCCACAGATTTTGGTCATCTTTACGCTTAAGCACATACTTAATCATAGTCACTACTTACTAGTTCACAAATAACCAATTAAAACGATGTTTTGAATGCAGTAACATGCCTTAGAGAATTCCCTCAATTCCTTACTAGATATGCACTCTATTTTCACACACATTTTCTGACTACACACCCTACACTAGGTATATGTGAGAAGATTGATGTAAATATGAAAACGAACACTCACATATGTTTATAACAAAGAAAGCAATTTCTGGAGTTAATAAGCATGTATAGATATGATCTCATGAATGGAATGCTACTACTTAGATGCGAGAACCAGTGACACCATATGCTCATATCAATCCCAAACTCCACATATTGAAACACACAACACTCAAGATTGAAGCATAGGGTTGTAACGGGGCTTTGGGGAGTTGGCTAACAAAGAAAGGTAAAGAAAACAAACGTTCTTACAGCAATAGCAAGCAAAGTAATGAATATGACACTTAGAATTCCCTTTAGTATGCAGAAATCAACTTTGAAACACAAGGGAAGTTTCAAGCAACAATTAGGGCCGTATTCAATGTTTTGGACCCTTCCTTCAACAAACAACACTTGAGAACTCTTCTTCACATCTTTTCAACTCCTTTTTCATTCTTTTCACAACTTTTTCTTTTTGTCTTTCTATTTTCTACGGATTTTTCTTCTTTTTTTTTTTTTCTTTTTCTTTCTGCTTCTTCACCCGTGCCTCATTCAAGACTTTGGCACACCCACAACAAAACTCACTTCCCCCACACTTGTTTTCTGCCAAACAATGATCAAAAGGAATTCATATTGAGTCATGCGTTACTATGCTTCAAGAACAAAGGTATGGATGGTCCTAATCTAGGCTAGGTGAGGATAATGTGGCTAACAAAGAAAATAGGCTAAATATGGCTCAAAGGGGCTGAACCTACAATACATATGCAAAGGGTTAGGCTTTTTGGCACTGGTTTTAACTAAACACTTCATCTTGTTATGTGTTATGCGAATCAATTTCATGCTTTGAATAAAACGGATATGAGTTCTAGTATTTGGAACTAAATGATGAAACGCCTTCTAAGTAGCAACCAAGCAAAGAATAATGAGATCATGCAACGACTTTAGAAAACAAAGAATGCACAGATTTTTAACTCTCCAAAGAACGTTAAAGGCTCAAGTCTCTCAGGGTTGTAGCGTTAGTTTGAGTTCCTTCCTTCAAGCATGTTACAAAAACTGATTTTTCTTTTATGATTGCATGTGAATTCATAAGTTATAACCACAACCAAGCATAAACCAAAGAGTAAATCAAACTTTCATCCATGTTTACAACTCTCTTTAACAGTCATGCAATTACAAACCAAATCCTCATCATTGTGTTGGAAGGTACCTAAGACACAAACAAACACACAAAAACAACTCTTTTTGGGTTTTTTAAAACAATTTTTCAAATTTTTATGGGATTTTCGGATTTTTGAATCAAAACACACTAAAACACTCCAAAACAGCTTAAAAACACTTAAAAACAGCAAGGAACAACATTAGAAGTTATGGGTGATAAAACCCTACGACTTTGCATCAAAACATTTTGGTTACCAAACATTTTGGTTACCCCCCCACACTTAAATCAAACATTGTCCTCAATGTTTCAAGCAAGGACTCACACACAAGCAAGCAAACAACACAACTAACACACATAACAGATATGGCAAAACAAAAGCAATAAAGAGTAGAGTTAAGAACGCAAATCTGGGTTTGAGCTGGTTGTTCCTAGGTCGTCTTTATTCGAATGCATGGGTTGCCTCCCAAGAAGCGCTTGCTTTAACGTCTTGCAGCCGGACGATTCCTCGGTTTAAGCGTCATTGGAGCCCACGGCATGGAAAGGAACTTCTTCCACAACCTGCCCCACAATGTTCTCATACAGTGGATCGTTGAATGGAAGGGGATAGTGATGTTTGCTGATTGGTGCGTTGTGTTCCCTAAGGTTCATGTAAATTCGCCCACCATTGGGGATTTGCTTGGGTACCTGCACCAAAGAAGGGAACCACCTATCAATTTTAACGGGAATTGGATTTGGATTAGGTGGCTTACCTATGTGTTGTGATGAAGTAGCGGCAATGTGAACATTTTTCCCCATGGTGCTTTCGGCCAATTTGGGCATTTTGAGGGCAGTGGCCGTATGGTCCTTATGCTCCACTCCAATTCCCTCGTCTTGTATGGCTCTTGATGCATCCTTTGTGCTTGGTGGTGAACGGTCCGGCCCTATCTTTTTTATTTTATCAATGGCAAAACAAGAGTGAACAACATTAGGATTCTCAACAGACTTAGAAACATTAAATTTAATCTTATCGCCACCAAACTTCATAGTTAACGTCCCCTTGGCCACATCAATCTTGGTTTGGGCCGTTTTCATGAAAGGTCTTCCAAGTAGAATTGGCATTGGGGAAAAATGGGCTGACTCTTCCATCTCAAGCACATAGAAATCAGCCGGAAAAATTAAGTGGTGAACCTGCACCAAAACATCCTCCAGAACTCCCTTTGGATAGGCATTAGAACGATCGGCTAATTGAATAATCACTCCATCATTTTTCAGTTCGCCTAGGTTCATAGATGCATAGATAGAATAAGGCATAACATTTATTGATGCACCTAGATCTAACATGGCATGTTCGAACCTAGTATTACCAATAACACATGGAATTGTAAAGCTACCTGGGTCCTTGCATTTGGGAGGCAATTTACGTTGCAACACCGCTGAAACATTTTCACTTACCCGAACCACCTCCTTAGTTGACAATCTCCTCTTTGTTGTGCACAGCTCCTTCAAGAATTTGGCATATTTGGGAACTTGCTTGATTGCATCAAGGAGTGGAATGTTGACTTGCACCTTTCGAAACGTTTCTAGAATGTCCTTTTCGGTTTCCTCCTTCTTTGATTGCATAAATCTGCGAGGGAATGGTGCATTGGGTGGAACAAGGTTAGAATCAATCGAATTTGAACCCAACTTACCTGTGGTGGACGTTTTGGAGGGTTTAAGTGCATTGGAAGGCTGCGGCAAGGTTGGAGCAACCTTTGCCGTGGCTTTCTCTTGTTCTGCCTCCTCTTGTAACAACGTCTCATCCTCCTTTTGGGCAGATTCAGATGTTTTTGGATCGGTCCCAACCTCTTTGCCACTTCTTAGGGTCATGGCCTTGACAGATTCGAACCCTCCCTTCGGATTCACAATGGTAGAACTAGGAAGTTTGCCATGCTCTCGAAACTGCCCCATAAACTCAGCCATTTGTCCCATCTGTTTCTTCAATTCAGTCACCTCCCGGGCTTGATTTTGCACCTCCTTGGCATAGTTTTGCATCTCTTTGGTTTGATTTTGCTGCCCCTGTGCCAAAGTAGTTAGTAATTGAATAACTTGATCATTATCAAGAGACGAACCTGAGTTATTTTGGGCAGATTGTGTTTGGGATTGCATGGTTGCATATGGCTTTGGAAACATCCCAGGGGTTGGTGGCCGGAATCCACCTTGCTGTTGAGGTTGTTGGGGTTCCCTCCAACGCAGATTTGGATGATCTTTCCAACCTGAATTGTAGGTATTTGCATATGGGTCATATCGGGGCTGATTTTGGCCTTGGAACCCAACAGCGTTGGCACTCTCCCATCCTCCATTCTCAATCAATTGAGGGCAACTTTCAGATTGGTGGCCTTGCATGGTGCACACGCCACAGATTGGTGGTGGTTGTGATTTTGGTCCTTCGACAACCTGAGACACAAGGAGAGTAAGATTAGCCAATTGTGATTGAATTTCAGAAATAGCACTTACCTCATTGACATGTTGCTGCCGTGGGCTCTCTCTTTGTCCTACACCTTCATATTGTTGTGCATTGAGGGCTCGGTTCGCAATTAAGGTTTTGGCAGCCACAGGCGTCTTGTCAACCAATGCACCACCCGCTGATGCATCTAGCATTTGGCGTTCAATGGGGAGGAGTCCTTCATAGAAGTATTGAATGAGCAGTTCCTCCTTCATTTGGTGTTGAGGGCATGACGCAACTAGGCCCTTAAAACGCTCATAATATGCAGGGAAAGACTCTCCTTGATTTTGCTGAATACCACTAATCCGTTTCCTCAAGAGAATGACACTTGAAGTCGGGAAAAACTTCTCCAAGAATGCTCGTTTCATACTTTCCCAAGATGTGACAGTTCCGGGCGCCAATTCGTACAACCAATCTTTAGCCTTTTCCAACAATGAGAATGGAAAGGCTTTCATTTTCAAAATATTCCCATCGACATTAATGGGTGTCATACTTGAGCAAACCACTTCAAATTCCTTCAAATGCTTGTTTGGATCTTCCATGGATAGCCCATGGTATTTGGGAATGTGATGCAACAAGCTAGACTTCAATTCGAAATCGTCGGTCTTATCTGGAGCTGCCCTAGGATATTGGATACATAGGTGTACTGCATTATCCAATCCCGAGGCCGAAAGCTCCTTAATGGTTCGATTATCTGCAGCCATAACTTCTTCAACCTCGGCCTCCTCTATCTCCTCAGATTCGGCCTCTTCTTGCTCCTCAACCTCGCTTCAGAACTTGAACTAGGTGGGTGAGGTTCTGGGTTCTTTCTTTTCCTTCTCAAGGTTCGTTCAAAATCGCCGTCAAAATCCAAGATATGCTCACGAACCACTTGAGAACTACGAGTCATAAACTAGTACCTGAAAACAAAGAAAACAAACTAGAATCAGAATCTAGACTAGACTAACACACACACGAAGATAAAAAAAAACAAAATAACGGGGGATTAGCAAAGTTGCTAATCCCCGGCAACGGCGCCAAAATTTTGATGTGATTAAAGTTAAGCACTCAAATTAAACCCTCTTGTTGTCAAATCGTAGTATAAATGCAAGTAGGGATCGTTCTAAACCGGGGATTAGGAGGGCTTGCTAAAACCTCTAAACTGACTTAAAATACAAAAACAAAGTTAAAAACGTTTGAAAAGACTCAAAGGACTCTAAATAGACTAGTAAGACTCAAAACAGGTTCAAAATACTCAAAACTGCTCAAAAACACTAATTGGACAGATTCTAGACACTAGACACAACTTTGGACGAAAATTGAATTAAACTTGACTCAAAACATACAAAAACACAAACTAAGACAGATTCTAACTAATTAGACTCAAACAAGTGAAGGGGGATTGGTTTTAGAGTGAAACTAAGTTAAAACTAACACAGACTTTAAACTAGGCAGATTTAGACGAAATTGGGTTTTTAGGATGGATGGTGAACTAGCTAGAGGTTTCCTTATCCACACATGACTTATATGCATATAACTTGACTTCCAGTTACGTTTTCATTGAATTACATATGACAATGCCCCAGATTAACCGTGTCAATCACTAATTAACCCTCAGATTCTCCTAATTTCATTTAATTGGACGGACAACTCATCTACAACCAAATTATTCTCATCAATTTCCCTACATGACATCATAATAGAGACACAATCAGAGATCATTACGCTCAATGAGAATCATAAGCATTGACGAGGCATTCATAACTATGACATCATGTTACTCGCACCAAGAATTGAACTTAACACGATTGTTCCAGCAACCTTTACTACTTGTGAACATAAGTTTGTAACGATTATGTGAAACTTACTTATATCCTAGCATCAAATTTATGCATGCCAATTAAGTGTCGACCCTCAATCAACAAACAGAAATAAGTTCTAATTCAAACAGTTAAGCCAATTGCATTCATACTTCAAGAATCTGTAACTGAAATTTATCAAGTCATATCACACACAAAATCATGGTTTCAAAGTAGCCTCTAGCTAAAAAACGAGTTTAGCCTCTCATGATTACAGCAAAACAAAGGAAAACTAAATTAATCAACGAAAACATAAGGTAGAAGACACCTAAGAACGCCCAGCACTCCAGATTGGGTGCAACACACTCCAAAGCTGCTCCTCCTCTCCTTGCAAGGCTGCGGCACAAGTGGTTTAGGGTTTGTGAATGGTGTTTGGAATGGCTGAGATGTGTAGAGGTGTGTAGAATTCGTATGGATGGGTTGTTGTGTGCGGGCAGGGCTTGAAAATATGTATATATAGCATGGCAAACCCTAGGGAAATCAGTTTAGGACTTGGACTTAGCAGAAAAATAGGATTAGGGTGCGGCAATTACTTTTGAAAAGGAATTGTGGTCCAATTAATTTCTGAAAAGGATTTGTAGAACCCAAATCCACAAGGAAAAGGCCTAACAATCAGAATCCAAGAGGGAAAGGGCCTGAAAACCCACGGCACAAAGGAATAAGCGCAGGGAATGCCTTGCAAGGCAAGGAAAAAGGATTCTAGAAGGGAAGGAGACGCCAGATTTTTAGGCTTCTAGAAAGAATGTGTTTCTGGGCAGATTTTGGGGTTTCTAGAAGAGTTTGGGGCGCCACTTTTGTAGGGGAATGGATAGGACTTCTAGAAATCAGGTTTTAAGTCCCCTAAACTGAAGAAAACAGGTTAGGATAAGATTAGGATAAGATTGGATAAGGTAAGGTAAGATAGGATAAGGATTGGATAAGATAAGATAAGATAAGGTTGTTTTGGATAATGTTTTGGATAATTCTCCTTCTTTTGAGCTGATTCCTTATCTTCAATGATTTGAATTTATTTCTCCAACCTTGAAACATATTCCTAACTCCATTTGGACTCCAAATTCGTCCATCTTCATGCCCATTGCTTGTGCTATCCATTCCAAGCCCAGATTTGCTCTAAAATCCTCCAAAATGCATCTTTTTGCCAACTTTGCTTCTTGGACCTAAAAACACACGAAAATGACTTTAAACACTATATTAAGCAACAACTAGCTAAACAAATGCAAGAAAACACACTAAATAAGTAGCATAAATATGCTCTTATCATAATCCTCCTTCTTTTGAGCTGATTCCTTATCTTCAATGATTTGAATTTATTTCTCCAACCTTGAAACATATTCCCAACTCCATTTAAACTCCAAATTCGTCCATCTTCATGCCCATTGCTTGTGCTAACCATTCCAAGCCCAGATTTGCTCTAAAATGCTCCAAAATGCATCTTTTTGCCAACTTTGCTTCTAGGACCTAAAAACACACGAAAATGACCTTAAACACTATACTAAGCAACAAATAGCTAAGCAAATGCAAGAGAACACACTAACTAAGTAGCATAAATATGCTCCTATCACTAATCAACGAAGGATTCATAATCAAAGAAGGATTCCTAATCAAAGAAGGATTCCTAATCAACGAAGGATTCCTAATTGAAGATGGATTCCTAGAAGAATGAGGAATCCTACTCACATAAGGATTCCTACTCAAACAAGGATTCCTACTTGAAGTAGGAAAGTTAAGCCAAGGTTTCCTATTTTGGTTTGCCTTTCCTAATCCTTAATGTTTCCAAATTCCAGCAACTTTGAAGGCTTCCTTTGCATTCTAGGACACAAATTGAAGGACCTAGATCACCTAAGAACCCTTGCCGCACCTCCTTACCACTTTCCTCTTCCTTGCCGTGCAAGGGAGAGGGTTATTTCCTGTTTCCTTGCACTAAAACACATTTCTTTTTAATTTAAAGTCCTGGCCGCACATCCCTGGCACTTTCCCTTAGTTTTCTGATTTTGTTTCCTCTTTCTAGATGCTTTTGACTTAATTTCTGATTACCAAAATAAGTTAGGGTTTTAATTTCCCTAAAACCTTTAAATAAACTTCCTTGTTGCAGCCACAAATCATCCATCCACACAACCTGTCTCGCCAGAATTCCTTCCCCAACCCTAGCCGCACCTATCCTTCACCATTCTCCATAATTTCTTACCAAAAACACTCCCTGCCGCACCATACATCCATCCTAGCCATAAACCCAGCCTTCTACACCATTCATAATCCCAAAAACTCACCAACAACCCTTGTGCCGCAGCAAAGAGGAAGGAGGAAAGCCCTTGGATGCGCCTGCCATTCAAGTTAGGATTGCTGGAGCGTTTAGGTGTTTTCTTTCTTTTGTTTTCAATGTATAAACTTGTTATTCTGTGTTCTGCGATTATGAGGAACTAAATCCCTTTTGGCTAGGGGAAGATTCAAAGCCATGAACATACTTGCAATATGAATTGATTACCTTCAGTTGTGATTTCATAAGTTGTGAATTCAATTTGTTTAACTGCTTGATTGATAACTTATTTGTGTATGTTTATTAAGAGTGCACACTTAATTTGCATGCATGAATATGATGCTAGAATATAAGGGAGTTTCACCTAATAGTTACAAACTTATATTCACAAGTAGTGGAGGTCGCTTATAAACGATCGCGTTAAATGAATTCTTGGCAGGAGTTTCATGCTCATCATAGTAACGAATGCCTCGTCAATACTTATAGTTCTTATGATGCTTAATGATCTGTGATTGTATCTTTATTGTGCTGTTCACGTAAAGAACTTTTAGAGAATGCTTTGAATTGTTGTATGCGCTTTCCCATCCAATTCAATAACTTAAGGAGAACTTGAAGGTTAATTTAAGCGGACCTAATTAACCTGGGGTGTTGAGTTTCATGATTTATCGAAAGAACAACTGAAAATTGGTTTATGTGCAAGTGTGTCATGTGTGGAGAATAATCCTCTAGCTAGCCCATCATCCATAAGTTTCACCAAATTCGTCCAAAATCTGTTTTAGTTTACAATCTGTTTGTTTTGTTTTCAAATTCGTCAAAACCCAATCCCCTTTTACTTTGTTGAGTCATATTAGTTAGAAATTGATTTAGTTTGTGTTTTTGAGTGTTTTGAGTCAAGTTAGAATCTATTTTCGTCCAAAGTAGTGTTTAGAGTCTAAAACTGCCCAGTTTGTGTTTTTAGACAGTTTTGAGTGTTTTTGTGCTGTTTTGAGTCTTTTGAGTTGTTTTAGTGTCTTAGAGTCTAGTTTTGCGTTCTTTTAGTCTTGTTAAGTGTTTTTAACTTTGTTTTTATGATTTTGAGTCAGTTTTGAGGTTTTGGCAAGCCCTCCTAATCCCCGGTCCAGAACGATCCCTACTTGCATCTATACTACAATTGTCAACAAGAGGGTTAAATTTGTGTGCTTATATATTTCGCATCACAAATCATCCATCCACACAACCTGTCTCGCCAGAATTCCTTCCCCAACCCTAGCCGCACCTATCCTTCACCATTCTCCATAATTTCTGACCAAAAACACTCCCTGCCGCACCATACATCCATCCTAGCCATAAACCCAGCCTTCTACACCATTCATAATCCCAAAAACTCACCAACAACCCTTGTGCCGCAGCAAAGAGGAAGGAGGAAAGCCCTTGGATGCGCCTGCCATTCAAGTTAGGATTGCTGGAGCGTTTAGGTGTTTTCTTTCTTTTGTTTTCAATGTATAAACTTGTTATTCTTTGTTCTGCGATTATGAGGAACTAAATCCCTTTTGGCTAGGGGAAGATTCAAAGCCATGAACATACTTGCAATATGAATTGATTACCTTCAGTTGTGATTTCATAAGTTGTGAATTCAATTTGTTTAACTGCTTGATTGATAACTTATTTGTGTATGTTTATTAAGAGTGCACACTTAATTTGCATGCATGAATATGATGCTAGAATATAAGGGAGTTTCACCTAATAGTTACAAACTTATATTCACAAGTAGTGGAGGTCGCTTATAAACGATCGCGTTAAATGAATTCTTGGCAGGAGTTTCATGCTCATCATAGTAACGAATGCCTCGTCAATACTTATAGTTCTTATGATGCTTAATGATCTGTGATTGTATCTTTATTGTGCTGTTCACGTAAAGAACTTTTAGAGAATGCTTTGAATTGTTGTATGCGCTTTCCCATCCAATTCAATAACTTAAGGAGAACTTGAAGGTTAATTTAAGCGGACCTAATTAACCTGGGGTGTTGAGTTTCATGATTTATCAAAAGAACAACTGAAAATTGGTTTATGTGCAAGTGTGTCATGTGTGGAGAAGAATCCTCTAGCTAGCCCATCAGCCATAAGTTTTACCAAATTCGTCCAAAATCTGTTTTAGTTTACAATCTGTTTGTTTTGTTTTCAAATTCGTCAAAACCCAATCCCCTTTTACTTTGTTGAGTCATATTAGTTAGAAATTGATTTAGTTTGTGTTTTTGAGTGTTTTGAGTCAAGTTAAAATCTATTTTCGTCCAAAGTAATGTTTAGAGTCTAAAACTGCCCAGTTTGTGTTTTTAGGCAGTTTTGAGTGTTTTTGTGCTGTTTTGAGTCTTTTGAGTTGTTTTAGTGTCTTAGAGTCTAGTTTTGCATTCTTTGAGTCTAGTTTGGTGTTTTAAACTTTGTTTTAATGATTTTGAGTCAGTTTTGAGGTTTTAGCAAGCCCTCCTAATCCCCGGTCCAGAACGATCCCTACTTGCATCTATACTACAATTGTCAACAAGAGGGTTAAATTTGTGTGCTTATATATTTCGCATCAAATTTTTGTCGCCGTTGCCGGGGATTAGCAACTTTGCTAATCCCTTGGATTTTTTTTTTCTTTCTGTTTACTTTTAGTTTGTTTAAGTTTCTGACTTTGTTTGTTTCTTGTTTTTAGGTACTAGTTTATGACTTGAAGCTCTCAACCTGTTCAAAAGAATATTTTGGAATTTGACGACGATTTTGAGAGGACTTTGAGAAGGCAGAGGAACCAGGAAGAATCTAATCCACCTAGCCCTGAACCTGAGCTTGAAGAACCGGTGCTAGAAGAGGAAGAGGAGCCCACGGCTCAAGTGTTGGAGGAAGTGCAAACCATGGCAGCGGACAATCGAACAATCAAGGAGATCTCTGCTTCGGGATTTGCCAATGCCGCCCCCCTATGTATTCAATACCCTAGGGCTGCCCAAGGCAAGACTGATGAGTTTGAGTTGAAGTCCAGTTTGTTGCACCACATCCTAAAGTTCCATGGGATGTCCATGGAGGATCCAAACAAACACTTGAAGGAGTTTGAAGTGGTGTGTTCAAGCATGACCCCTATCAATGTGGATGGAAGCATATTGAAGATGAAAGCTTTTCCATTCTCTCTAATGGACAAAGCTAAAGATTGGTTGTATGAACTAGCCCCCGGAACTGTCACATCATGGGAGAGCATGAAACGGGCGTTTTTGGAGAAGTTTTTCCCAACTTCTCGAGTCATTCTTCTACGCAAAAGGATAAGTGGAATTCAGCAAGACGAAGGTGAATCATTTCCCACTTATTATGAACGTTTTAAATCTCTTGTTGCTTCATGTCCACAGCACCAAATGAAGGAGGAGCTTCTTCTTCAATATTTCTACGAAGGGCTTCTACCAATTGAACGCCAAATGCTAGATGCCTCAGCGGGAGGAGCATTGGTGGACAAGACACCCATGGCTGCCAAGATCTTGATTGCTAATCGAGCTTTGAACGCTCAACAATATGAAGGCGTTGGACAAAGAGGAACCCCACGGCAGCAAGTAAATGAGGTAAGTTCCACATCTGACATTCAATCCCAATTAACTAATCTTACTTCCATTGTGTCTCAGATGGCTGAAGGAATGAAGATGCATGGATCAAGTGTGTGTGGCGTGTGTTCTATCCAAGGACACCCCTCTGATAAGTGCCCGCAACTAATTGAGAATGGTGGATGGGAATCTGCCAATGCAGTGGGTTTTGGAGGCCAAAACCAACCAAGGAACGATCCATATTCCAATACGTATAATCCAAGTTGGAGAGACCATCCAAATTTCAAGTGGAGGGAGCCCCAACAATCTCAACAACAAGGAGGTTTTAGACAGCAACCCCCAGGCTTCTACACCAAGCCATATGCACCCACACAAGTTCCCCAACAATCTGCCCCAAATGCTTCAGGTACATCTCTAGATAATGATACACTTCTTAAGCTATTAACCAATTTGTCTCAGGGGCAAGAAAATCAAGCCAAAGCAATGCAAAACCAAGACAAAAGGGTGGATCATTTGGAGAAACAAATTGGGCAGATTGCAGAATTTGTAGGGAAATTTCGAGACCAAGGCCAACTCCCTAGTTCCACCATTCCAAATCCAAAGGGAGGTTTCGAAACTGCAAAAGCCATATTGTTGAGAAGTGGAAAAGAAGTTGGGGCAGGAACACAACCATCAACATCAGGTCACAAAGAGGATGAAAAACTTCAATTTGAAGAGGAGGGACAAAGCCAACCCACGGCAAGGAAGGATACACCTTTGCCGCAGGCCCTAAGTGCTCATAAACCATCAAATCTGTCCAACAAGGGTAAGAATGTGTCAAATTCAATTCCTACCAATGTTTTTCCTTCGAATGTTCCTTTTCCTAGCAGATTCATGCAAACAAAGAAAGAGGAAGCTGAAAAGGACATTCTAGAGACATTTAGGAAAGTTCAAGTCAATATACCACTTTTGGATGCAATTAAGCAAGTTCCGAGGTATGCCAAATTTCGGAAGGAGTTGTGCACAACTAGGAAGAGAGTTTCAAACAAGGAGGTTGTGAAGGTAAGTGAAAATGTTTCAGCCGTATTGCAACGTAAACTGCCCCCTAAATGCAAAGATCCCGGCAGTTTTACGATTCCTTGTGTAATTGGCCATACTCGTTTTGAATCTGCCATGCTTGACTTAGGTGCATCTATAAATGTCATGCCTTATTCCATTTATGCATCTATGAACTTGGGTGAATTGAAAAAGGATGGTGTGATCATACAATTGGATGATCGTTCTAACGCTTATCCAAAAGGAGTATTGGAGGATGTTTTAGTGCAGGTGAATCATTTAGTCTTCCCGGCTGATTTTTATGTTTTGGACATGGAAGATTCAGCCCATTCCACCTCTTTGCCGATTCTCCTTGGTAGGCCATTCATGAAGACAGCCCGCACCAAGATTGATGTGTTCAAAGGAACGTTGTCAATGGAATTTGATGGGGAAGTGATTGATTTCAATATTTCTGAAACCATGAGATATCCTAATGATGATCACTCTTGTTTTTCTATTGATATTATTGATTCTTTGGCGCAGGGGTATTTGGAAGATTTGAATGACGATGCACTTGAAAAGGTCATTACAAGAGGGATAGAGCTCAACAACAAGTGGGCAGAACCCATGCTAACCCACGGCATACATGAACCCATCCATGCCGTGCCCCCTTGTGAGGAATTCATTGAGATGGCTGCTGCCCTTGAGTCGTTACCCAAGCAGGATGGTAAGTCTCCTAACTTTGATTCAATTCCCATTTCGACTAATAAGTTGCTTCCTTCAGTAATTCAGGCACCTACCCTTGAACTTAAACCATTACCAAACCATTTGAAGTACGTTTTCTTGGGGGAAAAAGAGACCTTACCTGCTATTATTTCCTCATCCCTCACAGCACAAGAAGAAGAGAAGCTAGTGCGTGTTTTAAGAGAGTTCAAATCTGCCCTAGGTTGGACCTTAGCCGACATCAAGGGGATAAGCCCTACAACCTGTATGCATCACATATTTCTTGAGGAGGGGGCCAAACCAACTAGAGAGGCTCAACGCCGTCTCAACCCTCCGATGATGGAAGTTGTGAAAAAGGAGATAATCAAGCTACTTGATTGTGCAGTGATCTATCTAATCTCCGATAGTCGTTGGGTTTCCCCTGTGCAATGTGTTCCAAAGAAATCTGGAGTGACTGTGGTCAAGAATGCTGAAGAGGAGCTTGTGCCTACTCGAATCCAAACAGGTTGGAGGGTTTGTATCGATTATAGGAAGCTCAACGCCACCACACGAAAGGATCACTTCCCATTGCCATTCATTGATCAAATGCTTGAAAGGTTAGCAGGTTATGCATTTTATTGTTTTCTTGATGGTTATTCTGGTTATAACCAAATTGTCATAGCACCTGAGGACCAAGAAAAAACCACTTTCACATGCCCATTTGGTACATTTGCTTATCGTCGTATGCCATTTGGTTTATGCAATGCACCTGCCACATTTCAAAGATGTATGATGAGCATTTTTTCTGATTATGTTGAGAAAATTATTGAGGTTTTCATGGATGATTTCAGCGTTTTTGGTGATTCATATGATGGGTGTTTGCATAATCTCAGTTTGATCTTAAAACGATGTGTTGAAACTAACCTTGTTCTTAATTGGGAAAAATGTCATTTCATGGTTAAACAAGGCATAGTTTTAGGTCATATCATCTCTGAAAATGGTATTGAGGTTGATAAGTCTAAAATAGATCTTGTACGCTACTTACCCTCTCCTACTTCGGTTAGAGAGGTTCGTTCTTTTCTTGGTCATTCAGGATTCTATAGACGATTTATCAAGGATTTTTCCAAGATTGCACAGCCCCTATGCCGTCTCCTACAAAAGGAAGTGTCGTTTGAATTTAACGAGGCGTGTGAGAAAGCATTCAACCATCTCAAGGCCTTACTGACCACGGCACCAATCATCACTCCACCAGATTGGAGCATTCCCTTCGAGCTCATGTGTGATGCATCAGATTATGCACTTGGAGCTGTTTTGGGCCAACGGAAAAACAAGCAGCCACATGTCATTTATTATGCTTCACGCACCTTAAATGATGCCCAATTGAACTATTCCACAACTGAAAAAGAACTCTTGGCTGTTGTATTTGATAGGAGCATATTTAGGCGACTTAGTTGGCTTGTTCTTGTGCATTTATGTTGTGTTTTCTTAGTTATTTTAGTCTTTTAAGCCATTTTCGTGTGTTTTCAGGTTCTAAGGGCAAAGTATGCAAGAAAGTGCATTTTGGAGCATTTTGGAGCAAAATTGGGCTTGGGATGGACATCACATGTTTGGAGCAAAAGGAATGGACGAAATTGAAGACTTGAAGAAGTTAGGATTCCTAATCAAAGAAGGATTCCTAATCAAAGAAGGATTCCTACTTGAAGTAGGAAAGTTAAGCCAATATTTCCTATTTTGGGTTGACCTTTCCTAATCCTAAATATTCCTAAGTTCCAGCAACATTGAAGGCTTCCTATACATTTTAGGACACAAAGTGAACTTCCCTTGTACCTAAAGAACTCTTGCCGCACCTTCCCTTGCTTTCCCCATCCTTGCCGTGCAAGGCATCCCTTTATTACCCAAAATCTGGACCTAAAACAGAAAGGAAACCCTTTAGCCTTGCCTTGCAAGGCCTTGCCTTACCCTTTCCACCTTTGCCGCACCTACTTGCCCAATTCCCTTGGGATTCTGACTTTAATTCCTTTTTCCCTTCAGGTTTTGATTTAATTTCTGTTTCCTAAATTGTTCCCTAGCTTTATTACCCTAATTCCTTAAATAAACCTTCCTTGTGCCGCACAAAAGAGATCCATTCACTCACCCAATCATTCATTCACGCCAGAAACCATCCCAACTCCCTTGCCGCAACTTCCTTTCACCCAAAACACATTCCTGACCCCAAAACACATCCCATATACTTCACCCACCTTTGTGCCGCAGCAAGGAGGAAGAAGGAAGGACTCTTGGACGTTCAAGCTTGATTGTTGGAGCGTTCTAGGTGTAATTCGTTCTATGTTTACAATGTTTAATTTCTTTTCCTTTTGTTTTGCTGTGAACATGAGTGGCTAAACCCCTCTTGGCTAGGGGTGATTTCAAAGCCATGATTATGTATGCAAATTGAGTTGATAAATTCCAGTTATGAATTCGTGAGTTGTGAATGTAATTGGCTTAACTGTGGAATTGATAACTTATTTGTGTTTGTTGATTAAGGATCGATACTTAGTTGGCATGCATAAATCTGATGCTAGAGTATAAGGGAGTTTCACATAATCGTTACAAACTTATATTCATGTGTAGTGAAGGTCGCTGGTCACGTTCGCGTTAAGTTCAATTCCTAGCACGAGTATCATGATGTCATAGTTACAAGTGCTTTGTCAATGCTTATGATTTTCATTGAACGTAATGATCTTTGATTGTATCTCTATTATGATGTCATGTAGGGGACTTTTGAAGAATGCTTTGGGTTGTCGAATGATGTCATCCAATCCAATAACACAAGGAAAATCTGAGGGTTAACTAGTGATGTCACGGTTAATTTGGGGCATTGTCATTCATAATTCAATGAAGGAGTAACTGGAAATCGAGTCGTTTGCATACATGTCACGTGTGGAGAAAGAGCCTCTAGCTAGCCCGTCATCCATATTTTACCAAAATCGTCCAAAATCTGCTTTAGTTTATAATCTGTTTTCTTAAATTTAAATTCGTCCAAAACAAAACCCCCCTTTTACTTTCTTGTTTCAAAGTGTTTAAAATCTGTTTTGTTTGTGTATTTAAGTGTCTTGTGTCAAGTTAAAACCCAAATTCGTCCAAATTTGTGTTTAGAGTCCAAAACTGCCCAGTTTGTGTTTTTAGGCAGTTTTGAGTGTTTTTAGCCTATTTTGAGTCTTGTGAACCTGCTTTGAGTCTTTTAAGTCTAGTCTAGTGTTTTCAACTTTGTTTTTACGTTTTTGAGTCAGTTTAGAGGTTTTAGCAAGCCCTCCTAATCCCCGGTTTAGAACGATCCCTACTTATTCATATACTACAATTGTCAAAAGAGGGTTTAATTTGTGTGCTTGTTTTACATCGCATCAGTATTTGCATTAGATAAGTTTCGATCTTATTTAATTGGCACTAAAGTCATTGTTTTCACTGATCATGCAGCCTTGAAGTACTTGTTCACCAAAAAGGAAGCTAAACCAAGACTCATTCGCTGGATGCTTTTACTTCAAGAGTTCGACATTGAAATAAGGGACAAGAAAGGATGTGAAAACGTGGTGGCTGACCACCTAAGTCGGATGGTGCGTGAAGAGGATTCCATTCCCATTTCAGAAACGTTTCCGGATGAGCAACTACTGTCCATTGAGGTAAGTATACCTTGGTATGCTGATTTGGTCAACTATTTGGTGTCTAAGCAGATTCCAAACACTCTAAGTAAGTCCCAACGTGATAAACTTAAAAAGGATGCACGTTTTTATGTTTGGGACGACCCATATTTGTGGAAATTTTGCCCTGATCAAATCGTGCGTAGATGTGTTCATGAATCTGAGTTTAACCCAATTCTAAGCTTTTGCCATACATATGCATGTGGTGGACACTTTGGCACACAGTGCACTGCCCTTAAGGTTCTTGAATGTGGATTTTATTGGCCTACTTTGTTTAGAGATGCTCGAACTTTTTGCATAACATGTGATCGCTTCCAAAGGACAGGAAATTCAGGCCAAAGAGACCAAATGCCGCAGACTCCAATTCTTGTTGTTGAAATTTTTGACGTTTGGGGTATTGATTTTATGGGTCCTTTTCCTTTTTCTTTCGGTTTCACTTACATTTTACTTGCGGTTGATTATGTGTCGAAGTGGGTGGAAGCCAAAGCCCCCCGCACTAATCATTCTAAAGTTGTGGCAGGTTTTGTGAAATCTAACATTTTTTCCAGATTTGGGATGCCGAGAGTACTTATAAGTGATGGTGGGTCTCATTTTTGTAATCGCACCATTGAGGCACTACTCAAGAAGTACAATGTGACACATAAGGTTTCAACACCTAATCACCCCCAAACAAGTGGCCAGGCCGAGGTCTCGAATAGGGAGATCAAGCAGATTTTAGAGAAAACCGTTGGGCCAACTAGAAAGGATTAGAGCTTGCGTTTGTAGGATGCACTGTGGGCATATCGAACGGCTTACAAAACGCCCATTGGCATGTCCCCATTTCGGCTCATCTATGGCAAGCCATGCCATTTACCTGTGGAGCTTGAGCACAAGGCACATTGGGCGGTCAAGACCTTCAATATGGATGTGGACATGGCTGGAAATCACAGAAAGCTGCAATTGAATGAACTTGAAGAGATTAGGCATGATGCTTATGAGAATGCCCGAATTTACAAAGAGAAGACCAAGGCATTCCATGATAAGATGATTCGAGGTAAAACATTCTCAATTGGGCAGAAAGTGTTGCTATTTAACTCCCGTCTTCGTTTATTCCCTGGTAAGCTACGTTCTAAATGGGTTGGTCCATTTGTTATTACTAATGTTTTTGTGCATGGTGCAGTCCAAATACAAAGTTTGAAAACTGGACAAGAATTCAAGGTGAATGGACATCGATTGAAGCCCTACTATGAGAACTTTGTTGAGCATGTAGTGGAGGAGGTTCCCCTGCAGGCCGTGGGCTCCAATGGGGAGTGAATGAGTTCTTCGTCCGGCTGCAAGACGTTAAAGCAAGCGCTTCTTGGGAGGCAACCCATGTATTCAACAAAGGAAGACCTAGGAATCACTCCAATTCCAGATTTGCATTCCTAAACCCTTTTCTTTGTTGTTGTTTCAATTCTGCCTTGTTTAATTGTTTATTTGTTGTTGTTTGTTTGTTTGTTTTTTGTGTGAGTTTATGCTTGAAACATTGAGGACAATGTTTGATTTAAGTGTGGGGGGGTAACAAAGTGTTTTTGATGAAATTCGTGGGGTTTTATCCCCCATTGCTTCAAAAGTTGTTCCTTGCCGTTTTTAAGTGTTTTTAAGCTGTTTTGGAGTGTTTTGGTGTGTTTTGCCTTAAAAATCCGAAAATCTCATAAAAATTTGAGCAAAGAGTTGTTTTTGTGTGTTGTTTGTGTCTTAGATACCTTCCAACACAATGATGAGGATTTGGTTTTTAATTGCATGACTGTTAAAGAAAGTTACGAACATGGATGGAAGTTTGATATGCTCTTTGGTTTATGCTTGGTTATTGTTATAATTTATGAATTCACATGCAATCATAAAGGATAAAATCAGTTTTTGTAACATGCTTGAAGGAAGGAACTCAAATTAACGCTACAACCTTGTGAGACTTGAGCCTTAAACGTTCTTTTGGAGAGTTATAATTTGTGCATTTGTTGTTTTCTAAAGTCGTTGCATGATCTCATCATTCTTTGCTTGGTTGCTACTTAGAAGGCGTTTCATCATTTAGTTCCAAACACTAGAACTCATGCCCATTCCATTCAAAGCATGACATTGATTTGCATAACACACGATCAAGATGAAGTTAATTAGTGAACCACCACAGCCAAATAGCCGAACCCCCTGTGTTATATGTTTTGTAGGTTTAAACCCCGTTGAGCCATATTTAGCCTATGTTCTTTGTTAACCACATTATCCTTACCTAGCCTAGTTTAGGATTATCCACACCCTTGTTCTTAAAGAATAGTGAAGCATGACTTAGAATGAATTCCTTTTGATCTACATTATGCAGTAAAACAAGTGTGGGGGAAGGGATTTGTTTGTGTGTGTGTACCAAAGTCTTTAATAAGGCACGGGTTTGAGAAAATAAAAAGAAAAATTCGTGGAAAAATAGAAAGAAAAAGAAAAGGTTGTGAAAAGAATGAAAAAGAGTTGAAAAGTATGTGAAAGAGAGTTCTAAAGTGTTGTTTGTTGAAGAAAGGGTCCAAAACATTGAATTCGGCCCTTGAGTGTGTAAATCTTCCCTTTTTGTGTTCAAGTTGATTTCTGCATTTAAAGTGAATTCTAAGTGTTGATTTCATTACTTTGCTTACTATTTCTTTAAGAACCTTTGTTTTCCATATCCTTTCTTTCTCACCCAACACCCCAAGCCCCGTTACAACCCTTTAACTTCAATCTTGGGTGTTGTGTGTTTCAATATGTGGAGTTTGGAATTGGTATGAGCATATGGTGTCACTGGTTCTCGCATCTAAGTAGTAGCATTCCATTCATGAGATCATATCTAAACATGTTTATTAACTCCAGAAATTGCTTTCTTTGCTATAAATATGTGAGTGTTCGTTTTCATGTTTACATCAATCTTCTCACATATACCTAGTGTAGGGTGTGTAGTCAGAAAATGTGTGTGAGAATTGAGTGCATATCTTGTAAGGAATTGAGTGAATTCTCTAAGGCATGTTACTACATTCAAAACATCGTTTTAATTGGTTAAATGTGAACTAGTAAGTGGTGACTGTGATTAAGTATATGCTCAAGTGTTAAGTTGACTAAAATCTGTGGGAATGATGATTTTTAACATGTCATGTGTATTAGAAATTCCTGAGGCAAATGTTGGAAGGTGTAGGTTGTGTTTTGTTTATTTTGTTTCGTTTGTTTTCTTTTGTTTGTTTGTTTTGCTCGAGGACTAGCAAAAGCTAAGTGTGGGGGAATTTGATGGGAGCATATTTATGCGACTTAGTTGGCTTGTTCTTGTGCATTTATGTTGTGTTTTCTTAGTTATATTAGTGTTTAAAGCCATTTTCGTGTGTTTCTAGGTCCTAAAGACAAAATATGCAAGAAGATGCATTTTGGAGCATTTTGGAGCAAAATTGGGCTTGGAATAGATATCACATGTTTGGAGCAAAAGAAATGGACGAAATTGAAGACTTGAAGATGTAAGGATTCCTAATCAAAGAAGGATTCCTAATCAACGAAGGATTCCTAATTGAAGATGGATTCCTAGAAGAATGAGGATTCCTACTCACATAAGGATTCCTACTCAAACAAGGATTCCTACTTGAAGTAGGAAAGTTAAGCCAAGGTTTCCTATTTTGGTTTGCCTTTCCTAATCCTTAATGTTTCCAAATTCCAGCAACTTTGAAGGCTTCCTTTGCATTCTAGGACACAAATTGAAGGACCTAGACCACCTAAGAACCCTTGCCGCACCTCCTTACCCCTTTCCTCTTCCTTGCCGTGCAAGGGAGAGGGTTATTTCCGGTTTCCTTGCACTAAAACACATTCCTTTTTAATTTAAAGTCCTGGCCGCACATCCCTGGCACTTTCCCTTAGTTTTCTGATTTTGTTTCCTCTTTCTAGATGCTTTTGACTTAATTTCTGATTACCAAAATAAGTTAGGGTTTCAATTTCCCTAAAACCTTTAAATAAACTTCCCTGTTGTAGCCACAAATCATCCATCCACACAACCTGTCTCGCCAGAATTCCTTCCCCAACCCTAGCCGCACCTATCCTTCACCATTCTCCATAATTTCTTACCAAAAACACTCCCTGCCGCACCATACATCCATCCTAGCCATAAACCCAGCCTTCTACACCATTCATAATCCCAAAAACTCACCAACAACCCTTGTGCCGCAGCAAAGAGGAAGGAGGAAAGCCCTTGGATGCGCCTGCCATTCAAGTTAGGATTGCTGGAGCGTTTAGGTGTTTTCTTTCTTTTGTTTTCAATGTATAAACTTGTTATTCTTTGTTCTGCGATTATGAGGAACTAAATCCCTTTTGGCTAGGGGAAGATTCAAAGCCATGAACATACTTGCAATATGAATTGATTACCTTCAGTTGTGATTTCATAAGTTGTGAATTCAATTTGTTTAACTGCTTGATTGATAACTTATTTGTGTATGTTTATTAAGAGTGCACACTTAATTTGCATGCATGAATATGATGCTAGAATATAAGGGAGTTTCACCTAATAGTTACAAACTTATATTCACAAGTAGTGGAGGTCGCTTATAAACGATCGCGTTAAATGAATTCTTGGCAGGAGTTTCATGCTCATCATAGTAACGAATGCCTCGTAAATACTTATAGTTCTCATGATGCCTAATGATCTGTGATTGTATCTTTATTGTGCTGTTCACGTAAAGAACTTTTAGAGAATGCTTTGAATTGTTGTATGCGCTTTCCCATCCAATTCAATAACTTAAGGAGAACTTGAAGGTTAATTTAAGCGGACCTAATTAACCTGGGGTGTTGAGTTTCATGATTTATCGAAAGAACAACTGAAAATTGGTTTATGTGCAAGTGTGTCATGTGTGGAGAAGAATCCTGTAGCTAGCCCATCATCCATAAGTTTTACCAAATTCGTCCAAAATCTGTTTTAGTTTACAATCTGTTTGTTTTGTTTTCAAATTCGTCAAAACCCAATCCCCTTTTACTTTGTTGAGTCATATTAGTTAGAAATTGATTTAGTTTGTGTTTTTGAGTGTTTTGAGTCAAGTTAAAATCTATTTTCATCCAAAGTAGTGTTTAGAGTCTAAAACTGCCCAGTTTGTGTTTTTAGGCAGTTTTGAGTGTTTTTGTGCTGTTTTGAGTCTTTTGAGTTGTTTTAGTGTCTTAGAGTCTAGTTTTGCATTCTTTGAGTCTAGTTTGGTGTTTTAAACTTTGTTTTAATGATTTTGAGTCAGTTTTGAGGTTTTAGCAAGCCCTCCTAATCCCCGGTCCAGAACAATCCCTACTTGCATCTATACTACAATTGTCAACAAAAGGGTTAAATTTGTGTGCTTATATATTTCGCATCACATAGGAGGGTTAAGACGGCGTTGAGCCTCTTGAGTTGGTTTAGCCCCCTCCTCAAGAAGTATGCGATGCATGCATGTCGTAGGGCTAATCCCCTTGATATCAGCTAGGGTCCATCCAATGGCAGTTTTATTCTCCTGCAACACACGAATGAGCTTTTCTTCCTCCAATGCCGTGAGAGATGATGAAATAATGACGGGCAACATTTCTTTTTCTCCCAAAAAGACATACTTCAAGTGGTTGGGCAATGGTTTGAGCTCTAGTGTAGGTGCCTGCACCACCGAAGGTAATAACTTGTTAGTAGAAACAGGAATTGACATTGGGATTGAAGACTTACCAACACATGGTGGGGATGACTCAAGTGCAGCCACCATCTCCTCAATTTCTTCAGAAAAACCCACAGAAACAACTTCCTCCTTGTTGTTGCCGTGCCCTTGCACAATTTCTGGGGCTTGGGTTGTGCTTTCTATTCCTTGAACGATGGTTGTTTCAAGGGCATCTCGATCTAATGAGTCAAGAAATTCCTGTGCCGAAGATTCTAAAATATCAATAGAAAAACACAAATGATCATCAATAGGTTATTTCATGGCTTCAGAAATATTAAAATCAATAACTTCCCCATCAAATTCCATTGATAAAGTCCCCTTGAACACATCGATCTTTGTCCGGGCTGTTTTCATGAAGGGTCGCCCAAGCAAGATTGGCAATGGAGTAGCTTGGGCCGAATCATCCATCTCTAGCACATAGAAATCAGCCGAGAAGACTAAATGATCCACATGCACCAAAACATCTTCCAAAACTCCTTTTGGATAGGCATTAACACGATCGGCTAATTGAATGATTACACCATCAAGTTCGCCTAAGTTCATAGATGCATAAATTGAGTATGGCATGACATTAATTGATGCTCCTAAGTCTAGCATGGCATGTTCAAATTTAGTATTGCCAATAACACAAGGAATCGTAAAACTCCCCGGATCTTTGCATTTAGGGGGTAATTTCCTTTGTAAAACAGCAGAGACATTCTCACATACCTGAACAACCTCCTTGTTCGAAATCTTCCTCTTTGTTGTGCAAAGCTCCTTCAAAAACTTGGCGTACCTTGGAACTTGCTTAATTGCATCAAGGAGAGGGATATTGACTTGCACCTTTCTAAATGTCTCAAGAATGTCCTTTTCAGCTTCCTCCTTCTTTGATTGCATAAATCTGCTAGGGAAGGGCACATTCGGAGGAACAATGATAGGAGCATATTTATGCGACTTAGTTAGCTTGTTTTCATGCATTTACGTTGTTAGTTCTTAGTTAATTTTGTATTTTAAGCTATTTTCGTGTATTTGTAGGTTCAAAGTGTCAAGATGGCAAAAAGAAGCAATTTGGAGCATTCTAGAGCATTTTTGGGCCAAGATTGGGTAGTGCAAGGATGGAGGCAAGTTGATGGACGAAATTGAAGATATAAAGGCTTGAAATCAGCTAAAAAGAGGGAAGAAAGAAGTCAAAGATAAAGAAGATAAGGAATCAGCTCAAAAGAAGGAGAATTATCCAAAACATTATCCAAACAACCTTATCTTATCTTATCTTACCCAATCCTTATCTTATCTTATCCTAACATGTTTTCTTCAGTTTAGGGGACTTAAAACCTGATTTCTAGAAGTCCTATCCATTCCCCTACAAAAGTGGCGCCCCAAACTCTTCTAGAAACCCCAAAATCTGCCACAAAACACATTCTTTCTAGAACCCTATAAATCTGGCGTCTCCCTCCTTTCTAGAAGGCCTTTGCCTTGCCTTGCACTCAATTCCCTGCCTTATCCAAGCCATGCCGTGCATCCCTATCCCTTTCCCTCTCAGATTCTGATTTGTTAGCCTATTTTCTTGTGGATTTGGGTTCTACAAATCCTTCTCAGAAATCAATTGGGCCATAATCCTTTTTCCTACATATTCTGCCGCACCTAGGGTCCTAATCCCTTGCTTATGCTGAGTCCAAGTCCTAAACTGATTCCCCTAGGGTTTGCCATGCTATATATACATATTTCCAAGCCTTGCCGCAGACCACCACCCATCCATACGAATTCTACACCCCCATATACATTCAGAAATCCATATTTTGCTGCAGAGAAGGGAAGACAGGGCCTTGCCGTGGCTTCCATTGGAGAAGGAGGAGTTCTTTCTTCTCTTGTTTCGTTTCTATGTTTAATTTAATTTGTTTTTCAATTATGTTGAACATGTGGAACTAATTTCGTTTTAGTTAGAGGTGGATTCAAAGCCATGGACATATGTTTGATATGAATTGATTACCTTCAGTTATTGTTTCATAAATTGTGAATGTGATTTACTTATCTGTTTTATGAAGAACTTGTTCTTGTGTGTTGATTAAGGAGGCCTACTTAGTTTACATGCATGAATTTGATGCTAGGATATAAGGAAATTTCACCTAATCGTTAGGAACTTATATTCACAAGTAGTAAAGATTGCTAGTCACAATTGTGTTAAGTAAATCCTAGGCAAGAGTAACATTAGTATTCCATAGTTATGAATGCCTTGTCAATGTTTATGATTTCCATGGAACTTAATGATCTTTGATATGTATCTTTATCATGCGTATTCCATAGTTAGGGAACTTGATAAGAATAATTTGGTTGTGATGCGTTATCCATTCAATTCAATGAACTTAGGGAAATCTGGGAATTAATTAGTGCAATACAATTAATTCGAAGCATTGTCATTCATGGTTTATCGAAAGAATAACTGGAAATCAATTCGTATGCATATGTTCATGTGTGGAGAGGAACCCTCTAACTAGTTTTCACCCCTGAATTCACCTTTATCTCTTTCAATTTACTTTGTTTGCTTAAATCTGCTTAGTTTTGCTTAATTCGTCCAAAAAAACCCCCTAGTTCTTAATTGAGTCTGATAGGAGCATATTTATGCGACTTAGTTAGTGTGTTTTCTTGCATTTGCTTAGCTATTTGTTGCTTAGTATAGTGTTTAAAGTCATTTTCGTGTGTTTTTAGGTCCAAGAAGCAAAGTTGGCAAAAAGATGCATTTTGGAGCATTTTAGAGCAAATCTGGGCTTGGAATGGATAGCACAAGCAATGGGCATGAAGATGGACGAATTTGGAGTCTAAATGGAGTTGGGAATATGTTTCAAGGTTGGAGAAATAAATTCAAATCATTGAAGATAAGGAATCAGCTCAAAAGAAGGAGGATTATCCAAAACATTATCCAAGCAACCTTATCTTACCTTATCTTATCTTATCTTATCCAACCCTTATCTTATCTTAACAAACCTTATCCTATCCTAATCCTTTTCTAATTCAATTCCTGGTACAATGAGGGTTTATTTTCTGATTGGGGGACATTTAAATTAAGTTTCTAGAAACCCTAAGCCTTGCCGCACCTAGCTTTCCAGAAAACCTGATTTCCTTGCCTTGCAAGGCTTTCTAGAAGCCTTATCCCTCCTTATCCAAATCTGCCGCACCTTAGGCCCTTTCCCATTGGAAATCTGATTGTTTTGAGCCTATTTCTGGATGGATTTGGCTTTCTAGAAGTCCTAATCTGATTCACCTAGGGTTTTTGGTGCTTATATATATATATTAATCCACCCTTTGCCGTACACACCACCATCCATATACATCATTCACGCCAGAAATCATCCACTACTCTCTGCCGCCCCTTTCCTTCACCATTCTCTATAGTTTCTGACCTAATTCACCCTCTGCCGTGCCATATCACCCACACAAACCCAGGAAACCCCTCTTGTGCCGCAGCTATTCAAGGAAGGAAGGAGAAGGTGCCACTCTAAGTCGTGACTACTGCTGGAGCGTTCTTAGGTGTTGTCTATCTTTGTTTTCAATGTTTCAATTCAGTTTTCTTTGTTTAATTGCTATCATGAGGAACTAAACCCCTATTAGTTAGAGGGGGAATTTGAAGCCATGAATATATGTTTCTTATGATTTGATTTACTTCAGTTATTGTTTCATAAATTGTGAATGTGGTTTGCTTATCTGTTTTATTAAGAACTTGTTCTTGTGTGTTGATTAAGGATGCATACTTAGTTTACATGCATGAATTTGATGCTAGAATATAAGGGAATTTCACCTAATCGTTATGAACTTATATTCACAAGTAGTAAAGGTTGCTAGTCACAATCATGTTAAGTAAACCCTAGGCTGGATTAACATGCGTCTTCCATAGTTATGAATGCCTTGTCAATGTTCATGATTTCCATTGAACTTAATGATCTTTGTTGAATGTCTCTATCATGCGTATTCCATAGTTAGGGAGTTTGAGAAAGAATAATTTGGTTGTGATGCGTTATCCATTCAATTCAATGAATCTAGGGAAATCTGGGAATTGATTAGTTCAATACAATTAATTTGGAACATTGTCATTCATGGTTTATCGAAAGAGTAACTGGGAATCGAATTGTATGCATATGTTTATGTGTGGATAAGGATCCTTCTAACTAGCCATTCACCCATTTAAATCACCAATTTCGTACAAAACTAAGTCTAGTTTACAATTCTGTTTTGCTTAAGTTTAAATCCGTTTTCAAACAATCCCTTGCTCTTAATTTGTGTTAAGATAGTCTAAATTCGTCAAATCTTGAGTCTTTTAGTCTTTTGAGTCAATTTGAGTCTTAATTTCGTTCAAATCAATCTTAGGTGTTAGATTAGAGTCTAGATAACTTGTTTTGTGTGTTTTAGGTCTATTTAGCTTGTTTTGAGTCTTTAGAGTCCAGAAACTGTTTAATTGAATTCTATTTGCTGTTTTGAGTTTGTTTTGAGTTATTTGAGTCAAGTTAGGTTGTTTAAAGGTGTCTAGAGTTAAAATTCGTCCAAATTGATCCCTAGTACTTGTTTTCATTGTTTAAAGTCCAGTTTATTGTTTTAGAGTCTAATTTGTGTAGATTAGCATCCCTTCTAATCCCCGGCCTAAAACGATCCCTACTTTCATATACTACGTCGATAGGATTTTAATTTGAGTGTCAAGTAATTCTCACACCAAATTTTGGCGCCGTTGCCGGGGACTAGCAAACTTGCTAATCTCCCTAGTTTCTGCCGTGTATTTTAACTTGTTTTTGTTTCTGTTTTGCTTAGTTTTCTGATTTGTTTTGTTTTCTTTGTTTTAGGTACTAGTGTATGACTCGAAGTTCTCAACCCGTTCACGCACATATCTTGGAGTTTAACGACGATTTTGAGCGAGATTTGAGAAGGAAGAGGAAGCACCCAGAACCTGATCTACTTAGTTCAAGTTCTAATTCGGAATCTGAAGTTGAAATTGAAGAGGATTTGGAAGAGGAGCACGACATGGCTGCAGATAACCGAACAATCAAAGAACTTTCAGCCTCGGGATTGGACAATGCGACCCCTTTATGCATTCAATATCCTAGGGCGGCTCAAGGCAAGACTGATGAGTTTGAATTGAAGTCTAGCTTGTTGCACCACATCCCCAAATTCCACGGGTTGTCCATGGAAGATCCGAACAAGCACTTGAAGGAATTTGAAGTGGTTTGTTCAAGCATGACCCCTGTCAATGTTGATGGGAGTATATTGAAGATGAAAGCCTTTCCATTCTCTCTTTTGGAAAAGGCTAAGGATTGGCTCTACGAACTAGCACCTGGAACCGTTACTTCATGGGAAAGCATGAAGCGCGCATTCTTAGAGAAATTTTTCCCAACTTCAAGAGTCATTCTCTTGAGGAAAAGGATAAGTGGCATTCAACAAAACCAAGGGGAATCGTTTCCAGCCTATTATGAGCGTTTCAAGGCGCTTGTTGCTTCTTGTCCACAACACCAAATGAAGGAAGAGCTTCTCCTCCAATATTTCTATGAAGGACTTCTCCCCATTGAGAGACAAATGCTTGATGCTTCAGCGGGAGGAGCTTTGGTTGACAAAACACCCGTGGCTGCCAAGACTCTGATTGCAAATCGAGCCTTGAATGCGCAACAATACGAAGGAGTTGGACAGAGAGAAGGGCCACGGCAACAACAAGTGAATGAGGTAAATGCAATTGCAGAATTACAATCTCAAATGGCTAATCTCACTCTTCTTTTGTCACAAGCAAATTATAAAGTTAAACAGATTTTAGCACGAAATTGAGTGAATTGATGGATGATGGGCTAGCTAGAGGGTTCTTCTCCACACGTGACACACTTGCATACAAGACGATTTCCAGTTGCTTTTCAATAAACCATGAATCCTCAACGCCCCAGATTAACCGTGAATTGCACTAATTAACCCTCAGATTTTCCTAATTTTATTGAATTGGATGATTGCATTCGACAACCCAAAGCATTCCCCACAAGTTCCCTACATGAATTGCATAATAGAGATACAAGCAAAGATCATTAAGTTCTATGAAAATCATAAGCATTGACAAGGCACTTTTAACTATGAATTGCATGATACTTATGCCAAGAATTTACTTAACGCGATCGTGACTAGCAACCTTCACTACTTGTGAATATAAGTTCATAACGATTAGGTGAAACTCTCTTATATTCTAGCATCAAATTCATGCATGCAAATTAAGTTGGCCACCTCAATCAACACACACAAATCAGTTATAATATGAACAGATAAGTAAATTGAATTCCCAACTTATGAATCACAACTGGATGTAATCAAATCATATTGCAAGTATAATCATGGTCTCGAATCCCCCCTTGCTAAGAGGGGTTTAGTTCCTCATACTCACAGAACAAAGATTATTGAATTGAAACATTGAAAACAAAAGAAAGATTACACCTAAAACGTTCCAGCAATCCTAACTCGAATGGCAAGCACGTCCAAGGGCTCTCATCCTTCCTCTTTGCTGCGGCACAAGGGTTAGTGGTGAGTTTTGGGAGTTATGAGTGGTGTAGATGGCTGGGTTTTTGGTTAGGATGGGTTTATGGTGCGACAGGGAGTGAATGGATGTGCGGCAGAGAATGGGAAAGGATTTCTGGCGAGAATGGTTGTGTGGATGGATGAATGGATGTCCTTGGTGAGGCACAAGAAAGGTTTATTTAAAGATTTAGGGAAATTAAAACCCTAACTTATTTAGGTAATCAGAAATTAAGTCAAAAGCATCTAGAAAGAGGAAACAAAATAAAACTAAGGGAAAGTGCCAGGGATATGCAGCAAGGCTTTAAAACAGAATAAGAATGTGTTTTAATGCAAGGAAACAGGAAATAACCCTCTCCCTTGCACGGCAAGGAAGAGGAAAGGGGTAAGGAGATGCGGCAAGTGATGTGAGAATTACTTGACACTCAAATTAAAACCCTATCGACGTAGTATATGAAAGTAGGGATCGTTTAAGGCCGGGGATTAGAAGGGATGCTAATCTATACAAATTAAACTCTAAAACACTAAAACTGGACTCTAGACAATGAAAACAGGTACTATGGATCAATCTGAACGAATTTTAACTTCAAACAACTTAAAACAACCTAACTTGACTCAACCAAACCAAAACAAACTTAAAACAACAAATAAAACTCAACTAGACAGATTCTAGACACTAGAGAGACTCAAAACAGGCTAAATAGACTCAAAACAACAAAACTAACTTAAACAGACTCAAAACAGATTCTAAGGGGTGAATTGGATGACTTTTGGACTAGTTAGACTCAAAACACTAAAAGGGGACAGATTTGGATGAATTTAAACAAACTAAGACTCAATTAAGAACTAAGGGGGTTTTTGGACGAATTAAGCAAAACTAAGCAGATTTAAGCAAACAAAGTAAATTGAAAGAGATAAAGGTGAATTCAGGGGTGAAAACTAGTTAGAGGGTTCTTCTCCACACATGAACATATGCATACGAATTGATTTCCAGTTATTCTTTCGATAAACCATGAATGACAATGCTTCGAATTAATTGTATTGCACTAATTAATTCCCAGATTTCCCTAAGTTCATTGAATTGAATGGATAACGCATCACAACCAAATTATTCTTATTAAGTTCCCTAACTATGGAATACGCATGATAGAGATACATATCAAAGATCATTAAGTTCCATGGAAATCATAAACATTGACAAGGCATTCATAACTATGGAATACGCATGTTACTCCTGCCTTGGATTTACTTAACATGATTGTGACTAGCAATCTTTACTACTTGTGAATATAAGTTCATAACGATTAGGTGAAATTCCCTTATATCCTAGCATCAAATTCATGCATGTAAACTAAGTAGGCCTCCTTAATCAACACACAAGAACAAGTTCTTCATAAAACAGATAAGTAAATCACATTCACAATTTATGAAATAATAACTGAAGGTAATCAATTCATATCAAACATATGTCCATGGCTTTGAATCCACCTCTAACTAAAACGAAATTAGTTCCACATGTTCAACATAATTGAAAAACAAATTAAATTAAACATAGAAACGAAACAAGAGAAGAAAGAACTCCTCCTTCTCCAATGGAAGCCACGGCAAGGCCCTGTCTTCCCTTCTCTGCAGCAAAATATGGATTTCTGAATGTATATGGGGGTGTAGAATTCGTATGGATGGGTGGTGTTCTGCGGCAGGGCTTGGGAATATGTATATATAGCATGGCAAACCCTAGGGAAATCAGTTTAGGACTTGGACTTAGCAGAAGAATAGGATTAGGGTGCGGCAATTAATTTGGAAAAGGAATTGTGCTCCAATTAATTTCTGAAAAGGATTTGTAGAACCCAAATCCACAAGGAAAAGTCCTAACAATCAGAATCCAAGAGGGAAAGGGAGTGAAAACCCACGGCACAAAGGGATAAGGCAGGGAATGCCTTGCAAGGCAAGGAAAAAGGATTCTAGAAGGGAAGGAGACGCCAGATTTTTAGGCTTCTAGAAAGAATGTGTTTCTGGGCAGATTTTGGGGTTTCTAGAAGAGTTTGGGGCGCCACTTTTGTAGGGGAATGGATAGGACTTCTAGAAATCAGGTTTTAAGTCCCCTAAACTGAAGAAAACAGGTTATGATAAGATTAGGATAAGATAAGGTAAGAATTGGGTAAGATAAGATAAGATAAGGTTGTTTTGGATAATGTTTTGGATAATTCTCCTTCTTTTGAGCTGATTCCTTATCTTCTTTATCTTCAATTTCTTTCTTCCATCTTCTTAGCTGATTTCAAGCCTTTATATCTTCAATTTCGTCCATCAACTTGCCTCCATGCTTGCACTACCCAATCTTGGCCCAAAAATGCTCTAGAATGCTCCAAATTGCCTCTTTTTGCCATCTTGACACTTTGAACCTACAAACACACGAAAATAGCTTAAAATACAAAATTAACTAAGAACTAACAACGTAAATGCATGAAAACAAGCTAACTAAGTCGCATAAATATGCTCCTATCAGCAAGGGTCCTTGGGTGGTCTAGGTCCTTCAATTTGTGTCCTAGAATGCATAGGAAGCCTTCAAAGTTGCTGGAATTTGGGAATATTTAGGATTAGGAAAGGTCAAACCAAAATAGGAAACCTTGGCTTAACTTTCCTACTTCAAGTAGGAATCCTTGTTTGAGTAGGATTCCTTATGTGAGTAGGAATCCTCATTCTTCTAGGAATCCATCTTCAATTAGGAATCCTAACTTCTTGAAGTCTTCAATTTCGTCCATTCTTTTTGCTCCAAACATGTGATATCCATTCCAAGCCCAATTTTGCTCCAAAATGCATCTTCTTGCATACTTTGTCTTTAGAATCTGAAAACACACGAAAATGAATTTAAACACTAAAATAACTAAAGAAACACAACAAAAGTGCACAAGAACAAGCCAATTAAGTCGCATAAATATGCTCCTATCAACAACATTAGAAATAATCGAATTTGGAACCTTTTTACCTGAAGTGAACGGATTAGATGGCTTAGGTGGCTGCGGCAAGGGTGTTTCACCCTTTCCCGTGGGTTGTGCTTCCTCCTTCTCTTCAATCTGCAACTTTTTGTCCTCCTTTTGACTTGATTTGGATGGTTGTAGGTCGGTTCCAACTTGCTTGCCACTTCGTAACATGATTGCCTTTGCAGATTCAAATCCTCCTTTCGGATTGACAATTGTTGAACTAGGCAATTTGCCTTGTTCTTGAAACTGCCCCATAAACTCAATCATCTGCCCAAATTGTTTCTTCAAATCACCCACTTCTTTGGCTTGATTTTGGAATTCCTGCGACAAAGTAGTTAGTAATTTAAATGTGGCATCATTATTCAATAACATACCTGCACTATTTTGGGCAGATTGCGTTGGAGGTGGATTTGATGCAAATGGCTTTTGATAGAAGCCCGGGAGTTGCTGCCTAAATCCTCCTTGATGTTGGGCTTGTTGAGGCTCCCTCCATTTGAAATTTGGATGATCTCTCCAACCCGGATTGTAAGTGTTTGAGTACGGATCATTCTTTGGCTGATTTGGACCTTGATACCCAATTGCGTTGGCACTTTCCCATCCCCCATTCTCTATCAACTGAGGGCATTGCTCAGAAGGGTGCCCTTGGATAGAGCACACGCCACAAGTGCTCGATGCTTGCACTTTAATCCCGTCGGCCATCTGTGACATCATAGTAGTAAGATTAGCTATTTGAGATTGTAATTCTGAAATTGCACTTACCTCATTCACTTGTAGTTGCCGTGGGGGTTTGATAGGAGCATATTTATGCGACTTAGTTGGCTTGTTCTTGTGCATTTACATTGTTATTTCTTAGTTATTTTAGTCTTTTAAGCCATTTTCCTGTGTTTTCAGGTTCTAAGGAGAAAGTATGCAAGAAGGTGCATTTTGGAGCCTTTTGGAGCAAAATTGGGCTTGGAATGGATATCACATACTTGGAGCAAAAGGAATGGACGAAATTGAAGACTTGAAGATGTTAGGATTCCTAATTGAAGAAGGATTCCTAATTGGAGATGGATTCCTAGTCAAACAAGGATTCCTACTTGAAGTAGGAAAGTTAAGCCAAGGTTTCGTATTTTGGTTTGACCTCTCCTAATCCTAATTGTTCCTAAGTTCCAGCAACATTGAAGGCCTCCTATGCATTTTAGGACACAAATTGAACCTTCCTTGCACCAAATCAGCCTTTGCTGCACCATCCCCATGTTTCCCATCCTTGCCGTGCAAGGTAGCCCTCACTTGCCTAATTTCTGGACCTAAATCAGCAAGGAAATCCTTTTTCCTTGCCTTGCAAGGCATTCCCTTACCATTTCTATCTTTGCCACACTTACTTGCCTAATTCCCCTTGGGATTCTGACTTTAGTTCCTATTTCCCTTAAAGTTTTGGTTTAATTTCTGATTCCTAAATTGTTTCCTAGCTTTATTACCCTAAGTCTTTAAATAAAACATCTCTGTGCCGCACTAAAGGTTCCATTCATTCACCCCTTCATCCATTCATGCCAGAATTCACCCCTTCAATTACTAACTTCTATGTCGCAGAGCATGCAAATTAGAGACAAAGAGGTGAACGATTTAAAGAAACAAATGGGACATATGGTGGAGTTCATAGGACAATTCCGAGAACAAGGCAAACTTCCTAGCTCAACCATTGTGAATCCAAAGGGAGGATTTGAATCTGCCAAAGCCATTATATTGAGAAGTGGTAAGGAACTTGGAGACCATTCGAAAGTATCCCATCAAGGCCACCAAGAGGATAACAAACTGATGCAAGAAGAAGGGAATGAAGAAGCCACGGCAAGGAAGAAAGAAACAATGCCCCAGCCTTCAAATGCACCTATGCCGTCCCCAACCACTAAGGTAAGTCCAAAATTGAATTCTTCAAGTTCTATTCCACTAAATGCACCCTTTCCTAGTAGGTTTATGCAAGCTAGGAATGAAGAGAATGAAAAAGACATTCTAGAGACCTTTAGGAAGGTGCATGTCAATATTCCGCTCCTTGATGCTATAAAGCAAATTGATAGGAGCATATTTATGCGACTTAGTTAGCTTGTTTTCATGCATTTACGTTGTTAGTTCTTAGTTAATTTTGTATTTTAAGCTATTTTCGTGTATTTGTAGGTTCAAAGTGTCAAGATGGCAAAAAGAGGCAATTTGGAGCATTCTAGAGCATTTTTGGGCCAAGATTGGGTAGTGCAAGCATGGAGGCAAGTTGATGGACGAAATTGAAGATATAAAGGCTTGAAATCAGCTAAGAAGATGGAAGAAAGAAATTGAAGATAAAGAAGATAAAGAATCAGCTCAAAAGAAGGAGAATTATCCAAAACATTATCCAAAACAACCTTATCTTATCTTATCTTACCCAATCCTTATCTTATCTCACCTTATCTTATCCTAATCTTATCCTAACCTGTTTTCTTCAGTTTAGGGGACTTAAAACCTGATTTCTAGAAGTCCTATCCATTCCCCTACAAAAGTGGCGCCCCAAACTCTTCTAGAAACCCCAAAATCTGCCCAGAAACACATTCTTTCTAGAAGCCTAAAAATCTGGCGTCTCCTTCCCTTCTTGAATCCTTTTTCCTTGCCTTGCAAGGCATTCCCTGCCCTTATCTTATTGTGCCGCACCTTAGGCCCTTTCCCATTAGAAATCTGATTGTTTTGAACCTATTTCTGGATGGATTTGGCTTTCTAGAAGTCCTAATCTGATTCATCTAGGGTTTTTGGTGCCTATATATATACTAATCAATTCTTTGCCATGCACACCACCCATCCATACGAATTCTACACCCCCATATACATTCAGAAATCCATATTTTGCTGCAGAGAAGGGAAGACAAGGCTGTGCCGTGGCTTCCAGTGGAGAAGGAGGAGTTCTTTCTTCTCTTGTTTCGTTTCTATGTTTAATTTAACTTGCTTTTCAATTATGTTGAACATGTGGAACTAATTTCGTTTTAGTTAGAGGTGGATTCAAAGCCATGGACATATGTTTGATATGAATTGATTACCTTCAGTTATTGTTTCATAAATTATGAATGTGATTTACTTATCTGTTTTATGAAGAACTTGTTCTTGTGTGTTGATTAAGGAGGCCTACTTAGTTTACATGCATGAATTTGATGCTAGGATATAAGGGAATTTCACCTAATCGTTATGAACTTATATTCACAAGTAGTAAAGATTGCTAGTCACAATTGTGTTAAGTAAATCCTAGGCAAGAGTAACATGCGTATTCCATAGTTATGAATGCCTTGTCAATGTTTATGATTTCCATGGAACTTAATGATCTTTGATATGTATCTCTATCATGCGTATTCCATAGTTAGGGGACTTGATAAGAATAATTTGGTTGTGATGCGTTATCCATTCAATTCAATGAACTTAGGGAAATCTGGGAATTAATTAGTGCAATACAATTAATTCGAAGCATTGTCATTCATGGTTTATCGAAAGAATAACTGGAAATCAATTCGTATGCATATGTTCATGTGTGGAGAAGAACCCTCTAACTAGTTTTCACCCCTGAATTCACCTTTATCTCTTTCAATTTACTTTGTTTGCTTAAATCTGCTTAGTTTTGCTTAAATCGTCCAAAAAACCCCCTTAGTTCTTAATTGAGTCTTAGTTTGTTTAAATTCGTCCAAATCTGTCTCCTTTTAGTGTTTTGAGTCTAACTAGTCCAAAAGTCATCCAATTCATCCCTTAGAATCTGTTTTGAGTCTGTTTAAGTTAGTTTGGTTGTTTTGAGTCTATTTAGCCTGTTTTGAGTCTCTAGTGTCTAGAATCTGCCTAGTTGAGTTTTATTTGTTGTTTTAAGTTTGTTTTGTGTTATTTGAGTCAAGTTAGGTTGTTTTAGGTTGTCTAGAGTTGAAATTCGTTCAGATTGACCCATAGTACCTGTTTTCATTGTCTAGAGTCCAGTTTTAGTGTTTTAGAGTTTAATTTGTATAGATTAGCATCCCTTCTAATCCCCGGCCTTAAACGATCCCTACTTTCATATACTACGTCGATAGGGTTTTAATTTGAGTGTCAAGTAATTCTCACATCACAAATCCCGAAGTACGCTAAGTTTTTGAAGAAGCTTTGCACAACAAGGAAACCTATTCGAGAGAAAGAAGTGGTACATGTAAGTGAAAATGTCTCTGCTATGTTGCAAAGAAAGCTACCACCTAAATGCAAAGATCCAGGTAATTTCACTATCCCTTGTGTTATTGGCAATACAAGGTTTGAACATGCTATGCTAGATTTAGGTGCATCAATAAATGTCATGCCATATTCTGTTTATGCATCTATGAATCTAGGTGAGCTTAAAAATGATGGTGTTATTATCCAATTAGCCGATCGATCTAATGCATATCCGAAAGGAGTTTTGGAAGATGTTTTGGTGCAGGTAGACCACTTGATTTTTCCTACAGATTTCTATGTGCTTGACATGGAGGATTCAGCCCACTCTCCAACTTTGCCAATCTTACTTGGACGACATTTCATGAAAACAGCTCAAACCAAGATTGATGTGGCCAAGGGAGCAGTAACTATGGCGTTTGGTGGTGATATGATTAATTTTAATGTTTTTGAATCTATTGAGAATACTAATGACGTTCGTTCTTGTTTTGTCATTGATGTAATACAAAATAAAGGGCAGAAACATTTAGCACCAATCAAGAAGGATGCATTTCGAACCACCAACGAAGAGGGAATTGGAGTGAAGCACAGGGATTGCACGGCCACAACCCTCAAATCCCCAAATCTAGCCGAGAGCACCCCACATGCATTTGTTGATAGTGCTGCCACTTCATTGCAATACATTGGTGAGCCACCTATTCCCATTTCGATTCCAATTTCAGCTAATAGGTTGTTACCTCGTATGGTGCAGGTTCCCAATCGAATCCAAGCTGGTGGGAATGATTACATTGAGTTCACGATGCTCAACGCCCCAATCAGGAAGGATTACTATCCCTTTCCATTCATAGAGCCAATGTACGGGACTTTTAAGGAGCATACCGTGGAAGACATACCCTTCCATGCCGTGGACCCCATTGAAGAATAGATGGAAGGTTCATCCGGCTGGAAGACGTTAAAGCAAGCGCTTCTTGGGAGGCAACCCATGCGTTCAAATAAAGAAGACCTAGGAATCTCCGGCTCCATAACCAGATTTGCGTTTCTAAACTCTACTCTTTATTGCTTTTACTTGGCCATATTTGTCATGTTTGTTAGTTGTGTTGTTGCTTGCTTGTGTGTGAGTCTATGTTTGAAACATTGAGGACAATGTTTGGTTTAAGTGTGGGGGGGGGGGTAAACAAGTGTTTTCATTGAAAAATTCGTGGATTTTTATCACCTATCACTTCTAAGGTTGTTTTTCACTGTTTTTGAGTGTTTTTAGTGTGTTTTGAAGTGTTTTTATGTGTCTTGAAAGAGAAATACGAAAATTTACAAAAAATTTGAAAAAAGTTTTGGAAAATACCAAAAAGAGTCGTTTTTGAGTCGTTTTTGTGTGTTTGTGTCTTAGGGTACCTTCCAACACAATGATGAGGATTTGGTTTTTAATTGCATGACTGTTAAAGAAAGTTACGAACATGGATTGAAGTTTGATATGCTCTTTGGTTTATGCTTGGTTATAGTTAACATTCATGAATTCACATGTAATCACACAAAGGATAAAATCAGTTTTTGTAACATGCTTGAAGGAAGTAACTCAAACTAACGCTACAACCCTGAGAGACTTGAGCCTATACGTTCTTTGGAGAGTTATGAATCTTGACATTCTTTGTTTTCTAAAGTCATTGCATGATCTCATCATTCTTTGCTTGGTTGCTACTTAGAATGTGTTTCATCACTATAGTTCTAAATACTAAAACTTATGCCCGTTTCATTCAAAACTAAAATTGATTAGCATAACATAAAGCAAGATGAAGTTGTTTAGTTTAAAACCAGAGCCAAAAAGCCTAACCCTTTGCATATGTATTGTATGTTTAGCCCCTTTGAGCCATATTTAGCCTATTTTCTTTGTTTACCACATTATCCTTACCTAGCCTAGATTAGGACCGTCCTTACCCTTGTTCTTAAGGCGTAGTGAAGTATGACCTAGAGTGAATTCCCTTTGTTCGTTATTAGGCAGCAAACAAGTGTGGGGGAAGGGATTCTTGTGTATGTGCCAAGAAAAGAAAAAAAGGGCATGGGTGGAAGAAAAACAAAAAGAAGAAAAAAGAAAATTCGTGAGAAAAAGAAAAGAAAAAGAAAAGTATGTGAAAAAGTGTGAAAAGTGTTCAAAATAAGTGAGATTAAAGCTCACAAGTGTTGGTTGTTGAAGAAAGGGTCCAAAAAGGTTGAATTCGGCCCTAAGTATGTGTGATCTTCCCTTTATGTATCAAAGTTTGTGGCTGCATTTAAAAAGGGAGTTCTAAGTGTCATATTCATTACTTTGCTTACTATTTCTTTAAGAACGCTTGCTTTCCTTACCTTTCTTTGTTAGCCAATACCCTTAGCCTCATTACAACCCATTGATTACAATCTTGATTGTTATGTGTTTCAATATGTGGAGTTTGGGATTGGTATGAGCATATGGTATCCCTGGTTCTCGCGTCTAAGTAGTGGCATTCCATTCATGAGATTATATATATACATGCCCAGAAAATGCCTTCTTTGTTAATACATATGTGAGTACTCGTTTTCATGTTTACATCAATCTTCTCATATATACCTAGTGTAGGGAGTGTAGTCAGAAAATCTGATGAAAATTGAGTGCATATCTAGTAAGGAATTGAGGGATTCTCTAAGGCATGTTACTACATTCAAAATGCTGTTTTAATTGATTAGATGCGAACTAGTGAGTGGTAACTGTGATTAAGTATGTGCTCAAGGGTAGGGATAACTAAAATCTATGGAAGTAATGATTTTTAACATGTTATGTTTCATTGGAAATCCCTGAGGCAAACGTTGGAAGGTTTAGGTTATGTTTTGTTTGTTTTGCTCGAGGACTAGGAAAAGCTAAGTGTGGGGGAATTTGATAGGAGCATATTTATGCGACTTAGTTAGTGTGTGTTCTTGCATATACTTAGTTATTTGTTGCTTATTATAGTGTCTTAAGTCATTTTCGTGTGTTTATAGGTCCAAGAAGCAAAGTAGGCAAAAAGATGCAATTTGGAGCATTTTAGAGCAGTTTTGGGCTTGGAATGGATATCACAAAATTGGAGCAAGATGGATGGACGAATTTGAAGTTCAAGAGAGGCTAGGAATGTGCAAAAGAGTTGAAGAAATAAATCCAAGTCAAAGAAGATAAGGAATCATCTACAAAGAAGGAGAATTATCCAAAACATTATCCAAAACTACCTTATCTTATCCTTATCTTATCCAAACCTTATCTTATCTTATCCTAATCCTTTCCTAACCTAATTCCTATTGCAAAAGGGATTCAATTTTAGTTTAGGAGACCTAAAAACCTGATTTCTAGGAACCTCATCTTCTCCTACAAAGGTGCCGCACCTATTCCCTTCTAGAAGTGTCAAAATCAGCCAAATAACACCCTTTCTAGAAGTCCCTAAAAAGGTGGCGCCCCAAGCCTTCTAGATGCATGATCCAGCCGCACCTTTCTCCTAAATCCCTTTGGTTTTTGACCTTCTAGATGTCCTATTTCCGGCTGGGATTACATAACCTTTTCCCCTTAGGATTGTGTTTTATTTTCCTACACAAACTACATTTTGTAATCCTTTTCCTACACTATATCATTGTGCCGCACCTCCCTCTTTAAATAGACCCTTTTGCTGCACCATTCAAAAAACCACCATCTCTCATTCACACATCTCTACACTACCATTCAGCCATACCCTCATTGTGCCGCAACTTGCAAGCAAGGAAGGAAGGAATCTGGAGCGTTTTCTATCTTTGTTCAATGTTTAATTTTATTTATATTTGTTTGATTGCGAACATGAGGAACTAATTTCTTTATAGTTAGAGGAGAATTCAAAGCCATGGACATATGTTTTATATGAATTGATTTCCTCCAGTTATGATTTCATGAATCGTGAATGTGGTTTGCTTAACTGTTTTATTAAGAACTTGTTCTTGTGTGTTGATTAAGGATGCATACTTAGTTTGCATGCATGAATTTGATGCTAAAATATAAGGGAATTTCACCTAATCGTTATGAACTTATATATACAAGTAGTGGAGGTTGCTAGTCACGATCGCGTTAAGTAAATTCCTGGTAGGAGTGTCATGCTTTTCATAGTCACGAATGCCTTGTCAATGCTTATGATTTTCACAAAGCTTAATGATCTTTGTTTTGTGTCTCTATCATGCTTTTCATAGTTAGGGAGCCTAACAAAGAATGATTTGGGTTATCGTATGCTTTTCAACCAATTCAATGAGTCTAGAGAAATCTGATGATTAATTAGTTCTACACAATTAATTTGGGGCATTGTCATTCATGGTTTGTTGAAAGAATAACTGGAAATCAATTTATATGCATATGTTCATGTGTGGAGAAGGGCCCTCTAACTAGCCTTTCACCCGTTTTAAATCACCAAACTCGTTTTTCTAAAGTTTTTATACAAAATTTCTGTTTTAAGTCTTAATTTCGTCAAAAACAAACCCCCTTTCATTTAACCTTGTTTTTAGAGTCAAAACCTGTTTTCTCTTAGTTGTTTGAGTCTTTTAAGTTCTATTTTCGTCAAAATCAATTGTTAGGTCTAGATTTGAGTCTTTTTTATTGTTTCTTGCTGTTTTTAGTGTTTTAAGTTAGATTTGAGTCATTAGAGTCTAGTTTAGTGTTTTTGAGTCTTATTTGTGTTGATTAGCATCCCTAGTTAATCCCCGGTTTAGAACGATCCCTACTTGCATCTTTACTACAATTGTCATTAATAGGGTTTAATTTGTGTGTCAAGTTAATTTTCACATCAAATTTTGGCGTCGTTGCTGGGGATTAGCAAATTTGCTAATCCCTTGTTTGCCGTGTGTTTTGTTTTACTTTGTTTTCTGATTTTGTTTTGTTTTCTTGTTTTAGGTACTAGTTTCTGACTCGAAGTTCTCAAACAGTTCGTGAGCATATCTTGGAGTTTGACGACGATTTTAAAAGAACATTGAAAAGGAAGAGGAGGCATCCAGAACCTAGTGAACCTAGTTCAATCTCAGAGGCCGAATCTGAATTTGAAGAAGAAGAACAAGCCATGGCTATGGATAAACGTACAATCAAGGAACTTTCAGCCTCAGGGTTGGCCAATGCCGCACCCCTTTGCATTCAATACCCCGCGGCTGCTCAAGGCAAGACCGATGAGTTCGAATTGAAGTCAAGCTTGTTGCATCACATTCCCAAATACCATGGGCTATCCATGGAAGATCCAAACAAGCATCTTAAGGAGTTCGAAGTGGTTTGTTCGAGCATGACACCCATCAATGTCGATGGAAACATTTTGATGATGAACGCTTTTCCATTCTCTCTTTTGGAAAAGGCTAAAGATTGGCTTTATGAATTAGCACCCGGAATGGTCACTTCTTGGGAAAGCATGAAGAGGGCATTTTTAGAGAAGTTCTTCCCCACTTCGAGAGTCATTCTCTTAAGGAAGAAGATTAGTGGAATTCAACAAAGCCAAGGAGAGACATTTCCAGCATACTATGAGCGTTTTAAGGCCCTTGTCGCCTCATGTCCTCAGCATCAAATGAAAGAAGAACTTTTACTTCAATACTTCTACGAAGGACTTCTTCCAATTGAGCGACAAATGCTAGATGCTTCAGCGGGAGGTGCATTGGTTGACAAAACACCAATGGCTGCAAAGATCCTAATCGCCAACCGAGCTTTGAATGCACAACAATACGAAGGCCTTGGACCAAGAGACCCCCCACAGCAACAACAAGTGAATGAGGTAAGTGCAATTTCTGAACTTCAATCTCAAATGGCTAATCTCACTGTTCTTTTGTCACAGGTTGTCAATGGATCAAAATTGCAAGGGATTACACAAAGTGTATGTGGCATGTGCTCTATGCAAGGGCACCTCAACGATCAATGCCCGCAGTTGATTGAGAACGGAGGGTGGGAATCTGCCAATGCCATGGGTTTTGGGAGCCAAAATCAGCCACGCAATGATCCTTATTCCAACACTTACAATCCGGGCTGGAGAGATCATCCAAATTTCAAGTGGAGGGAGCCTCAACAACCACAACAACAAAGTGGATTTAGGCAGCAACCTCCGGGTTTCTATTCAAAACCATACGCACCTGCACAACCCCAAGCATAACTTGCCCAAACCAAATCAGGTACGTCCATTAATAATGATCAGATTTTTCAATTACTAACTTCTATGTCGCAGAACATGCAAATTAGAGACAAAAAGGTGGATGATTTGGATAAGCGAGTAGGGCAGATTTCAGAGTTCCTAGGGCAATTCCAAGAACAAGGCAAACTTCCTAGCTCAACCATTGTGAATCCAAAGGGAGGATTTGAATCCGCCAAAGCCATTATGTTGAGAAGTGGTAAAGAAGTTGGAACTGAGCCACAACCATCCAAATCTGGTCATATTGAGGATGACAACTTGCTGATCAAAGAGGAGGAGGGAGCCAAACCCACGGCAAAGGTGGAGCAACCCTTGCCGCAGCCACATTCCAATCCTAAACCATCCCCAACCACCAAGGTAAGTCCAAAATCGAATTCTTCAAGTTCTATTCCACTAAATGCACCCTTTCCTAGCAAGTTTAGGCAATCAAAGAAGGAAGAGAACGAGAAAGACATTCTGGAAACGTTTAGGAAAGTGCAAGTCAATATACCTCTCCTTGATGCAATTAAGCAAGTTCCAAGGTACGCTAAGTTTTTTAAAGAACTTTGTACAACAAGGAGGAGAATTTCAAACAAAGAAGTTGTCCAGGTAAGTGAAAATGTCTCTGTTGTTTTACAAAGGAAATTACCCCCTAAATGCAAAGATCTGGGTAGTTTTACAATTCTTTGCGTTATTGGCAATATTAAGTTTGAACATGCTATGTTAGACTTAGGAGCTTCAATTAATGTCATGCCTTACTCAATTTACGCATCTATGAATTTAGGAGAGCTTAAAAACGATGGTGTTATAATTCAATTAGCCGATCATTCTAACGCATATCCGAAAGGAGTTTTGGAAGATGTTTTGGTGCTGGTGGATAACTTGAAATTCCCAGCAGATTTCTATGTTTTAGAGATGGACGAGTCGCCCAATATCATCCCATTACCAATCCTTCTTGGGAGGCCATTCATGAAAACAGCACGCACCAAGATCGACGTGTTCAAAGGGACTTTAACAATGGAATTTGATGGGGAGATTATTGATTTTAACATTTCTGAAGCTATTAAATTCCCTAAAGACAATCATTCATGCTTTTCTATTGATGCATTTGATTTATTGGCGCAGGAATTCCTTGACTCATTGGATGAAGATCCCCTTGAAACAACAATTGCACAAGGAATTGGAATGAAGCCCAATTTGGCTGTACCTAGTGAAGAACAAGCCAAGATTGTGCCTGCTTTTGACTCATTGCCACGACATCATGGTACGTCCTCTAACCTAATTCCAATTCTCGTTTCTACTAATACGTTGTTACCTTCTGTGATTCAGGCCCCTATTCTTGAACTTAAGCCACTGCCGGATCATTTAAAGTACATCTTCTTGGGAGATGAAGAGACGTTGCCCGTCATTGTCTCTGCATCACTCACGGCAACAGAGGAGGAGAAGTTGATTCGGGTGTTGAAAGAGCACAAAACAGCCATTGGATGGACATTGGCCGACATTAAGGGAATCAGCCCTACAACATGCATGCATCGCATACTTCTAGTGGAGGGGGCTAAACCAACTAGAGAAGCTCAACGCCGACTCAACCCTCCAATGATGGAAGTTGTGAAAAAGGAGATTATCAAGCTTCTCGATTGTGGAGTGATTTATCCAATTTCGGATAGCCATTGGGTTTCACCGGTGCAAGTTGTTCCAAAGAAATCCGGAGTCACTGTGGTGAAGAATACTGAGAATGAGCTTGTGCCAACCCGTATCCAAACAGGTTGGAGAGTGTGCATCGATTATAGGAAGCTCAACGCCACCACAAGGAAGGACCACTTCCCTTTGCCGTTCATTGATCAAATGCTTGAAAGGTTAGCCGGTCATTCTTTTTATTGTTTTCTTGATGGCTATCCAGGATATAATCAGATTGTCATAGCCCCAGATGACCAAGAAAAGACCACTTTCACGTGCCCCTTTGGTACCTTTGCCTATCGTCGCATGCCATTCGGTTTATGCAATGCACCTGCCACATTTCAAAGATGCATGGTAAGGATCCTTTCCGATTTTGTTGAGAAGATTATTGAGGTTTTCATGGATGACTTTAGTGTATTTGGTGATTCGTTTGACGGTTGTTTGGAAAATCTCACATTAATCTTGCAACGATGCGTTGAAACTAACCTTGTGTTAAATTGGGAAAAATGTCACTTTATGGTTAAACAAGGCATAGTTTTAGGGCATATCATTTCAGAAAGGGGAATTGAGGTTGATAAATCAAAAGTAGATCTTGTACGCTACTTAACCTCTCCTACTTCGGTTAGAGAGGTTCGTTCGTTTCTTGGTCATGCAGGATTTTATAGGCAATTCATCAAGGATTTCTCAAAGATTTCTCAACCTTTGTGCCGTCTCCTGCAAAAGGAAGTGGTTTTCAAGTTTGACGAGGAATGTGAGAAGGCTTTCAACCAACTTAAGAAGATGCTAACCACGACACCAATCATTATACCACCAGATTGGAGTCTTCCGTTTGAGCTAATGTGCGATGCTTCCGACTACGCATTAGGGGCTGTCTTAGGACAGAGGAAGGACAAAAATCTGCACATCGTCTACTATGCCTCAAGGACCTTGAACGATGCTCAATTGAACTACTCTACGATGGAAAAAGAACTTCTTGCCGTTATCTTTGCTTTAGATAAGTTTCGTTCATATTTACTTGGTACTAAAGTCATTATTTACTCTAATCATGCAGCATTAAGATACTTACTTACGAAGAAGAAGGCTAAACCAAGGCTTATTCGATGGATGTTCCTACTTCAAGAGTTCGATATCGAAATCCGGGACAAGAAAGGAGTTCAAAACGTAGTGGCTGACCACCTAAGCAGATTGGTGCATGAAGAAGACCCAATTCCCATCCCTAAGACATTTCCAGATGAGCAGCTGCTGTCAGGTAAGTGTGCCATGGTATGCCGATTTAGTTAATTATTTGGTTACTAAACAAGTTCCAAGTACCCTAAACAAGCAACAAGGTGATAAATTGAAAAAAGAGGGACGGTTTTATGTTTGGGATGATCCATACTTGTGGAAGTATTGCCCCGATCAGATTATACGTAGGTGTGTGCATAATTCGGAGTTTAACTCAATTTTAACTTTTTGTCACACTTATGCATGCGGGGGACACTTTGGCACACAACGCACAGCCCTTAAAGTGTTAGAAAGTGGATTTTATTGGCCTACGATCTTTAAGGATGCTAGAACTTTTTGTGTGACGTGTGATCGTTGCCAAAGAATGGGAAATATAGGCCCAAAGGACCAAATGCCGCAAACCCCTATCTTTACTGTCGAAATTTTTGATGTTTGGGGTATTGATTTTATGGGTCCTTTTCCTTCATCGCATGGTTTTACATATATTCTACTTGCGGTTGATTATGTCTCGAAGTGGGTGGAAGCAAAAGCCACCCGAACTAATGATTCTAAAGTGGTTGCAGATTTTGTTAGAACTAACATATTTGCAAGGTTTGGCATGCCATGAGTACTTATCAGCGATGGAGGCTCTCACTTTTGCAATCGGACCATTGAGGTGTTACTTAAAAAGTACAATGTCACGCATAAGGTTTCTACACCTTATCATTCTCAAACAAGTGGGCAAGCAGAGGTTTCAAACTGTGAAATCAAGCAAATTTTAGAGAAGACAGTTGGGCCAACGAGGAAGGATTGGAGTTTGCGCTTGAATGATACACTATGGGCGTATCGTACGGCCTACAAAACACCCATTGGCATGTCCCTATTTCGGCTCCTCTATGGGAAACAGTGCCATCTTCCTGTTGAATTAGAACACAAGGCGCATTGGGCAGTCAAAACCTTCAATATGGATATAGATGCCGCTGGAGTTCATAGGAAGCTTCAATTGAACGAGCTTGAGGAGATTAGGAATGAAGCATACAAGAATGCGCGAATTTACAAAGAGAAGACGAAGGCTTTTCATGACAAGATGATTCGAACCAAAACGTTCTCCAAGGGCAGAAAGTTCTACTTTTCAATTCCCGTCTTCGATTATTTCCAGGTAAGTTACGTTCTAGGTGGATTGGACCGTTTGTTATTACTAATGTTTTTTCTCATGGTGCAGTTCAAATCCAAAGTTTGAGACGGGGCACGAATTCAAGGTGAACTGACATCGTTTGAAGCCCTACTATGAGCACTTTGCAGAGCACATTGTGGAGGACATAACCCTTAATGCCGTGGGCCCCATTGAAGAATAGAAGGAAGGTTCGTCCGGCTGGAAGACGTTAAAGCAAGCGCTTCTTGGGAGGCAACCCATGCAAATAAAGAAGACCTAGGAACTCTCCGGCTCCATAACCAGATTTGCGTTTCTAAACTCGACTCTTTATTGCTTTTACTTTGCCATATTTGTCATGTTTGTTAGTTGTGTTGTTTGCTTGCTTGTGTGTGAGTCTTTGTTTGAAACATTGAGGACAATGTTTGGTTTAAGTGTGGGGGGGTAAACAAGTGTTTTCATTGAAAAATTCGTGGGTTTTTATCACCTATCACTTTTAAGGTTTGAAGTGTTTTTAGTGTGTTTTGAAGTGTTTTTATGTGTCTTGAAAGAAAAATACAAAAATTTTGAAAAAAAAATCGAAAAAGTTTTGAAAAATACCAAAAAGAGTCGTTTTTGTGTCTTAGGGTACCTTCCAACACAATGATGAGGATTTGGTTTTTAATTGCATGACTGTTAAACAAAAGTTACAAACATGGATGGAAGTTTCATATGCTTGAAGGATAAAATCACATGTAATCACAAAAGTTACATTCATGAATTCACATGTAATCACAAAAAGGATAAAATCAGTTTTTTGTAACATGCTTGAGGGAAGAAACTCAAACTAACGCTACAACCTTGAGAGACTTGAGCTTATACTTTGTTTGGAGAGTTATTAATCTATGATTCTTTGTTTTCTAAAGTCGTTGCATGATCTCATCATTCTTTGCTTGGTTGCTACTTAGAATGTGTTTTATCATTTAGTTCCAAATACTAAAATTCATGTCCGTTTCATTCAAAGCATGAAATTGATTAGCATAACAAATAACAAGATAAAGTTGTTTAGTTAAAACCAGAGCCAAAAAGCCTTAACCCTTTGCATATGTATTGTAGGTTTAACCCCTTTGAGCCGTAGTTAGCCTATTTTCTTTGTTAGCCCACATTATCCTTACCTAGCCTAGAATAGGACTATCCATACCCTTGTTCCTAAAGAATAGTGGAGCATGACTTAGAGGAATTCCTTTTGATTGTCATTAGGCAGCAAACAAGTGTGGAGGAAGGTTTTTAGTGGTTTTGTGTGCCAAAGTGATGCAAAATATATAAGCACACAAATTAAACCCTCTTTTTATCAATTGTAGCAAAGTATGTAAGTAGGGATCGTTCTAGGCCGGGGATTAGGAGGGATTGCTAAACCACTTGAAAACTGACTCAAAAACTTAAAACAAAGTTAAAACACTAAATTAGACTCAAAGAATGCAAAACTATACTCTAAAACACTAAAACAAACCAAAAGACTCAAAACAGCAAACAAACACTCAAAACTGCCTTAAAAACACAAACTGGCTGTTTTGGACTCTAAACATAATTTTGGACGAAAATAAGTTTTAACTTGACTCAAAACACTCAAAAACACAAACTAAAACAGTTTCTAACTAATATGACTCAACAAAGTAATGGGGGATTTGGTTTTGACGAATTTGAAAACAAAACAAAAACTTTGTAAAACAAAACAGATTGTAAAACGAAATTGGTTTAAATTAATGGATGGAAGGCTAGCTAAGGGGTTCTTCTCCACACATGTCATACTTACATACAAAAAGATTTCTAATTGCTTTTCAATAAACCATGGATTCTCAACGCCCCAGATTAACTGTGAATTGCACTAATTAACCCTCAGATTTTCCTAACGTTATTGAATTGGATGATTGCATACGACAACCCAAAACATTCCCCACAAGTTCCCTACATGAATTGCATAATAGAGATACAAGCAAGAATCATTAAGTTCTATGAAAACCATAAGCATTGACGAGGCATTCGTTACTATGAATTGCATGAAACTTATGCCAAGAATTTACTTAACGCGATTGTGATCAACAACCTTTACTACTTGTGAATATAATTCTGTAACAATTAGGTGAAACTTCCTTATATCCTAGCATTAGATTTATGCATGACAATTAAGCGTGCACTCTCAACCAACACACACAAATCATTTTAATTCAAATAGATAAGTAAATTGAATTCACAACTTATGAAACGCAATTAGAGGTAATCAAATCATATAGCAAGCATAAACATGGTTTCGAATTCCCCCCTAGCCAAGGGGAATTTAGTTCCTCATACGTACAGAACAAAGAGTATTGAATTTAAACATTGAAATCAAAGGAAAGAAAACACCTAAAACTTCCAGCAATTCAAACTTGAATGGCATGCACGTCCAAGGCTCCTTCTCCTCCTCTTTGCTGCAGCACAAGGTCTTGGGACAGGTTTAGGGGGTTATGAATGGTGTAGAAGGCTGGGTTAATGGCTAGGATGGATGTATGGTGCGGCAGGTAGTGAATTAGGTCAGAAACTATGGAGAATGGTGAATGATGGGTGCGGCAGAGAGTGGTGGATGATTTCTGGCGTGAATGATGTATATGGAGGTGGTGTAACCTGCGGCAAAGGGTGGAGAAATATATATATAGGCACCAAAAACCCTAGGTGAATCAGATTAGGACTTCTAGAAAGCCAAATCCATCCAGAAATAGGTTCAAAACAATCAGATTTCTAATGGGAAAGGGCCTAAGGTGCGGCAGGTTTGGATAAGGAGGGATAAGGCTTCTAGAAAGCCTTGCAAGGCAAGGAAAAAGGATTCTAGAAGGGAAGGAGATGCCAGATTTTCAAGGTTCTAGAATGAATGTGTTTTGTGGCAGATTTTGAGGCTTCTAGAGGGATTTGGGGCGCCACTTTTATAGGACAAGGGATAGGACTTCTAGAAATCAGGTTTTAAGTCCCCTAAACTGAAGAAAACAGGTTAGGATAAGATAAGGTAAGATAAGATAAGGATTGGATAAGATAAGATAAGATAAGGTTGTTTTGGATAATTCTCCTTCTTTTGAGCTGATTCCTTATCTTCTTTATCTTTGACTTCTTTCTTCCATCTTCTTAGCTGATTTCAAGCCTTTATATCTTCAATTTCGTCCATCAACTTGCCTCCATGCTTGCACTACCCAATCTTGGCCCAAAAATGCTCTAGGATGCTCCAAATTGCTTCTTTTTGCCCTCTTTGTCAATTGGACCTTGAAACATATTCCTAACTCCATTTGGACTCCAAATTCGTCCATCTTCTTGGCTCTAAGCATATGATATCCATTCCAAGCTCAAATGTGCTCCAAAAAGCTCCAAAATGCATCCTTTTGCATACGTGCCCTTAGAACCTGAAAATACATCAAACTAGCTTAAAAGACTACTTTAACTAAGGAAAAACAACATAAATGCACAAGAACAAGCTAACTAAGGTGCATAAATATGCTCCTATCACAAAGTAAAAAAAGAGGCACGGGTAGGGAAAAAAAACAAAAATAAAATAAAATTCGTTAGAAAAAGAAAAGGAAAAGAAAAGTACGTGAAAAAGTGTGAAAAGTGTTCAAAATAAGTGAGATTAAAGCTCACAAGTGTTGGTTGTTGAAGAAAGGGTCCAAAAAGGTTGAATTCGGCCCTAAGTATGTGTGATCTTCCCTTTATGTATCAAAGTTTGTGGCTGCATTTAAAAAGGGAGTTCTAAGTGTCATATTCATTACTTTGCTTGCTATTTCTTTAAGAACGTTTGTTTTCCTTACCTTTCTTTGTTAGCCAATACCCTTAGCCCCGTTACAACCCTTAGACTTCTATCTTGATTGTTATGTGTTTCAATATGTGGAGTTTGGGATTGGTATGAGCATATGGTATCCCTGGTTCTCGCGTCTATGTAGTGGCATTCCATTCATGAGATCATATATATACATGCATTAATAATTCCAGAAAGTGCCTTCTTTGTTAATACATATGTGAGTATTAGTTTTCATGTTTACATCAATCTTCTCACATATACCTAGTGTAGGGAGTGTAGTCAGAAAATCTGAGTGAAAATTGAGTGCATATCTAGTAAGGAATTGAGGGATTCTCTAAGGCATGTTACTACATTCAAAATGTTGTTTTAATTAATTAGATGCGAACTAATGAGTGGTAACTGTGATTAAGTATGTGCTCAAGGGTAGGGATAACTAAAATCTATGGAAGTAATGATTTTTAACATGTTATGTTTCATTGGAAATCCCTGAGGCGAATGTTGGAAGGTTTAGGTTATGTTTTGTTTGTTTTGCTCGAGGACTAGCAAAAGCTAAGTGTGGGGGAATTTGATAGGAGGATATTTGTGCGACTTAGTTAGTGTGTTTTCTTGCATTTACTTAGTTATTTGTTGCTTATTATAGTGTCTTAAGTCATTTTCGTGTGTTTGTAGGTCCTAGAAGCAAAGTTTGCAAAAAGATGCAATTTGGAGCATTTTAGAGCAGTTTTGGGCTTGGAATGGATATCACAAGATTGGAGCAAGATGGATGGACGAATTTGAAGTTCAAGAGAGGCTAAAAGAGTTGAAGAAATAAATCCAAGTCAAAGAAGATAAGGAATCAGCTACAAAGAAGGAGAATTATCCAAAACATTATCCAAATTAACGCATGAAGGAAAAATCATATATCTATACATGCTTAATAACTCCAGAAATTGCTTTCTTTGTTATAAACATATGTGAGTGTTTAGTTTTTCATGTTTACATCAATCTTCTCACATATACCTAGTGTAGGGAGTGTAGTCAGAAATTCTGTGTGAAAATAGAGTGTAAATCTTGTGAGAAATTGAGGGATTCTCTAAGGCATGTTACTACATTCAAAAAGTTGTTTTAATTGATTGGATGCGAGCTAGTGTGTGGTAACTAGGATTAAGTATGTGCTCGAGAGTAGGGATGGCTAAAATCTATGTAGGTAGTGATTTTTAACATGTTATGTACCATTGGAAATCCCTGAGGTAAACGTTCGAAGGTTTAGGTTTTGTTTTGTTTGTTTCTTTTGCTCGAGGACTAGCAAAAGCTAAGTGTGGGGGAATTTGATAGGAGCATATTTATGCGACTTTGTTAGCTTGTTTCCTTGCATTTTCTTAGTTAGTTTCTACTTATTATAGTGTTTTAAGCTATTTTCGTATGTTTGTAGGTCCAATTGGCAAAATTGGCAAAAATGTGCAATTTGGAGCATTTTAGAGCAGTTTTGGGCTTGGAATGGATAGCACAAGCATGGAGCAAGATGGATGGACGAATTTGAAGTTCAAGAGAGGCTAGGAATGTGCAAAAGAGTTGAAGAAATAAATTCAAGTCATTGAAGATATGGAATCAGCTACAAAGAAGGAGAATTGTCCAAAACCTTATCCAACCTTATCTTATCCAAACTAACCTTATCTTACCTTATCTTATCTTATCCAAACTAACCTTATCTCACCTTATCTTATCTTATCCTATCCTAATCTTATCCTACCTTAATTCCAGTTGCAAGGGGGACTCCTTTTCATATTAGGACACCTAAAACCTGTTTTTATGAGGCCTTTTTGTTCTAGAAACATGCCACAACACTCCTTTCTAGATGCCCTAAAAATCTGGCGCCCCAACCTTTCTAGATGGCCTTTTCCTTGTTGGTTTGGAGTCCTAAATCCTTTTCCTTGACAACCTAGGCCAAGTAATCCCTAGCCCTATAAATACAAGTTTATGCTGCACCATTCAGACCACCACCCTCTACCATAACTCACCTACATCCATCCACCACACACTCATTGTGCCGCAGCTTTGCAAAGGAAGGAAGGAAGAAATCTGGAGCATTTTTAGGTGTATTCTATCCTTTGTTTTTAATGTTTAAATTTAATTGTCTTTGTTTATTTGCGATCATGACGAACTAAACCCCTTCTTAGCTAGGGGGGAATTTGAAACTATGAGCATATATGTGATATGAATTGATTTCATCCAGTTGTGATTTCATAAATCGTGAATGCAATTTGCTTAACTGTTTGATTAAAACTTATTCTTGTGTGTTGATTAAGAAGGCCTACTTAGTTTGCATGCTAGGATTTGATGCTAAAATATAAGGGAGTTTCACCTAATCGTTACAAACTTATATTTACAAGTAGTGGAGGTTGCTAGTCACGATCGCGTTAAGTAAATTCCTGGCAGGAGTGTCATGCAGTCATAGTCACGAATGTCATGTCAATGCTTATGATTTTCACAAAGCTTAATGATCTTTGATATGTATCTTTAGTATGCAGTCATATAGGGAACTTGATAAGAATAATTTGGTTTGCGGCGCTAAGTCCAAATTCAATGAACTTAGGAAAATCTGAAGGTTAATGCGTGCAGTCACGATTAATTTGGGGCATTGTCGTTCATGGTTTATAGAAAGAACAACTGGAAATCGATTTGTGTTGCATATGTGTCATGTGTGGAGAAGGACCCTCTAGCTCGCCATTCACCCATTTAAATCACCAATTTCGTGTCTTTTTAAGTTGTCTTTACAATTATGTTTGTTTAAGTTTAAATTCGTTCAAAACCAATCCCTTGCTTTTAGTTTGTGTTAGTAGAGTCTAAATTCGTCAAATCTTGAGTCTTTTAGTCTTTTGAGTCAATTAGAGTCTTAATTTCGTTCAAATCAATCTTAGATGTTAGTTTTGAGTCTAAAGAATCTGTTTTTTGTGTTTTAAGTCTAATTAGCTTGTTTTGAGTGTCTAGAGTCCAGAAACTGTCTAGTTTGAGTTCTATTTGCTGTTTTGAGTCTAGTTTAGTGTTTTAAAGTTTAATTAATGTAGATTAGCATCCCTTCTAATCCCTGGCTAGAACGATCCCTACTTACACATACTACATTGATAGGGTTTAAATTTGAGTGCAATTTAATTTCACATCATTAATTCCGGCTGCAAAAGGGATTTAATTTCAGTTTAGGAGACATAAGAACCTGATTTCTAGGAACCTCATCCTCTCCTACAAAGGTGCCGCACCTATTCCTTCTAGAAGTGTCAAAATCAGCCAAATAACATCCTTTCTAGAAATCCCTAAAAAAAGTGGCGCCCAAGCCTTCTAGATTCATGATCCAGCCGCCCCTTTTTATCCTAAATCCCTTGGCTTTTTGACCTTCTAGATGTCTTATTTCCTGCTGGGATTACATAACCTTTTCCCCTTACGATTGTGTTAATTTTTTCCTAAACAAACTATGTTTTGCAATCCTTTTCCTACACCAAAAGTTTGTGCCGCACCTCCCCCTATAAATTGACCCTTTTGCTGCACCATTCAGTTACACCACCATCTATCATTCACACATCTCTACACCATAATCAGCCATACACCCTCTTGTGCCGCAACATGCAAGGAAGGAAGGAATCTGGAGTGTTTTCTAGGTGTTTTCTATCCTTTGTTTTCAATGTTTAATTTTATTTATATTTGTTTGATTGCGAACATGAGGAACTAATTTCTTTATAGTTAGAGGCGAATTCAAAGCCATGGACATATGTTTTATATGAATTGGTTTCCTCCAGTTATGATTTCATGAATCGTGAATGTGGTTTACTAATCTGAGTTATTGAGAACTTGTTCTTGTGTGTTGATTAAGGAAGCCTACTTAGTTTGCATGCACGAATTTGATGCTAAAATATAAGGGAGTTTCACCTAATCGTTATGAACTTATATTTACAAGTAGTGGAGGTTGCTAGTCATGATCGCGTTAAGTAAATTCCTGGCAGGAGCGTCATGCTTTTCATAGTCACGAATGTCATGTCAATGCTTATGATTTTCACAAAGCTTAATGATCTTTGTTTCGTGTCTCTGTCATGCTTTTCATAGTTAGGGAGCTTAATAAAGAATGATTTGGGTTGTCGTATGCTTTTCATCCAATTCAATGAGTCTAGGGAAATCTGACAATTAATTAGTTCTACACAATTAATTTGGGGCATTGTCATTCATGGTTTGTCGAAAGAATAATTGGAAATCGATTTATATGCATATGTTTATGTGTGGAGAAGGGCCCTCTAACTAGCCTTTCACCCTTTGTAATTCACAAAATTCGTTTTTATAAGTGTTTTATGCAAAGTTTCTGTTTAAGTTTTAAATTCGTCAAAAACAATCCCCCTTTCATTTAATCTTGTTTTTAGAGTCAAAACCTGTTTTCTTTTAGTTGTTTGAGTTTTTTAAGTTCTATTTTCGTCAAAACCAATTATTAGGGCTAGATTTGAGTCTTTTAGATTGTTTCTTGCTGTTTTTAGTGTTTTAAGTCAATTTTGAGTCATTAGAGTCTAGTTTAGTGTTTTTTGAGTCTTATTTCTGTTGATTAGCATCCCTAGTTAATCCCTAGTCTAGAACGATCCCTACTTGCATCTCTACTACAATTGTCATCAATAGGGTTTAATTTGAGTGTCATATAAATTTCACATCATGTATGAAAGGGTCAGAGATGGGTTTAGGTTGGATGTGAGTTGCGGCAAAGGAAGGAGGATGGCTGGAATTGTGTTTGGATGTGTAGAATGGTGGAATGGAGTGCGGCTGAATGATTTTCTGTGGTGAAAGGTGGTCTCTATGGCACAACCCTAAATTATCTATATATATGCATCTCAAAACCCTAGAGAAATCAGATTTGTACTTGGGCTTAACAGAAATCAAGAAATAAAGGCCTAGGGTGCGGCATTGAATTTGGAATAGGAAATGTGGTCCAATTAATCTCTGAAAAGGATTTGTAGAACCCAAATCCACAAGGAAAAGGGCCTAACAAATCAGAATCCAAGAGGGAAAGGGCTTGAGAGGTGCAGCACAATAGGATAAGGGCAAGGGAATGCCTTGCAAGGCAAGGAAAAAGGATTCTAGAAGGGAAGGAGGCGCCAGATTTTTAGGGTTCTAGAAAGAATGCGTTTTATGACAGATTTTGGGACTTCCAGAAGGGTTTGGGGAGCCATTTTTGTAGGACAAGGGATAAAACTTCTAGAAAGAGTGTTTTGTGGTTGATTTCAAGCCTTTTTGTCTTCAAATTCGTCCATCAACTTGCCTCCTTGCTTGCACTACCCAATCTTGGCCCAAAAATGCTCTAGAATGCTCCAAATCGCTTCTTTTTGCCATTTTGACACTTAGAACCTACAAACACACGAAAATAGCTCAAAATACAAAATTAACTAAGAACTAAGGACGTTAATGCATGAAAACAAGCTAACTAAGTCGCATAAATATGCTTCTATCAGCTGCTCAAGGCAAGACCGAGGAATTCGAGTTGAAGTCAAGCTTGCTGCACCACATTCCAAAGTACCATGGGCTGTCCATGGAGGATCCAAACAAGCACTTGAAAGAGTTCAAAGTGGTGTGTTCAAGCAAGACCCATGTTAATGTTGATGGCAGCATATTGAAGATGAAGGCTTTTCCTTTTTCTCTCTTAGAAATCGCTAAAGATTGGTTGTATGAACTAGCCCCCGGAACTATCACATCTTGGGAGAGCATGAAATGGGCGTTCTTGGAGAAGTTTTTCCCAACTTCTCGAGTCATTCTTCTACGCAAGAGGATTAGTGGCATTCAGCAAAATGAAGGTGAATCTTTTCCCACTTATTATGAACGTTTTAAAACTCTTGCCGCTTCATGTCCACAACATCAAATGAAGGAGGAGCTTCTTCTTCAATATTTCTACGAAGGGCTTCTACCCATTGAACATCAAATGCTAGATGCCTCAGCGGAAGGAGCTTTGGTGGACAAGACACCCACGGCTACCAAGACCTTGATTGCTAACTGAGCTTTGAACGCTCAACAATATGAAGGTGTTGGATGATAGGAGCATATTTATGCAACTTAGTTAGCTTGTTTCCTTGCATTTACGTTGTTAGTTCTTAGTTATTTTAGTATTCTAAGCTATTTTCGTGTGTTTGTAGGTCTAATGTGCAAAGTATGCAAGAAAGTTCATTTTAGTGCTTTTGGGAGCAGTTTTGGGCACTAAATGGATTGCACATGCTTGGAGCTAAGTGGATGGACGAAATTGAAGATCAAATGAGCTTAGGATCAAATGAAGGATGAAGAGTTCAAAATTGGAAGCCAAGGTTTCTAAAGTTGGAAGTTTCTATTTGTAAAGGTTTCCATTTTTGGGGTTTCCAAAACATGTAGGTTGATAGGAGCATATATATGCGACTTTGTTAGCTTGTTTCCTTGCATTTTCTTAGTTAGTTTCAACTTATTATAATGATTTAAGCTATTTTCGTGTGTTTTCAGGTCCAATTGGCAAAGTTGGCAAAAAGATGCAATTTGGAGCATTTTAGAGCAGTTTTGGGCTTGGAATGGATAGCACAAGTATGGAGCAAGATGGATGGACGAATTTGAAGTTCAAGAGAGGCTAGGAATGTGCAAAAGAGTTGAAGAAATAAATCCAAGACAAAGAAGATAAGGAATCAGCTACAAAGAAGGAGAATTATCCAAAACATTATCCAAACAACCTTATCTTAACCTTATCTTACCTTATCTTATCTTATCCTATCCTAATCTTATCCTAGCTCAATTCCAGCTACAAGGGGGACTCCTTTTCATATTAGGATGCCTAAAACCTGTTTTTAGGAGGCCTTTTTGTTCTAGAAACATGCCACAACACTCCTTTCTAGAAGCCCTAAAAATCTGACGCCCCAACCTTTCTAGATGGCCTTTTCCTTGTTGGTTTGGAGTCCTAAATCCTTTTCCTTGACAACCTAGGCCAAGTAATCCCTAGGCCTACAAATACACTATTTTGCTGCACCATTCAGACCACCACCCTCTACCATAACTCACCTACATCCATCCACCACACACTCATTGTGCCCCAGCCTTGCAAGGAAGGAAGAAATCTGGAGCGTTTTCTAGGTGTATTCTATCCTTTGTTTTCAATGTTTAAATTTAATTGTCTTTGTTTGATTGCGAACATGAGGAACTAATTTCTTTATAGTTAGAGGCGAATTCGAAGCCATGGACATATGTTTTATATGAATTGATTTCCTCCAGTTATGATTTCATGAATCGTGAATGTCGTTTACTTATCTGAGTTATTAAGAACTTGTTCTTGTGTGTTGATTAAGGAGGCCTACTTAGTTTGCATGCATGAATTTGATGCTAAAATATAAGGGAGTTTCACCTAATCGTTACAAACTTATATTTACAAGTAGTGGAGGTTGCTAGTCACGATCGCGTTAAGTAAATTCCCGGCAGGAGTGTCATGCTTTTCATAGTCACGAATGTCATGTCAATGCTTATGATTTTCACAAAACTTAATGATCTTTGTTTCGTGTCTCTATCATGCTTTTCATAGTTAGGGAGCTTAATAAAGAATGATTTGGGTTGTCGTATGCTTTTCATCTAATTCAATGAGTCTAGGGAAATCTGAGAATTAATTAGTTCTACACAATTAATTTGGGGCATTGTCATTCATGGTTTGTCGAAAGAATAACTGGAAATCGATTTATATGCATATGTTCATGTGTGGAGAAGGACCCTCTAACTAGCCTTTCACCCTTCTTAATTCATCAAAATTGTTTTTTCTAAAGTTTTTATGCAAAGTTTCTGTTTTAGTTTTCAATTCGTCAAAAACAATCCCCCTTTCATTTCAACTTGTTTTCAGAGTCAAAATCTGTTTTGTTTTAGTCTTTTGAGTCTTTTAAAGTTCTATTTTCGTCAAAATTACTCCCTAGTGTCTGTTTTGAGTCTATTTGGTTGTTTTAAGCTGTTTTGAGTGTTTTAAGTTAGTTTTGAGTCAATAGAGTCTAGTTTAGTGTTTTTGAGTCTAATTTGTGTTGATTAGCATCCCTAGTTAATCCCCGGTTTAGAACGATCCCTACTTGCATCTTTACTACAATTGTCATCAATAGGGTTTAATTTGTGTGTCAAGTTAATTTTCACATCAAATTTTGGCGCCGTTGCCGGGGATTAACAAATTTGCTAATCCCCCGTATCTGTTTGTGTTTTTGTCTTTACATTTTAGTTTTTTATTTTGTTTTGTTTCGTTTTCTTTGTTTCAGGTACTAGACATGGCAATTGCCAACATTCAAGCTCAATTGGCGAATCTTACTTCTCAACTGTCCCAGATTGCCAAAAGAACCACAATGCACACTGCCCCTACATTTGGGGTGCCCTATGGGTAAGGATGTCAAACTCATCAACGTCCTCAATTCACTGCGAACATTGGTGCTTGGGGTCATCATAGCCATAACCAATCAAGGGACAACATGTTTTCCAACACTTACAATTCCGATTGGAGAGATTATTTAGATTATATGTGGGGGGAAGCTCAACAAATTCAACAAGGTGGATATTGGCAGCAAGAGGAAGAGTTCTATTCAACATCTGCGCAGCCACCACAACCTCATATACAATATGCCCAACCCAACTCATGTTCGTCAATAGATTATGATCAAATTCTTGATGAATTAAATTCTTTGGTGCAGGGTTCACAAATCAAGCTAAGGAGGTTCAACAAGAAGGGTATTGGCAGCCATCTGAGGAGATCTATCAAAAGCCATATGAACCACCACAGCCTCAACCATATTCGGCCCAACCAAGTTCAGGTTCGTCAATGGATAATGATAAAATTCTTGAGTTACTCACTTCTTTATCTCAAGGACAAGAAAATCAAGACAAATGTGTGGACCATTTGGAAAAGCAAATTGGACAAATAGCGGAATTCATAGGACAGATTCTAGAGCAAAGTGAACTCTCCAACTCAACTATTGTCAATTCGATGGGAGATTTAGAAATCCATGATGCTATTATTTTGGGAAGTGCTATGGAGGTTGGAGCTGACCTAAAAACGTCCAAACATACCTTAGAAGTGGACAAAGAGCTGCTGATTGAGGAGGAGGAGGAAGACACACTCACAGTAAGGGAAGAACAACCCTTGCCGCAGCCCCCTAAGCCTTCTCAACCACCCACCACAAGTAAGGACGTCCCAAATTCAATTCATTCTAATGTTATTCCTCCGAATGCACCTTTTTCTCGCAGGTTTTTAATTCCCAAGAAAGATGAGAGTGAAAACAACATTGTGGAAGCCTTCTCAAAGGTGCCAAGTACTATCCCAATTCTTGATACACCAAATCAAATTCCAGAATGTGTTGAATTTCTTAAAGAAGTGGCTGGAGAATATCAAGAATGGATCAAAGAGGATGTTCATGAGACAACAAAGCCCAAAGAAGTTGAATTTTATGACAGGGGACAAGCCACAACTCTCAAAACACCAAATCTGGACGAATTTTCTAGTCCTACAACTTTCGAAGGGGTGTTTATTCTTGAGTTCACGTCGGAGCAAACAAGTAAGCCACCTCCCCGAATTTCAATTTTGTTTTATACTAATATGTTGTTAATGATTCAGGCACCCACACTAGAATTTAAACCATTGCCGGATCATTTCAAGTATCACCTTCCATTCAAAGATCAATTCCATGCCGTGGCCTCCAATGAAGCATAATAGAAGGAAGGTTCATCCGGCTGGAAGACGTTAAAGCAAGCGCTTCTTGGGAGGCAACCCATGCAAATAAAGAAGACCTAGGAACTCTCCGGTCCTACAACCAGATTTGCGTTCCTAAACCTTACTCTTTATTGCTTTTACTTTGCCATCTTTGTTATGTTTGTTAGTTGTGTTGTTTGCTTGCTTTTGTGTTAGTCTATGTTTGAAACATTGAGGACAATGTTTGGTTTAAGTGTGGGGGGGTAAACAAAGTGTTTTCATTGAAAAATTCGTAGGTTTTTATAACCCATCACTTCTAAGGTTGTTTTTCACTGTTTTTGAGTGTTTTTAATGTCTTTTGAAGTGTTTTTATGTGTCTTGAAAGAAAAATACGAAAATTTACAAAAAAATTTGAAAACGTTTTGAAAAATACCAAAAAGAGTCGTTTTTAGAGTCGTTTTTGTGTTTGTGTCTTAGGGTACCTTCCAACACAATGATGAGGATTTGGTTTTTAATTGCATGACTGTTAAAGAAAGTTACAAACATGGACTGAAATTTGATATGCTCTTTTGTTTATGCTTGGTTATAGTTGACATTCATGAATTCACATGTAATCACAAAGGAAAAAAAAATCAGTTTTTTAATAGGGGCATATTTATGCACCTTAGTTAGCTTGTTCTTGTGCATTTATGTTGTTTTTCCTTAGTTAAAGTAGTCTTTTAAGCTAGTTTGATGTATTTTCAGGTTCTAAGGGCAAAGTTGGCAAAAAGATGCATTTTAGAGCAAATCTGGGCTTGGAATGGATAGCACAAGCAGTGGGCAAGAAGATGGACGAATTTGGAGTCCAAATGGAGTTAGGAATATGTTTCAAGGTTGGAGAAATAAATTCAAATCATTGAAGATAAGGAATCAGCTCAGAAGAAGGAGAATTATCCAAAACATTATCCAAACAACCTTATCTTATCTTATCCAATCCTTATCCTATCTTAACTAACCTTATCCTATCCTAATCCTTTTCTAACACAATTCCTGGTACAATGAGGGTTTATTTTCTGATTGGGGGACATTTAATTTAGGATTCTAGGGACCCTAAGTTCTTGCCGCACCTAGCCTTCTAGAAAATCTGATTTCCTTGCCTTGCAAGGCTTTCTAGAAGCCTTATCCCTCCTTATCCAAACTTGCCGCACCTTAGGCCTTTTCCCATTAAAACTCTGATTGTTTTAAACCTATTTCTGGATGGATTTGGCTTTCTAGAAGCCCTAATCTGATTTACCTAGGGTTTTTGGTGCCTATATATATATATATTTCTACACCCTTCGCCGCAGGTACCACCCTCCATATACATCATTCACGCCATCTACACTACACACATCCCTTGCTGTAGCCTTCATCACCATACCACCATACTTCCTGACCTTGCCGCACCATCCATTCCCCTTAAACACTACTACACCACTCCATATTCTTTCACCCATACACCTAAGTCCCTAAACCTGTCCCGAGTCCTTGTGCCGCAGCAAAGAAGAGGAGAAGAAGCCTTGGACGTGCATGCCATTCAAGTTCGAATTGCTGGAAGTTTTAGGTGTTTCCTTTCCTTTGATTTCAATGTTTAAATTCAATACTCTTTGTTTTGTAGGTATGAGGAACTAAACCCCCCTTGGCTAGGGGGGGATTCGAAACCATGTGTATGCTTGCTATATGACTTGATTACCTCTAATTGCGTTTCATAAGTTGTGAATTCAATTTACTTATCTATTTGAATTAAACTGATTTGTGTGTGTTGGTTGAGAGTGCACGCTTAATTGTCATGCATAAATCTAATGCTAGGATATAAGGAAGTTTCACCTAATCGTTACAAACTTATATTCACAAGTAGTAAAGGTTGATGATCTCAATTATGTTAAGTAAATTTTTGGCATAAGTATCATGCGCTTTCATAGTTACAAGTGCCTCATCAATACTTATGATTTCCATTGAACGTAATGATCTTTGATTGTATCTCTAGTATGCGCTTTCATATAAAGAACTCTTGAAGAATAATTTGATTGTGATGTGCATTTTCCGTCCAATTCATTGACATAAGGGAAATCTGAAAGTTAATTTAAGCGGACCTAATTAACTTGGAGTGTTGAGAATTCGTGGTTTATGGAATTGCAATTAGAAATCGTTTTGTATGCAAGTATGACATGTGTGGAGAAGAACCCCTTAGCTAGCCTTCCATCCATTCATTTAAACCAAATTCATTTTAAAATCTGTTTTGTTTTACAAAGTTTATGTTTTGTTTTCAAATTCGTCAAACCCAATTCCCCCTTTATTTTGAAGTGTCAAATTAGTTAGAAAGTGATTTAAGGTTGTGTTTTTAAGTGTCTTGAGTCCAGTTATAACATATTTCCGTCCAAATTCTTCCTTAGTGCTCAAAATTGCCCAGAAAGTGGTTTTAAGGCAGTTTTGGGTGTTTGTTTGCTGTTTTGAGTCTTTTGGTTTGTTTTAGTGTTTTAAAGTATAGTTTTGCATTCTTTGAGTCTAATTTAGTGTTTTAACTTTGTTTTAAGTTTTTGAGTCAGTTTTCAAGTGATTTAGCAATCCCTCCTAATCCCCGGCCTAGAACGATCCCTACTTACATACTTTGCTACAATTGATAAAAAGAGGGTTTAATTTGTGTGCTTATATATTTTGCATCAAATTTTTGGCGCCGTTGCCGGGGAATAGCAACTTTGCTAATCCCTTGGATTGTTATTTTCGTTTGGTTTAATTAGATCAGATTCTGACCTCATTTTTGTTTCTTGTTTTAGGTACTAGTTTATGACTCGGAGTTCTCATCCGGTTCGTGAACATATTTTGGACTTTGACGACGATTTCATGCGAGAGTTGAGACGAAAGAGGAAGAATCCAGAACCAAGTGAATCAAGTGCAAGTTCAGAAGTCGAATCTGAATTTGAAGAGGAAGTAGAAGACATGGCTGTGGACAATCGTACAATCAAAGAGCTTTCAGCCTCAGGACTTGACAATGCCGTGCCCTTATGCATTCAATATCCTAGGGCGGCCCAAGGTAAGACTGATGAGTTTGAATTGAAGTCAAGCTTGTTGCATCACATTCCTAAGTACCATGAGCTGTCCATGGAAGATCCAAACAAGCATTTGAAGGAATTTGAGGTGGTGTGCTCAAGCATGACACCAATCAACGTAGATGGGAATATTCTGATGATGAAGGCCTTTCCCTTTTCTCTCTTGGAAAAGGCGAAGGATTGGTTGTATGAATTGGCTCCCGGAACTGTCACATCGTGGGAGAGCATGAAACGGGCTTTCTTGGAGAAGTTTTTCCCAACTTTTCGAGTCATCACCATACGAAAAAGGATAAGTGGAATTCAGCAAGAAGAAGGTGAGTCTTTTCCTACGTATTATGAACGTTTTAAATCTCTTGTTGCTTCATGTCCACAGCATCAGATGAAGGAGGAACTTCTCCTGCAATACTTCTACGAGGGACTTCTACCAATCGAATGTCAAATGTTAGATGCCTCAGCGGGAGGAGCCTTGGTGGACAAGACCCCCACGGCTGCAAAGACCTTGATTGCTAATCGAGCGTTGAACGCTCAACAATACGAAGGTGTTGGACAAAGGAGCATTCCACGGCAACACCAAGTGAATGAGGTAAGTGCTATAACCGAACTTCAAAATCAAATGGCTAATCTTACCACTATTCTTTCTCAGGTTGTTGAAGGACCAAAAGTGCAAACCGTGGCTTCTTGTGGCGTGTGCTCCATGCAAGGACATCCCACGGATAAGTGCCCACAATTGATAGAGAATGGAGGGTGGGAGACACTCAATGCCATGGGTTTTGGGAATCAATACCAAAACCGTGGTGACCCCTTTTCCAATACTTACAATCCCGGTTGGCGTGACCATCCAAATTTCAAATGGCGAGAACCCCAACAAGGCCAACAACAAAGCGGATTTAGGCAACAACCCCCGAGTTTCTATCAAAAGCCGTTGGCACTAACACAAGCCCAAGCACAACCTGCCCAAAACAAGTCAGGTTCTTCAATTAATAATGATCAGATTTTTTAATTACTAACTTCTATGGCGCAGGGTATGCAAACCAGGGACAAGAAGGTGGATGAGTTGGAGAAGCAAGTAGGGCAGATTGCCGAGTTCATGGGGCAATTTTGAGAGCAAGGTAAGTTGCCAAGTTCAACCGTTGTCAATCCAAAAGGTGGATTCGAATCTGCAAAAGCCATGAGTTTGCGAAGTGGAAAGTAAGTAGGATCTGACCCTAAACCATCCAAATCATGTTCCAATGAGGAGGAAGAGTTGAGAATTGAAGAGGAGGAACAAGGCCCACTCACGGCAAAGGTGGAAACACCTTTGCCACAAGCCCTAAGTGATCCTAAACCATCCAATTTGTCCAATAGAGGTAAGAACGTGTCAAATTCAGTTCCTACTAATGTTTTTCCTTCAAATGTTCCTTTTCCAAATAGGTTCAAGCAAACAAAGAAAGAAGAAGCTAAAAAGGACATTCTTGAGACGTTTAGGAAAGTTCAAGTCAATATTCCCCTTTTGGATGCAATTAAGCAAGTCCCCAGGTACGCCAAGTTCTTGAAGGAACTTTGCACTAATAGGAGGAGGATTTCGACCAAGGAGGTTGTAAAAGTGGGTGAAAACGTCTCAGCCATCTTGCAACGCAAACTGCCCCCTAAATGCAAAGATCCGGGTAGTTTTACAATTCCGTGTGTTATTGGTAATTCTAGGTTTGAATCTGCCATGTTAGACTTAGGTGCATCTATAAATGTCATGCCATATTCAATTTATGCATCTATGAACCTAGGAGCGTTGAAAAACGATGGTGTTTTCATACAATTGGCCGATAGATCTAATGCCTATCCAAAGGGAGTTTTGGAGGATGTTTTGGTGCAGGTTAATCACTTGATGTTCCCAGCGGATTTCTACGTGCTTGAAATGGATGAATCAGACCATTCCCCGTCATTGCCCATCCTCCTTGGAAGGCCATTCATGAAAACTGCTCGTACGAAGATCGATGTGTTTAATGGCACTTTGACGATGGAATTTGATGGGGAAGTTATTAATTTCAATCTTTCTGATTCTATGAAGTACCCTAGTGAGAATCATTCATGTTTTGCTATTGATATAATTGACTCTTTGGCGCAGGACCATTTGTACAATTTGAAGGACGATGCACTTGAATTGGCCATTGCACAAGGAAGGGACATGCGAAACATTGAAATAGCCACCAAGGAAACCCACGGCATGCATGAAGCATCCTTTGCCGTGCCCCCTAGTGAGGATGTCATTGAGATGGTGGCTGCCCTCGAGTCATTACCATCACAATCTGGTAAGTTTTTGGACCCAATTCTAAGTTCAGTTTCGGCTAATAAGATGCTTCCCCCAGTTGTGCAGCCACCTACACTTGAACTTAAGCCTTTGCCGAGTCACTTGAAGTACATTTTCTTGGGAGAGGTGATAGGAGCATATTTATGCGACTTAGTTAGTGTGTTTCCTTGCATTTTCTTAGTTAGTTTCTACTTATTATAGTGATTTAAGCTATTTTCGTGTGTTTTCAGGTTCAAATGACAAAGTTGGCAAAAAGATGCAATTTGGAGCATTTTAGAGCAGTTTTGGGCTTGGAATGGATAGCACAAGTATGGAGCAAGATGGATGGACGAAATTGAAGTTCAAGAGAGGCTAGGAATGTGCAAAAGAGTGGAGAAATAAATTCAAGTCAATTAAGATTGATAGGAGCATATTTGTGCGACTTAGTTAGTGTGTTTTCTTGCATTTACTTAGTTATTTGTTGCTTATTATAGTGTCTTAAGTCATTTTCGTGTGTTTGTAGGTCCAATTGGCAAAGTTGGCAAAAAGATGCAATTTGGAGCATTTTAGAGCAGTTTTGGGCTTGGAATGGATAGCACAAGTATGGAGCAAGATGGATGGACGAATTTGAAGTTCAAGAGAGGCTAGGAATGTGCAAAAGAGTTGAAGAAATAAATCCAAGTCAAAGAAGATAAGGAATTAGCTACAAAGAAGGAGAATTATCCAAAACATTATCCAAACTACCTTATCTTATCCTTATCTTATCCAAACCTTATCTTATCTTATCTTACCATGCCTTATCTTATTCTATCCTAATCCTTTCCTAACTTAATTCCTGCTGTAAAAGGGTTTTAATTTCAGTTTAGGAGACATAAAAACCTGATTTCTAGGAACCTTATCCTCTCCTACAAAGGTGCCGCACCCCTTGTCCTTGATCCCTTGGGTTTTTGACCTTCTAGATGTTCTATTTCCTGCTTGGATTACATAACCTTTTCCCCTTAGGATTGTGTTTTATTTTCCTACACAAACTACATTTTGTAATCCTTTTCCTACACTACATGTTTGTGCCGCACCTCCCCCTATAAATAGACCCTTTTGGTGCACCATTCACACACACCATCTCTCATTCACACATCTCTACAATACCATTCAGCCATACCCTCATTGTGCCGCAACTTGCAAGCAAGGCAACTTGCAAGCAAGGAAGAAAGGAATCTGGAGCATTTTCTAGGAAGTTTTCTATCTTTGTTCAATGTTTAATTTTATTTATATTTGTTTGATTGCGAACATGAGGAACTAATTTCTTTATAGTTAGAGGCGAATTCAAAGCCATGGACATATGTTTTATATGAATTGATTTCCTCCAGTTATGATTTCATGAATCGTGAATGTGGTTTGCTTAACTGTTTTATTAAGAACTTGTTCTTGTGTGTTGATTAAGGATGCATACTTAGTTTGCATGCATGAATTTGATGCTAAAATATAAGGGAATTTCACCTAATCGTTATGAACTTATATTTACAAGTAGTGGAGGTTGTTAGTCACGATCGCGTTAAGTAAATTCCTGGCAGGAGTGTCATGTTTTTCATAGTCACGAATGCCTTGTCAATGCTTATGATTTTCACAAAGCTTAATGATCTTTGTTTTGTGTCTCTATCATGCTTTTCATAGTTAGGGAGCTTAATAAAGAATGATTTGGGTTGTCGTATGCTTTTCATCCAATTCAATGAGTCTAGGGAAATCTGATGATTAATTAGTTCTACACAATTAATTTGGGGCATTGTCATTCATGGTTTGTTGAAAGAATAACTGGAAATCGATTTATATGCATATGTTCATGTGTGGAGAATGGCCCTCTAACTCGCCTTTCACCCTTTTCAAATCACAAAATTCGTTTTTTATAAAGTGTTTTATGCAAAGTTTCTGTTTTAAGTTTTAAATTCGTCAAAAACAATCCCCCTTTCATTTCAACTTGTTTTCAGAGTCAAAATCTGTTTTGTTTTAGTCTTTTGAGTCTTTTAAAGTTCTATTTTCGTAAAAATTACTTGTTAGGTCTAGAATTGAGTCTTGTTGATTGTTTCTTGCTGTTTTTAGTGTTTTAAGTTAGTTTTGAGTCAATAGAGTCTAGTTTAGTGTTTTTGAGTCTAATTTGTGTTGATTAGCATCCCTAGTTAATCCCCGGTCTAGAACGATCCCTACTTACGTCATTGCTACAATTGTCATCAATAGGGTTTAATTTGTTGTCAAGTTAATTTTCACATCAAAGATAAGGAATCAGCTACAAAGAAGGAGAATTATCCAACCTTATCTTATCCAAACTAACCTTATCTTACCTTACCTTATCTTATCCTATCCTAATCTTATCCTACCTTAATTCCAGCTACAAGGGGGACTCCTTTTCATATTAGGATGCCTAAAACCTGTTTTTAGGAGGCCTTTTTGTTCTAGAAACATGCCACAACACTCCTTTCTAGAAGCCCTAAAAATCTGACGCCCCTACCTTTCTAGATGGCCTTTTCCTTGTTGGATTGGAGTCCTAAATCCTTTTCCCTGACAACCTAGGCCAAGTAATCCCTAGGCCTATAAATACACACATCTGCTGCTACATTCAGACCACCACCCTCTACCATAAGTCACCTACATCCATCCACCACCATTCACCACACACTCTTGTACCGCAGCTTTGCAAAGGAAGGAAGGAAGAAATCTGGAGCGTTTTCTAGATGTATTCTATCCTTTGTTTTTAATGTTTAAATTTAATTGTCTTTGTTTATTTGTGATCATGAGGAACTAAACCCCTTCTTAGCTAGGGGAGAATTCGAAACTATGAGCATATATGTGATATGAATTGATTTCCTCCAGTTATGATTTCATGAATCGTGGATGTGGTTTGCTTAACTGTTTGATTAAAACTTATTCTTGTATGTTGATTAAGGGTGCACACTTAGTTTACATGCTAGGATTTGATGCTAAAATATAAGGGAGTTTCACCTAATAGTTACAAACTTATATTTACAAGTAGTGGAGGTTGCTAGTCACGATCGCGTTAAATAAATTCCTGGCAGGAGTGTCATACAGTCATAGTCACGAATGTCATGTCAATGCTTATGATTTTCACAAAGCTTAATGATCTTTGATATGTATCTCTAGTATGCAGTCATATAGGGAACTTGATAAGAATAATTTGGTTTGCGGCGCTACGTCCAAATTCAATGAACTTAGGAAAATCTGAAGGTTAATGCGTGCAGTCACGGTTAATTTGGGGCATTGTCATTCATGGTTTATAGAAAGAATAACTGGAAATCGATTTGTGTTGCATATATGTCATGTGTGGAGAAGGATCCTCTAGCTAGCCTTTCACCCATCCAAAACACCCAATTTCGTACCTTTGTTACTTTGTTTCTTTAATTTGCTTAGTTTTAGTTAATTTGGTCAAAAACCCAATCCCCTTTATTTTCTTGTGTCAACTTAGTTAGAATCTGTTTAATTTTGTGTCTTTTAGCATTTTGAGTCAAGTTAAAGTCAGAATTCGTCCAAATAACTCCCTAGTGTCTGTTTTGAGTCTATTTGGTTGTTTTAATCTATTTTGAGTCTTTTAAGTTTGTTTTAATCTGTTTTGAGTCTTTTAAGTTTGTTTTGAGTCTCGTAAGTCTAGTTTAGTGTTTTAGAGTTTAATTGGTGTAGATTAGCATCCCTTCTAATCCCCGGCTAGAACGATCCCTACTTACACATACTACATTGATAGGGTTTAAATTTGAGTGGAATTTAATTTCACATCAAATTTTTGGCGCCGTTGCCGGGGATTAGCAAATTTGCTAATCCCCTGTGTTTCTGTTTGTGTTTTTGTTTTTACGTTTTAGTTTTTGATTTTGTTTTGTTCTGTTTTCTTTGTTTCAGGTACTAAACATGGCAATTGCAAACATTCAAGCTCAATTGGTGAATCTTACTTCTCAATTGTCCCAGATTGCCGAAAGAACCACAATGCACACTGCCCCTACATTTAATGTACCCTATGGGCAAGGACATCAAACTCATCAATTCACTGCGAATGGAGGTGCTTGGGGTTATCAAGGCCATAACCAATCAAAGCACAACCTGTTTTCCAACGCTTACAATTCCGATTGGAGAGATTATTCAGATTATATGTGGGAGGAACCTCAACAAATTCAACAAGGTGGATATTGGCAGCAAGATGGGGAGTTCTATTCAAGATCTGCGCAGCCACCACAACCTCATATACAATATGCCCAACCCAACTCAGGTTCGTCAATAGATTATGATCAAATTCTTGATGAATTAAATTCTTTGGCGCAGGGTTCACAAAATCAAGTTAAGGAGGTTCAACAAGGAGAATATTGGCAGCCATATGAGGAGTTCTATACAACGCCTATGCAGCCACCACAACCTCCCCCACAACAATTCCAATCGAATTCAAGTATGCCTATGAGTTATGATGAAATTCGTGACGTACTAACCTCTTTGAAGCAGGGCTCACAACAAGAAGGGTATTGGCAACCATCTGAGGAGATCTATCAAAAGCCATATGAACCACCACAGCCTCAACCATATTCGGCCCAACCAAGTTCAGGTTTGTCCATGGATAATGACCAAATTGTTCAATTATTAACTACTATGGCGCAGGATATGCAGGGCCAAACCAAGACAATAGGTGAATTGAACAATCAACTTGGAGAGATGGTAGAGTTCATGGCACAAATGCAAGAACAAAGCAAACTCTTCAACTCAAACATTGTAAATCCAATGGGAGATTTTGAAATCATTGAAGCTATCACTTTAGAAAGTGCTATGGAGGTTGAAACTGACGCAGAACCGTCCAAACACAACCCTAACATGGATGAACAGATGCTGCTAATTAAGGAGGAGGAAGAAGAAATACCCTTGCCGCAGACCCCTAGTGTTTCTAGGCCATCCAATCAAGAAAGTGAAAAGGACATCGTGGAAGCCCTTCCCAAGGTGCAAAGTGATATCCCAATTCTTGATACACCAATTCAAATTCCAGAATGTGTTGAATTTCTTAAAGAACCTGGTACATCAAGAAGAATGATTCAAGAGAAAGAAGTGGCTGGAGAATATGTAGAATGCATCAAAGAGGATGTTCGTGAGACAACAAAGCCCAAAAAAGTTGAATTTTATGACACGGGACAAGTCACAACCATCACATTCAACATGGCCAAGTGCAAAGTTCCTGAAACTTTCAAAGATGTGGTGTTTGTCCTTGAGTTCTTGTCGGAGCACACAGGTAAGCCACCTCCCCGAATTTCAATTTTGTTTTATACTAATATGTTGTTAATGATTCAGGCACCCACACTAGAATTTAAACCATTGCCGGATCATTTCAAGTATCACCTCCCATTCAAAGATCAATTCCATGCCGTGGCCTCCAATGAAGCATAATTGAAGGATTCGTCTGGCTGGAAGACGTTAAAGCAAGCGCTTCTTGGGAGGCAACCCATGCAAATAAAGAAGACCTAGGAACTCTCGGCTCCACAACCAAATTTCCGTTTCTAAACCCTACTCTTTATTGCTTTTACTTTGCATATTTGTCATGTTTGTTTGTTGTGTTGTTTGCTTGCTTTTGTGTGTGTCTATGTTTGAAACATTGAGGACAATGTTTGGTTTAAGTGTGGGGGGGGTAAACAAAGTGTTTTGTTGAAAATTCGTAGGTTTTTATCACCCATCACTTCTAAGGTTGTTTTTCACTGTTTTGAGTGTTTTTAGTGTGCTTTGAAGTGTTTTTATGTGTCTTGAAAGAAAAATCCGAAAATTTGAAAAAAATTGAAAAAAGTTTGAAAAATACAAAAAGAGTCGTTTTTGTGTGTTTGTTTGTGTCTTAGGGTACCTTCCAACACAATGATGAGGATTTGGTTTTTAATTTCATGACTGTTAAAGAAAGTTACAAACATGGATTGAAGTTTGATATGCTCTTTGGTTTATGCTTGGTTATAGTTGACATTCATGAATTCACATGTAATCACAAAAAGGATAAAATCAGTTTTTGTAACATGCTTGAAGGAAGAAACTCAAACTAACGCTACAACCCTGAGAGACTTGAGCCTATACTTTATTTGGAGAGTTATTAATCTGACATTCTCGTTTTCTAAAGTCGTTGCATGATCTCATCATTCTTTGCTTGGTTGCTACTTAGAATGCATTTCATCATTTAGTTCCAAATACTAGAACTCATGTCCGTTTCATTCAAAGCATAAAATTGATTGCATAACAAATAAACAAGATGAAGTTGTTTAGTTAAAACCAGAGCCAAAAAGCCTTAACCCTTAGCATATGTATTGTAGGTTTAACCCCTTTGAGCCTTATTTAGCCTATTTTCTTTGTTAGCTGCATTATCCTTACCTAGCCTAGTATTTAGGACCATCCTTACCCTTGTTCTTAAGGATAGTGAAGCATAACCTAGAGTGAATTCCCTTTGTTCGTCATTAGGCAGCAAACAAGTGTGGGAGAAGGTTTTTAGTGGTTTTGTGTGCCAAAGAAGTAGAAAAGGGCACGTGTGAGAAGAAAAAAAAAAAACAAAAATCGTAGAAAAAGAAGAAGAAAAGAAAAAGTGTGTGAAAAAGAAAGAAAAAGAGTTGAGAAACAAGTGAGAATGAGCTCACAAGTGTTGGTTGTTGAAGAAAGGGTCCAAAAGTTTGAATCTGGCCCTAGAAGTTGTATGAATCTTCCCTTTGTGTTCAAAGTTAGTTGCTGCATTCAGAAGGGAGTTCTAAGTGTTGATTTCATTACTTTGCTAGCTATTGCTTTAAGAACGTTTGTTTTCCTTACCTTTCTTTGTTAGCCAATGCCTTAGCCCCGTTACAACCCTTAGACTTCTATCTTGATTGTTATGTGTTTCAATATGTGGAGTTTGAGATTGGTCTGAGCATATGGTGTCCCTGCATTCAATTTGGAGTTAGATGCGGCTGGAATGCATAGGAAGCTCCAATTGAATGAACTTGAGGAGATAAGGAATGAAGCATATGAGAATGCTCGAATCTACAAAGAGAAGACCAAGGCCTTTCATGACAAGATGATTCATGGCAAATCATTCTCAATTGGGCAGAAAGTGTTGCTATTCAATTCTCGTCTTCGGTTGTTTCCTGGTAAGTTACGTTCCAAGTGGGTTGGCCCATTTGTTGTTACTAATGTTTTTGTTCATGGTGCAGTGCAAATCAAAAGCTTGAAAAGTGGACAAGAATTCAAGGTGAATGGGCACCGATTGAAGCCATATTATGAGAGCTTTGTGGAGCAAACCGTGGATGACATCTCCTTGGATGCCGTGGGTACCAATCTGGAATGAATGGGCGTTTCGTTCGGCTGTACGACGTTAAAGCAAGCGCTACTTGGGAGGCAACCCATGCATTCAACAAAGGAAGACCTAGGGAGCACTCCAATTCCAGATTTGCGTTCCTAAACCCTTCTCTTTGTTGTTGTTTTCGTTTCTGCCTTGTTTATTGTTTAGTTGCTGTTTTGTTTGTTTGTTGTTTATTTGTGTTAGTTATGCTTGAAACATTGAGGACAATGTTTGATTTAAGTGTGGGGGGGGGGGGGGTAACCAAAGTGTTTTGATGCAAATTCGTAGGGTTTTATCACCCATAACTTCTAATGTTGTTCCTTGCTGTTTTTAAGAGTTTTTAAGCTGTTTTAGTGTGTTTTGACTCAAAAATCCGAAAATTGAAGAATTGTTTTAAAAAACCCGAAAAAGAGTTGTTTTTGTGTGTTTGTTTGTGTCTTAGGGTACCTTCCAACACAATGATGAGGATTCGGTTTGTAATTGCATGACTGTTAAAGAGAGTTGTAAACATGGATGAAAGTTTGATTTACTCTTTGGTTTTTGCTTGGTTGTGGTTATAACTTATGAATTCACATGCAATCATAAAAGAAAAATCAGTTTTTGTAACATGCTTGAAGGAAGGAACTCAAACTAACGCTACAACCTTGTGAGACTTGAGCCTAAACGTTTATTTGGAGAGTTAATAATCTGTGCATTGTTGTTTTCTAAAGTCGTTGCATGATCTCATTATTCTTTGCTTGGTTGCTACTTAGAAGGCGTTTCATCATTTAGTTCCAAACACTAGAACTCATGCCCAATTCATTCTAAGCATGTTATTGATTTGCATAACACATATTCAAGATGAAGTTGTGTAGTGACCACCATAGCCAAATTGCCGTATCTCCCTATTTCATTGTGTTTTGTAGGTTTTAACCCCGTTGAGCCTTGTTTAGCCTATGTTCTTTGTTAACCCACATTATCCTCACCTAGCCTAGATTAGGACCATCCATACCTTTGTTCTTGAAGCATAGTAACGCATGACTCAATATGAATTCCTTTTGATCATTGTTTGGCAGAAAACAAGTGTGGGGGAAGTGAGTTTTGTTGTGGGTGTGCCAAAGTCTTGAATGAGGCATGGCAAAGAAAAGAAAAAGAAAAAAAAAGGAAGAAAAATTCGTGGAAAATAGAAAGAAAAAAAAAGTTGTGAAAAGAATGAAAAAGGAGTTGAAAGGATGTGAAAAAGAGTTCTCAAGTGTCGTTTGTTGAAGGAAGGGTCCAAAACATTGAATCCGGCCCTAATTGTTGCTTGAATCTTCCCTTTGTGTTTAAAAGTTGATTTCTGCATGCTAAAGGGAGTTCTAAGTGTCATATTCATTACTTTGCCTGCTATTGCTTTAAGAACGTTTGTTTTTCCTATCCTTTCGTTGTTAGCCAACTCCCCAAGCCCTGTTACAACCCTTGACTTTAATCTTGAGTGTTGTGTGTTTCAATTTGTGGAGTTTGAATTTGGTTTGAGCATATGGGTCACTGGTTCTCGCATCTAAGTAGTAGCGTTATATTCATGAGATCATATCTAAACATGTTATTAACTCCGGAAATTGCTTTTCTTTGTTATATACATATGTAAGCGTTCGTTTTCATATTTACATCAATCTTCTCACATATAACTAGTGTAGGGTGTGTAGTTAGAAAATCTGAGTGAAGATTGAGTGCATATCTTGTAAGGAGTTGAGGGAATTCTCTAAGGCATGTTACTACATTCAAAACATCGTTTTAATTGGTTATTTGTGAACTAGTAAGTAGTGACTATGATTAAGTATGTGCTTAAGCGTAAAGATGGCCAAAATCTGTGGGAATGATGATTTTTAACATGTCATGTGCATTGGAAATCCCTGAGACAATTGTTGGAAGGTTTAGGTTGTGTTATACTTGTTTTGTTTCGTTTTGTTTACTTTGTTTCGTTCTGTTTTGCTTGAGGACTAGCAAAAGCTAAGTGTGGGGGAATTTGATAGGGGCATATTTATGCACCTTAGTTAGCTTGTTCTTGTGCATTTATGTTGTTTTTCCTTAGTTAAAGTAGTCTTTTAAGCTAGTTTGATGTATTTTCAGGTTCTAAGGGAAAAGTTGGCAAAAAGATGCATTTTAGAGGAAATCTGAGCTTGGAATGGATAGCACAAGCAGTGGGCAAGAAGATGGACGAATTTAGAGTCCAAATGGAGTTAGGAATATGTTTCAAGGTTGGAGAAATAAATTCAAATCATTGAAGATAAGGAATCAGCTCAGAAGAAGGAGAATTATCCAAAACATTATCCAAACAACCTTATCTTATCTTATCTTATCCAATCCTTATCCTATCTTTACTAACCTTATCCTATCCTAATCCTTTTCTAACTCAATTCCTGGTACAATGAGGGTTTATTTTCTGATTGGGGGACATTTAATTTAGGATTCTAGGGACCCTAAGTTCTTGCCGCACCTAGCCTTCTAGAAAATCTGATTTCCTTGCCTTGCAAGGCTTTCTAGAAGCCTTATCCCTCCTTATCCAAACCTGCCGCACCTTAGGCCTTTTCCTATTAAAACTCTGATTGTTTTAAACCTATTTTTGGATGAATTTGGCTTTCTAGAAGCCCTAATCTGATTTACCTAGGGTTTTTGGTGCCTATATATATATTTCTACACCCTTCGCCGCAGGTACCACCCTCCATATACATCATTCACGCCATCTACACTACACACATCCCTTGCCGCAGCCTTCATCACCATACCACCATACTTCCTGACCTTGCCGCACCATCCATTCCCCCTAAACACTACTACACCACTCCATATTCTTTCACCCATACACCTAAGTCCCTAAACCTGTCCCGAGTCCTTGTGCCGCAGCAAAGAAGAGGAGAAGAAGCCTTGGACGTGCATGCCATTCAAGTTCAAATTGCTGGAAGTTTTAGGTGTTTCCTTTCTTTTGATTTCAATGTTTAAATTCAATACTCTTTGTTTTGTACGTATGAGGAACTAAACCCCCCTTGGCTAGGGGGGGATTCGAAACCATGTGTATGCTTGCTATATGACTTGATTACCTCTAATTGCGTTTCATAAGTTGTGAATTCAATTTACTTATCTATTTGAATTAAACTGATTTGTGTGTGTTGGTTGAGAGTGCACGCTTAATTGTCATGCATAAATCTAATGCTAGGATATAAGGAAGTTTCACCTAATCGTTACAAACTTATATTCACAAGTAGTAAAGGTTGATGATCTCAATTGTGTTAAGTAAATTTTTGGCATAAGTATCATGCGCTTTCAAAGTTACAAGTGCCTCATCAATACTTATGATTTCCATTGAACGTAATGATCTTTGATTGTATCTCTAGTATGCGCTTTCATATAGAGAACTCTTGAAGAATAATTTGATTGTGATGCGCATTTTCCGTCCAATTCATTGACATAAGGGAAATCTGAAAGTTAATTTAAGCGGACCTAATTAACTTGGAGTGTTGGGAATTCGTGGTTTATGGAATTGCAATTAGAAATCGTTTTGTATGCAAGTATGACATGTGTGGAGAAGAACCCCTTAGCTAGCCTTCCATCCATTCATTTAAACCAAATTCATTTTAAAATCTGTTTTGTTTTACAAAGTTTATGTTTTGTTTTCAAATTCGTCAAACCCAATTCCCCCTTTATTTTGAAGTGTCAAATTAGTTAGAAAGTGATTTAAGGTTGTGTTTTTAAGTGTCTTGAGTCCAGTTATAACATATTTCCGTCAAATTCTTCCTTAGTGCTCAAAACTGCCCAGAAAGTGGTTTTAAGGCAGTTTTGAGTGTTTGTTTGCTGTTTTGAGTCTTTTGGTTTGTTTTAGTGTTTTAAAGTATAGTTTTGCATTCTTTGAGTCTAATTTAGTGTTTTAACTTTGTTTTAAGTTTTTGAGTCAGTTTTCAAGTGATTTAGCAATCCCTCCTAATCCCCGGCCTAGAACGATCCCTACTTACATACTTTGCTACAATTGATAAAAAGAGGGTTTAATTTGTGTGCTTATATATTTTGCATCATTTTTGTAACATGCTTGAAGGAAGAAACTCAAACTAACACTACAACCTTGAGAGACTTGAGCTTATACTTTGTTTGGAGAGTTATTAATCTGTGATTCTTTGTTTTCTAAAGTCGTTGCATGATCTCATCATTCTTTGCTTGGTTTCTACTTAGAATGCGTTTCATCATATAGTTCCAAATACTAGAACTCATGCCCATTTCATTCAAAGCATGGAATTGATTAGCATAACAAATAACAAGATGAAGTTGTTTAGTTAAAACCAGAGCCAAAAAGCCTTAACCCTTTGCATATGTATTGTAGGTTTAGCCCCTTTGAGCCATATTTAGCCTATTTTCTTTGTTAACCATATTATCCTTACCTAGCCTAGATTAGGACCATCCTTACCCTTGTTCTTAAGGCGTGGTGAAGCATGACCTAGAGTGAATTCCCTTTGTTCGTTATTAGGCAGCAAACAAGTGTGGGGGAGGGATTTTAGTGGTTTTGTGTGCCAAAGTAAAAAAGAGGCATGGGTAGGAAAGGAAAAAAAAAAGAAAAAAAAGAAAATTCGTGAGAAAAAGAAAAGAATAAGAAACGTATGTGAAAAAGTGTGAAAAGTGTTCAAAATAAGTGAGATTAAAGCTCACAGGTGTTGGTTGTTGAAGAAAGGGTCCAAAAAAAGTTGAATTCGGCCCTAAGTATGTGTGATCTTCCCTTTATGTATCAAACTTTGTGGCTGCATTTAAAAAGGGAGTTCTAAAGTTTGTGGTTGCATTTAAAAAGGGAGTTCTAAGTGTCAATTTCATTACTTTGCTCGCTATTGCTTTAAGAACGTTTGTTTTCTTTGATTTCTTTGTTAGCCAATACCCTTAGCCCCGTTACAACCCTTAGACTTCTATCTTGATTGTTATGTGTTTCAATATGTGGAGTTTGGGATTGGTATGAGCATATGGTATCCCTGGTTCTAGCGTCTAAGTAGTGGCATTCCATTCATGAGATCATATATATACATGCATTAATAATTCCAGAAAGTGCCTTCTTTGTTAATACATATGTGAGTACTCGTTTTCATGTTTACATCAATCTTCTCACATATACCTAGTGTAGGGAGTGTAGTCAGAAAATCTGTGTGAAAATAGAGTGTATATATTGTGAGGAATTGAGGGATTCTCTAAGGCATGTTACTACATTCAAAATGTTGTTTTAATTGATTGGATGCGAGCTAGTGTGTGGTAACTTTGATTAAGTATGTGCTCGAGAGTAAGGACAACTAAAATCTATGTAAGTAATGATTTTTAACATGTTATGCACCATTGGAAATCCCTGAGGTAATGTTGGAGGGTTTAGGTTATGTTTTGTTTGTTTGTTTTGCTCGAGGACTAGCAAAAGCTAAGTGTGGGGGAATTTGATAGGAGCATATATATGCGACTTTGTTAGCTTGTTTCCTTGCATTTTCTTAGTTAGTTTCTACTTATTATAGTGATTTAAGCTATTTTCGTGTGTTTTTAGGTCCAATTGGCAAAGTTGGCAAAAAGATGCAATTTGGAGCATTTTAGAGCAGTTTTGGGCTTTGAATGGATAGCACAAGTATGGAGCAAGATGGATGGACGAATTTGAAGTTCAAGAGAGGCTAGGAATGTGCAAAAGAGTTGAAGAAATAAATCCAAGTCAAAGAAGATAAGGAATCAGCTACAAAGAAGGAGAATTATCCAAAACATTATCCAAACTACCTTATCTTAACCTTATCTTACCTTATCTTATCCTAATCTTATCCTACCTTAATTCCAGCTACAAGGGGGACTCCTTTTCATATTAGGATGCCTAAAACCTGTTTTTAGGAGGCCTTTTTGTTCTAGAAACATGCCACAACACTCCTTTCTAGAAGCCCTAAAAATCTGATGCCCCAACCTTTCTAGATGGCCTTTTCCTTGTTGGTTTGGAGTCCTAAATCCTTTTCCTTGACAACCTAGGCCAAGTAATCCCTAGGCCTATAAATACACTATTTTGCTGCACCATTCAGACCACCACCCTCTACCATAACTCACCTACATCCATCGACCACACACTCATTGCGCCGCAGCCTTGCAAGGAAGGAAGAAATCTGGAGCGTTTTCTTGGTGTATTCTATCCTTTGTTTTCAATGTTTAAATTTAATTGTCTTTGTTTGATTGCGAACATGAGGAACTAATTTCTTTATAGTTAGAGGCGAATTCGAAGCCATGGACATATGTTTTATATGAATTGATTTCCTCCAGTTATGATTTCATGAATCGTGAATGTGGTTTACTTATCTGAGTTATTAAGAACTTGTTATTGTGTGTTGATTAAGGAGTCCTACTTAGTTTGCATGCATGAATTTGATGCTAAAATATAAGGGAGTTTCACCTAATCGTTACAAACTTATATTTACAAGTAGTGGAGGTTGCTAGTCACGACCGCGTTAAGTAAATTCCTGGCAGGAGTGTCATGCTTTTCATAGTCACGAATGTCATGTCAATGCTTATGGTTTTCACAAAGCTTAATGATCTTTGTTTCGTGTCTCTATCATGCTTTTCATAGTTAGGGAGCTTAATAAAGAATGATTTGGGTTGTCGTATGCTTTTCATCCAATTCAATGAGTCTAGGGAAATCTGAGAATTAATTAGTTCTACACAATTAATTTGGGGCATTGTCATTCATGGTTTGTCGAAAGAATAACTGGAAATCGATTTATATGCATATGTTCATGTGTGGAGAATGACCCTCTAACTAGCCTTTCACCCTTCTTAATTCATCAAAATCGTTTTTTCTAAAGTTTTTATGCAAAGTTTCTGTTTTAGTTTTCAATTCGTCAAAAACAATCCCCCTTTCATTTCAACTTGTTTTCAGAGTCAAAATCTGTTTTGTTTTAGTCTTTTGAGTCTTTTAAAGTTCTATTTTCGTCAAAATTACTCCCTAGTGTCTGTTTTGAGTCTATTTGGTTGTTTTAAGATGTTTTGAGTGTTTTAAGTTAGTTTTGAGTCAATAGAGTCTAGTTTAGTGTTTTTGAGTCTAATTTGTGTTGATTAGCATCCCTAGTTAATCCCCGGTTTAGAACAATCCCTACTTGCATCTTTACTACAATTGTCATCAATAGGGTTTAATTTGTGTGTCAAGTTAATTTTCACATCATAGGTTGCCTAATTACTCATTCTAGAAGCCCAAAACCGTGCCTAACACATTCCCCTTTTGTTTCAATCCTTGCTGCACAAGGGAGAGGTTTTCTTGCCTATTTTCTGTCATAAAACACATTCCTCTTTTGTTTCAATCCTTGCTGCACAAGAGAGAGGTTTTCTTGCCTATTTTCTGCCCAAAAATACTTCCCCTTTCTCTTACAAATCAATGCCACACCTTCTTTCCCTTTCTCTCTTAATTTCTGACCTTTAAAACACATTCCTTTTCTCTCCTACATATTCTGCCAAATTTCACATTCTTATTCTCTTTGATTTTCTGATTCTTTCTTACCTATTGAATTGTGGAACCAAAATAGCTAAGTATTGAACCTTTCCTATTATTTTCTGAGTACCCTAGCCCTTTAAATAAAGGTTGTTGCACCATTTAAATCTCTCTACACAATTTTTGCCGAAAATCCACAATCCAACCTTCACCATAACTCACCTATATCCATCCACCACCACTGCCACCTTGTGTTGCAGCAAAGGAGAAGGAAGGAGACCCTTGGGCGTGCTTGCATTCAAGACGTTGGATTGCTGGAACGTTTCTAGGTGTAATCTATCTTTGTTTTCAATGTTTAATTTAATTTCTCTTTGTTTTGCTGTGAACATGAGGAGCTAAACTCATTTGGCTAGGGGGAATTTCAAAGCCATGAATATATTTGCAATATGAATTGATTACCTTCTGTTGTGATTTCATAAATTGTGAATGCAATTTGCTTAACTGTTTGATTCAGAACTTATTCTTGTATGTTGATTAAGGATGCATACTTAGTTTGCATGCATGAATTTGATGCTAGAATATAAGGGAGTTTAACCTAATCGTTATGAATATTCACAAGTAGTGAAGGTCGCTGGTCACGATCATGTTAAGTAAATTCCTGGGAGGAGTATCATGCGCTTTCGTAGTTACGAATGCCTTGTCAATGCTTATGATTCTCATAGAACTTAATGATCTTTGATTGTATCTCTATTATGCGCTTTCATGTAGGGAACTTTTGAGGAATAATTTGATTGCGATGCGCTATTTCCGTCCAATTCTATGACATAAGGAAAATCTGAGGGTTAATTTAAGCGTACCTAATTAATCTGGGGTGTTGAGTTTCATGGTTTATCGAATGAACAACTGAAAATTGATTTGTATGCAACTGTGTCATGTGTGGAGAAAAACCTTCTAGCTAGCCCATCATCCATCCAATTCACCAAATTTGTCCAAATCTGTCTAGTTCTAGTTTCTGATTTGTTTTACGTTATTTTCGTCCAAAACCCAATCCCCCTTTACTTTGTTGTGTTAATTCGGTTAGAATCCGTCCAATTTTTGTTTTTAAGTGTCGCTGCTTGTGGTGTGTGTTCCATGCAAGGATATCTCACGGATAAGTGCCCTCAATTGTGATAGGAGCATATTTACATCACTTAGTTAGCTTGTTTCCTTGCGTTTACGTTGTTAGTTCTTAGTTATTTTAGTCTTTTAAGCCATTTTCGTGTGTTTTCAGGTTCTAAGGGCTAAAGGAGCAAGAAAGTGCATTTTGGTGCCTTTTGGAGCAGTTTTGGGCTTGGAATGGATTGCACATGCTTGGAGCTAAGTGGATGGACGAAATTGAAGATCAAATGAGCTTAGGATTGAATGAAGAATAAAGAGTTCGAAATTGGAAGCCAAAGTTTCTAAAGTTGGAAGTTTCTATTCTTGGCTTAGAAGTTTTCTAATCCTTCCTCACCTATGTTCCGGCCATAAAAGGGTTCCAAAACATGTTAGGTTGCCTCATTAAATGTTTCTAGAAGTCCTAGAACCTTTCCCTAACCTTGCCGCATATCTCCTTTCCCTTTCTTCCAAAATCTGCCACATAAGTGCCTTTCCCTTTCTCTCCACAACCTTGCCGCACAAGGGATCCTCTTCTTACTTATTTTCTGACCCGAAATCACATTCCCTTTGTGTGCTATGCCTTGCCACACAAGGAGGAGCCTTTCTTACTTATTTTGTGCCTCAAAACACATTCCTAAATCTGTCTTACATATTCTGCCGAATTTCACTTTCTTATTCTCTTTGATTTTCTGATTCTTTCTTACCTATTAAATTGTGGAAACAAAATAGCTAAGTATTGAACCTTTCCTATTATTTTCTGATTGCCTTTCAACCCTAGCCCTATAAATAAAGCCATCGGCACCATTAAAGGGCCCTGAACACATTCTCTGCATCCATTCCATCCACCTATCTACCTATCCATCCTCTACCACCCATCACCACCCATTCTACACACCTTAACCCCTTGTGCCGTAGCTCTACAAAGGAAGAAGGAGAGGATTAACTTGAAGCCGTGCCTAGCCATTCAAGACGTTGGATTGCTGGAACGTTTCTAGGTGTAATCTATCTTTGTTTTCAATGTTTAATTTAATTTCTCTTTGTTTTGCTATGAGCATGAGGAGCTAAACCTTTTTAGCTAGGGGAAATTTCAAAGCCATGAACATATTTGCAATATGAATTGATTAATTCCAGTTGTGATTTCATAAAGTGTGAATGCAATTTGCTTAACTTTTTTATTGATAACTTATTCTTGTATGTTGATTAAGGAGGCCTACTTAGTTTGCATGCTTGAATCTGATGCTAGAATATAAGGGAGTTTCACATAATTGTTACAAACTTATATTCACAAGTAGTGAACGTTGCTGGTCACGATCGTGTTAAGTTAAATTCCTAGCGTGAGTATCATGATGTCATAGTTACGAATGCTTTGTCAATGCTTATGATTTTCATAGAGCGTAATGATCTTTGATTATATCTCCATTATGATGTCATGTAGGGAACTTTTGAAGAATGCTTTGGGTTGTCGAATGATGTCATCCAATCCAATAATACAAGGAAAATCTAAGGGTTAACTAGTGATGTCACGGTTAATCTGGGGCATTGTCATTCATGGTTTATTGAAAAAGCAATTGGAGATTGATTTGTATGCAAGTGTTATGTGTGGAGAAGAACCCTCTAGCTAGCCCATCATCCATCCAATTCACCAATTTCGTGCAAATCTGTTTAGTTTCAGTTTCAGTTTTGTTTTTAGCTTAATTTCGTCCAAAACCCAATCCCCCTTTACTTTCTTGTGTTAGATTAGTTAGAAGTGTGTTTAAATCTATTCAAATTAGCGTTTTGAGTCTTACTAGTCTAGAATTCGTCCAAATGAGTCCCTAGTGTCTCTTTTGAGTCTTTTTGGTTATTTTAAGTTGTTTTGAGTCTTTTAAGTTTGTTTTGAGTCTTCCGAGTCTTGTTAAGTGTTTTTAACTTTGTTTTTATGTTTTTGAGTCAGTTTAGAGGTTTTAGCAAGCCCTCCTAATCCTCGATCCAGAACGATCCCTACTTGTATCTATACTACAATTGTCAACAAGAGGGTTTAATTTGTGTGCTATTTTACATCGCATCAAATTTTTGGCGCCGTTGCCGGGGATTAGCCCCCGTTGTTTCCTTTGTTTTCTTTTTCGTGTCCTTTGTTTTAGTTGCTGACTTTGTTTCTGTTTGTGTTTCTGTTTGTGTCTTTTACTTTTGATATTTGATTTAGTTTTCTTTCTTTGGTTTCAGGTATTGGAGAAGCAAGACATGGATTTTGCTAACATTCAAGCTCAATTGGCGAATCCTACTTCTCAATTGTCCCAGATTGCCGAAACAACCACAATGTACACTGCTCAAACTCATCAACGTGCTCAATTTGCTGTGAATGAAGATGCTTGGGGTTATCAAAGCTATGATCAATCAAGGGATAACATGTTTTCCAATGCTTACAATTCCGATTGGAGAGATTATTCAGATTATAGGTGGGGGGAACCTCAACAATTTCAACAAGGTGGATATTGGCAGCAAGATGAGGAGTTCTATTCAAGACCTATGCAACCATCACAGCCTTCCCCACAACAATTCCAATCAAATTCAAGTATGTCCATGAATTATAATGAAATTCTTGATGAATTAATTTCTTTGACGCAGGGCTCACAACGAGAAGAATACTCACAGCCATCTGAGGAGTTCTATCAATGGCCATATGCACCATCACAATCTTCCCAAACAAATCCAGGTACGTCAATGGATAATGACCAAATTGTTCAATTACTCACCTCTTTGACACAGGAAGCAGAGAATCAAGACCAAAGGATGAGCGAATTGAAGAATCAAATGGGAGAGATTATGGAGTTCATGACACAAATTCAAAAGCAAAGTGAACTCTCCAACTCAACTATTGAAAATTCGAAGGAAGATTTTGAAATCCATGATGCTATCACTTTGGGAAGTGCTATGGACGTTGGAGCTGACCTAAAAACGTCCAAACATAGCCTAGAAGTGGATGAGGAGCTGCTGATTGAGGAGGAGGAAGAAGACACACCCACAGCAAGAGAAGAACAACCCTTGCCACAGCCCCCTAAGCCCTTTCAACAACCCACCACAAGTAAGGACGTCCCAAATTCATCTCATTCTAATGTTATTCCTCCGAATGCACCTTTTCCTCGCAGGTTTTTAATTCCCAAGAAAGATGAAAGTGAAAAAGACATCGTGGAAGCCTTCCCAAAGGTGCAAAGTGATATTCCAATTCTTGGTGCAACAAATCAAGTTCCAGAATGTGTTGAACTGTTCGAAGAGAATTGTATATCAAGAAGAATGATTCAAGAGTAAGAAGTGGCTGGAGAATACCAAGAATTCATCAAAGAGGACGTATATGAGACAACAAAGCCCAAAGAAGTTGAGTTTGATGACACGGGACAAGTCACAACCATCATAGTAAATCTGCCCAAATGCATCATGTGTTTGTTGATTGAAGGTCGACACTTAATTGGCATGCATAAATATGATGCTAGAGTATAAGGGAGTTTCACATAATCGTTACAAACTTATATTCATATGTAGTGAAGGTTGCTAGTCACAATCGCGTTAAGTTCAATTCCTAGCATGAGTGACATGATGTCATAGTTGCAAGTGCTTTGTCAATGCTTATGATTTTCATTGAATGTAATGATCTTTGATTGTATCTCTATTATGATGTCATGTAGGGGACTTTTGAAGAATGCTTTGGGTTGTCGAATGATGTCATCCAATCCAATAATACAAGGAAAATCTAAGGGTTAACTAGTGATGTCATGGTTAATTTGGGGCATTGTCGTTCATAATTCAATGAAGGAGTAACTAGAAATCGAGTCGTTTGCATACATGTCATGTGTGGAGAAAGAGCCTCTAGCTAGCCCATCATCCATCCAATTCACCAATTTCGTGCAAATCTGTTTAGTTTTAGTTTCTGTTTTGTTTTTTGCTTAATTTCGTCCATAACCCAATCCCCCTTTACTTTCTTGTGTTAGATTAGTTAGAAGTGTGTTTAAATCTGTCCAATTTAGTGTTTTGAGTCTTACTAGTCTAGAATTCGTCCAAATCAGTCCTTAGTGTCTGTTTTGAGTCTTTTTAGTTGTTTTAAGCTGTTTTGAGTCTTTTTAGTTTGTTTTGAGTCTTGTGAGTCTTGTTAAGTGTTTTTAACTTTGTTTTTATGTTTTTGAGTCAGTTTAGAGGTTTTAGCAAGCCCTCCTAATCCCCGGTCCACAACGATCCCTACTTGCATCTATACTACAATTGTCAACAAGAGGGTTTAATTTGTGTGCTTAACATGTTTCGCATCAAATTTTTGGCGCCGTTGCCGGGGATTAGCAACTTTGCTAATCCCTAGTTTCCTTTTTGTTTATTTATTTTTTTTCTTTGTTTCTGTTTGTGTCTTTTACTTTTGATATTTGATTTTGTTTTACTTCTTTGATTTCAGGTATTGGAGAAACAAGGCATGGATTTTGCTAACATTCATGCCCAATTGGCGAATCTTACTTCTCAATTGTCCCAGACTGCCGAAACAACCACAATGTACACTGCTCAAACTCATCAACGTGCTCAATTCGCTGTGAATGAAGATGCTTGGGGTTATCAAGGCTATGATCAATCAAGCGACAACATGTTTTCCAACACTTACAATTCAGATTTGAGTGGTCATTCAAACTCTATGTGGTGGGAATCTCAACAAGTTCAACCCGAAGGCTATTGGCAGCCATATGAGGAGTTTTATTCAAGACCTATGCAGCCACCACAACCTTCCCCACAACAATTCCAATTGAATTCAAGTATGTCCCTGAGTTATGATGAAATTCTTGATGTACTAACCTCTTTGACGCAGGGCTCACAACAAGAAGAATACTCACAGCCATCTGAGGAGTTCTATCAATGGCCATATGCACCATCACAGCCTCCACCACAATCTTCCCAAACAAATTCAGCTACGTCAATGGATAATGATAAAATTCTTGAGTTACTCACTTCTTTATCTCAAGGACAAGAAAATCAAAACAAAAGGGTGGACCATCTGGAAAAGCAAATTGGGCAGATTGCAAAGCTCATGGTACAAATTCAAGAACAACGTGAACTCTCCAACTCAACTATTGTCAATTCAATTGGAGACTTTGAAATTGCTGAAGTTATCACTTTGGAAAGTGCTATGGAGGTTGGAGCTGACCTAAAAACGTCCAAACATAGCCTAGACGTGGATGAGGAGCTGCTGATTGAGGAGGAGGAAGAAGACACACCCACAGCAAGGGAAGAACAACCCTTGCCGCAGCCCCCTAAGCCCTCTCAACCACCCACCACAAGTAAGGACGTCCCAAATTCAATTCATTCTAATGTTATTCCTCCGAATGCACCTTTTCCTCGCAGGTTTTTAATTCCCAAGAAAGATGAGAGTGAAAAAGACATTGTGGAAACCATTCCAAAGGTGCAAAGTGATATCCCAATTCTTGGCACACCAAATCAAGTTCCAGAATGTGTTAAACTGTTCGACGAGAATTGTACATCAAGAAGAATGATTCAAGAGCAAGAAGTGGCTTGAGCATATGAAGAATGCATCAAGGAGGATATTCATGAGACAACAAAGCCCAAAGAAGTTCAATTTTATGACACGGGCCAAGTCCCAACCATCAGAGTAAATCTGGCCAAATGCAACATTCCTGAAACTTTCACAGATGTGGTGTTTGTAATTGAGTTCTTATCGGACAAAGCAAGTATGCCATCTTCTCCAATTTCAATTTTGTTTTCTACTAACTTGCTGATTTTAGTGATTCAGGCACCCATACTAGAATTTAAACCATTGTCGGATCATTTCAAGTATCACCTTCCATTCAAAGATTAATTCCATGTCGTGGCCTCCAATGAAGCTTAATTGGAGGTATCATCCGGCTGCACGACGTAAAAGCAAGCGCTTCTTGGGAGGCAACCCACGCATTCAACGGAGGACCTAGGAATCACTCCAATTCCAGATTTGCGTTCCTAAACCCTTCTCTTTGTTGTTGTTTCTATTCTGCCATGTTTAGTTTGTTTATTTGTTGTTTGTTAGTTTGCTTTTTTTTCTGTGAGTTTATGCTTGAAACATTGAGGACAATGTTTGATTTAAGTGTGGGGGGGGGGGTAACAAAGTGTTTTTGATGCAAATTCGTGGGATTCTGTCACCCATTACTTCTAAAGTTGTTTCTCACTGTTTTAAAGTGTTTTTAAGCTGTTTTGGAGTGTTTTTGTGTGTTTTGCCTTAAAAATCCGAAAATCTCATAAAAATTTGAAAAATTGTTTTGAAAAACCCAAAAAGAGTTGTTTTTGTGTCGTTTTTGTGTGTTTGTGTCTTAGGTACCTTCCAACACAATGATGAGGATTTGGTTTTTAATTACACTGTTAAAGAAAGTTATAAACATGGATGAAAGTTTGATTTACTCTTTGGTTTATGTTTGGTTGTGGTTATAATTTATGAATTCACATGCAATCATAAAGGAAAAATCAGTTTTTGTAACATGCTTGAAGGAAGGAACTCAAATTAAAGCTACATCCCTGTGAGACTTGAGCCTAAACGTTCTTTTGGAGAGTTATTGATCTGTTATTTTTGTTTTCTAAAGTCGTTGCATGATCTCATTATTCTTTGCTTGGTTGCAACTTAGAAGGCGTTTCATCATTTAGCTCCAAATGCTAGAACTCATGCCCATTTCATTCAAAGCATGACATTGATTTGCATAACACATATCAAGATGAAGTTGTGTAGTGACCACCATAGCCAAAAAGCCGTACCCCCTTTTCATATGTTTTGTAGCCTTTGAGCCTTGTTTAGCCTATGTTCTTTGTTAACCCCATTATCCTTACCTAGCCTAGTGTTGGACTATCCATACCCTTGTTCTTAAAGGATAATGAAGCATAACTTAAAATGAATTCGTTTTGAACTACATTATGCAGTAAATTAAGTGTTGGGGAAAGATTGGTTGTTCTAGGCCCAGTTCTACATTTTGTGTTTCAAAAGAAAAGAAAATTCGTGGAAACACGAAAAGAAAAAGAAAAAGTTGTGAAAAGAATGAAAAAGAGTTTGAAAAGAAGAAAGAATGAGTTTAAGAGTGTTGATTGTTGAAGAAAGGGTCCAAAACATCAAATCTGGCCCTCAAATGTGTAAATCTCCCATTTTTGTTCAAAGTTAAATTTATGCATTCCAAAGCGAATTCTAAGTGTTGATTTCATTGCTTTGCTTGTTATTCTTTAAGAACCCTTGTTTTCCATATCCTTTCTTTCTTACCCAACAACCCAAGCCCCGTTACAACCCTTTAACTTTGATCTTGGGTGTTGTGTGTTTCAATATGTGGAGTTTGGAATTGGTATGAGCATATGGTGTCACTGGTTCTCGCATCTAAGTAGTAGCATTCCATTCATGAGATCATATCTAAATATGCTTATTAACTCCAGAAAGTGCTTTCTTTGTTGCAACATATGTGAGTATTAGTTTTCATGTTTACATCAATCTTCTCACATATACCTAGTGTAAGGTGTGTAGTCAGAAAATCTGAGTGAAAAAAGAGTGCATATCTAGTAAGGAATTGAGGGAATTCTCTAAGGCATGTTACTACATTCAGAATGTTGTTTTAATTGATTAAGTGCGAGCTAATGAATGGTGACCATAATTAAGTATGTGCTTATGGGTAAGGATGACCAAAATCTGTGTAAGTGATGATTTTTAATATGTCATGTGCATTGGAAATCCCTAAGGCAAATGTTGGAAGGTTTAGATTGAGTTTTGTTTCTTTTGTTTCTTTTGTTTTGCTCGAGGACTAGCAAAAGCTAAGTGTGGGGGTATTTGATAGGAGCATATTTACATCACTTAGTTAGCTTGTTTCCTTGCATTTACGTTGTTAGTTCTTAGTTATTTTAGTATTTTAAGCTATTTTCGTGTGTTTGTAGGTCTAATGTGCAAAGTATGCAAGAAAGTGCATTTTGGTGCCTTTTGGAGCAGTTTTGGGCTTGGAATGGATTGCACATGCTTGGAGCTAAGTGGATGGACGAAATTGAAGATCAAATGAGCTTAGGATTGAATGAAGAATGAAGAGTTCAAAATTGGCAGCCAAAAGTTTCTAAAGTTGGAAGTTTCTATTCTTGGAGGTTTCCATTCTTGAAAGTTTCTATTCTTGGCTTAGAAGTTTCCTAATCCTTCCTCACCTATGTTCCAGCCATAAAAGGGTTTCAAAACATGTTAGGTTGCCTCATTACATGTTTCTAGAAGTCCTAGAACCTTTCCCTAACCTTGCCGCGTATCTCCTTTCCCTTTTCTTCCAAAATCTGCCACATAAGTGTCTTTCCCTTTCTCTCCACAACCTTGCCGCACAAGGGATCCTCTTCTTACCTATTTTCTGACCCAAAATTACATTCCCTTTTATTTCAATTCTTGCCACACAAGGGGAGAGAATTCTTACCTATTTTGTGCCTCAAAACACATTCCTGAATCTGTCCTACACAATTCTGCCGAATTTCCTTTCCTATTCTCTTTAATTCCTGCACCTTACTTGCCTATTTTCCATTCATTTCTGACTTTTAATTATAGGACAAAATAGCTAAGTTATTCCCTTCCCTAAAACACAACAAAACTGTGCCTTCCTCCCTTTAAAATACATATGCCGCACCATTTAGTCTCTCTGGGCGCAGAACAGATTCTCTGCATCCATTTCATCCACCTATCTACCTATCCATCCTCTACCACCCATCACCACCCATTCTACACACCTTAACCCCTTGTGTCGCAGCTTTACAAAGGAAGAATGAGAGGATTAACTTGAAGCCGTGCCTAGCCATTCAAGACGTTGGATTGCTGGAACGTTTCTAGGTGTAATCTATCTTTGTTTTCAATGTTTAATTTAATTTCTCTTTGTTTTGCTGTGAACATGAGGAGCTAAACCCCTCTCGGCTAGGGGTGATTTCAAAGCCATGATTATGTGTGCAATTTGAGTGATAAATTCCAGTTATGAATTCTTGAATTGTGAATGCAATTGGCTTAACTGTTTGATTAAGAACTTATTTGTGTTTGTTGATTGAGGGTCGACACTTAATTGGCATGCATAAATGTGATACTAGAGTATAAGGGAGTTTCACATAATCGTTACAAACTTATATTCATCTGTAGTGAAGGTTGCTAGTCACAATCGCGTTAAGTTCAATTCCTAGCATGAGTGACATGATGTCATAGTTGCAAGTGCTTTGTCAATGCTTATGATTTTCATTGAACGTAATGATCTTTGATTGTATCTCTATTATGATGTCATGTAGGGGACTTTTGAAGAATGCTTTGGGTTGTCTAATGATGTCATCCAATCCAATAATACAAGGAAAATCTAAGGGTTAACTAGTGATGTCACGGTTAATTTAGGGCATTGTCGTTCATAATTCAATGAAGGAGTAACTGGAAATCGAGTCGTTTGCATACATGTCATGTGTGGAGAAAGAGCCTCTAGCTAGCCCATCATCCATCCAATTCACCAATTTCGTGCAAATCTATTTAGTTTTAGTTTATGTTTTGTTTTCAGCTTAATTTCGTCCAAAACCCAATCCCCCTTTACTTTCTTGTATTAGATTAGTTAGAAGTGTGTTTAAATCTGTCCAATTTAGTGTTTTGAGTCTTACTAGTCTAGAATTCGTCCAAATCAGTCCCTAGTGTCTGTTTTGAGTCTTTTTGGTTGTTTTAAGCTGTTTTGAGTCTTTTTGGTTGTTTTAAGCTATTTTGAGTCTTTTTAGTTTGTTTTGAGTCTTGTGAGTCTTGTTAAGTGTTTTTAACTTTGTTTTTATGTTTTTGAGTCAGTTTAGAGGTTTTAGCAAGCCCTCCTAATCCCCGGTCCAGAACGATCTCTACTTGCATCTATACTACAATTGTCAACAAAAGGGTTTAATTTGTGTGCTTAACTTGTTTCGCATCAACGGCACAAGAGGAGGACAAGTTGGTGAGAGTGCTTCGGGAATACAAAACTACCATTGGGTGGACATTGGCCGATATAAAGGGAATTAGCCCAACCACTTGCATGCATCGAATACTCTTGGAAGAAGGCGCCAAACCATCTAGAGAAGCACAACGCCGACTCAATCCACCCATGATGGACGTTGTAAAGAAAGAAATCATCAAGCTCCTAGATTGTGGGTTGATTTACCCAATTTATGATAGCCGTTGGGTCTCTCCGGTCCAAGTTGTTCCTAAGAAGTCCGGAGTGACAGTTGTGAAAAATGAAGAGAACGAGCTTGTGCGCACCCGAATCCAAACAGGTTGGCGGGTGTGCATCGACTATAGGAAGATCAACACCACAACAAGGAAGGATCACTTCCCTTTGCCGTTTATGGACCAAATGTTAGAGAGGTTAGCCGGTCATGTGTTTTATTGTTTTCTTGATGAATATTCCGGGTATAATCAGATTGTTATAGCGCCGGATGACCAAGAAAAGACCACATTCACGTGCCCCTTTGGTACATTTGCCTATCGACGCATGCCCTTCAGTCTATGCAATGCTCCTGCCACGTTTCAAAGGTGTATGGTTAGTATATTCTCTGATTATGTTGAAAAGATTGATGCGATGTAAAACAGCACACAAATTAAACCCTCTTGTTGACAATTGTAGTATAGATGCAAGTAGGGATCGTTCTGGACCGGGGATTAGGAGGGCTTGCTAAAACCTCTAAACTGACTCAAAAACATAAAAAACAAAGTTAAAAACACTTAACAAGACTCACAAGACTCAAAACAAACTTAAAGACTCAAAACAGCTTAAAACAACCAAAAAGACTCAAAACAGACACTAGGAACTGATTTGGACGAATTCCAGACTAGTAAGACTCAAAACACTAATTTAGACAGATTTAAACACACTTCTAACTAATCTAACACACTTAATTAAATGGGGATTGGGTTTTGGACGAAATTAAGCTAAAAACAAAACAGAAACTAAAACTAAACAGATTTGCACGAAATTGGTGAATTGGATGGATGATGGGCTAGTTAGGAGGTTCTTCTCCACACATGACATACTTGCAAACAAAACGATTTCTAGTTGCTTTTCAATAAACCATGAATTCTCAAAGCCCCAGATTAACCGTGAATTGCACTAATTAACCCTCAGATTTTCCTAATTTTATTGAATTGGATGATTGCATACAACAACCCAAAGCATTCTCCACAAGTTCCCTACATGAATTGCATAATAGAGACACAAGCAAAGATCATTAAGTTCTCTGAAAATCATAAGCATTGACAGGGCACTCGTAACTATGAATTGCATGATACTTATGCCAGGAATTTACTTAACACAATTGTGACTAGCAACCTTCACTACTTATGAATATAAGGTCATAACGATTAGGTGAAACTCCCTTATATCCTAGCATCAGATTTATGCATGAAAATTAAGCGTGCACTCTCAACCAACACACACAAATCAGTTTTAATTCAACAGATAAGTAAATTGAATTCACAACTTATGAATCACATCTGGATGTAATCAAATCATATTGCAGTCATATTCATGGCTTTGAATAGCCCCCTAGCCAAAAGGGCTTAGTTCCTCATGTTCACAGCAAAACAAAGAGAAATTAAATTAAACATTGAAAACAAAGATAGATTACACCTAGAAACATTCCAGCAATCCAATGTCTTGAATGGCTAGGCACGGCTTCAAGTTAATCCTCTCCTTCTTCCTTTTTAGAGCTGCGGCACAAGGGGTTAAGGTGTGTAGAATGGGTGGTGATGGGTGGTAGAGGATGGATAGGTAGATAGGTGGATGGAATTGATGCAGAGAATCTGTTTAGAGAGGGAGAGAGACTAAATAGTGCGGATGGCTTTATTTATAGGGCTAGGGTTGAAAGGCAATTAGAAAATAATAGGAAAGGTTCATAACTTAGCTAATTTGTCTCACAATTTAATAGGTAAGAAAGAATCAGAAAATCAAAGAGAATAAGAAAGTGAAATTCGGCAAAATATGTAAGACATATTTAGGAATGTGTTTTGAGGCACAAAATAAGTAAGAAAGGCTCCTCCTTGTGCGGGAAGGCATAGAACACAAAGGGAATGTGATTTTGGGTCAGAAAATAGGAAAGAACAGGATCCCTTGTGCGGCAAGGTTGTGGAGAGAAAGGGAAAGGCACTTATGTGGCAGATTTTGGAAGAAAAGGGAAATGAGATATGCGGTAAGGTTAGGGAAAGGTTCTAGGAGTTCTAGAAACATGTAATGAGGCAACCTAACATGTTTTGAAACCCTTTTATGGCTGGAACATAGGTGAGGAAGGATTAGGAAACTTCTAAGCCAAGAATAGAAACTTTCAAGAATGGAAACCTCCAAGAATAGAAACTTCCAACTTTAGAAACTTTGGCTTCCAATTTTGAACTCTTCATTCTTCATTCAATCCTAAGCTCATTTGATTTTCAATTTCGTCCATCCACTTAGCTCCAAGCATGTGCAATCCATTCCAAGCCCAAAACTGCTCCAAAAGGCACCAAAATGCACTTTCTTATTCCTTTAGCCCTGAGAACCTGAAAACACACGAAAATGGCTTAAAAGACTAAAATAACTAAGAACTAACAACCTAAATGCAAGGAAACAAGCTAACTAAGTGATGTAAATATGCTCCTATCAAAGATCATTGAGATATTCATGGATGATTTGTAGTGTGTTTGGTGATTCATTTGATGGTTGCTTGAATAATCTCACTTTAATCTTGAAACATTGCATTGAAACAAACCTTGTGTTAAATTGGGAGAAATGTCATTTTATGGTTAAACAAGGTATTGTTTTGGGTCACATAATTTCTGAAAAAGGCATTGCGGTTGATAAGTCTACAGTAGATCTTGTGCGTTACTTACCCTCTCCTACTTCAGTTAGAGAGGTACGTTCTTTTCTTGGCCATGCAGGGTTTTATAGGCGATTCATCAAGGACTTTTCAAAGATTGCACAACCCCTGTGCCAATTGCTTCAAAAGGAAGTGGCCTTTGAGTTCAACAAGGAGTGTGAAACGACATTCAACAGTCTCAAAGAATCACTCACCTCGGCTCCCATCATCACTCCACCAGATTGGAGCCTTCCTTTCGAGCTTATGTGCGATGCATCCGACTATGCATTAGGAGCTGTTTTGGGGCAAAGAAAAGACAAGCACCCGCATGTCATATACTACGCCTCTCGGACTCTCAATGATGCCCAATTGAACTACTCCACAACGGAAAAAGAACTTCTAGCTGTACTTTTTGCTTTCGATAAACTTCGTTCATACTTAATTGGCACTAAAGTGATTGTATATTCTGACCATGCAGCCTTGAAGTATCTTCTCACCAAGAAGGAGGCCAAGGCTGATTTGTTGGATGCTTCTACTACAAGAATTTGACATTGAAATTCGGGACAAGAAAGGGAGTGAAAACGTGGTGGCTGACCACCTGAGCCGTATGGTGCATGAAGAGGACTCTCTCCCTATTTCAGAGACATTCCCGGATGAGCAATTGTTGTCCACCGAGGTAAGTGAACCGTGGTACGCAGATTTCGTGAACTACTTGGTAACTAAACGTTTTCCAACCATTTTCACTAAACCCCAACGTGACAAACTTAAGAATGATGCACGATTTTATGTGTGGGATGATCCATATTTGTGGAAGTATTGCCCAGATCAGATTGTTCGATGATATGTGCACAATTCTGAGTTTAATTCCATTCTAACCTTTTGCCACTCTTATGCATGTGGGTGTCATTTTGGCACCCAAAGAACAGCCCTCAAGGTGTTAGAATGTGGTTTTTATTGGCCTACATTGTTTAAAAATGCTCAAACGTTTTGCCTCACATGTGATAGATATCAAAGAACAGGTTCCATAGGTGCCAAAGACCAAATGCCGCAAAACCCTATCTTCAATGTCGAAATTTTTGATGTTTGGGGTATTGATATCATGCATCCCTTTCCTTCTTCATATGGTTTCACTTATATCTTGCTTGCAGTTGATCATGTGTCCAAATGGGTAGAAGCAAAGGCTACCCGTACTAACGATTCTAGAGTGGTTGCAAATTTCATCAAAACTAACATTTTCTCTAGATTTGGGATGCCACGGGTATTCATCAGTGATGGAGGCTCACATTTTTGCAATCGGACCATTGAGGCGCTGTTTAAGAAATACAATGTCAAGCATAAGGTTTCGGCACCTTACCATCCTCAAACAAGTGGCCAAGCCGAAGTTTCGAATAGAGAAATCAAGCAAATCTTGGAGAAGACCGTTGGGCCAACCCGGAAGGATTGGAGCCTGCGTGTAGATGATGCACTGTGGGCATATCGAACTGCCTACAAAACACCTCTAGGTATGTCTCCATTTCGGCTCATCTATGGCAAGCCATGTCACCTACCTGTGGAACTAGAGCACAAGGCGCATTGGGCTGTGAAAACATTCAATTTAGACTTAGATGCTGCTGGAATGCATAGAAAGCTCCAATTGAATGAACTTGAGGAGCTAAGGAACAAAGCATATGAGAATGCTCGAATTTACAAGGAGAAAACAAAGGCGTTTCATGACAAGATGATTCGGGGCAAAACAATCTCCATTGGCCAGAAAGTGTTGCTTTTCAACTCCCGTTTACGTTTATTCCCTGGTAAGTTACGTTCTAAGTGGATTGGAGGTTGTGGAGGAGATCCCTCTCTAAGCCGTGGGCTCCAATGGGGAGTGAATGAGTTCTTCGTCCGGCTGCAAGACGTTAAAGCAAGCGCTTCTTGGGAGGCAACCCATGCATTCATGATAGGAGCATATTTATGCAAATTTGTTAGCTTGTTTCCTTGCATTTTCTTAGCTATTTGTTGCTTAGTATAATGTTTAAAGTCATTTTCGTGTGTTTTTAGGTCCAAGAAGCAAAGCTGGCAAAAAGATGCATTTTGGAACATTTTAGAGCAAATCTGGGCTTGGAATGGATAGCACAAGCAGTGGGCAAGAAGATGGACGAATTTGGAGTCCAAATGGAGTTAGGAATATGTTTCAAGGTTGGAGAAATAAATTCAAATCATTGAAGATAAGGAATCAGCTCAAAGAAGGAGAATTATCCAAAACATTATCCAAACAACCTTATCTTATCTTATCTTATCCAGTCCTTATCCTATCTTAACTAACCTTATCCTATCCTAATCCTTTTCTAACTCAATTCCTGGTACAATGAGGGTTTATTTTCTGATTGGGGGACATTTAATTTAGGTTTCTAGAAACCCTAAGTCCTTGCCGCACCCTTATCCCTTCTCCTAAGTGGTTTTAGTTCTTCTAGAAGACCAAATTTCCTGCTAGGTAAACACAAATATCTGCCGCATGAAATCCTTGTCTTTTGGGGTTTCCTACCTTCTAGATGGCCTATTCCTGATGGGTTTAGGTTGTGTAATTCTTCTCTGATTCCTAAAGCCTTAATGCCGCACCTCCCCCTATAAATTGACCCTTTTGCTGCACCATTCAGACCACCACCCTCTACCATAACTCACCTACATCCATTCACCACACACTCTTGTGCCGCAGCTTTGCAAAGGAAGGAAGGAAGAAATCTGGAGCGTTTCTAGGTGTATTCTATCCTTTGTTTTTAATGTTTCAATTCAGTTTTCTTTGTTTAATTGCTATCATGAGGAACTAAACCCCTATTAGTTAGGGGGGGGGGGGAATTTGAAGCCATGGATATATGTTTCTTATGATTTGATTTACTCCAGTTACGATTTCATGAATTATGAATGTGGTTTACTTTTCTGTTCCTATTAAGAACTTGTTTATGTATGTGGGTTGGGGGTCGACACTTGATTTGCATGCATAAATTTGATGCTAGGATATAAGGGAATTGCACCTAATCGTTATGAACTTATATTCATGAGTAGTAAAGATCGCTAGTCACGATTATGTGAAGTAAACCCTAGGTTGTATTAACATGCGTTTTCCATAGTTATGAATGCCTTGTCAATGTTCATGACTTCCATTAAACTTAATGATCTTTGTTGAATGTCTCTATCATGCGTATTCCATAGTTAGGGAGTTTGAGAAAGAATAATTTGGTTGTGATGCGTTATCCATTCAATTCAATGAATCTAGGGAAATCTGGGAATTGATTAGTTCAATACAATTAATTCGGAACATTGTCATTCATGGTTTATCGAAAGAGTAACTGGGAATCAAGTTGTATACATATGTTCATGTGTGGATGAGGATCCCTCTAACTAGCCTTTCACCCTTCTTAATTCATCAAAATCGTTTTTCTAAAGTTTTTTTATGCAAAGTTTCTATTTTTAGTTTTAAATTCGTCAAAAACAAATCCCCCTTTATTTTGAAGTGTTAGATTAGTTAAAATCTGTTTTGATTTGTGTTTTTAAGTGTCTTGAGTCAAGTTAAAACCTTATTTTCGTCCAAAGTAGTGTTTAGAGTCCAAAACTGCCCAGTTTGTGTTTTTAGGCAGTTTTGAGTGTTTTTGTGCTGTTTTGAGTCTTTTGAGTTGTTTTAGTGTTTTAGAATTTAGTCTTGCATTCTTTGAGTTTAGTTTAGTGTTTTAAACTTTGTTTTTACGTTTTTGAGTCAGTTTCAAGTGTTTAGCAATCCCTCCTAATCCCCGGTCCAGAACGATCCCTACTTATACATATACTACAACTGTCAAAAAGAGGGTTTAATTTGTGTGTCAAGTTAATTTTCACATCAATTCAACAAAGGAAGACCTAGGAATCACTCCAATTCCAGATTTGCATTCCTAAACCCTTCTCTTTGTTGTTATTTCTATTCTGCCATGTTGAGTGTGTTTATTCGTTGTTTGTTTGTTTTCTGAGTTTATGCTTGAAACATTGAGGACAATGTTTGATTTAAGTGTGGGGGGGGGGGGGGGGGGGGTAAACAAGTGTTTTTGCTTGAAATTCGTGGGATTTTATCACCCATTACTTCAAAAGTTGTTCCTTGCTGTTTTTAAGTGTTTTTAAGCTGTTTTGGAGTGTTTTAGTGTGTTTTGGCATAAAATTCCGAAAATCTCATAAAAATTTGAAAAATTGTTTTGAAAAACCCAAAAAGAGTTGTTTTTGTGTTTTTGTTTTTGTCTTAGGGTACCCTCCAACACAATGATGGGGATTTGCTTTTTAATTACATGACTGTTAAAGAGAGTTATAAACATGGATGAAAGTTTGATTTACTCTTTGGTTTATGCTTGGTTGTGGTTATAATTTATGAATTCACATGCAATCATAAAGGAAAAATCAGTTTTTATAACATGCTTGAAGGAAGGAACTCAAATTAACGCTACAACCTTGAGAGACTTGAGCCTAAAACGTTTATTTGGAGAGTTGATAATCTGTGCATTCTTGTTTTCTAAAGTCGTTCCATGATCTCATTATTCTTTGCTTGGTTGCTACTTAGAAGGCGTTTCATCATTTAGTTCCAAATACTAGAACTCATGCCCATTTCATTCAAAGCATGACATTGATTTGCATAACACACGATCAAGATGAAGTTATTTAGTGAACCACCACAGCCAAATAGCCGAACCCCCTTCTTCATATGTTTTGTAGGTTTAAACCCCGTTTGAGCCTTGTTTAGCCTATGTTCTTTGTTAACCACATTATCCTCACCTAGCCTAGTTTAGTATCATCCATACCCTTGTTCTTAAAGGATAGTGAAGCATGAATTAAAATGAATTCCTTTTGATTGTCCTTTTGCAGAAAAACAAGTGTGGGGGAAGGGATTTGTGTGTGTGTGTGTGCCAAGAAAAAGAAATAAGGCACGGGTAGAAAAGAAAAGAAAAAATTCGTGGAAAATAGAAAGGAAAAAAAGAAAAGTTGTGAAAAGAATGAAAAAGAGTTCTAAAGTGTTGTTTGTTGAAGAAAGGGTCCAAAACATCAAAATTCGGCCCTAGAGTGTGTAAATCTTCCCTTTTCTGTTTAAAGTTGATTTCTGCATTCAAAATTGAATTCTAAGTGTTGATTTCATTGCTTTGTTTACTATTTCTTTAAGAACTTTTGTTTATCCCTAACCTTTCCTTGTTAGCCAATGCCTCAAGTGATAGTAGCATATTTATGCGACTTAGTTAGTGTGTTTTCTTGCATTTATTTAGTTATTTGTTGCTTATTATAGTGTCTTAAGTCATTTTCGTGTGTTTGTAGGTCCAATTGGCAAAGTTGGCAAAAAGATGCAATTTGGTGCATTTTAGAGCAGTTTTGGGCTTGGAATGGATGGCACAAGTATGGAGCAAGATGGATGGACGAATTTGAAGTTCAAGAGAGGCTAGGAATGTGCAAAAGAGTTGGAGAAATAAATTCAAGTCATTGAAGATAAGGAATCAGCTATAAAGAAGGAGAATTATCCAAAACCTTATCCAACCTTATCTTATCCAAACTAACCTTATCTTACCTTGCCTTATCTTATCCTATCCTAATCCTTTCCTAACTTAATTCCTGCTGCAAAAGGGTGTTAATTTCAGTTTAGGAGACATAAAAACCTGATTTCTAGGAACCTCATCCTCTCCTATAAAGGAGCCGCACCTTTGTCCTAGATCCCTTGGTTTTTTGATCTTCTAGATGTCATATTTCCTGCTGGGATTACATAACCTTTTCCCCTTAGGATTGTGTTATTATTTTCCTACACAAACTATGTTTTGCAATCCTTTTCCTACACCAAAAGTTTGTGCCGCACCCTTCCCCTATAAATACAAGTTTATGCTGCACCATTCAGATCACCAGCATCTACCATTCAACCTCATTGTGCCACAGCTTTGCAAAGGAAGGAAGGAAGAAATCTGAAGCGTTTCTAGGTGTATTCTATCTTTACTTTTGATGTTTAAATTTAATTGCCTTTGTTTATTTGCGATCATGAGGAACTAAACCCCTTCTTAGCTAGGGGGAATTCGAAACTATGAGCATATATGTGATATGAATTGATTTCATCCAATTGTGATTTCATAAATCGTGAATGCAATTTGCTTAACTGTTTGATTTAAAACTTATTCTTGTATGTTGATTAGGGATGCATACTTAATTTGCATGCATGAATTTGATGCTAGAATATAAGGGAGTTTCACCTAATAGTTACAAACTTATATTTACAAGTACTGGAGGTTGCTAGTCACGATCGCGTTAAGTAAATTCGTGGCAGGAGTGTCATGCAGTCATAGTCACGAATGTCATGTCAATGCTTATGATTTTCACAAAGCTTAATGATCTTTGATATGTATCTCTAGTATGCAGTCATATAGGGAACTTGATAAGAATAATTTGGTTTGCGGCGCTACGTCCAAATTCAATGAACTTAGGAAAATCTGAAGGTTAATGCGTGCAATCACGATTAATTTGGGACGTTGTTGTTCATGGTTTATAGAAAGAACAACTGGAAATCGATTTGTGTTGCATATGTGTCATGTGTGGAGAATGACCCTCTAGCTAGCCATTCACCCATTTATATCACCAATTTCGTACAAAATTAAGTCTAGTTTACAATTCTGTTTTGCTTAAGTTTAAATCTGTTTTCAAACAATCCCTTGCTCTTAATTTGTGTTAAGATAGTCTAAATTCGTAAGAACTTTTGTTTTCTAGTCTTTTGAGTCAATTAGAGTCTTAATTTCGTTCAAATCAATCTTAGGTATTAGTTTAGAGTCTAGATAACTTGTTTTGTGTGTTTTAGGTCTATTTAGCTTGTTTTTAGTCTCTAGAGTCCAGAAACTGTTTAATTGAATTCTATTTGCTGTTTTGAGTTATTTGAGTCAAGTTAGGTTGTTTAAGGTGTCTAGAGTTAAAATTCGTCCAAATTGATCCCTAGTACTTGTTTTCATTGTTTAAAGTCCACTTTATTGTTTTAGAGTCTAATTTGTGTAGATTAGCAATCCCTTTAATCCCCGGCTTAGAACGATCCCTACTTTCACATACTACATTGATAAGGGTTTAAGTTTGTGTGCGATTTAATTTCACATCAAATTTTTGGCGCCGTTGCCGGGGATTAGCAAGTTTGCTAATCCCTTGTTTTTGTCGAGTTTTTCTTTTGGTTTCTTTTCCTTTGGTTCAGGTACTAGTGTATGACTCGGAGTTCTCAACCAGTTCACGAGCACATCTTTGAGTTTGACGACAATTTTGAGCGAACGTTGAGAAGAAACAAGAGGAAGTTGCCACCCACTCCATCTATTTCAAGCAGAGAATCCGAATTTGGAGAAGAGGAGGAAGACGAACAAGTCATGGCAGCGGACAATCGTACAATTAAAGAGCTTTCAGCCTCGGGGTTGGATAATGTTGTGCCTTTATGTATCCAATACCCTGCGGCAAGTGAAGGCAAGACCGATGAATTTGAACTGAAGTCTAGCTTGTTGCATCATGTTCCAAAATACCATGGGCTGTCCATGGACGATCCAAACAAGCACTTAAAGGAATTTGAAGTTGTTTGTTCAAGCATGACTCCCATTAATGTCGATGGGAATATTCTGAAGATGAAAGATAAAGCTAAGGATTGGTTATTCGAATTGGCGCCTGGAACTGTCACATCTTGGGAAAGCATGAAAAGAGCGTTTTTAGAGAAATTCTTCCCAACTTCTAGAGTTATACTTTTGAGGAAGAAGATTAGCGGGATTCAACAAAACCAAGACGAATCATTCCCAGCATATTATGAACGTTTCAAGGGTCTTGTTGCCTCATGTCCTCAACATCAAATGAAAGAAGAGCTTCTCATTCAATACTTTTACGAAGGACTTCTTCCCATTGAGAGGCAGATGCTAGATGCCTCAGCAGGTGGTGCTTTGGTGGACAAAACGCCCGTTGATGCAAAGATTCTCATCGCAAATCGAGCCTTAAATGCACAACAATATGAAGGTGTTGGACAAAGTGAACCCTGATGCGAAACAAGTTAAGCACACAAATTAAACCCTCTTGTTGTCAAATCGTAATATAAATGCAAGTAGGGATCATTCTAAACCGGGGATTAGGAGGGCTTGCTAAAACCTCAAAAATGACTCAAAAACATTAAAACAAAGTTAAAAACGTTTGAAAAGACTCAAAAGACTCAAGGCAAGTTCACAAGACTCAAAATAAGCTAAAAACACTCAAAACTGCCTAAAAACACTAACTAGGCAGTTTCTGACACTAAACACAATTTTGGACGAAAATAAGGTTATGGCTTGACTCAAAACACTTAAAAACAGAAACAAAACAGATTTTCAACACTTTGAAACAAGAAAGTAAAAGGGGGTTTTGTTTTGGACGAATTTAAACTAACAAAACAGATTGTAAAACTAAACAGCTTTTAAAACGAATTTGGGGAATAAGATGGATGATGGGCTAGTGATGTGAGAATTACTTGACACTCAAATTAAAACCCTATCGACGTAGTATATGAAAGTAGGGATCGTTTCAGGCCGGGGATTAGAAGGGATGCTAATCTACACTATATAAACTTTAAAACACTAAACTAGACTCAATTAACTCGAAACAGCAAATAGAACTCAAACTAGACAGTTTCTGGATTCTAGACACTCAAAACAAGCTAAATTAGACTTAAAACACACAGAACAGATTCTTTAGACTCAAAACTAACACCTAAGATTGATTTGAACGAAATTAAGACTCAAATTGACTCAAAAGACTAAGAGACTCAAGATTTGACGAATTTAGACTCTACTAACACAAACTAAAAGCAGGGGATTGGTTTTGAACGAATTTAAACTTAAACAAACAAAATTGTAAAGAAAACTTAAAAAGACACGAAATTGGTGATTTAAATGGGTGAATGGCTAGTTAGAGGGATCCTTATCCACACATAAACATATGCTTACAACTTGATTCCCAGTTACTCTTTCGATAAACCATGAATGACAATGTTCCGAATTAATTGTATTGAACTAATCAATTCCCAGATTTCCCTAGATTCATTGAATTGAATGGATAACGCATCACAACCAAATTATTCTTTCTCAAACTCCCTAACTATGGAATACGCATGATAGAGACATTCAACAAAGATCATTAAGTTCAATGGAAATCATGAACATTGACAAGGCATTCATAACTATGGAAGACGCATGTTAATCCAACCTAGGATTTACTTCACATAATCGTGACTAGCGATCTTTACTACTCATGAATATAAGTTCATAACGATTAGGTGCAATTCCCTTATATCCTAGCATCAAATTTATGCATGTAAATCGAGTGTCGACCCCCAACCCACATACATAAACAAGTTCTTAATAAGCACAGAAAAGTAAACCACATTCAGAATTCATGAAATCGTAACTGGAATGAATCAAATCATAAGAAACATATATTCATGGCTTCAAATTCCCCCTCTAACTAATAGGGGTTTAGTTCCTCATGATAGCAATTAAACAAAGAAAACTGAATTGAAACATTGAAAACAAAGATAGACAACACCTAAGAACGCTCCAGCAATAGTCACGACTTAGAGTGGCACCTTCTCCTTCCTTCCTTGAATAGCTGCGGCACAAGAGGGGTTTTCTGGGTTTGTGTGGATGATATGGCACGGCAGAGGGTGGATTAATATATATATAGGCACCAAAAACCCTAGGTGAATCAGATTAGGACTTCTAGAAAGCCAAATCCATCTAGAAATAGGCTCAAAACAATCAGATTTCTAATGGGAAAGGGCCTAAGGTGCGGCAGATTTGGATAAGGAGGGATAAGGCTTCTAGAAAGCCTTGCAAGGCAAGGAAATCAGGTTTTCTAGAAGGCTAGGTGCGGCAAGGCTTAGGGTTTCTAGAAACTTAATTTAAATGTCCCCCAATCAGAAAATAAACCCTCATTGTACCAGGAATTGAATTAGAAAAGGATTAGGAGAGGATAAGGTTTGTTAAGATAAGATAAGGGTTGGATAAGATAAGATAAGATAAGGTTGTTTGGATAATGTTTTGGATAATTCTCCTTCTTTTGAGCTGATTCCTTATCTTCAATGATTTGAATTTATTTCTCCAACCTTGAAACATATTCCTAACTCCATTTAGACTCCAAATTCGTCCATCTTCATGCCCATTGCTTGTGCTATCCATTCCAAGCCCAGATTTGCTCTAAAATGCTCCAAAATGCATCTTTTTGCCAACTTTGCTTCTTGGACCTAAAAACACACGAAAATGACTTTAAACACTATACTAAGCAACAAATAGCTAAGCAAATGCAAGAAAACACACTAACTAAGTAGCATAAATATGCTCCTATCAAATTCCCCCACACTTAACTTTTGCTAGTCCTCGAGCAAAACAAAACAAACAAAACGTAACCTAAACCTTCCAACGTTCACCTCAGGGATCTTCAATGATACATAACATGCCAAAGATCATTACTCCCACAGATTTTAGTTATCCCTGCCCTTGAGCACATACTTAATCAAAGTTACCACACATTAGCTCGCATTTAATCAATTAAAACAACGTTTTGAACATGCCTTAGAGAATCCCTCAATTCCTTTCTAGATATGCACTCAATCACACAGATTGTCTGACTACACTCCCTACACTAGTTATATGTGAGAAGATTGATGTAAATATGAAACTAATACTCACATATGTGTATAACAAGAAAAGTAATTTCTGGAATGCATGTTTATATATAATCTCATGAACGGAATGCTACTACTTAGATGCGAGAACCAGGGACACCATATGCTCATACCAATCCCAAACTCCACATATTGAAACACACAACACTCAAGATTGAAGTATAGGGTTATAACGGGGCTAGGGGGTATTGGCTAACAAAGAAAGGTAAGGAAAACAAACGTTCTTAAAGCAATAGCAAGCAAAGTAATGAATATGACACTTAGAACTCCCTTTCTTGAATGCAGCCGCACATTTTGAACACAAAAGGGAAGATTACACATATTTTAGGGCCGAATTCAACTTTTTGGACCCCTTCTGCAACAACCAACACTTGTGAGCTTTAATCTCACTTATTTTGAACACTTTTCATACTTTTTCACAACTTTTCTTTTTCTTTTCTTTTTCACACGAATTTTCTTCTTTCTTTTTTCTCTCTCTTTTTCTTTCTTTTGCCCGTGCCCTTGTTTGTCTTGTTGGCACACAATCAGACACATAAATCCTTTCCCCCACACTTGTTTTGCCACCCAAATAACGAACAAAGGGAATTCATTCTTAGGTCATGCTCACTATGCCTTAAGAACAAGGGTAAGGATGGTCCTAATCTAGGCTAGGTAGGGATAATGTGGTTAAACAAAAAACATAGGCTAAACAAGGCTCAAAGGGGTTAGACCTACAATACATATGCAAAGGGTTAGGCTTTTTGGCTCGGGTTTTAACTAAACAACTTCATCTTGTTATGTGTTATGCTAATCAATTTCATGCTTTGAATGAAACGGGTATGAGTTCTAGTATTTGGAACTAAATGATGAAACGCATTCCAAGTAGCAACCAAGCAAAGAATAATGAGATCATGCAACGACTTTAGAAAACAAAGAATGCACAGATTTTTAACTCTCCAAAGAACGTTAAAGGCTCAAGTCTCTCAGGGTTGTAGCGTTAGTTTGAGTTACTTCCTTCAAGCATGTTACAAAAACTGATTTTATCCTTTTTGATTAAACATGAATTCATGAACTATAACCATAATCAAGCATAAACCAGAGAGCAATTCAAACCTCCGTCCATGTTTGTAACTTTCTTTAACAGTTATGCAATTAAAAACCAAATCATCATCATTGTGTTGGAAGGTACCCTAAGACACAAACACAAAAAAAGGACTCAAAAACGACTCTTTTTTTGGGTTTTTCAAAACAATTTTCGATTTTTTTCAAAATTTTTGTATTTTTCGTTCAAAACACATAAAAATACTTCAAAACACCCTAAAAACACTCAAAAACAGTGAAAAACAACTTTAGAAGTGATAGGTGATAAAAACCCACGAATTTTTCAATGAAAACACTTCGTTTACCCCCCCACACTTAAACCAAACATTGTCCTCAATGTTTCAAACATAGACTCACAGAAAGCAAACAGCAATCAACACAACTAACTAACATAACAAAGATGGCAAAGGAAAAGCAATAAAGAGTAGGGTTTAGAAACGCAAATCTGGTTGTGGAGCCGGAGAGTTCCTAGGTCGTCTTTATTTGCATGGGTTGCCTCCCAAGAAGCGCTTGCTTTAAAGTCTTCCAGCCGGACGAACCTTCCTTCTATTCTTCAATGGGGCCCACACATTAAAGGATATGTCCTCTGTAATGTGCTCTTCAAAGTGCTCATAATATGGCTTCAATCGATGTCCATTCACTTTGAATTCTTGTTGCGTCTTTAAACTTTGAATTTGGACTGCACCATGAGGAAAAACATTAGTAACCACAAAAGGACCAATCCACTTAGAACGCAACTTACCTAGAAATAGACGAAGGCGAGAATTGAAAAGTAACACTTTCTGCCCTATAGAGAACAGCTTGCTACGAATCATCTTGTCATGTGATAGGAGCATATTTAGGCGACTTAGTTGGCTTGTTCTTGTGCATTTATGTTGTGTTTTCTTAGTTATTTTAGTCTTTTAAGCCATTTTCGTGTGTTTTCAGGTTCTAAGGGCAAAGTATGCAAGAAAGTGCATTTTGGAGCTTTTTGGAGCAAAATTGGGCTTGGGATAGACATCACATGTTTGGAGCAAAAGGAATGGACGAAATTGAAGACTTGAAAAAGTTAGGATTCCTAATCAAAGAAGGATTCCTAATCAAAGAAGGATTCCAAATCAACGAAGGATTCCTAATCAAAGAAGGATTCCTAATCAAAGAAGGATTCCTAATCAAAGAAGGATTCCTAATCAAAAAAGGATTCCTAATCAAAGAAGGATTCCTACTTGAAGTAGGAAAGTTAAGCCAATATTTCCTATTTTGGGTTGACCTTTCCTAATCCTAAATATTCCTAAGTTCCAGCAACATTGAAGGCTTCCTATACATTTTAGGACACAAAGTGAACCTCCCTTGTACCTAAAGAACTCTTGCCGCACCTTCCCTTGCTTTCCCCATCCTTGCCGTGCAAGGCATCCCTTTATTACCCAAAATCTGGACCCAAAACAGAAAGGAAACCCTTTTGCCTTGCCTTGCAAGGCCTTGCCTTACCCTTTCCACCTTTGCCGCACCTACTTGCCCAATTCCCTTGGGATTCTGACTTTAATTCCTTTTTCCCTTCAGGTTTTGATTTAATTTCTGTTTCCTAAATTGTTCCCTAGCTTTATTACCCTAATTCCTTAAATAAACCTTCCTTGTGCCGCACAAAAGAGATCCATTCACTCACCCAATCATTCATTCACGCCAGAAACCATCCCAACTCCCTTGCCGCAACTTCCTTTCACCCAAAACACATTCCTGACCCCAAAACACATCCCATACACTTCACCCACCTTTGTGCCGCAGCAAGAAGGAAGAAGGAAGGACTCTTGGACGTTCAAGCTTGATTGTTGGAGCGTTCTAGGTGTAATTCGTTCTATGTTTACAATGTTTAATTTCTTTCCTTTTGTTTTGCTGTGAACATGAGTGGCTAAACCCCTCTTGGCTAGGGGTGATTTCAAAGCCATGATTATGTATGCAAATTGAGTTGATAAATTCCAGTTATGAATTCGTGAGTTGTGAATGTAATTGGCTTAACTGTGGAATTGATAACTTATTTGTGTTTGTTGATTAAGGATCGATACTTAGTTGGCATGCATAAATCTGATGCTAGAGTATAAGGGAGTTTCACATAATCGTTACAAACTTATATTCATGTGTAGTGAAGGTCGCTGGTCACGATCGCGTTAAGTTCAATTCCTAGCACGAGTATCATGATGTCATAGTTACAAGTGCTTTGTCAATGCTTATGATTTTCATTGAACGTAATGATCTTTGATTGTATCTCTATTATGATGTCATGTAGGGGACTTTTGAAGAATGCTTTGGGTTGTCGAATGATGTCATCCAATCCAATAACACAAGGAAAATCTGAGGGTTAACTAGTGATGTCACGGTTAATTTGGGGCATTGTCATTCATAATTCAATGAAGGAGTAACTGGAAATCGAGTCGTTTGCATACATGTCACGTGTGGAGAAAGAGCCTCTAGCTAGCCCGTCATCCATATTTTACCAAAATCGTCCAAAATCTGCTTTAGTTTATAATCTGTTTTCTTAAATTTAAATTCGTCCAAAACAAAACCCCCCCTTTCACTTTCTTGTTTCAAAGTGTTTAAAATCTGTTTTGTTTGTGTATTTAAGTGTCTTGTGTCAAGTTAAAACCCAAATTCGTCCAAATTTGTGTTTAGAGTCCAAAACTGCCCAGTTTGTGTTTTTAGGCAGTTTTGAGTGTTTTTAGCCTACTTTGAGTCTTGTGAACCTGTTTTGAGTCTTTTAAGTCTAGTCTAGTGTTTTCAACTTTGTTTTTACTTTTTTGAGTCAGTTTAGAGGTTTTAGCAAGCCCTCCTAATCCCCGGTTTAGAACGATCCCTACTTATTCATATACTACAATTGTCAAAAGAGGGTTTAATTTGTGTGCTTGTTTTACATCGCATCAAATTTTTGGCGCCGTTGCCGGGGATTAGGAGGGCTTGCTAAAACCTCTAAACTGACTCAAAAACGTAAAAACAAAGTTGAAAACACTAGACTAGACTTAAAAGACTCAAAACAGGTTCACAAGACTCAAAGTAGGCTAAAAACACTCAAAACTGCCTAAAGATTGGTTGTATGAATTAGCTCCGGGAACTGTCACCTATTGGGAGAGCATGAAACGGGCGTTTCTGGAAAAGTTCTTCCCAACTTCTCGAGTCATTCTTCTTCGCAAAAGGATAAGTGGAATTCAGCAAAACGAAGGTGAATCATTTCCCACTTATTATGAACGTTTTAAATCTCTTGTTGCTTCATGTCCACAGCACCAAATGAAGGAGGAGCTTCTTCTTCAATATTTCTACGAGGGGCTTCTACCAATTGAACGCCAAATGCTAGATGCCTCAGCGGGAGGAGCTTTGGTGGACAAGACACCCATGGATGCCAAGACCTTGATTGCTAACAGGGCATTGAACGCTCAACAATATGAAGGTGTTGGGCAAAGAAACCCCCCACGGCAGCAACAATTGAATGAGGTAAGTGCTATTTCCGAACTTCAAAATCAAATGGCTAATCTTACTACTCTTCTTTCTCAGGTTGTGGAAGGACCAAAAGCACAAAGCATGGCTGTTTGTGGCGTGTGCTCTATGCAAGGACATCTCACGGATAAGTACCCTCAGTTGATTGAGAATGGAGGGTGGGAATCAGCGAATGCCGTGGGATTTGGGAATCAACAACCAAGAAGTGATCCTTTCTCTAACACATACAATTCCGGCTGGAGAGATCATCCGAATTTCAAATGGAGAGGGCCGCAACAACCCCAACAACAAGGAGGATTTAGACAGCAACCCCCGGGTTTCTATTTAAAACCATACACACCCACACAGCCCCAAGCACAACCTGCCCAAACCAAATCAGGTTCGTCCGTTGACAATGATCAGATTTTTCAATTACTAACTTCTATGGCACAGAATATGCAAACTAGGGACAAAGAGGTGGATGAGTTGAAGAAACAAATGGGCCAAATGGCCGAGTTCATGGGGAAATTTTGAGACCAAGGCCAACTCCCTAGTTCCACCATTCCAAATCCGAAGGGAGGTTTCGAAACTGCAAAAGCCATATTGTTGAGAAGTGGAAAAGAAGTTGGGGCAGGTACACAACCATCAGGTCACAAAGAAGATGAAAAACTTCAATTTGAAGAGGAGGAACAAAGCCAACCCACGGCAAGGAAGGCTACACCTTTGCCGCAGGCCCTAAGTGCTCCTAAACCATCAAATCTGTCCAACAAGGGTAAGAATGTGTCAAATTCAATTCCTACTAATGTTTTTCCTTCGAATGTTCCTTTTCCTAGCAGATTCATGCAAACAAAGAAAGAGGAAGCTGAAAAGGACATTCTAGAGACATTTAGGAAAGTTCAAGTCAATATACCACTTTTGGATGCAATTAAGCAAGTTCCGAGGTATGCCAAGTTTCTGAAGGAGCTGTGCACAACTAGGAAGAGGGTTTCGAACAAGGAAGTTGTGAAGGTAAGTGAAAATGTCTCAGCCGTATTGCAACGTAAACTGCCCCCTAAATGCAAAGATCCCGGTAGTTTTACGATTCCTTGTGTAATTGGCAATACTCGTTTTGAATCTGCCATGCTTGACTTAGGTGCATCCATAAATGTCATGCCATATTCAATTTATGCATCTATGAATTTGGGTGAATTGAAAAAGGATGGTGTGATCATACAATTGGCTGATCGTTCTAACGCTTATCCAAAAGGAGTATTGGAGGATGTTCTAGTGCAGGTGAATCACTTAGTCTTCCCGGCTGATTTTTATGTTTTGGACATGGAAGATTCAACCCATTCCACCTCTTTGCCGATTCTCCTTGGTAGGCCATTCATGAAGACAGCCCGCACCAAGATTGATGTGTTCAAAGGAACGTTGTCAATGGAATTTGATGGGGAAGTGATTGATTTCAATATTTCTGAATCCATGAGATATCCTAATGATGATCACTCTTGTTTTTCTATTGATATTATTGATTCTTTGGCGCAGGGGTATTTTGAAGATTTGAATGACGATGCACTTGAAATGGTCATTACAAGAGGAATGAAGCTCAACAACAAGTGGGCAGAACCAGTGCTAACCCACGGCACACATGAACCAATCCATGCCGTGCCCCCTTGTGAGGAATTCATTGAGATGGTTGCTGCCCTTGAGTCATTACCCACGCATGATGGTAAGTCTCCTAACTTTGATTCAATTCCCGTTTCGACTAATAAGTTGCTTCCTTCAGTGATTCAGGCACCTACCCTTGAACTTAAACCATTACCAAACCATTTGAAGTATGTTTTCTTGGGGGAAAAATAGACCTTACCTGCCATTATTTCCTCATCCCTCACGGCACAAGAAGAAGAGAAGCTAGTGCGTGTTTTAAGGGAGTTCAAATCTGCCCTAGGTTGGACTTTAGCCGACATCAAGGGGATAAGCCCTACAACTTGTATGCATCACATATTTCTTGAGGAGGGGGCCAAACCAACTAGAGAGGCTCAACGCCGTCTCAACCCTCCGATGATGGAAGTTGTGAAAAAGGAGATAATCAAGCTACTTGATTGTGGAGTGATCTATCCTATCTCTGATAGCCGTTGGGTCTCACCTATCCAAGTTGTTCCCAAGAAATCTGGAGTGACGGTTGTAGAGAACGCTGAGAATGAGCTTGTGCCCACCCGAATCCAAACCGGTTGGCGAGTGTGCATTGACCATAGGAAGATCAACGCCACAACAAGAAAGGATCACTTTCCATTGCCATTCCTTGATCAAATGCTTGAGAGGTTAGCGTGTCATTCATTTTATTGTTTTCTTGATGGATACTCTGGTTATAATCAAATTGTCATAGCCCCGGATGATCAAGAAAAGACCACTTTCACTTGTCCCTTTGGAACATTTGCATATCGACGCATGCCATTCGGATTGTGCAATGCCCCTGCCACGTTTCAAAGGTGTATGGTTAGTATATTTTCTGATTATGTTGAAAGGATTATTGAGATATTCATGGATGATTTTAGTGTGTTTGGTGATTCATTCGATAATTGCTTGGATAATCTCACTTTAATCTTGAAACGTTGTGTGGAAACAAACCTTGTGTTAAATTGGGAGAAGTGTCATTTCATGGTTAAACAAGGTATTGTTTTGGGTCACATAATCTCTGAAAAAGGTATTGAGGTTGATAAGTCTAAAATAGATCTTGTACGTTACTTACCCTCTCCTACTTCGGTTAGAGAGGTTCGTTCTTTCCTTGGTCATGCAGGATTCTATAGACGATTTATCAAGGATTTTTCAAAGATTGCACAGCCCCTATGCCGTCTCCTACAAAAGGAAGTGTCTTTTGAATTCAATGAGGCATGTGAGAAAGCATTCAACCATCTCAAGACCTTGCTCACCACGGCACCAATCATCACTCCACCAGATTGGAGCATTCCCTTCGAGCTCATGTGTGATGCATCGGATTATGCAATTGGAGCTGTTTTGGGCCAAAGGAAAAACAAGCAGCCACATGTCATTTATTATGCTTCACGCACCTTAAATGATGCCCAATTGAATTATTCCACAACTGAAAAAGAACTCTTGGCTGTTGTATTTGCATTAGATAAGTTTCGATCTTATTTAATTGGCACTAAAGTCATTGTTTTCACTGATCATGCAGCTCTGAAGTACTTGCTCACCAAAAAGGAAGCTAAACCACGACTCATTCGCTGGATGCTTTTACTTCAAGAGTTCGACATTGAAATTAGGGACAAAAAGGGGTGTGACAACGTGGTGGCTGACCACCTAAGTCGGATGGTGCGTGAAGAGGAGTCCATTCCCATTTCAGAAACGTTTCCAGATGAGCAACTACTGTCCATTGAGGTAAGTATACCTTGGTACGCTGATTTGGTCAACTATTTGGTGTCTAAGCAAATTCCAAACACTCTAAGCAAGTCCCAAAGTGACAAACTTAAAAAGGATGCACGTTTTTATGTTTGGGACGACCCATATTTGTGGAAATTTTGCCCTGATCAAATTGTGCATAGATGTGTTCATGAATCTGAGTTTAATCCAATTCTAAGCTTTTGCCATTCTTATGCATGTGGGGGACATTTTGGTACCCAAAGAACAGCCCTTAAGGTGTTAGAAAGTGGTTTTTATTGGCCTACATTGTTCAAAGATGCTCGAATGTTTTGCTTAACATGTGATAGATGTCAAAGAACAGGTAGCATAGGTGCCAAGGATCAGATGCCGCAAGCCCCTATCTTCAATGTTGAAATTTTTGATGTTTGGGGTATTGATTTCATGGGGCCCTTCCCTTCTTCTTATGGTTTTACTTATATCTTGCTTGCAGTCGATTATGTTTCCAAATGGGTAGAAGCAAAGGCTACTCGGACTAACAATTCTAGAGTGGTTGCAGATTTCATTAAAACTAACATTTTCTCTAGATTTGGGATGCCTCGGGTCTTCATCAGTGATGGAGGGTCACATTTTTGCAATCGAACCATTGAGGCGCTGTTTAAGAAATATGATGTCAAGTATAAGGTTTCAACACCTTATCATCCTCAAACAAGTGGCCAAGCCGAAGTTTCAAATAGAGAAATCAAGCAAATCTTGGAGAAAACCGTTGGGGCAACCCGGAAGGATTGGAGCTTGCGTTTAGACAATGCACTGTGGGCGTATCGAACAGCCTACAAAACACCCTTAGGGATGTCTCCATTTCGGCTGATCTATGGCAAGCCGTGCCACCTACCTGTAGAACTAGAGCACAAGGCGCATTGGGCTGTGAAAACATTCAATTTGGACTTAGATGCTGCTGGAATGCATAGAAAGCTCCAATTGAATGAACTTGAGGAGCTAAGGAACGAAGCATATGAGAATGCCCGGATTTACAAGGAGAAAACAAAGGCGTTTCATGACCAGATGATTCGGGGTAAAACATTCTCTATTGGGCAGAAAGTGTTGCTTTTCAATTCCCGTTTACGTTTATTTCCTGGTAAGTTACGTTCCAAGTGGATTGGACCTTTTGTTGTTACTAATGTTTTTCCATATGGTGTAGTTCAAGTCCAAAGCTTACGGAATGGGCAAGAATTCAAGGTAAACGGACATCGATTGAAGCAATACTATGAAAGTGCCGTGGGGCAGGTTGTGGAGGAAGTCCCTCTCCAGGCCGTGGGCTCCAATGGGGAGTGAATGAGTTCTTCGTCCGGCTGCAAGACGTTAAAGCAAGCGCTTCTTGGGAGGCAACCCATGCATTCAACAAAGGAGGACCTAGGAAACACTCCAATTCCAGATTTGCGTTCCTAAACTCTTCTCTTTGTTGTTGTTTCGTTTCTGCCAAGTTTAGTTTGTTTAGTTGCTGTTTGTTTGTTTACTTGTGATTTGTGTGAGTTTATGCTTGAAACATTGAGGACAATGTTTGATTTAAGTGTGGGGGGGTAACAAAGTGTTTTTGATGCAAATTCGTGGGATTTTACCACCCTTTACTTCAAGAGTTGTTTCAAGCTATTTTTAAGTGTTTTTAAGCTGTTTTGGTGTGTTTTAGTGTGTTTTGGCATAAAAATCCGAAAATCTCATAAAAATTTGAAAAATTGTTTTGAAAAACCCAAAAAGAGTCGTTTGTGTGTATGTTTGTGTCTTAGGGAACCTTCCAACACAATGATGAGGATTTGGTTTTTAATTGCATGGCTGTTAAAGAAAGTTATAACATGGATGAAAGTTTGATTTACTCTTTGGTTTATGCTTGGTTGTGGTTATAATTTATGAATTCACATGCAATCTTAAAGGATAAAATCAGTTTTTGTAACATGCTTGAAGGAAGGAACTCGAATTAACGCTACAACCTTGTGAGACTTGAGCCTAAAACATTCTTTTGGAGAGTTATAATCTGTGCATTCTTGCTTTCTAAAGTCGTTGCATGATCTCATTATTCTTTGCTTGGTTGCTACTTAGAAGGCGTTTCATCATTTAGTTCCAAATACTAGAACTCATGCCCGTTCCATTCAAAGCATGACATTGATTTGCATACCACATATCAAGATGAAGTTGTGTAGTGACCACCATAGCCAAACAGCCGTACCCCCTTTTCATATGTTTTGTAGGTTTAACCCCTTTGAGCCTTGTTTAGCCTATGTTCTTTGTTAACCCACACTATCCTCACCTAGCCTAGATTAGGACCATCCATACCCTTGTTCTTGAAGCATAGTGAAGCATGACTTAAAAAGAATTCCTTTTGATTGACTTCTTGCAGAAAACAAGTGTGGGGGAAGGGATTTGTGTGTGTTTGTGTGCCAAGAAAAAGAAATAAGGCATGGGTTTGAGATAAAAAGAAAATTCGTGGAAAAAGAAAAAGAAAAAGAAAAAGTTGTGAAAAGAATGAAAAAGAGTTGAAAATTATATGAAAAAGAGTTCTAAAGTGTTGTTTGTTGAAGAAAGGGTCCAAAACATTGAATTCGGCCCCAAGAGTATGTAAATCTTCCCTTTTTGTGTTTAAAGTGATTTCTACATTCAAAAGTGAATTCTAAGTGTTGATTTCATTGCTTTGCTTGCTATTCTTTAAGAACCCTTGTTTTCCATATCCTTTCTTTCTTACCCAACACCTTTAGCCCCGTTACAACCTTTTAACTTCGATCTTGGGTGTTATGTGTTTCAATATGTGGAGTTTGGAATTGGTATGAGCATATGGTGTCACTGGTTCTCGCATCTAAGTAGTAGCATTCCATTCATGAGATCATATCTAAACAAGCTTATTAACTCCAGAAATTGCTTTTTTTGCTATAACATATGTGAGTGTTCGTTTTCATGTTTACATCAATCTTCTCACATATACCTAGTGTAGGGTGTGTAGTCAGAAATTTTGAGTGAAAATTGAGTGCATATCTTGTAAGGAATTGAGGGAATTCTCTAAGGCGTGTTACTACATTCAAAATGTTGTTTTAATTGCTTAAATGCGAGCTAGTGAATGGTGACCATGATTAAGTATGTGCTCAAGTGTTAAGTTGACTAAAATCTGTGGGAATGATGATTTTTGACATGTCATGTGCATTGGAAATCCCTGAGGTGATTGTTGGAAGGTGTAGGTTGTGTTTTGTTTGTTTTGTTTCGTTTTGTTTTCTTTGTTTGTTTTGTTTTGCTCGAGGACTAGCAAAAGCTAAGTGTGGGGGTATTTGATAGGAGCATATTTAGGCGACTTAGTTGGCTTGTTCTTGTGCATTTATGTTGTGTTTTCTTAGTTATTTTAGTCTTTTAAGCCATTTTCGTGTGTTTTCAGGTTCTAAGGGCAAAGTATGCAAGAAAGTGCATTTTGGAGCTTTTTGGAGCAAAATTGGGCTTGGGATGGACATCACATGTTTGGAGCAAAAGGAATGGACGAAATTGAAGACTTGAAGAAGTTAGGATTCCTAATCAAAGAAGGATTCCTAATCAAAGAAAGATTCCTAATCAACGAAGGATTCCTAATCAAAGAAGGATTCCTAATCAAAGAAGGATTCCTAATCAACGAAGGATTCCTAATCAAAGAAGGATTCCTACTTGAAGTAGGAAAGTTAAGCCAATATTTCCTATTTTGGGTTGACCTTTCCTAATCCTAAATATTCCTAAGTTCCAGCAACATTGAAGGCTTCCTATACATTTTAGGACACAAAGTGAACCTCCCTTGTACCTAAAGAACTCTTGCCGCACCTTCCCTTGCTTTCCCCATCCTTGCCGTGCAAGGCATCCCTTTATTACCCAAAATCTGGACCCAAAACAGAAAGGAAACCCTTTTGCCTTGCCTTGCAAGGCCTTGCCTTACCCTTTCCACCTTTGCCGCACCTACTTGCCCAATTCCCTTGGGATTCTGACTTTAATTCCTTTTTCCCTTCAGGTTTTGATTTAATTTCTGTTTCCTAAATTGTTCCCTAGCTTTATTACCCTAATTCCTTAAATAAACCTTCCTTGTGCCGCACAAAAGAGATCCATTCACTCACCCAATTATTCATTCACGCCAGAAACCATCCCAACTCCCTTGCCGCAACTTCCTTTCACCCAAAACACATTCCTGACCCCAAAACACATCCCATACACTTCACCCACCTTTGTGCCGCAACAAGGAGGAAGAAGGAAGGACTCTTGGACGTTCAAGCTTGATTGTTGGAGCGTTCTAGGTGTAATTCGTTCTATGTTTACAATGTTTAATTTCTTTTCCTTTTGTTTTGCTGTGAACATGAGTGGCTAAACCCCTCTTGGCTAGGGGTGATTTCAAAGCCATGATTATGTATGCAAATTGAGTTGATAAATTCCAGTTATGAATTCGTGAGTTGTGAATGTAATTGGCTTAACTGTGGAATTGATAACTTATTTGTGTTTGTTGATTAAGGATCGATACTTAGTTGGCATGCATAAATCTGATGCTAGAGTATAAGGGAGTTTCACATAATCGTTACAAACTTATATTCATGTGTAGTGAAGGTCGCTGGTCACGATCGCGTTAAGTTCAATTCCTAGCACGAGTATCATGATGTCATAGTTACAAGTGCTTTGTCAATGCTTATGATTTTCATTGAACGTAATGATCTTTGATTGTATCTCTATTATGATGTCATGTAGAGGACTTTTGAAGAATGCTTTGGGTTGTCGAATGATGTCATCCAATCCAATAACACAAGGAAAATCTGAGGGTTAACTAGTGATGTCACGGTTAATTTGGGGCATTGTCATTCATAATTCAATGAAGGAGTAACTGGAAATCGAGTCGTTTGCATACATGTCACGTGTGGAGAAAGAGCCTCTAGCTAGCCCGTCATCCATATTTTACCAAAATCGTCCAAAATCTGCTTTAGTTTATAATCTGTTTTCTTAAATTTAAATTCGTCCAAAACAAAACCCCCCTTTCACTTTCTTGTTTCAAAGTGTTTAAAATCTGTTTTGTTTGTGTATTTAAGTGTCTTGTGTCAAGTTAAAACCCAAATTCGTCCAAATTTGTGTTTAGAGTCCAAAACTGCCCAGTTTGTGTTTTTAGGCAGTTTTGAGTGTTTTTAGCCTACTTTGAGTCTTGTGAACCTGTTTTGAGTCTTTTAAGTCTAGTCTAGTGTTTTCAACTTTGTTTTTACTTTTTTGAGTCAGTTTAGAGGTTTTAGCAAGCCCTCCTAATCCCCGGTTTAGAACGATCCCTTATTCATATACTACAATTGTCAAAAGAGGGTTTAATTTGTGTGCTTGTTTTACATCGCATCATCATGGAATGCCTTTGTTTTCTCCTTGTAGATCCGTGCATTCTCATAAGCTTCATTCCTAATTTCTTCTAGCTCATTCAATTGAAGCTTTCTATGAAGACCTGCGGCATCAATGTCCATGTTGAATGTTTTGACAGCCCAATGTGCACGATGTTCTAACTCGACGGGAAGATGACATGGTTTCCCATAGACTAGCCGAAATGGGGACATTCCAATTGGGGTTTTATAGGCAGTGCGATATGCCCACAATGCATCATTCAAATGCAAGCTCCAATCCTTCCGAGTTGGCCCTACGGTTTTCTCCAAAATCTGCTTGATTTCTCTATTTGAAACCTCGGCTTGCCCACTGGTTTGAGGGTGATAAGGTGTTGCCAACTTGTGCATGACATTGTACTTCTTGAGCAGCGCCTCAATGGTTCGATTGCAAAAATGGGAACCCCCATCACTGATTAGGACTCTTGGCATTCCAAATCTAGCAAATATGTTAGTTCTAACAAAATCTGCAACCACTTTAGAATCATTAGTTCGGGTGGCTTTTGCTTCCACCCATTTCGACACATAATCCACAGCAAGCAAAATATAAAGGAAACCATGTGAGGAAGGAAAAGGACCCATGAAATCAATACCCCAAACATCAAAGATTTCAACACTAAATATGGGGTGTTGCGGCATTTGTTGTTTAGGACCTATATTGCCTGTTCTTTGACATCTATCACAAGTCATACAAAAAGTTCTAGCATCTCTAAAGATAGTAGGCCAATAAAATCCACATTCTAAAACTTTATGTGCTGTTCTTTGAGTACCAAAGTGACCTCCACATGCATAGGTGTGATAGAAAGTTAAAATTGAATTAAACTCAGAATCATGCACACACCTACGTAGAACCTGATCAGGGCAATATTTCCACAAGTATGGGTCATCCCAAACATAAGAACGTGCATCCTTTTTAAGTTTATCACTTTGGTGCTTGTTTAGCTCTCTTGGAATGTGTTTAGACACCAAATAATTTACTACATCAGCATACCATGGCTCACTTACCTTGATGGACAGCAGCTGCTCATCTGGGAATGTCTCTTGGATAGGCACGGCATCCTCCTCATGCACCATACGGCTCAAATGATCAGCCACCACGTTTTCACTCCCCTTCTTGTCCCGGATTTCAATATCGAACTCTTGGAGAAGAAGCATCCAGCGAATGAGTCTTGGTTTGGCCTTTTTCTTGGTGAACAAATACTTCAAAGCTGCATGGTCAGAGTAAATAATGACTTTAGTACCAAGTAAATATGAACGAAACTTATCTAAAGCAAAGACAACGACAAGAAGTTCTTTTTCCGTCGTAGAGTAGTTCAATTGAGCATCGTTCAAGGTCCTTGAGGCATACTAGATGATGTGCAGATTTTTGTCCTTCCTTTGTCCTAGCACGGCCCCTAATGCATAATCGGAAGCATCGCACATTAGCTCAAACAGAAGATTCCAATCTGGTGGCATAATGATTGGTGCCGTGGTTAGCATCTCCTTGAGGTGTTTGAATGCCTTCTCACACTCCTCGTTGAAGTCAAAAGCCACATCTTTCTGGAGGAGACGGCAAAGAGGGTTTGAAATCTTTGAAAAGTCGTTGATGAATCGCCTATAGAATCCTGCATGTCCAAGAAAAGAACGAACCTCTTTAACCTAAGTAGGAGAGGGTAAGTAGCGTACAAGATCTATTTTTGATTTATCAACTTCAATTCCCCTTTCTGAAACAATATGACCTAAAACTATGCCTTGTTTTACCATAAAGTGACATTTTTCCCAATTCAAAACAAGGTTAGTTTCAATGCAACGTTTTAGAATCAAAGTGAGATTATCTAAGCAACCATCAAATGAATCACCAAAGACACTAAAGTCATCCATAAATACCTCAATAATCTTCTCCACAAACTCTGAAAATATACTTACCATACATCTTTGAAAGGTGGCAGGTGCATTGCATAAACCGAATGGCATGCGACGATAGGCAAAGGTACCAAAGGGGCACGTGAAAGTGGTCTTTTCTTGGTCATCCGGAGCTATGACAATCTGATTATATCCAGAGTAACCATCAAGAAAACAATAAAAAGAATGACCGGCTAACCTTTCAAGCATTTGATCAATGAACGGCAAAGGGAAGTGGTCCTTCCTTGTGGTGGCATTGAGCTTCCTATAATCGATGCACACTCTCTAACCTGTTTGGATACGTGTGGGAACAAGTTCATTCTCGGCAATCTTCACCACAGTGACTCCAGATTTCTTTGGAACACATTGCACCGGTGAAACCCAACGACTATCCGAGATTGGATAAATCACTCCACAATCAAGAAGCTTTATAATCTCCTTCTTCACAACTTCCATCATTGGAGGGTTGAGTCGGCGTTGAGCCTCTCGAGTTGGTTTAGCCCCCTCCTCTAGAAGTATGCGATGCATGCATGTTGTAGGGCTAATCCCCCTAATATCGGCCAATGTCCACCCAATGGCTGTTTTGTGCTCTTTCAACACCCGAATTAACTTTCCTTCCTCTGTTGCCGTGAGTGTGGAGGACACAATGACGGGCAACGTCTCGTTATCTCCCAAAAAGACGTACTTCAAATGATCCGGCAATGGTTTAAGCTCAAGTACGGGTGCCTGAATTACTGAGGGTAACAACTTGTTAGTAGAAATTGGAATTGAAATTGGTTTTGAAGGCTTACCATGGTGCTGAGGTAGTGACTCTAGGGCAGCCACCATCTCGGCCTCTTCTTCACTTCTAGGCACGGCAATATTGGGTTTTTGCCCAATTCCTTGTGCAATTGTTGATTCAAGGGGATCCCTCTCCAAGGAATCAAGGTAATCCTGCGTCAATTCATCAAATATATCAATAGCAAAACAAGAATGATTTTCTTTAGGAAATTTAATAGTTTCAGCAAGATTGAAATCAATAACTTCCCCATCAAATTCCATTGTCAACGTCCCTTTGAACACATCAATCTTGGTGCGGGCTGTTTTCATGAAAGGTCTCCCAAGGAGGATAGGCAATGGGGTAGAATGGGGTGTATCCTCCATGTCAAGCACATAAAAATCCGCTGGAAAAATCAGATTTCCAACCTGCACCAAAACATCTTCCAAAACTCCTTTTGGATATGCATTAGAACGATCGGCTAATTGGATTATAACACCATCGTTTTTAAGCTCACCTAAGTTCATAGATGCATAAATAGAGTATGGCATGACATTAATTGAAGCTCCTAAGTCTAACATAGCATGTTCAAACTTAGTACTACCAATAACGCAAGGAATTGTAAAACTACCCAGATCTTTGCATTTAGGGGGTAATTTCCTTTGTAGAACAGCAGAGACATTCTCACTTACTTGAACCACTTCTTTGCTAGAAATCCTTCTCCTTGTTGTACAAAGCTCTTTCAAAAACTTAGCATACCTTGGGACTTGCTTTATTGCATCAAGGAGTGGGATATTGACTTGAACTTTCCGGAATGTCTCTAGAATGTCTTTTTCAGCATCCTCTTTCTTTGATTGCCGCAACCTGCCAGGAAAGGGCACAATTAGTGGAGTAGAGCTAGAAGAATTCATATTGGAACTTACCATGATGGTTGGGGACGGTTTAGAAATGGGAATTGGCTGCGGCAAGGATTGTGCATTCCTTGCCGTGGGTTTGGGTGATTCATCCTCCTCCAATTGCAGCTTCTTGTCCTATTCTTGACTTGATCTAGATGGTTGTGAATCAGTTCCAACCTGCTTACCACTTCTCAACGTGATCGTTTGGGCGGTTTCAAATCCTCCCTTAGGATTAACAACGGTTGAACTAGGCAATCTGCCTTGTTCTCGGAATTGGCCCATGAATTCAGCCATTTGCCCCATTTGTTTCTTCAATTCGTCCACCTCTTTAGCTTGATTTTTTATGCTCTGCACGTCCTGCGTCAAAGAGGTTAGTACTGGAAGAATTTTATCATTATTTAACGACGAACCTGAATTGGTTTGGGCCGAAGTTGGTTGAGGTTGTGGGGCTGCATACGGCCTTGGAAACATCCCAGGGGGCTGTCTAAATCCGCTTTGTGGCTATGCTTGTTGAGAGTCCCTCCACTTAAAGTTTGGATGATCTCTCCATCCTGGATTGTATGTGTTTGAGTATGGGTCGTGTCTTTGTTGGGTTTGGCCTTGAAAACCCACGGCTTGGGCAGTTTCCCACCCCCCATTCTCAATCAATTGAGGGCATTGATCGTTGAGATGTCCCTGCATAGAACACACTCCACATATGGCCGGTCCTTGTGCTTTGGTTCCATCCACAACCTGTGACAAAAGAAGAGTGAGATTAGCCATTTGAGATTGTAATTCTGAAATTGCATTTACCTCATTCACTTGTTGTTGCCGTGGCCCTTCTCTCTGTCCAACTCCTTCGTATTGTTGCGCATTCAAGGCTCGATTTACAATTAGAGTCTTGGCAGCCACGGGTGTTTTGTCAACCAAAGCTCATCCCGCTGAAGCATCAAGCATTTGTCTCTCAATGGGGAGAAGTCCTTCATAGAAATATTGGAGGAGAAGCTCTTCTTTCATTTGGTGTTGTGGACAAGAAGCAACAAGCGCCTTGAAACGCTCATAATAGGCTGGAAACGATTCCCCTTGGTTTTGTTGAATGCCACTTATCCTTTTCCTCAAGAGAATGACTCTTGAAGTTGGGAAAAATTTCTCTAAGAATGCGCGCTTCATGCTTCCCCACGAAGTAACGGTTCCAGGTGCTAGTTTGTAGAGCCAATCCTTAGCCTTTTCCAAAAGAGAGAATGGAAAGGCTTTCATCTTCAATATACTCCCATCAACATTGACAGGGGTCATGCTTGAACAAACCACTAAAAATTCCTTCAAGTGCTTGTTCAGATCTTCCATGGACAACCCGTGGAATTTGGGGATGTGGTGCAACAAGCTAGACTTCAATTCAAACTCATCAGTCTTGCCTTGAGCCGCCCTAGGATATTGAATGCATAAAGGGGTTGCATTGTCCAATCCCGAGGCTGAAAGTTCTTTGATTGTTCGGTTATCTGCAGCCATGTCGTGCTCCTCTTCCAAATCCTCTTCAATTTCAACTTCAAATTCGGAATTAGAACTTGAATTAAGTAGACCAGGTTCTGGGTGCTTCCTCTTCCTTCTCAAATCTCGCTCAAAATCGTCGTTAAACTCCAAGATATGTGCGTGAACGGGTTGAGAACTTCGAGTCATACACTAGTACCTAAAACAAAGAAAAACAAAACAAATCAGAAAACTAAGCAAAACAAAAACACAAACAGAAACACGGGGGATTAGCAAATTTGCCAATCCCCGGCAACGGCGCCAAAATTTGATGTGAGAATTACTTGACACTCAAATTAAAACCCTATCGACGTAGTATATGAAAGTAGGGATCGTTTCAGGCCGGGGATTAGAAGGGATGCTAATCTACACTATATAAACTTTAAAACACTAAACTAGACTCAATTAACTCGAAACAGCAAATAGAACTCAAACTAGACAGTTTCTGGATTCTAGACACTCAAAACAAGCTAAATTAGACTTAAAACACACAGAACATATTCTTTAGACTCAAAACTAACACCTAAGATTGATTTGAACGAAATTAAGACTCAAAAGACTAAGAGACTCAAGATTTGACGAATTTAGACTCTACTAACACAAACTAAAAGCAGGAGATTGGTTTTGAACGAATTTAAACTTAAACAAACAAAATTGTAAAGACAACTTAAAAAGACACGAAATTGGTGATTTAAATGGGTGAATGGCTAGTTAGAGGGATCCTTATCCACACATAAACATATGCATACAACTTGATTCCCAGTTACTCTTTCGATAAACCATGAATGACAATGTTCCGAATTAATTGTATTGAACTAATCAATTCCCAGATTTCCCTAGATTCATTGAATTGAATGGATAACGCATCACAACCAAATTATTGTTTCTCAAACTCCCTAACTATGGAATACGCATGATAGAGACATTCAACAAAGATCATTAAGTTCAATGGAAATCATGAACATTGACAAGGCATTCATAACTATGGAAGACGCATGTTAATCCAACCTAGGGTTTACTTCACATAATCGTGACTAGCGATCTTTACTACTCATGAATATAAGTTCATAACGATTAGGTGCAATTCCCTTATATCCTAGCATCAAATTTATGCATGTAAATCAAGTGTCGACCCCCAACCCACATACATAAACAAGTTCTTAATAAGCACAGAAAAGTAAACCACATTCAGAATTCATGAAATCGTAACTGGAGTGAATCAAATCATAAGAAACATATATTCATGGCTTCAAATTCCCCCTCTAACTAATAGGGGTTTAGTTCCTCATGATAGCAATTAAACAAAGAAAACTGAATTGAAACATTGAAAACAAAGATAGACAACACCTAAGAACGCTCCAACAATAGTCACGACTTAGAGTGGCACCTTCTCTTTCCTTCCTTGAATAGCTGCGGCACAAGAGGGGTTTTCTGGGTTTGTGTGGATGATATGGCACGGCAGAGGGTGGATTAATATATATATAGGCACCAAAAACCCTAGGTGAATCAGATTAGGACTTCTAGAAAGCCAAATCCATCCAGAAATAGGCTCAAAACAATCAGATTTCTAATGGGAAAGGGCCTAAGGTGCGGCAGATTTGGATAAGGAGGGATAAGGCTTCTAGAAAACCTTGCAAGGCAAGGAAATCAGGTTTTCTAGAAGGCTAGGTACGGCAAGGCTTAGGGTTTCTAGAAACTTAATTTAAATGTCCCCCAATCAGAAAATAAACCCTCATTGTACCAGGAATTGAATTAGAAAAGGATTAGGAGAGGATAAGGTTTGTTAAGATAAGATAAGGGTTGGATAAGATAAGATAAGATAAGGTTGTTTGGATAATGTTTTGGATAATTCTCCTTCTTTTGAGCTGATTCCTTATCTTCAATGATTTGAATTTATTTCTCCAACCTTGAAACATATTCCTAACTCCATTTAGACTCCAAATTCGTCCATCTTCATGCCCATTGCTTGTGCTATCCATTCCAAGCTCAGATTTGCTCTAAAATGCTCCAAAATGCATCTTTTTGCCAACTTTGCTTCTTGGACCTAAAAACACACGAAAACGACTTTAAACACTATACTAAGCAACAAATAGCTAAGCAAATGCAAGAAAACACACTAACTAAGTAGCATAAATATGCTCCTATCAGCTAGCTAGAGGCTCTTTCTCCACACATGACATGTATGCAAACGACTCGATTTCCAATTACTCCTTCATTGAATTATGAACGACAATGCCCCAAATTAACCGTGACATCACTAGTTAACCCTCAGATTTTCCTTGTATTATTGGATTGGATGACATCATTCGACAACCCAAAGCATTCTTTAAAAGTCCCCTACATGACATCATAATAGAGATACAATCAAAGATCATTACATTCAATGAAAATCATGAGCATTGACAAAGCACTTGCAACTATGACGTCATGTCACTCATGCTAGGAATTGAACTTAACGTGATTGTGACTAACAACCTTCACTACATATGAATATAAGTTTGTAACGATTATGTGAAACTCCCTTATACTCTAGCATCATATTTATGCATGCCAATTAAGTGTCGACCCTCAATCAACAAACAAAAATAAGTTCTTAATCAAACAGTTAAGCCAATTGCATTCATAATTCAAGAATTCATAACTGGAATTTATCAACTCAAATTGCACACATAATGATGGCTTTGAAATCACCCCTAGCCAAGAGAGGTTTAGCCACTCATGTTTACAGCAAGATGAAAGGAAAAGAAATTAAACATTGTAAACATAGAACGAATTACACCTAGAATGCTCCAACAATCAAGCTTGAACATCCAAGAGTCCTCCCTTCTTTCTCCCTGCTGCGGCACAATGGTGGGTGAAGTGTATGGGATGTGTTTTGGGGTCAGGAATGTGTTTTTGGTGAATGGAAGTTGCTGGAAAGGTGTAGGGATGAATTCTGGCGTGAATGGATGAAGGGGTGAATGATAGGAGCATATTTATGCGACTTTGTTAGCTTGTTTCCTTGCATTTTCTTAGTTAGTTTCTACTTATTATAGTGTTTTAAGCTATTTTCGTATGTTTGTAGGTCCAATTGGCAAAATTGGCAAAAAGGTGCAATTTGGAGCATTTTAGAGCAGTTTTGGGCCAACAATGGCTGTCACATGTATTGAGCAAGATGGATGGACGAATTTGAAGTTCAAGAGAGGCTAAGAATGTGCAAAAGAGTTGGAGAAATAAATTCAAGTCAAAGAAGATATGGAATCAGCTACAAAGAAGAAGAATTATCCAAAACCTTATCTTATCCAAACTAACCTTATCTTATCTTACCTTATCCTATCCTATCCTAATCCTTTGCTAACTTAATTCCTGCTGCAAAAGGGTTTTAATTTCAGTTTAGGAGACATAAAAACCTGATTTCTAGGAACCTCATCCTCTCCTACAAAAGAGCCGCACCTTTGTCCTTGATCCCTTGGGTTTTTGACCTTCTAGATGTCCTATTTCCTGTTGGGATTACATAACCTTTTCCCCTTAGGATTGTGTTATTATTTTCCTACACAAACTATGTTTTGCAATCCTTTTCCTACACTAAATGTTTGTGCCGCACCTCCCCCTATAAATATACCATTTTGCTGCACCATTCAAACACCACCCTCTACCATAACTCACCTACATCCATCCACCACACACTCATTGTGCCGCAGCCTTGCAAGGAAGGAAGGAATCTGGAGCGTTTTCTAGGTGTATTCTATCCTTTGTTTTCAATGTTTAATTTTATTTATATTTGTTTGATTGCAAACATGAGGAACTAATTTCTTTATAGTTAGAGGCGAATTCAAAGCCATGGACATATGTTTTATATGAATTGATTTCCTCCAGTTATGATTTCATGAATCGTGAATGTGGTTTACTTATCTGAGTTATTGAGAACTTGTTCTTGTGTGTTGATTAAGGAGGCCTACTTAGTTTGCATGCATGAATTTGATGCTAAAATATAAGGGAATTTCACCTAATCGTTATGAACTTATATTTACAAGTAGTGGAGGTTGCTAGTCACGATCGCGTTAAGTAAATTCTTGGCAGGAGTGTCATGCAGTCATAGTCACGAATGTCATGTCAATGCTTATGATTTTCACAAAGCTTAATGATCTTTGATATGTATCTCTAGTATGCAGTCATATAGGGAACTTGATAAGAATAATTTGGATTGTGGCGCTACGTCCAAATTCAATAAACTTAGGAAAATCTGAAGGTTAATGCGTGCAGTCACTATTAATTTGGGACATTGTCGTTCATGGTTTATGGAAAGAACAACTGGAAATCGATTTATGTCGCATATATGTCATGTGTGGAGAAGGAACCTCTAGTTAGCCATTCACCAATCTAAATCACCAATTTCGTACAAAACTAAGTCTAGTTTACAATTCTGTTTTGCTTAAGTTTAAATCCGTTTTCAACCAATCCCTTGCTCTTAATTTGTGTTAAGATAGTCTAAATTCGTCAAATCTTGAGTCTTTTAGTCTTTTGAGTCAATCAGAGTCTTATTTTCGTTCAAATCAATCTTAGATGTTAGTTTTGAGTCTAAAGAATCTGTTTTGTGTGTTTTAAGTCTAATTAGCTTGTTTTGAGTGTCTAGAGTCCAGAAACTGTCTAGTTTGAGTTCTATTTGCTGTTTTGAGTCTAGTTTAGTGTTTTAAAGTTTAATTAGTGTAGATTAGCATCCCTTCTAATCCCCGGCTAGAACGATCCCTACTTGCACATACTACATTGATAGGGTTTAAATTTGAGTGCAATTTAATTTCACACCAGTGAATGAATGGAGCCTTTAGATCAGCACAGAGATGTTTTATTTAAAGACTTAGGGTAATAAAGCTTGGAAACAATTTAGGAAACAGAAATTAAACCAAAACTTTAAGGGAAATAGGAATTAAAGTCAGAATCCTAAGGGAATTGGGCAAGTAGGTGCGGCAAGGAAGGAAAGGGTAAGGGAATGCCTTGCAAGGCAAGGAAAAAGGATTTCCTTGCTGATTTAGGTCCAGAAATTAGGCAAGTGAGGGATACCTTGCACGGCAAGGATGGGAAACAAGGGGATGGTGCGGCAAAGGCTGATTTGGTGCAAGGAAGGTTCAATTTGTGTCCTAAAATGCATAGGAGGCCTTCAATGTGTGCTGGAACTTAGGGACAATTAGGATTAGGAAAGGTCAAATCAAAATAGGAAACCTTGGCTTAACTTTCCTACTTCAAGTAGGAATCCTTGTTTGAGTAGCAATCCATCTCCAATTAGGAATCCTTCTTCAATTAGGAATCCTAACATCTTCAAATCTTCAATTTCGTCCATTCCTTTTGCTCCAAGCATGTGATATCCATTCCAAGCCCAATTTTGCTCCAAAAGGCTCCAAAATGCACCTTCTTGCATACTTTCTCCTTAGAACCTGAAAACACTCGAAAATGGCTTAAAAGACTAAAATAACTAAGAAATAACAACGTAAATGCACAAGAACAAGCCAACTAAGTCGCATAAATATGCTCCTATCAAATTCCCCCACACTTAGCTTTTGCTAGTCCTCGAGCAAAACAAAACAAACAAAGAAAACAAAACGAAACAAAACAAACAAAACACAACCTAAACCTTCCAACAATTGCCTCAGGGATTTCCAATGCACATGACATGTCCAAAATCATCATTCCCACATATTTTAGTCATCTTCACACTTGAGCACATACTTAATCACAGTCACCAATTACTAGTTCACATTTAACCAATTAAAACGATGTTTTGAATGTAGTAACATGCCTTAGAGAAATTGCTCAATTCTTTACAAGATACTCTCTATTTTCACACACATTTTCTGACTACACACCCTACACTAGTTATATGTGAGAAGATTGATGTAAACATGAAAACTAGTACTCACATATGTTATAGCAAAGGAAGCAATTTCTGGAGTTAATAAGCATGTTTAGATATAATCTCATGAATGGAATGCTACTACTTAGATGCGAGAACCAGTGACACCATATGCTCATACCAATTCCAAACTCCACATATTGAATCACATAACACTCAAGAATGAAGTCAAGGGTTGTAACGGGGTTTGGGGGTAATGGCTAACAAAGAAAGGATAGGAAAAACAAAGGTCCTTAAAGAAATAGTAAGCAAAGTAATGAAATTGACACTTAGAATTCGTTTTGGAATGCAGAAATTTAACTTTGAACAAAAAGGGGAGATTTACACATTTTAGGGCCAGATTTGATGTTTTGGACCCTTTCTTCAACAATCAACACTCTTAAACTCATTCTTTCTTCTTTTCAAACTCTTTTTCATTCTTTTCACAACTTTTTCTTTTTCTTTTCTTTTTTCCACGAATTTTCTTTTCTTTCGAAGCACAAAATGTAGAACTGAGCTTAAAACAACCAATCCTTCTCCCACACTTAATTTACTGCATAATGTAGATCAAAACGAATTCATTTTAAGTTATGCTTCACTATCCTTTAAGAACAAGGGTATGGATAGTCCTACACTAGGCTAGGTAAGGATAATGGGGTTAACAAAGAACATAGGCTAAACAAGGCTTAAAGGGGTTAAACCTACAAAATATATGACAAAAGGGGTTCGGCTATTTGGCTGGTGGTCACTACACAACTTCATCTTGAATATGTGTTATGCAAATCAATAGCATGCTTTGAATGAAATAGGTATGAGTTCTAGTATTTGGAACTAAATGATGAAACGCCTTCTGATGCAAAATATATAAGCACACAAATTAAACCCTCTTGTTGACAATCGTAGTATAGATGCAAGTAGGGATCGTTCTGGACGGGGGATTAGGAGGGATTGCTAAATCACTTGAAAACTGACTCAAAAACTTAAAACAAAGTTAAAACACTAAATTAGACTCAAAGAATGCAAAACTATACTTTAAAACACTAAAACAAACCAAAAGACTCAAAACAGCAAACAAACACTCAAAACTGCCTTAAAACCACTTTCTGGGCAGTTTTGAGCACTAAGGAAGAATTTGGACGAAAACAGTTTATAACTGGACTCAAGACACTTAAAAACACAAACTAAATTGATTTCTAACTAATTTGACACTTCAAAATAAAGGGGGAATTGGTTTTGACGAATTTGAAAACAAAACAAAAACTTTGTAAAACAAAACAGATTTTAAAACGAAATTGGTTAAATGAATGGATGGAAGGCTAGCTAAGGGGTTCCTCTCCACACATGTCACACTTGCATACAAAACGATTTCTAATTGCTTTTCAATAAACCATGAATTCTCAACGCCCCAGATTAACCGTGAATTGCACTAATTAACCCTCAGATTTTCCTAACGTTATTGAATTGGATGATTGCATACGACAACCCAAAGCATTCCCCACAAGTTCCCTACATGAATTGCATAATAGAGATACAAGCAAGAATCATTAAGTTCTATGAAAACCATAAGCATTGACGAGGCATTTGTTACTATGAATTGCATGAAACTTATGCCAAGAATTTACTTAACACGATTGTGACCAGCAACCTTCACTACTTGTGAATATAAGTTCATAACGATTAGGTGAAACTCCCTTATATCCTAGCATTAGATTTATGCATGCAACTAAGTTGGCCACCTCAATCAACACACACAAATCAGTTTTAGTTCAAACAGATAAGTAAATTGAAATCACAATTTATGAATCACAACTAGAGGTAATCAAATCATATAGCAAGCATAAACATGGTTTCGAATCCCCCCCTAGCCAAGGGGGGGTTTAGTTCCTCATACGTACAAAACAAAGAGTATTGAATTTAAACATTGAAATCAAAGAAAAGGAAACACCTAAAACTTCCAGCAATTCAAACTTGAATGGCATGCACGTCCAAGGCTCATTCTCCTCCTCTCTGCTGCGGCACAAGGATTGGTGATGAGTTTTTAGGGGTTATGAATGGTGTAGAAGGCTGGGTTATTGGCTAGGATGGATGTATGGTGTGGCAAGTAGTGGATTAGGTCAGAAACTATGGAGAATGGTGAAGGATAGGTGCGGCAGAGAGTGGGGAAGAGTTTCTGGCGAGAATGGTTGTGTGGATGGATGAATGGATGTATATGGAGGGTGGTGAAACCTGCGGCAACCCTTTAAACTTATATATATAGGCACCACAAACCCTAGGGTAATCAGATTAGGGCTTGGACTCAGCATTGCACAAGGAATTAGGGCCCTAGGTGCGGCAGAAATTGTGAATCCATTAGGAAAGAGGATTGTGGCCCAATTGATTTCTGAAAAGGATTTGTAGAACCCAAATCCACAAGGAAAAGGCCTAACAATCAGAATCCAAGAGGGAAAAAGGCCTTAGAGGTGCGGCACAATAGGATAAGGGCAGGGAATGCCTTGCAAGGCAAGGAAAAAGGATTCTAGAAGGGAAGGAGGCGCCAGATTTTCAGGGTTCTAGAAGGAATGTGTTTTGTGGCAGATTTTGGGGTTTCTAGAAGGATTTGGGGCGCCACTTTTATAGGACAAGGGATAGGACTTCTAGAAATCAGGTTTTAAGTCCCCTAAACTGAAGAAAACAGGTTAGGATAAGATTAGGATAAGATTGGATAAGATAAGGTAAGATAAGATAAGGATTGGATAAGATAAAATAAGATAAGGTTGTTTTAGATAATGTTTTGGATAATTCTCCTTCTTTTGAGCTGATTCCTTATCTTCTTTATCTTTGACTTCTTTCTTCCATCTTCTTAGCTGATTTCAAGCCTTTATATCTTCAATTTCGTCAATCAACTTGCCTCCATGCTTGTACTACCCAATCTTGGCCCAAAAATGCTCTAGAATGCTCCAAATTGCTTCTTTTTGCATACTTGCCCTTAGAACCTGAAAATACATCAAACTAGCTTAAAAGACTACTTTAACTAAGGAAAAACAACATAAATGCACAAGAACAAGCTAACTAAGGTGCATAAATATGCCCCTATCACCTTCTAAGTAGCAACCAAGCAAAGAATAATGAGATCATGCAACAACTTTAGAAAACAAGAATGCACAGATTATCAACTCTCCAAAGAACGTTTTAAGCTCAAGTCTCACAGGGTTGTAGCGTTAATTTGAGTTCCTTCCTTTAAGCATGTTACAAAAACTGATTTTTCCTCTATGATTACATGTGAATTCATAAATTATAACCACAACCAAGCATAAACCAAAGAGTAAATCAAACATTCATCCTCATTATTAACAACCATGTAATTAAAAACCAAATCCTCATCATTGTGTTGGAAGGTACCCTAAGACACAAACAAACACACAAAAACAACTCTTTTTGGGTTTTTTCAAAACAATTTTTCAAATTTTTATGAGATTTTCTGATTTTTAAGTCAAGACGCACTAAAACAGTCCAAAACAGCTTTAAAACACTTAAAAACAGCAAGGAACAACTTTTGAAGTAATGGGTGGTAGAATCCCACGAATTTGCATCAAAAACACTTTGTTACCCCCCCCACACTTAAATCAAACATTGTCCTCAATGTTTCAAGCATAAACTCACACAAAAACAAACAAACAAACAAACAAACACACTCAACATGGCAGAAAAACAACAACAACAAAGAGAAGGGTTTAGGAACGCAAATCTGGAATTGGAGTGATCCCTAGGTCTTCCGTTGTTGAATGCATGGGTTGCCTCCCAAGTAGCGCTTGCTTTAACGTCTTCCAGCCGGACGAAAAACTCAGTCACTCCCCATTGGAGCCCACGGCTTGGAGAGAGATCTCCTCCACAACCTGCCCCACTACACTCTCATAGTATGGCTTCAATCGATGTCCGTTTACCTTGAATTCTTGCCCATTCCTTAAGCTTTGGACTTGAACTGCACAATAGGAGCATATTTATGCGACTTTGTTAGTATGTTTTCTTGCATTTACTTAGTTATTCATTGCTTATTATAGTGTCTTAAGTCATTTTCGTGTGTTTATAGGTCCAAGAAGCAAAGTAGGCAAAAAGATGCAATTTGGAGCATTTTAGAGCAGTTTTGGGCTTGGAATGGATATCACAAAATTGGAGCAAGATGGATGGATGAATTTGAAGTTCAAGAGAGGCTAGGAATGTGCAAAAGAGTTGAAGAAATAAATCCAAGTCAAAGAAGATAAGGAATCGGCTACAAAGAAGGAGAATTATCCAAAACATTATCCAAACTACCTTATCTTATCCTTATCTTATCCAAACCTTATCTTATCTTATCCTAATCCTTTCCTAACTTAATTCCTGCTGCAAAAGGGATTCAATTTCAGTTTAGGAGACTTAAAAACCTGATTTCTAGGAACCTTATCCTCTCCTACGAAGGTGCTGCACCTATCCCCTTCTAGAAGTGTCAAATCAGCCAAATAACACCCTTTCTAGAAGTCCCTAAAAAAGTGGCGCCCCAAGCCTTCTAGATGCATGATCCAGCCGCACCTTTCTCCTAAATCCCTTTGGTTTTTGGCCTTCTAAATGTCCTATTTCCTGCTAGGATTACATAAACCTTTTCCCCTTAGGATTGTGATTTTATTTTCCTACACAAACTACATTTTGTAATCCTTTTCCTACACTATATGTTGACCCTTTTGCTGCACCATTCAAACCACCACCATCTATCATTCACACATCTCTACACCACAATCAGCCATTCAACCCCATTGTGCCGCAACTTTGCAAAGGAAGGAAGGAATCTGGAGTGTTTTCTAGGTGTTTTCTATCCTTTGTTTTCAATGTTTAATTTTATTTATGTTTGTTTGCTTGTGGACATGAGGAACTAATTTCTTTATAGTTAGAGTTGAATTTGAAGCCATGATTATATGTTATATATGAATTGATTACGTCCAGTTATTGTTTCTTAAGACTAGAATGTGATTTGCTTAACTGAGTTATTAAAACTTGTTTGTGTGTGTTAATTGGGGGTCGACACTTAATTTGCATGCATAAATTTGATGCTAGAGTATAAGGGAGTTTCACCTAATCGTTATGAACTTATATTCACAAGTAGTAAAGGTTGCTAGTCACAATCATGTTAAGTAAGTCCTAGGCAAGAGTATCATGCTGTCATAGTTACGAATGCCTCGTCAACACTTATGATTTTCAAAGAACGTAATGACCTTTGATATGTTTTCAATCATGTTGTCATAGTTAGGAGACTTGATAAGGATAATTTGGTTGTAATGCGTCTTCCATTCAATTCAATGAACTAAGGAAAATCTGATGGTTAATTTGTGCAGTCACGGTTAACTTGAGGTGTTGTCATCAAAATCGTTTTTCTAAAGTTTTTTATGCAAAGTTTCAGTTTTTAGTTTTAAATTCGTCAAAAACAAATCCCCTTTATTTTGAAGTGTTAGAATAGTTAAAATCTGTTTTGATTTGTGTTTTTAAGTGTCTTGAGTCAAGTTAAAATCTATTTTCGCCCAAAGTAGTGTTTAGAGTCCAAAACTGCCCAGTTTGTGTTTTTAGGCAGTTTTGAGTGTTTTTGTGCTGTTTTGAGTCTTTTGAGTTGTTTTAGTGTTTTAGAATTTAGTCTTGCATTCTTTGAGTCTAGTTTAGTGTTTTAAACTTTGTTTTTACGTTTTAGAGTCAGTTTCAAGTGTTTAGCAATCCCTCCTAATCCCCGGTCCAGAACGATCTTTACTTATACATATACTACAACTGTCAAAAAGAGGGTTTAATTTGTGTGTCAAGTTAATTTTCACACCAAATTTTGGCGCCATTGTCGGGGATTAGCAAATTTTTGCTAATCCCTTGTTGCCGTTTGTTTTTATTTCTTTTACTTTGATTTCTGATTTTTGTTTTTGTTTTCTTGTTTTAGGTACTAGTTTATGACTCGAAGTTCTCAAACAATTCGTGAGCATATCTTGGAGTTTGACGACGATTTTGAACGGACATTGAGAAGAAAGAGGAGGCATCCAGAACCTAGTGAACCTAGTTCAAGCTTAGAGGCCAAATCTGAATTTGAAGAAGAAGAACAAGCCATGGCTGTGGATAATCGTACAATTAAGGAACTTTCAGCCTCAGGGTTAGCCAATGTCGCACCCCTTTGCATTCAATACCCCGCAACTGCTCAAGGCAAGACCGATGAGTTCGAATTGAAGTCAAGCTTGTTGCATCACATTCCCAAATACCATGGGCTATCCATGGAAGATCCAAACAAGCATCTTAAGGAGTTCGAAGTGGTTTGTTCGAGCATGACACCCATCAATGTCGATGGGAACATTTTGATGATGAAGGCTTTTCCATTCTCTCTTTTGGAAAAGGCTAAAGATTGGCTTTATGAATTAGCACCCGGAACGGTCACTTCTTGGGAAAGCATGACGAGGGCGTTTTTAGAGAAGTTCTTCCCCACTTCGAGAGTCATTCTCTTAAGGAAGAAGATTAGTGGAATTCACCAAAGCCAAGGAGAGACATTCCCAGCATACTATGAGCGTTTTAAGGCCCTTGTCGCCTCATGTCCTCAACATCAAATGAAAGAAGAACTTTTACTTCAATACTTCTACGAATGACTTCTTCCAATTGAGCGACAAATGCTAGATGCTTCAGCAGGAGGTGCATTGGTTGACAAAACACCAATGGCTGCAAAGATCCTAATCGCAAACCGAGCTTTGAATGCACAACAATACGAAGGCCTTGGACAAAGAGACCCCCAACGGCAACAACAAGTGAATGAGGTAAGTGCAATTTCTGAACTTCAATCTCAAATGGCTAATCTCACTGTTCTTTTGTCACAGGTTGTCGATGGATTGAAATTGCAAAGGATTACACAAAGTGTATGTGGCGTGTGTTCTATGCAAGGGCACATCAACGATCAATGCCCTCAGTTGATTGAGAATGGAGGGTGGTAATCTGCCAATGCCATGGGTTTTGGGAGCCAAAATCAGCCACGCAATGATCCGTACTCCAACACTTACAATCCGGGCTGGAGATATCATCCAAATTTCAAGTGGAGGAAGCCTCAACAACCACAACAACAAAGTGGATTTTGGAAGCAACCTCCGGGTTTCTATTCAAAACCATACGCACCCACACAACCCCAAGAACAACCTGCCCAAACCAAATCAGGTTCGTCCGTTGATAATGATCAGATTTTTCAATTACTAACTTCTATGTCGCAGAGCATGCAAATTAGAGACAAAGAGGTGAATGATTTAAATAAACAAATGGGGCAGATGGCGGAGTTCATAGGACAATTCGGAGAGGTTGGGAAACCTTTGAGAAATCTTTGATGAATCGTCGATAGAAACCTGCATGTCCAAGAAAAGAATGAACCTCTCTAACCGAAGTAGGAGAGGGTAAGTGACGTACAAGATCTATCTTTGACTTATCAACCTTAATACCGTTTTCAGAGATGATATGACCTAAAACTATGCCTTGTTTAACCATAAAATGACACTTTTCCCAATTGAGAACAAGGTTAGTTTGAACGCATCATTTTAAGATCAAATTGAGATTATGCAAACATCCATCAAATGAATCACCAAAAATGCTGAAATCATCCATAAAAACTTCAATAATTTTCTCAACATAATCTGAAAATATGCTCATCATGCATCTTTGAAATGTGGCAGGTGCATTGCATAAACCAAATGGCATGCGTCGATAAGCAAATGTACCAAATGGGCATGTGAAAGTGGTTTTTTCTTGGTCCTCAGGTGCTATGACAATTTGATTGTAACCAAAATAACCATCAAGAAAACAATAGAATGCATAACCTGCTAACCTTTCAAGCATTTGATCAATGAACGGCAAAGGGAAGTGATCCTTCCTTGTGGTGGCGTTGAGCTTCCTATAATCGATACACACCCTCCAACCTATTTGGATTCGAGTAGGCACAAGCTCATTCTCTTCATTCTTCACAATTGTCACTCCGGACTTCTTAGGGACCACTTGGACTGGAGAGACCCAACGACTATCAGAAATTGGGTAGATCACTCCACAATCTAAGAGCTTGATGATTTCCTTCTTCACAACGTCCATCATGGGTGGATTGAGTCAGCGTTGTGCTTCACTAGATGGTTTGGCGCCTTCTTCCAAGAGTATTCGATGCATGCAAGTGGTTAGGCTAATTCCCTTTATATCTGCCAATGTTCACCCAATGGCAGTTTTGTATTCCCGAAGCACTCTCACCAACTTGTCCTCCTCTTGTGCCGTGAGTGAAGAAAAGATGATGATGGGCAGCGTCTCTTGTTCTCCCAAAAACACATACTTCAAATGGCTAGGCAATCGTTTAAGCTCTAGGGAAGGTGGCTGGATTATGGAAGGAAGCAACTTGTTAGTCGAAACGGGAAGTGAATTTTGGTTAGGAAACTTACCAATATGTTCTGGATTTGACTTGAGGGCAACAACTATTTCCACCAATTCCTCTTGACGCAAGGTTGTCCTTGTTGTTGCTGTGGGTATGCCTAAGTGCCAACCCTTCATTTTTGAGTCCAATGCCTTGTGTGAGGGTCTGTTCAAGTGCATCCTCACTCAAATTGTCAAGGAATTCCTGCGCAAAAGAGTCAATGATATCAATAGAGAAACAAGAGTGATTATCATGAGGATATCTCATAGCATCATAAATATTGAAATCAATCACTTCCCCATCAAATTCCATGGTCAATGTTCCTTTAAATACGTCTATCTTTGTTCGGGCAGTCTTCATGAATGGTCGGCCAAGTAAGAGTGGTAATGGAGGAGAACGGTCTGAATCCTCCATTTCAAGCACATAGAAGTCCGTCGGAAAGACTAGGTGATTCACCTGCACTAAAACATCCTCCAAAACACCTTTTGGATACGCATTAGATCTATCGGCCAATTGAATAATTACCCCATCATTTTTCAATTCTCCCAAGTTCATAGATGCATAGATTGAATAAGGCATGACATTTATTGATGCACCTAAGTTTAACATGGCAGATTCAAAACGAGTATTGCCAATAACACAAGGAATTGTAAAACTGCTAGGATCTTTGCATTTAGGAGGTAATTTTCTTTGCAAAACGGCTGAGACATTCTCACTTACTCTTACCACCTCTTTGTTCGAAGCCCTCTTTCTTGTAGTGCACAACTCCTTCAGAAACTTAGCATACTTGGGAACTTGTTTAATTGCATCTAGAAGTGGAATGTTGACTCCTTCAGAAACTTAGCATACTTGGGAACTTGTTTAATTGCATTCTAGAAGTGGAATGTTGACTTGCACCTTCCTAAATGTATCCAAAATGTCCTTTTCGCTTTCCTCCTTCTTTGTTTGCATGAATTTGCGATGAAAGGGTGCATCGGATGGAATAAGGTTAGAATTAACACAATTTGAACCCAACTTAGCTGTGGTGGCCGATTTAGGGTTGCAAGGAATGCACGGCAAGGTTGTCTTCTTCCTTGCCGTGGGTGTGTGTTGGGCATCCTCTTCTTGTTGTAGCTTCTCGTCCTCCGTTTGGGCAGATTTTGATGCTTGGGGGTCCGTTCCAACTTCTTTTCCACTTCTCAACAAAATGGCCTTGGCGGATTCAAATCCTCCCTTTGGATTCACAATGGTTGAGCTAGGAAGTTTGCCTTGTTCTCGGAATTGCTCCATGAACTCAGCCATCTGGCCCATTTGTTTCTTCAACTCATCCACCTCCTTAGTTTGACTGAGCATTGTTTTGGTTTGATTTTGCTGCCCCTGTACTAAAGAGGTCAGTAATTGAACAACTTGATCATGATCAATGGATGTACCTGAATTAGTTTGAGCAGGTTGTGGTTGAGGTTGTGTTGGCGTGTAGGGCTTTGGGTATATCCCAGGGGGTGTTGGCCGAATTCCTTGAGGTTGTTGAGATTCCTTCCATTTGAAATTTGGGTGATCACGCCATCCCGGATTGTAAGTGTTGGCATATGGATCATATCGGGGCTGTTTGGGCCTTGGTAGCCAATGGCGTTTGCACTTTCCCATCCACCATTCTCAATCAGTTGAGGACACTTCTCAGATTAGTGGCCTTGAATGGAGCATACACCACACACACTGGAGCACACTCCTTGCGTTTTGCATCCTTCCATAAACTGCGAAAACATAGAAGTAAGGTTAGTTATTTGAGATTGCAAATCAGAAACAGCACTTACCACATTTACTTGCTGCCGTGGAAGGTCTCTTTGCCCAACACCTTCATATTTTTGTGCATTATGGGCTCGGTTTGCAATTAGAGTTTTTGCAGCCACCGGAGTCTTGTCAACCAATGCACCACCCGCCGAGGCATCTAGCATTTGGCGTTCAATGGGGAGGAGTCCTTCGTAGAAATATTGAATGAGCAGCTCCTCCTTCATTTGACGCTGTGGACATGAAGCAACAAGAGTTTTAAAACGTTCATAATAAGTTGGAAACGATTCACCTTGATTTTGTTGGATGCCACTAATCCGTTTCCTTAAGAGAATAACTCATGAAGTTGGGAAAAATTTCTCCAAGAATGCGCGTTTCATGCTCTCCCATGAAGTAACTGTTCCGGGTGCCAATTCATACAACCAATCCTTAGCCTTGTCCATAAGTGAGAATGGAAAGGCTTTCATCATTAATATGCTGCCATCGACATTGACTGGGGTCATGCTTGAACAAACCACTTCAAATTCCTTCACGTGCTTGTTTGGATCCTCCATGGATAGCCCATGGAACTTTGGAATGTGGTGCAGCAAGCTTGACTTCAACTCGAACTCCTCGGTCTTGCCTTGAGCAGCCGTGGGATATTGGATGCATAGGGGTGCGGCATTGTCCAATCCCGAGGCAGAAAGCTCCTTGATTGTTCGATTGTCCGCTGCCATGACTTGTATCTCCTCTAAAATCTGAGCCATGGCCTCCTATTCCACTTGTACTTCGTCTTCTTCAAGATTTGGTGCAGGTTGAGATGGTTGGGGCTTTTGTTGATTCTTATTCTTTCTCAAAGTCCTCTCAAAATCGTCGTCAAAGTCCAAAATAAAGTTACGAACAGGTTGAGAGCTTCAAGTCATAAACTAGTACCTAAAAACAAGAGAACAAAACAAAGTCAGAAACTTAAACAAATTAAAAATAAACGGAAAGAAAAATCCAAGGGATTAGCAACTTTGCTAATCCCCGGCAACGGCGCCAAAAATTTGATGCGAAACAAGTTAAGCACACAAATTAAACCCTCTTGCTGTCAAATCATAGTACGAATGCAAGTAGGGATCGTTCTAAACCGGGGATTAGGAGGGCTTGCTAAAACCTCAAAACTGACTCAAAAACATTAAAACAAAGTTAAAAACGTTTGAAAAGACTCAAAAGACTCAAGGCAAGTTCACAAGACTCAAAATAAGCTAAAAACACACAAAACTGCCTAAAAACACTAACTAGGCAGTTTCTGACACTAAACACAATTTTGGACGAAAATAAGGTTATGGCTTGACTCAAAACACTTAAAAACAGAAACAAAACAGATTTCCAACACTTTGAAACAAGAAAGTAAAAGGGGGTTTTGTTTTGGACAAATTTAAACTAAGAAAACAGATTGTAAAACTAAACAGCTTTTAAAACGAATTTGGGGAATAAGATGGATGATGGGCTAGCTAGAGGCTCTTTCTCCACACATGACATGTATGCAAACGACTCGATTTCCAGTTACTCCTTCATTGAATTATGAACGACAATGCCCCAAATTAACCGTGACATCACTAGTTAACCCTCAGATTTTCATTGAACGTAATGATCTTTGATTGTATCTCTATTATGATGTCATGTAGGGGACTTTTGAAGAATGCTTTGGGTTGTCGAATGATGTCATCCAATCCAATAATACAAGGAAAATCTGAGGGTTAATTAATGATGTCACGGTTAATTTGGGGCATTGTCGTTCATAATTCAATGAAGGAGTAACTGGAAATCGAGTTGTTTACATACATGTCATGTGTGGAGAAAGAGCCTCTAGCTAGCCCATCATCCATCTTATTTCCCCAAAATCGTTTTCAAATCAGTTTTTAAGTTACAATCTGTTTTGTTAGTTTAATTTCGTCCAAATCAAAACCCCCCTTTACTTTCTTGTTTTAAATGGCTTTAAACTTGTTTTGTTTGTATGTTTAAGTGTTTTAAGTCAAACCCAATCCCAAATTCGTCCAGAATTGTGTTTAGAGTCCAAAACTGCCCAGTTTGTGTTTTTAGGCAGTTTTGAGCGTTTTTAGCCCATTTTGAGTCTTGTGAACCTGTTTTGAGTCTTTTGAGTCTAGTCTAGTGTTTTAAACTTTGTTTTTACGTTTTTTGAGTCAGTTTAGAGGTTTTAGCAAGCCCTCCTAATCCCCGGTCCAGAACGATCCCTATTTATACATATACGACAATTGTCAAAAGAGGGTTTAATTTGTGTGCTTAACTTTTATCACACCATATGGGATGTGTTTTGGGGTCAGGAATGTGTTTTTGGTCAATGGAAGTTGCTGCAAAGGTGTAGGGATGAATTCTGGCGTGAATGGATGAAGGGGTGAATGAATGGAACCTTTAGTGCGGCACAGAGATGTTTTATTTAAAGACTTAGGGTACTTCGGGATTTGCTTTATAGCATCAAGGAGCGGAATATTGACATGCACATTCCTAAAGGTCTTTAGAATGTCTTTTTCATTCTCTTCGTTCCTAGCTTGCATAAACCTGCTAGGAAAGGGTGCATTTAGTGGAATAGAACTTGAAGAATTCAATTTTGGACTTACCTTAGTGGTTGGGGACAACATAGGTGCATTTGAAGGCTGCGGCATTGTTTCTTTCTTCCTTGCCGTGGCTTCCTCATTCCCTTCTTCTTGCATCAGTTTGTTATCCTCTTGGTGGCCTTATTGAGATACTTTCGAATGGTCTCCAAGCTCTTTACCACTTCTCAATATAATGGCTTTGGCAGATTCAAATCCTCCCTTTGGATTCACAATGGTTGAGCTAGGAAGTTTGCCTTGTTCTCGGAATTCTCCTATGAACTCCGCCATCTACCCCATTTGTTTCTTTAAATCGTTGACCTCTTTGTCTCTTATTTGCATGCTCTGCGACATAGAAGTTAGTAATTGAAAAATCTGGGTCATTAGAAGGAAGAACCGCCATAAAAAGATTCCTCGTGTATCATCTGTAGCAAAACTATGAACGGAAGCTAGCAATCCGGACCGTATTGAAAAGGTTCCTAAGACACAGCATGGAAGAGTCACAATATTAAGAAACGAGGTCCAAGAATGAAGAAGGGGTAGAATTACTGAATGAATACGAGCTGTGGCTAATACCCGAGGCATAAAAGAAGCATTTTCTACGGGATCCCGAAACCACCAGCCACCCCGACCTAATTCATGATGAGCCCATCAACTTCCTGGCAAGATGCCTACGGTTAAAAACCACCGACATGTCAAGATCCAAATTCTAATTGGTTCCTGGTCTTGGTCAGAGACCACTGTGTTCGCGCCGGCAGTCCAACAAAGAGGCGAAGTGGTGGTATCTTTCTGTCCATTACGAACGACACGCTTCGCCTGCTCCCTCCCCGTGTCCACTAGCGCTCCTGCCCAGAGCGAAGAGAAGGCGAAAAAGCACCGCCGAAGCTGCACGAGCAGGCTTCTATTGCTACGCAACAATAGAGCAGGATAGCATTTTGCGCCCACATGTTTGAATTTGAGGGTAAAAAGCTCGCTTGTTGTACGGGATCCGACGCATCCAGCAGAGCGAAGCAGCGTTCCATTCTTTTCGGCGGAACGGATGAACCTGATTTGGTTTGGGCAGGTTATTCTTGGGGTTGTGTGGGTACGTATGGTTTTGAATAGAAACCCGACGGTTGCTGCCTAAATCCACTTTGTTGTTGTTGTTGTTGAGGCTCCCTCCACTTGAAATTTGGATGATCTCTCCAGCCCGGATTGTAAGTGTTGGAGTACGGATCATTGCACGGCTGATTTTGGCTCCCAAAACCCATGGCATTGGCAGATTCCCACCTTCCATTCTCAATCAACTAAGGGCATTGATCGTTGAGGTGCCCTTGCATAGAACACACGCCACATACACTTTGTGTAATCCCTTGCAATTTCGATCCATCGACAACCTGTGACAAAAGAACAGTGAGATTAGCCATTTGAGATTGAAGTTCAGAAATTGCACTTACCTCATTCACTTGTTGTTGCTGTGGGGGGTCTCTTGGTCCAAGGCCTTCGTATTGTTGTGCATTCAAAGCTCGGTTGGCGATTAGGATCTTTGCAGCCATTGGTGTTTTGTCAACCAATGCACCTCCCGCTGAAGCATCTAGCATTTGTCGCTCAATTGGAAGAAGTCCTTCGTAGAAGTATTGAAGTAAAAGTTCTTCTTTCATTTGATGCTGAGGACATGAGGCGACAAGGGCCTTAAAACGCTCATAGTATGCTGGAAATGTCTCTCCTTGGCTTTGTTGAATTCCACTAATCTTCTTCCTTAAGAGAATGACTCTCGAAGTGGGGAAGAACTTCTCTAAAAATGCCCTCTTCATGCTTTCCCAAGAAGTGACCATTCCGGGTGCTAATTCATAAAGCCAATCTTTAGCCTTTTCCAAAAGAGAGAATGGAAAAGCGTTCATCATCAAAATGTTTCCATCGACATTGATGGGTGTCATGCTCGAACAAACCACTTCGAACTCCTTAAGATGCTTGTTTGGATCTTCCATGGATAGCCCATGGTATTTAGGAATGTGATGCAACAAGCTTGACTTCAATTCGAACTCATCGGTCTTGCCTTGAGCAGCCGCGGGGTATTGAATGCAAAGGGGTGCGACATTGGCCAACCCCGAGGCTGAAAGTTCCTTGATTGTACGATTATCCATAGCCATGGCTTGTTCTTCTTCTTCAAATTCAGATTTGGCCTCTGAGCTTGAACTAGGTTCACTAGGTTCTGGATGCCTCATCTTCCTTCTCAATGTTCGTTCAAAATCGTCGTCAAACTCCAAGATATGCTCACGAACTGTTTGAGAACTTCGAGTCATAAACTAGTACCTAAAACAAGAAAACAAAACAAAATCAGAAACAAAGTAAAACAACACACACGGCAAACAAGGGATAAGCAAATTTGCTAATCCCCGGCAACGGCGCCAAAATTTGATGTGAAAATTAACTTGACACACAAATTAAACCCAATTGATGACAATTGTAGTAATGATGTAAGTAGGGATCGTTCTAGACCAGGGATTAACTAGGGATGCTAATCAACACAAATAAGACTCAAAAACACTAAACTAGACTCTATAGACTCTAAACTAACTTAAAACACTCAAAACAGCAAGAAACAATCAGAAAGACTCAATTCTAAACTAACAAGTGGTTTTGACGAAAATAAAACTTAAAAGACTAAAACAAAACAGGTTTTGACTCTAAAAACAAGTTTAAATGAAAGGGGATTTGTTTTTGACGAATTTAAGACTTAAAACAGAAGTTTTGCATAAAATACTTTGTGAAAACGAGTTTGGTGATTTAAAACGGGTGAAAGGCTAGTTAAAGGGCCCTTCTCCACACATGAACATATGCATATAAATTGATTTCCAGTTATTCTTTCAACAAACCATGAATGACAATGCCCCAAATTAATTGTGTAGAACTAATTAATTCTCAAATTTCCCTAGACTCATTGAATTGGATGAAAAGCATACGACAACCCAAATCATTCTTTATTAAGCTCCCTAACTATGAAAAGCATGATAGAGACACGAAACAAAGATCATTAAGCTTTATGGAAACCATAAGCATTGACGAGGCATTCATAACTATGAAAAGCATGTTACTCTTGCCTAGGATTTACTTAACATGTTTGTGACTAGCAACCTTTACTACTTGTGAATATAAGTTCATAACGATTAGGTGAAACTCCCTTATACTCTAGCATCAAATTCATGCATGCAAACTAAGTATGCATCCTTAATCAACACACAAGAACAAGTTCTTAATAAAATAGTTAAGCAAACCACATCCACGATTCATGAAATCATAACTGGAGGAAATCAATTCATATAAAACATATGTCCATGGCTTTGAATTCGCGTCTAACTATAAAGAAATTAGTTCCTCATGTTCGCAATCAAACAAATATAAGTAAAATTAAACATTGAAAACAAGAGATAGAAAACACCTAGAAAACGCTCCAGAGTCCTTCCTTCCTTCCTTGCAAGTTGCGGCACAAGAGGGTATGGCTGAATGGTAGTGTAGAGATGTGTGAATGAGAGATGGTGGTGTTGAATGGTGTAGCAAAATATGTATATATAGGGAGAGGGTGCGGCACAACATTAGTGTAGGAAAAGGATTACAAAATGTAGTTTGTGTAGGAAAATAAAAACACAATCCTAAGGGGAAAAGGTTTACGTAATCCTAGCAGGAAGTAGGACATCTAGAAGGCCAAAAACCAAAGGGATTTGCGGCTGGATCATGTATCTAGAAGGCTTGGGGCGCCACTTTTTTAGGGACTTCTAGAAAGGGTGTTATTTGGCTGATTTTGACACTTCTAAAAGGCGATAGGTGCGGCACCTTTGTAGGAGAGGATGAGGTTCCTAGAAATCAGGTTCTTAGGTCTCCTAAACTGAAATTGAATCCCTTTTGCAATAGGAATTAGGTTAGGAAAGGATTAGGATAAGATAAGATAAGGTTTGGATAAGATAAGGATAAGATAAGGTAGTTTTGGATAATGTTTTGGATAATTCTCCTTCTTTGTAGCTGATTCCTTATCTTCTTTGACTTGGATTTATTTCTTCAACTCTTTTGCACATTCCTAGCCTCTCTTGAACTTCAAATTCGTCCATCCATCTTGCTTCAGTCTTGTGATATCCATTCCAAGCCCAAAACTGCTCTAAAATGCTCCAAATTGCATCTTTTTGCCAACTTTGCTTCTAGGACCTACAAACACATGAAAATGACTTAAGACACTATAATAAGCAACAAATAACTAAGTAAATGCAAGAAAACACACTAACTAAGTCGCACAAATATCCTTCTATCAATCACTCCTAATTCGGCCAAACAAGGTAAGTTGGTTTCAAATTCACTTAATACTAATCTGACCAATGTTCCTTTTCCTCGTAGATTCATGCAATCGAAGAAGGATGAGAATGAGAAGGACATTCTTGAAACATTCTGGAAAGTGCAAGTGAACATACCACTCCTTGATGTAATTAAACAAGTCCCGCAATATGCCAAATTTCTCAAGGAGTTGTGCACAACCAAGAGAAGAATGTCAAACAAAGAGGTAGTTAAGGTAAGTGAAAATGTTTCAGCCGTATTGCAACAGAAACTGCCCACTAAATCCAAAGACCCCGGTAGTTTTACGATTCCTTGTGTAATTGGCAATACTCGGTTTGAAAATGCAATGCTAGATTTAGGTGCATCTATAAATGTCATGCCTTATTCCATTTATGCATCTATGAACTTGGGGGAATTGAAAAAGGATGGTGTGATTATACAATTGGCTGATCGTTCTAACGCATACCCAAAAGGTGTTTTGGAGGATGTTTTAGTGTGATAGGAGCATATTTACATCACTTAGTTAGCTTGTTTCCTTGCATTTAGGTTGTTAGTTCTTAGTTATTTTAGTCTTTAAAGCCATTTTCGTGTCTTTTCAGGTTCTAAGGGCTATAGGACCAAGAAAGTGCATTTTGGTGCCTTTTGGAGCAGTTTTGGGCATGGAATGGATTGCACATGCTTGGAGCTAAGTGGATGGACAAAATTGAAGATCAAATGAGCTTAGGATTGAATGAAGAATGAAGAGTTCAAAATTGGAAGCCAAGGTTTCTAAAGTTGGAAGTGTCTATTTGTGAAGGTTTCCATTTGTGCAAGTTTCCATTTGTTGAGGTTTCCAATTTTGGGGTTTCCAAAACATGTAGGTTGCCTAATTACTCATTCTAGAAGCCCAAAACCGTGCCTAACACATTCCCTTTTTGTTTCAATCCTTGCTGCACAAGGGAGAGGTTTTCTTGCCTATTTTCTGCCCAAAAATACTTCCCCTTTCTCTTACAAATCAATGCCACACCTTCTTTCCCTTTCTCTCTTAATTTCTGACCTTTAAAACACATTCCTTTTCTCTCCTACATATTCTGCCGAATTTCACTTTCTCAACCTTTCTAGATGGCCTTTTCCTTGTTGGATTGGAGTCCTAAATCCTTTTCCCTGACAACCTAGGCCAAGTAATCCCTAGGCCTATAAATACACACATCTGCTGCTACATTCAGACCACCACCCTCTACCATAAGTCACCTACATCCATCCACCACCATTCACCACACACTCTTGTGCCGCAGCTTTGCAAAGGAAGGAAGGAAGAAATCTGGAGCGTTTTCTAGGTGTATTCTATCCTTTGTTTTCAATGTTTAATTTTATTTATATTTGTTTGATTGCGATCATGAGGAACTAAACCCCTTCTTAGCTAAGGGGGAATTCGAAACTATGAGCATATATGTGATATGAATTGATTTCCTCCAGTTATGATTTCATGAATCATGGATGTGATTTGCTTAACTATTTGATTAAAACTTATTCTTGTATGTTGATTAAGGGTGCACACTTAGTTTTCATGCTAGGATTTGATGCTAAAATATAAGGGAATTTCACATAATCGTTACAAACTTATATTTACAAGTAGTGGAGGTTGCTAGTCACGATCGCGTTAAGTAAATTCCTGGCAGGAGTGTCATGCAGTCATAGTCACGAATGTCATGTCAATGCTTATGATTTTCACAAAGATTAATGATCTTTGATATGTATCTCTAGTATGCAGTCGTATAGGGAACTTGATAAGAATAATTTGGTTTGCGGGCGCTACGTCCAAATTCAATGAACTTAGGAAAATCTGAAGGTTAATGCGTGCAGTCACGATTAATTTGGGGCATTGTCGTTCATGGATTATAGAAAGAACAACTGGAAATCGATTTGTGTTGCATATATGTCATGTGTGCAGAAGGATCCTCTAGCTAGCCTTTCACCCATCCAAAACACCCAATTTCGTACCTTTGTTACTTTGTTATTTGCTTAGTTTTAGTTAATTTCGTCAAAAACCTAATCCCCATTATTTTCTTGTGTCAACTTAGTTAGAATCTGTTTAATTTTGTGTCTTTTAGCATTTTGAGTCAAGTTAAAGTTAGAATTCGTCCAAATAACTCCCTAGTGTCTGTTTTGAGTCTATTTGGTTGTTTTAAGTTGTTTTGAGTCTTGTAAGTCTAGTTTAGTGTTTTAGAGTTTAATTAGTGTAGATTAGCATCCCTTCTAATCCCTGGCTAGAACGATCCCTACTTACACATACTACATTGATAGGGTTTAAATTTGAGTGCAATTTAATTTCACATCATTATTCTCTTTGATTTTTCTGATTCTTTCTTACCTATTAAATTGTGGAACCAAAATAGCTAAGTATTGAACCTTTCCTATTATTTTCTGATTGCCTTTCAACCCCAGCTTTATAAATAAAGCCATCTGCACCATTTAGTCTCTCTCCCTCTCTAGACAGATTCTCTGCATCCATTCCATCCACCTATCTACCTGTCCATCCTCCACCACCATTCACCACTTCGACCATCACTGCCACCTTGTGTCGCAGCAAAGAAGAAGGAAGGAGACCCTTAGACGTGCTTGCATTCAAGACGTTGGATTGCTGGAACGTTTCTAGGTGTAATCTATCTTTGTTTTCAATGTTTAATTTAATTTCTCTTTGTTTTGCTGTGAACATGAGGAACTAAGCCCTTTTGGCTAAGGGCTATTCAAAGCCATGAATATGCTTGCAATATGATTTGATTACATCCAGTTGTGATTCATAAGTTGTGAATTCAATTTACTTATCTGTTGAATTAAAACTGATTTGTGTGTGTTGGTTGAGAGTGCACGCTTAATTTTCATGCATAAATCTGATGCTAGGATATAAGGGAGTTTCACCTAATCGTTATGAACTTATATTCATAAATAGTGAAGGTTGCTAGTCACAATCGTGTTAAGTAAATTCTTGGCATAAGTATCATGCAATTCATAGTTACGAGTGCCTTGTGAATGCCTATGATTTTCAAAGAACTTAATGATCTTTGCTCGTATCTCTATTATGCAATTCATGTAGGGAACTTGTGGAGAATGCTTTGGGTTGTTGTATGCAATCATCCAATTCAATAAAATTAGGAAAATCTGAGGGTTAATTAGCGCAATTCACGGTTAATCTGGGGCGTTGAGAATTCATGGTTTATTGAAAAGCAACTGGAAATCGTTTTGTTTGCATGTATGTCATGTGTGGAAAAGAACCTCCTAGCTAGCCCATCATCCATCCAATACACCTAATTTCGTGCAAATCTGTCTAGTTCTAGTTTCTGTTTTATTTTACTTTATTTTCGTCCAAAACCCAATCCCCCATTACTTTGTTGTGTTAATTAGGTTAGAATCTGTCCAATTTGTGTATTTAAGTGTTTTGAGTCAAGTTCAAGTTAATTTTCGTCCAAATAACTCCCTAGAGTCAGTTTTGAGTCTATTTCATTGTTTCGTGCTGTTTTGAGTCTTTCTAGTTAGTTTTGAGTCTTTTCAGTTTGTATTGAGTCTAGCTAAGTGTTTTTAAGTTTCTTTTTGTGTTTTTGTGTTTTAAAGTCAGTTTAGTTTAGATTAGCAATCCCTCCTAATCCTCGGTCCAGAACGATCCCTACTTGCATCTATACTACAATTGTCAACAAGAGGGTTTAATTTGTGTGCTGTTTTACATCGCATCATAGTGCAGGTGAACCATTTGATCTTCCCGTCTGATTTTTACGTTCTAGTGATAGGAGCATATTTATGCGACTTAGTTAGCATGTTTTCATGCATTTATGTTGTTAGTTCTTAGTTAATTTTGTATTTTAAGCTATTTTCGTGTGTTTGTAGGTTCTAAGTGTCAAGATGGCAAAAAGAAGCAATTTGGAGCATTCTAGAGCATTTTTGGGCCAAGATTGGGTAGTGCAAGCATGGAGGCAAGTTGATGGACGAAATTGAAGATACAAAGGCTTGAAATCAGCTAAAAAGAGGGAAGAAAGAAGTCAAAGATAAAGAAGATAAGGAATCAGCTATAAAGAAGGGGAATCATCCAAAACATTATCCAAACTACCTTATCTTATCCAAACCTTATCTTATCCTATCCTAATCTTATCCTACCTTGCTTGCAGCTACAAAAGAGATTTAATTTCAGTTTAGGAGACTTAAAACCTAATTTCTAGAGGTCCTATCCCTTGTCCTACAAAAGTGGCACCCCAAACTCTTCTAGAAACCCCAAAATCTACCCAAAAACAAATTCTTTCTAGAACCCTAAAAATCTGGCGCCTCCCTCCTTTCTAGAAGGCTTTTTTTCCTTGCCTTATCCTCTCAGCCGTGCATCCCTTATCCCTTTCCCTCTTGGATTTTGATTTGTTAGGCCTTTTTCCTTGTGGATTTGGGTTCTACAAATCCTTTTCAGAAATCAATTGGGTCATAATCCTTTTTCCTAATGGATTCACAAATTCTGCCGCACCTAGGGCCCTAATCCCTTGCTTATGCTAAGTCCAAACCCTAATCTGATTACCCTAGGGTTTGTGATGTATTTATACACAGATTTAGAGGGTTGCCACAGACCACCCACCCCATATACACTCCATAATTCGTTCTTGAAGGAAAAATTTTGTCCTAGCTAAGAACATGTGAGAACATTTGAACACATATGCAAACTAATAACACTTTAAAGTAGGCATGCATTCAAAAACAATTCTAAAACCCATGACTTTCAAAGCCTAGTGAATGGTGAACCACAAGACTCTTTAACAACATTAAAGAAAAGAAATGATTTTGAGATTCATTACCCTTGAAGCTCATCCTTGTTTACACAAGGGAGTCACCTCCTAGCTCCTTGGATCTTCCTTGTGATTTACTTCCTTTTGTTACTCCTTTGCTCCTTGAGGATGTGAGGAAAGGATCTCCAAAAACACCAAAGGTTTGGTGTCTCTAAGTCTCCACACCAAGGATGAGGTGTGAAGATGAAATGGATGACTTAGAGGAAGAAAGATTGCTAGCTATCCCTCCCCTAAGTGGCCGGCCTCTATGGAGAAAAAGAGAGAAAATATTTCTCTTATTTGTCTCAAGAAAACCCTAATGAGGTAAAAGCTATAAAGATGCTTTTATACCACCTCACATGTGAGTGGCAAACTTGCAATTAACCAAAGTTTGATAACCCTCACCCTAGGCCGGTTTTGACTTTGTTTTTGGGTTAATTTCCATTTAGTTTTAGTTGTCACACAACCTAAACTCAATGGGCCTTGTGGACCAAAAACCCTTTTGGGCCCCGAAACCCAAAACCAACTTAAAAGCCCAATACGAACCTTTCGTAAGATTAATTAACTAATTAATTAATCTTGACCATTCTCAATTAAACTATTTAATTGCTTATCCATCTCATTTATATTTCTTCACTTTCACCCTTACTCGGTGTACGATCCATTAGGTTCCAATTAGCAAGGCAGTGGGCGATTGTTACTCTTAACGATCGATTGTGAATTGAAACTACATTTCAATTCTCCCTTTGATGAAGATTAGTGTTTGCTAATCCTCAGGGCTTCCATAAACCATGAGTGACACCTAGCAGTATGTCATGGCTACCCAAGCTAAGTAGAAGTGGTTGGAGAACCTATCCAGTTACAATTACAATGCAATACGGTCATTCTCTAATACAATACTCTTGATCACATTGTTTGAGTGATAGTTTGTATCATGTCTACTATCCAATGTGATACTTTTCTATATGAATCAATTGAATATGATTTGGAACATGCTTCCTAAATCATATTCGTATGCTTTGGCCAAAGACTCTCGAATCATATCTCAGAGTATTCACCTTCCACCATGGAAGGTTAGAGATCCCTTGTTGTGCATTCACATGCCTACATGACTAGATAGCTTGACCCCAACAATGTCGTTGACACTCTCAATGGAATGCCTTTGACATAACCAAAGATCAAGGACCTAACCATTAGACATCAATGATGCCTCAGGTCAAAGGACTATTTTGCATATTGCAACTTACGAGTTCTTACATGACATGTATGTTCGAACTCTCTTTTGATCGTTGTTCAGTGTACTCGATTACCTTTTGAGCACCTATGTGTTTGTCTTAGTGTCCAACACTAAATGACTTGGGACTAGTCATACTCACGCTTGAGTTAACATAACACATACTAACCTTAGTGGATTGTCAATGCCCAATTGGCAATCCTATGGCTAGGAACGTTTTAGGAATGTTCATAAGAGAAAGGTCTCGTTAATCTAACTTACTTAGATCACTTCTCTCTTAGATTAAATATATTCCTTGGATTCCCTTATTACTTAAACACATGATACAATAAATAGTGATTAACAATAAGCTTTGCCCTTCATTAAACATATAATAGTCTAATACAATAAGTATTCCAAAAGCTATTACATCAAATGAGTGGCTTTGTGGGCATACTTCCAACAGTTCTACACCACCACACCTTCATAAATTCATACTGTGCCGTAGAAGAGAGAAGACAAGGCCTTGCCGTGGCTTCCATTGGAGAGGAAGGGTTGTGCCGCAGCCTACCTGCAACCATTGGAGTTCTTAGAGTTCTTTCTTCTCTTGTTTCTATTTCCATGTTTAATTTAATTTGCTTTTCAATTATGTTGAACATGTGGAACTCATTTCATTTTAGTTAGAGGTGGATTCAAAGCCATGGACATATGTTTAGTATGAATTGATTACCTCCAGTTATTGTTTCATAAATTGTGGATGTGGTTTGCTTATCTGTTTTATTAAGAACTTGTTCTTGTGTGTTGATTAAGGATGCATACTTAGTTTACATGCATGAATTTGATGCTAGGATATAAGGGAATTTCACCTAATCATTATGAACTTATATTCACAAGTAGTAAAGGTTGCTAGTCACAATCATGTTAAGTAAATCCTAGGCAGAATTATCATGCAGTTCATAGTTATGAATGCCTTGTCAATGTTTATGATTTCCATGGAACTTAACGCTCTTTGATATGTGTCTCTATCATGCGTATTCCATAGTTAGGGAACTTGATAAGAATAATTTGGTTGTGATGCGTTATCCATTCAATTCAATGAACTTAGGGAAATCTAAGAATTGATTAGTGCAATACAATGAATTCGTATGCATATGTTCATGTGTGGAGAAGAACCCTCTAACTAGTTTTTCACCCCTGAATTCACCTTCACCTCTCTTTAATTTACTTTGTTTGCTGAAATCTTCTTAGTTTTGATAAATTCGTCTAAAAACCCCCTCAGTTCTTATTTGTGTTTTAGTTTTGTTAAATTCGTCCAAATCTGTCTCCTTTTAGTGTTTTGAGTCTTACTAGTCTAAAATTCATCCAATTCACTTCCTAGTACCTGTTTTGAGTCTGTTTAAATTAGTTTTGCTGTTTTGAGTCAATTTGGTCAGTTTTGAGTTGTTTAGAGTCTAGTTTAGTGTTTTAGAGTTTAACTTATGTAGATTAGCATCCCTTCTAATCCCCGGCCTAAAACGATCCCTACTTTCATATACTACGTCGATAGGGTTTTAATTTGAGTGTGATGTGATTAAGGTTAAGCACACAAATTAAACCCTCTTGTTATTAATTGTAGTATAAACGCAAGTAGGGATCGTTCTGGACCGGGGATTAGGAGGGCTTGCTAATCTAACACAAACTGACTCAAATAAGCAAAACAAGACTCAAAAGACTCTAAATAGACTAGTAAGACTCAAAACAGGTTCAAACTACTCAAAACTGCTTAAAAACACTAATTGGACAGATTCTAGACACTAGACACAACTTTGGACGAAAATTGAATTAAATTTGACTCAAAACACACAAAGACACAAACTAAGACAGATTCTAACTAATCTGACTCAAACAAGTGAAGGGGGATTGGTTTTAGAGTGAAATTAAATTAAAACAAACAAAGACTTTGAACTAGGCAGATTGAGACGAAATTGGGTTTTTAGGTTGGATGGTGAACTAGCTAGAGGTTTCCTTATCCACACCTGATTTATATGCATATAACTTGACTTCCAGTTACGTTTTCATTGAATTACGAATGACAATGCCCCATATTAACCGTGTCAATCACTAATTAACCCTCAGATTCTCCTAATTTCATTGAATTGGACGGACAACTCATCTACAACCAAATTATTCTCATCAATTTCCGTACATGACATCATAATAGAGACACAATCAGAGATCATTATGCTCAATGAGAGTCATAAGCATTGACGAGGCATTCATAACTATGACATCATGTTACTCACACCAAGAATTGAACTTAACACGATTGTTCCAACAACCTTTACTACTTGTGAACATAAGTTTGTAACGATTATGTGAAACTCACTTATATCCTAGCATCAAATTTATGCATGCCAATTAAGTGTCGACCCTCAACCAACAAACAGAAATAAGTTCTGATTCAAATAGTTAAGCCAATTGCATTCATACTTCAAGAATCTGTAACTGAAATTTATCAAGTCATATCACACACAAAATCATGGCTTCAAAGTAGCCTCTAGCTAAAAACGAGTTTAGCCTCTCATGATTACAGCAAGACAAAGGAAAACTAAATTAATCAACGAAAACATAAGGTAGAAAACACCTGAGAACGCCCAGCACTCCAGATTGGGTGCAACAGGCTCCAAAGCTGCTCCTCCTCTCCTTCGTCCTTGCAATGCTGCGGCACAAGTGGTTTTAGGGTTTGTGAATGGTGTTTGGAATGGCTGAGATGTGTAGAGGTGTGTAGAATTCGTATGGATGGGTGGTGGTGTGCAGCAAGGCTTGGAAATATGTATATATAGCCTGGTAAACCCTAGGGGAATCAGTTTAGGACTTGGACTTAGCAGAAAAATAGGATTAAGGCCCTAGGGTGCGGCATTTAATTTGGAAAAGAAATTGTGGTCCAATTAATTTCTGAAAAGGATTTGTAGAACCCAAATCCACAAGGAAATAGGCTAATTAAATCAGAATCCAAGTGAGAAAAGGATAGGGATGCACGGCTGAGAGGATAAGGGCAGGGAATGCCTTGCAAGGCAAGGAAAAAGGATTCTAGAAGGGTTTAGGTGCGGCACATTTTTAGGGTTCTAGAAAGAATGTGTTTTATGACAGATTTTGGGGTTTCTAGAAGGGTTTGGGGCGCCACTTTTATAGGACAAGGGATAGGACTTCTAGAAATCAGGTTTGAAGTCTCCTAAACTGAAATTAATTCTCTTTTGTAGCTGAAAACAGGATAGGATAAGATTAGGATAAGATAAGATAAGGTTTGGATAAGATAAGGTAGTTTGGATAATGTTTTGGATAATTCCCCTTCTTTAAAGCTGATTCCTTATCTTCTTTATCTTTGACTTCTTTCTTCCCTCTTTTTAGCTGATTTCAAGCCTTTTTATCTTCAAATTCGTCCATCAACTTGCCTCCATGCTTGCACTACCCAATCTTGGCCCAAAAATGCTCTAGAATGCTCCAAATTGCTTCTTTTTGCCATTTTGACACTTAGAACCTACAAACACACGAAAATAGCTTAAAATACAAAAACTAAGGACATTAATGCATGAAAACAAGCTAACTAAGTCGCATAAATATGCTCCTATCAAATTCCCCCACACTTAGCTTTTGCTAGTCCTCAAGCAAAACGAAACAAAACAAACACCAAACATACTAGACCTTCCAACGTTCACCTCAGGGATTTCCAACACACATGACATATTCAAGATCATCATAACCATAGATTTTAGTCATCCCCACCCTCTAGTACATACTTAATCACAGTCACCATTCATTAGCTCGCATTTAACCAATTAAAACAATGTTTTGAATGTAGTAACATGCCTTAGAGAATTCACTCAATTCCTCACTAGGTACACTCTATTTTCACACACAATTTCTAACTACACTCCCTATTCTAGGTATATGTGAGAAGATTGATGTAAACATGAAAACGAACACTCACATATGTTTATAGCAAAGAAAGCAATTTCTGGAGTTATTAAGCATGTATAGATATGATCTCATGAATGGAATGCTACTACTTAGATGCGAGAACCAGGGACACCATATACTCATACCAATCCCAAACTCCACATATTAAAACACACAACACTCAAGATTGAAGTATAGGGTTGTAACGGGGCTAGGGGTATTGGCTAACAAAGAAAGGTAAGGAAAACAAACGTTCTTAAAGCAATAGTGAGCAAAGTAATGAATATGACACTTAGAACTCCCTTTTGAAACGCAGCCACAAACTTTGATACATAAAGGGAAGATCACACATACTTAGGGCCGAATTCAACTTTTTGGACCCTTTCTTCAACAACCAACACTTGTGAGCTTAATCTCACTTATTTTGAACCTTTTTCACACTTTTTCACATACTTTTCTTGTTCTTTTCTTTTTCTCACGAATTTTCTTCTTCTTCCTTTGTTTTTTTTTTTTTTTTTCTTTCTACCCGTACCTCTTTTGATACTTTGGCACACACCCACACACAAAAATCCCTTCCCCCACACTTGTTTGCTGCCCCTGTAACGAACAAAGGGAATTCACTCTAGGTCATGCTTCACCACGCCTTAAGAACAAGGGTAAGGATGGTCTTAATCTAGGCTAGGTAGGGAACATGTGGGTAAACAAAGAAAAATGGCTAAATAAGGCTCAACGGGGGTTAATCCTACAAAACTTAATGCACAGAGGTAAGGCTTTTTGGCACTGGTTCACTACACAACTTCATCTTGTTATGTGTTATGCACTTCAATATCATGCTTTGAATGAAACGGGTATGAGTTCTAGTATTTGGAACTAAATGATGAAACGCCTTCTAAGTAGCAACCACGCAAAGAATGATGAGATCATGCAACGACTTTAGAAAACAATAAATGCACTGATTTTTAACTCTCCAAAGAACGTTTAAGCTCAAGTCTCTCAGGGTTATAGCATTAGTTTGAGTTCCTTCCTTCAAGCATGTTACAAAAACTGATTTTCTCCTTTTTGATTAAACATGAATTCATGAATTATAACCATAATCAAGTATAAACTAGAGAGTAAATCAAACTTCCATCCATGTTTATAATTCTCTTTAATAGTCATGCAATTAAAAACCAAATCCACATCATTGTGTTAGAAGGTACCCTAAGACACAAACAAACACACAAAAACAACTCTTTTTGGGTTTTTTTCAAAACACTTTTTCAAGTTTTTATGAAATTTTCGGATTATCTTTTCAAAACACACTAAAATGCTTCAAAACACACTAAAAACACTTAAAAACAGTGAAAAACAACATTCGAAGTGATAGGTGATAAAATCCCACGACAATCATGCAAAAACAACTTGTTTACCCCCCCACACTTAAACTAAACATTGTGCTCAATGTTTCAAACATAAACTCACAGAAAGTAAACAGCAAACAACACAACTAACTAACATGACACACATGCCAAAATAAATGCAATAAAGAGTAGAGTTAGGAACGCAAATCTGGGTTTGAGCTGGTTGTTCCTAGGTCTTCTTTATTCGAATGCATGGGTTGCCTCCCAAGAAGCGCTTGCTTTAACGTCTTGCAGCCGGACGATCCCTCGGTTTAAGCTCCATTGGTACCTACGGCATGGAAGGGAACTTCTTCCACAACCTGCCCCACAATGTTCTCATACAGTGGATCGATGAATGGAAGGGGATAGTGATGTTTGCTGATTGGTGCGTTTTGTTTCCTAAGGTTCATGTAAATTCGCCCACCATCGGGGATTTGCTTGGGTGCCTGCACCAAAGAAGGGAACCACCTATCAATTTTAATGGGAATTGGATTTGGATTAGGTGGCTTACCTATGTGTTGTGATGAAGTAGCGGCACTGTGAACATTTTTCCCCATGGTGCTTTCAGCCAATTTGGGCATTTTGAGGGCAGTGGTCGTATGGTCCTTATGCTCCACTCCAATTCCCTCGTTTTGTATGGCTCTTGATGCATCCTTTGTGCTTGGTGGTGAACGGTCCGGCCCTATCTTTTTTATTTTATCAATGGCAAAACAAGAATGAACAACATTAGGATTCTCAACAGACTTAGAAACATTAAATTTAATCTTATCGCCACTAAACTTCATAGTTAACGTCCCCTTGGCCACATCAATCTTGGTTTGGGCTGTTTTCATGAAAGGTATTCCAAGTAGAATCGGCATTGGGGAAGAATGGGCTGACTCTTCCATCTCAAGCACATAGAATGGGCTGACTTTTCCATCTTATGAAGGTAATCAATTCATATTGCAAATATATTCATGGCTTTGAAATTCCGTCTAGCCAAAAGGGTTTAGCTACTCATGTTCACAGCAAAACAAAGAGAAATTAAATTAAACATTGAAAACAAGGATAGATTACACTTAGAAACGTTCCAGCAATCCAACATCTTGAATACAAGCACGTCCAGGGGTCTCCTTCCTTCTCCTTTGCTGCGGCACAAGGGGTTAAGGTGTGTAGAATGGGTGGTGATGGGTGGTAGAGGATGGATAGGTAGATAGGTGGATAGAAGGTCGATTTTCGTCAGAAAGTGTGTGGTGATGAAAGCTGCGGCAAGGGCTGTGTGTAGTGTAGATGGCATGAATGATGTATATGGAGGGTGGGACCTGCGGCAAAGGGTGTAGAAATATATATATATATATATATATATATATATATATATATATATATAAGCACCAAAAACCCTAGGTAAATCAGATTAGAGCTTCTAGAAAGCCAAATCCATCCAGAAATAGGTTTAAAACAATCAGAGTTTTAATGGGAAAGGGCCTAAGGTGCGGCAGGTTTGGATAAGGAGGGATAAGGCTTCTAGAAAGCCTTGCAAGTCAAGGAAATCAGATTTTCTAGAAGGCTAGGTGCGGCAAGAACTTAGGGTCCCTAGAATCCTAAATTAAATGTCCCCCAATCAAAAAATAAACCCTCATTGTACCAGGAATTGAGTTAGAAAGGATTAGGATAGGATAAGGTTAGTTAAGATAGGATAAGGATTGGATAAGATAAGATAAGATAAGGTTGTTTGGATAATGTTTTGGATAATTCTCCTTCTTCTGAGCTGATTCCTTATCTTCAATGATTTGAATTTATTTCTCCAACCTTGAAACATATTCCTAACTCCATTTGGACTCCAAATTCGTCCATCTTCTTGCCCACTGCTTGTGCTATCCATTCCAAGCCCAGATTTGCTCTAAAATGCTCCAAAATGTATCTTTTTGCCAACTTTGCCCTTAGAACCTGAAAATACATCAAACTAGCTTAAAAGACTACTTTAACTAAGGAAAAACAACATAAATGCACAAGAACAAGATTTGTTCTCAACCCGTTCACGCACATATCTTGGATTTTAACGACGATTTTGAACGAGATTTGAGAAGGAAGAGGAAGCACCCAGAACCTGATTTACTTAGTTCGAGTTCTAATTCTGAATCTGAAGTTGAAATTGAAGAGGATTCGGAAGAGGAGCAAGATATGGCTGCAGATAATCGAACGATCAAAGAACTTTCAACCTCGGGATTGGACAATGCAACCCCTTTATGCATTCAATATCCTAGGGCAACCGAGGGAAAAACTGATGAATTTGAATTGAAGTCTAGCTTGTTGCACCACATTCCCAAATTCCACGGGTTGTCCATGGAAGATCCAAACAAGCACTTGAAGGAATTTGAAGTGGTTTGTTCAAGCATGACCCCTGTCAATGTCGATGGAAGTATATTGAAGATGAAAGCCTTTCCATTTTCTCTTTTGGAAAAGGCTAAGGATTGGCTCTACGAACTAGCATCTGGAACTGTTACTTCTTGGGAAAGCATGAAGTGCGCATTCTTAGAGAAATTTTTCCCAACTTCAAGAGTCATTCTCTTGAGGAAAAGGATTAGTGGCAGTCAACAAAACCAAGGAGAATCGTTTCCAGCCTATTATGAGCGTTTCAAGGCGCTTGTTGCTTCTTGTCCACAACACCAAATGAAAGAAGAGCTTCTCCTTCAATATTTCTATGAAGGGCTTCTTCCAATTGAGAGACAAATGCTCGATGCTTCAGCGGGAGGAGCTTTGGTTGACAAAACTCTAGTGGTTGCCAAGACTCTAATTGCAAATTGAGCCTTGAATGCGCAACAATATGAGGGAGTTGGACAGAGAGAAGGGCCACGACAACATGTGAATGAGGTAAGTGCAATTTCAGAATTGCAATCTCAAATGGCTAATCTCACTCTTCTTTTGTCACAGGTTGTTGATGGAACCAAAGTGCAAGGTGCAGCAGTTTGTGGAGTGTGTTCAATGCCCTCAGTTGATTGAGAATGGGGGGTGGGAAACTGCCCATGCCGTGGGATTTCAAGGCCAAAACCAGCAAAGAAATGACCCATACTCAAATACATACAATTCAGGATGGAGAGATCATCCAAACTTCAAGTGGAGGGACTCCCAACAAGCACAGCAACAAAGCGGATTTAGACATTTAGACAGCCCCCTGGGATGTTTCCAAGGCCATATGCAGCCACACAACCTCAACCAATTTCGGCCCAAACCAATTCAGGTTCATCATTAGATAATGATAAAATTCTTCAAGTACTAACCTCTTTGACGCAGGAAGTGCAAAGCATAAAAAATAAGGCTAAAGAGGTGGACGAATTGAAGAAACAAATGGGTCAAATGGCTGAATTCATGGGCCAATTCAGAGAACAAGGCAGATTGCCTAGTTCAACCGCTGTTAATCCTAAAGAAGGATTTGAAACCACCAAAGCAATCATGTTGAGAAGTGGTAAGCCGGTTGGAACTGATCCAAAACCATCTAAATCAAGTCAAGAAGAGGACAAGAAGCTGCAAATAGAGAAGGAAGAACCAGCCAAACTCACGGCAAGGGATGCACAACCCTTGCCGCAACCACTTCCCACTTCTAAACCGTCCCCAACCATCAAGGTAGGTTCCAATTCGAATTCTTCTAGTTCTACTCCTTTGATTGTGCCCTTTCCTGGCAGGTTTAGGCAATCAAAGAAAGAAGATGCTGAAAATGACATTCTAGAGACATTCCGGAAAGTTCAAGTCAATATCCCACTCCTTGATGCAATAAAGCAAGTCCCAAGGTATGCTAAGTTTTTGAAAGAGCTTTGTACAACAAGGAGAAGGATTTCTAACAAAGAAGTGGTTCAAGTAAGTGAGAATGTTTCTGCAGTGTTGCAAAGGAAATTACCCCCTAAATGCAAAGATCCGGGTAGTTTTACAATTCTTTGCGTTATTGGAAATACTAAGTTTGAACATGCTATGTTAGACTTAGGAGCTTCAATTAATGTCATGCCATACTCTATTTATGCATCTATGAACTTAGGCGAGCTTAAAAACGATGGTGTTATAATTCAATTAGCCGATCGTTCTAATGCATATCCAAAAGGAGTTTTGGAAGATGTTTTGGTGCAGGTTGGCAATTTGATATTTCCAGCGGACTTTTACGTGCTTGAGATGGAGGATTCACCCTATTCTACCCCATTACCGATCCTCATTGGGAGACCTTTCATGAAAACAGCCCGCACCAAGATCGATGTGTTCAAAGGGACTTTAACAATGAAATTTGATGGGGAAGTTATTGATTTCAATCTTTTTGAAACTATCAAATTTCCTAAAGAAGATCATTCTTGTTTTTCTATTGATATATTCGATGATTTGGCGCAGGATTATCTTGATTCCTTGGAGAGGGATCCCCTTGAAACAACAATTGCACAAGGAATTAGGCAAAAACCCAATATTGCCATGCCTAGAAGTGAAGAAGAGGCCGAGATGGTTGCCCTTGAACCTCAGCACCGTGGTAAGCCTTCAAAACCATTTTCAATTCCCATTTCTACTAATAAGTTGTTACCCTCAGTGCTTCAGGCACCCGTACTTGAGCTTAAACCATTGCCGGATCATTTAAAGTACGTCTTTTTGGGAGATAACGAGACGTTGCCTGTCATTGTCTCCTCATCACTCACGGCAATGGAGGAGGAAAAGTTGATTCGGGTGTTGAAAGAGCATAAAACAGCCATCGGATGAACCTTGGCCGACATCAAGGGAATTAGCCCGACAATATGCATGCATCGTATACTTCTAGAGGAGGGGGCTAAACCAACTCGAGAAGCTCAACGCCGACTCAACCCTCCAATGATGGAAGTTGTGAAGAAGGAGATTATCAAGCTTCTTGATTGTGGAGTGATTTATCCAATCTCGGATAGTCGTTGGGTTTCACCGATTCAATGCGTTCCAAAGAAATCTGGGGTCACTGTGGTGAAGAATGCAGAAAATGAACTTGTGCCCACACATGTCCAAACAGGTTGGAGAGTGTGCATCGACTATAGGAAGCTAAATGCCACCACGAGGAAGGATCACTTCCCTTTGCCGTTCATTGATCAAATGCTTGAGAGGTTAGCCGGTCATTCTTTTTATTGTTTTCTTGATGGTTATTCTGGATATAATCAGATTGTCATAGCTCCGGATGACCAAGAAAAGACCACTTTCACGTGCCCCTTTGGTACCTTTGCCTATCGTCTCATGCCATTCGGTTTGTGCAATGCACCTGCTACCTTTCAAAGATGCATGGTAAGTATTTTTTCAGATTTTGTAGAGAAGATTATTGAGGTATTCATGGATGATTTTAGTGTTTTTGGTGATTCTTTTGATGGGTGCTTAGATAATCTCACTTTGATTCTAGAACGTTGCATTGAAACTAACCTTGTTTTGAATTGGGAAAAATGTCACTTTATGGTCAAACAAGGCATAGTTTTAGGTCATATCATTTCAGAAAAGGGAATCGAGGTTGATAAATCGAAAATAGATCTTGTGCGTTACTTACCCTTTCCTACTTCGGTTAGAGAGGTTCGTTCTTTTTTGGGACATGCAGGATTCTATAGGCGATTCATCAAGGATTTTTCAAAGATTTCCAACCCCCTTTGCCGTCTCCTCCAGAAAGATGTGGCTTTTGTGTTTGATGAGGTATGTGAGAAGGCGTTCAAACACCTCAGAGAGATGCTAACTTCGGCCCCTATCATAGTTCCACCAGATTGGAACCTTCCTTTTGAGCTTATGTGTGATGCTTCAGATTATGCATTAGGAGCTGTCTTCAGATTATGCATTAGGAGCTGTCTTGGAACCAAGTTCAACCGTTGTGAATCCAAAAGGTGGATTCGAATCTGCAAAAGCCATGAGTCTGCGGAGTGGGAAGCAAGTAGGATCTGACCCTAAACCATCCAAATCATGTTCCAATGAGGAGGACGAGTTGAGAATTGAAGAGAAGGAGCAAAGCCCACTCACGGGAAAGGTGGAAACACCTTTGCCGCAAGCCCTAAGTGATCCTAAACCATCCAATTTGTCCAGTAGAGGTAAAAACGTGTCAAATTCAGTTCCTACTAATGTTTTTCCGTCGAATGTGCCTTTTCCAAATAGGTTCAAGCAAACAAAGAAAGAAGAAGCAGAAAAGGACATTCTTGAGACGTTTAGGAAAGTTCAAGTCAATATTCCCCTTTTGGATGCAATTAAGCAAGTCCCCAGGTACGCCAAGTTCTTGAAGGAACTTTGCACTAATAGGAGGAGGATTTCGACCAAGGAGGTTGTAAAAGTGGGTGAAAATGTCTCAGCCATCTTGCAACGCAAACTGCCCCCTAAATGCAAAGATCCGGGTAGTTTTACAATTCCGTGTGTCATTGGTAATTCTAGGTTTGAATCTGCCATGTTAGACTTAGGTGCATCTATAAATGTCATGCCATATTCAATTTATGCATCTATGAACCTAGGAGCGTTGAAAAACGATGGTGTTATCATACAATTGGCCGATAGATCTAATGCCTATCCAAAGGGAGTTTTGGAGGATGTTTTGGTGCAGGTTAATCACTTGATATTCCCGGCGGATTTCTACGTGCTTGAAATGGATGAATCGGACCATTCCCCGTAATCACTTGATATTTTGTTCCAAATTGAAAGGGTAAGTAAGGATCAGAATTTAAAGAGAAATAGGAATGTGAAATTCGGCAGAATTGTGTAGGAGAGAAAATGAATGTGTTTAAAGGTCAGAAATTAAGAGAGAAAGGGAAAGAAGGTGGGCATTGATTTGTAAGAGAAAGGGGAAGTATTTTTGGGCAGAAAATAGGCAAGAAAACCTCTCCCTTGTGCAGCAAGGATTGAAACAAAAGGGGAATGTGATTTTGGGTCAGAAAATAGGACAGAAAGGTGGTGTTTTATGCGGCAAGGAAGAGGAATGTGCAAGGGTGGTGAGGCATGGACTTTAGGGCAAGTTTAGGACTTCTAGAACAAGTAATTAAGTGTCCTAACAAATTTTGGAATCCTTTTGTGGCTGGAACATAGGTGAAGAAGGATTAGGAAACTTCTAAGCCAAAAATAGAAACTTTCAAGAATGGAAACCTCCAAGAATAGAAACTTCCAACTTTAGAAACTTTGGCTTCCAATTTTGAACTCTTCATTCTTCATTCAATCCTAAGCTCATTTGATCTTCAATTTCGTCCATCCACTTAGCTCCAAGCATGTGCAATCCATTCCAAGCCCAAAACTGCTCCAAAAGGCACCAAAATGCACTTTCTTGCTCCTTTAGCCCTTAGAACCTGAAAACACACGAAAATGGCTTAAAAGACTAAAATAACTAAGAACTAACAACCTAAATGCAAGGAAACAAGCTAACTAAGTGATGTAAATATGCTCCTATCAAATACCCCCACACTTGGCTTTTGCTAGTCCTCGAGCAAAACAAAAGAAACAAAAGAAACAAAACACAATCTAAACCTTCCAACAATTGCCTTAGGGATTTCCAATGCACATGACATATTAAAAATCATCACTTGCACAGATTTTAGTCATCCTTACCCTTGAGCACATGCTTAATCATAGTCACCATTCACTAGCTCGCATTCAATCAATTAAAACAATGTTTTGAATGTAGTAACATGCCTTAGAGAATTCACTCACTTCCTTACTAGATATGCACTCAATTTTCACTCAAATTTTCTGACTACACACCCTACACTAGGTATATGTGAGAAGATTGATGTAAACATGAAAACTAATACTCACATATGTTGCAACAAAGAAAGCACTTTCTGGAGTTAATAAGCATATTTAGATATGATCTCAGGAATGGAATGCTACTACTTAGATGCGAGAACCAGTGACACCATATGCTCATACCAATTCCAAACTCCACATATTGAATCACACAACACCCAAGATCAAAGTTAAAGGGTTGAAACGGGGCTAAGGGGTGTTGGGTAAGAAAGAAAGGATATGGAAAACAAGGGTTCTTAAAGAATAGCAAGCGAAGAAATGAAATCAACACTTAGAATTCACTTTGGAATGCAGAAATTGAACTTTGAACAAAAAGGGGAGAAATACACATTCTAGGGCCAGATTTGATGTTTTGGACCCTTCCTTCAACAATCAACACTCTAGAACTCTTTTTCTCATAATTTTCAACTCTTTTTCACTTTTTTTTCATAACTTTTTCTTTTTCTTTTCTTTTCATGAAATCATAACTGGAGGAAATCAATTCATATAAAACATATGTTCATGGCTTTGAATTCGCCTCTAACTATAAAGAAATTAGTTCCTCATGTTCGCAATCAAACAAATATAAATAGAATTAAACATTGAACAAAGATAGAAAACACCTAGAAAATGCTCCAGATTCCTTCCTTCCTTGCTTGCAAGTTGCGGCACAATGAGGGTATGGCTGAATGGTATTGTAGAGATGTGTGAATGAGAGATGGTGGTTGTGAATGGTGCAGCAAAAGGGTCTATTTATAGGGGGAGGTGCGGCACAAACATGTAGTGTAGGAAAAGGATTACAAAATGTAGTTTGTGTAGGAAAATAAAACACAATCCTAAGGGGAAAAGGTTATGTAATCCCAGCAGGAAATAGAACATCTAGAAGGTCAAAAACCCAAGGGATCAATGACAAGGGGTGCGGCACCTTTGTAGGAGAGGATAATCCTAGAAATCAGGTTTTTATGTCTCCTAAACTGAAATTAAAACCCTTTTACAGCAGGAATTATGTTAGGAAAGGATTAGGATAGAATAAGATAAGGCATGGTAAGATAAGATAAGATAAGGTTTGGATAAGATAAGGATAAGATAAGGTAGTTTTGGATAATGTTTTGGATATTTCTCCTTCTTTGTAGCTGATTCCTTATCTTCTTTGACTTGGATTTATTTCTTCAACTCTTTTGCACATTCCTAGCCTCTCTTGAACTTCAAATTCGTCCATCCATCTTGCTCCATACTTGTGCTATCCATTCCAAGCCCAAAACTGCTCTAAAATGCTCCAAATTGCATCTTTTTGCCAACTTTGCTAATTGGACCTACAAACACACGAAAATGACTTAAGACACTATAATAAGCAACAAATAACTAAGTAAATGCAAGAAAACACACTAACTAAGTCGCACAAATATGCTCCTATCAATGGATTAGTTAGACGTCCGTTCCCCACACATGACACAGTTGTACATGAATCGATTTCCAATTGCTTTTCAATAACCTATGATGCTCAACACCCCAGATTAACCGTGATGCACAAATTAACCCTCAGATTTTCCTTAACTCATTGAATTGGATGAATGCATGCGACAACTCAAATCATTCTCCAAAAGTCCTCTACCTGAATGCATAATAGAGATACAATCAGAGATCATTCCGTTTCATGAAAATCATAAGTGTTGACGAGGCAATTGTAACTATGAATGCATGATACGTTTGCCAAGAATTCAATTAACGCGATTGTGACAATCAACCTTCACTACTCAGGAATATAAACTTGTAACAATTAGGTGAAACTCTTTTATATTCTAGCATCTGATTCATGCATGAAAACTAAGTATGCATCCTTAATAAACATACACAGATCAGTTATGAATAAAACAGATAATTGAATTGCAATCATAGCTTAACAAATCACAATTGGCAGAAATCAATTCATATCTCAAGCATGTTCATGGCTTCAAACTTCCCCCTAACTAATTAAGGGCTTAGCCACTCATGATTACAGCAAGTTCAGAAAGTAATAACGAATTAAACATTGAAAACAAGAACGAAGTACACCTAAAACGCTCCAATCTGCAAGCATAAAGCGCCAAGGTCCTCCTTCTTCCCCAATTAGCTGCGGCACAAGGGTTCAAGGGTGTGGATGGATGTATGAAAGGGTCAGAGATGGATTTAGGATGGATGTGGGTTGCGGCAAGGGAATGAGGATGACTGGAATTGTGTCTGGATGTGTAGAATTGTGGTGTTGAGTGCGGCAAAGGATTTCTGTGATGAATGGCTGGGTTTTTTTTGGCAAAACCCTAAAACATGTATATGTAGGCACCTCAAAACCCTAGAGAAATCAGTTTTGTAATTGGGCTTAACAGAAATTAAGGAATAAAGGCCTAGGGTGCGGCATTTAATTTGGAAAAGGAATCGTGGTCCAATTAATTTCTGAAAAGGATTTGTAGAACCCAAATCCACAAGGAAAAGGGCCTAACAATCAGAATCCAAGAGGGAAAGGGCCTAAGAGGTGCGGCACAATAGGATAAGGGCAAGGGAATGCCTTGCAAGGAAAGGAAAAAGGATTCTAGAAGGGAAGGAGGCGCCAGATTTTTAGGGTTCTAGAAGGAATGTGTTTTGTGGCAGATTTTGGGGTTTCTAGAAGGATTTGGGGCGCCACTTTTGTAGGACAAAGGATAGGACTTCTAGAAAGTGTGTTTTGAGGCTGATTTCAAGCCTTTTTGTCTTCAAACGCGTCCAACAACTTGCCTCCATGCTTGCACTATCCAATCTTGGCCCAAAAATGCTCTAGAATGCTCCGAATTGCTTCTTTTTGCATACTTTGTCCTTAGAACCTGAAAACACACGAATTTGGCTTAAAAGACTAAATAACTAAGAACAAACAACGTAAAAGCACAAGAACAAGCTAACTAAGTCGCATAAATATGCTCCTATCATGCCGCAGCTCTACAAAGGAAGAAGGAAATGATTAACTTGAAGCCGTACCTAGCTATTCAAGACGTTGGATTGCTGGAACATTTCAAGGTGTAATCTATCTTTGTTTTCAATGTTTAATTTAATTTCTCTTTGTTTTGCTGTGAACATGAGGAACTAAGCCCTTTTGGCTAGGAGGCTATTCAAAGCCATGAATATGCTTGCAATATGATTTGATTACATCCAGATGTAATTCATAAGTTGTGAATTCAATTTACTTATCTGTTGAATTAAAACTGATTTGTGTGTGTTGGTTGAGAGTGCACGCTTAATTTTCATGCATAAATCTGATGTTAGGATATAAGGGAGTTTCACCTAATCGTTATGAACTTATATTCGTAAGTAGTGAAGGTTGCTAGTCACAATCGTGTTAAGTAAATTCCTGGCATAAGTATCATGCAATTCATAGTTACGAGTGCCTTGTCAATGCTTATGATTTTCAAAGAACTTAATGATCTTTGCTTGTGTCTCTATTATGCAATTCATTTAGGGAACTTGTGGAGAATGCTTTGGGTTGTTGTATGCAATCATCCAATTCAATAAAATTAGGAAAATCTGAGGGTTAATTAGTGCAATTCGCGGTTAATCTGGGGCGTTGAGAATTCATGGTTTATTGAAAAGCAACTGGAAATCGTTTTGTTTGCAAGTATGTCATGTGTGGAGAAGAACCTCCTAGCTAGCCCATCATCCATCCAATTCACTAATTTCGTGCAAATCTATTTAGTTTTAGTTTCTGTTTTGTTTTTAGCTTAATTTCGTCCAAAACCCAATCCCCCTTTAATTAAGTGTGTTAGATTAGTTAGAAGTGTGTTTAAATCTGTCCAAATTAGTGTTTTGAGTCTTACTAGTCTACAATTCGTCCAAATCAGTCCCTAGTTTCTGTTTTGAGTCTTTTTGGTTGTTTTAAGCTGTTTTGAGTCTTTTAAGTTTGTTTTGAGTCTTGTGAGTCTTGTTAAGTGTTTTTAACTTTGTTTTTATGTTTTTGAGTCAGTTTAGAGGTTTTAGCAAGCCCTCCTAATCCCCAGTCCAGAACGATCCCTACTTGCATCTATACTACAATTGTCAACAAGAGGGTTTAATTTGTGTGCTGTTTTACATCGCATCAAACAAGGGTAAGGATGATCCTAATCTAGGCTAGGTAGGGAACATGTGGGTTAACAACGAACATAGGCTCAACAAGGCTCAAAAGGGTTAAACCTACAATACATATGCAAAGGGTGAGGCTTTTTGGCTCTGGTTTAACTTAACAACTTCATCTTGTTATTTGTTATGCTAATCAATTTTATGCTTTGAATGAAACTGACACACCCCGACTGAACATCGGGACGTGCTGGCCGTCACGTGAGCGTGACAAGGCCATGTGCGCAATACGGAAGAATAAATATAAATAATAAGTGCTAAGGTAACTATACTAGTGCTACAGGCACATAAAATAGTAAGACAGTTAATATCATGATACACAGAGCTCGAGCATCCTAGGTGCAGTCCAAAGGACATAAACGAGAAAATAAAAATATTTACATGGGTGGTGTGCTGTCAGATATGCCTTTGCTGCCTCGTTTGCCACCAAAACTATCTAGTACCTGGAGGGGCGCAAAACAAAAGTGTGAGTGGGCAAAAAAAAAGCTTTATCAAAACCATTTCGATATGAAAGTTGTAACCCCTCTCCGTAAAACAAGTATACTTCCCAGAAAATATATATATATACGTACTAATACCGAAAACCATGTATCAGCCAATCTCATCAAATAAGCAATGCCATGCCCGGATGAACCATAGCCAATAATCAACATATATCAAATACCATCAAATAACCAGGTGATATCCCAACTCAAATCATGCCGGCAATATATATATATATATATATATATATATATATATATATATATATATCAATCAGCCGAAGTCACCTCTAGTGACTTGTACGGCTGAATCTATGGCTCCTCAATCAATCCTCAATCCATCTCTCAATCAATTATCAATAATCAATAATCAGTAATCAATAATCAGTAACCTGCACCCATGACGGAACCACCTAATGTGGTATGTACGTCAAGCTGGGTAAATACGCTCTGTGCTACGATCACGTGAAGGCTGGCGACGAATCGCAAGTCACCTACGAGTCGGAACCACCTATTGTGGTCTGTACGACAGGCTGGCACCTGCCTTGGATCCAAGGTGAGCGTACGGTGCAGGAGGTGAACGATCACGTGAAAGCTAAGCCCTACTTAGGCATGCACAACCCCGATGTGCAGGTAATGAGCCATATACCAATCTCATCGATATCACCTCAATCATCACATCACACACACACACACTTACCTGACTTACCTGGCGCCCGCGATGCAACAATATAATCACACAAATATATATAAAAAATATAGCTGTGGCATTCGACATGGCATTCATTTCATAAAAACATTTTAAAACGTATTTCTGGGAAATCAATCAATTATATATATATATATATATATATACTGAAAACAAAAGCCCACTCACTGATATGTAGACAGGTCGTAGCCCCCATGCCTCGCGTGGCTGCGCTCGTCCTCAGCATACGTTTCACCTATATGCGACACAACTATATAAACGTTAATTATGCACATAACCCAGTTCAAGTAATAACTTCTCATACGTCGCTCAATTGGGGTGTTTGAATATACCAACATGCTCTACTCAATCCCACGAACACCCCCATATTTTTAAAATAATTTTTGGAAGCCTCACGCGCCCTCACGCGCCGGCCAAGGCACGGCCACATGCGCCGCCCACGCGCGGCTACGTGCCGTGCACGCGGACGGAATCCTTAACGCCGTTAAGGAATATTCCGTCAAGTCCCAGAATATTCCGTTAAAATTAACTGACGCCGTTAACCACCGTTAGGAATATTCCGTCAAAGTTGACGGAATATTCCGTCACCCCTAACCTCCAGTCGCCGGCGCCGCTGTGTCACCGGAAACTGGGAAATTTTTCAAACCTTCATTTCTAGCTCATTTTTCAACCAAATTTCACGAAATTTACACCAAAATGATCCTTAGAGCAAGGAGAAGAGGTTTATACCTGTTTTAAGCCCAAAATCCAAGCAAATCTCGCCGGAGAAATTCTCCAATTTCCGGCCAACTTCCAAACCACCGATCCCGACATCCAATCTCCTTCAACTTTGTCCTCCGAGCACCCTAAGGAGATTCTAAGTCTTCCTATGATCTCCAAACGGGCTGAAACCTCACAGATTAAGAGAACATGAACAGTGCCATTTTTGGTACCTCACGGGTTCAAGGTTTTCAGGCCGTCTCGAGCTACACAAATGGTATGGATGAACTCACCAGACTACGAGGGTTCTAAATATCCTATTTACAAGCTTGATCCGTGACCAAAATCTAAGAAACTAAGGTAGTCCGTACGGTTGCAGGGGAAGAGAGAAGAGAGTTCGAGAAGAGACGGGGAAGAAGGTGACGGGTAGGAGGGTTTTTGCACACGTGTTGTGCATGTGTGTGTATATATCCACCTCAAACAATCCCCTCCACAAAATTTTAATTTCAAATAAATAAAATCCTCACACACACACATACATATATATAAACATATTTAGGTACCCCTACACAGATATATATACATAATTATACTCCTTAGTCACTCGTCCTCTCACATCCATAAGGGGGGTAAAATCATCATTTCAAATTTCATATATCCTAAATTCGGAACGGACTGTTACAATCTACCCACCTTAATAAAATTTCGTCCTCGAAATTTACTTATCACATACATTCTGTCAATACTCATAAAACAGTCGTGGGTACAATTCTTTCATCCTTTCTTCCGTCTCCCAGGTTGCTCTCTCCACTGAATGGTTCTTCCATAAAACCTTCACTAGCCGCACAGTTTTGTTCTTCAAGACCTTATCCTTCCAATCCAGTATAGTGACCGGCTCTTCCTCGTAAGACAGATCAAGATTGATTTCCAATTGTTATGGAGGCAAAACATGTGATGGGTCTGAAATGTAATGACGAAGCATCGACACATGAAATACGTTATGCACTTTAGACAGCTTCTGAGGCAACTTGAGACTATAAGCTACTTCACCAATTCGTTCAGAAATCTGATAAGGACCAATATACTTGGGACTCAATTTTCCTTTCTTACCAAACCTCACAACACCTTTCCAAGGTGACAACTTCAAGAAAACCCATTCACCTACATTATAAGTCCGGTCAGTAGTGTGACGATCCGCTAAACTTTTCTGACGATCTTGAGCCGCTTTCAGGTTGGATTTAATCACCTGAATATTCTCCGTGCTCTCATCCACTATCTCTGGGCCCTCTAACACCCTTTCTCCAACCTCTGACCAACATAAAGGAGTTCGGCAAGTTTTACCATACAAGGCCTCAAATGGTGACATACCAATGCTCGAATGATAACTGTTATTATAAGCAAATTCCATTAGATCTAATCGTGTATGCCATGAATCACCAAACTGCAACACAGAAGATCTCAACATATCTTCTAATGTCTGAATTGTCCTCTCGAACCGTCCGTCCGTTTGAGGATGATATGCAGTGCTATATAACAACCTCGTACCCAAAGCTTCCTGAAATGCCGGCCAGAATTTAGAAGTGAACCTCGGACCACGATCTGATTCAATGCTAACTGGCACACCATGATACTTAACAATCTTGGTGATAAAAAGTTCAGCTAGCCGATTCAAAGAAAACTTCTCTCGAACTGGGATGAAGTGTGCCGATTTAGTAAGCCTATCCACAATCACCCAAACTCCATCATAACCATTTCTCGTACGAGGAAGCTTATATACAAAATCCATGGTAATGTCTTCCCACTTCCACTGTGGAATAGGGAGAGGCTGCATCCGTCCGAATGGCTTCTTTCTCTCAGCTTTAACCTGCTGACAAATAATACATCGACTCACATACTCAGCAATTTCTCTTTTCATACCTGGCCAATAATAAAATCGTCGAATGGTATGATACATCTTCGTGCTCCCGGGATGTATAGCATAAGCTGAAATGTGCGCCTCATCAAGAATAGCTTTCTTTAAGTCCGCATTATTCGGCACGAACATTCTGCCTTCCTGCATAAGCATGCCATCAGTCTCCCGAATCCGAAGGTCTTTCTTTTTCCCATCATTCCTTAACTGAATTAATTCCTGAACCTCATCATCCTCCCTCTGGGCCTCAAGTATCCGATCAATTAAGATCGGCCTAACCTGAAAATGAGCAAGTAAAGCGGCTTCCTGATCATTATCCTCAGATTCTTCCATAACTAGCTTAACTCCAATTGCCTTAACTCTGCCAGAAGAGGAACACGGCTCGCGTGAATAGCATTAATCCTGCCCTGAGATTTCCTGCTAAGTGTATCAGCCACTACATTTGCACGACCAGGATGGTATTCGATCGTACAATCATAGTCACTCAGTAGCTCAATCCACCTCCGCTGGCGAAGGTTCAAATCCCTCTGAGTGAACAAATATTGGAGACTTTTATGATCAGTGAAGATCTTACACTTCTCGCCATAAAGATAATGCCTCCAAGTTTTCAGAGCAAATACAATCGATGCTAGCTCCAAATCATGAGTAGGATAATTCCTCTCATGCTGTTTTAATTGTCTCGAGGCATATGCAATCACCCTACCATGCTGCATCAACACACAGCCCAAACCATTTAAGGAAGCATCGCTGTAAATTTCGAAATTACCACTGTCGTCAGGAAGTGTCAACACTGGTGCCTGAGTGAGACAATATTTCAACTGCTGGAAACTTCGCTCACAACTATCATCCCACTCAAATTTAACATTCTTCCTTGTTAACTTAGTAAGTGGCAAAGCTATCTCAGAAATATCCCGAACAAACTGTCTATAATATCCTGCTAGACCCAAGAAACTACGTACCTCCGAGACGGTTCGCGGCTGCTCCCAATTCTCTATCGCTGCCACCTTCTGAGGATCCACATAAATGCCCTGAGCTGAAATGATATGCCCAAAAAATGCCACCTGATTCAACCAGAATTGGCATTTACTGAATTTGGCATAAAGTTTACACTCCCTCAACCTTTTCAACACCAAACTGAGATGTCGTACATGTTCCGCTTTAGATTTAGAATAAACCAAAATGTCATCGATAAAAACAATGACGAAGCGGTCTAAATACTGCTTAAACACCCTGTTCATCATATCCATAAAAGCAGCAGGTGCATTAGTCAACCCAAATGGCATTACCAAAAACTCATAATGGCCATAACGGGTTCGAAACGCTGTTTTAGGAACATCATCCCTCCTAATCTTCAACTGATAATATCCAGACCTCAAGTCAATTTTCGAAAATACACAAGCTCCCCGCAGCTGATCGAACAAGTCATCAATACGTGGCAATGGGTAACGATTTTTAATTGTCACCCGATTCAGCTGCCGATAATCTATACACAGCCTCAAAGTACCATCATTCTTTCTCACAAATAAAACTGGAGCTCCCCAGGGTGAAGTACTAGGCTGAATAAAACCTTTATCTAATAACTCTTGCAACTGAATTTTCAATTCCTTTAATTCTGCAGGAGCCATTCGATAAGGAGTCAAAGATATAGGGTCAGTACCTGGCAATAAATCAATGGTGAACTCAACGTCTCGATCTGGCGGCAACCCTGGCAAATCATCAGGAAAAACATCCGGAAAATGCCTGACTACTCTAACATCCTCCACTCTGCTGGCCACCTCATCATTCAACACCACATGTGCCAGATACCCCTGACAACCCTTCTGCAACAACTTTTTGGCTCTCACAGTTGAGATAATACCATGCCTAACGCCACTAGGCTCACCAACGAATGTAACCACCAGTAAACCTGGTCGTAGGAACGTAACCTTCTTCTCATAACAATCGATGTTAGCTCGATTATAATGTAACCAATCAGTTCCCAGAATAACGTCAAATTCAACAAGGTCTAATGGGATAAGATTAGCGGGCATAACCACATCCTCCACTAATACTGGGCACCCTGGATACATCCACCCTACTTGGCATGTCTCACCTCTAGGCATAGAAAACTCTATCTCATAACCAAGGGGTGTGGGATTAGGTTGAGTCAATTGAGCAAATGCATGAGAAATAATCGAATGGGTAGCACCACAGTCAATCAATACTTTAGCAAAATGTCCAAGAACGTTTAACGTACCCATTATCAAGTCAGGATTGTTCTGAGCGTCCTGCACTGAAACATTATGAATACGCCCCTGGGTCTGCTGACGTCCCCCTCGTCCTCTACTAGATTGGCCACTACGCCAAGATGTACCACGACTCTGCCCCAACTGACTAGGCTGCCTTGAGGTTCCTACACTGCTCGAGGTAACTTCACCTTGCTGTGGCTGCGCACCTGGATACCACTGAGATCCCCCTGCTGGATAAGATGGATACGGAGCATACTCTCTTGAATACTGAGGATACCTACTCTGATAGCCACCAGAAAAATATGGATCATGAGAATAAGGATACGACGCTGCTGGATAGGGCACCACATCTCCCTGATAATGGTATGCGCTCCCCCGGCTCGGCTGGCCATAACCACTCGACGCCGGAACCTGCTGTCTCGGCACTGGAGCTGGAAAAGAAGGCACATGTGGCTTCTGCTGATTCTGTGGACAAGTAGCTGCTCTATGACCAAACTGCCCACAAGTAAAGCATCCTCGCATACCCTGCCTGCACTCCCCAGTATGCCTGCTATTACACCTCCGACAGAACGGAACTCCCAAACCACTAGAACCACCAGCATCCCGCTGCCTCTGAAAACGCGGCCCACCAGCAAATCTACCACCTCTACGCTGGCCAGTGAAACTACATCCTCCACTGGACGAACTCGAACTAGTACCACTCTTCTTAAAGCTTTGAGTCTTTCTGGGCCCCTGTGATGCTATCCCCTTGCCTTTATCACTCTTCTTAGAATTATCTTTCTCTTCCTTGTCACTATCGCTAGGCAAGTTCTCGGAATCCTCAATCTGCAATAAAATCTCATAAAACTCATGATACGTCGAACAAGGAATCCCGGTAGCCACAGTACGCCACTTCTTCCGAGTGCCCAACTTAAATCGACGAAGCATTTCCGCTGGATCCATCGCCACCTCAGGATGATACTTGGACAAATCTGTGAACTTCATGTAATACTCATTAGCGGACATCTTCTTCTGCTTCAGATTAGTGAACTCCTGTTTCTTGCTGTCGATGTAAGCAGGAGTAATAAATCTCTTATGAAACAGCTGCTTAAATATCTCCCAGTCTGCGGCTTCCTCTGGAGATAACTTCGCAGCCGACTGTTCCCACCAGGACGCCGGTTCCTTACCTAAAAACCACGAGGCCGTCTCAACCCATCTATCAACAGGCAAACTCCCCTGACTCTGCATCAATCTGAAAGTCTTATCCACATGATTCAACCACTTTTCGGCACCCTCGTGCCCTTCATCACCCACAAAAGTGTTCAACTTCAGATTATAAACAGTTTCCAGAGGGGTTCTCTGGGGAGGTCGCAACGTCGACCGAATAGCGTTAACAATGGCTTCCCCTAGCTGAGCTATATCAGGGAAACTAGGCTCAGGAATCGGTCGTGGCACACGTCGAGGAGTCATAATTCTGACAGGAGACACCAAAATAGTTAGAATATTCACTAAGTACACAGGACTGCCAAACCTACGCTCTGATACCAAACTGACACACCCCGACTAAACATCGGGACGTGCTGGCCGTGACGTGAGCGTGACAAGGCCATGTGCGTAATACGGAAGAATAAATATAAATAATAAGTGCTAAGGTAACTATACTAGTGCTACAGGCACATAAAATAGTAAGACAATTAATATCATGATACACAGAGCTCGAGCATCCTAGGTGCAGTCCAAAGGACATAAACGAGAAAATAAAAATATTTACATGGGTGGTGTGCTGTCAGATATGCCTTTGCTGCCTCGTTTGCCACCAAAACTATCTAGTACCTGGGGGGGCGCAAAACAAAAGTGTGAGTGGGCAAAAACAAAGCTTTATCAAAACCATTTCGATATGAAAGTTGTAACCCCTCTCCGTAAAACAAGTATACTTCCCAGAAAATATATATATACGTACTAATACCGAAAACCATGTATCAGCCAATCTCATCAATAAGCAATGCCATGCCCGAATGAACCATAGCCAATAATCAACATATATCAAATACCATCAAATAACCAGGTGATATCCCAACTCAAATCATGCCGGCAATATATATATATATATATATATATATATATATATATATATATATATCAATCAGCCGGAGTCACCTCTGGTGACCTGTACGGCTGAATATATGGTTCCTCAATCAATCCTCAATCCATCTCTCAATCAATTATCAATAATCAATAATCAGTAATCAATAATCAGTAACCTGCACCCATGACGGAACCACCTAATGTGGTATGTACGTCAAGTACGCTCTGTGCTACGATCACGTGAAGGCTGGCGACGAATCGCAAGTCACCTACGAGTCGGAACCACCTACTATGGTCTGTACGACAGGCTGGCACCTGCCTTGGATCCAAGGTGAGCGTACGGTGCGGGAGGTGAACGATCATGTGAAAGCTAAGCCCTACTCAGGCATGCACAACCCCGATGTGCAGGTAATGAGCCATATACCAATCTCATCGATATCACCTCAATCATCACATCACACACACACACACTTACCTGACTTACCTGGCGCCCGCGATGCAACAATATAATCACACAAATATATATAAAAAATATAACTATGGCATTCGACATGGCATTCATTTCATAAAAACATTTTAAAACGTATTTCTGGGAAATCAATCAATTATATATATATATATATACTGAAAACAAAAGCCCACTCACTGATATGTAGACGGGTCGTAGCCCCCAAGCCTCGCGTGGCTGCGCTCGTCCTCAGGATACGTCTCACCTATATGCGACACAACTATATAAACGTTAATTATGCACATAACCTAGTTCAAGTAATAACTTCTCATACGTCGCTCAATTGGGGTGTTTGAATATACCAACATGCTCTACTCAATCCCACGAACACCCCCATATTTTTAAAATAATTTTTGGAAGCCTCACGCGCCCTCACGCGCCGGCCAAGGCACGACCACACGCGCCGCCCACGCGCGGCCACGTGCCGTGCACGCGGACGGAATCCTTAACGCCGTTAAGGAATATTCCGTTAAAATTAACTGACGCCGTTAACCACCGTTAGGAATATTCCGTCAAAGTTGACGGAATATTCCGTCACCCCTAACCTCCAGTCGCCGGCGCCGCTGTGTCACCGGAAACTGGGAAATTTTTCAAACCTTCATTTCTAGCTCATTTTTCAACCAAATTTCACGAAATTTGCACCAAAATGATCCTTAGAGCAAGGAGAAGAGGTTTATACCTGTTTTAAGCCCAAAATCCAAGCAAATCTCGCCGGAGAAATTCTCCAATTTCCGGCCAACTTCCAAACCACCGATCCCGACGTCCAATCTCCTTCAACTTTGTCCTCCGAGCACCCTAAGGAGATTCTAAGTCTTCCTATGATCTCCAAACGGGCTGAAACCTCACAGATTAAGAGAACATGAACAGTGCCATTTTTGGTACCTCACGGGTTCAAGGTTTTCAGGCCGTCTCGAGCTACACAAATGGTATGGATGAACTCACCAGACTACGAGGGTTCTAAATATCCTATTTACAAGCTTGATCCGTGACCAATATCTAAGAAACTAAGGTAGTCCGTACGGTTGCAGGGGAAGAGAGAAGAGAGTTCGAGAAGAGACGGGGAAGAAGGTGACGGGTAGGGGGGTTTTTGCACACGTGTTGTGCATGTGTGTGTATATATCCACCTCAAACAATCCCCTCCACAAAATTTTAATTTCAAATAAATAAAATCCTCACACACACACATACATATATATAAACATATTTAGGTACCCCTACACACATATATATACATAATTATACTCCTTAGTCACTCGTCCTCTCACATCCATAAAGGGGGGGTAAAATCGTCATTTCAAATTTCATATATCCTAAATTCGGAACGGACTGTTACAAAAACGGGCATGAGTTCTAGTATTTGGAACTAAATGATGAAAACGCATTCTAAGTAGCAACCAAGCAAAGAAATAATGAGATCATGCAACGACTTTAGAAAACAAAGAATGTCAAGATGAATAACTCTCCAAAGAACGTATAGGCTCAAGTGTCTCAGGGTTGTAGCGTTAGTTTGAGTTACTTCCTTCAAGCATGTTACAAAAACTGATTTTTTTTCTTTTTGTGATTACATGTGAATTCATGAATGTCAACTATAACCAAGCATAAACCAAAGAGCATATCAAACTTCAATCCATGTTTGTAACTTTCTTTAACAGTCATGCAATTAAAAACCAAATCGTCATCATTGTGTTGGAAGGTACCCTAAGACACAAACACACAAAAACGACTCAAAAACAACTCTTTTTGGTATTTTTCAAAACTTTTTAGATTTTTTTTTTTTCAAAATGTTCGTATTTTTCTTTCAAGACACATAAAAACACTTCAAAACACCCTAAAAACACTCAAAAACATTGAAAAACAACTTTAGAAGTGCTAGGTGACAAAATCCCACGAATTTTCAACAAAACACTTTGTTTAGCCCCCCACACTTAAACCAAACATTGTCCTCAATGTTTCAAGCATAGACGCACACACAAGCAAGCAAACAACACAACTAACAAACATGACAAATATGGCAAAGTAAAAGCAATAAAGAGTAGGGTTTAGGAACGCAAATCTGGTTGTAGGGCCGAAGCTTCCTAGTTCTTGTTTATTTGCATGGGTTGCCTCCCAAGAAGCGCTTGCTTTAACGTCTTCCAGCCGGACGAATCCTTCATTTTAAGCTTCATTGGAGCCCACGGCATAGAGGGGTATGTCCTCCACGTTATGCTCCACAAAATTCTCATAATACGGCTTCAAACAATGTCCGTTCACCTTGAATTCTTGTCCCATTTTTAGACTTTGGATGTGAATTGCACCATAAGGAAAAACGTTAGTAACAACAAAGGGTCCGCTCCATCTAGAACGTAACTTACCTAGAAACAATTTAAGGCGCGAATCGTAAAGTAACACTTTCTGCCCCCTGGAGAACGTCTTGCTTCGAATCATCTTGTCGTGAAAGGCCTTCGTCTTCTTTTGTAGATTCAAGCGTTCTCGTAAGCGTCATTCCTAATCTCTTCAAGCTCATTCAATTGAAGTTTTCTATGAACTCCTGCGGCATCTATGTCCATATTGAAGGTCTTAACTGTCCAATGCGCCTTGTGCTCTAATTCAATGAGAAGATGGCATGGTTTCCCATAGATGAGCCGAAATGGGGACATGCCAATGGGTGTTTTGTAGGCCGTACAATACGCCCATAGTGCATCATTCAAGCGCAAGCTCCAATCCTTCCTCGTTGGCCAAACTGTCTTCTCTAAAATCTGCTTGATTTCACGATTTGAAACCTCGGCTTGCCCACTCGTTTGAGGATGATAAGGCGTTGAAACCTTATGCGTGACATATTACTTTTTGAGCAGCGCCTCGATGGTTCTATTGCAAAAATGGGACCCTCCATCACTGATAAGTACTCGTGGCATGCCAAACCTTGCTAATATGTTAGTGCTAACAAAATCTGCAATAACTTTAGAATCATTAGTGCGGGTGGCTTTTGCTTCCACCCATTTCGAGACATAATCGAACGCAAGTAAAATATAATTAAAACCATGCGATGAAGGAAAAGGACCCATAAAATCAATACCCCAAACATCAAAAATTTCAACAATAAAGATAGGGGCCTGCGGCATTTGGTCTTTTGGGCCTATATTGCCCATTCTTTGGCAACAGTCACAAGTAACACAAAACGTCCTTGCATCCTTAAAGATTGTAGGCCAATAGAATCCACATTCTAACACTTTAAGGGCTGTGCATTGTGTGCCAAAGTGTCCCCCACATGCATAAGTGTGACAGAAACTTAAAATTGAGTTAAACTCCGAATTATGCACACACCTACGTATAATCTGATCGGGGCAATACTTCCACAAGTATGGATCATCCCAAACATAAAACCTAGCATCCGTTTTCAATTTTTCCCATTGGTTTTTGTTTAGGGTGCTTGGAACTTGCTTAGACACCAAAAAATTGACCAAATCAACATACCAAGGCTCACTTACTTATATGGATATCAATTGCTCGTCTGGGAATGCTTCTGGGATGGGTAATTGCTCCTCATTGTGCACCAAACGACTTAGATGGTCAGCCACCACGTTTTCACTTCCTTTCTTATCCCGAATTTCGATGTCGAACTCTTGAAGAAGCAGCATCTGTCGAATAACCCTTGGCTTGGTCTCATTTTTCGTGAGCAAGTACTTCAATGCTGCATGATCAGTGTAAACAATCACTTTAGTACCAATTAAATATGAACGAAATTTATCTAAAGCAAAAAACTACAGCAAGAAGTTCTTTTTTCGTAGTGGAGTAGTTCAATTGGGCGTTATTCAAGGTCCTAGAAGCATAGTAAATAACGTGAGGCCTCTTGTCTTTTCTCTGTCCCAAAACAGCTCCAATTGCATAATCAGATGCATCGCACATTAGCTCGAAAGGAAGGCTCCAATCTGGTGGTACAATTATGGGGGCCGAAGTAAGCATCTCCTTGAGGTGTTTAAAGGCCTTCTCGCATTCCTCGTCGAACTTGAATGGCACTTCCTTCTGCAAAAGTCGGCATAGGGGGGTAGAAATCTTCGAGAAGTCCTTGATGAATCACCTATAGAATCCTGCATGACCAAGAAAAGAACGAACCTCTCTCACCGAAGTGGGAGAGGGTAAGTAGCGTACAAGATCTATTTTCGACTTATCAACCTCAATTCCCCTTTCCGAAACGATGTGACCTAAAACTATGCCTTGTTTAACCATAAAGTGGCATTTTTCCCAATTCAAAACAAGGTTAGTTTCCATGCATCGTTTTAAGATCAAACTGAGATTATTTAAGCAACCGTCAAACGAATCACCAAAAACACTAAAATCGTCCATAAACACTTCAATAATCTTTTCAACAAAATCAGAGAAGATACTTACCATGCACCGTTGAAAAGTTGCTGGAGCATTGCACAAACTGAATGACATTCGGCGATATGCAAAGGTGCCAAACGGAGTAAAAGTGGTCTTTTCTTGGTCGTCCGGAGCTATGACAATTTGGTTATACCCAGAATATCCATCAAGAAAACAATAAAATGAATGACCCGCTAACCTCTCAAGCATTTGGTCAATGAACGGAAAGGGAAAGTGGTCCTTCCTCGTGGTGGTGTTGAGCTTCCTATAGTCGATGCACACTCTCCAACCTGTTTGGATTCGGGTTGGCAGAAGTTCATTTTCTTCATTCTTCACCACAATGACTCCCGACTTCTTTGGAACGACTTGAATTGGTGAAACCCAACGGCTATCTCAAATTGGATAGATGACCCCACAATCAAGGAGTTTTATAATCTCCTTTTTCACAACTTCCATCATAGTGATAGGAGCATATTTATGCGACTTAGTTGGCTTGTTCTTGTGCATTTATGTTGTGTTTTCTTAGTTATATTAGTGTTTAAAGCCATTTTCATGTGTTTCTAGGTCCTAAAGACAAAATATGCAAGAAGATGCATTTTGGAGCATTTTGGAGCAAAATTGGGCTTGGAATGGATATCACATGTTTGGAGCAAAAGGAATGGACGAAATTGAAGACTTGAAGATGTAAGGATTCCTAATCAAAGAAGGATTCCTAATCAACGAAGGATTCCTAATTGAAGATGGATTCCTAGAAGAATGAGGATTCCTACTCACATAAGGATTCCTACTCAAACAAGGATTCTTACTTGAAGTAGGAAAGTTAAGCCAAGGTTTCCTATTTTGGTTTGCCTTTCCTAATCCTTAATGTTTCCAAATTCCAGCAACTTTGAAGGCTTCCTTTGCATTCTAGGACACAAATTGAAGGACCTAGACCACCTAAGAACCCATGCCGCACCTCCTTACCCCTTTCCTCTTCCTTGCCGTGCAAGGGAGAGGGTTATTTCCTGTTTCCTTGCACTAAAACACATTCCTTTTTAATTTAAAGTCCTGGCCGCACATCCCTGGCACTTTCCCTTAGTTTTCTGATTTTGTTTCCTCTTTCTAGATGCTTTTGACTTAATTTCTGATTACCAAAATAAGTTAGGGTTTTAATTTCCCTAAAACCTTTAAATAAACTTCCTTGTTGTAGCCACAAATTGATAGGAGCATATTTATGCGACTTAGTTGGCTTGTTCTTGTGCATTTATGTTGTGTTTTCTTAGTTATTTTAGTGTTTAAAGCCATTTTCCTGTGTTTCTAGGTCCTAAAGACAAAAGATGCATTTTGGAGCATTTTGGAGCAAAATTGGGCTTGGAATGGATATCACATGTTTGGAGCAAAAGGAATGGACGAAATTGAAGACTTGAAGATGTAAGGATTCCTAATCAAAGAAGGATTCCTAATTGATGTGAGAATAACTTGACACTCAAATTAAAACCCTATCGACGTAGTATATGAAAGTAGGGATCGTTTAAGGCCGGGGATTAGAAGGGATGCTAATTTATACAAATTAAACTCTAAAACACTAAAACTGGACTCTAGACAATGAAAATAGGTACTATGGATCAATCTGAACGAATTTGAACTCTAGACAACCTAACTTGACTCAAATAACACAAAACAAACTTAAAACAACAAATAAAACTCAACTAGGCAGATTCTAGACACTAGAGACTCAAAACAGGCTAAATAGACTCAAAACGCTAAAACTAACTTAAACAGACTCAAAACAGGTTCTAAGGGGTGAATTGGATGACTTTTGGACTAGTTAGACTCAAAACACTAAAAGGGGACAGATTTGGACGAATTTAAACAAACTAAGACTCAATTAAGAACTAGGGGGTTTTTTGGACGATTTAAGCAAAACTAAGCAGATTTAAGCAAACAAAGTAAATTGAAAGAGATAAAGGTGAATTCAGGGGTGAAAACTAGTTAGAGGGTTCTTCTCCACACATGAACATATGCATACAAATTGATTTCCAGTTATTCTTTCGATAAACCATGAATGACAATGCTCCAAATTAATTGTATAGAACTAATTAATTCTCAGATTTCCCTAAGTTCATTGAATTGAATGGATAACGCATTGCAACCAAATTATTCTTATCAAGTCCCCTAACTATGGAAGACGCATGATAGAGACATTCAACAAAGATCATTAAGTTAAATGGAAATCATGAACATTGACAAGGCATTCATAACTATGGAAGACGCATGTTAATCCAGCCTAGGGTTTACTTAACATGATTGTGACTAGCAACCTTTACTACTTGTGAATATAAGTTCCTAACGATTAGGTGAAATTCCCTTATATCCTAGCATCAAATTCATGCATGTAAACTAAGTAGGCCTCCTTAATCAACACACAAGAACAAGTTCTTCATAAAACAGATAAGTAAATCACATTCACAATTTATGAAACAATAACTGAAGGTAATCAATTCATATCAAACATATGTCCATGGCTTTGAATCCACCTCTAACTAAAACGAAATTAGTTCCACATGTTCAACATAATTGAAAAACAAATTAAATTAAACATAGAAACGAAACAAGAGAAGAAAGAACTCCTCCTTCTCCAATGGAAGCCACGGCAAGGCCCTGTCTTCCCTTCTCTGCAGCAAAATATGGATTTCTGAATGTATATGGGGGTGTAGAATTCGTATGGATGGGTGGTGTCTGCGGCAGGGCTTGGGAATATGTATATATAGCATGGCAAACCCTAGGGAAATCAGTTTAGGACTTCTAGAAAGCCAAATCCATCCAGAAATAGGCTCAAAACAATCAGATTTCCAATGGGAAAGGGCCTAAGGTGCGGCAGACTTGGATAAGGAGGGATAAGGCTTCTAGAAAGCCTTGCAATGCAAGGAAATCAGGTTTTCTGGAAGCTAGGTGCGGCAAGGCTTAGGGTTTCTAGAAACTTAATTTAAATGTCCCCCAATCAGAAAATAAACCCTCATTGTACCAGGAATTGAATTAGAAAAGGATTAGGATAGGATAAGGTTTGTTAAGACAAGATAAGGGTTGGATAAGATAAGATAAGATAAGGTTGTTTGGATAATGTTTTGGATAACTCATCTACAACTAAGTTAAACTAAGTTAAAACTAACACAGACTTTAAACTAGGCAGATTTAGACGAAATTGGGTTTTTAGGATGGATGGTGAACTAGCTAGAGGTTTCCTTATCCACACATGACTTATATGCATATAACTTGACTTCCAGTTACGTTTTCATTGAATTACGAATGACAATGCCCCAGATTAACCGTGTCAATCACTAATTAACCCTCAGATTCTCCTAATTTCATTGAATTGGACGGACAACTCATCTACAACCAAATTATTCTCATCAATTTCCCTACATGACATCATAATAGCGACACAATCAGAGATCATTACGCTCAATGAGAATCATAAGCATTGACGAGGCATTCATAACTATGACATCATGTTACTCGCACCAAGAATTGAACTTAACACGATTGTTCCAGCAACCTTTACTACTTGTGAACATAAGTTTGTAACGATTATGTGAAACTTACTTATATCCTAGCATCAAATTTATGCATGCCAATTAAGTGTCGACCCTCAATCAACAAACAGAAATAAGTTCTAATTCAAACAGTTAAGCCAATTGCATTCATACTTCAAGAATCTGTAACTGAAATTTATCAAGTCATATCACACACAAAATCATGGTTTCAAAGTAGCCTCTAGCTAAAAAACGAGTTTAGCCTCTCATGATTACAGCAAAACAAAGGAAAACTAAATTAATCAACGAAAACATAAGGTAGAAGACACCTAAGAACGCCCAGCACTCCAGATTGGGTGCAACACGCTCCAAAGCTGCTCCTCCTCTCCTTGCAAGGCTGCGGCACAAGTGGTTTAGGGTTTGTGAATGGTGTTTGGAATGGCTGAGATGTGTAGAGGTGTGTAGAATTCGTATGGATGGGTTGTTGTGTGCGGCAAGGCTTGAAAATATGTATATATAGCATGGCAAACCCTAGGGAAATCAGTTTAGGACTTGGACTTAGCAGAAAAATAGGATTAGGGTGCGGCAATTACTTTTGAAAAGGAATTGTGGTCCAATTAATTTCTGAAAAAGATTTGTAGAACCCAAATCCACAAGGAAAAGGCCTAACAATCAGAATCCAAGAGGGAAAGGGCCTGAAAACCCACGGCACAAAGGAATAACCGCAGGGAATGCCTTGCAAGGCAAGGAAAAAGGATTCTAGAAGGGAAGGAGACGCCAGATTTTTAGGCTTCTAGAAAGAATGTGTTTCTGGGCAGATTTTGGGGTTTCTAGAAGAGTTTGGGGCGCCACTTTTGTAGGGGAATGGATAGGACTTCTAGAAATCAGGTTTTAAGTCCCCTAAACTGAAGAAAACAGGTTAGGATAAGATTAGGATAAGATTGGATAAGGTAAGGTAAGATAGGATAAGGATTGGATAAGATAAGATAAGATAAGGTTGTTTTGGATAATGTTTTGGATAATTCTCCTTCTTTTGAGCTGATTCCTTATCTTCAATGATTTGAATTTATTTCTCCAACCTTGAAACATATTCCTAACTCCATTTGGACTCCAAATTCGTCCATCTTCATGCCCTTGTGCTATCCATTCCAAGCCCAGATTTGCTCTAAAATGCTCCAAAATGCATCTTTTTGCCAACTTTGCTTCTTGGACCTAAAAACACACGAAAATGACTTTAAACACTATATTAAGCAACAACTAGCTAAACAAATGCAAGAAAACACACTAAATAAGTAGCATAAATATGCTCTTATCAAATTCCCCCACACTTAGCTTTTGCTAGTCCTCGAGCAAAACAAAACAAACAAAACGTAACCTAAACCTTCCAACAATTGTCTCAGGGATTTCCAATGCACATGACATGTTAAAAATCATCATCCCCACAGATTTTGGTCATCTTTACGCTTAAGCACATACTTAATCATAGTCACTACTTACTAGTTCACAAATAACCAATTAAAACGATGTTTTGAATGCAGTAACATGCCTTAGAGAATTCCCTCAATTCCTTACTAGATATGCACTCTATTTTCACACACATTTTCTGACTACACACCCTACACTAGGTATATGTGAGAAGATTGATGTAAATATGAAAACGAACACTCACATATGTTTATAACAAAGAAAGCAATTTCTGGAGTTAATAAGCATGTATAGATATGATCTCATGAATGGAATGCTACTACTTAGATGCGAGAACCAGTGACACCATATGCTCATATCAATCCCAAACTCCACATATTGAAACACACAACACTCAAGATTGAAGCATAGGGTTGTAACGGGGCTTTGGGGAGTTGGCTAACAAAGAAAGGTAAAGAAAACAAACGTTCTTACAGCAATAGCAAGCAAAGTAATGAATATGACACTTAGAATTCCCTTTAGTATGCAGAAATCAACTTTGAAACACAAGGGAAGTTTCAAGCAACAATTAGGGCCGTATTCAATGTTTTGGACCCTTCCTTCAACAAACAACACTTGAGAACTCTTCTTCACATCTTTTCAACTCCTTTTTCATTCTTTTCACAACTTTTTCTTTTTGTCTTTCTATTTTCTACGGATTTTTCTTCTTTTTTTTTTTTTCTTTTTTTTTCTGCTTCTTCACCCGTGCCTCATTCAAGACTTTGGCACACCCACAACAAAACTCACTTCCCCCACACTTGTTTTCTGCCAAACAATGATCAAAAGGAATTCATATTGAGTCATGCGTTACTATGCTTCAAGAACAAAGGTATGGATGGTCCTAATCTAGGCTAGGTGAGGATAATGTGGCTAACAAAGAAAATAGGCTAAATATGGCTCAAAGGGGCTGAACCTACAATACATATGCAAAGGGTTAGGCTTTTTGGCACTGGTTTTAACTAAACACTTCATCTTGTTATGTGTTATGCGAATCAATTTCATGCTTTGAATAAAACGGATATGAGTTCTAGTATTTGGAACTAAATGATGAAACGCCTTCTAAGTAGCAACCAAGCAAAGAATAATGAGATCATGCAACGACTTTAGAAAACAAAGAATGCACAGATTTTTAACTCTCCAAAGAACGTTAAAGGCTCAAGTCTCTCAGGGTTGTAGCGTTAGTTTGAGTTCCTTCCTTCAAGCATGTTACAAAAACTGATTTTTCTTTTATGATTGCATGTGAATTCATAAGTTATAACCACAACCAAGCATAAACCAAAGAGTAAATCAAACTTTCATCCATGTTTACAACTCTCTTTAACAGTCATGCAATTACAAACCAAATCCTCATCATTGTGTTGGAAGGTACCTAAGACACAAACAAACACACAAAAACAACTCTTTTTGGGTTTTTTAAAACAATTTTTCAAATTTTTATGGGATTTTCGGATTTTTGAATCAAAACACACTAAAACACTCCAAAACAGCTTAAAAACACTTAAAAACAGCAAGGAACAACATTAGAAGTTATGGGTGATAAAACCCTACGACTTTGCATCAAAACATTTTGGTTACCAAACATTTTGGTTACCCCCCCACACTTAAATCAAACATTGTCCTCAATGTTTCAAGCAAGGACTCACACACAAGCAAGCAAACAACACAACTAACACACATAACAGATATGGCAAAACAAAAGCAATAAAGAGTAGAGTTAAGAACGCAAATCTGGGTTTGAGCTGGTTGTTCCTAGGTCGTCTTTATTCGAATGCATGGGTTGCCTCCCAAGAAGCGCTTGCTTTAACGTCTTGCAGCCGGACGATTCCTCGGTTTAAGCGTCATTGGAGCCCACGGCATGGAAAGGAACTTCTTCCACAACCTGCCCCACAATGTTCTCATACAGTGGATCGTTGAATGGAAGGGGATAGTGATGTTTGCTGATTGGTGCGTTGTGTTCCCTAAGGTTCATGTAAATTCGCCCACCATTGGGGATTTGCTTGGGTACCTGCACCAAAGAAGGGAACCACCTATCAATTTTAACGGGAATTGGATTTGGATTAGGTGGCTTACCTATGTGTTGTGATGAAGTAGCGGCAATGTGAACATTTTTCCCCATGGTGCTTTCGGCCAATTTGGGCATTTTGAGGGCAGTGGCCGTATGGTCCTTATGCTCCACTCCAATTCCCTCGTCTTGTATGGCTCTTGATGCATCCTTTGTGCTTGGTGGTGAACGGTCCGGCCCTATCTTTTTTATTTTATCAATGGCAAAACAAGAGTGAACAACATTAGGATTCTCAACAGACTTAGAAACATTAAATTTAATCTTATCGCCACCAAACTTCATAGTTAACGTCCCCTTGGCCACATCAATCTTGGTTTGGGCCGTTTTCATGAAAGGTCTTCCAAGTAGAATTGGCATTGGGGAAAAATGGGCTGACTCTTCCATCTCAAGCACATAGAAATCAGCCGGAAAAATTAAGTGGTGAACCTGCACCAAAACATCCTCCAGAACTCCCTTTGGATAGGCATTAGAACGATCGGCTAATTGAATAATCACTCCATCATTTTTCAGTTCGCCTAGGTTCATAGATGCATAGATAGAATAAGGCATAACATTTATTGATGCACCTAGATCTAACATGGCATGTTCGAACCTAGTATTACCAATAACACATGGAATTGTAAAGCTACCTGGGTCCTTGCATTTGGGAGGCAATTTACGTTGCAACACCGCTGAAACATTTTCACTTACCCGAACCACCTCCTTAGTTGACAATCTCCTCTTTGTTGTGCACAGCTCCTTCAAGAATTTGGCATATTTGGGAACTTGCTTGATTGCATCAAGGAGTGGAATGTTGACTTGCACCTTTCGAAACGTTTCTAGAATGTCCTTTTCGGTTTCCTCCTTCTTTGATTGCATAAATCTGCGAGGGAATGGTGCATTGGGTGGAACAAGGTTAGAATCAATCGAATTTGAACCCAACTTACCTGTGGTGGACGTTTTGGAGGGTTTAAGTGCATTGGAAGGCTGCGGCAAGGTTGGAGCAACCTTTGCCGTGGCTTTCTCTTGTTCTGCCTCCTCTTGTAACAACGTCTCATCCTCCTTTTGGGCAGATTCAGATGTTTTTGGATCGGTCCCAACCTCTTTGCCACTTCTTAGGGTCATGGCCTTGACAGATTCGAACCCTCCCTTCGGATTCACAATGGTAGAACTAGGAAGTTTGCCATGCTCTCGAAACTGCCCCATAAACTCAGCCATTTGTCCCATCTGTTTCTTCAATTCAGTCACCTCCCGGGCTTGATTTTGCACCTCCTTGGCATAGTTTTGCATCTCTTTGGTTTGATTTTGCTGCCCCTGTGCCAAAGTAGTTAGTAATTGAATAACTTGATCATTATCAAGAGACGAACCTGAGTTATTTTGGGCAGATTGTGTTTGGGATTGCATGGTTGCATATGGCTTTGGAAACATCCCAGGGGTTGGTGGCCGGAATCCACCTTGCTGTTGAGGTTGTTGGGGTTCCCTCCAACGCAGATTTGGATGATCTTTCCAACCTGAATTGTAGGTATTTGCATATGGGTCATATCGGGGCTGATTTTGGCCTTGGAACCCAACAGCGTTGGCACTCTCCCATCCTCCATTCTCAATCAATTGAGGGCAACTTTCAGATTGGTGGCCTTGCATGGTGCACACGCCACAGATTGGTGGTGGTTGTGATTTTGGTCCTTCGACAACCTGAGACACAAGGAGAGTAAGATTAGCCAATTGTGATTGAATTTCAGAAATAGCACTTACCTCATTGACATGTTGCTGCCGTGGGCTCTCTCTTTGTCCTACACCTTCATATTGTTGTGCATTGAGGGCTCGGTTCGCAATTAAGGTTTTGGCAGCCACAGGCGTCTTGTCAACCAATGCACCACCCGCTGATGCATCTAGCATTTGGCGTTCAATGGGGAGGAGTCCTTCATAGAAGTATTGAATGAGCAGTTCCTCCTTCATTTGGTGTTGAGGGCATGACGCAACTAGGCCCTTAAAACGCTCATAATATGCAGGGAAAGACTCTCCTTGATTTTGCTGAATACCACTAATCCGTTTCCTCAAGAGAATGACACTTGAAGTCGGGAAAAACTTCTCCAAGAATGCTCGTTTCATACTTTCCCAAGATGTGACAGTTCCGGGCGCCAATTCGTACAACCAATCTTTAGCCTTTTCCAACAATGAGAATGGAAAGGCTTTCATTTTCAAAATATTCCCATCGACATTAATGGGTGTCATACTTGAGCAAACCACTTCAAATTCCTTCAAATGCTTGTTTGGATCTTCCATGGATAGCCCATGGTATTTGGGAATGTGATGCAACAAGCTAGACTTCAATTCGAAATCGTCGGTCTTATCTGGAGCTGCCCTAGGATATTGGATACATAGGTGTACTGCATTATCCAATCCCGAGGCCGAAAGCTCCTTAATGGTTCGATTATCTGCAGCCATAACTTCTTCAACCTCGGCCTCCTCTATCTCCTCAGATTCGGCCTCTTCTTGCTCCTCAACCTCGCTTCAGAACTTGAACTAGGTGGGTGAGGTTCTGGGTTCTTTCTTTTCCTTCTCAAGGTTCGTTCAAAATCGCCGTCAAAATCCAAGATATGCTCACGAACCACTTGAGAACTACGAGTCATAAACTAGTACCTGAAAACAAAGAAAACAAACTAGAATCAGAATCTAGACTAGACTAACACACACACGAAGATAAAAAAAAACAAAATAACGGGGGATTAGCAAAGTTGCTAATCCCCGGCAACGGCGCCAAAATTTTGATGTGATTAAAGTTAAGCACTCAAATTAAACCCTCTTGTTGTCAAATCGTAGTATAAATGCAAGTAGGGATCGTTCTAAACCGGGGATTAGGAGGGCTTGCTAAAACCTCTAAACTGACTTAAAATACAAAAACAAAGTTAAAAACGTTTGAAAAGACTCAAAGGACTCTAAATAGACTAGTAAGACTCAAAACAGGTTCAAAATACTCAAAACTGCTCAAAAACACTAATTGGACAGATTCTAGACACTAGACACAACTTTGGACGAAAATTGAATTAAACTTGACTCAAAACATACAAAAACACAAACTAAGACAGATTCTAACTAATTAGACTCAAACAAGTGAAGGGGGATTGGTTTTAGAGTGAAACTAAGTTAAAACTAACACAGACTTTAAACTAGGCAGATTTAGACGAAATTGGGTTTTTAGGATGGATGGTGAACTAGCTAGAGGTTTCCTTATCCACACATGACTTATATGCATATAACTTGACTTCCAGTTACGTTTTCATTGAATTACATATGACAATGCCCCAGATTAACCGTGTCAATCACTAATTAACCCTCAGATTCTCCTAATTTCATTTAATTGGACGGACAACTCATCTACAACCAAATTATTCTCATCAATTTCCCTACATGACATCATAATAGAGACACAATCAGAGATCATTACGCTCAATGAGAATCATAAGCATTGACGAGGCATTCATAACTATGACATCATGTTACTCGCACCAAGAATTGAACTTAACACGATTGTTCCAGCAACCTTTACTACTTGTGAACATAAGTTTGTAACGATTATGTGAAACTTACTTATATCCTAGCATCAAATTTATGCATGCCAATTAAGTGTCGACCCTCAATCAACAAACAGAAATAAGTTCTAATTCAAACAATTAAGCCAATTGCATTCATACTTCAAGAATCTGTAACTGAAATTTATCAAGTCATATCACACACAAAATCATGGTTTCAAAGTAGCCTCTAGCTAAAAAACGAGTTTAGCCTCTCATGATTACAGCAAAACAAAGGAAAACTAAATTAATCAACGAAAACATAAGGTAGAAGACACCTAAGAACGCCCAGCACTCCAGATTGGGTGCAACACACTCCAAAGCTGCTCCTCCTCTCCTTGCAAGGCTGCGGCACAAGTGGTTTAGGGTTTGTGAATGGTGTTTGGAATGGCTGAGATGTGTAGAGGTGTGTAGAATTCGTATGGATGGGTTGTTGTGTGCGGGCAGGGCTTGAAAATATGTATATATAGCATGGCAAACCCTAGGGAAATCAGTTTAGGACTTGGACTTAGCAGAAAAATAGGATTAGGGTGCGGCAATTACTTTTGAAAAGGAATTGTGGTCCAATTAATTTCTGAAAAGGATTTGTAGAACCCAAATCCACAAGGAAAAGGCCTAACAATCAGAATCCAAGAGGGAAAGGGCCTGAAAACCCACGGCACAAAGGAATAAGCGCAGGGAATGCCTTGCAAGGCAAGGAAAAAGGATTCTAGAAGGGAAGGAGACGCCAGATTTTTAGGCTTCTAGAAAGAATGTGTTTCTGGGCAGATTTTGGGGTTTCTAGAAGAGTTTGGGGCGCCACTTTTGTAGGGGAATGGATAGGACTTCTAGAAATCAGGTTTTAAGTCCCCTAAACTGAAGAAAACAGGTTAGGATAAGATTAGGATAAGATTGGATAAGGTAAGGTAAGATAGGATAAGGATTGGATAAGATAAGATAAGATAAGGTTGTTTTGGATAATGTTTTGGATAATTCTCCTTCTTTTGAGCTGATTCCTTATCTTCAATGATTTGAATTTATTTCTCCAACCTTGAAACATATTCCTAACTCCATTTGGACTCCAAATTCGTCCATCTTCATGCCCATTGCTTGTGCTATCCATTCCAAGCCCAGATTTGCTCTAAAATGCTCCAAAATGCATCTTTTTGCCAACTTTGCTTCTTGGACCTAAAAACACACGAAAATGACTTTAAACACTATATTAAGCAACAACTAGCTAAACAAATGCAAGAAAACACACTAAATAAGTAGCATAAATATGCTCTTATCATAATCCTCCTTCTTTTGAGCTGATTCCTTATCTTCAATGATTTGAATTTATTTCTCCAACCTTGAAACATATTCCCAACTCCATTTAAACTCCAAATTCGTCCATCTTCATGCCCATTGCTTGTGCTAACCATTCCAAGCCCAGATTTGCTCTAAAATGCTCCAAAATGCATCTTTTTGCCAACTTTGCTTCTAGGACCTAAAAACACACGAAAATGACCTTAAACACTATACTAAGCAACAAATAGCTAAGCAAATGCAAGAGAACACACTAACTAAGTAGCATAAATATGCTCCTATCACTAATCAACGAAGGATTCCTAATCAAAGAAGGATTCCTAATCAAAGAAGGATTCCTAATCAACGAAGGATTCCTAATTGAAGATGGATTCCTAGAAGAATGAGGAATCCTACTCACATAAGGATTCCTACTCAAACAAGGATTCCTACTTGAAGTAGGAAAGTTAAGCCAAGGTTTCCTATTTTGGTTTGCCTTTCCTAATCCTTAATGTTTCCAAATTCCAGCAACTTTGAAGGCTTCCTTTGCATTCTAGGACACAAATTGAAGGACCTAGATCACCTAAGAACCCTTGCCGCACCTCCTTACCACTTTCCTCTTCCTTACCGTGCAAGGGAGAGGGTTATTTCCTGTTTCCTTGCACTAAAACACATTTCTTTTTAATTTAAAGTCCTGGCCGCACATCCCTGGCACTTTCCCTTAGTTTTCTGATTTTGTTTCCTCTTTCTAGATGCTTTTGACTTAATTTCTGATTACCAAAATAAGTTAGGGTTTTAATTTCCCTAAAACCTTTAAATAAACTTCCTTGTTGCAGCCACAAATCATCCATCCACACAACCTGTCTCGCCAGAATTCCTTCCCCAACCCTAGCCGCACCTATCCTTCACCATTCTCCATAATTTCTTACCAAAAACACTCCCTGCCGCACCATACATCCATCCTAGCCATAAACCCAGCCTTCTACACCATTCATAATCCCAAAAACTCACCAACAACCCTTGTGCCGCAGCAAAGAGGAAGGAGGAAAGCCCTTGGATGCGCCTGCCATTCAAGTTAGGATTGCTGGAGCGTTTAGGTGTTTTCTTTCTTTTGTTTTCAATGTATAAACTTGTTATTCTGTGTTCTGCGATTATGAGGAACTAAATCCCTTTTGGCTAGGGGAAGATTCAAAGCCATGAACATACTTGCAATATGAATTGATTACCTTCAGTTGTGATTTCATAAGTTGTGAATTCAATTTGTTTAACTGCTTGATTGATAACTTATTTGTGTATGTTTATTAAGAGTGCACACTTAATTTGCATGCATGAATATGATGCTAGAATATAAGGGAGTTTCACCTAATAGTTACAAACTTATATTCACAAGTAGTGGAGGTCGCTTATAAACGATCGCGTTAAATGAATTCTTGGCAGGAGTTTCATGCTCATCATAGTAACGAATGCCTCGTCAATACTTATAGTTCTTATGATGCTTAATGATCTGTGATTGTATCTTTATTGTGCTGTTCACGTAAAGAACTTTTAGAGAATGCTTTGAATTGTTGTATGCGCTTTCCCATCCAATTCAATAACTTAAGGAGAACTTGAAGGTTAATTTAAGCGGACCTAATTAACCTGGGGTGTTGAGTTTCATGATTTATCGAAAGAACAACTGAAAATTGGTTTATGTGCAAGTGTGTCATGTGTGGAGAATAATCCTCTAGCTAGCCCATCATCCATAAGTTTCACCAAATTCGTCCAAAATCTGTTTTAGTTTACAATCTGTTTGTTTTGTTTTCAAATTCGTCAAAACCCAATCCCCTTTTACTTTGTTGAGTCATATTAGTTAGAAATTGATTTAGTTTGTGTTTTTGAGTGTTTTGAGTCAAGTTAGAATCTATTTTCGTCCAAAGTAGTGTTTAGAGTCTAAAACTGCCCAGTTTGTGTTTTTAGACAGTTTTGAGTGTTTTTGTGCTGTTTTGAGTCTTTTGAGTTGTTTTAGTGTCTTAGAGTCTAGTTTTGCGTTCTTTTAGTCTTGTTAAGTGTTTTTAACTTTGTTTTTATGATTTTGAGTCAGTTTTGAGGTTTTGGCAAGCCCTCCTAATCCCCGGTCCAGAACGATCCCTACTTGCATCTATACTACAATTGTCAACAAGAGGGTTAAATTTGTGTGCTTATATATTTCGCATCACAAATCATCCATCCACACAACCTGTCTCGCCAGAATTCCTTCCCCAACCCTAGCCGCACCTATCCTTCACCATTCTCCATAATTTCTGACCAAAAACACTCCCTGCCGCACCATACATCCATCCTAGCCATAAACCCAGCCTTCTACACCATTCATAATCCCAAAAACTCACCAACAACCCTTGTGCCGCAGCAAAGAGGAAGGAGGAAAGCCCTTGGATGCGCCTGCCATTCAAGTTAGGATTGCTGGAGGGTTTAGGTGTTTTCTTTCTTTTGTTTTCAATGTATAAACTTGTTATTCTTTGTTCTGCGATTATGAGGAACTAAATCCCTTTTGGCTAGGGGAAGATTCAAAGCCATGAACATACTTGCAATATGAATTGATTACCTTCAGTTGTGATTTCATAAGTTGTGAATTCAATTTGTTTAACTGCTTGATTGATAACTTATTTGTGTATGTTTATTAAGAGTGCACACTTAATTTGCATGCATGAATATGATGCTAGAATATAAGGGAGTTTCACCTAATAGTTACAAACTTATATTCACAAGTAGTGGAGGTCGCTTATAAACGATCGCGTTAAATGAATTCTTGGCAGGAGTTTCATGCTCATCATAGTAACGAATGCCTCGTCAATACTTATAGTTCTCATGATGCTTAATGATCTGTGATTGTATCTTTATTGTGCTGTTCACGTAAAGAACTTTTAGAGAATGCTTTGAATTGTTGTATGCGCTTTCCCATCCAATTCAATAACTTAAGGAGAACTTGAAGGTTAATTTAAGCGGACCTAATTAACCTGGGGTGTTGAGTTTCATGATTTATCAAAAGAACAACTGAAAATTGGTTTATGTGCAAGTGTGTCATGTGTGGAGAAGAATCCTCTAGCTAGCCCATCATCCATAAGTTTTACCAAATTCGTCCAAAATCTGTTTTAGTTTACAATCTGTTTGTTTTGTTTTCAAATTCGTCAAAACCCAATCCCCTTTTACTTTGTTGAGTCATATTAGTTAGAAATTGATTTAGTTTGTGTTTTTGAGTGTTTTGAGTCAAGTTAAAATCTATTTTCGTCCAAAGTAGTGTTTAGAGTCTAAAACTGCCCAGTTTGTGTTTTTAGGCAGTTTTGAGTGTTTTTGTGCTGTTTTGAGTCTTTTGAGTTGTTTTAGTGTCTTAGAGTCTAGTTTTGCATTCTTTGAGTCTAGTTTGGTGTTTTAAACTTTGTTTTAATGATTTTGAGTCAGTTTTGAGGTTTTAGCAAGCCCTCCTAATCCCCGGTCCAGAACGATCCCTACTTGCATCTATACTACAATTGTCAACAAGAGGGTTAAATTTGTGTGCTTATATATTTCGCATCAAATTTTTGTCGCCGTTGCCGGGGATTAGCAACTTTGCTAATCCCTTGGATTTTTTTTTTCTTTCTGTTTACTTTTAGTTTGTTTAAGTTTCTGACTTTGTTTGTTTCTTGTTTTTAGGTACTAGTTTATGACTTGAAGCTCTCAACCTGTTCAAAAGAATATTTTGGAATTTGACAACGATTTTGAGAGGACTTTGAGAAGGCAGAGGAACCAGGAAGAATCTAATCCACCTAGCCCTGAACCTGAGCTTGAAGAACCGGTGCTAGAAGAGGAAGAGGAGCCCACGGCTCAAGTGTTGGAGGAAGTGCAAACCATGGCAGCGGACAATCGAACAATCAAGGAGATCTCTGCTTCGGGATTTGCCAATGCCGCCCCCCTATGTATTCAATACCCTAGGGCTGCCCAAGGCAAGATTGATGAGTTTGAGTTGAAGTCCAGTTTGTTGCACCACATCCTAAAGTTCCATGGGATGTCCATGGAGGATCCAAACAAACACTTGAAGGAGTTTGAAGTGGTGTGTTCAAGCATGACCCCTATCAATGTGGATGGAAGCATATTGAAGATGAAAGCTTTTCCATTCTCTCTAATGGACAAAGCTAACGATTGGTTGTATGAACTAGCCCCCGGAACTGTCACATCATGGGAGAGCATGAAACGGGCGTTTTTGGAGAAGTTTTTCCCAACTTCTCGAGTCATTCTTCTACGCAAAAGGATAAGTGGAATTCAGCAAGACGAAGGTGAATCATTTCCCACTTATTATGAACGTTTTAAATCTCTTGTTGCTTCATGTCCACAGCACCAAATGAAGGAGGAGCTTCTTCTTCAATATTTCTACGAAGGGCTTCTACCAATTGAACGCCAAATGCTAGATGCCTCAGCGGGAGGAGCATTGGTGGACAAGACACCCATGGCTGCCAAGATCTTGATTGCTAATCGAGCTTTGAACGCTCAACAATATGAAGGCGTTGGACAAAGAGGAACCCCACGGCAGCAAGTAAATGAGGTAAGTTCCACATCTGACATTCAATCCCAATTAACTAATCTTACTTCCATTGTGTCTCAGATGGCTGAAGGAATGAAGATGCATGGATCAAGTGTGTGTGGCGTGTGTTCTATCCAAGGACACCCCTCTGATAAGTGCCCGCAACTAATTGAGAATGGTGGATGGGAATCTGCCAATGCAGTGGGTTTTGGAGGCCAAAACCAACCAAGGAACGATCCATATTCCAATACGTATAATCCAAGTTGGAAAGACCATCCAAATTTCAAGTGGAGGGAGCCCCAACAATCTCAACAACAAGGAGGTTTTAGACAGCAACCCCCAGGCTTCTACACCAAGCCATATGCACCCACACAAGTTCCCCAACAATCTGCCCCAAATGCTTCAGGTACATCTCTAGATAATGATACACTTCTTAAGCTATTAACCAATTTGTCTCAGGGGCAAGAAAATCAAGCCAAAGCAATGCAAAACCAAGACAAAAGGGTGGATCATTTGGAGAAACAAATTGGGCAGATTGCAGAATTTGTAGGGAAATTTCGAGACCAAAGCCAACTCCTTAGTTCCACCATTCCAAATCCAAAGGGAGGTTTCGAAACTGCAAAAGCCATATTGTTGAGAAGTGGAAAAGAAGTTGGGGCAGGAACACAACCATCAACATCAGGTCACAAAGAGGATGAAAAACTTCAATTTGAAGAGGAGGGACAAAGCCAACCCACGGCAAGGAAGGATACACCTTTGCCGCAGGCCCTAAGTGCTCATAAACCATCAAATCTGTCCAACAAGGGTAAGAATGTGTCAAATTCAATTCCTACCAATGTTTTTCCTTCGAATGTTCCTTTTCCTAGCAGATTCATGCAAACAAAGAAAGAGGAAGCTGAAAAGGACATTCTAGAGACATTTAGGAAAGTTCAAGTCAATATACCACTTTTGGATGCAATTAAGCAAGTTCCGAGGTATGACAAATTTCGGAAGGAGTTGTGCACAACTAGGAAGAGAGTTTCAAACAAGGAGGTTGTGAAGGTAAGTGAAAATGTTTCAGCCGTATTGCAACGTAAACTGCCCCCTAAATGCAAAGATCCCGGCAGTTTTACGATTCCTTGTGTAATTGGCCATACTCGTTTTGAATCTGCCATGCTTGACTTAGGTGCATCTATAAATGTCATGCCTTATTCCATTTATGCATCTATGAACTTGGGTGAATTGAAAAAGGATGGTGTGATCATACAATTGGATGATCGTTCTAACGCTTATCCAAAAGGAGTATTGGAGGATGTTTTAGTGCAGGTGAATCATTTAGTCTTCCCGGCTGATTTTTATGTTTTGGACATGGAAGATTCAGCCCATTCCACCTCTTTGCCGATTCTCCTTGGTAGGCCATTCATGAAGACAGCCCGCACCAAGATTGATGTGTTCAAAGGAACGTTGTCAATGGAATTTGATGGGGAAGTGATTGATTTCAATATTTCTGAAACCATGAGATATCCTAATGATGATCACTCTTGTTTTTCTATTGATATTATTGATTCTTTGGCGCAGGGGTATTTGGAAGATTTGAATGACGATGCACTTGAAAAGGTCATTACAAGAGGGATAGAGCTCAACAACAAGTGGGCAGAACCCATGCTAACCCACGGCATACATGAACCCATCCATGCCGTGCCCCCTTGTGAGGAATTCATTGAGATGGCTGCTGCCCTTGAGTCGTTACCCAAGCAGGATGGTAAGTCTCCTAACTTTGATTCAATTCCCATTTCGACTAATAAGTTGCTTCCTTCAGTAATTCAGGCACCTACCCTTGAACTTAAACCATTACCAAACCATTTGAAGTACGTTTTCTTGGGGGAAAAAGAGACCTTACCTGCTATTATTTCCTCATCCCTCACAGCACAAGAAGAAGAGAAGCTAGTGCGTGTTTTAAGAGAGTTCAAATCTGCCCTAGGTTGGACCTTAGCCGACATCAAGGGGATAAGCCCTACAACCTGTATGCATCACATATTTCTTGAGGAGGGGGCCAAACCAACTAGAGAGGCTCAACGCCGTCTCAACCCTCCGATGATGGAAGTTGTGAAAAAGGAGATAATCAAGCTACTTGATTGTGCAGTGATCTATCTAATCTCCGATAGTCGTTGGGTTTCCCCTGTGCAATGTGTTCCAAAGAAATCTGGAGTGACTGTGGTCAAGAATGCTGAAGAGGAGCTTGTGCCTACTCGAATCCAAACAGGTTGGAGGGTTTGTATCGATTATAGGAAGCTCAACGCCACCACACGAAAGGATCACTTCCCATTGCCATTCATTGATCAAATGCTTGAAAGGTTAGCAGGTTATGCATTTTATTGTTTTCTTGATGGTTATTCTGGTTATAACCAAATTGTCATAGCACCTGAGGACCAAGAAAAAACCACTTTCACATGCCCATTTGGTACATTTGCTTATCGTCGTATGCCATTTGGTTTATGCAATGCACCTGCCACATTTCAAAGATGTATGATGAGCATTTTTTCTGATTATGTTGAGAAAATTATTGAGGTTTTCATGGATGATTTCAGCGTTTTTGGTGATTCATATGATGGGTGTTTGCATAATCTCAGTTTGATCTTAAAACGATGTGTTGAAACTAACCTTGTTCTTAATTGGGAAAAATGTCATTTCATGGTTAAACAAGGCATAGTTTTAGGTCATATCATCTCTGAAAATGGTATTGAGGTTGATAAGTCTAAAATAGATCTTGTACGCTACTTACCCTCTCCTACTTCGGTTAGAGAGGTTCGTTCTTTTCTTGGTCATTCAGGATTCTATAGACGATTTATCAAGGATTTTTCCAAGATTGCACAGCCCCTATGCCGTCTCCTACAAAAGGAAGTGTCGTTTGAATTTAACGAGGCGTGTGAGAAAGCATTCAACCATCTCAAGGCCTTACTGACCACGGCACCAATCATCACTCCACCAGATTGGAGCATTCCCTTCGAGCTCATGTGTGATGCATCAGATTATGCACTTGGAGCTGTTTTGGGCCAACGGAAAAACAAGCAGCCACATGTCATTTATTATGCTTCACGCACCTTAAATGATGCCCAATTGAACTATTCCACAACTGAAAAAGAACTCTTGGCTGTTGTATTTGATAGGAGCATATTTAGGCGACTTAGTTGGCTTGTTCTTGTGCATTTATGTTGTGTTTTCTTAGTTATTTTAGTCTTTTAAGCCATTTTCGTGTGTTTTCAGGTTCTAAGGGCAAAGTATGCAAGAAAGTGCATTTTGGAGCTTTTTGGAGCAAAATTGGGCTTGGGATGGACATCACATGTTTGGAGCAAAAGGAATGGACGAAATTGAAGACTTGAAGAAGTTAGGATTCCTAATCAAAGAAGGATTCCTAATCAAAGAAGGATTCCTACTTGAAGTAGGAAAGTTAAGCCAATATTTCCTATTTTGGGTTGACCTTTCCTAATCCTAAATATTCCTAAGTTCCAGCAACATTGAAGGCTTCCTATACATTTTAGGACACAAAGTGAACTTCCCTTGTACCTAAAGAACTCTTGCCGCACCTTCCCTTGCTTTCCCCATCCTTGCCGTGCAAGGCATCCCTTTATTACCCAAAATCTGGACCTAAAACAGAAAGGAAACCCTTTAGCCTTGCCTTGCAAGGCCTTGCCTTACCCTTTCCACCTTTGCCGCACCTACTTGCCCAATTCCCTTGGGATTCTGACTTTAATTCCTTTTTCCCTTCAGGTTTTGATTTAATTTCTGTTTCCTAAATTGTTCCCTAGCTTTATTACCCTAATTCCTTAAATAAACCTTCCTTGTGCCGCACAAAAGAGATCCATTCACTCACCCAATCATTCATTCACGCCAGAAACCATCCCAACTCCCTTGCCGCAACTTCCTTTCACCCAAAACACATTCCTGACCCCAAAACACATCCCATACACTTCACCCACCTTTGTGCCGCAGCAAGGAGGAAGAAGGAAGGACTCTTGGACGTTCAAGCTTGATTGTTGGAGCGTTCTAGGTGTAATTCGTTCTATGTTTACAATGTTTAATTTCTTTTCCTTTTGTTTTGCTGTGAACATGAATGGCTAAACCCCTCTTGGCTAGGGGTGATTTCAAAGCCATGATTATGTATGCAAATTGAGTTGATAAATTCCAGTTATGAATTCGTGAGTTGTGAATGTAATTGGCTTAACTGTGGAATTGATAACTTATTTGTGTTTGTTGATTAAGGATCGATACTTAGTTGGCATGCATAAATCTGATGCTAGAGTATAAGGGAGTTTCACATAATCGTTACAAACTTATATTCATGTGTAGTGAAGGTCGCTGGTCACGTTCGCGTTAAGTTCAATTCCTAGCACGAGTATCATGATGTCATAGTTACAAGTGCTTTGTCAATGCTTATGATTTTCATTGAACGTAATGATCTTTGATTGTATCTCTATTATGATGTCATGTAGGGGACTTTTGAAGAATGCTTTGGGTTGTCGAATGATGTCATCCAATCCAATAACACAAGGAAAATCTGAGGGTTAACTAGTGATGTCACGGTTAATTTGGGGCATTGTCATTCATAATTCAATGAAGGAGTAACTGGAAATCGAGTCGTTTGCATACATGTCACGTGTGGAGAAAGAGCCTCTAGCTAGCCCGTCATCCATATTTTACCAAAATCGTCCAAAATCTACTTTAGTTTATAATCTGTTTTCTTAAATTTAAATTCGTCCAAAACAAAACCCCCCTTTTACTTTCTTGTTTCAAAGTGTTTAAAATCTGTTTTGTTTGTGTATTTAAGTGTCTTGTGTCAAGTTAAAACCCAAATTCGTCCAAATTTGTGTTTAGAGTCCAAAACTGCCCAGTTTGTGTTTTTAGGCAGTTTTGAGTGTTTTTAGCCTATTTTGAGTCTTGTGAACCTGCTTTGAGTCTTTTAAGTCTAGTCTAGTGTTTTCAACTTTGTTTTTACGTTTTTGAGTCAGTTTAGAGGTTTTAGCAAGCCCTCCTAATCCCCGGTTTAGAACGATCCCTACTTATTCATATACTACAATTGTCAAAAGAGGGTTTAATTTGTGTGCTTGTTTTACATCGCATCAGTATTTGCATTAGATAAGTTTCGATCTTATTTAATTGGCACTAAAGTCATTGTTTTCACTGATCATGCAGCCTTGAAGTACTTGTTCACCAAAAAGGAAGCTAAACCAAGACTCATTCGCTGGATGCTTTTACTTCAAGAGTTCGACATTGAAATAAGGGACAAGAAAGGATGTGAAAACGTGGTGGCTGACCACCTAAGTCGGATGGTGCGTGAAGAGGATTCCATTCCCATTTCAGAAACGTTTCCGGATGAGCAACTACTGTCCATTGAGGTAAGTATACCTTGGTATGCTGATTTGGTCAACTATTTGGTGTCTAAGCAGATTCCAAACACTCTAAGTAAGTCCCAACGTGATAAACTTAAAAAGGATGCACGTTTTTATGTTTGGGACGACCCATATTTGTGGAAATTTTGCCCTGATCAAATCGTGCGTAGATGTGTTCATGAATCTGAGTTTAACCCAATTCTAAGCTTTTGCCATACATATGCATGTGGTGGACACTTTGGCACACAGTGCACTGCCCTTAAGGTTCTTGAATGTGGATTTTATTGGCCTACTTTGTTTAGAGATGCTCGAACTTTTTGCATAACATGTGATCGCTTCCAAAGGACAGGAAATTCAGGCCAAAGAGACCAAATGCCGCAGACTCCAATTCTTGTTGTTGAAATTTTTGACGTTTGGGGTATTGATTTTATGGGTCCTTTTCCTTCTTCTTTCGGTTTCACTTACATTTTACTTGCGGTTGATTATGTGTCGAAGTGGGTGGAAGCCAAAGCCCCCCGCACTAATGATTCTAAAGTTGTGGCAGGTTTTGTGAAATCTAACATTTTTTCCAGATTTGGGATGCCGAGAGTACTTATAAGTGATGGTGGGTCTCATTTTTGCAATCGCACCATTGAGGCACTACTCAAGAAGTACAATGTGACACATAAGGTTTCAACACCTAATCACCCCCAAACAAGTGGCCAGGCCGAGGTCTCGAATAGGGAGATCAAGCAGATTTTAGAGAAAACCGTTGGGCCAACTAGAAAGGATTAGAGCTTGCGTTTGTAGGATGCACTGTGGGCATATCGAACGGCTTACAAAACGCCCATTGGCATGTCCCCATTTCGGCTCATCTATGGCAAGCCATGCCATTTACCTGTGGAGCTTGAGCACAAGGCACATTGGGCGGTCAAGACCTTCAATATGGATGTGGACATGGCTGGAAATCACAGAAAACTGCAATTGAATGAACTTGAAGAGATTAGGCATGATGCTTATGAGAATGCCCGAATTTACAAAGAGAAGACCAAGGCATTCCATGATAAGATGATTCGAGGTAAAACATTCTCAATTGGGCAGAAAGTGTTGCTATTTAACTCCCGTCTTCGTTTATTCCCTGGTAAGCTACGTTCTAAATGGGTTGGTCCATTTGTTATTACTAATGTTTTTGTGCATGGTGCAGTCCAAATACAAAGTTTGAAAACTGGACAAGAATTCAAGGTGAATGGACATCGATTGAAGCCCTACTATGAGAACTTTGTTGAGCATGTAGTGGAGGAGGTTCCCCTGCAGGCCGTGGGCTCCAATGGGGAGTGAATGAGTTCTTCGTCCGGCTGCAAGACGTTAAAGCAAGCGCTTCTTGGGAGGCAACCCATGTATTCAACAAAGGAAGACCTAGGAATCACTCCAATTCCAGATTTGCATTCCTAAACCCTTTTCTTTGTTGTTGTTTCAATTCTGCCTTGTTTAATTGTTTATTTGTTGTTGTTTGTTTGTTTGTTTTTTGTGTGAGTTTATGCTTGAAACATTGAGGACAATGTTTGATTTAAGTGTGGGGGGGGTAACAAAGTGTTTTTGATGAAATTCGTGGGGTTTTATCCCCCATTGCTTCAAAAGTTGTTCCTTGCCGTTTTTAAGTGTTTTTAAGCTGTTTTGGAGTGTTTTGGTGTGTTTTGCCTTAAAAATCCGAAAATCTCATAAAAATTTGAGCAAAGAGTTGTTTTTGTGTGTTGTTTGTGTCTTAGATACCTTCCAACACAATGATGAGGATTTGGTTTTTAATTGCATGACTGTTAAAGAAAGTTACGAACATGGATGGAAGTTTGATATGCTCTTTGGTTTATGCTTGGTTATTGTTATAATTTATGAATTCACATGCAATCATAAAGGATAAAATCAGTTTTTGTAACATGCTTGAAGGAAGGAACTCAAATTAACGCTACAACCTTGTGAGACTTGAGCCTTAAACGTTCTTTTGGAGAGTTATAATTTGTGCATTTGTTGTTTTCTAAAGTCGTTGCATGATCTCATCATTCTTTGCTTGGTTGCTACTTAGAAGGCGTTTCATCATTTAGTTCCAAACACTAGAACTCATGCCCATTCCATTCAAAGCATGACATTGATTTGCATAACACACGATCAAGATGAAGTTAATTAGTGAACCACCACAGCCAAATAGCCGAACCCCCTGTGTTATATGTTTTGTAGGTTTAAACCCCGTTGAGCCATATTTAGCCTATGTTCTTTGTTAACCACATTATCCTTACCTAGCCTAGTTTAGGATTATCCATACCCTTGTTCTTAAAGAATAGTGAAGCATGACTTAAAATGAATTCCTTTTGATCTACATTATGCAGTAAAACAAGTGTGGGGGAAGGGATTTGTTTGTGTGTGTGTACCAAAGTCTTTAATAAGGCACGGGTTTGAGAAAATAAAAAGAAAAATTCGTGGAAAAATAGAAAGAAAAAGAAAAGGTTGTGAAAAGAATGAAAAAGAGTTGAAAAGTATGTGAAAGAGAGTTCTAAAGTGTTGTTTGTTGAAGAAAGGGTCCAAAACATTGAATTCGGCCCTTGAGTGTGTAAATCTTCCCTTTTTGTGTTCAAGTTGATTTCTGCATTTAAAGTGAATTCTAAGTGTTGATTTCATTACTTTGCTTACTATTTCTTTAAGAACCTTTGTTTTCCATATCCTTTCTTTCTCACCCAACACCCCAAGCCCCGTTACAACCCTTTAACTTCAATCTTGGGTGTTGTGTGTTTCAATATGTGGAGTTTGGAATTGGTATGAGCATATGGTGTCACTGGTTCTCGCATCTAAGTAGTAGCATTCCATTCATGAGATCATATCTAAACATGTTTATTAACTCCAGAAATTGCTTTCTTTGCTATAAATATGTGAGTGTTCGTTTTCATGTTTACATCAATCTTCTCACATATACCTAGTGTAGGGTGTGTAGTCAGAAAATGTGTGTGAGAATTGAGTGCATATCTTGTAAGGAATTGAGTGAATTCTCTAAGGCATGTTACTACATTCAAAACATCGTTTTAATTGGTTAAATGTGAACTAGTAAGTGGTGACTGTGATTAAGTATATGCTCAAGTGTTAAGTTGACTAAAATCTGTGGGAATGATGATTTTTAACATGTCATGTGTATTAGAAATTCCTGAGGCAAATGTTGGAAGGTGTAGGTTGTGTTTTGTTTATTTTGTTTCGTTTGTTTTCTTTTGTTTGTTTGTTTTGCTCGAGGACTAGCAAAAGCTAAGTGTGGGGGAATTTGATGGGAGCATATTTATGCGACTTAGTTGGCTTGTTCTTGTGCATTTATGTTGTGTTTTCTTAGTTATATTAGTGTTTAAAGCCATTTTCGTGTGTTTCTAGGTCCTAAAGACAAAATATGCAAGAAGATGCATTTTGGAGCATTTTGGAGCAAAATTGGGCTTGGAATAGATATCACATGTTTGGAGCAAAAGAAATGGACGAAATTGAAGACTTGAAGATGTAAGGATTCCTAATCAAAGAAGGATTCCTAATCAACGAAGGATTCCTAATTGAAGATGGATTCCTAGAAGAATGAGGATTCCTACTCACATAAGGATTCCTACTCAAACAAGGATTCCTACTTGAAGTAGGAAAGTTAAGCCAAGGTTTCCTATTTTGGTTTGCCTTTCCTAATCCTTAATGTTTCCAAATTCCAGCAACTTTGAAGGCTTCCTTTGCATTCTAGGACACAAATTGAAGGACCTAGACCACCTAAGAACCCTTGCCGCACCTCCTTACCCCTTTCCTCTTCCTTGCCGTGCAAGGGAGAGGGTTATTTCCTGTTTCCTTGCACTAAAACACATTCCTTTTTAATTTAAAGTCCTGGCCGCACATCCCTGGCACTTTCCCTTAGTTTTCTGATTTTGTTTCCTCTTTCTAGATGCTTTTGACTTAATTTCTGATTACCAAAATAAGTTAGGGTTTCAATTTCCCTAAAACCTTTAAATAAACTTCCCTGTTGTAGCCACAAATCATCCATCCACACAACCTGTCTCGCCAGAATTCCTTCCCCAACCCTAGCCGCACCTATCCTTCACCATTCTCCATAATTTCTGACCAAAAACACTCCCTGCCGCACCATACATCCATCCTAGCCATAAACCCAGCCTTCTACACCATTCATAATCCCAAAAACTCACCAACAACCCTTGTGCCGCAGCAAAGAGGAAGGAGGAAAGCCCTTGGATGCGCCTGCCATTCAAGTTAGGATTGCTGGAGCGTTTAGGTGTTTTCTTTCTTTTGTTTTCAATGTATAAACTTGTTATTCTTTGTTCTGCGATTATGAGGAACTAAATCCCTTTTGGCTAGGGGAAGATTCAAAGCCATGAACATACTTGCAATATGAATTGATTACCTTCAGTTGTGATTTCATAAGTTGTGAATTCAATTTGTTTAACTGCTTGATTGATAACTTATTTGTGTATGTTTATTAAGAGTGCACACTTAATTTGCATGCATGAATATGATGCTAGAATATAAGGGAGTTTCACCTAATAGTTACAAACTTATATTCACAAGTAGTGGAGGTCGCTTATAAACGATCGCGTTAAATGAATTCTTGGCAGGAGTTTCATGCTCATCATAGTAACGAATGCCTCGTCAATACTTATAGTTCTCATGATGCCTAATGATCTGTGATTGTATCTTTATTGTGCTGTTCACGTAAAGAACTTTTAGAGAATGCTTTGAATTGTTGTATGCGCTTTCCCATCCAATTCAATAACTTAAGGAGAACTTGAAGGTTAATTTAAGCGGACCTAATTAACCTGGGGTGTTGAGTTTCATGATTTATCGAAAGAACAACTGAAAATTGGTTTATGTGCAAGTGTGTCATGTGTGGAGAAGAATCCTCTAGCTAGCCCATCATCCATAAGTTTTACCAAATTGTCCAAAATCTGTTTTAGTTTACAATCTGTTTGTTTTGTTTTCAAATTCGTCAAAACCCAATCCCCTTTTACTTTGTTGAGTCATATTAGTTAGAAATTGATTTAGTTTGTGTTTTTGAGTGTTTTGAGTCAAGTTAAAATCTATTTTCATCCAAAGTAGTGTTTAGAGTCTAAAACTGCCCAGTTTGTGTTTTTAGGCAGTTTTGAGTGTTTTTGTGCTGTTTTGAGTCTTTTGAGTTGTTTTAGTGTCTTAGAGTCTAGTTTTGCATTCTTTGAGTCTAGTTTGGTGTTTTAAACTTTGTTTTAATGATTTTGAGTCAGTTTTGAGGTTTTAGCAAGCCCTCCTAATCCCCGGTCCAGAACAATCCCTACTTGCATCTATACTACAATTGTCAACAAGAGGGTTAAATTTGTGTGCTTATATATTTCGCATCACATAGGAGGGTTAAGACGGCGTTGAGCCTCTTGAGTTGGTTTAGCCCCCTCCTCAAGAAGTATGCGATGCATGCATGTCGTAGGGCTAATCCCCTTGATATCAGCTAGGGTCCATCCAATGGCAGTTTTATTCTCCTGCAACACACGAATGAGCTTTTCTTCCTCCAATGCCGTGAGAGATGATGAAATAATGACGGGCAACATTTCTTTTTCTCCCAAAAAGACATACTTCAAGTGGTTGGGCAATGGTTTGAGCTCTAGTGTAGGTGCCTGCACCACCGAAGGTAATAACTTGTTAGTAGAAACAGGAATTGACATTGGGATTGAAGACTTACCAACACATGGTGGGGATGACTCAAGTGCAGCCACCATCTCCTCAATTTCTTCAGAAAAACCCACAGAAACAACTTCCTCCTTGTTGTTGCCGTGCCCTTGCACAATTTCTGGGGCTTGGGTTGTGCTTTCTATTCCTTGAACGATGGTTGTTTCAAGGGCATCTCGATCTAATGAGTCAAGAAATTCCTGTGCCGAAGATTCTAAAATATCAATAGAAAAACACAAATGATCATCAATAGGTTATTTCATGGCTTTAGAAATATTAAAATCAATAACTTCCCCATCAAATTCCATTGATAAAGTCCCCTTGAACACATCGATCTTTGTCCGGGCTGTTTTCATGAAGGGTCGCCCAAGCAAGATTGGCAATGGAGTAGCTTGGGCCGAATCATCCATCTCTAGCACATAGAAATCAGCCGAGAAGACTAAATGATCCACATGCACCAAAACATCTTCCAAAACTCCTTTTGGATAGGCATTAACACGATCGGCTAATTGAATGATTACACCATCAAGTTCGCCTAAGTTCATAGATGCATAAATTGAGTATGGCATGACATTAATTGATGCTCCTAAGTCTAGCATGGCATGTTCAAATTTAGTATTGCCAATAACACAAGGAATCGTAAAACTCCCCGGATCTTTGCATTTAGGGGGTAATTTCCTTTGTAAAACAGCAGAGACATTCTCACATACCTGAACAATCTCCTTGTTCGAAATCTTCCTCTTTGTTGTGCAAAGCTCCTTCAAAAACTTGGCGTACCTTGGAACTTGCTTAATTGCATCAAGGAGAGGGATATTGACTTGCACCTTTCTAAATGTCTCAAGAATGTCCTTTTCAGCTTCCTCCTTCTTTGATTGCATAAATCTGCTAGGGAAGGGCACATTCGGAGGAACAATGATAGGAGCATATTTATGCGACTTAGTTAGCTTGTTTTCATGCATTTACGTTGTTAGTTCTTAGTTAATTTTGTATTTTAAGCTATTTTCGTGTATTTGTAGGTTCAAAGTGTCAAGATGGCAAAAAGAAGCAATTTGGAGCATTCTAGAGCATTTTTGGGCCAAGATTGGGTAGTGCAAGGATGGAGGCAAGTTGATGGACGAAATTGAAGATATAAAGGCTTGAAATCAGCTAAAAAGAGGGAAGAAAGAAGTCAAAGATAAAGAAGATAAGGAATCAGCTCAAAAGAAGGAGAATTATCCAAAACATTATCCAAACAACCTTATCTTATCTTATCTTACCCAATCCTTATCTTATCTTATCCTAACCTGTTTTCTTCAGTTTAGGGGACTTAAAACCTGATTTCTAGAAGTCCTATCCATTCCCCTACAAAAGTGGCGCCCCAAACTCTTCTAGAAACCCCAAAATCTGCCACAAAACACATTCTTTCTAGAACCCTATAAATCTGGCGTCTCCCTCCTTTCTAGAAGGCCTTTGCCTTGCCTTGCACTCAATTCCCTGCCTTATCCAAGCCATGCCGTGCATCCCTATCCCTTTCCCTCTCAAATTCTGATTTGTTAGCCTATTTTCTTGTGGATTTGGGTTCTACAAATCCTTCTCAGAAATCAATTGGGCCATAATCCTTTTTCCTACATATTCTGCCGCACCTAGGGTCCTAATCCCTTGCTTATGCTGAGTCCAAGTCCTAAACTGATTCCCCTAGGGTTTGCCATGCTATATATACATATTTCCAAGCCTTGCCGCAGACCACCACCCATCCATACGAATTCTACACCCCCATATACATTCAGAAATCCATATTTTGCTGCAGAGAAGGGAAGACAGGGCCTTGCCGTGGCTTCCATTGGAGAAGGAGGAGTTCTTTCTTCTCTTGTTTCGTTTCTATGTTTAATTTAATTTGTTTTTCAATTATGTTGAACATGTGGAACTAATTTCGTTTTAGTTAGAGGTGGATTCAAAGCCATGGACATATGTTTGATATGAATTGATTACCTTCAGTTATTGTTTCATAAATTGTGAATGTGATTTACTTATCTGTTTTATGAAGAACTTGTTCTTGTGTGTTGATTAAGGAGGCCTACTTAGTTTACATGCATGAATTTGATGCTAGGATATAAGGAAATTTCACCTAATCGTTAGGAACTTATATTCACAAGTAGTAAAGATTGCTAGTCACAATTGTGTTAAGTAAATCCTAGGCAAGAGTAACATTAGTATTCCATAGTTATGAATGCCTTGTCAATGTTTATGATTTCCATGGAACTTAATGATCTTTGATATGTATCTCTATCATGCGTATTCCATAGTTAGGGAACTTGATAAGAATAATTTGGTTGTGATGCGTTATCCATTCAATTCAATGAACTTAGGGAAATCTGGGAATTAATTAGTGCAATACAATTAATTCGAAGCATTGTCATTCATGGTTTATCGAAAGAATAACTGGAAATGAATTCGTATGCATATGTTCATGTGTGGAGAGGAACCCTCTAACTAGTTTTCACCCCTGAATTCACCTTTATCTCTTTCAATTTACTTTGTTTGCTTAAATCTGCTTAGTTTTGCTTAATTCGTCCAAAAAAACCCCCTAGTTCTTAATTGAGTCTGATAGGAGCATATTTATGCGACTTAGTTAGTGTGTTTTCTTGCATTTGCTTAGCTATTTGTTGCTTAGTATAGTGTTTAAAGTCATTTTCGTGTGTTTTTAGGTCCAAGAAGCAAAGTTGGCAAAAAGATGCATTTTGGAGCATTTTAGAGCAAATCTGGGCTTGGAATGGATAGCACAAGCAATGGGCATGAAGATGGACGAATTTGGAGTCTAAATGGAGTTGGGAATATGTTTCAAGGTTGGAGAAATAAATTCAAATCATTGAAGATAAGGAATCAGCTCAAAAGAAGGAGGATTATCCAAAACATTATCCAAGCAACCTTATCTTACCTTATCTTATCTTATCTTATCCAACCCTTATCTTATCTTAACAAACCTTATCCTATCCTAATCCTTTTCTAATTCAATTCCTGGTACAATGAGGGTTTATTTTCTGATTGGGGGACATTTAAATTAAGTTTCTAGAAACCCTAAGCCTTGCCGCACCTAGCTTTCCAGAAAACCTGATTTCCTTGCCTTGCAAGGCTTTCTAGAAGCCTTATCCCTCCTTATCCAAATCTGCCGCACCTTAGGCCCTTTCCCATTGGAAATCTGATTGTTTTGAGCCTATTTCTGGATGGATTTGGCTTTCTAGAAGTCCTAATCTGATTCACCTAGGGTTTTTGGTGCTTATATATATATATTAATCCACCCTTTGCCGTACACACCACCATCCATATACATCATTCACGCCAGAAATCATCCACTACTCTCTGCCGCCCCTTTCCTTCACCATTCTCTATAGTTTCTGACCTAATTCACCCTCTGCCGTGCCATATCACCCACACAAACCCAGGAAACCCCTCTTGTGCCGCAGCTATTCAAGGAAGGAAGGAGAAGGTGCCACTCTAAGTCGTGACTACTGCTGGAGCGTTCTTAGGTGTTGTCTATCTTTGTTTTCAATGTTTCAATTCAGTTTTCTTTGTTTAATTGCTATCATGAGGAACTAAACCCCTATTAGTTAGAGGGGGAATTTGAAGCCATGAATATATGTTTCTTATGATTTGATTTACTTCAGTTATTGTTTCATAAATTGTGAATGTGGTTTGCTTATCTGTTTTATTAAGAACTTGTTCTTGTGTGTTGATTAAGGATGCATACTTAGTTTACATGCATGAATTTGATGCTAGAATATAAGGGAATTTCACCTAATCGTTATGAACTTATATTCACAAGTAGTAAAGGTTGCTAGTCACAATCATGTTAAGTAAACCCTAGGCTGGATTAACATGCGTCTTCCATAGTTATGAATGCCTTGTCAATGTTCATGATTTCCATTGAACTTAATGATCTTTGTTGAATGTCTCTATCATGCGTATTCCATAGTTAGGGAGTTTGAGAAAGAATAATTTGGTTGTGATGCGTTATCCATTCAATTCAATGAATCTAGGGAAATCTGGGAATTGATTAGTTCAATACAATTAATTTGGAACATTGTCATTCATGGTTTATCGAAAGAGTAACTGGGAATCGAATTGTATGCATATGTTTATGTGTGGATAAGGATCCTTCTAACTAGCCATTCACCCATTTAAATCACCAATTTCGTACAAAACTAAGTCTAGTTTACAATTCTGTTTTGCTTAAGTTTAAATCCGTTTTCAAACAATCCCTTGCTCTTAATTTGTGTTAAGATAGTCTAAATTCGTCAAATCTTGAGTCTTTTAGTCTTTTGAGTCAATTTGAGTCTTAATTTCGTTCAAATCAATCTTAGGTGTTAGATTAGAGTCTAGATAACTTGTTTTGTGTGTTTTAGGTCTATTTAGCTTGTTTTGAGTCTTTAGAGTCCAGAAACTGTTTAATTGAATTCTATTTGCTGTTTTGAGTTTGTTTTGAGTTATTTGAGTCAAGTTAGGTTGTTTAAAGGTGTCTAGAGTTAAAATTCGTCCAAATTGATCCCTAGTACTTGTTTTCATTGTTTAAAGTCCAGTTTATTGTTTTAGAGTCTAATTTGTGTAGATTAGCATCCCTTCTAATCCCCGGCCTAAAACGATCCCTACTTTCATATACTACGTCGATAGGATTTTAATTTGAGTGTCAAGTAATTCTCACACCAAATTTTGGCGCCGTTGCCGGGGACTAGCAAACTTGCTAATCTCCCTAGTTTCTGTCGTGTATTTTAACTTGTTTTTGTTTTTGTTTTGCTTAGTTTTCTGATTTGTTTTGTTTTCTTTGTTTTAGGTACTAGTGTATGACTCGAAGTTCTCAACCCGTTCACGCACATATCTTGGAGTTTAACGACGATTTTGAGCGAGATTTGAGAAGGAAGAGGAAGCACCCAGAACCTGATCTACTTAGTTCAAGTTCTAATTCCGAATCTGAAGTTGAAATTGAAGAGGATTTGGAAGAGGAGCACGACATGGCTGCAGATAACCGAACAATCAAAGAACTTTCAGCCTCGGGATTGGACAATGCGACCCCTTTATGCATTCAATATCCTAGGGCGGCTCAAGGCAAGACTGATGAGTTTGAATTGAAGTCTAGCTTGTTGCACCACATCCCCAAATTCCACGGGTTGTCCATGGAAGATCCGAACAAGCACTTGAAGGAATTTGAAGTGGTTTGTTCAAGCATGACCCCTGTCAATGTTGATGGGAGTATATTGAAGATGAAAGCCTTTCCATTCTCTCTTTTGGAAAAGGCTAAGGATTGGCTCTACGAACTAGCACTTGGAACCGTTACTTCATGGGAAAGCATGAAGCGCGCATTCTTAGAGAAATTTTTCCCAACTTCAAGAGTCATTCTCTTGAGGAAAAGGATAAGTGGCATTCAACAAAACCAAGGGGAATCGTTTCCAGCCTATTATGAGCGTTTCAAGGCGCTTGTTGCTTCTTGTCCACAACACCAAATGAAGGAAGAGCTTCTCCTCCAATATTTCTATGAAGGACTTCTCCCCATTGAGAGACAAATGCTTGATGCTTCAGCGGGAGGAGCAATGGTTGACAAAACACCCGTGGCTGCCAAGACTCTGATTGCAAATCGAGCCTTGAATGCGCAACAATACGAAGGAGTTGGACAGAGAGAAGGGCCACGGCAACAACAAGTGAATGAGGTAAATGCAATTGCAGAATTACAATCTCAAATGGCTAATCTCACTCTTCTTTTGTCACAAGCAAATTATAAAGTTAAACAGATTTTAGCACGAAATTGAGTGAATTGATGGATGATGGGCTAGCTAGAGGGTTCTTCTCCACACGTGACACACTTGCATACAAGACGATTTCCAGTTGCTTTTCAATAAACCATGAATCCTCAACGCCCCAGATTAACCGTGAATTGCACTAATTAACCCTCAGATTTTCCTAATTTTATTGAATTGGATGATTGCATTCGACAACCCAAAGCATTCCCCACAAGTTCCCTACATGAATTGCATAATAGAGATACAAGCAAAGATCATTAAGTTCTACGAAAATCATAAGCATTGACAAGACACTTTTAACTATGAATTGCATGATACTTATGCCAAGAATTTACTTAACGCGATCGTGACTAGCAACCTTCACTACTTGTGAATATAAGTTCATAACGATTAGGTGAAACTCTCTTATATTCTAGCATCAAATTCATGCATGCAAATTAAGTTGGCCACCTCAATCAACACACACAAATCAGTTATAATATGAACAGATAAGTAAATTGAATTCCCAACTTATGAATCACAACTGGATGTAATCAAATCATATTGCAAGTATAATCATGGTCTCGAATCCCCCCTTGCTAAGAGGGGTTTAGTTCCTCATACTCACAGAACAAAGATTATTGAATTGAAACATTGAAAACAAAAGAAAGATTACACCTAAAACGTTCCAGCAATCCTAACTCGAATGGCAAGCACGTCCAAGGGCTCTCCTCCTTCCTCTTTGCTGCGGCACAAGGGTTAGTGGTGAGTTTTGGGAGTTATGAGTGGTGTAGATGGCTGGGTTTTTGGTTAGGATGGGTTTATGGTGCGACAGGGAGTGAATGGATGTGCGGCAGAGAATGGGAAAGGATTTCTGGCGAGAATGGTTGTGTGGATGGATGAATGGATGTCCTTGGTGAGGCACAAGAAAGGTTTATTTAAAGATTTAGGGAAATTAAAACCCTAACTTATTTAGGTAATCAGAAATTAAGTCAAAAGCATCTAGAAAGAGGAAACAAAATAAAACTAAGGGAAAGTGCCAGGGATATGCAGCAAGGCTTTAAAACAGAATAAGAATGTGTTTTAATGCAAGGAAACAGGAAATAACCCTCTCCCTTGCACGGCAAGGAAGAGGAAAGGGGTAAGGAGATGCGGCAAGTGATGTGAGAATTACTTGACACTCAAATTAAAACCCTATCGACGTAGTATATGAAAGTAGGGATCGTTTAAGGCCGGGGATTAGAAGGGATGCTAATCTATACAAATTAAACTCTAAAACACTAAAACTGGACTCTAGACAATGAAAACAGGTACTATGGATCAATCTGAACGAATTTTAACTTCAAACAACTTAAAACAACCTAACTTGACTCAACCAAACCAAAACAAACTTAAAACAACAAATAAAACTCAACTAGACAGATTCTAGACACTAGAGAGACTCAAAACAGGCTAAATAGACTCAAAACAACAAAACTAACTTAAACAGACTCAAAACAGATTCTAAGGGGTGAATTGGATGACTTTTGGACTAGTTAGACTCAAAACACTAAAAGGGGACAGATTTGGATGAATTTAAACAAACTAAGACTCAATTAAGAACTAAGGGGGTTTTTGGACGAATTAAGCAAAACTAAGCAGATTTAAGCAAACAAAGTAAATTGAAAGAGATAAAGGTGAATTCAGGGGTGAAAACTAGTTAGAGGGTTCTTCTCCACACATGAACATATGCATACGAATTGATTTCCAGTTATTCTTTCGATAAACCATGAATGACAATGCTTCGAATTAATTGTATTGCACTAATTAATTCCCAGATTTCCCTAAGTTCATTGAATTGAACGGATAACGCATCACAACCAAATTATTCTTATTAAGTTCCCTAACTATGGAATACGCATGATAGAGATACGTATCAAAGATCATTAAGTTCCATGGAAATCATAAACATTGACAAGGCATTCATAACTATGGAATACGCATGTTACTCCTGCCTTGGATTTACTTAACATGATTGTGACTAGCAATCTTTACTACTTGTGAATATAAGTTCATAACGATTAGGTGAAATTCCCTTATATCCTAGCATCAAATTCATGCATGTAAACTAAGTAGGCCTCCTTAATCAACACACAAGAACAAGTTCTTCATAAAACAGATAAGTAAATCACATTCACAATTTATGAAATAATAACTGAAGGTAATCAATTCATATCAAACATATGTCCATGGCTTTGAATCCACCTCTAACTAAAACGAAATTAGTTCCACATGTTCAACATAATTGAAAAACAAATTAAATTAAACATAGAAACGAAACAAGAGAAGAAAGAACTCCTCCTTCTCCAATGGAAGCCACGGCAAGGCCCTGTCTTCCCTTCTCTGCAGCAAAATATGGATTTCTGAATGTATATGGGGGTGTAGAATTCGTATGGATGGGTGGTGTTCTGCGGCAGGGCTTGGGAATATGTATATATAGCATGGCAAACCCTAGGGAAATCAGTTTAGGACTTAGACTTAGCAGAAGAATAGGATTAGGGTGCGGCAATTAATTTGGAAAAGGAATTGTGCTCCAATTAATTTCTGAAAAGGATTTGTAGAACCCAAATCCACAAGGAAAAGTCCTAACAATCAGAATCCAAGAGGGAAAGGGAGTGAAAACCCACGGCACAAAGGGATAAGGCAGGGAATGCCTTGCAAGGCAAGGAAAAAGGATTCTAGAAGGGAAGGAGACGCCAGATTTTTAGGCTTCTAGAAAGAATGTGTTTCTGGGCAGATTTTGGGGTTTCTAGAAGAGTTTGGGGTGCCACTTTTGTAGGGGAATGGATAGGACTTCTAGAAATCAGGTTTTAAGTCCCCTAAACTGAAGAAAACAGGTTATGATAAGATTAGGATAAGATAAGGTAAGAATTGGGTAAGATAAGATAAGATAAGGTTGTTTTGGATAATGTTTTGGATAATTCTCCTTCTTTTGAGCTGATTCCTTATCTTCTTTATCTTCAATTTCTTTCTTCCATCTTCTTAGCTGATTTCAAGCCTTTATATCTTCAATTTCGTCCATCAACTTGCCTCCATGCTTGCACTACCCAATCTTGGCCCAAAAATGCTCTAGAATGCTCCAAATTGCCTCTTTTTGCCATCTTGACACTTTGAACCTACAAACACACGAAAATAGCTTAAAATACAAAATTAACTAAGAACTAACAACGTAAATGCATGAAAACAAGCTAACTAAGTCGCATAAATATGCTCCTATCAGCAAGGGTCCTTGGGTGGTCTAGGTCCTTCAATTTGTGTCCTAGAATGCATAGGAAGCCTTCAAAGTTGCTGGAATTTGGGAATATTTAGGATTAGGAAAGGTCAAACCAAAATAGGAAACCTTGGCTTAACTTTCCTACTTCAAGTAGGAATCCTTGTTTGAGTAGGATTCCTTATGTGAGTAGGAATCCTCATTCTTCTAGGAATCCATCTTCAATTAGGAATCCTAACTTCTTGAAGTCTTCAATTTCGTCCATTCTTTTTGCTCCAAACATGTGATATCCATTCCAAGCCCAATTTTGCTCCAAAATGCATCTTCTTGCATACTTTGTCTTTAGAATCTGAAAACACACGAAAATGAATTTAAACACTAAAATAACTAAAGAAACACAACAAAAGTGCACAAGAACAAGCCAATTAAGTCGCATAAATATGCTCCTATCAACAACATTAGAAATAATCGAATTTGGAACCTTTTTACCTGAAGTGAACGGATTAGATGGCTTAGGTGGCTGCGGCAAGGGTGTTTCACCCTTTCCCGTGGGTTGTGCTTCCTCCTTCTCTTCAATCTGCAACTTTTTGTCCTCCTTTTGACTTGATTTGGATGGTTGTAGGTCGGTTCCAACTTGCTTGCCACTTCGTAACATGATTGCCTTTGCAGATTCAAATCCTCCTTTCGGATTGACAATTGTTGAACTAGGCAATTTGCCTTGTTCTTGAAACTGCCCCATAAACTCAATCATCTGCCCAAATTGTTTCTTCAAATCACCCACTTCTTTGGCTTGATTTTGGAATTCCTGCGACAAAGTAGTTAGTAATTTAAATGTGGCATCATTATTCAATAACATACCTGCACTATTTTGGGCAGATTGCGTTGGAGGTGGATTTGATGCAAATGGCTTTTGATAGAAGCCCGGGAGTTGCTGCCTAAATCCTCCTTGATGTTGGGCTTGTTGAGGCTCCCTCCATTTGAAATTTGGATGATCTCTCCAACCCGGATTGTAAGTGTTTGAGTACGGATCATTCTTTGGCTGATTTGGACCTTGATACCCAATTGCGTTGGCACTTTCCCATCCCCCATTCTCTATCAACTGAGGGCATTGCTCAGAAGGGTGCCCTTGGATAGAGCACACGCCACAAGTGCTCGATGCTTGCACTTTAATCCCGTCGGCCATCTGTGACATCATAGTAGTAAGATTAGCTATTTGAGATTGTAATTCTGAAATTGCACTTACCTCATTCACTTGTAGTTGCCGTGGGGGTTTGATAGGAGCATATTTATGCGACTTAGTTGGCTTGTTCTTGTGCATTTACATTGTTATTTCTTAGTTATTTTAGTCTTTTAAGCCATTTTCCTGTGTTTTCAGGTTCTAAGGAGAAAGTATGCAAGAAGGTGCATTTTGGAGCCTTTTGGAGCAAAATTGGGCTTGGAATGGATATCACATGCTTGGAGCAAAAGGAATGGACGAAATTGAAGACTTGAAGATGTTAGGATTCCTAATTGAAGAAGGATTCCTAATTGGAGATGGATTCCTAGTCAAACAAGGATTCCTACTTGAAGTAGGAAAGTTAAGCCAAGGTTTCGTATTTTGGTTTGACCTCTCCTAATCCTAATTGTTCCTAAGTTCCAGCAACATTGAAGGCCTCCTATGCATTTTAGGACACAAATTGAACCTTCCTTGCACCAAATCAGCCTTTGCTGCACCATCCCCATGTTTCCCATCCTTGCCGTGCAAGGTAGCCCTCACTTGCCTAATTTCTGGACCTAAATCAGCAAGGAAATCCTTTTTCCTTGCCTTGCAAGGCATTCCCTTACCATTTCTATCTTTGCCACACTTACTTGCCTAATTCCCCTTGGGATTCTGACTTTAATTCCTATTTCCCTTAAAGTTTTGGTTTAATTTCTGATTCCTAAATTGTTTCCTAGCTTTATTACCCTAAGTCTTTAAATAAAACATCTCTGTGCCGCACTAAAGGTTCCATTCATTCACCCCTTCATCCATTCATGCCAGAATTCACCCCTTCAATTACTAACTTCTATGTCGCAGAGCATGCAAATTAGAGACAAAGAGGTGAACGATTTAAAGAAACAAATGGGACATATGGTGGAGTTCATAGGACAATTCCGAGAACAAGGCAAACTTCCTAGCTCAACCATTGTGAATCCAAAGGGAGGATTTGAATCTGCCAAAGCCATTATATTGAGAAGTGGTAAGGAACTTGGAGACCATTCGAAAGTATCCCATCAAGGCCACCAAGAGGATAACAAACTGATGCAAGAAGAAGGGAATGAAGAAGCCACGGCAAGGAAGAAAGAAACAATGCCCCAGCCTTCAAATGCACCTATGCCGTCCCCAACCACTAAGGTAAGTCCAAAATCGAATTCTTCAAGTTCTATTCCACTAAATGCACCCTTTCCTAGTAGGTTTATGCAAGCTAGGAATGAAGAGAATGAAAAAGACATTCTAGAGACCTTTAGGAAGGTGCATGTCAATATTCCGCTCCTTGATGCTATAAAGCAAATTGATAGGAGCATATTTATGCGACTTAGTTAGCTTGTTTTCATGCATTTACGTTGTTAGTTCTTAGTTAATTTTGTATTTTAAGCTATTTTCGTGTATTTGTAGGTTCAAAGTGTCAAGATGGCAAAAAGAGGCAATTTGGAGCATTCTAGAGCATTTTTGGGCCAAGATTGGGTAGTGCAAGCATGGAGGCAAGTTGATGGACGAAATTGAAGATATAAAGGCTTGAAATCAGCTAAGAAGATGGAAGAAAGAAATTGAAGATAAAGAAGATAAAGAATCAGCTCAAAAGAAGGAGAATTATCCAAAACATTATCCAAAACAACCTTATCTTATCTTATCTTACCCAATCCTTATCTTATCTCACCTTATCTTATCCTAATCTTATCCTAACCTGTTTTCTTCAGTTTAGGGGACCTAAAACCTGATTTCTAGAAGTCCTATCCATTCCCCTACAAAAGTGGCGCCCCAAACTCTTCTAGAAACCCCAAAATCTGCCCAGAAACACATTCTTTCTAGAAGCCTAAAAATCTGGCGTCTCCTTCCCTTCTTGAATCCTTTTTCCTTGCCTTGCAAGGCATTCCCTGCCCTTATCTTATTGTGCCGCACCTTAGGCCCTTTCCCATTAGAAATCTGATTGTTTTGAACCTATTTATGGATGGATTTGGCTTTCTAGAAGTCCTAATCTGATTCATCTAGGGTTTTTGGTGCCTATATATATACTAATCAATTCTTTGCCGTGCACACCACCCATCCATACGAATTCTACACCCCCATATACATTCAGAAATCTATATTTTGCTGCAGAGAAGGGAAGACAAGGCTGTGCCGTGGCTTCCAGTGGAGAAGGAGGAGTTCTTTCTTCTCTTGTTTCGTTTCTATGTTTAATTTAACTTGCTTTTCAATTATGTTGAACATGTGGAACTAATTTCGTTTTAGTTAGAGGTGGATTCAAAGCCATGGACATATGTTTGATATGAATTGATTACCTTCAGTTATTGTTTCATAAATTATGAATGTGATTTACTTATCTGTTTTATGAAGAACTTGTTCTTGTGTGTTGATTAAGGAGGCCTACTTAGTTTACATGCATGAATTTGATGCTAGGATATAAGGGAATTTCACCTAATCGTTATGAACTTATATTCACAAGTAGTAAAGATTGCTAGTCACAATTGTGTTAAGTAAATCCTAGGCAAGAGTAACATGCGTATTCCATAGTTATGAATGCCTTGTCAATGTTTATGATTTCCATGGAACTTAATGATCTTTGATATGTATCTCTATCATGCGTATTCCATAGTTAGGGGACTTGATAAGAATAATTTGGTTGTGATGCGTTATCCATTCAATTCAATGAACTTAGGGAAATCTGGGAATTAATTAGTGCAATACAATTAATTCGAAGCATTGTCATTCATGGTTTATCGAAAGAATAACTGGAAATCAATTCGTATGCATATGTTCATGTGTGGAGAAGAACCCTCTAACTAGTTTTCACCCCTGAATTCACCTTTATCTCTTTCAATTTACTTTGTTTGCTTAAATCTGCTTAGTTTTGCTTAAATCGTCCAAAAAACCCCCTTAGTTCTTAATTGAGTCTTAGTTTGTTTAAATTCGTCCAAATCTGTCTCCTTTTAGTGTTTTGAGTCTAACTAGTCCAAAAGTCATCCAATTCATCCCTTAGAATCTGTTTTGAGTCTGTTTAAGTTTGGTTGTTTTGAGTCTATTTAGCCTGTTTTGAGTCTCTAGTGTCTAGAATCTGCCTAGTTGAGTTTTATTTGTTGTTTTAAGTTTGTTTTGTGTTATTTGAGTCAAGTTAGGTTGTTTTAGGTTGTCTAGAGTTGAAATTCGTTCAGATTGACCCATAGTACCTGTTTTCATTGTCTAGAGTCCAGTTTTAGTGTTTTAGAGTTTAATTTGTATAGATTAGCATCCCTTCTAATCCCCGGCCTTAAACGATCCCTACTTTCATATACTACGTCGATAGGGTTTTAATTTGAGTGTCAAGTAATTCTCACATCACAAATCCCGAAGTACGCTAAGTTTTTGAAGAAGCTTTGCACAACAAGGAAACCTATTCGAGAGAAAGAAGTGGTACATGTAAGTGAAAATGTCTCTGCTATGTTGCAAAGAAAGCTACCACCTAAATGCAAAGATCCAGGTAATTTCACTATCCCTTGTGTTATTGGCAATACAAGGTTTGAACATGCTATGCTAGATTTAGGTGCATCAATAAATGTCATGCCATATTCTGTTTATGCATCTATGAATCTAGGTGAGCTTAAAAATGATGGTGTTATTATCCAATTAGCCGATCGATCTAATGCATATCCGAAAGGAGTTTTGGAAGATGTTTTGGTGCAGGTAGACCACTTGATTTTTCCTACAGATTTCTATGTGCTTGACATGGAGGATTCAGCCCACTCTCCAACTTTGCCAATCTTACTTGGACGACATTTCATGAAAACAGCTCAAACCAAGATTGATGTGGCCAAGGGAGCAGTAACTATGGCGTTTGGTGGTGATATGATTAATTTTAATGTTTTTGAATCTATTGAGAATACTAATGACGTTCGTTCTTGTTTTGTCATTGATGTAATACAAAATAAAGGGCAGAAACATTTAGCACCAATCAAGAAGGATGCATTTCGAACCACCAACGAAGAGGGAATTGGAGTGAAGCACAGGGATTGCACGGCCACAACCCTCAAATCCCCAAATCTAGCCGAGAGCACCCCACATGCATTTGTTGATAGTGCTGCCACTTCATTGCAATACATTGGTGAGCCACCTATTCCCATTTCGATTCCAATTTCAGCTAATAGGTTGTTACCTCGTATGGTGCAGGTTCCCAATCGAATCCAAGCTGGTGGGAATGATTACATTGAGTTCACGATGCTCAACGCCCCAATCAGGAAGGATTACTATCCCTTTCCATTCATAGAGCCAATGTACGGGACTTTTAAGGAGCATACCGTGGAAGACATACCCTTCCATGCCGTGGACCCCATTGAAGAATAGATGGAAGGTTCATCCGGCTGGAAGACGTTAAAGCAAGCGCTTCTTGGGAGGCAACCCATGCGTTCAAATAAAGAAGACCTAGGAATCTCCGGCTCCATAACCAGATTTGCGTTTCTAAACTCTACTCTTTATTGCTTTTACTTGGCCATATTTGTCATGTTTGTTAGTTGTGTTGTTGCTTGCTTGTGTGTGAGTCTATGTTTGAAACATTGAGGACAATGTTTGGTTTAAGTGTGGGGGGGGGGGGGGTAAACAAGTGTTTTCATTGAAAAATTCGTGGATTTTTATCACCTATCACTTCTAAGGTTGTTTTCCACTGTTTTTGAGTGTTTTTAGTGTGTTTTGAAGTGTTTTTATGTGTCTTGAAAGAGAAATACGAAAATTTACAAAAAATTTGAAAAAAGTTTTGGAAAATACCAAAAAGAGTCGTTTTTGAGTCGTTTTTGTGTGTTTGTGTCTTAGGGTACCTTCCAACACAATGATGAGGATTTGGTTTTTAATTGCATGACTGTTAAAGAAAGTTACGAACATGGATTGAAGTTTGATATGCTCTTTGGTTTATGCTTGGTTATAGTTAACATTCATGAATTCACATGTAATCACACAAAGGATAAAATCAGTTTTTGTAACATGCTTGAAGGAAGTAACTCAAACTAACGCTACAACCCTGAGAGACTTGAGCCTATACGTTCTTTGGAGAGTTATGAATCTTGACATTCTTTGTTTTCTAAAGTCATTGCATGATCTCATCATTCTTTGCTTGGTTGCTACTTAGAATGTGTTTCATCACTATAGTTCTAAATACTAAAACTTATGCCCGTTTCATTCAAAACTAAAATTGATTAGCATAACATAAAGCAAGATGAAGTTGTTTAGTTTAAAACCAGAGCCAAAAAGCCTAACCCTTTGCATATGTATTGTATGTTTAGCCCCTTTGAGCCATATTTAGCCTATTTTCTTTGTTTACCACATTATCCTTACCTAGCCTAGATTAGGACCGTCCTTACCCTTGTTCTTAAGGCGTAGTGAAGTATGACCTAGAGTGAATTCCCTTTGTTCGTTATTAGGCAGCAAACAAGTGTGGGGGAAGGGATTCTTGTGTATGTGCCAAGAAAAGAAAAAAAGGGCATGGGTGGAAGAAAAACAAAAAGAAGAAAAAAGAAAATTCGTGAGAAAAAGAAAAGAAAAAGAAAAGTATGTGAAAAAGTGTGAAAAGTGTTCAAAATAAGTGAGATTAAAGCTCACAAGTGTTGGTTGTTGAAGAAAGGGTCCAAAAAGGTTGAATTCGGCCCTAAGTATGTGTGATCTTCCCTTTATGTATCAAAGTTTGTGGCTGCATTTAAAAAGGGAGTTCTAAGTGTCATATTCATTACTTTGCTTACTATTTCTTTAAGAACGCTTGCTTTCCTTACCTTTCTTTGTTAGCCAATACCCTTAGCCTCATTACAACCCATTGATTACAATCTTGATTGTTATGTGTTTCAATATGTGGAGTTTGGGATTGGTATGAGCATATGGTATCCCTGGTTCTCGCGTCTAAGTAGTGGCATTCCATTCATGAGATTATATATATACATGCCCAGAAAATGCCTTCTTTGTTAATACATATGTGAGTACTCGTTTTCATGTTTACATCAATCTTCTCATATATACCTAGTGTAGGGAGTGTAGTCAGAAAATCTGATGAAAATTGAGTGCATATCTAGTAAGGAATTGAGGGATTCTCTAAGGCATGTTACTACATTCAAAATGCTGTTTTAATTGATTAGATGCGAACTAGTGAGTGGTAACTGTGATTAAGTATGTGCTCAAGGGTAGGGATAACTAAAATCTATGGAAGTAATGATTTTTAACATGTTATGTTTCATTGGAAATCCCTGAGGCAAACGTTGGAAGGTTTAGGTTATGTTTTGTTTGTTTTGCTCGAGGACTAGGAAAAGCTAAGTGTGGGGGAATTTGATAGGAGCATATTTATGCGACTTAGTTAGTGTGTGTTCTTGCATATACTTAGTTATTTGTTGCTTATTATAGTGTCTTAAGTCATTTTCGTGTGTTTATAGGTCCAAGAAGCAAAGTAGGCAAAAAGATGCAATTTGGAGCATTTTAGAGCAGTTTTGGGCTTGGAATGGATATCACAAAATTGGAGCAAGATGGATGGACGAATTTGAAGTTCAAGAGAGGCTAGGAATGTGCAAAAGAGTTGAAGAAATAAATCCAAGTCAAAGAAGATAAGGAATCATCTACAAAGAAGGAGAATTATCCAAAACATTATCCAAAACTACCTTATCTTATCCTTATCTTATCCAAACCTTATCTTATCTTATCCTAATCCTTTCCTAACCTAATTCCTATTGCAAAAGGGATTCAATTTTAGTTTAGGAGACCTAAAAACCTGATTTCTAGGAACCTCATCTTCTCCTACAAAGGTGCCGCACCTATTCCCTTCTAGAAGTGTCAAAATCAGCCAAATAACACCCTTTCTAGAAGTCCCTAAAAAGGTGGCGCCCCAAGCCTTCTAGATGCATGATCCAGCCGCACCTTTCTCCTAAATCCCTTTGGTTTTTGACCTTCTAGATGTCCTATTTCCGGCTGGGATTACATAACCTTTTCCCCTTAGGATTGTGTTTTATTTTCCTACACAAACTACATTTTGTAATCCTTTTCCTACACTATATCATTGTGCCGCACCTCCCTCTTTAAATAGACCCTTTTGCTGCACCATTCAAAAAACCACCATCTCTCATTCACACATCTCTACACTACCATTCAGCCATACCCTCATTGTGCCGCAACTTGCAAGCAAGGAAGGAAGGAATCTGGAGCGTTTTCTATCTTTGTTCAATGTTTAATTTTATTTATATTTGTTTGATTGCGAACATGAGGAACTAATTTCTTTATAGTTAGAGGAGAATTCAAAGCCATGGACATATGTTTTATATGAATTGATTTCCTCCAGTTATGATTTCATGAATCGTGAATGTGGTTTGCTTAACTGTTTTATTAAGAACTTGTTCTTGTGTGTTGATTAAGGATGCATACTTAGTTTGCATGCATGAATTTGATGCTAAAATATAAGGGAATTTCACCTAATCGTTATGAACTTATATATACAAGTAGTGGAGGTTGCTAGTCACGATCGCGTTAAGTAAATTCCTGGTAGGAGTGTCATGCTTTTCATAGTCACGAATGCCTTGTCAATGCTTATGATTTTCACAAAGCTTAATGATCTTTGTTTTGTGTCTCTATCTTGCTTTTCATAGTTAGGGAGCCTAACAAAGAATGATTTGGGTTATCGTATGCTTTTCAACCAATTCAATGAGTCTAGAGAAATCTGATGATTAATTAGTTCTACACAATTAATTTGGGGCATTGTCATTCATGGTTTGTTGAAAGAATAACTGGAAATCAATTTATATGCATATGTTCATGTGTGGAGAAGGGCCCTCTAACTAGCCTTTCACCCGTTTTAAATCACCAAACTCGTTTTTCTAAAGTTTTTATACAAAATTTCTGTTTTAAGTCTTAATTTCGTCAAAAACAAACCCCCTTTCATTTAACCTTGTTTTTAGAGTCAAAACCTGTTTTCTCTTAGTTGTTTGAGTCTTTTAAGTTCTATTTTCGTCAAAATCAATTGTTAGGTCTAGATTTGAGTCTTTTTTATTGTTTCTTGCTGTTTTTAGTGTTTTAAGTTAGATTTGAGTCATTAGAGTCTAGTTTAGTGTTTTTGAGTCTTATTTGTGTTGATTAGCATCCCTAGTTAATCCCCGGTTTAGAACGATCCCTACTTGCATCTTTACTACAATTGTCATTAATAGGGTTTAATTTGTGTGTCAAGTTAATTTTCACATCAAATTTTGGCGTCGTTGCTGGGGATTAGCAAATTTGCTAATCCCTTGTTTGCCGTGTGTTTTGTTTTACTTTGTTTTCTGATTTTGTTTTGTTTTCTTGTTTTAGGTACTAGTTTCTGACTCGAAGTTCTCAAACAGTTCGTGAGCATATCTTGGAGTTTGACGACGATTTTAAAAGAACATTGAAAAGGAAGAGGAGGCATCCAGAACCTAGTGAACCTAGTTCAAGCTCAGAGGCCGAATCTGAATTTGAAGAAGAAGAACAAGCCATGGCTATGGATAAACGTACAATCAAGGAACTTTCAGCCTCAGGGTTGGCCAATGCCGCACCCCTTTGCATTCAATACCCCGCGGCTGCTCAAGGCAAGACCGATGAGTTCGAATTGAAGTCAAGCTTGTTGCATCACATTCCCAAATACCATGGGCTATCCATGGAAGATCCAAACAAGCATCTTAAGGAGTTCGAAGTGGTTTGTTCGAGCATGACACCCATCAATGTCGATGGAAACATTTTGATGATGAACGCTTTTCCATTCTCTCTTTTGGAAAAGGCTAAAGATTGGCTTTATGAATTAGCACCCGGAATGGTCACTTCTTGGGAAAGCATGAAGAGGGCATTTTTAGAGAAGTTCTTCCCCACTTCGAGAGTCATTCTCTTAAGGAAGAAGATTAGTGGAATTCAACAAAGCCAAGGAGAGACATTTCCAGCATACTATGAGCGTTTTAAGGCCCTTGTCGCCTCATGTCCTCAGCATCAAATGAAAGAAGAACTTTTACTTCAATACTTCTACGAAGGACTTCTTCCAATTGAGCGACAAATGCTAGATGCTTCAGCGGGAGGTGCATTGGTTGACAAAACACCAATGGCTGCAAAGATCCTAATCGCCAACCGAGCTTTGAATGCACAACAATACGAAGGCCTTGGACCAAGAGAACCCCCACAGCAACAACAAGTGAATGAGGTAAGTGCAATTTCTGAACTTCAATCTCAAATGGCTAATCTCACTGTTCTTTTGTCACAGGTTGTCAATGGATCAAAATTGCAAGGGATTACACAAAGTGTATGTGGCATGTGCTCTATGCAAGGGCACCTCAACGATCAATGCCCGCAGTTGATTGAGAACGGAGGGTGGGAATCTGCCAATGCCATGGGTTTTGGGAGCCAAAATCAGCCACGCAATGATCCTTATTCCAACACTTACAATCCGGGCTGGAGAGATCATCCAAATTTCAAGTGGAGGGAGCCTCAACAACCACAACAACAAAGTGGATTTAGGCAGCAACCTCCGGGTTTCTATTCAAAACCATACGCACCTGCACAACCCCAAGCATAACTTGCCCAAACCAAATCAGGTACGTCCATTAATAATGATCAGATTTTTCAATTACTAACTTCTATGTCGCAGAACATGCAAATTAGAGACAAAAAGGTGGATGATTTGGATAAGCGAGTAGGGCAGATTTCAGAGTTCCTAGGGCAATTCCAAGAACAAGGCAAACTTCCTAGCTCAACCATTGTGAATCCAAAGGGAGGATTTGAATCCGCCAAAGCCATTATGTTGAGAAGTGGTAAAGAAGTTGGAACTGAGCCACAACCATCCAAATCTGGTCATATTGAGGATGACAACTTGCTGATCAAAGAGGAGGAGGGAGCCAAACCCACGGCAAAGGTGGAGCAACCCTTGCCGCAGCCACATTCCAATCCTAAACCATCCCCAACCACCAAGGTAAGTCCAAAATCGAATTCTTCAAGTTCTATTCCACTAAATGCACCCTTTCCTAGCAAGTTTAGGCAATCAAAGAAGGAAGAGAACGAGAAAGACATTCTGGAAACGTTTAGGAAAGTGCAAGTCAATATACCTCTCCTTGATGCAATTAAGCAAGTTCCAAGGTACGCTAAGTTTTTTAAAGAACTTTGTACAACAAGGAGGAGAATTTCAAACAAAGAAGTTGTCCAGGTAAGTGAAAATGTCTCTGTTGTTTTACAAAGGAAATTACCCCCTAAATGCAAAGATCTGGGTAGTTTTACAATTCTTTGCGTTATTGGCAATATTAAGTTTGAACATGCTATGTTAGACTTAGGAGCTTCAATTAATGTCATGCCTTACTCAATTTACGCATCTATGAATTTAGGAGAGCTTAAAAACGATGGTGTTATAATTCAATTAGCCGATCATTCTAACGCATATCCGAAAGGAGTTTTGGAAGATGTTTTGGTGCTGGTGGATAACTTGAAATTCCCAGCAGATTTCTATGTTTTAGAGATGGACGAGTCGCCCAATATCATCCCATTACCAATCCTTCTTGGGAGGCCATTCATGAAAACAGCACGCACCAAGATCGACGTGTTCAAAGGGACTTTAACAATGGAATTTGATGGGGAGATTATTGATTTTAACATTTCTGAAGCTATTAAATTCCCTAAAGACAATCATTCATGCTTTTCTATTGATGCATTTGATTTATTGGCGCAGGAATTCCTTGACTCATTGGATGAAGATCCCCTTGAAACAACAATTGCACAAGGAATTGGAATGAAGCCCAATTTGGCTGTACCTAGTGAAGAACAAGCCAAGATTGTGCCTGCTTTTGACTCATTGCCACGACATCATGGTACGTCCTCTAACCTAATTCCAATTCTCGTTTCTACTAATACGTTGTTACCTTCTGTGATTCAGGCCCCTATTCTTGAACTTAAGCCACTGCCGGATCATTTAAAGTACATCTTCTTGGGAGATGAAGAGACGTTGCCCGTCATTGTCTCTGCATCACTCACGGCAACAGAGGAGGAGAAGTTGATTCGGGTGTTGAAAAAGCACAAAACAGCCATTGGATGGACATTGGCCGACATTAAGGGAATCAGCCCTACAACATGCATGCATCGCATACTTCTAGTGGAGGGGGCTAAACCAACTAGAGAAGCTCAACGCCGACTCAACCCTCCAATGATGGAAGTTGTGAAAAAGGAGATTATCAAGCTTCTCGATTGTGGAGTGATTTATCCAATTTCGGATAGCCATTGGGTTTCACCGGTGCAAGTTGTTCCAAAGAAATCCGGAGTCACTGTGGTGAAGAATACTGAGAATGAGCTTGTGCCAACCCGTATCCAAACAGGTTGGAGAGTGTGCATCGATTATAGGAAGCTCAACGCCACCACAAGGAAGGACCACTTCCCTTTGCCGTTCATTGATCAAATGCTTGAAAGGTTAGCCGGTCATTCTTTTTATTGTTTTCTTGATGGCTATCCAGGATATAATCAGATTGTCATAGCCCCAGATGACCAAGAAAAGACCACTTTCACGTGCCCCTTTGGTACCTTTGCCTATCGTCGCATGCCATTCGGTTTATGCAATGCACCTGCCACATTTCAAAGATGCATGGTAAGGATCCTTTCCGATTTTGTTGAGAAGATTATTGAGGTTTTCATGGATGACTTTAGTGTATTTGGTGATTCGTTTGACGGTTGTTTGGAAAATCTCACATTAATCTTGCAACGATGCGTTGAAACTAACCTTGTGTTAAATTGGGAAAAATGTCACTTTATGGTTAAACAAGGCATAGTTTTAGGGCATATCATTTCAGAAAGGGGAATTGAGGTTGATAAATCAAAAGTAGATCTTGTACGCTACTTAACCTCTCCTACTTCGGTTAGAGAGGTTCGTTCGTTTCTTGGTCATGCAGGATTTTATAGGCAATTCATCAAGGATTTCTCAAAGATTTCTCAACCTTTGTGCCGTCTCCTGCAAAAGGAAGTGGTTTTCAAGTTTGACGAGGAATGTGAGAAGGCTTTCAACCAACTTAAGAAGATGCTAACCACGACACCAATCATTATACCACCAGATTGGAGTCTTCCGTTTGAGCTAATGTGCGATGCTTCCGACTACGCATTAGGGGCTGTCTTAGGACAGAGGAAGGACAAAAATCTGCACATCGTCTACTATGCCTCAAGGACCTTGAACGATGCTCAATTGAACTACTCTACGATGGAAAAAGAACTTCTTGCCGTTATCTTTGCTTTAGATAAGTTTCGTTCATATTTACTTGGTACTAAAGTCATTATTTACTCTAATCATGCAGCATTAAGATACTTACTTACGAAGAAGAAGGCTAAACCAAGGCTTATTCGATGGATGTTCCTACTTCAAGAGTTCGATATCGAAATCCGGGACAAGAAAGGAGTTCAAAACGTAGTGGCTGACCACCTAAGCAGATTGGTGCATGAAGAAGACCCAATTCCCATCCCTAAGACATTTCCAGATGAGCAGCTGCTATCAGGTAAGTGTGCCATGGTATGCCGATTTAGTTAATTATTTGGTTACTAAACAAGTTCCAAGTACCCTAAACAAGCAACAAGGTGATAAATTGAAAAAAGAGGGACGGTTTTATGTTTGGGATGATCCATACTTGTGGAAGTATTGCCCCGATCAGATTATACGTAGGTGTGTGCATAATTCGGAGTTTAACTCAATTTTAACTTTTTGTCACACTTATGCATGCGGGGGACACTTTGGCACACAACGCACAGCCCTTAAAGTGTTAGAAAGTGGATTTTATTGGCCTACGATCTTTAAGGATGCTAGAACTTTTTGTGTGACGTGTGATCGTTGCCAAAGAATGGGAAATATAGGCCCAAAGGACCAAATGCCGCAAACCCCTATCTTTACTGTCGAAATTTTTGATGTTTGGGGTATTGATTTTATGGGTCCTTTTCCTTCATCGCATGGTTTTACATATATTCTACTTGCGGTTGATTATGTCTCGAAGTGGGTGGAAGCAAAAGCCACCCGAACTAATGATTCTAAAGTGGTTGCAGATTTTGTTAGAACTAACATATTTGCAAGGTTTGGCATGCCATGAGTACTTATCAGCGATGAAGGCTCTCACTTTTGCAATCGGACCATTGAGGTGTTACTTAAAAAGTACAATGTCACGCATAAGGTTTCTACACCTTATCATTCTCAAACAAGTGGGCAAGCAGAGGTTTCAAACTGTGAAATCAAGCAAATTTTAGAGAAGACAGTTGGGCCAACGAGGAAGGATTGGAGTTTGCGCTTGAATGATACACTATGGGCGTATCGTACGGCCTACAAAACACCCATTGGCATGTCCCTATTTCGGCTCCTCTATGGGAAACAGTGCCATCTTCCTGTTGAATTAGAACACAAGGCGCATTGGGCAGTCAAAACCTTCAATATGGATATAGATGCCGCTGGAGTTCATAGGAAGCTTCAATTGAACGAGCTTGAGGAGATTAGGAATGAAGCATACAAGAATGCGCGAATTTACAAAGAGAAGACGAAGGCTTTTCATGACAAGATGATTCGAACCAAAACGTTCTCCAAGGGCAGAAAGTTCTACTTTTCAATTCCCGTCTTCGATTATTTCCAGGTAAGTTACGTTCTAGGTGGATTGGACCGTTTGTTATTACTAATGTTTTTTCTCATGGTGCAGTTCAAATCCAAAGTTTGAGACGGGGCACGAATTCAAGGTGAACTGACATCGTTTGAAGCCCTACTATGAGCACTTTGCAGAGCACATTGTGGAGGACATAACCCTTAATGCCGTGGGCCCCATTGAAGAATAGAAGGAAGGTTCGTCCGGCTGGAAGACGTTAAAGCAAGCGCTTCTTGGGAGGCAACCCATGCAAATAAAGAAGACCTAGGAACTCTCCGGCTCCATAACCAGATTTGCGTTTCTAAACTCGACTCTTTATTGCTTTTACTTTGCCATATTTGTCATGTTTGTTAGTTGTGTTGTTTGCTTGCTTGTGTGTGAGTCTTTGTTTGAAACATTGAGGACAATGTTTGGTTTAAGTGTGGGGGGGTAAACAAGTGTTTTCATTGAAAAATTCGTGGGTTTTTATCACCTATCACTTTTAAGGTTTGAAGTGTTTTTAGTGTGTTTTGAAGTGTTTTTATGTGTCTTGAAAGAAAAATACAAAAATTTTGAAAAAAAAATCGAAAAAGTTTTGAAAAATACCAAAAAGAGTCGTTTTTGTGTCTTAGGGTACCTTCCAACACAATGATGAGGATTTGGTTTTTAATTGCATGACTGTTAAACAAAAGTTACAAACATGGATGGAAGTTTCATATGCTTGAAGGATAAAATCACATGTAATCACAAAAGTTACATTCATGAATTCACATGTAATCACAAAAAGGATAAAATCAGTTTTTTGTAACATGCTTGAGGGAAGAAACTCAAACTAACGCTACAACCTTGAGAGACTTGAGCTTATACTTTGTTTGGAGAGTTATTAATCTATGATTCTTTGTTTTCTAAAGTCGTTGCATGATCTCATCATTCTTTGCTTGGTTGCTACTTAGAATGTGTTTTATCATTTAGTTCCAAATACTAAAATTCATGTCCGTTTCATTCAAAGCATGAAATTGATTAGCATAACAAATAACAAGATAAAGTTGTTTAGTTAAAACCAGAGCCAAAAAGCCTTAACCCTTTGCATATGTATTGTAGGTTTAACCCCTTTGAGCCGTAGTTAGCCTATTTTCTTTGTTAGCCCACATTATCCTTACCTAGCCTAGAATAGGACTATCCATACCCTTGTTCCTAAAGAATAGTGGAGCATGACTTAGAGGAATTCCTTTTGATTGTCATTAGGCAGCAAACAAGTGTGGGGGAAGGTTTTTAGTGGTTTTGTGTGCCAAAGTGATGCAAAATATATAAGCACACAAATTAAACCCTCTTTTTATCAATTGTAGCAAAGTATGTAAGTAGGGATCGTTCTAGGCCGGGGATTAGGAGGGATTGCTAAACCACTTGAAAACTGACTCAAAAACTTAAAACAAAGTTAAAACACTAAATTAGACTCAAAGAATGCAAAACTATACTCTAAAACACTAAAACAAACCAAAAGACTCAAAACAGCAAACAAACACTCAAAACTGCCTTAAAAACACAAACTGGCTGTTTTGGACTCTAAACATAATTTTGGACGAAAATAAGTTTTAACTTGACTCAAAACACTCAAAAACACAAACTAAAACAGTTTCTAACTAATATGACTCAACAAAGTAAAGGGGGATTTGGTTTTGACGAATTTGAAAACAAAACAAAAACTTTGTAAAACAAAACAGATTGTAAAACGAAATTGGTTTAAATTAATGGATGGAAGGCTAGCTAAGGGGTTCTTCTCCACACATGTCATACTTACATACAAAAAGATTTCTAATTGCTTTTCAATAAACCATGGATTCTCAACGCCCCAGATTAACTGTGAATTGCACTAATTAACCCTCAGATTTTCCTAACGTTATTGAATTGGATGATTGCATACGACAACCCAAAACATTCCCCACAAGTTCCCTACATGAATTGCATAATAGAGATACAAGCAAGAATCATTAAGTTCTATGAAAACCATAAGCATTGACGAGGCATTCGTTACTATGAATTGCATGAAACTTATGCCAAGAATTTACTTAACGCGATTGTGATCAACAACCTTTACTACTTGTGAATATAATTCTGTAACAATTAGGTGAAACTTCCTTATATCCTAGCATTAGATTTATGCATGACAATTAAGCGTGCACTCTCAACCAACACACACAAATCATTTTAATTCAAATAGATAAGTAAATTGAATTCACAACTTATGAAACGCAATTAGAGGTAATCAAATCATATAGCAAGCATAAACATGGTTTCGAATTCCCCCCTAGCCAAGGGGAATTTAGTTCCTCATACGTACAGAACAAAGAGTATTGAATTTAAACATTGAAATCAAAGGAAAGAAAACACCTAAAACTTCCAGCAATTCAAACTTGAATGGCATGCACGTCCAAGGCTCCTTCTCCTCCTCTTTGCTGCAGCACAAGGTCTTGGGACAGGTTTAGGGGGTTATGAATGGTGTAGAAGGCTGGGTTAATGGCTAGGATGGATGTATGGTGCGGCAGGTAGTGAATTAGGTCAGAAACTATGGAGAATGGTGAAGGATGGGTGCGGCAGAGAGTGGTGGATGATTTCTGGCGTGAATGATGTATATGGAGGTGGTGTAACCTGCGGCAAAGGGTGGAGAAATATATATATAGGCACCAAAAACCCTAGGTGAATCAGATTAGGACTTCTAGAAAGCCAAATCCATCCAGAAATAGGTTCAAAACAATCAGATTTCTAATGGGAAAGGGCCTAAGGTGCGGCAGGTTTGGATAAGGAGGGATAAGGCTTCTAGAAAGCCTTGCAAGGCAAGGAAAAAGGATTCTAGAAGGGAAGGAGATGCCAGATTTTCAAGGTTCTAGAATGAATGTGTTTTGTGGCAGATTTTGAGGCTTCTAGAGGGATTTGGGGCGCCACTTTTATAGGACAAGGGATAGGACTTCTAGAAATCAGGTTTTAAGTCCCCTAAACTGAAGAAAACAGGTTAGGATAAGATAAGGTAAGATAAGATAAGGATTGGATAAGATAAGATAAGATAAGGTTGTTTTGGATAATTCTCCTTCTTTTGAGCTGATTCCTTATCTTCTTTATCTTTGACTTCTTTCTTCCATCTTCTTAGCTGATTTCAAGCCTTTATATCTTCAATTTCGTCCATCAACTTGCCTCCATGCTTGCACTACCCAATCTTGGCCCAAAAATGCTCTAGGATGCTCCAAATTGCTTCTTTTTGCCCTCTTTGTCAATTGGACCTTGAAACATATTCCTAACTCCATTTGGACTCCAAATTCGTCCATCTTCTTGGCTCTAAGCATATGATATCCATTCCAAGCTCAAATGTGCTCCAAAAAGCTCCAAAATGCATCCTTTTGCATACGTGCCCTTAGAACCTGAAAATACATCAAACTAGCTTAAAAGACTACTTTAACTAAGGAAAAACAACATAAATGCACAAGAACAAGCTAACTAAGGTGCATAAATATGCTCCTATCACAAAGTAAAAAAAGAGGCACGGGTAGGGAAAAAAAACAAAAATAAAATAAAATTCGTTAGAAAAAGAAAAGGAAAAGAAAAGTACGTGAAAAAGTGTGAAAAGTGTTCAAAATAAGTGAGATTAAAGCTCACAAGTGTTGGTTGTTGAAGAAAGGGTCCAAAAAGGTTGAATTCGGCCCTAAGTATGTGTGATCTTCCCTTTATGTATCAAAGTTTGTGGCTGCATTTAAAAAGGGAGTTCTAAGTGTCATATTCATTACTTTGCTTGCTATTTCTTTAAGAACGTTTGTTTTCCTTACCTTTCTTTGTTAGCCAATACCCTTAGCCCTGTTACAACCCTTAGACTTCTATCTTGATTGTTATGTGTTTCAATATGTGGAGTTTGGGATTGGTATGAGCATATGGTATCCCTGGTTCTCGCGTCTATGTAGTGGCATTCCATTCATGAGATCATATATATACATGCATTAATAATTCCAGAAAGTGCCTTCTTTGTTAATACATATGTGAGTATTAGTTTTCATGTTTACATCAATCTTCTCACATATACCTAGTGTAGGGAGTGTAGTCAGAAAATCTGAGTGAAAATTGAGTGCATATCTAGTAAGGAATTGAGGGATTCTCTAAGGCATGTTACTACATTCAAAATGTTGTTTTAATTAATTAGATGCGAACTAATGAGTGGTAACTGTGATTAAGTATGTGCTCAAGGGTAGGGATAACTAAAATCTATGGAAGTAATGATTTTTAACATGTTATGTTTCATTGGAAATCCCTGAGGCGAATGTTGGAAGGTTTAGGTTATGTTTTGTTTGTTTTGCTCGAGGACTAGCAAAAGCTAAGTGTGGGGGAATTTGATAGGAGGATATTTGTGCGACTTAGTTAGTGTGTTTTCTTGCATTTACTTAGTTATTTGTTGCTTATTATAGTGTCTTAAGTCATTTTCGTGTGTTTGTAGGTCCTAGAAGCAAAGTTTGCAAAAAGATGCAATTTGGAGCATTTTAGAGCAGTTTTGGGCTTGGAATGGATATCACAAGATTGGAGCAAGATGGATGGACGAATTTGAAGTTCAAGAGAGGCTAAAAGAGTTGAAGAAATAAATCCAAGTCAAAGAAGATAAGGAATCAGCTACAAAGAAGGAGAATTATCCAAAACATTATCCAAATTAACGCATGAAGGAAAAATCATATATCTATACATGCTTAATAACTCCAGAAATTGCTTTCTTTGTTATAAACATATGTGAGTGTTTAGTTTTTCATGTTTACATCAATCTTCTCACATATACCTAGTGTAGGGAGTGTAGTCAGAAATTCTGTGTGAAAATAGAGTGTAAATCTTGTGAGAAATTGAGGGATTCTCTAAGGCATGTTACTACATTCAAAAAGTTGTTTTAATTGATTGGATGCGAGCTAGTGTGTGGTAACTAGGATTAAGTATGTGCTCGAGAGTAGGGATGGCTAAAATCTATGTAGGTAGTGATTTTTAACATGTTATGTACCATTGGAAATCCCTGAGGCAAACGTTCGAAGGTTTAGGTTTTGTTTTGTTTGTTTCTTTTGCTCGAGGACTAGCAAAAGCTAAGTGTGGGGGAATTTGATAGGAGCATATTTATGCGACTTTGTTAGCTTGTTTCCTTGCATTTTCTTAGTTAGTTTCTACTTATTATAGTGTTTTAAGCTATTTTCGTATGTTTGTAGGTCCAATTGGCAAAATTGGCAAAAATGTGCAATTTGGAGCATTTTAGAGCAGTTTTGGGCTTGGAATGGATAGCACAAGCATGGAGCAAGATGGATGGACGAATTTGAAGTTCAAGAGAGGCTAGGAATGTGCAAAAGAGTTGAAGAAATAAATTCAAGTCATTGAAGATATGGAATCAGCTACAAAGAAGGAGAATTGTCCAAAACCTTATCCAACCTTATCTTATCCAAACTAACCTTATCTTACCTTATCTTATCTTATCCAAACTAACCTTATCTCACCTTATCTTATCTTATCCTATCCTAATCTTATCCTACCTTAATTCCAGTTGCAAGGGGGACTCCTTTTCATATTAGGACACCTAAAACCTGTTTTTATGAGGCCTTTTTGTTCTAGAAACATGCCACAACACTCCTTTCTAGATGCCCTAAAAATCTGGCGCCCCAACCTTTCTAGATGGCCTTTTCCTTGTTGGTTTGGAGTCCTAAATCCTTTTCCTTGACAACCTAGGCCAAGTAATCCCTAGCCCTATAAATACAAGTTTATGCTGCACCATTCAGACCACCACCCTCTACCATAACTCACCTACATCCATCCACCACACACTCATTGTGCCGCAGCTTTGCAAAGGAAGGAAGGAAGAAATCTGGAGCATTTTTAGGTGTATTCTATCCTTTGTTTTTAATGTTTAAATTTAATTGTCTTTGTTTATTTGCGATCATGACGAACTAAACCCCTTCTTAGCTAGGGGGGAATTTGAAACTATGAGCATATATGTGATATGAATTGATTTCATCCAGTTGTGATTTCATAAATCGTGAATGCAATTTGCTTAACTGTTTGATTAAAACTTATTCTTGTGTGTTGATTAAGAAGGCCTACTTAGTTTGCATGCTAGGATTTGATGCTAAAATATAAGGGAGTTTCACCTAATCGTTACAAACTTATATTTACAAGTAGTGGAGGTTGCTAGTCACGATCGCGTTAAGTAAATTCCTGGCAGGAGTGTCATGCAGTCATAGTCACGAATGTCATGTCAATGCTTATGATTTTCACAAAGCTTAATGATCTTTGATATGTATCTTTAGTATGCAGTCATATAGGGAACTTGATAAGAATAATTTGGTTTGCGGCGCTAAGTCCAAATTCAATGAACTTAGGAAAATCTGAAGGTTAATGCGTGCAGTCACGATTAATTTGGGGCATTGTCGTTCATGGTTTATAGAAAGAACAACTGGAAATCGATTTGTGTTGCATATGTGTCATGTGTGGAGAAGGACCCTCTAGCTCGCCATTCACCCATTTAAATCACCAATTTCGTGTCTTTTTAAGTTGTCTTTACAATTATGTTTGTTTAAGTTTAAATTCGTTCAAAACCAATCCCTTGCTTTTAGTTTGTGTTAGTAGAGTCTAAATTCGTCAAATCTTGAGTCTTTTAGTCTTTTGAGTCAATTAGAGTCTTAATTTCGTTCAAATCAATCTTAGATGTTAGTTTTGAGTCTAAAGAATCTGTTTTTTGTGTTTTAAGTCTAATTAGCTTGTTTTGAGTGTCTAGAGTCTAGAAACTGTCTAGTTTGAGTTCTATTTGCTGTTTTGAGTCTAGTTTAGTGTTTTAAAGTTTAATTAATGTAGATTAGCATCCCTTCTAATCCCTGGCTAGAACGATCCCTACTTACACATACTACATTGATAGGGTTTAAATTTGAGTGCAATTTAATTTCACATCATTAATTCCGGCTGCAAAAGGGATTTAATTTCAGTTTAGGAGACATAAGAACCTGATTTCTAGGAACCTCATCCTCTCCTACAAAGGTGCCGCACCTATTCCTTCTAGAAGTGTCAAAATCAGCCAAATAACATCCTTTCTAGAAATCCCTAAAAAAAGTGGCGCCCAAGCCTTCTAGATTCATGATCCAGCCGCCCCTTTTTATCCTAAATCCCTTGGCTTTTTGACCTTCTAGATGTCTTATTTCCTGCTGGGATTACATAACCTTTTCCCCTTACGATTGTGTTAATTTTTTCCTAAACAAACTATGTTTTGCAATCCTTTTCCTACACCAAAAGTTTGTGCCGCACCTCCCCCTATAAATTGACCCTTTTGCTGCACCATTCAGTTACACCACCATCTATCATTCACACATCTCTACACCATAATCAGCCATACACCCTCTTGTGCCGCAACATGCAAGGAAGGAAGGAATCTGGAGTGTTTTCTAGGTGTTTTCTATCCTTTGTTTTCAATGTTTAATTTTATTTATATTTGTTTGATTGCGAACATGAGGAACTAATTTCTTTATAGTTAGAGGCAAATTCAAAGCCATGGACATATGTTTTATATGAATTGGTTTCCTCCAGTTATGATTTCATGAATCGTGAATGTGGTTTACTAATCTGAGTTATTGAGAACTTGTTCTTGTGTGTTGATTAAGGAAGCCTACTTAGTTTGCATGCACGAATTTGATGCTAAAATATAAGGGAGTTTCACCTAATCGTTATGAACTTATATTTACAAGTAGTGGAGGTTGCTAGTCATGATCGCGTTAAGTAAATTCCTGGCAGGAGCGTCATGCTTTTCATAGTCACGAATGTCATGTCAATGCTTATGATTTTCACAAAGCTTAATGATCTTTGTTTCGTGTCTCTGTCATGCTTTTCATAGTTAGGGAGCTTAATAAAGAATGATTTGGGTTGTCGTATGCTTTTCATCCAATTCAATGAGTCTAGGGAAATCTGACAATTAATTAGTTCTACACAATTAATTTGGGGCATTGTCATTCATGGTTTGTCGAAAGAATAATTGGAAATCGATTTATATGCATATGTTTATGTGTGGAGAAGGGCCCTCTAACTAGCCTTTCACCCTTTGTAATTCACAAAATTCGTTTTTATAAGTGTTTTATGCAAAGTTTCTGTTTAAGTTTTAAATTCGTCAAAAACAATCCCCCTTTCATTTAATCTTGTTTTTAGAGTCAAAACCTGTTTTCTTTTAGTTGTTTGAGTTTTTTAAGTTCTATTTTCGTCAAAACCAATTATTAGGGCTAGATTTGAGTCTTTTAGATTGTTTCTTGCTGTTTTTAGTGTTTTAAGTCAATTTTGAGTCATTAGAGTCTAGTTTAGTGTTTTTTGAGTCTTATTTCTGTTGATTAGCATCCCTAGTTAATCCCTAGTCTAGAACGATCCCTACTTGCATCTCTACTACAATTGTCATCAATAGGGTTTAATTTGAGTGTCATATAAATTTCACATCATGTATGAAAGGGTCAGAGATGGGTTTAGGTTGGATGTGAGTTGCGGCAAAGGAAGGAGGATGGCTGGAATTGTGTTTGGATGTGTAGAATGGTGGAATGGAGTGCGGCTGAATGATTTTCTGTGGTGAAAGGTGGTCTCTATGGCACAACCCTAAATTATCTATATATATGCATCTCAAAACCCTAGAGAAATCAGATTTGTACTTGGGCTTAACAGAAATCAAGAAATAAAGGCCTAGGGTGCGGCATTGAATTTGGAATAGGAAATGTGGTCCAATTAATCTCTGAAAAGGATTTGTAGAACCCAAATCCACAAGGAAAAGGGCCTAACAAATCAGAATCCAAGAGGGAAAGGGCTTGAGAGGTGCAGCACAATAGGATAAGGGCAAGGGAATGCCTTGCAAGGCAAGGAAAAAGGATTCTAGAAGGGAAGGAGGCGCCAGATTTTTAGGGTTCTAGAAAGAATGCGTTTTATGACAGATTTTGGGACTTCCAGAAGGGTTTGGGGAGCCATTTTTGTAGGACAAGGGATAAAACTTCTAGAAAGAGTGTTTTGTGGTTGATTTCAAGCCTTTTTGTCTTCAAATTCGTCCATCAACTTGCCTCCTTGCTTGCACTACCCAATCTTGGCCCAAAAATGCTCTAGAATGCTCCAAATCGCTTCTTTTTGCCATTTTGACACTTAGAACCTACAAACACACGAAAATAGCTCAAAATACAAAATTAACTAAGAACTAAGGACGTTAATGCATGAAAACAAGCTAACTAAGTCGCATAAATATGCTTCTATCAGCTGCTCAAGGCAAGACCGAGGAATTCGAGTTGAAGTCAAGCTTGCTGCACCACATTCCAAAGTACCATGGGCTGTCCATGGAGGATCCAAATAAGCACTTGAAAGAGTTCAAAGTGGTGTGTTCAAGCAAGACCCATGTTAATGTTGATGGCAGCATATTGAAGATGAAGGCTTTTCCTTTTTCTCTCTTAGAAATCGCTAAAGATTGGTTGTATGAACTAGCCCCCGGAACTATCACATCTTGGGAGAGCATGAAATGGGCGTTCTTGGAGAAGTTTTTCCCAACTTCTCGAGTCATTCTTCTACGCAAGAGGATTAGTGGCATTCAGCAAAATGAAGGTGAATCTTTTCCCACTTATTATGAACGTTTTAAAACTCTTGCCGCTTCATGTCCACAACATCAAATGAAGGAGGAGCTTCTTCTTCAATATTTCTACGAAGGGCTTCTACCCATTGAACATCAAATGCTAGATGCCTCAGCGGAAGGAGCTTTGGTGGACAAGACACCCACGGCTACCAAGACCTTGATTGCTAACTGAGCTTTGAACGCTCAACAATATGAAGGTGTTGGATGATAGGAGCATATTTATGCAACTTAGTTAGCTTGTTTCCTTGCATTTACGTTGTTAGTTCTTAGTTATTTTAGTATTCTAAGCTATTTTCGTGTGTTTGTAGGTCTAATGTGCAAAGTATGCAAGAAAGTTCATTTTAGTGCTTTTGGGAGCAGTTTTGGGCACTAAATGGATTGCACATGCTTGGAGCTAAGTGGATGGACGAAATTGAAGATCAAATGAGCTTAGGATCAAATGAAGGATGAAGAGTTCAAAATTGGAAGCCAAGGTTTCTAAAGTTGGAAGTTTCTATTTGTAAAGGTTTCCATTTTTGGGGTTTCCAAAACATGTAGGTTGATAGGAGCATATATATGCGACTTTGTTAGCTTGTTTCCTTGCATTTTCTTAGTTAGTTTCAACTTATTATAATGATTTAAGCTATTTTCGTGTGTTTTCAGGTCCAATTGGCAAAGTTGGCAAAAAGATGCAATTTGGAGCATTTTAGAGCAGTTTTGGGCTTGGAATGGATAGCACAAGTATGGAGCAAGATGGATGGACGAATTTGAAGTTCAAGAGAGGCTAGGAATGTGCAAAAGAGTTGAAGAAATAAATCCAAGACAAAGAAGATAAGGAATCAGCTACAAAGAAGGAGAATTATCCAAAACATTATCCAAACAACCTTATCTTAACCTTATCTTACCTTATCTTATCTTATCCTATCCTAATCTTATCCTAGCTCAATTCCAGCTACAAGGGGGACTCCTTTTCATATTAGGATGCCTAAAACCTGTTTTTAGGAGGCCTTTTTGTTCTAGAAACATGCCACAACACTCCTTACTAGAAGCCCTAAAAATCTGACGCCCCAACCTTTCTAGATGGCCTTTTCCTTGTTGGTTTGGAGTCCTAAATCCTTTTCCTTGACAACCTAGGCCAAGTAATCCCTAGGCCTACAAATACACTATTTTGCTGCACCATTCAGACCACCACCCTCTACCATAACTCACCTACATCCATCCACCACACACTCATTGTGCCCCAGCCTTGCAAGGAAGGAAGAAATCTGGAGCGTTTTCTAGGTGTATTCTATCCTTTGTTTTCAATGTTTAAATTTAATTGTCTTTGTTTGATTGCGAACATGAGGAACTAATTTCTTTATAGTTAGAGGCGAATTCGAAGCCATGGACATATGTTTTATATGAATTGATTTCCTCCAGTTATGATTTCATGAATCGTGAATGTGGTTTACTTATCTGAGTTATTAAGAACTTGTTCTTGTGTGTTGATTAAGGAGGCCTACTTAGTTTGCATGCATGAATTTGATGCTAAAATATAAGGGAGTTTCACCTAATCGTTACAAACTTATATTTACAAGTAGTGGAGGTTGCTAGTCACGATCGCGTTAAGTAAATTCCCGGCAGGAGTGTCATGCTTTTCATAGTCACGAATGTCATGTCAATGCTTATGATTTTCACAAAACTTAATGATCTTTGTTTCGTGTCTCTATCATGCTTTTCATAGTTAGGGAGCTTAATAAAGAATGATTTGGGTTGTCGTATGCTTTTCATCTAATTCAATGAGTCTAGGGAAATCTGAGAATTAATTAGTTCTACACAATTAATTTGGGGCATTGTCATTCATGGTTTGTCGAAAGAATAACTGGAAATCGATTTATATGCATATGTTCATGTGTGGAGAAGGACCCTCTAACTAGCCTTTCACCCTTCTTAATTCATCAAAATTGTTTTTTCTAAAGTTTTTATGCAAAGTTTCTGTTTTAGTTTTCAATTCGTCAAAAACAATCCCCCTTTCATTTCAACTTGTTTTCAGAGTCAAAATCTGTTTTGTTTTAGTCTTTTGAGTCTTTTAAAGTTCTATTTTCGTCAAAATTACTCCCTAGTGTCTGTTTTGAGTCTATTTGGTTGTTTTAAGCTGTTTTGAGTGTTTTAAGTTAGTTTTGAGTCAATAGAGTCTAGTTTAGTGTTTTTGAGTCTAATTTGTGTTGATTAGCATCCCTAGTTAATCCCCGGTTTAGAACGATCCCTACTTGCATCTTTACTACAATTGTCATCAATAGGGTTTAATTTGTGTGTCAAGTTAATTTTCACATCAAATTTTGGCGCCGTTGCCGGGGATTAACAAATTTGCTAATCCCCCGTATCTGTTTGTGTTTTTGTCTTTACATTTTAGTTTTTTATTTTGTTTTGTTTCGTTTTCTTTGTTTCAGGTACTAGACATGGCAATTGCCAACATTCAAGCTCAATTGGCGAATCTTACTTCTCAACTGTCCCAGATTGCCAAAAGAACCACAATGCACACTGCCCCTACATTTGGGGTGCCCTATGGGTAAGGATGTCAAACTCATCAACGTCCTCAATTCACTGCGAACATTGGTGCTTGGGGTCATCATAGCCATAACCAATCAAGGGACAACATGTTTTCCAACACTTACAATTCCGATTGGAGAGATTATTTAGATTATATGTGGGGGGAAGCTCAACAAATTCAACAAGGTGGATATTGGCAGCAAGAGGAAGAGTTCTATTCAACATCTGCGCAGCCACCACAACCTCATATACAATATGCCCAACCCAACTCATGTTCGTCAATAGATTATGATCAAATTCTTGATGAATTAAATTCTTTGGTGCAGGGTTCACAAATCAAGCTAAGGAGGTTCAACAAGAAGGGTATTGGCAGCCATCTGAGGAGATCTATCAAAAGCCATATGAACCACCACAGCCTCAACCATATTCGGCCCAACCAAGTTCAGGTTCGTCAATGGATAATGATAAAATTCTTGAGTTACTCACTTCTTTATCTCAAGGACAAGAAAATCAAGACAAATGTGTGGACCATTTGGAAAAGCAAATTGGACAAATAGCGGAATTCATAGGACAGATTCTAGAGCAAAGTGAACTCTCCAACTCAACTATTGTCAATTCGATGGGAGATTTAGAAATCCATGATGCTATTATTTTGGGAAGTGCTATGGAGGTTGGAGCTGACCTAAAAACGTCCAAACATACCTTAGAAGTGGACAAAGAGCTGCTGATTGAGGAGGAGGAGGAAGACACACTCACAGTAAGGGAAGAACAACCCTTGCCGCAGCCCCCTAAGCCTTCTCAACCACCCACCACAAGTAAGGACGTCCCAAATTCAATTCATTCTAATGTTATTCCTCCGAATGCACCTTTTTCTCGCAGGTTTTTAATTCCCAAGAAAGATGAGAGTGAAAACAACATTGTGGAAGCCTTCTCAAAGGTGCCAAGTACTATCCCAATTCTTGATACACCAAATCAAATTCCAGAATGTGTTGAATTTCTTAAAGAAGTGGCTGGAGAATATCAAGAATGGATCAAAGAGGATGTTCATGAGACAACAAAGCCCAAAGAAGTTGAATTTTATGACAGGGGACAAGCCACAACTCTCAAAACACCAAATCTGGACGAATTTTCTAGTCCTACAACTTTCGAAGGGGTGTTTATTCTTGAGTTCACGTCGGAGCAAACAAGTAAGCCACCTCCCCGAATTTCAATTTTGTTTTATACTAATATGTTGTTAATGATTCAGGCACCCACACTAGAATTTAAACCATTGCCGGATCATTTCAAGTATCACCTTCCATTCAAAGATCAATTCCATGCCGTGGCCTCCAATGAAGCATAATAGAAGGAAGGTTCATCCGGCTGGAAGACGTTAAAGCAAGCGCTTCTTGGGAGGCAACCCATGCAAATAAAGAAGACCTAGGAACTCTCCGGTCCTACAACCAGATTTGCGTTCCTAAACCTTACTCTTTATTGCTTTTACTTTGCCATCTTTGTTATGTTTGTTAGTTGTGTTGTTTGCTTGCTTTTGTGTTAGTCTATGTTTGAAACATTGAGGACAATGTTTGGTTTAAGTGTGGGGGGGGTAAACAAAGTGTTTTCATTGAAAAATTCGTAGGTTTTTATAACCCATCACTTCTAAGGTTGTTTTTCACTGTTTTTGAGTGTTTTTAATGTCTTTTGAAGTGTTTTTATGTGTCTTGAAAGAAAAATACGAAAATTTACAAAAAAATTTGAAAACGTTTTGAAAAATACCAAAAAGAGTCGTTTTTAGAGTCGTTTTTGTGTTTGTGTCTTAGGGTACCTTCCAACACAATGATGAGGATTTGGTTTTTAATTGCATGACTGTTAAAGAAAGTTACAAACATGGACTGAAATTTGATATGCTCTTTTGTTTATGCTTGGTTATAGTTGACATTCATGAATTCACATGTAATCACAAAGGAAAAAAAAATCAGTTTTTTAATAGGGGCATATTTATGCACCTTAGTTAGCTTGTTCTTGTGCATTTATGTTGTTTTTCCTTAGTTAAAGTAGTCTTTTAAGCTAGTTTGATGTATTTTCAGGTTCTAAGGGCAAAGTTGGCAAAAAGATGCATTTTAGAGCAAATCTGGGCTTGGAATGGATAGCACAAGCAGTGGGCAAGAAGATGGACGAATTTGGAGTCCAAATGGAGTTAGGAATATGTTTCAAGGTTGGAGAAATAAATTCAAAATTGAAGATAAGGAATCAGCTCAGAAGAAGGAGAATTATCCAAAACATTATCCAAACAACCTTATCTTATCTTATCCAATCCTTATCCTATCTTAACTAACCTTATCCTATCCTAATCCTTTTCTAACACAATTCCTGGTACAATGAGGGTTTATTTTCTGATTGGGGGACATTTAATTTAGGATTCTAGGGACCCTAAGTTCTTGCCGCACCTAGCCTTCTAGAAAATCTGATTTCCTTGCCTTGCAAGGCTTTCTAGAAGCCTTATCCCTCCTTATCCAAACTTGCCGCACCTTAGGCCTTTTCCCATTAAAACTCTGATTGTTTTAAACCTATTTCTGGATGGATTTGGCTTTCTAGAAGCCCTAATCTGATTTACCTAGGGTTTTTGGTGCCTATATATATATATATTTCTACACCCTTCGCCGCAGGTACCACCCTCCATATACATCATTCACGCCATCTACACTACACACATCCCTTGCTGTAGCCTTCATCACCATACCACCATACTTCCTGACCTTGCCGCACCATTCATTCCCCCTAAACACTACTACACCACTCCATATTCTTTCACCCATACACCTAAGTCCCTAAACCTGTCCCGAGTCCTTGTGCCGCAGCAAAGAAGAGGAGAAGAAGCCTTGGACGTGCATGCCATTCAAGTTCGAATTGCTGGAAGTTTTAGGTGTTTCCTTTCCTTTGATTTCAATGTTTAAATTCAATACTCTTTGTTTTGTAGGTATGAGGAACTAAACCCCCCTTGGCTAGGGGGGGATTCGAAACCATGTGTATGCTTGCTATATGACTTGATTACCTCTAATTGCGTTTCATAAGTTGTGAATTCAATTTACTTATCTATTTGAATTAAACTGATTTGTGTGTGTTGGTTGAGAGTGCACGCTTAATTGTCATGCATAAATCTAATGCTAGGATATAAGGAAGTTTCACCTAATCGTTACAAACTTATATTCACAAGTAGTAAAGGTTGATGATCTCAATTATGTTAAGTAAATTTTTGGCATAAGTATCATGCGCTTTCATAGTTACAAGTGCCTCATCAATACTTATGATTTCCATTGAACGTAATGATCTTTGATTGTATCTCTAGTATGCGCTTTCATATAAAGAACTCTTGAAGAATAATTTGATTGTGATGTGCATTTTCCGTCCAATTCATTGACATAAGGGAAATCTGAAAGTTAATTTAAGCGGACCTAATTAACTTGGAGTGTTGAGAATTCGTGGTTTATGGAATTGCAATTAGAAATCGTTTTGTATGCAAGTATGACATGTGTGGAGAAGAACCCCTTAGCTAGCCTTCCATCCATTCATTTAAACCAAATTCATTTTAAAATCTGTTTTGTTTTACAAAGTTTATGTTTTGTTTTCAAATTCGTCAAACCCAATTCCCCCTTTATTTTGAAGTGTCAAATTAGTTAGAAAGTGATTTAAGGTTGTGTTTTTAAGTGTCTTGAGTCCAGTTATAACATATTTCCGTCCAAATTCTTCCTTAGTGCTCAAAATTGCCCAGAAAGTGGTTTTAAGGCAGTTTTGGGTGTTTGTTTGCTGTTTTGAGTCTTTTGGTTTGTTTTAGTGTTTTAAAGTATAGTTTTGCATTCTTTGAGTCTAATTTAGTGTTTTAACTTTGTTTTAAGTTTTTGAGTCAGTTTTCAAGTGATTTAGCAATCCCTCCTAATCCCCGGCCTAGAACGATCCCTACTTACATACTTTGCTACAATTGATAAAAAGAGGGTTTAATTTGTGTGCTTATATATTTTGCATCAAATTTTTGGCGCCGTTGCCGGGGAATAGCAACTTTGCTAATCCCTTGGATTGTTATTTTCGTTTGGTTTAATTAGATCAGATTCTGACCTCATTTTTGTTTCTTGTTTTAGGTACTAGTTTATGACTCGGAGTTCTCATCCGGTTCGTGAACATATTTTGGACTTTGACGACGATTTCATGCGAGAGTTGAGACGAAAGAGGAAGAATCCAGAACCAAGTGAATCAAGTGCAAGTTCAGAAGTCGAATCTGAATTTGAAGAGGAAGTAGAAGACATGGCTGTGGACAATCGTACAATCAAAGAGCTTTCAGCCTCAGGACTTGACAATGCCGTGCCCTTATGCATTCAATATCCTAGGGCGGCTCAAGGTAAGACTGATGAGTTTGAATTGAAGTCAAGCTTGTTGCATCACATTCCTAAGTACCATGAGCTGTCCATGGAAGATCCAAACAAGCATTTGAAGGAATTTGAGGTGGTGTGCTCAAGCATGACACCAATCAACGTAGATGGGAATATTCTGATGATGAAGGCCTTTCCCTTTTCTCTCTTGGAAAAGGCGAAGGATTGGTTGTATGAATTGGCTCCCGGAACTGTCACATCGTGGGAGAGCATGAAACGGGCTTTCTTGGAGAAGTTTTTCCCAACTTTTCGAGTCATCACCATACGAAAAAGGATAAGTGGAATTCAGCAAGAAGAAGGTGAGTCTTTTCCTACGTATTATGAACGTTTTAAATCTCTTGTTGCTTCATGTCCACAGCATCAGATGAAGGAGGAACTTCTCCTGCAATACTTCTACGAGGGACTTCTACCAATCGAATGTCAAATGTTAGATGCCTCAGCGGGAGGAGCCTTGGTGGACAAGACCCCCACGGCTGCAAAGACCTTGATTGCTAATCGAGCGTTGAACGCTCAACAATACGAAGGTGTTGGACAAAGGAGCATTCCACGGCAACACCAAGTGAATGAGGTAAGTGCTATAACCGAACTTCAAAATCAAATGGCTAATCTTACCACTATTCTTTCTCAGGTTGTTGAAGGACCAAAAGTGCAAACCGTGGCTTCTTGTGGCGTGTGCTCCATGCAAGGACATCCCACGGATAAGTGCCCACAATTGATAGAGAATGGAGGGTGGGAGACACTCAATGCCATGGGTTTTGGGAATCAATACCAAAATCGTGGTGACCCCTTTTCCAATACTTACAATCCCGGTTGGCGTGACCATCCAAATTTCAAATGGCGAGAACCCCAACAAGGCCAACAACAAAGCGGATTTAGGCAACAACCCCCGAGTTTCTATCAAAAGCCGTTGGCACTAACACAAGCCCAAGCACAACCTGCCCAAAACAAGTCAGGTTCTTCAATTAATAATGATCAGATTTTTTAATTACTAACTTCTATGGCGCAGGGTATGCAAACCAGGGACAAGAAGGTGGATGAGTTGGAGAAGCAAGTAGGGCAGATTGCCGAGTTCATGGGGCAATTTTGAGAGCAAGGTTAGTTGCCAAGTTCAACCGTTGTCAATCCAAAAGGTGGATTCGAATCTGCAAAAGCCATGAGTTTGCGAAGTGGAAAGCAAGTAGGATCTGACCCTAAACCATCCAAATCATGTTCCAATGAGGAGGAAGAGTTGAGAATTGAAGAGGAGGAACAAGGCCCACTCACGGCAAAGGTGGAAACACCTTTGCCACAAGCCCTAAGTGATCCTAAACCATCCAATTTGTCCAATAGAGGTAAGAACGTGTCAAATTCAGTTCCTACTAATGTTTTTCCTTCAAATGTTCCTTTTCCAAATAGGTTCAAGCAAACAAAGAAAGAAGAAGCTAAAAAGGACATTCTTGAGACGTTTAGGAAAGTTCAAGTCAATATTCCCCTTTTGGATGCAATTAAGCAAGTCCCCAGGTACGCCAAGTTCTTGAAGGAACTTTGCACTAATAGGAGGAGGATTTCGACCAAGGAGGTTGTAAAAGTGGGTGAAAACGTCTCAGCCATCTTGCAACGCAAACTGCCCCCTAAATGCAAAGATCCGGGTAGTTTTACAATTCCGTGTGTTATTGGTAATTCTAGGTTTGAATCTGCCATGTTAGACTTAGGTGCATCTATAAATGTCATGCCATATTCAATTTATGCATCTATGAACCTAGGAGCGTTGAAAAACGATGGTGTTTTCATACAATTGGCCGATAGATCTAATGCCTATCCAAAGGGAGTTTTGGAGGATGTTTTGGTGCAGGTTAATCACTTGATGTTCCCAGCGGATTTCTACGTGCTTGAAATGGATGAATCAGACCATTCCCCGTCATTGCCCATCCTCCTTGGAAGGCCATTCATGAAAACTGCTCGTACGAAGATCGATGTGTTTAATGGCACTTTGACGATGGAATTTGATGGGGAAGTTATTAATTTCAATCTTTCTGATTCTATGAAGTACCCTAGTGAGAATCATTCATGTTTTGCTATTGATATAATTGACTCTTTGGCGCAGGACCATTTGTACAATTTGAAGGACGATGCACTTGAATTGGCCATTGCACAAGGAAGGGACATGCGAAACAATGAAATAGCCACCAAGGAAACCCACGGCATGCATGAAGCATCCTTTGCCGTGCCCCCTAGTGAGGATGTCATTGAGATGGTGGCTGCCCTCGAGTCATTGCCATCACAATCTGGTAAGTTTTTGGACCCAATTCTAAGTTCAGTTTCGGCTAATAAGATGCTTCCCCCAGTTGTGCAGCCACCTACACTTGAACTTAAGCCTTTGCCGAGTCACTTGAAGTACATTTTCTTGGGAGAGGTGATAGGAGCATATTTATGCGACTTAGTTAGTGTGTTTCCTTGCATTTTCTTAGTTAGTTTCTACTTATTATAGTGATTTAAGCTATTTTCGTGTGTTTTCAGGTTCAAATGACAAAGTTGGCAAAAAGATGCAATTTGGAGCATTTTAGAGCAGTTTTGGGCTTGGAATGGATAGCACAAGTATGGAGCAAGATGGATGGACGAAATTGAAGTTCAAGAGAGGCTAGGAATGTGCAAAAGAGTGGAGAAATAAATTCAAGTCAATTAAGATTGATAGGAGCATATTTGTGCGACTTAGTTAGTGTGTTTTCTTGCATTTACTTAGTTATTTGTTGCTTATTATAGTGTCTTAAGTCATTTTCGTGTGTTTGTAGGTCCAATTGGCAAAGTTGGCAAAAAGATGCAATTTGGAGCATTTTAGAGCAGTTTTGGGCTTGGAATGGATAGCACAAGTATGGAGCAAGATGGATGGACGAATTTGAAGTTCAAGAGAGGCTAGGAATGTGCAAAAGAGTTGAAGAAATAAATCCAAGTCAAAGAAGATAAGGAATTAGCTACAAAGAAGGAGAATTATCCAAAACATTATCCAAACTACCTTATCTTATCCTTATCTTATCCAAACCTTATCTTATCTTATCTTACCATGCCTTATCTTATTCTATCCTAATCCTTTCCTAACTTAATTCCTGCTGTAAAAGGGTTTTAATTTCAGTTTAGGAGACATAAAAACCTGATTTCTAGGAACCTTATCCTCTCCTACAAAGGTGCCGCACCCCTTGTCCTTGATCCCTTGGGTTTTTGACCTTCTAGATGTTCTATTTCCTGCTTGGATTACATAACCTTTTCCCCTTAGGATTGTGTTTTATTTTCCTACACAAACTACATTTTGTAATCCTTTTCCTACACTACATGTTTGTGCCGCACCTCCCCCTATAAATAGACCCTTTTGGTGCACCATTCACACACACCATCTCTCATTCACACATCTCTACAATACCATTCAGCCATACCCTCATTGTGCCGCAACTTGCAAGCAAGGCAACTTGCAAGCAAGGAAGAAAGGAATCTGGAGCATTTTCTAGGAAGTTTTCTATCTTTGTTCAATGTTTAATTTTATTTATATTTGTTTGATTGCGAACATGAGGAACTAATTTCTTTATAGTTAGAGGCGAATTCAAAGCCATGGACATATGTTTTATATGAATTGATTTCCTCCAGTTATGATTTCATGAATCGTGAATGTGGTTTGCTTAACTGTTTTATTAAGAACTTGTTCTTGTGTGTTGATTAAGGATGCATACTTAGTTTGCATGCATGAATTTGATGCTAAAATATAAGGGAATTTCACCTAATCGTTATGAACTTATATTTACAAGTAGTGGAGGTTGTTAGTCACGATCGCGTTAAGTAAATTCCTGGCAGGAGTGTCATGTTTTTCATAGTCACGAATGCCTTGTCAATGCTTATGATTTTCACAAAGCTTAATGATCTTTGTTTTGTGTCTCTATCATGCTTTTCATAGTTAGGGAGCTTAATAAAGAATGATTTGGGTTGTCGTATGCTTTTCATCCAATTCAATGAGTCTAGGGAAATCTGATGATTAATTAGTTCTACACAATTAATTTGGGGCATTGTCATTCATGGTTTGTTGAAAGAATAACTGGAAATCGATTTATATGCATATGTTCATGTGTGGAGAATGGCCCTCTAACTCGCCTTTCACCCTTTTCAAATCACAAAATTCGTTTTTTATAAAGTGTTTTATGCAAAGTTTCTGTTTTAAGTTTTAAATTCGTCAAAAACAATCCCCCTTTCATTTCAACTTGTTTTCAGAGTCAAAATCTGTTTTGTTTTAGTCTTTTGAGTCTTTTAAAGTTCTATTTTCGTAAAAATTACTTGTTAGGTCTAGAATTGAGTCTTGTTGATTGTTTCTTGCTGTTTTTAGTGTTTTAAGTTAGTTTTGAGTCAATAGAGTCTAGTTTAGTGTTTTTGAGTCTAATTTGTGTTGATTAGCATCCCTAGTTAATCCCCGGTCTAGAACGATCCCTACTTACGTCATTGCTACAATTGTCATCAATAGGGTTTAATTTGTTGTCAAGTTAATTTTCACATCAAAGATAAGGAATCAGCTACAAAGAAGGAGAATTATCCAACCTTATCTTATCCAAACTAACCTTATCTTACCTTACCTTATCTTATCCTATCCTAATCTTATCCTACCTTAATTCCAGCTACAAGGGGGACTCCTTTTCATATTAGGATGCCTAAAACCTGTTTTTAGGAGGCCTTTTTGTTCTAGAAACATGCCACAACACTCCTTTCTAGAAGCCCTAAAAATCTGACGCCCCTACCTTTCTAGATGGCCTTTTCCTTGTTGGATTGGAGTCCTAAATCCTTTTCCCTGACAACCTAGGCCAAGTAATCCCTAGGCCTATAAATACACACATCTGCTGCTACATTCAGACCACCACCCTCTACCATAAGTCACCTACATCCATCCACCACCATTCACCACACACTCTTGTACCGCAGCTTTGCAAAGGAAGGAAGGAAGAAATCTGGAGCGTTTTCTAGATGTATTCTATCCTTTGTTTTTAATGTTTAAATTTAATTGTCTTTGTTTATTTGTGATCATGAGGAACTAAACCCCTTCTTAGCTAGGGGAGAATTCGAAACTATGAGCATATATGTGATATGAATTGATTTCCTCCAGTTATGATTTCATGAATCGTGGATGTGGTTTGCTTAACTGTTTGATTAAAACTTATTCTTGTATGTTGATTAAGGGTGCACACTTAGTTTACATGCTAGGATTTGATGCTAAAATATAAGGGAGTTTCACCTAATAGTTACAAACTTATATTTACAAGTAGTGGAGGTTGCTAGTCACGATCGCGTTAAATAAATTCCTGGCAGGAGTGTCATACAGTCATAGTCACGAATGTCATGTCAATGCTTATGATTTTCACAAAGCTTAATGATCTTTGATATGTATCTCTAGTATGCAGTCATATAGGGAACTTGATAAGAATAATTTGGTTTGCGGCGCTACGTCCAAATTCAATGAACTTAGGAAAATCTGAAGGTTAATGCGTGCAGTCACGGTTAATTTGGGGCATTGTCATTCATGGTTTATAGAAAGAATAACTGGAAATCGATTTGTGTTGCATATATGTCATGTGTGGAGAAGGATCCTCTAGCTAGCCTTTCACCCATCCAAAACACCCAATTTCGTACCTTTGTTACTTTGTTTCTTTAATTTGCTTAGTTTTAGTTAATTTGGTCAAAAACCCAATCCCCTTTATTTTCTTGTGTCAACTTAGTTAGAATCTGTTTAATTTTGTGTCTTTTAGCATTTTGAGTCAAGTTAAAGTCAGAATTCGTCCAAATAACTCCCTAGTGTCTGTTTTGAGTCTATTTGGTTGTTTTAATCTATTTTGAGTCTTTTAAGTTTGTTTTAATCTGTTTTGAGTCTTTTAAGTTTGTTTTGAGTCTCGTAAGTCTAGTTTAGTGTTTTAGAGTTTAATTGGTGTAGATTAGCATCCCTTCTAATCCCCGGCTAGTACGATCCCTACTTACACATACTACATTGATAGGGTTTAAATTTGAGTGGAATTTAATTTCACATCAAATTTTTGGCGCCGTTGCCGGGGATTAGCAAATTTGCTAATCCCCTGTGTTTCTGTTTGTGTTTTTGTTTTTACGTTTTAGTTTTTGATTTTGTTTTGTTCTGTTTTCTTTGTTTCAGGTACTAAACATGGCAATTGCAAACATTCAAGCTCAATTGGTGAATCTTACTTCTCAATTGTCCCAGATTGCCGAAAGAACCACAATGCACACTGCCCCTACATTTAATGTACCCTATGGGCAAGGACATCAAACTCATCAATTCACTGCGAATGGAGGTGCTTGGGGTTATCAAGGCCATAACCAATCAAAGCACAACCTGTTTTCCAACGCTTACAATTCCGATTGGAGAGATTATTCAGATTATATGTGGGAGGAACCTCAACAAATTCAACAAGGTGGATATTGGCAGCAAGATGGGGAGTTCTATTCAAGATCTGCGCAGCCACCACAACCTCATATACAATATGCCCAACCCAACTCAGGTTCGTCAATAGATTATGATCAAATTCTTGATGAATTAAATTCTTTGGCGCAGGGTTCACAAAATCAAGTTAAGGAGGTTCAACAAGGAGAATATTGGCAGCCATATGAGGAGTTCTATACAACGCCTATGCAGCCACCACAACCTCCCCCACAACAATTCCAATCGAATTCAAGTATGCCTATGAGTTATGATGAAATTCGTGACGTACTAACCTCTTTGAAGCAGGGCTCACAACAAGAAGGGTATTGGCAACCATCTGAGGAGATCTATCAAAAGCCATATGAACCACCACAGCCTCAACCATATTCGGCCCAACCAAGTTCAGGTTTGTCCATGGATAATGACCAAATTGTTCAATTATTAACTACTATGGCGCAGGATATGCAGGACCAAACCAAGACAATAGGTGAATTGAACAATCAACTTGGAGAGATGGTAGAGTTCATGGCACAAATGCAAGAACAAAGCAAACTCTTCAACTCAAACATTGTAAATCCAATGGGAGATTTTGAAATCATTGAAGCTATCACTTTAGAAAGTGCTATGGAGGTTGAAACTGACGCAGAACCGTCCAAACACAACCCTAACATGGATGAACAGATGCTGCTAATTAAGGAGGAGGAAGAAGAAATACCCTTGCCGCAGACCCCTAGTGTTTCTAGGCCATCCAATCAAGAAAGTGAAAAGGACATCGTGGAAGCCCTTCCCAAGGTGCAAAGTGATATCCCAATTCTTGATACACCAATTCAAATTCCAGAATGTGTTGAATTTCTTAAAGAACCTGGTACATCAAGAAGAATGATTCAAGAGAAAGAAGTGGCTGGAGAATATGTAGAATGCATCAAAGAGGATGTTCGTGAGACAACAAAGCCCAAAAAAGTTGAATTTTATGACACGGGACAAGTCACAACCATCACATTCAACATGGCCAAGTGCAAAGTTCCTGAAACTTTCAAAGATGTGGTGTTTGTCCTTGAGTTCTTGTCGGAGCACACAGGTAAGCCACCTCCCCGAATTTCAATTTTGTTTTATACTAATATGTTGTTAATGATTCAGGCACCCACACTAGAATTTAAACCATTGCCGGATCATTTCAAGTATCACCTCCCATTCAAAGATCAATTCCATGCCGTGGCCTCCAATGAAGCATAATTGAAGGATTCGTCTGGCTGGAAGACGTTAAAGCAAGCGCTTCTTGGGAGGCAACCCATGCAAATAAAGAAGACCTAGGAACTCTCGGCTCCACAACCAAATTTGCGTTTCTAAACCCTACTCTTTATTGCTTTTACTTTGCATATTTGTCATGTTTGTTTGTTGTGTTGTTTGCTTGCTTTTGTGTGTGTCTATGTTTGAAACATTGAGGACAATGTTTGGTTTAAGTGTGGGGGGGGTAAACAAAGTGTTTTGTTGAAAATTCGTAGGTTTTTATCACCCATCACTTCTAAGGTTGTTTTTCACTGTTTTGAGTGTTTTTAGTGTGCTTTGAAGTGTTTTTATGTGTCTTGAAAGAAAAATCCGAAAATTTGAAAAAAATTGAAAAAAGTTTGAAAAATACAAAAAGAGTCGTTTTTGTGTGTTTGTTTGTGTCTTAGGGTACCTTCCAACACAATGATGAGGATTTGGTTTTTAATTTCATGACTGTTAAAGAAAGTTACAAACATGGATTGAAGTTTGATATGCTCTTTGGTTTATGCTTGGTTATAGTTGACATTCATGAATTCACATGTAATCACAAAAAGGATAAAATCAGTTTTTGTAACATGCTTGAAGGAAGAAACTCAAACTAACGCTACAACCCTGAGAGACTTGAGCCTATACTTTATTTGGAGAGTTATTAATCTGACATTCTCGTTTTCTAAAGTCGTTGCATGATCTCATCATTCTTTGCTTGGTTGCTACTTAGAATGCATTTCATCATTTAGTTCCAAATACTAGAACTCATGTCCGTTTCATTCAAAGCATAAAATTGATTGCATAACAAATAAACAAGATGAAGTTGTTTAGTTAAAACCAGAGCCAAAAAGCCTTAACCCTTAGCATATGTATTGTAGGTTTAACCCCTTTGAGCCTTATTTAGCCTATTTTCTTTGTTAGCTGCATTATCCTTACCTAGCCTAGTATTTAGGACCATCCTTACCCTTGTTCTTAAGGATAGTGAAGCATAACCTAGAGTGAATTCCCTTTGTTCGTCATTAGGCAGCAAACAAGTGTGGGAGAAGGTTTTTAGTGGTTTTGTGTGCCAAAGAAGTAGAAAAGGGCACGTGTGAGAAGAAAAAAAAAAAACAAAAATCGTAGAAAAAGAAGAAGAAAAGAAAAAGTGTGTGAAAAAGAAAGAAAAAGAGTTGAGAAACAAGTGAGAATGAGCTCACAAGTGTTGGTTGTTGAAGAAAGGGTCCAAAAGTTTGAATCTGGCCCTAGAAGTTGTATGAATCTTCCCTTTGTGTTCAAAGTTAGTTGCTGCATTCAGAAGGGAGTTCTAAGTGTTGATTTCATTACTTTGCTAGCTATTGCTTTAAGAACGTTTGTTTTCCTTACCTTTCTTTGTTAGCCAATGCCTTAGCCCCGTTACAACCCTTAGACTTCTATCTTGATTGTTATGTGTTTCAATATGTGGAGTTTGAGATTGGTCTGAGCATATGGTGTCCCTGCATTCAATTTGGAGTTAGATGCGGCTGGAATGCATAGGAAGCTCCAATTGAATGAACTTGAGGAGATAAGGAATGAAGCATATGAGAATGCTCGAATCTACAAAGAGAAGACCAAGGCCTTTCATGACAAGATGATTCATGGCAAATCATTCTCAATTGGGCAGAAAGTGTTGCTATTCAATTCTCGTCTTCGGTTGTTTCCTGGTAAGTTACGTTCCAAGTGGGTTGGCCCATTTGTTGTTACTAATGTTTTTGTTCATGGTGCAGTGCAAATCAAAAGCTTGAAAAGTGGACAAGAATTCAAGGTGAATGGGCACCGATTGAAGCCATATTATGAGAGCTTTGTGGAGCAAACCGTGGATGACATCTCCTTGGATGCCGTGGGTACCAATCTGGAATGAATGGGCGTTTCGTTCGGCTGTACGACGTTAAAGCAAGCGCTACTTGGGAGGCAACCCATGCATTCAACAAAGGAAGACCTAGGGAGCACTCCAATTCCAGATTTGCGTTCCTAAACCCTTCTCTTTGTTGTTGTTTTCGTTTCTGCCTTGTTTATTGTTTAGTTGCTGTTTTGTTTGTTTGTTGTTTATTTGTGTTAGTTATGCTTGAAACATTGAGGACAATGTTTGATTTAAGTGTTGGGGGGGGGGGGGGGGTAACCAAAGTGTTTTGATGCAAATTCGTAGGGTTTTATCACCCATAACTTCTAATGTTGTTCCTTGCTGTTTTTAAGAGTTTTTAAGCTGTTTTAGTGTGTTTTGACTCAAAAATCCGAAAATTGAAGAATTGTTTTAAAAAACCCGAAAAAGAGTTGTTTTTGTGTGTTTGTTTGTGTCTTAGGGTACCTTCCAACACAATGATGAGGATTCGGTTTGTAATTGCATGACTGTTAAAGAGAGTTGTAAACATGGATGAAAGTTTGATTTACTCTTTGGTTTTTGCTTGGTTGTGGTTATAACTTATGAATTCACATGCAATCATAAAAGAAAAATCAGTTTTTGTAACATGCTTGAAGGAAGGAACTCAAACTAACGCTACAACCTTGTGAGACTTGAGCCTAAACGTTTATTTGGAGAGTTAATAATCTGTGCATTGTTGTTTTCTAAAGTCGTTGCATGATCTCATTATTCTTTGCTTGGTTGCTACTTAGAAGGCGTTTCATCATTTAGTTCCAAACACTAGAACTCATGCCCAATTCATTCTAAGCATGTTATTGATTTGCATAACACATATTCAAGATGAAGTTGTGTAGTGACCACCATAGCCAAATTGCCGTATCTCCCTATTTCATTGTGTTTTGTAGGTTTTAACCCCGTTGAGCCTTGTTTAGCCTATGTTCTTTGTTAACCCACATTATCCTCACCTAGCCTAGATTAGGACCATCCATACCTTTGTTCTTGAAGCATAGTAACGCATGACTCAATATGAATTCCTTTTGATCATTGTTTGGCAGAAAACAAGTGTGGGGGAAGTGAGTTTTGTTGTGGGTGTGCCAAAGTCTTGAATGAGGCATGGCAAAGAAAAGAAAAAGAAAAAAAAAGGAAGAAAAATTCGTGGAAAATAGAAAGAAAAAAAAAGTTGTGAAAAGAATGAAAAAGGAGTTGAAAGGATGTGAAAAAGAGTTCTCAAGTGTCGTTTGTTGAAGGAAGGGTCCAAAACATTGAATCCGGCCCTAATTGTTGCTTGAATCTTCCCTTTGTGTTTAAAAGTTGATTTCTGCATGCTAAAGGGAGTTCTAAGTGTCATATTCATTACTTTGCTTGCTATTGCTTTAAGAACGTTTGTTTTTCCTATCCTTTCGTTGTTAGCCAACTCCCCAAGCCCTGTTACAACCCTTGACTTTAATCTTGAGTGTTGTGTGTTTCAATTTGTGGAGTTTGAATTTGGTTTGAGCATATGGGTCACTGGTTCTCGCATCTAAGTAGTAGCGTTATATTCATGAGATCATATCTAAACATGTTATTAACTCCGGAAATTGCTTTTCTTTGTTATATACATATGTAAGCGTTCGTTTTCATATTTACATCAATCTTCTCACATATAACTAGTGTAGGGTGTGTAGTTAGAAAATCTGAGTGAAGATTGAGTGCATATCTTGTAAGGAGTTGAGGGAATTCTCTAAGGCATGTTACTACATTCAAAACATCGTTTTAATTGGTTATTTGTGAACTAGTAAGTAGTGACTATGATTAAGTATGTGCTTAAGCGTAAAGATGGCCAAAATCTGTGGGAATGATGATTTTTAACATGTCATGTGCATTGGAAATCCCTGAGACAATTGTTGGAAGGTTTAGGTTGTGTTATACTTGTTTTGTTTCGTTTTGTTTACTTTGTTTCGTTCTGTTTTGCTCGAGGACTAGCAAAAGCTAAGTGTGGGGGAATTTGATAGGGGCATATTTATGCACCTTAGTTAGCTTGTTCTTGTGCATTTATGTTGTTTTTCCTTAGTTAAAGTAGTCTTTTAAGCTAGTTTGATGTATTTTCAGGTTCTAAGGGAAAAGTTGGCAAAAAGATGCATTTTAGAGGAAATCTGAGCTTGGAATGGATAGCACAAGCAGTGGGCAAGAAGATGGACGAATTTAGAGTCCAAATGGAGTTAGGAATATGTTTCAAGGTTGGAGAAATAAATTCAAATCATTGAAGATAAGGAATCAGCTCAGAAGAAGGAGAATTATCCAAAACATTATCCAAACAACCTTATCTTATCTTATCTTATCCAATCCTTATCCTATCTTTACTAACCTTATCCTATCCTAATCCTTTTCTAACTCAATTCCTGGTACAATGAGGGTTTATTTTCTGATTGGGGGACATTTAATTTAGGATTCTAGGGACCCTAAGTTCTTGCCGCACCTAGACTTCTAGAAAATCTGATTTCCTTGCCTTGCAAGGCTTTCTAGAAGCCTTATCCCTCCTTATCCAAACCTGCCGCACCTTAGGCCTTTTCCTATTAAAACTCTGATTGTTTTAAACCTATTTTTGGATGAATTTGGCTTTCTAGAAGCCCTAATCTGATTTACCTAGGGTTTTTGGTGCCTATATATATATTTCTACACCCTTCGCCGCAGGTACCACCCTCCATATACATCATTCACGCCATCTACACTACACACATCCCTTGCCGCAGCCTTCATCACCATACCACCATACTTCCTGACCTTGCCGCACCATCCATTCCCCCTAAACACTACTACACCACTCCATATTCTTTCACCCATACACCTAAGTCCCTAAACCTGTCCCGAGTCCTTGTGCCGCAGCAAAGAAGAGGAGAAGAAGCCTTGGACGTGCATGCCATTCAAGTTCAAATTGCTGGAAGTTTTAGGTGTTTCCTTTCTTTTGATTTCAATGTTTAAATTCAATACTCTTTGTTTTGTACGTATGAGGAACTAAACCCCCCTTGGCTAGGGGGGGATTCGAAACCATGTGTATGCTTGCTATATGACTTGATTACCTCTAATTGCGTTTCATAAGTTGTGAATTCAATTTACTTATCTATTTGAATTAAACTGATTTGTGTGTGTTGGTTGAGAGTGCACGCTTAATTGTCATGCATAAATCTAATGCTAGGATATAAGGAAGTTTCACCTAATCGTTACAAACTTATATTCACAAGTAGTAAAGGTTGATGATCTCAATTGTGTTAAGTAAATTTTTGGCATAAGTATCATGCGCTTTCAAAGTTACAAGTGCCTCATCAATACTTATGATTTCCATTGAACGTAATGATCTTTGATTGTATCTCTAGTATGCGCTTTCATATAGAGAACTCTTGAAGAATAATTTGATTGTGATGCGCATTTTCCGTCCAATTCATTGACATAAGGGAAATCTGAAAGTTAATTTAAGCGGACCTAATTAACTTGGAGTGTTGGGAATTCGTGGTTTATGGAATTGCAATTAGAAATCGTTTTGTATGCAAGTATGACATGTGTGGAGAAGAACCCCTTAGCTAGCCTTCCATCCATTCATTTAAACCAAATTCATTTTAAAATCTGTTTTGTTTTACAAAGTTTATGTTTTGTTTTCAAATTCGTCAAACCCAATTCCCCCTTTATTTTGAAGTGTCAAATTAGTTAGAAAGTGATTTAAGGTTGTGTTTTTAAGTGTCTTGAGTCCAGTTATAACATATTTCCGTCAAATTCTTCCTTAGTGCTCAAAACTGCCCAGAAAGTGGTTTTAAGGCAGTTTTGAGTGTTTGTTTGCTGTTTTGAGTCTTTTGGTTTGTTTTAGTGTTTTAAAGTATAGTTTTGCATTCTTTGAGTCTAATTTAGTGTTTTAACTTTGTTTTAAGTTTTTGAGTCAGTTTTCAAGTGATTTAGCAATCCCTCCTAATCCCCGGCCTAGAACGATCCCTACTTACATACTTTGCTACAATTGATAAAAAGAGGGTTTAATTTGTGTGCTTATATATTTTGCATCATTTTTGTAACATGCTTGAAGGAAGAAACTCAAACTAACACTACAACCTTGAGAGACTTGAGCTTATACTTTGTTTGGAGAGTTATTAATCTGTGATTCTTTGTTTTCTAAAGTCGTTGCATGATCTCATCATTCTTTGCTTGGTTTCTACTTAGAATGCGTTTCATCATATAGTTCCAAATACTAGAACTCATGCCCATTTCATTCAAAGCATGGAATTGATTAGCATAACAAATAACAAGATGAAGTTGTTTAGTTAAAACCAGAGCCAAAAAGCCTTAACCCTTTGCATATGTATTGTAGGTTTAGCCCCTTTGAGCCATATTTAGCCTATTTTCTTTGTTAACCATATTATCCTTACCTAGCCTAGATTAGGACCATCCTTACCCTTGTTCTTAAGGCGTGGTGAAGCATGACCTAGAGTGAATTCCCTTTGTTCGTTATTAGGCAGCAAACAAGTGTGGGGGAGGGATTTTAGTGGTTTTGTGTGCCAAAGTAAAAAAGAGGCATGGGTAGGAAAGGAAAAAAAAAAGAAAAAAAAGAAAATTCGTGTGAAAAAGAAAAGAATAAGAAACGTATGTGAAAAAGTGTGAAAAGTGTTCAAAATAAGTGAGATTAAAGCTCACAGGTGTTGGTTGTTGAAGAAAGGGTCCAAAAAAAGTTGAATTCGGCCCTAAGTATGTGTGATCTTCCCTTTATGTATCAAACTTTGTGGCTGCATTTAAAAAGGGAGTTCTAAAGTTTGTGGTTGCATTTAAAAAGGGAGTTCTAAGTGTCAATTTCATTACTTTGCTCGCTATTGCTTTAAGAACGTTTGTTTTCTTTGATTTCTTTGTTAGCCAATACCCTTAGCCCCGTTACAACCCTTAGACTTCTATCTTGATTGTTATGTGTTTCAATATGTGGAGTTTGGGATTGGTATGAGCATATGGTATCCCTGGTTCTAGCGTCTAAGTAGTGGCATTCCATTCATGAGATCATATATATACATGCATTAATAATTCCAGAAAGTGCCTTCTTTGTTAATACATATGTGAGTACTCGTTTTCATGTTTACATCAATCTTCTCACATATACCTAGTGTAGGGAGTGTAGTCAGAAAATCTGTGTGAAAATAGAGTGTATATATTGTGAGGAATTGAGGGATTCTCTAAGGCATGTTACTACATTCAAAATGTTGTTTTAATTGATTGGATGCGAGCTAGTGTGTGGTAACTTTGATTAAGTATGTGCTCGAGAGTAAGGACAACTAAAATCTATGTAAGTAATGATTTTTAACATGTTATGCACCATTGGAAATCCCTGAGGTAATGTTGGAGGGTTTAGGTTATGTTTTGTTTGTTTGTTTTGCTCGAGGACTAGCAAAAGCTAAGTGTGGGGGAATTTGATAGGAGCATATATATGCGACTTTGTTAGCTTGTTTCCTTGCATTTTCTTAGTTAGTTTCTACTTATTATAGTGATTTAAGCTATTTTCGTGTGTTTTTAGGTCCAATTGGCAAAGTTGGCAAAAAGATGCAATTTGGAGCATTTTAGAGCAGTTTTGGGCTTTGAATGGATAGCACAAGTATGGAGCAAGATGGATGGACGAATTTGAAGTTCAAGAGAGGCTAGGAATGTGCAAAAGAGTTGAAGAAATAAATCCAAGTCAAAGAAGATAAGGAATCAGCTACAAAGAAGGAGAATTATCCAAAACATTATCCAAACTACCTTATCTTAACCTTATCTTACCTTATCTTATCCTAATCTTATCCTACCTTAATTCCAGCTACAAGGGGGACTCCTTTTCATATTAGGATGCCTAAAACCTGTTTTTAGGAGGCCTTTTTGTTCTAGAAACATGCCACAACACTCCTTTCTAGAAGCCCTAAAAATCTGATGCCCCAACCTTTCTAGATGGCCTTTTCCTTGTTGGTTTGGAGTCCTAAATCCTTTTCCTTGACAACCTAGGCCAAGTAATCCCTAGGCCTATAAATACACTATTTTGCTGCACCATTCAGACCACCACCCTCTACCATAACTCACCTACATCCATCGACCACACACTCATTGCGCCGCAGCCTTGCAAGGAAGGAAGAAATCTGGAGCGTTTTCTTGGTGTATTCTATCCTTTGTTTTCAATGTTTAAATTTAATTGTCTTTGTTTGATTGCGAACATGAGGAACTAATTTCTTTATAGTTAGAGGCGAATTCGAAGCCATGGACATATGTTTTATATGAATTGATTTCCTCCAGTTATGATTTCATGAATCGTGAATGTGGTTTACTTATCTGAGTTATTAAGAACTTGTTCTTGTGTGTTGATTAAGGAGTCCTACTTAGTTTGCATGCATGAATTTGATGCTAAAATATAAGGGAGTTTCACCTAATCGTTACAAACTTATATTTACAAGTAGTGGAGGTTGCTAGTCACGACCGCGTTAAGTAAATTCCTGGCAGGAGTGTCATGCTTTTCATAGTCACGAATGTCATGTCAATGCTTATGGTTTTCACAAAGCTTAATGATCTTTGTTTCGTGTCTCTATCATGCTTTTCATAGTTAGGGAGCTTAATAAAGAATGATTTGGGTTGTCGTATGCTTTTCATCCAATTCAATGAGTCTAGGGAAATCTGAGAATTAATTAGTTCTACACAATTAATTTGGGGCATTGTCATTCATGGTTTGTCGAAAGAATAACTGGAAATCGATTTATATGCATATGTTCATGTGTGGAGAATGACCCTCTAACTAGCCTTTCACCCTTCTTAATTCATCAAAATCGTTTTTTCTAAAGTTTTTATGCAAAGTTTCTGTTTTAGTTTTCAATTCGTCAAAAACAATCCCCCTTTCATTTCAACTTGTTTTCAGAGTCAAAATCTGTTTTGTTTTAGTCTTTTGAGTCTTTTAAAGTTCTATTTTCGTCAAAATTACTCCCTAGTGTCTGTTTTGAGTCTATTTGGTTGTTTTAAGATGTTTTGAGTGTTTTAAGTTAGTTTTGAGTCAATAGAGTCTAGTTTAGTGTTTTTGAGTCTAATTTGTGTTGATTAGCATCCCTAGTTAATCCCCGGTTTAGAACAATCCCTACTTGCATCTTTACTACAATTGTCATCAATAGGGTTTAATTTGTGTGTCAAGTTAATTTTCACATCATAGGTTGCCTAATTACTCATTCTAGAAGCCCAAAACCGTGCCTAACACATTCCCCTTTTGTTTCAATCCTTGCTGCACAAGGGAGAGGTTTTCTTGCCTATTTTCTGTCATAAAACACATTCCTCTTTTGTTTCAATCCTTGCTGCACAAGAGAGAGGTTTTCTTGCCTATTTTCTGCCCAAAAATACTTCCCCTTTCTCTTACAAATCAATGCCACACCTTCTTTCCCTTTCTCTCTTAATTTCTGACCTTTAAAACACATTCCTTTTCTCTCCTACATATTCTGCCAAATTTCAAATTCTTATTCTCTTTGATTTTCTGATTCTTTCTTACCTATTGAATTGTGGAACCAAAATAGCTAAGTATTGAACCTTTCCTATTATTTTCTGAGTACCCTAGCCCTTTAAATAAAGGTTGTTGCACCATTTAAATCTCTCTACACAATTTTTGCCGAAAATCCACAATCCAACCTTCACCATAACTCACCTATATCCATCCACCACCACTGCCACCTTGTGTTGCAGCAAAGGAGAAGGAAGGAGACCCTTGGGCGTGCTTGCATTCAAGACGTTGGATTGCTGGAACGTTTCTAGGTGTAATCTATCTTTGTTTTCAATGTTTAATTTAATTTCTCTTTGTTTTGCTGTGAACATGAGGAGCTAAACTCATTTGGCTAGGGGGAATTTCAAAGCCATGAATATATTTGCAATATGAATTGATTACCTTCTGTTGTGATTTCATAAATTGTGAATGCAATTTGCTTAACTGTTTGATTCAGAACTTATTCTTGTATGTTGATTAAGGATGCATACTTAGTTTGCATGCATGAATTTGATGCTAGAATATAAGGGAGTTTAACCTAATCGTTATGAATATTCACAAGTAGTGAAGGTCGCTGGTCACGATCATGTTAAGTAAATTCCTGGGAGGAGTATCATGCGCTTTCGTAGTTACGAATGCCTTGTCAATGCTTATGATTCTCATAGAACTTAATGATCTTTGATTGTATCTCTATTATGCGCTTTCATGTAGGGAACTTTTGAGGAATAATTTGATTGCGATGCGCTATTTCCGTCCAATTCTATGACATAAGGAAAATCTGAGGGTTAATTTAAGCGTACCTAATTAATCTGGGGTGTTGAGTTTCATGGTTTATCGAATGAACAACTGAAAATTGATTTGTATGCAACTGTGTCATGTGTGGAGAAAAACCTTCTAGCTAGCCCATCATCCATCCAATTCACCAAATTTGTCCAAATCTGTCTAGTTCTAGTTTCTGATTTGTTTTACGTTATTTTCGTCCAAAACCCAATCCCCCTTTACTTTGTTGTGTTAATTCGGTTAGAATCCGTCCAATTTTTGTTTTTAAGTGTCGCTGCTTGTGGTGTGTGTTCCATGCAAGGATATCTCACGGATAAGTGCCCTCAATTGTGATAGGAGCATATTTACATCACTTAGTTAGCTTGTTTCCTTGCGTTTACGTTGTTAGTTCTTAGTTATTTTAGTCTTTTAAGCCATTTTCGTGTGTTTTCAGGTTCTAAGGGCTAAAGGAGCAAGAAAGTGCATTTTGGTGCCTTTTGGAGCAGTTTTGGGCTTGGAATGGATTGCACATGCTTGGAGCTAAGTGGATGGACGAAATTGAAGATCAAATGAGCTTAGGATTGAATGAAGAATAAAGAGTTCGAAATTGGAAGCCAAAGTTTCTAAAGTTGGAAGTTTCTATTCTTGGCTTAGAAGTTTTCTAATCCTTCCTCACCTATGTTCCGGCCATAAAAGGGTTCCAAAACATGTTAGGTTGCCTCATTAAATGTTTCTAGAAGTCCTAGAACCTTTCCCTAACCTTGCCGCATATCTCCTTTCCCTTTCTTCCAAAATCTGCCACATAAGTGCCTTTCCCTTTCTCTCCACAACCTTGCCGCACAAGGGATCCTCTTCTTACTTATTTTCTGACCCGAAATCACATTCCCTTTGTGTGCTATGCCTTGCCACACAAGGAGGAGCCTTTCTTACTTATTTTGTGCCTCAAAACACATTCCTAAATCTGTCTTACATATTCTGCCGAATTTCACTTTCTTATTCTCTTTGATTTTCTGATTCTTTCTTACCTATTAAATTGTGGAAACAAAATAGCTAAGTATTGAACCTTTCCTATTATTTTCTGATTGCCTTTCAACCCTAGCCCTATAAATAAAGCCATCGGCACCATTAAAGGGCCCTGAACACATTCTCTGCATCCATTCCATCCACCTATCTACCTATCCATCCTCTACCACCCATCACCACCCATTCTACACACCTTAACCCCTTGTGCCGTAGCTCTACAAAGGAAGAAGGAGAGGATTAACTTGAAGCCGTGCCTAGCCATTCAAGACGTTGGATTGCTGGAACGTTTCTAGGTGTAATCTATCTTTGTTTTCAATGTTTAATTTAATTTCTCTTTGTTTTGCTATGAGCATGAGGAGCTAAACCTTTTTAGCTAGGGGAAATTTCAAAGCCATGAACATATTTGCAATATGAATTGATTAATTCCAGTTGTGATTTCATAAAGTGTGAATGCAATTTGCTTAACTTTTTTATTGATAACTTATTCTTGTATGTTGATTAAGGAGGCCTACTTAGTTTGCATGCTTGAATCTGATGCTAGAATATAAGGGAGTTTCACATAATTGTTACAAACTTATATTCACAAGTAGTGAACGTTGCTGGTCACGATCGTGTTAAGTTAAATTCCTAGCGTGAGTATCATGATGTCATAGTTACGAATGCTTTGTCAATGCTTATGATTTTCATAGAGCGTAATGATCTTTGATTATATCTCCATTATGATGTCATGTAGGGAACTTTTGAAGAATGCTTTGGGTTGTCGAATGATGTCATCCAATCCAATAATACAAGGAAAATCTAAGGGTTAACTAGTGATGTCACGGTTAATCTGGGGCATTGTCATTCATGGTTTATTGAAAAAGCAATTGGAGATTGATTTGTATGCAAGTGTTATGTGTGGAGAAGAACCCTCTAGCTAGCCCATCATCCATCCAATTCACCAATTTCGTGCAAATCTGTTTAGTTTCAGTTTCAGTTTTGTTTTTAGCTTAATTTCGTCCAAAACCCAATCCCCCTTTACTTTCTTGTGTTAGATTAGTTAGAAGTGTGTTTAAATCTATTCAAATTAGCGTTTTGAGTCTTACTAGTCTAGAATTCGTCCAAATGAGTCCCTAGTGTCTCTTTTGAGTCTTTTTGGTTATTTTAAGTTGTTTTGAGTCTTTTAAGTTTGTTTTGAGTCTTCCGAGTCTTGTTAAGTGTTTTTAACTTTGTTTTTATGTTTTTGAGTCAGTTTAGAGGTTTTAGCAAGCCCTCCTAATCCTCGATCCAGAACGATCCCTACTTGTATCTATACTACAATTGTCAACAAGAGGGTTTAATTTGTGTGCTATTTTACATCGCATCAAATTTTTGGCGCCGTTGCCGGGGATTAGCCCCCGTTGTTTCCTTTGTTTTCTTTTTCGTGTCCTTTGTTTTAGTTGCTGACTTTGTTTCTGTTTGTGTTTCTGTTTGTGTCTTTTACTTTTGATATTTGATTTAGTTTTCTTTCTTTGGTTTCAGGTATTGGAGAAGCAAGACATGGATTTTGCTAACATTCAAGCTCAATTGGCGAATCCTACTTCTCAATTGTCCCAGATTGCCGAAACAACCACAATGTACACTGCTCAAACTCATCAACGTGCTCAATTTGCTGTGAATGAAGATGCTTGGGGTTATCAAAGCTATGATCAATCAAGGGATAACATGTTTTCCAATGCTTACAATTCCGATTGGAGAGATTATTCAGATTATAGGTGGGGGGAACCTCAACAATTTCAACAAGGTGGATATTGGCAGCAAGATGAGGAGTTCTATTCAAGACCTATGCAACCATCACAGCCTTCCCCACAACAATTCCAATCAAATTCAAGTATGTCCATGAATTATAATGAAATTCTTGATGAATTAATTTCTTTGACGCAGGGCTCACAACGAGAAGAATACTCACAGCCATCTGAGGAGTTCTATCAATGGCCATATGCACCATCACAATCTTCCCAAACAAATCCAGGTACGTCAATGGATAATGACCAAATTGTTCAATTACTCACCTCTTTGACACAGGAAGCAGAGAATCAAGACCAAAGGATGAGCGAATTGAAGAATCAAATGGGAGAGATTATGGAGTTCATGACACAAATTCAAAAGCAAAGTGAACTCTCCAACTCAACTATTGAAAATTCGAAGGAAGATTTTGAAATCCATGATGCTATCACTTTGGGAAGTGCTATGGACGTTGGAGCTGACCTAAAAACGTCCAAACATAGCCTAGAAGTGGATGAGGAGCTGCTGATTGAGGAGGAGGAAGAAGACACACCCACAGCAAGAGAAGAACAACCCTTGCCACAGCCCCCTAAGCCCTTTCAACAACCCACCACAAGTAAGGACGTCCCAAATTCATCTCATTCTAATGTTATTCCTCCGAATGCACCTTTTCCTCGCAGGTTTTTAATTCCCAAGAAAGATGAAAGTGAAAAAGACATCGTGGAAGCCTTCCCAAAGGTGCAAAGTGATATTCCAATTCTTGGTGCAACAAATCAAGTTCCAGAATGTGTTGAACTGTTCGAAGAGAATTGTATATCAAGAAGAATGATTCAAGAGTAAGAAGTGGCTGGAGAATACCAAGAATTCATCAAAGAGGACGTATATGAGACAACAAAGCCCAAAGAAGTTGAGTTTGATGACACGGGACAAGTCACAACCATCATAGTAAATCTGCCCAAATGCATCATGTGTTTGTTGATTGAAGGTCGACACTTAATTGGCATGCATAAATATGATGCTAGAGTATAAGGGAGTTTCACATAATCGTTACAAACTTATATTCATATGTAGTGAAGGTTGCTAGTCACAATCGCGTTAAGTTCAATTCCTAGCATGAGTGACATGATGTCATAGTTGCAAGTGCTTTGTCAATGCCTATGATTTTCATTGAATGTAATGATCTTTGATTGTATCTCTATTATGATGTCATGTAGGGGACTTTTGAAGAATGCTTTGGGTTGTCGAATGATGTCATCCAATCCAATAATACAAGGAAAATCTAAGGGTTAACTAGTGATGTCATGGTTAATTTGGGGCATTGTCGTTCATAATTCAATGAAGGAGTAACTAGAAATCGAGTCGTTTGCATACATGTCATGTGTGGAGAAAGAGCCTCTAGCTAGCCCATCATCCATCCAATTCACCAATTTCGTGCAAATCTGTTTAGTTTTAGTTTCTGTTTTGTTTTTTGCTTAATTTCGTCCAAAACCCAATCCCCCTTTACTTTCTTGTGTTAGATTAGTTAGAAGTGTGTTTAAATCTGTCCAATTTAGTGTTTTGAGTCTTACTAGTCTAGAATTCGTCCAAATCAGTCCTTAGTGTCTGTTTTGAGTCTTTTTAGTTGTTTTAAGCTGTTTTGAGTCTTTTTAGTTTGTTTTGAGTCTTGTGAGTCTTGTTAAGTGTTTTTAACTTTGTTTTTATGTTTTTGAGTCAGTTTAGAGGTTTTAGCAAGCCCTCCTAATCCCCGGTCCACAACGATCCCTACTTGCATCTATACTACAATTGTCAACAAGAGGGTTTAATTTGTGTGCTTAACATGTTTCGCATCAAATTTTTGGCGCCGTTGCCGGGGATTAGCAACTTTGCTAATCCCTAGTTTCCTTTTTGTTTATTTATTTTTTTTCTTTGTTTCTGTTTGTGTCTTTTACTTTTGATATTTGATTTTGTTTTACTTCTTTGATTTCAGGTATTGGAGAAACAAGGCATGGATTTTGCTAACATTCATGCCCAATTGGCGAATCTTACTTCTCAATTGTCCCAGACTGCCGAAACAACCACAATGTACACTGCTCAAACTCATCAACGTGCTCAATTCGCTGTGAATGAAGATGCTTGGGGTTATCAAGGCTATGATCAATCAAGCGACAACATGTTTTCCAACACTTACAATTCAGATTTGAGTGGTCATTCAAACTCTATGTGGTGGGAATCTCAACAAGTTCAACCCGAAGGCTATTGGCAGCCATATGAGGAGTTTTATTCAAGACCTATGCAGCCACCACAACCTTCCCCACAACAATTCCAATTGAATTCAAGTATGTCCCTGAGTTATGATGAAATTCTTGATGTACTAACCTCTTTGACGCAGGGCTCACAACAAGAAGAATACTCACAGCCATCTGAGGAGTTCTATCAATGGCCATATGCACCATCACAGCCTCCACCACAATCTTCCCAAACAAATTCAGCTACGTCAATGGATAATGATAAAATTCTTGAGTTACTCACTTCTTTATCTCAAGGACAAGAAAATCAAAACAAAAGGGTGGACCATCTGGAAAAGCAAATTGGGCAGATTGCAAAGCTCATGGTACAAATTCAAGAACAACGTGAACTCTCCAACTCAACTATTGTCAATTCAATTGGAGACTTTGAAATTGCTGAAGTTATCACTTTGGAAAGTGCTATGGAGGTTGGAGCTGACCTAAAAACGTCCAAACATAGCCTAGACGTGGATGAGGAGCTGCTGATTGAGGAGGAGGAAGAAGACACACCCACAGCAAGGGAAGAACAACCCTTGCCGCAGCCCCCTAAGCCCTCTCAACCACCCACCACAAGTAAGGACGTCCCAAATTCAATTCATTCTAATGTTATTCCTCCGAATGCACCTTTTCCTCGCAGGTTTTTAATTCCCAAGAAAGATGAGAGTGAAAAAGACATTGTGGAAACCATTCCAAAGGTGCAAAGTGATATCCCAATTCTTGGCACACCAAATCAAGTTCCAGAATGTGTTAAACTGTTCGACGAGAATTGTACATCAAGAAGAATGATTCAAGAGCAAGAAGTGGCTTGAGCATATGAAGAATGCATCAAGGAGGATATTCATGAGACAACAAAGCCCAAAGAAGTTCAATTTTATGACACGGGCCAAGTCCCAACCATCAGAGTAAATCTGGCCAAATGCAACATTCCTGAAACTTTCACAGATGTGGTGTTTGTAATTGAGTTCTTATCGGACAAAGCAAGTATGCCATCTTCTCCAATTTCAATTTTGTTTTCTACTAACTTGCTGATTTTAGTGATTCAGGCACCCATACTAGAATTTAAACCATTGTCGGATCATTTCAAGTATCACCTTCCATTCAAAGATTAATTCCATGTCGTGGCCTCCAATGAAGCTTAATTGGAGGTATCATCCGGCTGCACGACGTAAAAGCAAGCGCTTCTTGGGAGGCAACCCACGCATTCAACGGAGGACCTAGGAATCACTCCAATTCCAGATTTGCGTTCCTAAACCCTTCTCTTTGTTGTTGTTTCTATTCTGCCATGTTTAGTTTGTTTATTTGTTGTTTGTTAGTTTGCTTTTTTTTCTGTGAGTTTATGCTTGAAACATTGAGGACAATGTTTGATTTAAGTGTGGGGGGGGGTAACAAAGTGTTTTTGATGCAAATTCGTGGGATTCTGTCACCCATTACTTCTAAAGTTGTTTCTCACTGTTTTAAAGTGTTTTTAAGCTGTTTTGGAGTGTTTTTGTGTGTTTTGCCTTAAAAATCCGAAAATCTCATAAAAATTTGAAAAATTGTTTTGAAAAACCCAAAAAGAGTTGTTTTTGTGTCGTTTTTGTGTGTTTGTGTCTTAGGTACCTTCCAACACAATGATGAGGATTTGGTTTTTAATTACACTGTTAAAGAAAGTTATAAACATGGATGAAAGTTTGATTTACTCTTTGGTTTATGTTTGGTTGTGGTTATAATTTATGAATTCACATGCAATCATAAAGGAAAAATCAGTTTTTGTAACATGCTTGAAGGAAGGAACTCAAATTAAAGCTACATCCCTGTGAGACTTGAGCCTAAACGTTCTTTTGGAGAGTTATTGATCTGTTATTTTTGTTTTCTAAAGTCGTTGCATGATCTTATTATTCTTTGCTTGGTTGCAACTTAGAAGGCGTTTCATCATTTAGCTCCAAATGCTAGAACTCATGCCCATTTCATTCAAAGCATGACATTGATTTGCATAACACATATCAAGATGAAGTTGTGTAGTGACCACCATAGCCAAAAAGCCGTACCCCCTTTTCATATGTTTTGTAGCCTTTGAGCCTTGTTTAGCCTATGTTCTTTGTTAACCCCATTATCCTTACCTAGCCTAGTGTTGGACTATCCATACCCTTGTTCTTAAAGGATAATGAAGCATAACTTAAAATGAATTCGTTTTGAACTACATTATGCAGTAAATTAAGTGTTGGGGAAAGATTGGTTGTTCTAGGCCCAGTTCTACATTTTGTGTTTCAAAAGAAAAGAAAATTCGTGGAAACACGAAAAGAAAAAGAAAAAGTTGTGAAAAGAATGAAAAAGAGTTTGAAAAGAAGAAAGAATGAGTTTAAGAGTGTTGATTGTTGAAGAAAGGGTCCAAAACATCAAATCTGGCCCTCAAATGTGTAAATCTCCCATTTTTGTTCAAAGTTAAATTTATGCATTCCAAAGCGAATTCTAAGTGTTGATTTCATTGCTTTGCTTGTTATTCTTTAAGAACCCTTGTTTTCCATATCCTTTCTTTCTTACCCAACAACCCAAGCCCCGTTACAACCCTTTAACTTTGATCTTGGGTGTTGTGTGTTTCAATATGTGGAGTTTGGAATTGGTATGAGCATATGGTGTCACTGGTTCTCGCATCTAAGTAGTAGCATTCCATTCATGAGATCATATCTAAATATGCTTATTAACTCCAGAAAGTGCTTTCTTTGTTGCAACATATGTGAGTATTAGTTTTCATGTTTACATCAATCTTCTCACATATACCTAGTGTAAGGTGTGTAGTCAGAAAATCTGAGTGAAAAAAGAGTGCATATCTAGTAAGGAATTGAGGGAATTCTCTAAGGCATGTTACTACATTCAAAATGTTGTTTTAATTGATTAAGTGCGAGCTAATGAATGGTGACCATAATTAAGTATGTGCTTATGGGTAAGGATGACCAAAATCTGTGTAAGTGATGATTTTTAATATGTCATGTGCATTGGAAATCCCTAAGGCAAATGTTGGAAGGTTTAGATTGAGTTTTGTTTCTTTTGTTTCTTTTGTTTTGCTCGAGGACTAGCAAAAGCTAAGTGTGGGGGTATTTGATAGGAGCATATTTACATCACTTAGTTAGCTTGTTTCCTTGCATTTACGTTGTTAGTTCTTAGTTATTTTAGTATTTTAAGCTATTTTCGTGTGTTTGTAGGTCTAATGTGCAAAGTATGCAAGAAAGTACATTTTGGTGCCTTTTGGAGCAGTTTTGGGCTTGGAATGGATTGCACATGCTTGGAGCTAAGTGGATGGACGAAATTGAAGATCAAATGAGCTTAGGATTGAATGAAGAATGAAGAGTTCAAAATTGGCAGCCAAAAGTTTCTAAAGTTGGAAGTTTCTATTCTTGGAGGTTTCCATTCTTGAAAGTTTCTATTCTTGGCTTAGAAGTTTCCTAATCCTTCCTCACCTATGTTCCAGCCATAAAAGGGTTTCAAAACATGTTAGGTTGCCTCATTACATGTTTCTAGAAGTCCTAGAACCTTTCCCTAACCTTGCCGCGTATCTCCTTTCCCTTTTCTTCCAAAATCTGCCACATAAGTGTCTTTCCCTTTCTCTCCACAACCTTGCCGCACAAGGGATCCTCTTCTTACCTATTTTCTGACCCAAAATTACATTCCCTTTTATTTCAATTCTTGCCACACAAGGGGAGAGAATTCTTACCTATTTTGTGCCTCAAAACACATTCCTGAATCTGTCCTACACAATTCTGCCGAATTTCCTTTCCTATTCTCTTTAATTCCTGCACCTTACTTGCCTATTTTCCATTCATTTCTGACTTTTAATTATAGGACAAAATAGCTAAGTTATTCCCTTCCCTAAAACACAACAAAACTGTGCCTTCCTCCCTTTAAAATACATATGCCGCACCATTTAGTCTCTCTGGGCGCAGAACAGATTCTCTGCATCCATTTCATCCACCTATCTACCTATCCATCCTCTACCACCCATCACCACCCATTCTACACACCTTAACCCCTTGTGTCGCAGCTTTACAAAGGAAGAATGAGAGGATTAACTTGAAGCCGTGCCTAGCCATTCAAGACGTTGGATTGCTGGAACGTTTCTAGGTGTAATCTATCTTTGTTTTCAATGTTTAATTTAATTTCTCTTTGTTTTGCTGTGAACATGAGGAGCTAAACCCCTCTCGGCTAGGGGTGATTTCAAAGCCATGATTATGTGTGCAATTTGAGTGATAAATTCCAGTTATGAATTCTTGAATTGTGAATGCAATTGGCTTAACTGTTTGATTAAGAACTTATTTGTGTTTGTTGATTGAGGGTCGACACTTAATTGGCATGCATAAATGTGATACTAGAGTATAAGGGAGTTTCACATAATCGTTACAAACTTATATTCATCTGTAGTGAAGGTTGCTAGTCACAATCGCGTTAAGTTCAATTCCTAGCATGAGTGACATGATGTCATAGTTGCAAGTGCTTTGTCAATGCTTATGATTTTCATTGAACGTAATGATCTTTGATTGTATCTCTATTATGATGTCATGTAGGGGACTTTTGAAGAATGCTTTGGGTTGTCTAATGATGTCATCCAATCCAATAATACAAGGAAAATCTAAGGGTTAACTAGTGATGTCACGGTTAATTTAGGGCATTGTCGTTCATAATTCAATGAAGGAGTAACTGGAAATCGAGTCGTTTGCATACATGTCATGTGTGGAGAAAGAGCCTCTAGCTAGCCCATCATCCATCCAATTCACCAATTTCGTGCAAATCTATTTAGTTTTAGTTTATGTTTTGTTTTCAGCTTAATTTCGTCCAAAACCCAATCCCCCTTTACTTTCTTGTATTAGATTAGTTAGAAGTGTGTTTAAATCTGTCCAATTTAGTGTTTTGAGTCTTACTAGTCTAGAATTCGTCCAAATCAGTCCCTAGTGTCTGTTTTGAGTCTTTTTGGTTGTTTTAAGCTGTTTTGAGTCTTTTTGGTTGTTTTAAGCTATTTTGAGTCTTTTTAGTTTGTTTTGAGTCTTGTGAGTCTTGTTAAGTGTTTTTAACTTTGTTTTTATGTTTTTGAGTCAGTTTAGAGGTTTTAGCAAGCCCTCCTAATCCCCGGTCCAGAACGATCTCTACTTGCATCTATACTACAATTGTCAACAAAAGGGTTTAATTTGTGTGCTTAACTTGTTTCGCATCAACGGCACAAGAGGAGGACAAGTTGGTGAGAGTGCTTCGGGAATACAAAACTACCATTGGGTGGACATTGGCCGATATAAAGGGAATTAGCCCAACCACTTGCATGCATCGAATACTCTTGGAAGAAGGCGCCAAACCATCTAGAGAAGCACAACGCCGACTCAATCCACCCATGATGGACGTTGTAAAGAAAGAAATCATCAAGCTCCTAGATTGTGGGTTGATTTACCCAATTTATGATAGCCGTTGGGTCTCTCCGGTCCAAGTTGTTCCTAAGAAGTCCGGAGTGACGGTTGTGAAAAATGAAGAGAACGAGCTTGTGCGCACCCGAATCCAAACAGGTTGGCGGGTGTGCATCGACTATAGGAAGATCAACACCACAACAAGGAAGGATCACTTCCCTTTGCCGTTTATGGACCAAATGTTAGAGAGGTTAGCCGGTCATGTGTTTTATTGTTTTCTTGATGAATATTCCGGGTATAATCAGATTGTTATAGCGCCGGATGACCAAGAAAAGACCACATTCACGTGCCCCTTTGGTACATTTGCCTATCGACGCATGCCCTTCAGTCTATGCAATGCTCCTGCCACGTTTCAAAGGTGTATGGTTAGTATATTCTCTGATTATGTTGAAAAGATTGATGCGATGTAAAACAGCACACAAATTAAACCCTCTTGTTGACAATTGTAGTATAGATGCAAGTAGGGATCGTTCTGGACCGGGGATTAGGAGGGCTTGCTAAAACCTCTAAACTGACTCAAAAACATAAAAAACAAAGTTAAAAACACTTAACAAGACTCACAAGACTCAAAACAAACTTAAAGACTCAAAACAGCTTAAAACAACCAAAAAGACTCAAAACAGACACTAGGAACTGATTTGGACGAATTCCAGACTAGTAAGACTCAAAACACTAATTTAGACAGATTTAAACACACTTCTAACTAATCTAACACACTTAATTAAATGGGGATTGGGTTTTGGACGAAATTAAGCTAAAAACAAAACAGAAACTAAAACTAAACAGATTTGCACGAAATTGGTGAATTGGATGGATGATGGGCTAGTTAGGAGGTTCTTCTCCACACATGACATACTTGCAAACAAAACGATTTCTAGTTGCTTTTCAATAAACCATGAATTCTCAAAGCCCCAGATTAACCGTGAATTGCACTAATTAACCCTCAGATTTTCCTAATTTTATTGAATTGGATGATTGCATACAACAACCCAAAGCATTCTCCACAAGTTCCCTACATGAATTGCATAATAGAGACACAAGCAAAGATCATTAAGTTCTCTGAAAATCATAAGCATTGACAGGGCACTCGTAACTATGAATTGCATGATACTTATGCCAGGAATTTACTTAACACAATTGTGACTAGCAACCTTCACTACTTATGAATATAAGGTCATAACGATTAGGTGAAACTCCCTTATATCCTAGCATCAGATTTATGCATGAAAATTAAGCGTGCACTCTCAACCAACACACACAAATCAGTTTTAATTCAACAGATAAGTAAATTGAATTCACAACTTATGAATCACATCTGGATGTAATCAAATCATATTGCAGTCATATTCATGGCTTTGAATAGCCCCCTAGCCAAAAGGGCTTAGTTCCTCATGTTCACAGCAAAACAAAGAGAAATTAAATTAAACATTGAAAACAAAGATAGATTACACCTAGAAACATTCCAGCAATCCAATGTCTTGAATGGCTAGGCACGGCTTCAAGTTAATCCTCTCCTTCTTCCTTTTTAGAGCTGCGGCACAAGGGGTTAAGGTGTGTAGAATGGGTGGTGATGGGTGGTAGAGGATGGATAGGTAGATAGGTGGATGGAATTGATGCAGAGAATCTGTTTAGAGAGGGAGAGAGACTAAATAGTGCGGATGGCTTTATTTATAGGGCTAGGGTTGAAAGGCAATTAGAAAATAATAGGAAAGGTTCATAACTTAGCTAATTTGTCTCACAATTTAATAGGTAAGAAAGAATCAGAAAATCAAAGAGAATAAGAAAGTGAAATTCGGCAAAATATGTAAGACATATTTAGGAATGTGTTTTGAGGCACAAAATAAGTAAGAAAGGCTCCTCCTTGTGCGGGAAGGCATAGAACACAAAGGGAATGTGATTTTGGGTCAGAAAATAGGAAAGAACAGGATCCCTTGTGCGGCAAGGTTGTGGAGAGAAAGGGAAAGGCACTTATGTGGCAGATTTTGGAAGAAAAGGGAAATGAGATATGCGGTAAGGTTAGGGAAAGGTTCTAGGAGTTCTAGAAACATGTAATGAGGCAACCTAACATGTTTTGAAACCCTTTTATGGCTGGAACATAGGTGAGGAAGGATTAGGAAACTTCTAAGCCAAGAATAGAAACTTTCAAGAATGGAAACCTCCAAGAATAGAAACTTCCAACTTTAGAAACTTTGGCTTCCAATTTTGAACTCTTCATTCTTCATTCAATCCTAAGCTCATTTGATTTTCAATTTCGTCCATCCACTTAGCTCCAAGCATGTGCAATCCATTCCAAGCCCAAAACTGCTCCAAAAGGCACCAAAATGCACTTTCTTATTCCTTTAGCCCTGAGAACCTGAAAACACACGAAAATGGCTTAAAAGACTAAAATAACTAAGAACTAACAACCTAAATGCAAGGAAACAAGCTAACTAAGTGATGTAAATATGCTCCTATCAAAGATCATTGAGATATTCATGGATGATTTTTAGTGTGTTTGGTGATTCATTTGATGGTTGCTTGAATAATCTCACTTTAATCTTGAAACATTGCATTGAAACAAACCTTGTGTTAAATTGGGAGAAATGTCATTTTATGGTTAAACAAGGTATTGTTTTGGGTCACATAATTTCTGAAAAAGGCATTGCGGTTGATAAGTCTACAGTAGATCTTGTGCGTTACTTACCCTCTCCTACTTCAGTTAGAGAGGTACGTTCTTTTCTTGGCCATGCAGGGTTTTATAGGCGATTCATCAAGGACTTTTCAAAGATTGCACAACCCCTGTGCCAATTGCTTCAAAAGGAAGTGGCCTTTGAGTTCAACAAGGAGTGTGAAACGACATTCAACAGTCTCAAAGAATCACTCACCTCGGCTCCCATCATCACTCCACCAGATTGGAGCCTTCCTTTCGAGCTTATGTGCGATGCATCCGACTATGCATTAGGAGCTGTTTTGGGGCAAAGAAAAGACAAGCACCCGCATGTCATATACTACGCCTCTCGGACTCTCAATGATGCCCAATTGAACTACTCCACAACGGAAAAAGAACTTCTAGCTGTACTTTTTGCTTTCGATAAACTTCGTTCATACTTAATTGGCACTAAAGTGATTGTATATTCTGACCATGCAGCCTTGAAGTATCTTCTCACCAAGAAGGAGGCCAAGGCTGATTTGTTGGATGCTTCTACTACAAGAATTTGACATTGAAATTCGGGACAAGAAAGGGAGTGAAAACGTGGTGGCTGACCACCTGAGCCGTATGGTGCATGAAGAGGACTCTCTCCCTATTTCAGAGACATTCCCGGATGAGCAATTGTTGTCCACCGAGGTAAGTGAACCGTGGTACGCAGATTTCGTGAACTACTTGGTAACTAAACGTTTTCCAACCATTTTCACTAAACCCCAACGTGACAAACTTAAGAATGATGCACGATTTTATGTGTGGGATGATCCATATTTGTGGAAGTATTGCCCAGATCAGATTGTTCGATGATATGTGCACAATTCTGAGTTTAATTCCATTCTAACCTTTTGCCACTCTTATGCATGTGGGTGTCATTTTGGCACCCAAAGAACAGCCCTCAAGGTGTTAGAATGTGGTTTTTATTGGCCTACATTGTTTAAAAATGCTCAAACGTTTTGCCTCACATGTGATAGATATCAAAGAACAGGTTCCATAGGTGCCAAAGACCAAATGCCGCAAAACCCTATCTTCAATGTCGAAATTTTTGATGTTTGGGGTATTGATATCATGCATCCCTTTCCTTCTTCATATGGTTTCACTTATATCTTGCTTGCAGTTGATCATGTGTCCAAATGGGTAGAAGCAAAGGCTACCCGTACTAACGATTCTAGAGTGGTTGCAAATTTCATCAAAACTAACATTTTCTCTAGATTTGGGATGCCACGGGTATTCATCAGTGATGGAGGCTCACATTTTTGCAATCGGACCATTGAGGCGCTGTTTAAGAAATACAATGTCAAGCATAAGGTTTCGGCACCTTACCATCCTCAAACAAGTGGCCAAGCCGAAGTTTCGAATAGAGAAATCAAGCAAATCTTGGAGAAGACCGTTGGGCCAACCCGGAAGGATTGGAGCCTGCGTGTAGATGATGCACTGTGGGCATATCGAACTGCCTACAAAACACCTCTAGGTATGTCTCCATTTCGGCTCATCTATGGCAAGCCATGTCACCTACCTGTGGAACTAGAGCACAAGGCGCATTGGGCTGTGAAAACATTCAATTTAGACTTAGATGCTGCTGGAATGCATAGAAAGCTCCAATTGAATGAACTTGAGGAGCTAAGGAACAAAGCATATGAGAATGCTCGAATTTACAAGGAGAAAACAAAGGCGTTTCATGACAAGATGATTCGGGGCAAAACAATCTCCATTGGCTAGAAAGTGTTGCTTTTCAACTCCCGTTTACGTTTATTCCCTGGTAAGTTACGTTCTAAGTGGATTGGAGGTTGTGGAGGAGATCCCTCTCTAAGCCGTGGGCTCAAATGGGGAGTGAATGAGTTCTTCGTCCGGCTGCAAGACGTTAAAGCAAGCGCTTCTTGGGAGGCAACCCATGCATTCATGATAGGAGCATATTTATGCAAATTTGTTAGCTTGTTTCCTTGCATTTTCTTAGCTATTTGTTGCTTAGTATAGTGTTTAAAGTCATTTTCGTGTGTTTTTAGGTCCAAGAAGCAAAGCTGGCAAAAAGATGCATTTTGGAACATTTTAGAGCAAATCTGGGCTTGGAATGGATAGCACAAGCAGTGGGCAAGAAGATGGACGAATTTGGAGTCCAAATGGAGTTAGGAATATGTTTCAAGGTTGGAGAAATAAATTCAAATCATTGAAGATAAGGAATCAGCTCAAAGAAGGAGAATTATCCAAAACATTATCCAAACAACCTTATCTTATCTTATCTTATCCAGTCCTTATCCTATCTTAACTAACCTTATCCTATCCTAATCCTTTTCTAACTCAATTCCTGGTACAATGAGGGTTTATTTTCTGATTGGGGGACATTTAATTTAGGTTTCTAGAAACCCTAAGTCCTTGCCGCACCCTTATCCCTTCTCCTAAGTGGTTTTAGTTCTTCTAGAAGACCAAATTTCCTGCTAGGTAAACACAAATATCTGCCGCATGAAATCCTTGTCTTTTGGGGTTTCCTACCTTCTAGATGGCCTATTCCTGATGGGTTTAGGTTGTGTAATTCTTCTCTGATTCCTAAAGCCTTAATGCCGCACCTCCCCCTATAAATTGACCCTTTTGCTGCACCATTCAGACCACCACCCTCTACCATAACTCACCTACATCCATTCACCACACACTCTTGTGCCGCAGCTTTGCAAAGGAAGGAAGGAAGAAATCTGGAGCGTTTCTAGGTGTATTCTATCCTTTGTTTTTAATGTTTCAATTCAGTTTTCTTTGTTTAATTGCTATCATGAGGAACTAAACCCCTATTAGTTAGGGGGGGGGGGGAATTTGAAGCCATGGATATATGTTTCTTATGATTTGATTTACTCCAGTTACGATTTCATGAATTATGAATGTGGTTTACTTTTCTGTTCCTATTAAGAACTTGTTTATGTATGTGGGTTGGGGGTCGACACTTGATTTGCATGCATAAATTTGATGCTAGGATATAAGGGAATTGCACCTAATCGTTATGAACTTATATTCATGAGTAGTAAAGATCGCTAGTCACGATTATGTGAAGTAAACCCTAGGTTGTATTAACATGCGTTTTCCATAGTTATGAATGCCTTGTCAATGTTCATGACTTCCATTAAACTTAATGATCTTTGTTGAATGTCTCTATCATGCGTATTCCATAGTTAGGGAGTTTGAGAAAGAATAATTTGGTTGTGATGCGTTATCCATTCAATTCAATGAATCTAGGGAAATCTGGGAATTGATTAGTTCAATACAATTAATTCGGAACATTGTCATTCATGGTTTATCGAAAGAGTAACTGGGAATCAAGTTGTATACATATGTTCATGTGTGGATGAGGATCCCTCTAACTAGCCTTTCACCCTTCTTAATTCATCAAAATCGTTTTTCTAAAGTTTTTTTATGCAAAGTTTCTATTTTTAGTTTTAAATTCGTCAAAAACAAATCCCCCTTTATTTTGAAGTGTTAGATTAGTTAAAATCTGTTTTGATTTGTGTTTTTAAGTGTCTTGAGTCAAGTTAAAACCTTATTTTCGTCCAAAGTAGTGTTTAGAGTCCAAAACTGCCCAGTTTGTGTTTTTAGGCAGTTTTGAGTGTTTTTGTGCTGTTTTGAGTCTTTTGAGTTGTTTTAGTGTTTTAGAATTTAGTCTTGCATTCTTTGAGTTTAGTTTACTGTTTTAAACTTTGTTTTTACGTTTTTGAGTCAGTTTCAAGTGTTTAGCAATCCCTCCTAATCCCCGGTCCAGAACGATCCCTACTTATACATATACTACAACTGTCAAAAAGAGGGTTTAATTTGTGTGTCAAGTTAATTTTCACATCAATTCAACAAAGGAAGACCTAGGAATCACTCCAATTCCAGATTTGCATTCCTAAACCCTTCTCTTTGTTGTTATTTCTATTCTGCCATGTTGAGTGTGTTTATTCGTTGTTTGTTTGTTTTCTGAGTTTATGCTTGAAACATTGAGGACAATGTTTGATTTAAGTGTGGGGGGGGGGGGGGGGTAAACAAGTGTTTTTGCTTGAAATTCGTGGGATTTTATCACCCATTACTTCAAAAGTTGTTCCTTGCTGTTTTTAAGTGTTTTTAAGCTGTTTTGGAGTGTTTTAGTGTGTTTTGGCATAAAATTCCGAAAATCTCATAAAAATTTGAAAAATTGTTTTGAAAAACCCAAAAAGAGTTGTTTTTGTGTTTTTGTTTTTGTCTTAGGGTACCCTCCAACACAATGATGGGGATTTGCTTTTTAATTACATGACTGTTAAAGAGAGTTATAAACATGGATGAAAGTTTGATTTACTCTTTGGTTTATGCTTGGTTGTGGTTATAATTTATGAATTCACATGCAATCATAAAGGAAAAATCAGTTTTTATAACATGCTTGAAGGAAGGAACTCAAATTAACGCTACAACCTTGAGAGACTTGAGCCTAAAACGTTTATTTGGAGAGTTGATAATCTGTGCATTCTTGTTTTCTAAAGTCGTTCCATGATCTCATTATTCTTTGCTTGGTTGCTACTTAGAAGGCGTTTCATCATTTAGTTCCAAATACTAGAACTCATGCCCATTTCATTCAAAGCATGACATTGATTTGCATAACACACGATCAAGATGAAGTTATTTAGTGAACCACCACAGCCAAATAGCCGAACCCCCTTCTTCATATGTTTTGTAGGTTTAAACCCCGTTTGAGCCTTGTTTAGCCTATGTTCTTTGTTAACCACATTATCCTCACCTAGCCTAGTTTAGTATCATCCATACCCTTGTTCTTAAAGGATAGTGAAGCATGAATTAAAATGAATTCCTTTTGATTGTCCTTTTGCAGAAAAACAAGTGTGGGGGAAGGGATTTGTGTGTGTGTGTGTGCCAAGAAAAAGAAATAAGGCACGGGTAGAAAAGAAAAGAAAAAATTCGTGGAAAATAGAAAGGAAAAAAAGAAAAGTTGTGAAAAGAATGAAAAAGAGTTCTAAAGTGTTGTTTGTTGAAGAAAGGGTCCAAAACATCAAAATTCGGCCCTAGAGTGTGTAAATCTTCCCTTTTCTGTTTAAAGTTGATTTCTGCATTCAAAATTGAATTCTAAGTGTTGATTTCATTGCTTTGTTTACTATTTCTTTAAGAACTTTTGTTTATCCCTAACCTTTCCTTGTTAGCCAATGCCTCAAGTGATAGTAGCATATTTATGCGACTTAGTTAGTGTGTTTTCTTGCATTTATTTAGTTATTTGTTGCTTATTATAGTGTCTTAAGTCATTTTCGTGTGTTTGTAGGTCCAATTGGCAAAGTTGGCAAAAAGATGCAATTTGGTGCATTTTAGAGCAGTTTTGGGCTTGGAATGGATGGCACAAGTATGGAGCAAGATGGATGGACGAATTTGAAGTTCAAGAGAGGCTAGGAATGTGCAAAAGAGTTGGAGAAATAAATTCAAGTCATTGAAGATAAGGAATCAGCTATAAAGAAGGAGAATTATCCAAAACCTTATCCAACCTTATCTTATCCAAACTAACCTTATCTTACCTTGCCTTATCTTATCCTATCCTAATCCTTTCCTAACTTAATTCCTGCTGCAAAAGGGTGTTAATTTCAGTTTAGGAGACATAAAAACCTGATTTCTAGGAACCTCATCCTCTCCTATAAAGGAGCCGCACCTTTGTCCTAGATCCCTTGGTTTTTTGATCTTCTAGATGTCATATTTCCTGCTGGGATTACATAACCTTTTCCCCTTAGGATTGTGTTATTATTTTCCTACACAAACTATGTTTTGCAATCCTTTTCCTACACCAAAAGTTTGTGCCGCACCCTTCCCCTATAAATACAAGTTTATGCTGCACCATTCAGATCACCAGCATCTACCATTCAACCTCATTGTGCCACAGCTTTGCAAAGGAAGGAAGGAAGAAATCTGAAGCGTTTCTAGGTGTATTCTATCTTTACTTTTGATGTTTAAATTTAATTGCCTTTGTTTATTTGCGATCATGAGGAACTAAACCCCTTCTTAGCTAGGGGGAATTCGAAACTATGAGCATATATGTGATATGAATTGATTTCATCCAATTGTGATTTCATAAATCGTGAATGCAATTTGCTTAACTGTTTGATTTAAAACTTATTCTTGTATGTTGATTAGGGATGCATACTTAATTTGCATGCATGAATTTGATGCTAGAATATAAGGGAGTTTCACCTAATAGTTACAAACTTATATTTACAAGTACTGGAGGTTGCTAGTCACGATCGCGTTAAGTAAATTCGTGGCAGGAGTGTCATGCAGTCATAGTCACGAATGTCATGTCAATGCTTATGATTTTCACAAAGCTTAATGATCTTTGATATGTATCTCTAGTATGCAGTCATATAGGGAACTTGATAAGAATAATTTGGTTTGCGGCGCTACGTCCAAATTCAATGAACTTAGGAAAATCTGAAGGTTAATGCGTGCAATCACGATTAATTTGGGACGTTGTTGTTCATGGTTTATAGAAAGAACAACTGGAAATCGATTTGTGTTGCATATGTGTCATGTGTGGAGAATGACCCTCTAGCTAGCCATTCACCCATTTATATCACCAATTTCGTACAAAATTAAGTCTAGTTTACAATTCTGTTTTGCTTCAGTTTAAATCTGTTTTCAAACAATCCCTTGCTCTTAATTTGTGTTAAGATAGTCTAAATTCGTAAGAACTTTTGTTTTCTAGTCTTTTGAGTCAATTAGAGTCTTAATTTCGTTCAAATCAATCTTAGGTATTAGTTTAGAGTCTAGATAACTTGTTTTGTGTGTTTTAGGTCTATTTAGCTTGTTTTGAGTCTCTAGAGTCCAGAAACTGTTTAATTGAATTCTATTTGCTGTTTTGAGTTATTTGAGTCAAGTTAGGTTGTTTAAGGTGTCTAGAGTTAAAATTCGTCCAAATTGATCCCTAGTACTTGTTTTCATTGTTTAAAGTCCACTTTATTGTTTTAGAGTCTAATTTGTGTAGATTAGCAATCCCTTTAATCCCCGGCTTAGAACGATCCCTACTTTCACATACTACATTGATAAGGGTTTAAGTTTGTGTGCGATTTAATTTCACATCAAATTTTTGGCGCCGTTGCCGGGGATTAGCAAGTTTGCTAATCCCTTGTTTTTGTCGAGTTTTTCTTTTGGTTTCTTTTCCTTTGGTTCAGGTACTAGTGTATGACTCGGAGTTCTCAACCAGTTCACGAGCACATCTTTGAGTTTGACGACGATTTTGAGCGAACGTTGAGAAGAAACAAGAGGAAGTTGCCACCCACTCCATCTATTTCAAGCAGAGAATCCGAATTTGGAGAAGAGGAGGAAGACGAACAAGTCATGGCAGCGGACAATCGTACAATTAAAGAGCTTTCAGCCTCGGGGTTGGATAATGTTGTGCCTTTATGTATCCAATACCCTGCGGCAAGTGAAGGCAAGACCGATGAATTTGAACTGAAGTCTAGCTTGTTGCATCATGTTCCAAAATACCATGGGCTGTCCATGGACGATCCAAACAAGCACTTAAAGGAATTTGAAGTTGTTTGTTCAAGCATGACTCCCATTAATGTCGATGGGAATATTATGAAGATGAAAGATAAAGCTAAGGATTGGTTATTCGAATTGGCGCCTGGAACTGTCACATCTTGGGAAAGCATGAAAAGAGCGTTTTTAGAGAAATTCTTCCCAACTTCTAGAGTTATACTTTTGAGGAAGAAGATTAGCGGGATTCAACAAAACCAAGACGAATCATTCCCAGCATATTATGAACGTTTCAAGGGTCTTGTTGCCTCATGTCCTCAACATCAAATGAAAGAAGAGCTTCTCATTCAATACTTTTACGAAGGACTTCTTCCCATTGAGAGGCAGATGCTAGATGCCTCAGCAGGTGGTGCTTTGGTGGACAAAACGCCCGTTGATGCAAAGATTCTCATCGCAAATCGAGCCTTAAATGCACAACAATATGAAGGTGTTGGACAAAGTGAACCCTGATGCGAAACAAGTTAAGCACACAAATTAAACCCTCTTGTTGTCAAATCGTAATATAAATGCAAATAGGGATCATTCTAAACCGGGGATTAGGAGGGCTTGCTAAAACCTCAAAAATGACTCAAAAACATTAAAACAAAGTTAAAAACGTTTGAAAAGACTCAAAAGACTCAAGGCAAGTTCACAAGACTCAAAATAAGCTAAAAACACTCAAAACTGCCTAAAAACACTAACTAGGCAGTTTCTGACACTAAACACAATTTTGGACGAAAATAAGGTTATGGCTTGACTCAAAACACTTAAAAACAGAAACAAAACAGATTTTCAACACTTTGAAACAAGAAAGTAAAAGGGGGTTTTGTTTTGGACGAATTTAAACTAACAAAACAGATTGTAAAACTAAACAGCTTTTAAAACGAATTTGGGGAATAAGATGGATGATGGGCTAGTGATGTGAGAATTACTTGACACTCAAATTAAAACCCTATCGACGTAGTATATGAAAGTAGGGATCGTTTCAGGCCGGGGATTAGAAGGGATGCTAATCTACACTATATAAACTTTAAAACACTAAACTAGACTCAATTAACTCGAAACAGCAAATAGAACTCAAACTAGACAGTTTCTGGATTCTAGACACTCAAAACAAGCTAAATTAGACTTAAAACACACAGAACAGATTCTTTAGACTCAAAACTAACACCTAAGATTGATTTGAACGAAATTAAGACTCAAATTGACTCAAAAGACTAAGAGACTCAAGATTTGACGAATTTAGACTCTACTAACACAAACTAAAAGCAGGGGATTGGTTTTGAACGAATTTAAACTTAAACAAACAAAATTGTAAAGAAAACTTAAAAAGACACGAAATTGGTGATTTAAATGGGTGAATGGCTAGTTAGAGGGATCCTTATCCACACATAAACATATGCTTACAACTTGATTCCCAGTTACTCTTTCGATAAACCATGAATGACAATGTTCCGAATTAATTGTATTGAACTAATCAATTCCCAGATTTCCCTAGATTCATTGAATTGAATGGATAACGCATCACAACCAAATTATTCTTTCTCAAACTCCCTAACTATGGAATACGCATGATAGAGACATTCAACAAAGATCATTAAGTTCAATGGAAATCATGAACATTGACAAGGCATTCATAACTATGGAAGACGCATGTTAATCCAACCTAGGATTTACTTCACATAATCGTGACTAGCGATCTTTACTACTCATGAATATAAGTTCATAACGATTAGGTGCAATTCCCTTATATCCTAGCATCAAATTTATGCATGTAAATCGAGTGTCGACCCCCAACCCACATACATAAACAAGTTCTTAATAAGCACAGAAAAGTAAACCACATTCAGAATTCATGAAATCGTAACTGGAATGAATCAAATCATAAGAAACATATATTCATGGCTTCAAATTCCCCCTCTAACTAATAGGGGTTTAGTTCCTCATGATAGCAATTAAACAAAGAAAACTGAATTGAAACATTGAAAACAAAGATAGACAACACCTAAGAACGCTCCAGCAATAGTCACGACTTAGAGTGGCACCTTCTCCTTCCTTCCTTGAATAGCTGCGGCACAAGAGGGGTTTTCTGGGTTTGTGTGGATGATATGGCACGGCAGAGGGTGGATTAATATATATATAGGCACCAAAAACCCTAGGTGAATCAGATTAGGACTTCTAGAAAGCCAAATCCATCTAGAAATAGGCTCAAAACAATCAGATTTCTAATGGGAAAGGGCCTAAGGTGCGGCAGATTTGGATAAGGAGGGATAAGGCTTCTAGAAAGCCTTGCAAGGCAAGGAAATCAGGTTTTCTAGAAGGCTAGGTGCGGCAAGGCTTAGGGTTTCTAGAAACTTAATTTAAATGTCCCCCAATCAGAAAATAAACCCTCATTGTACCAGGAATTGAATTAGAAAAGGATTAGGAGAGGATAAGGTTTGTTAAGATAAGATAAGGGTTGGATAAGATAAGATAAGATAAGGTTGTTTGGATAATGTTTTGGATAATTCTCCTTCTTTTGAGCTGATTCCTTATCTTCAATGATTTGAATTTATTTCTCCAACCTTGAAACATATTCCTAACTCCATTTAGACTCCAAATTCGTCCATCTTCATGCCCATTGCTTGTGCTATCCATTCCAAGCCCAGATTTGCTCTAAAATGCTCCAAAATGCATCTTTTTGCCAACTTTGCTTCTTGGACCTAAAAACACACGAAAATGACTTTAAACACTATACTAAGCAACAAATAGCTAAGCAAATGCAAGAAAACACACTAACTAAGTAGCATAAATATGCTCCTATCAAATTCCCCCACACTTAACTTTTGCTAGTCCTCGAGCAAAACAAAACAAACAAAACGTAACCTAAACCTTCCAACGTTCACCTCAGGGATCTTCAATGATACATAACATGCCAAAGATCATTACTCCCACAGATTTTAGTTATCCCTGCCCTTGAGCACATACTTAATCAAAGTTACCACACATTAGCTCGCATTTAATCAATTAAAACAACGTTTTGAATGTAGTAACATGCCTTAGAGAATCCCTCAATTCCTTTCTAGATATGCACTCAATCACACAGATTGTCTGACTACACTCCCTACACTAGTTATATGTGAGAAGATTGATGTAAATATGAAACTAATACTCACATATGTGTATAACAAGAAAAGTAATTTCTGGAATGCATGTTTATATATAATCTCATGAACGGAATGCTACTACTTAGATGCGAGAACCAGGGACACCATATGCTCATACCAATCCCAAACTCCACATATTGAAACACACAACACTCAAGATTGAAGTATAGGGTTATAACGGGGCTAGGGGGTATTGGCTAACAAAGAAAGGTAAGGAAAACAAACGTTCTTAAAGCAATAGCAAGCAAAGTAATGAATATGACACTTAGAACTCCCTTTCTTGAATGCAGCCGCACATTTTGAACACAAAAGGGAAGATTACACATATTTTAGGGCCGAATTCAACTTTTTGGACCCCTTCTGCAACAACCAACACTTGTGAGCTTTAATCTCACTTATTTTGAACACTTTTCATACTTTTTCACAACTTTTCTTTTTCTTTTCTTTTTCACACGAATTTTCTTCTTTCTTTTTTCTCTCTCTTTTTCTTTCTTTTGCCCGTGCCCTTGTTTGTCTTGTTGGCACACAATCAGACACATAAATCCTTTCCCCCACACTTGTTTTGCCACCCAAATAACGAACAAAGGGAATTCATTCTTAGGTCATGCTCACTATGCCTTAAGAACAAGGGTAAGGATGGTCCTAATCTAGGCTAGGTAGGGATAATGTGGTTAAACAAAAAACATAGGCTAAACAAGGCTCAAAGGGGTTAGACCTACAATACATATGCAAAGGGTTAGGCTTTTTGGCTCGGGTTTTAACTAAACAACTTCATCTTGTTATGTGTTATGCTAATCAATTTCATGCTTTGAATGAAACGGGTATGAGTTCTAGTATTTGGAACTAAATGATGAAACGCATTCCAAGTAGCAACCAAGCAAAGAATAATGAGATCATGCAACGACTTTAGAAAACAAAGAATGCACAGATTTTTAACTCTCCAAAGAACGTTAAAGGCTCAAGTCTCTCAGGGTTGTAGCGTTAGTTTGAGTTACTTCCTTCAAGCATGTTACAAAAACTGATTTTATCCTTTTTGATTAAACATGAATTCATGAACTATAACCATAATCAAGCATAAACCAGAGAGCAATTCAAACCTCCGTCCATGTTTGTAACTTTCTTTAACGGTTATGCAATTAAAAACCAAATCATCATCATTGTGTTGGAAGGTACCCTAAGACACAAACACAAAAAAAGGACTCAAAAACGACTCTTTTTTTGGGTTTTTCAAAACAATTTTCGATTTTTTTCAAAATTTTTGTATTTTTCGTTCAAAACACATAAAAATACTTCAAAACACCCTAAAAACACTCAAAAACAGTGAAAAACAACTTTAGAAGTGATAGGTGATAAAAACCCACGAATTTTTCAATGAAAACACTTCGTTTACCCCCCCACACTTAAACCAAACATTGTCCTCAATGTTTCAAACATAGACTCACAGAAAGCAAACAGCAATCAACACAACTAACTAACATAACAAAGATGGCAAAGGAAAAGCAATAAAGAGTAGGGTTTAGAAACGCAAATCTGGTTGTGGAGCCGGAGAGTTCCTAGGTCGTCTTTATTTGCATGGGTTGCCTCCCAAGAAGCGCTTGCTTTAACGTCTTCCAGCCGGACGAACCTTCCTTCTATTCTTCAATGGGGCCCACAGCATTAAAGGATATGTCCTCTGTAATGTGCTCTTCAAAGTGCTCATAATATGGCTTCAATCGATGTCCATTCACTTTGAATTCTTGTTGCGTCTTTAAACTTTGAATTTGGACTGCACCATGAGGAAAAACATTAGTAACCACAAAAGGACCAATCCACTTAGAACGCAACTTACCTAGAAATAGACGAAGGCGAGAATTGAAAAGTAACACTTTCTGCCCTATAGAGAACAACTTGCTACGAATCATCTTGTCATGTGATAGGAGCATATTTAGGCGACTTAGTTGGCTTGTTCTTGTGCATTTATGTTGTGTTTTCTTAGTTATTTTAGTCTTTTAAGCCATTTTCGTGTGTTTTCAGGTTCTAAGGGCAAAGTATGCAAGAAAGTGCATTTTGGAGCTTTTTGGAGCAAAATTGGGCTTGGGATAGACATCACATGTTTGGAGCAAAAGGAATGGACGAAATTGAAGACTTGAAAAAGTTAGGATTCCTAATCAAAGAAGGATTCCTAATCAAAGAAGGATTCCAAATCAACGAAGGATTCCTAATCAAAGAAGGATTCCTAATCAAAGAAGGATTCCTAATCAAAGAAGGATTCCTAATCAAAAAAGGATTCCTAATCAAAGAAGGATTCCTACTTGAAGTAGGAAAGTTAAGCCAATATTTCCTATTTTGGGTTGACCTTTCCTAATCCTAAATATTCCTAAGTTCCAGCAACATTGAACGCTTCCTATACATTTTAGGACACAAAGTGAACCTCCCTTGTACCTAAAGAACTCTTGCCGCACCTTCCCTTGCTTTCCCCATCCTTGCCGTGCAAGGCATCCCTTTATTACCCAAAATCTGGACCCAAAACAGAAAGGAAACCCTTTTGCCTTGCCTTGCAAGGCCTTGCCTTACCCTTTCCACCTTTGCCGCACCTACTTGCCCAATTCCCTTGGGATTCTGACTTTAATTCCTTTTTCCCTTCAGGTTTTGATTTAATTTCTGTTTCCTAAATTGTTCCCTTGCTTTATTACCCTAATTCCTTAAATAAACCTTCCTTGTGCCGCACAAAAGAGATCCATTCACTCACCCAATCATTCATTCACGCCAGAAACCATCCCAACTCCCTTGCCGCAACTTCCTTTCACCCAAAACACATTCCTGACCCCAAAACACATCCCATACACTTCACCCACCTTTGTACCGCAGCAAGAAGGAAGAAGGAAGGACTCTTGGACGTTCAAGCTTGATTGTTGGAGCGTTCTAGGTGTAATTCGTTCTATGTTTACAATGTTTAATTTCTTTCCTTTTGTTTTGCTGTGAACATGAGTGGCTAAACCCCTCTTGGCTAGGGGTGATTTCAAAGCCATGATTATGTATGCAAATTGAGTTGATAAATTCCAGTTATGAATTCGTGAGTTGTGAATGTAATTGGCTTAACTGTGGAATTGATAACTTATTTGTGTTTGTTGATTAAGGATCGATACTTAGTTGGCATGCATAAATCTGATGCTAGAGTATAAGGGAGTTTCACATAATCGTTACAAACTTATATTCATGTGTAGTGAAGGTCGCTGGTCACGATCGCGTTAAGTTCAATTCCTAGCACGAGTATCATGATGTCATAGTTACAAGTGCTTTGTCAATGCTTATGATTTTCATTGAACGTAATGATCTTTGATTGTATCTCTATTATGATGTCATGTAGGGGACTTTTGAAGAATGCTTTGGGTTGTCGAATGATGTCATCCAATCCAATAACACAAGGAAAATCTGAGGGTTAACTAGTGATGTCACGGTTAATTTGGGGCATTGTCATTCATAATTCAATGAAGGAGTAACTGGAAATCGAGTCGTTTGCATACATGTCACGTGTGGAGAAAGAGCCTCTAGCTAGCCCGTCATCCATATTTTACCAAAATCGTCCAAAATCTGCTTTAGTTTATAATCTGTTTTCTTAAATTTAAATTCGTCCAAAACAAAACCCCCCCTTTCACTTTCTTGTTTCAAAGTGTTTAAAATCTGTTTTGTTTGTGTATTTAAGTGTCTTGTGTCAAGTTAAAACCCAAATTCGTCCAAATTTGTGTTTAGAGTCCAAAACTGCCCAGTTTGTGTTTTTAGGCAGTTTTGAGTGTTTTTAGCCTACTTTGAGTCTTGTGAACCTGTTTTGAGTCTTTTAAGTCTAGTCTAGTGTTTTCAACTTTGTTTTTACTTTTTTGAGTCAGTTTAGAGGTTTTAGCAAGCCCTCCTAATCCCCGGTTTAGAACGATCCCTACTTATTCATATACTACAATTGTCAAAAGAGGGTTTAATTTGTGTGCTTGTTTTACATCGCATCAAATTTTTGGCGCCGTTGCCGGGGATTAGGAGGGCTTGCTAAAACCTCTAAACTGACTCAAAAACGTAAAAACAAAGTTGAAAACACTAGACTAGACTTAAAAGACTCAAAACAGGTTCACAAGACTCAAAGTAGGCTAAAAACACTCAAAACTGCCTAAAGATTGGTTGTATGAATTAGCTCCGGGAACTGTCACCTCTTGGGAGAGCATGAAACGGGCGTTTCTGGAAAAGTTCTTCCCAACTTCTCGAGTCATTCTTCTTCGCAAAAGGATAAGTGGAATTCAGCAAAACGAAGGTGAATCATTTCCCACTTATTATGAACGTTTTAAATCTCTTGTTGCTTCATGTCCACAGCACCAAATGAAGGAGGAGCTTCTTCTTCAATATTTCTACGAGGGGCTTCTACCAATTGAACGCCAAATGCTAGATGCCTCAGCGGGAGGAGCTTTGGTGGACAAGACACCCATGGATGCCAAGACCTTGATTGCTAACAGGGCATTGAACGCTCAACAATATGAAGGTGTTGGGCAAAGAAACCCCCCACGGCAGCAACAATTGAATGAGGTAAGTGCTATTTCCGAACTTCAAAATCAAATGGCTAATCTTACTACTCTATGCAAGGACATCTCACGGATAAGTACCCTCAGTTGATTGAGAATGGAGGGTGGGAATCAGCGAATGCCGTGGGATTTGGGAATCAACAACCAAGAAGTGATCCTTTCTCTAACACATACAATTCCGGCTGGAGAGATCATCCGAATTTCAAATGGAGAGGGCCGCAACAACCCCAACAACAAGGAGGATTTAGACAGCAACCCCCGGGTTTCTATTTAAAACCATACACACCCACACAGCCCCAAGCACAACCTGCCCAAACCAAATCAGGTTCGTCCGTTGACAATGATCAGATTTTTCAATTACTAACTTCTATGGCACAGAATATGCAAACTAGGGACAAAGAGGTGGATGAGTTGAAGAAACAAATGGGCCAAATGGCCGAGTTCATGGGGAAATTTTGAGACCAAGGCCAACTCCCTAGTTCCACCATTCCAAATCCGAAGGGAGGTTTCGAAACTGCAAAAGCCATATTGTTGAGAAGTGGAAAAGAAGTTGGGGCAGGTACACAACCATCAGGTCACAAAGAAGATGAAAAACTTCAATTTGAAGAGGAGGAACAAAGCCAACCCACGGCAAGGAAGGCTACACCTTTGCCGCAGGCCCTAAGTGCTCCTAAACCATCAAATCTGTCCAACAAGGGTAAGAATGTGTCAAATTCAATTCCTACTAATGTTTTTCCTTCGAATGTTCCTTTTCCTAGCAGATTCATGCAAACAAAGAAAGAGGAAGCTGAAAAGGACATTCTAGAGACATTTAGGAAAGTTCAAGTCAATATACCACTTTTGGATGCAATTAAGCAAGTTCCGAGGTATGCCAAGTTTCTGAAGGAGCTGTGCACAACTAGGAAGAGGGTTTCGAACAAGGAAGTTGTGAAGGTAAGTGAAAATGTCTCAGCCGTATTGCAACGTAAACTGCCCCCTAAATGCAAAGATCTCGGTAGTTTTACGATTCCTTGTGTAATTGGCAATACTCGTTTTGAATCTGCCATGCTTGACTTAGGTGCATCCATAAATGTCATGCCATATTCAATTTATGCATCTATGAATTTGGGTGAATTGAAAAAGGATGGTGTGATCATACAATTGGCTGATCGTTCTAACGCTTATCCAAAAGGAGTATTGGAGGATGTTCTAGTGCAGGTGAATCACTTAGTCTTCCCGGCTGATTTTTATGTTTTGGACATGGAAGATTCAACCCATTCCACCTCTTTGCCGATTCTCCTTGGTAGGCCATTCATGAAGACAGCCCGCACCAAGATTGATGTGTTCAAAGGAACGTTGTCAATGGAATTTGATGGGGAAGTGATTGATTTCAATATTTCTGAATCCATGAGATATCCTAATGATGATCACTCTTGTTTTTCTATTCATATTATTGATTCTTTGGCGCAGGGGTATTTTGAAGATTTGAATGACGATGCACTTGAAATGGTCATTACAAGAGGAATGAAGCTCAACAACAAGTGGGCAGAACCAGTGCTAACCCACGGCACACATGAACCAATCCATGCCGTGCCCCCTTGTGAGGAATTCATTGAGATGGTTGCTGCCCTTGAGTCATTACCCACGCATGATGGTAAGTCTCCTAACTTTGATTCAATTCCCGTTTCGACTAATAAGTTGCTTCCTTCAGTGATTCAGGCACCTACCCTTGAACTTAAACCATTACCAAACCATTTGAAGTATGTTTTCTTGGGGGAAAAATAGACCTTACCTGCCATTATTTCCTCATCCCTCACGGCACAAGAAGAAGAGAAGCTAGTGCGTGTTTTAAGGGAGTTCAAATCTGCCCTAGGTTGGACTTTAGCCGACATCAAGGGGATAAGCCCTACAACTTGTATGCATCACATATTTCTTGAGGAGGGGGCCAAACCAACTAGAGAGGCTCAACGCCGTCTCAACCCTCCGATGATGGAAGTTGTGAAAAAGGAGATAATCAAGCTACTTGATTGTGGAGTGATCTATCCTATCTCTGATAGCCGTTGGGTCTCACCTATCCAAGTTGTTCCCAAGAAATCTGGAGTGACGGTTGTAGAGAACGCTGAGAATGAGCTTGTGCCCACCCGAATCCAAACCGGTTGGCGAGTGTGCATTGACCATAGGAAGATCAACGCCACAACAAGAAAGGATCACTTTCCATTGCCATTCCTTGATCAAATGCTTGAGAGGTTAGCGTGTCATTCATTTTATTGTTTTCTTGATGGATACTCTGGTTATAATCAAATTGTCATAGCCCCGGATGATCAAGAAAAGACCACTTTCACTTGTCCCTTTGGAACATTTGCATATCGACGCATGCCATTCGGATTGTGCAATGCCCCTGCCACGTTTCAAAGGTGTATGGTTAGTATATTTTCTGATTATGTTGAAAGGATTATTGAGATATTCATGGATGATTTTAGTGTGTTTGGTGATTCATTCGATAATTGCTTGGATAATCTCACTTTAATCTTGAAACGTTGTGTGGAAACAAACCTTGTGTTAAATTGGGAGAAGTGTCATTTCATGGTTAAACAAGGTATTGTTTTGGGTCACATAATCTCTGAAAAAGGTATTGAGGTTGATAAGTCTAAAATAGATCTTGTACGTTACTTACCCTCTCCTACTTCGGTTAGAGAGGTTCGTTCTTTCCTTGGTCATGCAGGATTCTATAGACGATTTATCAAGGATTTTTCAAAGATTGCACAGCCCCTATGCCGTCTCCTACAAAAGGAAGTGTCTTTTGAATTCAATGAGGCATGTGAGAAAGCATTCAACCATCTCAAGACCTTGCTCACCACGGCACCAATCATCACTCCACCAGATTGGAGCATTCCCTTCGAGCTCATGTGTGATGCATCGGATTATGCAATTGGAGCTGTTTTGGGCCAAAGGAAAAACAAGCAGCCACATGTCATTTATTATGCTTCACGCACCTTAAATGATGCCCAATTGAATTATTCCACAACTGAAAAAGAACTCTTGGCTGTTGTATTTGCATTAGATAAGTTTCGATCTTATTTAATTGGCACTAAAGTCATTGTTTTCACTGATCATGCAGCTCTGAAGTACTTGCTCACCAAAAAGGAAGCTAAACCACGACTCATTCGCTGGATGCTTTTACTTCAAGAGTTCGACATTGAAATTAGGGACAAAAAGGGGTGTGACAACGTGGTGGCTGACCACCTAAGTCGGATGGTGCGTGAACAGGAGTCCATTCCCATTTCAGAAATGTTTCCAGATGAGCAACTACTGTCCATTGAGGTAAGTATACCTTGGTACGCTGATTTGGTCAACTATTTGGTGTCTAAGCAAATTCCAAACACTCTAAGCAAGTCCCAAAGTGACAAACTTAAAAAGGATGCACGTTTTTATGTTTGGGACGACCCATATTTGTGGAAATTTTGCCCTGATCAAATTGTGCATAGATGTGTTCATGAATCTGAGTTTAATCCAATTCTAAGCTTTTGCCATTCTTATGCATGTGGGGGACATTTTGGTACCCAAAGAACAGCCCTTAAGGTGTTAGAAAGTGGTTTTTATTGGCCTACATTGTTCAAAGATGCTCGAATGTTTTGCTTAACATGTGATAGATGTCAAAGAACAGGTAGCATAGGTGCCAAGGATCAGATGCCGCAAGCCCCTATCTTCAATGTTGAAATTTTTGATGTTTGGGGTATTGATTTCATGGGGCCCTTCCCTTCTTCTTATGGTTTTACTTATATCTTGCTTGCAGTCGATTATGTTTCCAAATGGGTAGAAGCAAAGGCTACTCGGACTAACAATTCTAGAGTGGTTGCAGATTTCATTAAAACTAACATTTTCTCTAGATTTGGGATGCCTCGGGTCTTCATCAGTGATGGAGGGTCACATTTTTGCAATCGAACCATTGAGGCGCTGTTTAAGAAATATGATGTCAAGTATAAGGTTTCAACACCTTATCATCCTCAAACAAGTGGCCAAGCCGAAGTTTCAAATAGAGAAATCAAGCAAATCTTGGAGAAAACCGTTGGGGCAACCCGGAAGGATTGGAGCTTGCGTTTAGACAATGCACTGTGGGCGTATCGAACAGCCTACAAAACACCCTTAGGGATGTCTCCATTTCGGCTGATCTATGGCAAGCCGTGCCACCTACCTGTAGAACTAGAGCACAAGGCGCATTGGGCTGTGAAAACATTCAATTTGGACTTAGATGCTGCTGGAATGCATAGAAAGCTCCAATTGAATGAACTTGAGGAGCTAAGGAACGAAGCATATGAGAATGCCCGGATTTACAAGGAGAAAACAAAGGCGTTTCATGACCAGATGATTCGGGGTAAAACATTCTCTATTGGGCAGAAAGTGTTGCTTTTCAATTCCCGTTTACGTTTATTTCCTGGTAAGTTACGTTCCAAGTGGATTGGACCTTTTGTTGTTACTAATGTTTTTCCATATGGTGTAGTTCAAGTCCAAAGCTTACGGAATGGGCAAGAATTCAAGGTAAACGGACATCGATTGAAGCAATACTATGAAAGTGCCGTGGGGCAGGTTGTGGAGGAAGTCCCTCTCCAGGCCGTGGGCTCCAATGGGGAGTGAATGAGTTCTTCGTCCGGCTGCAAGACGTTAAAGCAAGCGCTTCTTGGGAGGCAACCCATGCATTCAACAAAGGAGGACCTAGGAAACACTCCAATTCCAGATTTGCGTTCCTAAACTCTTCTCTTTGTTGTTGTTTCGTTTCTGCCAAGTTTAGTTTGTTTAGTTGCTGTTTGTTTGTTTACTTGTGATTTGTGTGAGTTTATGCTTGAAACATTGAGGACAATGTTTGATTTAAGTGTGGGGGGGGTAACAAAGTGTTTTTGATGCAAATTCGTGGGATTTTACCACCCTTTACTTCAAGAGTTGTTTCAAGCTATTTTTAAGTGTTTTTAAGCTGTTTTGGTGTGTTTTAGTGTGTTTTGGCATAAAAATCCGAAAATCTCATAAAAATTTGAAAAATTGTTTTGAAAAACCCAAAAAGAGTCGTTTGTGTGTATGTTTGTGTCTTAGGGAACCTTCCAACACAATGATGAGGATTTGGTTTTTAATTGCATGGCTGTTAAAGAAAGTTATAACATGGATGAAAGTTTGATTTACTCTTTGGTTTATGCTTGGTTGTGGTTATAATTTATGAATTCACATGCAATCTTAAAGGATAAAATCAGTTTTTGTAACATGCTTGAAGGAAGGAACTCGAATTAACGCTACAACCTTGTGAGACTTGAGCCTAAAACATTCTTTTGGAGAGTTATAATCTGTGCATTCTTGCTTTCTAAAGTCGTTGCATGATCTCATTATTCTTTGCTTGGTTGCTACTTAGAAGGCGTTTCATCATTTAGTTCCAAATACTAGAACTCATGCCCGTTCCATTCAAAGCATGACATTGATTTGCATACCACATATCAAGATGAAGTTGTGTAGTGACCACCATAGCCAAACAGCCGTACCCCCTTTTCATATGTTTTGTAGGTTTAACCCCTTTGAGCCTTGTTTAGCCTATGTTCTTTGTTAACCCACACTATCCTCACCTAGCCTAGAGTAGGACCATCCATACCCTTGTTCTTGAAGCATAGTGAAGCATGACTTAAAAAGAATTCCTTTTGATTGACTTCTTGCAGAAAACAAGTGTGGGGGAAGGGATTTGTGTGTGTTTGTGTGCCAAGAAAAAGAAATAAGGCATGGGTTTGAGATAAAAAGAAAATTCGTGGAAAAAGAAAAAGAAAAAGAAAAAGTTGTGAAAAGAATGAAAAAGAGTTGAAAATTATATGAAAAAGAGTTCTAAAGTGTTGTTTGTTGAAGAAAGGGTCCAAAACATTGAATTCGGCCCCAAGAGTATGTAAATCTTCCCTTTTTGTGTTTAAAGTGATTTCTACATTCAAAAGTGAATTCTAAGTGTTGATTTCATTGCTTTGCTTGCTATTCTTTAAGAACCCTTGTTTTCCATATCCTTTCTTTCTTACCCAACACCTTTAGCCCCGTTACAACCTTTTAACTTCGATCTTGGGTGTTATGTGTTTCAATATGTGGAGTTTGGAATTGGTATGAGCATATGGTGTCACTGGTTCTCGCATCTAAGTAGTAGCATTCCATTCATGAGATCATATCTAAACAAGCTTATTAACTCCAGAAATTGCTTTTTTTGCTATAACATATGTGAGTGTTCGTTTTCATGTTTACATCAATCTTCTCACATATACCTAGTGTAGGGTGTGTAGTCAGAAATTTTGAGTGAAAATTGAGTGCATATCTTGTAAGGAATTGAGGGAATTCTCTAAGGCGTGTTACTACATTCAAAATGTTGTTTTAATTGCTTAAATGCGAGCTAGTGAATGGTGACCATGATTAAGTATGTGCTCAAGTGTTAAGTTGACTAAAATCTGTGGGAATGATGATTTTTGACATGTCATGTGCATTGGAAATCCCTGAGGTGATTGTTGGAAGGTGTAGGTTGTGTTTTGTTTGTTTTGTTTCGTTTTGTTTTCTTTGTTTGTTTTGTTTTGCTCGAGGACTAGCAAAAGCTAAGTGTGGGGGTATTTGATAGGAGCATATTTAGGCGACTTAGTTGGCTTGTTCTTGTGCATTTATGTTGTGTTTTCTTAGTTATTTTAGTCTTTTAAGCCATTTTCGTGTGTTTTCAGGTTCTAAGGGCAAAGTATGCAAGAAAGTGCATTTTGGAGCTTTTTGGAGCAAAATTGGGCTTGGGATGGACATCACATGTTTGGAGCAAAAGGAATGGACGAAATTGAAGACTTGAAGAAGTTAGGATTCCTAATCAAAGAAGGATTCCTAATCAAAGAAAGATTCCTAATCAACGAAGGATTCCTAATCAAAGAAGGATTCCTAATCAAAGAAGGATTCCTAATCAACGAAGGATTCCTAATCAAAGAAGGATTCCTAATCAAAAAAGGATTCCTAATCAAAGAAGGATTCCTACTTGAAGTAGGAAAGTTAAGCCAATATTTCCTATTTTGGGTTGACTTTTCCTAATCCTAAATATTCCTAAGTTCCAGCAACATTGAAGGCTTCCTATACATTTTAGGACACAAAGTGAACCTCCCTTGTACCTAAAGAACTCTTGCCGCACCTTCCCTTGCTTTCCCCATCCTTGCCGTGCAAGGCATCCCTTTATTACCCAAAATCTGGACCCAAAACAGAAAGGAAACCCTTTTGCCTTGCCTTGCAAGGCCTTGCCTTACCCTTTCCACCTTTGCCGCACCTACTTGCCCAATTCCCTTGGGATTCTGACTTTAATTCCTTTTTCCCTTCAGGTTTTGATTTAATTTCTGTTTCCTAAATTGTTCCCTAGCTTTATTACCCTAATTCCTTAAATAAACCTTCCTTGTGCCGCACAAAAGAGATCCATTCACTCACCCAATTATTCATTCACGCCAGAAACCATCCCAACTCCCTTGCCGCAACTTCCTTCACCCAAAACACATTCCTGACCCCAAAACACATCCCATACACTTCACCCACCTTTGTGCCGCAACAAGGAGGAAGAAGGAAGGACTCTTGGACGTTCAAGCTTGATTGTTGGAGCGTTCTAGGTGTAATTCGTTCTATGTTTACAATGTTTAATTTCTTTTCCTTTTGTTTTGCTGTGAACATGAGTGGCTAAACCCCTCTTGGCTAGGGGTGATTTCAAAGCCATGATTATGTATGCAAATTGAGTTGATAAATTCCAGTTATGAATTCGTGAGTTGTGAATGTAATTGGCTTAACTGTGGAATTGATAACTTATTTGTGTTTGTTGATTAAGGATCGATACTTAGTTGGCATGCATAAATCTGATGCTAGAGTATAAGGGAGTTTCACATAATCGTTACAAACTTATATTCATGTGTAGTGAAGGTCGCTGGTCACGATCGCGTTAAGTTCAATTCCTAGCACGAGTATCATGATGTCATAGTTACAAGTGCTTTGTCAATGCTTATGATTTTCATTGAACGTAATGATCTTTGATTGTATCTCTATTATGATGTCATGTAGAGGACTTTTGAAGAATGCTTTGGGTTGTCGAATGATGTCATCCAATCCAATAACACAAGGAAAATCTGAGGGTTAACTAGTGATGTCACGGTTAATTTGGGGCATTGTCATTCATAATTCAATGAAGGAGTAACTGGAAATCGAGTCGTTTGCATACATGTCACGTGTGGAGAAAGAGCCTCTAGCTAGCCCGTCATCCATATTTTACCAAAATCGTCCAAAATCTGCTTTAGTTTATAATCTGTTTTCTTAAATTTAAATTCGTCCAAAACAAAACCCCCCTTTCACTTTCTTGTTTCAAAGTGTTTAAAATCTGTTTTGTTTGTGTATTTAAGTGTCTTGTGTCAAGTTAAAACCCAAATTCGTCCAAATTTGTGTTTAGAGTCCAAAACTGCCCAGTTTGTGTTTTTAGGCAGTTTTGAGTGTTTTTAGCCTACTTTGAGTCTTGTGAACCTGTTTTGAGTCTTTTAAGTCTAGTCTAGTGTTTTCAACTTTGTTTTTACGTTTTTGAGTCAGTTTAGAGGTTTTTGCAAGCCCTCCTAATCCCCGGTTTAGAACGATCCCTACTTATTCATATACTACAATTGTCAAAAGAGGGTTTAATTTGTGTGCTTGTTTTACATCGCATCATCATGGAATGCCTTTGTTTTCTCCTTGTAGATCCGTGCATTCTCATAAGCTTCATTCCTAATTTCTTCTAGCTCATTCAATTGAAGCTTTCTATGAAGACCTGCGGCATCAATGTCCATGTTGAATGTTTTGACAGCCCAATGTGCACGATGTTCTAACTCGACGGGAAGATGACATGGTTTCCCATAGACTAGCCGAAATGGGGACATTCCAATTGGGGTTTTATAGGCAGTGCGATATGCCCACAATGCATCATTCAAATGCAAGCTCCAATCCTTCCGAGTTGGCCCTACGGTTTTCTCCAAAATCTGCTTGATTTCTCTATTTGAAACCTCGGCTTGCCCACTGGTTTGAGGGTGATAAGGTGTTGCCAACTTGTGCATGACATTGTACTTCTTGAGCAGCGCCTCAATGGTTCGATTGCAAAAATGGGAACCCCCATCACTGATTAGGACTCTTGGCATTCCAAATCTAGCAAATATGTTAGTTCTAACAAAATCTGCAACCACTTTAGAATCATTAGTTCGGGTGGCTTTTGCTTCCACCCATTTCGACACATAATCCACAGCAAGCAAAATATAAAGGAAACCATGTGAGGAAGGAAAAGGACCCATGAAATCAATACCCCAAACATCAAAGATTTCAACACTAAATATGGGGTGTTGCGGCATTTGTTGTTTAGGACCTATATTGCCTGTTCTTTGACATCTATCACAAGTCATACAAAAAGTTCTAGCATCTCTAAAGATAGTAGGCCAATAAAATCCACATTCTAAAACTTTATGTGCTGTTCTTTGAGTACCAAAGTGACCTCCACATGCATAGGTGTGATAGAAAGTTAAAATTGAATTAAACTCAGAATCATGCACACACCTACGTAGAACCTGATCAGGGCAATATTTCCACAAGTATGGGTCATCCCAAACATAAGAACGTGCATCCTTTTTAAGTTTATCACTTTGGTGCTTGTTTAGCTCTCTTGGAATGTGTTTAGACACCAAATAATTTACTACATCAGCATACCATGGCTCACTTACCTTGATGGACAGCAGCTGCTCATCTGGGAATGTCTCTTGGATAGGCACGGCATCCTCCTCATGCACCATACGGCTCAAATGATCAGCCACCACGTTTTCACTCCCCTTCTTGTCCCGGATTTCAATATCGAACTCTTGGAGAAGAAGCATCCAGCGAATGAGTCTTGGTTTGGCCTTTTTCTTGGTGAACAAATACTTCAAAGCTGCATGGTCAGAGTAAATAATGACTTTAGTACCAAGTAAATATGAACGAAACTTATCTAAAGCAAAGACAACGACAAGAAGTTCTTTTTCCGTCGTAGAGTAGTTCAATTGAGCATCGTTCAAGGTCCTTGAGGCATAGTAGATGATGTGCAGATTTTTGTCCTTCCTTTGTCCTAGCACGGCCCCTAATGCATAATCGGAAGCATCGCACATTAGCTCAAACAGAAGATTCCAATCTGGTGGCATAATGATTGGTGCCGTGGTTAGCATCTCCTTGAGGTGTTTGAATGCCTTCTCACACTCCTCGTTGAAGTCAAAAGCCACATCTTTCTGGAGGAGACGGCAAAGAGGGTTTGAAATCTTTGAAAAGTCGTTGATGAATCGCCTATAGAATCCTGCATGTCCAAGAAAAGAACGAACCTCTTTAACCTAAGTAGGAGAGGGTAAGTAGCGTACAAGATCTATTTTTGATTTATCAACTTCAATTCCCCTTTCTGAAACAATATGACCTAAAACTATGCCTTGTTTTACCATAAAGTGACATTTTTCCCAATTCAAAACAAGGTTAGTTTCAATGCAACGTTTTAGAATCAAAGTGAGATTATCTAAGCAACCATCAAATGAATCACCAAAGACACTAAAGTCATCCATAAATACCTCAATAATCTTCTCCACAAACTCTGAAAATATACTTACCATACATCTTTGAAAGGTGGCAGGTGCATTGCATAAACCGAATGGCATGCGACGATAGGCAAAGGTACCAAAGGGGCACGTGAAAGTGGTCTTTTCTTGGTCATCCGGAGCTATGACAATCTGATTATATCCAGAGTAACCATCAAGAAAACAATAAAAAGAATGACCGGCTAACCTTTCAAGCATTTGATCAATGAACGGCAAAGGGAAGTGGTCCTTCCTTGTGGTGGCATTGAGCTTCCTATAATCGATGCACACTCTCTAACCTGTTTGGATACGTGTGGGAACAAGTTCATTCTCGGCAATCTTCACCACAGTGACTCCGGATTTCTTTGGAACACATTGCACCGGTGAAACCCAACGACTATCCGAGATTGGATAAATCACTCCACAATCAAGAAGCTTTATAATCTCCTTCTTCACAACTTCCATCATTGGAGGGTTGAGTCGGCGTTGAGCCTCTCGAGTTGGTTTAGCCCCCTCCTCTAGAAGTATGCGATGCATGCATGTTGTAGGGCTAATCCCCCTAATATCGGCCAATGTCCACCCAATGGCTGTTTTGTGCTCTTTCAACACCCGTATTAACTTTCCTTCCTCTGTTGCCGTGAGTGTGGAGGACACAATGACGGGCAACATCTCGTTATCTCCCAAAAAGACGTACTTCAAATGATCCGGCAATGGTTTAAGCTCAAGTACGGGTGCCTGAATTACTGAGGGTAACAACTTGTTAGTAGAAATTGGAATTGAAATTGGTTTTGAAGGCTTACCATGGTGCTGAGGTAGTGACTCTAGGGCAGCCACCATCTCGGCCTCTTCTTCACTTCTAGGCACGGCAATATTGGGTTTTTGCCCAATTCCTTGTGCAATTGTTGATTCAAGGGGATCCCTCTCCAAGGAATCAAGGTAATCCTGCGTCAATTCATCAAATATATCAATAGCAAAACAAGAATGATTTTCTTTAGGAAATTTAATAGTTTCAGCAAGATTGAAATCAATAACTTCCCCATCAAATTCCATTGTCAACGTCCCTTTGAACACATCAATCTTGGTGCGGGCTGTTTTCATGAAAGGTCTCCCAAGGAGGATAGGCAATGGGGTAGAATGGGGTGTATCCTCCATGTCAAGCACATAAAAATCCGCTGGAAAAATCAGATTTCCAACCTGCACCAAAACATCTTCCAAAACTCCTTTTGGATATGCATTAGAACGATCGGCTAATTGGATTATAACACCATCGTTTTTAAGCTCACCTAAGTTCATAGATGCATAAATAGAGTATGGCATGACATTAATTGAAGCTCCTAAGTCTAACATAGCATGTTCAAACTTAGTACTACCAATAACGCAAGGAATTGTAAAACTACCCAGATCTTTGCATTTAGGGGGTAATTTCCTTTGTAGAACAGCAGAGACATTCTCACTTACTTGAACCACTTCTTTGCTAGAAATCCTTCTCCTTGTTGTACAAAGCTCTTTCAAAAACTTAGCATACCTTGGGACTTGCTTTATTGCATCAAGGAGTGGGATATTGACTTGAACTTTCCGGAATGTCTCTAGAATGTCTTTTTCAGCATCCTCTTTCTTTGATTGCCGCAACCTGCCAGGAAAGGGCACAATTAGTGGAGTAGAGCTAGAAGAATTCATATTGGAACTTACCATGATGGTTGGGGACGGTTTAGAAATGGGAATTGGCTGCGGCAAGGATTGTGCATTCCTTGCCGTGGGTTTGGGTGATTCATCCTCCTCCAATTGCAGCTTCTTGTCCTATTCTTGACTTGATCTAGATGGTTGTGAATCAGTTCCAACCTGCTTACCACTTCTCAACGTGATCGTTTGGGCTGTTTCAAATCCTCCCTTAGGATTAACAACGGTTGAACTAGGCAATCTGCCTTGTTCTTGGAATTGGCCCATGAATTCAGCCATTTGCCCCATTTGTTTCTTCAATTCGTCCACCTCTTTAGCTTGATTTTTTATGCTCTGCACGTCCTGCGTCAAAGAGGTTAGTACTGGAAGAATTTTATCATTATTTAACGACGAACCTGAATTGGTTTGGGCCGAAGTTGGTTGAGGTTGTGGGGCTGCATACGGCCTTGGAAACATCCCAGGGGGCTGTCTAAATCCGCTTTGTGGCTGTGCTTGTTGAGAGTCCCTCCACTTAAAGTTTGGATGATCTCTCCATCCTGGATTGTATGTGTTTGAGTATGGGTCGTGTCTTTGTTGGGTTTGGCCTTGAAAACCCACGGCTTGGGCAGTTTCCCACCCCCCATTCTCAATCAATTGAGGGCATTGATCGTTGAGATGTCCCTGCATAGAACACACTCCACATATGGCCGGTCCTTGTGCTTTGGTTCCATCCACAACCTGTGACAAAAGAAGAGTGAGATTAGCCATTTGAGATTGTAATTCTGAAATTGCATTTACCTCATTCACTTGTTGTTGCCGTGGCCCTTCTCTCTGTCCAACTCCTTCGTATTGTTGCGCATTCAAGGCTCGATTTGCAATTAGAGTCTTGGCAGCCACGGGTGTTTTGTCAACCAAAGCTCATCCCGCTGAAGCATCAAGCATTTGTCTCTCAATGGGGAGAAGTCCTTCATAGAAATATTGGAGGAGAAGCTCTTCTTTCATTTGGTGTTGTGGACAAGAAGCAACAAGCGCCTTGAAACGCTCATAATAGGCTGGAAACGATTCCCCTTGGTTTTGTTGAATGCCACTTATCCTTTTCCTCAAGAGAATGACTCTTGAAGTTGGGAAAAATTTCTCTAAGAATGCGCGCTTCATGCTTTCCCACGAAGTAACGGTTCCAGGTGCTAGTTTGTAGAGCCAATCCTTAGCCTTTTCCAAAAGAGAGAATGGAAAGGCTTTCATCTTCAATATACTCCCATCAACATTGACAGGGGTCATGCTTGAACAAACCACTAAAAATTCCTTCAAGTGCTTGTTCATATCTTCCATGGACAACCCGTGGAATTTGGGGATGTGGTGCAACAAGCTAGACTTCAATTCAAACTCATCAGTCTTGCCTTGAGCCGCCCTAGGATATTGAATGCATAAAGGGGTTGCATTGTCCAATCCCGAGGTTGAAAGTTCTTTGATTGTTCGGTTATCTGCAGCCATGTCGTGCTCCTCTTCCAAATCCTCTTCAATTTCAACTTCAAATTCGGAATTAGAACTTGAATTAAGTAGACCAGGTTCTGGGTGCTTCCTCTTCCTTCTCAAATCTCGCTCAAAATCGTCGTTAAACTCCAAGATATGTGCGTGAACGGGTTGAGAACTTCGAGTCATACACTAGTACCTAAAATAAAGAAAAACAAAACAAATCAGAAAACTAAGCAAAACAAAAACACAAACAGAAACACGGGGGATTAGCAAATTTGCCAATCCCCGGCAACGGCGCCAAAATTTGATGTGAGAATTACTTGACACTCAAATTAAAACCCTATCGACGTAGTATATGAAAGTAGGGATCGTTTCAGGCCGGGGATTAGAAGGGATGCTAATCTACACTATATAAACTTTAAAACACTAAACTAGACTCAATTAACTCGAAACAGCAAATAGAACTCAAACTAGACAGTTTCTGGATTCTAGACACTCAAAACAAGCTAAATTAGACTTAAAACACACAGAACATATTCTTTAGACTCAAAACTAACACCTAAGATTGATTTGAACGAAATTAAGACTCAAAAGACTAAGAGACTCAAGATTTGACGAATTTAGACTCTACTAACACAAACTAAAAGCAGGGGATTGGTTTTGAACGAATTTAAACTTAAACAAACAAAATTGTAAAGACAACTTAAAAAGACACGAAATTGGTGATTTAAATGGGTGAATGGCTAGTTAGAGGGATCCTTATCCACACATAAACATATGCATACAACTTGATTCCCAATTACTCTTTCGATAAACCATGAATGACAATGTTCCGAATTAATTGTATTGAACTAATCAATTCCCAGATTTCCCTAGATTCATTGAATTGAATGGATAACGCATCACAACCAAATTATTGTTTCTCAAACTCCCTAACTATGGAATACGCATGATAGAGACATTCAACAAAGATCATTAAGTTCAATGGAAATCATGAACATTGACAAGGCATTCATAACTATGGAAGACGCATGTTAATCCAACCTAGGGTTTACTTCACATAATCGTGACTAGCGATCTTTACTACTCATGAATATAAGTTCATAACGATTAGGTGCAATTCCCTTATATCCTAGCATCAAATTTATGCATGTAAATCAAGTGTCGACCCCCAACCCACATACATAAACAAGTTCTTAATAAGCACAGAAAAGTAAACCACATTCAGAATTCATGAAATCGTAACTGGAGTGAATCAAATCATAAGAAACATATATTCATAGCTTCAAATTCCCCCTCTAACTAATAGGGGTTTAGTTCCTCATGATAGCAATTAAACAAAGAAAACTGAATTGAAACATTGAAAACAAAGATAGACAACACCTAAGAACGCTCCAACAATAGTCACGACTTAGAGTGGCACCTTCTCTTTCCTTCCTTGAATAGCTGCGGCACAAGAGGGGTTTTCTGGGTTTGTGTGGATGATATGGCACGGCAGAGGGTGGATTAATATATATATAGGCACCAAAAACCCTAGGTGAATCAGATTAGGACTTCTAGAAAGCCAAATCCATCCAGAAATAGGCTCAAAACAATTAGATTTCTAATGGGAAAGGGCCTAAGGTGCGGCAGATTTGGATAAGGAGGGATAAGGCTTCTAGAAAACCTTGCAAGGCAAGGAAATCAGGTTTTCTAGAAGGCTAGGTACGGCAAGGCTTAGGGTTTCTAGAAACTTAATTTAAATGTCCCCCAATCAGAAAATAAACCCTCATTGTACCAGGAATTGAATTAGAAAAGGATTAGGAGAGGATAAGGTTTGTTAAGATAAGATAAGGGTTGGATAAGATAAGATAAGATAAGGTTGTTTGGATAATGTTTTGGATAATTCTCCTTCTTTTGAGCTGATTCCTTATCTTCAATGATTTGAATTTATTTCTCCAACCTTGAAACATATTCCTAACTCCATTTAGACTCCAAATTCGTCCATCTTCATGCCCATTGCTTGTGCTATCCATTCCAAGCTCAGATTTGCTCTAAAATGCTCCAAAATGCATCTTTTTGCCAACTTTGCTTCTTGGACCTAAAAACACACGAAAACGACTTTAAACACTATACTAAGCAACAAATAGCTAAGCAAATGCAAGAAAACACACTAACTAAGTAGCATAAATATGCTCCTATCAGCTAGCTAGAGGCTCTTTCTCCACACATGACATGTATGCAAACGACTCGATTTCCAGTTACTCCTTCATTGAATTATGAACGACAATGCCCCAAATTAACCGTGACATCACTAGTTAACCCTCAGATTTTCCTTGTATTATTGGATTGGATGACATCATTCGACAACCCAAAGCATTCTTTAAAAGTCCCCTACATGACATCATAATAGAGATACAATCAAAGATCATTACATTCAATGAAAATCATGAGCATTGACAAAGCACTTGCAACTATGACGTCATGTCACTCATGCTAGGAATTGAACTTAACGTGATTGTGACTAACAACCTTCACTACATATGAATATAAGTTTGTAACGATTATGTGAAACTCCCTTATACTCTAGCATCATATTTATGCATGCCAATTAAGTGTCGACCCTCAATCAACAAACAAAAATAAGTTCTTAATCAAACAGTTAAGCCAATTGCATTCATAATTCAAGAATTCATAACTGGAATTTATCAACTCAAATTGCACACATAATGATGGCTTTGAAATCACCCCTAGCCAAGAGAGGTTTAGCCACTCATGTTTACAGCAAGATGAAAGGAAAAGAAATTAAACATTGTAAACATAGAACGAATTACACCTAGAATGCTCCAACAATCAAGCTTGAACATCCAAGAGTCATCCCTTCTTTCTCCCTGCTGCGGCACAATGGTGGGTGAAGTGTATGGGATGTGTTTTGGGGTCAGGAATGTGTTTTTGGTGAATGGAAGTTGCTGGAAAGGTGTAGGGATGAATTCTGGCGTGAATGGATGAAGGGGTGAATGATAGGAGCATATTTATGCGACTTTGTTAGCTTGTTTCCTTGCATTTTCTTAGTTAGTTTCTACTTATTATAGTGTTTTAAGCTATTTTCGTATGTTTGTAGGTCCAATTGGCAAAATTGGCAAAAAGGTGCAATTTGGAGCATTTTAGAGCAGTTTTGGGCCAACAATGGCTGTCACATGTATTGAGCAAGATGGATGGACAAATTTGAAGTTCAAGAGAGGCTAAGAATGTGCAAAAGAGTTGGAGAAATAAATTCAAGTCAAAGAAGATATGGAATCAGCTACAAAGAAGAAGAATTATCCAAAACCTTATCTTATCCAAACTAACCTTATCTTATCTTACCTTATCCTATCCTATCCTAATCCTTTGCTAACTTAATTCCTGCTGCAAAAGGGTTTTAATTTCAGTTTAGGAGACATAAAAACCTGATTTCTAGGAACCTCATCCTCTCCTACAAAAGAGCCGCACCTTTGTCCTTGATCCCTTGGGTTTTTGACCTTCTAGATGTCCTATTTCCTGTTGGGATTACATAACCTTTTCCCCTTAGGATTGTGTTATTATTTTCCTACACAAACTATGTTTTGCAATCCTTTTCCTACACTAAATGTTTGTGCCGCACCTCCCCCTATAAATATACCATTTTGCTGCACCATTCAAACACCACCCTCTACCATAACTCACCTACATCCATCCACCACACACTCATTGTGCCGCAGCCTTGCAAGGAAGGAAGGAATCTGGAGCGTTTTCTAGGTGTATTCTATCCTTTGTTTTCAATGTTTAATTTTATTTATATTTGTTTGATTGCAAACATGAGGAACTAATTTCTTTATAGTTAGAGGCGAATTCAAAGCCATGGACATATGTTTTATATGAATTGATTTCCTCCAGTTATGATTTCATGAATCGTGAATGTGGTTTACTTATCTGAGTTATTGAGAACTTGTTCTTGTGTGTTGATTAAGGAGGCCTACTTAGTTTGCATGCATGAATTTGATGCTAAAATATAAGGGAATTTCACCTAATCGTTATGAACTTATATTTACAAGTAGTGGAGGTTGCTAGTCACGATCGCGTTAAGTAAATTCTTGGCAGGAGTGTCATGCAGTCATAGTCACGAATGTCATGTCAATGCTTATGATTTTCACAAAGCTTAATGATCTTTGATATGTATCTCTAGTATGCAGTCATATAGGGAACTTGATAAGAATAATTTGGATTGTGGCGCTACGTCCAAATTCAATAAACTTAGGAAAATCTGAAGGTTAATGCGTGCAGTCACTATTAATTTGGGACATTGTCGTTCATGGTTTATGGAAAGAACAACTGGAAATCGATTTATGTCGCATATATGTCATGTGTGGAGAAGGAACCTCTAGTTAGCCATTCACCAATCTAAATCACCAATTTCGTACAAAACTAAGTCTAGTTTACAATTCTGTTTTGCTTAAGTTTAAATCCGTTTTCAACCAATCCCTTGCTCTTAATTTGTGTTAAGATAGTCTAAATTCGTCAAATCTTGAGTCTTTTAGTCTTTTGAGTCAATCAGAGTCTTATTTTCGTTCAAATCAATCTTAGATGTTAGTTTTGAGTCTAAAGAATCTGTTTTGTGTGTTTGAAGTCTAATTAGCTTGTTTTGAGTGTCTAGAGTCCAGAAACTGTCTAGTTTGAGTTCTATTTGCTGTTTTGAGTCTAGTTTAGTGTTTTAAAGTTTAATTAGTGTAGATTAGCATCCCTTCTAATCCCCGGCTAGAACGATCCCTACTTGCACATACTACATTGATAGGGTTTAAATTTGAGTGCAATTTAATTTCACACCAGTGAATGAATGGAGCCTTTAGATCAGCACAGAGATGTTTTATTTAAAGACTTAGGGTAATAAAGCTTGGAAACAATTTAGGAAACAGAAATTAAACCAAAACTTTAAGGGAAATAGGAATTAAAGTCAGAATCCTAAGGGAATTGGGCAAGTAGGTGCGGCAAGGAAGGAAAGGGTAAGGGAATGCCTTGCAAGGCAAGGAAAAAGGATTTCCTTGCTGATTTAGGTCCAGAAATTAGGCAAGTGAGGGATACCTTGCACGGCAAGGATGGGAAACAAGGGGATGGTGCGGCAAAGGCTGATTTGGTGCAAGGAAGGTTCAATTTGTGTCCTAAAATGCATAGGAGGCCTTCAATGTGTGCTGGAACTTAGGGACAATTAGGATTAGGAAAGGTCAAATCAAAATAGGAAACCTTGGCTTAACTTTCCTACTTCAAGTAGGAATCCTTGTTTGAGTAGCAATCCATCTCCAATTAGGAATCCTTCTTCAATTAGGAATCCTAACATCTTCAAATCTTCAATTTCGTCCATTCCTTTTGCTCCAAGCATGTGATATCCATTCCAAGCCCAATTTTGCTCCAAAAGGCTCCAAAATGCACCTTCTTGCATACTTTCTCCTTAGAACCTGAAAACACACGAAAATGGCTTAAAAGACTAAAATAACTAAGAAATAACAACGTAAATGCACAAGAACAAGCCAACTAAGTCGCATAAATATGCTCCTATCAAATTCCCCCACACTTAGCTTTTGCTAGTCCTCGAGCAAAACAAAACAAACAAAGAAAACAAAACGAAACAAAACAAACAAAACACAACCTAAACCTTCCAACAATTGCCTCAGGGATTTCCAATGCACATGACATGTCCAAAATCATCATTCCCACATATTTTAGTCATCTTCACACTTGAGCACATACTTAATCACAGTCACCAATTACTAGTTCACATTTAACCAATTAAAATGATGTTTTGAATGTAGTAACATGCCTTAGAGAAATTGCTCAATTCTTTACAAGATACTCTCTATTTTCACACACATTTTCTGACTACACACCCTACACTAGTTATATGTGAGAAGATTGATGTAAACATGAAAACTAGTACTCACATATGTTATAGCAAAGGAAGCAATTTCTGGAGTTAATAAGCATGTTTAGATATAATCTCATGAATGGAATGCTACTACTTAGATGCGAGAACCAGTGACACCATATGCTCATACCAATTCCAAACTCCACATATTGAATCACATAACACTCAAGAATGAAGTCAAGGGTTGTAACGGGGTTTGGGGGTAATGGCTAACAAAGAAAGGATAGGAAAAACAAAGGTCCTTAAAGAAATAGTAAGCAAAGTAATGAAATTGACACTTAGAATTCGTTTTGGAATGCAGAAATTTAACTTTGAACAAAAAGGGGAGATTTACACATTTTAGGGCCAGATTTGATGTTTTGGACCGTTTCTTCAACAATCAACACTCTTAAACTCATTCTTTCTTCTTTTCAAACTCTTTTTCATTCTTTTCACAACTTTTTCTTTTTCTTTTCTTTTTTCCACGAATTTTCTTTTCTTTCGAAGCACAAAATGTAGAACTGAGCTTAAAACAACCAATCCTTCTCCCACACTTAATTTACTGCATAATGTAGATCAAAACGAATTCATTTTAAGTTATGCTTCACTATCCTTTAAGAACAAGGGTATGGATAGTCCTACACTAGGCTAGGTAAGGATAATGGGGTTAACAAAGAACATAGGCTAAACAAGGCTTAAAGGGGTTAAACCTACAAAATATATGACAAAAGGGGTTCGGCTATTTGGCTGGTGGTCACTACACAACTTCATCTTGAATATGTGTTATGCAAATCAATAGCATGCTTTGAATGAAATAGGTATGAGTTCTAGTATTTGGAACTAAATGATGAAACGCCTTCTGATGCAAAATATATAAGCACACAAATTAAACCCTCTTGTTGACAATCGTAGTATAGATGCAAGTAGGGATCGTTCTGGACGGGGGATTAGGAGGGATTGCTAAATCACTTGAAAACTTACTCAAAAACTTAAAACAAAGTTAAAACACTAAATTAGACTCAAAGAATGCAAAACTATACTTTAAAACACTAAAACAAACCAAAAGACTCAAAACAGCAAACAAACACTCAAAACTGCCTTAAAACCACTTTCTGGGCAGTTTTGAGCACTAAGGAAGAATTTGGACGAAAACAGTTTATAACTGGACTCAAGACACTTAAAAACACAAACTAAATTGATTTCTAACTAATTTGACACTTCAAAATAAATGGGGAATTGGTTTTGACGAATTTGAAAACAAAACAAAAACTTTGTAAAACAAAACAGATTTTAAAACGAAATTGGTTAAATGAATGGATGGAAGGCTAGCTAAGGGGTTCCTCTCCACACATGTCACACTTGCATACAAAACGATTTCTAATTGCTTTTCAATAAACCATGAATTCTCAACGCCCCAGATTAACCGTGAATTGCACTAATTAACCCTCAGATTTTCCTAACGTTATTGAATTGGATGATTGCATACGACAACCCAAAGCATTCCCCACAAGTTCCCTACATGAATTGCATAATAGAGATACAAGCAAGAATCATTAAGTTCTATGAAAACCATAAGCATTGACGAGGCATTTGTTACTATGAATTGCATGAAACTTATGCCAAGAATTTACTTAACACGATTGTGACCAGCAACCTTCACTACTTGTGAATATAAGTTCATAACGATTAGGTGAAACTCCCTTATATCCTAGCATTAGATTTATGCATGCAACTAAGTTGGCCACCTCAATCAACACACACAAATCAGTTTTAGTTCAAACAGATAAGTAAATTGAAATCACAATTTATGAATCACAACTAGAGGTAATCAAATCATATAGCAAGCATAAACATGGTTTCGAATCCCCCCCTAGCCAAGGGGGGGTTTAGTTCCTCATACGTACAAAACAAAGAGTATTGAATTTAAACATTGAAATCAAAGGAAAGGAAACACCTAAAACTTCCAGCAATTCAAACTTGAATGGCATGCACGTCCAAGGCTCCTTCTCCTCCTCTCTGCTGCGGCACAAGGATTGGTGATGAGTTTTTAGGGGTTATGAATGGTGTAGAAGGCTGGGTTATTGGCTAGGATGGATGTATGGTGTGGCAAGTAGTGGATTAGGTCAGAAACTATGGAGAATGGTGAAGGATAGGTGCGGCAGAGAGTGGGGAAGAGTTTCTGGCGAGAATGGTTGTGTGGATGGATGAATGGATGTATATGGAGGGTGGTGAAACCTGCGGCAACCCTTTAAACTTATATATATAGGCACCACAAACCCTAGGGTAATCAGATTAGGGCTTGGACTCAGCATTGCACAAGGAATTAGGGCCCTAGGTGCGGCAGAAATTGTGAATCCATTAGGAAAGAGGATTGTGGCCCAATTGATTTCTGAAAAGGATTTGTAGAACCCAAATCCACAAGGAAAAGGCCTAACAATCAGAATCCAAGAGGGAAAAAAGCCTTAGAGGTGCGGCACAATAGGATAAGGGCAGGGAATGCCTTGCAAGGCAAGGAAAAAGGATTCTAGAAGGGAAGGAGGCGCCAGATTTTCAGGGTTTTAGAAGGAATGTGTTTTGTGGCAGATTTTGGGGTTTCTAGAAGGATTTGGGGCGCCACTTTTATAGGACAAGGGATAGGACTTCTAGAAATCAGGTTTTAAGTCCCCTAAACTGAAGAAAACAGGTTAGGATAAGATTAGGATAAGATTGGATAAGATAAGGTAAGATAAGATAAGGATTGGATAAGATAAAATAAGATAAGGTTGTTTTAGATAATGTTTTGGATAATTCTCCTTCTTTTGAGCTGATTCCTTATCTTCTTTATCTTTGACTTCTTTCTTCCATCTTCTTAGCTGATTTCAAGCCTTTATATCTTCAATTTCGTCAATCAACTTGCCTCCATGCTTGTACTACCCAATCTTGGCCCAAAAATGCTCTAGAATGCTCCAAATTGCTTCTTTTTGCATACTTGCCCTTAGAACCTGAAAATACATCAAACTAGCTTAAAAGACTACTTTAACTAAGGAAAAACAACATAAATGCACAAGAACAAGCTAACTAAGGTGCATAAATATGCCCCTATCACCTTCTAAGTAGCAACCAAGCAAAGAATAATGAGATCATGCAACAACTTTAGAAAACAAGAATGCACAGATTATTAACTCTCCAAAGAACGTTTTAAGCTCAAGTCTCACAGGGTTGTAGCGTTAATTTGAGTTCCTTCCTTTAAGCATGTTACAAAAACTGATTTTTCCTCTATGATTACATGTGAATTCATAAATTATAACCACAACCAAGCATAAACCAAAGAGTAAATCAAACATTCATCCTCATTATTAACAACCATGTAATTAAAAACCAAATCCTCATCATTGTGTTGGAAGGTACCCTAAGACACAAACAAACACACAAAAACAACTCTTTTTGGGTTTTTTCAAAACAATTTTTCAAATTTTTATGAGATTTTCTGATTTTTAAGTCAAGACGCACTAAAACAGTCCAAAACAGCTTTAAAACACTTAAAAACAGCAAGGAACAACTTTTGAAGTAATGGGTTTAAGTCAAGACGTACTAAAACACTCCAAAACAGCTTAAAAACACTTAAAAACAGCAAGGAACAACTTTTGAAGTAATGGGTGGTAGAATCCCACGAATTTGCATCAAAAACACTTTGTTACCCCCCCCACACTTAAATCAAACATTGTCCTCAATGTTTCAAGCATAAACTCACACAAAAACAAACAAACAAACAAACAAACACACTCAACATGGCAGAAAAACAACAACAACAAAGAGAAGGGTTTAGGAACGCAAATCTGGAATTGGAGTGATCCCTAGGTCTTCCGTTGTTGAATGCATGGGTTGCCTCCCAAGTAGCGCTTGCTTTAACGTCTTCCAGCCGGACGAAAAACTCAGTCACTCCCCATTGGAGCCCACGGCTTGGAGAGAGATCTCCTCCACAACCTGCCCCACTACACTCTCATAGTATGGCTTCAATCGATGTCCGTTTACCTTGAATTCTTGCCCATTCCTTAAGCTTTGGACTTGAACTGCACAATAGGAGCATATTTATGCGACTTTGTTAGTATGTTTTCTTGCATTTACTTAGTTATTCATTGCTTATTATAGTGTCTTAAGTCATTTTCGTGTGTTTATAGGTCCAAGAAGCAAAGTAGGCAAAAAGATGCAATTTGGAGCATTTTAGAGCAGTTTTGGGCTTGGAATGGATATCACAAAATTGGAGCAAGATGGATGGATGAATTTGAAGTTCAAGAGAGGCTAGGAATGTGCAAAAGAGTTGAAGAAATAAATCCAAGTCAAAGAAGATAAGGAATCGGCTACAAAGAAGGAGAATTATCCAAAACATTATCCAAACTACCTTATCTTATCCTTATCTTATCCAAACCTTATCTTATCTTATCCTAATCCTTTCCTAACTTAATTCCTGCTGCAAAAGGGATTCAATTTCAGTTTAGGAGACTTAAAAACCTGATTTCTAGGAACCTTATCCTCTCCTACGAAGGTGCTGCACCTATCCCCTTCTAGAAGTGTCAAATCAGCCAAATAACACCCTTTCTAGAAGTCCCTAAAAAAGTGGCGCCCCAAGCCTTCTAGATGCATGATCCAGCCGCACCTTTCTCCTAAATCCCTTTGGTTTTTGGCCTTCTAAATGTCCTATTTCCTGCTAGGATTACATAAACCTTTTCCCCTTAGGATTGTGATTTTATTTTCCTACACAAACTACATTTTGTAATCCTTTTCCTACACTATATGTTGACCCTTTTGCTGCACCATTCAAACCACCACCATCTATCATTCACACATCTCTACACCACAATCAGCCATTCAACCCCATTGTGCCGCAACTTTGCAAAGGAAGGAAGGAATCTGGAGTGTTTTCTAGGTGTTTTCTATCCTTTGTTTTCAATGTTTAATTTTATTTATGTTTGTTTGCTTGTGGACATGAGGAACTAATTTCTTTATAGTTAGAGTTGAATTTGAAGCCATGATTATATGTTATATATGAATTGATTACGTCCAGTTATTGTTTCTTAAGACTAGAATGTGATTTGCTTAACTGAGTTATTAAAACTTGTTTGTGTGTGTTAATTGGGGGTCGACACTTAATTTGCATGCATAAATTTGATGCTAGAGTATAAGGGAGTTTCACCTAATCGTTATGAACTTATATTCACAAGTAGTAAACGTTGCTAGTCACAATCATGTTAAGTAAGTCCTAGGCAAGAGTATCATGCTGTCATAGTTACGAATGCCTCGTCAACACTTATGATTTTCAAAGAACGTAATGACCTTTGATATGTTTTCAATCATGTTGTCATAGTTAGGAGACTTGATAAGGATAATTTGGTTGTAATGCGTCTTCCATTCAATTCAATGAACTAAGGAAAATCTGATGGTTAATTTGTGCAGTCACGGTTAACTTGAGGTGTTGTCATCAAAATCGTTTTTCTAAAGTTTTTTATGCAAAGTTTCAGTTTTTAGTTTTAAATTCGTCAAAAACAAATCCCCTTTATTTTGAAGTGTTAGAATAGTTAAAATCTGTTTTGATTTGTGTTTTTAAGTGTCTTGAGTCAAGTTAAAATCTATTTTCGCCCAAAGTAGTGTTTAGAGTCCAAAACTGCCCAGTTTGTGTTTTTAGGCAGTTTTGAGTGTTTTTGTGCTGTTTTGAGTCTTTTGAGTTGTTTTAGTGTTTTAGAATTTAGTCTTGCATTCTTTGAGTCTAGTTTAGTGTTTTAAACTTTGTTTTTACGTTTTAGAGTCAGTTTCAAGTGTTTAGCAATCCCTCCTAATCCCCGGTCCAGAACGATCTTTACTTATACATATACTACAACTGTCAAAAAGAGGGTTTAATTTGTGTGTCAAGTTAATTTTCACACCAAATTTTGGCGCCATTGTCGGGGATTAGCAAATTTTTGCTAATCCCTTGTTGCCGTTTGTTTTTATTTCTTTTACTTTGATTTCTGATTTTTGTTTTTGTTTTCTTGTTTTAGGTACTAGTTTATGACTCGAAGTTCTCAAACAATTCGTGAGCATATCTTGGAGTTTGACGACGATTTTGAACGGACATTGAGAAGAAAGAGGAGGCATCCAGAACCTAGTGAACCTAGTTCAAGCTTAGAGGCCAAATCTGAATTTGAAGAAGAAGAACAAGCCATGGCTGTGGATAATCGTACAATTAAGGAACTTTCAGCCTCAGGGTTAGCCAATGTCGCACCCCTTTGCATTCAATACCCCGCAACTGCTCAAGGCAAGACCGATGAGTTCGAATTGAAGTCAAGCTTGTTGCATCACATTCCCAAATACCATGGGCTATCCATGGAAGATCCAAACAAGCATCTTAAGGAGTTCGAAGTGGTTTGTTCGAGCATGACACCCATCAATGTCGATGGGAACATTTTGATGATGAAGGCTTTTCCATTCTCTCTTTTGGAAAAGGCTAAAGATTGGCTTTATGAATTAGCACCCGGAACGGTCACTTCTTGGGAAAGCATGACGAGGGCGTTTTTAGAGAAGTTCTTCCCCACTTCGAGAGTCATTCTCTTAAGGAAGAAGATTAGTGGAATTCACCAAAGCCAAGGAGAGACATTCCCAGCATACTATGAGCGTTTTAAGGCCCTTGTCGCCTCATGTCCTCAACATCAAATGAAAGAAGAACTTTTACTTCAATACTTCTACGAATGACTTCTTCCAATTGAGCGACAAATGCTAGATGCTTCAGCAGGAGGTGCATTGGTTGACAAAACACCAATGGCTGCAAAGATCCTAATCGCAAACCGAGCTTTGAATGCACAACAATACGAAGGCCTTGGACAAAGAGACCCCCAACGGCAACAACAAGTGAATGAGGTAAGTGCAATTTCTGAACTTCAATCTCAAATGGCTAATCTCACTGTTCTTTTGTCACAGGTTGTCGATGGATTGAAATTGCAAAGGATTACACAAAGTGTATGTGGCGTGTGTTCTATGCAAGGGCACATCAACGATCAATGCCCTCAGTTGATTGAGAATGGAGGGTGGTAATCTGCCAATGCCATGGGTTTTGGGAGCCAAAATCAGCCACGCAATGATCCGTACTCCAACACTTACAATCCGGGCTGGAGATATCATCCAAATTTCAAGTGGAGGAAGCCTCAACAACCACAACAACAAAGTGGATTTTGGAAGCAACCTCCGGGTTTCTATTCAAAACCATACGCACCCACACAACCCCAAGAACAACCTGCCCAAACCAAATCAGGTTCGTCCGTTGATAATGATCAGATTTTTCAATTACTAACTTCTATGTCGCAGAGCATGCAAATTAGAGACAAAGAGGTGAATGATTTAAATAAACAAATGGGGCAGATGGCGGAGTTCATAGGACAATTCGGAGAGGTTGGGAAACCTTTGAGAAATCTTTGATGAATCGTCGATAGAAACCTGCATGTCCAAGAAAAGAATGAACCTCTCTAACCGAAGTAGGAGAGGGTAAGTGACGTACAAGATCTATCTTTGACTTATCAACCTTAATACCGTTTTCAGAGATGATATGACCTAAAACTATGCCTTGTTTAACCATAAAATGACACTTTTCCCAATTGAGAACAAGGTTAGTTTGAACGCATCATTTTAAGATCAAATTGAGATTATGCAAACATCCATCAAATGAATCACCAAAAATGCTGAAATCATCCATAAAAACTTCAATAATTTTCTCAACATAATCTGAAAATATGCTCATCATGCATCTTTGAAATGTGGCAGGTGCATTGCATAAACCAAATGGCATGCGTCGATAAGCAAATGTACCAAATGGGCATGTGAAAGTGGTTTTTTCTTGGTCCTCAGGTGCTATGACAATTTGATTGTAACCAAAATAACCATCAAGAAAACAATAGAATGCATAACCTGCTAACCTTTCAAGCATTTGATCAATGAACGGCAAAGGGAAGTGATCCTTCCTTGTGGTGGCGTTGAGCTTCCTATAATCGATACACACCCTCCAACCTATTTGGATTCGAGTAGGCACAAGCTCATTCTCTTCATTCTTCACAATTGTCACTCCGGACTTCTTAGGGACCACTTGGACTGGAGAGACCCAACGACTATCAGAAATTGGGTAGATCACTCCACAATCTAAGAGCTTGATGATTTCCTTCTTCACAACGTCCATCATGGGTGGATTGAGTCAGCGTTGTGCTTCACTAGATGGTTTGGCGCCTTCTTCCAAGAGTATTCGATGCATGCAAGTGGTTAGGCTAATTCCCTTTATATCTGCCAATGTTCACCCAATGGCAGTTTTGTATTCCCGAAGCACTCTCACCAACTTGTCCTCCTCTTGTGCCGTGAGTGAAGAAAAGATGATGATGGGCAGCGTCTCTTGTTCTCCCAAAAACACATACTTCAAATGGCTAGGCAATCGTTTAAGCTCTAGGGAAGGTGGCTGGATTATGGAAGGAAGCAACTTGTTAGTCGAAACGGGAAGTGAATTTTGGTTAGGAAACTTACCAATATGTTCTGGATTTGACTTGAGGGCAACAACTATTTCCACCAATTCCTCTTGACGCAAGGTTGTCCTTGTTGTTGCTGTGGGTATGCCTAAGTGCCAACCCTTCATTTTTGAGTCCAATGCCTTGTGTGAGGGTCTGTTCAAGTGCATCCTCACTCAAATTGTCAAGGAATTCCTGCGCAAAAGAGTCAATGATATCAATAGAGAAACAAGAGTGATTATCATGAGGATATCTCATAGCATCATAAATATTGAAATCAATCACTTCCCCATCAAATTCCATGGTCAATGTTCCTTTAAATACGTCTATCTTTGTTCGGGCAGTCTTCATGAATGGTCGGCCAAGTAAGAGTGGTAATGGAGGAGAACGGTCTGAATCCTCCATTTCAAGCACATAGAAGTCCGTCGGAAAGACTAGGTGATTCACCTGCACTAAAACATCCTCCAAAACACCTTTTGGATACGCATTAGATCTATCGGCCAATTGAATAATTACCCCATCATTTTTCAATTCTCCCAAGTTCATAGATGCATAGATTGAATAAGGCATGACATTTATTGATGCACCTAAGTTTAACATGGCAGATTCAAAACGAGTATTGCCAATAACACAAGGAATTGTAAAACTGCTAGGATCTTTGCATTTAGGAGGTAATTTTCTTTGCAAAACGGCTGAGACATTCTCACTTACTCTTACCACCTCTTTGTTCGAAGCCCTCTTTCTTGTAGTGCACAACTCCTTAAGAAACTTAGCATACTTGGGAACTTGTTTAATTGCATCTAGAAGTGGAATGTTGACTCCTTCAGAAACTTAGCATACTTGGGAACTTGTTTAATTGCATTCTAGAAGTGGAATGTTGACTTGCACCTTCCTAAATGTATCCAAAATGTCCTTTTCGCTTTCCTCCTTCTTTGTTTGCATGAATTTGCGATGAAAGGGTGCATCGGATGGAATAAGGTTAGAATTAACACAATTTGAACCCAACTTAGCTGTGGTGGCCGATTTAGGGTTGCAAGGAATGCACGGCAAGGTTGTCTTCTTCCTTGCCGTGGGTGTGTGTTGGGCATCCTCTTCTTGTTGTAGCTTCTCGTCCTCCGTTTGGGCAGATTTTGATGCTTGGGGGTCCGTTCCAACTTCTTTTCCACTTCTCAACAAAATGGCCTTGGCGGATTCAAATCCTCCCTTTGGATTCACAATGGTTGAGCTAGGAAGTTTGCCTTGTTCTCGGAATTGCTCCATGAACTCAGCCATCTGGCCCATTTGTTTCTTCAACTCATCCACCTCCTTAGTTTGACTGAGCATTGTTTTGGTTTGATTTTGCTGCCCCTGTACTAAAGAGGTCAGTAATTGAACAACTTGATCATGATCAATGGATGTACCTGAATTAGTTTGAGCAGGTTGTGGTTGAGGTTGTGTTGGCGTGTAGGGCTTTGGGTATATCCCAGGGGGTGTTGGCCGAATTCCTTGAGGTTGTTGAGATTCCTTCCATTTGAAATTTGGGTGATCACGCCATCCCGGATTGTAAGTGTTGGCATATGGATCATATCGGGGCTGTTTGGGCCTTGGTAGCCAATGGCGTTTGCACTTTCCCATCCACCATTCTCAATCAGTTGAGGACACTTCTCAGATTAGTGGCCTTGAATGGAGCATACACCACACACACTGGAGCACACTCCTTGCGTTTTGCATCCTTCCATAAACTGCGAAAACATAGAAGTAAGGTTAGTTATTTGAGATTGCAAATCAGAAACAGCACTTACCACATTTACTTGCTGCCGTGGAAGGTCTCTTTGCCCAACACCTTCATATTTTTGTGCATTATGGGCTCGGTTTGCAATTAGAGTTTTTGCAGCCACCGGAGTCTTGTCAACCAATGCACCACCCGCCGAGGCATCTAGCATTTGGCGTTCAATGGGGAGGAGTCCTTCGTAGAAATATTGAATGAGCAGCTCCTCCTTCATTTGACGCTGTGGACATGAAGCAACAAGAGTTTTAAAACGTTCATAATAAGTTGGAAACGATTCACCTTGATTTTGTTGGATGCCACTAATCCGTTTCCTTAAGAGAATAACTCATGAAGTTGGGAAAAATTTCTCCAAGAATGCGCGTTTCATGCTCTCCCATGAAGTAACTGTTCCGGGTGCCAATTCATACAACCAATCCTTAGCCTTGTCCATAAGTGAGAATGGAAAGGCTTTCATCATTAATATGCTGCCATCGACATTGACTGGGGTCATGCTTGAACAAACCACTTCAAATTCCTTCACGTGCTTGTTTGGATCCTCCATGGATAGCCCATGGAACTTTGGAATGTGGTGCAGCAAGCTTGACTTCAACTCGAACTCCTCGGTCTTCCCTTGAGCAGCCGTGGGATATTGGATGCATAGGGGTGCGGCATTGTCCAATCCCGAGGCAGAAAGCTCCTTGATTGTTCGATTGTCCGCTGCCATGACTTGTATCTCCTCTAAAATCTGAGCCATGGCCTCCTATTCCACTTGTACTTCGTCTTCTTCAAGATTTGGTGCAGGTTGAGATGGTTGGGGCTTTTGTTGATTCTTATTCTTTCTCAAAGTCCTCTCAAAATCGTCGTCAAAGTCCAAAATAAAGTTACGAACAGGTTGAGAGCTTCAAGTCATAAACTAGTACCTAAAAACAAGAGAACAAAACAAAGTCAGAAACTTAAACAAATTAAAAATAAACGGAAAGAAAAATCCAAGGGATTAGCAACTTTGCTAATCCCCGGCAACGGCGCCAAAAATTTGATGCGAAACAAGTTAAGCACACAAATTAAACCCTCTTGCTGTCAAATCATAGTACGAATGCAAGTAGGGATCGTTCTAAACCGGGGATTAGGAGGGCTTGCTAAAACCTCAAAACTGACTCAAAAACATTAAAACAAAGTTAAAAACGTTTGAAAAGACTCAAAAGACTCAAGGCAAGTTCACAAGACTCAAAATAAGCTAAAAACACACAAAACTGCCTAAAAACACTAACTAGGCAGTTTCTGACACTAAACACAATTTTGGACGAAAATAAGGTTATGGCTTGACTCAAAACACTTAAAAACAGAAACAAAACAGATTTCCAACACTTTGAAACAAGAAAGTAAAAGGGGGTTTTGTTTTGGACGAATTTAAACTAAGAAAACAGATTGTAAAACTAAACAGCTTTTAAAACGAATTTGGGGAATAAGATGGATGATGGGCTAGCTAGAGGCTCTTTCTCCACACATGACATGTATGCAAACGACTCGATTTCCAGTTACTCCTTCATTGAATTATGAACGACAATGCCCCAAATTAACCGTGACATCACTAGTTAACCCTCAGATTTTCATTGAACGTAATGATCTTTGATTGTATCTCTATTATGATGTCATGTAGGGGACTTTTGAAGAATGCTTTGGGTTGTCGAATGATGTCATCCAATCCAATAATACAAGGAAAATCTGAGGGTTAATTAATGATGTCACGGTTAATTTGGGGCATTGTCGTTCATAATTCAATGAAGGAGTAACTGGAAATCGAGTTGTTTACATACATGTCATGTGTGGAGAAAGAGCCTCTAGCTAGCCCATCATCCATCTTATTTCCCCAAAATCGTTTTCAAATCAGTTTTTAAGTTACAATCTGTTTTGTTAGTTTAATTTCGTCCAAATCAAAACCCCCCTTTACTTTCTTGTTTTAAATGGCTTTAAACTTGTTTTGTTTGTATGTTTAAGTGTTTTAAGTCAAACCCAATCCCAAATTCGTCCAGAATTGTGTTTAGAGTCCAAAACTGCCCAGTTTGTGTTTTTAGGCAGTTTTGAGCGTTTTTAGCCCATTTTGAGTCTTGTGAACCTGTTTTGAGTCTTTTGAGTCTAGTCTAGTGTTTTAAACTTTGTTTTTACGTTTTTGAGTCAGTTTAGAGGTTTTAGCAAGCCCTCCTAATCCCCGGTCCAGAACGATCCCTATTTATACATATACGACAATTGTCAAAAGAGGGTTTAATTTGTGTGCTTAACTTTTATCACACCATATGGGATGTGTTTTGGGGTCAGGAATGTGTTTTTGGTCAATGGAAGTTGCTGCAAAGGTGTAGGGATGAATTCTGGCGTGAATGGATGAAGGGGTGAATGAATGGAACCTTTAGTGCGGCACAGAGATGTTTTATTTAAAGACTTAGGGTACTTCGGGATTTGCTTTATAGCATCAAGGAGCGGAATATTGACATGCACATTCCTAAAGGTCTTTAGAATGTCTTTTTCATTCTCTTTGTTCCTAGCTTGCATAAACCTGCTAGGAAAGGGTGCATTTAGTGGAATAGAACTTGAAGAATTCAATTTTGGACTTACCTTAGTGGTTGGGGACAACATAGGTGCATTTGAAGGCTGCGGCATTGTTTCTTTCTTCCTTGCCGTGGCTTCCTCATTCCCTTCTTCTTGCATCAGTTTGTTATCCTCTTGGTGGCCTTATTGAGATACTTTCGAATGGTCTCCAAGTTCTTTACCACTTCTCAATATAATGGCTTTGGCAGATTCAAATCCTCCCTTTGGATTCACAATGGTTGAGCTAGGAAGTTTGCCTTGTTCTCGGAATTCTCCTATGAACTCCGCCATCTGCCCCATTTGTTTCTTTAAATCGTTGACCTCTTTGTCTCTTATTTGCATGCTCTGCGACATAGAAGTTAGTAATTGAAAAATCTGGGTCATTAGAAGGAAGAACCGCCATAAAAAGATTCCTCGTGTATCATCTGTAGCAAAACTATGAACGGAAGCTAGCAATCCGGACCGTATTGAAAAGGTTCCTGAGACACAGCATGGAAGAGTCACAATATTAAGAAACGAGGTCCAAGAATGAAGAAGGGGTAGAATTACTGAATGAATACGAGCTGTGGCTAATACCCGAGGCATAAAAGAAGCATTTTCTACGGGATCCCGAAACCACCAGCCACCCCGACCTAATTCATGATGAGCCCATCAACTTCCTGGCAAGATGCCAACGGTTAAAAACCACCGACATGTCAAGATCCAAATTCTAATTGGTTCCTGGTCTTGGTCAGAGACCACTGTGTTCGCGCCGGCAGTCCAACAAAGAGGCGAAGTGGTGGTATCTTTCTGTCCATTACGAACGACACGCTTCGCCTGCTCCCTCCCCGTGTCCACTAGCGCTCCTGCCCAGAGCGAAGAGAAGGCGAAAAAGCACCGCCGAAGCTGCACGAGCAGGCTTCTATTGCTACGCAACAATAGAGCAGGATAGCATTTTGCGCCCACATGTTTGAATTTGAGGGTAAAAAGCTCGCTTGTTGTACGGGATCCGACGCATCCAGCAGAGCGAAGCAGCGTTCCATTCTTTTCGGCGGAACGGATGAACCTGATTTGGTTTGGGCAGGTTATTCTTGGGGTTGTGTGGGTACGTATGGTTTTGAATAGAAACCCGACGGTTGCTGCCTAAATCCACTTTGTTGTTGTTGTTGTTGAGGCTCCCTCCACTTGAAATTTGGATGATCTCTCCAGCCCGGATTGTAAGTGTTGGAGTACGGATCATTGCACGGCTGATTTTGGCTCCCAAAACCCATGGCATTGGCAGATTCCCACCTTCCATTCTCAATCAACTAAGGGCATTGATCGTTGAGGTGCCCTTGCATAGAACACACGCCACATACACTTTGTGTAATCCCTTGCAATTTCGATCCATCGACAACCTGTGACAAAAGAACAGTGAGATTAGCCATTTGAGATTGAAGTTCAGAAATTGCACTTACCTCATTCACTTGTTGTTGCTGTGGGGGGTCTCTTGGTCCAAGGCCTTCGTATTGTTGTGCATTCAAAGCTCGGTTGCCGATTAGGATCTTTGCAGCCATTGGTGTTTTGTCAACCAATGCACCTCCCGCTGAAGCATCTAGCATTTGTCGCTCAATTGGAAGAAGTCCTTCGTAGAAGTATTGAAGTAAAAGTTCTTCTTTCATTTGATGCTGAGGACATGAGGCGACAAGGGCCTTAAAACGCTCATAGTATGCTGGAAATGTCTCTCCTTGGCTTTGTTGAATTCCACTAATCTTCTTCCTTAAGAGAATGACTCTCGAAGTGGGGAAGAACTTCTCTAAAAATGCCCTCTTCATGCTTTCCCAAGAAGTGACCATTCCGGGTGCTAATTCATAAAGCCAATCTTTAGCCTTTTCCAAAAGAGAGAATGGAAAAGCGTTCATCATCAAAATGTTTCCATCGACATTGATGGGTGTCATGCTCGAACAAACCACTTCGAACTCCTTAAGATGCTTGTTTGGATCTTCCATGGATAGCCCATGGTATTTAGGAATGTGATGCAACAAGCTTGACTTCAATTCGAACTCATCGGTCTTGCCTTGAGCAGCCGCGGGGTATTGAATGCAAAGGGGTGCGACATTGGCCAACCCCGAGGCTGAAAGTTCCTTGATTGTACGATTATCCATAGCCATGGCTTGTTCTTCTTCTTCAAATTCAGATTTGGCCTCTGAGCTTGAACTAGGTTCACTAGGTTCTGGATGCCTCATCTTCCTTCTCAATGTTCGTTCAAAATCGTCGTCAAACTCCAAGATATGCTCACGAACTGTTTGAGAACTTCGAGTCATAAACTAGTACCTAAAACAAGAAAACAAAACAAAATCAGAAACAAAGTAAAACAACACACACGGCAAACAAGGGATAAGCAAATTTGCTAATCCCCGGCAACGGCGCCAAAATTTGATGTGAAAATTAACTTGACACACAAATTAAACCCAATTGATGACAATTGTAGTAATGATGTAAGTAGGGATCGTTCTAGACCAGGGATTAACTAGGGATGCTAATCAACACAAATAAGACTCAAAAACACTAAACTAGACTCTATAGACTCTAAACTAACTTAAAACACTCAAAACAGCAAGAAACAATCAGAAAGACTCAATTCTAAACTAACAAGTGGTTTTGACGAAAATAAAACTTAAAAGACTCAAAAGACTAAAACAAAACAGGTTTTGACTCTAAAAACAAGTTTAAATGAAAGGGGATTTGTTTTTGACGAATTTAAGACTTAAAACAGAAGTTTTGCATAAAATACTTTGTGAAAACGAGTTTGGTGATTTAAAACGGGTGAAAGGCTAGTTAAAGGGCCCTTCTCCACACATGAACATATGCATATAAATTGATTTCCAGTTATTCTTTCAACAAACCATGAATGACAATGCCCCAAATTAATTGTGTAGAACTAATTAATTCTCAAATTTCCCTAGACTCATTGAATTGGATGAAAAGCATACGACAACCCAAATCATTCTTTATTAAGCTCCCTAACTATGAAAAGCATGATAGAGACACGAAACAAAGATCATTAAGCTTTATGGAAACCATAAGCATTGACGAGGCATTCATAACTATGAAAAGCATGTTACTCTTGCCTAGGATTTACTTAACATGTTTGTGACTAGCAACCTTTACTACTTGTGAATATAAGTTCATAACGATTAGGTGAAACTCCCTTATACTCTAGCATCAAATTCATGCATGCAAACTAAGTATGCATCCTTAATCAACACACAAGAACAAGTTCTTAATAAAATAGTTAAGCAAACCACATCCACGATTCATGAAATCATAACTGGAGGAAATCAATTCATATAAAACATATGTCCATGGCTTTGAATTCGCGTCTAACTATAAAGAAATTAGTTCCTCATGTTCGCAATCAAACAAATATAAGTAAAATTAAACATTGAAAACAAGAGATAGAAAACACCTAGAAAACGCTCCAGAGTCCTTCCTTCCTTCCTTGCAAGTTGCGGCACAAGAGGGTATGGCTGAATGGTAGTGTAGAGATGTGTGAATGAGAGATGGTGGTGTTGAATGGTGTAGCAAAATATGTATATATAGGGAGAGGGTGCGGCACAACATTAGTGTAGGAAAAGGATTACAAAATGTAGTTTGTGTAGGAAAATAAAAACACAATCCTAAGGGGAAAAGGTTTATGTAATCCTAGCAGGAAGTAGGACATCTAGAAGGCCAAAAACCAAAGGGATTTGCGGCTGGATCATGTATCTAGAAGGCTTGGGGCGCCACTTTTTTAGGGACTTCTAGAAAGGGTGTTATTTGGCTGATTTTGACACTTCTAAAAGGCGATAGGTGCGGCACCTTTGTAGGAGAGGATGAGGTTCCTAGAAATCAGGTTCTTAGGTCTCCTAAACTGAAATTGAATCCCTTTTGCAATAGGAATTAGGTTAGGAAAGGATTAGGATAAGATAAGATAAGGTTTGGATAAGATAAGGATAAGATAAGGTAGTTTTGGATAATGTTTTGGATAATTCTCCTTCTTTGTAGCTGATTCCTTATCTTCTTTGACTTGGATTTATTTCTTCAACTCTTTTGCACATTCCTAGCCTCTCTTGAACTTCAAATTCGTCCATCCATCTTGCTTCAGTCTTGTGATATCCATTCCAAGCCCAAAACTGCTCTAAAATGCTCCAAATTGCATCTTTTTGCCAACTTTGCTTCTAGGACCTACAAACACATGAAAATGACTTAAGACACTATAATAAGCAACAAATAACTAAGTAAATGCAAGAAAACACACTAACTAAGTCGCACAAATATCCTTCTATCAATCACTCCTAATTCGGCCAAACAAGGTAAGTTGGTTTCAAATTCACTTAATACTAATCTGACCAATGTTCCTTTTCCTCGTAGATTCATGCAATCGAAGAAGGATGAGAATGAGAAGGACATTCTTGAAACATTCTGGAAAGTGCAAGTGAACATACCACTCCTTGATGTAATTAAACAAGTCCCGCAATATGCCAAATTTCTCAAGGAGTTGTGCACAACCAAGAGAAGAATGTCAAACAAAGAGGTAGTTAAGGTAAGTGAAAATGTTTCAGCCGTATTGCAACAGAAACTGCCCACTAAATCCAAAGACCCCGGTAGTTTTACGATTCCTTGTGTAATTGGCAATACTCGGTTTGAAAATGCAATGCTAGATTTAGGTGCATCTATAAATGTCATGCCTTATTCCATTTATGCATCTATGAACTTGGGGGAATTGAAAAAGGATGGTGTGATTATACAATTGGCTGATCGTTCTAACGCATACCCAAAAGGTGTTTTGGAGGATGTTTTAGTGTGATAGGAGCATATTTACATCACTTAGTTAGCTTGTTTCCTTGCATTTAGGTTGTTAGTTCTTAGTTATTTTAGTCTTTAAAGCCATTTTCGTGTCTTTTCAGGTTCTAAGGGCTATAGGACCAAGAAAGTGCATTTTGGTGCCTTTTGGAGCAGTTTTGGGCATGGAATGGATTGCACATGCTTGGAGCTAAGTGGATGGACAAAATTGAAGATCAAATGAGCTTAGGATTGAATGAAGAATGAAGAGTTCAAAATTGGAAGCCAAGGTTTCTAAAGTTGGAAGTGTCTATTTGTGAAGGTTTCCATTTGTGCAAGTTTCCATTTGTTGAGGTTTCCAATTTTGGGGTTTCCAAAACATGTAGGTTGCCTAATTACTCATTCTAGAAGCCCAAAACCGTGCCTAACACATTCCCTTTTTGTTTCAATCCTTGCTGCACAAGGGAGAGGTTTTCTTGCCTATTTTCTGCCCAAAAATACTTCCCCTTTCTCTTACAAATCAATGCCACACCTTCTTTCCCTTTCTCTCTTAATTTCTGACCTTTAAAACACATTCCTTTTCTCTCCTACATATTCTGCCGAATTTCACTTTCTCAACCTTTCTAGATGGCCTTTTCCTTGTTGGATTGGAGTCCTAAATCCTTTTCCCTGACAACCTAGGCCAAGTAATCCCTAGGCCTATAAATACACACATCTGCTGCTACATTCAGACCACCACCCTCTACCATAAGTCACCTACATCCATCCACCACCATTCACCACACACTCTTGTGCCGCAGCTTTGCAAAGGAAGGAAGGAAGAAATCTGGAGCGTTTTCTAGGTGTATTCTATCCTTTGTTTTCAATGTTTAATTTTATTTATATTTGTTTGATTGCGATCATGAGGAACTAAACCCCTTCTTAGCTAAGGGGGAATTCGAAACTATGAGCATATATGTGATATGAATTGATTTCCTCCAGTTATGATTTCATGAATCATGGATGTGATTTGCTTAACTATTTGATTAAAACTTATTCTTGTATGTTGATTAAGGGTGCACACTTAGTTTTCATGCTAGGATTTGATGCTAAAATATAAGGGAATTTCACATAATCGTTACAAACTTATATTTACAAGTAGTGGAGGTTGCTAGTCACGATCGCGTTAAGTAAATTCCTGGCAGGAGTGTCATGCAGTCATAGTCACGAATGTCATGTCAATGCTTATGATTTTCACAAAGATTAATGATCTTTGATATGTATCTCTAGTATGCAGTCGTATAGGGAACTTGATAAGAATAATTTGGTTTGCGGGCGCTACGTCCAAATTCAATGAACTTAGGAAAATCTGAAGGTTAATGCGTGCAGTCACGATTAATTTGGGGCATTGTCGTTCATGGATTATAGAAAGAACAACTGGAAATCGATTTGTGTTGCATATATGTCATGTGTGCAGAAGGATCCTCTAGCTAGCCTTTCACCCATCCAAAACACCCAATTTCGTACCTTTGTTACTTTGTTATTTGCTTAGTTTTAGTTAATTTCGTCAAAAACCCAATCCCTATTATTTTCTTGTGTCAACTTAGTTAGAATCTGTTTAATTTTGTGTCTTTTAGCATTTTGAGTCAAGTTAAAGTTAGAATTCGTCCAAATAACTCCCTAGTGTCTGTTTTGAGTCTATTTGGTTGTTTTAAGTTGTTTTGAGTCTTGTAAGTCTAGTTTAGTGTTTTAGAGTTTAATTAGTGTAGATTAGCATCCCTTCTAATCCCTGGCTAGAACGATCCCTACTTACACATACTACATTGATAGGGTTTAAATTTGAGTGCAATTTAATTTCACATCATTATTCTCTTTGATTTTTCTGATTCTTTCTTACCTATTAAATTGTGGAACCAAAATAGCTAAGTATTGAACCTTTCCTATTATTTTCTGATTGCCCTTCAACCCCAGCTTTATAAATAAAGCCATCTGCACCATTTAGTCTCTCTCCCTCTCTAGACAGATTCTCTGCATCCATTCCATCCACCTATCTACCTGTCCATCCTCCACCACCATTCACCACTTCGACCATCACTGCCACCTTGTGTCGCAGCAAAGAAGAAGGAAGGAGACCCTTAGACGTGCTTGCATTCAAGACGTTGGATTGCTGGAACGTTTCTAGGTGTAATCTATCTTTGTTTTCAATGTTTAATTTAATTTCTCTTTGTTTTGCTGTGAACATGAGGAACTAAGCCCTTTTGGCTAAGGGCTATTCAAAGCCATGAATATGCTTGCAATATGATTTGATTACATCCAGTTGTGATTCATAAGTTGTGAATTCAATTTACTTATCTGTTGAATTAAAACTGATTTGTGTGTGTTGGTTGAGAGTGCACGCTTAATTTTCATGCATAAATCTGATGCTAGGATATAAGGGAGTTTCACCTAATCGTTATGAACTTATATTCATAAATAGTGAAGGTTGCTAGTCACAATCGTGTTAAGTAAATTCTTGGCATAAGTATCATGCAATTCATAGTTACGAGTGCCTTGTGAATGCCTATGATTTTCAAAGAACTTAATGATCTTTGCTCGTATCTCTATTATGCAATTCATGTAGGGAACTTGTGGAGAATGCTTTGGGTTGTTGTATGCAATCATCCAATTCAATAAAATTAGGAAAATCTGAGGGTTAATTAGCGCAATTCACGGTTAATCTGGGGCGTTGAGAATTCATGGTTTATTGAAAAGCAACTGGAAATCGTTTTGTTTGCATGTATGTCATGTGTGGAAAAGAACCTCCTAGCTAGCCCATCATCCATCCAATACACCTAATTTCGTGCAAATCTGTCTAGTTCTAGTTTCTGTTTTGTTTTACTTTATTTTCGTCCAAAACCCAATCCCCCATTACTTTGTTGTGTTAATTAGGTTAGAATCTGTCCAATTTGTGTATTTAAGTGTTTTGAGTCAAGTTCAAGTTAATTTTCGTCCAAATAACTCCCTAGAGTCAGTTTTGAGTCTATTTCATTGTTTCGTGATGTTTTGAGTCTTTCTAGTTAGTTTTGAGTCTTTTCAGTTTGTATTGAGTCTAGCTAAGTGTTTTTAAGTTTCTTTTTGTGTTTTTGTGTTTTAAAGTCAGTTTAGTTTAGATTAGCAATCCCTCCTAATCCTCGGTCCAGAACGATCCCTACTTGCATCTATACTACAATTGTCAACAAGAGGGTTTAATTTGTGTGCTGTTTTACATCGCATCATAGTGCAGGTGAACCATTTGATCTTCCCGTCTGATTTGTACGTTCTAGTGATAGGAGCATATTTATGCGACTTAGTTAGCATGTTTTCATGCATTTATGTTGTTAGTTCTTAGTTAATTTTGTATTTTAAGCTATTTTCGTGTGTTTGTAGGTTCTAAGTGTCAAGATGGCAAAAAGAAGCAATTTGGAGCATTCTAGAGCATTTTTGGGCCAAGATTGGGTAGTGCAAGCATGGAGGCAAGTTGATGGACGAAATTGAAGATACAAAGGCTTGAAATCAGCTAAAAAGAGGGAAGAAAGAAGTCAAAGATAAAGAAGATAAGGAATCAGCTATAAAGAAGGGGAATCATCCAAAACATTATCCAAACTACCTTATCTTATCCAAACCTTATCTTATCCTATCCTAATCTTATCCTACCTTGCTTGCAGCTACAAAAGAGATTTAATTTCAGTTTAGGAGACTTAAAACCTAATTTCTAGAGGTCCTATCCCTTGTCCTACAAAAGTGGCACCCCAAACTCTTCTAGAAACCCCAAAATCTACCCAAAAACAAATTCTTTCTAGAACCCTAAAAATCTGGCGCCTCCCTCCTTTCTAGAAGGCTTTTTTTCCTTGCCTTATCCTCTCAGCCGTGCATCCCTTATCCCTTTCCCTCTTGGATTTTGATTTGTTAGGCCTTTTTCCTTATGGATTTGGGTTCTACAAATCCTTTTCAGAAATCAATTGGGTCATAATCCTTTTTCCTAATGGATTCACAAATTCTGCCGCACCTAGGGCCCTAATCCCTTGCTTATGCTAAGTCCAAACCCTAATCTGATTACCCTAGGGTTTGTGATGTATTTATACACAGATTTAGAGGGTTGCCACAGACCACCCACCCCATATACACTCCATAATTCGTTCTTGAAGGAAAAATTTTGTCCTAGCTAAGAACATGTGAGAACATTTGAACACATATGCAAACTAATAACACTTTAAAGTAGGCATGCATTCAAAAACAATTCTAAAACCCATGACTTTCAAAGCCTAGTGAATGGTGAACCACAAGACTCTTTAACAACATTAAAGAAAAGAAATGATTTTGAGATTCATTACCCTTGAAGCTCATCCTTGTTTACACAAGGGAGTCACCTCCTAGCTCCTTGGATCTTCCTTGTGATTTACTTCCTTTTGTTACTCCTTTGCTCCTTGAGGATGTGAGGAAAGGATCTCCAAAAACACCAAAGGTTTGGTGTCTCTAAGTCTCCACACCAAGGATGAGGTGTGAAGATGAAATGGATGACTTAGAGGAAGAAAGATTGCTAGCTATCCCTCCCCTAAGTGGCCGGCCTCTATGGAGAAAAAGAGAGAAAATATTTCTCTTATTTGTCTCAAGAAAACCCTAATGAGGTAAAAGCTATAAAGATGCTTTTATACCACCTCACATGTGAGTGGCAAACTTGCAATTAACCAAAGTTTGATAACCCTCACCCTAGGCCGGTTTTGACTTTGTTTTTGGGTTAATTTCCATTTAGTTTTAGTTGTCACACAACCTAAACTCAATGGGCCTTGTGGACCAAAAACCCTTTTGGGCCCCGAAACCCAAAACCAACTTAAAAGCCCAATACGAACCTTTCGTAAGATTAATTAACTAATTAATTAATCTTGACCATTCTCAATTAAACTATTTAATTGCTTATCCATCTCATTTATATTTCTTCACTTTCACCCTTACTCGGTGTACGATCCATTAGGTTCCAATTAGCAAGGCAGTGGGCGATTGTTACTCTTAACGATCGATTGTGAATTGAAACTACATTTCAATTCTCCCTTTGATGAAGATTAGTGTTTGCTAATCCTCAGGGCTTCCATAAACCATGAGTGACACCTAGCAGTATGTCATGGCTACCCAAGCTAAGTAGAAGTGGTTGGAGAACCTATCCAGTTACAATTACAATGCAATACGGTCATTCTCTAATACAATACTCTTGATCACATTGTTTGAGTGATAGTTTGTATCATGTCTACTATCCAATGTGATACTTTTCTATATGAATCAATTGAATATGATTTGGAACATGCTTCCTAAATCATATTCGTATGCTTTGGCCAAAGACTCTCGAATCATATCTCAGAGTATTCACCTTCCACCATGGAAGGTTAGAGATCCCTTGTTGTGCATTCACATGCCTACATGACTAGATAGCTTGACCCCAACAATGTCGTTGACACTCTCAATGGAATGCCTTTGACATAACCAAAGATCAAGGACCTAACCATTAGACATCAATGATGCCTCAGGTCAAAGGACTATTTTGCATATTGCAACTTACGAGTTCTTACATGACATGTATGTTCGAACTCTCTTTTGATCGTTGTTCAGTGTACTCGATTACCTTTTGAGCACCTATGTGTTTGTCTTAGTGTCCAACACTAAATGACTTGGGACTAGTCATACTCACGCTTGAGTTAACATAACACATACTAACCTTAGTGGATTGTCAATGCCCAATTGGCAATCCTATGGCTAGGAACGTTTTAGGAATGTTCATAAGAGAAAGGTCTCGTTAATCTAACTTACTTAGATCACTTCTCTCTTAGATTAAATATATTCCTTGGATTCCCTTATTACTTAAACACATGATACAATAAATAGTGATTAACAATAAGCTTTGCCCTTCATTAAACATATAATAGTCTAATACAATAAGTATTCCAAAAGCTATTACATCAAATGAGTGGCTTTGTGGGCATACTTCCAACAGTTCTACACCACCACACCTTCATAAATTCATACTGTGCCGTAGAAGAGAGAAGACAAGGCCTTGCCGTGGCTTCCATTGGAGAGGAAGGGTTGTGCCGCAGCCTACCTGCAACCATTGGAGTTCTTAGAGTTCTTTCTTCTCTTGTTTCTGTTTCCATGTTTAATTTAATTTGCTTTTCAATTATGTTGAACATGTGGAACTCATTTCATTTTAGTTAGAGGTGGATTCAAAGCCATGGACATATGTTTAGTATGAATTGATTACCTCCAGTTATTGTTTCATAAATTGTGGATGTGGTTTGCTTATCTGTTTTATTAAGAACTTGTTCTTGTGTGTTGATTAAGGATGCATACTTAGTTTACATGCATGAATTTGATGCTAGGATATAAGGGAATTTCACCTAATCATTATGAACTTATATTCACAAGTAGTAAAGGTTGCTAGTCACAATCATGTTAAGTAAATCCTAGGCAGAATTATCATGCAGTTCATAGTTATGAATGCCTTGTCAATGTTTATGATTTCCATGGAACTTAACGCTCTTTGATATGTGTCTCTATCATGCGTATTCCATAGTTAGGGAACTTGATAAGAATAATTTGGTTGTGATGCGTTATCCATTCAATTCAATGAACTTAGGGAAATCTGAGAATTGATTAGTGCAATACAATGAATTCGTATGCATATGTTCATGTGTGGAGAAGAACCCTCTAACTAGTTTTTCACCCCTGAATTCACCTTCACCTCTCTTTAATTTACTTTGTTTGCTGAAATCTTCTTAGTTTTGATAAATTCGTCTAAAAACCCCCTCAGTTCTTATTTGTGTTTTAGTTTTGTTAAATTCGTCCAAATCTGTCTCCTTTTAGTGTTTTGAGTCTTACTAGTCTAAAATTCATCCAATTCACTTCCTAGTACCTGTTTTGAGTCTGTTTAAATTAGTTTTGCTGTTTTGAGTCAATTTGGTCAGTTTTGAGTTGTTTAGAGTCTAGTTTAGTGTTTTAGAGTTTAACTTATGTAGATTAGCATCCCTTCTAATCCCCGGCCTAAAACGATCCCTACTTTCATATACTACGTCGATAGGGTTTTAATTTGAGTGTGATGTGATTAAGGTTAAGCACACAAATTAAACCCTCTTGTTATTAATTGTAGTATAAACGCAAGTAGGGATCGTTCTGGACCGGGGATTAGGAGGGCTTGCTAATCTAACACAAACTGACTCAAATAAGCAAAACAAGACTCAAAAGACTCTAAATAGACTAGTAAGACTCAAAACAGGTTCAAACTACTCAAAACTGCTTAAAAACACTAATTGGACAGATTCTAGACACTAGACACAACTTTGGACGAAAATTGAATTAAATTTGACTCAAAACACACAAAGACACAAACTAAGACAGATTCTAACTAATCTGACTCAAACAAGTGAAGGGGGATTGGTTTTAGAGTGAAATTAAATTAAAACAAACAAAGACTTTGAACTAGGCAGATTGAGACGAAATTGGGTTTTTAGGTTGGATGGTGAACTAGCTAGAGGTTTCCTTATCCACACCTGATTTATATGCATATAACTTGACTTCCAGTTACGTTTTCATTGAATTACGAATGACAATGCCCCATATTAACCGTGTCAATCACTAATTAACCCTCAGATTCTCCTAATTTCATTGAATTGGACGGACAACTCATCTACAACCAAATTATTCTCATCAATTTCCGTACATGACATCATAATAGAGACACAATCAGAGATCATTATGCTCAATGAGAGTCATAAGCATTGACGAGGCATTCATAACTATGACATCATGTTACTCACACCAAGAATTGAACTTAACACGATTGTTCCAACAACCTTTACTACTTGTGAACATAAGTTTGTAACGATTATGTGAAACTCACTTATATCCTAGCATCAAATTTATGCATGCCAATTAAGTGTCGACCCTCAACCAACAAACAGAAATAAGTTCTGATTCAAATAGTTAAGCCAATTGCATTCATACTTCAAGAATCTGTAACTGAAATTTATCAAGTCATATCACACACAAAATCATGGCTTCAAAGTAGCCTCTAGCTAAAAACGAGTTTAGCCTCTCATGATTACAGCAAGACAAAGGAAAACTAAATTAATCAACGAAAACATAAGGTAGAAAACACCTGAGAACGCCCAGCACTCCAGATTGGGTGCAACAGGCTCCAAAGCTGCTCCTCCTCTCCTTCGTCCTTGCAATGCTGCGGCACAAGTGGTTTTAGGGTTTGTGAATGGTGTTTGGAATGGCTGAGATGTGTAGAGGTGTGTAGAATTCGTATGGATGGGTGGTGGTGTGCAGCAAGGCTTGGAAATATGTATATATAGCCTGGTAAACCCTAGGGGAATCAGTTTAGGACTTGGACTTAGCAGAAAAATAGGATTAAGGCCCTAGGGTGCGGCATTTAATTTGGAAAAGAAATTGTGGTCCAATTAATTTCTGAAAAGGATTTGTAGAACCCAAATCCACAAGGAAATAGGCTAATTAAATCAGAATCCAAGTGAGAAAAGGATAGGGATGCACGGCTGAGAGGATAAGGGCAGGGAATGCCTTGCAAGGCAAGGAAAAAGGATTCTAGAAGGGTTTAGGTGCGGCACATTTTTAGGGTTCTAGAAAGAATGTGTTTTATGACAGATTTTGGGGTTTCTAGAAGGGTTTGGGGCGCCACTTTTATAGGACAAGGGATAGGACTTCTAGAAATCAGGTTTTAAGTCTCCTAAACTGAAATTAATTCTCTTTTGTAGCTGAAAACAGGATAGGATAAGATTAGGATAAGATAAGATAAGGTTTGGATAAGATAAGGTAGTTTGGATAATGTTTTGGATAATTCCCCTTCTTTAAAGCTGATTCCTTATCTTCTTTATCTTTGACTTCTTTCTTCCCTCTTTTTAGCTGATTTCAAGCCTTTTTATCTTCAAATTCGTCCATCAACTTGCCTCCATGCTTGCACTACCCAATCTTGGCCCAAAAATGCTCTAGAATGCTCCAAATTGCTTCTTTTTGCCATTTTGACACTTAGAACCTACAAACACACGAAAATAGCTTAAAATACAAAAACTAAGGACATTAATGCATGAAAACAAGCTAACTAAGTCGCATAAATATGCTCCTATCAAATTCCCCCACACTTAGCTTTTGCTAGTCCTCAAGCAAAACGAAACAAAACAAAACAAAACAAACACCAAACATACTAGACCTTCCAACGTTCACCTCAGGGATTTCCAACACACATGACATATTCAAGATCATCATAACCATAGATTTTAGTCATCCCCACCCTCTAGTACATACTTAATCACAGTCACCATTCATTAGCTCGCATTTAACCAATTAAAACAATGTTTTGAATGTCGTAACATGCCTTAGAGAATTCACTCAATTCCTCACTAGGTACACTCTATTTTCACACACAATTTCTAACTACACTCCCTATTCTAGGTATATGTGAGAAGATTGATGTAAACATGAAAACGAACACTCACATATGTTTATAGCAAAGAAAGCAATTTCTGGAGTTATTAAGCATGTATAGATATGATCTCATGAATGGAATGCTACTACTTAGATGCGAGAACCAGGGACACCATATACTCATACCAATCCCAAACTCCACATATTAAAACACACAACACTCAAGATTGAAGTATAGGGTTGTAACGGGGCTAGGGGTATTGGCTAACAAAGAAAGGTAAGGAAAACAAACGTTCTTAAAGCAATAGTGAGCAAAGTAATGAATATGACACTTAGAACTCCCTTTTGAAACGCAGCCACAAACTTTGATACATAAAGGGAAGATCACACATACTTAGGGCCGAATTCAACTTTTTGGACCCTTTCTTCAACAACCAACACTTGTGAGCTTAATCTCACTTATTTTGAACCTTTTTCACACTTTTTCACATACTTTTCTTGTTCTTTTCTTTTTCTCACGAATTTTCTTCTTCTTCCTTTGTTTTTTTTTTTTTTTTTCTTTCTACCCGTACCTCTTTTGATACTTTGGCACACACCCACACACAAAAATCCCTTCCCCCACACTTGTTTGCTGCCCCTGTAACGAACAAAGGGAATTCACTCTAGGTCATGCTTCACCACGCCTTAAGAACAAGGGTAAGGATGGTCCTAATCTAGGCTAGGTAGGGAACATGTGGGTAAACAAAGAAAAATGGCTAAATAAGGCTCAACGGGGGTTAATCCTACAAAACTTAATGCACAGAGGTAAGGCTTTTTGGCACTGGTTCACTACACAACTTCATCTTGTTATGTGTTATGCACTTCAATATCATGCTTTGAATGAAACGGGTATGAGTTCTAGTATTTGGAACTAAATGATGAAACGCCTTCTAAGTAGCAACCACGCAAAGAATGATGAGATCATGCAACGACTTTAGAAAACAATAAATGCACTGATTTTTAACTCTCCAAAGAACGTTTAAGCTCAAGTCTCTCAGGGTTATAGCATTAGTTTGAGTTCCTTCCTTCAAGCATGTTACAAAAACTGATTTTCTCCTTTTTGATTAAACATGAATTCATGAATTATAACCATAATCAAGTATAAACTAGAGAGTAAATCAAACTTCCATCCATGTTTATAATTCTCTTTAATAGTCATGCAATTAAAAACCAAATCCACATCATTGTGTTAGAAGGTACCCTAAGACACAAACAAACACACAAAAACAACTCTTTTTGGGTTTTTTTCAAAACACTTTTTCAAGTTTTTATGAAATTTTCGGATTATCTTTTCAAAACACACTAAAATGCTTCAAAACACACTAAAAACACTTAAAAACAGTGAAAAACAACATTCGAAGTGATAGGTGATAAAATCCCACGACAATCATGCAAAAACAACTTGTTTACCCCCCCACACTTAAACTAAACATTGTGCTCAATGTTTCAAACATAAACTCACAGAAAGTAAACAGCAAACAACACAACTAACTAACATGACACACATGCCAAAATAAATGCAATAAAGAGTAGAGTTAGGAACGCAAATCTGGGTTTGAGCTGGTTGTTCCTAGGTCTTCTTTATTCGAATGCATGGGTTGCCTCCCAAGAAGCGCTTGCTTTAACGTCTTGCAGCCGGACGATCCCTCGGTTTAAGCTCCATTGGTACCTACGGCATGGAAGGGAACTTCTTCCACAACCTGCCCCACAATGTTCTCATACAGTGGATCGATGAATGGAAGGGGATAGTGATGTTTGCTGATTGGTGCGTTTTGTTTCCTAAGGTTCATGTAAATTCGCCCACCATCGGGGATTTGCTTGGGTGCCTGCACCAAAGAAGGGAACCACCTATCAATTTTAATGGGAATTGGATTTGGATTAGGTGGCTTACCTATGTGTTGTGATGAAGTAGCGGCACTGTGAACATTTTTCCCCATGGTGCTTTCAGCCAATTTGGGCATTTTGAGGGCAGTGGTCGTATGGTCCTTATGCTCCACTCCAATTCCCTCGTTTTGTATGGCTCTTGATGCATCCTTTGTGCTTGGTGGTGAACGGTCCGGCCCTATCTTTTTTATTTTATCAATGGCAAAACAAGAATGAACAACATTAGGATTCTCAACAGACTTAGAAACATTAAATTTAATCTTATCGCCACTAAACTTCATAGTTAACGTCCCCTTGGCCACATCAATCTTGGTTTGGGCTGTTTTCATGAAAGGTATTCCAAGTAGAATCGGCATTGGGGAAGAATGGGCTGACTCTTCCATCTCAAGCACATAGAATGGGCTGACTTTTCCATCTTATGAAGGTAATCAATTCATATTGCAAATATATTCATGGCTTTGAAATTCCGTCTAGCCAAAAGGGTTTAGCTACTCATGTTCACAGCAAAACAAAGAGAAATTAAATTAAACATTGAAAACAAGGATAGATTACACTTAGAAACGTTCCAGCAATCCAACATCTTGAATACAAGCACGTCCAGGGGTCTCCTTCCTTCTCCTTTGCTGCGGCACAAGGGGTTAAGGTGTGTAGAATGGGTGGTGATGGGTGGTAGAGGATGGATAGGTAGATAGGTGGATAGAAGGTCGATTTTCGTCAGAAAGTGTGTGGTGATGAAAGCTGCGGCAAGGGCTGTGTGTAGTGTAGATGGCATGAATGATGTATATGGAGGGTGGGACCTGCGGCAAAGGGTGTAGAAATATATATATATATATATATATATATATATAAGCACCAAAAACCCTAGGTAAATCAGATTAGAGCTTCTAGAAAGCTAAATCCATCCAGAAATAGGTTTAAAACAATCAGAGTTTTAATGGGAAAGGGCCTAAGGTGCGGCAGGTTTGGATAAGGAGGGATAAGGCTTCTAGAAAGCCTTGCAAGGCAAGGAAATCAGATTTTCTAGAAGGCTAGGTGCGGCAAGAACTTAGGGTCCCTAGAATCCTAAATTAAATGTCCCCCAATCAAAAAATAAACCCTCATTGTACCAGGAATTGAGTTAGAAAGGATTAGGATAGGATAAGGTTAGTTAAGATAGGATAAGGATTGGATAAGATAAGATAAGATAAGGTTGTTTGGATAATGTTTTGGATAATTCTCCTTCTTCTGAGCTGATTCCTTATCTTCAATGATTTGAATTTATTTCTCCAACCTTGAAACATATTCCTAACTCCATTTGGACTCCAAATTCGTCCATCTTCTTGCCCACTGCTTGTGCTATCCATTCCAAGCCCAGATTTGCTCTAAAATGCTCCAAAATGTATCTTTTTGCCAACTTTGCCCTTAGAACCTGAAAATACATCAAACTAGCTTAAAAGACTACTTTAACTAAGGAAAAACAACATAAATGCACAAGAACAAGATTTGTTCTCAACCCGTTCACGCACATATCTTGGATTTTAACGACGATTTTGAACGAGATTTGAGAAGGAAGAGGAAGCACCCAGAACCTGATTTACTTAGTTCGAGTTCTAATTCTGAATCTGAAGTTGAAATTGAAGAGGATTCGGAAGAGGAGCAAGATATGGCTGCAGATAATCGAACGATCAAAGAACTTTCAACCTCGGGATTGGACAATGCAACCCCTTTATGCATTCAATATCCTAGGGCAACCGAGGGAAAAACTGATGAATTTGAATTGAAGTCTAGCTTGTTGCACCACATTCCCAAATTCCACGGGTTGTCCATGGAAGATCCAAACAAGCACTTGAAGGAATTTGAAGTGGTTTGTTCAAGCATGACCCCTGTCAATGTCGATGGAAGTATATTGAAGATGAAAGCCTTTCCATTTTCTCTTTTGGAAAAGGCTAAGGATTGGCTCTACGAACTAGCATCTGGAACTGTTACTTCTTGGGAAAGCATGAAGTGCGCATTCTTAGAGAAATTTTTCCCAACTTCAAGAGTCATTCTCTTGAGGAAAAGGATTAGTGGCATTCAACAAAACCAAGGAGAATCGTTTCCAGCCTATTATGAGCGTTTCAAGGCGCTTGTTGCTTCTTGTCCACAACACCAAATGAAAGAAGAGCTTCTCCTTCAATATTTCTATGAAGGGCTTCTTCCAATTGAGAGACAAATGCTCGATGCTTCAGCGGGAGGAGCTTTGGTTGACAAAACTCTAGTGGTTGCCAAGACTCTAATTGCAAATTGAGCCTTGAATGCGCAACAATATGAGGGAGTTGGACAGAGAGAAGGGCCACGACAACATGTGAATGAGGTAAGTGCAATTTCAGAATTGCAATCTCAAATGGCTAATCTCACTCTTCTTTTGTCACAGGTTGTTGATGGAACCAAAGTGCAAGGTGCAGCAGTTTGTGGAGTGTGTTCAATGCCCTCAGTTGATTGAGAATGGGGGGTGGGAAACTGCCCATGCCGTGGGATTTCAAGGCCAAAACCAGCAAAGAAATGACCCATACTCAAATACATACAATTCAGGATGGAGAGATCATCCAAACTTCAAGTGGAGGGACTCCCAACAAGCACAGCAACAAAGCGGATTTAGACATTTAGACAGCCCCCTGGGATGTTTCCAAGGCCATATGCAGCCACACAACCTCAACCAATTTCGGCCCAAACCAATTCAGGTTCATCATTAGATAATGATAAAATTCTTCAAGTACTAACCTCTTTGACGCAGGAAGTGCAAAGCATAAAAAATAAGGCTAAAGAGGTGGACGAATTGAAGAAACAAATGGGTCAAATGGCTGAATTCATGGGCCAATTCAGAGAACAAGGCAGATTGCCTAGTTCAACCGCTGTTAATCCTAAAGGAGGATTTGAAACCACCAAAGCAATCATGTTGAGAAGTGGTAAGCCGGTTGGAACTGATCCAAAACCATCTAAATCAAGTCAAGAAGAGGACAAGAAGCTGCAAATAGAGAAGGAAGAACCAGCCAAACTCACGGCAAGGGATGCACAACCCTTGCCGCAACCACTTCCCACTTCTAAACCGTCCCCAACCATCAAGGTAGGTTCCAATTCGAATTCTTCTAGTTCTACTCCTTTGATTGTGCCCTTTCCTGGCAGGTTTAGGCAATCAAAGAAAGAAGATGCTGAAAATGACATTCTAGAGACATTCCGGAAAGTTCAAGTCAATATCCCACTCCTTGATGCAATAAAGCAAGTCCCAAGGTATGCTAAGTTTTTGAAAGAGCTTTGTACAACAAGGAGAAGGATTTCTAACAAAGAAGTGGTTCAAGTAAGTGAGAATGTTTCTGCAGTGTTGCAAAGGAAATTACCCCCTAAATGCAAAGATCCGGGTAGTTTTACAATTCTTTGCGTTATTGGAAATACTAAGTTTGAACATGCTATGTTAGACTTAGGAGCTTCAATTAATGTCATGCCATACTCTATTTATGCATCTATGAACTTAGGCGAGCTTAAAAACGATGGTGTTATAATTCAATTAGCCGATCGTTCTAATGCATATCCAAAAGGAGTTTTGGAAGATGTTTTGGTGCAGGTTGGCAATTTGATCTTTCCAGCGGACTTTTACGTGCTTGAGATGGAGGATTCACCCTATTCTACCCCATTACCGATCCTCATTGGGAGACCTTTCATGAAAACAGCCCGCACCAAGATCGATGTGTTCAAAGGGACTTTAACAATGAAATTTGATGGGGAAGTTATTGATTTCAATCTTTTTGAAACTATCAAATTTCCTAAAGAAGATCATTCTTGTTTTTCTATTGATATATTCGATGATTTGGCGCAGGATTATCTTGATTCCTTGGAGAGGGATCCCCTTGAAACAACAATTGCACAAGGAATTAGGCAAAAACCCAATATTGCCATGCCTAGAAGTGAAGAAGAGGCCGAGATGGTTGCCCTTGAACCTCAGCACCGTGGTAAGCCTTCAAAACCATTTTCAATTCCCATTTCTACTAATAAGTTGTTACCCTCAGTGCTTCAGGCACCCGTACTTGAGCTTAAACCATTGCCGGATCATTTAAAGTACGTCTTTTTGGGAGATAACGAGACGTTGCCTGTCATTGTCTCCTCATCACTCACGGCAATGGAGGAGGAAAAGTTGATTCGGGTGTTGAAAGAGCATAAAACAGCCATCGGATGAACCTTGGCCGACATCAAGGGAATTAGCCCGACAATATGCATGCATCGTATACTTCTAGAGGAGGGGGCTAAACCAACTCGAGAAGCTCAACGCCGACTCAACCCTCCAATGATGGAAGTTGTGAAGAAGGAGATTATCAAGCTTCTTGATTGTGGAGTAATTTATCCAATCTCGGATAGTCGTTGGGTTTCACCGATTCAATGCGTTCCAAAGAAATCTGGGGTCACTGTGGTGAAGAATGCAGAAAATGAACTTGTGCCCACACATGTCCAAACAGGTTGGAGAGTGTGCATCGACTATAGGAAGCTAAATGCCACCACGAGGAAGGATCACTTCCCTTTGCCGTTCATTGATCAAATGCTTGAGAGGTTAGCCGGTCATTCTTTTTATTGTTTTCTTGATGGTTATTCTGGATATAATCAGATTGTCATAGCTCCGGATGACCAAGAAAAGACCACTTTCACGTGCCCCTTTGGTACCTTTGCCTATCGTCTCATGCCATTCGGTTTGTGCAATGCACCTGCTACCTTTCAAAGATGCATGGTAAGTATTTTTTCAGATTTTGTAGAGAAGATTATTGAGGTATTCATGGATGATTTTAGTGTTTTTGGTGATTCTTTTGATGGGTGCTTAGATAATCTCACTTTGATTCTAGAACGTTGCATTGAAACTAACCTTGTTTTGAATTGGGAAAAATGTCACTTTATGGTCAAACAAGGCATAGTTTTAGGTCATATCATTTCAGAAAGGGGAATCGAGGTTGATAAATCGAAAATAGATCTTGTGCGTTACTTACCCTTTCCTACTTCGGTTAGAGAGGTTCGTTCTTTTTTGGGACATGCAGGATTCTATAGGCGATTCATCAAGGATTTTTCAAAGATTTCCAACCCCCTTTGCCGTCTCCTCCAGAAAGATGTGGCTTTTGTGTTTGATGAGGTATGTGAGAAGGCGTTCAAACACCTCAGAGAGATGCTAACTTCGGCCCCTATCATAGTTCCACCAGATTGGAACCTTCCTTTTGAGCTTATGTGTGATGCTTCAGATTATGCATTAGGAGCTGTCTTGGGACAAAGAAAGGACAAGAAACCCTATGTCATCTATTATGCATCTCGAACCTTGAATGATGCGCAATTGAACTACTCCACCACTGAAAAAGAACTTCTTGCTGTTGTGTTTGCTTTAGATAAGTTTCGTTCTTATTTACTTGGTACTAAAGTTATTATTTACACTGACCATGCAGCTTTGAAGTATTTGTTCACCAAGAAAGAGGCCAAACCAAGACTCATTCGCTGGATGCTTCTTCTCCAAGAGTTCGATATTGAAATCCGGGATAAGAAAGGGAGTGAAAACGTGGTGGCTGACCACTTGATCCGTATGGTGCAGGAGGAGGATGCCATGCCTATCCAAGAGACATTCCCAGATGAGCAGCTGTTGTCCATCAAGGTAAGTGCCATGGTAAGCTGATGTAGTGAATTATTTGTTGTCTAAACACATTCCAAGATAGCTAAACAAGCACCAACGTGATAAACTTCAAAAGGATGCACGTTTTTATGTTTGGGATGACCCATACTTGTGGAAATATTGCCCTGATCAGATTCTTCGTAGGTGTGTGCATGATTCTGAGTTTAATTCAATTTTAACTTTCTGTCACACTTATGCATGTGGAGGTCACTTTGGTACTCAAAGAACAGCACATAAAGTTTTAGAATGTGGATTTTATTGGCCTACTATCTTTAGAGATGCTAGAACTTTTTGTATGACTTGTGATCGTTGTCAAAGAACGGGTAATATAAGTGCAAGAAACCAAATGCTGCTGCATCCTATATATTTTGTCGAAATCTTTGATGTTTAGGGTATTGATTTCATGGGGCCCTTTCCTTCTTCACATGGTTTCCTTTATATTTTGCTTGCTGTGGATTATGTGTCGAAATGGGTGGAAGCAAAAGCCACCCGTACTAATGATTCTAAAGTGGTTGCAGATTTTGTTAAAACTAACATATTTGCAAGGTTTGGAATGCCAAGAGTACTAATCAGTGATGGGGGGTTCCCATTTCTGCAATCGAACCATTGAGGCGCTGCTCAAGAAGTACAATGTCATGCATAAGGTTTCAACACCTTATCATCCTCAAACAAGTGGGCAAGCCGAGGTTTCTAATAGGGAAATCAAGCAGATTTTGGAGAAGACAGTTGGACCAACTCGGAAGGATTGGAGCTTGCGTTTGAATGATGCATTGTGGGCGTATCGTACCGCCTACAAAACACCAAGAGGGATATCCCCATTTCGGCTCATTTATGGGAAACCATGTCACCTTCCCGTTGAGTTAGAGCATCGGGCACATTGGGCTGTTAAGACATTCAATATGTACACTGATGCCGCTGGAATTCATAGGAAGCTTCAATTGAATGAGCTTGAAGAGATAAGGAATGAAGCTTATGACAACGCGCACATTTACAAGGCGAAAACAAAGGCTACCCATGACAAGATGATTCATGGCAAGACGTTCTCTGTAGGGCAGAAAGTGCTACTTTTCAATTCTCACCATCGGTTGTTTCCGGGTAAGTTACGTTCTAAGTGGATTGGTCCTTTTGTTGTTACTAATGTTTTTTATCATGGTGCGGTCCAAATTCAAAGTTTGAAGATGGAACAAGAGTTTAAAGTGAATGGACATCGGTTGAAGCCATATTACGAGACTTTTGAGGAGCAGGTTGATGCGATGTAAAACAGCACACAAATTAAACCCTCTTGTTGACAATTGTAGTATAGATGCAAGTAGGGATCGTTCTGGACCGGGGATTAGGAGGGCTTGCTAAAACCTCTAAACTGACTCAAAAAACATAAAAACAAAGTTAAAAACACTTAACAAGACTCACAAGACTCAAAACAAACTTAAAAGACTCAAAACAGCTTAAAACAACCAAAAAGACTCAAAACAGACACTACGAACTGATTTGGACGAATTCCAGACTAGTAAGACTCAAAACACTAATTTGGACGAAAATAGGTTTTGACTAGACTCAAAACACTCAAAAACACAAACTAAATCAGTTTCTAACTAATATGACTCAACAAAGTAAAGGGGGAATGGGTTTTGACGAATTTGAAAACAAAACAAGTAAAGTAAAGTACTAATGAAATCTACACGAATATGGGTGAAACTATGGATGATGGGCTAGCTAGGAGGTTCTTCTCCACACATGACATACTTGCAAACAAAACAATTTCCAGTTGCTTTTCAATAAACCATGAATTCTGAACGCCCCAGATTAACCGTGAATTGGACTAATTAACCCTCAGATTTTCCTAATTTTATTGAATTGGATGATTGCATACAACAACGCAAAGCATTCTCCACAAGTTCCCTACATGAATTGCATAATAGAGATACAAGCAAAGATCATTAAGTTCTCTGAAAATCATAAGCATTGACAAGGCACTCGTAACTATGAATTGCATGATACTTATGCCAGGAATTTACTTAACACGATTGTGACCAGCAACCTTCACTTACCTTCACAACCTCCTTGTTCAAAACTCTCTTCCTAGTTGTGCACAACTCCTTCAGAAACTTGGCATACCTCGGAACTTGCTTAATTGCATCCAAAAGTGGTATATTGACTTGAACTTTCTTAAATGTCTCTAGAATGTCCTTTCAGCTTCCTCTTTCTTTGTTTGCATGAATCTACTAGGAAAAGGAACATTCGAAGGAAAAACATTAGTAGGAATTGAATTTGACACATTCTTACCCTTGTTAGACAAATTTGATGGTTTAGGAGCATTTAGGGCCTGTGGCAAAGGTGTATCCTTCCTTGCAGTGGGTTGGCTTTGTTCCTTCTCTTCAAATTGAAGTCTTTCATCTTCTTTGTAACCTGATGTTGATGGTTGTGTACCTGCGCCAACCTCTTTTCCACTTCTCAACAATATGGCTTTTGCAGATTCGAAACCTCCTTTTGGATTCACAACGGTTGAGCTAGGAAGTTTGCCTTGTTCTCGGAATTACCCCATCAATTCTGCCATTTGTTTCTTCAACTCATCCACCTCTTTAGCTTGATTGAGCATTGTTTTGGTTTGATTTTGCTGTCCCTGCACCAAAGAGGTTAGTAATTGAGTAATTTGATCATTATCCATGGATGTACCTGAATTAGTTTGAGCAGATTGTTGTGGTGCTTGTGTGGGTGCGAATGGCTTAGTGTAGAAGCCCGGGGGTTGCTGCCTAAAGCCTCCTTGTTGTTGGGATTGTTGGGGCTCCCTCCACTTGAAATTTGGGTGGTCTCTCCAACCTGGATTGTAGGTATTAGAGTATGGATCGTTCCTTGGCTGGTTTTGGCCTCCAAAACCTACGGCATTGGCAGATTCCCATCCACCATTCTCAATTAATTGAGGACACTTCTCAGATTGGTGGCCTTGAATGGACCACACGCCACATACATTGGAGGACATTCCTTGCGTTTTACATACTTCCATAAACTGCGAAAACATAGAAGTAAGGTTAGTGATTTGAGATTGTAAATCAGAAACGGCACTTACCTCATTTACTTGCTGCCGTGAGTTGCTTCTTTGTCCAACACCTTCATATTGTTGAGCGTTCAACGCTCGGTTAGCTATCAAGGTCTTGGCAGCCATGGGTGTCTTGTCCACCAAAGCTCCTCCCGCTGAGGCATCTAGCATTTGACGTTCAATGGGTAGAAGCCCTTCGTAGAAATATTGAAGAAGAAGCTCCTCCTTCATTTGATGCTGTGGACATGAAGCAACAAGAGTTTTAAAACGTTCATAATAAGTAGGAAATGATTCGATCCCTACTTGCATCTATACTACAATTGTCAACAAGAGGGTTTAATTTGTGTGCTTATATATTTCGCATCAAATTTTTGGCGCCGTTGCCGGGGATTAGGAGGGATTGCTAAAACAATTTTTCATATTTTTATGAGATTTTTGGATTTTTATGTCAAAACACACAAAAGTACTCCAAAACAGCTTAAAAACACTTAAAAACAGTGAGAAACAACTTTAGAAGTAATGGGTGATAGAATCCCACGAATTTGCATCAAAAACACTTTGTTACCCCCCCACAGTTAAATCAAACATTGTCCTCTATGTTTCAAGCATAAACTCACACAAAAACAAGCAAACTAACAAACAATGAATCAACAAACTAAACATGGCAGAATAGAAACAACAACAAAGAGAAGGGTTTAGGAACGCAAATCTGGAATTGGAGTGAGTCCTAGGTCCTCCTTTGTTGAATGCATAGGTTGCCTCCCAAGAAGCGCTTGCTTTTACGTCGTACAGCCGGACGATACCTCCAATTAAGCTTCATTGGAGGCCACAGAATGGAGGTGATCTTTGTATAGGAGGTGATACTTGAAATGATCCATCAATGGTTTAAATTCTAGTGTAGGTGCCTGAATCATCAAAATCAGCCAATTAGTAGAAAACAAAATTGAAGTTGGAGAAGATGGCTTACCTTCTTGCTTCGACACAAACTCAATGACAAACACCACATTTTGAAAGTTTCAGGAATTTTGCATTTAGCCAGATTGAATGTGATGGTTATGACTTGTCCCGTGTCATCAAACTCAACTTCTTTGGGCTTTATTGTCTCAAATACGTCCTCTTTGATGAATTCTTGGTATTCTCCAGCCACTTCCTTCTCTTGAATCCTTCTTCTTGATGTACAAGCTTCTTTGAACACTTCAATAAAATCTGGAACTTGATTTGGTGTGCCAAGAGTTGGGATATCACTTTGCACCTTTGGAATGGCTTCCATAATGTCGTTTTCACTCTCATCTATCTTGGGAATTAAAAACCTGCGAGGAAAAGGTGCATTCGGAGGAATAACATTAGAATGAATTGAATTTGGGACGTCCTTACTTGTGGTGGGTGGTTGAGAGGGCTTAGGGGGCTGCGGCAAGGGTTGTTCTTCCCTTGCTGTGTGTATGGCTTCTTCCTCCTCCTCAATCAGCAGCTCCTCATCCACTTCTAGGCTATGTTGGGACGTTTTTAGGTCAGCTCCAACCTTCATAGCACTTCTCAATGTGATAGCATCATGGATTTCAAAATCTTCCTTCGAATTTGCAATAGTTGAGTTGGAGAGTTCACTTTGCTCTTGAATTTGTGCCATGAACTCCATAATCTCTCCCATTTGATTCTTCAATTCGCTCATCCTTTGGTCTTGATTCTCTGCTTCCTGTGTCAAAGAGGTGAGTAATTGAACAATTTGGTCATTATCCATTGACGTACCTAAATATGTTTGGGAAGATTGTGGTGGAGGCTGTGATGGTGCATATGGCCATTGATAGAACTCCTTAGATGGTTGAGAGTATTCTTCTTGTTGTGAGTCATGCGTCAAAGAGGTTAGTACGTCAAGAATTTCATCATAACTCATGGACATACTTGAATTCAATTGGAATTGTTGTGGGGAAGGCTGTGGTGGCTGCATAGGCCTTGAATAGAACTCCTCATCTGGCTGCCAATAGCCTTCGGGTTGAACTTGTTGAGATTCCCACCACAGAGTTTGAATGATCACTCAAATTTGAATCGTAAGTGTTGGAAAACATGTTGTCCCTTGATTGATCATAGCCTTGATAACCCCAAGCATCTTCATTCACAGCGAATTGATCACGTTGATGAGTTTGAGCAGTGTACATTGTGGTTGTTTCGGCAATCTGGGACAATTGAGAAGTAAGATGCGCCAATTGAGCTTGAATGTTAGCAAAATCCATGTCTTGCTTCTCCAATACCTGAAATCAAAGAATTAAAACTAAATCAAATATCAAAAGTAAAAGATACAAACAAAAATAAAGGGGATTAGCTAAAGAAAACAAGAAAACAACACAAAGTCAGAAACTAAAACAAAAAAATAAATAAAAAAATAAAAAATAAACGAAAAGAAAAGAACCAAGGGATTAGCAAAGTTGCTAATCCCCGCCGCCAACGGCGCCAAAAATTTGATGCGATGTAAAACAACACACAAATTAAACCCTCTTGTTGACAATTGTAGTATAGATGCAAGTAGGGATCGTTCTGGACCGGGGATTAGGAGGGCTTGCTAAAACCTCTAAACTGACTCAAAAACATAAAAACAAAGTTAAAAACACTTAACAAGACTCACAAGACTCAAAACAAACTTAAAAGACTCAAAACAACTTAAAACAACCAAAAAGAATCAAAACAGACACTAGGAACTGATTTGGACAAATTCTAGACTAGTAAGACTCAAAACACTAATTTGGACGAAAATAGGTTTTGACTACACTCAAAACACTCAAAAACACAAACTAAATCGGTTTCTAACTAATATGACTCAACAAAGTAAAGGGGGAATGGGTTTTGACGAATTTGAAAACAAAACAAGTAAAGTAAAGTACTAATGAAATCTGCACGAATTTGGGTGAAACTATGGATGATGGGCTAGCTAGGAGGTTCTTCTCCACACAAGACATACTTGCAAACAAAACGATTTCCAGTTGCGTTTCAATAAAACATGAATTCTCAACGCCCCAGATTAACCGTGAATTGCACTAATTAACCCTCAGATTTTCCTAATTTTATTGAATTGGATGATTGCATACAACAACTCAAAGCATTGTCCACAAGTTTCCTACATGAATTGCATAATAGAGATACAAGCAAAGATCATTAAGTTCTCTGAAAATCATAAGCATTGACAAGGCACTCGTAACTATGAATTGCATGATACTTATGCCAGGAATTTACTTAACACGATTGTGACCAGCAACCTTCACTACTTATGAATATAAGTTCATAACGATTAGGTGAAACTCCTTTATATCCTAGCATCAGATTTATGCATGAAAATCAAGCGTGTACTCTCAACCAACACACACAAATCAGTTTTAATTCAACAGATAAGTAAATTGAATTCACAACTTATGAATCACAACTGGATGTAATCAAATCATATTGCAAGTATATTCATGGCTTTGAATAACCCCCTAGCCAAAAGGGCTTAGTTCATCATGTTCACAGCAAAACAAAGAGAAATTAAATTAAACATTGAAAACAAAGATAGATTACACCTAGAAACGTTCCAGCAATCCAACGCCTTGAATGGCTAGGCACGGCTTCAAGTTAATCCTCTCCTTCTTCCTTTGTAAAGCTGCGGCACAAGGGGTTAAGGTGTGTAGAATGGGTGGTGATGGATGGTAGAGGATGGATAGGTAGATAGGTGGATGGAAGGTGGATTTTCGTCAGAAAGTGTGTAGAGAATCTGTCCATAGAGAGAGGGACTAAATGGTGCGGATGGCTCTATTTATAGGGCTAGGGTTGAAAGGCAATCAGAAAATATTAGGAAAGGTTCAATACTTAGCTATTTTGGTTCCACAATTTAATAGGTAAGAAAGAATCAGAAAATCAAAGAGAATAAGAAAGTGAAATTCGGCAGAATATGTAGGAGAGAAAAGGAATGTGTTTTAAAGGTCAGAAATTAAGAAACAAAGGGAAAGAAGGTGTGGCATTGATTTGTAAGAGAAAGGGGAAGTATTTTTGGGCAGAAAATGGGCAAGAAAACCTCTCCCTTGTGCAGCAAGGATTGCAACAAAAGAGGAATGTGTTTTATGACAGAAAATAGGCAAGAAAACCCCTCCCTTGTGCAGCAAGGATTGAAACAAAAGGGGAATGTGTTAGGCACGGTTTTGGGCTTCTAGAATGAGTAATTAGGCAACCAACATGTTTTGGAAATCCCAAAATTGGAAACCTCCACAAATGGAAACCTTCACAAATAGAAACTTCCAACTTTAGAAACCTTGGCTTCCAATTTTGAACTCTTCATTCTTCATTTGATCCTAAGCTCAGTTGATCTTCAATTTCGTCCATCCACTTAGCTCCAAGCATGTGCAATCCATTTAGTGCCCAAAACTACTCCAAAAAGCACCAAAATGCACTTTCTTGCTCCTTTAGCCCTTAGAACTTGAAAACACACGAAAATTGCTTAAAAGACTAAAATATCTAAGAACTAACAACTTAAATGCAAGGAAACAAGCTAACTAAGTGATGTAAATATGCTCCTATCACAGGTTGTGGATGATGTACCCCTCCATGCCGTTGGCCCTATTGCAGCATAAATGGAGGTACCGTCCGACTGTAAGACGTTAAAGCAAGCGCTTCTTGGGAGGCAACCCATGTGTCAAACCAGAGAACGATGGAATTCTAGCTCCAAAACCAAATTTGCGTTCCTCCACTCTCTCTCTTTATTGCTTTTGTTTTGCCATATCTGTTATGTGTGTTAGTTGTGTTCTTTGCTTGCTTTTGTGTGAGTTTATGTTTGAAACATTGAGGACAATGTTTGATTTAAGTGTGGGGGGTAACAAGGTGTTTTTGTATGAAATTCGTGGGTTTTTATCACCTATCACTTCGAATGTTGTTTTCACTGTTTTTAAGTGTTTCTAGTGTGTTTTGAAGCATGTTAGTGTGTCTAGACATAAAAATCCGAAAATCTCATAAAAATTTGACAAAATTGTTTTGAAAAACCCAAAAAGAGTTGTTTTTGTGTGTTTGTTTGTGTCTTAGGGTACCTTCCAACACAATGATTAGGATTCGGTTTTTAATTGCATGACTATTGAGGAAAGTTATAAACATGGATGGAAGTTTGAATTGCTCTCTGGTTTATGCTTGATTATGGTTATAATTCATGAATTCATGTTCAATCAAAAAGAAAAAAAAACAGTTTTTGTAACATGCTTGAAGGAAGAATCTCATACTAACGCTACATCCCTGAGAGACTTGAGCTTAAAACGTTCTTTGGAGAGTTAAAAATCAGTGCATTTATTGTTTTCTAAAGTCGTTGCATGATCTCATCATTCTTTGCTTGGTTGCTACTTAGAAGGCGTTTCATCATTTAGTTTCAAATACTAGAACTCATACCCGTTTCATTCAAAGCATGAAATTGATTAGCATAACACATAAACAAGATGAAGTTGTGTAGTGAACCAGTGCCAAAAAGCCTTATCCCTGTGCATTAAGTTTTGTAGGATTAAGCCCCGTTGAGCCTTGTTTAGCCATTTTCTTTGTTTAACCACATGTTCCCTACCTAGCCTAGATTAGGACCATCCTTACCCTTGTTCTTAAGGCGTAGTGAAGCATGACCTAGAGTGAATTCCCTTTGTTCGTTATTTGGCAGAAAACAAGTGTGGGGGAAGTTGTACGTTCATGTGTGCCAAAGTAACAAAGAGGCATGGGTGGAAAAGGAAAAAAAGAAAAAAAAAAAAAAAGAGAAAAAATTCGTGAGAAAAAGAAAAGAAAAAGAAAAGTATGTGAAAAAAGTGTGAAAAGTGTTCAAAATAAGTGAGATTAAGCTCACAAGTGTTGGTTGTTGAAGAAAGGGTCCAAAAAGATGAATTCGGCCCTAAGTATGTGTGATATTCCCTTTATGTATCAAAGTTCGTGGCTGCGTTTTAAGAGGGAGTTCTAAGTGTCATATTCATTACTTTGCTCGCTATTGCTTTAAGAACGTTTGTTTTCCTTACCTTTCTTTGTTAGCCAATACCTCTAGCCCCGTTACAACCCTATACTTCTATCTTGAGTGTTGTGTGTTTCAATATGTGGAGTTTGGGATTGGTATGAGCATATGGTGTCCCTGGTTCTCGCATCTAAGTAGTAGCATTCCATTCATGAGATCATATCTATACATGTTTAATAACTCCAGAAATTGCTTTCTTTGCTATAAACATATGTGAGTGTTCGTTGTCATGTTTACATCAATCTTCTCACATATACCTAGTGTAGGGAGTGTAGTTAGAAATTCTGTGTGAAAATAGAGTGTATACCTTGTGAGGAATTGAGTGAATTCTCTAAGGCATGTTACTACATTCAAAACATTGTTTTAATTGGTTAAATGCGAGCTAATGAATGGTGACTATGATTAAGTATGTACTGAAGGGTGGGGATGACTAAAATCTATGGTTATGATGATCTTGAATATGTCATGTGTGTTGGAAATCCCTGAGGTGAAAGTTGGAAGGTCTAGTTTGTTTGGTTTTTTTTTTGTTTCGTTTTGCTTGAGGACTAGCAAAAGCTAAGTGTGGGGGAATTTGATAGGAGCATATTTATGCGACTTAGTTAGCTTGTTTTCATGCATTTATGTTGTTAGTTCTTAGTTAATTTTGTATTTTAAGCTATTTTCGTGTGTTTGTAGGTTCTAAGTGTCAAGATGGCAAAAAGAAGCAATTTGGAGCATTCTAGAGCATTTTTGGGCCAAGATTGGGTAGTGCAAGCATGGAGGCAAGTTGATGGACGAAATTGAAGATACAAAGGCTTGAAATCAGCTAAAAAGAGGGAAGAAAGAAGTCAAAGATAAAGAAGATAAGGAATCAGCTATAAAGAAGGGGAATCATCCCAAACATTATCCAAACTACCTTATCTTATCCAAACCTAATCTTATCCTATCCTAATCTTATCCTACCTTGCTTTCAGCTACAAAATAGATTTAATTTTAGTTTAGGAGACTTAAAACCTGATTTCTAGAGGTCTTATCCCTTGTCTTACAAAAGTGGCGCCCCAAACTCTTCTAGAAACCCCAAAATCTGCCCAAAAACACATTCTTTCTAGAACCCTAAAAATCTGGCGCCTCCCTCCTTTCAGCCGTGCATCCCTTATCCCTTTCCCTTTTGGATTCTGATTTGTTAGGCCTTTTTCCTTGTGGATTTGGGTTCTACAAATCCTTTTCAGAAATCAATTGGGTCATAATCCTTTTTCCTAATGGATTCACAAATTCTGCCCCACCTAGGGCCCTAATCCCTTGCTTATGCTAAGTCCAAGCCCTAATCTGATTACCCTAGGGTTTGTGATGTATTTATACACAGATTTATAGGGTTGCCGCAGACCACCCACCCCATATACACTCCATAATTCGTTCTACACCACCACACCTTCAGAAATTCATACTGTGCCGTAGAGGAGAGAAGACAAGGCCTTGTCGTGGCTTCCATTGGAGAGGAAGGGTTGTGTCGCAGCCTACCTGCAACCATTGGAGTTCTTAGAGTTCTTTCTTCTCTTGTTTCTGTTTCCATGTTTAATTTAATTTGTTTTTCAATTATGTTGAACATGTGGAACTAATTTCGTTTTAGTTAGAGGTGGATTCAAAGCCATGGACATATGTTTAGTATGAATTGATTACCTCCAATTATTGTTTCATAAATTGTGGATGTGGTTTACTTATCTGTTTTATTAAGAACTTGTTCTTGTGTGTTGATTAAGGATGCATACTTAGTTTACATGCATGAATTTGATGCTAGGATATAAGGGAATTTCACCTAATCGTTATGAACTTATATTCACAAGTAGTCAAGGTTGCTAGTCACAATCATGTTAAGTAAATCCTAGGCAGAATTATCATGCAGTTCATAGTTATGAATGTCTTGTCAATGTTTATGATTTCCATGGAACTTAACGATCTTTGATATGTGTCTCTATCATGCGTATTCCATAGTTAGGGAACTTGATAAGAATAATTTGGTTGTGATGCGTTATCCATTCAATTCAATGAACTTAGGGAAATCTGAGAATTGATTAGTGTAATACAATTAATTCGGAGCATTGTCATTCATGGTTTATCGAAAGAATAACCGGAAATCAATTCGTATGCATATGTTCATGTGTGGAGAAGAACCCTCTAACTAGTTTTTCACCCCTGAATTCACGTTCACCTCTCTTTAATTTACTTTGTTTGCTGAAATCTTCTTAGTTTTGATAAATTCGTCTAAAAACCCCTTCAGTTCTTATTTGTGTTTTAGTTTTGTTAAATTCGTCCAAATCTGTCTCCTTTTAGTGTTTTAAGTCTTACTAGTCTAAAATTCATCCAATTCACTTCCTAGTACCTGTTTTGAGTCTGTTTAAATTAGTTTTGCTGTTTTGAGTCAATTTGGTCTGTTTTGAGTTGTTTAGAGTCTAGTTTAGTGTTTTAGAGTTTAACTTGTGTAGATTAGCATCCCTTCTAATCCCTGGCCTAAAACGATCCCTACTTTCATATACTACGTCGATAGGGTTTTAATTTGAGTGTCAAGTAATTTTCACATCAAATTTTGGCGCCGTTGCCGGGGATTAGCAAACTTGCTAATCTCCCTATTTTCTGCCGTGTGTCTTAGTTGTTTTTTTTTTGTTTTTGTTTTGCTTTGTTTTCTGAGTTGTTTTGTTATCTTTGTTGTAGGCACTAGTGTATGACTTGAAGTTCTCAACCCGTTCACGCACATATCTTGGATTTTAACAACGATTTTGAACGAGATTTGAGAAGGAAGAGGAAGCACCCATAACCTGATTTACTTAGTTTGAGGGCACTTTGACGATGGAATTTTATGGGGAAGTTATCGATTTTAATATTTCTGAAACTATGAGATACCCCATTGATGATCACTCTTGTTTTTCTATTGATGTTATTGATTCTTTGGCGCAGGAGTATCTTGAGGAATTGAACGAGGATGCCCTTGAAATAGCCATTACGAAGGGCATAGAACTCAAAAACCAAGAAATTGGAGCAATGCAAACCCACGGCCAGATTGGGGATTCCATTGCCGTGCCCTTTAATGAAGAAGTTCTGTTATTCAGGCACCCACTCTTGAACTTAAGCCATTGCCAGACCATTTAAAGTACGTGTTTTTGGGAAATGACGAGACATTGCCCGTCATTGTTTCTTCAAGTCTCACGACACATGAGAAAGAAAAGCTTGTGAGGGTGCTACGAGAGTACAAAACGGCCATAGGGTGAACTTTGGCCGACATTAGGGGAATCAGCCCCACGACTTGCATGCACCGCATACTTCTTTAGGAGGGGACTAAACCATCCTGAGAGGCTCAATGCCGTCTCAACCCTCCAATGATGGAAGTCATGAAGAAGGAAATAATCAAGCTCTTAGATTGTGGAGTGATCTATCCTATTTCCGATAGCCGTTGGGTCTCACCAATTCAAGTCGTTCCCAAGAAGTCTGGAGTTACTGTTGTCAAGAATGCAGAGAATGAGTTGGTGCCTACACGAATTCAAACTGGATGGCGAGTTTGTATTGACTATAGGAAGCTAAACGTCACAACAAGGAAAGATCACTTTCCTTTGCCATTCATCGACCACATGCTTGAAAGGTTAGCCGGTCGTGCTTTTTATTGTTTTCTTGATGGATATTCTGGATATAACCAAATTGTGATAGCCCCGGATGATCAAGAGAAGACCACATTCACGTGTCCCTTTGGAACTTTTGCTTATCGTCGTATGCCATTCGGCCTATGCAACGCACCTGCCACTTTCCAAAGGTGTATGGTAAGTATTTTCTCTGATTTTGTTGAGAAGATAATTGAGGTATTTATGGATGATTTCAGTGTATTTGGGGATTCTTTTGATAATTGTTTGGATAATCTGACCTTGATCTTGAAACGATGTGTTGCAACTAACCTTGTCTTGAATTGGGAAAATTGTCATTTTATGGTTAAACAAGGTATAGTTTTAGGCCATATCATTTTAGAAAAAGGAATTGAAGTTGATAAATAAAAGATAGACCTTGTACGTCACTTACCCTCTCCTACTTCGGTTAGAGAGGTTCGTTCGTTTCTTGGCCATGCAGGGTTCTATAGGCGTTTCATTAAGGATTTTTCCAAGATTTCCAATCCCCTTTGCCGATTGCTTCAAAAGGATGTGCCCTTCAAGTTTGATGAGGAGTGTGAATCGGCATTCAAGAAACTCAAGGAGAAGCTCACTTCGGCCCCTATCATTGTTCCTCTAGATTGGAGCCTTCCTTTCGAGCTTATGTGCGATGCATCCGACTATGCATTAGGAGCTGTTTTGGGGCAAAGAAAAGACAAGCAGCCGCATGTCATATACTACGCTTCTCGGACTCTCAATGATGCCCAATTGAACTACTCCACAACGGAAAAAGAACTTCTAGCTGTTGTTTTTGCTTTAGATAAATTTCGTTCTTATTTAATTGGCACTAAAGTGATTGTTTATACTGATCATGCAGCTTTGAAGTACTTACTAACAAAGAAGGAAGCAAAACCTAGGCTTATTCGTTGGATGCTTCTTCTTCAAGAGTTCGACATCGAAATCCGAGACAAGAAGGGAAGCGAGAATGTGGTGGCTGACCACTTAAGCCAAATGATCCATGATGAGCATGACCGTGCCGTGCCTATCCCTGAGACTTTCCCTGATGAGCAGCTGTTGTCCGTTGAGGTAAGTGAACCTTGGTATGCCGATCTAGTGAATTACTTAGTGTCTAAACGAGTTCCAAGCACTCTCACCAACCACCAAGGTGATAAACTTCGAAAAGATGCACGATTCTATGTGTGGAATGATCCTTATTTGTTGAAGTATTGCTCCGATCAGATTTTGCGTAGACGTGTGCATGATTGTGAATTTCATTCAATTCTAAGATTTTGTCATACTTATGCTTGTGGTGGACATTTTGGCACCCAAATAACGGCATTAAAAGTTCTTGAATGTGGATTTTATTGGCCCACTTTGTTTAAAGATGCTAGAACTTTTTGCCTAACCTGTGATAGTTGCCAAAGAATGGGAAATATAGGTGCCAAGAACCAAATGCTGCAGCAACCCCTATCCTTTGTTGAAATTTTTGACGTTTGGGGTATTGATTTCATGGGTCCTTTCCCTCCATCTTATGGCTTCACTTATGTCTTGCTAGCGGTTGATTATGTTTCAAAATGGGTGGAAGCAAAAGCCACCCGTATTAACGATTCTAAGGTTGTTGCAGATTTTGTGAAAACTAACATTTTTGCTAGGTTTGGAATGCCTAGAGTTCTCATTAGTGATGGAGGCTCCCACTTTTGTAATCGAACCATTGAGGCTTCGCTCAAGAAGTACAACGTTACGCATAAGGTTTCAACACCTTATCATCCTCAAACCAATGGGCAAGCCGAAGTTTCAAATAGGGAGATCAAGCAAATTCTTGAGAAAACCGTGGGTCCAACAAGGAGGGATTGGAGCTTGCGCTTGGAGGATGCATTGTGGGCTTATCGTACGGCCTACAAAACTCCCCTTGGCATGTCACATTTTCGGCTCATCTATGCCAAGCTATGCCATTTGCCCGTCGAGTTAGAACACAAGGCACATTGGGCTGTGAAAACCTTCAACATGGATATAGATGCCGCTGAGGTGCACAGAAAGCTCCAATTGAATGAACTCGAGGAGATTAGGCACGAGGCTTACGAGAATGCCCGCATTTACAAGGACAAGACCAAGGCGTATCATGACAAGATGCATCGTACAAAGACGTTCTCTGAGGGGCAGAAAGTGCTCCTCTTTGATTCTCGCCTTCGGTTATTCCCCGGTAAGTTACGTTCTAAGTGGATTGGACCCTTTGTTGTTACTAATGTTTTTCCTCATGGTGCAGTCCAAGTCCAAAGCTTGAAAACCGGACACGAATTCAAGGTGAATGGGCATCGTTTGAAGCCCTATTACGACCTGTTTGAGGAGCATGTGGTGGAGGACCTACCCCTCCATGCCGTGGGCTCCAAGGAAGCTTGAAGGATGGTATTCGTCCGGCTGCACGACGTTAAAGCAAGCGCTTCGTGGGAGGCAACCCATGCCAATAAAGAACACCTAGAATCGGCTCTACATCCAGATTTGCTTCCTTTCAACCTTTTTCCTTGCTGCCCTTATCTTTCTATGCTTATGTGTTGCCTGTTTGATTGTTTTTATGTGAGTTTATGTTTGAAACATTGAGGACAATGTTTGGTTTAAGTGTGGGGGGGTAAAAAAGTTGTTTTTGCATGATTTTCGTGGGATTTTATCACCTATCACTTCGAATGTTGTTTTTCACTGTTTTTAAGTGTTTTTAGTGTGTTTTGAAGCATTTTAGTGTGTTTTGAAAAGATAATCCGAAAATTTCATAAAAATTTGAAAAAATGTTTTAAAAAACCCAAAAAGAGTTGTTTTTGTGTGTTTGTTTGTGTCTTAGGGTAACTTCCAACACAATGATGAGGATTCGGTTTTTAATTGCATGACTATTAAGGAAAGTTATAAACATGGATGGAAGTTTGAATTCCTCTCTGGTTTATGCTTGGTTGTGGTTATAATTTTTGAATTGACATGCAATCATAAAAGAAAAAAATCAGTTTTTGTAACATGCTTGAAGGAAGGAACTCAAATTAACGCTACAACCCTAAGAGACTTGAGCCTAAACGTTCTTTCTAGAGTTAAAAATCTGTGCATTTATTGTTTTCTAAAGTCGTTGCGTGATCTCATCATTCTTTGCTCGGTTGCTACTTAGAAGGCGTTTCATCATTTAGTTCCAAATACTAGAACTCATACCCATTTCATTCAAAGCATGATATTGAAGTGCATAAAACATAAACAAGATGAAGTTGTGTAGTGAACCAGTGCCAAAAAGCCTTATCCCTGTGCATTAAGTTTTGTAGGATTAACCCCCGTTGAGCATTGTTTAGCCATTTTCTTTGTTTACCCACATGTTCCCTACCTAGCCTAGATTAGGACCATGCTTACCCATGTTCTTGAGGCGTAGTGAAGCATGACCTAGAGTCAATTCCCTTTGTTCATTATTAGGCAGCAAACAAGTGTGGGGGAAGGGATTTTAATGTGTGGGTGTGTGCCAAGTATTAAAAGAGGCACGGGTAGAAAAGAGAAAAGAAAAAAAAAAGAAAAAAAAAAGAAGAGAAAAATTCGTGAGAAGAAGAAAAGAAAAGTATGTGAAAAAGTGTGAAAAGAGTTGAAAAATAAGTGAGAATAAGCTCACAAGTGTTGGTTGTTGAAGAAAGGGTCCAAAAAGTTGGATTCGGCCCTAAGTATGTGTGATCTTCCCTTTATGTATCAAAGTTTGTGGCTGCGTTTCAAAAGGGAGTTCTAACTGTCATATTCATTACTTTGCTCGCTATTGCTTTAAGAACGTTTGTTTTCCTTACCTTTCTTGTTAGCCAATACCCCTAGCCCCGTTACAGCCCTATACTTCTATATTGAGTGTTGTGTGTTTTAATATGTGGAGTTTGGGATTGGTATGAGCATATGGTGTCCCTGGTTCTCGCATCTAAGTAGTAGCATTCCATTAATGAGATCATAACTAAACATGCTTATTAACTCCAGAAATTGCTTTCTTTGTTTTAACATATGTGAGTACTAGTTTTTCATGTTTACATCAATCTTCTCACATATAATTAGTGTAGGGTGTGTAGTCAGAAAATGTGTGTGAAAATAAGAGTGTACCTAGTGAGGAATTGAGTGAATTCTCTAAGGCATGTTACTACATTCAAAACATTGTTTTAATTGGTTAAATGCTAGCTAATGAATGGTGGCTGTGATTAAGTATGTACTAAAGGGTGGGGATGACTAAAATCTATGGTTATGATGATCTTGAATATGTCATGTGTGTTGGAAATCCCTGAGGTGAAAGTTGGAAGGTCTAGTTTGTTTGGTTTTTTTTTGTTTCGTTTTGCTTGAGGACTAGCAAAAGCTAAGTGTGGGGGAATTTGATAGGAGCATATTTATGCGACTTAGTTAGCTTGTTTTCATGCATTTATGTTGTTAGTTCTTAGTTAATTTTGTATTTTAAGCTATTTTCGTGTGTTTGTAGGTTCTAAGTGTCAAGATGGCAAAAAGAAGCAATTTGGAGCATTCTAGAGCATTTTTGGGCCAAGATTGGGTAGTGCAAGCATGGAGGCAAGTTGATGGACGAAATTGAAGATACAAAGGCTTGAAATCAGCTAAAAAGAGGGAAGAAAGAAGTCAAAGATAAAGAAGATAAGGAATCAGCTATAAAGAAGGGGAATCATCCCAAACATTATCCAAACTACCTTATCTTATCCAAACCTAATCTTATCCTATCCTAATCTTATCCTACCTTGCTTTCAGCTACAAAATAGATTTAATTTTAGTTTAGGAGACTTAAAACCTGATTTCTAGAGGTCCTATCCCTTGTCTTACAAAAGTGGCGCCCCAAACTCTTCTAGAAACCCCAAAATCTGCCCAAAAACACATTCTTTCTAGAACCCTAAAAATCTGGCGCCTCCCTCCTTTCAGCCGTGCATCCCTTATCCCTTTCCCTCTTGGATTCTGATTTGTTAGGCCTTTTTCCTTGTGGATTTGGGTTCTACAAATCCTTTTCAGAAATCAATTGGGTCATAATCCTTTTTCCTAATGGATTCACAAATTCTGCCGCACCTAGGGCCCTAATCCCTTGCTTATGCTAAGTCCAAGCCCTAATCTGATTACCCTAGGGTTTGTGATGTATTTATACACAGATTTATAGGGTTGCCGCAGACTAGCAAAAGCTAAGTGTGGGGGAATTTGATAGGAGCATATTTATGCGACTTAGTTAGCTTGTTTTCTAGGGCTGAATTTTGATGTTTTGGAACCTTCCTTCAACAATCAACACTTGTGAGCTCATTCTCACTTATTTTTCAACTCTTTTTCATTCTTTTCACAACTTTTTCTTTTTCCACGAATTGTTCTTTTTTCTTTACCAAACCCACACAAACCCCTTCCCCCACACTTGATTTACTGCATAATGTAGATCAAAAGGAATTCATTCTAAGTCATGCTTCACTATCCTTTAAGAACAAGGGTATGGATAATCCTAAACTAGGCTAGGTAAGGTTAATGTGGTTAACAAAGAACATAGGCTAAACAAGGCTCAACGGGGTTAAACCTACAAAACATATGACAAAGGGGTTCGGCTTTTTGACTGTGGTGGTCACTACACAACTTCATCTTGATATGTGTTATGCACTTCAATATCATGCTTTGAATGAAACGGATATGAGTTCTAGTATTTGGATCTAAAGTGATGAAAATGCATTCTAAGTAGCAACCAAGCAAAGAATAATGAGATCATGCAACGACTTTAGAAACAAGAATGCACATACTAATAACTCTCCAAATAAACGTTTTGGGCTCAAGTCTCTCAAGGATGTAGCGTTAGTTTGAGTTTCTTCCTTCATGCATGTCACAAAAACTTATTTTTCCTTTATGATTGCATGTGAATTCATAAATTATAACCACAACCAAGCATAAACCAAAGAGTAAATCAAACTTTCATCCATGTTTATAACTCTCTTTAATAGTCATGTAATTAAAAACCAAATCCTCATCATTGTGTTGGAAGGTACCTAAGACACAAACACACCAAAACAACACAAAAACAACTCTTTTTGGGTTTTTCAAAACAATTTTTCAATTTTTTATGAGATTTTCGGATTTTTATGTCAAGACATACTAAAACACTCCAAAACAGCTTAAAAACACTTAAACACAGCAAGGAACAACTTTTGAAGTAATGGGTGATAAAATCCCACGAATTTGCATCAAAAACACTTTGTTACCCCCCCCCCCCCCCCCAACACTTAAATCAAACATTGTCCTCAATGTTTCAAGCATAAACTCACAGAAACAAACAAACAAACAACTAACTAATCATGGCAAGATAAATGCAGTAAAGAGAAGGGTTTAGGAACGCAAATCTGATTGTGGGGTGATTCCTAGGTCCCCTTTCTTCGAATGCATGGATTGATCTTGGAATGGACGGTGATACTTTAAATGATCCGGCAATGGTTTAAATTCTAGTGTGGGTGCCTAAATCATTAAAATCAGCAAGGCATTCCCTTGCCCTTTCCTATTCTCTTTAATTTATGCACCTTACTTGCCTATTTTCCATTGATTTCTGACTTTTAATTATAGGACAAAATAGCTAAGTTATTTCCTTCCCTAAAACACATCAAAACCGTGCCTTCCTCCCTTTAAAATACATATGCCGCAACCCCCTAATCCCTCTACACACTCTCTGCATCCCTTCCATCCACCTATCTACCTATCCATCCTCTACCACCCTTACATACATCCGCAATTCCTCTCTACAAACACCCTACACCATTCATCATCATCCATCCCTCGTCAAACACATCCACAAACCCAGAAAAATCCTTTTGTGCCGCAGCTAATCAAGGAAGGAATGAGAAGGTGCCACTTAGAGTCGTGCATGCCATTCAAAATGTTGGATCGCTGGAGCATTTCTAGGTGTTAGCTATCTTTTTTTTCAAGGTTTCAATTTAGTTTTCTTTGTTTAGTTGCGATCATGAGGAACTAAACCCCTTCTTAGCTAGGGGGAATTCGAAACTATGAGTATATATGTGATATGAATTGATTTCATCCAGTTGTGATTTCATAAATCGTGAATGCAATTTGCTTAACTGTTTGATTAAAAACTTATTCTTGTGTGTTGATTAAGGAGGCCTACTTAGTTTGCATGCATGCTAAAATATAAGGGTGTTTCACCTAATCGTTACTAACTTATATTTACACGTAGTGGAGGTTGCTAGTCACAATCGCGTTAAGTAAATTCCTGACAGGAGTGTCATGCAGTCATAGTCACAAATGTCATGTCAATGCTTATGATTTTCACAAAGCTTAATGATCTTTGATATGTATCTCTAGTATGCAGTCATATAGGGAACTTGATAAGAATAATTTGGTTTGCGGCGCTACGTCCAATTCAATGAACTTAGGAAAATCTGAAGGTTAATGCATCCAGTCACGATTAATTTGGGGCATTGTCATTCATGGTTCATAGAAAGAACAACTGGAAATTGATTTGTGTCGCATATATGTCATTTGTGGAGAAGGAACCTCTAGCTAGCCCATCATCCATCCAATTCACCAAATTCATCCAAATCTGTCTAAGTCTTTAGTTTACTTGTTTTAGCTTAATTTCGTCCAAAGCCCAATTCCCACTTACTTTGTTGTGTCAAATTAGTTAGAATCTGTCCAAACTTGTTTTTTTAGTGTTTTGAGTCTTACTAGTCTTAAATTCGTCCAAATAACTCCCTAGAGTCTGTTTTGAGTTTATTTGGTTGTTTTAACTTGTTTTGAGTCTTTAGAGTCTAGTTAAGTGTTTTTAAGTTTGTTTTTGTGTTTTTAAGTCAGTTTAGAGGTTATTAGCAAGCCCTCCTAATCCCTGGCCTAGAACGATCCCTACTTGCATCTTTACTACAACTGTCAACAAGAGGGTTTAATTTGTGTGCGATTTAATTTCACATCAAATTTTTGGCGCCGTTGCCGGGGATTAGCAACTTTGCTAATCCCTTGTTTCTTTTTCGTGTATTTTTTCTTAGTTTCTGACTTTGTTTTGTTTTCTTATTTTCTTTAGCTAATTCCCCTTTGTTTCCTTTTTCATGTCTTTTGTTTTATTTGGTGACTTCGTTTCTGTTTGTGTCTTTTATTTTTACTTTTGATATTTGATTTAGTTTTATTTCTTTGATTTCAGGTACTAGAGTAGTAAGACATGGATTTTGCAAACATTCAAGCTCAATTGGCAAATCTTACTTCTCAATTGTCCCAGATTGCCGAAACAACCACAATGCACACTGTTCAAACTCATCAACGTCCTCAATTCACTGCAAAAGGAGGTGCTTGGGGTTATCAAGGCTACAACCAATAAAGGGACAACATGTTTTCTAACACTTACAATTTCGATTGGAGAGATAATTCAGATTATATGTGGGGGGGGAATCTCAGCAAGTTCAACCCGAAGGATGTTGGCAGCCATATAAGGAGTTTTATTCAAACCCTATGCAGCCACCACAGCCTCCCCCACAACAATTCCAATCGAATTCAAGTATGTGATAGAAGCATATTTATGCAACTTAGTTAGCTTGTTTCCTTGCATTTACGTCGTTAGTTCTTAGTTATTTTAGTATTTTAAGCTATTTTCGTGTGTTTGTAGGTCTAATGTGCAAAGTATGCAAGAAAGTGCATTTTGGTGCTTTTTAGAGCAGTTTTGGGCACTAAATGGATTGCACATGCTTGGAGCTAAGTGGATGGACGAAATTCAAGATCAAATGAGTTTAGGATCAAATGAAGAATGAAGAGTTCAAAATTGGAAGCCAAGGTTTCTAAAGTTGGAAGTTTCTATTTGTGAAGGTTTCCATTTGTGCAAGTTTCCATTTGTGGAGGTTTCCATTTTTGGGGTTTCCAAAACATGTAGGTTGCCTAATTACTCATTCTAGAAGCCCAAAACCTGCCTAACACATTCCCCTTTTGTTTCAATCCTTGCTGCACAAGGGAGAGGTTTTCTTGCCTATTTTCTGTCATAAAACACATTCCTCTTTTATTCTAATCCTTGCTGCACAAGGGAGAGGTTTTCTTGCCTATTTTCTGCCAAAAAATACTTCCCCTTTCTCTTACAAATCAATGCCACACCTTCTTTCCCTCTCTCTTAATTTCTGACCTTTAAAACACATTCCTTTTCTCTCCTACATATTCTGCCGAATTTCACATTCTTATTCTCTTTGATTTTCTGATTCTTTCTTACCTATTAAATTGTGGAACCAAAATAGCTAAGTATTGAACCTTTCCTATTATTTTCTGAGTACCCTAGCCCTTTAAATAAAGCTTGTTGCACCAATTAAATCTCTCTACAGAATTTCTGCCAAAAATCCACCATCCACCCTTCACCATAACTCACCTATATCCATTCACCACCATAAACAACCCTTTAAACCATCTCCAACACCTTGTGCCGCAGCAAAGAGAAGAAGGAAGACCCTTGGAGTGCTTGCCATTCAAGATTGGTTTGCCGGAACATTCTTAGGTGTTTTCATTCTTTTGTTTTCAATGTCTAAGTTTATGTATCTTTGTTTTGCGATTATGAGGAAGTAAGCCCTTTTGGCTAGGGGGAAATTCAAAGCCATGAACATACTTGCAATATGAATTGATTACCTTCAGTTGTGATTTCATAAATTGTGAATTCAATTTGCTTAACTGTTTGATTCAAAACTTATTCTTGTATGTTGATTGAGGTGGCCAACTTAGTTTGCATGCATGAATTTGATGCTAGAATATAAGGGATTTTCACCTAATCGTTATGAACTTATATTCACAAGTAGTGGAGGTTGCTAGTCACATTCGTGTTAAGTAAATTCCTGGCATAAGTATCATGCAATTCATAGTTATGAGTGCCTTGTCAATGCTTATGATTTTCATAGAACTTAATGATCTTTGCTCTTATCTCTATTATGCAATTCATGTAGGGAACTTGTGTAGAATGCTTTGAGTTGTTGTAAGCAATCATCCAATTCAATGAAATTAGGAAAATCTGAGGGTTAATTAGTGCAATTCACGGTTAATCTGGGGCGTTGAGAATTCATGGTTTATTGATAAGCAATTGAAAATCGATTTGTATGCAAGTGTGTCATGTGTGGAGAAGAACCCTCTAGCTAGTCCATCATCTATCCAAAACACCTAATTTCGTTTAAATCTGTCTAGTTCTAGTTTCTGTTTTGTTTTACTTTATTTTCTTCCAAAATCCAATCCCCATTTACTTTGTTGTGTTAATTAGGTTAGAATCTGTCCAATTTGTGTTTTTAAGTGTTTTGAGTCAAGTTCAAGTTAATTTTCGTCCAAATAACTCCCTAGAGTCAGTTTTGAGTCTAATTCATTGTTTTGTGCTGTTTTGAGTCTTTCTAGTTAGTTTTGAGTCTTTTCAGTTTGTATTGTCCCAACCACATCCAGGTTGTCAATGGATAATGATAAAATTCTTGAATTACTTACCTCTATGACTCAGGAATCACAAAATCAAGCCCAAGTGATGAGCGAATTGAAGAATCAAATGGGGCAGCTTGCAGAATTCATGGGGCAAATTCAAGAACAATTAGAAAGTGGTATGGAGGTTGAAGCTGAACCAAAACCATCCAAATATAGCCTAGAAGAGGACAAGATGCTGCTGATTGAAGAGGAGGAAGAAGACAGACCCACGGCAAGGGTGGAAACACCTTTGCCGTAGGGCCCTAGTGCTTCTAAGCCATCCAATCAAGGTAAGTTGGGCTCAAATTTGGTTCAATCTAATGTTATTCCTCCAAATGTACCCTTCCCTAGCAGGTTTTTGATTCCAAAGAATGAAGTGAGTGAAAAAGACATCGTGGAAGCCTTTCCAAAAGTGCAAAGTGATATTCCAATTCTTGGTGCAACAAATCAAGTTCCAGATTGTGTTGAACTGTTCGAAGAGAATTGTACATCAAGAAGAATGATTCAAGAGCAAGAATTGGCTAGAGCATATGTAGAATGCATCAAAGAGGATGTACATGAGACAACAAAGCCCAAAGAAGTTGAGTTTGATGACGCGGGACAAGTCATAACCATCATAGTAAATCTGGCAAAGTTCAAAGTCCCTGAAACTTTCAAAGAAGTGGTGTTCGTCCTTGAGTTTGTGTCGGAGCAAGCAAGTAAGCCATCTTCTCCAAATTCAATTTTGTTTTCTACTAACTTGCTGATTTTAATGATTCAGGCACCCACACAAGAATTTAAACCATTGCCGGATCATTTCAAGTATCACCTTCCATTCAAAGATAAACTCCATGTTGTGGCCTCCACTGAAGCTTAATTGGAGGTATCGTCCGGCTGCACGATGTTAAAGCCAGCGCTTCTTGGGAGGCAACCCATGCATTCAACTAAGGAACAATGGAATTTTCGCCCCACAATCAGATTTGCGTTCCTAAACCCTTCTCTTTTCTTCATTTATTTTGCTATGCTTAGTTTGTTGTTTGTTTGTTTGCTTTCTGTGAGTTTATGCTTGAAACATTGGGGACAATGTTTGATTTAAGTGTGTGGGGGGGGGGGGGGGTAACAAAGTGTTTATCATGCAAATTCGTGGGATTCTATCACCCATTACTTCTAGAGTTGTTTCTCACTGTTTTTAAGTGTTTTTGCGTGTTTTGAAGTAAAAATACGAAAAATTTGAAAAAAAATCAGTTTTTGAAGTGTTTTTAGAGTCATTTTTGTGTGTTTGTGTCTTAGGTACCTTCCAACACAATGATGAGGATTTGGTTTTTAATTGCATGACTATTAAAGAAAGTTATGAATATGGATGGAAGTTTGATATGCTCTTGGTTAATACTTAGTTGTAGTTGTTGTTTACGAATTCAAATTTGATCACAAAAGGATAAAAATCAGTTTTTGTAACATGCTTGAAGGAAGGAACTCAAACTAACGCTACATCCCTGTGAGACTTGAGCCTAAAATGTTTTTGGAGAGTTATTAATTTGTGCATTCTTGTTTTCTAAAGTCGTTGCATGATCTCATTGTTCTTTGCTTGGTTGCTATTTAGAAGGCGTTTCATCATTTAGTTCCAAATACTAGAACTCATACCCATTTCATTCAAAGCATGACAATGATTTGCATAACACATGATCAAGATAAAGTTGTTTAGTGAGCCACAGCCAAAATGCCGAACCCCTTTGTCATAAATTTGGTAGGTTTAACCCCGTTGAGCCTTGTTTAGCGTATGTTCTTTGTTAACCACATTATCCTTACCTAGCCTAGAATAGGACCATCCATACCCTTGTTCTTAAAGGATAGTGAAGCATGACTTAGAAGGAATTCCTTTTGCAGAAAAACAAGTGTGGGGGAAGGGATTTGTGTGTGTTTGTGTGCCAAGAAAAAGAAATAAGGCACGGTTGTGGTAAATAAATAAAAAATTCGTGGAAAAAGAAAAGAAAAAAAGAAAAGTTGTGAAAAGAATGAAAAAGAGTTGAAAAATAAGTGAGAATGAGCTCACAAGTGTTGATTGTTGAAGGAAGGGTCCAAAACATCAAAATCTGGCCCTAGAATGTGTAAATCTTCCCTTTTGTGTTTAAAGTTGATTTCTGCATTCAAAATTGAATTCTAAGTGTCAATTTCATTGCTTTGCTTACTATTTCTTTAAGAACCTTTGTTTTCCATATCCATATTCTAAGTCCTCTACATGACATCATAATAGAGATACAATCAAAGATCATTACGTTCAATGAAAATTATAAGCATTGACAAAGCACTTGCAACTATGACATCATGTCACTCATGCTAGGAATTGAACTTAACGCGATTGTGACTAGCAACCTTCACTACATATGAATATAAGTTTGTAACGATTATGTGAAACTCCCTTATACTCTAGCATCATATTTATGCATGCCAATTAAGTGTCGACCCTCAATCAACAAACACAAATAAGTTCTTAATCAAACAGTTAAGCCAATTGCATTCACAATTCAGGAATTCATAACTGGAATTTATCAACTCAAATTGCACACATAATCATGGCTTTGAAATCACCCCTAGCCAAAAGGGTTTAGCTCCTCATGTTCACAGCAAAACAAAGAGAAATTAAATTAAACATTGAAAACAAAGATAGATTACACCTAGAAACGTTCCAGCAATCCAACGTCTTGAGTGCAAGCACGTCCAGGGGTCTCCTTCCTTCTCCTTTGCTGCGGCACAAGGGGTTAAGGTGTGTAGAATGGGTGGTGATGGGTGGTAGAGGATGGATAGGTAGATAGGTGGATGGAATGGATGCAGAGAATCTGTTCAGAGAGAGAGAGGTCCCCCAAAAGCTGCGACAAGGATGTTTATTTATAGAACAAGGGAGGGCTACGACTTTGATGAATTGGGAATGCATTTAGGACTCCAAATCCTCAAGAAAAAGGGTAACAAATCAGAATCCCAAGAGGAAAAGGGTAAGTAGGGTGCAGCAGAAAATAAAGAGAAAGGGAAAGAAAGAAAGGTGAATAAAACTTAGCTATTTTGTTCCAAATTGAAAGGGTAAGTAAGGATCAGAATTTCAAGAGAAATAGGAATGTGAAATTCGGCAGAATTGTGTAGGAGAGAAAATGAAAGTGTTTAAAGGTCAGAAATTAAGAGAGAAAGGGAAATAAGGTGGGCATTGATTTGTAAGAGAAAGGGGAAGTATTTTTGGGCAGAAAATAGGCAAGAAAACCTCTCCCTTGTGCAGCAAGGATTGAAACAAAAGGGGAATGTGATTTTGGGTCAGAAAATAGGACAGAAAGGTGGTGTTTTATGCGGCAAGGAAGAGGAATGTGCAAGGGTGGTGAGGCATGGACTTTAGGGCAAGTTTAGGACTTCTAGAACAAGTAATTAAGTGTCCTAACAAATTTTGGAATCCTTTTGTGGCTGGAACATAGGTGAAGAAGGATTAGGAAACTTCTAAGCCAAAAATAGAAACTTTCAAGAATGGAAACCTCCAAGAATAGAAACTTCCAACTTTAGAAACTTTGGCTTCCAATTTTGAACTCTTCATTCTTCATTCAATCCTAAGCTCATTTGATCTTCAATTTCGTCCATCCACTTAGCTCCAAGCATGTGCAATCCATTCCAAGCCCAAAACTGCTCCAAAAGGCACCAAAATGCACTTTCTGGCTCCTTTAGCCCTTAGAACCTGAAAACACACGAAAATGGCTTAAAAGACTAAAATAACTAAGAACTAACAACCTAAATGCAAGGAAACAAGCTAACTAAGTGATGTAAATATGCTCCTATCAAATACCCCCACACTTGGCTTTTGCTAGTCCTCGAGCAAAACAAAAGAAACAAAAGAAACAAAACACAATCTAAACCTTCCAACAATTGCCTTAGGGATTTCCAATGCACATGACATATTAAAAATCATCACTTGCACAGATTTTAGTCATCCTTACCCTTGAGCACATGCTTAATCATAGTCACCATTCACTAGCTCGCATTCAATCAATTAAAACAATGTTTTGAATGTAGTAACATGCCTTAGAGAATTCACTCACTTCCTTACTAGATATGCACTCAATTTTCACTCAAATTTTCTGACTACACACCCTACACTAGGTATATGTGAGAAGATTGATGTAAACATGAAAACTAATACTCACATATGTTGCAACAAAGAAAGCACTTTCTGGAGTTAATAAGCATATTTAGATATGATCTCAGGAATGGAATGCTACTACTTAGATGCGAGAACCAGTGACACCATATGCTCATACCAATTCCAAACTCCACATATTGAATCACACAACACCCAAGATCAAAGTTAAAGGGTTGAAACGGGGCTAAGGGGTGTTGGGTAAGAAAGAAAGGATATGGAAAACAAGGGTTCTTAAAGAATAGCAAGCAAAGAAATGAAATCAACACTTAGAATTCACTTTGGAATGCAGAAATTGAACTTTGAACAAAAAGGGGAGAAATACACATTCTAGGGCCAGATTTGATGTTTTGGACCCTTCCTTCAACAATCAACACTCTAGAACTCTTTTTCTCATAATTTTCAACTCTTTTTCACTTTTTTTTCATAACTTTTTCTTTTTCTTTTCTTTTCATGAAATCATAACTGGAGGAAATCAATTCATATAAAACATATGTTCATGGCTTTGAATTCGCCTCTAACTATAAAGAAATTAGTTCCTCATGTTCGCAATCAAACAAATATAAATAGAATTAAACATTGAACAAAGATAGAAAACACCTAGAAAATGCTCCAGATTCCTTCCTTCCTTCCTTGCAAGTTGCGGCACAATGAGGGTATGGCTGAATGGTATTGTAGAGATGTGTGAATGAGAGATGGTGGTTGTGAATGGTGCAGCAAAAGGGTCTATTTATAGGGGGAGGTGCGGCACAAACATGTAGTGTAGGAAAAGGATTACAAAATGTAGTTTGTGTAGGAAAATAAAACACAATCCTAAGGGGAAAAGGTTATGTAATCCCAGCAGGAAATAGAACATCTAGAAGGTCAAAAACCCAAGGGATCAATGACAAGGGGTGCGGCACCTTTGTAGGAGAGGATAATCCTAGAAATCAGGTTTTTATGTCTCCTAAACTGAAATTAAAACCCTTTTACAGCAGGAATTATGTTAGGAAAGGATTAGGATAGAATAAGATAAGGCATGGTAAGATAAGATAAGATAAGGTTTGGATAAGATAAGGATAAGATAAGGTAGTTTTGGATAATGTTTTGGATAATTCTCCTTCTTTGTAGCTGATTCCTTATCTTCTTTGACTTGGATTTATTTCTTCAACTCTTTTGCACATTCCTAGCCTCTCTTGAACTTCAAATTCGTCCATCCATCTTGCTTCATACTTGTGCTATCCATTCCAAGCCCAAAACTGCTCTAAAATGCTCCAAATTGCATCTTTTTGCCAACTTTGCTAATTGGACCTACAAACACACGAAAATGACTTAAGACACTATAATAAGCAACAAATAACTAAGTAAATGCAAGAAAACACACTAACTAAGTCGCACAAATATGCTCCTATCAATGGATTAGTTAGACGTCCGTTCCCCACACATGACACAGTTGTACATGAATCGATTTCCAATTGCTTTTCAATAACCTATGATGCTCAACACCCCAGATTAACCGTGATGCACAAATTAACCCTCAGATTTTCCTTAACTCATTGAATTGGATGAATGCATGCGACAACTCAAATCATTCTCCAAAAGTCCTCTACCTGAATGCATAATAGAGATACAATCAGAGATCATTCCGTTTCATGAAAATCATAAGTGTTGACGAGGCAATTGTAACTATGAATGCATGATACGTTTGCCAAGAATTCAATTAACGCGATTGTGACAATCAACCTTCACTACTCAGGAATATAAACTTGTAACAATTAGGTGAAACTCTTTTATATTCTAGCATCTGATTCATGCATGAAAACTAAGTATGCATCCTTAATAAACATACACAGATCAGTTATGAATAAAACAGATAATTGAATTGCAATCATAGCTTAACAAATCACAATTGGCAGAAATCAATTCATATCTCAAGCATGTTCATGGCTTCAAACTTCCCCCTAACTAATTAAGGGCTTAGCCACTCATGATTACAGCAAGTTCAGAAAGTAATAACGAATTAAACATTGAAAACAAGAACGAAGTACACCTAAAACGCTCCAATCTGCAAGCATAAAGCGCCAAGGTCCTCCTTCTTCCCCAATTAGCTGCGGCACAAGGGTTCAAGGGTGTGGATGGATGTATGAAAGGGTCAGAGATGGATTTAGGATGGATGTGGGTTGCGGCAAGGGAAGGAGGATGACTGGAATTGTGTCTGGATGTGTAGAATTGTGGTGTTGAGTGCGGCAAAGGATTTCTGTGATGAATGGCTGGGTTTTTTTTGGCAAAACCCTAAAACATGTATATGTAGGCACCTCAAAACCCTAGAGAAATCAGTTTTGTACTTGGGCTTAACAGAAATTAAGGAATAAAGGCCTAGGGTGCGGCATTTAATTTGGAAAAGGAATCGTGGTCCAATTAATTTCTGAAAAGGATTTGTAGAACCCAAATCCACAAGGAAAAGGGCCTAACAATCAGAATCCAAGAGGGAAAGGGCCTAAGAGGTGCGGCACAATAGGATAAGGGCAAGGGAATGCCTTGCAAGGAAAGGAAAAAGGATTCTAGAAGGGAAGGAGGCGCCACATTTTTAGGGTTCTAGAAGGAATGTGTTTTGTGGCAGATTTTGGGGTTTCTAGAAGGATTTGGGGCGCCACTTTTGTAGGACAAAGGATAGGACTTCTAGAAAGTGTGTTTTGAGGCTGATTTCAAGCCTTTTTGTCTTCAAACGCGTCCAACAACTTGCCTCCATGCTTGCACTATCCAATCTTGGCCCAAAAATGCTCTATAATGCTCCGAATTGCTTCTTTTTGCATACTTTGTCCTTAGAACCTGAAAACACACGAATTTGGCTTAAAAGACTAAATAACTAAGAACAAACAACGTAAAAGCACAAGAACAAGCTAACTAAGTCGCATAAATATGCTCCTATCATGCCGCAGCTCTACAAAGGAAGAAGGAGAGGATTAACTTGAAGCCGTGCCTAGCTATTCAAGACGTTGGATTGCTGGAACATTTCAAGGTGTAATCTATCTTTGTTTTCAATGTTTAATTTAATTTCTCTTTGTTTTGCTGTGAACATGAGGAACTAAGCCCTTTTGGCTAGGAGGCTATTCAAAGCCATGAATATGCTTGCAATATGATTTGATTACATCCAGATGTGATTCATAAGTTGTGAATTCAATTTACTTATCTGTTGAATTAAAACTGATTTGTGTGTGTTGGTTGAGAGTGCACGCTTAATTTTCATGCATAAATCTGATGCTAGGATATAAGGGAGTTTCACCTAATCGTTATGAACTTATATTCGTAAGTAGTGAAGGTTGCTAGTCACAATCGTGTTAAGTAAATTCCTGGCATAAGTATCATGCAATTCATAGTTACGAGTGCCTTGTCAATGCTTATGATTTTCAAAGAACTTAATGATCTTTGCTTGTGTCTCTATTATGCAATTCATTTAGGGAACTTGTGGAGAATGCTTTGGGTTGTTGTATGCAATCATCCAATTCAATAAAATTAGGAAAATCTTAGGGTTAATTAGTGCAATTCGCGGTTAATCTGGGCCGTTGAGAATTCATGGTTTATTGAAAAGCAACTGGAAATCGTTTTGTTTGCAAGTATGTCATGTGTGGAGAAGAACCTCCTAGCTAGCCCATCATCCATCCAATTCACTAATTTCGTGCAAATCTATTTAGTTTTAGTTTCTGTTTTGTTTTTAGCTTAATTTCGTCCAAAACCCAATCCCCCTTTAATTAAGTGTGTTAGATTAGTTAGAAGTGTGTTTAAATCTGTCCAAATTAGTGTTTTGAGTCTTACTAGTCTACAATTCGTCCAAATCAGTCCCTAGTGTCTGTTTTGAGTCTTTTTGGTTGTTTTAAGCTGTTTTGAGTCTTTTAAGTTTGTTTTGAGTCTTGTGAGTCTTGTTAAGTGTTTTTAACTTTGTTTTTATGTTTTTGAGTCAGTTTAGAGGTTTTAGCAAGCCCTCCTAATCCCCGGTCCAGAACGATCCCTACTTGCATCTATACTACAACTGTCAACAAGAGGGTTTAATTTGTGTGCTGTTTTACATCGCATCAAACAAGGGTAAGGATGATCCTAATCTAGGCTAGGTAGGGAACATGTGGGTTAACAACGAACATAGGCTCAACAAGGCTCAAAAGGGTTAAACCTACAATACATATGCAAAGGGTGAGGCTTTTTGGCTCTGGTTTAACTTAACAACTTCATCTTGTTATTTGTTATGCTAATCAATTTTATGCTTTGAATGAAACTGACACACCCCGACTGAACATCGGGACGTGCTGGCCGTCACGTGAGCGTGACAAGGCCATGTGCGCAATACGGAAGAATAAATATAAATAATAAGTGCTAAGGTAACTATACTAGTGCTACAGGCACATAAAATAGTAAGACAGTTAATATCATGATACACAGAGCTCGAGCATCCTAGGTGCAGTCCAAAGGACATAAACGAGAAAATAAAAATACTAGTACCTGGAGGGGCGCAAAACAAAAGTGTGAGTGGGCAAAAAAAAAGCTTTATCAAAACCATTTCGATATGAAAGTTGTAACCCCTCTCCGTAAAACAAGTATACTTCCCAGAAAATATATATATATACGTACTAATACCGAAAACCATGTATCAGCCAATCTCATCAAATAAGCAATGCCATGCCCGGATGAACCATAGCCAATAATCAACATATATCAAATACCATCAAATAACCAGGTGATATCCCAACTCAAATCATGCCGGCAATATATATATATACATATATATATATATATATATATATCAATCAGCCGAAGTCACCTCTAGTGACCTGTACGGCTGAATCTATGGTTCCTCAATCAATCCTCAATCCATCTCTCAATCAATTATCAATAATCAATAATCAGTAATCAATAATCAGTAACCTGCACCCATGACGGAACCACCTAATGTGGTATGTACGTCAAGCTGGGTAAATACGCTCTGTGCTACGATCACGTGAAGGCTGGCGACGAATCGCAAGTCACCTACGAGTCGAAACCACCTATTGTGGTCTGTACGACAGGCTGGCACCTGCCTTGGATCCAAGGTGAGCGTACGGTGCGGGAGGTGAACGATCACGTGAAAGCTAAGCCCTACTCAGGCATGCACAACCCCGATGTGCAGGTAATGAGCCATATACCAATCTCATCGATATCACCTCAATCATCACATCACACACACACACACTTACCTGACTTACCTGGCGCCCGCGATGCAACAATATAATCACACAAATATATATAAAAAATATAACTATGGCATTCGACATGGCATTCATTTCATAAAAACATTTTAAAACGTATTTCTGGGAAATCAATCAATTATATATATATATATACTGAAAACAAAAGCCCACTCACTGATATGTAGACAGGTCGTAGCCCCCAAGCCTCGCGTGGCTGCGCTCGTCCTCAGGATACGTCTCACCTATATGCGACACAACTATATAAACGTTAATTATGCACATAACCCAGTTCAAGTAATAACTTCTCATACGTCGCTCAATTGGGGTGTTTGAATGTACCAACATGCTCTACTCAATCCCACGAACACCCCCATATTTTTAAAATAATTTTTGGAAGCCTCACGCGCCCTCACGCGCCGGCCAAGGCACGGCCACACGCGCCGCCCACGCGCGGCTACGTGCCGTGCACGTGGACGGAATCCTTAACGCCGTTAAGGAATATTCCGTCAAGTCCCAGAATATTCCGTTAAAATTAACTGACGCCGTTAACCACCGTTAGGAATATTCCGTCAAAGTTGACGGAATATTCCGTCACCCCTAACCTCCAGTCGCCGGCGCCGCTGTGTCGCCGGAAACTGGGAAATTTTTCAAACCTTCATTTCTAGCTCATTTTTCAACCAAATTTCACGAAATTTACACCAAAATGATCCTTAGAGCAAGGAAAAGAGGTTTATACCTGTTTTAAGCCCAAAATCCAAGCAAATCTCGCCGGAGAAATTATCCAATTTCCGGCCAACTTCCAAACCACCGATCCCGACGTCCAATCTCCTTCAACTTTGTCCTCCGAGCACCCTAAGGAGATTCTAAGTCTTCCTATGATCTCCAAACGGGCTGAAACCTCACAGATTAAGAGAACATGAACAGTGCCATTTTTGGTACCTCACGGGTTCAAGGTTTTCAGGCCGTCTCGAGCTACACAAATGGTATGGATGAACTCACCAAACTACGAGGGTTCTAAATATCCTATTTACAAGCTTGATCCGTGACCAAAATCTAAGAAACTAAGGTAGTCCGTACGGTTGCAGGGGAAGAGAGAAGAGAGTTCGAGAAGAGACGGGGAAGAAGGTGACGGGTAGGAGGGTTTTTGCACATGTGTTGTGCATGTGTGTGTATATATCCACCTCAAACAATCCCCTCCACAAAATTTTAATTTCAAATAAATAAAATCCTCACACACACACATACATATATATAAACATATTTAGGTACCCCTACACACATATATATACATAATTATACTCCTTAGTCACTCGTCCTCTCACATCCATAAGGGGGGGTAAAATCGTCATTTCAAATTTCATATATCCTAAATTCGGAACGGACTGTTACAATCTACCCACCTTAATAAAATTTCATCCTCGAAATTTACTTATCACATACATTCTATCAATACTCATAAAACAGTCGTGGGTACAATTCTTTCATCCTTTCTTCCGTCTCCCAGGTTACTTCCTCCACTGAATGGTTCTTCCATAAAACCTTCACTAGCCGCACAGTTTTGTTCCTCAAGACCTTATCCTTCCAATCCAGTATAGTGACCGGCTCTTCCTCGTAAGACAGATCAAGATTGATTTCCAATTGTTGTGGAGGCAAAACATGTGATGGGTCTGAAATGTAATGACGAAGCATCGACACATGAAATACGTTATGCACTTTAGACAGCTTCTGAGGCAACTTGAGTCTATAAGCTACTTCACCAATTCGTTCAGAAATCTGATAAGGACCAATATACTTGGGACTCAATTTTCCTTTCTTACCAAACCTCACAACACCTTTCCAAGGTGACAACTTCAAGAAAACCCATTCACCTACATTATAAGTCCGGTCAGTAGTGTGACGATCCGCTAAACTTTTCTGACGATCTTGAGCCGCTTTCAGGTTGGATTTAATCACCTGAATATTCTCCGTGCTCTCATCCACTATCTCTGGGCCCTCTAACACCCTTTCTCCAACCTCTGACCAACATAAAGGAGTTCGGCAAGTTTTACCATACAAGGCCTCAAATGGTGACATACCAATGCTCGAATGATAACTGTTATTATAAGCAAATTCCATTAGATCTAATCGTGTATGCCATGAATCACCAAACTGCAACACAGAAGATCTCAACATATCTTCTAATGTCTGAATTGTCCTCTCGGACCGTCCGTCCGTTTGAGGATGATATGCAGTGCTATATAACAACCTCGTACCCAAAGCTTCCTGAAATGCCGTCCAGAATTTAGAAGTGAACCTCGGACCACGATCTGATACAATGCTAACTAGCACACCATGATACTTAACAATCTTGGTGATAAAAAGTTCAGCTAGCCGATTCAAAGAAAACTTCTCTCGAACTGGGATGAAGTGTGCCGATTTAGTAAGCCTATCCACAATCACCCAAACTCCATCATAACCATTTCTCGTACGAGGAAACTTATATACAAAATCCATGGTAATGTCTTCCCACTTCCACTGTGGAATAGGGAGAGGCTGCATCCGTCCGAATGGCTTTTTTCTCTCAGCTTTAACCTGCTGACAAATAATACATCGACTCACATACTCAGCAATTTCTCTTTTCATACCTGGCCAATAATAAAATGGTCGAATGGTATGATACATCTTCGTGCTCCCGGGATGTATAGCATAAGCTGAAATGTGCGCCTCATCAAGAATAGCTTTCTTTAAGTCCGCATTATTCGGCACGAACATTCTGCCTTCCTGCATAAGCATGCCATCAGTCTCCCGAATCCGAAGGTCTTTCTTTTTCCCATCATTCCTTAACTGAATTAATTCCTGAACCTCATCATCCTCCCTCTGGGACTCAAGTATCCGATCAATTAAGATCGGCCTAACCTGAAAATGAGCAAGTAAATCGGCTTCCTGATCATTATCCTCAGATTCTTCCATAACTAGCTTAACTCCAATTGACCTTAACTCTGCCAGAAGAGGAACACGGCTCGCGTGAATAGCATTAATCCTGCCCTGAGATTTCCTGCTAAGTGTATCAGCCACTACATTTGCACGACCAGGATGGTATTCGATCGTACAATCATAGTCACTCAGTAGCTCAATCCACCTCCGCTGGCGAAGGTTCAAATCCCTCTGAGTGAACAAATATTGGAGACTTTTATGATCAGTGAAGATCTTACACTTCTCGCCATAAAGATAATGCCTCCAAGTTTTCAGAGCAAATACAATCGATGCTAGCTCCAAATCATGAGTAGGATAATTCCTCTCATGCTGTTTTAATTGTCTCGAGGCATATGCAATCACCCTGCCATGCTGCATCAACACACAGCCCAAACCATTTAAGGAAGCATCGCTGTAAATTTCGAAATTACCACTGTCGTCAGGAAGTGTCAACACTGGTGCCTGAGTGAGACAATATTTCAACTGCTGGAAACTTCGCTCACAACTATCATCCCACTCAAATTTAACATTCTTCCTTGTTAACTTAGTAAGTGGCAAAGCTATCTCAGAAATATCCCGAACAAACCGTCTATAATATCCTGCTAGACCCAAGAAACTACGTACCTCCGAGACGGTTCGCGGCTGCTCCCAATTCTCTATCGCTGCCACCTTCTGAGGATCCACATAAATGCCCTGAGCTGAAATGATATGCCCAAAAAATGCCACCTGATTCAACCAGAATTGGCATTTACTGAATTTGGCATAAAGTTTACACTCCCTCAACCTTTTCAACACCAAACTGAGATGTCGTACATGCTCCGCTTTAGATTTAGAATAAACCAAAATGTCATCGATAAAAACAATGACGAAGCGGTCTAAATACTGCTTAAACACCCTGTTCATCATATCCATAAAAGCAGCAGGTGCATTAGTCAACCCAAATGGCATTACCAAAAACTCATAATGGCCATAACGGGTTCGAAACGCTGTTTTAGGAACATCATCCCTCCTAATCTTCAACTGATAATATCCAGACCTCAAGTCAATTTTCGAAAATACACAAGCTCCCCGCAGCTGATCGAACAAGTCATCAATACGTGGCAATGGGTAACGATTTTTAATCGTCACCCGATTCAGCTGCCGATAATCTATACACAGCCTCAAAGTACCATCATTCTTTCTCACAAATAAAACTGGAGCTCCCCAGGGTGAAGTACTAGGCTGAATAAAACCTTTATCTAATAACTCTTGCAACTGAATTTTCAATTCCTTTAATTCTGCAGGAGCCATTCGATAAGGAGTCAAAGATATAGGGTCAGTACCTGGCAATAAATCAATGGTGAACTCAACGTCTCGATCTGGCGGCAACCCTGGCAAATCATCAGGAAAAACATCCGGAAAATGCCTGACTACTCTAACGTCCTCCACTCTGCTGGCCACCTCATCATTCAACACCACATGTGCCAGATACCCTTGACAACCCTTCTGCAACAACTTTTTGGCTCTCACAGTTGAGATAATACCATGCCTAACGCCACTAGGCTTACCAACGAATGTAACCACCAGTAAACCCGGTCGTAGGAACGTAACCTTCTTCTCATAACAATCGATGTTAGCTCGATTATAATGTAACCAATCAGTGCCCAGAATAACGTCAAATTCAACAAGGTCTAATGGGATAAGATTAGCGGGCATAACCACATCCTCCACTAATACTGGGCACCCTGGATACATCCACCCTACTTGGCATGTCTCACCTCTAGGCATAGAAAACTCTATCTCATAACCAAGGGGTGTGGGATTAGGTTGAGTCAATTGAGCAAATGCATGAGAAATAATCGAATGGGTAGCACCACAGTCAATCAATACTTTAGCAAAATGTCCAAGAACGTTTAACGTACCCATTATCAAGTCAGGATTGTTCTGAGCGTCCTGCACTGAAACATTATGAATACGCCCCTGGGTCTGCTGACGTCCCCCTCGTCCTCTACTAGATTGGCCACTACGCCCAGATGTACCACGACTCTGCCCCAACTGACTAGGCTGCCTTGAGGTTCCTACGCTGCTCGAGGTAACTTCACCTTGCTGTGGCTGCACACCTGGATACCACTGAGATCCCCCTGCTGGATAAGATGGATACGGAGCATACTCTCTTGAATACTGAGGATACCCACTCTGATAGCCACCAGAAAAATATGGATCATGAGAATAAGGATACGGCGCTGCTGGATAGGGCACCACATCTCCTTGATAATGGTATGCGCTCCCCCGGCTCGGCTGGCCATAACCACTCGACGCCGGAACCTGCTGTCTCGGCACTTGAGCTGGAAAAGAAGGCATATGTGGCTTCTGCTGATTCTGTGGACAAGTAGCTGCTCTATGACCAAACTGCCCACAAGTAAAGCATCCTCGCATACCCTGCCTGCACTCCCCAGTATGCCTGCTATTACACCTCCGACAGAACGGAACTCCCAAACCACTAGAACCACCAACATCCCGCTGCCTCTGAAAACGCGGCCCACCAGCAAATCTACCACCTCTACGCTGGCCAGTGAAACTAAATCCTCCACTGGACGAACTCGAACTAGTACCACTCTTCTTAAAGCTTTGAGTCTTTCTGGGCCCTTGTGATGCTATCCCCTTGCCTTTATCACTCTTCTTAGAATTATCTTTCTCTTCCTTGTCACTATCGCTAGGCAAGTTCTCGGAATCCTCAATCTGCAATAAAATCTCATAAAACTCATGATACGTCGAACAAGGAATCCTGGTAGCCACAGTACGCCACTTCTTCCGAGTGCCCAACTTAAATCGACGAAGCATTTCCGCTGGATCCATCGCCACCTCAGGATGATACTTGGACAAATCTGTGAACTTCATGTAATACTCATTAGCGGACATCTTCTTCTGCTTCAGATTAGTGAACTCCTGTTTCTTGCTGTCGATGTAAGCAGGAGTAATAAATCTCTTATGAAACAGCTGCTTAAATATCTCCCAGTCTGCGGCTTCCTCTGGAGATAACTCCGCAACCGACTGTTCCCACCAGGACGCCGGTTTCTTACCTAAAAACCACGAGGCCGTCTTAACCCATCTATCAACAGGCAAACTCCCCTGACTCTGCATCAATCTGAAAGTCTTATCCACATGATTCAACCACTTTTCGGCACCCTCGTGCCCTTCATCACCCACAAAAGTGTTCAACTTCAGATTATAAACAGTTTCCAGAGGGGTTCTATGGGGAGGTCGCAACGTCGACCGAATAGCGTTAACAATGGCTTCCCCTAGCTGAGCTATATCAGGGAAACTAGGCTTAGGAATCGGTCGTGGCACACGTCGAGGAGTCATAATTCTGACAGGAGACACCAAAATAGTTAGAATATTCACTAAGTACACAGGACTGCCAAACCTACGCTCTGATACCAAACTGACACACCCCGACTGAACATCGGGACGTGCTGGCCGTCACGTGAGCGTGACAAGGCCATGTGCGTAATACGGAAGAATAAATATAAATAATAAGTGCTAAGGTAACTATACTAGTGCTACAGGCACATAAAATAGTAAGACAGTTAATATCATGATACACAGAGCTCGAGCATCCTAGGTGCAGTCCAAAGGACATAAACGAGAAAATAAAAATATTTACATGGGTGGTGTGCTGTCAGATATGCCTTTGCTGCCTCGTTTGCCACCAAAACTATCTAGTACCTGGAGGGGCGCAAAACAAAAGTGTGAGTGGGCAAAAACAAAGCTTTATCAAAACCATTTCGATATGAAAGTTGTAACCCCTCTCCGTAAAACAAGTATACTTCCCAGAAAATATATATATACGTACTAATACCGAAAACCATGTATCAGCCAATCTCATCAAATAAGCAATGCCATGCCCGAATGAACCATAGCCAATAATCAACATATATCAAATACCATCAAATAACCAGATGATATCTCAACTCAAATCATGCCGGCAATATATATATATATATATATATATATATATATATATATATATATATATATATATATATATATATATATATATATATATATCAATCAGCCGGAGTCACCTCTGGTGACCTGTACGGCTGAATCTATGGTTCCTCAATCAATCCTCAATCCATCTCTCAATCAATTATCAATAATCAATAATCAGTAATCAATAATCAGTAACCTGCACCCATGACGGAACCACCTAATGTGGTATGTACGTCAAGTACGCTCTGTGCTACGATCACGTGAAGGCTGGCGACGAATCGCAAGTCACCTACGAGTCGGAACCACCTACTGTGGTCTGTACGACAGGCTGGCACCTGCCTTGGATCCAAGGTGAGCGTACGGTGCGGGAGGTGAACGATCACGTGAAAGCTAAGCCCTACTCAGGCATGCACAACCCCGATGTGCAGGTAATGAGCCATATACCAATCTCATCGATATCACCTCAATCATCACATCACACACACACACACTTACCTGACTTACCTGGCGCCCGCGATGCAACAATATAATCACACAAATACATATTAAAAATATAACTATGGCATTCGACATGGCATTCATTTCATAAAAACATTTTGAAACGTATTTCTGGGAAATCAATCAATTATATATATATATATATACTGAAAACAAAAGCCCACTCACTGATATGTAGACGGGTCGTAGCCCCCAAGCCTCGCGTGGCTGCGCTCGTCCTCAGGATACGTCTCACCTATATGCGACACAACTATATAAACGTTAATTATGCACATAACCCAGTTCAAGTAATAACTTCTCATACGTCGCTCAATTGGGGTGTTTGAATATACCAACATGCTCTACTCAATCCCACGAACACCCCCATATTTTTAAAATAATTTTTGGAAGCCTCACGCGCCCTCACGCGCCGGCCAAGGCACGACCACACGCGCCGCCCACGCGCGGCCACGTGCCGTGCACGCGGACGGAATCCTTAACGCCATTAAGGAATATTCCGTCAAATCCCAGAATATTCCGTTAAAATTAACTGACGCCGTTAACCACCGTTAGGAATATTCCGTCAAAGTTGACGGAATATTCCGTCACCCCTAACCTCCAGTCGCCGGCGCCGCTGTGTCGCCGAAAACTGGGAAATTTTTCAAACCTTCATTTCTAGCTCATTTTTCAACCAAATTTCACGAAATTTACACCAAAATGATCCTTAGAGCAAGGAGAAGAGGTTTATACCTGTTTTAAGCCCAAAATCCAAGCAAATCTCGCCGGAGAAATTCTCCAATTTCCGGCCAACTTCCAAACCACCGATCCCGACGTCCAATCTCCTTCAACTTTGTCCTCCGAGCACCCTAAGGAGATTCTAAGTCTTCCTATGATCTCCAAACGGGCTGAAACCTCATAGATTAAGAGAACATGAACAGTGCCATTTTTGGTACCTCACGGGTTCAAGGTTTTCAGGCCGTCTCGAGCTACACAAATGGTATGGATGAACTCACCAGACTACGAGGGTTCTAAATATCCTATTTACAAGCTTGATCCGTGACCAAAATCTAAGAAACTAAGGTAGTCCGTACGGTTGCAGGGGAAGAGAGAAGAGAGTTCGAGAAGAGACGGGGAAGAAGGTGACGGGTAGGGGGGTTTTTGCACACGTGTTGTGCATGTGTGTGTATATATCCACCTCAAACAATCCCCTCCACAAAATTTTAATTTCAAATAAATAAAATCCTCACACACACACATACATATATATAAACATATTTAGGTACCCCTACACACATATATATACATAATTATACTCCTTAGTCACTCGTCCTCTCACATCCATAAGGGGGGGTAAAATCGTCATTTCAAATTTCATATATCCTAAATTCGGAACGGACTGTTACAGAAACGGGCATGAGTTCTAGTATTTGGAACTAAATGATGAAAACGCATTCTAAGTAGCAACCAAGCAAAGAAATAATGAGATCATGCAACGACTTTAGAAAACAAAGAATGTCAAGATGAATAACTCTCCAAAGAACGTATCGGCTCAAGTCTCTCAGGGTTGTAGCGTTAGTTTGAGTTACTTCCTTCATGCATGTTACAAAAACTGATTTTTTTTCTTTTTGTGATTACATGTGAATTCATGAATGTCAACTATAACCAAGCATAAACCAAAAGAGCATATCAAACTTCAATCCATGTTTGTAACTTTCTTTAACAGTCATGCAATTAAAAACCAAATCGTCATCATTGTGTTGGAAGGTACCCTAAGACACAAACACACAAAAACGACTCAAAAACAACTCTTTTTGGTATTTTTCAAAACTTTTTAGATTTTTTTTTTTTCAAAATGTTCGTATTTTTCTTTCAAGACACATAAAAACACTTCAAAACACCCTAAAAACACTCAAAAACATTGAAAAACAACTTTAGAAGTGCTAGGTGACAAAATCCCACGAATTTTCAACAAAACACTTTGTTTAGCCCCCCACACTTAAACCAAACATTGTCCTCAATGTTTCAAGCATAGACGCACACACAAGCAAGCAAACAACACAACTAACAAACATGACAAATATGGCAAAGTAAAAGCAATAAAGAGTAGGGTTTAGGAACGCAAATCTGGTTGTAGGGCCGAAGCTTCCTAGTTCTTGTTTATTTGCATGGGTTGCCTCCCAAGAAGCGCTTGCTTTAACGTCTTCCAGCCGGACGAATCCTTCATTTTAAGCTTCATTGGAGCCCATGGCATAGAGGGGTATGTCCTCCACGTTATGCTCCACAAAATTCTCATAATACGGCTTCAAACAATGTCTGTTCACCTTGAATTCTTGTCCCATTTTAGACTTTGGATGTGAATTGCACCATAAGGAAAAACGTTAGTAACAACAAAGGGTCCGCTCCATCTAGAACGTAACTTACCTAGAAACAATTTAAGGCGCGAATCGTAAAGTAACACTTTCTGCCCCCTGGAGAACGTCTTGCTTCGAATCATCTTGTCGTGAAAGGCCTTCGTCTTCTTTTGTAGATTCAAGCGTTCTCGTAAGCGTCATTCCTAATCTCTTCAAGCTCATTCAATTGAAGTTTTCTATGAACTCCTGCGGCATCTATGTCCATATTGAAGGTCTTAACTGTCCAATGCGCCTTGTGCTCTAATTCAATGAGAAGATGGCATGGTTTCCCATAGATGAGCCGAAATGGGGACATGCCAATGGGTGTTTTGTAGGCCGTACAATACGCCCATAGTGCATCATTCAAGCGCAAGCTCCAATCCTTCCTCGTTGGCCAAACTGTCTTCTCTAAAATCTGCTTGATTTCACGATTTGAAACCTCCGCTTGCCCACTTGTTTGAGGATGATAAGGCGTTGAAACCTTATGCGTGACATATTACTTTTTGAGCAGGGCCTCGATGGTTCTATTGCAAAAATGGGACCCTCCATCACTGATAAGTACTCGTGGCATGCCAAACCTTGCTAATATGTTAGTGCTAACAAAATCTGCAATAACTTTAGAATCATTAGTGCGGGTGGCTTTTGCTTCCACCCATTTCGAGACATAATCGAACGCAAGTAAAATATAATTAAAACCATGCGATGAAGGAAAAGGACCCATAAAATCAATACCCCAAACATCAAAAATTTCAACAATAAAGATAGAGGCCTGCGGCAATTGGTCTTTTGGGCCCATATTGCCCATTCTTTGGCAACAGTCACAAGTAACACAAAACGTCCTTGCATCCTTAAAGATTGTAGGCTAATAGAATCCACATTCTAACACTTTAAGGGCTGTGCATTGTGTGCCAAAGTGTCCCCCACATGCATAAGTGTGACAGAAACTTAAAATTGAGTTAAACTCCGAATTATGCACACACCTACGTATAATCTGATCGGGGCAATACTTCCACAAGTATGGATCATCCCAAACATAAAACCTAGCATCCGTTTTCAATTTTTCCCATTGGTTTTTGTTTAGGGTGCTTGGAACTTGCTTAGACACCAAAAAATTGACCAAATCAGCATACCAAGGCTCACTTACTTATATGGATATCAATTGCTCGTCTGGGAATGCTTCTGGGATGGGTAATTGCTCCTCATTGTGCACCAAACGACTTAGATGGTCAGCCACCACGTTTTCACTTCCTTTCTTGTCCCGAATTTCGATGTCGAACTCTTGAAGAAGCAGCATCTGTCGAATAACCCTTGGCTTGGTCTCATTTTTCGTGAGCAAGTACTTCAATGCTACATGATCAGTGTAAACAATCACTTTAGTACCAATTAAATATGAACGAAATTTATCTAAAGCAAAAAACTACAGCAAGAAGTTCTTTTTTCGTAGTGGAGTAGTTCAATTGGGCATTATTCAAGGTCCTAGAAGCATAGTAAATAATGTGAGGCCTCTTGTCTTTTCTCTGTCCCAAAACAGCTCCAATTGCATAATCAGATGCATCGCACATTAGCTCGAAAGGAAGGCTCCAATCTGGTGGTACAATTATGGGGGCCGAAGTAAGCATCTCCTTGAGGTGTTTAAAGGCCTTCTCGCATTCCTCGTCGAACTTGAATGGCACTTCCTTCTGCAAAAGTTGGCATAGGGGGGTAGAAATCTTCGAGAAGTCCTTGATGAATCACCTATAGAATCCTGCATGACCAAGAAAAGAACGAACCTTTCTCACCGAAGTGGGAGAGGGTAAGTAGCGTACAAGATCTATTTTCGACTTATCAACCTCAATTCCCCTTTCCGAAACGATGTGACCTAAAACTATGCCTTGTTTAACCATAAAGTGGCATTTTTCTCAATTCAAAACAAGGTTAGTTTCCATGCATCGTTTTAAGATCAAACTGAGATTATTTAAGCAACCGTCAAACGAATCACCAAAAACACTAAAATCGTCCATAAACACTTCAATAATCTTTTCAACAAAATCAGAGAAGATACTTACCATGCACCGTTGAAAAGTTGCTGGAGCATTGCACAAACTGAATGACATTCGGCGATATGCAAAGGTGCCAAACGGAGTAAAAGTGGTCTTTTCTTGGTCGTCCGGAGCTATGACAATTTGGTTATACCCAGAATATCCATCAAGAAAACAATAAAATGAATGACCCGCTAACCTCTCAAGCATTTGGTCAATGAACGGAAAGGGAAAGTGGTCATTCCTCGTGGTGGTGTTGAGCTTCCTATAGTCGATACACACTCTCCAACCTGTTTGGATTCGGGTTGGCAGAAGTTCATTTTCTTCATTCTTCACCACAATGACTCCCGACTTCTTTGGAACGACTTGAATTGGTGAAACCCAACGGCTATCTCAAATTGGATAGATGACCCCACAATCAAGGAGTTTTATAATCTCCTTTTTCACAACTTCCATCATAGTGATAGGAGCATATTTATGCGACTTAGTTGGCTTGTTCTTGTGCATTTATGTTGTGTTTTCTTAGTTATATTAGTGTTTAAAGCCATTTTCATGTGTTTCTAGGTCCTAAAGACAAAATATGCAAGAAGATGCATTTTGGAGCATTTTGGAGCAAAATTGGGCTTGGAATGGATATCACATGTTTGGAGCAAAAGGAATGGACGAAATTGAAGACTTGAAGATGTAAGGATTCCTAATCAAAGAAGGATTCCTAATCAAAGAAGGATTCCTAATCAACGAAGGATTCCTAATTGAAGATGGATTCCTAGAAGAATGAGGATTCCTACTCACATAAGGATTCCTACTCAAACAAGGATTCTTACTTGAAGTAGGAAAGTTAAGCCAAGGTTTCCTATTTTGGTTTGCCTTTCCTAATCCTTAATGTTTCCAAATTCCAGCAACTTTGAAGGCTTCCTTTGCATTCTAGGACACAAATTGAAGGACCTAGACCACCTAAGAACCCATGCCGCACCTCCTTACCCCTTTCCTCTTCCTTGCCGTGCAAGGGAGAGGGTTATTTCCTGTTTCCTTGCACTAAAACACATTCCTTTTTAATTTAAAGTCCTGGCCGCACATCCCTGGCACTTTCCCTTAGTTTTCTGATTTTGTTTCCTCTTTCTAGATGCTTTTGACTTAATTTCTGATTACCAAAATAAGTTAGGGTTTTAATTTCCCTAAAACCTTTAAATAAACTTCCTTGTTGTAGCCACAAATTGATAGGAGCATATTTATGCGACTTAGTTGGCTTGTTCTTGTGCATTTATGTTGTGTTTTCTTAGTTATTTTAGTGTTTAAAGCCATTTTCCTGTGTTTCTAGGTCCTAAAGACAAAAGATGCATTTTGGAGCATTTTGGAGCAAAATTGGGCTTGGAATGGATATCACATGTTTGGAGCAAAAGGAAAGGACGAAATTGAAGACTTGAAGATGTAAGGATTCCTAATCAAAGAAGGATTCCTAATCAAAGAAGGATTCCTAATTGATGTGAGAATAACTTGACACTCAAATTAAAACCCTATCGACGTAGTATATGAAAGTAGGGATCGTTTAAGGCCAGGGATTAGAAGGGATGCTAATTTATACAAATTAAACTCTAAAACACTAAAACTGGACTCTAGACAATGAAAACAGGTACTATGGATCAATCTGAACGAATTTTAACTCTAGACAACCTAACTTGACTCAAATAACACAAAACAAACTTAAAACAACAAATAAAACTCAACTAGGCAGATTCTAGACACTAGAGACTCAAAACAGGCTAAATAGACTCAAAACACTAAAACTAACTTAAACAGACTCAAAACAGGTTCTAAGGGGTGAATTGGATGACTTTTGGACTAGTTAGACTCAAAACACTAAAAGGGGACAGATTTGGACGAATTTAAACAAACTAAGACTCAATTAAGAACAAGGGGGTTTTTTGGACGATTTAAGCAAAACTAAGCAGATTTAAGCAAACAAAGTAAATTGAAAGAGATAAAGGTGAATTCAGGGGTGAAAACTAGTTAGAGGGTTCTTCTCCACACATGAACATATGCATACAAATTGATTTCCAGTTATTCTTTCGATAAACCATGAATGACAATGCTCCAAATTAATTGTATAGAACTAATTAATTCTCAGATTTCCCTAAGTTCATTGAATTGAATGGATAACGCATTGCAACCAAATTATTCTTATCAAGTCCCCTAACTATGGAAGACGCATGATAGAGACATTCAACAAAGATCATTAAGTTCAATGGAAATCATGAACATTGACAAGGCATTCATAACTATGGAAGACGCATGTTAATCCAGCCTAGGGTTTACTTAACATGATTGTGACTAGCAACCTTTACTACTTGTGAATATAAGTTCCTAACGATTAGGTGAAATTCCCTTATATCCTAGCATCAAATTCATGCATGTAAACTAAGTAGGCCTCCTTAATCAACACACAAGAACAAGTTCTTCATAAAACAGATAAGTAAATCACATTCACAATTTATGAAACAATAACTGAAGGTAATCAATTCATATCAAACATATGTCCATGGCTTTGAATCCACCTCTAACTAAAACGAAATTAGTTCCACATGTTCAACATAATTGAAAAACAAATTAAATTAAACATAGAAACGAAACAAGAGAAGAAAGAACTCCTCCTTCTCCAATGGAAGCCACGGCAAGGCCCTGTCTTCCTTTCTCTGCAGCAAAATATGGATTTCTGAATGTATATGGGGGTGTAGAATTCGTATGGATGGGTGGTGTCTGCGGCAGGGCTTGGGACTATGTATATATAGCATGGCAAACCCTAGGGAAATCAGTTTAGGACTTCTAGAAAGCCAAATCCATCCAGAAATAGGCTCAAAACAATCAAATTTCCAATGGGAAAGGGCCTAAGGTGCGGCAGACTTGGATAAGGAGGGATAAGGCTTCTAGAAAGCCTTGCAATGCAAGGAAATCAGGTTTTCTGGAAGCTAGGTGCGGCAAGGCTTAGGGTTTCTAGAAACTTAATTTAAATGTCCCCCAATCAGAAAATAAACCCTCATTGTACCAGGAATTGAATTAGAAAAGGATTAGGATAGGATAAGGTTTGTTAAGACAAGATAAGGGTTGGATAAGATAAGATAAGATAAGGTTGTTTGGATAATGTTTTGGATAACTCATCTACAACTAAGTTAAACTAAGTTAAAACTAACACAGACTTTAAACTAGGCAGATTTAGACGAAATTGGGTTTTTAGGATGGATGGTGAACTAGCTAGAGGTTTCCTTATCCACACATGACTTATATGCATATAACTTGACTTCCAGTTACGTTTTCATTGAATTACGAATGACAATGCCCCAGATTAACCGTGTCAATCACTAATTAACCCTCAGATTCTCCTAATTTCATTGAATTGGACGGACAACTCATCTACAACCAAATTATTCTCATCAATTTCCCTACATGACATCATAATAGAGACACAATCAGAGATCATTACGCTCAATGAGAATCATAAGCATTGACGAGGCATTCATAACTATGACATCATGTTACTCGCACCAAGAATTGAACTTAACACGATTGTTCCAGCAACCTTTACTACTTGTGAACATAAGTTTGTAACGATTATGTGAAACTTACTTATATCCTAGCATCAAATTTATGCATGCCAATTAAGTGTCGACCCTCAATCAACAAACAGAAATAAGTTCTAATTTAAACAGTTAAGCCAATTGCATTCATACTTCAAGAATCTGTAACTGAAATTTATCAAGTCATATCACACACAAAATCATGGTTTCAAAGTAGCCTCTAGCTAAAAAACGAGTTTAGCCTCTCATGATTACAGCAAAACAAAGGAAAACTAAATTAATCAACGAAAACATAAGGTAGAAGACACCTAAGAACGCCCAGCACTCCAGATTGGGTGCAACACGCTCCAAAGCTGCTCCTCCTCTCCTTGCAAGGCTGCGGCACAAGTGGTTTAGGGTTTGTGAATGGTGTTTGGAATGGCTGAGATGTGTAGAGGTGTGTAGAATTCGTATGGATGGGTTGTTGTGTGCGGCAGGGCTTGAAAATATGTATATATAGCATGGCAAACCCTAGGGAAATCAGTTTAGGACTTGGACTTAGCAGAAAAATAGGATTAGGGTGCGGCAATTACTTTTGAAAAGGAATTGTGGTCCAATTAATTTCTGAAAAGGATTTGTAGAACCCAAATCCACAAGGAAAAGGCCTAACAATCAGAATCCAAGAGGGAAAGGGCCTGAAAACCCACGGCACAAAGGAATAAGCGCAAGGAATGCCTTGCAAGGCAAGGAAAAAGGATTCTAGAAGGGAAGGAGACGCCAGATTTTTAGGCTTCTAGAAAGAATGTGTTTCTGGGCAGATTTTGGGGTTTCTAGAAGAGTTTGGGGCGCCACTTTTGTAGGGGAATGGATAGGACTTCCAGAAATCAGGTTTTAAGTCCCCTAAACTGAAGAAAACAGGTTAGGATAAGATTAGGATAAGATTGGATAAGGTAAGGTAAGATAGGATAAGGATTGGATAAGATAAGATAAGATAAGGTTGTTTTGGATAATGTTTTGGATAATTCTCCTTCTTTTGAGCTGATTCCTTATCTTCAATGATTTGAATTTATTTCTCCAACCTTGAAACATATTCCTAACTCCATTTGGACTCCAAATTCGTCCATCTTCATGCCCATTGCTTGTGCTATCCATTCCAAGCCCAGATTTGCTCTAAAATGCTCCAAAATGCATCTTTTTGCCAACTTTGCTTCTTGGACCTAAAAACACACGAAAATGACTTTAAACACTATATTAAGCAACAACTAGCTAAACAAATGCAAGAAAACAAACTAAATAAGTAGCATAAATATGCTCTTATCAAATTCCCCCACACTTAGCTTTTGCTAGTCCTCGAGCAAAACAAAACAAACAAAACGTAACCTAAACCTTCCAACAATTGTCTCAGGGATTTCCAATGCACATGACATGTTAAAAATCATCATCCCCACAGATTTTGGTCATCTTTACGCTTAAGCACATACTTAATCATAGTCACTACTTACTAGTTCACAAATAACCAATTAAAACGATGTTTTGAATGCAGTAACATGCCTTAGAGAATTCCCTCAATTCCTTACTAGATATGCACTCTATTTTCACACACATTTTCTGACTACACACCCTACACTAGGTATATGTGAGAAGATTGATGTAAATATGAAAACGAACACTCACATATGTTTATAACAAAGAAAGCAATTTCTGGAGTTAATAAGCATGTATAGATATGATCTCATGAATGGAATGCTACTACTTAGATGCGAGAACCAGTGACACCATATGCTCATATCAATCCCAAACTCCACATATTGAAACACACAACACTCAAGATTGAAGCATAGGGTTGTAACGGGGCTTTAGGGAGTTGGCTAACAAAGAAAGGTAAAGAAAACAAACGTTCTTACAGCAATAGCAAGCAAAGTAATGAATATGACACTTAGAATTCCCTTTAGTATGCAGAAATCAACTTTGAAACACAAGGGAAGTTTCAAGCAACAATTAGGGCCGTATTCAATGTTTTGGACCCTTCCTTCAACAAACAACACTTGAGAACTCTTCTTCACATCTTTTCAACTCCTTTTTCATTCTTTTCACAACTTTTTCTTTTTGTCTTTATATTTTCTACGGATTTTTCTTCTTTTTTTTTTTTCTTTTTCTTTCTGCTTCTTCACCCGTGCCTCATTCAAGACTTTGGCACACCCACAACAAAACTCACTTCCCCCACACTTGTTTTCTGCCAAACAATGATCAAAAGGAATTCATATTGAGTCATGCGTTACTATGCTTCAAGAACAAAGGTATGGATGGTCCTAATCTAGGCTAGGTGAGGATAATGTGGCTAACAAAGAAAATAGGCTAAATATGGCTCAAAGGGGCTGAACCTACAATACATATGCAAAGGGTTAGCCTTTTTGGCACTGGTTTTAACTAAACACTTCATCTTGTTATGTGTTATGCGAATCAATTTCATGCTTTGAATAAAACGGATATGAGTTCTAGTATTTGGACCTAAATGATGAAACGCCTTCTAAGTAGCAACCAAGCAAAGAATAATGAGATCATGCAACGACTTTAGAAAACAAAGAATGCACAGATTTTTAACTCTCCAAAGAACGTTAAAGGCTCAAGTCTCTCAGGGTTGTAGCGTTAGTTTGAGTTCCTTCCTTCAAGCATGTTACAAAAACTGATTTTTCTTTTATGATTGCATGTGAATTCATAAGTTATAACCACAACCAAGCATAAACCAAAGAGTAAATCAAACTTTCATCCATGTTTACAACTCTCTTTAACAGTCATGCAATTACAAACCAAATCCTCATCATTGTGTTGGAAGGTACCTAAGACACAAACAAACACACAAAAACAACTCTTTTTGGGTTTTTTAAAACAATTTTTCAAATTTTTATGGGATTTTCGGATTTTTGAATCAAAACACACTAAAACACTCCAAAACAGCTTAAAAACACTTAAAAACAGCAAGGAACAACATTAGAAGTTATGGGTGATAAAACCCTACGAATTTGCATCAAAACATTTTGGTTACCAAACATTTTGGTTACCCCCCCACACTTAAATCAAACATTGTCCTCAATGTTTCAAGCAAGGACTCACACACAAGCAAGCAAACAACACAACTAACACACATAACAGATATGGCAAAACAAAAGCAATAAAGAGTAGAGTTAAGAACGCAAATCTGGGTTTGAGCTGGTTGTTCCTAGGTCGTCTTTATTCGAATGCATGGGTTGCCTCCCAAGAAGCGCTTGCTTTAACGTCTTGCAGCCGGACGATTCCTCGGTTTAAGCGTCATTGGAGCCCACGGCATGGAAATGAACTTCTTCCACAACCTGCCCCACAATGTTCTCATACAGTGGATCGTTGAATGGAAGGGGATAGTGATGTTTGCTGATTGGTGCGTTGTGTTCCCTAAGGTTCATGTAAATTCGCCCACCATTGGGGATTTGCTTGGGTACCTGCACCAAAGAAGGGAACCACCTATCAATTTTAATGGGAATTGGATTTGGATTAGGTGGCTTACCTATGTGTTGTGATGAAGTAGCGGCAATGTGAACATTTTTCCCCATGGTGCTTTCGGCCAATTTGGACATTTTGAGGGCAGTGGCCGTATGGTCCTTATGCTCCACTCCAATTCCCTCGTCTTGTATGGCTCTTGATGCATCCTTTGTGCTTGGTGGTGAACGGTCCGGCCCTATCTTTTTTATTTTATCAATGGCAAAACAAGAGTGAACAACATTAGGATTCTCAACAGACTTAGAAACATTAAATTTAATCTTATCGCCACCAAACTTCATAGTTAACGTCCCCTTGGCCACATCAATCTTGGTTTGGGCCGTTTTCATGAAAGGTTTTCCAAGTAGAATTGGCATTGGGGAAAAATGGGCTGACTCTTCCATCTCAAGCACATAGAAATCAGCCGAAAAAATTAAGTGGTCAACCTGCACCAAAACATCCTCCAGAACTCCCTTTGGATAGGCATTAGAACGATCGGCTAATTGAATAATCACTCCATCATTTTTCAGTTCGCCTAGGTTCATAGATGCATAGATAGAATAAGGCATAACATTTATTGATGCACCTAGATCTAACATGGCATGTTCGAACCTAGTATTACCAATAACACATGGAATTGTAAAGCTACCTGGGTCCTTGCATTTGGGAGGCAATTTACGTTGCAACACCGCTGAAACATTTTCACTTACCCGACCCACCTCCTTAGTTGACAATCTCCTCTTTGTTGTGCACAGCTCCTTCAAGAATTTGGCATATTTGGGAACTTGCTTGATTGCATCAAGGAGTGGAATGTTGACTTGCACCTTTCGAAACGTTTCTAGAATGTCCTTTTCGGTTTCCTCCTTCTTTGATTGCATAAATCTGCGAGGGAATGGTGCATTGGGTGGAACAAGGTTAGAATCAATCGAATTTGAACCCAACTTACCTGTGGTGGACGTTTTGGAGGGTTTAAGTGCATTGGAAGGCTGCGGCAAGGTTGGAGCAACCTTTGCCGTGGCTTTCTCTTGTTCTGCCTCCTCTTGTAACAACGTCTCATCCTCCTTTTGGGCAGATTCAGATGTTTTTGGATCGGTCCCAACCTCTTTGCCACTTCTTAGGGTCATGGCCTTGACAGATTCGAACCCTCCCTTCGGATTCACAGTGGTAGAACTAGGAAGTTTGCCATGCTCTCGAAACTGCCCCATAAACTCAGCCATTTGTCCCATCTATTTCTTCAATTCAGTCACCTCCCGGGCTTGATTTTACACCTCCTTGGCATAGTTTTGCATCTCTTTGGTTTGATTTTGCTGCCCCTGTGCCAAAGTAGTTAGTAATTGAATAACTTGATCATTATCAAGAGACGAACCTGAGTTATTTTGGGCAGATTGTGTTTGGGATTGCATGGTTGCATATGGCTTTGGAAACATCCCAGGGGTTGGTGGCCGGAATCCACCTTGCTGTTGAGGTTGTTGGGGTTCCCTCCAACGCAGATTTGGATGATCTTTCCAACCTGAATTGTAGGTATTTGCATATGGGTCATATCGGGGCTGATTTTGGCCTTGGAACCCAACAGCGTTGGCACTCTCCCATCCTCCATTCTCAATCAATTGAGGGCAACTTTCAGATTGGTGGCCTTGCATGGTGCACACGCCACAGATTGGTGGTGGTTGTGATTTTGGTCCTTCGACAACCTGAGACACAAGGAGAGTAAGATTAGCCAATTGTGATTGAATTTCAGAAATAGCACTTACCTCATTGACATGTTGCTGCTGTGGGCTCTCTCTTTGTCCTACACCTTCATATTGTTGTGCATTGAGGGCTCGGTTCGCAATTAAGGTTTTGGCAGCCACAGGCGTCTTGTCAACCAATGCACCACCCGCTGATGCATCTAGCATTTGGCGTTCAATGGGGAGGAGTCCTTCATAGAAGTATTGAATGAGCAGTTCCTCCTTCATTTGGTGTTGAGGGCATGACGCAACTAGGCCCTTAAAACGCTCATAATATGCAGGGAAAGACTCTCCTTGATTTTACTGAATACCACTAATCCGTTTCCTCAAGAGAATGACTCTTGAAGTCGGGAAAAACTTCTCCAAGAATGCTCGTTTCATACTTTCCCAAGATGTGACAGTTCCGGGCGCCAATTCGTACAACCAATCTTTAGCCTTTTCCAACAATGAGAATGGAAAGGCTTTCATTTTCAAAATATTCCCATCGACATTAATGGGTGTCATACTTGAGCAAACCACTTCAAATTCCTTCAAATGCTTGTTTGGATCTTCCATGGACAGCCCATGGTATTTGGGAATGTGATGCAACAAGCTAGACTTCAATTCGAACTCGTCGGTCTTATCTGGAGCTGCCCTAGGATATTGGATACATAGGGATACTGCATTATCCAATCCCGAGGCCGAAAGCTCCTTAATGGTTCGATTATCTGCAGCCATAACTTCTTCAACCTCGGCCTCCTCTATCTCCTCAGATTCGGCCTCTTCTTGCTCCTCAACCTCGCTTCAGAACTTGAACTAGGTGGGTGAGGTTCTGGGTTCTTTCCTTTCCAAGGTTCGTTCAAAATCGCCGTCAAAATCCAAGATATGCTCACGAACCACTTGAGAACTACGAGTCATAAACTAGTACCTGAAAACAAAGAAAACAAACTAGAATCAGAATCTAGACTAGACTAACACACACACGAAGATAAAAAAAACAAAATAACGGGGGATTAGCAAAGTTGCTAATCCCCGGCAACGGCGCCAAAATTTTGATGTGATTAAAGTTAAGCACTCAAATTAAACCCTCTTGTTGTCAAATCGTAGTATAAATGCAAGTAGGGATCGTTCTAAACCGGGGATTAGGAGGGCTTGCTAAAACCTCTAAACTGACTTAAAATACAAAAACAAAGTTAAAAACGTTTGAAAAGACTCAAAGGACTCTAAATAGACTAGTAAGACTCAAAACAGGTTCAAAATACTCAAAACTGCTCAAAAACACTAATTGGACAGATTCTAGACACTAGACACAACTTTGGACGAAAATTGAATTAAACTTGACTCAAAACACACAAAAACACAAACTAAGACAGAATCTAACTAATTAGACTCAAACAAGTGAAGGGGGATTGGTTTTAGAGTGAAACTAAGTTAAAACTAACACAGACTTTAAACTAGGCAGATTTAGACGAAATTGGGTTTTTAGGATGGATGGTGAACTAGCTAGAGGTTTCCTTATCCACACATGACTTATATGCATATAACTTGACTTCCAGTTACGTTTTCATTGAATTACGAATGACAATGCCCCAGATTAACCGTGTCAATCACTAATTAACCCTCAGATTCTCCTAATTTCATTGAATTGGACGGACAACTCATCTACAACCAAATTATTCTCATCAATTTCCCTACATGACATCATAATAGAGACACAATCAGAGATCATTACGCTCAATGAGAATCATAAGCATTGACGAGGCATTCATAACTATGACATCATGTTACTCGCACCAAGAATTGAACTTAACACGATTGTTCCAGCAACCTTTACTACTTGTGAACATAAGTTTGTAACGATTATGTGAAACTTACTTATATCCTAGCATCAAATTTATGCATGCCAATTAAGTGTCGACCCTCAATCAACAAACAGAAATAAGTTCTAATTTAAACAGTTAAGCCAATTGCATTCATACTTCAAGAATCTGTAACTGAAATTTATCAAGTCATATCACACACAAAATCATGGTTTCAAAGTAGCCTCTAGCTAAAAAACGAGTTTAGCCTCTCATGATTACAGCAAAACAAAGGAAAACTAAATTAATCAACGAAAACATAAGGTAGAAGACACCTAAGAACGCCCAGCACTCCAGATTGGGTGCAACACGCTCCAAAGCTGCTCCTCCTCTCCTTGCAAGGCTGCGGCACAAGTGGTTTAGGGTTTGTGAATGGTGTTTGGAATGGCTGAGATGTGTAGAGGTGTGTAGAATTCGTATGGATGGGTTGTTGTGTGCGGCAGGGCTTGAAAATATGTATATATAGCATGGCAAACCCTAGGGAAATCAGTTTAGGACTTGGACTTAGCAGAAAAATAGGATTAGGGTGCGGCAATTACTTTTGAAAAGGAATTGTGGTCCAATTAATTTCTGAAAAGGATTTGTAGAACCCAAATCCACAAGGAAAAGGCCTAACAATCAGAATCCAAGAGGGAAAGGGCCTGAAAACCCACGGCACAAAGGAATAAGCGCAGGGAATGCCTTGCAAGGCAAGGAAAAAGGATTCTAGAAGGGAAGGAGACGCCAGATTTTTAGGCTTCTAGAAAGAATGTGTTTCTGGGCAGATTTTGGGGTTTCTAGAAGAGTTTGGGGCGCCACTTTTGTAGGGGAATGGATAGGACTTCTAGAAATCAGGTTTTAAGTCCCCTAAACTGAAGAAAACAGGTTAGGATAAGATTAGGATAAGATTGGATAAGGTAAGGTAAGATAGGATAAGGATTGGATAAGATAAGATAAGATAAGGTTGTTTTGGATAATGTTTTGGATAATTCTCCTTCTTTTGAGCTGATTCCTTATCTTCAATGATTTGAATTTATTTCTCCAACCTTGAAACATATTCCTAACTCCATTTGGACTCCAAATTCGTCCATCTTCATGCCCATTGCTTGTGCTATCCATTCCAAGCCCAGATTTGCTCTAAAATGCTCCAAAATGCATCTTTTTGCCAACTTTGCTTCTTGGACCTAAAAACACACGAAAATGACTTTAAACACTATATTAAGCAACAACTAGCTAAACAAATGCAAGAAAACAAACTAAATAAGTAGCATAAATATGCTCTTATCAAATTCCCCCACACTTAGCTTTTGCTAGTCCTCGAGCAAAACAAAACAAACAAAACGTAACCTAAACCTTCCAACAATTGTCTCAGGGATTTCCAATGCACATGACATGTTAAAAATCATCATCCCCACAGATTTTGGTCATCTTTACGCTTAAGCACATACTTAATCATAGTCACTACTTACTAGTTCACAAATAACCAATTAAAACGATGTTTTGAATGCAGTAACATGCCTTAGAGAATTCCCTCAATTCCTTACTAGATATGCACTCTATTTTCACACACATTTTCTGACTACACACCCTACACTAGGTATATGTGAGAAGATTGATGTAAATATGAAAACGAACACTCACATATGTTTATAACAAAGAAAGCAATTTCTGGAGTTAATAAGCATGTATAGATATGATCTCATGAATGGAATGCTACTACTTAGATGCGAGAACCAGTGACACCATATGCTCATATCAATCCCAAACTCCACATATTGAAACACACAACACTCAAGATTGAAGCATAGGGTTGTAACGGGGCTTTGGGGAGTTGGCTAACAAAGAAAGGTAAAGAAAACAAACGTTCTTACAGCAATAGCAAGCAAAGTAATGAATATGACACTTAGAATTCCCTTTAGTATGCAGAAATCAACTTTGAAACACAAGGGAAGTTTCAAGCAACAATTAGGGCCGTATTCAATGTTTTGGACCCTTCCTTCAACAAACAACACTTGAGAACTCTTCTTCACATCTTTTCAACTCCTTTTTCATTCTTTTCACAACTTTTTCTTTTTGTCTTTATATTTTCTACGGATTTTTCTTCTTTTTTTTTTTTTCTTTTTCTTTCTGCTTCTTCACCCGTGCCTCATTCAAGACTTTGGCACACCCACAACAAAACTCACTTCCCCCACACTTGTTTTCTGCCAAACAATGATCAAAAGGAATTCATATTGAGTCATGCGTTACTATGCTTCAAGAACAAAGGTATGGATGGTCCTAATCTAGGCTAGGTGAGGATAATGTGGCTAACAAAGAAAATAGGCTAAATATGGCTCAAAGGGGCTGAACCTACAATACATATGCAAAGGGTTAGCCTTTTTGGCACTGGTTTTAACTAAACACTTCATCTTGTTATGTGTTATGCGAATCAATTTCATGCTTTGAATAAAACGGATATGAGTTCTAGTATTTGGACCTAAATGATGAAACGCCTTCTAAGTAGCAACCAAGCAAAGAATAATGAGATCATGCAACGACTTTAGAAAACAAAGAATGCACAGATTTTTAACTCTCCAAAGAACGTTAAAGGCTCAAGTCTCTCAGGGTTGTAGCGTTAGTTTGAGTTCCTTCCTTCAAGCATGTTACAAAAACTGATTTTTCTTTTATGATTGCATGTGAATTCATAAGTTATAACCACAACCAAGCATAAACCAAAGAGTAAATCAAACTTTCATCCATGTTTACAACTCTCTTTAACAGTCATGCAATTACAAACCAAATCCTCATCATTGTGTTGGAAGGTACCTAAGACACAAACAAACACACAAAAACAACTCTTTTTGGGTTTTTTAAAACAATTTTTCAAATTTTTATGGGATTTTCGGATTTTTGAATCAAAACACACTAAAACACTCCAAAACAGCTTAAAAACACTTAAAAACAGCAAGGAACAACATTAGAAGTTATGGGTGATAAAACCCTACGAATTTGCATCAAAACATTTTGGTTACCAAACATTTTGGTTACCCCCCCCACACTTAAATCAAACATTGTCCTCAATGTTTCAAGCAAGGACTCACACACAAGCAAGCAAACAACACAACTAACACACATAACAGATATGGCAAAACAAAAGCAATAAAGAGTAGAGTTAAGAACGCAAATCTGGGTTTGAGCTGGTTGTTCCTAGGTCGTCTTTATTCGAATGCATGGGTTGCCTCCCAAGAAGCGCTTGCTTTAACGTCTTGCAGCCGGACGATTCCTCGGTTTAAGCGTCATTGGAGCCCACGGCATGGAAAGGAACTTCTTCCACAACCTGCCCCACAATGTTCTCATACAGTGGATCGTTGAATGGAAGGGGATAGTGATGTTTGCTGATTGGTGCGTTGTGTTCCCTAAGGTTCATGTAAATTCGCCCACCATTGGGGATTTGCTTGGGTACCTGCACCAAAGAAGGGAACCACCTATCAATTTTAATGGGAATTGGATTTGGATTAGGTGGCTTACCTATGTGTTGTGATGAAGTAGCGGCAATGTGAACATTTTTCCCCATGGTGCTTTCGGCCAATTTGGACATTTTGAGGGCAGTGGCCGTATGGTCCTTATGCTCCACTCCAATTCCCTCGTCTTGTATGGCTCTTGATGCATCCTTTGTGCTTGGTGGTGAACGGTCCGGCCCTATCTTTTTTATTTTATCAATGGCAAAACAAGAGTGAACAACATTAGGATTCTCAACAGACTTAGAAACATTAAATTTAATCTTATCGCCACCAAACTTCATAGTTAACGTCCCCTTGGCCACATCAATCTTGGTTTGGGCCGTTTTCATGAAAGGTTTTCCAAGTAGAATTGGCATTGGGGAAAAATGGGCTGACTCTTCCATCTCAAGCACATAGAAATCAGCCGGAAAAATTAAGTGGTCAACCTGCACCAAAACATCCTCCAGAACTCCCTTTGGATAGGCATTAGAACGATCGGCTAATTGAATAATCACTCCATCATTTTTCAGTTCGCCTAGGTTCATAGATGCATAGATAGAATAAGGCATAACATTTATTGATGCACCTAGATCTAACATGGCATGTTCGAACCTAGTATTACCAATAACACATGGAATTGTAAAGCTACCTGGGTCCTTGCATTTGGGAGGCAATTTACGTTGCAACACCGCTGAAACATTTTCACTTACCCGACCCACCTCCTTAGTTGACAATCTCCTCTTTGTTGTGCACAGCTCCTTCAAGAATTTGGCATATTTGGGAACTTGCTTGATTGCATCAAGGAGTGGAATGTTGACTTGCACCTTTCGAAACGTTTCTAGAATGTCCTTTTCGGTTTCCTCCTTCTTTGATTGCATAAATCTGCGAGGGAATGGTGCATTGGGTGGAACAAGGTTAGAATCAATCGAATTTGAACCCAACTTACCTGTGGTGGACGTTTTGGAGGGTTTAAGTGCATTGGAAGGCTGCGGCAAGGTTGGAGCAACCTTTGCCGTGGCTTTCTCTTGTTCTGCCTCCTCTTGTAACAACGTCTCATCCTCCTTTTGGGCAGATTCAGATGTTTTTGGATCGGTCCCAACCTCTTTGCCACTTCTTAGGGTCATGGCCTTGACAGATTCGAACCCTCCATTCGGATTCACAGTGGTAGAACTAGGAAGTTTGCCATGCTCTCGAAACTGCCCCATAAACTCAGCCATTTGTCCCATCTGTTTCTTCAATTCAGTCACCTCCCGGGCTTGATTTTACACCTCCTTGGCATAGTTTTGCATCTCTTTGGTTTGATTTTGCTGCCCCTGTGCCAAAGTAGTTAGTAATTGAATAACTTGATCATTATCAAGAGACGAACCTGAGTTATTTTGGGCAGATTGTGTTTGGGATTGCATGGTTGCATATGGCTTTGGAAACATCCCAGGGGTTGGTGGCCGGAATCCACCTTGCTGTTGAGGTTGTTGGGGTTCCCTCCAACGCAGATTTGGATGATCTTTCCAACCTGAATTGTAGGTATTTGCATATGGGTCATATCGGGGCTGATTTTGGCCTTGGAACCCAACAGCGTTGGCACTCTCCCATCCTCCATTCTCAATCAATTGAGGGCAACTTTCAGATTGGTGGCCTTGCATGGTGCACACGCCACAGATTGGTGGTGGTTGTGATTTTGGTCCTTCGACAACCTGAGACACAAGGAGAGTAAGATTAGCCAATTGTGATTGAATTTCAGAAATAGCACTTACCTCATTGACATGTTGCTGCTGTGGGCTCTCTCTTTGTCCTACACCTTCATATTGTTGTGCATTGAGGGCTCGGTTCGCAATTAAGGTTTTGGCAGCCACAGGCGTCTTGTCAACCAATGCACCACCCGCTGATGCATCTAGCATTTGGCGTTCAATGGGGAGGAGTCCTTCATAGAAGTATTGAATGAGCAGTTCCTCCTTCATTTGGTGTTGAGGGCATGACGCAACTAGGCCCTTAAAACGCTCATAATATGCAGGGAAAGACTCTCCTTGATTTTACTGAATACCACTAATCCGTTTCCTCAAGAGAATGACTCTTGAAGTCGGGAAAAACTTCTCCAAGAATGCTCGTTTCATACTTTCCCAAGATGTGACAGTTCCGGGCGCCAATTCGTACAACCAATCTTTAGCCTTTTCCAACAATGAGAATGGAAAGGCTTTCATTTTCAAAATATTCCCATCGACATTAATGGGTGTCATACTTGAGCAAACCACTTCAAATTCCTTCAAATGCTTGTTTGGATCTTCCATGGACAGCCCATGGTATTTGGGAATGTGATGCAACAAGCTAGACTTCAATTCGAACTCGTCGGTCTTATCTGGAGCTGCCCTAGGATATTGGATACATAGGGATACTGCATTATCCAATCCCGAGGCCGAAAGCTCCTTAATGGTTCGATTATCTGCAGCCATAACTTCTTCAACCTCGGCCTCCTCTATCTCCTCAGATTCGGCCTCTTCTTGCTCCTCAACCTCGCTTCAGAACTTGAACTAGGTGGGTGAGGTTCTGGGTTCTTTCCTTTCCAAGGTTCGTTCAAAATCGCCGTCAAAATCCAAGATATGCTCACGAACCACTTGAGAACTACGAGTCATAAACTAGTACCTGAAAACAAAGAAAACAAACTAGAATCAGAATCTAGACTAGACTAACACACACACGAAGATAAAAAAAACAAAATAACGGGGGATTAGCAAAGTTGCTAATCCCCGGCAACGGCGCCAAAATTTTGATGTGATTAAAGTTAAGCACTCAAATTAAACCCTCTTGTTGTCAAATCGTAGTATAAATGCAAGTAGGGATCGTTCTAAACCGGGGATTAGGAGGGCTTGCTAAAACCTCTAAACTGACTTAAAATACAAAAACAAAGTTAAAAACGTTTGAAAAGACTCAAAGGACTCTAAATAGACTAGTAAGACTCAAAACAGGTTCAAAATACTCAAAACTGCTCAAAAACACTAATTGGACAGATTCTAGACACTAGACACAACTTTGGACGAAAATTGAATTAAACTTGACTCAAAACACACAAAAACACAAACTAAGACAGAATCTAACTAATTAGACTCAAACAAGTGAAGGGGGATTGGTTTTAGAGTGAAACTAAGTTAAAACTAACACAGACTTTAAACTAGGCAGATTTAGACGAAATTGGGTTTTTAGGATGGATGGTGAACTAGCTAGAGGTTTCCTTATCCACACATGACTTATATGCATATAACTTGACTTCCAGTTACGTTTTCATTGAATTACGAATGACAATGCCCCAGATTAACCGTGTCAATCACTAATTAACCCTCAGATTCTCCTAATTTCATTGAATTGGACGGACAACTCATCTACAACCAAATTATTCTCATCAATTTCCCTACATGACATCATAATAGAGACACAATCAGAGATCATTACGCTCAATGAGAATCATAAGCATTGACGAGGCATTCATAACTATGACATCATGTTACTCGCACCAAGAATTGAACTTAACACGATTGTTCCAGCAACCTTTACTACTTGTGAACATAAGTTTGTAACGATTATGTGAAACTTACTTATATCCTAGCATCAAATTTATGCATGCCAATTAAGTGTCGACCCTCAATCAACAAACAGAAATAAGTTCTAATTTAAACAGTTAAGCCAATTGCATTCATACTTCAAGAATCTGTAACTGAAATTTATCAAGTCATATCACACACAAAATCATGGTTTCAAAGTAGCCTCTAGCTAAAAAACGAGTTTAGCCTCTCATGATTACAGCAAAACAAAGGAAAACTAAATTAATCAACGAAAACATAAGGTAGAAGACACCTAAGAACGCCCAGCACTCCAGATTGGGTGCAACACGCTCCAAAGCTGCTCCTCCTCTCCTTGCAAGGCTGCGGCACAAGTGGTTTAGGGTTTGTGAATGGTGTTTGGAATGGCTGAGATGTGTAGAGGTGTGTAGAATTCGTATGGATGGGTTGTTGTGTGCGGCAGGGCTTGAAAATATGTATATATAGCATGGCAAACCCTAGGGAAATCAGTTTAGGACTTGGACTTAGCAGAAAAATAGGATTAGGGTGCGGCAATTACTTTTGAAAAGGAATTGTGGTCCAATTAATTTCTGAAAAGGATTTGTAGAACCCAAATCCACAAGGAAAAGGCCTAACAATCAGAATCCAAGAGGGAAAGGGCCTGAAAACCCACGGCACAAAGGAATAAGCGCAGGGAATGCCTTGCAAGGCAAGGAAAAAGGATTCTAGAAGGGAAGGAGACGCCAGATTTTTAGGCTTCTAGAAAGAATGTGTTTCTGGGCAGATTTTGGGGTTTCTAGAAGAGTTTGGGGCGCCACTTTTGTAGGGGAATGGATAGGACTTCTAGAAATCAGGTTTTAAGTCCCCTAAACTGAAGAAAACAGGTTAGGATAAGATTAGGATAAGATTGGATAAGGTAAGGTAAGATAGGATAAGGATTGGATAAGATAAGATAAGATAAGGTTGTTTTGGATAATGTTTTGGATAATTCTCCTTCTTTTGAGCTGATTCCTTATCTTCAATGATTTGAATTTATTTCTCCAACCTTGAAACATATTCCTAACTCCATTTGGACTCCAAATTCGTCCATCTTCATGCCCATTGCTTATGCTATCCATTCCAAGCCCAGATTTGCTCTAAAATGCTCCAAAATGCATCTTTTTGCCAACTTTGCTTCTAGGACCTAAAAACACACGAAAATGACCTTAAACACTATACTAAGCAACAAATAGCTAAGCAAATGCAAGAGAACACACTAACTAAGTAGCATAAATATGCTCCTATCACTAATCAACGAAGGATTCCTAATCAAAGAAGGATTCCTAATCAAAGAAGGATTCCTAATCAACGAAGGATTCCTAATTGAAGATGGATTCCTAGAAGAATGAGGAATCCTACTCACATAAGGATTCCTACTCAAACAAGGATTCCTACTTGAAGTAGGAAAGTTAAGCCAAGGTTTCCTATTTTGGTTTGCCTTTCCTAATCCTTAATGTTTCCAAATTCCAGCAACTTTGAAGGCTTCCTTTGCATGCTAGGACACAAATTGAAGGACCTAGATCACCTAAGAACCCTTGCCGCACCTCCTTACCACTTTCCTCTTCCTTGCCATGCAAGGGAGAGGGTTATTTCCTGTTTCCTTGCACTAAAACACATTTCTTTTTAATTTAAAGTCCTGGCCGCACATCCCTGGCACTTTCCCTTAGTTTTCTTATTTTGTTTCCTCTTTCTAGATGCTTTTGACTTAATTTCTGATTACCAAAATAAGTTAGGGTTTTAATTTCCCTAAAACCTTTAAATAAACTTCCTTGTTGCAGCCACAAATCATCCATCCACACAACCTGTCTCGCCAGAATTCCTTCCCCAACCCTAGCCGCACCTATCCTTCACCATTCTCCATAATTTCTTACCAAAAACACTCCCTGCCGCACCATACATCCATCCTAGCCATAAAACCAGCCTTCTACACCATTCATAATCCCAAAAACTCACCAACAACCCTTGTGCCGCAGCAAAGAGGAAGGAGGAAAGCCCTTGGATGCGCCTGCCATTCAAGTTAGGATTGCTGGAGCGTTTAGGTGTTTTCTTTCTTTTGTTTTCAATGTATAAACTTGTTATTCTGTGTTCTGCGATTATGAGGAACTAAATCCCTTTTGGCTAGGGGAAGATTCAAAGCCATGAACATACTTGCAATATGAATTGATTACCTTCAGTTGTGATTTCATAAGTTGTGAATTCAATTTGTTTAACTGCTTGATTGATAACTTATTTGTGTATGTTTATTAAGAGTGCACACTTAATTTGCATGCATGAATATGATGCTAGAATATAAGGGAGTTTCACCTAATAGTTACAAACTTATATTCACAAGTAGTGGAGGTCGCTTATAAACGATCGCGTCAAATGAATTCTTGGCAGGAGTTTCATGCTCATCATAGTAACGAATGCCTCGTCAATACTTATAGTTCTTATGATGCTTAATGATCTGTGATTGTATCTTTATTGTGCTGTTCACGTAAAGAACTTTTAGAGAATGCTTTGAATTGTTGTATGCGCTTTCCCATCCAATTCAATAACTTAAGGAGAACTTGAAGGTTAATTTAAGCGGACCTAATTAACCTGGGGTGTTGAGTTTCATGATTTATCGAAAGAACAACTGAAAATTGGTTTATGTGCAAGTGTGTCATGTGTGGAGAATAATCCTCTAGCTAGCCCATCATCCATAAGTTTCACCAAATTCGTCCAAAATCTGTTTTAGTTTACAATCTGTTTGTTTTGTTTTCAAATTCGTCAAAACCCAATCCCCTTTTACTTTGCTGAGTCATATTAGTTAGAAATTGATTTAGTTTGTGTTTTTGAGTGTTTTGAGTCAAGTTAGAATCTATTTTCGTCCAAAGTAGTGTTTAGAGTCTAAAACTGCCCAGTTTGTGTTTTTAGACAGTTTTGAGTGTTTTTGTGCTGTTTTGAGTCTTTTGAGTTGTTTTAGTGTCTTAGAGTCTAGTTTTGCATTCTTTTAGTCTTGTTAAGTGTTTTTAACTTTGTTTTTATGATTTTGAGTCAGTTTTGAGGTTTTGGCAAGCCCTCCTAATCCCCGGTCCAGAACGATCCCTACTTGCATCTATACTACAATTGTCAACAAGAGGGTTAAATTTGTGTGCTTATATATTTCGCATCACAAATCATCCATCCACACAACCTGTCTCGCCAGAATTCCTTCCCCAACCCTAGCCGCACCTATCCTTCACCATTCTCCATAATTTCTGACCAAAAACACTCCCTGCCGCACCATACATCCATCCTAGCCATAAACCCAGCCTTCTACACCATTCATAATCCCAAAAACTCACCAACAACCCTTGTGCCGCAGCAAAGAGGAAGGAGGAAAGCCCTTGGATGCGCCTGCCATTCAAGTTAGGATTGCTGGAGCGTTTAGGTGTTTTCTTTCTTTTGTTTTCAATGTATAAACTTGTTATTCTTTGTTCTGCGATTATGAGGAACTAAATCCCTTTTGGCTAGGGGAAGATTCAAAGCCATGAACATACTTGCAATATGAATTGATTACCTTCAGTTGTGATTTCATAAGTTGTGAATTCAATTTGTTTAACTGCTTGATTGATAACTTATTTGTGTATGTTTATTAAGAGTGCACACTTAATTTGCATGCATGAATATGATGCTAGAATATAAGGGAGTTTCACCTAATAGTTACAAACTTATATTCACAAGTAGTGGAGGTCGCTTATAAACGATCGCGTTAAATGAATTCTTGGCAGGAGTTTCATGCTCATCATAGTAACGAATGCCTCGTCAATACTTATAGTTCTCATGATGCTTAATGATCTGTGATTGTATCTTTATTGTGCTGTTCACGTAAAGAACTTTTAGAGAATGCTTTGAATTGTTGTATGCGCTTTCCCATCCAATTCAATAACTTAAGGAGAACTTGAAGGTTAATTTAAGCGGACCTAATTAACCTGGGGTGTTGCGTTTCATGATTTATCGAAAGAACAACTGAAAATTGGTTTATGTGCAAGTGTGTCATGTGTGGAGAAGAATCCTCTAGCTAGCCCATCATCCATAAGTTTTACCAAATTCGTCCAAAATCTGTTTTAGTTTACAATCTGTTTGTTTTGTTTTCAAATTCGTCAAAACCCAATCCCCTTTTACTTTGTTGAGTCATATTAGTTAGAAATTGATTTAGTTTGTGTTTTTGAGTGTTTTGAGTCAAGTTAAAATCTATTTTCGTCCAAAGTAGTGTTTAGAGTCTAAAACTGCCCAGTTTGTGTTTTTGGGCAGTTTTGAGTGTTTTTGTGCTGTTTTGAGTCTTTTGAGTTGTTTTAGTGTCTTAGAGTCTAGTTTTGCATTCTTTGAGTCTAGTTTGGTGTTTTAAACTTTGTTTTAATGATTTTGAGTCAGTTTTGAGGTTTTAGCAAGCCCTCCTAATCCCCGGTCCAGAACGATCCCTACTTGCATCTATACTACAATTGTCAACAAGAGGGTTAAATTTGTGTGCTTATATATTTCGCATCAAATTTTTGGCGCCGTTGCCGGGGATTAGCAACTTTGCTAATCCCTTGGATTTTTTTTTTCTTTCTGTTTACTTTAGTTTGTTTAAGTTTCTGACTTTGTTTGTTTCTTGTTTTTAGGTACTAGTTTATGACTTGAAGCTCTCAACCTGTTCAAAAGAATATTTTGGAATTTGACGACGATTTTGAGAGGACTTTGAGAAGGCAGAGGAACCAGGAAGAATCTAATCCACCTAGCCCTGAACCTGAGCTTGAAGAACCGGTGCTAGAAGAGGAAGAGGAGCCCACGGCTCAAGTGTTGGAGGAAGTGCAAACCATGGCAGCGGACAATCGAACAATCAAGGAGATCTCTGCTTCGGGATTTGCCAATGCCGCCCCCCTATGTATTCAATACCCTAGGGCTGCCCAAGACAAGACTGATGAGTTTGAGTTGAAGTCCAGTTTGTTGCACCACATCCTAAAGTTCCATGGGATGTCCATGGAGGATCCAAACAAACACTTGAAGGAGTTTGAAGTGGTGTGTTCAAGCATGACCCCTATCAATGTGGATGGAAGCATATTGAAGATGAAAGCTTTTCCATTCTCTCTAATGGACAAAGCTAAAGATTGGTTGTATGAACTAGCCCCCGGAACTGTCACAACATGGGAGAGCATGAAACGGGCGTTTTTGGAGAAGTTTTTCCCAACTTCTCGAGTCATTCTTCTACGCAAAAGGATAAGTGGAATTCAGCAAGACGAAGGTGAATCATTTCCCACTTATTATGAACGTTTTAAATCTCTTGTTGCTTCATGTCCACAGCACCAAATGAAGGAGGAGCTTCTTCTTCAATATTTCTACGAAGGGCTTCTACCAATTGAACGCCAAATGCTAGATGCCTCAGCGGGAGGAGCATTGGTGGACAAGACACCCATGGCTGCCAAGATCTTGATTGCTAATCGAGCTTTGAACGCTCAACAATATGAAGGCGTTGGACAAAGAGGAACCCCACGGCAGCAAGTAAATGAGGTAAGTTCCACATCTGACATTCAATCCCAATGAACTAATCTTACTTCCATTGTGTCTCAGATGGCTGAAGGAATGAAGATGCATGGATCAAGTGTGTGTGGCGTGTGTTCTATCCAAGGACACCCCTCTGATAAGTGCCCGCAACTAATTGAGAATGGTGGATGGGAATCTGCCAATGCAGTGGGTTTTGGAGGCCAAAACCAACCAAGGAACGATCCATATTCCAATACGTATAATCCAAGTTGGAGAGACCATCCAAATTTCAAGTGGAGGGAGCCCCAACAATCTCAACAACAAGGAGGTTTTAGACAGCAACCCCCAGGCTTCTACACCAAGCCATATGCACCCACACAAGTTCCCCAACAATCTGCCCCAAATGTTTCAGGTACATCTCTAGATAATGATACACTTCTTAAGCTATTAACCAATTTGTCTCAGGGGCAAGAAAATCAAGCCAAAGCAATGCAAAACCAAGACAAAAGGGTGGATCATTTGGAGAAACAAATTGGGCAGATTGCAGAATTTGTAGGGAAATTTCGAGACCAAGGCCAACTCCCTAGTTCCACCATTCCAAATCCAAAGGGAGGTTTCGAAACTGCAAAAGCCATATTGTTGAGAAGTGGAAAAGAAGTTGGGGCAGGAACACAACCATCAACATCAGGTCACAAAGAGGATGAAAAACTTCAATTTGAAGAGGAGGGACAAAGCCAACCCACGGCAAGGAAGGATACACCTTTGCCGCAGGCCCTAAGTGCTCATAAACCATCAAATCTGTCCAACAAGGGTAAGAATGTGTCAAATTCAATTCCTACCAATGTTTTTCCTTCGAATGTTCCTTTTCCTAGCAAATTCATGCAAACAAAGAAAGAGGAAGCTGAAAAGGACATTCTAGAGACATTTAGGAAAGTTCAAGTCAATATACCACTTTTGGATGCAATTAAGCAAGTTCCGAGGTATGCCAAATTTCTGAAGGAGTTGTGCACAACTAGGAAGAGAGTTTCAAACAAGGAGGTTGTGAAGGTAAGTGAAAATGTTTCAGCCGTATTGCAACGTAAACTGCCCCCTAAATGCAAAGATCCCGGCAGTTTTACGATTCCTTGTGTAATTGGCCATACTCGTTTTGAATCTGCCATGCTTGACTTAGGTGCATCTATAAATGTCATGCCTTATTCCATTTATGCATCTATGAACTTGGGTGAATTGAAAAAGGATGGTGTGATCATACAATTGGCTGATCGTTCTAACGCTTATCTAAAAGGAGTATTGGAGGATGTTTTAGTGCAGGTGAATCATTTAGTCTTCCCGACTGATTTTTATGTTTTGGACATGGAAGATTCAGCCCATTCCACCTCTTTGCCGATTCTCCTTGGTAGGCCATTCATGAAGACAGCCCGCACCAAGATTGATGTGTTCAAAGGAACGTTGTCAATGGAATTTGATGAGGAAGTGATTGATTTCAATATTTCTGAAACCATGAGATATCCTAATGATGATCACTCTTGTTTTTCTATTGATATTATTGATTCTTTGGCGCAGGGGTATTTGGAAGATTTGAATGACGATGCACTTGAAAAGGTCATTACAAGAGGGATAGAGCTCAACAACAAGTGGGCAGAACCCATGCTAACCCACGGCATACATGAACCCATCCATGCCGTGCCCCCTTGTGAGGAATTCATTGAGATGGCTGCTGCCCTTGAGTCGTTACCCAAGCAGGATGGTAAGTCTCCTAACTTTGATTCAATTCCCATTTCGACTAATAAGTTGCTTCCTTCAGTAATTCAGGCACCTACCCTTGAACTTAAACCATTACCAAACCATTTGAAGTACGTTTTCTTGGGGGAAAAAGAGACCTTACCTGCTATTATTTCCTCATCCCTCACAGCACAAGAAGAAGAGAAGCTAGTGCGTGTTTTAAGAGAGTTCAAATCTGCCCTAGGTTGGACCTTAGCCGACATCAAGGGGATAAGCCCTACAACCTGTATGCATCACATATTTCTTGAGGAGGGGGCCAAACCAACTAGAGAGGCTCAACGCCGTCTCAACCCTCCGATGATGGAAGTTGTGAAAAAGGAGATAATCAAGCTACTTGATTGTGCAGTGATCTATCTAATCTCCGATAGTCGTTGGGTTTCCCCTGTGCAATGTGTTCCAAAGAAATCTGGAGTGACTGTGGTCAAGAATGCTGAAGAGGAGCTTGTGCCTACTCGAATCCAAACAGGTTGGAGGGTTTGTATCGATTATAGGAAGCTCAACGCCACCACACGAAAGGATCACTTCCCATTGCCATTCATTGATCAAATGCTTGAAAGGTTAGCAGGTTATGCATTTTATTGTTTTCTTGATGGTTATTCTGGTTATAACCAAATTGTCATAGCACCTGAGGACCAAGAAAAAACCACTTTCACATGCCCATTTGGTACATTTGCTTATCGTCGTATGCCATTTGGTTTATGCAATGCACCTGCCACATTTCAAAGATGTATGATGAGCATTTTTTCTGATTATGTTGAGAAAATTATTGAGGTTTTCATGGATGATTTCAGCGTTTTTGGTGATTCATATGATGGGTGTTTGCATAATCTCAGTTTGATCTTAAAACGATGTGTTGAAACTAACCTTGTTCTTAATTGGGAAAAATGTCATTTCATGGTTAAACAAGGCATAGTTTTAGGTCATATCATCTCTGAAAATGGTATTGAGGTTGATAAGTCTAAAATAGATCTTGTACGCTACTTACCCTCTCCTACTTCGGTTAGAGAGGTTTGTTCTTTTCTTGGTCATTCAGGATTCTATAGACGATTTATCAAGGATTTTTCCAAGATTGCACAGCCCCTATGCCGTCTCCTACAAAAGGAAGTGTCGTTTGAATTTAACGAGGCGTGTGAGAAAGCATTCAACCATCTCAAGGCCTTACTGACCACGGCACCAATCATCACTCCACCAGATTGGAGCATTCCCTTCGAGCTCATGTGTGATGCATCAGATTATGCACTTGGAGCTGTATTGGGCCAACGGAAAAACAAGCAGCCACATGTCATTTATTATGCTTCACGCACCTTAAATGATGCCCAATTGAACTATTCCACAACTGAAAAAGAACTTTTGGCTGTTGTATTTGATAGGAGCATATTTAGGCGACTTAGTTGGCTTGTTCTTGTGCATTTATGTTGTGTTTTCTTAGTTATTTTAGTCTTTTAAGCCATTTTCGTGTGTTTTCAGGTTCTAAGGGCAAAGTATGCAAGAAAGTGCATTTTGGAGCTTTTTGGAGCAAAATTGGGCTTGGGATGGACATCACATGTTTGGAGCAAAAGGAATGGACGAAATTGAAGACTTGAAGAAGTTAGGATTCCTAATCAAAGAAGGATTCCTACTTGAAGTAGGAAAGTTAAGCCAATATTTCCTATTTTGGGTTGACCTTTCCTAATCCTAAATATTCCTAAGTTCCAGCAACATTGAAGGCTTCCTATACATTTTAGGACACAAAGTGAACTTCCCTTGTACCTAAAGAACTCTTGCCGCACCTTCCCTTGCTTTCCCCATCCTTGCCGTGCAAGGCATCCCTTTATTACCCAAAATCTGGACCTAAAACAGAAAGGAAACCCTTTAGCCTTGCCTTGCAAGGCCTTGCCTTACCCTTTCCACCTTTGCCGCACCTACTAGCCCAATTCCCTTGGGATTCTGACTTTAATTCCTTTTTCCCTTCAGGTTTTGATTTAATTTCTGTTTCCTAAATTGTTCCCTAGCTTCATTACCCTAATTCCTTAAATAAACCTTCCTTGTGTCGCACAAAAGAGATCCATTCACTCACCCAATCATTCATTCACGCCAGAAACCATCCCAACTCCCTTGCCGCAACTTCCTTTCACCCAAAACACATTCCTGACCCCAAAACACATCCCATACACTTCACCCACCTTTGTGCCGCAGCAAGGAGGAAGAAGGAAGGACTCTTGGACGTTCAAGCTTGATTGTTGGAGCGTTCTAGGTGTAATTCGTTCTATGTTTACAATGTTTAATTTCTTTTCCTTTTGTTTTGCTGTGAACATGAGTGGCTAAACCCCTCTTGGCTAGGGGTGATTTCAAAGCCATGATTATGTATGCAAATTGAGTTGATAAATTCCAGTTATGAATTCGTGAGTTGTGAATGTAATTGGCTTAACTGTGGAATTGATAACTTATTTGTGTTTGTTGATTAAGGATCGATACTTAGTTGGCATGCATAAATCTGATGCTAGAGTATAAGGGAGTTTCACATAATCGTTACAAACTTATATTCATGTGTAGTGAAGGTCGCTGGTCACGTTCGCGTTAAGTTCAATTCCTAGCACGAGTATCATGATGTCATAGTTACAAGTGCTTTGTCAATGCTTATGATTTTCATTGAACGTAATGATCTTTGATTGTATCTCTATTATGATGTCATGTAGGGGACTTTTGAAGAATGCTTTGGGTTGTCGAATGATGTCATCCAATCCAATAACACAAGGAAAATCTGAGGGTTAACTAGTGATGTCACGGTTAATTTGGGGCATTGTCATTCATAATTCAATGAAGGAGTAACTGGAAATCGAGTCGTTTGCATACATGTCACGTGTGGAGAAAGAGCCTCTAGCTAGCCCGTCATCCATATTTTACCAAAATCGTCCAAAATCTGCTTTAGTTTATAATCTGTTTTCTTAAATTTAAATTCGTCCAAAACAAAACCCCCCTTTTACTTTCTTGTTTCAAAGTGTTTAAAATCTGTTTTGTTTGTGTATTTAAGTGTCTTGTGTCAAGTTAAAACCCAAATTCGTCCAAATTTGTGTTTAGAGTCCAAAACTGCCCAGTTTGTGTTTTTAGGCAGTTTTGAGTGTTTTTAGCCTATTTTGAGTCTTGTGAACCTGCTTTGAGTCTTTTAAGTCTAGTCTAGTGTTTTCAACTTTGTTTTTACGTTTTTGAGTCAGTTTAGAGGTTTTAGCAAGCCCTCCTAATCCCCGGTTTAGAACGATCCCTACTTATTCATATACTACAATTGTCAAAAGAGGGTTTAATTTGTGTGCTTGTTTTACATCGCATCAGTATTTGCATTAGATAAGTTTCGATCTTATTTAATTGGCACTAAAGTCATTGTTTTCACTGATCATGCAGCCTTGAAGTACTTGTTCACCAAAAAGGAAGCTAAACCAAGACTCATTCGCTGGATGCTTTTACTTCAAGAGTTCGACATTGAAATAAGGGACAAGAAAGGATGTGAAAACGTGGTGGCTGACCACCTAAGTCGGATGGTGCGTGAAGAGGATTCCATTCCCATTTCAGAAACGTTTCCGGATGAGCAACTACTGTCCATTGAGGTAAGTATACCTTGGTATGCTGATTTGGTCAACTATTTGGTGTCTAAGCAGATTCCAAACACTCTAAGTAAGTCCCAACGTGATAAACTTAAAAAGGATGCACGTTTTTATGTTTGGGACGACCCATATTTGTGGAAATTTTGCCCTGATCAAATCGTGCGTAGATGTGTTCATGAATCTGAGTTTAACCCAATTCTAAGCTTTTGCCATACATATGCATGTGGTGGACACTTTGGCACACAGTGCACTGCCCTTAAGGTTCTTGAATGTGGATTTTATTGGCCTACTTTGTTTAGAGATGCTCGAACTTTTTGCATAACATGTGATCGCTTCCAAAGGACAGGAAATTCAGGCCAAAGAGACCAAATGCCGCAGACTCCAATTCTTGTTGTTGAAATTTTTGACGTTTGGGGTATTGATTTTATGGGTCCTTTTCCTTCTTCTTTCGGTTTCACTTACATTTTACTTGCGGTTGATTATGTGTCGAAGTGGGTGGAAGCCAAAGCCCCCCGCACTAATGATTCTAAAGTTGTGGCAGGTTTTGTGAAATCTAACATTTTTTCCAGATTTGGGATGCCGAGAGTACTTATAAGTGATGGTGGGTCTCATCTTTGCAATCGCACCATTGAGGCACTACTCAAGAAGTACAATGTGACACATAAGGTTTCAACACCTAATCACCCCCAAACAAGTGGCCAGGCCGAGGTCTCGAATAGGGAGATCAAGCAGATTTTAGAGAAAACCGTTGGGCCAACTAGAAAGGATTAGAGCTTGCGTTTGTAGGATGCACTGTGGGCATATCGAACGGCTTACAAAACGCCCATTGGCATGTCCCCATTTCGGCTCATCTATGGCAAGCCATGCCATTTACCTGTGGAGCTTGAGCACAAGGCACATTGGGCGGTCAAGACCTTCAATATGGATGTGGACATGGCTGGAAATCACAGAAAGCTGCAATTGAATGAACTTGAAGAGATTAGGCATGATGCTTATGAGAATGCCCGAATTTACAAAGAGAAGACCAAGGCATTCCATGATAAGATGATTCGAGGTAAAACATTCTCAATTGGGCAGAAAGTGTTGCTATTTAACTCCCGTCTTCGTTTATTCCCTGGTAAGCTACGTTCTAAATGGGTTGGTCCATTTGTTATTACTAATGTTTTTGTGCATGGTGCAGTCCAAATACAAAGTTTGAAAACTGGACAAGAATTCAAGGTGAATGGACATCGATTGAAGCCCTACTATGAGAACTTTGTTGAGCATGTAGTGGAGGAGGTTCCCCTGCAGGCCGTGGGCTCCAATGGGGAGTGAATGAGTTCTTCGTCCGGCTGCAAGACGTTAAAGCAAGCGCTTCTTGGGAGGCAACCCATGTATTCAACAAAGGAAGACCTAGGAATCACTCCAATTCCAGATTTGCATTCCTAAACCCTTTTCTTTGTTGTTGTTTCAATTCTGCCTTGTTTAATTGTTTATTTGTTGTTGTTTGTTTGTTTGTTTTTTGTGTGAGTTTATGCTTGAAACATTGAGGACAATGTTTGATTTAAGTGTGGGGGGGTAACAAAGTGTTTTTGATGAAATTCGTGGGGTTTTATCCCCCATTGCTTCAAAAGTTGTTCCTTGCCGTTTTTAAGTGTTTTTAAGCTGTTTTGGAGTGTTTTGGTGTGTTTTGCCTTAAAAATCCGAAAATCTCATAAAAATTTGAGCAAAGAGTTGTTTTTGTGTGTTGTTTGTGTCTTAGATACCTTCCAACACAATGATGAGGATTTGGTTTTTAATTGCATGACTGTTAAAGAAAGTTACGAACATGGATGGAAGTTTGATATGCTCTTTGGTTTATGCTTGGTTATTGTTATAATTTATGAATTCACATGCAATCATAAAGGATAAAATCAGTTTTTGTAACATGCGTGAAGGAAGGAACTCAAATTAACGCTACAACCTTGTGAGACTTGAGCCTTAAACGTTCTTTTGGAGAGTTATAATTTGTGCATTTGTTGTTTTCTAAAGTCGTTGCATGATCTCATCATTCTTTGCTTGGTTGCTACTTAGAAGGCGTTTCATCATTTAGTTCCAAACACTAGAACTCATGCCCATTCCATTCGAAGCATGACATTGATTTGCATAACACACGATCAAGATGAAGTTAATTAGTGAACCACCACAGCCAAATAGCCGAACCCCCTGTGTTATATGTTTTGTAGGTTTAAACCCCGTTGAGCCATATTTAGCCTATGTTCTTTGTTAACCACATTATCCTTACCTAGCCTAGTTTAGGATTATCCATACCCTTGTTCTTAAAGAATAGTGAAGCATGACTTAGAATGAATTCCTTTTGATCTACATTATGCAGTAAAACAAGTGTGGGGGAAGGGATTTGTTTGTGTGTGTGTGCCAAAGTCTTTAATAAGGCACGGGTTTGAGAAAATAAAAAGAAAAATTCGTGGAAAAATAGAAAGAAAAAGAAAAGGTTGTGAAAAGAATGAAAAAGAGTTGAAAAGTATGTGAAAGAGAGTTCTAAAGTGTTGGTTGTTGAAGAAAGGGTCCAAAACATTGAATTCGGCCCTTGAGTGTGTAAATCTTCCCTTTTTGTGTTCAAGTTGATTTCTGCATTTAAAGTGAATTCTAAGTGTTGATTTCATTACTTTGCTTACTATTTCTTTAAGAACCTTTGTTTTCCATATCCTTTCTTTCTCACCCAACACCCCAAGCCCCGTTACAACCCTTTAACTTCAATCTTGGGTGTTGTGTGTTTCAATATGTGGAGTTTGGAATTGGTATGAGCATATGGTGTCACTGGTTCTCGCATCTAAGTAGTAGCATTCCATTCATGAGATCATATCTAAACATGTTTATTAACTCCAGAAATTGCTTTCTTTGCTATAAATATGTGAGTGTTCGTTTTCATGTTTACATCAATCTTCTCACATATACCTAGTGTAGGGTGTGTAGTCAGAAAATGTGTGTGAGAATTGAGTGCATATCTTGTAAGGAATTGAGTGAATTCTCTAAGGCATGTTACTACATTCAAAACATCGTTTTAATTGGTTAAATGTGAACTAGTAAGTGGTGACTGTGATTAAGTATATGCTCAAGTGTTAAGTTGACTAAAATCTGTGGGAATGATGATTTTTAACATGTCATGTGTATTAGAAATCCCTGAGGCAAATGTTGGAAGGTGTAGGTTGTGTTTTGTTTATTTTGTTTCGTTTGTTTTCTTTTGTTTGTTTGTTTTGCTCGAGGACTAGCAAAAGCTAAGTGTGGGGGAATTTGATGGAAGCATATTTATGCGACTTAGTTGGCTTGTTCTTGTGCATTTATGTTGTGTTTTCTTAGTTATATTAGTGTTTAAAGCCATTTTCGTGTGTTTCTAGGTCCTAAAGACAAAATATGCAAGAAGATGCATTTTGGAGCATTTTGGAGCAAAATTGGGCTTGGAATAGATATCACATGTTTGGAGCAAAAGGAATGGACGAAATTGAAGACTTGAAGATGTAAGGATTCCTAATCAAAGAAGGATTCCTAATCAACGAAGGATTCCTAATTGAAGATGGATTCCTAGAAGAATGAGGATTCCTACTCACATAAGGATTCCTACTCAAACAAGGATTCCTACTTGAAGTAGGAAAGTTAAGCCAAGGTTTCCTATTTTGGTTTGCCTTTCCTAATCCTTAATGTTTCCAAATTCCAGCAACTTTGAAGGCTTCCTTTGCATTCTAGGACACAAATTGAAGGACCTAGACCACCTAAGAACCCTTGCCGCACCTCCTTACCCCTTTCCTCTTCCTTGCCGTGCAAGGGAGAGGGTTATTTCCTGTTTCCTTGCACTAAAACACATTCCTTTTTAATTTAAAGTCCTGGCCGCACATCCCTGGCACTTTCCCTTAGTTTTCTGATTTTGTTTCCTCTTTCTAGATGCTTTTGACTTAATTTCTGATTACCAAAATAAGTTAGGGTTTCAATTTCCCTAAAACCTTTAAATAAACTTCCCTGTTGTAGCCACAAATCATCCATCCACACAACCTGTCTCGCCAGAATTCCTTCCCCAACCCTAGCCGCACCTATCCTTCACCATTCTCCATAATTTCTGACCAAAAACACTCCCTGCCGCACCATACATCCATCCTAGCCATAAACCCAGCCTTCTACACCATTCATAATCCCAAAAACTCACCAACAACCCTTGTGCCGCAGCAAAGAGGAAGGAGGAAAGCCCTTGGATGCGCCTGCCATTCAAGTTAGGATTGCTGGAGCGTTTAGGTGTTTTCTTTCTTTTGTTTTCAATGTATAAACTTGTTATTCTTTGTTCTGCGATTATGAGGAACTAAATCCCTTTTGGCTAGGGGAAGATTCAAAGCCATGAACATACTTGCAATATGAATTGATTACCTTCAGTTGTGATTTCATAAGTTGTGAATTCAATTTGTTTAACTGCTTGATTGATAACTTATTTGTGTATGTGTTATTAAGAGTGCACACTTAATTTGCATGCATGAATATGATGCTAGAATATAAGGGAGTTTCACCTAATAGTTACAAACTTATATTCACAAGTAGTGGAGGTCGCTTATAAACGATCGCGTTAAATGAATTCTTGGCAGGAGTTTCATGCTCATCATAGTAACGAATGCCTCGTCAATACTTATAGTTCTCATGATGCCTAATGATCTGTGATTGTATCTTTATTGTGCTGTTCACGTAAAGAACTTTTAGAGAATGCTTTGAATTGTTGTATGCGCTTTCCCATCCAATTCAATAACTTAAGGAGAACTTGAAGGTTAATTTAAGCGGACCTAATTAACTTGGGGTGTTGAGTTTCATGATTTATCGAAAGAACAACTGAAAATTGGTTTATGTGCAAGTGTGTCATGTGTGGAGAAGAATCCTCTAGCTAGCCCATCATCCATAAGTTTTACCAAATTCGTCCAAAACCTGTTTTAGTTTACAATCTGTTTGTTTTGTTTTCAAATTCGTCAAAACCCAATCCCCTTTTACTTTGTTGAGTCATATTAGTTAGAAATTGATTTAGTTTGTGTTTTTGAGTGTTTTGAGTCAAGTTAAAATCTATTTTCATCCAAAGTAGTGTTTAGAGTCTAAAACTGCCCAGTTTGTGTTTTTAGGCAGTTTTGAGTGTTTTTGTGCTGTTTTGAGTCTTTTGAGTTGTTTTAGTGTCTTAGAGTCTAGTTTTGCATTCTTTGAGTCTAGTTTGGTGTTTTAAACTTTGTTTTAATGATTTTGAGTCAGTTTTGAGGTTTTAGCAAGCCCTCCTAATCCCCGGTCCAGAACGATCCCTACTTGCATCTATACTACAATTGTCAACAAGAGGGTTAAATTTGTGTGCTTATATATTTCGCATCACATAGGAGGGTTAAGACGGCGTTGAGCCTCTCGAGTTGGTTTAGCCCCCTCCTCAAGAAGTATGCGATGCATGCATGTCGTAGGGCTAATCCCCTTGATATCAGCTAGGGTCCATCCAATGGCAGTTTTATTCTCCTGCAACACACGAATGAGCTTTTCTTCCTCCAATGCCGTGAGAGATGATGAAATAATGACGGGCAACATTTCTTTTTCTCCCAAAAAGACATACTTCAAGTGGTTGGGCAATGGTTTGAGCTCTAGTGTAGGTGCCTGCACCACCGAAGGTAATAACTTGTTAGTAGAAACAGGAATTGACATTGGGATTGAAGACTTACCAACACATGGTGGGGATGACTCAAGTGCAGCCACCATCTCCTCAATTTCTTCAGAAAAACCCACAGAAACAACTTCCTCCTTGTTGTTGCCGTGCCCTTGCACAATTTCTGGGGCTTGGGTTGTGCTTTCTATTCCTTGAACGATGGTTGTTTCAAGGGCATCTCGATCTAATGAGTCAAGAAATTCCTGTGCCGAAGATTCTAAAATATCAATAGAAAAACACAAATGATCATCAATAGGTTATTTCATGGCTTCAGAAATATTAAAATCAATAACTTCCCCATCAAATTCCATTGATAAAGTCCCCTTGAACACATCGATCTTTGTCCGGGCTGTTTTCATGAAGGGTCGCCCAAGCAAGATTGGCAATGGAGTAGCTAGGGCCGAATCATCCATCTCTAGCACATAGAAATCAGCCGAGAAGACTAAATGATCCACATGCACCAAAACATCTTCCAAAACTCCTTTTGGATAGGCATTAACACGATCGGCTAATTGAATGATTACACCATCAAGTTCGCCTAAGTTCATAGATGCATAAATTGAGTATGGCATGACATTAATTGATGCTCCTAAGTCTAGCATGGCATGTTCAAATTTAGTATTGCCAATAACACAAGGAATCGTAAAACTCCCCGGATCTTTGCATTTAGGGGGTAATTTCCTTTGTAAAACAGCAGAGACATTCTCACATACCTGAACAACCTCCTTGTTCGAAATCTTCCTCTTTGTTGTGCAAAGCTCCTTCAAAAACTTGGCGTACCTTGGAACTTGCTTAATTGCATCAAGGAGAGGGATATTGACTTGCACCTTTCTAAATGTCTCAAGAATTTCCTTTTCAGCTTCCTCCTTCTTTGATTGCATAAATCTGCTAGGGAAGGGCACATTCGGAGGAACAATGATAGGAGCATATTTATGCGACTTAGTTAGCTTGTTTTCATGCATTTACGTTGTTAGTTCTTAGTTAATTTTGTATTTTAAGCTATTTTCGTGTATTTGTAGGTTCAAAGTGTCAAGATGGCAAAAAGAAGCAATTTGGAGCATTCTAGAGCATTTTTGGGCCAAGATTGGGTAGTGCAAGGATGGAGGCAAGTTGATGGACGAAATTGAAGATATAAAGGCTTGAAATCAGCTAAAAAGAGGGAAGAAAGAAGTCAAAGATAAAGAAGATAAGGAATCAGCTCAAAAGAAGGAGAATTATCCAAAACATTATCCAAACAACCTTATCTTATCTTATCTTACCCAATCCTTATCTTATCTTATCCTAACCTGTTTTCTTCAGTTTAGGGGACTTAAAACCTGATTTCTAGAAGTCCTATCCATTCCCCTACAAAAGTGGCGCCCCAAACTCTTCTAGAAACCCCAAAATCTGCCACAAAACACATTCTTTCTAGAACCCTATAAATCTGGCGTCTCCCTCCTTTCTAGAAGGCCTTTGCCTTGCCTTGCACTCAATTCCCTGCCTTATCCAAGCCATGCCGTGCATCCCTATCCCTTTCCCTCTCAGATTCTGATTTGTTAGCCTATTTTCTTGTGGATTTGGGTTCTACAAATCCTTCTCAGAAATCAATTGGGCCATAATCCTTTTTCCTACATATTCTGCCGCACCTAGGGTCCTAATCCCTTGCTTATGCTGAGTCCAAGTCCTAAACTGATTCCCCTAGGGTTTGCCATGCTATATATACATATTTCCAAGCCTTGCCGCAGACCACCACCCATCCATACGAATTCTACACCCCCATATACATTCAGAAATCCATATTTTGCTGCAGAGAAGGGAAGACAGGGCCTTGCCGTGGCTTCCATTGGAGAAGGAGGAGTTCTTTCTTCTCTTGTTTCGTTTCTATGTTTAATTTAATTTGTTTTTCAATTATGTTGAACATGTGGAACTAATTTCGTTTTAGTTAGAGGTGGATTCAAAGCCGTGGACATATGTTTGATATGAATTGATTACCTTCAGTTATTGTTTCATAAATTGTGAATGTGATTTACTTATCTGTTTTATGAAGAACTTGTTCTTGTGTGTTGATTAAGGAGGCCTACTTAGTTTACATGCATGAATTTGATGCTAGGATATAAGGAAATTTCACCTAATCGTTAGGAACTTATATTCACAAGTAGTAAAGATTGCTAGTCACAATTGTGTTAAGTAAATCCTAGGCAAGAGTAACATTAGTATTCCATAGTTATGAATGCCTTGTCAATGTTTATGATTTCCATGGAACTTAATGATCTTTGATATGTATCTCTATCATGCGTATTCCATAGTTAGGGAACTTGATAAGAATAATTTGGTTGTGATGCGTTATCCATTCAATTCAATGAACTTAGGGAAATCTGGGAATTAATTAGTGCAATACAATTAATTCGAAGCATTGTCATTCATGGTTTATCGAAAGAATAACTGGAAATCAATTCGTATGCATATGTTCATGTGTGGAGAGGAACCCTCTAACTAGTTTTCACCCCTGAATTCACCTTTATCTCTTTCAATTTACTTTGTTTGCTTAAATCTGCTTAGTTTTGCTTAATTCGTCCAAAAAAACCCCCTAGTTCTTAATTGAGTCTGATAGGAGCATATTTATGCGACTTAGTTAGTGTGTTTTCTTGCATTTGCTTAGCTATTTGTTGCTTAGTATAGTGTTTAAAGTCATTTTCGTGTGTTTTTAGGTCCAAGAAGCAAAGTTGGCAAAAAGATGCATTTTGGAGCATTTTAGAGCAAATCTGGGCTTGGAATGGATAGCACAAGCAATGGGCATGAAGATGGACGAATTTGGAGTCTAAATGGAGTTGGGAATATGTTTCAAGGTTGGAGAAATAAATTCAAATCATTGAAGATAAGGAATCAGCTCAAAAGAAGGAGGATTATCCAAAACATTATCCAAGCAACCTTATCTTACCTTATCTTATCTTATCTTATCCAACCCTTATCTTATCTTAACAAACCTTATCCTACCCTAATCATTTTCTAATTCAATTCCTGGTACAATGAGGGTTTATTTTCTGATTGGGGGACATTTAAATTAAGTTTCTAGAAACCCTAAGCCTTGCCGCACCTAGCTTTCCAGAAAACCTGATTTCCTTGCCTTGCAAGGCTTTCTAGAAGCCTTATCCCTCCTTATCCAAATCTGCCGCACCTTAGGCCCTTTCCCATTGGAAATCTGATTGTTTTGAGCCTATTTCTGGATGGATTTGGCTTTCTAGAAGTCCTAATCTGATTCACCTAGGGTTTTTGGTGCTTATATATATATATTAATCCACCCTTTGCCGTACACACCACCATCCATATACATCATTCACGCCAGAAATCATCCACTACTCTCTGCCGCCCCTTTCCTTCACCATTCTCTATAGTTTCTGACCTAATTCACCCTCTGCCGTGCCATATCACCCACACAAACCCAGGAAACCCCTCTTGTGCCGCAGCTATTCAAGGAAGGAAGGAGAAGGTGCCACTCTAAGTCGTGACTACTGCTGGAGCGTTCTTAGGTGTTGTCTATCTTTGTTTTCAATGTTTCAATTCAGTTTTCTTTGTTTAATTGCTATCATGAGGAACTAAACCCCTATTAGTTAGAGGGGGAATTTGAAGCCATGAATATATGTTTCTTATGATTTGATTTACTTCAGTTATTGTTTCATAAATTGTGAATGTGGTTTGCTTATCTGTTTTATTAAGAACTTGTTCTTGTGTGTTGATTAAGGATGCATACTTAGTTTACATGCATGAATTTGATGCTAGAATATAAGGGAATTTCACCTAATCGTTATGAACTTATATTCACAAGTAGTAAAGGTTGCTAGTCACAATCATGTTAAGTAAACCCTAGGCTGGATTAACATGCGTCTTCCATAGTTATGAATGCCTTGTCAATGTTCATGATTTCCATTGAACTTAATGATCTTTGTTGAATGTCTCTATCATGCGTATTCCATAGTTAGGGAGTTTGAGAAAGAATAATTTGGTTGTGATGCGTTATCCATTCAATTCAATGAATCTAGGGAAATCTGGGAATTGATTAGTTCAATACAATTAATTTGGAACATTGTCATTCATGGTTTATCGAAAGAGTAACTGGGAATCGAATTGTATGCATATGTTTATGTGTGGATAAGGATCCTTCTAACTAGCCATTCACCCATTTAAATCACCAATTTCGTACAAAACTAAGTCTAGTTTACAATTCTGTTTTGCTTAAGTTTAAATCCGTTTTCAAACAATCCCTTGCTCTTAATTTGTGTTAAGATAGTCTAAATTCGTCAAATCTTGAGTCTTTTAGTCTTTTGAGTCAATTTGAGTCTTAATTTCGTTCAAATCAATCTTAGGTGTTAGATTAGAGTCTAGATAACTTGTTTTGTGTGTTTTAGGTCTATTTAGCTTGTTTTGAGTCTTTAGAGTCCAGAAACTGTTTAATTGAATTCTATTTGCTGTTTTGAGTTTGTTTTGAGTTATTTGAGTCAAGTTAGGTTGTTTAAAGGTGTCTAGAGTTAAAATTCGTCCAAATTGATCCCTAGTACTTGTTTTCATTGTTTAAAGTCCAGTTTATTGTTTTAGAGTCTAATTTGTGTAGATTAGCATCCCTTCTAATCCCCGGCCTAAAACGATCCCTACTTTCATATACTACGTCGATAGGATTTTAATTTGAGTGTCAAGTAATTCTCACACCAAATTTTGGCGCCGTTGCCGGGGACTAGCAAACTTGCTAATCTCCCTAGTTTCTGCCGTGTATTTTAACTTGTTTTTGTTTTTGTTTTGCTTAGTTTTCTGATTTGTTTTGTTTTCTTTGTTTTAGGTACTAGTGTATGACTCGAAGTTCTCAACCCGTTCACGCACATATCTTGGAGTTTAACGACGATTTTGAGCGAGATTTGAGAAGGAAGAGGAAGCACCCAGAACCTGATCTACTTAGTTCAAGTTCTAATTCGGAATCTGAAGTTGAAATTGAAGAGGATTTGGAAAAGGAGCACGACATGGCTGCAGATAACCGAACAATCAAAGAACTTTCAGCCTCGGGATTGGACAATGCGACCCCTTTATGCATTCAATATCCTAGGGCGGCTCAAGGCAAGACTGATGAGTTTGAATTGAAGTCTAGCTTGTTGCACCACATCCCCAAATTCCACGGGTTGTCCATGGAAGATCCGAACAAGCACTTGAAGGAATTTGAAGTGGTTTGCTCAAGCATGACCCCTGTCAATGTTGATGGGAGTATATTGAAGATGAAAGCCTTTCCATTCTCTCTTTTGGAAAAGGCTAAGGATTGGCTCTACGAACTAGCACCTGGAACCGTTACTTCATGGGAAAGCATGAAGCGCGCATTCTTAGAGAAATTTTTCCCAACTTCAAGAGTCATTCTCTTGAGGAAAAGGATAAGTGGCATTCAACAAAACCAAGGGGAATCGTTTCCAGCCTATTATGAGCGTTTCAAGGCGCTTGTTGCTTCTTGTCCACAACACCAAATGAAGGAAGAGTTCTCCTCCAATATTTCTATGAAGGACTTCTCCCCATTGAGAGACAAATGCTTGATGCTTCAGCGGGAGGAGCTTTGGTTGACAAAACACCCGTGGCTGCCAAGACTCTGATTGCAAATCGAGCCTTGAATGCGCAACAATACGAAGGAGTTGGACAGAGAGAAGGGCTACGGCAACAACAAGTGAATGAGGTAAATGCAATTGCAGAATTACAATCTCAAATGGCTAATCTCACTCTTCTTTTGTCACAAGCAAATTATAAAGTTAAACAGATTTTAGCACGAAATTGAGTGAATTGATGGATGATGGGCTAGCTAGAGGGTTCTTCTCCACACGTGACACACTTGCATACAAGACGATTTCCAGTTGCTTTTCAATAAACCATGAATCCTCAACGCCCCAGATTAACCGTGAATTGCACTAATTAACCCTCAGATTTTCCTAATTTTATTGAATTGGATGATTGCATTCGACAACCCAAAGCATTCCCCACAAGTTCCCTACATGAATTGCATAATAGAGATACAAGCAAAGATCATTAAGTTCTATGAAAATCATAAGCATTGACAAGGCACTTTTAACTATGAATTGCATGATACTTATGCCAAGAATTTACTTAACGCGATCGTGACTAGCAACCTTCACTACTTGTGAATATAAGTTCATAACGATTAGGTGAAACTCTCTTATATTCTAGCATCAAATTCATGCATGCAAATTAAGTTGGCCACCTCAATCAACACACACAAATCAGTTATAATATGAACAGATAAGTAAATTGAATTCCCAACTTATGAATCACAACTGGATGTAATCAAATCATATTGCAAGTATAATCATGGTCTCGAATCCCCCCTTGCTAAGAGGGGTTTAGTTCCTCATACTCACAGAACAAAGATTATTGAATTGAAACATTGAAAACAAAAGAAAGATTACACCTAAAACGTTCCAGCAATCCTAACTCGAATGGCAAGCACGTCCAAGGGCTCTCCTCCTTCCTCTTTGCTGCGGCACAAGGGTTAGTGGTGAGTTTTGGGAGTTATGAGTGGTGTAGATGGCTGGGTTTTTGGTTAGGATGGGTTTATGGTGCGACAGGGAGTGAATGGATGTGCGGCAGAGAATGGGAAAGGATTTCTGGCGAGAATGGTTGTGTGGATGGATGAATGGATGTCCTTGGTGAGGCACAAGAAAGGTTTATTTAAAGATTTAGGGAAATTAAAACCCTAACTTATTTAGGTAATCAGAAATTAAGTCAAAAACATCTAGAAAGAGGAAACAAAATAAAACTAAGGGAAAGTGCCAGGGATATGCAGCAAGGCTTTAAAACAGAATAAGAATGTGTTTTAATGCAAGGAAACAGGAAATAACCCTCTCCCTTGCACGGCAAGGAAGAGGAAAGGGGTAAGGAGATGCGGCAAGTGATGTGAGAATTACTTGACACTCAAATTAAAACCCTATCGACGTAGTATATGAAAGTAGGGATCGTTTAAGGCCGGGGATTAGAAGGGATGCTAATCTATACAAATTAAACTCTAAAACACTAAAACTGGACTCTAGACAATGAAAACAGGTACTATGGATCAATCTGAACGAATTTTAACTTCAAACAACTTAAAACAACCTAACTTGACTCAACCAAACCAAAACAAACTTAAAACAACAAATAAAACTCAACTAGACAGATTCTAGACACTAGAGACTCAAAACAGGCTAAATAGACTCAAAACAACAAAACTAACTTAAACAGACTCAAAACAGATTCTAAGGGGTGAATTGGATGACTTTTGGACTAGTTAGACTCAAAACACTAAAAGGGGACAGATTTGGATGAATTTAAACAAACTAAGACTCAATTAAGAACTAAGGGGGTTTTTGGACGAATTAAGCAAAACTAAGCAGATTTAAGCAAACAAAGTAAATTGAAAGAGATAAAGGTGAATTCAGGGGTGAAAACTAGTTAGAGGGTTCTTCTCCACACATGAACATATGCATACGAATTGATTTCCAGTTATTCTTTCGATAAACCATGAATGACAATGCTTCAAATTAATTGTATTGCACTAATTAATTCCCAGATTTCCCTAAGTTCATTGAATTGAATGGATAACGCATCACAACCAAATTATTCTTATTAAGTTCCCTAACTATGGAATACGCATGATAGAGATACATATCAAAGATCATTAAGTTCCATGGAAATCATAAACATTGACAAGGCATTCATAACTATAGAATACGCATGTTACTCCTGCCTTGGATTTACTTAACATGATTGTGACTAGCAATCTTTACTACTTGTGAATATAAGTTCATAACGATTAGGTGAAATTCCCTTATATCCTAGCATCAAATTCATGCATGTAAACTAAGTAGGCCTCCTTAATCAACACACAAGAACAAGTTCTTCATAAAACAGATAAGTAAATCACATTCACAATTTATGAAATAATAACTGAAGGTAATCAATTCATATCAAACATATGTCCATGGCTTTGAATCCACCTCTAACTAAAACGAAATTAGTTCCACATGTTCAACATAATTGAAAAACAAATTAAATTAAACATAGAAACGAAACAAGAGAAGAAAGAACTCCTCCTTCTCCAATGGAAGCCACGGCAAGGCCCTGTCTTCCCTTCTCTGCAGCAAAATATGGATTTCTGAATGTATATGGGGGTGTAGAATTCGTATGGATGGGTGGTGTTTTGCGGCAGGGCTTGGGAATATGTATATATAGCATGGCAAACCCTAGGGAAATCAGTTTAGGACTTGGACTTAGCAGAAGAATAGGATTAGGGTGCGGCAATTAATTTGGAAAAGGAATTGTGCTCCAATTAATTTCTGAAAAGGATTTGTAGAACCCAAATCCACAAGGAAAAGTCCTAACAATCAGAATCCAAGAGGGAAAGGGAGTGAAAACCCACGGCACAAAGGGATAAGGCAGGGAATGCCTTGCAAGGCAAGGAAAAAGGATTCTAGAAGGGAAGGAGACGCCAGATTTTTAGGCTTCTAGAAAGAATGTGTTTCTGGGCAGATTTTGGGGTTTCTAGAAGAGTTTGGGGCGCCACTTTTGTAGGGGAATGGATAAGACTTCTAGAAATCAGGTTTTAAGTCCCCTAAACTGAAGAAAACAGGTTATGATAAGATTAGGATAAGATAAGGTAAGAATTGGGTAAGATAAGATAAGATAAGGTTGTTTTGGATAATGTTTTGGATAATTCTCCTTCTTTTGAGCTGATTCCTTATCTTCTTTATCTTCAATTTCTTTCTTCCATCTTCTTAGCTGATTTCAAGCCTTTATATCTTCAATTTCGTCCATCAACTTGCCTCCATGCTTGCACTACCCAATCTTGGCCCAAAAATGCTCTAGAATGCTCCAAATTGCCTCTTTTTGCCATCTTGACACTTTGAACCTACAAACACACGAAAATAGCTTAAAATACAAAATTAACTAAGAACTAACAACGTAAATGCATGAAAACAAGCTAACTAAGTCGCATAAATATGCTCCTATCAGCAAGGGTCCTTGGGTGGTCTAGGTCCTTCAATTTGTGTCCTAGAATGCATAGGAAGCCTTCAAAGTTGCTGGAATTTGGGAATATTTAGGATTAGGAAAGGTCAAACCAAAATAGGAAACCTTGGCTTAACTTTCCTACTTCAAGTAGGAATCCTTGTTTGAGTAGGATTCCTTATGTGAGTAGGAATCCTCATTCTTCTAGGAATCCATCTTCAATTAGGAATCCTAACTTCTTGAAGTCTTCAATTTCGTCCATTCTTTTTGCTCCAAACATGTGATATCCATTCCAAGCCCAATTTTGCTCCAAAATGCATCTTCTTGCATACTTTGTCTTTAGAATCTGAAAACACACGAAAATGAATTTAAACACTAAAATAACTAAAGAAACACAACAAAAGTGCACAAGAACAAGCCAATTAAGTCGCATAAATATGCTCCTATCAACAACATTAGAAATAATCGAATTTGGAACCTTTTTACCTGAAGTGAACGGATTAGATGGCTTAGGTGGCTGCGGCAAGGGTGTTTCACCCTTTCCCGTGGGTTGTGCTTCCTCCTTCTCTTCAATCTGCAACTTTTTGTCCTCCTTTTGACTTGATTTGGATGGTTGTAGGTCGGTTCCAACTTGCTTGCCACTTCGTAACATGATTGCCTTTGCAGATTCAAATCCTCCTTTCGGATTGACAATTGTTGAACTAGGCAATTTGCCTTGTTCTTGAAACTGCCCCATAAACTCAATCATCTGCCCAAATTGTTTCCTCAAATCACCCACTTCTTTGGCTTGATTTTGGAATTCCTGCGACAAAGTAGTTAGTAATTTAAATGTGGCATCATTATTCAATAACATACCTGCACTATTTTGGGCAGATTGCGTTGGAGGTGGATTTGATGCAAATGGCTTTTGATAGAAGCCCGGGAGTTGCTGCCTAAATCCTCCTTGATGTTGGGCTTGTTGAGGCTCCCTCCATTTGAAATTTGGATGATCTCTCCAACCCGGATTGTAAGTGTTTGAGTACGGATCATTCTTTGGCTGATTTGGACCTTGATACCCAATTGCGTTGGCACTTTCCCATCCCCCATTCTCTATCAACTGAGGGCATTGCTCAGAAGGGTGCCCTTGGATAGAGCACACGCCACAAGTGCTCGATGCTTGCACTTTAATCCCGTCGGCCATCTGTGACATCATAGTAGTAAGATTAGCTATTTGAGATTGTAATTCTGAAATTGCACTTACCTCATTCACTTGTAGTTGCCGTGGGGGTTTGATAGGAGCATATTTATGCGACTTAGTTGGCTTGTTCTTGTGCATTTACATTGTTATTTCTTAGTTATTTTAGTCTTTTAAGCCATTTTCGTGTGTTTTCAGGTTCTAAGGAGAAAGTATGCAAGAAGGTGCATTTTGGAGCCTTTTGGAGCAAAATTGGGCTTGGAATGGATATCACATGCTTGGAGCAAAAGGAATGGACGAAATTGAAGACTTGAAGATGTTAGGATTCCTAATTGAAGAAGGATTCCTAATTGGAGATGGATTCCTAGTCAAACAAGGATTCCTACTTGAAGTAGGAAAGTTAAGCCAAGGTTTCGTATTTTGGTTTGACCTCTCCTAATCCTAATTGTTCCTAAGTTCCAGCAACATTGAAGGCCTCCTATGCATTTTAGGACACAAATTGAACCTTCCTTGCACCAAATCAGCCTTTGCTGCACCATCCCCATGTTTCCCATCCTTGCCGTGCAAGGTAGCCCTCACTTGCCTAATTTCTGGACCTAAATCAGCAAGGAAATCCTTTTTCCTTGCCTTGCAAGGCATTCCCTTACCATTTCTATCTTTGCCACACTTACTTGCCTAATTCCCCTTGGGATTCTGACTTTAATTCCTATTTCACTTAAAGTTTTGGTTTAATTTCTGATTCCTAAATTGTTTCCTAGCTTTATTACCCTAAGTCTTTAAATAAAACATCTCTGTGCCGCACTAAAGGTTCCATTCATTCACCCCTTCATCCATTCATGCCAGAATTCACCCCTTCAATTACTAACTTCTATGTCGCAGAGCATGCAAATTAGAGACAAAGAGGTGAACGATTTAAAGAAACAAATGGGACATATGGTGGAGTTCATAGGACAATTCCGAGAACAAGGCAAACTTCCTAGCTCAACCATTGTGAATCCAAATGGAGGATTTGAATCTGCCAAAGCCATTATATTGAGAAGTGGTAAGGAACTTGGAGACCATTCGAAAGTATCCCATCAAGGCCACCAAGAGGATAACAAACTGATGCAAGAAGAAGGGAATGAAGAAGCCACGGCAAGGAAGAAAGAAACAATGCCCCAGCCTTCAAATGCACCTATGCCGTCCCCAACCACTAAGGTAAGTCCAAAATCGAATTCTTCAAGTTCTATTCCACTAAATGCACCCTTTCCTAGTAGGTTTATGCAAGCTAGGAATGAAGAGAATGAAAAAGACATTCTAGAGACCTTTAGGAAGGTGCATGTCAATATTCCGCTCCTTGATGCTATAAAGCAAATTGATAGGACCATATTTATGCGACTTAGTTAGCTTGTTTTCATGCATTTACGTTGTTAGTTCTTAGTTAATTTTGTATTTTAAGCTATTTTCGTGTATTTGTAGGTTCAAAGTGTCAAGATGGCAAAAAGAGGCAATTTGGAGCATTCTAGAGCATTTTTGGGCCAAGATTGGGTAGTGCAAGCATGGAGGCAAGTTGATGGACGAAATTGAAGATATAAAGGCTTGAAATCAGCTAAGAAGATGGAAGAAAGAAATTGAAGATAAAGAAGATAAAGAATCAGCTCAAAAGAAGGAGAATTATCCAAAACATTATCCAAAACAACCTTATCTTATCTTATCTTACCCAATCCTTATCTTATCTCACCTTATCTTATCCTAATCTTATCCTAACCTGTTTTCTTCAGTTTAGGGGACTTAAAACCTGATTTCTAGAAGTCCTATCCATTCCCCTACAAAAGTGGCGCCCCAAACTCTTCTAGAAACCCCAAAATCTGCCCAGAAACACATTCTTTCTAGAAGCCTAAAAATCTGGCGTCTCCTTCCCTTCTTGAATCCTTTTTCCTTGCCTTGCAAGGCATTCCCTGCCCTTATCTTATTGTGCCGCACCTTAGGCCCTTTCCCATTAGAAATCTGATTGTTTTGAACCTATTTCTGGATGGATTTGGCTTTCTAGAAGTCCTAATCTGATTCATCTAGGGTTTTTGGTGCCTATATATATACTAATCAATTCTTTGCCGTGCACACCACCCATCCATACGAATTCTACACCCCCATATACATTCAGAAATCCATATTTTGCTGCAGAGAAGGGAAGACAAGGCTGTGCCGTGGCTTCCAGTGGAGAAGGAGGAGTTCTTTCTTCTCTTGTTTCGTTTCTATGTTTAATTTAACTTGCTTTTCAATTATGTTGAACATGTGGAACTAATTTCGTTTTAGTTAGAGGTGGATTCAAAGCCATGGACATATGTTTGATATGAATTGATTACCTTCAGTTATTGTTTCATAAATTATGAACGTGATTTACTTATCTGTTTTATGAAGAACTTGTTCTTGTGTGTTGATTAAGGAGGCCTACTTAGTTTACATGCATGAATTTGATGCTAGGATATAAGGGAATTTCACCTAATCGTTATGAACTTATATTCACAAGTAGTAAAGATTGCTAGTCACAATTGTGTTAAGTAAATCCTAGGCAAGAGTAACATGCGTATTCCATAGTTATGAATGCCTTGTCAATGTTTATGATTTCCATGGAACTTAATGATCTTTGATATGTATCTCTATCATGCGTATTCCATAGTTAGGGGACTTGATAAGAATAATTTGGTTGTGATGCGTTATCCATTCAATTCAATGAACTTAGGGAAATCTGGGAATTAATTAGTGCAATACAATTAATTCGAAGCATTGTCATTCATGGTTTATCGAAAGAATAACTGGAAATCAATTCGTATGCATATGTTCATGTGTGGAGAAGAACCCTCTAACTAGTTTTCACCCCTGAATTCACCTTTATCTCTTTCAATTTACTTTGTTTGCTTAAATCTGCTTAGTTTTGCTTAAATCGTCCAAAAAACCCCCTTAGTTCTTAATTGAGTCTTAGTTTGTTTAAATTCGTCCAAATCTGTCTCTTTTTAGTGTTTTGAGTCTAACTAGTCCAAAAGTCATCCAATTCATCCCTTAGAATCTGTTTTGAGTCTGTTTAAGTTAGTTTGGTTGTTTTGAGTCTATTTAGCCTGTTTTGAGTCTCTAGTGTCTAGAATCTGCCTAGTTGAGTTTTATTTGTTGTTTTAAGTTTGTTTTGTGTTATTTGAGTCAAGTTAGGTTGTTTTAGGTTGTCTAGAGTTGAAATTCGTTCAGATTGACCCATAGTACCTGTTTTCATTGTCTAGAGTCCAGTTTTAGTGTTTTAGAGTTTAATTTGTATAGATTAGCATCCCTTCTAATCCCCGGCCTTAAACGATCCCTACTTTCATATACTACGTCGATAGGGTTTTAATTTGAGTGTCAAGTAATTCTCACATCACAAATCCCGAAGTACGCTAAGTTTTTGAAGAAGCTTTGCACAACAAGGAAACCTATTCGAGAGAAAGAAGTGGTACATGTAAGTGAAAATGTCTCTGCTATGTTGCAAAGAAAGCTACCATCTAAATGCAAAGATCCAGGTAATTTCACTATCCCTTGTGTTATTGGCAATACAAGGTTTGAACATGCTATGCTAGATTTAGGTGCATCAATAAATGTCATGCCATATTCTGTTTATGCATCTATGAATCTAGGTGAGCTTAAAAATGATGGTGTTATTATCCAATTAGCCGATCGATCTAATGCATATCCGAAAGGAGTTTTGGAAGATGTTTTGGTGCAGGTAGACCACTTGATTTTTCCTACAGATTTCTATGTGCTTGACATGGAGGATTCAGCCCACTCTCCAACTTTGCCAATCTTACTTGGACGACATTTCATGAAAACAGCTCAAACCAAGATTGATGTGGCCAAGGGAGCAGTAACTATGGCGTTTGGTGGTGATATGATTAATTTTAATGTTTTTGAATCTATTGAGAATACTAATGACGTTCGTTCTTGTTTTGTCATTGATGTAATACAAAATAAAGGGCAGAAACATTTAGCACCAATCAAGAAGGATGCATTTCGAACCACCAACGAAGAGGGAATTGGAGTGAAGCACAGGGATTGCACGGCCACAACCCTCAAATCCCCAAATCTAGCCGAGAGCACCCCACATGCATTTGTTGATAGTGCTGCCACTTCATTGCAATACATTGGTGAGCCACCTATTCCCATTTCGATTCCAATTTCAGCTAATAGGTTGTTACCTCGTATGGTGCAGGTTCCCAATCGAATCCAAGCTGGTGGGAATGATTACATTGAGTTCACGATGCTCAACGCCCCAATCAGGAAGGATTACTATCCATTTCCATTCATAGAGCCAATGTACGGGACTTTTAAGGAGCATACCGTGGAAGACATACCCTTCCATGCCGTGGACCCCATTGAAGAATAGATGGAAGGTTCATCCGGCTGGAAGACGTTAAAGCAAGCGCTTCTTGGGAGGCAACCCATGCGTTCAAATAAAGAAGACCTAGGAATCTCCGGATCCATAACCAGATTTGCGTTTCTAAACTCTACTCTTTATTGCTTTTACTTGGCCATATTTGTCATGTTTGTTAGTTGTGTTGTTGCTTGCTTGTGTGTGAGTCTATGTTTGAAACATTGAGGACAATGTTTGGTTTAAGTGTGGGGGGGGGGGGGGGGGGGGGCAACCCATGCATTCAACAACGGAAGACCTAGGGATCACTCCAATTCCAGATTTGCGTTCCTAAACCCTTCTCTTTGTTGTTGTTGTTTTTCTGCCATGTTGAGTGTGTTTGTTTGTTTGTTTGTTTGTTTTTGTGTGAGTTTATGCTTGAAACATTGAGGACAATGTTTGATTTAAGTGTGGGGGGGGTAACAAAGTGTTTTTGATGCAAATTCGTGGGATTCTACCACCCATTACTTCAAAAGTTGTTCCTTGCTGTTTTTAAGTGTTTTTAAGCTGTTTTGGAGTGTTTTAGTACGTCTTGACTTAAACCCATTACTTCAAAAGTTGTTCCTTGCTGTTTTTAAGTGTTTTAAAGCTGTTTTAGACTGTTTTAGTGCGTCTTGACTTAAAAATCAGAAAATCTCATAAAAATTTGAAAAATTGTTTTGAAAAAACCCAAAAAGAGTTGTTTTTGTGTGTTTGTTTGTGTCTTAGGGTACCTTCCAACACAATGATGAGGATTTGGTTTTTAATTACATGGTTGTTAATAATGAGGATGAATGTTTGATTTACTCTTTGGTTTATGCTTGGTTGTGGTTATAATTTATGAATTCACATGTAATCATAGAGGAAAAATCAGTTTTTGTAACATGCTTAAAGGAAGGAACTCAAATTAACGCTACAACCCTGTGAGACTTGAGCTTAAAACGTTCTTTGGAGAGTTGATAATCTGTGCATTCTTGTTTTCTAAAGTTGTTGCATGATCTCATTATTCTTTGCTTGGTTGCTACTTAGAAGGTGATAGGGGCATATTTATGCACCTTAGTTAGCTTGTTCTTGTGCATTTATGTTGTTTTTCCTTAGTTAAAGTAGTCTTTTAAGCTAGTTTGATGTATTTTCAGGTTCTAAGGGCAAGTATGCAAAAAGAAGCAATTTGGAGCATTCTAGAGCATTTTTGGGCCAAGATTGGGTAGTACAAGCATGGAGGCAAGTTGATTGACGAAATTGAAGATATAAAGGCTTGAAATCAGCTAAGAAGATGGAAGAAAGAAGTCAAAGATAAAGAAGATAAGGAATCAGCTCAAAAGAAGGAGAATTATCCAAAACATTATCTAAAACAACCTTATCTTATTTTATCTTATCCAATCCTTATCTTATCTTACCTTATCTTATCCAATCTTATCCTAATCTTATCCTAACCTGTTTTCTTCAGTTTAGGGGACTTAAAACCTGATTTCTAGAAGTCCTATCCCTTGTCCTATAAAAGTGGCGCCCCAAATCCTTCTAGAAACCCCAAAATCTGCCACAAAACACATTCCTTCTAGAACCCTGAAAATCTGGCGCCTCCTTCCCTTCTAGAATCCTTTTTCCTTGCCTTGCAAGGCATTCCCTGCCCTTATCCTATTGTGCCGCACCTCTAAGGCCTTTTTCCCTCTTGGATTCTGATTGTTAGGCCTTTTCCTTGTGGATTTGGGTTCTACAAATCCTTTTCAGAAATCAATTGGGCCACAATCCTCTTTCCTAATGGATTCACAATTTCTGCCGCACCTAGGGCCCTAATTCCTTGTGCAATGCTGAGTCCAAGCCCTAATCTGATTACCCTAGGGTTTGTGGTGCCTATATATATAAGTTTAAAGGGTTGCCGCAGGTTTCACCACCCTCCATATACATCCATTCATCCATCCACACAACCATTCTCGCCAGAAACTCTTCCCCACTCTCTGCCGCACCTATCCTTCACCATTCTCCATAGTTTCTGACCTAATCCACTACTTGCCACACCATACATCCATCCTAGCCAATAACCCAGCCTTCTACACCATTCATAACCCCTAAAAACTCATCACCAATCCTTGTGCCGCAGCAGAGAGGAGGAGAAGGAGCCTTGGACGTGCATGCCATTCAAGTTTGAATTGCTGGAAGTTTTAGGTGTTTCCTTTCCTTTGATTTCAATGTTTAAATTCAATACTCTTTGTTTTGTACGTATGAGGAACTAAACCCCCCCTTGGCTAGGGGGGGATTCGAAACCATGTTTATGCTTGCTATATGATTTGATTACCTCTAGTTGTGATTCATAAATTGTGATTTCAATTTACTTATCTGTTTGAACTAAAATTGATTTGTGTGTGTTGATTGAGGTGGCCAACTTAGTTGCATGCATAAATCTAATGCTAGGATATAAGGGAGTTTCACCTAATCGTTATGAACTTATATTCACAAGTAGTGAAGGTTGCTGGTCACAATCGTGTTAAGTAAATTCTTGGCATAAGTTTCATGCAATTCATAGTAACGAATGCCTCGTCAATGCTTATGGTTTTCATAGAACTTAATGATTCTTGCTTGTATCTCTATTATGCAATTCATGTAGGGAACTTGTGGGGAATGCTTTGGGTTGTCGTATGCAATCATCCAATTCAATAACGTTAGGAAAATCTGAGGGTTAATTAGTGCAATTCACGGTTAATCTGGGGCGTTGAGAATTCATGGTTTATTGAAAAGCAATTAGAAATCGTTTTGTATGCAAGTGTGACATGTGTGGAGAGGAACCCCTTAGCTAGCCTTCCATCCATTCATTTAACCAATTTCGTTTTAAAATCTGTTTTGTTTTACAAAGTTTTTGTTTTGTTTTCAAATTCGTCAAAACCAATTCCCCCTTTATTTTGAAGTGTCAAATTAGTTAGAAATCAATTTAGTTTGTGTTTTTAAGTGTCTTGAGTCCAGTTATAAACTGTTTTCGTCCAAATTCTTCCTTAGTGCTCAAAACTGCCCAGAAAGTGGTTTTAAGGCAGTTTTGAGTGTTTGTTTGCTGTTTTGAGTCTTTTGGTTTGTTTTAGTGTTTTAAAGTATAGTTTTGCATTCTTTGAGTCTAATTTAGTGTTTTAACTTTGTTTTAAGTTTTTGAGTCAGTTTTCAAGTGATTTAGCAATCCCTCCTAATCCCCGGTCCAGAACGATCCCTACTTGCATCTATACTACGATTGTCAACAAGAGGGTTTAATTTGTGTGCTTATATATTTTGCATCAGAAGGCGTTTCATCATTTAGTTCCAAATACTAGAACTCATACCTATTTCATTCAAAGCATGCTATTGATTTGCATAACACATATTCAAGATGAAGTTGTGTAGTGACCACCAGCCAAATAGCCGAACCCCTTTTGTCATATATTTTGTAGGTTTAACCCCTTTAAGCCTTGTTTAGCCTATGTTCTTTGTTAACCCCATTATCCTTACCTAGCCTAGTGTAGGACTATCCATACCCTTGTTCTTAAAGGATAGTGAAGCATAACTTAAAATGAATTCGTTTTGATCTACATTATGCAGTAAATTAAGTGTGGGAGAAGGATTGGTTGTTTTAAGCTCAGTTCTACATTTTGTGCTTCGAAAGAAAAGAAAATTCGTGGAAAAAAGAAAAGAAAAAGAAAAAGTTGTGAAAAGAATGAAAAAGAGTTTGAAAAGAAGAAAGAATGAGTTTAAGAGTGTTGATTGTTGAAGAAAGGGTCCAAAACATCAAATCTGGCCCTAAAATGTGTAAATCTCCCCTTTTTGTTCAAAGTTAAATTTCTGCATTCCAAAACGAATTCTAAGTGTCAATTTCATTACTTTGCTTACTATTTCTTTAAGGACCTTTGTTTTTCCTATCCTTTCTTTGTTAGCCATTACCCCCAAACCCCGTTACAACCCTTGACTTCATTCTTGAGTGTTATGTGATTCAATATGTGGAGTTTGGAATTGGTATGAGCATATGGTGTCACTGGTTCTCGCATCTAAGTAGTAGCATTCCATTCATGAGATTATATCTAAACATGCTTATTAACTCCAGAAATTGCTTCCTTTGCTATAACATATGTGAGTACTAGTTTTCATGTTTACATCAATCTTCTCACATATAACTAGTGTAGGGTGTGTAGTCAGAAAATGTGTGTGAAAATAGAGAGTATCTTGTAAAGAATTGAGCAATTTCTCTAAGGCATGTTACTACATTCAAAACATCGTTTTAATTGGTTAAATGTGAACTAGTAATTGGTGACTGTGATTAAGTATGTGCTCAAGTGTGAAGATGACTAAAATATGTGGGAATGATGATTTTGGACATGTCATGTGCATTGGAAATCCCTGAGGCAATTGTTGGAAGGTTTAGGTTGTGTTTTGTTTGTTTTGTTTCGTTTTGTTTTCTTTGTTTGTTTTGTTTTGCTCGAGGACTAGCAAAAGCTAAGTGTGGGGGAATTTGATAGGAGCATATTTATGCGACTTAGTTGGCTTGTTCTTGTGCATTTACGTTGTTATTTCTTAGTTATTTTAGTCTTTTAAGCCATTTTCGTGTGTTTTCAGGTTCTAAGGAGAAAGTATGCAAGAAGGTGCATTTTGGAGCCTTTTGGAGCAAAATTGGGCTTGGAATGGATATCACATGCTTGGAGCAAAAGGAATGGACGAAATTGAAGATTTGAAGATGTTAGGATTCCTAATTGAAGAAGGATTCCTAATTGGAGATGGATTGCTACTCAAACAAGGATTCCTACTTGAAGTAGGAAAGTTAAGCCAAGGTTTCCTATTTTGATTTGACCTTTCCTAATCCTAATTGTCCCTAAGTTCCAGCACACATTGAAGGCCTCCTATGCATTTTAGGACACAAATTGAACCTTCCTTGCACCAAATCAGCCTCCTTGCCGTGCAAGGTATCCCTCACTTGCCTAATTTCTGGACCTAAATCAGCAAGGAAATCCTTTTTCCTTGCCTTGCAAGGCATTCCCTTACCCTTTCCTTCCTTGCCGCACCTACTTGCCCAATTCCCTTAGGATTCTGACTTTAATTCCTATTTCCCTTAAAGTTTTGGTTTAATTTCTGTTTCCTAAATTGTTTCCAAGCTTTATTACCCTAAGTCTTTAAATAAAACATCTCTGTGCTGATCTAAAGGCTCCATTCATTCACTGGTGTGAAATTAAATTGCACTCAAATTTAAACCCTATCAATGTAGTATGTGCAAGTAGGGATCGTTCTAGCCGGGGATTAGAAGGGATGCTAATCTACACTAATTAAACTTTAAAACACTAAACTAGACTCAAAACAGCAAATAGAACTCAAACTAGACAGTTTCTGGACTCTAGACACTCAAAACAAGCTAATTAGACTTAAAACACACAAAACAGATTCTTTAGACTCAAAACTAACATCTAAGATTGATTTGAACGAAAATAAGACTCTGATTGACTCAAAAGACTAAAAGACTCAAGATTTGACGAATTTAGACTACCTTAACACAAATTAAGAGCAAGGGATTGGTTGAAAACGGATTTAAACTTAAGCAAAACAGAATTGTAAACTAGACTTAGTTTTGTACGAAATTGGTGATTTAGATTGGTGAATGGCTAACTAGAGGTTCCTTCTCCACACATGACATATATGCGACATAAATCGATTTCCAGTTGTTCTTTCCATAAACCATGAACGACAATGTCCCAAATTAATAGTGACTGCACGCATTAACCTTCAGATTTTCCTAAGTTTATTGAATTTGGACGTAGCGCCACAATCCAAATTATTCTTATCAAGTTCCCTATATGACTGCATACTAGAGATACATATCAAAGATCATTAAGCTTTGTGAAAATCATAAGCATTGACATGACATTCGTGACTATGACTGCATGACACTCCTGCCAAGAATTTACTTAACGCGATCGTGACTAGCAACCTCCACTACTTGTAAATATAAGTTGATAACGATTAGGTGAAATTCCCTTATATTTTAGCATCAAATTCATGCATGCAAACTAAGTAGGCCTCCTTAATCAACACACAAGAACAAGTTCTCAATAACTCAGATAAGTAAACCACATTCACGATTCATGAAATCATAACTGGAGGAAATCAATTCATATAAAACATATGTCCATGGCTTTGAATTCGCCTCTAACTATAAAGAAATTAGTTCCTCATGTTTGCAATCAAACAAATATAAATAAAATTAAACATTGAAAACAAAGGATAGAATACACCTAGAAAACGCTCCAGATTCCTTCCTTCCTTGCAAGGCTGCGGCACAATGAGTGTGTGGTGGATGGATGTAGGTGAGTTATGGTAGAGGGTGGTGTTTGAATGGTGCAGCAAAATGGTATATTTATAGGGGGAGGTGCGGCACAAACATTTAGTGTAGGAAAAGGATTGCAAAACATAGTTTGTGTAGGAAAATAATAACACAATCCTAAGGGGAAAAGGTTATGTAATCCCAACAGGAAATAGGACATCTAGAAGGTCAAAAACCCAAGGGATCAAGGACAAAGGTGCGGCTCTTTTGTAGGAGAGGATGAGGTTCCTAGAAATCAGGTTTTTATGTCTCCTAAACTGAAATTAAAACCCTTTTGCAGCAGGAATTAAGTTAGCAAAGGATTAGGATAGGATATGATAAGGTAAGATAAGATAAGGTTAGTTTGGATAAGATAAGGTTTTGGATAATTCTTCTTCTTTGTAGCTGATTCCATATCTTCTTTGACTTGAATTTATTTCTCCAACTCTTTTGCACATTCCTAGCCTCTCTTGAACTTCAAATTCGTCCATCCATCTTGCTCAATACATGTGACAGCCATTGTTGGCCCAAAACTGCTCTAAAATGCTCCAAATTGCACCTTTTTGCCAATTTTGCCAATTGGACCTACAAACATACGAAAATAGCTTAAAACACTATAATAAGTAGAAACTAACTAAGAAAATGCAAGGAAACAAGCTAACAAAGTCGCATAAATATGCTCCTATCATTCACCCCTTCATCCATTCACGCCAGAATTCATCCCTACACCTTTCCAGCAACTTCCATTCACCAAAAACACATTCCTGACCCCAAAACACATCCCATACACTTCACCCACCATTGTGCCGCAGCAGGGAGAAAGAAGGGAGGACTCTTGGATGTTCAAGCTTGATTGTTGGAGCATTCTAGGTGTAATTCGTTCTATGTTTACAATGTTTAATTTCTTTTCCTTTCATCTTGCTGTAAACATGAGTGGCTAAACCTCTCTTGGCTAGGGGTGATTTCAAAGCCATCATTATGTGTGCAATTTGAGTTGATAAATTCCAGTTATGAATTCTTGAATTATGAATGCAATTGGCTTAACTGTTTGATTAAGAACTTATTTTTGTTTGTTGATTGAGGGTCGACACTTAATTGGCATGCATAAATATGATGCTAGAGTATAAGGGAGTTTCACATAATCGTTACAAACTTATATTCATATGTAGTGAAGGTTGTTAGTCACAATCACGTTAAGTTCAATTCCTAGCATGAGTGACATGACGTCATAGTTGCAAGTGCTTTGTCAATGCTCATGATTTTCATTGAATGTAATGATCTTTGATTGTATCTCTATTATGATGTCATGTAGGGGACTTTTAAAGAATGCTTTGGGTTGTCGAATGATGTCATCCAATCCAATAATACAAGGAAAATCTGAGGGTTAACTAGTGATGTCACGGTTAATTTGGGGCATTGTCGTTCATAATTCAATGAAGGAGTAACTGGAAATCGAGTCGTTTGCATACATGTCATGTGTGGAGAAAGAGCTTCTAGCTAGCTGATAGGAGCATATTTATGCTACTTAGTTAGTGTGTTTTCTTGCATTTGCTTAGCTATTTGTTGCTTAGTATAGTGTTTAAAGTCGTTTTCGTGTGTTTTTAGGTCCAAGAAGCAAAGTTGGCAAAAAGATGCATTTTGGAGCATTTTAGAGCAAATCTGAGCTTGGAATGGATAGCACAAGCAATGGGCATGAAGATGGACGAATTTGGAGTCTAAATGGAGTTAGGAATATGTTTCAAGGTTGGAGAAATAAATTCAAATCATTGAAGATAAGGAATCAGCTCAAAAGAAGGAGAATTATCCAAAACATTATCCAAACAACCTTATCTTATCTTATCTTATCCAACCCTTATCTTATCTTAACAAACCTTATCCTCTCCTAATCCTTTTCTAATTCAATTCCTGGTACAATGAGGGTTTATTTTCTGATTGGGGGACATTTAAATTAAGTTTCTAGAAACCCTAAGCCTTGCCGTACCTAGCCTTCTAGAAAACCTGATTTCCTTGCCTTGCAAGGTTTTCTAGAAGCCTTATCCCTCCTTATCCAAATCTGCCGCACCTTAGGCCCTTTCCCATTAGAAATCTGATTGTTTTGAGCCTATTTCTGGATGGATTTGGCTTTCTAGAAGTCCTAATCTGATTCACCTAGGGTTTTTGGTGCCTATATATATATTAATCCACCCTCTGCCGTGCCATATCATCCACACAAACCCAGAAAACCCCTCTTGTGCCGCAGCTATTCAAGGAAGGAAAGAGAAGGTGCCACTCTAAGTCGTGACTATTGTTGGAGCGTTCTTAGGTGTTGTCTATCTTTGTTTTCAATGTTTCAATTCAGTTTTCTTTGTTTAATTGCTATCATGAGGAACTAAACCCCTATTAGTTAGAGGGGGAATTTGAAGCCATGAATATATGTTTCTTATGATTTGATTCACTCCAGTTACGATTTCATGAATTCTGAATGTGGTTTACTTTTCTGTGCTTATTAAGAACTTGTTTATGTATGTGGGTTGGGGGTCGACACTTGATTTACATGCATAAATTTGATGCTAGGATATAAGGGAATTGCACCTAATCGTTATGAACTTATATTCATGAGTAGTAAAGATCGCTAGTCACGATTATGTGAAGTAAACCCTAGGTTGGATTAACATGCGTCTTCCATAGTTATGAATGCCTTGTCAATGTTCATGATTTCCATTGAACTTAATGATCTTTGTTGAATGTCTCTATCATGCGTATTCCATAGTTAGGGAGTTTGAGAAACAATAATTTGGTTGTGATGCGTTATCCATTCAATTCAATGAATCTAGGGAAATCTGGGAATTGATTAGTTCAATACAATTAATTCGGAACATTGTCATTCATGGTTTATCGAAAGAGTAACTGGGAATCAAGTTGTATGCATATGTTTATGTGTGGATAAGGATCCCTCTAACTAGCCATTCACCCATTTAAATCACCAATTTCGTGTCTTTTTAAGTTGTCTTTACAATTTTGTTTGTTTAAGTTTAAATTCGTTCAAAACCAATCCCCTGCTTTTAGTTTGTGTTAGTAGAGTCTAAATTCGTCAAATCTTGAGTCTCTTAGTCTTTTGAGTCTTAATTTCATTCAAATCAATCTTAGGTGTTAGTTTTGAGTCTAAAGAATATGTTCTGTGTGTTTTAAGTCTAATTTAGCTTGTTTTGAGTGTCTAGAATCCAGAAACTGTCTAGTTTGAGTTCTATTTGCTGTTTCGAGTTACTTGAGTCTAGTTTAGTGTTTTAAAGTTTATATAGTGTAGATTAGCATCCCTTCTAATCCCCGGCCTGAAACGATCCCTACTTTCATATACTACGTCGATAGGGTTTTAATTTGAGTGTCAAGTAATTCTCACATCAAATTTTGGCGCCGTTGCCGGGGATTGGCAAATTTGCTAATCCCCCGTGTTTCTGTTTGTGTTTTTGTTTTGCTTAGTTTTCTGATTTGTTTTGTTTTTCTTTGTTTTAGGTACTAGTGTATGACTCGAAGTTCTCAACCCGTTCACGCACATATCTTGGAGTTTAACGACGATTTTGAGCGAGATTTGAGAAGGAAGAGGAAGCACCCAGAACCTGGTCTACTTAATTCAAGTTCTAATTCCGAATTTGAAGTTGAAATTGAAGAGGATTTGGAAGAGGAGCACGACATGGCTGCAGATAACCGAACAATCAAAGAACTTTCAGCCTCGGGATTGGACAATGCAACCCCTTTATGCATTCATATCCTAGGGCGGCTCAAGGCAAGACTGATGAGTTTGAATTGAAGTCTAGCTTGTTGCACCACATCCCCAAATTCCACGGGTTGTCCATGGAAGATCTGAACAAGCACTTGAAGGAATTTTTAGTGGTTTGTTCAAGCATGACCCCTGTCAATGTTGATGGGAGTATATTGAAGATGAAAGCCTTTCCATTCTCTCTTTTGGAAAAGGCTAAGGATTGGCTCTACAAACTAGCACCTGGAACCGTTACTTCGTGGGAAAGCATGAAGCGCGCATTCTTAGAGAAATTTTTCCCAACTTCAAGAGTCATTCTCTTGAGGAAAAGGATAAGTGGCATTCAACAAAACCAAGGGGAATCGTTTCCAGCCTATTATGAGCGTTTCAAGGCGCTTGTTGCTTCTTGTCCACAACACCAAATGAAAGAAGAGCTTCTCCTCCAATATTTCTATGAAGGACTTCTCCCCATTGAGAGACAAATGCTTGATGCTTCAGCGGGATGAGATTTGGTTAACAAAACACCCGTGGCTGCCAAGACTCTAATTGCAAATCGAGCCTTGAATGCGTAACAATACGAAGGAGTTGGACAGAGAGAAGGGCCACGGCAACAACAAGTGAATGAGGTAAATGCAATTTCAGAATTACAATCTCAAATGGCTAATCTCACTCTTCTTTTGTCACAGGTTGTGGATGGAACCAAAGCACAAGGACCGGCCATATGTGGAGTGTGTTCTATGCAGGGACATCTCAACGATCAATGCCCTCAATTGATTGAGAATGGGGGGTGGGAAACTGCCCAAGCCGTGGGTTTTCAAGGCCAAACCCAACAAAGACACGACCCATACTCAAACACATACAATCCAGGATGGAGAGATCATCCAAACTTTAAGTGGAGGGACTCTCAACAAGCACAGCCACAAAGCGGATTTAGACAGCCCCCTGGGATGTTTCCAAGGCCGTATGCAGCCCCACAACCTCAACCAACTTCGGCCCAAACCAATTCAGGTTCGTCGTTAAATAATGATAAAATTCTTCCAGTACTAACCTCTTTGACGCAGGACGTGCAGAGCATAAAAAATCAAGCTAAAGAGGTGGACGAATTGAAGAAACAAATGGGGCAAATGGCTGAATTCATGGGCCAATTCCGAGAACAAGGCAGATTGCCTAGTTCAACCGTTGTTAATCCTAAGGGAAGATTTGAAACTGCCCAAACGATCACATTGAGAAGTGGTAAGCAGGTTGGAACTGATTCACAACCATCTAGATCAAGTCAAGAATAGGACAAGAAGCTGCAACTGGAGGAGGATGAATCACCCAAACCCACGACAAGGAATGCACAATCCTTGCCGCAGCCAATTCCCATTTCTAAACCGTCCCCAACCATCATGGTAAGTTCCAATATGAATTCTTCTAGCTCTACTCCACTAATTGTGCCATTTCCTGGCAGGTTGCGGCAATCAAAGAAAGAGGATGCTGAAAAAGACATTCTAGAGACATTCCGGAAAGTTCAAGTCAATATCCCACTCCTTGATGCAATAAAGCAAGTCCCAAGGTATGCTAAGTTTTTGAAAGAGCTTTGTACAACAAGGAGAAGGATTTCTAGCAAAGAAGTGGTTCAAGTAAGTGAGAATGTCTCTGCTGTTCTACAAAGGAAATTACCCCCTAAATGCAAAGATCTGGGTAGTTTTACAATTCCTTGCGTTATTGGTAGTACTAAGTTTGAACATGCTATGTTAGACTTAGGAGCTTCAATTAATGTCATGCCATACTCTATTTATGCATCTATGAACTTAGGTGAGCTTAAAAACGATGGTGTTATAACCCAATTAGCCGATCGTTCTAATGCATATCCAAAAGGAGTTTTGGAAGATGTTTTGGTGCAGGTTGGAAATCTGATTTTTCCAGCGGATTTTTATGTGCTTGACATGGAGGATACACCCCATTCTACCCCATTGCCTATCCTCCTTGGGAGACCTTTCATGAAAACAGCCCGCACCAAGATTGATGTGTTCAAAGGGACGTTGACAATGGAATTTGATGGGGAAGTTATTGATTTCAATCTTGCTGAAACTATTAAATTTCCTAAAGAAAATCATTCTTGTTTTGCTATTGATATATTTGATGAATTGACGCAGGATTACCTTGATTCCTTGGAGAGGGATCCCCTTGAATCAACAATTGCACAAGGAATTGGGCAAAAACCCAATATTGCCGTGCCTAGAAGTGAAGAAGAGGCCGAGATGGTGGCTGCCCTAGAGTCACTACCTCAGCACCATGGTAAGCCTTCAAAACCAATTTCAATTCCAATTTCTACTAACAAGTTGTTACCCTCAGTAATTCAGGCACCCGTACTTGAGCTTAAACCATTGCCGGATCATTTGAAGTACGTCTTTTTGGGAGATAACGAGACGTTGCCCGTCATTGTGTCCTCCACACTCACGGCAACAGAGGAAGGAAAGTTAATTCGGGTGTTGAAAGAGCACAAAACAGCCATTGGGTGGACATTGGCCGATATTAGGGGGATTAGCCCTACAACATGCATGCATCGCATACTTCTAGAGGAGGGGGCTAAACCAACTCGAGAGGCTCAACGCCGACTCAACCCTCCAATGATGGAAGTTGTGAAGAAGGAGATTATAAAGCTTCTTGATTGTGGAGTGATTTATCCAATCTCGGATAGTCGTTGGGTTTCACCGGTGCAATGTGTTCCAAAGAAATCCGGAGTCACTGTGGTGAAGATTGCCGAGAATGAACTTGTTCCCACACGTATCCAAACAGGTTAGAGAGTGTGCATCGATTATAGGAAGCTCAATGCCACCACAAGGAAGGACCACTTCCCTTTGCCGTTCATTGATCAAATGCTTGAAAGGTTAGCCGGTCATTCTTTTTATTGTTTTCTTGATGGTTACTCTGGATATAATCAGATTGTCATAGCTCCGGATGACCAAGAAAAGACCACTTTCACGTGCCCCTTTTGTACCTTTGCCTATCGTCGCATGCCATTCGGTTTATGCAATGCACCTGCCACCTTTCAAAGATGTATGGTAAGTATATTTTCAGAGTTTGTGGAGAAGATTATTGAGGTATTTATGGATGACTTTAGTGTCTTTGGTGATTCATTTGATGGTTGCTTAGATAATCTCACTTTGATTCTAAAACGTTGCATTGAAACTAACCTTGTTTTGAATTGGGAAAAATGTCACTTTATGGTAAAACAAGGCATAGTTTTAGGTCATATTGTTTCAGAAAGGGGAATTGAAGTTGATAAATCAAAAATAGATCTTGTACGCTACTTACCCTCTCCTACTTAGGTTAAAGAGGTTCGTTCTTTTCTTGGACATGCAGGATTCTATAGGCGATTCATCAACGACTTTTCAAAGATTTCAAACCCTCTTTGCCGTCTCCTCCAGAAAGATGTGGCTTTTGACTTCAACGAGGAGTGTGAGAAGGCATTCAAACACCTCAAGGAGATGCTAACCACGGCACCAATCATTATGCCACCAGATTGGAATCTTCTGTTTGAGCTAATGTGCGATGCTTCCGATTATGCATTAGGGGCCGTGCTAGGACAAAGGAAGGACAAAAATCTGCACATCATCTAGTATGCCTCAAGGACCTTGAACGATGCTCAATTGAACTACTCTACGACGGAAAAAGAACTTCTTGTCGTTGTCTTTGCTTTAGATAAGTTTCGTTCATATTTACTTGGTACTAAAGTCATTATTTACTCTGACCATGCAGCTTTGAAGTATTTGTTCACCAAGAAAAAGGCCAAACCAAGACTCATTCGCTGGATGCTTCTTCTCCAAGAGTTCGATATTGAAATCCGGGACAAGAAGGGGAGTGAAAATGTGGTGGCTGATCATTTGAGCCGTATGGTGCATGAGGAGGATGCCGTGCCTATCCAAGAGACATTCCCAGATGAGCAGCTGCTGTCCATCAAGGTAAGTGAGCCATGGTATGCTGATGTAGTAAATTATTTGGTGTCTAAACACATTCCAAGAGAGCTAAACAAGCACCAAAGTGATAAACTTAAAAAGGATGCACGTTCTTATGTTTGGGATGACCCATACTTGTGGAAATATTGCCCTGATCAGGTTCTACGTAGGTGTGTGCATGATTCTGAGTTTAATTCAATTTTAACTTTCTGTCACACCTATGCATGTGGAGGTCACTTTGGTACTCAAAGAACAGCACATAAAGTTTTAGAATGTGGATTTTATTGGCCTACTATCTTTAGAGATGCTAGAACTTTTTGTATGACTTGTGATAGATGTCAAAGGACAGGCAATATAGGTCCTAAACAACAAATGCCGCAACACCCCATATTTAGTGTTGAAATCTTTGATGTTTGGGGTATTGATTTCATGGGTCCTTTTCCTTCCTCACATGGTTTCCTTTATATTTTGCTTGCTGTGGATTATGTGTCGAAATGGGTGGAAGCAAAAGCCACCCGAACTAATGATTCTAAAGTGGTTGCAGATTTTGTTAGAACTAACATATTTGCTAGATTTGGAATGCCAAGAGTCCTAATCAGTGATGGGGGTTCCCATTTTTGCAATCGAACCATTGAGGCGCTGCTCAAGAAGTACAATGTCATGCACAAGTTGGCAACACCTTATCACCCTCAAACCAGTGGGCAAGCCGAGGTTTCAAATAGAGAAATCAAGCAGATTTTGGAGAAAACCGTAGGGCCAACTCGGAAGGATTGGAGCTTGCATTTGAATGATGCATTGTGGGCATATCGCACTGCCTATAAAACCCCAATTGGAATGTCCCCATTTCGGCTAGTCTATGGGAAACCATGTCATCTTCCCGTCGAGTTAGAACATCGTGCACATTGGGCTGTCAAAACATTCAACATGGACATTGATGCCGCAGGTCTTCATAGAAAGCTTCAATTGAATGAGCTAGAAGAAATTAGGAATGAAGCTTATGAGAATGCACGGATCTACAAGGAGAAAACAAAGGCATTCCATGATGATGCGATGTAAAACAAGCACACAAATTAAACCCTCTTTTGACAATTGTAGTATATGAATAAGTAGGGATCGTTCTAAACCGGGGATTAGGAGGGCTTGCTAAAACCTCTAAACTGACTCAAAAACGTAAAAACAAAGTTGAAAACACTAGACTAGACTTAAAAGACTCAAAACAGGTTCACAAGACTCAAAGTAGGCTAAAAACACTCAAAACTGCCTAAAAACACAAACTGGGCAGTTTTGGACTCTAAACACAAATTTGGACGAATTTGGGTTTTAACTTGACACAAGACACTTAAATACACAAACAAAACAGATTTTAAACACTTTGAAACAAGAAAGTGAAAGGGGGGTTTTGTTTTGGACGAATTTAAATTTAAGAAAACAGATTATAAACTAAAGCAGATTTTGGACGATTTTGGTAAAATATGGATGACGGGCTAGCTAGAGGCTCTTTCTCCACACGTGACATGTATGCAAACGACTCGATTTCCAGTTACTCCTTCATTGAATTATGAATGACAATGCCCCAAATTAACCGTGACATCACTAGTTAACCCTCAGATTTTCCTTGTGTTATTGGATTGGATGACATCATTCGACAACCCAAAGCATTCTTCAAAAGTCCCCTACATGACATCATAATAGAGATACAATCAAAGATCATTACGTTCAATGAAAATCATAAGCATTGACAAAGCACTTGTAACTATGACATCATGATACTCGTGCTAGGAATTGAACTTAATGCGATCGTGACCAGCGACCTTCACTACACATGAATATAAGTTTGTAACGATTATGTGAAACTCCCTTATACTCTAGCATCAGATTTATGCATGCCAACTAAGTATCGATCCTTAATCAACAAACACAAATAAGTTATCAATTCCACAGTTAAGCCAATTACATTCACAACTCACGAATTCATAACTGGAATTTATCAACTCAATTTGCATACATAATCATGGCTTTGAAATCACCCCTAGCCAAGAGGGGTTTAGCCACTCATGTTCACAGCAAAACAAAAGGAAAAGAAATTAAACATTGTAAACATAGAACGAATTACACCTAGAACGCTCCAACAATCAAGCTTGAACGTCCAAGAGTCCTTCCTTCTTCCTTCTTGCTGCGGCACAAAGGTGGGTGAAGTGTATGGGATGTGTTTTGGGGTCAGGAATGTGTTTTGGGTGAAAGGAAGTTGCGGCAAGGGAGTTGGGATGGTTTCTGGCGTGAATGAATGATTGGGTGAGTGAATGGATCTCTTTTGTGCGGCACAAGGAAGGTTTATTTAAGGAATTAGGGTAATAAAGCTAGGGAACAATTTAGGAAACAGAAATTAAATCAAAACCTGAAGGGAAAAAGGAATTAAAGTCAGAATCCCAAGGGAATTGGGCAAGTAGGTGCGGCAAAGGTGGAAAGGGTAAGGCAAGGCCTTGCAAGGCAAGGCAAAAGGGTTTCCTTTCTGTTTTGGGTCCAGATTTTGGGTAATAAAGGGATGCCTTGCACGGCAAGGATGGGGAAAGCAAGGGAAGGTGCGGCAAGAGTTCTTTAGGTACAAGGGAGGTTCACTTTGTGTCCTAAAATGTATAGGAAGCCTTCAATGTTGCTGGAACTTAGGAATATTTAGGATTAGGAAAGGTCAACCCAAAATAGGAAATATTGGCTTAACTTTCCTACTTCAAGTAGGAATCCTTCTTTGATTAGGAATCCTTTTTTGATTAGGAATCCTTCTTTGATTAGGAATCCTTCGTTGATTAGGAATCCTTCTTTGATTAGGAATCCTTCTTTGATTAGGAATCCTTCGTTGATTAGGAATCTTTCTTTGATTAGGAATCCTTCTTTGATTAGGAATCCTAACTTCTTCAAGTCTTCAATTTCGTCCATTCCTTTTGCTCCAAACATGTGATGTCCATCCCAAGCCCAATTTTGCTCCAAAAAGCTCCAAAATGCACTTTCTTGCATACTTTGCCCTTAGAACCTGAAAACACACGAAAATGGCTTAAAAGACTAAAATAACTAAGAAAACACAACATAAATGCACAAGAACAAGCCAACTAAGTCGCCTAAATATGCTCCTATCAAATACCCCCACACTTAGCTTTTGCTAGTCCTCGAGCAAAACAAAACAAACAAAGAAAACAAAACGAAACAAAACAAACAAAACACAACCTACACCTTCCAACAATCACCTCAGGGATTTCCAATGCACATGACATGTCAAAAATCATCATTCCCACAGATTTTAGTCAACTTAACACTTGAGCACATACTTAATCATGGTCACCATTCACTAGCTCGCATTTAAGCAATTAAAACAACATTTTGAATGTAGTAACACGCCTTAGAGAATTCCCTCAATTCCTTACAAGAGATGCACTCAATTTTCACTCAAAATTTCTGACTACACACCCTACACTAGGTATATGTGAGAAGATTGATGTAAACATGAAAACGAACACTCACATATGTTATAGCAAAAAAAGCAATTTCTGGAGTTAATAAGCTTGTTTAGATATGATCTCATGAATGGAATGCTACTACTTAGATGCGAGAACCAGTGACACCATATGCTCATACCAATTCCAAACTCCACATATTGAAACACATAACACCCAAGATCGAAGTTAAAAGGTTGTAACGGGGCTAAAGGTGTTGGGTAAGAAAGAAAGGATATGGAAAACAAGGGTTCTTAAAGAATAGCAAGCAAAGCAATGAAATCAACACTTAGAATTCACTTTTGAATGTAGAAATCACTTTAAACACAAAAAGGGAAGATTTACATACTCTTGGGGCCGAATTCAATGTTTTGGACCCTTTCTTCAACAAACAACACTTTAGAACTCTTTTTCATATAATTTTCAACTCTTTTTCATTCTTTTCACAACTTTTTCTTTTTCTTTTTCTTTTTCCACGAATTTTCTTTTTATCTCAAACCCATGCCTTATTTCTTTTTCTTGGCACACAAACACACACAAATCCCTTCCCCCACACTTGTTTTCTGCAAGAAGTCAATCAAAAGGAATTCTTTTTAAGTCATGCTTCACTATGCTTCAAGAACAAGGGTATGGATGGTCCTACTCTAGGCTAGGTGAGGATAGTGTGGGTTAACAAAGAACATAGGCTAAACAAGGCTCAAAGGGGTTAAACCTACAAAACATATGAAAAGGGGGTACGGCTGTTTGGCTATGGTGGTCACTACACAACTTCATCTTGATATGTGGTATGCAAATCAATGTCATGCTTTGAATGGAACGGGCATGAGTTCTAGTATTTGGAACTAAATGATGAAACGCCTTCTAAGTAGCAACCAAGCAAAGAATAATGAGATCATGCAACGACTTTAGAAAGCAAGAATGCACAGATTATAACTCTCCAAAAGAATGTTTTAGGCTCAAGTCTCACAAGGTTGTAGCGTTAATTCGAGTTCCTTCCTTCAAGCATGTTACAAAAACTGATTTTATCCTTTAAGATTGCATGTGAATTCATAAATTATAACCACAACCAAGCATAAACCAAAGAGTAAATCAAACTTTCATCCATGTTATAACTTTCTTTAACAGCCATGCAATTAAAAACCAAATCCTCATCATTGTGTTGGAAGGTTCCCTAAGACACAAACATACACACAAACGACTCTTTTTGGGTTTTTCAAAACAATTTTTCAAATTTTTATGAGATTTTCGGATTTTTATGCCAAAACACACTAAAACACACCAAAACAGCTTAAAAACACTTAAAAATAGCTTGAAACAACTCTTGAAGTAAAGGGTGGTAAAATCCCACGAATTTGCATCAAAAACACTTTGTTACCCCCCCACACTTAAATCAAACATTGTCCTCAATGTTTCAAGCATAAACTCACACAAATCACAAGTAAACAAACAAACAGCAACTAAACAAACTAAACTTGGCAGAAACGAAACAACAACAAAGAGAAGAGTTTAGGAACGCAAATCTGGAATTGGAGTGTTTCCTAGGTCCTCCTTTGTTGAATGCATGGGTTGCCTCCCAAGAAGCGCTTGCTTTAACGTCTTGCAGCCGGACGAAGAACTCATTCACTCCCCATTGGAGCCCACGGCCTGGAGAGGGACTTCCTCCACAACCTGCCCCACGGTACTTTCATAGTATTGCTTCAATCGATGTCCGTTTACCTTGAATTCTTGCCCATTCCGTAAGCTTTGGACTTGAACTACACCATATGGAAAAACATTAGTAACAACAAAAGGTCCAATCCACTTGGAACGTAACTTACCAGGAAATAAACGTAAACGGGAATTGAAAAGCAACACTTTCTGCCCAATAGAGAATGTTTTACCCCGAATCATCTGGTCATGAAACGCCTTTGTTTTCTCCTTGTAAATCCGGGCATTCTCATATGCTTCGTTCCTTAGCTCCTCAAGTTCATTCAATTGGAGCTTTCTATGCATTCCAGCAGCATCTAAGTCCAAATTGAATGTTTTCACAGCCCAATGCGCCTTGTGCTCTAGTTCTACAGGTAGGTGGCACGGCTTGCCATAGATCAGCCAAAATGGAGACATCCCTAAGGGTGTTTTGTAGGCTGTTCGATACGCCCACAGTGCATTGTCTAAACGCAAGCTCCAATCCTTCCGGGTTGCCCCAACGGTTTTCTCCAAGATTTGCTTGATTTCTCTATTTGAAACTTCGGCTTGGCCACTTGTTTGAGGATGATAAGGTGTTGAAACCTTATACTTGACATCATATTTCTTAAACAGCACCTCAATGGTTCGATTGCAAAAATGTGACCCTCCATCACTGATGAAGACCCGAGGCATCCCAAATCTAGAGAAAATGTTAGTTTTAATGAAATCTGCAACCACTCTAGAATTGTTAGTCCGGGTAGCCTTTGCTTCTACCCATTTGGAAACATAATCGACTGCAAGCAAGATATAAGTAAAACCATAAGAAGAAGGGAAGGGCCCCATGAAATCAATACCCCAAACATCAAAAATTTCAACATTGAAGATAGGGGCTTGCGGCATCTGATCCTTGGCACCTATGCTACCTGTTCTTTGACATCTATCACATGTTAAGCAAAACATTCGAGCATCTTTGAACAATGTAGGCCAATAAAAACCACTTTCTAACACCTTAAGGGCTGTTCTTTGGGTACCAAAATGTCCCCCACATGCATAAGAATGGCAAAAGCTTATAATTGGATTAAACTCAGATTCATGAACACATCTACGCACAATTTGATCAGGGCAAAATTTCCACAAATATGGGTCGTCCCAAACATAAAAACGTGCATCCTTTTTAAGTTTGTCACTTTGGGACTTGCTTAGAGTGTTTGGAATTTGCTTAGACACCAAATAGTTGACCAAATCAGCGTACCAAGGTATACTTACCTCAATGGACAGTAGTTGCTCATCTGGAAACGTTTCTGAAATGGGAATGGACTCCTCTTCACGCACCATCCGACTTAGGTGGTCAGCCACCACGTTGTCACACCCCTTTTTGTCCCTAATTTCAATGTCGAACTCTTGAAGTAAAACCATCCAGCGAATGAGTCGTGGTTTAGCTTCCTTTTTGGTGAGCAAGTACTTCAGAGCTGCATGATCAGTGAAAACAATGACTTTAGTGCCAATTAAATAAGATCGAAACTTATCTAATGCAAATACAACAGCCAAGAGTTCTTTTTCAGTTGTGGAATAATTCAATTGGGCATCATTTAAGGTGCGTGAAGCATAATAAATGACATGTGGCTGCTTGTTTTTCCTTTGGCCCAAAACAGCTCCAATTGCATAATCCGATGCATCACACATGAGCTCGAAGGGAATGCTCCAATCTGGTGGAGTGATGATTGGTGCCGTGGTGAGCAAGGTCTTGAGATGGTTGAATGCTTTCTCACATGCCTCATTGAATTCAAAAGACACTTCCTTTTGTAGGAGACGGCATAGGGGCTGTGCAATCTTTGAAAAATCCTTGATAAATCGTCTATAGAATCCTGCATGACCAAGGAAAGAACGAACCTCTCTAACCGAAGTAGGAGAGGGTAAGTAACGTACAAGATCTATTTTAGACTTATCAACCTCAATACCTTTTTCAGAGATTATGTGACCCAAAACAATACCTTGTTTAACCATGAAATGACACTTCTCCCAATTTAACACAAGGTTTGTTTCCACACAACGTTTCAAGATTAAAGTGAGATTATCCAAGCAATTATCGAATGAATCACCAAACACACTAAAATCATCCATGAATATCTCAATAATCCTTTCAACATAATCAGAAAATATACTAACCATACACCTTTGAAACGTGGCAGGGGCATTGCACAATCCGAATGGCATGCGTCGATATGCAAATGTTCCAAAGGGACAAGTGAAAGTGGTCTTTTCTTGATCATCCGGGGCTATGACAATTTGATTATAACCAGAGTATCCATCAAGAAAACAATAAAATGAATGACACGCTAACCTCTCAAGCATTTGATCAAGGAATGGCAATGGAAAGTGATCCTTTCTTGTTGTGGCGTTGATCTTCCTATGGTCAATGCACACTCGCCAACCGGTTTGGATTCGGGTGGGCACAAGCTCATTCTCAGCGTTCTCTACAACCGTCACTCCAGATTTCTTGGGAACAACTTGGATAGGTGAGACCCAACGGCTATCAGAGATAGGATAGATCACTCCACAATCAAGTAGCTTGATTATCTCATTTTTCACAACTTCCATCATCGGAGGGTTGAGACGGCGTTGAGCCTCTCTAGTTGGTTTGGCCCCCTCCTCAAGAAATATGTGATGCATACAAGTTGTAGGGCTTATCCCCTTGATGTCGGCTAAAGTCCAACCTAGGGCAGATTTGAACTCCCTTAAAACACGCACTAGCTTCTCTTCTTCTTGTGCTGTGAGGGATGAGGAAATAATGGCAGGTAAGGTCTATTTTTCCCCCAAGAAAACATACTTCAAATGGTTTGGTAATGGTTTAAGTTCAAGGGTAGGTGCCTGAATCACTGAAGGAAGCAACTTATTAGTCGAAACGGGAATTGAATCAAAGTTAGGAGACTTACCATCATGCGTGGGTAATGACTCAAGGGCAGCAACCATCTCAATGAATTCCTCACAAGGGGGCACGGCATGGATTGGTTCATGTGTGCCGTGGGTTAGCACTGGTTCTGCCCACTTGTTGTTGAGCTTCATTCCTCTTGTAATGACCATTTCAAGTGCATCGTCATTCAAATCTTCAAAATACCCCTGCGCCAAAGAATCAATAATATCAATAGAAAAACAAGAGTGATCATCATTAGGATATCTCATGGATTCAGAAATATTGAAATCAATCACTTCCCCATCAAATTGCATTGACAACGTTCCTTTGAACACATCAATCTTGGTGCGGGCTGTCTTCATGAATGGCCTACCAAGGAGAATCGGCAAAGAGGTGGAATGGGTTGAATCTTCCATGTCCAAAACATAAAAATCAGCCGGGAAGACTAAGTGATTCACCTGCACTAGAACATCCTCCAATACTCCTTTTGGATAAGCGTTAGAACGATCAGCCAATTGTATGATCACACCATCCTTTTTCAATTCACCCAAATTCATAGATGCATAAATTGAATATGGCATGACATTTATGGATGCACCTAAGTCAAGCATGGCAGATTCAAAACGAGTATTGCCAATTACACAAGGAATCGTAAAACTACCGGGATCTTTGCATTTAGGGGGCAGTTTACGTTGCAATACGGCTGAGACATTTTCACTTACCTTCACAACTTCCTTGTTCGAAACCCTCTTCCTAGTTGTGCACAGCTCCTTCAGAAACTTGGCATACCTCGGAACTTGCTTAATTGCATCCAAAAGTGGTATATTGACTTGAACTTTCCTAAATGTCTCTAGAATGTCCTTTTCAGCTTCCTCTTTCTTTGTTTGCATGAATCTGCTAGGAAAAGGAACATTCGAAGGAAAAACATTAGTAGGAATTGAATTTGACACATTCTTACCCTTGTTGGACAGATTTGATGGTTTAGGAGCACTTAGGGCCTGCGGCAAAGGTGTAGCCTTCCTTGCCGTGGGTTGGCTTTGTTCCTCCTCTTCAAATTGAAGTTTTTCATCTTCTTTGTGACCTGATGGTTGTGTACCTGCCCCAACTTCTTTTCCACTTCTCAACAATATGGCTTTTGCAGTTTCGAAACCTCCCTTCGGATTGGAATGGTGGAACTAGGGAGTTGGCCTTGGTCTCGAAATTTCCCCATGAACTCGGCCATTTGGCCCATTTGTTTCTTCAACTCATCCACCTCTTTGTCCCTAGTTTGCATATTCTGTGCCATAGAAGTTAGTAATTGAAAAATCTGATCATTGTCAACGGACGAACCTGATTTGGTTTGGGCAGGTTGTGCTTGGGGCTGTGTGGGTGTGTATGGTTTTAAATAGAAACCCGGGGGTTGCTGTCTAAATCCTCCTTGTTGTTGGGGTTGTTGCGGCCCTCTCCATTTGAAATTCGGATGATCTCTCCAGCCGGAATTGTATGTGTTAGAGAAAGGATCACTTCTTGGTTGTTGATTCCCAAATCCCACGGCATTCGCTGATTCCCACCCTCCATTCTCAATCAACTGAGGGTACTTATCCGTGAGATGTCCTTGCATAGAGCACACGCCACAAACAGCCATGCTTTGTGCTTTTGGTCCTTCCACAACCTGAGAAAGAAGAGTAGTAAGATTAGCCATTTGATTTTGAAGTTCGGAAATAGCACTTACCTCATTCAATTGTTGCTGCCGTGGGGGGTTTCTTTGCCCAACACCTTCATATTGTTGAGCGTTCAATGCCCGGTTAGCAATCAAGGTCTTGGCATCCATGGGTGTCTTGTCCACCAAAGCTCATCCCGCTGAGGCATCTAGCATTTGGCGTTCAATTGGTAGAAGCCCCTCGTAGAAATATTGAAGAAGAAGCTCCTCCTTCATTTGGTGCTGTGGACATGAAGCAACAAGAGATTTAAAACGTTCATAATAAGTGGGAAATGATTCACCTTCGTTTTGCTGAATTCCACTTATCCTTTTGCGAAGAAGAATGACTCGAGAAGTTGGGAAGAACTTTTCCAGAAACGCCCGTTTCATGCTCTCCCAAGAGGTGACAGTTCCCGGAGCTAATTCATACAACCAATCTTTAGGCAGTTTTGAGTGTTTTTAGCCTACTTTGTGTCTTTTAAGTCTAGTCTAGTGTTTTCAACTTTGTTTTTACGTTTTTGAGTCAGTTTAGAGGTTTTAGCAAGCCCTCCTAATCCCCGGCAACGGCGCCAAAAATTTGATGCGATGTAAAACAAGCACACAAATTAAACCCTCTTTTGACAATTGTAGTATATGAATAAGTAGGGATCGTTCTAAACCGGGGATTAGGAGGGCTTGCTAAAACCTCTAAACTGACTCAAAAAAGTAAAAACAAAGTTGAAAACACTAGACTAGACTTAAAAGACTCAAAACAGGTTCACAAGACTCAAAGTAGGCTAAAAACACTCAAAATTGCCTAAAAACACAAACTGGGCAGTTTTGGACTCTAAACACAAATTTGGACGAATTTGGGTTTTAACTTGACACAAGACACTGAAATACACAAACAAAACAGATTTTAAACACTTTGAAACAAGAAAGTGAAAGGGGGGTTTTGTTTTGGACGAATTTAAATTTAAGAAAACAGATTATAAACTAAAGCAGATTTTGGACGATTTTGGTAAAATATGGATGACGGGCTAGCTAGAGGCTCTTTCTCCACACGTGACATGTATGCAAACGACTCGATTTCCAGTTACTCCTTCATTGAATTATGAATGACAATGCCCCAAATTAACCGTGACATCACTAGTTAACCCTCAGATTTTCCTTGTGTTATTGGATTGGATGACATCATTCGACAACCCAAAGCATTCTTCAAAAGTCCCCTACATGACATCATAATAGAGATACAATCAAAGATCATTACGTTCAATGAAAATCATAAGCATTGACAAAGCACTTGTAACTATGACATCATGATACTCGTGCTAGGAATTGAACTTAACGCGATCGTGACCAGCGACCTTCACTACACATGAATATAAGTTTGTAACGATTATGTGAAACTCCCTTATACTCTAGCATCAGATTTATGCATGCCAACTAAGTATCGATCCTTAATCAACAAACACAAATAAGTTATCAATTCCACAGTTAAGCCAATTACATTCACAACTCACGAATTCATAACTGGAATTTATCAACTCAATTTGCATACATAATCATGGCTTTGAAATCACCCCTAGCCAAGAGGGGTTTAGCCACTCATGTTCACAGCAAAACAAAAGGAAAAGAAATTAAACATTGTAAACATAGAACGAATTACACCTAGAACGCTCCAACAATCAAGCTTGAACGTCCAAGAGTCCTTCCTTCTTCCTTCTTGCTGCGGCACAAAGGTGGGTGAAGTGTATGGGATGTGTTTTGGGGTCAGGAATGTGTTTTGGGTGAAAGGAAGTTGCGGCAAGGGAGTTGGGATGGTTTCTGGCGTGAATGAATGATTGGGTGAGTGAATGGATCTCTTTTGTGCGGCACAAGGAAGGTTTATTTAAGGAATTAGGGTAATAAAGCTAGGGAACAATTTAGGAAACAGAAATTAAATCAAAACCTGAAGGGAAAAAGGAATTAAAGTCAGAATCCCAAGGGAATTGGGCAAGTAGGTGCGGCAAAGGTGGAAAGGGTAAGGCAAGGCCTTGCAAGGCAAGGCAAAAGGGTTTCCTTTCTGTTTTGGTTCCAGATTTTGGGTAATAAAGGGATGCCTTGCACGGCAAGGATGGGGAAAGCAAGGGAAGGTGCGGCAAGAGTTCTTTAGGTACAAGGGAGGTTCACTTTGTGTCCTAAAATGTATAGGAAGCCTTCAATGTTGCTGGAACTTAGGAATATTTAGGATTAGGAAAGGTCAACCCAAAATAGGAAATATTGGCTTAACTTTCCTACTTCAAGTAGGAATCCTTCTTTGATTAGGAATCCTTTTTTGATTAGGAATCCTTCTTTGATTAGGAATCCTTCTTTGATTAGGAATCCTTCTTTGATTAGGAATCCTTCGTTGATTTGGAATCCTTCTTTGATTAGGAATCCTTCTTTGATTAGGAATCCTAACTTTTTCAAGTCTTCAATTTCGTCCATTCCTTTTGCTCCAAACATGTGATGTCCATCCCAAGCCCAATTTTGCTCCAAAAAGCTCCAAAATGCACTTTCTTGCATACTTTGCCCTTAGAACCTGAAAACACACGAAAATGGCTTAAAAGACTAAAATAACTAAGAAAACACAACATAAATGCACAAGAACAAGCCAACTAAGTCGCCTAAATATGCTCCTATCACATGACAAGATGATTCGTAGCAAGCTGTTCTCTATAGGGCAGAAAGTGTTACTTTTCAATTCTCGCCTTCGTCTATTTCTAGGTAAGTTGCGTTCTAAGTGGATTGGTCCTTTTGTGGTTACTAATGTTTTTCCTCATGGTGCAGTCCAAATTCAAAGTTTAAAGACGCAACAAGAATTCAAAGTGAATGGACATCGATTGAAGCCATATTATGAGCACTTTGAAGAGCACATTACGGAGGACATATCCTTTAATGCTGTGGGCCCCATTGAAGAATAGAAGGAAGGTTCGTCCGGCTGGAAGACGTTAAAGCAAGCGCTTCTTGGGAGGCAACCCATGCAAATAAAGACGACCTAGGAACTCTCCGGCTCCACAACCAGATTTGCGTTTCTAAACCCTACTCTTTATTGCTTTTCCTTTGCCATCTTTGTTATGTTAGTTAGTTGTGTTGATTGCTGTTTGCTTTCTGTGAGTATATGTTTGAAACATTGAGGACAATGTTTGGTTTAAGTGTGGGGGGGTAAACGAAGTGTTTTCATTGAAAAATTCGTGGGTTTTTATCACCTATCACTTCTAAAGTTGTTTTTCACTGTTTTTGAGTGTTTTTAGGGTGTTTTGAAGTATTTTTATGTGTTTTGAACGAAAAATACAAAAATTTTGAAAAAAATCGAAAATTGTTTTGAAAAACCCAAAAAAAGAGTCGTTTTTGAGTCGTTTTTTTGTGTTTGTGTCTTAGGGTACCTTCCAACACAATGATGATGATTTGGTTTTTAATTGCATAACTGTTAAAGAAAGTTACAAACATGGACGGAGGTTTGAATTGCTCTCTGGTTTATGCTTGATTATGGTTATAGTTCATGAATTCATGTTTAATCAAAAAGGATAAAATCAGTTTTTGTAACATGCTTGAAGGAAGTAACTCAAACTAACGCTACAACCCTGAAAGACTTGAGCCTTTAACGTTCTTTGGAGAGTTAAAAATCTGTGCATTCTTTGTTTTCTAAAGTCGTTGCATGATCTCATTATTCTTTGCTTGGTTGCTACTTGGAATGCGTTTCATCATTTAGTTCCAAATACTAGAACTCATACCCGTTTCATTCAAAGCATGAAATTGATTAGCATAACACATAACAAGATGAAGTTGTTTAGTTAAAACCCGAGCCAAAAAGCCTAACCCTTTGCATATGTATTGTAGGTCTAACCCCTTTGAGCCTTGTTTAGCCTATGTTTTTTGTTTAACCACATTATCCCTACCTAGCCTAGATTAGGACCATGCTTACCCTTGTTCTTAAGGCATAGTGAGCATGACCTAAGAATGAATTCCCTTTGTTCGTTATTTGGGCGGCAAAACAAGTGTGGGGGAAAGGATTTATGTGTCTGATTGTGTGCCAACAAGACAAACAAGGGCACGGGCAAAAGAAAGAAAAAGAGAGAGAAAAAAGAAAGAAGAAAATTCGTGTGAAAAAGAAAAGAAAAAGAAAAGTTGTGAAAAAGTATGAAAAGTGTTCAAAATAAGTGAGATTAAAGCTCACAAGTGTTGGTTGTTGCAGAAGGGGTCCAAAAAGTTGAATTCGGCCCTAAAATATGTGTAATCTTCCCTTTTGTGTTCAAAATGTGCGGCTGCATTCAAGAAAGGGAGTTCTAAGTGTCATATTCATTACTTTGCTTGCTATTGCTTTAAGAACGTTTGTTTTCCTTACCTTTCTTTGTTAGCCAATACCCCCTAGCCCCGTTATAACCCTATACTTCAATCTTGAGTGTTGTGTGTTTCAATATGTGGAGTTTGGGATTGGTATGAGCATATGGTGTCCCTGGTTCTCGCATCTAAGTAGTAGCATTCCGTTCATGAGATTATATATAAACATGCATTCCAGAAATTACTTTTCTTGTTATACACATATGTGAGTATTAGTTTCATATTTACATCAATCTTCTCACATATAACTAGTGTAGGGAGTGTAGTCAGACAATCTGTGTGATTGAGTGCATATCTAGTAAGGAATTGAGGGATTCTCTAAGGCATGTTACTACATTCAAAACGTTGTTTTAATTGATTAAATGCGAGCTAATGTGTGGTAACTTTGATTAAGTATGTGCTCAAGGGCAGGGATAACTAAAATCTGTGGGAGTAATGATCTTTGGCATGTTATGTATCATTGAAGATCCCTGAGGTGAACGTTGGAAGGTTTAGGTTACGTTTTGTTTGTTTTGTTTTGCTCGAGGACTAGCAAAAGTTAAGTGTGGGGGAATTTGATAGGAGCATATTTATGCTACTTAGTTAGTGTGTTTTCTTGCATTTGCTTAGCTATTTGTTGCTTAGTATAGTGTTTAAAGTCATTTTCGTGTGTTTTTAGGTCCAAGAAGCAAAGTTGGCAAAAAGATGCATTTTGGAGCATTTTAGAGCAAATCTGGGCTTGGAATGGATAGCACAAGCAATGGGCATGAAGATGGACGAATTTGGAGTCTAAATGGAGTTAGGAATATGTTTCAAGGTTGGAGAAATAAATTCAAATCATTGAAGATAAGGAATCAGCTCAAAAGAAGGAGAATTATCCAAAACATTATCCAAACAACCTTATCTTATCTTATCTTATCCAACCCTTATCTTATCTTAACAAACCTTATCCTCTCCTAATCCTTTTCTAATTCAATTCCTGGTACAATGAGGGTTTATTTTCTGATTGGGGGACATTTAAATTAAGTTTCTAGAAACCCTAAGCCTTGCCGCACCTAGCCTTCTAGAAAACCTGATTTCCTTGCCTTGCAAGGCTTTCTAGAAGCCTTATCCCTCCTTATCCAAATCTGCCGCACCTTAGGCCCTTTCCCATTAGAAATCTGATTGTTTTGAGCCTATTTCTAGATGGATTTGGCTTTCTAGAAGTCCTAATCTGATTCACCTAGGGTTTTTGGTGCCTATATATATATTAATCCACCCTCTGCCGTGCCATATCATCCACACAAACCCAGAAAACCCCTCTTGTGCCGCAGCTATTCAAGGAAGGAAGGAGAAGGTGCCACTCTAAGTCGTGACTATTGCTGGAGCGTTCTTAGGTGTTGTCTATCTTTGTTTTCAATGTTTCAATTCAGTTTTCTTTGTTTAATTGCTATCATGAGGAACTAAACCCCTATTAGTTAGAGGGGGAATTTGAAGCCATGAATATATGTTTCTTATGATTTGATTCATTCCAGTTACGATTTCATGAATTCTGAATGTGGTTTACTTTTCTGTGCTTATTAAGAACTTGTTTATGTATGTGGGTTGGGGGTCGACACTTGATTTACATGCATAAATTTGATGCTAGGATATAAGGGAATTGCACCTAATCGTTATGAACTTATATTCATGAGTAGTAAAGATCGCTAGTCACGATTATGTGAAGTAAATCCTAGGTTGGATTAACATGCGTCTTCCATAGTTATGAATGCCTTGTCAATGTTCATGATTTCCATTGAACTTAATGATCTTTGTTGAATGTCTCTATCATGCGTATTCCATAGTTAGGGAGTTTGAGAAAGAATAATTTGGTTGTGATGCGTTATCCATTCAATTCAATGAATCTAGGGAAATCTGGGAATTGATTAGTTCAATACAATTAATTCGGAACATTGTCATTCATGGTTTATCGAAAGAGTAACTGGGAATCAAGTTGTAAGCATATGTTTATGTGTGGATAAGGATCCCTCTAACTAGCCATTCACCCATTTAAATCACCAATTTCGTGTCTTTTTAAGTTTTCTTTACAATTTTGTTTGTTTAAGTTTAAATTCGTTCAAAACCAATCCCCTGCTTTTAGTTTGTGTTAGTAGAGTCTAAATTCGTCAAATCTTGAGTCTCTTAGTCTTTTGAGTCAATTTGAGTCTTAATTTCGTTCAAATCAATCTTAGGTGTTAGTTTTGAGTCTAAAGAATCTGTTCTGTGTGTTTTAAGTCTAATTTAGCTTGTTTTGAGTGTCTAGAATCCAGAAACTGTCTAGTTTGAGTTCTATTTGCTGTTTCGAGTTAATTGAGTCTAGTTTAGTGTTTTAAAGTTTATATAGTGTAGATTAGCATCCCTTCTAATCCCCGGCCTGAAACGATCCCTACTTTCATATACTACGTCGATAGGGTTTTAATTTGAGTGTCAAGTAATTCTCACATCACTAGCCCATCATCCATCTTATTCCCCAAATTCGTTTTAAAAGCTGTTTAGTTTTACAATCTGTTTTGTTAGTTTAAATTCGTCCAAAACAAAACCCCCTTTTACTTTCTTGTTTCAAAGTGTTGAAAATCTGTTTTGTTTCTGTTTTTAAGTGTTTTGAGTCAAGCCATAACCTTATTTTCGTCCAAAATTGTGTTTAGTGTCAGAAACTGCCTAGTTAGTGTTTTTAGGCAGTTTTGAGTGTTTTTAGCTTATTTTGAGTCTTGTGAACTTGCCTTGAGTCTTTTGAGTCTTTTCAAACGTTTTTAACTTTGTTTTAATGTTTTTGAGTCATTTTTGAGGTTTTAGCAAGCCCTCCTAATCCCCGGTTTAGAATGATCCCTACTTGCATTTATATTACGATTTGACAACAAGAGGGTTTAATTTGTGTGCTTAACTTGTTTCGCATCAGGGTTCACTTTGTCCAACACCTTCATATTGTTGTGCATTTAAGGCTCGATTTGCGATGAGAATCTTTGCATCAACGGGCGTTTTGTCCACCAAAGCACCACCTGCTGAGGCATCTAGCATCTGCCTCTCAATGGGAAGAAGTCCTTCGTAAAAGTATTGAATGAGAAGCTCTTCTTTCATTTGATGTTGAGGACATGAGGCAACAAGACCCTTGAAACGTTCATAATATGCTGGGAATGATTCGTCTTGGTTTTGTTGAATCCCGCTAATCTTCTTCCTCAAAAGTATAACTCTAGAAGTTGGGAAGAATTTCTCTAAAAACGCTCTTTTCATGCTTTCCCAAGATGTGACAGTTCCAGGCGCCAATTCGAATAACCAATCCTTAGCTTTATCTTTCATCTTCAGAATATTCCCATCGACATTAATAGGAGTCATGCTTGAACAAACAACTTCAAATTCCTTTAAGTGCTTGTTTGGATCGTCCATGGACAGCCCATGGTATTTTGGAACATGATGCAACAAGCTAGACTTCAGTTCAAATTCATCGGTCTTGCCTTCACTTGCCGCAGGGTATTGGATACATAAAGGCACAACATTATCCAACCCCGAGGCTGAAAGCTCTTTAATTGTACAATTGTCCGCTGCCATGACTTGTTCGTCTTCCTCCTCTTCTCCAAATTCGGATTCTCTGCTTGAAATAGATGGAGTGGGTGGCAGCTTCCTCTTGTTTCTTCTCAACGTTCGCTCAAAATCGTCGTCAAACTCAAAGATGTGCTCGTGAACTGGTTGAGAACTCCGAGTCATACACTAGTACCTGAACCAAAGGAAAAGAAACCAAAAGAAAAACTCGACAAAAACAAGGGATTAGCAAACTTGCTAATCCCCGGCAACGGCGCCAAAAATTTGATGTGAAATTAAATCGCACACAAACTTAAACCCTTATCAATGTAGTATGTGAAAGTAGGGATCGTTCTAAGCCGGGGATTAAAGGGATTGCTAATCTACACAAATTAGACTCTAAAACAATAAAGTGGACTTTAAACAATGAAAACAAGTACTAGGGATCAATTTGGACGAATTTTAACTCTAGACACCTTAAAGAACCTAACTTGACTCAAATAACTCAAAACAGCAAATAGAATTCAATTAAACAGTTTCTGGACTCTAGAGACTCAAAACAAGCTAAATAGACCTAAAACACACAAAACAAGTTATCTAGACTCTAAACTAATACCTAAGATTGATTTGAACGAAATTAAGACTCTAATTGACTCAAAAGACTAGAAAACAAAAGTTCTTACGAATTTAGACTATCTTAACACAAATTAAGAGCAAGGGATTGTTTGAAAACAGATTTAAACTTAAGCAAAACAGAATTGTAAACTAGACTTAATTTTGTACGAAATTGGTGATATAAATGGGTGAATGGCTAGCTAGAGGGTCCTTCTCCACACATGACACATATGCAACACAAATCGATTTCCAGTTGTTCTTTCTATAAACCATGAACAACAACGTCCCAAATTAATCGTGATTGCACGCATTAACCTTCAGATTTTCCTAAGTTCATTGAATTTGGACGTAGCGCCGCAAACCAAATTATTCTTATCAAGTTCCCTATATGACTGCATACTAGAGATACATATCAAAGATCATTAAGCTTTGTGAAAATCATAAGCATTGACATGACATTCGTGACTATGACTGCATGACACTCCTGCCACGAATTTACTTAACGCGATCGTGACTAGCAACCTCCAGTACTTGTAAATATAAGTTTGTAACTATTAGGTGAAACTCCCTTATATTCTAGCATCAAATTCATGCATGCAAATTAAGTATGCATCCCTAATCAACATACAAGAATAAGTTTTAAATCAAACAGTTAAGCAAATTGCATTCACGATTTATGAAATCACAATTGGATGAAATCAATTCATATCACATATATGCTCATAGTTTCGAATTCCCCCTAGCTAAGAAGGGGTTTAGTTCCTCATGATCGCAAATAAACAAAGGCAATTAAATTTAAACATCAAAAGTAAAGATAGAATACACCTAGAAACGCTTCAGATTTCTTCCTTCCTTCCTTTGCAAAGCTGTGGCACAATGAGGTTGAATGGTAGATGGTGGTGATCTGAATGGTGCAGCATAAACTTGTATTTATAGGGGAAGGGTGCGGCACAAACTTTTGGTGTAGGAAAAGGATTGCAAAACATAGTTTGTGTAGGAAAATAATAACACAATCCTAAGGGGAAAAGGTTATGTAATCCCAGCAGGAAATATGACATCTAGAAGATCAAAAAACCAAGGGATCTAGGACAAAGGTGCGGCTCCTTTATAGGAGAGGATGAGGTTCCTAGAAATCAGGTTTTTATGTCTCCTAAACTGAAATTAACACCCTTTTGCAGCAGGAATTAAGTTAGGAAAGGATTAGGATAGGATAAGATAAGGCAAGGTAAGATAAGGTTAGTTTGGATAAGATACGGTTGGATAAGGTTTTGGATAATTCTCCTTCTTTATAGCTGATTCCTTATCTTCAATGACTTGAATTTATTTCTCCAACTCTTTTGCACATTCCTAGCCTCTCTTGAACTTCAAATTCGTCCATCCATCTTGCTCCATACTTGTGCCATCCATTCCAAGCCCAAAACTGCTCTAAAATGCACCAAATTGCATCTTTTTGCCAACTTTGCCAATTGGACCTACAAACACACGAAAATGACTTAAGACACTATAATAAGCAACAAATAACTAAATAAATGCAAGAAAACACACTAACTAAGTCGCATAAATATGCTACTATCACTTGAGGCATTGGCTAACAAGGAAAGGTTAGGGATAAACAAAAGTTCTTAAAGAAATAGTAAACAAAGCAATGAAATCAACACTTAGAATTCAATTTTGAATGCAGAAATCAACTTTAAACAGAAAAGGGAAGATTTACACACTCTAGGGCCGAATTTTGATGTTTTGGACCCTTTCTTCAACAAACAACACTTTAGAACTCTTTTTCATTCTTTTCACAACTTTTCTTTTTTTCCTTTCTATTTTCCACGAATTTTTTCTTTTCTTTTCTACCCGTGCCTTATTTCTTTTTCTTGGCACACACACACACACAAATCCCTTCCCCCACACTTGTTTTTCTGCAAAAGGACAATCAAAAGGAATTCATTTTAATTCATGCTTCACTATCCTTTAAGAACAAGGGTATGGATGATACTAAACTAGGCTAGGTGAGGATAATGTGGTTAACAAAGAACATAGGCTAAACAAGGCTCAAACGGGGTTTAAACCTACAAAACATATGAAGAAGGGGGTTCGGCTATTTGGCTGTGGTGGTTCACTAAATAACTTCATCTTGATCGTGTGTTATGCAAATCAATGTCATGCTTTGAATGAAATGGGCATGAGTTCTAGTATTTGGAACTAAATGATGAAACGCCTTCTAAGTAGCAACCAAGCAAAGAATAATGAGATCATGGAACGACTTTAGAAAACAAGAATGCACAGATTATCAACTCTCCAAATAAACGTTTTAGGCTCAAGTCTCTCAAGGTTGTAGCGTTAATTTGAGTTCCTTCCTTCAAGCATGTTATAAAAACTGATTTTTCCTTTATGATTGCATGTGAATTCATAAATTATAACCACAACCAAGCATAAACCAAAGAGTAAATCAAACTTTCATCCATGTTTATAACTCTCTTTAACAGTCATGTAATTAAAAAGCAAATCCCCATCATTGTGTTGGAGGGTACCCTAAGACAAAAACAAAAACACAAAAACAACTCTTTTTGGGTTTTTCAAAACAATTTTTCAAATTTTTATGAGATTTTCGGAATTTTATGCCAAAACACACTAAAACACTCCAAAACAGCTTAAAAACACTTAAAAACAGCAAGGAACAACTTTTGAAGTAATGGGTGATAAAATCCCACGAATTTCAAGCAAAAACACTTGTTTACCCCCCCCCCCCCCCCCCCCCCCACACTTAAATCAAACATTGTCCTCAATGTTTCAAGCATAAACTCAGAAAACAAACAAACAACGAATAAACACACTCAACATGGCAGAATAGAAATAACAACAAAGAGAAGGGTTTAGGAATGCAAATCTGGAATTGGAGTGATTCCTAGGTCTTCCTTTGTTGAATTGATGTGAAAATTAACTTGACACACAAATTAAACCCTCTTTTTGACAGTTGTAGTATATGTATAAGTAGGGATCGTTCTGGACCGGGGATTAGGAGGGATTGCTAAACACTTGAAACTGACTCAAAAACGTAAAAACAAAGTTTAAAACACTAAACTAAACTCAAAGAATGCAAGACTAAATTCTAAAACACTAAAACAACTCAAAAGACTCAAAACAGCACAAAAACACTCAAAACTGCCTAAAAACACAAACTGGGCAGTTTTGGACTCTAAACACTACTTTGGACGAAAATAAGGTTTTAACTTGACTCAAGACACTTAAAAACACAAATCAAAACAGATTTTAACTAATCTAACACTTCAAAATAAAGGGGGATTTGTTTTTGACGAATTTAAAACTAAAAATAGAAACTTTGCATAAAAAAACTTTAGAAAAACGATTTTGATGAATTAAGAAGGGTGAAAGGCTAGTTAGAGGGATCCTCATCCACACATGAACATATGTATACAACTTGATTCCCAGTTACTCTTTCGATAAACCATGAATGACAATGTTCCGAATTAATTGTATTGAACTAATCAATTCCCAGATTTCCCTAGATTCATTGAATTGAATGGATAACGCATCACAACCAAATTATTCTTTCTCAAACTCCCTAACTATGGAATACGCATGATAGAGACATTCAACAAAGATCATTAAGTTTAATGGAAGTCATGAACATTGACAAGGCATTCATAACTATGGAAAACGCATGTTAATACAACCTAGGGTTTACTTCACATAATCGTGACTAGCGATCTTTACTACTCATGAATATAAGTTCATAACGATTAGGTGCAATTCCCTTATATCCTAGCATCAAATTTATGCATGCAAATCAAGTGTCGACCCCCAACCCACATACATAAACAAGTTCTTAATAGGAACAGAAAAGTAAACCACATTCATAATTCATGAAATCGTAACTGGAGTAAATCAAATCATAAGAAACATATATCCATGGCTTCAAATTCCCCCCCCCCCCTAACTAATAGGGGTTTAGTTCCTCATGATAGCAATTAAACAAAGAAAACTGAATTGAAACATTAAAAACAAAGGATAGAATACACCTAGAAACGCTCCAGATTTCTTCCTTCCTTCCTTTGCAAAGCTGCGGCACAAGAGTGTGTGGTGAATGGATGTAGGTGAGTTATGGTAGAGGGTGGTGGTCTGAATGGTGCAGCAAAAGGGTCAATTTATAGGGGGAGGTGCGGCATTAAGGCTTTAGGAATCAGAGAAGAATTACACAACCTAAACCCATCAGGAATAGGCCATCTAGAAGGTAGGAAACCCCAAAAGACAAGGATTTCATGCGGTAGATATTTGTGTTTACCTAGCAGGAAATTTGGTCTTCTAGAAGAACTAAAACCACTTAGGAGAAGGGATAAGGGTGCGGCAAGGACTTAGGGTTTCTAGAAACCTAAATTAAATGTCCCCCAATCAGAAAATAAACCCTCATTGTACCAGGAATTGAGTTAGAAAAGGATTAGGATAGGATAAGGTTAGTTAAGATAGGATAAGGACTGGATAAGATAAGATAAGATAAGGTTGTTTGGATAATGTTTTGGATAATTCTCCTTCTTTGAGCTGATTCCTTATCTTCAATGATTTGAATTTATTTCTCCAACCTTGAAACATATTCCTAACTCCATTTGGACTCCAAATTCGTCCATCTTCTTGCCCACTGCTTGTGCTATCCATTCCAAGCCCAGATTTGCTCTAAAATGTTCCAAAATGCATCTTTTTGCCAGCTTTGCTTCTTGGACCTAAAAACACACGAAAATGACTTTAAACACTATACTAAGCAACAAATAGCTAAGAAAATGCAAGGAAACAAGCTAACAAATTTGCATAAATATGCTCCTATCATGAATGCATGGGTTGCCTCCCAAGAAGCGCTTGCTTTAACGTCTTGCAGCCGGACGAAGAACTCATTCACTCCCCATTGGAGCCCACGGCTTAGAGAGGGATCTCCTCCACAACCTCCAATCCACTTAGAACGTAACTTACCAGGGAATAAACGTAAACGGGAGTTGAAAAGCAACATTTTCTGGCCAATGGAGATTGTTTTGCCCCGAATCATCTTGTCATGAAACGCCTTTGTTTTCTCCTTGTAAATTCGAGCATTCTCATATGCTTTGTTCCTTAGCTCCTCAAGTTCATTCAATTGGAGCTTTCTATGCATTCCAGCAGCATCTAAGTCTAAATTGAATGTTTTCACAGCCCAATGCGCCTTGTGCTCTAGTTCCACAGGTAGGTGACATGGCTTGCCATAGATGAGCCGAAATGGAGACATACCTAGAGGTGTTTTGTAGGCAGTTCGATATGCCCACAGTGCATCATCTACACGCAGGCTCCAATCCTTCCGGGTTGGCCCAACGGTCTTCTCCAAGATTTGCTTGATTTCTCTATTCGAAACTTCGGCTTGGCCACTTGTTTGAGGATGGTAAGGTGCCGAAACCTTATGCTTGACATTGTATTTCTTAAACAGCGCCTCAATGGTCCGATTGCAAAAATGTGAGCCTCCATCACTGATGAATACCCGTGGCATCCCAAATCTAGAGAAAATGTTAGTTTTGATGAAATTTGCAACCACTCTAGAATCGTTAGTACGGGTAGCCTTTGCTTCTACCCATTTGGACACATGATCAACTGCAAGCAAGATATAAGTGAAACCATATGAAGAAGGAAAGGGATGCATGATATCAATACCCCAAACATCAAAAATTTCGACATTGAAGATAGGGTTTTGCGGCATTTGGTCTTTGGCACCTATGGAACCTGTTCTTTGATATCTATCACATGTGAAGCAAAACGTTCGAGCATTTTTAAACAATGTAGGCCAATAAAAACCACATTCTAACACCTTGAGGGCTGTTCTTTGGGTGCCAAAATGACACCCACATGCATAAGAGTGGCAAAAGGTTAGAATGGAATTAAACTCAGAATTGTGCACATATCGTCGAACAATCTGATCTGGGCAATACTTCCACAAATATGGATCATCCCACACATAAAATCGTGCATCATTCTTAAGTTTGTCACGTTGGGGTTTAGTGAAAATGGTTGGAAAACGTTTAGTTACCAAGTAGTTCACGAAATCTGCGTACCACGGTTCACTTACCTCGGTGGACAACAATTGCTCATCCGGGAATGTCTCTGAAATAGGGAGAGAGTCCTCTTCATGCACCATACGGCTCAGGTGGTCAGCCACCACGTTTTCACTCCCTTTCTTGTCCCGAATTTCAATGTCAAATTCTTGTAGTAGAAGCATCCAACAAATCAGCCTTGGCCTCCTTCTTGGTGAGAAGATACTTCAAGGCTGCATGGTCAGAATATACAATCACTTTAGTGCCAATTAAGTATGAACGAAGTTTATCGAAAGCAAAAAGTACAGCTAGAAGTTCTTTTTCCGTTGTGGAGTAGTTCAATTGGGCATCATTGAGAGTCCGAGAGGCGTAGTATATGACATGCGGGTGCTTGTCTTTTCTTTGCCCCAAAACAGCTCCTAATGCATAGTCGGATGCATCGCACATAAGCTCGAAAGGAAGGCTCCAATCTGGTGGAGTGATGATGGGAGCCGAGGTGAGTGATTCTTTGAGACTGTTGAATGTCGTTTCACACTCCTTGTTGAACTCAAAGGCCACTTCCTTTTGAAGCAATTGGCACAGGGGTTGTGCAATCTTTGAAAAGTCCTTGATGAATCGCCTATAAAACCCTGCATGGCCAAGAAAAGAACGTACCTCTCTAACTGAAGTAGGAGAGGGTAAGTAACGCACAAGATCTACTGTAGACTTATCAACCGCAATGCCTTTTTCAGAAATTATGTGACCCAAAACAATACCTTGTTTAACCATAAAATGACATTTCTCCCAATTTAACACAAGGTTTGTTTCAATGCAATGTTTCAAGATTAAAGTGAGATTATTCAAGCAACCATCAAATGAATCACCAAACACACTAAAAATCATCCATGAATATCTCAATGATCTTTGATAGGAGCATATTTACATCACTTAGTTAGCTTGTTTCCTTGCATTTAGGTTGTTAGTTCTTAGTTATTTTAGTCTTTTAAGCCATTTTCGTGTGTTTTCAGGTTCTCAGGGCTAAAGGAATAAGAAAGTGCATTTTGATGCCTTTTGGAGCAGTTTTGGGCTTGGAATGGATTCCACATGCTTGGAGCTAAGTGGATGGACGAAATTGAAAATCAAATGAGCTTAGGATTGAATGAAGAATGAAGAGTTCAAAATTGGAAGCCAAAGTTTCTAAAGTTGGAAGTTTCTATTCTTGGAGGTTTCCATTCTTGAAAGTTTCTATTCTTGGCTTAGAAGTTTCCTAATCCTTCCTCACCTATGTTCCAGCCATAAAAGGGTTTCAAAACATGTTAGGTTGCCTCATTACATGTTTCTAGAACTCCTAGAACCTTTCCCTAACCTTACCGCATATCTCATTTCCCTTTTCTTCCAAAATCTGCCACATAAGTGCCTTTCCCTTTCTCTCCACAACCTTGCCGCACAAGGGATCCTGTTCTTTCCTATTTTCTGACCCAAAATCACATTCCCTTTGTGTTCTATGCCTTCCCGCACAAGGAGGAGCCTTTCTTACTTATTTTGTGCCTCAAAACACATTCCTAAATATGTCTTACATATTTTGCCGAATTTCACTTTCTTATTCTCTTTGATTTTCTGATTCTTTCTTACCTATTAAATTGTGAGACAAATTAGCTAAGTTATGAACCTTTCCTATTATTTTCTAATTGCCTTTCAACCCTAGCCCTATAAATAAAGCCATCCGCACTATTTAGTCTCTCTCCCTCTCTAAACAGATTCTCTGCATCAATTCCATCCACCTATCTACCTATCCATCCTCTACCACCCATCACCACCCATTCTACACACCTTAACCCCTTGTGCCGCAGCTCTAAAAAGGAAGAAGGAGAGGATTAACTTGAAGCCGTGCCTAGCCATTCAAGACATTGGATTGCTGGAATGTTTCTAGGTGTAATCTATCTTTGTTTTCAATGTTTAATTTAATTTCTCTTTGTTTTGCTGTGAACATGAGGAACTAAGCCCTTTTGGCTAGGGGGCTATTCAAAGCCATGAATATGACTGCAATATGATTTGATTACATCCAGATGTGATTCATAAGTTGTGAATTCAATTTACTTATCTGTTGAATTAAAACTGATTTGTGTGTGTTGGTTGAGAGTGCACGCTTAATTTTCATGCATAAATCTGATGCTAGGATATAAGGGAGTTTCACCTAATCGTTATGACCTTATATTCATAAGTAGTGAAGGTTGCTAGTCACAATTGTGTTAAGTAAATTCCTGGCATAAGTATCATGCAATTCATAGTTACGAGTGCCCTGTCAATGCTTATGATTTTCAGAGAACTTAATGATCTTTGCTTGTGTCTCTATTATGCAATTCATGTAGGGAACTTGTGGAGAATGCTTTGGGTTGTTGTATGCAATCATCCAATTCAATAAAATTAGGAAAATCTGAGGGTTAATTAGTGCAATTCACGGTTAATCTGGGGCTTTGAGAATTCATGGTTTATTGAAAAGCAACTAGAAATCGTTTTGTTTGCAAGTATGTCATGTGTGGAGAAGAACCTCCTAACTAGCCCATCATCCATCCAATTCACCAATTTCGTGCAAATCTGTTTAGTTTTAGTTTTAGTTTTGTTTTTAGCTTAATTTCGTCCAAAACCCAATTCCCATTTAATTAAGTGTGTTAGATTAGTTAGAAGTGTGTTTAAATCTGTCTAAATTAGTGTTTTGAGTCTTACTAGTCTGGAATTCGTCCAAATCAGTTCCTAGTGTCTGTTTTGAGTCTTTTTGGTTGTTTTAAGCTGTTTTGAGTCTTTAAGTTTGTTTTGAGTCTTGTGAGTCTTGTTAAGTGTTTTTAACTTTGTTTTTATGTTTTTGAGTCAGTTTAGAGGTTTTAGCAAGCCCTCCTAATCCCCGGTCCAGAACGATCCCTACTTGCATCTATACTACAATTGTCAACAAGAGGGTTTAATTTGTGTGCTGTTTTACATCGCATCAATCTTTTCAACATAATCAGAGAATATACTAACCATACACCTTTGAAACGTGGCAGGAGCATTGCATAGACTGAAGGGCATGCGTCGATAGGCAAATGTACCAAAGGGGCACGTGAATGTGGTCTTTTCTTGGTCATCCGGCGCTATAACAATCTGATTATACCCGGAATATTCATCAAGAAAACAATAAAACACATGACCGGCTAACCTCTCTAACATTTGGTCCATAAACGGCAAAGGGAAGTGATCCTTCCTTGTTGTGGTGTTGATCTTCCTATAGTCGATGCACACCCGCCAACCTGTTTGGATTCGGGTGCGCACAAGCTCGTTCTCTTCATTTTTCACAACCGTCACTCCGGACTTCTTAGGAACAACTTGGACCGGAGAGACCCAACGGCTATCATAAATTGGGTAAATCACCCCACAATCTAGGAGCTTGATGATTTCTTTCTTTACAACGTCCATCATGGGTGGATTGAGTCGGCGTTGTGCTTCTCTAGATGGTTTGGCGCCTTCTTCCAAGAGTATTCGATGCATGCAAGTGGTTGGGCTAATTCCCTTTATATCGGCCAATGTCCACCCAATGGTAGTTTTGTATTCCCGAAGCACTCTCACCAACTTGTCCTCCTCTTGTGCCGTTGATGCGAAACAAGTTAAGCACACAAATTAAACCCTTTTGTTGACAATTGTAGTATAGATGCAAGTAGAGATCGTTCTGGACCGGGGATTAGGAGGGCTTGCTAAAACCTCTAAACTGACTCAAAAACATAAAAACAAAGTTAAAAACACTTAACAAGACTCACAAGACTCAAAACAAACTAAAAAGACTCAAAATAGCTTAAAACAACCAAAAAGACTCAAAACAGCTTAAAACAACCAAAAAGACTCAAAACAGACACTAGGGACTGATTTGGACGAATTCTAGACTAGTAAGACTCAAAACACTAAATTGGACAGATTTAAACACACTTCTAACTAATCTAATACAAGAAAGTAAAGGGGGATTGGGTTTTGGACGAAATTAAGCTGAAAACAAAACATAAACTAAAACTAAATAGATTTGCACGAAATTGGTGAATTGGATGGATGATGGGCTAGCTAGAGGCTCTTTCTCCACACATGACATGTATGCAAACGACTCGATTTCCAGTTACTCCTTCATTGAATTATGAACGACAATGCCCCAAATTAACCGTGACATCACTAGTTAACCCTTAGATTTTCCTTGTATTATTGGATTGGATGACATCATTAGACAACCCAAAGCATTCTTCAAAAGTCCCCTACATGACATCATAATAGAGATACAATCAAAGATCATTACGTTCAATGAAAATCATAAGCATTGACAAAGCACTTGCAACTATGACATCATGTCACTCATGCTAGGAATTGAACTTAACGCGATTGTGACTAGTAACCTTCACTACAGATGAATATAAGTTTGTAACGATTATGTGAAACTCCCTTATACTCTAGTATCACATTTATGCATGCCAATTAAGTGTCGACCCTCAATCAACAAACACAAATAAGTTCTTAATCAAACAGTTAAGCCAATTGCATTCACAATTCAAGAATTCATAACTGGAATTTATCACTCAAATTGCACACATAATCATGGCTTTGAAATCACCCCTAGCCGAGAGGGGTTTAGCTCCTCATGTTCACAGCAAAACAAAGAGAAATTAAATTAAACATTGAAAACAAAGATAGATTACACCTAGAAACGTTCCAGCAATCCAACGTCTTGAATGGCTAGGCACGGCTTCAAGTTAATCCTCTCATTCTTCCTTTGTAAAGCTGCGACACAAGGGGTTAAGGTGTGTAGAATGGGTGGTGATGGGTGGTAGAGGATGGATAGGTAGATAGGTGGATGAAATGGATGCAGAGAATCTGTTCTGCGCCCAGAGAGACTAAATGGTGCGGCATATGTATTTTAAAGGGAGGAAGGCACGGTTTTGTTGTGTTTTAGGGAAGGGAATAACTTAGCTATTTTGTCCTATAATTAAAAGTCAGAAATGAATGGAAAATAGGCAAGTAAGGTGCAGGAATTAAAGAGAATAGGAAAGGAAATTCGGCAGAATTGTGTAGGACAGATTCAGGAATGTGTTTTGAGGCACAAAATAGGTAAGAATTCTCTCCCCTTGTGTGGCAAGAATTGAAATAAAAGGGAATGTAATTTTGGGTCAGAAAATAGGTAAGAAGAGGATCCCTTGTGCGGCAAGGTTGTGGAGAGAAAGGGAAAGACACTTATGTGGCAGATTTTGGAAGAAAAGGGAAAGGAGATACGCGGCAAGGTTAGGGAAAGGTTCTAGGACTTCTAGAAACATGTAATGAGGCAACCTAACATGTTTTGAAACCCTTTTATGGCTGGAACATAGGTGAGGAAGGATTAGGAAACTTCTAAGCCAAGAATAGAAACTTTCAAGAATGGAAACCTCTAAGAATAGAAACTTCCAACTTTAGAAACTTTTGGCTGCCAATTTTGAACTCTTCATTCTTCATTCAATCCTAAGCTCATTTGATCTTCAATTTCGTCCATCCACTTAGCTCCAAGCATGTGCAATCCATTCCAAGCCCAAAACTGCTCCAAAAGGCACCAAAATGCACTTTCTTGCATACTTTGCACATTAGACCTACAAACACACGAAAATAGCTTAAAATACTAAAATAACTAAGAACTAACAACGTAAATGCAAGGAAACAAGCTAACTAAGTGATGTAAATATGCTCCTATCAAATACCCCCACACTTAGCTTTTGCTAGTCCTCGAGCAAAACAAAAGAAACAAAAGAAACAAAACTCAATCTAAACCTTCCAACATTTGCCTTAGGGATTTCCAATGCACATGACATATTAAAAATCATCACTTACACAGATTTTGGTCATCCTTACCCATAAGCACATACTTAATTATGGTCACCATTCATTAGCTCGCACTTAATCAATTAAAACAACATTTTGAATGTAGTAACATGCCTTAGAGAATTCCCTCAATTCCTTACTAGATATGCACTCTTTTTTCACTCAGATTTTCTGACTACACACCTTACACTAGGTATATGTGAGAAGATTGATGTAAACATGAAAACTAATACTCACATATGTTGCAACAAAGAAAGCACTTTCTGGAGTTAATAAGCATATTTAGATATGATCTCATGAATGGAATGCTACTACTTAGATGCGAGAACCAGTGACACCATATGCTCATACCAATTCCAAACTCCACATATTGAAACACACAACACCCAAGATCAAAGTTAAAGGGTTGTAACGGGGCTTGGGTTGTTGGGTAAGAAAGAAAGGATATGGAAAACAAGGGTTCTTAAAGAATAACAAGCAAAGCAATGAAATCAACACTTAGAATTCGCTTTGGAATGCATAAATTTAACTTTGAACAAAAATGGGAGATTTACACATTTGAGGGCCAGATTTGATGTTTTGGACCCTTTCTGCAACAATCAACACTCTTAAACTCATTCTTTCTTCTTTTCAAACTCTTTTTCATTCTTTTCACAACTTTTTCTTTTTCTTTTCGTGTTTCCATGAATTTTCTTTTCTTTTGAGAACTGGGCCTAGAACAACCAATCTTTCCCCAACACTTAATTTACTGCATAATGTAGTTCAAAACGAATTCATTTTAAGTTATGCTTCATTATCCTTTAAGAACAAGGGTATGGATAGTCCAACACTAGGCTAGGTAAGGATAATGGGGTTAACAAAGAACATAGGCTAAACAAGGCTCAAAGGCTACAAAACATATGAAAAGGGGGTACGGCTTTTTGGCTATGGTGGTCACTACACAACTTTATCTTGATATGTGTTATGCAAATCAATGTCATGCTTTGAATGAAATGGGCATGAGTTCTAGCATTTGGAGCTAAATGATGAAACGCCTTCTAAGTAGCAACCAAGCAAAGAATAATGAGATCATGCAACGACTTTAGAAAACAAAAATAACAGATCAATAACTCTCCAAAAGAACGTTTAGGCTCAAGTCTCACAGGGATGTAGCTTTAATTTGAGTTCCTTCCTTCAAGCATGTTACAAAAACTGATTTTTCCTTTATGATTGCATGTGAATTCATAAATTATAACCACAACCAAGCATAAACCAAAGAGTAAATCAAACTTTCATCCATGTTTATAACTTTCTTTAACAGTGTAATTAAAAACCAAATCCTCATCATTGTGTTGGAAGGTACCTAAGACACAAACACACAAAAACGACACAAAAACAACTCTTTTTGGGTTTTTCAAAACAATTTTTCAAATTTTTATGAGATTTTCGGATTTTTAAGGCAAAACACACAAAAACACTCCAAAACAGCTTAAAAACACTTTAAAACAGTGAGAAACAACTTTAGAAGTAATGGGTGACAGAATCCCACGAATTTGCATCAAAAACACTTTGTTACCCCCCCTCACACTTAAATCAAACATTGTCCTCAATGTTTCAAGCATAAACTCACAGAAAAAAAAGCAAACTAACAAACAACAAATAAACAAACTAAACATGGCAGAATAGAAACAACAACAAAGAGAAGGGTTTAGGAACGCAAATCTGGAATTGGAGTGATTCCTAGGTCCTCCGTTGAATGCGTGGGTTGCCTCCCAAGAAGCGCTTGCTTTTACGTCGTGCAGCCGGATGATACCTCCAATTAAGCTTCATTGGAGGCCACGACATGGAATTAATCTTTGAATGGAAGGTGATACTTGAAATGATCCGACAATGGTTTAAATTCTAGTATGGGTGCCTGAATCACTAAAATCAGCAAGTTAGTAGAAAACAAAATTGAAATTGGAGAAGATGGCATACTTGCTTTGTCCGATAAGAACTCAATTACAAACACCACATCTGTGAAAGTTTCAGGAATGTTGCATTTGGCCAGATTTACTCTGATGGTTGGGACTTGGCCCGTGTCATAAAATTGAACTTCTTTGGGCTTTGTTGTCTCATGAATATCCTCCTTGATGCATTCTTCATATGCTCAAGCCACTTCTTGCTCTTGAATCATTCTTCTTGATGTACAATTCTCGTCGAACAGTTTAACACATTCTGGAACTTGATTTGGTGTGCCAAGAATTGGGATATCACTTTGCACCTTTGGAATGGTTTCCACAATGTCTTTTTCACTCTCATCTTTCTTGGGAATTAAAAACCTGCGAGGAAAAGGTGCATTCGGAGGAATAACATTAGAATGAATTGAATTTGGGACGTCCTTACTTGTGGTGGGTGGTTGAGAGGGCTTAGGGGGCTGCGGCAAGGGTTGTTCTTCCCTTGCTGTGGGTGTGTCTTCTTCCTCCTCCTCAATCAGCAGCTCCTCATCCACGTCTAGGCTATGTTTGGACGTTTTTAGGTCAGCTCCAACCTCCATAGCACTTTCCAAAGTGATAACTTCAGCAATTTCAAAGTCTCCAATTGAATTGACAATAGTTGAGTTGGAGAGTTCACGTTGTTCTTGAATTTGTACCATGAGCTTTGCAATCTGCCCAATTTGCTTTTCCAGATGCTCCACCCTTTTGTTTTGATTTTCTTGTCCTTGAGATAAAGAAGTGAGTAACTCAAGAATTTTATCATTATCCATTGACGTAGCTGAATTTGTTTGGGAAGATTGTGGTGGAGGCTGTGATGGTGCATATGGCCATTGATAGAACTCCTCAGATGGCTGTGAGTATTCTTCTTGTTGTGAGCCCTGCGTCAAAGAGGTTAGTACATCAAGAATTTCATCATAACTCAGGGACATACTTGAATTCAATTGGAATTGTTGTGGGGAAGGTTGTGGTGGCTGCATAGGTCTTGAATAAAACTCCTCATATGGCTGCCAATAGCCTTCGGGTTGAACTTGTTGAGATTCCCACCACATAGAGTTTGAATGACCACTCAAATCTGAATTGTAAGTGTTGGAAAACATGTTGTCGCTTGATTGATCATAGCCTTGATAACCCCAAGCATCTTCATTCACAGCGAATTGAGCACGTTGATGAGTTTGAGCAGTGTACATTGTGGTTGTTTCGGCAGTCTGGGACAATTGAGAAGTAAGATTCGCCAATTGGGCATGAATGTTAGCAAAATCCATGCCTTGTTTCTCCAATACCTGAAATCAAAGAAGTAAAACAAAATCAAATATCAAAAGTAAAAGACACAAACAGAAACAAAGAAAAAAAATAAATAAACAAAAAGGAAACTAGGGATTAGCAAAGTTGCTAATCCCCGGCAACGGCGCCAAAAATTTGATGCGAAACATGTTAAGCACACAAATTAAACCCTCTTGTTGACAATTGTAGTATAGATGCAAGTAGGGATCGTTGTGGACCGGGGATTAGGAGGGCTTGCTAAAACCTCTAAACTGACTCAAAAACATAAAAACAAAGTTAAAAACACTTAACAAGACTCACAAGACTCAAAACAAACTAAAAAGACTCAAAACAGCTTAAAACAACTAAAAAGACTCAAAACAGACACTAAGGACTGATTTGGACGAATTCTAGACTAGTAAGACTCAAAACACTAAATTGGACAGATTTAAACACACTTCTAACTAATCTAACACAAGAAAGTAAAGGGGGATTGGGTTTTGGACGAAATTAAGCTAAAAACAAAACAAAAACTAAAACTAAACAGATTTGCACGAAATTGGTGAATTGGATGGATGATGGGCTAGCTAGAGGCTCTTTCTCCACACATGACATGTATGCAAACGACTCGATTTCTAGTTACTCCTTCATTGAATTATGAACGACAATGCCCCAAATTAACCATGACATCACTAGTTAACCCTTAGATTTTCCTTGTATTATTGGATTGGATGACATCATTCGACAACCCAAAGCATTCTTCAAAAGTCCCCTACATGACATCATAATAGAGATACAATCAAAGATCATTACATTCAATGAAAATCATAAGCATTGACAAAGCACTTGCAACTATGACATCATGTCACTCATGCTAGGAATTGAACTTAACGCGATTGTGACTAGCAACCTTCACTACATATGAATATAAGTTTGTAACGATTATGTGAAACTCCCTTATACTCTAGCATCATATTTATGCATGCCAATTAAGTGTCGACCTTCAATCAACAAACACATGATGCATTTGGGCAGATTTACTATGATGGTTGTGACTTGTCCCGTGTCATCAAACTCAACTTCTTTGGGCTTTGTTGTCTCATATACGTCCTCTTTGATGAATTCTTGGTATTCTCCAGCCACTTCTTACTCTTGAATCATTCTTCTTGATATACAATTCTCTTCGAACAGTTCAACACATTCTGGAACTTGATTTGTTGCACCAAGAATTGGAATATCACTTTGCACCTTTGGGAAGGCTTCCACGATGTCTTTTTCACTTTCATCTTTCTTGGGAATTAAAAACCTGCGAGGAAAAGGTGCATTCGGAGGAATAACATTAGAATGAGATGAATTTGGGACGTCCTTACTTGTGGTGGGTTGTTGAAAGGGCTTAGGGGGCTGTGGCAAGGGTTGTTCTTCTCTTCCTGTGGGTGTGTCTTCTTCCTCCTCCTCAATCAGCAGCTCCTCATCCACTTCTAGGCTATGTTTGGACGTTTTTAGGTCAGCTCCAACGTCCATAGCACTTCCCAAAGTGATAGCATCATGGATTTCAAAATCTTCCTTCGAATTTTCAATAGTTGAGTTGGAGAGTTCACTTTGCTTTTGAATTTGTGTCATGAACTCCATAATCTCTCCCATTTGATTCTTCAATTCGCTCATCCTTTGGTCTTGATTCTCTGCTTCCTGTGTCAAAGAGGTGAGTAATTGAACAATTTGGTCATTATCCATTGACGTACCTGGATTTGTTTGGGAAGATTGTGATGGTGCATATGGCCATTGATAGAACTCCTCAGATGGCTGTGAGTATTCTTCTCGTTGTGAGCCCTGCGTCAAAGAAATTAATTCATCAAGAATTTCATTATAATTCATGGACATACTTGAATTTGATTGGAATTGTTGTGGGGAAGGCTGTGATGGTTGCATAGGTCTTGAATAGAACTCCTCATCTTGCTGCCAATATCCACCTTGTTGAAATTGTTGAGGTTCCCCCCACCTATAATCTGAATAATCTCTCCAATCGGAATTGTAAGCATTGGAAAACATGTTATCCCTTGATTGATCATAGCTTTGATAACCCCAAGCATCTTCATTCACAGCAAATTGAGCACGTTGATGAGTTTGAGCAGTGTACATTGTGGTTGTTTCGGCAATCTGGGACAATTGAGAAGTAGGATTCGCCAATTGAGCTTGAATGTTAGCAAAATCCATGTCTTGCTTCTCCAATACCTGAAACCAAAGAAAGAAAACTAAATCAAATATCAAAAGTAAAAGACACAAACAGAAACACAAACAGAAACAAAGTCAGCAACTAAAACAAAGGACACGAAAAAGAAAACAAAGGAAACAACGGGGGCTAATCCCCGGCAACGGCGCCAAAAATTTGATGCGATGTAAAATAGCACACAAATTAAACCCTCTTGTTGACAATTGTAGTATAGATACAAGTAGGGATCGTTCTGGATCGAGGATTAGGAGGGCTTGCTAAAACCTCTAAACTGACTCAAAAACATAAAAACAAAGTTAAAAACACTTAACAAGACTCGGAAGACTCAAAACAAACTTAAAAGACTCAAAACAACTTAAAATAACCAAAAAGACTCAAAAGAGACACTAGGGACTCATTTGGACGAATTCTAGACTAGTAAGACTCAAAACGCTAATTTGAATAGATTTAAACACACTTCTAACTAATCTAACACAAGAAAGTAAAGGGGGATTGGGTTTTGGACGAAATTAAGCTAAAAACAAAACTGAAACTGAAACTAAACAGATTTGCACGAAATTGGTGAATTGGATGGATGATGGGCTAGCTAGAGGGTTCTTCTCCACACATAACACTTGCATACAAATCAATCTCCAATTGCTTTTTCAATAAACCATGAATGACAATGCCCCAGATTAACCGTGACATCACTAGTTAACCCTTAGATTTTCCTTGTATTATTGGATTGGATGACATCATTCGACAACCCAAAGCATTCTTCAAAAGTTCCCTACATGACATCATAATGGAGATATAATCAAAGATCATTACGCTCTATGAAAATCATAAGCATTGACAAAGCATTCGTAACTATGACATCATGATACTCACGCTAGGAATTTAACTTAACACGATCGTGACCAGCAACGTTCACTACTTGTGAATATAAGTTTGTAACAATTATGTGAAACTCCCTTATATTCTAGCATCAGATTCAAGCATGCAAACTAAGTAGGCCTCCTTAATCAACATACAAGAATAAGTTATCAATAAAAAAGTTAAGCAAATTGCATTCACACTTTATGAAATCACAACTGGAATTAATCAATTCATATTGCAAATATGTTCATGGCTTTGAAATTTCCCCTAGCTAAAAAGGTTTAGCTCCTCATGTTCATAGCAAAACAAAGAGAAATTAAATTAAACATTGAAAACAAAGATAGATTACACCTAGAAACGTTCCAGCAATCCAACGTCTTGAATGGCTAGGCACGGCTTCAAGTTAATCCTCTCCTTCTTCCTTTGTAGAGCTACGGCACAAGGGGTTAAGGTGTGTAGAATGGGTGGTGATGGGTGGTAGAGGATGGATAGGTAGATAGGTGGATGGAATGGATGCAGAGAATGTGTTCAGGGCCCTTTAATGGTGCCGATGGCTTTATTTATAGGGCTAGGGTTGAAAGGCAATCAGAAAATAATAGGAAAGGTTCAATACTTAGCTATTTTGTTTCCACAATTTAATAGGTAAGAAAGAATCAGAAAATCAAAGAGAATAAGAAAGTGAAATTCGGCAGAATATGTAAGACAGATTTAGGAATGTGTTTTGAGGCACAAAATAAGTAAGAAAGGCTCCTCCTTGTGTGGCAAGGCATAGCACACAAAGGGAATGTGATTTCGGGTCAGAAAATAAGTAAGAAGAGGATCCCTTGTGCGGCAAGGTTGTGGAGAGAAAGGGAAAGGCACTTATGTGGCAGATTTTGGAAGAAAGGGAAAGGAGATATGCGGCAAGGTTAGGGAAAGGTTCTAGGACTTCTAGAAACATTTAATGAGGCAACCTAACATGTTTTGGAACCCTTTTATGGCCGGAACATAGGTGAGGAAGGATTAGAAAACTTCTAAGCCAAGAATAGAAACTTCCAACTTTAGAAACTTTGGCTTCCAATTTCGAACTCTTTATTCTTCATTCAATCCTAAGCTCATTTGATCTTCAATTTCGTCCATCCACTTAGCTCCAAGCATGTGCAATCCATTCCAAGCCCAAAACTGCTCCAAAAGGCACCAAAATGCACTTTCTTGCTCCTTTAGCCCTTAGAACCTGAAAACACACGAAAATGGCTTAAAAGACTAAAATAACTAAGAACTAACAACGTAAACGCAAGGAAACAAGCTAACTAAGTGATGTAAATATGCTCCTATCACAATTGAGGGCACTTATCCGTGAGATATCCTTGCATGGAACACACACCACAAGCAGCGACACTTAAAAACAAAAATTGGACGGATTCTAACCGAATTAACACAACAAAGTAAAGGGGGATTGGGTTTTGGACGAAAATAACGTAAAACAAATCAGAAACTAGAACTAGACAGATTTGGACAAATTTGGTGAATTGGATGGATGATGGGCTAGCTAGAAGGTTTTTCTCCACACATGACACAGTTGCATACAAATCAATTTTCAGTTGTTCATTCGATAAACCATGAAACTCAACACCCCAGATTAATTAGGTACGCTTAAATTAACCCTCAGATTTTCCTTATGTCATAGAATTGGACGGAAATAGCGCATCGCAATCAAATTATTCCTCAAAAGTTCCCTACATGAAAGCGCATAATAGAGATACAATCAAAGATCATTAAGCTCTATGAGAATCATAAGCATTGACAAGGCATTCGTAACTACGAAAGCGCATGATACTCCTCCCAGGAATTTACTTAACATGATCGTGACCAGCGACCTTCACTACTTGTGAATATTCATAACGATTAGGTTAAACTCCCTTATATTCTAGCATCAAATTCATGCATGCAAACTAAGTATGCATCCTTAATCAACATACAAGAATAAGTTCTGAATCAAACAGTTAAGGAAATTGCATTCACAATTTATGAAATCACAACAGAAGGTAATCAATTCATATTGCAAATATATTCATGGCTTTGAAATTCCCCCTAGCCAAATGAGTTTAGCTCCTCATGTTCACAGCAAAACAAAGAGAAATTAAATTAAACATTGAAAACAAAGATAGATTACACCTAGAAACGTTCCAGCAATCCAACGTCTTGAATGCAAGCACGCCCAAGGGTCTCCTTCCTTCTCCTTTGCTGCAACACAAGGTGGCAGTGGTGGTGGATGGATATAGGTGCGTTATGGTGAAGGTTGGATTGTGGATTTTCGGCAAAAATTGTGTAGAGAGATTTAAATGGTGCAACAACCTTTATTTAAAGGGCTAGGGTACTCAGAAAATAATAGGAAAGGTTCAATACTTAGCTATTTTGGTTCCACAATTCAATAGGTAAGAAAGAATCAGAAAATCAAAGAGAATAAGAATGTGAAATTTGGCAGAATATGTAGGAGAGAAAAGGAATGTGTTTTAAAGGTCAGAAATTAAGAGAGAAAGGGAAAGAAGGTGTGGCATTGATTTGTAAGAGAAAGGGGAAGTATTTTTGGGCAGAAAATAGGCAAGAAAACCTCTCTCTTGTGCAGCAAGGATTGAAACAAAAGAGGAATGTGTTTTATGACAGAAAATAGGCAAGAAAACCTCTCCCTTGTGCAGCAAGGATTGAAACAAAAGGGGAATGTGTTAGGCACGGTTTTGGGCTTCTAGAATGAGTAATTACGCAACCTATGATGTGAAAATTAACTTGACACACAAATTAAACCCTATTGATGACAATTGTAGTAAAGATGCAAGTAGGGATTGTTCTAAACCGGGGATTAACTAGGGATGCTAATCAACACAAATTAGACTCAAAAACACTAAACTAGACTCTATTGACTCAAAACTAACTTAAAACACTCAAAACATCTTAAAACAACCAAATAGACTCAAAACAGACACTAGGGAGTAATTTTGACGAAAATAGAACTTTAAAAGACTCAAAAGACTAAAACAAAACAGATTTTGACTCTGAAAACAAGTTGAAATGAAAGGGGGATTGTTTTTGACGAATTGAAAACTAAAACAGAAACTTTGCATAAAAACTTTAGAAAAAACGATTTTGATGAATTAAGAAGGGTGAAAGGCTAGTTAGAGGGTCCTTCTCCACACATGAACATATGCATATAAATCGATTTCCAGTTATTCTTTCGACAAACCATGAATGACAATGCCCCAAATTAATTGTGTAGAACTAATTAATTCTCAGATTTCCCTAGACTCATTGAATTGGATGAAAAGCATACGACAACCCAAATCATTCTTTATTAAGCTCCCTAACTATGAAAAGCATGATAGAGACACGAAACAAAGATCATTAAGCTTTGTGAAAATCATAAGCATTGACATGACATTCGTGACTATGAAAAGCATGACACTCCTGCCAGGAATTTACTTAACGCGGTCGTGACTAGCAACCTCCACTACTTGTAAATATAAGTTTGTAACGATTAGGTGAAACTCCCTTATATTTTAGCATCAAATTCATGCATGCAAACTAAGTAGGACTCCTTAATCAACACACAAGAACAAGTTCTTAATAACTCAGATAAGTAAACCACATTCACGATTCATGAAATCATAACTGGAGGAAATCAATTCATATAAAACATATGTCCATGGCTTCGAATTCGCCTCTAACTATAAAGAAATTAGTTCCTCATGTTCGCAATCAAACAAAGACAATTAAATTTAAACATTGAAAACAAAGGATAGAATACACCAAGAAAATGCTCCAGATTTCTTCCTTCCTTGCAAGGCTGCGGCGCAATGAGTGTGTGGTCGATGGATGTAGGTGAGTTATGGTAGAGGGTGGTGGTCTGAATGGTGCAGCAAAATAGTGTATTTATAGGCCTAGGGATTACTTGGCCTAGGTTGTCAAGGAAAAGGATTTAGGACTCCAAACCAACAAGGAAAAGGCCATCTAGAAAGGTTGGGGCATCAGATTTTTAGGGCTTCTAGAAAGGAGTGTTGTGGCATGTTTCTAGAACAAAAAGGCCTCCTAAAAACAGGTTTTAGGCATCCTAATATGAAAAGGAGTCCCCCTTGTAGCTGGAATTAAGGTAGGATAAGATTAGGATAGGATAAGATAAGATAAGGTAAGATAAGGTTAAGATAAGGTAGTTTGGATAATGTTTTGGATAATTCTCCTTCTTTGTAGCTGATTCCTTATCTTCTTTGACTTGGATTTATTTCTTCAACTCTTTTGCACATTCCTAGCCTCTCTTGAACTTCAAATTCGTCCATCCATCTTGCTCCGTACTTGTGCTATCCATTCAAAGCCCAAAACTGCTCTAAAATGCTCCAAATTGCATCTTTTTGCCAACTTTGCCAATTGGACCTAAAAACACACGAAAATAGCTTAAATCACTATAATAAGTAGAAACTAACTAAGAAAATGCAAGGAAACAAGCTAACAAAATCGCATATATATGCTCCTATCAAATTCCCCCACACTTAGCTTTTGCTAGTCCTCGAGCAAAACAAACAAACAAAACATAACCTAAACCCTCCAACATTACCTCAGGGATTTCCAATGGTGCATAACATGTTAAAAATCATTACTTACATAGATTTTAGTTGTCCTTACTCTCGAGCACATACTTAATCAAAGTTACCACACACTAGCTCGCATCCAATCAATTAAAACAACATTTTGAATGTAGTAACATGCCTTAGAGAATCCCTCAATTCCTCACAATATATACACTCTATTTTCACACAGATTTTCTGACTACACTCCCTACACTAGGTATATGTGAGAAGATTGATGTAAACATGAAAACGAGTACTCACATATGTATTAACAAAGAAGGCACTTTCTGGAATTATTAATGCATGTATATATATGATCTCATGAATGGAATGCCACTACTTAGACGCTAGAACCAGGGATACCATATGCTCATACCAATCCCAAACTCCACATATTGAAACACATAACAATCAAGATAGAAGTCTAAGGGTTGTAACGGGGCTAAGGGTATTGGCTAACAAAGAAATCAAAGAAAACAAACGTTCTTAAAGCAATAGCGAGCAAAGTAATGAAATTGACACTTAGAACTCCCTTTTTAAATGCAACCACAAACTTTAGAACTCCCTTTTTAAATGCAGCCACAAAGTTTGATACATAAAGGGAAGATCACACATACTTAGGGCCGAATTCAACTTTTTTTGGACCCTTTCTTCAACAACCAACACCTGTGAGCTTTAATCTCACTTATTTTGAACACTTTTCACACTTTTTCACATACGTTTCTTATTCTTTTCTTTTTCTCACGAATTTTCTTTTTTTTCTTTTTTTTTTCCTTTCCTACCCATGCCTCTTTTTTACTTTGGCACACAAAACCACTAAAATCCCTCCCCCACACTTGTTTGCTGCCTAATAACGAACAAAGGGAATTCACTCTAGGTCATGCTTCACCACGCCTTAAGAACAAGGGTAAGGATGGTCCTAATCTAGGCTAGGTAAGGATAATATGGTTAACAAAGAAAATAGGCTAAATATGGCTCAAAGGGGCTAAACCTACAATACATATGCAAAGGGTTAAGGCTTTTTGGCTCTGGTTTTAACTAAACAACTTCATCTTGTTATTTGTTATGCTAATCAATTCCATGCTTTGAATAAACGGGCATGAGTTCTAGTATTTGGAACTATATGATGAAACGCATTCTAAGTAGCAACCAAGCAAAGAATGATGAGATCATGCAACGACTTTAGAAAACAAAGAATCACAGATTAATAACTCTCCAAACAAAGTATAAGCTCAAGTCTCTCAAGGTTGTAGTGTTAGTTTGAGTTTCTTCCTTCAAGCATGTTACAAAAATGATGCAAAATATATAAGCACACAAATTAAACCCTCTTTTTATCAATTGTAGCAAAGTATGTAAGTAGGGATCGTTCTAGGCCGGGGATTAGGAGGGATTGCTAAATCACTTGAAAACTGACTCAAAAACTTAAAACAAAGTTAAAACACTAAATTAGACTCAAAGAATGCAAAACTATACTTTAAAACACTAAAACAAACCAAAAGACTCAAAACAGCAAACAAACACTCAAAACTGCCTTAAAACCACTTTCTGGGCAGTTTTGAGCACTAAGGAAGAATTTGACGGAAATATGTTATAACTGGACTCAAGACACTTAAAAACACAACCTTAAATCACTTTCTAACTAATTTGACACTTCAAAATAAAGGGGGAATTGGGTTTGACGAATTTGAAAACAAAACATAAACTTTGTAAAACAAAACAGATTTTAAAATGAATTTGGTTTAAATGAATGGATGGAAGGCTAGCTAAGGGGTTCTTCTCCACACATGTCATACTTGCATACAAAACGATTTCTAATTGCAATTCCATAAACCACGAATTCCCAACACTCCAAGTTAATTAGGTCCGCTTAAATTAACTTTCAGATTTCCCTTATGTCAATGAATTGGACGGAAAATGCGCATCACAATCAAATTATTCTTCAAGAGTTCTCTATATGAAAGCGCATACTAGAGATACAATCAAAGATCATTACGTTCAATGGAAATCATAAGTATTGATGAGGCACTTGTAACTTTGAAAGCGCATGATACTTATGCCAAAAATTTACTTCACACAATTGAGATCATCAACCTTTACTACTTGTGAATATAAGTTTGTAACGATTAGGTGAAACTTCCTTATATCCTAGCATTAGATTTATGCATGACAATTAAGCGTGCACTCTCAACCAACACACACAAATCAGTTTAATTCAAATAGATAAGTAAATTGAATTCACAACTTATGAAACGCAATTAGAGGTAATCAAGTCATATAGCAAGCATACACATGGTTTCGAATCCCCCCCTAGCCAAGGGGGGTTTAGTTCCTAATACGTACAAAACAAAGAGTATTGAATTTAAACATTGAAATCAAAAGAAAGGAAACACCTAAAACTTCCAGCAATTTGAACTTGAATGGCATGCACGTCCAAGGCTTCTTCTCCTCTTCTTTGCTGCGGCACAAGGACTCGGGACAGGTTTAGGGACTTAGGTGTATGGGTGAAAGAATATGGAGTGGTGTAGTAGTGTTTAGGGGGAATGGATGGTGCGGCAAGGTCAGGAAGTATGGTGGTATGGTGATGAAGGCTGCGGCAAGGGATGTGTGTAGTGTAGATGGCGTGAATGATGTATATGGAGGGTGGTACCTGCGGCGAAGGGTGTAGAAATATATATATAGGCACCAAAAACCCTAGGTAAATCAGATTAGGGCTTCTAGAAAGCCAAATTCATCCAAAAATAGGTTTAAAACAATCAGAGTTTTAATAGGAAAAGGCCTAAGGTGCGGCAGGTTTGGATAAGGAGGGATAAGGCTTCTAGAAAGCCTTGCAAGGCAAGGAAATCAGATTTTCTAGAAGGCTAGGTGCGGCAAGAACTTAGGGTCCCTAGAATCCTAAATTAAATGTCCCCCAATCAGAAAATAAACCCTCATTGTACCAGTAATTGAGTTAGAAAAGGATTAGGATAGGATAAGGTTAGTAAAGATAGGATAAGGATTGGATAAGATAAGATAAGATAAGGTTGTTTGGATAATGTTTTGGATAATTCTCCTTCTTCTGAGCTGATTCCTTATCTTCAATGATTTGAATTTATTTCTCCAACCTTGAAACATATTCCTAACTCCATTTGGACTCTAAATTCGTCCATCTTCTTGCCCACTGCTTGTGCTATCCATTCCAAGCTCAGATTTCCTCTAAAATGCATCTTTTTGCCAACTTTGCCCTTAGAACCTGAAAATACATCAAACTAGCTTAAAAGACTACTTTAACTAAGGAAAAACAACATAAATGCACAAGAACAAGCTAACTAAGGTGCATAAATATGCCCCTATCAAATTCCCCCACACTTAGCTTTTGCTAGTCCTCGAGCAAAACAGAACGAAACAAAGTAAACAAAACGAAACAAAACAAGTATAACACAACCTAAACCTTCCAACAATTGTCTCAGGGATTTCCAATGCACATGACATGTTAAAAATCATCATTCCCACAGATTTTGGCCATCTTTACGCTTAAGCACATACTTAATCATAGTCACTACTTACTAGTTCACAAATAACCAATTAAAACGATGTTTTGAATGTAGTAACATGCCTTAGAGAATTCCCTCAACTCCTTACAAGATATGCACTCAATCTTCACTCAGATTTTCTAACTACACACCCTACACTAGTTATATGTGAGAAGATTGATGTAAATATGAAAACGAACGCTTACATATGTATATAACAAAGAAAAGCAATTTCCGGAGTTAATAACATGTTTAGATATGATCTCATGAATAGAACGCTACTACTTATATGCGAGAACCAGTGACCCATATGCTCAAACCAAATTCAAACTCCACAAATTGAAACACACAACACTCAAGATTAAAGTCAAGGGTTGTAACAGGGCTTGGGGAGTTGGCTAACAACGAAAGGATAGGAAAAACAAACGTTCTTAAAGCAATAGCAAGCAAAGTAATGAATATGACACTTAGAACTCCCTTTAGCATGCAGAAATCAACTTTTAAACACAAAGGGAAGATTCAAGCAACAATTAGGGCCGGATTCAATGTTTTGGACCCTTCCTTCAACAAACGACACTTGAGAACTCTTTTTCACATCCTTTCAACTCCTTTTTCATTCTTTTCACAACTTTTTTTTTCTTTCTATTTTCCACGAATTTTTCTTCCTTTTTTTTTTCTTTTTCTTTTCTTTGCCGTGCCTCATTCAAGACTTTGGCACACCCACAACAAAACTCACTTCCCCCACACTTGTTTTCTGCCAAACAATGATCAAAAGGAATTCATATTGAGTCATGCGTTACTATGCTTCAAGAACAAAGGTATGGATGGTCCTAATCTAGGCTAGGTGAGGATAATGTGGGTTAACAAAGAACATAGGCTAAACAAGGCTCAACGGGGTTAAAACCTACAAAACACAATGAAATAGGGAGATACGGCAATTTGGCTATGGTGGTCACTACACAACTTCATCTTGAATATGTGTTATGCAAATCAATAACATGCTTAGAATGAATTGGGCATGAGTTCTAGTGTTTGGAACTAAATGATGAAACGCCTTCTAAGTAGCAACCAAGCAAAGAATAATGAGATCATGCAACGACTTTAGAAAACAACAATGCACAGATTATTAACTCTCCAAATAAACGTTTAGGCTCAAGTCTCACAAGGTTGTAGCGTTAGTTTGAGTTCCTTCCTTCAAGCATGTTACAAAAACTGATTTTTCTTTTATGATTGCATGTGAATTGATAAGTTATAACCACAACCAAGCAAAAACCAAAGAGTAAATCAAACTTTCATCCATGTTTACAACTCTCTTTAACAGTCATGCAATTACAAACCGAATCCTCATCATTGTGTTGGAAGGTACCCTAAGACACAAACAAACACACAAAAACAACTCTTTTTCGGGTTTTTTAAAACAATTCTTCAATTTTCGGATTTTTGAGTCAAAACACACTAAAACAGCTTAAAAACTCTTAAAAACAGCAAGGAACAACATTAGAAGTTATGGGTGATAAAACCCTACGAATTTGCATCAAAACACTTTGGTTACCCCCCCCCCCCACACTTAAATCAAACATTGTCCTCAATGTTTCAAGCATAACTAACACAAATAAACAACAAACAAACAAAACAGCAACTAAACAATAAACAAGGCAGAAACGAAAACAACAACAAAGAGAAGGGTTTAGGAACGCAAATCTGGAATTGGAGTGCTCCCTAGGTCTTCCTTTGTTGAATGCATGGGTTGCCTCCCAAGTAGCGCTTGCTTTAACGTCGTACAGCCGAACGAAACGCCCATTCATTCCAGATTGGTACCCACGGCATCCAAGGAGATGTCATCCACGGTTTGCTCCACAAAGCTCTCATAATATGGCTTCAATCGGTGCCCATTCACCTTGAATTCTTGTCCACTTTTCAAGCTTTTGATTTGCACTGCACCATGAACAAAAACATTAGTAACAACAAATGGGCCAACCCACTTGGAACGTAACTTACCAGGAAACAACCGAAGACGAGAATTGAATAGCAACACTTTCTGCCCAATTGAGAATGATTTGCCATGAATCATCTTGTCATGAAAGGCCTTGGTCTTCTCTTTGTAGATTCGAGCATTCTCATATGCTTCATTCCTTATCTCCTCAAGTTCATTCAATTGGAGCTTCCTATGCATTCCAGCCGCATCTAACTCCAAATTGAATGCAGGGACACCATATGCTCAGACCAATCTCAAACTCCACATATTGAAACACATAACAATCAAGATAGAAGTCTAAGGGTTGTAACGGGGCTAAGGCATTGGCTAACAAAGAAAGGTAAGGAAAACAAACGTTCTTAAAGCAATAGCTAGCAAAGTAATGAAATCAACACTTAGAACTCCCTTCTGAATGCAGCAACTAACTTTGAACACAAAGGGAAGATTCATACAACTTCTAGGGCCAGATTCAAACTTTTGGACCCTTTCTTCAACAACCAACACTTGTGAGCTCATTCTCACTTGTTTCTCAACTCTTTTTCTTTCTTTTTCACACACTTTTTCTTTTCTTCTTCTTTTTCTACGATTTTTGTTTTTTTTTTTTCTTCTCACACGTGCCCTTTTCTACTTCTTTGGCACACAAAACCACTAAAAACCTTCTCCCACACTTGTTTGCTGCCTAATGACGAACAAAGGGAATTCACTCTAGGTTATGCTTCACTATCCTTAAGAACAAGGGTAAGGATGGTCCTAAATACTAGGCTAGGTAAGGATAATGCAGCTAACAAAGAAAATAGGCTAAATAAGGCTCAAAGGGGTTAAACCTACAATACATATGCTAAGGGTTAAGGCTTTTTGGCTCTGGTTTTAACTAAACAACTTCATCTTGTTTATTTGTTATGCAATCAATTTTATGCTTTGAATGAAACGGACATGAGTTCTAGTATTTGGAACTAAATGATGAAATGCATTCTAAGTAGCAACCAAGCAAAGAATGATGAGATCATGCAACGACTTTAGAAAACGAGAATGTCAGATTAATAACTCTCCAAATAAAGTATAGGCTCAAGTCTCTCAGGGTTGTAGCGTTAGTTTGAGTTTCTTCCTTCAAGCATGTTACAAAAACTGATTTTATCCTTTTTGTGATTACATGTGAATTCATGAATGTCAACTATAACCAAGCATAAACCAAAGAGCATATCAAACTTCAATCCATGTTTGTAACTTTCTTTAACAGTCATGAAATTAAAAACCAAATCCTCATCATTGTGTTGGAAGGTACCCTAAGACACAAACAAACACACAAAAACGACTCTTTTTGTATTTTTCAAACTTTTTTCAATTTTTTTCAAATTTTCGGATTTTTCTTTCAAGACACATAAAAACACTTCAAAGCACACTAAAAACACTCAAAACAGTGAAAAACAACCTTAGAAGTGATGGGTGATAAAAACCTACGAATTTTCAACAAAACACTTTGTTTACCCCCCCCACACTTAAACCAAACATTGTCCTCAATGTTTCAAACATAGACACACACAAAAGCAAGCAAACAACACAACAAACAAACATGACAAATATGCAAAGTAAAAGCAATAAAGAGTAGGGTTTAGAAACGCAAATTTGGTTGTGGAGCCGAGAGTTCCTAGGTCTTCTTTATTTGCATGGGTTGCCTCCCAAGAAGCGCTTGCTTTAACGTCTTCCAGCCAGACGAATCCTTCAATTATGCTTCATTGGAGGCCACGGCATGGAATTGATCTTTGAATGGGAGGTGATACTTGAAATGATCCGGCAATGGTTTAAATTCTAGTGTGGGTGCCTGAATCATTAACAACATATTAGTATAAAACAAAATTGAAATTCGGGGAGGTGGCTTACCTGTGTGCTCCGACAAGAACTCAAGGACAAACACCACATCTTTGAAAGTTTCAGGAACTTTGCACTTGGCCATGTTGAATGTGATGGTTGTGACTTGTCCCGTGTCATAAAATTCAACTTTTTTGGGCTTTGTTGTCTCACGAACATCCTCTTTGATGCATTCTACATATTCTCCAGCCACTTCTTTCTCTTGAATCATTCTTCTTGATGTACCAGGTTCTTTAAGAAATTCAACACATTCTGGAATTTGAATTGGTGTATCAAGAATTAGGATATCACTTTGCACCTTGGGAAGGGCTTCCACGATGTCCTTTTCACTTTCTTGATTGGATGGCCTAGAAACACTAGGGGTCTGCGGCAAGGGTATTTCTTCTTCCTCCTCCTTAATTAGCAGCATCTGTTCATCCATGTTAGGGTTGTGTTTGGACGGTTCTGCGTCAGTTTCAACCTCCATAGCACTTTCTAAAGTGATAGCTTCAATGATTTCAAAATCTCCCATTGGATTTACAATGTTTGAGTTGAAGAGTTTGCTTTGTTCTTGCATTTGTGCCATGAACTCTACCATCTCTCCAAGTTGATTGTTCAATTCACCTATTGTCTTGGTTTGGTCCTGCATATCCTGCGCCATAGTAGTTAATAATTGAACAATTTGGTCATTATCCATGGACAAACCTGAACTTGGTTGGGCCGAATATGGTTGAGGCTGTGGTGGTTCATATGGCTTTTGATAGATCTCCTCAGATGGTTGCCAATACCCTTCTTGTTGTGAGCCCTGCTTCAAAGAGGTTAGTACGTCACGAATTTCATCATAACTCATAGGCATACTTGAATTCGATTGGAATTGTTGTGGGGGAGGTTGTGGTGGCTGCATAGGCGTTGTATAGAACTCCTCATATGGCTGCCAATATTCTCCTTGTTGAACCTCCTTAACTTGATTTTGTGAACCCTGCGCCAAAGAATTTAATTCATCAAGAATTTGATCATAATCTATTGACGAACCTGAGTTGGGTTGGGCATATTGTATATGAGGTTGTGGTGGCTGCGCAGATCTTGAATAGAACTCCCCATCTTGCTGCCAATATCCACCTTGTTGAATTTGTTGAGGTTCCTCCCACATATAATCTGAATAATCTCTCCAATCGGAATTGTAAGCGTTGGAAAACAGGTTGTCCTTTGATTGGTTATGGCCTTGATAACCCCAAGCACCTCCATTCGCAGTGAATTGATGAGTTTGATGTCCTTGCCCATAGGGTACATTAAATGTAGGGGCAGTGAGCATTGTGGTTCTTTCGGCAATCTGGGACAATTGAGAAGTAAGATTCACCAATTGAGCTTGAATGTTTGCAATTGCCATGTTTAGTACCTGAAACAAAGAAAACAAAACAAAACAAAATCAAAAACTAAAACGTAAAAACAAAAACACAAACAGAAACACAGGGGATTAGCAAATTTGCTAATCCCCGGCAACGGCGCCAAAAATTTGATGTGAAATTAAATTCCACTCAAATTTAAACCCTATCAATGTAGTATGTGTAAGTAGGGATCGTTCTAGCCGGGGATTAGAAGGGATGCTAATCTACACCAATTAAACTCTAAAACACTAAACTAGACTTACGAGACTCAAAACAAACTTAAAAGACTCAAAACAGATTAAAACAAACTTAAAAGACTCAAAATAGATTAAAACAACCAAATAGACTCAAAACAGACACTAGGGAGTTATTTGGACGAATTCTGACTTTAACTTGACTCAAAATGCTAAAAGACACAAAATTAAACAGATTCTAACTAAGTTGACACAAGAAAATAAAGGGGATTGGGTTTTTGACCAAATTAACTAAAACTAAGCAAATTAAAGAAACAAAGTAACAAAGGTACGAAATTGGGTGTTTTGGATGGGTGAAAGGCTAGCTAGAGGATCCTTCTCCACACATGACATATATGCAACACAAATCGATTTCCAGTTATTCTTTCTATAAACCATGAATGACAATGCCCCAAATTAACCGTGACTGCACGCATTAACCTTCAGATTTTCCTAAGTTCATTGAATTTGGACGTAGCGCCGCAAACCAAATTATTCTTATCAAGTTCCCTATATGACTGCATACTAGAGATACATATCAAAGATCATTAAGCTTTGTGAAAATCATAAGCATTGACATGACATTCGTGACTATGACTGTATGACACTCCTGCCAGGAATTTATTTAACGCGATCGTGACTAGCAACCTCCACTACTTGTAAATATAAGTTTGTAACTATTAGGTGAAACTCCCTTATATTTTAGCATCAAATCCTAGCATGTAAACTAAGTGTGCACCCTTAATCAACATACAAGAATAAGTTTTAATCAAACAGTTAAGCAAACCACATCCACGATTCATGAAATCATAACTGGAGGAAATCAATTCATATCACATATATGCTCATAGTTTCGAATTCTCCCCTAGCTAAGAAGGGGTTTAGTTCCTCATGATCACAAATAAACAAAGACAATTAAATTTAAACATTAATTACAAAGGATAGAATACATCTAGAAAACGCTCCAGATCTCTTCCTTCCTTCCTTTGCAAAGCTGCGGTACAAGAGTGTGTGGTGAATGGTGGTGGATGGATGTAGGTGACTTATGGTAGAGGGTGGTGGTCTGAATGTAGCAGCAGATGTGTGTATTTATAGGCCTAGGGATTACTTGGCCTAGGTTGTCAGGGAAAAGGATTTAGGACTCCAATCCAACAAGGAAAAGGCCATCTAGAAAGGTAGGGGCGTCAGATTTTTAGGGCTTCTAGAAAGGAGTGTTGTGGCATGTTTCTAGAACAAAAAGGCCTCCTAAAAACAGGTTTTAGGCATCCTAATATGAAAAGGAGTCCCCCTTGTAGCTGGAATTAAGGTAGGATAAGATTAGGATAGGATAAGATAAGGTAAGGTAAGATAAGGTTAGTTTGGATAAGATAAGGTTGGATAATTCTCCTTCTTTGTAGCTGATTCCTTATCTTTGATGTGAAAATTAACTTGACACACAAATTAAACCCTATTGATGACAATTGTAGCAATGACGTAAGTAGGGATCGTTCTAGACCGGGGATTAACTAGGGATGCTAATCAACACAAATTAGACTCAAAAACACTAAACTAGACTCTATTGACTCAAAACTAACTTAAAACACTAAAAACAGCAAGAAACAATCAACAAGACTCAATTCTAGACCTAACAAGTAATTTTTACGAAAATAGAACTTTAAAAGACTCAAAAGACTAAAACAAAACAGATTTTGACTCTGAAAACAAGTTGAAATGAAAGGGGGATTGTTTTTGACGAATTTAAAACTTAAAACAGAAACTTTGCATAAAACACTTTATAAAAAACGAATTTTGTGATTTGAAAAGGGTGAAAGGCGAGTTAGAGGGCCATTCTCCACACATGAACATATGCATATAAATCGATTTCCAGTTATTCTTTCAACAAACCATGAATGACAATGCCCCAAATTAATTGTGTAGAACTAATTAATCATCAGATTTCCCTAGACTCATTGAATTGGATGAAAAGCATACGACAACCCAAATCATTCTTTATTAAGCTCCCTAACTATGAAAAGCATGATAGAGACACAAAACAAAGATCATTAAGCTTTGTGAAAATCATAAGCATTGACAAGGCATTCGTGACTATGAAAAGCATGACACTCCTGCCAGGAATTTACTTAACGCGATCGTGACTAACAACCTCCACTACTTGTAAATATAAGTTCATAACGATTAGGTGAAATTCCCTTATATTTTAGCATCAAATTCATGCATGCAAACTAAGTATGCATCCTTAATCAACACACAAGAACAAGTTCTTAATAAAACAGTTAAGCAAACCACATTCACGATTCATGAAATCATAACTGGAGGAAATCAATTCATATAAAACATATGTCCATGGCTTTGAATTCGCCTCTAACTATAAAGAAATTAGTTCCTCATGTTCGCAATCAAACAAATATAAATAAAATTAAACATTGAACAAAGATAGAAAACTTCCTAGAAAATGCTCCAGATTCCTTTCTTCCTTGCTTGCAAGTTGCCTTGCTTGCAAGTTGCGGCACAATGAGGGTATGGCTGAATGGTATTGTAGAGATGTGTGAATGAGAGATGGTGTGTGTGAATGGTGCACCAAAAGGGTCTATTTATAGGGGGAGGTGCGGCACAAACATGTAGTGTAGGAAAAGGATTACAAAATGTAGTTTGTGTAGGAAAATAAAACACAATCCTAAGGGGAAAAGGTTATGTAATCCAAGCAGGAAATAGAACATCTAGAAGGTCAAAAACCCAAGGGATCAAGGACAAGGGGTGCGGCACCTTTGTAGGAGAGGATAAGGTTCCTAGAAATCAGGTTTTTATGTCTCCTAAACTGAAATTAAAACCCTTTTACAGCAGGAATTAAGTTAGGAAAGGATTAGGATAGAATAAGATAAGGCATGGTAAGATAAGATAAGATAAGGTTTGGATAAGATAAGGATAAGATAAGGTAGTTTGGATAATGTTTTGGATAATTCTCCTTCTTTGTAGCTAATTCCTTATCTTCTTTGACTTGGATTTATTTCTTCAACTCTTTTGCACATTCCTAGCCTCTCTTGAACTTCAAATTCGTCCATCCATCTTGCTCCATACTTGTGCTATCCATTCCAAGCCCAAAACTGCTCTAAAATGCTCCAAATTGCATCTTTTTGCCAACTTTGCCAATTGGACCTACAAACACACGAAAATGACTTAAGACACTATAATAAGCAACAAATAACTAAGTAAATGCAAGAAAACACACTAACTAAGTCGCACAAATATGCTCCTATCAATCTTAATTGACTTGAATTTATTTCTCCACTCTTTTGCACATTCCTAGCCTCTCTTGAACTTCAATTTCGTCCATCCATCTTGCTCCATACTTGTGCTATCCATTCCAAGCCCAAAACTGCTCTAAAATGCTCCAAATTGCATCTTTTTGCCAACTTTGTCATTTGAACCTGAAAACACACGAAAATAGCTTAAATCACTATAATAAGTAGAAACTAACTAAGAAAATGCAAGGAAACACACTAACTAAGTCGCATAAATATGCTCCTATCACCTCTCCCAAGAAAATGTACTTCAAGTGACTCGGCAAAGGCTTAAGTTCAAGTGTAGGTGGCTGCACAACTGGGGGAAGCATCTTATTAGCCGAAACTGAACTTAGAATTGGGTCCAAAAACTTACCAGATTGTGATGGCAATGACTCGAGGGCAGCCACCATCTCAATGACATCCTCACTAGGGGGCACGGCAAAGGATGCTTCATGCATGCCGTGGGTTTCCTTGGTGGCTATTTCAATGTTTCGCATGTCCCTTCCTTGTGCAATGGCCAATTCAAGTGCATCGTCCTTCAAATTGTACAAATGGTCCTGCGCCAAAGAGTCAATTATATCAATAGCAAAACATGAATGATTCTCACTAGGGTACTTCATAGAATCAGAAAGATTGAAATTAATAACTTCCCCATCAAATTCCATCGTCAAAGTGCCATTAAACACATCGATCTTCGTACGAGCAGTTTTCATGAATGGCCTTCCAAGGAGGATGGGCAATGACGGGGAATGGTCTGATTCATCCATTTCAAGCACGTAGAAATCCCCTGGGAACATCAAGTGATTAACCTGCACCAAAACATCCTCCAAAACTCCCTTTGGATAGGCATTAGATCTATCGGCCAATTGTATGAAAACACCATCGTTTTTCAACGCTCCTAGGTTCATAGATGCATAAATTGAATATGGCATGACATTTATAGATGCACCTAAGTCTAACACGGCAGATTCAAACCTAGAATTACCAATAACACACGGAATTGTAAAACTACCCGGATCTTTGCATTTAGGGGGCAGTTTGCGTTGCAAGATGGCTGAGACGTTTTCACCCACTTTTACAACCTCCTTGGTCGAAATCCTCCTCCTATTAGTGCAAAGTTCCTTCAAGAACTTGGCGTACCTGGGGACTTGCTTAATTGCATCCAAAAGGGGAATATTGACTTGAACTTTCCTAAACGTCTCAAGAATGTCCTTTTTAGCTTCTTCTTTCTTTGTTTGCTTGAACCTATTTGGAAAAGGAACATTTGAAGGAAAAACATTAGTAGGAACTGAATTTGACACGTTCTTACCTCTATTGGACAAATTGGATGGTTTAGGATCACTTAGGGCTTGTGGCAAAGGTGTTTCCACCTTTGCCGTGAGTGGGCCTTGTTCCTCCTCTTCAATTCTCAACTCTTCCTCCTCGTTGGAACATGATTTGGATGGTTTAGGGTCAGATCCTACTTGCTTTCCACTTCGCAAACTCATGGCTTTTGCAGATTCGAATCCACCTTTTGGATTGACAACGGTTGAACTTGGCAACTTACCTTGCTCTCAAAATTGCCCCATGAACTCGGCAATCTGCCCTACTTGCTTCTCCAACTCATCCACCTTCTTGTCCCTGGTTTGCATACCCTGCGCCATAGAAGTTAGTAATTAAAAAATCTGATCATTATTAATTGAAGAACCTGACTTGTTTTGGGCAGGTTGTGCTTGGGCTTGTGTTAGTGCCAACGGCTTTTGATAGAAACTCGGGGGTTGTTGCCTAAATCCGCTTTGTTGTTGGCCTTGTTGGGGTTCTCGCCATTTGAAATTTGGATGGTCACGCCAACCGGGATTGTAAGTATTGGAAAAGGGGTCACCACGGTTTTGGTATTGATTCCCAAAACCCATGGCATTGAGTGTCTCCCACCCTCCATTCTCTATCAATTGTGGGCACTTATCCGTGGGATGTCCTTGCATGGAGCACACGCCACAAGAAGCCACGGTTTGCACTTTTGGTCCTTCAACAACCTGAGAAAGAATAGTGGTAAGATTAGCCATTTGATTTTGAAGTTCGGTTATAGCACTTACCTCATTCACTTGGTGTTGCCGTGGAATGCTCCTTTGTCCAACACCTTCGTATTGTTGAGCGTTCAACGCTCGATTAGCAATCAAGGTCTTTGCAGCCGTGGGGGTCTTGTCCACCAAGGCTCCTCCCGCTGAGGCATCTAACATTTGACATTCGATTGGTAGAAGTCCCTCGTAGAAGTATTGCAGGAGAAGTTCCTCCTTCATCTGATGCTGTGGACATGAAGCAACAAGAGATTTAAAACGTTCATAATACGTAGGAAAAGACTCACCTTCTTCTTGCTGAATTCCACTTATCCTTTTTCGTATGGTGATGACTCGAAAAGTTGGGAAAAACTTCTCCAAGAAAGCCCGTTTCATGCTCTCCCACGATGTGACAGTTCCGGGAGCCAATTCATACAACCAATCCTTCGCCTTTTCCAAGAGAGAAAAGGGAAAGGCCTTTATCATCAGAATATTCCCATCTACGTTGATTGGTGTCATGCTTGAGCACACCACCTCAAATTCCTTCAAATGCTTGTTTGGATCTTCCATGGACAGCCCATGGTACTTAGGAATGTGATGCAACAAGCTTGACTTCAATTCAAACTCATCAGTCTTACCTTGAGCCGCCCTAGGATATTGAATGCATAAGGGCACGGCATTGTCAAGTCCTGAGGCTGAAAGCTCTTTGATTGTACGATTGTCCACAGCCATGTCTTCTACTTCCTCTTCAAATTCATATTCGACTTCTGAACTTGCACTTGATTCACTTGGTTCTGGATTCTTCCTCTTTCGTCTCAACTCTCGCATGAAATCGTCGTCAAAGTCCAAAATATGTTCACGAACCGGATGAGAACTCCGAGTCATAAACTAGTACCTAAAACAAGAAACAAAAATGAGGTCAGAATCTGATCTAATTAAACCAAACGAAAATAACAATCCAAGGGATTAGCAAAGTTGCTATTCCCCGGCAACGGCGCCAAAAATTTGATGCAAAATATATAAGCACACAAATTAAACCCTCTTTTTATCAATTGTAGCAAAGTATGTAAGTAGGGATCGTTCTAGGCCGGGGATTAGGAGGGATTGCTAAATCACTTGAAAACTGACTCAAAAACTTAAAACAAAGTTAAAACACTAAATTAGACTCAAAGAATGCAAAACTATACTTTAAAACACTAAAACAAACCAAAAGACTCAAAACAGCAAACAAACACCCAAAACTGCCTTAAAACCACTTTCTGGGCAGTTTTGAGCACTAAGGAAGAATTTGGACGGAAATATGTTATAACTGGACTCAAGACACTTAAAAACACAACCTTAAATCACTTTCTAACTAATTTGACACTTCAAAATAAAGGGGGAATTGGGTTTGACGAATTTGAAAACAAAACATAAACTTTGTAAAACAAAACAGATTTTAAAATGAATTTGGTTTAAATGAATGGATGGAAGGCTAGCTAAGGGGTTCTTCTCCACACATGTCATACTTGCATACAAAACGATTTCTAATTGCAATTCCATAAACCACGAATTCTCAACACTCCAAGTTAATTAGGTCCGCTTAAATTAACTTTCAGATTTCCCTTATGTCAATGAATTGGACGGAAAATGCACATCACAATCAAATTATTCTTCAAGAGTTCTTTATATGAAAGCGCATACTAGAGATACAATCAAAGATCATTACGTTCAATGGAAATCATAAGTATTGATGAGGCACTTGTAACTATGAAAGCGCATGATACTTATGCCAAAAATTTACTTAACACAATTGAGATCATCAACCTTTACTACTTGTGAATATAAGTTTGTAACGATTAGGTGAAACTTCCTTATATCCTAGCATTAGATTTATGCATGACAATTAAGCGTGCACTCTCAACCAACACACACAAATCAGTTTAATTCAAATAGATAAGTAAATTGAATTCACAACTTTTGAAACGCAATTAGAGGTAATCAAGTCATATAGCAAGCATACACATGGTTTCGAATCCCCCCTAGCCAAGGGGGGTTTAGTTCCTCATACCTACAAAACAAAGAGTATTGAATTTAAACATTGAAATCAAAGGAAAGGAAACACCTAAAACTTCCAGCAATTCGAACTTGAATGGCATGCACGTCCAAGGCTTCTTCTCCTCTTCTTTGCTGCGGCACAAGGACTCGGGACAGGTTTAGGGACTTAGGTGTATGGGTGAAAGAATATGGAGTGGTGTAGTAGTGTTTAGGGGGAATGGATGGTGCGGCAAGGTCAGGAAGTATGGTGGTATGGTGATGAAGGCTACAGCAAGGGATGTGTGTAGTGTAGATGGCGTGAATGATGTATATGGAGGGTGGTACCTGCGGCGAAGGGTGTAGAAATATATATATATATATAGGCACCAAAAACCCTAGGTAAATCAGATTAGGGCTTCTAGAAAGCCAAATCCATCCAGAAATAGGTTTAAAACAATCAGAGTTTTAATGGGAAAAGGCCTAAGGTGCGGCAAGTTTGGATAAGGAGGGATAAGGCTTCTAGAAAGCCTTGCAAGGCAAGGAAATCAGATTTTCTAGAAGGCTAGGTGCGGCAAGAACTTAGGGTCCCTAGAATCCTAAATTAAATGTCCCCCAATCAGAAAATAAACCCTCATTGTACCAGGAATTGTGTTAGAAAAGGATTAGGATAGGATAAGGTTAGTTAAGATAGGATAAGGATTGGATAAGATAAGATAAGGTTGTTTGGATAATGTTTTGGATAATTCTCCTTCTTCTGAGCTGATTCCTTATCTTCAATGATTTGAATTTATTTCTCCAACCTTGAAACATATTCCTAACTCCATTTGGACTCCAAATTCGTCCATCTTCTTGCCCACTGCTTGTGCTATCCATTCCAAGCCCAGATTTGCTCTAAAATGCATCTTTTTGCCAACTTTGCCCTTAGAACCTGAAAATACATCAAACTAGCTTAAAAGACTACTTTAACTAAGGAAAAACAACATAAATGCACAAGAACAAGCTAACTAAGGTGCATAAATATGCCCCTATTAAAAAACTGATTTTTTTTTCCTTTGTGATTACATGTGAATTCATGAATGTCAACTATAACCAAGCATAAACAAAAGAGCATATCAAATTTCAGTCCATGTTTGTAACTTTCTTTAACAGTCATGCAATTAAAAACCAAATCCTCATCATTGTGTTGGAAGGTACCCTAAGACACAAACACAAAAACGACTCTAAAAACGACTCTTTTTGGTATTTTTCAAAACGTTTTCAAATTTTTTTGTAAATTTTCGTATTTTTCTTTCAAGACACATAAAAACACTTCAAAAGACATTAAAAACACTCAAAAACAGTGAAAAACAACCTTAGAAGTGATGGGTTATAAAAACCTACGAATTTTTCAATGAAAACACTTTGTTTACCCCCCCCACACTTAAACCAAACATTGTCCTCAATGTTTCAAACATAGACTCACACAAAAGCAAGCAAACAACACAACTAACAAACATAACAAAGATGGCAAAGTAAAAGCAATAAAGAGTAAGGTTTAGGAACGCAAATCTGGTTGTAGGACCGGAGAGTTCCTAGGTCTTCTTTATTTGCATGGGTTGCCTCCCAAGAAGCGCTTGCTTTAACGTCTTCCAGCCGGATGAACCTTCCTTCTATTATGCTTCATTGGAGGCCACGGCATGGAATTGATCTTTGAATGGAAGGTGATACTTGAAATGATCCGGCAATGGTTTAAATTCTAGTGTGGGTGCCTGAATCATTAACAACATATTAGTATAAAACAAAATTGAAATTCGGGGAGGTGGCTTACTTGTTTGCTCCGACGTGAACTCAAGAATAAACACCCCTTCGAAAGTTGTAGGACTAGAAAATTCGTCCAGATTTGGTGTTTTGAGAGTTGTGGCTTGTCCCCTGTCATAAAATTCAACTTCTTTGGGCTTTGTTGTCTCATGAACATCCTCTTTGATCCATTCTTGATATTCTCCAGCCACTTCTTTAAGAAATTCAACACATTCTGGAATTTGATTTGGTGTATCAAGAATTGGGATAGTACTTGGCACCTTTGAGAAGGCTTCCACAATGTTGTTTTCACTCTCATCTTTCTTGGGAATTAAAAACCTGCGAGAAAAAGGTGCATTCGGAGGAATAACATTAGAATGAATTGAATTTGGGACGTCCTTACTTGTGGTGGGTGGTTGAGAAGGCTTAGGGGGCTGCGGCAAGGGTTGTTCTTCCCTTACTGTGAGTGTGTCTTCCTCCTCCTCCTCAATCAGCAGCTCTTTGTCCACTTCTAAGGTATGTTTGGACGTTTTTAGGTCAGCTCCAACCTCCATAGCACTTCCCAAAATAATAGCATCATGGATTTCTAAATCTCCCATCGAATTGACAATAGTTGAGTTGGAGAGTTCACTTTGCTCTAGAATCTGTCCTATGAATTCCGCTATTTGTCCAATTTGCTTTTCCAAATGGTCCACACATTTGTCTTGATTTTCTTGTCCTTGAGATAAAGAAGTGAGTAACTCAAGAATTTTATCATTATCCATTGACGAACCTGAACTTGGTTGGGCCGAATATGGTTGAGGCTGTGGTGGTTCATATGGCTTTTGATAGATCTCCTCAGATGGCTGGCAATACCCTTCTTGTTGAACCTCCTTAGCTTGATTTGTGAACCCTGCACCAAAGAATTTAATTCATCAAGAATTTGATCATAATCTATTGACGAACATGAGTTGGGTTGGGCATATTGTATATGAGGTTGTGGTGGCTGCGCAGATGTTGAATAGAACTCTTCCTCTTGCTGCCAATATCCACCTTGTTGAATTTGTTGAGCTTCCCCCCACATATAATCTAAATAATCTCTCCAATCGGAATTGTAAGTGTTGGAAAACATGTTGTCCCTTGATTGGTTATGGCTATGATGACCCCAAGCACCAATGTTCGCAGTGAATTGAGGACGTTGATGAGTTTGACATCCTTACCCATAGGGCACCCCAAATGTAGGGGCAGTGTGCATTGTGGTTCTTTTGGCAATCTGGGACAGTTGAGAAGTAAGATTCGCCAATTGAGCTTGAATGTTGGCAATTGCCATGTCTAGTACCTGAAACAAAGAAAACGAAACAAAACAAAATAAAAAACTAAAATGTAAAGACAAAAACACAAACAGATACGGGGGATTAGCAAATTTGTTAATCCCCGGCAACGGCGCCAAAATTTGATGTGAAAATTAACTTGACACACAAATTAAACCCTATTGATGACAATTGTAGTAAAGATGCAAGTAGGGATCGTTCTAAACCGGGGATTAACTAGGGATGCTAATCAACACAAATTAGACTCAAAAACACTAAACTAGACTCTATTGACTCAAAACTAACTTAAAACACTCAAAACAGCTTAAAACAACCAAATAGACTCAAAACAGACACTAGGGAGTAATTTTGACGAAAATAGAACTTTAAAAGACTCAAAAGACTAAAACAAAACAGATTTTGACTCTGAAAACAAGTTGAAATGAAAGGGGGATTGTTTTTGACGAATTGAAAACTAAAACAGAAACTTTGCATAAAAACTTTAGAAAAAACAATTTTGATGAATTAAGAAGGGTGAAAGGCTAGTTAGAGGGTCCTTCTCCACACATGAACATATGCATATAAATCGATTTCCAGTTATTCTTTCGACAAACCATGAATGACAATGCCCCAAATTAATTGTGTAGAACTAATTAATTCTCAGATTTCCCTAGACTTATTGAATTAGATGAAAAGCATACGACAACCCAAATCATTCTTTATTAAGCTCCCTAACTATGAAAAGCATGATAGAGACACGAAACAAAGATCATTAAGTTTTGTGAAAATCATAAGCATTGACATGACATTCGTGACTATGAAAAGCATGACACTCCTGCCGGGAATTTACTTAACGCGATCGTGACTAGCAACCTCCACTACTTGTAAATATAAGTTTGTAACGATTAGGTGAAACTCCCTTATATTTTAGCATCAAATTCATGCATGCAAACTAAGTAGGCCTCCTTAATCAACACACAAGAACAAGTTCTTAATAACTCAGATAAGTAAACCACATTCACGATTCATGAAATCATAACTGGAGGAAATCAATTCATATAAAACATATGTCCATGGCTTCGAATTCGCCTCTAACTATAAAGAAATTAGTTCCTCATGTTCGCAATCAAACAAAGACAATTAAATTTAAACATTGAAAACAAAGGATAGAATACACCTAGAAAACGCTCCAGATTTCTTCCTTCCTTGCAAGGCTGGGGCACAATGAGTGTGTGGTGGATGGATGTAGGTGAGTTATGGTAGAGGGTGGTGGTCTGAATGGTGCAGCAAAATAGTGTATTTGTAGGCCTAGGGATTACTTGGCCTAGGTTGTCAAGGAAAAGGATTTAGGACTCCAAACCAACAAGGAAAAGGCCATCTAGAAAGGTTGGGGCGTCAGATTTTTAGGGCTTCTAGAAAGGAGTGTTGTGGCATGTTTCTAGAACAAAAAGGCCTCCTAAAAACAGGTTTTAGGCATCCTAATATGAAAAGGAGTCCCCCTTGTAGCTGGAATTGAGCTAGGATAAGATTAGGATAGGATAAGATAAGATAAGGTAAGATAAGGTTAAGATAAGGTTGTTTGGATAATGTTTTGGATAATTCTCCTTCTTTGTAGCTGATTCCTTATCTTCTTTGTCTTGGATTTATTTCTTCAACTCTTTTGCACATTCCTAGCCTCTCTTGAACTTTAAATTCGTCCATCCATCTTGCTCCATACTTGTGCTATCCATTCCAAGCCCAAAACTGCTCTAAAATGCTCCAAATTGCATCTTTTTGCCAACTTTGCCAATTGGACCTGAAAACACACGAAAATAGCTTAAATCATTATAATAAGTTGAAACTAACTAAGAAAATGCAAGGAAACAAGCTAACAAAGTCGCATATATATGCTCCTATCAACCTACATGTTTTGGAAACCCCAAAAATGGAAACCTTTACAAATAGAAACTTCCAACTTTAGAAACCTTGGCTTCCAATTTTGAACTCTTCATCCTTCATTTGATCCTAAGCTCATTTGATCTTCAATTTCGTCCATCCACTTAGCTCCAAGCATGTGCAATCCATTTAGTGCCCAAAACTGCTCCCAAAAGCACTAAAATGAACTTTCTTGCATACTTTGCACATTAGACCTACAAACACACGAAAATAGCTTAGAATACTAAAATAACTAAGAACTAACAACGTAAATGCAAGGAAACAAGCTAACTAAGTTGCATAAATATGCTCCTATCATCCAACACCTTCATATTGTTGAGCGTTCAAAGCTCGGTTAGCAATCAAGGTCTTGGTAGCCGTGGATGTCTTGTCCACCAAAGCTCCTTCCGCTGAGGCATCTAGCATTTGATGTTCAATGGGTAGAAGCCCTTCGTAGAAATATTGAAGAAGAAGCTCCTCCTTCATTTGATGTTGTGGACATGAAGCGGCAAGAGTTTTAAAACGTTCATAATAAGTGGGAAAAGATTCACCTTCATTTTGCTGAATGCCACTAATCCTCTTGCGTAGAAGAATGACTCGAGAAGTTGGGAAAAACTTCTCCAAGAACGCCCATTTCATGCTCTCCCAAGATGTGATAGTTCCGGGGGCTAGTTCATACAACCAATCTTTAGCGATTTCTAAGAGAGAAAAAGGAAAAGCCTTCATCTTCAATATGCTGCCATCAACATTAACATGGGTCTTGCTTGAACACACCACTTTGAACTCTTTCAAGTGCTTGTTTGGATCCTCCATGGACAGCCCATGGTACTTTGGAATGTGGTGCAGCAAGCTTGACTTCAACTCGAATTCCTCGGTCTTGCCTTGAGCAGCTGATAGAAGCATATTTATGCGACTTAGTTAGCTTGTTTTCATGCATTAACGTCCTTAGTTCTTAGTTAATTTTGTATTTTGAGCTATTTTCGTGTGTTTGTAGGTTCTAAGTGTCAAAATGGCAAAAAGAAGCGATTTGGAGCATTCTAGAGCATTTTTGGGCCAAGATTGGGTAGTGCAAGCAAGGAGGCAAGTTGATGGACGAATTTGAAGACAAAAAGGCTTGAAATCAACCACAAAACACTCTTTCTAGAAGTTTTATCCCTTATCCTACAAAAATGGCTCCCCAAACCCTTCTGGAAGTCCCAAAATCTGTCATAAAATGCATTCTTTCTAGAACCCTAAAAATCTGGCGCCTCCTTCCCTTCTAGAATCCTTTTTCCTTGCCTTGCAAGGCATTCCCTTGCCCTTATCCTATTGTGCCGCACCTCTCAAGCCCTTTCCCTCTTGGATTCTGATTTGTTAGGCCTTTTTCCTTGTGGATTTGGGTTCTACAAATCCTTTTCAGAGATTAATTGGACCACATTTCCTATTCCAAATTCAATGCGGCACCCTAGGCCTTTATTTCTTGATTTCTGTTAAGCCCAAGTACAAATCTGATTTCTCTAGGGTTTTGAGATGCATATATATAGATAATTTAGGGTTGTGCCATAGAGACCACCTTTCACCACAGAAAATCATTCAGCCGCACTCCATTCCACCATTCTACACATCCAAACACAATTCCAGCCATCCTCCTTCCTTTGCCGCAACTCACATCCAACCTAAACCCATCTCTGACCCTTTCATACATGATGTGAAATTTATATGACACTCAAATTAAACCCTATTGATGACAATTGTAGTAGAGATGCAAGTAGGGATCGTTCTAGACTAGGGATTAACTAGGGATGCTAATCAACAGAAATAAGACTCAAAAAACACTAAACTAGACTCTAATGACTCAAAATTGACTTAAAACACTAAAAACAGCAAGAAACAATCTAAAAGACTCAAATCTAGCCCTAATAATTGGTTTTGACGAAAATAGAACTTAAAAAACTCAAACAACTAAAAGAAAACAGGTTTTGACTCTAAAAACAAGATTAAATGAAAGGGGGATTGTTTTTGACGAATTTAAAACTTAAACAGAAACTTTGCATAAAACACTTATAAAAACGAATTTTGTGAATTACAAAGGGTGAAAGGCTAGTTAGAGGGCCCTTCTCCACACATAAACATATGCATATAAATCGATTTCCAATTATTCTTTCGACAAACCATGAATGACAATGCCCCAAATTAATTGTGTAGAACTAATTAATTGTCAGATTTCCCTAGACTCATTGAATTGGATGAAAAGCATACGACAACCCAAATCATTCTTTATTAAGCTCCCTAACTATGAAAAGCATGACAGAGACACGAAACAAAGATCATTAAGCTTTGTGAAAATCATAAGCATTGACATGACATTCGTGACTATGAAAAGCATGACGCTCCTGCCAGGAATTTACTTAACGCGATCATGACTAGCAACCTCCACTACTTGTAAATATAAGTTCATAACGATTAGGTGAAACTCCCTTATATTTTAGCATCAAATTCGTGCATGCAAACTAAGTAGGCTTCCTTAATCAACACACAAGAACAAGTTCTCAATAACTCAGATTAGTAAACCACATTCACGATTCATGAAATCATAACTGGAGGAAACCAATTCATATAAAACATATGTCCATGGCTTTGAATTTGCCTCTAACTATAAAGAAATTAGTTCCTCATGTTCGGAATCAAACAAATATAAATAAAATTAAACATTGAAAACAAAGGATAGAAAACACCTAGAAAACACTCCAGATTCCTTCCTTCCTTGCATGTTGCGGCACAAGAGGGTGTATGGCTGATTATGGTGTAGAGATGTGTGAATGATAGATGGTGGTGTAACTGAATGGTGCAGCAAAAGGGTCAATTTATAGGGGGAGGTGCGGCACAAACTTTTGGTGTAGGAAAAGGATTGCAAAACATAGTTTGTTTAGGAAAAAATTAACACAATCGTAAGGGGAAAAGGTTATGTAATCCCAGCAGGAAATAAGACATCTAGAAGGTCAAAAAGCCAAGGGATTTAGGATAAAAAGGGGCGGCTGGATCATGAATCTAGAAGGCTTGGGCGCCACTTTTTTTAGGGATTTCTAGAAAGGATGTTATTTGGCTGATTGTGACACTTCTAGAAGGAATAGGTGCGGCACCTTTGTAGGAGAGGATCAGGTTCCTAGAAATTAGGTTCTTATGTCTCCTAAACTGAAATTAAATCCCTTTTGCAGCCGGAATTAATGATGTGAAATTAAATTGCACTCAAATTTAAACCCTATCAATGTAGTATGTGTAAGTAGGGATCGTTCTAGCCAGGGATTAGAAGGGATGCTAATCTACATTAATTAAACTTTAAAACACTAAACTAGACTCAAAACAGCAAATAGAACTCAAACTAGACAGTTTCTAGACTCTAGACACTCAAAACAAGCTAATTAGACTTAAAACACAAAAAACAGATTCTTTAGACTCAAAACTAACATCTAAGATTGATTTGAACGAAATTAAGACTCTAATTGACTCAAAAGACTAAAAGACTCAAGATTTGACGAATTTAGACTCTACTAACACAAACTAAAAGCAAGGGATTGGTTTTGAACGAATTTAAACTTAAACAAACATAATTGTAAAGACAACTTAAAAAGACACGAAATTGGTGATTTAAATGGGTGAATGGCGAGCTAGAGGGTCCTTCTCCACACATGACACATATGCAACACAAATCGATTTCCAGTTGTTCTTTCTATAAACCATGAACGACAATGCCCCAAATTAATCGTGACTGCACGCATTAACCTTCAGATTTTCCTAAGTTCATTGAATTTGGACTTAGCGCCGCAAACCAAATTATTCTTATCAAGTTCCCTATATGACTGCATACTAAAGATACATATCAAAGATCATTAAGCTTTGTGAAAATCATAAGCATTGACATGACATTCGTGACTATGACTGCATGACACTCCTGCCAGGAATTTACTTAACGCGATCGTGACTAGCAACCTCCACTACTTGTAAATATAAGTTTGTAACGATTAGGTGAAACTCCCTTATATTTTAGCATCAAATCCTAGCATGCAAACTAAGTAGGCCTTCTTAATCAACACACAAGAATAAGTTTTAATCAAACAGTTAAGCAAATTGCATTCACGATTTATGAAATCACAACTGGATGAAATCAATTCATATCACATATATGCTCATAGTTTCAAATTCCCCCATAGCTAAGAAGGGGTTTAGTTCGTCATGATCGCAAATAAACAAAGACAATTAAATTTAAACATTAAAAACAAAGGATAGAATACACCTAAAAATGCTCCAGATTTCTTCCTTCCTTCCTTTGCAAAGCTGCGGCACAATGAGTGTGTGGTGGATGGATGTAGGTGAGTTATGGTAGAGGGTGGTGGTCTGAATGGTGCAGCATAAACTTGTATTTATAGGGCTAGGGATTACTTGGCCTAGGTTGTCAAGGAAAAGGATTTAGGACTCCAAACCAACAAGGAAAAGGCCATCTAGAAAGGTTGGGGCGCCAGATTTTTAGGGCATCTAGAAAGGAGTGTTGTGGCATGTTTCTAGAACAAAAAGGCCTCATAAAAACAGGTTTTAGGTGTCCTAATATGAAAAGGAGTCCCCCTTGCAACTGGAATTAAGGTAGGATAAGATTAGGATAGGATAAGATAAGATAAGGTGAGATAAGGTTAGTTTGGATAAGATAAGATAAGGTAAGATAAGGTTAGTTTGGATAAGATAAGGTTGGATAAGGTTTTGGACAATTCTCCTTCTTTGTAGCTGATTCCATATCTTCAATGACTTGAATTTATTTCTTCAACTCTTTTGCACATTCCTAGCCTCTCTTGAACTTCAAATTCGTCCATCCATCTTGCTCCATGCTTGTGCTATCCATTCCAAGCCCAAAACTGCTCTAAAATGCTCCAAATTGCACATTTTTGCCAATTTTGCCAATTGGACCTACAAACATACGAAAATAGCTTAAAACACTATAATAAGTAGAAACTAACTAAGAAAATGCAAGGAAACAAGCTAACAAAGTCGCATAAATATGCTCCTATCAAATTCCCCCACACTTAGCTTTTGCTAGTCCTCGAGCAAAAGAAACAAACAAAACAAAACCTAAACCTTCGAACGTTTGCCTCAGGGATTTCCAATGGTACATAACATGTTAAAAATCACTACCTACATAGATTTTAGCCATCCCTACTCTCGAGCACATACTTAATCCTAGTTACCACACACTAGCTCGCATCCAATCAATTAAAACAACTTTTTGAATGTAGTAACATGCCTTAGAGAATCCCTCAATTTCTCACAAGATTTACACTCTATTTTCACACAGAATTTCTGACTACACTCCCTACACTAGGTATATGTGAGAAGATTGATGTAAACATGAAAAACTAAACACTCACATATGTTTATAACAAAGAAAGCAATTTCTGGAGTTATTAAGCATGTATAGATATATGATTTTTCCTTCATGCGTTAATTTGGATAATGTTTTGGATAATTCTCCTTCTTTGTAGCTGATTCCTTATCTTCTTTGACTTGGATTTATTTCTTCAACTCTTTTAGCCTCTCTTGAACTTCAAATTCGTCCATCCATCTTGCTCCAATCTTGTGATATCCATTCCAAGCCCAAAACTGCTCTAAAATGCTCCAAATTGCATCTTTTTGCAAACTTTGCTTCTAGGACCTACAAACACACGAAAATGACTTAAGACACTATAATAAGCAACAAATAACTAAGTAAATGCAAGAAAACACACTAACTAAGTCGCACAAATATCCTCCTATCAAATTCCCCCACACTTAGCTTTTGCTAGTCCTCGAGCAAAACAAACAAAACATAACCTAAACCTTCCAACATTCGCCTCAGGGATTTCCAATGAAACATAACATGTTAAAAATCATTACTTCCATAGATTTTAGTTATCCCTACCCTTGAGCACATACTTAATCACAGTTACCACTCATTAGTTCGCATCTAATTAATTAAAACAACATTTTGAATGTAGTAACATGCCTTAGAGAATCCCTCAATTCCTTACTAGATATGCACTCAATTTTCACTCAGATTTTCTGACTACACTCCCTACACTAGGTATATGTGAGAAGATTGATGTAAACATGAAAACTAATACTCACATATGTATTAACAAAGAAGGCACTTTCTGGAATTATTAATGCATGTATATATATGATCTCATGAATGGAATGCCGCTACATAGACGCGAGAACCAGGGATACCATATGCTCATACCAATCCCAAACTCCACATATTGAAACACATAACAATCAAGATAGAAGTCTAAGGGTTGTAACGGGGCTAAGGGTATTGGCTAACAAAGAAAGGTAAGGAAAACAAACGTTCTTAAAGAAATAGCAAGCAAAGTAATGAATATGACACTTAGAACTCCCTTTTTAAATGCAGCCACAAACTTTGATACATAAAGGGAAGATCACACATACTTAGGGCCGAATTCAACCTTTTTGGACCCTTTCTTCAACAACCAACACTTGTGAGCTTTAATCTCACTTATTTTGAACACTTTTCACACTTTTTCACGTACTTTTCTTTTCCTTTTCTTTTTCTAACGAATTTTATTTTTTTTTTGTTTTTTTTCCCTACCCGTGCCTCTTTTTTTACTTTGGCACACAAAACCACTAAAAACCTTCCCCCACACTTGTTTGCTGCCTAATGACAATCAAAAGGAATTCCTCTAAGTCATGCTCCACTATTCTTTAGGAACAAGGGTATGGATAGTCCTATTCTAGGCTAGGTAAGGATAATGTGGGCTAACAAAGAAAATAGGCTAACTACGGCTCAAAGGGGTTAAACCTACAATACATATGCAAAGGGTTAAGGCTTTTTGGCTCTGGTTTTAACTAAACAACTTTATCTTGTTATTTGTTATGCTAATCAATTTCATGCTTTGAATGAAACGGACATGAATTTTAGTATTTGGAACTAAATGATAAAACACATTCTAAGTAGCAACCAAGCAAAGAATGATGAGATCATGCAACGACTTTAGAAAACAAAGAATCATAGATTAATAACTCTCCAAACAAAGTATAAGCTCAAGTCTCTCAAGGTTGTAGCGTTAGTTTGAGTTTCTTCCCTCAAGCATGTTACAAAAAACTGATTTTATCCTTTTTGTGATTACATGTGAATTCATGAATGTAACTTTTGTGATTACATGTGATTTTATCCTTCAAGCATATGAAACTTCCATCCATGTTTGTAACTTTTGTTTAACAGTCATGCAATTAAAAACCAAATCCTCATCATTGTGTTGGAAGGTACCCTAAGACACAAAAACGACTCTTTTTGGTATTTTTCAAAACTTTTTCGATTTTTTTTTCAAAATTTTTGTATTTTTCTTTCAAGACACATAAAAACACTTCAAAACACACTAAAAACACTTCAAACCTTAAAAGTGATAGGTGATAAAAACCCACGAATTTTTCAATGAAAACACTTGTTTACCCCCCCACACTTAAACCAAACATTGTCCTCAATGTTTCAAACAAAGACTCACACACAAGCAAGCAAACAACACAACTAACAAACATGACAAATATGGCAAAGTAAAAGCAATAAAGAGTCGAGTTTAGAAACGCAAATCTGGTTATGGAGCCGGAGAGTTCCTAGGTCTTCTTTATTTGCATGGGTTGCCTCCCAAGAAGCGCTTGCTTTAACGTCTTCCAGCCGGACGAACCTTCCTTCTATTCTTCAATGGGGCCCACGGCATTAAGGGTTATGTCCTCCACAATGTGCTCTGCAAAGTGCTCATAGTAGGGCTTCAAACGATGTCAGTTCACCTTGAATTCGTGCCCCGTCTCAAACTTTGGATTTGAACTGCACCATGAGAAAAAACATTAGTAATAACAAACGGTCCAATCCACCTAGAACGTAACTTACCTGGAAATAATCGAAGACGGGAATTGAAAAGTAGAACTTTCTGCCCCTTGGAGAACGTTTTGGTTCGAATCATCTTGTCATGAAAAGCCTTCGTCTTCTCTTTGTAAATTCGCGCATTCTTGTATGCTTCATTCCTAATCTCCTCAAGCTCGTTCAATTGAAGCTTCCTATGAACTCCAGCGGCATCTATATCCATATTGAAGGTTTTGACTGCCCAATGCGCCTTGTGTTCTAATTCAACAGGAAGATGGCACTGTTTCCCATAGAGGAGCCGAAATAGGGACATGCCAATGGGTGTTTTGTAGGCCGTACGATACGCCCATAGTGCATCATTCAAGCGCAAACTCCAATCCTTCCTCGTTGGCCCAACTGTCTTCTCTAAAATTTGCTTGATTTCACAGTTTGAAACCTCTGCTTGCCCACTTGTTTGAGAATGATAAGGTGTAGAAACCTTATGCGTGACATTGTACTTTTTAAGTAACACCTCAATGGTCCGATTGCAAAAGTGAGAGCCTCCATTGCTGATAAGTACTCATGGCATGCCAAACCTTGCAAATATGTTAGTTCTAACAAAATCTGCAACCACTTTAGAATCATTAGTTCGGGTGGCTTTTGCTTCCACCCACTTCGAGACATAATCAACCGCAAGTAGAATATATGTAAAACCATGCGATAAAGGAAAAGGACCCATAAAATCAATACCCCAAACATCAAAAATTTCGACAGTAAAGATAGGGGTTTGCGGCATTTGGTCCTTTGGGCCTATATTTCCCATTCTTTGGCAACGATCACACGTCACACAAAAAGTTCTAGCATCCTTAAAGATCGTAGGCCAATAAAATCCACTTTCTAACACTTTAAGGGCTGTGCGTTGTGTGCCAAAGTGTCCCCCGCATGCATAAGTGTGACAAAAAGTTAAAATTGAGTTAAACTCCGAATTATGCACACACCTACGTATAATCTGATCGGGGCAATACTTCCACAAGTATGGATCATCCCAAACATAAAACCGTGCCTCTTTTTTCAATTTATCACCTTGTTGCTTGTTTAGGGTACTTGGAACTTGTTTAGTAACCAAATAATTAACTAAATCGGCATACCATGGCACACTTACCTGACAGCAGCTGCTCATCTGGAAATGTCTTAGGGATGGGAATTGGGTCTTCTTCACGCACCAATCTGCTTAGGTGGTCAGCCACTACGTTTTGAACTCCTTTCTTGTCCCGGATTTCGATATCGAACTCTTGAAGTAGGAACATCCATCGAATAAGCCTTGGTTTAGCCTTCTTCTTCGTAAGTAAGTATCTTAATGCTGCATGATTAGAGTAAATAATGACTTTAGTACCAAGTAAATATGAACGAAACTTATCTAAAGCAAAGATAACGGCAAGAAGTTCTTTTTCCATCGTAGAGTAGTTCAATTGAGCATCGTTCAAGGTCCTTGAGGCATAGTAGACGATGTGCAGATTTTTGTCCTTCCTCTATCCTAAGACAGCCCCTAATGCGTAGTCGGAAGCATCGCACATTAGCTCAAACGGAAGACTCCAATCTGGTGGTATAATGATTGGTGTCGTGGTTAGCATCTTCTTGAGTTGGTTGAAAGCCTTCTCATATTCCTCGTCAAACTTGAAAACCACTTCCTTTTGCAGGAGATGGCACAAAGGTTGAGAAATCTTTGAGAAATCCTTGATGAATCACCTATAAAATCCTGCATGACCAAGAAACGAACGAACCTCTCTAACCGAAGTAGGAGAGGGTAAGTAGCGTACAAGATCTACTTTTGATTTATCAACCTCAATTCCCCTTTCTGAAATGATATGCCCTAAAACTATGCCTTGTTTAACCATAAAGTGACATTTTTCCTAATTTAACACAAGGTTAGTTTCAACGCATCGTTGCAAGATTAATGTGAGATTTTCCAAACAACCGTCAAACGAATCACCAAATACACTAAAGTCATCTATGAAAACCTCAATAATCTTCTCAACAAAATCGGAAAAGATCCTTACCATGCATCTTTGAAATGTGGCAGGTGCATTGCATAAACCGAATGGCATGCGACGATAGGCAAAGGTACCAAAGGGGCACGTGAAAGTGGTCTTTTCTTGGTCATCTGGGGCTATGACAATCTGATTATATCCTGGATAGCCATCAAGAAAACAATAAAAAGAATGACCGGCTAACCTTTCAAGCATTTGATCAATGAACGGCAAAGGGAAGTGGTCCTTCCTTGTGGTGGCGTTGAGCTTCCTATAATCGATGCACACTCTCCAACCTGTTTGGATACGGGTTGGCACAAGCTCATTCTCAGTATTCTTCACCACAGTGACTCCGGATTTCTTTGAAACAACTTGCACCGGTGAAACCCAATGGCTATCCAAAATTGGATAAATCACTCCACAATCGAGAAGCTTGATAATCTCCTTTTTCACAACTTCCATCATTGGAGGGTTGAGTCGGCGTTGAGCTTCTCTAGTTGGTTTAGCCCCCTCCACTAGAAGTATGCGATGCATGCATGTTGTAGGGCTGATTCCCTTAATGTCGGCCAATGTCCATCCAATGGCTGTTTTGTGCTCTTTCAACACCCGAATCAACTTCTCCTCCTCTGTTGCCGTGAGTGATGCAGAGACAATGACGGGCAACGTCTCTTCATCTCCCAAGAAGATGTACTTTAAATGATCCGGCAGTGGCTTAAGTTCAAGAATAGGGGCCTGAATCACAGAAGGTAACAACGTATTAGTAGAAACGAGAATTGGAATTGGGTTAGAGGACGTACCATGATGTCGTGGCAATGAGTCAAAAGCAGGCACAATCTTGGCTTGTTCTTCACTAGGTACAGCCAAATTGGGCTTCATTCCAATTCCTTGTGCAATTGTTGTTTCAAGGGGATCTTCATCCAATGAGTCAAGGAATTCCTGCGCCAATAAATCAAATGCATCAATAGAAAAGCATGAATGATTGTCTTTAGGGAATTTAATAGCTTCAGAAATGTTAAAATCAATAATCTCCCCATCAAATTCCATTGTTAAAGTCCCTTTGAACACGTCGATCTTGGTGCGTGCTGTTTTCATGAAGGGCCTCCCAAGAAGGATTGGTAATGGGATGATATTGGGCGACTCGTCCATCTCTAAAACATAGAAATCTGCTGGGAATTTCAAGTTATCCACCAGCACCAAAACATCTTCCAAAACTCCTTTGGGATATGCGTTAGAACGATCGGCTAATTGAATTATAACACCATCGTTTTTAAGCTCTCCTAAATTCATAGATGCGTAAATTGAGTAAGGCATGACATTAATTGAAGCTCCTAAGTCTAACATAGCATGTTCAAACTTAATATTGCCAATAACGCAAAGAATTGTAAAACTACCCGGATCTTTGCATTTAGGGGGTAATTTCCTTTGTAAAACAACAGAGACATTTTCACTTACCTGGACAACTTCTTTGTTTGAAATTCTCCTCCTTGTTGTACAAAGTTCTTTAAAAAACTTAGCGTACCTTGGAACTTGCTTAATTGCATCAAGGAGAGGTATATTGACTTGCACTTTCCTAAACGTTTCCAGAATGTCTTTCTCGTTCTCTTCCTTCTTTGATTGCCTAAACTTGCTAGGAAAGGGTGCATTTAGTGGAATAGAACTTGAAGAATTCGATTTTGGACTTACCTTGGTGGTTGGGGACGGTTTAGGATTGGAATGTGGCTGCGGCAAGGGTTGTTCCACCTTTGCCGTGGGTTTGGCTCCCTCCTCCTCTTTGATCAGCAAGTTGTCATCCTCAATATGACCAGATTTGGATGGTTGTGGCTCAGTTCCAACTTCTTTACCACTTCTCAACATAATGGCTTTGGCGGATTCAAATCCTCCCTTTGGATTCACAATGGTTGAGCTAGGAAGTTTGCCTTGTTCTTGGAATTGCCCTAGGAACTCTGAAATCTGCCCTACTCGCTTATCCAAATCATCCACCTTTTTGTCTCTAATTTGCATGTTCTGCGACATAGAAGTTAGTAATTGAAAAATCTGATCATTATTAATGGACGTACCTGATTTGGTTTGGGCAAGTTATGCTTGGGGTTGTGCAGGTGCGTATGGTTTTGAATAGAAACCCGGAGGTTGCTGCCTAAATCCACTTTGTTGTTGTGGTTGTTGAGGCTCCCTCCACTTGAAATTTGGATGATCTCTCCAGCCCGGATTGTAAGTGTTGGAATAAGGATCATTGCGTGGCTGATTTTGGCTCCCAAAACCCATGGCATTGGCAGATTCCCACCCTCCGTTCTCAATCAACTGCGGGCATTGATCGTTGAGGTGCCCTTGCATAGAGCACATGCCACATACACTTTGTGTAATCCCTTGCAATTTTGATCCATTGACAACCTGTGACAAAAGAACAGTGAGATTAGCCATTTGAGATTGAAGTTCAGAAATTGCACTTACCTCATTCACTTGTTGTTGCCGTGGAGGGTCTCTTTGTCCAAGGCCTTTGTATTGTTGTGCATTCAAAGCTTGGTTGGCGATTAGGATCTTTGCAGCCATTTGTGTTTTGTCAACCAATGCACCTCCCGCTGAAGCATCTAGCATTTGTCGCTCAATTGGAAGAAGTCCTTCATAGAAGTATTGAAGTAAAAGTTCCTCTTTCATTTGATGTTGAGGGCATGAGGCGACAAGGGCTTTAAAACGCTCATAGTATGCTGGGAATGTCTCTCCATGGCTTTGTTGAATTCCACTAATCTTCTTCCTTCAGAGAATGACTCTCGAAGTGGGGAAGAACTTCTCTAAAAATGTCCTCTTCATGCTTTCCCAAGAAGTGACCGTTCCGGGTGCTAACTCATAAAGCCAATCTTTAGCCTTTTCTAAAAGAGAGAATGGAAAAGCCTTCATCATCAAAATGTTCCCATCGACATTGATGGGTGTCATGCTCGAACAAACCACTTCGAACTCCTTAAGATGCTTGTTTAGATCTTCCATGGATAGCCCATGGTATTTAGGAATGTGATGCAACAAGCTTGACTTCAATTCGAACTCATCGGTCTTGCCTTGAGCAGCCGCGGGGTATTGAATGCAAAGGGGTGCGACATTGGCCAACCCCGAGGCTGAAAGTTCCTTGATTGTACGATTATCCATAGCCATGGCTTGTTCTTCTTCTTCAAATTCAGATTTGGCCTCTGAGCTTGAACTAGGTTCACTAGGTTCTGGATGCCTCCTCTTCCTTCTCAATGTTCGTTCAAAATCGTCGTCAAACTCCAAGATATGCTCACGAACTGTTTGAGAACTTCGAGTCATAAACTAGTACCTAAAACAAGAAAACAAAACAAAATCAGAAACAAAGTAAAACAACACACACGGCAAACAAGGGATAAGCAAATTTGCTAATCCCCGGCAACGGCGCCAAAATTTGATGTGAAAATTAACTTGACACACAAATTAAACCCAATTGATGACAATTGTAGTAATGATGTAAGTAGGGATCGTTCTAGACCAGGGATTAACTAGGGATGCTAATCAACACAAATAAGACTCAAAAACACTAAACTAGACTCTATAGACTCTAAACTAACTTAAAACACTCAAAACAGCAAGAAACAATCAGAAAGACTCAATTCTAAACTAACAAGTGGTTTTGACGAAAATAAAACTTAAAAGACTCAAAAGACTAAAACAAAACAGGTTTTGACTCTAAAAACAAGTTTAAATGAAAGGGGATTTGTTTTTGACGAATTTAAGACTTAAAACAGAAGTTTTGCATAAAATACTTTGTGAAAACGAGTTTGGTGATTTAAAACGGGTGAAAGGCTAGTTAAAGGGCCCTTCTCCACACATGAACATATGCATATAAATTGATTTCCAGTTATTCTTTCAACAAACCATGAATGACAATGCCCCAAATTAATTGTGTAGAACTAATTAATTCTCAAATTTCCCTAGACTCATTGAATTGGATGAAAAGCATACGACAACCCAAATCATTCTTTATTAAGCTCCCTAACTATGAAAAGCATGATAGAGACACGAAACAAAGATCATTAAGCTTTATGGAAACCATAAGCATTGACGAGGCATTCATAACTATGAAAAGCATGTTACTCTTGCCTAGGATTTACTTAACATGTTTGTGACTAGCAACCTTTACTACTTGTGAATATAAGTTCATAACGATTAGGTGAAACTCCCTTATACTCTAGCATCAAATTCATGCTTGCAAACTAAGTATGCATCCTTAATCAACACACAAGAACAAGTTCTTAATAAAATAGTTAAGCAAACCACATCCACGATTCATGAAATCATAACTGGAGGAAATCAATTCATATAAAACATATGTCCATGGCTTTGAATTCGCGTCTAACTATAAAGAAATTAGTTCCTCATGTTCGCAATCAAACAAATATAAGTAAAATTAAACATTGAAAACAAGAGATAGAAAACACCTAGAAAACGCTCCAGAGTCCTTCCTTCCTTCCTTGCAAGTTGCGGCACAAGAGGGTATGGCTGAATGGTAGTGTAGAGATGTGTGAATGAGAGATGGTGGTGTTGAATGGTGTAGCAAAATATGTATATATAGGGAGAGGGTGCGGCACAACATTAGTGTAGGAAAAGGATTACAAAATGTAGTTTGTGTAGGAAAATAAAAACACAATCCTAAGGGGAAAAGGTTTATGTAATCCTAGCAGGAAGTAGGACATCTAGAAGGCCAAAAACCAAAGGGATTTGCGGCTGGATCATGTATCTAGAAGGCTTGGGGCGCCACTTTTTTAGGGACTTCTAGAAAGGGTGTTATTTGGCTGATTTTGACACTTCTAAAAGGCGATAGGTGCGGCACCTTTGTAGGAGAGGATGAGGTTCCTAGAAATCAGGTTCTTAGGTCTCCTAAACTGAAATTGAATCCCTTTTGCAATAGGAATTAGGTTAGGAAAGGATTAGGATAAGATAAGATAAGGTTTGGATAAGATAAGGATAAGATAAGGTAGTTTTGGATAATGTTTTGGATAATTCTCCTTCTTTGTAGCTGATTCCTTATCTTTTTTGACTTGGATTTATTTCTTCAACTCTTTTGCACATTCCTAGCCTCTCTTGAACTTCAAATTCGTCCATCCATCTTGCTTCAGTCTTGTGATATCCATTCCAAGCCCAAAACTGCTCTAAAATGCTCCAAATTGCATCTTTTTGCCAACTTTGCTTCTAGGACCTACAAACACATGAAAATGACTTAAGACACTATAATAAGCAACAAATAACTAAGTAAATGCAAGAAAACACACTAACTAAGTCGCACAAATATCCTTCTATCAATCACTCCTAATTCGGCCAAACAAGGTAAGTTGGTTTCAAATTCACTTAATACTAATCTGACCAATGTTCCTTTTCCTTGTAGATTCATGCAATCGAAGAAGGATGAGAATGAGAAGGACATTCTTGAAACATTCTGGAAAGTGCAAGTGAACATACCACTCCTTGATGTAATTAAACAAGTCCCGAAATATGCCAAATTTCTCAAGGAGTTGTGCACAACCAAGAGAAGAATGTCAAACAAAGAGGCAGTTAAGGTAAGTGAAAATGTTTCAGCCGTATTGCAACAGAAACTGCCCACTAAATCCAAAGACCCCGGTAGTTTTACGATTCCTTGTGTAATTGGCAATACTCGGTTTGAAAATGCAATGCTAGATTTAGGTGCATCTATAAATGTCATGCCTTATTCCATTTATGCATCTATGAACTTGGGGGAATTGAAAAAGGATGGTGTGATTATACAATTGGCTGATCGTTCTAACGCATACCCAAAAGGTGTTTTGGAGGATGTTTTAGTGTGATAGGAGCATATTTACATCACTTAGTTAGCTTGTTTCCTTGCATTTAGGTTGTTAGTTCTTAGTTATTTTAGTCTTTAAAGCCATTTTCGTGTGTTTTCAGGTTCTAAGGGCTATAGGACCAAGAAAGTGCATTTTGGTGCCTTTTGGAGCAGTTTTGGGCATGGAATGGATTGCACATGCTTGGAGCTAAGTGGATGGACAAAATTGAAGATCAAATGAGCTTAGGATTGAATGAAGAATGAAGAGTTCAAAATTGGAAGCCAAGGTTTCTAAAGTTGGAAGTGTCTATTTGTGAAGGTTTCCATTTGTGCAGGTTTCCATTTGTTGAGGTTTCCAATTTTGGGGTTTCCAAAACATGTAGGTTGCCTAATTACTCATTCTAGAAGCCCAAAACCGTGCCTAACACATTCCCTTTTTGTTTCAATCCTTGCTGCACAAGGGAGAGGTTTTCTTGCCTATTTTCTGCCCAAAAATACTTCCCCTTTCTCTTACAAATCAATGCCACACCTTCTTTCCCTTTCTCTCTTAATTTCTGACCTTTAAAACACATTCCTTTTCTCTCCTACATATTCTGCCGAATTTCACTTTCTCAACCTTTCTAGATGGCCTTTTCCTTGTTGGATTGGAGTCCTAAATCCTTTTCCCTGACAACCTAGGCCAAGTAATCCCTAGGCCTATAAATACACACATCTGCTGCTACATTCAGACCACCACCCTCTACCATAAGTCACCTACATCCATCCACCACCATTCACCACACACTCTTGTGCCGCAGCTTTGCAAAGGAAGGAAGGAAGAAATCTGGAGCGTTTTCTAGGTGTATTCTATCCTTTGTTTTCAATGTTTAATTTTATTTATATTTGTTTGATTGCGATCATGAGGAACTAAACCCCTTCTTAGCTAAGGGGGAATTCGAAACTATGAGCATATATGTGATATGAATTGATTTCCTCCAGTTATGATTTCATGAATCATGGATGTGATTTGCTTAACTATTTGATTAAAACTTATTCTTGTATGTTGATTAAGGGTGCACACTTAGTTTTCATGCTAGGATTTGATGCTAAAATATAAGGGAATTTCACATAATCGTTACAAACTTATATTTACAAGTAGTGGAGGTTGCTAGTCACGATCGCGTTAAGTAAATTCCTGGCAGGAGTGTCATGCAGTCATAGTCACGAATGTCATGTCAATGCTTATGATTTTCACAAAGATTAATGATCTTTGATATGTATCTCTAGTATGCAGTCGTATAGGGAACTTGATAAGAATAATTTGGTTTGCGGGCGCTACGTCCAAACTCAATGAACTTAGGAAAATCTGAAGGTTAATGCGTGCAGTCACGATTAATTTGGGGCATTGTCGTTCATGGATTATAGAAAGAACAACTGGAAATCGATTTGTGTTGCATATATGTCATGTGTGCAGAAGGATCCTCTAGCTAGCCTTTCACCCATCCAAAACACCCAATTTCGTACCTTTGTTACTTTGTTATTTGCTTAGTTTTAGTTAATTTCGTCAAAAACCCAATCCCCATTATTTTCTTGTGTCAACTTAGTTAGAATTTGTTTAATTTTGTGTCTTTTAGCATTTTGAGTCAAGTTAAAGTTAGAATTCGTCCAAATAACTCCCTAGTGTCTGTTTTGAGTCTATTTGGTTGTTTTAAGTTGTTTTGAGTCTTTTAAGTTTGTTTTGAGTCTTGTAAGTCTAGTTTAGTGTTTTAGAGTTTAATTAGTGTAGATTAGCATCCCTTCTAATCCCTGGCTAGAACGATCCGTACTTACACATACTACATTGATAGGGTTTAAATTTGAGTGCAATTTAATTTCACATCATTATTCTCTTTGATTTTTCTGATTCTTTCTTACCTATTAAATTGTGGAACCAAAATAGCTAAGTATTGAACCTTTCCTATTATTTTCTGATTGCCTTTCAACCCCAGCTTTATAAATAAAGCCATCCGCACCATTTAGTCTCTCTCCCTCTCTAGACAGATTCTCTGCATCCATTCCATCCACCTATCTACCTGTCCATCCTCCACCACCATTCACCACTTCGACCATCACTGCCACCTTGTGTCGCAGCAAAGAAGAAGGAAGGAGACCCTTAGACGTGCTTGCATTCAAGACGTTGGATTGCTGGAACGTTTCTAGGTGTAATCTATCTTTGTTTTCAATGTTTAATTTAATTTCTCTTTGTTTTGCTGTGAACATGAGGAACTAAGCCCTTTTGGCTAAGGGCTATTCAAAGCCATGAATATGCTTGCAATATGATTTGATTACATCCAGTTGTGATTCATAAGTTGTGAATTCAATTTACTTATCTGTTGAATTAAAACTGATTTGTGTGTGTTGGTTGAGAGTGCACGCTTAATTTTCATGCATAAATCTGATGCTAGGATATAAGGGAGTTTCACCTAATCGTTATGAACTTATATTCATAAGTAGTGAAGGTTGCTAGTCACAATCGTGTTAAGTAAATTCTTGGCATAAGTATCATGCAATTCATAGTTACGAGTGCCTTGTGAATGCCTATGATTTTCAAAGAACTTAATGATCTTTGCTCGTATCTCTATTATGCAATTCATGTAGGGAACTTGTGGAGAATGCTTTGGGTTGTTGTATGCAATCATCCAATTCAATAAAATTAGGAAAATCTGAGGGTTAATTAGTGCAATTCACGGTTAATCTGGGGCGTTGAGAATTCATGGTTTATTGAAAAGCAACTGGAAATCGTTTTGTTTGCATGTATGTCATGTGTGGAAAAGAACCTCCTAGCTAGCCCATCATCCATCCAATACACCTAATTTCGTGCAAATCTGTCTAGTTCTAGTTTCTGTTTTGTTTTACTTTATTTTCGTCCAAAACCCAATCCCCCATTACTTTGTTGTGTTAATTAGGTTAGAATCTGTCCAATTTGTGTATTTAAGTGTTTTGAGTCAAGTTCAAGTTAATTTTCGTCCAAATAACTCCCTAGAGTCAGTTTTGAGTCTATTTCATTGTTTCGTGCTGTTTTGAGTCTTTCTAGTTAGTTTTGAGTCTTTTCAGTTTGTATTGAGTCTAGTTAAGTGTTTTTAAGTTTCTTTTTGTGTTTTTGTGTTTTAAAGTCAGTTTAGTTTAGATTAGCAATCCCTCCTAATCCTCGGTCCAGAACGATCCCTACTTGCATCTATACTACAATTGTCAACAAGAGGGTTTAATTTGTGTGCTGTTTTACATCGCATCATAGTGCAGGTGAACCATTTGATCTTCCCGTCTGATTTTTACGTTCTAGTGATAGGAGCATATTTATGCGACTTAGTTAGCATGTTTTCATGCATTTATATTGTTAGTTCTTAGTTAATTTTGTATTTTAAGCTATTTTCGTGTGTTTGTAGGTTCTAAGTGTCAAGATGGCAAAAAGAAGCAATTTGGAGCATTCTAGAGCATTTTTGGGCCAAGATTGGGTAGTGCAAGCATGGAGGCAAGTTGATGGACGAAATTGAAGATACAAAGGCTTGAAATCAGCTAAAAAGAGGGAAGAAAGAAGTCAAAGATAAAGAAGATAAGGAATCAGCTATAAAGAAGGGGAATTATCCAAAACATTATCCAAACTACCTTATCTTATCCAAACCTTATCTTATCCTATCCTAATCTTATCCTACCTTGCTTGCAGCTACAAAACAGATTTAATTTCAGTTTAGGAGACTTAAAACCTAATTTCTAGAGGTCCTATCCGTTGTCCTACAAAAGTGGCACCCCAAACTCTTCTAGAAACCCCAAAATCTACCCAAAAACACATTCTTTCTAGAACCCTAAAAATCTGGCGCCTCCCTCCTTTCTAGAAGGCTTTTTTTCCTTGCCTTATCCTCTCAGCCGTGCATCCCTTATCCCTTTCCCTCTTGGATTTTGATTTGTAAGGCCTTTTTCCTTGTGGATTTGGGTTCTACAAATCCTTTTCAGAAATCAATTGGGTCATAATCCTTTTTCCTAATGGATTCACAAATTCTGCCGCACCTAGGGCCCTAATCCCTTGCTTATGCTAAGTCCAAGCCCTAATCTGATTACCCTAGGGTTTGTGATGTATTTATACACAGATTTAGAGGGTTGCCACAGACCACCCACCCCATATACACTCCATAATTCGTTCTTGAAGGAAAAATTTTGTCCTAGCTAAGAACATGTGAGAACATTTGAACACATATGCAAACTAATAACACTTTAAAGTAGGCATGCATTCAAAAACAATTCTAAAACCCATGACTTTCAAAGCCTAGTGAATGGTGAACCACAAGACTCTTTAACAACATTAAAGAAAAGAAATGATTTTGAGATTCATTACCCTTGAAGCTCATCCTTGTTTACACAAGGGAGTCACCTCCTAGCTCCTTGGATCTTCCTTGTGATTTACTTCCTTTTGTTACTCCTTTGCTCCTTGAGGATGTGAGGAAAGGATCTCCAAAAACACCAAAGGTTTGGTGTCTCTAAGTCTCCACACCAAGGATGAGGTGTGAAGATGAAATGGATGACTTAGAGGAAGAAAGATTGCTAGCTATCCCTCCCCTAAGTGGCCGGCCTCTATGGAGAAAAAGAGAGAAAATATTTCTCTTATTTGTCTCAAGAAAACCCTAATGAGGTAAAAGCTATAAAGATGCTTTTATACCACCTCACATGTGAGTGGCAAACTTGCAATTAACCAAAGTTTGATAACCCTCACCCTAGGCCGGTTTTGACTTTGTTTTTGGGTTAATTTCCATTTAGTTTTAGTTGTCACACAACCTAAACTCAATGGGCCTTGTGGACCAAAAACCCTTTTGGGCCCCGAAACCCAAAACCAACTTAAAAGCCCAATACGAACCTTTCGTAAGATTAATTAACTAATTAATTAATCTTGACCATTCTCAATTAAACTATTTAATTGCTTATCCATCTCATTTATATTTCTTCACTTTCACCCTTACTCGGTGTACGATCCATTAGGTTCCAATTAGCAAGGCAGTGGGCGATTGTTACTCTTAACGATCGATTGTGAATTGAAACTACATTTCAATTCTCCCTTTGATGAAGATTAGTGTTTGCTAATCCTCAGGGCTTCCATAAACCATGAGTGACACCTAGCAGTATATCATGGCTACCCAAGCTAAGTAGAAGTGGTTGGAGAACCTATCCAGTTACAATTACAATGCAATACGGTCCTTCTCTAATACAATACTCTTGATCACATTGTTTGAGTGATATTTTGTATCATGTCTACTATCCAATGTGATACTTCTCTATATGAATCAATTGAATATGATTTGGAACATGCTTCCTAAATCATATTCGTATGTTTTGGCCAAAGACTCTCGAATCATATCTCAGAGTATTCACCTTCCACCATGGAAGGTTAGAGATCCCTTGTTGTGCATTCACATGCCTACATGACTAGATAGCTTGACCCCAACAATGTCGTTGACACTCTCAATGGAATGCCTTTGACATAACCAAAGATCAAGGACCTAACCATTAGACATCAATGATGCCTCAGGTCAAAGGACTATTTTGCATATTGCAACTTACGAGTTCTTACATGACATGTATGTTCGAACTCTCTTTTGATCGTTGTTCAGTGTACTCGATTACCTTTTGAGCACCTATGTGTTTGTCTTAGTGTCCAACACTAAATGACTTGAGACTAGTCATACTCACGCTTGAGTTAACATAACACATACTAACCTTAGTGGATTGTCAATGCCCAATTGGCAATCCTATGGCTAGGAACGTTTTAGGAATGTTCATAAGAGAAAGGTCTCGTTAATCTAACTTACTTAGATCACTTCTCTCTTAGATTAAATATATTCCTTGGATTCCCTTATTGCTTAAACACATGATACAATAAATAGTGATTAACAATAAGCTTTGCCCTTCATTAAACATATAATAGTCTAATACAATAAGTATTCCAAAAGCTATTACATCAAATGAGTGGCTTTGTGGGCATACTTCCAACAGGTCTACACCACCACACCTTCATAAATTCATACTGTGCCGTAGAAGAGAGAAGACAAGGCCTTGCCGTGGCTTCCATTGGAGAGGAAGGGTTGTGCCGCAGCATACCTGCAACCATTGGAGTTCTTAGAGTTCTTTCTTCTCTTGTTTCTGTTTCCATGTTTAATTTAATTTGCTTTTCAATTATGTTGAACATGTGGAACTCATTTCGTTTTAGTTAGAGGTGGATTCAAAGCCATGGACATATGTTTAGTATGAATTGATTACCTCCAGTTATTGTTTCATAAATTGTGGATGTGGTTTGCTTATCTGTTTTATTAAGAACTTGTTCTTGTGTGTTGATTAAGGATGCATACTTAGTTTACATGCATGAATTTGATGCTAGGATATAAGGGAATTTCACCTAATCATTATGAACTTATATTCACAAGTAGTAAAGGTTGCTAGTCACAATCATGTTAAGTAAATCCTAGGCAGAATTATCATGCAGTTCATAGTTATGAATGCCTTGTCAATGGTTATGATTTCCATGGAACTTAACGCTCTTTGATATGTGTCTCTATCATGCGTATTCCATAGTTAGGGAACTTGATAAGAATAATTTGGTTGTGATGCGTTATCCATTCAATTCAATGAACTTAGGGAAATCTGAGAATTGATTAGTGCAATACAATTAATTCGTATGCATATGTTCATGTGTGGAGAAGAACCCTCTAACTAGTTTTTCACCCCTGAATTCACCTTCACCTCTCTTTAATTTACTTTGTTTGCTGAAATCTTCTTAGTTTTGATAAATTCGTCTAAAAACCCCCTCAGTTCTTATTTGTGTTTTAGTTTTGTTAAATTCGTCCAAATCTGTCTCCTTTTAGTGTTTTGAGTCTTACTAGTCTAAAATTCATCCAATTCACTTCCTAGTACCTGTTTTGAGTCTGTTTAAATTAGTTTTGCTGTTTTGAGTCAATTTGGTCAGTTTTGAGTTGTTTAGAGTCTAGTTTAGTGTTTTAGAGTTTAACTTATGTAGATTAGCATCCCTTCTAATCCCCGGCCTAAAACGATCCCTACTTTCATATACTACGTCGATAGGGTTTTAATTTGAGTGTGATGTGATTAAGGTTAAGCACACAAATTAAACCCTCTTGTTATTAATTGTAGTATAAACGCAAGTAGGGATCGTTCTGGACCGGGGATTAGGAGGGCTTGCTAATCTAACACAAACTGACTCAAATAAGCAAAACAAGACTCAAAAGACTCTAAATAGACTAGTAAGACTCAAAACAGGTTCAAAATACTCAAAACTGCTTAAAAACACTAATTGGACAGATTCTAGACACTAGACACAACTTTGGACGAAAATTGAATTAAATTTGACTCAAAACACACAAAGACACAAACTAAGACAGATTCTAACTAATTTGACTCAAACAAGTGAAGGGAGATTGGTTTTAGAGTGAAATTAAATTAAAACAAACAAAGACTTTGAACTAGGCAAATTGAGACGAAATTGGGTTTTTAGGTTGGATGGTGAACTAGCTAGAGGTTTCCTTATCCACACCTGATTTATATGCATATAACTTGACTTCCAGTTACGTTTTCATTGAATTACGAATGACAATGCCCCATATTAACCGTGTCAATCACTAATTAACCCTCAGATTCTCCTGACCCTCAACCAACAAACAGAAATAAGTTCTGATTCAAATAGTTAAGCCAATTGCATTCATACTTCAAGAATCTGTAACTGAAATTTATCAAGTCATATCACACACAAAATCATGGCTTCAAAGTAGCCTCTAGCTAAAAACGAGTTTAGCCTCTCATGATTACAGCAAGACAAAGGAAAACTAAATTAATCAACGAAAACATAAGGTAGAAAACACCTGAGAACGCCCAGCACTCCAGATTGGGTGCAACAGGCTCCAAAGCTGCTCCTCCTCTCCTTCGTCCTTGCAATGCTGCGGCACAAGTGGTTTTAGGGTTTGTGAATGGTGTTTGGAATGGCTGAGATGTGTAGAGGTGTGTAGAATTCGTATGGATTGGTGGTGGTGTGCAGCAAGGCTTGGAAATATGTATATATAGCCTGGCAAACCCTAGGGGAATCAGTTTAGGACTTGGACTTAGCAGAAAAATAGGATTAAGGCCCTAGGGTGCGGCATTTAATTTGGAAAAGAAATTGTGGTCCAATTAATTTCTGAAAAGGATTTGTAGAACCCAAATCCACAAGGAAATAGGCTAATTAAATCAGAATCCAAGTGAGAAAAGGATAGGGATGCACGGTTGAGAGGATAAGGGCAGGGAATGCCTTGCAAGGCAAGGAAAAAGGATTCTAGAAGGGTTTAGGTGCGGCACATTTTTAGGGTTCTAGAAAGAATGTGTTTTATGACAGATTTTGGGGTTTCTAGAAGGGTTTGGGGCGCCACTTTTATAGGACAAGGGATAGGACTTCTAGAAATCAGGTTTTAAGTCTCCTAAACTGAAATTAATTCTCTTTTGTAGCTGAAAACAGGATAGGATAAGGTTAGGATAAGATAAGATAAGGTTTGGATAAGATAAGGTAGTTTGGATAATGTTTTGGATAATTCCCCTTCTTTATAGCTGATTCCTTATCTTCTTTATCTTTGACTTCTTTCTTCCCTTTTTTTAGCTGATTTCAAGCCTTTTTATCTTCAAATTCGTCCATCAACTTGCCTCCATGCTTGCACTACCCAATCTTGGCCCAAAAATGCTCTAGAATGCTCCAAATTGCTTCTTTTTGCCATTTTGACACTTAGAACCTACAAACACACGAAAATAGCTTAAAATACAAAAACTAAGGACATTAATGCATGAAAACAAGCTAACTAAGTCGCATAAATATGCTCCTATCAAATTCCCCCACACTTAGCTTTTGCTAGTCCTCAAGCAAAACGAAACAAAACAAAACAAAACAAACACCAAACATACTAGACCTTCCAACGTTCACCTCAGGGATTTCCAACACACATGACATATTCAAGATCATCATAACCATAGATTTTAGTCATCCCCACCCTCTAGTACATACTTAATCACAGTCACCATTCATTAGCTCGCATTTAACCAATTAAAACAATGTTTTGAATGTAGTAACATGCCTTAGAGAATTCACTCAATTCCTCACTAGGTACACTCTATTTTCACACACAATTTCTAACTACACTCCCTATTCTAGGTATATGTGAGAAGATTGATGTAAACATGAAAACGAACACTCACATATGTTTATAGCAAAGAAAGCAATTTCTGGAGTTATTAAGCATGTATAGATATGATCTCATGAATGGAATGCTACTACTTAGATGCGAGAACCAGGGACACCATATACTCATACCAATCCCAAACTCCACATATTAAAACACACAACACTCAAGATTGAAGTATAGGGTTGTAACGGGGCTAGGGGTATTGGCTAACAAAGAAAGGTAAGGCAAACAAACGTTCTTAAAGCAATAGTGAGCAAAGTAATGAATATGACACTTAGAACTCCCTTTTGAAACGCAGCCACAAACTTTGATACATAAAGGGAAGATCACACATACTTAGGGCCGAATTCAACTTTTTGGACCCTTTCTTCAACAACCAACACTTGTGAGCTTAATCTCACTTATTTTGAACCTTTTTCACACTTTTTCACATACTTTTCTTGTTCTTTTCTTTTTCTCACGAATTTTCTTCTTCTTCCTTTGTTTTTTTTTTTTTTCTTTCTACCCGTACCTCTTTTGATACTTTGGCACACACCCACACACAAAAATCCCTTCCCCCACACTTGTTTGCTGCCCCTGTAACGAACAAAGGGAATTCACTCTAGGTCATGCTTCACCACGCCTTAAGAACAAGGGTAAGGATGGTCCTAATCTAGGCTAGGTAGGGAACATGTGGGTAAACAAAGAAAAATGGCTAAATAAGGCTCAACGGGGGTTAATCCTACAAAACTTAATGCACAGAGGTATGGCTTTTTGGCACTGGTTCACTACACAACTTCATCTTGTTATGGGTTATGCACTTCAATATCATGCTTTGAATGAAACGGGTATGAGTTCTAGTATTTGGAACTAAATGATGAAACGCCTTCTAAGTAGCAACCACGCAAAGAATGATGAGATCATGCAACGACTTCAGAAAACAATAAATGCACTGATTTTTAACTCTCCAAAGAACGTTTAAGCTCAAGTCTCTCAGGGTTATAGCATTAGTTTGAGTTCCTTCCTTCAAGCATGTTACAAAAACTGATTTTCTCCTTTTTGATTAAACATGAATTCATGAATTATAACCATAATCAAGTATAAACTAGAGAGTAAATCAAACTTCCATCCATGTTTATAATTCTCTTTAATAGTCATGCAATTAAAAACCAAATCCACATCATTGTGTTAGAAGGTACCCTAAGACACAAACAAACACACAAACACAACTCTTTTTGGGTTTTTTTCAAAACACTTTTTCAAGTTTTTATGAAATTTTCGGATTATCTTTTCAAAACACACTAAAATGCTTCAAAACACACTAAAAACACTTAAAAACAGTGAAAAACAACATTCGAAGTGATAGGTGATAAAATCCCACGACAATCATGCAAAAACAACTTGTTTACCCCCCCACACTTAAACTAAACATTGTGCTCAATGTTTCAAACATAAACTCACAGAAAGTAAACAGCAAACAACACAACTAACTAACATGACACACATGCCAAAATAAATGCAATAAAGAGTAGAGTTAGGAACGCAAATCTGGGTTTGAGCTGGTTGTTCCTAGGTCTTCTTTATTCGAATGCATGGGTTGCCTCCCAAGAAGCGCTTGCTTTAACGTCTTGCAGCCGGACGATCCCTCGGTTTAAGCTCCATTGGTACCCACGGCATGGAAGGGAACTTCTTCCACAACCTGCCCCACAATGTTCTCATACAGTGGATCGATGAATGGAAGGGGATAGTGATGTTTGCTGATTGGTGCGTTTTGTTTCCTAAGGTTCATGTAAATTCGCCCACCATCGGGGATTTGCTTGGGTGCTTGCACCAAAGAAGGGAACCACCTATCAATTTTAATGGGAATTGGATTTGGATTAGGTGGCTTACCTATGTGTTGTGATGAAGTAGCGGCACTGTGAACATTTTTCCCCATGGTGCTTTCAGCCAATTTGGGCATTTTGAGGGCAGTGGTCCTATGGTCCTTATGCTCCACTCCAATTCCCTCGTCTTGTATGGCTCTTGATGCATCCTTTGTGCTTGATGGTGAACGGTCCGGCCCTATCTTTTTTATTTTATCAATGGCAAAACAAGAATGAACAACATTAGGATTCTCAACAGACTTAGAAACATTAAATTTAATCTTATCGCCACTAAACTTCATAGTTAACGTCCCCTTGGCCACATCAATCTTGGTTTGGGCTGTTTTCATGAAAGGTATTCCAAGTAGAATCGGCATTGGGGAAGAATGGGCTGACTCTTCCATCTCAAGCATATAGAATGGGCTGACTTTTCCATCTTATGAAGGTAATCAATTCATATTGCAAATATATTCATGGCTTTGAAATTCCCTCTAGCCAAAAGGGTTTAGCTACTCATGTTCACAGCAAAACAAAGAGAAATTAAATTAAACATTGAAAACAAGGATAGATTACACTTAGAAACGTTCCAGCAATCCAACATCTTGAATACAAGCACGTCCAGGGGTCTCCTTCCTTCTCCTTTGCTGCGGCACAAGGGGTTAAGGTGTGTAGAATGGGTGGTGATGGGTGGTAGAGGATGGATAGGTAGATAGGTGGATAGAAGGTGGATTTTCGTCAGAAAGTGTGTGGTGATGAAAGCTGCGGCAAGGGCTGTGTGTAGTGTAGATGGCATGAATGATGTATATGGAGGGTGGGACCTGCGGCAAAGGGTGTAGAAATATATATATATATATAAGCACCAAAAACCCTAGGTAAATCAGATTACAGCTTCTAGAAAGCCAAATCCATCCAGAAATAGGTTTAAAACAATCAGAGTTTTAATGGGAAAGGGCCTAAGGTGCGGCAGGTTTGGATAAGGAGGGATAAGGCTTCTAGAAAGCCTTGCAAGGCAAGGAAATCAGATTTTCTAGAAGGCTAGGTGCGGCAAGAACTTAGGGTCCCTAGAATCCTAAATTAAATGTCCCCCAATCAAAAAATAAACCCTCATTGTACCAGGAATTGAGTTAGAAAGGATTAGGATAGGATAAGGTTAGTTAAGATAGGATAAGGATTGGATAAGATAAGATAAGATAAGGTTGTTTGGATAATGTTTTGGATAATTCTCCTTCTTCTGAGCTGATTCCTTATCTTCAATGATTTGAATTTATTTCTCCAACCTTGAAACATATTCCTAACTCCATTTGGACTCCAAATTCGTCCATCTTCTTGCCCACTGCTTGTGCTATCCATTCCAAGCCCAGATTTGCTCTAAAATGCTCCAAAATGTATCTTTTTGCCAACTTTGCCCTTAGAACCTGAAAATACATCAAACTAGCTTAAAAGACTACTTTAACTAAGGAAAAACAACATAAATGCACAAGAACAAGATTTGTTCTCAACCCGTTCACGCACATATCTTGGATTTTAACGACGATTTTGAACGAGATTTGAGAAGGAAGAGGAAGCACCCAGAACCTGATTTACTTAGTTCGAGTTCTAATTCTGAATCTGAAGTTGAAATTGAAGAGGATTCGGAAGAGGAGCAAGATATGGCTGCAGATAATCGAACGATCAAAGAACTTTCAGCCTCGGGATTGGACAATGCAACCCCTTTATGCATTCAATATCCTAGGGCAACCGAGGGAAAAACTGATGAATTTGAATTGAAGTCTAGCTTGTTGCACCACATTCCCAAATTCCACGGGTTGTCCATGGAAGATCCAAACAAGCACTTGAAGGAATTTGAAGTGGTTTGTTCAAGCATGACCCCTGTCAATGTCGATGGAAGTATATTGAAGATGAAAGCCTTTCCATTTTCTCTTTTGGAAAAGGCTAAGGATTGGCTCTACGAACTAGCATCTGGAACTGTTACTTCTTGGGAAAGCATGAAGTGCGCATTCTTAGAGAAATTTTTCCCAACTTCAAGAGTCACTCTCTTGAGGAAAAGGATTAGTGGCATTCAACAAAACCAAGGAGAATCGTTTCCAGCCTATTATGAGCGTTTCAAGGCGCTTGTTGCTTCTTGTCCACAACACCAAATGAAAGAAGAGCTTCTCCTTCAATATTTCTATGAAGGGCTTCTTCCAATTGAGAGACAAATGTTCGATGCTTCAGCGGGAGGAGCTTTGGTTGACAAAACTCTAGTGGTTGCCAAGACTCTAATTGCAAATCGAGCCTTGAATGCGCAACAATATGAGGGAGTTGGACAGAGAGAAGGGCCACGACAACATGTGAATGAGGTAAGTGCAATTTCAGAATTGCAATCTCAAATGGCTAATCTCACTCTTCTTTTGTCACAGGTTGTTGATGGAACCAAAGTGCAAGGTGCAGCAGTTTGTGGAGTGTGTTCAATGTCCTCAGTTGATTGAGAATGGGGGGTGGGAAACTGCCCATGCCGTGGGATTTCAAGGCCAAAACCAGCAAAGAAATGACCCATACTCAAATACATACAATTCAGGATGGAGAGATCATCCAAACTTCAAGTGGAGGGACTCCCAACAAGCACAGCAACAAAGCGGATTTAGACATTTAGACAGCCCCCTGGGATGTTTCCAAGGCCATATGCAGCCACACAACCTCAACCAATTTCGGCCCAAACCAATTCAGGTTCATCATTAGATAATGATAAAATTCTTCAAATACTAACCTCTTTGACGCAGGAAGTGCAAAGCATAAAAAATAAGGCTAAAGAGGTGGACGAATTGAAGAAACAAATGGGTCAAATGGCTGAATTCATGGGCCAATTCAGAGAACAAGGCAGATTGCCTAGTTCAACCGCTGTTAATCCTAAAGGAAGATTTGAAACCACCAAAGCAATCATGTTGAGAAGTGGTAAGCAGGTTGGAACTGATCCAAAACCATCTAAATCAAGTCAAGAAGAGGACAAGAAGCTGCAAATAGAGAAGGAAGAACCAGCCAAACTCACGGCAAGGGATGCACAACCCTTGCCGCAACCACTTCCCACTTCTAAACCGTCCCCAACCATCAAGGTAGGTTCCAATTCGAATTCTTCTAGTTCTACTCCTTTGATTGTGCCCTTTCCTGGCAGGTTTAGGCAATCAAAGAAAGAAGATGCTGAAAATGACATTCTAGAGACATTCCGGAAAGTTCAAGTCAATATCCCACTCCTTGATGCAATAAAGCAAGTCCCAAGGTATGCTAAGTTTTTGAAAGAGCTTTGTACAACAAGGAGAAGGATTTCTAACAAAGAAGTGGTTCAAGTAAGTGAGAATGTTTCTGCGGTGTTGCAAAGGAAATTACCCCCTAAATGCAAAGATCCGGGTAGTTTTACAATTCTTTGCGTTATTGGAAATACTAAGTTTGAACATGCTATGTTAGACTTAGGAGCTTCAATTAATGTCATGCCATACTCTATTTATGCATCTATGAACTTAGGCGAGCTTAAAAACGATGGTGTTATAATTCAATTAGCCGATCGTTCTAATGCATATCCAAAAGGAGTTTTGGAAGATGTTTTGGTGCAGGTTGGCAATTTGATCTTTCCAGCGGACTTTTACGTGCTTGAGATGGAGGATTCACCCCATTCTACCCCATTACCGATCCTCATTGGGAGACCTTTCATGAAAACAGCCCGCACCAAGATCGATGTGTTCAAAGGGACTTTAACAATGAAATTTGATGGGGAAGTTATTGATTTCAATCTTTTTGAAACTATCAAATTTCCTAAAGAAGATCATTCTTGCTTTTCTATTGATATATTCGATGATTTGGCGCAGGATTATCTTGATTCCTTGGAGAGGGATCCCCTTGAAACAACAATTGCACAAGGAATTAGGCAAAAACCCAATATTGCCGTGCCTAGAAGTGAAGAAGAGGCCGAGATGGTTGCCCTTGAGTCACTACCTCAGCACCGTGGTAAGCCTTCAAAACCATTTTCAATTCCCATTTCTACTAATAAGTTGTTACCCTCAGTGATTCAGGCACCCGTACTTGAGCTTAAACCATTGTCGGATCATTTAAAGTACGTCTTTTTGGGAGATAACGAGACGTTGCCTGTCATTGTCTCCTCATCACTCACGGCAATGGAGGAGGAAAAGTTGATTCGGGTGTTGAAAGAGCATAAAACAGCCATCGGATGGACCTTGGCCGACATCAAGGGAATTAGCCCGACAATATGCATGCATCGTATACTTCTAGAGGAGGGGGCTAAACCAACTCGAGAAGCTCAACGCCGACTCAACCCTCCAATGATGGAAGTTGTGAAGAAGGAGATTATCAAGCTTCTTGATTGTGGAGTGATTTATCCAATCTCGGATAATCGTTGGGTTTCACCGATTCAATGCGTTCCAAAGAAATCTGGGGTCACTGTGGTGAAGAATGCAGAAAATGAACTTGTGCCCACACGTGTCCAAACAGGTTGGAGAGTGTGCATCGACTATAGGAAGCTAAATGCCACCACGAGGAAGGATCACTTCCCTTTGCCGTTCATTGATCAAATGCTTGAGAGGTTAGCCGGTCATTCTTTTTATTGTTTTCTTGATGGTTATTCTGGATATAATCAGATTGTCATAGCTCCGGATGACCAAGAAAAGACCACTTTCACGTGCCCCTTTGGTACCTTTGCCTATCGTCGCATGCCATTCGGTTTGTGCAATGCACCTGCTACCTTTCAAAGATGCATGGTAAGTATTTTTTCAGATTTTGTAGAGAAGATTATTGAGGTATTCATGGATGATTTTAGTGTTTTTGGTGATTCGTTTGATGGGTGCTTAGATAATCTCACTTTGATTCTAGAACGTTGCATTGAAACTAACCTTGTTTTGAATTGGGAAAAATGTCACTTTATGGTCAAACAAGGCATAGTTTTAGGTCATATCATTTCAGAAAGGGGAATCGAGGTTGATAAATCGAAAATAGATCTTGTGCGTTACTTACCCTTTCCTACTTCGGTTAGAGAGGTTCGTTCTTTTTTGGGACATGCAGGATTCTATAGGCGATTCATCAAGGATTTTTCAAAGATTTCCAACCCCCTTTGCCGTCTCCTCCAGAAAGATGTGGCTTTTGTGTTTGATGAGGTATGTGAGAAGGCGTTCAAACACCTCAGAGAGATGCTAACTTCGGCCCCTATCATAGTTCCACCAGATTGGAACCTTCCTTTTGAGCTTATGTGTGATGCTTCAGATTATGCATTAGGAGCTGTCTTGGGACAAAGAAAGGACAAGAAACCCCATGTCATCCATTATGCATCTCGAACCTTGAATGATGCGCAATTGAACTACTCCACCACTGAAAAAGAACTTCTTGCTGTTGTGTTTGCTTTAGATAAGTTTCGTTCTTATTTACTTGGTACTAAAGTTATTATTTACACTGACCATGCAGCTTTGAAGTATTTGTTCACCAAGAAAGAGGCCAAACCAAGACTCATTCGCTGGATGCTTCTTCTCCAAGAGTTCGATATTGAAATCCGGGATAAGAAAGGGAGTGAAAACGTGGTGGCTGACCACTTGATCCGTATGGTGCAGGAGGAGGATGCCATGCCTATCCAAGAGACATTCCCAAATGAGCAGCTGTTGTCCATCAAGGTAAGTGCCATGGTAAGCTGATGTAGTGAATTATTTGTTGTCTAAACACATTCCAAGATAGCTAAACAAGCACCAACGTGATAAACTTCAAAAGGATGCACGTTTTTATGTTTGGGATGACCCATACTTGTGGAAATATTGCCCTGATCAGATTCTTCGTAGGTGTGTGCATGATTCTGAGTTTAATTCAATTTTAACTTTCTGTCACACTTATGCATGTGGAGGTCACTTTGGTACTCAAAGAACAGCACATAAAGTTTTAGAATGTGGATTTTATTGGCCTACTATCTTTAGAGATGCTAGAACTTTTTGTATGACTTGTGATCGTTGTCAAAGAACGGGTAATATAAGTGCAAGAAACCAAATGCTGCTACATCCTATATATTTTGTCGAAATCTTTGATGTTTAGGGTATTGATTTCATGGGGCCCTTTCCTTCTTCACATGGTTTCCTTTATATTTTGCTTGCTGTGGATTATGTGTTGAAATGGGTGGAAGCAAAAGCCACCCGTACTAATGATTCTAAAGTGGTTGCAGATTTTGTTAAAACTAACATATTTGCAAGGTTTGGAATGCCAAGAGTACTAATCAGTGATGGGGGGTTCCCATTTCTGCAATCGAACCATTGAGGCGCTGCTCAAGAAGTACAATGTCATGCATAAGGTTTCAACACCTTATCATCCTCAAACAAGTGGGCAAGCCGAGGTTTCTAATAGGGAAATCAAGCAGATTTTGGAGAAGACAGTTGGACCAACTCGGAAGGATTGGAGCTTGCGTTTGAATGATGCATTGTGGGCGTATCGTACCGCCTACAAAACACCAAGAGGGATATCCCCATTTCGGCTCATTTATGGGAAACCATGTCACCTTCCCGTTGAGTTAGAGCATCGGGCACATTGGGCTGTTAAGACATTCAATATGTACACTAATGCCGCTGGAATTCATAGGAAGCTTTAATTGAATGAGCTTGAAGAGATAAGGAATGAAGCTTATGACAACGCGCACATTTACAAGGCGAAAACAAAGGCTACCCATGACAAGATGATTCATGGCAAGACGTTCTCTGTAGGGCAGAAAGTGCTACTTTTCAATTCTCACCATCGGTTGTTTCCGGGTAAGTTACGTTCTAAGTGGATTGGTCCTTTTGTTGTTACTAATGTTTTTTATCATGGTGCGGTCCAAATTCAAAGTTTGAAGATGGAACAAGAGTTTAAAGTGAATGGACATCGGTTGAAGCCATATTACGAGACTTTTGAGGAGCAGGTTGATGCGATGTAAAACAGCACACAAATTAAACCCTCTTGTTGACAATTGTAGTATAGATGCAAGTAGGGATCGTTCTGGACCGGGGATTAGGAGGGCTTGCTAAAACCTCTAAACTGACTCAAAAAACATAAAAACAAAGTTAAAAACACTTAACAAGACTCACAAGACTCAAAACAAACTTAAAAGACTCAAAACAGCTTAAAACAACCAAAAAGACTCAAAACAGACACTAGGAACTGATTTGGACGAATTCCAGACTAGTAAGACTCAAAACACTAATTTGGACGAAAATAGGTTTTGACTAGACTCAAAACACTCAAAAACACAAACTAAATCAGTTTCTAACTAATATGACTCAACAAAGTAAAAGGGGAATGGGTTTTGACGAATTTGAAAACAAAACAAGTAAAGTAAAGTACTAATGAAATCTGCACGAATTTGGGTGAAACTATGGATGATGGGCTAGCTAGGAGGTTCTTCTCCACACATGACATACTTGCAAACAAAACAATTTCCAATTGCTTTTCAATAAACCATGAATTCTGAACGCCCCAGATTAACCGTGAATTGCACTAATTAACCCTCAGATTTTCCTAATTTTATTGAATTGGATGATTGCATACAACAACGCAAAGCATTCTCCACAAGTTCCCTACATGAATTGCATAATAGAGATACAAGCAAAGATCATTAAGTTCTCTGAAAATCATAAGCATTGACAAGGCACTCGTAACTATGAATTGCATGATACTTATGCCAGGAATTTACTTAACACGATTGTGACCAGCAACCTTCACTACTTATGACTATAAGTTCATAACGATTAGGTGAAACTCCCTTATATCCTAGCATCAGATTTATGCATGAAAATCAAGCGTGCACTCTCAACCAACACACACAAATCAGTTTTAATTCAACAGATAAGTAAATTGAATTCACAACTTATGAATCACAACTGGATGTAATCAAATCATATTGCAAGTATATTCATGGCTTTGAATAGCCCCTAGCCAAAAGGGCTTAGTTCCTCATGTTCACAGGAAAACAAAGAGAAATTAAATTAAACATTGAAAACAAAGATAGATTACACCTAGAAACGTTCCAGCAATCCAACGTCTTGAATGGCTAGGCACGGCTTCAAGTTAATCCTCTCCTTCTTCTTTTGTAAAGCTGCGGCACAAGGGGGTTAAGGTGTGTAGAATGGGTGGTGATGGGTGGTAGAGGATGGATAGGTAGATAGGTGGATGGAAGGTGGATTTTCGTCAGAAAGTGTGTAGAGAATTTGTCCTGAGAGAGAGAGACTAAATGGTGCGGATGGCTCTATTTATAGGGCTAGGGTTGAAAGGCAATCAGAAAATATTAGGAAAGGTTCAATACTTGGCTATTTTGGTTCCACAATTTAATAGGTAAGAAAGAATCAGAAAATCAAAGAGAATAAGAAAGTGAAATTCGGCAGAATATGTAGGAGAGAAAAGGAATGTGTTTTAAAGGTCAGAAATTAAGAAACAAAGGGAAAGAAGGTGTGGCATTGATTTGTAAGAGAAAGGTGATGCGAAATATATAAGCACACAAATTAAACCCTCTTGTTGACAATTGTAGTATAGATGCAAGTAGGGATCGTTCTAGACCGGGGATTAGGAGGGATTGCTAAACACTTGAAACTGACTCAAAAACGTAAAAACAAAGTTTAAAACACTAATCTAGACTCAAAGAATGCAAGACTAAACTCTAGGACACCAAAACAACTTTAAAACACTCAAAACTGCCTAAAAGCACAAACTGGGCAGTTTTGGACTCTAAACACAATTTTGGACGAAAATAGGTTTTGACTTGACTCAAAACACTCAGAAACACAATTTAAATCAGTTTATAACTAATATGACTCAACAAGTAAAGGGGGGATTGGGTTTTGACGAATTTGAAAACAAAACAATAAACTTAAAATACTAATGAAATCTGCACGAAATTGGGTGAAAACTATGGATGATGGGATAACTAGGAGGTTCTTCTCCACACATGACACACTTACATACAAAACGATTTCCAGTTGCTTTTCAATAAACCATGAATTCTCAACGCCCCAGATTAACCGTGAATTGCACTAATTAACCCTCAGATTTTCCTAATTTTATTGAATTGGATGATTGCATACGACAACCCAAAGCATTCCCCACAAGTTCCCTACATGAATTGCATAATAGAGATACAAGCCAAGATCATTAAGTTCTCTGAAAATCATAAGCATTGACAAGGCACTCGTAACTATGAATTGCATGATACTTATGCCAGGAATTTACTTAACGCGATTGTGACTAGCAACCTTCACTACTTGTGAATATAAGTTCATAACGATTAGGTGAAACTCCCTTATATTCTAGCATCAAATTCATGCATACAAATTAAGTTGGCCACCTCAATTAACACACACAAATCAGTTATAATATGAACAGATAAGTAAATTGAATTCACAACTTATGAATCACAATTGGATGTAATCAAATCATATTGCAAGTATACTCATGGATTCGAATCCCCCCCTAGCTAAGAGCGGTTTAGTTCCTCATACTCACAGAACAAAGATTATTGAATTGAAACATTGAAAACAAAAGAAAGATTACACCTAAACGTTCCAGCAATCCTAACTTGAATGGCAGGGACGTCCAAGGGCTCTCCTCCTTACTCTTTGCTGTGGCACAAGGGTTGGTGGTGAGTTTTGGGGGTTATGAATGGTGTAGAAGGCTGGGTTATTGGTTAGGATGGGTTTATGGTGCGGCAGGGAGTGAATTAGGTCAGAAACTATGGAGAATGGTGAAGGATAGGTGCGGCTGAGAGTGGGGAAGGGTTTCTGGCGAGAATGGTTGAATGAATGATGATTTTTGGCTGCAACAAGGAAGTTTATTTAAAAAGTTTCAGGAATTAAAACCCTAGGTTATTTAGGTGAACATCAATTAAGTCAAAAGCTCTAAAAAGAGGAAAACAAAATCAGAAAACTAAGGGAAAGTGCCAGGGATATGCGGCAAGGCTTTAAAACAGAATAGGAATGTGTTTTAATGCAAGGAAACAGGAAATAACCCTCTCCCTTGCACGGCAAGGAAGAGGAAAGGGGTAAGGAGGTGCGGCAAGGGTCCTTAGGTGGTCTAAGTCCTTCAATTTGTGTCCTAGAATGCATAGGAAGCCTTCAAAGTTGCTGGAATTTGGGAACATTTAGGATTAGGAAAGGTCAAACCAAAATAGGAAACCTTGACTTAGCTTTCCTACTTCAAGTAGGAATCCTTGTTTGAGTAGGAATCCTCATGTGAGTAGGAATCCTCATTCTTCTAGGAATCCATCTTCAATTAGGAATCCTTCGTTGATTAGGAATCCTAACTTCTTCAAGTCTTCAATTTCGTCCATTCCTTTTGCTCCACACATGTGATATCCATTCCAAGCCCAATTTTGCTCCAAAAAGCTCCAAAATGCATCTTCTTGCATACTTTGTCTTTAGGACCTAGAAACACACGAAAATGGCTTTAAACACTAAAATAACTAAGGAAACACAACAAAAGTGCACAAGAACAAGCCAATTAAGTCGCATAAATATTCTTCTATCAAATTCCTCCACACTTAGCTTTTGCTAGTCCTCGAGCAAAACAAAACAAACAAAGAAAACAAAACAAAACAAAACAAACAAAACACAACCTAAGTAAACAAAACACACTCTAATCCTTCCAACATTTGCCTCAGGGATTTCCAATGCACATGACATGTTAAAAATCATCATTCCCACAGATTTTAGTCCACTTAACACTTGAGCACATACTTAATCACAGTCACCACTTACTAGTTCACATTTAACCAATTAAAACGATGTTTTGAATGTAGTAACATGCCTTAGAGAATTCACTCAATTCCTTACAAGATATGCAGTCAATTTTCACACACATTTTCTGACTACACACCCTACACTAGGTATATGTGAGAAGATTGATGTAAACATGAAAACCAACACTCACATATGTTATAGCAAAGAAAGCAATTTCTGGAGTTAATAAGCATGTTTAGATATGATCTCATGAATGGAATGCTACTACTTAGATGCGAGAACCAGTGACACCATATGCTCATACCAATTCCAAACTCCACATATTGAAACACACAACACCCAAGATCAAAGTTAAAGGGTTGTAACGGGGCTTGGGGTGTTGGGTAAGAAAGAAAGGATATGGAAAACAAGGGTTCTTAAAGAATAGTAAGCAAAGTAATGAAATCGACACTTAGAATTCACTTTTGAATGCAGAAATCAACTTAAAACACAAATGGGAAGATTTACACACTCTAGGGCCGAATTTTGATGTTTTGGACCCTTTCTTCAACAAACAACACTTTAGAACTCTTTTTGACATACTTTTCAACTCTTTTTCATTCTTTTCACAACCTTTTCTTTTTCTTTCTATTTTTCCACGAATTTTTCTTTTTATTTTCTCAAACTCGTGCCTTATTAAAGACTTTGGCACACACACACACACAAAATCCCTTCCCCCACACTTGTTTTCTGCAAAAGGACAATCAAAAGGAATTCATTCTAATTCATGCTTCACTATCCTTTAAGAACAAGGGTATGGATGGTCCTAAACTAGCTTGGTAAGGAGAATGTGGTTAACAAAGAACATAGGCTAAACAAGGCTCAACGGGGTTTAAACCTACAAAACAAATTATATAGGGGGTTCGGCTGTTTGGCTGTGGTGGTTCACTAAATAACTTCATCTTGATCGTGTGTTATGCAAATCAATGTCATGCTTTGAATGGAATGGGCATGAGTTCTAGTATTTGGAACTAAATGGTGAAACGCCTTCTAAGTAGCAACCAAGCAAAGAATAATGAGATCATGCAATGACTTTAGAAAACAACAAATGCAAAGATTATAACTCTCCAAAAGAACGTTTAAGCCTCAAGTCTCACAAGGTTGTAGCGTTAATTTGAGTTCCTTCCTTCAAGCATGTTACAAAAACTGATTTTATCCTTTATGATTGCATGTGAATTCATAAATTATAACCACAACCAAGCATAAACCAAAGAGTAAATCAATCTTTCATCCATGTTTATAACTCTCTTTAACAGTCATGCAATTAAAAACCAAATCCTCATCATTGTGTTGGAAGGTACCTAAGACACAAACACACCAAAACACTTATTTACCCCCCCCCCCCACACTTAAATCAAACATTGTCCTCAATGTTTCAAGCATAAACTCACACAAAAAAAACAAACAAACTAACAAACAATGAATAAACACACTAAGCATGGCAGAAAAGAAACAACAACAAAGAGAAGGGTTTAGGAACGCAAATCTGGAATTGGAGTGAATCCTAAGTCTTCCTTTGTTTAATGCATGGGTTGCCTCCCAAGAAGCGCTTGCTTTAAAGCCTTGCAGCCGGACGAAGAACTCATTCACTCCCCATTGGAGCCCACGGCCTGAAGAGAAATCTCCTCCATGGCATGCTCCTCAAAGTGCTCATAGTAAGGCTTCAAACGCTGTCCGTTTACTTGGAATTCATGACCTGTTTTTAGGCTTTGAATCTGGATTGCACCATAAGGAGATATGTTAGTAATAAAAAATGGTCCAATCCACTTTGAACGTAACTTACCGGGAAACAAACGGAGACGGGAATTGAACAATAGCACTTTCTGCCCTAAGGAGAATGTTTTGCCACGAATCAGTTTGTCATGGAAAGCCTTGGTCTTCTCCTTGTAAATGCGAGCATTCTCATAAGCGTCATGCCTAATCTATTCAAGTTCATTCAATTGAAGCTTTCTTTGATTTCCAGCCATGTCCACATCCATATTGAAGGTCTTGACCGCCCAATTTGCCTTGTGCTCAAGCTCCACGGGTAAATGGCAGGGCTTGCCATAGATGAGCCGAAATGGGGACATCCCAATGGGTGTTTTGTACGCTGTACGATATGCCCATAGTGCATCATCTAAACGTGAGCTCCAATCCTTCCTTGTCGGTCCAACGGTCTTTTCAAGTATTTGATTGGCCATTCGTTTGAGGGTGATAAGGTGTAGAAACCTTATGGTTGACATTGTACTTTCGAAACAACGCCTCAATGGTCCGGTTGCAAAAATGAGACCCTCCATCACTTATGATCACTTGTGGCATGCCAAACCTTGCAAATATGTTAGTTCTAATGAAATCTGCCACCACTTTAGAATCATTAGTCCGGGTGGCTTTTGCTTCCACCCACTTTGACACATAATCAACCGCAAGCAAAATATACATGAAACCAAACGAGGAAGGGAAGAGGCCCATAAAATCAATACCCCAAACATCAAAAATTTCAACATTGAGGATGGAAACCTGCGGCATTTGATCTCTTGCACTGATATTTCCTGTTCTTTGGCATTTATCACATGTTAAACGAAAAGTTCTAGCATCTTTAAAGATACTAGGCCAATAGAATCCACATTGTAACACCTTAAGTGCTGTTCTTTGTGTGCCAAAGTGACCACCACATGCATATGTATGACAAAAGCTCAAAATTGAATGAAATTCAGAATCTTGCACACATCGACGTACAATCTTTATGGACAGCAATTGTTCCTCAGGAAATGTTTCAGCAATGGGTAAGGACTCCTCATGATGCACCATACGGCTTAGGTGGTCAGCCACCACGTTTTCACACCCTTTCTTGTCCCTAATTTCAATATCGAACTCTTGAAGTAAAAGCATCCAGCGAATGAGTCTTGGTTTAGCTTCCTTTTTGGTGAGCAAGTACTTCAGAGCTGCATGATCAGTGAAAACAATGACTTTAGTGCCAATTAAATAAGATCGAAACTTATCTAATGCAAATACAACAGCCAAGAGTTCTTTTTCAGTTGTGGAATAGTTCAATTAGGCATCATTTAAGGTGCGTGAAGCATAATAAATGACATGTGGCTGCTTGTTTTTCCTTTGACCCAAAACAGCTCCAATTGCATAATCCGATGCATCACACATGAGCTCGAAGGGAATGCTCCAATCTGGTGGAGTGATGATTGGTGCCGTGGTGAGTAAGGCTTTGAGATGGTTGAATGCTTTCTCACACGCCTCGTTGAATTCAAAAGACACTTCCTTTTGTAGGAGACGGCATAGGGGCTGTGCAATCTTTGAAAAATCCTTGATGAATCGTCTATAGAATCCTGCATGACCAAGAAAAGAACGAACCTCTCTAACCGAAGTAGGAGAGGGTAAGTAGCGTACAAGATCTATTTTAGACTTATCAACCTCAATACCTTTTTCAAAGATTATGTGACCCAAAACAATACCTTGTTTAACCATGAAATGACATTTCTCCCAATTTAACACAAGGTTTGTTTCAACCCAAAGTTTCAAGATTAAAGTGAGATTATCCAAGCAATTATCGAATGAATCACCAAACACACTAAAATCATCCATGAATATCTCAATAATCCTTTCCACATAATCAGAAAATATACTAACCATACACCTTTGAAACGTGGCAGGGGCATTACATAAACCGAATGGCATGCGTCGATATGCAAATGTTCCTAAGGGATAAGTGAAAGTGGTCTTTTCTTGATCATCCGGGGCTATGACAATTCGATTATAACCAGAGTATCCATCAAGAAAACAATAAAATGAATGACCCGCTAACCTCTCAAGCATTTGATCAAGGAATGGCAATGGAAAGTGATCATTTCTTGTTGTGGCGTTGATCTTCCTATAGTCAATGCACACTCGCCAACCGGTTTGGATCCGGGTGGGTACAAGCTCATTCTCAGCGTTCTCCACGACCGTCACTCCAGATTTCTTGGGAACAACTTGGATAGGTGAGACCCAACGGCTATCGGAGATAGGATAGATCACTCCACAATCAAGTAGCTTGATTATCTCCTTTTTCACAACTTCCATCATAGGAGGGTTGAGACGGCGTTGAGCCTCTCTAGTTGGTTTGGCCCCCTCCTCAAGAAATATGTGATGCATACAAGTTGTAGGGCTTATCCCCTTAATGTCGGCCAAAGTCCAACCTAGGGCAGATTTGAACTCCTTTAAAACACGCACTAGCTTTTCTTCTTCTTGTGCCGTGAGTGATGAGGAAATAATGGCAGGTAAGGTCTCTTTTTCCCCCAAGAAAACATACTTCAAATGATTTGGTAACGGTTTACGTTCAAGGGTAGGTGCCTGAATCACTGAAGGAAGCAACTTATTAGTCGAAACGGGAATTGAATCAAAGTTAAGAGACTTACACTCATGCACGGGTAGCAACTCAAGGGCAGCAACCATCTCAATGAATTCCTCACAAGAGGGCACGGCATGGATTGGTTCATGTGTGCCGTGGGTTAGCATGGGTTATGCCCACTTGTTGTTGAGCTTCATCCCTCTTGTAATGACCTTTTCAAGTGCATCGTCATTCAAATCTTCCAAATACCCCTGCGCCAAAGAATCAATAATATCAATAGAAAAACAAGAGTGATCATCATTAGGATATCTCATGGTTTCAGAAATATTGAAATCAATCACTTCCCCATCAAATTCCATTGACAACGTTCATTTGAACACATCAATCTTGGTGCGGGCTGTCTTCATGAATGGCCTACCAAGGAGAATTGGCAAAGAGGTGGAATGGGCTGAATCTTCCATGTCCAAAACATAAAAATCAGCCAGGAAGACTAAATGATTCACCTGCACTAAAACATCCTCCAATACTCCTTTTGGATAAGCGTTAGAACGATCAGCCAATTGTATAATCACACAATCCTTTTTCAATTCACCCAAGTTCATAGATGCATAAATAGAATAAGGCATGACATTTATAGATGCACCTAAGTCAAGCATGGCAGATTCAAAACGAGTATGGCCAATTACACAAGGAATCGTAAAACTGCCGGGATCTTTGCATTTAGGGGGCAGTTTACGTTGCAATACGGTTGAAATATTTTCACTTACCTTCACAACCTCCTTGTTCGAAACTCTCTTCCTAGTTGTGCACAACTCCTTCAGAAACTTGGCATACCTCGGAACTTGCTTAATTGCATCCAAAAGTGGTATATTGACTTGAACTTTCTTAAATGTCTCTAGAATGTCCTTTCAGCTTCCTCTTTCTTTGTTTGCATGAATCTACTAGGAAAAGGAACATTCGAAGGAAAAACATTAGTAGGAATTGAATTTGACAGATTCTTACCCTTGTTAGACAAATTTGATGGTTTAGGAGCATTTAGGGCCTGTGGCAAAGGTGTATCCTTCCTTGCCGTGGGTTGGCTTTGTTCCTTCTCTTCAAATTGAAGTCTTTCATCTTCTTTGTAACCTGATGTTGATGGTTGTGTACCTGCCCCAACCTCTTTTCCACTTCTCAACAATATGGCTTTTGCAGATTCGAAACCTCCTTTTGGATTCACAACGGTTGAGCTAGGAAGTTTGCCTTGTTCTCGGAATTACCCCATCAATTCTGCCATTTGTTTCTTCAACTCATCCACCTCTTTAGCTTGATTGAGCATTGTTTTGGTTTGATTTTGCTGTCCCTGCACCAAAGAGGTTAGTAATTGAGTAATTTGATCATTATCCATGGATGTACCTGAATTAGTTTGAGCAGATTGTTGTGGTGCTTGTGTGGGTGCGAATGGCTTAGTGTAGAAGCCCGGGGGTTGCTGCCTAAAGCCTCCTTGTTGTTGGGATTGTTGGGGCTCCCTCCACTTGAAATTTGGGTGGTCTCTCCAACCTGGATTGTAGGTATTAGAGTATGGATCGTTCCTTGGCTGGTTTTGGCCTCCAAAACCTACGGCATTGGCAGATTCCCATCCACCATTCTCAATTAATTGAGGACACTTCTCAGATTGGTGGCCTTGAATGGACCACACGCCACATACATTGGAGGACATCCCTTGCGTTTTACATACTTCCATAAACTGCGAAAACATAGAAGTAAGGTTAGTGATTTGAGATTGTAAATCAGAAACGGCACTTACCTCATTTACTTGCTGCCGTGAGTTACTTCTTTGTCCAACACCTTCATATTGTTGAGTGTTCAACGCTCGGTTAGCTATCAAGGTCTTGGCAGCCATGGGTGTCTTGTCCACCAAAGCTCCTCCCGCTGAGGCATCTAGCATTTGACGTTCAATGGGTAGAAGCCCTTCGTAGAAATATTGAAGAAGAAGCTCTTCCTTCATTTGATGCTGTGGACATGAAGCAACAAGAGTTTTAAAACGTTCATAATAAGTAGGAAATGATTCGATCCCTACTTGCATCTATACTACAATTGTCAACAAGAGGGTTTAATTTGTGTGCTTATATATTTCGCATCAAATTTTTGGCGCCGTTGCCGGGGATTAGGAGGGATTGCTAAAACAATTTTTCATATTTTTATGAGATTTTCGGATTTTTATGTCAAAACACACAAAAGTACTCCAAAACAGCTTAAAACACTTAAAAACAGTGAGAAGCAACTTTAGAAGTAATGGGTGATAGAATCCCACGAATTTGCATCAAAAACACTTTGTTACCCCCCCACAGTTAAATCAAACATTGTCCTCTATGTTTCAAGCATAAACTCACACAAAAACAAGCAAACTAACAAACAATGAATCAACAAACTAAACATGGCAGAATAGAAACAACAACAAAGAGAAGGGTTTAGGAACGCAAATCTGGAATTGGAGTGAGTCCTAGGTCCTCCTTTGTTGAATGCATAGGTTGCCTCCCAAGAAGCGCTTGCTTTTACGTCGTACAGTCGGACGATACCTCCAATTAAGCTTCATTGGAGGCCACAGAATGGAGGTGATCTTTGTATAGGAGGTGATACTTGAAATGATCCATCAATGGTTTAAATTCTAGTGTAGGTGCCTGAATCATCAAAATCAGCCAATTAGTAGAAAACAAAATTGAAGTTGGAGAAGATGGCTTTCCTTCTTGCTTCGACACAAACTCAATGACAAACACCACATTTTGAAAGTTTCAGGAATTTTGCATTTAGCCAGATTGAATGTGATGGTTATGACTTGTCCCGTGTCATCAAACTCAACTTCTTTGGGCTTTATTGTCTCAAATACGTCCTCTTTGATGAATTCTTGGTATTCTCCAGCCACTTCCTTCTCTTGAATCCTTCTTCTTGATGTACAAGCTTCTTTGAACACTTCAATAAAATCTGGAACTTGATTTGGTGTGCCAAGAGTTGGGATATCACTTTGCACCTTTGGAATGGCTTCCATAATGTCGTTTTCACTCTCATCTATCTTGGGAATTAAAAACCTGCGAGGAAAAGGTGCATTCGGAGGAATAACATTAGAATGAATTGAATTTGGGACGTCTTTACTTGTGGTGGGTGGTTGAGAGGGCTTAGGGGGCTGCGGCAAGGGTTGTTCTTCCCTTGCTGTGTGTATGGCTTCTTCCTCCTCCTCAATCAGCAGCTCCTCATCCACTTCTAGGCTATGTTGGGACGTTTTTAGGTCAGCTCCAACCTTCATAGCACTTCTCAATGTGATAGCATCATGGATTTCAAAATCTTCCTTCGAATTTGCAATAGTTGAGTTGGAGAGTTCACTTTGCTCTTGAATTTGTGCCATGAACTCCATAATCTCTCCTATTTGATTCTTCAATTCGCTCATCCTTTGGTCTTGACTCTCTGCTTCCTGTGTCAAAGAGGTGAGTAATTGAACAATTTGGTCATTATCCATTGACGTACCTAAATATGTTTGGGAAGATTGTGGTGGAGGCTGTGATGGTGCATATGGCCATTGATAGAACTCCTTAGATGGTTGAGAGTATTCTTCTTGTTGTGAGTCATGCGTCAAAGAGGTTAGTACGTCAAGAATTTCATCATAACTCATGGACATACTTGAATTCAATTGGAATTGTTGTGGGGAAGGCTGTGGTGGCTGCATAGGCCTTGAATAGAACTCCTCATCTGGCTGCCAATAGCCTTCGGGTTGAACTTGTTGAGATTCCCACCACAGAGTTTGAATGATCACTCAAATTTGAATCGTAAGTGTTGGAAAACATGTTGTCCCTTGATTGATCATAGCCTTGATAACCCCAAGCATCTTCATTCATAGCGAATTGAGCACGTTGATGAGTTTGAGCAGTGTACATTGTGGTTGTTTCGGCAATCTGGGACAATTGAGAAGTAAGATGCGCCAATTGAGCTTGAATGTTAGCAAAATCCATGTCTTGCTTCTCCAATACCTGAAATCAAAGAATTAAAACTAAATCAAATATCAAAAGTAAAAGACACAAACAAAAATAAAGGGGATTAGCTAAAGAAAACAAGAAAACAACACAAAGTCAGAAACTAAAACAAAAAAAAAAATAAAAAAATAAAAAATAAACGAAAAGAAAAGAACCAAGGGATTAGCAAAGTTGCTAATCCCCGCCGCCAACGGCGCCAAAAATTTGATGCGATGTAAAACAACACACAAATTAAACCCTCTTGTTGACAATTGTAGTATAGATGCAAGTAGGGATCGTTCTGGACCGGGGATTAGGAGGGCTTGCTAAAACCTCTAAACTGACTCAAAAACATAAAAACAAAGTTAAAAACACTTAACAAGACTCACAAGACTCAAAACAAACTTAAAAGACTCAAAACAACTTAAAACAACCAAAAAGAATCAAAACAGACACTAGGAACTGATTTGGACAAATTCTAGACTAGTAAGACTCAAAACACTAATTTGGACGAAAATAGGTTTTGACTACACTCAAAACACTCAAAAACACAAACTAAATCAGTTTCTAACTAATATGACTCAACAAAGTAAAGGGGGAATGGGTTTTGACGAATTTGAAAACAAAACAAGTAAAGTAAAGTACTAATGAAATCTGCACGAATTTGGGTGAAACTATGGATGATGGGCTAGCTAGGAGGTTCTTCTCCACACAAGACATACTTGCAAACAAAACGATTTCCAGTTGCGTTTCAATAAAACATGAATTCTCAACGCCCCAGATTAACCGTGAATTGCACTAATTAACCCTCAGATTTTCCTAATTTTATTGAATTGGATGATTGCATACAACAACTCAAAGCATTCTCCACAAGTTTCCTACATGAATTGCATAATAGAGATACAAGCAAAGATCATTAAGTTCTCTGAAAATCATAAGCATTGACAAGGCACTCGTAACTATGAATTGCATGATACTTATGCCAGGAATTTACTTAACACGATTGTGACCAGCAACCTTCACTACTTATGAATATAAGTTCATAACGATTAGGTGAAACTCCTTTATATCCTAGCATCAGATTTATGCATGAAAATCAAGCGTGCACTCTCAACCAACACACACAAATCAGTTTTAATTCAACAGATAAGTAAATTGAATTCACAACTTATGAATCACAACTGGATGTAATCAAATCATATTGCAAGTATATTCATGGCTTTGAATAGCCCCCTAGCCAAAAGGGCTTAGTTCATCATGTTCACAGCAAAACAAAGAGAAATTAAATTAAACATTGAAAACAAAGATAGATTACACCTAGAAACGTTCCAGCAATCCAACGCCTTGAATGGCTAGGCACGGCTTCAAGTTAATCCTCTCCTTCTTCCTTTGTAAAGCTGCGGCACAAGGGGTTAAGGTGTGTAGAATGGGTGGTGATGGGTGGTAGAGGATGGATAGGTAGATAGGTGGATGGAAGGTGGATTTTCGTCAGAAAGTGTGTAGAGAATCTGTCCACAGAGAGAGGGACTAAATGGTGCGGATGGCTCTATTTATAGGGCTAGGGTTGAAAGGCAATCAGAAAATATTAGGAAAGGTTCAATACTTAGCTATTTCGGTTCCACAATTTAATAGGTAAGAAAGAATCAGAAAATCAAAGAGAATAAGAAAGTGAAATTCGGCAGAATATGTAGGAGAGAAAAGGAATGTGTTTTAAAGGTCAAAAATTAAGAAACAAAGGGAAAGAAGGTGTGGCATTGATTTGTAAGAGAAAGGGGAAGTATTTTTGGGCAGAAAATGGGCAAGAAAACCTCTCCCTTGTGCAGCAAGGATTGCAACAAAAGAGGAATGTGTTTTATGACAGAAAATAGGCAAGAAAACCCCTCCCTTGTGCAGCAAGGATTGAAACAAAAGGGGAATGTGTTAGGCACGGTTTTGGGCTTCTAGAATGAGTAATTAGGCAACCAACATGTTTTGGAAATCCCAAAATTGGAAACCTCCACAAATGGAAACCTTCACAAATAGAAACTTCCAACTTTAGAAACCTTGGCTTCCAATTTTGAACTCTTCATTCTTCATTTGATCCTAAGCTCATTTGATCTTCAATTTCGTCCATCCACTTAGCTCCAAGCATGTGCAATCCATTTAGTGCCCAAAACTACTCCAAAATGCACCAAAATGCACTTTCTTGCTCCTTTAGCCCTTAGAACTTGAAAACACACGAAAATTGCTTAAAAGACTAAAATATCTAAGAACTAACAACTTAAATGCAAGGAAACAAGCTAACTAAGTGATGTAAATATACTCCTATCACAGGTTGTGGATGATGTACCCCTCCATGTCGTTGGCCCTATTGCAGCATAAATGGAGGTACCGTCCGACTGGAAGACGTTAAAGCAAGCGCTTCTTGGGAGGCAACCCATGTGTCAAACCAGAGAACGATGGAATTCTAGCTCCAAAACCAAATTTGCGTTCCTCCACTCTCTCTCTTTATTGCTTTTGTTTTGCCATATCTGTTATGTGTGTTAGTTGTGTTCTTTGCTTGCTTTTGTGTGAGTTTATGTTTGAAACATTGAGGACAATGTTTGATTTAAGTGTGGGGGGTAACAAGGTGTTTTTGTATGAAATTCGTGGGTTTTTATCACCTATCACTTCGAATGTTGTTTTCACTGTTTTTAAGTGTTTCTAGTGTGTTTTGAAGCATGTTAGTGTGTCTAGACATAAAAATCCGAAAATCTCATAAAAATTTGACAAAATTGTTTTGAAAAACCCAAAAAGAGTTGTTTTTGTGTGTTTGTTTGTGTCTTAGGGTACCTTCCAACACAATGATTAGGATTCGGTTTTTAATTGCATGACTATTGAGGAAAGTTATAAACATGGATGGAAGTTTGAATTGCTCTCTGGTTTATGCTTGATTATGGTTATAATTCATGAATTCATGTTCAATCAAAAAGAAAAAAAAACAGTTTTTGTAACATGCTTGAAGGAAGAATCTCATACTAACGCTACATCCCTGAGAGACTTGAGCTTAAAACGTTCTTTGGAGAGTTAAAAATCAGTGCATTTATTGTTTTCTAAAGTCGTTGCATGATCTCATCATTCTTTGCTTGGTTGCTACTTAGAAGGCGTTTCATCATTTAGTTCCAAATACTAGAACTCATACCCGTTTCATTCAAAGCATGAAATTGATTAGCATAACACATAAACAAGATGAAGTTGTGTAGTGAACCAGTGCCAAAAAGCCTTATCCCTGTGCATTAAGTTTTGTAGGATTAAGCCCCTTTGAGCCTTGTTTAGCCATTTTCTTTGTTTAACCACATGTTCCCTACCTAGCCTAGATTAGGACCATCCTTACCCTTGTTCTTAAGGCGTAGTGAAGCATGACCTAGAGTGAATTCCCTTTGTTCGTTATTTGGCAGAAAACAAGTGTGGGGGAAGTTGTACGTTCATGTGTGCCAAAGTAACAAAGAGGCACGGGTGGAAAAGGAAAAAAAGAAAAAAAAAAAAAAAAGAGAAAAAATTCGTGAGAAAAAGAAAAGAAAAAGAAAAGTATGTGAAAAAAGTGTGAAAAGTGTTCAAAATAAGTGAGATTAAGCTCACAAGTGTTGGTTGTTGAAGAAAGGGTCCAAAAAGATGAATTCGGCCCTAAGTATGTGTGATATTCCCTTTATGTATCAAAGTTCGTGGCTGCGTTTCAAGAGGGAGTTCTAAGTGTCATATTCATTACTTTGCTCGCTATTGCTTTAAGAACGTTTGTTTTCCTTACCTTTCTTTGTTAGCCAATACCTCTAGCCCCGTTACAACCCTATACTTCTATCTTGAGTGTTGTGTGTTTCAATATGTGGAGTTTGGGATTGGTATGAGCATATGGTGTCCCTGGTTCTCGCATCTAAGTAGTAGCATTCCATTCATGAGATCATATCTATACATGTTTAATAACTCCAGAAATTGCTTTCTTTGCTATAAACATATGTGAGTGTTCGTTGTCATGTTTACGTCAATCTTCTCACATATACCTAGTGTAGGGAGTGTAGTTAGAAATTCTGTGTGAAAATAGAGTGTATACCTTGTGAGGAATTGAGTGAATTCTCTAAGGCATGTTACTACATTCAAAACATTGTTTTAATTGGTTAAATGCGAGCTAATGAATGGTGACTATGATTAAGTATGTACTGAAGGGTGGGGATGACTAAAATCTATGGTTATGATGATCTTGAATATGTCATGTGTGTTGGAAATCCCTGAGGTGAAAGTTGGAAGGTCTAGTTTGTTTGGTTTTTTTTTGTTTCGTTTTGCTTGAGGACTAGCAAAAGCTAAGTGTGGGGGAATTTGATAGGAGCATATTTATGCGACTTAGTTAGCTTGTTTTCATGCATTTATGTTGTTAGTTCTTAGTTAATTTTGTATTTTAAGCTATTTTCGTGTGTTTGTAGGTTCTAAGTGTCAAGATGGCAAAAAGAAGCAATTTGGAGCATTCTAGAGCATTTTTGGGCCAAGATTGGGTAGTGCAAGCATGGAGGCAAGTTGATGGACGAAACTGAAGATACAAAGGCTTGAAATCAGCTAAAAAGAGGGAAGAAAGAAGTCAAAGATAAAGAAGATAAGGAATCAGCTATAAAGAAGGGGAATCATCCCAAACATTATCCAAACTACCTTATCGTATCCAAACCTAATCTTATCCTATCCTAATCTTATCCTACCTTGCTTTCAGCTACAAAATAGATTTAATTTTAGTTTAGGAGACTTAAAACCTGATTTCTAGAGGTCCTATCCCTTGTCTTACAAAAGTAGCGCCCCAAACTCTTATAGAAACCCCAAAATCTGCCCAAAAACACATTCTTTCTAGAACCCTAAAAATCAAGCGCCTCCCTCCTTTCAGCCGTGCATCCCTTATCCCTTTCCCTCTTGGATTCTGATTTGTTAGGCCTTTTTCCTTGTGGATTTGGGTTCTACAAATCCTTTTCAGAAATCAATTGGGTCATAATCCTTTTTCCTAATGGATTCACAAATTCTGCCCCACCTAGGGCCCTAATCCCTTGCTTATGCTAAGTCCAAGCCCTAATCTGATTACCCTAGGGTTTGTGATGTATTTATACACAGATTTATAGGGTTGGCACAGACCACCCACCCCATATACACTCCATAATTCGTTCTACACCACCACACCTTCAGAAATTCATACTGTGCCGTAGAGGAGAGAAGACAAGGCCTTGTCGTGGCTTCCATTGGAGAGGAAGGGTTGTGTTGCAGCCTACCTGCAACCATTGGAGTTCTTAGAGTTCTTTCTTCTCTTGTTTCTGTTTCCATGTTTAATTTAATTTGTTTTTCAATTATGTTGAACATGTGGAACTAATTTCGTTTTAGTTAGAGGTGGATTCAAAGCCATGGACATATGTTTAGTATGAATTGATTACCTCCAATTATTGTTTCATAAATTGTGGATGTGGTTTACTTATCTGTTTTATTAAGAACTTGTTCTTGTGTGTTGATTAAGGATGCATACTTAGTTTACATGCATGAATTTGATGCTAGGATATAAGGGAATTTCACCTAATCGTTATGAACTTATATTCACAAGTAGTCAAGGTTGCTAGTCACAATCATGTTAAGTAAATCCTAGGCAGAATTATCATGCAGTTCATAGTTATGAATGTCTTGTCAATGTTTATGATTTCCATGGAACTTAACGATCTTTGATATGTGTCTCTATCATGCGTATTCCATAGTTAGGGAACTTGATAAGAATAATTTGGTTGTGATGCGTTATCCATTCAATTCAATGAACTTAGGGAAATCTGAGAATTGATTAGTGTAATACAATTAATTCGGAGCATTGTCATTCATGGTTTATCGAAAGAATAACCGGAAATCAATTCGTATGCATATGTTCATGTGTGGAGAAGAACCCTCTAACTAGTTTTTCACCCCTGAATTCACGTTCACCTCTCTTTAATTTACTTTGTTTGCTGAAATCTTCTTAGTTTTGATAAATTCGTCTAAAAACCCCTTCAGTTCTTATTTGTGTTTTAGTTTTGTTAAATTCGTCCAAATCTGTCTCCTTTTAGTGTTTTAAGTCTTACTAGTCTAAAGTTCATCCAATTCACTTCCTAGTACCTGTTTTGAGTCTGTTTAAATTAGTTTTGCTGTTTTGAGTCAATTTGGTCTGTTTTGAGTTGTTTAGAGTCTAGTTTAGTGTTTTAGAGTTTAACTTGTGTAGATTAGCATCCCTTCTAATCCCTGGCCTAAAACGATCCCTACTTTCATATACTACGTCGATAGGGTTTTAATTTGAGTGTCAAGTAATTTTCACATCAAATTTTGGCGCCGTTGCCGGGGATTAGCAAACTTGCTAATCTCCCTATTTTCTGCCGTGTGTCTTAGTTGTTTTTTTTTGTTTTTGTTTTGCTTTGTTTTCTGAGTTGTTTTGTTATCTTTGTTGTAGGCACTAGTGTATGACTTGAAGTTCTCAACCCGTTCACGCACATATCTTGGATTTTAACAACGATTTTGAACGAGATTTGAGAAGGAAGAGGAAGCACCCATAACCTGATTTACTTAGTTTGAGGGCACTTTGACGATGGAATTTTATGGGGAGGTTATCGATTTTAATATTTCTGAAACTATGAGATACCCCATTGATGATCACTCTTGTTTTTCTATTGATGTTATTGATTCTTTGGCGCAGGAGTATCTTGAGGAATTGAACGAGGATGCCCTTGAAATAGCCATTACGAAGGGCATAGAACTCAAAAACCAAAAAATTGGAGCAATGCAAACCCACGGCCAGATTAGGGATTCCATTGCCGTGCCCTTTAATGAAGAAGTTCTGTTATTCAGGCACCCACTCTTGAACTTAAGCCATTGCCAGACCATTTAAAGTACGTGTTTTTGGGAAATGACGAGACATTGCCCGTCATTGTTTCTTCAAGTCTCACGACACATGAGAAAGAAAAGCTTGTGAGGGTGCTACGAGAGTACAAAACGGCCATAGGGTGAACTTTGGCCGACATTAGGGGAATCAGCCCCATGACTTGCATGCACCGCATACTTCTTTAGGAGGGGACTAAACCATCCTGAGAGGCTCAATGCCGTCTCAACCCTCCAATGATGGAAGTCATGAAGAAGGAAATAATCAAGCTCTTAGATTGTGGAGTGATCTATCCTATTTCCGATAGCCGTTGGGTCTCACCAATTCAAGTCGTTCCCAAGAAGTCTGGAGTTACTGTTGTCAAGAATGCAGAGAATGAGTTGGTGCCTACACGAATTCAAACTGGATGGCGAGTTTGTATTGACTATAGGAAGCTAAACATCACAACAAGGAAAGATCACTTTCCTTTGCCATTCATCGACCACATGCTTGAAAGGTTAGCCGGTCGTGCTTTTTATTGTTTTCTTGATGGATATTCTGGATATAACCAAATTGTGATAGCCCCGGATGATCAAGAGAAGACCACATTCACGTGTCCCTTTGGAACTTTTGCTTATCGTCGTATGCCATTCGGCCTATGCAACGCACCTGCCACTTTCCAAAGGTGTATGGTAAGTATTTTCTCTGATTTTGTTGAGAAGATAATTGAGGTATTTATGGATGATTTCAGTGTATTTGGGGATTCTTTTGATAATTGTTTGGATAATCTGACCTTGATCTTGAAACGATGTGTTGCAACTAACCTTGTCTTGAATTGGGAAAATTGTCATTTTATGGTTAAACAAGGTATAGTTTTAGGCCATATCATTTTAGAAAAAGGAATTGAAGTTGATAAATAAAAGATAGACCTTGTACGTCACTTACCCTCTCCTACTTCGGTTAGAGAGGTTCGTTCGTTTCTTGGCCATGCAGGGTTCTATAGGCGTTTCATTAAGGATTTTTCCAAGATTTCCAATCCCCTTTGCCGATTGCTTCAAAAGGATGTGCCCTTCAAGTTTGATGAGGAGTGTGAATCGGCATTCAAGAAACTCAAGGAGAAGCTCACTTCGGCCCCTATCATTGTTCCTCTAGATTGGAGCCTTCCTTTCGAGCTTATGTGCGATGCATTCGACTATGCATTAGGAGCTGTTTTGGGGCAAAGAAAAGACAAGCAGCCGTATGTCATATACTACGCTTCTCGGACTCTCAATGATGCCCAATTGAACTACTCCACAACGGAAAAAGAACTTCTAGCTGTTGTTTTTGCTTTAGATAAATTTCGTTCTTATTTAATTGGCACTAAAGTGATTGTTTATACTGATCATGCAGCTTTGAAGTACTTACTAACAAAGAAGGAAGCAAAACCTAGGCTTATTCGTTGGATGCTTCTTCTTCAAGAGTTCGACATCGAAATCCGAGACAAGAAGGGAAGCGAGAATGTGGTGGCTGACCACTTAAGCCAAATGATCCATGATGAGCATGACCGTGCCGTGCCTATCCCTGAGACTTTCCCTGATGAGCAGCTGTTGTCCGTTGAGGTAAGTGAACCTTGGTATGCCGATCTAGTGAATTACTTAGTGTCTAAACGAGTTCCAAGCACTCTCACCAAGCACCAAGGTGATAAACTTCGAAAAGATGCACGATTCTATGTGTGGAATGATCCTTATTTGTTGAAGTATTGCTCCGATCAGATTTTGCGTAGACGTGTGCATGATTGTGAATTTCATTCAATTCTAAGATTTTGTCATACTTATGCTTGTGGTGGACATTTTGGCACCCAAATAACGGCATTAAAAGTTCTTGAATGTGGATTTTATTGGCCCACTTTGTTTAAAGATGCTAGAACTTTTTGCCTAACCTGTGATAGTTGCCAAAGAATGGGAAATATAGGTGCCAAGAACCAAATGCCGCAGCAACCCCTATCCTTTGTTGAAATTTTTGACGTTTGGGGTATTGATTTCATGGGTCCTTTCCCTCCATCTTATGGCTTCACTTATATCTTGCTAGCGGTTGATTATGTTTCAAAATGGGTGGAAGCAAAAGCCACCCGTATTAACGATTCTAAGGTTGTTGCAGATTTTGTGAAAACTAACATTTTTGCTAGGTTTGGAATGCCTAGAGTTCTCATTAGTGATGGAGGCTCCCACTTTTGTAATCGAACCATTGAGGCTTCGCTCAAGAAGTACAACGTTACGCATAAGGTTTCAACACCTTATCATCCTCAAACCAATGGGCAAACCGAAGTTTCAAATAGGGAGATCAAGCAAATTCTAGAGAAAACCGTGGGTCCAACAAGGAGGGATTGGAGCTTGCGCTTGGAGGATGCATTGTGGGCTTATCGTACGGCCTACAAAACTCCCCTTGGCATGTCACCTTTTCGGCTCATCTATGCCAAGCTATGCCATTTGCCCGTCGAGTTAGAACACAAGGCACATTGGGCTGTGAAAACCTTCAACATGGATATAGATGCCGCTGAGGTGCACAGAAAGCTCCAATTGAATGAACTCGAGGAGATTAGGCACGAGGCTTACGAGAATGCCCGCATTTACAAGGACAAGACCAAGGCGTATCATGACAAGATGCATCGTACAAAGACGTTCTCTAAGGGGCAGAAAGTGCTCCTCTTTGATTCTCGCCTTCGGTTATTCCCCGGTAAGTTACGTTCTAAGTGGATTGGACCCTTTGTTGTTACTAATGTTTTTCCTCATGGTGCAGTCCAAGTCTAAAGCTTGAAAACCGGACACGAATTCAAGGTGAATGGGCATCGTTTGAAGCCCTATTACGACCTGTTTGAGGAGCATGTGGTGGAGGACCTACCCCTCCATGCCGTGGGCTCCAAGGAAGCTTGAAGGATGGTATTCGTCCGGCTGCACGACGTTAAAGCAAGCGCTTCATGGGAGGCAACCCATGCCAATAAAGAACACCTAGAATCGGCTCTACATCCAGATTTGCTTCCTTTCAACCTTTTTCCTTGCTGCCCTTATCTTTCTATGCTTATGTGTTGCCTGTTTGATTGTTTTTATGTGAGTTTATGTTTGAAACATTGAGGACAATGTTTGGTTTAAGTGTGGGGGGGTAAAAAAGTTGTTTTTGCATGATTTTCGTGGGATTTTATCACCTATCACTTCGAATGTTGTTTTTCACTGTTTTTAAGTGTTTTTAGTGTGTTTTGAAGCATTTTAGTGTGTTTTGAAAAGATAATCCGAAAATTTCATAAAAATTTGAAAAAATGTTTTAAAAAACCCAAAAAGAGTTGTTTTTGTGTGTTTGTTTGTGTCTTAGGGTAACTTCCAACACAATGATGAGGATTCGGTTTTTAATTGCATGACTATTAAGGAAAGTTATAAACATGGATGGAAGTTTGAATTCCTCTCTGGTTTATGCTTGGTTATGGTTATAATTTTTGAATTGACATGCAATCATAAAAGAAAAAAATCAGTTTTTGTAACATGCTTGAAGGAAGGAACTCAAATTAACGCTACAACCCTAAGAGACTTGAGCCTAAACGTTCTTTCTAGAGTTAAAAATCTGTGCATTTATTGTTTTCTAAAGTCGTTGCGTGATCTCATCATTCTTTGCTCGGTTGCTACTTAGAAGTCATTTCATCATTTAGTTCCAAATACTAGAACTCATACCCATTTCATTCAAAGCATGATATTGAAGTGCATAAAACATAAACAAGATGAAGTTGTGTAGTGAACCAGTGCCAAAAAGCCTTATCCCTGTGCATTAAGTTTTGTAGGATTAACCCCCGTTGAGCATTGTTTAGCCATTTTCTTTGTTTACCCACATGTTCCCTACCTAGCCTAGATTAGGACCATGCTTACCCATGTTCTTAAGGCGTAGTGAAGCATGACCTAGAGTGAATTCCCTTTGTTCATTATTAGGCAGCAAACAAGTGTGGGGGAAGGGATTTTAATGTGTGGGTGTGTGCCAAGTATTAAAAGAGGCACGGGTAGAAAAGAGAAAAGAAAAAAAAAAGAAAAAAAAAAGAAGAGAAAAATTCGTGAGAAGAAGAAAAGAAAAGTATGTGAAAAAGTGTGAAAAGAGTTGAAAAATAAGTGGGAATAAGCTCACAAGTGTTGGTTGTTGAAGAAAGGGTCCAAAAAGTTGGATTCGGCCCTAAGTATGTGTGATCTTCCCTTTATGTATCAAAGTTTGTGGCTGCGTTTCAAAAGGGAGTTCTAACTGTCATATTCATTACTTTGCTCGCTATTGCTTTAAGAACGTTTGTTTTCCTTACCTTTCTTGTTAGCCAATACCCCTAGCCCCGTTACAGCCCTATACTTCTATATTGAGTGTTGTGTGTTTTAATATGTGGAGTTTGGGATTGGTATGAGCATATGGTGTCCCTGGTTCTCGCATCTAAGTAGTAGCATTCCATTCATGAGATCATAACTAAACATGCTTATTAACTCCAGAAATTGCTTTCTTTGTTTTAACATATGTGAGTACTAGTTTTTCATGTTTACATCAATCTTCTCACATATAATTAGTGTAGGGTGTGTAGTCAGAAAATGTGTGTGAAAATAAGAGTGTACCTAGTGAGGAATTGAGTGAATTCTCTAAGGCATGTTACTACATTCAAAACATTGTTTTAATTGGTTAAATGCTAGCTAATGAATGGTGGCTGTGATTAAGTATGTACTAAAGGGTGGGGATGACTAAAATCTATGGTTATGATGATCTTGAATATGTCATGTGTGTTGGAAATCCCTGAGGTGAAAGTTGGAAGGTCTAGTTTGTTTGGTTTTTTTTTGTTTCGTTTTGCTTGAGGACTAGCAAAAGCTAAGAGTGGGGGAATTTGATAGGAGCATATTTATGCGACTTAGTTAGCTTGTTTTCATGCATTTATGTTGTTAGTTCTTAGTTAATTTTGTATTTTAAGCTATTTTCGTGTGTTTGTAGGTTCTAAGTGTCAAGATGGCAAAAAGAAGCAATTTGGAGCATTCTAGAGCATTTTTGGGCCAAGATTGGGTAGTGCAAGCATGGAGGCAAGTTGATGGACGAAATTGAAGATACAAAGGCTTGAAATCAGCTAAAAAGAGGGAAGAAAGAAGTCAAAGATAAAGAAGATAAGGAATCAGCTATAAAGAAGGGGAATCATCCCAAACATTATCCAAACTACCTTATCTTATCCAAACCTAATCTTATCCTATCCTAATCTTATCCTACCTTGCTTTCAGCTACAAAATAGATTTAATTTTAGTTTAGGAGACTTAAAACCTGATTTCTAGAGGTCCTATCCCTTGTCTTACAAAAGTGGCGCCCCAAACTCTTCTAGAAACCCCAAAATCTGCCTAAAAACACATTCTTTCTAGAACCCTAAAAATCTGGCGCCTCCCTCCTTTCAGCCGTGCATCCCTTATCCCTTTCCCTCTTGGATTCTGATTTGTTAGGCCTTTTTCCTTGTGGATTTGGGTTCTACAAATCCTTTTCAGAAATCAATTGGGTCATAATCCTTTTTCCTGATGGATTCACAAATTCTGCCGCACCTAGGGCCCTAATCCCTTGCTTATGCTAAGTCCAAGCCCTAATCTAATTACCCTAGGGTTTGTGATGTATTTATACACAGATTTATAGGGTTGCCGCAGACTAGCAAAAGCTAAGTGTGGGGGAATTTGATAGGAGCATATTTATGCGACTTAGTTAGCTTGTTTTCTAGGGCTGAATTTTGATGTTTTGGAACCTTCCTTCAACAATCAACACTTGTGAGCTCATTCTCACTTATTTTTCAACTCTTTTTCATTCTTTTCACAACTTTTTCTTTTTCCACGAATTGTTCTTTTTTCTTTACCAAACCCACACAAACCCCTTCCCCCACACTTGATTTACTGCATAATGTAGATCAAAAGGAATTCATTCTAAGTCATGCTTCACTATCCTTTAAGAACAAGGGTATGGATAATCCTAAACTAGGCTAGGTAAGGTTAATGTGGTTAACAAAGAACATAGGCTAAACAAGGCTCAACGGGGTTAAACCTACAAAACATATGACAAAGGGGTTCGGCTTTTTGACTGTGGTGGTCACTACACAACTTCATCTTGATATGTGTTATGCACTTCAATATCATGCTTTGAATGAAACGGATATGAGTTCTAGTATTTGGATCTAAAGTGATGAAAATGCATTCTAAGTAGCAACCAAGCAAAGAATAATGAGATCATGCAACGACTTTAGAAACAAGAATGCACATACTAATAACTCTCCAAATAAACGTTTTGGGCTCAAGTCTCTCAAGGATGTAGCGTTAGTTTGAGTTTCTTCCTTCATGCATGTCACAAAAACTTATTTTTCCTTTATGATTGCATGTGAATTCATAAATTATAACCACAACCAAGCATAAACCAAAGAGTAAATCAAACTTTCATCCATGTTTATAACTCTCTTTAATAGTCATGTAATTAAAAACCAAATCCTCATCATTGTGTTGGAAGGTACCTAAGACACAAACACACCAAAACAACACAAAAACAACTCTTTTTGGGTTTTTCAAAACAATTTTTCAATTTTTTATGAGATTTTCGGATTTTTATGTCAAGACATACTAAAACACTCCAAAACAGCTTAAAAACACTTAAACACAGCAAGGAACAACTTTTGAAGTAATGGGTGATAAAATCCCACGAATTTGCATCAAAAACACTTTGTTACCCCCCCCCCCCCCCCAAACACTTAAATCAAACATTGTCCTCAATGTTTCAAGCATAAACTCACAGAAACAAACAAACAAACAACTAACTAATCATGGCAAGATAAATGCAGTAAAGAGAAGGGTTTAGGAACGCAAATCTGATTGTGGGGTGATTCCTAGGTCCCCTTTCTTCAAATGCATGGATTGATCTTGGAATGGACGGTGATACTTTAAATGATCCGGCAATGGTTTAAATTCTAGTGTGGGTGCCTAAATCATTAAAATCAGCAAGGCATTCCCTTGCCCTTTCCTATTCTCTTTAATTTATGCACCTTACTTGCCTATTTTCCATTGATTTCTGACTTTTAATTATAGGACAAAATAGCTAAGTTATTTCCTTCCCTAAAACACATCAAAACCGTGCCTTCCTCCCTTTAAAATACATATGCCGCAACCCCCTAATCCCTCTACACACTCTCTGCATCCCTTCCATCCACCTATCTACCTATCCATCCTCTACCACCCTTACATACATCCACAATTCCTCTCTACAAACACCCTACACCATTCATCATCATCCATCCCTCGTCAAACACATCCACAAACCCAGAAAAATCCTTTTGTGCCGCAGCTAATCAAGGAAGGAATGAGAAGGTGCCACTTAGAGTCGTGCATGCCATTCAAAATGTTGGATCGCTGGAGCATTTCTAGGTGTTAGCTATCTTTTTTTTCAAGGTTTCAATTTAGTTTTCTTTGTTTAGTTGCGATCATGAGGAACTAAACCCCTTCTTAGCTAGGGGGAATTCGAAACTATGAGTATATATGTGATATGAATTGATTTCATCCAGTTGTGATTTCATAAATCGTGAATGCAATTTGCTTAACTGTTTGATTAAAAACTTATTCTTGTGTGTTGATTAAGGAGGCCTACTTAGTTTGCATGCATGCTAAAATATAAGGGTGTTTCACCTAATCGTTACTAACTTATATTTACACGTAGTGGAGGTTGCTAGTCACAATCGCGTTAAGTAAATTCCTGACAGGAGTGTCATGCAGTCATAGTCACAAATGTCATGTCAATGCTTATGATTTTCACAAAGCTTAATGATCTTTGATATGTATCTCTAGTATGCAGTCATATAGGGAACTTGATAAGAATAATTTGGTTTGCGGCGCTACGTCCAATTCAATGAACTTAGGAAAATCTGAAGGTTAATGCATCCAGTCACGATTAATTTGGGGCATTGTCATTCATGGTTCATAGAAAGAACAACTGGAAATTGATTTGTGTCGCATATATGTCATTTGTGGAGAAGGAACCTCTAGCTAGCCCATCATCCATCCAATTCACCAAATTCATCCAAATCTGTCTAAGTCTTTAGTTTACTTGTTTTAGCTTAATTTCGTCCAAAGCCCAATTCCCACTTACTTTGTTGTGTCAAATTAGTTAGAATCTGTCCAAACTTGTTTTTTTAGTGTTTTGAGTCTTACTAGTCTTAAATTCGTCCAAATAACTCCCTAGAGTCTGTTTTGAGTTTATTTGGTTGTTTTAACTTGTTTTGAGTCTTTAGAGTCTAGTTAAGTGTTTTTAAGTTTGTTTTTGTGTTTTTAAGTCAGTTTAGAGGTTATTAGCAAGCCCTCCTAATCCCTGGCCTAGAACGATCCCTACTTGCATCTTTACTACAACTGTCAACAAGAGGGTTTAATTTGTGTGCGATTTAATTTCACATCAAATTTTTGGCGCCGTTGCCGGGGATTAGCAACTTTGCTAATCCCTTGTTTCTTTTTCGTGTATTTTTTCTTAGTTTCTGACTTTGTTTTGTTTTCTTATTTTCTTTAGCTAATTCCCCTTTGTTTCCTTTTTCATGTCTTTTGTTTTATTTGGTGACTTCGTTTCTGTTTGTGTCTTTTATTTTTACTTTTGATATTTGATTTAGTTTTATTTCTTTGATTTCAGGTACTAGAGTAGTAAGACATGGATTTTGCAAACATTTAAGCTCAATTGGCAAATCTTACTTCTCAATTGTCCCAGATTGCCGAAACAACCACAATGCACACTGTTCAAACTCATCAACGTCCTCAATTCACTGCAAAAGGAGGTGCTTGGGGTTATCAAGGCTACAACCAATAAAGGGACAACATGTTTTCTAACACTTACAATTTCGATTGGAGAGATAATTCAGATTATATGTGGGGGGGGAATCTCAGCAAGTTCAACCCGAAGGATGTTGGCAGCCATATAAGGAGTTTTATTCAAACCCTATGCAGCCACCACAGCCTCCCCCACAACAATTCCAATCGAATTCAAGTATGTGATAGAAGCATATTTATGCAACTTAGTTAGCTTGTTTCCTTGCATTTACGTCGTTAGTTCTTAGTTATTTTAGTATTTTAAGCTATTTTCGTGTGTTTGTAGGTCTAATGTGCAAAGTATGCAAGAAAGTGCATTTTGGTGCTTTTTAGAGCAGTTTTGGGCACTAAATGGATTGCACATGCTTGGAGCTAAGTGGATGGACGAAATTCAAGATCAAATGAGTTTAGGATCAAATGAAGAATGAAGAGTTCAAAATTGGAAGCCAAGGTTTCTAAAGTTGGAAGTTTCTATTTGTGAAGGTTTCCATTTGTGCAAGTTTCCATTTGTGGAGGTTTCCATTTTTGGGGTTTCCAAAACATGTAGGTTGCCTAATTACTCATTCTAGAAGCCCAAAACCGTGCCTAACACATTCCCCTTTTGTTTCAATCCTTGCTGCACAAGGGAGAGGTTTTCTTGCCTATTTTCTGTCATAAAACACATTCCTCTTTTATTCTAATCCTTGCTGCACAAGGGAGAGGTTTTCTTGCCTATTTTCTGCCAAAAAATACTTCCCCTTTCTCTTACAAATCAATGCCACACCTTCTTTCCCTCTCTCTTAATTTCTGACCTTTAAAACACATTCCTTTTCTCTCCTACATATTCTGCCGAATTTCACATTCTTATTCTCTTTGATTTTCTGATTCTTTCTTACCTATTAAATTGTGGAACCAAAATAGCTAAGTATTGAACCTTTCCTATTATTTTCTGAGTACCCTAGCCCTTTAAATAAAGCTTGTTGCACCAATTAAATCTCTCTACAGAATTTCTGCCAAAAATCCACCATCCACCCTTCACCATAACTCACCTATATCCATTCACCACCATAAACAACCCTTTAAACCATCTCCAACACCTTGTGCCGCAGCAAAGAGAAGAAGGAAGACCCTTGGAGTGCTTGCCATTCAAGATTGGTTTGCCGGAACATTCTTAGGTGTTTTCATTCTTTTGTTTTCAATGTCTAAGTTTATGTATCTTTGTTTTGCGATTATGAGGAAGTAAGCCCTTTTGGCTAGGGGGAAATTCAAAGCCATGAACATACTTGCAATATGAATTGATTACCTTCAGTTGTGATTTCATAAATTGTGAATTCAATTTGCTTAACTGTTTGATTCAAAACTTATTCTTGTATGTTGATTGAGGTGGCCAACTTAGTTTGCATGCATGAATTTGATGCTAGAATATAAGGGATTTTCACCTAATCGTTATGAACTTATATTCACAAGTAGTGGAGGTTGCTAGTCACATTCGTGTTAAGTAAATTCCTGGCATAAGTATCATGCAATTCATAGTTATGAGTGCCTTGTCAATGCTTATGATTTTCATAGAACTTAATGATCTTTGCTCTTATCTCTATTATGCAATTCATGTAGGGAACTTGTGTAGAATGCTTTGAGTTGTTGTATGCAATCATCCAATTCAATGAAATTAGGAAAATCTGAGGGTTAATTAGTGCAATTCACGGTTAATCTGGGGCGTTGAGAATTCATGGTTTATTGATAAGCAATTGAAAATCGATTTGTATGCAAGTGTGTCATGTGTGGAGAAGAACCCTCTAGCTAGTCCATCATCTATCCAAAACACCTAATTTCGTTTAAATCTGTCTAGTTCTAGTTTCTGTTTTGTTTTACTTTATTTTCTTCCAAAATCCAATCCCCATTTACTTTGTTGTGTTAATTAGGTTAGAATCTGTCCAATTTGTGTTTTTAAGTGTTTTGAGTCAAGTTCAAGTTAATTTTCGTCCAAATAACTCCCTAGAGTCAGTTTTGAGTCTAATTCATTGTTTTGTGCTGTTTTGAGTCTTTCTAGTTAGTTTTGAGTCTTTTCAGTTTGTATTGTCCCAACCACATCCAGGTTGTCAATGGATAATGATAAAATTCTTGAATTACTTACCTCTATGACTCAGGAATCACAAAATCAAGCCCAAGTGATGAGCGAATTGAAGAATCAAATGGGGCAGCTTGCAGAATTCATGGGGCAAATTCAAGAACAATTAGAAAGTGGTATGGAGGTTGAAGCTGAACCAAAACCATCCAAATATAGCCTAGAAGAGGACAAGATGCTGCTGATTGAAAAGGAGGAAGAAGACAGACCCACGGCAAGGGTGGAAACACCTTTGCCGTAGGGCCCTAGTGCTTCTAAGCCATCCAATCAAGGTAAGTTGGGCTCAAATTTGGTTCAATCTAATGTTATTCCTCCAAATGTACCCTTCCCTAGCAGGTTTTTGATTCCAAAGAATGAAGTGAGTGAAAAAGACATCGTGGAAGCCTTTCCAAAAGTGCAAAGTGATATTCCAATTCTTGGTGCAACAAATCAAGTTCCAGATTGTGTTGAACTGTTCGAAGAGAATTGTACATCAAGAAGAATGATTCAAGAGCAAGAATTGGCTAGAGCATATGTAGAATGCATCAAAGAGGATGTACATGAGACAACAAAGCCCAAAGAAGTTGAGTTTGATGACGCGGGACAAGTCATAACCATCATAGTAAATCTGGCAAAGTTCAAAGTCCCTGAAACTTTCAAAGAAGTGGTGTTCGTCCTTGAGTTTGTGTCGGAGCAAGCAAGTAAGCCATCTTCTCCAAATTCAATTTTGTTTTCTACTAACTTGCTGATTTTAATGATTCAGGCACCCACACAAGAATTTAAACCATTGCCGGATCATTTCAAGTATCACCTTCCATTCAAAGATAAACTCCATGTTGTGGCCTCCACTGAAGCTTAATTGGAGGTATCGTCCGGCTGCACGATGTTAAAGCCAGCGCTTCTTGGGAGGCAACCCATGCATTCAACTAAGGAACAATGGAATTTTCGCCCCACAATCAGATTTGCGTTCCTAAACCCTTCTCTTTTCTTCATTTATTTTGCTATGCTTAGTTTGTTGTTTGTTTGTTTGCTTTCTGTGAGTTCATTGGGGACAATGTTTGATTTAAGTGTGTGGGGGGGGGAGGGGGTAACAAAGTGTTTATCATGCAAATTCGTGGGATTCTATCACCCATTACTTCTAGAGTTGTTTCTCACTGTTTTTAAGTGTTTTTGCGTGTTTTGAAGTAAAAATACGAAAAATTTGAAAAAAAATCAGTTTTTGAAGTGTTTTTAGAGTCATTTTTGTGTGTTTGTGTCTTAGGTACCTTCCAACACAATGTTGAGGATTTGGTTTTTAATTGCATGACTATTAAAGAAAGTTATGAATATGGATGGAAGTTTGATATGCTCTTGGTTTATACTTAGCTGTAGTTGTTGTTTACGAATTCAAATTTGATCACAAAAGGATAAAAATCAGTTTTTGTAACATGCTTGAAGGAAGGAACTCAAACTAACGCTACATCCCTGTGAGACTTGAGCCTAAAATGTTTTTGGAGAGTTATTAATTTGTGCATTCTTGTTTTCTAAAGTCGTTGCATGATCTCATTATTCTTTGCTTGGTTGCTATTTAGAAGGCGTTTCATCATTTAGTTCCAAACACTAGAACTCATACCCATTTCATTCAAAGCATGACAATGATTTGCATAACACATGATCAAGATAAAGTTGTTTAGTGAGCCACAGCCAAAATGCCGAACCCCTTTGTCATAAATTTTGTAGGTTTAACCCCGTTGAGCCTTGTTTAGCCTATGTTCTTTGTTAACCACATTATCCTTACCTAGCCTAGAATAGGACCATCCATACCCTTGTTCTTAAAGGATAGTGAAGCATGACTTAGAAGGAATTCCTTTTGCAGAAAAACAAGTGTGGGGGAAGGGATTTGTGTGTGTTTGTGTGCCAAGAAAAAGAAATAAGGCACGGTTGTGGTAAATAAATAAAAAATTCGTGGAAAAAGAAAAGAAAAAAAGAAAAGTTGTGAAAAGAATGAAAAAGAGTTGAAAAATAAGTGAGAATGAGCTCACAAGTGTTGATTGTTGAAGGAAGGGTCCAAAACATCAAAATCTGGCCCTAGAATGTGTAAATCTTCCCTTTTGTGTTTAAAGTTGATTTCTGCATTCAAAATTGAATTCTAAGTGTCAATTTCATTGCTTTGCTTACTATTTCTTTAAGAACCTTTGTTTTCCATATCCTTTCTTTCTTAGCCAAACACCCTTAGCCCCGTTACAACCCTTAACTTCTATCTTGAGTGTTGTGTGTTTCAATATGCGGAGTTTGGAATTGGTATGAGCATATGGTATCCCTGGTTCTCGCATCTAAGTAGTGGCATTCCGTTCATGAGATCGTATACATGTTGATTAATAATTCCAGAAAAGTGTTTTCTTTGCTATAACATATGTGAGTGTTCGTTTTCATGTTTACCTCCATCTTTTCACATATACCTAGTGTAGGGTGTGTAGTCAGAAAATCTGAGTGAAAATTGAGTGGTTTTCTAGTAAGGAATTGAGGGATTCTCTAAGGCATGTTACTACATTCAAAATGTTGTTTTAATTGGTTAAATTCGAACTAGTGAATGGTGACTGTGATTAAGTATGTGTTCGAGGGTAAGGATGACTAAAATCTGTGGGAATGATGATTTTTAACATGTCATGTGCATTGGAAATCCCTGAGGAAACTGTTGGAAGGATTAGAATGTGTTTTGTTTACTGTTTTGTTTTGCTCCAGGACTAGCAAAAGCTAAGTGTGGGGGAATTTGATAGGAGCATATTTATGTGAATTAGTTAGCTTGTTTTCGTGCATTTTTGTTGTTATTCCTTAGTTATTTTAGTGTTTAAAGTCATTTTCATGCAATTTCAGGTTCTAAAGGTAAAGTATGCAAGAAAGTGCATTTTGGAGTGATGTGAAAATTACTTAACACTCAAATTAAAACCCTATCGACGTAGTATATGAAAGTAGGGTGATGCGAAATATATAAGCACACAAATTAAATCCTCTTGTTGATAATTGTAGTATAGATGCAAGTGGGGATCGTTCTAGACCGGGGATTAGGAGGGATTGCTAAAACACTTGAAACTGACTTAAAAATGTAAAACTAAGTTAAAAACACTGAACTAGACTCAAAGAATGCAAAACTAAACTCTAAAACACTAAAACAACTCAAAAGACTCAAAACAGCACAAAACAAGCTAAAAGACTCAAATCTGCCACTAAGAGTAAATTTGGACGAAAATAGGTATTGACTTGACTCAAAACACTTAAAAACACAAACTAAATCAGTTTCTAACTAATATGACTCAACAAAGTAAATGGGGATTGGGTTTTGACTAATTTGAAGGCAAAACAAGTAAATTAAAGAACTAATGAAATCTGCACGAATTTGGGTAAAACTATGGATGATGGGCTAGCTAGGAAGTTCTTCTCCACACATGACACACTTGCACACAAAACGATTTCCAGTTGCTTTTCAATAAACCATGAATTCTCAACGCACCAGATTAACCGTGAATTGCACTAATTAACCCTCAGATTTTCCTAATTTTATTGAATTGGATGATTGCATACAACAACCCAAAGCATTCTCCACAAGTTCCCTACATGAATTGCATAATAGAGATACAAGCAAAGATCATTAAGTTCTCTGAAAATCATAAGCATTGACAAGGCACTCGTAACTATGAATTGCATGATGCTTATGCCAGGAATTTACTTAACACGATTGTGACTAGCAACCTTCACTACTTATGAATATAAGTTCGTCACGATTAGGTGAAACTCCCTTATATCCTAGCATCAGATTTATGCATGAAAATTAAGCGTGCACTCTCAACTAACACACACAAATCAGTTATAATATGAACAGATAAGTAAATTGAATTCACAACTTATGAATCATAACTTGATGTAATCAAATCATATTGCAAGTATAACCATGGTTTCGAATTCCCCCTAGCTAAGAGGGGTTTAGTTCCTCATACTCACATAACAAGGATTATTGAATTGAAACATCGAAAACAAAAGAAAGATTACACCTAAAACGTTCCAGGAATCCTAACTCGAATGGCAGGCATGTCCAAGGGCTCTCCTCCTTGCTCTTTGCTGCGGCACAAGGTTTGGTGGTGAGTTTTTGGGGTTATTATGAATGGTGTAGAAGGCTGGGTTTATGGCTAGGATAGGTGTATGGTGCGACAAAGGTTCAATAAGGTCAGAAACTATGGAGAATGGTGAAGAATGGATGCGGCAGAGAGAGGGGTCTGATTTCTAGTGTGAACAGATGAATGAATGGATGATTTTTGGGCTGCAAAAAGGAAGTTTATTTAAGGTTTTCAGAAATTAAATCCCTAACTTATTTAGGCAATCAGAAATTAAGTCAAAAGCTTCTAGAAAGAGGAAACAAAATCAGAAAACTAAGGGAAAGTGCTAAGATATGCGGCAGAGACTTTAATTGAAAGGGGAATGTGTTTTAATGCAGGAAATAGGAAAGAGGGACTCTCCCTTGCACGGCAAGGAAGAGGAAAGGTCCAAAGGGGTACGGCAAGGGTCCATGTGTGTTCTAGGTCCTTTAGTTTGTGTCCTAGAATGCATAGGAGGCCTTCAATGTTGCTGGAATTTAGGGACATTTAGGATTAGGAATGGTCAAACCAAAATAGGAAACCTTGGCTTAACTTTCCTACTTCAAGTAGGAATCCTTGTTTAAGTAGGAATCCATCTCCAATTAGGAATCCTTCTTCAATTAGGAATCCTTCTTCAATTAGGAATCCTTCGTTGATTAGGAATCCTAACATCTTCAAGTCTTCAATTTCGTCCATTCCTTTTGCTCCAAACATGTGATAACCATTCCAAGCCCAATTTTGCTCCAAAAGGCTCCAAAATGCACCTTCTTGCATACTTTCTCCTTAGAACCTGAAAACACACGAAAATGGCTTAAAAGACTAAAATAACTAAGAAATAACAACGTAAATGCACAAGAACAAACCAACTAAGTCGCCTAAATATGCTCCTATCATAGGGATCGTTTTAGGCCGGGGATTAGAAGGGATGCTAATCTACACAATTTAAACTCTAAATCACTAAACTAGACTCTTATGACTCAAAAACCGACCAAATTGACTCAAAACACACAAACTAAGCTAAATAGACTCAAAACAGATACTAGAGAGTGAATTGGACAAATTCTAGACTAGTAAGACTCAAAACACTGAAAGGGGACAGATTTGGACGAATTTGACAAAACTAAGTAAATTGCAGCAAACAAAGTAAGTTAAAACGAAATTAAGGTGAATTCAAGGGTGAAAAGCTAGTTAGAGGATCCTTCTCCACACATGAAACATATGCATACAAATTGATTTCCAGTATTGTTTCTTTAAACCATGAATGACAATGCCCCAAATTAATCGTGAATGCACAAATTAACTTTCAGATTTTCCTTAATTCGTTGAATTGGATGGATAACGCATCGACAATCAAATTATTCTTATCAAGTTCCCTACATGGAATACGCATAATAGAGATACATTCAAAGATCATTAAGTTCTATGAAAATCATAAGCATTGACAAGGCATTCGTAACTATGAAAAGCATGATGATACTCCTGCCATGGATTCACTTAACACGATTGTGACTAGCAACCTTTACTACTCATAAATATAAGTTCATAACAATTAGGTGAAATTCCCTTATATTTTAGCATCAGATTCATGCATGCAAACTAAGTGTGCACCCTTAACCCACATACAAGAATAAGTTTTAATCAAACAGATAAGTGAATCGCATTCATGTTTTACGAAACAATAACTGGAGGTAATCAATTCATATCAAACATATGTCCATGGCTTCGAATTCACCTCTAACTAAGAAAAACTTAGTTACACATGTTCATAACAATTGAAAAGCAATATGAAATAAACATTGAAACTAAAACAAGGGAAGAAAGAACTCAGGAAGTCTCCAATGGTTGCAGGTTGTTGCGGCACAAGGTCCTCCTCCAATGGAAGCCACGGCAAAGCTCTCATCCTCTCCTTCTTGCGGCAAAGGGTGTTTCTGTGTATGGATGGTGATGGCTATGAATTATGGTGTGGTATAGGGGGTGGTAACCTGCGGCAAAGCCTCAAAATATGTATATATAGGCATGGCAAACCCTAGGGAAATCAGGTTACGACTTGGACTTAGTAGAAATAAAGGATTAGGGCCGTAGGGTGTGGCACAAGGCTTAAATCCATCAGGAAAAGGGTTTAGCCCAATTAATTTCTGAAAAGGCTTTGCACAATCCAAATCCACAAGGGAATAGGCTAATTAAATCAGAATCCAAGAGGAATAAGGATAGGGAAGGTGCGGCAGCAATTGGAGGGAAGGGGATGGAGTGCAAGGCAAGGCAAAGGCCTTCTAGAAAGGTTTGGGGCACCAGATTTTTAGGACTTCTAGAAAGGAGTGTTGTGGCATGTTTCTAGAAGGAAAAGACCTCCTAAAAACAGGTTTTAGGCATCCTATTATGAAAAGGAGTCCCTCTTGCAGCTGGAATTAAGATAGGATAAGATTAGGATAGGATAAGATAAGATAAGGTTGGTTTGGATAATGTTCCATGTTTGTAGCTGATTCCTTATCTTCTTTGACTTGAATTTGTTTCTCCAACTTTTAAACCCATGCCTAGCCTCATTTGAACTTCAAATTCGTCCATTCCTTGTGCTGCATATGCATGCAATCCATTTCAGCCCAGAATTGCTCCAAAATGCTCTAAAATGCACTTTCTTGCCAACTTTGCCAATTGGACCTACAAACACACGAAAATAGCTTAAAAAACTATAACAAGTAAAAACTAACTAAGTAAATGCAAGAAAACAAGCTAACTAAGTCGCATAAATATGTTCCTATCATGGAGCCTTTTGGAGCAAAATTGGGATTGGAATGGATATCACATGCTTGGAGCTAAAGGAATCGACGAAATTGAAGGCTTGAAGATGGATTCCTAGAAGAACAAGGATTCCTACTTGAAGTAGGAAAGTTAAGCCAAGGTTTCCTATTTTGGTTTGACCTTTCCTAATCCTAAATGTCCCTAAGTTCCAGCAACATTGAAGGCCTCTTATGCATTTTAGGACACAAACCAAAGGTTCTAGAACACTTAAATACCCTTGCCGGACCTTGTCCTTGTTTCCCTATCATTGTCGTGCAACGGGACTGATGCGATGTAAAACAACACACAAATTAAACCCTCTTGTTGACAATTGTAGTATAGATGCAAGTAGGGATCGTTCTGGACCGGGGATTAGGAGGGCTTGCTAAAACCTCTAACTGACTCAAAAACATAAAAACAAAGTGAAAAACACTTAACAAGACTCACAAGACTCAAAACAAACTAAAAAGACTCAAAACAAACACTAGGGACTGATTTGGACGAATTCTAGACTAGTAAGACTCAAAACACTAAATTGGACAGATTTAAACACACTTCTAACTAATCTAACACAAGAAAGTAAAGGAGGATTGGGTTTTGGACGAAATTAAGCTAAAAAAAAAGCAGAAACTAAAACTAAACAGATTTGCACGAAATTGGTGAATTGGATGGATAATGGGCTAGCTAGAGGCTCTTTCTCCACACATGACATGTATGCAAACGACTCGATTTCCAGTTACTCCTTCATTTAATTATGAACGACAATGCCCCAAATTAACCGTGACATCACTAGTTAACCCTCATATTTTCCTTGTATTATTGGATTGGATGACATCATTCGACAACCCAAAGCATTCTTCAAAAATCCCCTACATGACATCATCATAGGGATACAATCAAAGATCATTACGTTCAATGAAAATCATAAGCATTGACAAAACACTTGCAACTATGACATCATGTCACTCATCGTAGGAATTGAACTTAACGCTATTGTGACTAGCAACCTTCACTACATATGAATATAAGTTTGTAACGATTATGTGAAACTCCCTTATACTCTAGCATCAGATTTATGCATGCCAATTAAGTGTCGACCCTCAATCAACAAACACAAATAAGTTCTTAATCAAACAGTTAAGCCAATTGCATTCACAATTCAAGAATTCGTAACTGGAATGTATCAACTCAAATTGCACACATAATCATGGCTTTGAAATCACCCCTAGCCAAAAGGGGTTTAGCCACTCATGTTTACATCAAAACGAAAGGAAAAGAAATTAAACATTGTAAACATAGAATGAATTACACCTAGTGATAGGAGCATATTTAGGCAACTTAGTTGGCTTGTTCTTGTGCATTTATGTTGTGTTTTCTTAGTTATTTTAGTGTTTAAAGCCATTTTCGTGTGTTTCTAGGTCCTAAAGACAAAGTATGCAAGAAGATGCATTTTGGAGCATTTTGGAGCAAAATTGGGCTTGGAATGGATATCACATGTTTGGAGCAAAAGGAATGGACGAAATTGAAGACTTGAAGATGTTAGGATTCCTAATCAAAGAAGGATTCCTAATCAAAGAAGGATTCCTAATTGAAGATGGATTCCTAGAAGAATAAGGATTCCTACTCAAACAAGGATTCCTACTTGAAGTAGGAAAGTTAAGCCAAGGTTTCCTATTTTGGTTTGCTTTTCCTAATCCTAAATGTTTTCAAATTCCAGCAACTTTGAAGGCTTCCTATGCATTCTAGGACACAAATTGAAGGACCTAAACCACCTAAGGACCCTTGCCGCACCTCCTTGCCCCTTTCCTCTTCCTTGCCGTGCAAGGGAGAGGGTTATTTCCTGTTTCCTTGCATTAAAACACATTCCTATTCTGTTTTAAAGCCTTGCCGCATATACCTGGCACTTTCCCTTAGTTTTTTGATTTTGTTTTCCTCTTTCTAGATGCTTTTGACTTAATTTCTGATTACCTAAATAAGTTAGGGTTTTAATTTCCCTAAAACCTTTAAATAAACTTCCTTGTTGCAGCCACAAAGTATCTTTTTCATCCATCCACACAACCTGTCTCGTCAGAATTCCTTCCCCAACCCTAGCCGCACCTATCCTTCACCATTCTCCATAGTTTCTGACCAAAAACACTCCCTGCCGTACCATAAATCCATCCTAGCCATAAACCCAGCCTTCTACACCATTCATAATCCCAAAAACTCACCAACAACCCTTGTGCCGCAGCAAAGAGGAAGGAGGAAAGCCCTTGGATGTGCCTGCCATTCAAGTTAGGATTGCTGGAACGTTTAGGTGTAATCTTTCTTTTGTTTTCAATGTTTCAATTCAATAATCTTTGTTCTGTGAGTATGAGGAACTAAACCCCTTTTAGCTAGGGGGGGATTCGAAACCATGATTATACTTGCAATGTGAATTGATTACCTTCAGTTGTGATTTCATAAGTTGTGAATTCAATTTGTTTAACTGCTTGATGGATAACTTATTCTTGTATGTTGATTGATGGTCGACACTTAGTTTGCATGCATGAGTTTGATGCTAGAATATAAGGGAGTTTCACCTAATAGTTACAAACTTATATTCACAAGTAGTGGAGGTCGCTTATAAACGATCGCGTTAAATGAATTATTGGCAGGAGTTTCATGCTCATCATAGTAACGAATGCCTCGTCAATGCTTATAGTTCTCACAAAGCTTAATGATCTCTGATTGTATCTTTATTGTGCTGTTCACGTAGGGGACTTTTAGAGAATGTTTTGAGTTGTTGTATGCGCTTTCCCGTCCAATTCAATAACTTAAGGAGAACTTGAAGGTTAATTTAAGCAGACCTAATTAACCTGGGGTGTTGAGTTTCACGATTTATCGAAAGAACAACTGAAAATTGGTTTATGTGCAAGTGTGTCATGTGTGGAGAAGAACCTCCTAGCTATCCCATCATCCATAGTTTTCACCCAATTTCGTGCAGATTTCATTAGTACTTTAAGTTTCTTGTTTTCTTTTCAAATTCGTCAAAACCCAATTCCCCCTTTACTTGTTGAGTCATATTAGTTAGAAACTGTTTTAGTTTGTGTTTTTGAGTGTTTTGAGTTTAGTCAAAACCTATTTTCGTCCAAAATTGTGTTTAGAGTTCAAAACTGCCCAGTTTGTGTTTTTAGGCAGTTTTGAGTGTTTTTGTGCTGTTTTGAGTCTTTTGAGTTGTTTTAGTGTTTTAGAGTCTAGTTTTGCATTCTTTGAGTCTAGTTTAGTGTTTAAACTTTGTTTTTACGTTTTTGAGTCAGTTTCAAGTGTTTTAGCAATCCCTCCTAATCCCCGGTCTAGAACGATCCCTACTTATACATATACTACAATTGTCAAAAAGAGGGTTTAATTTCGTGTGCTGTTTTACATCGCATCACCTAGAATGCTCCAACAATCAAGCTTGAACAAAGAGTTCTTCCTTCTTTCTCCTTGCTGCTGCACAAAGGTGGGTGAAGTGTATGGGATGTGTTTAGGGGTCAGGAATGTGTTTAGGGTGAAAGGGAGTTGCGGCAAAGGTGTAAGGGTGAATTCTGGCGTGAATGGATGAAGGGGTGAATGAATGGAACCTTTAATGCGGCACATAGATGTTTTATTTAAAGACTTAGGGTAATAAAGCTAGGAAATAATTTAGGAAACAGAAATTAAACCAAAACTTTAAGGGAAATAGGAATTAAAGTCAGAATCCTAAGAGAATTGGGCAAGTAAGTGCGGCAAAGATGGAAAGTGATGCCCTGTAAAACAGCACACAAATTAAACCCTCTTGTTGACAATTGTAGTATAGATGCAAGTAGGGATCGTTCTGGACCGGGGATTAGGAGGGCTTGGTAAAACCTCTAAACTGACTCAAAAACATAAAAACAAAGTTAGAAACACTTAACTAGACTCTATAGACTCAATACAAACTGAAAAGACTCAAAACTAACTAGAAAGACTCAAAACAGCACAAAAGAATGAATTAGACTCAAAACTGACTCTAGTAAGTTATTGGGACGAAAATTAACTTGAACTTGACTCAAAACACTAAAAAACACAAATTGGACAGATTCTAACCTAATTAACACAACAAAGTAAATGGGGATTAGAATTTGGACGAAAATAAAGTAAACCAAGACAGAAACTAGAACTAGACAGATTTGCACGAAATTAGGTGTTTTGGATAGATGATGGACTAGCTAGAGGGTTCTTCTCCACACATGACACACTTGCATACAAATCGATTTCCAATTGCTTTTGAATAAACCATGAATTCTCAACACCCCAGATTAACCGTGAATTGCACTAATTAACCCTCAGATTTTCCTAATTTCATTGAATTGCATGATTGCATACAACAACCCAAAGCATTCTCCACAAGTTCCCTACATGAATTGCATAATAGAGATACGAGCAAAGATCATTAAGTTCTATGAAAATCATAAGCATTGACAAGGCACTCGTAACTATGAATTGCATGATACTTATGCTAGGAATTTACTTAACACGATTGTGACTAGCAACCTCCACTACGTATGAATATAAGTTCATAACGATTAGGTGAAACTCCCTTATATTCTAGCATCAAATTCATGCATGCAAACTAAGTTGGCCACCTCAATCAACATACAAGAATAAATTTTGAATCAAACAGTTAAGCAAATTGAATTCACAATTTATGAAATCACAACTGAAGGTAATCAATTCATATTGCAAGTATGTTCATAGCTTTGAATAGCCCCCTAGCCAAAAGGGCTTAGTTCCTCATAATCGCAAAACAAAGGTAAACAGATTTATACATTGAAAACAAAAGAAAGAAAACACCTAGAATGCTCCAGCAATCCAAACTTGAATGCCAGAACGTCCAAAAGCTCTCCTTCTTCTCTTTTGTTGCGACACAAGGTTTGTTTGAAGGTTTTAGTGATGAATTGTGGTGGTAGATGGGTATAGGTGAGTTATGGTGAAGGGTGGATGGTGGATTTTCGGCAGAAATTCTGTAGAGTGATTTGAATGGTGCAACAAGCTTTATTTAAAGGCCTAGGGTACTCAGAAAATAATAGGAAATGTTCAATACTTAGTTATTTTGGTTCCACAATTTAATAGGTAAGAAAGAATCAGAAAATCAAAGAGAAATAAGAATGTGAAATTTGGCAGAATATGTATGAGAGAAAAGGAATGTGTTTTAAAGGTCAGAAATTAAGAGAGAAAGGGAAAGAAGGTGTGGCATTGATTTGTAAGAGAAAGGGGAAGTATTTTTGGGCAGAAAATAGGCAAGAAAACCTCTCCCTTGTGCAGCAAGGATTGAAACAAAAGGGGAATGTGTTAGGCACGGTTTTGGGCTTCTAGAATGAGTAATTAGGCAACCTACATGTTTTGGAAACCCCAAAAATGGAAACCTCCACAAATAGAAACTTGCACAAATGGAAACCTTCACAAATAGAAACTTCCAACTTTAGAAACATTGGCTTCCAATTTTGAACTCTTCATTCTTCATTTGATCCTAAGCTCATTTGATCTTCAATTTCGTCCATCCACTTAGCTCCAAGCATGTGCAATCCATTCCAAGCCTAAAACTACTCCAAAAGGCACCAAAATGCACTTTCTTGCTTCTTTAGCCCTTAGAACCTGAAAACACACGAAAATGGCTTAAAATACTAAAAGAACTAAGAACTAACAACCTAAATGCAAGGAAACAAGCTAGCTAAGTGATGTAAATATGCTCCTATCAGAAAGGGTAAGGGAATGCCTTGCAAGGCAAGGAAAAAGGATTTCCTTGCTGATTTAGGTCCAGAAATTAGGCAAGTGAGGGCTACCTTGCACGGCAAGGATGGGAAACAAGGGGATGGTGTGGCAAAGGCAGATTTGGTGCAAGGAAGGTTCAATTTGTGTCCTAAAATGCATAGAAGGCCTTCAATGTTGCTGGAACTTAGGGACAATTAGGATTAGGAAAGGTCAAACCAAAATAGGAAACCTTGGCTTAACTTTCCTACTTCAAGTAGGAATCCTTGTTTGAGTAGGAATCCATCTCCAATTAGGAATCCTTCTTCAATTAGGAATCCTAACATCTTCAAGTCTTCAATTTCGTCCATTCCTTTTGCTCCAAGCATGTGATATCCATTCCAAGCCCAATTTTGCTCCAAAGGGCTCCAAAATGCACCTTCTTGCATACTTTCTCCTTAGAACCTGAAAACATATGAAAATGGCTTAAAAGACTAAAATAACTAAGAAATAACAACGTAAATGCACAAGAACAAGCAAACTAAGTCGCATAAATATGCTCCTATCAGGGACCTCTTTTCCTTTAGTTTTAGGACACTTATCCTGTCCTGAAACACATGCCGCACCTAAATCAGCAAGGAAACCCTTTTTCCTTACCCTGCAAGGCATTCCCTTGCCCTTTCCTATTCTCTTTAATTCCTGCACCTTACTTGCCTATTTTCCATTTATTTCTGACTTTTAATTATAGGAGAAAATAGCTAAGTTATTTCCTTCCCTAAAACACATCAAAACCGTGCCTTTCCCCCTTTAAAATACATATGCCGCTGATGTGAGAATTAACTTAACACACAAATTTAAACCCTATCAATGTAGTATGTGTAAGTAGGGATCGTTCTAGCCGGGGATTAGAAGGGATGTTAATCTACACTAATTAAACTCTAAAACACTAAACTAGACTTAAAAACACTAAACTAGGCTCAATAAACTCAAAACAGCAAATAGAACTGATAGGAGCATATTTACATCACTTAGTTAGCTTGTTTCCTTGCATTTAGGTTGTTAGTTCTTAGTTATTTTAGTCTTTTAAGCCATTTTCGTGTGTTTTCAGGTTCTAAGGGCTAAAGGAGCAAGAAAGTGCATTTTGGTGCCTTTTGGAGCAGTTTTAGGCTTGGGATGGATTGCACATGCTTGGAGCTAAGTGGATGGACGAAATTGAAGATCAAATGAGCTTAGGATTGAATAAAGAATGAAGAGTTCAAAATTGGAAGCCAAAGTTTCTAAAGTTGGAAGTTTCTATTCTTGGAGGTTTCCATTCTTGAAAGTTTTTATTCTTGGCTTAGAAGTTTCCTAATCCTTCATCACCTATGTTCCAGCCATAAAAGGGTTCCAAAACATGTTAGGTTGCCTCATTACATGTTTCTAGAAGTCCTAGAACCTTTCCCTAACCTTGCCACATATCTCCTTTCCCTTTTCTTCCAAAATCTGCCACATAAGTGCCTTTCCCTTTCTTTCCACAACCTTGCCGCACAAGGGATCCTCTTCTTACCTATTTTCTGACCCAAAATCACATTCCCTTTGTGTTCTATGCCTTGCCGCACAAGGAGGAGACTTTCTTACTTATTTTGTGCCTCAAAACACATTCCTAAATCTGTCTTACAATTCTGCCGAATTTCCTTTCCTATTCTCTTTAATTCCTGCACCTTACTTGCCTATTTTCTGCCCAAAAATACTTCCCCTTTCTCTTACAAATCAATGCACACCTTCTTTCCCTTTCTCTCTTAATTTCTGACCTTTAAAACACATTCCTTTTCTCTCCTACATATTCTGCCGAATTTTACTTTCTTATTATTCTCTTTGATTTTCTGATTCTTTCTTACCTATTAAATTGTGGAACCATAATAGCTAAGTATTGAACCTTTCCTATTATTTTCTGATTGCCTTTCAACCCTAGCCCTATAAATAAAGCCATCCGCACCATTTAGTCTCTCTCTCGCTCTCTGGACAGATTCTCTGCGTCCATTCCATCCACCTATCTACCTATCCATCCTCTACCACCCATTCACGCCAGAATTCCTTCCCCAACCCTAGCCGCACCTATCCTTCACCATTCTCCATAGTTTCTGACCTAAAACAACCCCTGCCGCACCATACATCCATCCTAGCCATAAACCCAGCCTTCTACACAATTCATAATCCCAAAACTCACCAACAACCCTTGTGCCGCAGCAAAGAGGAAGGAGGAAAGCCCTTGGATGTGCCTGCCATTCAAGTTAGGATTGCTGGAACGTTTAGGTGTAATCTTTCTTTTGTTTTCAATGTTTCAATTCAATAATCTTTGTTCTGTGAGTATGAGGAACTAAACCCCTCTTAGCTAGGGGGGATTCGAAACCATGATTATACTTGCAATGTGAATTGATTACTTTCAGTTGTGATTTCATAAGTTGTGAATTCAATTTGTTTAACTGCTTGATGGATAACTTATTCTTGTATGTTGATTGAGGGTCGACACTTAGTTTGCATGCATGAGTTTGATGCTAGAATATAAGGGAGTTTCACCTAATAGTTACAAACTTATATTCACAAGTAGTGGAGGTCGCTTATAAACGATCGCGTTAAATGAATTCTTGGCAGGAGTTTCATGCTCATCATAGTAACGAATGCCTCGTCAATGCTTATAGTTCTCACAACGCTTAATGATCTCTGATTGTATCTTTATTGTGCTGTTCACGTAGGGGACTTTTAGAGAATGTTTTGAGTTGTTGTATGCGTTTTCCCGTCCAATTCAATAACTTAAGGAGAACTTGAAGGTTAATTTAAGCGGACCTAATTAACCTGGGGTGTTGAGTTTCACAATTTATCGAAAGAACAACTGAAAATTGGTTTGTATGCAAGTGTATCATGTGTGGAGAAGAATCCTCTAGCTAGCCCATCATCCATATTTTATCCAAATTTGTCCAAAATCTGTTTTAGTTTACAATCTGTTTATTTTGTTTTCAAATTCGTCAGAATCAAATCCCCCTTTATTTTGAAGTGTTAGATTAGTTAAAATCTGTTTTGATTTGTGTTTTTAAGTGTCTTGAGTCAAGTTAAAATCTATTTTCGTCCAAAGTAGCGTTTAAAGTTCAAAACTGCCCAGTTTGTGTTTTTAGGCAGTTTTGAGTGTTTTTGTGCAGTTTTGAGTCTTTTGAGTTGTTTTAGTGTTTTAGAGTTTAGTTTTGCATTTTTTGAGTCTAGTTTAGTGTTTTAAACTTTGTTTTAATCATTTTGAGTCAGTTTTGAGGTTTTAGCAAGCCCTCCTAATCCCCGGTCCAGAACGATCCCTACTTGCATCTATACTACAATTGTCAACAAGAGGGTTAAATTTGTGTGCTTATATATTTCGCATCAAGAACTCAAACTAGATAGTTTTTGGACTCTAGACACTCAAAATAAGCTAATTAGACTCAAAACACACAAACTAAGTTCCTAAGACTCAAAACTAACACTAGGGGACGATTTGGACGAAAATTAAACTAAAAAGACTCAAAGAACTAAATAGGGATTGTTTTTGACGAAATTAACTAAAACGAACCAAATTAAAGAAACAAACTTTAAAAGGTACGAATTGGGGTGAATGGCTAGCTAGAGGGTCCTTCTCCACACATGACACATATGCAACACAAATCAATTTCCAGTTATTCTTTCTATAAACCATGAACCTCAACGCCCCAAGTTAACTGTGACAGCACTGCTTTAACTCTCAGATTTTCCTAAATTCATTGAATTGGATGGGATACGCATCGTCAACCCAAATTATTCTCCAATAGTTCTCTACATGAAAAGCATAATAGAAATACAATCAAAGATCATCAAGCTCTGTGAAAATCATAAGCATTGATGATGCGATGTAAAACAGCACACAAAATAAACCCTCTTGTTGACAATTGTAGTATAGATGCAAGCAGGGATTGTTCTGGACCAGGGATTAGGAGGGATCGCTAATCTACGCTAAACTGACTTAAAAACACAAAAACAAACTTAAAAACACTTAACAAGACTCACAAGACTCAAAACAAACTTAAAAGACTCAAAACAGCTTAGAACAGCCAAATATTCTCAAAACAGACACTAGGGACTGATTTGGATGAATTCTAGACTAGTAACACTCAAAACACTAAATTGGACAGATTTAAAAACACTTCTAACTAATCTAACACAAGAAAGTAAATGGGGATTGGGTTTTGGACGAAATTAAGCTAAAAACTAAACAGATACTAAAACTAAACAGATTTGCATGAAATTGGTGAATTGGATGGATGGACTAGCTAGAGGGTTCTTCTCCACACTGACACACTTGCATACAAATCAATTTTCAGTTGTTCTTTCAATAAACCATGAACCTCAACACCCTAGATTAATTAGGTACGCTTAAATTAACCCTCAGATGTTCCTTATGTCATTGAATTGGACGGAAATAGCGCATCGCAATCAAATTATTCTTCAAAAGTTCCCTACATAAAAGCGCATAATAGAGATACTATCAAAGATCATTAAGCTCTATGAAAAGCATAAGCATTGACAAGGCATTCGTAACTATGAAAGCGCATGATACTCGTGCTAGGAATTTACTTAACATGATCGTGACCAGCGACCTTCATGTTGGAAATGTGTCCTAAAACCAATAATATGATGATACTTTACGAACATTTCACATGTTAAACTAATCTAGTTTAATATAAAGGGCAAAGATTGTTGTTTTAAGCCGTCTCATATAAATGTTATATTCTTAAACGATAAGTCTAAGGAATATGTAATAGGGAGAATGTGATCTAAAGAAGTTAGATTCATGAGACCATTCTCTTTCGAATACATATCCTAAAAGTTCCTGATCATAGGATTGCCAATTGGGCATTGACAGTCCGTTAAGATCAGTACGTCCTATGTCTTCTTTTAGGGAGAGTGACTGGTCTCGAGTCCATGGTGTGACTGACACCAAGACAAGTACGTAGGTGCTCAATAGAGAATGAGTCCACCAAACGCGATCAACGAGGAGTTCTCATACTCATGTCACATGAGAACTCCTGGTTGGGATAATGCAAAGTAGTCATTTGACCTGAGGCATCATAGTTGTCTTGTGGTTAGGTCCTTGATCTTTGGCTATGTCAAAGTCACTCCGTCAGAGGGTGTCCACGGCATAGTTGGGGTTAAGCCACTTAAGCCATGGAGGCAAGTGAATGCGCAACAAGGGATCTCTAACCTTCAAATGTTGAGGGATAATACTCTATGATATGATTAAGAATCTCTGGCCAGAGTATGAATGAGATTTAGGAAGTCGTTCCAAATCACATTCAAGGTAATCATATAAGTAAGAGAATCACATTGGATAGTAGACATGAATAAACTATCAAACCAAACAATATGGTCAGGAGTATTGTGTTAGAGAAAGACCGTATTGCATTGTAATCCCAAACTGAATAGGTTCTCCAACATCTTCTGATTAGCTTGGGTAGCCATGACATACTGCTAGGTGTCACTCATGGCTTGTGGAAGCCCTAAAGATGTATAATCACTAAAGGGAGAATTGAAAGTAAGTTTCAATTCACAATCGATTAGTAAGAGTTCTAATCGCCCACTGCCTCGCTAAAAGGAACCTAATGGATCGCACACCGTGTAAGGTAATGATTAAAGGATACAACAGAGATGAGTAAGGATAATTAAATGGTTTAATTATATATGGCTAGGATTAATTAATATGTTAATTAATCAAACGAATAAGTTCGTTATAGACCTCGGGTTAGTTTTGGGCCGCAAGGCCCAATGGGATTTGAATGTCAAGCCCATTAGCTCAAGTTGTATGACAACTTGAAAAAACAAAGGGCTTGAAAGCCCAATAAACCCTTAAGTGGCCGACCATATAGAGAGGGGTAGTGAACTTGGCTTAATTGCAAGTTTGCCACTCCATTGTGATGTGGTATAAAGGCAACTTTATAGCCATTTCATCATTAGGGTTTCTTTTGGAAAAAATTGGAGAGAACATGTCTCTCCCTTTCTCTCTAGGAGGCCGGCCCCCTTGGAGGGGATTAGCTAGCAATTCTTCCTCCTCCAAGGTCACTCACCTTTTTCTTTCACCATCCTTGGTGTCGAAAATTAGAGGTCTCCTACCTTGGGGACTTTTGGAGAATCAATTCTTCCATCCATATCCATGGAGCCAAGAAGCAAGGAGACAAAGGAAAGAAGGCCCTCACATGGGTGATTAACCTTTGCTAAACAAAGAGGTGCTTCAAAGGTATAAAAGTTTCTCAACTCCTTTCTTTAAGATTTGAGTTGAGTCATGGTTCACCATAACTACTAGGCTTTGAATTTCATGGGTAATGTTTTGTTTTGAGTGCATACAAGCATGATTCCGCCTTTAAATGTTAATTGCATGCCATAGATGTTGCTCAAATGAACATGTTTTTCACAAATTTTCCTTCACTTCACTACTTGTAAATATAAGTTCATAACGATTAGGTGAAACTCCCTTATATGCTAGCATCAAATTCATGCATGCAAACTAAGTATGCATCCTTAATCAACATACTGATGTGAAATTAAATTGCACTCAAATTTAAACCCTATCAATGTAGTATGTGTAAGTAGGGATCGTTCTAGCCAGAGATTAGAAGGGATGCTAATCTACACTAATTAAACTTTAAAACACTAAACTAGACTCAAAACAGCAAATAGAACTCAAACTAGACAGTTTCTGGACTCTAGACACTCAAAACAAGCTAATTAGACTTAAAACACACAAAACAGATTCTTTAGACTCAAAACTAACATCTAAGATTGATTTGAACGAAATTAAGACTACACCTAAAAACAAAGACAATTAAATTTAAACATTGAAAACAAAGGATAGAATACACCTAAAAACGCTCCAGATTTCTTCCTTCCTTCCTTTGCAAAGCTGCGACACAATGAGTGTGTGGTGGATGGATATAGGTGAGTTATGGTACAGGGTGGTGGTCTGAATGGTGCAGCATAAACTTGTATTTATAGGGCTAGGGATTACTTGGCCTAGGTTGTCAAGGAAAAGGATTTAGGACTCTAAACCAACAAGGAAAAGGCCATCTAGAAAGGTTGGGGCGCCAGATTTTTAGGGCTTCTAGAAAGGAGTGTTGTGGCATGTTTCTAGAACAAAAAGGCCTCCTAATATGAAAAGGAGTCCCCCTTGCAACTGGAATTAAGGTAGGATAAGATTAGGATAGGATAAGGTAAGATAAGGTTTTGGATAATTCTCCTTCTTTGTAGCTGATTCCTTATCTTCAATGACTTGAATTTATTTCTTCAACTCTTTTGCACATTCCTAGCCTCTCTTGAACTTCAAATTCGTCCATCCATCTTGCTCCATACTTGCGCTATCCATTCCAAGCCCAAAACTGCTCTAAAATGCTCCAAATTGCACATTTTTGCCAATTTTGCCAATTGGACCTGAAAACACACGAAAATAGCTTAAATCACTATAATAAGTAGAAACTAACTAAGAAAATGCAAGGAAACAAGCTAACAAAGTCGCATAAATATGCTCCTATCACATACAAAAATAAGTTCTGAATCAAACAGTTAAGCAAATTGCATTCACAATTTATGGAATCACAACTGAAGGTAATCAATTCATATTGCAAATATATTCATGGCTTTGAAGTTCCCCCTAGCTAAAAGGGTTTAGCTCCTCATGTTCACAGCAAAACATAGAGAAATTAAATTAAACATTGAAAACAAAGATAGATTACACCTAGAAACGTTCCAGCAATCCGACGTCTTGAATGGCTAGGCACGGCTTCAAGTTAATCCTCTCCTTCTTCCTTTGTAAAGCTGCGGCACAAGGGGTTAAGGTGTGTAGAATGTGTGGTGATGGGTGGTAGAGGATGGATAGGTAGATAGGTGGATGGAATGGATGGGGGAATAGAGAACTTGCGGCAGAAATTGTGTTGAATCGTCCAGAGAAACTAAATGGTGCGGATGGCTTTATTTATAGGGCTAGGGTTGAATTGCAATTAGAAAATAATAGGAAAGGTTCATAACTTAGCTAATTTGTCTCACAATTGAATAGGTAAGAAAGAATCAGAATTTAAAGAGAAATAGGAATGTGAAATTCAGCAGAATTGTGTAGGAGAGAAAAGGAATGTGTTTAAAGGTCAAAAAATAGGAAAGAGAGACAAGGAAAAAGCTCCTTGGGCAGCAAGAATTGAAACAAAATAGGAATGTGTGTTTCCCTTGCAGATTTGGCGTGACAAGAAAGGGAAAGTGCTTTAGGAGGTGCGGCATAAGGTTAGGACAGTTAAGACTTCTAAAAACATGTAATGAGGCAGCCTAACATGTTTTGGAACCCTTTTATGGTTGGAACATAGGTGAGGAAGGATTAGGAAACGTCCAAGCCAAGAATAGAAACTTTCAAGAATGGAAACTTCCAAGAAAAGAAACTTCCAATTTTAGAAACTTTGGCTTCCAATTTTGAATTCTTCATTCTTCATTTGCCTTGAATCCAATTCTTCATATCTTCATTCAATCCTAAGCTCATTTGATCTTCAATTTCGTCCATCCACTTAGCTCCAAGCATGTGCTATCCATTTAGTGCCAAAAACTGCTCCAAAAGGCTCCAAAATGCACTTTCTTGCATACTTTGCACATTAGACCTACAAACACACGAAAATAGCTTAAAATACTAAAATAACTAAGAACTAACAACGTAAATGCAAGGAAACAAGTTAACCAAGTCGCATAAATATGCTCCTATCAAATACCCCCACACTTAGCTTTTGCTAGTACTCGAGCAAAACAAAACAAAAGAAACAAATCAAAATAGTAAACAAAACACATTCTAATCCTTCCAACAGTGTCCTCAGGGATTTCCAATGCACATGACATGTTAAAAATCATTACTTGCACAAATTTTATTCATCCTTACCCTCGAGCACATACTTAATCATGGTCACCATTCACTAGCTCGCATTTAATCAATTAAAACAACATTTTGAATGTAGTAACATGCCTTAGAGAATTCCCTCAATTCCTTACTAGATATGCACTCAATTTTCACTCAGATTTTCTGACTACACACCCTACACTAGGTATATGTGAGAAGATTGATGTAAACATGAAAACGAATACTCACATATGTTATAGCAAAGAAAGCACTTTTCTGGAGTTATTAATGCATATATATATATATGATCTCATGAACGGAATGCTACTACTTAGATGCAAGAACCAAGGATTCCATATGCTCATACCAATTCCAAACTCCACATATTGAAACACACAACACTCAAGATAGAAGTGTGAAGGGTTGAAACGGGGCTGAGGGTGTTGGGTAAGAAAGAAAGGATATGGAAAACAAAGATTCTTAAAGAAATAGTAAGCGAAGTAATGAAATTGACACTTAGAATTCAATTTTGAATGCAGAATTTTAACTTTGAAAAAAAAGGGGGACATTTACACATTTTATGGCCAGATTTTATGTTTTGGACCCTTTCTTCAACAATGAACACTCTTAAACCCATTCTTTCTTCTTTTCAAACTCTTTTTCATTCTTTTCACAACTTTTTCTTTTTCTTTTCTTTTTTCCACGAATTTTCTTTTCTTTTGAAACACAAAATGTAGAACTGAGCTTAAAACAACCAATCCTTCCCCCACACTTAATTTACTGCATAATGTAGATCAAAAGGAATTCATTTTAAGTTATGCTTCACTATCCTTTAAGAACAAGGGTATGGATAGTCCTACACTAGGCTAGGTAAGGATAATGGGGTTAACAAAGAACATAGGCTAAACAAGGCTCAAAGGGGTTAAACGTACAAAACATATGAAAAGGGGGTACGGCTGTTTGGTTGTGGCTCACTAAACAACTTCATCTTGCTATGTGTTATGCAAATCAATGTCATGCTTTGAGTGGAACGGGCATGAGTTCTAGCATTTGGTTCTATAATGATGAAAATGCATTCTAAGTAGCAACCAAGCAAAGAATAATGAGATCATGCAACGACTTAAGAAAACAAGAAATCTCAGATTAATAACTCTCCAAAAGAACGTTTAGGCTCAAGTCCCACAGGGTTGAAGCGTTAGTTTGGGTTCCTTCCTTCAAGCATGTTAGAAAAACTGATTTTTCCTTTATGATTGCATGTGAATTCATAAATTATAACCACAACCAAGCATAAACCAAAGAGTAAATCAAACTTTCATCCATGTTTATAACTCTCTTTAACAGTCATGTAATTAAAAACCAAATCCTCATCATTGTGTTGGAAGGTACCCTAAGGATATAATACACCTAGAAACGCTCCAGCAATCCAAGGCTTGAATGGCAGGCACGGCTCCAGATGGCTCATTCCTTCTCCTTCCTTGCAAAGCTGCGGCACAAGAGGTTGTGTGGTGGATGGTGTGGTGGATGGATGTAGGTGAGTTATGGTAGAGGGTGGTGAATTGAATGGTGCGGCTGAATGGTCTATTTATAGTGCAAAATCACATCACAAATCAGGAAGGAAAAGGACTTAGAATTAACAAGGGATTAGGCAATCCAAACCCACCAGGAATAGGTCATCTAGAAGGCCAAATCCACAAGGAATGGGAAGATAACATGCGGCAGGAATATAGGGTTCTATAACATGTTTCTATGTCTCCTAAACAACTCCTCATTGCAGCTGGAATTGAGTTAGGAAAGGATTAGGATAGGATAAGATAAGATAAGGTTCGTTTGGATAATGTTGGATAAGATAAGATAAGGTTCGTTTGGATAATGTTGGATAAGATAAGGTTGGATAAGGTTTTTGGATAATTCTCCTTTTTGTGAGCTGATTCCTTATCTTCTTTGACTTGAATTTATTTCTTCAACTCTTTTTCACATTCCTTGCTCCATTTGAACTCCAAATTCGTCCATCCTCTTGCCCATTGCTTGTGCTATCCATTCCAAGCCTAGATTTGCTCCAAAATGCTCAAAAATGCATCTTTTTGCCAACTTTGCTTCTTAGACCTACAAACACACGAAAATGACTTAAGACACTATAATAAGCAACAAATAACTAAGTAAATGCAAGAAAACACACTAGGTAAGTCACATAAATATGCTCCTATCAGCCGTAGCCCCCTAATCCCTCTACACACTCTCTGCATCCCTTCCATCCACCTATCTACCTATCCATCCTCTACCACCCTTACATACATCCGTAATTCCTCTCTACAAACACCCTACACCATTCATCATCATCCATCCCTCGTCAAACACATCCACAAACCCAGAAAAATCCTTTTGTGCCGCAGCTAATCAAGGAAGGAAGGAGAAGGTGCCACTTAGAGTCGTGCATGCCATTCAAGACGTTGGATCGCTGGAGCGTTTCTAGGTGTTATCTATCTTTGTTTTCAATGTTTCAATTTAGTTTTAGTTGCGATCATGAGGAACTAAACCCCTTCTTAGCTAGGGGGAATTCGAAACTATGAGTATATATGTGATATGAATTGATTTCATCCAGTTGTGATTTCATAAATCGTGAATGCAATTTGCTTAACTGTTTGATTAAAAACTTATTCTTGTGTGTTGATTAAGGAGGCCTACTTAGTTTGCATGCTAGGATTTGATGCTAAAATATAAGGGAGTTTCACCTAATCGTTACAAACTTATATTTACACGTAGTGGAGGTTGCTAGTCACAATCGCGTTAAGTAAATTCCTGACAGGAGTGTCATGCAATCATAGTTACGAATGTCATGTCAATGCTTATGATTTTCACAAAGCTTAATGATCTTTGATATGTATCTCTAATATGCAGTCATACAGGGAACTTGATAAGAATAATTTGGTTTGCGGTGCTACGTCCAATTCAATGAACTTAGGAAAATCTGAAGGTTAATGTGTGCAGTCACGATTAATTTGGGGCATTGTCATTCATGGTTCATAGAAAGAACAACTGGAAATCGATTTGTGTCGCATTTATGTCATGTGTGGAGAAGGAACCTCTAGCTAGCCCATCATCCATCCAATTCACCAAATTCGTCCAAATCTGTCTAAGTCTTTAGTTTACTTGTTTTAGCTTAATTTCGTCCACAGCCCAATTCCCATTTACTTTGTTGTGTCAAATTAGTTAGAATATGTCCAAACTTGTGTTTTAAGTGTTTTGAGTATTCCTAGTATTAAATTCGTCCAAATAACTCCCTAGAGTCTGTTTTGACTTTATTTGGTTGTTTTAACCTATTTTGAGTCTTTTAAATCTGTTTTGAGTCTTTAGAGTCTAGTTAAGTGTTTTTAAGTTTGTTTTTGTGTTTTGAAGTCAGTTTAGAGGTTATTAGCAAGCCCTCCTAATCCCCGGCCTAGAACGATCCCTACTTGCATCTTTACTACAACTGTCAACAAGAGGGTTTAATTTGTGTGCGATTTAATTTCACATCAGTAAACCAAGACTCATTCGCTGGATGCTTCTACTTCAAGAGTTTGATCTTGAAATTAGGGACAAGAAGGGAAGTGAAAACGTGGTGGCTGACCACCTAAATCGAATGGTGCGTGAAAAGGAGTCCATTCCGATTCCAGAAACTTTTCCTGATGAGCAGCTACTGTCCATTGAGGTAAGTGAGCCTTGGTATGCCGATTTGGTTAATTATGTGGTGTCTAAACAAGTTCCCAACACCCTCATGAAGTCCCAACATGATAAACTTAAAAAGGATGCTAGATTTTATGTTTGGGATGACCCATACTTGTGGAAATATTGCTCAGATCAGATTCTACGTAGGTGTGTGCATGAATCCGAATTTCATTCAATTTTAAGTTTCTGTCACACCTATGCATGTGGGGGTCATTTTGGCACCCAAAGGACAGCTTTTTAATAAGAGCATATTTATGCGACTTTGTTAACATGTTTCCTTGCATTTTTCTAGTTAGTTACTACTTATTATAGTGTTTAAAGTCATTTTCGTGCAATTTCAGGTTTATATGGTAGAGTATGCAAAAAGAGGCAATTTGAAGTGTTTTGGAGCATTTTTGGGCCAAGAGTGAATAGCTTATGATTCAAGCAAGTTGGATGGTCGAAATTGAAGTTCAAGAGAGGTTAGGAATGTGCAAAAGAGTTGGAGAAATAAATTCAAGTCAAAGAAGATAAGGAATTAGCTACAAAGAAGGAGAATTATCCAAAACATTATCCAAATTACCTTATCTTATCCTATCCTAATCTTATCCTACCTTGTTTCCAGCTACAAAAGGGATTTAATTTCAGTTTAAGAGACTTAAAACCTGATTTCTAAAACACCTTATCCTTTCCTACAAAGGTGCCGCATGTTTTAGGCCTTTTGTTCTAGAAATCTGACTTTAGACCTTCTAGAACCCCTAAACATGGTCCCTATAGGATGTCCTTCTAGATGCCGCACCTCTTTATCCTTGTTCCCTTTGGATTTTGGCTTCTAGAAGCTAGGTTTTCTGTCGCACAAAGGTTTCCTTGTCCTCCCTGGTTTGTGACTTGTAATTAGCGTTGTTCCTTGAGGATTTGGAGTCCTAAATTCTTCTCCAAAACAACTTGGGGTTGTGCCTCTTCTGAACCCTATAAATACTTCATATTGCCGCATAAATTGAGCCACCACAGACCCATCCTTCACCATAAATCACCTACATCCATCCACCACCACAATTCACACCATATACACAGAAATTCATCAAGTGCCGCAGCAAGGAAGGAACGAGAAGAGGGTTATTGGTGCCGTGACATGCCATCCAAGGCCATTGGAGGGCTGAAGCGTTTCTAGGTTCTTTCTATCCTTAGTTTTAGTTCAATGTTTAATTTAGATTGCTTTTCAATTATGTTAGACATGTGGAACTAATTTCGTTTTAGTTAGAGGTGAATTTGAAGCCATGGACTTATGTTTTATATGAATTGATTACCTTCAGTTATTGTTGCGTAAAACATGAATGTGATTTACTTTTCTATGTTAGAGAGAACTTGTTCTTGTGTGTTGATTAAGGATGCATACTTAGTTTGCATGCATGGATTTGATGCTAGGATATAAGGGAATTTCACCTAATCATTATGAACTTATATTCCCAAGTAGTAAAAGTCGTTAGTCGCGATTGTGTTAAGTAAATCCAAGGTAGAATTATCATGCAGTTCATAGTTATGAATGCCTTGTCAATGTTTATGATTTCCATGGAACTTAATGATCTTTGATATGTGTCTCTATCATGCATATTCCATAGTTAGGGAACTTGATAAGAATAATTTGGTTGTGATGCGTTATCCATTCAATTCAATGAACTTAGGGAAATCTGAGAATTGATTAGTGCAATACAATTAATTCGAAGCATTGTCATTCATGGTTTATCGAAAGAATAACTGGAAATCAATTCGTATGCATACGTTCATGTGTGGAGAAGAACCCTCTAACTAGCTTTTCACCCTTGAATTCACCTTCATCTCGTTTTAATTTACTTTGTTTGCTGTAATCTTCTTAGTTTTGTTAAATTCGTCTAAAAACCCCCCGAGTTCTTATTTGTGTTTTAGTTTAGTTAATTTCATTCAAATCTGTCCCCATCTAGTATTTAGTGTCAAGTTAGGTTATAATTCATCCAAATACTTCCTTAGAGTCTGTTATGAGTCTATTTAACCTAGTTTAGTTGTTTTGAGTCAATTTGGTCAGTTTTGAGTTGTCTAGAGTCTAGTTTACTGTTTTAGAGTTTAAATTGTGTAGATTAGCATCCCTTCTAATCCCCAGCCTAAAATGATCCCTACTTTCATATACTACGTCGATAGGGTTTTAATTTGAGTGTCAAGTAATTTTCACATCACTTTTAAGGTTCTTGAATGTGGATTTTATTGGCCTACTTTGTTTAAAGATGCTAGAACTTTTTGCTTAACATGTGATCGTTGCCAAAAGACAGGAACTACAGGCCAAAGAGACCAAATGTCGCAGGCCCCTATCTTTGTAGTTGAAATTTTTGATGTTTGGGGTATTGATTTTATGGGTCCTTTTCCTTCATCTTTTGGTTTCAATTACATTTTACTTGCGGTTGATAATGTTTCGAAGTGGGTGGATGATAGGAGCATATTTGTGTGACTTAGCTAGCTTGTTTTTGTGCATTTAGGTTGTTAGTTCTTAGTTATTTTAGTGTTTAAAGTCGTTTTCGTGCAATTTCAAGTTCTAAGGACAAAGTATGTAAGAAAGTACATTTTGGAGCCTTTTGGAGCAAAATTGGGCTTGGAATGGATATCACATGCTTGGAACAAAAGGAATGGACGAAATTGAAGAATTGAAGATGTTACGATTCCTAATCAACGAAGGATTCCTAATCAAGGGAGGATTCCTAATTGAAGATGGATTCCTACTCAAACAAGGATTCCTACTTGAAGTAGGAAAGTTAAGCTAAGGTTTCCTATTTTGGTTTGACCTTTCCTAATCCTAAATGTCCCTAAGTTCCAGCAACAATGAAGACCTCCTATGCATTTTAGGACACAAATTAAACCTCCCTTGCACCTAATTCACCCTTGCCGCACCTTGACCTGATTTCCCCTTCCTTGCCATGTAAGGGAGAGTCCCTTTCCTATTTTCTGCCTTAAAACACATTCCCCTTTTGTTTTAAACATCTCCGCTGCACCTTGTTGCCCAATTTCATTGGGATTCTGACTTTAATGCTTATTTCCCTTAAAGTTTTGGTTTAATTTCTGTTACCTAATTTATTTCCTAGCTTTAATTACCCTAAAATCTTTAAATAAGCCTTCCTTAGCCGCACCAAAAAAGGGGGATTGACCATTCTACACAATCAGCCACAGAATACCCTTTGCCGCAGACCATTCATTCCCTAAACTTCCATCCCTTCATCCAAACACATCCATACACATCCATAGTCTCTTGTGCCGCAGCAAGGTGGGGAAGAAGAAGAGCCTTTGGCGTTTCAAGCTTGAAGATTGGAGCGTTTTTGGTGTACTTCGTTCTTGTTTTCAATGTCTACTTTGTTATTACTTTCTGATTCTGCTGTAACCATGAGTGGCTAAACCCCTATTTGGCTAGGGGAAAGTTTGAAGCCGTGAACATGCTTGAGATATGAATTGATTTCCTCCAATTGTGATTTGATAAGTTGTGATTGCAATTCAATTAACTGTTTTATTCATAACTATTCTTGTATGTTGATTAAGGATGCATAATTAGTTTTCATGCTTGAGTTTGATGCTAGAATATAAATGAGTTTCACCTAATCGTTACAAGTTTATATTCATGAGTAGTGAAGGTTGCTAGTCACAATCGCGTTAATTGAAGTCTTGGCAAGCGTATCATGCATTCATAGTTACAATTGTCTCGTCAACACTTATGATTTTCATGGAACGTAATGATCTCTGATTGTATCTCTATTATGCATTCATGTAGGGGACTTTTGGAGAATGATTTGGGTTGTCGCATGCATTCATCCAATTCAATGAGTAAAGGAAAATTTGAGGGTTAATTAGTGCATCACGGTTAATCTTGGGTGTTGAGCATCATAATTTATTGAACAGCAATTGGAAATCGATTCGTGTACAAGTGTGTCATGTGTGAAGAATGGACCTCTAGCTAATCCATCAACCATCTTATTCTCACAATTTGTTTTACAATCTGTTTAGTTTTACAAGTTGTTTGTTTCAAATTCGTCAAAACCAAAACCCCCCTTTTACTTTCTTGTTTCAAAGTGTTTAAAATCTGTTTTGTTTGTGTTTTAGAGTGTTTTGAGTCAAGCCAAAACCTTATTTTCGTCCAAAGTTATGTTTTGAGTCAGAAACTGCCCAATTAGTGTTTTTAGGCAGTTTTGAGTGTTTTTAAGTTGTCTTGAGTCTTGTGAGTTTGTTTTGAGTCTTTTGAGTCTATTCAAACATTTTTAACTTTGTTTTTATGTTTTTAAGTCAGTTTAGAGGTTTTAGCAAGCCCTCCTAATCCCCGGTCCAGAACGATCCCTACTTGCATTTTTACTACAATTCGACAACAAGAGGGTTTAATTTGTGTGCTTATATATTTCGCATCAAATTTTGGCGCCGTTGCCGGGGATTAGCAAAGTTGCTAATCCCTTGTTTCTTTTTCGTTTGTTTTTGTTTAAGATTCTGAATTTGTTTGTTTTCTTTGTTTTAGGTACTAGTTTATGACTCGGAGTTCTCAAACTGTTCGTAAGAATATCTTGGACTTTGACGATGATTTTGAGAGGACTTTGAGAAGAATGAGAAGTCAGCAAGAGAGCCAACTACCTCAACTTGAACCTGAGCTTGAAGAACATCCAATTGAGGAGGAAGAGGAGCCCACGGCACAAGTTGTGGAGGAAATACAAGTCATCGCAGCGGACAATCGAACAATCAAGGAACTTTCTGCCTTGGGTGTGGACAATGCTATGCCTCTATGCATCCAATACCCCACGGTAGCCCAAGGGAAGACAGAGGAGTTTGAATTGAAGTCAAGCTTGTTGCATCACATTCCGAAGTACCATGGGCTGTCCATGGAGGATCTAAACAAGCACTTGAAGGAGAGTGAAGTAGTTTTTGTTCAAGCATGACCCCGGTGAATGTTGATGGCAGCATCTTGAAGATGAAGGCTTTTCCATTCTCTCTAATGGATAAAGCTAAAGATTGGTTGTATGAACTAGCACCTGGGACGGTTACATCTTGGGAGAGTATGAAACGAGCATTCTTGGAGAAATTTTTCCCAACTTCAAGAGTCATTCTCTTGAGGAAACAGATTAGTGGCTGATAGGAGCATATTTATGCAACTTAGTTAGCTTGTTTCCTTGCATTTACGTTGTTAGTTGTTAGTTATTTTAGTATTTTAAGCTATTTTCATGTGTTTGTAGGTCTAATGTGCAAAGTATGCAAGAAAGTGCATTTTGGTGCTTTTTGGAGCAGTTTTGGGCACTAAATGGATTGCACATGGTTGGAGCTAAGTGGATGGACGAAATTGAAGATCAAATGACCTTAGGATCAAATGAAGAATGAAGAGTTCAAAATTGGAAGCCAAGGTTTCTAAAGTTGGAAGTTTCTATTTGTGAAGGTTTCCATTTGTGCAAGTTTCCATTTGTGGAGGTTTCCATTTTTGGGGTTTCCAAAACATGTAGGTTGCCTAATTACTCATTCTAGAAGCCCAAAACCATGCCTAACACATTCCCCTTTTGTTTCAATCCTTGATGCACAAGGGAGAGGTTTTCTTGCTTATTTTCTATCATAAAACACATTCCTCTTTTATTCTAATCCTTGCTTCACAAGGGAGAGGTCTAAACCTCTCCCTTATCCTCTCAGCCGCACCTCTCAAGCCCTTTCCCTCTTGAATTCTGATTTGTTAGGCCCTTTTCCTTGTGGATTTGGGTTTTACAAATCCTTTTCAGAGATTAATTGGACCACATTTTCCTTTTCCAAATTTAATGCCGCACCCTAGGCCTTTATTCCTTAATTTATGTTAAGCCCAAGTACCAATCTGATTTCTCTAGGGTTTTGAGATGCATATATATACATATTTTAGGGTTGTGCCGCATGGATCCATCCATTCATTCATGCCAGAAATAAACCCCCACTCTCTGCCGCATCCATATTTCACCATTCTCCATAGTTTCTGACCTCTTTCACCTATCCTAACCATAAACCCAGCTTTCTACGCCATTCATAACTCCCAAAACTCACCACCAAACCTTGTGCCGCAGCAAAGAGGAAGGAGGAGAGCCCTTGGACGTGTTTGCCATTCGAGTTAGGATTACTGGAACGTTTTAGGTGTAATATTTCTTTTGTTTTCAATGTTTCAATTCAATAATCTTTGTTTTGTGAGTATGAGGAACTAAACCCCTCTTAGCTAGGGGGAAATTCTAAACTGATAGGAGCATATTTATGCGACTTTGTTAGCTTGTTTCCTTGCATTTTCTTAGTTAGTTTGTACTTATTATAGTGATTTAAGCTATTTTCGTGTGTTTTCAGGTCCAATTGGCAAAGTTGGCAAAAAGATGCAATTTGGAGCATTTTAGAGCAGTTTTGGGCCAAGAATGGATGTCACAAGTATGAAGCAAGATGGATGGACGAATTTGAAGTTCAAGAGAGGCTAGGAATGTGCAAAAGAGTTGGAGAAATAAATTCAAGTCAAAGAAGATAAGGAATCAGCTACAAAGAAGGAGAATTATCCAGAACCTTATCCAACCTTATCTTATCCAACTAACCTTATCTTACCTTATCTTATCTTATCCTACCTTAATTCCAGCTACAAGGGGGACTCCTTTTCATATTAGGATGCCTAAAACCTATTTTTAGGAGGCCTTTTTGTTCTGGAAACATGCCACAACACTCCTTTCTAGAAGCCCTAAAAATCTGACGCCCCAACCTTTCTAGATGGCCTTTTCCTTGTTGGTTTGGAGTCCTAAATCCTTTTCCTTGACAACCTAGGCCAAGTAATCCCTAGGCCTATAAATACACTATTTTGCTGCACCATTCAGACCACCACCCTCTACCATAACTCACCTACATCCATCCACCACACACTCATTGCGCCGCAGTCTTGCAAGGAAGGAAGGAATCCGGAGCGTTTTCTAGGTGTATTCTATCCTTTGTTTTCAATGTTTAATTTTATTTATATTTGTTTGATTGCGAACATGAGGAACTAATTTCTTTATAGTTAGAGGCGAATTCAAAGCCATGGACATATGTTTTATATGAATTGATTTCCTCTAGTTATGATTTCATGAATCATGAATGTGGTTTACTTATCTGAGTTATTAAGAACTTGTTCTTGTGTGTTGATTAAGGAGGCCTACTTAGTTTGCATGCATGAATTTGATGCTAAAATATAAGGGAGTTTCACCTAATCGTTACAACCTTATATTTACAAGTAGTGGAGGTTGCTAGTCACGATCGCGTTAAGTAAATTCCTGGCAGGAGTGTCATGCTTTTCATAGTCACGAATGTCATGTCAATGCTTATGATTTTCACAAAGCTTAATGATCTTTGTTTCGTGTCTCTATCATGCTTTTCATAGTTAGGGAGCTTAATAAAGAAAGATTTGGGTTGTCGTATGCTTTTCATCTAATTCAATGAGTCTAGGGAAATCTGAGAATTAATTAGTTCTACACAATTAATTTGGGGCATTGTCATTCATGGTTTGTTGAAAGAATAACTGGAAATCGATTTATATGCATATGTTCATGTGTGGAGAAGGGCCCTCTAACTAGCCATTCACCCATTTAAATCACCAATTTCGTGTCTTTTTAAGTTGTCTTTACAATTTTGTTTGTTTAAGTTTAAATTTGTTCAAAACCAATCCCCTGCTTTTAGTTTGTGTTAGTAGAGTCTAAATTCGTCAAATCTTGAGTCTCTTAGTCTTTTGAGTCAATTAGAGTCTTAATTTCGTTCAAATCAATCTTAGGTGTTAGTTTTGAGTCTAAAGAATCTATTTTGTGTGTTTTAAGTCTAATTTAGCTTGTTTTGAGTGTCTAGAGTCCAGAAACTGTCTAGTTTGAGTTCTATTTGCTGTTTTGAGTTAATTGAGTCTAGTTTAGTGTTTTAAAGTTTAATTAGTGTAGACTAGCATCCCATCTAATCCCCGGCTAGAACGATCCCTACTTACACATACTACATCAATAGGGTTTAATTTGTGTGTCAAGTTAAATTTCACATCAGAAACCATGGTTATACTTGCAATATGATTTGATTACATCCAGTTGTGATTCATAATTTGTGAATTCAATTTACTTATCTGTTTGAATTAAAACTGATTTGTGTGTGTTGGTTGAGAGTGCACGCTTAATTTTCATGCATAAATCTGATGCTAGGATATAAGGGAGTTTCACCTAATCGTTATGAACTTATATTCATAAGTAGTGGAGGTTGCTAGTCACAGTCGTGTTAAGTAAATTCTTGGCATAAGTTTCATGCAATTCATATTTACAAGTGCCTCGTCAATGCTTATGATTTTCATAGAACTTAATGATCTTTGCTTGTATCTCTATTATGCAATTCATGTAGGGAACTTGTGGAGAATACTTTGGGTTGTTGTATGCAATCATCCAATTCAATGAAATTAGGAAAATCTGAGGGTTAATTAGTGCAATTCACGGTTAATCTGGGGCGTTGGGAATTCATGGTTTATTGGAAAGCAATTGGAAATCGTTTTGTTTGCAAGTGTGTCATGTGTGGAGAAGAACGTCCTAGCTAGCCCATCATCCATAGTTTTACCCAAATTCGTGCAGATTTCATTAGTTCTTTAATTTACTTGTTTTGTTTTCAAATTCGTCAAAACCAAATCCCCCTTTACTTTGTTGAGTCATATTAGTTAGAAACTGATTTAGTTTGTGTTTTTAAGTGTTTTGAGTCTAGTCAAAACCTATTTTCGTCCAAATTTACTCTTAGTGGCAGATTTGAGTCTTTTAGCTTGTTTGTGCTGTTTTGAGTCTTTTGAGTTGTTTTAGTGTTTTAGAGTTTAGTTTTGCATTCTTTGAGTATAGTTTAGTGTTTTAAACTTAGTTTTACATTTTTGAGTCAGTTTCATGTGTTTTAGCAATCCCTCCTAATCCCCAGTCTAGAACGATCCCTACTTATACATATACTACAATTGTCAAAAGAGTGTTTAATTTGTGTGCTTATATATTTCGCATCACTCTATTATGCAATTCATGTAGGGAACTTGTGGAGAATGCTTTGGGTTGTTGTATGCAATCATCCAATTCAATGAAATTAGGAAAATCTGAGGGTTAATTAGTGCAATTCACGGTTAATCTGGGGCGATGAGAATTCATGGTTTATTGAAAAGCAATTGGAAATCGATTTGCATGCAAGTGTGTCATGTGTCGAGAAAGACCCTCTAGCTAGTCCATCATCCATCCAAAACACCTAATTTCGTGCAAATCTGTCTACTTCTAGTTTCTGTTTTGTTTTACTTTATTTTCGTCCAAAATCCAATCCCCCTTTACTTTGTTGTGTTAATTAGGTTAGAATCTGTCCAATTTGTGTTTTTAAGTTTTTTGAGTCAAGTTCAAGTTAATTTTCATCCAAATAACTTCCTAGAGTCAGTTTTGAGTCTAATTCATTGTTTTGTGCTGTTTTGAGTCTTTCTAGTTAGTTTTGAGTCTTTTCAGTTTGTATTGAGTCTATAGAGTCTAGTTGAGTGTTTTTAAGTTTCTTTTTGTGTTTTTGTGTTTTAAAGTCAGTTTAGTTTAGATTAGCAATCCCTCCGAATTGCCGGTCCAAAACGATCCCTACTTATACATGTACTACAATTGTCAAAAGAGGGTTTAATTTGAGTGCTTAACTTTTATCACATCAAATTTTTTGCGCCGTTGCCGTGGATTAGCAACTTTGCTAATCCCCCGTTGTTTCTTTTTCATATATTTTCGTTTTAGTTGCTGACTTTGTTTCTGTTGTGTCTTTTATTTTTACTTTTGATATTTGATTTAATTTTGTTTCCTTGATTTCAGGTACTAGAGAAGTAAGACATGGATTTTGCTACCATTCAAGCTCAATTGGCGAAACTTACTTCTCAATTGTCACAATATGCCGAAAGGACCACAATGCAAAGTGTCCCTACATGTGGTGTGTCCTATGGGCAAGGATATCCAACTCATCAATGTTCTCAATTCGCTGCAAATGAAGATGCTTGGGGTTATCAAGGTCATATCCAATCATGGGCCAACATGTTTTCCAACGCTTACAATTCAGATTGGAGAGATTATTCAGATTATATGCGGGAGGAACCTCAACAATTTCAACAAGGTGGATACTGGCAGCAAGAAAAGTTATATTCAAGACCTATGCAGCCACCACATCCTCCCCCACAACAATTCCTATCAAATTCATGTATGCCCATGAGTTATAATGAAATTCTTGAAGGACTAATCTCTTTGACGCAGGGCTCACAAAAAGAAAAACAATTGCAGCCGTCTGAGGAGTTTTATCAATGGCCATATGCACCATTACAGCCTCCATCACAATCTGCCCAAACAAACTCAGGTATGTCTTTGTGTAATGATAACATTATTCAATTAATCACCTCTTTGACACAGGAGATGAAAGACCGAGTCAAAAGAGTGGACGAATTGGAGAAGCAAGTTGGGCAGATTATGGAGTTCATGGTGCAGATTCAAGAGCAAAGTGAACTCTCCAACTCAACTATTGCAAATTTGAAGCAAGATTTTGAAATCCATGATGCTATCACTTTGGGAAGTGTTATGGAGGTTGGAGATGACCTAAAAACGTCCAAACATAGCCTAGAAGAAGATGAGGAGCTGCTGATTGAGGAGGAGGAAGAAGACATACACACGGCAAGGATAGAACAACCCTTGTCGCTGCCCCCCCTAAGCCTTCTCAACCACCCACCACAAGTAAGGACATCCCAAATTCAATTCATTCTAATGTTATTCCTCCGAATGCACCTTTTCCTCGCAGGTTTTTAATTCCCAAGAAAGAAGAGAGTGAAAAATACATCATGGAAACCCTTCCAAAGGTGCAAAGTACTATCTCAATTCTTGGTACACCAAATCAAGTTCCAGAATGTGTTGATTTCTTTGAAGAACTTTGTACATCAAGAAGAAGGATTCAAGAGAAGGAAGTGTCTGGAGAATACCAAGAATTCATCAAATAGGACGTATATGAGACAACAAAGCCCAAAGAAGTTGAATTTGATGACATGGGACAAGTCACAACCATCATAGTAAATCTGGCCAAGTTCAAAGTTCCTGAACCTTTCAAAGATGTGGTGTTTGTCATTGAGTTTGTGTTGGAGCAAGCAGGTAAGCCATCTTCTCCAATTTCAATTTTGTTTTCTACTAACTTGCTGATTTTAATGATTCAGGCACCCACATTAGAATTTAAACCATTGCTGGATCATTTCAAGTATCACCTTCCCTTCAAAGATAAATTCCATGCCGTGGCCTCCAATGATGGTTAATTGGAGGTATCGTCCGGCTGCACGACGTTAAAGCAAGCGCTTCTTGGGAGGCAACCCATGCATTTAACGAAGGAAGTTCTAGGAATCACCCAACAACCAGATTTGCGTTCCTAAACCCTTCTCTTTACTGCCTTTATGTTGTCATGTATGTTAGTTGTGTTATTTGTTTGTTTTCTGTGAGTTTATGCTTGAAACATTGAGGACAATGTTTGATTTAAGTGTTGGGGACGGGGGGGGGGGGGGGGGGGGGGGGGGGTAACAAAGTGTTTTTGATGCAAATTCGTGAGATTTTATCACCCATTACTTCTAAGGTTGTTTCTCACTGTTTTTAAGTGTTTTTAAGCTGTTTTGGAGTGTTTTTATGTGCTTTGATGTAAAAATACGAAAATTTGAAAAAAATCAGTTTTAAAAGTGTTTTTAGAGTTGTTTTTGTGTGTTTGTGTCTTAGGGTACCTTCCAACACAATGATGAGGATTTGGTTTTTAATTACATGACTGTTAAAGAGAGTTATAAACATGGATGAAAGTTTGATTTACTCTTTGGTTTATGCTTGGTTGTGGTTATAATTTATGAATTCACATGCAATCATAAAGGAAAAATCAGTTTTTGTAACATGCTTGAAGGAAGAAACTCAAATTAACGCTACAACCTTGAGAGACTTGAGCCCAAAACGTTTTCCCCTTAGGATTGTGTTTTATTTTCCTACACAAACTACATTTTGTAATCCTTTTCCTACACTACATGTTTGTGCCGCACCTCCCCCTATAAGTAGACCCTTTTGCTGCACCATTCACACACACCATCTCTCATTCACACATCTCTACAATACCATTCAGCCATACCCTCATTGTGCCGCAACTTGCAAGCAAGGAAGAAAGGAATCTGGAGCATTTTCTAGGTGTTTTCTATCTTTGTTCAATGTTTAATTTTATTTATATTTGTTTGATTGCGAACATGAGGAACTAATTTCTTTATAGTTAGAGGCGAATTCAAAACCATGGACATATGTTTTATATGAATTGATTTCCTCCAGTTATGATTTCATGAATCGTGAATGTGGTTTGCTTAACTGTTTTATTAAGAACTTGTTCTTGTGTGTTGATTAAGGATGCATACTTAGTTTGCATGCATGAATTTGATGCTAAAATATAAGGGAATTTCACCTAATCGTTATGAACTTATATTTACAAGTAGTGGAGGTTGCTAGTCACGATCGCGTTAAGTAAATTCCTGGCAGGAGTGTCATGCTTTTCATAGTCACGAATGCCTTGTCAATGCTTATGATTTTCACAAAGCTTAATGATCTTTGTTTTGTGTCTCTATCATGCTTTTCATAGTTAGGGAGCTTAATAAAGAATGATTTGGGTTGTCGTATGCTTTTCATCCAATTCAATGAGTCTAGGGAAATCTGATGATTAATTAGTTCTACACAATTAATTTGGGGCATCGTCATTCATGGTTTGTTGAAAGAATAACTGGAAATCGATTTATATGCTTATGTTCATGTGTGGAGAATGGCCCTCTAACTAGCCTTTCACCCTTTTCAAATCACAAAATTCGTTTTTTATAAAGTGTTTTATGCAAAGTTTCTATTTTAAGTTTTAAATTCGTCAAAAACAATCCCCTTTTCATTTCAACTTGTTTTCAAAGTCAAAATCTGTTTTGTTTTAGTCTTTTGAGTCTTTTAAAGTTCTATTTTCGTAAAAATTACTTTTTAGGTCTAGAATTGAGTCTTGTTGATTGTTTCTTGCTGTTTTTAGTGTTTTAAGTTAGTTTTGAGTCAATAGACTCTAGTTTAGTGTTTTTGAGTCTAATTTGTGTTGATTAGCATCCCTAGTTAATCCCCGGTCTAGAACGATCCCTACTTACATCATTGCTACAATTGTCATCAATAGGGTTTAATTTGTGTGTCAAGTTAATTTTCACATCACATATGCATACGAATTGATTTCCAGTTATTCTTTCGATAAACCATGAATGACAATGCTCCGAATTAATTGTATTGCACTAATCAATTCTCAGATTTCCCTAAGTTCATTGAATTGAATGGGTAACGCATCACAACCAAATTATTCTTATCAAGTTCCCTAACTATGGAATACGCATGAAATCATAAATCTAAACTAAGTATGCATCCTTAATCAACACACAAGAACAAGTTCTTAATAAAACAGATAAGTAAATCACATCCACAATTTATGAAACAATAACTGGAGGTAATCAACTCATACTAAACATATGTCCATGGCTTTGAATCCACCTCTAACTAAAAAGAAATTAGTTCCACATGTTCAACATAATTGAAAAGCAAATTAAACTAAACATGGTAACAGATACAAGAGAAGAAAGAACTCCAAGAACTCCAATGGTTGCAGGTAGGCTGCGGCACAACCCTTCCTCTCCAATGGAAGCCACGGCAAGGCCTTGCCTTCTCTCCTCTGCGGCAAAGTATGAATTTCTGAAGGTGTGGTGCTGTAGAACGAATTATGATGTGTATAGGGGGTGGTGTAGAATTCGTATGGATGGGTGGTGGTCTCCGGCAAGGCTTGGAAATATGTATATATAGCATGGCAAACCCTTGGGGAATCAGTTTAGGACTTGGACTCAGCTTAAGCAAGGGATTAAGACCCTAGGTGAGGCAGAATGTGTGAATCCCTTAGGAAAAAGGATTATGGCCCAATTGATTTCTGAAAAGGATTTGTAGAACCCAAATCCACAAGGAAAAGGCTAACAAATCAGAATCTGAGAGGGAAAGGGATAGGGATGCACGGCATGGCTTGGATAAGGCAAGAAATGCCTTGCAAGGCAAGGAAAAAACCTTCTAGAGAGGAGGCAGGCGCCAGATTTATAGGACAAGGGATAAGACTTCTAGAAATCAGGTTTTAAGTCTCCTAAACTGAAATTAAATCTCTTTTGTAGCTGAAAACAAGGTAGGATAAAATTAGGATAAGATAAGATAAGGTTTGGATAAGATAAGGTTGTTTGGATAATGTTTTGGATAATTCCCCTTCTTTCTAGCTGATTTCTTATCTTCTTTATCTTTGACTTCTTTCTTCCCTCTTTTTAGCTGATTTCAAGCCTTTGTATCTTCAATTTCGTCCATCAACTTGCCTCCATGCTTGCACTACCCAATATTGGCCCAAAAATGCTCTAGAACGCTCCAAATTGCTTCTTTTTGCCATCTTGACACTTAGAACCTACAAACACACGAAAATAGCTTAAAATACAAAATTAACTAAGAACTAACAACGTAAATGCATGAAAACAAGCTAACTAAGTCGCATAAATATGCTCCTATCAAATTCTCCCACACTTAGCTTTTGCTAGTCCTCAAGCAAAACGAAACAAAACAAACAAAACAAAGTAAACAAACTAAACCTTCCAACGTTCACCTCAGGGATTTCCAACATACATGACATATTCAAGATCATCATAACCATAGATTTTAGTCATCCCCACCCTTTAGTACATACTTAACCATAGTCACCATTCATTAGCTAGCATTTAACCAATTAAAAAAATGTTTTGAATGTAGTAACATGCCTTAGAGAATTCACTCAATTCCTCACTAGGTACACTATTTTCACACAGAATTTCTGACTACACTCCCTATTCTAGGTATATGTGAGAAGATTGATGTAAACATGAAAACTAGCACTCACATATGTTTATAACAAAGAAAGCAATTTCTGGAATTAATAAGCATGCATAGATATGATCTCATGAACGGAATGCTACTACTTAGATGCGAGAACCAGGAACACCATATGCTCATACCAATCCCAAACTCCACATATTGAAACACACAACACTCAAGATTGAAGTATAGGGTTGTAACGGGGCTAGGGGTATTGGCTAACAAAGAAAGGATAAGGATAAACAAACGTTCTTAAAGCAATAGCGAGCAAAGTAATGAATATGACACTTAGAACTCCCTTTTGAAACGCAGCCACGAACTTTGATACATAAAGGGAAGATCACACATACTTAGGGCCGAATTTCAACTTTTTGGACCCTTTCTTCAACAACCAACACTTGTGAGCTGATTTTCACTTATTTTTCAACTCTTTTCACACTTTTTCACAACTTTTTCTTCTTCTTCTTCTTTTTCCACGAATTTTTTTCTTTTCTCTTTTTTTTTTCTTTTCTCACCCGTGCCTCACTTGTTTTTCTTGGCACACAATCACACACATAAATCCCTTCCCCCACACTTGTTTTCTGCCAAATAATGAACAAAGGGAATTCATTCTTAGGTCATGCTTCACTACGCCTTAAGAACAAGGGTAAGGATGGTCCTAATCTAAGCTAGGTAGGGATAAGGTGGGTTAACAAAGAACATAGGCTAAACAAGGCTCAAAAGAGTTATACCTACAAAACAAATGACATAGGGGGTTCGGCTATTTGGCACTGGTTCACTACACAACTTCATCTTGATTATGTGTTATGCTAATCAATTTCATGCTTTGAATGAAACGGATATGAGTTCTAGTATTTGGAACTAAATGATGAAACGCCTTCTAAGTAGCAACCAAGCAAAGAATGATGAGATCATGCAACGACTTTAGAAAACAATAAATGCACAGATTTTTAACTCTCCAAAGAATGTTTTAAGCTCAAGTCTCTCAGGGATGTAGCGTTAGTTTGAGATTCTTCCTTCAAGCATGTTACAAAAACTGATTTTTTTCCTTTTTGATTGAACATGAATTCATGAATTATAACCATAATCAAGCATAAACCAGAGAGCAATTCAAACTTCCATCCATGTTTATAACTTTCCTCAATAGTCATGCAATTAAAAACCGAATCCTCATCATTATGTTGGAAGGTACCTAAGACACAAACACACCAAAACGACTCTAAAAACACTTCAAAAACTGATGTTTTTGTAAATTTTCGTATTTTTACTTCGAAACACACAAAACTACCTCAAAACACACTAAAAACACTTAAAACAGTGAGAAACAATATTAGAAGTGATAGGTGATAAAAACCCACGAAAATCATGCAAAAATAACTTGGTTATCCCCCCACACTTAAATCAAACATTGTCCTCAATGTTTCAAACATAAACATACACAAAAGCAAGCAAAGAACACAACTAACACACATAACAGATATGGCAAAACAAAAGCAATAAAGAGAGAGTGTAAGAACGCAAATCTGGTTGTGGAGCTAGAATTCCATTGTTCTCTAGTTTGAACACATGGGTTGCCTCCCAAGAAGCGCTTGCTTTAACGTCTTCCAGCCGGACGGTACTTCCATTTAAGTTCCCATGGTACCCACGGCATGCAGAGGTAGTTCTTCCACCACATGCTCCTCAAACAGCTCGTGCATTGGATCTATGAATGGAAGGGGATAGTAATCCTTCTTGATTGGAGTGTTGAGGGTTCTAAAGTCCATGTAATCATGCCCACCAGCTTGGATTCGATTGGGAATCTGCACCATACAAGGCAACAACCTATTAGTTGAAATGTGAATCGAATCTGGAATAGATGGCTTACCAATGTACTGCAATGAAGTGGCAGCACTATCGACAAATGCATGTGGGATGCTCTCGGCCAGATTTGGGGGTTTGAGGGTTGTGGCCGTGCAATCCTTGTGCATTACTCCAATTCCCTCTTCGTTGGTGGTGCGAAATGCATCCTTCTTGAATGATACTGAATGTTCCTGCCCTTTATTTTTTATTTTATCAATGACAAAACAAGAGCGAACACGATTAGTATTCTCAACAGATTCAGAAATATTAAAGTTGATCATATCACCACCAAACTCCATAGTTACAGCTCCTTTGGCCACGTCAATCTTGGTTTGAGCTGTTTTCATGAAAGGTCGTCCAAGTAAGATTGGCAATGTTGAAGAGTGGCCTGAATCCTCCATGTCAAGCACGTAGAAATCTGCAGGAAAAATCAAGTGGTCTACCTGCACCAAAACATCTTCCAAAACTCCTTTTGGGTATGCATTAGATCGATCGGCTAATTGGAAAATAACACCATCCTTTTTAAGCTCTCCTAGATTCATAGATGCATAAACAGAATATGGCACGACATTTATTGAAGCACCTAAATCTAACATAGCATGTTCGAACCTTGTATTGCCAATAACACAAGGGATAGTGAAACTACCTGGATCTTTGCACTTAGGGGGCAGTTTACGTTGCAAGATGGCTGAGACATTTTCACTCACATGCACCACTTCTTTCTCTTGAAGTCGTTTCTTGGTTGTGCAAAGCTTCTTCAACAACTTAGCATACTTCAGAATTTGCTTTATAGCATCAAGGAGCGGGATATTGACATGCACCTTCCTAAACGTCTCCAGAATGTCTTTTTCATCCTCTTCCTTCTTTGATTGCATGAATCTGCTAGGAAAAGGCACAGTTGATGGAATAACATTAGAAGGAATCCAATTTCGACCTACCTTAGTTAAAGCGGATGGCAAAAGGTGCTTAGGAGGCTACGGCACGGGTGGTTCTACCCTTGCCGTGGGTTTCACTTGCTCTTCCTCCTCAATCAGTAGCTTTTCATCCTCTTCTTGACTTGATTTGGATGGTTGTGGTTCAGCTCCAACTTGTTTGCCACTTCTCAATGTGATTGCATTGGCGGTTTCAAATCCTCCTTTAGGATTAACAACGGTTGAACTAGGCAATCTGCCTTGTTCTCTAATCTGCCCCATGAATTCCGCTATTTGCCCCATTTGCTTTTCCAAATTGTCCACCCTTTTGTCTTGAATTTGCCTCTCTTTGTTTTGAGTTTGTACTTCCTGTGTCAAAGTAGTAAGTAACTTAACAACTTGATCATTATCTAAAGACATACATGAGTTTGTTGGGGCAGATTGCATTTGGGTTTGATTTGGTATGAATGGCTTTGTATAAAAGCCCGGTGGTTGCTGCCTATATCCTCCTTGTTGTTGGGGTTGTTGAGGCTCCCTCCACTTGAAATTTGGGTGATCCCTCGAACCCGAATTGTATGTGTTTGAATATGGATCATTGCGTGGCTGATTTTGGCTCCCAAATCCCACGGCATTGGCAGATTCCCACCCTCCATTCTCAATCAATTGAGGGCATTGATCATTGGCATGTCCTTGCATAGAGCACACGCCACAAACACTTTGTCCATGTATCTTCATTCCCTCGGCCATCTGAGAAACAATAGAAGTAAGGTTAGCTAATTGGGATTGAATGTCGGACATAGAACTTACCTCATTCACTCCTTGCCGTGGGGTGTCTCTTTGCCCAAGTCCTTCGTACTGTTGTGCAATCAACGCTCGGTTAGCAATTAGGGTCTTTGCAGCCATGGGTGTTTTGTCAACCAATGCACCTCCCGCTGAGGCATCTAGCATTTGTCGCTCAATTGGAAGAAGTCCTTCATAAAAGTATTGAAGTAAAAGTTCTTCTTTCATTTGATGTTGAGGACATGAAGTGACAAGAGCTTTGAAACGCTTATAGTATGTTGGAAATGACTCCCCTTGTTGTTGTTGAATGCCACTAATTTTCTTCCTTAAGAGAATGACTCTCGAGGTGTGGAAGAACTTCTCTAAAAACGCCATCTTCATGCTTTCCCAAGAAGTGACCGTTCCGGGTGCTAATTCGTAAAGCCAATCTTTAGCCTTTTCCAAAAGAGAGAATGGAAAGGCCTTCATCATTAGAATGTTCCCATCGACATTGATGGGTGTCATGCTCGAACAAACCACTTCGAACTCCTTAAGATGCTTGTTTGGGTCTTCCATGAACATCCCATGGTATTTAGGAATGTGGTGCAACAAGCTTGACTTTAATTCGAACTCATCGGTCTTGCCTTGGGCAGCCACGGGGTATTGAATGCATAGGGGTGCGGCATTGGCCAACCCCGAGGCTGAGAGCTCTTTGATTGTACGATTGTCCGCTACCATGACTTCTTCTTCCTCTTCAAATTCAGATTCGGCCTCTGAACTTGAACTAGGTTCACTAGGTTCGGGATGCCTCCTCTTTCTTCTTCTCAAATCTCGTTCAAAATCGTCGTCAAAGTCCAAGATATGCTCACGAACGGTTTGAGAACTCCATGTCATGCACTAGTACCTAAACAAAGAAAACAAAACAAAAATCAGAAATCAAAGTAAAAGAAATAAAAACACACGGCAACAAGGGATTAGCAAAAATTTGCTAATCCCCGGCAACGGTGCGGTTCCTTTGTAGGAGAGGACAAAAATAACTAATAGAGGGTGTATTTATAGTTAGCCTGTTTTCATGCATTTACCTTTGTCCTAAATCCCTTTTGGCTAGGGGAAGATTCAAAGCCATGAATATATTTGCAATATGAATTGATTACCTTTAGTTGTGATTTCATAAGTTGTGAATTCAATTTGTTTAACTGCTTGATTGATAACTTTTTTGTGTATGTTTATTAAGAGTGCACACTTAGTTTGCATGCATGAATATGATGCTTGAGTATAAGGGAGTTTCACCTAATAGTTACAAACTTATATTCACAAGTAGTGGAGGTTGCTTATAAACGATCGCGTTAAATGAATTCTTGGTAGGAGTTTCATGCTCATCATAGTAACGAATGCATCGTCAATGCTTATAGTTTTCATGATGCTTAATGATCTTTGATTGTATCGTTATTGTGTTGTTCACGTAAAGGACTTTTGAAGAATGCTTTGAATTGTTGTATGCGCTTTCCCATCCAATTCAATAACTTAAGGGGAACTTGAAGGTTAATTTAAGCGGACCTAATTAACCTGGGGTGTTGAGTTTCATGATTTATCGAAAGAACAACTGAAAATTGGTTTATGTGCAAGTGTGTCATGTGTGGAGAAGAACCCTCTAGCTAGCCCATCATCCATAGTTTTACCCCAAATTCGTGCAGATTTCATTAGTTCTTCACATTACTTGTTTTGTTTTCAAAATCGTCAAAACCCAATCCCCCTTTACTTTGTTGAGTCATATTAGTTAGAAACTGATTTAATTTGTGTTTTTAAGTGTTTAGAGTCAAGTAAAAACCTATTTTCGTCCAAATTCACTCTCAGTGGCAGATTTGAGTCTTTTAGCTTGTTTTGTGCTGTTTTGAGTCTTTTGAGTTGTTTTAGTGTTTTAGAGTTTAGTTTTGCATTCTTTGAGTCTAGTTTAGTGTTTTAAACTTTGTTTTTACGTTTTTGAGTCAGTTTCAAGTGTTTAGCAATCCCTCCTAATCCCCGGTCTAGAACGATCCCTACTTATACATATACTACAATTGTCAACAAGAGGGTTTAATTTGTGTGTTGTGCCAAAAATTTGATGTGATGTAAAACAGCACATCACTTGTGCAGCAAGAATCTGTTCAGAGAGGGAGAGACTAAATGGTGCGGATGGCTTTATTTATAGGGCTAGGGTTGAAAGGCAATCAGAAAATAATAGGAAAGGTTCATAACTTAGCTAATTTGTCTCACAGTTTAATAGGTAAGAAAGAATCAGAAAATCAAAGAGAATAAGAAAGTGAAATTTGGCAGAATATGTAAGACAGATTTAGGAATGTGTTTTGAGGCACAAAATAAGTAAGAAAGGCTCCTCCTTGTGCGGCAAGGCATAGAACACAAAGGGAATGTGATTTTGGGTCAGAAAATAGGAAAGAAAAGGATCCCTTGCACGAAAATGACTTAAAATAACTAAGAACTAACAACCTAAATGCAAGGAAACAAGCTAACTAAGTGATGTAAATATGCTCCTATCAGAATTCCTGGCAGGAGTATCATGCGTTCATAGTTACGAATGCCTTGTTAATGCTTATGATTTTCATAGAACTTAATGATCTTTGATATGTATCTCCATTATGCGTTCATGTAGGGGACTATTGAAGAATAATTTGGTTGCAGATGCGTTCATCCAATTCAATGACTTTAAGAAAATCTGATGGTTAATTTGTGCGTTCACGATTAACTTGGGGTGTTAAGTTTCATGGTTTATTGAAAGAACAACTGAAAATTGATTTGTATGCAAGTTTGTCATGTGTGGAGAAAAACCTTCTAGCTAGTCCGTCATCCATCCAATTCACCAATTTTGTGCAAATCTGTTTAGTTTTAGTTTCTGTTTTGTTTTTAGCTTAAATTCGTCCAAAACCCAGTCCCCCTTTACTTTCTTGTGTTAGATTAGTTAGAAGTGTGTTTAAATCTGTCCAATATAGTGTTTTGAGTCTTACTAGTCTAGAATTCGTCCAAATCAGTCCCTAGTGTCTGTTTTGAGTCTTTTTGGTTGTTTTAAGCTGTTTTGAGTCTTTTGAGTTTGTTTTGAGTCTTGTGAGTCTTGTTAAGTGTTTTTAACTTTGTTTTTATGTTTTTGAGTCAGTTTAGAGGTTTTAGCAAGCCCTCATAATCCCCGTTCCAGAACGATCCCTACTTGCATCTATACTACAATTGTCAACAAGAGGGTTTAATTTGTGTGCTGTTGTACATCGCATCAAATTTTTGGCGCCGTTGCCGGGGATTAGCAACTTTGCTAATCCCCCGTTTTCCTTTGTTTTCTTTTTTGTGTCTTTTGTTTTAGTTGCTGACTTTGTTTCTGTTTGTGTTTCTGTTTGTGTCCTTTACTTTTGATATTTGATTTAGTTTTCTTTCTTTGATTTCAGGTACTAGAGTAGTAAGACATGGATTTTGCAAACATTCAATCTCAATTGGCAAATCTTACTTCTCAATTGTCCCAGATTGCCGAAACAACCACAATGCACACTGCTCAAACTCATCAACGTCCTCAATTCACTGTAAAGGGAGGTGCTTGGGGTTATCAAGGCCACAACCAATCAAGGGACAACATGTTTTTTAACACTTACAATTTCGATTGGAGAGATTATTCAGATTATATGCGGGAGGAACCTCAACAGTTTCAACAAGGTGGATACTGGCAGCAAGAGGATTTTTATTCAAGACCTATGCAGCCACCACAGCCTCCCCCACAACAATTCCTATCGAATTCATGTATGCCCATGAGTTATAATGAAATTCTTGAATGACTAATCTCTTTGACGTAGGGCTCACAAAAAGAAGAACAATTGCAGCCATCTGAGGAGTTTTATCAATGGCCATATGCACCATTACAGCCTCCACCACAATCTGCCCAAACAAACTCAGGTATGTCTTTGTGTAATTGATGTGATAAAAGTTAAGCACTCAAATTAAACCCTCTTGTTGTCAAATCGTAGTATAAATGCAAGTAGGGATCGTTCTAAACCGGGGATTAGGAGGGCTTGCTAAAACCTCTAAACTGACTTAAAATACAAAAACAAAGTTAAAAACGTTTGGAAAGACTCAAGGGACTCAAAACAGGTTCAAAAGACTTCAAACAACTCAAAAACACCCAAAACTGCCTAAAAACACAAACTGGGTAGTTTTACACTCTAAACACAACTTTGGACGAAGTTAGGGTTTTGACTTGACTCAAAACACTCTAAAACACAAACAAAACAGATTTTAAACACTTTGAAACAAGAAAGTAAAAGGGGGTTTTGGTTTTGACGAAATTGAATCAAACAAACAAATTTTGAAACTAAACAGATTCTAAAACGAATTTAGGAAATAAGATGATGGATGGATTAGTTAGAGGTCCATTCTCCACACATGACACACTTGTATACGAATCGATTTCCAATTTCTTTTCAATAAACTATGATGCTCAACACCCCAGATTAACCGTGATGCACAAATTAACCCTCAGATTTTCCTTAACTCATTGAATTGGATGAATGCATGCGACAACTCAAATCATTTTCCAGAAGTCCTCTACATGAATGCATAATAGAGATACAATCAGAGATCATTACGTTTCATGAAAATCATAAGTGTTGACGAGGCAATTGTAACTATGAATGCATGATACGTTTGCCAAGAATTCAATTAACGCGATTATGACTATCAACCTTCACTACTCAGGAATATAAACTTGTAACAATTAGGTGAAACTCATTTATATTATAGCATCTGATTCATGCATGAAAACTAAGTATTCATCCTTAATAAACATACACAGATCTGTTATGAATAAAACAGATAATTGAATTGCTATCACAACTTAATAAATCACAATTGGAAGAAATCAATTCATATCTCAAACATTTTCATGGCTTCAAACTTTCCCCTAACTAATTAGGGGCTTAGCCACTCATGATTACAGCAAGTTCAGAAAGTAATAACGAATTAAACATTGAAAACAAGAACGAAGTACACCTAAAACGCTCCAATCTGCAAGAATGAATCGCCAAGGTTCTTCTTCTTCCCCAACTAGCTGCGGCACAAGGGTTCAAGGGTGTGTATGGATGTATGAAAGGGTCAAAGATGGATTTAGGATGGATGTGGGTTGCGGCAAGGCTTGGAAGATGGCTGGAATTGTGTTTGGATGTGTAGAATGGTGGTGTCTGTGGCACAACCCTGAAATATGCATATATATTCACCTCCTAACCTTAGGTCAATCAGATTGGGACTTGGACTTAGCAGAAATAAAGGATTAGGGCCTTAGGGTTCGGCATTTAATTTGGAAAAGGAATTGTGGTCCAATTAATTTCTGAAAAGGATTTGTAGAACCCAAATCCACAAGGAAAAAAGCCTAATAAATCAGAATCCAAGAGGGAAAGGGATAGGAAAGTGCACGGCAAGACTTGGAGGGAAAGAATTGAGTGCAAGGCAAGGCAAAGGCCTTCTAGAAAGGAGGGAGGCGCCAGATTTTTAGGGTTCTAGAAAGAATGTGTTTTGTGGCAGATTTTGGGGTTTCTAGAAGGATTTTGGGCGCCACTTTTGTAGGACAAAGGATAGGACTTCTAGAAAGTGTGTTTTGAGGCTGATTTCAAGCCTTTTTGTCTTCAAACTCGTCCAACAACTTGCCTCCATGCTTGCACTACCCAATCTTGGCTCAAAAATGCTCTAGAATGCTCCAAATTGCTTCTTTTTGCATACTTTGTCCTTAGAACCTGAAAACACACGAATTTGGCTTAAAAGACTAAATAACTAAGAACTAACAACGTAAAAGCACAAGAACAAGCTAACTAAGTCGCATAAATATGCTCCTATTAATAATGATAACATTATTCAATTAATCACCTCTTTGACACAGGGAGTAGAAAATCAAAACAAGGAGATGAAAGACAGAGTCAAAAGAGTGGACGAATTGGAGAAGCAAGTTGGGCAGATTATGGAGTTCATGGCGCAGATTCAAGAGCAAAGTGAACTCTCCAACTCAACTATTGCAAATTCGAAGGAAGATTTTGAAATCCATGATGCTATCACTTTGGGAAGTGCTATGGAGGTTGGAGCTGACCTAAAAACGTCCAAACATAGCCTAGAAGAAGATGAGGAGCTGCTGATTGAGGAGGAGCTGCTGATTGAGGAGGAGGAAGAAGACATACACATGGCAAAGGTAGAACAATCCTTGCCGCAGCCCCTTAAGCCCTCTAAACCACCCACCACAAGTAAGGACGTCCCAAATTCATTTAATTCTAATGTTATTCCTCCAAATGTCCCTTTTCCTCGCAGGTTTTTGATTCCCAAGAAAGAAGAAAGTAAAAGGACATCATGGAAACCCTTCCAAAGGTGCAAAATACTATCTCAATTCTTGGTACACCAAATCAAGTTCCAGATTGTATTGAAGTGTTCAAAGAACTTTGTACATGAAGAAGAAGGATTTAAGAGAAGGAAGTGGCTGGAGAATACCAAGAATGCATCAAAGAGGATGTTCATGAGACAATAAAACCCAAAGAAGTTGAATTTTATGACACAGGACAAGTAGCAACCATCATAGTCAATCTGGCCAAGTCCAACATTCCTGAAACATTCAAAGATGTGGTGTTTGTAATTGAGTTTGTGTCGAACCAAGCAAGTAAGCCATCTATTTCAATTTCAATTTTGTTTTTTACTAACTTGTTGATTTTAATGATTCAGGCACCCACACTAGAATTTAAACCATTGCCGGATCATTTCAAGTATCACCTTCCATTCAAAGATCAATTCCATGCCCTGGCCTCCAATGAAGCTTAAATGGAGGTATCGTCCGGCTGCACGACGTAAAAGCAAGCGCTTCTTGGGAGGCAACCCATGTGTTCAACAAAGGAGGACCTAGGAATCACTCCAATAACCAGATTTGCGTTCCTAAACCCTTCTCTTTACTGCATTTATCTTGCCATGATTAGTTTGTTGTTAGTTTGCTTGTTTTTGTGTGAGTTTATGCTTGAAACATTGAGGACAATGTTTGATTTAAGTGTTGGGGGGGGTAACAAAGTGTTTTTTCATGATTTTCGTGGGATTCTATCACCCATTACTTCAAAAGTTATTCCTCACTATTTTTAAGTGTTTTTAAGCTGTTTTGGAGTGCTTTTGTGTGTTTTGAAGTAAAAATCCGAAAATCTCATAAAAATTTGAAAAATTGTTTTGAAAAACCCAAAAAGAGTTGTTTTTGTGTCTTAGGTACCTTCCAACACAATGATGAGGATTTGGTTTTTAATTACATGACTGTTAAAGAGAGTTATAAACATGGATGAAAGTTTGATTTACTCTTTGGTTTATGCTTGGTTGTGGTTATAATTTATGAATTCACATGCAGTCATAAAGAAAAAATAAGTTTTTGTAACATGCCTGAAGGAAGAAACTCAAATTAACGCTACAACCCTGTGAGACTTGAGCCTAAACGTTCTTTTGGAGAGTTATTAATCTGTGATTCTTTGTTTACTAAAGTCGTTGCATGATCTCATTATTCTTTGCTTGGTTGTGATGTGAGAATTACTTGACACTCAAATTAAAACCCTATCGGCGTAGTATATGAAAGTAGGGATCGTTTAAGGCCGGGGATTAGAAGGGATGCTAATCTACACTATATAAACTTTAAAACACTAAACTAGACTCAATTAACTCAAAACAGCAAATAGAACTCAAACTAGACAGTTTCTGGATTCTAGACACTCAAACCAAGCTAAATTAGACTTAAAACACACAGAACAGATTCTTTAGACTCAAAACCAACACCTAAGATTGATTTGAACGAAATTAAGACTCAAATTGACTCAAAAGACTAAGAGACTCAAGATTTGACGAATTTAGACTCTACTAACACAAACTAAAAGCAAGGGATTGGTTTTGAACGAATTTAAACTTAAACAAACAAAATTGTAAAGACAACTTAAAAAGACACGAAATTGGTGATTTAAATGGGTGAATGGCTAGTCAGAAGGATCCTTATCCACACATAAACATATGCATACAATTTGATTCCCAGTTACTCTTTCGATAAACCATGAATGACAATGTTCCGAATTAATTGTATTGAACTAATCAATTCCCAGATTTCCCTAGATTCATTGAATTGAATGGATAACGCATCACAACCAAATTATTCTTTCTCAAACTCCCTAACTATGGAATACGCATGACAGAGACATTCAACAAAGATCATTAAGTTCAATGGAAATCATGTACATTGACAAGGCATTCATAACTATGGAAGACGCATGTTAATCCAACCTAGGGTTTACTTCACATAATCGTGACTAGCGATCTTTACTACTCATGAATATAAGTTCATAACGATTAGGTGCAATTCCCTTATATCCTAGCATCAAATTTATGCATGCAAATCAAGTGTCGACCCCCAACCCACATACATAAACAAGTTCTTAATAAGCACAGAAAAGTAAACCACATTCATAATTCATGAAATCGTAACTGGAGTGAATCAAATCATAAGAGACATATATTCATGGCTTCAAATTCCCCCTCTAACTAATAGGGGTTTAGTTCCTCATGATAGCAATTAAACAAAGAAAACTGAATTGAAACATTGAAAACAAAGATAGACAACACCTAAGAACGCTCCAGCAATAGTCACGACTTAGAGTGGCACCTTCTCCTTCCTTCCTTGAATAGCTACGGCACAAGAGGGGTTTTCTGGGTTTGTGTGGATGATATGGCACGACAGAGGGTGAATTAGGTCAGAAACTATGGAGAATGGTGAAGGAAAGGGGCGGCAGAGAGTGGTGAATGATTTCTGGCGTGAATGATGTATATGGAGGGTGGTGTGTACGGCAAAGGGTTGAAAAATATATATATAGGCACCAAAAACCCTAGGTGAATCAAATTAGGACTTCTAGAAAGCCAAATCCATCCAGAAATAGGCTCAAAACAATCAGAGTTCTAATGGGAAAGGGCCTAAGGTGCGGCAGATTTGGATAAGGAGGGATAAGGCTTCTAGAAAGCCTTGCAAGGCAAGGAAATCAGGTTTTCTAGAAGGCTAGGTGCGGCAAGGCTTAGGGTTTCTAGAAACTTAATTTAAATGTCCCCCAATCAGAAAATAAACCCTCATTGTACCAGGAATTGAATTAGAAAAGGATTAGGAGAGGATAAGGTTTGTTAAGATAAGATAAGGGTTGGATAAGATAAGATAAGATAAGATAAGGTTGTTTGGATAATGTTTTGGATAATTCTTCTTCTTTTGAGCTGATTCCTTATCTTCAATGATTTGAATTTATTTCTCCAACCTTGAAACATATTCCTAACTCCATTTAGACTCCAAATTCGTCCATCTTCATGCCCATTGCTTGTGCTATCCATTCCAAGCCCAGATTTGCTCTAAAATGCTCCAAAATGCATCTTTTCGCCAACTTTGCTTCTTGGACCTAAAAACACACGAAAATGACTTTAAACACTATACTAAGCAACAAATAGCTAAGCAAATGCAAGAAAACACACTAACTAAGTAGCATAAATATGCTCCTATCAAATTCCCCCACACTTAACTTTTGCTAGTCCTCGAGCAAAACAAAACAAACAAAACGTAACCTAAACCTTCCAACATTCACCTCAGGGATCTTCAATGATACATAACATGCCAAAGATCATTACTCCCACAGATTTTAGTTATCCCTACCCTTGAGCACATACTTAATCAAAGTTACCACACATTAGCTCGCATTTAATCAATTAAAACAACATTTTGAATGTAGTAACATGCCTTAGAGAATCCCTCAATTCCTTACTAGATATGCACTCAATCACACAGATTGTCTGACTACACTCCCTACACTAGTTATATGTGAGAAGATTGATGTAAATATGAAACTAATACTCACATATGTGTATAACAAGAAAAGTAATTTCTGGAATGCATGTTTATATATAATCTCATGAACGGAATGCTACTACTTAGATGCGAGAACCAGGGACACCATATGCTCATACCAATCCCAAACTCCACATATTGAAACACACAACACTCAAGATTGAAGTATAGGGTTATAACGGGGCTAGGGGGTATTGGCTAACAAAGAAAGGTAAGGAAAACAAACGTTCTTAAAGCAATAGCAAGCAAAGTAATGAATATGACACTTAGAACTCCCTTTCTTGAATGCAGCCGCACACTTTGAACACAAAGGGGAAGATTACACATATTTTAAGGCCGAATTCAACTTTTTGGACCCCTTCTTCAACAACCAACACTTGTGAGCTTTAATCTCACTTATTTTGAACACTTTTCATACTTTTTCACAACTTTTCCTTTTCTTTTCTTTTTCACACGAATTTTCTTCTTTCTTTTTTTCTTCTTTTTTTTTTCCTGCTTCTTCACCCGTGCCTCTTTGATACTTTGTTGGCACACAATCAGACACATAAATCCCTTCCCCCACACTTGTTTTGCCGCCCAAATAACGAACAAAGGGAATTCATTCTTAGGTCATGCTCACTATGCCTTAAGAACAAGGGTAATGATGGTCCTAATCTAGGCTAGGTAAGGATAATGTGGTTAAACAAAAAACATAGGCTAAATAAAGCTCAAAGGGGTGAAACCTACAATACATATGCAAAGGGTTAGGCTTTTTGGCTCTAGTTTTAACTAAACAACTTCATCTTGTTATGTGTTATGCTAATCAATTTCATGCTTTGAATGAAACGGGTATGAGTTCTAGTATTTGGAACTAAATGATGAAACGCATTCCAAGTAGCAGCCAAGCAAAGAATAATGAGATCATGCAACGACTTTAGAAAACAAAGAATGCACAGATTTTTAACTCTCCAAAGAACGTTAAAGGCTCAAGTCTCTCAGGGTTGTAGCGTTAGTTTGAGTTACTTCCTTCAAGCATGTTACAAAAACTGATTTTATCCTTTTTTTTTTTATTACATGTGAATTCATGAATGTCAACTACAACCAAGCATAAACCAAAGAGCAATTCAAACTTTCATCCATGTTTATAACTCTCTTTAACAGTCATGCAATTAAAAACCGAATCCTCATCATTGTGTTAGAAGGTACCTTAAGACACAAACAAACACACAAAAACAACTCTTTTTGGGTTTTTCAAAACAATTTTTCAAATTTTTATGGTATTTTCGGATTTTCTTGTCAAAACACACTAAAAGACTCCAAAACGGCTTAAAAACACTTAAAAACACTGAAAACAACATTCAAAGTGATAGGTGATAAAAACCCACGAACTTCATGCAAAAAACACTTTGTTACCCCCCCACACTTAAACCAAACATTGTCCTCAATGTTTCAAACATAGACTCACAGAAAGCAAACAGCAATCAACACAACTAACGAACATAACAAGATGGCAAAGGAAAAGCAATAAAGAGTAGGGTTTAGAAACGCAAATCTGGTTGTGGAGCCGGAGAGTTCCTAGGTCGTCTTTATTTGCATGGGTTGCCTCCCAAGAAGCGCTTGCTTTAACGTCTTCCAGCCGGACGAACCTTCCCTCTATTCTTCAATGGGGCCCACGGCATTAAAGGATATGTCCTCCGTAATGTGCTCTTCAAAGTGCTCATAATATGGCTTCAATCGATGTCCATTCACTTTGAATTCTTGTTGCGTCTTTAAACTTTGAACTTGGACTGCACCATGAGGAAAAACATTAGTAACCACAAAAGGACCAATCCACTTAGAACGCAACTTACCTGGAAATAGACGAAGGCGAGAATTGAAAAGTAACACTTTCTGCCCTATAGAGAACAGCTTGCTACGAATCATCGTGTCATGGAATGCCTTTGTTTTCTCCTTGTAGATCCGTGCATTCTCATAAGCTTCATTCCTAATTTCTTCTAGCTCATTCAATTGGAGCTTTCTATGAAGACCTGCGGCATCAATGTCCATGTTGAATGTTTTGACAGCCCAATGTGCACGGTGTTCTAACTCGACGGGAAGATGACATGGTTTCCCATAGACTAGCCGAAATGGGGACATTCCAATTGGGGTTTTATAGGCAGTGTGATATGCCCACAATGCATCATTCAAACGCAAGCTCCAATCCTTCCGAGTTGGCCCTACGATTTTCTCCAAAATATGCTTGATTTCTCTATTTGAAACCTCGGCTTGCCCACTGGTTTGAGGGTGATAAGGTGTTGCCACCTTATGCATGACATTGTACTTCTTGAGCAGCGCCTCAATGGTTCGATTGCAAAAATGGGAACCCCCATCACTGATTAGGACTCTTGGCATTCCAAATCTAGCAAATATGTTAGTTCTAACAAAATCTGCAACCACTTTAGAATCATTAGTTCGGGTGGCTTTTGCTTCCACCCATTTCGACACATAATCCACAGCAAGCAAAATATAAAGGAAACCATGTGAGGAAGGAAAAGGACCCATGAAATCAATACCCCAAACATCAAAGATTTCAACACTAAATATGGGGTGTTGCGGCATTTGTTGTTTAGGACCTATATTGCCCGTTCTTTGACATCTATCACAAGTCATACAAAAAGTTCTAGCATCTCTAAAGATAGTAGGCCAATAAAATCCACATTCTAAAACTTTATGTGCTGTTCTTTGAGTACCAAAGTGACCTCCACATGCATAGGTGTGACAAAAAGTTAAAATTGAATTAAACTCATAATCATGCACACACCTACGTAGAACCTGATCAGGGCAATATTTCCACAAGTATGGGTCATCCCAAACATAAGAACGTGCATCCTTTTTAAGTTTATCACTTTGGTGCTTGTTTAGCTCTCTTGGAATGTGTTTAGACACCAAATAATTTACTACATCAGCATACCATGGCTCACTTACCTTGATGGACAGCAGCTGCTCATCTGGGAATGTCTCTTGGATAGGCACGGCATCCTCCTCATGCACCATACGGCTCAAGTGATCAGCCACCACGTTTTCACTCCCCTTCTTGTCCCGAATTTCAATATCGAACTCTTGGAGAAGAAGCATCCAGCGAATGAGTCTTGGTTTGGCCTCCTTCTTGGTGAACAAATACTTCAAAGCTGCATGGTCAGAGTAAATAATGACTTTAGTACCAAGTAAATATGAACGAAACTTATCTAAAGCAAAGACAACGGCAAGAAGTTCTTTTTCAGTCGTAGAGTAGTTCAATTGAGCATCGTTCAAGGTCCTTGAGGCATAGTAGATGACGTGCAGATTTTTGTCCTTCCTTTGTCCTAGCACGGCCCCTAATGCATAATCGGAAGCATCGCACATTAGCTCAAACGGAAGATTCCAATCTGGTGGCATAATGATTGATGCCGTGGTTAGCATCTCCTTGAGGTGTTTGAATGCCTTCTCACACTCCTCGTTGAAGTCAAAAGCCACATCTTTCTGGAGGAGACGGCAAAGAGGGTTTAAAATCTTTGAAAAGTCCTTGATGAATCGCCTATATAATCCTGCATGTCCAAGAAAAGAACGAACCTCTCTAACCGAAGTAGGAGAGGGTAAGTAGCGTACAAGATCTATTTTTGATTTATCAACGTCAATTCCCCTTTCTGAAATAATATGACCTAAAACTATGCCTTGTTTTACCATAAAGTGACATTTTTCCCAATTCAAAACAAGGTTAGTTTCAATGCAACGTTTTAGAATCAAAGTGAGATTATCTAAGCAACCATCAAATGAATCACCAATGACACTAAAGTCATCCATAAATACCTCAATAATCTTCTCCACAAACTCTGAAAATATACTTACCATACATCTTTGAAAGGTGGCAGGTGCATTGCATAAACCGAATGGCATGCGACGATAGGCAAAGGTACCAATAGGGCACGTGAATGTGGTCTTTTCTTGGTCATCCGGAGCTATGACAATCTGATTATATCCAGAGTAACCATCAAGAAAACAATAAAAAGAATGACCGGCTAACCTTTCAAGCATTTGATCAATGAACAGCAAAGGGAAGTGGTCCTTCCTTGTGGTGGCATTGAGCTTCCTATAATCGATGCACACTCTCCAACCTGTTTGGATACGTGTGGGCACAAGTTCATTCTCCGCATTCTTCACCACAGTGACCCCAGATTTCTTTGGAACACATTGCACCGGTGAAACCCAACGACTATCCGAGATTGGATAAATCACTCCACAATCAAGGAGCTTTATAATCTCCTTTTTCACAACTTCCATCATTGGAGGGTTGAGTCGGCGTTGAGCCTCTCGAGTTGGTTTAGCCCCCTCCTCTAGAAGTATGCGATGCATGCATGTTGTAGGGCTAATCCCCCTAATATCGGCCAATGTCCACCCAGTGGCTGTTTTGTGCTCTTTCAACACCCGAATTAACTTTCCTTCCTCTGTTGCCGTGAGTGTGGAGGACACAATGACGGGCAACGTCTCGTTATCTCCCAAAAAGACGTACTTCAAATGATCCGGCAATGGTTTAAGCTCAAGTACGGGTGCCTGAATTACTGAGGGTAACAACTTGTTAGTAGAAATTGGAATTGAAAGTGGTTTTGAAGGCTTACCATGGTGCTGAGGTAGTGACTCTAGGGCAGCCACCATCTCGGCCTCTTCTTCACTTCTAGGCACGGCAATATTGGGTTTTTGCCCAATTCCTTGTGCAATTGTTGATTCAAGGGGATCCCTCTCCAAGGAATCAAGGTAATCCTGCGCCAATTCATCAAATATATCAATAGCAAAACAAGAATGATTTTCTTTAGGAAATTTAATAGTTTCAGCAAGATTGAAATCAATAACTTCCCCATCAAATTCCATTGTCAACGTCCCTTTGAACACATCGATCCTGGTGCGGGCTGTTTTCATGAAAGGTCTCCCAAGGAGGATCGGCAATGGGGTAGAATGGGGTGTATCCTCCATGTCAAGCACATAAAAATCCCCTGGAAAAATCAGATTTCTAACCTGCACCAAAACATCTTCCAAAACTCCTTTTGGATATGCATTAGAACGATCGGCTAATTGGATTATAACACCATCGTTTTTAAGCTCACCTAAGTTCATAGATGCATAAATAGAGTATGGCATGACATTAATTGAAGCTCCTAAGTCTAACATAGCATGTTCAAACTTAGTACTACCAATAACGCAAGGAATTGTAAAACTACCCGGATCTTTGCATTTAGGGGGTAATTTCCTTTGTAGAACAGCAGAGACATTCTCACTTACTTGAACCACTTCTTTGCTAGAAATCCTTCTCCTTGTTGTACAAAGCTCTTTCAAAAACTTAGCATACCTTGGGACTTGCTTTATTGCATCAAGGAGTGGGATATTGACTTGAACTTTCCGGAATGTCTCTAGAATGTCTTTTTCAGCATCCTCTTTCTTTGATTGCCGCAACCTGCCAGGAAAGGGCACAATTAGTGGAGTAGAGCTAGAAGAATTCATATTGGAACTTACCTTGATGGTTGAGGACGGTTTAGCAGTGGGGATTGGCTGCGGCAAGGATTGTGCCTTCCTTGCCGTGGGTTTGGGTGATTCATCCTCCTCCAGTTGCAGCTTCTTGTCCTCTTCTTGACTTCATCTAGATGGTTGTGAATCAGTTCCAACCTGCTTACCACTTCTCAACGTGATTGCTTGGGCGGTTTCAAATCCTCCCTTAGGATTAACAACGATTGAACTAGGCAATCTGCCTTGTTCTCGAAATTGGCCCATGAATTCAGCCATTTGCCCCATTTGTTTCTTCAATTCATCCACCTCTTTAGCTTGATTTTTTATGCTTTGCACGTCCTGCGTCAAAGAGGTAAGTACTTGAAGAATTTTATCATTATTTAACGACTAACCTGAATTGGTTTGGGCCGAAGTTGGTTGAGGTTGTGGGGCTGCATACGGCCTTGGAAACATCCCAGGGGGCTGTCTAAATCCGCTTTGTGGCTGTGCTTGCTGAGAGTCCCTCCACTTGAAGTTTCGATGATCTCTCCATCCCGGATTGTATGTGTTTGAGTATGGGTCGTGTCTTTGTTGGGTTTGGCCTTGAAAACCCACGGCCTGGGCAGTTTCCCACCCCCCATTCTCAATCAATTGAGGGCATTGATCGTTGAGATGTCCCTGCATAGAACACACTCCACATATGGCCGGCCCTTGTGCTTTGGTTCCATCCACAAAAGAAGAGTGAGATTAGCCATTTGAGATTGTAATTCTGAAATTGCATTTACCTCATTCACTTGTTGTTGCCGTGGCCCTTCTCTCTGTCCAACTCATTCGTATTGTTGCGCATTCAAGGCTCGATTTGCAATTAGAGTCTTGGCAGCCACGGGTGTTTTGTCAACCAAAGCTCCTCCCGCTGAAGCATCAAGCATTTGTCTCTCAATAGGGAGAAGTCCTTCATAGAAATATTGGAGGAGAAGCTCTTCCTTCATTTGGTGTTGTGGACAAGAAGCAACAAGCGCCTTGAAACGCTCATAATAGGCTGGAAACGATTCCCCTTGGTTTTGTTGAATGCCACTAATCCTTTTCCTCAAGAGAATGACTCTTGAAGTTGGGAAAAATTTCTCTAAGAATGCGCGCTTCATGCTTTCCCACGAAGTAACGGTTCCAGGTGCTAGTTCGTAGAGCCAATCCTTAGCCTTTTCCAAAAGAGAGAATGGAAAGGCTTTCATCTTCAATATACTCCCATCAACATTGACAGGGGTCATGCTTGAACAAACCACTTCAAATTCCTTCAAGTGCTTGTTTGGATCTTCCATGGACAACCCGTGGAATTTGGGGATGTGGTGCAACAAGCTAGACTTCAATTCAAACTCATCAGTCTTGCCTTGAGCCGCCCTAGGATATTGAATGCATAAAGGGGTAACATTGTCCAATCCCGAGGCTGAAAGTTCTTTGATTGTTCGGTCGTCTGCAGCCATGTCGTGCTCCTCTTCCAAATCCTCTTCAATTTCAACTTCAGATTCGGAATTAGAACTTGAACTAAGTAGATCAGGTTTTGGGTGTTTCCTCTTCCTTCTCAAATCTCGCTCAAAATCGTCGTTAAACTCCAAGATATGTGCGTGAACGGGTTGAGAACTTCGAGTCATACACTAGTACCTAAAACAAAGAAAAACAAAACAAATCAGAAAACTAAGCAAAACAAAAACACAAACAGAAACACGGAGGATTAGCAAATTTACTAATCCCCGGCAACGGCGCCAAAATTTGATGTGAGAATTACTTGACACTCAAATTAAAACCCTATCGGCGTAGTATATGAAAGTAGGGATCGTTTAAGGCCGGGGATTAGAAGGGATGCTAATCTACACTATATAAACTTTAAAACACTAAACTAGACTCAATTAACTCAAAACAGCAAATAGAACTCAAACTAGACAGTTTCTGGATTCTAGACACTCAAACCAAGCTAAATTAGACTTAAAACACACAGAACAGATTCTTTAGACTCAAAACCAACACCTAAGATTGATTTGAACGAAATTAAGACTCAAATTGACTCAAAAGACTAAGAGACTCAAGATTTGACGAATTTAGACTCTACTAACACAAACTAAAAGCAAGGGATTGGTTTTGAACGAATTTAAACTTAAACAAACAAAATTGTAAAGACAACTTAAAAAGACACGAAATTGGTGATTTAAATGGGTGAATGGCTAGTTAGAAGGATCCTTATGCACACATAAACATATGCATACAATTTGATTCCCAGTTACTCTTTCGATAAACCATGAATGACAATGTTCCGAATTAATTGTATTGAACTAATCAATTCCCAGATTTCCCTAGATTCATTGAATTGAATGGATAACGCATCACAACCAAATTATTCTTTCTCAAACTCCCTAACTATGGAAAACGCATGATAGAGACATTCAACAAAGATCATTAAGTTCAATGGAAATCATGTACATTGACAAGGCATTCATAACTATGGAAGACGCATGTTAATCCAACCTAGGGTTTACTTCACATAATCGTGACTAGCGATCTTTACTACTCATGAATATAAGTTCATAAAGATTAGGTGCAATTCCCTTATATCCTAGCATCAAATTTATGCATGCAAATCAAGTGTCGACCCCCAACCCACATACATAAACAAGTTCTTAATAAGCACAGAAAAGTAAACCACATTCATAATTCATGAAATCGTAACTGGAGTGAATCAAATCATAAGAGACATATATTCATGGCTTCAAATTCCCCCTCTAACTAATAGGGGTTTAGTTCCTCATGATAGCAATTAAACAAAGAAAAATGAATTGAAACATTGAAAACAAAGATAGACAACACCTAAGAACGCTCCAGCAATAGTCACGACTTAGAGTGGCACCTTCTCCTTCCTTCCTTGAATAGCTGCGGCACAAGAGGGGTTTTCTGGGTTTGTGTGGATGATATGGCACGGCAGAGGGTGAATTAGGTCAGAAACTATGGAGAATGGTGAAGGAAAGGGGCGGCAGAGAGTGGTGGATGATTTCTGGCGTGAATGATGTATATGGAGGGTGGTGTGTACGGCAAAAGGTGGAAAAATATATATATATAGGCACCAAAAACCCTAGGTGAATCAAATTAGGACTTCTAGAAAGCCAAATCCATCCAGAAATAGGCTCAAAACAATCAGATTTCTAATGGGAAAGGGCCTAAGGTGCGGCAGATTTGGATAAGGAGGGATAAGGCTTCTAGAAAGCCTTGCAAGGCAAGGAAATCAGGTTTTCTAGAAGGCTAGGTGCGGCAAGGCTTAGGGTTTCTAGAAACTTAATTTAAATGTCCCCCAATCAGAAAATAAACCCTCATTGTACCAGGAATTGAATTAGAAAAGGATTAGGAGAGGATAAGGTTTGTTAAGATAAGATAAGGGTTGGATAAGATAAGATAAGATAAGGTTGTTTGGATAATGTTTTGGATAATTCTTCTTCTTTTGAGCTGATTCCTTATCTTCAATGATTTGAATTTATTTCTCCAACCTTGAAACATATTCCTAACTCCATTTAGACTCCAAATTCGTCCATCTTCATGCCCATTGCTTGTGCTATCCATTCCAAGCCCAGATTTGCTCTAAAATGCTCCAAAATGCATCTTTTCGCCAACTTTGCTTCTTGGACCTAAAAACACACGAAAATGACTTTAAACACTATACTAAGCAACAAATAGCTAAGCAAATGCAAGAAAACACACTAACTAAGTAGCATAAATATGCTCCTATCAGGTTGCTACTTAGATGGCGTTTCATCATTCAGTTCCAAATGCTAGAACTCGTGCCCGTTCCATTCAAAGCATGACATTGATTTGCATAACATACGATCAAGATGAAGTTGTTTAGTTTCCACCAGGCCAAATTGTCGTGCCCCTTATTTCATTATGTGTTTAAGTTTAACCCCGTTGAGCCTTGTGTAGCCTATGTTCTTTGTTAACCCACATCATCCTTACCAAGCCTAGTTTAGGATTATCCATACCCTTGTTCTTAAAGGATAGTGAAGCATGAATTAAAATGAATTCCTTTTGTTGTCCTTTTGCAGAAAAACAAGTGTGGGGGAAGGGATTTGTGTGTGTGTGTGTGCCAAACTCCTTAATAAGGCACAGGTAGAAAAGAAAAGAAAACAATTCATGGAAAATGGAAAGAAAAAAAAAAGTTGTGAAAAGAATGAAAAAGAGTTCTAAAGTGTTGTTTGTCGAAGAAAGGGTCCAAAACATTGAAATCTGGCCCTAGAATGTGTTAATCATTCCCTTTGTGTTTAAAGTTGATTTCTGCATTCAAAAGTGAATTCTAAGTGTCAATTTCATTACTTTGCTTGCTATTTCTTTAAGAACCTTTATTTTTCCTATCCTTTCCTTGTTAGCCATTACCCCTGATGTGATAAAAGTTAAGCACTCAAATTAAACCCTCTTGTTGACAATTGTAGTATAGATGCAAGTAGGGATCGTTCTGGATCGGGGATTAGGTGGGCTTGCTAAAACCTCTAAACTGACTCAAAAACATAAACAACAAAGTTAAAAACACTTAACAAGACTCACAAGACTCAAAACAAACTAAAAAGACTCAAAACAGCTTAAAACAACCAAAAAGACTCAAAACAGACACTAGGGACTGATTTGGACGAATTCTAGACTAGTAAGACTCAAAACACTAAATTGGACAGATTTAAACACACTTCTAACTAATCTAACACAAGAAAGTAAATGGGGATTGGGTTTTGGACGAAATTAAGCTAAAAACAAAACAGAAACTAAAACTAAACAGATTTGCACGAAATTGGTGAATTGGATGGATGATGGGCTAGCTAGAGGCACTTTCTCCACACATGACATGTATGCAAACGACTCGATTTCCAGTTACTCCTTCATTGAATTATGAACGACAATGCCCCAAATTAACCGTGACATCACTAGTTAACCCTCAGATTTTCCTTGAATTATTGGATTGGATGACATCATTTGACAACCCAAAGCATTCTTCAAAAATCCCCTACATGACATCATAATAGAGATACAATCAAAGATCATTACGTTCAAAGAAAATCATAAGCATTGACAGAGCACTTGCAACTATGACATCATGTCACTTATGCTAGGAATTGAACTTAACGCGATTGTGACTAGCAACCTTCACTACATATGAATATAAGTTTGTAACGATTATGTGAAACTCCCTTATACTCTAGCATCATATTTATGCATGCCAATTAAGTGTCGACCCTCAATCAACAAACACAAATAAGTTCTTAATCAAACAGTTAAGCCAATTGCATTCACAATTCAAGAATTCATAACTGGAATTTATCAACTCAAATTGCACACATAATCATGGCTTTGAAATCACCCCTAGCCAAGAGGGGTTTAGCCACTCATGTTCACAGCAAAACAAAGAGAAATTAAATTAAACATTGAAAACAAAGATAGATTACACCTAGAAACGTTCCAGCAATCCAACGTCTTGAATGGCTAGGCACGACTTCAAGTTAATCATCTCCTTCTTCCTTTGTAGAGCTGCGGCACAAAGGGTTAAGGTGTGTAGAATGGGTGGTGATGGGTGGTAGAGGATGGATTGGTAGATAGGTGGATGGAATGGATGCAGAGAATCTGTTCCGAGAGAGAGAGATAGACTAAATGGTGCGGATGGCTTTATTTATAGGGCTAGGGTTGAAAGGCAATCAGAAAATAATAGGAAAGGTTCATAACTTAGCTAATTTGTCTCACAGTTTAATGGGTAAGAATGAATCAGAAAATCAAAGAGAATAAGAAAGTGAAATTCGGCAGAATATGTAAGACAGATTTAGGAATGTGTTTTGAGGCACAAAATAAGTAAGAAAGGCTCCTCCTTGTGCGGCAAGGCATAGAACACAAAGGGAATGTGATTTTGGGTCAGAAAATAGGAAAGAAAAGGATCCCTTGTGCGGCAAGGTTGTGGAAAGAAAGGGAAAGGCAATTATGTGACAGATTTTGAAAGAAAGGGAAAGGAGATATGCGGCAAGGTTAGGGAAAGGTTCTAGGACTTCTAGAAACATGTAATGAGGCAACCTAACATGTTTTGGAACCCTTTTATGGCTGGAACATAGGTGAGGAAGGATTAGGAAACGTCTAAGCCAAGAATAGAAACTTTCAAGAATGGAAACCTCCAAGAATAGAAACTTCCAACTTTAAAAACTTTGGCTTCCAATTTTGAACTCTTCATTCTTCATTCAATCCTAAGCTCATTTGATCTTCAATTTCGTCCATCCACTTAGCTCCAAGCATGTGCAATCCATTCCAAGCCCAAAACTGCTCCAAAAGGCACCAAAATGCACTTTCTTGCTCCTTTAGCCCTTAGAACCTGAAAACACATGAAAATGGCTTAAAAGACTAAAATAACTAAGAACTAACAACCTAAATGCAAGGAAACAAGCTAACTAAGTGATGTAAATATGCTCCTATCAAATACCCCCACACTTAGCTTTTGCTAGTCCTTGAGCAAAACAAATGAAACAAAACTCAATCTAAACCTTCCAACAATTGCCTTAGGGATTTCCAATGCACATGACATATTAAAAATCATTATTTGCACAGATTTTAGTCATCCTTACCCTTGAGCACATACTTAATCATAGTCACCATTCACTAGCTCGCATTCAATCAATTAAAACAACGTTTTGAATGTAGTAACATGCCTTAGAGAATGCACTCAATTCCTTATTAGATATGCACTCAATTTTCACTCAAATTTTCTGACTACACACCCTACACTAGGTATATGTGAGAAGATTGATGTAAACATGAAAACTAATACTCACATATGTTGCAACAAAGAAAGCACTTTCTGGAGTTAATAAGCATATTTAGATATGATCTCATGAATGGAATGCTACTACTTAGATGCGAGAACCAGTGACACCATATGCTCATACGAATTCCAAAATCCACATATTGAAACACACAACACCCAAGATTGAAGTTAAAGGGTTGTAACGGGGCTAAGGGTGTTGGGTAAGAAAGAAAGGATATGGAAAACAAAGGTTCTTAAAGAAATAGTAAGCAAAGCAATGAAACCAACACTTAGAATTCAATTTTGAATGCAGAAATCAACTTTAACACAAAAAAGGGAAGATTTACACACTCTAGGGCCGAATTTTGATGTTTTCGACCCTTCCTTCAACAATCGACACTTGTGAGCTCATTCTCACTTATTTTTCAACTCTTTTTCATTCTTTTCACAACTTTTTCTTTTTCTTTTTCTTTTTCCACGAATTTTTCTTTTTTTCTACCCGTGCCTTATTTCTTTTTCTTGGCACACACACACACACAAATCCTTTCCCCCACACTTGTTTTTCTAAAAGAAGTTCAACAAAAGGAATTCCATCGAAATTATGCTTTACTATGCTTCAAGAACAAGGGTATGGATAGTCCTACACTAGGCTAGGTAAGGATAATGGAGTTAACAAAGAACATAGGCTAAACAAGGCTCAAAGGGGTTAAACCTACAAAACAAAGGGGGTACGGCTGTTTGGCTATGGTGGTCACTACACAACTTCATCTTGATATGTGTTATGCAAATCAATGTCATGCTTTGAATGAAATAGGTATGAGTTCTAGTATTTGGAACTCAATGATGAAACGCCATCTAAGTAGTAACCAAGCAAAGAATAATGAGATCATGCAACGACTTTAGAAAACAAGAATGCACAGAATATTAACTCTCCAAAGAACGTTTCAGGCTCAAGTCTCACAGGGTTGTAGCGTTAGTTTGAGTTCCTTCCTTCAAGCATGTTACAAAAACTGATTTTTCCTTTATGATTGCATGTGAATTCATAAATTATAACCACAACCAAGCATAAACCAAAGAGTAAATCAAACTTTCATCCTTGTTTATAACTCTCTTTAACAGCCACGTAATTAAAAACCAAATCCTCATCATCGTGTTGGAAGGTACCTAACACACAAACACACAAAAACGACACAAAAACAACTCTTTTTGGGTTTTTCAAAACAATTTTCAACTTTTTATGAGATTTTCGGATTTTTAAGGCAAAACACACTAAACACTCCAAAACAGCTTAAAAACAGCTTGAAACAACTTTTGAAGTAATGGGTGGTAGAATCCCACGAATTTGCATCAAAAACACTTTGTTACCCCCCCCCAACACTTAAATCAAACATTGTCCTCAATGTTTCAAGCATAAACTCACACAAAAACAAGCAAACTAACAAACAATGAATCAACAAACTAAACATGTTTTCCAACACTTACAATTTGGATTGGAGAGATTATTCAGATTATATGTGGGAGGAACCTCAACAATTTCAACAAGGTGGATACCTGCAGCAAGATGATGAGTTCTATTCAAGACCTATGCAGCCACCACAGTCTCCCCCATAACAATTCCAATCGAATTCAAGTATGTCCATGAATTATGATGAAATTCTTGATGTACTAACTTCTTTCACACAGGGCTCACACCAAGAAGGATATTGGCAGCCATTTGAGGAGTTCTATACAACGCCATATGAACCACCACAGCCTCAACAATATTGGGCCCAACCAAGTTCAGGTTCGTCAATGGATAATGATAAAATTCTTGAGTTACTCACTTCTTTATCTCAGGGACAAGAAAATCAAAACAAAATGGTGGACCATTTGGAAAAGCAAATTGGGCAGATTGCCGAGCTCATGGTCCAAATTCAAGAACAACGTGAACTCTCAAACTCAACTATTGCAAATTCGAAGGAAGATTTTGAAATCCATGATGCTATCACTTTGGGAAGTGCTATGGAGGTTGGAGCTGACCTAAAAACGTCCAAACATAGCCTAGAAGTGGATGAGGAGCTGCTGATTGAGGAGGAGGAAGAAGACATACACACAGCAAGGGTATAACAACCCTTGCCGCAGCCCCCTAAGCCCTCTCAACCACCCACCACAAGTAAAGACGTCCTAAATTCAATTCATTCTAATGTTATTCCTCCGAATGCACCTTTTCCTCACAGGTTTTTAATTCCCAAGAAAGATGAGAGTGAAAAAGACATTGTGGAAGCCATTTCGAAGGTGCAAAGTGATATCCCAATTCTTGGCACACCAAATCAAGTTCCAGATTGTGTTGAAGTGTTCAACGAACCTTGTACACCAAGAAGAAGGAGTCAGGAGAAGGAAGTGGCGGGAGAAAATGTAAAATGCATCAAGGAGGAAGTATTTGAAACAACAAAGCCCAAAGAAGTTGAATTTGATGACACGGGACAAGTAGCAACCATCATAGTAAATCTGGCCAAGTTTAAAGTCCCTGAAACCTTCAAAGTGTGGTGTTCATAATTGAGTTTGTGTCGGAGCAAGCAAGTAAGTCATCTTCTCCAATTTCGATTTTGTTTTCTACTAACTTGCTGATTTTAATGATTCAGGCACCCACACTAGAATTTAAACCATTGCCGGATCATTTCAAGTATCACCTCCCATTCAAAGATCACCTACATCCCGTGGCCTCCAATGAAGCTTAATTGGAGGTATCGTCTAGCTGCACGACGTAAAAGCAAGTGCTTCTTGGGAGGCAACCCATGCATTCAACGAAGGACGTTGTAGGAATCACCCACATCCAGATTTGCATTCCTAAACCCTTCTCTTTACTGCATTTATCTTGCCATGATTAGTTAGTTGTTTGTTTGTTTGTTTCTATGAGTTTATGCTTGAAACATTGAGGACAATGTTTGATTTAAGTGTTGGGGGGGGTAACAAAGTGTTTTTGATGCAAATTCGTGGGATTTTATCACCCATTACTTCAAAAGTTGTTCCTTGCTGTTTTTAAGTGTTTTTAAGCTGTTTTGGAGTGTTTTAGTATGTCTTGACAAAAAATTCCGAAAATCTCATAAAAATTTGATAAATTGTTTTGAAAAACCCAAAAAGAGTTGTTATTGTGTTGTTTTGGTGTGTTTGTGTCTTAGGTACCTTCCAACACAGTGATGAGGATTTGGTTTTTAATTACATGACTGTTAAAGAGAGTTATAAACATGGATGAAAGTTTGATTTACTCTTTGGTTTATGCTTGGTTGTGGTTATAATTTATGAATTCACATGCAATCATAAAGGAAATATCAGTTTTTGTAACATGCTTGAAGGAAGGAACTCAAATTAACGCTACAACCCTGTGAGACTTGAGCCTAAAACGTTATTTGGAGAGTTAATAATCTGTGCATTCTTGTTTTCTAAAGTCGTTGCATGATCTCATTATTCTTTGCTTGGTTACTACTTAGAAGGCGTTTCATCATTTAGTTCCAAATACTAGAACTCATGCCCGTTCCATTCAAAGCATGACATTGATTTGCATAACACATATCAAGATGAAGTTGTGTAGTGACCACCAAAGCCAAACAGCCGTACGCCCTTTTCATATGTTTTGTAGGTTTAACCCCGTTGAGCCTTGTTTAGCCTATGTTCTTTGTTAACCACATTATCCTTACCTAGCCTAGATTAGGACTATCCATACCCTTGTTCTTAAAGGATAGTGAAGCATGACTTAGAATGAATTCCTTTTGATCTACATTATGCAGAAAATCAAGTGTGGGGGAAGGGATTTGTGTGTGTTTGTGTGCCAAGAAAAAGAAAATTTCATGGAAAAAGAAAATGAAAAAGTTATGAAAAGAATGAAAAAGAGTTGAAAAATAAGTGAGAATGAGCTCACAAGTGTTGATTGTTGAAGGAAGGGTCCAAAACATCAAAATTCGGCCCTAGAGTGTGTAAATCTTCCTTTTTGTGTTTAAAGTTGATTTTTGCATTCAAAATTGAATTCTAAGTGTCAATTTCTTTACTTTGCTTACTATTCCTTTAAGAACCTTTGTTTTCCATATCCTTTCTTTCTTACCCAACACCCTTAGCCCCGTTTCAACCCTTTAACTTCTATCTTGGATGTTGTGTGTTTCAATGTGTGGAGTTTGGAATTGGTATGAGCATATGTCATCACTGGTTCTCGCATCTAAGTAGTAGCATTCCGTTCATGAGATCATATTCATATATGTATTAATAACTCCAGAAAAGTGCTTTCTTTGTTGCAACATATGTGAGTATTAGTTTTCATGTTTACATCAATCTTCTCACATATACCTAGTGTAGGGTGTGTAGTCAGAAAATCTGAGTGAAAATTGAGTGATTATCTAGTAAGGAATTGAGGGATTCTCTAAGGCATGTTACTACATTCAAAATGTTGTTTTAATTGATTAAATGCGAGCTAATGAATGGTGACCATAATTAAGTATGTGCTTAAGGGTAAGGATGACCAAAATCTGTGCAAGTGATGATTTTTAATATGTCATGTGCATTGGAAATCCTTAAGGCAAATGTTGGAAGGTTTAGATTGTGTTTTGTTTCTTTTGTTTGTTTTGTTTTGCTCGAGGACTAGCTAAAGCTAAGTGTGGGGGAATTTGATAGGAGCATATTTATGCAACTTAGTTAGCTTGTTTCCTTGCATTTACGTTGTTAGTTCTTAGTTATTTTAGTATTTTAAGCTATTTTCGTGTGTTTGTAGGTCTAATGTGCAAAGTATGCAAGAAAGTGCATTTTGGTGCATTTTGGAGCAGTTTTGGGCACTAAATGGGTTGCACATGCTTGGAGCTAAGTGGATGGACGAAATTGAAGATCAAATGAGCTTAGGATTGAATGAAGAATGAAGAGTTCAAAATTGGAAGCCAAGGTTTCTAAAGTTGTAAGTTTCTATTTGTGAAGGTTTCCATTTGTGGAGGTTTCTTTTTTTTGGGTTTCCAAAACATGTAGGTTGCCTAATTACTCATTCTAGAAGCCCAAAAGCGTGCCTAACACTCCCCTTTTGTTTCAATCCTTGCTGCACAAGGGAGAGGTTTTCTTGCCTATTTTCTGCCCAAAAATACTTCCCCTTTTTCTTACAAATCAATGCCACACCTTCTTTCCCTTTCTCTCCTAATTTCTAACCTTTAAAACACTTCATTTTCTCTCCTACATATTCTGCCAAATTTCACATTCTTATTCTCTTTGATTTTCTGATTCTTTCTTACCTATTAAATTGTGGAACCAAAATAGCTAAGTATTGAACCTTTCCTATTATTTTCTGAGTACCCTAGCCCTTTAAATAAAGCTTGTTGCACCATTTTAAATCTCTCTACACAATTTCTGCCAATAATCCACAATCCACCCTTCACCATAACTCACCTATATCCATCCACCACCACCATTCACCACTTCAAACACCTTAACCCCTTGTGCTGCAGCTCTACAAAGGAAGAAGGAGAGGATTAACTTGAAGCCGTGCCTAGCCATTCAAGACGTTGGATTGCTAGAACGTTTCTAGGTGTAATCTATCTTTGTTTTCAATGTTTAATTTAATTTCTCTTCTTTTTGCTGTGAACATGAGGAGCTAAACCCTTTTGGCTAGGGGGAATTTCAAAGCCATGAACATATTTGCAATATGAATTGATTAATTCCTGTTGTGATTTCATAAAGTGTGAATGCAATTTGCTTAACTGTTTATTCAAAACTTATTCTTGTATGTTGATTAAGGAGGCCTAGACGTTGGATTGCTAGAACGTTTCTAGGTGTAATCTATCTTTGTTTTCAATGTTTAATTTAATTTCTCTTCTTTTTGCTGTGAACATGAGGAGCTAAACCCTTTTGGCTAGGGGGAATTTCAAAGCCATGAACATATTTGCAATATGAATTGATTAATTCCTGTTGTGATTTCATAAAGTGTGAATGCAATTTGCTTAACTGTTTATTCAAAACTTATTCTTGTATGTTGATTAAGGACGCTAGAATATAAGGGAGTTTCACATAATCGTTACAAACTTATATTCACAAGTAGTGAAGGTTGCCGGTCACGATCGCGTTAAGTTAAATTCCTAGCATGAGTATCATGATGTCATAGTTACGACTGCTTTGTTAATGCTTATGATTTTCATAAAACGTAATGATCTTTGATTGTATCTCTATTATGATGTCATGTAGGGAACTTTTGAAGAATGCTTTGGGTTGTCGAATGATGTCATCCAATCCAATAATACAAGGAAAATCTGAGGGTTAACTAGTGATGTCACGGTTAATCTGGGGCATTGTCATTCATGATTTATTGAAAAAGCAACTGGAGATCGATTTGTATGCAAGTGTGTCATGTGTGGAGAAGAATCCTCTAGCTAGCCCATCATCCATCCAATTCACCAATTTCGTGCAAATTTGTTTAGTTTTAGTTTCTGTTTTTTTTAATTTCGTCCAAAACCCAATCCCCCTTTACTTTCTTGTGTTAGATTAGTTAGAAGTGTGTTTAAATCTGTCCAATTTAGTGTTTTGAGTCTTACTAGTCTAGAATTCGTCCAAATCAGTCCCTAGTGTCTGTTTTGAGTCTTTTTGGTTGTTTTAAGCTGTTTTGAGTCTTTTAAGTTTGTTTTGAGTCTTGTGAGTCTTGTTAAGTGTTTTTAACTTTGTTGTTTATGTTTTTGAGTTAGTTTAGAGGTTTTAGCAAGCCCTCCTAATCCCCGGTCTAGAACGATCCCTACTTGCATCTATACTACAATTGTCAACAAAAGGGTTTAATTTGTGTGCTTAACTTATTTTGCATCAGCCTCCCAAGTAGTGCTTGCTTTAACATTGTACAGCCGGACAAAGACCTCAATCACTCCCCATTGGAGCCCACGACATGCAGGGAGATGTCATCCACGGCATGCTCAACAAAATTCTCATAGTATGGCTTCAAACGGTGCCTATTCACCTTGAATTCTTGCCCCGTTTTCAAGCTTTTGAGTTGGACTGCACCATGAACAAAAACATTAGTAATAACAAACGAACCAACCCACATGGAACGTAACTTACCAGGAAACAATCGAAGGCGCAAATTAAAGAGTAACACTTTCTGCCCAATTGAGAATGATTTGCTACGAATCATCTTGTCGTGGAAAGCCTTGGTCTTCTCCTTGTAAATTCGAGCGTTTTCATAAGCCTCATGCCTAATCTCTTCAAGTTCATTCAAGTGGAGCTTTCGATGTGCTCCAGCAGCATCGAGATCCATGTTGAAATTCTTCACAGCCCAATGTGCCTTGTGTTCTAACTCCACGGGCAAATGACAGGGCTTACCATAGATGAGCCGAAAAGGTGACATGCCAAAGGGGGTTTTGTAGGCCGTACGATAAGCCCACAATGCATCGTCCAAGCGCAAGCTCCACTCCTTCCTTGTTGGGCCCACGGTTTTCTCTAGAATTTGCTTGATCTCCCTATTTGAAACCTCAGCTTGCCCATTGGTTTGAGGATGATAAGGTGTTGAAACCTTATGCTTAACGTTGTACTTTTTGAGCAAAGCCTTAATGGTTCGATTGCAAAAGTGAGACCCTCCATCGCTTATGATTACTCTTGGCATTCCAAACCTTGCAAATATGTTAGTTCGAATGAAATCTACAACCACTCGAGAATCATTAGTTCGGGTGGCTTTTGCTTCCTCCCATTTCGATACATAATCCACAACAAGTAAGATGTAAAGAAAACCATGTGATGAAGGAAAAGGACCCATAAAATCAATGCCCCAAACATCAAAAATTTCGACAGGAAGTATGACATTTTGCGGCATTTGATCTCTTGCACTTATATTTCTTGTTCTTTGGCATTTATCACATGTTAAGCAAAAAGTTCTAGCATCCTTAAAGATACTAGGCCAATAGAATCCACATTGTAACACCTTAAGTGCTGTTCTTTGTGTGCCAAACTGACCACCACATGCATATGTATGACAAAAGCTTAAAATGGAATGAAACTCAGAATCATGCACACATCGACGTACAATCTGATCAGGGCAATATTTCCATAAATATGGATCATCCCATACATAAAATCGTGCATCATTTCTGAGCTTATCACGTTGGTGTCTAGTGAAATTGTTTGGAATTTGTTTAGACACCAAAAAGTTGACCAAATCAGCATACCAAGGTTCACTTACCTTAATGGATAGCAATTGTTCATCAGGAAACGTTTCAGCAATGGGTAAGGACTCCTCATTATGCACCATTCGGCTTAGGTGGTCAGCCACCACATTTTCACTTCCCTTTTTGTCTCGAATCTCAATGTCGAACTCTTGAAGAAGCAGCATCCATCGAATTAGCCTTGGCTTGGCTTCCTTCTTCGTGAGCAAATATTTCAACGCTGCATGATCAGTGAAAACAATTACTTTAGTACCAATTAAATATGATCGAAATTTATCTAAAGCAAAAACAACGGCAAGAAGTTCTTTTTCTGTTGTGGAATAGTTCAATTGGGCATCATTCAACGTCCAGGAGGCATAGTAGATGACATGCGGCCTCTTATCCTTCCTTTGTCCTAAAACAGCCCCTAAAGCGTAATCGGATGCGTCACACATGAGCTCGAAAGGAAGGCTCCAATCAGGTTGAACATTAATTGGGGCCGAGGTCAGCAACTCCTTGAGTTGTTTGAAGGATGCCGTGCACTCCTCATTGAAATTAAACACCACATCTTTTTGAAGGAGACGGCAAAGAGGTTGAGAAACCTTTGAGAAGTCTTTGATGAATCTTCGATAGAAACCTGCAAGTCCAAGAAAAGAACGAACCTCTCCAACCGAAGTAGGAGAGGGTAAGTGACATACAAGATCTATCTTTGACTTATCAACCTCAATACCGTTTTCAGAGATGATATGACCTAAAACTTTGCCTTGTTTAACCATGAAATGACATTTTTCCCCATTGAGAACAAGGTTAGTTTCAACGCATCGTTTTAAGATCAAACTGAGATTATGCAAACAACCATGAAATGAATCACCAAAAACGCTGAAATCATCCATGAAAACTTCAATAATTTTCTCAACATAATCAGAAAATATGCTCATCATGCATCTTTGAAATGCGGCAGGTGCATTGCATAAACCAAATGGCATGCGACGATAAGCAAATGTACCAAATGGGCATGTGAAAGTGGTTTTTTCTTGGTCCTCGGGTGCTATGACAATTTGATTATAACCAGAATAACCATCAAGAAAACAATAGAATGCATAACCCGTTAACCTTTGATGTGAAAATTAACTTGACACACAAATTAAACCCTATTGATGACAATTGTAGCAATGATGTAAGTAGGGATCGTTCTAGACTGTGGATTAACTAGGGATGCTAATCAACACAAATAAGACTCAAAAACACTAAACTAGACTCTATAGACTCTAAACTAACTTAAAACACTCAAAACAGCAAGAAACAATCAGAAAGACTCAAATCTAGACCTAACAATTGATTTTGACGAAAATAGAACTTAAAAGACTCAAACAACTAAGAGAAAACAGGTTTTGACTCTAAAAACAAGTTTAAATGAAAGGGGGATTGTTTTTGACGAAATTAAGACTTAAAACAGAAATTTTGCATAAAAACTTTAGAAAAACGAGTTTGGTGATTTAAAACGGGTGAAAGGCTAGTTAGAGGGCCCTTCTCCACACATGAACATATGCATATAAATTGATTTCCAGTTATTCTTTCAACAAACCATGAATGACAATGCCCCAAATTAATTGTGTAGAACTAATTAATTCTCAGATTTCCCTAGACTCATTGAATTGGATGAAAAGCATACGACAACCCAAATCATTCTATATTAAGCTCCCTAACTATGAAAAGCATGATAGAGACACAAAACAAAGATAATTAAGCTTTGTGAAAATCATAAGCATTGACAAGGCATTCGTGACTATGAAAAGCATGACACTCCTGCCAGGAATTTACTTAACGCGATCATGACTAGCAACCTCCACTACTTGTAAATATAAGTTCATAATGATTAGGTGAAATTCCCTTATATTTTAGCATCAAATTCATGCATGCAAACTAAGTATGCATCCTTAATCAACACAGAAGAACAAGTTCTTAATAAAACAGTTAAGCAAACCACATTCACGATTCATGAAATCATAACTGGAGGAAATCAATTCATATAAAACATATGTCCATGGCTTTGAATTCGCCTCTAACTATAAAGAAATTAGTTCCTCATGTTCGCAATCAAGCAAATATAAATAAAATTAAACATTGAACAAAGATAGAAAACACCTAGAAAATGCTCCAGATTCCTTCCTTCCTTGCTTGCAAGTTGCGGCACAATGAGGGTATGGCTGAATGGTAGTGTAGAGATGTGTGAATGAGAGATGGTGGGTCTGAATGGTGCAGCGAAAGGGTCAATTTATAGAGGGAGGTGCGGCACAAACATGTAGTGTAGGAAAAGGATTACAAAATGTAGTTTGTGTAGGAAAATAAAACACAATCCTAAGGGGAAAAGGTTTATGTAATCCTAGTAGGAAATAGGACATCTAGAAGACCAAAAACCAAAGGGATCAAGGACAAGGGTGCGGCACCTTTGTAGGAGAGGATAAGGTTCCTAGAAATCAGGTTGTTATGTCTCCTAAACTGAAATTAAAACCCTTTTGCAGCAGGAATTAAGTTAGGAAAGGATTAGGATAAGATAAGATAAGGTTTGGATAAGATAAGGATAAGGTAAGTTAGTTTTGGATAATGTTTTGGATAATTCTCCTTCTTTGTAGCTGATTCCTTATCTTCTTTGACTTGGATTTATTTCTTCCACTCTTTTACACATTCCTAGCCTCTCTTGAACTTCAAATTCGTCCATCCATCTTGCTCCAATCTTATGATATCCATTCCAAGCCAAAAACTGCTCTAAAATGCTCCAAATTGCATCTTCTTGCCAACTTTGCTTTTAGGACCTACAAACACATGAAAATGACTTAAGATACTATAATAAGCAACAAATAACTAAGTAAATGCAAGAAAACACACTAACTAAGTCGCACAAATATGCTCCTATCAACCTTCCAAGCATTTGATCAATGAACGGCAAGGGAAAGTGATCCTTCCTTGTGGTGGCCCCTATAATCGATACAAACCCTCCAACCTATTTGAATTCAACTAGGCACAAGCTCATGTTCGACATTTGCCACCACAGTCACTCCAGATTTCTTTGGAACACATTGCACAGGTGAAACCCAACGACTTTCGGAGATTGGATAGATTGATAGGAGCGTATTTATGCGACTTAGTTAGCTTGTTTTCATGCATTAACGTCCTTAGTTCTTATTTTATTTTGTATTTTAAGCTATTCTCTTGTGTTTGTAGGTTTTAAGTGTCAAAATGGCAAGAAGAAGCGATTTGGAGCATTCTGGAGCATTTTTGGGCCAAGATTGGACAGTGAAAGCATAAAGGCAAGTTGATGGACGAATTTGAAGACAAAAAGGCTTGAAATCAGCCATAAAACACTCTTTCTAGAAGTTCTATCCCTTGTCCTACAAAAGTAGCGCCCCAAACCCTTCTAGAAGTCCCAAAATCTGTCATAAAACACATTCCTTCTAGAACCCTAAAAATCTGGCGCCTCCTTCACTTCTAGAATCCTTTTTCCTTGCCTTGCAAGGCACTCCATTGCCCTTATCTTATTGTGCCCCATCTCTCAGGCCCTTTCCCTATTGGATTCTGATTGTTAGGCCCTTTTCCTTGTGGATTTGGGTTCTACAAATCCTTTTCATAAATTAATTGGACCACAATTCCTTTTCCAAATTAAATGCCGCACCCTAGGCCTTCATTCCTTAATTTCTGTTAAGCCCAAGTACAAATCTGATTTCTCTAGGGTTTTGAGGTGCTTATATATACATGTTTTAGGGTTTTACCGCAGGGAACCAGCCATTCATCATAGAAATCTTTTGCCGCACTCCAATCCACCATTCTACACATCCAAACACAATTCCAGGCATCCTCCTTCCCTTGCGGTAACTCCCATCTAACCTAATCCATCTCTGACCCTTTCATACATCCATACACATCCATAGTCTCTGGTGCCGCAGCAAGGTGGGGAAGAAGAAGAACCTGTGCGTTTCATGCTTGCAGATTGGAGCGTTTTAGGTGTACTTCGTTCTTGTTTTCAATGTTTATTTTGTTATTACTCTCTGATCTTGCTGTAATCATGAGTGGCTAAATCCCTATTTAGTTAGGGGGAAGTTTGAAGCCATGAACATGTTTGAGATATGAATTGATTTCTTGTTAAGCTATGAATGCAATTCAATTATCTGTTTTATTCATAACTGATCTGTGTATGTTTATTAGGGATGCATACTTAGTTTTCATGCATGAATCAGATGCTAGAATATAAATGAGTTTCACCTAATCGTTACAAGTTTATATTCCTGAGTAGTGAAGGTTGATTGTCACAATCGCGTTAATTGAATTCTTGGCAAACGTATCATGCATTCATAGTTACAATTGCCTCGTCAACACTTATGATTTTCATGAAACGTAATGATCTCTGATTGTATCTCTATTATCCATTCATGTAGGGGACTTTTAGAGAATGATTTGGGTTGTCGCATGCATTCAGCGAATTCAATGAGTAAAGGAAAATCTGAGGGTTAAATTGTGCATCACGGTTAATCTGGGGTGTTGAGCTTCATAGTTTATTGAAAAGCAATTGGAAATCAATTCGTGTACAAGTGTGTCATGTGTGGAGAACGGACCTCTAACTAATCCATCCATCATCTTATTTCCTGAATTCGTTTTACAATCTGTTTAGTTTTACAAATTGTTTCTTTGTTTCAATTTCGTCAAAACCAAAACCCCACTTTTACTTTCTTGTTTCAAAGTGTTTAAAATCTATTTTGTTTGTGTTTTAGAGTGTTTTGAGTCAAGTCAAAACCCTAAATTCGTCCAAAGTTGTGTTTAGAATCCAAAACTGCCCAGTTTGTGTTTTAAGTCAGTTTAGAGGTTTTAGCAAGCCCTCCTAATCCTCGGTTTAGAACGATCCCTACTTGCATTTATACTACGATTTGACAACAAGAGGGTTTAATTTGAGTGCTTAATTTTTATCACATCATAGATCACTCCACAATCAAGTAGCTTGATTATCTCCTTCTTCACAACTTCCATCATTGGAGGGTTGAGTCGGCGTTGAGCCTCCCGAGATGTTTTAGACCCCTCCTCCAAAAGTATACGATGCATGCAAGTGGTAGGGCTGATTCCTTTGATGTCAACCAATGTCCACCCAATTGCCGTTTTGTACTCCTTTAACACCCTCACCAACTTGTCCTCCTCTTGTGTCGTGAGTGTGCTTGAGATGATGACGGGCAACTTCTTATCATCTCCCAAGAAAACGTACTTTAAATGGCTTGGTAATGGCTTAAGTTCAAGTGTTGGTGGCTGCATAACTGATGGAAGTAACTTATTAGTCGAAACTGAAATTGAAATTGGGTCCAGAAACTTACCAAATTGTGGTGGCAATGATTCGAGGGCAGCCACCATCTCAATTACATCATCATTAGGGGGCACGGCAAGGGAAAAGTCATGCATGCCGTGGGGATGCATGGTTGTTGCTCTATTGTTTTGAATGTCCATTCCTTGTGCAATGACCAATTCAAGTGCATCTTCATTCAATTGTTCAAAATGGTCCTGCACCAAAGAGTCAATTACATCAATAGAAAAACATGAGTGATCCTCACTAGGATACTTGATAGAATCTGAAAGATTGAAATTAATAACTTCCCCATCAAATTCCATCGTCAAAGTTCCATTAAACACATCAATCTTAATACGGGCAGTTTTCATGAATGGCCTTCCAAGAAGGATGGGCAATGAAGGGGAATGGTCCAACTCGTCCATTTCAAGCACGAAGAAGTCCGCCGGAAAGATTAAGTGATTGACCTGCACTAAAACATCTTCCAAAACTCCCTTTGGATAGGCATTAGATCGATCGGCCAATTGTATAATCACACCATCATTTTTCAACTCGCCTAAGCCCATAGATGCATAAATTGAATATGGCATGACATTTATAGATGCACCTAAGTCTAACATGGCAGATTCAAAACCAGTATTGCCAATAACACAAGGAATTGTAAAACTACCGGGATCCTTGGATTTAGGGGGCAGTTTGCGTTGCAAGATGGCTAAGACATTTTCACCTACCTTTACAACCTCCTTGGTCGAAATTCTCTTCCTAGTGGTGCAAAGTTCTTTTAAAAACTTGGCATACCTCGGAACTTGCTTAATTGCATCCAAAAGTGGTATATTGACTTGAACTTTTCTAAACGTTTCCAAAATGTCCTTTTTAGCCTCCTCCTTCTTTGATTGCATAAACCTACGAGGAAAGGGTACATTTGGAGGAACAATGTTACAATTAACCAAAATTGGAACTTCCTTACCTGTGTTGGCCGAATTGGATTGTTTGGGTGGCTGCGGAAAGGGTGGTGCTACCCTTGCCGTGGGTGTGCATTACTCATCCTCTTCAATTTTCAACTCTTCAAACTCGTTGGAACGTGGTTTGGAAGGTTGGGGATCAGATCCAACTTGTTTTCCATTTCACAAACTCATGGCTTTGGCAGATTCGAATCCACCCTTTGGGTTGACAACGGTTGAACTAGGCAACTTGCCTTGCTCTCGGAATTGGCCTATGAACTCCGCAATCTGCCCTACTCGCTTCTCCAACTCATCCACCTTTTTGTCTCTATTTTACATACCATGCGCCATAGAAGTTAGTAATTGAAAAATCTGATCATTATCAATGGACGAACCTGATTTGGTTTGGGCAGGTTGTGCTTGGGGTTGTGTGGGTGCGTATGGTTTTAGATAGAAACCCGGGGGTTGCTGCCTAAATGCACTTTGTTGTTTGTTTTGTTGGGGTTCTCGCCATTTGAAATTTGGATGATTTCTCCAACCCGGATTGTATGTGTTAGAGAAAGGATCACTTCTTGGTTGTTGATTCCCAAAACCCACGGCATTAGCAGATTCCCATCCTCCGTTCTCGATCAATTGAGGGTACTTATCTGTGAGATGTCCTTGCATGGAACACCCGCCACAAGCAGCCACACTTTGTACTTTTGGTCCTTCCACTACCTGAGAAAGAAGAATGGTAAGATTAGCCATTTGATTTTGAAGTTCGGAAATAACACTTACCTCATTCACTTGTTGTTGTCGTGGGGTGCTTCTTTGTCCAACACCTTCATATTGTTGAGCGTTCAAAGCTCGGTTAGCAATCAAGGTCTTGGCAGCCGTGGGTGTCTTGTCCACCAAAGCTCATCCCGCTGAGGCATCTAACATTTGACGTTCAATAGGTATAAGCCATTGATAGAAATATTGAAGAAGAAGCTCCTCCTTCATTTTATGATGTCGACATGAAACAACAAGAGTTTTAAAACGTTCATAATACGTGGAAAACGATTCACCTTCATTTTGCTGAATGCCACTAATCCTTTTGCGTAGAAGAATGACTCGAGAAGTTGGGAAAAACTTCTCCAAGAATGCCGTTTCATGCTCTCCCAAGATGTGACAGTTCCGGGGGCTACTTCATACAACCAATCTTTAGCCTTTTCCAAGAGAGAAAAAGGAAAAGCCTTCATCTTCAATATGCTTCCATCGACATTGACAGGGGTCATGCTTGAACACACCACTTCGAACTCTTTCAAGTGCTTGTTTGGATCCTCCATGGACAGCCCATGGTACTTTGGAATGTGGTGCAGCAATCTTGACTTCAACTCGAACTCCTCGGTCTTGCCTTGAGCAGCCGTGGGGCATTGGATGCATAAGGGTGCAGCATTGTCCAATCCCGAAGCAGAAAGCTCCTTGATTGTTCGATCGTCCGCTGCTATGGCTAGTGCTTCCTCTAAAATCTGAGCCGTGGCCTCCTCTTCCACCTGTACTTCTTCTTCAAGATTTGGTGCAGGTTGAGGTGGTTGGGGCTCTTGTTGATTCTTATTCTCTCTCAAAGTCCTCTCAAAATCGTCGTCAAAGTCCAAAATATTCTTACGAATAGGTTGAGTGCTTCGAGTCATAAAATAATACCTAAAAACAAGAAAACAAAACAAAGTCAGAAACTTAAACAAATTATAAAAAAAAATAGAAAGAAAAGATCCAAGTGATAGCAAAGTTGCTAATCCCCGGCAACGGAGCCAAAAATTTGATACGAAATATATAAGAACACAAATTAAACCCTCTTGTTGATCATTGTAGTATAGATGCAAGTAGGGATCGTTCTAGACCGGGGATTAGGCGGGATTGCTAAAACACTTGAAACGGACTCAAAAACGTAAAACTAAGTTTAAAACACTAAACTAGACTCAAAGAATGCAAAACTAAATCAGTTTTGTGACTAAATCAGTTTCTAACTAATATGACTCAACAAACTAAAGGGGGATTGGGTTTTGATGAATTTGAAGACAAAACAAGTAAATTAAAGAACTAATGAATTCTGCACGAAATTGGGTAAAATTATGGATGATGGGCTAGCTAGGAGGTTCTTCTCCACAAATGACACTGATGCGATGTAAAACAAGCACACAAATTAAACCCTCTTGTTGTCAAATTGTAGTAAAGATGCAAGTAGGGATCGTTCTAAATCGGCGATTAGGAGGGCTTACTAAAACCTCAAAACTGACTCAAAAACATTAAAACAAAGTTAAAAACGCTTAACAAGACTCACAAGACTCAAAACAGCTTAAAACAACCAAAAAGACTCAAAACAGACACTAGGGACTGATTTGGACGAATTCTTGACTAGTAAGACTCAAAACACTAAATTGGACAGATTTAAACACACTTCTAACTAATCTAACACAAGAAAGTAAAGGGGGATTGGGTTTTGGACGAAATTAAGCTAAAAACAAAACAGAAACTAAAACTAAACAGATTTGCACGAAATTGGTGAATTGGATGGATGATGGGCTAGCTAGAGGCTCTTTCTCCACACATGACATGTATGCAAACGACTCGATTTCCAGTTACTCCTTCATTGAACTATGAACGACAATGCCCCAAATTAACCATGACATCACTAGTTAACAATCAGATTTTCCTTGTATTATTGGATTGGATGACATCATTCGACAACCCAAAGCATTCTTCAAAAAGTCCCCTACATGACATCATAATAGAGATACAATCAAAGATCATTACGTTCAATGAAAATCATATGCTTTGACAAAGCACTTGCAACTATGACATCATGTCACTCATGCTAGGAATTGAACTTAACGCGATTGTGACTAGCAACCTTCACTACATATGAATATAAGTTTGTAACGATTATGTGAAACTCCCTTATACTCTAACATCAGATTTATGCATGCCAATTAAGTGTCGACCCTCAATCAACAAACACAAATAAGTTCTTAATCAAACAGTTAAGCCAATTGCATTCACAATTCAAGCATTCATAACTGGAATTTATCAACTCAAATTGCACACATAATCATGGCTTTTAAATCACCCCTAGCCAAAAGGGTTTAGCTCCTCATGTTCACAGCAAAACAAAGAGAAATTAAATTAAACATTGAAAACAAGGATAGATTACATCTAGAAACGTTCCAGCAATCCAACGTCTTGAATGGCCAGGCACGGCTTCAAGTTAATCCTCTCCTTCTTCCTTTGTAAAGATGGGGCACAAAGGGTTAAGGTGTGTAGAATGGGTGGTGATGGGTGGTAGAAGATGGATAGGTAGATAGGTGGATGGAATGGATGCAGAGAATCTGTTCAGAGAGAGAGACTAAATGGTGCGGATGGCTTTATTTATAGGGCTAGGGTTGAAAGGCAATCAGAAAATAATAGGAAAGGTTCATAACTTAGCTAATTTGTCCCACAATTTAATAGGTAAGAAAGAATCAGAAAATCAAAGAGAATAAGAAAGTGAAATTCGGCAGAATATGTAAGACAGATTTAGGAATGTGTTTTGAGGCACAAAATAAGTAAGAAAAGCTCCTCCTTGTGCGGCAAGGCATAGAACACAAAGGGAATGTGATTTTGGGTCAAAAAATAGGAAAGAAAAGGATCCCTTGTGCGGCAAGGTTGTGGAAAGAAAGGGAAAGGCACTTATGTGGCAGATTTTGGAAGAAAAGGGAAAGGAGATATGCGGCAAGGTTAGGGAAAGGTTCTAGGACTTCTAGAAACATGTAATGAGGCAACCTAATATGTTTTGAAACCCTTTTATGGCTGGAACATAGGTGAGGAAGGATTAGGAAACTTCTAAGCTAAGAATAGAAACTTTCAAGAATGGAAACCTCCAAGAATAGAAACTTCCAACTTTAGAAACTTTGGCTTCCAATTTTGAACTCTTCATTCTTCAATCAATCCTAAGCTCATTTGATCTTCAATTTCGTCCATCCACTTAGCTCCAAGCATGTGCAATCCATTCCAAGCCCAAAACTGCTCCAAAAGGCACCAAAATGCACTTTCTTGCTCCTTTAGCCCTTAGAACCTGAAAACACACGAAAATGGCTTAAAAGACTAAAATAACTAAGAACTAACAACGTAAATGCAAGGAAACAAGCTAACTAAGTGATGTAAATATGCTCCTATCAAATACCTCCACACTTAGCTTTTGCTAGTCCTCGAGCAAAACAAAAGAAACAAAAGAAACAAAACTCAATCTAAACCTTCCAACAATTGCCTTAGGGATTTCCAATGCACATGACATATTAAAAATCATCACTTGCACAGATTTTAGTCATCCTTACCCTTGAGCACATACTTAATCATAGTCACCATTCACTAGCTCGCAACCAATTAAAACAACGTTTTGAATGTAGTAACATGCCTTAGAGAATTCACTCAATTCCTTACTAGATATGCACTCAATTTTCACTCAAATTTTCTGACTACACACCCTACACTAGGTATATGTGAGAAGATTGATGTAAACATGAAAACTAATACTCACATATGTTGCAACAAAGAAAGCACTTTCTGGAGTTAATAAGCATATTTAGATATGATCTCATGAATGGAATGCTACTACTTAGATGCGAGAACCAATGACACCATATGCTCATACCAATTCCAAACTCCACATATTCAAATTTTTATGAGATTTTCGGATTTTTAAGGCAAAACACACTAAAACACTCCAAAACAGCTTAAAAACACTTAAAAACAGCTTGAAACAACTTTTGAAGTAATGGGAGGTAGAATCCCACGAATTTGCATCAAAAGACATTGACAATCATATTGTCTTAGAAGTATATATATCATATATATATATGGGTAATTTGATAACATCTAACGAACTACATCCTTTTAGAGTTCGTTCTTCTCCCAATGGAGAATTCCATTATCTTATGATGCTACTTTCCTTGATTTCTATCAAGGAAACTCTTCTTAAGTGTTATATTTCCTTGGATCAAATCTAAGGAGGTAAATACTTTAGACGTCTTACTCATCAACTTACATTCTTGAATTCTTTGACACCTTTTGCTAAGTATTCGGACTTTTGTTTATTCAAAATAAACGATAGTCCAACCGAGAGCGATCTTCGGTGAATGTCATACAACATGAGTAGTATTATGTTGTGGACAAGTGCCACTAACATCTAAGTGAATTAACCTCAACAACTTTGTGATTCTTTCTTCTTTCCCAAAGAATAAAGATTCGAACATTTCGCCTCTATACAATTTTAACAAGAAGGTATTGGATCCGGATCTAACGATCCTAAGCATCCATCTATGACCAACTCGTAATTTATGTTTTAGAGGTATCACAACTCAATTTGGGATTAGTCCCTACCTTGCAACCTTTTGGGTTTTAAGCATCGTCATATTCTAAACAGTTAACACTACCACATTATCTCTACTATAGAGACAATCAATTAGATTACAATAATCCAATCTTTGATTAATAAAGAACAATGTTTTGTCAAACAAAACATTCATCCATCTCTTATAGTGACGAAATTAAGTTCCTTTATTCAAACTGGAATGTAAAGACAATCTTTGTTTTTCCAATTCCTTTGGTAGTTCATATGAGGAAGTAAGTACTATCTGCTTTCGTAGAGATCTATATTTGATTCACGTTCTGAATGTGAAGTACTTTCTCTTCTCTCATTAATCTTCTACTTCTTATTAGCCACACTTTTACAACGATTGTTGGTGTGAAATTTATATGACACTCAAATTAAACCATATTGATGTAGTATGTGTAAGTAGGATTCTTTTTAGCCGGGGATTAGAAGGGATGCTAATCTACACTATATAAACTTTAAAACACTAAACTAGACTCAATTAACTCAAAACAGCAAATAGAACTCAAACTAGACAGTTTCTGGACTCTAGACACTCAAAACAAGCTAAATTAGACTTAAAACACACAAAACAGATTCTTTAGACTCAAAACTAACACCTAAGATTGATTTGAACGAAATTAAGACTCTAATTGACTCAAAAGACTAAGAGACTCAAGATTTGACGAATTTAGACTCTACTAACACAAACTAAAAGCAAGGGATTGGTTTTGAACGAATTTAAACTTAAACAAACAAAATTGTAAAGACAACTTAAAAAGACACGAAATTGGTGATTTAAATGGGTGAATGGCTAGTTAGAGGGATCCTTATCCACACATGAACATATGCATACAACTTGATTCCCAGTTACTCTTTCGACAAACCATGAATGACAATGTTCCGAATTAATTGTATTGAACTAATCAATTCCCAGATTTCCCTAGATTCATTAAATTGAACGGATAACGCATCACAACCAAATTATTCTTTCTCAAACTCCCTAACTATGGAATACGCATGATAGAAACATTCAACAAAGATCATTAAGTTTAATGGAAATCATGAACATTGACAAAGCATTCATAACTATGGAAAACGCATGTTAATCCAACCTAGGGTTTACTTCACATAATCATGACTAGCGATCTTTACTACTCATGAATATAAGTTCATAACGATTAGGTGCAATTCCCTTATATCCTAGCATCGAATTTATGCATGCAAATCAAGTGTCAACCCCCAACCCACATACATAAACAAGTTCTTAATAAAAACAGAAAAGTAAACCACATTCATAATTCATGAAATCATAACGGGAGTAAATCAAATCATAAGAAACATATATCCATGGCTTCAAATTCCCCCCCTAACTAATAGGGGTTTAGTTCCTCATGATAACAATTAAACAAAGAAAACTGAATTGAAACATTAAAAACAAAGGATAGAATACACCTAGAAACGCTCCAGATTTCTTCCTTCATTCCTTTGCAAAGCTGCGGCACAAGAGTGTGTGGTGAATGGATGTAGGTGAGTTATGGTAGTGGGTGGTGGTCTGAATGGTGCAGCAAAGTAGTGTGTTTATAGGCCTAGGGATTACTTGGCCTAGGTTGTCAAGGAAAAGGATTTAGGACTCCAATCCAACAAGGAAAAGGCCATCTAGAAAGGTTGGGGCGTCTGATTTTTAGGGCTTCTATAAAGGAGTGTTGTGGCATGTTTCTAGAACAAAAAGGCCTCCTTAAAACAGGTTTTAGGCATCCTAATATGAAAAGGAGTCCCCCTTGTAGCTGGAATTAAGGTAGGATAAGATTATGATAGGATAAGATAAGGTAAGGTAAGATAAGGTTAGTTTGGATAAGATAAGGTTGGATAAGGTTTTGGATAACTCTTCTTCTTTGTAGCTGATTCCTTATCTTCTTTGACTTGGATTTATTTCTTCAACTCTTTTGCACATTCCTAGCCTCTCTTGAACTTCAAATTAGTCCATCCATCTTGCTCCATACATGTGCTATCCATTCCAAGCCCAAAACTGCTCTAAAATGCTCCAAATTGCATCTTTTTGCCAACTTTTCCAATTGGACCTGAAAACACACGAAAATAGCTTAAATCACTATAATAAGTAGAAACTAACTAAGTAAATGCAAGAAAACACACTAACTAAGTCGCATAAATATGCTCCTATCAAATTCCCCCACACTTAGCTTTTGCTAGTCCTCGAGCAAAACAAACAAAACATAACCTAAACCTTCCAACGTTTGCCTCAGGGATTTCCAATGGTACATAACATGTTAAAAATCATTACTTCCATAGATTTTGGTTATCCCTACCCTTGAGCACATACTTAATCACAGTTACCACTCACTAGTTCGCATCTAATCAATTAAAACAACATTTTGAATGTAGTAACTTGCCTTAGAGAATCCCTCAATTCCTCACAAGATATACACTCTATTTTCACACAGATTTTCTGACTACACTTCCTACACTAGTTATATGTGAGAAGATTGATGTAATAAGAAAACTAATACTCACTGATAGGAGCATATTTATGCTACTTAGTTAGTGTGTTTCCTTGCATTTGCTTAGCTATTTGTTGCTTAGTATAGTGTTTAAAGTCATTTTCGTGTGTTTTTAGGTCCAAGAAGCAAAGTTGGCAAAAAGATGCATTTTGGAGCATTTTAGAGCAAATCTGGGCATGGAATGGATAGCACAAGCAATGGGCATGAAGATGGACGAATTTGGAGTTTAAATGGAGTTGGGAATATGTTTCAAGGTTGGAGAAATAAATTCAAAACAAAGAAGATAAGGAATCAGCTCAAAAGAAGGAGGATTATCCAAAACATTATCCAAACAACCTTATCTTATCTTATCTTATCCAATCCTTATCTTATCTTAACAAACCTTATCCTATCCTAATCCTTTTCTAATTCAATTTCTGGTACAATGAGGGTTTTAATTTCAGTTTAGGAGACATAAAAACCTTATCTCCTCCATGCCGCACCTAGCCTTCTAGAATATCTGATTTCCTTGCCTTGCAAGGCTTTCTAGAAGCCTTATCCCACCTTATCCTATTGTGCCGCACCTTAGGCCCTTTCCCATTGGAAATCTGATTGTTTTGAGCCTATTTCTGAATGGATTTGGTTTTCTAGAAGTCCCAATCTGATTCACTTAGGGTTTTTGGTGCCTATATATATTAAAACACCCTTTGCCGTGCACACCACCCTCCATACACAACCAATCACGCCAGAAATCATCCCCTACCCCTTGCCGTGCCATATCATCCACCCCTCTTGTGCCGCAGCTATTCAAGGAAGGAGAAGGTGCCACTCTAAGTCGTGACTATTGCTGGAGCGTTCTTAGGTGTTGTCTATCCTTGGTTTCAATGTTTCAATTTAGTTTTCTTTGTTTAATTGCTGTCATGAGGAACTAAACCCCTATTAGTTAGAGGGGGAATTTGAAGCCATGAATATATGTTTCTTATGATTTGATTCACTCCAGTTACGATTTCATAAAGTATGAATGTGGTTTACTTTTCTGTGCTTATTAAGAACTTGTTTATGTATGTGGGTTGGGGGTCGACACTTGATTTGCATGCATAAATTTGATGCTAGAATATAAGGGAATTTCACCTAATCGTTATGAACTTATATTCACAAGTAGTAAAGGTTGCTAGTCACAATTGTGTTAAGTAAACCCTAGGCAGAAGTAACATGCGTATTCCATAGTTATGAATGCCTTGTCAATGTTTATGATTTCCATTGAACTTAATGATCTTTGATATGTATCTCTATCATGCGTATTCCATAGTTAGGGAACTTGATAAGAATAATTTGGTTGTGATGCGTTATCCATTCAATTCAATGAACTTAGGGAAATCTGAGAATTAATTAGTTCTATACAATTAATTTGGAACATTGTCATTCATAGTTTATCGAAAGAGTAACTGGGAATCAAGTTGTATGCATATGTTTATGTGTGGGTAAGGATCCTTCTAACTAGCCATTCACCCATTCAAATCACCAATTTCGTGCCTTTTTAAGTTGTCTTTACAATTTTGTTTGTTTAAGTTTAAATTCGTTCAAAAACAAATCCCCCTTTATTTTGAAGTGTTAGAATAGTTAAAATCTGTTTTGATTTGTGTTTTTAAGTGTCTTGAGTCAAGTTAAAGTCTATTTTCGTCCAAAGTAGTGTTTAGAGTTCAAAACTGCCCAGTTTGTGTTTTTAGGCAGTTTTGAGTGTTTTTGTGCTGTTTTGAGTCTTTTGAGTTGTTTTAGTGTTTTAGAATTTAGTCTTGCATTCTTTGAGTATAGTTTAGTGTTTTAAACTTTGTTTTTACGTTTTTAAGTCAGATTCAAGTGTTTAGCAATCCCTCCTAATCCCCGGTCCAGAACGATCCCTACTTATACATATACTACAACTGTCAAGAAGAGGGTTTAATTTGTGTGTCAAGTTAATTTTCACATCAAATTTTGGCGCCGTTGCCGGGGATTAGCAAACTTGCTAATCTTCCTAGTTTCTGCCGTGTATTTTAACTTGTTTTTGTTTCTGTTTTGCTTAGTTTTCTGATTTGTTTTGTTTTCTTTGTTTTAGGTACTAGTGTATGACTCGAAGTTCTCAACCCGTTCACGCACATATCTTGGAGTTTAACGACGATTTTGAGCGAGATTTGAGAAGGAAGAGGAAGCACCCAGAACCTGATCTACTTAGTTCAAGTTCTAATTCCGAATCTGAAGTTGAAATTGAAGAAGATTTGGAAGAGGAGCACGACATGGCTGCAGATAACCGAACAATCAAAGAACTTTCAGCCTCGGGATTGGACAACGCGACCCCTTTATGCATTCAATATCCTAGGGCGGCTCAAGGCAAGACTGATGAGTTTGAATTGAAGTCTAGCTTGTTGCACCACATCCCCAAATTCCACGGGTTGTCCATGGAAGATCCGAACAAGCACTTGAAGGAATTTGAAGTGGTTTGTTCAAGCATGACCCCTGTCAATGTTGATGGAAGTATATTGAAGATGAAAGCCTTTCCATTCTCTCTTTTGGAAAAGGCTAAGGATTGGCTCTACGAACTAGCACCTGGAACCGTTACTTCGTGGGAAAGCATGAAGCGCGCATTCTTAGAGAAATTTTTCCCAACTTCAAGAGTCATTCTCTTGAGGAAAAAGATAAGTGGCATTCAACAAAGCCAAGGGGAATCGTTTCCAGCCTATTATGAGCGGTTCAAGGCGCTTGTTGCTTCTTGTCCACAACACCAAATGAAGGAAGAGCTTCTTCTCCAATATTTCTATGAAGGACTTCTCCCCATTGAGAGACAAATGCTTGATGCTTCAGCGGGAGGAGCTTTGGTTGACAAAACACCCGTGGCTGCCAAGACTCTAATTGCAAATCGAGCCTTGAATGCGCAACAATATGAAGGAGTTGGACAGAGAGAAGGGCCACGGCAACAACAAGTGAATGAGGTAAATGCAATTTCAGAATTACAATCTCAAATGGCTAATCTCACTCTTCTTTTGTCACAGGTTGTGGATGGAAACAAAGCACAAGGGCCGGCCATATGTGGAGTGTGTTCTATGCAGGGACATCTCAACGATCAATGCCCTCAATTGATTGAGAATGGGGGGTGGGAAACTGCCCAAGCCGTGGGTTTCCAAGGCCAAACCCAACAAAGACACGACCCCTACTCAAACACATACAATCCGGGATGGAGAGATCATCCAAACTTCAAGTGGAGGGATTCTCAGCAAGCACAGCCACAAAGTGGATTTAGACAGCCCCCTGGGATGTTTCCAAAGCCGTATGCAGCCCCACAACCTCACCCAACTTCGGCCCAAACCAATTCAGGTTCGTCGTTAAATAATGATAAAATTCTTCAAGCACTAACCTCTTTAACGCAGGACATGCAGAGCATAAAACATCAAGTTAAAGAGGTGGATGAATTGAAGAAACAAATGGGTCAAATGGCTGAATTCATGGGCCAATTCCGAGAACAAGGCAGATTGCCTAGTTCAACCATTGTTAATCCTAAGGGAGGATTTGAAACTGCCCAAGCAATCACGTTGAGAAGTGGTAAGCAGGTTGGAACTGATTCACAACCATCTAGATCAAGTCAAGAAGACGACAAGAAGCTGCAATTGGAGGAGGATGAAGCACCCAAACCCACGGCAAGGAATGCACAATCCTTGCCGCAGCCAATCCCCACTTCTAAACCGTCCTCAACCATCAAGGTAAGTCCCAATATGAATTCTTCAAGCTCTACTCCACTAATTGTGCCCTTTCCTGGCAGGTTGCGGCAATCAAAGAAAGAGGATGCTGAAAAAGACATTCTAGAGACATTCCGGAAAGTTCAAGTCAATATCCCACTCCTTGATGCAATAAAGCAAGTCCCAAGGTATGCTAAGTTTTTGAAAGAGCTTTGTACAACAAGGAGAAGGATTTCTAACAAAGAAGTGGTTCAAGTAAGTGAGAATGTCTCTGCTGTTTTACAAAGGAAATTACCCCCTAAATGCAAAGATCCGGGTAGTTTTACAATTCCTTGCGTTATTGGTAGTACTAAGTTTGAACATGCCATGTTAGACTTAGGTGCATCTATAAATGTCATGCCATACTCTATTTATGCATCTATGAATTTAGGAGAGCTTAAAAATGATGGTGTTATTATCCAATTAGCCGATCGTTCTAATGCATATCCAAAAGGAGTTTTGGAAGATGTTTTGGTGCAGGTTGGAAATCTGATTTTTCCAGCGGATTTTTATGTGCTTGACATGGAGGATACACCCCATTCTACCCCATTGCCGATCCTCCTTGGGAGACCTTTCATGAAAACAGCCCGCACCAAGATCGATGTGTTCAAAGGGACGTTGACAATGGAATTTGATGGGGAAGTTATTGATTTCAATCTTGCTGAAACTATTAAATTTCCTAAAGAAAATCATTCTTGTTTTGCTATTGATATATTTGATGAATTAGCGCAGGATTACCTTGATTCCTTGGATAGGGACCCCCTTGAATCAACAATTGCACAAGGAATTGGGCAAAAACCCAATATTGCCGTGCCTATAAGTGAAGAAGAGGCCGAGATGGTGGCTGCCCTAGAGTCACTACCTCAGCACCATGGTAAGCCTTCAGAACCAATTTCAATTCCAATTTCTACTAACAAGTTGTTACCCTCAGTGATTCAGGCACCCGTACTTGAGCTTAAACCATTGCCGGATCATTTGAAGTACGTCTTTTTGGGAGATAACGAGACATTGCCCGTCATTGTATCCTCCACACTCACGGCAACAGAGGAAGGAAAGTTAATTCAGGTGTTGAAAGAGCACAAAACAGCCATTGGATGGACATTGGCCGATATTAGGGGGATTAGCCCTACAACATGCATGCATCGCATACTTCTAGAGGAGGGGGCTAAACCAACTCGAGAGGCTCAACGCCGACTCAACCCTCCAATGATGGAAGTTGTGAAGAAGGAGATTATAAAGCTTCTTGATTGTGGAGTAATTTATCCAATCTCAGATAGCCGTTGGGTTTCACCGGTGCAATGTGTTCCAAAGAAATCCGGAGTCACTGTGGTGAAGAATGCCGAGAATGAACTTGTGCCCACACGTATCCAAACAGGTTGGAGAGTGTGCATTGACTATAGGAAGCTAAACGCCACCACGAGGAAGGACCACTTCCCTTTGCCGTTCATTGATCAAATGCTTGAAAGGTTAGCCGGTCATTCTTTTTATTGTTTTCTTGATGGGTACTCTGGATATAATCAGATTGTTATAGCTCCGGATGACCAAGAAAAGACCACTTTCACGTGCCCCTTTGGTACCTTTGCCTATCGTCGCATGCCATTCGGTTTATGCAATGCACCTGCCACCTTTCAAAGATGCATGGTAAGTATCTTTTCAGATTTTGTGGAAAAGATTATTGAGGTATTCATGGATGATTTTAGTGTTTTTGGGGATTCGTTTGATGGGTGCTTAGATAATCTCACTTTGATTCTAAAACGTTGCATTGAAACTAACCTTGTTTTGAATTGGGAAAAATGTCACTTTATGGTAAAACAAGGCATAGTTTTAGGTCATATCATTTCAGAACGAGGAATTGAGGTTGATAAATCAAAAATAGATCTTGTACGCTACTTACCCTCTCCTACTTCGGTTAGAGAGGTTCGTTCTTTTCTTGGACATGCAGGATTCTATAGGCGATTCATCAAGGACTTTTCAAAGATTTCAAACCCTCTTTGCCGTCTCCTCCAGAAAGATGTAGCTTTTGACTTCAACGAGGAATGTGAGAAGGCATTCAACCACCTCAAAGAGATGCTAACTTCGGCCCCCATCATAGTCCCACCAGATTGGAGCCTTCCTTTTGAGCTTATGTGTGATGCTTCGGATTATGCATTAGGAGCTGTTTTGGGACAAAGGAAGGACAAGAAGCCCCATGTCATCTATTATGCATCTCGGACCTTGAATGATGCACAATTGAATTACTCTACCACTGAAAAAGAACTTCTTGCTGTTGTGTTTGCTTTAGATAAGTTTCGTTCTTATCTACTTGGTACTAAAGTTATTATTTACACTGACCATGCAGCTTTGAAGTATTTGTTCACCAAGAAAGAGGCCAAACCAAGACTCATTCGCTGGATGCTTCTTCTCCAAGAGTTCGATATTGAAATCCGGGACAAGAAGGGGAGTGAAAACGTGGTGGCTGATCACTTGAGCCGTATGGTGCATGAGGAGGATGCCGTGCCTATCCAAGAGACATTCCCAGATGAGCAGCTGCTGTCCATCAAGGTAAGTGAGCCATGGTATGCCGATGTAGTAAATTATTTGGTGTCTAAACACATTCCAAGAGAGCTAAACAAGCACCAAAGTGATAAACTTAAAAAGGATGCACGTTCTTATGTTTGGGATGACCCATATTTGTGGAAATATTGCCCTGATCAGGTCCTACGTAGGTGTGTGCATGATTCTGAGTTTAATTCAATTTTAACTTTTTGTCACACCTATGCATGTGGAGGTCACTTTGGTACTCAAAGAACAGCACATAAAGTTTTAGAATGTGGATTTTATTGGCCTACTATCTTTAGAGATGCTAGAACTTTTTGTATGACTTGTGATAGATGTCAAAGAACGGGCAATATAGGTCCTAAACAACAAATGCCGCAACACCCCATATTTAGTGTTGAAATCTTTGATGTTTGGGGTATTGATTTCATGGGTCCTTTCCCTTCCTCACATGGTTTCCTTTATATTTTGCTTGCTGTGGATTATGTGTCGAAATGGGTGGAAGCAAAAGCCACCCGAACTAATGATTCTAAAGTGGTTGCAGATTTTGTTAGAACTAACATATTTGCTAGATTTGGAATGCCAAGAGTCCTAATCAGTGATGGGGGCTCCCATTTTTGCAATCGAACCATTGAGGCGCTGCTCAAGAAGTATAATGTCACGCATAAGGTTTCAACACCTTATCACCCTCAAACTAGTGGCCAAGCCGAGGTTTCAAATAGAGAAATCAAGCAGATTTTGGAGAAAACTGTAGGGCCAACTCGGAAGGATTGGAGTTTGCGTTTGAATGATGCATTGTGGGCATATCGCACTGCCTATAAAACCCCAATTGGAATGTCCCCATTTCGGCTAGTCTATGGGAAACCATGTCATCTTCCCGTCGAGTTAGAACATCGTGCACATTGGGCTGTCAAAACATTCAACATGGACATTGATGCCGCAGGTCTTCATAGAAAGCTTCAATTGAATGAGCTAGAAGAAATTAGGAATGAAGCTTATGAGAATGCACGGATCTACAAGGAGAAAACAAAGGCATTCCATGACAAGATGATTCGTAGCAAGCTGTTCTCTATAGGGCAGAAAGTGTTACTTTTCAATTCTCGCCTTCGTCTATTTCCAGGTAAGTTGCGTTCTAAGTGGATTGGTCCTTTTGTGGTTACTAATGTTTTTCCTCATGGTGCAGTCCAAATTCAAAGTTTAAAAACGCAACAAGAATTCAAAGTGAATGGACATCGATTGAAGCCATATTATGAGCACTTTGATGAGCACATTACGGAGGATATATCCCTTAATGCCGTGAGCCCCATTGAAGAATAGAGGGAAGGTTCGTCCGGCTGGAAGACGTTAAAGCAAGCGCTTCTTGGGAGGCAACCCATGCAAATAAAGACGACCTAGGAACTCTCCGGCTCCACAACCAGATTTGCGTTTCTACACCCTACTCTTTATTGCTTTTCCTTTGCCATCTTTGTTATGTTAGTTAGTTGTGTTGATTGCTGTTTGCTTTCTGTGAGTATATGTTTGAAACATTGAGGACAATGTTTGATTTAAGTGTGGGGGGGTAACAAAGTGTTTTTTGCATGAAATTCGTGGGTTTTTATCACCTATCACTTTGAATGTTGTTTTCAGTGTTTTTAAGTGTTTTTAAGCTGTTTTGGTGTGTTTTAGTGTGTTTTGAAAAGAAAATCCGAAAATACCATAAAAATTTGAAAAATTGTTTTGAAAAACCCAAAAAGAGTTGTTTTTGTGTGTTTGTTTGTGTCTTAGGGTACCTTCCAACACAATGATGAGGATTTGGTTTTTAATTGCATAACTGTTAAAGAAAGCTACAAACATGGATGAAAGTTTGATATGCTCTTTGGTTTATGCTTGGTTGTAGTTAACATTCATGAATTCACATGTAATCACAAAAAGGATAAAATCAGTTTTTGTAACATGCTTGAAGGAAGTAACTCAAACTAACGCTACAACCCTGAGAGACTTGAGCCTTTAACGTTCTTTGGAGAGTTAAAAATCTGTGCATTCTTTGTTTTCTAAAGTCGTTGCATGATCTCATTATTCTTTGCTTGGTTGCTACTTAGAAGGCGTTTCATCATTTAGTTCCAAATACTAGAACTCATACCCGTTTCATTCAAAGCATGAAATTGATTCGCATAACACATAATCAAGATGAAGTTGTTTAGTTTAAAACCAGAGCCAAAAAGCCTAACCCTTTGCATATGTATTGTAGGTTTAACCCTTTTGAGCCTTGTTTAGCCTATGTTCTTTGTTTACCCACATTATCCTTACCTAGCCTAGATTAGGACCATCCTTACCCTTGTTCTTAAGGCATAGTGAGCATGACCTAAGAATGAATTCCCTTTGTTCGTTATTTGGGCGGCAAAACAAGTGTGGGGGAAGGGAGTTATGTGTCTGATTGTGTGCCAACAAAGTATCAAACAAGGGCACGGGTAGAAAAAGAAAAAAAAAAAAAAAAAAGAAAAATTCGTGTGAAAAAGAAAAGAAAGAAGAAAAGTTGTGAAAAAGTATGAAAAGTGTTCAAAATAAGTGAGATTCAAGCTCACAAGTGTTGATTGTTGAAGAAGGGGTCCAAAAAGTTGAATTCGGCCCTAAAAATATGTGTTTTCTTCCCCTTTGTGTTTAAAGTGTGCGGCTGCATTCAAGAAAGGGAGTTCTAAGTGTCATATTCATTGCTTTGCTTGCTATTGCTTTAAGAACGTTTGTTTTCCTTACCTTTCTTTGTTAGCCAATACCCCCTAGCCCCGTTATAACCCTATACTTCAATCTTGAGTGTTGTGTGTTTCAATATGTGGAGTTTGGGATTGGTATGAGCATATGGTGTCCCTGGTTCTCGCATCTAAGTAGTAGCATTCCGTTCATGAGATCATATCTATACATGCATTCCAGAAATTACTTTTCTTGTTATACATATATGTGAGTATTAGTTTTCATATTTACATCAATCTTCTCACATATAACTAGTGTAGGGAGTGTAGTCAGAAAATCTGTGTGATTGAGTGCATATCTAGTAAGGAATTGAGGGATTCTCTAAGGCATGTTACTACATTCAAAATGTTGTTTTAATTGATTAAATGCGAGCTAATGTGTGGTAACTTTGATTAAGTATGTGCTCAAGGGTAGGGATAACTAAAATCTGTGGGAGTAATGATCTTTGGCATGTTATGTATCATTGAAGATCCCTGAGGTGAATGTTGGAAGGTTTAGGTTATGTTTTGTTTGTTTTGTTTTGCTTGAGGACTAGCAAAAGCTAAGTGTGGGGGAATTTGATAGGAGCATATTTATGCTACTTAGTTAGTGTGTTTCCTTGCATTTGCTTAGCTATTTGTTGCTTAGTATAGTGTTTAAAGTCATTTTCGTGTGTTTTTAGGTCCAAGAAGCAAAGTTGGCAAAAAGATGCATTTTGGAGCATTTTAGAGCAAATCTGGGCATGGAATGGATAGCACAAGCAATGGGCATGAAGATGGACGAATTTGGAGTTTAAATGGAGTTGGGAATATGTTTCAAGGTTGGAGAAATAAATTCAAAACAAAGAAGATAAGGAATCAGCTCAAAAGAAGGAGGATTATCCAAAACATTATCCAAACAACCTTATCTTATCTTATCTTATCCAATCCTTATCTTATCTTAACAAACCTTATCCTATCCTAATCCTTTTCTAATTCAATTTCTGGTACAATGAGGGTTTTAATTTCAGTTTAGGAGACATAAAAACCTTATCTCCTCCATGCCGCACCTAGCCTTCTAGAATATCTGATTTCCTTGCCTTGCAAGGCTTTCTAGAAGCCTTATCCCACCTTATCCTATTGTGCCGCACCTTAGGTCCTTTCCCATTGGAAATCTGATTGTTTTGAGCCTATTTCTGAATGGATTTGGTTTTCTAGAAGTCCCAATCTGATTCACTTAGGGTTTTTGGTGCCTATATATATTAAAACACCCTTTGCCGTGCACACCACCCTCCATACACAACCAATCACGCCAGAAATCATCCCCTACCCCTTGCCGTGCCATATCATCCACCCCTCTTGTGCCGCAGCTATTCAAGGAATGAGAAGGTGCCACTCTAAGTCGTGACTATTGCTGGAGCGTTCTTAGGTGTTGTCTATCCTTGGTTTCAATGTTTCAATTTAGTTTTCTTTGTTTAATTGCTGTCATGAGGAACTAAACCCCTATTAGTTAGAGGGGGAATTTGAAGCCATGAATATATGTTTCTTATGATTTGATTCACTCCAGTTACGATTTCATAAAGTATGAATGTGGTTTACTTTTCTGTGCTTATTAAGAACTTGTTTATGTATGTGGGTTGGGGGTCGACACTTGATTTGCATGCATAAATTTGATGCTAGAATATAAGGGAATTTCACCTAATCGTTATGAACTTATATTCACAAGTAGTAAAGGTTGCTAGTCACAATTGTGTTAAGTAAACCCTAGGCAGGAGTAACATGCGTATTCCATAGTTATGAATGCCTTGTCAATGTTTATGATTTCCATTGAACTTAATGATCTTTGATATGTATCTCTATCATGCGTATTCCATAGTTAGGGAACTTGATAAGAATAATTTGGTTGTGATGCGTTATCCATTCAATTCAATGAACTTAGGGAAATCTGAGAATTAATTAGTTCTATACAATTAATTTGGAACATTGTCATTCATAGTTTATCGAAAGAGTAACTGGGAATCAAGTTGTATGCATATGTTTATGTGTGGATAAGGATCCTTCTAACTAGCCATTCACCCATTCAAATCACCAATTTCGTGCCTTTTTAAGTTGTCTTTACAATTTTGTTTGTTTAAGTTTAAATTCGTTCAAAAACAAATCCCCCTTTATTTTGAAGTGTTAGAATAGTTAAAATCTGTTTTGATTTGTGTTTTTAAGTGTCTTGAGTCAAGTTAAAGTCTATTTTCGTCCAAAGTAGTGTTTAGAGTTCAAAACTGCCCAGTTTGTGTTTTTAGGCAGTTTTGAGTGTTTTTGTGCTGTTTTGAGTCTTTTGAGTTGTTTTAGTGTTTTAGAATTTTGTCTTGCATTCTTTGAGTATAGTTTAGTGTTTTAAACTTTGTTTTTACGTTTTTAAGTCAGATTCAAGTGTTTAGCAATCCCTCCTAATCCCCGGTCCAGAACGATCCCTACTTATACATATACTACAACTGTCAAGAAGAGGGTTTAATTTGTGTGTCAAGTTAATTTTCACATCACTCACATATGTATTAACAAAGAAGGCACTTTCTGGAATTATTAATGCATGTATATATATGATCTCATGAATGGAATGCTAATACTTAGACGCGAGAACCAGGGACACCATATGCTCATACCAATCCCAAACTCCACATATTGAAACACACAACACTCAAGATTGAAGCATAGGGTAGTAACGGGGCTAGGGTATTGGCTAACAAAGAAAGGTAAGGAAAACAAACGTTCTTAAAGCAATAGCGAGCAAAGTAATGAATATGACACTTAGAACTCCCTTTTTAAAACGCAGCCACGAACTTGGATACATAAAGGGAAGATCACACATACTTAGGGCCGAATTCAACCTTTTGGACCCTTTCTTCAACAACCAACACTTGTGTGCTTATTCTCACTTATTTTTCAACTCTTTTCACACTTTTTCACAACTTTTTCTTCTTCTTCTTCTTCTTTTTCCACGAAATTTTTTTCTTTTGGTTTTTTTTCTTTTTCTACCCCCACTTGTTTTTCTTGGCACACAATCACACACATAAATCCCTTCCCCCACACTTGTTTTTCTGCACAAGAGCAATCAAAAGGAATTCACTCTAGGTCATGCTGGCCTTAAAGAACAAGGGTATGGATAGTCCTATACTAGGCTAGGTAAGGATAAGGTGGGTTATCAAAGAACATAGGCTAAACAAGGCTCAACGGGGTTAAACCTACAAATCAAATGAACATGGGGTGCGGCTATTAAACTTCAATCCATGTTTGTAACTTCCTTTAACAGTCATGCAATTAAAAACCAAATCCTCATCATTGTGTTGGAAGGTACCCTAAGACACAAACACACAAAAATGACTCTTTTTGGTATTTTTCAAAACTTTTTCGATTTTTTTTGAATTTTCGTCTTTTCCTTTCAAGACACATAAAAACACTTCAAAACACATTAAAAACACTCAAAACAGTGAAAAACAACCTTAGAAGTGATAGGTGATAAAAACCTACGAATTTTTCAATGAAAACACTTGTTTACCCCCCCCACACTTAAACCAAACATTGTCCTCAATGTTTCAAACATAGACTCACACACAAGCAAGAAAATAACACAACTAACAAACATAACAAAGATGGCAAAGTAAAAGCAATAAAGAGTAGGGTTTAGGAACGCAAATCTGGTTGTAGGGCCAAAGCTTCCTAGTTCTTCTTTATTTGAACGCATGGGTTGCCTCCCAAGAAGTGCTTGCTTTAACGTCTTCCAGCCGGACGAATCCTTCAATTATGCTTCATTGGAGGCCACGGCATGGAATTGATCTTTGAATGGAAGGTGATACTTGTAATGATCCGGCAATGGTTTAAATTCTAAAGTAGGTGCCTGAATCATTAACATTATGTTAGTATAAAACAAAATTGAAATTCGGGGAGGTGGCTTACCTGTTTGCTCCGACGAGAACTCAAGGACAAACACCACATCTTTGAAAGTTTCAGGACTTTTGCACTTGGCCAGATTGAATGTGATGGTTGTGACTTGTCCCGTGTCATAAAATTCAACTTCTTTGGGCTTTGTTGTCTCATGAACATCCTTTTTGATCCATTCTTGATATTCTCCAGCCACTTCTTTTTCTTGAATCATTCTTCTTGATGTACAAAGTTCTTTGAACACTTCAAGACAATCTGGAACTTGATTTGGTGTGCCAAGAATTGGGATATCACTTTGCACCTTTGGAATGGCTTCCACAATGTCTTTTTCACTCTTATCTTTCTTGGGAATTAAAAACCTGCGAGGAAAAGGTGCATTCAGAGGAATAACATTAGAATGAATTGAATTTGGGACGTCCTTACTTGTGGTGGGTGGTTGAGAGAGCTTAGGGGGTTGCGGCAAGGGTTGTTCTACCCTTGCTGTGTGTATGTCTTCTTCCTCCTCCTCAATCAGCAGCTCCTCATCCACTTCTAGGCTATGTTTGGACGTTTTTAGGTCAGCTTCAACCTCCGTAGCACTTCCCAAAGTGATAGCATCATGGATTTCAAAATCTTCCTTCGAATTTGCAATAGTTGAGTTGGAGAGTTCACTTTGCTCTTGAATCTGCACCATGAACTCCATAATCTGCCCAACTTGCTTCTCCAATTCATCCACTCTTTTGACTCGGCCTTTCATCTCCTTGTTTTGATTTTCTACTTCCTGTGTCAAAGAGGTGATTAATTGAATAATGTTATCATTACACAAAGACATACCTGAGTTTGTTTGGGCAGATTGTGGTGGAGGCTGTAATGGTGCATATGGCCATTGATAAAACTCCTCAGATGGCTGCAATTGTTCTTCTTTTTGTGAGCCCTGCGTCAAAGAGATTAGTCCTTCAAGAATTTCATTATAACTCATGGGCATACTTGAATTCGATTTGAATTGTTGTGGGAGAGGCTGTGGTGGCTGCATAGGTCTTGAATGAAACTCCTCATATGGCTGCCAATATCCTTCTTGTTGAATTTGTTGAGGTTCCTCCCACATATAATCTGAATAATCTCTCCAATCTGAATTGTAAGCGTTGGAAAACATGTTGTCCCTTGATTGGTTATGGCTTTGATAACCCCAAGCACCTCCGTTTGCAGTGAATTGAGGACGTTGATGAGTTTGATATCCTTGCCCATAGGGCACATTAAATGTAGGGGCAGTGTGCATTGTGGTTCTTTTGGCAATCTGGGACAATTGAGAAGTAAGATTGGCCAATTGAGCTTGAATGTTGGCAATTGCCATGTCTAGTACCTGAAACAAAGACAACGAAACAAAACAAAATAAAAAAATTAAAATGTAAAGACAAAAACACAAACAGATACGGGGGATTAGCAAATTTGCTAATCCCCGGCAACGGCGCCAAAATTTGGTGTGAAATTTATATGACACTCAAATTAAACCCTATTGATGTAGTATGTGTAAGTAGGGATCGTTCTAGCCGGGGATTAGAAGTGATGCTAATCTACACTATATAAACTTTAAAACACTAAACTAGACTCAATTAACTCAAAACAGCAAATAGAACTCAAACTAGACAGTTTCTGGACTCTAGACACTCAAAACAAGCTAAATTAGACTTAAAACACACAAAACAGATTCTTTAGACTCAAAACTAACACCTAAGATTGATTTGAACGAAATTAAGACTCTAATTGACTCAAAAGACTAAGAGACTCAAGATTTGACGAATTTAGACTCTACTAACACAAACTAAAAGCAGGGGATTGGTTTTGAACGAATTTAAACTTAAACAAACAAAATTGTAAAGACAACTTAAAAAGACACGAAATTGGTGATTTAAATGGGTGAATGGCAAGTTAGAGGGATCCTTATCCACACATGAACATATGCATACAACTTGATTCCCAGTTACTCTTTCGACAAACCATGAATGACAATGTTCCGAATTAATTGTATTGAACTAATCAATTCCCAGATTTCCCTAGATTCATTGAATTGAATGGATAACGCATCACAACCAAATTATTCTTTCTCAAACTCCCTAACTATGGAATACGCATGATAGAGACATTCAACAAAGATCATTAAGTTTAATGGAAATCATGAACATTGACAAGGCATTCATAACTATGGAAAACGCATGTTAATCCAGCCTAGGGTTTACTTCACATAATCGTGACTAGCGATCTTTACTACTCATGAATATAAGTTCATAACGATTAGGTGCAATTCCCTTATATCCTAGCATCGAATTTATGCATGCAAATCAAGTGTCGACCCCCAACCCACATACATAAACAAGTTCTTAATAAAAACAGAAAAATAAACCACATTCATAATTCATGAAATCATAACTGGAGTAAATCAAATCATAAGAAACATATATCCATGGCTTCAAATTCCCCCCCTAACTAATAGGGGTTTAGTTCCTTATGATAGCAATTAAACAAAGAAAACTGAATTGAAACATTAAAAACAAAGGATAGAATACACCTAGAAACGCTCCAGATTTCTTCCTTCCTTCCTTTGCAAAGCTGCGGCACAAGAGTGTGTGGTGAATAGATGTAGGTGAGTTATGGTAGAGGGTGGTGGTCTGAATGGTGCAGCAAAGTAGTGTATTTATAGGCCTAGGGATTACTGGGCCTAGGTTGTCAAGGAAAAGGATTTAGGACTCCAATCCAACAAGGAAAAGGCCATCTAGAAAGGTTGGGGCGTCAGATTTTTAGGGTTTCTAGAAAGGAGTGTTGTGGCATGTTTCTAGAACAAAAAGGCCTCCTAAAAATAGGTTTTAGGCATCCTAATATGAAAAGGAGTCCCCCTTGTAGCTGGAATTAAGGTAGGATAAGATTAGGATAGGATAAGATAAGGTAAGGTAAGATAAGGTTAGTTTGGATAAGATAAGGTTGTATAAGGTTTTGGATAATTCTCCTTCTTTGTAGCTGATTCCTTATCTTCTTTTACTTGGATTTATTTCTTCAACTCTTTTGCACATTCCTAGCCTCTCTTGAACTTCAAATTCGTCCATCCATCTTGCTCCATACATGTGCTATCCATTCCAAGCCCAAAACTGCTCTAAAATGCTCCAAATTGCATCTTTTTGCCAACTTTGCCAATTGGACCTGAAAACACACGAAAATAGCTTAAATCACTATAATAAGTAGAAACTAACTAAGTAAATGCAAGAACACACACTAACTAAGTCGCATAAATATGCTCCTATCAATTGTAAAAACATAGTTACTAATACAGAATCAAGCATTCAAGTAGAAGAACTAACTGTTTTGAACTATTCAAGAACAATTTACAACACCCTCGAAAGGTGTGTTCTTGACACTTGCAAGACATTTCTTGCATATACCCCTTCCAATGTCCATCCTTTCATAAAGAAAGTTTGTTCCCTTGGAGTTATTTTGCCTTCTTCATTTGACTTCTCCCTTGACTACAATAGTCATGGTCCCTAAACTCCCATTGTCTCTCTTGAAACTTATTTCAATTGTGTTAAACACATCAAATGATTTGGAGAGCGTACGGTTATTGTTCACTATATAGTTTACTATAAACTTAGTGAACCATTTGGTTAGGGACACAAAGATGAAGTCCTAGCCTAGTTTCGTGAAGTGGTTTAACACTTCAACACTCAATGATTCAAAATCATCATAAGTCCATGTTGATGGACTATTTTTGTCAACCAACCGTCTTGTTCTAAACAAGATTACAAACATTCAAGAGTTGTTCAAGGCAACTCTCATTTCTTCATACAATAATTTGTTAGTGAAGAATCATGGCACATGAAGTGTCCATGTCCTTGTGCTTACTTCTCAAGTTCCTTGTTCATGTAACAAAGAAACAAGCACTAGTGTTTGGATAAACTAAGGGTTGCTCTAAGCAACTCTTATTTCTTCATGCAACGATTTGGGAGGCTCACTATTACCAAGCCCACCTCACAATGATATGATGTTGGCTAGCAACAATAATAATGAGAGAGTACGCTTACTCATTTACATCTAATGTAAGTACCCATCTTATTTGGCCTCTAGAGAATGAAGCCTCACAATGATATGATGTTGGCTCCATTGCACTTAGTTAAGTCATTCCCACCATGCAAGTTCGAGTAGGGGTTCAAGAACAACCTCACAATGATATGATGTTGATCATTCTCGTTGCCTACCTTCACAACATCATGTATGCATATAGGACTCTTCCTGAGTGTGAGCACGAACTTTGTACTCCCATGATAGGGTGAAGTCGGTGTACGAGTCACAAACGATCGGAGCCTACCACGGTGGAAGGCCACGAAAGAGTGTTCAAAGCACTCTCACGCTTATCAACTTCATAATGGTTTAGTTTAGGGTTTAGGTCTCAGCACATATAAGCATTTATTTTAATCTTATTAAAACAATTCGGTCCTATTACAATTATTGGTCCATTTGATTGATTTAGTAGTATATGATACTCCCACTAAGCTTGTAAAACGGTTTTTGAAGCAAGAGTATATGGTACTACTAACATAAGCTTTGCATTCATTGATGGACTATATAGTTACCTTAGGGCCTTAGGATGACTATGAACCTTTGATTCGATCCAATACGAGCCTAGTGTTGGACCTCGGTCTAGGGATGGAGATTGATTTTAGTTACGCATTTAATCATATTAAGGCGTGTTTCTCCTATTGGGCGTTGGACCTAACTACTCCAATTTCATGCATATCAAATAAACAAGAAAGGAGTACTTCAAAGTAAAGAAAAGCTTATGCTCTTTTACAACATATGATCAAAACAAATTACTTTAAAGTAAAGAAGAGCTTATGCTCTTTTACAACATTTGATCATATCAAATTAGAACCAAAATTAATCTACACATTCCCATGGTTCAAACAAATTTGAGACGGCCTTTCACATAGCTCAATTATTGTAGGCTTAGGTTCATAATCACCCTTTCTTTAATTAATTAACGCTTTAACTAATTAAACTTGAATGCAACATTTTCATTTGGTTTTTGTATCCATATAATTGATTTAAATAGAGCTAAATAAAATGAAAATCCAATTCTCATTTAAAGATACAAAACTATTTTGTTCTCTTCTAATTTGGGCCAAAAAGCAATAACCTCAACCATTGGGCTATATTGCAAAACATAAACTTTTGGGGTCACTTTGTAAAAACACAAAAGTCAACTACTTCATGTAATTACAAATAGAACCCAAAAATTTCAACAAATACAAAAACTTCATTAAAGGAGCAAAACAATTTGTCCTTTAGTGATTTTGGGCCTTTACGTAAAAAACGTAAACTTTCGGGTCAAAGCACAAATACACAAAAGTATCAAAACTTTATGTAATGGCATAAAAGCCCCAAAAGTACCCTACTTGTAGGGTTGGCCGGTTTTGGATGAGAGAGGTGTCATAAACTTTTGAATTTTTCAACAAAAGTGAAAGGTGATGGGTTGGTTTGAAAAAGTAGGTACAGGTGTGTAAGAGAAGTACCAATCAAGTACAAAAATTCAAACACATTTTCAACCATCCATCATTAAAACAAAGACTTTATGTAATCAACCAAAACTTTGAATCAAAATACCCAACCTTTTTGTTCTTGCCAAGAACATAACAAGAACAATGAAGAACATCCATGAAAAACCCATAAGAGCTCCATGAACATTTTTCACCCAAAGACACCCAAAAAACTCTCAAACTTGAGGGAAAAAACATATTACCATACTAGGGTACTTAGGGGTTCCTAATGTCACTTTAAAACACTTTTAACAAGACAAACATGAACCCAAAAATCCACCCTTTGGATTTGGCAGAATTTCCCCAAAAACATGGCACCAAATTTTAGCTCCAAAATTCATGCTCATATGAACTACATCTACAACTTTTGAGATGGCAAATTTTCTAACAAAATTTACATTCAAAGAAGCAAGAATAAAGCTTGTAACAATTACAACATTCATATCACAAACTATGAACTACAGAACCCAAAAGGATTCACCAACTACTAGACCTAGGCTCTTGATACCACTTGAAGGAAAATTTGTGAAAAACATGTTCATTTGAGCAACATGTATGGCATGCAATTAACATTTGAAGGTGGAATCATGCTTGTATGCACTAAAAACAAAACATTACCCATGAAATTCAAAGCCTAGTAGTTATGCTGAACCATGACTCAACTCAAATCTTAAGGAAAGGAGTTGAGAAACTTTTATACCTTTGAAGCACCTCTTTGCTTAGCAAAGGTTAATCACCCATGTGAGGGCCTTCTTTCCTTTGTCTCCTTGATCCTTGTCTCCATGGATATGGATGGAAGAATTGATTCTCCAAAAGTCCCCAAGGTAGGAGACCTCTAATTTTCGACACCAAGGATGGTGAAGGAAGAAGATGAGTGACCTTGGAAGAGGAAGGATTGCTAGCTAATCCCCTCCAAGAGGGCTGGCCTCCTAGAGAGAAAGGGAGAGACATGTTCTCTCCAATTTTCTCCAAAAGAAACCCTAATGATGAAATGGCTATAAAGTTTCCTTTATACCACATCACAATGGAGTGGCAAACTTGCAATTAAGCCAAGTTCACTACCCCTCTCTATATGGCCGGCCACTTAAGGATTTATAGGGCTTTCAAGCCCTTTGTGTTTTCAATTTGTCATACAACTTGAACTAATGGGCTTGACATTCAAATCCCATTGGGCCTTGCGGCCCAAAACTAACCCGAGGTCTATAACGAACTTATTCGTTTGATTAATTAACATATTAATTAATCCTAGCCATATATAATTAAACCATTTAATTATCTTTACTCATCTCTATTGTATCATTCAATCATTACCTTACACGGTGTGCGATCCATTAGGTTCCTTTTAGCGAGGCAGTGGGTGATTAGAACTCTTACTAATCGATTGTGAATTGAAACTTACTTTCAATTCTCCTTTTAGTGATTATACATCTTTAGGGCTTCCACAAGCCATAAGTGACACCTAGCAGTATGTCATGGCTACCCAAGCTAATCGGAAGAGGTTGGAGAACCTATTCAGTTTGGGATTACAATGCAATACGGTCTTTCTCTAACACAATACTCCCGACCACATTGTTTGGTTTGATAGTTTATTCATGTCTACTATCCAATGTGATTCTCTTACTTATATGATTACCTTGAATGTGATTTGGAACGACTTCCTAAATCTCATTCATACTCTGGCCATAGATTCTTAATCATATCATAGAGTATTCTCCCTCAACATTTGAAGGTTAGAGATCCCTTGTTGCGCATTCACTTGCCTCCATGGCTAAGTGGCTTAACCCCAACTATGCCGTGGACACCCTCTGACGGAGTGACTTTGACATAGCCAAAGATCAAGGACCTAACCACAAGACAACTATGATGCCTCAGGTCAAAGGACTACTTTGCATTATCCCAACCAGGAGTTCTCATGTGACATGAGTATGAGAACTCCTCGTTGATCGCGTTCAGTGGACTCATTCTTTATTGATCACCTACGTACTTGTCTTGGTGTCAGTCACACCATTGACTCGAGACCAATCACTCTCCCTAAGAGAAGACATAGGACGTACTGATCTTAACGGACTGTCAATGCCCAATTGGCAATCCTATGATCAGGAACTTTTAGGATATGTATTCGAAAGAGAATGGTCTCATGAATCTAACTTCTTTAGATCACATTCTCCCTATTACATATTCCTTGGACTTATCGTTTAAGCATATAACATTTATATGAGAGCTTAAAACAATAATCTTTGCCCTTTATATTAAACTAGATTAGTTTAACATGTGAAATGTCCGTAAAGTATCATCATATGATTGGTTTTAGGGCACATTTCCAACACAATCGTGTTAAGTTCAATTCTTGGTGTGAGTAACATGATGTCATAGTTATGAATGCCTCGTCAATGCTTATGATTCTCATTGAGCATAATGATCTCTTATTGTGTCTCTATTATGATGTCATGTAGGGAAATTAATGAGAATAATTTGGTTGTAGATGAGTTGTCCGTCCAATTCTATGAAATTAGGAGAATCTGAGGGTTAATTAGTGATTGACACGGTTAATCTGGGGCATTGTCATTCGTAATTCAATGAAAACGTAACTGGAAGTCAAGTTATATGCATATAAATCATGCGTGGATAAGGAAACCTCTAGCTAGTTCACCATCCATCCTAAAAACCCAATTTTGTGTAAATCTGCCTAGTTTAAAGTCTTTGTTTGTTTTAGTTTAGTTTCACTTTAAAACCAATCCCCCTTCACTTGTTTGAGTCAAATTAGTTAGAATCTGTCTTAGTTTGTGTCTTTGTGTGTTTTGAGTCAAATTTAATTCAATTTTCGTCCAAAGTTGTGTCTAGTGTCTAGAATCTGTCCAATTAGTGTTTTTAAGCAGTTTTGAGTATTTTGAACCAGTTTTGAGTCTTACTAGTCTATTTAGAGTCTTTTGAGTCTTGTTTTGCTTAGGTGAGTCAGTTTGTGTTAGATTAGCAAGCCCTCCTAATCCCCGGTCCAGAACGATCCCTACTTGCGTTTATACTACAATTGATTACAAGAGGGTTTAATTTGAGGAGCAAGAAGAGGCCGAATGTGAGGAGATAGAGGAGGCCGAGGTTGAAGAGGTTATGGCTGCAGATAATCGAACCATTAAGCAGTTTTCAGCCTCAGGATTGGATAATGCAATACCTCTATGTATCCAATATCCTAGGGCAGCTCCAGATAAGACCGACGAGTTCGAATTGAAGTCTAGCTTGTTGCATTACATTCCCAAATACCATGGGCTGTCCATGGAGGATCCAAACAAGCATTTGAAGGAATTTGAAGTGGTTTGCTCAAGTATGACACCCATTAATGTTGATGGGAATATTTTGAAGATGAAAGCCTTTCCATTCTCATTGTTAGAAAAGGCTAAAGATTGGTTGTACGAATTGGTGCCCAGAACTGTCACATCTTGGCAAAGTATGAAACGAGCATTCTTGGAGAAGTTTTTCCCAACTTCAAGAGTCATTCTCTTGAGGAAACGGATTAGTGGTATTCAGCAAAATCAAGGAGAGTCTTTCCCTGCATATTATGAGTGTTTTAAGGGCCTAGTTGCATCATGCCCTCAACACCAAATGAAGGAGGAGCTGCTCATTCAATACTTTTACGAAGGACTCATCCCCATTGAATGCCAAATGCTAGATGCATCAGTGGGTGGTATATCGGTTGACAAGACGCCTGTGGCTGCCAAAACCTTAATTGCGAACCGAGCCCTCAATGCACAACAATATGACGGTGTTGGACAAAGAGAGGCCCCACGGCAGCAACATGTCAATGAGGTAAGTGCTATTTCTGAAATTCAATCACAATTGGCTAATCTTACAACCACCACCAATCTGTGGCGTGTGTACCATACAAGGGCATGCCTCTGAAAGTTGCCCTCAATTGATTAAGAATGGAGGATGGGAGAGTGCCAACGCTGTTGGGTTCCAAGGCCAAAATCAACCCTGATATGATCCATATGCAAATACCTACAATCCGGGTTGGAAAGATCATCCAAATCTGCGTTGGAGGGAACCCCAACAACCTCAACAACAAGGTGGATTTCGGCCACCAACCCCTGGGATGTTTCCAAAGCCATATGCACCCACGCAATCCCAAACACAATCTGCCCAAAATAACTTAGGTTCGTCTCTTGATAATGATCAAGTTATTCAATTACTAACTACTTTGGCACATGGGCAGCAAAATCAAACCAAAGAGATGCAAAACTATGCCAAAGAGGTGCAAAATCGAGCCTGGGAGGTGACTAAATTGAAGAAACAGATGGGACAAATGGCTGAGTTTATGGGGCAGTTTCGAGAGCATGGCAAACTTCCTAGTTCTACCACTGTGAATCCGAAGGGAGGATTCGAATCGGTCAAGGCCATGACATTAAGAAGTGGCAAAGAGGTTGGGACCGATCCACCAACGTCCAAATCTACCCAAAAGGAGGACGAGATGTTGTTACAAGCAGAGGCAGAACAAGAGAAAGTCACGGCAAAGGTTACGCCAACCTTGCCGCAGCCTTCCAATGCACCTAAACCTCCTAAATCATCCAACAATGGTAAATTGGGGTCAAATTCGATTAATTCTAACCTTGTTCCACCCAATGCACCATTTCCTCGCAGATTTATGCAATCAAGGAAGGAGGAAACCAAAAAAGACATTCTGGACATATTTCGAAAGGTGCAAGTCAATATCCCACTCCTTGATCCAATCAAGCAAGTTCCCAGATATGCCAAATTCTTGAAGGAGCTATGCACAACAAATAGGAGATTTTCGGCCAAGGAAGTGGTACGGGTAAGTGAAAATGTTTCAGCGGTGTTGCAACGCAAATTGCCTCCCAAATGCAAGGACCGAGGTAGCTTTACTATCCCGTGTGTTATTGGTAATACTAGGTTCGAACATGCCATGTTAGATCTAGGTGCATCAATAAATGTCATGCCTTATTCTATTTATGCATCTATGAACTTGGGCGAATTGAAAAATGATGGAGTGATTATTCAATTGGCCGATAGATCTAACGCTTATCCAAAGGGAGTTTTGGAAGATGTCTTAGTGCAGGTTAATCATCTCATCTTCCCGGCTGATTTCTACGTGCTAGAGATGGAAGATTCGGCCCATTCTACCCCATTGTCGATTCTACTTGGAAGGTCGTTCATGAAAACAGCTCGCACAAAGATTGATGTGTTCACAGGGATCCTGACAATGGAGTTTGATGGGGATGTTGTTGATTTTAAAATTTCTGAAGCTATGAAATATCCTAATGATGATCATTCTTGCTTTGCAATTGATATAATTGATTCAATGGCACAGGAGCACTTGGAACAATTGCATGACGATGCGCTTGAAACGGTTCTTACAAATGGAATTGGATGCAAGAACAAGGGGGCAGAACCAAGCACAACCCACGGCACCATTGAAGAACACCATGCCGTGCCCCCTAGTGATGATGTAGCTGAGATGGTGGCTGCCCTAGAATCTTTACCAAAACAATATGGTAAGCCCCCAGTCCTAATTTCAGATTCGATTTCAACTAATAAGTTGCTTCCTTCAGTAATACAGCCACCTTTCCTTGAACTTAAACCGTTACGAAGTCACTTGAAGTATATTTTCTTGGGAGATCATGAGACATTGCCAGTCATCATCTCATCCTCACTCACGGCACAAGAAGAGGACAGATTGGTGCGTGTTTTGAGAGAGTATAAAACAGCCATTGGATGGACCTTGGCCGATATCAAAGGAATTAGCCCCACCACTTGCATGCATCGTATTCTTTTGGAAGAAGAAGCCAAACCATCCCGAGAAGCACAACGCTGACTCAATCCACCCATGATGGAAGTTGTGAAGAAGGAAACAATCAAGCTACTAGATTGTGGAGTGATTTACCCGATAGCCGTTGGGTCTCTCCGGTCTAAGTTGTTCCTAAGAATTCCGGAGTCATTGTGGTAAAAAATGAAGAGAATGAGCTTGTGCCTACCCGAATCCAAACCGGATGGAGAGTTTGCATTGACTATAGGAAGCTCAATGCCACAACCAGAAAGGATCACTTCCCGTTGCCCTTTATTGATCAAATGCTTGAAAGGTTACCCGGTCATGCTTTTTATTGTTTTCTTGATGGCTATTCAGGTTACAATCAGATTGTTATAGCCTCGAATGACCAAGAGAAGACCACCTTCACGTGCCCCTTTGGTACCTTTGCTTATAGACGAATGCCATTTGGTTTGTGCAATGCACCAGCCACGTTCTAATGGTGTATGGTAAGTATTTTCTCTGATTTTGTGGAAAAGATCATTGAGGTATTTATGGATGATTTCAGTGTCTTTGGAGATTCATTTGATAGATGTTTGGATAATCTTACTTTGATTTTAAAACGATGCATCGAAACTAACCTTGTGTTGAATTGGGAAAAGTGTCATTTTATGGTCAAACAAGGTATCGTTTTGGGGCATATCATATCTGAAAAAGGAATTGAGGTTGATAAGTCTAAAATAGATCTTGTACGCTACTTACCCTCTCCCACTTCGGTGAGAGAGGTTCGTTCTTTTCTTGGCCACGCAGGATTCTATAGGCGATTTATCAAGGACTTCTCCAAAATTGCACAACCCCTATGCTGTCTCCTTCAAAAAGAGGTGTCCTTTGAGTTTAATGCGGAGTATGAGACGGCCTTTAAACATCTCAAGGAAGTGCTCACTTCGGCCCCCATCATTACTCCCCCAGATTGGAGCCTCCCTTTTGAGCTAATGTGTGATGCATCCGATTATGCAATTGGAGCTGTTTTAGACTAGAGGAAGAACAAACAGCCCCATGTCATCTATTACGCCTCTCGGACCTTAAACGATGCTCAATTGAACTATTCTACTACGAAAAAAGAACTTCTTGCCATTGTCTTTGCTTTAGATAAATTTCGTTCATATTTACTTGGCACTAAAGTAATTGTATATTCTGACCATGCAGCTTTGAAGTATCTTCTCACCAAGAAGGAGGCCAAACCAAGGCTGATTCGTTGGATGCTCTTACTCCAAGAGTTTGACATTGAGATTAGGACAAGAAAAGGAGTGAAAACGTGGTGGCTAACCACCTAAGCCGATTGGTGCACAATGAAGAACCCCTCCCCATTCCAGAAACGTTCCTAGATGAGCAATTGCTGTCCATAGAGGTAAGCGAGCCTTGGTATGCTGATTTGGTCAATTATTTGGTGTCAAAACATGTTCTTAGCACCCTAGACAAATATAAACGTGATAAACTCCAAAAAGATACTAGATTTTATGTTTAGGACGATCCATACTTGTGGAAATATTGCCCGGATTAGATTATTCGAAGATGTGTGCATAACTCTGAGTTTAATTCAATTCTTGCTTTATGTGATACTTATGCTTGTGGGGGTCATTTTGGCACCCAAAGAACAGCACTTAAGGTGTTAGAATGTGGTTTTTATTGGCCTACATTGTTTAAAGATGCTCGAACTTTCTGCATAACATGTGATAGATGTCAAAGAACAGGTAGCATAGGTGCAAGGGATCAAATGCCGCAGACCCCTATCTTCAATGTTGAAATTTTTGATGTTTGGGGTATTGATTTCATGGGTCTTTTCCCTTCTTCATTTGGTTTCATTTATATCTTACTTGCGGTTGATTATGTATCGAAATGGGTGGAAGCAAAAGCCACCCGTACTAATGATTCTCAAGTGGTTGCAGATTTCATCAAATCTAACATATTCTCAAGATTCGGGATGCCTAGAGTGTTTATAAGTGATGGAGGCTCCCATTTTTGCAACCGGACCATTGAGGTGCTGTTTAAGAAGTATAACGTCGAGCATAAGGTTGCAACGCCTTACCACCCTCAAACAAGTCGCCAAGCCGAGGTTTCGAATAGGGAAATCAAGCAGATTTTGGAGAAGACTGTTGGGCCAACTCGGAAGGATTGGAGTTTGTGTTTAGATGATGCACTGTGGGCATATCGTACGGCCTACAAGACACCCCTAGGGATGTCTCCATTTCGGCTAATCTATGGCAAGCCGTGTCATCTACCTGTGGAACTAGAGCACAAGGCACATTGGGCTGTGAAAACATTCAATTTGGACATAGATACGGCTGGAGTGCATAGAAAGCTCCAATTCAATGAACTTGAGGAAATAAGGAACGAAGCATATGAGAATGCCCGAATTTCCAAGGACAAAACAAAGGCGTTTCATGACAAGATGATTCGGGGCAAAACATTTTCAATTGGGCAGAAAGTGTTGATAGGAGCATATTTACATCACTTAGTTAGCTTGTTTCCTTGCATTTAGGTTGTTAGTTCTTAGTTATTTTAGTCTTTTAAGCCATTTTCGTGTGTTTTCAGGTTCTAAGGGCTAAAGGAGTAAGAAAGTGCATTTTGGTGCCTTTTGGAGCAGTTTTGGGCTTGGAATGGATTGCACATGCTTGGAGCTAAGTGGATGGACGAAATTAAAGATCAAATGAGCTTAGGATTGAATGAAGAATGAAAAGTTCAAAATTGGAAGCCAAAGTTTCTAAAGTTGGAAGTTTCTATTCTTGGAGGTTTCCATTCTTGAAAGTTTCTATTTTTGGATTAGAAGTTTCCTAATCCTTCTTCACCTATGTTCCAGCCACAAAAGGATTCCAAAATATGTTGGGACACTTAATTACTTGTTCTAGAAGTCCTAAACTTGCCCTAAAGTCCATGCTGCACCACCCTTGCACATTCCTCTTCCTTGCCGCATAAAACACCACCTTTCTTTCCTATTTTCTGACCCACAATCACATTCCCCTTTTGTTTCAATCCTTGCTGCACAAGGGAGAGGTTTTCTTGCCTATTTTCTGCCCAAAAATACTTCCCCTTTCTCTTACAAATCAATGCCACACCTTCTTTCCCTTTCTCTCTTAATTTCTGACCTTTAAACACATTCCTTTTTTCTCCTACACAATTCTGCCAAATTTCACATTCCTATTTCTCTTTAAATTCTGATTCTTTCTTACCTATTAAATTGTGAGACATAATAGCTAAGTTATGAACCTTTCCTATTATTTTCTGATTGCCTTTCAACCCTAGCCCTATAAATAAAGCCATCCGCACCATTTAGTCTCTCTCTCTCTGGACAGATTCTCTGCATCCATTCCATCCACCTATCTACCTATCCATCCTCTACCACCCATTACCACCCATTCTACACACCTTAACCCCTTGTGCTGCAGCAAAGGAGAAGGAAGGAGACCCCTGGACGTGCTTGCATTCAAGACGTTGGATTGCTGGAACGTTTCTAGGTGTAATCTATCTTTATTTTCAATGTTTAATATAATTTCTCTTTGTTTTGTTGTGAACATGAGGAGCTAAACCCCTTTGGCTAGGGGTGATTTCAAAGGCATGATTATGTGTGCAATTTGAGTTGATAAATTCCAGTTATGAATTCTTGAATTGTGAATGCAATTGGCTTAACTATTTCATTTAGAACTTATTTGTGTTTGCTGATTGAGGGTCGACACTTAATTGGCATGCATAAATATGATGCTAGAGTATAAGGGAGTTTCACATAATCGTTACAAACTTATATTCATATGTAGTGAAGGTTGCTAGTCACAATCGCGTTAAGTTCAATTCCTAGCATGAGTATCATGATGTCATAGTTACAAGTGCTTTGTCAATGCTTATGATTTTCATTGAACGTAATGATCTTTGATTGTATCTCTATTATGATGTCATGTAGGGGACTTTTGAAGAATGCTTTGGGTTGTCGAATGATGTCATCCAATCCAATAATACAAGGAAAATCTGAGGGTTAACTAGTGATGTCACAGTTAATTTGGGGCATTGTCGTTTATAATTCACTGAATGATTAACTGGAAATCGAGTCGTTTGCATACATGTCATGTGTGGAGAAAGAGCCTCTAGCTAGCCCATCATCCATCCAATTCACCAATTTCGTGCAAATCTGTTTAGTTTTAGTTTCTGTTTTGGTTTTAGCTTAATTTCGTCCAAAATCCAATCCCCCTTTAATTAAGTGTGTTAGATTAGTTAGAAGTGTGTTTAAATCTTTCCAAATTAGTGTTTTGAGTCTTACTAGTCTAGAATTCGTCCAAATCAGTCCCTAGTGTCTATTTTGAGTCTTTTTGGTTGTTTTAAGCTGTTTTGAGTCTTTTAAGTTTGTTTTAAGTCTTGTGAGTCTTGTTAAGTGTTTTTAACTTTGTTTTTATGTTTTTGAGTCAGTTTAGAGGTTTTAGCAAGCCCTCCTAATCCCCGGTCCAGAACGATCCCTACTTGCATCTATACTACAATTGTCAACAAGAGGGTTTAATTTGTGTGCTTAACTTGTTTCGCATCAAATTTTTGGCGTCGTTGCCGGGGATTAGCAACTTTGCTAATCCCTTGGTTCTTTTCTTTTTGTTTATTTGTTTTTGTTTTACTTTCTGACTTTGTGTTGTTTTCTTGTTTTCTTTAGCTAATCCCCTTTGTTTTTGTTTTTGTCTTTTACTTTTGATATTTGATTTAGTTTTACTTCTTTGATTTCAAGTATTGGAGAAGCAAGACATGGATTTTGCTAACATTCAAGCTCAATTGGGGAATCTTACTTCTCAATTGTCCCAGATTGCCGAAACAACCACAATGTACACTGCTCAAACTCATCAACGTGCTCAATTCGCTGTGAATGAAGATGCTTGGGGGTTGTCAAGGCTATGATCAATCAAGGGACAACATGTTTTCCAACACTTACGATTCAAATTTGAGTGATCATTCAAACTCTATGTGGTGGGAATCTCAACAAGTTCAACCCGAAGGCTATTGGCAGCCATATGAGGAGTTTTATTCAAGACCTATGCAGCCACCACAACCTTCCCCACCACAATTCCAATCGAATTCAAGTATGTCCACGAATTATAATGAAATTCTTGATGAATTAATTTCTTTGACGCAGGGCTCACAACAAGAAGAATATTCGCAGCCATCTGAGGAGTTCTATCAATGGCCATATGCACCACCACAGCCTTCACCACAATCTGCCCAAACAAATTCAGGTATATCTTTTGATAATGACACGTTGATTAAGTTACTTACCAATTTGTCTCAGGGACAAGAAAATCAAAACAAAGTGATGCAAAATCAAGCCGAAAAGTGGGGTGAATTGAAGAATCAAATGGGAGAGATTGTAGAATTCATAGGACAGATTCTAGAGCAAAGTGAACTCTCCAACTCAACTATTGTCAATTCGATGGGAGATTTTGAAATCCATGATGCAATCACTTTGGGAAGTGCTATGGAGGTTGGAGCTGACCTAAAAACGTCCAAACATAGCCTAGAAGTGGATGAGGAGCTGTTGATTGAGGAGGAGGAAGAAGACACGCCCACAGCAAGGGAAGAACAACCCTTGCCGCAGCCCCCTAAGCCCTCTAAACCACCCAACACAAGTAAGGACATCCCAAATTCAATTCATTCTAATGTTCTTCCTCCGAATGCACCTTTTCCTCACAGGTTTTTAATTCCCAAGAAAGCTGAGAGTGAAAAAGACGTTATGAAAGCCATTCCAAAGGTGCATAGTGATATCCCAATTCTTGGCACACCAAATCAATTTCCAGATTGTATTGAAGTGTTCAAAGAGAATTGTACATCAAGAAGAATGATTCAAGAGCAAGAAGTGGCTGGAGCATATGAAGAATTCATCAAAGAGGACATATATGAGACAAAAAAGCCCAAAAAAGTTGAGTTTGAGGACACGGCACAAGTCACAACCATCCTAGTCAATCTGGCCAAGTCCAACATTCCTAAAACATTCAAAAATGTGGTGTTTGTAATTGAGTTTGTGTCGGAGCAAGCAGGTAAGCAATCTTCTCCAATTTCGATTTTGTTTTCTACTAACTGGCTGAGTTTAATGATTCAGGCACCCACACTAGAATTTAAACCATTGCTGGATCATTTCAAGTATCACCTCCCATTCAAAGATCACCTACATGCCGTGGCCTCCAATGAAGCTTAATTGGAGGTATCGTCTGGCTGCACGACGTAAAAGCAAGCGCTTCTTGGGAGGCAACCCATGCATTCAACAAAGCAAGACCTAGGAATCACTCCAATTCCAGATTTGCGTTCCTAAACCCTTCTCTTTGTTGTTGTTTCTATTCTGCCATGTTTAGTGCGTCTATTCATTATTTGTTTGCTTACTTGTGATTTGTGTGAATTTATGCTTGAAACATTGGGGACAATGTTTGATTTAAGTGTGGAGGGGGTAACAAAGTGTTTTTGATGCAAATTCGTGGTATTTTATCACCCATTACTTCAAAAGTTGTTTCAAGCTGTTTTTAAGTGTTTTTAAGCTGTTTTGGAGTGTTTTAGTATGTCTTGACATAAAAATCCGAAAATCTCATAAAAATTTGAAAAATTGTTTTGAAAATCCCAAAAGAGTTGTTTTTGTGTCGTTTTTGTGTGTTTGTGTCTTAGGTACCTTCCAACACAATGATGAGGATTTGGTTTTTAATTGCATGACTGTTAAAGAGAGTTATAAACATGGATGAAAGTTTGATTTACTCTTTGGTTTATGCTTGGTTGTGGTTATAATTTTTTAATTCACATGTAATCACAAAAAGGAAAAATCAATTTTTGTGACATGCTTGAAGGAAGGAACTCAAATTAACGCTACATCCTTGAGCGACTTGAGCCTAAAAAGTTCTTTTGGAGAGTTATTAATCTGTGCATTCTTGTTTTCTAAAGTTGTTGCATGATCTCATTATTCTTTGCTTGGCTGCTACTTAGAAGGTGTTTCATCATTTAGTTCCAAATACTAGAACTCATACCCATTTCATTCAAAGCATGACATTGATTTGCATAACACATATCAAGATGAAGTTGTGTAGTGACCACCACAGCCAAAAAGCCGAACCCCTTTGTCATATGTTTTGTAGGTTTAACCCCGTTGAGCCTTGTTTAGCCTATGTTCTTTGTTAACCACATTAACCTTACCTAGCCTAGTTTAGGACCATCCATACCCTTGTTTTTAAAGGATAGTGAAGCATGACTTAGAATGAATTCCTTTTGATCTACAATATGCAGAAAAACAAGTGTGGGGGAAGGGATTTATGTGTGTGTGTGTGCCAAAGTCCTTAATAAGGCACGGGTTTGAGAAGAAAAGAAAATTCGTGGAAAAAGAAAAAGACAAAGAAAAAGTTGTGAAAAGAAAGAAAAAGTTGTGAAAAGAATGAAAAAGAGTTTGAAAAGAAGAAAGAATGAGTTTAAGAGTGTTGATTGTTGAAGAAAGGGTCCAAAACATCAAATATGGCCCTAAAATGTGTAAATCTCCCCTTTTTGTTCAAAATTAAATTTCTGCATTCCAAAATTGAATTCTAAGTGTTGGTTTCATTGCTTTGCTTACTATTTCTTTAAGAACCTTTGTTTTCCATATCCTTTCTTTCTTACCCAACACCCTTAGCCCCGTTACAACCCTTTAACTTCAATCTTGGGTGTTGTGTGTTTCAATATGTGGAGTTTGGAATTGGTATGAGCATATGGTGTCACTGGTTCTCGCATCTAAGTAGTAGCATTCCATTCATGAGATCATATCTAAATATGCTTATTAACTCCAGAAATTGCTTTCTTTGTTATAACATATGTGAGTGTTCGTTTTCATGTTTACATCAATCTTCTCACATATACCTAATGTAGGGAGTGTAGTTAGAAAATCTGAGTGCAAATAGAGTGCATATCTAGTAAGGAATTGAGTGAATTCTCTAAGGCATGTTACTACATTCAAAACGTTGTTTTAATTGATTAAATGCGACCTAATGAATGGTGACCATAATTAAGTATGTGCTTATGGGTAAGGATGACCAAAATCTGGGTAAGTGATGATTTTTAATATGTCATGTGCATTGGAAATCCCTAAGGCAATTGTTGGAAGGTTTAGATTGTGTTTTGTTTCTTTTGTTTGCTTTGTTTTGCTCGAGGACTAGCAAAAGCTAAGTGTGGGGGTATTTGATAGGAGCATATTTACATCACTTAGTTAGCTTGTTTCCTTGCATTTAGGTTGTTAGTTCTTAGTTATTTTAGTCTTTTAAGCCATTTTCGTGTGTTTTCAGGTTCTAAAGGCTAAAGGAGTAAGAAAGTGCATTTTGGTGCCTTTTGGAGCAGTTTTGGGCTTGGAATGGATTGCACATGCTTGGAGCTAAGTGGATGGACGAAATTGAAGATCAAATGAGCTTAGGATTGAATGAAGAATGAAGAATGAAGAGTTCAAAATTGGAAGCCAAAGTTTCTAAAGTTGGAAGTTTCTATTCTTGGAGGTTTCCATTCTTGAAAGTTTCTATTTTTGGCTTAAAAGTTTCCTAATCCTTCTTCACCTATGTTCCAGCCACAATAGGATTCCAAAATATGTTTGGACACTTAATTACTTGTTCTAGAAGTCCTAAACTTGCCCTAAAGTCCATGCCGCACCACCCTTGCACATTCCTCTTCCTTGCCGCATAAAACACCACATTTCTTTCCTATTTTCTGACCCAAAATCACATTCCCCTTTTGTTTTAATCCTTGCTGCACAAGGGAGAGGTTTTCTTGCCTATTTTCTGCCCAAAAATACTTCCCCTTTCTCTTACAAATCAATGCCACACCTTTTTTCCCTTTCTCTCTTAATTTCTGACCTTTAAACACATTCCTTTTCTCCCCTACACAATTCTGCCGAATTTCACATTCCTATTTCTCTTTAAATTCTGATCCTTACTTGCCCTTTCAATTTGGAACAAAATAGCTAAGTTTTATTCACCTTTCTTTCTTTCCCTTTCTCTTTATTTTCTGCTGCACCATACTTACCCTTTTCCTCTTGGGATTCTGATTTGTTACCTTTTTTCTTGAGGATTTGGAGTCCTAAATGCATTCCCAATTCATCAAAGTCGTAGCCCTCCCTTGTTCTATAAATAAACATCCTTGCTGCAGCTTTTGGGGGACGTCTCTCTCTCTGGACAGATTCTCTGCATCCATTCCATCCACCTATCTACCTATCCATCCTCTACCACCCATCACCACCCATTCTACACACCTTAACCCCTTGTGCCGCAGCAAAGGAGAAGGAATGAGACCCCTGGACGTGCCTGGCCATTCAAGACGTTGGATTGCTGGAACGTTTCTAGGTGTAATCCATCTTTGTTTTCAATGTTTAATTTAATTTCTCTTTGTTTTGCTGTGAACATGAGGAACTAAACCCCTCCCAGCTAAGGGTGATTTCAAAGCCATGATTATGTGTGCAATTTGAGTTGATAAATTCCAGTTATGAATTCTTGAATCGTGAATGCAATTGGCTTAACTATTTGATTAAGAACTTATTTGTGTTTGTTGATTGAGGGTCAACACTTAATTGGCATGCATAAATATGATGCTAGAGTATAAGAGAGTTTCACATAATCGTTACAAACTTATATTCATATGTAGTGAAGGTTGCTAGTCACAATCGCGTTAAGTTCAATTCCTAGCACGAGTATTATGATGTCATAGTTACAAGTGCTTTGTCAATGCTTATGATTTTCATTGAACGTTATGATCTTTGATTGTATCTCTATTATGATGTCATGTAGGGGACTTTTGAGGAATGCTTTAGGTTGTCGAATGATGTCATCCAATCCAATAATACAAGGAAAATCTGAGGGTTAATTAGTGATGTCATGGTTAATTTGGGGCATTGTCGTTTATAATTCAATGAATGATTAACTAGTTATTTGTGTGCTTAACTTTTATCACATCCTGGGAAAGCATGAAACGAGCGTTCTTAGAGAAGTTTTTCCCAACTTCTCGAGTCATTCTTCTACGCAAAAGGATTAGTGGCATTCAGCAAAATGAAGGTAAATCGTATCCCACTTATTATGAACGTTTTAAAACTCTTGTTACTTCTTGTCCACAGCATCAAATGAAGGTGGAGCTTCTTCTTCAATATTTCTACGAAGAGCTTCTACCCATTGAACGTCAAATGCTAGATGCCTCAGCGGGAGGAGTGATAGGAGCATATTTACATCACTTAGTTAGCTTTTTTCCTTGCATTTAGGTTGTTAGTTCTTAGTTATTTTAGTCTTTTAAGCCATTTTCGTGTGTTTTCAGGTTCTAAGGGCTAAAGGAGCAAGAAAGTGCATTTTGGTGCCTTGTGGAGCAGTTTTAGGCTTGGGATGGATTGCACATGCTTGGAGCTAAGTGGATGGATAAAATTGAAGATCAAATGAGCTTAGGATTGAATGAAGAATGAAGAGTTCAAAATTGGAAGCCAAAGTTTCTAAAGTTGGAAGTTTCTATTCTTGGAGGTTTCCATTCTTGAAAGTTTCTATTCTTGGCTTAGAAGTTTCCTAATCCTTCCTCACCTATGTTCCAGCCATAAAAGGGTTCCAAAACATGTTAGGTTGCCTCATTACATGTTTCTAGATGTCCTAGAACCTTTCCCTAACCTTGCCACATATCTCCTTTCCCTTTTCTTCCAAAATCTGCCACATAAGTGCCTTTCCCTTTCTCTCCACAACCTTGCCGCACAAGGGATCCTCTTCTTACCTATTTTCTGACCCAAAATCACATTCCCTTTGTGTTCTATGCCTTGCCGCACAAGGAGGAGCCTTTCTTACTTATTTTGTGCCTCAAAACACATTCCTAAATCTGTCTTACAATTCTGCCGAATTTCCTTTCCTATTCTCTTTAATTCCTGCACCTTACTTGCCTATTTTCTGCCCAAAAATACTTCCCCTTTCTCTTACAAATCAATGCACACCTTATTTCCCTTTCTCTCTTAATTTCTGACCTTTAAAACACATTCCTTTTCTCTCCTACATATTCTGCCGAATTTTACTTTCTTATTCTCTTTGATTTTCTGATTCTTTCTTACCTATTAAATTGTGGAACCATAATAGCTAAGTATTGAACCTTTCCTATTATTTTCTGATTGCCTTTCAACCCTAGCCCTATAAATAAAGCCATCCGCACCATTTAGTCTCTCTCTCACTCTCTGGACAGATTCTCTGCGTCCATTCCATCAACCTATCTACCTATCCATCCTCTACCACCCATTCACGCCAGAATTCCTTCCCCAACCCTAGCCGCACCTATCCTTCACCATTCTCCATAAGTTCTGACCTAAAACAACCCATGCCGCACTATACATCCATCCTAGCCATAAACCCAGCCTTCTACACCATTCATAATCCCAAAACTCACCAACAACCCTTGTGCCGCAGCAAAGAGGAAGGAGGAGAGCCCTTGGACGTGCTTGCTGTTCAGTTTGGATCGCTGGAGCGTGTAGGTGTTTTCTTTCTTTTGTTTTCAATGTATAAACTTGTTATTCTTTGTTCTGTGAGTATGAGGAACTAAACCCCTCTTAGCTAGGGAGGATTCGAAACCATGATTATACTTGCAATGTGAATTGATTACTTTCAGTTGTGATTTCATAAGTTTTGAATTCAATTTGTTTAACTGCTTGATGGATAACTTATTCTTGTATGTTGATTGAGGGTCGACACTTAGTTTGCATGCATGAGTTTGATGCTAGAATATAAGGGAGTTTCACCTAATAGTTACAAACTTATATTCACAAGTAGTGGAGGTCGCTTATAAACGATCGCGTTAAATGAATTCTTGGCAGGAGTTTCATGCTCATCATAGTAACGAATGCCTCGTCAATACTTATAGTTTTCATGATGCTTAATGATCTTTGATTGTATCGTTATTGAGTTTGAGGACACGGGACAAGTCACAACCATCCTAGTCAATCTGGCCAAGTCCAACATTCCTGAAACATTCAAAAATGTGGTGTTTGTAATTGAGTTTGTGTCGGAGCAAGCAAGTAAGCCATCTTCTCTAATTTCAATTCTGTTTTCTACTAACTGGCTCATTTTAATGATTCAGGCACCCACACTAGAATTTAAACCATTGCCGGATCATTTCAAGTATCACCTCCCATTCAAAGATCACCTACATGCTGTGGCCTCCAATGATGCTTAATTGGAGGTATCGTCCGGCTGCACGATGTTAAAGCAAGCGCTTCTTGGGAGGCAACCCATGCATTCAACAAAAGAAGACCTAGGAATCACTCCAATTCCAGATTTGCGTTCCTAAACCCTTCTCTTTGTTGTTGTTTCTATTCTGCCATGTTTAGTGTGTTTATTCATTATTTGTTTGTTTACTTGTGATTTGTGTGAGTTTATGCTTAAAACATTGAGGACAATGTTTGATTTAAGTGTGGGGGGGTAAACAAGTTGTTTTGCATGAAATTCGTGGGATTTTATCACCCATTACTTTTAGAGTTGTCCTTGCTATTTTTTAGTGTTTTTAAGCTGTTTTGGTGTGTTTTAGTGTGTCTTGACATAAAAATCCGAAAATCTCATAAAAATTTGAAAAATTGTTTTGAAAAACCCAAAAAGAGTTGTTTTTGTGTTGTTTTGGTGTGTTTGTGTCTTAGGTACCTTCCAACACAATGATGAGGATTTGGTTTTACATGACTGTTAAAGAGAGTTATAAACATGGATGAAAGTTTGATATGTCCTTGGTTTATGCTTGGTTATTGTTATAGTTTACAAACTCACATGCAATCATAAAGGATAAAATCAGTTTTTGTAACATGCTTGAAGGAAGGAACTCAAATTAACGCTACAACCTTGTGAGACTTGAGCCTTAAACGTTCTTTTTGGAGAGTTATTAATCTGTGATTCTTTGTTCTCTAAAGTTGTTGCATGATCTCATTATTTTTTGCTTGGTTGCTACTTAGAATGGTGTTTCATCATTTAGTTCCAAATACTAGAACTCATACCCGTTCCATTCAAAGCATGACATTGATTTGCATAACACATATCAAGATGAAGTTGTGTAGTGACCATCATAGCCAAATTGCCGTGACCCCTTTTCATATGTTTTGTAGGTTTAACCCCTTTGAGCCTTGTTTAGCCTATGTTCTTTGTTAACCCCATTATCCTTACCTAGCCTAGTGTAGGACTATCCATACCCTTGTTCTTAAAGGATAGTGGAGCATAACTTAAATGAATTCGTTTTGATCTACATTATGCAGTAAATTAAGTGTGGGGGAATGATTGGTTGGTTTAAGCTCAGTTCTACATTTTGTGTTTCAAAAGAAAAGAAAATTCGTGGAAAAAAGAAAAGAAAAAGAAAAAGTTGTGAAAAGAATGAAAAAGAGTTTGAAAAGAAGAAAGAATGAGTTTAAGAGTGTTGATTGTTGAAGAAAGGGTCCAAAACATCAAATCTGGCCCTAAAATGTGTAAATCTCCCCTTTTTGTTCAAAGTTAAATTTCTGCATTCCAAAGTGAATTCTAAGTGTTGATTTCATTGCTTTGCTTGCTATTCTTTAAGAACCCTTGTTTTCCATATCCTTTCTTTGTTAACCAACACCCCAAGCCCCGTTACAACCCTTTAACTTTGATCTTGGGTGTTGTGTGTTTCAATATGTGGAGTTTGGAATTGGTATGAGCATATGGCATCACTGGTTCTCGCATCTAAGTAGTAGCATTCTGTTCATGAGATCATATTCATATATGCATTAATAACTCAAGAAAAGTGCTATCTTTGTTGCAACATATGTGAGTATTAGTATTAGTTTTCATGTTTACATCAATCTTCTCACATATACCTAGTGTAGGGTGTGTAGTTAGAAAATTTGAGTGAAAATTGAGTGCATATCTAGTAAGGAATTGAGGGAATTCTCTAAGGCATGTTACTACATTCAAAATGTTGTTTTAATTGGTTAAATGTGAACTAGTAAGTGGTGACTGTGATTAAGTATTCATTCAAGGGTAAGGATGACTAAAATCTGTGCAAGTGATGATTTTTAATATGTCATGTGCATTGGAAATCCCTAAGGTAATTGTTGGAAGGTTTAGATTGAGTTTTGTTTCTTTTGTTTTTCTCGAGGACTAGCAAAAGCTAAGTGTGGGGGTATTTGATAGGAGCATATTTACATCACTTAGTTAGCTTCTTAGTTATTTTAGTCTTTTAAGCCATTTTCGTGTGTTTTCAGGTTCTAAGGGCTAAAGGAGCAAGAAAGTGCATTTTGGTTCCTTGTGTAGCAGTTTTAGGCTTGGGATGGATTGCACATGCTTGGAGCTAAGTGGATGGACGAAATTGAAGATCAAATGAGCTTAGGATTGAATGAAGAATGAAGAGTTCAAAATTGGAAGCCAAAGTTTCTAAAGTTGGAAGTTTCTATTCTTGGTGGTTTCCATTCTTGAAAGTTTCTATTCTTGGCTAAGAAGTTTCCTAATCCTTCCTCACCTATGTTCCAGCCATAAAAGGGTTCCAAAACAGGTTAGGTTGCCTCATTACATGTTTCTAGAAGTCCTAAAACCTTTCCCTAACCTTGCCACATATCTCCTTTCCCTTTTCTTCCAAAATCTGCCACATAAGTGCCTTTCCCTTTCTCTCCACAACCTTGCCGCACAAGGGATCCTCTTCTTACCGATTTTCTGACCCAAAATCACATTCCCTTTGTGTTCTATGCCTTGCCGCACAAGGAGGAGCCTTTCTTACTTATTTTAGGCCTCAAAACACATTCCTAAATCTGTCTTACAATTCTGCCGAATTTCCTTTCCTATTCTCTTTAATTCCTGTACCTTACTTGCCTATTTTCTGCCCAAAAATACTTCCCCTTTCTCTTACAAATCAATGCACACCTTCTTTCCCTTTCTCTCTTAATTTCTGACCTTTAAAACACATTCCTTTTCTCTCCTACATATTCTGCCGAATTTTACTTTCTTATTCTCTTTGATTTTCTGATTCTTTCTTACCTATTAAATTGTGGAACCATAATAGCTAAGTATTGAACCTTTCCTATTATTTTCTGATTGCCTTTCAACCCTAACCCTATAAATAAAGCCATCCGCACCATTTAGTCTCTCTCTCACTCTCTGGACAGATTCTCTGCGTCCATTCCATCCACCTATCTACCTATCCATCCTCTACCACCCATTCACGCCAGAATTCCTTCCCCAACCCTAGCCGCACCTATCCTTCACCATTCTCCATAGTTTCTGACCTAAAACAACCCCTGCCGTACTATACATCCATCCTAGCCATAAACCCTTCTACACCATTCATAATCCCAAAACTCACCAACAACCCTTGTGCCGTAGCAAAGAGGAAGGAGGAGAGCCCTTGGACGTGCTTGTTGTTCAGTTTGGATCGCTGGAGCGTTTAGGTGTTTTCTTTCTTTTGTTTTCAATGTATAAACTTGTTATTCTTTGTTCTGTGAGTATGAGGAACTAAACCCCTCTTAGCTAGGGGGGATTCGAAACCATGATTATACTTGCAATGTGAATTGATTACTTTCAGTTGTGATTTCATAAGTTGTGAATTCAATTTGTTTAACTGCTTGATGGATAACTTATTCTTGTATGTTGATTGAGGGTCGACACTTAGTTTGCATGCATGAGTTTGATGCTAGAATATAAGGGAGTTTCACCTAATAGTTACAAACTTATATTCACAAGTAGTGGAGGTCGCTTATAAACGATCGCGTTAAATGAATTCTTGGCAGGAGTTTCATGCTCATCATAGTAACGAATGCCTCGTCAATACTTATAGTTTTCATGATGCTTAATGATCTTTGATTGTGTCGTTATTGTGCTGTTCACGTAAAGGACTTTTGAAGAATGCTTTGAATTGTTGTATGCGCTTTCCCATCCAATTCAATAACTTAAGGAGAACTTGAAGGTTAATTTAAGCGGACCTAATTAACCTGGGGTGTTGAGGTTCATGATTTATCGAAAGAACAACTGAAAATTGGTTTATGTGCAAGTGTGTCATGTGTGGAGAAGAACCCTCTAGCTAGCCCATCATCCATAAGTTTTACCAAATTTGTCCAAAATCTGTTTTAGTTTACAATCTGTTTATTTTGTTTTCAAATTCGTCAGAATCAAATCCCCCTTTATTTTGAAGTGTTAGATTAGTTAAAATCTGTTTTGATTTGTGTTTTTAAGTTTCTTGAGTCAAGTTAAAATCTATTTTCGTCCAAAGTAGTGTTTAAAGTTCAAAACTGCCCAGTTTGTGTTTTTAGGCAATTTTGAGTGTTTTTGTGCTGTTTTGAGTCTTTTGAGTTGTTTTAGTGTTTTAGAGTCTAGTTTTGCATTCTTTGAGTCTAGTTTAGTGTTTTAAACTTTGTTTTAATGATTTTGAGTCAGTTTTGAGGTTTTAGCAAGCCCTCCTAATCCCCGGTCCAGAACGATCCCTACTTGCATCTATACTACAATTGTCAACAAGAGGGTTAAATTTGTGTGCTTATATATTTCGCATCAAGGAGCTTTGGTGGACAAGACACCCATGGCTGCCAAGACCTTGATTGCTAACCGAGCGTTGAACGCTCAACAATATGAAGGTGTTGGACAGAGAAGCAACTCACGGCAACAAGTCAATGAGGTAAGTGTCGTTTCTGATTTGCAATCTCAAATAACTAATCTTACTTCTATGTTCTCGCAGTTTATGGAAGGATGCAAAACGCAAGGAATGTCCCCTAGTGTGTATGGCGTATGCTCCATTCAAGGTCACCAATCCGAGAATTGTCCTCAATTGATTGAGAATGGTGGATGGGAAAGTGCAAACGCCATTGGCTATCAAGGCCCAAATCAGCTCGATATGATCCATATGCCAACACTTACAATCTGGGATGGCGTGATCACCCAATTTCAAATGGAAGGAGTCCCAACAATCCCAACAACAAGGAGGCTTTAGGCAGCAACCCCCGGGCTTCTACACTAAGCCATTCGCACCAACACAAGCACCACAACAAGCTGCTCAAACTAATTCAGGTACATCCATGGATAATGATCTAATTACTCAATTATTAACCTCTTTGGTGCAGGGACAGCAAAATCAAACCAAAACGATGCTCAATCAAGCTAAGGAGGTGGATGAGTTGAAGAAACAAATGGGCCAAATGGCAGAATTCATGGCATAATTCTGAGAACAAGGCAAACTTCCTAGCTCAACCGTTGTGAATCCAAATAGAGGTTTTGAATTCGCAAAGGCCATTCTATTGAGAAATGGAAAAGAAGTTGGAAAGGACCCCCAAACGTCAAAATCTGCCCAAACGGAAGACGAGAAGCTGCAACACGAAGAGGAAACCCAACACACACCCAAAGCAAGGAAGAAGACAACCTTGCCGTGCACTCCTAGCAGCCCTAAATCGGCCACCACTGGTAAGTTAGGTTCAAATTGTGTTAATTCTAACCTCATTCCATCCGATGCACCCTTTCCTCGCAGATTCATACAAACAAAGAAGGAGGAAAGCGAAAAGGACATTTTGGACACATTTAGGAAGGTGCAAGTCAACATTCCACTTCTAGATGCAATTAAACAAGTTCCCAAGTATGCTAAGTTTTTGAAGGAGTTGTGCACTAAAAGGAAGAGAGCTGCGAACAAAGAGGTGGTAAGAGTAAGTGAGAATGTCTTGGCCGTTTTGCAACGAAAATTACCACCTAAATGCAAAGATCCGGGCAGTTTTACAATTCCTTGTGTTATTGGCAATACTCGTTTTGAATCTGCTATGTTAGACTTAGGTGCATCCATAAATGTCATGCCATATTCAATTTATGCATTTATGAACTTGGGAGAATTGAAAAATGATGGAGTAATCATTCAATTGGCTGATAGATCTAACGCATATCCAAAAGGTGTTTTGGAGGATGTTTTAGTGCAGGTGAATCACCTAGTCTTTCCGGCGGACTTCTATGTGCTTGAAATGGAAGATTCGGACCGTTCCCCTCCATTACCATTCTTACTTGGCCGACCATTCATGAAGACTGCCCGAACAAAGATAGACGTATTCAAAGGAACATTAACCATGGAATTTGATGGGGAAGTGATTGATTTCAATATTTATGATGCTATGAGATTTCCTCATGATACCCACTCTTGTTTCTCTATTGATATAATTGACTCTTGTGCGCACGAATTCTTGGACAATTTGAGTAAGGATGCACTTGAAACGACCCTCACACAAGGCATAGGACTCAAAAACGAAGGATTAGCACTTAGGCATACCCACGACAACAACAAGGACATCCTTGCCGTGCCTATTCAGGAGGAATTGGTGGAAATGGTTGCTGCCCTCGAGTCAAATCTAGAACATATGGGTAAGTCTCCTAACCCAATTTCAATTCCCATTTCGACTAACAAGTTGCTTCCTTCCATAATCCAGCCACCTTCCTTAGAGCTTAAACCATTGCCTAGCCATTTGAAGTATATGTTTCTGGGAGAACAAGAGACGCTGCCCATCATCATCTCTTCTTCACTCACGGCACAAGAGGAGGACAAGTTGGTGAGAGTGCTTCGGGAATACAAAACTGCCATTGGGTGGACATTGGCAGATATAAAAGGAATTAGCCCAACCACTTGTATGCATCGAATACTATTGGAAGAAGGAGCCAAACCATCTAGAGAAGCACAACGCCTACTCAATCCACCCATGATGGACGTTGTGAAGAAGGAAATCATCAAGCTCTTAGATTGTGGAGTGATCTACCCAATTTCTGATAGCCGTTGGGTCTCTCCAGTCCAAGTGGTCCCTAAGAAGTCCGGAGTGATAGTTGTGAAGAATGAAGAGAATGAGCTTGTGCCTACTCGAATCCAAACAGGTTGGAGGGTTTGTATTGATTATAGGAAGCTCAACGCCACCACAAGGAAGGATCACTTCCCTTTGCCATTCATTGATCAAATGCTTGAAAGGTTAGCAGGTTATGCATTCTATTGTTTTCTTGATGGTTATTCTGGTTACAATCAAATTGTCATAGCACCTGAGGACCAAGAAAAAATCACTTTCACATGCCCATTTGGTACATTTGCTTATCGTCGCATGCCATTTGGATTATGCAATGCACCTGCCACATTTCAAAGATGCATGATGAGCATATTTTCAGATTATGTTGAGAAAATTATTGAAGTTTTTATGGATGATTTCAGCGTTTTTGGTGATTCATTTGATGGATGTTTACATAATCTCAGTTTGATCTTAAAACGATGCATTGAAACTAACCTTGTTCTCAATTGGGAAAAGTGTCATTTCATGGTTAAACAAGGCATAGTTTTAGGTCAAATCATCTCTGAAAATGGTATTGAGGTTGATAAGTCAAAGATAGATCTTGTACGTCACTTACCCTCTCCTACTTCGGTTAGAGAGGTTCGCTCTTTTCTGGGACATGCAGGTTTCTATCGACGATTTATCAAAGATTTCTCAAAGGTTTCCCAACCTCTTTGCCGACTCCTTCAAAAAGATGTGGCATTTGATTTCAATGAGGAGTGCACGGCATCCTTTACACAACTCAAGGAGTTGCTGACCTCAGCCCCAATTATTGTTCCACCTGATTGGAGTCTTCTTTTCGAGCTCATGTGTGACGCATCCGATTATGCTGTAAGGGCTGTTTTAGGACAAAGGAAGGACAAGAGGCTGCATGTCATCTACTATGCCTCACGGACATTGAATGATGCTCAATTGAACTATTCCACAACGGAAAAAAAACTTCTTGCTGTTGTCTTTGCTTTAGATAAATTTCGTTCATACTTAATTGGCACTAAAGTGATTGTATATTCTGACCATGCAGCCTTGAAGTATCTTCTCACCAAGAAGGAGGCCAAACCAAGGCTGATTCGTTGGATGCTCCTGCTACAAGAGTTCGACATTGAAATTCGGGACAAGAAATGGAGTGAAAACGTGGTGGCTGACCACTTGAGCCGTATGGTGCATGAAGAGGACTCTCTCCCTATTTCAGAGACGTTCCTGGATGAGCAATTGTTGTCCATTGAGGCAAGTGAACCATGGTACGCAGATTTAGTGAACTATTTGGTAACTCAACGTTTTCCAACCACTTTCACTAAACCCCAACGTGACAAACTTAAGAATGATGCACGATTTTATGTGTGGGATGATCCATATTTGTTGAAGTTTTGCCCAGATCAGAATGTTCGACGATGTGTGCACAATTCTGAGTTTAATTCCATTCTGGCCTTTTGCCACTCTTATGCATGTGGGGGTCATTTTGGCACCCAAAGAACAGCCCTTTTTGATGCAAATTCGTTGGATTTTATCACCCATTACTTCAAAAGTTGTTTCAAGCTGTTTTGGAGTGTTTTAGTATGTCTTGACATAAAAATCCGAAAATCTCATAAAAATTTGAAAAATTGTTTTGAAAATTCCAAAAAGAGTTGTTTTTGTTGTCTTAGGTACCTTCCAACACAATGATGAGGATTTGGTTTTTAATTGCATGACTGTTAAAGAGAGTTATAAACATGGATGAAAGTTTGATTTACTCTTTGGTTTATGCTTGGTTGTGGTTATAATTTTTTAATTCACATGTAATCACAAAAAGGAAAAATCAGTTTTTGTGACATGCTTGAAGGAAGGAACTCAAATTAATGCTACATCCTTGAGAGACTTGAGCCTAAAACGTTCTTTTGGAGAGTTATTAATCTGTGCATTCTTGTTTTCTAAAGTTGTTGCATGATCTCATTATTCTTTGCTTGGTTGCTACTTAGAAGGTGTTTCATCATTTAGTTCTAGAACTCATACCCATTTCATTCAAAGCATGACATTGATTTGCATAACACATATTCAAGATGAAGTTGTTTAGTTACCACCACAACCAAATAGCCGTACCCCCTTTGTCATATGTTTTGTAGGTTTAACCCCTTTGAGCCTTGTTTAGCCTATGTTCTTTGTTAACTCCATTATCCTTACCTAGCCTAGTGTAGGACTATCCATACCCTTGTTCTTGAAGAATAGTAAAGCATAATTTCAATGGAATTCCTTTTGTTGAACTTCTGGCAGAAAAACAAGTGTGGGGGAAGGGATTTGTGTGTATGTGTGTGCCAAGAGAAAGAAATAAGCCACGGGTAGAAAAAAAGAAAAATTCGTTGAAAAAGAAAAAGAAAAAGAACAAGTTTTGAAAAGAATGAAAAAGAGTTGAAAAATAAGTGAGAATGAGCTCACAAGTGTTGATTGTTGAAGGAAGGGTCCAAAACATCAAAACTCGGCCTTAGAGTGTGGAAATCTCCCCTTTTTGTTCAAAGTTAAAATTCTGCATTCAAAAGTGAATTCTAAGTGTCAATTTCTTTACTTTGCTTACTATTTCTTTAAGAACCTTTGTTTTCCATATCCTTTCTTTCTTACCCAACACCCTTAGCCCCGTCACAACGTTTTAACTTCGATCTTGGGTGTTGTGTGTTTCAATATGTGGAGTTTGGAATTGGTATGAGCATATGGTGTCACTGGTTCTCGCATCTAAGTAGTAGCATTCCATTCATGAGATCATATCTAAATATGCTTATTAACTCCAGAAAGTGCTTTCTTTGTTGCAACATATGTGAGTATTAGTTTTCATGTTTACATCAATCTTCTCACATATACATAGTGTAGGGAGTGTAGTTAGAAAATCTGAGTGCAAATAGAGTGCATATCTAGTAAGGAATTGAGTGAATTCTCTAAGGCATGTTACTACATTCAAAACGTTGTTTTAATTGATTAAATGCGAGCTAATCAATGGTGACCATAATTAAGTATGTGGTTATGGGTAAGGATGACCAAAATCTGTGTAAGTGATGATTTTTAATATGTCATGTGCATTGGAAATCCCCAAGGCAAATGTTGGAAGGTTTAGATTGTGTTTTGTTTCTTTTGTTTGTTTTGTTTTGCTCAAGGACTAGCAAAAGCTAAGTGTGGGGGTATTTGATAGGAGCATATTTACATCACTTAGTTCGCTTGTTTCCTTGCATTTAGGTTGTTAGTTCTTAGTTATTTTAGTCTTTTAAGCCATTTTCGTGTGTTTTCAGGTTCTAAGGGCTAAAGGAATAAGAAAGTGCATTTTGGTGCCTTTTGGAGCAGTTTTGGGCTTGGAATGGATTGCACATGCTTGGAGCTAAGTGGATGGACGAAATTGAAGATCAAATGAGCTTAGCATTGAATGAAGAATGAAGAGTTCAAAATTGGAAGCCAAAGTTTATAAAGTTGGAAGTTTCTATTCTTTGAGGTTTCCATTCTTGAAAGTTTCTATTTTTGGCTTAGAAGTTTCCTAATCCATCTTCACCTATGTTCCAGCCACAAAAGGATTCCAAAATATGTTGGGACACTTAATTACTTGTTCTAGAAGTCCTAAACTTGCCCTAAAGTCCATGCCGCACCACCCTTTCACATTCCTCTTCCTTGCCGCATAAAACACCACCTTTCTTTCCTATTTTCTGACCCAAAATCACATTCCCCCTTTGTTTCAATCCTTGCTGCACAAGGGAGAGGTTTTCTTGCCTATTTTCTACCCAAAAATACTTCCCCTTTCTCTTACAAATCAATGCCACACCTTCTTTCCCTTTCTCTCTTAATTTCTGACCTTTAAACACATTACTTTTTTCTCCTACACAATTCTGCCGAATTTCACATTCCTATTTCTCTTTAAATTCTGATTCTTTGTTACCTATTAAATTGTGAGACATAATAGCTAAGTTATGAACCTTTCCTATTATTTTCTGATTGCCTTTCAACCCTAGCCCTATAAATAAAGCCATCCGCACCATTTAGTCTCTCTCTCTCTCTGGACAGATTCTCTGCATCCATTCCATCCACCTATCTACGTATCCATCCTCTACCACCCATTACCACCCATTCTACACATCTTAACCCCTTGTGCCGCAGCAAAGGAGAAGGAAGGAGACCCCTGGACGTGCTTGCATTCAAGACGTTGGATTGCTGGAATGTTTCTAGGTGTAATCTATCTTTGTTTTCAATGTTTAATTTAATTTCTCTTTGTTTTGCTGTGAACATAAGGAGCTAAACCCTTTTGGCTAAGGGTGATTTCAAAGCCATGATTATGTGTGCAATTTGAGTTGATAAATTCCAGTTATGAATTCTTGAATTGTGAATGCAATTGGCTTGACTATTTGATTAAGAACTTATTTGTGTTTGTTGATTGAGGGTCGACACTTAATTGGCATGCATAAATATGATGCTAGAGTATAAAGGAGTTTCACATAATCGTTACAAACTTATATTCATATGTAGTGAAGGTTGCTAGTCACAATCGCATTAAGTTCAATTCCTAGCACGAGTTTCATGATGTCATAGTTACAAGTGCTTTGTCAATGCTTATGATTTTCATTGAATGTAATGATCTTTGATTGTATCTCTATTATGATGTCATGTAGGGGACTTCTGAAGAATGCTTTGGGTTGTCGAATGATGTCATCCAATCCAATAATACAAGGAAAATCTGAGGGTTAACTAGTGATGTCACGGTTAATTTGGGGCATTGTCGTTTATAATTCAATGAATGATTAACTGGAAATCGAGTCGTTTACATACATGTCATGTGTGGAGAAAGAGCCTCTAGCTAGCCCATCATCCATCCAATTCACCAATTTCGTGCAAATCTGTTTAGTTTTAGTTTCTGTTTTGGTTTTAGCTTAATTTCGTCCAAAACCCAATCCCCCTTTAATTAAGTGTGTTAGATTAGTTAGAAGTGTGTTTAAATCTGTCCAAATTAGTGTTTTGAGTCTCACTAGTCTAGAATTCGTCCAAATCAGTCCCTAGTGTCTGTTTTGAGTCTTTTTGGTTGTTTTAAGCTGTTTTGAGTCTTTTAAGTTTGTTTTAAGTCTTGTGAGTCTTGTTAAGTGTTTTTAACTTTGTTTTTATGTTTTTGAGTCAGTTTAGAGGTTTTAGCAGGCCCTCCTAATCCCCGGTCCAGAACGATCCCTACTTGCATCTATACTACAATTGTCAACAAGAGGGTTTAATTTGTGTGCTTAACTTGTTTCGCATCAAGTGTTGCTTTTCAACTCCCGTTTACATTTATTCCCTGGTAAGTTACGTTCTAAGTGGATTGGACCTTTTGTTGTTACTAATGTTTTTCCACATGGTGCAGTCCAAGTTCAAAGCTTAAGGAACGGACAAGAATTCAAGGTGATGATAGGAGCATATTTACATCACTTAGTTAGCTTGTTTCCTTGCATTTAGGTTGTTAGTTCTTAGTTATTTTAGTCTTTTAAGCCATTTTCGTGTGTTTTCAGGTTCTAAGGGCTAAAGGAGCAAGAAAGTGCATTTTGGTGCCTTTTGGAGCAGTTTTAGGCTTGTGATGGATTGCACATGCTTGGAGCTAAGTGGATGGACGAAATTGAAGATCAAATGAGCTTAGGATTGAATGAAGAATGAAGAGTTCAAAATTGGAAGCCAAAGTTTCTAAAGTTGGAAGTTTCTATTCTTGGAGGTTTCCATTCTTGAAAGTTTCTATTCTTGGCTTAGAAGTTTCCTAATCCTTCATCACCTATGTTCCAGCCATAAAAGGGTTCCAGAACATGTTAGGTTGCCTCATTACATGTTTCTAGAAGTCCTAGAACCTTTCCCTAACCTTGCCACATATCTCCTTTCCCTTTTCTTCCAAAATCTGCCACATAAGTGCCTTTCCCTTTCTTTCCACAACCTTGTCGCACAAGGGATCCTCTTCTTACCTATTTTCTGACCCAAAATCACATTCCCTTTGTGTTCTATGCCTTGCCGCACAAGGAGGAGCCTTTCTTACTTATTTTGTGCCTCAAAACACATTCCTAAATCTGTCTTACAATTCTGCCGAATTTCCTTTCCTATTCTCTTTAATTCCTGCACCTTACTTGCCTATTTTCTGCCAAAAAATACTTCCCCTTTCTCCTACAAATCAATGCACACCTGCTTTCCCTTTCTCTCTTAATTTCTGACCTTTCAAACACATTCCTTTTCTCTCCTACATATTCTGCCGAATTTTACTTTCTTATTCTCTTTGATTTTCTGATTCTTTCTTACCTATTAAATTGTGGAACCATAATAGCTAAGTATTGAACCTTTCCTATTATTTTCTGATTGCCTTTCAACCCTAGCCCTATAAATAAAGCCATCCGCACCATTTAGTCTCTCTCTCGCTCTCTGGACAGATTCTCTGCATCCATTCCATCCACCTATCTACCTATCCATCCTCTACCACCCATCACCACCCATTCTACACACCTTAACCCTTTGTGCCGCAGCTTTACAAAGGAAGAAGGAGAGGATTAACTTGAAGCCGTGCCTAGCCATTCAAGACGTTGGATTGCTGGAACGTTTCTAGGTGTAATCTATCTTTGTTTTCAATGTTTAATTTAATTTCTCTTTGTTTTGCTGTGAACATGAGGAACTAAGCCCTTTTGGCTTGGGGAAGATTCAAAGCCATGAATATACTTGCAATATAAATTGATTACCTTCAGTTGTGATTTCATAAGTTGTGAATTCAATTTGTTTAACTGCTTGATGGATAACTTATTCTTGTATGTTGATTGAGGGTCGACACTTAGTTTGCATGCATGAGTTTGATGCTAGAATATAAGGGAGTTTCACCTAATAGTTACAAACTTATATTCACAAGTAGTGGAGGTTGCTTATAAACGATCGCGTTAAATGAATTCTTGGCAGGAGTTTCATGCTCATCATAGTAACGAATGCCTCGTCAATGCTTATAGTTTTCACAAGGCTTAATGATCTTTGATTGTATCGTTATTGTGCTGTTCACGTAAAGGACTTTTGAAGAATGCTTTGAATTGTTGTATGCGCTTTCCCATCCAATTCAATAACTTAAGGAGAACTTGAAGGTTAATTTAAGAGGACCTAATTAACCTGGGGTGTTGAGGTTCATGATTTATCGAAAGAACAACTGAAAATTGGTTTATGTGCAAGTGTGTCATGTGTGGAGAAGAACCCTTTAGCTAGTCCATCATCCATAAGTTTTACCAAATTTGTCCAAAAATCTGTTTTAGTTTACAATCTGTTTGTTTTGTTTTCAAATTCGTCAGAATCAATTCCCCCTTTATTTCGAAGTGTTAGATTAGTTAAAATCTGTTTTGATTTGTGTTTTTAAGTGTCTTGAGTCAAGTTAAAATCTATTTTCGTCCAAAGTAGTGTTTAAAGTTCAAAACTGCCCAGTTTGTGTTTTTAGGCAGTTTTGAGTGTTTTTGTGCTGTTTTGAGTCTTTTGAGTTGTTTTAGTGTTTTAGAGTCTAGTTTTGCATTCTTTGAGTCTAGTTTAGTGTTTTAAACTTTGTTTTAATGATTTTGAGTCAGTTTTGAGGTTTTAGCAAGCCCTCCTAATCCCCGGTCCAGAACGATCCCTACTTGCATCTATACTACAATTGTCAACAAGAGGGTTAAATTTGTGTGCTTATATATTTCGCATCAAATTTTTGGCACCGTTGCCGGGGATTAGCAACTTTGCTAATCCCTTGTTTCCTTTTCGTGTATTTTTTTTTTCTTTGTTTCTGTTTGTGTTTCTGTTTGTGTCTTGTACTTTTGATATTTGATTTAGTTTTATTTCTTTGATTTCAAGTACTAGAGGAGTAAGACATGGATTTTGCAAACATTCAAGCTCAATTGGCAAGTCTTACTTCCCAATTGTCCCAGATTGCCGAAACAACCACAATGCACACTGCTCAAACTCATCAACGTGTTCAATTCGCTGTGAATGAAGATGCTTGGGGTTATCAAGGCTATGATCAATCAAGGGACAACATGTTTTCCAACACTTACAATTCAGATTTGAGTGATCATTCAAACTCTATGCGGTGGGAATCTCAACAAGTTCAACCCGAAGACTATTGGCAGCCATATGAGGAGTTTTATTCAAGACCTATGCAGCCACCACAACCTTCCCCACCACAATTCCAATCGAATTCAAGTATGTCCATGAACTATAATGAAATTCTTGATGAATTAATTTCTTTGACGCAGGGCTTACAACAAGAAGAATATTCGCAGCCATCTGAGGAGTTTTATCAACGGCCACATGCACCATTACAGCCTCCACCACAATCTGCCCAAACAAACTCAGGTATGTCTTTGTGTAATGATAACATTATTCAATTAATCACCTCTTTGACACAGGGAGTAGAAAATCAAAACAAGGAGATGAAAGACCGAGTCAAAAGAGTGGACGAATTGGAGAAGCAAGTTGGGCAGATTATGGAGTTCATGGTGCAGATTCAAGAGCAAAGTGAACTCTCCAACTCAACTATTGCAAATTCGAGGGAAGATTTCGAAAACCATGATGCTATCACTTTGGGAAGTGCTATGGAGGTTGGAGCTGACCTAAAAACGTCCAAACATAGCCTAGAAGTGGATAAGGAGCTGCTGATTGAGGAGGAGGAAGAAGACATACACACAGCAAGGGTAGAACAACCCTTGCCGTAGCCCCCTAAGCCCTCTCAACCGCCCACCACAAGTAAGGACGTCCCAAATTCATTTAATTCTAATGTTATTCCTCCAAATGTCCCTTTTCCTCGCAGGTTTTTAATTCCCAAGAAAGATGAGAGTGAAAAAGACATTGTGGAAGCCTTTCCAAAGGTGCAAAGTGATATCCCAATTCTTGGCACACCAAAACAAGTTCCAGATTGTGTTGAAGTGTTCAAAGAACCATGTACACCAAGAAGAAGGAGTCAAGAGAAGGAAGTGGCAGGAGAATGTGTAAAATGCATCAAGGAGGACATATATGAGACAACAAAGCCCAAAGAAGTTGAGTTTGAGGACACGGGACAAGTCACAACCATCCTAGTCAATCTGGCCAAGTCCAACATTCCTGAAACATTCAAAAATGTGGTGTTTGTAATTGAGTTTGTGTCGGAGCAAGCAAGTAAGCCATCTTCTCCAATTTCAATTCTATTTTCTACTAACTGGCTCATTTTAATGATTCAGGCACCCACACTAGAATTTAAACCACTGCCGGATCATTTCAAGTATCACCTTCCATTCAAAGATGAATTCCATACCCTGGCCTCCAATGAAGCTTAATTGGAGGTATCGTCCGGCTGCAAGACGTAGAAGCAAGCGCTTCTTGGGAGGCAACCCATGCATTCAACAAAGGAGGACCTAGGACTCACTCCAATTCCAGATTTGCGTTCCTAAACCCTTCTCTTTGTTGTTGTTTCTATTCTGCCATGTTTAGTTTGTTGATTCATTGTTTGTTAGCTTGCTTGTTTTTTGTGTGAGTTTATGCTTGAAACATTGAGGACAATGTTTGATTTAAGTGTGGGGGGTGTAAACAAGTTATTTTGCATGAAATTCGTGGGATTTTACCACCCATTACTTCAAAAGTTGTTCCTTGCTGTTTTGAAGTGTTTTTAAGCTGTTTTGGTGTATTTTAGTGTGTTTTGGCATAAAAATCCGAAAATCTCATAAAAATTTGAAAAATTGTTTTGAAAAACCCAAAAAGAGTTGTTTTTGTGTCGTTTTTGTGTGTTTGTGTCTTAGGTACCTTCCAACACAATGATGAGGATTTGGTTTTTAATTACATGGCTGTTAAAGAGAGTTATAAACATGGATGAAAGTTTGATTTACTCTTTGGTCTATGCTTGGTTGTGGTTATAATTTATGAATTCACATGCAATCATAAAGGAAAAATCAGTTTTTGTGACATGTTTGAAGGAAGGAACTCAAATTAACGCTACAACCTTGTGAGACTTGAGCCTTAAACGTTCTTTTGGAGAGTTATTAATCTGTGATTCTTTGTTTTCTAAAGTCGTTGCATGATCTCATTATTTTTTGCTTGGTTGCTACTTAGAATGCAGTTTCATCATTTAGTTCCAAATACTAGAACTCATGCCCATTCCATTCAAAGCATAACATTGATTTGCATAACACACGATCAAGATGAAGTTAATTAGTGAACCACCACAGCCAAAAAGTCGAACCCCCTTTTCATATGTTTTGTAGGTTTAACCCCTTTGAGCCTTGAGCCTATGTTCTTTGTTAACCCCATTATCCTTACCTAGCCTAGTGTAGGACTAACCATACCCTTGTTCTTGAAGGATAGTGGAGCATAACTTAAATGAATTCGTTTTGATCTACATTATGCAGTAAATTAAGTGTGGGGGAAGGATTGGTTGGTTTAAGCTCAGTTCTACATTTTGTGTTTCAAAAGAAAAGAAAATTCGTGGAAAAAAGAAAAGGAAAAGAAAAAGTTGTGAAAAGAATGAAAAAGAGTTTGAAAAGAAGAAAGAATGAGTTTAAGAGTGTTGATTGTTGAAGAAAGGGTCCAAAACATCAAATCTGGCCCTAAAATGTGTAAATCTCCCCTTTTTGTTCAAAGTTAAATTTCTGCATTCCAAAGTGAATTCTAAGTGTTGATTTCATTGCTTTGCTTGCTATTCTTTAAGAAACCTTGTTTTCCATATCCTTTCTTTGTTAACCAACACCCCAAGCCCCGTTACAACCCTTTAACTTTGATCTTGGGTGTTGTGTGTTTCAATATGTGGAGTTTGGAATTGGTATGAGCATATGGCATCACTGGTTCTCGCATCTAAGTAGTAGCATTCAGTTCATGAGATCATATTCATATATGCATTAATAACTCCAGAAAAGTGCTTTCTTTGTTGCAACATATGTGAGTATTAGTTTTCATGTTTACATCAATCTTCTCACATATACCTAGTGTAGGGTGTGTAGTCAGAAAATTTGAGTGAAAATTGAGTGCATATCTAGTAAGGAATTGAGGGAATTCTCTAAGGCATGTTACTACATTCAAAATGTTGTTTTAATTGGTTAAATGTGAACTAGTAAGTGGTGACTGTGATTAAGTATGCATTCAAGGGTAAGGATGACTAAAATCTGTGTAAGTGATGATTTTTAATATGTCATGTGCATTGGAAATCCCTAAGGCAATTGTTGGAAGGTTTAGATTGAGTTTTGTTTCTTTTGTTTTGCTCGAGGACTAGCAAAAGCTAAGTGTGGGGGTATTTGATAGGAGCATATTTACATCACTTAGTTAGCTTGTTTCCTTGCATTTAGGTTGTTAGTTCTTAGTTATTTTAGTCTTTTAAGCCATTTTCGTGTGTTTTCAGGTTCTAAGGGCTAAAGGAGCAAGAAAGTGCATTTTGGTGCCTTTTGGAGCAGTTTTAGGCTTGGGATGGATTGCACATGCTTGGAGCTAAGTGGATGGACGAAATTGAAGATCAAATGAGCTTAGGATTGAATGAAGAATGAAGAGTTCAAAATTGGAAGCCAAAGTTTCTAAAGTTGGAAGTTTCTATTCTTGGAGGTTTCCATTCTTGAAAGTTTCTATTCTTGGCTTAGAAGTTTCCTAATCCTTCATCACCTATGTTCCAGCCATAAAAGGGTTCCAAAACATGTTAGGTTGCCTCATTACATGTTTCTAGAAGTCCTAGAACCTTTCCCTAACCTTGCCACATATCTCCTTTCCCTTTTCTTCCAAAATCTGCCACATAAGTGCCTTTCCCTTTCTTTCCACAACCTTGCCGCACAAGGGATCCTCTTCTTACCTATTTTCTGACCCAAAATCACATTCCCTTTGTGTTCTATGCCTTGCCGCACAAGGAGGAGCCTTTCTTACTTATTTTGTGCCTCAAAACACATTCCTAAATCTGTCTTACAATTCTGCCGAATTTCCTTTCCTATTCTCTTTAATTCCTGCACCTTACTTGCCTATTTTCTGCCCAAAAATACTTCCCCTTTCTCTTACAAATCAATGCACACCTTCTTTCCCTTTCTCTCTTAATTTCTGACCTTTAAAACACATTCCTTTTCTCTCCTACATATTCTGCCGAATTTTACTTTCTTATTCTCTGTGATTTTCTGATTCTTTCTTACCTATTAAATTGTGGAACCATAATAGCTAAGTATTGAACCTTTCCTATTATTTTCTGATTGCCTTTCAACCCTAGCCCTATAAATAAAGCCATCCGCAACATTTAGTCTCTCTCTCGCTCTCTGGACAGATTCTCTGCATCCATTCCATCCACCTATCTACCTATCCATCCTCTACCACCCATCACCACCAATTCTACACACCTTAACCCTTTGTGCCGCAGCTTTACAAAGGAAGAAGGAGAGGATTAACTTGAAGCCGTGCCTAGCCATTCAAGACGTTGGATTGCTGGAACGTTTCTAGGTGTAATCTATCTTTGTTTTCAATGTTTAATTTAATTTCTCTTTGTTTTGCTGTGAACATGAGGAACTAAGCCCTTTTGGCTAGGGGAAGATTCGAAGCCATGAATATACTTGCAATATAAATTGATTACCTTCAGTTGTGATTTCATAAGTTGTGAATTCAATTTGTTTAACTGCTTGATGGATAACTTATTCTTGTATGTTGATTGAGGGTCGACACTTAGTTTGCATGCATGAGTTTGATGCTAGAATATAAGGGAGTTTCACCTAATAGTTACAGACTTATATTCACAAGTAGTGGAGGTCGCTTATAAACGATCGCGTTAAATGAATTCTTGGCAGGAGTACGAATGCCTCGTCAATGCGTATAGTTTTCACAAGGCTTAATGATCTTTGATTGTATCGTTATTGTGCTGTTCACGTAAAGGACTTTTGAAGAATGCTTTGAATTGTTGTATGCGCTTTCCCATCCAATTCAATAACTTAAGGAGAACTTGAAGGTTAATTTAAGCGGACCTAATTAACCTGGGGTGTTGAGGTTCATGATTTATCGAAAGAACAACTGAAAATTGGTTTATGTGCAAGTGTGTCATGTGTGGAGAAGAACCCTCTAGCTAGTCCATCATCCATAAGTTTTACCAAATTTGTCCAAAAATCTGTTTTAGTTTACAATCTGTTTGTTTTGTTTTCAAATTCGTCAGAATCAAATCCCCCTTTATTTTGAAGTGTTAGATTAGTTAAAATCTGTTTTGATTTGTGTTTTTAAGTGTCTTGAGTCAAGTTAAAATCTATTTTCGTCCAAAGTAGTGTTTAAAGTTCAAAACTGCCCAGTTTGTGTTTTTAGGCAGTTTTGAGTGTTTTTGTGCTGTTTTGAGTCTTTTGAGTTGTTTTAGTGTTTTAGAGTCTAGTTTTGCATTCTTTGAGTCTAGTTTAGTGTTTTAAACTTTGTTTTAATGATTTTGAGTCAGTTTTGAGGTTTTAGCAAGCCCTCCTAATCCCCGGTCCAGAACGATCCCTACTTGCATCTATACTACAATTGTCAACAAGAGGGTTAAATTTGTGTGCTTATATATTTCGCATTAGGTGAACGGGCACCGTTTGAAGCCATACTACGAGAACATTGTGGGGCAGGTTGTGGAAGAAGTTCCTTTCCATGCCGTGGGTACCAGTGCAGCTTAAACCGAGGAATCGTCCGGCTGCAAGATGTTAAAGCAAGCGCTTCTTGGGAGGCAACCCATGCATTCGAATAAAGAAGACCTAGGAACAACCGGCTCAAACCCAGATTTGCGTTCCTAACTCTACTCTTTATTGCATTTATTTTGGCATGTGTGTCATGTTATTTAGTTGTGTTGTTTGCTGTTTGCTTTCTGTGAGTTTATGTTTGAAACATTGAGGACAATGTTTGGTTTAAGTGTGGGGGGGAACACAAGTTGTTTTTGCATGATTTTCGTGGGATTTTATCACCTATCACTTCGAATGTTGTTTTTCAATGTTTTTAAGTGTTTTTAGTGTATTTTGAAGCATTTTAGTGTGTTTTGAAAAGATAATCCGAAAATTTCATAAAAATTTGAAAAAGTGTTTTGAAAAACCCAAAAAGAGTTTTTTTTTGTGTGTGTGTTTGTGTCTTAGGGTACCTTCCAACACAATGATGAGGATTCGGTTTTTAATTGCATGACTATTAAGGAGAGTTATAAACATGGATGGAAGTTTGAATTGCTCTCTGGTTTATGCTTGATTATGGTTACAATTCATGAATTCATGTTTAATCAAAAAGGAGAAAATCAGTTTTTTTTGTAACATGCTTGAAGGAAGGAACTCAAATTAATGCTACAACCCTGAGAGACTTGAGCCTAAATGTTCTTTGGAGAGTTAAAAATCTGTGATTTTTGTTTTCTAAAGTCATTGCATGATCTCATCATTCTTTGCTTGGTTGCTACTTAGAAGGCGTTTCATCATTTAGTTCCAAATACTAGAACTCATACCCATTTCATTCAAAGCATGATATTGAAGTGCATAACACATAAACAAGATGAAGTTGTGTAGTGAACCAGTGCCAAAAAGCCTTACCTCTGTGCATTAAGTTTTGTAGGATTAACCCCCGTTGAGCCTTGTTTAGCCATTTTTCTTTGTTTACCCACGTTTTCCCTACCTAGCCTAGATTAGGACCATTCTTACCCTTGTTCTTAAGGCGTGGTGAAGCATGACCTAGAGTAAATTCCCTTTGTTCATTATTGGGGCAGCAAACAAGTGTGGGGGAAGAGATTTTTGTGTGTGGCTGTGTGCCAAAGTATGATAGGAGCATATTTATGCGACTTAGTTGGCTTGTTCTTGTGCATTTATGTTGTGTTTTCTTAGTTATTTTAGTGTTTAAAGCCATTTTCGTGTGTTTCTAGGTCCTAAAGACAAAATATGCAAGAAGATGCATTTTGGAGCATTTTGGAGCAAAATTGGGCTTGGAATGGATATCACATGTTTGGAGCAAAAGGAACGGACGAAATTGAAGACTTGAAGATGTAAGGATTCCTAATCAAAGAAGGATTCCTAATTGAAGATGGATTCCTAGAAGAATGATGATTCCTACTCACATAAGGATTCCTACTCAAACAAGGATTCCTACTTGAAGTAGGAAAGTTAAGCCAAGGTTTCCTATTTTGGTTTGCCTTTCCTAATCCTTAATGTTTCCAAATTCCAGCAACTTTGAAGGCTTCCTTTGCATTCTAGGACACAAATTGAAGGACCTAGACCACCTAAGAACCCTTGCCGCACCTCCTTACCCCTTTCTTCTTCCTTGCCGTGCAAGGGAGAGGGTTATTTCCTGTTGCCTTGCACTAAAACACATTCCTTTTTAATTTAAAGTCCTGGCCGCACATCCCTGGCACTTTCCCTTAGTTTTCTGATTTTGTTTCCTCTTTCTAGATGCTTTTGACTTAATTTCTGATTACCAAAATAAGTTAGGGTTTTAATTTCCCTAAAACCTTTAAATAAACTTCCTTGTTGCAGCCACAAATCATCCATCCACACAACCTGTCTCGCCAGAATTCCTTCCCCAACCCTAGCCGCACCTATCCTTCACCATTCTCCATAATTTCTGACCAAAAACACTCCCTGCCGCACCATACATCCATCCTAGCCATAAACCCAGCCTTCTACACCATTCATAATCCCAAAAACTCACCAACAACCCTTGTGCCGCAGCAAAGAGGAAGGAGGAAAGCCCTTGGATGCGCCTGCCATTCAAGTTAGGATTGCTGGAGCGTTTAGGTGTTTTCTTTCTTTTGTTTTCAATGGATAAACTTGTTATTCTTTGTTCTGTGATTATGAAGAACTAAATCCCTTTTGGCTAGGGGAAGATTCGAAGCCATGAACATACTTGCAATATGAATTGATTACCTTCAGTTGTGATTTCATAAGTTGTGAATTCAATTTGTTTAACTGCTTGATTGATAACTTATTTGTGTATGTTTATTAAGAGTGCACACTTAATTTGCATGCATGAATATGATGCTAGAATATAAGGGAGTTTCACCTAATAGTTACAAACTTATATTCACAAGTAGTGGAGGTCGCTTATAAACGATCGCGTTAAATGAATTCTTGGCAGGAGTTTCATGCTCATCATAGTAACGAATGCCTCGTCAATACTTATAGTTCTCATGATGCTTAATGATCTGTGATTGTATCTTTATTGTGCTGTTCACGTAAAGAACTTTTAGAGAATGCTTTGAATTGTTGTATGCGCTTTCCCATCCAATTCAATAACTTAAGGAGAACTTGAAGGTTAATTTAAGCGGACCTAATTAACCTGGGGTGTTGAGTTTCATGATTTATCGAATGAACAACTAAGAATTGGTTTATGTGCAAGTGTGTCATGTGTGGAGAAGAATCCTCTAGCTAGCCCATCATCCATAAGTTTTACCAAATTCGTCCAAAATCTGTTTTAGTTTACAATCTGTTTGTTTTGTTTTCAAATTCGTCAAAACCCAATCCCCTTTTACTTTGTTGAGTCATATTAGTTAGAAATTGATTTAGTTTGTGTTTTTGAGTGTTTTGAGTCAAGTTAGAATCTATTTTCGTCCAAAGTAGTGTTTAGAGTCTAAAACTGCCCAGTTTGTGTTTTTAGGCAGTTTTGAGTGTTTTTGTGCTGTTTTGAGTCTTTTGAGTTGTTTTAGTGTCTTAGAGTCTAGTTTTGCATTCTTTGAGTCTAGTTTAGTGTTTTAAACTTTGTTTTAATGATTTTGAGTCAGTTTTGAGGTTTTAGCAAGCCCTCCTAATCCCCGGTCCAGAACGATCCCTACTTGCATCTATACTACAATTGTCAACAAGAGGGTTAAATTTGTGTGCTTATATATTTCGCATCAAATTTTTGGCGCCGTTGCCGGGGATTAGCAACTTTGCTAATCCCTTGGATTTTTTTTCTTTCTGTTTACTTTTAGTTTGTTTAAGTTTCTGACTTTGTTTGTTTCTTGTTTTTAGGTACTAGTTTATGACTCGAAGCTCTCAACCTGTTCAAAAGAATATTTTGGAATTTGACGACGATTTTGAGAGGACTTTGAGAAGGCAGAGGAACCAGCAAGAATTTAATCCACCTAGCCCTGAACCTGAGCTTGAAGAACTGGTGCTAGAAGAGGAAGAGGAGCCCACGGCTCAATTGTTGGAGGAAGTGCAAACCATGGCAGCGGACAATCGAACAATCAAGGAGCTCTCTGCTTCGGGATTTGCCAATGCCGCCCCCCTATGTATTCAATACCCTAGGGCTGCCCAAGACAAGACTGATGAGTTTGAGTTGAAGTCCAGTTTGTTGCACCACATCCCAAAGTTCCATGGGCTGTCCATGGAGGATCCAAACAAACACTTGAAGGAGTTTGAAGTGGTGTGTTCAAGCATGACCCCTATCAATGTGGATGGAAGCATATTGAAGATGAAAGCTTTTCCATTCTCTCTAATGGACAAAGCTAAAGATTGGTTGTATGAACTAGCCCCCGAAACTGTCACATCATGGGAGAGCATGAAACGGGCGTTTTTGGAGAAGTTTTACCCAACTTCTCGAGTCATTCTTCTACGCAAAAGGATAAGTGGAATTCAGCAAGACGAAGGTGAATCATTTCCCACTTATTATGAACGTTTTAAATCTCTTGTTGCTTCATGTCCACAGCACCAAATGAAGGAGGAGCTTCTTCTTCAATATTTCTACGAAGGGCTTCTACCAATTGAACGCCAAATGCTAGATGCCTCAGCGGGAGGAGCGTTGGTGGACAAGACACCCATGGCTGCCAAGATCTTGATTGCTAATCGAGCTTTGAACGCTCAACAATATGAAGGCGTTGGACAAAGAGGAACCCCACGGCAGCAAGTAAATGAGGTAAGTTCCACATCTGACATTCAATCCCAATTAACTAATCTTACTTCCATTGTGTCTCAGATGGCTGAAGGAATGAAGATGCATGGATCAAGTGTGTGTGGCGTGTGTTCTATCCAAGGACACCCCTCTGATAAGTGCCCGCAACTAATTGAGAATGGTGGATGGGAATCTGTCAATGCAGTGGGTTTTGGAGGCCAAAACCAACCAAGGAACGATCCATATTCCAATACGTATAATCCAGGTTGGAGAGACCATCCAAATTTCAAGTGGAGGGAGCCCCAACAATCTCAACAACAAGGAGGTTTTAGACAGCAACCCTCAGGCTTCTACACCAAGCCATATGCACCCACACAAGTTCCGCAACAATCTGCCCCAAATGCTTCAGGTACATCTCTAGATAATGATACACTTCTTAAGCTATTGACCAATTTGTCTCAAGGGCAAGAAAATCAAGCCAAAGCAATGCAAAATCAAGACAAAAGGGTGGATCATTTGGAGAAACAAATTGGGCAGATTGCAGAATTTGTAGGGAAATTTCGAGACCAAGGCCAACTCCCTAGTTCCACCATTCCAAATCCAAAGGGAGGTTTCGAAACTGCAAAAGCCATATTGTTGAGAAGTGGAAAAGAAGTTGGGGCAGGAACACAACCATCAACATCAGGTCACAAAGAGGATGAAAAACTTCAATTTGAAGAGGAGGGACAAAGCCAACCCACGGCAAGGAAGGATACACCTTTGCCGCAGGCCCTAAGTGCTCCTAAACCATCAAATCTGTCCAACAAGGGTAAGAATGTGTCAAATTCAATTCCTACTAATGTTTTTCCTTCGAATGTTCCTTTTCCTAGCAGATTCATGCAAACAAAGAAAGAGGAAGCTGAAAAGGACATTCTAGAGACATTTTGGAAAGTTCAAGTCAATATACCACTTTTGGATGCAATTAAGCAAGTTCCAAGGTATGCCAAGTTTCTGAAGGAGTTGTGCACAACTAGGAAGAGAGTTTCAAACAAGGAGGTTGTGAAGGTAAGTGAAAATGTTTCAGCCGTATTGCAACGTAAACTGCCCCCTAAATGCAAAGATCCCGGCAGTTTTACGATTCCTTGTGTAATTGGCCATACTCGTTTTGAATCTGCCATGCTTGACTTAGGTGCATCTATAAATGTCATGCCTTATTCCATTTATGCATCTATGAACTTGGGTGAATTGAAAAAGGATGGTGTGATCATACAATTGGCTGATCGTTCTAACGCTTATCCAAAAGGAGTATTGGAGGATGTTTTAGTGCAGGTGAATCATTTAGTCTTCCCGGCTGATTTTTATGTTTTGGACATGGAAGATTCAGCCCATTCCACCTCTTTGCCGATTCTCCTTGGTAGGCCATTCATGAAGACGGCCCGCACCAAGATTGATGTGTTCAAAGGAACGTTGTCAATGGAATTTGATGGGGAAGTGATTGATTTCAATATTTCTGAAACCATGAGATATCCTAATGATGATCACTCTTGTTTTTCTATTGATATTATTGATTCTTTGGCGCAGGGGTATTTGGAAGATTTGAATGACGATGCACTTGAAAAGGTCATTACAAGAGGGATGGAGCTCAACAACAAGTGGGCAGAACCCATGCTAACCCACGGCATACATGAACCCATCCATGCCGTGCCCCCTTGTGAGGAATTCATTGAGATGGCTGCTGCCCTTGAGTCGTTACCCAAGCATGATGGTAAGTCTCCTAACTTTGATTCAATTCCCATTTCGACTAATAAGTTGCTTCCTTCAGTAATTTAGGCACCTACCCTTGAACTTAAACCGTTACCAAACCATTTGAAGTACGTTTTCTTGGGGGAAAAAGAGACCTTACCTGCCATTATTTCCTCATCCCTCACGGTACAAGAAGAAGAGAAGCTAGTGCGTGTTTTAAGAGAGTTCAAATCTGCCCTTAGTTGGACCTTAGCCGACATCAAGGGGATAAGCCCTACAACCTGTATGGATCACATATTTCTTGAGGAGGGGGCCAAACCAACTAGAGAGGCTCAACGCCGTCTCAACCCTCCGATGATGGAAGTTGTGAAAAAGGAGATAATCAAGCTACTTGATTGTGGAGTGATCTATCCAATCTCCGATAGTCGTTGGGTTTCCCCTGTGCAGTGTGTTCCAAAGAAATCTGGAGTGACTGTGGTCAAGAATGCTGAAGAGGAGCTTGTGCCTACTCGAATCCAAACAGGTTGGAGGGTTTGTATCGATTATAGGAAGCTCAACACCACCACACGAAAGGATCACTTCCCATTGCCATTCATTGATCAAATGCTTGAAAGGTTAGCAGGTTATGCATTTTATTGTTTCCTTGATGGTTATTCTGGTTATAACCAAATTGTCATAACACCTGAGGACCAAGAAAAAACCACTTTCACATGCCCATTTGGTACATTTGCTTATCGTCGTATGCCATTTGGTTTATGCAATGCACCTGCCACATTTCAAAGATGTATGATGAGCATTTTTTCTGATTATGTTGAGAAAATTATTGAGGTTTTCATGGATGATTTCAGCGTTTTTGGTGATTCATTTGATGGGTGTTTGCATAATCTCAGTTTGATCTTAAAACGATGTGTTGAAACTAACCTTGTTCTTAATTGGGAAAAATGTCATTTCATGGCTAAACAAGGCATAGTTTTAGGTCATATCATCTCTGAAAATGGTATTGAGGTTGATAAGTATAAAATAGATCTTGTACGCTACTTACCCTCTCCTACTTCGGTCAGAGAGGTTCGTTCTTTTCTTGGTCATGCAGGATTCTATAGACGATTTATCAAGGATTTTTCCAAGATTGCACAGCCCCTATGCCGTCTCCTACAAAAGGAAGTGTCGTTTGAATTTAACGAGGCGTGTGAGAAAGCATTCAACCATCTCAAGGCCTTACTGACCACGGCACCAATCATCACTCCACCAGATTGGAGCATTCCCTTCGAGCTCATGTGTGATGCATCAGATTATGCACTTGGAGGTGTTTTGGGCCAAAGGAAAAACAAGCAGCCACATGTCATTTATTATGCTTCACGCACCTTAAATGATGCCCAATTGAATTATTCCACAACTGAAAAAGAACTCTTGGCTGTTGTATTTGCATTAGATAAGTTTCGATCTTATTTAATTGGCACTAAAGTCATTGTTTTCACTGATCATGCAGCCTTGAAGTACTTGTTCACCAAAAAGGAAGCTAAACCAAGACTCATTCGCTGGATGCTTTTACTTCAAGAGTTCGACATTGAAATAAGGGACAAGAAAGGATGTGAAAACGTGGTGGCTGACCACCTAAGTCGGATGGTGCGTGAAGAGGAGTCCATTCCCATTTCAGAAAGGTTTCCGGATGAGCAACTACTGTCCATTGAGGTAAGTATACCTTGGTATGCTGATTTGGTCAACTATTTGGTGTCTAAGCAGATTCCAAACACTCTAAGCAAGTCCCAACGTGATAAACTTAAAAAGGATGCACGTTTTTATGTTTGGGACGACCCATATTTGTGGAAATTTTGCCCTGATCAAATCGTGCGTAGATGTGTTCATGAATCTGAGTTTAACCCAATTCTAAGCTTTTGCCATACATATGCATGTGGTGGACACTTTGGCACACAGCGCACTGCCCTTAAGGTTCTTGAATGTGGATTTTATTGGCCTACTTTGTTTAAAGATGCTCGAACTTTTTGCATAACATGTGATCGCTGCCAAAGGACAGGAAATTCAGGCCAAAGAGACCAAATGCCGCAGACTCCAATTCTTGTTGTTGAAATTTTTGACGTTTGGGGTATTGATTTTATGGGTCCTTTTCCTTCTTCTTTCGGTTTCACTTACATTTTACTTGCGGTTGATTATGTGTCGAAGTGGGTGGAAGCCAAAGCCACCCGCACTAATGATTCTAAAGTTGTGGCAGGTTTTGTGAAATCTAACATTTTTTCCAGATTTGGGATGCCGAGAGTACTTATAAGTGATGGTGGGTCTCATTTTTGCAATCGCACCATTGAGGCACTACTCAAGAAGTACAATGTGACACATAAGGTTTCAACACCTTATCACCCCCAAACAAGTGGCCAGGCCGAGGTCTAGAATAGGGAAATCAAGCAGATTTTAGAGAAAACCGTTGGGCCAACTAGAAAGGATTGGAGCTTGCGTTTGGAGGATGCACTGTGGGCATATCGAACGGCTTACAAAACGCCCATTAGCATGTCCCCATTTCGGCTCATCTATGGCAAGCCATGCCATTTACCCGTGGAGCTTGAGCACAAGGCACATTGGGCGGTCAAGACCTTCAATATGGATGTGGACATGGCTGGAAATCACAGAAAGCTGCAATTGAATGAACTTGAAGAGATTAGGCATGATGCTTATGAGAATGCTCGAATTTACAAAGAGAAGACCAAGGCATTCCATGATAAGATGATTCGAGGCAAAACATTCTCAATTGGGCAGAAAGTGTTGCTATTTAACTCCCGTCTTCGTTTATTCCCTGGTAAGCTACGTTCTAAATGGGTTGGTCCATTTGTTATTACTAATGTTTTTGTGCATGGTGCAGTCCAAATACAAAGTTTGAAAACTGGACAAGAATTCAAGGTGAATGGACATCGATTGAAGCCCTACTACGAGAACTTTGTTGAGCATGTAGTGGAGGAGGTTCCCCTGCAGGCCGTGGGCTCCAATGGGGAGTGAATGAGTTCTTCGTCCGGCTGCAAGACGTTAAAGCAAGCGCTTCTTGGGAGGCAACCCATGTATTCAACAAAGGAAGACCTAGGAATCACTCCAATTCCAGATTTGTGTTCCTAAACCCTTTTCTTTGTTGTTGTTTCCATTCTGCCTTGTTTAATTGTTTATTTGTTGTTGTTTGTTTGTTTGTTTTTTGTGTGAGTTTATGCTTGAAACATTGAGGACAATGTTTGATTTAAGTGTGGGGGGGGTAACAAAGTGTTTTTGATGAAATTCGTGGGGTTTTATCCCCCATTGCTTCAAAAGTTGTTCCTTGCTGTTTTTAAGTGTTTTTAAGCTGTTTTGGAGTGTTTTAGTGTGTTTTGCCTTAAAAATCCGAAAATCTCATAAAAATTTGAGCAAAGAGTTGTTTTTGTGTGTTGTTTGTGTCTCAGATACCTTCCAACACAATGATGAGGATTTGGTTTTTAATTGCATGACTGTTAAAGAGAGTTATAAACATGGATGAAAGTTTGATTTACTCTTTGGGTTATGCTTGGTTGTGGTTATAATTTATGAATTCACATGCAATCATAAAGGATAAAATCAGTTTTTGTAACATGCTTGAAGGAAGGAACTCAAATTAACGCTACAACCTTGTGAGACTTGAGCCTTAAACGTTCTTTTGGAGAGTTATAATCTGTGCATTTGTTGTTTTCTAAAGTCGTTGCATGATCTCATTATTCTTTGCTTGGTTGCTACTTAGAAGGCGTTTCATCATTTAGTTCCAAACACTAGAACTTATGCCCATTTTATTCAAAGCATGACGTTGATTTGCATAACACACGATCAAGATGAAGTTAATTAGTGAACCACCACAGCCAAATAGCCGAACCCCCTGTGTTATATGTTTTGTAGGTTTAAACCCCGTTGAGCCATATTTAGCCTATGTTCTTTGTTAACCACATTATCCTCACCTAGCCTAGATTAGGACCATCCATACCCTTGTTCTTGAAGCATAGTGAAGCATGACTTAAAAAGAATTCCTTTTGATTGACTTCTTGCAGAAAAACAAGTGTGGGGGAAGGGAGTTGTGTGTGTGTGTGCGCCAAGAAAAAGAAATAAGGCACAGGTAGAAAAGAAAAGAAATTTCGTGGAAAAAGAAAAGAAAAAGAAAAAGTTATGAAAAAAAAAGTGAAAAAGAGTTGAAAATTAAGAGAAAAAGAGTTCTAAAGTGTTGATTGTTGAAGGAAGGGTCCAAAACATTGAATTCGGCCCTTGAGTGTGTAAATCTTCCCTTTTTGTGTTCAAGTTGATTTTTGCATTTAAAGTGAATTCTAAGTGTTGGTTTCATTACTTTGCTTACTATTTCTTTAAGAACCTTTGTTTTCCATATCCTTTCTTTCTCACCCAACACCCCAAGCCCCGTTACAACCCTTTAACTTCAATCTTGAGTGTTGTGTGTTTCAATATGTGGAGTTTGGAATTGGTATGAGCATATGGTGTCACTGGTTCTCGCATCTAAGTAGTAGCATTCCATTCATGAGATCATATCTAAACATGTTTATTAACTCCAGAAATTGCTTTCTTTGCTATAAATATGTGAGTGTTCGTTTTCATGTTTACATCAATCTTCTCACATATACCTAATGTAGGGTGTGTAGTCAGAAAATGTGTGTGAGAATTGAGTGCATATCTTGTAAGGAATTGAGTGAATTCTCTAAGGCATGTTACTACATTCAAAACATCGTTTTAATTGGTTAAATGTGAACTAGTAAGTGGTGACTGTGATTAAGTATATGCTCAAGTGTTAAGTTGACTAAAATCTGTGGGAATGATGATTTTTAACATGTCATGTGTATTAGAAATCCCTGAGGCAAATGTTGGAAGGTGTAGGTTGTGTTTTGTTTATTTTGTTTCGTTTGTTTTCTTTTGTTTGTTTGTTTTGCTCGAGGACTAGCAAAAGCTAAGTGTGGGGGAATTTGATAGGAGCATATTTATGCGACTTAGTTGGCTTGTTCTTGTGCATTTATGTTGTGTTTTCTTAGTTATTTTAGTGTTTAAAGCCATTTTCGTGTGTTTCTAGGTCCTAAAGACAAAATATGCAAGAAGATGCATTTTGGAGCATTTTGGAGCAAAATTGGGCTTGGAATGGATATCACATGTTTGGAGCAAAAGGAATGGACGAAATTGAAGACTTGAAGATGTAAGGATTCCTAATCAAAGAAGGATTCCTAATCAAAGAAGGATTCCTAATCAAAGAAGGATTCCTAATTGAAGATGGATTCCTAGAAGAATAAGGATTCCTACTCACATAAGGATTCCTACTCAAACAAGGATTCCTACTTGAAGTAGGAAAGTTAAGCCAAGGTTTCCTATTTTGGTTTGCCTTTCCTAATCCTTAATGTTTCCAAATTCCAGCAACTTTGAAGGCTTCCTTTGCATTCTAGGACACAAATTGAAGGACCTAGACCACCTAAGAACCCTTGCCGCACCTCCTTACCCCTTTCCTCTTCCTTGCCGTGCAAGGGAGAGGGTTATTTCCTGTTGCCTTGCACTAAAACACATTCCTTTTTAATTTAAAGTCCTGGCCGCACATTCCTGGCACTTTCCCTTAGTTTTCTGATTTTGTTTCCTCTTTCTAGATGCTTTTGACTTAATTTCTGATTACCAAAATAAGTTAGGGTTTTAATTTCCCTAAAACCTTTAAATAAACTTCCTTGTTGCAGCCACAAATCATCCATCCACACAACCTGTCTCGCCAGAATTCCTTCCCCAACCCTAGCCGCACCTATCCTTCACCATTCTCCATAATTTCTGACCAAAAACACTCCCTGCCGCACCATACATCCATCCTAGCCATAAACCCAGCCTTCTACACCATTCATAATCCCAAAAACTCACCAACAACCCTTGTGCCGCAGCAAAGAGGAAAGAGGAAAGCCCTTGGATGCGCCTGCCATTCAAGTTAGGATTGCTGGAGCATTTAGGTGTTTTCTTTCTTTTGTTTTCAATGTATAAACTTGTTATTCTTTGTTCTGCGATTATGAGGAACTAAATCCCTTTTGGCTAGGGGAAGATTCGAAGCCATTAACATACTTGCAATATGAATTGATTACCTTCAGTTGTGATTTCATAAGTTGTGAATTCAATTTGTTTAACTGCTTGATTGATAACTTATTTGTGTATGTTTATTAAGAGTGCACACTTAATTTGCATGCATGAATATGATGCTAGAATATAAGGGAGTTTCACCTAATAGTTACAAACTTATATTCACAAGTAGTGGAGGTCGCTTATAAACGATCGCGTTAAATGAATTCTTGGCAGGAGTTTCATGCTCATCATAGTAACGAATGCCTCGTCAATACTTATAGTTCTCATGATGCTTAATGATCTGTGATTGTATCTTTATTGTGCTGTTCACGTAAAGAACTTTTAGAGAATGCTTTGAATTGTTGTATGCGCTTTCCCATCCAATTCAATAACTTAAGGAGAACTTGAAGGTTAATTTAAGCGGACCTAATTAACCTGGGGTGTTGAGTTTCATGATTTATCGAAAGAACAACTGAAAATTGGTTTATGTGCAAGTGTGTCATATGTGGAGAAGAATCCTCTAGCTAGCCCATCATCCATAAGTTTTACCAAATTCGTCCAAAATCTGTTTTCGTTTACAATCTGTTTGTTTTGTTTTCAAATTCGTCAAAACCCAATCCCCTTTTACTTTGTTGAGTCATATTAGTTAGAAATTGATTTAGTTTGTGTTTTTGAGTGTTTTGAGTCAAGTTAGAATCTATTTTCGTCCAAAGTAGTGTTTAGAGTCTAAAACTGCCCAGTTTGTGTTTTTAGGCAGTTTTGAGTGTTTTTGTGCTGTTTTGAGTCTTTTGAGTTGTTTTAGTGTCTTAGAGTCTAGTTTTGCATTCTTTGAGTCTAGTTTAGTGTTTTAAACTTTGTTTTAATGATTTTGAGTCAGTTTTGAGGTTTTAGTAAGCCCTCCTAATCCCCGGTCCAGAACGATCCCTACTTGCATCTATACTACAATTGTCAACAAGAGGGTTAAATTTGTGTGCTTATATATTTCGCATCAAAGTATCAAAAGAGGCACGGGTAGAAAAAAAAAAAAAAAAAAAAAAAAAACAAAGGAAGAAGAAGAAAATTCGTGAGAAAAAGAAAAGAAAAACAAAAGTATGTGAAAAAGTGTGACAAAGGTTCAAAATAAGTGAGATTAAGCTCACAAGTGTTGGTTGTTGAAGAAATGGTCGAAAAAGTTGAATTCGGCCCTAAGTATGTGTGATCTTCCCTTTATGTATCAAAGTTTGTGGCTGCGTTTCAAAAGGGAGTTCTAAGTGTCATATTCATTACTTTGCTCACTATTGCTTTAAGAACGTTTGTTTTCCTTTCCTTTCTTTGTTAGCCAATACCCCTAGCCCCGTTACAATCCTATACTTCAATCTTGAGTGTTGTGTGTTTTAATATGTGGAGTTTGGGATTGATATGAGCATATGGTATCCCTGGTTCTCGCATCTAAGTAGTAGCATTCCATTCATGAGATCATATCTATACATGCTTAATAACTCCAGAAATTGCTTTCTTTGTTATAAACATATGTGAGTGTTCGTTTCCATGTTTACATCAATCTTCTCACATATACCTAGAATAGGGAGTGTAGTTAGAAAATATGAGTGAAAATAAGAGTGTACCTAGTGAGGAATTGTGTGAATTCTCTAAGGCATGTTACTACATTCAAAACATTGTTTTAATTGGTTAGATGCGAGCTAATGAATGGTGACTGTGATTAAGTATGTGCTAGAGAGTGGGGATGACTAAAATCTATGGTTATGATGATCTTGAATATGTCATGTGTGTTGGAAATCCCTGAGGTGAACGTTGGAAGGTCTAGTTTGTTTGGTGTTTGTTTTGTTTTGTTTCGTTTTGCTTGAGGACTAGCAAAAGCTAAGTGTGGGGGAATTTGATAGGAGCATATTTATGCGACTTGGTTAGCTTGTTTTCATGCATTAATGTCCTTAGTTCTTAGTTAATTTTGTATTTTAAGCTATTTTCGTGTGTTTGTAGGGTCTAAGTGTCAAAATGGCAAAAAGAAGCAGTTTGGAGCATTCTAAAGCATTTTTGGGCCAAGATTGGGTAGTGCAAGCATGGAGGCAAGTTGATGGACGAATTTGAAGATAAAAAGGCTTGAAATCAGCTCAAAAGATGGAGGAAAGAAGTCAAAGATAAAGAAGATAAGAAGTTAGCAAGAAATATGGAACATTATCCAAATCTTATCTCATCTTATCCAAATCTTATCTCATCTTATCCAAAACATTATCCTATCTTATCTTGACTTTCCTAATCCAAATACACAAAGGTTTCAGCTACAGCGAAGGAGTCCTAAACACTTTGGGATACTTAATTCCCAGCTAGAGAGGGATGCCGCACCTATTTCCTTATTCTAGAGGGATTTGGTCCATTTAATTCCCCAAAACTTCAAGGATTTTGATTTCTAGAAGGGTTAGGAGTCCAAAACCTACCTAAACACTTTCCCAGCCGTGACCTAGCCTTCCCCTATATATATATATGATTGTGCGGCACATATTGAGTCTCTTTACACATCCCTTCGCATCTTAACCATTCTAAACACCTTCCACCACCCATCCACACCACCTTTGCCCATCCATAACCCCTACCAGCCACCTGTGCTGCAGCCTTGCAAGCAGGAAGGAGATGAGGAGCAGCTTTGGAGCGTGTTGCACCCAATCTGGAGTGCTGGGCGTTCTTAGGTGTTTTCTACCTTATGTTTCGATGTTTAATTTAATTTTCCTTTGTCTTGCTGTAATCATGAGAGGCTAAACTCGTTTTTAGCTAGAGGCTACTTTGAAACCATGATTTTGTGTGTGATATGACTTGATAAATTTCAGTTACAGATTCTTGAAGTATGAATGCAATTGGCTTAACTGTTTGAATTAGAACTTATTTCTGTTTGTTGGTTGAGGGTCGACACTTAATTGGCATGCGTAAATTTGATGCTAGGATATAAGTGAGTTTCACATAATCGTTACAAACTTATGTTCACAAGTAGTAAAGGTTGCTGGAACAATCGTGTTAAGTTCAATTCTTGATGTGAGTAACATGATGCCATAGTTATGAATGCCTCGTCAATGCTTATGATTCTCATTGAGCATAATGATCTCTGATTATGTCTCTATTATGATGTCATGTAGGGAAATTGATGAAAATAATTTGGTTGTAGATGAGTTGTCCGTCCAATTCAATGAAATTAGGAGAATCTGAGGGTTAATTAGTGACTGACACGGTTAATCTGGGGCATTGTCATTCGTAATTCAATGAAAACGTAACTGGAAGTCAAGTTATATGCATATAAATCATGCGTGGATAAGGAAACCTCTAGCTAGTTCACCATCCATCCTAAAAACCCAATTTCGTCTAAATTTGCCTAGTTTAAAGTCTTTGTTTGTTTTAGTTTAGTTTCACTTTAAAACCAATCCCCATTCACTTGTTTGAGTCAAATTAGTTAGAATCTGTCTTAGTTTGTGTCTTTGTGTGTTTTGAGTCAAATTTAATTCAATTTTCGTCCAAAGTTGTGTCTAGTGTCTAGAATCTGTCCAATTAGTGTTTTTAAGCAGTTTTGAGTATTTTGAACCTGTTTTGAGTCTTACTAGTCTATTTAGAGTCTTTAGAGTCTTGTTTTGCTTATTTGAGTCAGTTTATGTTAGACTAGCAAGCCCTCCTAATCCCCGGTCCAGAACGATCCCTACTTGCGTTTATACTACAATTGATAACAAGAGGGTTTAATTTGTGTGCTTAACTTTAATCACATCAGGTATCCCTCACTTGCCTAATTTCTGGACCTAAATCAGCAAGGAAATCCTTTTTCCTTGCCTTGCAAGGCATTCCCTTACCCTTTCCATCCTTGCCGCACCTACTTGCCCAATTCTCGTAGGATTCTGACTTTAATTCCTATTTCCCTTAAAGTTTTGGTTTAATTTCTGTTTCCTGAATTGTTTCCTAGCTTTATTACCCTAAGTCTTTAAATAAAACATCTGTGTGCCGCATTAAAGGTTCCATTCATTCACCCCTTCATCCATTCACCTTTGCCGCAACTTCCTTTCACCCTAAACACATTGCTGACCCCAAAACACATCCCATACACTTCACCCACCTTTGTGCTGCAGCAAGGAGAAAGAAGGAAGGACTCTTGGATGTTCAAGCTTGATTGTTGGAGCATTCTAGGTGTAATTCATTCTATGTTTACAATGTTTAATTTCTTTTCTTTTCGTTTTGCTATAAACATGAGTGGCTAAACCCCTTTTGGCTAGGGGTGATTTCATAGCCATGATTATGTGTGCAATTTGAGTTGATAAATTCCAGTTACAAATTCTTGAATTGTGAATGCAATTGGCTTAACTGTTTGATTAAGAACTTATTTGTGTTTGTTGATTGAGGGTCGACACTTAATTGGCATGCATAAATCTGATGCTAGAGTATAAGGGAGTTTCACATAATCGTTACAAACTTATATTCATATGTAGTGAAGGTTGCTAGTCACAATCGCGTTAAGTTCAATTCCTAGCATGAGTGACATGATGTCATAGTTGCAAGTGTTTTGTCAATGCTTAAGATTTTCATTTGTATCTCTATTATGATGTCATGTAGGGGACTTTTGAAGAATGCTTTGGGTTGTCGAATGATGTCATCCAATCCAATAATACAAGGAAAATCTGAGGGTTAACTAGATGTCACGGTTAATTTGAGGCATTGTCGTTCATAATTCAATGAAGGAGTAACTGGAAATCGAGTCGTTTGCATACATGTCATGTGTGGAGAAAGAGCCTCTAGCTAGCCCATCATCTATCTTATTTCCCAAATTCGTTTTCAAAGCTGTTTAGTTTTACAATCTGTTTTGTTAGTTTAAATTCGTCCAAAACAAAACCCCTTTTTACTTTCTTGTTTCAAAGTGTTGAAAATCTGTTTTGTTTCTGTTTTTAAGTATTTTGAGTCAAGCCCTAACCTTATTTTCGTCCAAAATTATGTTTAGTGTCAGAAACTGCCTAGTTAGTGTTTTTAGGCAGTTTTGAGTGTTTTTAGCCTATTTTGAGTCTTGTTAACTTGTCTTGAGTCTTTTGAGTCTTTTCAAACGTTTTTAACTTTGTTTTAATGTTTTTGAGTCAGTTTTGAGGTTTTAGCAAGCCCTCCTAATCCCCAGTCTAGAACGATCCCTACTTGCATCTTTACTACAATTTGACAACAAGAGGGTTTAATTTGTGTGCTTAACTTGTTTTGCATCAAATTTTTGGCGCCGTTACCGGGGATTAGCAATTGCTAATCCCTTGGATTTTTCTTTCTGATTGTTTTTTTAGTTTGTTTAAGTTTCTGACTTTGTTTTGTTCTCTTGTTTTTAGGTACTAGTTTATGACTCGAAGCTCTCAACCTGTTCGTAAGAATATTTTGGACTTTGACGACGATTTTGAGAGGACTTTGAGAAAGAATAAGAATCAACAAGAGCCCCAACCATCTCAACCTGCCCCAAATCTTGAAGAAGACGAAGTATAAGTGGAGGGGGAGGCCACGGCTCAGATTTTAGAGGAAGCACTAGCCATGGCAGTGGACGATTGAACAATCAAAGAGCTTTCTGCCTCGGGATTGGACAATGCCGCACACCTATGCATCCAATACCCCACGGCTGCTCAAGGCAAGGCTGAGGAGTTTAAGTTGAAGTCCAGTGATAGGAGCATATTTGTGCGACTTAGTTAGTGTGTTTTCTTGCATTTACTTAGTTATTTATTGCTGATTATAGTATCTTAAGTCATTTTCGTGTGTTTGTAGGTCCTAAAAGCAAAGTTGGCAAAAAGATGCGATTTGGAGCATTTTAGAGCAGTTTTGGGCTTGGAATGGATAGCACAAGTATGGAGCATGATGAATGGACGAATTTGAAGTTCAAGAGAGGCTAGGAATGTGCTAAAGAGTTAAAGAAATAAATTCAAGTCATTGAAGATAAGGAATCAGCTACAAAGAAGGAGAATTATCCAAAACCTTATCCAACCTTATCTTATCCAAACTAACCTTATCTTATCTTACCTTATCTTATCATATCCTAATCCTTTCCTAACTTAATTCCTGCTGCAAAAGGGTTTTAATTTCAGTTTAGGAGACATAAAAACCTGATTTCTAGGAACCTTATCCTCTCCTACAAAGGTGACGCACCCTTGTCCTTGATCCCTTGGGTTTTTGACCTTCTAGATGTCCTATTTCCTGCTAGGATTACATAACCTTTTCCCCTTAGGATTATGTTATTATTTTCCTACACAAACTACATTTTGTAATCCTTTTCCTACACTACATGTTTGTGCCGCACCTCCCCCTATAAATTGACCCTTTTGCTGCACCATTCACACCACCATCTCTCATTCATACATCTCTACACTACCATTCAGCCATACCCTCATTGTGCCGCAACTTGCAAGCAAGGAAAGAGGGAATTTGGAGCGTTTTCTAGGTGTTTTCTATCTTTGTTCAATGTTTAATTTTATTTATATTTGTTTGATTGCGAACATGAGGAACTAATTTCTTTATAGTTAGAGGCGAATTCAAAGTCATGGACATATGTTTTATATGAATTGATTTCCTCCAATTATGATTTCATGAATCGTGAATGTGGTTTGCTTAACTGTTTTATTAAGAACTTGTTCTTGTGTGTTGATTAAGGATGCATACTTAGTTTGCATGCATGAATTTGATGCTAGAGTATAAGGGCGTTTCACCTAATCGTTATGAACTTATATTCACAAGTAGTAAAGGTTGCTAGTCACAATCATGTTAAGTAAATCCTAGGCAAGAGTAACATGCTTTTCATAGTTATGAATGCCTCGTCAATGCTTATGGTTTCCATAAAGCTTAATGATCTTTGTTTCGTGTCTCTATCATGCTTTTCATAGTTAGGGAGCTTAATAAAGAATGATTTGGGTTGTCGTATGCTTTTCATCCAATTCAATGAGTCTAGGGAAATCTGAGAATTAATTAGTTCTACACAATTAATTTGGGGCATTGTCATTCATGGTTTGTTGAAAGAATAACTAGAAATCAATTTATATGCATATGTTCATGTGTGGAGAAGGGCCCTTTAACTAGCCTTTCACCCGTTTTAAATCACCAAACTCGTTTTTCTAATGTTTTTATGCAAAATTTCTGTTTTAAGTCTTAATTTCGTCAAAAACAAACCCCCTTTCATTTAAATTTGTTTTTAGAGTCAAAACCTGTTTTGTTTTAGTCTTTTGAGTCTTTTAAGTTCTATTTTCGTCAGAACCAATTGTTAGGTTTAGAATTGAGTCTTTCTGATTGTTTCTTGTTGTTTTGAGTGTTTTAAGTTAGTTTAGACTCTATAGAGTCTAGTTTAGTGTTTTTGAGTCTTATTTGTGTTGATTAGCATCCCTAGTTAATCCCCGGTCTAGAACGATCCCTACTTACATCATTGCTACAATTGTCATCAATAGGGTTTAATTTGTGTGTCAAGTTAAATTTTCACATCAAATTTTGGCGCCGTTGCCGGGGGTTAGCAAATTTGCTAATCCCTTGTTTGCCGTGTGTTTTGTTTTACTTTGTTTTCTGATTTTGTTTTGTTTTCTTGTTTTAGGTACTAGTTTATGACTCGAAGTTCTCAAACAGTTCGTGAGCATATCTTGGAGTTTGACGACGATTTTGAACGAACATTGAGAAGGAAGAGGAGGCATCCAGAACCTAGTGAACCTAGTTCAAGCTTAGAGGCCGAATCTGAATTTGAAGAAGAAGAACAAACCATGGCTATGGATAATCGTACAATCAAAGAACTTTCAGCCTCGGGGTTGGCCAATGTTGCACCCCTTTGCATTCAATACCTCGCGGCTACTCAAGGCAAGACCGATGAGTTCGAATTGAAGTCAAGCTTGTTGCATCACATTCCCAAATACCATGGGCTATCCATGGAAGATCCAAACAAGCATCTTAAGGAGTTCGAAGTGGTTTGTTCGAGCATGACACCCATCAATGTCGAGGGGAACATTTTGATGATGAAGGCTTTTCCATTCTCTCTTTTGGAAAAGGCTAAAGATTGGCTTTATGAATTAGCACCCAGAACGGTCACTTCTTGGGAAAGCATGAAGAGGGCATTTTTAGAGAAGTTCTTCCCCACTTCGAGAGTCATTCTCTTAAGGAAGAAGATTAGTGGAATTCAACAAAGCCAAGGAGAGACATTCCCAGCATACTATGAGCGTTTTAAAGCCCTTGTTGCCTCATGTCCTCAACATCAAATAAAAGAGGAACTTTTACTTCAATACTTCTATGAAGGACTTCTTCCAATTGAGCGACAAATGTTAGATGCTTCAGCGGGAGGTGCATTGGTTGACAAAACACCAATGGCTGCAAAGATCCTAATCGCCAACCGAGCTTTGAATGCATAACAATACGAAGGCCTTGGACAAAGAGACCCCCCACGGCAACAACAAGTGAATGAGGTAAGTGCAATTTCTGAACTTCAATCTCAAATGGCTAATCTCACTGTTCTTTTGTCACAGGTTGTCGATGGATCGAAATTGCAAGGGATTACACAAAGTGTATGTGGCGTGTGTTCTATGCAAGGGCACCTCAACGATCAATGCCCGCAATTGATTGAGAACGGAGGGTGGGAATTTGCCAATGCCATGGGTTTTGGGAGCCAAAATCAGCCACGCAATGATCCTTACTCCAACACTTACAATCCGGGCTGGAGAGATCATCCAAATTTCAAGTGGAGGGAGCCTCAACAACCACAGCAACAAAGTGGATTTAGGTAGCAACCTCCAGGTTTCTATTCAAAACCATACGCACTTACACAACCCCAAGCACAACCTGCCCAAACCAAATCAGGTACGTCCGTTGATAATGATCAGAATTTTCAATTACTAACTTCTATGTCGCAGAGCATGCAAATTAGAGACAAAAAGGTGGATGATTTGGATAAGCGAGTAGGGCAGATTTCAGTGTTCCTAGGGCAATTCCAAGAACAAGGCAAACTTCCTAGCTCAACCATTGTGAATCCAAAGGGAGGATTTGAATCCGCCAAAACCATTATGTTGAGAAGTGGAAAAGAAGTTGGAACTGAGCCCCAACCATCCAAATCTGGTCATAATGAGGATAAAAACTTGCTGATCAAAGAGGAGGAGGGAGCCAAACCCACGACAAAGGTGGAGCAACCCTTGCCGCAGCCACATTCCAATCCTAAACTGTCCCCAACCACCAAGGTAAGTCCAAAATCGAATTCTTCAAGTTCTATTCCACTAAATGCACCCTTTCCGAGCAGGTTTAGACAATCAAAGAAGGAAGAGAACGAGAAAGACATTCTAGAAATGTTTAGGAAAGTGCAAGTCAATATACCTCTCCTTGATGCAATTAAGCAAGTTCCAAGGTACGCTAAGTTTTTGAAAGAACTTTCTACAACAAGGAGGAGAATTTCGAACAAAGAAGTTGTCCAGGTAAGTGAAAATGTCTCCGCTGTTTTACAAAGGAAATTACCCCCTAAATGCAAAGATCCGGGTAGTTTTACAATTGCTTGCGTTATTGGCAATACTAGGTTTGAACATGCTATGTTAGACTTAGGAGCTTCAATTAATGTCATGCCTTACTCAATTTATGCATCTATGAATTTAGGAGAGCTTAAAAACGATGGTGTTATAATTCAACTAGCCGATCGTTCTAACACATATTCGAAAGAAGTTTTGGAAGATGTTTTGGTACAGGTGGATAACTTGATATTCCCAGAAAATTTCTATGTTTTAGAGATGGAGGAGTCGCCCAATATCACCCCATTACCGATCCTACTTGGGAGGCCCTTCATGAAAACAGCACGCACCAAGATCGACGTGTTCAAAGGAACTTTAAAAATGGAATTTAATGGGGAGATTATTGATTTTAACATTTCTGTAGCTATTAAATTCCCTAAAGACGATCATTCTTGCTTTTCTATTGATGCATTTGATTTATTGGCGCAGGAATTCCTTGACTCATTGGATAAAGATCCCCTTGAAACAACAATTGCATAAGGAATTGGAATGAAGCCCTATCTGGCCGTACTTAGTGACGAACAAGCCGAGATTATGGCTGCCTTTGACTCATTGCCATGACATCTGGTACGTCTCCTAACCCAATTCCAATTCCCGTTTCTACTAATACGTTGTTACCTTCTGTGATTCAGGCCCCTATTCTTGAACTTAAGCCACTGCCGGATCATTTAAAATATGTCTTTTTGGGAGATGAAGAGACGTTGCCCGTCATTGTCTCTGCATCACTCACGGCAATAGATGAGGAGAAGTTGATTCAGGTGTTGAAAGAACACAAAACAGCCATTGGATGGACATTGGCTGACATTAAGGGAATTAGCCCTACAACATGCATGCATCGCATACTTCTAGAGGAGGGGACTAAACCAACTAGAGAAGCTCAACGCCGACTCAACCCTCTAATGATGGAAGTTGTGAAAAATGAGATTATCAAGCTTCTCGATTGTGGAGTGATTTATCCAATTTCGGATAGCCATTGGGTTTCACCGGTGCAAGTTGTTCCAAAAAAATCCGGAGTCACTGTGGTGAAGAATGCTGAGAATGAGCTTGTGCCAACCCGTATCCAAACAGGTTGGAGAGTGTGCATCGATTATAGGAAGCTCAACGCCACCACAAGGAAGGACCACTTCCCTTTGCCGTTCATTGATCAAATGCTTGAAAGGTTAGCCGGTCATTCTTTTTATTGTTTTCTTGATGGCTATTCAGGATATAATCAGATTGTCATAGCCCCGGACGACCAAGAAAGACCACTTTCACGTGCCCCTTTGGTACCTTTGACTATCGTCGCATGCCATTCGATTTATGCAATGCACCTGCCACATTTCAAAGATGCATGGTAAGTATCTTTTCTGATTTTGTTGAGAAGATTATTGAGGTTTTCATGGATGACTTTAGTGTATTTGGTGATTCGTTTGACGGTTGTTTGGAAAATCTCACATTAATCTTGCAACGATGCGTTGAAACTAACCTTGTGTTAAATTGGGAAAAATGTCACTTTATGGTTAAACAAGGCATAGTTTTAGGGCATATCATTTCAGAAAGGGGAATTGAGGTTGATAAATCAAAAATAGATCTTGAACGCTACTTACCCTCTCCTACTTCGATTAGAGAGGTTCGTTCGTTTCTTGGTCATGCAGGATTTTATAGGCGATTCATCAAGGATTTCTCAACCTTTGTGCCGTCTCCTTCAAAAGGAAGTGGTTTTCAAGTTTGACGAAGAATGTGAGAAGGCTTTCAACCAATTCAAGAAGATGCTAACCACGGCACCAATCATTATGCCGCCAGATTGGAGTCTTCCGTTTGAGCTAATGTGCGATGCTTCCGACTATGCATTAGGGGCTGTCTTAGGACAGAGGAAGGACAAAAATCTGCACGTCATCTACTATGCCTCAAGGACCTTGAACGATGCTCAATTAAACTACTCTACGACGGAAAAAGAACTTCTTGCCGTTGTCTTTGCTTTAGATAAGTTTCGTTCATATTTACTTGGTACTAAAGTCAGTCATTATTTACTCTGATCACGCAGCTTTAAAATACTTACTTACGAAGAAGGAGGCTAAACCAAGGCTTATTCGTTGGATGCTCCTACTTCAAGAGTTCGATATCGAAATCCGGGACAAGAAAGGAGTCGAAAACGTAGTGGCTGACCACCTAAGCAGATTGGTGCATGAAGAAGACCCAATTCCTATCCCTGAGACGTTTCTAGATGAGCAGCTGCTGTCCATTAAGGTAAGTGTGCCATGGTATGCCGATTTAGTTAATTATTTGGTTACTAAACAAGTTCCAAGTACCCTAAACAAGCAACAAGGTGATAAATTGAAAAAAGAGGCACGATTTTATGTTTGGGATGATCCATACTTGTGGAAGTATTGCCCCGATCAGATTATAAGTAGGTGTGTGCATAATTCGGAGTTTAACTCAATTTTAACTTTCTGTCACACTTATGCATCCGGGGGACACTTTGGCACACAACGCACAACCTTTAAAGTGTTAGAATGTGGATTTTATTGGCCAACGATCTTTAAGGATGCTAGAACTTTATGTGTGACGTGTGATCGTTGCCAAGGAATGGGAAATATAGGCCCAAAGGACCAAATGCCGCAAACCCCTATCTTTACTGTCGAAATTTTTGATGTTTGGGGTATTGATTTTATGGGTCCTTTTCCTTCATCGCATGGTTTTACATATATTCTACTTGCGGTTGATTATGTCTCAAAGTGGGTGGAAGCAAAAGCCACCCGAACTAATGATTCTAAAGTGGTTGCAGATTTTATTAGAACTCACATATTTGCAAGGTTTGGCATGCCACGAGTACTTATCAGCGATGGAGGTTCCACTTTTGCAATTGGACCATTGAGGCGTTACTTAAAAAGTACAATGTCACACATAAGGTTTCTACACCTTATCATCCTTAAACAAGTGGGCAAGCTGAGGTTTCAAACAGTGAAATCAAGCAAATTTTAGAGAAGACAGTTGGGCCAACGAGGAAGGATTGGAGTTTGCGCTTGAATGATGCACTATGGGCGTATCGTACGGCCTACAAAACACCCCTTGGGATGTCCCCATTTTGGCTCATCTATGGGAAACCATGCCATCTTCCCGTTGAATTAGAACACAAGGCGCATTGGGCAGTCAAAACCTTCAATATGGACATAGATGCTGCTGGAGTTCATAAGAAGCTTCAATTGAACAAGCTTGAGGAGATTAGGAATGAAGCTTACGAGAATGCGCGAATTTACAAAGAGAAGACGAAGGCTTTTCATGACAAGATGATTCGAACCAAAACGTTCTCCAAGGGGCAGAAAGTTCTACTTTTCAATTCCCGTCTTCGATTATTTCCAGGTAAGTTACGTTCTAGGTGGATTGGACCGTTTGTTATTACTAATGTTTTTCCTCATGGTGCAGTTCAAATCCAAAGTCTGAAGACGCGGCAAGAACTCAAGGTAAACGGACATCGTTGGAAGCCATACTATGAGCATTTCGTGGAGCACATTGTGGAAGACATAACCCTTAAAGTCGTGGGCCCCATTGAAGAATAGAAGGAAGGTTCGTCCAGCTGGAAGTCGTTAAAGCAATCGCTTCTTGGGAGGCAACCCATGCATATAAAGAAGACCTAGGAACTCTCCGGCTCCATAACCAGATTTGCGTTTCTAAACCCTACTCTTTATTGCTTTTACTTTGCCATATTTGTCATGTTTGTTAGTTGTGTTGTTTGCTTGCTTGTGTGTGAGTCTATGTTTGAAACATTGAGGACAATGTTTGGTTTAAGTGTGGGGGGGTAAACAAGTGTTTTCATTGAAAAATTCGTGGGTTTTTATCACCTATCACTTCTAAGGTTGTTTTTCACTGTTTTTGAGTGTTTTTAGTGTGTTTTGAAGTGTTTTTATGTGTCTTGAAAGAAAAATACGAAAATTTAAAAAAAAATTGAAAAAAGTTTTGAAAAATATCAAAAAGAGTCGTTTTAAAGTCGTTTTTTTGTGTTTGTGTCTTAGGGTACCTTCCAACACAATGATGAGGATTTGGTTTTTAATTGCATGACTATTAAAGAAAGTTACAAACATGGATTGAAGTTTGATATGCTCTTTTGTTTATGCTTGGTTATAGTTGACATTCATGAATTCACATGTAATCCCAAAAAGAAAAAAATTAGTTTTTGTAACATGCTTGAAGGAAATAACTCAAACAAACGCTACAACCTTGAGAGACTTGAGCCTAAACTTTGTTTGGAGAGTTATTAATCTTGACATTCTTGTTTTCTAAAGTCGTTGCATGATCTCATCATTCTTTGCTTGGTTGCTACTTAGAATGCGTTACATCATTTAGTTCCAAATACTAGAACTCATGCCCGTTTCATTCAAAGCATGAAATTGATTAGCATAACAAATAACAAGATGAAGTTGTTTAGTTAAAACCAGAGCCAAAAAGCCTTATCCTTTGCATATGTATTGTAGGTTTAGCCCCGTTGAGCCTTACTTAGCCTATTTTCTTTGTTAACCACATTATCATTACCTAGCCTAGATTAGGACCATCCTTACCCTTGTTCTTAAGGCGTAGTGTGGCATGACCTAGAATGAATTCCCTTTGTTCGTTATTAGGCAGCAAATAAGTGTGGGGGAGGGATTCTAGTGGTTTTGTGTGCCAAAGAAGAAAAAAGGCATGGGTAGAAGAAGAAGAAAATTCGTGAGAAAAAGAAAAGAAAAAGAAAAGTATGTGAAAAAGTGTGAAAAGTGTTCAAAATAAGTGAGAATAAGCTCACAAGTGTTGGGTGTTGAAGAAAGGGTCCAAAAAGTTGAATTCGGCCCTAAGTATGTGTGAATCTCCCCTTTGTGTTTAAAGTTATTGGCTGCATTTCAAAAGGGAGTTCTAAGTGTTCATTTCATTGCTTTGCTTACTGATTCTTTAAGAACTTTTGTTTATCTTTACCTTTCTTTGTTAGCCAATACCCTTAGCCCCATTACAACCCATTGATTTCAATCTTGATTGTTATGTGTTTCAATATGTGGAGTTTGGGATTGGTATGAGCATTTGGTATCCCTGGTTCTCGCGTCTAAGTAGTGGCATTCCATTCATGAGATCATATATATACATGCATTAATAATTCCAGAAAGTGCTTTCTTTGTTATATACATATGTGAGTATTAGTTTTCTTTTTACATCAATCTTCTCACATATAACTAGTGTAGGGTGTGTATGTTGGAAATCTGCCCTAAAACCAATCATATGATGATACTTTACGGACATTTCACATGTTAAACTAATGTAGTTTAATATAAAGGGCAAAGATTATTGTTTTAAGCCGTCTCATATAAATGTTATATGCTTAAACGATAAGTCCAAGGAATATGTAATAGGGAGAATGTGATCTAAATAAGTTAGATTCATGAGACCATTCTCTTTCGAATACATATCCTAAAAGTTCCTGATCATAGGATTGCCAATTGGGCATTGACAGTCCGTTAAGATCAGTACGTCCTATGTCTTCTCCTAGGGAGAGTGACTGGTCTCGAGTCAATGGTGTGACTGACACCAAGACAAGTACATAGGTGCTCAATAGAGAATAAGTCCACTGAACGCGATCAACGAGGAGTTCTCATACTCATGTCACATGAGAACACCTGGTTGGGATAATGCAAAGTAGTCATTTGACCTGAGGCATCATAGTTGTCTTGTGGTTATGTCCTTGATCTTTGGCTATGTCAAAGTCATTCCGTCAGAGGGTGTCCACGGCATAGTTGGGGTTAAGCCACTTAGCCATGGAGGCAAGTGAATGCGCAACAAGGGATCTCTAACCTTCAAATGTTGAGGGAGAATACTTTATGATATGATTAAGAATCTCTGGCCAGAGTATGAATGAGATTTAGGAAGTCGTTCCAAATCACATTCAAGGTAATCATATAAGTAAGAGAATCACATTGGATAGTAGACATGAATAAACTATCAAACCAAACAATGTGGTCAGGAGTATTGTATTAGAGAAAGACCGTATTGCATTGTAATCCTAAACTGAATAGGTTCTCCAACCTCTTCTGATTAGCTTGGGTAGCTATGACATACTGCTAGGTGTCACTCATGGCTTGTGGAAGCCCTAAAGATGTATAATCACTAAAGGGATAATTGAAAGTAAGTTTCAATTCACAATCGATTAGTAAGAGTTCTAATCGCCCACTGCCTCGCTAAAAGGAACCTAATGGATCGCACACTGTGTAAGGTAATGATTGAAGGATACAACAGAGATGAGTAAAGATAATTAAATGGTTTAATTATATATGGCTAGGATTAATTAATATGTTAATTAATCAAACAAATAAGTTCGTTATAGACCTCGGGTTAGTTTTGGGCCGCAAGGCCTAATGGGATTTGAATGTCAAGCCCATTAGCTCAAGTTGTATAACAACTTGAAAACACAAAGGGCTTGAAAGCCCAATAAACCCTTAAGTGGCCGGCCATATAGAGAAGGGTAGTGAACTTGGCTTAATTGCAAGTTTGCCACTCCATTGTGATGTGGTATAAAGGCAACTTTATAGCCATTTCATCATTAGGGTTTCTTTTGGAGAAAATTGGAGAGAACATGTCTCTCCCTTTCTTTCTAGGAGGCCGGCCCCCTTGGAGGGGATTAGCTAGCAATCCTTCCTCCTCCAAGGTCACTCATCTTCTTCCTTCACCATCCTTGGTGTCGAAAATTAGAGGTCTCCTACCTTGGGGACTTTTGGAGAATCAATTCTTCCATCCAAATCCATGGAGCCAAGGAGCAAGTAGACAAAGGAAAGAAGGCCCTCACATGGGTGATTAACCTTTGCTAAGCAAAGAGGTGCTTCAAAGGTATAAAAGTTTCTCAACTCATTTCTTTAAGATTTGAGTTGAGTCATGGTTCCCCATAACTACTAGGCTTTGAATTTCATGGGTAATGTTTTGTTTTGAGTGCATACAAGTATGATTCCGCCTTTAAATGTTAATTGCATGCCATAGATGTTGCTCAAATGAACATGTTTTTCACAAATTTTCCTTCAAGTGGTATCAAGAGCCTAGGTCTAGTAGTTGGTGAATCCTTTTGGGTTTTGTAGTTCATAGTTTGTGATTTGAATGTTGTAATTGTTACAAGCTTTATTCTTGCTTCTTTGAATGTAAATTTTGTTAGAAAATTTGCCATCTCAAAAGTTGTAGATGTAGTTCATATGAGCATGAATGTTGGAGCTAAAATTTGGTGCCATGTTTTTGGGGAAATTCGGCCAAATCCAAAGGGTGGATTTTTGGGTTCATGTTTGTCTTGTTAAAAGTGTTTTAAAGTGACATTAGGAACCCCTAAGTAACCTAGTATGGTAATATGTTTTTTCCCTCAAGTTTGAGAGTTTTTTGGGTGTCTTTGGGTGAAAAATGTTCATGGAGCTCTTATGGGTTTTTTCATGGATGTTCTTCATTGTTCTTGTTATGTTCTTGGCAAGAACAAAAAGGTTGGGTATTTTGATTCAAAGTTTTGGTTGATTACATAAAGTCTTTGTTTTAATGATGGATGGTTGAAAATGTGTTTGAATTTTTGTACTTGATTGGTACTTCTCTTACACACCTATAGCTACTTTTTCAAACCAACCCATCACCTTTACAACCCATCACCTTTCACTTTTGTTGAAAAATTCAAAAGTTTATGACACCTCTCTCATCCAAAACTGGCCAACCCTACAAGTAGGGTACTTTTGGGGCTTTTATGCAATTACATAAAGTTTTGATACTTTTGTCTATTTGTGCTTTGACCTGAAAGTTTACGTTTTTACGTAAAGGCCCAAAATCACTAAAGGACAAATTGTTTTGCTCCTTTAATGAAGTTTTTGTATTTGTTGAAATTTTTGGGTTCTATTTGTAATTACATGAAGTAGTGGACTTTTGTGTTTTTACAAAGTGACCCCAAAAGTTTATGTTTTGCAATATAGCCCAATGGTTGAGGTTATTGCTTTTTGGCCCAAATTAGAAGAGAACAAAATAGTTTTGTATCTTTAAATGAGAATTGGATTTTCATTTTATTTAGCTCTATTTAAATCAATTCTATGGATACAAAAACCAAATGAAAATGTTTCATTCAAGTTTAATTAGTTAAAGCGTTAACTAATTAAAGAAATGGTGATTATGAACCTAAGCCTACAATAATTGAGCTATGTGAAAGGCCGTCTCAAATTTGTTTGAACCATGGGAATGTGTAGATTAATTTTGGTTCTAATTTGATATGATCAAATGTTGTAAAAGAGCATAAGCTCTTCTTTACTTTAAAGTAATTTGTTTTGATCAAATGTTGTAAAAGAGCATAAGCTCTTCTTTACTTTGAAGTACTCCTTTCTTGTTTATTTGATATGCATGAAATTGGAGTAGTTGGGTCCAACGCCCAATGGGAGAAACACGCCTTAATATGATTAAATGCGTAACTAAAATCAATCTCCATCCCTAGACCGAGGTCCAACACTAGGCTCGTGTTGGATCGAATCAAAGGTTCATAGTCATCCTAAGGCCCTAAGGTAACTATATAGTCCATCAATGAATGCAAAGCTTATGTTAGTAGTACCATATACTCTTGCTTCAAAAACCGTTTTACAAGCTTAGTGGGAGTATCATATACTACTAAATCAATCAAATGGACCAATAGTTGTAATAGGACCGAATTGTTTTAATAAGATTAAAATAAATGCTTATATGTGATGAGACCTAAAACCCTCAACTAAACCATTATTAAGTTGATAAGCGTGAGAGTGCTTTGAACACTCTTTCGTGGCCTTCCACCGTGGTAGGCTCCGATCGTTTGTGACTCGTACACCGACTTCACCCTATCATGGGGGAGTACAAAGTGCGTGTTTACACTCAGGAAGAGACTTATATGCATACATGATGTTGTGAAGGTAGGCAACGAGAATGATCAACAACATATCATTGTGAGGTTGTTCTAGAACCCCTACTCGAACTTGCATGGTGGGAATGACTTAACTAAGTGCAATGGAGCCAACATCATATCATTGTGAGGCTTCATTCTCTAGAGGCCAAATAAGATGGGTACTTACATTAGATGTAAATGAGTAAGTGTACTCTCTCATTATTATTGTTGCTAGCCAACATCATATCATTGTGAGGTGGGCTTGGTAATAGTGAGCCTCTCATACCCTACTAAGAGTTTTCTTCAAAACTCTCGAATTCCGATGAGGGATATGGAATTTGTCCAAAATAGTGGGTGGTGCTATTTGATTTAAAGACCTGGATCAAATGGCTTAAAATCAATCAATTTATATTCGTTATGTATTTATTTACCGATATATTTGCAAACGCTATCCAAAACTTGACAAAGAAAAGCCAAAGGCTTTAGTTTCCGGACTTGGTACCACAATCCCATAGATTGTCTTGAATGGATTGTATATGTGCCTAAGTAGTATCATCCTCACAATTTTCCTATTGATAATGTATCATTGGAAGAACATGTTAGATAAGTCTATCATAAAGAGGACAACACAAACAACCAATGCTTATTCCTTTGTTGTATGAACAAAGGAACTTATGAAGATTAGCACAAAGACATGAACACTTTTTGTGTCATAGTTCTTCACTTACAAATCGTTGTATGAAGAAATAAGAGTTGCTTAGAACAACCCTTAGTTTATACAAACACTAGTGCTTGTTTCTTTGTTACATGAACAAGGAACTTGAGAAGTAAGCACAAGGACATGGACACTTCATGTGCCATGATTCTTCACTAACAAATTGTTGTATGAAGAAATGAGAGTTGCCTTGAACAACTCTTGAATGTTTGTAATCTTGTTTACAACAAGATGGTTGGTTGACAAAAATAGTCCATCAACATGGACTTATGATGATTTTGAATCATTGAGTGTTGAAGTGTTAAACCACTTCACGAGAGGGAAACTAGGCTAGGACTTCACCTTTGTGTCCCTAACCAAATGGTTCACTAAGTTTATAGTAAACTATATAGTGAACAATAACCGTACGCTCTCCAAATCGTTTGATGTATTTAACACAATTGAAATAAGTTTCAAGAGAGACAATGGGAGTTTAGGGACCATGACTATTGTAGTCAAGGGAGAAGTCAAATGAAGAAGGCAAAATAACTCCAAGGGAACAAACTTTCTTTATGAAATGATGGACATTGGAAGGGGTATATGCAAGAAATGTCTTGCAAGTGTCAAGAACACACCTTTCCAAGGTGTTGTAAATTGTTCTTGAATAGTTCAAAACAGTTAGTTCTTCTACTTGAATGCTTGATTCCGTATTAGTAACTGTGTTTTTACAATCGTTGTAAAAGTGTGGCTAATAAGAAGTAGAAGATTAATGAGAGAAGAGAAAGTACTTCACATTCAGAACATGAATCAAATATAGATCTCTGCGAAAGCAGATAGTACTTACTTCCTCATATGAACTACCAAAGGAATTGGAAAAAACAAAGATTGTCTTTACATTCCAGTTTGAATAAAGGAACTTAATTCCGTCACTATAAGAGATGGATGAATGTTTTTTTTGACAAAACATTGTTCTTTATTAATCAAAGATTGGATTATTGTAATCTAATTGATTGTCTCTATAGTAGAGATAATGTGGTAGTGTTAACTGTTTAGAATATGACGATGCTTAAAACCCAAAAGGTTGCAAGGTAGTGACTAATCCCAAATTGAGTTGTGATACCTCTAAAACATAAATTACGAGTTGGTCATAGATGGATGCTTAGGATCATTAGATCCGGATCCAATACCTTCTTGTTAAAATTGTATAGAGGCGAAATGTTCGAATCTTTATTCTTTGGGAAAGAAGAAAGAATCACAAAGTTGTTGAGGTTAATTCACTTAGATGTTAATGGCACTTGTCCACAACATAATACTACTCATGTTGTATGACATTCACCGAAGATCGCTCTCGGTTGGACTATCGTTTATTTTGAATAAACAAAAGTCTGAATACTTTGCAAAAGGTTTCAAAGAATTCAAGAATGTAAGTTGATGAGTAAGACGTCTAAAGTATTTACCTCCTTAGATTTGATCCAAAGAAATATAACACTTTAGAAGAGTTTCCTTGATAGAAATCAAGGAAAGTAGCATCATAAGATAATGGAATTCTTCATTGGGAGAAGAACGAACTCTAAAAGGATGTAGTTCGTTAGATGTTACCAAATTACCCATATATATATATGATATATATATACTTCTAAGACAATATGATTGTCAATTAGAAGATCTTCCAAAATTTTCATAACTCCATAGAATGTAGTTGGAAAGAAAGACAAGTCTTAATCGTGTTAAGATTTGGGGTTGTGTGCTAATAAGCAATATTTGTTTGAGAACAATCTTGTGGGATATCCTTAAATTAACTTTTGGATATCACTTATATAAACCAACTAATAAATGTTATTTGTTGGGTAGTTCATTGTAATCCTACAGTAGGATTTGCCTAAGATAGAGCAAATGAACGAGAGACAGAACTCAAAGAATGGGTTCTTTGAGTGACAAGATGATGATCAACAAATATAACAACCTAGTTCCTACACCACAAGCTCCAAATGTAGTTGAGAAGGATTTATAAACTGTCTCAGTTGAATGGTTTGAACTTTATGACTATGTCATAGAGTTACACTTCTTAATTCGAAAGAAATAAGAATGAAAATCCTTATGAGTACATTGAGTGTATATACAACATATACTCAAGGAAATGGTATAGTACCATTTGACCCGAAATAATAAAACCTTCGTAGCTAATTGGTAGCTTAAGGTGACTACAATCAAAGAGATTGGTTGACTTGGAAGAAACCATCTTTGACATAGTCTTGGTTTCCATTAATTCGAGGATTGCTAACTACAACTAAACGGTGATTGAATGTTTGGACATAAAATGTGACACACCCCGTCCCGAAGGAGGGCATGCTGGCCGTCACGTGAGAGTGACGTAACCATTTACACAGTTCGGAAGCTTTAAAGATACAAATACTAAGATATAACACCCGAAGGTGAAACCTACATTTGTTCAATTCTGTCAGAACACCGTTGGATTCCTCGTGGCCACCAAAGCTCTGCTCTATCTCGAACCTGGAGGGGCGAAAAAACATAAAACTGAGTGGGTCAGTAAAACAATTCTTTTCAAAACCTTTCCTTTCAAAAGTAATAGCCCCTCACCGTAAAACCTATATAATTTCCCAGAAATAAAGTATATACTCATATATATCTTTCTCAAAATCCACTGTAAAACAAGTATGTATGAAAGTATGCATATGCCATGCCAAAGTATCAACTGAATGCCGAAGCATCATGTGAATGTGATTGAATACTCAAATATCATCTCAGCCCTCGGCTGTATATAGCTCATATCATACTCAACAATTCATATAACTCATAATCATCATAATCAAATCATATATATACTCTGCACACACATCAATACCACCTCTAGTGGTCTGCACAACATCACTGATAATAAACTAATATGCTCTAGTGCTACAATCACGTGAAGACTGAGCGATAAATCGCGGGTCACCTACGAGTCGAACCCACCTATAGTGGCCTATTCGACAGGACTGAGCACCTAACTTGGATCCAAGGCGAGCATGCGGTGCGGGAGGTGAACAACACGTGAAAGACTGAGCCCCTCTCTGGGCGTGAGCACTAATATCAGTGTGCAGGTCTATGAGCTCTAAACATATCACATCACATCACATCACATTTCATCATTTGTTCTCAATAACTAGCATATAAACTTACCTGCCACTTACCTGGGCGTCCTCAGCACCGACATTAATATAAACAATCAATAATGCAGAATTAAACATATAGATACTTTGCATGGCATTTCATATCGCATTCATAACACATTTCATTTAAACTGATTTTCTGGGCAAAATTCATTTATATAGGTATATACGGAAAATAACTGCCCACTCACCTGGAGTTCGCCATACAACTCCCTAGCACAACACATCAAGGCGTCATGACGATCGGCGCCTAGTACAATCATCAAATCATGCCTCAGAATCATATCGATAGAATATAAACTTATATAAAACAAGTCACTATGTAGTTCGATCCGGAAGATCTGCAACTCAGATTTCCAATCCGTAACTTCCAGAGGTCCACAAAAATCTCTAGAACAACATGCTAAAATTTCATGACCATCCAACGGTCGGATCTCCGTCAATTGCCAAACTAAGTGACGGTTAACATTATATTTTATGAACTTACAACTCCAATTTTGGGAGATCCGTAAATCGGATTCTCGATCTGTAAGTTCCTATAATCCTCAAATATTACGTATTACAACGTATCAAAGTTTGGTGACGGTCCAACGGTCGGATCGTCAATTCATATTTCGTCCTAACCATGCATCGTAATGAATTTAAGTCCAAACGATCAACCAACGTTAAGCCACTATCAAAATTGAACTCAGGACATCCAATATAGCTTAAAAATAACATTGGCGGCCCACTGGCCACGCGCCGCCGTGGGTGGCGGTCGGTCGCCCCGGCTCGCCGGAAAATCCAACTTTATCCAAAAATTACCAAAATTTGCAGAATTGAAGATCTCAAAGAGTAGAACAACTTTCATACCTGTGGCCAAGGCCAATTCGGTCGGCAAAACCTCCAATTCCAACAAAATCCGTCGGAACCCTAGGTTTTGGTGTGCTCCAATTCGACCTCCAAACTTGTTCCAACGCTTCAACCACTGCCTGGGCTTTGTTCTAGGCCTCAAGAGGATGCCATGGGTGGTGGTAGTTGGAAGAAATTGCTTCGAGATTGGGTGATTCGAAGCCAAGACCGCCACACCCCTCTTTACGGTTTCACCCATTTTCAAGGCCAAATCTCTCCAAATTTGAGATGGAATGGATAGAGGAAGGGTCCTAGAGTGTTTCCCATGAGGTTTCTTGAAGCAATTCACCGGAAAAACGGGTGGAAATCAACGAAAATAAACATGGGTGCCAACCGGGTCGAAAACGGGTCAAGGGGATCCGGCCAATCCCCCGCGCCACACTCTCCCTCCTTTCCTCCTTTCCCTGTTCCGATTGGCTGGGCCTTTCCTCTCTCCTCTCCCCATTCGTCAGTCTCTCTCCCTTCTCTCCTGAAGCTCTCTTCTTCTTCCTCTGGTTGGGCAGATTTGCCCAATCATCTTCTTCCTCATTTCTTCTTCTACCAGCCACACACACACACATTTAAACTCATACAAATTTATTCCTTTTAATCCCAGCCATCCATTTCATATTTCCTTTAAATCTGGGCCGTCCATTTCCATAAAAGAATTTCCATATTTATTATTATAATTCCTAAAATGCCCAAACTTCAAACTTCAATATCTTTTTCGTTATAACTCCAAATCACGAACCGCTTGCGCCCACGCGTCCGTAGTGACGAGTACTACAAGGATATGTCAAGAAAACAAATCTTAGATGGCACAACACAACGATTAACCTCGAACAATGCGCGTGCCTTAAAGGGCATTTTTGTAAAATCCTTTATTAAAACTTTAAAAATTCTTAAAATCAGGGACGGGCTGTTACAATCTACCCACCTTATAGAATTTTGTCCTCGAAATTCAAACAACCAAACAATCCATTAATAATCATAAAATAATCTGGGGTAGATCTCCCTCATCCGATCCTCTGTCTTCCAAGTAGCTTCTTCCGCTGAATGATTCCTCCATAAAACTTTTGCCAATCTCACAGTCTTATTTCTCAGAACTTTGTCTTTCCAATCCAAGATAGTCAATGGTTCCTTATTATTTGATAACTCTGGATAAATTTGCAAAGACTGAACCAGAATAATATGCGACGAATCCGCTACATAGTGTCGAAGCATCAACACATGAAACACATCATGAACTTACGACAACTTGGAGGCAACTCAAGCCTGTAAGCAACTTCATCGACTCGCTCGGTGATCACATAAGGTCCGATGTCTCTAGGATTTAACTTACCTTTCTTCTCGAACCGAATCACACTTTTCCAGGGTGAAAATTTCAAACACACCCAATCACCTACATAATACACTCGATTAGTGGCATGTCTGCTAAGCTCTTTTGCCACTCCTGGGCTGCTTTCAGGTTAAACTTAATCACTTGAACATTCTGAGTAGACTCATCCATAATCTCAGGGCTCGTAAAATTCTTTCGACAACTTCTGACCAACATAAAGGTGTAAGGTAAGCTTTTCCAATAAATGCCTCAAATGGCGACATACCAATACCCGAATGAAAGCTGTTGTTATAGTTACATTCCATCCAATCCAACCTCTTATGCTAAGCGTCACCAAACTGCAATATTGAAGATCTTAGCATATCCTCCAACATCTGAATCGTCCTTTCAGATTGCCTATCTGTTTGAGGATGATAAACCGTACTATAAAGTAACCTTGTATCCAAAACCTCTTGAAATGCTATCCAAAACTTTGAAGTGACCAACATACCCCAAAAAGCTCGACGGATCCGTAAGCCCGAATTTCTTTTCCATAAAACAAATAAATAATTGTTGCACTTGTTTGGAAAGGTTGTTGCTCTTCATGGAGTAAAATGCGCTGATTTAGCAAGTCGATCAACTATCACCCAGATGCCATTAGAACCATTTCATGTACGAAAAAGCTTGTACACATAATCCATAGTAATATTTTTCCACTCCCACTGTAGAACGGAAAATGACTGCATCAATCCAAAAGGCTTCTTTCTTTCCGCTTCAACCTGCTGACCAATGACACACATACTTACCTACTCAGCAATTTCTCTTTTCATACCCGGCCAATAGAAAAATGGTTAAATGGTATGATACATCTTAATACTTCCAGGATGCATTGCATAAGCTGAACAGTGCGCTTTGTTCCAAAATTGTTTTCTTTAATTCCATAACATTAGGTACATACATCTTGTTCTCTTACATAAGCATGCCATCTGATTCTCTAACTCTAAGATCTTTCTTTTTCTCGATATTCTTTGCCTCAAATAAATTCCTGGATCTCTTCATCAATCCTCTGGGCATCGAGTATACGATCCACTAATATTGGCTTGACCTGGAAATTAGCCAATAAAGCTTCTTTTCGCTCTTTCACCTTAAGCTTCACTTCAGTCAATCTCAATTCCGCAAGAAAAGAAACATGACAAGTATACAAAGCATTTATTCTCACGAGAGTCTTCATATTAAGTACATCAGTCCAAACATTTGCACAATCACCCTGGTCGTGCAATCATAATCACTAAGCAACTCAATCCACCTTTGTTACCTAAAATCAAGATCCCTCTGAGTAGACAGATATTGGAGACTCTTATGATCCGTAAAAATCTTGCACTTTTCACCAATAATATAATGTCTCCATAACTTCAAAGCAAGGATGATAGTCGCAATTCCAAATCACAAGTAGGGCAATTCATCTCATGAGGTTCCAATTGCCGTGAAACATAGGCAATCACCCTACCATTTGCATCAACACACATCCAAACCATTCAAAGAAGCATCCTTATAGACCTCATAATTCCCGTTATCATCTGAGAGTGCTAACACAAGTGCATTAGAGAGGAAATACTTCGACTGTTGAAAACTTTGCTCACCATTTTCATCCCACTCAAACTTAACCTCTTTTCTCGTTTATCTCGTCAATGGCAAGGCAATGACTGAAAAATCTTTCACAAACCGTCTATAATAACCTGCTAAGCTAAGAAAACTCCGAATCTTAGTCACGGTTCGTGGTTGTTCCAAATTCTCGACCGCTGCTACCTTTTAAGAATCCACTTGAATACTTTAAGCAGATATAACATGTCCCAGAAATGCCACTTGATTCTTCCAAAATTGGCATTCGCTAAACTTAGAATACATCGACGATCCCTCAATCTTTGTAATACCAATTTAAGATGTCTAGCATGCTCAGCTCTAGTCTTAAGTATACCAGAATATCGTTAATGAGAACGATAACAAACCTGTCGAGATATTCCTGGAATACTTCGTTCGTCAAACTCATAAAATTAGTCAATCCGAATGGCATCACCAACAACTCATAAAGACCATAATGAGTTCTGAAAACCGTCTTAAGGACATCATCACTCTTAATCTTCAATTGGTAATAACCAGGCTTCAAATCAATCCTTAAAAATACACAGGCACCTCTAAACTGATCAAACAATCATTAATACGCGGTAATGGATAATGATTCTCAATCGTTACCCGATTCAATTGTCCATAGTCAATGTATAGCCTTAATGTCCACATTCTTCCTTATAGATAAACTGGGCTCTCCACGACGACTTACTAGGTTGAATGGAACCTTTATCAACCAATTCTTGCAACTGAGTTTTCAATTCCCTTAACTCATCATGAACCAATCTCTAATATAAGGTCCGTACCTGGAAACAAATCAATAGAGAACTCCACATCTTTGCCTGGCGGCAATCCAGGTAAATTTTCAGGAAAAACATCAGGAAAATGTCTAACCACCTTGACCTCTTCCACACTACTCAGAGCATTATCTCTTAGTACCGCATGAACTAAATATCCTTGGCAACCTTTCGATAACGATCTCTTTGCTCTCACAGCAGAAATAACGGCATAGCTCACTCCACTTTGCATACCTCCGAAAGTAACCTCTGGTCATCCAGGTCGATGGAAAGTAACTGATTTCCCGTAGCAATCTATCTTGGCACAATTATAATACAACCAGTCTGTGCCTAAAATCACATCCAAATCCACAATATCTCACGGGATAAGATTCACTAGCATAACAACATCTTCCACCATCACTGGACACCCTGAATAACACCATACTAATGTAGGATGACCTACCTGTTTACTTGCTTAACGAATCCAACAAATAAGTTATTAATATTACGGTCTGCAGCCCGCAATACTGATAAATCACCGTTGTCTCGATAAGTAAGCAACAATCCTCAAGGGTGCAATATTACCATCTTGCCTTTCATTAAAAATACATATATACGCCTCGATCGTGCTCATTCATTACTCTTTGGCAACATTGTCCATAACAAGAATCATATCAGCCGGAAGAACTAGAACTAGCTTTACTTCTTTTGAAGCTTTGAGTCTTTTGAAGTCCTTAAGATTACTGACCTTTACCTTTACCATCTTTCCTCTGATTCACAATCTTTTCCTCTTCTTCATCACTGTCGCTGGACCCAATATCAGGGTCCTCAATTCTCAATAAAATCTCGTAAAACTCTTAATAAAAAGCACAATGGATAATGGTCGCCAAAGAATGCCACTTCTTCTTATTATCCAGTTTAAAATGACATAACATTCCCACCGGATTAACAACAACATTCGAATGGTAATGAGACAAGTCAATAAACTTTCCATAATACTCATTCGCCGTCATCTTTCCTTGTCTCAAATTTGTAAACTCTTGCTTCTTACCATCAATATATGCCGGAGGGATAAACCTTTTCTTAAACAATTCTTTAAACAACTCTCAAACAGCTGTTTCCTCCGATGACATCATATAAGACTCTTGTCTCCACCAGGATGCAATTTCAATACTCAAAAACCAGGTAGTCGTCTTGACCTACCGTCAAAAGAAAGATTTCCTTAACTTGCATAATCTGAAACACCTTTTCCAAATGATTAAGCCATCGACCTGCTCCTTCAGGTCATTCATTTTCCATAAAGTGATTCAGCATCAACTTATAACCAGTCCTAGGAGAAAAATTTTCATAACTCCATAGAATGTAGTTGGAAAGAAAGACAAGTCTTAATCGTGTTAAGATTTGGGGTTGTGTGCTAATAAGCAATATTTGTTTGAGAACAATCTTGTGGGATATCCTTAAATTAACTTTTGGATATCACTTATATAAACCAACTAATAAATGTTATTTGTTGGGTAGTTCATTGTAATCCTACAGTAGGATTTGCCTAAGATAGAGCAAATGAACGAGAGACAGAACTCAAAGAATGGGTTCTTTGAGTGACAAGATGATGATCAACAAATATAACAACCTAGTTCCTACACCACAAGCTCCAAATGTAGTTGAGAAGGATTTATAAACTGTCTCAGTTGAATGGTTTGAACTTTATGACTATGTCATAGAGTTACACTTCTTAATTCGAAAGAAATAAGAATGAAAATCCTTATGAGTACATTGAGTGTATATACAACATATACTCAAGGAAATGGTATAGTACCATTTGACCCGAAATAATGAAACCTTCGTAGCTAATTGGTAGCTTAAGGTGACTACAATCAAAGAGATTGGTTGACTTGGAAGAAACCATCTTTGACGTAGTCTTGGTTTCCATTAATTCGAGGATTGCTAACTACAACTAAACGGTGATTGAATGTTTGGACATAATATGTGACACACCCCGTCCCGAAGGAGGGCATGCTGGCCGTCACGTGAGAGTGACGTAACCATTTACACAGTTCGGAAGCTTTAAAGATACAAATACTAAGATATAACACCCGAAGGTGAAACCTACATTTGTTCAATTCTGTCAGAACACCGTTGGATTCCTCGTGGCCACCAAAGCTCTGCTCTATCTCGAACCTGGAGGGGCGAAAAAACATAAAACTGAGTGGGTCAGTAAAACAATTCTTTTCAAAACCTTTCCTTTCAAAAGTAATAGCCCCTCACCGTAAAACCTGTATAATTTCCCAGAAATAAAGTATATACTCATATATATCTTTCTCAAAATCCACTGTAAAACAAGTATGTATGAAAGTATGCATATGCCATGCCAAAGTATCAACTGAATGCCGAAGCATCATGTGAATGTGATTGAATACTCAAATATCATCTCAGCCCTCGGCTGTATATAGCTCATATCATACTCAACAATTCATATAACTCATAATCATCATAATCAAATCATATATATACTCTGCACACACATCAATACCACCTCTAGTGGTCTGCACAACATCACTGATAATAAACTAATATGCTCTAGTGCTACAATCACGTGAAGACTAAGCGATAAATCGCGGGTCACCTACGAGTCGAACCCACCTATAGTGGCCTATTCGACAGGACTGAGCACCTAACTTGGATCCAAGGCGAGCATGCGGTGCGGGAGGTGAACAACACGTGAAAGACTGAGCCCCTCTCTGGGCGTGAGCACTAATATCAGTGTGCAGGTCTATGAGCTCTAAACATATCACATCACATCACATCACATTTCATCATTTGTTCTCAATAACTAGCATATAAACTTACCTGCCACTTACCTGGGCGTCCTCAGCACCGACATTAATATAAACAATCAATAATGCAGAATTAAACATATAGATACTTTGCATGGCATTTCATATCGCATTCATAACACATTTCATTTAAACTGATTTTCTGGGCAAAATTCATTTATATAGGTATATACGGAAAATAACTGCCCACTCACCTGGAGTTCGCCCTACAACTCCCTAGCACAACACATCAAGGCGTCACGACGATCGGCGCCTAGTACAATCATCAAATCATGCCTCAGAATCATATCGATAGAATATAAACTTATATAAAACACGTCACTATGTAGTTCGATCCGGAAGATCTGCAACTCAGATTTCCAATCCGTAACTTCCAGAGGTCCACAAAAATCTCTAGAACAACATCCTAAAATTTATGACCATCCAACGGTCGGATCTCCGTCAATTGCCAAACTAAGTGACGGTTAACATTATATTTTATGAACTTACAACTCCAATTTCGGGAGATCCGTAAATCGGATTCTCGATCTGTAAGTTCCTATAATCCTCAAATATTACGTATTACAAATCAAAGTTTGGTGACGGTCCAACGGTCGGATCGTCAATTCATATTTCGTCCTAACCATGCATCGTAATGAATTTAAGTCCAAACGATCAACCAACGTTAAGCCACTATCAAAATTGAACTCAGGACATCCAATATAGCTTAAAAATAACATTGGCGGCCCACTGGCCACGCGCCGCCGTGGGTGGCGGTCGGCCGCCCCGGCTCGCCGGAAAATCCAACTTTATCCAAAAATTACCAAAATTTGCAGAATTGAAGATCTCAAAGAGTAGAACAACTTTCATACCTGTGGCCAAGGCCAATTCGGTCGGCAAAGCCTCCAATTCCAACAAAATCCGTTGGAACCCTAGGTTTTGGTGTGCTCCAATTCGACCTCCAAACTTGTTCCAACGCTTCAACCACTGCATGGGCTTTGTTCTAGGCCTCAAGAGGATGCCATGGGTGGTGGTAGTTGGAAGAAATTGCTTCGGGATTGGGTGATTCGAAGCCAAGACCGCCACACCCCTCTTTACAGTTTCACCCATTTTCAAGGCCAAATCTCTCCAAATTTGAGATGGAATGGATAGAGGAAGGGTCCTAGAGTGTTTCCCATGAGGTTTCTTGAAGCAATTCACCGGAAAAACGGGTGGAAATCAACGAAAATAAACATGGGTGCCAACCGGGTCGAAAACGGGTCATGGGGATCCGGCCGATTCCCCGCGCCACACTCTCCCTCCTTTCCTCCTTTCCCTGTTCCGATTGGCTGGGCCTTTCCTCTCTCCTCTCCCCATTCGTCAGTCTCTCTCCCTTCTCTCCTGAAGCTCTCTTCTTCTTCTTCTGGTTGGGCAGATTTGCCCAATCATCTTCTTCCTCATTTCTTTTTCTACCAGCCACACACACACACATTTAAACTCATACAAATTTATTCCTTTTAATCCCAGCCATCCATTTCATATTTCCTTTAAATCTGGGCCGTCCATTTCCATAAAAGAATTTCCATATTTATTATTATAATTCCTAAAATGCCCAAACTTCAAACTTTAATATCTTTTTCGTTATAACTCCAAATCATGAACCGCTTGCGCCCACGCGTCCGTAGTGACGAGTACTACAAGGATATGTCAAGAAAACAAATCTTAGATGGCACAACACAACGATTAACCTTGAACAATGCGCGTGCCTTAAAGGGCATTTTTGTAAAATCCTTTATTAAAACTTTAAAAATTCTTAAAATCAGGGACGGGCTGTTACAATATGGGTTTCCGTAACCATTACCAAGATAGTCTTGATAATATATGTCTAAAACCAAGAATCACAAGACGTGTAAGTTGTAAAGATCCATCCATCATGAATCTTAGCAAGCTAGTGGGAGCTGTAAGCGTCTTATGAGAGAAAGATTAAATCGTTTGATTTCTCATAAAGATGTAAATGAATCTTTTGTTTGCTAAGTTTACAAAAGATTAGTGGGAGTTAATCGTATTCTTAAATTAAAACATATATATGATACATTAAGTTTAGGAATTCTTCTTCGTTAAAGTAATGACTTTAAACATTCTATAATGATAGAATGTATATGGGAGACATAGTCTATATACATGGGATGGAAATCTATAATGATAGATTTCAGTATATATAATTTGATTATATCAATCCTTAATGATAGACAAAAGATGCTAGGAAGTTTCTCATATGATGATAAACTTTAGTCAGAATGACAATTCTAGTAAGACTAGGAAGTTGCTCTTCACAAAGGGATCGTACCCCTTTGACTCCCAAAGAATTAATGCGTAAATAGAATCCTTTATGCGTACGCAGAAAGGTGATTTATGTATTTCATGTTGTATGAAAAACGTTGATATGAGTTGTACCAAGATTGGTACAAGACGATATCAATGCAAGCCCAGGATCAGAACCAAGGCAACTGTCAAGTGAGTCCTTATGTATTTAAGAAATACTAAAGGATAGATTCCTCAAGAATGAGGAAGAATTAGAGTAACGCAATGGAAGCGTAAAAGTATTAGATTATGAATCTAATATCGTATCCATCATTGGATGTCTCTTCATTTTGAATGAAGAGATAATTGGATATCTCTTTATTATGACTGAAGAGATATTTGGGTGGAAACATTAAAGGTAATGACTTTAGTGTCTTCCATCATGAATGCAAAATATATATCGCCATATAGAAGTTTACAACAATGTTGTTTGGATGGGAAAGTTCATTTATGAAATCTCCATTTGGTTCTAACTAGAAAGTGTCTCTAGTGTGCCGACACTACGACACTAATGGGGCGATAGCTCAAGCTAGGGAATCAAGGTCTCATCAAGATCCGAACTCAAATGAGAGACTGAACCACATGATTGAGAATCATGTATAATGGTGATGTCGTTATTCTCAAGGTTGCTTTTATGGATAACATATAGATATCCATTGTCTAGGCCTACTACTCAGCCATTTTTGAAATGACTACAGAAGAGGTGTCATCACTGATGACCATGCTGATTGGCTCTAGTGCAAGTGGGAGATTGTTGGAAATGTGCCCTAAAACCAATCATATGATGATACTTTACGGACATTTCACATGTTAAACTAATCTAGTTTAATATAAAGGGCAAAGATTATTGTTTTAAGCCGTCTCATATAAATGTTATATGCTTAAACAATAAGTCCAAGGAATATGTAATAGGGAGAATGTGATCTAAAGAAGTTAGATTCATGAGACCAATCTCTTTCGAATACATATCCTAAAAGTTCCTGATCATAGGATTGCCAATTGGGCATTGACAGTCCATTAAGATCAGCACGTCCTATGTCTTCTCTTAGGGAGAGTGACTGGTCTCGAGTCAATGGTGTGACTAACACCAAGACAAGTATGTAGGTGCTCAATAGAGAATGAGTCCACTGAACGCGATCAACGAGGAGTTCTCATACTCATGTCACATGAGAACTCCTGGTTGGGATAATGCAAAGTAGTCCTTGACCTGAGGCATCATAGTTATCTTGTGGTTAGGTCCTTGATCTTTGGCTATGTCAAAGTCACTCCGTCAGAGGGTGTCCATGGCATAGTTGGGGTTAAGCCACTTAGCCATGGTGGCAAGTGAATGCGCAACAAGGGATCTCTAACCTTCAAATGTTGAGGGAGGATACTCTATGATATGATTAAGAATTTCTGGCCAGAGTATGAATGAGATTTAGGAAGTCGTTCCAAATCACATTCAAGGTAATCATATAAGTAAGAGAATCACATTGGATAGTAGACATGAATAAACTATCAAACCAAACAATGTGGTCAGGAGTATTGTATTAGAGAAAGACCGTATTGCATTGTAATCCCAAACTGAATAGGTTCTCCAACCTCTTCTGATTAGCTTGGGTAGCCATGACATACTGCTAGGTGTCACTCATGGCTTGTGGAAGCCCTAAAGATGTATAATCACTAAAGGGAGAATTGAAAGTAAGTTTCAATTCACAATCGATTAGTAAGAGTTCTAATCGCCCACTGCCTCGCTAAAAGGAACCTAATGGATCGCACACCGTGTAAGGTAATGATTGAAGGATACAACAGAGATGAGTAAAGATAATTAAATGGTTTAATTATATATGGCTAGGATTAATTAATATGTTAATTAATCAAACGAATAAGTTCGTTATAGACCTCGGGTTAGTTTTGGGCCGCAAGGCCCAATGGGATTTGAATGTCAAGCCCATTAGCTCAAGTTGTATGACAACTTGAAAACACAAAGGGCTTGAAAGCCAAATAAACCCTTAAGTGGCCGGCCATATAGAGAGGGGTAGTGAACTTGTCTTAATTGCAAGTTTGCCACTCCATTGTGATGTGGTATAAAGGCAACTTTATAGCCATTTCATCATTAGGGTTTCTTTTGGAGAAAATTGGAGAGAACATGTCTCTCCCTTTCTTTCTAGCAGGCCGGCCCCTTTGGAGGGGATTAGCTAGCAATCCTTCCTCCTCCAAGGTCACTCATCTTCTTCCTTCACCATCCTTGGTGTCGAAAATTAAAGGTCTCCTACCTTGGGGACTTTTGGAGAATCAATTCTTCCATCGAAATCCATGGAGCCAAGGAGCAAGGAGACAAAGGAAAGAAGGCCCTCACATGGGTGACTAACCTTTGCTAAGCAAAGAGGTGCTTCAAAGGTATAAAAGTTTCTCAACTCCTTTCTTTAAGATTTGAGTTGAGTCATGGTTCACCATAACTGCTAGGCTTTGAATTTCATGGGTAATGTTTTGTTTAGAGTGCATACAAGCATGATTTCGCCTTTAAATGTTAATTGCATGCCATAGATGTTGCTCAAATGAACATGTTTTTCACAAATTTTCCTTCAGTGTAGTCAGAAAATCATAGAGAAAATTGAGTGCATATCTAGTAAGGAATTGAGGGATTCTCTAAGGCATGTTACTAGATTCAAAAAGTTGTTTTAATTGATTAAATGCGAGCTAGTGAGTAGTAACTATGATTAAGTATGTGCTCAAGAGTAAGGATAACTAAAATCGATGTGAGTAATGATTTTTAACATGTTATGTTCCATTGGAAATACCTAAGATGAACGTTGGAAGGTTTAGGTTATGTTTTGTTTCTTTTGCTCGAGGACTAGCAAAAGCTAAGTGTGGGGGAATTTCATAGGAGCATATTTGTGCGACTTAGTTAGTGTGTTTTCTTGCATTTACTTAGTTATTTGTTGCTTATTATAGTATCTTAAGTCATTTTCGTGTGTTTGTAGGTCCTAAAAGCAAAGTTGGCAAAAAGATGCAATTTGGAGCATTTTAGAGCAGTTTTGGGCTTGGAATGGATAGCACAAGTATGGAGCATGATGGATGGACGAATTTGAAGTTCAAGAGAGGCTAGGAATGTGCTAAAGAGTTGAAGAAATAAATTCAAGTCATTGAAGATAAGGAATCAGCTACAAAGAAGGAGAATTATCCAAAACCTTACCCAACCTTATCTCATCCAAGCTAACCTTATCTTATCCTATCCTAATCCTTTCCTAACTTAATTCCTGCTGCAAAAGGGTTTTAATTTCAGTTTAGGAGACATAAAAGCCTGATTTCTAGGAACCTTATCCTCTCCTACAAAGGTGCCGCACCCTTGTCCTTGATCCCTTGGGTTTTTGACCTTCCAGATGTCCTATTTCCTGCTAGGATTACATAACCTTTTCCCCTTAGGATTATGTTATTATTTTCCTACACAAACTACATTTTGTAATCCTTTTCCTACACTACATGTTTGTGCCGCACCTCCCCCTATAAATTGACCCTTTTGCTGCACCATTCACACCACCATCTCTCATTCACACATCTCTACACTACCATTCAGCCATACCCTCAATTGTGCCGCAACTTGCAAGCAAGGAAGGAAAGAATCTAGAGCGTTTTCTAGGTGTTTTCTATCTTTGTTCAATGTTTAATTTTATTTATATTTGTTTGATTGCAAACATGAGGAACTAATTTCTTTATAGTTAGAGGCGAATTCAAAGACATGGACATATGTTTTATATGAATTGATTTCCTCCAGTTATGATTTCATGAATCGTGAATGTGGTTTGCTTAACTGTTTTATTAAGAACTTGTTCTTGTGTGTTGATTAAGGATGCGTACTTAGTTTGCATGCATGAATTTGATGCTAGAGTATAAGGGAGTTTCACCTAATCGTTATGAACTTATATTCACAAGTAGTAAAGGTTGCTAGTCACAATCATGTTAAGTAAATCCTAGGCAAGAGTAACATGTTTTTCATAGTTATGAATGCCTCGTCAATGCTTATGGTTTCCATAAAGCTTAATGATCTTTGTTTCATGTCTCTATCATGCTTTTCATAGTTAGGGAGCTTAATAAAGAATGATTTGGGTTGTCGTATGCTTTTCATCCAATTCAATGAGTCTAGGGAAATATGAGAATTAATTAGTTCTACACAATTAATTTAGGGCATTGTCATTCATGGTTTGTTGAAAGAATAACTGGAAATCAATTTATATGCATATGTTCATGTGTGGAGAAGGGCCCTCTAACTAGCCTTTCACCCGTTTTAAATCACCAAACTCGTTTTTCTAAAGTTTTATGCAAAATTTATGTTTTAAGTCTTAATTTCGTCATAAACAAACCCCCTTTCATTTAAATTTGTTTTTAGAGTCAAAACCTGTTTTGTTTTAGTCTTTTGAGTCTTTTAAGTTCTATTTTCGTCAAAACCAATTGTTAGGTTTAGAATTGAGTCTTTCTGATTGTTTCTTGCTGTTTTGAGTGTTTTAAGTTAGTTTAGAGTCTATAGAGTCTTGTTTAGTGTTTTTGAGTCTTATTTGTGTTGATTAGCATCCCTAGTTAATCCCCGGTCTAGAACGATCCCTACTTACATCATTGCTACAATTGTCATCAATAGGGTTTAATTTGTGTGTCAAGTTAAATTTTCACATCATCCAGGTTGCTGAACCACATTCCAAAGTACCATGGGCTGTCCATGGAGGATCCAAACAAGCACTTGAAATAGTTCGAAGTGGTGTGTTCAAGCATGACCCCTGTCAATGTCGATGGAAGCATATTGAAGATGAAGGCTTTTCCTTTTTCTCTCTTGGAAAAGGCTAAAGATTGGTTGTATGAATTAGCCCCTGGAACTACCACATCTTGGGAGAACATGAAACGGGCATTCTTAGAGAAGTTTTTCCCAACTTCTGGAGTCATTCTTCTACGCAAGAGGATTAGTGGCATTCACCAAAATGAAGGTGAATCGTTTCCCACTTATTATGAACGTTTTAAAACTCTTGTTGCTTCATGTCCACAGCATCAAATAAAGGAGAAGCTTCTTCTTCAATATTTCTATGAAGGGCTCTTACCCATTGAACGTCAAATGCTAGATGCCTCAGCGGGAGGAGCTTTGGTGGACAAAACACCCCTGGCTGCCAAGACCTTGATTGCTAACCAAGCTTTGAACGCTCAACAATATGAAGGTGTTGGACAAAGAAGCACCTCATGGCAACAACAACAAGTGAATGAGGTAAGTGCTATTTCCGAACTTCAAAATCAAATGGCTAATCTTACCACTCTTCTTTCTCAGGTTGTGGAAGGACCAAAAGTACAAAGTGTGGCTGTTTGTGGCGTGTGTTCCATGCAAGGACATCCCTCTGATAAGTGCCCGCAACTGATTGAGAATGGAGGTTGGGAATCTGCCAATGCCGTGGGTTTTGGGAATCAACAACCAAGAAGTGATCCTTTCTCTAACACATACAATCCAGGTTGGAGGGATCATCCAAATTTCAAATTGCGAGAACCCCAACAAAATCAACAACAAAGTACATTGAGGCAGCAGCCCCCGGGTTTCTATTCAAAACCATACGCATCCACACAACCCCAAGCACAACCTGCCCAAACCAAATCAGGTTCGTCCGTTGATAATGATCAGATTTTTCAATTACTAACTTCTATGGCGCAGGGTATACAAACTAGGGACAAAAAGGTGGATGAGTTGGAGAAACAAATGGGGCAGATTTCAGAGTTCCTAGGGCAATTCAGGGAACAAGGCAAACTTCCTAGCTCAACCATTGTGAATCCAAAAGGAGGATTTGAATCCGCCAAGGCCATTTTGTTAAGAAGTGGAAAAGAAGTTGGAACGGACCCCCAAGCATCAAAATCTGCCTAAACGGAGGACGAGAAGCTGCAACAAGATGAGGATGCCCAACACACACCCACGGCAAGGAAGAAGACAACCTTGCTGTGCACTCCTTGCAACCCTAAATCGGCCACCACAGGTAAGTTGGGTTCCAATTGTGTTAATTCTAACCTTATTCCATCTGATGCACCTTTTCCTCGCAGATTCATGCAAACAAAGAATGAGGAAAGCGAAAAGGACATTTTGGATACATTTAGGAATGTGCAAGTCAACATTCCACTTCTAGATGCCATTAAACAAGTTCCCAAGTATGCTAAGTTTCTGAAGGAGTCGTGCACTACAAGAAAGAGGGCTTCGAACAAAGAGGTGGTAAGAGTAAGTGAGAATGTCTCAACCGTTTTGCAAAGAAAATTACCTCCTAAATGCAAAGATCTTGGCAGTTTTACAATTCCTTGTGTTATTGGCAATACTCGTTTTGAATATGCCATGTTAGACTTAGGTGCATCAATAAATGTCATGTCGTATTCAATCTATGCATCTATGAACTTGGGTGAATTGAAAAATGATGGAGTAGTTATTCAATTGGCCAATAGATCTAATGCATATCCAAAAGGCTTTTTGGAGGATGTTTTAGTGCAGGTGAATCACCTAGTCTTTCCGGCGGACTTCTATGTGCTTGAAATGGAAGATTCGGACCATTCTCCTCCATTACCACTCTTACTTGGCCGACCATTCATGAAGACTGCCCGAACAAAGATAGACGTATTTAAAGGAACTTTGACCATGGAATTTGATGAGGAAGTGATTGATTTCAATATTTATGATGCTATGAGATATCCTCATGATAATCACTCTTGTTTCTCTATTGATAACATTGACTCTTTTGCGCAGGAATTCCTTGACAATTTGAGTGAGGATGCACTTGAACAGACCCTCACACAAAGCATTGGACTCAAAAACGTAGGGTTGGCACTTAGGCATACCCACGGCAACAACAAGGACAACCTTGTCGTGCCTATTCAAGAGGAATTGGGGGAAATAGTTGCTGCCCTCAAGTCAAATCCAGAACATATTGGTAAGTTTCCTAACCAAACTTCACTTCCCGTTTCGACTAACAAGTTGCTTCCTTCCATAATCCAGCCACCTTCCCTAGAGCTTAAACCATTGCCTAGCCATTTGAAGTATGTATTTTTGGGAGAACAAGAGACGCCGCCCATCATCATCTCTTCTTCACTCACGGCATAAGAGGAGGATAAGTTGGTGAGAGTGCTTCGGGAATACAAAACTGCCATTGGGTGGACATTGGCAGATATAAAGGGAATTAGCCCAACCACTTGCATGCATCGAATACTCTTGGAAGAAGGCGCCAAACCATCTAGAGAAGCACAACGCCGACTCAATCCACCCATGATGGACGTTGTGAAGAAGGAAATCATCAAGCTCTTAGATTGTGGAGTGATCTACCCAATTTCTGATAGCCGTTGGGTCTCTTCAGTCCAAGTGGTCCCTAAGAAGTCCGGAGTGACAGTTGTGAAGAATGAAGAGAATGAGCGTGTGCCTACTCGAATCCAAATAGGTTGGAGGGTTTGTATCGATTATAGGAAGCTCAACGCCACCACAAGGAAGGATCACTTCCCCTTGCCGTTCATTGATCAAATGCTTGAAAGGTTAGCAGGTTATGCATTCTATTGTTTTCTTGATGGTTATTCTAGTTACAATCAAATTGTCATAGCACCTGAGGACCAAGAAAAAACCACTTTCACATGCCCATTTGGTACAGTTGCTTATCGTCGCATGCCATTTGGTTTATGCAATACACCTGCCACATTTCAAAGATGCATGATGAACATATTTTCAGATTATGTTGAGAAAAATATTTAAGTTTTTATGGATGATTTCAGCATTTTTGGTGATTAATTTGATGGATGTTTGCATAATCTCAGTTTGATCTTAAAACGATGAATTGAAACTAACCTTCTTCTCAATTGGGAAAAGTGTCATTTTATGGTTAAACAAGACATAGTTTTAGGTCATATCATTTCTGAAAACAATATTGAGGTTGATAAGTCAAAGATAGATCTTGTACGTCACTTACCCTCTCCTACTTCGGTTAGAGAGGTTCGTTCTTTTCTTGGACATGCAGGTTTCTATCGACGATTCATCAAAGATTTCTCAAAGGTTTCCCAACCTTTTTGCCGACTCCTTCAAAAAGATGTGGCGTTTGATTTCAATGAGGAATGCACGGCATCCTTCACACAACTCAAGGAGTTGCTGACCACGGCCCCAATTATTGTTCCACCTGATTGGAGTCTTCCTTTTGAGCTCATGTGTGACGCATCCGATTATGCTGTAGGGGTTGTTTTAGGACAAAGGAAGGACAAGAGGCCGCATGTCATCTACTATGCCTCACGGACATTGAATGATGCTCAATTGAACTATTCTACAACGAAAAAAGAACTTCTTGCTGTTGTCTTTGCTTTAGATAAATTTCGTTCATACTTAATTGGGACTAAAGTGATTGTATATTCTGACCATGCAGCCTTGAAGTATCTTCTCACCAAGAAGGAAGCCAAACCAAGGCTGATTCGTTGGATGCTCCTGCTACAAGAATTCGATATTGAAATTCGGGACAAGAAAGGGAGTGAAAACGTGGTGGCTGACCACCTGAGCCGTATGGTACATGAAGAGGACTCTATCCCTTATTCAGAGACGTTCCCGGATGAGCAATTGTTGTCCATCAAGGTAAGTGAACCATGGTACGCAGATTTGGTGAACTACTTGGTAACTAAACATTTTCCAACCACTTTCACTAAACCCCAACGTGACAAACTTAAGAATGATGCACGATTTTATGTGTGGGATATTCCATATTTGTGGAAGTATTGCCCAGATCAGATTGTTCGACGATGTGTGCACAATTCTAAGTTTAAATCCATTCTGGCCTTTTGCCACTCTTATGCATGCGGGGGTCATTTTGGCACCCAAAGAGCAGCCCTCAAGGTGTTAGAGTGTGGTTTTTATTGGCCTACATTGTTTAAAGATGCTCGAATGTTTTGTTTCACATGTGATCGATGTCAAAGAACAGGTAGCATAGGTGCCAGGGATCAAATGCCGCAAAACCCTATCTTCAATGTTGAAATTTTTGATGTTTGGGGTATTGATTTCATGGGTCCCTTTCCTTCTTCATATGGTTTCACTTATATCTTGCTTGCAGTTGATTATGTTTCCAAATGGGTAGAAGCAAAGGCTACCCGTACTAACGATTCTAGAGTGGTTGCAGATTTCATCAAAACTAACATTTTCTCTAGATTTGGGATGCCACGGGTCTTCATCAGTCATAGAGGGTCACATTTTTGTAATCGCACCATTGAGGCGCTGTTTAAGAAATACAATGTCAAGCATAAGGTTTCGACACCTTATCATCCTCAAACAAGTGGCCAAGCCGAAGTTTCGAATAGAGAAATCAAGCAAATCTTGGAGAAGACTGTTGGGCTAACCCGGAAGGATTGGAGCTTGCGTTCAGACGATGCATTGTGGGCGTATCGAACTGCCTACAAAACACCTCTAGGGATGTCTCCATTTCGGCTAATCTATGGCAAGCCGTGTCATCTACCTGTGGAACTAGAGCACAAGGCGCATTGGGCTGTGAAAACATTCAATTTAGACATAGATGCTGCTGGAATGCATAAGAAGCTCCAATTGAATGAACTTGAGGAGCAAAGGAATGAAGCATATGAGAATGCCCGGATTTACAAGGAAAAAACAAAGGCGTTTCATGACCAGATGATTCGAGGCAAAACATTCTCCATTGGGCAGAAAGTGTTGCTTTTCAACTCCCGTTTACGTTTATTCCCTGGTAAGTTACAGTCTAAGTGGATTGGACCTTTTGTTGTTACTAATGTTTTTCCATATGGTGTAGTTCAAGTCCAAAGCTTAAGGAATGGACAAGAATTCAAGGTAAACGGACATCGATTGAAGCCATACTATGAGAGTGTCGTGGGGCAGGTTGTGGAGGAGATCTCTCTCCAAGCCGTGGGCTCCAATGGGGAGTGACTGAGTTTTTCATCCGGCTGCAAGACGTTAAAGCAAGCTCTACTTGGGAGGCAACCCATGCATTCAACAACGGAAGACCTAGGGATCACTCCAATTCCAGATTTGCGTTCCTAAACCCTTCTCTTTGTTGTTGTTGTTTTTCCGCCGTGTTGAGTGTGTTTGTTTGTTAGTTTGTTTGTTTTTGTGTGAGTTTATGCTTGAAACATTGAGGACAATGTTTGATTTAAGTGTGGGGGGGTAACAAAGTGTTTTTGATGCAAATTCGTGGGATTCTGCCACCCATTACTTCAAAAGTTGTTCTTTGCTGTTTTTAAGTGTTTTTAAGCTGTTTTGGAGTGTTTTAGTGCGTCTTGCCTTAAAAATCCGAAAATCTCATAAAAATTTGAAAAATTGTTTTGAAAAAACCCAAAAAGAGTTGTTTTTGTGTGTTTGTTTGTGTCTTAGGGTACCTTCCAACACAATGATGAGGATTTGGTTTTTAATTACATGGCTGTTAAAGAGAGTTATAAACATAGATGAATGTTTGATTTACTCTTTGGTTTATGCTTGGTTGTGGTTATAATTTATGAATTCACATGTAATCATAGAGGAAAAATCAGTTTTTGTAACATGCTTGAAGGAAGGAACTCAAATTAACGCTACAACCCTGTGAGACTTAAGCTTAAAACATTCTTTGAAGAGTTGATAATCTGTGCAGTCTTGTTTTCTAAAGTTGTTGCATGATCTCATTATTCTTTTCTTGGTTGCTACTTAGAAGGCGTTTCATCATTTAGTTCCAAATACTAGAACTCATACCTACTTCATTCAAAGCATGCTATTGATTTGCATAACACATATTCAAGATGAAGTTGTGTAGTGACCATCAGCCAAATAGCCGAGCCCCCTTTGTCATATGTTTTGTGGGTTTAACCCCTTTGAGCCTTGTTTAGCCTATGTTCTTTGTTAACCCCATTATCCTTACCTAGCCTAGTGTAGGACTATCCATACCCTTGTTCTTAAAGGATAGTGAAGCATAACTTAAAATGAATTCGTTTTGATCTACATTATGCAGTAAATTAAGTGTGGGAGAAGGATTGGTTGTTTTAAGCTCAGTCCTACATTTTGTGCTTCAAAAGAAAAGAAAATTCGTGGAAAAAAGAAAAGAAAAAGAAAAAGTTGTGAAAAGAATGAAAAAGAGTTTGAAAAGAAGAAAGAATGAGTTTAAGAGTGTTGATTGTTGAAGAAAGGGTCCAAAACATCAAATCTGGCCCTAAAATGTGTAAATCTCCCCTTTTTGTTCAAAGTTAAATTTCTGCATTCCAAAACGAATTCTAAGTGTCAATTTCATTACTTTGCTTACTATTTCTTTAAGGACCTTTGTTTTTCCTATCCTTTCTTTGTTAGCCATTACCCCCAAACCCTGTTACAACCCTTGACTTCATTCTTGAGTGTTATGTGATTCAATATGTGGAGTTTGGAATTGGTATGAGCATATGGTGTCACTGGTTCTCGCATCTAAGTAGTAGCATTCCATTCATGAGATTATATCTAAACATGCTTATTAACTCCAGAAATTGCTTCCTTTGCTATAACATATGTGAGTACTAGTTTTCATATTTACATCAATCTTCTCTCATATAACTAGTGTAGGGTGTGTAGTCAGAAAATGTGTGTGAAAATAGAGAGTATCTTGTAAGGAATTGAGCAATTTCTCTAAGGCATGTTACTACATTCAAAACATCGATTTAATTGGTTAAATGTGAACTAGTAAGTGGTGACTGTGATTAAGTATGTGCTCAAGTGTGAAGATGACTAAAACCTGTGGGAATAATGATTTTTTACATGTCATGTGCATTGGGAATCCCTGAGGCAAATGTTGGAAGGTTTAGGTTGTGTTTTGTTTGTTTTGTTTCGTTTTGTTTTCTTTGTTTGTTTTGTTTTGCTCGAGGACTAGCAAAAGCTAAGCGTGGGGGAATTTGATAGGAGCATATTTATGCGACTTAGTTGGCTTGTTCTTGTGCATTTACGTTGTTATTTCTTAGTTATTTTAGTCTTTTAAGCCATTTTCGTGTGTTTTCAGGTTCTAAGGAGAAAGTATGCAATAAGCTGCATTTTGGAGCCTTTTGGAGCAAAATTGGGCTTGGAATGGATATCACATGCTTGGAGCAAAAGGAATGGACGAAATTGAAGACTTGAAGATGTTAGGATTCCTAATTGAAGAAGGATTCCTAATTGGAGATGAATTCCTACTCAAACAAGGATTCCTACTTGAAGTAGGAAAGTTAAGCCAAGGTTTCCTATTTTGGGTTGACCTTTCCTAATCCTAATTCTCCCTAAGTTCCAGCAACATTGAATGCCTCCTATGTATTTTAGGACACAAATTGAACCTTCCTTACACCAAATCAGCCTTTGCCGCACCATCCCCTTGTTTCCCATCCTTGCCGTGCAAGGTATCCCTCACTTGCCTAATTTCTGGACCTAAATCAGCAAGGAAATCCTTTTTCCTTGCCTTGCAAGGCATTCCCATACCCTTTCCATCCTTGCCGCACCTACTTGCCCAATTCTCTTAGGATTCTGACTTTAATTCCTATTTCCCTTAAAGTTTTGGTTTAATTTCTGTTTCATAAATTGTTTCCTAGCTTTAGTACCCTAAGTCTTTAAATAAAACATCTCTGTGCCGCATTAAAGGTTCCATTCATTCACCCCTTCATCCATTCGCGCCAGAATTCACGCCTACACCTTTGCCGCAACTTCCTTTCACCCTAAACACATTCCTGACCCCAAAACACATCCCATACACTTCACCCACCTTTGTGCCGCAGCAAGGAGAAAGAAGGAAAGACTCTTGGATGTTCAAGCTTGATTGTTGGAGCATTCTAGGTGTAATTCATTCTATGTTTACAATGTTTAATTTCTTTTCCTTTCGTTTTGCTGTAAACATGAGTGGCTAAACCCCTTTTGGCTAGGGGTGATTTCATAGCCATGATTATGTGTGCAATTTGAGTTGATAAATTCTAGTTACGAATTCTTGAATTGTGAATGTAATTGGCTTAACTGTTTGATTAAGAACTTATTTGTGTTTGTTGATTGAGGGTCGACTCTTAATTGGCATGCATAAATCTGATTCTAGAGTATAAGGGAGTTTCACATAATCGTTACAAACTTATATTCATATGTAGTGAAGGTTGCTAGTCACAATCGCGTTAAGTTCAACTCCTAGCATGAGTGACATGATGTCATAGTTGCAAGTGTTTTGTCAATGCTTATGATTTTCATTGAACGTAATGATCTTTGATTGTATCTCTATTATGATGTCATGTAGGGGACTTTTGAAGAATGCTTTAGGTTGTCGAATGATGTCATCCAATCCAATAATACAAGGAAAATCTGAGGGTTAACTAGTGATGTCACGGTTAATTTGGGGCATTGTCGTTCATAATTCAATGAAGGAGTAACTGAAAATCGAGTCGTTTGCATACATGTCATGTGTGGAGAAAGAGCCTCTAGCTAGCCCATCATCTATCTTATTTCCAAATTCGTTTTCAAAGCTGTTTAGTTTTACAATTCTTTTTGTTAGTTTAAATTCGTCCAAAACAAAACCCCTTTTTACTTTCTTGTTTCAAAGTGTTGAAAATCTGTTTTGTTTCTGTTTTTAAGTATTTTGAGTCAAGCCATAACCTTATTTTCGTCCAAAATTGTGTTTAGTGTCAGAAACTGCCTAGTTAGTGTTTTTAGGCAGTTTTGAGTGTTTTTAGGCTATTTTGAGTCTTGTTAACTTGTTTGAGTCTTTTGAGTCTTTTCAAACGTTTTTAACTTTGTTTTAATGTTTTTGAGTCAGTTTTGAGGTTTTAGCAAGCCCTCCTAATCCCCGGTCTAGAACGATCCCTACTTGCATCTTTACTACAATTTGACAACAAGAGGGTTTAATTTGTGTGCTTAACTTGTTTCGCATCACTTAACACGATTATGACTAGCAACCTTTACTACTCATAAATATAAGTTCATAACAATTAGGTGAAATTCCCTTATATTGTAGCATCAGATTCATGCATGGAAACTGAGTGTGCACCCTCAAGCCACATATAAGAATAAGTTTTAAACAAACAGATAAGTGAATCCTTAACATGATGGCTGTGGGTCAGTTCCAACTTCTTTTCCACTTCTCAACATGATGGCTTTTGCGGTTTCAAATCCTCCCTTTCGATTCACAATGGTTGAACTAGGAAGTTTACCTTCTTCTCGAAACTGCCCAAGGAACTCTGAAATCTACCCTATTTGCTTCTTCATGTCGCTCATCTCCTTGTCTTGATTCGCTATTCGATTATTTTGATTTTGTAATCCCTGCGCTACAGAAGTTAGTAGTTGAATAGCTTGATCATTATCAAATAGCGAACCTGAGTTTGGTTGAGCAGATTGTGGTTGAAGTTGCATTGGTTTGAATGGCCTTTGATAGAACCCGAGAGTTTGCTGTCTAAATCCACCTTGTTGTTGAGGTTGTTGAGGCTCCCTCCACTTGAAGTTTGGGTGATCTCTCCAGCCTGGATTGTAAGTATTGGAGTATGGATCATTCCGTGGCTGATTTTGGCCTTGATAGCTCACGACATTGGCACTTTCCCATCCTCCATTCTCTATCAATTGAGGGCATTGATCATTGAGATGCCCCTGCATAGAGCACACTCCACGTATGGCCGGACCTTGCACTTTGGTTCCATCAACAACCTGTGACAAAAGAAGAGTGAGATTAGCCATTTGAGATTGCAATTCTGAAATTGCACTTACCTCATTCACATGTTGTTGCCGTGGGGGGTCCCTTTGTCCAACACCTTCGTATTGTTGTGCATTCAAGGCTCGGTTTGCAATTAAGATCTTGGCAGCCACCAGAGTTTTGTCAACCAAGGCACCTCCTGCCGAAGCATCAAGCATTTGTCTCTCAATTGGAAGAAGTCATTCGTAGAAATATTGAATTAAAAGTTCTTCCTTCATTTGGTGTTGTGGGCAGGAGGCAACTAGGGCCTTAAAACACTCATAATATGCTGGAAAAGATTCTCCTTGGCTTTGTTTAATGCCACTAATTCTCTTCCTCAAAAGAATAACTCTCGAAGTTGGGAAGAATTTCTCTAAAAACGCTCTTTTCATGCTTTCCCAAGAAGTGACTGTTCCAGGTGCCAATTCAAATAACCAATCCTTAGCCTTTTCAAATAGAGAGAATGGAAAGGCTTTCATCTTCAGAATATTCCCATCTACGTTGATTGGTGTCATGCTTGAGCCCACCACCTCAAATTCCTTCAAATGCTTGTTTGGATCTTCCATGGACAGCCCATGGTACTTAGGAATGTGATGCAACAAGCTTGACTTCAATTCAAACTCATCAGTCTTGCCTTGAGCCGCCCTAGGATATTGAATGCATAAGGGCATGGCATTGTCCAATCCCGAGGCTGAAAGTTCTTTGATTGTACGATTATCCATAGCCATGGCTTGTTCTTCCTCTTCCTCTTCTTCAAACTCAGATTCGGAACTAGAGCTAGCACTAGGTGGATTGGGTTCTGGGTGCTTCCTCTTCCTTCTCAAATCTCGTTCAAAATCGTTGTTAAAATCCAAGATATGTGCGTGAACGGGTTGAGAACTTCGAGTCATACACTAGTACCTAAAACAAAGAAAACAAAACAAACTCAGAAAGCAAAGCAAAACAAAAACAAAAGCAAACTAAAACACACGGTAGAAACTAGAGAGATTAGCAAGTCTGCTAATCCCCGGCAACGGCGCCAAAATTTGATGTGAAAATTACTTGACACTCAAATTAAAACCCTATCGACGTAGTAGATGAAAGTAGGGATCGTTTTAGGGCGGGGATTAGAAGGGATGCTAATCTACATAATTTAAACTCTAAAACACTAAACTAGACTCTTACGACTCAAAACTGACCAAATTGACTCAAAACACACAAACTAAGCTAAAAAGACTCAAAACAGATACTAGAGAGTGAATTGGACAAATTCTAGACTAGTAAGACTCAAAACACAGAAAGGGGACAGATTTGGACGAATTTGACAAAACTAAAACACAAATAAGAACTGAGGGGGTTTTTGGACGAATTTGACAAAACTAAGTAAATTGCAGCAAACAAAGTAAGTTAAAACGAAATTAAGGTGAATTCAAGGGTGAAAATCTAGTTAGAGGATCCTTCTCCACACATGAAACATAAGCATACAAATTGATTTCCAGTATTGTTTCTTTAAACCATGAATGACAATGCCCCAAATTAATCGTGAATGCACAAATTAACTTTCAGATTTTCCTTAATTCGTTGAATTGGATGGATAACGCATCGACAATCAAATTATTCTTATCAAGTTCCCTACATGGAATACGCATAATAGAGATACATTCAAAGATCACTAAGTTCTATGAAAATCATAAGCATTGACAAGGCATTCGTAACTATGAAAAGCATGATGATACTCTTGCCATGGATTCACTTAACACGATTGTGACTAGCAACCTTTACTACTCATAAATATAAGTTCATAACAATTAGGTGAAATTCCCTTATATTTTAGCATCAGATTCATGCATGCAAACTAAGTGTGCACCCTTAAACCACATACAAGAATAAGTTTTAATCAAACAGATAAGTGAATCGCATTCATGTTTTACGAAACAATAACTGGAGGTAATCAATTCATATTAAACATATGTCCATGGCTTCGAATTCACCTCTAACTAAGAAAAACTTAGTTACACATGTTCATAACAATTGAAAAACAATCTGAAATAAACATTGAAACTAAAACAAAGGAAGAAAGAACTCAGGAAGTCTCCAATGGTTGCAGGTTGTTGCGGCACAAGGTCCTCCTCCAATGGAAGCCACGGCAAAGCTCTCATCCTCTCCTTCTTGTGGCAAAGGGTGTTTCTGTGTATGGATGGTGCTGGCTACGAATTATGGTGTGGTATAGGGGGTGGTAACCTGCAGGAAAGCCTCAAAATATGTATATATAGGCATGGAAAACCCTAGGGAAATCAGGGTACGACTTGGACTTAGCAGAAATAAAGGATTAGGGCCCTAGGGTGTGGCACAAGGCTTAAATCCATCAGGAAAGGGGTTTAGCCCAATTAATTTCTGAAAAGGCTTTGCACAATCCAAATCCACAAGGGAATAGGCTAATTAAATCAGAATCCTAGAGGAATAAAGGTAGGGAAGTTGCGGCAGCAATTGGAGGGAAGGGGATGAAGTGCAAGGCAAAGCAAAGGCCTTCTAGAAAGGTTTAGGGCGCCAGATTTTTAGGACTTCTAGGATGGAGTGCAAGGCAAGGCAAAGGCCTTCTAAATAGCTTAAAACACTATAATAAACATAAACTAACTAAGTAAATGCAAGGAAACAAGCTAACTAAGTCGCACAAATATGCTCCTATTAGCGGCAAGGGTTGTTCTACCCTTGCCATGTGTATGTCTTCTTCCTCCTCCTCAATCAGCAGCTCCTCATCCACTTCTAGGCTATGTTTGGATGTTTTTAGGTCAGCTCCAACCTCTATAGCACTTCCCAAAGTGATAGCATCGTGGATTTCAAAATCTTCCCTCGAATTTGCAATAGTTGAATTGGAGAGTTCACTTTGCTCTAGAATCTGTGCCATGAGCTCTGCAATCTGCCCAATTTGCTTTTCCAAATGGTCCACCCTTTTGTTTTGATTTTCTTGTCCCTGAGATAGAGAAGTGAGTAACTCAAGAATTTTATCATTATCCATTGACGAACCTGAACTTGGTTGGGCCGAATATGGTTGAGGCTGTGGTGGTTCATATGGCGTTGTATAGAACTCCTCAGATGGCTGCCAATATCCTTCTTGGTGTGATCCCTGCGTGAAAGAAGTTAGTACATCAAGAATTTCATCATAATTCATGGACATACTTGAATTCGATTGGAATTGTTGTGGGGAAGGCTGTGGTGGCTGCATAGGTCTTGAATAGAACTCCTCATCTTGCTGCCAATATCCACCTTGTTGAACTTGTTGAGATTCCCCCCCACATATAATCTGAATAATCTCTCCAATCGGAATTGTAAGCGTTGGAAAACAGGTTGTTACTTCGTTGATCATAGCCTTGATAACCCCAAGCATCTTCATTCACAGCGTATTGAGGACGTTGATGAGTTTGAGCAGTGTACATTGTGGTTGTTTCGGCAATCTGGGACAATTGAGAAGTAAGATTCGCCAATTGAGCTTGAATGTTAGCAAAATCCATGTCTTGCTTCTCCAATACCTGAAATCAAAGAAGTAAAACTAAATCAAATATCAAAAGTAAAAGACAAAAACAAAAACAAATGGGATTAGCTAAAGAAAACAAGAAAACAACACAAAGTCAGAAACTAAAAAAAAACAAAATAAACGAAAAGAAAAGAACCAAGGGATTAGCAAAGTTGCTAATCCCCGGCAACAGCGCCAAAAATTTGATGCGATGTAAAACAAGCACACAAATTAAACCCTCTTGTTGTCAAATTGTAGTAAAGATGAAAGTAGGGATCGTTCTAAACCGGGGATTAAGAGGGCTTCCTAAAACCTCAAAACTGACTCAAAAACATTAAAACAAAGTTAAAAACGCTTAACAAGACTCACAAGACTCAAAACAAACTAAAAAGACTCAAAACAGTTTAAAACAACCAAAAAGACTCAAAACAGACACTAGGGACTGATTTGGACGAATTCTAGACTAGTAAGACTCAAAACACTAAATTGGACAGATTTAAACACACTTCTAACTAATCTAACAAACAAAGTAAAAGGGGATTGGGTTTTGGACGAAATTAAGCTAAAAACAAAACAGAAACTAAAACTAAACAGATTTGCACGAAATTGGTTAATTGGATGGATGATGGGCTAGCTAGAGGCTATTTCTCCACACATGACATGTATGCAAACGACTCGATTTCCAGTTACTCCTTCATTGAACTATGAACGACAATGCCCCAAATTAACCGTGACATCACTAGTTAACCCTCAGATTTTCCTTGTATTATTGGATTGGATGACATCGTTCGACAACCCAAAGCATTCTTGAAAAGTCCCCTGCATGACATCATAATAGAGATACAATCAAAGATCATTACGTTCAATGAAAATCATAAGCATTGACAAAGCACTTACAACTATGACATCATGTCACTCATGCTAGGAATTGAACTTAACGCGATTGTGACTATCAACCTTCACTACATATGAATATAAGTTTGTAACGATTAAGTGAAACTCCCTTATACTCTAGCATCAGATTTATGCATGCCAATTAAGTGTCGACCCTCAATCAACAAACACAAATAAGTTCTTAAGCAAACAGTTAAGCCAATTGCATTCACAATTCAAGCATTCATAACTGGAATTTATCAACTCAAATTGCACACATAATCATGGTTTTGAAATCACCCCTAGCCAAAAGGGTTTAGCTCCTCATGTTCACAGCAAAACAAAGAGAAATTAAATTAAACATTGAAAACAAAGATAGATTACACCTAGAAACGTTTTAGCAATCCAACGTCTTGAATGGCCAGGCATGGCTTCTAGTTAATCCTCTCCTTCTTCCTTTGTAAAGCTGTGGCACAAGGGGTTAAGGTGTGTAGAATGGGTGGTGATGGGTGGTAGAGGATGGATAGGTAGATAGGTGGATGGAATGGATACAGAGAATCTGTTCAGAGAGAGAGACTAAATGGTGCGGATGGCTTTATTTATAGGGCTAGGGTTGAAAGGCAATTAGAAAATAATAGGAAAGGTTCATAACTTAGCTAATTTGTCTCACAATTTAATAGGTAAGAAAGAATCAGAAAATCAAAGAGAATAAGAAAGTGAAATTCGGCAGAATATGTAAGACAGATTTAGGAATGTGTTTTGAGGCACAAAATAAGTAAGAAATGCTCCTCCTTGTGCGGCAAGGCATAGAACACAAAGGGAATGTGATTTTGGGTCAGAAAATAGGAAAGAAAAGGATCCCTTGTGCGGCAAGGTTGTGGAGAGAAAGGGAAAGGCAATTATGTGGCAAATTTTGGAAGAAAAGGGAAAGGAGATATGCGGCAAGGTTAGGGAAAGGTTCTAGGACTTCTAGAAACATGTAATGAGGCAACCTAGCATGTTTTGAAACCCTTTTATGGCTGGAACATAGGTGAGGAAGGATTAGGAAACTTCTAAGCCAAGAATAGAAACTTTCAAGAATGGAAACCTCATGAAGGAAAATTTGTGACAAACATGTTCATTTGAGCAACATCTATGGCATGCAATTAACATTTAAAGGCGGAATCATGCTTGTATGCACTCAGAACAAAACATTACCCATGAAATTCAAAGCCTAGTAGTTATGGTGAACCATGACTCAACTCAATTCTTAAAGAAAGGAGTTGAGAAACTATTATACCTTTGAAGCACCTCTTTGCTTAGCAAAGGTTAATCACCCATGTGAGGGCCTTCTTTCCTTTGTCTCCTTGCTCCTTGGCTCCATGGATATGGATGGAAGAATTGATTCTCCAAAAGTCCCCAAGGTAGGAGACCTCTAATTTTCGACACCAAGGACGGTGAAGGAAGAAGATGAGTGACCTTGGAGGAGGAAGGATTGCTAGATAATCCCCTCCAAGGGGGCCGGCCTCCTAGAGAGAAAGGGAGAGACATGTTATCTCCAATTTTCTCCAAAAGAAACCCTAATGATGAAAAGGCTATAAAGTTGCCTTTATACGACATCACAATGGAGTGGCAAACTTGCAATTAAGCCAAGTTCACTACCCCTCTCTATATGGCCGGCCACTTAAGGGTTTATTAGGCTTTCAAGCCCTTTGTGTTTTCAAGTTGGCATACAACTTGAGCTAATGGGCTTGACATTCAAATCCCATTGGGCCTTGCGGCCCAAAACTAACCCGAGGTCTATAACGAACTTATTCGTTTGATTAATTAACATATTAATTAATCCTAGCCATATATAATTAAACCATTTAATTATCTTTACTCATCTCTGTTGTATCCTTCAATCATTACCTTACACGGTGTGCGATCCATTAGGTTCCTTTTAGCGAGGCAGTGGGCGATTAGAACTCTTACTAATCGATTGTGAATTTAAACTTACTTTCAATTCTCCCTTTAGTGATTATACATCTTTAGGGCTTCCACAAGCCATGAGCGACACCTAGCAGTATGTCATGGCTACCCAAGCTAATCAGAAGAGGTTGGAGAACCTATTCAGTTTGGGATTACAATGCAATACGGTATTTCTCTAACACAATACTCCTGACCACATTGTTTGGTTTGATAGTTTATTCATGTCTACTATCCAATGTGATTCTCTTACTTATATGATTACCTTGAATGTGATTCGGAACAACTTCCTAAATCTCATTCATATTCTGGCCAGAGATTCTTAATCATATCATAGAGTATTCTCCCTCAACATTTGAAGGTTAGAGATCCCTTGTTGCGCATTCACTTGCCTCTATGGCTAAGTGGCTTAACCCCAACTATGCCGTGGACACCCTCTGACGGAGTGACTTTGACATAGCCAAAGATCAAGGACCTAACCACAAGACAACTATGATGCCTCAGGTCAAATGACTACTTTGCATTATCGTTTAGGAGTTCTCATGTGACATGAGTATGAGAACTCCTCGTTGATCGCGTTCAGTGGACTCATTCTTTATTGAGCACCTACGTACTTGTCTTGGTGTCAGTCACACCATTGACTCAAGACCAGTCACTCTCCCTAAGAGAAGACATAGGAAGTATTGATCTCAACGGACTGTCAATGCCCAATTGGCAATCCTATGATCAAGAACTTTTAGGATATGTATTCGAAAGAGAATGGTCTCATGAATCTAACTTCTTTAGATCACATTCTCCCTATTACATATTCCTTGGACTTATCGTTTAAGCATATACCATTTATATGAGACGGCTTAAAACAATAATCTTTGCCCTTTGTATTAAACTAGATTAGTTTAACATGTGAAATGTTCGTAAAGTATCATCATATGATTGGTTTTAGGGCACATTTCCAACACCTCCAGGAATAGAAACTTCCAACTTTAGAAACTTTGGCTTCCAATTTTGAACTCTTCGTTCTTCATTCAATCCTAAGCTCATTTGATCTTCAATTTCGTCCATCCACTTAGCTCTAAGCATGTGCAATCCATTCCAAGCCCAAAACTGCTCCAAAAGGCACCAAAATGCACTTTCTTGCTTCTTTAGCCCTTAGAACCTGAAAACACACGAATATGGCATAAAAAACTAAAATAACTAAGAACTAACAGCGTAAATGCAAGAAAACAAGCTAACTAAGTGATGTAAATATGCTCATATCAGACACACTTGCAAACAAAACGATTTCCAGTTGCTTTTCAATAAACCACGAATTCTCAACACCCCAGATTAATTAGCTACGCTTAAATTAACCCTTAGATTTTCCTCATGTCATTGAATTGGACGGACAAAGCGCATCACAATCAAATTATTCTTCAAAAGTTCCCTACATGAAAGCGCATAATAGAGATACAATGAAAGATCATTAAGTTCAATGAAAATCATAAGTATTGACGAGGCACTCGTAACTATGAAAGCCCATGATACTTATGCCAAGAATTTACTTAACACGATCATGACTAGCAACCTTCACTACTTGTGAATATAAGTTCATAACGCTTAGGTGAAACTCCCTTATATCCTAGCATCAGATTTATGCATGAAAATTAAGCGTGCACTCTCAACCAACACACGCAAATCAGTTTTAATTCAAACAGATAAGTAAATTGAATTCATAACTTATGAATCACAACTGGATGTAATCAAATCATATTGCAAGTATAACCACGGTTTCGAATTCCCCCTAGCTAAGAGGGGTTTAGTTCCTCATACTCACAAAACAAAGATTATTGAATTGAAACATTGAAAGGAAAAGAAAGATTACACCTAAAACGCTCCAGCAATCCTAACTCGAATGGTAGGCACGTCAAAAGGCTCTCCTCCTTCCTCTTTGCTGCGGCACAAGGTTTGGTGGTGAGTTTTTGGGGTTATGAATGGTGTAGAAGGCTGGGTTTATGGTTAGGATAGGTGTATGGTGCGACAAGGATTGAATAAGGAAACTATGGAGAATGGTGAAGGATGGATGCGGCAGAGAGAGGGGAGTGATTTCTGGCGTGAATGGATGATTTTGGGGCTGCAAAAATGAAGTTTATTTAAGGTTCTCAGAAATTAAAACCCTAACTTATTTAGGTAATCAGAAATTAAGTCAAAAGCTTCTAGAAAGAGGAAACAAAAACAGAAAACTAAAGGGAAAGTCCTAAGATATGCGGCAGAGACTTTAATTAAAAGGGGAATGTGTTTTAATGCAGGAAATAGGAAAGAAGGACTCTCCCTTGCACGACAAGGAAAAGGAAAGGTCCAAAGGGGTGCGGCAAGGGTTGTTTAAGTGCAAGGAAGGTTCAATTTGTGTCCTAAAATGCATAGGAGGCCTTCAATGTTGCTGGAACTTATTTAGGATTAGGAAAGGTCAAACCAAAATAGGAAACCTTGGCTTAACTTTCCTACTTCAAGTAGGAATCCTTGTTTGAGTAGAAATCCTTGTTTAACTAGGAATCCTCCTTTAATTAGGAATCCTCCTTCAATTAGGAATCCTAACATCTTCAAGTCTTCAATTTCGTCCATTCCTTTTGCTCCAAGCATGTGATAACCATTCCAAGCCCAATTTTGCTCCAAAAGGCTCCAAAATGCACCTTCTTGCATACTTTGTCCTTAGAACCTGAAAACACACGAAAATTGCTTAAAATACTAAAATAACTAAGAAATAACAACGTAAATGCACAAGAACAAGCCAACTAAGTTGCGTAAATATGCTCCTATCACCTTCAGTTGTGATTTCTGATGTGAAATTAAATTGCACTCAAATTTAAACCCTATCAATGTAGTATGTGTAAGTAGGGATCATTCTAGCCGGGGATTAGAAGGGATGCTAATCTACACTAATTAAACTCTAAAACACTAAACTAGACTTACAAGACTCAAAACAAACTTAAAAGACTCAAAACAGCTTAAAACAACCAAATAGACTCAAAACAGACACTAGGGAGTTATTTGGACGAATTCTAACTTTAACTTGACTCAAAATGCTAAAAGACACAAAATTAAACAGATTCTAACTAAGTTGACACAAGAAAGTAAAGGGGATTGGGTTTTTGACGAATTTAAAGTAAAAACAAACTGATTAAGACACTAAACAAAGGTTGGTACGAATTTGGGTGAATTAAAGGGTGAATGGCTAGTTAGAGGGTCCTTCTCCACACATGACATATGCATACGAATCGATTCCCAGTTATTTTTCCAACAAACCATGAATGACAATGCCCCAAATTAATTGTATTGAACTAATTAATTCTCAGAGTTCCCTAGATTCATTGAATTGGATGGAATATACACCAACAACCAAATTATTCTTTATTAAGCTCCCTAACTATGAAAAGCATGATAGAGACACGAAACAAAGATCATTAAGCTTTGTGAAAATCATAAGCATTGAGAAGGCATTCGTGACTATGAAAAGCATGACAATCTTGCCAGGAATTTACTTAACGTGATCGTGACTAGCAACCTCCACTACTTGTAAATATAAGTTTGTAACTATTAGGTGAAACTCCCTTATATTTTAGCATCAAATCCTAGCATGCAAACTAAGTGTGCACCCTTAATCAACATACAAGAATAAGTTTTAATCAAACAGTTAAGCAAACCACATCCACGATTCAAGAAATCATAACTGGAGGAAATCAATTCATATATAACATATAATCATGGCTTCGAATTCACCTCTAGCTAAAACGAGTCTAGTTCCTCATGTTCGCAATTAAACAATGATAAATAAATTTAAACATTGAAAACAAAGGATAGAATACACCTAGAAACGCTCCAACGATCCAACGTCTTGAATGGCAAGCACGGCTCCAGATGGCTCCTCTTCTTCCTTGCACAGCTGCGGCACAATGAGTGTGTGGTGGATGGATGTAGTTGAGTTATGGTAGAGGGTGGTGGTTTGAATGGTGCGGCATAAACTTGTATTTATAGGGGAAGGGAGCGGCACAAACATTTAATGTAGGAAAAGGATTGCAAAACATAGTTTGTGTGTAGGAAAATAATAACACAATCCTAAGGGGAAAAGGTTATGTAATCCCAGCAGGAAATAGGACATCTAGAAGGTTTGGGGCACCACTTTTTAGGGATTCTAGAAAGGAGTGTTGTGGCATGTTTCTAGAAGGAAAAGGCCTTCTAAAAACAGGTTTTAGGTGTCCTAATATGAAAAGGAGTCCCCCTCGCAGCTATAATTAAGGTAGGATAAGATTAGGATAGGATAAGATAAGGTTAGTTTGGATAAGATAAGGTTGGATAAGGTTTTGGATAATTCTCCTTCTTTGTAGCTGATTCCTTATCTTCAATGACTTGAATTAATTTCTTCAACTCTTTTGCACATTCCTAGCCTCTCTTGAACTTCAAATTCGTCCATCCATCTTGCTCCATACTTGTGCTATCCATTCCAAGCCCAAAAATGCTCCAAAACGCTCCAAAATGCATCTTTTTGCCAACTTTGTCAATTGGACCTACAAACATACGAAAATAGCTTAAAACACTATAATAAGTAGAAACTAACTAAGAAAATGCAAGGAAACAAGCCAACAAAGTCGCATAAATATGCTCCTATCAATTTCATAAATTGTGAATTCAATTTGCTTAACTGTTTGATTGATAACTTATTCTTGTATGTTGATTGAGGGTCGACACTTAGTTTGCATGCATGAATTTGATGCTAGAATATAAGGGAATTTCACCTAATCGTTATGAACTTATATTCATGTATAGTGGAGGTTGCTAGTCACAATCGTGTTAAGTAAATTTCAGGCATAAGTATCATGCAATTCATAGTTACGAGTGCCTTGTCAATGTTTATGATTTTCATAGAACTTAATGATCTTTGCTCGTATCTCTATTATGCAATTCATGTAGGGAACTTGTGGAGAATGCTTTGGGTTGTTGTATGCAATCATCCAATTCAATGAATGGTGCGAAATATATAAGCACACAAATTAAACCCTCTTTTTATCAATTGTAGCAAAGTATGTAAGCAGGGATCGTTCTAGGCCGGGGATTAGGAGGGATTGCTAAATCACTTGAAAACTGACTCAAAAACTTAAAACAAAGTTAAAACACTAAATTAGACTCAAAGAATGCACAACTATACTCTAAAACACTAAAACAAACCAAAAGACTCAAAACAGCAAACAAACACTCAAAACTGCCTTAAAACCACTTTCTGGGCAGTTTTGAGCACTAAGGAAGAATTTGGACGAAAACAGTTTATAACTTGACTCCAGACACTTAAAAACACAAACTAAATTGATTTCTAACTAACTTGACACTTCAAAATACAGGGGGAATTGGTTTTGACGAATTTGAAAACAAAACATAAACTTTGTAAAACAAAACAGATTGTAAAACGAAATTAGTTAAAGTGAATGGATGGAAGGCTAGCTAAGGGGTTCTTCTTCACACATGTCATACTTGCATACAAAACGATTTCTAATTGCAATTCAATAACCCACGAATTCTCAACACTCCAAGTTAATTAGGTCTGCTTAAATTAACTTTCAGATTTCCCTTATGTCAATGAATTGGATGGAGACTGCGCATCACAATCAAATTATTCTTCAAGAGTTCTCTATATGAAAGCCCATACTAGAGATACAATCAAAGATCATTACGTTCAATGGAAATCATAAGTATTGACGAGGCACTTGTAACTATGAAAGCGCATGATACTTATGCCAAGAATTTACTTAACACAATTGAGATCATCAACCTTTACTACTTGTGAATATAAAGTTGTAACGATTAGGTGAAACTTCCTTATATCCTAGCATTAGATTTATGCATGACAATTAAGCGTGCACTCTCAACCAACACACACAAATCAGTTTAATTCAAATAGATAAGTAAATTGAATTCACAACTTATGAAACGCAATTAGAGGTAATCAAGTCATATAGCAAGCATAAACATGGTTTCGAATCCCCCCCTAGCCAGAGGGGGTTTAGTTCCTCATACGTACAGAACAAAGAGTATTGAATTTAAACATTGAAATCAAAGGAAAGAAAACACCTAAAACTTCCAGTAATTCAAACTTGAATGGCATGCACGTCCAAGGCTCCTTCTCCTCCTCTTTGCTGCGGCACAAGGTCTAGGGACAGATTTTGGGGTTATGAATGGTGTAGAAGGTTGGGTTAATGGCTAGGATGGATGTATGGTGCGGCAGAGAGTGAATTAGTTCAGAAACTATGGAGAATGGTGAAGGAAGGGTGCGGCAGAGAGTGGTGGATGATTTCTGGCGTGAATGATGTATATGGAGGGTGGTGGTGTGCGGCAAAGGGTGGAGAAATATATATATAGGCACCAAAAACCCTAGATGAATCAGATTAGGACTTCTAGAAAGCCAAATCCATCCAGAAATAGGTTCAAAACAATCAGATTTCTAATGGGAAAGGGCCTAAGGTGCGGCAGGTTTGGATAAGGAGGGATAAGGCTTCTAGAAAGCCTTGCAAGGCAAGGAAATCAGGTTTTCTAGAAGGCTAGGTGCGGCAAGGACTTTAGGGTTCTAGAATCCTAAATTAAATGTCCCCCAATCAGAAAATAAGCCCTCATTGTACCAGGAATTGAGTTTAGAAAAGGATTAGGATAGGATAAGGTTAGTTAAGATAGGATAAGGATTGGATAAGATAAGATAAGATAAGGTTGTTTTGGATAATGTTTTGGATAATTCTCCTTCTTTTGAGCTGATTCCTTATCTTCAATGATTTGATTTTATTCCTCCAACCTTGAAACATATTCCTAACTCCATTTGGACTCCAAATTCGTCCATCCTCTTGGCTCCAAGCATATGATATCCATTCCAAGCTCAAATGTGCTCCAAAAAGCTCCAAAATGCATCCTTTTGCATACTTGCCCTTAGAACCTGAAAATACATCAAACTAGCTTAAAAGACTACTTTAACTAAGGAAAAACAACATAAATGCACAAGAACAAGCTAACTAAGGTGCATAAATATGCCCTTATCAAATTCCCCCACACTTAGCTTTTGCTAGGCCTCGAGCAAAACAATACGAAACAAAACAAGTATAACACCACCTAAACCTTCCAACAATTGTCTCAGGGATTTCCAATGCAGATGATATGTTAAAAATCATCATTCCCACAGATTTTGGCCATCTTTACGCTTAAGCACATACTTAATCATAGTCACTACTTACTAGTTCACAAATAACCAATTAAAACGATGTTTTGAATGCAGTAACATGCCTTAGAGAATTCCCTCAATTCCTTACTAGATATGCACTCAATTTTCACACACATTTTCTGACTACACACCCTACACTAGGTATATGTGAGAAGATTGATGTAAATATGAAAACGAACACTCACATATGTTTATAACAAAGAAAGCAATTTCTGGAGTTAATAAGCATGTTTAGATATGATCTCATGAATGGAATGCTACTACTTAGATGCGAGAACCAGTGACACCATATGCTCATATCAATCCCAAACTCCACATATTGAAACACACAACACTCAAGATTGAAGCATAGGGTTGTAACGGGGCTTGGGGAGTTGGCTAATAACAAAGAAAGGGTAGGAAAAACAAACGTTCTTAAAGCAATAGCAAGCAAAATAATGAAATTGACCTTAGAATTCCCTTTGGCATGCAGAAATCAACTTTGAAACACAAAGGGAAAGATTCAAGCAACAATTAGGGCCGGATTCAATGTTTTGGACCCTTCCTTCAACAAACAACACTTGAGAACTCTTTTTCACATCTTTTCAACTCCTTTTTCATTCTTTTCACAAATTTTTCTTTTTTTCTTTCTATTTTCCACGAATTTTTCTTCTTCTTTTTTTTTTCTTTTTTTTTTCTTTTCTTTTCTTTTCCGTGCCTCATTCGAGACTTTGGCACACCCACAACAAAACTCACTTCCCCCACACTTGTTTTCTGCCAAACAATGATCAAAAGGAATTCATATTGAGTCATGCATTACTATGCTTTAAGAACAAAGGTATGGATGGTCCTAATCTAGGCTAGGTGAGGATAATGTGGGTTAACAAAGAAAAATAGGCTAAATATGGCTCAAAGGGGTTAAAACCTACAAAACACAATGGAACAGGGAGATACGGCAATTTGGCTATGGTGGTCACTACACAACTTCATCTTGAATATGTGTTATGCAAATCAATAACATGCTTAGAATGAATTGGGCATGAGTTCTAGTGTTTGGAACTAAATGATGAAACGCCTTCTATGTAGCAACCAAGCAAAGAATAATGAGATCATGCAACGACTTTAGAAAACAACAATGCACAGATTATTAACTCTCCAAATAAACGTTTAGGCTCAAGTCTCACAAGGTTGTAGCGTTAGTTTGAGTTCCTTCCTTCAAGCATGTTACAAAAACTGATTTTTCTTTCATGATTGCATGTGAATTCATAAGTTATAACCACAACCAAGCATAAACCAAAGAGTAAATCAAACTTTCATCCATGTTTACAACTCTCTTTAACAGTCATGCAATTACAAACCGAATCCTCATCATTGTGTTGGAAGGTACCTAAGACCCAAACAAACACACAAAAACAACTCTTTTTTTGGGTTTTTCTAAAACAATTTTTCAAATTTTTATGGGATTTTCGGATTTTTGAGTCAAAACACACCAAAACAGCTTACAAACACTTAAAAACAGCAAGGAACAACATTAGAAGTTATGGGTGATAAAACCCTACGAATTTGCATCAAAACACTTTGGTTACCCCCCCACACTTAAATCAAACATTGTCCTCAATGTTTCAAGCATAAACTAACACAAAGAAGCAACAAACAAACAAAACCGCAACTAAACAATAAACAAGGCAGAAATGAAAACGACAACAAAGAGAAGGGTTTAGGAATGCAAATCTGGATTTGGAATGCTCCCTAGATCTTCCTTTGTTGAATGCATAGGTTGCCTCCCAAGTAGCGCTTGCTTTAACGTCATACAGCCGGACAAAGAACCCAATCACTCCAGATTGGTACCCACGGCATCCAAGGAGATGTCATCCACGGTTTGCTCCACAAAGTTCTCATAATATGGCTTCAATCGGTGCCCATTCACCTTGAATTCTTGTCCAGTTTTCAAGCTTTTGATTTGCACTGCACCATGAACAAAAACATTAGTAACATCAAATGGGCCAACCCACTTGGAACGTAACTTACCAGGAAACAACCGAAGACGGGAATTGAATAGCAACACTTTCTGCCCAACTGAGAATGATTTGCCACGAATCATCTTGTCATGAAAAGCCTTGGTCTTCTCCTTGTAGATTCGGGCGTTCTCATATGCTTCGTTCCTTATCTCCTCAAGTTCATTCAATTGAAGCTTCCTATGCATTCCAGCCGCATCTAACTCCAAATTGAATGTTTTCACGGCCCAATGTGCTTTGTGCTCTAACTCCACAGGTAGGTGACATGGTTTGCCATATATTAGCCGAAATGGGGACATGCCAAGGGGTGTTTTGTAAGCCGTGCGATAGGCCCACACTGCATCGTTCAAGCGCAAGCTCCAATCCTTCCTTGTAGGCCCTACGGTTTTTTCTATGATCTGTTTGATCTCCCGATTAGAAACCTCGTCTTGGCCATTCGTTTGAGGATGGTAAGGTGTAGAAACCTTATGATTGACATTGTACTTCCTCAACAACGCCTCAATTGTTCGATTGCAAAAGTGCGACCCTCCATCACTAATGATCACCCGTGGCATACCAAACCTTGCAAAAATGTTAGTTCTAATAAAATCTGCAACCACTTTAGAATCATTAGTCCGGGTGGCCTTTGCTTCCACCCATTTTGAGACATAATCCACGACAAGTAATATGTAAAGAAAACCATGCGATGAAGGAAATGGGCCCATGAAATCAATGCCCAAACATCAAAAATTTCAACAGGGAGAATGATGTTTTGCGGCATTTGGTCCTTAGCACCTATGTTACCCATTCTTTGGCAACAATCACAAGACATACAAAAGGTTCTAGCATCTTTAAATAAAGTCGGCCAATAAAATCCACATTCTAAAACCTTAAGGGCAGTGCGTTGTGTCCCAAAGTGTCCCCCACATGCATATGTATGACAAAAACTCAGAATTGAATGAAATTCAGAATCGTGCACACATCGACGTACAATTTGATCAGGGCAAAATTTCCATAAATATGGATCATCCCACACATAAAACCGTACATCATGTCTAAGTTTATCACGTTGGTGCCTAGTGAAATTGCTTGGAATTCGTTTTGACACCAAAAAGTTCACCAAATCAGCATACCAAGGCTCACTAACCTTTATTGATAGCAATTGTTCATCAGGGAATGTCTCCAAAATAGGTAGAGACTCCTCGTTATGCACCATTCGGCTGAGGTGGTCAGCCACCACGTTTTCACTTCTCTTCCTATCACGAATCTCAATGTCGAACTCTTGAAGTAGCAATATCCAACGAATTAGCCGTGGCTTGGCCTCTTTTTTGGTGAGCAAGTACTTCAATGCTGCATGGTCAGTGAACACAATTACTTTAGTACCAATTAGATATGATCTAAACTTATCTAAAGCAAAAACAACGGCAAGAAGTTCTTTTTCCGTAGTGGAATAGTTCAACTGGGCATCATTCAATGTTCGTGAGGCATAGTAGATGACATGCGGCCTCTTGTCATTTCTTTGTCCCAAAACAGCCCCTAAAGCATAATCGGACGCATCACACATAAGCTCGAAAGGTAGGCTCGAATCTGGTGGAACAATAATGGGTGCCGTGGTCAACAACTCCTTGAGTTGGTTGAATGATGCCATGCACTCCTTGGTGAATTCAAACGCCACTTCTTTTTGTAGGAGACGACAAAGAGGTTGTGCAACTTTTGAGAAATCTTTGATAAACCTACGATAGAAACCTGCATGGCCAAGAAAAGAACGAACCTCTCTAACCGAAGTCGGAGAGGGTAAGTGACGTACAAGATCTATTTTTGACTTATCAACCTCAATGCCATTTTCAGAGATGATATGACCTAGAACTATGCCTTGTTTAACCATGAAGTGACATTTTTCCCAATTAAGAACAAGGTTAGTTTCAACGCAACGTTTTAGAATAAAACTAAGATTATGCAAGCAACTATCAAAGGAGTCACCAAAAACGCTAAAATCATCCATGAAAACTTCAATTATTTTCTCAACATAATCATAAAATATGCTCATCATGCATCTTTGAAATGTGGCAGGTGCATTACATAAACCAAAAGGCATGCGACGATATGCAAAAGTACCAAAGGGGCATGTGAAAGTAGTTTTTTCTTGATCCTCGGGTGCTATGACAATTTGATTATAACCAGAATAACCATCAAGAAAACAATAGAAAGCATAACCTGCTAACCTCTCAAGCATTTGGTCAATAAATGGCAGTGGGAAGTGATCCTTCCTTGTGGTGGCGTTTAGCTTCCTATAGTCGATGCACACCCTCCAACCGGTTTGAATGCGTGTAGGAACAAGTTCATTCTCGGCATTGGCTACCACTATCACGCCAGATTTCTTTGGCACACATTGAACGGGTGAAACCCACCTACTATCCGAGATTGGATAGATCACTCCACTATCCAAAAGCTTGATTATCTCCTTCTTCACAACTTCCATCATCGGAGGGTTGAGACGGCGTTGAGCCTCTCGAGATGTTTTGGACCCCTCCGCTAGAAGTATGCGATGCATACACGTGGTAGGGCTAATTCCCTTTATGTCGGCCAAGGTCCATCCAATTGCCGTTTTGTATTCTTTTAGCACCCTCACCAATTTGTTTTCCTCTAGTGCCGTGAGTGAGGATGAGATGATGACGGGCAACGTCTCATCTTCTCCCAAGAAAACGTACTTCAAGTGACTTGGCAAAGGCTTAAGTTCAAGTGTAGGTGGCTGCACAACTGAGGGAAGCATCTTATTAGCCGAAACTGAACTTAAAATTAGGTCCAAAAACTTACCAGATTGTGATGGCAGTGACTCAAGGGCAGCCACTATCTCAATGACATCCTCACTAGGGGGCACGGCAAAGGATGCTTCATGCATGCTGTGGGTTGCTTTTGTGGCTGTTTCAATGTTGTGCATGTCCCTTCCTTATGCAATGGCCAATTCAAGTGCATCGTCCTTCAAATTGTCCAAATGGTCATGCGCCAAAGAGTCAATTATATCAATAGCAAAACATGAATGATTCTCACTAGGGTACTTCATAGAATCAGAAAGATTGAAATTAATAACTTCCCCATCAAATTCCATCGTCAAAGTGCCATTAAACACATCAATCTTCGTATGAGCAGTTTTCATGAATGGCCTTCCAATGAGGATGGGCAGTGATGGGGAATGGTCTGATTCATCCATTTCAAGCACGTAGAAATCCGCCGGGAATATCAAGTGATTAACCTGCACCAAAACATCCTCCAAAACTCCCTTTGGATAGGCATTAGATCTATCGGCCAATTGTATGATAACACCATCGTTTTTCAACGCTCCTAGGTTCATAGATGCATAAATTGAATATGGCATGACATTTATAGATGCACCTAAGTCTAACATGGCAGATTCAAACCTAGAATTACCAATGACACACGGAATTGTAAAACTACTCGGATCTTTGCATTTAGGGGGCAGTTTGCGTTGCAAGATGGCTGAGACGTTTTCACCCACTTTTACAACCTCCTTGGTCAAAATCCTCCTCCTATTAGTGCAAAGTTCCTTCAAGAACTTGGCATACCTGGGGACTTGCTTAATTGCATCCAAAAGGGGAATATTGACTTGAACTTTCCTAAACGTCTCAAAAATGTCCTTTTCTGCTTCTTCTTTCTTTGTTTGCTTGAACCTATTTGGAAAAGGCATATTCGAAGGAAAAACATTAGTAGGAACTGAATTTGACACGTTTTTACCTCTATTGGACAAATTGGATGGTTTATGATCACTTAGGGCTTGCGGCAAAGGTGTTTCCACCTTTCCCGTGAGTGGGCTTTGCTCCTTCTCTTCAATTCTCAACTCGTCCTCCTCATTGGAACATTTGGATGGTTTAGGGTCAGATCCTACTTGCTTCCCACTTCGCAGACTCATGGCTTTTGCAGATTCGAATCCACCTTTTGGATTGACAACGGTTGAACTTGGCAACTTGCCTTGCTCTCGAAATTGCCCCATGAACTCGGCAATCTGTCCTACTTGCTTCTCCAACTCGTCCACCTTCTTGTCCCTAGTTTGCATACCCTGCGCCATAGAAGTTAGTAATTGAAAAATCTGATCATTATCAATTGAAGAACCTGATTTGTTTTGGGCAGGTTGTGCTTGGGCTTGAGTTGGTGCCAACGGCTTTTGATAGAAACCCGGGGGTTGTTGCCTAAATCCGCTTTGTTGTTGGCCTTGTTGGGGTTCTCGCCATTTGAAATTTGGATGATCACGCCACCCAGGGTTGTAGGTATTGGAAAAAGAATCACCACGTGGTTGGTATTGATTGCCAAAACCCACGACATTAAGTGTCTCCCACCCTCCATTCCCTATCAATTGTGGGCACTTATCTGTGGGATGTCCTTGCATGGAGCACACGCCACAAGAAGCTACATTTTGTACTTTTGGACCTTCCACCACCTGAGAAAGCAAAGTAGTAAGGTTAGCCATTTGATTTTGAAGTTCGGTTATGGCACTTACCTCATTGACTTGGTGTTGCCGTGGGATGCTCCTTTGCCCAACACCTTCGTATTGTTGAGCGTTCAATGCTCGATTGGCTATCAATGTCTTGGCTGCCGTGGGGGTCTTGTCCACCAAGGCTCCTCCCGCTGAGGCATCTAGCATTTGACGTTCGATTGGTAGAAGTCCCTCGTAGAAATATTGTAGGAGAAGTTCCTCCTTCATCTGATGCTGTGGACATGAAGCAACAAGAGATTTAAAACGTTCATAATAAGTAGGAAAAGATTCACCTGCTTCTTGTTGAATTCCACTTATCCTTTTTCGTAGGAGGATGACTCGAGAAGTTGGGAAAAACTTCTCCAAGAAAGCCCGTTTCATGCTCTCCCATGATGTGACAGTTCCGGGGGCCAATTCATACAACCAATCCTTTGCCTTTTCCAAGAGAGAAAAGGGAAAGGCCTTCATCATCAGAATATTTCCATCTACGTTGATTGGTGTCATGCTTGAGCACACCACCTCGAATTCCTTCAAATGCTTGTTTGGGTCTTCCATGGAGAACCCATGGTACTTAGGAATGTGATGCAACAAGCTTGACTTCAATTCAAACTCATCAGTTTTGCCTTGAGCCGCCCTAAGGTATTGAATGCATAAGGGCACGGCATTGTCAAGGCCTGAGGCTGAAAGCTCTTTGATTGTACGATCATCCACAGCCATGTCGTCCACTTCCTCTTCAAATTCAGATTCGGCTTCTGCACTTGCACTTGATTCACTTGGTTCTGGATTCTTCCTCTTTCGTCTTAACTCTCGCTCGAAATCGGCGTCAAAGTCCAGAATATGTTCACGAACTGGATGAGAACTCCGAGTCATAAACTAGTACCTAAAACAAGAAACAAAAACAAGGTCAGAATCTGATCTAATTAAACCAAACGAAAATAAGAATCCAAGGGATTAGCACAGTTGCTAATCCCCGGCAATGGCGCCAAAAATTTGATGCAGAATATATAAGCACACAAATTAAACCCTCTTTTTATCAATTGTAGCAAAGTATGTAAGCAGGGATCGTTCTAGGTCGGGGATTAGGAGGGATTGCTAAATCACAAACTTTGTAAAACAAAACAGATTGTAAAACGAAATTAGTTAAAGTGAATGGATGGAAGGCTAGCTAAAGGGTTCTTCTCCACACATGTCATACTTGCATACAAAACGATTTCTAATTGCAATTCAATAACCCACGAATTCTCAACACTCCAAGTTAATTAGGTCTGCTTAAATTAACTTTCAGATTTCCCTTATGTCAATGAATTGGATGGAAACTGCGCATCACAATCAAATTATTCTTCAAGAGTTCTCTATATGAAAGCGCATACTAGAGATACAATCAAAGATCATTACGTTCAATGGAAATCATAAGTATTGACGAGGCACTTGTAACTATGAAAGCGCATGATACTTATGCCAAGAATTTACTGAACACAATTGAGATCATCAACCTTTACTACTTGTGAATATAAAGTTGTAACGATTAGGTGAAACTTCCTTATATCCTAGCATTAGATTTATGCATGACAATTAAGCGTGCACTCTCAACCAACACACACAAATCAGTTTAATTCAAATAGATAAGTAAATTGAATTCACAACTTATGAAACGCAATTAGAGGTAATCAAGTCATATAGCAAGCATAAACATGGTTTCGAATCCCCCCTAGCCAGATGGGGTTTAGTTCCTCATACGTACAGAACAAAGAGTATTGAATTTAAACATTGAAATCAAAGGAAAGAAAACACCTAAAACTTCCAGCAATTCAAACTTGAATGGCATGCACGTCCAAGGCTCATTCTCCTCCTCTTTGCTGCGGCACAAGGTCTAGGGACAAATTTTGGGGGTTATGAATGGTGTAGAAGGTTGGGTTAATGGCTAGGATGGATGTATGGTGCGGCAGGGAGTGAATTAGGTCAGAAACTATGGAGAATGGTGAAGGAAGGGTGCGGCAGAGAGTGGTGGATGATTTCTGGCGTGAATGATGTATATGGAGGGTGGTGGTGCGCGGCAAAGGGTGGAGAAATATATATATAGGCACCAAAAACCCTAGATGAATCAGATTAGGACTTCTAGAAAGCCAAATCCATCCAGAAATAGGTTCAAAACAATCAGATTTCTAATGGGAAAGGGCCTAAGGTGCGGCAGGTTTGGATAAGAAGGGATAAGGCTTCTAGAAAGCCTTGCAAGGCAAGGAAATCAGGTTTTCTAGAAGGCTAGGTGCGGCAAGGACTTTAGGGTTCTAGAATCCTAAATTAAATGTCCCCCAATCAGAAAATAAGCCCTCATTGTACCAGGAATTGAGTTTAGAAAAAGATTAGGATAGGATAAGGTTAGTTAAGATAGGATAAGGATTGGATAAGATAAGATAAGATAAGGTTGTTTTGGATAATGTTTTGGATAATTCTCCTTCTTTTGAGCTGATTCCTTATCTTCAATGATTTGATTTTATTCCTCCAACCTTGAAACATATTCCTATCTACATTTGGACTCCAAATTCGTCCATCCTCTTGGCTCCAAGCATATGATATCCATTCCAAGCTCAAATGTGCTCCAAAAAGCTCCAAAATGCATCCTTTTGCATACTTGCCCTTAGAACCTGAAAATACATCAAACTAGCTTAAAAGACCACTTTAACTAAGGAAAAACAACATAAATGCACAAGAACAAGCTAACTAAGGTGCATAAATATGCCCTTATCAATGAAATTAGGAAAATCTGAGGGTTAATTAGTGCAATTCACGGTTAATCTGGGGCGTTGAGAATTCATGGTTTATGGAAAAGCAATTGGAAATCGATTTGTATGCAAGTGTGTCATGTGTGGAGAAAGACCCTCTAGCTAGTCCATCATCCATCCAAAACACCTAATTTCGTGCAAATCTGTCTAGTTCTAGTTTCTGTTTTGTTTTACTTTATTTTCGTCCAAAATCCAATCCCCCTTTACTTTGTTGTGTTAATTAGGTTAGAATCTGTCCAATTTGTGTTTTTAAGTGTTTTGAGTCAAGTTCAAGTTAATTTTCTTCCAAATAACTTCCTAGAGTCAGTTTTGAGTCTACTTCATTGTTTTGTGCTGTTTTGAGTCTTTCTAGTTAGTTTTGAGTCTTTTCAGTTTGTATTGGGTCTATAGAGTCTAGTTGAGTGTTTTAAAGTTTCTTTTTGTGTTTTAAAGTCAGTTTAGTTTAGATTAGCAATCCCTCATAATCCCCGGTCCAGAACGATCCCTACTTATACATGTACTACAATTGTCAAAAGAGGGTTGAATTTGAGTGCTTAACTTTTATCACATTAGTGGCATCTAACAAAATCAAGGTTAGTCGTTTCCAGCTTATTATGAATGTTTTAAAACTCTTGTTGCTTCATGTCCACAACACCAAATGAAGGAGGAGCTGCTCATTCAATATTTCTACGAATGACTCCTTCCCATTGAACGCCAAATGCTAGATGCCTCAACGGGTTGTGCGTTGGTGGATAAGACTCCGGTGGCTGCCAAGACTCTAATTGCAAATCGAGCACATAATGCACAACAATATGAGGGTGTTGGACAAAGAGAAGGCCCACGGCAACATGGTGTGAATGAGGTAAGTGCAATCTCTGAAATTCAATCACAATTAGCTAATCTCACCTCTCTTGTGTCTCAGGTTGTAATTGGGTCAAAACCACAAGAAAATCAGATTTGCACCATATGTTCTATCCAAGGACACTCCTCTGAGAAGTGCCCACAATTGATTGAGAATGGGGGATGGGAATCTGCCAATGCCGTGGGTTTTGGAAGCCAAAATCAGCAACGGAATGATCCATACTCTAATACTTACAATCCAGGTTGGAGAGACCAACCAAATTTCAAGTGGAGGGAGCCCCAACAAACCCAACAACAAGGAGGATTTAGGCAGCAACTCTCGGGCTTCTATTCAAATCAATATGCACCAACACAATCCCAACAACAACCTACCCAAAACAATTCAGGTATGTCCTTGGATAATGATACGCTTCTTAAGTTACTTACCACTTTGTCTCAGGGACAAGAAAATCAAAACAAAGTGATGCAAAATCAAGCCAAGGAGGTGGATGAATTGAAGAAGCAAATGGGGCAGATTTCAGGATTCCTTGGGCAGTTTCGAGAACAAGGCAAACTTCCTAGTTCAACTGTTGTGAATCCAAAGGGAGGCTTTGAATCTGCCAAGGCACTCATGTTGAGAAGTGGAAAAGAAGTAGGAACTGATCCCCGACCATCCCATTCCAGCTAAAAAGAGGACGAGAAGTTGCAAGTTGAAGAGGAGGAGCAAGCACAACCCACGGCAAGGGTAGAACCACCCTTGCCGCAGCCTCCCAAGCACCCTATGCCGTCCTCTTTAACTAAGGTAGGTCAAAATTGGAATCCTTCTAACGTTATTCCATAAAATGTGCCTTTCCCTCGTAGGTTCTTACAAGCTAAGAGTGAAGAGCATGAAAATGATGTTCTAGAGACCTTTAGGAAGGTGCAAGTCAATATTCCGCTTCTTGATGCAATAAAGCAAATTCCGAAGTATGCTAAGTTTTTTAAGAAGCTTTGCACAACCAAGAAACGAATTCATGAGAAAGAAGTGGTGCATATGAGTGAAAATGTCTCAACCATTTTGCAACGTAAACTGCCCCCCTAAATGCAAAGATCCGGGTAGTTTTACAATTCCTTGTGTTATTGGCAATACTGGGTTTGAACATGCCATGTTAGACTTAGGTGCATCAATTAATGTCATGCCTTATTCTATTTATGCATATATGAACTTAGGAGAGCTGAAAAATGATGGTATGATTATTCAATTGGCCGATCATTCTAACGCACATCCAAAAGGGGTTTTGGAAGATGTTTTATTGCAGGTTGATCATTCTATTTTTCCGACGGATTTCTATGTACTTGACATGGAGGACTCAGCCCACTCTCCACCATCACCACTCTTACTTGGACGACCTTTCATGAAAACAGCTCAAACCAAGATTGACATGGCCAAGGGAGCAGTAACTATGGCATTTGATGGTGATATGATCAACTTTAATATTTCTGAATCTGTTGAGAATACTAATGGTGTTCGTTCTTGTTTTGTCATTGATAGAATAAAAAATAAAGGGCAGGAACATTCAGCATCAATCAAGAAGGATGCATTTCAAACCACCAACGAAGAGGGACTCGGAGTGAAGCACAAGGATTGCACGGCCACAACCCTCAAACCTCCAAATCTGGCCGAGAGCATCCCACATGCAATTGTTGATTGTGCTGCCACTTCATTGCAGTACATTGGTAAGCCACCTATTCCAGATTCGATTCCTATTTCAACTAATAGGTTGTTACCTTGTATGGTGCAGATTCCCAATCGAATCCAAGCTGGTGGGCATGATTACATTGATTTTAAGATGTTCAACGCCACAATCTAGAAGGATCACTATCCCTTACCATTCATAGACCTAATGCACGAGCTGTTTGAGGAGCATGTGGTGGAAGACCTACCTCTGCATGCTGTGGGCTCCATAGGAACTTAAATGGAAGTATCGTCCAGCTGCACAACGTTAAAGCAAGCGCTTCTAGGGAGGCAACCCATGCATTTAACGAAGGAAGTTCAAGGAATCACCCAATAGCCAGATTTGCGTTCCTAAACCCTTCTCTTTACTGCTTTCCGTTTGCTTTGATTAGTTAGTTATGTTATTTGTTTGTTTGCTTTCTGTGAGTATATGCTTGAAACATTGGGGACAATGTTTGATTTAAGTGTTTGGGGGGGGGGGCAACAAAGTGTTTTTGATGCAAATTCGTGGGATTTTATCACCCATTACTTCTAAGGTTGTTTGACACATCCCGTCCCGAAGGAGGGCATGCTGGCCGTCACGTGAGATTCACCTTCGGGTGTTATATCTTAGTGTTTGTATCTTTCAAGCTTCCGAACTGTGTAAATGGTTACGTCACTCTCACGTGACGGCCAGCATGCCCTCCTTCGGGACGGGATGTGTTATTGTTTCTCACTGTTTTTAAGTGTTTTTAAGCTGTTTTGGAGTGCTTTTGCGTGTTTTGAAGTAAAAATCCAAAAATTTGATAAAAATTTGAAAAATCAGTTTGAAAAATAAAAATGCCAAAAAGAGTTGTTTTTGTGTTGTTTTGGTGTGTTTGTGTCTTAGGTACCTTCCAGCACAATGATGAGGATTTGGTTTTTAATTGGATGACTGTTAAAGAAAGTTATGAACATAGATGGAAGTTTGATATGCTCTTGGTTTATGCTTGGTTGTAGTTGTTGTTTACGAATTCAAATTTGATCACAAAATGATAAAATTAGTTTTTGTAACATGCTTCAAGGAAGGAACTCAAATTAACGCTACATCCTTGAGAGATTTGAGCCTAAACATTCTTTGGAGAGTTATTAATCTGTGATTCCTTGTTTTCTAAAGTCGTTGCATGATCTCATTATTCTTTGCTTGGTTTCTACTTAGAAGGCGTTTCATCATTTAGTTCCAAATACTAGAACTCATGCCAATTCCATTCAAAGCATGACATTGATTTGCATAACACACGATCAAGATGAAGTTGTTTAGTTTCCACCACAGCCAAACAGCCGAACCCTCTTTCTTCATATGTTTTGTAGGTTTAAACCCCGTTTGAGCCTTGTTTAGCCTATGTTCTTTGTTAACCACATTCTCCTCACCTGGCCTAGTTTAGGACCATCCATACCTTTGTTTTTAAAGGATAGTTAAGCATGACTTAGAAGGAATTCTTTTTTATTGTTTTTTTTTGCAGAAAAACAAGTGTGGGGGAAGGTATTTGTGTGTGTTTGTGTGCAAATAAAAAGAAAATTTCGTGGAAAATGAAAAAGAAAAAGAAAAAGTTGTGAAAAGAATGAAAAAGAGTTGAAAAATAAGTGAGAATGAGCTCACAAGTGTTGATTGTTGAAGAAAGGGTCCAAAACATCAAAATTCGGCCCTAGAGTGTGTAAATCTTCCCTCTTGTGTTTAAAGTTCATTTCTGCATTAAAAAGTGAATTCTAAGTGTTGGTTTCATTGCTTTGCTTACTATTTCTTTAAGAACCTTTGTTTTCCATATCCTTTCTTTCTTACCCAACACCCTTAGCCCCGTTTCAACCCTTAACTTCTATCTTGAGTGTTGTGTGTTTCAATTTGTGGAGTTTGGAATTGGTATGAGCATACGGTGTCACTGGTTCTCGCATCTAAGTAGTGGCATTCCATTCATGAGATCGTATACATGTTGATTAATAATTCCAGAAAAGTGCTTTCTTTGCTATAACATATATGAGTGTTCGTTTTCATGTTACATCAATCTTCTCACATATACCTAGTGTAGGGTGTGTAGTCAGAAAATCTGAGTGAAAATTGAGTGCATATGTAGTAAGGAATTGAGGGATTCTCTAAGGCATGTTACTACACTCAAAACATTGTTTTAATTGAATAATACGAGCTAGTGAATGGTGATCATGATTAAGTATGTGCTTGAGGGTAAGGATGTGATGCGATGTAACAAAACAGAAACTAGAACTAGACAGATTTGCACGAAATTAGGTGTTTTGGATGGATGATGGACTAGCTAGAGGGTCTTTCTCCACACATGACACACTTGCATACAAATCGATTTCCAATTGCTTTTCAATAAACCATGAATTCTCAACGCCCCAGATTAACCATGAATTGCACTAATTAACCCTCAGATTTTCCTAATTTCATTGAATTGGATGATTGCATACAACAACCCAAAGCATTCTCCACAAGTTCCCTACATGAATTGCATAATAGAGATACGAGCAAAGATCATTAAGTTCTATGAAAATCATAAGCATTGACAAGGCACTCGTAACTATGAATTGCATGAAACTTATGCCAGGAATTTACTTAACACGATTGTGGCTAGCAACCTCCACTACTTATGAATATAAGTTCATAATGATTAGGTGAAACTCCCTTATATTCTAGCATCAAATTCATGCATGCAAACTAAGTGTGGGGGAATTTGATAGGAGCATATTTATGCGACTTAATTGGCTTGTTCTTGTGCATTTATGTTGTGATTCCTTAGTTATTTTAGTGTTTAAAGTCATTTTCATGTGTTTTCAGATTCTAAGGACAAAGTATGCAAGAGGATGCATTTTGGAGCCTTTTGGAGCAAAATTGGGCTTGGAATGGATATCACATGCTTGAAGCAAATGGAATGGACGAAATTGAAGACTTGAAGATGTTAGGATTCCTAATTGATGTGATAAAAGTTAAGCACTCAAATTAAACCCTCTTGTTGTCAAATCGTAGTATAAATGCAAGTAGGGATCGTTCTAAACCAGGGATTAGGAGGGCTTGCTAAAACCTCTAAACTGACTTGAAACACAAAAACAAAGTTAAAAACGTTTGGAAAGACTCCAGGGACTCAAAACAAACTCCAAAGACTCAAAACAAGCTAAAAACACTCAAAACTGCCTAAAAACACAATCTGGGCAGTTTTAGACTCTAAACACTACTTTGGACGAAAATAAGGTTTTGACTTGACTCAAAACACTCTAAAACACAAACAAAACAGATTTTAAACACTTTGAAACAAGAAAGTAAAATGGGGTTTTGGTTTTGACGAAATTGAATCAAATAAACAAATTGTAAAACTAAACAGATTCTAAAACGAATTTAGGAAATAAGATGATGGACGGATTAGTTAGAAGTCCGTTTTCCACGCATGACACACTTGTACATGAATCGATTTCCAATTGCTTTTCAATGAACTATGATGCTCAACACCCCAGATTAACCGTGATGCACAAATTAACCCTCAGATTTTCCTTAACTCATTGAATTGGATGAATGCATGCGACAACGCAAATCATTCTCTAAAAGTCCCCTACATGAATGCATAATAGAGATACAACTAGAGATCATTACGTTTCATGAAAATCATAAGTGTTGACGAGGCAATTGTAACTATGAATGCATGATACGTTCGCCAAGAATTCAATTAACGCGATTGTGACAAGCAACCTTCACTACTCATGAATATAAACCTGTAACGATTAGGTGAAACTCATTTATATTCTAGCATCTAACTCAAGCATGAAAACTAAGTATGCATCCTTAATCAACATACAAGAATCAGTTATGAATAAAACAGTTAATTAAATTGCAATCACAACTTATTAAATCACAATTAGATGAAATCAATTCATATCTCAAGCATGTTCATGGCTTCAAACTTCCCCCTAACTAAATAGAAATTAGTTCCACATGTCTAACAAAGTTGAAACGCAATCTAAATTAAACATTGAACTAAAACTAAGGATAGAAAAAACCCAAAAACGCTCCACACTCCAATGGCTAGCACGGCTCTCCCTTGGATGGTGGCACGGCACAAAGCTCCTCTTCTCCTTCCTTCCTTGTTGCGGGACTTGATGAATTTCTGTGTATATGGTGTGAATTGTGGTGGTGGATGGATGTAGGTGAGTTATGGTGAAGGATGGATGGTGAATGGTCTGGCTGAGATGTGTAGAATTCGTATGGATAGGTGGTGGTGTGCGGCAAGGCTTGGAAATATGAATATATAGCATGGCAAACCCTAGGGAAATCAGTTTAGGACTTGGACTTAGCAGAAATTAAGGAATAAAGGGTTTAGCCCAATTAATTTCTGAAAAGGATTTGTAAAACCCAAATCCACAAGGAAATAGGCTAATTAAATCAGAATCCAAGTGAGAAAAGGATAGGGATGCACGGCTGAGAGGATAAGGGCAGGGAATGCCTTGCAAGGCAAGGAAAAAGGATTCTAGAAGGGTTTAGGTGCGGCACTTTTTTAGGGTTCTAGAAAGAATGTGTTTTATGATAGATTTTGGGGTTTCTAGAAGGGTTTGAGGCGCCACTTTTGTAGGACAAGGGATAGGACTTCTAGAAAGAGTGTTTTTGGGCTGATTTCAAGCCTTTTTGTCGTCAAACTTGTCCATCAACTTGCCTCCATGCTTGCACTACCCAATCTTGGCCCAAAAATGCTCTAGAATGCTCCAAATTGCTTCTTTTTGCCATTTTGACACTTAGAACCTACAAACACACGAAAATAGCTTAAAACACTATAATAAGTAGAAACTAACTAAGAAAATGCAAGAAAACATGCTAACTAAATCGCATAAATATGCTCCTATCACTAATCAACGAAGGATTCCTAATCAATGAAGGATTCCTAATTGAAGAAGGATTCCTAATTAAAGAAGGATTCCTAATTGGAGATGGATTCCTAATTGGAGATGGATTCCTACTCAAACAAGAATTCCTACTTGAAGTAGGAAAGTTAAGCCAATGTTTCCTATTTTGGTTTGACCTTTCCTAATCCTAAATGTTCCTAAATGTCAGCAACTTTGAAGGCTTCCTATGCATTCTAGGACACAAATTGAAGGACCTAGACTACCTAAGGACCCTTGCCGCACCCTTTGGACCTTCCCTCTTCCTTGCCGTGCAAGGGGGAGTTCTTTCTTTCCTGTTTCCTTGCATTAAAACACATTCCTTTTTAATTTAGATCCTTGCCGCAAATCCCTTGCACTTTCCCTTAGTTTTCTGATTTTGTTTCCTCTTTTTAGAGCTTTTGACTTAATTTATGTTTCCCTAAATAACCTACGGTTTTAATTCCTAAAACCTTTAAAATAAACTTCCTTGTTACAGCCACAAAACATCATTCATTCACCCATTCTCGCCAGAAATCATCCACCACTCTCTACCGCACCCTTCCTTCACCATTCTCCATAGTTTCTAACCAAAAACAACCCTTGCCGCACCATACATCCATCCTAACCATAATCCCATCCTTCTCCACCATCCATAATCCCCAAAACCTACCACAAAACCTTGTGCCGCAATCAAGGAAGGGGAGGGAAGTTCTTGAACGTGCTTGCTGTTCAGTTTGGATTGCTGGAGCATTTAGGTGTTTTCTTTCTTTTGTTTTCAATGTATAAACTTGTTATTCTTTGTTTTGCGATTATGAGGAACTAAATCCCTTTTGGCTAGGGGAAGATTCAAAGCCATGAACATACTTGCAATATGAATTGATTACCTTCAGTTGTGATTTCATAAGTTGTGAATTCAATTTGTGTAACTGCTTGATTGATAACTTATTTGTGTATGTTTATTAAGAGTGCACACTTAATTTGCATGCATGAATATGATGCTAGAGTATAAGGGAGTTTCACCTAATAGTTACAAACTTATATTCACAAGTAGTGCAGGTCGCTTATAAACGATCGTGTTAAATGAATTCTTGGTAGGAGTTTCATGCTCATCATAGTAACGAATTCCTCGTCAATACTTATAGTTTTCATGATGCTTAATGATCTCTGATTGTATCTTTATTGTGCTGTTCACGTAAAGGACTTTTAGAGAATGCTTTGAATTGTTGTATGCGCTTTCCCATCCAATTCAATAACTTAAGGAGAACTTGAAGGTTAATTTAAGCGGACCTAATTAACCTGGGGTGTTGAGTTTCATGATTTATCGAAAGAACAACTGAAAATTGGTTTATTTGCAAGTGTGTCATGTGTGGAGAAGAATCCTCTAGCTAGCCCATCATCCATATTTTATCCAAATTCGTCAGAATCAAATCCCCCTTTATTTTGAAGTGTTAGATTAGTTAGAATCTGTTTTGATTTGTGTTTTTAAGTGTCTTGAGTCAAGTTAAAATCTATTTTCGTCCAAAATAGTGTTTAGGGTTCAAAACTACCCAGTTTGTGGTTTTAGGCAGTTTTGAGTGTTTTTGTGCTGTTTTGAGTCTTTTGAGTTGTTTTAGTGTTTTAAACTTTGTTTTTATGTTTTTGAGTCAGTTTCAAGTGTTTAGCAATCCCTCCTAATCCCCGGTCTAGAACGATCCCTACTTATACATATACTACAATTGTCAAAAAGAGGGTTTAATTTGTGTGCTGTTTTACATCGCATCACACCTCAATCAACATACAAGAATAAGTTTTGAATAAAACGTTTAAGTAAATTGAATTCACAATTTATGAAATCACAACTGAAAGTAATCAATTCATATTGCAAGTATGTTCATGGCTTTGAAATTCTCCTCTAGCCAAAAGAAATTTAGTTCCTCATAATCGTAAAACAAAGATACATAAACTTAGACATTGAAAACAAAAGAATGAAAACACCTAAGAATGTTCCAGCAATCCAGTCTTGAATGGCAAGCACTCCAAGGGTCTTCCTTCTTCTCTTTGCTGCGGCACAAGGTGTTGGAGATGGTTTGAAGGGTTGTTTATGGTGGTGGTGGATGGATATAAGTGAGTTATGGTGAAGGGTGGATTGTGGATTTTCGGCAGAAATTGTGTAGAGAGATTTAAATGGTGCAACAAGCTTTATTTAAAGGGCTAGGGTACTCAGAAAATAATAGGAAAGGTTTAATAGTTAGCTATTTTGGTTCCACAATTTAATAGGTAAGAAAGAATCAGAAAATCAAAGAGAATAAGAAAGTGAAATTCGGCAGAATATGTAGGGCAGATTTAGGAATGTGTTTTGAGGCACAAAATAAGTAAGAAAGGCTCCTCCTTGTACGGCAAGGCATAGAACACAAAGGGAATGTGATTTTGGGTCAGAAAATAGGAAAGGGCACTCTCCCTTGCACGGCAAGGAAGAGGAAAACAAGGACAAGGTGCGGCTGGATGATTTAAGTGCAAGGAAGGTTCAATTTGTGTCCTAAAATGCATAGGAAGCCTTCAATGTTGCTGGAACTTAGGGACATTTAGGATTAGGAAAGGTCAAACCAAAATAGGAAACCTTGGCTTAACTTTCCTACTTCAAGTAGGAATCCTTGTTTGAGTAGGAATCCTCTTTTGGTTAGGAATCCTTCTTTGATTAGGAATCCTTCTTTGATTAGGAATCCTTCGTTGATTAGGAATCCTTCGTTGATTAGGAATCCTAACATCTTCAATTCTTCAATTTCGTCCATTCCTTTTGCTCCAAAAGGCTCCAAAATACACTTTCTTGCATACTTTGTCTATAGAACCTGAAATTGCACGAAAATGACTTTAAACACTAAAATAACTAAGGAATAACAACATACATGCACGAAAACAAGCTAGCTAAGTCACATAAATATGCTCCTATCAGGATGACTAAAATATGTGGGTGTGATGATTTTTAGCATGTCATGTGCATTGGAAATCCTTGAGGAAGCTGTTGGAAGGATTAGAATCTGTTTTGTTTTGTTTTGTTTTCTTTGTTTTGCTCGAGGACTGATAGGAGCATATTTATGCGACTTAGTTAGCATGTTTCCTTGCATTTTCTTAGTTAGTTTCTACTTATTTAAGTGTTTTAAGCTATTTTCGTGTGTTTTCAGGTCCAATTGGCAAAGTTGGCAAAAAGATGCAATTTGGAGCATTTTAGAGCAGTTTTGGGCTTGGAATGGATATCACAAGATTGGAGCAAGATGGATGGACGAATTTGAAGTTCAAGAGAGGCTAGGAATGTGCAAAAGAGTTGGAGAAATAAATTCAAGTCAAAGAAGATAAGGAATCAGCTACAAAGAAGGAGAATTATCCAAAACATTATCCAAAACTACCTTATCTTATCCTATCCTAATCCTTTCCTAACTTAATTCCTGCTGTAATAGGGTTTTAATTTCAGTTGAGGAGACATAAAAACCTGATTTCTAGGAACCTTATCCTCTCCTACAAAGGTGCTGCACCTATCCCCTTCTAGAAGTGTCAAAATCAGCCAAATAACACCCTTTCTAGAAGTCCCTAAAAAGGTGACGCCCCAAGCCTTCTAGATGCATGATCCAGCTGCACCTTTCTCCTAAATCCCTTTGGTTTTTGACCTTCTAGATGTCCTATTTCCTGCTAGGATTACATAAACCTTTTCCCCTTAGGATTGTGATTTTATTTTCCTACACAAACTACATTTTGTAATCCTTTTCCTACACTATATGTTGGTGCCGCACCCTCTCCCTATATATACATATTTTCTGCACCATTCAGACCACCACCCTCTACCATAACTCACCTACATCCATCCACCACACACTCATTGTGCCGCAGCCTTGCAAGGAAGGAAGGAATCTGGAGCGTTTTCTAGGTGTTTTCTATCCTTTGTTTTCAATGTTTAATTTTATTTATATTTGTTTGATTGCAAACATGAGGAACTAAATTCTTTATAGTTAGAGGTGAATTCAAAGCCTTGGACATATGTTTTATATGAATTGATTTCCTCCAGTTATGATTTCATGAATCGTGAATGTGGTTTACTTATCTGTTTTATTAAGAACTTGTTCTTGTGTGTTGATTAAGGAGGCCTACTTAGTTTGCATGCATGAATTTGATGCTAAAATATAAGGGAGTTTCACCTAATCGTTATGAACTTATATTTACAAGTAGTGGAGGTTGCTAGTCACGATCGCGTTAAGTAAATTCCTGGCAGGAGTGTCATGCTTTTCATAGTCACGAATGTCATGTCAATGCTTATGATTTTCACAAAGCCTAATGATCTTTGTTTCATGTCTCTATCATGCTTTTCATAGTTAGGGAGCTTAATAAAGAATGATTTGGGTTGTCGTATGCTTTTCATCCAATTCAATGAGTCTAGGGAAATCTGAGAATTAATTAGTTCTACACAATTAATTTGGGGCATTGTCATTCATGGTTTGTCGAAAGAATAACTGGAAATCGATTTGTATGCATATGTTCATGTGTGGAGAAGGGCCCTCTAACTAGCCTTTCACCCTTTTCAATTCACCAAATTCGTTTTTATAAAGTCTTTTATGCAAAGTTTCTGTTTTAAGTTTTAAATTCGTCAAAAACAATCCCCTTTTCATTTAAACTTGTTTTTAGAGTCAAAACCTGTTTTCTTTTAGTTGTTTGAGTCTTTTAAGTTCTATTTTCGTCAAAATCACTTGTTAGGTCTAGAATTGAGTCTTTTTTATTGTTTCTTGCTGTTTTTAGTGTTTTAAGTTAGTTTTGAGTCATTAGAGTCTAGTTAAGTGTTTTTAAGTTTAATTTTGTGTTTTTAAGTCAGATTTGCGTAGATTAGCATCCCTTCTAATCCCCGGCTAGAACGATCCCTACTTGCATCTTTACTACAATTGTCATCAATAGGGTTTAAATTTGTGTGTCAAGTTAATTTTCACATCAAGGACTAGCAAAAGATAAGTGTGGGGGAATTTGATAGGAGCATATTTATGCGACTTAGCTAGCTAGTTTTCATGCATTTAGGTTGTTAGTTCTTAGTTATTTTAGTGTTTAAAGTCATTTTCGTGCAATTTCAGGTTCTAAGGACAAAGTATGCAAGAAAGTGCATTTTGGAGCCTTTTGGAGCAAAATTGGGCTTGGAATGGATATCACATGCTTGGAGCAAAAGGAATGGACGAAATTGAAGAATTGAAGATGTTAGGATTCCTAATCAAGGGAGGATTCCTAATTGAAGATGGATTCCTACTCAAACAAGGATTTGATGTGATAAAAGTTAAGCACGCAAATTAAACCCTTTTGTTGACAATTGTAGTACATGTATAAGTAGGGATCGTTCTGGACCGGGGATTAGGAGGGATTGTTAATCTAAACTAAACTGACTTTAAAACACAAAAACACAAAAAGAAATTTAAAAACACTTAACTAGACTCTATAGATTCAATACAAACTGAAAAGACTCAAAACTAACTAGAAAGACTCAAAACGGCACAAAACAATGAATTAGACTCAAAACTGACTCTAGGAAGTTATTTGGACGAAAATTAACTTGAACTTGACTCAAAACACTTAAAAACACAAATTGGACAGATTCTAACCGAATTAACACAACAAAGTAAAAGGGGATTGGGTTTTGGACGAAAATAACGTAAAACAAAACAGAAACTAGAACTAGACAGATTTGGACGAATTTGGTGAATTGGATGGATGATGGGCTAGCTAGAAGGTTTTTCTCCACACATGACACACTTGCATACAAATCAATTTTCAGTTGTTCATTTGATAAACCATGAAACTCAACACCCCAAATTAATTAGGTACGCTTAAATTAACCCTCAGATTTTCCTTATGTCATTGAATTGGACAGAAATAGCGCATCGCAATCAAATTATTCTTCAAAAGTTCCCTACATGAAAGCGCATAATAGAGATACAATCAAAGATCATTAAGCTCTATGAGAATCATAAGCATTGACAAGGCATTCATAACTATGAAAGCGCATGATACTCCTGCCAAGAATTTACTTAACATGATCGTGACCAGGGACCTTCACTACTTGTGAATATAAGTTCATAACGATTAGGTGAAACTCCCTTATATTCTAGCATCAAATTCATGCATGCAAACTAAGTATGCATCCTTAATCAACATACAAGAATAAGTTCTGAATGAAACTGTTCAGCAAATTGTATTCACAGTTTATGAAATCACAACTGAAGGTAATCAATTCATATTGCAAATATATTCATTGACACACCCCGTCCCGAAGGAGGGAGTGCTGGTTACGTCACGTGACGTGACGGCCAGCACGCCCTACCTTCGGGACGGGGTGTGTCATTCATGGCTTTGAAATTCCCCCTAGCCAAAAAGGTTTAGCTCCTCATGTTCACAGCAAAACAAAGAGAAATTAAATTAAACATTGAAAACAAAGATAGATTACACCTAGAAACGTTCCAGCAATCCAATGTCTTGAATGCAAGCACGTCCATAGGTCTCCTTCTTTCTCCTTTGCTGTGACACAAGGTGGCAGTGGTGGTTGAAGTGGTGAATGGTGGTGGTGGATGGATATAGGTGAGTTATGGTGAAGGGTGGATTGTGGATTTTCGGCAGAAATTGTGTAGAGAGATTTAAATGGTGCAATAAGCTTTATTTAAAGGGCTAGGGTACTCAGAAAATAATAGGAAAGGTTCAATACTTAGCTATTTTGGTTCCACAATTTAATAGGTAAGAAAGAATTAGAAAATCAAAGAGAATAAGAATGTGAAATTCGGCAGAATATGTAGGAGAGAAAAGGAATGTGTTTTAAAGGTCAGAAATTAAGAGAAACAGGGAAAGAAGGTGTGGCATTGATTTGTAAGAGAAAGGGGAAGTATTTTTGGGCAAAAAATAGGCAAGAAAACCTCTCCCTTATGAAGCAAGGATTAGAATAAAAGAGGAATGTGTTAGGCACGGTTTTGGGCTTCTAGAATGAGTAATTAGGCAACCTACATGTTGTGGAAACCCCAAAAATGGAAACCTCCATAAATCGAAACCTTCACAAATAGAAACTTCCAACTTTAGAAACCTTGGCTTCCAATTTTGAACTCTTCATTCTTCATTTGATCCTAAGCTCATTTGATCTTCAATTTCGTCCATCCACTTAGCTCCAAGCATAAGGTAACCATCCAATGCCCAAAACTGCTCCAAAATGCACCAAAATGCACTTCCTTGCTTACTTTGCACTTTAGACCTACAAACACACGAAAATAGCTTAAAATACTAAAATTACTAAGAACTAACAACACAAATGCCAAGAAACAAGCTAACTAAGTTGCATAAATATGCTCCTATCAGGATTCCTACATGAAGTAGGAAAGTTAAGCCAAGGTTTCCTATTTTGGTTTGACCTTTCCTAATCCTAAATGTCCCTAAGTTCCAACAACAATGAAGACCTCCTATGCATTTTAGGACACAAATTAAACCTTCCTTGCACCTAATTCACCCTTGCCGCACCTTGACCTGATTTCCCTTTCCTTGCCGTGCAAGGGAGAGTCCCTTTCCTATTTTCTGCCTTAAAACACATTCCCCATTTGTTTTAAACATCTCTGCCACACCTTGTTGCACAATTTCATTGGGATTCTGACTTTAATTCTTATTTCCCTTAAAGTTTTGGTTTAATTTCTGTTACCTAATTTATTTCCTAGCTTTAATTACCCTAAAGTCTTTAAATAAGCCTTCCTTAGCCGCACCAAAAAAGGGGGATTGACCATTCTACACAATCAGCCACAAAATACCCTTTGCCGCAAACCATTCATGCCCTAAACTTCCATCCCTTCATCCAAACACATCCATACACATCCATAGTCTCTTGTGCCGCAGCAAGGTAAGGAAGAAGAAGAGCTTTTGGCGTTTCAGGCTTGAAGATTGGAGCATTTTAGGTGTACTTCGTTCTTGTTTTCAATGTCTACTTTGTTATTACTTTCGGATTCTACTGTAACCATGAGTGGCTAAACCTCTATTTGGCTAAGGGGAAGTTTGAAGCCATGAACATGCTTGAGATATGAATTGATTTCCTCCAATTATGATTTGATAAGTTGTGATTGCAATTCAATTAATTGTTTTATTCATAACTAATTCTTGTATGTTGATTAAGGATGCATACTTAGTTTTCATGCTTGAGTTTGATGCTAGAATATAAATGAGTTTCACCTAATCGTTACAAGTTTATATTCAAGAGTAGCGAAGGTTGCTAGTCACAATCGCATTAATTGAATTCTTGGCAAGCGTATCATGCATTCATAGTTACAATTGTTGATAGGAGCATATTTAGGCGATTTAGTTGGCTTGTTCTTGTGCATTTATGTTGTTATTTCTTAGTTATTTTAGTCTTTTAAGCCATTTTCGTGTGTTTTCAGGTTCTAAGGACAAAGTATGCAAGAAGGTGCATTTTGGAGCCTTTTGGAGCAAAATTGGGCTTGGAATGGTTATCACATGCTTGGAGCAAAAGGAATGGACGAAATTGAAGATTTAAAGATGTTAGGATTTCTAATTGAAGAAGGATTCCTAACTGAAGAAGGATTCCTAATTGAAGAAGGATTCCTAATTGAAGAAGGATTCCTAATTGGAGATGGATTCCTACTCAAACAAGGATTCCTACTTGAAGTAGGAAAGTTAAGCCAAGGTTTCCAATTTTGGTTTGACCTTTCCTAATCCTAAATAAGTTCCAGCAACATTGAAGGGCTCCTATGCATTTTAGGACACAAATTGAACCTTCCTTGCACTTAAACAACCCTTGCCGCACCCCTTTGGACCTTTCCTCTTCCTTGCTGTGCAAGGGAGAGTCCTTCTTTCCTATTTCCTACATTAAAACACATTCCCCTTTTAATTAAAGTCTCTGCCGTATATCTTAGGACTTTCCCTTTAGTTTTCTGATTTTGTTTCCTCTTTCTAGAAGCTTTTGACTTAATTTCTGAGTACCTAAATAAGTTAGGGTTTTAATTTCTGAGAACCTTAAATAAACTTCCTTTTTGCAGCCCCAAGGGGATCCATTCATTCATCCATTCACGCCAGAAATCACACCCCTCTCTCTGCCGCATCCATCCTTCACCATTCTCATAGTTTCTGACCTTATTCAACCTTTTTCGCACCATACACCTATCCTAACCATAAACCCAGCCTTCTACACCATTCATAACCGCCAAAACTCACCACCAAACCTTGTGCCGTAGCAAAGAGGAAGGAGGAGAGCCCTTGGACGTTCCTGCCATTCAAGTTAGGATTGCTGGAACGTTTTAGGTGTAGTCTTTCTTTTGTTTTCAATGTTTCAATTCAATAATGTTTGTTTTGTGAGTATAAGGAACTGAACCCCTCTTAGCTAGGGGGAATTTGAAACCATGGTTATACTTGCAATATGATTTGATTACATCCAGTTGCGATTAATAAGTTGTGAATTCAATTTATTTATCTGTTTGAATTAAAGCTGATTTGTGTGTGTTGGTTGAGAGTGCACGCTTAATTTTCATAAATATGATGCTAGGATATAAGGGAGTTTCACCTAATCATTATGAACTTATATTCACAAGTAGTGAAGGTTGCTAGTCACGATGGTGTTAAGTAAATTCTTGGCATAAGTATCATGCGCTTTCATAGTTACGAGTGCCTTGTCAATACTTATGATTTTCATTGAACTTAATGATCTTTGATTGTATCTATATTATGCGCTTTCATGTAGGAAACTTTTGAAGAATAATTTGATTGTGATGCGCTTTTTCCGTCCAATTCAATGACATGAGGAAAATCTGAGGGTTAATTTAAGCGTACCTAATTAATCTGGGGTGTTGAGAATTCGTGGTTTATTGAAAAGCAACTGGAAATCGTTTTGTTTGCAAGTGTGTCATGTGTGGAGAAGAACCTCATAGCTAGCCCATCATCCATAGTTTTACCCAAAGTTGTGCAGAATTCATTAGTTCTTTAAGTTACTTGTTTTGTTTTCAATTTCGTCAAAACCCAAATCCCCCTTTACTTTGTTGAGTCATATTAGTTAGAAACTGATTGAGTTTGTGTTTTTAAGTGTTTTGAGTCTAGTCAAAACCTATTTTCGTCCAAATTTACTCTTAGTGGCAGATTTGAGTCTTTGAGCTTGTTTTGTGCTGTTTTGAGTCTTTTGAGTTGTTTTAGTGTTTTAGAGTTTAGTTTTGCATTCTTTGAGTCTAGTTTAGTATTTTTAACTCAGTTTTACGTTTTTGAGTCAGTTTCAAGTGTTTTAGCAATCCCTTCTAATCCTCGGTCTAGAACGATCCCTACTTTTGGCCCCGTTGCCGGGGATTAGCAACTTTGCTAATCCCTTGGATCTTTTCTTTCTGTTTATTTTTAATTTTATTAAGATTCTGAATTTGTTCTGTTTCCTGTTTTTAGGTACTAGTTTATGACTCGAAGCTCTCAACCTGTTCGCAAGAATATTTTGGACTTTGACGACGATTTTGAGAGGACTTTGAGAAAGAATAAGAATCAACAAGAGCCCCAACCATCTCAACCTGCACCAAATCTTGAAGAAGACAAAGGACAAGTGGAAGAGGAGGCCACAGCTCAGATTTTAGAGGAAGCACTAGCCATGGCAGCGGACAACCGAACAATCAAGGAGCTTTCTGCTTCGGGATTGGACAATGCCGCACCCTTATGCATCCAATACCCCATGGCTGCTCAAGGCAAGACCGAGGAGTTCGAGTTGAAGTCAAGCTTGCTGCACCACATTCCAAAGTACCATGGGCTGTCCATGGAGGATCCAAACAAGCACTGGAAAGAGTTTGAAGTGGTGTGTTCAAGCATGACCCCTGTGAATGTTGATGGCAGCATCTTGAAGAAGAAGGCTTTTCCATTCTTTCTAATAGACAAAGCTAAAGATTGGTTGTATGAACTAGCCCCCGGAACTGTCACATCATGGGAGAGCATGAAACGGGCGTTCTTGGAGAAGTTTTTCCTAACTTCTCGAGTCATTCTTCTACGCAAAAACATTAGTGGCATTCAGCAAAATGAAGGTGAATCGTTTCCCACTTATTATGAACGTTTTAAAACTCTTGTTGCTTCATGTCCATAGCATCAAATGAAGGAGGAGCTTCTTCTTCAATATTTCTACGAAGGGCTTCTACCCGTTGAACATCAAATGCTAGATGCCTCAGGGGGAGGAGCTTTGGTGGACAAGACACCCACAGCTGCCAAGACCTTGATTGCTAATCGAGCTTTGAATGCTCAACAATATGAAGGTGTTGGACAAAGAAGCACCCCACGGCAACAACAAGTGAATGAGGTAAGTTCTATTTCCGAACTTCAAAATCAAATGGCTAATCTTACCACTCTTCTTTCTCAGGTTGTAGAAGGACCAAAAGTACAAGGTGTGGCTGCTTGTGGCGTGTGTTCCATGCTAGGACATCTCACGGATAAGTGCCCTCAATTGATCGAGAACCATATGCACCCACACAACCCCAAGCACAACCTGCCCAAACCAAATCAGGTTCGTCCATTGATAATGATCATATTTTTCAATTACTAACTTCTATGGCGCAGGGTATGCAAAATAGAGACAAGAAGGTGGATGAGTTGGAGAAGCAAGTAGGGCAGATTGCGGAGTTCATGGGCCAATTATGGGAGCAAGGCAAGTTGCCTAGTTCAACCATTGTCAACCCAAATGGAGGATTCGAATCTGCCAAAGCCATGAGTTTGCGAAATGGAAAACAAGTTGCTGATTGAAGAGAAGGAGCAAGCACAACCCACGGCAAGGGTAGAACCACCCTTGCCGCAGCCTCCTAAGCACCCTTTGTTGTCCTCTTTAACTAAGGTAGGTCAAAATTGGATTCCTTCTAACGTTATTCCATCAAATGTACCTTTCCCTCGTAGGTTCTTACAAACTAAGAGTGAAGAGAATGAAAAGGATGTTCTAGAGTCCTTTAGGAAAGTGCAAGTCAATATTCCGCTTCTTGATGCAATAAAGCAAATTCCGAAGTATGCTAAGTTTTTGAAGAAGCTTTGCACAACCAAGAAACGAATTCACAAGAAAGAAGTGGTGCATATGAGTGAAAATGTCTCAGCCATCTTGCAACGTAAACTGCCCCCTAAATGCAAAGATCCGGGTAGTTTTACAATTCCTTGTGTTATTGGCAATACTCGTTTTGAATCTGCCATGTTAGACTTAGGTGCATCAATTAATGTCATGCCTTATTCTATTTATGCATCTATGAACTTAGGCAAGTTGAAAAATGATGGTGTGATTATTCAATTGGCCGATCGTTCTAATGCATATCCAAAAGGGGTTTTGGAAGATGTTTTGGTACAGGTTGATCATCTGATTTTTCTGGCGGATTTCTATGTACTTGACATGGAGGACTCAGCCCATTCTCCACCATCGCCACTCTTACTTGGACGACCTTTTATGAAAACAGCTCAAACCAAGATTGACGTGGCCAAGGGAGCAGTAACTATGGCGTTTGGTCGTGATATGATCAACTCTAATATTTCTGAATCTGTTGAGAATACTAATGGTGTTCTTTCTTGTTTTGTCATTGATAAAATAAAAAATAAAGGGCAGGAACATTCAGTATCATTAAAAAATGATGCATTTCAACCTACCAACGAAGACGGACTTGGATTGAAGCACAAGGATTACACGGGCACAACCCTCAAACCTCCAAATCTGGCCGAGAGCATCCCACATGCATTTGTTGATTGTGCTACCATTTCATTGCAGTGCATTGGTAAACCACATAATCCAGATTCGATTCCCATTTCAACTAATAGGTTGTTACCTTGTATGGTGCAGATTCCCAGTTGAATCCAAGTTGGTGGGCATGATTACATTGATTTTAGGATGTTCAACGCCACAATCCGGAAGGATCACTATCCTTTACCATTCATAGACCCAATGCACGAGCTGTTTGAGGAGCATGTGGTGAAAGAACTATCCCTGCATGCTGTGGGCTCCAATGGGGAGTGAATGAGGTCTTCGTCCGGCTGCACGACGTTAAAGCAAGTGCTACTTGGGAGGCAACCCATGCATTCAACAAAGGAAGACTAGGAATCACTCCACTTCCAGATTTGCATTCCTATACCCTTCTCTTTGTTGTTGTCTCTATTCTGCCATGTTGAGTGTGTTTATTCATTGTTTGTTTGTTTTCTGAGTTTATGCCTGAAACATTGAGGACAATGTTTAATTTAAGTGTGGGGGGGGGTAAACAAGTTGTTTTGCATGAAATTCGTGGGATTTTATCACCCATTACTTCTAGAGTTGCTTCTTGCTGTTTTTAACTGTTGTTAAGCTGTTTTAGTGTGTTTTGGCATAAAAATCCGAAAATCTCATAAAAATTTGAGAAATTGTTTTGAAAAACCCAAAAAGAGTTGTTTTTGTGTGTTTCTTTGTGTCTTAGGGTACCTTCCAACACAATGATGAGGATTTGGTTTTTAATTACATGACTGTTAAAGAAAATTATGAACATGGATGGAAGTTTGATATGCTCTTTGGTTTATGCTTGGTTATTGTTATAGTTTACAAATTCACAAGTAATCATAAAGGAAAAACCATTTTTTGTAACATGCTTGAAGGAAGGAACTCAAATTAACGCTACAACCTTGTGAGACTTGAGCTTAAAACGTTCTTTGGAGAGTTGATAATTTGTGCATTCTTGTTTTCTAAAGTTGTTGCATGATCTCATTATTCTTTGCTTGGTTGCTACTTAGAAGGCGTTTCATCATTTAGTTCCAAATACTAGAACTCATGCCCATTCCATTCAAAGCATGCTATTGATTTGCATAACACATATTCAAGATGAAGTTGTATAGTGACCACCAAAGCCAAATTGCCGTACCCCCTATTTCATTATGTGTTTAAGTTTAACCCCGTTGAGCCTTGTGTAGCCTATGTTCTTTGTTAACCCACACTATCCTCACCTAGCCTAGATTAGGACCATCCATACCCTTGTTCTTGAAGCATAGTAAAGCATAATTTCGATGGAATTCCTTTTGTTGAACTTCTTGCAGAAAAACAAGTGTGGGGGAAGGGATTTGTGTGTGTGTGTGTGCCAAGAAAAAGAAAATAGGGCATGGGTAGAAAAAAAAGAAAATTTCGTGGGAAAAGAAAAAGAAAAAGAAAAAGTTATGAAAAGAAAGAAAAAGGAAAGGTCCAAAACATCAAATCTGGCCCTAGAATGTGTACATCTTCCCTTTTGTGTTTAAAGTTGATTTCTGCATTCAACATTGAATTCTAAGTGTCAATTTCATTACTTTGCTTGCTATTGCTTTAAGAACCATTTTTTTCCATATCCTTTATTTCTTAACCATTTCCCTTAGCCCCGTTTCAACCTTTAAACTTCAATCTTGAGTGTTATGTGATTCAATATGTGGAGTTTGGAATTGGTATGAGCATATGGTGTCACTGGTTCTCGCATCTAAGTAGTAGCATTCCATTCATGAGATCATATCTAAACATGCTTATTAACTCCAGAAATTGCTTTCTTCGCTATAACATATGTGAGTACTAGGTTTCAAGTTTACATCAATCTTCTCACATATACATAGTGTAGGGTGTGTAGTCAGAAAATCTAAGTGAAAATTGAGTGCATATCTAGTAAGGAATTGAGGGAATTCTCTAAGGCATGTTACTACATTCAAAACATCATTTTAATTGGTTAAATGTGAACTAGTAAGTGGTGATTGTGATTAAGTATGGCTCAAGTGTGAAGTTGACTAAAATATGTGGGAATGATGATTTTTAACATGTCATGTGCCTTCAAAATCCCTGAGGAAATTGTTGGAAGGATTAGAATGTGTTTTGTTTACTTGGTTTTGTTTCGTTGTTTCGTTTTGCTCGAGGACTAGCAAAAGCTAAGTGTGGGGGAATTTGATAAGAGCATATTTAGGCGACTTAGTTGGCTTGTTCTTGTGCATTTACGTTGTTATTTCTTAGTTATTTTAGTCTTTTAACCCATTTTTGTGTGTTTTCAAGTTCTAAGGACAAAGTATTCAAGAAGGTGCATTTTGGAGCCTTTTGGAGCAAAATTGGGCTTGGAATCGTTATCACATGCTTGGAGCAAAAGGAATGGACGAAATTGAAGATTTAAAGATGTTAGGATTCTAATTGAAGAAGGATTCCTAATTGGAGATGGATTCCTACTCAAACAAGGATTCCTACTTGAAGTAGGAAAGTTAAGCCAAGGTTTCCTATTTTGGTTTGACTTTTCCTAATCCTAAATAAGTTCCAGCAACATTGAAGGGCTCCTATGCATTTTAGGACTCAAATTGAACCTTCCTTGCACTTAAACAACCCTTGCCGCACCCCTTTGGACCTTTCCCCTTCCTTGCCGTGCAAGGGAGAGTCATTCTTTCCTATTTCCTGCATTAAAACACATTCCCCTTTTAATTAAAGTCTCTGACGCATATCTTAGGACTTTCCCTTTAGTTTTCTGATTTTGTTTCCTCTTTCTAGAAGCTTTGGACTTAATTTCTGATTACCTAAATAAGTTAGGGTTTTAATTTCTGAGAACCTTAAATAAACTTCCTTTTTGCAGCCCCAAGGGGATCCATTCATTCATCCATTCACGCCAGAAATCACACCCCTCTCTCTGCTGCATCCATCCTTCACCATTCTCCATAGTTTCTGACCTTATTCAACCTTTGTCGCACCATACACCTATCCTAACCATAAACCCAGCCTTCTACACCATTCATAACCCCCAAAACTCACCACCAAACCTTGTGCCGTAGTAAAAAGGAAGGAGGAAAGCCCTTGGACGTGCCTGCCATTCAAGTTAGGATTGCTGGAATGTTTTAGGTGTAATCTTTCTTTTGTTTTCAATGTTTCAATTCAATAATGTTTGTTTTGTGAGTATGAGGAACTAGACCCCTCTTAGCTAGGGGGGGAATTCGAAACCATGGTTATACTTGCAATATGATTTGATTACATCCAGTTGCGATTAATAAGTTGTGAATTCAATTTACTTATCTGTTTGAATTAAAACTGATTTGTGTGTGTTGGTTGAGAGTGCACGCTTAATTTTCATGCATAAATCTGATGCTAGGATATAAGGAAGTTTCACCTAATCGTTATGAACTTATATTCACAAGTGGTGAAGGTTGCTAGTCACGATTGTGTTAAGTAAATTCTTGGCATAAGTATCATGTGCTTTCATAGTTACGAGTGCCTCGTCAATACTTATGATTTTGATTGAACTTAATGATCTTTGATTGTATCTCTATTATGCACTTTCATGTTGGGAACTTTTGAAGAATAATTTGATTGTGATGTGCTTTTTCCGTCCAATTCAATGACATGAGGAAAATCTGAGAGTTAATTTAAGCGTACCTAATTAATCTGGGGTGTTGATAATTCGTGGTTTATTGAAAAGCAATTGGAAATCGTTTTGTTTGCAAGTGTGTCATGTGTGGAGAAGAACCTCCTAGCTAGCCCATCATCCATAGTTTAACCCAAATTCGTGCAGAATTCATCAGTTCTTTAAGTTACTTGTTTTGTTTTCAATTTCGTCAAAATCCAAATCCCCATTTACTTTGTTGAGTCATATTAGTTAGAAACTGATTGTGTTTGTGTTTTTAAGTGTTTTTAGTCTAGTCAAAACCTATTTTCGTCCAAATTTACTCTTAGTGGCAGATTTGAGTCTTTGAGCTTGTTTTGTGCTGTTTTGAGTCTTTTGAGTTGTTTCAGTGTTTTAGAGTTTAGTTTTGCATTCTTTGAGTCTAGTTTAGTGTTTTTAACTTAGTTTTACGTTTTTGAATCAGTTTCAAGTGTTTTAGCAATCCCTCCTAATCCCCGGTCTAAAACGATCCCTACTTGCATCTATACTACAATTGTCAACAAGAGGGTTTAATTTGTGTGCTTATATAATTCGCATCAATTGTCTCGTCAACACTTATGATTTTCATGGAACGTAATGATCTCTGATTGTATCTCTATTATGCATTCATGTAGGGGACTTTTGGAGAATGATTTGGGTTGTCGCATGCATTCATCCAATTCAATGAGTAAAGGAAAATCTGAGGGTTAATTAGTGCACCACGGTTAATCTGGGGTGTTGAGCATCATAATTTATTGAAAAGCAATTGGAAATCAATTCGTGTACAAGTGTGTCATGTGTGAAGAATGGACTTCTAGCTAATCCATCAACCATCTTATTCTCACAACTTGTTTTACAATCTGTTTAGTTTTCCAAGTTGTTTGTTTCAAATTCGTCAAAACCAAAACCCCCCTTTTACTTTCTTGTTTCAAAGTGTTTAAAATCTGTTTTGTTTGTGTTTTAGAGTGTTTTGAGTCAAGCCAAAACCTTATTTTCGTCCAAAGTTATGTTTTGAGTCAGAAACTGCCCAATTAGTGTTTTTAGGCAGTTTTGAGTGTTTTTAAGTTGTCTTGAGTCTTTTGAGTCTATTCAAACGTTTTTAACTTTGTTTTTATGTTTTTAAGTCAGTTTAGAGGTTTTAGCAAGCCCTCCTAATCCCCGGTCCAGAACGATCCCTACTTGCATCTTTACTACAATTCGACAACAAGAGGGTTTAATTGTGTGCTTATATATTTCGCATCAGTGGAAGCAAAAGCCACCCACACTAACGATTCTAAAGTTGTTGCAGATTTTGTGAAATCTAACATCTTTTCCAGATTTGGGATGCCTAGAGTGCTCATTAGTGATGGGGGTCTCATTTTTGCAATCGAACCATTGAGGCGCTGCTTAAGAAGTACAATGTGACGCATAAGGTTTCAATGCCTTATCACCCTGAAACAAGTGGCCAAGCTGAGGTTTCGAATAGAGAAATCACGTAGATTTTGGAGAAGATTGTTGGGCCAAATAGGAAAGATTGGAGCTTGCTTTTGGAGGATGCACTGTGGGCATACCGTACAGCTTACAAAACACCCATTGGTATGTCTCCATTTCGGCTCATCTATGGCAAACCATGCCATCTTCTCGTGGAATTAGAACACAAGGCACATTGGGCTGTCAAGACCTTCAATTTGGACATGAACAAGGCCGGAATTCATAGAAAGCTTCAATTGAATGAACTTGAAGAGATTAGGCATGACGCTTATGAGAATGCTCAAATCTACAAAGAGAAGAGCAAGGCGTTCCATGACAAGATGATTCGAGGCAAAACATTCTCCATAGGGCAGAAAGTGTTGCTATTCAATTCTCGTCTTCGTTTATTCCCTGGTAAGTTACATTCTAAGTGGGTTGGTCCATTTGTTATTACTAATGTTTTTGTTCATGGTGCAGTCCAAATCCAAAGCTTGAAAACTGGGCAAGAATTCAAGGTGAATGGGCACCGTTTGAAGCCATACATACTATGAGAACTTTGTTGGGCATGTCGTGGAGGAAATACCCCTCCAGGCCGTGAGCTCCAATAAAGCATAATTGGAGGTATCGTCCGGCTGGAAGACGTTAAAACAAGCGCTTCTTGGGAGGCAACCCATGCATTCAACGAAGGAAGTTCTAGGAATTAGCCAATAACCCGATTTGTGTTCCTAAACCCTTCTCTTTACTGCTTTTATTTTGCTTGGATTAGTTAGTTGTGTTATTTGTTTGCTTTCTGTGAGTTTATGCTTGAAACATTGGGGACAATGTTTGATTTAAGTGTGGAGGGGTAACAAAGTGTTTTTGATGCAAATTCGTGGGATTTTATCACCCATTACTTCTAAGGTTGTTTCTCACCGTTTGTAAGTGTTTTTAGCTATTTTGGAGTGTTTTTGTGTGTTTTGAAGTAAAAATCTGAAAATTTGATAAAAATTTGAAAAATCAGTTTGAAAAATACCAAAAAGAGTTGTTTTTGAGTTGTTTGTGTCGTAGGTACCTTCCAACACAATGATGAGGATTTGGTTTTTAATTGCATGACTGTTAAAGAAAGTTATGAACATGGATGGAAGTTTGATATACTTTTGGTTTATGCTTGGTTGTAGTTGTTGTTTACGAATTCAAATTTGATCACAAAAGGATAAAAATCAGTTTTTGTAACATGCTTGAAGGAAGGAACTCAAATTAACGCTACAACCCTGAGAGACTTGAGCCTAAAACGTTCTTTGGAGAGTTATTAATCTGTGATTCTTTGTTTTCTAAAGTTGTTGCATGATCACATTATTCTTTGCTTGGTTACTATTTAGAAGGCGTTTCATCATTTAGTTCCAAATACTAGAACTCATGCCCATTCCATTCAAAGCATAACATTGATTTGCATAACACATGATCAAGATGAAGTTGTTTAGTTACCACCACAGCCAAATAGTCGTACCCCTATTTCACTTGTGTTGTAGGTTTAACCCTGTTGAGCCTTGTTTAGCCTATTTTCTTTGTTAACCACATTATCCTTACCTAGCCTAGTTTAGGATTATCCATACCCTTGTTCTGAAAGGATAGTGAAGCATGACTTAGAAGGAATTCCTTTTGATTGTCCTTTTGCATAAAATAAGTGTGGGGGAAGGGATTTGTGTGTTTTCTGTGTGCCAAGAAAAGAAATAAGGCACGGTTAAGGAAAAAGAAATAGAAAAGTTGTGAAAAGAATGAAAAAGAGTTGAAAAATAAGTGAGAATGAGCTCAAAAGTGTTGATTGTTGAAGAAAGGGTCCAAAAGTTTGAATTTGACCCTAAATGTTGCATGAATCTTCCCTTGTGTTTAAAAGTTGATTTTTGCATTCAAAAGTGAATTCTAAGTGTCAATTTCATTACTTTGCTTGCTTTGCTTTAAGAACGTTTGTTTATCCTTATCCTTCTTTGTTAACCAATTCCCTTAGCCCCGTTTCAACCCTTAACTTCTATCTTGAGTGTTGTGTGTTTCAATTTGTGGAGTTTGGAATTGGTATGAGCATATGGTGTCACTGGTTCTCGCATCTAAGTAGTAACATTCCGTTCATGAGATCATATTTATATATGCATTAATAATTCCAGAAAAGTTCTTTCCTTGTTATAACATATGTGAGTACTAGTCTTCATGTTTACATCAATCTTCTCACATATACCTAGTGTAGGGTGTGTAGTCATAAAATCTGAGTGAAATTGAGTGCATATCTAGTAAGGAATTGAGGGATTCTCTAAGGCATGTTACTACACTCAAAACGTTGTTTTAATTGATTAAATGTGAGCTAGTGGATGGTGACTATGATTAAGTATGTGCTTAAGGGTAGGGATGACTCAAATCTGTGGAAGTAATGATTTTTAGCATGTCATGTTCATTGGAAATCTCTGAGGTAATTGTTGGAAGGTTTAGATTGTGTTTTGTTTCTTTTGTTTGTTTTGTTTTGCTCGAGGACTAGCAAAAGCTAAGTGTGGGGGAATTTGATAGGAGCATATTTATGCGATTTAATTAGCTTGTTTCCTTGCATTTAGGTTGTTAGTTTTTTAAGCTATTTTCGTGTGCTTGTAGGTCCAAAGGGCTAAAGGAGCAAGAAAGTGCATTTTGGTGCATTTTGGAGCAGTTTTGCGCATTGGAAGGATAACACATGCTTGGAGCAAGGTGATGGACGAAATTGAAGATCAAAGGAGGCTAGGAATGAATAAAGAGATGAAAGAAATGAAGAAATGGAAATGAAGAATGAAGAGTTCAAAATTGGAAACCAAAGTTTCTAGAGTTGGAAATTTCTATTCTTGGAGGTTTCCTTTCTTGAAAGTTTCTATTCTTGGCTTGGAAGTTTCCTAATCTTTCCTCACCTATGTTCCAGCCACAAGAGGATTCCAAAATATGTTAAGACATTTAATTACTTGTTCTAGATGCCCTAAACCTTCCTCAAAGTCCATGCCGCACCACCCTTGCACATTCTCCTTCCTTGCCGCACAAGGAGGTTGTTTCTTTCCTGTTTTCTGATCTGAAAACCATATTCCCTTTCTTTAAAGCCTTTGTCGTGTAAAGGGGGATTGTTTCTTACCTATTTTGTGTCCCACAATCACATTCCCTTTACTCCTAAACCCTTGCCGCATCCTACATTCCCTTTTTTTCCTATGCTATTTAATTTCTGATCTTACTTCCTTATTTTGTTTGATTTCTGACCTCTAACCTTTGTGGACAAAATAGTTAAGTTTCATTCACTCTCTCTAAGCCTTTTTGGCCGAACCCCTGGCCTATAAACACATAACTTTCTGAGCCAAAATTATTCTCTAGACACATCCCTAATCCCTCTCCACTCTCTGCTGCATTATCTCTTCTTAAACATTCATATTTTCTGACCTTAATCATCCCTTGCTGCAACACCCATCCATCCTAAACACTACCATACCTTCTCCCATCCATTCCTCCATACAAACAACCCTTCAAACCACCACCAATCCCTTGTGCCGCAGCAAAGGAGAAGAAGGAAAGTTTCTTGGACGTGCTTGCTGTTCAATTTGGATCGCTTGAGCGTTTAGGTGTTTTCTTTCTTTTGTTTTCAATGTATACATATGTTTACCTTTGTTTTGCGATTATGAGGAACTAAGCCTTTTTTGGCTAGGGGGCTATTCAAAGCCATGAACATGCTTGCAATATGAATTGATTACCTTCAGTTGTGATTTCATAAATTGTGAATTCAATTTGCTTAACTGTTTGATTGATAACTTATTCTTGTATGTTGATTAAGAGTGCATGCTTAGTTTTCATGCATGAATTTGATGCTAGAATATAAGGGAATTTCACCTAATCGTTATGAACTTATATTCATGTGTAGTGGAGGTTGCTAGTCACAATCGTGTTAAGTGAATTCTTGGCAGGAGTATCATGCTTTTCATAGTTACGAATGCCTCATCAATGCTTATAGTTCTCATAAAGTTTAATGATCTCTAATTGTATCTTTATTGTGCTGTTCACGTAAGGGACTCTTAAAGAATGTTTTGAATTGTTGTATGCGCATTCCCATCCAATTCAATAACTTAAGGAGAACTTGAAGGTTAATTTAAGCGTACCTAATTAATCTGGAGTGTTGAGTTTCATGGTTTATCGAATGAACAACTGAAAATCGATTTGTATGCAAGTGTGACATGTGTGGAGAAGAACCCTCTAGTTAGCCCAAAATCCATCCAAAACACCAATTTCGTGCCAAAATCTATCTAAGTCTTTAATTTGCTTGTTTTACTTTAAATTCGTCCAAAACTCAATCCCCTTTACTTTTAAGTGTCAAACTTAGTTAGAATCTGTTTAACTTGTGCTTTTAAGTGTTTTGAGTCAAGTCAAAACCAATTTTCGTCGAAAGTTGTCCCTAGAGTCTGTTTTGAGTCTATTTGGTTGTTTTCAGCTGTTTTGAGTCATTCTAGTCATTTTTGAGTATTTTCAGTTTGTTTTGCATTCTTTGAGTCTAGTTTAGTGTTTTAAACTTAGTTTTACATTTTTGAGTCAGTTTCAAGTGTTTTAGCAATCCCTCCTAATCCCCGGTTTAGAACGATCCCTACTTACATATATACAACAATTGTCAACAAGAAGGTTTAATTTGTGTGCTGTTTTACACGGCATCACGCTTAATACTTTCCCAAGAAGTAACGGTTCCAGGTGCTAGTTCATAGAGCCAATCCTTAGCCTTTTCCAAAAGAGAGAATGGAAAGGCTTTCATCTTCAATATGCTTCCATCGACATTGACAGGGGTCATGCTTGAACAAACCACTTCAAATTCCTACAAGTGCTTGTTTGGATCTTCCATGGACAACCCATGGAATTTGGGAATGTGGTGCAACAAGCTAGACTTCAATTCGAATTCAGCAGTCTTGCCCTCGGCTGCCCTAGGATATTGAATGCATAAAGGGGTTGCATTGTCCAATGCCGAGGCTGAAAGTTCTTTGATCGTTCGATTATCTGAAGCCATGTCTTGCTCCTCTTCCGAATCCTCTTCAATTTCAACTTCAGATTCAGAATTAGAACTAGAACTAAGTAGATCAGGTTCTGGGTGCTTCCTCTTCCTTCTCAAATCTCGTTCAAAATCGTCGTTAAAGTCCAAGATATGTGCGTGAACGGGTTGAGAACTCAGAAAACAAAGCAAAACAAAAACAAAAGCAAACTAAAACACACGGCAGAAACTAGGGAGATTAGCAAGTTTGCTAATCCCCGGCAATGGCGCCAAAATTTTATGTGAAAATTAACTTGACACTCAAATTAAACCCTATTGACGACAATTGTAGTAAAGATGCAAGTAGGGATCGTTCTAAACCGGGGATTAACTAGGGATGCTAATCAACACAAATAAGACTCAAAAACACTAAACTAGACTTTATAGACTCAAAACTGACTTAAAACAATAAAAACAGCAAGAAACAATAAAAAAGACTCAAATCTAGTGATAGGAGCATATTTATGCAACTTTGTTAGCTTGTTTCCTTGCATTTTCTTAGTTAGTTTCTACTTATTATAGTGTTTTAAGCTATTTTCGTATGTTTGTAGGTCCAATTGGCAAAGTTGGCAAAAAGATGCATTTCGGAGCGTTTTGGAGCATTTTTGGGCTTATAATGGATAACACAGGTATGGAGCAAGATGGATGGACGAATTTGAAGTTCAAGAGAGGCTAGGAATGTGCCAAAGAGTTGGAGAAATAAATTCAAGTCAAAGAAGATAAGGAATCAGCTACAAAGAAGGAGAATTATCCAAAACCTTATACAACCTTATCTTATCCAAACTAACCTTATCTTACCTTATCTTATCTTATCCTATCCTAATCTTATCCTACCTTAGTTCCAGCTACAAGGGGGACTCCTTTTCATATTAGGATGCCTAAAACCTGTTTTTAGGAGGCCTTTTTGTTCTAGAAACATGCCACAATACTCCTTTCTAGAAGCCCTAAAAATCTGGCACCCCAACCTTTCTAGATGGCCTTTTCCTTGTTGGTTTGGAGTCCTAAATCCTTTTCCTTGACAACCTAAGCCAAGTAATCCCTAGGCCTATAAATACACTCTTTTGCTGCACCATTCAGACCACCACCCTCTACCATAACTCACCTACATCCATCCACCACCATTCACCACACACACCTTATTGTGCCGCAACTTTGCAAAGGAAGGAAGGAAGAAATCTGGAGCGTTTGTAGGTGTATTCTATCCTTTGTTTTCAATGTTTAAATTAAGTTTTCTTTGTTTGATTGCGAACATGAGGAACTAATGTCTTTATAGTTAGAGGTGAATTCGAAGCCATGATTATATGTTATATATGAATTGATTTCCTCCAGTTATGATTTCATGAATCGTGGATGTGGTTTGCTTAACTGTTTGATTAAAACTTATTCTTGTATGTTGATTAAGGGTGCACACTTAGTTTGCATGCTAGGATTTGATGCTAAAATATAAGGGAGTTTCACCTAATAGTTATAAACTTATATTTACAAGTAGTGGAGGTTGCTAGTCACGATCGCGTTAAGTAAATTTCTGGCAGGAGTGTCATGCTTTTCATAGTCACGAATGCCTTGTCAATGCTTATGATTTTCACAAAGCTTAATGATCTTTGTTTCGTGTCTCTATCATGCTTTTCATAGTTAGGGAGCTTAATAAAGAATACTTTGGTTGTAATGCGTCATCCATTCAATTCAATGAATCTAGGGAAATCTGAGAATTATTTAGTTCAATACAACTAATTTGGTGCATTGCCATTCATGGTTTGTTGGAAAAATAATTGGGAATCGATTTATGTTACATATGTGTCATGTGTGGAGAAGGACCCTTTAGCTAGCCATTCACCCATTTAAATCACCAATTTCGTGTCTTTTTAAGTTGTCTTTTCAATTCTGTTTGTTCAAGTTTAAATTCGTTCAAAGCCAATCCCTTGCTTTTAGTTTGTGTTAGTAGAGTCTAAATTCGTCAAATCTTGAGTCTTTTAGTCTTTTGAGTCAATTAGTCTTTATTTCGTTCAAATCAATCTTAGGTGTTAGTTTTGAGTCTAAAGAATCCGTTTTGTGTGTTTTAAGTCTAATTAGCTTATTTTGAGTGTCTAGAGTCCAGAAACTGTCTAGTTTGAGTTCTATTTGCTGTTTTGAGTTAATTGAGCCTAGTTTAGTGTTTTTAAGTCTAGTTTAGTGTTTTAGAGTTTAATTAGTGTAGATTAGCATCCCTTCTAATCCCCGGCTAGAACGATCCCTACTTACACATACTACACTGATAGGGTTTAAGTTTGGGTGCAATTTAATTTCACATCATCTAGACCTAACAATTGGTTTTGACGAAAATAGAACTTAAAAGACTCAAACAACTAATAGAGAATAGGTTTTGACTCTAAAAACAAGACTTAAGAAAAAGGGATTTTGTTTTGACGAAATTGAAACTTTAAAACAGAAACTTATAAAGTAGACTTAAGTATGCACGAAATTGGGTGAATTAAGATGGTGAAAGGCTAGTTAGAGGGTTCCTTCTCCACACATGAACGTATGCATATGAATTGATTTCCAGTTATTCTTTCGATAAACCATGAATGACAATGCCCCGAATTAATTGTATTGAACTAATTAATTCTCAGATTTCCCTAGATTCATTGAATTGAATGGGTAAGGCATCACAACCAAATTATTCTTATCAAGTTCCCTAACTATGGAATACGCATGATAGAGACACATATCAAAGATCATTAAGTTCCATGGAAATCATAAACATTGACAAGGCATTCATAACTATGAACTGCATGATAATTCTGCCTTGGATTTACTTAACACAATCGCGACTAACGACTTTTACTACTTCCGAATATAAGTTCATAACGATTAGGTGAAATTCCCTTATATCCTAGCATTAAATTCATGCATGCAAACTAAGTGCATCCTTAATCAACACACAAGAATAAGTTCTTAATAAAACAGATAAGTAAACCACATCCACGATTCATGAAATCATAACTGGAGGAAATCAATTCATATAAAACATATGTCCATGGCTTCGAATTCGCCTCTAACTAAAAAGAAATTAGTTCCTCATGTCTAACATAATTGAAAAGCAATCTAAATTAAACATTGAACAAAAACTGAGGATAAAAAGAACCCAGAAACGCTCCAGCCCTCCAATGGCCTTGGATGGCATGTCACGGCACAAGACTCCTTCCTTTCCAAACGATGCAGCAAGGGTGATTTGGTGTATGGATGATGGTAGTACGAAATTGGATGAATATATGGGGTGTCTGATAGTTCAATTTATGTGGCAATATGATGTATTTATAGGGCTGAGAAGAGGCACGACCCCAAGTTGTTTTGGAGAAGAATTTAAGACTCCAAATCCTCAAGGAACAAGGCTAATTACAAGTCACAAACCATGGAGGACAAGGAAACCTTTGTGCGATAGAAACCCTAGCTTCTAGAAGCCAAAATCCAAAGGGAACAAGGATAAAGAGGTGCGGCATCTAGAAGGACATCCTATAGGGACCAGGTTTAGGGGTTCTAGAAGGTCTAAAGTCAGATTTCTAGAACAAAAGGCCTAAAACATGCGGCACCTTTGTAGGAAAGGATAAGGTGTTTCTAGAAATTAGGTTTTAAGTCTCCTAAACTGAAATTAAATCCCTTTTGTAACTGGAAACAAGGTAGAATAAGATTTGGATAGGATAAGATAAGGTAGTTTGGATAATGTTTTGGATAATTCTCCTTCTTTGTAGCTGATTCCTTATCTTCTTTGACTTGAATTTATTTCTCCAACTCTTTCGCACATTCCTAGCCTCTCTTGAACTTCAATTTCATCCATCCATTTTGATCCATGCATGTGACATCTATTCTTGGCCCAAAACTGCTCCAAAATGCTCCAAATTGCCTCTTTTTGCATACTTTGTCAATTGGACCTACAAACACACGAAAATAGCTTAAATTACTATAATAAACAATAACTAACTATGTAAACACAAGAAAACAAGCTAACTAAGTCGCATAAATATGCTCCTATCATTTATGCTTAGTTGTAGTTGTTGTTTACGAATTCACATGTGATCACAAAAGGATAAAATCAGTTTTTGTAACATGCTTGAAGGAAGGAACTCAAACTAACGTTACAACCCTGAGAGACTTGAGCCTATATTTCTTTTGGAGAGTTATTAATCTGTGATTTTTGTTTTCTTAAGTCGTTGCATGATCTCATTAATTCTTTGCTTGGTTGCTACTTGGAATGCATTTTCATCATTATAGAACCAAATGCTAGAACTTGTATCCGTTTCATTCAAAGCATGACATTGAATTGCATAACACATATCAAGATGAAGTTGTTTAGTTGCCACCAAAGCCAAATAGCCGTACCCCCTCTTCATATGTTTTGTAGGTTTAACCCCTTTGAGCCTTGTTTAGCCTATGTTCTTTGTTAACCACATTAACCTTACCTAGCCTAGTATAGGACTATCCATACCCTTGTTCTTAAAGGATAGTGAAGCATGACTTAAAATGAATTCCTTTTGATCTACAATATGTAGAAAAACAAGTGTGGGGGAAGGGATTTTCGTGCAAAAGAAAAAGAAAAAGAAAAGTGTGTAAAAAGAAAAGAAAAAGAAAGAAAATGAGTTGAAAATGAGTTTAAGAGTGTTGATTGTTGAATAAAGGGTCCAAAACATTGAATCTGGCCCTAAAATGTGTAAATCTCCCTTTTTGTTCAAAGTTAATATCTGCATTCAAAAGTGAATTCTAAGTGTCAATTTCATTACTTTGCTTGCTATTTCTTTATGAACTCTTGTTTTTCCTTACCTTTCTTTGTTAGCGAATACCCGTAGCCCCGTTACAACCCATTGACTTCTATCTTGAGTGTTATGTGTTTCAATATGTGGAGTTTGAAATTGGTATGAACATATGGAATTGATAGGAGCATATTTATGCGACTTAATTGGCTTGTTCTCGTGCATTTATGTTGTGTTTCCTTAGTTATTGTTATTTTCGTGTGCTTTCAGATTCTAAGGACAAAGTATGCAAGAAGATGCATTTTGGAGCCTTTTGGAGCAAAATTGGGCTTGGAATGGATGTCATATGTTTGGAGCAAAACGAATGGACGAAATTGAAGACTTGAAGAAGTTAGGATTCCTAGTCAACGAAGCATTCCTAATTGAAGAAGGATTCCTAATTGAAGATGGATTCCTAGAAGAATGAGGATTCCTACTCACATGAGGATTCCTACTCAAACAAGGATTCCTACTTGAAGTAGGAAAGTTAAGCCAAGGTTTCCTATTTTGGTTTGACCTTTCCTAATCCTAAATGTTCCTAAATGTCAGCAACTTTGAAGGCTTCCTATGCATTCTAGGACACAAATTGAAGGACCTAGACCACCTAAGGACCCTTGCCGCACCCTTTGGACCTTCCCTCTTCCTTGCCGTGCAAGGGGGAGTTCTTTCTTTCCTATTTCTTGCATTTAAAGCACATTCCCTTTTTAATTTAGATCCCTGCCGCAAATCCCTTGCACATTACCTAAATAACCTAGGGTTTTAATTCCTGAAACCTTTAAATAAACTTCCTTGTTGAAGCCACAAAAAAGTCATTCATTCACCAATTCACCCCAGAAATCATCCACCTCTCTCTGCCGCACCATTCCTTCACCATTCTCCATATTTTCTGACCTTGAACAACCCTTGCCACACCATACATCCATCCTAACCATAATCCCATCCTTCTACACCATCCATAATCCCCAAAAACTCACCACCAAACCTTGTGCCGCAGCAAAGAGGAAGGAGAAGAGCCCTTGGACGTGCCTGCCATTCGAGTTAGGATTGCTGGAATGTTTTAGGTGTAATCTTTCTTTTGTTTTCAATGTATAAACGTGTTATTCTTTGTTCTGTGAGTATGAGGAACTAAACCCCTCTTAGCTAGGGGGGAATTCGAAACCATGGTTATACTTGCAATATGATTTGATTACATCCAGTTGTGATTCATAAGCTGTGAATTCAATTTACTTATCTGTTGAATTAAACTGATTTGTGTGTGTTGGTTGAGAGTGCACGCTTAATTTTCATGCATAAATCTGATGCTAGGATATAAGGGAGTTTCACCTAATCGTTATGAACTTATATTCACAAGTAGTGAAGGTTGCTGGTCACAATCGTGTTAAGTAAATTCCTGGCATAAGTATCATGCAATTCATAGTTACGAATGCCTTGTCAATGCTTATGATTTTCAGAGAACTTAATGATCTTTGCTTGTGTCTCTATTATGCAATTCATGTAGGGAACTTGTGGAGAATGCTTTGGGTTGTTGTATGTAATCATCCAATTCAATAAAATTAGGAAAATCTGAGGGTTAATTAGTGCAATTCACGGTTAATCTGGGGCGTTGAGAATTCATGGTTTATTGAAAAGCAATTGGAAATCGTTTTGTTTGCAAGTATGTCATGTGTGGAGAAGAACCTCCTAGCTAGCCCATCATCCATAGTTTCCCCAAATTCGTGCAGATTTCATTAGCTCTTTACCTTACCTGTTTTGTTTTCAAATTCGTCAAAACCCAATCCCCATTTACTTTGTTGAGTCATATTAGTTAGAAACTGATTTAGTTTGTGTTCTTAACTGTTTTGAGTCTAGCCAAAACCTATTTTCGTCCAAATTTACTCTTAGTGGCAGATTTGAGTCTTTTAGCTTGTTTTGTGCTGTTTTGAGTCTTTTGAGTTGTTTTAGTGTCTTGGAGTCTAGTTTTGCATTCTTTGAGTCTAGTTTAGTGTTTTAAACTTTGTTTTTACGTTTTTGAGTCAGTTTCAAGTGTTTAGCAATCCCTCCTAATCCCCGGTCTAGAACGATCCCTACTTGCATCTATACTACAATTGTCAACAAGAGGGTTTAATTTGTGTGCTGTTTTACATCGCATCAGGAATCCCTGGTTGTTGCATCTAAGTAGTAGCATTCCGTTCATGAGATCATATTCATTCATAACTCCAGAAAAGTGCTTTCTTTGTTATAACATATGTGAGTGTTCATTTTCATGTTTACATCAATCTTCTCACATATACCTAATGTAGGGTGTGTAGTCAGAAAATCTGAGTGAAAATTGAGAGTATCTTGTAAGGAATTGAGCAAATTCTGTAAGGCATGTTACCACATTCAAAATGTTGTTTTAATTGATTAAATGTGAACTAGTGAACGGTGACTGTGATTACGTATGTGCTTAAGGGTAAGGATGGCTAAAATCTGTGTAAGTGATGATTTTTACTATGTCATGTTCATTGGAAATCCTTGAGGCAAATATTGGAAGGTTTAGATTGTGTTTTGTTTCTTTTGTTTTGTTTGTTTTGCTCGAGGACTAGCAAAAGCTAAGTGTGGGGGTATTTGATAGGAGCATATTTATGTGACTTAGTTAGCTTGTTTCTTGGCGTTTATGTTGTTAGTTTTTAGTTATTTATGCATTTTAAGCTATTTTCGTGTGTTTGTAGGTTTAAAGGACTAAAGTGGCAAGAAAGTGCATTTTGGTGCCTTTTGGAGCAGTTTTGGGCATGGAATGGATAGCATATGCTTGGAGCAAAGTGGATGGATGAAATAAAAGATCTAAAGAGGCTAGGAATGTGTTTAAAAGAGAATTAATTCAAGGAAGAAAAGGAATCCAGCAAGAAGAAGGATTGACTAGTCAAACTTACCTTATTTTGACTTAGTCAACTCTTAATCCTAATCTATCAAGGTTCCAGCTGCAAAGGAGTGTCCTAAATACTTTAGGACACTTAATTATATGTTTCCCCTTTCCTAAACCCCTTGCCGCATATCTCCTTACCCTTTCTTCCAAAATCTACCACATAATTGCCTTTCCCTTTCTTTCTAGGACCTGCCGCACCTTACTTACCCTTTTCCCCTTAGGATTCTGATTTGTTACCCTTTTCCTCTTCCTTTTTGCAGCCCCAAAATCATCCATTCATTCATCCATTCACGCCAGAAATCACTCCCCACTCTCTGCCGCATCTATCCTTCACCATTCTCCATAGTTTCTGACCTTATTCAACCTTTGTCGCACCATACACCTATCCTAACCATAAACCCAGCCTTCTACACCATTCATAACCCCCAAAACTCACCACCAAACCTTGTGCCGCAGCAAAGAGGAAGGAGGAGAACCTTTGGACGTGCCTGCCATTCGAGTTAGGATTGCTGAAACGTTTTAGGTGTAATCTTTCTTTTGTTTTCAATGTTTCAATTCAATAATCTTTGTTTTGTGAGTATGAGGAACTAAACCCCTCTTAGCTAGGGGGGAATTCGAAACCATTGTTATACTTGCAGTACGAATTAATTATATCCAGTTGTGATTCATAAGTTGTGAATTCAATTTACTTATCTGTTTGAATTAAAACTGATTTGTGTGTGTTGGTTGAGAGTGCACGCTTAATTTTCATGCATAAATCTGATGCTAGGATATAAGGGAGTTTCACCTGATCGTTATGAACTTATATTCATAAGTAGTGGAGGTTACTAGTCACAATCGCGTTAAGTAAATTCTTGGCATAAGTTTCATGCAATTCATAGTTACAAGTGCCTCGTCAATACTTATGATTTTCATAGAACTTAATGATCTTTGCTTGTGTATCTATTATGCAATTCATGTAGGGAACTTGTGGAGAATGCTTTGGGTTGTTGTATGCAATCATCCAATTCAATGAGATTAGGAAAATCTGAGGGTTAATTAGTGCAATTCACGGTTAATATGGGGCTTTGAGAATTCATGGTTTATAGAAAAGCAACTGGAAATCATTTTGTTTGCAAGTGTGTCATGTGTGGAGAAGAACCTCTAAGCTAGCCCATCATCCATAGTTTTACCCAATTTCGTGCAGAATTCATTAGTTCTTTAATTTACTTGTTTTGTTTTCAAATTTGTCAAAACCCAATCCCCATTTACTTTGTTGAGTCATATTAGTTTGAAACTGATTTAGTTTGTGTTTTTAAGTGTTTTGAGTCTAGTCAAAACCTATTTTCGTCCAAATTTACTCTTAGTGGCAGATTTGAGTCTTTTAGCTTGTTTTGTGCTGTTTTGAGTCTTTTGAGTTGTTTTAGTGTTTTAGAGTTTAGTTTTGCATTCTTTGAGTCTAGTTTAGTGTTTTTAACTTAGTTTTACGTTTTTGAGTCAGTTTCAAGTGTTTTAGCAATCCTTCCTAATCTCCGGTCTAGAACAATCCCTACTTGCATCTATACTACAATTGTCAACAAGAGGGATTAATTTGTGTGCTGTTTTACATCGCATCAGTTTCCTATGACTTCCCGCTGCACCTAAGTCCATGTTGAACTTCTTAGCTGCCCAATGAGCTTTGTGCTCCAATTTGACGGGGAGATGGCATGGCTTGCCATAGATGAGCCGAAATGGGGACATACCAATGGGTGCTTTGTACGCCGTACAATATGCCCACAGTGCATCATGTAAATGTAAGCTCCAATCCTTCCTTGTCGATCCAACGGTCTTTTCCAAAATCTGCTTGATTTCTCGGTTAGAAACCTCGGCTTGGCCATTTGTTTGAGGATGGTAAGGTGTAGAAACCTTATGGTTGACATTGTACTTCCTAAACAACACCTCAATGGTCCGATTGCGAAAGTGAGACCCTCCATCACTTATGATTACTCGTGGCATGCCAACCCTTGCAAATATGTTAGTTGTAATGAAATCTGCAACCACTTTAGAATCATTAGTCCGGGTGGCTTTTGCTTCCACCCATTTTGACACATAATCAAGCGCAAGCAGAATATACATGAAACCATACGAGGAAAGGAAGGGACCCATAAAATCAATACCCCAAACGTCAAAAATTTCAACAGTGAGGATGGAAACCTGCGGCATTTGATCTGTTGCACTTATATTTCCTGTTCTTTGGCATTTATCACATGTTAAGCAAAAAGTTCTAGTATCCTTAAAGATACTAGGCCAATAGAATCCACATTGTAACACCTTAAGTGCTGTTCTTTGTGTGCCAAAGTGACCACCACATGCATATGTATGACAAAAGCTTAAAATTGAATGAAACTCAGAATCATGCACACATCGACGTACAATCTGATCAGGGCAATATTTCCATAAATATGGATCATCCCATACATAAAACCGTGCATCATTTCTGAGCTTATCATGTTGGTGTCTAGTGAAAGTGCTTGGGATTCGTTTAGACACCAAAAAGTTGACCAAATCGGCATACCAAGGTTCACTTACCTTAATGGACAGCAATTGTTCATCAGGAAATGTTTCAGCAATGGGTAAGGACTCCTCATTATGCACCATACGGCTTAGGTGGTCAGCCACCACGTTTTCACTTCCCTTTTTGTCTCGAATCTCAATGTCGAACTCTTGAAGAAGCAACCTCCATCGAACTAGCCTTGGCTTGGCTTCCTTCTTCGTGAGCAAGTATTTCAAAGCTGCATGATCAGTGAAAACAATTACTTTATACCAATTAAATATGATCGAAATTTATCTAAAGCAAAGACAACGGCAAAAAGTTCTTTTTCCGTTGTGGAATAGTTCAATTGGGCATCATTCAACGTCCGGGTGGCATAGTAGATGACATACGGCCTCTTATCCTTCCTTTGTCCTAAAACAGCCCTTAAAGCATAATCGGATGCGTCACACATGAGCTCGAAAGGAAGGCTCCAATCAGGTGGAACAATAATTGGGGCCATGGTCAGCAACTCCTTGAGTTATTTGAAGGATGCCGTGCACTCCTCATTGAAATCAAACGCCATATCTTTTTGAAGGAGACGGCAAAGAGGTTGGGAAACCTTTGAGAAATCTTTAATGAATCGTCGATAGAAACCTGCATGTCCAAGAAAAGAACGAACCTCTCTAACCGAAGTAGGAGAGGGTAAGTGACGTACAAGATCTATCTTTGACTTATCAACCTCAATACCGTTTTCAGAGATGATATGACCTAAAACTATGCCTTGTTTAACCATGAAATGACATTTTTCCCAATTGAGAACAAGGTTAGTTTCAACGCATCGTTTTAAGATCAAACTGAGATTATGCAAACAACCATCAAATGAATCACCAAAAACGCTGAAATCATCCATAAAAACTTCAATAATTTTCTCAACATAATTTGAAAATATGCTCATCATGCATCTTTGAAATGTGGCAGGTGCATTGCATAAACCAAATCGCATGCGACGATAAGCAAATGTACCAAAGGGACATGTGAAAGTGGTTTTTTCTTGGTCCTCGGGTGCTATGACAATTTGATTATAACTAGAATAACCATCAAGAAAACAATAAAATGCATAACCCGCTAACCTTTCAAGCATTTGATCAATGAACTGCAAAGGGAAGTGATCCTTCCTTGTGGTGGCGTTGGGCTTCCTATAATCGATACAAACCCTCCAACCTGTTTGAAATCGAGTAAGCACAAGCTCATTTTCGGCATTCTTTACCACTGTCACTCCAGATTTCTTTGGAACGCATTGAACGGGCGAAACCCAACGACTATCCGAGATTGGATAGATCACCCCACAATCAAGTAGCTTGATTATCTCTTACTTCACAACTTCCATCATTGGAGGGTTGAGTCGGCGTTGGGCCTCTCGAGATGTTATAGACCCCTCCTCCAAAAGTATATGATGCATACAAGTTGTAGGGCTGATTCCTTTGATGTCAGCCAATGTCCACCCAATTGCCATTTTGTACTCCTTTAACACCCTTACCAATTTGTTCTCCTCTTGTGCCGTGAGTGTGCTTGAGATGATGACGGGCAACATCTCATCATCTCCCAAGAAAACGTACTTTAAATGGCTTGGCAATGGCTTAAGTTCAAGTGTAGGTGGTTGCACAACTGATGGAAGTAACTTATTAGCCGAAACAGAAATTGAAATTGGGTCCAAAAACTTACCAGATTGTGGTGGCAATGATTCGAGGGTAGCCACCATCTCAATTACATCATCATTAAGGGGCACAGCAAGGGAAAGGTCATGCATGCCGTAGGGGTGCATGGTTGCTGCTCCATTGTTTTGAATGTCCATTCCTCGTGCAATGACCAATTCAAGTGCATCTTCATTCAATTGTTCACAATGGTCCTGCACCAAAGAGTCAATTACATCAATAGAAAAACATGAGTGATCCTCACTAGGATACTTGATAGAATCCGAAAGATTGAAATTAATAAGTTCCCCATCAAATTCCATCGTCAAAGTTCCATTAAACACATCAATCTTAGTCCGGCAGTTTTCATGAATGGCCTTCCTGATGTGAAAATTACTTGACACTCAAATTAAAACCCTATCGACGTAGTATATGAAAGTAGGGATCGTTTTAAGCCGAGGATTAGAAGGGATGCTAATCTACACAATTTAAACTCTAAAACACTAAACTAGACTCTTATGACTCAAAACTGACCAAATTGACTCAAAACACACAAACTAAGCTAAATAGACTCAAAACATATACTAGAGAGTGAATTGGACAAATTCTAGACTAGTAAGACTCAAAACACTGAAAGGGGACAGATTTGGACAAATTTGACAAAACTAAAACACAAATAAGAACTGAGGGGTTTTTGGACGAATTTGACAAAACTAAGTAAATTGCAGCAAACAAAGTAAGTTAAAACGAAATTAAGGTGAATTCAAGGGTGAAAAGCTAGTTAGAGGATCCTTCTCCACACATGAAACATATGCATACAAATTGATTTCCAGTATTGTTTCTTTAAACCATGAATGACAATGCCCCAAATTAATCGTGAATGCACAAATTAACTTTTAGATTTTCCTTAATTCATTGAATTGGATGGATAACGCATCGACAATCAAATTATTCTTATCAAGTTCCCTACATGGAATACGCATAATAGAGATACTTTCAAAGATCATTAAGTGCTATGAAAATCATAAGCATTGACAAGGCATTCGTAACTATGAAAAGCATGATGATACTCCTGCCATGGATTCACTTAACACGACTGTGACTAGCAACCTTTACTACTCATAAATATAAGTTCATAACAATTAGGTGAAATTCCCTTATATTTTAGCATCAGATTCATGCATGCAAACTAAGTGTGCACCCTTAACCTATATACAAGAATAAGTTTTAATCAAACAGATAAGTGAATCGCATTCATGTTTTACGAAACAATAACTGGAGGTAATCAATTCATATTAAACATATGTCCATGGCTTCGAATTCACCTATAACTACGAAAAACTTAGTTACACATGTTCATAACAATTGAAAAGCAATCTGAAATAAATATTGAAACTAAAACAAGGGAAGAAAGAACTCAAGAAGTCTCCAATGGTTGCAGGTTGTTGCGGCACAAGGTCCTCCTCCAATGGAAGCCACGACAAAGCTCTCCTCCTCTCCTTCTTGCTGCAAAGGGTGTTTCTGTGTATGGATGGTGATGGCTACGAATTATGGTGTGGTATAGGGGGTGGTAACCTGAGGCAAAGCCTCAAAATATGTATATATAGGCATGGCAAACCCAAGGGAAATCAGGTTACGACTTGGACTTAGCAGAAATAAAGGATGAGGGCCCTAGGGTGCAGCACAAGGCTTAAATCCATCAGGAAAGAGATTTAGCCCAATTAATTTCTGAAAAGGCTTTGCACAATCCAAATCCACAAGGGAATAGGCTAATTAAATCAGAATCCAAGAGGAATAAGGATAGGGAAGGTGCGGCAGCAATTGGAGGGAAGGGGATGGAGTGCAAGGCAAGGCAAAGGCCTTCTAGAAATGTTTGGGGCGCCAGATTTTTAGGACTTCTAGAAAGGAGTGTTGTGGCATGTTTCCAGATGGAAAAGACCTCCTAAAAACAGGTTTTAGGCATCCTATTATGAAAAGGAGTCCCCCTTGCAGCTAGAATTAAGATAGGATAAGATTAGGATAGGATAAGATAAGATAAGGTTAGTTTGGATAATGTTCCATGTTTGTAGCTGATTCCTTATCTTCTTTGACTTGAATTTGTTTCTCCAACTTTTAAACACATGCCTAGCCTTATTTGAACTTCAAATTCGTCCATTCCTTGTGCTCCATATGCATGCAATCCATTTCAGCCCAGAATTGCTCCAAAATGCTCTAAAATGCATTTTCTTGCCAACTTTGCCAATTGGACCTACAAACACACGAAAATAGCTTAAAACACTATAATAAGTAAAAACTAACTAAGTAAATGCAAGAAAACAAGCTAACTAGGTCGCATAAATATGCTCCTATCACTTCCAAGAAGGATGGGCAATGAAGGGGAATGGTCCGACTCGTCCATTTCAAGCACGTAGAAGTCTGCTGGAAAGATTAAGTGATTGACCTGCACTAAAACATCTTCCAAAACTCCCTTTGGATAGGCATTAGATCGATCGGCCAATTGTATAATCACACCATCATTTTTCAACTCACCTAAGTCCATAGATGCATAAATTGAATATGGCATGACATTTATAGATGCACCTAAGTCTAACATGGCATATTCAAAACGAGTATTGCCAATAACACAAGGAATTGTAAAACTACCGGGATCCTTGCATTTAGGGGGCAGTTTGCATTGCAAGATGGCTGAGACATTTTCACCTACCTTTACAACCTCCTTGGTCAAAATTATCTTCCTAGTGGTGCAAAGTTCTTTTAAAAACTTGGCATACCTTGGAACTTGCTTAATTGCATCCAAAAGTGGTATATTGACTTGAACTTTTCTAAACGTTTCCAAAATGTCCTTTTCAGCCTCCTCCTTCTTTGATTGCATAAACCTACGAGGAAAGGGTACATTCGGAGGAACAACGTTAGAATGAATCAAAATTGGAACTTCCTTACCTTTGTTGGCCGAATTGGATTGTTTGGGTGGCTGCAGCAAGGGTGGTTCTACCCTTGCCGTGGGTGTGCATTGCTCCTCCTATTCAATTATCAACTCTTCAACCTCGTTGGAACGTGATTCGGAAGGTTGGGGATCAGATCCAACTTGTTTTCCATTTCACAAACTCATGGCTTTGGCAGATTCGAATCCTGCCTTAGGGTTGATGATGTGGAATTTATATAACACTCAAATTAAAACCTATTGATGACAATTGTAGCATAGATGCAAGTAGGGATCGTTCTAGACCGGGGATTAACTAGGGATGCTAATCAACACAAATAAGACTCAAAAACACTAAACTAGACTCTAATGACTCAAAACTAACTTAAAACATTAAAAACAGCAAGTAACAATCAAAAACACTCGAATCTAGTCCTAACAATTGGTTTTGACGAAAATAGAACTTAAAAGACTCAAACAACTAAAAGAAAACAGGTTTTGACTCTAGAAACAAGATTAAATGAAAGGGGGTTTGTTTTTGACGAATTTAAAACTTAAAACAGAAACTTTGCATAAAATACTTTATAAAAACGAATTTGGTGAATTGAAAAGGGTGAAAGGCTAGTTAGAGGGTCCTTCTCCACACGTGAACATATGCATATAAATCGATTTCCAGTTATTCTTTCAACAAACCATGAATGACAATGCCCCAAATTAATTGTATTGAACTAATTAATTCTCAGATTTCCCTAGATTCATTGAATTGAATGGATGACGCTTACAATCAAATTATTCTTTATTAAGCTCCCTAACTATGAAAAGCATAATAGAGACACGAAACAAAGATCATTAAGCTTCATGAAAACCATAAGCATTGACAAGGCATTCATAACTATGAAAAGCATGTTACTGTTGCCTAGGATTTACTTAACATGATTGTGACTAGCAACCTTTACTACTCATGAATACAAGTTCATAACGATTCGATGAAATTCCCTTATACTATAGCATCAAATTCATGCATGCAAACTAAGTAGACCTCCTTAATCAACACACAAGAACAAGTTCTTAATAAAACAGATAAGTAAACCACATTCACGATTCATGAAATCATAACTGGAGGAAATCAATTCATATAAAACATATGTCCATGGCTTTGAATTCGCCTCTAACTATAAAGAAATTAGTTCCTCGTGTTTGCAATCAAACAAATATAAATAAAATTAAACATTGAAACAAAGATAGAAAACACCTAGAAAACACTCCAGATTCCTTCCTTCCTTGCAAGTTGCGGCACAAGAGGGTGTATGGCTGATTGTAGTGTAAAGATGTGTGAATGATAGATGGTGGTGTGACTGAATGGTGCAGCAAAAGGGTATATTTATAGGGGGAGGTACGGCACAAACTTTTGGTGTAGGAAAAGGATTGCAAAATATAGTTTGTGTAGGAAAATAATAACACAATCCTAAGGGGAAAAGGTTATGTAATCCCAGTAGGGAATAGGACATCTAGAAGGTCAAAAACCCAAGGGATCTAGGACAAAGGTGCGGCTCTTTTATAGGAGAGGATGAGGTTCCTAGAAATCAGGTTTTTATGTCTCCTAAACTGAAATTAAAACCCTTTTGCAGCAGGAATTAAGTTAGGAAAGGATTAGGATAGGATAGGATAAGGTTTGGATAAGATAAGGATAAGATAAGGTAGTTTGGATAATGTTTTGGATAATTCTCCTTCTTTGTAGCTAATTACTTCTCTTCTTTGACTTGAATTTATTTCTTCAACTCTTTTGCACATTCTTAGCCTCTCTTGAACTTCAAATTCGTCCATCCATCTTGCTCCATACTTGTGATATCCATTCCAAGCCCAAAACTGCTCTAAAATGCTCAAAATTGCACCTTTTTGCCAACTTTGCTTCTTGGACCTACAAACACACGAAAATGACTTAAGACACCATAATAAGCAACAAATAACTAAGTAAATGCAAGAAAACACACTAACTAAATCGCTTAAATATGCTCCTATCAAATTCCCCCACACTTAGCTTTTGCTAGTCCTCGAGCTAAACAAAACAACAAAACAAAACCTAAACCTTCCAACATTCACCTCAGGGATTTCTGATAGGAGCATATTTATGCAACTTAGTTAGCTTGTTTCCTTGCATTTACGTTGTTTGTTCTTAGTTATTTTAGTATTTTAAGCTATTTTCGTGTGTTTGTAGGTCTAATGTGCAAAGTATGCAAGAAAGTGCATTTTGGTGCTTTTTGGACCAGTTTTGGGCGCTAAATGGATTGCACATGGTTGGAGCAAAAGGAATGGATGAAATTGAAGAATTGAAAATGTTAGGATTCCTAATCAAAGAAGGATTCCTAATCAAAGGAGGATTCCTAGTTGAACAACGAGTCCTACTCAAACAAGGATTCCTACTTGAAGTAGGAAAGTTAAGCCAAGGTTTCCTATTTTGGTTTGACCTTTCCTAATCCTAAATGTCCCTAAGTTCCAGCAACATTGAAGGCCTCCTATACATTTTAGGACACAAATTGAACCTTCCTTGCACTTAAATCATCCAGCCACACCTTGTCCTTGTTTTCCTCTTCCTTGCCGTGCAAGGGAGAGTGCCCTTTCCTATTTTTTGGCCCAAAATCACATTCCCTTTGTGTTCTATGCCTTGCCGCACAAGGAGGAGCCTTTCTTACTTATTTTGTGCCTCAAAACACATTCTTAAATCTGTCCTACATATTCTGCCGAATTTCACATTTTATTCTCTTTGATTTTTTGATTCTTTCTTACCTATTAAATTGTGGAATCAAAATAGCTAAGTATTGAACCTTTCCTATTATTTTCTGAGTACCCTAGCCCTTTAAATAAAGCTTGTTGCACCATTTAAATCTCTTTACACAATTTCTGCAGAAAATCCACAATCCACCCTTCACCATAACTCACCTATATCCATCCACCACCACCATTCACCACTTCGACCACCACTGTCACCTTGTGTAGTAGCAAAGGAGAAGGAATGAGACCCTTGGACGTGCTTGCATTCAAGACGTTGGATTGCTGGAACGTTTCTAGTTGTAATCTATCTTTGTTTTCAATGTTTAATTTAATTTCTCTTTGTTTTACTGTGAACATGAGGAGCTAAACCCTTTTGGCTAGGGGGAATTTCAAAGCCATGAATATATTTGCAATATGAATTGATTACCTTCAGTTGTGATTTCATAAATTGTGAATGCAATTTGCTTAACTGTTTGATTCAGAACTTATTCTTGTACGTTGATTAAGGATGCATACTTAGTTTGCATGCATGAATTTGATGCTAGAATATAAGGAAGTTTCACCTAATCGTTATGAACTTATATTCACAAGTAGTGAAGGTCGCTGGTCACGATCATGTTAAGTAAATTCCCGGCAGGAGTATCATGCGCTTTCAGAGTTACGAATGCCTTGTCAATGCTTATGATTCTCATAGAGCTTAATGATCTTTGATTGTATCTCTATTATGCGCTTTCATGTAGGGAACTTTTGAAAAATAATTTGATTGCGATGCGCTATTTCCGTCCAATTCAATGACATAAAGAAAATCTGAGGGTTAATTTAGGCGTACCTAATTAATCTGGGGTGTTGAGTTTCATGCTTTATCGAATGAACAACTGAAAATTGATTTGTATGCAAGTGTGTCATGTGTGGAGAAAAACCTTCTAGCTAGTCCATCATCCATCCAATTCACCAATTTCGTGCAAATCTGTTTAGTTTTAGTTTCTGTTTTGTTATTTCTTAGTTATTTTAGTCTTTTAAGCCATTTTCGTGTGTTTTCAGGTTCTAAGGACAAAGTATGCAAAAAGGTGCATTTTGGAGCCTTTTGGAGCAAAATTGGGCTTAGAATGGTTATTACATGCTTGGAGCAAGGTGTATGGACGAAATTGAAGACCAAAAGAGGCTAGAAAGGTGCTAGAAGTCAAGAGAAATCAGTTTGGAAGCTTGGAAGACAAAGAAAAACACAAATTGACCCATTCCTACAAAGGTGGCGCCTTGCCCCCTTTGTGTTCCCTCCTTGTCTCCTCTTGTACAACATTTCCCCTTGCCATGTTTCCTTATCCCTAAAACATGTAAAAACCTTTCCTTTTCCCCTTAGGACATTGCAAAACATGTTCCTTTATCCCCTAGGATCTAGCCGCATCTTTCCCTTCACATTCTTTACCTTGCCGCACAAGATAACCCATTCCCTTTAGAATTAGGACCTTTGCTGCACCTAAATCAGGAAGGAAACCCTTTTTCCTTGCCTTGCAGGGCATTCCCTTGCCCTTTCCCTTTCAGCCGCACCTTGTTACCTATTTCCTTTGGGATTTTGGTTCTAATTTCCTATTTCCTTTAAGTTTTAGAATAATTCCTGATTACCTAATTTAATTTGGAGCCTTGTTCTTTAAATACCAAGTCTTGCCGCACCTAGGGGGATCCATTCATTCACCCATTCATCCATTCACGCTAGAAATCAATCCACACCTTTTGCCGCAATTCCCATTCAGCCTAAACACATTCCTGACCCCAAAACACATCCCATACACTTCACCCACCTTTGTGCCGCAGCAAGGAGAAAGAAGGAAGGACTCTTGGATGTTCGAGCTTGATTGTTGGTGCATTCTAGGTGTAATTCGTTCTATGTTTACAGTGTTTAATTTCTTTTCCTTTTGTTTTGCTGTGAACAAGAGTGGCTAAACCCGTCTTGGCTAGGGGTGATTTCAAAGCCATGATTATGTGTGCAATTTGAGTTGATAAATTCCAGTTATGAAATCTTGAATCGTGAATGCAATTGGCTTAACTGTTTGATTAAGAACTTATTTGTGTTTGTTGATTGAGGGTCGACACTTAATTGGCATGCATAAATCTGACGCTAGAGTATAAGGGAGTTTCACATAATCGTTACAAACTTATATTCATATGTAGTGAAGGTTGCTAGTCATGATCGCGTTAAGTTCAATTCCTAGCATGAGTGACATGATGTCATAGTTGCAAGTGCTTTGTCAATGCTTATGATTTTCATTGAACGTAATGATCTTTGATTGTATCTCTATTATGATGTCATGTAGGGGACTTTTGAAGAATGCTTTGGGTTGTCGAATGATGTCATCCAATCCATCTAATTAGCCCATCATCATCCATCTAATTTCCCAAATTCGAGTCGTTTGCATACATGTCATGTGTGGAGAAAGAGCCTCTAGCTAGCCCATCATCCATCTAATTTCCCAAATTCGTTTTCAAAGTTGTTTAGTTTTACAATCTGTTTTGTTAGTTTAAATTCGTCCAAAACAACCCCCCCCCCCTTTTACTTTCTTGTTTCAAATTGTTTAAAATCTGTTTTGTTTGTGTTTTTAAGTGTTTTGAGTCAAGCAAATAACCTAAATTCGTCCAAAGTAGTGTCTAGAGTCAGAAACTACCTAGTTAGTGTTTTTAGGCAGTTTTGAGTGTTTTTAGCTTATTTTGAGTCTTGTGAACTTGTCTTGAGTCTTTTCAAATGTTTTTAACTTTGTTCTAATGTTTTTGAGTCAGTTTTGTGGTTTTAGCAAGCCCTCCTAATCCCCGGTCTAGAACAACCCCTACTTGCATCTTTACTACAATTTGACAACAAGAGGGTTTAATTTGTGTGCTTAACTTATTTCGCATCAGCCTCCAATGAAGCTTAATTGGAGGTATCGTCCAGCTACACGACGTTAAAGCAAGCGCTTCTTGAGAGGCAACCCATGCATTCAACTAAGGAACAATGGAATTTTTGCCCCACAATCAGATTTGCGTTCCTAAACCCTTCTTTTTCTGCATTTATTTTGCTATGCTTAGTTTGTTGTTTGTTTGTTTGCTTTCTGTGAGTTTATGCTTGAAACATTGAGGACAATGTTTGATTTAAGTGTGGGGGGGTAACAAAGTGTTTTTGATGAAAATTCGTGGGATTTTATCACCCATTACTTCTAAGGTTGTTTCTCACTGTTTTTGAGTGTTTTTAGAGTGTTTTGGAGTGTTTTTGTGTGTTTTGAAGTAAAAATACGAAAATTTGAAAGAAAAAAAATCAGTTTTTGAGTGTTTTTAGAGTCATTTTTGTGTGTTTGTGTCTTAGGTACCTTCCAACACAATGATGAGGATTTGGTTTGTAATTACATGACTGTTAAAGAAAGTTACGAACATGGATGGAAGTTTGATATGCTCTTGGTTTATGCTTGGTTGTAGTTGTTGTTCACGAATTCAAATTTGATCACAAAAGAATAAAAATCAGTTTTTGTAACATGCTTGAAGGAAGGAACTCAAACTAATGCTACATCCCTGAGAGACTTGAGCCTAAACGTTCTTTTGGAGAGTTATTAATCTGAGATTTCTTGTTTTCTTAAGTCATTGCATGATCTCATTATTGTTTGCTTGGTTGCTACTTAGAATGCGTTTCATCATTTAGTTCCAAATACTAGAACTCATGCCCGTTCCATTCAAAGCATGACATTGATTTGCATAACACAGGATCAAGATGAAGTTGTTTAGTGAGCCACAGCCAAAAAGCCGAACTCCTTTTTCATATGTTTTGTAGGTTTAACCCCGTTTGGGCCTTGTTTAGCCTACGTTCTTTGTTAACCACATTATCCTTACCTAGCCTAGAATAGGACCATCCATACCCTTGTTCTTAAAGGATAGTGAAGCATGATTTAAAATGAATTCCTTTTGATCTACAATATGCAGAAAAACAAGTGTGGGGGAAGGGAATTGTGTGTGTTTGTGTGCCAAGAAAAAAGAAATTAATAAGAAAAAAGAAATAAGGCACGGTTGTGGTAAAGAAAAAAAGAAAAATTCGTGGAAAAAGAAAAAGTTGTGAAAAGAATGAAAAAGAGTTTGAAAAGAAAAAAGAATGAGTTTTTAAGTGTTGATTGTTGAAGAAAGGGTCCAAAATATCAAAATCTGGCCCTAGAACGTGTAAATCTTCCCTTTTGTGTTTAAAGTTGATTTCTGAATTCAAAATTGAATTCTAAGTGTTGATTTCATTGCTTTGCTTACTATTTCTTTAAGAACCTTTGTTTTCCATATCCTTTCTTTCTTAGCCAAACACCCTTAGCCCCGTTACAACCCTTAACTTCTATCTTGAGTGTTGTGTGTTTCAATATGTGGAGTTTGGAATTGGTATGAGCATATGGTATCTCTAGTTCTCGTATCTAAGTAGTGGCATTCCGTTCATGAGATCGTATACATGTTGATTAATAATTCCAGAAAAAAGGTTTTCTTTGCTATAACATATGTGAGTGTTCGTTTTCATGTGTACATCAATCTTCTCACATATACCTAGTGTAGGGTGTGTAGTCAGAAAATCTGAGTGAAAATTGAGTGCATATCTAATAAGGAATTGAGGAAATTCTCTAAGGCATGTTACTACATTCAAAATGTTGTTTTAATGGATTAAATGCGAACTAGTGAATGGTGACTGTGATTAAGTATGTGCTTGAGGGTAAGGATGACCAAAATCTGTGTAAGTGATGATTTTTATTATGTCATGCGCATTGGAAATCCCTAAGGCAAATGTTGGAAGGTTTAGATTGTGTTTTGTTTCTTTTGTTTGTTTTGTTTTGCTCGAGGACTAGCAAAAGCTAAGTGTGGGGGTATTTGATGGGAGCATATTTACATCACTTAGTTAGCTTGTTTCCTTGCATTTACGTTGTTAGTTCTTAGTTATTTTAGTATTTTAAGCTATTTTCGTGTGTTTGTAGGTCTAATGTGCAAAGTATGCAAGAAAGTGCATTTTGGAGCCTTTTGGAGCAGTTTTGGGCATTGGATGGTTAACCCATGCTTGGAGCTAAGTGGATGGACGAAATTGAAGATCAAATGAGCTTAGGATTGAATGAAGAATGAAGAGTTCAAAATTGGAAGCCAAAGTTTCTAAAGTTGGAAGTTTCTATTCTTGGAGTTTTCCATTCTTGAAAGTTTCTATTCTTGGAGGTTTCCATTCTTGAAAGTTTCTATTCTTGGCTTAGACGTTTCCTAATCCTTCCTCACCTATGTTCCAGCCATAAAAGGGTTCCAAAACATGTTAGGTTGCCTCATTACATGTTTCTAGAAGTCCTAGGACCTTTCCCTAACCTTGCCGCATATCTCCTTTCCCTTTCTTCCAAAATCTGCCACATAATTGCCTTTCCCTTTCTCTCCATAACCTTGCCGCACAAGGGATCCTCTTCTTACCTATTTTCTGACCCAAAATTACATTCCCTTTTGTTTCAATTCTTGCCACACAAGGGGAGAGGATTCTTACCTATTTTGTGCCTCAAAACACATTCTTGAATCTATCCTACACTCGTTTGCCCAATTTCTTTTCCTATTCTCTTTAATTCCTGCACCTTACTTGCCTATTTTCCATTGATTTCTGACTTTTAATTATAGGACAAAATAGCTAAGTTATTTCCTTCCCTAAAGCACATCAAAATCGTGCCTTCCCCCCTTTAAAATACATATGCCGCAGCCCCCTAATCCCTCTACACACTCTCTGCATCCCTTACATCCACCCATCTACCTATCCATCCTCTACCATCCTTACATACATCCACAATTCCTCTCTACAAACACCCTACACCATTCATCATCATTCATCCCTCGTCGAACACATCCACAAACCCAGAAAAATCCTCTTGTGCCGCAGCTAATCAAGGAAGGAAGGAGAAGGTGCCACTTAGAGTCGCGCATGCCATTCAAGACATTGGATCGCTGGAGCGTTTCTAGGTGTTATCTATCTTTGTTTTCAATGTTTCAATTTAGTTTTCTTTGTTTAGTTGCGATCATGAGGAACTAAACCCCTTCTTAGCTAGGGGGGAATTCGAAACTACGAGCATATATGTGATATGAATTGATTTCATCCAGTTGTGATTTCATAAATCGTGAATGCAATTTGCTTAACTATTTGATTAAAACTTATTCTTGTGTGTTGATTAAGGAGGCGTACTTAGTTTGCATGCTAGGATTTGATGCTAAAATATAAGGGAGTTTCACCTAATCATTACAAACTTATATTTACAAGTAGTGGAGGTTGCTAGTCACAATCGCGTTAAGTAAATTCCTGACAGGAGTGTCATGCAGTCATAGTCACGAATGTCATGTCAATGCTTATGATTTTCACAAAGCTTAATGATCTTTGATATGTATCTCTAGTATGCAGTCATATAGGGAACTTGATAAGAATAATTTGGTTTGCGGAGCTACGTTAATGCAATGTAAAACAGCACAAAAATTAAACCCTCTTGTTGACAATTGTAGTATAAATGCAAGTAGGGATCGTTCTAGACCGGGGATTAGGAGGGTTTGCTAAAAAACTTGAAACTGACTATAAAACGTAAAAACCAAATTTAAAACACTAAACTAGACTCAAAGAATGCAAAAGTAGACTTCTAATGACTCAAAACAACTAAATTGACTCAAAACAACTTAAAACAAGCTAAAAGACTCAAAACAGACTCTAGGGGTGAATTTGGACGAATTTAAAACTATGAAGATTCAAAACACTTACAAACACAAAGTTGGACAGATTCTAACTAATTTGACACGCAAAAGTAAAGGGGATTGGGTTTTGGACGAATTTAAAGTAAAACAGGTAAATTAAAGATTAAGACAGATTTAGGTACGAAATTGGTGTTTTGAATGGATGATGGGCTAGCTAGAGGGTCCTTCTCCACACATGACACACTTGCATACAAATTGATATCCAGTTGCTTTTTCAATAAACCATGAACGACAACGTCCCAAGTTAACTGTGAATGCACAATTTAACCATCAGTTTTGCCTACATTCATTGAATTGGATGAACGCATCGTCAATCCAAATTATTCTTCAATAGTTCCCTACATGAACGCATAATAGAGATACGTATCAAAGATCATTAAGTTCTATGAAAATCATAAGCATTGACATGACATTCGCAACTATGAACGCACGATGCTCCTGCCAAGAATTTACTTAACGTGATTGTGATAAGCAACCTTCACTACTTATGAATATAAGTTTGTAACAATTAAGTGAAACTCCCTTATATTCTAGCTTCAAATCCCTGCATGCAAACTAAGTTGGCCACCTTAATCAACAAACAAGAATAAGTTATCAATCAAACAGTTAAGTAAATTGCATTCACAACTTATGAAATCACAACTGGAATTAATCAACTCATACTGCAAATATTATCATGGTTTCGAAATTCCCCCTAGCTAAGAAGGGTTTAGTTCTTCATACTCACAAAACAAAGATTATTGAATTGAAACATTGAAAACAAAAGAAAGATTACACCTATAACGTTCCAGCAATCCTAACACGAATGGCAGGCACGTCCAAGGGCTCTCCTCCTTCCTCTTTGCTGCGGCACAAGGTTTGGTGGTGAGTGTTGGGGTTATGAATGGTGTAGAAGGCTGGGTTTATGGTTAGGATAGGTGTATGGTGCGACAAAGGTTGAATAAGGTCAGAAACTATGGAGAATGGTGAAGGATGGATGTGGCAGAGAGAGGGGAGTGATTTCTGGCGTGAATGGATGAATGAATGGATGATTTTGGGGCTGCAAAAAGGAAGTTTATTTAAGGTTTTCAGAAATTAAAACCCTAACTTATTTAGGTAATCAGAAATTAAGTCAAAAGCTTCTAGAAAGAGGAAATAAAATCAGAAAACTCAAAAAACAAACAAACAATGAATAAACACACTCAACATGGCAGAACAGAAACAACAACAAAGAGAAGGGTTGAGGAACGTAAATCTAGAAGTGGAGGGATTCCTAGGTCTTCCTTTGTTGAATGCATGGGTTGCCTCCCAAGTAGCGCTTGCTTTAGCGTCATGCAGCCGGACGAAGACCTCATTCACTCCCCATTGGAGCCCACGGCATGCAGGGATAGTTCTTCCACCCCATGTTCCTCAAACAGCTGGTGCATTGGGTCTATGAATGGTAAAGGATAGTGATCATTCCGGATTATGGCGTTGAACATCCTAAAATCAATGTAATCATGCCCACCAACTTGGATTCGACTGGGAATCTGCACCTTACAAGGTAACAACCTATTAGTTGAAATGGGAATCGAATCTGGAATAGGTGGCTTACCAATGCACTGCAATGAAGTGGCAGCATAATCAACAAATGCATGTGGGATGCTCTCGGCTAGATTTGGATGTTTGAAGGTTGTGGCCGTGTAATCCTTGTGCTTCACTCCAAGTCCCCCTTCGTTGGTGGGTTGAAATGCATCCTTCTTGAATGATACTGAATGTTCCTGCCCTTTATTTTTTATTTTATCAATGACAAAACAAGAACAAACACCATTAGTATTCTCAACAGATTCAGAAATATTAAAGTTGTTCATATCACCATCAAATGCCATAGCTACTGCTCCCTTGGCCACGTCCATCTTCATTTGAGCTGTTTTCATAAAAAGTCATCCAAGTAAGAGTGGCGATGGTGGAGAATGGGCTGAGTCCTCCATGTTAAGTACATAGAAATCCGCCGGAAAAATAAGATGATCAACCTGCACCAAAACATCTTCCAAAACCCCTTTTGGATATGCGTTAGAACGATCGGGCAATTGAAAAATCACACCATCATTTTTCAACTTGCCTAAGTTCATAGATGCATAAATAGAATAAGGCATGACATTAATGGATGCACCTAAGTCTAACATGGCATATTCAAAACAAGTATTGCCAATAACACAAGGAATTGTAAAACTACCCGGATCTTTGCATTTAGGGGGCAGTTTATGTTGCAAGATGGCTGAGACATTTTCACTCTTATTCACCACTTCTTTCTCTTGAATTCGTTTCTTGGTTGTGCAAAGCTTCGTAAAAAACTTAGCATACTTCGGAATTTGCTTTATTGCATCAAGAAGCAGAATATTGACTTGCACCTTCCTAAAGGTCTCTAGAACATCCTTTTCATTCTCTTCACTTTTAGCTTGTAAGAACCTACGAGGGAAAGGCACATTTGATGGAATAACGTTAGAAGGAATCCAATTTCGACCTACCTTAGTTAAAGAGGACGGCAAATGGTGCTTAGGAGGCTACGACAAGGGTGGTTCTACCCTTGCCGTGGGTTGTTCTTGCTCCTCCTCTTCAATCTGCAACTTCTCAACCTCATTGGAACGTGATTTGGAAGGTTAGGGATCAGATCCAACTTGTTTTCCATTTTGCAAACTCATGGCTTTGGCAGATTTGAATCCTCCCTTTGGGTTGACAATGGTTGAACTAGGCAACTTGCCTGGTTCTCGAAACTGTCCCACAAACTTTGCAATCTGCCCAATTTGCTTCTCCAATTGGTCCACCCTTTTGTCTTGGCTTTGCATTGCTTTGGTTTGATTTTCCTGCCCTTGAGACAAATTGGTGAGTAATTTAAGAAGTGTGTCATTATCCAAAGAAATACCTGAAGTGTTTTGGGCAGATTGTTGTGGGTCTTGTGTGGGTGTATATTGATTTGAATAGAAGCCCGGGGGTTGCTGCCTAAATCCTCCTTGTTGTTGGGGTTGTTGGGGCTCCCTCCACTTGAAATTTGGGTGGTCTCTCCAACCTGGATTGTAGGTATTAGAGTATGGATCGTTCCTTGGCTGGTTTTGGCCTTCGAAACCCACTACATTGGCAGATTCCCATCCACCATTCTCAATCAGTTGCGGGCACTTATCAGAGGGGTATCCTTAGATAGAACACACGCCACACACACTTGGTCCTTGCATCTTCATCCCCTCGGCCATCTGAGACACAATAGAAGTAAGATTAGCTAATTGGGATTGAATGTCAGATGTGGAACTTACCTTATTCACTTGCTGCCGTGGGGTGTCCCTTTGCCCCAATGCCTTCGTATTTGTGCATTCAATGCACGGTTTGCAATTAGTGTCTTGGCTGCCATAGGTGTTTTGTCCACCAAAGCTCCTCCCGCTGAGGCATCTAGCATTTGACGTTCAATGGGTAGAAGCCCTTCGTAGAAATATTGAAGAAGAAGCTCCTCCTTCATTTGATGCTGTGGACATGAAGCAACAAGAGTTTTAAAACGTTCATAATAAGTGGGAAACAATTCACCTTCATTTTGCTGAATGCCACTAATCCTTTTTCGTAGAAGAATGACTCGAAAAGTTGGGAAATACTTCTCCAGGAACGCCCGTTTCATGCTCTTCCATGATGTGATAGTTATGGGGGCTAGTTCATACAACCAATCTTTCGCTTTGTCCATTAGAGAGAATGGAAAAGCCTTCATCTTCAAGATGCTGCCATCAACATTCACTGGGGTCATGCTCGAACAAACCGCTTCAAACTCCTTCAAGTGCTTGTTTGGATCCTCCATGGACAGCCCATGGTACTTCGGAATGTGATGCAACAAGCTTGACTTTAATTCGAACTCCTCTGTCTTACCTTAGGCTGCCGTGGGGTATTAGATGCATAGGGGCATAACATTGCCCACACCCGAGGCAGAAAGCTCTTTGATGGTTCGATTGTCCGCTGCCATGACTTGTATTTCCTCCATAACTTGTGTCGTGGGCTCCTCTTTCTCCTCAATTGGATGTTCTTCAAGCTCAGGTTCAGGGCTATGTGGATTACACTCTTGCTGATTCTTATTCTTTCTCAAAATCATCGTCAAAGTCCAAAATATTCTTATGAACAGGTTGAGAGCTTCGAGTCATAAACTAGAACCTAAAAATAGGAAACAGAACAAATTCAGAATCTTAAACAAATTAAAAATAAACAGAAAGAAAAGATCCAAGGGATTAGCAAAGTTGCTAATCCCCGGCAACGGCGCCAAAAATTTGATGCGAAATATATAAGCACACAAATTAAACCCTCTTGTTGACAATTGTAGTACAGATGCAAGTAGGGATCGTTCTAGACCGGGGATTAGGAGGGATTGCTAAAACACTTGAAACTGACTCAAAAACGTAAAACTAAGTTAAAAACACTAAACTAGACTCAAAGAATGCAAAACTAAACTCTAAAACACTAAAACAACTCAAAAGACTCAAAACAGCACAAAACAAGCTAAAAGAGTCAAATCTGCCACTAAGAGTAAATTTGGACGAAAATAGGTTTTGACTTGACTCAAAACACTTAAAAACACAAACTAAATCAGTTTCTAACTAATATGACTCAACAAAGTAAATAGGGATTGGGTTTTGACGAATTTGAAAACAAAACAAGCAAACTAAAGAACTGATGAATTGTGCACGAAATTGGGTAAAACTATGGATGATGGGCTAGCTAGGAGGTTCTTCTCCACGCATGACACCCTTGCAAACAAAACGATTTCCAGTTGCTTTTCAATAAACCATGAATTCTCAACGCCCCAGATTAACCGTGAATTGCACTAATTAACCCTCAGATTTTCCTAATTTTATTGAATTGGATGATTGCATACAACAGCCCAAAGCATTCTCCATAAGTTCCCTACATGAATTGCATAATAGAGATACAAGCAAAGATCATTAAGTTCTCTGAAAATCATAAGCATTGACGAGGCACTTGTAACTATGAATTGCATGAAACTTATGCCAAGAATTTACTTAACGCGATTGTGACTAGCAACCTTCACTACTTATGAATATAAGTTCATAACAATTAGGTGAAACTCCCTTATATCCTAGCATCAGATTTATGCATGAAAATTAAGCGTGCACTCTCAACCAACACACACAAATCAGTTTTAATTCAACAGATAAGTAAATTGAATTCACAACTTATGAATCACAACTGGATGTAATCAAATCATATTGCAAGTATAACCATGGTTTCGAATTCCCCCCTAGCTAAGAGGGGTTTAGTTCCTCATACTCACAAAACAAAGATTATTGAATTGAAAGATTGAAAACAAAAGAAAGATTTCACCTAAAACGTTCCAGCAATCCTAACTCGAATGGCAGGCACGTCCAAAGGCTCTCCTCCTTCCTCTTTGCTGCGGCACAAGGTTTGGTGGTGAGTTTTGGGGGTTATGAATGGTGTAAAAGGCTGGGTTTATGGTTAGGATAGGTGTATGGTGCGACAAAGGTTGAATAAGGTCAGAAACTATGGAGAATGGTGAAGGATGGATGCGGCAGAGAGAGGGGAGTGATTTCTGGCGTGAATGGATGATTTTGGGGCTACAAAAAGGAAGTTTATTTCAGGTTCTCAGAAATTAAAACCCTAACTTATTTAGGTAATCAGAAATTAAGTCAAAAGCTTCTAGAAAGAGGAAACAAAATCAGAAAACTAAGGGAAAGTGCTAAGATATGCGGCAGAGACTTTAATTGAAAGGGGAATGTGTTTTAATGCAGGAAATAGGAAAGAGGGACTCTCCCTTGCACGGCAAGGAAGAGGAAAGGTCCAAAGGGTGCAGCAAGGGTTGTTTAAGTGCAAGGAATGTTCAATTTGTGTCCTAAAATGCATAAGAGGCCTTCAATGTTGCTGGAACTTATTTAGGATTAGGAAAGGTTAAACCAAAATAGGAAACCTTGGCTTAACTTTCCTACTTCAAGTAGGAATCCTTGTTTGAGTAGGAATCCATCTCCAATTAGGAATCCTTCTTCAATTCTTCAATTTCGTCCATTCCTTTTGCTCCAAGCATGTGATAACCATTCCAAGCCCAATTTTGCTCCAAAAGGCTCCAAAATGCACCTTCTTGCATACTTTGTCCTTAGAACCTGAAAACACACGAAAATGGCATAAAAGACTAAAATAACTAAGAAATAACAACGTAAATGCACAAGAACAAGCCAACTAAGTTGCCTAAATATGCTCCTATCAGTTTCAAGCACAAACTCACAAAAAATAAACAAATAACATAACTAAATAATCAAAGCAAACAGAAAATAGTAAAGAGAAGGGTTTAGGAACTCAAATCTGGTCATTGGGTGAGTCCTAAACCTTCCTTCGTTAAAGGCATGGGTTGCCTCCCAAGAAGCGCTTGCTTTAACATCTTGCAGCCGGACGAATCCTCCCTTTAAGCTGCAGTGGATTCCTTGGCATGGAGAGAGATTTCCTCCATGACATGCTCTTCAACATTCTCATAATATGGCTTCAAACGGTGTCCATTTGCTTTAAATTCATGTCCTGTTTTGAAACTTTGAATTTGGACTGCACCTTAAGGAAAGACATCAGTAATAACAAAAGGACCAACCCATCTAGAACGCAACTTGCCGGGAAACAATCGAAGACGGGAATTGAAAAGCAACAATTTCTGCCCTTTGGAGAATGTTTTGCCACGAATCATCTTGTCATGGAAATATTTTATCTTCTCTTTGTAAATTCGAGCATTTTCATAAGCCTCATGCCGAATCTCTTCAAGTTCATTCAACTGAAGCTTCCTATGCATTCCAGCCGCATCTAGGTCCATATTGAATGTTTTGACAGCCCAATGTACCTTGTGCTCTAATTCCACTGGAAGATGGCATGGTTTGCCGTAGATAAGCCGAAATGGGGACATGTCAATGGGTGTTTTATAGGCGGTGTTGTACGCCCACAATGCATCATCCAAACGCAAGCTCTAATCTTTCCTAGTGGTTCCAACGGAACGGTCTTTTCCAAAGTCTGCTTGATTTCTCTATTCAAAACGTCGACTTGGCCATTGTTTTAAGGGTGATAAGGTGTGGCAACCTTATGCATGACATTATATTTCTTGAGCAGCACCTCAATGGTTCGATTGCAAAAATGAGATCTACCATCACTTATAAAAACTCTTGGCATTCCAAACCGTGCAAATATGTTAGTTCTAATGAAATCTGCAACCACTTTAGAATCATTAGTACGGGTGGCTTTTGCTTCCACCCATTTTGAGACATAATCCACAGCAAGTAAAATATAAGTGAAACCATAAGAAGAAGGAAAAAGACCCATGAAATCAATGCCCCAAACATCAAAAATTTTGACAAAGAGAATGGGTGTCTGCGGCATTTGGTCTCTTTTACCTATGTTTCCTGTTCGTTGGCAAACGATCACATGTTATACAAAAAATTCTTGCATCTTTAAAGATAGTAGGCCAATAAAATCCACTTTCAAGAACCTTATGTGTTGTGCGTTGTGTGCCAAAGTGACCACCACATGCATATGAATGGCAAAAGCTTAAAATTGAATGAAACTCAGATTCATGCACACACCTACGTACAATTTGATCCGGGCAATATTTCCACAAGTATGGGTCATCCCAAACATAAAAACGTGCATCATTTTGAAGTTTATCACGTTGGTGCTTGTTTAGGTTGCTTGGAACGCGTTTAGACACCAAGTAATTCACCAAATCAGCATACCAAGGTTCACTTACCTCAATGGACAGCAATTGCTCATCAGGGAATGTGTCTTGGATAGGTATTGACCCCTCATCATGCACCAAACGGCTCAAGTGGTCAGCCACCACATTTTCACTCCCTTTCTTGTCCCTGATTTCAATATCAAACTCTTGGAGAAGAAGTATCCATCGAATAAGCCTGGGTTTAGCTTCTTTCTTGGTGAGCAAATACTTCAAAGCTGCATGATCAGTGAAAACAATGACTTTAGTACCAATTAAATAAGAACGAAACTTATCTAATGCAAACACAACAGCAAGAAGCTCTTTTTCAGTGGTGGAGTAGTTCAATTGAGCATCATTCAAGGTGCGGGATGCATAATAGATAACATGTGGCCGCTTGTTCTTTCGTTGGCCTAAAACAGCTCCAATTGCATAATCTGATGCATCACACATTAGTTCAAAAGGAAGGCTCCAATATGGTGGAAGGATGATGGGGGCCGATGTGAGCATGTCCTTGAGGTGGTTGAAAGCTTTCTCACATGCCTCGTTGAACTCAAAAGCATCCATCGAATAAGCCTGGGTTTAGCTTCTTTCTTGGTGAGCAAATACTTCAAAGCTGCATGATCAGTGAAAACAATGACTTTAGTACCAATTAAATAAGAACGAAACTTATCTAATGCAAACACAACAGCAAGAAGTTCTTTTTCAGTGGTGGAGTAGTTCAATTGAGCATCATTCAAGGTGCGGGATGCATAATAGATAACATATGGCCGCTTGTTCTTCCGTTGGCCTAAAACAGCTCCAATTGCATAATATGATGCATCACACATTAGTTCAAAAGGAAGGCTCCAATCTGGTGGAAGGATGATGGGGGCCGATGTGAGCATGTCCTTGAGGTGGTTGAAAGCTTTCTCACATGCCTCGTTGAACTCAAAAGCATCCATTGAATAAGCCTGGGTTTAGCTTCTTTCTTGGTGAGTAAATACTTCAAAGTTGCATGATCAGTGAAAACAATGACTTTAGTACCAATTAAATAAGAACGAAACTTATCTAATGCAAACACAACAGCAAGAAGTTCTTTTTCAGTGGTGGAGTAGTTCAATTGAGCATCATTCAAGGTGCGGGATGTATAATAGATAACATATGGCCGCTTGTTCTTCCGTTGGCCTAAAACAGCTCCAATTGCATAATATGATGCATCACACATTAGTTCAAAAGGAAGGCTCCAATCTGGTGGAAGGATGATGGGGGCCAATGTGAGCATGTCCTTGAGGTGGTTGAAAGCTTTCTCACATGCCTCGTTGAACTCAAAAGCCACTTCTTTTTTGAGGAGACGGCATAGGGGCTGTGCAATCTTTGAAAAATCCTTAATAAATCGCCTATAGAATCCTGCATGACCAAGAAAAGAACGAACCTCTCGCACCGAAGTAGGAGAACGTAAGTAGCGTACAAGATCTATTTTTGACTTATCAACCTCAATTCCTTTTTCAGAGATTATATGACCCAAAACTATGCCTTGTTGAACCATGAAATGACATTTTTCCCAATTTAAAACAAGGTTAGTTTCAACGCATCGTTTCAAGATTAAGGTCAGATTATCCAAGCAATCATCAAAAGACTTACCAAACACACTAAAATCATCCATGAAGACCTCAATGATCTTTTCAACATAATCTGAAAATATGCTTACCATGCATTTTTGGAATGTGGTTGGTGCATTGCATAACCCAAATGGCATGCGACGATAAGCAAAGGTACCAAAGGGGCACGTGAAGGTGGTATTTTCTTAGTCTTCTAGGGCGATTACAATCTGATTATAACCTGAATAACCATCATGAAAACAATAAAATGCATAACCCGCTAACCTTTCAAGTATTTGATCAATGAATGGCAAAGGGAAGTGATCCTTCCTTGTGAGGGCGTTTAGCTTCCTATAATCAATGCAAACTCTCCATCCGGTTTGAATACGTGTAGGCACAAGCTCATTATCTTTGTTATTCACCACAGTAACTCCAGATTTCTTTGGAACCACTTGGACCGGCGAAACCCAATGACTATCAGAAATTGGATAGATCACTCCACAATCAAGTCGCTTGATTATCTCCTTCTTCACAACTTCCATCATTGGAGGGTTGAGTCGACGTTGAGCTTCACGTGATGGTTTAGCTCCTTCCTCCAAGAGTATACGATACATGCAAGTTGTAGGACTTATACCCTTGATGTCGGCCAAGGTCCACCCAGTGGCTGTTTTGTGCTCCCTTAACACGCTCACCAACTTATCTTCTTCTTGTGCAGTGAGGTTGGAGGAGATGATGACGGGCAAAGTCTCTTGTTTTCCCAAGAAAACATATTTCAAATGGCTTGGTAAGGGTTTAAGTTCAAGGGAAGGTAGCTGCGCAATTGAAGGAAGTAACTTATTAGTAGAAACGGGAATTGACTCAGGGGTTGAAGACTTACAATTTTGGTATGGCAATGACTCTAGGGTAGCCACCATCTCAATCACATCTTCATAAAGGGGCATGGCAAGAAGTTCTTCATGCATGTCGTGGGTGTGCATTGTTGCTGCTCCATTGTTGTTGATTTCCCTTCCTCTTGTAATGACCATTTCAAGTGCATCTTCATGCAATTGGTCAAGATGTTCCTGCGCCAATGAATCAATTATATCAATAGAAAAACAAGAATGATCATAACTACGGTACTTTATCGATTCAGAAAGATTGAAATCAATAACTTCCCCATCAAATTCCATCGTCAAAGTCCCTTTAAACACATCAATCTTGGTGCAGGCTGTTTTCATGAATGGCCTTCCAAGTAGAATTGACAATGGGGTGGAATGAGCCGAATCTTCCATCTCAAGTACATAGAAGTCAGCCGGAAAGATTAGGTGATTAACCTGCACTAAAACATCCTCCAAAACTCCCTTTGGATAGACATTAGATCTATCGGCTAATTGAATAATCACACCATCATTTTTCAGCTCACCTAAATTCATAGATGCATAAATTGAATAGGGCAGGACATTAATAGATGCACCTAAGTCTAACATGGCATGTTCAAAGCGAGTATTACCAATAACACAAGGAATTGTAAAACTACCCGGATCTTCGCATTTAAGGGGCAGTTTCCTTTGCAAGACAGCTGAAACGTTTTCACTTACCTTTACCACCTCCCTGTTTGAAATCCTCTTCCTGGTTGTGCAAAGTTCTTTCAAGAATTTGGCATACTTAGGAACTTGTTTAATTGCATCCAAGAGTGGGATATTGACTTGAACTTTTCGAAACGTTTCCAGAATGTCCTTTTCAGCATCCTCTTTCTTTGATTGCATAAATCTGCGAGGAAAGGGTACATTTGGAGGAATAATGTTAGAAATAATCAAATTTGAACCTTTCTTGCCTGTGGTGGACGAATGGAATGGATTAGGGAGTTTAGAAGGCTGCGGCAAGGTTGTTTCCTTCCTTGCCGTGGCCTTGTCTTGGTCTTCCTCTTGAAATTGCAACTCCTCGTCCTCCTTTTGGTTGGATTGGGATGGTTGGGGATCAGTTCCTACTTTTTTTCCACTTCTCAACATAATTACCTTGGCAGATTCAAAGCCTCCATTTGGATTCACAATAGTTGAACTAGGAAGTTTGCCTGGCTCTCGAAACTGTCCTACAAACTCCGCAATCTACCCAATTTTCTTTTCCAATTGATCCACCCTTTTGTCTTGGTTTTGCATTGCTTTGGTTTGATTTTCTTGCCCCTGAGACAAATTGGTGAGTAACTTAAGAAGTGTATCATTATCCAAAGAAGTACCTGAAGTGTTTTGGGCGGATTGTTGTGGGGCTTATGTTGGTGCATATGGCTTTATGTAGAAGCCCGGGGGTTGCTGCCTAAAGCCTCCTTGTTGTTAGGGTTGCTGGGGCTCCCTCCACTTGAAATTTGGGTGGTCTCTCCAACCTGGATTATAGGTATTAGAGAATGGATCGTTCCTTGGCTGGGTTTGGCCTCCAAAACCCATGGCATTGGCAGATTCTCATCCACCATTCTCAATCAATTGAGGGAACTTCTCAGAGGAGTGTCCTTGGATAGAACACACGCCACACACACTTGGTCCTTGCATCCTCATCCCTTCGGCCATCTGAGACACAATAGAAGTAAGATTAGCTAATTGGGATTGAATGTCGGATGTGGAACTTACCTCATTCACTTGCTGTCGTGGGGTGTCTATCGGCCCAATTCCTTCGTATTGTTGTGCATTCAATGCACGATTTGCAATCAGTGTCTTTGCTGCCATAGGTGTCTTGTCCACCAACGCACCTCCCGCTGAGGCATCTAGCATTTGCCTTTCAATTGGAAGAAGGCCTTCATACAAGTATTGAAGGAGGAGCTCTTCTTTCATTTGGTGTTGAGGACATGATGCAACAAGGCTTTTGAAACGTTCATAGTATGCTGGAAACGACTCGCCTTGGCTTTGCTGGATTCCGCTAATCTTCTTCCTCAAAAGAATGACTCTTGATGTGGGGAAGAACTTCTCTAAGAATGCCCTCTTATGCTCTCCCAAGAAGTGATGGTTCCAGGGGCTAATTCGTATAACCAATCCTTAGCCTTCTCTAGAAGAGAGAAGGGAAAGGCCTTCATCTTCAAAATGTTGCCATCGACATTGATTGGAGTCATGCTTGAACACACCACTTCGAACTCTTTCAGATGCTTGTTTGGATCTTCCATGGAAAGCCCATGGAATTTGAGAATGTGGTGCAGCAAGCTAGACTTCAATTCGAATTCATCGGTCTTGTCTTCAGCCGCCCTAGGGTATTGGATGCATAAAGGTGTAGCATTGTCCAATCCCGAGGTAGAAAGCCCTTTAATTGTTCCATTGTCCGCTGCCATGGCTTGTGGTTCTTCTAGATTCCTTGCTGTGGGGACTTCTTCCTCATCTATCACTTGTTCTTCAAGCTCAAGTTCAGGGCAAGGTGGATTAGATTCTTGCTGGTTTCTCTACCTTCTCAAAGTCCTCTCAAAATCATCGTCAAAGTCTAAGATATTCTTACGAACAGTTTGAGAACTCCGAGTCATAAGCTAGTACCTAAAAACAAGAAACAAAACAAAGTCAGAAACTGAAACAAAAACACATGAAAAGGAAACAAGGGATTAGCAAAGTTGCTAATCCCCAGCAACGGCGCCAAAAATTTGATGCAATGTAAAACAGCACACAAATTAAACCCTCTTGTTGACAATTGTAGTATAGATGCAAGTAGGGATCGTTCTAGACCGGGGATTAGGAGGGATTGCTAAAACACTTGAAACTGACTATAAAACCTAAAAAACCAAATTTAAAACAGTAAACTAGACTCAAAGAATGCAAAACTAGACTTCTAATGACTCAAAACAACTAAATTGACTCAAAACAGCTTAAAACAAGCTAAAAGACTCAAAACAAACTCTAGGGGTGAATTTGGACGAATTTAAAACTATGAAGACTCAAAACACTTACAAACACAAAGTTGGACAGATTCTAACTAATTTGACACGCAAAAGTAAAGGGGATTGGGTTTTGGACGAATTTAAAGTAAAATAAGTAAATTAAAGATTAAGACAGATTTAGGTACGAAATTGGTGTTTTGAATGGATGATGGGCTAGCTAAAGGGTCATTATCCACACATGACGCACTTGCATACAAATTGATATCCAGTTGCTTTTTCAATAAACCATGAACGACAACGCCCCAAGTTAACTGTGAACGCACAATTTAACCATAAGATTTTCCTACATTCATTGAATTGGATGAACGCATCATCAATCCAAATTATTCTTCAATAGTTCCCTACATGAACGCATAATAGAGATACGTATCAAAGATCATTAAATTCTATGAAAATCATAAGCATTGACATGACATTCGCAACTATGAACGCATGACGCTCCTGCCAAGAATTTACTTAACGCGATTGTGATAAGCAACCTTCACTACTTATGAATATAAGTTTGTAACAATTAAGTGAAACTCCCTTATATTCTAGCTTCAAATCCCTGCATGCAAACTAAGTTGGCCACCTTAATCAACAAACAAGAATAAGTTATCAATCAAACAGTTAAGTAAATTGCATTCACAACTTATGAAATCACAACTGGAATTAATCAACTCATACTGCAAATATTATCATGGTTTCGAAATTCCCCCCTAGCTAAGAGGGGTTTAGTTCCTCATACTCACAAAACAAGGATTATTGAATTGAAACATTGAAAACAAAAGAAAGATTACACCTATAACGTTCCAGCAATCCTAACACGAATGGCAGGCACGTCCAAGGGCTCTCCTCCTTCCTCTATGCTGCGGCACAAGGTTTGGTGGTGAGTGTTGGGGTTATGAATGGTGTAGAAGGCTGGGTATATGGTTAGGATAGGTGTATGGTGCGACAAAGGTTGAATAAGGTCAGAAACTATAGAGAATGGTGAAGGATGGATGCGGCAGAGAGAAGGGAGTGATTTCTGTAGTGAATGGATGAATAAATGGATGATTTTGGGGCTGCAAAAAGGAAGTTTATTTAAGGTTTTCCAAAATTAAAACCCTAACTTATTTAGGTAATCAGAAATTAAGTCAAAAGCTTCTAGAAAGAGGAAATAAAATCAGAAAACTTAAGGGAAAGTGCTAAGATATGCGGCAGAGACTTTAATTAAAAGGGGAATGTGTTTTAATACAAAAATAGGAAAGAATGACTCTCCCTTGCACGGCAAGGAAGAGGAAAGGTCCAAAAGGGTGCAGCAAGGGTTGTTTAAGTGCAAGGAAGGTTCAATTTGTGTCCTAAAATGCATAGGAGGCCTTCAATGTTGCTGGAACTTATTTAGGATTAGGAAAGGTCAAACCAAAATAGGAAACCTTGGCTTAACTTTCCTACTTCAAGTAGGAATCCTTGTTTGAGTAGGAATCCATCTCCAATTAGGAATCCTTCTTCAATTAGGAATACTTCGTCAATTAGGAATCCTTCGTTGATTAGGAATCCTAACATCTTCAAGTCTTCAATTTCGTCCATTCATTTTGCTTCAAGCATGTGATATCCACTCCAAGCCCAATTTTGCTGCAAAAGGCTCCAAAATGCACCTTCTTGCATACTTTGTCCTTAGAACCTGAAAACCCATGAAAATGGCTTAAAAGACTAAAATAACTAAGAAATAACAACGTAAATGCACAAGAATAAGCCAACTAAGTTGCCTAAATATGCTCCTATCATACGTCCAATTCGATGAACTTACGAAAATCTGAAGGTTAATGCATGCAGTCACGATTAATTTGGGGCATTGTCATTCATGGTTTATAGAATGAACAACTGGAAATCGATTTGTGTTGCATATATGTCATGTGTGGAGAATGAACCTCTAGCTAGTCCATCATCATTCCAATTTGATCCAATTTCGTACAAAACTAAGTCTAGTTTACAATTCTGTCTTGTTTAAGTTTAAATCCGTTTTCAACCAATCCCCTGCTCTTAATTTGTGTTAAGTTAGTCTAAATTCGTAAGAATTAGTGTTTTCTAGTCTTTTGAGTCAATTTGAGTCTAAAAATCGTTCAAATCAATCTTAGGTGTTAGTTTAGCGTCTCGATAACTTGTTTTGTGTGTTTTAGGTCTATTTAGCTTGTTTTGAGTCTCTAGAGTCCAGAAACAGTTTAATTGAATTCTATTTGCTGGTTTAAGTTTGTTTTTTAGTCTTGTGAGTATTGTTAAGTGTTTTTAACTCTGTTTTTATGTTTTAAAGTCCGTTTAGAGGTTTTTGCAAGCCCTCCTAATCCCCGGTCCAGAACGATCCCTACTTGCATCTTTACTACAATTTGACAACAAGAGGGTTTAATTTGTGTGCGATTTAATTTCACATCACCTTTCACCCTTTAAAACAACCAGTTTCGTGTTTAATTTGTTTAGTTTTGCAATCTGTCTAATTTAGCAAATTCGTAAGAAACCAATCCCCCTTTCGTTAAGTGTGTTAGATTAGTTTAAATACGTTCAAATCTGTCCTTAGTTAGTATTTGAGTCAAGTTAAGTTCAATTTTTGTCCAAAGTCATCTTTAGAGTCTGTTTTGTGTCAGTTTCATTGTTTTGTGATGTTTTGAGTCATTCTAGTTTGTTTTGAGTTATTAGAGTCTAGTTTAGTGTTTTTGAGTCATATTTGTGTAGATTAGCAACCCTAATTAGTCCCCGGCCTAGAACAATCCCTACTTTCATATACTACAACTATCTTAATAGGGTTTAATTTGTGTGTTAGAATATATCACATCAAATTTTAGCGCCGTTGCCGGGGATAGCAAACTTGCTAATCTCCCTTGTTTCTGCCGTGTCTTTTGTTTTGTTTTGTTTTCTTTGTTTTAGGTACTAGTTTATGACTCGTAGTTCTCAACCTATTTGTGAGCATATTTTGGAGTTTGACGATGATTTTGAACGAACATTGAGAAGGAAGAGGAAGAATCCAGAACCAAGTCCACCTAGTTCTAGCTCGAATTCTGAATCTGAATTTGAAGAAGAGGAAGAGCAAGAACAAGCCATAGCTGCAGATAATCGAACAATCAAAGAACTTTCAGCCTCGGGATTGGACAATGCCGTGCCCTTATGCATTCAATATCCTAGGGCAGCTCAAGGCAAGACCGATGAGTTCGAATTGAAGTCAAGCTTGCTGCATCATATTCCCAAATACCATGGGCTGTCCATGGAAGATCTAAACAAGCACTTGAAGGAGTTTGAAGTGGTGTGTTCAAGCATGACACCAATCAATGTCGATGGGAACATTCTGAAGATGAAGGCCTTTCCATTTTCTCTTTTGGAAAAGGCTAAAGATTGGCTATACGAATTGGCACCCGGAACTGTCACCTCTTGGGAAAGTATGAAGCGGGCATTCTTAGAGAAGTTTTTCCCAACTTCGAGAGTCATTCTCTTGAGGAAGAAAAGTAGTGGCATTCAACAAAACCAAGGAGAATCGTTTTTAGCATATTATGAGCGTTTTAAGGCGTTATTTGCATCCTGCCCACAACACCAAATGAAGGAAGAGCTTTTGATTCAATATTTCTACAAATGACTTCTTCCAATTGAGAAACAAATGCTTGATGCTTCAGCGGGATGTGCTTTGGTTGACAAGACCCCAGTCGCTGCTAAGATCTTAATTGCAAATCGAGCCTTGAATGCACAACAATACAATGGTGTTGGACAAAGAGACCCCTACGGCAGCAAGTTAATGAGGTAAGTTCCATGTCCAAAATTTAATCCCAATTAGCTAACCTCACTGTTATTGTGTCACAGATGGCTGAAGGAATGAAAGTGCAAGGAATTACACCAAATGTGTGTGGCGTGTGCTCTATGCAAGGACACCTTTTTGAGCAATGCCCTCAATTAATAGAGAATGGGGGATGGGAAAGTGCCAATGTCATTGGCTTTCAAGCCCAAAATCAGCCAAGGAATGATCCATACTCTAGTACTTACAATCCGGGTTGGAGAGATCACCCAAACTTCAAGTGGAGGGAGCTTCAACAACCTCAACAACAAGGTGGATTTAGACAGCAAACTCCCAGGTTCTATCAAAGGCCTCTAGCTAAAAACGAGTCTAGCCTTTCATGATTATAGCAAGACAAAGGAAAACTAATTTAAACATTGAAAACATAAGGTAGAAAACACCTACGAACGCCCAGCACTCCAGAATGGGTGCAAAACGCTCCAAAGCTGCTCCTCATCTTCTTCCTCCTTGCAAGGCTGCGACACAAGTGGCTGTAGGTTTTGTGGATGGTGTTTGGAATGCCTGAGATATGTATAACTAGTGTGGATGGGTGGTGAGTGCGGCACAACCCTAAAATATGTAAATATATGCATCTCCAAACCCTAGGGAAATCAGATTAGGACTTGGACTTAGCAGAAATTAAGGAATAGAGGCCTAGGGTGAGGCATTAAATTTGGAAAAGGAAATGTGGTCCAATTAATCTCTGAAAAGGATTTGTAGAACCCAAATCCTTAAGGAAAAGGGCCTAACAAATCAGAATCCAAGAGGGAAAGGGCTTGAGAGGTGCGGCACAATAAGATAAGGGCAAGGGAATGCCTTGCAAGGCAAGGCAAAGGATTCTAGAAGGGAAGGAGGCGCCAGATTTTTAGGGTTCTAGAAAAAATGTGTTTTATGATAGATTTTGGGGCTTCTAGAAGGGTTTGGGGCGCCACTTTTGTAGGACAAGGGATAGAACTTCTAGAAAGAGTGTTTTGTGGCTGATTTCCAGCCTTTTTATCTTCAAATTCGTCCATCAACTTGCCTCCATGCTTGCACTACCCAATCTTGGCCCAAAAATGCTCTAGAATGCTCCAAATTGCTTCTTTTTGCCATTTTGACACTTAGAACCTACAAACACACAAATATAGCTTAAAACACTATAATAAGTAGAAACTAACTAAGAAAATGCAAGAAAACATGCTAACTAAGTCGCGTAAATATGCTTCTATCAAATTCCCCCACACTTAGCTTTTGCTAGTCCTCAAGCAAAACGAAACAAAACAATCGAAACAAACACCAAACAAACTAGACCTTCTAACATTCACCTCAGGGATTTCCAACGCACATGACATATTCAAGATCATCATAACCATAGATTTTAGTCATCCCCACCCTCTAGCACATACTTAATCACAGTCACCATTCATTAGCTCGCATTTAACCAATTAAAACAATGTTTTGAATGTAGTAATATGCCTTAGAGAATTCACTCAATTCCTTACTAGGTACACTCTTATTTTCACTCAGATTTTCTAACTACACTCCCTATTCTAGGTATATGTGAGAAGATTGATGTAAACATGGAAACAAACACTCACATATGTTTATAACAAAGAAAGCAATTTCGGGAGTTATTAAGCATGTATAGATATGATATCATGAATGGAATGCTACTACTTAGATGCGAGAACCAGGGATACCATATGCCCATATCAATCCTAAACTCCACATATTAAAACACACAACTCAAGATAGAAGTATAGGGTTGTAATGGGGTTAGGGGTATTGGCTAACAAAGAAAGGTAAGGAAAACAAACGTTCTTAAAGCAATAGTGAGCAAAGTAATGAATATGACACTTAGAACTCCCTTTTGAAATGCAGCCACAAACTTTGATACATAAAGGGAAGATCACACATACTTAGGGCCGAATTCAACTTTTTGGACCCTTTCGTCAACAACCAACACTTGTGAGCTTAATCTCACTTATTTTGAACCTTTTTCACACTTGTTCACATACTTTTCTTTTTCTTTTCTTTTTCTCACGAATTTTCTTCTTCTTTTTTTTTTCTTTTCTTTCTTTTCTACCCATGCCTCTTTTGATACTTTGGCACACACCTACACACAAAAATCCCTTCCCCCACACTTATTTGCTGCCCAATAATGAACAAAGGGAATTCACTCTAGGTCATGCTTCACCAAGCCTTAAGAACAAGGGTAAGGATGGTCCTAATCTAGGCTAGGTAGGGAACATGTGGGTAAAGAAAGAAAATGGCTAAACAAGGCTCAACGGGGGTTAATCCTACAAAACTTAGTGCACAGAGGTAAGGCTTTTTGGCACTGGTTCACTACAACAACTTCATCTTGTTTATGTGTTATGCACTTCAATATCATGCTTTGAATGAAACGGGAATGAGTTCTAGTATTTGGAACTAAATGATGAAACGCCTTCTAAGTAGCAACCATGCAAAGAATAATGAGATCATGGAACGACTTTAGAAAACAAGAACGCACAGATTAATAATTGTCAAAAGAACGTTTTAAGCTCAAGTCTCTCAGGGTTGTAGCGTTAGTTTGAGTTTCTTCCTTCAAGCATGTTACAAAAACTGGTTTTCTCCTTTTTGATTAAACATGAATTCATGAATTATAACCATAATCAAGCATAAACCAGAGAGCAATGATAGGAGCATATTTAGGCGACTTAGTTGGCTTGTTCTTGTGCATTTATGTTGTTATTTCTTAGTTATTTTAGTCTTTTAAGCCATTTTGGTGTGTTTTCAGGTTCTAAGGAGAAAGTATGCAAGAAGGTGCATTTTGGAGCAAAATTGGGCTTGGAATGGTTATCACATGTTTGGAGCAAAAGGATTGGACGAAAATTGAAGACTTGAAGATGTTAGGATTCCTAATTGACGAAGGATTCCTAATTGAACAAGGATTCCTACTTGAAGTAGGAAAGTTAAGCCTAGATTTCTTATTTTGGTTTGACCTTTTCTAATCCTAAATGTCCTTAAGTTCCAGCAACATTGAAGGCCTCCTATGCATTTTAGGACACAAATTGAACCTTCCTTGCACCAAATCAACCCTTGCCGCACCATCCTTTTGTTTCCATATCCTTGCCGTGCAAGGGATCTCTCACTTGCCTAATTTCTGGACCTAAATCAGCAAGGAAATTGATAAGAGCATATTTATGCGACTTAGCTTGTTTTCATGCATTTACGTTGTTAGTTCTTAGTTAATTTTGTATTTTAAGCTATTTTCGTGTGTTTGCAGGTTCTAAGTGTCAAGAAGGCAAAAAGAAGCAATTTGGATAATTCTAGAGCATTTTTGGGCCAAGATTAGGTAGTGCAAGCATGGAGGCAAGTTGATGGACGAAATTGAAGATACAAAGGCTTGAAATCAGCTAAAAAGAGGGAGGAAAGAAGTCAAAGATAAAGAAGATAAGGAATCAGCTATAAAGAAGGGGAATTATCCAAAACATTATCCAAACTACCTTATCTTATCCTATCCTAATCTTATCCTACCTTGTTTTCAGCTACAAAAGAGATTTAATTTCAGTTTAGGAGACTTAAAACCTGATTTCTAGAAGTCCTATCCCTTGTCCTACAAAAGTGGCGCCCCAAACCCTTCTAGAAACCCAAAAATCTGCCATAAAACACATTCTTTCTAGAACCCTAAAAATCTGGCGCCTCCTTCCTTTCTAGAAGGCCTTTGCCTTGCCTTGCACTCAATTTCTTTCCCTCCAAGCCTTGCCGTGCACTCTCCTATCCCTTTCCCTCGTGGATTCTGATTTGTTAGGCTTTTTCCTTGTGGATTTGGGTTCTACAAATCCTTTTCAGAAATTAATTGGGCCATAATCCTTTTTCCTAATGGATTTACACATCCTGCCGAACCTAGGGCCCTAATCCTTTGCTTATGCTAAGTCCAAGCCTAATCTGATTACCCTATGGTTTGTGGTGCCTATATATACAAGTTTAAAGGGATGCCGCAAGTTTCACCACCCCCTATACACATCACAATTCATTATACATCACAGCAATCCATTTACATCCACTCATCCCCTTTGCCGCAGCCTTTGGAGAGGAGAGAAGGCCTTGTGCCGTGGCTTCCATTGGAGAGGAAGGGTTGTACCGCAGCCTACCTGTAACCATTGGAGTTCTTAGAGTTCTTTATTCTCTTGTTTCTGTTTCCATGTTTAATTTAATTTGCTTTTCAATTATGTTGAACATGTGGAACTAATTTCGTTTTAGTTAGAGGTGGATTCAAAGCCATGGACATATGTTTAGTATGAATTGATTACCTCCAGTTATTGTTTCATAAATTGTCGATGTGGTTTACTTATCTGCTTTAGTAAGAACTTGTTCTTGTGTGTTGATTAAGGATGCATACTTAGCTTACATGCATGAATTTGATGCTAGGGTATAAGGGAATTTCACCTAATCGTTATGAACTTATATTCACAAGTAGTAAAGGTCGTTAGTCGCGATTGTGTTAAGTAGATCCCAGGCAGAATTATCATGCAGTTCATAGTTATGAATGCGTTGTCAATGTTTATGATTTCCATGGAACTTAACGATCTTTGATATGTGTCTCTATCATGCGTATTCCATAGTTAGGGAACTTGATAAGAATAATTTGGTTGTGATGCGTTACCCATTCAATTCAATGAACTTAGGGAAATCTGAGAATTGATTGGTGCAATACAATTAATTCGGAGCATTGTCATTCATGGTTTATCTAAAGAATAACTGGATATCAATTCGTATGCATATGTTCATGTGTGGAGAAGAACCCTCTAACTAGTTTTTCACCCCTGAATTCACCTTCACCTCTCTTTAATTTACTTTGTTTGCTGAAATCTTCTTAGTTTTGATAAATTCGTCTAAAAACCCCCTCAGTTCTTATTTGTATTTTAGTTTTGTCAAATTCGTCCAAATCTGTCTCCTTTTAGTGTCTTGAGTCTTAGTAGTCTAAAATTCATCCAATTCACTTCCTAGTACCTGTTTTGAGTCAGTTTAAATTAGTTTTGCTGTTTTGAGTCAATTTGGTCAGTTTTGAGTTGTTTAGAGTCTAGTTTAGTGTTTTAGAGTTTAACTTGTGTAGATTAGCATCCTTTCTAATCCCCGGCCTAAAACGATCCCTACTTTCATATACTACGTTGATAGGGTTTTAATTTGAGTGTCAAGTAATTTTCACATCAGAAATCCTTTTTCCTTGCCTTGCAAGGCATTCCCTTACATTTTCCATCCTTGCCGCACCTACTTGCCCAATTCCCTTAGGATTCTGACTTTAATTCCTATTTCCCTTAAAGTTTTGATTTAATTTCTGTTTCCTAAATTGTTTCCTAGCTTTATTACCCTAAAGTCTTTAAATAAACCTTCCTTGGTGAAAGGAGCATATTTAGGCGACTTAGTTGGCTTGTTCTTGTGCATTTACATTGTCATTTCTTAGTTATTTTAGTCTTTTAAGCCATTTTCATGTGTTTTCAGGTTCTAAGGGCAAATTATGCAAGAAGATGCATTTTGGAGCATTTTGGAGCAAAATTGGGCTTGGAATGGATATCACATGCTTGGAGCAAAAGGAATGGACGAAATTGAAGAATTGAAGGAGTTAGGATTCCTAATCAACGAAGGATTCCTAACCAACGATGGATTCCTAATCAACGAAGGATTACTAGAAGAAAGAGGATTCCTAGTTGAACAAGGATTCCTACTTGAAGTAGGAAAGTTAAGCCAAGGTTTCCTATTTTGGTTTGACCTTTCCTAATCCTAAATGTCCCTAAGTTCCAGCAACATTGAAGGCCTCCTATGCATTTTAGGACACAAATTGAACCTTCCTTGCACCTAAAGATCCATTGCCGCACCATTCCTTGACTTTCCCATCCTTGCCGTGCAAGGAACCCATTACTTACCCAAAATCTGGACCTAAATCAGAAAAGAAACCCTTTTGCCTTTCCTTGCAAGGCATTCCCTTACCCTTTCCACCCTTGCCGCACCTACTTGCCCAATTCCCTTAGGATTCTGACTTTAATTCCTATTTCCCTTAAGGTTTTGATTTAATTTCTGTTTCCTAATTAGTTCCCTAGCTTTATTACCCTAAATCTTTAAATAAAACTGCCTTGTGCCGCACCAAAGAGATGGATTCACTTACCCATTCACCCATTCTCCCCAGAAATCCTTCCCCACTCTCAACCACACCTATCCTTCACCATTCTCCATAGTTTCGGACTTAATCCACTTCTTGCCGCACCATACTCCCATCCTAACCAATAACCCAACCTTCCACACCACTCATAACCCCCAAAACTCACCACCAACCCTTGTGCCACAGCAAAGAGGAAGGAGGAGAGCCCTTGGACGTGCTTGCAATTCGAGTTAGGATTGCTGGAACGTTTTAGGTGTAATCTTTCTTTTGTTTTCAATGTTTCAATTCAATAATCTTTGTTCTGTGAGTATGAGGAACTAAACCCCTCTTAGCTAAGGGGGAATTCGAAACCATGATTATACTTGCAATATGATTTGATTACATCCAGTTGTGATTCATAAGTTCTGAATTCAATTTACTTATCTGTTCGTATTATAACTGATTTGTGTGTGTTGATTGAGGTGGCCAACTTAATTTGCATGCATGAATTTGATGCTAGAATATAAGGGAGTTTCACCTAATCGTTATGAACTTATATTCACAAGTAGTGAAGGTTGCTAGTCACGATCTCGTTAAGTAAATTCTTGGCATAAGTATCATGCAATTCATAGTTACAAGTGCCTCGTCAATGCTTATGATTTTCATAGAACTTAATGATCTTTGCTTGTATCTCTATTATGCAATTCATGTAGGGAACTTGTGGGGAATGCTTTGGGTTGTCGAATGCAATCATCCAATTCAATAAAATTAGGAAAATCTGAGGGTTAATTAGTGCAATTCACGGTTCATCTGGGACGTTGAGGATTCATGGTTTATTGAAAAGCAACTGGAAATCGTTTTGTATGCAAGTGTGTCATGTGTGGAGAAAAACCTCCTAGTTATCCCATCATCCATAGTTTTCACCCAATTTCGGGCAGATTTCATTAGTACTTTAAGTTTCTTGTTTTGTTTTCAAATTCATCAAAACCCAATCCCCCTTCACTTTGTTGAGTCATATTAGTTAGAAATTGATTTAGTTTGTGTTTTTGATTGTTTTGAGTTTAGTGAAAACCTATTTTCGTCCAAAGTTGTGTTTAGAGTTCAAAACTGCCCAGTTTGTGTTTTTAGGCAGTTTTAAGTGTTTTAAAGTTGTTTAGTGTCCTCGAGTTTAGTTTTGCATTCTTTAAGTCTAGTTTAGTGTTTTAAACTTTGTTTCTACGTTTTTGAGTCAGTTTCAAGTGTTTAGCAATCCCTCCTAATCGCTAGTCTAGAACGATCCCTACTTATACATATACTACAATTGTCAAAAATAGGGTTTAATTTGTGTTCTGTTTTACATCGCATCAAATTTTTGGCGCCGTTGCCGGGGATTAGCAACTTTGCTAATCCCTTGGATCTTTTCTTTCTGTTTACTTTTAATTTGTTTAAGATTCTGAATTTTTTCTGTTTCCTGTTTTTAGGTACTAGTTTATAACTCGAAGCTCTCAACCTGTTCAAAAGAATATCTTGGACTTTGACGACGATTTTGAGAGGACTTTGAGAAGGCAGAGGAACCAACAAGAATCTAATCCACCTAACCCTGAACCTGAGCTTCAAGAACCAGTGCTAGAAGAGGAAGAAGAGCCCACGGCTCAAGTGTTGGAGGAAGTACAAGCCATGGTAGCGGACAATCGAACAATCAAAGAGCTCTCAGCTTCGAGATTCGCCAATGCCGCCCCCCTATGTATTCAATACCCTAGGGCTGCCCAAGACAAGACTGATGAGTTTGAATTGAAGTCCAGTTTGTTGCACCACATCCCGAAGTTCCATGGGTTGTCCATGGAAGATCCAAACAAGCACTTGAAGGAGTTCGAAGTGGTGTGTTCAAGCATGACCCCTATCAATGTCGATGGAAGCATATTGAAGATGAAAGCTTTTCCATTCTCTCTAATGGACAAAGCCAAAGATTGGTTGTATGAATTAGCTCCCGGAACTGTCACATCTTGGGAGAGCATGAAACGGGCGTTTCTGGGGAAGTTTTTCCCAACTTCTCGAGTCATTCTTCTACGGAAAAGGATTAGTGGCATTCAGCAAAATGAAGGTGAATCGTTTCCTATGGAAGGATGTAAAACGCAAGGCCACCAATGGAAGGATGTAAAATGCAAGGAATGTCCTCCAATGTGTGTGGCGTGTGCTCCATTCAAGGCCACCAATCTGAGAAGTGTCCTCAATTAATTGAGAATGGTGGATGGGAATCTGCTAATGCCGTGGGTTTTGGAGGCCAAAACCAGCCAAGGAACGATCCATAATCTAATACCTACAATCCAGGTTAGAGAGACCACCTAAATTTCAAGTGGAGGGAGCCCCAACAATCTCAACAACAAGGAGGCTTTAGGCAGCAACTCCCGGGCTTCTATTCAACTCAATATGCACCCACACAAGCCCCACAACAATCTGCCCAAAACACTTCAGGTATTTCTTTGGATAATGACACACTTCTTAAATTACTCACCAATTTGTCTCAAGGGCAGGAAAATCAAACCAAAGCAATGCAAAGCCAAGAAAAAAGGGTGGATCAATTGGAGAAGCAAATTAGGCAGATTGTAGAGTTTGTGGGACAATTTCGAGAACCAGGCAAGTTGCCTAGTTCAACCGTTGTCAACCTAAAGGGAGGATTCGAATCTGCCAAAGCCATGAGCTTGCGAAATGGAAAACAAGTTGGATCTGATCCCCAACCTTCCAAATCACATTCCAATGAGGTTGAGAAGTTGCTGATTGAAGAGGAGGAGCAAGCACAACCCACGGCAAGGGTAGAACCACCTTTGCCGCAGCCTCCTAAGCACCCTCTGCCGTTCTCTTTAACTAAGGTGGGTCGAAATTGGGTTCCTTCTAACGTTATTCCATCAAATGTGCCTTTCCCTCATAGGTTCTTACAAGCTAAGGGTGAAGAGAATGAAAAGGATGTTCTAGAGACCTTTAGGAAAGTGCAAGTCAATATTCCGCTTCTTGATGCAATAAAGCAAATTCCGAAGTATGCTAAGTATTTGAAGAAGCTTTGCACAACCAATAAACGAATTCATGAGAAAGAAGTGGTGCATATGAGTGAAAATGTCTCAGCCATCTTGCAACGTAAACTGCCCCCTAAATGTAAAGATCCGGGTAGTTTTACAATTCCTTATGTTATTGGCAATACTCGTTTTGAATCTGCCATGTTAGACTTAGGTGCATTACTTAATGTCATGCCTTATTCTATTTATGCATCTATGAACTTAGGCAAGTTGAAAAATGATGGTGTGATTATTCAATTGGCCGATCATTCTAACGCATATCCAAAAGGGGTTTTGGAAGATGTTTTGGTGCAGGTTGATCATCTGATTTTTCCGGCGGATTTCTACGTACTTGACATGGAGGACTCAGCCCACTCTCCACCATCGCCACTCTTACTTGGACGACCTTTTATGAAAACAACCAAGATTGACGTGGCCAAGGGAGCAGTAACTATGGCGTTTGGTGGTGATATGATCAACTTTAATATTTCTGAATCTTTTGAGAATACTAATGGTGTTCGTTCTTGTTTTGTCATTGATAAGATCCAAAATAAAGGGCAGGAACATTCAGTATCATTTAAGACGGATGCATTTCAACCCACCAGCGAAGAGGGACTTGGAGTGAAGCACAAGGATTACACGGCCACAACCCTCAAACCTCCAAATCTGGCCAAGAGCATCCCACATGCATTTGTTGATTGTGCTGCCACTTCATTGCAGTGCATTGGTAAGCCACCTATTCTAGATTCGATTCCCATTTCAGCTAATAGGTTGTTACCTTGTAGGGTGCAGATTCCCAGTCGAATCCAAGTTGGTGGGCATGATTACATTGATTTTAGGATGTTCAATGCCACAATCCGGAAGGATCACTATCCCTTACCATTCATTGACCCAATGCACGAGCTGTTTGAGGAGCATGTGGTGGAAGCACTATCCCTGCATGCCGTGGGCTCCAATGGGGAGTGAATGAGGTTTTCATCCGGCTGCACGACGTTAAAGCAAGCGCTACTTGGGAGGCAACCCATGCATTCAACAAAGGAAGACGTAGGAATCACTCCAATTCCATATTTGCGTTCCTAAACCCTTCTCTTTGTTGTTGTTTCAATTCTGCCATGTTTAGTTGTTTATTTGTTGTTTGTTTGTTTTTCTATGAGTTTATGCTTGAAACATTGAGGACAATGTTTGATTTAAGTGTGGGGGGGGGGGGGGGGGGGGTGGGGGTAAACAAGTGTTTTGATGCAAATTCGTGGGATTCTATCACCCACTACTTGAAAAGTTGTTCCTTGCTGTTTTTAAGTGTTTTTAAGCTGTTTTGGAGTCTTTTAGTGTGTCTTGACATAAAAATCCGAAAATCTCATAAAAATTTGTTTTGAAAAACCCAAAAAGAGTTGTTTTTGTGTTGTTTTGGTGTGTTTGTGTCTTAGGTACCTTCCAACACAATGATGAGGAATTGGTTTTTAATTGCATGACTGTTAAAGAGAGTTATAAACATGGATGGAAGTTTGATTTACTCTTTGGTTTATGCTTGGTTGGGGTTATAATTTATGAATTTACATAATGGATAAAATCAGTTTTTGTAACATGCTTGAAGGAAGGAACTCAAACTAACGCTACAACCTTGAGAGACTTGAGCCTATGCTTCTTTTGGAGAGTTATAATCTGTGCATTCTTGGTTGCTACTTAGAAGGCGTTTCATCATTTAGTTCCAAATACTAGAACTCATGCCCGCTCCATTCAAAGCATGACATTGATTTGCATAACACACGATCAAGATGAAGTTAATTAGTGAACCACCATAGCCAAATAGCCGAAACCCCCCTATGTCATTTGTTTTGTAGGTTTAAACCCATCGAGCCTTGTTTAGCCTATATTCTTTGTTAACCACATTATCCTCACCTAGCCTAGTTTAGGACCATCCATACCCTTGTTCTTTAAGGATAGTAAAGCATGAATTAAAATGAATTCCTTTTGATTGTCCTTATGCAGAAAAACAAGTGTGGGGGAAGGGATTTGTGTGTGTTTGTGTGCCAAGAAAAAGAAATAAGGCACAAGCAGAATAGAAAAAAAAAAATCATGGAAAAAGAAAAAGAAAAAGAAAAAGTTGTGAAAGGAATGAAAAAGAGTTGAAAAATAAGTGAGAATGAGCTCACGAGTGTTGATTGTTGAAGGAAGGGTCCAAAACATTGAAATCTGGCCCTAGAATGTGTGAATCTTCCCTTTTTGTTCAAAGTTAAATTTCTGCATTCAAAATTGAATTCTAAGTGTTGATTTCATTGCTTTGCTTGCTATTCTTTAAGAACCCTTGTTTTCCATATCCTTTCTTTCTTACCCAACACCCCAAGCCCCGTTACAACCCTTTAACTTTGATCTTGGGTGTTGTGTGTTTCAATATGTGGAGTTTGGAATTGGTATGAGCATATGGTGTCACTGGTTCTCCCATCTAAGTAGTAGCATTCCATTCATGAGATCATATATAAACATGTTTATTAACTCCAAAAATTGCTTTCTTTGTTATAAACATATGTGAGTGTTCGTTTTCATGTTTACATCAATCTTCTCACATATACCTAGTGTAGGGTGTGTAGTTAGAAAATGTGTGTGAAAATTGAGTGCATATCTTGTTAGGAATTGAGGGAATTCTCTAAGGCATGTTACTACATTCAAAACATTGTTTTTAATTGGTTAAATGTGAACTAGTAAGTGGTGACTGTGATTAAGTATGTGCTCAAGTGGGAAGATGACTAAAATCTGTGGGAATGATGATTTTTAGCTTGTCATGTTCATTGGAAATCCCTGAGGTAATTGTTGGAAGGTTTAGGTTGTGTTTTGTTTGTTTTGTTTTGCTTGAGGACTAGCAAAAGCTAAGTGTGGGGGAATTTGATAGGAGCATATTTAGGCGACTTAGTTGGCTTGTTCTTGTGCATTTACGTTGTTATTTCTTAGTTATTTTAGTCTTTTAAGCCATTTTCGTGTGTTTTCAGGTTCTAAGGGCAAAGCATGCAAGAATATGCATTTTGGAGCAAAATTGGGCTTGGAATGGATATCACATGCTTGGAGCAAAAGGAATGGACGAAATTGAAGAATTGAAGGAGTTAGGATTCCTAATCAACGAAGGATTCCTAATCAACGATGGATTCCTAATCAACGAAGGATTATTAGAAGAAAGAGGATTCCTAATTGAACAAGGATTCCTACTCAAACAAGGATTCCTACTTGAAGTAGGAAAGTTAAGCCAAGGTTTCCTATTTTGGTTTGACCTTTCCTAATCCTAAATGTCCCTAAGTTCCAGCAACATTGAAGGCCTCCTATGCATTTTAGGACACAAATTGAACCTTCCTTGCACCTAAAGATCCCTTGCCGCACCATTCCTTGACTTTCCCATCCTTGCCGTGCAAGGAACCCCTTACTTACCCAAAATCTAGACCTAAATCAGAAAGAAACCATTTTGCCTTGCCTTGCAAGGCATTCCCTTACCCTTTCCACCCTTGCCGCACCTACTTGCCCAATTCCCTTAGGATTCTGACTTTAATTCCTATTTCCCTTAAGGTTTTGAGTTAATTTCTGTTTCCTAATTAGTTCCCTAGCTATATTACCCTAAATCTTTAAATAAAACTGCCTTTTGCCGCACCAAAGAGATGGATTCACTTACCCATTCACCCATTCTTGCCAGAAATCCTTCCCCACTCTCAGCCGCACCTATCCTTCACCATTCTCCACAGTTTCTGACCTAATCCACTTCCTGCCGCACCATACTCCCATCCTAACCAATAACCTTTGGTCTGTGAGTATGAGGAACTAAACCCCTCTTAGCTAGGGGGGAATTCGAAACCATGATTACACTTGCAATATGATTTGATTACATCCAGTTGTGATTCATAAGTTGTGAATTCAATTTACTTATATGTTCCTATTATAACTGATTTGTGTGTGTTGATTGAGGTGGCCAACTTAATTTGCATGCATGAATTTGATGCTAGAATATAAGGGAGTTTCACCTAATCGTTATGAACTTATATTCACAAGTAGTGAAAGTTGCTAGTCACGATCGCGTTAAGTAAATTCTTGGCATAAGTATCATGCAATTCATAGTTACAAGTGCCTCGTCAATGCTTATGATTTTCATAGAACTTAATGATCTTTGCTTGTATCTCTATTATGCAATTCATGTAGGGAACTTATGGGGAATGCTTTGGGTTGTCGAATGCAATCATCCAATTCAATAAAATTAGGAAAATCTGAGGGTTAATTAGTGCAATTCACGGTTAATCTGGGGCGTTGAGGATTCATGGTTTATTGAAAAGCAACTGGAAATCGTTTTGTATGCAAGTGTGTCATGTGTGGAGAAGAACCTCCTAGTTATCCCATCATCCATAGTTTTCACCCAATTTCGGGCAGATTTCATTAGTACTTTAAGTTTCTTGTTTTGTTTTCAAATTCGTCAAAACCCAATCCCCCTTCACTTTGTTGAGTCATATTAGTTAGAAATTGATTTAGTTTGTGTTTTTGAGTGTTTTGAGTTTAGTCAAAACCTATTTTCGTCCAAAGTTGTGTTTAGAGTTCAAAACTGCCTAGTTTGTGTTTTTAGGCAGTTTTAAGTGTTTTAAAGTTGTTTAGTGTCCTAGAGTTTAGTTTTGCATTCTTTGAGTCTAGTTTAGTGTTTTAAACTTTGTTTCTACGTTTTTGAGTCAGTTTCAAGTGTTTAGCAATCCCTCCTAATCCCCGGTCTAGAACGATCCCTACTTATACATATACTACAATTGTCAAAAAGAGGGTTTAATTTGTGTGCTGTTTTACATCGCATCACTTGGCCGCACAAAAGGGTTCCATTCACTCACTGATGTGAAAATTACTTGACACTCAAATTAAAACCCTATCGATGTAGTATATGAAAGTAGGGATCGTTTTAGGCCGGGGATTAGAAGGGATGCTAATCTACACAATTTAAACTCTAAAACACTAAACTAGACTCTTATGACTCAAAACTAACCAAATTGACTCAAAACACAGAAACTAAGCTAAATAGACTCAAAACAGATACTAGAGAGTGAATTGGACAAATTCTAGACTAGTAAGACTCAAAACACTAAAAGGGGACAGATTTGGACGAATTTGACAAAACTAAGACACAAATAAGAATTGAGGGGGTTTTTGGACGAATTTGACAAAACTAAGTAAATTGCAGCAAACAAAGTAAGTCAAAACGAAATTAAGGTGAATTCAAGGGTGAAAAGCTAGTTAGAGGATCCTTCTCCACACATGAAACATATGCATACAAATTGATTTCCAGTATTGTTTCTTTAAGCCATGAATGACAATGCCCCAAATTAATCGTGAATGCACAAATTAACTTTCAGATTTTCCTTAATTCATTGAATTGGATGGATAACGCATCGACAATCAAATTATTCTTATCAAGTTCCCTACATGGAATACGCATAATAGAGATATATTCAAAGATCATTAAGTTCTATGAAAATCATAAGCATTGACAAGGCATTCGTAACTATGAAAAGCATGATGATACTCCTACCATGGATTCACTTAACACGATTGTGACTAGCAACCTTTACTACTCATAAATATAAGTTCATAACAATGAGGTGAAATTCCCTTATATTTAAGCATCAGATTCATGCATGCAAACTAAGCGTGCACCCTTAACCCACATACAAGAATAAGTTTTAATCAAACAGATAAGTGAATCGCATTCATGTTTTACGAAACAATAACTGGAGGTAATCAATTCATATTAAACATATGTCCATGGCTTCGAATTCACCTCTAACTAAGAAAAACTTAGTTACACATGTTCATAACAATTGAAAAACAATCTGAAATAAACATTGAAACTAAAACAAGGGAAGAAAGAACTCAGGAAGTCTCCAATGGTTGCAGGTTGTTGCGGCACAAGGTCCTCCTCCAATGGAAGCCACGACAAAGCTCTCATCCTCTCCTTCTTGCGGCAAAGGGTGTTTCTATGTATGGATGGTGATGGCTACGAATTATGGTGTGGTATAGGGGGTGGTAACCTACAGCAAAGCCTCAAAATATGTATATATAGGCATGGCAAACCCTAGGGAAATCAGGGTACGACTTGGACTTAGCTGAAATAAAGGATTAGGGCCCTAGGGTGCGACACAAGGCTTAAATCCATCAGGAAAGAGGTTTAGCCTAATTAACTTCTGAAAAGGCTTTGCACAATCCAAATCCACAAGGGAATAGGCTAATTAAATCCACAAGGGAAGGTGCGGCAGCAATTGGAGGGAAAGGGATAGAGTGCAAGGCAAGGCAAAGGCCTTCTAGAAAGGTTTGGGGCGCCAGATTTTTAGAACTTCTAGAAAGGAGTGTTGTGGCATGTTTCTAGATGGAAAAGACCTCCTAAAAATAGGTTTTAGGCATCCTATTATAAAAAGGAGTCCCCTTTGCAGCTGGAATTAAGATAGGATAGGATTAGATAAGGATAAGATAAGATAAGGTTGGTTTGGATAATGTTCCATGTTTGTAGCTGATTCCTTATCTTCTTTGACTTGAATTTGTTTCTCCAACTTTTAAACACATTCCTAGCCTCATTTGAACTTCAAATTCGTCCATTCCTTATGCTCTATATGCATGCAATCCATTTCAGCCCAGAATTGCTCCAAAATGCTCTAAAATGCACTTTCTTGCCAACTTTGCCAATTGGACCTACAAACACACGAAAATAGCTTAAAACACTATAATAAACATAAACTAACTAAGTAAATGCAAGGAAACAAGCTAACTAAGCCGCATAAATATGCTCCTATCAAATTCCCCCACACTTAGCTTTTGCTAGTCCTCGAGCAAAACAAAACAAACAAAACTTCCTAAACCTTCCAACATTCGCCTCAGGGATTTCCAATGGTACATGACATGCTAAAAATCACTACCTACATAGATTTTAGCCATCCCTACTCTCAAGCACATACGTAATCATAGTCATCACTTACTAGCTCGCATTTAATCAATTAAAACAATGTTTTGAATCTAGTAACATGCCTTAGAGAATCCCTCAATTCCTCACAAAATATACACTTTATTTTCACACATAATTTCTAACTACACACCCTACACTAGGTATATGTGAGAAGATTGATGTAAACAAGAAAACTAGTACTCACATATGTCATAACAAAGAAGGCACTTTCTGGAATTATTAAGCATGTATAGATATGATCTCATGAATGGAATGCTACTACTTAGATGCGAGAACCAGTAACACCATATGCTTATACCAATTCCAAACTCCACATATTGAATCACATAACACTCAAGATTGAAGTTTAGGGTTGTAACAGGGCTAGGGGTATTGGCTAACAAAGAAATGTAAGGAAAACAAACGTTCTTAAAGCAATAGCAAGCAAAGCAATGAAATCAACACTTAGAATTCACTTTTGAATGCAGCAACCAACTTTGAACACAAAGGGAAGATTTATACAACTTTTAGGGCCAAATTCAATCTTTTGGACCCTTTCTTCAACAACCAACACTTGTGAGCTCATTCTCACTTGTTTCTCAACTCTTTTTCTTTCTTTTCTTTTCTTTTCACGTTTTTTTTTTCTTTTTTTTTTCCTTTTTTTCGTGCCCTTTCTCTTTGGCACGCAAAACCTTCCCCCACACTTGTTTTTCTGCATAATATCGATCAAAAGGAATTCCCTCTAAGTCATGCTTCACTATCCTTTAAGAACAAGGGTATGGATAGTCCTATTCTAGGCTAGGTAAGGATAATGTGGCTAACAAATAAAATTAGGCTAAATAAGGCTCAACGGGGTTAAACCTACAAAACAAATGAGAAAGGGAGAAGGCTTTTTGGCACTGGTTCACTACACAACTTCATCTTGTTTATGTGTTATGCTAATCAATTTCATGCTTTGAATGAAATGGGCATGAGTTCTAGTATTTGGAACTAAATGATGAAACGCATTCTAAGTAGCAACCAAGCAAAGAATTATGAGATCATGCAACGACTTTAGAAAACAAGAATGTCAAGATTAATAACTCAAATTCGTGCAGATTTCATTAGTTCTTTACTTTACTTGTTTTGTTTTCAAATTCGTCAAAACCCAATCCCCATTTACTTTGTTGAGTCATATTAGTTAGAAACTGATTTAGTTTGTGTTTTTAAGTGTTTTGAGACAAGTCAAAACCTACTTTCTTCCAAATTTACTCTTAGTGGCAGATTTGAGTCTTTTAGCTTGTTTTGTGCTGTTTTGAGTCTTTTGAGTTGTTTTAGTGTTTTAGAGTTTAATTTTGCATTCTTTGAGTCTAGTTTAGTGTTTTAAACTTAGTATTACGTTTTTGAGTCAGTTTCAAGTGTTTTAGCAATCCCTCCTAATCCCCGGTCTAGAACGATCCCTACTTGCATCTATACTACAATTGTCAACAAGAGGGTTTAATTTGTGCATCAAATTTTTGGCGCCGTTCCCGGGGATTAGGAACTTTGCTAATCCCTTGATTCTTTTCTTTCTGTTTTTTTTTAGTTTGTTTAAGTTTGTGACTTTGTTTTGTTCTCTTGTTTTTAGGTACTAGTTTATGACTCGAAGCTCTCAACCTGTTAGTAAGCATATTTTGGACTTTGCCGACGATTTTGAGAGAACTTTGAGAAAGAACAAGAATCAACAAGAGCCCCAATCATCTCAACCTGCACCAAATCTTGAAGAAGACGAAGTACAAGTGGAAGAGGAGGCCACGGCTCAGATTTTAGAGGAAGCACTAGCCATGGCAGCAGACAATCGAACAATCAAGGAGCTTTCTGCTTCAGGATTGGACAATGTCGCACCCCTATGCATCCAATACCCTACAGCTGCTTAAGGAAAGACTGAGGAGTTCGAGTTGAAGTCAAGCTTGCTGCACCACATTCCAAAGTACCATAGGCTGTCCATGGAGGATCCAAACAAGCACTTGAAAGAGTTCGAAGTGGTGTGTTCAAGCATGACCCCTGTCAATGTCGATGGAAGTATACTGAAGATGAAGGCTTTTCCTTTTTCTCTCATGGAAAAAGCTAAAGATTGGTTGTATGAACTAGCCCCTGGAACTGTCACATCTTGGGAGAACATGAAACGGGCGTTCTTGGAGAAGTTTTTCCCAACTTCTCAAGTCATTCTTCTACTCAAAAGGATTAGTGGCATTCAGCAAAATGAAGGTGAATCGTTTCCCACTTATTATGAACGTTTTAAAACTCTTGTTGCTTCATGTCCACAACATCAAATGAAGGAGGAGCTTCTTCTTCAATATTTCTACGAAGGGCTTATACCCATTGAACGTCAAATGCTATATGCCTCAGCGGGAGGAGCTTTGGTGGATAAGACACCCACGGCTGCCAAGACCTTGATTGCTAATCGAGCTTTCAACGCTCAACAATATGAAGGTGTTGGACAAAGAAGCACCTCACGGCAACAACAAGTGAATGAGGTAAGTGCTATTTCTGAACTTCAAAATCAAATGGCTAATCTCACCACTCTTCTTTCTCAGGTTGTGGAAGGACCAAAAGTGCAAAGTGTTGCTGCTTGTGGCGTGTGTTCCATGCAAGGACATCCCTCTGATAAATGCCCACAATTGATTGAGAATGGAGGGTGGGAATCTGCCAATGCCGTGGGTTTTCGGAATCAACAACCAAGAAGTGATCCTTTCTCTAACACATACAATCCAGGTTGGAGAGATCATCCAAATTTCAAATGGCAAGAACCCTAACAAAACCAACAACAAAGTGCATTTAGGCAGCAACCCCCGGGTTTCTATTCAAAACCATACGCACCCACACAACCCCAAGCACAACCTGCCCAAACCAAATCAAGTTCGTCTGTTGATAATGATCAGATTTTTCAATTACTAACTTCTATGGCGCAGGGTATGCAAACTAGGGACAAAAAGGTGGATGAGTTGGAGAAGTAAGTAGGGCAGATTGCAGAGTTCATGAGCCAATTCCAAGAGCAAGGTAAGTTGCCTAGTTCAACAGTTGTCAACCCAAAGGGTGGATTCGAATCTGCCAAAGCCATGAGTCTGCGAAATGGAAAACAAGTTGGATCTGATCCCCGATCTTCCAAATCACCTTCCAACGAGTTTGAAGAGTTGATAATTGAAAAAGATGAGCAATGCACACCCACGGCAAGGGTAGCACCACCCTTGCCACAGCCACCCAAACAATCCAATTCGGCTAACACAAGTAAGGAAGTTCCAATTTTGGTTAATTCTAATGTTGTTCCTCCAAATGTACCCTTTCCTCGTAGGTTTATGCAATCAAATAAGGAGGAGGCTGAAAAGGACATTTTGGAAACGTTTAGAAAAGTTCAAGTCAATATACCACTTTTGGATGCAATTAAGCAAGTTCCAAGGTATGCCAAGTTTTTAAAAGAATTTTGTACCACTAGGAAGAGAATTTCGACCAAGGAGGTTGTAAAGGTAGGTGAAAATGTCTCAACCATCTTGCAACGCAAAATGCCCCCTAAATGCAAGGATCCTGGTAGTTTTACAATTCCTTGTGTTATTGGCAATACTCGTTTTGATTCTGCCATGTTAGACTTAGGTGCATCTATAAATGTCATGCCATATTCAATTTATGCATCTATGGGCTTAGGCGAGTTGAAAAATGATGGTGTGATTATACAATTGGCTGATCGATCTAATGCCTATCCAAAGGGAGTTTTTGAAGATGTTTTAGTGCAGGTCAATCATTTAATCTTTCCAGCGGACTTCTACGTGCTTGAAATGGACGAATCAGACCATTCTCATTCATTGCCTATCCTTCTTGGAAGGCCATTCATGAAAACTGCTCGTACTAAGATTGTTGTGTTTAATGGAACATTGACAATGGAATTTGATGGGGAAGTTATTAATTTCAATCTTTCAAATTCTATCAAGTATCCTAGTGAGGATCACTCATGTTTCTCTATTGATGTAATTGACTCTTTGGCGCAGGACCATTTTGAACAATTGAAGGAAGATGCACTTGAATTGGTCATTGCACAAGGAATGGACATTCAAAACAATGGAGCAGCAACCATGCATCCCCACGGCATGCATGAATTTTCCCTTTTCGTGCCCCCTAGTGATGATGTAATTGAGATGGTGGCTGCCCTGGAATCATTGCCACCATAATCTGGTAAGTTTCTGGACCCAATTTCAATTTCAGTTTCGGCTAATAAGTTACTTTCATCAGTTATGCAGCCACCTACACTTGAACTCAAACCATTGCCAAGTCATTTGAAGTATGTTTTCTTGGGGGAAGATGAGACACTGCCCATCATCATCTCAAGCACACTCACGGCACAAGAGGAGAACAAGTTGGTGAGGGTGTTAAAAGAGTACAAAACGGCAATTAGGTAGACATTGGCTGACATCAAAGGAATCAGCCCTACCACTTGCATGCATCATATACTTTTGGAGGAGGGGTCTAAAACATCTCGAGAGGCTCAACGCCGACTCAACCGTCCAATGATGGAAGTTGTGAAATAGGAGATAATCAAGCTACTTGATTGTGGAGTGATCTATCCAATCTTCGATAGTCATTGGGTTTCACCTGTGCAATGTGTTCCAAAGAAATCTGGAGTGACTGTGGTAAAGAATGCCGAAGAGAAGCTTGTGCCTACTCGAATCCAAACAGGTTGGAGGGTTTGTATCGATTATAGGAAGCTCAACGCCACCACAAGGAAGGATCACTTCCCATTGCCATTCATTGATCAGATGCTTGAAAGGTTAGCAGGTTATGCATTCTATTGTTTTCTTGATGGTTATTCTGGTTATAATCAAATTGTCATAGCACCTGAGGACCAAGAAAAAACCACTTTCACATGCCCATTTGGTACATTTGCTTATGGTCGCATGCCATTTGGTTTATGCAATGCACCTGCCACTTTTCAAAGATGCATGATGAGCATATTTTCTGATTATGTTGAGAAAATTATTGAAGTTTTCATGGATGATTTCAGTGTTTTTGGTGATTCATTTGATGGTTGTTTGAATAATCTCAGTTTGATCTTAAAACGATGTGTTGAAACTAACCTTGTTCTCAATTGGGAAAAATGTCATTTCATGGTTAAACAAGGCATAGTTTTAGGTCATATCATCTCTGAAAATGGTATTGAGGTTGATAAATCAAAGATAGATCTTGTACGTCACTTACCCTCTCTTACTTCGGTTAGAGAGGTTCATTCTTTTCTTGGACATGCAAGTTTCTATCGACGATTCATCAAAGATTTCTCAAAGGTTTCCCAACCTCTTTGCCTCCTCATTCAAAAAGATGTGGTGTTTGATTTCAATGAGGAGTGCACGGCCTCCTTCAAACAACTCAAGGAGTTGCTGACCACGGCCCCAATTATTGTTCCACCTGATTGGAGCCTTCCTTTCGAGCTTATGTGTGATGCATCGGATTATGTTTTAGGGGCTGTTTTAGGACAAAGGAAGGACAAGAGGCCGCATGTCATCTACTATGCCTCTCGGACGTTGAATGATGCCCAATTGAACTATTCCACAACTGAAAAAAAACTTCTTGCTGTTGTCTTTGCTTTAGATAAATTTAGATCATATCTAATTGGTACTAAAGTAATTGTTTTCACTGATCATACAACTTTGAAATATTTGCTCACAAAGAAGGAAGCCAAGCCAAGGCTAATTCGAAGGAAGCCAAGCCAAGGCTAATTCGATGGATGCTGCTTCTTCAAGAATTCGACATTGAGATTCGAGACAAAAAGGGAAATGAAAACATGGTGGCTGACCACCTAAGCTGAATGATGCATAATGAGGAGTCCTTACCCATTGCTGAAACGTTTCCTGATGAACAATTGATGTCCATTAAGGTAAGTGAACCTTGGTATGCTGATTTGGTTAATTTTTTGGTGTCTAAACAAATTCCAAACACTTTCACTAGACACCAGCGTGATAAGCTCAGAAATGATGCACGATTTTATGTATGGGATGATCCATATTTGTGGAAATATTGCCCTGATCAGATTGTATGTGGATGTGTGCATGATTCTATGTTTCATTCAATTTTAAGCTTTTGTCATACATATGCATGTGGTGGTCACTTTGGCACACAGAGAACATCACTTAAAGTGTTACAGTGTGGATTCTATTGGCCTAGTATCTTTAAGGATGCTAGAACTTTTTGCGTAACATGTGATAAATGCCAAAGAACAGGAAATATAAGTGCAAGAGATCAAATGCCGCAAAATGTCATACTTCATGTCGAAATTTTTAATGTCTGGGGCATTGATTTCATGGGTCCTTTTCCTTCATCACATGGTTTTCTTTACATCTTACTTGCTGTGGATTATGTATCTGATGTGAAATTAAATTGCACTCAAACTTAAACCCTATCAATGTAGTATGTGTAAGTGGGGATCGTTCTAGCCAGGGATTAGAAGGGATGCTAATCTACGCAAATCTGACTCAAAAACACAAAACTAAACTTAAAAACACTTACCTAGACTCTAAAGACTCAAAACAACTCAAAACAGCACAAAACTAACAACTAGACTCAAAACAGACTCTAGGGAGTTATTTGGACGAATTCTAACTTTAACTTGACTCAAAATGCTAAAAGACACAAAATTAAACAGATTCTAACTAAGTTGGCACAAGAAAGTAAAAGGGATTGGGTTTTTGACGAAATTAACTAAAACTAAGCAAATTAAAGAAACAAAGTAACAAAGGTACGAAATTGGGTGCTTTGGATGGGTGAAAGGCTAGTTAGAGGGTCATTCTCCACACATGATATATGCATATGAACCAATTTCCGGTTATTATTCCTTTAGACATGAATGCCAACACCCCAAGTTAACCGTGACTGCACAAATTAATCGTCAGATTTTCCTTAGTTCATTGAATTGAATGAAAGACGCATTACAACCAAATTATCCTTATCAAGTCTCCTAACTATGTCAGCATGATAGAAAACATATCAAACGTCATTAAGTTCTTTGAAAATCATAAGTGTTGACGAGGCATTGGTAACTATGACAGCATGATACTCTTGCCTAGGACTTACTTAACATGATTGTGACTAGCAACCTTTACTACTTGTGAATATAAGTTCATAACGATTAGGTGAAACTCCCTTATACTCTAGCATCAAATTCATGCATGCAAATTAAGTGTCGACCCCCAATTAACACACACAAACAAGTTTTAATAACTCAGTTAAGCAAATCACATTCTAGTCTTAAGAAACAATAACCGGATGTAATCAATTCATATATAACATATAATCATGGCTTCAAATTCACCTCTAACTATAAAGAAATTAGTTCCTCATGTCCACAAGTAAACAAAGAAAACTTAAATTAAACATTGAGACAAAGATAGAAAACACCTAGAAACGCTCCAGATTTCTTCCTTCCTTCCTTGCAAAGCTGCGGCATAAGAGGGATTTTCTGAGTTTAAAGCTCTTGTGTGTGGTGGATGGATGTAGGTGAGTTATGGTAGAGGGTGGTGGTTGAGAAGGCTTAGGGGGGCTGCAGCAACGGTTGTTCTTCCCTTGCTGTGAGTGTGTCTTCTTCCTCCTCCTCAATCAGCAGCTCTTTGTCCACTTCTAAGGTATGTTTGGACGTTTTTAGGTCAGCTCCTACCTCCATAGCACTTCCCAAAGTGATAGCATCGTGGATTTCTAAATCCCCCATCGAATTGACAATAGTTGAGTTGGAGTGTTCACTTTGCTCTAAAATCTGTCCTATGAATTCTGCTATCTGTCCAATTTGCTTTTCCAAATGGTCCACCCTTTTGTCTTGATTTTCTTGTCCTTGAGATAAAGAAGTGAGTAACTCAAGAATTTTATCATTATCCATTGACGAACCTGAACTTAGTTGGGCCGAATATGGTTGAGGCTGTGGTGGCTGCGCAGATCTTGAATAGAACTCCTCCTCTTGCTGCCAATATCCACCTTGTTGAATTTGTTGAGGTTCCTCCCACATATAATCTGAATAATCTCTCTAATACGAATTGTAAGCGTAGGAAAACATGTTGTCCCTTGATTGGTTATGGCTTCGATAACCCCAAGCACCTCTGTTCGCAGTGAATTGAGGACGTTGATGAGTTTGACATCCTTGCCCATACGGCACCCCAAATGTAGGGGCAGTGTGCATTGTGGTTCTTTTGGCAATCTGGGACAGTTGAGAAGTAAGATTTGCCAATTGAGCTTGAATGTTGGCAATTGCCATGTCTAGTACCTGAAACAAAGAAAACGAAACAAAAAAAAATCAAAAACTAAAACGTAAAAATAAAAACACAAATAGAAACACGGGGGATTAGCAAATTTGCTAATCCCTGGCAACGACGCCAATATTTTGATGTGAAATTAAATTGCACTCAAACTTAAACCCTATCAATGTAGTATGTGTAAGTAGGGATCGTTCTAGCCGGGGATTAGAAGGGATGCTAATCTACGCAAATCTGACTCAAAAACACAAAACTAAACTTAAAAACACTAGACTCTAAAGACTCAAAACAACTCAAAACAGCACAAAACTAACAACTAGACTCAAAACAGACTCTAGGGAGTTATTTGAACGAATTCTAACTTTAACTTGACTCAAAATGCTAAAAGATACAAAATTAAACAGATTCTAACTAAGTTGGCACAAGAAAGTAAAGGGGATTGGGTTTTTGACGAAATTAACTAAAACTAAGCAAATTAAAGAAACAAAGTAACAAAGGTACGAAATTGGGTGCTTTGGATGGGTGAAAGGCTAGTTAGAGGGTCCTTCTCCACACATGATATATGCATATGAACCAATTTCCAGTTATTATCCCTTTAGACATGAATGCCAACACCCCAAGTTAACCGTGACTGCACAAATTAACCGTCAGATTTTCCTTAGTTCATTGAATTGAATGAAAGACGCATTACAACCAAATTATCCTTATCAAGTCTCCTAACTATGTCAGCATGATAGAAAACATATCAAACGTCATTAAGTTCTTTGAAAATCATAAGTGTTGACGAGGCATTGGTAACTATGACAACATGATACTCTTGCCTAGGACTTACTTAACATGATTGTGACTAGCAACCTTTACTACTTGTGAATATAAGTTCATAACGATTAGGTGAAACTCCCTTATACTCTAGCATCAAATTCATGCATGCAAATTAAGTGTCGACCCCCAATTAACACACACAAACAAGTTTTAATAACTCAGTTAAGCAAATCACATTCTAGTCTTAAGAAACAATAACCGGATGTAATCAATTCATATATAACATATAGTCATGGCTTCAAATTCACCTCTAACTATAAAGAAATTAGTTCCTCATGTCCACAAACAAACAAAGAAAACTTCAATTAAACATTGAGACAAAGATAGAAAACACCTAGAAACGCTCCAGATTTCTTCCTTCCTTCCTTGCAAAGCTGCGGCACAAGAGGGATTTTCTGAGTTTAAAGCTCTTGTGTGTGGTGGATGGATGGAGGTGAGTTATGGTAGAGGGTGGTGGTCTGAATGGTGCAGCAAAAGGGTCAATTTATAGGGGGAGGTGCGGCACAAACATGTAGTGTAGGAAAAGGATTACAAAATGTAGTTTGTGTAGGAAAATAAAAACACAATCCTAAGGGGAAAAGGTTATGTAATCCTAGTAGGAAATAGGACATCTAGAAGGTCAAAAACCAAAGGGATTTAGGAGAAAGGTGCGGCTGGATCATGCATGTAGAAGGCTTGGGGCGCCACTTTTTTAGGGACTTCTAGAAAGTGTGTTATTTGGCTGATTTTGACACTTCTAGAAGGGGATAGGTGAGGCACCTTTATAGGAGAGGATGAGGTTCTTAGAAATCAGGTTCTTAGGTCTCCTAAACTGAAATTGAATCCCTTTTGCAATAGGAATTAGGTTAGGAAAGGATAAGATAAGGTTTGGATAAGATAAGGATAAGATAAGGTAGTTTGGATAATGTTTTGGATAATTCTCCTTCTTTGTAGCTGATTCCTTATCTTTTTTTGACTTGGATTTATTTCTTCAACTCTTTTGCACATTCCTAGCCTCTCTTGAACTTCAAATTCGTCCATCCATCTTGCTCCAATCTTGTGATATCCATTCCAAGCCCAGAACTGCTCTAAAATGCTCCAAATTGCATCTTTTTTGCATACTTTGTCTTTAGAACCTGAAATTGCACGAAAATGACTTAAGACACTATAATAAGCAACAAATAACTAAGTAAATGCAAGAAAACACACTAACTAAGTCGCATAAATATGCTCCTATCAGTATCAAAATGGGTGGAAGCAAAAGCCACCCGAACTAATGATTCTCGAGTGGTTGCAGATTTCATTCGAACTAACATATTTGCAAGGTTTGGAATGCTAAGAGTAATCATCAGTGATTGAGGGTCTCATTTTTGCAATCGAACCATTGAGGCTTTGCTCAAGAAGTACAACGTTACGCATAAAGTTTCAACACCTTATCATCCTCAAACCAATGGGCAAGCTAAGGTGTCAAATAGGGAGATCAAGCAAATTCTGGAGAAAATCATGGGCCCAACAAGGAAGGAGTGGAGCTTGCGCTTGGACGATGCATTGTGGGCGTATCGTACGGCCTACAAAAGTCCCCTTGGCATGTCACCTTTTCGGCTTATCTATGGTAAGCCCTGTCATTTGCTTGTGGAATTAGAACACAAGGCACATTGGGCTGTGAAGAATTTCAACATGGATCTCGATGCTACTGGAGTACATCGAAAGCTCCACTTGAATGAACTTGAAGAGATTAGGCGTGAGGCCTATGAAAACGCTCGCATTTACAAAGAGAAGACCAAGGCTTTCCATGACAAGATGATTCGTAGCAAGTCATTCTCAATCGGGCAGAAAGTGTTACTCTTTAATTCGCGCCTTCGATTGTTTCCTGGTAAGTTACGTTCCAAATGGGTTGGTTTGTTTGTTATTACTAATGTTTTTGTTCATGGTGCAGTCCAACTCAAAAGTTTGAAAACTGGGCAAGAATTCAAGGTGAATGGGCATCGTTTGAAACCCTATTATGAGAACTTTGTTGAGCAGGTTCTGGAGGAAATCCCCCTCCAAGCCGTGGGCTCCAATGGGGAATGAATGAGTTCTTCGTCTAGCTGCAAGACGTTAAAGCAAGCGCTTCTTGGGAGGCAACCCATGCATTCAACAAAGGAAGACCTAGGAATCACTCTAATTCCAGATTTGCGTTCCTAAACCCTTCTCTTTGTTGTTGTTTCTTTTCTGCCATGCTCAGTGTGTTTATTCATTGTTTGTTAGTTAGTTTGTTTTTGTGTGAGTTTATGCTTGAAACATTGAGGACAATGTTTGATTTAAGTGTTGGGGGGGGGGGGGTAACAAAGTGTTTTTAATGCAAATTCGTGGGATTTTATCACCCATTACTTGAAAAATTGTTCCTTGCTGTTTTTAAGTGTTTTTAAGCTGTTTTGGAGTCTTTTAGTGTGTTTTGGCATAGAAATCCGAAAATCTCATAAAAATTTGAAAAATTGTTTTGAAAAACCCAAAAAGAGTTGTTTTGTGTTGTTTTGGTGTGTTTGTGTCTTAGGTACCTTCCAACACAATGATGAGGATTTGGTTTTTAATTACATGACTGTTAAAAAGAGTTATAAACATAGATGAAAGTTTGATTTACTCTTTGGTTTACGCTTGGTTGTGGTTATAATTTATGAATTCACATGTAATCATGAAGAAAAAAAATCAGTTTTTGTAACATGCTCGAAGGAAGGAACTCAAATTAACACTACAACCCTGTGAGATTTGAGCTTAAAACGTCTTTGGAGAGTTGATAATCTGTGCATTCTTGTTTTCTAAAGTTGTTGCATGATCTCATTATCCTTTGCTTGGTTGCTACTTAGAAGGCGTTTCATCATTTAGTTCCAAATACTAGAACTCATACCTATTTCATTCAAAGCATGCTATTGATTTGCATAACACATATTCAAGATGAAGTTGTGTAGTGACCACAAGCCAAATAGCCGAACCCCCCTTTGTCATTTGTTTTGTAGGTTTAAACCCCGTTGAGCCTTGTTTAGCCTATTTTCTTTGTGAACCATATCATCCTTACCTAGCCTAGATTAGGATCATCCATACCCTTGTTCTTGAAGCATAGTGAAGCATGACTTAAAAAAAATTCCTTTTGATTGTCTTCTTGCAGAAAAACAAGTGTAGGGGAAGGGATTTGTGTGTGTGTATGTGCCAAGAAAAAGAAATAAGGCACGGGCAGAAAAGAAAAAGAAAAAGTTATGAAAAAAAAGTGAAAAAGAGTTGAAAATTAAGAGAAAAAGAGGTCTGAAGTGTTGATTGTTGAAGGAAGGGTCCAAAACATCAAATATGGCCCTAGAATGTGTATTTCTTCCCTTTTGTTTTTAAAGTTGATTTCTGCATTCAAAATTGAATTCTAAGTGTCAATTTCAGTACTTTGCTTGCTATTGCTTTAAGAACCATTGTTTTCCATATCCTTTCTTTCTTAACCATTCCCCTTAGCCCCGTTTCAACCCTTAAACTTCAATCTTAAGTGTTATGTGATTCAATATGTGGAGTTTGGAATTGGTATGAGCATATGGTGTCACTGGTTCTCGCATCTAATAGTAGCATTTCATTCATGAGATCATATCTAAACATGCTTATTAACTCCAGAAATTGCTTTCTTTGCTATTGCATATGTGAGTACTAGTTTTCAAGTTTACATCAATCTTCTCACATATAACTAGTGTAGGGTGTGTAGTCAGAAAATCTGAGTGAAAATTGAGTGCATATCTAGTAAGGCATTGAGGGAATTCTCTAAGGCATGTTACTACATTCAAAACATCGTTTTAATTGATTAAATGTGAACTAGTAAGTGGTGACTGTGATTAAGTATGTGCTCAAGTGTGAAGATGACTAAAATCTGTGGGAATGATGATTTTTAACATGTCATGTGCCTTGAAAATCCCTGAGGCAAATGTTGGAAGGATTAGAGTGTGTTTTGTTTACTTAGGTTGTGTTTTGTTTGTTTTGTTTAGTTTTGTTTCTTTTGTTTCTTTTGTTTTGCTCGAGGACTAGCAAAAGCTAAGTGTGGGGGAATTTGATAGGAGCATATTTAGGCGACTTAGTTGGCTTGTTCTTGTGCATTTATGTTGTTATTTCTTAGTTATTTTAGTCTTTTAAGCCATTTTCGTGTGTTTTCAGGTTCTAAGGAGAAAGTATGCAAGAAGGTGCATTTTGGAGCAAAATTGGGCTTGGAATGGTTATCACATGTTTGGAGCAAAAGGAATGGACGAAAATTGAAGACTTGAAGATGTTAGGATTCCTAATTGACGAAGGATTCCTAATTGACGAAGGATTCCTAATTGAAGAAGGATTCCTAATTGAAGAAGGATTCCTAATTGAACAAGGATTCCTACTTGAAGTAGGAAAGTTAAGCCTAGATTTCTTATTTTGGTTTGACCTTTCCTAATCCTAAATGTCCCTAAGTTCCAGCAACATTGAAGGCCTCCTATGCATTTTAGGACACAAATTGAACCTTCCTTGCACCAAATCAACCCTTGCCGCACCATCCCCTTGTTTCCCTATCCTTGCCGTGCAAGGGATCTCCCACTTGCCTAATTTCTGGACCTAAATCAGCAAGGAAATCCTTTTTCCTTGCCTTGCAAGGCATTCCCTTACCTTTTCCATCCTTGCCACACCTACTTGCCCAATTCCCTTAGGATTCTGAATTTAATTCCTATTTCCCTTAAAGTGTTGATTTAATTTCTGTTTCCTAAATTGTTTCCTAGCTTTATTACCCTAAAGTCTTTAAATAAACCTTCCTTGGTCGCACAAAAGGGTTCCATTCACTCACCCATTCATCCATTCACACTAGAAATCATCCCTACACCTTTGCCGCAACTTCCATTCACCCTAAACACATTCCGAACCTCAAAACACATCCCATACACTTCACCCACCTTTGTGCCGCTGCAAAGAGGAAGGAGGAGAGCCTTTGGATGTGCCTGCCATTCAAGTTAGGATTGCTGGAATGTTTAGGTGTAATCTTTCTTTTGCTTTCAATGTTTCAATTCAATAATCTTTGTTCTGTGAGTATGAGGAACTAAACCGCTCTTAGCTAGGGGGGAATTCGAAACCATGGTTATACTTGCAATATGATTTGATTATATCCAGTTGTGATTCATAAGTTGTGAATTCAATTTACTTATCTGTTGAATTAAAACTGATTTGTGTGTGTTGGTTAAGAGTGCACGCTTAATTTTCATGCATAAATCTGATGCTAGGATAGAAGGGAGTTTCACCTAAATGTTATGAACTTATATTCACAAGTAGTGAAGGTTGCTGGTCACAATCGTGTTAAGTAAATTCTTGGCATAAGTATCATGCGCTTTCATAGTTACGAGTGCCTCGTCAATACTTATGATTTTCATTGAACTTAATGATCTTTGATTGTATCTCTATCATGCGCTTCGATGTAGGGAACTTTTGAAGAATAATTTGATTGTGATGCGCTTTTTCCATCCAATTCAATGACATGAGGAAAATCTGAAGGTTAATTTAAGCGTACCTAATTAATCTGGGGTGTTGAGAATTCATGGTTTATTGAAAAGCAACTGGAAGTCGTTTTGTTTGCAAGTGTGTCATGTATGGAGAAGGACCTCCTAGCTAGCCCATCATCCATAGTTTTACCCAAATTCGTGCAGATTTCATTAGTTCTTTACTTTACTTGTTTTGTTTTTAAATTCGTCAAAACCCTATCCCCATTTACTTTGTTGAGTCATATTAGTTAGAAACTGATTTAGTTTGTGTTTTTAAGTGTTTTGAGACAAGTCAAAACCTATTTTCGTCCAAGCAATTCAAACTTCCATCCATGTTTATAACTTTCCTTAATAGTCATGCAATTAAAAACCGAATCCTCATCATTGTGTTGGAAGGTACCCTAATACACAAACAAACACACAAAAACAACTCTTTTTGGGTTTTTCAAAACACTTTTTTCAAATTTTTTTGAAATTTTCGGATTATCTTTTCAAAACACACTAAAATGCTTCAAAACACACTAAAAACACTTAAAAACAGTGAAAAACAACATTCGAAGTGATAGGTGATAAAATCCCACGAAAATCATGCAAAAATAACTTGTTTACGCCCCCACACTTAAACCAAACATTGTCCTCAATGTTTCAAACATAAACTCACAGAAAGCAAACAGCAAACAACACAACTAACTAACATGACACACATGGCAAAGTAAATGCAATAAAGAGTAGAGTTAGGAACGCAAATCTGGGTTTGAGCTGGTTGTTCGTAGGTCTTCTTTATTCGAATGCATGGGTTGCCTCCCAAAAAGCACTTGCTTTAACGTCTTGCAGCCAAACGATTCCTCGGTTTAAGCTCCATTGGTACCCACGGCATGGAAGGGAACTTCTTCCACAACCTGCCCCACAATGTTCTCGTAGTATGGCTTCAAACGGTGCCCATTTACCTTGAATTCTTGTCCGTTCCTTAAGCTTTGGACTTGGACTGCACCATGTGGAAAAATATTAGTAACAACAAAAAGTCCAATCCACTTAGAACGTAACTTACCAGGGAATAAACGTAAACGGGAGTTGAAAAGCAACACTTTCTGCCCAATTGAAAATGTTTTGCCCTGAATCATCTTGTCATGAAACGCCTTTGTTTTCTCCTAGTAAATTCGGGCATTCTCATATGCTTCGTTCCTTATTTCCTCAAGTTCATTCAATTGGAGCTTTCTATGCACTCTAGCCGCATCTATGTCCAAATTGAATGTTTTAACAGCCCAATGTGCCTTGTGCTTTAGTTCCACAGGTAGGTGACACGGCTTGCCATAGATTAGCCGAAATGGAAACATCCCTAGAGGTGTCTTGTAGGCCGTACGATATGCCCACAGTGCATCGTCTAAACGCAAACTCCAATCCTTCGAGGTTGGCCCAACAGTCTTCTCCAAAATTTGCTTGATTTCCCTATTCGAAACCTCGGCTTGGCCACTAATTTGAGGGTGATAAGGCGTTGCAACCTTATGCTTGACGTTATACTTCTTAAACAGCGCCTCAATGGTCCGGTTGCAAAAATGGGAGCCTCCATCACTTATAAACACTCTAGGCATCCCAAATCTGGAGAATATGTTAGATTTGATGAAATCTACAACCACTCGAGAATCATTAGTACGGGTGGCTTTTGCTTTCACCTATTTCGATACATAATCAACCGCAAGCAAGATATAAATGAAACCATATGAAGAAGGGAAAGGACCCATGAAATCATTACCCCAAACATCAAAAATTTCAACATTGAAGATAGGGGTCTGCAGCATTTGGTCCCTTGCACCTATGCTACCTGTTCTTTGAAATCTATCACACGTTATGCAGAAAGTTAGAGCACCTTTAAACAATGTAGGCCAATAAAAACCACATTCTAACACCTTGAGTGCTGTTATTTGGGTGCCAAAATGACCCCTACATGCATAAGTATGACAGAAAGTAAGAATTGAATTAAACTCAGAGTTATGCACACATCTGCGAATATTTTGATCCGGGCAATATTTCCACAAGTATGGATCGTCCCAAACATAAAATCTAGCATCCTTGATGCGATGTAAAACAGCACACAAATTAAACCCTCTTGTTGATAATTGTAGTATAAATGCAAGTAGGGTTCGTTCTAGACCGGGGATTAGGAGGGCTCGCTAAAACCTCTAAACTGACTTAAAAACATAAAAACAAAGTTAAAAACACTTAACAAAACTCACAAGACTCAAAACAAACTTAAAAGACTCAAAACAACTTAAAACAACCAAAAAGACTCAAAACAGACACTAGGGACTGATTTAAACACACTTCTAACTAATCTAACACGCTTAATTAAAGGGGAATTGGGTTTTGGACGAATTTAAAGTAAAACAAGTCAGAAACTAAAACTAAACAGATTTGGACGAAATTGGTGAATTGGATGGATGATGGGCTAGCTAGAGGATTCTTCTCCACACATGACACACTTGCATACAAATCGATCTCCAGTTGCTTTTTCAATAAACCTTGAATGACAATGCCCCAGATTAACCGTGACATCACTAGTTAACCCTCAGATTTTCCTTTAGTTATTGGATTGGATGACATCATTCGACAACCCAAAGCATTCTTCAAAAGTTCCCTACATGACATCATAATAGAGATACAATCAAAGATCATTACGTTCCATGAAAATCATAATCATTGACAAAGCATTCGTAACTATGACATCATGATACTCATGCTAGGAATTTAACTTAACGCGATCGTGATTGATAGGAGCATATTTACATCACTTAGTTAGCTTGTTTCCTTGCATTTAGGTTGTTAGTTCTTAGTTATTTTAGTCTTTTAAGCCATTTTCGTGTGTTTTCACGTTCTAAGGGCTAAAGGAGCAACAAAGTGCATTTTGGTGCCTTTTGGAGCAGTTTTGGGCTTGGAATGGATTGCACATGCTTGGAGCTAAGTGGATGGACGAAATTGAAGATCAAATGAGCTTAGGATTGAATGAAGAATGAAGAGTTCAAAATTGGAAGCCAAAGTTTCTAAAGTTGGAAGTTTCTATTCTTGGAGGTTTCCATTCTTGAAAGTTTCTATTCTGGGCTTAGAAGTTTCCTAATCCTTCCTCACCTATGTTCCAGCAATAAAAGGGTTTCAAAACATGTTAGGTTGCCTCATTACATGTTTCTAGAAGTCCTAGAACCTTTCCCTAACCTTGCCGCATATCTCATTTCCCTTTTCTTCCAAAATCTGCCACATAAGTGCCTTTCCCTTTCTCTCCACAACCTTGCCGCACAAGGGATCCTTTTCTTTCCTATTTTCTGACCCAAAATAACATTCCCTTTGTGTTCTATGCCTTGCCGCACAAGGAGGAGCTTTTCTTACTTATTTTGTGCCTCAAAACACATTGCTAAATCTGTCTTACATATTTTGCCGAATTTCACTTTCTTATTCTCTTTGATTTTCTGATTCTTTCTTATTCGTGGAAAAAAGAAAAGAAAAAGAAAAAGTTGTGAAAAGAATGAAAAAGAGTTTGAAAAGAAGAAAGAATGAGTTTAAGAGTGTTGATTGTAGAAGAAAGGGTCCAAAACATCAAATTTGGCCCTAAAATGTGTATATCTCCCCTTTTTGTTCAAAGTTAAATTTCTGCATTCCAAAGTGAATTATAAGTGTTGATTTCATTGCTTTGCTTGCTATTCTTTAAGAACCCTTGTTTTCCATATCCTTTCTTTCTTACCCAACACCCTCAAGCCCCGTTACAACCCTTTAACTTCGATCTTGGGTGTTATGTGTTTCAATATGTGGAGTTTGGAATTGGTATGAGCATATGGTGTCACTGGTTCTCGCATCTAAGTAGTAGCATTCCATACATGAGATCATATTCATATATGCATTATTAACTCCAGAAATTGCTTTCTTTGCTATAACATATGTGAGTGTTCGTTTTCATGTTTACATCAATCTTCTCACATATACCTAGTGTAGGGTGTGTAGTCAGAAAATGTGTGTGAAAATTGAGTGCATAACTTGTAAGGAATTGAGTGAATTCTCTAAGGCATGTTACTACATTCAAAACATCGTTTTAATTGGTTAAATGTGAACTAGTAAGTGGTGACTGTGATTAAGTATGTGCTCAAGTGTTAAGTTGACTAAAATCTGTGTAAGTGATGATTTTTAATGTCATGTGCATTGGAAATCCCTAAGGCAATTGTTGGAAGGTTTAGATTGAGTTTTGTTTCTTTTGTTTTGCTCGAGGACTAGCAAAAGCTAAGTGTGGGGGTATTTGATAGGAGCATATTTACATCACTTAGTTAGCTTGTTTCCTTGCATTTAGGTTGTTAGTTCTTAGTTATTTTAGTCTTTTAAGCCATTTTCGTGTGTTTTCAGGTTCTAAGGGCTATAGGAGCAAGAAAGTGCATTTTGGTGCCTTTTGGAGCAGTTTTGGGCTTGGAATGGATTGCACATGCTTGGAGCTAAGTGGATGGACGAAATTGAAGATCAAATGAGCTTAGGATTGAATGAAGAATGAAGAGTTCAAAATTGGAAGCCAAAGTTTCTAAAGTTGAAAGTTTCTATTCTTGGCTTAGAGTTTCCTAATCCTTCCTCACCTATGTTCCAGCCATAAAAGGGTTTCAAAACCTGTTAGGTTGCCTCATCACAATCAAATTATTCTTCAAGAGTTCTCTATATGAAAGCGCATACTAGAGATACAATCAAAGATCATTACGTTCAATGGAAATCATAAGTATTGACGAGGCACTTGTAACTATGAAAGCGCATGATACTTATGCCAAGAATTTACTTAACACAATTGAGATCATCAACCTTTACTACTTGTGAATATAAAGTTGTAACGATTAGGTGAAACTTCCTTATATCCTAGCATTAGATTTATGCATGCAAACTAAGTTGGCCACCTCAATCAACACACACAAATCAGTTTTAATATGAACAGATAAGTAAATTGAATTCACAATTTATGAAACGCAATTAGAGGTAATCAAGTCATATAGCAAGCATAAACATGGTTTCGAATCACCCCCTAGCCAAGGGGAGTTTAGTTCCTCATACGTACAGAACAAAGAATATTGAATTTAAACATTGAAATCAAAGGAAAGGAAACACCTAAAACTTCCAGCAATTCAAACTTGAATGGCATGCACGTCCCAGGGCTCCTTCTCCTCCTCTTTGCTGCGGCACACGGTCTTGGGACAGGTTTAGGGGGTTATGAATGGTGTAGAAGGCTGGGTTAATGGCTAGGATGGATGTATGGTGCGGCAGAGAGTGGTGGATGATTTCTGGAGTGAATGATGTATATGGAGGTGGTGTGCACGGCAAAGGGTGGAGAAATATATATATATAGGCACCAAAAACCCTAGATGAATCAGATTAGGACTTCTAGAAAGCCAAATCCATCCAGAAATAGGTTCAAAACAATCAGATTTCTAATGGGAAAGGGCCTAAGGTGCGGCAGGTTTGGATAAGGAGGGATAAGGCTTCTAGAAAGCCTTGCAAGGGAAGGAAAAAGGATTCTAGAAGGGAAGGAGACGCCAGATTTTCAAGGTTCTAGAAGGAATGTGTTTTGTGGCAGATTCTGAGGTTTCTAGAAGGATTTGGGGCGTCACTTTTATAGGACAAGGGATATGACTTCTAGAAATCAGGTTTTAAGTCCCCTAAACTGAAGAAAACAGGTTAGGATAAGATTAGGATAAGATTGGATAAGGTAAGGTAAGATAGGATAAGGATTGGATAAGATAAGATAAGGATTGGATAAGATAAGATAAGATAAGGTTGTTTTAGATAATGTTTTGGATCTCCTTCTTTTGAGCTGATTCCTTATCTTCTTTATCTTTGACTTCTTTCTTCCATCTTCTTAGCTGATTTCAAGCCTTTATATCTTCAATTTCGTCCATCAACTTGCCTCCATGCTTGCACTACCCAATCTTGGCCCAAAAATGCTCTAGAATGCTCCAAATTGCTTCTTTTTGCATACTTGCCCTTAGAACCTGAAAATACATCAAACTAGCTTAAAAGACTACTTTAACTAAGGAAAAACAACATAAATGCACAAGAACAAGCTAACTAAGGTGCATGAATATGCTCCTATCAAATTCCCCCACACTTAGCTTTTGCTAGTCCTCGAGCAAAACAAAATGAAACAAAACAAGTATAACACAACCTAAACCTTCCAACAATTGTCTCAGGGATTTCCAATGCACACAACATGCCAAAGATCATTCCCACAGATTTTGGCCATCTTTACGCTTAAGCACATACTTAATCATAGTCACTACTTACTAGTTCACAAATAACCAATTAAAACGATGTTTTGAATGTAGTAACATGCCTTAGAGAATTCCCTCAATTCCTTACAAGATATGCACTCAATCTTCACTCAGATTTTCTAACTACACACCCTACACTAGTTATATGTGAGAAGATTGATGTAAATATGAAAACGAACACTCACATATGTTTATAACAAAGAAAGCAATTTCTGGAGTTAATAAGCATATATAGATATGATCTCATGAATGGAACGCTACTACTTAGATGCGAGAACCAGTGACACCATATGCTCTTACCAAATTCAAACTCCACAAATTGAAACACGCAACACTCAAGATTGAAGTATAGGGTTGTAACGGGGCTTGGGGAGTGTTGGCTAACAATGAAAGGATAGGAAAAACAAACGTTCTTAAAGCAACAGCCAGCAAAATAATGAAATCGAACTTAGAATTTCCTTTAGCCTGCAGAAATCAACTTTTAAACACAAAGGGAAGATTCAAGCAACAATTAGGGCCGGATTCAATGTTTTGGACCCCTCCTTCAACAAACAACACTTGAAAACTCTTTTTCACATCTTTTCAACTCCTTTTTCATTCTTTTCACAACTCTTTCTTTTTTTTCCTTCTTTTTTTCTACGAATTTTTCTTCTTTTTTTTCTTTTTTCTTTTCTTTTCTTTTCTTTGCCGTGCCTCATTCAAGACTTTGGCACACCCACAACAAAACTCACTTCCCCCACACTTGTTTTCTGCCAAACAATGATCAAAAGGAATTCATATTGAGTCATGCATTACTATGCTTCAAGAACAAAGGTATGGATGGTCCTAATCTAGGCTAGGTGAGGATAATATGGGTTAACAAAGAAAATAGGCTAAATATGGCTCAAAGGGGTTAAACCTACAATACATATGAACATGGGGTACGGCTATTTGGCTATGGTTTACTAAACAACTTCATCTTGTTATGTGTTATGCTAATCAATTTCATGCTTTGAATGAAACGGATATGAGTTCTAGTATTTGGAACTAAATGATGAAACGCCTTCTAAGTAGCAACCAAGCAAAGAATAATGAGATCATGCAACGACTTAAGAAAACAACAAATGCACAGATTTTTAACTCTCCAAAGAACGTTTTAAGCTCAAGTCTCTCAGGGTTGTAGCGTTAGTTTGAGTTCCTTCCTTCAAGCATGTTACAAAAACTGATTTTATCCTTTTTGTGATTACATGTGAATTCATGAATGTCAACTATAACCAAGCATAAACCAAAGAGCAATTCAAACTTCCATCCATGTTTACAACTCTCTTTAACAGTCATGCAATTACAAACCGAATCCTCATCATTGTGTTGGAAGGTACCCTAGGACACAAACAAACACACAAAAACAACTCGTTTTGGGTTTTTTTTTTTTTTTTAAACAATTTTTCAAATTTTTATGGGATTTTCGGATTTTTGAGTCAAAACACACTAAAACACACCAAAACAGCTTAAAAACACTTAAAAACAGCAAGGAACAACATTAGAAGTTATGGGTGATCAAACCCTACGAATTTGCATCAAAACATGTTGGTTACCCCCCCACACTTAAATCAAACATTGTCCTCAATGTTTCAAGCATAAACTCACACAAATAAACAACAACCAAACAAAACAGCAACTAAACAAGAAACAAGGCAGAAACGAAAACAACAACAAAGAGAAGGGTTTAGGAACTCAAATCTGGAATTGGAGTGCTCCCTAGGTCTTCCTTTATTGAATGCATGGGTTGCCTCCCAAGTAGCGCTTGTTTTAACGTCGTACAGCTGGACGAAACACCCATTCATTCCAGATTGGTACCCACGGCATGTAGGTGATCTTCGAATGGGCGGTTATACTTGAAATGATCCGGCAATGGTTTAAATTCTAGTGTGGGTGCCTAAATCATTAAAATCAGCCAGTTAGTAGAAAACAAAATTGAAATTGGAGAAGATGGCTTACTTGTTTGCTCCGACACAAACTCAATTACAAACACCACATCTTTGAATGTTTTAGGGATTTTGAACTTGGCCAGATTTACTATGATGGTTGTGACTTGTCCCATGTCATAAAATTGAACTTCTTTGGGCTTTGTTGTCTCATGAACATCCTCCTTGATGCATTCTTCATATGCTCCAGCCACTTCTTGCTCTTGAATCATTCTCCTCGACATACAAGGTTCTTTGAACACTGCAACACAATCTGGAACTTGATTTGGTGTGCCAAGAATTGGGATATCACTTTGCACCTTTGGAAGGGTTTGCATGATGTCCTTTTCACTCTCTTCTTTCTTGGGAATCAAAAACCTGCGAGGAAAAGGGACATTTGGAGGAATATCATTAGAATTAAATGAATTTGGGACGTCCTTACTTGTGGTGGGTGGTTGGGAGGGCTTAGGGGGCTGCGGCAAGGGTTGTTCTTCCCTTGCTGTGGGTGTGTCTTCTTCCTCCTCCTCAATCAGCAGCTCCACATCCACTTCTAGGCTATGTTTGGACATTTTTAGGTCAGCTCCAACCTCCATAGCACTTTCCAAAGTGATAGCTTCAGTAATTTCAAAGTCTCCCATCGAATTGACAGTAGTTGAGTTGGAGAGTTCACGTTCTTCTTGAATTTGTACCATGAACTCTGCAATCTGCCCAATTTGCTTTTCCAAATGGTCCACCTTTTTGTTTTGGTTTTCTTGTCCCTGAGATAAAGAAGTGAGTAACTCAAGAATTTTATCATTATCCATTGACGAACCTGAACTTGGTTGGGCCGAATATGGTTGAGGCTGTGGTGGTTCATATGGCATTGTATAGAACTCCTCAGATGGTTGCCAATATCCTTCTTGGTGTGAGCCCTGCGTGAAAGAAGATAGTACATCAAGAATTTCATCATAAGTCATGGACATACTTGAATTCGATTGGAATTGTTGTGGGGAAGGCTGTGGTGGCTGCATAGGTCTTGAATAGAGCTCCTCATCTTGCTGCCAATATCCACCTTGTTGAAATTGTTGAGGTTCCCCCCACCTATAATCTGAATAATCTCTCCAATCAGAATTGTAAGCGTTGGAAAACAGGTTGTCCCTTGATTGGTTATGGCCTTGATAACCCCAAGCACCTCCATTCGCAGTGAATTGATGAGTTTGATGTCCTTGCCCATAGGGCACATTAAATGTAGGGGCAGTGTGCATTGTGGTCCTTTCGGCATATTGTGACAATTGAGAAGTAAGTTTCGCCAATTGAGCTTGAATGGTAGCAAAATCCATGTCTTACTTCTCTAGTACCTGAAAATCAAGGAAACAAAACTAAATCAAATATCAAAAGTAAAAGACACAAGCAAAAACAAAGGGGATTAGCTAAAGAAAACAAGAAAACAACACAAAGTCAGAAACTAAAACAAAAACAAAATAAACGAAAAGAAAAGAACCAAGGGATAAGAAAAGTTGCTAATCCCCGGCAACGGCGCCAAAAATTTGATGCAAAATATGTAAGCACACAAATTAAACCTTCTTTTTATCAATTGTAGCAAAGTATGTAAGTAGGGATCGTTCTAGGCCGGGGATTAGGAGGGCTTGCTAAATCACTTGAAAACTGACTCAAAAACTTAAAACAAAGTTAAAATACTAAATTAGACTCAAAGAATGCAAAACTATACTCTAAAACACTAAAACAAACCAAAAGACTCAAAACAGCAAACAAACACTCAAAACTGCCTTAAAAACACAAACTGGCTGTTTTGGACTCTAAACATAATTTTGGACGAAAATAAGTTTTAACTTGACTCAAAACACTCAAAAACACAAACTAAATTGATTTCTAACTAAATTGACACTTCAAAATAAAGGGGGAATTGGTTTTGATGAATTTGAAAACAAAACATAAACTTTGTAAAACAAAACAGATTGTAAAACGAAATTGGTTAAAGTGAATGGATGAAAGGCTGGCTAAGGGGTTCTTCTCCACACATGTCATACTTGCATACAAAACGATTTCTAATTGCAATTCAATAAACCACGAATTCTCAACACTCCAAGTTAATTAGGTCCGCTTAAATTAACTTTCAGATTTCCCTTATGTCAATGAATTGGACAGAAAATGCGCATCACAATCAAATTATTCTTCAAGAGTTCTCTATATGAAAGCGCATACTAGAGATACAATCAAAGATCATTACGTTCAATGGAAATCATAAGTATTGACGAGGCACTTGTAACTATGAAAGCGCATGATACTTATGCCAAGAATTTACTTAACACAATTGAGATCATCAACCTTTACTACTTGTGAATATAAAGTTGTAACGATTAGGTGAAACTTCCTTATATCCTAGCATTAGATTTATGCATACAAACTAAGTTGGCCACCTCAATCAACACACACAAATCAGTTTTAATATGAACAGATAAGTAAATTGAATTCACAATTTATGAAACGCAATTAGAGGTAATCAAGTCATATAGCAAGCATAAACATGGTTTCGAATCACCCCCTAGCCAAGGGGAGTTTAGTTCCTCATACGTACAGAACAAAGAATATTGAATTTAAACATTGAAATCAAAGGAAAGGAAACACCTAAAACTTCCAGCAATTCAAACTTGAATGGCATGCACGTCCCAGGGCTCATTCTCCTCCTCTTTGCTGCGGCACAAGGTCTTGGGACAGGTTTAGGGGGTTATGAATGGTGTAGAAGGCTGGGTTAATGGCTAGGATGGATGTATGGTGCGGCAGAGAGTGGTGGATGATTTCTGGCGTGAATGATGTATATGGAGGTGGTGTGCACGGCAAAGGGTGGAGAAATATATATATATAGGCACCAAAAACCCTAGATGAATCAGATTAGGACTTCTAGAAAGCCAAATCCATCCAGAAATAGGTTCAAAACAATAAGATTTCTAATGGGAAAGGGCCTAAGGTGCGGCAGGTTTGGATAAGGAGGGATAAGGCTTCTAGAAAGCCTTGCAAGGCAAGGAAAAAGGATTCTAGAAGGGAAGGAGACGCCAGATTTTCAAGGTTCTAGAAGGAATGTGTTTTGTGGCAGATTCTGAGGTTTCTAGAAGGATTTGGGGCGCCACTTTTATAGGACAAGGGATAGGACTTCTAGAAATCAGGTTTTAAGTCCCCTAAACTGAAGAAAACAGGTTAGGATAAGATTAGGATAAGATTGGATAAGGTAAGGTAAGATAGGATAAGGATTGGATAAGATAAGATAAGGATTGGATAAGATAAGATAAGATAAGGTTGTTTTAGATAATGTTTTGGATAATTCTCCTTCTTTTGAGCTGATTCCTTATCTTCTTTATCTTTGACTTCTTTCTTCCATCTTCTTAGCTGATTTCAAGCCTTTATATCTTCAATTTCGTCCATCAACTTGCCTCCATGCTTGCACTACCCAATCTTGGCCCAAAAATGCTCTAGAATGCTCCAAATTGCTTCTTTTTGCATACTTGCCCTTAGAACCTGAAAATACATCAAACTAGCTTAAAAGACTACTTTAACTAAGGAAAAACAACATAAATGCACAAGAACAAGCTAACTAAGGTGCATGAATATGCTCCTATCACATGCCTTAGAGAATTCACTCAATTCCTTACAAGTTATGCACTCAATTTTCACACACATTTTCTGACTACACACCCTACACTAAGTATATGTGAGAAGATTGATGTAAACATGAAAACGAACACTCACATATGTTATAGCAAAGAAAGCAATTTCTGGAGTTAATAATGCATATATGAATATGATCTCATGAATGGAATGCTACTACTTAGATGCGAGAACCAGTGACACCATATGCTCATACCAATTCCAAACTCCACATAGTGAAACACACAACACCCAAGATCGAAGTTAAAGGGTTGTAACGGGGCTTGGGGGTGTTGGGTAAGAAGGAAAGGATATGGAAAACAAGGGTTCTTAAAGAATAGCAAGCAAAGCAATGAAATCAACACTTATAATTCACTTTGGAATGCAGAAATTTAACTTTGAACAAAAAGGGGAGATATACACATTTTAGGGCCAAATTTGATGTTTTGGACCCTTTCTTCAACAATCAACACTCTTAAACTCATTATTTCTTCTTTTCAAACTCTTTTTCATTCTTTTCACAACTTTTTCTTTTTCTTTTCTTTTTTCCACGAATTTTCTTTTCATTTTCTCAAACCCGTGCCTTATTACTTTTTTTTGGCACACACACACACACATCCCTTGCCTCACACTTGTTTTTCTGCAAGAAGACAATCAAAAGGAATTGTTTTTAAGTCATGCTTCACTATGCTTTATGAACAAGGGTATGGATGGTCCTAATCTAGGCTAGGTGAGGATAATGTGGTTCACAAAGAAAATAGGCTAAACAAGGCTCAAAGGGGTTTAAACCTACAAAACAAATGATATAGGGGGTTCGGCTGTTTGGCTGTGGTGGTTCACTAAATAACTTCATCTTGATCGTGTGTTATGCAAATCAATGTCAAGCTTTGAATGGAATGGGCATGAGTTCTAGGATTTGGAACTAAATGATGAAACGCCTTCTAAGTAGCAACCAAGCAAAGAATAATGAGATCATGCAACGACTTTAGAAAACAACAAATGCACAGATTATAACTCTCCAAAAGAACGTTTAAGGCTCAAGTCTCACAAGGTTGTAGCGTTAATTTGAGTTCCTTCCTTCAAGCATGTTACAAAAACTGATTTTTTCCTTTTTGTTTGCATGTGAATTCATAAATTATAACCACAACCAAGCATAGACCAAAGAGTAAATCAAACTTTCATCCATGTTTATAACTCTCTTTAACAGTCATGTAATTAAAAACCAAATCCTCATCATTGTGTTGGAAGGTACCTAAGACACAAACACACAAAAACGACACAAAAACAACTCTTTTTGAGTTTTTCAAAACAATTTTTCAAATTTTTATGAGATTTTCGGATTTTTATGTCAAGACATACTAAAACACTCCAAAACAGCTTAAAAACACTTAAAAACAGCAAGGAACAACTTTTGAAGTAATGGGTGATAAAATCCCACGAATTTGCATCAAAAACACTTTGTTACCCCCCCCACACTTAAATCAAACATTGTCCTCAATGTTTCAAGCATAAACTCACACAAAAACAAGCAAACTAACAAACAATGAATCAACAAACTAAACATGGCAGAATAGAAACAATAACAAAGAGAAGGGTTTAGGAACGCAAATCTGGAATTGGAGTGAGTCCTAGGTCTTCCTTTGTTGAATGCATGGGTTGCCTCCCAAGAAGCGCTTGCTTTTACGTCATGCAGGTGGACGATACCTCCAATTAAGCTTCATTGGAGGCCACGGCATGGAATTGATCTTTGAATGGAAGGTGATACTTGAAATGATCCGGCAATGGTTGAAATTCTAGTGTGGGTGCCTGAATCATCAAAATCAGCCAGTTAGTAGAAAACAAAATTGAAATTGGAGAAGATGGCTTACTTGCTTTGTCCGATAAGAACTTAATTACAAACACCACATCATTGAATGTTTCAAGAACTTTGCACTTGGCCAGATTGCATGTGATGGTTGTGACTTGTCCCGTGTCATAAAATTCAACTTCATTGGGCTTTGTTGTCTCATGAACATCCTCTTTGATGCATTCTTCATATGCTCCAGCCACTTCTTGCTCTTGAATTATTCTTCTTGATGTACAAGGTTCTTTGAACACTTCAACACAATCCGAAACTTGATTTGGTGTGCCAAGAATTGGGATATCACTTTTCACCTTTGGAAGGGCTTCCACAATGTCGTTTTCACTCTCATCTGTCTTGGGAATTAAAAACCTGCGAGGAAAAGGTGCATTCGGAGGAATAACATTAGAATGAATTGAGTTTGGAACAATATTACCAGAGTTGGACGGCCTAGGGACTCTAGGAGGCTGCGGCAAGGGTTGTTCTTCCCTTGCCGTGGGTGTGGCCTCCTCCTCCTCTTCTAGCAACAGCAATTCATCCACGTTCAGGCTGTGTTTGGACAGTTTTGGGTCAGCTTCAACCGCTACAGCACTTCCCAAAGTGATAGCTTTGGCGATTTCAAAATCTTCCTTTGAATTTACAATAGTTGAGTTGGAGAGTGCACTTTGTTCTTGAATTTGTCCCATGAATTCTACAATCTCTCCCATTTGATTCTTTAATTCACCCCACTTCTTGTCCTGATCTCTCATCACTTGGGTTTGATTTTGCTGTTCCTGTTCCAAAGGGGTTAGTAATTGAATAATTTGATCATTATCCATGGAAGAACCTGAATGTAGTTGGGACGATTGTGGTGGAGGCTGTGATGGTGCATATGGCCATTGGTAGAACTCCTCAGATGGCTGCGAATATTCTTCTTGTTGTGAGCCTTGCGTCAAAGAAATTAATTCATCAAGAATTTCATTATAATTCATGGACATACTTGAATTCGATTGGAATTGTGGTGGGGAAGGTTGTGGTGGCTGCATAGGTCTTGAATAAAACTCCTCATATGGCTGCCAATAGCCTTCGGGTTGAACTTGTTGAGATTCCCACCACATAGAGTTTGAATGATCACTCAAATCTGAATTGTAAGTGTTGGAAAACATGTTGTCCTTTGATTGATCATAGCCTTGATAACCCCAAGCATCTTCATTCACAGCGAATTGAGCACGTTGATGAGTTTGAGCAGTGTGCATTGTGGTTGTTTCGGCAATCTGGGACAATTGGGAAGTAAGATTTGCCAATTGAGCTTGAATGTTTGCAAAATCCATGTCTTACTCCTCTAGTACCTGAAATCAAAGAAATAAAACTAAATCAAATATCAAAAGTAAAAGACACAAACACAAACACAAACAGAAACAAAGAAAAAAGAAATACACGAAAAGGAAACAAGGGATTAGCAAAGTTGCTAATCCCCGGCAACGGCGCCAAAAATTTAATGCGATGTAAAACAGCACACAAATTAAACCCTCTTGTTGACAATTGTAGTATAGATGCAAGTAGGGATCGTTCTGGACCGGGGATTAGGAGGGCTTGCTAAAACCTCTAAACTGACTCAAAAACATAAAAACAAAGTTAAAAACACTTAACACGACTCAAAGAATGCAAAACTAAACTCTAGGACACTAAAACAACTTTAAAACACTCAAAACTGCCTAAAAACACAAACTGGGCAGTTTTGGACTCTAAACACAATTTTGGACGAAAATAAGTTTTAACTTGACTCAAAACACTCAAAAACACAAACTAAAACAGTTTCTAACTAATATGACTCAACAAGTAAAGGGGGCATTGGGTTTTGACGAATTTGAAAACAAAACAAGAAACTTAAAGTACTAATGAAATCTGCACGAAATTGGGTGAAAACTATGGATGATGGGATAGCTAGGAGGTTCTTCTCCACACATGACACACTTGCATACAAAACGATTTCCAGTTGCTTTCCATAAACCACGAATCCTCAACGCCCCAGATTAACCGTGAATTGCACTAATTAACCCTCAGATTTTCCTAATTTTATTGAATTGGATGATTGCATTCGACAACCCAAAGCATTCCCCACAAGTTCCCTACATGAATTGCATAATAGAGATACAAGCAAAGATCATTAAGTCCTATGAAAATCAAAAGCATTGACGAGGCGCTTGTAACTATGAATTGCATGATACTTATGCCAAGAATTTACTTAACGCGATCGTGACTAGCAACCTTCACTACTTGTGAATATAAGTTCATAACGATTAGGTGAAACTCCTTTATATTCTAGCATCAAATTCATGCATGCAAATTAAGTTGGCCACCTCAATCAACACACTCAAATCAGTTATAATATGAACAGATAAGTAAATTGAATTCACAACTTATGAATCACAACTGGATGTAATCAAATCATATTGCAAGTATAATCATGGTTTCGAATCCCCCCCTTGCTAAGAGGGGTTTAGTTCCTCATACTCACAGAACAAAGATTATTGAATTGAAACATTGAAAACAAAAGAAAGATTACACCTAAAACGTTCCAGCAATCCTAACTCGAATGACAAGCACGTCCAAGGGCTCTCCTCCTTCCTCTTTGCTGCGGCACAAGGGTTGGTGGTGAGTTTTGGGGGTTATGAATGGTGTAATGGACGCAGAGAATCTGTCCAGAGAGCAAGAGAAACTAAATGGTGCCGATGGCTTTATTTATAGGGCTAGGGTTGAAAGGCAATCAGAAAATAATAGGAAAGGTTCAATACTTAGCTATTTTGGTTCCACAATTGAATATGTAAGAAAGAATCAGAATTTCAAAGAGAATAAGAAAGTGAAATTCGGCAGAATATGTAGGAGAGAAAAGGAATGTGTTTTAAAGGTCAGAAATTAAGAGAGAAAGGGAAAGAAGGTGTGGCATTGATTTGTAAGAGAAAAGGAAAGTATTTTTGGGCAGAAAATAGGCAAGAAAACCTCTCCCTTGTGCAGCAAGGATTGCAACAAAAGAGGAATGTGTTTTATGCAGAAAATAGGCAAGTAAGGTGCAGGAATTAAAGAGAGTAGGAAAGGAAATTCGGCAGAATTGTGTAGGACAGATTCAGGAATGTGTTTTGAGGGACAAAATAGGTAAGAATCCTCTCCCCTTGTGTGGCAAGAATTGAAACAAAAGGGAATGTAATTTTGGGTCAGAAAATAGGTAAGAAGAGGATCCCTTCTGCGGCAAGGTTGTGGAAAGACAGGGAAAGGCACTTATGTGGCAGATTTTGGAAGAAAAGGGAAAGGAGATATGGGGCAAGGTTAGGGAAAGGTTCTAGGACTTCTAGAAACATGTAATGAGGCAACCTAACATGTTTTGAAACCCTTTTATGGCTGGAACATAGGTGAAGAAGGTGATAGGAGCATATTTATGCACCTTAGTTAGCTTGTTCTTGTGCATTTATGTTGTTTTTCCTTAGTTAAAGTAGTCTTTTAAGCTAGTTTGATGTATTTTCAGGTTCTAAGGGCAAGTATGCAAAAAGAAGCAATTTGGAGCATTCTAGAGCATTTTTGGGCCAAGATGGGGTAGTGCAAGCATGGAGGCAAGTTAATGGACGAAATTGAAGATATAAAGGCTTGAAATCAGCTAAGAAGATGGAAGAAAGAAGTCAAAGATAAAGAAGATAAGGAATCAGCTCAAAAGAAGGAAAATTATCCAAAACATTATCTAAAACAACCTTATCTTATCTTATCGTATCCAATCCTTATCTTATCTTACCTTATCTTATCCAATCTTATCCTAATCTTATCCTAACCTGTTTTCTTCAGTTTAGGGGACTTAAAACCTGATTTCTAGAAGTCTTATCCCTTGTCCTATAAAAGTGGCGCCCCAAATCCCTCTAGATGCCCCAAAATCTGCCACAAAACACATTCTTTCTAGAACCCTGAAAATCTGGCGCCTCTTTCCCTTCTAGAATCCTTTTTCCTTGCCTTGCAAGGCATTTCCTGCCCTTATCCTATTGTGCCGCACCTCTCAGGCCTTTTCCCTCTTGGATTCTGATTGTTAGGCCCTTTTCCTTGTGGATTTGGGTTCTACAAATCCTTTTCAGAAATTAATTGGACCACAATGTTTTTTCCAAATTAATTGCCGCACCTAGGGCCCTAATTCCTTGTGCAATGCTGAGTCCAAGCCCTAATCTGATTACCCTAGGGTTTGTGGTGCCTATATATATAAGTTTAAAGGGTTGCTGCAGGTTACACACCCTCCATACACATCATTCACGCCAGAAACTCTTCACCACTCTCTGCCGCACCCTTCCTACACCATTCTCCATAGTTTCTGACCTAATTCACTCCCTGCCGCACCATACATCCATCCTAGCCAATAACCCAGCCTTCTACACCATTCATAACCCCCAAAATCTGTCCCAAGACCTTGTACCGCAGCAAAGAGGAGGAGAATGAGCCCTGGGACGTGCATGCCATTCAAGTTTGAATTGCTGGAAGTTTTAGGTGTTTCCTTTCCTTTGATTTCAATGTTTAAATTTAATACTCTTTGTTCTGTGAGTATGAGGAACTAAACCCCCTTTGGCTAGGGGGGATTCGAAACCATGTTTATGCTTGCTATATGATTTAATTACCTCTAATTGCGTTTCATAAGTTGTGAATTCAATTTACTTATCTATTTGAATTAAACTGATTTGTGTGTGTTGGTTGAGAGTGCACGCTTAATTGTCATGCATAAATCTAATACTAGGATATAAGGAAGTTTCACCTAATCGTTACAGAATTATATTCACAAGTAGTAAAGGTTGATGATCTCAATTGTGTTAAGTAAATTCTTGGCATAAGTATCATGCGCTTTCATAGTTACAAGTGCCTCGTCAATACTTATGATTTCCATTGAACATAATGATCTTTGATTGTATCTCTAGTATGCGCTTTCATATAGAGAACTCTTGAAGAATAATTTGATTGTGATGCGCAGTTTCCATCCAATTCATTGGCATAAGGGAAATCTGAGAGTTAATTTAAGCGGACCTAATTAACTTGGAGTGTTGGGAATTCGTGGTTCATTGAATTGCAATTAGAAATTGTTTTGTATGCAAGTATGACATGTGTGGAGAAGAACCCCTTAGCTAGCCTTCCATCCATTGATTTAAACCAATTTCGTTTTACAATCTGTTTTGTTTTACAAAGTTTATGTTTTGTTTTCAATTTCGTCAAAACCAATTCCCCCTTTATTTTGAAGTGTCAAGTTAGTTAGAAATCAATTTAGTTTGTGTTTTTAAGTGTCTGGAGTCAAGTTATAAACTGTTTTCGTCCAAATTCTTCCTTAGTGCTCAAAACTGCCCAGAAAGTGGTTTTAAGGCAGTTTTGAGTGTTTGTTTGCTGTTTTGAGTCTTTTGGTCTGTTTTAGTGTTTTAGAGTATAGTTTTGCATTCTTTGAGTCTAATTTAGTGTTTTAACTTTGTTTTAAGTTTTTGAGTCAGTTTTCAAGTGGTTTAGCAATCCCTCCTAATCCCCGGCCTAGAACGATCCCTACTTACATACTTTGCTACAATTGATAAAAAGAGGGTTTAATTTGTGTGCTTATATATTTTGCATCAGAAGGATTAGGAAACTCTAAGCCAAGAATAGAAACTTTCAAGAATGGAAACCTCCAAGAATAGAAACTTCCAACTTTAGAAACTTTGGCTTCCAATTTTGAACTCTTCATTCTTCATTCAATCCTAAGCTCATTTGATCTTCAATTTCGTCCATCCACTTAACTCCAAGCATGTGCAATCCATTCCAAGCCCAAAACTGCTCCAAAAGGCACCAAAATGCACTTTCTTGCTCTTATAGCCCTTAAAACCTGAAAACACACGAAAATGGCGTAAAAGACTAAAATAACTAAGAACTAACAACCTAAATGCAAGGAAACAAGCTAACTAAGTGATGTAAATATGCTCCTATCACTAAATCTGTCTTACATATTTTGCCGAATTTCACTTTCTTATTCTCTTTGATTTTCTGATTCTTTCTTACCTATTAAATTGTGAGACAAATTAGCTAAGTTATGAACCTTTCCTATTATTTTCTGATTTCCTTTCAACCCTTGCCCTATAAATAAAGCCATCCGCACCATTTAGTCTCTCTCTCTGAACAGATTCTCTGCATCCATTCCATCTACCTATCTACCTATCCATCCTCTACCACCCATCACCACCCATTCTACACACCTTAACCCCTTGTGCCGCAGCTCTACAATGGAAGAAGGAGAGGATTAACTTGAAGTCGTGCCTAGCCATTCAAGACGTTGGATTGCTGGAACGTTTCTAGGTGTAATCTATATTTGTTTTCAATGTTTACTTTAATTTCTCTTTGTTTTGCTGTGAACATGAGGAGCTAAACCCTTTTGGCTAGGGGTGATTTCAAAGCCATGATTATGTGTGCAATTTGAGTTGATAAACCCTTTTGGCTAGGGGTGATTTCAAACCGTTTTGACATGCATAAATCTGCTACTAGAGTATAAGGGAGTTTCACATAATCGTTACAAACTTATATTCACATGTAGTGAAGGTTGCTAGTCACGATCGCGTTAAGTTCAATTCCTAGCATAAGTGACATTATGTCATAGTTGCAAGTGCTTTGTCAATGCTTATGATTTTCATTGAACGTAATGATCTTTGATTGTATCTCTATTATAATGTCATGTAGGGGACTTTTGAAGAATGCTTTGGGTTGTCGAATGATGTCATCCAATCCAATAATACAAGGAAAATCTGAGGGTTAACTAGTGATGTCACGGTTAATTTGGGGCATTGTCGTTCATAATTCAATGAAGGAGTAACTGGAAATTGAGTCGTTTGCATACATGTCATGTGTGGAGAAAGAGCCTCTAGCTAGCCCATCATCCATCTTATTTCCCAAATTCGTTTTAAAAGCTGTTTAGTTTTACAATCTATTTGTTTTACTTAAATTCGTCCAAAACAAAACCCCCATTTACTTTCTTGTTTCAAATAGCTTTAAACTTGTTTTGTTTGTGTTTTTAAGTGTTTTGAGTCAAGCCATAACCTTATTTTCGTCCAAAATTGTGTTTAGTGTCAGAAACTGCCTAGTTAGTGTTTTTAGGCTGTTTTGAGTGTTTTTAGCTTATTTTGAGTCTTGTGAACTTGTCTTCAGTCTTTTGAGTCTTTTCAAACGTTTTTAACTTTGTTTTAATGTTTTTGAGTCAGTTTTGAGGTTTTAGCAAGCCCTCCTAATCCCCGGTCTAGAACAATCCCTACTTGCATCTTTACTACAATTTGACAACAAGAGGGTTTAATTTGTGTGCTTAACTTGTTTCGCATCAGTGACCAACAACCTTCACTACTTGTGAATATAAGTTTGTAACGATTATGTGAAACTCCCTTATATTCTAGCATCGGATTCAAGCATGCAAACTAAGTAGGCCTCCTTAGTCAACATACAAGAATAAGTTATCAATAAAACAGTTAAGCAAATTGCATTCACACTTTATGAAATCACAACAGGAATTAATCAATTCATATTGCAAATATGTTCATGGCTTTGAAATTCCCCATAGCCAAAAGTGTTTAGCTCCTCATGTTCACAGCAAAACAAAGAGAAATTAAATTAAACATTGAAAACAAAGATAGATTACACATAGAAACGTTCCAGCAATCCAACGTCTTGAATGGCTAGGCACGGCTTCAAGTTAATCCTCTCCTTCTTCCTTTGTAGAGCTGTGGCACAAGGGGTTAAGGTGTGTAAAATGGGTGGTGATGGGTGGTAGAGGATGGATAGGTAGATAGGTGGATGGAATGGATGCAGAGAATCTGTTCAGAGAGGGAGAGAGACTAAATGGTGCGGATGGCTTTATTTATAGGGCTAGGGTACTTAGAAAATAATAGGAAAGGTTTAATACTTAGCTATTTTGGTTCCACAATTTAATAGGTAAGAAAGAATCAGAATTTAAAGAGAAATAGGAATGTGAAATTCGGCAGAATTGTGCAGGAGAAAAAAGGAATGTAGGTCAGAAAATAGGAAAGAGAGGCCTCCCTTTGTGAAGTAAGGCTAGGTACTAAAGGGGAAGGTGTTTTCATGACAGAAAATAGGAAAGGCACTCTCCCTTGCACGGCAAGGAAGAGGAAAAGTCAAGGGAGGTGCGGCAAAGGGTAGGAAGGTGCAAGGAAGGTTCAATATGTGTCCTAAAATGCATAGGAGGTCTTCATTGTTGCTGGAACTTAGGGACATTTAGGATTAGGAAAGGTTAAACCAAAATAGGAAACCTTGGCTTAACTTTCCTACTTCAAGTAGGAATCCTTGTTTGAGTAGGAATCCTTGTTCAACTAGGAATCCTTCTTTGATTAGGAATCCTTCGTTGATTAGGAATCCTAACATCTTCAGGTCTTCAATTTTGTCCATTCCTTTAGCTCCAAGCATGTGATATCCATTCCAAGCCCAATTTTTCTCGAAAAGGCTCCAAAATGCACTTTCTTGCATACTTTGTCTATAGAACCTGAAATTGCACGAAAATGACTTAAAAGACTAAAATAACTAAGAACTAACAACCTAAATGCAAGGAAACAATCTAACTAAGTGATGTAAATATGCTCCTATCAAATACCTGATGTGAGAATTACTTGACACTCAAATTAAAACCCTATCGACGTAGTATATGAAAGTAGGGATCGTTTAAGGCCGGGGATTAGAAGGGATGCTAATCTATACAAATTAAACTCTAAAACACTAAAACTGGACTCTAGACAATGAAAACAGGTACTATGGATCAATCTGAACGAATTTTAACTCTAGACAACCTAACTTGACTCAAATAACACAAAACAAACTTAAAACAACAAATAAAACTCAACTAGGCAGATTCTAGACACTAGAGACTCAAAACAGCAAAACTAACTTAAGCAGACTCAAAACAGGTTCTATGAAGTGAATTGGATGACTTTTGGACAAGTTAGACTCAAAACACTAAAAGGGGACAGATTTGGACGAATTTAAACAAACTAAGACTCAATTAAGAACGAAGGGGGTTTTTTGGACGAATTAAGCAAAACTAAGCAGATTTAAGCAAACAAAGTAAATTGAAAGAGATAAAGGTGAATTCAGGGGTGAAAACTAGTTAGAGGGTTCTTCTCCACACATGAACATATGCATACAAATTGATTTCCAGTTATTCTTTCGATAAACCATGAATGACAATGCTTTGAATTAATTGTATTGCACTAATTAATTCCCAGATTTCCCTAAGTTCATTGAATTGAATGGATAACGCATCACAACCAAATTATTCTTATCAAGTTCCCTAACTATGGAATACGCATGATAGAGATACATATCAAAGATCATTAAGCTCCATGGAAATCATAAACATTGACAAGGCATTCATAACTATGGAATACGCATGTTACTCCTGCCTTGGATTTACTTAACATGATTGTGACTAGCAATCTTTACTACTTGTGAATATAAGTTCCTAACGATTAGGTGAAATTTCCTTATATCCTAGCATCAAATTCGTGCATGTAAACTAAGTAGGCATCCTTAATCAACACACAAGAACAAGTTCTTCATAAAACAGATAAGTAAATCACATTCATAATTTATGAAACAATAACTGAAGGTAATCAATTCATATCAAACATATGTCCATGGCTTTGAATCCACCTCTAACTAAAACGAAATTAGTTCCACATGTTCAACATAATTGAAAAACAAATGAAATTAAACATAGAAACGAAACAAGAGAAGAAAGAGCTCCTTCTTCTCCAATGGAAGCCACGGCAAGGCCTTATCTTCCCTTCTCTGCAGCAAAATATGGATTTCTGAATGTATATGGGGGTGTAGAATTCGTATGGATGGGTGGTGTCTGCGGCAGGGCTTGGGAATATGTATATATAGCATGGCAAACCCTAGGGAAATCAGTTTAGGACTTGGACTTAGCAGAAAAATAGGATTAGGGTGCGGCAATTAATTTGGAAAAGGAATTGTGGTCTAATTAATTTCTGAAAATGATTTGTAGAACCCAAATCCACAAGGAAAAGGCCTAACAATCAGAATCCAAGAGGGAAAGGGAGTGAAAACCCACGGTACAAAGGGATAAGGCAGGGAATGCCTTGCAAGGCAAGGAAAAAGGATTCTAGAAGGGAAGGAGACGCCAGATTTTTAGGCTTCTAGAAAGAATGTGTTTCTGGGCAGATTTTGGGGTTTCTAGAAGAGTTTGGGGCGCCACTTTTGTAGGGGAATGGATAGGACTTCTAGAAATCAGGTTTTAAGTCCCCTAAACTGAAGAAAACAGGTTAGGATAAGATTAGGATAAGATAAGGTAAGACAAGATAAGGATTGGGTAAGATAAGTTAAGATAAGGTTGTTTGGATAATGTTTTGGATAATTCTCCTTCTTTTGAGCTGATTCCTTATCTTCTTTATCTTCAATTTCTTTCTTCCATCTTCTTAGCTGATTTCAAGCCTTTATATCTTCAATTTCGTCCATCAACTTGCCTCCATGCTTGCACTACCCAATCTTGGCCCAAAAATGCTCTAGAATGCTCCAAATTGGTTCTTTTTGCCATCTTGACACTTTGAACCTACAAACACACGAAAATAGCTTAAAATACAAAATTAACTAAGAACTAACAACGTAAATGCATGAAAACAAGCTAACTAAGTCGCATAAATATGCTCCTATCAAATTCCCCCACACTTAGCTTTTGCTAGTCCTCAAGCAAAACGAAACAAAACAAACGAAACAAACACCAAACAAACTAGACCTTCCAACTTTCACCTCAGGGATTTCCAACATACATGACATATTTAAGATCATCATAACCATAGCTTTTAGTCTTCCCCACCCTTTAGTACATACTTAACCACAGTCACCATCCATTAGCTCTCATCTAACCAATTAAAACAATGTTTTGAATGTAGTAACATGCCTTAGAGAATTCACTCAATTCCTCACTAGGTACACTCTTATTTTCACTCAGATTTTCTAACTACACTCCCTATACTAAGTATATGTGAGAAGATTGATGTAAACATGAAAACGAACACTCACATATGTTTATAAAAAAGAAAGCAATTTCTGGAGTTAATAAACATGTTTAGATATGATCTCATGAATGGAATGCCACTACTTAGATGCGAGAACCAGGGATACCATATGCTCGTACCAATCCCAAACTCCACATATTGAAACACACAACACTCAAGATTGAAGTATAGGGTTGTAACGGGGCTAAGGGTATTGTCTAACAAAGAAACGTAAGGAAAACAAACGTTCTTAAAGCAAAAGCAAGCAAAGTAATGAATATGACACTTAGAACTCCCTTTCTTGAATGCAGCTGCACACTTTGATACATAAGGGGAAGATCACACATATTTAGGGCCAATTTCAACTTTTTGGACCCTTTCTTCAACATCCAACATTTGTGAGCTTATTCTCACTTATTTTGAACACTTTTCATACTTTTTTTCACAAACTTTTCTTCTTTTTCTTTCTTTTTTTCACGAATTTTTCTTCTTTTTTTTTTTTTTTTTTTTTTCTGCTTCTTCACCCGTGCCTCTTTGATACTTTGTTGGCACACAATCAGACACATAAATCCCTTCCCCCACACTTGTTTGCTGCCTAATAACGAACAAAGGGAATTCACTCTAGGTCATGCTTAGCTACGCCTTAAGAACAAGGGTAAGGATGGTCCTAATCTAGGCTAGGTAGGGATATTGTGGGTAAACAAAGAACATAGGCTAAACAAGGCTCAAAAGGGTTAAACCTACAATACATATGCAAAGGGTTAGGCTTTTTGGCTCTGGTTTTAAACTAAACAACTTCATCTTGATTATGTGTTATGCTAATTAATTTCATGCTTTGAATGAAACGGGTATGAGTTCTAGTATTTGGAACTAAATGATGAAACGCCTTCTAAGTAGCAACCAAGCAAAGAATAATGAGATCATGCAACGACTTTAGAAAACAACAAATGCACAGATTTTTAACTCTCCAAAGAACGTTTTAAGCTCAAGTCTCTCAGGGTTGTAGCGTTAGTTTGAGATTCTTCCTTCAAGCATGTTACAAAAACTGATTTTTTCTCTTTTTGATTAAACATGAATTCATGAACTATAACCATAATCAAGCATAAACCAAAGAGCAATTCAAACATCCATCCATGTTTATAACGTTCCTTAATAGTCATGCAATTAAAAACCAAATCCTCATCATTGTGTTGGAAGGTACCCTAAGACACAAACAAACACACAAAAACAACTCTTTTTGGGTTTTTCAAAACAATTTTTCAAATTTTTATGGGATTTTCGGATTTTCTTTTCAAAACACACTAAAAGACTCCAAAACAGCTTAAAAACACTTTAAAAACACTGAAAACAACATTCAAAGTGATAGGTGATAAAAACCCACGAATTTCATGTAAAAACACTTTGTTACCCCCCCACACTTAAATCAAACATTGTCCTCAATGTTTCAAGCATAAACTCACACAAAAGCAAGCAAATAACACAACTAACACACATAACAGATATGGCAAAACAAAAGCAATAAAGAGAGAGAGTTTAAGAACGCAAATCTGGTTTTGGAGCTAGAATTCCTTCGTTCTCTCGTTTGAACACATGGGTTGCCTCCCAAGAAGCGCTTGCTTTAACGTCTTCCAGCCGGACGATACTTCCATTTAAGTTCCCATGGTACCCACAGCATGCAGAGGTAGTTCTTCCACCACATGCTCCTCAAACAGCTCGTGCATTGGATCTTTGAATGGTAAGGGATAGTGATCCTTCCGGATTGTGGCATTGAACATCCTAAAATCATTGTAATCATGCCCACCAACTTGGATTTGATTGGGAATCTGCACCATACAAGGTAACAACCTATTAGTTGAAATGGGAATCGAATCTGGAATATATGGCTTACCAATGTACTGCAATGAAGTGGCAGCACTATGAACATTCTTCCCCATGATATTTTCGACCAATTGGGGCATTTTGAGGGCAGTGGCTGTATGGTCCTTGTGCTCCACTCCAATTCCCTCGTTTTGTATGGTTCTTGATGTATCCTTTGTGCTTGAACGGTCCGGCCCTATCTTTTTTATTTTATCCATGGCAAAACAAGAACGAACAACGTTAGGATTCTCAACAGACTTAGAAACATGAAATTTAATCTTATCACTACCAAACTTCATAGTTAACGTTCCCTTGGCCACATCAATCTTGGTTTGGGCTGTTTTCATGAATGGTCGGCCAAGTAAGAGTGGTAATGGATGGGAATGGTCTGAATCCTCCATGTCAAGCACATAGAAATCTGCAGGAAAAATCAAGTGGTCTACCTGCACCAAAACATCTTCCAAAACTCCTTTTGGGTATGCATTAGATCAATCGGCTAATTGGATAATAACACCATCATTTTTAAGCTCTCCTAAATTCATAGATGCATAAACAGAATATGGCATGACATTTATTGATGCACCTAAGTCTAACATGGCAGATTCAAAACGAGTATTTCCAATAACACAAGGAATTGTAAAACTACCCGGATCTTTGCATTTAGGGGGTAATTTCCTTTGTAAAACAGCAGAGACATTCTCACTTACTTGAACCACTTCTTTGTTAGAAATCCTTCTCCTTGTTGTACAAAGCTCTTTCAAAAACTTAGCATACCTTGGGACCTGCTTTATTGCATCAAGGAGTGGGATATTGACTTGAACTTTCCGGAATGTCTCTGGAATATCTTTTTCAGCATCCTCTTTCTTTGATTGCCGCAACCTGCCAGGAAAGGGCACAATTAGTGGAGTAGAGCTAGAAGAATTCATATTGGAACTTACCTTGATGGTTGGGGATGGTTTAGAAGTGGGAATTGGCTGCGGCAAGGATTGTGCATTCCTTGCCGTGGGTTTGGGTGATTCATAATCCTCCAATTGCAGCTTCGTGTCCTCTTCTTGACTTGATCTAGATGGTAGTGAATCAGTTCCAACCTGCTTACCACTTCTCAACGTGATTGCTTGGGCGGTTTCAAATCCTCCGTTGGGATTAACAACGGTTGAACTAGGCAATCTGCCTTGTTCTCTGAATTGGCCCATGAATTCAGCCATTTGCCCCATTTGTTTCTTCAATTCGGCCACCTTTTTAGCTTGATTCTTTATGCTCTGTATGTCCTGCGTCAAAGAGGTTAGTACTTGAAGAACTTTATCATTATCTAACAACGAACCTGAATTGGTTTGGGCCGAAATTGGTTGAGGTTGTGGGGCTGCATACGGCCTTGGAAACATCCCAGGGGGCTGTCTAAATCCGCTTTGTGGATGTGCTTGTTGAGAGTCTCTCCACTTGAAGTTTGGATGATCTCTCCATCCCGGATTGTATGTATTGGAAAAGGGGTCACCACGGTTTTGGTATTGATTCCCAAAACCCATGGCATTGAGTGTCTCCCACCCTCCATTCTCTATCAATTGTGGGCACTTATCCATGGGATGTCCTTGCATGGAGCACATGCCACAAGAAGCCACGGTTTGCACTTTTGGTCCTTCAACAACCTGAGAAAGAAGAGTGGTAAGGTTAGCCATTTGATTTTGAAGTTCGGTTATAGCACTTACCTCATTCACTTGGTGTTGCCGTGGAATGCTCCTTTGTCCAACACCTTCGTATTGTTGAGCGTTCAACGCTCGATTAGCAATCAAGGTCTTTGCAGCCGTGGGGGTCTTGTCCACCAAGGCTCCTCCCACTGAGGCATCTAACATTTGACGTTCGATTGGTAGAAGTCCCTCATAGAAGTATTGTAGGAGAAGTTCCTCCTTCATCTGATGCTGTGGACATGAAGCAACAAGAGATTTAAAACGTTCATAATACGTAGGAAAAGACTCACCTTCTTCTTGCTGAATTCCACTTATCCTTTTTCGTATGGTGATGACTCGAGAAGTTGGGAAAAACTTCTCCAAGAAAGCCCGTTTCATGCTCTCCCACGATGTGACAGTTCCGGGAGCCAATTCATACAACCAATCCTTCGCCTTTTCCAAGAGAGAAAAGGGAAAGGCCTTCATCTTCAAAATACTCCCATCGACATTGACGGGGGTCATGCTTGAACACACCACTTCGAATTCTTTCAAGTGTTTGTTCGGATCTTTCATGGACAACCCGTGGAATTTGGGGATGTGGTGCAACAAGCTAGACTTCAATTCGAATTCGTCAGTCTTGCCCTCGGCCGCCTTAGGATATTGAATGCATAAAGGGGTTGCATTGTCCAATCCCGAGGCTGAAAGTTCCTTGATCGTTCGATTATCTGCAGCCATGTCTTGCTCCTCTTCCAAATCCTTTTCAATTTCAACTTCAGATTCGGAATTAGAACTTGAACTAAGTAGATCAGGTTCTGGGTGCTTCATTTTCCTTCTCAAATCTCGTTCAAAGTCGTTGTTAAAATCCAAGATATGTACGTGAACGGGTTAAGAACTTTGAGTCATACACTAGTACCTAAAACAAAGAGAGCAAAACAAATCAGAAAACTAAGCAAAACAAAAACAAAAACAAGTTAAAATACACGGCAGAAACTAGGGAGATTAGCAAGTTTGCTAATCCCCGGCAACGGCGCCAAAATTTGATGTGAGAATTACTTGACACTCAAATTAAAACCCTATCGACGTAGTATATGAAAGTAGGGATCGTTTAAGGCCGGGGATTAGAAGGGATGCTAATCTATACAAATTAAACTCTAAAACACTAAAACTGGACTCTAGACAATGAAAACAGGTACTAGTACTATGGATCAATCTGAACGAATTTTAACTCTAGACAACCTAACTTGACTCAAATAACACAAAACACACTTAAAACAACAAATAAAACTCAACTAGGCAGATTCTAGACACTAGAGACTCAAAACAGCAAAACTAACTTTAGCAGACTCAAAACAGGTTCTATGAAGTGAATTGGATGACTTTTGGACAAGTTAGACTCAAAACACTAAAAGGGGACAGATTTGGACGAATTTAAACAAACTAAGACTCAATTAAGAACTAAGGGGGTTTTTTGGACGAATTAAGCAAAACTAAGCAGATTTAAGCAAACAAAGTAAATTGAAAGAGATAAAGGTGAATTCAGGGGTGAAAACTAGTTAGAGGGTTCTTCTCCACACATGAACATATGCATACAAATTGATTTCCAGTTATTCTTTCGATAAACCATGAATGACAATGCTTTGAATTAATTGTATTGCACTAATTAATTCCCAGATTTCCCTAAGTTCATTGAATTGAATGGATAACGCATCACAACCAAATTATTCTTATCAAGTTCCCTAACTATGGAATACGCATGATAGAGATACATATCAAAGATCATTAAGCTCCATGGAAATCATAAACATTGACAAGGCATTCATAACTATGGAATACGCATGTTACTCCTGCCTTGGATTTACTTAACATGATTGTGACTAGCAATCTTTACTACTTGTGAATATAAGTTCCTAACGATTAGGTGAAATTTCCTTATATCCTAGCATCAAATTCGTGCATGTAAACTAAGTAGGCCTCCTTAATCAACACACAAGAACAAGTTCTTCATAAAACAAATAAGTAAATCACATTCATAATTTATGAAACAATAACTGAAGGTAATCAATTCATATCAAACATATGTCCATGGCTTTGAATCCACCTCTAACTAAAACGAAATTAGTTCCACATGTTCAACATAATTGAAAAACAAATGAAATTAAACATAGAAACGAAACAAGAGAAGAAAGAGCTCCTCCTTCCCCAATGGAAGCCACGGCAAGGCCTTATCTTCCCTTCTCTGCAGCAAAATATGGATTTCTGAATGTATATGGGGGTGTAGAATTCGTATGGATGAGTGGTGTCTGCGGCAGGGCTTGGGAATATGTATATATAGCATGGCAAACCCTAGGGAAATCAGTTTAGGACTTGGACTTAGCAGAAAAATAGGATTAGGGTGCGGCAATTAATTTGGAAAAGGAATTGTGGTCTAATTAATTTCTGAAAAGGATTTGTAGAACCCAAATCCACAAGGAAAAGGCCTAACAATCAGAATCCAAGAGGGAAAGGGAGTGAAAACCCACGGCACAAAGGGATATGGCCGGGAATGCCTTGCAAGGCAAGGAAAAAGGATTCTAGAAGGGAAGGAGACGCCAGATTTTTAGGCTTCTAGAAAGAATGTGTTTCTGGGCAGATTTTGGGGTTTCTAGAAGAGTTTGGGGCGCCACTTTTGTAGGGGAATGGATAGGACTTCTAGAAATCAGGTTTTAAGTCCCCTAAACTGAAGAAAACAGGTTAGGATAAGATTAGGATAAGATAAGGTAAGATAAGATAAGGATTGGGTAAGATAAGTTAAGATAAGGTTGTTTGGATAATGTTTTGGATAATTCTCCTTCTTTTGAGCTGATTCCTTATCTTCTTTATCTTCAATTTCTTTCTTCCATCTTCTTAGCTGATTTCAAGCCTTTATATCTTCAATTTCGTCCATCAACTTGCCTCCATGCTTGCACTACCCAATCTTGGCCCAAAAATGCTCTAGAATGCTCCAAATTGCTTCTTTTTGCCATCTTGACACTTTGAACCTACAAACACACGAAAATAGCTTAAAATACAAAATTAACTAAGAACTAACAACGTAAATGCATGAAAACAAGCTAACTAAGTCGCATAAATATGCTCCTATCAATACCCCCACACTTAGCTTTTGCTAGTCCTCGAGCAAAACAAAAGAAACAAAAGAAACAAAACACAATCTAAACCTTCCAACATTTGCCTTAGGAATTTCCAATGCACATGGCATATTAAAATTTTTTACTTGCACAGAGTCATCCTTACACTTGAGCACATACTTAATTATAGTCACCATTCACTAGCTCGCATTTAATCAATTAAAACAACATTTTGAATGTAGTAACATGCCTTAGAGAATTCACACAATTCCTTACTAGATATGCACTCAATTTTCACTCCGATTTTCTGACTACACACCCTACACTAGGTATATGTGAGAAGATTGATGTAAACATGAAAACGAACACTCACATATGTTATAGGAAAGAAAACACTTTTTTGAAATTATTAATCAACATGTATATGATCTCATGAATGGAATGCTACTACTTAGATGCGAGAACCAGTGATGCCATATGCTCATACCAATTTCAAACTCCACAAATTGAAACACACAACACTCAAGATTGAAGTTAAGGGTTGTAACGGGGCTAAGGGCGTTTGGCTAAGAAAGAAAGACAAGGAAAAACAAAGGTTCTTAAAGAAATAGTAAGCAAAGCAATGAAATCAACACTTAGAATTCACTTTTGAATGCAGAAGTCAACTTTAAACACAAAAGGGAAGATTTACACACTCTAGGGCTGAATTTTGATGTTTTGGTACTTCCTTGAACAATCAACACTTGTGAGCTCATTCTCACTTATTTTTCAACTCTTTTTCATTCTTTTCACAACTTTTTCTTTTTCTTTTCTTTTCTACCCGTGCCTTATTAAGGACTTTGGCACACACACACACACACAAAAATCACTTCCTCAACACTTGTTTTTCTGCAAAAGTTCAACAAAAGGAATTCCATCGAAATTATGCTTTACTATGCTTCAAGAACAAGGGTATGGATGGTCCTAATCTAGGCTAGGTGAGGATAGTGTGGGCTAACAAAGAAAATAGGCTAAATAAGTCTCAACGGGGTCAAACCTACAAAACATATGACAAAGGGGTTCGGCTTTTTGGTGATAGGAGCATATTTATGCGACTTAGTTAGCTTGTTTTCATGCATTTACGTTGTTAGTTCTTAGTTAATTTTGTATTTTAAGCTATTTTCGTGTATTTGTAGGTTCAAAGTGTCAAGATGGCAAAAAGAAGCAATTTGGAGCATTCTAGAGCATTTTTGGGCCAAGATTGGGTAGTGCAAGGATGGAGGCAAGTTGATGGACGAAATTGAAGATGTAAAGGCTTGAAATCAGCTAAGCAGATGGAAGAAAGAAGTCAAAGATAAAGACGATAAGGAATCAGCTCAAAAGAAGGAGAATTATCCAAAACATTATCCAAACAACCTAATCTTATCTTATCTTACCCAATCCTTATCTTATCTTACCTTATCTTATCCTAATCTTATCCTAACCTGTTTTCTTCAGTTTAGGGGACTTAAAACCCGATTTCTAGAAGTCCTATCCATTCCCCTACAAAAGTGGCGCCCCAAACTCTTCTAGAAACCCCAAAATCTGCCACAAAACACATTCTTTCTAGAACCCTATAAATCTGGCGTCTCCTTCCCTTCTAGAATCCTTTTTCCTTGCCTTGCAAGGCATTCCCTGCCCTTATCCTATTGTGCCGCACCTTAGGCCCTTTCCCATTAGAAATCTGATTGTTTTGAACCTATTTCTGGATGGATTTGGCTTTCTAGAAGTCCTAATCTGATTCATCTAGGGTTTTTGGTGCTTATATATATATATATTTCTCCCCCCTTGCCGCAGACACCACCCCATATACCCATCCATACGAATTCTACACCCCCATATACATTCAGAAATCCATATTTTGCTGCAGAGAAGGGAAGACAAGGCCTTGCCGTGGCTTCCATTAGAGAGGGAGGAGTTCTTTCTTCTCTTGTTTCGTTTCTATGTTTAATTTAATTTGTTTTTCAATTATGTTGAACATGTGGAACTAATTTCGTTTTAGTTAGAGGTGGATTCAAAGCCATGGACATATGTTTGATATGAATTGATTACCTTCAGTTATTGTTTCATAAATTATGAATGTGATTTACTTATCTGTTTTATGAAGAACTTGTTCTTGTGTGTTGATTAAGGAGGCCTACTTAGTTTACATGCATGAATTTGATGCTAGGATATAAGGGAATTTCACCTAATCGTTATGAACTTATATTCACAAGTAGTAAAGATTGCTAGTCACAATTGTGTTAAGTAAATCCTAGGCAAGAGTAACATGCGTATTCCATAGTTATGAATGCCTTGTCAATGTTTATGATTTCCATGGAACTTAATGATCTTTGATATGTATCTCTATCATGCGTATTCCATAGTTAGGGGACTTGATAAGAATAATTTGGTTGTGATGCGTTATCCATTCAATTCAATGAACTTAGGGAAATCTGAGAATTAATTAGTTCTATACAATTAATTTGGAGCATTGTCATTCATGGTTTATCGAAAGAATAACTGGAAATCGATTTATATGCATATGTTCATGTGTGGAGAAGAACCCTCTAACTAGTTTTCACCCCTGAATTCACCTTTATCTCTTTCAATTTACTTTGTTTGCCTAAATCTGCTTAGTTTTGCTTAAATCGTCCAAAAACCCCCTAGTTCTTAATTGAGTCTTAGTTTGTTTAAATTCGTCCAAATCTGTCCCCTTTTAGTGTTTTGAGTCTAACTAGTCCAAAAGTCATCCAATTCACCCCTTAGAACCTGTTTTGAGTCTGTTTAAGTTAGTTTTGTTGTTTTGAGTCTATTTAGCCTGTTTTGAGTCTCTAGTGTCTAGAATCTGTCTAGTTGAGTTTTATTTATTGTTTTAAGTTTGTTTTGGTTTGTTTGAGTCAAGTTAGGTTGTTTTAGGTTGTCTAGAGTTAAAATTCGTTCAGATTGATCACTAGTACTTGTTTTCATTGTCTAGAGTCCAGTTTAGTGTTTTAGAGTTTAATTTGTATAGATTAGCATCCCTTCTAATCCCCGGCCTTAAACGATCCCTACTTTCATATACTATGTCGATACGGTTTTAATTTGAGTGTCAAGTAATTCTCACTTCATTTGGCTGTGGCTTACTAAACAACTTCATCAGGATATGTGTTATGCACTTCAATATCATGCTTTGAATGAAACGGATATGAGTTCTAGTATTTGGATCTAAAGTGATGAAAATGCATTCTAAGTATCAACCAAGCATTCTTCAAAACTTCCCTACATGACATCATAATAGAGATACAATCAAAGATCATTACGTTCCATGAAAAACATAAGCATTGACAAAGCATTCGTAACTATGACATCATGATACTCATGCTAGGAATTTAAATTAACGCAATCGTGACCAGCAACCTTCACTACTTGTGAATATAAGTTTGTAACGATTATGTGAAACTCCCTTATATTCTAGCATCAGATTCAAGCATGCAAACTAAGTAGGCCCCCTTAATCAACATACAAGAATAAGTTATCAATAAAACAGTTAAGCAAATTGCATTCACACTTTATGAAATCACAACTGAAATTAATCAATTCATATTGCAAATATGTTCATGGCTTTGAAATTCTCCCTAGCCAAAAGGGTTTAGCTCCTCATGTTCACAGCAAAACAAAGAGAAATTAAATTAAACATTGAAAACAAAGATAGATTACACCTAGAAACGTTCCAGCAATCCAACGTCTTGAATGGCTAGGCACGGCTTCAAGTTAATCCTCTCCTTCTTCCTTTGTAGAGATGCGGCACAAGGGGTTAAGGTGTGTAGAATGGGTGGTGATTGGTGGTAGAGGATGGATAGGTAGATAGGTGGATGGAATGGATGCAGAGAATCTGTTCAGAGTGGGAGAGAGACTAAACGATGCGGATGGCTTTATTTATAGGGCTAGGGTACTCAGAAAATAATAGGAAAGGTTCAATACTTAGCTATTTTGGTTCCACAATTTAATAGGTAAGAAAGAATCAGAATTTAAAGAGAAATAGGAATATGAAATTCGGCAGAATTGTGTAGGAGAAAAAAGGAATGTGTTTAAAGGTCAGAAAATAGGAAAGAGAGGCCTCCCTTTGTGCAGCAAGGCTAGGTACTAAAGGGGAAGGTGTTTTCATGACAGAAAATAGGAAAGGCACTCTCCCTCGCACGGCAAAGAAGAGGAAAAGTTAAGGGAGGTGCGGCGAAGGGTAGGAAGGTGCAAGGAGGGTTCAATATGTGTCCTAAAATGCATAGGAGGTCTTCATTGTTGCTGGAACTTAGGGACATTTAGGATTAGAAAAGGTCAAACCAAAATAGGAAACCTTGGCTTAACTTTCCTACTTCAAGTAGGAATCTTTGTTTGAGTAGGTGATAGGAGCATATTTATGGGACTTAATTGGCTTGTTCTTGTGAATTTATGTTGTGTTTCCTTAGTTATTTTAGTGTTTAAAGTCATTTTCGTGTGTTTTCAGATTCTAAGGACAAAGTATGCAAGAAGATGGATTTTGGAGCTTTTTGGAGCAAAATTGGGCTTGGAATGGATATCACATGTTTGGAGCAAAAGGAATGGACGAAATTGAAGACTTGAAGATGTTAGGATTCCTAATCAACGAAGGATTCCTAATTGAAGAAGGATTCCTAATTGAAGATAGATTCCTAGAAGCATGAGGATTCCTACTCAAACAAGGATTCCTACTTGAAGTAGGAAAGTTAAGCCAAGGTTTCCTATTTTGGTTTGACCTTTCCTAATCCTAAATGTTCCTAAATGTCAGCAACTTTGAAGGCTTCCTATGCATTCTAGGACACAAATTGAAGGACTTAGACCACCTAAGGACCCTTGCCGCACCCTTTGGACCTTCCCTCTTCCTTGCCGTGCAAGGGGGAGTTCTTTCTTTCCTATTTCTTGCATTTAAAGCACATTCCCTTTTTAATTTAGATCCTTGCCGCAAATCGCTTGCACTTTCGCTTAGTTTTCTGATTTTGTTTCCTCTTTCTAGAGTTTTTGACTTAATTTCTGTTTAGCTAAATAACCTAGGGTTTTAATTCCTGAAACCTTTAAAATAAACTTCCTTGTTGCAGCCACAAATCATCATGCATTCACCCATTCACGCCAGAAATCATTCACCACTCTCTGCCGCACCCTTCCTTCACCATTCTCCATAGTTTCTGACCTTAAACAACCCTTGCCGCACCATACATCCATCGCAGCCATAAACCCAGCCTTCTACACCATTCATAACCCCACAAACTCACCACCAAACCTGGTGCCGCAGCAAAGAGGAAGGAGGAGAGCCCTTGGACGTGCCTGCCATTCAAGTTAGGATTGCTGGAATGTTTAGGTGTAATCTTTCTTTTGTTTTCAATGTTTCAATTCAATAATCTTTGTTCTGTGAGTATGAGGAACTAAACCCCTCTTAGCTAGCGGGGAATTCGAAACCATGGTTATACTTGCAATATGATTTGATTACATCCAGTTGTGATTCATAAGCTGTGAATTCAATTTACTTATCTGTTGAATTAAAACTGATTTGTGTGTGTTGGTTGAGAGTGCACGCTTAATTTTCATGCATAAATCTGATGCTAGGATATAAGGGAGTTTCACCTAATCGTTATGAACTTATATTCATAAGTAGTGAAGGTTGCTGGTCACAATTGTGTTAAGTAAATTCTTGGCATGAGTATCATGCACTTTCATAGTTACGAGTGCCTCGTCAATACTTATGATTTTCATTGAACTTAATGATCTTTGATTGTATCTCTCTCATGCGCTTTCATGTAGAGAACTTTTGAAGAATAATTTGATTGTGATGCGCTTTTTCCATCCAATTCAATGACATGAGGAAAATCTAAGGGTTAATTTAAGCGTACCTAATTAATCTGGGTGTTGAGAATTCGTGGTTTATTGAAAAGCAACTGGAAATCGTTTTGTTTGCAAGTGTGTCATGTGTGGAGAAGAACCTCCTAGCTAGCCCATCATCCATAGTTTCACCCAAATTCGTGCAGATTCCATTAGTTCTTTACTTTACTTGTTTTGTTTTCAAATTCGTCAAAACCTAATCCCCATTTACTTTGTTGAGTCATATTAGTTAAAAACTGATTTAATTTGTGTTTTTAAGTGTCTTGAGTCAAATTAAAGTCTACTTTCGTGCAAGTAGTGTTTAGAGTCCAAAACTGCCCAGTTTGTGTTTTTAGGCAGTTTTGAGTGTTTTTGTGCTGTTTTGAGTCTTTTGAGTTGTTTTAGTGTTTTAGACTATAGTTTTACATTCTTTGAGTCTAGTTTAGTGTGTTAACCTTTGTTTTTACGTTTTTGAGTCAGTTTCAAGTGTTTAGCAATCCTTCCTAATCCCCAGTCTAGAACGATCCCTACTTGCATCTACATTACAATTGTCAACAAGAGGGTTTAATTTGTGTGCTTATATATTTCGCATCAAATTTTTGGCGCCATTGCCGGGGATTAGCAACCTTGCTAATCCCTTGGATCTTTTCTTTCTGTTTACTGTTAATTTGTTTCAGTTCTGACTTTGTTTTGTTTCTTGTTTTTAGGTACTAGTTTATGACTCTGAGTTCTCAAGCTGTTCATAAGAATATCTTGGACTTTGACGACGATTTTGAGAGGACTTTGAGAAGGCAGAGGAACCAGGAAGAATCTAATCCACCTAGCCTTGAACCTGAGCTTGAAGAACCAGTGCTAGAAGAGGAAGAAGAGCCCACGGCTCAAGTGTTGGAGGAAGTACAAGCCATGGCAGCGGACAATCGAACAATCAAGGAGCTCTCTGCTTCGGGATTCGCCAATGCCGCCCCCCTATGTATTCAATACCCTAGGGCTGCCTAAGACAAGACTGATGAGTTTGAATTGAAGTCCAATTTGTTGCACCACATCCCGAAGTTCCATGGGCTGTCCATGGAGGATCTAAACAAGCACTTGAAAGAGTTCGAAGTGGTGTGTTCAAGCATGACCCCTATCAATGTCGATGGAAGCATATTGAAGATGAAAGCTTTTCCATTCTCTCTAATGGACAAAGCCAAATATTGGTTGTATGAATTAGCTCCCAGAACTGTCACATCTTGGGAGAGCATGAAACGGGCGTTTCTGGAGAAGTTTTTCCCAACTTCTCGAGGCATTATTCTACGCAAAAGGATTAGTGGCATTCAGCAAAATGAAGGTGAATCATTTCCTACTTATTATGAACGTTTTAAAACTCTTGTTGCTTCATGTCCACAGCATCAAATGAAGGAGGAGCTTCTTCTTCAATATTTCTACGAAGGGCTTCTACCCATTGAACGTCAAATGCTAGATGCCTCAGCGGGAGGAGCTTTGGTGGACAAAAGCCCCACGGCTGCCAAGACCTTGATTGCTAACCAAGCATTGAACGCTCAACAATATGAAGGTGTTGGACAAAGAAGTAACTCACGGCAGCAAGTAAATGAGGTAAGTGCCGTTTCTGATTTGCAATCTCAAATCACTAACCTTACTTCTACGTTTTCGCAGTTTATAGAAGGATGTAAAACGCAAGGAACCTCCAATGTGTGTGGCGTGTGCTCCATTCAAGGCCACCAATCTGAGAAGTGTCCTCAATTAATTGAGAATGGTGGATGGGAATCTGCCAATGCTGTGGGTTTTGGAGGCCAAAACCAGCCAAGGAACGATCCATACTCTAATACCTACAATCCAGGTTGGAGAGACCACCCAAATTTCAAGTGGATGGAGCCCCAACAATCCCAACAACAAGGAGGCTTTAGGCAGCAACTCTCAGGCTTCTATTCAAATCAATATACACCTACACAAGCCCCACAACAATCTGCCCAAAACACTTCAGGTATTTCTTTGGATAATGACACACTTCTTAAATTACTCACCAATTTGTCTCAAGGGCAGGAAAATCAAACCAAAGCAATGCAAAGCCAAGAAAAAAGGGTGGATCAATTGGAGAAACAAATTGGGCAGATTGCAGAGTTTGTGGGACAATTTCGAGAACCAGGCAAGTTGCCTAGTTCAACCGTTGTCAACCCAAATGGAGGATTCGAATCTGCCAAAGCCATGAGTTTGCGAAATAGAAAACAAGTTGGATCTGATCCCCAACCTTCCAAATCACATTCTAATGAGGTTGAGAAGTTGCTGATTGAAGAGGAGGAGCAAGCACAACCCACGGCAAGGGTAGAACCACCCTTGCCGCAGCCTCCTAAGCACTCTTTGCCGTCCTCTTTAACTAAGGTAGGTCGAAATTGGATTCCTTGTAACGTTATTCCATCAAATGTGCCTTTCCCTCGTAAGTTTTTTCAAGCTAAGAGTGAAGAGAATGAAAAGGATGTTCTAGAGACCTTTAGGAAAGTGCAAGTCAATATTCCGCTTCTTGATGCAATAAAGCAAATTCCGAAGTATGCTAAGTTTTTGAAGAAGCTTTGCACAACCAAGAAACGAATTCACGAGAAAGAAGTGGTGCATATGAGTGAAAATGTCTCAGCCATCTTGCAACGTAAACTGCCCCCTAAATGCAAAGATCCGGGTAGTTTTACAATTCCTTGTGTTATTGGCAATACTCGTTTTGAATCTGCCATGTTAGACTTAGGTGTATCAATTAATGTCATGCCTTATTCTATTTATGCATCTATGAACTTAGGCAAGTTGAAAAATGATGGTGTGATTATTCAATTGGCCGATCATTCTAACGCATATCCAAAAGGGGTTTTGGAATATGTTTTGGTGCAGGTTGATCATTTGATTTTTCCGGCGGATTTCTACGTACTTGACATGGAGGACTCAGCCCACTCTCCACCATCGCCACTCCTACTTGGACGACCTTTTATGAAAACAGCTCAAACCAAGATTGACGTGGCCAAGGGAGCAGTAACTATGGCGTTTGGTGGTGATATGATCAACTTTAATATTTCTGAATCTGTTGAGAATACTGTTCGTTCTTGTTTTGTCATTGATAAAATCCAAAATAAAGGGCAGGAACATTCAGTATCATTCAAGAAGGATGCATTTCAACCCACCAGCGAAGAGGGACTTGGAGTAAAGCACAAGGATTACACGGCTACAACCCTCAAACATCCAAATTTGGCCGAGAGCATCCCACATGCATTTGTTGATTGTGCTGCCACTTCATTGCAGTGCATTGGTAAGCCACCTATTCCAGATTCGATTCCCATTTCAGCTAATAGGTTGTTACCTTGTAGGGTGCAGATTCCCAGTCGAATCCAAGTTGGTGGGCATGATTACATTGATTTTAGGATGTTCAATGCCACAATCCGGAAGGATCACTATCCCTTACCATTCATTGACCCAATGCACGAGCTGCTTGAGGAGCATGTGGTGGAAGCACTATCTCTGCATGCCGTGGGCTCCAATGGGGAGTGAATGAGGTCTTCGTCCGGCTGCACGACATGAAAGCAAGCGCTACTTGGGAGGCAACCCATGCATTCAACAAAGAAAGACCTAGGGATCACTCCAATTCCAGATTTGCGTTCCTAAACCCTTCTCTTTGTTGTTGTTTCTTTTCTGCTATGCTTAGTGTGTTTATTCATTGTTTGTTAGTTTGTTTGTTGTTTGTGTGAGTTTATGCTTGAAACATTGAGGACAATGTTTGATTTAAGTGTGGAGGGGTAAACAAGTGTTTTGATGCAAATTCGTGGGATTTTATCACCCATTACTTGAAAAGTTGTTCCTTACTGTTTTTAAGTGTTTTTAAGCTGTTTTGGAGTGTTTTAGTATGTCTTGACATAAAAATCCGAAAATCTCATAAAAATTTGAAAAACCCAAAAAGAGTTGTTTTTGTGTGTTTGTTTGTGTCTTAGGGTACCTTCCAACACAATGATGAAGATTTGGTTTTCAATTGCATGACTGTTAAAGAGAGTTGTAAACATGGATGAAAGTTTGATTTACTCTTTGGTTTATGCTTGGTTGTGGTTATAATTTATGAATTCACATGTAATCATAAAGGAAAAATCAGTTTTTGTAACATGCTTGAAGGAAGGAACTCAAATTAACGCTACAACCCTGTGAGACTTGAGCTTAAAACGTTCTTTGGAGAGTTGATAATCTGTGCATTCTTGTTTTCTAAAGTTGTTCCATGATCTCATTATTCTTTGCTTGGTTGCTACTTAGAAGGCGTTTCATCATTTTGTTCCAAATACTAGAACTCATACCTATTTCATTCAAAGCATGCTATTGATTTGCATAACACATATTCAAGATGAAGTTGTGTAGTAACCACCAGCCAAATAACCGAACCCCTTTTGTCATTTGTTTTGTGGGTTTTAACCCCGTTGAGCCTTGTGTAGCCTATGTTCTTTGTTAACCCACACTATCCGCACCTAGCCTAGATTAGGACCATCCATACCCTTGTTCTTGAAGCATAGTGAAGCATGACTTAAAAAGAATTCCTTTTGATTGTCTTCGTGTAAAAAAACAAGTGTGGGGGAAGGGATTTGTGTGTATGTGTGTGCCAAGAAAAAGACATAAGGCACGGGTTTAGAAAAAGAAAATGAAAAAGTGATGAAAAAAAAAAAAGAGTTGAAAATTATGAGAAAAAGAGTTCTAAAGTGTGATTGTTGAAGGAAGGGTCCAAAACATCAAATCTGGCCCTAGAATGTGTATTTCTTCCCTTTTGTGTTTAAAGTTGATTTCTGCATTCAAAAGTGAATTTGAAGTGTCAATTTCATTACTTTGCTTGCTATTGCTTTAAGAACCATTGTTTTCCATATCCTTTCTTTCTTAACCATTTCCCTTAGCCCCGTTTCAACCCTTAAACTTCAATCTTGAGTGTTATGTGATTCAATATGTGGAGTTTGGAATTGGTATAAGCATATGGTGTCACTGGTTCTCGCATCTAAGTAGTAGCATTCCATTCATGAGATCATATCTAAACAAGATTATTAACTCCAGAAATTGCTTTCTTTGTTATAACATATGTGAGTGTTCGTTTTCATGTTTACATCAATCTTCTCACATATAACTAGTGTAGGGTGTGTAGTCAGAAAATGTGTGAGAAAATTGAGTGCATATCTTGTAAGGAATTGAGTGAATTCTCTAAGGCATGTTACTACATTCAAAACATCGTTTTAATTGGTTAAATGTGAACTAGTAAGTGGTGACTGTGATTAAGTATGTGCTCAAGTGTTAAGTTGACTAAAATCTGTGGGAATGATGATTTTTAGCATGTCATGTGCATTGGAAATCCCTGAGGCAAATGTTGGAGGGTTTAGGTTGTGTTTTGTTTTGTTTCATTTTGTTTTCTTTGTTTGTTTTGTTTTGCTCGAGGACTAGCAAAAGCTAAGTGTGGGGGAATTTGATAGGAGCATATTTATGCGACTTAATTGGCTTGTTCTTGTGCATTTATGTTGTGTTTCCTTAGTTATTTTAATGTTTAAAGTCATTTTCGTGTGTTTTCAGATTCTAAGGACAAAGTATGCAAGAAGATGCATTTTGGAGCCTTTTGGAGCAAAATTGGGCTTGGAATGGATGTCACATGTTTGGAGCAAAAGGAATGGACGAAATTGAAGACTTGAAGATGTTAGGATTCCTAATCAATGAAGGATTCCTAATTGAAGATGGATTCCTAGAAGCATGAGGATTCATACTCAAACAAGGATTGCTACATGAAGTAGGAAAGTTAAGCCAAGGTTTCCTATTTTGAAGGCTTCCTATGCATTCTAGGACACAAATTGAAGGACTTAGACCACCTAAGGACCCTTACCGCACCCTTTGGACCTTCCCTCTTCCTTGCCGTGCAAGGGGGAGTTCTTTCTTTCCTATTTCTTGCATTTAAAGCACATTCCCTTTTTAATTTAGATCCTTGCCGCAAATCCCTTGCACTTTCCATTAGTTTTCTAATTTTGTTTCCTCTTTCTAGAGCTTTTGACTTAATTTCTGTTTACCTAAATAACCTAAGGTTTTAATTCCTGAAACCTTTAAAATAAACTTCCTTGTTGCGGTAACAAATCATCATGCATTCACCCATTCACGCCAAAAATCATTCACCACTCTCTGCCGCACCCTTCCTTCACCATTCTCCATAGTTTATGACCTTAAACAACCATTGCCGCACCATACATCCATCCTAGCCATAAACCCAGCCTTCTACACCATTCATAACCCCACAAACTCAACACCAAACCTGGTGCCGCAGCAAAGAGGAAGGAGGAGAGCCCTTGGACGTGCCTGCCATTCAAGTTAGGATTGCTGGAACGTTTAGGTGTAATCTTTCTTTTGTTTTCAATGTTTCAATTCAATAATCTTTGTTCTGTGAGTATGAGGAACTAAACCCCTCTTAGCTAGGGGGAATTCGAAACCATGGTTATACTTGCAATATGATTTGATTACATCCAGTTGTGATTCGTAAGCTGTGAATTCAATTTACTTATCTGTTGAATTAAAACTGATTTGTGTGTGTTGATTGAGAGTGCACGCTTAATTTTCATGCATAAATCTGATGCTAGGATATAAGGGAGTTTCACCTAATAGTTATGAACATATATTCACAAGTAGTGAAGGTTGCTGGTCACAATCGTGTTAAGTAAATTCTTGGCATAAGTATCATGCGCTTTCATAGTTACGAGTGCCTCGTCAATACTTATGATTTTCATTGAACTTAATGATCTTTGATTGTATCTCTATCATGCACTTTCATGTAGGGAACTTTTGAAGAATAATTTGATTGTGATGCGCTTTTTCCATCCAATTCAATGACATGAGGAAAATCTGAGGGTTAATTTAAGCGTACCTAATTAATCTGGGTGTTGAGAATTCGTGGTTTATTGAAAAGCAACTGGAAATCGTTTTGTTTGCAAGTGTGTCATGTATGGAGAAGAACCTCCTAGCTAGCCCATCATCCATAGTTGCACCCAAATTCGTGCAGATTCCATTAGTTCTTTACTTTACTTGTTTTGTTTTCAAATTCGTCAAAACCTAATCCCCATTTACTTTGATGAGTCATATTAGTTAAAAACTGATTTAATGTGTGTTTTTAAGTGTCTTGAGTCAAATTAAAGTCTATTTTCGTGCAAGTAGTGTTTAGAGTCCAAAACTGCCCAGTTTGTGTTTTTAGGCAGTTTTGAGTGTTTTTGTGCTGTTTTGAGTCTTTTGAGTTGTTTTAGTGTTTTAGAGTTTAGTTTTGCATTCTTTGAGTCTAGTTTAGTGTTTTAACCTTTGTTTTTACGTTTTTGAGTCAGTTTCAAGTGTTTAGCAATCCCTCCTATTCCCTGATCTAGAACGATCCCTACTTGCATCTATATTACAATTGTCAACAAGAGGGTTTAATTTGTGTGCTTATATATTTCGCATCTGTAGGAATCCTTGTTCAACTAGGAATCCTCCTTTGATTAGGAATCCTTCGTTGATTAGGAATCCTTTGTTGATTAGGAATCCTTCGTTGATTAGGAATCCTAACATCTTCAAGTCTTCAATTTCGTCCATTCCTTTAGCTCCAAGCATGTGATATCCATTGCAAGCCCAATTTTGCTCCAAAAGGCTCCAAAATGCACTTTCTTGCGTACTTTGTCTATAGAACCTGAAATTGCACGAAAATGACTTAAAAGACTAAAATAACTGATGTGAAATTAAATTGCACTCAAATTTAAACCCTATCAATGTAGTATGTGTAAGTAGGGATCGTTCTAGCCGGGGATTAGAAGGGATGCTAATCTACACTAATTAAACTCTAAAACACTAAACTAGACTCAAAACAGCAAATAGAACTCAAACTAGGCAGTTTCTGGACTCTAGACACTCAAAACAAGCTAATTAGACTTAAAACACACAAAACAGATTCTTTAGACTCAAAACTAACATCTAAGATTGATTTGAACGAAATTAAGACTCTAATTGACTCAAAAGACTAAAAGACTCAAGATTTGACGAATTTAGACTATCTTAACACAAATTAAGAGCAAGGGATTGTTTGAAAACGGATTTAAACTTAAGCAAAACAGAATTGTAAACTAGACTTAGTTTTGTACGAAATTGGTGATTTAAATGGGTGAATGGCTAGCTAGAGGTTCCTTTTCCACACATGACATATATGCAACACAAATCGATTTCCAGTTGTTCTTTCTATAAACCATGAACGACAATGCCCCAAATTAATCGTGACTGCACGCATTAACCTTCAGATTTTCCCGAGTTCATTGAATTTGGACGTAGCGCCGCAAACAAAATTATTCTTCTCAAGTTCCCTATATGACTGCATACTAGAGATACATATCAAAGATCATTAAGCTTTGTGAAAATCATAAGCATTGACATGACATTTGTGACTATGACTGCATGACACTCCTGCCACGAATTTACTTAACGCGATCGTGACTAGCAACCTCCACTACTTGTAAATATAAGTTTGTAACGATTAGGTGAAACTCCCTTATATTTTAGCATCAAATCCTAGCATGCAAACTAAGTAGGCCTCCTTAATCAACATACAAGAATAAGTTTTAATCAAACAGTTAAGCAAATTACATTCACGATTTATGAAATCACAACTGGATGAAATCAATTCATATCACATATATGCTCATAGTTTCGAATTCCCCACTAGCTATAAAGAAATTAGTTCCTCATGTTCGCAAATAAACAAAGACAATTAAATTTAAACATTAAGAGTAAAGATAGAATACACCTCGAAACGCTCCAGATTTCTTCCTTCTTTCCTTTGCACAGCTGCGGCACAATGAGTGTGTGGTGGATGGATGTAGGTGAGTTATGGTAGAGGGTGGTGGTCTGAATGGTGCAGCAAAATAGTGTATTTATAGGCCTAGGGATTACTTGGCCTAGGTTGTCAAGGAAAAGGATTTAGGACTCCAAACCAACAAGGAAAAGGCCATCTAGAAAGGTTGGGGCGTCAGATTTTTAGGGCCTTCTAGAAAGGATGTTATTTGGCTGATTTTGGCACTTCTAGAAGGGAATAGGTGCAGCACCTTTGTAGGAGAGGATAAGGTTCCTAGAAATCAGGTTTTTAAGTCTCCTAAACTGAAATTGAATCCCTTTTGCAATAGGAATTAGGTTAGGAAAGGATTAGGATAGGATAAGATAAGGTAAGATAAGATAAGGTTTGGATAAGATAAGGATAAGATAAGGTAGTTTGGATAATGTTTTGGATAATTCTCCTTCTTTGTAGCTGATTCCTTATCTTCTTTGAGTTGGATTTATTTCTTCAACTCTTTTGCACATTCCTAGCCTCTCTTGAACTTCAATTTCGTCCATCCATCTTGCTCCAATCTTTTGGTATCCATTCCAAGCCCAAAACTGCTCTAAAATGCTCTAAAATGCTCCAAATTGCATCTTTTTGCCAACTTTGCTTCTTGGACCTAAAAACACACGAAAATGACTTTAAACACTATACTAAGCAACAAATAGCTAAGTAAATGCAAGAAAACACACTAACTAAGTAGCATAAATATGCTCCTATCAAATTCCCCCACATTTAGCTGTTGCTAGTCCTCGAGCAAAACAAAACAAACAAAACATAACCTAAACCTTCCAACGTTCACCTCAGGGATTTCCAATGGAACATAACATGTTAAAAATCATTACTTACATAGATTTTAGTTATCCCCACCCTCGAGCACATACTTAATCATAGTTACTACTCACTAGCTCGCATTTAATCAATTAAAACAACATTTTTGAATGTAGTAACGTGCCTTAGAGAATCCCTCAATTCCTTACTAGATATGCACTCTATTTTCACTCAGATTTTCGGACTACACTCCCTACACTAGGTATATGTGAGAAGATTGATGTAATAAGAAAACTAATACTCACATATGTATATATAACAAAGAAACAATTTTTGGAATTATTAATGCATGTATAGATATGATCTCATGAATGGAATGCCACTACTTAGACGCGAAAACCAGGGATACCATATGCTCATACCAATCCCAAACTCCACATATTGAAACACATAACAATCAAGATAGAAGTCTAAGGGTTGTAACGGGGCTAAGGATATTGGCTAACAAACAAAGGTAAGAGATAAACAAAGGTTCTTTAAGAAATAGTAAGCAAAGTAATGAATATGACACTTAGAATTCACTCTTGAATGCAGCCACAAACTTTGATACATAAAGGGAAAATCACACATACTTAGGGCCGAATTCAACCTTTTTGGACCATTTCTTCAACAACCAACACTTGTGAGCTTTTTCTCACTTATTTTGAACACTTTTCACACTTTTTCACGTACTTTTCTTTTTCTTTTCTATTTCTCACGAATTTTCTTCTTTTTTTCTTTTTTTTTTCTTTTCTACCCGTGCCCTTCTGGATATTTTGGCACACAAAACCACTAAAAACCTTCCCCCACACTTGTTTGCTGCCATTTGTAGATCAAAAGGAATCCCTCTCTGTTATGCTTTACTATCCTTTAAGAACAAGGGTATGGATAGTCCTAATCTAGGCTAGGTAAGGATAATGTGGTCTAACAAAGAAAATAGGCTAAATATGGCTCAAAGGGGCTAAACGTACAATACATATGCAAATGGTTAAGGCTTTTTGGCTCTGGTTTTGAACTAAACAACTTCATCTTGTTATGTGTTATGCTAATCAATTTTATGCCTCGAATGAAATGGGTATGAGTTCTAGTATTTGGAACTATAGTGATGAAACGCATTCTAAGTAGCAACCAAGCAAAGAATGAAGAGATCATGCAACGACTTTAGAAAACAAAGAAATCACAGATTAATAACTCTCCAAACGAAGTTTAGGCTCAAGTCTCTCAGGGTTGTAGCGTTTGTTTGAGTTACTTCCTTCAAGCATGTTACAAAAACTGATTTTATCCTTTTTGTGATTACATGTGACTTCATCAATGTCAACTATAATCAAGCATAAACCAAAGAGCATATCAAACTTCAATCCATGTTTGTAACTTTCTTTAACAGTCATGCAATTAAAAACCAAATCCTCATCATTGTGTTGGAAGGTACCCTAAGACACAAACACACAAAAACGACTCTTTTTGGTATTTTTCAAAATTTTCGTATTTTTCTTTCAAGACACATAAAAACACTTCAAAACACCCTAAAAACACTAAAAAACAATGAAAAACAACTTTAGAAGTGATAGGTGACAAAATCCCACAAATTTTTCATGAAAACACTTTGTTTACCCCCCCCCCCCCCCCAACACTGAAACCAAACATTGTCCTCAATGTTTCAAACATAGACTCACACATAAGCAAGCAAACAACACAACTAACAAACATAACAAATATGGCAAAGTAAAAGCAATAAAGAGTAGGGTATAGGAACGCAAATCTGGTTGTGGAGCCGGAGATTCCTAGGTCTTCTTTATTTGCATGGGTTGCCTCACAAGTAGCGCTTACTTTAACGTCTTCCAACCGGACGAATCCTGCATTTTAGGCTTCATTGGAGGCCACGGCATGGAATTGATCTTTGAATGGAAGGTGAAACTTGAAATGATCTGGCAATGGTTTAAATTCTAGTGTGTGTACCTGAATCATTAACAACATATTAGTATAAAACAGAATTGAAATTCGGGGAGGTGGCTTACTTGTTTGCTCTGACAAAAACTCAAGGACAAACACCACATCTTTGAAAGTTTCATGAACTTTGCACTTGGCCAGATTGAATGTGATGGTTGTGACTTGTCCCGTGTCATAAAATTCAACTTCTTTGGGCTTTGTTGTCTCAAGTATATCCTCTTTGATGCATTCTATATATTCTCCAGCCACTTCTTTCTCTTGAATCATTCTTCTTGATGTACTAGGTTCTTTAAGAAATTCAACACGTTCTGGAATTTGATTTGGTGTATCAAGAATTGGGATATCACTTTGCACCTTTGGGAAGGCTTCCACAATGTCTTTGTCACTTTCTTCGTTCTTGGAAATCATGAACCTGCGAGGGAAGGGTACATTTGGAGGAATAACATTAGATTGAACTGAATTTGAACCCAACTTACCTTGACTAGATGGCTTAGAAGCACTAGGGGTCTGCGGCAAAGGATGAGAGATGATTGGGTGTTGCGACAAGCCTTCTTCTAAGCTTGTCTTGGCTGAATCTTCCTCCTCTTTGAACAGCAGCTCTTTGTTCACTTCTAGGGTATGTTTGGACGTTTCTGGTTTAGCATCAACCTCCATACCACTTTCTAAAGTGAGGGCTTCAGTGATTGCAACATCTCCCATCGAATTGACAATAGTTGAGTTGAAGAGTATGCTTTGTTCTTGCATTTGTGTCGTGAACTCTACCATCTCTCCAAGTTGATTGTTCAATTCACCCATTGTCTTGGAATGGTCTTGCATATCCTGCACTATAGTAGTTAATAATTGAACGATTTGGTCATTATCCATGGACGAATCTGAACTTGGTTGGGCCGAATATGGTTGAGGTTGTGGTGGTTCATATGGCTTTTGATAGATCTCCTCAGATGGCTGCCAATACCCTTCTTGTTGTGAGCCCTGCTTCAAAGAGGTTAGCACGTCATGAATTTCATCATAACTCATAGGCATACTTGAATTCGATTGGAATTGTGGTGGGGGAGGTTGTGGCGGCTGCATAGGCATTGTATAGAACTCCTCATATGGCTGCCAATATCCACTTTGTTGAATTTGTTGAGGTTCCTCCCACATATAATCTGAATAATTTCTCCAATCTGAATTGTAAGCGTTGGAAAACATGTTGTCCCTTGATTGGTTATGGCTTTGATAAACCCAAGCACCTCCGTTTGCAGTGAATTGACGAGTTTGATGTCCTTGCCCATAGGGTACATTAAATGTAGGGGCAGTGTGCATTGTGGTTCTTTTGGAAATCTGGGACAATTGAGAAGTAAGATTGGCCAATTGAGCTTGAATGTTGGCAATTGCCATGTCTAGTACCTGAAACAGAGAAAACAAACCAAAACAAAATCAAAAACTAAAACGTAAAAACAAAAACACAAACAGAAACACGGGGGATTAGCAAATTTGCTAATCCCCGGCAACGGCGCCAAAAATTTGATGTGAAATTAAATTGCACTCAAATTTAAACCCTATCAATGTAGTATGTGTAAGTAGGGATCGTCCTAGCCGGGGATTAGAAGGGATGCTAATCTACACTAATTAAACTCTAAAACACTAAACTAGACTCAAAACAGCAAATAGAACTCAAACTAGACAGTTTCTGGACTCTAGACACTCAAAACAAGCTAATTAGACTTAAAACACACAAAACAGATTCTTTAGACTCAAAACTAACATCTAAGATTGATTTGAACGAAATTAAGACTCTAATTGACTCAAAAGACTAAAAGACTCAAGATTTGACGAATTTAGACTATCTTAACACAAATTAAGAGCAAAGGATTGTTTGAAAACGGATTTAAACTTAAGCAAAACAGAATTGTAAACTAGACTTAGTTTTGTACGAAATTGGTGATTTAAATGGGTGAATGGCTAGCTAGAGGTTCCTTTTCCACACATGACATATATGCAACACAAATCGATTTCCAGTTGTTCTTTCTATAAACCATGAACGACAATGCCCCAAATTAATCGTGACTGCACGCATTAACCTTCAGATTTTCCCGAGTTCATTGAATTTGGACGTAGCGCCGCAAACAAAATTATTCTTCTCAAGTTCCCTATATGACTGCATACTAGAGATACATATCAAAGATCATTAAGCTTTGTGAAAATCATAAGCATTGACATGACATTTGTGACTATGACTGCATGACACTCCTGCCACGAATTTACTTAACGCGATCGTGACTAGCAACCTCCACTACTTGTAAATATAAGTTTGTAACGATTAGGTGAAACTCCCTTATATTTTAGCATCAAATCCTAGCATGCAAACTAAGTAGGCCTCCTTAATCAACATACAAGAATAAGTTTTAATCAAACAGTTAAGCAAATTACATTCACGATTTATGAAATCACAACTGGATGAAATCAATTCATATCACATATATGCTCATAGTTTCGAATTCCCCACTAGCTATAAAGAAATTAGTTCCTCATGTTCGCAAATAAACAAAGACAATTAAATTTAAACATTAAGAGTAAAGATAGAATACACCTCGAAACGCTCCAGATTTCTTCCTTCTTTCCTTTGCACAGCTGCGGCACAATGAGTGTGTGGTGGATGGATGTAGGTGAGTTATGGTAGAGGGTGGTGGTCTGAATGGTGCAGCAAAATAGTGTATTTATAGGCCTAGGGATTACTTGGCCTAGGTTGTCAAGGAAAAGGATTTAGGACTCCAAACCAACAAGGAAAAGGCCATCTAGAAAGGTTGGGGCGTCAGATTTTTAGGGCCTTCTAGAAAGGATGTTATTTGGCTGATTTTGGCACTTCTAGAAGGGAATAGGTGCAGCACCTTTGTAGGAGAGGATAAGGTTCCTAGAAATCAGGTTTTTAAGTCTCCTAAACTGAAATTGAATCCCTTTTGCAATAGGAATTAGGTTAGGAAAGGATTAGGATAGGATAAGATAAGGTAAGATAAGATAAGGTTTGGATAAGATAAGGATAAGATAAGGTAGTTTGGATAATGTTTTGGATAATTCTCCTTCTTTGTAGCTGATTCCTTATCTTCTTTGACTTGGATTTATTTCTTCAACTCTTTTGCACATTCCTAGCCTCTCTTGCACTTCAAATTCGTCCATCCATCTTGCTCCAATCTTTTGGTATCCATTCCAAGACCAAAACTGCTCTAAAATGCTCCAAATTGCATCTTTTTGCCAACTTTGCTTCTTGGACCTAAAAACACACGAAAATGACTTTAAACACTATACTAAGCAACAAATAGCTAAGTAAATGCAAGAAAACACACTAACTAAGTAGCATAAATATGCTCCTATCAATAACTAAGAACTAACAACCTAAATGCAAGGAAACAAGCTAACTAAGTGATGTAAATATGCTCCTATCAATCCTTTTGGAGTTTATCACGTTTTTATTTGTCTAGGGTGTTAGGAACATGTTTTGTGACCAAATATTTGACCAAATCAGCATACCAAGGCTCACTTACCTCTATGGACAACAATTGCTCATCTGGGAACGTTTCTGGAATAGGGAGGGGTTCTTGATTGTGCACCAATAGGCTTAGGTGGTCGTCTACCACGTTTTCACTCCCTTTCTTGTCCCTAATCTCAATGTCGAACTGTTGGAGTAAGAGCATCCAACGAATCAGCCTTGGTTTGGCCTCCTTCTTGGTGAGAAGATACTTCAAAGCTGCATGGTCAGAATATACAATTACTTTAGTGCCAAGTAAATAAGAACGAAATTTATCTAAAGCAAAGACAACGGCAAGAAGTTCTTTTCCCGTAGTATAATAGTTCAATTGAACATCGTTTAAGGTCCGAGAGGCGTAATAGATGACATGGGGCTGTTTGTTCTTCCTCTGTCCTAAAACAGCTCCAATTGCATAATCGGATGCATCACACATTAGCTCAAAAGGGAGGCTCCAATCTGGTGGAGTGATGATGGGGGCCGAAGTGAGCACTTCCTTGAGATGTTTAAAGGCCGTCTCACACTCCGCATTAAACTCAAAGGACACCTCTTTTTGAAGGAAACGGCATAGGGGTTATGCAATTTTGGAGAAGTCCTTGATAAATCGCCTATAGAATCCTGCGTGGCCAAGAAAAAAACGAACCTCTCTCACCGAAGTGGGAGATGGTAAGTAGCATACAAGATCTATTTTAGACTTATCAACCTCAATTCCTTTTTCAGATACGATATGCCCCAAAACTATACCTTGTTTGACCATAAAATGACACTTTTCCCAATTCAACACAAGGTTAGTTTCAATGCATCGTTTTAAAATCAAAGTAAGATTATCCAAACATCCATCAAATGAATCTCCAAAGACACTGAAGTCATCCATAAATACCGCAATGATCTTTTCCACAAAATCAGAGAAAATACTTACCATACACCTTTGGAACGTGGCTGGTGCATTGCACAAACCAAATGGCATTCGTCTATAAGTAAAGGTACCAAAGGGGCACGTGAAGGTGGTCTTCTCTTGGTCATCCGGGGCTATAACAATCTGATTGTAACCTGAATAGCCATTAAGAAAACAATAAAAAGCATGACCGGCTAACCTTTCAAGCATTTGATCAATAAAGGGCAACGGGAAGTGATCCTTTCTGGTTGTGGCGTTGAGCTTCCTATAGTCAAGGCAAACTCTCCATCCGGTTTGGATTCGGGTAGGCACAAGCTCATTCTCTTTGTTTTTTACCACAGTGACTCCGGACTTTTTAGGAACAACTTGGACCGGAGAGACCCAACGGCTATCAGAAATAGGGTAAATCACTCCACAATCTAGTAGCTTGATTATTTCCTTCTTCACAACTTCCATCATGGGTGGATTAGTCGGCGTTGTGCTTCTCGAGACTGTTTGGCTCATTCTTCCAAAAGAATACGATGCATGCAAGTGGTGGGGCTAATTCCCTTGATATCGGCCAAGGTCCATCCAATGGCTGTTTTATACTTCCTCAAAACACGCACCAATCTGTCCTCTTCTTGTGCCGTGAGTGAGGATGAGATGATGACCGGCAATGTCTCATGATCTCCCAAGAAAATATACTTCAAGTGACTTGGTAACGGTTTAAGTTCAAGGGAATGTGGCTGTATTACTGAAGGAAGCAACTTATTCGTCAAAATCGAATCTGAAATTGGGATTGGGGGCTTACCATATTGTTTTGTCAATGATTCTAGGGCAGCCACCATCTCAGCTACATCATCACTAGGGAGCACGGCATGGTGTTCTTCAATGGTGCCGTGGGTTGTGCTTGGTTTTGCCCCCTGGTTCTTGCATCCAATGCCATCTGTAAGAACCGTTTCAAGCGCATCGTCATGCAATTGTTCCAAGTGCTCCTGCTGAAGGAAAATTTGTGAAAAACATGTTCATTTTAGCAACATCTATGGCATGCAATTAACATTTAAAGGCAGAATCATGCTTGTATGCACTCAAAACAAAACATTACCCATGAAATTCAAAGCCTAGTAGTTATGGTGAACCATGACTCAACTCAAATCTTAAAGAAAGGAGTTGAGAAACTTTTATACCTTTGAAGCGCCTCTTTGCTTAGCAAAGGTTAATCACCCATGTGAGGGCCTTCTTTCCTTTGTCTCCTTGCTCCTTGGCTCCATGGATATGGATGGAAGAATTGATTCTCCAAAAGTCCCCAAGGTAGGAGACCTCTAATTTTCGACACCAAGGATGGTGAAGGAAGAAGATGAGTGACCTTGGAGGAGGAAGGATTGCTAGCTAATCCCCTCCAAAGGGGCTGGCCTCCTAGAGAGAAAGGGAGAGACATGTTCTCTCCAATTTTCTCCAAAAGAAACCCTAATGATGAAATGGCTATAAAGTTGCCTTTATACCACATCACAAAGGAGTGGCAAACTTGCAATTAAGCCAAGTTCACTACCCCTCTCTATATGGCCGGCCACTTAAGGGTTTATTGGGCTTTCAAGCCCTTTGTGTTTTCAAGTTGTCATACAACTTGAGCTAATGGGCTTGACATTCAAATCCCATTGGGCCTTGCGGCCCAAAACTAACCCGAGGTCTATAACGAACTTATTTGTTTGATTAATTAACATATTAATTAATCCTAGCCATATATAATTAAACCATTTAATTATCCTTACTCATCTCTGTTGTATCCTTCAATCATTACCTTACACGGTGTACGATCCATTAGGTTCCTTTTAGCGAGGCAGTGGGCGATTAGAACTCTTACTAATCGATTGTGAATTGAAACTTACTTTCAATTCTCCCTTTAGTGATTATACATCTTTAGGGCTTCCACAAGCCATGAGTGACACCTAGCAGTATATCATGGCTCCCCAAGCTAATCAGAAGAGGTTGGAAAACCTATTCAGTTTGGGATTACAATGCAATACGGTCTTTCTCTAACACAATACTCCTGACCACATTGTTTGGTTTGATAGTTTATTCATGTCTACTATCCAATGTGATTTTCTTACTTATATGATTACCTTGAATGTGATTTGGAACGACTTCCTAAATCTCATTCATACTCTGGCCAGAGATTCTTAATCATATCATAGAGTATTCTCCCTCAACATTTGAAGGTTAGAGATCCCTTGTTGCGCATTCACTTGCCTCCATGGCTAAGTGGCTTAACCTCAACTATGCCGTGGACACCCTCTGACGAAGTGACTTTGACATAGCCAAAGATCAAGGACCTAACCACAAGACAACTATGATGCCTCAGGTCAAAGGACTACTTTGCATTATCCCAACGAGGAGTTCTCATGTGACATGAGTATGAGAACTCTTCGTTGATCGCGTTCAGTGGACTCATTCTTTATTGAGCACCCACGTACTTGTCTTGGTGTCAGTCACACCATTGACTCGAGACCAGTCACTCTCCCTAAGAGAAGACATAGGACGTACTGATGTTAACGGACTGTCAATGCCCAATTGGCAATCCTACGATCAGGAACTTTTAGGATATGTATTCGAAAGAGAATGGTCTCATGAATCTAACTTCTTTAGATCACATTCTCCCTATTACATATTCCTTGGACTTATCGTTTAAGCATATAACATTTATATGAGACGGCGTAAAACAATAATCTTTGCCCTTTATATTAAACTAGATTAGTTTAACATGTGAAATGTCCGTAAAGTATCATCATATGATTGGTTTTAGGGCACATTTCCAACAATCTCCCACTTGCACTAGAGCCAATCAGCTTGGTCATCAGTGATGATACCTCTTCTGTAGTCATTTCAAAAATGGCTGAGTAGTAGGCCTAGACAATGGATATCTATATGTTATCCATAGAAGCAACCTTGAGAATAACGACATCACCATTATACATGAATCTCAATCATGTGGTTCAGTCTCTCATTTGAGTTCGGATCTTAATGAGACCTTGATTCCCTGGCTTGAGCTATCGCCCCATTAGTGTCGTAGTGTCGGCACACTAGAGATACTTTCTGGTTGGAACCGAATAGAGAGTTCATAAATGAACTTTCCCATCCAAACAACATTGTTGTAAACTTCTATATGGCGATATATATTTTGCATTCATGATGGAAGACACTAAAGTCATTACCTTTAATGTTTCCACCCAAATATCTCTTCAGTCATAATAAAGAGATATCCAATTATCTCTTCATTCAAAATGAAGAGACATCCAATGATGGATACGATATTAGATTCATAATTTAATACTTTTACGCTTCCATTGCGTTACTCTAATTCTTCCTCATTCTTAAGGAATCTATCCTTTAGTATTTCTTAAATACATAAGGACTCACTTGATTGTTGCCTTGGTTCTGATCCTGGGCTTGCATTGATATCGTCTTGTACCAATCTTGGTACAACTCATATCAACGCTTTTCATACAACATAAATCACTTTTCTGCGTACGCATAAAGGATTCTATTTACGCATTAATTCTTTGGGAGTCAAAGGGGTACGATCCCTTTGTGAAGAGCAACTTCCTAGTCTTACTAGAATTGTCCTTCTGACTAAAGTTTATCATCATATGAGAAACTTCCTAGCATCTTTTGTCTATCATTAGGGATTGATATAATCAAATTATATATACTGAAATCTATCATTATAGATTTCCATCCCATGTATATAGACTATGTCTCCCATATACATTCTATCATTATAGAATGTTTAAAGTCATTACTTTAACGAAGAAGAATTCCTAAACTTAATATATCATATATATGTTTTAATTTAAGAATACGATTAACTCCCACTAATCTTTTGTAAACTTAGCAAACAAAAGATTCATTTACATCTTTATGAGAAATCAAACGATTTGATCTTTCTCTCATAAGACGCTTACAGCTCCCACTAGCTTGCTAAGATTCATTATGGATGGATCTTTACAACTTACACGTCTTGTGATTCTTAGTTTTAGACATATATTATCAAAACTATCTTGGTAATGGTTACGGAAACCCATATTATGTCCAAACATTCAATCACCGTTTAGTTGTAGTTAGCAATCCTCGAATTAATGGAAACCAAGACTACGTCAAAGATGGTTTCTTCCAAGTCAACCAATCTCTTTGATTGTAGTCACCTTAAGCTACCAATTAGCTACGAAGGTTTCATTATTTCGGGTCAAATGGTACTATACCATTTCCTTGAGTATATGTTGTATATACACTCAATGTACTCATAAGGATTTTCATTCTTATTTCTTTCGAATTAAGAGGTGTAACTCTATGACATAGTCATAAAGTTCAAACCATTCAACTGAGACGGTTTTTAAATCCTTCTCAACTAGATTTGGAGCTTGTGGTGTAGGAACTAGGTTGTTATATTTGTTGATCATCATCTTGTCACTCAAAGAACCCATTCTTTGAGTTCTATCTCTCGTTCATTTGCTCTATCTTAGGCAAATCCTACTGTAGGATTACAATGAACTACCCAACAAATAACATTTATTAGTTGGTTTATATAAGTGATATCCAAAAGTTAATTTAAGGATATCCCACAAGATTGTTCTCAAGCAAATATTGCTTATTAGCACACAACCCCAAATCTTAACACGATTAAGACTTGTCTTTATTTCCAACTACATCCTATGGAGTTATGAAAATTTTGGAAGATCTTCTAATTGACAATCATATTGTCTTAGAAGTATATATATCATATATATATATGGGTAATTTGATAACATCTAACGAACTACATCCTTTTAGAGTTCGTTCTTCTCCCAATGGAGAATTCCATTATCTTATGATGCTACTTTCCTTGATTTCTATCAAGGAAACTCTTCTAAAGTGTTATATTTCCTTGGATCAAATCTGAGGAGGTAAATACTTTAGACGTCTTACTCATCAACTTACATTCTTGAATTCTTTGAAACGTTTTGCAAAGTATTCGGACTTTTGTTTATTCAAAATAAACGATAGTCCTACTGAGAGCGATCTTCGGTGAATGTCATACAACATGAGTAGTATTATGTTGTGGACAAGTGCCACTAACATCTAAGTGAATTAACCTCAACAACTTTGTGATTCTTTCTTCTTTCCCAAAGAATAAAGATTCGAACATTTCACCTCTATACAATTTTAACAAGAAGGTATTGGATCCGGATCTAACGATCTTAAGCATCCATCTATGACCAACTCGTAATTTATGTTTTAGAGGTATCACAACTCAATTTGGGATTAGTCACTACCTTGCAACCTTTTGGGTTTTAAGCATCGTCATATTCTAAACAGTTAACACTACCACATTATTTCTACTATAGAGACAATCAATTAGATTACAATAATCCAATCTTTAATTAATAAAGAACAATGTTTTGTCAAACAAAACATTCATCCATCTCTTATAGTGATGGAATTAGTTCCTTTATTCAAACTGGAATGTAAAGACAATCTTTGTTTTTCCAATTCCTTTGGTAGTTCATATGAGGAAGTAAGTACTATCTGCTTTCGCAGAGATCTATATTTGATTCACGTTCTGAATGTGAAGTACTTTCTCTTCTCTCATTAATCTTCTACTTCTTATTAGCCACACTTTTACAACGATTGTAAAAACATAGTTACTAATACGGAATCAAGCATTCAAGTAGAAGAACTAACTGTTTTGAACTATTCAAGAACAATTTACAACACCTTCGAAAGGTGTGTTCTTGACACTTGCAAGACATTTCTTGCATATACCCCTTCCAATGTCCATCATTTCATAAAGAAAGTTGTTCCCTTGGAGTTATTTTGCCTTCTTCATTTGACTTCTCCCTTGACTACAATAGTCATGGTCCCTAAACTCCCATTGTCTCTCTTGAAACTTATTTCAATTGTGTTAAACACATCAAACGATTTGGAGAGCGTACGGTTATTGTTCACTATATAGTTTACTATAAACTTAGTGAACCATTTGGTTAGGGACACAAAGGTGAAGTCCTAGCCTAGTTTCCCTCTCGTGAAGTGGTTTAACACTTCAACACTCAATGATTCAAAATCATCATAAGTCCATGTTGATGGACTATTTTTGTCAACCAACCATCTTGTTCTAAACAAGATTACAAACATTCAAGAGTTGTTCAAGGCAACTCTCATTTCTTCATACAACAATTTGTTAGTGAAGAATCATGGCACATGAAGTGTCCATGTCCTTGTGCTTACTTTTCATAAGTTCCTTTGTTCATACAACAAAGGAATAAGCATTGGTTGTTTGTGTTGTCCTCTTTATGATAGACTTATCTAACATGTTCTTCCAATGATACATTATCAATAGGAAAATTGTGAGGATGAGACTACTTAGGCACATATACAATCCATTCAAGACAATCTATGGGATTGTAGTACCAAGTCCGGAAACTAAAGCCTTTGGCTTTTCTTTGTCAAGTTTTGGATAGCGTTTGCAAATATATCGGTAAATAAATACATAACGAATATAAATTGATTGATTTTAAGCCATTTGATCCGGGTCTTTAAATCAAATAGCACCACCCACTATTTTCAACAAATTCCATATCCCTCATCGGAATTCGAGAGTTTTGGAGAAAACTCTTAGTAGGGTATGGGAGGCTCACTATTACCAAGCCCACCTCACAAGGATATGATGTTGGCTAGCAACAATAATAATGAGAGAGTATGCTTACTCATTTACATCTAATGTAAGTACCCATCTTATTTGGCCTCTAGAGAATGAAGCCTCACAATGATATGATGTTGGCTCCATTGCACTTAGTTAAGTCATTCCCACCATGCAAGTTCGAGTAGGGGTTCAAGAATAACCTCACAATGATATGATGTTGATCATTCTCGTTGCCTACCTTCACAACATCATGTATGCATATAGGACTCTTCCTGAGTGTAAGCACGCACTTTGTACTCCCTCATGATAGGGTGAAGTCGGTGTACGAGTCACAAACAATCGGAGCCTACCACGGTGGAAGGCCACGAAAGAGTGTTCAAAGCACTCTCACGCTTATCAACTTAATAATGGTTTAGTTGAGGGTTTTAGGTCTCATAACATATAAGCATTTATTTTAATCTTATTAAAATAATTCGGTCCTATTACAACTATTGGTCCATTTGATTGATTTAGTAGTATATGATACTCCCACTAAGCTTGTAAAACAGTTTTTGAAGCAAGAGTATATGGTACTACTAACATAAGCTTTGCATTCATTGATGGACTATATAGTTACCTTAGGGCCTTAGGATGACTATGAACCTTTGATTCGATCCAACACGAGCCTAGTGTTGGACCTCGGTCCAAGGATGGAGATTGATTTTAGTTACGCATTTAATCATATTAAGGCGTGTTTCTCCTATTGGGCGTTGGACCCAACTACTCCAATTTCATGCATATCAAATGAACAAGAAAGGAGTACTTCAAAGTAAAGAAGAGCTTATGCTCTTTTACAACATTTGATCAAAACAAATTACTTTAAAGTAAAGAAGAGCTTATGCTCTTTTACAACATTTGATCATATCAAATTACAACCAAAATTAATCTACACATTCCCATGGTTCAAACAAATTTGAGACAGCCTTTCACATAGCTCAATTATTGTAGGCTTAGGTTCATAATCACCCTTTCTTTAATTAATTAACGCTTTAACTAATTAAACTTGAATGCAACATTTTCATTTGGTTTTTGTATCCATAGAATTGATTTAAATAGAGCTAAATAAATTGAAAACCCATTTCTCATTTAAAGATACAAAACTATTTTGTTCTCTTCTAATTTGGGCCAAAAAGCAATAACCTCGACCATTGGGCTATATTGCAAAACATAAACTTTTGGGGTCACTTTGTAAAAACACAAAAGTCCACTACTTCATGTAATTACAAATAGAACCCAAAAATTTCAACAAATACAAAAACTTCATTAAAGAAGCAAAACAATTTGTCCTTTAGTGATTTTGGGCCTTTACGTAAAAAACGTAAACTTTCGGGTCAAAGCACAAATACACAAAAGTATCAAAACTTTATGTAATTGCATAAAAGCCCCAAAAGTACCCTACTTGTAGGGTTGGCCGGTTTTGGATGAGAGAGGTGTCATAAACTTTTGAATTTTTCAACAAAAGTGAAAGGTGATGGGTTGTAAAGGTGATGGGTTGGTTTGAAAAAGTAGGTATAGGTGTGTAAGAGAAGTACCAATCAAGTACAAAAATTCAAACACATTTTCAACCATCCATCATTAAAACAAAGACTTTATGTAATCAACCAAAACTTTGAATCAAAATACCCAACCTTTTTGTTCTTGCCAAGAACATAACAAGAACAATGAAGAACATCCATGAAAAACCCATAAGAGCTCCATGAACATTTTTCACCCAAAGACACCCAAAAAACTCTCAAACTTGAGGGAAAAAACATATTACCATACTAGGGTACTTAGGGGTTCCTAATGTCACTTTAAAACACTTTTAACAAGACAAACATGAACCCAAAAATCCACCCTTTGGATTTGGCCGAATTTCCCCAAAAACATGGCACCAAATTTTAGCTCCAAAATTCATGCTCGTATGAACTACATCTACAACTTTTGAGATGGCAAATTTTCTAACAAAATTTACATTCAAAGAAGCAAGAATAAAGCTTGTAACAATTACAACATTCAAATCACAAACTATGAACTACAAAACCCAAAAGGATTCACCAACTACTAGACCTAGGCTCTTGATACCACTTGAAGGAAAATTTGTGAAAAACATGTTCATTTTAGCAACATCTATGGCATGCAATTAACATTTAAAGGCGGAATCATGCTTGTATGCACTCAAAACAAAACATTACCCATGAAATTCAAAGCCTAGTAGTTATGGTGAACCATGACTCAACTCAAATCTTAAAGAAAGGAGTTGAGAAACTTTTATACCTTTGAAGCGCCTCTTTGCTTAGCAAAGGTTAATCACCCATGTGAGGGCCTTCTTTCCTTTGTCTCCTTGCTCCTTGGCTCCATGGATATGGATGGAAGAATTGATTCTCCAAAAGTCCCCAAGGTAGGAGGCCTCTAATTTTTGACACCAAGGATGGTGAAGGAAGAAGATGAGTGACCTTGGAGGAAGAAGGATTGCTAGCTAATCCCCTCCAAGGGGGCCGGCCACCTAGAGAGAAAGGGAGAGACATGTTCTCTCCAATTTTCTCCAAAAGAAACCCTAATGATGAAATGGCTATAAAGTTGCCTTTATACCACATCACAACGGAGTGGCAAACTTGCAATTAAGCCAAGTTGACTACCCCTCTCTATATGGCAGGCCACTTAAGGGTTTATTGGGCTTTCAAGCCCTTTGTGTTTTCAAGTTGTCATACAACTTGAGCTAATGGGCTTGACATTCAAATCCCATTGGGCCTTGCGGCCCAAAACTAACCCGAGGTCTATAACGAACTTATTCGTTTGATTAATTAACATATTAATTAATCCTAGCCATATATAATTAAACCATTTAATTATCTTTACTCATCTCTATTGTATCCTTCAATCATTACCTTACACGGTGTGCGATCCATTAGGTTCCTTTTAGCGAGGCAGTGGGCGATTAGAACTCTTACTAATCGATTGTGAATTGAAACTTACTTTCAATTCTCCCTTTAGTGATTATACATCTTTAGGGCTTCCACAAGCCATGAGTGACACCTAGCAGTATGTCATGGCTACCCAAGCTAATCAGAAGAGGTTGGAGAACCTATTCAGTTTGGGATTACAATGCAATACGGTCTTTCTCTAACATAATACTCCTGACCACATTGTTTGGTTTGATAGTTTATTCATGTCTACTATCCAATGTGATTCTCTTACTTATATGATTACCTTGAATGTGATTTAGAACGACTTCCTAAATCTCATTCATACTCTGGCCAGAGATTCTTAATCATATCATAGAGTATTCTCCCTCAACATTTGAAGGTTAGAGATCCCTTGTTGCGCATTCATTTGCCTCCATGGCTAAGTGGCTTAACCCCAACTATGCCGTGGACACCCTCTGACGGAGTGACTTTGACATAGCCAAAGATCAAGGACCTAACCACAAGACAACTATGATGCCTCAGATCAAAGGACTACTTTGCATTATCCCAACCAGGAGTTCTCATGTGACATGAGTATGAGAACTCCTCGTTGATCGCGTTCAATGGACTCATTCTTTATTGAGCACCTACGTACTTGTCTTGGTGTCAGTCACACCATTGACTCGAGACCAATCACTCTCTCTAAGAGAAGACATAGGACGTACTGATCTTAACGGACTGTCAATGCCCAATTGGCAATCCTATGATCAAGAACTTTTAGGATATGTATTCGAAAGAGAATGGTCTCATGAATCTAACTTCTTTAAATCACATTCTCCCTATTACATATTCCTTGGACTTATCGTTTAAGCATATAACATTTATATGAGACGGCTTAAAACAATAATCTTTGCCCTTTATATTAAACTAGATTAGTTTAACATGTGAAATGTCCATAAAGTATCATCATATGATTGGTGTTAGGGCACATTTCCAACACCTGCGCCATTGAATCAATTATATCAATTGTAAAGCAAGAATGATCATCATTATGATATTTCATAGCTTTAGAAATTTTAAAATCAATAACATCCCCATCAAACTCCATTGTCAAGATCCATGTGAACACATCAATCTTTGTGCGAGCTGTTTTCATGAACGGCCTTCCAAGTAGAATCGGCAATGGGGTGGAATGGGCCGAATCTTCCATCTCTAGCACGTAGAAATCAGCCGGGAAGATGAGATGATTAACCTGCACTAAGACATCCTCCAAAACTCCCTTTGGATAAGCGTTAGATCTATCGGCCAATTGAATAATCACTCCATCATTTTTCAATTCGCCCAAGTTCATAGATGCATAAGTAGAATAAGGCATGACATTTATTGATGCACCTAGATCTAACATGGCATGTTCGAACCTAGTATTACCAATAACACACGGGATAGTAATGCTACCTGGGTCCTTGCATTTGGGAGGCAACTTGCGTTGCAACACCGCTGAAACATTTTCACTTACCTGTACCACCTCCTTGGTCGAAAATCTCCTCTTTGTTGTGCACAGCTCCTTCAAGAATTTGGCATATTTGGGAACTTGCTTGATTGCTTCAAGGAGTGGGATATTGACTTGCACTTTTCGAAATGTGTCCAGAATGTCCTTTTCGGTTTCCTCCTTCCTTGATTGCATAAATCTGCGAGGAAATGGTGCATTGGGTGGAACAAGGTTAGAATTAATTGAATTTGACCCCAACTTACCATTGTTGGACGATTTAGGAGGTTTAGGTGCATTGGAAGGCTGCGGCAAGGTTGGAGCACTTTTTGCCGTGGCTTCCTCTTGTTCTACCTCTTCTTCCAGCAACATTTCGTCCTCCTTTTGGGCAGATTTGGACGTTGGTGGATCGGTCCCAACCTCTTTGCCACTTCTTAAGGTCATGGCCTTAACAGATTCGAATCCTCCATTCGGATTCACAGTGGTAGAACTAGGAAGTTTGCCATGCTCTCGAAACTGCCCCATAAACTCAGCCATTTGGCCCATTTGTTTTTCTTCAATTCAGTCACCTCCCGGGCTTGATTTTGCACCTCTTTGGCATAGTTTTGCATCTCTTTGGTTTGATTTTGCTGCCCCTGTGCCAAAGTAGTTAGTAATTGAATAACTTGATCATTATCAAGAGACGAACCTGAGTTATTTTTGGGCAGATTGTGTTTGGGATTGCATAGGTGCATATGGCTTTGGAAACATCCCAGGGGTTGGTGGCCGAAATCCACCTTGTTGTTGAGGTTGTTGGGGCTCCCTCCAACGCATATTTGGATGATCTTTCCAACCTGGATTGTAGGTATTTGCATATGGATCATATCGGGGCTGATTTTGGCCTTGGAACCCAACAGCGTTGGCATTCTCCTATCCTCCATTCTCAATCAATTGAGGGCAACTTTTAGAGGCATGCCCTTCTATGGTACACACGCCACAGATTGGTGGTGGTTGTGATTTTGGTCATTCGATAACCTGAGACACAAGGAGAGTAAGATTAGCCAATTGTGATTGAATTTCAGAAATTGCACTTACCTCATTGACATGTTGCTGCCGTGGGGCCTCTGTTTGTCTAACACCTTCATATTGTTAAGCATTGAGGGCTCGGTTTGCAATTAAAGTCTTGGCAGCAACCAGAGTCTTGTCAACCAATGCACCACCCGTTGATGCATCTAGCATTTGGCGTTCAATGGGGAGGAGTCCTTCGTAGAAGTATTGAATGAGTAGTTCCTCCTTCATTTAGTGTTGAGGGCATGATGCAACTAGGCCCTTAAAACGTTCATAATATGCAGGGAAAGACTATCCTTGATTTTGCTGAATACCACTAATCCGTTTACTCAAGAGAATGACTCTTGAAGTTGGGAAAAACTTCTCCAAGAATGCTCGTTTCATACTTTCCCAAGATGTGACAGTTCCGGGCGCCAATTCGTACAACCAATCTTTAGCCTTTTCTAACAATGAGAATGGAAAGGCTTTCATCTTCAAAATATTCCCATCAACATTAATGGGTGTCATACTTGAGCAAACCACTTCAAATTCCTTCAAATGCTTGTTTGGATCCTCCATGGACAGCCCATGGTATTTGGGAATGTGATGCAACAAGCTAGACTTTAATTCGAACTCGTCGGTCTTATCTAGAGCTGCCCTAGGATATTGGATACATAGAGGTACTGCATTATCCAATCCCGAGGCCGAAAGCTCCCTAATGGTTGAATTATCTGCAGCCATAACCTCTTCAACCTCAGCCTCCTCTATCTCCTCAGATTTAGCCTCTTCTTGCTCCTCAACCTCGGCTTCAGAACTTGAACTAGGTGGGTGAGGTTCTGGGTTCTTTCTTTTCATTCTCAAGGTTCGTTCAAAATCATCGTCAAAATCCAAGATATGCTCACGAACTGCTTGAGAACTACGAGTCATAAACTAGTACTTGAAAACAAAACAAACTAGAATCAGAATCTAAATTAACACACACGAAAATAAAAAGAAACAACGGGGGATTAACAATGCTAATCCCCGGCAACGGCGCCAAAAATTTGATGTGATTAAAGTTAAGCACACAAATTAAACCCTCTTGTTATCAATTGTAGTATAAATGCAAGTAGGGATCGTTCTGGACCGGGGATTAGGAGGGCTTGCTAATCTAACACAAACTGACTCAAATAAGCAAAACAAGACTCAAAAGACTCTAAATAGACTAATAAGACTCAAAACAGGTTCAAAATACTCAAAACTGCTTAAAAACACTAATTGGACAGATTCTAGACACTAGACACCACTTTGGACGAAAATTGAATTAAACTTGATTCAAAACACACAAAGACACAAACTAAGACAGATTCTAACTAATTTGACTCAAACAAGTGAAGGGGGATTGGTTTTAGAGTGAAACTAAGCTAAAACAAACAAAGACTTTAAACTAGGCAGATTTAGACGAAATTGAGTTTTTAAGATGGATGGTGAACTAGCTAGAGGTTTCCTTATCCACACATGATTTATATGCATATAACTTGACTTCCAGTTACGTTTTCATTGAATTACGAATGACAATGCCCCAGATTAACCGTGTCAATCACTAATTAACCCTCAGATTCTCCTAATTTCATTGAATTGGACGAACAACTCATCTACAACCAAATTATTCTCATCAATTTCCCTACATGACATCATAATAGAGACACAATCAGAGATCATTATGCTCAATGAGAATCATAAGCATTTACGAGGCATTCATAACTATGACATCATGTTACTCACACCAAGAATTGAACTTAACACGATTGTTCCAGCAACCTTTACTACTTGTGAACATAAGTTTGTAACAATTATGTGAAACTCACTTATATCCTAGCATCAAATTTATGCATGCCAATTAAGTGTCGACCCTCAACCAACAAACAGAAATAAGTTCTAATTCAAACAGTTAAGCCAATTGCATTCATACTTCAAGAATCTGTAACTGAAATTTATCAAGTCATATCACACACAAAATCATGGTTTCAAAGTAGCCTCTAGCTAAAAATGAGTCTAGCCTCTCAAGATTACAGCAAGACAAAGGAAAACTAATTTAAGTAATTGAAAACATAAGGTAGAAAACACCTAAGAACGCCCAGCACTCCAGATTAGGTGCAAAACGCTCCAAAGCTGCTCCTCCTCTTCTTCCTCCTTGCAAGGCTGCGGCACAGGTGGCTGTAGGGTTTGTGGATGGTGTTTGGAATGGCTAAGATATGTAGAATTAGTGTGGATGGGTGGTGTGTGCGGCACAACCCTAAAATATGTATATATATACATCTCCAAACCCTAGGGAAATCAGATTAGGACTTGGACTTAGCAGAAATTAAGGAATAAAGGCCTAGGGTGCTGCATTAAATTTGGAAAAGGAAATGTGGTCCAATTAATCTCTGAAAAAGCTTTGTAAAACCCAAATCCACAAGGAAATGTGACACACCCCAACCCGGAATGTCCACTAGGACTCCGGATCGAGCTGTGCTGGCGACACCTGGAAGGTGACGAAGCCAAAAAGTGATGATAAGGAAGAATGCAAATAAATTTAAACCTAAAGGTCGCTAACTATTAGAGTGCGCTGTCAGTAGGTATGGACCCATTTCACACTCATTGTCAGAGCATAAGTAAAGTACAGTAGTATGGGTAAAGGTCATACCCTCAGAAGTAGCCACCTGAACTGGGATATGCCACGAGTCCTTGTTGATAAAGAAACTATGCTACAAGAACCTGGAAGGGCGCAAAACAAAAAGCATGAGTGGGCAAAAACAAAGCTTTTCGAAAACATCTCATTTATCAAAATTTATAACCCCTCAGTGAAAAACCTGTATACTTTCCCAGAAAATAGCATATAAACATATGTATATCATCATATTCTCAAATCATGGTTCAAAATCAGTATTATGAAAGTAAGCCATGCTATTTGCATCAATAACATGATGAAGATACGCAAATATGTCAGGTAGAATAATAAATCAGCCGGAGACCCTGCAGTGGTCCTGTATGGCTAATCATATAGCTCAATACCTATGCCTGCACACGAGTCGGAACCATTAAAATGGTCTGTACGACAAGACTTGGTGTAATAATACGCTCTAGTGCTATACTCATCAAAACGGCCGTGCGAATAATCGCAAGTCACCTACGAGTCGGAACCACAGAAGTGGTCTGTACGACAGGACTTACACCTACTTGGATCCAAGGGAGCGTGCGGTGCGGGAGGTAAATATCATCATAAGCACTAACACCGGTGGTGCAGGTTATAAGCTCTCAACACAAACCATATCATCAACACAATATAGCTCACCTGATACTTACCTGTGCGTCCACCGCACCATTTCATACATATGCATCATATACCAAATCATATATTCCATATCGATTCTATGCATGGCATTTTAAAACATACTTTCAATTAAATTTGATTTCTGGGAAAATCAGTAAGTATATAGGTATATAATGAACACAACTGCCCACTCACCTGGAGTCTACACTATACTCCCTAAAACGAGTAACGAAGCGTCCCAAACGATTGGCGCCTAGAACAATTATTAAATCACATCTCAGAATACTTGTCGATAGAACACATAACTCACATAAAACACATCCTCAAGGGCGTTCAAGAGTGATTCAAGACTCATTGACCATAAGTCAACCGTCGATCAAAGATCGACGGTAGGGTCCACAACCCTACATAACTCAATCCGGAAGATCCACATATCAGATTTCCCATCCATAACTTCTCATGATTCACATTATGCTTATAGAACAACATACTAAAGTTTCGTTATGATCCAACGGTTGGATCTCCGAAAATTTCCAAAACCGAGTGGCGATTAACCTTTTCTTTTATGAACTTACAAATCCAATTCGAAAAGATCCATACGTAGGATTCCTGATCCATAAGTTCCTCATTCTTCAAATATTAAGTACTACAACGTATCAAAGTTTGGTGACGATCCAACGGTTGGATCGCCAATTCATATTTTCACGTAACCACGAATCGTGATGAAATAAGGTTCAATTGATCAACCTACGCCAAACCACTATCAAAACTGAATCCAGGATATCAAACATAGCCTAAAAATAACATTGACGGCCCACTGGCCTCGTGCCGCCGTGGGTGGCGGTCGGCCGCCCCGGCTCGCCGGAAAATCCAACTTTCTCCAAAAATTCTCAACATTTGTAGAATTGAAGATCTCAACGAAAGGAACAACTTTCATACCTGTGACCAAGGCCAATTCGGTCAATAAGAGCTCCAATTTAATCAAAAACCGTAAGAACCCTAGAATTTGGTGTGCTCGAATTCGACCTCCAAAGCAACTCCGACGCCTCAACCATTGCTTGGGCTTTGTTCTAGGTCTCAAGAGGATGCCATGGGTGGTGGTAATTGGAAGAAATTGCTTTGGGATTGGATGATTCGAAGCCAAAGACGCCGCACCCCTCCTTGCGGTTTCACCCATTTTGAACATCAAATCTTCCCAAATTTGATGTGGAATGGATAGAGGGAAGGTCGATATAGGGATTGGGAGTGGTGGTTTGGCTCAATCCGTCAAAAAAATTGATGAATTTCGCCGGAGATGCTCACGGATCGTGGCTGGGTTTGCCGGTCAAGGGGATCCGGCCGATCCCTTTCTTCATTTCCTCTACTTTCTCTCCTTTCCCTCTTCTGGTTGGTCACTGACCTTCCTCTCTCCTCTCCCCATTCGGTCTCTTTTTCCTTCCCTTCTTCCCGATTGGGCTGCTTTGCCCAATCCCTTTTTTTTTTTTTTTCTTTTTTTTTCTTCTTTTCTTTCTCTGCCACTCCCGTGGCTCTCTCCTTCCCTCAACAATCTAAATTTCTGATTGGGCTATGCCCTAACCTCACAGCCACTGCCACACACACGTGGCACCATAATTCTTTAAAAAAAATCCATAATATTTTCGAATGACAATTTCATCCCCCCACTTTAAACTTTAATAACTTTTTCGTTATAGCTCCAAATTCGATTCCGCTTGCGCCGATGCGTCCGTAGCGACGAGTACTACGAGAATATGCCAAGAAGCAAGTCTTACGCATCATGACAAGTGATCAACACAAATCAAGGAATATGCTTCAAAGGGCCTTTTCGAAATTCCACGTAAAAAAATTATATAAAAATCATAATTTTTTGGGACGGACTATCACAATCTTCCCTGCTTAAAAAATTTCGTCCCCGAAATTAAAATTATTTGCTAAAAGTAAAATACTCGAAAAAGAGTATCTTTATATAAATACTTACACAAGGAAGAAATTAAGTTAGAGCAGCTGCATAAAAGAGTATGCCATTCCGTCGCGATCGGATTGCAATTATTCCTCTTTCATGCCTCCAAGCTCATACCTTCTTCCTTCCTGGGCAATATAGTAATATAATATCCACCCAATCCGCAAGCAAGAACACCATTTACTAGGTAATGGCATAAGAAAAGTTTACAGATATCGAAAACAGCTATCAAAATAGAAATCTTCAGTTCAAATACTTGCGTCAAGTTCAAAACCAAGAATGGAAATAACTCCAATGAATAGAATAGTCTCATAGAAAATGCTTGCACGAAAAATCAAAAATCAAAATGAAAATGGTCTTTGCCAAACATTTGTCGTGACACGAACTTCGAGGATAAGTCTGAATTATATCTAATTAGTAACTACTACTAAAGATAAGTCGTCTTGCCTACTAGCTTGAAGAATCCAACAATTTAGCCATCGATATTACCATTTGCAGCCTGTAATATCGATAGTTCGTTGGTGTCTCAATAAGTTAGTAAAAATCATCTTGCTCCTCGAATACAAATATGTCCAAATCACCCGATTCGTGCCTCGATTGCAACGCCATAAAATCTTCAAGCGCATCAATCTAGCTGTTAGGAGTGCTTTGATATCCATGTACTCCCCAAATCATCAAGTCCTAGAATGACGACCTGAAAAGATGCGTGTAGAAGAATATATATCATCAATTATTTCCTTCGCATTATTCACTAGCATTGCTCACCAAATCAAGAATATAACCTCTGAAATCCAAATTTGAGAATCCAAATCTTTATCAACAACATTCGAACGACAATTATAATCTCAGTCTTATCTGGAAGATGATGCCCAAAATTACCAAGCTTTATACCTTCACCAATACTATGCTGAAATCTATTCAATTCTCAATACCACATGAAATTCATTTTTGGTAAGTCCAATAACCTCACAGGGAGACTGTACTTCAATAGTCGTTGTAAGCATCGATATCAAACTGGCGTACGCCTTTGCCAAGTCAAGGTATCGTGAATTACTCATTGATTGAGCGGGAAACCATGCCAAGAAGACTAAAGCACACTCGAGAATTCGAGAACCAAAACAAGATCATCAACTTCAAAGTTCAAGATATCCAAACTGATTGGTTGTCATTACCTTACCAAAAAGAACTTCTAGAATGCTCAATCACCAACCATAATGATTTATTCCACAAAGTGATCGACAGGTGATTGAGGAATCAACGATCGCAACTAGGTTTCAATATCCAAGCAATTCTTCCCAAATAGCTATCTGTCTTTGGAAGTAATGCGAGCTGCAATAGGGTAGACATGCACCAAAGTTGACCAAAATATATTCTCAGCACAAGGAATGAATATAAGGTTATGATCAGAAATGATGCTGACCAAAATGCCAGATAACCGATAAATTCAAGAATAGGTAAATTTAACCAATGGTCTAACTGAATCTCCTTCAGGATCAATGGAAGAATGAGTTGATTGTCAAATCGATCCATAAACATCAAGGCATCATCACAACTCCACATATACCAAAATACCTCTCGCCAGAAGCTTATATTAATTATCCCGTTTGCATCTGGGTATGGTAAGTGATTATAACCATTCAACTATTCCTTGATGATTCAAAGTAACATCACAATGATACTCAAAGAGGTCAACTATAATGGAATGAGGAAAACCAAAAATATTTAGGGTAGAAACCATCTGTACTACGATGCTCAGTAATTACGTTTGCACAACTGGGATAATACTCGATAGTGCAATCATAGGCATCGATTTAATCATTCCAATGCTGCTGCCAGAAACTTACTCTATCCAAAGTTTGATCACATATAAGATGGTTCAATTTTTTTTTTTAATGGTTCCACTGCTAGGGACCATAAGTATTACCCCATCACGATGCATCCACACAACCAACCTTTGAGGAAAACATCACCATAGATTCTGAAATTCTCGATGCTATCCGAGGATGTAAAATCATATTTGAAGAAAATGGCAACACTTAAGCTGCCAAAAATCTTTATTCACCACTCACTTCCCACACTAAACCAACTTTTTCGGTCATCAGTGATGAAGAACACTATAGTCAAAAGTTCACCCATCAATAGTCAATAACCTCAATAAGACCAAGAATATCTTTAAATCTCACAACCCTTTGTGAGGATTTCAACCTTCATCCTCAAACTCTTATTGGAATGAGAAAAGAATACCGTCTGTGGAGATCACACCTTCCAAAATAAGTACCAATCTAAATAACACTGATGTCTGAGGAAGACAACTCCAACTGTCACCTAAGGAAGTGACTAAATTCTAGGTAAAATCCCAAAGTTCGAATTTCTCTAAATATGAGACATAACTCCCTTAATCGATAAACTTTAGAACATAACGTCTGCACAAAGCCTCGTTCGTGCTCACGCACTACCATCTCAAGTACCATCGTCAATATCATAAGATTCCTACTCCACAATCTCGATCATCCAAATACCTGATTGCAATGCCCTTCTGTAAATCACATACCATCTAGCATTCATAATCTTTTGGAGAGACTTCCCAAAGCTCGGAAATGAAACGTGCAACACGGTGAAACATAATTATATCCAGCTAGTAATCTGTTCTGATTTCTGCTTGCTTGAACTAGTATAAGAGTCCAAAAATAACTCTCTCATAATGCCATCATCCTCTGGAACAACCAATAAGAAACTGTGGTTGCCCAGGAAGTTAAACTGTATATCCTCAAATATTCTTTTACTTTAACCAAAGGCAGGCTCGCCTAAGCTGAGAATTTCCTTCAATCGAATTAAGTGGAGCCTCGACTTTAATTCCTTTCATATCTCCACACTTGATTGGATCAGGAATACAGACTTTTATATCACAAGGTGAGAGAAATTAACAACAACTCACCTTTCTATCTTAGCTGATCCACCGATGCTGTGTCGTCGAAATTTTAGTGCCCACTTAAGGAAAGAAAAACATCACCAATACTTTAAGCTTTAGGGCTGGAAGAATACAACTTCCCACTTAAGCAAAGTTACTACCAAGTGAAACACTACATGAGCATAGCATAGATTCAGCACCATAATTATTGATTCTCACATTCTCAACATATACAAAATATTTCGTACTAAGAGTGTACAATATTACTTCCCAATTCCAATCATACACCTAAAATGATCTTCCCAAAGTGCTTTTCCGTTAAATGCTACCACTTTAGCACCATGGTCACACGAGACTATCCTAGAGTCTTAACAAGGTAGACTTAGCAAGAATTCCAATAGGTGATAGCCTAACCGATACTGACAAGGAATCAACTACTCCGAGATTCCAATCTCAACGTTTAATACTGATGGCTAGAGGATAAGTATTGAATCGATTGATAAAGCATCTGATAACATCCAATAATATGTTAACCCAGATTTAGGCCATCCACTTGCCTCTGCATCAATCCTTAAAAAAGAAATTCTTCACTTTAATTCTAAAGACATTCGCTAAGTGCTCTTCTAAAACATCAACAAGTCGACCAAATTACCACAACTTAGAGAAGCTAACATATTTTCTCGTAATCGACGAGGTGGCAAAATCCAAATATTAGACACGAAAACCAAGAATGCTCACATCACGCGTGTGATGAACACAATATTGCCCAACTTATGCTCTGATACCAAACTGACACACCCCGACCCGGAATGTCCACTAGGACTACAAATCGAGTTGTGCTGGCCGACACCTGGAAGGTGATGAAGCCAAAAAGTGATGATATGGAAGAATGCGAATAAATTTAAACCTAAAGGTCTCTAAATATTAGAGTGCGCTGTCAGTAGGTATGGACCCATTTCACATGCGTTGTCAGAGCATAAGTAAAGTACAGTAGTGTGGGTAAAGGTCATACCCTCAGAAGTAGCCACCTGAACTGGGATATGCCACGAGTCCTTGTCGATAAGGAAACTATGCTACAAGAACCTGGAGGGGCGCAAAACAAAAAGTGTGAGTGGGCAAAAACAAAACTTTTCGAAAACATCTCATTTATCAACATTTCTAACCCCTCAGTGAAAAACCTGTATACTTTCCCAGAAAATAGCATATAAACATATGTATATCATCATATTCTCAAATCATGGTTCAAAATCAGTATTATGAAAGTAAGCCATGCTATTTGCATCAATAACATGATGAAGATACGCAAATATATCAGGTAGAATAATAAATCAGCCGGAGACCCTGCAGTGGTCCTGTACGGCTAATCATATAACTCAATACCTATGCCTGCACACGAGTTGGAACCATTAAAATGGTCTGTACGACAGGACTTGGTGTAATAATACTCTCTAGTGCTATACTCAAAAAAACGGCCGTGCGAATAATCGCAAGTCACCTACGAGTCGGAACCACAGAAGTGGCTTGCACGAAAGGACTTACACCTACTTGGATCCAAGGGAGCGTGCGGTGCGGGAGGGGAATATCATCATAATGATGCGAAATATATAAGCACACAAATTAAACCCTCTTGTTGACAATTGTAGTATAGATGCAAGTAGAGATTGTTCTAGACCGGGATTAGGAGGGATTGCTAAAACACTTGAAACTGACTCAAAAACGTAACACTAAGTTTAAAACACTAAACTAGACTCAAAGAATGCAAAACTAAACTCTAAAACACTAAAACAACTCAAAAGACTCAAAACAAGCTAAAAGACTCAAATCTGCCACTAAGAGTAAATTTGGACGAAAATAGGTTTTGACTAGACTCAAAACACTTAAAAACACAAACTAAATCAGTTTCTAACTAATATGACTCAACAAAGGAAATGGGGATTGGGTTTTGACGAATTTGATGACAAAACAAGTAAATTAAAGAGCTAATGAAATCTGCACGAATTTGGGTAAAACTATGGATGATGGGCTAGCTAAGAGGTTATTCTCCACACATGACATACTTGCAAACAAAACAATTTCCAGTTGCTTTTCAATAAACCATGAATTCTCAATGCCCCAGATTAACCGTGAATTGCACTAATTAACCCTCAGATTTTCCTAATTTTATTGAATTGGATGATTGCATACAACAACCCCAAGCATTCTCCACAAGTTCCCTACATGAATTGCATAATAGAGATACAAGCAAAGATCATTAAGTTCTATGAAAATCATAAGCATTGACAAGGCACTCGTAACTATGAATTGCATGATACTTATGCCAGGAATTTACCTAACACAATTGTGACTAGCAACCTTCACTACTTATGAATATAAGTTCATAACGATTAGGTGAAACTCCCTTATATCATAGCATCAGATTTATGCATGAAAATTAAGCGTGCACTCTCAACCAACACACACAAATCAGTTTTAATTCAACAGATAAGTAAATTGAATTCACAACTTATGAAACACAACTGGATGTAATCAAATCATATTGCAAGTATAACCATGGTTTCGAATTCCCCCGAGCTAAGAGGGGTTTAACTCCTCATACTCACAGAACAAAGATTATTGAATTGAAACATTGAAAACAAAAGAAAGATCACACCTAAACGTTCCAGCAATTCTAACTCGAATGGCAGGCACATCCAAAGGCTCTCCTCCTTCCTCTTTGCTGCGGCACAAAGGTGGGTGAAGTATATGGGATGTATTTTGGGGTCAGGAATGTGTTTTGGGTGAATGAAAATTGCGGCGAAGGTGTAGGGATGATTTCTGGAGTGAATGGATGAATGGGTGAGTGAATGGAACCTTTTGTGCGGCACCAAGATGTTTTATTTAAAGACTTTAGGGTAATAAAGCTGGGAAACCATTTAGGAAATAGAAATTAAATCAACACTTTAAGGGAAATAGGATTTAAAGTCAGAATCCTAAGGCAATTGGGCAAGTAGGTGCGGCAAGGATGGAAAAGGTAAGGGAATGCCTTGCAAGGCAAGGAAAAAGGATTTTCTTGCTGATTTAGGTCCAGAAATTAGGCAAGTGAGAGATCCCTTGCACGGCAAGGATGGGAAATAAGGGATGGTGCGACAAAGACTGGTTTAATGTAGGGAAGGTTCAATTTGTGTCCTAAAATGCATAGAAGGCCTTCAATGTTGCTGGAACTTAGGGACAATTGGATTAGGAAAGGTCAAACCAAAATAGGAAACCTTGGCTTAACTTTCCAACTTCAAGTAGGAATCCTTGTTTGAGTAGGAATCCTCATGCTTCTAGGAATCTATCTTCAATTAGGAATCCTTCTTCAATTAGGAATCCTTCTTCAATTAGGAATCCTTCGTCAATTAGGAATCCTTCTTCAATTAGGAATCCTTCGTCAATTAGGAATCCTTCGTTGATTAGGAATCCTAACATCTTCAAGTCTTCAATTTTGTCCATTCCTTTTGCTCCAAGCATGTGATAACCATTCCAAGCCCAATTTTGCTCCAAAAGGCTCCAAAATGCACCTTCTTGCATACTTTGTCCTTAGAACCTGAAAACACACGAAAATGGCTTAAAAGACTAAAATAACTAAAGAATAACAACATAAATGCACAAGAAAAAGCCAACTAAGTCGCCTAAATATGCTCCTATCACATAAGCACTAACACCGGTGGTGTAGGTTATGAGCTCTCAACACAAACCATATCATCAACACAATATAGCTCACCTGATACTTACCTGTGCGTCTACCGCACCATTTCATACATATGCATCATATACCAAATCAGATATTCCATATCAATTCTATGCATGGCATTTTAAAACATACTTTCGATTAAATTCGATTTCTGGGAAAATCAGTAAGTATATAGGTATATAATGAACACAACTGCCCACTCACTTGGAGTCCACGCTATACTCCCTAGAACGAGTACCGAAGCGTCCCAAACGATCGGCGCCTAGAACAATTATTAAATCACATCTCAGAATACTTGTCGATAGAACACATAACTCACATAAAACACATCCTCAAGGGCATTCAAGAGTGATTCAAGACTCATTGACCAAAAGTCAACCGTCGATCAAAGATCGACGGTAGGGTCCACAACCCTACATAACTCAATCCGGAAGATCCACATATCAGATTTCCCATCCATAACTTCTCATGATTCACATTATGCTTATTGAACAACATACTAAAGTTTCGTTATGATCCAACGGTTGGATCTTCGCCAATTTCCAAAACCGAGTGGCGATTAACCTTTTATTTTATGAACTTACAAATCCAATTCGGGAAGATCCATATGTCAGATTCCTGATCCGTAAGTTCCCACATTCTTCAAACGTTTCAAAGTTTGGTCACGATCCAACGGTTGGATCGCCAATTCATATTTTCACCTAACCACGAATCGTGATGAAATAAGGTTCAATTGATCAACCTACGTCAAACCACTATCAAAACTGAATTCAGGATATCAAACACAGCATAAAAATAACATTAACGGCCCATTGGCCTAGCGTCACCGCCTGCGCCGCCGTGGGTGGTGGTCGGCCGCCCCGACTCGCCGGAAAATCCTACTTTCTCCAAAAATTCTCAAAATTTGGAGAATGGAAGATCTCAACGAAAGGAACAACTTTCATACCTGTGACCAAGGCCAATTCGGTCAATAAGAGCTTCAATTTCATCAAAAACCGTAAGAACCCTAGAATTTGGTGTGCTCCAATTCGACCTCCAAAGCAACTCCGACTCCTCAACCATTTCTTGGGCTTTGTTCTAGGTCTCAAGAGGATTCCATGGGTGGTGGTAATTGGAAGAAATTGCTTTGGGATTGGATGATTCGAAGCCAAAGACGCCGCACCCCTCTTTGCGGTTTCACCCATTTTGAACGTCAAATCTTCCCAAATTTGATGTGGAATGGATAGAGGGAAGGTCAATATAGGGATTGGGAGTGGTGGTTTAGCTCAATCCATCAGAAAAATTGATGAATTTCGTTGGAGATGCTCACGGGTGGTGACCGGGTTTGCGGGTCAAGAGGATCCGGCCGATCCCTTTCCTCATTTCCTCTCCTTTCTCTCCTTTCCCTCTTCTGGTTGGTCACTGACCTTCCTCTCTCCTCTCCCCATTCGTTCTCTCTTTCCTTCGCTTCTTCCCGATTGGGCTGCTTTGCCCAATCCTTTTTTTTTTTCTTTTTTCTTTTTTTTTTCTTCTTTTCTTTCTCTGCCACTCCCGTGGCTCTCTCCTTCCCTCAACAATCTAAATTTTTGATTGGGCTATGCCCTAACCTCACAGCCACTACCACACACACGTGGACCATAATTCTTTAAAAAAAATCCATAATATTTTCGAATGACAATTTCATTCCCCACTTGAAACTTTAATAACTTTTTCGTTATAGCTCCAGATTCGATTCCGCTTGCGCCCACGCGTTTGTAGCGACGAGTACTATGAGAATATGCCAAGAAGCAAGTCTTAGCATCATGAAAAGCGATCTAAACAAATCAAGGCATATGCTTCAAAGGGCCTTCTCGAAATTCCACGTAAAAATATTATATAAAAATCATAATTTTTCGGGACGGACTGTCACAAAAGGTGCCTAACAAATCAGAATCGAAGAGGGAAAGGGCTTGAGAGGTGCAGCACAATAGGATAAGGGCAAGGGAATGCCTTGCAAGGCAAGGCAGATGATTCTAGAAGGGAAAGAGGCCCCAGATTTTTAGGGTTCTAGAAAGAATGTGTTTTATGACAGATTTTGGGCCTTCTAGAAGGGTTTGGGGGGCCACTTCTGTAGGACAAGGGATAGAACTTCTAAAAAGAGTGTTTTGTGGCTGATTTCCAGCCTTTTTATCTTCAAATTCGTCCATCAACTTGCCTCCATGCTTGCACTACCCAATCTTGGCCCAAAAATGCTCTAGAATGCTCCAAATTGCTTCTTTTTGCCATTTTGACACTTAGAACCTATAAACACAAAAATAGCATAAAACACTATAATAAGTAGAAACTAACTAAGAAAATGCAAGAAAACATGCTAACTAAGTCGCATAAATATGCTTCTATCACTTATTCTCTTTGATTTTCTGATTCTTTCTTACCTATTAAATTGTGGAACCAAAATAGCTAAGTATTGAACCTTTCCTATTATTTTCTGAGTACCCTAGCCCTTTAAATAAAGCTTGTTGCACCATTTAAATCTCTGTACACAATTTCTGCCGAAAATCCACAATCCACCTTTCACCATAACTCACCTATATCCATTCACCACCACCATTCACCACTTCGACCACCACTGCCACCTTGTGTCGCAGCAAAGGAGAAGGAAGGAGATCCTTGGACGTGCTTGCATTCAAGACGTTGGATTGCTGGAACGTTCCTAGGTGTAATCTATCTTTGTTTTCAATGTTTAATTTAATTTCTCTTTGTTTTGCTGTGAACATGAGGAGCTAAACCCTTTTGGCTAGGGGGAATTTCAAAGCCATGAATTTATTTGCAATATGAATTGATTACCTTCAGTTGTGATTTCATAAATTGTGAATGCAATTTGCTTAACAGTTTGATTCAGAACTTATTCTTGTATGTTGATTGAGGATGCATACTTAGTTTGCATGCATGAATTTGATGCTAGAATATAAGGGAGTTTCACCTAATCGTTATGAACTTATATTCACAAGTAGTGAAGGTCACTGGTCACGATCATGTTAAGTACATTCCTGGCAGGAGTATCATGCGCTTTCATAGTTATGAATGCCTTGTCAATGCTTATGATTTTCATAGAGCTTAATGATCTTTGATTGTATCTCTATTATGCGCTTTCATGTAGGGAACTTTTGAAGAATAATTTGATTGCGATGCGCTACTTCCGTCCAATTCAATGACATAAGGAAAATCTGAGGGTTAATTTAAGCGTACCTAATTAATCTGGGGTGTTGAGGTTCATGGTTTATTGAAAGAACAACTGAAAATTGATTTGTATGCAAGTGTGTCATGTGTGGGGAAAAACGTTCTAGCTAGCCCGTCATCCATCAATTCACCCAATTTCGTGTTTAACTTTGTTTAGTTTATGCAATCTGTTTAGTTTAATTAATTTTGTCCAAAACCCAATCCCCTTTACTTTTGTGTGTCAAATTAGTTAGAATCTGTCCAACTTTGTGTTTTTAAGTGTTTTGAGTCTTTGAATCTTTCTGACTTCTAAAAGCCCTTTTTCCTTGTTGGATTGCAGTGTAAAGTCCTTTTCCTTCTCAGATTGGAGTCCAAATCCCTTTCTACAATGCCTTGCCGTGGGTTTGCCCTATATATAACTAAATCATTATTTTCTGGGGGGTGACACAATTTAGAAGGAGAGTTTTGAGAGAGAAATCATTCAGAAACACAAGTGTGCCGCATGTTTTGAAGAAATTCAGAATTTGTACCGTGCTTGCAAGGAAGGAGATGAGGAGTTGGAGCTGTGACATGCCATCCAAGGCCATTGGAGGGCTGGAGCGTTTCTGGGTTTCTTCTATCCTTAGTTTTGTTTCCATGTTTAGTTTAATTTGCTTTTCAATTTTTGTGAACATGTGTAACTAAGTTTTTCTTATTTAGAGGTGAATTCGAAGCCATGGACATATGTTTTATATGAATTCATTACATCTAGTTATTGTTTCGTAAAACATGAATGTGATTAACTTATCCGATTGATTGAGAACTTATTCTTGTATGTTGATTAGGAGGGCCCGCTTAGTTTGCATGCATGAATCTGATGCTAAAATATAAGGGAGTTTCACCTAATCGTTATGAACTTATATTTACAAGTAGTGGAGATTGCTAGTCACAATCGTGTTAAGTAAATTATAGGCAGGAGTATCATGCTTTTCATAGTTACGAATGCCTTGTCAATGTTTATGATTTTCATGGAACTTAATGATCTTTGACATGTATCTCTATCATGCTTTTCATAGTTAGGGAACTTGATAAGAATAATTTGGTTGTGATGCGTTATCCATTCAATTCAACGAACTTAGGAAAATCTGAGAATTAATTAGTGCAATACAATTAATTCGGGGCATTGTCATTCATGGTTTAAAGAAACAATATTGGAAATCAATTTATGTTCATGTGTGGAGAATGACCCTCTAACTAGCCTTTCACCCTTTAAAACAACCAGTTTCGTGTTTAATTTGTTTAGTTTTGCAATCTGTCTAATTTAGCAAATTCGTAAGAAACCAATCCCCATTTCGTTAAGTGTGTTAGATTCGTTTAAATTCGTTCAAATCTGTCCTCGGTTACTATTTTGAGTCAAGTTAAGTTCAATTTTCGTCCAAAGTCATCTTTAGAGTCTGTTTTGAGTCTGTTTCATTGTTTTGAGTTGTTTTCAGTCATTCTAGTTTGTTTTGAGTTATAAGAGTCTAGTTTAGTGTTTTTGAGTCATTCTAGTCCCCAGCCTAGAACGATCCCTACTTTCATATACTACAAGTATCTTAATAGGGTTTAATTTGTGTGTTAGAATATATCACATCATAATACACTACTAAGACGTTAAGAATGAGTTCTTAACAAATCAAATGCTTATTTGGTGAGAAAAGTGCACTATTTTTCCATTTAGAGTGTATTTGCACTGTTTTAATCATTCGTGGGATAAAACAAGAGTGCGTTTGAAGTGATTTGTAATTTAAGTAAAGAAACACAGAAAATGCGCTACTAAGACGTTAAGAATGAGTTCTCAAAAAATCAAATGCTTATTTGGTGTCAAAAGTACACTATTGTTCCATTTGGAGTGTATTTGCACTGTTTTAAGCATTCATGGGATAAAACGAGCGTGCGTTTGACACACTTTGGAGCTTTGGCAAATAAACATGTATAATACACTACTAAGACGTCAAGACTAACTTCTCAAAAGATCAAAAACTTATTTTGTATCAAAACTACACAATTGTTCCATTTGGAGTGTATTTGCAAAGTTTTAAGCATTTGTGGGATAAAACGAGCGTGCGTTTGACATGCTTTGGAACTTGGGCAAATAAACAAGTAAAATACACTTCTAAGACGTTAAGAATGAGCTCTCAAAAGATCATAATCTTATTTAGAGTCAAAAGTACACTATTGTTCCATTTGGAGTGTATTTGCACTGTTTTAAGTGTTCGTGCGATAAAACAAGTATGCGTTAGACAAGCTTTGGAATTTAACCAAGTAAACACATAAAATGCACTACTAAGATGTTAAGAATGAGTTCTCAAAAGATCATATGCTTATTTGGTGAGAAAAGTGCACTATTTTTCCATTTAGGGTGTATTTGCACAGTTTTAAGCATTCGTGGGAAAAAAAGAACGAGCGTTTGACACGCTTCGAAACTTAGGCAAATAAACATATATAATAAGCTACAAAGATGTTAAGAATGAGCCCTCAAAAGATCAAAAGCTTATTTGGTGTCAAACGTACACTGTTTTTCCATTTGGAGTGTATTTGCACTGTTTTAAGCATTCATGGGATAAAACGAGCATGCATTTGACATGTTTTTGAACTTGATGTGATATAAACTAGCACACAAATTAAACCCTATTAAGATAGTTGTAGTATGAATAAGTAGGGATCGTTCTAGGCCGGGGACTAACTAGGGATGCTAATCTACACAATTATGACTCAAAAACATGAAACTAAACTTAAAAACACTTAACTGGACTCTAAAGACTCAAAACAACTTAAAACCGCACAAAACTAACAACTAGACTCAAAACAGACTCTAAGGAGTTATTTGGACGAATTTTAGACTAATAAGACTCAAAACACTAACCTGGACAGATTTGAACCAATTTCTAGCTAATCTAACACACTTAACTAAAGGGGGATTGGTTTCTTACGAATTCACTAAATTAGACAGATTGCAAAACTAAACAAATTACACACAAAATTGGTTGTTTTAAAGGGTGAAAGGCTAGTTAGAGGATCCTTCTCCACACATGAAACATATGCACATAAATTGATTTCCAGTTATTCTTTCTATAAACCATGAATGACAATGCCCCAAATTAATTGTGAATGCACTAATTAACTTTCAGATTTTCCTTAATTCATTGAATTGGATGGAATATGCATCGGCAATCAAATTATTCTTATCAAGTTCCCTATATGAACTGCATGATAGAGATACATTCAAAGATCATTAAGTTCTATGAAAATCATAAACATCAACATGACATTCGTAACTATGAAAAGCATGATACTCCTGCCATGGATTCACTTAACACGATTGTGGCTAGCAACCTCTACTACTCATAAATATAAGTTCATAACGATTAGGTGAAATTCCCTTATATTCTAGCATCAAATTCATGCATGCAAACTAAGTGTGCACCCTCAATCAACATACAAGAATAAGTTTTAATCAAACAGATAAGTGAATTGCATTCATGTTTTACAAAACAATAATTGGAGGTAATCAGTTCATATTAAACATATGTCCATGGCTTCGAATTCACCTCTAACTAAGAAAAACTTAGTTACACAGGTTCATAACAATTGAAAAGCAATCTGAAATAAACATTGAAACTAAAACAAGGGAAGAAAAAACTTAGAAAGTCTCCAATGGTTGCAGGTAGTTGTGGCACAACCCTCCTTCTCCAATGGAAGCCACGCAAAGCTTTTTCTCCTCCAAGGCTGCGGAAAAGGTGTGAATTGGTGTGTGGATATATTCCTGCGAATTATGGTGTGATATAGGGGGTGGTAACCTACAGCAAAGCTTCTGAATATGTATATATAGGCAGGGCAAACCCTAGGGAAATCAGACTAGGACTTGGACTTAGCATAAGTAAAGGATTAAGGCCCTAGGGTGCGGCACAAGGCTTAAATCCATCAGGAAATGGGTTTAGCCCAATTAATTTCTGAAAAGGCTTTGCACAATCCAAATCCACAAGGGAATAGGCTAATTAAATCAGAATCCAAGAGGGAAAAGGATTGGAAAGGTGCGGCAGGAATTGGAAGGAAAGGGGATGGAGTGCAAGGCAAGGCAAAGGCCTTCTAGAAAGGTTCGGGGCGCCAGATTTGTAAGGATTCTAGAAACAATGTGTTTTGTGGCTGGTTTCTAGAAGAACAAGGGCTAAAACATGTGGCACCAATGTAGGAAAGGATAAGGCTTTCTAGAAGGGACATAAGATAGGTTTCTAGAAGGAACAAGACATAAAACATGTAGCATGTTTTTAGGAACATGTTTGTGTCTTCTAGAATGCGGCAATGAGATATGTGGCAAGGGGTTTAGGAAAGGGAAAACATATAATTAAGTGTCCTAAAGTATTTAGGACACTCCTTTGCAGCTGGAACCTTGATAGATTAGGATTAAGAGTTGACTAAGTTAAAATAAGGTAAGTTTAAGTAGTCAATCCTTCTTCTTGCTGGATTCATTTTCTTCCTTGAATTAATTCCTCCTTCTTTTAAACACATTCCTAGCCTCTTTAGATCTTCAATTTCATCCATCCACTTTGCTCCAAACATATGCTATTCGTCAAAATAAAACCCCCCCCATAATTTCATTGTGTTAGTTAAGCTAGAATCTGTTCAATTTGGTTTGTTTTGAGTCCTTTTAGTCAATATAAGTTAGAATTGGTTCCCTTTCATTGTTTTGAGTCTTTGTAATATTAAATTCGTCCAAAATCATCATTAGAGTCTGTTTTGAGTCTATTTCATTGTTTTAAGCTATTTTGAGTTATTCTAGTCAAATTAGACTTATTTGAGTCTAATTAAGTGTCCTGAGCATAGTTTTGTGTTTTTCAGTCAGTTTTACATAGATTAGCAATCCCTCCTAATCCCCGGTCTAGAACGATCCCAACTTGCATCTTTACTACAATTGTCAACAAGAGGGTTTAATTTGAGTGTTAGTTTATTTCACATCAGAGCTTAAGCAAAGAAACATATATAGAGCACTACTAAGACGTTAAGAATGAGTTCTCAAAAGATCAAATGCTTATTTGGTGTCAAAAGTACACTATTTTTCCATTTGGGGTGTATATGCACTGTTTTAAGCATTCGTGGGATAAGACGAGCGTGCGTTTGACATGCTTTGGAACTTAGACAAATAAACAAGTATAATACACTACTAAGACGTTAAGAATGAGTTCTAAAAAGATCAAAAGCTTATTTGGGGTCAAAAGTGCACTATTTTTCCATTTAGGGTGTATATGCCTTGTTTTAAGCATTCGTGGGATAAGACGAGCGTGCGTTTGGCACGCTTTGCAATTTAGGAAAATAAACACATATAATACACTACTAAGACATTAAGAATCAGTTCTCAAAAGATCAAATGCCTATGTGGTCTCAAAAGTACAGTATTGTTCCGTTTGGAGTGTATTTGCATTGTTTTAAACATTCGTGGGATAAAACGAGCATGTGCGTTTGACACGATTTGCAACTTAGGCAAATAAACAAATATAATATGCTACTTAGACGTTAAGAATGAGTTATGAAAAGATCAAACGCTTATTTGGTGTCAAAAGTACACTATTGTTCCATTTGGAGTGTATTTTCACTGTTTTAAACATTCGTGGGATAAAACGAGCGACACGATTTGGAACTTAAGCAAATAAACTCGTATAATGCGTTACTGAGACGTTAAGAATGAGTTCTCAAAAGAATAAATGCTTATTTGGTGTCAAAACTACACTATTGGACCATTTGGAGTGTATTTGCACTGTTTTAAGCATTCATGGGATAAAATGAGCGTCCGTTTGACACAATTTGGAACTTAAGCAAATAAACACATATAAAGCACTACTGAGACTTTATGAATGAGTTCTAAAAAGATCAAATGCATATTTGGTGTCCACAGTACAATATTGTTCCATTTGGAGTGTATTTCAACTGTTTTATGCATTTACGGGAAAAAAAGAGCGTCCGTTTGACACGCTTTGGAACTTCAGCAAATAAACTCATATAATGCGCTACTAAGACGTTAAGAATGAGTTCTCAAAAGATCAAATGCTTATTTGAGGTCAAAAGTACACTATTGTTGCATTTTGAATGTATTTGCACTGTTTTAAGCATTCGTGGGATAAAACGAGCGTGCGTTTCACACGCTTTGGAACTTAAGCAAATAAACACATATAATATGCTACTCAGACGTTAAGCATGAGTTCTCAAAAGATCAAATGCTTAATTGGTGTCAAAAGTACATTATTGTTCTATTTGGAGTGTATTTGCACTGTTTTACGCATTCGTGGGATAAAACGAGAGTGCCTTTGACATGCTTTGGAACTTAGGCATATAAGAACATATAATACTCTACTAAGACATTAAGAATGAGTTCTCAAAAGATCAAATGCTTATTTGGGGTCAAAACTACATTATTGTTGCATTTGGAGTGTATTTGCACTGTTTTAAGCATTCGTGGGATAAAACGAGCGTGCGTTTGACACGCTTAGGAACTTAAGCAAACAAACACATATAATGCGCTGCTAAGACATTAAGAATGAGTTCTCAGAAGATCAAAAGCTTATTTAGTGTCAAAGGTACACTATTGTTCCATTTGGAGTGTATTTGCACTGTTTTACGCATTCGTGGGATAAAACGAGTGTGTGTTTGACACACTTTGGAACTTAGCCAAACAAACACATATAATAAACTACTGAAACATTAAGAATGAGTTCTTTGATGATCAAAAGCTTTTTTTGTGTCAGAAGTACACTATTGTTCCATTTGGAATGTAGTTGCACTGTTTTTAGCTCTTGTGGGATAAAACGAGCGTGTGTTTGACACACTTTGGAAGTCAAACGTATAAACAGATAAAATACGATACTAAGTCATTAAGAATGAGTTCTCAACAGACCAAAAGCTTATTTGGTGTCAAAAGTACATTATTTTTCTATTCGGAGTGTACTTGCACTGTTTTTATCACTTGTGGGATAAAACGAGCGTGCGTTTCACACACTTTGGAACTTGAGCATATAAGCACATAAAGTAGGCTAACAAGACGTTAAGAAGGAGTTCTCAAAAGGTCAAATGCTTATTTGGTGTCAAAAGTACACTATTTTTCTATTTGGAGTGTATGTATTTGCACTGTTTTAAGCACTTGTGGCATAAAACGAGCATGCGTTTGACACACTTTGGAACTTAAACATATAAACACATACAATACTCTACTAAGTCATTAAGAATGAGTTCTCAAAAGATCAAATGCTTATTTGGTGTCAAAATACACTATATTTCCATTTGGAGTGTATTTGCACTATTTTAAGAACTTGTGGGATAAAACGTGCGTCCGTTTGACACACTTTGGAACTTAAGCAAAGCAACACCTATAATACTCTAATAACACATTAATAATGAGTGTCCAAAAGAACAAAACATTAATAATGTCAAAAGTACGCAAATTTGCTTTTCGAAGTGTATTTGCACTGTTTTAAGCATTTGTGGGATAAAACGAGCGTGCGTTTGACATGCTTTGGAACTTAAGCATATAAACACAGAGAGTCATTAAGAATGAGTTCTCAAAAGATCAAATGCTTATTTGGTGTCAAAGTTATACTATTTTTCGATTTGGAGTGTATTTGCACTGTTTTAAGCATTCGGACGATAAAACAAGCGTGCGTTTGACATGCTTCGGAACTTAAGCAAATAAACACATATAATATGCTACTAAGAGGTTAAGAATGAGTTCTCGAAAGATCAAAAGCTTATTTGGTGTGAAAAGTACACTATTGTACCATTTGGAGCGTATTTGCACTGTTTTATGCACTTGTTAGATAAAACGAGCGTGCATTTGACATGCTTTCGAACTTAAGCAAATAAATACATAATACTCTACTAAGACATTAATAATGAGTATCCAACATCTCAAAAGTATTATTAGTGTCAAAGTACTTTGTTTTTCTTTTTGAAGTGTATGTGCACTGTTTGAAGCATTCGTGGGATAAAACGAATATAATACGCTAGTATGACATTGATAATGAGTGTCCAAATGATCAAAAGCGTTATTTGTGTCAAAAGTACATAGTTTTTATTTTGGATGTGTATTTGCACTGTTTTAAGCATTCGTGGGATAAAACGAGCGTGCGTCTGACATGCTTTGGAACTTAAGCATATAAACACATATATTATGCTAAGAAGACATTAAGAATGAATTCTCAAAAGACCAAATGCTTATTTGGAGTCAAAAGTACAGAATTTTTCTATTTGGCGTGTATCTGCACTGTTTTAAGCACTTATGGGATAAAACGAGTGTGCGTTTGACACGATTTGGAAATTAACAAATAAACACATATAATGCGCTACTAAGACGTTAAGAATGAGTTCTCAAAAGATCAAATACTTATTTTGTGTCAAAAGTACGCTATTTTTCCATTTGGAGTGTATTTGCATTGTTTTAAGCATTCGTGGGATAAAAACGAGCGTGTGTTTCACACGCTTTGAAACTTAGGCAAATAAACACATCTAATACGTTACTAAGACGTTAAGAATGAGTTTTCTAAAGATCAAATGCTTATTTGGTGTCAAAATTACACTATTGTCCCATTTGGAGTGTATTTGCACTGTTTTACTCATTCGTGGTATAAAACGAGCGTGCGTCTGACACACTTTGGAACTTAAGAATATAAGCACATATAATACTCTACTACGATGATAGGAGCATATTTATGCGACTTTGTTAGCTTGTTTCCTTGCATTTTCTTAGTTGGTTTTTGCTTATTATAGTGATTTAAGCTATTTTCGTGTGTTTTCAGGTTTAAATGACAAAGTTGGCAAGAAAGTGCAATTTGGAGCATTTTAGAGCAGTTTTGGGCTTGGAATGGATAGCACAAGTATGGAGCAAGATGGATGGACGAATTTGAAGTTCAAGAGAGGCTAGGAATGTGCAAAAGAGTTGAAGAAATTAATTCAAGTCATTGAAGATAAGGAATCAGCTACAAAGAAGGAGAATTATCCAAAACCTTATCCAACCTTATCTTATCCAAACTAACCTTATCTTACCTTATCTTATCTTATCATATCCTAATCTTATCCTACCTTAATTCCAGCTACAAGGGGGACTCCTTTTCATATTAGGATGCCTAAAACCTGTTTTTAGGAGGCCTTTTCCTTCTAGAAACATGCCACAACACTCTTTTGTAGAAGCCCTAAAAATCTGGCGCCCCAACCTTTCTAGATGGCCTTTTCCTTGTTTGATTGGAGTCCTAAATCCTTTTCCTTGACAACCTAGGCCAAGTAATCCCTAGGCCTATATATACCCCAATCTGCTGCACCATTCAGATACACCACCTTCTACCATAACTCACCTACATCCATCCACCACACACTCATTGTGCCGCAGCTGTGCAAGGAATGAGAGGAGAGAACTTAGTGCCGTGCCTGCCATTTAAGCCTTGGATTGATGGAGCGTTTCTAGGTGTATTCTATATCCTTTGTTTTCAATGTTTAAATTTACTTATCTTTGTTTAATTGCGAACATGAGGAACTAAACTCGTTTTAGCTAGGGGAGAATTCAAGGCCATGAACATATATGTGATATGAATTGATTTCATCCAGTTATTATTTCATAAATCGTGAATGCAATTTGCTTAACTGTTTGATTTAAAACTTAGTCTTGTGTGTTGATTAGGGATGCATACTTAGTTTGCATGCAAGAATTTGATGCTAAAATATAAGGGAGTTTCACCTAATAGTTACAAACTTATATTTACAAGTAGTGGAGGTTGCTAGTTGATAGGAGCACATTTATACGACTTAGTATGTTTTCTTGCATTTTCTTAGTTAGTTTCTACTTATTATAGTGTTTTAAGCTATTTTTGTGTGTTTGTAAGTCCAATTGGCAAAGTTGGCAAGAAAGTGCATTTTAGAGCATTTTGGAGCAATTCTGGGCTGAAATGGATTGCATGCCTATGGAGCACAAGGAATGGACGAATTTGAAGTTCAAATGAGGCTAGGAATATGTTAAAAGTTGGAGAAACAAATTCAAGTCAAAGAAGATAAGGAATCAGCTACAAAGAAGGAGAATTATCCAAAACCTTATCCAACCTTATCTTATCCAAACTAACCTTATATCTTACCTTATCCTATCTTATCCTATCCTAATCTTATCCTACCTTAATTCCAGCTACAAGGGGGACTCATTTTCATATTAGGATGCCTAAAACATGTTTTTAGGAGGTCTTTTTGTTCTAGAAACATGCCAAAACACTCCTTTCTAGAAGCCCTAAAAATCTGGTGCTCCAACCTTTCTAGATGGCCTTTTCCTTGTTGGTTTGGCTAGGCTAAGTAATCCCAGGCCTGTAAATACACTATTTTGCTGCACCATTCAGACCACCACCCTCTACCATAACTCACCTACATCCATCCACCACCATTCACCACACACACCTCATTGTGCCGCAGCTGTGCAAGGAAGGAGAAGGAGATGAGAGAACTTAGTGCCGTGCTTGCCATTCAAGCCTTGGATTGCTAGAGTGTTTTCTAGGTGTATTCTATCCTTTGTTTTCAATGTTTAATTTTATTTATCTTTGTTTGATTGCGAACATGAGGAACTAATTTCTTTATAGTTAGAGGTGAATTCGAAGCCATGATTATATGTTATATATGAATTGATTTCCTCCAGTTATGATTTCATGAATTGTGAATGTGGTTTGCTTAACTGTTTGATTAAAACTTATTCTTGTATGTTGATTAAGGGTGCACACTTAGTTTGCATGCTAGGATTTGATGCTAAAATATAAGGGAGTTTCACCTAATAGTTACAAACTTATATTTACAAGTAGTGAAGGTTGCTAGTTGATGTGAAAATTAACTTGACACACAAATTAAACCCTATTGATGACAATTGTAGTAAAGATGCAAGTAGGGATCGTTCTAGACCGGGGATTAACTAGGGATGCTAATCAACACAAATAAGACTCAAAAACACTAAACTAGACTCTAATGACTCAAAACTAACTTAAAACACTAAAAACAACAACAAACAATCAAAAAGACTCAATTCTAGACCTAACAAGTGATTTTGACGAAAATAGAACTCAAACAACTAAAAGAAAACAGGTTTTGACTCTAAAAACAAGATTAAATGAAAGGGGGTTTGTTTTTGACGAATTTAAAACTTGAAACAGAAACTTTGCATAAAACACTTTATAAAAAACGAATTTTGTGATTTGAAAAGGGTGAAAGGCTAGTTAGAGGGTTCCTTCTCCACACATGAACATATGCATATAAATTGATTTCCAGTTATTCTTTCAACAAACCATGAATGACAATGCCCCAAACTAATTGTGTAGAACTAATTAATTCTCAGATTTCCCTAGACTCATTGAATTGGATGAAAGCATGCGACAACCCAAATCATTCTTTATTAAGCTCCCTAACTATGAAAAGCATGATAGAGACACGAAACAAAGATCATTAAGCTTCATGAAAACCATAAGCATTGACAAGGCATTCATAACTATGAAAAGCATGTTACTCTTGCCTAGGATTTACTTAACATGATTGTGACTAGCAACCTTTACTACTCGTAAATATAAGTTCATAACGATTAGGTGAAATTCCCTTATATTTTAGCATCAAATTCATGCATGAAAACTAAGTAGGCCTCCTTAATCAAAACACAAGAACAAGTTCTCAATAAAACAGATAAGTAAACCACATTCACGATTCATGAAATCATTGACACACCCCGTCCCGAAGGAGGGCGTGCTGGCCGTCACGTGAGAGTGACGTAACCATTTACACAGTTCGGAAGCTTAAAAATACCATTGTGAATTCTGTCAGAATACCGTTGGATTCCTCGTGGCCACCAAAGCTCTGCTCTAACTCGAACCTGGAGGGGCGCAAAACAAAATTGAGTGGGTCAGTAAAACAAGTCTTTTCAAATCTTTTCTTTATCAAAGTTCTAACCCCTCACTGTAAAACCTGTATACTTTCCCAGAAAATAGCATATATAAATATATATAGCTTCAAGAATCTCAAAACACCATTCTTTATCACTTTTCAGAAAATATGCCATGCCATGCGCCAAAAACATAATGTGGATGCATCAACATAAATCAGGTGAAATAATAAATCAACCGGAGACCCTACAGTGGTCCTGTACGGCTGATTCTAAAGCTCAATATCCAATCCAGCCGGAGTCACCAACTGTGACCTGTACGGCACTGCCGGAGTCGCCAACTGCGACCTGTACGGCACTACGCTGCACATGAGTCGGAACTACCTGTAGTAGTCTGTACGACTCGGATGGTGTAATAATACGCTCTAGTGCTTCTCTCATCAATCATCTATGCACATAATCTAGGGTCACCTACTAGTCGGAACCGTCTCTAATGGTCTGTACGACTAGCATGTCGGAACCACCTCCAGTGGTCTGTACGACTAGCATCTACTTGGATCCAAGGTGAGCGTGTGATGCGGGTGAATAACATAAGCACTAACACCAGGGGTGCAGGTTATGAGCTATCAACATAAATCACATCAAACAATTCAATGCACCAAATATAACTCACCTGATACTCACCTGTGCGTCCGCAGCACCAATTCACATATATGCATCATATAATATCAATTCACATATCTCATATAAATTCTATGCATGGCATTTCAAATCACATGATTCATAGAATCTATGCATGGCATTTCAAATCACACTTTCAAATCATATTTCACTTAAATAGATTTTCTAGGAAAAACTCCTTTATATAGGTATATACGTAAAACAAAACTGCCCACTCACCTGGAGTTTGCCCTGCAACTCCCTAGCACAACACATCAAGGCGTCATGACGATCGGTGCCTAGAACAACCATCAAATCATGCCTCAGAATCATATCGATAGAATATATCACTTATATAAAACACGTCACTAAGTAGTTCGATCCGGAAGATCTGCAACTCAGATTTCCAATCCGTAACTTCCAAAGGTCCACAATAAATCTCTAGAACAACGTCCTAAAATTTCATGACCATCCAACGGTCGGATCTCCGTCAATTGTCGAACTAAGTGACGGTTAACATTATATTTTATGAACTTACAACTCCAATTCCGGGAGATCCGTAAATCGGATTCTCGATCTGTAAGTTCCTACATTCTTCAAATATTACGTACTACTACGTATCAAAGTTTGGTGACAATCCAACGGTCGGATCATCAATTCATATTTTGGCCTAACCATGCATCTTAACGAATTTAAGTCCAAATGATCAACCAACGTTAAGCCATTATCAAAACTGAACTCAGGACATCCAATATAGTTTAAAATGACATTGGCGGCCCACTGGCCACGCGCCGCCGCACGCGCCGCCGTGGGTGGCGGTCGGCCGCCCCGGCTCGCCGGAAAATCCAACTATCTCCAAAAATTACCAAAATTTACAGGAATGAAGATCTCAATGAGTAGAACAACTTTCATACCTGTGGCCAAGGCCAATTCGGTCGGCAAAGCCTCCAATTCCAACAAAACCCGTCGGAACCCTAGGTTTGGTGTGCTCCAATTCGACCTCCAAACTTGTTCCAACGCCTCAACCACTGCTTGGGCTTTGTTCTAGGCCTCAAGAAGATGCCATGGGTGGTGGTGATTGGAAGAAATTGCTTCACATCATGGCGGAAATGAACCCAACCCGTGCGCCCCCTTTTGCACGGTTTCTTCCATTTTTACAACCAAATCTCTCTAAATTTGAGGTGGAATGGGTAGAGGAAGGGTCCTAGAGTGTTTCCCATGAGGTTTGTTGAATCAATTCGCCGGAAAAACGAGTGGAAATCGACGAACATGGACACGGGTGCCGACCGGGTCCGAAAACGGGTCAAGGGGATCCGGCCGATCCCCCGCGCCACACTCTCCCTCCTTTCCTCCTTTCCCCTGTTCCGATTGGCTGGGCTTCTTCCTCTCTCCTCTCCCCATTCGTCAGTCTCTCTCCCTTCTCTCCTGAAGCTCTCTTCTTCTTCCTCTGGCTGGGCAGATTTTGCCCAATCCCTTCTTCTTCCTTCTTCTTCCGCCAGCCACAACACACACACACATAAACTCATTTCTTCCAATCCTAGCCATCCATTAATTCCTCATTAAATCTGGGCCGTCCATTTCCATAAAAGAATTCCATATTTTATTCTTATAATTCCCAAAATGCCCAAACTTCAAACTTTAATATCTTTTTCGTTATAACTCCAAATCACGAACCACTTGCGCCCACGCGTCCGTAGTGACGAGTACTACGAGGATATGTCAAGAAAACAAATCTTAGATGGCACGACACAACGATTAACCTCGAACAATGCGCGTGCCTCAAGGGCATTTTCGTAAAATCACTTAATAAATTATAAAATCAATATTTTCCGGGACAGGCTATCACAATCTACCCACCTTATAGAATTTCGTCCTCGAAATTCAAACAACCAAACAATCCATTAGTAATCATAAAATAACCTGGGGTAGATCTCCCTTATTCGATCCTCTGTCTTCCAAGTAGCTTCTTCCGCTGAATGATTCCCCCATAAAACTTTTACTAAGCTCACAATCTTATTTCTTAGAACTTTGTCTTTCCAATCCAAAATAGTCACTGGCTCCTCATCATAAGTCAAATCCGGATAAATTTCCAATGGTTGAGGATCTCTCACACGTGAAGGATTTAAAACATAATGTCAGATCATCGAAACACATCGTGCGCTTACGACAACTCTAGAGGCAACTCAAGCCTGTAAGCCACTTCACCGACTCCCTCGGTGATCACATAAAGTCTGATGCACTTAGGACTTAATTTACCTTCATTCCCAAATCGAATCACACTTTCTAAGGAGAGAACGTCAAAAATACGAAATCATCCACAGCATACACTCGATTAATGGCACATCCATCTGCTAATCTCTTTTACCGCTCCTGGGCTACTTTCAGGTTAGACTTAATCACCTGAACAATCCGAGTAGACTCATCCAAAATCTTAAGACCCACAGAAATTCTTTCGTCTATTTCTGACCAACATAAAGGTGTACGGCAAGCTTTTCCAATAAATGCCTCAAATAGCGACATACTAATGCTCGACTGAAAGCTGTAGTTGTAGGCAATCTCCATCATATCCACCCGCTTAATTCAAGCGTCACCAAACTGCAATACTGAGGATCTCAGCATATCCTCCAAAATTTGAATGGTCATCTCAGATTGACTATCTGTCTGAGAATGATAGGATGTACTATTGAGTAATCTTGTATCCAAAGCCAAAATCCCATTTCCATAAAACAAATAATTAGTTGTTGCACTTGTCTGGAAAGGTTGCTGTTCTTCACTAGAGTAAAATGTTCTGACTTAGTAAGCCGATCATCTACCACTTCAAATTCCATCATAACCATCTCGTGTACGAGGAAGTTGTACACATAATCCATAGAAATGTTTTTCCCCTTTCCACTGAAGAACGGAAAGTGACTGTATCAATCCAAAAGACTTCTTTCTTTCCACTTCAACCTGCTGACCAATGATACACATACTTACCTACTCAGCAATTTCTCTTTTTATACCCAACCAATGGTAAAATGATCGAATAGTATGATACATCTTAGTACTTCCGGGATGCATTGCATAAGCTGAATAGTGCGCTTTGTCCAAAATTATTTCCTTTAATTCCATCTCATTAGGCACCTACATCCAGGTCTCAAGAATAAGTACGCCATCTGATTTTCGAACTCTGAAGTCTTTCTTTTCTCGATATTCTTTGCATCAATTAATTCCTGGTTTCTTAATCAATCCTCTGGGCATCGAGTATATGATCAATCAGAATAGGCCTAACTTGAAAACTAGTAAGCGAGGTTTCATCTCGCTCTTCTATTTCCAACTTTACTCCAGTAGATCTCAAATCTGCAAGAAGAGGAACATAACAAGCATACAAGGCATTTATTCTCACGAGCGTCTTCGTATTAAGTACATCAGCCCAAACATTTGCACGATCACCCTGGTCGTGCAATCATAATCACTAAGCAACTCAATCCACCTTCGTTACCAAAAATCAAGATCCCGCTGAGTAGACAGATATTGGAGACTCATTTGATTCGTAAAAATCTTGCCTTTCTCACTAATAATATAATGTCTCCATACTTCAAAGCAAGGATGATAGCCATAAATTCCAAATCATGAGCAGGGTAATTCATCTCATGAGGTTCCAATTGCCGTGAAGAATAAGCAATCTCCCTATCTTTGTATCAATACACATCTCAAACCATTCAAAGAAGCATCCTTATAGACCTCATAATTCCCGTTATCATCTGAGAATGCTAACACAAGTGCATGAGTGAGGAAATACTTCAACTGTCGAAAACTTTGCTTACCATTTTCATCCCACTCAACTTGACCTCTTTTCTCGTCTGTCTTGTCAATGGCAAGGCAATAACTGAAAAATCCTTCACAATCCGTCCATAATAGCCTGCTAAGCTAAGAAAACTCCTTACCTCAGTCCCGTTTTGGGGTTGTTCCAAATTATCCACCGCTGTTACATTTTAAGGATTCACTTGAATACTTCATTCGTCAAACTCATAAGATTCGTCAATCCGAATGGCATTACCAAAAACTCGCAAGGACTATAAAGAGTTCTGAAAACTGTCTTAGGGACATCATCACTGAAATCTTCAATTGGTTAATAACCAGACCTTAATTCAATCTTTGAAAATACACATGCACCTTTAAGCTGATCAAACAATCATTAATACGCGGTAATGGATAACGATTCTCAATCGTTACCCGATTTAATTGCTTATAATCAAAGCATAGCCTTAATGTCCACATTCTTCCTCATAAATAAACTGGGGCTCTCCATGATGACATACAAGGTTAAACGAAACCTTTATCAACCAATTCCTGTACCCGAATTTTCAATTCTTTTTGTTCATCATGAATCAATTTATAATATAAGCTTTACACCTGGAGACAAATCAATAGTGAATTCCACATCTTCGTCTGGTGGCAGTCCAGGTAAATTCTCAGGGAAAAGGTCAGGAAAATGTTTAACCACCTAGACCTCTTCCACACTACTCAGAGCAACATCATAGTACCGCATGAGCTAAATATCTTAGGTAGCCATTCGATAACAATCTCTTTGCTCTCACAGCAGAAATAACGGCATACCTCACTCCACTTTGCATCCCCCAAAAGTAACCTCTGGTCATCCAAATCGATGGAAAGTAACTGATTTCCCGTAGCAATCTATCTTGCCACGATCATAATGCAACCAATCTGTGCCAAAAATCACATCAAATCCACAATATCCAATTGGATAAGATTCATAGGCATAACAACATCTTTCACCATCATTGGACACTCTGAATAACACCATACTAACGTAGGATGACCTACTTGTTTACTCGCTTAACGAATCCAACAATAAGTTATGGATATTACGGTCTGCAGCCCGCAATAACGATAACTCACTGTTGTCTCGATAAGTAAGCAATAATCCCCAATGGTGCAATATTACCATCTTGTCTCTCATTAGAAATACATATACACGCCTCGATTGTGCTCCATCATTACTCTATTTGGCAACATCATCAATACCAAGAAATATATATCAGCCGGAGTCAGCTAGTATGACCTGTACGGCTGAATCTATAGCTCGTCCACCCAGCTGGAATCATCCAATGTGGCATGTGCGGCTGTACTCATAACTCATCGATCACTGCTAGTATATAAGTCGGAGTCACTTCTTATGACCTGTACGACTCTAATCCTGAACACCATGGCTCATCTAACCATAATTACTAGATCCAGGTACCTGATGGATCAGCGCTAGTGGTGGCAAAGAAGACTACGGAGGCATTTACTGATTATGGGGACAATTTGCAGCTCTATGTTCCATATATCCACATGTAAAGCATCCATTGCTTTCTTGTCTACACTATCCAAAGTGTCCATTATTGTACCTACGGCACAAAGGTACATTCCCTCTATCTGAATCACCTTGTCTCTGAAATCTGGAATCATCAGTGAATCTACCACTATACCTCTGACCAGTGGCACTAAAACCTCAGCTGGAAGAACTAGAACTAGCCTTATTTCCTTTTGAAGTTCTGAGTCTTCGATTCTCAACAATATCTGTATGGTAACGAGACAACTCCGTAAACTTTCTATAATACTCATTTGCCGTCATCTTTCTTTGTCTCAAATTGTAAATTATTGCTTCTCACCATCAATATATGCCGAAAGACTAAACCTTTCCTTAAACAATTCTTTAAATAACTCTCGATTAGCTCTTTCCTCTGGTGACGTCATACAAGACTCCTGTCTCCACCCAGATGCAATTTCAATACTCAGAAACCAGGTAGTCGTCTTGACCTACCGTCAAAAGAAAGATTTCCTTAACTTGCATAATCTGAAACACCTTTTCCAAATGATTAAGCCATCGGCCTGCTCCCTCAGGTCATTCATTTTCCATAAAGTGATTCAGCATCAACTTATAACCAGTCCTAAGAGAAAAATCCTTTGGATAATAGATTCAGTCACATTAGTACTAGCTTCCCATAACAGAGCTAAATAGGGAAAACTAGACTCAACTAAACGACGTGGCTCTCTACGAGGCGGTATTGTTCTGACAGAAGACACTAGAGAATTCTCAAGATGTACAGGACTACAACCTAGGCTCTGATACCAACTGACACACCCCGTCCCGAAGGAGGGCGTGCTGGCCGTCACGTGAGAGTGACGTAACCATTTACACAGTTCGGAAGCTTAAAAATACCATTGTGAATTCTGTCAGAATACCGTTGGATTCCTCGTGGCCACCAAAGCTCTGCTCTAACTCGAACCTGGAGGGGCGCAAAACAAAATTGAGTGGGTCAGTAAAACAAGTCTTTTCAAATCTTTTCTTTATCAAAGTTCTAACCCCTCACTGTAAAACCTGTATACTTTCCCAGAAAATAGCATATATAAATATATATAGCTTCAAGAATCTCAAAACACCATTCTTTATCACTTTTCAGAAAATATGCCATGCCATGCGCCAAAAACATAATGTGGATGCATCAACATAAATCAGGTGAAATAATAAATCAACCGGAGACCCTACAGTGGTCCTGTACGGCTGATTCTAAAGCTCAATATCCAATCCAGCCGGAGTCACCAACTGTGACCTGTACGGCACTGCCGGAGTCGCCAACTGCGACCTGTACGGCACTACGCTGCACATGAGTCGGAACTACCTGTAGTAGTCTGTACGACTCGGATGGTGTAATAATACGCTCTAGTGCTTCTCTCATCAATCATCTATGCACATAATCTAGGGTCACCTACTAGTCGGAACCGTCTCTAATGGTCTGTACGACTAGCATGTCGGAACCACCTCCAGTGGTCTGTACGACTAGCATCTACTTGGATCCAAGGTGAGCGTGTGATGCGGGTGAATAACATAAGCACTAACACCAGGGGTGCAGGTTATGAGCTATCAACATAAATCACATCAAACAATTCAATGCACCAAATATAACTCACCTGATACTCACCTGTGCGTCCGCAGCACCAATTCACATATATGCATCATATAATATCAATTCACATATCTCATATAAATTCTATGCATGGCATTTCAAATCACATGATTCATAGAATCTATGCATGGCATTTCAAATCACACTTTCAAATCATATTTCACTTAAATAGATTTTCTAGGAAAAACTCCTTTATATAGGTATATACGTAAAACAAAACTGCCCACTCACCTGGAGTTTGCCCTGCAACTCCCTAGCACAACACATCAAGGCGTCATGACGATCGGTGCCTAGAACAACCATCAAATCATGCCTCAGAATCATATCGATAGAATATATCACTTATATAAAACACGTCACTAAGTAGTTCGATCCGGAAGATCTGCAACTCAGATTTCCAATCCGTAACTTCCAAAGGTCCACAATAAATCTCTAGAACAACGTCCTAAAATTTCATGACCATCCAACGGTCGGATCTCCGTCAATTGTCGAACTAAGTGACGGTTAACATTATATTTTATGAACTTACAACTCCAATTCCGGGAGATCCGTAAATCGGATTCTCGATCTGTAAGTTCCTACATTCTTCAAATATTACGTACTACTACGTATCAAAGTTTGGTGACAATCCAACGGTCGGATCGTCAATTCATATTTTGGCCTAACCATGCATCTTAACGAATTTAAGTCCAAATGATCAACCAACGTTAAGCCATTATCAAAACTGAACTCAGGACATCCAATATAGTTTAAAATGACATTGGCGGCCCACTGGCCACGCGCCGCCGCACGCGCCGCCGTGGGTGGCGGTCGGCCGCCCCGGCTCGCCGGAAAATCCAACTATCTCCAAAAATTACCAAAATTTACAGGAATGAAGATCTCAATGAGTAGAACAACTTTCATACCTGTGGCCAAGGCCAATTCGGTCGGCAAAGCCTCCAATTCCAACAAAACCCGTCGGAACCCTAGGTTTGGTGTGCTCCAATTCGACCTCCAAACTTGTTCCAACGCCTCAACCACTGCTTGGGCTTTGTTCTAGGCCTCAAGAGGATGCCATGGGTGGTGGTGATTGGAAGAAATTGCTTCACATCATGGCGGAAATGAACCCAACCCGTGCGCCCCCTTTTGCACGGTTTCTTCCATTTTTACAACCAAATCTCTCTAAATTTGAGGTGGAATGGGTAGAGGAAGGGTCCTAGAGTGTTTCCCATGAGGTTTGTTGAATCAATTCGCCGGAAAAACGAGTGGAAATCGACGAACATGGACACGGGTGCCGACCGGGTCCGAAAACGGGTCAAGGGGATCCGGCCGATCCCCCGCGCCACACTCTCCCTCCTTTCCTCCTTTCCCCTGTTCCGATTGGCTGGGCTTCTTCCTCTCTCCTCTCCCCATTCGTCAGTCTCTCTCCCTTCTCTCCTGAAGCTCTCTTCTTCTTCCTCTGGCTGGGCAGATTTTGCCCAATCCCTTCTTCTTCCTTCTTCTTCCGCCAGCCACAACACACACACACATAAACTCATTTCTTCCAATCCTAGCCATCCATTAATTCCTCATTAAATCTGGGCCGTCCATTTCCATAAAAGAATTCCATATTTTATTCTTAAAATTCCCAAAATGCCCAAACTTCAAACTTTAATATCTTTTTCGTTATAACTCCAAATCACGAACCACTTGCGCCCACGCGTCCGTAGTGACGAGTACTACGAGGATATGTCAAGAAAACAAATCTTAGATGGCACGACACAACGATTAACCTCGAACAATGCGCGTGCCTCAAGGGCATTTTCGTAAAATCACTTAATAAATTATAAAATCAATATTTTCCGGGACAGGCTATCACAATCATAGCTGGAGGAAATCAATTCATATAAAACATATGTCCATGGCTTTGAATTCACCTCTAACTATAAAGAAATTAGTTCCTCGTGTTCGCAATCAAACAAATATAAATAAAATCAAACATTGAAACAAAGATAGAAAACACCTAGAAAACACTCCAGATTCCTTTCTTCCTTGCAAGTTGCGGCACAAGAGGGTGTATGGTTGTTTGTAGTGTAGAGATGTGTGAATGATAGATGGTGGTGTGACTGAATGGTGCAGCAAAAGGGTCAATTTATAGGGGGAGGTGCGGCACAAACTTTTGGTGTAGGAAAAGGATTGCAAAACATAGTTTGTTTAGGAAAATAATAACACAATCCTAAAGGGAAAAGGTTATGTAATCCCAGCAGGAAATAGGACATCTAGAAGGTCAAAAACCCAAGGGATCTAGGACAAAGGTGCGGCTCCTTTGTAGGAGAGGATGAGGTTCCTAGTAATCAGGTTTTTATGTTGAAATTAAATCCCTTGTGCAGCAGGAATTAAGTTAAGAAAGGATTAGGATAGGATAAGGTTTGGATAATGTTTTGGATAATTCTCCTTCTTTGTAGCTGATTCCTTATCTTCTTTGACTTGGATTTATTTCTTCAACTCTTTTGCACATTCCTAGCCTCTCTTGAACTTCAAATTCGTCCATCCATCTTGCTTCATACTTGTGATATCCATTCTATGCCCAAAACTACTCTAAAATGCTCCAAATTTCATCTTTTTGCCAACTTTGCTTCTTGGACCTACAAACACACGAAAATGACTTAAGACCCTATAATAAGCAACAAATAACTAAGTAAATGCAAGAAAACACACTAGCTAAATCGCATAAATATGCTCCTATCAAATTCCCCCACAATTAGCTTTCGCTAGTCCTCGAGCAAAACAAAACAACAAAACAAAACCTAACCCTTCCAACGTTCGCCTCAGGGATTTCCAATGGAACATAACATGTTAAAAATCATTACTCACATAGATTTTAGTTATCCTTACTCTCGAGCACATACTTAATCATAATCACCCTTCACTAGTTCGCATTTAATCCATTAAAACAACATTTTGAATGTAGTAACATGCCTTAGAGAATCCCTCAATTCCTCACAAGATATACACTCTATTTTCACACAAATTTTCTGACTACACTCCCTACACTAGGTATATGTGAGAAGATTGATGTAAACATGAAAACTAATACTCACATATGTTATAACAAAGAAAGCATTTTTCTAGAATTATTAAGCATGTTTAGATATGATCTCATGAATGGAATGCTACTACTTAGACGCGAGAACCAAGGACACCATATGCTCATACCAACCCCAAACTCCACATATTGAAACAAAACTCCTCTTGAAAACCCTAAGTGAATGAAAGCTATAAAGTTGACTTTATACTACGTCACATGTGAGTGGCAAACTTGCAATTAAATCAAGTTTGCTTCCACTCACCCTTATGGCCGGCCTTGGCATTGTTATTGGGCTAATTGCGCATTTTGTTTTAGTTGTCATACAACTTAAACATAATGGGCCTTGTGGACCAAAAACCCTTTTGGGCCCCGAAACCCAAAACCAACTTAAAAGCCCCATACGAACCTTTCGTAAAATTAATTAACTAATTAATTAATCTTGACCATTCTCAATTAAACTATTTAATTGCTTATCCATCTCATTTATATTTCTTCACTTTCCTCCTTACTCGGTGTACGATCCATTAGGTTCCAATTAGTGAGGCAGTGGGCGATTGTTACTCTTAACGATCGATTGTGAATTGAAACTACATTTCAATTCTCCCTTTGATGAAGATTAGTGTTTGCTAATCCTCAGGGCTTCCACAAACCATGAGTGACACCTAGCAGTATATCATGGCTACCCAAGCTAATTAGAAGTGGTTGGAGAACCTATCCAGTTACAATTACAATGCAATATGATCATTCTCTAATACAATACTCTTAATCACATTGTTTGAGTGATAGTTTGTTTCATGTCTTCTATCCAATGTGATACTTCTCTATATGATTCAATTGAATATGATTTGGAACAAACTTCCTAAGTCATATTCGTATGCTTTGGCCAAAGACTCTCGAATCATATCCCAGAGTATTCTCCTTCCACCATGGAAGGTTAGAGATCCCTTGTTGTGCATTCACATGCCTACATGACTAGATAGCTTGACCCCAACAATGCCGTGGACACTTTCAATGGAATGCCTTTGACATAATCAAAGATCAAGGACCTAACCATTAGACATCAATGATGCCTCAGGTCAAAGGACTACTTTGCATATTGCAACTTATGAGTTCTTACATGACATGTATGCTCGAACTCTCTTTTGATCGTTGTTCAGTGTACTCGATTACTCTTTCGAGCACCTATGTGTTTGTCTCAGTGTCCAACACTAAATGACTTGAGACTAGTCATACTCACACTTGAGTTAACATAACGCATACTAACCTTAGCGGATTGTCAATGCCCAATTGGCAATCCTATGGCTAGGAACGTTTTAGGAATGAACATAAGAGAAATGTCTCGTTAATCTAACTTACTTAAATCACTTCTCTCTTAGATCAAATACATTCCTTGGATTCCCTTATTGCTTAAACACATGATACAATAAATAGTGATTAACAATAAGCTTTGCCCTTTATTAAACATATAATAGTTTAATACAATAAGTATTCCAAAAGCTATTACATCAAATGAGTGGCTTTGTGGGCATACTTCCAACATCACTATCCTTTAAGAACAAAGGGTATGGATAGTCCTATACTAGGCTAGGTGATAATAGTGTGGGCTAACAAAGAAAATAGGCTAAATAAGGCTCAGAAGGGGTTAAACCTACAAAACATATGACAAAGGGGTTCAGCTTTTTGGCTGTGGCTTACTAAACAACTTCATCTTGATCATGTGTTATGCAATTCAATGCCATGCTTTGAATGAAATGGGCATGAGTTCTAGCATTTGGAACTAAATGATGAAACGCCCTCGAAGTAGTAACAAAGCAAAGAATAATGAGATCATTCAACGACTTTAAAAAACAAGAATGCACAGAATATTAACTCTCCAAAGAACGTTTTAGGCTCAAGTCTCACATGGTTGTAGCATTAGTTTGAGTTCCTTCCTTCAAGCATGTTACAAAAACTGATTTTTGATGTGAAAATTACTTGACACTCAAATTAAAACCCTATCAAATTCCCCCATACTTAGCTTTTGCTAGTCCTCAAGCAAAACGAAACAACCAAAACAAAACAAACTAAACAAACTAAACCTTCCAACGTTCACCTCAGAGATTTCCAACACACATGACATATTCAAGATCATCATAACCATAGATTTTAGTCATCCCCACCCTTTAGTACATACTTAATCATAGTCACCATTCATTAGCTCGCATTTAACCAATTAAACCAATGTTTTGAATGTAGTAACATGCCTTAGAGAATTCACTCAATTCCTCACAAGGTATACACTCTATTTTCACACAGAATTTCTGACTACACTCCCTACACTAGGTATATGCGAGAAGATTGATTTAAACATGAAAACAAACACTCACACATGTTTATAGCAAAGAAAGCAATTTCTGAAGTTATTAAGCATGTTTAGATATGATCTCATGAACGGAATGTTACTACTTAGATGCGAGAACTAGGGATACCATATGCTCATACCAATCCCAAACTCCACATATTGAAACACACAACACTCAAGATAGAAGTATAGGGTTGTAACGGGGCTAGGGGTATTGGCTAACAAAGAAAGGTAAGGAAAATAAACGTTCTTAAAGCAATAGCAAGCAAAACAATGAAATCAACACTTAGAACTCCCTTCTGAATGCAGCAACCAACTTTGAACACAAAGGGAAGATTCATACAACTTTTAGGGCCAGATTTAATCTTTTGGACCCTTTCTTCAACAACCAACACTTGTGAGCTCATTCTCACTTGTTTCTTAACTCTTTTTCTTTCTTTTCTTTTCTTTTCACATTTTTTTCTCCTTTTTTTCGTGCCCTTTCTCTTTGGCACACAAAACCTTCCCCCACACTTGTTTTTCTGCATAATTGTTGTTCAAAAGGAATTCCCTCTAAGTCATGCTTCACTATCCTTTAAGAACAAGGTTATGGATAGTCCTATTCTAGGCTAGGTAAGGATAATGTGGCTAACAAAGAAAATTAGGCTAAACAAGGCTCAACGGGGTTAAACCTACAAATCATAATGCAAAAGGGTTAAGGCTTTTTAGCTCTGGTTTAAACTAAACAACTTCATCTTGTTATTTGTTATGCTAATCAATTTCACGCTTTGAATGAAACAGGCATGAGTTCTAGTATTTGGAACTAGATGATGAAACGCATTCTAAGTAGCAACCAAGCAAAGAATGATGAGATCATGCAACGACTTTAGAAAACAAGAATGTCAAGATTAATAACTCTCCAAATAAACGTTTAGGCTCAAGTCTCTCAGGGTTGTAGCGTTATTTTGAGTTACTTCCTTCAAGCATGTTACAAAAATTGATTTTTTTTTCTTTGTGATTACATGTGAATTCGTAAACAACAACTACAATTAAGCATAAACCAAAAACATAAAAACACTTCAAAACACACTAAAAACTCTTAAAAACAATGAGAAACAACTTTAGAAGTGATGGGTGACAAAATCCTACGAATTTTCATGAAAAACACTTTGTTTACCCCCCCACACTTAAGCCAAACATTGTTCTCAATGTTTTAGACATAGACTCACACATAAGCAAGCAAACAACAGAACTACAAGCATGACAAATATGGCAAAGTAAAAGCAGTAAAGAGAAGGGTTAAAGAACGCAAATCTGGTTTTTGGAGCTAGAATTCCATCTTGTCCTCGTTTGAACACATGGGTTGCCTCCCAAGAAGCGCTTGCTTTAACATTATCCAGCATGACGATACCTCCTTTTAAGCTTGAATAGGGCCAACGGCATGGAGGAGTACATTCTCCACGACATGCTCCTCAAAATACTCATACATGGGCTCTATGAATGAAAGGGGATAGTAATCCTTCCTGATTGGGGTGTTGAGCATTCTAAAGTCAATGTAATCATTCCCACCAGCTTGTATTCGATTGGGGACCTGCACCATACAAGGTAACAACCTATTAGTTGAAATTGGAATCGAAATTGGAATGGGTGGCTTACCAATGTACCGCAATGAAGTGGTAGCACTATCAACAAATGCATGTGGGGTGCTCTTGGCCAGATTTGGGGGTTTGAGGATTGTGGCCTTGCAATCCTTGTGCTTCACTCCAATTCCCTCTTCGTTGGTGGTTCGAAATGCATCCTTCTTGATTGGTGCTGAATGTTCCTGCCCTTTATTTTTTATTACATCAATGACAAAACAAGAACGAACATCATTAGTAATCTCAACAGATTCAGAAATGTTAAAGTAATCATATCACCTCCAAACGCCATAGTTACTGCTCCCTTGGCCACGTCAATCTTGGTTTGAGCAGTTTTCATGAAAGGTCGTCCAAGTAAGAGTGGCGATGGTGGAGAGTGGGCTGAGTCCTCCATATCAAGCACATAGAAATCTGCAGGAAAAATCAAGTGGTCTACCTGCACCAAAACATCTTCCAAAACTCCTTTCGGATATGCATTAGATCGATCGGCTAATTGAATAATAACACCATCATTTTTAAGCTCCCCTAGATTCATGGATGCATATACGGAATATGGCATGACATTTATTGATGCACCTAAATCTAGCATAGCGTGGTCAAACCTTGTATTACCAATTACACAAGGGATTGTGAAACTACCTGGATCTTTGCATTTAGATGGCAGCTTTCTTTGCAACATTGCAGAGACATTCTCACTTACATGTACCACCTCTTTCTCCCAAATCCGTTTCCTTGTTGTACATAGCTTCTTTAAAAACTTAGCGTACTTCGGGATTTGCTTTATAGCATCAAGGAGTGGGATATTGACATGCACCTTCCTAAAGGTCTCTAGAATGTCTTGTTCATTCTCTTCGTTCCTCGCTTGCATAAACCTGCTATAGAAAGGCAAATTTGGTGGAATTAGGTTAGAATGAGTCAAATTTGAACCACCCTTACCTAAATTGGACAGTGTGGAAGGCTTAAGGGCTGCGGCAAGGATGGTTCCTTCCTTGCCGTGGGCTTGTCTTGCTCCTCCTCTTCAATCAACAACTTTTCATCTTCTTTTTGGCTTGATTTGGATGGTTGTGGGTCAGTTCCAACTTCTTTTCCACTTCTCAACATGATGGCTTTAGCGGTTTCAAATCCTCCTTTAGGATTAACAACGGTTGAACTAGGCAATCTGCCTTGTTCTCTGAATTGGCCCATGAATTCAGCCATTTGCCCCATTTATTTCTTCAATTCATCCACCTCTTTAGCTTGATTTTTTATGCTTTGCACTTTCTGCGTCAAAGAGGTTAGTACTTGAAGAATTTTATCATTATCTAACGATGAACCTGAATTGGTTTGGGCTAAAATTGGTTGAGGTTGTGTGGCTGCATATGGCCTTGGAAACATCCCAGGGGGCTGTCTAAATCTGCTTTGTTGCTGTGCTTGTTGGGAGTCCCTCTACTTGAAGTTTGGATGATCTCTCCACCCCGGATTGTATGTGTTTGAGTATGGGTCATTTATTTGCTGGTTTTGGCCTTGAAATCCCACGGCATGGGCAGTTTCCCACCCCCCATTCTCAATCAACTGAGGGCATTGATCGTTAAGATGTCCCTGCGTAGAACACACTCCACAAACTGCTACATCTTGCACCTTGGTTCCATCAACAACCTATGACAAAAGAAGAGTGAGATTAGCCATTTGAGATTGCAATTCTAAAATTGCACTTACCTCATTCACATGTTGTTGCCGTGGCTCTTCTCTCTGTCCAACTCCTTCATATTGTTACGCATTCAAGGCTTGATTTGCAATTAGAGTCTTGGCAGCCACTGGAGTTTTGTCAACCAAAGCTCCTCCCGCTGAAGCATCGAGCGTTTGTCTCTCAATGGGGAGAAGTCCTTCATAGAAATACTGAATGAGAAGCTCTTCTTTCATTTGGTGTTGTGGACAAGAAGCAACAAGCGCCTTGAAACGCTCATAATAGGCTGGAAACGATTCTCCTTGGTTTTGTTGAATGCCACTAATCCTTTTTCTTCAAGAGAATGACTCTTGAAGTTGGGAAAATTTTCTCTAAGAATGCGCGCTTCATGCTTTCCCAAGAAGTAACGGTTCCAGGTGCTAGTTCGTAAAGCCAATCTTTAGCCTTTTCCAAAAGAGAGAATGGAAAGGCTTTCATCTTCAATATACTTCCATCGACATTGACAGGGGTCATGCTTGAACAAACCACTTCAAATTCCTTCAAGTGCTTGTTTGGATCTTCCATGGACAACCCGTGGAATTTGGGAATGTGGTGCAACAAGCTAGACTTCAATTCGAATTCATCAGTCTTGCCCTCGGCTGCCCTAGGATATTGAATGCATAAAGAGGTTGCATTGTCCAATCCCAAGGCTGAAAGTTCTTTGATCGTTCGATTATCTGCAGCCATGTCTTGCTCCTCTTCCGAATCCTCTTCAATTTCAACTTAAGATTCAGAATTAGAACTCGAACTAAGTAGATCAGGTTCTAGGTGCTTCCTCTTCCTTCTCAAATCTCGTTCAAAATCATCGTTAAAATCCAAGATATGTGCATGAACGGGTTGAGAACTTCGAGTCATACACTATTACCTACAACAAAGAAAACAAAACAACTCAGAAAACAAAGCAAAACAAAAACAAAAATAAACTAAGATACACGGCAGAAAATAGGGAGATTAGCAAATTTGCTAATCCCGGCAACGGCGCCAAAATTTGATGTGATAAAAGTTAAGCACTCAAATTAAACCCTCTTGTTGTCAAATTGTAGTATAAGTGCAAGTATGGATGGTTCTAAACCGGGGATTAGGAGGGCTTGCTAAAACCTCTAAACTGACTTTAAAACACAAAAACAAAGTTAAAAACGTTTGGAAAGACTCAAGATACTCTAAACAGACTCACAAGACTCAAAACAACTTAAAAACACTCAAAACTGCCTAAAAACACAAACTGGGCAGTTTTGGACTCTAAACACAACTTTGGACGAATTTAAGGTTTTGACTTGACTCAAAAGACTCTAAAACACAAACAAAACAGATTTTAGACACTTTGAAACAAGAAAGTAAATGGGGGTTTTGGTTTTGACAAAATTGAATCAAACAAACAAATTGTGAAACTAAACAGATTCTAAAACAAATTTAAGAAATAAGATGATGGATGGATTAGTTAGAGGTCCGTTCTCCGCACATGACACACTTGTATACGAATTGATTTCCAATTGCTTTTCAATAAACTATGATGCTCAACACCCCAGATTAACCGTGATGCACAAATTAACCCTCAGATTTTCCTTAACTCATTGAATTGGATGAATGCATGCGACAACTCAAATCATTCTCCAAAAGTCCTCTACATGAATGCATAATAGAGATACAATCAGAGATCATTACGTTTCATGAAAATCATAAGTGTTGACGAGGCAATTGTAACTATGAATGCATGATACGTTTGCCAAGAATTCAATTAACGCGATTGTGACAATCAACCTTCACTACTCAGGAATATAAACCTGTAACGATTAGGTGAAACTCATTTATATTCTAGCATCTGATTCATGCATGAAAACCAAGTATGCATCCTTAATAAACATACACAGATCAGTTATGAATAAAATAGATAATTGAATTGCAATCATAACTTATCAAATCCCAATTGGCAGAAATCAATTCATATCTCAAACATGTTCATGGCTTCAAACTTCCCCCTAACTAATTAGGGATTAGTTCCACATGTCTAACAAAGTTGAAACACAATCTAAATTAAACATTGAACTAAAACTAAGGATACAAAAAACCCAGAAACGCTCCACACTCCAATGGCAAGCACAGCTCCCCCTTGGATGGTGGCACGGCACAAAGCTCCTCTTCTCCTTCATTCCTTGCTGCGGCACTTGATGAATTTCTATGTATATGGTGTGAATTGTGGTGGTGGATGGATGTAGATGAGTTATGGTGAAGGATGGATGGTGAATGGTGTGTAGAATTCGTATGGATGAGTGGTGGTGTGCGGCAAGGCTTGGAAATATGCATATATAGCATGGCAAACCCTAGGGAAATCAGTTTAGGACTTGGACTTAGCAGAAATTAAGGAATAAAGGGTTTAGCCCAATTAATTTCTGAAAAGCATTTGTAAAACCCAAATCCACAAGGAAATAGGCTAATTAAATCAGAATCCAAGTGAGAAAAGGATAGGGATGCATGGCTGAGAGGATAAGGGTAGGGAATGCCTTGCAAGGCAAGGAAAAAGGATTCTAGAAGGGTTTAGGTGCGGTACTTTTTTAGGGTTCTAGAAAGAATGTGTTTTATGACAGATTTTGGGGTTTCTAGAAGGGTTTGGGGTGCCACTTTTGAGGGACAAGGGATAGGACTTCTAGAAAGAGTGTTTTGGGGCTGATTTCAAGCCTTTTTGTCTTCAAACTCGTCCATCAACTTGCCTCCATGCTTGCACTACCCAATCTTGGCCCAAAAATGCTCTAGAATGCTCCAAATTGCTTCTTTTTGCCATTTTGACACTTAGAACCTACAAACACACGAAAATAGCTTAAAACACTATAATAAGTAGAAACTAACTAAGAAAATGCAAGAAAACATGCTAACTGAGTCGCATAAATATGCTCCTATCAATTTTTCCTTTATGATTGCATGTGAATTCATAAATTATAACCACAACCAAGCATAAACCAAAGAGTAAATCAAACTTTCACCCACATTCATAACTTTCTTTAACAGTCATGTAATTAAAAACCAAATCCTCATCATTGTGTTGGAAGGTACCTAAGACACAAACACACAAAAATGACTCTAAAAACACTTCAAAAACTGATTTTTCTTTCTTTCAAATTTTCGTATTTTTATTTCAAAACACACAAAAATACTTCAAAACAGTCTAAAAACACTTAAAAACTGTGAGAAACAACTTTAGAAGTAATGGGTGACAAAATCCCACGAATTTGCATCAAAAACACTTTGTTACCCCTCCCCCACACTTAAATCAAACATTGTCCTCAATGTTTCAAGCATAAACTCACACAAAAACAAGCAAACTAACAAACAATGAATCAACAAACTAAACATGGTAGAATAGAAACAACAACAAAGAGAAGGGTTTAGGAACGCAAATCTGGAATTGGAGTAATTCCTAGGTCCTCCTTTGTTGAATGTATGGGTTGCCTCCCAAGAAGCGCTTGCTTTTACGTCGTGCAGCCAGACGATACCTCCAATTAAGCTTCATTGGAGGCCACGACATGGAATTGATCTTTGAATGGAAGGTGATACTTGAAATGATCCGGCAATGGTTTAAATTCTAGTGTGGGTGCCTGAATCATCAAAATCAGCAAGTTAGTAGAAAACAAAATTGAAATTGAAATAGATGGCTTACTTGCTTGCTCCGACACAAACTCAATTACAAACACCACATCTTTGAATGTTTCAGGAACTTTGCACTTGGCCAGATTGAATGTGATGGTTGTGACTTGTCCCATGTCATAAAATTCAACTTCTTTGGGCTTTGTTGTCTCATGAACATCCTCTTTGATGCATTCTTCATATGCTTCAGCCACTTCTTGCTCTTGAATGATTCTTCTTGATGTACAAGGTTCTTTGAACACTTCAACACAATCAAGAACTTGATTTGGAATGGCTTCCACAATGTCGTTTTCACTCTCATCTTTCTTGGGAATTAAAAACCTGCGAGGAAAAGGTGCATTCGGAGGAATAACATTAGAAGGAATTGAATTTGGGACGTCCTTACTTGTGGTGAGTGGTTGAGAGGGCTTAGGGGGCTACGGCAAAGGTTGTTCTTCCCTTGCTGTGGGTGTGTCTTCTTCCTCCTCCTCAATCAGCAGCTCTTTGTCCGCTTCTAAGGTATGTTTGGACGTTTTTAGGTCAGCTCCAACCTCTATAGCACTTCCCAAAGTGATAGCATCATGGATTTCAAAATCTTCCTTCAAATTTGCATTAGTTGAGTTGGAGAGTTCACTTTGCTCTAGAATCAGTGCCATGAACTCCGCGATCTGTCCAATTTGCTTTTCCAAATGGTCCACCCTTTTGTTTTGATTTTCTTGTCCCTCAGACAAAGAAGTGAGTAACTCAAGAATTTTATCATTATCCATTGACGAACCTGAACTTGGTTGGGCCGAATATGGTTGAGTCTGTGGTGGTTCGTATGGCGTTGTATAGAACTCCTCAGATGGCTGCCAATATCCTTCTTGGTGTGAACCCTGAGTGAAAGAAGTTAGTACATCAAGAATTTCATCATAATTCTTGGACATACTTGAATTCGATTGGAATTGTTGTGGGGAAGGCTGTGATGGCTGCATAGGTCTTGAATAGAACTCCTCATCTTGCTGCCAATATCCATTTGGTTGAAATTATTGAGGTTCCCCCCACCTATAATCTGAATAATCTCTCTAATCGGAATTGTAAGCATTGGAAAACATGTTGTCCCGTGATTGGTTATGGCTTTGATAACTCCAAGCACCTCCGTTTGCAGTGAATTGAGGACGTTGATGAGTTTGAGCAGTGTGCATTGTGTTTGTTTCGGCAATCTAGAACAATTGAGAAGTAAGATTTGCCAATTGAGCTTGAATATTTGCAAAATCCATGTCTTACTACTCTAGTACCTGAAATCAAAGAAATAAAACTAAATCAAATATCAAAAGTAAAAGACACAAACAAAAACACAAACAGAAACAAAGTCAGCAACTAAAACAAAAGACACGAAAAGAAAACAAAGGAAACAACAGAGGATTAGCAAATCAAGAAGATTGATTAGGTACGCTTAAATTAACCCTCAGATTTTCCTTATGTCATTGAATTGGACGGAAGTAGCGCATCGCAATCAAATTATTCTTCAAAAGTTCCCTACATGAAAGCGCATAATAGAGATAAAATCAAAGATCATTAAGCTCTATGAAAATCATAAGCATTGACAAGGCATTCGTAACTATGAAAGCGCATAATACTCCTGCCAGGAATTTACTTAACATGATCGTGACCAGCGACCTTCACTACTTGTGAATATAAGTTCATAACGATTAGGTGAAACTCCCTTATATTCTAGCATCAAATTCATGCATGCAAACTAAGTATGCATCCTTAATCAACATACAAGAATAAGTTCTGAATCAAACAGTTAAGCAAATTGCATTCACAATTTATGAAATCACAACTGAAGGTAATCAATTCATATTGCAAATATATTCATGGCTTTGAAATTCCCCCTAGCCAAAAGGGTTTAGCTCCTCATGTTCAGAGCAAAACAAAGAGAAATCAAATTAAACATTGAAAACAAAGATAGATTACACCTAGAAATGTTCCAGCAATCCAACGTCTTGAATGGCTAGGCACGACTTCAAGTTAATCCTCTCCTTCTTCCTTTGTAAAGCTGCGGCACAAGGGGTTAAGGTGTGTATAATGGGTGGTGATGGGTGGTAGATGATGGATAGGTAGATAGGTGGATGGAAGGTGGATTTTCATCAGAAAGTGTGTAGAGTGATTTAAATGGTGCAACAAGCTTTATTTAAAGGGCTAGGGTACTCAGAAAATAATAGGAAAGGTTCAATACTTAGCTATTTTGGTTCCACAATTTAATAGGTAAGAAAGAATCAGAAAATCAAAGAGAATAAGAATGTGAAATTCGGCAGAATATGTAGGAGAGAAAAGGAATGTGTTTTAAAGGTCAGAAATTAAGAGAGGAAGGGAAAGAAGGTGTGGCATTGATTTGTAAGATAAAGGGGAAGTATTTTTGGGCAAAAAATAGGCAAGAAAACCTCTCCCTTGTGCAGCAAGGATTGAAACAAAAGGGGAATGTGTTAGGAACAGTTTTGGGCTTCTAGAATGAGTAATTAGGCAACCTACATGTTTTGGAAACCCCCAAAATGGTAACCTCCACAAATGGAAACTTGCACAAATAGAAACTTCCAACTTTAGAAACCTTGGCTTCCAATTTTGAACTCTTCATTCTTCATTTGATCCTAAGCTCATTTGATCTTCAATTTTGTCCATCCACTTAGCTCCAAGCATGTGCAATCCATTTAGTTCCCAAAACTGCTCCAAAATGCACCAAAATGCACTTTCTTGCATACTTTGCACATTAGACCTACAAACACACGAAAATAGCTTAAAATACTAAAATAACTAAGAACTAACAACGTAAATGCAAGGAAACAAGCTAACTAAGTTGCATAAATATGCTTCTATCAAGTTCCGGGTGCCAATTCAAATAACCAATCCTTAGCCTTGTCCATAAGAGAGAATGGAAAGGCCTTCATCTTCAAAATGTTCCCATCTACATTGATTGGGGTCATGCTTGAACATACTACTTCGAATTCCTTCAAGTGCTTGTGTGGATCCTCCATGGACAGCCCATGGTATTTGGGAATGTGATGCAACAAGCTAGATTTTAATTCAAACTCATCGGTCTTGCCTTGAGCAGCCACGGGGTATTGAATGCATAGAGGCACGGCATTGTCCAACCTCGAGGCTGAAAGCTCCTTAATTGTACGATTATCCATAGCCATGGCTTGTTCTTCTTCTTCAAATTCAAATTCGGCCTCTGAACTTGAACTAGGTTCACTAGGTTCTGGATGCCTCCTCTTCCTTCTCAATGTTCATTCAAAATTGTCGTCAAACTCCAAGATATGCTCATGAACTGTGTGAGAACTTCAAGTCATAAACTAGTACATAAAACAAGAAAACAAAACAAAATTAGAAAACAAAGTAAAACAAACACAAAACACACGGCAAACAAGGGATTAGCAAATTTGCTAATCCCTGGCAACGGCGCCAAAATTTGATGTGAAAATTAACTTGACACACAAATTAAACCCTATTGATGACAATTGTAGTAAAGATGCAAGTAGGGATCGTTTTAGACCAGGGATTAACTAGGGATGCTAATCAACACAAATAAGACTCAAAAACACTAAACTAGACTCTAATGACTCAAAACTAACTTAAAACACTAAAAACAGCAACAAACAATCAAAAAGACTCAATTCTAGACCTAACAAGTGATTTTGACGAAAATAGAACTTAAAAGACTCAAACAACTAAAAGAAAACAAGTTTTGACTCAAAAAACAAGATTAAATGAAAGGGGGTTTGTTTTTGACGAATTTAAAACTTAAAACAGAAACTTTGCATAAAACACTTTATAAAGAACGAATTTTGTGATTTGAAAAGGGTAAAAGGCTAGTTAGAGGGTCCTTCTCCACACATGAACATATGCATATAAATCGATTTCCAGTTATTCTTTCAATAAACCATGAATGACAATGCCCCAAATTAATTGTGTAGAACTAATTAATTCTCAAATTTCCCTAGACTGATTGAATTGGATGAAAGCATGTGACAACCCAAATCATTCTTTATTAAGCTCCCTAACTATGAAAAGCATGATAGAGACACGAAACAAAGATCATTAAGCTTCATGAAAACCATAAGCATTGACAAGGCATTCATAACTATGAAAAGCATGTTACTCTTGCCTAGGATTTACTTAACATGATTGTGACTAGCAACCTTTACTACTCATAAATATAAGTTCATAATGATTAGGTGAAATTCCCTTATATTTTAGCATCAAATTCATGCATGCAAACTAAGTAGGCCTCCTTAATCAACACACAAGAACAAGTTCTCAATAAAACAGATAAGTAAACCACATTCACGATTCATGAAATCATAACTGGAGGAAATCAATTCATATAAAACATATGTCCATGGCTTTGAATTCACCTCTAACTATAAAGAAATTAGTTCCTCATGTTCGCAATCAAACAAATATAAATAAAATCAAACATTGAAACAAAGATAGAAAACACCTAGAAAACACTCCAGATTCCTTTCTTCCTTGCAAGTTGCGGCACAAGAGGGTGTATGGTTGTTTGTAGTGTAGAGATGTGTGAATGATAGATGGTGGTGTGACTGAATGGTGCAGCAAAAGGGTCAATTTATAGGGGGAGGTGCAGCACAAACTTTTGGTGTAGGAAAAGGATTGCAAAACATAGTTTGTTTAGGAAAATAATAACACAATCCTAAGGGGAAAAGGTTATGTAATCCCAGCAGGAAATAGGACATCTAGAAGGTCAAAAACCCAAAGGATCTAGGACAAAGGTGCAGCTCCTTTGTAGGAGAGGATGAGGTTCCTAGAAATCAGGTGTTTGTTGAAATTAAATCCCTTTTGCAGCAGGAATTAGGTTAGGAAAGGATTAGGATAGGATAAGGTTTGGATAAGATAAGGATAAGATAAGGTAGTTTGGATAATGTTTTGGATAATTCTCCTTCTTTGTAGCTGATTCCTTATCTTCTTTGACTTGGATTTATTTCTTCAACTCTTTTGCACATTCCTAGCCTCTCTTGAACTTCAAATTCGTCCATCCATCTTGCTCCATACTTGTGATATCCATTCTAAGCCCAAAACTGCTCTAAAATGCTCCAAATTGCAACTTTTTGCCAACTTTGCTTCTTGGACCTATAAACACACGAAAATGACTTAAGACACTATAATAAGCAACAAATAACTAAGTAAATGCAAGAAAACACACTAACTAAATCGCATAAATATGCTCCTATCACTAGTCACGATCGTGTTAAGTGAATTCCTGGCAGGAGTGTCATGCTTTTCATAGTCACGAATGCCTTGTCAATGCTTATGATTTTCTCCAAGCTTAATGATCTTTGTGTCGTGTCTCTATCATGCTTTTCATAGTTAGAGAGCTTAATAAAAAATAATTTGGTTGTCGGTGCGTATTCCATCCAATTCAATGAATCTAGGGAAATCTGAGAATTAATTAGTTCAATACAATTAATTTGGGGCATTGTCATTCATGGTTTGTTGGAAAAATAACTGGGAATTGATTCGTATGCATATGTCATGTGTGGAGAAGGACCCCCTAACTAGCCATTCACCCATTTAAATCACCAATTTCGTGTCTTTTCAAGTTGTCTTTACAATTCTGTTTGTTTAAGTTTAAATTCGTTCAAAACCAATCCCTTGCTTTTAGTTTGTGTTAGTAGAGTCTAAATTCGTCAAATCTTGAGTCTTTTAGTCTTTTGAGTCAATTAGAGTCTTAATTTCGTTCAAATCAATCTTAGGTGTTAGTTTTGAGTCTAAAGAATCTATTTTGTGTGTTTTAAGTCTAATTAGCTTGTTTTGAGTGTCTAGAGTCCAGAAACTGTGTAGTTTGAGTTCTATTTGCTGTTTTGAGTTAATTGAGTCTAGTTTAGTGTTTTAAAGTTTAATTAGTGTAGATTAGCATCCCTTCTAATCCCCGACTAGAACGATCCCTACTTACACACACTACACTGATAGGGTTTAAATTTGAGTGCAATTTAATTTCACATCACTAGTCACGATCACGTTAAGTAAATTCCTAGCAGGAGTGTCATGCTTTTCATAGTCACGAATGCCTTGTCAATGCTTATGATTTTCACAGAGCTTAATGATCTTTGATTGTATTTCAATTATGCTTTTCATGTAGAGAATTATTGGAGAATAATTTGGGTTGACGATGCGTATCCCATCCAATTCAATGAATTTAGGAAAATCTGAGAGTTAAAGCAGTGCTGTCACAGTTAATTTGGGGCATTGTCATTCATGGTTTATAGAAAGAATAATTGGAAATCGACTTGTGTTGCATATGTGTCATGTGTGGAGAAGGACACTCTAGCTAGCCATTCACCCATTTAAATCACCAATTTCGTGTCTTTTTAGGTTGTCTTTACAATTCTGTTTGTTTAAGTTTAAATTCATTCAAAACCAATCCCTTGCTTTTAGTTTGTGTTGTAGAGTCCAAATTCGTCAAATCTTGAGTCTTTTAGTCTTTTGAGTCAATTAGAGTCTTAATTTCGTTCAAATCAATCTTAGGTGTTAGTTTTGAGTCTAAAGAATCTGTTTTGTGTGTTTTAAGTCTAATTAGCTTGTTTTGAGTGTCTAGAGTTCAGAAACTATCTAGTTTGAGTTCTATTTGCTGTTTTGAGTTAATTGAGTCTAGTTTAGTGTTTTAAAGTTTAATTAGTGTAGATTAGCATCCCTTCTATTCCCCGGCTAGAATGATCCCTACTTACACATACTACATTGATAGGGTTTAAATTTGAGTGCAATTTAATTTCACATCATACGACGTTAAGAATGAGTTCTTAGATGATCAAATGCTTATTTGGGGTCAAAGTACACTGTTGTTGCATTTGGAGTGTATTTGCACTATTTTAAGCATGCGTGCGTTAACACGAGGGTGCGTTTGACACGCTTTGGAGCTTAAGCATATAAACACATATAATACACTAATAAGACATTAAGAATGAGTTCTCAAATGATGAAATGCTTATTTGGTGTCAAAAGTACACTATGTTTTGATTTGGAGTGTATGTGCACTATTTTAAGCATTCGTGGGGTAAAATGAGTTCTCTACACACCCCTAACCCTCTCTAAATAACCTGCCGCAACCCTTAGACCATCCATTCACCACTCACACCTTTGTGCCGCATATTTGCAAGGAAGGAGGATTGCTTGGAGTTGTGCTAGCCATTCAATTTGGATTGTTGGAGCATACTTTGGTTTTCAATGTTTAATTTCAATTGTTTCTGTTTAATTGCAAGTATGAGGAACTAAACCCCATTTGGCTAGGGGGAATTTCAAAGCCATGAATATATATGTGATATGAGTTGATTACCTTCAGTTACTGTTTCATAAATTATGAATGCAATTTGCTTAACTGTTTGATTCAAAACTTATTCTTGTATGTTGATTAAGGAGGCCTACTTAGTTTGCATGCATGAATTTGATGCTAGAATGTAAGGGAGTTTCACCTAATTGTTATGAACTTATATTCACTAGTAGTAAAGGTTGCTAGTCACAATCATGTTAAGTAGATTTCTGGCAGGAGTATCATGCGCTTTCATAGTTACGAATGCCTTGTCAATGCTTATGATTTTCATAGAGCTTAATGATCTTTGATTTTATCTCTATTATGCGCTTTCATGTAGGGAACTTTTGAAGAAAAATTTGATTGCGATGCGCTATTTCCGTCCAATTCAATGACATAAGGAAAATCTGAGGGTTAATTTAAACGTACCTAATTAACTTGGGGTGTTGAGGTTCATGGTTTATCGAAATCGTAACTGGAAATCAATTTTGAGTTGCATGTGTGTCATGTGTGGAGAAGAACCCTCTAGCTAGCCCATCATCTATTGAATCACCTTAGTTTTATGTCTTTGTTTAGAATCTGCAAGTTACTTAGTTTTAGATTCAATTTTCGTAGAAACCAAACTGATAAGAGCATATTTAGGCAACTTAGTTGGCTTGTTCTTGTGCATTTACGTTGTTATTTCTTAGTTATTTTAGTCTTTTAAGCCATTTTCGTGTGTTTTCAGGTTCTAAGGACAAAGTATGCAAGAAGGTGCCTTTTGGAGCAAAATTGGGCTTGGAGTGGATATCACATGCTTGGAGCAAAAGGAATGAACGAAATTGAAAACTTGAAGATGTTAGGATTCCTAATCAAAGAAGGATTCCTAATCAAAGAAGGATTCCTAATCAACGAAGGATTCCTAATCAACGAAGGATTCCTAATTGAAGAAGGATTCCTAATTGAAGAAGGATTCCTAATTGGAGATGGATTCCTACTCAAACAAGGATTCCTACTTGAAGTAGGAAAGTTAAGCCAAGGTTTCCTATTTTGGTTTGACCTTTCCGAATCCTAAATAAGTTCCAGCAACATTGAAGGCCTCCTATGCATTTTAGGACACAAATTGAACCTTCCTTGCACTTAAACAACCCTTGCCGCACCCCTTTGGACCTTTCCTCTTCCTTGCCGTGCAAGGGAGAGTCCTTATTTCCTATTTCCTGCATTAAAACACATTCCTCTTTCAATTAAAGTCTCTGCCGCATATCTTAGCACTTTCCCTTAGTTTTCTGATTTTGTTTCCTCTTTCTAGAAGCTTTTGACTTAATTTCTGATTACCTAAATAAGTTAGGGTTTTAATTTCTGAGAACCTTAAATAAACTTCCTTTTTGCAGCCCCAAAATCATCCATTCACGCCAGAAATCACTCCCCACTCTCTGCCGCATCCATCCTTCACCATTCTCCATAGTTTCTGACTTCATTCAACCCTTGTCGCACCATACACCTATCCTAACCATAAACCCAGCCTTTTACACCATTCATAACCCCCAAAACTCACCACCAAACCTTGTGCCGCAACAAAGAGGAAGGAGGAGAGCCTTTGGACGTGCCTGCCATTCGAGTTAGGATTGCTGGAACGTTTTAGGTGTAATCTTTCTTTTGTTTTCAATGTTTCAATTCAATAATCTTTGTTTTGTGAGTATGAGGAACTAAACCCCTCTTAGCTAGGGGGAATTCGAAACCATGGTTATACTTGCAATATGATTTGATTACATCCAGTTGTGATTCATAAGTTGTGAATTCAATTTACTTATCTGTTTGAATTAAAACTGATTTGTGTGTGTTGGTTGAGAGTGCACGCTTAATTTTCATGCATAAATCTGATGCTAGGATATAAGGGATTTTCACCTAATCGTTATGAACTTATATTCATAAGTAGTGAAGGTTGCTAGTCACGATCCTGTTAAGTAAATTCTTGGCATAAGTATCATGCGCTTTCATAGTTACAAGTGCCTCGTCAATACTTATGATTTTCATTGAACTTAATGATCTTTGATTGTATCTCTATCCTGTGCTTTCATGTAAGGAACTTTTGAAGAATAATTTGATTGTGATGCGCTTTTTTTCCATCCAATTCAATGACATGAGGAAAATCTGAGGGTTAATTTAAGCGTACCTAATTAATCTGGGGTGTTGAGAATTCGAGGTTTATTGAAAAGCAACTGGAAATCGTTTTGTTTGCAAGTGTGTCATGTGTGGAGAAGAACCTCCTAGCTAGCCCATCATCCATAGTTTTACCCAATTTTGTGCAGAATTCATTAGTTCTTTAGTTTGCTTGTTTTGTTTTCAAATTCGTCAAAACCCAATCCCCCTTTACTTTGTTGAGTCATAGTAGTTAGAAACTGGATGAGTTTGTGTTTTTAAGTGTTTTGAGTCTAGTCAAAACCTACTTTCGTCCAAATTTACTCTTTGTGGCAGATTTAAGTCTTTTAGCTTGTTTTGTGCTGTTTTGAGTCTTTTGAGTTGTTTTAGTGTTTTAGAGTTTAGTCTTGCATTCTTTGAGTCTAGTTTAGTGTTTTTAACTTAGTTTTACGTTTTTGAGTCAGTTTTAAGTGTTTTAGCAATCCCTCCTAATCCCCGGTCTAGAATGATCCCTACTTGCATTTATACTACAATTGTCAACAAGAGGGTTTAATTTGTGTGCTTATATATTTCGCATCAAATTTTTGAAACCCCCCCATCTTTAAGTTGTGTTAGTTTAGTTAGAATCTGTTTAGATTTGTGTCTAGTTAGTCCTTTGAGTTTATTTTCGTCCAAATCAGTCCCTAGTGTCTAGTTTGAGTCAATTTGGCTGTTTTAAGCTGTTTTGAGTCTTTTAAGTTTGTTTTGAGTCTTGTGAGTCTTCTTAAGTGTTTTTAAGTTTTTTTTTGTGTTTTTAAGTCAGTTTAGAGTAGATTAGCAATCCCTCCTAATCCCCGGCCTAGAACGATCCCTACTTGCATCTTTACTACAACTGTCAACAAGAGGGTTTAATTTGTGTGCTGTTATACATCGCATCAGCAAGTGTTATTCTTCCCTTGGCGTGGGTTGATAGGAACATATTTATGCGACTTAGTTAGCTTGTTTCCTTGCATTTATTTAGTTAGTTTCTACTTATTAGAGTGTTTTAAGCTATTTTCGTGTGTTTGTAGGTCCAAATGACAAAGTTGGCAAGAAGATGCAACTTGGAGCGTTTTAGAGCAGTTTTGGGCTTGGAATAGATAGCACTATGGAGTAAGATGGATGGACGAATTTGAAGTTCAAGAGAGGCTAGGAATGTGCAAAAGAGTTGAAGAAATTAATTCAAGTCATTGAAGATAAGGAATTAGCTAAAAAGAAGGAACATTATCCAAAACCTTATCCAACCTTATCTTACCTTATCTTGTCTTATCCTATCCTAATCTTATCCTACCTTAATTCCAGAGGGACTCCTTTTCATATTAGGACACCTAAAACCTATTTTTAGAAGGCCTTTTCCTTCTAGAAACATACCACAACACTCATTTCTAGAAGCCCTAAAAATCTGGCGCCCCAACCTTTCTAGAAGGCCTTTTCCTTGTTGGATTGGAGTCCTAAAACCTTTTCCTTGACAACCTAGGCCAAGTAATCCCTAGCCCTATATATACCCCAATCTGCCGCACCATTTAAACCACCCACCCTCTACCATAACTCACCTACATCCATCCACCACACCATCCACCACACACCCCATTGTGCCGCAGCTTTGCAAGGAAGAAGAAGAAGAAGCCATTTGGAGCAGTGCTTGCCATTCAAGACCCTTGGATTGCTGGAGCGTTTCTAGGTGTATTATATCCTTTGTTTTCAATGTTTAAATTTATTTATCTTTGTTTAATTGCGGACATGAGGAACAAATTTCTTTTTAGTTAGAGGTGAATTTGAAGCCATGGACATATGTTTTATATGAATTGATTACATCTAGTTATTGTTTCGTAAAACATGAATGTGATTTACTTATCTGATTGATTGAGAACTTATTCTTGTATGTTGATTAAGATGGCCTGCTTAGTTTGCATTCATGAATCTGATGCTAAAATATAAGGGAGTTTCATCTAATCGTTATGAACTTATATTTACAAGTAGTGGAGATTGCTAGTCACAATCGTGTTAAGTAAATTCTAGGCAAGAGTTTCATGCTTTTCATAGTTACGAATGCCTTGTCAATGTTTATGATTTTCATGGAACTTATTGATCTTTGACATGTATCTCTATCATGCTTTTCATAGTTAGGGAACTTGATAAGAATAATTTGGTTGTGATTCGTTATCCATTCAATTCAATGAACTTAGGAAAATCTGAAATTAATTAGTGCAATACAATTAATTCGGGGCATTGTCATTCATGGTTTGAAGAAACAATACTGGAAATCAATTTATGTGCATATGTTTCATGTGTGGAGAAGGATCCTCTAACTAGCCTTTCACCATTCTATTTCACCAATTTTGTGTCTTTTCAAAGTTGTTTTATAAGTGATGCTAATTAAGTTAAGCACACAAATTAAACCCTCTTGTTGTCAAATCGTAGTAAAGATGCAAGTAGGGATCGTTCTAGACCGGGGATTAGGAGGGCTTGTTAAAACCTCAAAACTGACTCAAAAACATTAAAACAAAGTTAAAAACATTTGAAAAGACTCAAAAGATTCAGGACAAGTTCACAAGACTCAAAATAAGCTAAAAACACTCAAAACTGCCTAAAAACACTAACTAGGCAGTTTCTGACACTAAACACATTTTTGGACGAAAATAAGGTTATGGCTTGACTCAAAACACTTAAAAACAGAAACAAAACAGATTTTCAACACATTGAAACAAGAAAGTAAAAGGGGGTTTTGTTTTGGACGAATTTTAAACTAATAAAATAGATTGTAAAACTAAACAGCTTTGAAAACGAATTTGGGGAATAAGATGGATGATGGGCTAGCTAGAGGCTCTTTCTCCACACATGACATGTATGCAAACGACTCGATTTCTAGTTACTCCTTCATTGAATTATGAACGACAATGCCCCAAATTAACCGTGACATCACTAGTTAACCCTCAGATTTTCCTTGCATTATTAGATTGGATGACATCATTCGACAACCCAAAGCATTCTTCAAAAGTCCCCTACATGACATCATAATAAAGATACAATCAAAGATCGTTACGTTCAATGAAAATCATAAGCATTGACAAAGCACTTGCAACTATGACATCATGTCACTCATGCTAGGAATTGAACTTAACGCGATCGTGACTAGCAACCTTCACTACTTGTGAATATAAGTTTGTAACGATTATGTGAAACTCCCTTATACTCTAGCATCAGATTTATGCATGCCAATTAAGTGTCGACCCTTAATCAACAAACACAAATAAGTTATCAATCAAACAGTTAAGCCAATTGCATTCACAATTCAAGAATTCATAACTGGAATTTATGAACTCAAATTGTACACATAATCATGGCTTTGAAATCACCCCTAGCCAAGAGGGGTTTAGCCACTCATGTTCACAGCAAAACGAAAGGAAAAGAAATTAAACATTGTAAACATAGAACAAATTACACCTAGAATGCTCCAACAATCAAGCTTGAACATCCAAGAGTCCTTCCTTCTTTCTCCTTGATGCGGCACAAAGGTGGGTAAAGTGTATGGGATGTGTTTTGGGGTCAGGAATGTGTTTTGGCTGAATGGGAGTTGCGGCAAAAGGTGTGGATTGATTTCTGGCGTGAATGGATGAATGGGTGAATGAATGGATCCCCCTAGGTGCGGCAAGACTTGGTATTTAAGGAACAAGGCTCCAAATTAAATTAGGTAATCAGGAATTATTCTAAAACTTAAAGGAAATAGGAAATTAGAACCAAAATCCCAAAGGAAATAGGTAACAAGGTGCGGCTGAGAGGGAAAGGGCAAGGGAATGCCTTGCAAGGCAAGGAAAAAGGGTTTCCTTCCTGATTTAGGTGCAGCAAAGGTCCTAATTCTAAAGGGAATGGGTTTTCTTGTGCGGCAAGGTAAAGAATGTGAAGGGAAAGGTGCGGCTGGATCCTAGGGGATAAGGGAACATGTTTTGCAATGTCCTAAGGGGAAAAGGAAAGGTTTTAACATGGTTTAGGGATAAGGAAACATGGCAAGGAGAAATGTTGTACAAGAGGAGACAAGGAGGGAACACAAAGTGGGCAAGGCGCCACCTTTGTAGGAATGGGTCAATTTGTGTTTTTCTTTGTCTTCCAAGCTTCCAAACTGATTTCTCTTGACTTCTAGCACCTTTCTAGCCTCTTTTGGTCTTCAATTTCGTCCATACAGCTTGCTTCAAGCATGTAATAACCATTCTAAGCCCAATTTTGCTCCAAAAGGCTCCAAAATGCACCTTTTTGCATACTTTGTCCTTAGAACCTGAAAACACACGAAAATGGCTTAAAAGACTAAAATAACTAAGAAATAACAACATAAATGCATGAAAACAAGCTAGCTAAGTCACATAAATATGTTCCTATCAAATTCCCCCACACTTAGCTTTTGCTAGTCCTCAAGCAAAACAAAACAACAAAACAAAACCAAATAAACAAAACACACTCTAATCCTTCCAACATTTTCCTCAGGGATTTCCAACGCACATGACATGTTAAACATCATCATTCCTACAGATTGTAGTCAACTTAACACTTGAGCACATACTTAATCACAGTCACCACTTACTAGTTCACATTTAACCAATTAAAACGATGTTTTGAATGTAGTAACATGCCTTAGAGAATTCCCTCAATTCCTTACTAGATATGCATTCAATTTTCACTCAGATTTTTTGACTACACACCCTACACTAGGTATATGTGAGAAGATTGATGTAAACATGAAAACTAGTACTCACATATGTTATAACAAAGAAAGCAATTTCTGGATTTAATAAGCATGTTTAGATATGATCTCATGAATGGAATGCTACTACTTAGATGCTAGAACCAGTGACACCAAATGCTCATACCAATTTCAAACTCCACAAATTGAAACACACAACACTCAAGATTGAAGTCAAGGGTTGTAACGGGGCTTAGGGTGTTGGCTAACAAAGAAAGATAAGGAAAAACAAAGGTTCTTAAAGAAATAGTAAGCAAAGGAATGAAATTGACACTTAGAATTCAGTTTTGAATGCATAAATCAACTTTAAACATAAAGGGAATGATTCACACATTCTAGGGCCAGATTTCAATGTTTTGGACCCTTTCTTCAACAAACAACACTTTAGAACTCTTTTTCTTATCATTTTCAACTCTTTTTCATTCTTTTCACAACTTTTTCTTTTTCTTTTTCTTTTTCCACGAATTTTTCTTTTCTTTTCTACCCGTGCCTTATTAAGGACTTTGGCACACACACACACACTCAAATCCCTTCCCCCACACTTGTTTTTCTGCAAAAGGACAATCAAAAGGAATTTATTTTAATTCATGCTTCACTATCCTTTAAGAACAAGGGTATGGATGATCCTAAACTAGGCTGGATGATCCCAATCCACTTAGAACGTAACTTACCAGGGAATAAACGTAAATGGGAGTTGAAAAGCAACACTTTCTATCCAATGGAGAATGTTTTGCCCCAAATCATCTTGTCATGAAACGCCTTTGTTTTCTCCTTGTAAATTCGGGCATTCTCACATGCTTCGTTCCTTAGCTCCTCAAGTTCATCTCGTTCCTTAGCTCCTCAAGTTCATTCAATTGGAGCTTTCTATGCATTCCAGCAGCATCTAAGTCCAAATTGAATGTTTTCCCAGCCCAATGCGCCTTGTGCTCTAGTTCCACAGGTAGGTGACACGACTTGCCATAGATTAGCCGAAATGGAGACATCCCTAGGGGTGTTTTGTAGGCAGTTCGATACACCCACAGTGCATCATCTAAACGCAAGCTCCAATCCTTTCGGGTTGGCCCAACGGTCTTCTCCAAGATTTGCTTGATTTCTCTATTCAAAACTTTAGCTTGGCCACTTGTTTGAGGATGGTAAGCTGTCGAAACCTTATGCTTGACATTGTATTTCTTAAACAGCGCCTCAATGGTCCGATTGCAAAAATGTGAGCCTCCATCACTGATGAACACCCGTGGCATCCCAAATCTAGAGAAAATGTTAGTTTTGATGAAATCTGCAACCACTCTAGAATCGTTCGTACGGGTAGCCTTTGCTTCTACCCATTTGGAAACATAATCAACTGCAAGCAAGATATAAGTAAAACCATATGAAGAAGGAAAGGGACCCATGAAATCAATACCCCAAACATCAAAAATTTCGACATTGAAGATAGGGGTTTGCAGCATTTGGTCCTTGGCACCTATGAAACCTGTTCTTTGACATCTATCACATGTTAAACAAAACATGCAAGCATCTTTAAACAATGTAGGCCAATAAACCCCACATTCTAACACCTTGAGGGCTGTTCTTTGGGTGCCAAAATGACCCCCACATGCATAAGGAAACCTCTAGCTAGTTCACCATCCATCCTAAAAACCCAATTTCGTCTAAATCTGCTTAGTTTAAAGTCTTTGTTTGTTTTAGTTTAGTTTCACTCTAAAACCAATCCGCCTTTACTTGTTTGAGTCAAATTAGTTAGAATCTGTCTTAGTTTGTGTCTTTGTGTGTTTTGAGTCAAGTTTAATTCAATTTTCGTCCAAAGTTGTGTCTAGTGTCTAGAATCTGTCCAATTAGTGTTTTTAAGCAGTTTTGAGTATTTTGAACCTGTTTTGAATCTTATTGGTCTATTAAGAGTCTTTTGAGTCTTGTTTTGCTTATTTGAGTCAGTTTGTGTTAGATTAGCAAGCCCTCCTAATCCCCGGTCCAGAACGATCCCTACTTGCGTTTATACTACAATTGATAACAAAAGGGTTTAATTTGTGTGCTTAACTTTAATCACATCAAATTTTTGGCGCCGTTGCCGGGGATTAGCAACTTTGCTAATCCCCTATTGTTTCTTTTTGTTTATTTTCGTGCGTGTTAATTTAGATTCTGATTCTAGTTTGTAGATTCTGATTCTAGTTTGTTTTCTTGGTTTTCAGGTACTAGTTTATGACTCGTAGTTCTCAAGCGGTTCGTGAGCATATCTTGGATTTTGACGACGATTTTGAACGAACCTTGAGAAGGAAAAGAAAGAAACCAGAACCTCACCCACCTAGTTCAAGTTCTGAAGCCGAGGTTGAGGAGCAAGAAAAGGCCGAATCTGAGGAGATAGAGGAGGCCGAGGTTGAAGAGGTTATGGCTGCAGATAATCAAACCATTAAGGAGCTTTCGGCCTTCGGATTGGATAATGCAGTACCTCTATGTATCCAATATCCTAGGGCAGCTCCAGATAAGACCGACGAGTTTGAATTGAAGTCTAGCTTGTTGCATCACATTCCCAAATACCATGGGCTGTCCATGGAGGATCTAAACAAGCATTTGAAGGAATTTGAAGTGGTTTGCTCAAGTATGACACCCATTAATGTTGATGGGAATATTTTGAAGATGAAAGCCATTCCATTCTCATTGTTAGAAAAGGCTAAAGATTGGTTATACGAATTGGCGCCCGGAACTGTCACATCTTGGGAAAGTATGAAACGAGCATTCTTGGAGAAGTTTTTCCCAACTTCAAGAGTCATTCTCTTGAGGAAACGGATTAGTGGTATTCAGCAAAATCAAAGAGAGTCTTTCCCTGCATATTATGAGCGTTTTAAGGGCCTAGTTGCATCATGCCCTCAACACCAAATGAAGGAGGAGCTGCTCATTCAATACTTCTACGAAGGACTCCTCCCCATTGAACGCCAAATGCTAGATGGATCAGTGGGTGGTGCATTGGTTGACAAGATGCCGGTGGCTGCCAAGACCTTAATTGCGAACCGAGCCCTCAATGCACAACAATATGAAGGTGTTAGACAGAGAGAGAGTCCACAACAGCAACATGTCAATGAGGTAAGTGCAATTTCTGAAATTCAATCACAATTGGCTAATCTCACTCTCCTTGTGTTTCAGGTTGTCGAAAGACCAAAATCACAACCACCTACAATCTGTGGAGTGTGTACCATACAAGGGCATGCCTCTGAAAGTTGCCCTCAATTGATTGAGAATGGAGGATGGGAAAGTGTTAATGCAATTGGATTCCAAGACCAAAATCAGCCCCGATATGATCCATATGCAAATACCTATAATCCAGGTTGGAGAGATCATCCAAATCTGCGTTGGAGGGAACCCTAACAACCTCAACAACAAGGTGGATTTTGGCCACCACCCCTGGGATGTTTCCAAAGCCATATGTACCCATGCAATCCCAAACACAATCTGCCCAAAATGACTCAGGTTCGTCTTTTGATAATGATCAAGTTATTCAATTACTAACTACTTTGGCACAGGGGCAGCAAAATCAAACAAAAGAGATGCAAAATTATGCCAAAGAGGTGCAAAATCAAGCCCAGGAGGTGACTGAATTGAAGAAACAAATGGGATAAATGGCTGAGTTCATAGGGCAGTTTCGAGAGCATGGCAAACTTCCTAGTTCTACCACTGTGAATCCGAATGGAGGATTCGAATCTGTCAAGGCCATGACCTTAAGAAGTGCCAAAGAGGTTGGGACCGATCCACCAATGTCCAAATCTGCCCAAAAGGAGGACGAGACGTTGTTACAAGAGGAGGCAGAACAAGAGAAAGCCACGCCAAATGTTGCTCCAACCTTGCCGCAGCCTTCCAATACACTTAAACACTCCAAAACGTCCAACACAGGTAAGTTAGGTTCAAATTTGATTAGTTCTAACTATATTCCGCCCGATGTCCCCTTTCCTCACAGATTCTTGCAATCAAAGAAGGAGGAAAGTGAAAAAGACATTCTGGACACTCTTAGGAAGGTACAAGTCAACATCCCACTCCTTGATGCAATTAAGCAAGCCCTCCTAATCCCCGGTCCAGAACGATCCCTACTTGCGTTTATACTACAATTGATAACAAGAGGGTTTAATTTGTGTGCTTAACTTCAATCACATCAGCCACCACGTTTTCACTCCCTTTCTTGTCCCGAATTTCAATGTCAAATTCTTGTAGTAGGAGCATCCAACGAATCAGTCTTGGTTTGGTCTTTTTCTTGGTGAGAAGATACTTCAAAGATGCATGGTCAGAATATACAATCACTTTAGTGCCAATTAAGTATGAACGAAATTTATCTAAAGCAAAAACAATAGCTAGAAGTTCTTTTTCCGTTGTGGAGTAGTTAAATTGGGCATCATTGAGAGTCCGAGAGGCGTAGTATATGACATGCGGCTGCTTGTCTTTTCTTTGCCCCAAAACAGGTCCTAATGCATAGTCGGATGCATCACACATAAGCTCGAAAGGAAGGCTCCAATCTGGTGGAGTGATGATGGGAGCCGAGGTGAGTGATTCTTTGAGACTGTTGAATGTCGTTTCACACTCCTTGTTGAACTCAAAGGCCACTTCCTTTTGAAGCAATCGGCACAGGGGTTGTACAATCTTTGAAAAGTCCTTGATGAATCGTCTATAAAAACCTGCATGGCCAAGAAAAGAACGTACCTCTCTAACCGAAGTAGGAGAGGGTAAGTAACGCACAAGATCTACTTTAGACTTATCGACTGCAATGCCTTTTTCAGAGATTATGTGACCTAAAACAATACCTTGTTTAACCATAAAATGACATTTCTCCCAGTTTAACACAAGGTTTGTTTCAATGCAACGTTTCAAGATTCAAGTGAGATTGTTCAAGCAACCATCAAATGAATCACCAAACACACTAAAATCATCCATGAATATCTCAATGATCTTTTCAACATAATCAGAGAATATACTAACCATACACCTTTGAAATGTGGCAGGAGCATTGCATAGACCGAAGGGCATGCGTCGATAGGCAAATATACCAAAAGGGCACGTGAATGTGGTCTTTTCTTGGTCATCCGGTGCTATAACAATCTGATTATACCCAGAATATCCATCAAGAAAACAATAAAACACATGTCCGGCTAACCTTTCTAACATTTGGTCCAGAAACGGCAAAGGGAAGTGATCCTTCCTTGTTGTGGCGTTGATTTTCCTATAGTCGATGCACACCCGCCAACCTGTTTGGATTCGGGTGGGCACAAGCTCGTTCTCTTCATTTTTCACAACCGTCACTCTGGACTTCTTAGGGACAACTTGGACTGGAGAGACCCAACGACTATCAGAAATTGGGTAAATCACTCCACAATCTAAGAGCTTGATGATTTCTTTCTTCACAACGTCCATCATGGGTGGATTGAGTCGGCGTTGTGCTTGTCTAGGTGGTTTGGCGCCTTCTTCCAAAAGTATTCGATGCATGCAAGTGGTTGGGCTAATTCCCTTTATATCGGCCAATGTCCACCCAATGCCAGTTTTGTATTCCCAAAGCACTCTAATCAACTTGTCCTCCTCTTGTGCTATGAGTGAAGAAGAGATGATGATGGGCAACGTCTCTTGTTCTCCCAAAAACACATACTTCAAATGGCTAGGTAATGGTTTAAGCTCTAGGGAAGGTGGCTGGATTATGGAAGGAAGCAACTTGTTAGTCGAAATGGGAAGTGAAGTTTGGTTAGGAGACTTAGCAATATGTTCTGGATTTGACTCGAGGGCAGCAACCATTTCCACCAATTCCTCTTGAATAGGCACGGCAAGGTTGTCCTTGTTGTTGCTATTGGAAATATGCCCACAAAGCCACTCATTTAATGTAATAGCTTTAGGAATACTTATTGTATTAAACTATTATATGTTTAATAAAGGGCAAAGCTTATTGTTAATCATTATTTATTGTATCATGTGTTTAAGTAATAAGGGAATCCAATGAATGTATTTGATCTAAGAGAGAAGTGATTTAAGTAAGTTAGATTAACGAGACCTTTCTCTTATGTTCATTCCTAAAACGTTCCTAGCCATAGGATTGCCAATTGGGCATTGACAATCCGCTAAGGTTAGTATGCGTTATGTTAACTCAAGTGTGAGTATGACTAGTCTCAAGTCATTTAGTGTTGGACACTGAGACAAACACATAGGTGCTCGAAAAAGTAATCGAGTACACTGAACAACGATCAAAACAGAGTTCGAGCATACATGTCATGTAAGAACTCATAAGTTGCAATATGCAAAGTAGTCCTTTGACCTGAGGCATCATTGATGTCTAATGGTTACGTCCTTGATCTTTGATTATGTCAAAGGCATTCCATTGAAAGTGTCCACGACATTGTTGGGGTCAAGCTATCTAGTCATGTAGGCATGTGAATGCACAATAAGGGATCTCTAGCCTTCCATGGTGGAAGGAGAATACTCTGAGATATGATTCGAGAGTCTTTGGCCAAAGCATACGAATATGACTTAGGAAGTTTGTTCCAAATCATATTCAATTGAATCATATAGAGAAGTATCACATTGGATAGAAGACATGAAACAAACTATCACTTAAACAATGTGATTGAGAGTATTGTATTAGAGAAGGATTCTATTGCATTGTAATTGTAACTGGTTAGGTTCTCCAACAAGTTCTAATTAGCTTGGGTAGCCATGACATACTGCTAGGTGTCACTCATGGTTTGTGGAAGCCCTGAGGATTAGGAAACACTAATCTTCATCAAAGGGAGAATTGAAATGTAGTTTCAATTCACAATCGATCGTTAAGAGTAACAATCGCCCATTGCCTCGCTAATTGGAACCTAATGGATCGTACACCGAGTAAGGAGGAAAGTGAAGAAATATAAATGAGCTGGATAAGCAATTAAATAGTTTAATTGAGAATGGTCAAGATTAATTAATTAGTTAATTAATTTTACGAAAGGTTCGTATTGGGCTTTTAAGTTGGTTTTGGGTTTCGGGGCCCAAAAGGGTTTTTGGTCAACAAGGCCCATTATGTTTAAGTTGTATGACAACTAAAACAAAATGAGCAATTGGCCCAATAACAATGCCAAGGCCGGCCATAAGGGTGAGTGGAAGCAAACTTGATTTAATTGCAAGTTTGCCACTCACATGTGATGTAGTATAAAGTCAACTTTATAGCTTTCATTCACTTAGGGTTTTCAAGAGGAAAAGAAGAGAAACATTTTCTCTCTTTTTCAAAGAGGCCGGCCACTTAGAGAGCTTTTCACTAGCATCAAAATCTCTCTAAGTCATCCATCTTCTCTTCACACTACATCCTTGGTGTGGAGACTTAGAGGTACCAAACCTTTGGTACTTTTTGGAGATCCTTTCCTCACATCATCAAGGAGCAAAGGAGCATCTAAAGGAGAAGAATCACAAGGAAGATCCAAGGAGCTAGGAGGTGACTTAAAGGCCCTCCACTTGGGTGAATCCCTTGTGCAAACAAGGATGAGCTTCAAGGGTAATGAATCTCAAAATCCTTCTTCTCTTTAATGTTGTTAAAGAGTATTGTGGTTCACCATTCACTAGGCTTTGAAAGTCATGGGTTTTAGAATTGTTTTTTGAATGCATGCCTACTTTAAAGTGTTATTAGTTTGCATATGTGTTCAAATGTTCTCACATGTTCTTAGCTAGGACAAATTTTTTCCTTCAAGTGGTATCAAGAGCCTAGGTCTAGTTTATGGTGAATCCTTTTTGGGTTTTGTGTTTTTCATGGTTTGTGATTTAAATGTTGTAAATGTTACAAGCTTTGTTCTTGCTTTTGAATATAAATTTTTCTTCAAAATTTAGCATCTCAAATGTTGTAGATGTAGTTCATTTAAGCATGAATATTGGAACTAAAATTTGGTGCCATGAATGTGGGCAAATTCGGCCAAATCCAAAGGGTGGATTTTTGAATTCTTGTTTGTCTTGTTAAAATTGTTTTAAAGTGACTTTTGGAACCCCTAAGTACCCTAGGATGTTAACCCTCTTTTATGTAGTGAAAATTTGAGTTTCATTGAGTGAAAACATTCATGGTGCTCTTATGAGTTTTCATGTGTGTTCTTCAATGTTCTTGATGTTCTTACCAAGAACAAAAAGGTTTGGAGTTTTGATTCAAAGTGTTTGGTGTTTTTCATAAAGTTTTGGTTTAATTTTGAATGGTGATGGATGATTGGTGATGGATGATTTACATCTTTATTGTTTGACAAAACATTTTCTTACGACCTATACCAATCAACTTTTCCACACCAACCTATCAACTTTTTCAAAACACTTTCAAATTTTGAATTCTTTCACCAAAACCTTTTCCCCCCTCCTTTTTCACTTCCAAAACCGGCCACCCTATTAAGTAGGGTATTTTTGGGCCTTTTATGCAATTACATAAAGTTTTGATACTTTTGTGTATTTGTACTTTGGCCCAAAAGTTTACGTTTTACGTAAAGGTCCAAAATCACTAAAGGACAAATTGTTTTGCTCCTTTAATGAAGTTTATGTTATTGTTGAAATTTTTGGGTTCTAGTTATAATTACATGAAGTTGTGGACTCTTGTGTTTTTACAAAGTGACCCCAAAAGTTTTTGTTTTAGCAATGTGGCCCAATAGTTGTGGTCATTGCATTTTCGGCCCAAAATATGATGAGAACAAAATGGTTTTGTCTCTTTAATGAGAATTGGATTTTCATTTCATTTAGTTCCATTTGAATCAATTCTATGAATCCGAAAACCAATTGTTTAAGTTGCTTTCTTAGTTAATGTGACTGATTAAGAAAAGGATGATTATGAACCAAAGGCCTCGATTATTGAGCTATGTGATTGGCCGTTTTACATTATGAATGTTTGGTTTAAGTAGTTTAGATTTGAATGTAATTTGATTAGTTCAAATGTGTTGTAAAAGGGCATAAGTCCTTCCAATGTGTTGTAAAAGGGCATAAGCCCTTCTCTTTATTTCATGTATTCCTTTTTGTTTATATGTATGCAAATTGGAATAGTTGGGTCCAACGCCCAATAGGAAATAACAGTTTAATTAGATTAAACGCGTAACTAAAATCAACAACTATCTACCTTAGACCCAAGGTCCAACATAAGGCTCGTGTTGGATCAAATCAAACGGTTCATAATCATCCTAAGTCCTTTTAATAAGATTAAAATGAAATTGATGTAGCCCAACACTACTCCCTCAACAAAACGAATATTAAGTTGAAAAACGAGAGATGCTTTGAACATCTCTTCATAGGCCTTCCACCGTGGTGAGCTCCAATCGTTTGTGACTTGTACACCGGCTTCACCCTATCATGGGGAAGTTCAAAGTATATGCTTACCTTCAGGAGGAGTTCATATGAACATACATGATGTGGTGAGGTAGGCAACGAGGATGGCCAACATCATATCATTGTGAGGCTATTCTTGAACCCCTACACGAACTAGCATGGTGGGAATAACTTAACTAAGTGCAATGGTGCCAACATCATATCATTGTGAGGCATCATTCTCTAGAGGCCAAACTAGATGGGTAATTACAAGAGTTGTAAATGACTAAAGCGTTATTCTCTCATCATTATTGTTGCTAACCAACATCATATCATTGTGAGGTGGGCTTGGTAATGGTGAGTCTCCCATACCCCACTAAGAGTTCAACATAACTCTCGGATTCTATTGAGGGATGTGGAATTTGCCAAAAATAGTGGGTGGTACTATTTGATTTAAGACCCAATCAAGTAGTTTTAAAATCAACAATCTAATATGATTTCTGTTATGTTATGTAGTTAACGACATGCCTAAAATTACACCTACCATTGTACTTGACAAAAATGGCCTTAGAGGCCAACGTTTCCTTGCTTGGTTTCATCACATTAAGAATGTCTCAAAGATGAATGACATATCGTATGTGCTTAAGCAATCCCCTCCTCATGTACCTCCTACGAAACTAGCTTCAAAGGAGGAGTGTCAAAATTATGCTAGACACTATGAGGATGACTTACAAGCCAAATGCTTAATCCTCACTTCACTTAGTGAGGAGCTTAAGAAGCTACATGAGCACATGGACACTTCTTGTGCCATGGTTGATAGTTTGCATAAGATGCATGACATTGAGACAAGTAACGTACGACTCTCAAATGTTTGTAGTCTATTAAATGCCAAAATGGCAAAGGGGACATCGGTCCAAAAACATGGAGAAAAGATGGAAAGGATCTTTCAAGATCTTGAAAGTTTAGGAACTTCCATCGATGGGAAAATGGCCCAAGACTTTTTCCTTGCATCTCTCTCGGGTGATTTCACTGAGTTTATAGTAAACTATAAAGTGAATAGATTTGATCATACTTTTACCGAGATGATTGACATGTGATGTAAGTTTGAACAAAGTTTCAAAAAGGACAGTGGGAGTGAGAATGCAATCATAAGGAAAAGGTTGCAGAAGAAGAAGGCAAGAAAATCCAAAGGAATATGCTTTCATTGTGGAAAGGATGAATGTTGGAAGAAGAAATACAGGGTGCGCATTGCGAGCCTTATGACACGAACTTTTGAAGGGACTATTTCTGTCATAGAAAGTGCTTTTACAGTGAGCTCCAATTCCTGGATATTTGATTCAGGCGCTAGTCAACATATCTGTAATTCGTTGCAGGGACTAACAGGGAGCAGGACACTGCGTAATGGGGAGATGGTTGTGCGAGTTGGGAACAGCTCTAAGATCTCTGCAAAAGCAATTGGCACCTACATGCTTAAACTACCCTCTAGGGAAGTCTTTGAACTCAAAAATTGTTTATATTTTCCTTCATGTATAAAGAATTTGATTTCTATCTCTATGCTTTTACGAGATGGGCACTCAGTATTGTTTGACAAAATGAGTTGCACTTTATACTTGAACGATCGTATTATCTCTCATGGTAATATGATAGAGGGACTTTTTCACCTAGAGACAAGTAGTGGGTTGCATTGTATTGAAAGCGGGAATACCTCAAAACCCAAAAGGGCTAGAGAAGAAGTTAACCCAGAAAAGATGTGGCATCTTAAACTTGGACATGTGAACCTTGATAAGATTCGCAAGATGTCGAAAGACGGATATTTACGCCCATTAGGTAATGACCAAATGGGTACTTGTGAATGTTGCTTGAAAGGGAAGATGACCAAATCTCCGTTCACTGGGAAGGAAGAGCGTGCCACTGAAATTCTAGGGTTAATTCACACTGACGTACATGGACTTATGTCTACTATGTCGAGATGAGGCTTCTCTTACTATATCACATTCACCAACGATCACTCTCAGTTTGGCTATGTGTATCTTATGAAGTACAAGTCAGAATCCTTTGAAAAGTTCAAAGAATTCAAGAATGAAGTTGAGAAGCAAACTGGGAAGCATATAAAGATCCTAAGATCAGATCGAGGGGGAGAGTATCTAAGCAACGAGTTCCTAGATTATCTCAAAGAGTGTGGAATAATATCACATTGGACTCCACCTGGAACTCCACAACTTAATGGAGTTTCTGAAAGGAGAAATCGAACCATGATGAACATGGTTCGTTCTATGATGAGTTCCGCAGATCTACCAGTAGCATTATGGGGATATGCTCTATATACAGCAGCTTAATTGCTTAATAGAGTACCTTCCAAGTCAGTTTCACATACGCCCTATGAGATATGGCATGGAAGAAAGCCAAGTCTTAATCATATTAAGATTTGGGGTTGTGAAGCATATGTCAAGAAGCTTGAAGCTACTAAGCTTGAAGCGAGATCAGTTAGGTGCTATTTTGTGGGATATCCTAGAGAAACTATGGGATATAAGTTCTACCATCCTGACGACCAGAAAGTCTTTGTCGCCAGAACTGCTAAGTTTATAGAGGACGAATTTGTTCTCAAAGGAACTACAAGTAAAATGATGGAGATTAATGAGATTAATGATGAACCACAAACAAGTACTCGACAAGTTGACAACCCTGTTCCCGAACCCTAGCTCCACGTAGATCAGAACGGGTCAGCCGGCCACCTCAGAGGTATGGCTTTGATAATGACTTTGGGGAATTGCACCTTCTAGGTGACAATGACACAAAGGAGGATCCTAGAGACTACACTGAAGCAATGTCCGACATTGATTCAAAGAGATGGCAAGAGGCCATGAAATCCGAGATGGATTCCATGTATCAAAATCAGGTCTGGAATCTTGTAGACCTTCCAGAAGGTATAGTACCTGTTGGAAACAAATGGGTATTCAAGAGGAAGATAGGCGTTGATGGAAACGTGTAGACTTATCAGGCTAGACTAGTAGCCAAAGGTTACAGGCAACGAGAATGGATTGACTATGAAGAAACTTTCTCTCCTGTAGCCATGATTAAGTCCATTTAGATTTTGCTTGCTATAGCTGCGTACCATGATTATGAGATATGGCAAATGGACGTGAAGACGACCTTTCTGAACGACTACCTAGAGGAAGAGCTCTATATGACTCAACCCGAAGGTTTCGTGTCCAAGTCTGAAAAGACTAAGGTATGCAAGCTTCAAAGGTCCATTTATGGACTTAAGCAAGCCTCCAGGAGCTGGAATATTTGTTTTAACATAGAAATCAAATCGTTTGGTTTTACTCAAAACGAAGACTATAATTGTGTTTATCAAAAGGTCGTTAGGGATGCAGTTGTATTCCTAGTGTTATATGTAGATGACATATTACTATTTGGGAATGACACTGCAGTACTTTCTTCTGTAAAAGTATGGTTGTCCAAAACCTTCCATATGAAAGATTTGGGAGATGCATCTTATGTATTAGGGATAAAGCTCTATCGTGATAGATCCAGAAAATTAATTGGATTATCCCAATCTATGTACATAGATAAGGTGCTAAGTAGGTTCCAAATGGAACAATCGAAGAAAGGTCTTCTTCCTGTGAGACATGGAATTCACCTTTCTAAATCCATGAGACCGAAAACTCCTGAAGAAATACGGCAAATGAGTAGGATTCCTTATGCTTCCGCCATAGGAAGTCTTATGTATGCCATGATATGCATAAGGCCTGATATCTCATATGTTGTGAGCATTACTAGTCGATATCAATCTAACCCAGGATCAGAACACTGGGCAGTTGTCAAGACGGTCCTTAAGAACTTAAGAAGAACTAAGGACATGTTCCTCGTTTATAGAGGAGCAACAGAGTTGCGAGTGGAAGCCTATATAGACGCAGATTTCCAATCTGACGTCGATGATAGAAGTTCCAACTCCAGATATATGTTCACTCTGAATGGTGTGGCTGTTAGCTGGAAAAGCAAGAAACAAGAAGTAATTGCTGATTCCACGACAGAGGCTGAATATGTCGCTGCAGCTGAAGCCGGCAAAGAAGCGTTATGGATGAAAAAGTTCATTACTGAACTTAGAGTGATTCCAACCATTACATCACCAGTAACTTTGTACTGTGATAATAGTGGGGCGATAGCTCAAGCCAAAGAACCCAGGGCTTATCAAAAGAACAAGCATTTTGACAGGCGCTTTAATGTCATTAGAAGATATGCTGCCGAGGGGAAAGTCAACATCCTCAAGGTTGCCTCAGCAGATAACGTAGCAGATCCACTGACGAAGCCAATGTCTCAAATCCAACTTGACCGCCATATGGAAAGGATGGGTATTAGATACATGGGAAGGTGGCTTTGAGTGCAAGTGGGAGATTGTTGGAAGTATGCCCACAAAGCCACTCATTTGATGTAATAGCTTTTGGAATACTTATTGTATTAAACTATTATATGTTTAATAAAGGGCAAAGCTTATTGTTAATCACTATTTATTGTATCATGTGTTTAAGCAATAAGGGAATCCAAGGAATGTATTTGATCTAAGAGAGAAGTGATTTAAGTAAGTTAGATTAACGAGACCTTTCTCTTATGTTCATTCCTAAAACGTTCCTAGCCATAGGATTGCCAATTGGGCATTGACAATCCGCTAAGGTTAGTATGCGTTATGTTAACTCAAGTGTGAGTATGACTAGTCACAAGTCATTTAGTGTTGGACACTGAGACAAACACATAGGTGCTCAAAAGAGTAATCGAGTACACTGAACAGCGATCAAAAGAGAGTTCGAGCATACATGTCATGTAAGAGCTCATAAGTTGCAATATGCAAAGTAGTCCTTTGACCTGAGGCATCATTGATGTCTAATGGTTACGTCCTTGATCTTTGATTATGTCAAAGGCATTCCATTGAAAGTGTCCACGGCATTGTTAGGGTCAAGCTATCTAGTCATGTAGGCATGTGAATGCACAACAAGGGATCTCTAGCCTTCCATGGTGGAAGGAGAATACTCTGAGATATGATTCGAGAGTCTTTGGCCAAAGCATACGAATATGACTTAGGAAGTTTGTTCCAAATCATATTCAATTGAATCATATAGAGAAGTATCACATTGGATAGAACTCAAACAATGTGATTGAGAGTATTGTATTAGAGAAGGATCGTATTGCATTGTAATTGTAACTGGATAGGTTCTCCAACCACTTCTAATTAGCTTGGGTAGCCATGACATACTGCTAGGTGTCACTCATGGTTTGTGGAAGCCCTAAGGATTAGCAAACACTAATCTTCATCAAAAGGAGAATTGAAATGTAGTTTCAATTCACAATCGATCGTTAAGAGTAACAATCGCCCACTGCCTCTCTAATTGGAACCTAATGGATCGTACACCGAGTAAGGAGGAAAGTGAAGAAATATAAATGAGATGGATAAGCAATTAAATAGTTTAATTGAGAATGGTCAAGATTAATTAATTAGTTAATTAATTTTACGAAAGGTTCGTATTGGGCTTTTATGTTGGTTTTGGGTTTCGGGACCCAAAAGGGTTTTTGGTCCACAAGGCCTATTATGTTTAAGTTGTATGACAACTAAAACAAAATGAGCAATTGGCCCAATAACAATGCCAAGGCCGGCCATAAGGGTGAGTGGAAGCAAACTTGATTTAATTGCAAGTTTGCCACTCACATGTGATGTAGTATAAAGTCAACTTTATAGCTTTCATTCGCTTAGGGTTTTCAAGAGGAAAAGAAGAGAAACATTTTCTCTCTTTTTCAAAGAGGCCGGCCACTTAGAGAGCTTTTCACTAGCATCAAAATCTCTCTAAGTCATCCATCTTCTCTTCACATTACATCCTTGGTGTGGAGACTTAGAGGTACCAAACCTTTGGTACTTTTTGGAGATCCTTTCCTCACATCATCAAGGAGCAAAGGAGCATCTAAAGGAGAAGAATCACAAGGAAGATCCAAGGAGCTAGGAGGTGACTTGAAGGCCCTCCACTTGGGTGAATCCCTTGTGCAAACAAGGATGAGCTTCAAGGGTAATGAATCTCAAAATCCTTCTTCTCTTTAATGTTGTTAAAGAGTATTGTGGTTCACCATTCACTAGGCTTTGAAAGTCATGGGTTTTAGAATTGTTTTTTGAATGCATGCCTACTTTAAAGTGTTATTAGTTTGCATATGTGTTCAAATGTTCTCACATGTTCTTAGCTAGAACAAAAATTTTCCTTCAGTTGCCGTGGGTATGCCTAAGTGCCAACCCTTCATTTTTTAGTCCAATGCCTTGTGTGAGGGTCTGTTCAAGTGCATCCTCACTCAAATTGTCAAGGAATTCCTACGCAAAAGAGTCAATTATATTAACAGAGAAACAAGAGTGATTATCATGAGGATATCTCATAGCATCATAAATATTGAAATCAATCACTTGCCCATCAAATTCCATGGTCAATGTTCCTTTGAATACGTCTATCTTTGTACGGGCAGTCTTCATGAATGGTCGGCCAAGTAAGAGTGGTAATGGAGGGGAACGGTCCGAGTCTTCCATTTCAAGCACGTAGAAGTCTGCCGGAAAGACTAGGTGATTCACCTGCACTAAAACATCCTCCAAAACACCTTTTGGATACGCGTTAGATCTATCGGCCAATTGAGTAATCACGCCATCATTTTTCAATTCACCCAAGTTCATAGATGCATAGATTGAATATGGCATGACATTTATGGATGCACCTAAGTCTAACATGGTAGATTCGAAACGAGTATTGCCAATAACACAAGGAATTGTAAAACTGCCACGGTCTTTGCACTTAGGAGGTAATTTTCGTTGCAAAATGGCTGAGACATTCTCACTTACTCTTACCACTTCTTTGTTCGAACCCCTCTTTCTTGTAGTGCACAACTCTTTCGGGAACTTAGCATACTTGGGGACTTGTTTAATTGCATCTAGAAGTGGAATGTTGACTTGCACCTTCCTAAATGTGTCCAAAATGTCCTTTTCGCTTTCCTCCTTCTTTGTTTGCATGAATCTGCAAGGAAAGGGTGCATCGGATGGAATAAGGTTAGAATTAACACAATTTGAACCCAACTTACCAGTGGTGGACGATTTAGGGATGCTAGGAGTGCACGGCAAGGTTGTTTCCTTCCTTGTCGTGGGTGTGTGTTGGACATCCTCTTCTTGTTGCACCTTCTCGTCCTCCGATAAGGCAGATTTTGATGCTTGTAGGTCCGTTCCAACTTTTTTTCCACTTCTCAACATAATGGCCTTGGCAGATTCAAATCCTCCCTTTGGATTCACAATGGTTGAGCTAGGAAGTTTGCCTTGTTCTCGGAACTGCCCAAGGAACTCTGAAATCTACCCTATTTGTTTCTCCAACTCATCCACTTTTTTGTCTCTATTTTGCATACCCTGCACCATAGAAGTTAGTAATTGAAAAATCTGATCATTATCAACAGACGAACCTGATTTGGTTTGGGCAGGTTGTGCTTAGGGTTGTGTGGATGCGTATGGTTTTGGATAGAAACCCGGGGGTTGCTGCCTAAATCCTCCTTGTTGTTGTGGTTGTTGAGGCTCCCTCCATTTGAAATTTGGATGATCTCTCCAACCAGGATTGTATGTGTTAGAGAAATGATCACTTCGTGGTTGTTGATTCCCAAAACCCACGGCTTCGGCAGATTCCCACCCTCCGTTCTCGATCAATTGAGGGCACTTATCCGTGAGATGTCCTTGCATGGAACAGATGCCATAAGCAGCCACACTTTGTACTTTTGGTCCTTCCACAACCTGAGAAAGAAAAGTGGTAAGATTACCCATTTGATTTTCAAGTTCGGAAATAGCACTTACCTCATTCCCTTGTTGTTGCGGTGGGGTGCTTCTTTCTCCAACACCTTCATATTGTTGAGCGTTCAAAGCTTGGTTAGTAATCAAGGTCTTGGCAGCCATGGGTGTCTTGTCCACCAAAGCTCCTCCCGCTGAGGCATCTATCATTTGACGTTCAATGGGTAAAAGCCCTTCGTAGAAATATTGAAGAAGAAGCTCCTCCTTCATTTGATGCTGTGGACATGAAGCAACAAAAGTTTTAAAACGTTCATAATAAATGGGAAACGATTCACCTTCATTTTGCTGAATGCCACTAATCCTCTTGCGTAGAAGAATGACTCGAGAAGTTGGGAAAAACTTCTCCAAGAACGCCCATTTCATGCTCTCCCAAGATGTGACAGTTCTGGGGGCTAGTTCATACAACCAATCTTTAGCCTTTTCTAAGAGAGAAAAAGGAAAAGCCTTCATCTTCAATATGCTTCCACCAACATTGATAGGGGTCATGCTTGAACACACCACTTCGAACTCTTTCAAGTGCTTGTTTGGATCTTCCATGGACAGCCCATGGTACTTTGGAATGTGGTGCAGCAAGCTTGACTTCAACTCGAACTCCTCGATCTTGCCTTGAGTAGCCGTGCAGTATTGGATGCGTAGGGGTGCAGCATTGTCCAATCCCGAAGCAGAAAGCTCCTTGATTGTTTGATCGTCTGCTGCCATGGCTAGTGCTTCCTCTAAAATCTGAGCCGTGGCCTCCTCTTCCTTTTGTACTTCGCCTTCTTCAAGATTCGGTGTAGGTTGAGGTGGTTGGGGCTCTTGTTGATTCTTATTCTTTGTTTCAGGTACTAGACATGGCAATTGCCAACATTCAAGCTCAATTGGCAAATCATACTTCTCAATTGTCCCAGATTGCCGAAAGAACCACAATGCACATTGCCCCTACATTTGGGGTGCCCTATGGGCAAGGATATCAAACTCATCAACGTCCTCAATTCACTGCAAACGGAGGTGCTTAGGGTTATCAAAGCCATAACCAATCAAAGGACAACATGTTTTCCAACACTTACAATTATGATTGGAGAGATTATTCATATTGTAGGTGGGAGGAACCTCAACAAGTTCAACAAGGTGGATATTGGCAGTAAGAGGAGGAGTTCTATTCAAGACCTATGCAGCCACCACAGCCTCCACCACAACAATTCCAATCGAATTTAAGTATGTCCATGAATTATAATCAAATTCTTGAGGAATTAATTTCTTTGACGCTGATAGGAGCATATTTATGTGACTTGGTTAACTTATTTCCTTGCATTCAGGTTGTTAGTTCTTAGTTATTTTAGTATTTTAAGCTATTTTCGTGTGTTTGTAGGTCTGAAGGGCTAAAGTGGCAAGAAAGTGCATGTTGGTGCCTTTTGGAGCAGTTTTGGGCTGGGAATGGATATCACATGCTTGGAGCAAGGTGGATGGACGAAATTGATGCTCAACAAGGATTAGGAATGTGCTTGAAGACTTAGGTCAAAGATTTTGAAGAAAGGAATCAGTTTAGAAAAAAGAATGTTCGCCAAGTTTCCTGATTTGGTCCTAACCCGAATTTACTTTAATTCCTGCTGCAAGGGGGGATTATTTTCAGTTTAGGACACTAAATAAATGATTCTCGAAGACCTAATCCCATTCCTAATCTGTGCCACACCCTATCCCTTCTAGATTTCCTCTTTTCCTTGCCTTGCAAGACTTTGCCTTTTCCTTACTTCTTGTCGCAGCCTTACTTACCTTTTCTCCACAAAATCTGCTAAGTAGCCTTTCCTATTCTTTATGCCGCACCTCCCTTTCCTTTTCTCTTTAATTTCTGACTTTTACTCCTTGTAGGACAAATTAGCTAAGTTATAAACCTTTCCTATTATTTTCTGAGTACCCTAGCCCTTTAAATAAAGCTTGCCACACCATTTAAATTCTCTACACACTTTCTGCCGAAAATCCACCTTCCATCCACCTATCTACCTATCCATCCTCTACCACCCATCACCACCCATTCTACACACCCTAACCCTTGTGTCGCAGCTTTACAAAGGAAGAAGAAGGAGACCCCTTGGACGTGCTTGCCATTCAAGTTGGATTGCTGGAATGTTTCTAGGTGTAATCTATCTTTGTTTTCAATGTTTAATTTAATTTCTGTTTGTTTTGCTGTGAACATGAGAGGCTAAACTCATTTTGGCTAGGGGGAAATTCAAAGCCATGAACATACTTGCAATATGAATTGATTACCTTCAGTTGTGATTTCATAAATTGTGAATTCAATTTGCTTAACTGTTTGATTGATAACTTATTCTTGTATGTTGATTGAGGGTCGACACTTAGTTTGCATGCATGAATTTGATGCTAGAATATAAGGGAATTTCACCTAATCGTTATGAACTTATATTCATGTGTAGTGGAGGTTGCTAGTCACAATCATGTTAAGTGAATTCTTGGCAGGAGTATCATGTTCATCATAGTTACGAATGCCTCGTTAATACTTATAGTTCTCATGAAGTTTAATGATCTCCGATTGTATCTTTATTGTGTTGTTCACGTAGGGGGAATGTTTTGAATTGTTGTATGCGCATTCCCATCCAATTCAATAACTTAAGGAGAACTTGAAGGTTAATTTAAGCGTACCTAATTAATCTGGAGTGTTCAGTTTCATGGTTTATCGAATGAACAACTGAAAATCGATTTGTATGCAAGTGTGTCATGTGTGGAGAAGAACCCTCTTGATAGTCCATCATCCATCCAATTTAATCCAATTTCATGCAAATCTGTCTAGTTCTACTTTCTGCTTGTTTTTACTTTAATTTCGTTCAAACCCAATTCCCCTTTTAATTAAGTGTGTTAGATTAGTTAGAAGTGTGTTTAAATTTGTCCAATTTAGTGTTTTGAGTCTTACTAGTCTAGAATTCGTCCAAATCAGTTCCTAGTGTCTGTTTTGAGTCTTTTTTTTATTGTTTTAAGCTGTTTTGAGTCTTTTAAGTTTGTTTTGAGTCTTGTGAGTCTTGTTTAGTGTTTTTAAGTTTGTTTTTGTGTTTTTAAGTTAGTTTAGAGTAGATTAGCAATCCCTCCTAATCCCCGGTCCAGAACGATCCCTACTTGCATCTATACTACAATTGTCAACAAGAGGGTTTAATTTGTGTGCTGTTTTACATCGCATCAGACGCAGGGCTCACAACAAGAAGAATATTGCAGCCATCTGGGGAGTTTTGTGAATGGCCATATGCACCACCACAGCCTCCACCATAATCTGCCCATACAAATTCAGGTATGTCTTTGGATAATGATCAAATTATTCAATTACTCACTTCTTTGTCTCAAGGACAAGAAAATCAAAACAAAGTGATGCAAATTCAAGACAAAAGAGTGGACCATTTGGAGAAGCAAATTGGACAGATAGCGGAATTCGTGGTACAAATTCGAGAACAAAGTGAACTTTCCAATTCAACCGTTGTGAATCCAATGGGAGAATTTGAAATCGATGAAGCTATCACCTTGGAAAGTGGCATGGAGGTTGGAGATGAACCCAAGACGTCCAAACCAAGCCCAAACATGGATTAACAGATGTTGCTGATCAAAGAGGAGGAAAAAGACACACCCACGGCAAGGGAACAACACCCATTGCCGCAGGCCCCTAGTGTTTCTAAGCCATCCAATCAAGGAAAGTTGGGTTTAAATTCAGTTCAATCTAATGTCATTCCTCCAAATGTACCCTTCCCTTGCAGGTTTTTTATTCTAATGAACGAAGAAAGTGAAAAAGACATCGTGGAAGCCCTTCCCAAGGTGCAAAGTGATATCCCAATTCTTGATACACCAAATCAAATTCCAGAATTTGTTGAATTTCTTAAAGAACCTGGTACATCAAGAAGAATGATTGAAGAGAAAGAAGTGATGCGATGTAAAACAGCACACAAATTAAACCCTCTTTTGACAATTGTAGTATATGTATAAGTAGAGATCGTTCTGGACCGGGGATTAGGAGGGATTGCTAATCTAAACTAAACTGACTTTAAAACACAAAAGCACAAAAAGAAACTTAAAAACACTTAACTAGACTCTATAGACTCAATACAAATTGAAAAGACTCAAAACTAACTAGAAAGACTCAAAATAGCACAAAACAATGAAATAGACTCAAAACTGACTCTAGGGAGTTATTTGGACGAAAATTAACTTGAACTTGACTCAAAACACTTAAAAACACAAATTGGACAGATTCTAACCTAATTAACACAACAAAGTAAAAGGGGATTGGGTTTTGGACCAAAAAAAGGTAAAACAAAACAGAAACTGGAACTAGACAGAGGGTGTTCCTCCACACATGACACACTTGCATTCTAATCGATTTCCAATTGCTTTTCAATAAACCATGAATTCTCAACGCCCCAGATTAACCGTGAATTGCACTAATTAACCCTCAGATTTTCCTAATTTCATTGAATTGGATGATTGCATACAACAACCCAAAGCATTCTCCACAAGTTCCCTACATGAATTGCATAATAGAGATACGAGCAAAGATCATTAAGTTCTATGAAAATCATAAGCATTGACAAGGCACTCATAACTATGAATTGCATGATACTTATGCCAGGAATTTACTTAACACGATTGTGACTAGCAACCTCCACTACTTATGAATATAAGCTCATAACGATTAGGTGAAAATCCCTTATATTCTAGCATCAAATTCATGCATGCACACTAAGTTGGCCACCTCAATCAACATACAAGAATAAGTTTTGAATAAAACAGTTAAGTAAATTGCATTCACAATTTATGAAATCACAACTGGAAGTAATCAATTCATAATGCAAATATGATCATGGTTTCGAAATTCTCCTCTAGCCAAAAGAAGTTTAGCCTCTCATGTTCACAGCAAAACAAAGAGAAAATAAATTAAACATTGAAATTAAAGGATGGATTACACCTAAAAAACGCTCCAACAATCCAACGTCTTGAATGCAAGCACGTCCAAGGGTCTCCTTCCTTCTCCTTTGCTGTGGCACAAGGTGGCAGTGGTGGTCTGCACTCAAACTTAAACCCTATCAATGTAGTATGTGTAAGTAGGGATCGTTCTAGCCGCGGATTAGAAGGGATGCTAATCTACACTAATTAAACTTTAAAACACTAAACTAGACTTACAAGACTCAAAACAACTTAAAACAACCAAATAGACTCAAAACAGACAATAGGGAGTTATTTGGACGAATTCTAACTTTAACTTGACTCAAAATGCTAAAAGACACAAAATTAAACAGATTCTAACTAAGTTGACACAAGAAAATAAAGGGGATTGGGTTTTTGACGAATTTAAAGTAAAAACAAACTGATTAAGACACTAAACAAAGGTTGGTACGAATTTGGGTGAATTAAAGGGTGAATGGCTAGCTAGAGGATCCTTCTCCACACATGACATATATGCAACACAAATCGATTTCCAGTTATTCTTTCTATAAACCATGAATGACAATGCCCCAAATTAACCGTGACTGCACGCATTAACCTTCAGATTTTCCTAAGTTCATTGAATTTGGACGTAGCGCCGCAAACCGAATTATTCTTATCAAGTTCCCTATTTGACTACATACTAGAGATACATATCAAAGATCATTAAGCCTTGTGAAAATCAAAAGCATTGACATGACATTCGTGACTATGACTGCATGACACTCTTGCTAACAATTTACTTAACGCGATCGTGACTAGCAACCTCCATTACTTGTAAATATAAGTTTGTAACGATTAGGTGAAACTCCCTTATATTTTAGCATCAAATCCTAGCATGCAAACTAAGTGTGCACCCTTAATCAACATACAAGAATAAGTTTTAATCAAATAGTTAAGCAAATTGCATTCATGATTTATGAAATCACAACTGGATGAAATCAATTCATATCACATATATGCTCATAGTTTCGAATTCCCCCTAGCTAAGAAGGGGTTTAATTCCTCATGATCGCAAATAAACAAAGACAATTAAATTTAAACATTGAAAACAAAGGATAGAATACACCTAAAAACTCTCCAGATTTCTTCCTTCCTTCCTTTGCAAAGTTGCGGCACAATGAGTGTGTGGTGGATGGATGTAGGTGAGTTATGGTAGAGGGTGGTGGTCTGAATGGTGCAGCATAAACTTGTATTTATAGGGGAAGGGTGTGGCACAAACTTTTGGTGTAGGAAAAGGAAATTGCAAAACATAGTTTGTGTAGGAAAATAATAACACAATCCTAAGGGGAAAAGGTTATGTAATCCCAGCAGGAAATAGGACATCTAGAAGGTCGAAAACCCAAGGGATCTAGGACAAAGGTGCGGCTCCTTTATAGGAGAGGATGAGGTTCCTAGAAATCAGGTTTTTATGTCTCCTAAACTGAAATTAAAACCCTTTTGCAGCAGGAATTAAGTTAGGAAAGGATTAGGATAGGATAAGATAAGGTAAGGTAAGATAAGGTTAGTTTGGATAAGATAAGGTTGGATAAGGTTTTGGATAATTCTCCTTCTTTGTAGCTGATTCCTTATCTTCAATGACTTGAATTTATTTCTCCAACTCTTTTGCACATTCCTAGCCTTTCTTGAACTTCAAATTCGTCCATCCATCTTGCTCCATACTTGTGATATCCATTCTTGGCCCAAAACTGGTCTAAAATGCTCCAAATTGCATCTTTTTGCCAACTTTGCTTCTTGGACCTACAAACACACGAAAATGACTTAAATCACTATAATAAGTAGAAACTAACTAAGAAAATGCAAGGAAACAAGCTAACAAAGTCGCATAAATATGCTCCTATCATGGTCGAAGTGGTGAATGGTGGTGGTGGATGGATATAGGTGAGTTGTGGTGAAGGGTCGATTCCAGAGAGCCCTAAAGGGTGCGGCAAAGGGGTATTTATATGCTTTAGGGTGGAAAGGCAATCAGAAAATAATAGGAAAGGTTCAATACTTAGCTATTTTGGTTCCACAATTTAATAGGTAAGAAAGAATCAGAAAATCAAAGAGAATAAGAATGTGAAATTCGGCAGAATATGTAGGACAGATTTAGGAATGTGTTTTGAGGCACAAAATAAGTAAGAAAGGCTCCTCCTTGTGTGGCAAGGCAAAGAACACAAAGGGAATGTGTTTAAGTCACAAAATAGGCAAGGAAGGTTATGGTTTGTGGGGCAAAGGAAGAAACAAAAGGGGAATGTGTCTTCCTTGCAGATTTGGTCAAGAAAAGGCAAGTGAAGCCTCTCCCTTGTGTTGCAAGCTTTGGGACTGATTTAGGGCATGTCTATGGCTTCTAGAAAATGTAATTAAGAGCCCTAACAAGTTTTGGAAACTCCTTTATAGCTGGAACATAGGTGAGATAGGATTAGGAAAGTTCTAAGCCAAGAATAGAAATTTTCAAGAATGGAAACCTCCAAGAATAGAAACTTTCAAATTTAGAAACTTTGGCTTCCAATTCTGAACTCTTTGTTCTTCATTTTCATTTCTTCAATTCTTCCATCTCTTTATTCATTCCTAGCCTCCTTTAATCTTCAATTTCGTCCATCCATTTAGCTCCAAGCATAAGCTAACCATCCAATGCCCAAAACTGCTCCAAAATGCACCAAAATGCACTTTCTTGCTTACTTTGCACTTTAGACCTACAAACACACGAAAATAGCTTAAAATACTAAAATTACTAAGAACAAACAACACAAATGCCAAGAAACAAGCTAACTAAGTTGCATAAATATGCTCCTATCAAGAAGTGGCTGGAGAATATCAAGAATGCATCAAAGAGGCTGTACATGAGACAACAAAGCCCAAAGAAGTTGAGTTTGATGACACGGGACAAGTCACAACCGTCATAGTAAATCTGGCTAAGTTCAAAGTTCCTGAAACTTTCAAAGTTATGGTGTTTGTCATTGAGTTTGTGTCGGAGCAAGCAGGTAACCCATCTTCTCCAATTTCAATTTTGTTTTCTACTAACTTGCTGATTTTAATGATTCAGGCACCCACACTAGAATTTAAACCATTGCCGGATCATTTCAAGTATCACCTTCCATTCAAAGATCAATTCCATGCCGTGTCCTCCAATGAAGCATAATTGAAGGATTCGTCTGGCTGGAAGACGTTAAAGCAAGCGCTTCTTGGGAGGCAACCCATGTGTTCGAATAAAGAAGACTTAGGACTCTCCGGTGATAGGAGCATATTTAGGCGACTTAGTTGGCTTGTTCTTGTGCATTTATGTTGTTATTTCTTAGTTATTTTAGTCTTTCAAGCCATTTTCGTGTGTTTTCAGGTTCTAAGGAGAAAGTATGTAAGAAGGTGCATTTTGGAGCCTTTTGGAGCAAAATTGGGCTTGGAATGGTTAGCACATGCTTGGAGCTAAAGGAATGGACGAAATTGAAGAATTGAAGATGTTAGGATTCCTAATCAACAAAGAATTCCTAATCAACGAAGGATTCCTAATCAAAGGAGGATTCCTAGTTGAACAAGGATTCCTACTCAAACAAGGATTCCTACTTGAAGTAGGAAAGTTAAGCCAAGGTTTCATATTTTGGTTTGACCTTTCCTAATCCTAAATGTCCCTAAGTTCCAGCAACAATGAAGACCCCTATGCATTTTAGAACACAAATTGAACCTCCCTTGCACCAAATCAGCCTTTGCCGCACCATCCCTTTGTTTCCTATCCTTGCCGTGCAAGGTATCTCTCACTTGCCTAATTTCTGGACCTAAATCAGCAAGGAAATCCTTTTTCCTTGCCTTGCAACGCATTCCCTTACCTATTTCATCCTTGCCGCACCTACTTACCCAATTCCCTTAGGATTCTGACTTTAATTCTTATTTCCCTTAAAGTTTTGATTTAATTTCTGTTTCCTAAATTTTTTCCTAGTTTTATTACCCTAAAGTCTTTAAATAAAACATCTTGGTGCCGCACAAAAGGTTCCATTCACTGACCCATTCATCCATTCATGCCAGAAATCATCCCTACACCTTTGCCGCAACTTCCATTCACCCTAAACACATTCCTGACCTCAAAACACATCCCATACACTTCACCCACCTTTGTGTCGCAGCAAAGAGGAAGGAGGAGAGCCTTTGGACGTGCCTGCCATTCAAGTTAGGATTGCTGGAACGTTTAAGTGTAATTTTTCTTTTGTTTTCAATTTTTCAATTCAATAATCTTTGTTCTGTGAGTATGAGGAACTAAACCCCTCTTAGCTAGGGGGGAATTCGAAACCATGGTTATACTTGCAATATGATTTGATTACATCCAGTTGTGATTCATAAGTTGTGAATTCAATTTACTTATCTGTTGAATTAAAACTGATTCGTGTATGTTGGTTGAGAGTGCACGCTTAATTTTCATGCATAAATCTAATGCTAGGATATAAGGGAGTTTCACCTAATCGTTATAAACTTATATTCACAAGTAGTGAAGGTTGTTTGTCACAATCGTGTTAAGTAAATTCTTGGCATAAGTATCATGCACTTTCATAGTTACGAGTGTCTCGTCAATACTTATGACTTTCATTGAACTTAATGATCTTTGATTGTATCTCTATCATGCGCTTTCATGTAGGGAACTTTTGAAGAATAATTTGATTGTGATGCGCTTTTTCCATCCAATGCAATGACATGAGGAAAATCTGAGGGTTAATTTAAGCGTACCTAATTAATCTGGGGTGTTGAGAATTCATGGTTTATTGAAAAGCAACTGGAAATCGTTTTGTTTGCAAGTGTGTCATGTGTGGAGAAGAACCTCCTAGCTAGCCCATCATCCATACTTTTACCCAAATTCGTGCATATTTCACTAGTTCTTTACTTTACCTGTTTTGTTTTCAAATTCGTCAAAACCCAATCCCCATTTACTTTGTTGAGTCATACTAGTTAGAAACTGATTTAGTTTGTGTTTTTAAGTGTTTTGAGTCTAGCCAAAACCTATTTTCGTCCAAATTTACTCTTAGTGGCAGATTTGAGTCTTTTACCTTGTTTTGTGCTGTTTTGAGTCTTTTGAGTTGTTTTAGTGTCTTGGAGTTTAGTTTTGCATTCTTTGAGTCTAGTTTAGTGTTTTAAACTTTGTTTTTTTTACGTTTTTGAGTCAGTTTCAAGTGTTTAGCAATCCCTCCTAATCCCCGGTCTAGAACGATCCCTACTTGCATCTATACTACAATTGTCAACAAGAGGGTTTAATTTGAGTGCTTAACTTTTATCACATCATCCGGCTCCACAACCAGATTTGCGTTCCTAAACCCTACTCTTTATTGCTTTTACTTTGCCATCTCTGTTATGTTTGTTAGTTGTGTTATTTGCTTGTTTATGTGATAGTGTATGTTTGAAACATTGAGGACAATGTTTGGTTTAAGTGTGGGGGGGGTAAACAAGTGTGTTTTTGCATGATTTTCGTGGGATTTTATCACCTATCACTTCTAAAGTTGTTTTTCACTCTTTTTGAGTGTTTTTAGTGTGTTTTGAAGTATGTTAATGTGTCTTGAACAAAAAATACGAAAATTTGCACAAAAATCAAAAAAGTTTTTGAAAAATACCAAAAAGATAGAGTCATTTTTGTGTGTTTGTGTCTTAGGGTACCTTCCAACACAATGATGAGGATTTGGTTTTTAATTGCATGACTGTTAAAGAAAGTTACAAACATGGATGGAAGTTTGATATGCTCTTTGGTTTATGCTTAGTTGTAGTTGTCATTTACGAATTCACATGTAATCACAAAGGAAAAATCAGTTTTTGTAACATGAATGAAGGAAGAAACTCAAACTAACGCTACGACCCTGAGAGACTTGAGCCTATACTTTATTTGGCGAGTTATTAATTTGTGAATTCTTGTTTTCTAAAGTCGTTGCATGATCTCATTATTTCTTTGCTTGGTTGCCACTTAGAATGCGTTTTCATCATTATAGATCCAAATACTAGAACTTATGCCTATTTCATTCAAAGCATGAAATTGAGTGCATAACAAATAACAAGATGAAGTTGTTAGGTAAAACCAGAGCCAAAAAGCCTTATCCCGTTGCATTTGTATTCCAGGTTTAACCCTTTTGAGCCTTAGTTAGCCTATTTTCTTTGTTAGCCCACATTATCCTTACCTAGTGATAGGAGCATATTTAGGTGACTTAGTTGGCTTGTTCTTGTGCATTTACGTTGTTATTTCTTAGTTATTTTAGTCTTTTAAGCCATTTTCGTGTGTTTTCAGGTTCTAAGGACAAAGTATGCAAGAAAGTGCATTTTGGAGCAAAATTGGGCTTAGAATGGTTATTACATGCTTGGAGCAAAAGGAATGGACGGAATTGAAGACTTGAAGATGTTAGGATTCCTAATCAAAGATGTATTCCTAATCAAAGAAGGATTCCTAATCAAAGAAGGATTCCTATTCAAAGAAGGATTCCTAATCAAAGGAGGATTCCTACTCAAACAAGGATTCCTACTTGAAGTAGGAAAGTTAAGCCAAGGTTTCCTATTTTGGTTTGACCTTTCCTAATCCTAAATGTCCCTAAGTTCCAGCAACATTGAAGGCCTCCTATGCATTTTAGGACACAAATTGAACCTTCCTTGCACTAAAACAACCCTTGCCGCACCCCATCTCTCTATTCCCTTCCTTGCCGTGCAAGGGATCTTCCACTTGCCTAATTTCTGAACCTAAATCAGCAAGGAAACCCTTTTTCCTTGCCTTGCAAGGCATTCCCTTACCCTTTCCATCCTTGCCGCATCTACTTGCCCAATTTCCTTAGGATTCTAACTTTAATTCCTATTTCCCTTAAAGTTTTGGTTTAATTTCTGTTACCTAAATTGTTTCTTAGCTTTATTACCCTAAAGTCTCTAAATAAAACTCTTTGCCGTGATATGAGCATATTTATGCGACTTGGTTAACTTGTTTCCTTGCATTTAGGTTGTTAGTTCTTAGTTATTTTAGTATTTTAAGCTATTTTCGTGTGTTTGTAGGTCTAATGTGCAAAGTATGCAAGAAAGTGCATTTTGGAGCAGTTTTGGGCACTAAATGGATTGCACATGCTTGGAGCTAAGTTGATGGACGAAATTGAAGATCAAATGAGCTTAGGATCAAATGAAGAATGAAGAGTTCAAAATTGGAAGCCAAGGTTTCTAAAGTTGGAAGTTTCTATTTGTGAAGGTTTCCATTTGTGCAAGTTTCCATTTGTGGAGGTTTCCATTTTTGGGGTTTCCAAAACATGTAGGTTGCCTAATTACTCATTCTAGAAGACCAAAACCGTGCCTAACACATTCCCCTTTTGTTTCAATCCTTGCTACACATGGAAGAGGTTTTCTTGCCTATTTTCTATCATAAAACACATTCCTCTTTTATTCTAATCCTTGCTTCACAAGGGAGAGGTTTTCTTGCCTATTTTCTGCCCAAAAATACTTCCCCTTTCTCTTACAAATCAATGCCACACCTTCTTTCCCTTTCTCTCTTAATTTCTGACCTTTAAAACACATTCCTTTTCTCTCCTACATATTCTGCCGAATTTCACATTCTTATTCTCTTTGATTTTTTGATTTTTTCTTACCTATTAAATTGTAGAACCAAAATAGCTAAGTATTGAACCTTTGCTATTATTTTCTGAGTACCCTAGCCCTTTAAATAAAGCTTGTTGCACCATTTAAATCTCTCTACACAATTTCTGCCGAAAATCCACCATCCACCCTTCACCATAACTCACCTATATCCATTCACCACCATAAACAACCCTTCAAACCATCTCCAACACCTTGTGTCGTAGCAAAGAGAGGAAGGAAGACCCTTGGATTGCTTGCCATTCAAGATTGGATTGCTGGAACATTCTTAGGTGTTTCATTCTTTTCTTTTCAATGTCTAAGTTTATGTATCTTTGTTTAATTTGTGTGCTTAACTTTTATCACATCAAATTTTTGGCGCCGTTGCCGGGGATTAGCAACTTTGCTAATCCTTTGTTTCTTTTCTTTTCGTTTATTTTGTTTTTGTTTTTGTTTCTGACTTTGTGTTGTTTTCTTGTTTTTTTTAGCTAATCCCCTTTGTTTTTGTTTTTATCTTTTACTTTTGATATTTGATTTAGTTTTACTTCTTTGATTTCAGGTATTGGAGAAGCAAGACATGGATTTTGCTAACATTCAAGCTCAATTGGCGAATCTTACTTCTCAATTGTCCCAGATTGCCGAAACAACCACAATGTACATTGCTCAAACTCATCAATGTGCTCAATTCGCTGTGAATGAAGATGCTTGGGGTTATCAAGGCTATGATCAATAAAGGGACAACATGTTTTCCAACACATACAATTCAGATTTAAGTGATCATTCAAACTCTATGTGGTGGGAATCTCAACAAGTTCAACCCAAAGGCTATTGGCAGCAATATGAGGAGTTTTATTCAAGACCTATGCAGCCACCACAACCTTCCCCACAACAATTCCAATCGAATTCAAGTATGCCCATGAGTTATAATGAAATTCTTGAAAGACTAATCTCTTTGACGCAGGGCTCACAAAAAGAAGAACTATTGCAGCCATCTGAGGAGTTTTATCAATGGCCATATGCACAATTACAGCCTCCACCACAATCTGCCCAAACAAACTCAGGTATGTCTTTGTGTAATGATAAAATTATTCAATTAATCACCTCTTTGACACATGGAGTAGAAAATCAAAACAAGGAGATGAAAGACCGAGTCAAAAGAGTGGACGAATTGGAGAAGCAAGTTGGGCAGATTATGGAGTTCATGGCGTAGATTCAAGAGCAAAGTGAACTCTCCAACTCAACTATTGCAAATTCGAATGAAGATTTTGAAATCCGTGATGATATCACTTTGGGGGGTGCTATGGAGGTTGAAGCTGACCCAGAACCATCCAAACACAACCCGAACGTGGATGAATTGCTGCTGCTAGAAGAAGAGGAGGAGGCCACACACACGGCAAGGGTAGAACAACCCTTACCGCAGCCCCCTAAGCCCTCTCAACCACCCACCACAAGTAAGGACGTCCCAAATTCAATTCATTCTAATGTTATTCCTCCGAATGCACCTTTTCCTCGCAGGTTTTTAATTCCCAAGAAAGAAGAGAGTGAAAAAGACATCATGGAAACCCTTCCAAAGGTGCAAAGTACTATCTCAATTCTTGGCACACCAAATCAAGTTCCAGATTGTGTTGAAGTGTTCAAAGAACCTTGTACACCAAGAAGAAGGATTTAAGAGCAAGAAGTGGCTGAGCATATATAGAATGCATCAAAGAGGATGTTCATGAGACGCCCAAAGAAGTTGAATTTGATGACACGGGACAAGTCACAACCATCATAGTAAATCTGGCCAAATGCAACATTCCTGAAACGTTCACGGACGTGGTGTTTGTCATTGAGTTCTTGTCGGACAAAGCAAGTAAGTCATCTTTTCCAATTTCAATTACGTTTTCTACTAACTTGCTGATTTTGATGATTCAGGCACCTACACTAGAATTTAGACCATTGCCGGATCATTTCAAGCATCACCATCCATTCCAAGATCAATCCATGCATTCGAATAAGAAGGGAAACCTAGGAATCGCCCCACAATCAGATTTGCATTCCTAAACCCTTCTCTTTACTGCCTTCATTTTGCTTTGTTGGTTGTTTGTTTGTTTTCTGAGTTTATGCTTGAAACATTGAGGACAATGTTTGATTTAAGTATGGGAGGGGGGGGTAACAAAGTGTTTTTGATGCAAATTCGTGAGATTTTATCACCCATTACTTCTAAGGTTGTTTCTCACTGTTTTTAAGTGTTTTTAAGCTATTTTGGAGTGTTTTTGTGTGCTTTGATGTAAAAATACGATAATTTGAAAAAAATGAGTTTTAAAAGTGTTTTTCGAGTCGTTTTTGTGTGTTTGTGTCTTAGGGTACCTTCCAACACAATGATGAGGATTTGGTTTTTAATTACATGACTGTTAAAGAGAGTTATAAACATGGATGAAAGTTTGATTTACTCTTTGGTTTATGCTTGGTTGTGGTTATAATTTATGAATTCACATGCAATCATAAAGGAAAAATCAGTTTTTGTAACATGCTTGAAGGAAGAAACTCAAATTAACGCTACATCCCTGTGAGACTTGAGCCCAAAACGTTTATTTGGAGAGTTATTAATATGTGATTCTTTGTTTCCCAGATTGCCGAAAGAACCACAATGCACACTACCCCGACATTTGGGGTGCCCTATGAGCAAGGATATCAAACTCATCAACGTCCTAAATTCACTGCGAACGGAGGTGCTTGGGGTTATCAAAGCCATAACCAATCAAGGGACAACATGTTTTCCAACGTTTACAATTCAGATTGGAGAGATTATTCAGATTATATGTGGGGGGAATCTCAACAAGTTCAACCCGAAGGATATTGGCAGCCATATGAGGAGTTTTATTCAAGACCTATGTAGCCACCACAGCCTCCCCCACAACAATTCCAATCGAATTCAAGTATGTCCATGACTTATGATGAAATTCTCGATGTACTAACTTCTTTCATGTAGGGCTTACACCAAAAAGGATATTGGTAGCCATCTGAGGACTTCTATACAACGCCATATGAACCACCACAGCCTCAACCATATTCGGCCCAACCAAGTTCAGGTTCGTCAATGGATAATGATAAAATTCTTGAGTTACTCACTTCTTTGTCTCAGGGACAAGAAAATCAAAACAAAAGGGTGGACCATTTGGAAAAGCAAATTGGACAGATAGCGGAGTTCATGGCACAGATTCTAGAGCAAAGTGAACTCTCCAACTCAACTATTGCAAATTCGAAGGAAGATTTTGAAATCCATGATGCTATCACTTTGGGAAGTGCTATAAAGGTTGGAGCTGACCTAAAAACGTCCAAACATAGCCTAGAAGTGGATGAGGAGCTGCTGATTGAGGAGAAGGAAGAAGACATGCACACGGCAAGGGTAGAACAACCCTTGCCGCAGCCTCCTAAGCTCTTTTAACCACCCACCACAAGTAAGGACGTCCCAAATTCAATTCATTCTAATGTTATTCCTCCGAATGCACCTTTTCCTCGCAGGTTCATGATTTCCAAGAACGAAGAAAGTGAAAAAGACATCGTGGAAGCCTTCCCAAAGGTGCCAAGTATTATCCTGATTCTTGTTACAACAAATCCAGTTCCAGAATGTGTTGAAATTTTTGAAGAGAATTGTACCTCAAGAAGAATGATTCAAGAGAAAGAAGTGGCTGTAGAATATGTAGAAGGCATCAAAAAGGCTGTTCATGAGACAATAAAGCCCAAGGAAGTTGAATTTTATGACACGGGACAAGTCACAACCATCACATTCAATCTGGCCAAGTGCAAAGCTCCTGACACTTTCAAAGATGTGGTGTCTGTCATTGAGTTCTCGTCGGAGCAAACAAGTAAGCCACCTCCCCGAGTTTCAATTTTGTTTTATACTAATATGTTGTTAATGATTCAGGCACCCACACTATAATTTAAACCATTGCCGAATCATTTCAAGTATCACCTTCCATTCAAAGATCAATTCCATGCTATGGCCTCCAATGAAGCATAATTGAAGGATTCATCCAGCTGGAAGACGTTAAAGCAAGCGCTTCTTAGGAGGCATCCCATGCAAATAAAGAAGAACTAGAAAGCTTCGGCCGGACAACCAGATTTGCGTTCCTAAACCCTACTCTTTATTGGTTTTACTTCGCCATATTTGTCATGTTTGTTAGTTGTGTTGTTTGCTTGCTTTTGTGTGAGTCTATGTTTGAAACATTGAGGACAATGTTTGGTTTAAGTGTGGGGAGGTAAACAAGCTGTTTTTGCATGAAAAGTTCGTGGGTTTTTATCACCTATCACTTCTAAAGTTGTTTTTCACTGTTTTTAAGTGTTTTTAGTGTGTTTTGAAGTGTTTTTATGTGTCTTGAAAGAAAAATCCGAAAATTTGAAAAAAAATGGAAAAAAGTTTTGAAAAATACCAAAAAGAGTCGTTTTTAGAGTCGTTTTTGTGTTTGTGTCTTAGGGTACCTTCCAACACAATGATGAGGATTTGGTTTTTAATTGCATGACTGTTAAAGAAAGTTACAAACATGGATTGAAGTTTGATATGCTCTTTGGTTTATGATTAGTTGTAGTTATCGTTTACAAATTCACATGTAATCACAAAAGGATAAAATCAGTTTTTGTAACGTGCTTGAAGGAAGAAACTCAAACTAGTGCTACAACCCTGAGATACTTGAGCCTAAACTCTGTTTGGAGAGTTATTAATCTTGATATTCTTGTTTTCTAAAGTCGGTGCATGATCTCATTATTTCTTTGCTTGGTTGCTACTTAGAATGCATTTTCATCGTTATAGTTCCAAATGCTAGAACTCATGCCCATTTCATTCAAAGCATGGGATTGAATTGCATAACACATGATCAAGATGAAGTTGTTTAGTAAGCCATAGCCAAACAGCCGTACCCTTCTACTTCATATGTTTTGTAGGTTTAACCCCTTCTGAGCCTTATTTAGCCTATTTTCTTTGTTAGCCGCATTATCCTTACCTAGCCTAGTATAGGACTATCCATACCCTTGTTCTTAAATGATAGTGAAGCATGACTTAGAAGGATTTGTTCTTTTGGGGTAGAGTTTGTTTCAAAAAAAAAGGAAAAATTTCGTAGAAAAAGAGAAGAAAAGAAAAAGTATGTGAAAAAGTGTGAAAAAGTGTTCAAAATAAGTGAGAAAGAACTCACAATTGTTGGTTGTTGAAGAAATGGTCCAAAAAGTTGAATTCGGCCCGAAGTATGTGTGATCTTCCCTTTATGTATCAAAGTTTGTGGCTGCGTTTAAAAAAGGGAGTTCTAAGTGTCATATTCATTACTTTGCTTGCTATTGCTTTAAGAACGTTTGTTTTCCTTACCTTTCTTTGTTAGCCAGTACCCTTAGCCTTGTTACAACCCTTTGACTTCTATCTTCATTGTTATGTGTTTTAATAATGTGGAGTTTGAAATTGGTACGAGCATATGGTGTCACTGGTTCTTGCGTCTAAGTAGTGGCATTCATTCATGAGATCATATATATACATGCATTAATAATTCCAGAAAATGCCTTCTTTGTTTTAATACATATGTGAGTGCTAGTTTTCATGTTTACATCAATCTTCTCACATATACCTAGTGTAGGGAGTGTAGTCAGAAAATCTGAGTGAAAATAAAGTGTATCTCTTGTGAGGAATTGAGGGATTCTCTAAGGCATGTTACTACATTCAAAATGTTGTTTTAATTGATTAAATGCGAGCTAGTGACTGGCTACTACGATTAAGTATAAGTTCGAGGGTAGGGATAATTGAAATTTATGTAAGTAGTGATTTTTAATATGTCATGTTTCGCTGGAAATCCCTGAGGCGAACGTTGGAAGGTTTAGGTTTTGTTTTGTTTGTTTGTTTTGCTCGAGGACTAGCAAAAGCTAAGTGTGGGGGGATTTGATAGGAGCATATTTATGCGACTTTGTTAGCTTGTTTCCTTGCATTTACCAAGTTAGTTATTGCTTATTATAGTGTTTTAAGCTATTTTCGTGTGTTTTCAGGTTCAAATGGCAAAAGTGGCAAGAAAGTGCAATTTGGAGCATTTTAGAGCAGTTTTGGGCTTGGAATGGATAGCACAAGTATGGAGCAAGATGGATGGACGAATTTGAAGTTCAAGAGAGGCTAGGAATGTGCAAAAAAGTTGAAGAAATTAATTCAAGTCATTGAAGATAAGGAATCAGCTACAAAGAAGGAGAATTATCCAAAACCTTATCCAACCTTATCTTATCCAAACTAACCTTATCTTACCTTATCTTATCTTATCCTACCTTAATTCCAGCTTCAAGGGGGACTCCTTTTCATATTAGGACACCTAAAACCTATTTTTAGAAGGCTTTTTACTTCTAGAAACATGCCACAACACTACTTTCTAAAAGCCCTAAAAATCTGGCGCCCCAACCTTTCTAGAAGGCCTTTTCCTTGTTGGATTGGAGTCCTAAATCCTTTTCCTTGACAACCTAGGCCAAGTAATCCCTAGGCTTATAACTACACTCTTTTGCTGCACCATTCAGACCACCACCCTCTAGCATAACTCACCTACATCCATCCACCACCATTCACCACACACACCTCATTGTGCCGCAACTTTGCAAAGGAAGGAAGGAAGAAATCTGGAACTAATTTCATTATAGTTAGAGGTGAATTCGAAGCCACGATTATATGTTATATATGAATTGATTTCCTCCAGTTATGATTTCATGAATTGTGAATGTGGTTTGCTTAACTGTTTGATTAAAACTTATTCTTGTATGTTGATTAAGGGTGCACACTTAGTTTGCATGCTATGATTTGATGCTAAAATATAAGGGAGTTTCACCTAATAGTGGAGGTTACTAGTCACGATCGCGTTAAGTAAATTCCTGGCATGAGTGTCATGCTTTTCATAGTCATGAATGCCTTGTCAATGCTTATGATTTTCACAAAGCTTAATGATCTTTATTTCGTGTCTCTATCATGCTTTTCATAGTTAGAGAGCTTAATAAAGAATAATTTGGTTGTCGGTGCGTATTCCATCCAATTCAATGAATCTAGGGAAATCTGAGAATTAATTAGTTCAATACAATTAATTTGGGGCATTGTCATTCATGGTTTGTTGGAAAAATAACTAGGAATCAATTCGTATGCATATGTCATGTGTGGAGAAGGACCCTCTAACTATCCATTCACCCTTTAATTCACCCAAATTCGTACCAACCTTTGTTTAGTGTCTTAATCAGTTTGTTTTCACTTTAAATTCGTCAAAAACCCAATCCCCTTTATTTTCTTGTGTCAACTTAGTTAGAATCTGTTTAATTTTGTGTCTTTTAGCATTTTGAGTCAAGTTAAAGTTAGAATTCGTCCAAATAACTCCCTAGTGTCTGTTTTGAGTCTATTTGGTTGTTTTAAGCTGTTTTGAGTCTTTAAGTTTGTTTTGAGTCTTGTAAGTCTAGTCTAGTGTTTTAGAGTTTAATTAGTTTAGATTAGCATCCCTTCTAATCCCCGGCTAGAACGATCCCTACTTACACATACTACATTGATAGGGTTTAAATTTGAGTGCAATTTAATTTCACATCAAACACTTACAATTCGGATTGGAGAGATTATTCAGATTATATGTGGGAGGAACCTCAACAAATTCAACAAGGTGGATATTGGCAGCAAGATGAGGAGTTCTATACAATGCCTATGCAGCCACCACAACCTCCCCCACAACAATTCCAATCGAATTCAAGTATGCCTATGAGTTATGATGAAATTTATGACGTACTAACCTCTTTGAAGTAGGGCTCACAACAAGAAGGGTATTAGCAGCCATCTGAGAAGATTTATCAAAAGCCATATGAACCACCACAGCCTCAACCATATTCGGCCCAACCAAGTTCAGGTTCGTCCATGGATAATGACCAAATTGTTCAATTATTAACTACTATGGCGCAGGATATGCAAGACCAAACCAAGAGAATGGGTGAATTGAACAATCAACTTGGAGAGATGGTAGAGTTCATTGCACAAATGCAAGAACAAAGCAAACTCTTCAACTCAACTATTGTCAATTCGATGGGAGATGTTGCAATCGCTGAAGCTATCACTTTAGAAAGTGGTATGGAGGTTGATGCTGAACCAAAAATGTCCAAACATACCCTATAAGTGAACAAAGAGCTGCTGTTCAAAGAGAAAGATGAAGATTCAGCCAAGACAAGCTTAGAAGAAGCCTTATCGCAACACCCAATCATCTCTCATCGTTTGCCGCAGACCCCTAGTGCTTCTAAGCCATCCAGTCAAGGTAAGTTGGGTTCAAATTCAGTTCAATCTAATGTTATTCCTCCAAATGTACCCTTCCCTCGCAGGTTCATGATTTCCAAGAACGAAGAAAGTGAAAAAGACATCGTGGAAGCCTTCCCAAAGGTGCAAAGTGATATCCCAATTCTTGATACACCAAATCAAATTCCAGAATGTGTTGAATTTCTTAAAGAACCTGGTACATCAAGAAGAATGATTCAAGAGAAAGAAGTGGCTGGAGAATATCACGAATGGATCAAAGAGGATGTTCATGAGACAACAAAGCCCAAAGAAGTTGAATTTTATGACACGGGACAAGCCACAACTCTCAAAACACCAAATATGGCTTAATTTTCTAGTCCAACTTTCGAAGGGGTGTTTATTCTTCAGTTCACGTGGGAGCAAACAAGTAAGCCACCTCCCCGAATTTCAATTTTGTTTTATACTAATATGTTGTTAATGATTCAGGCACCCACACTAGAATTTAAACCATTGCCGGATCATTTCAAGTATCACCTTCCATTCAAAGATCAATTCCATGCCGTGGCCTCCAATGAAGCATAGTTGAAGGATTCATCCGGCTGGAAGACGTTAAAGCAAGTGCTTCTTGGGAGGCAACCCATGCAAATAAAGAAGAACTAGGAAGCTTCGGTCCCTACAACCAGATTTGCGTTCCTAAACCCTACTCTTTATTGCTTTTACTTTGCCATCTTTGTTATGTTTGTTAGTTATGTTGTTTGCTTGCTTGTGTGTGAGTCTATGTTTGAAACATTGAGGATAATGTTTGGTTTAAGTGTGGGGGGGTAAACAAAGTGTTTTCATGAAAAATTCGTGGGATTTTGTCACCTAGCACTTCTAAAGTTGTTTTTCATTGTTTATTAGTGTTTTTAGGGTGTTTTGAAGTGTTTTTATGTGTCTTGAAAGAAAAATAGGAAAATTTTGAAAAAAAAATGGAAAAAGTTTTGAAAAATACCAAAAAGAGTCGTTTTTGAGTCGTTTTTGTGTGTTTGTGTCTTAGGGTACCTTCCAACGCAATGGTGATGATTTGGTTTTTAATTGCATGACTGTTAAAGAAAGTTACAAACATGGATGGAAGTTTCATATGCTCTTTGGTTTATGCTTGGTTATAGTTGACATTCATGAATTCACATGTAATCACAAAAAGAAAAAATCAGTTTTTGTAACATACTTGAAGGAAGTAACTCAAACTAATGCTACAACCTTGAGAGACTTGAGCTTGTACTTTGTTTGGAGAGTTATTAATCTGTGCATTCTTGTTTTCTAAAGTCGTTGCATGATCTCATCATTCTTTGCTTGGTTGTTACTTAGAATGCGTTTCATCATATAGTTCCAAATACTAGAACTCATGCCCGTTTCATTCAAAGCATAAAATTGATTAGCATAACATAACAAGATAAAGTTGTTTAGTTAAAACCAGAGCCAAAATGCCATACCCCTTTCTCATTTATTTTGTAGGTTTAACCCTTTTGAGCCTTGTTTAGCCTATGTTCGTTGTTAACCCACATGTTCCCTACCTAGCCTAGATTAGGATCATCCTTACCCTTGTTCTTAAGGCATAGTGAAGCATGACCTAGAGTGAATTCCCTTTGTTCGTTATTAGGCAGCAATCAAGTGTGGGGGAAGTTGTACATTTATGTGTGTGTGCCAAAGTAAACAAAGAGGCACGGGTGAGAAGAAAAAAAAGCAAAAAAAAAAAAGAAGAAAATTCGTGAGAAAAAGAGAAGAAAAAGGAAAGTATGTGAAAAAGTGTGAAAAGTGTTCAAAATAAGTGAGATTAAGCTTGCAAATGTTGGTTGTTGAAGAAAGGGTCCAAAAAGTTGAACTCGGCCCTAAATATGTGTGATCTTCCCTTTATATATTAAAATTTGTGGCTGAGTTTAAAAAGGGAGTTCTAAGTGTCATATTCATTACTTTGCTCGTTATTGCTTTAAGAACGTTTGTTTTCTTTACCTTTCTTTGTTAGCCAATATCCTTAGCCCCGTTACAACCCTTAAACTTCTATCTTGATTGTTATGTGTTTCAATATGTAGAGTTTGGGATTGGTTTGAGCATATGGTGTCCCTGGTTCTCGCGTCTAAGTAGTAGCATTCCATTCATGAGATCATATATATACATGCATTAATAAACTCTAGAAAGTGCCTTCTTTGTTAAAACATATGTGAGTGTTTAGTTTTCATGTTTACATCAATCTTCTCACATATACTTAGTGTAGGGAGTGTAGTCAGAAAATCTGTGTGAAAATAGAGTGTATATCTTGTGAGGAATTGAGGGATTCTCTAAGGCATGTTACTACATTCAAAAAGTTGGTTTAATTGATTAGATGCGAACTAGTGAGTGGTAACTATGGTTAAGTATAAGTTCGAGGGTAGGGATAATTGAAATCTATGTAAGTAGTGATTTTTAATATGTCATGTACCATTGGAAATCCCTGAGGCGAACATTGGAAGGTTTAGGTTATGTTTGTTTTGTTTCTTTGTTTTGCTCGAGGACTAGCAAAAGCTAAGTGTGGGGGAATTTGATAGGAGCATATTTATGCGACTTTGTTAGCTTGTTTCCTTGCATTTTCTTAGTTAGTTTCTACTTATTATAGTGTTTTAAGCTATTTTCGTATGTTTGTAGGTCCAACTGGCAAAGTTGGCAAAAAGATGCAATTTGGAGCATTTTAGACCAGTTTTGGGCCAAGAATGGATATCACAAGTATGGAGCAAGATGGATGGACGAATTTCAAGTTCAAGAAAGGCTAGGAATGTGCAAAAGAGTTGGAGAAATAAATTCAAGTCATTGAAGATAAGGAATCAGCTACAAAGAAGGAGAATTATCCAAAACCTTATCCAACCTTATCTTATCCAAACTAACCTTATCTTATCCTATCCTAATCCTTTCCTAACTTAATTCCTGCTGCAAAAGGGTTTTAATTTCAGTTTAGGAGACATAAAAACCTGATTTTTAGGAACCTCATCCTCTCCTATAAAGGAGCCGCACCTTTGTCCTAGATCCCTTGGGTTTTTGACCTTCTAGATGTCCTATTTCCTGCTGGGATTACGTAACCTTTTCCCCTTAGGATTGTGTTATTATTTTCCTACACAAACTATGTTTTGCAATCCTTTTCCTACACCAAAAGTTTGTGCCGCACCCTTCCCCGATAAATACAAGTTTATGGTGCACCATTCAGACCACCACCCTCTACCATAACTCACCTATATCCATCCACCACCATTCACCACACACACCTCATTGTGCCGTAGCTTTGCAAAGGAAGGAAGGAAGAGATCTGGAACGTTTCTAGGTGTATTCTATCCTTTGTTTTCAATGTTTAATTTTATTCATCTTTGTTTAATTGTGAACATGAGGAACTAAACCCCTTCTTAGCTAGGGGGGAATTCGAAACTATGAGCATATATGTGATATGAATTGATTTCATCTAGTTATGATTTCATAAATCGTGAATGCAATTTGCTTAACTGTTTGATTAAAACTTATTCTTGTATGTTGATTAAGGGTGCACACTTAGTTTGCATGCTAGGATTTGATGCTAAAATATAAGGGAGTTTCACCTAATAGTTACAAACTTATATTTACAAGTAGTGGAGGTTGCTAGTCACGGTCGCGTTAAGTAAATTCTTGGCAGGAGTGTCATGCAGTCATAGTCATGAATGTCATGTCAATGCTTATGATTTTCACAAAGCTTAATGATCTTTGATATGTATCTCTAGTATGCAGTCATATAGGGAACTTGATAAGAATAATTTGGTTTGCGGCGCTACGTCCAAATTCAATGAACTTAGGAAAATCTGAAGGTTAATGCGTCCAGTCACGGTTAATTTGGGGCATTGTCATTCATGGTTTATAGAAAGAATAACTGGAAATCGATTTGTGTTGCATATATGTCATGTGTGGAGAAGGATCCTCTAGCTAGCCATTCACCCTTTAATTCACCCAAATTTGTACCAACCTTTGTTTAGTGTCTTAATCAGTTTGTTTTTACTTTAAATTCGTCAAAAACCCAATCCCCTTTATTTTCTTGTGTCAACTTAGTTAGAATCTGTTTAATTTTGTGTCTTTTAGCATTTTGAGTCAAGTTAAAGCTAGAATTCGTCCAAATAACTGCCTAGTGTCTGTTTTGAGTCTATTTGGTTGTTTTAAGCTGTTTTGAGTCTTTTAAGTTTGTTTTGAGTCTTGTAAGTCTAGTTTAGTGCTTTAAAGTTTAATTAGAGTAGATTAGCATCCCTTCTAATCCCCGGCTAGAACGATCCCTACTTACACATACTACATTGATAGGGTTTAAGTTTGAGTGCAATTTAATTTCACATCAATAAGACTATCCATACCCTTGTTCTTAAAGGATAGTGAAGCATGACTTACAGGGAATTCATTTAGATCGACATTATGCAGAAAAACAAGTGTGGGGGAAGGTTTTTAGTGGTTTTGTGTGCCAAAGAAAGAAATAGAAAGGGCACGGGAAGAAAAGAAAAAAAAGAAGAAGAAAAAGTTGTGAAAAAGAAAGAAAAGTAGTTCAAAATAAGTGAGAATGAGCTCACATGTATTGGTTGTTGAAGAAAGGGTCCAAAAGTTTGAATCCGACCCTGAGTGATGTTTGAATCTTCCCTTTGTGTTCCAAGTTGTTTGCTGCATTCAAAAGTGAATTCTAAGTGTGGATTTCATTGCTTTGCTTACTATTTCTTTAAAAACCTTTGTTTATCCTTAACCTTTCTTTGTTAGCTAATACCTTAGCCCCGTTACAACCCTTGACTTCTATCTTGATTGTTATGTGTTTCAATAATGTGGAGTTTGGGATTGATATGAGCATATGGTATCTTTGGCTCTCGCGTCTAAGTAGTAGCATTCCGTTCATGAGATCATATACAAGTATTAATAATTCCAGAAAATGCCTTCTTTGTTTTAAACATATGTGAGTACTAGTTTTCTTGTTTACATCAATCTTCTCACATATACCTAGTGTAGGGAGTGTAGTCAGAAAATCTGTGTGAAAATAGAGTGTATATCTTGTAAGGAATTGAGGGATTCTCTAAGGCATGTTACTACATTCAAAACGTCGTTTTAAATGATTAAATGCGAGCTAGTGAGTGGCTACTCCAATTAAGTATGAGTTCGAGGGTAGGGATGACTAAAATCTATGTAAGTAGTGATTTTTAACATGTCATGTTTCATTGGAAATCCTTGAGGCGAACGTTGGAAGGTTTAGGTTATGTTTTGTTTGTTTTGTTTGTTTGTTTTGCTCGAGGACTAGCAAAAGCTAAGTGTGGGGGAATTTGATAGGAACATATTTATGCGACTTAGTTAGCTTGTTTCCTTGCATTTATTTAGTTAGTTTCTACTTATTAGAGTGTTTTAAGCTATTTTCGTGTGTTTGTAGGTCCAAATGACAAAGTTGGCAAGAAGATGCAATTTGGAGCATTTTAGAGCAGTTTTGGGCTTGGAATGGATATCACAAGTATGGACTAAGATGGATGGACGAATTTGAGGTTCAAGAGAGGCTAGGAATGTGCAAAAGAGTTGAAGAAATTAATTCAAGTCATTGAAGATAAGGAATCAGCTAAAAAGAAGGAACATTATCCAAAACCTTATCCAACCTTATCTTACCTTATCTTATCTTATCCTATCCAAATCTTATCCTACCTTAATTCCAACTGCAAAGGGGACACCTTTTCATATTAGGACACCTAAAACCTGTTTTTAGAAGGCATTTTCATTCTAGAAACATGCCACAACACTCCTTTCTAGAAGCCCTAAAAATCTGGCGCCCCAACCTTTCTAGAAGGCCTTTTCGTTGTTGGATTGGAGTCCTAAATCCTTTTCCTTGACAACCTAGGCCAAGTAATCCCTAGGCCTATATATACCCTAATCTGCCACACCATTCAAACCACCTACCCTCTACCATAACTCACCTACATCCATCCACCACACTATCCACCACACACCCCATTGTACCGTAGCTTTGCAAGGAAGGAGAAGAAGAAGCCATTTGGAGCCGTGCTTGCCATTCAAGACCCTTGGATTGCTGGAGCGTTTCTAGGTGTATTCTATCCTTTGTTTTCAATGTTTAAATTTATTTATCTTTGTTTAATTGCGGACATGAGGAACTAATTTCTTTTTAGTTATAGGTGAATTCGAAGCCATGGACATATGTTTTATATGAATTGATTACATCCAGTTATTGTTTCATAAAACATGAATGTGATTTACTTATCTGATTGATTGAGAACTTATTCTTGTATGTTGATTAAGAGGGCCCGCTTAGTTTGCATGCATGAATCTGATGCTAAAATATAAGGGAGTTTCACCTAATCGTTATGAACTTATATTTACAAGTAGTGCAGATTGCTAGTCACAATCGTGTTAAATAAATTCTAGGCAGGAGTATCATGCTTTTCATAGTTACGAATGCCTTGTCAATGTTTATGATTTTCATGGAACTTAATGATCTTTGACATGTATCTCTATCATGCTTTTCATAGTTAGGGAACTTGATAAGAATAATTTGGTTGTGATGCGTTATCCATTCAATTAAATGAACTTAGGAAAATCTGAGAATTAATTAGTGCAATACAATTAATTCGGGGCATTGTCATTCATGGTTTAAAGAAACAATACTGGAAGTCAATTTATTTGCATATGTTTCATGTGTGGAGAAGGATCCTCTAACTAGCCTTTCACCATTCTATTTCACCAATTTCGTGTCTTTTCAAAGTTGGTTTATAAGTTTCTGTTTTAAAGTTTCAATTTCATCAAAATAAAATCCCTTTTCATTAAGTCTTGTTTATTGAGTCAAAACCTATTTTCTTTTAGTTTTTGAGTCTTTGAAGTTTTATTTTCGTCAAAACCAATTGTTAGGTCTAGAATTGAGTCTTTTTTATTGTTTCTTGCTGTTTTTATCATTTTGAGTCAGTTTTGAGTCTATAGAGTCTAGTTTAGTGTTTTTGAGTCTTATTTGTGTTGATTAGCATCCCTAGTTAATCCCCGGTCTAGAACGATCCCTACTTGCATCTCTACTACAATTGTCATCAATAGGTTTTAATTTGTGTGTTAGAATATATCACATCATGGGTGTGTCTTCTTCCTCCTCTTCGATCAGCAGCATCTTGTCCTCTTCTAGGCTATGTTTGGACGGTTTTGGTTCAGCTTCAACCTCCATATTACTTCCCAAGGTGATAGCTTCAGTGATTTCAAATTCTTCCATTGAATTTACAATGTTTGAGTTGGAAAGTTCACTTTGTTCTTGAATTTGTACCACGAATTCCGCTATCTGCCCAATTTGCTTTTCCAAATGGTCCACCCTTTTGTTTTGATTTTCTTGTCCCTGAGACAAAGAAGTGAGTAACTTAATGACTGTATCATTATCCAAAGACATACCTGAATTTATTTGGGCAGATTGTGGTGGAGGCTGTGGTGGTGCATATGGCCATTGATAGAACTCCTTAGATGGCTGCGAATATCTTTCGTGGTGTGAGCCCTGCGTCAAAGAGGTTAATGCTTCAAGAATTTCATCATAACTCATGGACATACTTGAATTTGATTGGAATTGTTGTAGGGGAGGCTGTGGTGGCTGCATGGGTCTTGAATAGAACTCCTCATCTTGCTGCCATTATCCACCTTGTTGGACTTGTTGAGGTTCCTCCCACCTAAAATCTAAATAATCTCTCCAATCGAAATTGTAAGTGTTGGAAAACATGTTGTCCCTTGATTGGTTATGGCCTTGATAACCCCAAGCACCTCCGTTTGCAGTGAATTGATGAGTTTGATGTCCTTGCCCATAGGGTACATCAAATGTAGGGGCAGTGTGCATTGAAGTTCTTTCGGCAATTTGTGACAATTGAGCTTGAATGTTAGCAAAATCCATGTCTTGCTACTCTAGTACCTAAAATCAAGGAATTAAAATTAAATCAAATATCAAAAGTAAAAGACACAAACAGAAACAAAGTTAGCAACTAAAACAAAAGACACAAAAAAGAAACAAAGGGGGATTAGCAAAGTTGCTAATCCTTGGCAACGGCCCCAAAAATTTGATGCGATGTAAAACAGCACACAAATTAAACCCTCTTGTTGACAGTTGTAGTAAAGATGCAAGTAGGGATCATTCTAGGCCGGGGATTAGGAGGGATTGCTAATCCACTCTAAACTGACTTAAAAACACAAAAACAAACTTAAAAACACTTAACAAGACTCACAAGACTCAAAACAAACTTAAAAGACTCAAAATAACTTAAAACAACCAAAAAGACTCAAAACACTAAATTGGACAGATTTAAACACACATCTAACTAATCTAACACACTTAATTAAAGGGGGATTGGGTTTGAACGAAATTAATCAAACTAAACAGATTGCATAAACTAAACAAAGTTTGGACGAAATTGGGTGAATTGATGGATGATGGGCTAGCTAGAGGGTTCTTCTCCACACATGACACACTTGCATACAAATAAATTTTCAGTTGCTTTTCCGATAAACCATGAACCTCAACACCCCAGATTAATTAGGTACGCTTAAATTAACCCTCAGGTTTTCCTTAAGTTATTGAATTGGATGGGAAAACGCATACAACAATTCAAAACATTCTCTAAAAGTCCCCTACGTGAACAGCACAATAGAGATACAATCAAAGATCATTAAGCTTCATGATAACTATGAGCATTGACAAGGCATTCGTAACTATGATGAGCATGATACTCCTGCCAAGAATTCACTTAACGCGATCGTTTATAAGCGACCCCCACTACTTGTAAATATAAGTTCATAACGATTAGGTGAAACTCCCTTATATTCTAGCATCAAATTCATGCATGCAAACTAAGTGGGCCCTCTTAATCAACATACAAGAATAAGTTATCAATCAAGCAGTTAAGCAAATTGCATTCACAATTTATGAATTCACAACTAAAGGTAATCAATTTATATTGCAAGTATGTTCATGGCTTTGAAATTCCCCCTAGCCAAAAGGGCTTAGTTCCTCATAATCGCAAAACAACGGTAAACAGATTTATACATTGAAAACAAAAGAAAGAAAACACCTAAACCCTCCAGCGATCCAAATTGAATAGCAAGCACGTCCAAGAACTTTCCTTCCCTTCCTTTGTTGCGGCACAAGGTGTTGGAGATGGTTTGAAGGGTTGTTTGTATGGAGGAATGGATAGGAGAAGGTATGGTTATGGTTAGGATAGGTGTATGTGATAGGAGCATATTTATGCGACTTAGCTAGCTTGTTTTCATGCATTTATGTTGTTATGTCTTAGTTATTTTAGTCTTTTAAGCCATTTTCGTGTGTTTTCAGGTTCTAAGGACAAAGTATGCAAAAAGGTGCATTTTGGAGAAAAATTGGGCTTAGAATGGTTATTACATGCTTGGAGCAAGGTGGATGGACGAAATTGAAGACCAAAAGAGGCTAGAAAGGTGCTAGAAGTCAAGAGAAATCAGTTTGGAAGCTTGGAAGACAAAGAAAAACACAAATGGACCCACTCCTACTAAGGTGGCGCCTTGTCCCCTTTGTGTTCCATCCTTGTCTCCTTGATGCGATGTAAAACAGCACACAAATTAAACCCTCTTGTTGACAACTGTAGTATAGATGCAAGTAGGGATCGTTCTGGACCGGGGATTAGGAGGGCTTGCTAAAACCTCTAAACTGACTCAAAAACATAAAAACAAAGTTAAAAACACTTAACAAAACTCACAAGACTCAAAACAAACTTAAAAGACTCAAAACAGCTTAAAACAACCAAAAAGACTCAAAACAGACACTAGGGACTGATTTGGACGAATTCTAGACTAGTAAGACTCAAAACACTAAATTGGACAAATTTAAACACACTTCTAACTAATCTAACACAAGAAAGTAAAGGGGGATTGGGTTTTGGACGAAATTAAGCTAAAAACAAAACAGAAACTAAAACTAAACAGATTTGCACGAAATTGGTGAATTGGATGGATGATGGGCTAGCTAGAAGGTTCTCCTCCACACATGACACACTTGCATACAAATCGATCTCCAGTTGCTTTTTCAATAAACCATGAATGACAATGCCCCAGATTAACCGTGCCATCACTAATTAACCCTCAGATTTTCCTTGTATTATTGGATTGGATGACATCATTCGACAACCCAAAGCATTCTTCAAAAGTTCCCTACATGACATCATAATAGAGATACAATCAAAGATCATTACGTTCTATGAAAATCATACGCATTGACAAAGCATTCGTAACTATGACATCATGATACTCATGCTAGGAATTGAACTTAACGCGATCGTGACCAGCAACCTTCACTACTTGTGAATATAAGTTTGTAAGGATTATGTGAAACTCCCTTATATTCTAGCATCAGATTCAAGCATCCAAACTAAGTAGGCCTCCTTAATCAACATACAAGAATAAGTTTTGAATAAAACAGTTAAGCAAATTGCATTCACACTTTACGAAATCACAACTGGAATTAATCAATTCATATTGCAAATATGTTCATGGCTTCAAAATTCCCCCTACCTAAAAAGGGTTTAGCTCCTCATGTTCACAGCAAAACAAAGAGAAATTAAATTAAACATTGAAAACAATGATAGATTACACCTAGAAACGTTCCAGCAATCCAACGTCTTGAATGGCTAGGCATGGCTTCAAGTTAATCCTCTCATTCTTCCTTTGTAGAACTGCGGCACAAGGGGTTAAGCTGTGTAGAATGGGTGGTGATGGGTGGTAGAGGATGGATAGGTAGATAGGTGGATGGAATGGATGCAGAGAATGTGTTCAGCCTCCTTTAATGGTGTGGCAGATGGAGTTATTTATAGAGCAAGGGAGGGCCACGACTTTAATGTATTTTTAGGGAAAGTTTTAACTTTCCAAATCCCCAAGAAAAGGTTAACAAAAGTTAAGGAAATCAGGAAGGGAGATACTTAGCAAATTTGAAGAAAAGGGAATGTGATTTTGTGCAGAAAATAGGAAAGGAGGGCCTCCCCTGCACGGCAAGGAAGGGGAAAGGACTTAGGGAGGTGCGGCAAAAGGTAGGAAGGTTCAATATGTGTCCTAAAATGCATAGGAGGTCTTCATTGTTGCTGGAACTTAGGGACATTTAGGATTAGCAAAGGTCAAACCAAAATAGGAAACCTTGGCTTAACTTTCCTACTTCAAGTAGGAATCCTTGTTTGAGTAGGAATCCTTGTTCAACTAGGAATCCTCCTTTGATTAGGAATCCTTCGTTGATTAGGAATCCTTTGTTGATTAGGAATCCTAACATCTTCAAGTCTTCAATTTCGTCCATTCCTTTTGCTCCAAGCATGTGATATCCATTCCAAGCCCAATTTTGCTCCAAAAGGCTCCAAAATGCACTTTCTTGCATACTTTGTCCTTAGAACCAGAAATTGCACGAAAATGACTTCAAAGACTAAAATAACTATGAACTAACAACCTAAATGCAAGGAAACAAGCTAACTAAGTGATGTAAATATGCTCCTATCACTCCTCTTGTACAACATTTCTCCTTGCCATGTTTCCTTATCCCTAAACCATGTTAAAACCTTTCCTTTTCCCCTTAGGACATTGCAAAACATGTTCCCTTATCGCCTAGGATCCAGCCGCACCTTTCCCTTCATATTCTTTACCTTGCTGCACAAGATAACCCATTCCTTTTTTATGTGAAATTAAATTGCACTCAAATTTAAGCCCTATCAATGTAGTATGTGTAAGTAGGGATCGTTCTAGCCGGGGATTAGAAGGGATGCTAATCTACACTAATTAAACTCTAAAACACTAAACTAGACTTACAAGACTCAAAACAAACTTAAAAGACTCAAAACAGCTTAAAACAACCAAATAGACTCAAAACAGACACTAGGGAGTTATTTGGACGAATTATAACTTTAACTTGACTCAAAATGCTAAAAGACACAAAATTAAACAGATTCTAACTAAGTTGACACAAGAAAGTAAAGGGGATTGGGTTTTTGACGAAATTAACTAAAACTAAGCAAATTAAAGAAACAAAGTAACAAAGGTACGAAATTGGGTGTTTTGGATGGGTGAAAGGCGAGCTAGAGGGTCCTTCTCCACACATGACATATGTATACGAATCGATTCCCAGTTATTTTTCCAACAAACCATGAATGACAATGCCCAAAATTAATTGTATTGAACTAATTAATTCTCAGATTTCCCTAGATTCATTGAATTGGATGGAATACGCACCGACAACCAAATTATTCTTTATTAAGCTCTCTAACTATGAAAAGCATGATAGAGACACGAAACAAAGATCATTAAGCTTTGTGAAAATCATAAGCATTTACAAGGCATTCGTGACTATGAAAAGCATGACATTCCTGCCAGGAATTTACTTAACGCGATTGTGACTAGTAACCTTCACTACTTGTAAATATAAGTTTGTAACTATTAGCTGAAACTCCCTTATATTTTAGCATCAAATCCTAGCATGCAAACTAAGTGTGCACCCTTAATCAACATACAAGAATAAGTTTTCAATCAAACAGTTAAGCAAATTGCATTCACGATTTATGAAACAATAACTGGATGTAATCAGTTCATGTCACATATATGTTCATGGCTGTGAATTCTCCCCTAGCTAAAATGAGTTTAGTTCCTCATGTTGACAATTAAACAAAGATAAATAAATTTAAACATTAAAAACAAACGATAGAATACACCTAGAAACGCTCCAACGATCCAACGTCTTGAATGGCAAGCACGGCTCCAGATGGCTCATCTCCTTCCTTGCACAGCTGCGGCACAATGGTGGTGGATGGATGTAGGTGAGTTATGGTAGAGGGTGGTGGTTTGAATGGTGCAGCATAAACTTGTATTTATAGGGGAAGGGTGCGGCACAAACATTTAATGTAGGAAAAGGATTGCAAAACATAGTTTGTGTGTAGGAAAATAATAACACAATCCTAAGGGGAAAGGGTTATGTAATCCCAGTAGGAAATTGGACATCTAGAAGGTTTGGGGCGCCACTTTTTTAGGGATTTCTAGAAAGGGTGTTATTTGGTTGATTTTAGCACTTCTAGAAGGGATAGGTGCGGTATCAATGTAGAAGGGATAAGTGTTTTGAGTCAAGCCATAACCTTATTTTCGTCCAAAATTGTGTTTAGTGTCAGAAACTGCCTAGTTAGTGTTTTAGGCAGTTTTGAGTGTTTTTAGCTTATTTTGAATCTTGTGAACTTGTCTTGAGTCTTTTCAGTCTTTTCAAACGTTTTTAACTTTGTTTTAATGTTTTTGAGTCAGTTTTGAGTTTTAGCAAGCCCTCCTAATCCCCGGTCTAGAACGATCCCTACTTGCATCTTTACTACAATTTGACAACAAGAGGGTTTAATTTGTGTGCTTAACTTAATTCGCATCAAATTTTTGGCCCCGTTGCCGGGGATTAGCAACTTTGCTAATCCCTTGGATCTTTTCTTTCTGTTTATTTTTAATTTGTTTAAGTTTCTGACTTTGTTTTGTTTTCTTGTTTTTAGGTACTAGTTTATGACTCGAAGCTCTCAACCTGTTCATAAGAATATTTTGGACTTTGACGACGATTTTGAGAGTGAAGTGAAATATTCTAACACACAAATTAAACCCTATTGATGACAATTGTAGTAGAGATGCAAGTAGGGATCGTTCTAGACCGGGGATTAACTAGGGATGCTAATCAACATAAATAAGACTCAAAAATACTAAACTAGACTCTATAAACTCAGAACTGACTCAAAACACTTAAAACAGCAACAAACAATCAAAAAGACTCAATTCTAGACCTACCAAGTGTTTTTGACGAAAATTAAACTAACATTGACTCAAAAGACTAAAAGAAAACATATTTTGACTCAACTAACAAGACTTAATGAAAGGGGGATTGTTTTTGACGAATTTAAAACTTAAAATAGAAGCTTTGCATAAAACACTTACAAAAATGAATTTTGTGAATTGAAAAGGGTGAAAGGCTAGTTAGAGGGTCCTTCTCCACACATGACATATGCATATGAACCAATTTCTAGTTATTATTCCTTTAGACTATGAATGACAACACCCCAAGTTAACCGTGATAGCACAAATTAACCAACAGATTTTCCTTAACTCATTGAATTGAATGAAGGATGCATTACAACCAAATTATCCTTATCAAGTCTCCTAACTATGATAGCATGATAGAAAACATATCAAAGGTCATTAAGTTGTTTGAAAATCATAAGTGTTGACGAGGCATTCGTAACTATGACAGCATGATACTCTTGCCTAGGACTTACTTAACATGATTGTGACTAGCAACCTTTACTACTTGTGCATACAAGTTCATAACGATTAGGTGAAACTCCCTTATACTCTAGCATCAAATTCATGCATGCAAATTAAGTGTTGACCCCCAATTAACACACATAAACAAGTTTTAATAACTTAGATAAGTAAGTCACATTCTAGTCTTAAGAAACAATAACTGGACGTAATCAATTCATATATAACATATAATCATGGCTTCAAATTCACCTCTAACTATAAAGAAATTAGTTCCTCATGTCCACAAGCAAACAAACATAAATAAATTTAAACATTGAAACAAAGATAGAAAACACCTAGAAACGCTCCAGATTCCTTCCTTCCTTTGCAAAGTTGCGACACAAGAGGGTGTATGGCTGATTGTAGTGTAGAGATGTGTGAATGATAGATGGTGGTGTGTTGAATGGTGCAGCAAAAGGGTATATTTATAGGGGGAGGTGCGGCACAAACATTTAGTGTAGGAAAAGGATTGCAAAACATAGTTTGTGTAGGAAAATAATAACATAATCCTAAGGGGAAAAGGTTATGTAATCCCAACAGGAAATAGGACATCTAGAAGGTCAAAAACCAAGGGGATTTAGGACAAAAAGGTGCGGCTGAATCATGAATCTAGAAGGTTTGGGAAAGGATTAGGATATGATAAGATAAGATAAGGTTGGATAAGGTTTTGGATAATTCTCCTTCTTTGTAGCTGATTCCTTATCTTCTTTGACTTGGATTTGATTTCTTCAACCCTTTTGCACATTCCTAGCCTCTCCTGAACTTCAAATTCGTCCATCCACCTTGCTCCATACTTGTGACATCCATTCTTGGCCCAAAACTGCTCTAAAATGCTCCAAATTGCATCTTCTTGCATACTTTGTCTTTAGAACCTGAAATTGCACGAAAATGACTTAAGACACTATAATAAGCAACAAATAACTAAGTAAATGCAAGAAAACACACTAACTAAGTCACATAAATGTGCTCCTATCAGAGAGGACTTTGAGAAAGAATAAGAATCAACAAGAGCCCCAACCACCTCAACCTACACCAATTATTGAAGAAGACGAAGTACAAGTGGAAGAGGAGGCCACGGCTCAAATTTTAGAGGAAGCACTAGCGATGGCAGCGAACGATCAAACAATCAAGGAGATTTCTGCTTCGGGATTGGACAATGCCGCACCCCTATGCATCCAATACCCCACGGCTGCTCAAGGCAATACCGAGGAGTTCGAGTTGAAGTCAAGCTTGTTGCACCACATTCCGAAATACCATGGGCTGTCCATGGAGGATCCAAACAAGCACTTGAAAGAGTTCGAAGTAGTGTGTTCAAGCATGACCCTTGTCAATGTTGATGGTAGCATATTGAAGATGAAGGCTTTTCCTTTTTCTCTCCTAGAAAAGGCTAAAGATTGGTTGTATGAACTAGCCCCCGGAACTGTCACATCTTGGGAGAGCATGAAACGGGCGTTCTTGGAGAAGTTTTTCCCAAGTTCCCGAGTCATTCTTCTACGCAAAAGGATTAGTGGCATTCAGCAAAATGAAGGTGAATCGTTTCCCATTTATTATGAACATTTTAAAACTCTTGTTGCTTCACGTCCACAGCATCAAATGAAGGAGGAGCTTCTTCTTCAATATTTCTACGAAGGGCTTCTACCCATTGAACGTCAAATGCTAGATGCCTCAGCGGGAGGAGCTTTGGTGGACAAGACACCCACGGACCTTGATTGCTAACCGAGCTTTGAACGCTCAACAATATGAAGGTGTTGACAAAGAAGCACCCCACGACAACAACAAGTGAATGAGGTAAGTGCTATTTCTAAACTTCAAAATCAAATGGCTAATCTTACCACTCTTCTTTCTCAGGTTATGGAAGGACCAAAAGTACAAAGTGTGGCTGCTTGTGGCGTGTGTTCCATGCAAGGACATCACACGGATAAGTGTCCTCAATTGATCGAGAGCGAAGGGTGGGAATCTGCCAATGTCATGGGTTTTGGGAATCAACAACCGCGAAGTGATCATTTCTCTAACACATACAATCCTGGTTGGAGAGATCATCCAAATTTCAAATGGAGGGAGCCTCAACAACCACAATAACAAGGAGGATTTAGGCAGCAACCCTCGGGTTTCTATCCAAAACCATACGCACCCACACAACCCCAAGCACAACCTGCCCAAACCAAATCAGGTTCGTCCGTTGATAATGATCAGATTTTTCAATTGCTAACTTCTATGGCGCAGGGTATGCAAAATAGAGACAAAAAGGTGGATGAGTTGGAGAAACAAGTAGGGCAGATTTCAGAGTTCCTTGGGCAGTTCCAAGAACAAGGCAAACTTCCTAGCTCAACCATTGTGAATCCAAAGGGAGGATTGGAATCTGCCAAGGCCATTATGTTGAGAAGTGGAAAAGAAGTTGGAGCGGACCACCAAGCATCAAAATCTGCCCAAACGGAGAACGAGAAGGTGCAACAAGAAAAGGATGTCCAACACACACCCATGGCAAGGAAGGAAACAACATTGCCGTGCACTCCTAGCATCCTTAAATCGTCCACCACAGGTAAGTTGGGTTCAAATTGTGTTAATTCTAACCTTATTCAATCCGATGCACCTTTTCCTCACAGATTCATGCAAACAAAGAAGGAGGAAAGCAAAAAGGACATTTTGGACACATTTAGGAAGGTGCAATTCAACATTCCACTTCTAGATGCAATTAAACAAGTCCCCAAGTATGCTAAGTTCCCGAAGGAGTTGTGAACTACAAGAAAGAGGGCTTCGAACAAAGAAGTGGTAAGAGTGAGTGAGAATGTCTCGGCCGTTTTGCAACGAAAATTACCTCCTAAGTGCAAAGACCCCGGCAGTTTTACAATTCCTTGTCTTATTGGCAATACTCGTTTTGAATCTGCCATGTTAGACTTAGGTGCATCAATAAATGTCATGCCTTATTCAATCTATGCATCTATGAACTTAGGTGAATTGAAAAATGATGGAGTGATTATTCAATTGGCCGATAGATCTAACGCGTATCCAAAAGGTGTTTTGGAGGATGTTTAAGTGCAGGTGAATCACCTAGTCTTTTCGGCGGACTTCTTGATAGAAGCATATTTAGGGGACTTAGCTAGCTTGTTCTTGTGCATTTACGTTGTTATTTCTTAGTTATTTTAGTCTTTTAAGCCATTTTCGTGTGTTTTTAGATTCTAAGGACAAAGTATGCAAGAAGATGCATTTTGGAGCCTTTTGGAGCAAAATTGGGCTTGGAATGGTTATCACATGTTTGGAGCAAAAGGAATGGACGAAATTGAAGACTTGAAGATGTTAGGATTCCTAATCAACGAAGGATTCCTAATTGAAGAAGGATTCCTAATTGAAGAAGGATTCCTAATTGGAGATGGATTCTTACTCAAACAAGGATTCCTACTTGAAGTAGGAAAGTTAAAGCCAAGGTTTCCTATTTTGGTTTGACCTTTCCTAATCCTAAATAAGTTCCAGCAACATTGAAGGCCTCCTATGCATTTTAGGACACAAATTGAACCTTCATTGCACTTAAACAACCCTTGCCGCACCCCTTTGGACCTTAACTCTTCCTTGCCGTGCAAGGGAGAGTCCTTCTTTCCTCTTTCCTGCATTAAAACACATTCCCCTTTCAATTAAAGTCTTTGCCGTATACCTTAGCACTTTCCCTTAGTTTTATGATTTTTTTTCCTCTTTCTAGAAGCTTTTGACTTAATTTCTGATTACCTAAATAAGTTAGGGTTTTAATTTCTGAGAACCTTAAATAAACTTCCTTTTTGCAGCCCTAAAATCATCCATTCATTCATCCATTCACACCAGAAATCACTCCCCTCTCTCTGCCGCGTCCATCCTTCACCATTCTCCATAGTTTCTGACTTTATTCAACCCTTGTCGCACCATACACCTATCCTAACCATAAACCCAGCCTTCTACACCATTCATAACCCCCAAAGCTCACCACCAAACCTTGTGCCGCAGCAAAGAGGAAGGAGGAGAGCCCTTGGACGTGCCTGCCATTCAAGTTAGGATTGCTGGAACGTTTTAGGTGTAATCTTTCTTTTGTTCTCAATGTTTCAATTCAATAATCTTTGTTTTGTGAGTATGAGGAACTAAACCCCTCTTAGCTAGGGGGGAATTCGAAACCATGTTTATACTTGCAATATGATTTGATTACATCCAGTTGTGATTCATAAGATGTGAATTCAATTTACTTATCTGTTTGAATTAAAACTGATTTGTGTGTGTTGGTTGAGAGTACACGCTTGATTTTCATGCATAAATCTGATTCTAGGATATAAGGGAGTTTCACCTAATCGTTATGAACTTATATTCACAAGTAGTGAAGGTTGCTAGTCACAATCGTGTTAAGTAAATTCTTGGCATAAGTTTCATGCGCTTTCATAGTTACGAGTACCTCGTCAATACTTATGATTTTCATTGAACTTAATGATCTTTGATTGTATCTCTAATATGCGCTTTCATGTAGGGAACTTTTGAAGAATAATTTGATTGTGATGCGCTTTTTCCGTCCAATTCAATGACATGAGGAAAATCTAAGGGTTAATTTAAGCGTACCTAATTAATCTGGGGTGTTGAGAATTCGTGGTTTATTGAAAAACAACTGGAAATCGTTTTGTTTGCAAGTGTGTCATGTGTGGAGAAGAACCTCCTAGCTAGCCCATCATCGATAGTTTTACCCAAATTCGTGCAGAATTCATTAGTTCTTTAAGTTACTTGTTTTGTTTTCAAATTCGTCAAAACCCAAATCCCCCTTTACTTTGTTGAGTTATATTAGTTAGAAACTGATTTAGTTTGTGTTTTTAAGTGTTTTGAGTCTAGTCAAAACCTATTTTCGTCCAAATTTACTCTTAGTGGCAGATTTGAGTCTTTTAGCTTGTTTTGTGCTGTTTTGACTCTTTTGAGTTGTTTTAGTGTTTCAGAGTTTAGTTTTGCATTCTTTGAGTCTAGTTTAGTGTTTTTAAATTAGTTTTACGTTTTTTAGTCTGTTTCAAGTGTTTTAGCAATCCCTCCTAATCACTGGTCTAGAACGATCCCTACTTGCATCTATACTACAATTGTCAACAAGAGGGTTTAATTTGTGTGCTTATATATTTCGCATCACTTCTACGTGCTTGAAATGGAAGACTCGGACCGTTCCCCTTCATTACCACTCTTACTTGGCCGACCATTCATGAAGACTGCCCGTACAAAGATAGACGTATTCAAAGGAACATTGACCATGGAATTTGATGGGGAAGTGATTGATTTCAATATTTATGATGCTATGCAATATCCTCATGATAATCACTCTTGTTTCTTTATTGATATAATTGACTCTTTTGCGCAGGAATTCCTTGACAATTTGAGTGAGGATGCACTTGAATAGACCCTCACACAAGGCATTGGACTCAAAAACGAAGGGTTGGCACTTAGGCATACCCACGGCAACAACAAGGACAACCTTGCCGTGCCTATTCAAGAGGAATTGGTGGAAATGGTTGCTGCCCTCGAGTCAAATCCAGAACATATTGGTAAGTTTCCTAACCAAATTTCACTTCCCGTTTCGACTAACAAGTTGCTTCCTTCCATAATCCAGCCACCTTCCCTAGAGCTTAAACCATTGCCTAGCCATTTGAAGTATGTGTTTTTGGGAGAACAAGAGACGCTGCCCATCATCATCTCTTCTTCACTCACGGCACAAGAGGAGGACAAGTTGGTGAGAGTGCTTCGGGAATACAAAATTGCCATTGGGTGGACATTGGCCGATATAAAGGGAATTAGCCCAACCACTTGCATGCATCGAATACTCTTGGAAGAAGGAACCAAATCATCTAGAGAAGCATAACGCCGACTCAATCCACCCATGATGGACGTTGTGAAGAAAGAAATCATCAAGCTCTTAGATTGTGGAGTGATTTACCCAATTTCTGATAGCCGTTGGGTCTCTCCAGTCCAAGTTGTCCCTACGAAGTCCGGAGTGACGGTTGTGAAAAATAAAGAGAATGTGCTTGTGGCCACCCGAATCCAAACAGGTTGGCGGGTGTGCATCGACTATAGGAAGATCAATGCCACAACAAGGAAGGATCACTTCCCTTTGCTGTTTCTGGACCAAATGTTAGAACGGTTAGCCGGTCATGTGTTTTACTGTTTTCTTGATGGATATTCTGGGTATAATCAGCTTGTTATAGCACCGGATGACCAAGAAAAGACCACATTCATGTGCCTCTTTGGTACATTTGCCTATCGACGCATGCCCTTCGGTCTATGCAATGTTCTTGCCACATTTCAAAGGTGTATGGTTAGTACATTCTCTAATTATGTTGAAAAGATCATTGAGATATTCATGGATGATTTTAGTGTGTTTGGTGATTCATTTGATGGTTGCTTGAATAATCTCACTTTAATCTTGAAACGTTGCATTGAAACAAACCTTGTGTTAAATTGGGAGAAATGTCATTTTATGGTAAAACAAGGTATTGTTTTTGGTCACATAATCTTTGAAAAAGGCATTGCGGTTGATAAGTCTAAAGTAGATCTTGTGCGTTACTTACCCTCTCCTACATCGGTTAGAGAGGTATGTTCTTTTCTTGGCCATGCAGGGTTTTATAGGCGATTCATCAAGGACTTTTCAAAGATTGCACAACCCCTATGCCGATTGCTTCAAAAGGAAGTGGCCTTTGAGTTCAACAAGGAGTGTGAAACGGCATTCAACAGTCTCTAAGAATCACTCACCTCGGCTCCCGTCATCACTCCACCAGAGTGGAGCCTTCCTTTCGAGCTTATGTGCGACGCATCCGACTATGCATTAGGAGCTGTTTTGGGGCAAAGAAAAGACAAGCAGCCGCATGTCATGTACTACGCCTCTCAGACTCTCAATGATGCCCAATTGAACTACTCCGCAACGGAAAAAGAACTTCTAGCTGTTATTTTTGCTTTAGATAAATTTCGATCATACTTAATTGGCACTAAAGTGATTGTATATTTTGACCATGCAGCTTTGAAGTATCTTCTCACCAAGAAGGAGGCCAAACCAAGACTGATTTGTTGGATGCTCCTACTACAAAAATTCGACATTGTGATTCGGGACAAGAAAGGGAGTGAAAACGTGGTGGCTGACCACTTGAGCCGTATGGTGCATGAAGATGACTCTCTCCCTATTTCAAAGACATTCCCGGATGAGCAATTGTTGTCCATCAAGGTCAGTGAACCATGGCACGCAGATTTGGTGAACGACTTGGTAACTAAACCCCAACGTGACAAACTTAAGAATGATGCACGATTTTATGTGTGGGATGATCCATATTTGTGGAAGTATTGCCCAGATCAGATTGTTCGACGATGGGTGCACAATTCTGAGTTTAATTCCATTCTAGCCTTTTGTCACTCTTATACATGTGGGGGTCATTTTGGCACCCAAAGAACAGCCCTCAAGGTGTTAGAATGTGGTTTTTATTGGCCAATGATGTGAAAATTACTTGACACTCAAATTAAAACGTTATCGACGTAGTATATGAAAGTAGGGATCGTTTTAGGCCGGGGATTAGAATGGATGCTAATCCACACAAGTTAAACTCTAAAACACTAAACTAGACTCTAGACAACTCAAAACTGACCAAATTGACTCAAAATAGCAAAACTAATTTAAATAGACTCAAAACAGGTACTAGAAAGTTAATTGGATGAATTTTAGACTAGTAAGACTCAAAACACTAAAAGGAGATAGATTTGGACGAATTTGACAAAACTAAAACACAAATAAGAATTGAGGGGGTTTTTAGATGAATTTATCAAAACTAAGAAGATTTCAGTAAACAAAGTAAATTAAAGAAAGGTGAAGGTGAATTCAGGGGTGAAAAACTAGTTAGAGGGTTCTTCTCCACACATGAACATATGCATATGAATTGATTTCCAGTTATTCTTTCGATAAACCATGAATGACAATGCTTCGAATTAATTGTATTGCACTAATCAATTCTCAGATTTCCCTAAGTTCATTGAATTGAATCGATAACGCATCACAACCAAATTATTCTTATCAAGTTCCCTAACTATGGAATACGCATGATAGAGACACATATCAAAGATCGTTTAGTTCCATGGAAATCATAAACATTGACAAGGCATTCATAACTATGAACTGCATGATAATTCTGCCTTAGATCTACTTAACACAATCGCGACTAACGACCTTGACTACTTGTGAATATAAGTTCATAACGATTAGGTGAAATTCCCTTATATCCTAGCATCAAATTCATGCATGTAAACTAAGTATGCATCCTTAATCAACACACAATAACAAGTTCTTACTAAAACAGATAAGTAAACCACATCCACAATTTATGAAACAATAACTGGAGCTAATCTATTCATACTAAGCATATGTCCATGGCTTTGAATCCACCTCTAACTAAAACGAAATTAGTTCCACATGTTCAACATCATTGAAAAGCAAATTAAATTAAACATGTGATAGGAGCATATTTATGCGATTTAGTTAGTGTGTTTTCTTGCATTTACTTAGTTATTTGTTGCTTATTATGGTGTCTTAAGTCATTTTCGTGTGTTTGTAGGTTGAAGAAGCAAAGTTGGCAAAAAGATGCAATTTGGAGCATTTTAGAGCAGTTTTGGGCTTGGAATGGATATCACAAGTATGGAGCAAGATGGATGGACGAATTTGAAGTTCAAGAGAGGCTAGGAATGTGCAAAAGAATTGAAGAAATAAATTCAAGTCATTGAAGATAAGGAATCAGTTACAAAGAAGGAGAATTATCCAAAACCTTATCCAACCTTATCTTATCCAAACTAACCTTATCTTATCTTACCTTATCTTATCCTATCCTAATCCTTTCTTAACTTAATTCCTGCTGTAAAAGGGTTTTAATTTTAGTTTAGGAGACATAAAAACCTGATTTCTAGGAACCTTATCCTCTCCTACAAAGGTGCCGCACCTTTGTCCTTGATCCCTTGGGTTTTTGACCTTCTAGATGTCCTATTTCCTGCTGGGATTACATAACCTTTTCCCCTTAGGATTGTGTTATTATTCTCTTACACAAACTACATTTTGCAATCCTTTTTCCTACACTAAATGTTTGTGCCGCACCTCCCCCTATAAATACACCCTTTTGCTGCACCATTCAGTCACACCACCATCTGTCATTCACATATCTCTACACTACAATTAGCCATACACCCTCTTGTGCCGCAACTTGCAAGGAAGGAAGGAATCTGGGTGTTTTCTAGGTGTATTCTATCTTTTGTTTTCAATGTTTAATTTTATTTATATTTGTTTGATTGCGAACATGAGGAACTAATTTCTTTATAGTTAGAGGCGAATTCAAAGCCATGGACATATGTTTTATATGAATTGATTTCCTCTAGTTATGATTTCATGAATCGTGAATGTGGTTTACTTATCTGAGTTATTGAGAACTTGTTCTTGTGTGTTGAGTAAGGAGGCCTACTTAGTTTGCATGCATGAATTTGATGCTAAAATATAAGGGAGTTTCACCTAATCGTTACAAACTTATATTTACAAGTAGTGGAGGTTGCTAGTCACGATCGCATTAAGTAAATTCCTGGCAGGAGTGTCATGCTTTTCATAGTCACGAATGTCATGTCAATGCTTATGATTTTCACAAAGCTTAATGATCTTTGTTTCGTATCTCTATCATGATTTTCATAGTTAGGGAGCTTAATAAAGAATGATTTGGGTTGTCGTATGCTTTCCATCCAATTCAATGAGTCTAGGGAAATCTGAGAATTAATTAGTTCTACACAATTTATTTGGGGCATTGTCATTCATGGTTTGTTGAAAGAATAACTGGAAATCGATTTATATGCATATGTTCATGTGTGGAGAAGGGCCCTCTAACTAGCCTTTCAACCTTTTTAATTCACAAAATTCGTTTTTATAAGTTTTTTATGCAAAGTTTTAGTTTTAAGTTTTAAATTCGTCAAAAACAATCCCTTTTTCATTTAATCTTGTTTTTAGAGTCAAAACCTGTTTTCCTTCAAGGATTCTGATTTCTAGAACGGTTAGGAGTCCAAAACCTACCTAAACACCTTCCCAGTCGTGACCTAGCCTTCCCCTATAAATATGTGATTGTGCCACACAGATTGGCTACCTCTACACATCCCTTCACATCTAAACCATTCCAAACTCCTTCATCCACCTATCCACACCACCTTTGTACATCCACAAACCCTGCATATTATGAGCGTTTTAAGGGCCTAGTTGCATCATGCCCTCAACACCAAATGAAGGAGGAGCTGCTCATTCAATACTTCTACGAAGGACTCCTCCCCATTGAACGCCAAATGCTAGATGCCTCAGGGGGTGGTGCGTTAGTTTACAAGACGCCGGTGGCTGCCAAGACCTTAATTGCGAACCGAGATTCGAATGCACAACAATATGAAGGTGTTGGACAAAGGGAAGCCTCACGGCAGCAACATGTCAATGAGGTAAGTGCAGTTTTTGAAATTCAATCACAATTGGCAAATCTTACTCTCCTTGTGTCTCAGGTTGTCGAATGACCAAAATCACAACCACCACCAATTTGTGGCGTATGCACCATGCAAGGGCACCAATTTGAGAAGTGTCCTCAATTGATTGAGAATGGAGAATGGGAAAGTGTTAATGCAATTGGATTCCAAGACCAAAATCAGCCCCGATATGATCCATATGCAAATACCTATAATCCGGGTTGGAGAGATCATCCAAATATCCGTTGGAGGGAATCCCAATAACCTTAACAACAAGGTGGATTTCGGCCACCACCCCCGGGGATGTTTCCAAAACCATATGCACCCATGCAATCCCAAACACAATCTGCCCAAAACAACTTGGGTTCGTCTCTTGATAATGATCAAGTTATTCAATTGCTAACCACTTTGGCACAGGGGCAGCAAAATCAAACCAAAGAGATGCAAAATTATGCCAAAGAGGTGCAAAATCAAGCCTGGGAGGTGACTGAATTGAAGAAACAAATGGGACAGATGGCTGAGTTTATGAGGCAGTTTCGAGAACATGGTAAACTTCCTAGTTCGACCACTGTGAATCCGAATGAGGATTCGAAACTGTCAAGGCCATTACCTTAAGAAGTGGCAAAGAGGTTGGGATCGATCCAAAGACATCTAAATATGCCCAAAAGGAGGATAAGACGTTGTTACAAGAGGAGGTAGAACAAGAAAAAGCCACGGCAAAGGTTGCTCCAACCTTGCCGCAACCTTCCAATGCATTTAAACCCTCCAAAATGTCCAACACAGGTAAGTTGGGTTCAAATTTGATTAGTTCTAACTATATTCCACCCGATGCACCCTTTCCTTGCAGATTCATGCAATCAAAGAAGGAGGAAAGTGAAAGGAAATTCTGGACACTCTTAGGAAGGTACAAGTCAACATCCCACTCCTTGATGCAACTAAGCAAATTCCAAAGTATGCCAAATTCTTAAAGGAGCTGTGCACGAAAAGGAAAAGGATTTCAAATAAGGAGGTGGTACAGGTAAGTGAGAATGTCTCAGCTGTTTTGCAACGAAAACTGCCCCCTAAATGCAAAGATCCGGGTAGTTTTACAATTCCTTGTGTTATAGGAAACACTCGGTTTGAAAATGCCATGTTAGATCTAGGTGCATCAATAAATGTCATGCCTTATTCTATTTATGCATCTATGAACTTAGGCGAACTGAAAAATGATGGAGTGATTATTTAATTAGCCGATCGTTCTAATGCCTATCCAAAGGGAGTTTTGGAGGATGTTTTGGTGTAGGTTGACCACTTAATTTTTCCGGCTGATTTCTATGTGCTTGAGATGGAAGAGTCGGCCCATTCTTCCCCAATGCCGATTCTACTGATGTGATTAAAGTTAAGCACACAAATTAAACCCTCTTGTTATCAATTGGAGTATAAATGCAAGTAGGGATCGCTCTAGACCGGGGATTAGGAGGGCTTGCTAATCTAACACAAACTGACTCAAATAAGTAAAACAAGACTCAAAAGACTCAAAACAGGTTCAAAACACTCAAAACTGCTAAAAAACACTAATTGGACAGATTCTGGACACTAGACACAACTTTGGACGAAAATTAAATTAAACTTGACTCAAAACACACAAAGACACAAACTAAGACAGATTCTAACAAATTTGACTCAAACAAGTGAAGGGGGGTTGGTTTTAGAGTGAAACTACGCTAAAACAAACAAAGACTTTAAACTAAGCAGATTTAGATGAATTTGGGTTTTTAGGATGGATGGTGAACTAGCTAGAGTTTCCTTATCCACACATGACTTATATGCATATAACTTGACTTCCAGTTACGTTTTCATTGAATTACAAATGACAATGCCCCAGATTAACCGTGTCAATCACTAATTAACCCTCAGATTCTCCTAATTTCATTGAATTGGACGAACAACTCATCTACAACGAAATTATTCTCATCAATTTCACTACATGACATCATAATAGAGACACAATCAGAGATCATTACGCTCAATGAGAATCATAAGCATTGACGAGGCAATCATAACTATGACATCATGTTACTCACACCAAGAATTGAACTTAACACGATTGTTCCAGCAACCTTTACTACTTGTGAACATAAGTTTGTAACGATTATGTGAAACTCACTTATATCCTAGTATCAAATTTATGCACGCCAATTAAGTGTCGACCCTCAACCAACAAACAAAAATAAGTTCTGATTCAAACAGTTAAGCCAATTTCATTCATACTTCAAGAATCTATAACTGAAATTTATCAAGTCATATCACACACAAAATCATGGTTTCAAAGTAGCCTCTAGCTAAAAACGAGTTTAGCCTCTCATGATTACAGCAAGACAAAGGAAAATTAAATTAAACATCGAAGACATAAGGTAGAAAACACCTAAGAACGCCCAGCAATCCAGATTGGGTGCAACATGCTCCAAGGCTGCTCCTCCTCTCCTTCCTCCTTGCAAGGCTGTGGCACAGGTGGCTGGTAGGGTTTATGGATGGGCAAAGGTGGTGTGGATGGGTGGTGGAAAGTGTTTAGAATGGCTTAGATGTATAGGGATGTGTAGAGGTATGTAATATGTGCGGCACAATCACATATTTATAGAGGAAGGCTAGGTCACGGCTGGGAAGGTGTTTAGGTAGGTTTTGGACTCCTAACCCTTCTAGAAATCAGAATCCTTGAAGTTTTGGGGAATTAAATGGACCAAATCCCTTTAGAATAAGGAAATAAGTGCGGCAAAGGGTAATTGATCAGGGATAGGGCTCCTTGCACGGCAAGGAAGGTTCTCCTTGCTGATTTAGGTTCAAATTAAAAAGGGAATGTGTTTACTTGTGCGGCAAGGAAGGAAAACTTAAGGGAAAGGTGCGGCATCCCTCTCTAGCTGGGAATTGATCTTCTAGAAGCAATGTTTAGGTGTCCTAAAGTGTTTAGGACTTATTCTAATGGCTGAAACCTTTGTATATTTGGATTAGGAAAGTCAAGATAAGATAGGATAATGTTTTGGATAAGATGACATAATATTTGGATAATGTTCCATATTTCTTGCTAACTTCTTATCTTCTTTATCTTTGACTTATTTCCTCCATCTTTTGAGCTGATTTCAAGCCTTTTTATCTTCAAATTCGTCCATCAACTTGCCTCCATGCTTGCACTACCCAATCTTGGCCCAAAAATGCTCTAGAATGCTCCAAATTGCTTCTTTTTGCCATTTTGACACTTAGAACCTACAAACACACGAAAATAGCTTAAAATACAAAATTAACTAAGAACTAAGGACGTTAATGCATGAAAACAAGCTAACTAAGTCGCATAAATATGCTCCTATCATCTACTTGGAAGACCTTTCATGAAAACACCCCAAACCAAGATTCATGTGGCCAAGGGGACGTTAACTATGAAGTTTGGTGGCGATAAGATTAAATTTAATGTTTCTAAGTCTGTTGAGAATCCTAATGTTGTTCATTCTTGTTTTGCCATTGATAAAATAAAAAAGATAGGGCTGGACCGTTCAGCACCAAGCACAAATGATGCATCAAGAACCATACAAGACGAGGGAATTGGAGTGGAGCACGAGGACCATACGACCACTACCCTCAAAATGCCCAAATTGGCTGAAAGCACCACGGGGAAAAATGTTCACAGTGCTGCCACTTCATCACAGCACATAGGTAGGCCACCTAATCCAAATCCAATTCCCATTAAAATTGATAGGTGGTTCCCTTCTTTGGTGCAGGTACCCAAGCCAATCCCCGATGGTGGGCGAATTTACATGAACCATAGGGAACACAACGCACCAATCAGTAAACATCACAATCCCCTTCCATTCATCGATCCACTGTATGAGAACTTTGAGGGGCAGGTTGTGGAAGAAGTTCCCTTCCATGCCGTGGGTACCAATGGAGCTTAAGCCGAGGAATCATCCGGCTGCAAGACGTTAAAGCAAGCGTTTCTTGGGAGGCAACCCATGCATTCGAATAAAGAAGACCTAGGAACAACCAGCTCAAACCCAGATTTGCGTTCCTAACTCTACTCTTTATTGCATTTACTTTGCCATGTGTGTTATGTTAGTTAGTTATGTTGTTTGCTGTTTGCTTTCTGTGAGTTTATGTTTGAAACATTGAAAACAATGTTTGATTTAAGTGTGGGGGGGAGGGGGTAAACAAGTGTTTTTGCATGATTTTCGTGGGATTTTATCACCTATCACTTCGAATGTTGTTTTTCACTGTTTTTAGTGTGTTTTGAAGCATTTTAGTGTGTTTTGAAAAGAAAATCCGAAAATTTCATAAAAATCTGAAAAAGTGTTTTGAAAAACCCAAAAAGAGTTGTTTTTGTGTGTTTGTTTGTGTCTTAGGGTACCTTCCAACACAATGATGAGAATTCGGTTTTTAATTGCATGACTATTAAGGAAAGTTAGAAACATGGATGGAAGTTTGAATTGCTCTCTGGTTTATGCTTGATTATGGTTATAATTCATGAATTCATGTTTAATCAAAAAGGAGAAAACCAGTTTTTGTAACATGCTTGAAGGAAGAAACTCAAACTAACGCTACAACCCTGAGAAACTTGAGCATAAAACATTCTTTGGAGAGTTAAACATCTGTGCATTTGTTGTTTTCTAAAGTTGTTGCATGATCTCATCATTCTTTGCTTGGTTGTTACTTAGAAGGCGTTTCATCATTTAGTTCTAAATACTAGAACTCATACCCGTTTCATTCAAAGCATGATATTGAAGGGCATAACACATAAACAAGATGAAGTTGTGTAGTGAACCAGTGCCAAAAAGCCTTACCTCTGTGCGTTAAGTTTTGTAGGATTAACCCCCGTTGAGCTTTGTTTAGCCATTTTTTTTATTTACCCACATGTTCCCTACCTAGCCTAGATTAGGACCATCCTTACCCTTGTTCTTAAGGCGTGGTGAAGCATGACCTAGAGTGAATTCCCTTTGTTCGTTATTAGGCAACACACAAGTGTGGGGGAAGGGATTTTTCTGTGTGGGTGTGCGCCAAAGTATCAAAAGAGGCACGGGTAGAAAAAAAAAAGAAAAGAAAATTTGTGAGAAAAAGAAAAGAAAAAGAAAAGTATGTGAAAAAGTGTGAAAAGTGTTCAAAATAAGTGAGATTAAGGTCACAAGTGTTGGTTGTTGAAGAAAGGGTCCAAAAAGTTGAATTCGACCCTAAGTATGTGTGATCTTCCCTTTATGTATCAAAGTTTGTGGCTGCGTTTCAAAAGGGAGTTCTAAGTGTCATATTCATTACTTTGCTCGCTATTGCTTTAAGAACGTTTGTTTTCCTTACCTTTCTTTGTTAGCCAATACCCCTAGCCCCGTTACAACCCTATACTTCTATCTTGAGTGTTGTGTGTTTCAATATATGGAGTTTGGGATTGGTATGAGCATATGGTGTCCCTGGTTCTCGCATCTAAGTAGTAGCATTCCATTCATGAGATCATATCTATACATGCTTAATAACTCCAGAAATTGCTTTCTTTGTTATAAACATATGTGAGTGTTCGTTTTCATGTTTACATCAATCTTCTCACATACACCTAGAATAGGGAGTGTAGTTAGAAAATCTGAGTGAAAATAAGAGTGTACCTAGTGAGGAATTGAGTGAATTCTCTAAGGCATGTTACTATATTCAAAACATTATTTTAATGGGTTAAATGCGAGCTAATGAATGGTGACTGTGATTAAGTATGTATTAGAGGGTGGGGATGACTAAAATCTATGGTTATGATGATCTTGAATATGCCATATGCATTGGAAATCCCTGAGGTGAATGTTGGAAGGTCTAGTTTGTTTGGTGTTTGTTTCGTTTTGCTTAAGGACTAGCAAAAGCGAAGTGTGGGGGAATTTGATAGGAGCATATTTATGCGACTTAGTTAGCTTGTTTTCATGCATTAACGTCCTTAGTTCTTAGTTAATTTTGTATTTTAAGCTATTTTCGTGTGTTTGTAGGTTCTAAGTGTCAAAATGGCAAAAAGAAGCGATTTGGAGCATTCTAGAGCATTTTTGGGCCAAGATTGGGTAGTGCAAGCATGGAGGCAAGTTGATGGACGAATTTGAAGATAAAAAGGCTTGAAATCAGCTCAAAAGATGGAAGAAAGAAGTCAAAGATAAAGAAGATAAGAAGTTAGCAAGAAATATGGAACATTATCCAAATCTTATCTCATCTTATCCAAAACATTATCCTATCTTATCTTGACTTTCCTAATCCAAGTACACAAAGGTTTCAGCCATTAGAAGGAGTCCCAAACACTTTAGGACACCTAAACATTGTTTCTAGAAGATCAATTCCCAGCTAGAGAGGGATGCCGCACCTATTTCCTTATTCTAGAGGGATTTGGTCCATTTAATTCCCCAAAAATTCAAGGATTCTGATTTCTAGAAGGGTTAGGAGTCCAAAACCTACCTAAACACCTTCTCAGCCGTGACCTAGCCTTCCCCTATAAATATGTGATTGTGCCACACAGATTGGCTACCTCTACACATCCCTTCACATCTAAACCATTCGAAACACCTTCCTCCACCCATCCACACCACTTTTGCACATCCACAAACCCTACCTGTGATGTGAAATTTATATGACACTCAAATTAAACCCTATTGATGACAATTGTAGCAGAGATGCAACTAGGGATCGTTCTAGACCAGGGATTAACTAAGGATGCTAATCAACACAAATAAGACTCAAAAACACTAAACTAGACTCTAATGACTCAAAACTAACTTAAAACACTAAAAACAACAAGAAACAATCAAAAAGACTCAAATCTAGACCTAACAATTGGTTTTGACGAAAATGGAACTTAAAAGACTTAAACAACTAAAAGAAAACAGGTTTTGACTCTAAAAAACAAGATTAAATGAAAGGCGGTTTGTTTTTGACGAATTTAAAACTTAAAACAGAAACTTTGCATAAAATACTTTATAAAAACGAATTTGGTGAATTGAAAAGGGTGAAAGGCTAGTTACAGGGTCCTTCTCCACACATGAACATATGCATATAAATCGATTTCCAGTTATTCTTTCAACGAACCATGAGTGACAATGCCCCAAATTAATTGTGTTGAACTAATTAATTTCAGATTTCCCTAGACTCATTGAATTGAATGGATGGCGCATTACAACCAAATTATTCTTTATTAAGCTCCCTAACTATGAAAAGCATGATAGAGACACGAAACAAAGATCGTTAAGCTTTGTGAAAATCATAAGCATTGACAAGGCATTCGTAACTAAGAAAAGCATGTTACTCCTGCCAGGAATTTACTTAACACGATCGTGACTAGCAACCTCCACTACTTGTAAATATAAGTTTGTAACTATTAGGTGAAACTCCCTTATATTTTAGCATCAAATTCATGCATGCAAACTAAGTAGGCCTCCTTAATCAACACACAAGAACAAGTTCTTAATAAAACAGAAAAGTAAACCACATTCACGATTCATGAAATCATAACTGGAGGAAATCAATTCACATAAAACATATGTCCATGGCTTTGAATTCGCCTCTAACTATAAAGAAGTTAGTTCCTCATGTTCGCAATCAAACAAATATAAATAAAATTAAACATTGAAACAAAGATAGAAAACACCTAGAAAACACTCCAGATTCCTTCCTTCCTTGCAAGTTGCGGCACAAGAGGGTATATGGCTGATTGTAGTGTAGAGATGTGTGAATGATAGATGGTGGTGTGATTGTATGGTGCAGCAAAAGGGTATATTTATATGCGGAGGTGCGGCACAAACTTTTGGTGTAGGAAAAGGATTGCAAAATGTAGTTTGTGTAGGAAAATAATAACACAATCCTAAGGGGAAAAGGTTATGTAATCCCAGCAGGAAATAGGACATCTAGAAGGTCAAAAACCCAAGGGATCTAGGACAAAGGTGCGGCTCCTTTATAGGAGAGGATGAGGTTCCTAGAAATCAGGTTTTTATGTCTCCTAAACTGAAATTACAACCCTTTTGCAGCAGGAATTAAGTTAGGAAAGGATTAGGATAGGATAAGGTTTGGATAAGATAAGGTAGTTTGGATAATGTTTTGGATAATTCTCCTTCTTTGTAGCTAATTCCTATCTTCTTTGACTTTAATTATTTCTTCAACTCTTTTGCACATTCCTAGCCTCTCTTGAACTTCAAATTCGTCCATCCATCTTGCTCCATACTTGTGATCTCCATTCCAAGCCCAAAACTACTCTAAAATGCTCAAAATTGCACCTTTTTGCCAACTTTGCTTCTTGGACCTACAAACACACGAAAATGACTTAAGACACCATAATAAGCAACAAATAACTAAGTAAATGCAAGAAAACACACTAACTAAATCGTATAAATATGCTCCTATCAAATTTCCCCACACTTAGCTTTTGCTAGTCCTCGAGCAAAACAAAACAACAAAACAAAACCTAAACCTTCCAACGATCACCTCAGGGGTTTCCAATGGAACATAACATATTAAAAATCATTACTCACATAGATTTTAGTTATCCTTACTCTCGAGCACATACTTAATCATAGTTACTACTCACTAGCTCGCATCTAATCAATTAAAACAACTTTTTGAATGTAGTAACATGCCTTAGTAACATGCCTTAGAGAATACCTCAATTCCTTACTAGATATGCACTCAATTTTCACTCAGATTTTCGGACTACACTCCCTATTCTAGGTATATGTGAGAAGATTAATGTAAACATGAAAACGAACACTCACATATGTTTATAACAAAGAAAGCAATTTCTGGAGTTATTAAGCATGTATAGATATGATCTCATGAATGGAATGCTACTACTTAGACGCGAGAACCAAGGATACCATATGCTCATACCAATCCCAAACTCCACATATTGAAACACATAACAATCAAGATAGAAGTCAAACGGTTGTAACAGGGCTAAGGGTACTGGCTAACAAAGAAAGGTAAGGAAAACAAACGTTCTTAAAGCAATAGCAAGCAAAGTAATGAATATGACACTTAGAACTCCCTTTTTTAAACGCAACCACAAACTTTGATACATAAGGGGAAGATCACACATACTTAGGGCCGAATTCAACTTTTTGGACCCTTTCTTCAACAACCAACACTTGTGAGCTTAATCTCACTTATTTCGAACACTTTTCACACTTTTTCACATACTTTTCTTTTCCTTTTCTTTCTCTCACGAATTTTCTTCTTTTTTTTTTCTTTTCTTCTACCCGTGCCCTTCTTGTTTGTTTTGGCACACAACATTGTACAACCTTCCCCCACACTTATTTTTCTGCAAATTGTAGATCAAAAGGAATTCCTCTAAGTCATGCTTCACTATTCTTTAAGAACAAGGGTATGGATAGTCCTATTCTAGGCTAGGTAAGGATAATGTGGGCTAACAAAGAAAATAGGCTAATTATGGCTCAAAAGGGGTTAAACCTACAATACATATGCAAAGGGTTAAGGCTTTTTGGCTCTGGTTTAACTAAACAACTTCATCTTGTTATTTGTTATGCACTCAATTTTATGCTTTGAATGAAACGGGCATGAGTTCTAGTATTTGGAACTAAAGTGATGAAACGCATTCTAAGTAGCAACCAAGCAAAGAAATAATGAGATCATGCAACGACTTTAGAAAACAAAGAATGTCAAGATGAATAACTCTCCAAAGAACATATAGGCTGAAGTCTCTCAGGGTTGTAGCATTAGTTTGAGTTTCTTCCTTCAAGCATGTTACAAAAACTAATTTTATCCTTTTTGTGGTTACATGTGAATTCATGAATGTCAACTATAACCAAGCATAAACCAAAGAGCATATCAAACTTCAATCTATGTTTGTAACTTTCTTTAACAGTTATGTAATTAAAAACCAAATCCTCATCATTGTGTTGGAAGGTACCCTAAGACACAAACACAAAAACGACTCTAAAAACGACTCTTTTTGGTATTTTTCAAAACCTTTTTAAATTTTTTTTCAAATTTTCGTATTTTTACTTCAAGACATAAAAACACATCAAAACACACTAAAAACACTCAAAAATAGTGAAAACAACATTAGAAATGCTAGGTGGTAAAAACCCACGAATTTTCAACAAAAACACTTTGTTTACCCCCCCACACTTAAACCAAACATTGTCCTCAATGTTTCAAACATAGACTCACACACAAGCAAGCAAACAACACAACTAACAAACAAGCAAGCAAACAACACAACTAACAAACATGACAAAGATGGCAAAGTAAAAGCAATAAAGAGTAGGGTTTAGAAATGCAAATCTGGTTGTGGAGCCGGAGATTCCTAGATCTTCTTTATTGGCATGGGTTGCCTCCCAAGAAGCGCTTGCTTTAACGTTTTCCAGCCGGACGAACCTTCCTTCTATTCTTCAATGGGGCCCACGGCATGAAGGGGTATGTCTTCCACAATGTGCTCCACGAAATGCTCATAGTATGGCTTCAAACGATGTCCATTCACCTTGAATTCTTGCCCCGTCTTCAGACTTTGGATTTGAATTGCACCATGAGGAAAAACATTAGTAATAACAAACGGTCCAGTCTACCTAGAACATAACTTACCTGGAAATAATCGAAGACGGGAATTGAAAAGTAGAACTTTCTGCCCATTGGAGAACATTTTGGTTCGAATCATCTTATCATGAAAGGCCTTCATCTTCTCCTTATAAATTCGCGCATTCTTGTAAGCTTCATTCCTAATCTCCTCAAGCTCATTCAATTGAAGCTTCCTACGAACTCCAGCGACATCTATGTCCATATTGAAGGTTTTGACTGCCCAATGCGCCTTGTGTTCTAATTCAACGGGAAGATGGCATGGTTTCCCATAGATGAGCCGAAATGGGGACATGCCAATGGGTGTTTTGTAGGTCGTACGATATGCCCATAGTGCATCATTCAAGCACGAACTCCAATCCTTCCTCGTTGGCGCAACTGTTTTCTCTAAAATTTGCTTGATCTCACGGTTTGAAACCTCGACTTGCCCACTTGTTTGAGGATGATAAGGTGTAGAAACCTTATGTGTGACATTGTACTTTTTAAGTAACGCCTCAATGGTCCGATTGCAAAAGTGAGAGCCTCCATCGCTGATAAGTACTCGTGGCATGCCAAACCTTGCAAATATGTTAGTTCTAATAAAATTTGCAACCACTTTAGAATCATTAGTTCGGGTGGCTTTTGCTTCCACCCATTTCGAGACATAATCAACCGCAAGTAAAATATATGTAGAACCATGCGATGAAGGAAAAGAACCCATAAAATCAATACCCCAAACATCAAAAATTTCGACAGTAAAGATAGGGGCTTGCAGCATTTGGTCATTTGGGCCTATATTTCCCATTGTTTGGCAACGATCACAAGTCACACAAAAAGTTCTAGCTGTTGGAAGTATGCCCACAAAGCCACTCATTTGATGTAATAGCTTTTGGAATACTTATTGTATTAGACTATTATATGTTTAATGAAGGGCAAAGCTTATTGTTAATCACTATTTATTGTATCATGTGTTTAAGTAATAAGGGAATCCAAGGAATATATTTAATCTAAGAGAGAAGTGATCTAAGTAAGTTAGATTAACGTGACCTTTCTCTTATGAACATTCCTAAAACGTTCATAGCCATAGGATTGCCAATTGGGCATTGACAAAATGCACTAAGGTTAGTATGTGTTATGTTAACTCAAGCGTGAGTATGACTAGTCTCAAGTCATTTAGTGTTGGACACTGAGACAAACACATAGGTGCTCAAAAGGTAATCGAGTACACTAAACAACGATCAAAAGAGAGTTCGAACATACATGTCATGTAAGAACTCGTAAGTTGCAATATGCAAAGTAGTCATTTGACCTGAGGCATCATTGATGTCCAATGGTTAGGTCCTTGATCTTTGATTATGTCAAAGGCATTCCATTGAGAGTGTCCATGACATTGTTGGGGTCAAGCTATCTAGTCATGTAGGCATGTGAATGCACAACAAGGGATCTCTAACCTCCCATGGTGGAAGGTGAATACTCTGAGATATGATTCGAGAGTCTTTGGCCAAAACATACGAATATGATTTAGGAAGCATGTTCCAAATCATATTCAATTGATTCATATAGAGAAGTATCACATTGGATAGTAGACATGAAACAAACTATCACTCAAACAATGTGATCAAGAGTATTGTATTAGAGAATGACCGTATTGCATTGTGATTGTAACTTGATAGGTTCTCCAACCACTTCTACTTAGCTTGGGTAGCCATGACATACTGCTAGGTGTCACTCATGGTTTGTGGAAGCCCTGAGGATTAGCAAACACTAATCTTCATCAAAGGGAGAATTCAAATGTAGTTTCAATTCACAATCGATCGTTAAGAGTAACAATCGTCCACTGCCTCGCTAATTGGAACCTACTGGATCGTACACCGAGTAAGGGTGAAAGTGAAGAAATATAAATGAGATGGATAAGCAATTAAATAGTTTAATTGAGAATGGTCAAGATTAATTAATTAGTTAATTAATCTTACGAAAGGTTCGTATTGGGTTTTTAAGTTGGTTTTGGGTTTCGGGGCCCAAAAGGGTTTTTGGTCCACAAGGCCCATTGAGTTTAGGTTGTGTGACAACTAAAACTAAATGGAAATTAACCCAAAAACAAAGTCAAAACCGGCCTAGGGTGAGGGTTATCAAACTTGGGTTAATTGCAAGTTTACCACTCACATGTGAAGTGGTATAAAAGCATCTTTACAGCTTTTACCTCATTAGGGTTTTCTTGAGACAAAGAAGAGAAATATTTTCTCTCTTTTTCTCCATAGAGGCCGGCCACTTAGGGGAGGGATAGCTAGAAATCTTTCTTCCTCTAAGTCATCCATTTCATCTTCACACCTCATCCTTGGTGTGGAGACTTAGAGACACCAAACCTTTGGTGTTTTTGGAGATCATTTCCTCACATCCTCAAGGAGCAAAGGAGTAACAAGAGGAAGTAAATCACAAGGAAGATCCAAGGAGCTAGGAGGTGTCTTGAAGGCCCTCCACTTGGGTGAATCCCTTGTGTAAACAAGGATGAGCTTCAAGGGTAATGAATCTCAAAATCCTTTCTTCTCTTTAATGTTGTTAAAGAGTCTTGTGGTTCACCATTCACTAGGCTTTGAAAGTCATGGGTTTTAGAATTGTTTTTGAATGCATGCCTACTTTAAAGTGTTGTTAGTTTGCATATGTGTTCAAATATTCTCACATGTTCTTAGCTAGGACAAAATTTTTCCTTCAAGTGGTATCATGAGCCTAGGTCTAGTTTATGGTGAATCCTTTTGGGTTTTGTGTTTTTTCATGTTTTGTGATTTAAATGTTGTAATGTTACAAGCTTTGTTCTCGTTTTTTTTTGAATATAAATTTTGCTTGAAAATTTAGCATCTCAAATGTTGTAGATGTAGTTCATTTAAGCATGAATATTGGAACTAAAATTTGGTGCCATGTATGTGGGGAAATTCGGCCAAATCCAAAGGGTGGATTTTTGGGTTCATGTTTGTCTTGTTAAAAGTGTTTTAAAGTGACTTTTGGAACCCCTATATACCCTAGGATGTTAACCCTCTTTTGAGTAGTGAAAATTTGAGTTTTATTGAGTGAAAATGTTCATGGAGCTCTTATGGGTTTTTTCATGAATGTTCTTCAATGTTCTTGTTGTGTTCTTCATATTCATAATATGAACAAAGTTTGGGAGTTTTTGATTCAAAATTTTCTCGAAGATTTGTTTGAAATTTGTTTGTGATTGGTGATGTAAGTTGATTTGTACTTTTCACTATTCAATCACACTATTCACACATCACCACCATACCAATCACTTTATCAAATTTAAAACTTACACTTCAATCACCCACACACTCTTTACATCACTCTATAACCGGCCACCCTATAAAGTAGGGTACTTTTGGGGCTTTTATGCAATTACATAAAGTTTTGATACTTTTGTGTATTTGCAATTTGACCCAAAAGTTTACGTTTTTACGTAAAGGCCCAAAATCACTAAAGGACAAATTGTTTTGCTCCTTTAAAGTTTTTGTGATAGTTGAAATAATTTTGGGTTCTAGTTGTAAATACATGAAGTTGTGAACTCTTGTGTTTTTACAAAGTGACCCCAAAAGGTTTGTGTTTTAACATTGTGGCCCAATAGTTGTGGTCATTGTTTTTCGGCCCAAATGATGATGAGAACAAAATGGTTTTGTCTCTTTAATGAGAATTGGATTTTCATTTCATTTAGTTCCATTTAAATCAATTCTATGAATCCGAAAACCAATTGTTTAAGTTGCTTTCTTAGTTAATGTGATTGATTAAGAAAAGGGTGATTATGAACCAAAGGCCTCCATAATTGAGCTATGTGATTGGCCGCTTTACATTATGAATGTTTGGGTTAAGTAGTTTAGATTTGAATGTAATTTGATTAGTTCAAATGTGTTGTAAAAGGGCATAAGTCCCTCCAATTTGTTGTAAAAGGGCATAAGCCCTTCTCTTTATTTCAAGTATTCCTTTTTGTTTATTTGTATGCAAATTGGAATAGTTGGGTCCAACGCCCAATAGGAAATGACGGTTTAATTAGATTAAACGCGTAATTAAAATCAACAACTACCTACCTTAGACCCAAGGTCCAACACAAGGCTCGTGTTGGATCAAATCAAATGGTTCATAATCATCCTAAGTCCTTTTAATAAGATTAAAATGAATTTTGATGTAGCCCAACACTACTCCCTCAACAAAACGAATATTAAGTTGATAAGCGAGAGATGCTTTGAACATCTCTTCGTAGGCCTTCCACCGTGACAAGCTCCAATCGTTTGTGACTCATGCACCGTATTCGTCCAGTTCTGGGGTATACAAAGTATGTGCTTACATTCAGGAGAAGCCTATAAACATATGATGAAGTGAAGGTAGGCAACGAGTATGGTCAATATGATATTCTTCTGAGGCCATTCTTGAACCCCTACTTTAACTAGCATGGTGGGAATGACTTAACTAAGTGCAATGGTGCCAATATGATATTCTTCTGAGGCATCATTCTCCAGAGGCCAAATTAGAAGGGTAATTACAAAAGTTGTAAATGGCTAAAGCGTTATCCTCTCATCATTATTGTTGCTAGCCAATATGATATTCTTCTGAGGTGGGCTTGGTAATGGTGAGCCTCCCATAACCCGCTAAGAGTTCAACATAACTCTCAGATTCCAATGAGGGATGTGGAATTTGCCAAAAATAGTGGGTGGTACTATTTGATTTAAGACCCAATCAAGTAGTTTTAAAAATCAACAATCTAATACGATTTCTGTTATGTTATGTAGTTAACAACATGCCTAAAATTACACCTACCATTATACTTGACAAAAGGGGCCTTATGGGCCAACGTTTCCTTGCTTGGTATCATCACATTGAGAATGTCCCAAAGATGAATGACATATCGTATGTGCTCAAGCAATCCCCTCCTCATATACCTCCTACGAAACTAGCTTCAAAGGAGGAGTGTGAAAATTATACTAGACATTATGAGGATGACTTACAAGCCAAATGCTTAATCCTTACTTCACTTAGTGAGGAGCTTAAGAAGCTACATGAGCACATGGACACTTCTTGTGCCATGGTTGATAGTTTGCATAAGATGCATGACATTGAGACAAGTAATGTACGATTCTCAAATGTTTGTAGTCTATTGAATGCCAAAAAGGCAAAGGGGACATCTGTCCAAAAACATGGACAAAAGATGGAAAGGATCTTTCAAGATCTTGAGAGTTTAGGAACTTCCATCGATGGGAAAATGGCCCAAGACTTTTTCCTTGCATCTCTCTCGGATGATTTCATTAAGTTTATAGTAAACTATAAAATGAATAGATTCGATCATACTTTTACCGAGATGATTGACATGTGCTGTGAGTTTGAACAAAGTTTCAAAAAAGACAGTGGGAGTGAGAATGCAATCACAAGGAAAAGGTTGCATAAGAAGAAGGTAAGAAAATCCAAAGGAACATGCTTTCATTGTGGAAAGGATGAACGTTGGAAGAAGAAATACAGGGTGCGCATTGCAAGCCTAATGACACGAACTTTTGAAGGGACTATTTCTGTCATAGAGAGTGCTTTTACAGTGAGCTCCAATTCCTCGATATTTGATTCAGGCACTAGTCAACATATCTGCAATTCATTGCAAGGACTAACAAGGAGCAGGACACTGCGCAATGGGAAGATGGTTGTGCGAGTTGGGAACTGCACTAAGATCTCTGCAAAAGCAGTAAGCACCTACATGCTTAAACTACCCTCTGGGGAAGTCTTGGAACTTAAAAATTGTTTATATTTTCCTTCATGTATAAAGAATTTGATTTCTGTGTCTATGCTTTTACGAGATGGGCACTCAGTATTGTTTGACAAAATGAGTTGCACTTTATACTTGAACGGTCGTATTGTCTCTCATGGTAATATGATAGAGGGACTTTTTCACCTAGAGACAAGTAGTGGGATGCACTGTATTGACAGCGGGAATACCTCAAAACCCAAAAGGGCTAGAGAAGAAGTTAACCGAGTTAAGCTTTGGCATTTTAAACTTGGACATATAAACCAAGATAAGATTCGCATGATGTCGAAAGACGGATATTTCAGCTCATTAGGTAATGACCAAATGGGCGCTTGTGAATCTTGTTTACTGGGAAAGATGTCTAAATCTCCATTCACTGGGAAAGGAGAGCGAGCCAAAGAACTACTAGGGTTAATCCACACAGATGTATGTGGACCTATGTCCACTGCAGCACGAGGAGGGTTCTCCTACTATATCACATTCACCGATGATCACTCTCGGTTTGGCTATGTGTATCTTATGAAGTACAAGTCAGAATCCTTTGAAAAGTTCAAAGAGTTCAAGAATGAAGTGGAGAACCAAACTGGGAAACAGATAAAGACCCTAAGATCGGATCGAGGGGGTGAATATCTGAGTAATGAATTCCTAGACTACCTCAAGGAGTGTGGAATAGTATCACAGTGGACTCCACCAGGAACTCCTCAACATAACGGAGTTTCTGAACAGAGAAATCGAACCTTGATGAACATGGTTCGTTCTATGATGAGTTCCGCTGACCTACCAGTTTCATTCTGGGGATATGCCTTACAAACAGGAGCTTGATAGGAGTATATTTATGCGACTTAGTTAGCTTGTTTTCATGCATTAATGTAAGGGGATAGTGATGTTTACTGATTGGTGCGTTGTGTTCCCTATGGTTCATGTAAATTCGCCCACCATCGGGGATTGGCTTGGGTACCTGCACCAAAGAAGGGAACCACCTATCAATTTTAATGGGAATTGGAATTGGATTAGGTGGCCTACCTATGTGCTGTGATGAAGTGGCAGCATTGTGAACATTTTTCCCCGTGGTGCTTTCAGCCAATTTGGGCATTTTGAGGGTAGTGGCCGTATGGTCCTCGTGCTCCACTCCAATTCCCTCGTCTTGTATGGTTCTTGATGCATCATTTGTGCTTGGTGCTGAACGGTCCAGCCCTATCTTTTTTATTTTATCAATGGAAAAACAAGAATGAACAACATTAGGATTCTCAACAGACTTAGAAACATTAAATTTAATCTTATCGCCACCAAACTTCATAGTTAACGTCCTCTTGGCCACATGAATCTTGGTTTGGGGTGTTTTCATGAAAGGTCTTCCAAGTAGATGATATGAGCATATTTATGCGACTTAGTTAGCTTGTTTTTATGCATTAACATCCTTAGTTCTTAGTTAATTTTGTATTTTAAGCTATTTTCGTGTGTTTGTAGGTTCTAAGTGTCAAAATGGCAAAAAGAAGCAATTTGGAGCATTCTAGAGCATTTTTGGGCCAAGATTGGGTAGTGCAAGCATGGAGGCAAGTTGATGGACGAAATTGAAGATACAAAGGCTTGAAATCAGCTAAAAAGAGGGAAGAAAGAAGTCAAAGATAAAGAAGATAAGGAATCAGCTATAAAGAAGGGGAATTATCTAAAACATTATCCAAACTACCTTATCTTATCTTATCCTAATCTTATCCTATCCTGTTTTCAGCTACAAAAGAGATTTAATTTTAGTTTAGGAGACTTAAAACCTGATTTCTAGAAGTCCTATCCCTTGTCCTACAAAAGTGGCGCCCCAAACCCTTCTAGAAACCCCGAAATCTGTCATAAAACACATTCTTTCTAGAACCCTAAAAAAGTGCCGCACCTAAACCCTTCTAGAATCCTTCTTCCTTGCCTTGCAAGGCATTCCCTGCCCTTATCCTCTCAGCCGTGCATCCCTATCCTTTTCTCACTTGGATTCTAATTTAATTAGCCTATTTCCTTGTGGATTTGGGTTCTACAAATCCTTTTCAGAAATTATTCCTTAATTTCTGCTAAGTCCAAGTCCTAAACGGATTTCCCTAGGGTTTGCCAGGCTATATATACATATTTCCAAGCCTTGCCGCACACCACCACCCATCCATACGAATTCTACACACCATCTACCATAACTCACCTACATCCATCCACCACACACAAGAGCTTTAAACTCAGGAAATCCCTCTTGTGCCGCAGCTTTGCAAGGAAGGAAGGAAGAAATCTGGAGCGTTTCTAGGTGTTTTCTATCTTTGTCTCAATGTTTAATTTAAGTTTTCTTTGTTTGCTTGTGGACATGAGGAACTAATTTCTTTACAGTTAGAGGTGAATTTGAAGCCATGATTATATGTTATATATGAATTGATTACGTCCAGTTATTGTTTCTTAAGACTAGAATGTGATTTGCTTAACTGAGTTATTAAAACTTGTTTGTGTGTGTTAATTAGGGGTCGACACTTAATTGGCATGCATAAATTTGATGCTAGGATTTAAGTGAGTTTCACATAATCGTTACAAACTTATGTTCACAAGTAGTAAAGGTTGCTGGTACAATCGTGTTAAGTTCAATTCTTGGTGTGAGTAACATGATGTCATAATTATGAATGCCTCGTCAATGCTTATGATTCTCATTGAGCATAATGATCTCTGATTGTGTCTCTATTATGATGTCATGTAGGGAAATTGATGAGAATAATTTGGTTGTAGATGAGTTGTCTGTCCAATTCAATGAAATTAGGAGAATCTGAGGGTTAATTAGTGATTGACACGGTTAATCTGGGGCATTGTCATTCGTAATTCAATGAAAACGTAACTAGAAGTCAAGTTATATGCATATAAATCATGTGTGGATAAGGAAACCTCTAGCTAGTTCACCATCCATCCTAAAAACCCAATTTCGTCTAAATCTGCCTAGTTTAAAGTCTTTGTTTGTTTTAGTTTAGTTTCACTCTAAAACCAATCCCCCTTCACTTGTTTGAGTCTAATTAGTTAGAATCTGTCTTAGTTCGTGTTTTTGTGTGTTTTGAGTCAAATTTAATTCCATTTTCGTCCAAAGTTGTGTCTAGTGTCTAGAATCTGTCCAATTAGTGTTTTTAAGCAGTTTTGAGTATTTTGAACCTGTTTTGAATCTTACTAGTCTATTTAGAGTCTTTTGAGTGTTGTTTTGCTTATTTGAGTCAGTTTGTGTTAGATTAGCAAGCCCTCCTAATCCCCGGTCCAGAACGATCCCTACTTGCGTTTATACTACAATTGATAACAAGAGGGTTTAATTTATGTGCTTAACTTTAATCACATCAGAGCTTATTTCCTAAATAGAGTGCCTTCCAAGTCAGTTCCATAAACACCATATGAGATATGGCATGGCAAAAGAACAAATCTTAATCATATTAAGATTTGGGGTTGTTCGGCTTACGTAAAAAGGCTTAAAGCAGACAAGCTTGAAGCAAGGTCTGTTAAGTGCTATTTTGTGGGGTATTCCAAACAGACTTTGGGATACGAATTCTATCATCCTGACGACTAGAAAGTCTTTGTCGCCAGAATAGATATGTTCCTTGAGGACGAATTCGTTCTCAATGGAAGTAGCAAGAAAACGATAGAATTAAAGGAAATTCCTAATGAACCACAAACAAGTATTCAACAGACGGACAACCATGTTCCTGAACCCCTAGCTCCACGTAGATCTGAAAGGGTCAGCAGGCCACCTCAAAGGTATGGCTTGGATAATGACTTTGGGGAATTGCACCTTCTAGGTGACAATGACACAAAGGAGGACCCTAGAGACTACACTGAAGCAATGTCCGACATTGATTCAAAGAGATGGCAAGAGGCCATGAAATCCGAGATGGATTCCATGTATCAAAATCAGGTCTGGACTCTTGAAGACCCTCCAGAAGGTATAGTACATGTTGGAAACAAATGGGTATTCAAGAAGAAGATAGGCGTTGATAGGAACGTGGAGACTTATAAGGCTAGATTAGTAGCCAAGGGTTACAGGCAACGAGAAGGGATTGACTATGAAGAAACCTTCTCTCTTGTAGCCATGATTAAGTCCATTCGGATTTTGCTTGCTATAGCTGCGTACCATGATTATGAGATATGGCAAATGGACGTGAAGACGGCCTTTCTGAATGGCTACCTAGAGGAAGAGCTCTATATGACTCAACCCGAAGGTTTTGTATCCAAGTCTGAAAAGACTAAGGTATGTAAGCTTCAAAGGTCCATTTATGGACTTAAGCAAGCCTCCAGGAGCTGGAATATTCGTTTTGACACTGAAATCAAATTGTTTGGCTTTACTCAAAACGAAGACGACAATTGTGTTTATCAAAAGGTCGTTGGGGATGCAGTTGTATTCCTAGTGTTATATGTAGATGACATATTACTATTCAGGAATGACACTGCAGTACTTTCTTATGTAAAAGTGTGGTTGTCCAAAACCTTCCACATGAAAGATTTGGGAGATGCATCTTATGTGCTTGGGATAAAGCTCTATAGTGATAGATCTAGAAAATTAATTGGATTATCCCAATCTATGTACATAGATAAGGTGCTAAGTAGGTTCCAGATGGAACAATCTAAGAAAGGTTTTCTTCCTGTCAGACATGGAATTCACCTTTCTAAGTCCATGGAACCTAAAACACCTGAAGAAATACGACAGATGAGTGATATTCCTTATGCTTCCGCCATAGGAAGTCTCATGTGTGCCATGATATGCACAAGGCCTGATATCGCATATGCTGTGAGCATTACTAGTCGATATCAATCTAACCCAGGATCAGAACACTGGGTAGCTGTTAAGACGGTCCTTAAGTACTTCAGAAGAACTAAGGACATGTTCCTCGTTTACGGAGGAGCGACAGAGTTGCGAGTAGAAGCCTATACAGATGCAGATTTCCAATCTGACGTCGACGATAGAAGTTCCAACTCCGGATATGTGTTCACTCTGAATGGTGGGGCTGTCAGCTGGAAAAGCAAGAAACAATCTGTAATTGCTGATTCCACGACAGAGGCTGAATATGTCGCTGCAGTTGAAGCCGGCAAAGAAACGTTTTGGATGAAGAAGTTCATTACTGAACTTGGAGTGGTTCCAACCATTACATCACCAGTAACTTTGTACTGTGACAATAGTGGGGCGATAGCTCAAGCCAAGGAACCCAGGGCTCATAAAAAAAACAGGCATTTTGACAGACGCTTTAATATCATTAGAAGATATGCTGCCGAGGGGAAAGTCAACATCCTCAAGGTTGCCTCAGCCGATAACGTAGCAGATCCACTGACGAAGCCAATGTCTCAAATCCAACTTGACCGCCATATGAAAAGATGGGTATTAGATACATGGGAAGGTGGCTTTGAATGCAAGTGGGAGGTTGTTGGAAGTATGCCCACAAAGCCACTCATTTGATGTAATAGCTTTTGGAATACTTATTGTATTAGACTATTATATGTTTAATGAAGGGCAAAGCTTATTGTTAATCACTATTTATTGTATCATGTGTTTAAGCAATAAGGGAATCCAAGGAATATATTTAATCTAAGAGAGAAGTGATCTAAGTAAGTTAGATTAACGTGACCTTTCTCTTATGAACATTCCTAAAACGTTCCTAGCCATAGGATTGCCAATTGGGCATTGACAATCCACTAAGGTTAGTATGTGTTATGTTAACTCAAGCGTGAGTATGACGAGTCTCAAGTCTTTTAGTGTTGGACACTGAGACAAACACATAGGTGCTCAAAAGGTAATCGAGTACACTAAACAACGATCAAAAGAGAGTTCGAACATACATGTCATGTAAGAACTCGTAAGTTGCAATATGCAAAGTAGTCATTTGACCTGAGGCATCATTGATGTCTAATGGTTAGGTCCTTAATCTTTGATTATGTCAAAGGCATTCCATTGAGAGTGTCCACGACATTGTTGGGGTCAAGCTATCTAGTCATGTAGGCATGTGAATGCACAACAAGGGATCTCTAACCTTCCATGGTGGAAGGTGAATACTCTAAGATATGATTCGAGAGTCTTTGGCCAAAGTATATGAATATGATTTAGGAAGCATATTCCAAATCATATTCAATTGATTCATATAGAGAAGTATCACATTGGATAGTAGACATGAAACAAACTATCACTCAAACAATGTGATCAAGAGTATTGTATTAGAGAATGACCGTACTGCATTGTAATTGTAACTTGATAGGTTCTCCAACCACTTCTACTTAGCTTGGGTAGCCATGACATACTGCTAGGTGTCACTCATGGTTTGTGGAAGCCCTGAGGATTAGCAAACACTAATCTTCATCAAAGGGAGAATTCAAATGTAGTTTCAATTCACAATCGATCGTTAAGAGTAACAATCGCCCACTGCCTCGCTAATTGGAACCTAATGGATCGTACACCGAGTAAGGGTGAAAGTGAAGAAATATAAATGAGATGCATAAGCAATTAAATAGTTTAATTCAGAATGGTCAAGATTAATTAATTAGTTAATTAATCTTACGAAAGGTTCGTATTGGGCTTTTAAGTTGGTTTTGGGTTTCGGGGCCCAAAAGGGTTTTTGGTCCACAAGGCCCATTGAGTTTAGGTTGTGTGACAACTAAAACTAAATGGAAATTAACCCAAAAACAAAGTCAAAACCGGCCCAGGGTGAGGGTTATCAAACTTGGGTTAATTGCAAGTTTGCCACTCACATGTGAGGTGGTATAAAAGCATCTTTATAGCTTTTACCTCATTAGGGTTTTCTTGAGATAAAGAAGAGAAATATTTTCTCTCTTTTTCTCCATAGAGGCCGGCCACTTAGGGGAGGGATAGCTAGCAATCTTTCTTCCTCTAAGTCATCCATTTCATCTTCATACCTCATCCTTGGTGTGGAGACTTAGAGACACCAAACCTTTGGTGTTTTTGGAGATCCTTTCCTCACATCCTCAAGGGGCAAAGGAGTAACAAAAGGAAGTAAATCACAAGGAAGATCCAAGGAGCTAGGAGGTGACTTGAAAGCCCTCCACTTGGGTGAATCCCTTGTGTAAACAAGGATGAGCTTCAAGGGTAATGAATCTCAAAATCCTTTCTTCTCTTTAATGTTGTTAAAGAGTCTTGTGCTTCACCATTCACTAGGCTTTGAAAGTCATGGGTTTTAGAATTGTTTTTGAATGCATGCCTACTTTAAAGTGTTATTAGTTTACATATGTGTTCAAATATTCTCACATGTTCTTAGCTAGGACAAAATTTTTCCTTCACTAGCATCCTTAAAGATCGTAGGCAAATAAAATCCACATTCTAACACTTTAAGGGTTGTGCGTTGTGTGCCAAAGTGTCCCCTGCATGCATAAGTGTGACAGAAAGTTAAAATTGAGTTAAACTCCGAATTATGCACACACCTACGTATAATCTGATCGGGGCAGTACTTCCACAAGTATGGATCATCCCAAACATAAAACCGTGCATCTTTCTTCAATTTATCACCTTGTTGCTTGTTTAGGGTGTTTGGAACTTGTTTAGTAACCAAATAGTGAACTAAATCGGCATACCATGGCACACTTACCTTAATGGACAGCAGCTGCTCATCTGGAACCGTCTCAGGGATGGGAATTGGGTCTTCTTCACGCACTAATCTGCTTAGGTGGTTAGCCACTACGTTTTCAACTCATTTCTTGTCCCAGATTTCGATATTGAACTCTTGAAGTAGGAGCATCCATCGAATAAGCCTTGGTTTAGCCTCCTTCTTCGTAAGTAAGTATTTTAAAGCTGCGTGATCAGAGTAAATAATGACTTTAGTACCAAGTAAATATGAACGAAACTTATCTAAAGCAAAGACAACGGCAAGAAGTTTTTTTTCCGTGGTAGAGTAGTTCAATTGAGCATCGTTCAAGGTCCTTGAGGCATAGTAGATGACGTGCAGATTCTTGTGCTTTCTTTGTCAGCCCCTAATGCATAGTTGGAAGCATCGCACATTAGCTCAAACGGAAGACTCCAATCTGGCGGCATAATGATTAGTGCCGTGGTTAGCATCTTTTTGAGTTGGTTAAAAGCCTTCTCACATTCCTCGTCAAACTTGAAAGCTACTTCCTTTTGAAGGAGACGGCACAAAGGTTGAGAAATCTTCGAAAAATCCTTGATGAATCGCCTATAGAATCCTGCATGACGAAGAAACAAACGAACCTCTCTAACCGAAGTAGGAGAAGGTAAGTAACGTACAAGATCTATTTTTGATTTATGAACCTCAATTCCCCTTTCTGAAATGATATGCCCTAAAACTATGCCTTGTTTAACCATTAAGTGACATTTTTCCCAATTTAACACAAGGTTACTTTCAACGCATCGTTGCAAGATTAATGTGAGATTTTCCAAACAACCGTCAAAGAAATCACCAAATACACTAAAGTCATCCATGAAAACCTCAATAATCTTCTCAACAAAATTAGAAAAGATACTTACCATGCATCTTTGAAATGTGGCAGGTGCATTGGATAAACCGAATGGCATGCGACGATAGGCAAAGGTACCAAAAGGGCACGTGAAAGTGGTCTTTTCTTGGTCGTCCGGGGCTATGACAATCTGATTATATCCCGAATAGCCATCAAGAAAACAATAAAAAGAATGACCGGCCAACCTTTCAAGCATTTGATCAATGAACGGCAAAAGGAAGTGGTCCTTTTTTGTGGTGGCGTTGAGCTTCCTATAATCGATGCACACTCTCCAACCTATTTGGATACGGGTTGGCACAAGCTCATTCTCGGCATTCTTCACCACAGTGACTCTGGATTTCTTTGGAACAACTTACACCGGTGAAACACAACGGCTATCCGAAATTGGATAAATCACTCCACAATCAAGAAGCTTAATAATCTCCTTTTTCACAACTTCCATCATTGGAGGGTTGAGTCGGCGTTGAGCCACTCTAGTTGGTTTAGCCCCCTCCTCTAGAAGTATGCGATGCATGCATGTTGTAGGGCTAATTTCCTTAATGTCGGCCAATGTCCATGCAATGGCTATTTTGTGCTCTTTCAACACACGAATCAACTTCTCATCCTCTATTACCGTGAATGATGCAGAGACAATGACGGGCAACGTCTCTTCATCGCCCAAGAAGACGTACTTTAAATGATCCGGCAATGGCTTAAGTTCAAGAGTAGGGGCCCGAATCACAGAAGGTAACAACGTATTAGTAGAAATGGGAATTGGAATTGGGTTAGGAGGCTTACCACGATGTTGTGTGATGCGATGTAAAACAGCACACAAATTAAACCCTCTTGTTGACAATTGTAGTATAGATGCAAGTAGGGATCATTCTAGACCGGGGATTAGGAGGGCTTGCTAAAACCTCTAAACTGACTTTAAAACCCAAAAAGAAACTTAAAAACACTTAACTAGACTCTATAGACCCAATACAAACTGAAAAGACTCAAAACTAACTAGAAAGACTCAAAACAGCACAAAACAATGAATTAGACTCAAAACTGACTCTAGGGAGTTATTTGGATGAAAATTAACTTGAACTTGACTCAAAACACTTAAAAACACAAATTGGACAGATTCTAACCTAATTAACACAACAAAGTAAAGGGGGATTCGATTTTGGACGAAAATAAAGTAAAACAAAACAGAAACTAGAACTAGACAGATTTGCACGAAATTAGGTATTTTGGATGGATGATGGACTAGCTAGAGGGTCTTTCTCCACACATGACATACTTGCAAACAAAACGATTTCCAGTTGCTTTTCAATAAACCATGAATTCTCAACGCCCCAGATTAACCGTGAATTGCACTAATTAACCCTCAGATTTTCCTAATTTCATTGAATTGGATGATTGCATACAATAACCCAAAGCATTCTCCACAAGTTCCCTACACGAATTGCATAATAGAGATACGACTAAAGATCATTAAGTTCTATGAAAATCATAAGCATTGACAAGGCACTCATAACTATGAATTGCATGATACTTATACCAGGAATTTACTTAACACGATTGTGACTAGCAACCTTCACTACTTGTGAATATAAGTTCATAACGATTAGGTGAAAATCCCTTATATTCTAGTATCAAATTCATGCATGCAAACTAAGTTGGCCACCCCAATCAACATACAAGAATAAGTTTTGAATCAAACAGTTAAGCAAATTGAATTCACAATTTATGAAATCACAACTGAAGGTAATCAATTCATATTGCAAGTATCTTCATGGCTTTGAATGTCCCCCTAGCCAAAAGGGCTTAGTTCCTCATAATCGCAAAACAAAGATACATAAACTTAGACATTGCAAACAAAAGAATGAAAACACCTAAGAATGTTCCAGCAATCCAATCTTGAATGGCAAGCACTCCAAGGGTCTTCCTTCTTCTCTTTGCTGCGGCACAAGGTGTTGGAGATGGTTTGAAGGGTTGTTTCTGGTGGTGAACAGATATAGGTGAGTTATGGTGAAGGGTGGATGGTGGATTTTCGGCAGAAATTGTGTAGAGAGATTTAAATGGTGCAACAAGCTTTATTTAAAGGGCTAGGGTACTCAGAAAATAATAGGAAAGGTTCAATACTCAAATATTTTGGTTCCACAATTTAATAGGTAAGAAAGAATCAGAAAATCAAAGAGAAATAGGAATGTGAAATTTGGCAGAATATGTAGGAGAGAAAAGGAATGTGTTTCAAAAGGTCAGAAATTAAGAGAGAAAGGGAAAGAAGGTGTGGCATTGATTTGTAAGAGAAAGGGGAAGTATTTTTGGGCAGAAAATAGGCAAGAAAACCTCTCCCTTGTGCAGCAAGGATTGAAACAAAAGGGGAATGTGTTAGGCACGGTTTTAGGCTTCTAGAATGAGTAATTAGGCAACCTACATGTTTTGGAAAACCCAAAAATGGAAACCTCCACAAATAGAAACTTGCACAAATGGAAACCTTCAGAAATAGAAACTTCCAACTTTAGAAACCTTGGCTTCCAATTTTCAACTCTTCATTCTTCATTTGATCCTAAGCTCATTTGATCTTCAATTTCGTCCATCCACTTAGCTCCAAGCATGTGCAATCCATTCCAAGCCCAAAACTGCTCCAAAAGGCACCAAAATGCACTTTCTAGCTCCTTTAGCCCTTAGAACCTAAAAACACACGAAAATGGCTTAAAATACTAAAATAACTAAGAACTAACAACCTAAATGCAAGGAAACAAGCTAACTAAGTGATGTAAATATGCTCCTATCATTGTGGCAATGAGTCAAAGGCAGCCACAATCTCAGCTTGTTCTTCATTAGGTACGGCCAGATTGGGCTTCATTCTAATTCCTTGTGCAATTGTTGTTTCAAGGGGATCTTCGTCCAACGAGTCAAGGAATACCTGTGCCAATGAATCAAATACATCAATAGAAAAGCAAGAATGATCGTCTTTAGGGAATTTAATAGCTTCAGAAATGTTAAAATCAATAATCTCCCCATCAAATTCCATTGTTAAAGTCCATTTGAACACGTCGATCTTGGTGCGTGCTGTTTTCATGAAGGGCCTCCCAAGTAGGATCGCCAATGGGGTGATATTGGGTGAATCCTCCATCTCTAAAACATAGAAATCTGCTGGGAATATCAAGTTATCCACCTGCACCAAAACATCTTCCAAAACTCCTTTCGGATATGCCTTAGAACGATCGGCTAATTGAATTATAACACCATCGTTTTTAAGCTCACCTAAATTCATAGATGCATAAATTGAGTAAGGCATGACATTAATTGAAGCTCCTAAGTCTAACAAAGCATGTTCAAACTTAGTATTGCCAATAACGCAAGGAATTGTAAAACTACCGGGATCTTTGCATTTAGGGGGTAATTTCCTTTGCAAAACAGCAGAGACATTCTCACTTACCTGCACAACTTCTTTGTTCGAAATTCTCCTCCTTGTTGTACAAAGTTCTTTCAAAAACTTAGCGTACCTTGGAACTTGCTTAATTGCATCAAGGAGAGGTATATTGACTTGCACTTTCCTAAATGTTTCCAGAATGTCTTTCTCGTTCTCTTCCTCCTTTGATTGCCTAAACCTGCTAGGAAAGGGTGCATTTAGTGGAATATAACTTGAATAATTCGATTTTGGACTTACCTTGGTGGTTGGGGACGGTTTAGGATTGGAATGTGGCTGCGGCAAGGGTTAGTCCACCCTTGCCGTGGGTTTGGTTGAAGGAAAATTTGTGAAAAACATGTTCATTTGAGCAACATGTATGGCATGCAATTAACATTTAAAGGCGGAATCATGCTTGTATGCACTCAAAACAAAACATTACCCATGAAATTCAAAGCCTAGTAGTTATGGTGAACCATGACTCAACTCAAATCTTAAAGAAAGGAGTTGAGAAACTTTTATAACTTTGAAGCACCTCTTTCCTTAGCAAAGGTTAATCACCCATGTGAGGGCCTTCTTTCCTTTGTCTCCTTGCTCCTTGGCTCCATGGATATGGATGGAAGAATTGATTTTCCAAAAGTCCCCAAGGTAGGAGACCTCTAATTTTCGACACCAAGGATGGTGAAGGAAGAAGATGAGTGACCTTGGAGGAGGAAGGATTGCTAGCTAATCCCCTCCAAGGGGGCCGGCCTCCGAAAGAGAAAGGGAGAGACATGTTCTCTCCAATTTTCTCCAAAAGAAACCCTAATGATGAAATGGCTATAAAGTTGCCTTTATACCACATCACAATGGAGTGGCAAACTTGCAATTAAGCCAAGTTCACTACCCCTCTCTATATGGCCGGCCACTTAAGGGTTTATTGGGCTTTCAAGCCCTTTGTGTTTTCAAGTTATCATACAACTTGAGCTAATGGGCTTGACATTCAAATCCCATTGGGCCTTGCGGCCCAAAACTAACCTGAGGTCTATAACGAACTTATTCGTTTGATTAATTAACATATTAATTAATCTTAGCCATATATAATTAAACCATTTAATTATCCTTACTCATCTCTGTTGTATCCTTCAATCATTACCTTACACGGTGTGCGATCCATTAGGTTCTTTTTAGTGAGGCAGTGGGCGATTAGAACTCTTACTAATCGATTGTGAATTGAAACTTACTTTCAATTCTCCCTTTAGTGATTATACATCTTTAGGGCTTCCACAAGCCATGAGTGACACCTAGCAGTATGTCATGGCTACCCAAGCTAATCAGAAGAGGTTGGAGAACCTATTCAGTTTGGGATTACAATGCAATACGGTCTTTATCTAATACAATACTCCTGACCACATTGTTCGGTTTGATAGTTTATTCATGTCTACTATCCAATGTGATTCTCTTACTTATATGATTACCTTGAATGTGATTTGGAACGACTTCCTAAATCTCATTCATACTCTGGTCATAGATTCTTAATCATATCATAGAGTATTCTCCCTCAACATTTGAAGGTTAGAGATCCCTTGTTGCGCATTCACTTGCCTCCATGGCTAAGTGGCTTAACCCCAATTATGCGGTGGACACCCTCTGACGGAGTGACTTTGACATAACCAAAGATCAAGGACCTAACCACAAGACAACTATGATGCCTCAGGCCAAAGGACTACTTTGCATTATCCTGACCAGGAGTTCTCATGTGACATGAGTATGAGAACTTCTCGTTGATCGCGTTCAGTGGACTCATTCTCTATTGAGCACCTATATACTTGGCTTGGTGTCAGTCACACCATTGACTCGAGACCAGTCACTCTCCCTAAGAGAAGACATAGGACGTACTGATCTTAACGGACTGTCAATGCCCAATTGGCAATCCTATGATCAGGAACTTTTAGGATATGTATTCGAAAGAGAATGGTCTCATGAATCTAACTTCTTTAGATCACATTCTCCCTATTACATATTCCTTGGACTTATCGTTTAAGCATATAACATTTTGATCCTCAATATGACCAGATTTGGGTGGTTGTGGCTCAGTTCCAATTTCTTTTCTACTTCTCAACATAATGGCCTTGGCGGATTCAAATCCTCCCTTTGGATCCACCACGGTTGAGCTAGGAAGTTTGCCTTGTTCTCGGAATTACCCTAGGAACTCTAAAATCTACCCTCCTTGCTTCTCCAACTCATCCACCTTTTTGTCTCTATTTTGCTTGCTCTGCGACATAGAGGTTAGTAATTGAAAAATCTGATCATTATCAACGGACGAACCTGATTTGGTTTGGGCAGGTTGTGCTTGGGGTTGTGTGGGTGCGTATGGTTTTGAATAGAACCAGGGATGTTGCTGCCTAAATCCACTTTGTTGTTATTGTTGTTGAGGCTCCCTCCACTTGAAATTTGGATGATCTCTCCAGCCCAGATTGTAAGTGTTGGAGTAAGGATCGTTGCGTGGCTGATTTTGGCTCCCAAAACCCACGGCATTGGCAGATTCCCACCCTCCATTCTCAATCAATTAAGGGCATTGGTCAGTGAGATGTCCTTGCATAAAACATACGCCACAAACACTTGGTCCTTGTATCTTCATTCCTTCGGCCATCTGAGATACAATGGAAGTGAGGTTAGCTAATTGAGATTGAATGTCGGATGTAGAACTTACCTCATTGACTTGCTGCCGTGAAGGGTCTCTTTGTCCAGGGCCCTCGTATTGTTGTGCATTCAACGCTTGGTTGGCGATTAGGATCTTTGCAGCCATTGGTGTTTTGTCAACCAATGCACCTCCCGCTGAAGCATCTAGCATTTGTCACTTAATTGGAAGAAGTCCTTCATAGAAGTATTGAAGTAAAAGTTCTTCTTTCATTTGATGTTGAGGACATGAGGCGACAAGAGCCTTAAAACGCTCATAGTATGCTGGGAATGTCTCTCCTTGGCTTTGTTGAATTCCACTAATCTTATTCCTTAAGAGAATGACTCTTGAAGTGGGGAAGAACTTCTCTAAAAACGCCCTCTTCTTGCTTTCCCCAGAAGTGACCGTTCCAGGTGCTAATTCATAAAGCCAATCTTTAGCCTTTTCCAAAAGAGAGAATGGAAAAGCCTTCATCATCAAAATGTTCCCATCGACATTGATTGGTGTCATGCTCGAACAAACCACTTCGAACTCCTTCAGATGCTTGTTTGGATCTTCCATGGATAGCCCATGGTATTTGGGAATGTGATGCAACAAGCTTGACTTCAATTCGAACTCATCGGTCTTGCCTTGAGCAGCCGCGAGGTATTAAATGTAAAGTGGTGCGGCATTGGCCAACCCCGAGGCTGAAAGTTCCTTGATTGTACGATTGTCCGCTACCATGATTTCTTCTTCTTCTTCGAACTCAGATTCGGCCTCTGAACTTGAACTAGGTTCACTAGGTTCTGGATGCCACCTCTTCCTTCTCAATGTTCGTTTAAAATGGTCGTCAAACTCTAAGATATGCTCACAAACTGTCTGAGAACTTCGAGTCATAAACTAGTACCTAAAACAAGAGAACAAAACAAAATCAGAAAACAAAGTAAAAGAAACACAAAACACACGGCAAACAAGGGATTAGCAATTTTGCTAATCCCTGGCAACGGCTCCAAAATTTGATGTGAAATTTATATGACACTCAAATTAAACCCTATTGATAACAATTGTAGCAAAGATGCAACTAGGGATCGTTCTAGACTAGGGATTAACTAGGGATGCTAATCAATACAATTAAGACTCAAAAACACTAAACTAGACTCTAATGACTCAAAACTAACTTAAAACACTAAAAACAGCAAGAAACAATAAAAAAGACTCAAATCTAGACCTAACAATTGGTTTTGACGAAAATAGAACTTAAAAGACTCAAACAACTAAAAGAAAACAGGTTTTGACTCTAAAAACAAGATTAAATGAAATGGGGGTTGTTTTTGACGAATTTAAAACTTAAAACAGAAACTTTGTATAAAATACTTTATAAAAACGTATTTGATGAATTGAAAAGGGTGAACATATGCATATAAATTGATTTCGAGTTATTCTTTCAACAAACCATGAATGACAATGCCCCAAATTAATTGTGTTGAACTAATTAATTCTCAGATTTCCCTAGACTCATTGAATTGAATGGATGACGCATTACAACCAAATTATTCTTTATTAAGCTCCCTAACTATGAAAAGCATGATAGAGACACGAAACAAAGATCGTTAAGCTTTGTGAAAATCATACGCATTGACAAGGCATTCGTAACTATGAAAAGCATGTTACTCCTGCCAGGAATTTACTTAACGCGATTATGACTAGCAACCTCCACTACTTGTAAATATAAGTTTGTAACTATTAGGTGAAACTCCCTTATATTTTAGCATCAAATTCATGCATGCAAACTAAGTAGGCCTCCTTAATCAACACACAAGAACAAGTTCTTAATAAAACAGATAAGTAAACCACATTCACGATTCATGAAATCATAACTAGAGGAAATCAATTCACATAAAACATATGTCCATGGCTTTGAATTCGCCTTTAACTATAAAGAAGTTAGTTCCTCATGTTCGCAATCAAACAAATATAAATAAAATTAAACATTGAAACAAAGATAGAAAACACCTAGAAAACACTCCAGATTCCTTCCTTCCTTGCAAGTTGCGGCACAAGAGGGTATATGGCTGATTGTAGTGTAGAGATGTGTGAATGATAGATGGTGGTGTGACTGAATGGTGCAGTAAAAGAGTATATTTATAGGGGGAGGTGCGGCACAAACTTTTGGTGTAGGAAAAGGATTGCAAAATGTAGTTTGTGTAGGAAAATAATAACACAATCTTAAGGGGAAAAGGTTATGTAATCCCAGCAGGAAATAGGACATCTAGAAGGTAAAAAACCCAAGGGGTCTAGGACAAAGGTGCGGCTCCTTTATAGGAGAGGATGATGTTCCTAGAAATCAGGTTTTTATGTCTCCTGAACTTGAATTAAAACCCTTTTGCAGCAGGAATTAAGTTAGGAAAGGATTAGGATAGGATAAGGTTTGGATAAGATAAGGATAAGATAAGGTAGTTTGGATAATGTTTTGGATAATTCTCCTTCTTTGTAGCTGATTCTTTATCTTCTTTGACTTGAATTATTTCTTCAACTCTTTTGCACATTCCTAGCCTCTCTTGAACTTCAAATTCGTCCATCCATCTTGCTCCATACTTGTGATATCCATTCCAAGCCCAAAACTGCTCTAAAATGCTCAAAATTGCACCTTTTTGCCAACTTTGCTTCTTGGACCTACAAACACACGAAAATGACTCAAGACACCATAATAAGCAACAAATAACTAAGTAAATGCAAGAAAACACACTAACTAAATCGCATAAATATGCTCCTATCAACCAGCCACCTGTGCCGCAGCCTTGCAAGGAGGAAGGAGAGGAGAAGCAGCCATGGAGCGTGTTGCAACCAATCTGGATTGTTGGGCGTTCTTAGGTGTTTTCTACCTTATGTTTTCATTGATTAATTTAATTTTCCTTTGTCTTGCTGTAATCATGAGAGGCTAAACTCGTTTTTAGCTAGAGGCTAGTTTGAAACCATGATTTTGTGTGTGATATGACTTGATAAATTTCAGTTACAGATTCTTGAAGTATGAATGCAATTGGCTTAACTGTTTGAATTAGAACTTATTTTTGTTTGTTGGTTGAGGGTCGACACTTAATTGGCATGCATAAATTTGATGCTAGGATATAAGTGAGTTTCACATAATTGTTACAAACTTATGTTCACAAGTAGTAAAGGTTGCTGAAACAATCGTGTTAAGTTCAATTCTTGGTGTGAGTAACATGATGTCATAGTTATGAATGCCTCGTCAATGCTTATGATTCTCATTGAGCGTAATGATCTCTGATTGTGTCTCTATTATGATGTCATGTTGGGAAATTGATGAGAATAATTTGGTTGTAGATGAGTTGTCCGTCCAATTCAATGAAATTAGGAGAATCTGAGGGTTAATTAGTGATTAACACGGTTAATCTAGGGCATTGTCATTTGTAATTCAATGAAAACGTAACTGGAAGTCAAGTTATATGCATATAAGTCATGTGTGGATAAGGAAACCTCTAGCTAGTTCACCATCATTCCTAAAAACCCAATTTCGTCTAAATCTGCTTAGTTTAAAGTCTTTGTTTGTTTTAGCTTAGTTTCACTCTAAAACCAATCCCCCTTCACTTGTTTGAGTCAAATTAGTTAGAATCTGTCTTAGTTTGTGTCTTTGTGTGTTTTGAGTCAAGTTTAATTCAATTTTCGTCCAAAGTTATGTCGAGTGTCTAGGATCTGTCCAATTAGTGTTTTTAAGCAGTTTTGAGTATTTTGAACCTGTTTTGAGTCTTACTAGTCTATTTAGAGTCTTTTGAGTCTTGTTTTGCTTATTTGAGTCAGTTTTGTTAGATTAGCAAGCCCTCATAATCCCCGGTCTAGAACGATCCCTACTTGCATTTATACTACAATTGATAACAAGAGGGTTTAATTTGTGTGCTTAACTTTAATCACATCAGTTGAGATTCATGGTTTATTGAAAGAAACAATTGGAAATCGATTTGTATGCAAGTGTATTATGTGTGGAGAAGAACCCTCCAGCTAGCCCATCATCCATCCAAAACACCCAATTTCGTGCAAATCTGTCTAGTTCTAGTTTTTGTTTGTTTTTAGTTTAAATTCGTCAAAACCAATTCACCCTTTTATAACCTGTGTCTTTTAGTTTGAATCTGTCCAATTTGGTTTCTTTTAAGTGTTTTGAGTCTTTGTAGTTCCAAATTCGTCCAAAATCATCCTTAGTGTCTAGTTTGAGTTTATTTGCTTGTTTTGGGCTGTTTTGAGTCATTCTAGTCAATTTTGAGTTATTTGAGTCTAGTTAAGTGTCTTTAGCCTAGTTTTGTGTTTTTAAGTCTTATTTAGTGTTTTAAAGTCAGTTTTGCATAGATTAGCAATCCCTCCTAATCCCCATTCTAGAACGATCCCTACTTGCATCTTTACTACAATTGTCAACAAGAGGGTTTAATTTGTGTGTTGATTAAATTTGCATCACTAAGACCTTAAGAATGAGATCTCACAAGATCAAATGCTACACTATTTTTCCATTTGGAGTGTATTTGCACGGTTTCAAGCATGCATGGGATAAAACGAGCGTGCGTTTGACACACTTTGGAACTTAAGCAAATAAACACATATTATACACTACTAAGACGTTAGAATGAGTTCTAAAAAGATCAAAAGCTTATTTCTTGTCAAAAGTACACTATTGTTCCATTTGGAGTGTATTTGCACAGTTTTAAGTATTCGTGGGATAAAATGACCGTGCGTTTGACACGCTTTGGAACTTAAACAAAGAAATGCATACAATACACTAATAAGACGTTAAGAATGAGTTCTCAAAAGATCAAAAGCATATTTGGTTTCAAAAGTAAACTATTGTTCCATTTGGAGTGTATTTGCACGGTTTTAAGCATTCGTGGAATAAAACGATCGTGCGTTTGACACGCTTTGGAACTTAAGCAAATAAACACATATAATGTGCTACTAAGACATTAAGAATGGGTTCTGAAAATATCAACTGCTCATTTGTTGTCAAAAGTACACTATTGTTCCATTTGGAATGTATTTGCACTGTTTTAAGCATTCGTGGGATAAAACGAGCGTACGTTTGACACGCTTTGGAATTTAGGCAAATAAACATGTATAATAGACTAGTAAGATGCTAAGAATGTGTTCTCAAAAGATCAAAAGCTTATTTGGTGTCAAAACTACACTATTGTTCCATTTGGAGTGTATTTGCACTGTTTTAAGCATTCGTGGGATAAAACGACTGTACATTTGACTCGCTTTGGAACATAGGCAAATAATGCACAACTAAGATGTTAAGAACGAATTCTCAAATGATCAAAAGCTTTTTTTTGTGTCAAAAGTACACTATTGTTCCATTTAGAGTGTATTTGCACTGTTTTAAGCATTCGTGCGATAAAACAGGCATGTGTTAGACACGCTTTGGAACTTAAGCAAATAAACACATATAATGTGCTACTAAGACGTTAAGAATGAATTCTAAAAAGTTCAAATGCTTATTTGGTGTCAAAAATACACTGTTGTTCCATTTGGACTGTATTTGCACTGTTTTAAGCATTCGTGGGATAAAACGAGCGTGCGTTTGACACGCTTTGGAATTTAGGCAAATAAACCTGTATAATACACTAGTAAGAAGTTAAGAATGAGTTCTCAAAAGATCAAAAGCTTATTTGGTGTCAAAAGTACACTATTGTTCCATTAGAACTGTATTTGCACAATTTTAAGCATTCATGGGATAAAACGAGCGTGCGTTTGACACGCTTTGGAACTTAGGCAGATAAACGTGTATAATACACTACTAAGATATTAAGAATGAGTTCTTAAATGATCAGAAGCTTATTTCATGTCAAAAGTACATTATTGTACCATTCAGAGTGTATTTGCACTGTTTTAAGTATTCGTAGGATAAAACGAGCGTGCGATTGACACTCTTTGGAACTTAAGCAAATAAACACAAATAATGTGCTACTAAGATGTTAAGAATGAATTCTTAGAAGATCAAATGCTTATTTGGTGTCAAAAGTACACTATTGTTCTATTTGGACTGTATTTGCACGGTTTTAAGCATTCGTGGGATAAAACGACCGTGTGTTTGACACGGTTTGGAAATTAGGCAAATAAACATGTATAATGTGCTACTAAGATGTTAAGAATGATTTCTAAAAAGATCAAATGCTCATTTGGTGTCAGAAGTACATTATTGTTGTCGTGTTCCTTTCTAGTGCAAATATAAGGAAAGTATAATGGCACATGTAAAGGGTGTCAAACCACAGGGACTAATTAGACCTCTACAATTACTAGCTTTATGTGAATCCTAAAGAAAATGCAAATGAAAACTGAATTTACGTTTTTGTTTTGAAAGCTAAAGTAACTTAAAATGCAAGACAAGATAAAGATGAATGATAGATTGGTTCAGAAACGATAGGAATCGAACTAGGAATATCCATTTCACCATTACAAGCCAATTCAATGAAAATTAAGTCAAAACGTATTCAACTCTCCATTCTACAACTAGGGTTCGTTTTACTTATTTATGATCAAGTATTCCTAATCTGCAACCTAGTTGTGATGTTCAACTTTGATTACCAAATAAGAATCCATTAAGAACAAGAAAACTTCCAAGAACCAAAGAAATCACATGGCAGGATGTATGCATAGCAGTTTCTTCATTCATTCACATGTCGACCAAGATTAAGCATGATGTGTAATGTAACCTTGATCAAATAATGGTGATCAAACATTAAGATTAACAAACAGATTATAGTATAAAATCAGTGAATGAAACAAGAACACATATTGGTAATTTGAATACTTCAACTTAATAATGTAGAACAGGTTTGCAAGGCTACATCAAAATCCCCAGCAATGAACTTAATTACACAACATGATTACAGAATATATAAATATCAAGAACAACATGAGTGAAATTAAAGTTCATAGAAGAAACCCCCTTTGAAGCAATTCTGATGTTGAACTTCTCCAAGAACAGCGCGGCTGCGTGGTTTCTTTGGTGGCAGGGGATGGTGAAGGAAAATAGGGTTTGGTTTCTGGAAGAAAGGCTAAAGAAAGAGAAGATAGAGAGCTCTGGGCGACCCCAAGGGGAAGCTTGTCTAAAAGTGGCTGAAACTGTCAGTTTTATACGGTTAAAAAGGCTGTTACAGATTGCCAATACATCCCAGTAATTGGCATTTAATTCCCACATTTTTTTGCTGTTATTGGTCTCTTAAAGGGCCATATTCATCACCATATTCAATTGTACACTTTGAATCTCTCTCTACATCAGAATCCTTATTCAATTCTCCACTTTCAGCTCCATTTTGCCTTGTTTACCCTCAAATGGCTCTAAAATCCAATTAACTGCACATTAACACAAAAGGGAGTAAAACGCAACCAGTTTAACTCAAAAATATCACAAAGAGACTAGGAATGGATGGTATAAACGTATGAAATATATGAGTTATCAAATACCCCCAAACCTGGTTTTTGCTAGTCCTCGAGCAAAACTAAAACTGAAAACAAATAGAAAAAAGAAAAATCTAACTAGACCACTTTCGTTGGCTAAACGATTGCACTGAGCATGTGCAACAAGCCTTTAAACCTCTAGGTGTCCCTAGTAGGAAGAGTTGTGTCTCCTGAGGGTTTACAGCGATGACGCCCACAAACATCTACAGAGTCTGCAGACAAATTGGTTAAAGCATACTTGAAACAAACTAATAAGAACCAATGAAAGCTTAGTCATACATTCAAACCAAAAGTCTGCCACTTCAAAGAATCATATCATGTGTATAGTGTAAAAATATTACTCCATGACTCATGACTTCAAAAGCACCATACTCAAATGCCAAAGATAGAATTCGCTTCAACTCTAATTCTCTCAGATTGTCACTCGAATTTTCACTTAGATCCTAAGGTTTAGTCTCTCATCAAACATATGTGAGTAAAGTTACGTAAAGGAAATCAAAATTCTCACATATGAAATATGAAATAAAAGCACAATTTCTGAATATATCTCATGAAAGGAATCAAATACTAAGAATATGGATAACACACATACTTACCAGCACCTTGAACACATCCCCAAAGATCAGCTAGGTCTTTTACAAAGTTGTAATGTAAGGCTTAGGCTAGGGCTACGAAAGAATGGATAGGAAATACTAGAGCTTAGGACATACCAAAGCGTCTTTGCTATGAAACCAGCAAGCTCTCCTCTTGAATTGATCTTCGTTGTTTGTTCTTGGCATCCAGGACACACGTGCAATAGTGAAGGATTTGGAAATTGCATCTTCTTTATTCATTTTTTTTTCTTTTTTTTTTTGTTTGAAACTTTTTTTTTCTTTTCCAGCACATGTTACCTCGGTACACGCCACATTCTTGATCTGGAGTTCAATTTATCTTTGTCTTCATCACTTTAGTAATCCCCAAACTATAAGGTATGGTTGTAATGGGCTAAGATGGGTAGAGTTTGGTGTTGGTGATGAAAGAACTAGGCTAAAAGTGTTTGGCAACAACAAGGGTAAATGGAGCACACAAAGGGATGGGAATTAGGCCTTTTAGTGGTTAAAACATGCATAGCCTAACATCGTCTCATTGAGTTCATTCATAGGTGATAATAAACAGATGGTATCTACAACATAGGATTATTCTTAGCATTCAATCAAAGAGAAATAATAAGATCATTTGAAATGAAATTGAAAGAAAAATATAGGAGCAAAAACACTTTAAACCCTCTCAAGGAAACAAATAGGCTCAAAATAACTCACTAGGATAGTCTCCACTATTCTTCTTCCAGAATTTGAGCATGATACTTTAACCATCATAATTCCAAGAGCAACAACTTTGTAAAAGAAAAATAAGATACTAAACTTTTACATGACAACATTGTAGTTTTGTTTGTAAACATAGCCCTCATATACATTCACATTAGTAAGCAAAAGCAAACTTAACCTAAACTAAAAACAAACAGAAAATTTTCAATCCCACATAATACCCCCAAACCTAAACTAAGCATTGTCCTCAATGCTTAAAAATGAATGGAATGCATGCAGTGTAGATAGGCAGAACATGTGGAATGAAAATAAAATAAAACTAAAAGACACAAATAAAAGGAAATAACACAAACCCAGCTAGGTTGCCTCCTAGCAAGTGCTTTATTTAACGTCTAGGCAAGACGCGGTGGGTATGATGGATGAACGCCTAGGGTGGCAGAAAGTCAAGGTACCTTTGAACCTTGGTCGGAAGAAGTGGTTTCTTTCGAGGGACTTTGAATATGGTGCATTGAATTTCCACAAGGACTTGATTGTGATGGCGTTTTTGTCTCTCCTTGTGAATAGAATGCAAGACCATATCCTCTTCCTTTGTTTCAGATGGCAGCAAGGCCTCGTTATCGAACTTCAATTCTTTTCCCTCTTGAAAGGGCAGCAAATCATCTTCCAAAGACTCCAAATATGGCACTTGAAAAGATATAAACCAACATGGAGAATTCGACATAGATTTTGAAAAACATTCAATTGAATTAAAAGATTGAGGAAGAGCTTCAAACACTATGTCTAGCATAATTTCTTCAAGCACATTTATGGGTGGCTCATCATGCTTTTGTTTGACAAATCTCCCTGGAAAAGGAATTGGTGGAACATATGGCATGGGAGGAGTGTAAGGCTCTTCACCTTCATAAAACGCAAGAACCTCACTATGAAAATATGCACAGAAAGCTTCCTTTGGTTGTTCCTCATTCTCTTCTTGATCATCACCACCGAATTGTTGTTCATTTCAAGCTTGGACAATCTGACTCAATTGAATTTCCAACTTAGTTAGCGCAATAGAGTGGTTCTGAATAACGCTACTCGTTGATTGTTGAAATTGCAAATTGTTTTGAGCGAGCATCTTCAAAGTGTCCTCCAAGGTAGTGTCCAAGGATTCCTGCTGTGATGGAGGTGCCAATGCTTGATTTGGAACTTGTATGTTGTTCTAAGAGTCATGATGAAAGTTTCTCCAAGCGGGGCTGTATGTATTTGGCAATGGTTGCAGTGGCCCTTGGTTCGAGAAACACATGCGGTGTGAGTGCTCTCGAACAAGTGTAGGAAACTCATCTTTACTTGGGCAAAATTGAAGGGGATGGCCAATTTTAGCACATATCGGACATTCACCATACATCTTGGTTACAAACTGAAAATCAAAACAAACTAAATTGTAAATGAAAAATCTAAACTAAGAAAACAAAAACAGATAGGGTTTATAAAGCAAGCAATTAGAGGGGACTGAAATCAGTCCCCGGCAACGGTGCCAAAATTTTGTTGTGTTCCTTTCAAGTGCAAATATAAGGATAGTATAATGGCACAAGTAAGGGTGTCGAAACACAGGGACTAATTAGACCTCTACAATTACTAGCTTTATGTGAACCCTAAAGAAAATGCAAATGAAAACTGAATTTAGGTTTTTGTTTTGAAAGCTAAAGTAACTTAAAATGCAAGACAAGATAAAGATGAATGATAGATTGGTTCAGAAACGATGGGAATGGAACTAGGAATATCGATTTCACCTAGAAGCCAATTCAATGAAAATTAAGTCAAAACGTATTCAACTCTCCAATATGCAACTAGGGTTTGTTTTACTTATTTATGATCATCCATTTGATGTGTGGTTCTGATCAAGTATTCCTAATCTGCAACCTAGTTGTGATGTTCAACTTAGATTACCAAATAAGAATCCATTAAGAACACGAAAACTTCCAAGAACTAAAGAAATCACATGGTAGGATGTTTGCATAGCAGTTTCTTCATTCATTCATATGTCCACCAAGATTAAGCATGATGTGTATTGTAACCTCGATCAAATAATTCATAGGCAGCCCTAATGGTGATCAAACATTAAGATTAACAAACAGATTATACTATAAAATCAGTGAATGAAACAAGAACACAGATTGGTAATTTGAATACTTCAACTTAATAACATAGAATAGGTTTGCAAGTCTACATCGAAATGCCCAGCAATGAACTTAATTACACAACATGATTACAGAATATATAAATATCAAGAACAACATGAGTGAAATTAAAGTTCATAGAAGAAACCCCCTTTGAAGCAATTCTGATGTTGAACTTCTCTAAGAACAGCGCGGCTGCGTGGTTTCTTTGGTGGCAGCGGATGGTGAAGGAAAATAGGGTCTAGTTTCTGGAACAAAGGCTAAAGAAAGAGAAGAGAGAGAGCTCTGGGCGATCCCAAGGGGAAGCTTGTGTAAAAGTGGCAGAAACTCTCAGTTTTATAAGGTTAAAAAGGCTGTTACAGATTGCCAATACATCCCAGTAATTGGGCATTTAATTCCCACATTTTTTTTGCTGTTATTGGTCTTTTAAAGGGCCATATTCATCACCATATTCAATTGTACACTTTGAATCTCTCTCTACATCAGAATCCTTATTCAATTCTCCACTTTCAGCTCCATTTTGCCTTGTTTACCCTCAAATGGCTCTAAAATCCAATTAACTGCACATTAACACAAAAGAGAGTAAAACGCAACCAGTTTAACTCAAAAATATCACAAAGAGACTAGGAATGGATGGTATAAACGTATGAAATATATGAGCTATCAATTGTTCCATTTGGACTGTATTTGAACGGTTTTAAGCATTCGTGGGATAAAACGAGCTTGCGTTTGACACGCTTTGGGACTTTCACAAATAAACATGTATAATACACTACTAAGATGTTAAGAATGAGTTCTCAAAAGATCAAAAGCTTCTTTCGTGTCAAAAGTACATTATTGTTCCATTCGGAATGTATTTGCATTGTTTTAAGCATTCGTGGAATAAAACGATTATGCTCTTGACACTCTTTGGAACTTAAGAAAATAAACACATATAATGCTCTACTAAGATGTTAAGAATGGCTTCTCAAAATATCAAATGCTTATTTGGTGTCCAAAGCACACTATTGTTCCTTTTGGAGTGTATTTGCACTGTTTTAAGCGTTGGTGGGATAAAACGAGCGTGCGTTTGACACGCTTTGGAACTTAGGCAAATAAACATGTAGAATACATTACTAAGACAATAAGAATGAGTTGTCAAAAGATTAAAAGCTTATTTGGTGTCAAAAGTACACTATTGTTCCATTTGGAGTGTATTTGCACTGTTTTAAGCATTCGTGGGATAAAACGAGCGTGAGTTTGACACGCTTTGGAACATAAGCAAATAAACACATAAAATACACTACTAGTACGTTAAGAATGAGTTCTCAAAAGATGAAATGCTTATTTCGTGTCAAAAGTACATTATTGTTCCATTTAGACTGTATTTGCAAAGTTTTAAGCATTCGTGGTATAAAACGACAGTGTGTTTGATACGCTTTGGAATTTATGCAAATAAACACATATAGTACACTACTAAGATGTTAAGAATGAGTTCTCAAAAGATCAAAAGCTTAGTTGGTGTCAAAAGTGCACCATTGTTCCATTTGGAGTGTGTTTGCACTGTTTTAAGCATTCGTGGGATGAAACGAGCATGTGTTTGACACACTTGATGCGATGTAAAACAGCACACAAATTAAACCCTTTTGTTGATAGTTGTAGTAAAGATGCAAGTAGGGATCGTTCTAGGCCATGGATTAGGAAGGATTGCTAATCAACTCTAAACTGACTCAAAAACACAAAAGCAAACTTAAAAAAAACTTAACAAGACTCACAAGACTCAAAACAAACTTAAAAGACTCAAAATAGCTTAAAACAACCAAAAAGACTCAAAACAGACTCTAGGGAGTTATTTGGACGAATTTAAGACAAGCACGACTCAAAACACTAAAAAACACAAGTTTGGACAGATTCTAACTAATTTGACACACCAAAGTAAAGGGGAATTGGGTTTTGGACGAATTTAAAGTGAAAACAAGTGAATTAAAGACTTAAACAAAGCTGGACGAATTTGGTGAATTAAATGGATGATGGGCTAGCTAGAGGGTTCTTCTCCACACATGACACACTTGCATACAAATTGATCTCCAGTTGCTTTTTCAATAAACGATGAACCTCAACACCCCAGATTAACCGTGATGCACTAATTAACCCTCAGATTTTCCGTAAGTTATTGAATTGGACGGACAATGCATACAACAACCCAAAACATTCTTCACAAGTCCCCTACATGAACTGCATAATAGAGATACAAGCAAAGATCATTAAGCTTCGTGAAAATCATAAGCATTGACAAAGCACTCATAACTATGAACTGCATGATACTTATGCTAGGAATTCACTTAACGTGATCGTTTATAAGCGACCTCCACTACTTGTAAATATAAGTTTGTAACGATTAGGTGAAACTCCCTTATATTCTAGCATCAAATTCATGCATGCAAACTAAGTGTCGACCCTCAATCAACATACAAGAATAAGTTATCAATCAAACAGTTAAGTAAATTGCATTCACACTTTATGAAATCACAACTGGAATTAATCAATTCATATTGCAAATATGTTCATGGCTTTGAAATTCCCCCTAGCCAAAAGGGGTTTAGTTCCTCATACTTGCAAAACAAAGATAAATAAACTTAAACATTGAAAACAAAAGATAGATTATGATAGGAGCATATTTATGCGACTTAGTTAGTGTGTTTTTGAAGGAAAATTTGTGAAAAACATGTTCATTTGAGCAACATGTATGGCATGCAATTAACATTTAAGGGCGGAATCATGCTTGTATGCACTCAAAAAAAAACATTACCCATGAAATTCAAAGCCTAGTAGTTATGGTAAACCATGACTCAACTTAAATCTTAAAGAAAGGAGTTGAGAAACTTTTATACCTTTGAAGCACCTCTTTCCTTAGCAAAGGTTAATCACCCATGTGAGGGCCTTCTTTCCTTTGTCCCCTTGCTCCTTGGCTCCATGGATATGGATGGAAGAATTGATTCTCCAAAAGTCCCCAAGGTAGGAGACCTCTAATTTTCGACACCAAGGATGGTGAAGGAAGAAGATGAGTGACCTTGGAGGAGGAATGATTGCTAGCTAATCCCCTCCAAGGGGGCCGGCCTCCTAGAGAGAAAGGGAGAGACATGTTCTCTCCAATTTTCTCCAAAAGAAACCCTAATGATGAAATGGCTATAAAGTTGCCTTTATACCACATCACAATGGAGTGGCAAACTTGCAATTAAGCCAAGTTCACTACCCCTCTCTATATGGCCGGCCACTTAAGGGTTTATTGGGCTTTCAAGCCCTTTGTGTTTTCAAGTTGTCATACAACTTGAGCTAATGGGCTTGACATTCAAATCCCATTGGGCCTTGCGGCCTAAAACTAACCCGAGGTCTATAACGAACTTATTCATTTGATTAATTAACATATTAATTAATCCTAGCCATATATAATTAAACCATTTAATCATCCTTACTCATCTCTGTTGTATCCTTCAATCATTACCTTACACGGTGTGCGATCCATTAGGTTCCTTTTAGCGAGGCAGTGGGCAATTAGAACTCTTACTAATCGATTGTGAATTGAAACTTACTTTCAATTCTCCCTTTAGTGATTATACATCTTTAGGGCTTCCATAAGCCATGAGTGACACCTAGCAGTATGTCATGGCTACCCAAGCTAATCAGAAGAGGTTGGAGAACCTATTCAGTTTGGGATTACAACGCAATACGGTCTCTCTCTAATACAATACTCCTGACCACATTGTTCGGTTTGATAGTTTATTCATGTCTACTATCCAATGTGATTCTCTTACTTATATGATTACCTTGAATGTGATTTGGAACGCCTTTCTAAATCTCATTCATACTCTGGCCAGAGATTCTTAATCATATCATAGAGTATTCTCCCTCAACATTTGAAGGTTAGAGATCCCTTGTTGCGCATTCACTTGCCTCCATGGCTAAGTGGCTTAACCCCAACTATGCCGTGGACACCCTCTGACGGAGTGACTTTGACATAGCCAAAGATCAAGGACCTAACCACAAGACAACTATGATGCCTCAGGTCAAATGACTACTTTGCATTATCCCAACCAGGAGTTCTCATGTGACATGAGTATGAGAACTCCTCGTTGATCGCGTTCAGTGGACTCATTCTCTATTGAGCACCTACGTACTTGTCTTGGTGTCAGTCACACCATGGACTCGAGACCAGTCACTCTCCCTAAGAGAAGACATAAGACGTATTGATCTTAACGGACTGTCAATGCCCAATTGGCAATCCTATGATCAGGAACTTTTAGGATATGTATTCGAAAGGGAATGGTCTCATGAATCTAACTTCTTTAGATCACATTCTCCCTATTACATATTCCTTGGACTTATCGTTTAAGCATATAACATTTATATGAGACGACTTAAAACAATAATCTTTGCCCTTTATATTAAACTACATTAGTTTAACATGTGAAATGTCCGTAAAGTATCATCATATGATTAGTTTTAGGGCACATTTCCAACAATCTCCCACTTGCACTAGAGCCAATCAGCTTGGTCATCAGTGATGATACCTCTTTTGTAGTCATTTCAAAAATGGCTGAGTAGTAGGCCTAGACAATGGATATCTATATGTTATCCATAGAAGCAACCTTGAGAATAACGACATCACCATTATACATGATTCTCAATCATGTGGTTCAGTCTCTCATTTGAGTTTGGATCTTGATGAGACCTTGATTCCCTGGCTTGAGCTATCGCCCCATTAGTGTTGTAGTGTCCGCACACTAGAGACACTTTCTGGTTGGAACCGAATGGAGAGTTCATAAATGAACTTTCCCATCCAAACAACATTGTTGTAAACTTCTATATGGCGATATATATTTTGCATTCATGATGGAAGACACTAAAGTCATTACCTTTAATGTTTCCACCCAAATATCTCTTCAGTCATAATAAAGAGATATCCAATTATCTCTTCATTCAAAATGAAGAGACATCCAATGATGGATACGATATTAGATTCATAATCTAATACTTTTACGCTTCCATTGCGTTACTCTAATTCTTCCTCATTCTTGAGGAATCTATCCTTTAGTATTTCTTAAATACATAAGGACTCACTTGACAGTTGCCTTGGTTCTGATCCTGGGCTTGCATTGATATCGTCTTGTACCAATCTTGGTACAACTCATATCAACGCTTTTCATACAACATGAAATACATAAATCACCTTTCTGCGTACGCATAAAGGATTCTATTTACGCATTAATTCTTTGGGAGTCAAAGGGGTAGGATCCCTTCGTGAAGAGCAACTTCCTAGTCTTACTAGAATTGTCCTTCTGACTAAAGTTTATCATCATATGAGAAACTTCCTAGCATCTTTTGTCTATCATTAGGGATTGATATAATCAAATTATATATACTGAAATCTATCATTATAGATTTCCATCCCATGTATATGGACTATGTCTCCTATATACATTATATCATTATAGAATGTTTAAAGTCATTACCTTAACGAAGAAGAATTCCTAAACTTAATATATCATATATATGTTTTAATTTAAGAATACGATTAACTCCCACTAATCTTTTGTAAACTTAGCAAACAAAAGATTCATTTACATCTTTATGAGAAATCAAACGATTTGATCTTTCTCTCATAAGACGCTTACAGCTCCCACTAGCTTGCTAAGATTCATGATGGATGGATCTTTACAACTTACACGTCTTGTGATTCTTAATTTTAGACATATATTATCAAGACTATCTTGGTAATGGTTACGGAAACCCATATTATGTCCAAACATTCAATCACCATTTAGTTGTAGTTAGCAATCCTCGAATTAATGGAAACCAAGACTACGTCAAAGATGGTTTCTTCCAAGTCAACCAATCTGTTTGATTGTAGTCACCTTAAGCTACCAATTAGCTACGAACGCTTCATTATTTCGGGTCAAATGGTACTATACCATTTCCTTGAGTATATGTTGTATATACACTCAATGTACTCATAAGGATTTTCATTCTTATTTCTTTCGAATTAAGAGGTGTAACTCTATGACATAGTCATAAAGTTCAAACCATTCAACTGAGACGGTTTATAAATCATTCTCAACTACATTTGGAGCTTGTGGTGTAGGAACTAAGTTGTTATATTTGTTGATCATCATCTTGTCACTCAAAGAACCCATTCTTTGAGTTCTATCTCTCGTTCATTTGCTCTATCTTAGGCAAATCCTACTGTAGGATTACAATGAACTACCCAACAAATAACATTTATTAGTTGGTTTATATAAGTGATATCCAAAAGTTAATTTAAGGATATCCCACAAGATTGTCCTCAAACAAATATTGCTTATTAGCACACAACCCCAAATCTTAACACGACTAAGACTTGTCTTTCTTTCCAACTACATCCTATGGAGTTATGAAAATTTTGGAAGATCTTCTAATTGACAATCATATTGTCTTAGAAGTATATATATCATATATATATATGGGTAATTTGATAACATCTAACGAACTACATCCTTTTAGAGTTCGTTCTTCTCCCAATGGAGAATTCCATTATCTTATGATGCTACTTTCCTTGATTTCTATCAAGGAAACTCTTCTAAAGTGTTATATTTCCTTGGATCAAATCTAAGGAGGTAAATACTTTAGACTTCTTACTCATCAACTTACATTCTTGAATTCTTTGAAACCTTTTGCAAAGTATTCGGACTTTTGTTTATTCAAAATAAACGATAGTCCAACCGAGAGCGATCTTCGGTGAATGTCATACAACATGAGTAGTATTATGTTGTGGACAAGTGCCACTAACATCTAAGTGAATTAACCTCAACAACTTTGTGATTCTTTCTTCTTTCCCAAAGAATAAAGATTCGAACATTTCGCCTCTATACAATTTTAACAAGAAGGTATTGGATCCGGATCTAACGATCCTAAGCATCCATCTCTGACCAACTCGTAATTTATGTTTTAGAGGTATCACAACTCAATTTGGGATTAGTCACTACCTTGCAACCTTTTGGGTTTTAAGCATCGTCATATTCTAAACAGTTAACACTACCACATTATCTCTACTATAGAGACAATCAATTAGATTACAATAATCCAATCTTTGATTAATAAAGAACAATGTTTTGTCAAACAAAACATTCATCCATCTCTTATAGTGACGGAATTAAGTTCCTTTATTCAAACTGGAATGTAAAGACAATCTTTGTTTTTCCAATTCCTTTGGTTGTTCATATGAGGAAGTAAGTACTATCTGCTTTCGCAGAGATCTATATTTGATTCACGTTCTGAATGTGAAGTACTTTCTCTTATCTCATTAATCTTCTACTTCTTATTAGCCACACTTTTACAATGATTGTAAAAAACATAGTTACTAATACGGAATCAAGCATTCAAGTAGAAGAACTAACTGTTTTGAACTATTCAAGAACAATTTACAACACCTTCGAAAGGTGTGTTCTTGACACTTGCAAGACATTTCTTGCATATACCCCTTCCAATGTCCATCCTTTCATAAAGAAAGTTTGTTCCCTTGGAGTTATTTTGCCTTCTTCATTTAACTTCTCCCTTGACTACAATAGGCATGGTCCCTCAACTCCCATTCTCTCTCTTGAAACTTATTTCAATTGTGTTAAACACATCAAACGATTTGGAGAGCGTACAGTTATTGTTCACTATATAGTTTACTATAAACTTAGTGAACCATTTGGTTAGGGACACAAAGGTGAAGTCCTAGCCTAGTTTCCCTCTCGTGAAGTGGTTTAACACTTCAACAATCAATGATTCAAAATCATCATAAGTCCATGTTGATGGACTATTTTTGTCAACCAACCATCTTGTTCTAAACAAGATTACAAACATTCAAGAGTTGTTCAAGGCAACTCTCATTTCTTCATACGACAATTTGTTAGTGAAGAATGATGGCACATGAAGTGTCCATGTCCTTGTGCTTACTTCTCAAGTTCCTTGTTCATGTAACAAAGAAACAAGCACTAGTGTTTGCATAAACTAAGGGTTGTTCTAAGCAACTCTTATTTCTTCATACAACGATTTGTAAGTGAAGAACTATGACACAAAAAGTGTTCATGTCTTTGTGCTAATCTTCATAAGTTCCTTTGTTCATACAACAAAGGAATAAGCATTGGTTGTTTGTGTTGTCCTCTTTATGATAGACTTATCTAACATGTTCTTCCAATGATACATTATCAATAGGAAAATTGTGAGGATGAGACTACTTAGGCACATATACAATCCATTCAAGACAATCTATGGGATTGTGGTACCAAGTCCGGAAACTAAAGCCTTTGGCTTTTCTTTGTCAAGTTTTGGATAGCGTTGCAAATATATCGGTAAATAAATACATAACGAATATAAATTGATTGATTTTAAGCCATTTGATCCGGGTCTTTAAATCAAATAGCACCACCCGCTATTTTGGACAAATTCCATATCCCTCATCGGAATTCGAGAGTTTTGGAGAAAACTCTTAGTAGGGTATGGGAGGCTCACTATTACCAAGCCCACCTCACAATGATATGATGTTGGCTAGCAACAATAATAATGAGAGAGTACGCTTACTCATTTACATCTAATGTAAGTACCCATCTTATTTGGCCTCTAGAGAATGAAGCCCCACAATGATATGATGTTGGCTCCATTGCACTTAGTTAAGTCATTCCCACCATGCAAGTTCGAGTAGGGGTTCAAGAACAACCTCACAATGATATGATGTTGATCATTCTCGTTGCCTACCTTCACAACATCATGTATGCATATAGGACTCTTCCTGAGTGTAAGCACGCACTTTGTACTCCCCCATGATAGGGTGAAGTCGGTGTACGAGTCACAAACGATCGGAGCCTACCACGGTGGAAGGCCACGAAAGAGTGTTCAAAGCACTCTCACGCTTATCAACTTAATAATGGTTTATTTGAGGGTTTTAGGCCTCATCACATATAAGCATTTATTTTAATCTTATTAAAACAATTCGGTCCTATTACAACTATTGGTCCATTTGATTGATTTAGTAGTATATGATACTCCCACTAAGCTTGTAAAACGGTTTTTGAAGCAAGAGTATATGGTACTACTAACATAAGCTTCGCATTCATTGATGGACTATATAGTTACCTTAGGGCCTTAAGATGACTATGAACCTTTGATTCGATCCAACACGAGCCTAGTGTTGGACCTCGGTCTAGGGATGGAGATTGATTTTAGTTACGCATTTAATCATATTAAGGCGTGTTTCTCCTATTGGGCGTTGGACCCAACTACTCCAATTTCATGCATATCAAATAAACAAGAAAGGAGTACTTCAAAGTAAAGAAGAGCTTATGCTCTTTTACAACATTTGATCAAAACAAATTACTTTAAAGTAAAGAAGAGCTTATGCTCTTTTACAACATTTGATCATATCAAATTACAACCAAAATTAATCTACACATTCCCATGGTTCAAACAAATTTGAGACGGCCTTTCACATAGCTCAATTATTGTAGGCTTAGGTTCATAATCACCCTTTCTTTAATTAATTAACGCTTTAACTAATTAAACTTGAATGCAACATTTTCATTTGGTTTTTGTATCCATAGAATTGATTTAAATAGAGCTAAATAAAATGAAAATCCAATTCTCATTTAAAGATACAAAACTATTTTGTTCTCTTCTAATTTGGGCCAAAAAGCAATAACCTCAACCAATGGGCTATATTGCAAAACATAAACTTTTGGGGTCACTTTGTAAAAACACAAAAGTCCACTACTTCATGTAATTACAAATAGAACCCAAAAATTTCAACAAATACAAAAACTTCATTAAAGGAGCAAAACAATTTGTCCTTTAGTGATTTTGGGCCTTTACGTAAAAAACGTAAACTTTCGGGTCAAAGCACAAATACACAAAAGTATCAAAACTTTATGTAATTGCATAAAAGCCCCAAAAGTACCCTACTTGTAGGGTTGGCCGGTTTTGGATGAGAGAGGTGTCATAAACTTTTGAATTTTTCAACAAAAGTGAAAGGTGATGGGTTGGTTTGAAAAAGTAGGTATAGGTGTGTACGAGAAGTACCAATCAAGTACAAAAATTCAAACACATTTTCAACCATCCATCATTAAAACAAAGACTTTATGTAATCAACCAAAACTTTGAATCAAAATACCCAACCTTTTTGTTCTTGCCAAGAACATAACAAGAACAATGAAGAACATCCATGAAAAACCCATAAGAGCTCCATGAACATTTTTCACCCAAAGACACCCAAAAAAACTCTCAAACTTGAGGGAAAAAACATATTACCATACTAGGGTACTTAGGGGTTCCTAATGTCACTTTAAAACACTTTTAACAAGACAAACATGAACCCAAAAATCCACCCTTTGGATTTGGCCGAATTTCCCCAAAAACATGGCACCAAATTTGGATTTGGCCGAATTTCCCCAAAAACATGGCACCAAATTTTAGCTCCAAAATTCATGCTCATATGAACTACATCTACAAAATCTGTGTGAAAATTGAGTGCATATCTAGTAAGGAATTGAGTGAATTCTCTAAGGCATGTTACTACATTCAAAACATCGTTTTAATTGGTTAAATATGAATTAGTGAATGGTGACTGTGATTAAGTATGAATTCAAGGGTAAGGATGGCTAAAATATGTGCAAGTGATGATTTTTAATATGTCATGTGCATTGGAAATCCCTAAGGCAATTGTTGGAAGGTTTAGATTGAGTTTTGTTTCTTTTGGTTCTTTTGTTTTGCTCGAGGACTAGCAAAAGCTAAGTGTGGGGGTATTTGATAGGAGCATATTTACATCACTTAGTTAGCTTGTTTCCTTGCATTTAGGTTGTTAGGTCTTAGTTATTTTAGTCTTTTAAGCCATTTTCGTGTGTTTCCAGGTTCTAAGGGTTGAAGGAGCAAGAAAGTGCATTTTGGTGCCTTTTGGAGCAGTTTTGAGCTTGGAATGGATTGCACATGCTTGGAGCTAAGTGGATGGATGAAATTGAAGATCAAATGAGCTTAGGATTGAATGAAGAATGAAGAGTTCAAAATTGGAAGCCAAAGTTTCTAAAGTTGGAAGTTTATATTCTTGGAGGTTTCCATTCTTGAAAGTTTCTATTTTTGGCTTAGAAGTTTCCTAATCCTTTTTCACCTATATTCCAGCCACAAAAGGATTCCAAAAAATGTTAGGACACTTAATTACTTGTTCTAGAAGTCCTAAACTTGCCCTAAAGTCCATGCCGCACCACCCTTGCACATTCCTCTTCCTTGCCGCATAAAACACCACCTTTCTTTCCTATTTTCTGACCCAAAATCACATTCCCCTTTTGTTTCAATCCTTGCTGCACAAGGGAGAGGTTTTCTTGCCTATTTTCTGCCCAAAAATACTTCCCCTTTCTCTTACAAATCAATGCCCACCTTCTTTCCCTTTCTCTCTTAATTTCTGACCTTTAAACACATTCCTTTTCTCTGCTACACAATTCTGCCGAATTTCACATTCCTATTTCTCTTTAAATTCTGATCCTTACTTACCCTTTCAATTTGGAACAAAATAGCTAAGTTTTATTCACCTTTCTTTCTTTCCCTTTCTCTTTATTTTCTGCTGCACCCTACTTACCCTTTTCCTCTTGGGATTCTGATTTGTTACCCTTTTTCTTGAGGATTTGGAGCCCTAAATGCATTCCCAATTCATCAAAGTCATAGCCCTCCCTTGTTCTATAAATAAACATCCTTGCCGCAGCTTTTTGGGGACGTCTCTCTCTCTGAACAGATTCTCTGCATCCATTCCATCCACCTATCTACATATCCATCCTCTACCACCCATTACCACCCATTCTACACACCTTAACCCCCTGTGCCACAACAAAGGAGAAGGAAGGAGACCCCTGGACGTGCCTAGCCATTCAAGACGTTGGATTGCTGGAACGTTTCTAGGTGTAATCTATCTTTGTTTTCAATTTTTAATTTAATTTCTCTTTGTTTTGCTGTGAACATGAGGAGCTAAACCCTTTTGGCTAGGGGTGATTTCAAAGCCATGATTATGTGTGAAATTTGAGTTGATACATTCCAGTTACGAATTCTTGATTTGTGAATGCAATTGGCTTAACTGTTTGATTAAGAACTTATTTGTGTTTGTTGATTGAGGGTCGACACTTAATTGGCATGCATAAATATGATGCTAGAGTATAAGGTAGTTTCACATAATCGTTACAAACTTATATTCATATGTAGTGAAGGTTGCTAGTCACAATCGCGTTAAGTTCAATTCCTAGCATGAGTGACATGATGTCATAGTTGCAAGTGCTTTGTCAATGCTTATGATTTTCATTGAACGTAATGATCTTTGATTGTATCTCTATTATGATGTCATGTAGGGGACTTTTGAAGAATGCTTTGGGTTGTCGAATGATGTCATCCAATCCAATAATACACGGAAAATCTGAGGGTTAACTAGTGATGTCACGGTTAATTTTGGGCATTGTCGTTTATAATTCAATGAAGGAGTAACTAGAAATCGAGTCGTTTGCATACATGTCATGTGTGGAGAAAGAGCTTCTAGCTAGTCTATCGTCCATCCAATTCACCAATTTCGTGTAAATCTGTTTGGTTTTAGTTTCTGTTTTGTTTTTAGCTTAATTTCGTCCAAAACCCAATCCTCCTTTAATTAAGTGTGTTAGATTAGTTAGAAGTGTGTTTAAATCTGTCAAATTAGTGTTTTGAGTCTTACTAGTCTAGAATTCGTCCAAATCAGTCCCTAGTGTCTGTTTTGAGTCTTTTTGGATGTTTTAAGCTGTTTTGAGTCTTTTAAGTTTGTTTTGAGTCTTGTGAGTCTTGTTAAGTGTTTTTAACTTTGTTTTTATGTTTTTGAGTCAGTTTAGAGGTTTTAGCAAGCCCTCCTAATCCCCGGTCCAGAACAATCCCTACTTGCATCTATACTACAATTGTCAACAAGAGGGTTTAATTTGTGTGCTGTTTTACATCGCATCAAATTTTTGGCGCCGTTGCCGGGATTAGTAACTTTGCTAATCCCTTGTTTTCTTTTTGTGTTTTTTTTTTCTTTGTTTCCGTTTGTGTTTCTGTTTGTGTCTTTTACTTTTGATATTTGATTTAGTTTTACTTCTTTGATTTCAGGTATTGGAGAAGCAAGACATGGATTTTGCTAACATTCAAGCTCAATTGGCGAATCTTACTTCTCAGTTGTCCGAGATTGCCGAAACAACCACAATGTACACTGCTCAAACTCATCAACGTGCTCAATTCGCTGTGAATGAGGATGCTTGGGGTTATCAAGGCTATGATCAATCAAGGGACAACATGTTTTCCAACACTTACGATTCAGATTTGAGTGATCATTCAAACTCTATGTGGTGGGAATCTCAACAAGTTCAACCCGAAGGCTATTGGCAGCCATATGAGGAGTTTTATTCAAGACCTATGCAGCCACCACAATCGTCCCCACAACAATCCCAAACAAATTCAGGTACGTCAATGGATAATGATAAAATTCTTGAGTTACTCACTTCTTTATCTCAGGGACAAGAAAATCAAAACAAAAGGGTGGACCATCTGGAAAAGCAAATTGGGCAGATTGCAGAGCTCATGGTACAAATTCAAGAACAACACGAACTCTCCAACTCAACTATTGTCAATTCAATGGGAGACTTTGAAATTGCTGAAGTTATCACTTTGGAAAGTGCTATGGAGGTTGGAGCTGACCTAACGACATCCAAACATACCCTAGAAGTGGATGAGTAGCTACTGATTGAGGAGGAGGAGGAAGACATACACACGGCAAGGGAAGAACAACCCTTGCCGCAGCCCCCTAAGCCCTTTCAACCACCCACCACAAGTAAGGACGTCCCAAATTCAATTCATTCTAATGTTATTCCTCCGAATGCACCTTTTCCTCGCAGGTTTTTAATTCCCAAGAAAGATGAGAATGAAAAAGACATTGTGGAAGCCATTCCAAAGGTGCAACGTGATATCCCAATTCTTGGCACACCAAATCAGGTTCCAGATTGTGTTGAAGTGTTCAAAGAACCTTGTACACCAAGAAGAATGAGTCAAGAGAAGGAAGTGGCGGGAGAATGTGTAAAATGCATCAAGGAGGACGTATTTGAAACAACAAAGCCCAAAGAAGTTGAATTTGATGACACGGGACAAGTAGCAACCATCATAGTAAATCTGGCCAAGTTTAAAGTCCCAGAAACCTTCAATGATGTGGTGTTCGTAATTGAGTTTGTGTCGGAGCAAGCAAGTAAGCCATCTTCCCCAATTTCGATTTTGTTTTCTACTAACTGGCTGATTTTAATGATTCAGGCACCCACACTAGAATTGAAACCCTTGCCGGATCATTTCAAGTATCACCTCCCATTCAAACTAATCTAACACACTTCTAACTAATCTAACACACTTAATTAAAGGGGGATTGGGGTTTGGACGAAAATAAAGTAAAACAAAACAGAAACTTGAACTAGACAGATTTGCACAAAATTAGGTATTTTGGATGGATGATGGGCTAGCTAGAGGGTTCTTCTCCACACATGACACACTTGCACATAAACCAATTTTCAGTTGTTCTTTCGATAAATCATGAAACTCAACACCCCAGGTTAATTAGGTCCGCTTAAATTAACCTTCAAGTTCTCCTTAAGTTATTGAATTGGATGGGAAAGCGCATACAACAATTCAAAGCATTCTCTAAAAGTCCTTTACGGGAATAGCACAATAACGATGCAATCAAAGATCATTAAGCATCATGAAAACTATAAGTATTGACGAGGCATTCGTTACTATGATGAGAATGAAACTCCTGCCAAGAATTCATTTAACGCGATCGTTTATAAGTGACCTCCACTACTTATGAATATAAGTTTGTAACTATTGGGTGAAACTCCCTTATATTCTAGCATCAAATTCATGCATGCAAACTAAGTGTGCACTCTTAATAAACATACACAAATAAGTTATCAATCAAGCAGTTAAACAAATTAAATTCACAACTTATGAAATCACAACTGAAGGTAATCAATTCATATTGCAAGTATGTTCATGGCTTTGAATCTTCCCCTAGCCAAAAGGGATTTAGTTCCTCATAATCGCAAAGCAAAGAATAACAAGTTTATACATTGAAAACAAAAGAAAGAAAACACCTAAACGCTCCAGCGATCCAAACTGAACAGCAAGCACGTCCAAGAACTTCCCATCCCTTCCTTGATTGCGGCACAAGGTTTTGTGGTAGGTTTTATGGTGTAGAATGGGTGGTGATGGGTGGTAGAGGATGGATAGGTAGATAGGTGGATGGAATGGATTTTCGTCAGAAAGTGTGTAGAGAATCTGTTCAGAGAGAGAAAGCCTAAATGGTGCGAATGGCTTTATTTATAGGGCTAGGGTTGAAAGGCAATCAGAAAATAATAGGAAAGGTTCATAACTTAGCTATTATGTCTCACAATTTAATAGGTAAGAAAGAATCAGAAAATCAAAGAGAATAAGAAAGTAAAATTCGGCATAATATGTAGGAGAGAAAAGGAATGTGTTTTAAAGGTCAGAAATTAAGAGAGAAAGGGAAAGAAGGTGTGGCATTGATTTGTAAGAGAAAGGGGAAGTATTTTTGGGCAGAAAATAGGCAAGAAAACCTCTCCTTTGTGCAGCAAGGATTGCAACAAAAGAGGAATGTGTTTTATGACAAAAAATAGGCAAGAAAACGTCTCCCTTGTGCAACAAGGATTGAAACAAAAGAGGAATGTGTTAGGCACGGTTTTGCGTTTCTAGAATGAGTAATTAGGAAACCTACATGTTTTGGAAACCTCCACAAATGGAAACTTGCACAAATGGAAACCTTCACAAATAGAAACTTCCAACTTTAGAAACCTTGGCTTCCAATTTTGAACTCTTCATTCTTCATTTGATCCTAAGCTCATTTGATCTTCAATTTCGTCCATCCACTTAGCTCCAAGCATGTGCAATCCATTTAGTGCCCAAAACTGCTCCCAAAAGCTCCAAAATGCACTTTCTTGCATACTTTGCACATTAGACCTACAAACACACGAAAATAGCTTAAAATACTAAAATAACTAAGAACTAACAACGTAAATGCAAGGAAACAAGCTAACTAAGTGATGTAAATATGCTCCTCTCAAATACCCCCACACTTAGCTTTTGCTAGTCCTCGAGCAAAACAAAACAAACAAAAGAAACAAGACTCAATCTAAACCTTCCAACAATTGCCTTAGGGATTTCCCATGCACATGACATGTTAAAAATCATCATTCCCACAGATTGTAGTCATCTTCACACTTGAGCACATACTTAATCATAGTCACCATTCACTACCTCGCATTTAATCAATTAAAACAACGTTTTGAATGTAGTAACATGCCTTAGAGAATTCACTCAATTCCTTACTAAATATGCACTCAATTTTCACTCAAATTTTCAGACTACACACCCTACACTAGGTATATGTGAGAAGATTGATGTAAACATGAAAACAAGTACTCACATATATTGCAACAAAGAAAGCACTTTTCTGGAGTTAATAAGCATGTTTAGATATAATCTCATGAATGGAATGCTACTACTTAGATGCGAGAACCAGTGACACCATATGCTCATACCAATTCCAAACTCCACATATTGAAACACACAACACCCAAGATCAAAGTTAAAGGGTTGTAACGGGGCTTGGGGTGTTGGGTAAGAAAGAAAGGATATGGAAAAGAAGGGTTCTTAAAGAATAGCAAGCAAAGCAATGAAATCAACACTTAGAATTCACTTTGGAATGCATAAATTTAACTTTGAACAAAAAGGGGAGATTTACACATTTTAAGGCCAGATTATGTTTTGAACCCTTCCTTCAACAATCAACACTCTTAAACTCATTCTTTCTTCTTTTCAAACTCTTTTTCATTCTTTTCACAACTTTTTCTTTTTCTTTTCTTTTTTCCACGAATTTTCTTTTCTTTTGAAACACAAAATGTAGAACTGAGCTTAAAACAACCAACCCTTCCCCCACACTTAATTTACGGCATAATGCAGATCAAAACGAATTCATTTTAAGTTATGCTTCACTATCCTCTAAGAACAAAGGTATGGATAGTCCTACACTAGGCTAGGTAAGGATAACGGGGTTAACAAAGAACATAGGCTAAACAAGGCTTAAACGGGGTTTAAACCTACAAAACATATGACAAAGGGGGTACGGCTATTTGGCTATGGTGGTCACTACACAACTTCATCTTGATATGTGTTATGCAAATCAATGTCATGCTTTGAATGGAACAGGCATGAGTTCTAGTATTTGGAACTAAATGATGAAACGCCTTGTAAGTAGTAACCAAGCAAAGAATAATGAGATCATGCAACGACTTTAGAAAACAAGAATGCACAGAATATTAACTCTCCAAAAGAACGTTTTAGGCTCAAGTCTCTCAAGGTTGTAGTGTTAATTTGAGTTTCTTCCTTCAAGCATGTCACAAAAACTGATTTTTCCTTTATGATTGCATGTGAATTCATAAATTATAACCACAACCAAGCATAAACCAAAGAGTAAATCAAACTTTCATCCATGTTTATAACTCTCTTTAACAGTCATGTAATTAAAAACCAAATCCTCATCATTGTGTTGGAAGGTACCTAAGACACAAACACACAAAAACGACGCTAAAAACACCTTTAAAACTGATATTTTTTTTCAAATTTTCGTATTTTTACATCAAAGCACACAAAAACACTCCAAAACAGCTTAAAAACACTTAAAAACAGTGAGAAACAACCTTAGAAGTAACGGGTGATAAAATCTCACGAATTTACATCAAAAACACTTTGTTACCTCCCCACACTTAAATCAAACATTGTCCTCAATGTTTCAAGCATAAACTCACACAAAAACAAACAAACTAACAAACAAACAAACTCAACATGGCAGAAAAGAAACAACAACAAAGGGAAGGGTTTAGGAACGCAAATATGGAATTGGAGTGAGTCCTAGGTCCTCCTTTGTTGAATGCATGGGTTACCTCCCAAGAAGCGCTTGCTTTTACGTCGTGCAGCCGGACGATACCTCCAATTAAGCTTCATTGGAGCCACGACATGGAATTGATCTTTGAATGGAAGGTGATACTTGAAATGATCCGGCAATGGTTTAAATTCTAGTGTGGGTACCTGAATAATCAAAATCAGCAAGTTAGTATAAAACAGAATTGAAATTGGAGAAGATGGCTTACTTGCTTGCTCCGACACAAACTCAATGACAAACACCACATCTTTGAAAGTTTCAAGGATTTTGGATGTGGCCAGATTGACTAGGATGGTTGTGACTTGTCCCGTGTCCTCAAACTCAACTTCTTTGGGCTTTCTTGTCTCATATATGTCCTCCTTGATGCATTTTACACATTCTCCTGCCACTTCCTTCTCTTGACTCATTCTTCTTGGTGTACAAGGTTCTTTGAACACTTCAACACAATCTGGAACTTGTTTTGGTGTGCCAAGAATTGGGATATCACTTTGCACATTTGGAATGGCTTCCATGATGTCCTTTTCACTCTCTTCTTTCTTGGGAATCAAAAACCTGCGAGGAAAAGGTGCATTCGGAGGAATAACATTAGAATGAATTGAATTTGGGACGTCCCTACTTGTTGTGGGTGGTTGAGAGGGCTTAGGGGGCTGCGGCAAGGGTTATTCTACCCTTGCCGTGTGTATGTCTTCTTCCTCCTCCTCAATCAGCAGCTCCTCATCCACTTCTAGGCTATGTTTGGACGTTTTTAGGTCAGCTCCAACCTCCATAGCACTTCCCAAAGTGATAGCATCATGGATTTCAAAATCTTCCTTCAAATTTGCAATAGTTGAGTTGGAGAGTTCACTTTGCTCTTGAATCTGCACCATGAACTCCATAATCTGCCCAACTTGCTTCTCTAATTGGGCCACTCTTTTGACTCGGTCTTTCATCTCTTTGTTTTGATTTTCAACTCCCTTTGTCAAAGAGGTGATTAATTGAGTAATGTTATCATTACACAAAGACATACCTGAGTTTGTTTGGGCAGATTGTGGTGGAGGCTGTAATGGTGGATGTGGCCATTGATAAAACTCCTCAGATGGCTGCAATTGTTCTTCTTTTTGAGAGCCCTGCGTCAAAGAGATTAGTCCTTCAAGAATTTCATTATAACTCATGGGCATACTTGAATTCGATTGGAATTGTTGTGGTGGAGGCTGTGGTGGCTGCATAGGTCTTGAATAGAACTCCTCTTCTTGCTGCCAATATCCACCTTGTTGGAATTGTTAAGGTTCTCCCCACTTGTAATCTAAATAATCTCTCCAATCCGAATTGTAAGTGTTGGAAAACATGTTGTTGCTTGGTTGATCATAGCCTTGATAACCCTAAGCATCTTCATTCACAGTGTATTGAGGACGTTGATGAGGTTGAGTAGTGTACATTGTGGTTGTTTCGGCAATCTGGGACAATTAAGAAGTAAGATTCGCCAATTGAGCTTGAATGTTAGCAAAATCCATGTCTTGCATCTCCAATACCTGAAATCAAAGAAGTAAAACTAAATCAAATATCAAAAGTAAAAGACACAAACAAAAACAAAGGGGATTAGCTAAAGAAAACAAGAAAACAACACAAAGTCAGAAACAAAAACAAAAACAAAAAAAATGAAAAGAAAAGAACCAAGGGATTAGCAAAGTTGCTAATCCCCGGCAACGGCGCCAAAAATTTGATGCGATGTAAAACAACACACAAATTAAACCCTCTTGTTGACAATTGTAGTACAGATGCAAGTAGGGATCGTTCTGGACCGGGGATTAGGAAGGCTTGCTAAAACCTCTAAACTGACTCAAAAACATAAAAACAAAGTTAAAAACACTTAACAAGACTCATAAGACTCAAAACAAACTTAAAAGACTCAAAACAGCTTAAATCAACCAAAAAGACTCAAAACAGACACTAGGGACTGATTTGGACAAATTCTAGACTAGTAAGACTCAAAACACTAATTTGGACAGATTTAAACACACTTCTAACTAATCTAACACACTTAATTAAATGAGGATTGGGGTTTGGACGAAAATAAAGTAAAACAAAACAGAAACTAGAACTAGACAGATTTGCACGAAATTAGGTATTTTGGATGGATGATGGGCTAGCTAGAGGGTTCTTCTCCACACATGACACACTTGCACATAAACCAATTTTCAGTTGTACTTTCGATAAATCATGAAACTCAACACCCCAGGTTAATTAGGTCCGCTTAAATTAACCTTCAAGTTCTCCTTAAGTTATTGAATTGGATGGGAAAGCGCATACAACAATTCAAAGCATTCTCTAAAAGTCCTTTACGTGAACAACACAATAACGATACAATCAAAGATCATTAAGCATCATGAAAACTATAAGTATTGACGAGGTATTCGTTACTATGATGAGCATGAAACTCCTGCCAAGAATTCATTTAATGCGATCGTTTATAAGCGACCTCCACTACTTGTGAATATAAGTTTGTAACTATTAGGTGAAACTCCCTTATATTCTAGCATCAAATTCATGCATGCAAACTAAGTGTGCATTCTTAATAAACATACATAAATAAGTTATCAATCAAGCAGTTAAACAAATTGAATTCACAACTTATGAAATCACAACTGAAGGTAATCAATTCATATTGCAAGTATGTTCATGGCTTTGAATCTTCCCCTAACCAAAAGGGATTTAGTTCCTCATAATCGCAAAGTAAAGAATAACAAGTTTATACATTGAAAACAAAAGAAAGAAAACACCTAAACGCTCCAGCGATCCAAACTGAACAGCAAGCACGTCCAAGAACTTCCTTTCCCTTCCTTGATTGCGGCACAAGGCTTTGTGGTAGGTTTTGGGGATTATGGATGGTGTAGAATGGGTGGTGATGGGTGGTAGAGGATGGATAGGTAGATAGGTGGATGGAATGGATTTTCGTCAGAAAGTGTGTAGAGAATCTGTTCACAGAGAGAGAGCCTAAATGGTGCGGATGGCTTTATTTATAGGGCTAGGGTTGAAAGGCAATCAGAAAATAATAGGAAAGGTTCATAGCTTAGCTATTATGTCTCACAATTTAATAGGTAAGAAAGAATCAGAAAATCAAAGAGAATAAGAAAGTAAAATTCGGCATAATATGTAGGAGAGAAAGGGAAAGAAGGTATGGCATTGATTTGTAAGAGAAAGGGGAAGTATTTTTGGGCAGAAAATAGGCAAGAAAACCTCTCCCTTGTGCAGCAAGGATTGCAACAAAAGAGGAATGTGTTTTATGACAAAAAATAGGCAAGAAAACCCCTCCCTTGTGCAGCAAGGATTGAAACAAAAGGGGAATGTGTTAGGCATGGTTTTGGGCTTCTAGAATGAGTAATTAGGCAACCTACATGTTTTGGAAACCCCAAAATTGGAAACCTCCACAAATGGAAACTTGCACAAATGGAAACCTTCACAAGTAGAAACTTCCAACTTTAGAAACCTTGGCTTCCAATTTTGAACTCTTCATTCTTCATTTGATCCTAAGCTCATTTGATCTTCAATTTCGTCCATCCACTTAGCTCCAAGCATGTGCAATCCATTTAGTGCCCAAAACTGCTCCAAAAAGCTCCAAAAAGCACTTTCTTGCATACTTTGCACATTAGACCTACAAACACACGAAAATAGCTTAAAATACTAAAATAACTAAGAACTAATAGCGTAAATGCACGGAAACAAGCTAACTAAGTGATGTAAATATGCTCCTATCAGTAACAAAGTGTTATTTATGCAAATTCGTGGGATTTTACCACCCATTGCTTCAAAAGTTGTTCCTTGCTGTTTTTAAGTGTTTTTAAGCTGTTTTGGAGTGTTTTAGTGTGTTTTGCCTTAAAAATCCGAAAATCTCATAAAAATTTGAAAAATTGTTCTGAAAAACCCAAAAAGAGTTGTTTTTGTGTTGTTTTGGTGTGTTTGTGTCTTAGGTACCTTCCAACACAATGATGAGGATTTGGTTTTTAATTACATGACTGTTATAGAAAGTTACGAACATGGATGGAAGTTTGATATGGTCTTTGGTTTATGCTTGGTTATTGTTATAGTTTACAAACTCACATGCAATCATAAAGGATAAAATCAGTTTTTGTAACATGCTTGAAGGAAGGAACTCAAATTAATGCTACATCCCTGAGAGACTTGAGCCTAAACGTTCTTTTGGAGAGTTATTAATATGTGATTCTTTGTATTCTTAAGTCGTTGCATGATCTCATTATTCTTTGCTTGGTTGCTACTTAGAAGGCGTTTCATCATTTAGTTCCAAATACTAGAACTCATGCCCGTTCCATTCAAAGCATGACATTGATTTGCATAACACATATCAAGATGAAGTTGTGTAGTGACCACCATAGCCAAACAGCCGTACCCCCTTTTCATATGTTTTGTAGGTTTAACCCCTTTGAGCCTTGTTTAGCCTATGTTCTTTGTTAACCCACACTATCCTCACCTAGCCTAGATTAGGACCATCCATACCCTTGTTCTTGAGGCATAGTGAAGCATGACTTAAAAAGAATTCCTTTTGATTGACTTCTTGCAGAAAAACAAGTGTGGGGAAAGGGATTCGTGTGTGTGTGTGTGCCAAGAAAAAGAAATACGGCACGGGTAGAAAAGAAAAGAAATTTCGTGGGAAAAGAAAAGAAAAAGAAAAAGTTATGAAAAAAAAGTGAAAAAGAGTTGAAAATTATGAGAAAAAGAGTTCTAGAGTGTTGATTGTTGAAGGAAGGGTCCAAAACATCAAATCTGGCCCTAGAATGTGTATTTCTTCCCTTTTGTGTTTAAAAGTGATTTCTGCATTCAAAACTGAATTCTAAGTGTTGGTTTCATTGCTTTGCTTACTATTTCTTTAAGAACCTTTGTTTTCCATATCCTTTCTTTCTTACCCAACACCCTTAGCCCCGTTTCAACCCTTTAACTTCGATCTTGGGTGTTGTGTGTTTCAATATGTGGAGTTTGGAATTGGTATGAGCATATGGTGTCACTGGTTCTCGCTTCTAAGTAGTAGCATTCCATTCATGAGATCATATCTAAATATGCTTATTAACTCCAGAAAGTGCTTTCTTTGTTGCAACATATGTGAGTATTAGTTTTCATGTTTACATCAATCTTCTCACATATACCTAGTGTAGGGAGTGTAGTTAGAAAATCTGTGTGAAAATTGAGTGCATATCTAGTAAGGAATTGAGTGAATTCTCTAAGGCATGTTACTACATTCAAAACATCGTTTTAATTGGTTAAATGTGAATTAGTGAATGGTGACTGTGATTAAGTATGAATTCAAGGGTAAGGATGGCTAAAATCTGTGCAAGTGATGATTTTTAATATGTCATGTGCATTGGAAATCCCTAAGGCAATTGTTGGAAGGTTTAGATTGAGTTTTGTTTCTTTTGGTTCTTTTGTTTTGCTCGAGGACTAGCAAAAGCTAAGTGTGGGGGTATTTGATAGGAGCATATTTACATCACTTAGTTAGCTTGTTTCCTTGCATTTAGGTTGTTAGGTCTTAGTTATTTTAGTCTTTTAAGCCATTTTCGTGTGTTTCCAGGTTCTAAGGGTTGAAGGAGCAAGAAAGTGCATTTTGGTGCCTTTTGGAGCAGTTTTGGGCTTGGAATGGATTGCACATGCTTGGAGCTAAGTGGATGGATGAAATTGAAGATCAAATGAGCTTAGGATTGAATGAAGAATGAAGAGTTCAAAATTGGAAGCCAAAGTTTCTAAAGTTGGAAGTTTATATTCTTGGAGGTTTCCATTCTTGAAAGTTTCTATTTTTGGCTTAGAAGTTTCCTAATCCTTTTTCACCTATGTTCCAGCCACAAAAGGATTCCAAAATATGTTAGGACACTTAATTACTTGTTCTAGAAGTCCTAAACCTGCCATAAAGTCCATGTCGCACCACCTTTGCACATTCCTCTTCCTTGCCGCATAAAACACCACCTTTCTTTCCTATTTTCTGACCCAAAATCACATTCCCCTTTTGTTTCAATCCTTGCTGCACAAGGGAGAGGTTTTCTTGCCTATTTTCTGCCCAAAAATACTTCCCCTTTCTTTTACAAATCAATGCCCACCTTTTTCCCCTTTCTCTCTTAAAATCTGACCTTTAAACACATTCCTTTTCTCTCCTACACAATTCTGCCGAATTTCACATTCCTATTTCTCTTTAAGTTCTGATCCTTACTTACCAATTTGGAACAAAATAGCTAAGTTTTATTCACCTTTCCTTCTTTCCCTTTCTCTTTATTTTCTACTGCACCCTGCTTACCCTTTTCCTCTTGGGATTCTGATTTGTTACCCTTTTTCTTGAGGATTTGGAGTCCTAAATGCATTCCCAATTCATCAAAGTCGTAGCCCTCCCTTGTTCTATAAATAAACATCTTTGCCGCAGCTTTTGGGGGACGTCTCTCTCTCTGAACAGATTCTCTGCATCCATTCCATCCACCTATCTACTTATCCATCCTCTACCACCCATTACCACCCATTCTACACACCTTAACCCCCTGTGCTGCAGCAAAGGAGAAGGAAGGAGACCCCTGGACGTGCCTAGCCATTCAAGACATTGGATTGCTGGAACGTTTCTAGGTGTAATCTATCTTTGTGTTCAATGTTTAATTTAATTTCTCTTTGTTTTGCTGTGAACGTGAGGAGCTAAACCCTTTTGGCTAGGGGTGATTTCAAAGCCATGATTATGTGTGCAATTTGAGTTGATACATTCCAGTTACGAATTCTTGATTTGTGAATGCAATTGGCTTAACTGTTTGATTAAGAACTTATTTGTGTTTATTGATTGAGGGTCGACACTTAATTGGCATGCATAAATATGATGCTAGAGTATAAGGGAGTTTCACATAATCGTTACAAACTTATATTCATATGTAGTGAAGGTTGCTAGTCACAATTGCGTTAAGTTCAATTCCTAGCATGAGTGACATGATGTCATAGTTGCAAGTGCTTATGATTTTCATTAAACGTAATGATCTTTGATTGTATCTCTATTATGATGTCATGTAGAGGACTTTTGAAGAATGCTTTGGGTTGTCGAATGATGTCATCCAATCCAATAATACAAGGAAAATCTGAGGGTTACCTAGTGATGTCACGGTTAATTTAGGGCATTGTCGTTTATAATTCAATGAAGGAGTTACTGGAAATCGAGTCGTTTGCATACATGTCATGTGTGGAGAAAGAGCTTCTAGCTAGTCTATCATCCATCCAATTTACCAATTTCGTGCAAATCTGTTTAGTTTTAGTTGCTGTTTTGTTTTTAGCTTAATTTCGTCCAAAACCCAATCCCCCTTGAATTAAGTGTGTTAGATTAGTTAGAAGTGTGTTTAAATCTGTCCAAATTAGTGGTTTGAGTCTTACTAGTCTAGAATTCGTCCAAATCAGTCCCTAGTGTCTGTTTTGAGTCTTTTTGGTTGTTTTACGCTGTTTTGAGTCTTTTAAGTTTTTTTTGAGTCTTGTGAGTCTTGTTAAGTGTTTTTAACTTTGTTTTTATGTTTTTGAGTCAGTTTAGAGGTTTTAGCAAGCCCTCCTAATCCCCGGTCCAAAACAATCCCTACTTGAATCTATACTACAATTGTCAACAAGAGGGTTTAATTTGTGTGTTGTTTTACATCGCATCAATAATTGAAGGATTCGTCCGGCTGGAAGACGTTAAAGCAAGCGCTTCTTAGGAGGCAACCCATGCAAATAAAGAAGACCTAGGAACGCTCCGGCTCCACAACCAGATTTGCGTTTCTAAACCCTACTCTTTATTGCTTTTACTTTGCCTTATTTGTCATATTTGTTATTTGTGTTGTTTGCTTGTTTGAGTGTGAGTCTATGCTTGAAACATTGATGACAATGTTTGGTTTAAGTGTGGGGGGGTAAACAAAGTGTTTTGTTGAAAATTCGTGGGATTTTGTCACCTAGCACTTCTAAAGTTGTTTTTCACTGTTTTTGAGTGTTTTTAGGGTGTTTTGAAGTGTTTTTATGTGCCTTGAAAGAAAAATACGAAAATTTTGAAAAAAAAATCGAAAAAGTTTTGAAAAATACCGAAAAGAGTCGTTTTTGTGTGTTTGTGTCTTAGGGTACCTTCCAACTCAACGATGAGGATTTGGTTTTTAATTGCATGACTGTTAAAGAAAGTTACAAACATGGATCAAAGTTTCATATGCTCTTTGGTTTATGCTTGGTTATAGTTGACATTCATGAATTCACATGTAATCACAAAAAGAAAAATTCAATTTTTGTAAGATGCTTGAAGGAAGTAACTCAAACTAGCGCTACAACCTTGAGAGACTTGAGCTTATACTTCGTTTGGAGAGTTATTAATCTGTGCATTCTTGTTTTCTAAAGTCGTTGCATGATCTCATCATTCTTTGCTTGGTTGCTACTTAGAATGCGTTTCATCATATAGTTCCAAATACTAGAACTCATGCCCGTTTCATTCAAAGCATAAAATTGATTAGCATAACATAACAAGATAAAGTTGTTTAGTTAAAACCAGAGCCAAAATGCCATACCCCTTTCTCATTTATTTTGTAGGTTTAACCCTTTTAAGCCTTGTTTAGCCTATGTTCGTTGTTAACCCACATGTTCCCTACCTAGCCTAGATTAGGATCATCCTTACCCTTGTTCTTAAGGCATAGTGAAGCATGACCTAGAGTGAATTCCCTTTGTTCGTTATTAGGCAGCAATCAAGTGTGGGGGAAGTTGTACATTTATGTGTGTGTGCCAAAGTAAACAAAGAGGCACGGGTGAGAAAAAACAAAAAAACAAAAAAAAGAAGAAAATTCGTGAGAAAAAGAGAAGAAAAAGGAAAGTATGTGAAAAAGTGTGAAAAGTGTTCAAAATAAGTGAGATTAAGCTCACAAGTGTTGGTTGTTGAAGAAAGGGTCCAAAAAGTTGAACTCGGCCCTAAATATGTGTGATCCTCCCTTTATGTATCAAAGTTTATGGCTGCGTTTAAAAAGGGAGTTCTAAGTGTCATATTCATTACTTTGCTCACTATTGCTTTAAGAACGTTTGTTTTCTTTACCTTTCTTTGTTAGCCAATACCCTTAGCCCCATTACAACCCTTAAACTTCTATCTTGATTGTTATGTGTTTCAATATGTAGAGTTTGGGATTGGTTTGAGCATATGGTGTCCCTGGTTCTCGTGTCTAAGTAGTAGCATTCCATTCATGAGATCATATATATACATGCATTAATAAACTCAAGAAAGTGCTTGCTTTGTTATAAACATATGTGAGTGTTTAGTGTTTCATGTTTACATCAATCTTCTCACATATACCTAGTGTAGGGAGTGTAGTCAGAAAATCTGTGTGAAAATAGAGTGTATATCTTGTGAGGAATTGAGGGATTCTCTAAGGCATGTTACTACATTCAAAAAGTTGTTTTAAGTGATTAGATGCGAACTAGTGAGTGGTAACTATGATTAAGTATGTGCTCGAGAGTAGGGATAACTAAAATCTTTGTAAGTAATGATTTTTAACGTGTTATGTACCATTGGAAATCACTGAGGCAAACGTTGGAAGGTTTAGGTTTTGTTTTGTTTGTTTGTTTTGCTCAAGGACTAGCAAAAGCTAAGTGTGGGGGAATTTGATAGGAGCATATTTATGCGACTTAGTTAGTGTGTTTTCTTGCATTTATTTAGTTATTTGTTGCTTATTATAGTGTCTTAAGTCATTTTCGTGCGTTTCTAGGTTCTAAAGACAAAGTATGCAAGAAAGTGCAATTTGGAGCATTTTAGAGCAGTTTTGGGCCAAGAATGGATATCACAAATATGGAGCAAGGTGGATGGACGAATTTGAAGTTCAAGAGAGGCTAGGAATGTGCAAAAGAGTTGAAGAAATTAATTCAAGTCAAAGAAGATAAGGAATCAACTACAAAGAAGGAGAATTATCCAAAACCTTAACCAACCTTATCTTATCTTATCCTATCCTAATCCTTTCCCAAACCTTCTAGATTCATGATTCAGCCGCACATTTTTGTCCTAAATCCCCTTGGTTTTTGACCTTCTAGATGTCCTATTTCCTGCTGGGATTACATAACCTTTTCCCCTTAGGATTATGTTATTATTTTCCTACACAAACTATGTTTTGCAATCCTTTTCCTACACCAAAAGTTTGTGCCGCACCCTTCCCCTATAAATAAAAGTTTATGCTGCACCATTCAGACCACCACCCTCTACCATAACTCACCTACATCCATCCACCACACCATCCACCACACAACCTCATTGTGCCGCAGATTTGCAAAGGATGGATGGAAGAAATCTGGAGCGTTTCTAGGTGTATTCTATCCTTTGTTTTTAATGTTTAAATTTAGTTTTCTTTGTTTGATTGCGAACATGAGGAACTAATTTCTTTATAGTTAGAGGTGAATTCGAAGCCATGATTATATGTTATATATGAATTGATTTCCTCCAGTTGTGATTTCATAAATCGTGAATGCAATTTGCTTAACTATTTGATTAAAACTTATTCTTGTGTGTTGATTAAGGAGGCCTACTTAGTTTGCATGCTAGGATTTGATGCTAAAATATAAGGGAGTTTCACCTAATCGTTACAAACTTATATTTACAAGTAGTGGAGGTTGCTAGTCATGATCGCGTTAAGTAAATTCTTGGCAGGAGTGTCATGCAGTCATAGTCACAAATGTCATGTCAATGCTTATGATTTTCACAAAGCTTAATGATCTTTGATATGTATCTCTAGTATGCAGTCATATAGGGAACTTGATAAGAATAATTTGGTTTGTGGCACTACGTCCAAGGATCCTCCTTCTTCTCTTTGCTGCGGCACAAGGGTTGGGTGAAGGTTTGAGTGGTGAATTGTGGTAGTGGATGGATGTAGGTGGGTTATGGTGAAGGGTGTATGTGTAGAGTGGAGAATGGAATGTGTAAAGGCTGCGACAAAGGCTCAAATATATAGGGGAAGGAAGGAGCACGGCTGAGGTGAATTAGGAATGTATTTAGGACTCCAAATCCTCCAAGAAAAAGGGTAACAAATCAGAATCCTAAGGGGAAAAGGGTAAGTAAGGTGCGGCAGGTCCTAGAGAGAAAGGGAAAGGCAATTATGTGGCAGATTTTGGAATAAAGGGTAAGGAGATATGTGGCAAGGGGTTTAGGAAAGGGGAAACATATAATTAAGTGTCCTAAAGTATTTAGGACACTCCTTTGCAGCTGGAACCTTGATAGATTAGGATTAAGAGTTGACTAAGTCAAAATAAGGTAAGTTTGACTAGTCAATCCTTCTTCTTGCTGGATTCCTTTTCTTCCTTGAATTAATTCTTCCTTCTTTTAAACACATTCCTAGCCTCTTTAGGTCTTCAATTTCATCCATCCACTTTGCTCCAAGCATATGCTATCCATTCCATGCCCAAAACTGCTCCAAAAGGCACCAAAATGCACTTTCTTGCCACTTTAGTCCTTTAAACCAACAAACACATGAAAATAGCTTAAAATACATAAATAACTAAGAAGTAACAACATAAATGCCAAGAAACAAGCTAACTAAGTCGCATAAATATGCTCCTATCAACACTTTGGAACTTAGGCAAATAAACATGTATAATACACTACTAAAATGTTAAGAATGAGTTCTTAAAAGATCAAAAGCTTATTTTGTGTCAAAAGTACACTATTGTTCCATTTGGAGTGTATTTGCAATGTTTTAAGAATTTGTGGGTTAAAACGAGCGTGCGTTTGACATGCTTTGGAACTTAGGCAAATAAACACATATAATACGCTACGTTAAGAATGAGTTCTCAAAATATCGAATTCTCATTTGGTGTCCAAAGTACACTATTTGGAGAGTATTTGCACAATTTTAAGGATTCATGGGATAAAACAATCGTGCGTTTGACACGCTGTGGAACTTAAACAAATTGATAGGAGCATATTTATGCAACTTGCTTAGCTTGTTTCTTTGCATTTACTTAGTTAGTTTCTGTTTATTAGAGTGTTTTAAGCCATTTTCATGTGTTTGTAGGTTCAAATGACAAAGTTGGCAAGAAAGTGCAATTTGGATCATTTTAGAGCAGTTTTGGACTTGGAATGGATAGCACATGCATGGAGCAAGATGGATGGACGTTTTTGAAGTTCAAGAGAGGCTATGAATGTGCTTAACATCTGGAGAAATTAATTCAAGATTTGGAAGATAAGGAATCACCTAAAAAGAAGGAAATATTATCCAAACTCCCTTATCTTATCCAAACCTTATCCAATCTTATCTTATCCAAACTAATCTTATCCTATCCTAATCCTATTTCACCTTAATTCCAGCTGCAAGGGGGAGTTATTTTCAGATTAGGACACCTATAAACCTGGTTCTAGAAGCCCTATTCCTTCTCCTAAAAAAGTGTCGCACCATATCCCTTTCTAGAAGCCTAGAAATTTGCCGCAGCCTCTCCTTATCCTCCTTGGTTTCTGCCATGTCATTGACCTTTTCCTTGTGGATTTGGAGTGCTAAATCCTTCTCCAAGACAACTTGTGTGCCGCATCCAGCCCTATAAATACACCATAGTGCCACATAATTTGAATACCACACACAAGAGCCTACATTCAGAGAAAAATACACTTTGTGCCACAGCTTTGCAAGGAAGGAAGGAGGAGAACTTGGAGCCGTGCTTGCTGTCCACGCTTTTGGATTGCTGGAGCGTTTCTAGGTGTATTCTATCCTTAATTTTTAGTTCAATGTTTGTTTTAATTTGGTTTTCAGTTATAATAAACATGAGGAACTAATTTCGTTTTAGCTAGAGGTGAATTCAAAGCCATGAACATATATGTGATATGAATTGATTACATCCAGTTATTATTTCATAAATCGTGAATGCAATTTACTTAACTATTTGATTGAGAACTTATTCTTGTATGTTGATTAAGGAGGCCTACTTAGTTTGCATGCATGAATTTGGTTGCGTCGCTAAGTCCAATTCAATGAATTTAGGAAAATCTGATGGTTAATTAGTGCTGTTCACGGATAACTTGGGGCATTGTCATTCATGGTTTATAGGAATAATAACTGGAAATCGATTTGTGTTGCATATGTGTCATGTGTGGAGAAGAACCCTCTAGCAAGCCTTTCACCTTTTAAGTCACCTTAATTTCGTACCCTTTAGTTTGTTTCTACAAGTTTGTTTGTTTAAGTCTTAAATTTGTCAAAACAACCCCCCCATTTAGTATTCTGAGTCTTTTTAGTTTAATTTTCGTCCAAACTTCCCTTTAGTTCCTATTTCGAGTAAATTTAACTTAGTTTGTGTGTTTTGAGTCAGTTTAGCTTATTTTGAGTAGTTTAAGTCTAGTTTAGTTATTTAGAGTTTAATTTGGGTAGACTAGCATCCCTCCTAATCCCCGGCCTAGAACGATCCCTACTTACACATACTACAACAATAAAAAAAAGGGTTTAAGTTTGTGTGCTATTTTATATCACATCACAAATAAACACATATAATACACTAGTAAGACGTTAAGAATGAGTTCTCAAAAAAGATCAACTGCTTATTTGCTGTCAAAAGTACACTATTGTTCCATTTGGAGTATATTTGCACTGTTTTAAGCATTCGGGGGATAAAACAAGCGTGTGTTTGACATGCTTTGGAACTTAGGCAAATAAACACATATAATAAGCTACTAAGACAAAAATATTGAGTTCTCAACATATCAAATGCTTATTTGGTGTCAAAAATACACAATTGTTTCATTTCGAGTGTATTTGCACGGTTTTAAGCATTCGTGGGATAAACCGAGCATGCGTTTGACATGCTTTGGAAATTAGGCAAATAAACATGTATAATACACTACTAAGACGTTAAGAATGAGTTGTAAAAAGATCAAATTTTATTTAGTGTCAAAAGTACACTATTGTTCCTTTTGGAGTGTATTTGCACTCTTTTAATCATTCGTGGGAGAAAACAAGAGTGCGTTTGAAACGCTTTCTAATTTAAGCAAATAAACACATAAAATGCGCTACTAAGACGTTAAGAGTGAGTTCTCAAAAAATCAAACACTTATTTGGTGTCAAAAGTACACTATTGTGACATTTGGAGTGTATTTGCACTGTTTTAAGCATTCGTTGGATAAAACAAGCGTGTGTTTGACACGCTTTGGAACTTAGGCAAATAAACACATATGATACGCTACTAAGATGTTAAGAATGAGTTCTAAAAAGATCTAAATCTTATTTAGTTTCAAAAGTACACTATTGTTCCTTTTGGAGTGTATTTGCACTGTTTTAAGTGTTCGTGCGATAAAACGAGTATGCGTTTGCCAAGCTTTGGAATTTAGCCAAGTAAACACATAAAATGTACTACTAAGACATTAAGAATGAGTTCTCAAAAAATCAAACGCTTATTTGGTGTCAAAAGTATACTATTGTGACATTTGGAGTGTATTTGCACTATTTTAAGCATTCGTGGGATAAAACAAGCGTGTGTTTGACACGCTTTGGAACTTAGGCAAATAAATACATATGATACGCTACTAAGATGTTAAGAATGAGTTCTAAAAAGATCTAAATCTTATTTAGTGTCAAAAGTACACTATTGTTCCTTTTGGACTGTATTTGCACTGTTTTAAGTGTTTGTGCGATAAAACTAGTATGCGTTTGCCAATCTTTCGAATTATCCAAGTAAACACATAAAATGCACTACTAAGATGTTAAGAATGAGTTCCCAAAAGATCATATGCTTATTTGGTGAGAAAAGTGCACTATTTTTCCATTTATGGTGTATTTGCACTGTTTTAAGCATTTGTGGGAAAAAATGAACGAGCGTTTGACACGCTTTGGAACTTAGGTAAATAAACATATATAATATGCTACAAAGATGTTAAGAATGAGCACCCAAAAGATCAAAAGCTTATTTGGTGTGAAACATACACTATTTTTCCATTTGGAGTGTATTTGCACTGTTTTAAGCATTCGTGGGATAAAACGAGCGTGCGTTTAACACGCTTTGGAACTTAGGCAAATAAACATGTATAATACACTACTAAGACATTAAGAATGAGTTCTTAAAAGATCAAAAGCTTACTTTGTGTCAAAAGTACACTATTATTCCATATGGAATGTATTTGCACAGTTTTAAGCATTCGTGGGATAAAACGAGCGTGCGTTTGACACGCTTTGTAAATTAGGAAAATAAACACAAAAAATACGTTAAGAATGAGTTCTCGAAGTATCAAATTCTCATTTGGTGTCAAAAGTACACTAATGGGAGTGTATTTGCATAGTTTTAAGCATTCATGGGATAAAACGATCGTGCGTTTGACATGCTTTGGAGCTTAAACAAATAAACACATATAATACACTAGTAAGACGTTAAGAATGAGTTCTCAAAAGATCAACTGTTTATTTGCGGTCAAAAGTACACTATTGGTCCATTTGGAGTGTGTTTGCACTGTTTTAAGCATTTGTGGGATAAAACGAGCGTGCATTTGACACGGTTTGGAACTTAAGCAAATAAAAACATATAATATGCTACTAAGACATTAAGATTGGGTTTTCAACATATCAAATGCTTATTTGGTGTCAAAAATACCCTATTGTTTCATTTGGAGTGTATTTGCACTGTTTTAAGCATTCGTGGGATAAAATGAGAGTGCGTTTGACATGCTTTGGAACTTAGGCAAATAAACATGTATAATACACTACTAGGATGTTAAGAATGAGTTGTAAAAAGATAAATGCTTATTTGGCTTCAAAAGTACACTTTTTTTCCATTTGGAGTGTATTTGCACTGTTTTAATCATTCGTGGGATAAAACTAGAGTGAGTTTGAAACGCTTTGTAATTTAAGAAAATAAACACATAAAATGCCCTACTAACACGTTAAGAATGAGTTCTCAAACAATAAAATGCTTATTTGGGGTCAAAAGTACACTATTGTTCCATTTGGAGTGTATTTGCACTGTTTTAAGCATGCGTTTGACACGCTTTGGAACTTAGGCAAATAAACATGTATAATACACTACTAAGATGTTAAGAATGAGTTCTCAAAATGTCAAATGCCTATTTGGTGTCAAAAGGGCACTATTCTTAGCTTGGTTGCTACTTGGAATGCATTTTCATCATTATAGAACCAAATGCTAGAACTCATGCCCATTCCATTCAAAGCATGACATTGATTTGCATAACACATGATCAGGATGAAGTTGTTTAGTGAGCCACATCCAAATAGCCGTACCCTTGTACTTCATATGTTTTGTAGGTTTAACCCCGTTTGAGCCTTGTTTAGCCTATGTTCTTTGTTAACCACATTCTCCCTACCTAGCCTAGTTTAGGATTGGCCATACCCTTGTTTTTTAAAGAATAGTTAAGCATGACTTAAAATGAATTCCTTTTGATGAACATTATGCAGAAAAACAAGTGTGGAGGAAGGGATTTTCGTGCAAAAGAAAAAGAAAAAGAAAAGTGTGTAAAAAGAAAAGAAAAAGAAAGAAAAAAAGTTAAAAAGAAGTGAAAATGAGTTTAAGAGTATTGATTGTTGAATAAAGGGTCCAAAACATCAAATCTGGCCCTAGAATGTGTGAATCATCCCCTTTGTGTTTCAAGTTGATTTCTGCATTCAAAATTGAATTCTAAGTGTTGATTTCATTGTTTTGCTTACTATTTCTTTAAGAACCTTTGTTTTTCCATATCCTTTCCTTGTTAGCCAACACCTTTAGCCCCGTTACAACCTTTACACTTCTATCTTGAGTGTTGTGTGTTTCAATATGTGGAGTTTGGAATTGGTATGAGCATATGGAATCCCTGGTTCTTGCATCTAAGTAGTAGCATTCCGTTCATGAGATCATATTTATATATGCATTAATAATTCCAGAAAATGCTTTCTTTGTTAAAACATATGTGAGTACTAGTTTCCATATTTTCATCAATCTTCTCACATATACTTAGTATAGGGAGTGTAGTCAGAAAATCTGAGTGAAAATTGAGAGTATTTTGTAAGGAATTGAGCAAATTCTCTAAGGCATGTTACTACATTGAAAATGTTGTTTTAATTGGTTAAATGCGAGCTAGTGAATGGTGACTGTGATTAAGTATGAGTTCAAGTGTAAGGATGACCAAAATCTATGCAACTGATGATTTTTAATATGTCATGTGCATTGGAAATCCCTAAGGCAAATGTTGGAAGGATTAGATTGTGTTTTGTTTCTTTTGTTTGTTTTGTTTTGCTCGAGGGCTAGCAAAAGCTAAGTGTGGGGGTATTTGATAGGAGCATATTTATGCGACTTGGTTAGCTTGTTTCCTTGCATTTAGGTTGTTAGTTCTTAGATATTTTAGTATGTTAAGCTATTTTCGTGTGTTTCTAGGTCCAAAGGGCTAAAGGAGCAAGAAAGTGCATTTTGGAGCAATTTTGGGCACTAAATGGATTGCACATGCATGGAGCTAAGTGGATAGACAAAATTGAAGATCAAATGAGCTTAGGATTGAATGAAGATGTGAAGAATTGGATTCAAGACAAATGAAGAATGAAGAGTCCAGAATTGGAAGCCAAAGTTTCTAAAGTTGGAAGTTTCTATTCTTGGAGGTTTCTATTCTTGAAAGTTTCTATTCTTGGCTTGGAAGTTTCCTAATCCTTCCTCACCTATGTTCCAGCCACAAAAGGATTCCAAAATATGTTAGGGCACATAATTGGTTGTTCTAGAAGTCCTAAACCTGCCCTAAAGTTAAGCCGCACCACCTTGACCTTTCCTAAACCCTTGCCGCACCTACTTACCCTTTCTTTCCTATTTTCTACCTTAAAACCACATTCCCTTTTCTCCACAACCTTGCCGCACAAGGGATCCTCTCCTTCCCTAATTTTTGAACCAAAATCACATTCCCTTTCCTATTTTCTGCCATAAACCACTTTCCCTTTCTCTAAAGATTGATAGGAGCATATTTATGCGACTTAGCTAGCTTGTTTTCATGCATTTATGTTGTTATTTCTTAGTTATTTTAGTCTTTTAAGCCATTTTTGTGTGTTTTCAGGTTCTAAGGACAAAGTATGCCAAAAGGTGCATTTTGGAGCCTTTTGGAGCAAAATTGGGCTTAGAATGGTTATTACATGCTTGGAGCAAGGTGGATGGATGAAATTGAAGACCAAAAGAGGCTAGAAAGGTGCTAAAAGTCAAGAGAAATCAGTTTGGAAGCTTGGAAGACAAAGAAAAACACAAATTGACCCACTCCTACAAAGGTGGCGCCTTGTCCCCTTTGTGTTCCCTCCTTATCTCCTCTTGTACAACATTTCCCCTTGCCATGTTTCCTTATCCCTAAATGATGTGATTAAAGTTAAGCACACAAATTAAACCCTCTTGTTATCAATTGTAGTATAAACGCAAGTAGGGATCGTTTTGGACCGGGGATTAGGAGGGCTTGCTAATCTAACACAAACTGACTCAAATAAGTAAAACAAGACTCAAAAGACTCTAAATAGACTAGTAAGACTCAAAACAGGTTCAAAACACACTAAAATGCTCCAAAACACACTAAAAACACTTAAAAACAGTGAAAAATAACATTCGAAGTGATAGGTGATAAAATCCCACGAAAATCATGCAAAAACAACTTGTTTACCCCCCCCCACACTTAAACCAAACATTGTCCTCAATGTTTCAAACATAAACTCACAGAAAGCAAACATCAAACAACACAACTAACTAACATGGCACACATGGCAAAGTAAATGCCATAAAGAGTAGAGTTAGGAATGCAAACCTGGGTTTAAGCCGGTTGTTCCTAGGTCTTCTTTATTCGAATGCATGGGTTGCCTCCCAAGAAGCGCTTGCTTTAACGTCTTGCAGCCGGACGATTTCTCGGTTTAAGCTTCATTGGTACCCACGGCATGGAAGGGAACTTCTTCCACAACCTGACCCACAATGTTCTCGTAGTATGGCTTCAAACGGTGCCCGTTCACCGTGAATTCTTGTCCATTCCTTAAGCTTTGGACTTGGACTGCACCATATGGAAAAACATTAGTAACAACAAAAGGTCCGATCCACTTAAAACGTAACTTACTAGGGAGTAAACGTAAACGGGAGTTGAAAAGCAACACTTTCTGCCTAATTGAAAATGTTTTGCCCTGAATCATCTTGTCATGAAATGCCTTTGTTTTCTCCTTGTAAATTCGGGCATTCTCATATGCTTCGTTCCTCATTTCCTCAAGTTCATTCAATGCACTCCAGCCACATCTATGTCCAAATTGAATGTTTTCACAACCCAATGTGCCTTGTGCTCTAGTTCCACAGGTTGGTGACACGGCTTGCCGTAGATTAGCCGAAATGAAGACATCCCTAGGGGTGTCTTGTAGGCCGTACGATATGCCCACAGTGCATCTTCTAAACGCAAACTCCAATCTTTCCGGGTTGGCCCAACAGTCTTCTCCAAAATCTGCTTGATTTCCCTATTCAAAACCTCAGCTTGGCCACTTGTTTGAGGGTGATAAGGCATTGCAACCTTATGCTTGACGTTATACTTCTTAAACAGTGCCTCAATGGTCCGGTTGCAAAAATGGGAGCCTCCATCACTTATAAACATTCTAGGCATCCCGAATCTGGAGAATATGTTAGATTTGATGAAATCTGCAACCACTCGAGAATCATTAGTCCGGGTGGCTTTTGCTTCCACCCATTTCGATACATAATCAACCGCAAGCAAGATATAAATGAAACCATATGAAGAAGGGAAATGACCCATGAAATTAATACTCCAAACATCAAAAATTTCAACATTGAAGATAAGGGTCTGCAGTATTTGGTCCCTTACACCTATGCTACCTGTTCTTTGACATATATCACACGTTATGCAGAAAGTTCGAGCATCTTTAAATAATGTAGGCCAATAAAAACCACATTCTAACATCTTGAGTGCTGTTCTTTGGGAGCCAAAATGACCCCCACATGCATAAGTATGACAGAAAGCAAGAATTGAATTAAACTCAGAGTTATGCACACATCTTCGAATAATCCGATCCGGGCAATATTTCCACAAGTATGGATCATCCCAAACATAATATCTAGCATTCTTTTGGAGTTTATCACGTTTATATTTGTCTAGGGTGCTAGGAACATGTTTTGTGACCAAATAATTGACCAAATCAGCATACCAAGGCTCACTTACCTCTATGGACATCAATTGCTCATCTGGGAACATTTCTGGAATGGGGAGGGGTTCTTCATTGTGCACCAATCGGCTTAGGTGGTCAGCCACCACATTTTCACTCCCTTTCTTGTCCCTAATCTCAATGTCGAACTCTTGGAGTAAGAGCATCCAACGAATCAGCCTTGGTTTGGCCTCCTTCTTGGTGAGAAGATACTTCAAAGCTGCATGGTCAGAATATACAATTACTTTAGTGCCAAGTAAATATGAACGAAATTTATCTAAAGCAAAGACAACGGCAAGAAGTTCTTTTTCCGTAGTAGAATAATTCAATTGAGTATCGTTTAAGGTCCAAGAGGCGTAATAGATGACATGGTGTTGTTTGTTCTTCCTCTGGCCTAAAACAGTGATAGGAGCATATTTATGCAACTTAGCTAGCTTGTTTTCATGCATTTACGTTGTTATTTCTTAGTTATTTTAGTCTTTTAAGCCATTTCCGTGTGTTTTCAGGTTTTAAGGACAAAGTATGCAAAAAGGTGCATTTTGGAGCCTTTTGGAGCAAAATTGGGCTTAGAATGGTTATTACATGCTTGGAGCAAGGTGGATGGACGAAATTGAAGACCAAAAGAGGCTAGAAAGGTGCTAGAAGTCAAGAGAAATCAGTTTGGAAGCTTGGAAGACAAAGAAAAACACAAATTGACCCATTCCTACAAAGGTGGCGCCTTGTCCCCTTTGTGTTCCCTCCTTATCTCCTCTCGTACAACATTTCCCCTTGCCATGTTTCCTTATCCCTAAATCATGTAAAAACCTTTCCTTTTCCCCTTAGGACATTGCAAATGGAAGACTCGGACCGTTCCCCTCCATTACCACTCTTACTTGGCCGACCATTCATGAAGACTGCCCGTACAAAGATAGACGTATTCAAAGGAACATTGACCATAGAATTTGATGGGGAAGTGATTGATTTCAATATTTATGATGCTATGCGATATTCTCATGATAATCACTCTTGTTTCTCTATTGATATAATTGACTCTTTTGCGCAGAAATTCCTTGATAATTTAAGTGAGGATGCACTTGAAAAGACCCTTGCACAAGGCATTGGACTCAAAAATGAAGGGTTAGCACTTAGGCATACCCACGGCAACAACAAGGACAACCTTGCCGTGCCTATTCAAGAGGAATTGGTGGAAATGGTTGTTGCCCTCGAGTTAAATCCAAAACATATTGGTAAGTTTCTTAACCAAATTTCACTTCCCGTTTCGACTAACAAGTTGCTTCCTTCCATAATCCAGCCACCTTCCCTAGAGCTTAAACCATTGCCTAGCCATTTGAAGTATGTGTTTTTGGGAGAACAAGAGACGCTGTCCATCATCATCTCTTCTTCACTCACGGCACAAGTTGGTGAGAGTGCTTCGGGAATACAAAACTGCCATTGGGTGGACATTGGCCGATATAAAGGGAATTAGCCCAACCACTTGTATGCATCAAATACTCTTGGAAGAAGGCGCCAAACCATCTAGAGAAGCACAACACCGACTCAATCCACCCATGATGGACGTTGTGAAGAAAGAAATCATCAAGCTCTTAGATTGTGGAGTGATTTACCCAATTTCTGATAGCCGTTGGGTCTCTCAAGTCCAAGTTGTCCTTAAGAAGTCCGGAGTGATGGTTATGAAAAATGAAGAGAACGAGCTTGTGCCCACCCGAATCTAAACCGGTTGGCGGGTGTGCATCGACTATGGGAAGATCAACGCCACAACAAGGAATGATCACTTCCCTTTGCCGTTTCTAGACCAAATGTTAGAAAGGTTAGCCGGTCATGTGTTTTATTGTTTTCTTGATGGATATTCTGGGTATAATCAGATTGTCATAGCACCGGATGACCAAGAAAAGACCACATTCACGTGCCCCTTTGGTACATTTGCCTATCGACGCATGCCCTTCGGTCTATGCAATGCTCCTACCACGTTTCAAAGGTGTATGGTTAGTATATTCTCTGATTATGTTGAAAAGATCATTGAGATATTCATGGATGATTTTAGTGTGTTTGGTGATTCATTTGATGGTTGCTTGAATAATCTCACTTTAATCTTGAAACGTTGCATTGAAACAAACCTTGTGTTAAATTGGGAGAAATGTCATTTTATGGTTAAGCAAGGTATTGTTTTGGGTCACATAATCTCTGAAAAAGGAATTACGGTTGATAAGTCTAAAGTAGATCTTGTGCGTTACTTACCCTCTCCTACTTTGGTTAGAGAGGTACGTTCTTTTCTTGGCCATGCAGGTTTTTATAAGCGATTCATCAAGGACTTTTCAAAGATTGCACAACCCATGTGCCGATTGCTTCAAAAGGAAGTGGCCTTTGAGTTCAACAAGGAGTGTGAAACAGCATTCAAAAGTCTGAGAGAATCACTCACCTTGGCTCCCATCATCACTCCACCAGATTGGAGCCTTCCTTTCGAGCTTATGTGCGATGCATCCGACTATGCATTAGGAGCTGTTTTGGGGCAAAGAAAAGACAAGCAGCCGCATGTCATAGACTATGCCTCTCGGACTCTCAATGATGCCCAATTGAACTACTCCACAACAGAAAAAGAACTTCTAGCTGTTGTTTTTGCTTTAGATAAATTTCGTTCGTACTTAATTGGCATTAAAGTGATTGTATATTCTGACCATGCAGCGTTGAAGTATCTTCTCACCAAGAAGGAGGCCAAACCAAGACTGATTCGTTGGATGTTCCTACTACAAGAATTCGACATTGAGATTCGGGACAAGAAAGGGAGTGAAAATGTGGTGGTTGACCACCTAAGCCGTATGGTGCATGAAGAGGACACTCTCCCTATTTCAGAGACATTCCTGGATGAGCAATTGTTGTCCATCGAGGTAAGTGAACCGTGGTACGCATATTTGGTGAACTACTTGGAAACTAAACATTTTCCAACCACTTTCACTAAACCCCAATGTGACAGTATTGCCCAGATTAGATTGTTCGACGATGTGTGCACAATTCTAAGTTTAATTCCATTCTAGCCTTTTGTCACTCTTATGCATGTGGGGGTCATTTTGGCACCCAAAGAACAGCCCTCAAGGTGTTAAAATGTAGTTTTTATTGGCCTACATTGTTTAAAGATGCTCGAATGTTTTGTTTAACATGTGATAGATGTCAGAGAGCAGGTTCCATAGGTGCCAAGGACCAAATGCAACAAACCCCTATCTTCAATGTTGAAATTTTTGATGTTTGGGGTATTGATTTCATGGGTCCCTTTCCTTCTTCATATGGTTTCACTTATGTTTCCAAATGGGTAGAAGCAAAGGCTACATGTACTAACGATTCTAGAGTGGTTGCAGATTTCATCAAAACTAACATTTTCTCTAGATTTGGGATGCCACGGGTATTCATCAGTGATGAAGGCTCACATTTTTGCAATCGGACCATTGAGGCGCTGTTTAAGAAATACAATGTCAAGCATAAGGTTTCGACACCTTACCATCTTCAAACAAGTGGCCAAGCTGAAGTTTCAAATAGAGAAATCAAGCAAATCTTGGAGAAGACCGTTGGGCCAACCCGGAAGGAGTGGAGCTTGCGTTTAGACGATGCACTGTGGGCGTACCGAACTGCCTACAAAACACCCCTAGGGATGTCTCCATTTCGGCTCATCTATGGCAAGCCGTGTGACCTACCTGTGGAACTAGGGCACAAGGCGCATTTGGCTGTGAAAACATTTGATTTAGACTTAGATGCTGCTGGAATGCATAGAAGGCTCCAATTGAATGAACTTGAGGTTCTAAGGAGGGAAGCATATGAGAATGCCCAAATTTACAAGGAGAAAACCAAGGCGTTTCATGACAAGATGATTCAGGGCAAAACATTCTCCATTGGGCAGAAAGTGTTGCTTTTCAACTCCCGTTTACGTTTATTCCCTGGTAAGTTACATTCTAAGTGGATTGGACCTTTTGGTGTTACTAATGTTTTTCCATATGGTGTAGTTCAAGTCCAAAGCTTAAGGAATAGACAAGAATTCAAGGTAAACGGACATCGATTGAAGCCAAACTATGAGAGTGCCGTGGGGCAGGTTGTGGAGGAGATCTCTCTCCAAGCCGTGGGATCCAATGGGGAGTGAATGAGTTCTTCGTCCGGCTGCAAGACGTTAACGCAAGCGCTTCTTGGGAGCCAACCCATGCATTCAACAAAGGAAGATCTATGAATCACTCCAATTCCAGATTTGCGTTCTCATTGTTGTTGTTTCTATTCTGCCATGTTGAGTGTGTTTATTCGTTGTTTGTTTGTTTTCTGAGTTTATACTTGAAACATTGAGGACAATGCTTGATTTAAGTGTGGGGGGGGTAAACAAGTGTTTTTGCATGAAAATCGTGGGATTTTATCACCCATTACTTCAAAAGTTGTTCCTTGCTGTTTTTAAGCTGTTTTGGTGTGTTTTTGTGTGTTTTGACATAAAACTCCGAAAATCTCATAAAAATTTGAAAAATTGTTTTGAAAAACCCAAAAAAAGAGTTGTTTTTGTGTTGTTTTGGTGTGTTTGTATCTTAGGTACCTTCCAACACAATGATGAGGATTTGGTTTTTAAGTACATGACTGTTAAACAGAGTTATTAACGTGGATGAATGTTTGATTTACTCTTTGGTTTATGCTTGGTTGTGGTTATAATTTATGAATTTACATGAAATCATAAAGGAAAAATCAGTTTTTGTAACATGCTTGAAGGAAAGAACTCAAATTAATGGTACAACCCTGTGAGACTTGAGCCTAAAGCGTTCTTTGGAGAGTTAATATTCTGTGCATATTCTAATTGGACAGATTCTAGACACTAGACACAACTTTGGATGAAAATTGAATTAAACTTGACTCAAAACACACAAAGACACGAACTAAGACAGATTCTAACTAATTTGAATCAAACAAGTGAAGGGGGAATGGTTTTACAGTGAAACTAAGCTAAAACAAACAAAGACTTTAAACTAGGCAGATTTAGACAAAATTGGATTTTTATGATGGATGGTGAACTAGCTAGAGGTTTCCTTATCCACACAAGATTTATATGCATATAACTTGACTTCCAGTTACGTTTTCATTGAATTACGCATGACAATGCCCCAGATTAACAGTGTCAATCACTAATTAACCCTCAGATTCTCATGAATTTCATTGAATTGGACGGACAACTCATTTACAACCAAATTATTCTCATTAATTTCCCTACATGACATCATAATAGAGACACAATCAGAGATCATTAGGCTCAATGAGAATCATAAGCATTGACGAGGCATTCATAACTATGACATCATGTTACTCACACCAAGAATTGAACTTAACACGATTGTTCCAGCAACCTTTACTACTTGTGAACATAAGTTTGTAACGATTATGTGAAACTCACTTATATCCTAGCATCAAATTTATGCATGCCAATTAAGTGTCGACCCTCAACCAACAAACAGAAATAAGTTCTAATTCAAACAGTTAAGCCAATTGCATTCATACTTCAAGAATCTGTAAATGAAATTTATCAAGTCATATCACGCACAAAATCATGGTTTCAAAGTAGCCTCTAGCTAAAAACGAGTTTAGCCTCTCATGATTAAAGCAAGACAAAGGAAAACTAATTTAAACATCGAAAACATAAGGTAGGAAACACCTAAGAATGCCCAGCACTCCAGATTGGGTGCAAAACGCTTCAAAGCTGCTCCTCCTCTCCTTCCTTCTTGCAAGGCTGTGGTACAGGTGGCTATAGGGTTTGTGGATGGTGTTTGGAATGGCTGAGATGTGTAGAATTGGTGTGGATGGGTGGTGTGTGCGGCACAACCCTAAAATATGTATATATATGCACCTCCAAACTCTAGGGAAATCAGATTAGTACTTGGGCTTAATAGAAATTAAGGAATAAAGGCCTAAGGTGCGGCACAAGACTCAAATCCATTAGGAAAAAGGGTTTAGCCCAATTAATTTCTGAAAAGGCTTTGCATAAACCAAATCCACAAGGAAATAGGCTAATTAAATTAGAATCCAAGAGGGAAAAGGATAGGGAAGTGCACGGCAAGGCTTGGAGGGAAGGGAATTGAGTGCAAGGCAAGGCAAAGGCCTTCTAGAAAGGAAGGAGGCGCCAGATTTTTAGGGTTCTAGAAAGAATGTGTTTTGTGACAGATATTGGGACTTCTAGAAGGGTTTGGGGTGCCACTTTTGTAGGACAAGGGATAGAACTTCTAAAAGAGTGTTTTGTGGCTGATTTCTAGAAGAAGAAGGCAAAAAACATGTAACATGTTTTTAGGAACATGTTTGGATAATGTTTCGGATCATATTCCTTGTTTCTTGCCAATTCCTTATCTTCTTTATCTTTGACTTCTTTCCTCCATCTTTTGAGCTGATTTCAAGCCTTTTTATCTTCAAATTCGTCCATCAACTTGCCTCCATGCTTGCACTACCCAATCTTGGCCCAAAAATGCTCTAGAATGCTCCAAATTGCTTCTTTTTGCCATTTTAACACTTAGAAACTACAAACACACGAAAATAGCTTAAAACACTATAATAAGTAGAAACTAACTAAGAAAATGCAGGAAAACATGCTAACTAAGTCGCATAAATATGCTCCTATCAGCGGCAAAGGGTAGAAAGGTTCAATTTGTGTCCTATAATGCATAGGAGGTCTTCATTGTTGCTGGAACTTAGGGACATTTAGGATTAGGAAAGGTCAAACCAAAATAGGAAACCTTGGCTTAACTTTCCTACTTCAAGTAGGAATCCTTGTTTGAGTAGGAATCCTTGTTCAACTAGGAATCCTCCTTGATTAGGAATCCTTCATTGATTAGGAATCCTTTGTTGATTAGGAATCCTTTGTTGATTAGGAATCCTTCGTTGATTAGGAATCCTTTGTTGATTAGGAATCCTTCGTTGATTAGGAATCCTAACATCTTCAAGTCTTCAATTTCGTCCATTCCTTTTGCTCCAAGCATGTGATATCCATTCCAAGCCCAATTTTGCTCCAAAAGGCTCCAAAATGCACTTTCTTGCATACTTTGTCTATAGAATCTGAAATTGCACGAAAATAGCTTAAAATACTAAAATTACTAAGAACTAACAACGTAAATGCAAGGAAACAAGCTAACTAAGTGATGTAAATATGCTCCTATCAAATACCCCCACACTTAGCTTTTGCTAGTCCTCGAGCAAAACAAAACAAACAAAAGAAACAAAACACAATCTAAACCTTCCAACATTTGCCTTATGGATTTCCAATGCACTTGACATATTAAAAATCATCACTTGCATCGATTTTGGTCATCCTTACACTTGAATTCATACTTAATCACGGTCACCATTTATTAGTTCGCATTTAACCAATTAAAACCACATTTTGAATGTAGTAACATGCCTTAGAGAATTCCCTCAATTCATTACTAGATATACACTCTATTTTCACTCAGATTTTCTAACTACACTCCCTACGCTAGGTATATGTGAGCAGATTGATGTAAACATGAAAACTAATACTCACATATGTTGCAACAAAGAAAACACTTTTCTGGAGTTATTAATGCATATATGAATATGATCTCATGAACGGAATGCTACTACTTAGATGAGAGAACCAGTGACACCATATGCTCATACCAATTCCAAACTCCACAAATTGAAACACACAACACTCAAGATAGAAGTTAAGGGTTGAAACGGGGCTAAGGGAATTGGTTAACAAAGAAGGATATGGATAAACAAACGTTCTTAAAGCAAAGCAAGCAAGGTAATGAAATTGACACTAGAATTCACTTTTGAATGCAAAAATCAACTTTTAAACACAAGGGAAGATTCATGCAACATTTAGGGTCAAATTCAAACTTTTGGACCCTTTCTTCAACAATCAACACTTTTGAGCTCATTCTCACTTATTTTTCAACTCTTTTTCATTCTTTTTCTTTTCTTTCTTTTCTTTTCTTCTTTTCACACGAAAATCTCTTCCCCCACACTTGTTTTTCTGCATATTGTAGATCAAAAGGAATTCATTTAAAGTTATGCTTTACTATCCTTTAAGAACAAAGGTATGGACATTCCTACACTACGCTAGGTGAGGTTAATGTGGGCTAACAAAGAAAATAGGCTGAACAAGGCTCAAAAGGGGTTAAACCTACAAAACATATGAAACATGGGGTACGGCTGTTTGGCTATGGTGGTTCACTAAACAACTTCATCTTGATATGTGTTATGCAATTCAATATCATGCTTTGAATGAAACGGGCATGAGTTCTAGCATTTGGTTCTATAATGATGAAAATGCATTCTAAGTAGCAACCAAGCAAAGAATAATGAGATCATGCAACAACTTTAGAAAACAAAAATCACAGATTAATAACTCTCCAAACGAACGTTTAGGCTCAAGTCTCACAGGGTTGTAACGTTAATTTGAGTTCCTTCCTTCAAGCATGTTACAAAAACTGATTTTATCCTTTTGTGATTTCATGTGAATTCGTAAACAACAACTACAACTAAGCATAAACCAAGAGCATATTAAACTTCCATCCATGTTCGTAACTTTCTTTAATAGTCATGTAATTAAAAACCAAATCCTCATCATTGTGTTGGAAGCTACCTAAGACACAAACGCACAAAAATGACTCTAAAAACACTTCAAAAACTGATTTTTTTTTCAAATTTTCGTGTTTTTACTTCAAAACACAGAAAAAACACCTCAAAACATACTAAAAACACTTAAAAACAGTGAGAAACAACATTGAAGTGATAGGTGATAAAATCCCACGAATTTGCATCAAAAACACTTTGTTACCCACCCCCCCCACACTTAAATCAAACATTGTCCTCAATGTTTCATGCATATACTCATAGAAAGCAAACAAACAAACAACGAACTAATCATGGGCAAGATAAATGTAGTAAAGGGAAGGGTTTAGGAACGCAAATCTAGATGTGGAGCGATTTTTAGGTCTCCCTTCTTCATTCAAATGCATGGGTTGCCTCCCAAGAAGCGTTGCTTTAATGTCATGCAGCCGGACAATACCTCTAATTAAGCTTCATTAGAGGCCACGACATGGAATTTATCTTTGAAGGCGTGGTGATACTTGAAATGATCTAGCAATGGTTTAAATTCTAGTGTGGGTGCCTGAATCATTAAAATCAGCAAGTTAGTAGAAAACAAAATTGAATTTGGAGAAGATGGCTTACTTGCTTGCTCCGACAAGAACTCAAGGACGAACACCACTTCTTTGAAAGTTTCAGGGACATTGAACTTGGCCAGATTTACTATGATGGTTGTGACTTGTCCCGTGTCATCAAATTCAACTTCCTTGGGCTTTGTTGTCTCATGAACATCCTCTTTGATGCATTCTACATATTCTCCAGCCACTTCATTCTTCTTGATATACAATGTTCTTTGAACGATTCAACACAATCTGGAACTTGACTTGTTGTACCAAGAATTGGGATAGTACTTTGCACCTTTGGAAGGGCTTCCACGATGTCTTTTTCACTTTCGTCGTCCTTGGAAATCAAAAACCTGCTAGGAAAAGGGACATTTGGTGGAATAATGTTAGAATGAATTGAATTTGAACCCAACTTACCTTGATTGGATGGCTCAGAAGCACTAGGGGCCTGCGGCAAAGGTGTTTCCACCCTTGCCGTAGGTATGTCTTCTTCCTCCTCTTCGATGAGCAGCATCTTGTCCTCTTCTAGGCTATGTTTGGATGGTTTTGGTTCAACTTCAACCTCCATACCACTTTCCAATTGTTCTTGAATTTGCCCCATGAATTCTGCAATCTGCCCTATTTGATTCTTCAATTCGCTCATCACTTGGGCTTGATTTTGTGATTCCTGAGTCATAGAGGTAAGTAATTCAAGAATTTTATCATTATCCATTGACGAACCTGGATGTGGTTGGGACGATTGTGATGGAGGCTGTGGTGGTGCATATGACCATTGATAGAACTCCTCAGATGGCTGCGAATATTCTTCTCGTTGTGAGCCCTGCGTAAAAGAAGTTAGTACATTGAGAATTTCATCAATATCCATGGACATACTTGAATTTGATTGGAATTGTTAAGGGGGAGGCTGTGGTGGCTGCATAGGTTTTGAATAGAACTCCTCATCTTGCTGCCAATATCCACGTTGTTGAAATTGTTGAGGTTCCTCCCACATATAATCCGAATAATCTCTCCAATCCGAATTGTAAGCGTTGGAAAGCATGTTGTCCCTTGATTGGTTATGGCCTTGATAACCCCAAGCACCTTCGTATGCAGTGAATTGAGCACGTTGATGAGTTTGAGCAATGTGCTTTGTGGTTGTTTCGGAAATCTGGGACAATTGAGAAGTAAGATTCGCCAATTGAGCTTGAATGTTAGCAAAATTCATGTCTTGCTTCTCCAATACCTGAAATCAAAGAATTAAAACTAAATCAAATATCAAAAGTAAAAATAAAAGACACAAAGAGAAACGAAGTCAGCAACTAAAAAAAAATACACGAAAAAGAAACAAGGGATTAGCAAAGTTGCTAATCCCTGGCAACGGCACCAAAAATTTGATGCAATGTAAAACAACACACAAATTAAACCCTCTTGTTGTCAAATTGTAGTAAAGATGCAAGTAGGGATCGTTCTGGACCGGGGATTAGGAGGGCTTGCTAATAACCTCTAAATTGACTCACAAAACATAAAAACAAAGTTAAAAACGTTTGGATAGACTCAAAGTACTCAAAACAGACTCATAAAACTCAAAACAAGCTAAAAACACTCAAAACTGCCTAAAAACACCAATTGGACAGTCATTAGGATTCCTAATCAACGAAGGATTCCTAATCAAAGAAGGATTCCTAATCAAAGAAGGATTCCTAATCAAAGGAGGATTCCTAGTTGAACAAGGATTCCTACTCAAACAAGGATTCCTACTTGAAGTAGGAAAGTTAAGCCAAGGTTTCCTATTTTGGTTTGACCTTTACTAATCCTAAATGTCCCTAAGTTCCAGCAACATTGAAGGCCTCCTATGCATTTTAGGACACAAATTGAACCTTACTTACACTTAAATCATCCAGCCGCACCTTGTCCTTGTTTTCCTCTTCCTTGCCGTGCAAGGGAGAGTGCCCTTTCCTATTTTCTGACCCAAAATCACATTCCCTTTGTGTTCTATGCCTTGCCGCACAAGGAGGAGCCTTTCTTACTTATTGTGTGCCTCAAAACACATTCCTAAATTTGTCCTACATATTCTGCCGAATTTCACATTCTTATTCTCTTTGATTTTCTGATTCTTTCTAACCTATTAAATTGTGGAATCAAAATAGCTAAGTATTGAACCTTTCCTATTATTTTCTTAGTACCCTAGCCCTTTAAATAAAGCTTGTTGCACCATTTAAATCTCTCTACATAACTTCTACCGAAAATCCACCATCCACCCTTCACCATAACTCACCTATATCCATTCACCACCATAAACAACCCTTCAAACCATCTCCAACACCTTGTGCCGCAGCAAAGAGAAGAAGGAAGACCCTTGGAGTGCTTGCCATTCAAGACGTTGGATTGCTGGAACGTTTCTAGGTGTAATCTATCTTTGTTTTCAATGTTTAATTTAATTTCTCTTTGTTTTGCTGTGAACATGAGGAGCTAAACCCTTTTCGCTAGGGGGAATTTCAAAGCCATGAATATATTTGCAATATGAATTGATTACCTTCAGTTGTGATTTCATAACTTGTGAATGCAATTTGCTTAACTGTTTGATTCAGAACTTATACTTGTATGTTGATTAAGGATGCATACTTAGTTTGCATGCATGAATTTGATGCTAGAAAAGGGAGTTTCACCTAATGGTTATGAACTTATATTCACAAGTAGTGAAGGTCGTTGGTCACGATCATGTTAAGTAAATTCCTGGCAGGAGTATCATGCGCTTTCATAGTTACGAATGCCTTGTCAATGCTTATGATTTTCATAGAGCTTAATGATCTTTGATTGTATCTCTATTATGCACTTTCATGTAGAGAACTTTTGAAGAATAATTTGATTGCGATGCGCTATTTCCGTCCAATTCAATGACATAAGGAAAATCTGAGGATTAATTTAAACGCACCTAATTAATCTGGGGTGTTGAGGTTCATGGTTTATTGAAAGAACAACTGAAAATTGATTTGTATGCAAGTGTGTCATGTGTGGAGAAGAACCCTCTAGCTAGTCCATCATCCATCCAAAACACCTAATTTCGTGCCAATCTGTTTAGTTTTAGTTTCTGTTTGTTTTTACTTTAATTTCGTCCAAAACCCAATCCCCTTTACTTTCGTGTGTCAAATTAGTTAGAATCTGTCCAACTTTGTGTTTTTAAGTGTTTTGAGTCTTTGAAGTCTCAAATTTGTCCAAAATCAACCCTAGAGTCTGTTTTGAGTCTATTTGGCTGTTTTAAGCTGTTTTGAGTCTTGTGAGTCTTGTTTTGTGCTTTTAAGTTTGTTTTTGTGTTTTTAAGTCAGTTTAGAGTAGATTAGTAATCCCTCTTAATCCTCGGTCCAGAACGATCCCTACTTGCATCTATACTACAATTGTCAACAATAGGGTTTAATTTGTGTGCTGTTTTACATCGCATCACCCTCTCCTACTTCGTTAGAGAGGTACATTCTTTTCTTGGCCATGCAGATTTTTATAGGCGATTCATCAAGGACTTTTCATAGATTGCACAACCCCTACGCCGATTGCTTCAAAAGGAAGTGGCCTTTGAGTTCAACAAGGAGTGTGAAACGGCATTCAACAGTCTCAAAGAATCATTCACCTCAGCTCCCATCATCACTCCACCAGATTGGAGCCTTCCTTTCAAGCTTATGTGCGATGCATCTGACTATGCATTAGGAGCTGTTTTGGGGCAAAGAAAAGACAAGCAGCCGCATGTCATATACTACGCCTCTCGGACTCTTAATGATGCCCAATTAAACTACTCCACAACAGAAAAAGAACTTCTAGCTGTTGTTTTTGCTTTAGATAAATTTCGTTCGTACTTAATTGCCATTAAAGTGATTGTCTATTCTGACCATGCAGCGTTGAAGTATCTTCTCACCAAGAAGGAGGCCAAACCAAGACTGATTCGTTGGATGCTCCTACTACAAGAATTCGACATTGAAATTCGGGATAAGAAAGGGAGTGAAAACGTGGTGGCTGACCACCTGAGCCGTATGGTACATGAAGATGACTCTCTCCCTATTTCAGAGACATTCCCGGATGAGCAATTGTGGTCCCTCGAGGTAAGTGAACCATGGTATGCAGATTTGGTGAACTACTTGGTAACTAAACGTTTTCCAACCACTTTCACTAAACCCTAACGTGACAAACTTAAGACTGATGCATGATTTTATGTGTGGGATTATCCATATTTGTGGAAGTATTGCTCGGATCAGATTGTTCGACGATGTGTGCACAATTCTGAGTTTAATTCCATTCTAGCCTTTTGTCACTCTTATGCATGTGGGGGTCATTTTGGCACCCAAAGAACAGCCCTCAAGGTGTTAGAATGTGGTTTTTATTAGCCTACATTGTTTAAAGATGCTTGAATGTTTTGCTTAACATGTGATGGATGTCAGAGAACAGGTTCCATAGGTGCCAAGGACCAAATGCCGCAAACCCCTATCTTCAATGTCGAAATTTTTGATGTTTGGGGTATTGATTTCATGGGTCCCTTTCCTTCTTCGTATGGTTTCACTTATATTTTGCTTGCAGTTGATTATGTTTCCAAATGGGTAGAAGCAAAGGCTACCCGTACTAACGATTCTAGAGTGGTTGCAGATTTCATCAAAACTAACATTTTCTCTAGATTTGGGATGCCACAGGTATTCATCAGTATTGGAGGCTCACATTTTTGCAATCGGACCATTGAGGCACTGTTTAAGAAATACAATGTCAAGCATAAGGTTTTGACACCTTACCATCCTCAAACAAATGGCCAAGCCGAAGTTTCGAATAGAGAAATCAAGCAAATCTTGGAGAAGACCGTTGGGCCAACCCAGAAAGATTGGAGCTTGCGTTTAGACGATGCACTGTGGGCGTATCAAACTACCTACAAAACACCCCTAGGGATATCTCCATTTCGACTAATCTATGGCAAGCCGTGTGACCTACCTGTGGAACTAGAGCACAAGGCACATTGGCTGTGAAAACATTCAATTTGGACTTAGATGTTGCTAGAATGCATAGAAAGCTCCAATTGAATGAACTTGAGGAGCTAAAGAACGAAGCATATGAGAATGCCCGAATTTACAAGGAGAAAACAAAGGCGCTTCATGACAAGATGATTCGAGGCAAAACATTCTCCATTGGGCAGAAAGTGTTGCTTTTCAACTCCCGTTTACGTTTATTCCCTAGTAAGTTACGTTCTAAGTGGATTGGACCTTTTGTTGTTACTAATGTTTTTCCATATGGTGCAGTTCAAGTCCAAAGCTTAAGGAATAGACAAGAATTCACGATAAACGGACATCGATTGAAGCCATACTATGAGAGTGCCGTGGGGCAGGTTGTGGAGGAGATCTCTCTCCAAGCCGTGGGCTCCAATAGGGAGTGACTGAGTTCTTCGTTTGGCTGCAAGACGTTAAAACAAGCGCTTCTTAGGAGGCAACCCATGCATTCAACAAAGGAAGATCTAAGAATCACTCCAATTCCAAATTTACGTTCCTAAACCCTTCCCCTTGTTGTTGTTTCTATTCTGCCATGTTTAGTGTGTTTATTCGTTGTTTGTTTGTTTTTTGAGTTTATGCTTGAAACTTTGAGGACAATGTTTGATTTAAGTGTGGGGGGGTAAACAAGTGTTTTTGCATGAAATTCGTGGGATTTTATCACCCATTACTTCAAAAGTTGTTCCTTGTTGTTTTTCAGTGTTTTTAAGCTGTTTTGGTGTGTTTTAGTGTGTTTTGACATAAAATTCCGAAAATCTCATAAAAATTGAAAAATTGTTTTGAAAAACCCAAAAAGAGTTGTTTTTGAGTTGTTTTGGTGTGTTTGTGTCTAGGGTACCTTCCAACACAATGATGAGGATTCGGTTTTTAATTGCATGACTGTTAAAGAGAGTTATAAACATGGATGAAAGTTTGATTTACTCTTTGGTTTATGGTTGGTTGTGGTTATAATTTATGAATTCATATGCAATCATAAAGGAAAAATCAGTTTTTGTAAAATGCTTGAAGGAAGGAACTCAAATTAACGCTACAACCTTGAGAGACTTGAAGCCTAAAACGTTCTTTGGAGAGTTAATATTCTGTGCATTCTTGTTTTCTGAAGTCGTTGCATGATCTCATTATTCTTTGCTTGGTTACTACTTAGATGGTGTTTCATCATTTAGTTCCAAATACTAGAACTCATACCCATTTCATTCAAAGCATGACATTGATTTGCATAACACATATTCAAGATGAAGTTGTTTAGTTGCCACTAGGGCCAAATACCCGAACCCACTTCTTCATATGTTTTGTAGGTTTAAACCCCGTTTGAGCCTTGTTTAGCCTATATTCTTTATTAACCACATTATCCTCACCTAGCCTAGTTTAGGATCATCCATACCCTTGTTCTTAAAGGATAGTGAAGCATGAATTAAAATGAATTCCTTTTGATTGTCCTTTTGCAAAAAAACACGTGTGGGGGAAGGGATTTGTGTGTGTGTGTGCCAAAGTCCTTAATAAGGCACGGGTAGAAAAGAAAAGAAAAATTCGTGGAAAAAGAAAAAGAAAAAGAAAAAGTTGTGAAAAGAATGAAAAATAGTTGAAAATGATAAGAAAAAGAGTTCTAAAGTGTTGTTTGTTGAAGAAAGGGTCCAAAACATTGAAATCTGGCCCTAGAACGTGTGAATCATTCCCTTTATGTTTAAAGTTGATTTCTGCATTCAAAAGTGAATTCTAAATGTCAATTTCATTACTTTGTGATGTGATTAAAGTTAAGCACACAAATTAAACCCTCTTGTTATCAATTGTAGTATAAATGCAAGTAGGGATCGTTCTGGACCGGGGATTAGGAGGGCTTGCTAATATAACACAAACTGACTCAAATAAGCAAAACAAGACTCAAAAGACTCTAAATAGACTAGTAAGACTCAAAACAGGTTCAAAACACTCAAAACTGCTTAGAAACTCTAATTGGACAGATTCTAGACACTAGACACAACTTTGGACGAAAATTGAATTAAACTTGACTCAAAACACACAAAGACAGAAACTAAGATAGATTCTAACTAATTTGACTCAAACAAGTGAAGGGGGGTTGGTTTTAGAGTGAAACTAAGCTAAAACAAACAAAGACTTTAAACTAGGCAGATTTAGACGAAATTGGGTTTTTAGGATGGATGGTGAACTAGCTAGTTGTTTCCTTATCCACACATGACTTATATGCATATAACTTGACTTCCAGTTACGTTTTCATTGAATTATGCATGACAATGCCCCAGATTAACTGTGTTAATCACTAGTTAACCCTCAGATTCTCCTAATTTCATTGAATTGGACGGACAACTCATCTACAACCAAATTATTCTCATCACTTTCCCTACATGACATCATAATAGAGACACAATCAGAGATCATTATGCTCAATGAGAATCATAAGCATTGACGAGGCATTCATAACTATGACATCATGTTACTCACACCAAGAATTGAACTTAACACGATTGTTCCAGCAACCTGTACTACTTGTGAACATAAGTTTGTAACGATTATGTGAAACTCACTTATATCTTAGCATCAAATTTATGCATGCCAATTAAGTGTCGACCCTCAACCAACAAACAAAAATAAGTTCTAATTCAAACAGTTAAGCCAGTTGGATTCATACTTCAAGAATCTGTAACTGAAATTTATCAAGTCATAGCACACACAAAATCATGGTTTCAAAGTAGCCTCTAGGTAAAAATGAGTTTAGCCTCTCATGAATACAGCAAGACAAAGGAAAACTAATTTAAACATCGAAAACATAAGGTAGAAAACACCTAAGAACGCCCAGCACTCCAAATTGGGTGCAAAACGCTCCAAAGCTGCTCCTCCTATCTTTCCTCCTTGCAAGGCTATGGCACAGGTGGTTGTAGGGTTTGTGGATGGGCAAATGTGGTGTGGATGGGTGGTGGAATGTGTTTAGAATGGTTGAGATGCGAAGGGATGTGTAGAGAGCCTTAATCTGTGCGGCACAATGATATATATATATAGGGGAAGGCTAGGTCACGGCTGGGAAGGTGTTTAGGTAGGTTTTGGACTCCTCACCCTTCTAGAAATTAGAATCATTAAAGTTTTGGGGAATTAAATGGACCAAATCCCTCTAGAATAAGGAAATAGGTGCGGCATCCTCCCAGAGCAAGGAATTAAATATCCCAACGTGTTTAGGACTCCTTCTATGTAGCTAAAACCTTTGTGGATTTGGATTAGGAACGTCAAGATAAGATAGGATAATGTTTTGGATAAGATGAGATAAGATTTGGATAAAATGAGATAAGATTTGGATAATGTTCCATATTTCTTGCTAATTTATTATCTTCTTTATCTTTGACTTCTTTCCTCCATCTTTTGAGCTGATTTCAACCTTTTTTATCTACAAATTCGTCCATCAACTTGCCTCCATGCTTGCACTACCCAATCTTGGCCCAAAAATGCTCCAGAATGCTCCAAATTGCTTCTTTTTGCCATTTTGACACTTAGAACCTACAAAAACACAAAAATAGCTTAAAATACAAAATTAACTAAGAACTAAGAACGTTAATGCTAACTAAGTCGCATAAATATTCTCCTATCAAATTGCCCCACACTTAGCTTTTGCTAGTCCTCAAGCAAAACGAAACAAAACAAACAAAACAAACACCAAACAAACTAGACCTTCCAACGTTCACCTCAGGGATCTCCAACACACATGACATATTCAAGATCATCATAACCATAGATTTTAGTCATCCCCACCCTTTAGTACATACTTAATCACAGTCACCATTCATTAGCTCGCATTTAACCAATTAAAACAATGTTCTGAATGTAGTAACATGGCTTAGAGAATTCACTCAATTCCTTACTAGGTACACTCTTATTTTCACTCAGATTTTCTAACTACACTCCCTATTCTAGGTATATGTGAGAAGATTGATGTAAACATGAAAACGAACACTCACATATGTTTATAACAAAGAAAGCAATTTCCGGAGTTATTAAGCATGTATAGATATGATCTCATGAATGGAATGCTACTACTTAGATGCGAGAACCAGGGATACCATACGCTCATATCAATCCCAAACTCCACATATTAAAACGCACAACACTCAAGATAGAAGTATAGGGTTGTAACGGGGCTAGGGGTATTGGCTAACAAAGAAAGGTAAGGAAAACAAACGTTCCTAAAGCAACAGCGAGCAAAGTAATGAATATGACACTTAGAACTCCCTTTTAAAACGCAGCCACAAACTTTGATACATAACGGGAATATCACACGTACGTAGGGCCGAATTCAACTTTTTGGACCCTTTCTTCAACAACCAACACTTGTGAGCTTAATCTCACTTATTTTGAACACTTTTCACACTTTTTCACATACTTTTCTTTTTCTTTTATTTTTCTCACGAATTTTTTTCTTTTTTTTCTACCTGTGCCTCTTTTGATACTTTGGCACACACCTACACACAAAAATCCCTTGCCCCACACTTATTTGCTGCCTAATAACGAACAAAGGGAATTCACTATAGGTCATGCTTCACTACGCCGTAAGAACAAGGGTAAGGATGGTCCTAATCTAGGCTAGGTAGGGAAAACGTGGGTAAACAAAGAAAATGGCTAAACAGGGCTCAACGGGGGTTAATCCTACAAAACTTAATGCATAGGGATAAGGCTTTTTGGCACTGGTTCACTACACAACTTCATCTTGTTTATGTGTTATGCACTTCAATATCATGCTTTGAATGAAACGGGTATGAGCTCTAGTATTTGGAACTAAATGATAAAACACCTTCTAAGTAGCAACCAAGCAAAGAATGATGAGATCATGCAACGACTTTAGAAAACAACAAATGCAAAGATGTTTAACTCTCTAAAGAATGTTTTAAGCTCAAGTCTCTCAGGGTTGTAGCGTTAGTTTGAGTTTCTTCCTTCAAGCATGTTACAAAAACTGATTTTCTCCTTTTTGATTAAACATGAATTCATGAATTAAAACCATAATCAAGCATAAACCAGAGAGCAATTCAAACTTCCAGCCATGTTTATAACTTTCCTTAATAGTCATGCAATTAAAAACCGAATCCTCACCATTGTGTTGGAAGGTACCCTAAGACACAAACAAACACTTTTTGGGTTTTTCAAATTTTTATGAAATTTTCGGATTATCTTTTCAAAACACACTAAAATGCTTCAAAACACACTAAAAATACTTAAAAACAGTGAAAAACAACATTCAAAGTGATAGGTGATAAAATCCCACGAAAATCATGCAAAAACAACTTGTTTACTCCCCCACAGTTAAACCAAACATTGTCTTCAATGTTTCAAACATAAACTCACAGAAAGCAAACAGCAAACAACACAACTAACTAACATGACACACATGGCAAAGTAAATGCAATAAAGATCTTCCACAACCTGCCCCTCAAAGTTCTCATACAGTAGATCGATGAATGGAAGGGGATAGTGATGTTTGCTGATTGGTGAGTTGTGTTCCCTAAGGTTCTTGTAAATTCGCCCACCATTGGGGATTTGCTTGGGTACCTACACCAAAGAAGGGAACCACCTATCAATTTTAATGGGAATTGGATTTGGATTAGGTGGCTTACCTATATGCTGTGATGAAGTGGTAGCACTATGAACATTCTTCCCCATGGTGCTTTCGGCCAATTTAGGCATTTTGAGGGCAGTGGCCGTATGGTCCTTGTGCTCCACTCCAATTCCCTTGTCTTGTATGGTTCTTGATGCTGAACGGTCCGGCCCTATCTTTTTTAATTTATAATTGGTAAAACGAGAATTAACAACATTAGGATTCTCAGCAGACTTAGAAACATTAAATTTAATCTTATCGCCACCAAACTTCATAGTTAACGTCCCCTTGGCCACATCAATCTTGGTTTGGGATGTTTTCATGGAAGGTCTTCCAAGTAGAATCGGCATTGGGGAAGAATGGGTCGACTCTTCCATCTCAAGCACATAGAAATCAGCCGAAAAAATTAAATGGTCAACCTGCACCAAAACATCCTCCAAAACTCCCTTTGGATAGGCATTAGAACGATCGGCTAATTGAATAATCACTCCATCATTTTTTAGTTCGCCTAAGTTTATAGATGCATAAATAGAATAAGGCATGACATTTATTGATGCACCTAGATCTAACATGGCATTTTCAAACCGAGTATTTCCTATAACACAAGGAATTGTAAAACTACCCAGATCTTTGCATTTTGGGGGGCAGTTTTCGTTGCAAAACAGCTGAGACATTTTCACTTACTTGTACCACCTCCTTATTTGAAATCCTTTTCCTTTTCATGCACAGCTCCTTTAAGAATTTGGCATACTTTGGAATTTGCTTAATTGCATCAAGGAGTGGGATGTTGACTTGTACCTTCCTAAGAGTGTCCAGAATGTCCTTTTCACTTTCCTCCTTCTTTGATTGCATGAATCTGCAAGGAAAGGGTGCGTCGGGTGGAATATAGTTAGAACTAATCAAATTTGAACCCAACTTACCTGTGTTGGACGTTTTGGAGGGTTTAAGTGCATTGGAAGGCTGCGGCAAGGTTGGAGCAACCTTTGCCGTGGCATTCTCTTGTTCTGCCTCATCTTGTAACAATGCCTCGTCCTTTTTTTGGGCAAATTTGGATGTCTTTAGATTGATCCCAACCTCTTTGCCACTTCGTAAGGTAATGGCCTTGACAGATTCGAATCCTCCCTTCGGATTCACAGTGGTCGAACTAGGAAGTTTCCCATGTTCTTGAAACTGCCCCATGAACTTAGCCATTTGTCCCATTTGTTTCTTCAATTCAGTCACCTCCCGGGCTTGATTTTGCACCTCTTTGGCATAATTTTGCATCTCTTTGGTTTGATTTTGCTGCCCCTGTGCCAAAGTAGTTAGTAATTGAATAACTTGATCATTATCAAGAGACGAACCTGAGTTATTTTGGGCAGATTGTGTTTGGGATTGCATGGGTGCATATGGCTTTGGAAACATCTCAGGGGTTGGTGTCCGAAATCCACTTTGTTGTTGAGGTTGTTGGGGTTCCCTCCAGGGCATATTTGGATGATCTCTCCAACCCGGATTATAGGTATTTGCATATGGATCATATCAGGGCTGATTTTGGTCTTGGAATCCAATTGCATTAACACTTTCCCATCCTCCATTCTCAATCAATTGAGGACACTTCTCAGATTGGTGCCCTTGCATGGTGCATATGGCATAGATTGGTGGTGGTTGTGATTTTGGTCATTCGACAACCTGAGACACAAGGAGAGTAAGATTAGCCAATTGTGATTGAATTTCAGAAATTGCACTTACCTCATTGACATGTTGCTGCCGTGGGCTCCCTCTATGTCCAACACCTTCATATTGTTGTGCACTGAGGGCTCGGTTTGCAATCAAAGTATTGGCAGCCACCAGAGTCTTATCAACCAATGCACCACCCACTGATGCATCTAGCATTTGGCGTTCAATGGGGAGGAGTCCTTCGTAGAAGTATTGAATGAGTAGTTCCTCCTTCATTTGCTGTTGAGGGCATGATGCAACTAGGCCCTTAAAACGCTCATAATATGCAGAGAAAGACTCTCCTTGATTTTGCTGAATACCACTAATCCGTTTCCTCAAGAGAATGACTCTTGAAGTTGGGAAAAACTTCTCCAAGAATGCTCGTTTCATACTTTCCCAAGGTGTGACAGTTCCGGGTGCCAATTCGTACAACCAATCTTTAGCCTTTTCTAACAATGAGAATGGAAAGGCTTTCATCTTCAAAATATTCCCATCAACATTAATGGGTGTCATACTTGAGTAAACCACTTCAAATTCCTTCAAATGCTTGTTTGGATCCTCCATGGACAGCCCATGGTATTTGGGAATGTGATGCAACATGCTAGACTTCAATTCGAACTCGTCGGTCTTATCTGGAGTTGCCCTAGGATATTGGATACATAGAGGTACTGGATTATCCAATCCCGAGGCCGAAAGCTCCTTAATGGTTCGATTATCTGTAGCCATAACCTCTTCAACCTCGGCCTCCTCTATCTACTCAGATTCGGCCTCTTCTTGCTCCTCAACCTCGGCTTTAGAACTTAAACTAGGTGGGTGAGGTTCTGGGTTCTTTCTTTTCCTTCTTAAGGTTCGTTCAAAATCGTCGTCAAAATCCAAGATATGCTCACAAGCTGTTTGAGAACTATTAGTCATAAACTAGTACCTGAAAACAAAGAAAACAAACTAGAATCAGAATCTAAATTAACACACACAAAAATAAACAAAAAGAAACCACGGGGGATTAGCAAAGTTGCAAATCCCCGGCAACGGCGCCAAAATTTTGATGTGATTAAAGTTGAGCACACAAATTAAACCCTCTTGTTATCAATTGTAGTATAAACGCAAGTAGGGATCGTTCTGGACCAGGGATTAGGAGGGCTTGCTAATCTAACACAAACTGACTCAAATAAGCAAAACAAGACTCAAAAGACTCTAAATAGACTAGTAAGACTCAAAACAGGTTCAAAACACTCAAAACTGCTTAGAAACACTAATTAGACAGATTCTAGACACTAGACACAACTTTGGACGAAAATTGAATTAAACTTGACTCAAAACACACAAAGACACAAACTAAGACATATTCCAACTAATTTGACTCAAACAAGTGAAAGGGGTTTGGTTTTAGAGTGAAACTAAGCTAAAACAAACAAAGACTTTAAACTAGGCAGATTTAGACGAAATTGGGTTTTTAGGATGGTTGGTGAACTAGCTAGAGGTTTCCTTATCCACACGACTTATATGCATATAACTTGACTTCCAGTTACATTTTCATTGAATTACGAATGACAATGCCCCAGATTAACCGTGTCAATCACTAATTAACCCTCAGATTCTCCTAATTTCATTGAATTGGACGGACAACTCATCTACAACCAAATTATTCTCATCAATTTCCCTACATGACATCATAATAGAGACACAATCAGAGATCATTATGCTCAATGAGAATCATAAGCATTGACGAGGCATTCATAACTATGACATCATGTTACTCACACCAAGAATTGAACTTAACACTATTGTTCTAGCAACATTTACTACTTGTGAACATAATTTTGTAACGATTATGTGAAACTCACTTACATCCTAGCATCAAATTTATGCATGCCAATTAAGTGTCGACCCTCAACCAACAAACAGAAATAAGTTCTAATTCAAACAGTTAAGCCAATTGCATTCATACTTCAAGAATCTGATTTCAAGCCTTTTTATCTTCAATTTCGTCCATCAACTTGCCTCCATGCTTGCACTACCCAATCTTGGCCCAAAAATGCTCTAGAATGCTCCAAATTGCTTCTTTTTGCCATTTTGACACTTAGAACCTACAAACTCACGAAAATAGCTTAAAATACAAAATTAACTAAGAACTAAGGACGTTAATGCATGAAAACAAGCTAACTAAGTCGCATAAATATGCTCCTATCACTTTGCTTACTATTTCTTTAAGAACCTTTGTTTTTCCTATCCTTTCTTTGTTAGCCATTAGCCCTAAGCCCCGTTACAACCCTTGACTTCAATCTTGAGTGTTGTGTGTTTCAATTTGTAGAGTTTGAAATTGTTATGAGCATATGGTGTCACTGGTTCTCGCATCTAAGTAGTGGCATTCCATTCATGAGATCATATCTAAACATGCTTATTAAATCCAGAAATTGCTTTCTTTGTTATAACATATGTGAGTACTAGTTTTCATGTTTACATCAATCTTCTCACATATACCTAGTGTAGGGTGTGTAGTCAGAAAATCTGAGTGAAAATTGAGTGCATATCTAGTAAGGAATTGAGGGAATTCTCTAAGGCATGTTACTACATTCAAAACATCGTTTTAATTGGTTAAATGTGCAATAGTAAGTGGTGACTGTGATCAAGTATGTGCTCAAGTGTTAAGTTGACTAAAATCTATGGGAATGATAATTTTTAACATGTCATGTGTGTTGGAAATCCCTGAGGAAAATTTTGGAAGGATTAGAGTGTGTTTTGTTTACTTGGTTTTGTTATGTTGTTTCGTTTTGCTCGAGGACTAGCACAAGCTAAGTGTGGGGGAATTTGATAGGAGCATATTTATGCGACTTAGCTAGCTTGTTTTCATGCATTTACATTGTTATTTCTTAGTTATTTTAGTCTTTTAAGCCATTTTCGTGTGTTTTCAGGTTCTAAGGACAAAGAATGCAAAAAGGTGCATTTTGGAGCCTTTTGGAGCCAAATTGGGCTTAGAATGGTTATTACATGCTTGGAGCAAGGTGGATGGACGAAATTGAAGACCAAAAGAGGCTAGAAAGGTGCTAGAAGTCAAGAGAAATCAGTTTGGAAGCTTGGAAGACAAAGAAAAACACAAATTGACCCACTCCTACAAAGGTGGCGCCTTGTCCCTTTTGTGTTCCCTCATTGTCTCCTCTTGTACAACATTTCCCCTTGCCATGTTTCCTTATCCCTAAACCATGTAAAAACCTTTGCTTTTCCCCTTAGGACATTGCAAAACATGTTCCCTTATCCCCTAGGATCCAGCCGCACCTTTCCCTTCACATTCTTTACCTTGCTGCATAAGACAACCCATTCCCTTTAGAATTAGGACGTTTGCTGCACCTAAATCTGGAAGGAAACCTTTTTTCCTTGCCTTGCAAGGCATCCCCTTGCCTTTCCCTCTCAGCCGCACCTTGTTACCTATTTCCTTTGGGATTTTGGTTCTAATTTCGTATTTCCTTTAAGATTTAGAATGATTCCTAATTACCTAATTTAATTTGGAGCCTTGTTCCTTAAATACCAAGTCTTGCCGCACCTAGAAGATTCCATTCATTCACCCATTCATTCATTTACGCCAGAAATCAATCCACGCATGTCGCCACAACACACATTCCATACACTTCACCCACCTTTGTGCCGCAGCAAGGAGAAAGAAGGAAGAACTCTTGGATGTTTGAGCTTGATTGTTGGAGCATTCTAGGTGTAATTCGTTCTATGTTTACAATGTTTAATTTCTTTTCCTTTCATTTTCCTGTGCACATGAGTGGCTAAACCCCTCTTGGCTAGGGGTGATTTCAAAGCCATGATTATTTGTGCAATTTGAGTTGATAAATTCCAGTTATGAATTCTTGAATCGTGAATGCAATTGGCTTAGCTGTTTGATTGATAACTTATTTGTGTTTGTTGATTGAGGGTCGACACTTAATTGGCATGCATAAATCTAATGCTAGAGTATAAGGGAGTTTCACCTAATTGTTACAAACTTATATTCATATGTAGTGAAGGTTGCTAGTCACGATCGCGTTAAGTTCAATTCCTAGCATGAGTGACATGATGTCATAGTTGCAAGTGCTTTGTCAATGCTTATGATTTTCATTGAACGTAATGATCTTTGATTGTATCTCTATTATGATGTCATGTAGGGAACTTTTGAAGAATGTATTGGGTTGTCGAATGATGTCATCCAATCCAATAATACAAGGAAAATCTGAGGGTTAACTAGTGATGTCACGGTTAATTTGGGGCATTGTCATTCATAATTCAATGAAGGAGTAACTGGAAATCGAGTCGTTTGCATACATGTCATGTGTGGAGAAAGAGCCTCTAGCTAGTCCATCATCCATCTAATTTGCCAAATTCGTTTTCAAAGTTGTTTAGTTTTACAATCTGTTTTGTTAAGTTAAATTCGTCCAAAACAAACCCCCCCTCTTTTACTTTCTTGTTTCAAAGTGTTTAAAATCTGTTTTGTTTGTGTTTTTAAGTGTTTTGAGTCAAACCATAACCCCAAATTCGTCCAAAGTAGTGTCTAGAGTCAGAAACTGCCTAGTTAGTGTTTTTAGGCAGTTTTGAGTGTTTTTAGCTTATTTTGAGTCTTGTGAACTTGTCTTGAGTCATTTGAGTCTTTTCAAACATTTTTAACTTTGTTTTAATATTTTTTAGTCAGTTTTGAGGTTTTAGCAAGCCCTCCTAATCCCCGGTCTAGAACGATCCCTACTTGCATCTTTACTACAATTTGACAACAAGAGGGTTCAACTTAATTTCGCATCAATTTTCATTGAACTTAGTGATCTTTGCTTGTATCTCTATTATGCAATTCATGTAGGGAACTTGTGGAGAATGCTTTGGGTTGTTGTATGCAATCATCCAATTCAATGAAATTAGGAAAATCTGAGGGTTAATTAGTGCAATTCACGGTTAACCTCGGGCGTTGAGAATTCATGGTTTATTGAAAAGCAACTGGAAATCGTTTTGTTTGCAAGTGTGTCATGTGTGGAGAAGAACCTCCTAGCTAGCCCATCATCCATAGTTTTACCCAAATTCGTGCAAATTTCATTAGTTCTTTAATTTACTTGTTTTGTTTTCAAATTCGTTAAAACAAAATCCCCCTTTACTTCATTGAGTCATATTAGTTAGAAACTGATTTAGTTTGTGTTTTTAAGTGTTTTGAGTCTAGTCAAAACCTATTTTCGTCCAAATTTACTCTTAGTGGCAGATTTGAGTCTTTTAGCTTGTTTTGTGTTGTTTTGAGTCTTTTGAGTTGTTTTAGTGTTTTAGAGTTTAGTTTTGCATTCTTTGAGTCTAGTTCAGTGTTTTAAACTTTGTTTTACGTTTTTGAGTCAGTTTCAAGTGTTTTAGCAATCCCTCCTAATCCCCGGTCTAGAACAATCCCTACTTATACATATACTACAATTGTCTAAAGAGGGTTTAATTTGTGTGCTTATATATTTTGCATCAAATTTTTGGCACCGTTACCGGGGATTAGCAACTTTGCTAATCCCTTGTTTCTTTTTCATGTGTTTTTGTTTCAGTTCCTGACTTTGTTTTGTTTCTTGGTTATAGGTACTAGTTTATGACTTGGAGTTCTCAAACCGTTCGTAAGAATATCTTGGACTTTGACGACGATTTTGAGAGGACTTTGAGAAGGCAGAGAAACCAGCAAGAATCTAATCCACCTAGCCCTGAACCTGAGCTTGAAGAACACGTGCTATAAGAGGAAGAAGACTCCTCGGCAAGGAATTTAGAAGAACCACAAGCCATGGCAACGGACAACCGAACAATTAAGGAACTTTCTGCCTCAGGATTGGACAATGCTACACCTTTATGCATCCAATACCCTCGGGCGGCTGAAGACAAGACCGATGAGTTCGAATTGAAGTCTAGTTTGCTGCACCACATTCCCAAATTCCATGGGCTGTCCATGGAAGATCCAAACAAGCATCTGAAAGAGTTTGAAGTGGTGTGCTCAAGCATGACTCCAATCAATGTCAATTGCAACATTTTGAAGATAAAGGCCTTTCCCTTCTCTCTTCTAGAGAGGGCTAAGGATTGGTTATACGAATTAGCCCTTGGAACCATCACTTCTTGGGAGAGCATAAAAAGGGCGTTCTTAGAAAAGTTCTTCCCCACTTCAAGAGTCATTCTTTTGAGGAAGAAGATTAGTGGAATCCAGCAAAGCCAAGGTGAGTCCTCTCCAGTGTATTATGAGCATTTCAAAAGCCTTGTTGCATCATGTCCTCAACACCAAATGAAAGAAGAGCTTCTACTTGAATACTTTTATGAAGGCATTCTTCCAATTGAAAGGCAAATGCTAGATGCTTCAGCGGGAGGAGCGTTGGTGGACAAAACACCTATGGCAGCCAAGACACTAATTGCAAACCATGCATTGAATGCACAACAATACGAAGGCATTAGGCAAAGGGACACTAATGCGATATAAAACACCACACAAATTAAACCCTATTGTTGACAATTGTAGTATAGATGCAAGTAGGGATCGTTCTAGACCGGGGATTAGGAGGGATTGCTAAAACACTTGAAACTGACTCAAAAATGTAATACTAAGTTAAAAACACTAAACTAGACTCAAAGAATGCAAAACTAAACTCTAAAACACTAAAACAACTCAAAAGACTCAAAACAGCACAAAACAAGCTAAAAGACTCAAATCTGCCACAAAGAGTAAATTTGGACGAAAATAGGTTTTGGCTAGACTCGAAACACTTAAAAACACAAACCAAATCAGTTTCTAACTACCATGACTCAACAAAGTAAATGGGGATTTGGTTTTGACGAATTTGAAAACAAAACAAGCAAATTAAAGAACTAATGAATTCTGCATGAAATTAGGTAAAACTATGGATGATGGGCTAGCTAGGAGGTTCTTCTCCACACATGACACACTTGCAAACAAAACGATTTCCAGTTGTTTTTCAATAAACCATGAATTCTCAACACCCCAGATTAATTAGGTACGCTTAAATTAACCCTAAGATTTTCCTCATGTCATTGAATTGGACGGAAAAAGCGCATCACAATCAAATTATTCTTCAGAAGGTCCCTACATGAAAGCGCATGATAGAGATACAATCAAAGATCATTAAGTTCAATGAAAATCATAAGTATTGATGAGGCACTTATAACTATGAAAGCGCATGATACTTATGCCAAAAATTTACTTAACACGATCGTGACTAGCAACCTTCACTACTTGTGAATATAAGTTCATAACGATTAGGTGAAACTCCCTTATATCCTAGCATCAGGTTCATGCGTGAAAATTAAGTGTGCACTCTCAACCAACACACACAAATTAGTTTTAATTCAAACAGATAAGTAAATTGAATTCACAACTTATGAATCACAACAGGATGTAATCAAATCATATTGCAAGTATAACCATGGTTTCGAATTCCCCTCTAGCTAAGAGGGGTTTAGTTCCTCATACTTACAAAATAAAGATTATTGAATTGAAACATTGAAAACAAAAGAAAGATTACACCTAAAACGTTCCAGCAATCCTAACTCGAATGGCAGGCACGTCCAAGGGCTCTCCTCCTTCCTCTTTGCTGCGGCACAAGGTTTGGTGGTGAGTTTTGGGGGTTATGAATGGTGTAGAAGGTTGGGTTTATGGTTAGGATAGGTGTATGGTGCAACAAAGGTTGAATAAAGTCAGAAACTATGGAGAATGGTGAAGGATGGATGCGGCAGAGAGAGGGGGTTGATTTCTGGCGTGAATGGGTGAATAAATGGATGATTTTGGGGCTGCAAAAAGGAAGTTTATTTAAGGTTTTCAAAAATTAAAACCCTAACTTATTTAGGTAATCAGAAATTAAGTCAAAAGCTTCTAGAAAGAGGAAACAAAATTAGAAAACTAAGGGAAAGTGCTAAGATATACGGCAGAGACTTTAATTGAAAGGGGAATGTGTTTTAATGCAGGAAATAGGAAAGAGGGACTCTCCCTTGCACGGCAAGGAAGAGGAAAGGTCCAAAGGGGTGTGGCAAGGGTCCATGTGTGTTCTAGGTGCTTTAGTTTATGTCCTAGAATGCATAGGAGGCCTTCAATGTTGCTAGAATTTAGGGACATTTAGGATTAGGAAAGGTCAAACCAAAATAGGAAACCTTGGCTTAACTTTCCTACTTCAAGTAGGAATCCTTGTTTGAGTAGGAATCCTTCTTCGATTAAGAATCATTCTTCAATTAGGAATCCTTCTTCAATTAAGAATCCTTCTTCAATTAGGAATCCAAACATCTTCAAGTCTTCAATTTCGTCCATTCCTTTTGCTCCAAACATGTGATATCCATTCCAAGCCCAATTTTGCTCCAAACATGTGATATCCATTCCAAGCCCAATTTTGCTCCAAAAGGCTCCAAAATGCTCCTTCTTGCATACTTTGTCCTTAGAACCTGAAAACACACGAAAATGGCGTAAAAGACTAAAATAAGTAAAGAATAACAACATAAATGCACAAGAACAAGCCAACTAAGTCGCCTAAATATGCTCCTATCAGACACCCCACGGCAGCAAGTGAATGAGGTAAGTTCCACATCTGACATTCAATCCCAATTAACTAATCTTACTTCTATTGTGTCTCAGATGGCCGAAGGGATGAAGATGCAAGGACCAAGTGTGTGTGGCGTGTGTTCTATACAAGGACACCCCTCTGAGAAGTGCCCGCAATTGATTGAGAATGGTGGACGGGAATCTGCCAATGCAGTGGGTTTTGGAGGCCAAAACCAGCCAAGGAACGATCCATTCTCTAATACCTACAATCCGGGCTGAAGAGATCATTCGAATTTCAAATGGAGGGATCCCCAACAATCTCAACAACAAGGAGGCTTTAGGCAGCAACCCCTGGGCTTCTACACTAAGCCATTCGCACCAATACAAGCCCCACAACAATCCGCCCAAAACACTTCAGGTACTTCTTTGGATAATGACACACTTCTTAAATTACTTACCAATTTGTCTCAGGGGCAAGAACATCAAACCAAAGCAATGCAAAACCAAGACAAAAGGGTGGACCAGTTGGAGAAGCAAATTGGGCAGATTGCAGAGTTTGTGGGCCAATTTCGAGAGCAAGGCAAGTTGCCTAGTTCAACCGTTGTCAACCCAAATGGAGGATTCGAATCTGCCAAAGCCATGAGTTTGCGAAATGGAATACAAGTTGGATCTGATCCCCAACCTTTGAAATCACGTTCCAACGAGGTTGAATAGTTGATAATTGAAGAGGAGGAGCAATGCACACCCACGGCAAGGGTAGAACCACCCTTGCCGCAGCCACCCAAACAATCCAATTCGGCCAACAAAGGTAAGGAAGTTCCAATTTTGATTAATTCTAACGTTGTTCCTCCAAATGTACCCTTTCCTCATAGGTTTATGCAATCAAAGAAAGAGGAGGCTGAAAAGGACATTTTGGAAACGTTTAGAAAAGTTCAAGTCAATATACCACTTTTGGATGCAATTAAGCAAGTTCCAAGGTATGCCAAGTTTTTAAAAGAACTTTGCACCACTAGGAAGATAATTTCGACCAAGGAGGTTGTAAGGGTAGGTGAAAATGTCTCAGCCATCTTGCAACGCAAACTGCCCCCTAAATGCAAGGATCCTAGTAGTTTTACAATTCCTTGTGTTATTGGTAATATTCATTTTGAATCTGCCATGTTAGACTTAGGTGCATCTATAAATGTCATGCCATATTCAATTTATGCATCTATAGACTTAGGTGAGTTGAAAAATGATGGTGTGATTATAAAATTGGCCGATCGATCTAATGCCTATCCAAAGGGAGTTTTGGAAGATGTTTTAGTGCAGGTCAATCACTTAATCTTTCTGACGGACTTCTACGTACTTGAAATGAACGAGTCGGACCATTCCCCTTCATTGCCCATCTTTCTTGGAAGGCCATTCATGAAATTGACTCTTTGGTGCAGGACCATTTTGAACAATTGAATGAAGATGCACTTGAATTAGTCATTGCACGAGGAATGGACATTCAAAACAATGGAGCAGTAACCATGCACCCCCACGGCATGCATGACATTTCCCTTGCCGTGCCCTCTAATGATGATGTAATTGAGATGGTGGCTGCCCTCGAATCATTGCCACCACAATCTGGTAAGTTTTTGGACTCAAGTTCAATTTCAGTTTCGGCTAATAAGTTACTTCCATCAGTTGTGCAGCCACCTACAGTTGAACTTAAGCCATTGCCAAGCCATTTAAAGTACATTTTCTTGGGAGATGATGAGATGTTGCCCGTCATCATCTCAAGCACACTCACGGCACAAGAGGAGAACAAATTGGTGAGGGTGTTAAAGGAGTACAAAACGGCAATTGGGTGGACATTGGCTGACATCAAGGGACTCAGCCCTACAACTTGTATGCATCGTATACTTTTGGAGAAGGGGTCTAAAACATCTCGAGAGGCCCAACACCGACTCAACCATCCAATGATGGAAGTTGTGAAGAAAGAGATAATCAAGCTACTTGATTGTGGGGTGATCTATCCAATCTCGGATAGTCGTTGGGTTTCGCCCGTTCAATGCATTCCAAAGAAATCTGGCATGACAGTGGTAAAGAATGCCGAAAATGAGCTTGTGCCTACTCGAATCCAAATAGGTTGGAGGGTTTATATCGATTATAGGAAGCTCAATGCCACCACAAGGAAGGATCACTTCCCTTTGCCGTTCATTGATCAAATGCTTGAAAGGTTAGCGGGTTATGCATTTTATTGTTTTCTTGATGGTTATTCTGGTTATAATCAAATTGTCATAGCACCCGAGGACCAAGAAAAAACCACTTTCACATGTCCCTTTGGTACATTTGCTTATCGTCGCATGCCATTTGGTTTATGCAATGCACCTGCCACATTTCAAAGATGCATGTTGAGCATATTTTCAGATTATGTTGAGAAAATTATTGAAGTTTTTATGGATGATTTCAGCGTTTTGGTGATTCATTTGATGGTTCTTTGCATAATCCCAGTTTGATCTTAAAACGATGCGTTGAAACTAACCTTGTTCTCAATTGGGAAAAATGTTTCATGGTTAAACAAGGCATAGTTTTAGGTCATATCATCTCTGAAAACGGTTTTGAGGTTGATAAGTCAAAGATAGATCTTGTACGTCACTTACCCTCTCCTACTTCCGTTAGAGAGGTTCGTTCTTTTCTTGGACATGCAGGTTTCTATCGACAATTCATCAAAGATTTCTCAAAGGTTTCCCAACCTCTTTGTCGTCTCCTTCAAAAAGATGTGGCATTTGATTTCAATGAGGAATGCACGACATCTTTCAAACAACTCAAGGAGTTGCTGACCACGGCCCCAATTATTGTTCCACCTGATTGGAGCCTTCCTTTCGAGCACATGTGTGACTCATCCGATTATGCTTTAGGGGCTGTTTTAGGACAAAGGAAGGATAAGAGGCCACATGTCATCTACTATGCCTCCCGGACGTTGAATGAAGCCCAATTGAACTATTCCACAACGGAAAAAGAACTTCTTGTCGTTGTCTTTGCTTTAGATAAATTTCGATCATATTTAATTGGTACTAAAGTAATTGTTTTCACTGATCATGCAGCTTTAAAATACTTGCTCATGAAGAAGGAAGCCAAGCCAAGGCTAATTCGATGGATGTTGCTTCTTCAAGAGTTCGACATTGAGATTCGAGATAAAAAGGGAAGTGAAAACAGGTGGCTGACTACCTAAGCCGTATGGTGCATAATGAGGAGTCCTTACCCATTGCTGAAACGTTTCCTGATGAACAATTGCTGTCCATTAAGGTAAGTGAACCTTGGTATGCCGAGTTGGTCAACTTTTTGGTGTCTAAACGAATCCCAAGCACTTTCACTAGACACCAACGTGATAAGCTCAGAAATGATGCACGGTTTTATGTATGGGATGATCCATATTTGTGGAAATATTGCCCTGATCAAATTGTACGTCGATGTGTGCATGATTATGAGTTTCATTCAATTTTAAGCTTTTGTCATACATATGCATGTGGTGGTCACTTTGGCACACAAAGAACAGCACTTAAGGTGTTACAATGTGGATTCTATTGGCCTAGTATCTTTAAGGATGCTAGAACGTTTTACTTAACATGTGATAAATGCCAAGGAACAGGAAATATAAGTGCAAGAGATCAAATGTCGCAGGTTTCCATCCTCAATGTTGAAATTTTTGACGTTTGGGGTATTGATTTTATGGGTCCCTTCCTTTCCTCGTATGGTTTCATGTATATTTTGCTTGCGGTTGATTATGTGTCAAAATGGGTGGAAGCAAAAGCCACCCGGACTAATGATTCTAAAGTGGTTGCAGATTTCATTAGAACTAACATATTTGCAAGGTTTGGCATGCCACGAGTAATCATAAGTGATGGAGGGTCTCACTTTTGCAATCGGACCATTGAGGCGTTGTTTAGGAAGTACAATGTCAACCATAAGGTTTCTACACCTTACCATCCTCAAACAAATGGCCAAGCCGAGGTTTCTAACCGAGAAATCAAGCAGATTTTCGAAAAGACCATTGGACCGACAAGGAAGGATTGAAGCTTACGTTTAGATGATGCACTGTGGGCATATCGTACGGCGTACAAAACACCCATTGGGATTCCCCATTTCAGCTCATCTATGGCAAGCCATGCCATCTCCCCGTCGAATTGGAGCACAAAGCTCATTGGGCAGTCAAGAAGTTCAACATGGACTTAGGTGCAGCGGGAAGTCATAGGAAACTCCAATTACATGAACTTAATGAGATAAGGAACGAGGCGTATGAGAATGCTCACATTTACAAGGAGAAGACCAAGGCTTTCCATGACAAAATGATTCGTGGCAAAACATTCTCCATAGGGCAGAAAGTGCTATTGTTCAATTCCCGTCTACGTTTGTTTCCCGGTAAGTTACGTTCTAAGTGGATTGGACCGTTTGTTATTACTAACGTATCTCCTTATAGTGCAATCCAGATTCAAAGTCTCAAAACAGGTCATGCATTTCTAGTGAGCGGACACCGTTCGAAGCCTTACTATGAGCACTTTGAGGAGCATGCCGTGGATGACATCTCCTTGCATGTCCTAGATGACATCTCCCTGCATGCCGTGGATGACATCTCCCTACATGCCGTGGGCTCCAATGGGGAGTGAATGAGGTCTTCGTCCGGCTGCAAGACGTTAAAGCAAGCGCTACTTGGGAGGCAACCTATGCATTCAACAAAGGAAGATCTAGGAATCACTCCATTTCCAAATTTGCGTTCCTAAACCCTTCTCTTTGTTGTTGTTTCTATTTTGCCATGTTGAGTGTGTTTATTCGTTAATTGTTGTTTCCTTGTGTTTGTGTAAGTGTATGCTTGAAACATTGAGGACAATGTTTGATTTAAGTGTGGGGGCGGGGGGGTAAGAAAGTGTTTTTGATGCAAATTCGTGGGATTTTATCACCCATTACTTCTAAAGTTGTTTCTCACTGTTTTTAATTGTTTTTAGACTGTTTTGAAGTGTTTTTGTGTGTTTTGAAGTAAAAATACGAAAATTTGAAAAAAATCAGTTTTTGAAGTGTTTTTAGAGTTGTTTTTGTGTGTTTGTGTCTTAGGTACCTTCCAACACAATGATGAGGATTTGGTTTTTAATTACATGATTGTTAAGGATAGTTACAAACATGGATTGAAATTTGATATGCTCTTGGTTTATGTTGAGTTGTAGTTGTTGTTTATGAATTCACATTTGATCACAAAAGGATAAAATTAGTTTTTGTAACATGCTTGAAGGAAGGAACTCAAACTAACGGTACATCCCTGAGAGACTTGAGCCTAAACGTTCTTTTGGAGAGTTATTAATCTGTGATTCTTTGTTTTCTAAAGTCGTTGCATGATCTCATTATTCTTTGCTTGGTTGCTACTTGGAATACATTTTCATCATTATAGTTCCAAATACTAGAACTCATGCCCGTATCATTCAAAGCATGACATTGAATTGCATAACACATATCAAGACGAAGTTGTTTAGTTGCCACCATAGCCAAACAGCCGTACCCCCCCTAATTCATATGTCTTGTAGGTTTTACCCCTTTGAGCCTTGTTTAGCCTATGTTCTTTGTTAACCACATTCTCCCTACTTAGCCTAGTGTAGGAATGTCCATACCCTTGTTCTCAAAGGATAGTAAGCATGACTTAAAATGAATTCCTTTTGATCTACATTATGTAGTAAATAAAGTGTGGAGGAAGGGATTTGTGTGTGTTTGTGTGCCAAGAACAAGAAATAAGGCACGGGTTTGGTAAAGAAAAAGAAAAATTAGTGGAAAAAGAAAAAGAAAAGTTATGAAAAGAATGAAAAAGAGTTGAAAAATAAGTGAGAATAAGCTCACATGTGTTGATTGTTGAAGAAAGGTTCCAAAACATTGAATTTGACCCTAAAATGTGTAAATCTTCCCCTTTTGTTCAAAGTTGAGCGATACATTCAAAAGTGAATTCTAAGTGTCAATTTCATTACTTTGCTTACATTTCTTTAAGAACCTTTGTTTATTGATGCGATGTAAAACAGCACACAAATTAAACCCTCTTGTTGACAATTGTAGTATAGATGCAAGTAGGGATCGTTCTGGACCGGGGATTAGGAGGGATTGCTAATCTACTCTAAACTGGCTTAAAAACACAAAAAAAAACTTAAAAACACTTAACAAGACTCACAAGACTCAAAACAAACTTAAAAGACTCAAAACTAACTACAAAGACTCAAAACAGCACAAAACAATGAAATATACTCAAAACTGACTCTAAGAAGTTATTTGGACGAAAATTAACTTGAACTTGACTCAAAACACTTAAAAACACAAATTGGACAGATTCTAACCTAATTAACATAACAAAGTAAAGGGGGATTGGATTTTGGACGAAAATAAAATAAAACAAAACAGAAACTAGAACTAGACAGATTTGCACGAAATTAGGTATTTTGGATGGATGATGGACTAGCTAGAGGGTCTTTCTCCACACATGACACACTTGCATACAAATCGATTTCCAATTGCTTTTCAATAAACCATGAATTCTCAACGCCCCAGATTAACCGGGAATTGCACTAATTAACCCTCAGATTTTCCTAATCTCATTGAATTGGATAATTGCATACAATAACCCAAAGCATTTTCCACAAGTTCCCTACATGAATTGCATAATAGAGATACGAGCAAATATCATTAAGTTCTATGAAAATCATAAGCATTGACAAGGCACTCGTAACTATGAATTGCATGATACTTATGCCAGGAATTTACTTAACACGATCGTGACTAGCAACCTCCACTACTTATGAATATAAGTTCATAACGATTAGGTGAAACTCCCTTATATTCTAGCATCAAATTCATGCATGCAAACTAAGTGTCGACCCTCAATCAACATACAAGAATAAGTTATCAATCAAACAGTTAAGCAAATTGAATTCACAATTTATGAAATCACAACTGAAGGTAATCAATTCATATTGCAAGTATGTTCATGGCTTTGAATAGCCCCCTAGCCAAAAGGGCCTAGTTCCTCATAATTGCAAAACAAAGGTAAACAGATTTATACATTGAAAACAAAAGAAAGAAAACACCTAGATTGCTCCAGCAATCCAAACTTGAATGCCAGAACGTCCAAAAGCTCTCATTCTTCTCCTTTGCTGCGGCACAAGGTTTGTTTGAAGGTTTTAGTGATGAATTGTGGTGGTGGATGGGTATAGATGAGTTATGGTGAAGGGTGGATGTGGGTTGCGGCAAGGCTTGGAAGATGGCTGGAATTGTGTTTGGATGTGTAGAATGGTGGTGTCTGCGGCACAACCCTGAAATATGTATATATATTCACCTCCTAACCCTAGGTCAATCAGATTGGGACTTGGAATTAGTAGAAATAATGGATTAGGGCCCTAGGGTTCGGCATTTAATTTGGAAAAGGAATTGTGGTCCAATTAATATTTGAAAAGGATTTGTAGAACCCAAATCCACAAGGAAAAAAGCATAATAAATCAGAATCCAAGAGGGAAAGGGATAGGAAAGTGCACGGCAAGAATTGGAGGGAAAGAATTGAGTGCAAGGCAAGGCAAAGGCCTTCTAGAAATGAGGAAGGCGCCAGATTTTTAGGGTTCTAGAAAGAATGTGTTTTGTGGCAGATTTTGGGGTTTCTAGAAGGATTTGGGGCCCCACTTTTGTAGGACAGAGGATATGACTTCTAGAAAGTGTGTTTTGAGGTTGATTTCAAGCCTTTTTGTCTTCAAACTCGTCCAACAACTTGCCTCCATGCTTGCAGTACCCAATCTTGGCTCAAAAATGCTCTAGAATGCTCCAAATTGCTTCTTTTTGCATACTTTGTCCTTAGAACCTGAAAACACACGAATTTGGCTTAAAAGACTAAATAACTAAGAACTAACAACGTAAAAGCACAAGAACAAGCTAACTAAGTCTCATAAATATGCTCCTATCAAATTCCCCCACACTTAGCTTTTGCTAGTCCTCGAGCAAAACAAAACAAAACAAACACCAAACAAACTAGACCTTCCAACGTTCACCTCAGGGATTTCCAACACACATGACATATTCAAGATCATCATAACCATAGATTTTTGTCATCCTCACACTTTAGTACATACTTAATCACAGTCACCATTCATTAGCTCGCATTTAACCAATTAAAACAATGTTTTGAATGTAGTAACATGCCTTAGAGAATTCACTCAATTCCTCACTAGGTACACTCTTATTTTCACTCAGATTTTCTAACTACACTCCCTATTCTAGGTACATGTGAGAAGATTGATGTAAACATGAAAACGAACACTCACATATGTTTATAGCAAAGAAAGCAATTTCTGGAGTTATTAAGCATGTATAAATATGATCTCATGAATGGAATGCTACTACTTAGATGCGAGAACCAGGGACACCATATGCTCATACCAATCCCAAACTCCACATATTGAAACGGGGCTAGGGGTATTGGCTAACAAAGAGATGTAAGGAAAACAAGCAAAGTAATGAATATGACACTTAGAACTCCCTTTGAAAACGCAGCCACAAACTTTAATACATAAACGGAAGATCACACATTCTTAGGGTCGAATTCAACTTTTTGGACCCTTTCTTTAACAACCAACACTTGTGAGCTTATTCTCACTTTTTGCGAACACTTTTCACACTTTCTTAACATATTTTTCTTTTTTTTTTCTTTCTTTTTTTTTTCTTTTTCTTTTTCTTTTTCACCCGTGCCTCTTTGTTACTTTGGCACACATAAACGTACAACTTCCCTTCCGCCACACTTGTTTGCTGCCTAATAACGAACAAAGGGAATTCACTCTAGGTCATGCTTCACTACGCCTTAAGAACAAGGGTAAGGATGGTCCTAATATAGGCTAAACAAGGCTCAAAAGGGTTAAACCTACAAAACAAATGAGAAAGGGAGAAGGCTTTTTGGCACTGGTTCACTACACAACTTCATCTTGTTTATGTGTTATGCTAATCAATTTCATGCTTTGAATGAAACGGGCATGAGTTCTAGTTTTTGGAACTAAATGATAAAACGCCTTCTAAGTAGCAACCAAGCAAAGAATGATGAGATCATGCAACGACTTTAGAAAACAATAAATGCACAGATTTTTAACTATCCAAAGAACGTTTAGGCTCAAGTCTCTCAGGGTTGTAGCGTTAGTATGAGATTCTTCCTTCAAGCATGTTACAAAAACTGATTTTTTTTCCTTTTTGATTAAACATGAATTCATGAACTATAACCATAATCAAGCATAAACCAGAGAGCAATTCAAACATCCATCCATGTTTATAACTTTCCTTAATAGTCATGCAATTAAAAACTGAATCCTCATCATTGTGTTGGAAGGTACCCTAAGACACAAACAAACACACAAAAACAACTATTTTTGGGTTTTTCAAAACAATTTGTTCAAATTTTTATGAAATTTTCGGATTTTTATGTCAACACACACAAAAAGACTCCAAAACAGCTTAAAACACTTAAAACAACATTTGAAGTGATAGGTGATAAAATCCCACGAAAATCATGCAAAAACAATTTGTTTAACCCCCCCCACACTTAAACCAAACATTGTCCTCAATGTTTCAAACATAAACTAACATAAAAACAATCAAACAAGCAACACATAAACATAGAAAGATAAAGGTAGCAAGGAAAAAGGGTGAAAGGAAGCAAATATGGATGTAGAGCCGATTCTAGGTGTTCTTTATTGGCATGGGTTGCCTCCCACGAAGCGCTTGCTTTAACTTCGTGCAGCCGGACGAATACCATCTTTCAAGCTTCCTTGGAGCCCACGGCATGGAGGGATAGGTCCTCCACCACCTGCTCCTCGAACAGGTCGTAATAGGGCTTCAAACGATGCCCATTCACCTTGAACTCATGTCCGGTTTTCAAACTTTGGACTTGGACTGCACCATGAGGAAAAACATTAGTAACAACAAAGGGTCCAATCCACTTAGAACATAACTTACCGGGGAATAACCGAAGGCGAGAATCAAAGAGGAGCACTTTCTGCCCCTTAGAGAATGTCTTTGTACGAAGCATCTTGTCATGATACGCCTTGGTCTTGTCCTTGTAAATGCGGGCATTCTTGTAAGCCTCGTGCCTAATCTCCTCAAGTTCATTCAATTGGAGCTTTCTATGCACCCTTGCAGCATCTATATCCAAGTTGAAGGTCTTCACAGCCCAATGTGCTTTGTGCTCTAACTCGACGGGCAAATGGCATGGCTTGCCATAGATGAGCCATATATGAGCCGAAAATGTGACATGGCCAAGGAAGTTTTGTAGGCCGTACGATAAGCCCACAATGCATCATCCAAGCGCAAGCTCCAGTCCCTCCTTGTTGGCCCCACGGTTTTCTCTAGTATTTGCTTGATCTCCCTATTCAAAACCTCGGCTTGCCTATTGGTTTGAGGATGATAAGGTGTTGAAACCTTATGCGTAACGTTGTACTTCTTGAGCAAAGCTTCAATGGTTCGATTACAAAAATGGGAGCCTCCATCACTGATGAGAACTCTAGGCATTCCAAACCTAGCAAAAATGTTAGTTTTCACAAAATCTGCAACAACCTTAGAATAGTTAGTACGGGTGGCTTTTTCTTCCACCCATTTTGAAACATAATCAACTGCTAGCAAGATATAAGTGAAACCATAAGATGGAGGGAAAGGACCCATAAAATCAATACCCCAAACGTCGAAAATTTCAACAAAGGATAGGGGTTGCTGCGGCATTTGGTCTTTGGCACCTATATTTCCCATTCTTTGGCAACGATCACAGGTTAAGCAAAAAGTTCTAGCATCTTTAAACAAAGTGGGCCAATAAAATCCACATTCAAGAACTTTTAATGCCATTCTTTGGGTACCAAAATGTCCACCACAAGCATAAGTATGACAAAATCTTAGAATTGACTGAAATTCACAATTATGCACACATCTAGGCAAAATCTGATCAGAGCAATACTTCCACAAATACGGATCATCCCAAACATAGAATCGTGCATCTTTTCGAAGTTTTTCACCTTGGTGCTTGGTGAGAGTGTTTGGAACTTGTTTAGACACTAAGTAATTCACCAAATCAGCATACCAAGGTTCACTTACCTCAATGGACAGCAGCTGCTCATCGGGGAAGGTTTCTGGGATAGGCACGGCATGCTCATGCTCTTCATGGACCATTCGGCTCAAGTGGTCAGCCACCACATTCTCGCTTCCCTTCTTGTCTCAGATTTCGATGTCGAACTCTTGAAAAAGAAACATCCAACGAATAAGCCTAGGTTTTGCTTCCTTCTTCGTCAGTAAGTACTTCAAAGCTGCATGATCAGTATAAACAATTACTTTAGTGTCAATTAAATAAGAACGAAATTTATCTAAAGCAAAGACAACAGCTAGAAGTTATTTTTCCGTTGTGGAGTAGTTCAATTGGGCATCATTGAGCATCCGAGAGGCGTAGTATATGACATGCGGCTGCTTGTCTTGTCTTTGCCCCAAAACAGCTCCTAATGCATAATCGGATGCATCGCACATAAGCTCAAAAGGACGGCTCCAATCTGAAGGAACAATGATAGGGACCGAAGTGAGCTTCTCCTTGAGTTACTTGAATGCCAATTCACACTCCTCATCAAACTTGAAGGGCACATCTTTCTGGAGCAATCGGCAAAGGGGGTTGGAAATCTTGGAAAAATCCTTGATGAAGCGCCTATAAAACCCTGCATGGCCAAGAAAAGAACGAACCTCTCTAACCGAAGTAGGAGAGGGTAAGTGACGTACAAGGTCTATCTTTGATTTATCTACTTCAATTCCTTTTTCAGAAACGATATGGCCTAAAACTATACCTTGTTTGACCATAAAATGACATTTTTCCCAATTCAAAACAAGATTAGTTTCAACACATCGTTTCAAGATCAAGGTCAGATTATCTAAACAATTATCGAAAGAATCCCCAAATACACTGAAATCATCCATAAATACCTCAATTATCTTCTCAACGAAATCAGAGAAAAGACTTACCATACACCTTTGGAAAGTGGCAGGTGCGTTGTATAGGTCGAATGGCATGCGACGATAAGCAAAAGTTCCAAAGGGACATGTGAATGTGGTATTCTCTTGATCGTCCGGGGCTATCACAATTTGGTTATATCCAGAATATCCATCAAGAAAACAATAAAAAGCATGACCGGCTAACCTTTCAAGCATTTGGTCGATGAATGGCAAAGGAAAGTGATCTTTCCTTGTTGTGGCGTTTAGCTTCCTATAATCAATACAAACTTGCCATCTAGTTTGAATTCGTGTAGGCACCAACTCATTCTCTGCATTCTTGACAACTGTAACTCTAGACTTCATGGGAACTACTTGAATTGGTGAAACCTAACGGCTGTCGGAAATAGGATAGATCACTCCACAATCTAAGAGCTTGATTATTTCCTTCTTCACGACTTCCATCATTGGAGGGTTGAGACGAAGTTGAGCCTCTCGAGATGGTTTAGTCCCCTCCTCAAGAAGTATGCAGTGCATGTAAGTGGTGGGGCTAATTCCCCTAATGTCGGCCAAAGTCCACCCTATGGCCGTTTTGTGCTCTCGTAGCACCCTCACAAGCTTTTCTTCCTCATGTGCTGTGAGGCTTGAAGAAACAATGACGGGCAATGTCTCATTATTTCCCAAAAACACATACTTCAAATGGTCCGGCAATGGCTTAAGTTCAAGAGTAGGTGCCTGAATAACAGAAGGTAAAATCTTAGTAGAAACTAAACTTGAAATTGAGAGCAGGACCTTACCATATTGTTGTGGTAATGACTCAAGGGCAACCACAACCTCTGCAACTTCTTCATTAAAGGGCACGGCAAAGGACTCCCCAATCTGGCCGTGTGTTTGCATTGCTCCAATTTCTTGGTTTTTGAGTTTTATTCCCTTCGTAATGGCTATTTCAAGGGCATCCTCGTTCAATTCCGCAAGATACTCCTGCGCCAAAGAATCAATAACATCAATAGAAAAACAAGAGTGATCATCACTGGGGTATCTCATAGTTTCAGAAATATTAAAATCAATAACTTCCCCATCGAATTCCATCGTGAAGGTTCCCTTGAATACATCTATCTTTGTGCGGGTTGTCTTCATGAATGGCCTACCAAGGAGAATCGGCAAGGATGTGGAATTGGCTGAATCTTCCATGTCTAGAATGTAAAAATCAGCAGGGAAGATCAAATGGTTCACCTGCACTAAAACATCTTCCAAAACACCTTTTGGGTATGCGTTAGAACGATCAGCCAATTGTATAAATGGAATAAGGCATGACATTTATAGATGCACCTAAGTCAAGCATTGCATGTTCAAACCGATTAGTGCCAATTACACAAGGAATCGTAAAACTACCGGGGTCTTTGCATTTAGGGGGCAGTTTACATTGCAATACGGCTGAAACATTTTCACTTACCTTAACTACCTCTTTGTTCGACATTCTTCTCTTGGTTGTGCACAACTCCTTGAGAAATTTGGCATATTTCGGGACTTGTTTAATTGCATCAAGGAGTGGTATGTTCACTTGCACTTTCCGGAATGTTTCAAGAATGTCCTTCTCATTCTCATCCTTCTTCGATTTCATGAACCTACGAGGAAAAAGAACATTGGTCAGATTAGTATTAAGTGAATTTGAAACCAATTTACCTTGTTTGGCCGAGTTAGGAAAGATAGGAGCCTGCGACATGGGTTGTTTCACCCTTGCCGTGGGTGTGCTAATGCTCTCTTCCTCATTTTGCAGCTTTTCATCTTCTTTCTGGGCAGATTTGGGAGTGTTGGACTCGGTTCCAACTTCTTTTCCACTACGCAAGATGATGGCTTGGGCAGATTTGAATCCTCTATTCGGATTCACATTTGTTGCACTAGGTAGCTTACCTTGTTCTTTACTAAATTTCCCCATGAATTCAGCCATTTCTCCCATTTGTTTCTTCAAATCTTCCACTTCCTTGGCTTTATTTTGCATGCCCTGCGCCACATTAGTTAATAATTGAACAAGTTGATCATTATCCATGGACGTACCTATTCTAGGTTGGGCCGGAAGTGGTTGATTTTGTTGATATGGCCGTGGGAACCCAGGGGGGTTTTGCCGAAATCCCCCCTTGTTGTGCAGGTTGTTGGGGCTCTCTCCACTTCATATTAGGGTGATCTCTCCATCCGGGGTTGTACATGTTCGAGTATGGATCGTATTTGGTTTGATTTTGGCCTTGGAATCCAATAGCATTGGCAGATTCCCATCGACCATTCTCAATCTACTGAGGGCAATTCTTAGATAGATGCCCTTGGATGGAGCACACGGTGCAAACCTGATTTTCTTGTGTTTTGGACCCAATTACAACCTGAGACATAAGAGAGGTAAGATTAGCTAATTGTGATTGAATTTCAGAAATTGCACTTACCTCATTGACATGTTGCTGTCGTGGGTTCTCTCTCTGTCCAACACCTTCATATTGTTGTGCATTGAGGGCTCGGTTTGCAATCAAAGTCTTGGCAGCCACCGGGGTCTTGTTAACCAATGCACCACCCGCCGAAGCATCTAACATTTGGCGTTCAATGGGGAAGAGTCCTTCGTAGAAGTATTGAATGAGCAGCTCCTCCTTCATTTGGTGTTGTGGACATGAAGCAACAAGAATTTTAAAACGTTCATAATAAGCTGGGAACGACTCACCTTGATTTTGTTGGATGCCACTAATCCGTTTCCTTAAGAGAATGACTCTTGAAGTTAGGAAAAATTTCTCCAAGAACGCTCGTTTCATACTTTCCCAAGATGTAACCATCCCAAGTGCTAGTTCATACAACCAATCTTTAGCTTTATCCATTAGAGAGAATGGAAAAGCTTTCATCTTCAGGATGCTGTCATCGACATTCACCGGGGTCATGCTCGAACAAACTACTTCAAACACTTTCAAGTGCTTGTTTGGATCCTCCATGGATAGCCCACGGTACTTTGGAATATGATGTAACAAGCTTGACTTCAATTCAAACTCGGCGGTCTTATCTGGAGCTGCCCTAGGATATTGGATGCATAGAGGCGTTGCATTGTTCAATCCCGAGGCCGAAAGTTCTTTGATCGTTCGATTATCTGCAGCCATGTCTTGCTCCTCTTCCAAATCCTCATCAAATTCAACTTCAGATTCGGAATTAGAACTAGAACTCAGTAGATCAGGTTCTGGATTCTTTCCGTTCCTTCTCGAAGTTCGCTCAAAATCGTCGTCAAAGTCCAAGATGTGCTCACGAACATGTTGGGAACTTCAAGTCATACACTAGTACCTAAAAACAAGAAAGCAAAACAAGTCAGAAACTAAAATAAAAACAAACTAAACGAAAAGAAAAGAACCAAGGGATTAGCAAAGTTGCTAATCCCCGGCAACGGCACCAAAAATTTGATGCGATGTAAAACAGCACACAAATTAAACCCTCTTGTTGACAATCGTAGTATAGATGCAAGTAGGGATCGTTCTGGACCGGGGATTAGGAGGGATTGCTAATCTACTCTAAACTCACTTAAAAACACAAAAACAAACTTAAAAACACTTAACAAGACTCACAAGACTCAAAACAAACTTAAAAGACTCAAAACTAACTAGAAAGACTCAAAACAGCACAAAACAATGAAATAGACTCAAAACTGACTCTAAGAAGTTATTTGGACGAAAACTAACTTGAACTTGACTCAAAACACTTAAAAACACAAATTGGACAGATTCTAACTTAATTAACACAACAAAGTAAAGGGGGATTGGATTTTGGACGAAAATAAAGTAAAACAAAACAGAAACTAGAACTAGACAGATTTGCACGAAATTAGGTATTTTGGATGGATGATGGACTAGCTAGAGGGTCTTTCTCCACACATGACACACTTGCATACAAATCGATTTCCAATTGCTTTTCAATAAACCATGAATTCTCAATGCCCCGGATTAACCCTGAATTGCACTAATTAACCTTCAGATTTTCCTAATTTCATTGAATTGGATGATTGCATACAACAACCCAAAGCATTTTCCACAAGTTCCCTACATGAATTGCATAATAGAGATACAAGCAAAGATCATTAAGTTCTATGAAAATCATAAGCATTGACAAGGCACTCGTAACTATGAATTGCATGATACTTATGCCAGGAATTTACTTAACACGATCGTGACTAGCAACCTCCACTACTTATCATTATAAGTTCATAACAATTAGGTGAAACTCCCTTATATTCTAGCATTAAATTCATGCATTCAAACTAAGTGTCGACCCTCAATCAACATACAGGAATAAGTTATCAATCAAACAGTTAAGCAAATTGAATTCACAATTTATGTATAATTTACTACTAAGAAGTTAAGAATGAGTTCTCAAAAGATCAAAAGCAAATTTGGTGTCAAAAGTAGACTATTTTAACATTTGGAGTCTATTTGCACTGTTTTAAGCATTTGTGGGATAAAACGAGCGTGCATTTGATGCACTTTGGAACTTAGGCAAATAAACACATATAATACGCCACTAAAACATTAAGAATGAGTTCTCAAAAGATCAAACACTTATTTGGTGTCAAAAGTATGTAGTTTTTCTTTTTGAAGTGTAATTGCACTATTTTTAGCATTCGTGAGATAAAACGAGCGTGCGTTTGAGACGCTTTGGAACTTAAGAATATAAACAAATATAATATGCCAATAAGACATCAATAATGAGGTCCCAAATGTTCAAATGCTTATTTGGAGTCAAAAGTGCACTATTTTTCGATTTGGAGTGTATTTGCACTGTTTTAAGCATGTGTGGGATAAAACGAGCGTGTGTTTGACACGCTTTGGAACTTAAGCATATAAACACATATATTATGCTAATAAGACATTAAGAATGAATTCTCAAATGATCAAACGAGGGTGCGTGTATCTACACTGTTTTAAGCACTTGTGGGACAAAACGAGCGTGCGTTTGACATGATTTGGAACTTAACAGATAATCTGTTTTGTTTCTGTTTTTAAGTGTTTTGAGTCAAGCCATAACCTTATTTTCGTCCAAAATTGTGTTTAGTGTCAGAAACTGCCTAGTTAGTGTTTTTAGGCAGTTTTGAGTGTTTTTAGCTTATTTTGAGTCTTGTGAACTTGTCTTGAGTTTTTTGGGTCTATTCAAACGTTTTTAACTTTGTTTTTATGTTTTTAAGTCTGTTTTGAGGTTTTAGCAAGCCCTTCTAATCCCCGGTCTAGAACGATCCCTACTTGCATCTTTACTACAATTTGACAACAAGAGCGTTTAATTTGTGTGCTTAACTTAATTCGCATTAAATTTTTGGCGCCGTTGCCGGGGACTAGCAACTTTGCTAATCCCCCGTTGTCTCTTTTTGTTTTATTTTCGTGTGTGTCAAATTTAGATTCTGATTCTAGTTTGTTTTCTTTGATTTCAGGTACTAGTTTATGACTCGTTGTTCTCAAGCAGTTTGTGAGCATATCTTGGATTTTGACGACGATTATGAACGAACCTTGAGAAGGAAAAGAAAGAATCCAGAACTTCACCCACCTAGTTCAAGTTCTGAAACCGAGGTTGAAGAGCAAGAAGAGGCCGAATCTGAGGAGATAGAGGAGGCCGAGGAAATACAAGTCATGGCAGCAGACAATCGAACAATCAAGGAGCTTTCTGCTTCGAGATTGGACAATGCCGCACCCTATGCATCCAATACCCCACGGCTGCTCAAGGCAAGACTGAGAAGTTCGAGTTGAAGTCAAGCTTGCTGCACCACATTCCAAAGTTCCATGGGCTATCCATGGAGGATCCAAACAAGCACGTGAAGGAATTTGAAGTGGTTTGTTCAAGCATGACCCCAGTCAATGTCGATGGCAGCATATTAATGATGAAAGCTTTTCCATTCTCACTTATGGACAAGGCTAATGATTGGTTTATGAATTGGGACCCGGAACGGTTACTTCATGGGAGAGCATGAAACGCGCAGTCTTGGAGAAATTTTTCCCAACTTCAAGAGTCATTCTCTTGAGGAAACGGATTAGTGGCATCCAACAAAATCAAGGTGAATCGTTTCCAGCTTATTATGAACGTTTTAAAACTCTTGTTGCTTCATGTCCACAACATCAAATGAAGGAGGAGCTGCTCATTCAATATTTCTACGAAGGACTCCTCCCCATTGAATGCCAAATGCTAGATGCCTCGGCGGGTGGTGAGTTTGGTTGACAAGACTCCGGTGGCTGCAAAAACTCTAATTGCAAACCGAGCCCATAATGCACAACAATATGAAGGTGTTGGGCAAAGAGACCTCCCACGACAACAAGTAAATGAGGTAAGTGCCGTTTCTGATTTGCAATCTCAAATAACTAACCTTACTTCTATGTTTTCGCAGTTTATGGAATGATGCAAAACGTAAGGAATGTGCTCCAATGTGTGTGGTGTATGCTCCATTCAACGCCACCAATCTGAGAAGTGTCCTCAATTGATTGAGAATGGTGGATAGGAAAGTGCAAACGCCATTGGCTATCAAGGCCCAAATCAGCCCCGATATGATCCATATGCCAACACTTACAATCCGGGATGGCGTGATCACCCAAATTTCAAATGGAATGAGTCTCAACAACCTCAAGGAATTCGCCCAACACCCCCTGGGATATACCCAAAACCTTACACGCCAACACAACCTCAACCACAACCTGCTCAAACTAATTCAGGTACATCCATGGATAATGATCAAGTTGTTCAATTACTGACCTCTTTTGTGCAGGGGCAGCAAAATCAAACCAAAACAATGCTCAATCAAGCTAAGGAGGTGGATGAGTTGAAGAAACAAATGGGCCAAATGGCGGAGTTCATGGGGCAATTCCGAGAACAAGGCAAACTTCCTAGCTCAACCATTGTGAATCCAAAGGGAGGATTTGAGTCTGCCAAGGCCATTATGTTAGGAAGTGGAAAAGAAGTTGGAACGGACCCCCAAGCATCAAAATATGCCCAAACAGAGGATGAGAAGCTGCAACAAGAAGAGGATGTCCAACACACACCCACGGGAAGGAAGGAAACAACCTTGCCGTGCACTCCAACCATCCCTAAATCGTCCACCATAGGTAAGTTGGGTTCAAATTGTGTTAATTCTAACCTTATTGCATCCGATGCACCCTTTCCTCGCAGATTCATGCAAACAAAGGAGGAAAGCGAAAAGGACATTTTGGACACATTCAGGAAGGTGCAAGTTAACATTCCACTTCTAGATGCAATTAAACAAGTTCCCAAGTATGCTAAGTTCCTGAAGGAGTTGTGCACTACAAAAAAGAGGGTTTCGAACAAAGAAGTGGTAAGAGTAAGTGAGAATGTCTCAGCCATTTTGCAACGAAAATTACCTCCTAAGTGCAAAGACCTCGGCAGTTTGACAATTCCTTGTGTTATTGGCAATACTTGTTTTGGATCTACCATGTTAGACTTAGGTGCATCAATAAATGTCATGCTTTATTCAATCTATGCATCTATGAACTTGGGTGAATTGAAAAATGATGGAGTGGTTATTCAATTGGCCGATAGATCTAACGCGTATCCAAAAGGTGTTTTGGAGGATGTTTAGTGCAGGTGAATCACCTAGTCTTTCCGGCGGACTTCTACGTGCTTGAAATCGAAGACTCGGACCGTTCCCCTCCATTACCATTCTTACTTGGCCGACCATTCATGAAGACTGCTCGTACAAAGATAGACGTATTCAAAGGAACATTGGCCATGGAATTTGATGGGGAAGTGATTGATTTCAATATTTATGATGCTATGCGATATCCTCATGATAATCACTCTTGTTTCTCTATTGATATGATTGACTCTTTTACGCAGGAATTCCTTGATAATTTGAGTGAGGATGCACTTGAAAAGACCCTCGCACAAGGCATTGGACTCAAAAACGAAGGGTTAACACTTAGGCACACCCACGGCAACACCAAGGAAAACCTTGCCGTGCCTATTCAAGAAGAATTGGTGGAAATGGTTGCTGCCCTCGAGTCAAATCCAGAACATATTGGTAAGTTTCCTAACCAAATTTCACTTCCCGTTTCGACTAACAAGTTGCTTCCTTCCATAATCCAGCCACCTTCCCTAGAGCTTAAACCATTGCCTAGCCACTTGAAGTATGTGTTTTTAGGAGAACAAGAGACGCTGCCCATCATCATCTCTTCTTCACTCATGGCACAAGAGGAGGACAAGTTAGTGAGAGTGCTTTGGGAATACAAAACTGCCATTGGGTGGACATTGGCCGATATAAAGGGAATTAGCCCAACCACTTGCATGCATCGAATACTCTTGGAAGAAGGCACCAAACCATCTAGAGAAGCACAACGCCGACTCAATCCACCCATGATGAACATTGTGAAGAAGGAAATCATCAAGCTCCTAGATTGTGGAGTGATTTACCCAATTTCTGATAGCCGTTGGGTCACTCCAGTCCAAGTTGTCCCTAGGAAGTCTGGAGTGATGGTTGTGAAAAATGAAGAGAATGAGCTTGTGCCCACTCGAATCCAAACCGGTTGGCAGGTGTGCATTGACTATAGGAAGATCAACGCCACAATAAGGAATAATCACCTCCATTTGCCGTTTCTGGACCAAATGTTAGAAAGGTTAGCCGGTCATGTGTTTTATTGTTTTCTTGATGGATATTCTGGGTATAATCAGATTATTATAGTGCCGGATGACCAAGAAAAGACCACATTCACGTGCCCCTCTAGTACATTTGCCTATCGACGCATGCCCTTCGGTCTATGCAATGCTCCTGCCACGTTTCAAAGATGTATGGTTAGTATATTCTCTGATTATGTTGAAAAGATCATTGAGATATTCATGGATGATTTTAGTGTGTTTGGTGATTCATTTGATGGTTGCTTGAATAATCTCACTTTAATCTTGAAACGTTGCATTGAAACAAACCTTGTGTTAAATTGGGAGAAATGTCATTTTATGGTTAAACAAGGTATTGTTTTGGGTCACATAATCTTTGAAAAAGGCATTGCGGTTGATAAGTCTAAAGTAGATCTTGTGCGTTACTTACCCTCTCCTACTTCGGTTAGAGAGGTACGTTCTTTTCTTGGCCATGCAGGTTTTTAAAGGCGATTCATCGAGGACTTTTCAAAGATTGCACAACCCCTATGCCGATTGCTTCAAAAGGAAGTGGCCTTTGAGTTCAACAAGGAGTGTGAAACGACATTCAACAGTCTTAAAGAATCACTCACCTCGGCTCCCATCATCACTCCACCAGATTGGAGCCTTCCTTTTGAGCTTATGTGCGATGCATCCGACTATGCATTAGGAGCTGTTTTAGAGCAATGAAAAGACAAGCAGCCGCATGTCATATACTACGCCTCTCGGACTCTCAATGACGCCCAATTGAACTACTCCACAACGGAAAAAGAACTTCTAGCTGTTGTATTTGCTTTAGATAAATTTCATTCATACTTAATTGGCACTAAAGTGATTGTACATTCTAACCATGCAGCCTTGAAGTATCTTCTCACCAAGAAGGAGGCCAAAACAAGGCTTATTTGTTGGATGCTCCTACTACAAGAATTTGACATTGAAATTCGGGACAAGAAACGGAGTGAAAATTGAAGGGAAATAATGAGATTTATGTGGGATTTCTAGTGACTAGCATGCATATACAATTCAAAATTTATATACAAGAGCAACGGAAGCATGTTATCACATAGTATCAAAGCTATAGTCATGCAAATCCCCTTCAAGAAGCATAGGTTCATATATGATGCATCTAAGAAATTATTGAAGAACAAAGTGAAGGTATAGTTTCATACCTCTTGATCTAGACTTGAGACCAAGGATGGACCACTTCCAAGCTCTTTGTTCTTGGAACTCCTTGAGTTTAGCCTCCCTCCTTGCTTCCTCCACCTTGAAAGATTTAGAGCTCATTTCTCCTTTAGTCTCCAAAGTAGAAGACCTCTAAAGATCCACACACACTAGTGTAGTGAGATGGATGATGGAATAACCAAAAGGGATGAAAGATGATTAGTTGTTTTTCCCTTATGGTGACCGGCCTTGTGTGTTAGAGAGAGACAGAGACTTGTTTTCTCTTTTGTAAAAGGAACACACAAAACCCTAATGAAACCTTTTCACTAAACTTCCTTTATAAATGTCAAAGAAGTGAGTCAACAAATTGACTTCTTCTCTCTCTCTATCCTTATCCTTGGCCGGCCCCCTTTGTGTTGTTTGGGCTTTGGGCTTTTATTAATTCAGGTCATCCTATGTTTGGATAAAAGCCCAATGGGTTTGGGCCCGATGGAACCCAAACTCTTCTTTAAGCCCAAAACGATCTTTTATCGCTTTTATGATGTCTTTAGACTTTCTAATTTATCATAACACTTAATTAATCCAATTAATTTAACTCCATCATCTTTTAGTTGTCTCACCGCAAGAGTGCATCGGTGTACAATTGTTTTAGGTTCTAATTAGCAAGGCAGTGAGGTGATTGGTACCATTCCAATTGATTAGTATTTATCCAATCACTTAGTGAATTAGAACTTACTTTTAATTCTCCTTCTTCTTTAATGACTACTTGTTTAATCATCTAGAAGAACCCACAAGCCATGAGTGACATCTAATCAAATATCATGGCTACCCAAGCTAATGTAGAATTTGTTCGGAGAACCTATTCAATTGGAATTACAACGTAATTCGATCCTTCTCTAACACAATACTCACAATCACATTACTAGGGTATGGATACTTAATGTCAAACCCCTAATGTGATCGTATCAAGTTATATGATTCTATTGAGTCGTATAGGAACGCTTTCCATCATTACGCTCGATACTTCAGCCGAAGATTCCCGAATCATATCTTAGAGTATTCTTCCTCTCATAACGAAGATTAGAGATCCCTTGTTGATCATTCACATGCCTCTGAGAATAAATCACTGACCCCAACAATGCATAGAACATACCCAAGATGAGATGTGATCACGTCTCATTATCAAATGATCAGCAACGTATCCCCAAGACAACTATCATGTCTCAGGTCAAAGGATTACTTACATTATTCCAACCAGTAGAGTTACTTGCTTGACATGTAAGTAGACCTCCATGTAAGTACTCTCATTGGATTGTATTCAGTGAACTCATTCCCTTAATGAGCACCTACATACTTGTCTTAGTGTCACTACACGAGTGGCATACGACTTGCCATCATTCTACCTTGGAAAATGACATAGTATGTACTGGTCTATGTATTGCCAGTGTCCCTCTGACAATCTTATGACCAGGAACCTTTTTGGACATCATGGTTATGAGAAGAAGGTCTATGCAGTCTAACATCATTAGATTACTTCTTCCATCGATCCATTGTCCATGGATTCACTATTTAGGACGTATATTGTTTATTTGAGATAGTCCTAATGAGTGGCTTTGCCCTTTTGATGTATTAGAGTTATCTATACATATAGACATTGTCCTGAAAGGTTTCTTCCAAAGATTGACTTTCAGGGCATATCTCAAACAATCTCACACTTGCACTAAAGTCAATCAGTATTGCATCTTATAGAAGCTAGTCGAGTGAACAAATAGGGTGGCCGGTTATGTCAAGGGGGGGAGGGAGTGTGTCATACTTGTCCCCTTAATTTCAAAATAAAGCAAAAGACCTAGCTTTTCCTTGTCACCACTTGTGCAAGTTGGCTTGAAAGGTGTGATGGGTGTAAGGTCTCCTAGTGAAGTCTAGGATGGAGTAAATCAATTTAAAGCTATTGATGGTAAGTTTATCATCCAAATTCAAACAACAAAGTAAGAATACAAAACAAAACCATTTACACCAAAACCAAAACCATGAACACCAAGAACAAAACCTTGAAAACAATTTCAAGATTTGCACTTTCTTGGTGATTTTTCAAACCAAAAGAAAAAAACAAAAGTGACAAGGCCTTTACTTTCTAGCTTCAAAGTGTGTGTGTGTAACATTAAAGTAAGACACAAACACAAGCCAAAATTCCCCCCAAAACCGTGCCCTCCCCTATGGAACAAAACCCCAAATTTTGTTCAAAAACTCACTCTTCATTCATGCATCCAAAACATTTTTTGCATACATATCTTTTCAACTCTTGATACACATTTTTCAACATTTGAAAAACAAAAGATAAACATACTTTGAATGAAGAAATAATATGTCAAACATAAAATTAAAAACCCATATGTATAAAATCCAAAACGACACATCAAATATAAACCTTTGGCTCTTGATACCACTTGAAGGGAAATAATGAGATTTATGTGGGATTTCTAGTGACTAGCATGCATATACAATTCAAAATTTATATACAAGAGCAACGGAAGCATGTTATCACATAATATCAAAGCTATAGTCATGCAAATCCCCTTCAAGAAGCATAGGTTCATATATGATGCATCTAAGAAATTATTGAAGAACAAAGTGAAGGTATAGTTTTATACCTCTTGATCTAGACTTGAGACCAAGGATGGACCACCTCCAAGCTCTTTGTTCTTGGAACTCCTTGAGTTTAGCCTCCCTCCTTGCTTCCTCCACCTTGAAAGATTTAGAGCTCCTTTCTCCTTTAGTCTCCAAAGTAGAAGACCTCTAAAGATCCACACCCACTAGTGTAGTGAGATGGATGATGGAATAACCAAAAGGGATGAAAGATGATTAGTTGTTTTTCCCTTATGGTGGCCGGCCTTGTGTGTTAGAGAGAGAGAGAGACTTGTTTTCTCTTTTGTAAAAGGAACACACAAAACCCTAATGAAACCTTTTCACTAAACTTCCTTTATAAATGTCAAAGAAGTGAGTCAACAAATTGACTTCTTCTCTCTCTCTATCCTTATCCTTGGCTGGCCCCCTTTGTGTTGTTTGGGCTTTGGGCTATTATTAATTCAAGTCATCCTATGTTTGGATAAAAGCCCAATGGGTTTGGGCCCGATGGAACCCAAACTCTTCTTTAAGCCCAAAACGATCTTTTATCGCTTTTATGATTTCTTTAGACTTTCTAATTTATCATAACACTTAATTAATCCAATTAATTTAACTCCATCATCTTTTAGTTGTCTCACCACAAGAGTGCATCGGTGTACAATCATTTTAGGTTCTAATTAACAAGGCAGTGAGGTGGTTGGTACCATTCCAATTGATTAGTATTTATCCAATCACTTAGTGAATTAAAACTTACTTTTAATTCTCCTTCTTCTTTAATGACTACTTGTTTAATCATCTAGAAGAACCCACAAGCCATGAGTGACATCTAATCATATATCATGGCTACCCAAGCTAATGTAGAATTTGTTCGGAGAACCTATTCAATTGGAATTACAACGTAATTTGATCCTTCTCTAACACAATACTCACAATCACATTACTAGGGTATGGATACTTAATGTCAAACCCCTAATGTGATCGTATCAAGTTATATGATTCTATTGAGTCGTATAGGAACGCTTTCCATCATTTCGCTCGATACTTCGGCCGAAGATTCCCGAATCATATCTTAGAGTATTCTTCCTCTCATAACGAAGATTAGAGATCTCTTGTTGATCATTCACATGCTTCTGAGAATAAATCACTGACCCCAACAATGCATAGAACACATCTAAGATGAGATGTGATCACGTCTCATTATCAAATGATCAGCAACGTATCCCCAAGACAACTATCATGTCTCAGGTCAAAGGATTACTTACATTATTCCAACCAGTAGAGCTACTTGCTTGACATGTGAGTAGACCTCCATGCAAGTACTCTCATTGGATTGTATTCAGTGAACTCATTCCCTTAATGAGCACCTACATACTTGTCTTAGTGTCGCTACACGAATGGCATGAGACTTGCCATCCTTCTACCTTGGAAAAGAACATAGTATGTACTGGTCTATGTATTGTCAGTGTCCCTCTGACAATCTTATGACTAGGAACCTTTTTGGACATCATGGTTATGAAAAGAAGGTCTCTGCAGTCTAACATCATTAGATTACTCTTCCATCGATCCATTGTCCATGGATTCATTATTTAGGATGTATATCGTTTATTTGAGATAGTCCTAATGAGTGACTTTGCCCTTTTGATGTATTAGAGTTATCTATACATATAGACATTGTCCTGAAAGGTTTCTTCCAAAGATTGACTTTCAGGGCATAGCTCCAACAAAAACGTGGTGGCTGACCACCTGAGCCATATGGTGCATGAAGAGGACTCTCTCCCTATTTCAGAGACATTCCCGAATGAGCAATTGTTGTCCATCGAGGTAAGTGAACCATGGTACGCAGATTTGGTGAACTACTTGCTAACTAAACGTTTTCCAACCACTTTCACTAAACCCCAACGAGACAAACTTAAGAATGATGCACGATTTTATGTGTGGGATGATCCATACTTGTGGAAATATTGCCCAGGTTAGATTGTTAGATGATGTGTGCACAATTCTGAGTTTAATTCCATTCTAGCCTTTTGCCACTCTTATGTGTGTGGGGGTCATTTTGGCACCCAAAGAATAGCCCTCAAGGTGTTAGAATGTGGTTTTTATTGGCCTACATTGTTTAAAGATGCTCGAATGTTTTGCTTAACATGTGATAGATGTCAAAGAACAGGTTCCATAGGTGCCAAGGACCAAATGCCGCAAAACCCTATCTTCAATGTAGAAATTTTTGATGTTTGGGGTATTGATTTCATGGGTCCCTTTCCTTCTTCGTATGGTTTCACTTATATCTTGCTTGCGGTTGATTATGTTTCCAAATGGGTAGAAGCAAAGGCTACCCGTATTAACGATTCTAGAGTGGTTGCAGATTTCATCAAAACTAATATTTTCTCTAGATTTGGGATGCCACGGGTGTTCATCAGTGATAGAGGCTCACATTTTGTAATCGGACCATTGAGGCGCTGTTTAAGAAATACAATGTCAAGCATAAGGTTTCGACACCTTACCATCCTCAAACAAGTGGCCAAGCCGAAGTTTCGAATAGAGAAATCCAGCAAATCTTGGAAAAGACCGTTGGGCCAACCCGGAAGGATTGGAGCTTGCGTTTAGACGACGCACTGTGGGCGTATCGAACTGCCTACAAAACACCCTTAGGGATGTCTCCATTTCGGCTAATCTATGGCAAGCCGTGTCACCTACCTGTGGAACTAGAGCACAAGGCATATTGGGCTGTGAAAACATTCAATTTGGACTTAGATGCTGCTGGAATGCATAGAAAGCTCCAATTGAATGAACTTGAGGAGCTAAGGAACGAAGTATATGAGAATGCCTGAATTTACAAGGAAAAAACAAAGGCGCTTCATGAGAAGATGATTCGGGGCAAAACATTCTCCATTGGGCAGAAAGTGTTGCTTTTCAACTCCCGTTTACGTTTATTCCCTGGTAAGTTACGTTCTAAGTGGATTGGACCTTTTGTTGTTACTAATGTTTTTCCATATGGTGCAGTTCAAGTCCAAAGCCTAAGGAATAGACAAGAATTCAAGGTAAACGAACATCAATTGAAGCCATACTATGAGAGTGCCGTGGGGCAGGTTGTGGAGGAGGTCTCTCTCCAAGCCGTGGGCTGTAATGGGGAGTGACTGAGTTCTTCGTCCGGCTGCAAGACATTAAAGCAAGCGCATCTTGGGAGGCAACCCATGCATTCAACAAAGGAAGACCTAGGAATCACTCCAATTCCAGATTTGCGTTCCTAAACCCTTCTCTTTGTTGTTGTTTCTATTCTGCCATGTTGAGTGTGTTTATTCATTGTTTGTTTGTTTTCTAAGTTTATGCTTGACACATTGAGGACAATGTTTGATTTAAGTGTTGGGGGGGGGGGGTAAACAAGTGTTTTTGCATGAAATTCGTGGGATTTTGTCACCCATTACTTCAAAAGTTGTTCCTTGCTGTTTTTAAGTGTTTTTAAGTTATTTTGGAGTGTTTTAGTGTGTTTTGGCATAAAAATCAAAAAATCTCATAAAAATTTGAAAATTTGTTTTGAAAAACCCAAAAAGAGTTGTTTTTGTGTGTTTGTTTGTGTCTTAGGGTACCTTCCAACACAATGATGAGGATTTGGTTTTTAATTACATGACTGTTAAAGAGAGTTATAAACATGGATGAAAGTTTGATTTACTCTTTGGTTTATGCTTGGTTGTGGTTATAATTTATGAATTCACATGCAATCATAAAGGAAAAATCAATTTTTGTAACATGCTTGAAGGAAGGAACTCAAATTAATGCTACAACCCTGTGAGACTTGAGGCTAAAACGTTCTTTAGAGAGTTAATATTCTGTGCATTCTTGTTTTCTAAAAGTCGTTGCATGATCTCATTATTCTTTGCTTGGTTACTACTTAGATGGCGTTTCATCATTTAGTTCCAAATACTAGAACTCATGCCCATTTCATTCAAAGCATGCTATTGATTTGCATAACACATATTCAAGATGAAGTTGTTTAGTTGCCACCACAGCTCGAACCCCCTACTTCATATGTTTTGTAGGTTTAAACCCCGTTTGAGCCTTGTTTAGCCTATGTTCTTTGTTAACCACATCATCCTTACCAAGCCTAGTTTAGGATTATCCATACCCTTGTTCTTAAAGGATAGTGAAGCATGAATTAAAATGAATTCCTTTTGATTGTCCTTTTGCAGAAAAACAAGTGTGGGGGAAGGGATTTCTGTGTGTGTGTGTGCCAAGAAAAAGAAATAAGGCACGGGTAGAAAAGAAAAGAAAAAAATTCGTGGAAAAAAGAAAAGAAAAAGAAAAAGTTGTGAAAAGAATGAAAAAGTGTTGAAAATGATAAGAAAAAGAGTTCTAAAGTGTGAATCATTCCCTTTATGTTTAAAGTTAATTTCTGCATTCAAAAGTGAATTCTAAGTGTCAATTTCATTAATTTGCTTACTATTTCTTTAAGAACCTTTGTTTTTCCTATCCTTTCTTTGTTAGCCATTACCCCCAAGCCCCGTTACAACCCTTGACTTCAATCTTGGGTGTTGTGTGTTTCAATTTGTAGGGTTTGAAATTGGTATGAGCATATGGTATCACTGGTTCTCGCATCTAAGTAGTGGCATTCCATTCATGAGATCATATCTAAACATGCTTATTAACTCCAGAAATTGCTTTCTTTGTTATAACATATGTGAGTATTAGTTTTCATGTTTACATCAATCTTCTCACATATACCTAGTGTAGGGTGTGTAGTCAGAAAATTTGAGGGAAAATTGAGTGCATATCTAGTAAGGAATTGAGGGAATTCTCTAAGGCATGTTACTACATTCAAAACATCGTTTTAATTGGTTAAATGTGAACTAGTAAGTAGTGACTGTGATTAAGTATGTGCTCAAGTGTTAAGTTGACTAAAATCTGTGGGAATGATGATTTTTAACATGTCATGTGCCTTGAAAATCGCTGAGGAAAATGTTGGAAGGATTAGAGTGTGTTTTGTTTACTTGGTTTTGTTTAGTTGTTTCGTTTTGCTTGAGGACTAGCAAAAGCTAAGTGTGGGGGAATTTGATAGGAGCATATTTATGTGACTTAGCTAGCTTGTTTTCATGCATTTACGTTGTTTTTTCGTAGTTATTTTAGTCTTTTAAGCCATTTTCGTGTGTTTTCAGGTTCTAAGGACAAAGTATGCAAAAAGGTGCATTTTGGAGCCTTTTGGAGCAAAATTGGGCTTAGAATGGTTATTACATGCTTGGAGCAAGGTGGATGGACGAAATTGAAGACGAAAAGAGGCTAGAAAGGTGTTAGAAGTCAAGAGAAATCATTTTGGAAGCTTGGAAGACAAAGAAAAACACAAATTGACCCACTTCTACAAAGGTGGCGCCTTGTCCCCCTTGTGTTCCTTCATTGTCTCCTCTTGTACAACATTTTCCCTTGCCATGTTTCCTTGTCCCTAAACCATGTAAAAACCTTTCCTTTTCCCTTTAGGACATTGCAAAACATGTTCCCTTATCCCCTAGGATCTAGCCGCACCTTTCCCTTCACATTCTTTACCTTACCGCATAAGATAACCCATTCCCTTTAGAATTAGGACTTTTGCTGCACCTAAATCAGGAAGGAAACCCTTTTTCCTTGCCTTGCAAGGCATTCCCTTGCCCTTTCCCCCTCAGCCGCACCTTGTTACCTATTTCCTTTGGGATTTTGGTTCTAATTTCCTATTTCCTTTAAGTTTTAGAATAATTCATGATTACCTAATTTAATTTGGAACCTTGTTCTTTAAATACCAAGTCTTACCGCACCTAGGAGGTCTCATTCATTCACCCATTCATCCATTCACGCCAGAAATCAATCCACACCTTTTGTTGCAACTCCCAGTCAGCCGAAACACATTCCTGACCCCAAAACACATCCCATACACTTCACCCACCTTTGTGCCGCAGCAAGGAGAAAGAAGGAAGGACTCTTGGATGTTTGAGCTTGATTGTTGGAGCATTCTAGGTGTAATTCATTCTATGTTTACAATGTTTAATTTCTTTTCCTTTCGTTTTACTGTGAACATGAGTGGATAAACCCCTCTTGGCTAGGGGTGATTTCAAAGCCATGATTATGTGTGCAATTTGAGTTGATAAATTCCAATTATGAATTCTTGAATCGTGAATGCAATTGGCTTAACTGTTTGATTGATAACTTATTTGTGTTTGTTGATTGAGGGTCGACACTTAATTGGCATGCTCAAATCTAATGCTAGAGTATAAGGGAGTTTCACATAATCGTTACAAACTTATATTCATATGTAGTGAAGGTTGCTAGTCACGATCGCGTTAAGTTCAATTCCTAGCATGAGTGACATGATGCCATAGTTGCAAGTGTTTTGTCAATGCTTATGATTTTCATTGAACGTAATGATCTTTGATTGTATCTCTATTATGATGTCATGTAGGGGACTTTTGAAGAATGCTTTGGGTTGTCGAATGATGTCATCCAATCCAATAATACAAGGAAAATCTGAGGGTTAACTAGTGATGTCACGGTTAATTTGGGGCATTATCGTTCATAATTCAATGAAGGAGTAACTGGAAATCGAGTCGTTTGCATACATGTTATGTATGGAGAAAGAGCCTCTAGCCAGCCAATCATCCATCTAATTTCCCAAATTCCTTTTCAAAGTTGTTTTGTTTTACAATCTGTTTTGTTAAGTTTAAATTCGTCCAAAACAAAACCCCCCTTTTGCTTTCTTGTTTCAAAGTATTGAAAATCTGTTTTATTTCTGTTTTTAAGTGTTTTGAGTCAAGCCATAACCTTATTTTCGTCCAAAATTGTGTTTAGTGTCAGAAGCTGCCTAGCTAATGTTTTTAGGCAGTTTTGAGTGTTTTTAGCTTATTTTTAGTCTTGTGAACTTGTCTGGAGTCTTTTGAGTCTATTCAAACGTTTTTAACTTTGTTTTTATGTTTTTGAGTCAGTTTTGAGGTTTTAGCAAGCCCTCCTAATCCCCGGTCTAGAACGATCCCTACTTGCATCTTTACTACAATTTGACAACAAGAGGGTTTAAATTGTGTGCTTAACTTAATTCGCATCAGTAATTTAAGCAAATAAACACATATAATGCGCTACGAAGTCATTAAGAATGAGTTCTCAAAAGATCAAATGCTTATTTGGTGTCAAAAGTACAGTTGTTTTCCATTTGGAGTGTATGTGGACAGTTTTTAGCATTCGTGGGATAAAATGAGCGTTTGTTTGACACGCTTTGGAACTTAGGAAAATAAACACATATAATATGCTACTAAGACGTTAAGATTGAGTTCTCAAAATATCAAATGCTTATTTGGTGTCAAAAGTACACTATTGTTCCATTTGGAGTGTATTTGCACTGTTTTAAGCATTCGTGGGATAAAACGAGGGTGCGTTTGACAGGCTTTGGAACTTAAGCAAATAAACACGTAAAATTCGCTACTAAGACATTAAGAATAAGTTCTCAACAAATCAAATGCCTATTTGTGTGGAAAGTACACTATTGTTCCATTTGCAGTGTATTTGCATTGTTTGAAGCATTCATGGGATAAAACAAGCATGTGTTTGACCCGCTTTAGAACTTAAGCAAATAAACACATATAATACACTAGTAAGACGTTAAGAATGAGTTCTCAAAACATCAAATGCTTATTTGGTGTCAAAAGTACACAATTTTTCCATTTGTAGTGTATTTGCATTGTTTTAAGTATTCGTGGGATAAAACGAGTGTGCGTTTGAAACGCTTTGGAACTTAGGCAAATAAACACATATAATATGCTCCTAAGACGTTAACCATGAGTTCTCAAAAGATCAAATGCTTATGTGGTGTCAAAAGTACACTATTGTTCCATTTGGAGAGTATTTACACTAATTTACGCATTCGTGGGACAAAACTAGTGTGCGTTTGACACGATTTGGAACTTAAGCAAATAAACACATATAATGCGCTACTAAGGCGTTAAGAATGAGTTCTCAAAAGATCAAATGCTTATTTGGTGTCAAAAGTACACTATTTTTCCATTTGGTGTGTATTTCATTGTTTTAAGCATTCGTGGGACAAAATGAGCATGCCTTTAGGGCACATTTCCAACAATTGGAAGACATAAATGGATGGAAATGGATTGTCTGTTTACAACTAATTCGTCAACAATACTCCTTCCAATTGCTTACCCTTTTTTGTGTAACTACATTAGGAATGGATCGTGGATAAACCAAGTGTTGTCCAATGACTTATCTTTGCTTTCCATGTGTAGATGATCAATTTAGATGTCATTAAATGTGAGACCAACAACAACTGGATGGACTTGACTGATTTATGACTCCCTATTGTAGGTATATTATGGCTTCTGAACAGTGGTATTCGGGCTGTCAGGAACTGAGTTTGCAACTTCTTATTTATAAAAAATCCTTGTATATCCAAAACCTTTTACAGCAACGACATTAAGAATGTATTGTAATGGCATAAAAATATTGAGTTTGTATATTGTCACATTCAATAGGGCAAAAAAATTTACGTTTTTGTATACGTGTGTGTTTATGAGCATTTATGAAGACCATTGTCTGCCCTCACACTGTCTTGTTTGGTCCTTCAAGTAGCAGAAAATAATTTTGAAAACGCACAAGAGGGAAAATCAATACTACATAGAAACGTGTGACCACTCCCACATCCAATGTTGAAAAAAGTGTACAACCATTTGTGTTCCAAAAAACACGCACTCATCCCACTCCCACATCCACTATTAAAGACATTGTACAAACACTTGTATTCCAAAAAACATGTACTCATCCCAGCTCCACGAACTTAAATAGGTGAAGCATTACCATAACCGAGGACCTCATGTATGGCTACTTGATGAATTTCTTGATCATTGGGCATCACAAGTTGGGCATAAAACTTTATAGAATTAACCCCTTCGTGCGCATCATTTTTCTTCCTCATCTTAACTTTCTCCGTAGTGTAGGTGTACGCCTTGGAAATCTCTATTGGATAATTTTCATTCAAGTGTTCCATGTGGTGAATGTCGTATATCAACCTAGTTGCCTCCGTCCTTAAGTCTTGGTTCTGCTTTTCAATAGTACTCAACTCCCCACGAATATGCTTGATTTCCCCTTCCAACTGAAGGTGTATACTCTTCCAAAACAAAATACACTATGTTGAGATATGTCTACCTGATGACACACGCTTGTAAAGACGGGTAACAACACCTAGGTTCGGATTAAACCGCTTCTTGCCACAGTTTGATTCTTTCACATGGGTAGTATTCAGGGTGATTGGATTTTGAGATTTGGAGTTTGATGTAGCCTTAACATAATTATCATTGGGAGTTTTAGAGATGATGGGATTTTTTTTGGGAGGTGGGGTATTAATTGGGGGATGAGTTATGGATGTTGGTGCATTTAAGAGGATTTGGGATAGAGTTTTGGGTAATATTGGTGTATTAATTTGGAATGGAGGTGAATTAGGTGGTGTTGCCATGATTTAGTGCAGTTAATGAAACTCTAGAGCTTAGAGGGTTGGGGTCCGTTGAAATAAGTAGAATGCCATTAGGTGGGGGGTTTAGCTGATAAGATGGGATTAAAATCCTTTTTTGCGAGAGTGTGCAAAAACCGAGGGATTAGGAGGGAAAGGGTCCACCTCAATTTTGATTTCCCGCTTGGATTTGCCGCCTAAAATGATGCAAGTGGCGGCCTCAATGGGATGCCACGCGGCATTGCATATCCAATAACAACATTTTGTAAAAATAAAACCAAACATACAGTTATGTGAACCAGTTTATCTCTTGCAATCCAAACCATTCAACTCTCGTAATCGAAACCGTTCATCTCTTGCAATCCACCAAAATATGAAAATTGGAGAAAAATAAAGGCCCATAAACCCTAACAATGATGACCATGAGGCAGTCAATGAAAACTTAAATAAGACGGTTAATTTTCGTCACATATTTATGCACGATGTGTTAAGGTTTTCGAGTTCAATCCTTCATACACATTGATTGCCCCTTGAGTTTAAGAGCGTTTCCAAAAAAAATTGCACAATTTTACATTTTCAAATTTATTTTTTATTTTGTTGAAAACAGTGTCATATCTTAGTTGAATAAGTATTCATGACGGTTGAGTTTGTTTCCCATCCTAAGATCGACATATGAAACCGATCATATCGTACTGGATGTCATCCCGACCATCTCCATATATTTTTTCATATTTGTGATAAAATTGCACTTTATTTTTACAAAATTATGTTATTACACATGAAATGCCACGTGGCAATCCCATGACGCAGGCATATCCATAATTTTAGATGGTAATGCGGTGAAAGGATATGCAATTACGTGCTTGATAAAGAACATGGAAAATCATAGCCTCCCACAGGTTCAATCAGGTGGTCGGGAAGAGGAGGGTGAGGGACTTTGACTTCAACGTTTGGTTTTCCCAATGGGGACCCAATGATAGGCTCTCACCTCGACAAGTTGTGGTTTTCTTTTCCGGGTTACAAACGCAGGCTTTAGTGTCATAACCTTTCACAACCCATCATTCAAAAAGAACTAAGTGACAGCTTCATCAAAAACACCCAAGTTGGAAAACCCAGTGATGGGGAAGTTACTGTTTCATGGTATCAATGGCTCATAACTTCCAACTTTGTTCAATTTTCTCCCACCCTAGAAGATCAATCTCCATGCCCAAGCTTCCTGACTGGGCAAACCCATTCCCTCCTGACTGGGCAAACCCATTCCCACTTCCTAACCAAGGGGAACCTCCTGTTGTTGTCGAAAGTGAGAATTGTAAGTTCACAATTGAAAGGGGTGTCACAAGGGTTGAGACCACCGTCATTTCCACCATTAACGTTGTGCATGCAAAGACAAGGGCGTTGATGGGGAAAGTGTTTGGAAAACCTGAGAAAGCTGATGACATCCACAGGGAACTCGCTCTATCTTGGACTAAAGGTGTCAAAAACACTTTCTTTCTGGACCATTTCGGCCACAATTGGTTTACGTTGAAGTTCACCGACGAAGATGAAGTAGAGTATATGCTCCAGGGCGTCTTTGGTATATGAGAGGCCAGATTTTTCACTTGGAAAGGTGGATGGAAAACTTCAGAAAATGAAGCCTTATAACTTTCTTGAGGGTATGGGTTTAAACCCCTCAAATACCGATGCAGTTTATGGAGGTGGAAATCATGAAGAACATCACTCAAACCATCGGCCGGCTTGTAAGGCTTGATGATGCTTCTACTAATTCCTTAAATGTAATGGCCATTAGGGTGTTGATAGATGTAGATGTTCGTCTGCCACTCAAGCAGGTTCTCATGGCTAACGGGGATGAGGAGCTGCCAACTTTCATCAGTTATGAAAATTTGTTCGAGGTTTGCTTATACTGTGGCAGACGTATAGTAGAGAATTGTGGATGTGATGAGGTAGATAATGATGTCAGTTGGTTCATGGTCAACAAGGTGTTTGGTGATAATCCCAACATGGTGCTGGAAAAGGGTGTTAAAGGTTTAAGGCTTGCATACGGAGGATGATCTAATATTTTGCTTCCATCAACCAGGAATTATCAAGGACGATGGGCCAGGGGACGAGTCAAGGGTGGGTCCAGATGATCACGACAGGACAGTCACTCATGTGGTTGAGGGTCTGCCCACAAAAAGAAGATGAAAAGGTGCAGGTTGGAGTTATGTCATGGGTGAAAACTAGTGGGGAATGGGAAGAATTGGTATGATATGAAGGTTTATAATGGTTGGGCTCAAGGTTTATGTTTTCATGCTTTAAGTAATGTTTGAGATTGTTAAGTTTGAGGTTTATGATGGTTTACGCTTTATGGTTTACATTCTTCGTAGCGATGTAATGTTTTTTACCAAATTTCCTTTTGTTGTTGGGAATGTACCACTTAGTAGTCGAACTTGCAGTCCTTAATATATTTGCTTTTCTGATCGTTAAATGTCTGCTTGTATTATTATTTCTGAATGATAATTGCAAATGTAATATGGTAAAAAAACATAAAATCGTAGATTCTTTATATAGAAATAACTTCTCACAAATGCTCACAACTTTTCATAACACAGCCCTTGGTTTCTATTACTGGCACTGGTTCATACGCCAAAATTTGATGATTCATAAACAATAACAGACATGAATAAAATGTTTATCAAACCTACATATAATGTCATATAAATTATTTTGCTTCACTAAGGGTATTTTTGTTTGCCATAGTGATAGGTTGAGTTTGAATTATTAGACCATTAATTTTTTTTTTTTTGCCTCACTAGAGGTGTTTTTGTGTGCTACAGAGAAGGGTATAGTCATATTATACCATGGTTGTTTTCTCAGCTGAGCGTAACACCACTGTTCTAAATTGGCCTACAGAAGGTGTGACAGGATATGAGTATTTATGAATGTTTGTGACAGAATATGAACATTTCTTCCAATAACACTTGAGAGCTGTTGGGATGACTAAGTGGAGTTACTGATTTCAACACACATGTAAGGACAGTTGAGAATTAAACATGCAAGGAGAGATGGGCATTAGATAGAGATGGGAGAATGGGAGTTGATCAACTGTCTTCATAGGAAGTAAGGGCTGAATTAGGTGAAAACGTGGGATTAAAATCCCCTTTTTTCTACTTTATGCAAAAACCAACAGCTTTGGAGGGAAAAGGATCCCCACATTTTTTAATTATCACCCATAGGTGGTGACTGTAGTATCCACCTGGCGTGGTCAAATAATGCCGCCTGGAAAATGGTATGAATATTGAATTTTTCTGCATAAAAATTCAAAGAAAAAAAATTTAAAAATGTTAAAAATCCCCAAAAATTATGGACACACTCGAGATGACATCCTCTACGTGATGGACACAGCATACGGCGCTGTGGAAATTTTTCACCACCGAAATGCTGGTGAATAATGGTTTCACTAGTTTGGCTATAAATTTGTAAAAAATAAAGTAATTTTTTCAGAAATGGGAAAAATGTGAAAAATTAATAGCAACGCTTATATGGACAAGGGAAACAACTTTCGTGAAGGACGGAAATCCAACCCACATTGATCATGGGAATCTGTTGCGGCCAATGCTAACCGTCGGATTATCGTTTACAAATTACGGCTTCTTTGGTCATCACCATAAGGGTTTCGGGGTAAATTTTTATTTTCAAAGTATAATATTTCAGGGGCCTGAAAAAGATGAACAATTTGGATTGTTGACATCGCATTCGAAATTTTGTAGTTTGCTGAAATATTGCTCTATATTTAATAAGTTTCTAAAACATATAAAACATCGAGCAATATTTGAGCAATCTAAAAATGTCTTAATGTTATGTGAACGATCCGAACAGTTCATCTTTTACAGCCCACTAAAAGACTATACTTTAAAAAATAAAATTACCCACAAACCCTTATGGCAATCCCCGATCAAAGCGCAAACAAATACTACAAACCGGCATTTATTATTGTCCATTGCCCACTCTGCATGATAGGTATTGATTTTCAAATACCATCCTTCACGAAAGTTGTAGCCGTCATGGTGACGATGTTTTACAGTAATTTTCCCAAATTTTAACGGCCATAAAATTAGTTACTAATTGATTTTCAATGTTAGTCCCCTTCGTAGTGAAATCATTATTCACAGGTGTTTCGATATCTTAATGTAGCCATTTTGCCATATCACCCACCTCATATCGTGCACGATGACAGCCCAGGCGTATCTGTAATTTTTTCTCATTTTCCCCATTTGAGAATTTTTTATTATTAATTTTCATTTACAATATCATGTTAGTAAACATATTAATCCACGTGGAAAACTTTGAAGGGGCATGTCGGAAATTTTGAGCCGTGTTATGTGAGGTTACATGGTAACAGGTGGGGGCAAATCTCCGCCACCCAAGTGGTCAATCTCGCGGCTAGCAACAGAAATAGGTGCCTTTTCGTAGACCGTTGGGTTTCTTAACAAACACAATGATAGGCAGACACACAATGGTTTAGGGTTTTCTCGTCATAACGTTTCACAAGCCGTCATAAGAAACATGCCCGTTGGTGATGCGAAATAAGTTAAGCACACAAATTAAACTCTCTTTTGACAATTGTAGTACATGTATAAGTAGGGATCGTTTTGGACCGGGGATTAGGAGGGATTGCTAATCTAAACTAAACTGACTTTAAAACACAAAAACACAAGAAGAAACTTAAAAACACTTAACTAGACTCTATAGACTCAATACAAACTGAAAAGACTCAAAACTAACTAGAAAGACTCAAAACAGCACAAAACAATGAATTAGACTCAAAAATGACTATAGGAAGTTACTTGGACGCAAAATTAACTTGAACTTGACTCAAAACACTTAAAAACACAAATTGGATAAATTCTAACCTAATTAACACAACAAAGTAAAGGGGGATTGGATTTTGGACGAAAATAAGGTAAAACAAAACATAAACTAGACCTAGACAAATTTGCATGAAATTAGGTGTTTTGGATGGATGATGGACTAGCTAGAGGGTTCTTTTCCACACATGACACACTTGCATACAAATCGATCTCCAGTTGCTTTTTCAATAAACCATGAATGACAATGCCCCAGATTAACCGTGCCATCACTAGTTAACCCTCATATTTTCCTTGTATTATTGGATTGGATGACATCATTCCACAACCCAAAGCATTCTTCAAAAGTTCCCTACATGACATCATAATAGAGATACAATCAAAGATCATTACGTTCTATGAAAATCATAAGCATTGACAAAGCATTTGTAACTATGACATCATGATACTCATGCTAGGAATTTAACTTAACAAGATCGTGACCAGCAACCTTCACTACTTGTGAATATAAGTTTGTAACGATTATGTGAAACTCCCTTATATTCTAGCATCAGATTCAAGCATGCAAACTAAGTAGGCCTACTTAATCAACAAACAAGAATAAGTTATCAATAAAACAGTTAACCAAATTGCATTCACACTTTATGAAATCACAACTGGAATTAATCAATTCATATTGCAAATATGTTCATGGCTTCGAAATTCCCCCTAGCCAAAAGGGTTTAGCTCCTCATGTTCACAGGAAAACAAAGAGAAATTAAATTTAACATTGAAAACAAAGATAGATTACACCTAGAAATGTTCCAGCAATCCAACGTCTTGAATGGCTAGGCATGGCTTCAAGTTAATCCTCTCCTTCTTCCTTTGTAGAGCTGCGGCACAAGGGGTTAAGGTGTGTAGAATGGTTGGTGATGGGTGGTAGAGGTTGGATAGGTGGATGGAATGGATGCAGAGAATGTGTTCAGGCCTAGAGAGAGACTAAATGGTGCGGATGGCTTTATTTATAGGGCTAGGGTACTCAGAAAATAATACAAAAGGTTCAATACTTAGCTATTTTGGTTCCACAATTTAATAGGTAAGAAAGAATTAGAATTTAAAGAGAATTAGGAATGTGAAATTTGGCAGAATTGTGTAGGAGAAAAAAGGAATGTGCTTAAAGGTCAGAAAATAGGAAAGAGAGGCCTCCCCTTGTGTGGCAAGGCTAGGTACTAAAGGGGAAGGTGTTTTCATGACAGAAAATAGGAAAGGCACTCTCCGTTGCATGGCAAGGAAGAGGAAAAGTCAAGGGAGGTGCGGCTAGGTGATTCAAGTGCAAGGAAGGTTCAATTTGTGTCCTAAAATGCATAGGAGGTCTTCATTGTTGCTAGAACTTAAGGACATTTAGGATTAGGAAAGGTCAAACCAAAATAGGAAACCTTGGCTTAACTTTCCTACTTCAAGTAGGAATCCTTGTTTGAGTAGGAATCCATCTCCAATTAGGAATCCTTCTTCAATTAGGAATCCTTCGTTGATTAGGAATCATAACATCTTCAAGTCTTCAATTTCGTCCATTTCTTTTGCTCCAAGCATGTGATATCCATTCTAAGCCCAATTTTGCTCCAAAAGGCTCCAAAATGCACTTTCTTGTATACTTTGTCCTTAGAACCTGAAATTGCACGAAAATGACTTTAAACACTAAAATAACTAAGGAATAACAACATAAATGCACGAAAACAAGGTAGCTAAGTCGCATAAATATGCTCCTATCAAATTCCCCCACACTTAGCTTTTGCTAGTCCTCGAGCAAAACAAAACAAACAAAACAAAGCAAAACAGATTCTAATCCTTCCAACAGTTTCCTCAGGGATTTCCAACGCACATGACATGTTAAAAATCATCATTCCCACAGATTTTAGTCAACTTAACACTTGAGCACATACTTAATCACAGTCACCACTTACTAGTTCACATTTAACTAATTAAAACGATGTTTTGAATGTAGTAACATGCCTTAGAGAATTCCCTCAATTCCTTACTAGATATGCACTCTATTTTCACTCAGATTTTCTGACTACACTCCCTACACTAGGTATATGTGAGAAGATTGATGTAAACATGAAAACTAATACTCACATATGTTGCAACAAAGAAAGCACTTTTCTAGATTTTATTAATGCATATATCAATATGATCTCATGAACGGAATGCTACTACTTAGATGCGAGAACCAGTGATGCTCATACCAATTCCAAACTCCACATATTGAAACACATAACACCCAAGATTGAAGTTAAAGGGTTGAAATGGGGCTAAGGGTGTTGGGTAAGAAAGAAAGGATATGGAAAACAAAGGTTCTTAAAGAAATAGCAAGCAAAGTAATTGACACTTAGAATTCAATTTTTGAATGCAGAAATCAACTTTTAAACACAAAGGGAGATTAACACACTTTAGGGCCAGATTCAATGTTTTGGACCTTTTCTTCAACAATCAACACTTTTATCACTCATTTTCACTTTTCAACTCTTTTTCCTTCTTTTCACAACTTTTTCTTTGTCTTTTCTTTTGAATACGTTTTTCTCTTCTTTTTCTTCTCTTTTGAAACCCAGAACGTACAATTAAGTTTAAAACAACCATTCCTTCCCCCACACTTGATTTACTGCATAATGTAGATCAAAAGGAATTCATTGTAAGTCATGCTTCACTATCCTTTAAGAACAAGGGTATGAATAATCCTAAACTAGGCTAGGTAAGGATAATGGGGCTAACAAAGAACATAGGCTAAATAAGGCTCAAAGGGTTAAACCTACAAAACAAATGAAATAGAGGGGTACGGCTGTTTGGCTTTGGTGGCAGCTAAACAACTTCATCTTGTTATGTGTTATGCAATTCAATGTCATGCTTTGAATGAAATGGGCATGAGTTCTAGCATTTGGAACTAAATGATGAAACGCCCTCTAAGTAGCAACCAAGCAAAGAATAATGAGATCATGCAACGACTTTAGAAAACAAGAATGCACAGATTATCAACTCTCCAAATAAACGTTTTAGGCTCAAGTCTCTCAAGGTTTTAGCATTACTTTGAGTTCCGTCCTTCAAGCATGTTACAAAAACTGATTTTTCCTTTATGATTGCATGTGAATTCATAAATTATAACCACAACCAAGCATAAACCAAAGAGTAAATCAAACTTTCATCCATGTTTATAACTTTCTTTAACAGTCATGTAATTAAAAACCAAATCCTCATCATTGTGTTGGAAGGTACCCTAGACACAAACAAACACACAAAAACAACTCTTTTTGGGCTTTTCAAAACAAATTTTCAAATTTTTATGAGATTTTCGGATTTTTAAGTCAAGACACACTAAAACACTCCAAAACAGCTTAAAAACACTTAAAAATAGCAAGGAACAACTTTTGAAGTAATGGGTGATAAAATCCCACGAATTTGCATCAAAAACACTTTGTTACCCCCCCCCCACACTGAATCAAACATTGTCCTCAATGTTTCAAGCATACACTCACAAAAACAAACAAACAAACAACTAACTAATCAAGGCAAGATAAATGCAGGAAAGAGAAGGGTTTAGGAGCACAAATCTAATTGTGGGGCAATTCCTAGGTCTCCTTTCTTCAAATGCATGGATTGATCTTGGAATGGACGGTGATACTTGAAATGATCCGGCAATGGTTTAAATTCTAGTATGGGTGCCTGAATCATTAAAATCAGTAAGTTAGTAGAAAACAAAATTGAAATTGAAATAGATGGCTTACTTGCTTGCTCCGACACAAACTCAATTACAAACACCACATCTTTGAATATTTCAGGAATGTTGGACTTGGCCAGATTGAATGTGATAGTTGTGACTTGTCCCAGGCCATCAAATTCAACTTCATTGGGCTTTGTTGTTTCAAATACATCCTCTTTGATGCATTCTACATATGCTTCAGCCACTTCTTGCTCTTGAATCATTCTTCTTGATGTACAATTCTCTTTGAACAGTTCAACACATTTTGGAACTTGATTTGTTGCACCAAGAATTGGAATATCACTTTGCACCTTTGGGAAGGCTTCCACGATGTCTTTTTCACTTTCATCTTTCTTGGGAATTAAAAACCTGCGAGGAAAAGGTGCATTCAGAGGAATAACATTAGAAGGAATTGAATTTGGGACGTCCTTACTTGTGGTGGGTGGTTAAGAGGGCTTAGAGGACTGCCAATATCCACCTTGTTGAACTTGTTGAGATTCCCCCCACATATAATCTGAATAATCTCTCCAGTCGGAATTGTAAGTGTTAGAAAACATGTTGTCCCTTGATTGGTTATGGCCTTGATAACCCCAAGCACCTCAGTTTGAGCAGTGTGCATTGTGGTTGTTTCGGCAATCTGGGACAATTGAGAAGTAAGATTTGCCAATTGAGCTTGAATGTTTGCAAAATCCATGTCTTACTACTCTAGTACCTGAAATCAAAGAAAGAAAACGAAATCAAATATCCAAAGTAAAAGACACAAACAGAAACAAATTTAGCAACTAAAACAAAAGACACGAAAAAGAAAACAAAGGAAACAACGGGGGATTAGCAAAGTTGCTAATCCCGGGCAACGGCGCCAAAAATTTGATGCGAAATAAGTTAAGCACACAAATTAAACCCTCTTTTGACAATTATGGTACATGTATAAGTAGGGATCGTTCTGAACCGGGATTAGGAGGGATTGCTAATCTAAACTAAACTGACTTTAAAACACAAAAACACAAGAAGAAACTTAAAAACACTTAACTAGACTCTATAGACTCAATATAAACTGAAAATTCTCAAAACTAACTAGAAAGACTCAAAACAGCACAAAACAATGAATTAGACTCAAAACTGACTCTAGGAAGTTATTTGGACGAAAATTAACTTGAACTTGACTCAAAACACTTAAAAACACATATTGGACAGATTCTAACCTAATTAACACAACAAAGTAAAGGGGGATTGGATTTTGGACGAAAATAAAGTAAAACAAAACAGAAACTAGAACTAGACAGATTTGCACGAAATTAGGTGCTTTGGATGGATGATGGACTAGCTAGAGGATTCTTCTCCACACATGATACACTTGCATACAAATCGATCTCCAGTTGCTTTTTCAATAAACCATGAATGACAATGCCCCAGATTAACCGTGCCATCACTAGTTAACCCTAAGATTTTCCTTGTATTATTGGATTGGATAAAATCATTCGACAACCCAAAGCATTCTTCAAAAGTTCCCTACATGACATCTTAATAGAGATACAATCAAAGATCATTACGTTCTATGAAAATCATAAGCATTGACAAAACATTTGCAACTATGACATCATGATACTCATGCTAGGAATTTAACTTAACGCGATCGTGACCAGCAACCTTCACTACTTGTGAATATAAGTTTGAAACGATTATGTGAAACTCCCTTATATTCTAGCATCAGATTCAAGCATGCAAACTAAGTAGGCCTCCTTAATCAACATACAAGAATAAGTTATCAATAAAACAGTTAAGCAAATTGCATTCACACTTTATGAAATCACAGCTGGAATTAATTAATTCATATTGCAAATATGTTCATGGCTTCGAAATGCACCTTAGCCAAAAGGGTTTAGCTCCTCATGTTCACAGCAAAACAAAGAGAAATTAAATTTAACATTGAAAACAATGATAGATTACACCTAGAAACGTTCCAGCAATCCAACGTCTTGAATGGCTAGGCACGGCTTCAAGTTAATCCTCTCCTTCTTCCTTTGTAGAGTTGCGGCACAAGGGGTTAAGGTGTGTAGAATGGTTGGTGATGGGTGGTAGAGGATGGATAGGTAGATAGGTGGATGGAATGGATGCAGAGAATGTGTTTAGGCCTAGAGAGAGACTAAATAATGCGGATGGCTTTATTTATAGGGCTAGGGTACTCAGAAAATAATAGGAAAGGTTCAATACTTAGCTATTTTGGTTCCACAATTTAATAGGTAAGAAAGAATTAGAATTTAAAGAGAAATAGGAATGTGAAATTCGGCAGAATTGTGTAGGAGAAAAAAGGAATGTGTTTAAAGGTCAGAAAATAGGAACGAGAGGCCTCCCCTTGTGTGACAAGGCTAGGTACTAAAGGGGAAGGTGTTTTCATGACAGAAAATAGGAAAGGCACTTTCCCTTGCACTGCAAGGAAGAGGAAAAGTCAAGGGAGGTGCGGCTAGGTGATTTAAGTGCAAGGAAGGTTCAATTTGTGTCCTAAAATGCATAGGAGGTCTTCATTGTTGCTGGAACTTAAGGACATTTAGGATTAGGAAAGGTCAAACCAAAATAGGAAACCTTGGCTTAACTTTCCTACTTCAAGTAGGAATCCTTGTTTGAGTAGGAATCCATCTTCAATTAGGAATCCTTCTTCAATTAGGAATCCCTCGTTGATTAGGAATCTCAACATCTTCAAGTCTTCAATTTCATTCATTCCTTTTGCTCCAAGCATGTGACATCCATTCTAAGCCCAATTTTGCTTCAAAAGGCTCCAAAATGCACTTTCTTGCATACTTTGTCCTTAGAACCTGAAATTGCACGAAAATGACTTTAAACACTAAAATAACTAAGGAATAACACGAAAACAAGGTAGCTAAGTCGCATAAATATGCTCCTATCAGTTAGGAAGACGCATGTTGGGAATAACTGCCATGATTGCCACCCATTGGCATGCAGACCTTTCGCGTGCTTCCGAAAGTCACTATAACCCTATATTTTTTGGTCTTTACGTGGTCTGTCTTCACATAACTCAAATACTCCTCTAACATTATTGAAAACCCAACATGCAAACTGCACGTTATTGTTTGGCTTCAACAATGGCACAAAACTTGGCCCTCAATGCAACTTCTTCCCGTCCACGACGATCAATCTCCATGCCCCAACTTCCTTCCTGGGCAAACCCATTCCCACTTCCTAACCAAGGGGAAGGCCCAATTTTTGTCTATAATGACAACTACGTGTTCACAGTTGAAATGGGTATCACAACTACGTCGTCTCCGCTGCAAATGTCGAGCATATGAAGCGGGGGGTTTTGATGCGGAGGTTATTCGGGGAACCTGAGAGAGCCGAGGTCATACATGCTAAACTAACTCTGTCATTTAGTGAAGCAGTTAAAAAACCCTTCATTGTCGACCATTTCGGCCAAAGTTGGTTTGCGTTAGAGTTCATCGACGAGGATGAACTGGAAAATGTGGTGGATGGGCCTTCGTGGTTTGTGAAGGGCAAGATCTTCCACTTATAAAGGTGGACGGTAGACTTTAGGGAAGCATACTCTATACCTTACTTGAGGGTATGGGTTAAAATCCCTTGAATACCAATACAATATGGGTTAAAATCCCACGATCACTAAACTCATCGGCGACCTTGTTAAGCTTTATAGCCCTTCAATTAACTCCCTCAATGGAATGGCCATAAGGGTATTAATGGAAGTGGATGTTCGTATCCCCTTGAAGCAGGTCAATGTGGTGAACAGAGACAAAGAGCTGCCAACCTTCCTCAGTTATGAGGGTCTATTTAAGGTTTGCTCCAACTATAGGAAGAGAAGAGTACTCAAATGCGGCTGTGATGTCAATCTGTAGGATGCCAATTGGTTTATGGTCAACAAGGTGTTTGGCGACGAGCCAAACATGTTGTCGGAGGATTTCAATGATTAGAAACCCAGTTTAGGCAACCTTGACAATGACCTCATATTTTGCTTCCGTCAACCACTAAGGGCTGTCACCGATGGTACACACTCTAGGGTGGGTGCAGACGACCTGGAGAGGAATATCAATTAGGCTCTAAGAAAAAGAAGAACAAAGAATGAAGGTGACAGTAAAGATGAAAGTGAGTGTGAAGGTGAGGCTGTAGGTCTAGGTGTAGGTGCTAGTGATGGCCTCAGTGCAAATAATTGATGACGCTGGATGACATGATGAAGTGGGCAAGTGGATTTAAGTAGTTTAGATTTAATTTTAGCATGTTTTAATTAAGGGTTTTTATCACAAATGGTCCTTGAAATTGACCCATTCAATCAGGATGGTCCTTGAAATTGAAAATCGATCAATGTAGTCCCTGAAAATGGGTATTGCAAATCAATTTGGTCCTTCTATTATAACTCCGTTAATAATTTTGTTATGTGCTAACGTGGCACATAACTGGGTCCCACAAGTCTAATTAAAATATATAAATATTAGAAAAGTTTTATTTTTATATGATTAAAAATTATAAAAAAAAAAAGAAGATGATGAATGTTCATCATCTTCTTCCTCTCGTACTTGAACACTAAAGCCCCCACCAAGGTTGAGGGAAAATATTTAAATTTTAAGGTTTTGTATTTTAAATTCTTTAAATTTCCTACTCTTAAATTCTTTAAATTTCCTCAGCTTGTTTTGTCTTTTCCATATGGGGTTTCTCTGGGTTCTTGAAGCCATCGGCTCAGGCAGCATCCCCACTATCGCCGTCTCAGTTGCCGACACTCTAAAGCTACCTACAACTTCGCATAACTCTTTTGGAAGGAGTTGGAAGTGGCTTGGTGCCTATGTGGCAAATCAGAACAATCGGCGCGGCTGGGCCTTCTTCTTGTTTCAGAACTCTGGGGTGATTCAGAACCTGTCTCAGTTATGAGCTATTTCGACGACGAATTCCACGACTCCGATTTTCAATTTCCAACTCAATCCCATGTCCAATTCCATCTCTTTTTTTCCACCGGGGGTTCAAGGGCGGAGTAGATGGGCAGTTGCTGGCCTCTTCTTGTTTGGGTGGTGGTGGGATGGGAGATATTTAATTTTTAAAGGATAAAAAACAACTGGTGGGGGGTGGTAGTGGGAGGTGAAGAAGATATGAACAATCATAATCTTTCTTTCTGTTTCGAGTTTTTTATTATATAAAATTATTTAAATATTTTTAATTTACATGACAATATTTAATTGGATTTTTGAGACCCAGCTATCTGCCACGTCAGCACATAACATAATTTTTAACAGAGTTATCACGGAATGAGTAAATTGATTTATGACACCCATTTTCAAGGACTAAATTGATTGATTTCATGGACCAGCTTGATTGGATAGGTCAATTTCAAGGATCATTTGTGATAAAAACCCTTCAATTAATGTTTAAGCTTTAGTCTTTTATGTCGGACGCTTTTGATGTATTACTGTTCAGGCGATCGGAGAAATTTCGTTGCATTCATATGATGCATAACAAAGCTTCACGTGGCATATGACTCGTCACAAATGGACAAGTCATCAATGACATGTGGCACAAATCAAGCAAAGGAAGCTCAAAAGCATTCCTAAAATGCGGCAAAGGGGAAGAAAGCTCTTTAAAATCGGCAAAGGGCCCAAATTGCTCCCAAAACCGCAAAGAAAGCTAAAGCATCTGCACAAAACAAGCAAGAATTGAAGATTGCTCACAAAATAAGCAACAAGCCCTATAGATTTCGGCCAAGCAAGGGAAAGTGGCTGAAAACAAGACACAAAACATGCCTAAATTCTCCCATGGATGAATCAAGACACAAATCACAGCCAAATCCACCCAAAGGCATGGCTTTGGAAGTCTATAAGTACAAGGTCCCAAGACAAACATAAGGTCGACAATTTCTACATTGAAGGGCCAAAATTCTCACAAAAGGAGAACCTCTGCCAAATCTTTGAAGACTAATACGCTGCCAAAGCTCTCTTCGAAGAACGTACAACCAAAGCCGAAGCTTTTTTTCGACCAAAGCCGAAGCATTCCCTTGAAGAATCAACAAGCACTTGTGCCGATTCCTTTAAGACTTTGTTGCAAGCTTAAAACTTGTAACGACGTTCGATTCAAGATCAAGTCGCCAAGACGCATGAATCAACAAAATCCCACATCAACAACACATTTGCCGCAGGTCATACACAAACCTAGTGGTGGAGTTTATCCACGCATTGTTTCAAGCTCAAAACTTGAAGCAATCATTCAATTATTTGTCTGAGATCAAGTCATCGCAACCCTTGGATCAACAACCTACGCATATACATCAAATTTCAAGACTGAATCAGAGGAAAATTGTAAACAGACATCGTAACCTTACAAATTCATCAATACAAATCTACTTTGTACACGTGTTCTCGTTTCATTCGTTATAGAATTTTCTTGTTTACAAATTTGGCATGCCTGGTGGGACCTCTATACCTTTCATCTTTGTCTTCAAATCCAAAAGAAACACACATAGCATCAAGAAAGGATTAAGCTATTCCCGCAACCAACGCAAAGAACAAGAACATCCTTGCTGCAAGTGGTGGCAATTTAGGCGTCACAACCCGAAGCAAGGCAAGAGCTCTCTCTGCCATGCCTTCCACCCCTACATCAACTCTGTTGAAAGAGTAGGAGCACATGTGGCATGAGCCCGTGATCACCATTTCCTCACTAAGGGTGCAAAAGGATGAAAGCCCAATAAGGTACTCTGAGTCGTTGACTTCCGATGCCGACTCAAGTAGCAGCTCGTATCCCATAGCTATGCAAGTCATGACTACTGATGCGACTTCAATCGAAGATCAGCTAGAACAAATGAGTGAAGCAATTGCAAGGCTGACAAAGACCATGGAGGAAAATGACTTACAGATTGCTACTCTCGTCAACCGTCTGGAGACGCAGCATGGCGAGTAAGCTGACCCAAAGGTTAATCAACCAAAGAAGGAAACTGACAAAAATGAGGAGCCACTGATGGACAAAGTTAAGTAGAAGCTAGAGCGGGACCGAGCTACAACCTTCATGGGATCTCTCTCTATCCAATAACTGCAAGAGATGATCACAAGCACGATCAAGGCAATATGAAGCAAGCTCACATGATTTCATGTTGTACTCAAAGCCATACTCTAAAAGGATTGATGCGTTGAGGACGCCAATGGGTTATCAGCCACCCAAGTTCAAGCAAATCGATGGGAAAGGCAATTCTAAACAACATATTGCCCATTTCATTGAAACCTACAACAATACTGGGACCGAGGGAGACTACCTCGTCAAGCAGTTTGTGCGCTAGCTAAAAGGTAATACCTTTGACTGGTGCACCGACCTCGAGCCCGAGTCTATCAATAGTTCGAACCAGATTGAAAGGGAATTCTTCAATCGCTTCTACAGCACTCGCCGCACCGTAAGCATGTTGGGCTGACGAGTACAAAATAGTGGAAGGATGAACCTGTCGCCGATTACATCAATAGGTGGCGTTCATTAAGTCTGGATTGCAAATATCGGATTTCATAAACCTCCACCATGGAGAAGTGTGTTCAAGGCATGCACTAGGGGTTACATTACATCCTCCAAGGCATAAAACTGAGAACATTTGAAGAATTGGCAACTCGATCCCATGATATGGAGCTGAGTATTGCCAATCATGGGAAGAAGGAACCGATCACCGACTTAAAAAATGATCAAGTGTTTGCTCCAAAGGTAGACAAGACAGGGAAAAAGCCCACCAAGGAAGCTTTTACCATTCATACTACTCCTATCAATACCCCTTCCACGCCCATCAAGATCTTATCCAAGAAAAAAATGAAGGAGATGAAGAGAAGTGAGCCTTCTCGCACCCAAGATAGGTACAAAAACACCTAGAGGGAACTAGAGTAGAAGACGTACCCTTTTCCTAACTCTGACGTGGCTGCAATGCTAGGCGACTTAATGCAAGCACCCCGAAGAGATGAATCATGTTAACGATCCTAGGTACTGTAAATACCATCGTATCGTAAGTCATCCTGTCGGTAAGTGCTTTGTCCTCAAGGGGCTCATCATGAAGCTAGCATAACAAGGGCAGATCGAGCTTGACCTTGAAGACATGGCCACAACACATACTACTACGATTGCGTTTGGATCATTCGATCCTATGCCTCTCCAAGTGACGCCTGACCAATCCAGTCGAAGCTCAAGCTACACAGCACCTTCTGGACAACCATCGCTGGGGGCAAGCGACCAAAATGCACCAACCAACGATGAAGAAGGGACGGCACTGGTGACCTACAATAAGACAAGGAAGCTAATACCACAAGCTGTACAGCCAAAGGTGGAACAATAAACAAAGCACCACCGCAGCAACAATAGGAAACCCAAAAGAAGGGTAAGAGCTGTTAAGCCAACATACGTAGGGGAACCTATAGAGTAAGAATCATGCATTCCCGTCTCCTTGCATGAGTACTTCCCAAATGACTTCTTCCAATAGTGCACTACCGCTGCCTGTCACATGGTTGAAGTGGAGATAGAAGAGCCCTCAAAAGGTAAAGCTATCGCCATCGAGGAAGAGAAGACCTTCACGCCCAAAGAAAGCCTGTTTGCACACTTTAGCAATGAGGAAGCACTACGATTGCCTAAGGAGAAGCGAAAAGCACTAGTAGCGGTCTTGGCGAGTCCCGACGACCACAAGGTACAAGTAAGCAAGGACAAAGGTTTAAAGCTTCATCCACATGAATATGCCACATGCTGTGCCATCCATGATGCAATCAACTTCATTGATGAAGACTTGCTGCTAGGGTTAAAGCCTCACAACTGTCATTTCTTCGTCTCTGGGTGCGTAAGAGAGAACAAAATCAATCGCATGCTTGTGGATGGTGGGTCAGCCATAAATATCATGCCAAAGTCAACAATGACCACAATCAGAATCAAAGTGGATCAACTATCTCGAAGCCACCTCCTAATCTAAGGTTTTAACCAAGAAGGACAAAGAGCGATGGGCATGATCCGAGTGGAGATGACCATTGGCGTACTCAAATTAAGCATGATAGTCCATATGATTGATGCAAGAACTTCCTATAACTTGCTCTTAGGAAGGCCTTGGATCCACAAGAATGGAGTAGTGTAGTCCACCATTCATCAATGCTTAAAGTTCTACCAAGAAGGAGTAAAGGTGATACAAGGTGACACCAAGCCATTCACCGAAGCAGAATCACACTTCGCGGATGCCAAGTTCTACATGGATGAATACATGGTGCCCGAAGCTTTTCCAAAAGAAATCAAATCCACAGGCAAAGCCGCACCTAAGAAATAAAAGTGGCAAGCTGTGCCCAAGAAACAAGAAGCGGAAGCCAGGCCATCTTCAAGTAAAAACGACGATAAGCCTGCTAAGCCCACAACAATCAAAGGGAGTGTGACGCCTTCAAAAGGACCAAACACACTCGTGTTCCGATACGTACCTATGTCGAGAAGAAAGAATGGACAATCCCCATTCGAAACTGGAATAAGCAAAGCCGACACACAACTGCATAAGGACGATGTAAAGCTACTTAAGACAAATGTAATTTTACCTCTGACACAGCTAGGCAACGCTAAAGTTTCAAACCACCACAAGGTTTCGTAAAACATTTGCCAAAGAGGGTAGAATCAAGCTATCTTCCAACCAAGAGGACCGAAGAAGGTTTCGACCCAAACGCCTACAAACTCATGTCAAAGGCTGGGAACGATTTCACCTCATCTTGAAATCTTGGAAAGAAGAATGCAATCACCGTCAACAACAAAGAACATGACCTCACCGAAACTCAAAAGAAGTTGAAGGAGCATGGTTACGAAGTTGACAACAACAAAGCTGGACTTGTCTTCACATCAAATACACCTGTGAAGATTTCAAGCAAAGCAAAAAATGTTAGCGCTCAACACATCAGTGTGAGCGTTGAACAAAATCAAGAGGAGCATAAACCCGCCCCTCGAACTTCAATCATTGGTGGCCAAGACTGAACTTCCGTCTTCAAGCAGCTTAACACGCCAACATCCCACAGCTCTATTTTCGAAATGTTTTGAAAACCTAAGAAACAAAGCGACACGGCTAGCTCTCCTCTACGACGGTCGACCTTGGAAAGATTTGAAGAAACCAAGCAGCCTTCTAGAAAAAGGAAGACAACACCAAAAGAAGAAAAACTCGACACTCTAGCAGCAAAGGACAACTTTTGAATCTCAATTCTTTCAAGGATGAAGTGCCAAGCAACCTTGGGAGTTGACACAAAAGGAAAACTGAAGGTAAAGAGGCACACCATCATTCACACTGGCCAATCTTCACACCAACAAGCCCAAGAGAACGGCACTGAAGAGGAGTTACAAGACGTCTTCCATCTCACAATCCAAGAAGACATCACTGTTGCGCCACCACAGCTTGAGGATGAGGGACAAGCCACGGTTAATGATCTCAAGGAGCTAAACTTAGGAACAAGCGAGGAACCGAAGCCTATCTTCGCAGGTGCACTACTAAGTACGAACGAGATCGAGGAGTACTACCAACTACTAATGGAGTACAAAGATGTCTTTGCTTAGACCTACAAAGAAATGCTCGACCTTGACCTTACCATCGCCGTGCATCGTCTTGTAGTCAAGCTTGGAACACGACCGATAAAGCAAACTCAAAGATACTATCGATCCGAGCTCATCCCACAAATTAAGGCTGAGATTGACAAGCTAATCGAAGCAGGCTTCATTCGAGAGGTACAATACCCTAAATGGATCTTTAGCATCGTCATTGTCCTTAAGAAATCTGGACAAATACATGTTTGCGTAGATTTCCGTGACCTCAATGATGCTTGCCGAAGGATGACTTTCCCTTGCCAATCATCAAAATCATATTGGACGCAACCATTGGCCAAGAGGCACTATCATTCATGGATGGCTCCCCTGGATACAACAAATCCACGAGGCACTCCAAAAGGCAATGCCCTTTGGCTTAAAGAATGCTAGAGCTTCAACGCACAATGTAGAAGATCTTCAACAACATGCTACACAAAAGTGTAGAATGTTATGTGGACGACATAGTTGTCAAGACCAAAAAGAGATTTGATCACTTGAAGGATTTACGAATGGTGTTCAACAAACTACGGTACTACAACCTCAAAATAAACCCGTTAAAGTGTGCATTTGGCGTCACTTTTAGGAAGTTCCTCGGCTTCATTGTTAAGCACTGTGGCATTGAAGTAGACCAATTGAAGATCAAGGCCATCCAAAGCATGCCCAAACCAAGGAACTTACACGAACTGAAAAGTCGACAAGGGCTGCTAGCCTTCATCAGACACTTCATCTCTAACCCCGTTGCACGCTGTCAATCCTTTAGTTGACTCATGATGAAGGACACTTCGTTCATATGTGATACGATGTAAAACAGCACACAAATTAAACCCTCTTATTGACAGTTGTAGTAAAGATGCAAGTAGGGATTGTTCTAGGTCGGGGATTATGAGGGATTGCTAAAACACTTGAAACTGACTTAAAAATGTAAAACTAAGTTTAAAACACTAAACTAGACTCAAATAATGCAAAACTAGACTCTAATGACTCAAAACAACTAAAATGACTCAAAACAGCACAAAACAAGCTAATAGACTCAAAAGAGACTCTAGGGAGAAATTGTACGAATTCCTAACTTTACTTGACTCAAAACACTAAAAGACACAAGTTTAGACAGATTTTAACTAAGTTGGCACAAGAAAGTAAAGGGGATTGTGTTTTGGACGAATTTAAAGTAAAAACAAATAGATTGTAAACTTAGACAAAACTTGGACGAAATTGGTGAATTGGATGGATGATGGGCTAGCTAGAGGGTTCTTCTCCACACATGACACACTTGCATACAAATCGATTTCCAGTTGTTTCTTTCAATAAACAATGAACCTCAACACCCCAGATGAATTAGGTACGCTTAAATTAACCCTCAGATTTTCCTTATGTCATTGAATTGGATGGAAATACTGCATCGCAATCAAATTATTCTTAAAATTTTCCTACATGAAAGCGCATAATAGAGATACAATCAAAGATCATTACGCTCTATGAAAATCATAAGCATTGATAAGGCATTCGTAACTATGAAAGAGCATGATACTCCTGCCAGGAATCTACTTAACATGATTGTGACCAGCAACCTCCACTACACATGAATATAAGTTCATAACGAATAGGTGAAACTCCCTTATATTCTAGCATCGAATTCATGCATGCAAATTAAGTGTGCACCCTCAACCCACATACACAAACAAGTTTTAATTCAAACAGTTAAGTAAATTCAATTCACAACTTATGAATTCACAACTGGATGTAATCAATTCATATTGCAAGTATAATCATAGTGTCGAAGTCCCCCCCATAGCTAATAGGGGTTGAGTTCCTTCAAGTGCTTGTTGGGATCCTCCATGGACAGCCCATGGAATTTCGAGATGTGGTGCAACAAACTGGATTTCAACTCGAACTCTTCAGTCTTTCCTTGAGCAGCCGTGGGGTATTGGATGCATAGGGGTGCGGCATTGTCCAATCCCGAAGCAGAGAGCTCCTTGATTGTTCGATTGTCCGCTGCCATGGCTTGTGGTTCTTCTAAATTCCATGGACAGATTCTAACTAATTTGACACTTTAAAGTAAAGCGGGGTTTGGTTTTGACGAATTTGAAAACTAACAAAGTAAAGTGGGAAAACTTAAGAACTAGACAGATTTTGGCACGAAATTGGGGTTTTGAATGGATGATGGACTAGCTAGAAGATTCTTCTCCACACATGACACACTTGCATACAAATCAATCTCCAGTTGTTTCTTTCAATAAGCCATGAATCTCAACACCCCAAGTTAATTAGGTACGCTTAAATTAACCCTCAGATTTGCCTTATGTCATTGAATTGGACGGAAATAGCGCATCGCAATCAAATTATTCTTCAAGAGTTCCTTACATGAAAGCGCATAATAGAGAAACAATCAAAGATCATTACATTCTATGAAAATCATAAGCGTTGACAAGGCATTCGTAACTATGAAAGCGCATGATACTCCTGCCAGGAATCTACTTAACACGATCGTGACCAGCGACCTTCACTACTTGTGAATATAAGTTCATAACGATTAGGTGAAACTCCCTTATACTCTAGCATCAGATTTATGCATGTAAATTAAGTGTGCACTCTCAACCCACATACACAAATAGTTTTAATGCAAACAGTTAAGTAAATTGAATTCACAACTTATGAAATCACAACTGGATGTAATCAATTCATATTGCAAGTATAATCATGGTTTCAAATTCCCCCTAGCTAAGAGGGGTTTAGTTCCTCATGTTCACAGCAAAACAAAGATAAATGAACTTAAACAATGAAAACAAAGAATGAATTACACCTAAAACGTTCCAGCAATCCAACTTGAATGGCAAGCATGTCCAAGGGCTCTTATTCTTCCTCTTTGCTGTGGCACAAGGTATGGTTGATGGGTTGGGTGGTGAATTCTATGAGAGAATGGTTGGGAATGTGTTTGGATGTGTCGAATGGTGAATGGTAACTCCTCTGCTGTGGCAAAAAGGGTTTATTTTAAAAGGGAAAGAAAGTTAAGGCCCTCATTAATTTTTAGAATTAGAATTGAAGTCCAAATCCTCCAAGAAAAAGTAAATAATTAGAATCCTAAGAAGAAAAAGGTAAGTAGGGTGCGGCAGGTCCTAGAGAGAAAGGGAAAGGCAATTATGTGGCAGATTTTGGAAGAAAAGGTAAGGAGATATGAGGCAAGGGAAGGGAAGAAAAGAGGAATGTGATTTGGTGCAGAAAATAGGAAAGAAAGATCTCCCTTGCACGACAAGGAAAAGGAAACAAGGAAAGGGTGCGGCTAGGCCTTTGGGACTTCTAGAAGTTCTTATTTAGTGTCCTAATGTGACATCCCACATCGCCCAGGGGAGTGATCCTTAAATGTATATTCTCATTCCTACCTAGCACGAGGCCTTTTGGGAGCTCACTGGCTTCGTGTTCCGTAGGAACTCCGAAGTTAAGCGAGTAGGGGGCTAGGTCACTCCCATGATGGGTGACCCATTGGGAAGTTGCTCGTGATTTCCCAGAAACAAAATCGTGAGGGAATGGTAAGCCTAAAGCGGACAATATCGTGTTACGGTGGTGGAGTGAGCCCGGGAAGTGATCCGCCTCGGGCCGGGATGTGACAATTGGTATCAGAGCCAATCCCTGGGCGGAAGTGTGCTGACTAGGACGTCGGGCCCCTAAGGGGGGTGGATTGTGACATCCCACATCGCCCAGGGGAGTGATCCTTAAATGTATATTCCCATGCCTACCTTTTGGGAGCTCATTGGCTTCAGGTTCCATAGGAACTCCGAAGTTAAGCAAGAAATGAGCCAGAGCACTCCCATGATGGGTGACCCACTGGGAAGTTGCTCGTGAGTTTCCAGAAACAAAACCGTGAGGGAATGGTAAGCCCAAAATGGACAATATCATGCTACGGTGGGGAAGCGGGCCCGAGAAGTGATCCGCCCCGGGCCGAGAAGTGATCCGCCCAGGGCCAGGAAGTGATTCACCCCGGGCCGGGATGTGACAATTGGTATCAAAGCCAATCCCTGGCCGAAAGTGTGCCGACGAGGACGTCGGGCTCCTAAGGGGGTGGATTGTCACATCCCACATCGCCCATGGGAGTGATCCTTAAATGTATATTCTCATCCCTACCTAGCACGAGGCCTTTTGGGAGCTCATTGGCTTCGTGTTCCGAAGGAACTCCGAAGTTAAGCAAGAAGGGGGCCAGAGCACTCCCATGATGGGTGATCCACTGGGAAGTTGCTCTTGACTTCCCAGAAACAAAATCGTGAGGGAATGGTAAGCCCAAAGCGGACAATATCATGCTACGGTGGTGGAACGGGCCCGGGAAGTGATCTGCCCCGGGCCAAGATGTGACACCTAATATGGTTAGGAGTTTTCTTTGTTGCTGGAACTTAGGGAATTTTTAGGATTAGGAAAGGTCAAAATCAAAGTAGGAAACCTTGGCTAACATTCCTTCTTTGAGTAGGAATCCTCATTCTTCTAAGAATCCTCATTCAACTAGGAATGCTTCTTCAACTAGGAATCCTAGCATCTTTAGGTCTTCAATTTTGTCCATCCCCTTTGGTCTTACAAACACACGAAAATAGCTTAAAATACTAAATTAACTAAGAACTAACAATATAAATGCAAGAAAACAAGCTAACTAAGTCGCATAAATATGCTCCTATCAAATTCCCGCACATTTAGCTTTTGCTAGTCCTTGAGCAAAACAAAACAAACAAAAGAAACAAAACACAATCTAGACCTTCCAACAATTGCCTCAGGGATTTCCAATGAACATGACATATTAAAAATCATCACTTACACAGATTTTAGCCATCCTTATGCCTGAGCACATACTTAATAGCAGTCATCATTTACTAGTTCACATTCAATAAATTAAAACAACGTTTTGAATGTAGTAACATGCCTTAGAGAATTCCCTCAATTCCTTACTAGATATGCACTCAATTTTCACTCAGATTTTCTGACTACACTCCCTACATTAGGTATATGTGAGAAGATTGATGTAAACATGAAAACAAACACTCACATATGTTATAACAAAGAAAGCACTTTCTGGAGTTATTAATGCATAAATGAATATGATCTCATGAACGGACTGCTACTACTTAGATGCAAGAACCAGGGATGCCATATGCTCATACCAATCTTGCTGTGATAAAAGTTAAGCACTCAAATTAAACCCTCTTGTTGTCAAATCGTAGTATAAATGCAAGTAGGGATCTTTCTAAACCGGGGATTATGAGGGCTTGCTAAAACCTCTAAACTGACTTAAAACACAAAAACAAAGTTAAAAACGTTTGGAAAGACTCAAGGGACTCAAAACAAACTCAAAAGACTCAAAACAAGCTAAAAACAATCAAAACTGCCTAAAAACACAATCTGGGCAGTTTTGGACTATAAACACAACTTTGGACGAATTTAGGGTTTTGACTTGACTCAAAACACTCTAAAACACAAACAAAACATATTTTAAACACTTTGAAACAAGAAAGTAAAAGGGGGTTTTGGTTTTTGATGAAATTGAAACAAAGAAACAAATTATAAAACTAAACAGATTGTAAAACGAATTTAGGAAATAAGATGATGGATGGATTAGTTAGAGGTCTGTTCCCCACACATGACACACTTGTACATGAATCGATCTCCAATTGCTTTTCAATAAACTATGATGCTCAACACCCCAGATTAACCGTGATGCACAAATTAACCCTCAGATTTTCCTTAACTCATTGAATTGGATGAATGCATGCGACAACCCAAATCATTCTCTAAAAGTCCCTTACATGAATGCATAATAGAGATACAATGAAAGATCGTTACGTTCCATGAAAATCATAAGTGTTGACGAGGCAATTGTAACTATGAATGCATGATACGTTTGCCAAGAATTCAATTAACGCGATTGTGACAAACAACCTTCACTACTCATGAATATAAACTTATAACGATTAGGTGAAACTCATTTATATTCTAGCATCAAATTCATGCATGAAAACTAAGTATGCATCCTTAATCAACATACAAGAATCAGTTATGAATAAAACAGTTAATTGAATTGCAATCACAACTTATCAAATCACAATTGGAAGAAATCAATTCATATCTCAAACATGTTCATGGCTTCAAACTTCCCCCTAACTAAATAGGGATTTAACCACTCATGGTTACAGCAAAATCAGAAAGTAATAACAAAATAAACATTGAAAACAAGAACGAAGTACACCTAAAACACTTCAATCTGCAAGCATGAAACGCACAGGTTCTTCTTCTTCCCCACCTTGCTGCGGCACCAGAGATTATGGATGTGTATGGATGTATGAATGGGTCAGAGATAGATTAGGTTGGATGTGAGTTGCGGTAAAGGAAGGAGGATTTCTGTGATGAATGGTTGGTGGTGGATGGATGTAGGTGAATTATGGTGAAGGGTGGATGGTGAATGGTGTGTAAAATATGCGACACAAAGAATGTATTTATAGGGCTAGGGCATAGCACGAATTTCTGAAGGAAAAGAATATGGTTTAGCACCAAAATCTGAAGGGAACATGATTACACAATCCTTGGAGGAAAAGGATTGCAGGTTCTAGAGATTCTAGAAAGAGTCGAGGCGCCAGATTTTTAGGGTTCTAGAAAGAATGTGTTTCGTGGCAGAATTTGGGACTTCTATAAGGGTTTGGGGCGCCACTTTTGTAGGACAAGGGATAAGGACTTCTAGAAATCAGGTTTTAAGTCTCCTCAACTGAAATTAAATCCATTTTGTAGCTGGAAACAAGGTAGGATGAGATTAGGATAGGAAAAGATAAGGTTTGGATAAGATAAGGTAGTTTGGATAATGTTTTGGATAACTCACCTTCTTTGTAGCAGATTCCTTATCTTCTTTGACTTGAATTTATTTCTCCAACTTTTAAACACATTCCTAGCCTCATTTGAACTTCAAATTCGTCCATTCCTTGTGCTCCATATGCATGCAATCCATTTCAAGCCCAATTTTGCTCCAAAATGCTCCAAAATGCACCTTCATGCATACTTTGTCCTTAGAACCTGAAAACACACGAATTTGGCTTTAAAGACTAAAATAACTAAGAACTAACAATGTAAATGCACAAGAACAAGCTAACTAAGTCGCATAAATATGCTCCTATCAAATTCCCCCACACTTAGCTTTTGCTAGTCCTCGAGCAAAACGAAACAAGCAAAACAAAACAAAGTAAACAAAACACACTCTAATCCTTCCAACATTTGCCTCAGGGATTTTCAATGCACATGACATGTTAAAAATCATTATTCCCCCAGATTTTAGTCATCTTCACACTTGAGCACATACTTAATCACAGTCACCACTTACTAGTTCACATTTAACCAATTAAAACGATGTTTTGAATCTAGTAACATGCCTTAGAGAATTTGCTCAATTCCTTACAAGATACTCTCTATTTTCACACACATTTTCTGACTACACACCCCATTCTAGGTATATGTGAGAAGATTGATGTAAACATGAAAACGAACACTCACATATGTTTATAACAAAGAAAGCAATTTCTGGAGTTATTAAGCATGTATTGATATTATCTCATGAATGGAATGCCACTACTTAGATGCAAGAACCAGGGACACCATATGCTCATACAAATCCCAAACTCCACATATTAAAACACATAACACTCAAGATAGAAGTATAAGGTTGTAACGGGGCTAGGGGTATTGGCTAACAAAGAAAGGATAAGGATCAACAAATGTTCTTAAAGCAAAGCAAGCAAAGTAATGAAATTGACACTTAGAACTCCCTTTTGAAACGCAGCCACAAACTTTGATACATAAAAGGAAGATCACACATACTTAGGGTCGAATTCAACTTTTTGGACCCTTTCTTCAACAACCAACACTTGTGAGCTTAATCTCACTTATTTTGAACACTTTTCACACTTTCTCACATACTTTTCTTTTTCTCTTCTTTTTCTCACGAATTTTCTTCTTTTCTTTCTTTTTTTTTTCTTTTTTTTCTTTTCTTTTTTTTTTCTACCGGTGCCTCTTTTAGGGACCTGCACCATACAAGGTAACAACCTATTAGTTGAAATGGGAATCGAAATTGGAATATGTGGCTTACCAATGTACTGCAATGAAGTGGCACCACTATCAACAAATGCATATGGGGTGCTCTCGGCCAAATTTGGAGGTTTGAGGGTTGTGGTCGTGCAATCCTTGTGCTTCACTCCAATTCCCTCTTAGTTGATGGTTTGAAATGCATCCTTCTTGATTGGTGCTGAATGTTCATGCCCTTTATTTTTTATTACATCAATGACAAAACAAGAACGAACACCATTAGTATTCTCAACAGATTCAGACACACTAAAGTTAATCATATCACCACCAAACGCCATAGTTACTGCTCCCTTGGCCACGTAAATCTTGGTTTGAGCTATTTTCATGAAAGGTCGTCCAAGTAAGAATGGCGATGGTGGAGAGTGGGCTGAGTCCTCCATGTCAAGTACATAGAAATCCACTAGAAAAATCAAATGATCAACATGCACCAAAACATCTTCCAAAACCCCTTGTGGATATGCGTTAGAACGATCGGCCAATTGAATAATCACACCATCATTTTTCAGCTCTCCTAAGTTCATAGATGCATAAATAGAATAAGGCATGACATTACTTGATGCACCTAAGTCTAACATGGCATGTTCAAACCGAGTATTGCCAATAACACAAGGAATTGTAAAACTACCCGGATCTTTGCATTTAGAGGGCAGTTTACGTTGCAAGATGGTTGAGACATTTTCACTCACATGCACCACCTCTTTCTCTTGAATTCGTTTCTTGGTTGGGCAAAGCTTCTTCAAAAACTTAGCATACTTCGGAATTTGCTTTATTGCATCAAGGAGCGGGATATTGACTTGCACTTTCCTAAAGGTCTCTAGAACATCCTTTTTATTCTCTTCACTCCTAGCTTGTAAGAACCTACGAGGGAAAGGCACATTTGATGGAATAACGTTAGAAGGAATCCAATTTCGACCTTCTTTAGTTGAAGCAGACGACGTAGGGTGCTTAGGAGGCTGCGGCAAAGGTGGTTCTACCCTTGCTGTGGGCTTTGCTTGTTCCTCCTCTTCAATCAGCAACTTCTCGTCCTCTTTTGGATGTGATTTGGAGGGTTGTGGGTCTGTTCCAACTTGCTTTCCACTTCGCAATATGATAGCCTTCGCAGATTCGAATCCTCCTTTTGGATTCACAACGGTTGAACTATGAAGTTTGCCTTGTTCTCGAAACTGCCCAAGTAACTCTGAAATCTGCCCTCTTTGCTTCTTCATGTCACTCATCTTCTTGTCTTGATTCGCTATTCGATTGTTTTGATTTTCTTGTCCCTGCGACAAATTGGTAAGTAACTTAATAAGCGTATCATTATCCAAAGCCATACCTGAATTGTTTTGGGCAGGTTGTTGCTGGGATTGTGTTGGTGCATATTGATGCGATAAAAGTTAATCACTCAAATTAAACCCTCTTGTTGTCGAATTGTAGTAAAGATGCAGTAGGGATCGTTCTAGACCGGGGATTAGGAGGGCTTGCTAAAACCTCTAAACTAACTTTAAAACACAAAAACAAAGTTAAAAACGTTTGGATAGACTCAAGGTACTCAAAACAGACTCACAAAACTCAAAACAAGCTAAAAACACTCAAAACTGCCTAAAAACACCAATTGGACAGTTTTTGACTCTAAACACAACTTTAGACGAAAATAAGGTTTTGCCTTGACTCAAAACACTTAAAAACACAAACAAAACAGATTTGAAACACTTTGAAACAAGAAAGTAAAAGGGGGGGGGGGTTTGGTTTGGACGAATTTGAAACAAACAACTTGTAAAACTAAACAAATTGTAAAACGAATTGTGGGAATAAGATGGTTGATGGATTAGCTAGAGGTCCATTCTTCACACATGACACACTTGTACACGAATTGATTTCCAATTGCTTTCCAATAAATTATGATGCTCAACACCCCAGATTAACTGTGATGCACTAATTAACCCTCAGATTTTCCTTTACTTATTGAATTGGATGAATACATGCGACAACCCAAATCATTCTCCAAAAGTCCCCCACATGAATTCATAATAGAGATACAATCAGAGATCATTACATTCCATGAAAATCATAAGTGTTGACGAGGCAATTGTAACTATGAAAGCATGATACGCTTGCCAAGAATTCAATTAATGCGATTGTGACTAGCAACCTTCACTACTCATGAATATAAACTTGTAACGATTAGGTGAAACTCATTTACATTCTAGCATCAAACTCATGCATGAAAACTAAGTATGCATCCTTAATCAACATACAAGAATCAATTATGAAGAAAACAGTTAATTGAATTGCAAACACAACTAACCATAAGAATGAGTACTTAAAAGATCAAAGTCGTATTCGGTGTCAAAAGTACACAATTTTTCTATTTGACCTGTTTTTGGAACCCAATAAGAACAACCGATGGTGCATTTGATACCTATTGGAACTCAAGCAAATAAACGCATATAATGTGTTACTAGGACCATAAGAATGAGTACTCAAAAGATCAAAAGATTACTGGGTGTCAAAAGTACACAGTTTTTCTATTTGGAGTGCATTTGGATTGTTTTCGTTATTAACAAAAACAAACGAGCGTGCGTTTCACAACCATTGGAACTTCAGAAAATAAACTCACATAATGCATTGCTGGGACCATAAACATTGATTACTCTAAACATCAAAAACTTATTGGGTGTCAAATGTACACATTTTTCTACTTAGCGTGCATTTGGACTGTTTTCGGCATTAATAAAGACAAACGAGTGTGCCTTTTGCACCCAATGGAACTTAAGCAAATAAACACTTGTATTGCATTACTAGGAACATAAGAATGAGTACTCAAAAGATCAAAAGCTTATTCGGTGTCAAAAGTACACAGTTTTTCTATTTGTAGTGCATTCGGACTGTTTCGGCACTAATAAAAACAAATGAGCGTGTGTTTGACACCCATTGTAACTTATGCAAATAAACACATATAATGTGCTACTAGGACCATAAAAATAAGTACTCAAAAGATTAAAAGCTTATTCGGTGTCCAAAGTACACAGGGTTTCTATTTGGAGTGCAGTTGAACTGTTTTCGGCATTAATAAAAACAAACGAGCGTGTGTTGGACACCCAATGGAACATAAGTAAATGAACACATATAATGTGCTACTATGACCATAAGAATGAGTACTGAAAAGAACAAAAGCTTATTAGGAGTCAAAAGTACACAATTTTTCTATTTGGAGTGCGTTTGAATTGTTTTCGGCACTCAATAAAAACAAACGAGCGTGTGTTTGACACCCATTAGAACTCAAATGAATAAACACATATAATGCACTACTAGGACCATAAGAATGAGTACCCAGAAGATCAAAAGTTTATTGGGTGCCAAAAGTACACAGTTTTTCTATTTGGAGTGCATTAGAATTGGTTTTCGCATTAATAAAAAGAAACGTGCGTTTGTTTGACACCCATTGAAACTTATGCAAATGAACACATATAATGCGCTACTAGGACCATAAGAATGAGTACCAAAAGATCCAAAGCTTATTGGGTGTCAAAAGTACATAGTCTTTATATTTGGAGTGCATTTGTATTGCTTTTGGCTTAATAAAAAACAAACGAGGGTGCGTTTGACACCCATTAGAACTTATGCAAATATACACATATAATGCACTACTAGGGCCATAAGAATGAGTACTTAAAAGATCAAAAACTTATTCAGTGTCAAAAGTACACGGCTTTTCTATTTAGATTGCAGTTGGACTGTTTTTGGCATTAATAAAAATAAACGAGCGTGCGTTTGACACACATTGGAACTTAGGCAAATAAACACATAAAATGCCTCGAACCACAAAAATGAGTACTCAAAAGATCAAAGTTTATTGGATGTCTAGTGTACACAGTTTTTCTATTTGCAGTGCATTTGAATTGTTTTCCGCATTAATAAAAGCAAACGAGCGCGCGCTTGACACCTATTTGAACTTAGGCAAATAAACATATGTAATGCTACTAGGACCAAATGAATGAGTACTCAAAACATCAAAAGCCTATTGCATGTCAAATTACCCATTTTTTTCTATTAGGAGCACATTTGGACTGTTTTCGGCATTAATGCGTTGATGTGATAAAGTTAAGCACACAAATTAAACCCTTTTTTTGACAATTGTAGTATATATGCAAGTAGGAATCGTTCTTGGCCGGGGATTTAGAGGGATTGCTAATCTACTTAAAACTGACTCAAAAACACTTAACTAGGCTGAAAACACTTAATTAGACTCAAAGAACTCAAAACAAACTTAAAAGACTCAAAATAGCTTAAAACAACCAAATAGACTCAAACTAGACACTAAGAATGACTTTGAACGAAAATTGATTTTAACTTGACTCAAAACACAAGTTTGGAGAGATTCTAACCTAATTGACACAACAAAGTAAAGGGGATTGGGTTTTGGATGAATTTAAAGTAAAAACAAGTAGATTGTAAACTTAAACAAAGTTTGGACGAAATTGGGTGAATTGATGGATGATGGGCTAGCTAGAGAGTCCTTCTTCACACATGACACACTTGCATACAAATTGATTTCCAGTTGCTTTTCCAATAAACCATGAACCTCAACGCCCCAGATTAACCGTGAACAACACTAATTAAGCCTCAGATTTTCCTTAAGTCATTGAATTGGATGGATAATGCATCGGCAACCAATTATTCCTCAATAGTTCCCTACATGAATAGCATAATAGATATACAATCAAAGATCATTAAGCTTTGTGAAAATCATAAGTGATGACAAGGCATTCGTAACTATGAACAACATGATACTCGTGCTAGGAATTTACTTAACGCGATTGTGACTAGCAACCTCCACTACTTGTAAATATAAGTTTGTAACTATTAGGTGAAACAGCCTTATATTCTAGCATCAAATTCATGTATGCAAACTAAGTATGCATCCTTAGTCAACATACAAGAATAAGTTATCAATCAAACAGTTAAGCAAATTCCATTCACGATTTATGAAATCATAACTGGAAGTAATCAATTCATATTGCAAATATGTTCATGGTTTTGAATTTCCCCCTAGCTAAAACGAGTTTAGCTCCTCATGTTCGCAATTACACAAAGATATTAAATTTAAACATTGAAAACAAAAGATTGAAAACACCTAAAAACGCTCCAACAATCCAACGTCTTGAATGGCAAGCACATTCAAGGGTCTTCCTTCTTCTTCTTTGCTGCGGCACAAGGTTTGTGAGCATGGATAATGGTGAATTGTATGGAGGAATGGCTAGAAGTGTGTATGGTAGTGAATGGATGTGTAGAATGGTGCGGCACAGCCTTATTCATAGGCTAAGGCATGGCAAGAATGCAGGAAAGGGTTTTTAAAACTTAGCTATTTTGTCCCACAATTAAAAAGGTAAGTAAGGGTCAGAAATTAAAGGGAAATAGGTAAGGAAGGTGCGGCAAGGCTTGAAATAAAAAGGGAATGTGATTTGGTGCAGAAAATAGGAAATTAGTGACCTCCTTTGTGCGGCAAGGACAGCAAATGTGCAAGGGTGGTGCGGCAAGGATCTTGGAAGGTTCTAAGACTTCTAAAATCATGTAATTAAGTACCCTAAAACATTTAGGACACCTCTTTGCAGCTAGACTTTATTGAATTAGGATTAGGAAAGTTTTAAGACCAAATAAGGAAACTTGGTCAACATTCCTTCTTTCTTGCTGACTTCTTATCTTCCTTGAATTAATTCTTCATTCTTTTAAACACATTCCTAGCCTCTTTAGGTCTTCAATTTCGTCCAACCACCTTGCTCCAAGCATAAGCTATCCATCCAAAGCCCAAAACTGCTCCAAAATGCTCCAAATTGCACTTTCTTGCCACCTTAGCCCTTTGGACCTACAAACACACGAAAATAGCTTAAAATACTAAATTAAACAGAAACTAACTAAGTAAATGCAAGGAAACAAGCTAACTAAGTCGCATAAATATGCTCTTATCAAATTCCCCCACACTTAGCTTTTGCTAGTCCTCGAGCAAAACAAAACAAACAAAACATAACCTAAACCTTCCAACATTTACCTCAGGGATTTCCTATGCAACATGACATGTTAAAAATCACTACTCACATAGATTTTAGTCATCCTTACCCTTGAGCACATACTTAATCATAGTCACCATTCACTAGCTCGCATTTAATCAATATAACATGCCTTAGAGAATTCACTCAATTCCTTACCAGATATACACTCAAATTTCACTCAGATTTTCTAACTACACTCCCTACACTAGGTATATGTGAGAAGATTGATGTAAACATGAAAACTAGTACTCACATATGTTATAACAAAGAAAGCATTTTCTGGAATTATTAATTGATGTATATATATGACCTTATGAACAGAATGCCACTACTTAGATGCCAGACCCAGGGATTCCATATGCTCATACCAATTCCAAACTCCACATATTGAAACACACAACACTCAAGATTGAAGTTAAGGGTTGAAACGGGGCTAGGGATATTTGGCTAAGAAAGAACGGTTAAGGATAAACAAAAGTTCTTAAAGAAATAGTAAGCAAAGTAATGAAATTGACACTTAGAATTCACTTTTGAATGCAAAAATCAACTTTAAACACAAGGGAAGATTCATGCAACACTTAGGATCAAATTCAAACTTTTGGACCCTATCTTCAACAATGAACACTTGTGAGATCATTCCCACTTATTTTTCAACTCTTTTTCTTTCTTTTCTTTACTTTTTTTTTTTTTTATAACCCGTGCCTATTTCTTGGCACACAAAACACACACTTTGAAAACCCTTACCCCACACTTGTTTTTCTGCATATTGTAGATCAAAAGGAATTCCCTTTAAGTCATGCTTCACTATCCTTTAAGAACAAGGGTATGGATAGTCCTATACTAGGCTAGGTAAGGATAATGTGGGTTAACAAAGAAAAATAGGTTAAATAAGGCTCAAAAGGCGTTAAACCTACAAAACAAATGAAAAGGAGGGGTACGGCTGTTTGGCTTTGGTTCACTAAACAACTTCATCTTGTTTATGTGTTATGCAATAATGTCATGCTTTGAATGAAACGGGTATGAGTTCTAGTATTTGGATCTATAATGATGAAACACATTCTAAGTAGTAACCAAGCAAAGAATAATGAGATCATACAACGACTTTAGAAAACAAAAACATCACAGATTAATAACTCTTCAAACAAAGAATAGTAAGGAATTGAGGGAATTTTCTAAGGCATGTTACTACATTCAAAACATCGTTTTAATTGATTAAATGTGAACTAGTAAGTGGTGACTGTGATTAAGTATGGCTCAAGTGTTAAGTTGACTAAAATCTGTGGGAATGATGATTTTTAACATGTCATGTGCGTTGGAAATCCCTGGGGCAAATGTTGGAAGGATTAGAGTGTGTTTTGTTTACTTGGTTTTGTTTTGTTGTTTCGTTTTGCTCGAGGACTAGCAAAAGCTAAGTGTGGGGGAATTTGATAGGAGCATATTTAGGTGACTTAGTTGGCTTGTTCTTGTGCATTTATGTTGTTATTCTTTAGTTATTTTAGTCTTTTAAGCCATTTTCGTGTGTTTTCAGGTTCTAAGGACAAAGTATGCAAGAAGGTGCATTTTGGAGCCTTTTAGAGCAAAATTGGGCTTGGAATGGATATCACATGCGTGGAGCAAAAGGAATGGACGAAATTGAAGATTTGAAGATGTTAGGATTTCTAATCGACGAAGGATTCCTAATTGAAGAAGGATTCCTAATTGAAGAAGGATTCCTAATTGGAGATGGATTCCTACTCAAACAAGGATTCCTACTTGAAATAGGAAAGTTAAGCCAAGGTTTCCTATTGTTGTTTGACCTTTCCTAATCCTAAATATTCCTAAGCTCCAGCAACATTGAAGGCCTCCTATGCATTTTAGGACACAAACTGATCCTTCCTTGCACCAAATCAACCCTTGCCGCACCATTCCCTTATTTCCCATCCTTGCCTTGCAAGGAATCCTATACTTGCCTAATTTCTGGACCAAAATGAGCAAGGAAATCCTTTTTCCTTGCCTTGCAAGGCATTCCCTTACCCTTTCCATCCTTGCCGCACCCACTTGCCCAATTCCCTTAGGATTCTGACTTTAATTCCTATTTCCCTTAAAGTTTTGGTTTAATTTCTGTTTCCTAAATTGTTTCCTAGCTTTATTACCCTAAAGTCTTTAAAATAAAACTTCCTTAGCCGCACCAAAGGAGAGATTCACTCACCCATTCATCCATTCACGCCAAAATTCATCCCTACACCTTTGCCGCAATTTCCATTCACACTAAACACATTCCTGACCCCAAAACACATCCCATACACTTCACCAACCTTTGTGCCGCAGCAAGGAGAAAGAAGGAAGGACTCTTGGATGTTCGAGCTTGATTGTTGGAGCACTCTAGGTGTAATTCGTTCTATGTTTACAATGTTTAATTTCTTTTCCTTTCGTTTTGCTGTGAACATGAGTGGCTAAACCCCTATTGGCTAGGGGTGATTTCAAAGCCATGACTATGTATGCAAATTGAGTTGATAAATTCCAGTTATGAATTCTTGAATTGTGAATGCAATTGGCTTAACTGTTTGATTGATAACTTATTTATGTTTGTTGATTAAGGATCGATACTTAGTTGGCATGCATAAATCTGATGCTAGAGTATAAGGGAGTTTCACATAATCGTTACAATTTTATATTCATATGTAGTGAAGGTCGCTGGTCACGATCGCGTTAAGTTCAATTCCTAGCATGAGTGACATGATGTCATAGTTACAAGTGCTTTGTCAATGCTTATGATTTTCATAATGATCTTTGATTGTATCTCTATTATGATGTCATGTAGGGGACTTTTGAAGAATGCTTTGGGTTGTCGAATGATGTCATCCAATCCAGTAATACAAGGAAAATCTGAGGGTTAACTAGTGATGTCACGGTTAATTTGGGGCATTGTCGTTCATAGTTCAATGAAGGAGTAACTGGAAATCAAGTCATTTGCATACATATCATGTGTGGAGAAAGAGCCTCTAGCTAGCCCATCATCCATCTAATTTTCCCAAATTCATTTTCAAATTTGTTTAGTTTTACAATCTGTTTTGTTAAGTTTAAATTCGTCCAAATCAAAATACCCCTTTTACTTTCTTGTTTCAAATAGATTTAAACTTTGTATTTTTAAGTGTTTTAAGTCAAACCCAACCTTAAATTCGTCCAAAGTAGTGTCTAGAGTCAGAAACTGCCCAATTAGTATTTTTAGGCAGTTTTGAGTGTTTTTAGCTTGTTTTGAGTCTTGTGAACCTGTTTTGAGTCCTTTGAGTCTTTTCAAATATTTTTAACTTTGTTTTTCTGTTTTTGAGTCAGTTTAGAGGTTTTAGCAAGCCCTCCTAATCCCCGGTCTAGAACGATCCCTACTTGCATCTTTACTACTTTACTACAATCTGACAACAAGAGGGTTTAATTTGTGTGCTTATATATATATATATATATCGCATCACCCCCCCCACACTTAAACCAAACATTGTCCTCAATGTTTCAAACATAAATTCACACATAAGCAAACAAACAAACAACGAACTAAACAAGGAAAAATAAATGCAGTAAAGAGAAGGGTTTAGGAACGCAAATCTGGTTTTGGAGTGAGAATTTCATCGTTCCTTAGTTGAATGCATCGGTTGCCTCCCAAGAAGTGCTTGCTTTAACGTCTTCCAGCCGGACGAATACCTCCATTCAGACTTCATTCGAGCCCATGACATGGAGGGGTATTTCCTCCACAACATGCTCCTCAAAAAGGTCGTAGTAAGGCTTCAAGCGGTGCCCATTCACTTTGAATTCTTGGCCGGTCTTGAAACTTCGGATTTGGATTGAACCATAAGGAAAGACATCAGTAATAACAAATAGGCCAATCCATTTAGAACGTAACTTACCGGGAAACAAACGAAGGCGGGAATTGAAAAGTAACACTTTCTGCCCTATTGAGAATGTTTTGCTACGAATCATCTTGTCATGGAATGCCTTTGTCTTCTCTTTGTAAATGCAAGCATTCTCATAAGCCTCGTGCCTAATCTCTTCAAGTTCATTCAATTGAAGCTTCCTATAAATGCTAGCCGCATCTATGTTCATGTTGAATGTTTTGACAGCCCAATGAGCCTTCTGCTCTAATTCCACGGGAAGATGGCATGGTTTGCCATAGATGAGATGAAATGGGGACATGCCAATGGGTGTTTTGTAAGCTATACGATATGCCCACAGTGCATCATCCAATCCCAAGCTCCAATCTTTCCTAGTTGGTCCCACGGTCTTCTCCAAAATCTGCTTGATTTCCCTATTCGAAACCTCGGCTTGGCCACTTGTTTGGGGATGATAAGGTGTCGAAACCTTATGTGTGACATTATATTTCTTGAGCAGCGCCTTGATGGTTCGATTGCAAAAATGAGACCCTCCATCACTTATGAGAACTCTTGGCATTCCAAACCTTGCAAATATGTTAGTTTTAATGAAATCTGCAACCACTTTAGAATCATTAGTACGGGTGGCTTTTGCTTCCACCCATTTTCACACATAATCCACAGCAAGCAAAATGTAAAAGGAACCATGTGAAGAAGGAAAAGGACCCATGAAATCAATGCCCCAAACATAAAAAATTTCAACAGCAAGAATGGATGTTTGCGACAATTGGTCTCTTTGACCTATATTTCCTTTTCTTTGGCAACGATCACAAGTCATACAAAAAGTTCTAGCATCCTTAAAGATAGTAGGCCAATAAAATCCACATTCTAAAACCTTATGTGTTGTGCGTTGTGTGCCAAAATGACCACCACATGCATATGTGTGACAAAAAGTTAAAATTGAATGAAATTCGGACTCATGCATACACCTACGTAAAATCTGATCAGGGAAATATTTCCACAAGTATGGGTCATCCCAACCATAAAACCGTGCATCTTTCTTGAGTTTGTCACGTTGGTGCGTATTTAGGGTGCTTGGAACATGTTTAGTCACCAAATCAGCATACCATGGTTCACTTACCTCAATGGACAACAATTACTCATCAGGGAACGTTTCTGGGAAAGGTAAGGACAGTAATATCCCAATCATACAGCAGCATTTATCACAATTTATATCACAATAATGATACTTGGTAGTATAAGCGTAAAAGTGAAGTAAATACGCATTTATGGAAACTATAACTATGTATAGGTATAAAAACAAACTGCCGACTCACCTGGAGTCTGACCTACAACTTATTAGCACGAATATCGAGGCATCACGAACGATCGTCTCCTAGAACAAATATCAAATCACAACTTAGGATTCTTAACGACAGAGTGTGCAACTAACAAAAAATACATCCCAAAGGATGTTCTAGAATGATTTGAAACCCATTGACTAAAAGCCAACCATCGGTCAAAGGTTGACGGTAAGGTCCAAAACCCTATGTAATTTGATCTAGAAGATCTGTACCTCTGATTTTCGATCTGTAACTTCCAAAGAGCCACATTAAGCTTCTAGAACAACATCCTAAAGTTTTAGAATGATCCAACGGTCGGATCTCCGCCAATTGGAAAAATTAAGTGGCAGCCGACGTTTTCATTTACGAACTTACAAATCTAATTTGGAAATATCGTACATCGGATTCCTGATCCGTAAGTTCCTATGATCCTCAAATATTACATACTATAAGGTACTAAGGTTTGGTGATGATCCAACGGTCGAATCGTCAATTCATGCAAGGACACCGTGACGGCCAACTAGGCGGTCAACTACGAAACTACATTAAAACATCGCAATTTCACTAAACGGATGTCAAATATGGAATCGGGGCTTCAAAATTAACCTAAGATGGTCAGGTGGGGGTCTCGGCCCACCCGCCGCCGCGTGTGGTGGCTGGCTGCCACAGTTCGCCGGAAAATTTCACTATTTCTAAAAATTCTCAAATTTCACAGAAATGAAGAACTCAAAGAGAAGAACAACTTTGATACCAGCCATGAAGTCCAAAAGGGGATGGAAGATGGTCAATTTTTCCCACAAGCTGACGAGTGCCTAAAGCTTCCCAGCGTCGATTCGTCATCTACGTTGGTCCAACGGGGTCAAGGTTGGTCGGGATTTGCTCCTGGGATGATGGGCTACAAAGCCCAAGTGGTGGCATAAGCCATCGCTTTGCTGATTCGCTGGAAAATTGAAAAGGGTGGCCGGAGCACCGCGAGAACTATCAACTTTCGTTGCCTCAAACCGCCACATACCATGGTTAATCAAGGTGGTTCTTGGGTGGGTTTTGTAGAGGGGAATGAGAGCTTCAAGATGGTGATAGGAGCATATTTATGCGACTTGGTTAACTTGTTTCCTTACATTTAGGTTGATAGTTCTTAGTTATTTTAGTATTTTAAGCTATTTTCGTGTGTTTGTAGGTTTAAATGGCTAAAGTGGCAAGAAAGTACATTTTGGAGCAGTTTTGGGCTTGGAATGGGTAGCACATGCTTGGAGCAAGGTGGATGGACGAAATTGATGTTTAAGAAGGATTGGGAATGTGCTTGAAGACTTAAGTCAAAGATTTTGAAGAAAGGAATCAGTTTAGAAGAATGAATGTTAGCCAAGTTTGCTGATTTGGTCCTAATCCTAATTTACCTAATTTTCAGCTGCAAGAAGGGTTCCTAAATATTTTAGGACACTTAATTAATTGTTCTAGAAGCCTTAGGACTTCCCTAAACCCTTTGTCGCACAAGGGGGATCATTTCCTTTCCTATTTTGTGTTGCAAGTCACATTCCCTTTCCTATTTTCTGCCATAAACCACTTTCCCTTTCTCTAAAGATCCTGCCGCATATCCCTTTCCTATTTTCTCTTTAATTTCTGATTGTTACTTATCCTTTTTAATTGTGGGACTAAAATAGCTAAGTTTTAATTCTTTCTTAAACCAAGCCATGTCCATTCACCCTATAAATACACAAACACTTTCTGCCGCAGCCGATCCTCATCCATTCCATTCCATCCACCTATCCATCCTCTACCACCCATCACCACCCATTCTACACACCCTAACCTTTGTGCCGCAGCAAAGAAGAAGAAGGAAGTCACCTTGGACATGCTTGCCATTCAAGACGTTGGATTGTTGGAGCATTTCTAGGTGTTTTCAATCTTTTGTTTTTCAATGTTTAAATTAATTTGTCTTTGTTTTGCTGTGAACATGAGGAGCTAAAGCCCTTTTGGCTAGGGGGAATTTCAAGCCATGAACATACTTGCAATATAAATTGATTAACTTCAGTTGTGATTTCATAAATTGTGAATGCAATTTGCTTAACTGCTTGATTGATAACTTATTCTTGTATGTTGATTAAGAGGGCCCGCTTAGTTTGCATGCATGAATTTGATGGTAAATATAAGGGAGTTTCACCTAATTGTTATGAACTTATATTTACAAGTAGTGGAGGTCGCTTGTAAACGATCGCGTTAAGTGAATTCTTGGCAGGAGTATCATGGTCATCATAGTTACAAATGCCTCGTCAATGCTTATAGTTTTCATCAAGCTTAATGATCTTTGATTGTATCTCTATTATGTTGTTCACGTAGGGGACTTTTAGAGAATGTTTTGAATTGTTGTATGCGCTTTCCCATCCAATTCAATAACTTAAGGAGAACTTGAGGGTTCATTTAAGCGTACCTAATTAATCTGGGGTGTTGAGGTTCATGGTTTATCGAAAGAACAACTGAAAATTGGTTTGTATGCAAGTGTGTCATGTGTGGAGAAGAACCCTCTAGCTAGCCCATCATCCATCAATTCACCCAATTTCGTCCAAACTTTGTTTAGTTTATGCAATTTGTTTAGTTTAATTAATTTCGTTCAAACCCAATCCCCCTTTAATTAAGTGTGTTAGATTAGTTAGAAGTGTGTTTAAATCTGTCCAATTTACTATTTTGAGTCTTACTAGTCTAGAATTCGTCCAAATAACTCCCTATTGTCTGTTTTGAGTCTTTTTCGTTATTTTAAGCTATTTTGAGTCTTTTAAGTTTGTTTTGAGTCTTGTTAAGTGTTTTTAAGTTTGTTTTTGTGTTTTTAAGTCATTTTTACATAGATTAGCAATCCCTCATAATCCCCGGCCTAGAACGATCCCTACTTGCATCTTTACTACAACTGTCAACAATAGAGTTTAATTTGTGTGCTGTTTTACATCGCATCAAATTTTTGGCGCCGTTGCCGGGGATTACCAACTTTGCTAATCCCCCTTTGTTCCTTTTTCGGGTCTTTTCTTTGATATGTGTGTGTGTGTGTATATATATATTGGTTAGTTTCCATATATACAATTATTAATAAATTCTCTATGTGATTTCCATGATTAAACTTACGTTTATAAGAAATGCATTATTTTGGAAAATGATGAAATAATCCTACGCGATGCATTATTTTGAAATAATCCTATGGCAAGATTATAATTATGTTATTTGCTCATCATTTGTTGCACCTGTGTTGGTACTCGACCGGGCCAGGGCCAGTCTTCCATGTGTATGTACACATCATACCGTATGCTCACTTTGGTTCCATTGTAGGTGCCAGTCGTGTCGTACAGGTTGCTATAGGCAACTTTGACTCGTATGTGCTGCGCATAGCGCCAATCTTCACGTGATTGTAGTACCAGAGCGTATATTATTGTTACACCCAGTCTTGTTCATATCAAAGTACCTCTACATGAACTCGTGTGTCAGCATGTGTCGATGAGCACTCGAAATGATATGTTTGCTTATGCGAGATTATGTGATATTGGTTGTTATATGATGTGAAATTAAATTGCACTCAAACTTAAACCCTATCAATGTTGTATGTGTAAGTAGGGATCGTTCTAGCCGGGGATTAGAAGGGATGCTAATCTACACTAATTAAACTCTAAAACACTAAACTAGACTTATAAGACTCAAAACAAACTTCAAAGACTCAAAACAGCTTAAAACAACCAAATAGACTCAAAATAGACACTAGGGAGTTATTTGGACGAATTCTAACTTTAACTTGACTCAAAATGCTAAAAGACACAAAATTAGACAGATTCTAACTAAGTTGACAGAAGAAAGTAAAGGGATTGGGTTTTTGACGAATTTAAAGTAAAAACAAACTGATTAAGACACTAAACAAAGGTTGGTACGAATTTGGGTGAATTAAAGAGTGAATGGCTAGTTAGAGGGTTATTCTCCACACATGACACATATGCAACACAAATCGATTTCCAGTTATTCTTTCTATAAACCTTGAACCTCGATGCCCCAAATTAACTGTGACAGCATTGCCTTAACTCTCAGATTTTCCTAAGTTTATTGAATTGGATGGAATACGCACCCATAGCCCAAATTATTCCCCAATAGTTCTCTACATGAAGAGCATAATAGACATACAATCAAAGATCATTAAGTTCCGTGAAAATCATAAGCATTGACAAAGCATTTATGACTATGAAAAGCATGACACTCCTGCCAGGAATTTACTTAACGCGATCGTGACTAGCAACCTCCACTACTTGTAAATATAAGTTTGTAACTATTAGGTGAAACTCCCTTACATTTTAGCATCAAATCCTAGCATGCAAACTAAGTGTGCACCCTTAATCAACATACAAGAATAAGTTTTAATCAAACAGTTAAACAAATTGCATTCACGATTTATGAAACAATAACCGGATGTAATCAACTCATATCACATATATGTTCATGGTTTTGAATTCCCCCTAGCTAAAACGAGTTTAGTTCCTCATGTTCGCAATTAAACAAAGATAAATAAATTTAAACATTGAAAACAAAGGATAGAATACACCTAGAAACGCTCCAACAATCCAAGGCTTTGAATGGCAGGCAGGGCACTAAGGGATTCTTCTCCTTTCTCCTTGCTAAGCTGGGGCACAATGAAGGGTGTTTGGTGAATGGTGTGAATTGTGGTCTGATGGTAGAGGGTGGTGAATTGAATGGTGCGGCATCAATGTATATTTATAGAGAAAGAATGCGACACAACTTAGTGTAGGAAAAGGATTGCAAGACATAGTTTGTATAGGAAAATAATAACACAATCCTAGGAGGAAAGGGTTAGGTAATCCCAGCAAGAAATAGGACATCTAGAAGGTCTGGGTCGCCACTTTTTTAGGGATTTCTAGAAAGGGTGTTATTTGGCTGATTTTGGCACTTCTAGAAGGGATAGGTGCGGCACCAATGTAGGAGAGGATAAGGTTTCTTCTAAAACATGTTTTAATCTCTCCTAAACTGAAAACAAATCCCTTTTGCAGCAGGAATTAAGTTAGGAAAGGATTAGGATAGGATAAGATAAGGTAAGGTTAGTTAGGATAATGTTGAGACAAACTAGGAACGGATAAGGTTTGGATAAGATAAGGTAGTTTGGATAATTCTCCTTCTTTGTAGCTGATTCCTTATCTTCCTTGACTTGGATTTGATTTCTTCAACTCTTTTGCCCATTCCTACCTCTCTTGAACTTCAAATTCGTCCATCCACCTTGCTCCATAGTTGTGTTATCCATTCTTGGCCCAAAACTGCTCTAAATGCTCCAAATTGCACTTTCTTGTCAACTTTGTCATTTGAACCTGAAAACACATGGAAATAGCTTAAAACACTTAAATAAGGAATAACTAACTAAATAAACGCAAGGAAACAAGCTAACTAAGTCGCATAAATATGCTCCTATCAAATTCCCCAACACATAGCTTTTGCTAGTCCTTGAGCAAAACAAACAAACAAAACATAACCTAAACCTTCCAACATTCGCCTTAGGGATTTCCAATGGAACATGACATATTAAAAATCACTACTTACATATATTTTAGTTATCCCTACCCTCAAACTCATATTTAATCGCAGTAGCCACTCACTAGCTCGCATTTAATCAATTAAAACAACATTTTGAATGTAGTAACATGCCTTAGAGAATCCCTCAATTCCTCACAAGTTATACACTCTATTTCCACACACATTTTCTGACTACACTCCCTATACTAGTTATATGTGAGAAGATTGATGTAAACCCGAAAACTAGTACTCACATATGTTTAAAACAAAGAAGGCATTTTCAGGAATTATTAATAAATGTATATGATCTCATGAACGGAATGCTACTACTTAGACGCGAGAACCAGGGATACCATATGCTCATACCAATCCCAAACTCCACATTATTGAAACACATAACAACCAAGATAGAAGTCTAAGGGTTGTAACGGGGCTAAGGGTAATTGGCTAACAAAGAAAGGTAAGATAAACAAACATTCTTAAAGCAATAGCGAGCAAAGTAATGAGTATGACACTTAGAACTCCCTTTTGAAACGCAACCACAAACTTTGATACATAAAGGAAAGATCACACATACTTAGGGCCGAATTCAACTTTTTGAACCCTTTCTTCAACAACCAACACTTGTGAGCTTAATCTCACTTATTTTGAACACTTTTCACACTTTTTCACATACTTTTCTTCTTCTTCCTTTTCTTTTTCACGAATTTTCTTCCTTTTTTTTTTTTCACATGCCCTTTCTACTTCTTTGGCACACAAAACCACTAAAAACCTTCCCCCATACTTATTTCTCTGCATCATGTAGATTAAAAGGAATTCCTTCTAAGTTATGCTCTACCATCCTTTAAGAACAAGGGTTTTAGATAGTCCTATACTAGGCTAGGTAAGGATAATGAAAATAGGCTAAATAAGGCTCAACGGGGCTAAACCTACAATACATATGCAAAGGGTTAGGCTTTTTGGCTCTGGTTTCAACTAAACAACTTCACCTTGTTATGTTATGCAATCAATTTTAGTTTTGAATGAAACGGGCATGAGTTCTAGTATTTAGAACTAAAGTGATGAAACGCATTCTAAGTAACAACCAAGCAAAGAATGATGAGATCATGCAACGACTTTAGAAAACAAAGAATCACAGATTAATAACTCTCCAAATAACGTATAGGCTCAAGTCTCTTAGGGTTGTAGCGTTAGTTTGAGTTTCTTCCTTCAAGCGAGTTACAAAAACTGATTTTATCCTTTTGTGATTACATGTGAATTCGTAAATGACAACTACAACTAAGCATAAAGAAAACAGCATATCAAACTTCCATCCATGTTTGTAACTTTCTTTAACAGTTATGCAATTAAAAACCAAATCCTCATCATTGTGTTGGAAGGTACCGTAAGACACAAACACACAAAAACGACTCTTTTTGGTATTTTTTAAACTTTTTCGAATTTTTTTTCAAATTTTCGTATTTTTACTTCAAAACACATAAAAACACTTCAAAACAACTAAAAACACTCAAAAACAGTGAAAAACAACAACCTTAAAAGTGATGGATGATAAAATCCTACGAATTTTAATGAAAAACACTTTGTTTACCCCCCCCAACACTTAAACCAAACATTGTCCTCAATGTTTCAAACATAGACTCACACACAAGCAAGCAAACAACACAACTAACAAACATGACAAATATGGCAAAGTAAAAGCAATAAAGAGTAGGGTTTAGAAAAGCAAATCTAGTTGTGGAGCCGAAGATTCCTAGGTCTTCTTTATTTGAATGCATGGGTTGCCCCCCAAGAAGCGCTTGCTTTAACGTCTTCAAGCCGGACGATACCTCCGGTTAAGCTTCATTGCAGCCCTCGGCATGGAGGGGTATGTCTTCCACAATGTGCTCCTCAAAATTCTTGTACATTGGCTCTATGAATGGAAGGGGATATTAATCATTCCTGATTGGGGCGTTGAGCATCCTAAAGTCAATGTAATCATTCCCACTACCTTGGATTCGATTGGGAACCTGCATCATACAAGGTAACAACCTATTAGGTGAAATGGGAATTGAAATTGGAATAGGTGGCTTACCAATGTACTGTAATGTAGACTCAAAAGTAGCAGCACTATCAACAAATGCATGTGGGGTGCTATCGGCCAGATTTAGGGATTTGAGGGTTGTGGCCGTGCAATCCTTGCGCTTCACTCCAATTCCCTCATCATTGGTGGTTCGAAATGCATCCTTCTTGATTGGTGTTGAATGTTCCTGCCCTTTATTTTTTATTACATCAATGACAAACAAGAACAAACGTCATTAGTAATCTGAACAGATTCAGAAACTTTAAAGTTAATCATATCGCCACTAAACGCCATAGTTACTGCTCCCTTGGCCACGTCAATCTTGGTTTGAGTTGTTTTCATGAAAGGTCGTCCAAGTAAGATTGGCAATGTTGGAGAATGGGCCGAGTCCTCCATGTCAAGCACATAGAAATCTACAGGAAAAATCAAGTGGTCTACCTGCACCAAAACATCTTCCAAAACTCCTTTCGGATATGCATTCAAACGATCAGCTAATTGGATAATAACACCATCATTTTTAAGCTCTCCTAGATTCATAGATGCATAAACAGAATATGGCATGACATTAATTGATGCACCTAAATCTAGCATAGCGTGTTCAAACCTTGTTTTGCCAATAACATAAGGGATAGTTAAACTACCTGGATCTTTGCATTTAGGTGGCAGCTTCCTTTGCAACATTGCAGAGACATTCTCACTTACATCTACCATCTCTTTCTCCCGAATTTGTTTCCTTGATGTGCAAAGTTTCTTCAAAAACTTAGCGTACTTCGGGATTTGCTTTATAGCATCAAGGAGCAGGATATTGACGTGCACCTTCCTAAATGTCTCCAGAATGTCTTTTTCATCCTCTTCCTTCTTTGATTGCATGAATCTACTAGGAAATGGTACATTTGGTGGAATAATGTTAGAAGGAATCCAATTTTGACCTACCTTAGTTAAAGTGGACGGCATAGGGTGCTTAAGGGGCTGCGACAAGGGTTGTTCTTCCCTTGCCGTGGCTTTGTGCATTTCTTCCTCTTTAATCAGCAACTTTTCATCTTCCTTTTGGCTTGATTTGGATGGTTTTGGGTTAGTTCCAACTTCTTTTCCACTTCTCAACATGATGGCTTTAGCGGATTCAAATCCTCCTTTAGGATTAACAACGGTTAAACTAGGCAATCTGCCTTGTTCTCTGAATTTTCCCATGAATTCCGCCATTTGCCCCATTTGTTTCTGCAATTCGTCCACCTCTTTAGCTTGATTTTTTATGCTTTGCACTTCCTGCATCAAAGTGGTTAGTACTTGAAGAAGTGTATCATTATCTAACGATGAACCTGAATTGGTTTGGGCCGAAAGTGGTTGAGGTTGTGTGGGTGCATATGGCCTTGAAAACATCCCAGGGGGCTGTCTAAATCCGCCTTGTTGCTGTGCTTGTTGAGAGTCCCTCCACTTGAAGTTTGGATGATCTCTCCATCCCAGATTGTATGTATTTGAGTATGGGTCATTCCTTTGCTGGTTTTGTCCTAGATAGCCCACGACATTGGCACTTTCCCATCCTCCATTCTCTATCAATTGAGGGCATTGATAATTGAGATGCCCCTGCATAGAGCACACTCCACATATGGCCGGACCTTGCATTTTGGATCCATCGACAACCTATGACAAAAGAACAGTGAGATTATCCATTTGAGATTGAAGTTCAGAAATTACACTTACCTCATTCACTTGTTGTTGCCGTGGGGGGTCTCTCTGTCCAACTCATTCGTATTGTTGTGCATTCAAGGCTTGATTCGCAATTAAGATCTTGGCAGCAACTGGGGTTTTGTCAACCAAAGCACCTCCTGCTGAAGCATCAAGCATTTGTCTCTCAATTGGAAGAAGTCCTTCATAGAAATATTGAATTAGAAGTTCTTCCTTCATTTGATGTTGAGGGCACGATGCAACTAGAGCCTTGAAATGTTCATAGTATGCTGGAAAAGATTCTCATTGGCTTTGTTCAATGCCACTAATTCTCTTCCTCAAAAGAATAACTCTTGAAGTTGGGAAGAATTTCTCTAAAAACGCTCTTTTCATGCTTTCCCAAGAAGTGACCGTTCCAGGTGCCAATTCGAATAACCAATCCTTAGCCTTTTCAAATAGAGAGAATGGAGAGGCTTTCATCTTCAGAATATTCCCATATACGTTGATTGGTGTCATGCTCGAGCACACCATTTCAAATTCTTTCAAATGCTTGTTTGGATCTTCCATGGACAGCCCATGGTATTTGGGAATGTGGTGTAGCAAACTAGACTTTAATTCGAACTCATCGGTCTTGCCTTGAGCCACCCTAGGATATTGAATGCATAAGGGCACGACATTGTCCAATCCCGAGGCTGAAAGTTCTTTGATTGTACGATTATCCGCAGTCATGGCTTGTTCTTCCTATTCCTCTTCTTCAAACTCAGATTCGGAACTAGAGCTAGAACTAGGTGGATTGGGCTCTGGGTTCTTCCTCATCCTTCTCAAAGTTCATTCAAAATCGTCGTCAAACTCCAAGATATGCTCACGAACTGTTTGAGAACTACGAGTCATAAACTAGTACCTAAAACAAAGAAAACAATACAAGATCAGAAACTAAATAAAAATATGATCAGAAACAACGGGGGATTAGCAATTTGCTAATCCCCGGCAACGGCGCTAAAACTTTGATGTGAAATTAAATTGCACTTAAACTTAAACCTTATCAATGTAGTATGTGTAAGTACGGATCGTTCTAGCCGGGGATTAGAAGGGATGCTAATCTACACTAATTAAACTCTAAAACACTAAACTAGACTTACAAGACTCAAAACAAACTTAAAAGACTCAAAACAGCTTAAAACAACCAAATAGACTCAAAACAGACACTAGGGAGTTATTTGGACGAATTCTAACTTTAACTTGACTCAAAATGCTAAAAGACACAAAATTAAACAGATTCTAACTAAGTTGACACAAGAAAGTAAAGGGGATTGGGTTTTTGACGAATTTAAAGTAAAAACAAACGGATTAAGACACTAAACAATGGTTGGTACAAATTTGGGTGAATTAAAGGGTGAATGGCTAGCTAGAGGGTTATTCTCTACACATGACACATATGCAACACAAATCGATTTCCAGTTATTCTTTCTATAAACCTTGAACCTCAATGCCCCAAATTAACTGTGACAACACTGCTTTAACTCTAAGATTTTCCTAAGTTTATTGAATTGGATGGAATACCCACCGACAACCCAAATTATTCCCCAATAGTTCTCTACATGAAAAGCATAATAGAAATACAATCAAAGATCATTAAGTTCCGTGAAAATCATAAGCATTGACAAAGCATTCGTGACTATGAAAAGCATGACACTCCTGCCAGGAATTTACTTAACGCGATCGTGACTAGCAACCTCCACTACTTGTAAATATAAGTTTGTAACTATTAGGTGAAACTCCCTTATATTTTAGCATCAAATCCTAGCATGCAAACTAAGTGTGCACCCTTAATCAACATACAAGAATAAGTTTTAATCAACCAGTTAAGCAAATTGCATTAACGATTTATGAAACAATAACTGGATGTAATCAACTCATATCACATATATGTTCATGGTTTTGAATTCCCCCCTAGCTAAAACGAGTTTAGTTCCTCATGTTCGCAATTAAACAAAGATAAATAAATTTAAACATTGAATGGCAGGCACGGCACTAAGGGATTCCTCTCCTTTCTCCTTGCTAAGCTGGGGCACAATGAAGGCTGTTTGGTGAATGGTGTGAATTGTGGTCTGATGGTAGAGGGTGGTGAATTGAATGGTGCGGCATCAATGTATATTTATAGGGAAAGAATGCGACACAACTTAGTGTAGGAAAAGGATTGCAAGACATAGTTTGTATAGGAAAATAATAACACAATCCTAGGAGGAAAAGGTTAGGCAATCCCAGCAGGAAATAGGATATCTAGAAGGTTTGGTTCGCCACTTTTTTAGGGATTTCTAGAAAGGGTGTTATTTGGCTGATTTTGGCACTTCTAGAAGGGATAGGTGCGGCACCAATGTAGGAGAGGATAAGGTTTCTTCTAAAACATGTTTTTATGTCTCCTAAATTGAAAACAAATCCCTTTTGCAGCAGAAATTAAGTTAGGAAAGGATTAGGATAGGATAAGATAAGGTAAGGTTAGTTAGGATAATGTTGAGACAAACTAGGAACGGATAAGGTTTGGATAAGATAAGGTAGTTTGGATAATATTTTGGATAATTCTCCTTCTTTGTAGCTGATTCCTTATCTTCTTTGACTTGGATTTGATTTCTTGAACTCTTTTGCCCATTCCTAGCCTCTCTTGAACTTCAAATTCGTCCATCTACCTTGTTCCATACTTGTGATATCCATTCTTGGCCCAAAACTGCTCTAAAATGCTTCAAATTGCACTTTCTTGCCAACTTTGTCATTTGAACCTGAAAACACACGAAAATAGCTTAAAACACTTAAATAAGCAATAACTAACTAAATAAATGCAGGGAAACAAGCTAACTAAGTCGCATAAATATGCTCCTATCATTATATGTTCATTTACGCAATATTGTGACGTATGGTAATCTCGTGATTTTGCAAGCTACGGTAGGTATTTTCTGACTATACATAGTTTGTATATTTTGGAAACTATACTTGTTTGACGGTGAGGGGTTATAACATTTTCAAAAGGTTTTTATTAAAACTTTATTTTCAAGTCCACTCACCCTTGTTTTTCGCCCCTCCAGGTTTTAATAGCCGAGCTTTCGTATCAACAAGGATTCTTGGCAAATCTCAGTATAGGTGGTTACCTATGATGGTATATTCCTAATCCTACCTTACTGTACTTTACTTATGCTCTGTCATCACGTGTGAAATGGGTTCATTCCCGCTCACCAGTGCACTCTTATATTTAGGCACTTTTAGGTTTAAATTTATTCACATTTTCCACATCACTACACTTTATGGCTTCGTCACCTTCCAGGTGTTAGCCAGCACAGCTCGATTAGGAGTCCTAGTGGACATTCCGGGTCTGGGTGTTTTAGTTTGGTATCAGAGCATAAGTTTAACGTGTAATCAACCTATGGTGGATCTACAAATTGATGATATTGTCCGATATTCAGGAACTGTCAACCAGTATTCAGGCGGTATGATTTCTGATACCGGACGCAGGTACTAGTATCTGGGAGTGATACCTTTATGCCAGAACGCAGATTCACAGTTTCAAGATAACGAACAATAAAAAATCAAATATGTGTCAATTGGTGGCGCGACTGATAGATTGATTTACAGTTTGAATCGAAGAAACTAGACCTTGGAAACGTAGGAGCAAGCCTTTTACTAGGAAATTAAATTCGTGGTTATGTTAACCATATTACCTAGTTAGGTAACCCCAACATTCTCGACAAGTCATTCTTGTGGTCACTTCGACAAACTTTTGGAACTCAGAATTTTCTCCTAAAGCTTGTCGAGTTCGACACGGTCTTATTCATGATTTTCTTTCCTACCCTACTAACGAGAGCAAATCTCTAAACACCAGCAACTAGTTTTATACCAAAGTCCTCAACTGTCAACTTTGATTAAATTGGTACTTTTCTCAGGAGACGTGATTTAAGTAGACAATGTTCTTTTCTTTTTCCAAAAAGGATTGCAGTGGAAGAAAGTTGAAATTCTCACAAAGTGTTGTGAAATTAGAGACAATGTTTAGTCTCGGCAACTTTATCGACAAATCGTTAGCAATTTTTTGGCTATAGTATCTTTCCTCCCTTATCGGCAGAGGGAAGTTAGTTTGGGATTATGAATAAAGTTTCTGACAACTGAATTGTTGTCTTATCTCACCTTCATTTTACACCTTTCGAGGATAATGATCATTTTGGAAATCCATGATGACGTGTTCTGTGGATGTTTCAGCTGTGTAGAGGTAGCATGACGGAATATTGCTTATATTTTCCAATGTGTAGAACCGTTCAAATTGAACCATCTTATTCGTCACTTAGAGTCAACATTTACCATTTTTACTTGAAAACCGGATAACACTTCTCTATAGAGAAACGTGTCCAAAATCGCTATCAATCTTAGACCTCTAAAGTACATATCCATTTGATAAGAATTAGGTTTCTGATGCGAAATATATAAGCACACAAATTAAACCCTCTTTTGACAATTGTAGTATATGTATAAGTAGGGATCGTTCTGGACCGGGGCTTAGGAGGGATTGCTAATCTAAACTAAACTGACTTTAAAAGACAAAAACACAAAATGAAACTTAAAAACACTTAACTAGACTCTATAGACTCAATACAAACTGAAAAGACTCAAAACAGCACAAAACAATGAAATAGACTCAAAACTGACACTAGGGTGTTATTTGGACGAAAATTAACTTGAACTTGACTCAAAACACTTAAAAACACAAATTGGACAGATTCTAACCTAATTAACACGACAAAGTAAAGGGGGATTGTTTTGGATGAAAATAAAGTAAAACAAAACAGAAACTAGAACTAGACAGATTTACACGAAATTAGGTGTTTTGGATGGATGATGGACTAGCTAAAGGGTCTTTCTCCACACATGACACACTTGCATACAAATCGATTTCCAATTGCTTTTCAATAAACCACGAATTCTCAACGCCCCAGATTAAACGTAAATTGCACTAATTAACCCTCAGATTTTCCTAATTTCATTCAATTGGATGATTGCATACAACAACCCAAAGCATTCTCCACAAGTTCCCTACATGAATTGTGATAGGAGCATATTTATGCGACTTCGTTAGCTTGTTTCCTTGCATTTACTTAGTTAGTTTATGTTTATTATAGTGTTTTAAGCTATTTTCGTGTGTTTGTAGGTCCAATTGGCAAAGTTGGCAAGAAAGTGCATTTTAGAGCATTTTGGAGCAATTCTGGGCTGAAATGGATTGCATGCATATGGAGCATAAGGAATGGACGAATTTGAAGTGCAAATGGGGCTAGGAATGTTTTTAAAAGTTGGAGAAACAAATTCAAGTCAAAGAAGATAAGGAATCAGCTACAAACATGGAACATTATCCAAACCAACCTTATCTTATCTTATCCTATCTTAATTCCAGCTGCAAGGGGGACTCCTTTTCATAATAGGATGCCTAAAACCTGTTTTTAGGAGGTCTTTTCCTTCTAGAAACATGCCACAACACTCCTTTATAGAAGTCCTAAAAATCAGGCGCCCCAAACCTTTCTAGAAGGCCTTTGCTTTGCCTTGTACTCTATCCCCTTCCCTCCAATTGCTGCCGCACCTTCCCTATCCTTATTACTCTTAGATTCTGATTTAATTAGCCTATTCCCTTGTGGATTTGGATTGTGCAAAGCCTTTTCAGAAATTAATTGGGCTAAACCCCTTTCCTAATGGATTTAAGCCTTGTGCCGCACCCTAGGGCCCTAATCCTTTATTTCTGCTAAGTCCAAGTCATAACCTGATTTCCCTAGGGTTTCCCATGCCTATATACACATATTTTGAGGCTTTGCCCCAGGTTACCACCCCCTATACCACACCATAATTCGTAGCCATCACCATCCATACACAGAAACACCCTTTGCCGCAAGAAGGAGAAGAGGAGAGCTTTGCCATGGCTTCCATTGGAGGAGGACCTTGTGCCGCAACAACCTGCAACCATTGGAGACTTCCTGAGTTTTTTCTTTCCTTATTTTAGTTTCAATGTTTATTTCAGATTGCTTTTCAATTGTCATGAACATGTGTAACTAAGTTTTTCTTAGTTAGAGGTGAATTCGAAGCCATGGACATAAGTTTAATATGAATTGATTACCTCCAATTATTGTTTCGTAAAACATGATGCTAAAATATAAGGTAATTTCATCTAATTGTTATGAACTTATATTTATGAGTAGTAAAGGTTGCTAGTCATAATCGTGTTAAGTGAATCCATGGCAGGAGTATCGTCATGCTTTTCATAGTTACGAATGCCTTGTCAATGCTTTTGATTTTCATAGAACTTAATGATCTTTGAATGTATCTCTATTATGCGTATTCCATGTTGGGAACTTGATAAGAATAATTTGATTGTCGATGCGTTATCCATCCAATTCAATGAATTAAGGAAAATCTGAAAGTTAATTTGTGCATTCACGATTAATTTGGGGCATTGTCATTCATGGTTTAAAGAAAGAATACTGGAAATCAATTTGTATGCATATGTTTCATGTGTGTAGAAGGATCCTCTAACTAGCTTTTCACCCTTGAATTCACCTTATTTTCGTTTTAACTTACTTTGTTTGTTGCAATTTACTTAGTTTTGTCAAATTCATCCAAAAACCCCCTCAGTTCTTATTTGTGTTTTGGTTTTGTCAAATTCATCCAAATCTGTCCCCTTTCAATGTTTTGAGTCATACTAGTCTAGAATTTGTCCAATTCACTCTCTAGTATCTGTTTTGAGTCTATTTAGCTTAGTTTGTGTGTTTTGAGTCAATTTGGTCAGTTTTGAGTCATAAGAGTCTAGTTTAGTGTTTTAGAGTTTAAATTGTGTAGATTAGCATCCCTTCTAATCCCCGGCCTAAAACGATCCCTACTTTCATATACTACGTCGATAGGGTTTTAATTTGAGTGTCAAGTAATTTTCACATCAAATTTTGGCGCCGTTTCCGGGGATTAGCAAACTTGCTAATCTCCCTAGTTTCTGCCGTGTGTTTTAGTTTGGTTTTGTTTTTTTTTTTTGCTTTGTTTTCTGAGTTTGTTTTGTTTTCTTTGTTTTAGGTACTAGTGTATGACTCGAAGTTCTCAACCCGTTCACGCACATATCTTGGATTTTAACGACGATTTTGAACGAGATTTGAGAAGGAAGAGGAAGCACCCAGAACCCAATCCACCTAGTTCTAGCTCTAGTTCCAAATCTGAGTTTGAAGAAGAGGAAGAGGAAGAACAAGCCATGGCTGTGGATAATTGTACAATCAAAGAACTTTCAGCCTCGGGATTAGACAATGCCATGCCCTTATGCATTCAATAGCCTAGGGCGGCTCAAGGCAAAACTGATGAGTTTGAATTGAAGTCAAGCTTGTTGCATCACATTCCTAAGTACCATGGGCTGTCCACGGAAGATCCGAGCAAGCATTTGAAGGAATTTGAGGTGGTGTGCTCAAGCATGACACCAATCAACGTAGATGGGAATATTCTGAAGATGAAAGCCTTCCATTCTCTCTATTTGAAAAGGCTAAGGATTGGTTATTCGAATTGGCACCTGGAACGGTCACTTCTTGGGAAAGCATGAAAATAGCGTTTTTAGAGAAATTCTTCCTAACTTCGAGAGTTATTCTTTTGAGGAAGAGAATTAGTGGCATTGAACAAAGCCAAGGAGAATCTTTTCCAGCATATTATGAGCGTTTTAAGGCCCTAGTTACATCTTGCCCATAACACCAAATGAAGGAAGAGCTTTTAATTCAATATTTCTATAAAGGACTTCTTCAAATTGAGAGACAAATGCTTGACAAGAGTCCAGTGGCTGCCAAGACTCTAATTGCAAATCGAGCCTTGAATGCGCAACAATATAAAGGAGTTGGATAGAGAGAAGGGCCACGGCAACAACATGTGAATGAGGTAAGTGCAATTTCAGAATTGCAATCTCAAATGGCTAATCTCACTCTTCTTTTGTCACAGGTTGTTGATGGAACCAAAGTGCAAGGTCCGGCCATATGTGGAGTGTGCTCTATGCAGGGGCATCTTAATGACCAATGCCCTCAATTGATAGAGAATGGAGGATGGGAAAGTGCCAATGTCGTGGGCTATCAAGGCCAAAATCAGCCATGGATTGATCTATACTCCAATACTTACAATCCAGGCTGGAGAGATCACCCAAACTTCAAGTGGAGGAAGCCTCAACAACCTCAACAACAGGGTGGATTTAGACAGTAAACTCCCAGGTTCTATCAAAGGCCATTCGAACCAATGCAACTTCAACGACTATCTCCTCAACCAAACTCAGGTTCGCTATTTGATAATGATCAAGCTATTAAACTACTAACTTCTGTAGTGCAGGGATTACAAAATCAAAATAATCGAATAGCGAATCAAGACAAGGAGATGAGCGACATGAAGAAGCAAATAAGGCAGATTTCAGAGTTCTTTGGGCAGTTTTGAGAAGAAGGTAAACTTCCTAGTTCAACCATTGTGAATCCAAAGGGAGGATTTGAAACCGCTAAAGCCATCATGTTGAGAAGTGGAAAAGAAGTTGGAACTGACCCAAAACCATCCAAATCAAGCCAAAACCATCCATCATTGCCGTAGCTCCCTAAGCCTTCCACACCGTCCAATTCAGGTAAGGGGTAAGGGTGGTTCAAATTTGACTCATTCTAACCTAATTCCACCAAATTTGCCTTTCCCTGGCAGGTTTATGCAAGCTAGGAATGAAAAGCAGGTTTATGCAAGCTAGGAATGAAAAGAATGAACAAGACATTCTGGAGACGTTTAGGAAAGTGTATGTCAATATCCCGCTCCTTTATGCTATAAAGCAAATCCCAAAGTACGCTAAGTTTTTAAGGAAGCTATGTACAACAAGGAAACGGATTGGGGAGAAAGATGTGGTACATGTAAGTGAGAATGTCTCTACAATGTTGCAAAGAAAGCTGCCATCTAAATGCAAAGATCCAGGTAGTTTCACAATCCCTTGTGTAATTGGTAATACAAGGTTTGACCACGCTATGCTAGATTTAGGTGCATCAATAAATTTCATGCCACATTCCGTCTACGCATCCATGAATCTAGGAGAGCTTAAAAATGATGGTGTTATTATTCAATTAGCCGATCGATCTAATGCATATCTGGAAGGAGTTTTGGAAGATGTTTTGGTACAGGTAGACCACTTGATTTTTCCTACAGATTTCTATATGCTTGATATGGAGGACTCAGCCCACTCTCCACCATCGCCACTCTTACTTGGACGACCTTTCATGAAAGCTGCTCAAACCAAGATTGACGTGGCCAAGGGAGCAGTAACTATGGCGTTTGGCGGTGATATGATTAATTTTAATATTTCTAATTCTGTTGAGAATACTAATGACGTTCGTTCTTGTTTTGTCATTGATGTAATAAAAAATAAAAGGCAGGAACAAGCTCATTCTCTTCATTTTTTACCACAGTGACTCCGGACTTCTTAGGAACAACTTGGATTGGAGAGACCCATTAGCTATCAAAAATGGGGTAAATCACTCAACAATCTAGTAGCTTGATTATTTCCTTCTTCACAACTTCCATCATGGGTGGATTGAGTCGGCGTTGTGCTTCTCGAGATGGTTTGGCTCTTTCTTCCAAAAGAATACAATGCATGCAAGTGGTGGGGCTAATTCCCTTGATATCGGCCAAGGTCCATTTCTGATGAGATGAGATGATGACCGGCAATGTCTCATGATCTCCCAAGAAAACATACTTCAAGTGACTTGGTAACGGTTTAAGTTCAAGGGAGGGTGGCTGTATTACTGAAAGAAGCAACTTATTAGTCAAAATCGAATCTGAAATTGGGATTGGGGGCTTACCATATTGTTTTGGCAATGATTCTAGGGCAGCCACCATCTCAGCTACATCATCACTAGGGGGCACGGCATGGTGTTCTTCAATGGTGCTGTGGGTTGTGCTTGGTTCTGCCCCATGGTTCTTGCATCCAATTCCATTTGTAAGAACCATTTCAAGTGCATCGTCATGCAATTGTTCCAAGTGCTCCTGCGCCATTGAATCAATTATATCAATTGCAAAGCAAGAATGATCATCATTAGGATATTTCATAGCTTCAGAAATTTTAAAATCAATAACATCGCTATCAAACTCCATTGTCAGGATCCCTGTGAACACATCAATCTTTGTGCGAGCTGTTTTCATGAACGGTCTTCCAAGTAGAATCGGCAATGGGGTGGAATGGATCGAATCTTCCATCTCTAGCACGTAGAAATCAGCGGGGAAGATGAGATGATTAACCTGCACTAAGACATCCTCCAAAACTCCCTTTGGATAAACGTTAGATCTATCGGCTAATTGAATAATCACTCCATCATTTTTCAATTCGCCCAAGTTCATAGATGCATAAATAGAATAAGGCATGACATTTATTGATGCACCTAGATCTAACATGGCATGTTCGAACCTAGTATTACCAATAACACATGGAATTGTAAAGCTACCTGGGTCCTTGCATTTGGGAGGCAATTTGCGTTGCAACACCGTTGAAACATTTTCACTTAACCGAACCACCTCCTTGGTCGAAAATCTCCTCTTTGTTATGCATAGCTCCTTCAAGAATTTGGCATATTTGGGAACTTGCTTGATTGCATCAAGGAGTGCAATATTAACCTGCACCTTTCGAAACGTTTCTAGAATGTCCTTTTCAGTTTCCTCCTTCTTTGATTGCATAAATCTGCGAGGAAATGGTGCATTGGGTGGAACAAGGTTAGAATTAATCAAATTTGAACCCAACTTACCATTGTTGGACGATTTGGGGAGTTTAGGTGCATTGGAAGGCTGCGGCAAGGTTGGAACAACCCTTGCCGTGGGTGTCTCTTGTTCTGCCTTCTCTTGTAACAACGTCTCGTCCTCTTTTTGGGCAGATTCATATGTCTTTGGATCGGTCCCAACCTTTTTGCCACTTCTTAGGGTCATGGCCTTGACAGATTCGAATCCTCCCTTCGGATTCACAATGGTAGAACTAGGAAGTTTGCCATGCTCTCGAAACTGCCCCATAAACTCAGTCATTTGTCCCATCTGTTTCTTCAATTCAGTCACCTCCCTGGCTTGATTTTGCACCTCCTTGGCATAGTTTTGCATCTCTTTGGTTTGATTTTGCTGCCCCTGTGCCAAAGTGGTTAGTAATTGAATAACTTGATCATTCTTAAGAGACGAACCTGAGTTATTTTGGGTAGATTGTGTTTGGGATTGCATGGTTGCATATGGCTTTGGCAACATCCCAGGGGTTGGTGGTCGAAATCCACCTTGCTGTTGAGGTTGTTGGGGTTCCCTCCAACGCAGATTTGGATGATCTTTCCAACCCGAATTGTAGGTATTTGCATAGGGATCATATCGAGGCTGATTTTGGCCTTGGAACCCAACAGCGTTGGCACTCTCCCATCCTCCATTCTCAATCAATTGAGGGCAACTTTCAGATTGGTGCCCTTGCATAGTGCACACGCCACAGATTGGTGGTGGTTGTGATTTTGGTCATTCGACAACCTGAGACACAAGGAGAGTAAGATTAGCCAATTGTGATTGAATTTCAGAAATTGCACTTACCTCATTGACATGTTGCTGCCGTGGGCTCTCTCTTTGTTCAACACCTTCATATTGTTGTGCATTGAGGGCTCGGTTCGCAATTAAGGTCTTAGCAGCCACCGGCGTCTTGTCAACTAACGCACCACCCGCTGATGCATCTAGCATTTGGCGTTCAATGGGGAGGAGTCCTTCATAGAAGTATTGAATGAGCAGCTCCTCCTTCATTTGGTGTTGAGGGCATGAAGCAACTAGGCCCTTAAAACGCTCATAATATGCAGGGAAAGACTCTCCTTGAGTTTGCTGAATACCACTAATCCGTTTCCTCAAGAGAATGACTCTTGAAGTTGGGAAAAACTTCTCCAGGAATGCTCGTTTCATACTTTCCCAAGATGTGACAGTTCCAGGCGCCAATTCGTACAACCAATCTTTAGCTTTTTCCAACAATGAGAATGGAAAGGCTTTCATCTTCAAAATATTCCCATCAACATTAACGGGTGTCATACTTGAGCAAACCACTTCAAATTCCTTCAAATGCTTGTTTGGATCCTCTATGGACAGCCCATGGTATTTGGGAATGTGATGCAACAAGCTAGACTTCAATTCGAACTCATCGGTCTTATCTGGAGCTGCCCTAGGATATTGGATACATAGGGTACTGCATTATCCAATCCCGAGGCCGAAAGCTCCTTAATGGTTCGATTATCTGCAGCCATAACTTCTTCAACCTCGGCCTCCTCTATCTCCTCAGATTCGGCCTCTTCTTGTTCCTCAACCTCGGTTTCAGAACTTGAACTAGGTGGGTGAGGTTCTGGGTTCTTTCTTTTCCTTCTCAAGGTTCGTTCAAAATCGTTGTCAAAATCCAAGATATGCTCACGAACCACTTGAGAACTACGAGTCATAAACTAATACCTGAAAACAAAGAAAACAAACTAGAATCAGAATCTAGACTAACACACACTCGAAGATAAACAAAAAAAACAAAATAACGGGGGATTAGCAAAGTTGCTAATCCCCGGCAACGGCGCCAAAATTTTGATGTGATTAAAGTTAAGCACACAAATTAAACCCTCTTGTTATCAATTGTAGTATAAACGCAAGTAGGGATCGTTCTGGACCGGGGATTAGGAAGGCTTGCTAATCTAACACAAACTGACTCAAATAAGTAAAACAAGACTCAAAAGACTCTAAATAGGCTAGTAAGACTCAAAACAGGTTCAAAATACTCAAAACTGCTTAAAAACACTAATTGGACAGATTCTAGACACTAGGCACAACTTTGGACGAAAATTGAATTAAATTTGACTCAAAACACACAAAAACACAAACTAAGACAGATTCTAACTAATTAGACTCAAACAAGTGAAGGGAGATTGGTTTTAGAGTGAAACTAAACTAAAACAAACAAAGACTTTAAACTAGGCAGATTTAGACGAAATTGGGTTTTTAGGATGGATGGTTAACTAGCTAGAGGTTTCCTTATCCACACATGATTTATATGCATATAACTTGATTTCCAGTTACATTTTCTTTGAATTACGAATGACAATGCCCCAGATTAATCGTGTCAATCACTAATTAACCCTCAGATTCTCCTAATTTCATTGAATTGGACGGACAACTCATGTACAACCAAATTAATCTCATCAATTTTCCTACATGACATCATAATAGAGACACAATCAGAGATCATTACGCTCAATGAGAATCATAAGCATTGACGAGGCATTCATAACTATGACATCATGTTACTCACACCAAGAATTGAACTTAACACGATTGTTCCAGCAACCTTTACTACTTGTGAACATAAGTTTGTAACGATTATGTGAAACTCACTTATATCCTAGCATCAAGTTTATGCATGCCAATTAAGTGTCGACCCTCAACCAACAAACAGAAATAAGTTCTAATTCAAACAGTTAAGCCAATTGCATTCATACTTCAAGAATCTGTAACTGAAATTTATCAAGTCATATCACACACAAAATCATGGTTTCAAAGTAGCCTCTAGCTAAAAACGAGTTTAGCCTATCATGATTACAGCAAGACAAAGGAAAATTAAATTAATCAACGAAAACATAAGGTAGAAAACACCTAAGAATGCCCAGCACTCCAGATTGGGTGCAACACGCTCCGAAGCTGCTCCTCCTCTCCTTCCTCCTTGCAAGGCTACGGCACAGGTGGCTGGTAGGGTTTATGAATGGTGTTTGGAATGGCTGAGATGTGTAAAGGTGTGTAGAATTCGTATGGATGGGTGGTGGTGTGCGGCAAGGCTTGGAAATATGTATATATAGCCTGGCAAACCCTAGGGGAATCAGTTTAGGACTTGGACTTAGCAGAAAAATAGGATTAAGGCCCTAGGGTGCGGCATTTAATTTGGAAAAAGAATTGTGGTCCATTTAATTTCTGAAAAGGATTTGTAGAACCCAAATCCACAAGGAAAAGGGCCTAACAATCAGAATCCAAGAGGGAAAAGGCCTGAGAGGTAGGGCACAATAGGATAAGGGCAAGGGAATGCCTTGCAAGGCAAGGAAAAAGGATTCTAGAAGGATTTGGGGCGCCACTTTTATAGGACAAGGGATAGGACTTCTAGAAATCAGGTTTTAAGTCTCCTAAACTGAAATTAAATCTCTTTTGTAGATGAAAATAGGGTAGGATAAGATTAGGATAAGATAAGATAAGGTTTTGACAAGATAAGGATAAGATAAGGTAGTTTGGATAATGTTTTGGATAATTCTCCTTCTTTGTAGCTGATTCCTTATCGTCTTTATCTTTGACTTCTTTCTTCTCTCTTTTTAGCTGATTTCAAGCCTTTGTATCTTCAATTTCGTCCATCAACTTGCCTCCATGCTTGCACTACCCAATCTTGGCCCAAAAATGCTCTAGAATGCTCCAAATTGCTTCTTTTTGCCATTTTGACACTTAGACCCTACAAACACACGAAAATAGCTTAAAATACAAAATTAACTAAGAACTAAGGACATTAATGCATGAAAACAAGCTAACTAAGTCGCATAAATATGCTCCTATCAAAAGGGCAGGAACATTCAGCACCAATCAAGAAGGATGCATTTCGAACCACCAACGAAGAAGGAATTGGAGGGAAGCACAAGGATTGCACAGCCACAACCCTAAAACCTCAAAATCTGGCCGAGAGCACCCCACATACATTTGTTGATAGTGCTGCCACTTCATTGCAGTACATTGGTGAGCCACGTATTCCAATTTCGATTCCAATTTCAACTAATAGGTTGTTACCTTGTATGGTGCAGGTCCACAATCGAATCCAAGCTGGTGGGAATGATTACATTGACTTTAGGATGCTCAACACCCCAATCAGGAAGGATTACTTTCCCCTTCCATTCATAGAGCCATTGTATGAGTATTTTGAGGAGCATGTTGTGGATAATGTACCCCTCCATGCCGTTGGCCCTATTCCAGCTTAAAAGGAGGTATCGTCCGGCTGGAAGACGTTAAAGCAAGCGCTTCTTGGGAGGCAACCCATGTGTTCAAACGAGGACAAGATGGAATTCTAGCTCCAAAAACCAGATTTGCGTTCTTTAAACCCTTCTCTTTACTGCTTTTACTTTGCCATATTTTTCATGCTTATAGTTGTGTTGTTTGCTTGCTTATGTGTGAGTCTATGTCTAAAACATTGAGGACAATGTTTGGTTTAAGTGTGGGGGGGGTAAACAAAGTGTTTTTCATGAAAATTCGTAGGATTTTGTCACTCATCACTTCTAAAGTTGTTCCCCATTGTTTTTAGTGTGTTTTGAAGTGTTTTTATGTGTCTTGAGCAGAAAATCGGAAAAAGAAAGAAAAAAACAAAAAGAGTCGTTTTTGTGTGTTTGTGTCTTAGGGTACCTTCCAACACAATGATGAGGATTTGGTTTTTAATTGCATGACTGTTAAAGAAAGTTACAAACATGGATAGAAGTTTGATATGCTCTTTGGTTTATGCTTAATTGTAGTTGTTGTTTAGGAATTCACATGTAATCACAAAGAAAAAAAATCAGTTTTTGTAACATGCTTGAAGGAAGTAACTCAAACTAACGCTACATCCCTGAGAGAGTTGAGCCTAAAAGTTTATTTGGAGAGTTATTAATCTGTGCATTTCTGTTTTCTAAAGTCGTTGCATGATCTCATCATTCTTTGCTTGGTTGCTACTTAGAATGCGTTTCATCATTTAGTTCCAAATACTAGAACTCATGCCCGTTTCGTTCAAAGCATGAAATTGATTAGCATAACAAATAACAAGATGAAGTTGTTTAGTTTAAACCAAAGCCAAAAAGCCTTCACCCTTTGCATATGTATTGTAGGTTTAAGCCCGTTAAGCCTTGTTTAGCCTAATTTTCTTTGTTAGCCACATTATCCTTACCTAGCCTAGAATAGGACTATCCATACCCTTATTCTTAAAGGATAGTGAAGCATGACTTAGAGGGAATTCCTTTTGATCAATATTATGCAAAAAAACAAGTGTGGGGGAAGGGATTTTCGTGCAAAAGAAGAAGAAAAGAAAAAAAAAAAAAAAAAAAAAGAAATGTGAAAAGAAAAGAAAAGGAAAGAAAAGAAGCTTCAAAATAAGTGAGAAAGAACTCACAAGTGTTGGTTGTTGAAGAAAGGGTCCAAAAGTCTGAATTTGACCCAAAAGTTGTATGAATCTTCCCTTTGTGTTCAAAGTTTGTGGCTGCGCTTCAAAAGGGATTTCTAAGTGTCATATTCATTACTCTGCTCGTTATTGCTTTAAGAACGTTTGTTTTCCTTACCTTTCTTTGTTAGCCAATACCCCTAGCCCCGTTACAACCCTATACTTCTATCTTGAGTGTTGTGTGTTTCAATATGTGGAGTTTGGGATTAGTATGAGCATATGGTATCCCTGGTTCTCGCATCTAAGTAGTGGCATTCCATTCATGAGATCATATATATACATGCTTAATAATTCCAGAAAGTGCCTTCTTTGTTATGACATATGTGAGTACTAGTTTTCTTGTTTACATCAATCTTCTCACATATACCTAGTGTAGGGTGTGTAGTCAGAAATTCTGTGTGAAAATAGAGTGTATATTTTGTGAGGAATTGAGGGATTCTCTAAGGCATGTTACTAGATTCAAAACATTGTTTTAATTGATTAAATGCGAGCTAGTAAGTGATGACTATGATTACGTATGTGCTTAAGGGTAGGGATGGCTAAAATCTATGTAAGTAATGATTTTTAACATGTTATGTTGCATTGGAAATCTTTGAGGTAAATGTTGGAAGGTTTAGGTTGTGTTTTGCTTTGTTTTGTTTTGCTCGAGGACTAGCAAAAGCTAAGTGTGGGGGAATTTGATAGGAGCATATTTATGCGACTTAGTTAGCTTGTTTCCTTGCATTTACTTAGTTAGTTTATGTTTATTAGTCTTTTAAGCTATTTTCGTGTGTTTGTAGGTCTAATTGGCAAAGTTGGCAAGATAGTGCATTTTAGAGCATTTTGGAGCGATTCAGGGCTGAAATTGATTGCATGCATCTGGAGCACAAGGAATGGACGAATTTGAAGTTCAAATGAGGCTAGGAATGTGTTTAAAAGTTGGAGAAACAAATTCAAGTCAAAGAAGATAAAGAATCAGCTACAAACATGGAACATTATCCAAACCAACCTTATCTTATCTTATCCTATCCTAATCTTATCCTATCTTAATTCCAGCTGCAAGGGGGACTCCCTTTCATAATAGGATGCGGAAAACCTATTTTTAGGAGGTCTTTTCCTTCTAGAAACATGCCACAACACTCCTTTCTAGAAGTCCTAAAAATCTGGCGTCCCAAACCTTTCTAGAAGGCCTTTGCCTTACCTTGCACTCTATCCCCTTCCCTCCAATTGCTGCCGCACCTTCCCTATCCTTATTCCTCTTGGATTCTGATTTAATTAGCCTATTCCCTTGTGGATTTGGATTGTGCAAAGCCTTTTCATAAATTAATTGGGCTAAACCCCTTTCCTAATGGATTTAAGCCTTGTGCAGCACCCTAGGGCCCTAATCCTTTATTTCTGCTAAGTCCAAGTCGTAACCTGATTTCCCTAGGGTTTTCTACGCCTATATACACATATTTTGAGGCTTTGCCGAAGGTTACCACCCCCTATACCACACCATAATTCGTAGCCATCACCATCCATACACAGAAACACCCTTTGCCGCAAGAAGGAGAGGATGAGAGCTTTGCCGTGGCTTCCATTGGAGGAGGACCTTGTGCCGCAACAACCTGCAACCATTGGAGACTTCCTGAATTCTTTCTTCCCTTGTTTTAGTTTCAATGTTTATTTCAGATTGCTTTTCAATTGTCATGAACATGTGTAACTAAGTTTTTCTTAGTTAGAGGTGAATTCGAAGCCATGGACATATGTTTAATATGAATTGATTACCTCTAGTTATTGTTTCGTAAAACATAAATGCGATTCACTTATCTGTTTGATTAAAACTTATTCTTGTATGTGGGTTAAGGGTGCACACTTAGTTTGCATGCATGGATCTGATGCTAAAATAGAAGGGAATTTCACCTAATTGTTATGAACTTATGTTTATGAGTAGTAAAGGTTGCTAGTCACAATCGTGTTAAGTGAATCCATGGCAGGAGTATCATCATGCTTTTCATAGTTACGAATGCCTTGTCAATGCTTATGATTTTCATAGAACTTAATGATCTTTGAATGTATCTCTATTATGCGTATTCCATGTAGGGAACTTAATAAGAATAATTTGATTGTCGATGCATTATCCATCCAATTCAATGAATTAAGGAAAATCTGAAAGTTAATTTGTACATTCACGATTAATTTGGGGCATTGTCATTCATGGTTTAAAGAAACAATACTGGAAATCAATTTGTATGCATATGTTTCATGTGTGGAGAAGGATCCTCTAACTAGCTTTTCACCCTTGAATTCACCTTAATTTCGTTTTAACTTACTTTGTTTGCTGCAATTTACTTAGTTTTGTCAAATTCGTCCAAAAACCCCCTCAGTTCTTATTTGTGTTTTAGTTTTGTCAAATTCGTCCAAATCTGTCCCCTTTCAATGTTTTGAGTCTTACTAGTCTAGAATTTGTCCAATTCACTCTCTAGTATCTGTTTTGGGTCTATTTAGCTTAGTTTGTGTGTTTTGAGTCAATTTGGTCATTTTTGAGTCATAAGAGTCTAGTTTAGTGTTTTAGAGTTTAAATTGTGTAGATTAGCATCCCTTCTAATCCCCGTCCTAAAACGATCCCTACTTTCATATACTACGTTGATAGGGTTTTCATTTGAGTGTGAAGTAATTTTCACATCAAATTGCATAATAGAGATAATAGCAAAGATCATTAATTTCTATGAAAATCATAATCATTAATTTCTATGAAAATCATAAGCATTGACAAGGCACTCGTAACTATGAATTGCATGATACTTATGCCAGGAATTTACTTAACACGATTGTGACTAGCAACCTCAACTACTTGTGAATATAAGCTCATAACGATTAGGTGAAAATCCCTTATATTCTAGCATCAAATTCATGCATGCAAACTAAGTTGGCCAACTCATACAACAAACAAGAATAAGTCTTGAATAAAACAATTAAGTAAATTGCATTCACAATTTATGAAATCACAACTGAAAGTAATCAATTCATAATGTAAATATGATCATGGTTTCGAAATTCTCCTCTAGCCAAAAGAAGTTTAGCCTCTCATGTTCACAGCAAAACAAAGAGAAAATAAATTAAACATTGAAAACAAAGGATGGATTACACCTAAAAAAACTCTCCAACAATCCAACGTCTTGAATGCAAGCACATCCAAGGGTCTCCTTCCTTCTCCTTTGCTGCGGCACAAGGTGGCAGTGGTGGTCGAAGTGGTGAATGGTGGTGGTGGATGGATATAGGCGAGTTATGGTGAAGGGTGGATTCCCGAGATCCCTAAAGGGTGCAGCAAAGGGGTATTTATAGGCTTTAGGGTTGAAAGGCAATCAGAAAATAATATGAAAGGTTCAATACTTAGCTATTTTGGTTCCACAATTTAATAGGTAAGAAAGAATCAGAAAATCAAAGAGAATAAGAATGTGAAATTCGGTAGAATATGTAGGACAGATTTAGGAATGTATTTTGAGGCACAAAATAAGTAAGAAAGGCTCCTCCTTGTGCGGCAAGGCATAGAACACAAAGGGAATGTATTTAAGTCACAAAATAGGCAAGAAAGGTTATGGTTTGTGCGGCAAAGGAAGAAACAAAAAGGGGAATGTGTCTTCCTTGCAGATTTGGTCATGAAAAGGCAAGTGAAGCCTCTCCCTTGTGCGGCAAGCTTTGGGACTGATTTAGGGCATGTCTAAGGCTTCTAGAACATGTAATTAAGAGCCCTAACAAATTTTGGAAATTCCTTTGTAGCTAGAACATAGGTGAGATAGGATTAGGAAAGTTCTAAGCCAAGAATAGAAACTTTCAAGAATGGAAACCTCCAAGAATAGAAACTTTCAAATTTAGAAACTTTGGCTTCCAATTCTGAACTCTTTGTTCTTCATTTTCATTTCTTCAATTCTTCCATCTCTTTATTCATTCCTAGCCTCCTTTGATCTTCAATTTCGTCCATCCATTTAGCTCCAAGCATAAGCTAACCATCCAATGCCCAAAACTGCTCCAAAATGCACCAAAATGCACTTCCTTGCTTACTTTGCACTTTAGACCTACAAACACACGAAAATAGCTTAAAATACTAAAATTACTAAGAACTAACAACACAAATGCCAAGAAACAAGCTAACTAAGTTGCATAAATATGCTCCTATCAAATTTCCCCATACTTAGCTTTTGCTAGTCCTCGAGCAAAACGAAACAAACAAAACAAAACCTAGACCTTCCAACATTTATCTTAGGGATTTCCAATGCACGTGACATATTAAAAATCATCACTTACACAGATTTTGGTCATCCTTACCCTTAAGCACATACTTAATTATGGTCACCATTCACTAGCTCGCATTTAATCAATTAAAACAACATTTTGAATATAGTAACATGCCTTAGAGAATCCCTCAATTCCTTACTAGATAGTCACTCAATTTTCACTCAGATTTTCTGACTACACACCCTACACTAGGTATATGTGAGAAGATTGATGTAAACATGAAAACGAACACTCACATATGTTATAGCAAAGAAAGCACTTTTCTGGAATTATTAATCAACATGTATACGATCTCATGAATGGAATGCCACTACTTAGATGCGAGAACCAGTGATGCCATATGCTCATACCAATTCCAAACTCCACATATTGAAACACACAACACCCAAGATTGAAGTTAAAGGGTTGTAACAGGGCTAAGGGTGTTGGGTAAGAAAGAAAGGATATGGAAAACAAAGGTTCTTAAAGAAATAGCAAGCAAAGCAATAAAACCAACACCTAGAATTCAATTTTGAATGCAGAAATCAACTTTAACACAAAAAGGGAAGATTTACACATTCTAGGGCCGAATTTTGATGTTTTGGACCCTTCCTTCAACAATCAACACTTTTGAGCTCATTCTCACTTATTTTTCAACTGCTTTTCATTCTTTTCACAACTTTTTCTTTTTCTTTTTATTTTTCCACGAATTTTTCTTTTTATTTTGGCACACAAACACACACAAATCCCTTCTCCCACACTTGTTTTTCTGCGAAAGGACAATCAAAAGGAATTCATTTTAAGTCATGCTTAACTATCCTTTAAAAACAAGGGTATGGATAGTCCTAAACTAGGATTGGTAAGGATAATGTGGTTAACAAGAAACATAGGCTAAACAAGGCTCAAAAGGGGTTAAACCTACAAAACATATGACAAAAGGGATTCGGCTATTTGGCTGCGGTGGTTCACTAAACAACTTCATCTTAATCATGTGTTATGCAAATCAATGTCATGCTTTGAATGGAACGGGCATGAGTTCTAGTATTTGGAACTAAATGATGAAACACCTTCTAAGTAGTATCCAAGCAAAGAATAATGAGATCATGCAAAGAATTTAGAAAACAAAGAATCACAGATTAATAACTCTCCAAAGAACGTTTTAGGCTCAAGTCTCACAGGGATGTAGCGTTAGTTTGAGTTTCTTCCTTCAAGCATGTTACAAAAACTGATTTTATCCTTTTGTGATCAAATGTGAATTCGTAAGCAACCACTATAACCAAGCACAAACCAAAAACATATCAAACTTCCATCTATGTTCGTAACTTTCTTTAACAGTCATGCAATTAAAAACCAAATCCTCATCATTGTGTTGGAAGGTACCTAAGACACAAACACACCAAAACAACACAAAAACAACCCTTTTTGGTATTTTCAAAACTGTTTTTTTCAAATTTTTATCAAATTTTCGGATTTTTACTTCAAAACACACAAAAGCACTCTAAAATAGCTTAAAAACACTTAAAAACAGTGAGAAACAACCTTAGAAGTAATGGGTCATAGAATCCCACGAATTTGCATCAAAAACACTTTGTTACCCCCCCCCACACTTAAATCAAACATTGTCCTCAATGTTTCAAGCATAAACTCAGAAAACAAACAAACAACCAACAAAGCAAAATGAAGGCAGTAAAGAGAAGGGTTTAGGAACGCAAATCTGATTGTGGGGCGATTCCTAGGTCTCCCTTCTTATTCGAATGCATGGGTTTATCTTTGAATGGATGGTGATACTTGAAATGATCCGACAATGGTCTAGATTCTAGTGTAGGTGCCTGAATCATCAAAATCAGCAAGTTAGTAGAAAACGTAATTGAAATTGGAGAAGATGACTTACTTGCTTTGTCCGACAAGAACTCAATGACAAACACCACGTCCGTGAACGTTTCAAGAATGTTGCATTTGGCCAGATTTACTATGATGGTTGTGACTTGTCCCGTGTCATTACACTCAACTTCTTTAGGCTTTGTTGTCTCATATATGTCCTCTTTGATGAATTCTTGGTATTCTCTAGCCACTTCCTTCTCTTGAATCCTTCTTCTTGATGTACAAAGTTCTTCAAAGAAATCAACACATTCTGGAACTTGATTTGGTGTACCAAGAATTGAGATAGTACTTTGCACCTTTGGCAAGGTTTCCATGATGTCTTTTTCACTCTCTTCTTTCTTGGGAATAAAAAACCTACGAGGAAAAGGGACGTTTGGAGGAATAACATTAGAATTAAATGAATTTGGGACGTCCTTACTTGTGGTGGGTGGTTTAGAGAGCTTAGGGGGCTGCAACAAGGGTTGTTCTATCCTTGCCGTGTTTATGTCTTCTTCCTCCTCCTCAATCAGCAGCTCCTCATCCACTTCTAGGCTATGTTTGGATGTTTTTAGGTCAGCTCCAACCTTCATAGCACTTCCCAAAGTGATTTCATCATGGATTTCAAAATCTTCCTTCAAATTTTCAATAGTTGAGTTGGAGAGTTCACTTTGCTTTTGAATTTGTGCCATGAACTCCATAATCTCTCCCATTTGATTCTTCAATTCGCTCATCCTTTGGTCTTGATTCTCTGCTTCCTATGTCAAAGAGGTGAGTAATTGAACAATTTGGTCATTATCCATTGACATACCTGAATTTATTTGGGAAAATTGTGGTGGAGGCTGTGATGGTGCATATGGCCATTGATAGAACTCCTCAGATGGCTGTGAGTATTTTTCTTGTTGTGAGCCCTGCGTCAAAGAGGTTAGTACATCAAGAATTTCATCATAACTCATGGGCATACTTGAATTCGATTGGAATTGTTGTGGGGAAGGCGGTGGTGGCTGCATAGGTCTTGAATAGAACTCCTCTTCTTGCTGCCAATATCCACCTTGTTGGAAATGTTGAGGTTCTCCCCACATGTAATCTAAATAATCTTTCCAATCCGAATTGTAAGCGTTGGAAAACATGTTGTCCCATGATTGGCTATGGCCTTGATAACCCCAAGCATCTTCATTCACAACGAATTGAGAACATTGATGAGTTGGATATCCTTGCCCATAGGACACACCACATGTAGGGACACTTTGCATTGTGGTCCTTTCGGCATATTGTGACAATTGAGAAGTAAGTTTCACCAATTGAGCTTGAATGGTAGCAAAATCCATGTCTTACTTCTCTGGTATCTGAAATCAAGGAAACAAAACTAAATCAAATATCAAAAGTAAAAATAAAAGACACAACAGAAACAAAGTCAGCAACTAAAACGAAAATATAAGAAAAAGAAACAAAAAGAAACAACAGGGGATTAGCAAAGTTGCTAATCCCCGGCAATGGCGCCAAAAATTTGATGCGAAATATATAAGCACACAAATTAAACCCTCTTTTGACAATTGTAGTATATGTATAAGTAGGGATCTTTCTGGACTGGGGATTAGAAGGGATTGCTAATCTAAACTAAACTGACTTTAAAACACAAAAAAAAAAACACTTAACTAGACTCTATAGACTCAATACAAACTAAAAATACTCAAAACTAACTAGAAAGACTGAAAACAGCACAAAACAATGAAATAGACTCAAAACTGACTCTAGGGAGTTATTTGGATGAAAATTAACTTGAACTTGACTCAAAACACTTAAAAATACAAATTGGACAGATTCTAACCTAATTAACACAACAAAGTAAAGGGGGATTGTGTTTTGGACGAAAATAAAGTAAAACAAAATAGAAACTAGAACTAGATAGATTTGCACAAAATTAGGTGTTTTGGATGGATGATGGACTAGCTAGAGGGTCTTTCTCCACACATGACACACTTGCATACAAATCGATTTCCAATTGCTTTTCAATAAACCATGAATTCTCAACGCCCCAGATTAATCATGAATTGCACTAATTAACCCTTAGATTTTCCTAATTTCATTGAATTGGATGATTGCATACAACAACCCAAAGCATTCTCCACAAGTTCCCTACATGAATTGCATAATAGAGATACGAGCAAAGATCATTAAGTTCTATGAAAATCATAAGCATTGACAAGGCACTCGTAACTATGAATTGCATGATACTTATGCCAGGAATTTACTTAACACGATTGAGACTAGCAACCCCTACTACTTGTGAATATCAGCTCATAACGATTAGGTGAAAATCCCTTATATTCTAGCATCAAATTCATGCATGCAAACTAAGTTGGCCACCTCAATCAACATACAAGAATAAGTTTTGAATAAAATAGTTAAGTAAATTGCATTCACAATTTATGAAATCACAACTGAAAGTAATCAATTCATAATGTAAATATGATCATGGTTTCGAAATTCTTCTCTAGCCAAAAGAAGTTTAGCCTCTCATGTTCACAGCAAAACAAAGAGAAAATAAATTAAACATTGAAAACAAAGGATGGATTACACCTAAAAAAATGCTCTAACAATCCAACGTCTTGAATGCAAGCATGTCTAAGGGTCTCATTCCTTCTCCTTTGCTGCGGCACAAGGTGGCAGTGGTGGTCGAAGTGGTGAATGGTGGTGGTGGATGGATATAGGTGAGTTATGGTGAAGGGTGGATTCCCGAGAGCCCTAAAGGGTGCGGCAAAGGGGTATTTATAGGCTTTAGGGTTGAAAAGCAATCAGAAAATAATAGGAAAGGTTCAATACTTAGCTAGTTTGGTTCCACAATTTAATAGGTAAGACAGAATCAGAAAATCAAAGAGAATAAGAATGTGAAATTCGGCAGAATATGTAGGACAGATTTAGGAATGTGTTTTGAGGCACAAAATAAGTAAGAAAGGCCCCTCCTTGTGCGGCAAGGCATAGAACACAAAGGGAATGTGTTTAAGTCACAAAATAGGCAAGAAAGGTTATGGTTTGTGCGGCAAAGGAAGAAACAAAAGGGGAATGTGTCTTCCTTGCAGATTTGGTCAAGAAAAGGCAAATGAAGCCTCTCCCTTGTGCGGCAAGCTTTAGGACTGATTTAGGGCATGTCTAAGGCTTCTAGAACATGTAATTAAGAGCCCTAACAAGTTTTGGAAACTCCTTTATAGCTGGAACATAGGTGAGATAGGATTAGGAATGTTCTAAGCCAAGAATAGAAACTTTCAAGAATGGAAACCTCAAAGAATAGAAACTTTCAAATTTAGAAACTTTGGCTTCCAATTCTGAACTCTTTGTTCTTCATTTTCATTTCTTCAACTCTTCCATCTCATTATTCATTCCTAGCCTCCTTTGATCTTCAATTTCGTCCATCCATTTAGCTCCAAGCATAAGCTAACCATCCAATGCCCAAAACTGCTCCAAAATGCACCAAAATGCACTTCCTTGCTTACTTTGCACTTTAGACCTACAAACACACGAAAATAGCATAAAATACTAAAATTACTAAGAACTAACAACACAAATGCCAAGAAACAAGCTAACTAAGTTACATAAATATGCTCCTATCAGTTTCTGACAATGGCGATAGAGGAACCAAATCAACATCTACGATTGCACAATTGTGTATCATCCCCGTTGTGTAAACATAATTACTGTTTACTGCAGTAAAAGACGTTATCTGCTCTTGAAATGCTTTCGGCCTGTCCTATTTCATTTTAGTTAGGAACTCACGAGCATTAGGTTAATGTTATTTACGAATGAGTAAGAATCGTTCGAGTGGTTATAATCACTTCCTCTGTATGAATGCAGTTGGGAAATATCATCATACACTCTCGGTACAAGGTATCTTGTACATGTAGAGATTATGATGATGTTTTGATGGTTATAGATCGACTTGACAAGTCAACTCACTTCCGTTGGTGCAGATGGACAACATTTTAGATCTCTTGGTAAATTGCTCATTCTTGAATTTATCGGGTTTTATGGCATTTTGATCAACATCTACGTTGACCATGATGCCATAGCCACTTCTTTGTGCTATAAGACATTCTAGTCAACTTTGGGTACGTGTCTACTCCACTGCAGTTTGTATTATTTCGAAGGCAGGTAGACTGTTCAAAAGAATTGCTCGGATATTGAAATCTAGTTGTGATCATTAATTCTTCAATCACCCGAAAAATACTCAGTGGAATGGATCGTTACCATTGGTGATTGAATATTCTGGAAGTTGCTTTTGTAGTGTGATGGCATGCAAAACACTTAGATATCTTGAACTCTAAATTTGACGGACTTATTTGACCCTCAAATTCTTGATTGCTCTTCTTGGCGTAGTTTTGCTAAACTCGAGGGAAATTCAATATGAACCTGCTCACTATGGCGTTATGAACTGCATTGTTTGGTTATATGGTGTGTGTGTCACTACTATATCTCATCGTGACACGTGTTTCATTTCCAAGCCTTGGGAAGTCTTTTTGGAAGCCAGGAGTATAAAGTTGTTATTTATTACCACACTTCGCCTCAGACTAACGACTTGTTTGAAGGGACTATCCAAACTTTAGTGGACGTATTTCATTTTGTCCATTCTACAATTAGCATGGTTGTAACACATAGTTATCTTTATTTTAGTTGCTTGTAACTACGGTTACAATTTTGGTTTTGAGTATGACACTGTTTGAGACGTTCGATGAATACTTTATGCATGGTACATGATTGACGGAAGAGTATTATGAACAGGAATTCGAATGATCGAGATTACGATATAGAAAAATTGTATAATATTGATGATGTTACCCGAGAGGGTAGTGCGTGAGCACGATTGAGGCTTTGTTCAGACGATGTATGTGTATTTCCCAATGGGGGGCATGATGGTAATGAAGGAAAAATTTGTCCTAGCTAAGAACATGTGAGAACATTTGAACACACAAGCAAACTAATAACACTTTAAATTAGACATGCATTTAAATTAGGCATGCATTCAAAAACAATTCTAAAACCCATACTTTCGAAGCCTAGTGAACGGTGAACCAAAAGACTCTTTAACAAATTAAAGAAAAGAGAGAGTTTGAGTTTCATTACCTTTGAAGCTCATCCTTGTTGACACAAGGGATTCACCCAAGTGGAGGGCCTTCAAGTCACCTCCTTTGCTCCTTGGATGGTTGCTTCTTTGCTTCTCCTTTGCTCCTTGAGGATTTGAGGAGAGGAACTCCAAGAACACCAAAAGTTTGGTGTCTCTTGATAAGAGCATATTTATGGGACTTAGTTAGCTTGTTTTCTTGCATTTATGTTGTTATTTCTTAGTTATTTATGTATTTTAAGCTATTTTCGTGTGTTTGTAGGTCCAAAGGGCTAAAGTGACAAAAATGTGCATTTTTGTGCATTTCGGAGCAGTTTTGAGCTTGGAATGGATATTACATGCTTGGAGCAAGGTGGATGGACGAAATTGAAGACCAAAAGAGGCTAGAAGTCAAGAGAAATTAGAATGGAAGCTTGGAAGACAAAGAAAGACACAATTTAACCATTCCCTACAAAGGTGGCGCCTTGTCCCCTTTGTGTTCCCTCCTTGTCTCCTCCTTGTGCAGCAATTCCCCTTGCCATGTTTCCTTATTCCTAAACCATGTAAAACCTTTCCCTTTCCTTCTAGGATGGAGCCGCACCACCCTAAGCCATTCTTCTTCCTTGCCGCGCAAGGAAGGGTTATTTCCTTCCCCTTTTTGGTTCTGCCGCATATCCTATCCTTTTTCCCTTAGGATTCTGATTTTATTTCCCTTTTTTCTAGTGGATTTGAATTAATTTCTATTAACCAAAATAAGTTAGGTTTTTGATTTCCAAAAACCACTAAGTAAACCTTCTTTGCCGCAGCCTTGGATAATCATTCACTCATATACACAACCTAAAACACTCTCTGCCGCAGCCATCATCCCATTCCTTCAACCATTCAGCCTTCTATCCACACTCTCATACAATTCACCACTCAAACCATCAACCATACCTTGTGCTGCAACAAAGAGGAAGGAGGAGAAACCTTGGACCTGCTTGCCATTCGAGTTAGGATTGCTAGAACGTTTTTAGGTGTAATCTTTCTTTTGTTTTCAATGTTTAAGTTTAATAATCATTGTTTTGCGAACATGAGGAACTAAACCCCTCTTAGCTAGGGGGAATTCGAAACAATGATTATACTTGCAATATGATTTGATTAGTTCCAGTTGTGATTTCCTAAAGTGTGAATGCAATTTGCTTAACTGTTTTATTCAAAACTTATTCTTGAATGTTGATTAAGGATGCATACTTAGTTTGCATGCATGAATCTGGTGCTAGAATATAAGGGAGTGTCACATAATCGTTACAAACTTATATTCACAAGTAGTGAAGGTCGCAAGTCACGATCGTGTTAAGTTAAATTCCTGGCATGAGTATCATGATGTCATAATTACGAATGCTTTGTCAATGCTTATGATTTTCATAAAGCTTAATGATCTTTGATTGTATCTCTATTATGATGTGCATGTAGGGGACTATTGAAGAATAATTTGGGTTGAGGATGCGTATTCCATCCAATTCAATGACTTAAGGAAAATCTGAGGGTTAATTAGTGATGGCACGGTTAATCTGGGGTATTGTCATTCATGGTTTATTGAAAAAGCAACTGGAGATCGATTTGTATGCAAGTGTGTCATGTGTGGAGAAGAACCCTCTAGCTAGCCCATCATCCATCCAAAACACCCAATTTCGTGCAAATCTGTCTAGTTTTACTTTAAATTCATCCAAAACCCGATCCCTTTTACTTTATTTTGTCAATTAGGTTAGAATCTGTCTAAACTTGTGTTTTTAAGTGTTTTGAGTCACGTTAAAATCAATTTTCGTTCAAAGTTGTTCCTAGTGTTTAGATTGAGTCTATTTGGTTGTTTTAAGCTGTTTTGAGTCATTCTAGCAAGTTTTGAGTCTTTTCAGTTTGTTTTGAGTTCTTTGAGTCTAGTTACGTGTTTTTAGCCTAGTTTTGTGTTTTTGAGTCAGTTTAGAGTAGATTAGCAATCCCTTATAATCCCTGGCCTAGAACGATCCCTACTTGCATATATACTACAAATGTCAAAAAGAGGGTTTAATTCATGTGCTTATATATTTCACATCATCTTTACGTCTCCGCACCAAGGATGAGGTGTGAAGATGAAATTCATGACTTAGAGGAAGGAAGATTGCTAACTATTTTTCTCTACGTGTGGCCGGCCTTTTTGGAAGACAAAAAGAGAGAGTTTTGCTCTTTTGCTTCAAAGAAAAAAAACCCCCATGTGGTAAAGCTATAAAGTTCCTTTTATAGCACCTCACATTTGAGTGGCAAACTTACAATTATGCCAAGTTCACTACCACTCACCCTATTGAAGGAAAAATTTTGTCCTAGCGAAGAACATGTAAGAACATTTGAACACATATGGAAACTAATAACACTTTAAAGTAGGCATGCATTCAAAAATAATTCTAAAACCCATGACTTTCAAAGCCTAGTGAATGGTGAACCACCAGACTCTTTAACAACATTAAAGAGAAGGAAGGATTTTAAGATTCATTACCCTTGAAGCTCATCCTTGTTTACACAAGGGATTCACCCAAGTGGAGGGCCTTCAAGTCACCTCCTGGCTCCTTGGATCTTCCTTGTGATTTTCTTCCTTTTGATACTCCTTTGCTCCTCGAGGATGTGAGCAAAGGATCTCCAAGAACACCAAAGGTTTGGTGTCTCTAAGTCTCCACACCAAGGATGAGGTGTGAAGATGAAATGGATAACTTAGAGACGAAAAGATTGCTAGCTATCTCTTCCCTAAGTGGCCGGCCTGTCTTAGAGAAAAAGAGAGAAAATGTTTCTCTTCTGTGCCTCAAGAAAACCCTAATGAGGTAAAAGCTATAAAGATGCTTTTATACCACCTCACGTGTGAATGGCAAACTTGCAATTAACCCAAGTTTGATACCCCTCACCCTAGGCTGGTTTTGACTTTGTTTTTAGGTCAATTTCCATTTAGTTTTAGTTGTCACACAACCTAAACTCAGTGGGCCTTGTGGACCAAAAACCCTTTTGGGCCCCGAAACCCAAAACCAACTTAAAAGCCCAATACGAACCTTTTGTAAGATTAATTAACTAATTAATTAATCTTGACCATTCTAAATTAAACTATTAATTGCTTATCCATCTCATTTATATTTCTTCACTTTCATCCTTACTCGGTGTACGATCCATTAGGTTCCAATTAGCGAGGCAGTGGGCGATTATTACTCTTAACGATCGATTGTGAATTGAAACTACATTACAATTCTCCCTTTGATGAAAATTAGTGTTTGCTAATCCTCAGGGCTTCCACAAACCATGAGTGACACCTAGCAGTATGTCATGGCTACCCAAGCTAAGTAGAAGTGGTTGGAGAACCTATCCAGTTACAATTACAATGCAATACGATCCTTCTCTAATACAATACTTTTAATCACATTGTTTGAGTGATAGTTTGTTTCATGTCTACTATCCAATGTGACACTTCTCAATATGATTCAATTGAATAATGATTTGGAACATTCTTCCTAAGTCATAAGCACACATATTCTCCAGCCACTTCTTTCTCTTGAATCATTCTTCTTGATGTACAAAGTTCTTTGCAATTCAACACAATCTGGAACTTGATTTGTTGCACCAAGAATTGGAATATCACTTTGCACCTTTAGGAAGGCTTCCACGATGTCTTTTTCACTTTCTTCGTCCTTGGAAATCATGAACCTACGAGGAAAAGGGACATTTGGTGGAATGGGGTTAGAATGAATTGAGTTTGGAACGATATTACCAGAGTTGGACGGCCTAGGGACTCTAGGGGGCTACGGCAAGGGTTGTTCTACCCTTGCCGTAGGTGTGGCCTCCTCATCTTCTTCTAGCAGCAGCAATTCATCCACGTTCGAGCTGTGTTTGGACGGTTCTGGGTCAGCTTCAACCTCCTTATTACTTCCTAAGGTGATGGCTTCAGTGATTTCAAAATCTCCCATTGAATTTACAATGTTTGAGCTGGAGATTTCACTTTGTTCTTGAATTTGTACCATGAATTTCGCTATCTACCCAATCTGCTTTTCCAAATGGTCCACCCTTTTGTCTTGATTGTGCATCGCTTTGTTTTGATTTTCTTGTCCCTGAGACAAATTGGTAAGTAACTTAATCAACATGTCATTATCCAAAGACGTTCCTGAATTGTTTTGGGCAGGTTGTTGTTGGGACTGTGTTGATGCGTATTGCTTTGTATAGAACTCCTCAGATGGCTACAAATATTCTTCTTGTTGTGAGCCCTGTGTCAAAGAAGTTAGTACATCAAGAATTTCATCATAATTCATGGACATACTTGAATTCGATTGGAATTGTTGTGGGGGAAGCTGTGGTGGCTGCATAGGTTTTGAATAGAACTCCACATCTTGCTGCCAATATCCACCTTGTTGAACTTGTGGAGGTTTCTCCCACCTATAATCTGAATAATTTCTCCAATCGGAATTGTAAGCGTTGGAAAACATGTTGTCCCTTGATTGGTTATGGCCTTGATAACCCCAAGCACCTCCATTCGCAATGAATTGATGAGTTTGATGTCCTTGCCCATAGGGTACATCAAATGTAGGGGCAGTGTGCATTGAAGTTCTTTTGGCAATCTGTGACAATTTAGAAGTAAGATTCGCCAATTGAGCTTGAATGTTAGCAAAATCCATGTCTTACTACTCTAGTACCTGAAATCAAAGAATTAAAATTAAATCAACTATCAAAAGTAAAAGACACAGACAAAAACACAAACAGAAACAAAGTCAGCAACTAAAACAAAAGACACGAAAAAGAAACAATGGAGGTTAGCGAAGTTGCTAATCCCCGGTAATGACGCCAAAAATTTGATGTGAAATATATAAGCACACAAATTAAACCCTCTTTTTGACAACTGTAGTATATATGCAAGTAGGCATCATTCTAGGCCGGGGATTATGAGGGATTGCTAATCTACTCTAAACTGACTTAACAATACAAAAAAAAAACTTAAAAACACTTAACAAGACTCACAAGACTCAAAACAAACTTAAAAGACTCAAAATAGCTTAAAACAACCAAAAAGACTCAAAACAGACACTAGCGAATTATTTGGACGAATTCTAGACTGGACAGATTTAAACACACTTCTAACTAATCTAACACAATTAATTAAAGGGGGATTGGGTTTTGGACGAATTTAAAGTAAAACAAGTCAGAAACTAAAACTAGACAGATTTGCAGGAAATTGGGTGTTTTGGATGGATGATGGGCTAGCTAGAGGGTCCTTCTTCACACATGACACTTGCATACAAATTGATCTCCAGTTGCTTTTTCAATAAACCATGAACCTCAATGCCCCAGATTAACCGTGATGCACTAATTAACCCTCAAATTTTCCTTAAGTCATTGAATTGGATGGACAACGCATTCGACAACCAAATTATTCTTCACAAGTCCCCTATATGAATTGCATAATAGAGAAACAAGCAAAGATCATTAAGCTTCATGAAAATCTTAAGCATTGACAAAGCACTCGTAACTATGAACTGCATGATACTTATGCTAGGAATTTACTTAACGCGATCATGACCAGCGTCCTTCACTAGTTGTGAATTTAAGTTTGTAACAATTATGTGAAACTCCCTTATATTCTAGCACCAGATTCCTGCATGCAAACTAAGTATGCATCCTTAATCAACATTCAAGAATAAGTTTTGAATAAAACAGTTAAGCAAATTGCATTCACACTTTATGAAATCACAACTGGAATTAATCAAATCATATTGCAAGTATAATCATGGTTTCGAATTCCCCCTAGCTAAGAGGGGTTTAGTTCCTCATGTTCGCAAAACCAAGATTATTAAACTTGAACATTGAAAACAAAAGAAAGATTACACCTAAAAACATTCCAGCAATCCTAACTATTATGGCAAGCATGTCCAAGGTCTCTCCTCCATCCTCTTTGCTGTGGCACAAGGTTTGGGTGAAGGTTTTAGTGGTGAATTGTGGTGGTGGATGGATGTAGGTGAGTTATGGTGAAGGATGGAGGTTGGTTTTTGCGGCAGAAAGTATTTGTGTATTTATAGGGTGAATGGACATGGCTTGGTTTAAGAAAGAATTAAAACTTACCTATTTTAGTCCCACAATTAAAAAGGATAAGTAACAATTAGAAATTAAAGAGAAAATAGGAAAGGGATATGCGGCAGGATCTTTAGAGAAAGGGAAAGTGGTTTATGGCAAAAAATAGGAAAGGGAATGTGACTTGCAACACAAAATAGGAAAGGAAAGGATCTCCCTTGTGCGGCAAGGAAGGGAAAGGACTTAGGAGGTGCGGCAAAGGGTTTAGGGAAGTCCTAAGACTTCTAGAACAATTAATTAAGTGTCCTAAAATATTTAGGAACCCTCCTTGCAGCTGGAAATTAGGTAAATTCGGATTAGGACCAAATCAAGAAACTTGGCTAACATTCCTTCTTCTAAACTGATTCTTTTCTTCAAAATCTTTGACTTAAGTCTTCAAGCACATTCCCAATCCTTCTTGAACATCAATTTCGTCCATCCACCTTGCTCCAAGCATGTGCTATCCATTCCAAGCCCAAAACTGCTCCAAAAGGCACCAAAAATACACTTTCTTGCCACTTTAGCCCTTTGGACCTACAAACAGACGAAAATAGCTTAAAATACTAAAATAACTAAGAACTAACAACCTAAATGCAAGGAAACAAGTTAACCAAGTCGTATAAATATGCTCCTATCATGCCTCAGGTCAAAGGACTACTTTGCATATTGCAACTTACGAGTTCTTACATGACATGTATGTTTGAACTCTCTTTTGATCGTTGTTCAGTGTACCCGATTACCTTTTGAGCACCTATGTGTTTGTCTCAATGTCTAACACTAAATGACTTGAGACTAGTCATACTCACACTTGAGTTAACATAACACATACTAACCTTAGCGGATTGTCAATGCTCAATTGGCAATCCTATGGCTTGGAACGTTTTAGGAATGATCACAAGAGAAAGGTCTCGTTAATCTAACTTACTTAAATCACTTCTCTCTTAGATTAAATACATTCCTTGGATTCCCTTATTGCTTAAATACATGATTGATAGGAGTATATTTATGCAACTTAGTTAGCTTATTTTCTTGCATTTATGTTGTTAGTTTCTAGTTATTTATGTATTTTAAGCTATTTTCGTGTGTTTGTAGGTTCAAAGTGCTAAAGTGGCAAGAAAGTGCATTTTGGTGCCTTTTGGAGTAGTTTTGGGCTTGGAATGGATAGCATATGCTTGGAGCAAAGTGGGTGGACGAAATTGAAGATCTAAAGAGGCTAGGAGTCCTAAATACATTCCTAATTCACCTATATCCATTTTCTTGGAGGATTTGGAGTCCTAAATACATTCCTAATTCACCTCAGCCGTGCTCCTTCCTTCCCCTATATAAAAGAGCCTTGCCGCACATCAAAAGGCTCCCGGGGACCACTCTACACACTTTCTGCCGAAAATCGACCATCCACCATCCACCCTTCACCATAACTCACCTATATCCATTCACCACCATAAATCACCACTCAAACCATCACCCAACCCTTGTGCCGCAACAAAGAGAAGGAGGAGGACCCTTGGAGTGCTTGCTATTCAAGTTTGGATTGCTGGATCATTCTTAGGTGTAATCTGTCCTTTGTTTTCAATGTTTAAGTTCAATAATCTTTGTTTTGCTGTGAACATGAGAGGCTAAACCCCTCTTAGCTAGGGGGAATTTCAAAGCCATGAACATATTTGCAATATGAATTGATTAATTCCAGTTGTGATTTCATAAAGTGTGAATACAATTTGCTTAACTGTTTTATTCAAAACTTATTCTTGTATGTTGATTAAGGAGGCCTACTTAGTTTGCATGCTTGAATTTGATGCTAGAATATAAGGGAGTTTCACATAATCGTTACAAACTTATATTCACAAGTAGTGATGGTTGCTGGTCACGATCGCGTTAAGTTAAATTCCTAGCATGGGTATCATGATGTCATAGTTACGAATGTTGTGTCAATGCTTATGATTTTTATAGAACGTAATGATCTTTGATTGTGTCTCTATTATGATGTGCATGTAGGGAACTTTTGAAGAATGCTTTGGGTTGTCGAATGATGTCATAGTTACGAATGCTTTGTCAATGCTTATGATTTTTATAGAACGTAATGATCTTTGATTGTATCTCTATTACGATTTGCATGTAAGGAACTTTTGAAGAATGCTTTAGGTTGTCGAATGATGTCCATCCAATCCAATAACTAAGGGAAAATCTGAGGGTTAATTAGTGATGGCACGGTTAATATGGGGCATTGTCATTCATGGTTTATTGAAAAAGCAACTGGAGATCGATTTGTACGCAAGTGTGTCATGTGTGGAGAAGAACCCTCTAGCTAGCCCATCATCCATCCAATTCACCAAATTCGTCCAAAACCCAATCCCCCTTTAATTAAGTGTGTTAGATTAGTTAGAAGTGTGTTTAAATCTGTTCAATTTAGTGTTTTGAGTCTTACTAGTCTTAAATTCCTCCAAATAACTCCCTAGTGTCTGTTTTGAGTCTTTTTGGTTGTTTTAAACTATTTTGAGTCTTTTAGTTTGTTTTGAGTCTTGTGAGTCTTGTTAAGTGTTTTTAAGTCTTATTTTGTGTTTTTAAGTCAGTTTAGAGTAGATTAGCAATCCCTCCTAATCCCTGGCCTAGAACGATCCCTACTTGCATCTTTACTACAACTGTTAACAAGAGGGTTTAATTTGTGTGCTGTTTTACATCGCATCAATGATACAATAAATAGTGATTAACAATAAGTTTTGCCCTTCATTAAACATATAATAGTTCAATACAATAAGTATTCCAAAAGCTATTACATCGAATGAGTGGCTTTGTGGGCATATTTCCAACAATCTCCCACTTGCACTCAATGCCACCTTCCCATGTATCTAATACCTATCTTTTCGATATGGTGGTCAAGTTGGATATGAGACATTGGCTTCGTCAGTGGATCTGATACGTTATCGGCTGAGGCAACTTTGAGGATGTTGACTTTCCCCTCGGCATCATATCTTCTAATGATATTAAAGCGTTTGTCAAAATGCTTGTTCTTTTAATGAGCCTTGGGTTCCTTGGCTTGAGCTATCGCCCCACTAATATCATGGTACAAAGTTACTGGTGATGTAATGGTTGGAACCACTCCAAGTTCAGTAATGAACTTCTTCATCCAGAACGCTCTTTGCCGGCTTCAGTTGCAGCGACATATTCTGCCTCTATTGTGGAATCAACAATTACATCTTGTTTCTTGTTTTTCCAGCTGACAGCCCCACAATTCAGAATGAATACATATCCGGAGTTGGAACTTCTATCATTGACGTCAGATTGGAAATATGCGTCTTTATAGGGTTCCATTCGCAACTCTGTCGCTCCTCCATAAATGAGGAACATGTCCTTAGTTCTTCTTAAGTACTTAAGGACCGTCTTGATAGCTGCCCAGTGTTCTGATCCTAGGTTAGATTGATATCGACTAGTAATGCTCACAGCATATGCGATATCAGGCCTTGTGCATATCATGGCATACGTGAGACTTTATATGGCAGAAGCATAAGGAATAGCATTCATCTGCCGTATTTCTTTAGGAGTCTTAGGTCCCATGGATTTAGAAAGGTGAATTCCATGTCTCACAGGAAGAAAACCTTTCTTAGATTGTTCCATCTGGAACCTACTTAGCACCTTATCTATGTACACAGATTGGGATAATCCAATTAATTTTCTAGATCTATCACGATAGAGCTTTATCCCAAGCACATAAGATGCATCTCCCAAATCTTTCATGTGGAAGGTTTTGGACAACCACACTTTTACAGAAGAAAATACTGCAGTGTCATTCCCGAATAGTAATATGTCATCTACATATAACACTAGGAATGCAACTGCATCCCCAATGACCTTTTGATAAACATAATTGTCATCTTCATTTTGAGTAAAACCAAACGATTTGATTTCAGTGTCAAAACAAATATTCCAGCTCCTGGAGGCTTGCTTAAGTCCATAAATGGACTTCTGAAGCTTACATACCTTAGTCTTTTCAGACTTGAGTCATATAAAGCTCTTCCTCTAGGTAGCCATTCAGAAAGGTCACCTTTATGTCCATTTGCCATATCTCATAATCACGGTACACAACTATAGCAAGCAAAATCCGAATGGACTTAATCATGGCTACATGAGAGAAGGTTTCTTTATAGTCAATCCATTCCCGTTGCCTGTAACCCTTGGCTACTAGTCTAGCCTTATAAGTCTCCATGTTCCCATTAGTGCCTATGTTCCTCTTGAAAACCCATTTGTTTCCAACAGGTACTATACCTTCTGGAGGTCTCTTTGAATCAATGTCGAACATTGCTTCAGTGTAGTCTCTAAGGTCCTCCTTTGTGTCATTGTCACCTAGAATGCGCAATTCCCCAAAGTCATTATCCAAGCCATACCTTTGAGGTGGCCTGCTAACCCTTTTGAGATCTACATGGAGCTAGGGGTTCAGGAACATGGTTATTCGTCTGCTAAATACTTGTTTGTGGTTCATTAGGAATTTTCTTTAATTCTATCGTTTTCTTGCTACTTCTATTGAGAACGAATTCGTCCTCAAGGAACATAGCTGTTCTGGCGACAAAGACTTTCTGGTCATCAGGATGGTAGAATTCGTATCCCAAAGTCTGTTTGGAATACGCCACAAAATAACACTTAACAGACCTTGCTTCAAGCTTGTCTGCTTCAAGCCTTTTTACGTAAGCCGAACAACCCCAAATCTTAATATGATTAAGATTTGTTCTTTTGCCATGCCATATCTCATATGGCGTTTATGGATCTGACTTGGAAGGCACCCTATTTAGCAAATAAGCTTATGTTTGTAATGCATATCCCCATAATGAAACTGGTAGGTCAGCGGAACTCATCATAGAACAAACCATGTTCATCAAGGTTCGATTTCTCCGTTCAGAAACTTCGTTATGTTGAGGAGTTCCTGGTAGAGTCCAATGTGATACTATTCCACACTTCTTGAGGTAGTCTAGGAATTCATTACTCAGATATTCACCCCCTCGATTCGATCTTAGGGTCTTTATCTGTTTCCCAGTTTGGTTCTCCACTTCATTCTTGAACTCTTTGAACTTTTCAAAGGATTCTGACTTGTATTTCATAAGATACACATAGCCAAACCGAGAGTGATCATCGGTGAATGTGTGACAAGAGCATATTTATGCGACTTAGTTAGCTTGTTTTCATGCATTAACATCCTTAGTTCTTAGTTAATTTTGTATTTTAAGCTATTTTCATGTGTTTGTAGGTTCTAAGTGTCAAAATGGCAAAAAGAAGCGATTTGGAGCATTCTAGAGCATTTTTGGGCCAAGATTGGGTAGTGCAAGCATGGAGGCAAGTTGATGGACGAATTTGAAGATAAAAAGGCTTGAAATCAGCTCAAAAGATGGAGGAAATAAGTCAAAGATAAAGAAGATAAGAAGTTAGCAAGAAATATGGAACATTATTCAAATCTTATCTCATCTTATCCAAAACATTATCCTATCTTATCTTGACTTTCCTAATCAAATACACAAAGGTTTCAGCCATTAGAAGGAGTCCTAAACACTTTAGGACACCTAAACATTATTTCTAGAACATCAATTCCGAGCTAGAGAGGGATGCCGCACCTTTCCCTTAAGTTTTCCTTCTTTGTTGCACAAGGGAGAACATTCCCCTTTTATTTTGGACTTAAATCAGTAAAGAGAACCTTCCTTGCCGTGCAAGGAGCCCTGTCCCTGATCATCTAGGCTTTGCCGCACCTATTTCCTTATTCTAGAAGGATTTGGTCCATTTAATTCCCCAAAACTTCAAGGATTCTGATTTCTAGAAGGGTTAGGAGTCCAAAACCTACCTAAACACCTTCCCAGCCGTGACCTAGCCTTCCCCTATATATATGTGATTATGCCGCATAGATTGGGACCTCTACACATCCCTTCACATCTGCCCTAGCTCTCTTCGCATCTCAACCATTCCAAACACCTTCCACTACCCTTTGCCGCACCCACCACCCATCCACACCACCTTTGTACATCCACAAACCCTACCAGCCACCTCTGCCACAGCCTTGCAAGGAGGAAGGAGAGGAGGAGCGGCCTTGGAGCGTGTTGCACCCAATCTAGACTGCAGGGCGTTCTTAGGTGTTTTCTACCTTATGTTTTCGATGTTTAATTTAATTTTCCTTTGTCGTGCTCTAATCATGAGAGGCTAAACTTGTTTTTAGCTAGAGGCTAGTTTGAAACCATGATTTTGTGTGTGATATGACTTGATAAATTTCAGTTACAGATTCTTGAAGTATGAATGCAATTGGCTTAACTATTGGAATTAGAACTTATTTTTGTTTGTTGGTTGAGGGTCGACACTTAATTGGCATGCATAAACTTGATGCTAGGATATAAGTGAGTTTCACATAATCGTTACAAACTTATGTTCACAAGTAGTAAAGGTTGCTGGAACAATCGTGTTAAGTTCAATTCTTGGTGTGAGTAACATGATGTCATAGTTATGAATGCCTCGTCAATGCTTATGATTCTCATTGAGCGTAATGATCTCTGATTGTGTCTCTATTATGATGTCATGTAGGGAAATTGATGAGAATAATTTGGTGTAGATGAGTTATCCGTCCAATTCAATGAAATTAGGAGAATCTGAGGGTTAATTAGTGATTGACATGATTAATCTGGGGCATTGTCATTTGTAATTCAATGAATGGGTAAATGGAAGCCAAGTTGTATGCATATAAGTCATGTGTGGATAAGGAAACCTCTAGCTAGTTCACCATCCATCCAAAAAACCCAACTTCGTCTAAATCTGCTTAGTTTGAAGTCTTTGTTTGTTTTAGCTTAGTTTCACCCTAAAACCAATCCCCCTTCACTTGTTTGAGTCAAATTAGTTAGAATCTGTCTTAGTTTATGTATTTGTGTGTTTTGAGTCAAGTTTAATTCAATTTTCGTCCAAAGTTGTGTCTAGTGTCTAGAATCTGTCCAATTAGTGTTTTTAAGCAGTTTTGAGTGTTTTGAATCTGTTTTGAGTCTTACTAGTCTATTTAGAGTCTTTTGAGTCTTGTGTTGCTTATTTGAGTCAGTTTGTGTTAGATTAGCAAGCCCACCTAATCCCCGGTCCAGAATGATCCCTACTTGCATTTATACTACAATTGATAACAGAGGGTTTAATTTGTGTGCTTAACTTTAATCACATCAAATTTTTGGTGCCGTTGCCAGGGATTAGCAACTTTGCTAATCCCCCGTTGTTTCTTTTTGTTTATTTTCGTGTGTGTTAGTTTAGATTCTGATTCTAGTTTGTTTTCTTTGTTTTCAGGTACTAGTTTATGACTCGTAGTTCTCAAACGGTTCGTGAGCGTATCTTGGATTTTGACGACGATTTTGAACGGACCTTGAGAAGGAAAAGAAAGAATCCAAAACCTCACCCACCTAGTTCCAGTTCTAAAGCCGAGGTTGAGGTGCAAGAAGAGGCCGAATCTTAGGACATAGAGGAGGCCGAGGTTGAAGAGGTTATGGCTGCAGATAATAGAACCATTAAGGAGCATTCGGCCTCGTGATTGGATAATGCAGTACCTCTATGTATCCAATATCCTAGGGCAGCTCCAGATAAGACCGACGAGTTCGAATTGAAGTCTAGCTTGTTGCATCACATTCCCAAATACCATAGGCTGTCCATTGAGGATCCAAACAAGCATTTGAAGGAATTTGAAGTGGTTTGCTCGAGTATGACACCCATTAATGTTGATGGGAATATTTTGAAGATGAAAGCCTTTCCATTCTCATTATTGGAAAAGGCTAAAGATTGGTTGTACGAATTGGCGCCCGGAACTATCACATCTTGGGAAAGTATGAAACGAGCATTCTTGGAGAAGTTTTTCCCAACTTCAAGAGTCATTCTCTTGAGGAAACGGATTAGTGGTATTCAGCAAAATCAAGGAGAGTCTTTCCCTGCATATTATGAGCGTTTTAAGGGCCTAGTTGCTTCATGCCCTCAACACTAAATGAAGGAGGAGTCGCTCATTCAATACTTCTACGAAAGACTCATCCCCATTGAACGCCAAATGCTAGATGCCTCAGCGGGTGGTGCGTTAGTTGACAAGACGCCGGTGGCTGCCAAGACCTTAATTGTGAACCGAGCTTTGAATGCACAATAATATGAAGGTGTTGGACAAAGAGAAGCCCCACGGCAGCAACATGTCAATGAGGTAAGTGCAGTTTCTGAAATTCAATCACAATTGGCTAATCTTACTCTCCTTGTGTCTCAGGTTGTCGAAGGACCAAAATCACAACCACCACCAATCTGTGGCGTATGCACCATGCAAGGGCACTAATCTGAGAAGTGTCCTCAATTGATTGAGAATGGAGGATTGGAAAGTGTTAATGCAATTGGATTCCAAGACCAAAATCAAGCCCGATATGATCTATATGCAAATACCTATATTCCGGGTTGGAGAGATCATCCAAATATGCGTTGGAGGGAACCCCAACAACCTCAACAACAAGGTGGATTTCGGCCACCACCCCCTGGGATGTTTCCAAAGCCATATGCACCCATGCAATCCCAAACACAATCTGCCCAAAACAACTTAGGTTCGTCTCTTGATAATGATCAAGTTATTCAATTACTAACCATTTTGGCACAGGGGCAGCAAAAGCAAACCAAAGAGATGCAAAATTATGCCAAAGAGGTGCAAAATCAAGCCCGGGAGGTGACTAAATTGAAGAAACAAATGGGACAAATGGCTGAGTTCATGGGGCAGTTTCGAGAACATAGGAAACTTCCTAGTTCGACCACTGTGAATCCGAAGAGAGGATTCGAATCTGTCAAGGCCATTACCTTAAGAAGTGGCAAAGAGGTTGGGATCGATCCAAAGACGTCCAAATCTGCCCAAAAGGAGGACGAGATGTTGTTACAAGAGGAGGCAGAACAAGAGAAAGCCACGGCAAAGGTTGCTCCAACCTTGCCGCAGCCTTCCAATGCAGTTAAACCCTCCAAAACGTCCAACACAGGTAAGTTGGGTTCAAATTTGATTAGTTCTAACTATATTCCGCCTGATGCACCATTTCCTCGCAGATTCATGCAATCAAAGAAGGAGGAAAGTGAAAAGGACATTCTGGACACTCTTAGGAAGGTACAAGTCAACGTCTCATTCCTTGATGTAATTAAGCAAATTCCAAAGTATGCCAAATTCTTAAATGAGCTGTGCACGAAAAGGAAAAGGATTTCAAATAAGGAGGTGGTACAGGTAAGTGAGAATGTCTCAGCTGTTTTGCAACGAAAACTGCCCCCTAAATGCAAAGATCCGGGTAGTTTTACAATTCCTTGTGTTATAGGAAGTACTCGGTTTGAAAATGCCATGTTAGATCTAGGTGCATCAATAAATGTCATGCCTTATTCTATTTAAGCATCTATGAACTTAGGCGAACTGAAAAATGATGGAGTGATTATTCAATTAGCCGATCGTTCTAATGCCTATCCAAAGGGAGTTTTGGAGGATGTTTTGGTGCAGGTTGACCACTTAATTTTTCAAGCTGATTTCTATGTGCTTGAGATGGAAGAGTCGGCCCATTCTTCCCCAATGTCGATTCTATGTGCTTGAGATGGAAGAGTCAGCCCATTTTTTCGGCTAATTTCTATGTGCTTGATAAATTTCAGTTACAAATTCTTGAAGTATGAATGCAATTGGCTTAACTGTTTGAATTAGAACTTATTTTTGTTTGTTGGTTGAGGGTCGACACTTAATTGGCATGCATAAATTTGATGCTAGGATATAAGTGAGTTTCACATAATCGTTACAAACTTATGTTCACAAGTAGTAAAGGTTGCTGGAATAATCGTGTTAAGTTCAATTCTTAGTGTGAGTAAAATGATGTCATAGTTATGAATGCCTCGTCAATGCTTATGGTTCTCATTGAGCATAATGATCTCTGATTGTGTCTCTATTATGATGTCATGTAGGGAAATTGATGAGAATAATTTGGTTGTAGATGAGTTGTCCGTCCAATTAAATGAAATTAGGAGAATCTGAGGGTTAATTAGTGATTGACACGGTTAATCTGGGGCATTGTCATTTGTAATTTAATGAATGGGTAACTGGAAGTCAAGTTATATGCATATTAGTCATGTGTGGATAAGGAAACCTCTAGCTAGTTCGCCATCCATCCTAAAAACCCAATTTCGTCTAAATCAGATTATTTTAAAGTCTTTGTTTGTTTTAGCTTAGTTTCACTCTAAAACCAATCCCCCTTCACTTGTTTGAGTCAAATTAGTTAGAATCTGTCTTAGTTTGTGTCTTTGTGTGTTTTGAGTCAAGTTTAATTCAATTTTCCTCCAAAGTTGTGTCTAGTGTCTAGAATCTGTCCAATTAGTGTTTTTAAGCAGTTTTGAGTGTTTTGAACTTGTTTTGAGTCTTTTGAGTCTTGTGTTGCTTATTTGAGTTAGTTTGTGCTAGATTAGCAAGCCCTCCTAATCCCCGGTCCAGAACGATCCCTACTTGCATTTATACTACAATTGATAACAAGAGGGTTTAATTTGTGTGCTTAACTTTAATCACATCAATGTGATATAGTAGGAGAACCCTCCTCATGCTGCAGTGGACATAGGTCCACATACATCTGTGTGGATTAACACTTGTAGTTCTTTGGCTCATTCTCATTTCCCAGTGAATGGAGATTTAGACATCTTTCCCAGTAAACAAGATTCACAAGCACCCATTTGGTCATTACCTAATGAGCTGAAATATCCATCTTTCGACATCTTGCGAATCTTATCTTGGTTTACTTGTCCAAGTTTAAGATGCCAAAGCTTAACTCGGTTAACTTCTTCTCTAGCCCTTTTGGGTTTTTAGGTATTCTCGCTGTCAATACAGTGTAAACCGCTATTAGTCTCTAGGTGAAAAAGTCCCTCGATCATATTACCATGAGAGATAATATGACCATTCAAGTATAAAAAGCAACTCATTTTGTCAAACAATACTGAGTGCCTATCTCGTAAAAGTACAGAGATAGAAATCAAATTCTTTATACATGAAGGAAAATATAAACAATTTTTAAGTTCCAAGACTTCCCCAGAGAGTAGTTTTAGCATGTAGGTACCTACTGCTTTTGCAGAGACTTTATTGCCATTCCCAACTCGCACAACCATCTCCCCATTGCGCAGTGTCCTGCTCCCTGTTAGTCATTGCAACGAATTGCAGATATGTTGACTAGTACCTGAATCAATTATCCAGGAATTGGAGCTCACTGTAAAAGCACTCTTTATGACAGAAATAGTCCCTTCAAAAGTTCGTATCATTAGGCTCGCAATATGCACCCTGTATTTCTTCTTCCAACGTTCATCCTTTCCACAATGAAAGCATGTTCCTTTGGATTATCTTGCCTTCTTCTTATCCAACCTTTTCCTTGTGATTGCATTCTCACTCCCACTGTCCTTTTTGAAACTTTGTTCAAACTTACAGCACATGTCAATCATCTTGGTAAAAGTATGATCGAATCTATCCACTTTATAGTTTACTATAAACTTAGTGAAATCATCCGAGAGAGATGCAAGGAAAAAGTCTTGGGCCATTTTCCCATTGATGGAAGTTCCTAAACTCACAAGATCTTGAAAGATCCTTTCCATCTTTTGTCCATGTTTTTGGACCGATGTCCCCTTTGCCTTTTTGGCATTCAATAGACTACAAACATTTGAGAATCGTACGTTACTTGTCTCAGCAAACTTTCAACCATGGCACAAGAAGTGTCCATGTGCTCATGTAGCTTCTTAAGCGCCTCACTAAGTGAAGTGAGGATTAAGCATTTGGCTTGTAAGTCATCCTCAAATTGTCTAGTATAATTTTGACAATCCTCCTTAGAAGTTTGTTTCGTAGGAGGTACATGAGGAGGGGATTGCTTGAGCACATACAATATGTCATTCATCTTTGAGACATTCTCAATGTGATGATACCAAGCAAGGAAGCGTTGGCCCCTAAGGCCCCTTTTGTCAAGTATAATGGTAGGTGTAATTTTACGCATGTCGTTAACTACATAACATAACGAAAATCATATTAGATTGTTGATTTTAAAACTACTTGATTGGGTCTTAAATCAAATAGTACCACCCACTATTTTTGGCAAATTCCACATCCCTCAATGGAATCCGAGAGTTATGTTAAACTCTTAGCGGGTTATGAGAGGTTCACCATTACCAAGCCCACCTCAGAAGAATATCATATTGGCTAGCAACAATAATGATGAGAGGATAACGCTTTAGCCATTTACAACTTTTGTAATTACCCATCTAATTTTGGCCTCTAGAGAATGATGCCTCAAAAGAATATCATATTGACATCATTGCACTTAGTTATGTCATTCCCACCATGCTAGTTAAAGTAGGGGTTCAAGAATGGCCTCAGAAGAATATCATATTGACCATACTCGTTGCCTACCTTCACTTCATCATATGTTTATAGGCTTTTCTTGAATGTAAGCACATACTTTGTATACCCCAGAACTGGACGAATACGGTGTATGAGTCACAAACGATTGGAGCCTATCACGGTGGAAGGCCCACAAAGAGATGTTCAAAGCATCTCTCACTTATCAACTTAATATTCATTTTGAGGGAGTAGTGTTAAGCTACATCAATTTCATTTTAATCTTATTAAAAGAACTTAGGATGATTATGAACCATTTGATTTGATCCAACGCGAGCCTTGTGTTGGACCTTGGGTCTAAGGTAAGTAGATGTTGTTTTTAGTTACACGTTTAATCTAATTAAACCGTCAATTCCTATTGGGCGTTGGACCCAACTATTCCAATTTGCAAGCAAATTAAACAAAAAGGAATACTTGAAATAAAGAGAAGGGCTTATGCCCTTTTACAACAAATTGGAATGACTTATGCCCTTTTACAACACATTTGAACTAATCAAATTACATTCAAATCTAAACTACTTAACCCAAACATTCATAATGTAAAACGGCCAATCACATAGCTCAATTATCGAGGCCTTTGGTTCATAATCACCTTTTTCTTAACCAATCACATTAACTAAGAAAGCAACTTAAACAATTGGTTTTCGAATTCATAAAATTGATTCAAATGGAACTAAATGAAATGAAAATCCAATTCTCATTAAAGAGACAAAACCATTTTGTTCTCATCATATTTTGGGCCAAAAAAACAATAACCTCAACTATTGGGCCACTAAGCAAAACACAAACCTTTTGGGGTCACTTTGTAAAAACACAAGAGTCCACAACTTCATGTAATTACAACTAGAACCCAAAAATTTTAACAATCACAAAAACTTCATTAAAGGAGCAAAACAATTTGTCCTTTAGTGATTTTGGGCCTTTACGAAAAAACGTAAACTTTTGGGCCAAAGTACAAATACACAAAAAGTATCAAAACTTTATGTAATTGTATAAAAGCCCCAAAAGTACCCTACTTATTAGGGTGGCTGGTTATGGAAGGATGAAAGGAGTGTTGGTTTTGGTGAAAATTCAAAATTTTGAATAAAGTGTTGATAAAGTAAAAGGTATGGGTTGAAAAGTTGATTGGCATGGTTGAAAAAGTTGATTGGTATGGGTTGTAAGAAATAGGTAAGGTGTAGCTTTTATTAAACAATAAAACACAAATCATCCATCACCAATAAATAACAAACCAAAACTTTATGAAAAACATCAAACACTTTGAATCAAAACACCAAACCTTTTTGTTCTTGGTAAGAACATCAAGAACAATGAAGAACACACATGAAAACTCATAAGAGCTCCATGAATGTTTTCACTCAATAAAACTCAAATTTTCACTACTCAAAAGAGGGTTAACATCCTAGGGTACATAGGGGTTCCAAAAGTCACTTTAAAACACTTTTAACAAGACAAACATGAACCCAAAAATCCACCCTTTGGATTTGGCCGAATTTCCCCACATACATGGCACGAAATTTTAGTTCCAATATTCATGCTTAAATGAACTACATCTACAACATTTGAGATGCTAAATTTTCAAGAAAAATTTATATTCAAAAAGCAAGAACAAAGCTTGTAACATTTACAACATTTAAATCACAAACCATGAAAAAACACAAAACCCAAAAGGATGAACCATACACTAGACCTAGGCTCTGATACCACTTGAAGGAAAAATTTTGTCCTAGCTAAGAACATGTGAGAACATTTGAACACATGCAAACTAATAACACTTTAAAGTAGGCACACATTCAAAAACAATTCTAAAACCCATGACTTTCAAAGCCTAGTGAATGGTGAACCACAAGACTCTTTAACAACATTAAAGAGAAGGAAGGATTTTGAGATTCATTACCCTTGAAGCTCATCCTTGTTTACACAAAGGATTCACCCAAGTGGAGGGCCTTCAAGTCACCGCCTAGGTCCTTGGATCTTCCTTGTGATTTTCTTCCTTTTGATACTCATTTTCTCCTTGAGGATGTGAGGAAAGGATCTCTAAGAACACCAAAGGTTTGGTGTCTCTAAGTCTCCACACCAAGGATGAGGTGTGAAGATGAAATTGATAGGAGCATATTTATGGAACTTAGTTAGCTTGTTTCTTGTCATTTATGTTGTTAGTTCTTAGTTATTTATGTATTTTAAGCTATTTTCGTGTGTTTGTAGGTTTAAAAGACTAAAGTGGCAAGAAAGTGCATTTTGGTGCCTTTTGGAGCAGTTTTGGGCATGGAATGGATAGCATATGCTTGGAGCAAAGTGGATGGACGAAATTGAAGACCTAAAGAGGCTAGGAATGTGTTTAAAAGAAGGAATAATTAATTCAAGGAAGAAAATGAATCCAGCAAGAAGAATGATTGACTAGTCAAACTTACCTTATTTTGACTTAGTCAACTCTTAATCCTAATCTATCAAGGTTCCAGCTGCAAAGGAGGGTTCTAAATACTTTAGGACACTTAATTATATGTTTCTCCTTTCCTAAACCCCTTGCCGCATATCTCCTTACCTTTTCTTCCAAAATCTACCACATAATTGCCTTTCCCTTTCTCTCTAGGACCTGCCGCACCTTACTTACCCTTTTCCCCTTAGGATTCTGATTTGTTACCCTTTTTCTTGGAGGATTTGGAGTCCTAAATACATTCCTAATTCACCTCAGCCGTGCTCCTTCCTTCCCCTATATATTTGAGCCTTTGCCGCAGCCTTTACACATTCCATTCTCCACTCTACACATCCACCCTTCACCATAACCCACCTACATCCATCCACCACCATAATTCACCACTCAAACCTTCACCCAACCCTTGTGCCGCAGCAAAGAGAGGAAGGAGGACCTTTGGAGTACTTGCTATTCAAGTTTGGATTGCTGGATCATTCTTAGGTGTAATCTATCTTTTGTTTTCAATGTTTAAGTTTATTTATCTTTGTTTTGCGAGTATGAGGAACTAAACCCCTTTTGGCTTGGGGAAACTTCAAAGCCATGAACTTATTTGCAATATGAATTGATTACATCCAATTGTGATTTCATAAATTATGAATGCAATTTACTTAACTGCTTGATTGATAACTTATTCTTGTATGTTGATTAAGGAGGCCTACTTAGTTTGCATGCATGAATTTGATGCTAAAATATAAAGGAGTTTCACGTAATAGGTACACTTATATTTACAAGAAATGGAGGTCGCTTATAAACGATCGCGTTAAGTGAATTCTTGGCAGGAGTATCATGCAGTTCATGGTTACGAATGCCTTGTCAATGCTTGTGATTTTCATAGAACTTAATGATTCTTGATATGTATCTCTATTATGCAGCTCATGTAGGGAACTATTGAGGAATACTTTGGGTTGTTGTATGCATTCATCCAATGCAATAAACTTAGGGAAATCTAATGGTTAATTTGTGCATCATGGTTAACTTGGGGCGTTGAGGTTCATGGTTTATTGAAAAAGCGACTAGAGATCAATTTGTATGCATGTGTGTCATGTGTGGAGAAGAACCCTCTAGCTAGCCCATCATCCATCAATTCACCCAATTTCGTTCAAACTTTGTTTAAGTTTACAATGTGTTTTTTTTTACTTTAAATTCGTCCAAAACCCAATCCCCTTTACTTTCTTGTGTTAACTTAGTTAGAATCTGTCTAACTAGTGTTTTTAAGTGTTTTGAGTCAAGTTAAAACCAAATTTCGTCCAAAGCACTCCCTAGTGTCTGTTTTGAGTCTATTTGCTTGTTTTGTGCTGTTTTGAGTCATTCTAGTTAGTTTTGAGTCTTTAGAGTCTAGTTTAGTGTTTTAAACTTAGTTTTGTATTTTTGAGTCAGTTTCAAGTGTTTTAGCAATCCCTCCTAATCCCCGGCCTATAACGATCCCTACTTACATCTATACTACAATTGTCAACAAGAGGGTTTAATTTGTGTGCTATTTTACATCGCATCAGATTTTTGGCGCCGTTGCCGGGGATTAGCAACTTTGCTAATCCCCCTTTGTTTCTTTTTTGTGTCTTTTGTTTTAGTTGCTAACTTCGTTTCTGTTTGTGTCTTTTATTTTTACTTTTGATATTTGATTTAATTTTAATTCTTTGATTTCAGGTACTAGAGTTGTAAGACATGGATTTTGCTAACATTCAAGCTCAATTGGCGAATCTTACTTCTCAATTGTCACAGATTGCCGAAAGAACTTCAATGCACACTGTCCCTACATTTGATGCACCCTATGGGCAAAGACATCAAACTCATCAATTCACTGCAAACGGAGGTGCTAGGGGTTATCAAAGCCATAACCAATCAAGGGATAACATGTTTTCCAATGCTTACAATTCGGATTGGAGAGATTATTCAGATTCTATGTGGGAGAAGCCTCCACAAGTTCAACAAGGTAGATATTGGCAGCAAGATGAGGAGTTATATTCAAGACCTATGCAGCCACCACAGCCTCCCCCACAACAATTCCAATCGAATTCAAGTATGTCCATGAATTATGATGAAATTCTTGATGTACTAACTTCTTTGACGCAGGGCTCACACCACGAAGGATATTCGCAGCCATCTGAGGAGTTTTATCAATGGCCATATGCACCACCACAGCCTTCACCACAATCTGCCCACACAAATTCAGGTATGTCCTTGGATAATGATACGGTCATTAAGTTACTCACTTCTTTGTCTCAGGGACAAGAAAATCAAAACAAAAGGGTGGACCATTTGGAAAAGCAAATTGGGTAGATAGCGGAGTTCATGGCACAAATTCAAGAACAAAGTGAACTCTCCAACTCAAACATTGTAAATTCAGTGGGAGAATTTGAAATCGTTGAAGCTATCACCTTGGGAAGTGCTATGGAGGTTGGAGATGACCTAAAAACGTCCAAACATAGCCTAGAAGAGGACAAGATGCTGCTGATCGAAGAGCAGGAAGAAGACACACCCACGGCAAGGGAAGAACAACCATTGCCGCAGGCTCTTAAAGCTTCCATGCCGTGCAATTCGGGTAATGTTGTTCCTAATTCAATTCATTCTAACATTATTCCACCAAATGTCCTTTTTCCTTGCAGGTTTTTGATTCCAAAGAATGAAGAAAGTGAAAAAGACATCGTGGAAGCCTTCCCAAAGGTGCAAAGTGATATTCCAATTCTTGGTGCAACAAATCAAATTCCAGAATGTGTTGAACTATTTAAAGAACCTTGTACATCAAGAAGAATGATTCAAGAGAAAGAAGTGGCTGGAGAATATGTAGAATGCATCAAAGAGGATGTTCATGAGACAACAAAGCCTAAAGAAGTTGAATTTTATGACACGGGACAAGTCACAACCATCACATTCAATCTAGCCAAGTGCAAAGTTCCTGAAACTTTCAAAGATGTGGTGTTTGTCATTGAGTTTGTGTCGGAGCAAGCAAGTAGGCCATCTTTTCCAATTTCAATTTTGTTTTATACTAACTTGTTGATTTTGATGATTCAGGCACCCACTCTATAATTTAAACCATTGCCAGATCATTTCAAATATCACTTCCCATTCAAAGATAAATTCCATGCCGTGGCCTCCAATGAAGCTTAATTGGAGGTATCGTCCGGCTGCACGACTTTAAAGCAAGCGCTTCTTGGGAGGCAACCCATGCATTCAACTAAGGAACAATGGAATTTTCGCTCCACAACCAGATTTGCGTTCCTAAACCCTTCTCTTTATTGGATTTATTTTGCTTTGATTAGTTTGTTGTTTGTTTGTTTGCTTTCTGTGAGTTTATGCTTGAAACATTGAGGACAATGTTTGATTTAAGTGTTGGGGGGGGTAACAAAGTGTTTTTGATGCACATTCGTGGGATTTTATCAGCCATCACTTCTAAGGTTGTTTCTCATTGTTTTAAAATGTTTTTAGTATGTTTTGAGGTGTTTTGAAGTAAAAATGCGAAAATTTGAAAGAAAAAAAATATTAGTTTTTGAAGTGTTTTTAGAGTCGTTTTGGTGTGTTTGTGTCTTAGGTACCTTCCAACACAATGATGAGGATTTGGTTTTTAATTACATGACTGTTAAAGAAAGTTATGAATATGGATGGAAGTTTGATATGCTCTTGGTTTATGCTTAGTTGTAATTGTTATTTACGATTCACATTTGATCACAAAAGGATAATATCAGTTTTTGTAACATGCTTGAAGGAAGGAACTCAAACTAATGCTACAACGCTGAGAGACTTGAGCCTATGCTTCTTTTGGAGAGTTATTAATCTGTGATTTTTTTGTCTAAAGTCGTTGCATGATCTCATTATTCTTTGCTTGGTTGCTACTTAGAATGCATTTTCATCATTATAGATCCAAATGCTAGAACTTATACCCGTTTCATTCAAAGCATGACATTGAATTGCATAACACATAAACAAGATGAAGTTGTTTAGTTGTCACCAAAGCCAAACAGCCACACCCCCGTTTTTCATATGTTTTGTAGGTTTAAACCCCTTTGAGCCTTGTTTAGCCTATTTTCTTTGTTAGCTTACATTATCCCTACCTAGCCTAGTTTAGGATTGTCCATACCCTTGTTTTTAAAGGATAGTTAAGCATGACTTAAAATGAATTCCTTTTGATCAACATATGCAGAAAAACAAGTGTGGGGGAAGGGATTTTCGTGCAAAAGAAAAAGAAAAAGAAAAGTGTGTAAAAAAAAAAGAAAAAGAAAGAAAATGAGTTGAAAATGAGTTTAAGAGTGTTGATTGTTGAAGAAAGGGTCCAAAAGTTTGAATTTGACCCTAATTGTTGCATAAATCTTCCCTTTGTGTTTAAAGTTGATTTCTCCATTCAAAAGTGAATTCTAAGTGTCAATTTCATTACTTTGCTTACTATTTCTTTAAGAACCTTTGTTTTTCCTTATCTTTCTTTGTTAGCCAATACTTTTAGCCACGTTACAACCCATTGACTTCTATCTTGAGGGTTATGTGTTTCAATATGTGGAGTTTGGAATTGGTATGAGCATATGGAATCCTTGGTTCTTGCATCTAAGTAGTAGCATTCCGTTCATGAGATCATATTCATTCATACCTCCAGAAAAGTGTCTTCTTTGTTATAACATATGTGAGTGTTCATTTTCATGTTTACATCAATCTTCTCACATATACCTAGTGTAGGGAGTGTAGTCAGAAAATCTGAGTGAAAATTGAGTGTTTATCTAGTAAGGAATTGAGGGAATTCTCTAAGGCATGTTACTACATTCAAAATGTTGTTTTAATTGATTAATTGTGAACTAGTGAATGGTGATTGTAATTAAGTATGAGTTCAAGTGTAAGGATGACCAAAATCTATGTAAGTGATGATTTTTAATATGTCATGTGCATTGGAAATCCCTGAGGTAAGTGTTGGAAGGATTAGATTGTGTTTTGTTTCTTTTGTTTGTTTTGCTCGACGACTAGCAAAAGCTAAGCGTGGGGGTATTTGATAGGAGCATATTTATACGACTTAGTTAGCTTGTTTCTTGGCATTTATGTTGTTAGTTGTTAGTTATTTATGTATTTTAAGCTATTTTCGTGTGTTTGTAGGTTTAAAGGACTAAAGTGGCAAGAAAGTGCATTTTAGTGCCTTTTGGAGCAGTTTTGGGCATGGAATGGATAGCATATGCTTGGAGCAAAGTGGATGGACGAAATTGAAGATCTAAAGAGGCTAGGAATGTGTTTAAAAGAAGGAAGAACTAATTCAAGGAAGAAAAGGAATCCAGCAAGAAGAAGGATTGACTAGTCAAACTTACCTTATTTTAACTCAGTCAACTCTTAATCCTAATCTATCAAGGTTCCAGCTGCAAATGAGTGTTCTAAATACTTTAGGACACTTAATTATATGTTTCCCCTTTCCTAAACCCCTTGCCGCATATCTCCTTACCTTTTCTTCCAAAATCTGCCACATAATTGCCTTTCCCTTTCTCTCTAGGACCTGCCGCACCTTACTTACCCTTTTCCCCTTAGGATTCTAATTTGTTACCCTTTTTCTTGGAGGATTTGGAGTCCTAAATACATTCCTAATTCACCTCAGCCGTGCTCCTTCCTTCCTCTATATATTTGAGCCTTTGCCGCAGCCTTTACACATTCCATTCTCCACTCTACATATCCACCCTTCACCATAACCCACCTACATCCATCCACCACCACAATTCACCACTGAAACCTTCACCCAACCCTTGTGCCACATTAAAGAGAGGAAGAAGGACCCTTGGAGTGCTTCCTATTCAAGTTTGGATTGCTGGATCATTCTTAGGTGTAATCTATCTTTTGTTTTCAATGTTTAAGTATATTTATCTTTGTTTTGCGAGTATGAGGAACTAAACCTGTTTTGGCTTGGACGAACTTCAAAGCCACGAACATATTTGCAATATGAATTGATTACATCCAGTTGTGATTTCATAAATTGTGAATGCAATTTACTTAACGGCTTGGTTGATAACTTATTCTTGTATGTTGATTAAGGAGGCCTACTTAGTTTGCATGCATGAATTTGATGCTAAAATATAAGGGAGTTTCACCTAATAGTTACAAACTTATATTTACAAGTAGTGGAGGTCGCTTATAAACGATCGCGTTAAGTGAATTCCTGGCAAGAGTATCATGCAGTTCATAGTTACGAATGCCTTGTCAATGCTTATGATTTTCATAGAACTTAATGATTCTTGATATGTATCTCTATTATGCAGTTCATGTAGGAAACTATTGAGGAATACTTTGGGTTGTTGTATGCATTCATCCAATTCAATAAACTTAGGGAAATCTAATGGTTAATTTGTGCATCACAGTTAACTTGGGGCGTTGAGGTTCATGGTTTATTGAAAAAGCAACTGGAGATCAATTTGTATGCAAGTGTGTCATGTGTGGAGAAGAACCCTCTAGCTAGCCCATCATCCATCAATTCACCCAATTTCGTTCAAACTTTGTTTAAGTTTACAATGTGTTTGTTTTTACTTTAAATTCGTCCAAAACCCAATCCCCTTTACTTTCTTGTGCCAACTTAGTTAGAATATGTCTAACCAATTTTCGTCCAAAGTACTCCCTAGTGTCTGTTTTGAGTCTATTTGCTTTGTTTTGTGCTGTTTTGAGTCATTCTAGTTAGTTTTCAGTCTTTTCAGTTTATATTGAGTCTTTAGAGGCTAGTTTAGTGTTTTAAACTTAGTTTTGTCTTTTTGAGTCAGTTTCAAGTGTTTTAGCAATCCCTCATAATCCCCAGCCTAGAACGATCCCTACCTAAATTAAACTGGTTACGAGGTTTAAAGTTTGGAAATTAACTATTTAAAATCCGTAGACCTTTTGATGTCATAATTTATATTTTTGAATAGAGATCGACCTCACGAGCGCGTAGGCGCAAACCGTTCGTGAAACAGAGTTATAACGAAGAAGTTATTAACGTTTGAAGTTAGGGACATATTCCTGATTTTGGCTTTCAATTCTAGACGACTCCAGTTTTCTAGAGCAGGGATGGCTGTGATGAAGCCATGTGTATGACTGTGATGGTAAACAAAGAGGAGAAAGAAGAGAAATGAGAGATAGAAGAGGGATCGGACAAAGGGGGGAAGGGGGAAAGGAGATAAGAAAAAAGAAAGAAAGAGAAAACGGGTCTCTTGACCCATGTAACCCAAACCGGTGGGAGCCGTGAAATCCGATGGGATCCTGGCCAATTTTCGGCGAGTTGAAGCCCCCCACCACCTGCAAATCATTCATCATCATCCCTTCTACCTATTTCACCCCAAATTGGAGAGAATTTAGCCCTGAAATTGGGAAAAACCGCACCATGGGTGCCGCAAGGTTCTTGCTCGAAATCCACCAATTGTGAAAGGTTTCCCTCCAATTACCACCATCATTAGACTTCTCTTGAGGACTAGAATAAAGCCCAAACAACTATAGGGGTGGCGGAGCACCGGAGATGACGGATCGAAGCAACCCATTCTTGGGTTTCCGGCGGGTTTTGAAGAAAATGGAGCTTTTCTCGGCCAAATTGGACTTGGCCACAGGTATGAAAGATATTCAACTCATTGAGATCTACAACCCTGTAAAATTTTATAATTTTTGGAAATAGTTGATATTTTCCGGCAATTTAGAGCGGCCGACCGCCACTGGCAGTGGCGGATGCGGCGACGCACGGCCAGGGAGCCGACTATGTGTTTTTATGCGAATTTCATTATTTAAAATTATACTTTTGAGATCTAATTGCTATGGTTGAATGTTAATACGATTGTGGTATATGTTGGATTAAATGAATATAGGGATTTGGTTTGAATTTTTGAATGGTGAACTACAAATGGCTTGATCCCTATTTAGGGTACGTAGGCAGTCTTACCAAAAACGTTAGATGCAGCCATAAAATAAGTGAGATTAAATAATCGAGAATTAACTTTGAAACTGAATTTTGGCCTAGGAGAAGGAAATGGTTCAAAAATGGAAGTTAAATTGCATGTTTGGGTAAGTGAATAATGGTTATGAATTACACGTGGGATGAAGGAAATTGTTTAGAGGAATATGATTAATGAAAATAAATTGACTATGATTTTAATTTGGGCCTATCAACAAAAAAATTAATTCCCGAAAATTCAATATTTCGGGGCCGGGGTGTTACAAATGGTATCAGAGCAAATGATTCTATTCTACGAGATGCACTATTCTTGAGTCTTGTTGGTGTGAATTATGACATGCATTGTGGTTGCATTAACTCATACTTTTAGGAATAAAGTGGCATTCATGTTTTATATGTGAAATACATATATAAATTGTATTATGATTGTGGTGCAATCTCCTTGGTAAATATGAAAGTTTCGTTAATGGGAATTGTGATTTGCGTTTATATTGCATTATTTCATAAGTTCTATGAGTATGACGGAAATTATGTGGAATGCACATATTGTGAATTATGATGCTTTGAATTGAATTGAATGGGAGTAGGAAAATTTTAAAATATCGTATTCATGTTATAGCTTCGAAGATGAGCATTTGATTAAAGTTTTGGATTAATCTTGAATTGAATCGATATTAGGCTATGCATTATGAAAATGTTGAATGTGACGGTGATTGTGAGGCAGTGATAAGTAGATGGAGAATTTGTTTTATACCTGGCACTTGAGAAATTGAATTGGGAAAAAAGGCCCGTGGATATAAGGGTGGATATGTGAATGGGCACAAAGACCCAGTGAATGTGAATTGGGCACAAAGACCCAATGAATGTGAATGGGCACAAAGACCCAGTGAATGTCCAACCTACTGGTCACTGATTGAGATAAAAGAAAATGGTAGTGAAATCATTGTTTTGACCGTGATAAGTGTGGCTACAAAATTTTAAAATTTTGGTGCATGATTATGGTGGTTGGAAATTTAGTAATTATTACAGTCATGATGATTTATCGAATGGGAGTAAAATTATAAGTTGTGGTTATGGTTTTCACATGATAATTAGAATGGTGGGTGGACATGAATGAAATTGTGGAATGAAATTTGAGTTCGTTTAATATAAATGATTTCCAGCTGAGTTTTTCCGTTTGATGGAAAGAATTGATGGGAAAAGTTTCTAATTACAAAAATTTGATTGGTTTAGTTTACCATTAACAAATTGTGGCGTGAAATTTTGACATTTAATTACACACGTTAGTCATGGCTTAAAATTTGACATTTGATTTTGCTAATACTGTTTATTCCTGGTACGGTCTCATGATGGTTGTATGCATTGCTAATACCTCCTTTTGGAGCATGAGATCCGATTTGCATTTGGATGTGTTAGTTGAAACTCATTTGTCTCTTTATGATGCTGAAGTGCCACCATAAGGAAAATATGGTTATGTGTTGTTACCTTATTTGAAGTTGGTACTCTTGAGTAGTTCATATACGGCTCATGTTTTGAGTAGTGTTTGACATAGCAAGACACTTTCAGTATCTGACTGATGTTTAATCCTTGTAAGGTTATGTGTGGTTGAGGTTTGTAAAATTTATAGGGCAAGTCTTTTTTTTGCCCTTGTAGATTTTTATATTAATTTTATTTGTCCTTGAGGTAAATTTACATTGTAGAATTCAGGTATCTTATTGTGAAGGGCAACTGTTGGAACCCTCTGTTTGTCCCACATCGGCTAGGGGAAGGAAAGCAAAGCAATTTAAATAGAATTACCCCACTTTAACTAATACCGAGGCCTTTTGTGATAAAACCCCACACTTGAGGATTGTGCAGGTGGTTAGGTGGGGACAGTATCGGTGTTGTTGGAGTGGGCCCTCGGCCCGTCGACCTGAAAAATTCCACATGGTATCAGAGCCAGGAGGCTGGCCCGTACAACCACGTGATTGGGTGGGTCCCCATTTGGCCCCGCGCGATGGGTGAGCCCTGACATGGCTCCACGTAGGCCAAAGATGACACGTGATTGGGTGGGTCCCCATTGGCCCCACGTGATGGGTGAGTCCCGACATGGCTCCACGTGGTTACCGATGTGGATTTTCACGTGTGACCCATAAATGGGGTCTCACGTGCGGGGGAGTGTTGGAACCTTTTGTTTGTCCCACATCGGCTAAGGGAAGGAAAGCAAAGCAATTTAAATAGAATTACCCCACTTTAACTAATACCAAGGCCTTTTATGATAAAACCCCACACCTGAGGATTATGCAGGTGGTTAAGTGGGGACAGTGTCGGTGTTGTTGGAGTGGGCCCTCGGCCCGTCGACCTGAAAAATTCCACAATAACTGAGTTTTTTTTTGTTATGGAATTCCATCTCTAGTTGGGGATTTCCAACTTTAGAGCTGATCTTGTTCTCACTCCGAAGTGATAGGAGGCGCTGGGCAAGTATTGCCTTTGTTTTATATTTTCATAAATTAGTATTCTTTATAAATTCCTTATAGTCCTTTATTGAGACTTACCTCCCATGTGAATGCATGAAAGCGTTGGAAATACAACTCTGAAGGTTTGGTATAGGAAAATTGTGTCAAATCTTCTACACTTTCTGATGATATGTATATCTTGAGTTGGTAGTTTTCCATGAATAGATTGTGGAGCTCTCTGTTTAGGTCATGCTCACGTGAGTGAGGCTCTTCTAGAAAGAGTTCAAGAAACATGTGTGTGTGTGTGTGTGTGTATATATATGTATATATATACACATTTGGTTTCCATGCCCATTCATTAAACAATGGGAAGGGGAAGAAAATATAAAGTTTTCAATTTTATTATGAGTAATTAAGTAAATTGCGGAAAAGAAGGAAATCAAGGAATGAGATTTTGATTTCATTCCGTGGTAACGGAAATTGTGGATCTTTATTTTAAAATAGGAGCGAGTAATGATGTTTGAAATTCCAATGATTTTGGTTGAAATTTTGCTATTGTTTGTCCACTATATATATGGAATGGTGGAAAAGATCATGGGGATTTTCATTTAAAACCTATTAAGAAAAGTTCATTATAGAGGCTGAAAGCAAATAGCTTAATCAGTAATTGATAGTTGGACAAACGTTGAAAGTCCACAATCACACTCGCTACTGATGTTGTTCTTAAATTTTGTGAGCAAGTTATATTTGTTCTGACCTTACATTGGAAATTGGAAAAAGGTTCCCTTCACTTAGTGAGCAAAACAAAGTCATTTACCAAAGCAACACGGTGTCTCATTGAATTTGATATTCTTCATGATGGCTTATGATATTGCATTTTGGTTGGTGCATATGTTTAATTGGGTCCTTGAAAGCTTAAATAGGTGATAAAATTAAAGATATGCTTGCGTAAGTGATGTGCTGATTATTGTCGAGCATGTAGGTACATTAAATATCATGTTTTAGTTAAGCATGTCATGAATATGAATCCAATTCTTAAGATTTTTGGCAGCAGGTATGTACGTTTGGGCAATTGGTGTATTTGAATAAAACTATAGGATGGGATTTGAGTTCGTCTAAAATAAACGGGAATTGCGAATTTGGTTTAAATTTCAAATTTTTATACAGTGATGATGATTAAAAGATTCAAGGAATTTAGCTAAAATTTCTGACTTTTGGTTTGCCAATTCTGGTGGGTTGGCTTGAAATTGTGATAATTTCTTAGCCACCGATGATTATGGTTTGAAAGTCTGAAATTTATTCAGTCAATCATAATGATATGTGACATTACCGATAAAGGTGGCAGACTGAGTACTCATGTGAGCTAAGCCATTACATGATTTTGAAACATACACAAGTATAACTAACTTGGTAAAATAGATGTGGTAAAAAGTAAACAACTTGAAGTCAAATGTGATTATGGATATTTTGGGCACCCAAAAGTACAAATTGTACAAAGTTTAATGATTTTGCTTAGTTGGAAGGTTTAGCGTAAAGGAAATCAAACTTTAAGAGGTAGAGTGACTTTTTTTAGTGGTTTCTAAGGTTATATATTTAAAATTGCTAACCATGCAAGTTATTAACCAGTAAAGAAAGTAGCACAATAAGTTAAGGCTAGTTGGGGTTTAATTGTTCGTGTTAAAACTTCTGCCATACCAACATTTGGAATTCCAAATAGTATCACTGGAATTTCTGATATTTATTTTTGTCAGTGTGTGTGGCTTGATATTTTTGGAATGGATTTAGCCAATTAGAAGGGTGGCCTGATGTTTGATATCATCCTTGCAAATGAGTATGGCTAGAATTTTCTGATACTTATTCTGTCACTGAGGATGGTAAGAAATCTGAGTACAAATGATTGTGATTATTATGATTTTATTCACTATAAATGGAGCAGTGGGATTAGTTCTAAATCCCCTTTTGTTATTTGATGGTTGAAATCTCGGGGATGAGATTTATTTTAACGGGGGGTGAATGTAACATCCTGAAAAAATTCAAATATATGAGTTGGATATTCATAATTATGAATATGTGAAAGTAATTGAGAATTTATATTAATTCATTGAGTTTAGTTTTAAATTAAACTGGTTACGAGGTTTTAAGTTTGGAAATTTACTATTTAAAATCCATAGACCTTTTGAGGTCATAATTTATATTTTTGAATAGAGATCGACCTCACGAGCGCGTAGGCGCACGGCCAGGGAGCCGACCATGTGTTTTTATGCGAATTTCATTATTTAAAATTATACTTTTGAGATCTAATTGTTGTGGTTGAATGTTAATACGATTGTGGTATATGTTGGATTATATGAATATATGGATTTGGTTTGAATTTTGAATGGTGAACTACGAATCGCTTGATCCCTATTTAGGGTACGTAGGCAGTCTAACCAAAAATGTTAGATGCAGCCATAAAATAAGTGAGATTAAATAATCGAGAATTAACTTTGAAACGGAATTTTGGCCTAGGAGAAGGAAATGGTTCAAAAATGGAAGTTAAATTGCATGTTTGGGGTAAGTGAATAATGGTTATGAATTACACGTGGGATGAAGGAAATTGTTTAGAGGAATATGATTAATGAAAATAAATTGACTATGATTTTAATTTGGGCCTATCAACAAAAAATTAATTCCCGAAAATTAAATATTTCGGGGCCGGGGTGTTACAACATTTATGTTTGAACTCTTTTTTTATCGTTGTTCAGTGTACTCGATTACCATTTTGAGCACCTATGTGTTTGTCTTAGTGTCCAACACTAAATGACTTGAGACTAGTCATACTCATGCTTGAGTTAACATAACACATACTAACCTTAGCGGATTGTCAATACCCAATTGGCAATCCTATGGTTAGGAACGTTTTAGGAATGAACATAAGAGAAAGGTCTTGTTAATCTAACTTACTGACATCACTTCTCTCCTAGATTAAATACATTCCTTGGATTCCCTTATTGCTTAAACACATAATACAATAAATAGTGATTAACAATAAGCTTTGCCCTTCATTAAACATATAATAGTTTAACACAATAAGTATTCCAAAAGCTATTACATCAAATCTGTCACATCCCGGCTCGGGCCCCCACCACATCTCGGGCTCGACTCTGCCATAGCACGATATTATCTGCTTTGGGCCCCGACTACGCCCTCACGGTTTTGTTTCTGGGAACTCACACGAGAACTTCCTAATGGTTCACTCATCATGGGAGTGCTCTCGCGCGCTACTCGCTTAACTTCGGAGTTCATCTGAACTTTGAAACCAGTGAGCTCCCAAAACGCCTCGTGCTAGGTAGATATGAGAATATACATATAAGGCTCACATGATCCACTCCCCTGGGCTATGTGGGATCTAACAAAATGAGTGGCTTTGTGGGCATACTTCCAACAAGTAATATTGCACCCTCGGGAATTTGTTACTTCTTTATCGAGACAACAGTAAGTTGTCGATATTGCGGGCTGCAGACCGTAATATCAATAACTTATTTGTTGGGTTTGTTAAGTAAGTAGACAAGTGGGTCATTCTACGTTAGCATTTGTATTTACTTATTTAATTAGTCATTCATTGTTTGGGCTTAACCCAAAGATGCTACACGCTTATTCTCGAAGTATGTGACGCTACAAGTGCATAAGTGAAAATATTCTATGTTCAGTTTTAATTTCAGTACAATTACTTTAACTTTACGTTATTATATATATATATATATATCTGTGTGTGTATTTTGAAAGGATGTTATTATACATATATAAATGTTTTCGACTTTATATTTTCATAAAAGTATTATATTATAGTATTGTACTGAAGAAGAAGGAAAGTAGGAGTTTAGGGGCATGAAAGAGGAATCACTGCACTCTGATCGTGATGGAATGGCATTCTCTTTTATGCAACCACTCTCACTTGATATCTTCCTTTTAATATTTATTTTTCTTGCTGTCTTTTCACTACTTTTGTATAACAAGCGATTTCAAATTTCTGGGATGAAATTTTTTTAAGGTGGGTAGATTGTGACAACCCCGTCCCTACTTTTACGATTTTATTAATTTTAAATGAGTAAATTGACGAAAAGACCCTGGAGGCGAGGGTATTGACTTTCGTTGACCAGCTTATAGTAAAACATACAAAATGTTCTTTTAGCGTATCCCTGTAGTACTTGACAATACGAATGCGTGGGCGCTAGAATAGAAACCGAAAGTACTCGATAGTAGTTTTGTAAAAATTACTATTTATTATTTTATAGATCTCTCATAATTATTATATTATTATTTTAAGATTATTTTGAGAGAAATGAGGGAAAAGAGAATAAGCAATGGAGGAGAGAATGGTTGCTGCCTAACCAGAGGAAGGAGAAGGAGAAAAAGAGAGAGAGGGGGCCGAATCAGGAGATGAGAGAAAGAAGGCTGGCGAATCAGAAATAGAAGAAAGGAGGGGAAATGAGGGAGTGGAGAGGCACGCAACCAAGACCCTCTTCCCTTGACCCATATCCAAACCGTGACCCAGCCTTCGACCCGAACCTCCCGGAGCCTTTTCCAACGATCTCAGCCATTATTTTTTGAGAATTAAGATAGTTCAACACTTGCAAACATCATCACGCCCCTCCCCCTTCATTGATCACCAAAGATTCAACGGGATTAAGCCTGTTTCGTGGTAATTAACAACGTCGGCACCATGAAGTTCTTGGTGGAAATTCGTCAATTTTTGAAGCAAATTCGCTCGATCTCCAACACCATTAGACTCCCCTGTGACCTAGGAACAAGACCCAACCAATGGTAGAGGCAGCAAAGCACCGACGACGGCGAATCGAAGCTCACTCATTCTAGGGTTTTCGACGGGTGCGAGCTACATTAAAGCTTTTCTCAACCAAATTGGACTTGGCCACAGGTATAAAACCTGCTCTACTCATTCAGATCTTCATTTCTATGAAATTTAGTAATTTTTGGAAATAGTTGATTTTTCCGACGAGTCGGGACGGCAGTGCGTGGGCATAGACACCATTTGACCTCCCTAGGCTAAAATGGGTGCCTTGATTTCATATTGGATATCCGATTGACAAAATTCTGTTGCTCCATTAAGGGCTGCCACATGGTTATTATATGATTCGACGATCCGACCATTGAGTCATCACCAAACTTTAATATGTAATAGCACATAATATTTAAGGATATTAGGAACTAACAGATCGGGATTCCAATGTACGGATCTTCCCGGATGGGTTTTCTAAGTTTGTAAATCTAAAGGTCAGCCACCACTTAATTTTAGCGATTGGCGGAGATCTGACCGTTGGATCATTCCAAAACTTTAGGACGTTGTTCTAGAAGCTTATTGAAACTCTTGGGAAGTTACAGATCAGAAATCTGAGGCGTGGATCTTTTGGATCGAGTTACGTAGGGTTATGGACCCTACCGTTGACCTTTGACCGACGGTTGGCTTTTGGTCAATGGGTTACAAATCATTCTAGAACGTCCTAGGGGATGTGTTTTATGTAAGTTACATGTTCTACAGACAAGAATTTTGAGACGTGATATGATATTTGTTCTAGGCGAGGATAATTCGTGACGCTTCAATATTCGTGCTAAGGAGTTGTAGCGCAGACTTCAGGTGAGTAGGTATTTTCTTTGATATATATGCATATATATATATATATTGGTTAGTTTCCATATATACAATTATTAATAAATTCTCTACGTGATTGCCATGATTAAACTTACGTTTTTAAAAAATGCATTCTTGTGGGAAATGATGAAATAATCCTACGGGATGCACAGGTAAGCTTACTATATCGGGATACCTTAATTATATTTATGGTCATGAATAGTATGATATTGACGAGAATTGTTGAATGGCTGTGGCATGATTATAATTATGTTATTTGCTCATCGTTTGCTGCACCGGTGTTTGTACTCGTCCGGGCCAGAGCCAGTCTTTCATGTGTATGTGCACATCGCATCGTGCACTCACTTTGGATCCATTGTAGGTGCCAGTCCTATCGTACAGGTTGCTATAGGTAACTCTGACTCGTATGTGCTATGCATAGTGCCAGTCTTCACGTGATTATAGTGCCATAGTGTATATTATTGTTACAGCTAGTCTTGTTCATGTCAGAATACCTCTACATGAACTCGTGTGTCAGCATGTGTCGATGAGCACTCGATATGATTGCTTATGTGAGATTATGTGATATTGGTTGTTGTATGTTCATTTACCCAATATTGTGACGTATGGCAATCTCGTGATTTTGCAGGCTATGGTATGCATTTTCTTACTATACGTAGTATGTTTATTTTGGAAACTACACTTGTTTTACGGCGAGTTGTTATAATGTTTCCAAAAGGTTTTTATTAAAACTTTATTTTCAGGCCCACTCACCCTTGTTTTTGGCCCTGTAAGTCAGTGACTGCCTAAGGAAACTCCGATTTGATCTGCCCTTCCAGGTTTTAATAGCCGAGCCTTCGTATCGACAAAGATTCTTGGCAAATCTCAGTATCGGTGGCTACCTATGATGGTATAATCCTTATCCTACCTTACTCTACTTTACTTATGCTCTGTCATCACGTGTGAAATGGGTTCATTCCTGCCTCACCAACGCACTCTTATATTTAGGCACTTTTAGGTTTAAATTTATTCACATTTTCCACATCACTACACTTTAGGGCTTCGTCACCTTCCAGGTGTCAGCCAACACAACTTGATTCAGAGTCCTAGTGGACATTCCGGGTAGGCTTGTGTCATGACAGACATTGGAACTTAAGAAAATAAACACATATAATGCACTACTAAGACCATAAGATTGAGTACTCAAGAGAACAAAAGCTTATTGCATGTCAAAAGTACACCGTTTTTCTATTTATAGTGCATTTGGACTATTTTTGGTAGTAATAAAAACAAACGAACGTGCATTTGACACCCACTGGAGCTTATGTAGGAAAACACATATAATACATTACTAGGACCAGAAGAATGAGTATTCATAAGATCGAAAGCTTATTGGGTCTCAAAAGTACACAGTTTTTCTATTTAGAGTGCATATGGTCTGTTTTTGGCATAAATAAAAACAAACGAGCGTGCGTTTGACACCCACTCGAACTTATGCAAATAAACACATATAATGCGTTATTAGGACCATAAGAATGAGTACTCAAAAGATCAGAAGCTTATTCGGTGTCAAAAGGATAGTTTTTTTTTTTATTTGGAGTGTATTTGGACTGTTTTCAACATTTATAAAAACAAACAACCATGCATTTGACACCCATTGGAACTTAGGAAATGAAACACATATAACACACTACTAGGACCATAAGAATGAGTACTCAAAAGATCAAAAGCTTCTTGGGTGTCAAAAATACACAGTTTTTCTCTTTAGAGTTCATTTGGAATGTTTCCATCAGTAAGAAAAACAAATGAGCGAGCGCTTGAAAACCTTAGGAACTTAAGCAAATAAACACATATTATACACTACTAGGACCATAAGAATGAGTACTCTAAAGATTAGAAGCTTATTGGGTGTCAAAAGTACATAGTTGTTCTATTTGGAGTTCATTTTGGAATGTTTTCGGCATTCATAAAAACAAACGAGCGGGCATTTGACACCCATTGGAACTTAAGAAAATAAACACATATAATGTGCTACTAGGACCATAAGAATGAGTACTCTAAAGATCAAAAACTTATTGGGTGTAAAAACAACACAATTTTTCTATATGGTGTGCATTTGGACTGTTTTTGGCATTAATAAAAACAAACGAGCGTGCGTTTGAAATCCAGTAGAAATTAAGCAAATAAACACATATAATGCTCTACTAGGACCAGAAGAATGAGTACTCAAAAAATGAAAAGCTTATTGGGTGTCAAAAGTACACAGTTTTTCTATTTGGGGTGCATTTGGACTGTTTCTGGCATTAATACAAACAAACGAGCGTTCGTTTGACACCTATTGGAACTTAAGAAAATAAACACATATAATGCGCTACTCAGACCATATGAATGAGTACTCAAAAGAGCAAAGGCCTATTGGGTGTCAAAAGTACACAGTGTTTCTATGAAGGGTGCATTTGGACTATTCTTAGCATTAATAAAAACAAATCAGCGTGCGTTTGACACCCAAAGGAACTTTAGCAAATAAACACATATAAAGTTTTACTAGTACTATAAGAATGTGCACTCAAATGATCGAAAGGTTATTCGGTGTCAAAAGTACATAGTTTTTTTATTTGGAACGCAGTTAGACTGTTTTTGGCATTACCAAAAACAAACGAGCATTCGTTTCACACCCAATGGAACTTAAGTAAATAAATACATGTAATGCGTTACTTGAACCATAAGAATGAGTACTCAAAAGTTCAAAGCTTGTTCAGTGTCAAAACTACACAGTTTTTCTTTTTAGAGTGCATTTTGAACAATTTTTGTCGTTCATAAAAACAAACGAGCTTGCGTTCGTCACCCATTGGAACTTAAGCAAATAAACACATATAAGAATGAGTACTCAAAAGATGAAAATCTTATAGGGTATCAAAAGTACACATTTTTCTATTTGGAGTGCATTTTGAACTGTTTTTTGCATCAATAAAAACAAACGACAGTGCATTTGACACGCATTGGAACTTAAGCAAATAAACACATATAATATACTACTACGACCATAAGAATGAGTACTCAAAATATCAAAAGCCTATTGGGGGTCAAAAGTATAGAATTTTTATATTTTGAGTTCATTTGTAATGTTTTCGGCTTTAATAATAACAAACCAGCAGACGTTTGAAACCCATTAGAACTTAAGAAAATAAGCACATATAATGCGCTACCAGGACCATAAGCATGGGTACTCAGAAGATCAAAAGATTTTTGGGATTCAAAAGTACACAGTTTTTCATTTAGAGTTCATTTAGAATGTTTTCGGCATTAATAAAAACAAACGAGTGAACGTTTGAAACCCGTTGGAACTTAAGAAAATAAAAACATATAATGTGGTACTAGAACTGTAAGAATGAGCACTCAAGAGATGAAAAGCTTATTAGGTGTCAAAAGTATACAGTTTTTAAATTTAGAGTTCATTTAGAATGTTTTCGACATTAATAAAAACAAACAAGCGGGTGATTGAACCCCATTGGAACTTTAGAAAATAAACACCTATAATGCCCTACTTGGACCATTTGAATGAGTACTCAAAAGATGAAAAGCTTATTGGGTGTCAAAAGTACACAATTTTTTTATTTGGAGTGCATTTTGGACTGTTTTCAGCATTAATAAAAACAAACGAGCGTGAGTTTGACGCCAATTCGAACTCAAGAAAATAAGCACATATCTATTAGGACCATAAAAATAAGTAATCAAAAGATCTGAAGCTTATTGGGTGTCAAAAGTACATCGTTTTTCTATTTAGAGTTCATTTGGAATGTTTTCGGCATTAATAAAAACAAATGAGTGTGCATTTGACACCAATTGGAACTTAAGAAAATAAACACACATAATCCACTGCTAGAACCATATGAATGAGTACCTAAAAGATCAAATGCTTTTTGGTTGTCAAAAGTACACAGTTTTTCTATTTAGAGTTCATTTTGGACTGTTTTCGGCATTAACAAAAAAAAAAACAAGTGTGCGTTTCGCACCAATTGGAACTTAAGAAAATAAGCACATATCATGCACTACTAAGACCATAAAAATGACTACTCAAAAGATCAATAGCTTATTGGGTATCAAAAGTACACTGTTTTTTTATTTAAAGTGCATTTGGACTGTTTTTGGTATTAATGAAAACAAACGAACGTGAGTTAGACACCCACTGAAACTTATGCAGATAAACACATATAATGCACTGATAGGAGCATATTTATGCGACTTTGTTATCTTATTTCTTTGCATTTATTGAAGTAATTTAAGCCATTTTCGTATTATTGTAGGTCCAGTTGGTAAAGATGACAATAAATGGCAAAATGGAGCAATTTGGAGCAGTTTTGGACTTGGATTGGATAGCAGACGTGGATAGCATATGGGCTGGATGTTTTTGGTGTTTAAATGGTGCTAGATATGTGGTAAAATCTGGAGAAATTAAAGTTAAGGCTTGGAAGGCAAGGAATTAGACAAGAAAAGGGAATCCTAGTTGGAAAGGAACATGATCTTATCCTACCTTATCCTATCTTATCTTATCTTATCCAACCTTATCCAACCTTATCTTACCTTACCTTATCCTACCTTATCTTATCTTCAGCTGCAAGGAGGAATCCTAATCACATTCCAACACTCTCTACCTATTCTTAGCGTTCTAAAATAATTCAAAATGCCAAAACCCTTTCCTCCTTGGATTTAGCCATTCCTACCCTATATATATGAAATTTCTGCAATGTTTTAGGGTGTGCCCTGCCTACCATTCATCCATTGAAGTTGCTGGAATTTTCAGAGTTCTTTCTCTCTTTGTTTTAAGTTTTAATGTTTATTTCAGATTGCTTTTTAGTTATGATGAACATGTGTAACTAAGTTTCTTTTTAGCTAGAGGTGAAATTGAAGCCATGATCATATGTTTTATATAAATTGATTACATCCTAGGTTCATAGATGCATAAATTGAATATGGCATGACATTTATAGATGCACCTAAGTCTAACATGGCAGATTCAAACCTAGAATTACCAATGACACACGGAATTGTAAAACTACCCGGATCTTTGCATTTAGGGGGCAGTTTGCGTTGCAAGATGGCTGAGACATTTTCACCCACTTTTACAACCTCCTTGGTCGAAATCCTCCTCCTATTAGTGCAAAGTTCCTTCAAGAACTTGGCGTACCTGGGGACTTGCTTAATTGCATCCAAAAGGGGAATATTGACTTGAACTTTCCTAAACGTCTCAAGAATGTCCTTTTCTGCTTCTTCTTTCTTTGTTTGCTTGAACCTATTTGGAAAAGGCACATTCGAAGGAAAAACATTAGTAGGAACTGAATTTGACACGTTTTTACCTCTATTGGACAAATTGGATGGTTTAGGATCACTTAGGGCTTGCGGCAAAGGTGTTTCCACCTTTCCCGTGAGTGGGCTTTGCTCCTTCTCTTCAATTCTCAACTCGTCCTCCTCATTGGAACATGATTTGGATGGTTTAGGGTCAGATCCTACTTGCTTCCCACTTCGCAGACTCATGGCTTTTGCAGATTCGAATCCACCTTTTGGATTGACAACGGTTGAACTTGGCAACTTGCCTTGCTCTCGAAATTGCCCCATGAACTCGGCAATCTGTCCTACCTACTTCTCCAACTTGTCCACCTTCTTGTCCCTAGTTTGCATACCCTGCGCCATAGAAGTTAGCAATTGAAAAATCTGATCATTATCAATTGAAGAACCTAATTTGTTTTGGGCAGGTTGTGCTTGGGCTTGAGTTGGTGCCAACGGCTTCTGATAGAAACCCGGGGGTTGTTGCCTAAATCCGCTTTGTTGTTGGCCTTGTTGGGGTTCTCGCCATTTGAAATTTGGATGATCACGCCACCCAGGGTTGTAGGTATTGGAAAAAGGATCACCACGTGGTTGGTATTGATTGCCAAAACCCACGGCATTGAGTGTCTCCCACCCTCCATTCTCTATCAATTGTGGGCACTTATCTGTGGGATGTCCTTGCATGGAGCACACGCCACAAGAAGCTACATTTTGTACTTTTGGACCTTCCACCACCTGAGAAAGCAAAGTAGTAAGGTTAGCCATTTGATTTTGAAGTTCGATTATGGCACTTACCTCATTGACTTGGTGTTGCCGTGGGATGCTCATTTGCCCAACACCTTCGTATTGTTGAGAGTTCAACGCTCGATTGGCTATCAATGTCTTGGCTGCCGTGGGGGTCTTGTCCACCAAGGCTCCTCCCGCTGAGGCATCTAGCATTTGACGTTCGATTGGTAGAAGTCCCTCGTAGAAATATTGTAGGAGAAGTTCCTCCTTCATCTGATGTTGTGGACATGAAGCAACAAGAGATTTAAAACGTTCATAATAAGTAGGAAAAGATTCACCTGCTCCTTGTTGAATTCCACTTATCCTTTTTCGTAGGAGGATGACTCGAGAAGTTGGGAAAAACTTCTCCAAGAAAGCCCGTTTCATGCCCTCCCATGATGTGACAGTTCCGGGGGCCAATTCATACAACCAATCCTTTGCCTTTTCCAAGAGAGAAAAGGGGAAGGCCTTCATCATCAGAATACTTCCATCTACGTTGATTGGTGTCATGCTTGAGCACACCACCTCGAATTCCTTCAAATGCTTGTTTGGGTCTTCCATGGACAGCCCATGGTACTTAGGAATGTGATGCAACAAGCTTGACTTCAATTCAAACTCATCAGTTTTGCCTTGAGCCGCCCTAGGGTATTGAATGCATAAGGGCACGACATTGTCAAGTCCTGAGGCTGAAAGCTCTTTGATTGTACGATTATCCACAGCCATGTCGTCCACATCCTCTTCAAATTCAGATTCGGCTTCTGAACTTGCACTTGATTCACTTGGTTCTGGATTCTTCCTCTTTCGTCTTAACTCTCGCTCGAAATCGGCGTCAAAGTCCAGAATATGTTCACGAACTGGATGAGAACTCCGAGTCATAAACTAGTACCTAAAACAAGAAACCAAAAACAAGGTCAGAATCTGATCTAATTAAACCAAACGAAAATAACAATCCAATGGATTAGCACAGTTGCTAATCCCCGGCAACGGCGCCAAAAATTTGATGCAAAATATATAAGCACACAAATTAAACCCTCTTTTTATCAATTGTAGCAAAGTATGTAAGTAGGGATCGTTCTAGGCCGGGGATTAGGAGGGATTGCTAAACCACTTGAAAACTGACTCAAAAACTTAAAACAAAGTTAAAACACTAAATTAGACTCAAAGAATGCAAAACTATACTCTAAAACACTAAAACAAACCAAAAGACTCAAAACAACAAACAAACACTCAAAACTGCCTTAAAACCACTTTCTGGGCAGTTTTGAGCACTAAGGAAGAATTTGGACGAAAACAGTTTATAACTTGACTCCAGACACTTAAAAACACAAACTAAATTGATTTCTAACTAACTTGACACTTCAAAATAAAGGGGGAATTGGTTTTGACGAAATTGAAAACAAAACATAAACTTTGTAAAACAAAACAGATTGTAAAACGAAATTGGTTTAAATCAATGGATGGAAGGCTAGCTAAGGGGTTCTTCTCCATACATGTCATACTTGCATACAAAACGTTGGGGGTTATGAATGGTGTAGAAGGCTGGGTTATTGGCTAGGATGGATGTATGGTGCGGCAGGGAGTGAATTAGGTCAGAAACTATGGAGAATGGTGTAGGAAGGCTGCGGCAGAGAGTGGTGAAGAGTTTCTGGCGTGAATGATGTGTATGGAGGGTGTGTAACCTGCGGCAACCCTTTAAACTTATATATATAGGCACCACAAACCCTAGGGTAATCAAATTAGGGCTTGGACTCAGCATTGCACAAGGAATTAGGGCCCTAGGTGCGGCATTTGGAAAAAACATTGTGGTTCAATTAATTTCTGAAAAGGATTTGTAGAACCCAAATCCACAAGGAAAAGGGCCTAAGAATCAGAATCCAAGAGGGAAAAGGCCTGAGAGGTGCGGCACAATAGGATAAGGGCAGGAAATGCCTTGCAAGGCAAGGAAAAAGGATTCTAGAAGGGAAGGAGGCGCCAGATTTTCAGGGTTCTAGAAGGAATGTGTTTTGTGGCAGATTTTGGGGCATCTAGAGGGATTTGGGGCGCCACTTTTATAGGACAAGGGATAAGACTTCTAGAAATCAGGTTTTAAGTCCCCTAAACTGAAGAAAACAGGTTAGGATAAGATTAGGATAAGATTGGATAAGATAAGGTAAGATAAGATAAGGATTGGATAAGATAAGATAAGATAAGGTTGTTTTAGATAATGTTTTGGATAATTTTCCTTCTTTTGAGCTGATTCCTTATCTTCTTTATCTTTGACTTCTTTCTTCCATCTTCTTAGCTGATTTCAAGCCTTTATATCTTCAATTTCGTCCATCAACTTGCCTCCATGCTTGCACTACCCCATCTTGGCCCAAAAATGCTCTAGAATGCTCCAAATTGCTTCTTTTTGCATACTTGCCCTTAGAACCTGAAAATACATCAAACTAGCTTAAAAGACTACTTTAACTAAGGAAAAACAACATAAATGCACAAGAACAAGCTAACTAAGGTGCATAAATATGCTCCTATCAGAACAAAGCGAACTCTCCAACTCTACTATTGTCAATTCAACGTGAGATTTTGAAATCGCTGAAGCTATCACTTTGGGAAGTGGTGTGGAGGTTGGAGCTGAACCAAAGATGTCCAAACATAACCTAGAAGTGGACAAAGAGCTGTTCTTCAAAGAGGAGGAGGAAAACTCAACCACGACAAGTTTAGAAGAAGCCTTGTTGCAGCACCCAATCATCTCTAATCATATTGCCGTAGCTACCCTAGCTCCGCCACCATCTAATACTAGTAAAGTTCTTCCGAATTCATTTCTTTCTAACCTTATTCCATCAAATGTACCTTGTCCACGCAGGTTTTTGCAATCCAAGAAAGAAAATAGTGAAAAAGACATCTTCGAAACCTTTCGAAAGGTGCAAATTAATATCTCACTTTTTGGTACAATAAAGCAAGTTCCAGAATGTGTTGAATTTTTTAAAGAGCTTTGTATAACAAGAAGATGGATTCAAGAGAAAGAATCGGTTAGGGAATATCTAGAATTCATCAAAGAGGATGTTTTTGAGACAAAGAGGATGTTTTTGAGACAACCATCGCCAAAGAAGTTGGATTTTATGACACGGGACAAGTCACTGCCCTCATACCAAATCTGGCCGAGAGCAACATTCCTGAAACTTTCGAAGTAGTGTTTGTCTTTGAGTTCTTGTCCCAGCACATAGGTAAGCCACCTCCTCAAATTTCAATTTCGTTTTCTACTAACATGTTGTTGATTTCAATGATTTAGACATCCACTCTAGAATTTAAACCATTACTAGATCATTTCAAGTATCACCTTCCATTCAATGATCAACTCCATGCCACTGGTTGATAGGAGCATATTTATGCAACTTAGTTAGCTTGTTTCCTTGCATTTACGTTGTTAGTTCTTAGTTATTTTATTATTTTAAGCTATTTTCGTGTGTTTGTAGGTCTAATGTGCAAAGTATGCAAGAAAGTGCATTTTGGTGCTTTTTGGAGCAGTTTTGGGCACTAAATGGATTGCACATGCTTGGAGCTAAGTGGATGGACGAAATTGAAGATCAAATGAGCTTAGGATCAAATGAAGAATGAAGAGTTCAAAATTGCCTAATTACTCATTCTAGAAGCCCAAAACCGTGCCTAACACATTCCCCTTTTGTTTCAATCCTTGCTGCACAAGGGAGAGGTTTTCTTGCCTATTTTCTGTCATAAAACACATTCCTCTTTTATTCTAATCCTTGCTGCACAAGGGAGAGGTTTTCTTGTCTATTTTCTGCCCAAAAATACTTCCCCTTTCTCTTACAAATCAATGCCACACCTTCTTTCCCTTTCTCTCTTAATTTCTGACCTTTAAAACACATTCCTTTTCTCTCCTACATATTCTGCCGAATTTCACATTCTTATTCTCTTTGATTTTCTGATTCTTTCTTACCTATTAAATTGTGGAACCAAAATAGCTAAGTATTGAACCTTTCCTATTATTTTCTGAGTACCCTAGCCCTTTAAATAAAGCTTGTTGCACCCTTTAAATCTGGCTACACAATTTCTGCCGAAAATCCTTCCATTCACCTATCCATCCTCTACCACCTATCACCAACCATTCTACACACCTTAACCCCTTGTGCCGCAGCTTTACAAAGGAAGAATGAGAGGATTAACTTGAAGCTGTGCTTGCATTCAAGACGTTGGATCGCTGGAACGTTTCTAGGTGTAATCTATCTTTGTTTTCAATGTTTAATTTAATTTCTCTTTGTTTTGCTGTGAACATGAGGAGCTAAACCCTTTTGGCTAGGGGGAATTTCAAAGCCATGAATATATTTGCAATATGAATTGATTACCTTCGGTTGTGATTTCATAAATTGTGAATGCAATTTGCTTAACTGTTTGATTCATAACTTATTCTTGTATGTTGATTAAGGATGCATACTTAGTTTGCATGCATGAATTTGATGCTAGAATATAAGGGAGTTTCACCTAATCGTTATGAACTTATATTCACAAGTAGTGAAGGTTGCTGGTCACGATCATGTTAAGTAAATTTCTGGCAGGAGTATCATGTGCTTTCATAGTTATGAATGCCTTATCAATGCTTATGATTTTCATAGAGCTTAATCATCTTTGATTGTATCTCTATTATGCGCTTTCATGTAGGGAACTTTTGAAGAATAATTTGATTGTGATGCGCTATTTCCGTCCAATTCAATGACATAAGGAAAATCTGAGGGTTAATTTAAGCGTACCTAATTAATCTGGGGTGTTGAGGTTCATGGTTCATTGAAAGAACAACTGAAAATTGATTTGTATGCAAGTGTGTCATGTGTGGAGAAAAACCTTCTAGCTAGTCCATCATCCATCCAAAACACCTAATTTCGTGCAAATCTGTCTAGTTCTAGTTTCTGTTTTGTTTTACTTTATTTTCGTCCAAAACCGAATCCCCCTTTAATTAAGTGTGTTGGATTAGTTAGAATCTGTCCAAACTTGTGTCTTTAGTGTTTTGAGTCAAGTAAAGTTAGGAATTCGTCCAATTTCTCCCTAGTGTCTGTTTTGAGTCTTTTTGGTTGTTTTAAGCTATTTTGAGTCTTTTAAGTTTGTTTTGAGTCTTGTGAGTCTTGTTAAGTGTCTTTAAGTTTGTTTTTGTGTTTTTAAGTCAGTTTAGAGTAGATTAGCAATCCCTCCTAATCCTCGGCCTAGAGCGATCCCTACTTGCATCTTTACTACAACTGTCAACAAGAGGGTTTAATTTGTGTGTTGTTTTACAACGCATCCCTAGTCCTAGTGAGGATTAAATGGAGGTGTTGTCAGGCTGGAAAACGTTAAAGCAAGCACTTCTTGGGAAGCAACCTATGTATTTAAATAAAGAGACAATGGAATTTCCGGCTCCAACAACCAGAATTGCTCTTTTTTACCCTTCTCTTTATTGTTTTTACTTTGCCATGATTGTCTTGTTTGCTAGTTATCTTTTATTGCTTTCTTGTTTAAATTTATTTTTGAAACATTGAGGACAATGTTTGGTTTAAGTGTTGGGGGGGGGGGGGGGAGGGGTAAACATATTGTTTTTCATGATTTCCCTTCGAATTTCACCACCTATCACTACTAAAGTTGTTATTCACTGTTTTAAAGTGTTTTATTGTGTGTCATAAAAACAAAATATAAAAGAAAAAGAAAAAAGTTAGAGAAAAAACCAAAAAGAGTCATTTTTGTTGTTTGTTTGTGTCTTAGGGTACCTTCCAACACAATGATGAGCATTTGGTTTTTAATTGCATGATTGTTAAAGAAAGTTACAAACATGGGTGGAAGTTTGATATGCTCTTTGGTTAATACTTAGTTGTAGTTGTCATTTACGAATTCACATGTAATCACAAAGAAAAAAATCAGTTTTTGTAACATGCTTGAAGGAAGAAACTCAAACTAACGCTACAACCCTGTGAGACTTGAGCCTATTCTTTGTTTGGAGAGTTAATAATCTGTGATATTCTTGTTTTCTAAAGTCGTTGCATGATCTCATCATTTCTTTGCTTGGTTGCTACTTAGAATGCTTTTTCATCATTTTAGCTCCAAATACTAGAACTCATGCACGTTTCATTCAAAGCATAAAATTGATTGCATAACAAATAACAAGATAAAGTTGTTTAGTTACCACCAGAGCCAAAAAGCCTTATCCCTTGCATATTTATTGTAGGTTTAACCCCTTTGAGCCTTATTTAGCCTATTTTCTTTGTTAGCCTACATTATCCCTACCTAGCCTAGTATAGGAATATCCATACCCTTGTTCTAGTGGAGCATGACTTGGGAATTCCTTTTGATCTACGATTTGCAGAAAAACAAGTGTGGGGGAAGAATTTGTTCTTTTGAATCCAGTGAAGTAGTGCATATGTTTCAAAGAAAAAAATAAAAGAAAAAAAAAAGAAAAAAAAAAGAGAAGAAGAATAACGTTGAAAAAAAAACAGAAAAGAAAATGAAGAAAAATATGTGTTAAAAAAGAAGGAAAAAAGTTGAAAAGAAGTGAGAATGAGTTCATAAGTGTTGGTTGTTGAAGAAGGGTCCAAAAATATGAATCTGACCCTAAAGTTGTACGAATCTCCCTTGTGTGTTTAAAGTTAGGTGCTGCAATCAAAAGTTGAATTCTATTGATTTCATTACTTTGCTTACTATCACTTTAACAACCTTTGTTTATCCTTAACCTCTCTTTGTTAGCCAATACCTTAGCCCCATTACAACCCTTAGACTTTTATCTTGATTGTTATGTGATTCAATATGTGGAGTTTGAAATTGGTACAAGCATATGGGGTTATCGCTTCTAAGTAGTGGCGTTCCGTTCATGAGATCATATACATGTTTGTATTAATAATTCCAGAAAGTGCCTTCTTTATTATAACATATGTGAGTGCTTGTCTACATGTTTACATCAATCTTCTCACATATACTTAGTTTAGAGAGTGTAGTTAGAAAATCTGTGTGAAAATAGAGAGTATATCTGGTGAGAAATTGAGTGAATTCTCTTAGGCATGTTACTATTGTCAAATGTTGTTTTAACTGATTAAATGCGAGCTAGTGAGTGGTTACAGCGGTTAAGTATAAGCTCAAGAGTAAGGATTGCTAAAATCTATGTAAGTACTGATTTTTAACATGTCATGTTGCAGTGGAAATCCCTGAGGCAATTGATGGAAGGTTTAGGTTTGTTTTGTTTTCTTTGTGTTTTGCTCGGGGACTAGCAAAAGCTAAGTGTGGGGGAATTTGATAGGAGCATATTTATGCGCCTTTGTTATCTTATTTCTTTGCATTCACTTAGTTAATTTCCATTTATTGTAGTAATTTAAGCTATTTTCGTATTATTGTAGGTCCAGTTGGTAAAGATGACAATAAATGGCAAAATGGAGCAATTTGGAGCAGTTTTGGACTTGGATTGGATAGCACACGTGGATAGCATATGGGCTGGACGTTTTTGGTGTTTAAATGGTGCTAGATATGTGCTAAAATCTGGAGAAATTAAAGTTGAGGCTTGGAAGGCAAGGAATTAGACAACAAAGAGGAATCCTAGTTGGAGAAGAACACGATCTTATCCTACCTTATCCTATCTTATCTTATCATATTCAACCTCATCTTACCTTACCTTATCCTACCTTATCTTATCTTCAGTTGTAAGGAGAAATCCTAATCACATTCCAACACTCTCTACCTGATTCTTAGAATAAAATAATTCAAAATGCCAAAACCCTTTCCTCCTTGGATTTAGCCGTTCTTTCCCTATATATATGAAATTTCTGCAACGTTTTAGGGTGTGCCGTGCCTACCATTCATCCATTGAAGTTGCTAGAATTTTCAGAGTTCTTTCTCTCTTTGTTTTAAGTTTTAATGTTTATTTTAGATTGCTTTTCAGTTATGATGAACATGTGTAACTAAGTTTCTTTTTAGCTAGAGGTGAATTTGAAGCCATGATCATATGCTTTATATAAATTGATTATATCCAGTTATTGTTTCATAAAACATGAATGCAATTTACTTATCTGCTTTACAGAGAACTTATTCTTGTGTGTTTATTGAGGATTCATACTTAGTTTGTATGCAGGGATTTGATGCTAGAATATAAGAGAATTTCACCTAATCGTTATGAACTTATATTTGTAAGTAGTAAAAGTCACTACTCATGATTGAGTTAAGTAAATCCTTGGCAGGAGTATCATGCTTTTCATAGTTACGAATGCTTTCTCAATGCTTATGATTTTCGCAAAACTTAATGATCTTTGAGATGTATCTCTATCATGCTTTTCATAGTTAGGGAACTTGAGAAGAATAATTTGGTTGCGTCACTGAGTCCAATTCAATGAACTTAGGAAAATATGAGAGTTAATTAGTGTTGTTCATAGTTAATTTGGGGCATTGTCATTCATGGTTTATAGGAATAATAGCTGGAAATCGATTTCTATGCATATGATTCATGTGTGGAGAAGAATCCTTTAGCTATCCTTTCATCCATATTTCATTCACAACTTAATTTACTTGTTGCCCTTTACTTTTGTTTTAGTTAAATTCGTCCAAAATCTCCCCAGTTATTGTTTTGAAGTTAGTTTAACTTAGTTTTCAGTTTTATAAGTTTAGTTTGTGTTGATTAGCATCCCTTCTAATCCCCGGAATAGAACGTTCCCTACTTACTCGTACTACGATTGCATAATATATAGGGTTTAATTTGTGTGTTAGTTTCTACCACACCATGCACTACCATATAATATGCTACTAGGACCATAAAATGAGTACTCAAAAGATCAAAAGCTTATTGGGCATCCAAAGTACACAGTTTTTCTATTTAGAGTTCATTTGGAATGTTTTCGACATTAATAAAAATAAACGACTGGGCGTTTGAAACCCATTGGAGCTTAAGCAAATAAGCACATATAATGCCCTACTAGGGCCACAAGAATGAGTATTCAAAAGATGAAAACCTTTTTAAGTGTCAAAAGTACATAGTTTTTCTATTTGGGGTGCATTTGAACTGTTTTTACAATTAATAAAAACAAACGAGCGTGTGTTTGACACTCATTGGTACTTAAGAAAAAAAAACACATATAATGCACTACTAGGACCATAAGAATGAGTACTCAAAAGATGAAAAGCTTATTGGGTGTCAAAAGCAAACAGTTTTTCTATTTGGAGTTTGTTTGAACTAATTTAGGCTTTAAGAAAAACAAACGAGCATGCATTTGACACTGATAGGAGCATATTTATGCGACTTGGTTAACTTATTTCCTTGCATTTAGGTTGTTAGTTTTTAGTTATTTTAGTATTTTAAGCTATTTTCGTGTGTTTGTAGGTTTAAAGGACTAAAGTGGCAAGAAAGTGCATTTTGGTGCCTTTTGGAGCAGTTTTAGGCTTGGAATGGATAGCATATGCTTGGAGCAAAGTGGATGGATGAAATTGAAGATCTAAAGAGGCTTGGAATGTGTTTAAAAGAAGGAAGAATTATTTCAAGGAAGAAAAGGAATTCAGCAAGAAGAAGGATTGACTAGTCAAACTTACCTTATTTTGACTTAGTCAACTCTTAATCCTAATCTATCAAGGTTCCAGCTGCAAAGGAGTGTCCTCAATACTTTAGGACACTTAATTATATGTTTCCCCTTTCCTAAACCCCTTGCCGCATATCTCCTTACCCTTTCTTCCAAAATCTGCCACATAATTACCTTTCCCTTTCTCTCTAGGACCTGCCGCACCTTACTTACCCTTTTCCCCTTAGGATTCTGATTTGTTACCCTTTTTCTTGAAGGATTTAGAGTCCTAAATACATTCCTAATTCATCTCAGCCGTGCTCCTTCCTTCCCCTATATAAAAAGAGCCTTGCCGCACATCAAAGGGCTCCCTGGACCATTCTACACACTTTCTGCCGAAAATCCACCCTCCATCCATCACCATAACTCACCTACATCCATCCACCACCACAAATCACCAATAAAACTCACCACCAATCCCTTGTGCCGCAGCAAAGGAGAAAAAGGAGAGCTTTTGGATGTTTTGGCATTCAATTTGGATCGCTGGAGCGTTTAGGTGTTTTCTTTCTTTTGTTTTCAATGTATAAATCTGTTTACCTTTGTTTTGCGATTATGAGGAACTAAGCCCTTTTGGCTAGGGGGCTATTCAATACCATGATTATACTTGCATTATGAATTGATTACATCCAGTTGTGAATTCAATTTACTTAACTGTTTGAATTAAAACTTGTTTGTGTATGTGGGTTGAGGGTGCACACTTAATTTGCATGCGTGAATTCGATGCTAGAATATAAGGGAGTTTCACCTAATCGTTATGAACTTATATTCACTAGTAGTAAAGGTTGCTAGACCATAAAAATGAGTACTCAAAAGATCAAAAGCTTATTGGGTGTCAAAAGTAGACAATGTTTTCTATTTTGAGGGCATTCAGATTGTTTTCGGCATTAATAAAAACAAACGAGCGTGCGTTTGACACCCACAGAAACTTAAGAAAATAAACACATATAATAAACTAATAGGAACATAAGAATGAGTACTCAAAAGATCTAAAGCTTATTGGGTGTCAAAAAGTACACAGTTTTTCTATTTAGAGTGCATTTGGATTGTTTTCGACATTAATAAAAACAAACGAGCATGCATTTGACATCCTTTGGAACTTAAGAAAATAAAAACAAATAATGCGCTACTAGGACCATAAGATTGAGTACTCAAAAGATCAAAAGTTTATTCAGTGTCAAAAGTACATATTTTTTTATTTATAATGCATTTGGACTATTTTCAGCATTAATAAATACAAACAACCGTGCGTTTGACACCCGTTGGAACCTAAGAAATTAAACACATATAATGCGCTACTACGACCATAAGAATGTGTACTCAAAAGATCAAAACCTTATTGGGTGTCAAACGTACACACTTTTTCTATTTGGTGTGCATTTGAATTGTTTTGTCATTAATAAAAACAAACGAGTGTGCCTTTGACACCCATTGAAAATTATGCAAATAAACACATATAATGTGCTACTAGGACCATAAGAATGAGTACTCAAAAGTTCAAAAGCTTATTCAATGTCAAAAGTATACAGTTTTTCTATTTTGTGTGCATTTAGATTGCTTTCATTTTTAATAAAAACAAAGGAGCGTCATTTTTACAACCATTGGAATTTAAGCAAAAAAACACATATAATGCATTACTGGGGCCGTAACATTGTTTTCTCAAAGCATCAAAAGCTTATTGGGTGTCAAAAGTACACAATTGTTCTGTTTTGAATGCATTCAGACTGTTTTCGGCATTAATAAAGACAAACTAGCGTGCGTTTCACACCCAAGGGAACTTAACCAAATAAACAAATGTAATGCAGTACTAGTGCCATATGACACACCCCGTCCCGAAGGAAGGCATGTTGGCCGTCACGTGAGAGTGACGTAACCATTTACACAGTTCGGAAGCTTTAAAGATACAAATACTAAGATGTAACACCCGAAGGTGAATCCTACAATTGTGAATTCTGTCAGAACACCGTTGGATTCCTCGTGGCCACCAAAGCTCTGCTCTATCTTGAACCTGGAGGGGCGAAAGACATAAAACTGAGTGGGTCAGCAACAATTCTTTTCAAAACCTTTCCTTTCCAAAGTTATAACCCCTCGCCGTAAAACCTGTATAATTTCCCAGAAATAAAGTATATACTCATATATATTTCTCAAAAATCCGCTGAAAACACGTATGTATGAAAGTATGTATATGCCATGCCAAAGTATCAACTGAATGCCAAAGCATCCCTGTGAATGTGATTGAATACTCAAATATCATCTCAGCCCTCGGCTGTATATAGCTCATATCATACTCAACAATTCATATAACTCATAATCATCATAATCAAATCATATATATACCCTGCACACACATCAATACCACCTCTAGTGGTCTGGACAACATCACTGATAATAAACTAATATGCTCTAGTGCTACAATCACGTGAATACTGAGCGATAAATCGCGGGTCACATACGAGTCGAACCCACCTATAATGGCCTATTCGACAGGACTGAGCACCTAACTTGGATCCAAGGCGAGCATACGGTGCGGGAGGTGAACAACACGTGAAAGACTGAGCCCCTCTCTGGGCGTGAGCACTAATATCAGTGTGCAGGTCTATGAGCTCTAATCATATCACATCACATCACATTTCATCATTCGTTCTCAATAACTAGCATATAAACTTACCTGCCACTTACCTGGGCGTCCTCAGCACCGATATTAATATAAACAATCAATAATGCATAATTAAACAAGTAGATACTTTGCATGGCATTTCATATCACAGTTCATAACACATTTCATTTAAACTGATTTTCTGGGCAAAATTCATTTATATAGGTATATACGGAAAATAACTGCCCACTCCCCTAGAGTTCGCCCTACAACTCCCTAGCACAACACATCAAGGCGTCATGACGATCGGCGCCTAGAACAATCATCAAATCATGCCTCAGAAATCATATCGATAGAATATAAAACTTATATAAAACACGTCACTATGTAGTTCGATCCGGAAGATCTGCAACTCGGATTTCTAATCCGTAACTTCCAGAGGTCCACAATAAATCTCTAGAACAACATCCTAAAATTTCATTACCATCCAACGGTCGGATCTTCGTCAATTGCCAAAACTAAGTGACTGTAAACATTGTATTTTATGAACTTACAACTCCAATTCCAGAAGATCCGTAAATCGGATTCTCGATCCGTAAGTTCCTATAATCCTCAAATATTACGTATTACAATGTAACAAAATTTGGTGATGATCCAACGGTCAGATCATCAATTCATATTTTAGCCTAACCCCGCATCGTAACAAATTTAGGTTCGAATGATCATCAAACGTCATTCATTCACCAAAACTGAATTCAGAACATGAATTATGGCCTAAAAATAGCATTGGCGGCAATCCAGGTAAATTCTCAGGGAAAACGTCAGGAAAATGTCTAACCACCTTGACCTCTTCCACACTACTCAGAGTAATATCTCTTAGTACCACATGAACTACATATCATTGGCAACCTTTCGATAACGATCTCTTTGCTCTCATAGCAGAAATAACAGCATAGCTCCAAAAGTAACCTCTGGTCATCTAGGTCGACGGAAAGTAACTGATTTCCCGCAGCAATCTAACTTGGCACGATTATAATACAACCAGTCTGTGCCTAAAGTCACATCCAAATCCACAATATCTCACGGGATAAGATTCACTAGCATAACAACATCCTCCACCATCACTGGACACCCTGAATAACACCATACTAATGTAGGATGACCTACCTGTTTACTTGCTTAACGAATCCAACGAATAAGTTATTAATATTACGGTCTGCAGCCCGCAATACTGATAAATCACCGTTGTCTCGATAAGTAAGCAACAATCCTTAAGGGTGCAATATTACCATCTTGCCTTTCATTAGAAATACATATACACGCCTTGATCGTGTTCATTCATTACTCTTTTTGGCAACATCGTCCATAACAAGAATCATATCAGCCGGAAGAACGGGTGAAAATCATCGAAAATAGGCATGGGTGCCGACCGGGTCAAAAACGGGCCAAGGGGATCCGGCCAATCGGAACAGAGAATGAAGGAAAGGAGGGAGAGAGTTTCCTCACTCATGCACTTGTGTTAGCACTCCCAGGATGGGTGACCCACTGGGAAGTTGCTCGTGAGTTCCCAGAAACAAAACCGTGAGGGCGTGGTCGGGGCCCAAAGCGGACAATATCGTGCTACGGTGGTGGAGCGGGCTCGGGAAGTGGTGCGCCCCGGGCCGGGATGTGACACCATAAGAATGAGTACACAAAAGATTAAAAACTTATTCGATGTCAAAAGTACACAGTTTTTCTATTTGGAGTGTATTTGGACTAGTTTCAGCATTAATAAAAACAAATGATTGTGCGTTTGACACCCATTGGAACTTAAGCAAATAAACACATATAATGCGCTACCAGGACCATAAGAATGAGTACCAAAAAAGATCAAAAGCTTATTGGTGTCAAAAGTACACAGTTTTTCTATTTAGAGCTCATTTGGAATGTTTTCGGCATTTATACAAGCAAAGGAAAGTGCATTTGACACCCATTGGAACTTAAGCAAAAAAACACATATAATGCGCTACTAGGAAAGTAAGAATGAGTACAATAAATATCAAAAGCTTATTCGGTGTCAAAACTACACAGTTTTTCTATTTGAACTGAATTTGGAATGTTTTCCCCTTTAATGAAAACAAACGAGCGAACATTTGACACCTATTGGAACTTTGCAAATATACACATATAATGCTCTACTAGGACTATAAGAATGAATAATCAAAAGTTCAAAAGCTTATTGGGTATTAAAAGTGCATAGTTTTTCTATTTAGAGTTCATTACGACTGTTTTCGGCAGTAATAAAAACAAACGAGTGGGCATTTAACACACATTGGAACTTAAGAAAATAAACACATATAATGCACTACTAGAACTAGGAGAATGAGTATTCAGAAGATCAAAAGCTTATTGGGTGTCAAAAGTGCACAGTTTTTCTATTTGGAGTGCATTTGAACTTGTTTTTGCATTAATAAAAACAAACGAGCGTTCGTTTGACACCCCATTGGAACTTATGAAAATAAAGACATATAATGTGCTATTAGGACCTTAAGAATGAGTACACTAAAGATCAAAAGCTTATTCGGAATCAAAAGTACACAGTTTTTCAATTTGGAGTGTATTTGGATTGTTTTTGTTATTAATAAAAACAAATGAGCGTGCATTTTACAACCATTGAAACTTAAGCAAATAAACACATATAATGCATTCTGGGACCATAACATTGATTACTCAAAACTTTAAAAGCTTATTGGATATCAAAAGTACACAGTTTTCTATTTGAAGTGTGTTTGGATTGTTTTTAGCATTAACAAAGACAAACGACTGTGCATTTTACAAGCAATGGAAGCTTGAGAAAATTATATATACAAAAGCCCAACGGGAAAATAACAATTTATGAGCATAGTATAATGATGAAAAATCTCCCCGCATAGTATAATGACAAAAATGCCACCCGTCTTTTTGTTCTTTCATGTTATCATTTCCGGCCTAAATAATAGAATGACTAATTTTCCCTTATTGGATACATGTAGGTCATCTGCTCTTTCATTCTTTAACTGTTGTTCTCTCATTTTGATAGCAAGTACCACCCACCGTTCCTCCACGGCTGTTGCGTTTACCCTTTTTTTCCCTCCCTCTTGCTCAATTGATGGAACCCATTTCGTAGAAAGGGAAAATGCAGAGAAATTAAGAAAGTAAATAACAATATTCTTCATTCGTACCCAATCTACATCAAAAAGAGGTTTAAATGCATCTGAAGATAGTAGGGTTTGAGGTGTAATGGGCCTGATGGAAATACATATGTAATGGGCCTAATTAGTTATAACAGAAGCCCATTAGCTTGGAGTCGCATCAACCCATCCCCCTCAACATGAGGCTTGTCCTCAAGCCTCTCAAACCGTGAAAGAAGCATGGAGCAGTTTGGGGAAGAAAGCAGCCAATTTTCAAACTGTACCATGCCCATCTCCAGTATTAGCTTCTGTATGGAAGTGCCAAAAGTTGTCAAATGGAGCAGGATAGTATATGCTTGCACCATGCGGGTAATGACCTTGAAGAGCCAGCCAATACCAAGGACAGGAATGACACCCAGGAACTATTTTGCACCCCTTATATCACCTGATGTTGCAGCATTCTTGTAAACTTAGATAACAAATGTCAACTTGTTTCCCACTATAGATCTAGATACATTGATCAAATGGTCATCGTGAAATGTCATCTTATTCCAAGTATCAATTCCCACTTCCTCCTGTTTGTGTCGCCAATCACCCACATATTCTTGTGTATCACCATTGAGTAAGCCATTTAGTTGTTTTGAAGAATTACCGAAGATCATAACCCTTGAAAACATTCCAAAGGCATCATTAGTTCCAACAAAAATAGTGGTTATAGGCTTGAAAGGTGAAATCTTCTGTGCAACAGCACCAACTTCACTCGCAGCAAGAGATATTTCCCACATAGCAATGTCGTCAAGCCGTTGTTGGTCTAAATTCAAGGGTCTAGCAACTATATCTCTACTACCAACAATTTGACCACAGAGTCTTGCTGAACGAAGAGAATAAGCAATAATGTGGTCAGGCAACCACCCAATTAAGTGAACTTCCCTAAGCATTGGTCTCCATTCTCCACCATACATGACAAAACTTATATCTTGAATTTCTCCCCTACCCGAATTCCCATGGTGTGAATCATCATTATCCATATAATTAATGGTGCAAGAACTTTAAGAAAAATGATGTCTAGAGATCCCTTATCATTATCCATAATAATGCAAATAACTACATGTGGATACCCCTTAGTAGTAAAAATGGGGTTAAACGTGTTGGAAATGTGCCCTAAAGCCAATCATATGATGATACTTTACGGGCATTTCACATGCTAAACTAATCTAGTTTAATATAAAGGGCAAAGATTATTGTTTAAAACCGTCTCATATAAATGTTATATGCTTAAACGATAAGTCCAAGGAATATGTAATTGGGAGAATGTGATCCAAAGAAGTTAGATTCATGAGACCATTCTCTTTCGTATACATATCCTAAACGTTCTTGATCATAGGCTTGCCAATTGGGCATTGACAGCCTGTTAAGATCAATATGTGCTATGTCTTCTATTAGAGAGAATGACTGGTCTCGAGTCATTGGTGTGACTGACACCAAGACAAGCATGTAGGTGCTCAATAGAGAATGAGTCCACTGAACGCGATCGATAAGGAGTTCTCATACTCATGTCACATGAAAACTCATGGTTGGGATAATGCAAAGTAGTCATTTAACCTGAGGCATCATAGTTGTCTTATGGTTAGGTCCTTGATCTTTGACTATGTCAAAGTCACTCCGTCAAAGGGTGTCCACGACATAATTGGGGTTAAGCCACATAGCCATGGAGGCAAGTGAATGCACAACAAGGGATCTCTAACCTTCAAACAGTTTGAAGGAGAATACTTTATGTTATGATTAAGAATCTCTGGCCAGAGTATGAATGAGATTTAGGAATTTGTTTCAAATCACATTCAAGGTAATCATATAAATAAGAGAATCACATTTGATAGTAGACATGAATAAGCTATCAAATCAAACAATATGGTCAGAGAAAGAGCGTATTGCATTGTAATCCCAAACTGAATAGGTTTTCCACCTCTTTTGATTAGCTTTGGTAGCCATGACATACTGCTAGGTGTCACTCATGGTTTGTGAAAGCCCTGAAGATGTATAATCACTAAATGGAGAATTGAAAACTAAGTTTCAATTCACAATCGATTTGAAAAGTTCTAATCTCCCACTGCCTCGCTAAAATGAACCTAATGGATCATACAACGTGTAAGGTAGAGATTGAAGAAACAACAAAGATGAGTAGGGATAATTAAATGGTTTAATTATTTATGGCTAGGATTAATTAATATGTTAATTAATCAAAACGAATAAGTTCGTTTTAGACATCGGGTTAGTTTTGGGCCTCAAGGCCCAATGGGCTTCGAATGTCAAGTCCAATAACTCAAGTTGTATGACAACTTGAAAACACAAAGGGAATGAAAACCCAATGAACCGACATGGCCGGCCATAGAGAGTGTGAAGGAGAATTGTTTTTAATTTCAATTATGCCACTCAATGTAAGTGGCTATAGAAAGGAAATTATAACCCATTCCCTTATAAGGGTTTTCTAGAGAGAAAAGAGAAAAAACACAAAGCTCTCTATTCTCTTAGGAGGCCGGCCACCCTAGGAAGTATAGACTAGCATCCATATTTTCCTAGGTCACTCATCTCTTCCTCATTGATCTCCTTGGTGTGGAAAATTAGAGGTTCCCTTTCTTGGGCACTTGCAGAATCCATTCCTTCATCCATATCCAGGAAGTCAGGGAGCCAAGAATCAAAGTTCTTCCATCCACATCCATGGAGGCAAGGAGCAAGGAGACTAAGGAAAGAAGGCCCTCACATGGGTGAATATCCTTTGCTAAGCAAAGAGGTGCTTCAAAGGTATAAAAGTTTCACAACTTTTTTCTTTAAGATTTGAGTTGAGTCTTGGTTCACCACAACTACAAGGCCTTGAATTTCATGGGTAAAGTTTTGTTTTTTAGTGCATTGGTGCGATATAAAACAACACACAAATTAAACCCTCTTGTTGACAATTGTAGTAAAGATGCAAGTAGGGATCGTTATGGACCGGGGATTAGGAGGGATTGCTAATCTACTCTAAACTAACTTAAAACCATAAAAAAAAACTTAAAAACACTTAACAAGACTCACAAGACTCAAAACAAACTTAAAAGACTCAAAATAGCTTAAAACAACCAAAAAGGCTCAAAACAGACACTAGGGAGAAATTGGACGAATTCCTAACTTTACTTGACTCAAAACACTAAAAGACACAAATTTAGACAGATTCTAACTATGTTGACACAAGAAAGATGGGGGGGGGGGGTGTTTGGGTTTTGGACGAATTTAAAGTGAAAACAAAACAGAAACTAGAACTAGACAGATTTGCACGAAATTGGTGAATTGGGTGGATGATGGGCTAGCTGGAAGGTTTTTCTCCACACATGACACACTTGCATACAAATCAATTTTCAGTTGTTCTTTCAATAAACCATGAACCTCAACACCCCAGATTAATTAGGTACGCTGAAATTAACCCTCAGATTTTCCTTATGTCATTGAATTGGATGGAAATAGCGCATCGCAATCAAATTATTCTTCAAAAGTTCCCTACATGAAAGAGCATAATAGAGATACAATCAAAGATCATTAAGCTCTATGAAAATCATAAGCATTGACAAGGCAGTCGTAACTATGAAAGCGCATGATACTCCTGCCAGGAATTTACTTAACATGATCGTGACCAGCGACCTTCACTACTTGTGAATATAAGTTCATAACGATTAGGTGAGACTCCCTTATATTCTAGCATCAAATTCATGCATGCAAACTAAGTATGCATCCTTAATCAACATACAAGAATAAGTTCTGAATCAAACAGTTAACCAAATTGCATTCACAATTTATGAAATCACAACTGAAGGTAAGAGTATGTTATCCATTAATCTCTTTTGTAAAAGAATGAAAAATGATAATTAAAACAAGGTACGGAGACTAAATTTTGTAAATTAAATGATTTGGTTGTTGCTAATTTGATTATTATTTAAGTATTAATTAACGTATTTATTTTGTGACATCCCACATCGCCCAGGGGAGTGATCCTTAAATGTATATTCTCATCCCTACCTAGCACGAGGCATTTTGGGAGATCACTGGTTTCGGGTTCCGTAGAAACTCCAAAGTAAAGCGAGAAGGGAACCAGAGCACTCCCACGATGGGTGACCCACTGGGATGTTGCTCGTGAGTTCCCAGAAACAAAATCGTGAGGGCGTGGTCAGGGCCCAAAGTGGACAATATCGTGCTACGGTGGTGGAGCGGGCCCGAGAAGTGATCCGCCCCGGGCCGGGATGTGACAAATGGTATCAGAGCCAATCCCTAGCCGCATGTGTGCCGACGAGGACGTTGGGCCTGTAAGGGGGGTGGATTGTGACATTCCACATCGCCCAGGGGAGTGATCCTTAAATATATATTCTCATCCCTACCTAGCACGAGGCCTTTTGGGAGCTCACTGGCTTTGGGTTCCGTAGGAACTCCGAAGTTAAGCGAGAAAGGGGCTAGAGCACTCCCAAGATGGGTGACCCATTGGGAAGTTGCTCGTGAGTTCCCAGAAACAAAACCGTGAGGGAATGGTAAGCCCAAAGCGGACAATATCGTGCTACGGTGGTGGAGCGGGCTCGGGAAGTGATCCGCCCCGGGCCGGGATGTGACATGGACAGTCCTAATCTGGGCTAGGTAAGATTAATGTGGTTAACAAAGAAAACAGGCTAAACAAGGCTCAAATGGGTTAAACCTACAAAACATATGAAAAGGGGGTACGATTGTTTGGCTTTGGTGGCAACTAAACAACTTCATCTTGATTATGTGTTATGCAAATCAATGTCATGCTTTGAATGGAACGGGCATGAGTTCTAGCATTTGGTTCTCTAATGATGAAAATGCATTCTAAGTAGCAACCAAGCAAAGAATTAATGAGATCATGCAACGACTTTAGAAAACAACAAAACAGATTAATAACTCTCCAAATAAATGTTTAGGCTCAAGTCTCACAGGGTTGTAGCGTTAGTTTGAGTTCCTTCCTTCAAGCATGTTACAAAAACTGATTTTATCCTTTTGTGATCACATGTGAATTCGTAAACAACAACTACAACTAAGTATAAACCAAGAGCATATCAAACTTCCATCCATGTTCATAACTTTCTTTAATAGTCATGCAATTAAAAATCAAATCCTCATCATTGTGTTAGAAGGTACCTAAGACACAAACACACCAAAACGACTCTAAAAACACTTCAAAAACTGATTTTTGTCAAATTTTCATATTTTTACTTCAAAACACACAAAAACACTCCAAAACACTTTAAAAAGACTTAAAAACAGTGAGAAACGACTTTAGAAGTAAAAGGTGATAAAATCCCACGAATTTGCGTCAAAAACACTTTGTTACCCCCCCAACACTTAAATCAAACATTGTCCTCAATGTTTCAAGCATAAACTCACAGAAAGCAAACAAACAAACAACGAACTAATCATGGCAAGATAAATGCAGTAAAGAGAAGGGTTTAGGAATGCAACTCTGGTTATTGGGTGATTCCTAGAACTTCCTTCGCTGAATGCATGGGTTGCCTCCCAAGAAGCGCTTGCTTTAACGTCTTGCAGCCGGACGATACCTCAAATTGAGCATCATTGGAGGCCACGGCATGTAGGTGATCATTGAATGGGAGGTGATACTTGAAATGATCCGACAATGGTTTAAATTCTAGTGTGGGTGCTTGAATCATTAAAATCAGCAAGTTAGTAGAAAACAAAATTGAATTTGGAGAAGATGGCTTACTTGCTTGCTCCGACACAAACTCAATGACAAAAACCACATCTTTGAAAGTTTCAGGAACTTTGCACTTGGCAAGATTGAATGTGATGGTTGTGAATTGTCTCGTGTCATAAAATTCAACTTCTTTGGGCTTTGTTGTCTCATGAACATCCTCTTTGATGCATTCTACATATTCTCCAGCCACTTCTTTCTCTTGAATCATTCTTCTTGATGTACAATTTTCTTCAAACAAATCAACACAATCTAGAACTTGATTTGTTGTACCAAGAATTGGAATATCACTTTGCACCTTTGGAATGGCTTCCACAATGTCTTTTTCACTCTCATCTTCCTTGGGAATTAAAAACCTGCGAGGAAAAGGGACATTTGGTGGAATAATGTTAGAATGAATTGAGTTTGGAACAATATTACAAGAGTTGGACGGCCTAGGGACTCTAGGAGGCTGCGGCAAGGGTTGTTCTTCCCTTGCAGTGGGTGTGGCCTCCTCCTCTTCTTCTAGCAGTAGCAATTCATCCACGTTCAGGCTGTGTTTGGATGGTTCTGGGTCAGCTTCAACCTCTATAGCACTTCCCAAAATGATAGCTTTAGTGATTTCAAAATCTCCCATTGGATTTACAATGTTTGAATTGGAGAGTTTACTTTGTTCTTGAATCTGTCCTATGAATTCTACAATCTCTCCCATTTGATTCTTCAATTCACCCCACTTTTTGGCTTGATTTTGTATCGCTTTTTTTTGATTTTCTTGTCCCTGAGACAAATTGGTAAGTAACTTAATCAATGTGTCATTATCCAAAGACATACCTGAATTTTTTTGGGTAGATTGTGGTGAAGGTTGTAGTGGTGCATATGGCCATTGATAGAACTCCTCAGATGGCTGCGAATATCCTTCGTGGTGTGAGCTATGCGTCAAAGAAATTAATTCATCAAGAATTTGATTATAATTCATGGACATACTTGAATTCGATTGGAATTGTTGTGGGGAAGGCTGTGGTGGCTGCATAGGTCTTGAATAAAACTCCTCATATGGCTGAACTTGTTGAGATTCCCCCCACATATAATCTGAATAATCTCTCCAATTGGAATTGTAAGTGTTAGAAAACACGTTGTCTCTTGATTGGTTATGGCCTTAATAACCCCAAGCACCTCCATTCGCAGTGAATTGAGGACGTTGATGAGTTTGAGCAGTGTGCATTGTGGTTGTTTCGGCAATCTGGGACAATTGAGAAGTAAGATTTGCCAATTGAGCTTGAATGTTTGCAAAATCCATATCTTACTACTCTAGTACCTGAAATCAAAGAATTAAAACTAAATCAAATATCAAAACTAAAAGACACAAACAGAAACAAAGTCAGCAACTAAAACAAAAGACACAAAAAAGGAAACAAAGGAAACAACGGGGAATTAGCAAAGTTGCTAATCCCCGGCAACGGCGCCAAAAATTTGATGCGAAGTAAAACAACACACAAATTAAACCCTCTTGTTGACAATTGTAGTAAAGATGCAAGTAGGGATCGTTCCGGACCGGGGATTAGGAGGGATTGCTAATCTACTCTAAACTAACTTAAAACCATAAAAACAAACTTAAAAACACTTAACAAGACTCACAAGACTCAAAACAAACTTAAAAGACTCAAAATAGCTTAAAACAACCAAAAAGGCTCAAAACAGACACTAGGGAGAAATTGGACGAATTCCTAACTTTACTTGACTCAAAACACTAAAAGACACAAATTTAGATAGATTCTAACTATGTTGACACAAGAAAGATGGAGGGTTTGGGTTTTGGACCAATTTAAAGTGAAAACAGAACGATAACTAGAACTAGACAGATTTGCACGAAATTGGTGAATTGGATGGATGATGGGCTAGCTAGAAGGTTTTTCTCCACACATGACACACTTGCATACAAATCAATTTTCAGTTGTTCTTTCAATAAACCATGAACCTCAACACCCCAGATTAATTAGGTATGCTTAAATTAACCCTCAGATTTTCCTTATGTCATTGAATTGGACGGAAATAGCGCATCGCAATCAAATTATTCTTCAAAAGTTCCCTACATGAAAGCGCATAATAGAGATACAATCAAAGATCATTAAGCTCTATGAAAATCATAAGCATTGACAAGGTAGTCATAACTATGAAAGCGCATGATACTCCTGCCAGGAATTTACTTAACATGATCGTGACCCGCCTTCACTACTTGTGAATATAAGTTCATAACGATTAGGTGAGACTCCCTTATATTCTAGCATCAATTTCATGCATGCAAACTAAGTATGCATCCTTAATCAACATACAAGAATAAGTTCTGAATCAAACAGTTAACCAAATTGCATTCACAATTTATGAAATCACAACGGAAGGTAATCAATTCATATTGCAAATATATTCATGGCTTTGAATTTCCCCCTAGCCAAAAGGGTTTAGCTCTTCATGTTCACAGCAAAACAAAGAGAAATTAAATTAAACATTGAAAATAAAGATAGATTACACCTAGAAACGTTCCAGCAATCCAACGTCTTGAATGGCTAGGGACGACTTCAAGTTAATCCTCTCCTTCTTCCTTTGTAAAGCTGTGGCACAAGGGGTTAAGGTGTGTAGAATGGGTGGTGATGGGTGGCAGAGGATGGATAGGTAGATAGGTGGATGGAATGGATGCAGAGAATGTGTTCATCCCCAAACTAAATGGTGCAGATGGCTTTATTTATAGGGCTAGGGTTGAAATGCAATCAGAAAATAATAAGAATGGTTCATAACTTAGCTAATTTTCCACAATTGAATAGGTAAGAAAGAATCAGAATTTAAAGAGAAATAGGAATGTGAAATTCGGCAGAATTGTGTAGGAGAGAAAAGGAATGTGTTTAAAGGTCAGAAATTAGGAGAGAAAGGGAAATAAGGTGCGGCATTGATTTGTAAGAGAAAGGGGAAGTATTTTTGGGCAGAAAATAGGCAAGAAAACCTCTCCCTTGTGCAGCAAGGATTAGAATAAAAGAGGAATGTGTTTTATGACAGAAAATAGGCAAGAAAACCTCTCCCTTTTGCAGCAAGGATTGAAACAAAAGGGGAATGTGTTAGGCACGGTTTTGGGCTTCTAGAATGAGTTAATTAGGCAACCTACATGTTTTGGAAACCCCAAACATGGAAACCTCCACAAATGGAAACTTGCACAAATGGAAACCTTCACAAATAGAAATTCGGTTTCCAATTCTGAATTCTTTGTACTTCATTTTCTTCAATTCATTTCTTCCATCTCTTTGCTCATTCTTAACCTTCTTTGGTCAATTTCATCCATCCACTTAGCTCCAAGCATGAGCTAACCATCCAATGCCCAAAATTGCTCCAAAAGGCTCCAAAATGCACTTTCTTGCATACTTTAAACATTAGACCTACAAACACACGAAAATAGCTTAAAATACTAAAATAACTAAGAACTAACAACCTAAATGCAAGGAAACAAGCTAACTAAGTGATGTAAATATGCTCCTATCATGCATACAAGCATGATTCTGCCTTTAATTGTTAATTGCATGCATAGATGTTGCTCAAATGAACTTGTTTTCACAAATTATTCCTTCAAGACGCATGCCCATGAATTTGTAATGCTCAATCATGAAGAATTCTTGCAACATAAGAAAATCCTTGCTGAAAAATGGCTCCACGTTCGTAGATACAAATAGCAAAAACTTCCATTGGTGTACCGTAATCAACTTTCTCCATGAAAGTGGTATCCAGCTAGTCAGAAAAGATTAAAGAAAAAGTGTGAACAACTTTTGACATTTTTTGTAGTGGCGATTGCAGTTCTCTACCAACAATCTCTAGAGTTATGCTCAGGCAATCATCTATCATAATTTCCCTTCTTTCCTTACAAAATTCAGCAGTAAACCATTTGCAATATGGAATTATTGAAATGGGTAACTCTCTCCATTAAACAAATATGAGTCATAGGAGACACAAACAAGGCTGCCATATGGTTGATCTTACATGTAGCATTGAAGTGGCCCCATGTTACATACTCTTCAATATCACAGTGCTTGTCAAAAGCAGTTATCAGAACAATGGAATCAATGTGAAAGATGGACAAACGTGTCTTTGATTTTCAGAAATAATATAGGTAGCTACAGACCCATGTACTTAAACATAATTGCTGTTAATGGAAAAAGCCTCGCAACTTAATGAGATATTCCAAGTTCAGCGCACCTTTGTGATGCATACCAATAAGTTGTGTTATCCAACTTATCCATATGTTCTCAAATATTTCCATGAATATCTCAACCTGCTTGAGGTCCAGGTACAAGGAAATCAATGCAAAATCATTATTTAGTATCCCACTCTTACAAAAAGAGGTAGCAATGAACTTACATGAGTGCATAGCTTCTAAACTCCAGTATGCAGATGTCAAGGCAATAATAATATCCTGATACGGAAGGAAATGAGTGTGAGTCATAAGAGGCACCAACATTAAGTCGACAGTATAACTAATCTTGAAGTGGTACATCATATTTTCATTGCTGGAGACTATTTGGAAATGTCTACAAATAATAGAAAAATCTTCAAAGGGCAAAAACACTAATGTAAGAATCAAGATTGGTGGTCTTGTACCATGTAAATTGCGCAATTCTAAAGCTAAGATAGTGAGCTCTAGACTTACAGGAGACAAAAGTGTAATGTCCATAATGCTCAATTGATCCAAAACAATTTTAATACTTGTTTCTGTCAATTGACACAGTTGCCTAAACATAACCTCGGCAATCTTTAGTTCTCGTAGAACCCCTCCCTTATCAAATGGAAACCTCAACATTCGTATCGCCTTTAAGCTCTCAAAGCACAGCTTATATACTCATTAATAGCCAAACTAGACTTAAATTCCATAAGGTCCAAGACGAGAAAATTAGGCATTATGTCCTTAATTCTTCTTTTTGGCATTCCATCAAACACCTTCACTGCATTACTTTGGAAATTGGAAAGCGAAACCCAAGGCATTATGTCCTTAATTAAAACAAGGTACGGAGACTAAATTTTGTCCTTAACATACTCTTACCATAATCCTACAAAATTAGGCATTATGTCCTTAATTCTTCTTTTTGCCTTTTCTCATTTGAATAAGTTTTGGAGTGTTTTCTAGGTGTTTTCTATCTTTGTTTCAATGTTTAATTTTATTTATATTTGTTTGATTGCGAACATGAGGAACTAATTTCTTTATAGTTAGAGGCGAATTCAAAGCCATGAACATATGTTTTATATGAATTGATTTCCTTTAGTTATGATTTCATGAATCGTGAATGTGGTTTACTTATCTGTTTTATTAAGAACTTGTTCTTGTGTGTTGATTAAGGAGGCCTACTTAGTTTGCATGCATCAATTTGATGATAGAGTATAAAGGAATTTCACCTAATCATTATGAACTTGTATTCATGAGTAGTAAAGGTTGCTAGTCACAATCATGTTAAGTAAATCCTAGGCAAGAGTAACATGCTTTTCATAGTTATGAATGCCTTGTCAATGCTTATGGTTTTCATGAAGCTTAACGATCTTTGTTTCATGTCTCTATCATGCTTTTCAGAGTTAGGGAGCTTAATAAAGAATAATTTGGTTGTAATGTGTCATCCATTCAATTCAATGAGTCTAGGGAAATCTGAGAATTAATTAGTTCAACACAATTAATTTGGGGCATTGTCATTCATGGTTTGTTGAAAGAATAACTGGAAATCGATTTATATGCATATGTTCATGTGTGGAGAAGGACCCTCTAACTAGCCCTTCACCCTTTTCAATTCACCAAATTCGTTTTTAAAAAGTATTTTATGCAAAGTTTCTGTTTTAAGTTTTAAATTCGTCAAAAACATCCCTAGTTAATCCCCGGTCTAGAATGATCCCTACTTGCATCTCTGCTACAATTGTCATCAATAGGGTTTAATTTGAGTGTGATATAAATTCCACATCAAATTTTGGCGCCGTTGTCGGGGATTAGCAAAATTGCTAATCCCTTGTTTGCCGTGTCTTTTGTATTTCTTTTACTTTGTTTTCTGATTTTGTTTTGTTCTCTTGTTTTAGGTACTAGTTTATGACTCGAAGTTCTCAAACAGTTCGTGAGCATATCTTAGAGTTTGACGACGATTTTGAACGAACATTGAGAAGAAAGAGGAGGCATCCAGAACCTAGTGAACCTAGTTTAAGTTCAGAGGCTGAATCTGAGTTTGAAGAAGAAGAAGAAATTATGGCAGTGGACAATCGTACAATCAAGGAACTTTCAGCCTCGGGGTTGGCCAATGCCGCACCCCTTTACATTCAGTACCCCGCGGCTGCTCAAGGCAAGATCGATGAGTTCGAATTGATGTCAAGCTTGTTGCATCACATTCCCAAATACAATGGGCTATCCATGGAAGATCCAAACAAGCATCTTAAGGAGTTCGAAGTGGTTTATTCGAGCATGACACCAATCAATGTCGATGGGAACATTTTGATGATGAAGGCTTTTCCATTCTCTCTTTTGGAAAAGGCTAAAGATTGGCTTTATGAATTAGCACCCGGAATGGTCACTTCTTGGGAAAGCATGAAGAGAGCGTTTTTAGAGAAGTTCTTCCCCACTTCAAGAGTCATTCTCTTAAGGGAGAAAGATTAGTGGAATTCAACAAAGCCAACGAGAGTCATTCCCAGCATACTATGAGCGTTTAAGGCTCTTGTCGCCTCATGTCCTCAACATCATATGGAAGAAGAACTTTTACTTCAATACTTTTATGAAAAACTTCTTCCAATTGAGCGACAAATGCTAGATGCTTCAGCGGGAGGTGCATTGGTTGACAAAACACCAATGGCTGCAAATATCCTAATCGCCAACCGAGCGTTGAATGCACAACAATACGAGGGCCTTGGACAAAGAGACCCCCCACGGCAGCAAGTCAATGAGGTAAGTTCTACATCCGACATTCAATCTCAATTAGCTAACCTCACTTCCATTGTATCTCAGATGGCCGAAGGAATGAAGATACAAGGACCAAGTGTTTGTGGCGTATGTTCTATGCAAGGACATCTCACTCACCAATGCCCTCAATTGATTGAGAATGGAGAGTGGCAATCTGCCAATGCCATGGGTTTTGGGAGCCAAAATTAGCCACGCAATGATCCTTACTCCAACACTTACAATCCAAGCTGGAGAGATCATCCAAATTTCAAGTGGAGGGAGCCTCAACAACCACAACAACAAAGTTGATTTAGGCAGCAACCTCCGGGTTTCTATTCAAAACCATACGCACCCACACAACCCCAAGAACAACCTGCCTAAACCAAATCAGGTTCGTCCGTTGATAATGATCAGATTTTTCAATTACTAACTTCTATGGCGCAGAGCATGCAAAATAGAGACAAAAAGGTGGATGAGTAGGAGAAGCAAGTAGGGCAGATTTCAGAGTTCCTAGGGTAATTCCGAGAACAAGGCAAACTTCCTAGCTCAATCCTGGTGAATCCAAAGGGAGGATTTGAATCCGCCAAGGCCATTATGTTGAGAAGTGGAAAAGAAGTTGGAACTCAGCCACAACCATCCAAATCTGGTCATATTGAGGATGAAAAGTTACTGATCAAAGAGGAAGAGGGAACCAAACCCATGGCAAGGGTGGAGCAACCTTTGCCGCAGCCACATTCCAATCCTAAACCATCCCCAATCACCAAGGTAAGTCCAAAATCAAAATTTTCAAGTTCAATTCCACTAAATGCACCCTTTCCTAGCAGGTTTAGGCAATCAAAGAAGGAAGAGAACGAGAAAGACATTCTTGAAACGTTTAGGAAAGTGCAAGTCAATATACCTCTCCTTGATGTAATTAAGTAAGTTCCAAGGTATGCTAAGTTTTTGAAAGAAGTTTGTACAACAAGGAGGAGAATTTCAAACAAAGAAGTTGTCCAGGTAAGTGAGAATGTCTCTGCTGTTTTGCAAAGGAAATTAACCCCTAAATGCAAAGATCCCGGTAGTTTTACAATTCCTTGCGTTATTGGCAATACTAAGTTTGAACATGCTATGTTAGACTTAGGAGCTTCAATTAATGTCATGCCTTACTCAATTTATGCATCTATGAATTTAGGAGAGTTTAAAAACGATGGTGTTATAATTCAATTAGCCGATCGTTCTAACGCATATAATTAATGTCATGCCTTACTCAATTTATGCATCTATGAATTTAGGAGAGCTTAAAAATGATGGTGTTATAATTCAATTAGCCGATCGTTCTAACGCATATCCGAAAGGAGTTTTGGAAGATGTTTTGGTGCAGGTGGATAACTTGATATTCCCAGCAGATTTCTATGTTTTAGAGATGGAGGATTTGCCCAATATCACCCCATTGCCGATCCTACTTGGGAGACCCTTCATGAAAACAGCATGCACCAAGATCGACGTGTTCAAAGGGACTTTAACAATGGAATTTGATGGGGAGATTATTGATTTTAACAGTTCTGAAGCTATTAAATTCCCTAAAGACGATCATTCTTGCTTTTCTATTGATGCATTTGATTCATTGGAGCAGGAATTCCTTGACTCGTTGGACGAAGATCCCCTTGAAACAACAATTGCACAAGGAATTGGAATGAAGCCCAATCTGGCCGTACCTAATGAAGAATAAGCCGAGATTGCGGCTGCCTTTTACTCATTGCCACAACATCGTGGTAAGCCTTCTAACCCAATTCCAATTCCCATTTCTACTAATACATTGTTACCTTCTGTGATTCAGGCCCCTACTCTTGAACTTAAGCCATTGCCGGATCATTTAAAGTACGTCTTCTTAGGAGATGAAGAGATGTTGCCCATCATTGTGTCTGCATCACTCACGGTAATAGAGGAGGAGAAGTTGATTCGGGTGTTGAAAGAGCATAAAACAGCCATTGGATGGACATTGGCCGACATTAAGGGAATTAGCCCTACAACATGCATGCATCGCATACTTCTAGAGGAGGGGGCTAAACTAACTACAGAGGCTCAACGCCGACTCAACCCTCCAATGATGGAAGTTGTGAAAAAAGAGATTATCAAGCTTCTCGATTGTGGAGTGATTTATCTAATTTCGGATAGCCGTTGGGTTTCACTGGTGTAAGTTGTTCCACAGAAATCTGGAGTCACTGTGGTGAAGAATGCTGAGAATGAGCTTGTGCCAACCCATATCCAAACAGGTTGGAGAGTGTGCATCGATTATAGGAAGCTCAACGCCACCACAAGGAATGACCACTTCCCTTTGCCATTCATTGATCAAATGCTTGAAAGGTTAGCCGGTCATTCTTTTTATTGTTTTCTTGATGGCTATTCAGGATATAATCAGATTATGGATGACCAAGAAAATACCACTTTCACGTGCCCCTTTGGTACCTTTGCCTATCGTCGCATGCCATTCGGTTTATGCAATGCACCTGCCACATTTCAAAGATGCATGGTAAGTATCTTTTCCGATTTTGTTGAGAAGATTATTGAGGTTTTCATGGATGACTTTAGTGTATTTGGTGATTCGTTTGACGGTTGTTTGGAAAATCCTACATTAATCTTGCAACAATGCGTTGAAACTAACCTTGTGTTAAATTGGGAAAAATGTCACTTTATGGTTAAACAAGGCATAGTTTTAGGGCATATCGTTTCAGAAAGGGGAATTGAGGTTGATAAATCAAAAATAGATCTTGTACGCTACTTACCCTCTCCTACTTCGGTTAGAGAGGTTCGTTCGTTTCTTGGTCATGCAGGATTCTATAGGCGATTCATCAAGGATTTTTTGAAGATTTCTCAACCTTTGTGCCGTCTCCTTCAAAAGGAAGTGGCTTTCAAGTTTGACAAGGAATGTGAGAATGCTTTCAACCAACTAAAAAAGATGCTAACCACAGCACCAATCAGTATGCCACCAGATTGGAGTCTTCTGTTTGAGCTAATGTGCGATGCTTCCGACTATGCATTAGGGGCTGTGTTAGGACAAAGGAAAGACAAGAATCTGCACGTCATCTACTATGCCTTAAAGACCTTGAACGATGCTCAATTGAACTACTCTACGACAGAAAAAGAACTTCTTGCCGTTGTCTTTGCTTTAGATAAGTTTCGTTCATATTTACTTGGTACTAAAGTCATTATTTACTTTAATCACGCAGCTTTAAAATACTTACTTATGAAGAAGGAGGTTAAACCAAGGCTTATTCGATGGATGCTCCTACTTCAAGAGTCCAATATCGAAATCCGAGACAAGAAAGGAGTTAAAAACGTAGTCGCTGACCACCTAAGTAGATTAGTGCATGAAGAAGACCCAATTCCCATCCTTGAGACGTTTCCAGATGAGCAACTGTTGTCCATTAAGGTAAGTGTGCCATGGTATGCCGATTTAGTTAACTATTTGGTTACTAAACAAGTTCCAAACACCCTAAACAAGCAACAAGGTGATAAATTGAAGAAAGATGCACGATTTTATGTTTGGGATGATCCATACTTGTGGAAGTACTACCCCGATCAGATTATACGTAGGTGTGTGCATAATTCGGAGTTTAACTCAATTTTAACTTTATGTCACACTTATGCATGCGGGGGACACTTTGGCACACAACGCACAACCCTTAAAGTGTTAGAATGTCAATTTTATTGGCCTACGATCTTTAAGGATGCTAGAACTTTTTGTGTGACTTGTGATCGTTGCCAAAGAATGGGAAATATAGGCCCAAAGGACCAAATGCCGCAAGCCCCTATCTTTACTGTCGAAATTTTTGATGTTTGGGGTATTGATTTTATGGGTCCTTTTCCTTCATCGCATGGTTTTACATATATTTTATTTGCGGTTGATTATGTCTCGAAATGGGTGGAAGCAAAAGCCACCCGAAGAAATGATTCTAAAGTGGTTGCAGATTTTGTTAGAACTAACATATTTGCAAGGTTTGGCATGCCACAAGTACGTATCAGCAATGGAGGCTCTCACTTTTGCAATCGGATCATTGAGGCGTTACTTAAAAAGTACAATGTCACTCATAAGGTTTCTACACCTTATCATCCTCAAACAAGTGGGCAAGCCGAGGTTTCAAACCGTGAGATCAAGCAAATTTTAGAGAAAACAGTTGGGCCAACGAGGAAGGATTGGAGTTTGCACTTAAATGATGCACTATGGGCGTATCGTACGGCCTACAAAACACCCATTGGCATGTCCCCATTTCGGCTCATCTATGGGAAACCATGCCATCTTCCCGTTGAATTAGAACACAAGGCGCATTGGGCAGTCTAAACCTTCAATATGGACATAGATGCCGCTGGAGTTCATAAGAAGCTTCAATTGAACGAGCTTGAGGAGATTAGGAATGAAGCTTATGAGAATGCGTGAATTTATAAAGAGAAGACGATGGCCTTTCATGATAAGACGATTCGAACCAAAACGTTCTCCAATGGGCAAAAAGTTCTACTTTTCAATTCCCATCTTCGATTATTTCCAGGTAAGTTACGTTCTAGGTGGATTGAACCGTTTGTTATTACTAATGTTTTTCCTCATGGTGTAGTTCAAATCCAAAGTCTGAAGATGGGGCAAGAATTCAAGGTGAACGGACATCGTTTGAAGCCACACTATGAGCATTTCGTGGAGCACATTGTGGAAGACATACCCCTTCATGCCGTGGGCCCCATTGCAGAATAGAAGGAAGGTTCATCCGGCTGGAAGACGTTAAAGCAAGCGCTTCTTAGGAGGCACCCCATGCAAATAAAGAAGACCTAGGAATCTCCGGCTCCACAACCAGATTTGCATTTCTAAACCCTACTCTTTATTGCTTTTACTTTGCCATCTTTGTCATGTTTGTTAGTTGTGTTGTTTTCTTGCTTGTGTGTGAATGTTTGAAACATTGAGGACAATGTTTGGTTTAAGTGTGGGGGGGTACACAAAGTGTTTTTGTTGAAAATTCGTGGGTTTTTACCACCTAGCATTTCTAATGTTGTTTTCAATGTTTTTGAATGTTTTTAGTGTGTTTTTATATGTCTCGAAGTAAAAATACGAAAATTTGAAAAAAAAATTAAAAAAAGTTTTGAAAAATACCAAAAAGAGTCCTTTTTAGAGTCGTTTTTGTGTTTGTGTCTTAGGGTACCTTCCAACACAATGATGAGGATTTGGGTTTTAATTGCATGACTGTTAAAGAAAGTTACAAACATGGATTGAACTTTGATATGCTCTTTGGTTTATGCTTGGTTATAATTGACATTCATGAATTCACATGTAATCACAAAAAGGATAAAATTAGTTTTTGTAACATGCTTGAAGAAAGAAACTCAAACTAACGCTACAACCCTGAGAGACTTGAGCCTATACGTTCTTTGGAGAGTTATTCATCTTGACATTCTTTGTTTTCTAAAGTCGTTGCATGATCTCATTATTTCTTTGCTTGGTTGCTACTTAGAATGCGTTTCATTATTTAGTTCCACATACTAGAACTCATGCCCGTTTCATTCAAAGAATAAAATTGAGTGCATAACAAATAATAAGATGAAGTTGTTTAGTTAAACCAAAGCCAAAAACCCTTAACCCTTTGCATATGTATTGTAGGTTTAACCCCTTTTTGAACCATAGTTAGCCTATTTTCTTTGTTAGCCCACATTATCCTTACCTAGCCTAGAATAGGACTATCCATACCCATGTTCTTAAAGAATAGTGAAGCATGACTTAGAGGAATTCCTTTTGATCTACAATTTGCAGAAAAATAAGTGCGGGGGAAGGTTGTACAATGTTCTGTGCCAAAATAAACAAGAAGGGCACGGGTAGAAGAAAAAAAAAAAAGAAAAGAAAATTTGTGAGAGAAAGAAAAGGAAAAGAAAAGTACGTGAAAAAGTGTGAAAAGTGTTCAAAATAAGTGAGATTAAGCTCACAAGTGTTGGTTGTTGAAGAAGGGGTCCAAAAAGTTGAATTCGGCCCTAAGTATGTGTGATCTTCCCTTTATGTATCAAAGTTTGTGGCTGCGTTTAAAAAAGGGAGTTCTAAGTGTCATATTCGTTACTTTGCTTGCTATTGCTTTAAGAACGTTTGTTTTCCTTACCTTTCTTTGTTAGCCAGTACCCTTAGCCCCGTTACAACCCTTTGACTTCTATCTTGATTGTTATGTGTTTCAATATGTGGAGTTTGGGATTGGTATGAGCATATGGTATCCCTGGTTCTCGCGTCTAAGTAGTAGCATTCCATTCATGAGATCATATCTACACATGCTTAATAACTCCAGAAATTGCTTTCTTTGTTATAAACATATGTGAGTGTTCGTTTTCATGTTTACATTAATCTTCTCACATATACCTAGAATAGGGAGTGTAGTCAGAAAATCTGAGTGAAAATTGAGTGCATATCTAGTAAGGAATTGAGGGATTCTCTAAGGCATGTTACTACATTCAAAAAGTTATTTTAATTGATTAGATGCGAGCTAGTGAGGAGTAACTATGATTAAGTATGTGCTCGAGAGTAAGGATAACTAAAATCTATGTGAGTAATGATTTTTAACATGTTATGTTCCATTGGAAATCCCTGAGGTGAACGTTGGATGGTTAACGTTTTGTTTTGTTGCTTTGTTTTGCTCGTGGACTAGCAAAAGCTACATGTGGGGGAATTTGATAGGAGCATATTTATGCGATTTAGTTAGTGTGTTTTCTTGCATTTACTTAGTTATTTGTTGCTTATTATGGTGTCTTAAGTCATTTTCGTGTGTTTGTAGGTCCAAGAAGCAAAGTTGGCAAAAAGGTGCAATTTGGAGCATTTTAGAGCAGTTTTGGGCTCGGAATGGATATCACAAGTATGGAGCAAGATGGATGGACGAATTTGAAGTTCAAGAGAGGCTAGGAATGTGCAAAAGAGTTGAAGCAATAAATTCAAGTCAAAGAAGATAAGGAATCAGCTACAAAGAAGGAGAATTATCCAAAACATTATCCAAACTACCTTATCTTATCCAAACCTTATCCTATCCTATCCTAATCCTTTCCTAACTTAATTCCTGCTGCAAAAGGGTTTTAATTTCGGTTTAGGAGACATGAAAACCTGATTTCTAGGAACCTCATCCTCTCCTACAAAGGTGCCGCACCTATCTCTTCTAGAAGTGTCAAAATCAGCCAAATAACATCCTTTCTAGAAGTCCCTAAAAAAGTGGCGCCCCAAGCCTTCTAGATTCATGATCCAGCCGCACCTTTGTCCTAGATCCCTTGGGTTTTTGACCTTCTAGATGTCCTATTTCCTGCTGGGATTACATAACCTTTTCCCCTTAGGATTGTGTTATTATTTTCCTACACAAACTATATTTTGCAATCTTTTTCCTACACCAAAAGTTTGTGCCGCACCTCCCCCTATAAATATACCCTTTTGTTGCACCATTCAGTCACACCACCATCTATCATTCACACATCTCTACACTACAATCAGCCATACACCCTCTTGTGCCGCAACTTGCAAGGAATGAAGGAATCTGGAGTGTTTTCTTGGTGTTTTATATCTTTGTTTCAATGTTTAATTTTATTTATATTTGTTTGATTGCGAACATGAGGAACTAATTTCTTTATAGTTAGAGGCGAATTCAAAGCCATGGACATATGTTTTATATGAATTGATTTCCTTCAGTTATGATTTCATGAATCAATGTGGTTTACTTATCTGTTTTATTAAGAACTTGTTCTTGTGTGTTGATTAAGGAGGCCTACTTAGTTTGCATGCATGAATTTGATGCTAGAGTATAAGGGAATTTCACCTAATCATTATGAACTTGTATTCATAAGTAGTAAAGGTTGCTAGTCACAATCATGTTAAGTAAATCCTAGGCAAGAGTAACATGCTTTTCATAGTTATGAATGCCTTGTCAACGTTTATGGTTTTCATGAAGCTTAATGATCTTTGTTTCGTGTCTCTATCATGCTTTTCACAGTTAGGGGGCTTAATAAAGAATAATTTGGTTGTAATGCGTCATCCATTCAATTCAATGAGTCTAGGGAAATCTGAGAATTAATTAGTTCAACACAATTAATTTGGGGCATTGTCATTCATGGTTTGTTGAAAGAATAACTGGAAATCGATTTATATGCATATGTTCATGTGTGGAGAAGGACCCTCTAACTAGCCCTTCACCCTTTTCAATTCACCAAATTCGTTTTTATAAAGTATTTTATGCAAAGTTTCTGTTTTAAGTTTTAAATTCGTCAAAAACAAACCCCCTTTCATTTAATCTTGTTTTTAGAGTCAAAACCTGTTTTGTTTTAGTTGTTTGAGTCTTTTAAGTTCTATTGTCGTCAAAACCAATTGTTAGGTCTAGATTTGAGTCTTTTTTATTGTTTCTTGCTGTTTTTAGTGTTTTAAGTTAGTTTTGAGTCATTAGAGTCTAGTTTAGTGTTTTTGAGTCTTATTTGTGTTGATTAGCATCCCTAGTTAATCCCCGGTCTAGAACGATCCCTACTTGCATCTCTGCTACAATTGTCATCAATAGGGTTTAATTTGAGTGTCATATAAATTCCACATCAAGATTCCTTGTGAGGATTTGTAGGGAATGGTTTCAGCTTTCAAAATAGATCTTGTGAGACCAAATTGGAGTTGATTTGGTCGGTCAAAAGTCTGATTTTCTGAGAAGTCCGAATTTTAGTTTAAATACGAAACCTTTTATTTCCTAGTTATCTTATTCTATTATGTTTTCTAGTTTTTCGAAGGCCTTTTCTAGGTAGGATTTTATTGTAGTAGTATAAATAAGGCTTTTTAGCCATTAGGGAAGAATGCATAAAATTTAGGGAGGGATCAATTTGGAGAACAAAGCTAGGCTTTGACGATTTGTATTTCAAGGTGTTTTCCATCCTTTTTCTATTTCAATAAAATTCTTTTGTTTTATGGTTGTTCGTAACTAATTTCCGTTTGCTAGGGCGATGCTTTGAACCTTAGCATGAATATGTAGTCTTTATTTAATTGCTTATGATATTATGCATGCATGCTTTGAATTATTGATCACTGTGTTTAAACAGTCTCTACATCTTAATGCTTAGCTACTGTTAGGATGTTTAGATAAGTAATCGGATGCAATTCAGTCGGAATACCACCGGGGGATTGAGTATTGCTTCTTGTGAGTGATAGTTGTAATTTCTCCTAGGGCGAATACCACGTCTTAGGGGTTGCATGGTTTTTCAAAGGGTTTTCACAAAGCGTAATAAGTCATGCATGTTTATATTTGATCTGAATACCACAGACGGATTGTATGTTTGATATACATTCTAGCTTGAATACCACGAGTAGAATATGCATTAGGAAAACCTAACCTTCAAAGTTGCATGGGTAATTCATAAGTAATTGATAAATCTACATAGGATTGTTAAGGGGACGGTGGAACCCTAGGCTTTTACAATTTGGTTTTCAAAACGTTTTCTTTTGTTTTCTTTACTTTGCTAATTTCTTTAATCATTTTAATTAAATTCGTTTTTATTATTTTTAAATTCAAAATCAACATTTTCCAATCTTTGTTTTCAAATAATTAACTAAGATTTTGGTTTTGCATAAATTATTTTAAATAATTCATGTGGAAACGACCGTACTTGAGCCGTTTATACTACAACTACCTTGTTCTCTTGCAAGTATTTTTAAGTGTTTTTATCCCTATTTTTGCAGGTGATAAAAATCCTATCACCATCTATGCTTGAGATATGGTGTTAAAGAAGAGGCTAGATTTTGGATTTAATGGCTTCCAAATCAAAAGGTGATTTCATTACGTAATTATCTCAACTTTATTCTAAATTATTTCTCTTTATTTCTACACCAATGGTTTAAGGGGTTTAATCGGTAATCGGCACTCATTTAGTTATTTGTAAGTATGTTTTCTAAATAAAAAATATCATGATTTGTTCGCTGTTTGATCTTTCCATGAACTCTTTATATCTCAATATTGTTTCTACTTGTCAGTGTTTCAATATATTTGTATTTAATTTATTAAGTTTGTGACTTTACAGTTTTGAAAGGATGTTTCAAAGTGTTTCCGAATGCAGGACAAGAGAAGAATGCGATGAGCCCCAATAAAAGTGAAGTAAGAAATATATCCCAAGAAAAGTGAAGTAAGAAATTAAGTCCTGAGAAATAAAGCATGTAAATCATTTTCGTTGTACATAGGCTGTTAATATAAAAGTATAATTTAGGTTCAAATTGATGATGTGAACAATTTATTTACTCCGTAATTTACACTTAGAAAGCCGCCATTTTAATTGTACATAAGCTCTTAATGTAAATTAAATAGAATATACATGCAAACAGAAGACTTATTTCTACCATTTGGGTTCAACTACTTTGATCAGTTTCTAAATTCTTTGGAGATGGGTGTTTTAAATTGTGGTTACTGTAACAGCCTGTCCCGAAAAATTATTCTCGAAGGTGTGAAAAGACTAAAATGCCATTGGACGTTAATTAAGGTACGTGTGTGTTTAAGTTTGGGGGTGCTCCAATTGTTTTGTTTGGATGTATTTGGACCCTACACACACACACATTCACATCACTTTTCTCTCTCTCACTCCTGTATCACTCTTTCTCTGTCTTTCGCAGACTCACTCCCTATCTCTTTTCTCTTGTACGGACAACCCTCAAAACCCTTCGAAACTTGATAGATCGAGCTCGTGCTTGGTTCCATTGTGTTCATCTCATCCATACGAACTCATTGGTACCATTATCAAGTAAGAACTACTTCGAAATCATGTGAAAAACTTAACCCCGAGTTGGGTACTGTTCATGCAAACGTTAAATCTTGTGTTTTTGGAAATTTCAAGCTCACAGGAAGCTTATTGAGGTCCTTACGAAGCTTGGAGTGCTTCGTTGGAAGAAATCGGATGTCAGAATCGCGAGATCGGAGAGATGCAATTTTGGCCGGAATTTTCGAGGCTTTTTCTGGCGAATCCCCGGCGAGTTGGGGGTCGAGTCAGGTATGGTTGTGTTCATCTTTGTGAGATCTTCATTTTGGTATAAAGTACGTAGAAAATGGTGCAAAAATGAAGAAGAAACCATAGATGAAAGTTTTTCCAGAAACCGGCAAACAGTCGCCGGCGACCAGCGACTCGCCGGAGAAGACAGAGAATATTCCGTTAGTTTTGACGGAATATGCTAACGTCGCCAGTTACTTTGGATGGATTCCGTTGGATTTTAACGGAATATTCCGAGCAATATTTTTGACGGCGTTAACTGACGCCGTCAATGTGCAGGTCACGTGGCCGCGAATGGGGGTGCGTAGGGCCGTGGCCTTGCCGGCGCGTGGATGGTCGGAAAAATTTTCTAAAAGTATGGGGATGTTCGTGAGGTTGTGTAGATCACTGTGGTATATTTATATACCCAAATTAAGCAATATATGAGAAGTTATTAACCAGTTTTGTTTATGTGCTTAAAATGACGTCATTACAGTTATTTCTCATATAAGCGAGACCTATCCGGAGGACGAGCATAGCCAGGATAGGCACGGGGGTTACAACCCGGCTACTTATCAGTGAGTGGGCTTTTGTTTTCCGTATATACCTATATACTTGCTTTTCCCAGAAAATGAATTTAAAGAATTATATGATATGGGATGCCATGCAAAGTATCTATTTATTTTATTTATGCATTAGTGATTGCATATAATAATGTTGCCGCTGCGGACGCACAGGTAAGTGGCAGGTAAGTTTATATACTGGTTATGATGAGAATGAATGATGTGATGTGATGTGATATGATTAGAGCTCATAAACCTGCACCTTGACATTAGTGCTCCCGCCCAGAGATAGGGGCTCAGTCTTTCACGTGATGTTCACCTCCCGCACCGCATGCTCGCCTTGGAGCCAAGTTAGGTGCTCAGTCCTGTCGAATAAACCACTATAGGTGGGTTCGACTCGTAGGTGACCCCCGAATCTTTCGCACAGTCTTCACATGATTGTAGCACTAGAGCATATTAGTCTATATACAGTGATGTTGTGCAGACCACTAGAGGTGGTATTGATGTGTGTGCAGGATATATGATATGATTGAGTTGATTATGAGCTATATGATATGATGAGATTGTTATGAGCTATATACAGCCGAGGGCTAAGTTGATTATCTGGTATTCAATCGTATTCACAGAGTTATGATTTGGTATTAGTTATGATACTTTGGCATGGCATACGTACATTCATACATACATATTTTCCGGCAGGATTTTGAGAATTATATATGAATATATACTTTATTTCTGGGAAATTATACAGGTTTTACGGAGAGGGGTTATAACTTTTGAGAAAATAAAGGTTTTGAAAAGATTTGTTTTTGCAGACTCACACTTTCTGTTTTTCGCCCCTCAAAGTATTAGGTAGTGTTCGTTGGTGGCATACGAGGAGCTCATCGGACGTTCTGACAGAATTCACTTATGTACGACCACCTTCGGGTGTTATCTCTATTTAGTACTTTCTGCTTAACTGCACGTAGACCATTTATGCTCTGGTTGTGTAAACCATCTTAATTCTCGCACTAGCACACTATCTTGATTTGGGTTGCTGGTTGCATGGTTTTAAATTGTTCGTATCTTTTTGATTAATCTTGCTTTCGCACTGTGCACATGGTTACATCACTCTCACGTGACGGCCAGCACGCCCTACTTTCGAGTCAGGGTGTGTCAGTTTGGTATCAGGGCATAGGTTTGGCAGTCCTGCATATCTTCTGAATATTCTAATTATCATGGTGTTTCTGTCAGAACTATGCCGCCTCGTAGAGAGCCACATCGTTCAGCTGAACCTAATTTCCCTAACATAGCTCAGTTAGGGGAAGCTATAGCGAGTGCTATTCAGTCAGTTATTCGCCCGCCTCAGCGGACCCCTTTGGAGTCGGTTCATAATTTCAAAATAACCACTTTTGTGGGGAATGAAGGGCCCGAGGGTTCAAAGAAATGGTTGATGCATATTGAGAAGACTTTCAGGCTGATGCAGAGTTAGGGGAGTCTATCTCTGGACAGATGGGTCGAGACGACTACATGGTTTTTGGGTAAGAAACCAGCTTCATGGTGGAAGCTAAGGATTGTGAGGTATTTAAGCAGTTATTCTATAAGAGATTCATTCCTCCGGAATACATTGATAGTAAGAAACACGAGTTTACTAGTTTGAGGCAGAAGAAGCTATCAACTAATGAGTACTACAAGAAATTTACTGATCTATCTCGCTATCATCCGGAAGTTGCTACTAATCCGGTTGAGCTGCTACGCCGTTTTAAATTGGGTACTAAGAAGAAATGGCGTACCATTGCTACTGCGATTCCCTGTACCACTTATCATGAGTTTTATGAAGCTTCACTTCAGATTGAGGATTCTGAGAATTTGCCCAGCGACAGCAAAGAGGAAGAGAAAGATGAGAATCAGAATAAGGATAAAGGTAAAGGTCATTTCTTACAGGGGCCTCGCCAGACTCAGAGCTTTAAGCGGAGTGGGGCTAGTTCTAGTTCTTCCAGTGAAGGTTTCAGTTCCACAGGTCAGAAAGGAAGTGGTAGGTTCTTCGGAGGTTCCAGATCCCAGAGGCAGGGGAATTTTGGTAGAGGAAATGCACCCTGGTGCCGTAGGTGCAATAGTCGACATTTAGGGGAGTTTGGAAGAGGTAGTAGTGGTTGTTACACTTGTGGTCAGGAGGGACATCTAGCTAAGTTTTGTCCTCAAGGCTAGCAGGGGCCCCAGCAGTCTCCTTTACCACCGCCAGCTCCAGCTCAGCAGTTTTCAGGACAGGGTGGCTTTACCCAGACGGGTCGTGATGGTACATACCACTATCAGGAGGATTCCGTTCCTTATTCTTTGGGACAGTACCAGTACCCCCAGGATCCCTATCAGCAGGGCAGTTATGGACAGTATTCAATAGGATATATGCCTCCATAGTAGTACTCTGGAGGATATATGCCTCAGCAGCAGTATTCAGCTGGTGGATCACGGTGGCATTCTGGAGGACAACCTCAGCAGGTTGATACTGCTACTAGTGGAGTTGGGTCTTCGAGACAACACAGTCAGTCAGGACAGGGGCGTAATTCTCAGGGGCGAGGAGTTCACGCCAACAAAGGCAGAGGAAGACAGCAGACATAGGGACGTATCAACAACCTTTCGCTGCAGGATGCTTAGAACAATCCGGACTTGATCATGGGTACATTAAATATTCTTCGTCATTATGCTAAAGTGTTGATTGATTATGGTGCTACACATTCTGTGATTTCTCATACGTTTGCTCTATTAACACAACCTCAATCTTCACCTCTTGGGTACTGTTCATGCAAACGTTAAATCTTGTGTTTTTGGAAATTTCAAGCTCACAGGAAGCTTACTGAGGTCCTTACGAAGCTCGGAGTGCTTCGTTGGAAGAAATTGGACGTCGAAATCGCGAGATCGGAGAGTTGTAATCTTGGTCAAAATTTTCGAGGCTTTTTCCTGTGAATCCCCGGCGAGTTGAGGGTCGAGTCAGGTATGGTTGTGTTCATCTTTGTGAGATCTTCATTTTGGTGTAAAGTACGTAGAAAATGGTGCAAAAATGAAGAAGAAACCATAGATGGAAGTTTTTCCAGGAACGGGCAAACAGTCGCCGGCGACCGACGAATCGCATTAGAAGACATGGAATATTCTGTCAGTTTTGACGGAATATGCTAACGCCGTCAGTTAGTTTGGACGGATTCCAATGGGTTTTAACGGAATATTCCAAGGAATATTTTTGACGGCGTTAACTAACGTCGTCAGTGTGCAGGTCACGTGGCCGCGTATGGGGGCGCGTAGGGACTTGCCCTTGGCGGCGCGTGGATGGTCAGAAATTTTTTCTAAAAATATGGGGATGTTTGTGAGGTTGTGTAGATCACTGTGGTATATTCATATACCCAAATTGAGCAATATATGAGAAGTTATTAGCCAGTTTTGTTTATGTGCTTAAAATGACGTAATTACAGTTATTTCTCATATAGGCGAGACCTATCCGGAGGACGAGCGTAGCCAAGCTATGCACTGGGGTTACAAGCCTTCTACTTATCAGTGAGTGGGCTTTTGTTTTCCGTATATACCTATATACTTGCTTTTCCCAGAAAATGAATTTAAAGAATTATATGATATGAGATGCCATGCAAAGTATCTATTTATTTTATTTATGCATTAGTGATTGCATATAATAATGTTGGTGTTGTGGACGCACAGGTAAGTGACAGGTAAGTTTATATACTGGTTATGATGAGAATGAATGATGTGATGTGATGTGATATGATTAGAGCTCATAAACCTGCACCTTGATATTAGTGCTCCCGCCCAGAGATAGGGGTTCAGTCTTTCACGTGATGTTCACCTCCCGCACCGCATGCTCGCCTTGGATCCAAGTTAGGTGCTTAGTCCTGTCGAATAGACCACTATAGGTAGGTTCGACTCGTAGGTGACCTGCGAATCTTTCGCACAGTCTTCTTGTGATTGTAACACTAGAGCATATTAGTCTATATACAGTGATGTTGTGCAAACCAGTAGAGGTGGTATTGATGTGTGTGCAGGATATATGATATCATTGAGTTGATTATGAGCTATATGATATGATGAGATTGTTATAAGCTATATACAACCGAGGGCTAAGTTGATTATCTGGTATTCAATCATATTGACAGAGTTATGATTTGGTATTAGTTATAATACTTTGGCATGGCATACGTACATTCATACATACATATTTTCCGGCAGGATTTTGAGAATTATATATGAGTATATACTTTATTTCTGGGAAATTATACAGGTTTTACGGAGAGGGGTTATAACTTTTGAGAAAAGAAAGGTTTTGAAAAGATTTGTTTTTGCCCACTCACGCTTTCTGTTTTTCGCCCCTCCAGGTATTAGGTAGTGTTCGTTGGTGGCATACGAGGAGCTCATCGGACGTTCTGACAGAATTCACTTATGTAGGACCACCTTCGGGTGTTATCTCTATTTAGTACTTTCTGCTTGACTGCACGTAGACCATTTATGCTCTGGTTGTGTAAACTGTCTTAATTCTCGCACTAGCTGTAGGGAAATAATGAGATTTATGTGGGATTTCTAGTGACTAGCATGCATATACAATTCAAAATTTATATACAAGAGCAACGGAAGCATGTTATCACATAATATCAAAGCTATAGTCATGCAAATCCCCTTCAAGAAGCATATGTTCATATATGATGCATCTAAGAAATTATTGAAGAACAAAGTGAAGGTATAGTTTTATACCTCTTGATCTAGACTTGAGGCCAAGGATGGACCACCTCCAAGCTCTTTGTTCTTGGAACTCCTTGAGTCTAGCCTCCCTCCTTGCTTCCTCCACCTTGAAAGATTTAGAGCTCCTTCCTCCTTTAGTCTCCAAAGTAGAAGACCTCTAAAGATCCACACCCACTAGTGTAGTGAGATGGATGATGGAATAACCAAAAGGGATGAAAGATGATTAGTTGTTTTTCCCTTATGGTGGCTGGCCTTGTGTGTTAGAGAGAGAGAGAGAGACTTGTTTTTCTTTTGTAAAAAGAACACACAAAACCCTCAATAAAACCTTTTCACTAAACTTCCTTTATAAATGTCAAAGAAGTGAGTCAACAAATTGACTTCTTCTCTCTCTCTATCCTCATCCTTGGCCGGCCCCCTTTGTGTTGTTTGGGCTTTGGGCTTTTATTAATTCAAGTCATCCTATGTTTGGATAAAAGCCCAATAGGTTTGGGCCCGATGGAACCCAAACTCTTCTTTAAGCCCAAAACGATCTTTTATCGCTTTTATGATTTCTTTAGACTTTCTAATTTATCATAACACTTAATTAATCCAATTAATTTAACTCCATCATCTTTTAGTTGTCTCACCACAAGAGTGCATCGGTGTACAATCGTTTTAGGTTCTAATTAGCAAGGCAGTGAGGTGATTGGTACCATTCCAATTGATTAGTATTTATCCAATCACTTAGTGAATTAAAACTTACTTTTAATTCTCCTTCTTCTTTAATGACTACTTGTTTAATCATCTAGAAGAACCCATAAGCCATGAGTGACATCTAATCATATATCATGGCTACCCAAGCTAATGTAGAATTTGTTCGGAGAACCTATTCAATTGGAATTACAACGTAATTCGATCCTTCTCTAACACAATACTCACAATCACATTACTAGGGTATGGATACTTAATGTCAAACCCCTAATGTGATCGTATCAAGTTATATGATTCTATTGAGTCGTATAGGAACATTTTCCATCATTACGCTCGATACTTCGGCCGAAGATTCCCGAATCATATCTTAGAGTATTCTTCCTCTCATAACGAAGATTAGAGATCCCTTGTTGATCATTCACATGCCTCTGAGAATAAATCACTGACCCCAACAATGCATAGAACACATCCAAGATGAGATGTGATCACGTCTCATTATCAAATGATCAGCAACGTATCCCCAAGACAACTATGATGTCTCAGGTCAAAGGATTACTTACATTATTCCAACCAGTAGAGTTACTTACTTGACATGTGAGTAGACCTCCATGCAAGTACTCTCATTGGATTGTATTCAGTGAACTCATTCCCTTAATGAGCACCTACATACTTGTCTTAGTGTCACTACACGAAGGGCATGAGACTTGTCATCCTTCTACCTTGGAAGAGGACATAGTATGTACTGGTCTATGTATTGTCAGTGTCCCTCTAACAATCTTATGACCAGGAACCTTTTTGGACATCATGGTTATGAGAAGATGGTCTCTGCAGTCTAACATCATTAGATTACTTCTTCCATCGATCCATTGTCCATGGATTCACTATTTAGGACGTATATCGTTTATTTGAGATAGTCCTAATGAGTGACTTTGCCCTTTTGATGTATTAGAGTTATCTCTACATATAGACATTGTCCTGAAAGGTTTCTTCCAAAGATTGACTTTCAGGGCATATCTCCAACACTAGCACACTACTTGATTTGGGTTGCTGGTTGCATGGTTTTAAATTGTTCGTATCTTTCTGATTAATCTTGCTTCCGCACTGTGCACATGGTTACGTCACTCTCACGTGAAGGCCAGCACGCCCCACTTTCAAGTTAGGGTGTGTCAGTTACGGTTTAACAGCCCGCAGCAATGCATGGGCATCTTTGCTAGTGAACACATATAATGCGTTACTAGGACCATAAGAATGAGTACTCAAAAGATCAAAAGCTTATTCAAAGTCAAAAGTACACAATGTTTCTATTTGGGGTGCATTCAGACTGTTTTCAACATTAATAAAAATAAACGAGCATGCGTGTGACACTCATTAAAGCTTAAGCAAATAAAGACATAATACGCTACTAGGACCACAAAAATGAGTACTCAAATGATCAAAAGCTTTTGGGTGTCAAAATTCCACAGTTTTCTATTTGGAGTGAATTTGAACTGTTTTTGGCATTAACAAAAACAAACGAGCGGGTGTTTGACACCCATTGGAACTTAAACAAATAAACACATATAATGGGCTACTAGGACTATAAGAATGAGTGCTCCAAAGATTAAAAGCTTATTAGGTGTGAAAAGTACACAATTTTTCAATTTGGAGTACATCTAAACTGTTTTTGGCATTAATAAAAACAAGCGAGCGTGTTTGACACCCATTGAAACTTAAGAAAACTAACACATATAATGCGCTACTAAGACCATAAGAATGAGTACTCAAAATATCAAAAGCTTATTAGGTGTCAATAGTACACAGTTTTTCTATTTGGAGTGTCTTTGAACTATTTTTTGCATTAATAAAAACAAATGTGCGTGCGTTTGACACCCATTTGTTGGAAATGTGCCCTAAAGTCAGTCATATGATGATACTTTATGGACATTTCACATGTTAAACTAATCTAGTTAAGTTTAAGTGCAAAGATTATTGTTTAAAGTCGTCTCATATAAATGTTATATGCTTGAACAATAAGTCCAAGGAATATGTAATTGGGAGAATGTGATCTAAAGGAGTTAGATTCATAAGACCATTCTCTTTCGTACACATATCCTAAATATTCCTGGTCATAGGATTGCCCATTGGGCATTTACGGTCCGTTAAGATCAATACTGTTATGTCTTCTCTTACAGAGAGTGACTGATCTCAAGCCACTGGCGTGACTAACACCAAAGACAAGTACATAGGAGGTCAATAGAGAATGAGTCCACTGAATGTGATCAACAAATTCTCATACTCATGTCACATGAGAATTCAAGGTTGGGATAATGCAAAGTAGTCCTTTGACCTAAGGATCATAGTTGTCTTGTGGTTAGGTCCTTGATATTTGACTGTGTCAAAGGCACTCCATCACAGGGTGTCCACGGGATAGTTGGGGTTAAGCCACTAACTATAGAGGCAAGTGAATGCACAACAAGGGATCTCTAACCTTCAAACCATTGAGAGAGAATACTCTATGATATGATTAAGAATCTCTGGCCAGACTATGAATGAGATTTAGGAAGTCGTTCCAAATCACATTGAAGGTAATCATATAAGTAAGAGAATCACGTTGAATAGTAGACATGAAAACCAATCAAACCAAACAATGTGATCAAGAGTATTGTATTAGAGAAATACCGCATTGCATTTGTAATCCCAAGCGGAATAGGTTCTCCACCTCCTTTGTTTAGTTTGGGTAGCCATGACATACTGCTAAGTGTCACTCATAACTTGTGGAAGCCCTGAAGATGTACAATCACTAAAGGGAGAATTGAAAGAAAGTTTCAGTTCATAATCGATTAAAAGAGTTCTAATCGCACACTGCCTCGCTAATTAGAACCTAATGGATCATACACCGTGTAAGGTAGAGATTAAAGAAACAACGGAGTTGAATAAGGACAATTAAATGGTTTAATTGTTTATGACTTGGATTAATTAATATGTTAATTAATCAAACGAATAAGTTTGTTTTAGACCTCAGGTTAGTTTTGGGCCACGGGGCCCAATGGGGTTTGAATAGTTAAGCCTAATGACTTAAGTTGTATGACAACTTAAATCACAAAAGGGCAAAAGGCCCACTAACGTAGAGGAGAGTTTGGCTTAATTACATTCATACCACTCAAATGTGAGTGGCTATAAAAGGAAAGTTATAGGTCAAATTCATATAGGGTTTTTCTAGAGAGGAAAGAGGAAACACAAAAAGCTCTCTCTTCTCTTAGGAGGCCGGCCACCCTAGGAAGAATGCACTCGAATCCATTTCTTCCTAGGTTACTCATCTCTTCCTCAATGCTCTCCTTGGTGTGGAAACTTAGAAGTCTTCTACCTTAGGGACTTTTGGAGAAACAATTCTTCCATCCATATCCATGGAGCCAAGGAGCAAGGAGACAAAAGAAAGAAGGCCCTCACATGGGTGATTAACCTTTGCTAAGCAAAGAAGTGCTTCAAAGGTATAAAGAAATCTCAACTCTTTCTCTTAGATTTTGAGTTGAGTCTTGGTTCACCACGACTACTAGGCTTTGAATTTCATGGTTTAATTTTTTTTTTAAAGTGCATAGAAACATGCTTCCGCCATTTAATCGTTAAATGCTTGTATTATGTTGCTTAATGAACTTAGTTTTTCACAAATTTTCATTCAAGTGGTATCAGAGCCTGGGTATAGTAGTTGGTGGACGCTTTTGGGTTTTGTTGTTCATAGTCTTTGATTTGAATGTTGTAATGGTCACAAGCATGTTCTTTCTTCTTTGATTGTAAATTTTGTTTGAAATTTGTCATCCCAAATGTTGTAGATGTAGTTCATATGAACATGAATTTTGAAGCTAAAATTTGATGCCTTTTGTTTAGGAAACTTCGGCCAAATCCATGGGTGGATTTTTTGGGTTCTTGTTTGTCTTGCTAAAAGTGTTTTAAAGTGACATTAGGAACCCCTAAGTACCCTAGTCTGTTAAACATCTTTTGAGTAGTGTTTTTTTTTTTTTTTTTTTTTTAGTTTTATTGAGAGAAAACATTCATAAAAATGGGTTTTCGTAAATGTTCTTCAATGTCTTATTTTGTTCTTGTTCATACCAAGAACAAAAAGTTTGTTGTTTTGATTCAAAAAGTGTTTGGCTGTTTATTTGAAATTTTTCAGTCATGGTTGGTGTACTTGATTGGTATTTTGTAATTAAAACCCATACCTTTTTTTCAATTATACCGATCACTTTTTCAACCATACCTCACTAATCACTTTTTTTTTTTTCAAACACACAAATCAATTCACACACACCATTACTACTCACCAAGACCGGCACTAAGTTTAAAACACTTGAAACTGACTTAAAAACGTAAAACTAAGTTTAAAACACTAAACTAGACTCAAAGAATGCAAAACTAGACTCTAATGACTCAAAACATCTAAATTGACTCAAAACAGCACAAAACAAGCTAATAGACTCAAAACAGACTCTAGGGATGAATTTGGACGAATTTGGAACTATGAAGACTCAAAACACTTAAAAACACAAAATTGGGCAGATTCTAACCTAATCGACACAAGAAAGTAAAAGGGGGTTTGGTTTTGACGAATTTGAAAACTAACAAAGTAAAGTTCAAAAACTTAAGAACTAGACAGATTTAGGCACGAAATTGGGTGTTTTGAATGGATGACGGGCTAGCTAGAGGGTTCTTCTCCACACATGACACACTTACATACAAATCGATTTTCAGTTGTTCTTTCGATAAACCATGAAACTCAACACCCCAGATTAATGAGGTACGCTTAAATTAACCCTCAAGTTTTCCTTAAGTTATTGAATTGGACGGGAAAGCGCATACAACAATTCAAAACATTCTCTAAAAGTCCCCTACGTGAACAGCACAATAGAGATACAAGCAAAGATAATTAAGCTTCATGAAAACTATAAGCATTGACGAGGCATTCGTAACTATGATGAGCATGATAATCCTGCCAACAATTCACTTAACAAAATTGTTTATAAGCGACCTCCACTACTTGTGAATATAAGTTCATAACGATTAGGTGAAATTCCCATATATTCTAGCATCAAATTCATACATGAAAACTAAGCGTGCACTCCTAATCAACATACAACAATAAGTTATCAATCAAACAGTTAAGCAAATTGAATTCACAATTTATGAAATCACAACTGAAGGTAATCAATTCATAACGCAAGTATAATCATGGTATTGAATAGCCCCCTAGCCAAAAGGGCTTAGTTCCTCATAATCGCAAAACAAAGGTAAACAGATGTATACATTGAAAACAAAAGAAAGAAAACACCTAAATGCTCCGGCGATCCAAATTGAACAGCAAGCACGTCCAAGAACTTTCCTTCACTTCCTTTGCTGCGGCACAAAGGATTGGTGGTGATTTGGATGGTTGTTTGTATGGAAGAATGGATAGGAGAAGGTATGGTTATGGTTAGGATAGGTATATGGTGGGGCAAAGGGTTCAGAGAATGTGCATGGGAGTGAATGAATGATATATTATGCAGCAATGGACTTTATTGAAAGCTAAAAGGAAATCAAAACCCTAACTTAATTTAGTTAACAAAAATTAATTAAAATCCCTTAGAAGAAGGGAAATAAAATCAGAATCCTTGAGAAAAAGGGTAAGGATATGCGGCAGAGGGCTTTAAAGGAAGGGAATGTGCTTTTAAGGCAGAAAATAGGAAAGAACCCTCTCCCTTGTGCGGCAAGGTTAGGAAACAAAAGGGGAATGTGTTTTGGTTCAGAATTTAGGGAATAAAGGCCTCCCTTACATGGCAAGGAAGGGGAAAGGGATAGAGGGGTGCGGCAACCTCAAGGAAAGGTTCTAAGACTTCTAGAAACATGTCATTTGGCAACCTAACAAGGTTTGGAACCCTTTTGTGGCTGGAACATAGGTGAGGAAGGATTAGGAAACTTCCAAGCCAAGAATAGAAACTTTCAAGAATGGAAACCTCCAAGCATAGAAACTTCCAACTTTAGAAACTTTGGCTTCCAATTTTGAACTCTTCATTCTTCATTTGATCATAAGCTCATTCGATCTTCAATTTCGTCCATCCACTTAGCTCCAAGCATGTGCTGTCCATTCTAAGCCCAAAACTGCTCCAAAATGCACCAAAATGCACTTTCTTGCTCCTTTAGCCCTTCGGACCTACAAACACACGAAAATAGGTTAAAATACTAAAATAACTAAGAACTAACAACCTAAATGCAAGGAAATAAGTTAACCAAGTCGCATAAATATGCTCCTATCAAATACCCCCACACTTAGCTTTTGCCAGTCCTCGAGCAAAACAAAAGAAACAAAACACAATCTAAACCTTCCAACATTTACCTCAAGGATTTCCACTGAACATGACTTATTAAAAATCATCACTTGCATAGATTTTGGTCATCCTTACCTTAAATTCATACTTAATCACTATCACCATTCACTAGTTCGCATGTAATCAATTAAAACAGCATTTTGAATGTAGTAACATGCCTTAGAGAATTCCCTCAATTCCTTACTAGATAAACACTCAATTTTCACTCAAATTTTCTGACTACACACCCTACACTAGGTATATGTGAGAAGATTGATGTAAACATGAAAACGAACGCTCTGTGAGAAGATTGATGTAAACATGAAAACGAACACTCACATATGTTATAGCAAAGAAAGCATTTTTCTGGATTTATTAATATGACATGTATATGATCTCATGAACGGAATGCCACTACTTAGAAGCGAGAACCAGGGATTCCATATGCTCATACCAACTCCAAACTCCACAGATTGAAACACACAACACTCAAGATAGAAGTTAAGGGTTGAAACGGGCCTAAGGGAATTGGTTAACAAAGAAAGGTAAGGAAAAACAAAGGTTCTTAAAGAAATAGTAAGCAAAGCAATGAAATCACTCTTAGAATTCACTTTTGAATGTATCACTCAACTTTGAACAAAAAGGGAAGCTTTACACATTTTAGGGCTAGATTCAATGTTTTGGACCCTTTCTTCAACAATCAACACTTGTGAGCTTATTCTCACTTATTTTTCAACTCTTTTTCATTCTTTTCACAACTTTTCTGTTTCTTTTTCTTTTTGCACAAAAATCCCTTCCCCCACACTTGTTTTTCTGCATATATTGATAAAAAGGAATTCATTTTAAGTCATGCTTAACTATCCTTCAAAAACAAGGGTATGGACAATCCTAAACTAGGCTAGGTAAGGTTAATGTGGTTAACAAAGAAAACAGGCTAAATAAGGCTCAAAAGTGGTTAAACCTACAAAACATATGAAGTAGAAGGGTACGACTATTTGGCTTTGGTGGCAACTAAACAACTTCATCTTGATATGTGTTATGCAATTCAATGTCATGCTTTGAATGAAACAGGTATGAATTCTAGCATTTGGTTCTATAATGATGAAAACGCATTCTAAGTAGCAACCAAGCAAAGAAATAATAAGATCATGCAACGACTTTAGAAAACAACAAAATGCAGATTAATAACTCTCCAAAAGAACGTTTAGGCTCAAGTCTCACAGGGATGTAGCGTTAGTTTAAGTTCCTTCCTTCAAGCATGTTACAAAAACTGATTTTATCTTTTTGTGATTACATGTGAATTCGTAAACAACAACTACAACTAAGCATAAACCAAGAGCATATCAAACTTCCATGTTCGTAACTTTCTTTAACAGTCATGCAATTAAAAACCAAATCCTCATCATTGTGTTGGAAGGTACTTAAGACACAAACACACAAAAACAACTCAAAAACGACTCTTTCCGGTATTTTTCAAACTGTTTTTCAATTTTTTTTCAAATTTTCGTATGATTACTTCAAAGCACACTAAAAACACTCCAAAACACTCTAAAAACACTTTAAAACATCGAGAAACAACTTTAGAAGTAATGGGTGATAAAATCCCACGAATTTGCATCAAAAACACTTTGTTACCCCTTCCCCCACACTTAAATCAAACATTGTCCTCAATGTTTCAAGCATAAACTCACAGAAAGCAAACAAATAACACAACTAACTAATCAAAGCAAAATGAAATCAGTAAAGAGAAGGGTTTAGGAACGCAAATCTGGTTATTGGGTGATTCCTAGAACTTCCTTCGTTGAATGCATGGGTTGCCTCCCAAGAAGCGCTTGCTTTAACGTCTTCCAACCGGACGATACCTCCATTTAGGTTTCCATGGAGCCCACAAAATGGAGGGGTATTTCCTCCACGACATGCTCAACAAAGATCTCATAGTATGGCTTCAAACGGTACCCATTCACCTTGAATTCTTGCCCAGTGATGCGAAATATATAAGCACACAAATTAAACCCTCTTGTTGACAATTGTGGTATAGATGCAAGTAGGGATCGTTCTAGACCGGGGATTATGAGGGATTGCTAAAACACTTGAAACTGACTCAAAAACGTAAAACTAAGTTAAAAACACTAAACTAGACTCAAAGAATGCAAAACTAAACTCTAAAACACTAAAACAACTCAAAAGACTCAAAACAACACAAAACAAGCTAAAAGACTCAAATCTGCCACTAAGAGTAAATTTGGACGAAAATCGGTTTTGACTAGACTCAAAACACTTAAAAACACAAACTAAATCAGTTTCTAACTACTATGACTCAACAAAGTAAAGAGGGATTTGGTTTTGACGAATTTGAAAACAAAACAAGCATATTAATGAACTAATGAATTCTGCACGAAATTGGGTAAAACTATGGATGATGGGCTAGCTAGGAGGTTCTTCTCCACACATGACACACTTGCAAACAGAACGATTTCTAGTTGCTTTTCAATAAACCACAAATTCTCAACACCCCAGATTAATTAGGTACGCTTAAATTAACCCTCAAATTTTCCTCATGTCATTGAATTGGATGGAAAAAGCGCATCACAATCAAATTATTCTTCAAAAGTTCCCTACATGAAAGCGCATGATAGAGATACAATCAAAGATCATTAAGTTCAATGAAAATCATAAGTATTGATGAGGCACTCGTAACTATGAAAGCGCATGATACTTATGCCAAGAATTTACTTAACACGATCATAATTAGCAATCTTCACTACTTGTGAATATAAGTTCATAAAGATTAGGTGAAACTCCCTTATATCCTAGCATCAGATTTATGCATGAAAGTTAAGCGTGCACTCTCAACCAACACACACAAATCAGTTTTAATTCAAACAGATAAGTAAATTGAATTCACAACTTATGAATCACAACTGGATGTAATCAAATCATATTGCAAGTATAACCATGGTTTCGAATTCCCCCCTAGCTAAGAGGGGTTTAGTTCCCCATACTCACAAAACAAAGATTATTGAATTGCAACATTGAAAACAAAAGAAAGATTACACCTAAAACGTTCCAGCAATCCTAACTCGAATGGCAGGCACATCCAAAGGCTCTCCTTCTTCTTCTTTGCTGCGGCACAAGGTTTGGTGGTGAGTTTTTTGGGGTTATGAATGGTGTAGAAGGCTGGGTTTATAGTTAGGATAGGTGTATGGTGCGACAAGGATTAAATAAGGAAACTATGGAGAATGGCGAAGGATGGATGCGGCAGAGAGAGGGGAGTGATTTCTGGCGTGAATGGATGAATGAATGGATGATTTTGGGGCTGCAAAAAGGAAGTTTATTTAAGGTTCTCAGAAATTAAAACCCTAACTTATTTAGGTAATCAGAAATTAAGTCAAAAGCTTCTAGAAAGAGGAAACAAAATCAGAAAACTAAAGGGAAAGTTCTAAGATATGCGGCAGAGACTTTAATTAAAAGGGGAATGTGTTTTAATGCAAGAAATAGGAAAGAAAGACTCTCCCTTGCACGGCAAGGAAGAGGAAAGGTCCAAAGGGGTGCGGCAAGGGTTGTTTAGGTGCAAGGAAGGTTCAATTTGTGTCCTAAAATGCATAGGAGGCCTTCAATGTTGCTGGAACTTATTTAGGATTAGGAAAGGTCAAACCAAAATAGGAAACCTTGGCTTAACTTTCCTACTTCAAGTAGGAATCCTTGTTTGATTAGGGATCCATCTCCAATTAGGAATCCTTCTTCAATTAGGAATCCTTCTTCAATTAAGAATCCTTGATCAATTTCGTTCATTCCTTTTGCTCCAAGCATGTGATAACCATTCCAAGCCCAATTTTGCTCCAAAATGCAACTGCTTGCATACTTTGTCCTTAGAACCTGAAAACACACGAAAATGGCTTAAAAGATTAAAATAACTAAGAAATAACAACGTAAATGCACAAGAACAAGCCAACTAAGTTGCCTAAATATGCTCCTATCAAATTCCCCCACACTTAGCTTTTGCTAGTCCTCGAGCAAAACGAAACAACAAAACAAAACCAAATAAACAAAACGTACTCTAATCCTTCCAACAATTTCCTCAGGGATTTTCAAGGCACATGACATGTTAAAAATCATCATTCCCACATATTTTAGTCAACTTAACACTTGAGCACATACTTAATCACAGTCACCACTTACTAGTTCACATTTAACCAATTAAAACGATGTTTTGAATGTAGTAATATGCCTTAGAGAATTCCCTCAATTCCTTACTAGATATGCACACAATTTTCACTCAGATTTTCTGACTACACACCCTACACTATGTATATGTGAGAAGATTGATGTAAACATGAAAACTAGTACTCACATATGTTATAGCAAAGAAAGCAATTTCTAGAGTTAATAAGCATGTTTAGATATGATCTCATGAATGGAATGCTACTACTTAGATGCGAGAACCAGTGACACCATATGCTCATATACCAATTCCAAACTCCACATTTTGAATCACATAACACTCAAGATTGAAGTTTAAGGGTTGGAACGGGGCTAAGGGAAATGGTTAAGAAAGAAAGGATATGGAAAACAATGGTTCTTAAAGCAATAGCAAGCAAAGTAATGAAATTGACACTTAGAATTCAATTTTGAATGTAGAAATCAACTTTAAACACAAAAGGGAAGATATACACATTCAAGGGCCAGATTTGATGTTTTGGACCCTTCCTTCAACAATCAACACTTTAGAACTCTTTTTCTCATAATTTTCAACTCGTTTTCACTCTTTTCATAACTTTTTCTTTTTCTTTTTCTCTTCCCACGAAATTTTCTTTTTTTTTCTACCCGTGCCTTATTTCTTTTTCTTGGCACACACACACACACAAATCCCTTCCCCCACACTTGTTTTTCTGCAAGAAGTTCAACAAAATGAATTCCATCGAAATTATGCTTTACTATGCTTCAAGAACAAGGGTATGGATGGTCCTAATCTAGGCTAGGTGAGGATAGTGTGGGTTGACAAAGAACATAGGCTACACAAGGCTCAACGGGGCTAAACTTAAACACATAATGAAATAGGGGGTATGGCAATTTGGCTTTGGTGGTCACTACACAACTTCATCTTGAATATGTGTTATGCAAATCAATAGCATGCTTTGAATGAAACGGGTATGAGTTCTAGTATTTGGAACTAAATGATGAAACGCCTTCTAAGTAGCAACCGAGCAAAGAATAATGAGATCATGCAACGACTTTAGAAAACAAGAATGCACAGATTATCAACTCTCCAAAGAACGTTTTAGGCTCAAATCTCACAGGGTTGTAGCGTTAATTTGAGTTCCTTCCTTCAAGCATGTTACAAAAACTGATTTTTCCTTTATGATTGCATGTGAATTCATAAATTATAACCACAACCAAGCATAAACCAAAGAGTAAATCAAACTTTCATCCATGTTAATAACTCTCTTTAACAGTCATGTAATTAAAAACCAAATCCTCATCATTGTGTTGGAAGGTACCCTAAGACACAAACAAACACACAAAAACAATTCTTTTTGGGTTTTTCAAAACAATTTTTCAAATTTTTATGAGATTTTCGGATTTTTATGCCAAATCACACTAAAACACTCCAAAACAGCTTAAAAACACTTAAAAACAGCAAGGAACAACTTTTGAAGTAATGGGTGATAAAATCCCACGAATTTCATGCAAAAACACTTGTTTACCCCCCTCCCCCCCCCCCCCCCCAACACTTAAATCAAACATTGTCCTCAATGTTTCAAGCATAAACTCATAGAAACAAACAAACAACGAATAACATACTCAACATGGCAGAACAGAAACAACAACAAAGAGAAGGGTTTAGGAACGCAAATCTGGAAGTGGAGTAATTCCTAGATCTTCCTTTGTTGAATGCATGGGTTGCCTCCCAAGTAGCGCTTGCTTTAACGTCGCGCAGCCGGACGAAGACCTCAGTCACTCCCCATTAGAGCCCACGGCAGGCAGGGAGATTTCATCCACTACATGCTCAACAAAGTTCTCATAATATGGCTTCAAACAGTGCCCATTCACCTTGAATTCTTGCCCAGTTTTCAAGCTTTTGAGTTGGACTGGACCATGAACAAAAACATTAGTAATAACAAACGGAGCAACCTACTTGGAATGTAACCTACCAGGAAACAATCAAAGGCGCGAATTAAAGAGTAACACTTTCTGCCCAATTGAGAATGATTTGCTACGAATCATCTTGTCATGGAAAGCCTTGGTCTTCTCCTTGTAAATTCGAGCATTTTCATAAGCCTCATGCCTAATCTCTTCAAGTTCATTCAAGTGGAGCTTTCGATGTACTCCAGCAGCATCGAGATCCATGTTGAAGTTCTTCACAGCCCAATGTGCCTTGTGTTCTTACTCCACGGGCAAATGACAGGGCTTACCATAGATGAGCCGAAAAGGTGACATGCCAAGGGGGGTTTTGTAAGCCGTACGATAAGCCCACAATGCATCGTCCAAGCGCAAGCTCCACTCCTTCCTTGTTGGGCCCACGATTTTCTCTAGAATTGGCTTGATCTCCCTATTTGAAACCTCAGCATACCTATTGGTTTGAGGATGATAAGGTGTTGAAACCTTATGCGTAACGTTGTACTTCTTGAGCAAAGCCTCAATGGTTCGATTGCAAAAGTGAGACCCTCCATCGCTTATGATTACTCTTGGCATTCCAAACCTTGCAAATATGTTAGTTCGAATGAAATCTGCAACCACTCGAGAATCATTAGTTCGGGTGGCTTTTGCTTCCACCCATTTCGATACATAATCCATAGCAAGTAAGATGTAAAGAAAACCATGTGATGAAGGAAAAGGACCCATAAAATCAATGCCCCAAACATCAAAAATTTCGACAAGAAGTATGACATTTTGCGGCATTTGATCTCTTGCACTTATATTTCCTGTTCTTTGGCATTTATCACATGTTAAGCAAAAAGTTATAGCATCCTTAAAGATACTAGGCCAATAGAATCCACATTGTAACACCTTAAGTGCTGTTCTTTGTCTGCCAAAGTGACCACCACATGCATATGTATGACAAAAGCTTAAAATGGAATGAAACTCAGAATCATGCACACATCGACGTACAATCTAATCAGGGCAATATTTCCATAAATATGGATCATCCCATACATAAAACCGTGCATCATTTCTGAGCTTATCACGTTGGTGTCTAGTGAAATTGTTTGGAATTCGTTTAGACACCAAAAAGTTGACCAAATCAGCATACCAAGGTTTACTTACCTTATAGACAGCAATTGTTTATCAGGAAACGTTTCAGCAATGGGTAAGGACTCCTCATTATGCACCATTCGGCTTAGGTGGTCAGCCACCACATTTTCACTTCCATTTTTGTCTCAAATCTCAATGTCGAACTCTTGAAGAAGCAGCATCCATCGAATTAGCATTGGCTTGGCTTCCTTCTTCATGAGCAAATATTTCAACGCTGCATGATCAGTGAAAACAATTACTTTAGTACCAATTAAATATGAACGAAATTTATCTAAAGCAAAGACAACGGCAAGAAGTTCTTTTTCCGGTGTGGAATAGTTCAATTGGGCATCATTCAACGTCCGGGAGGCATAGTAGATGACATGCGGCCGCTTATCCTTCCTTTGTCCTAAAACAGCCCCTAAAGCATAATCGGATGCGTCACACATGAGCTCGAGAGGAAGGCTCCAATCAGGTGGAACAATAATTGGGGCCGAGGGCAGTAACTCCTTGAGTTGTTTGAAGGATGCCGTGCACTCTTCATTGAAATTAAACGCCACATCTTTTTTAAGGAAACGGCAAAGAGGTTGAGAAACCTTTGAGTAGTCTTTGATGAATCTTCGATAGAAACCTGCATGTCCAAGAAAAGAACGAACCTCTCTAACTGAAGTAGGAGAGGGTAAGTGGCGTACAAGATCTGTCTTTGACTTATCAACCTCAATACCGTTTTCAGAGATGATATGACCTAAAACTATGCCTTGTTTAACCATGAAATGACATTTTTCGTAATTGAGAACAAGGTTAGTTTCAACGCATCGTTTTAAGATCAAACTGAGATTATGCAAACAACCATCAAATGAATCACCAAAAATGCTGAAATCATCCATGAAAACTTCAATAATTTTCTCAACATAATCAGAAAATATGCTCATCATGCATCTTTGAAATGTGGCAGGTGCATTGCATAAACCAAATGGCATGCGACGATAAGCAAATGTACCAAATGGGCATGTGAAAGTGGTTTTTTCTTGGTCCTCGGGTGCTATGACAATTTGATTATAACTAGAATAACCATCAAAAAAACAATAGAATGCATAACCTGCTAACCTTTCAAGCATTTGATCAATGAATGGCAAGGGAAAGTGATCCTTCCTTGTGGTGGCGTTGAGCTTCCTATAATCGATACAAACCCTCCAACCTGTTTGGATTCGAGTAGGCACAAGCTCATGTTCAGCATTTGTCACCACAGTCACTCCAGATTTCTTTGGAACACATTGCACAGGTGAAACCCAACGACTATCGGAGATTGGATATATCACTCCACAATCAAGTAACTTGATTATCTCATTCTTCACAACTTCCATCATTGGAGGGTTCAGTCGGCGTTGAGCCTCTCGAGATGTTTTAGACCCCTCCTCCAAAAGTATACGATGTTTGCAAGTGGTAGGGCTGATTCCTTTGATGTCAGCCAATGTCCACCCAATTTCCGTTTTGTACTCCTTTAACACCCTCACCAACTTGTCCTCCTCTTGTGCCTTGAGTGTGCTTGAGATGATGATGAGCAACTTCTCATCATCTCCCAAGAAAAGGTACTTTAAATGGCTTGGTAATGGCTTAAGTTCAAGTGTAGGTGGCTGCATAACTGATGAAAGTAACTTATTTGCCGAAACTGAAATTGAAATTGGGTCCAGAAACTTACCAAATTATGGTGGCAATGATTCGAGGGCAGCCACCATCTCAATTACATCATCATTAGGGGGCACGGCAAAGGAAAAGTCATGCATGCCGTGGGGATGCATGGTTGCTGCTCCATTGTTTTAAATGTCCATTCCTTGTGCAATGACCAATTCAAGTGCATCTTCATTCAATTGTTCAAAATGGTCCTGCGCCAAAGAGTCAATTACATCAATAGAAAAACATGAGTGATCCTCACTAGGATACTTGATAGAATCTGAAAGATTGAAATTAATAACTTCCCCATCAAACTCCATCGTCAAAGTTCCATTAAACACATCAATCTTAGTACGGGCAGTTTTCATGAATGGCCTTCCAAGAAGGATGGGCAATGATAAGGAATGGTCCGACTGGTCCATTTCAAGCACATAGAAGTCCGCCGGAAAGATTAAGTGATTGACCTGCACTAAAACATCTTCCAAAACTCCCTCTGGACAGGCATTAGATCAATCGACCAATTGTATAATCACACCATCATCTTTCAACTCACCTAAGCCCATAGATGCATAAATTGAATATGGCATGACATTTATAGATGCACCTAAGTCTAACATGGCAGATTCAAAACGAGTATTGCCAATAACACAAGGATTTGTAAAGCTACCGAGATCCTTGCACTTAGGGGGCAGTTTGCGTTGCAAGATGGCTGAGACATTTTCACCTACCTTTACAACCTCCTTGGTCGAAATTCTCTTCCTAGTGGTGCAAAGTTCTTTTAAAAACTTGGCATACCTCGGAACTTGCTTAATTGCATCCAAAAGTGGTATATTGACTTGAACTTTTCTAAACGTTTCCAAAATGTCCTTTTTAGCCTCCTCCTTCTTTGATTGTATAAACCTACGAGGAAAGGGTACATTTGGAGGAACAACGTTAGAATTAACCAAAATTGGAACTTTCTTACCTTTGTTGGCCGAATTGGATTGTTTGGGTGGCTGCGGCAAAGGTGGTGCTACCCTTGTCGTGGGTGTGCATTGCTTCTCCTCTTCAATTATCAACTCTTCAAACTCGTTGGAATGTGATTTGGAAGGTTGGGGATCAGATCCAACTTGTTTTCCATTTCGCAAACTCATGGCTTTGGCAGATTCGAATCCACCATTTGGGTTGACAACGGTTGAACTAGGCAACTTGCCTTGCTCTTGGAATTGGCCCATGAACTCCTCAATCTGCCCTACTTGCTTCTCCAACTCATCCACCTTTTTGTCTTTATTTTGCATACCCTGCGCCATAGAAGTTAGTAATTGAAAAATCTGATCATTATCAATGGACGAACCTGATTTGGTTTGGGCAGGTTGTGCTTGGGGTTGTGTGGGTGCGTATGGTTTTGGATAGAATCCCGGGGGTTGCTGCCTAAATGCACTTTGTTGTTGGTTTTGTTGGGGTTCTCGCCATTTTCAATTTGGATGATCTCTCCAACCTGGACTGTATGTGTTAGAGAAAGGATCACTTCTTGGTTGTTGATTCCCAAAACCAACGGCATTGGCAGATTCCCATCCTCCGTTCTCGATCAATTGAGGGCCAATTATCTGTGAGATGTCCTTGCATGGAACATATGCCACAAGGAGCCACACTTTGTACTTTTGGTCCTTTCACTACCTGAGAAAGAAGAGTGGTAAGATTAGCCATTTGATTTTGAAGTTCGGAAATAGCACTTACCTCATTCACTTGTTGTTGCCGTGAGGTGCTTCTTTGTCCAACACCTTCATATTGTTGAGCATTCAAAGCTCGGTTAGCAATCAAGGTCTTGGCAGCCTTTGGTGTCTTGTCCACCAAAGCTCATCCCGTTGAGGCATCTAACATTTGACGTTCAATGGGTAGAAGCCCTTCGTAGAAGTATTGAAGAAGAAGCTCCTCCTTCATTTGATGCTGTGGACATGAAGCAACAAGAGTTTTAAAATGTTCATAATACGTGGGAAAGGATTCACCTTCATTTTGCTGAATGCCACTAATCCTTTTGCGTAGAAGAATGACTCGAGAAGTTGGGAAAAACTTCTCCAAGAATGCCCGTTTCATGCTCTCCCAAGATGTGACAGTTCCAGGCGCAAATTCATACAACCAATCTTTAGCCTTTTCCAAGAGAGAAAAAGGAAAAACCTTCATCTTCAATATGCTTCCATCGACATTGACAGGGGTCATGCTTGAACACACCACTTCGAACTCTTTCAAGTGCTTGTTTGGATCCTCCATGGACTGCCCATGGTACTTTGGAATGTGGTGCAGCAAGCTTGACTTCAACTCAAACTCCTCGGTCTTGCCTTAAGCAGCAGTGGGGTATTGGATGCATAAGGGTGCGGCATTGTCCAATCCCGAAGCAGAAAGCTCCTTGATTGTTCAATCGTCTGCTGCCATAGCTAGTGCTTCCTCTAAAATCTGAGCCGTGGCCTCCTCTTCCACTTATACTTCGTCTTCTTCAAGATTTGGTGCAGGTTGAGGTGGTTGGGGCTCTTGTTGATTCTTATTCTTTCTCAAAGTCCTCTCAAAATCGTCGTCAAAGTCCAAAATATTCTTACGAACAGGTTGAGAGCTTCGAGTCATAAACTAGTACCTAAAAATAAGAAAACAAAACAAAGTCAGAAACTTATACAAATAAAAAAAAAATAGAAAGAAAAGATCCAAGGGATTAGCAAAGTTGCGAATCCCCGGCAACGGCACCAAAACTTTGATGCGAAATATATAAGCACACGAATTAAATCCTCTTGTTGACAATTGTAGTCCAGATGCAAGTAGGGATCGTTCTAGACCGGGGATTATGAGGGATTGCTAAAACACTTGAAACTGACTCAAAAACGTAAAACTAAGTTAAAAACACTAAACTAGACTCAAAGAATGCAAAACTAAACTCTAAAACACTAAAACAACTCAAAAGACTCAAAACAGCACAAAACAAGCTAAAAGACTCAAATCTGCCACTAAGAGTAAATTTGGACGAAAATAGGTTTTGACTAGACTCAAAACACTTAAAAACACAAACTAAATCAGTTTCTAATTACTATGACTCAACAAAGTAAAGGGGTATTTGGTTTTGACGAATTTGAAAACAAAACAAGCAAATTAAAGAACTAATGAATTCTGCACGAAATTGGGTAAAACTATGGATCGGCTAGCTAGGAGGTTCTTCTCCACACATGACACACTTGCAAACAGAACGATTTCTAGTTGCTTTTCAATAAACCACGAATTCTCAACACCCCAGATTAATTAGGTACGCTTAAATTAACCCTCAGATTTTCCTCATGTCGTTGAATTGGATTGGAAAAAGCGCATCACAATCAAATTATTCTTCAAAAGTTCCCTACATGAAAGCGCATGATAGAGATACAATCAAAGATCATTAAGTTCAATGAAAATCATAAGTATTGACGACGCACTCCTAACTATGAAAGCGCATGATACTTATGCCAAGAATTTACGTAACACGATCATGACTAGCAATCTTCACTACTTGTGAATATAAGTTCATAAAGATTAGGTGAAACTCCCTTATATCCTAGCATCAGATTTATGCATGAAAATTAAGCGTGCACTATCAACCAACACACACAAATCAGTTTTAATTCAAACAGATAAGTAAATTGAATTCTCAACTTATGAATCACAACTGGATGTAATCAAATCATATTGCAAGTATAACCATGGTTTCGAATTCCCCCCTAGCTAAGAGGGGTTTAGTTCCTCATACTCACAAAACAAAGATTATTGAATTGAAACATTGAAAACAAAAGAAAGATTACACCTAAAACGTTCCAGCAATCCTAACTCGAATGGCAGGCACGTCCAAAGGCTCTCCTCCTTCCTCTTTGCTGCGGCACAAGGTTTGGTGGTGAGTTTTTTGGGGTTATGAATGGTGTAGAAGGCTGGGTTTATGGTTAGGCTAGGTGTATGGTGCAACAAGGATTGAATAAGGAAACTATGGAGAATAGTGAAGGATGGATGCGGCAGAGAGATGGGAGTGATTTCTGGCGTGAATGGATGAATGAATGGATGATTTTGGGGCTGCAAAAAGGAAGTTTATTTAAGGTTCTCAGAAATTAAAACCCTAACTTATTTAGGTCATCAGAAATTAAGTCAAAAGCTTCTAGAAAGAGGAAACAAAATCAGAAAACTAAAGGGAAAGTCCTAAGATATGCGACAGAGACTTTAATTAAAAGGGGAATGTGTTTTAATGCAGGAAATAGGAAAGAAAGACTCTCCCTTGCACGGCAAGGAAGAGGAAAGGTCCGAAGGGGTGCGGCAATGGTTATTTAAGTGCAAGGAAGGTTCAATTTGTGTCCTAAAATGCATAGAAGGCCTTCAATGTTGCTGGAACTTATTTAGGATTAGGAAAGGTCAAACCAAAATAGGAAACCTTGGCTTAACTTTCTTACTTCAAGTAGGAATCCTTGTTTGATTAGGAATGCATCTCCAATTAGGAATCCTTCTTCAATTAGGAATCCTTCTTCAATTTCGTCCATTCCTTTTGCTCCAAGCATGTGATAACCATTCCAAGCCCAATTTTGCTCCAAAAGGCTCTAAAATGCACCTTCTTGCGTACTTTGTCCTTAGAACCTGAAAACACACGAAAATGGCTTAAAAGACTAAAATAACTAAGAAATAACAATGTAAATGCACAAGAACAAGCCAACCAAGTTGCCTAAATATGCTCCTATCACCCAATTTTCAAGCTTTGAAGTTGGACTGCACCATGAACAAAAACATTAGTAATAACAAACGGACCAACCCACTTAGAACGTAACTTACCAGGGAATAAATGAAGACGGGAATTGAATAGCAACACTTTCTGCCCTATTGACAATGTTTTGCCTCGAATCATCTTGTCGTGGAATGCCTTGGTCTTCTCTTTGTAAATTCGGGCACTCTCATAAGCGTCATGCCTAATCTCTTCAAGTGCATTCAATTAAAGCTTTCTATGAATTCCAGCTTTATCCACATCCAGATTGAAGGTCTTGACAGCCCAATGTGCTTTGTGCTCTAATTCCACGGGAAGATGGCATGGTTTGCCATAGATGAGCCGAAATGGAGACATACCAATGGGCGTTTTGTAAGCCGTACGATACGCCCACAGTGCATCCTCCAAACACAAGCTCCAATCTTTCCTAGTTCGCCCAACGGTCTTCTCCAAAATCTGCTTGATTTCTCTATTTGAAACCTCGGTTTGGCCACTTGTTTGGGGGTGATAAGGCGTTGAAACCTCATGCGTCACATTGTACTTCGTAAGTAGCGCCTTAATGGTTCGATTGCAAACATGAGACCCCACCCATCACTGATGAGCACTCTAGGCATCCCAAATCTGGAAAAGATGTTAGATTTCAGAAAATCTGCAACAACTTTAGAATCGTTAGTTCGGGTGGCTTTTGCTTCCACCCACTTCGAAACATAATCAACCGCAAGTAAAATGTAATTGAAACCAAAAGATGAAGGAAAAGGACCCATAAAATTGATACCCCAAACATCAAAAATTTCAACAAAGAAGATTGGGGCCTGCGGCATTTGGCCTCTTTGGCCTATATTTCCTATCCTTTGGCAACAATCACATGTTATGCAAAAAGTTCTACCATCTTTAAACAAAGTAGGCCAATAAAATCCACATTCAAGAACCTTAAAATATGTCCTTTGGGTGCTAAAATGACCCCCACATGCATAAGAGTGGCAGAAACTTAAAATTGAATGAAATACGGACTCATGCACACACCTACGTAGAATCTGATATGGGAAAAATTTCCACAAGTATGGGTCATCCCAAACATAAAATCTTGCATCCTTTTTAAGTTTATCACTTTGGAACTTATTGAGGGTTTTGGGAATTTGTTTAAACACCAAATAGTTAACCAAATCAGCATACCAAGGCTCACTTACCTTAATGGACAGTAGCTGCTCATTGGGAAACGTTTCTGGAATGGGAATGGACTCTTCTTCATGCACCAATCGGCTTAGGTGGTCAGCCACCACGTTTTCACCCCATTTCTTGTCCCTAATTTCAATATCGAACTCTTGAAGTAAAAGCATCCAGCGAATGAGTCTTGGCTTGGCTTCCTTCTTCGTTAGCAAATACTTCAAGGCTGCATGATCAGTGTAAACAATGACTTTAGTGCCAATTAAATAAGAATGAAACTTATCTAATGCAAAGACAACAGCAAGAAGTTCTTTTTCAGTTGTGGAATAGTTCAATTGGGTATCATTCAAGGTCCGGGAGGCATAATAGATGACATGTGGCTGCTTTTTCTTCCTTTGGCCTAAAACAGCTCCAATTTCATAATCTGATGCATCACACATGAGCTCAAAGGGAATGCTTCAATCTGGTGGAGTGATGATGGGTGCCAAAGTGAGCAATGTCTTGAGATGTTTGAATGCTTCCTCACACGCCTCGTCGAAGTCGAAGGGTACATCCTTTTGAAGGAGACGGCAAACGGGTTGGGCAATCTTTGAAAAATCCTTGATAAATCGTCTATAGAAACCTGCATGCCCAAGAAAAGAACGAACCTCTCTAACCGAAGTTGGAGACGGTAAGTGATGTACAAGATCTACTTTCGATTTATCCACCTCAATTCCACGTTCAGAGACTATGTGACCCAAAACTATACCTTGTTTAACCATGAAATGACATTTCTCCCAATTTAACACAAGGTTAGTTTCAATACATCTTTTCAAGATTACAGTCAGATTAGCCAAGCAATCATCAAACGAATCACCAAACACGCTAAAATCATCCATAAAGACTTCAATGATCTTTTCAACATAATCGGAGAAAATACTTACCATGCATCTTTGGAATGTGGCAGGTGCATTGCATAAACCAAATGGCATGCGACGATAAGCAAACGTTCCAAAGGGACAAGTCAAAGTGGTCTTTTCTTGATCATCCAGGGTTATGAAAATTTGATTATAACCAAAATATCCATCAACAAAACAATAAAATGAATGACCCGCTAACCTCTCAAGCATTTGATTAATGAATGGTAGTGGGAAATGATTCATCCTTGTTATGGCGTTGAGTTTCCTATAGTCGATGCAAACTCTCTAACCGGTTAAGATACGGGTGGGCACAAGTTTGTCCTCTTCATTTTTCACAACCGTGATTCAAGATTTCTTGGGAACGACTTGGATAGGTGAAACCCAACGGCTATCGGAGATGGGGTAGATTACTCCACAATCAAGTAGCTTGATTATTTCCTTTTTCACAACTTTCATCATTAGAGGGTTGAGACGACGTTGAGCCTCTCTAGTTGGTTTGGCCCCCTCTTCAAGAAATATGCGATGCATGCAAGTGGTAGGGCTTATCCCCTTGATGTCGGCCAAGGTCCAACCTATGGCAGATTTGAACTCCTTCAAAACACGCACTAACTTCTTTTCTTCTTGTGCCATGAGGAAGGAAGACACAATGATGGGCAAGGTCTCTTGTTCCCCCAAGAAAACATACTTCAAATGGCTTGGTAATGGTTAAAGTTCAAGGGTAGGTGCCTGAATTACTGAATAAAGCAACTTATTAGTCGAAACGGGAATTAAATCGAAGTTAGAAGACTTACCACCCTGCTTTGGTAATGATTCAAGGGCAGCAACCATCTCTGCCTCTTCTTCACATGTAGGCACGGCAAGGAATGCATTATGCTTGTCGTGGGTTGAGGTCTCTCCAATTTCTTTGATTTTGACTCTTATGCCTCTTGAAATGGTTTTTCCAAGCACATCATCTTGTAAATCCTCAAAGTATTCATGTGCCAAAGAATCAATTATATCAATAGAAAAGCATGAATGATCATTACTAGGGTACTTCATAGCTTCAGAAATTTTGAAATCAATAACATCTTCATCGAATTCCATTGTTAAAGTCCCTGTGAACACATCAATCTTTGTACGAGCTGTTTTCATGAATGGCCTGCCAATAAGGATCAGCAATGGAGGAGAATTGCTTGAATCTTCCATGTCAAGCACATAGAAGACTGCTGGAAATATTAGGTGATTGACCTGCACCAAAACATCCTCCAAAATACCCTTTGGATAGGCATTAGAACGATCAGCTAATTGGATAATCACACCATCATTTTTCAACTCTCCTAAGTTCATAGATGCATAAATAGAATAGGGCATAACATTAATGGATGCACTTAAGTCTAATATAGCATGTTCAAACCTAGTATTGCCAATTACACAAGGAATTGTAAAACTGCTAGGATCTTTGCATTTAATGGGCAGTTTTCATTGCAAGATGGCTGAAACATTCTCACTTACCTTGACCACTTCTTTGTTTGAAATTCTTCTTTTTGTGGTGTAAAGTTCTTTCAAAAACTTAGCATACCTTGGCACTTGCTTGATTGCATCAAGGAGTGGAATGTTGACTTGAACTTTCCTAAACGTCTCAAGAATGTCCTTTTCAGCTTCCTATTTCTTTGTTTGCATGAACCTGCGAGGAAAAGGTACATTCGAAGGAATAATGTTAGTAGAAATTGAATTTGACACGTTCTTACCTTTATTGGACAGAATGGATGGTTTAAGAGCACTTGGGGCCTGCGGTAGAGATGTTTCCACCCTTGCCGTGGGTTGAGTGTGTTCCTCCTCTTCAAATTGCAACTTTTCATCTTCTTTGTGCCCTGATTTTGACGGTTGTGAACCTGCCCCGATTTCCTTACCATTTCTTAAGATGATTGCCTTGGCAGTTTCAAAGCCTCTCTTTGGATTTGCAATGGTTGAACTAGGGAGTTTTCCTTGGTCTCGAAACTGTCCTACAAACTCGGCACTCTGCCCAATTTGCTTTTCCAATTGGTCCACCCTTTTGCCTTGGTTTTGCATTGCTTTGGTTTGATTTTCTTGCCCCTGAGACAAATTGGTAAGTAACTTAATAAGTGTGTCATTATCCAAAGAAGTACCTGAAGTGTTTTGGGCAGATTGTTATGGGGCTTGTGTTGGTGCGGATGGCTTTGTGTAGAAGCCCGGGGGTTGCTGCCTAAAGCCTCCTTGTTGTTGGGGCTCCCTCCACTTGAAATTTGGGTGGTCTCTCCAACCTGGATTGTAGGTATTAGAGTATGGGTTGTTCCTTGGCTGGTTTTGGCCTTCAAATCCAATTGCATTGGCGCTTTCCCATCCACCATTCTCAATCAATTGAGGGCACTTCTCAGATGAGTGTCCTTGGATGGAACACGCCAAATTAATGAGGTACGCTTAAATTAACCCTCAAGTTTTCCTTAAGTTATTGAATTGGACGGGAAAGCGCATACAACAATTCAAAACATTCTCTAAATGTCCCCTACGTGAACAGCACAATAGAGATACAAGAAAAGATCATTAAGCTTCATGAAAACTATAAGCATTGACGAGGCATTCGTAACTATGATGAGCGTGATACTCATGCCAACAATTCACTTAATACAATCGTTTATAAGCGACCTCCACTACTTATGAATATAAGTTCATAACGATTAGGTGAAATTCCCTTATATTCTAGCATCAAATTCATGCATGAAAACTAAGCGTGCACTCCTAATCAACATACAACAATAAGTTATCAATCAAACAGTTAAGCAAATTGAATTCACAATTTATGAAATCACAACTGAAGGTAATCAATTCATAACGCAAGTATAATCATGGTATTAAATAGCCCCCTAGCCAAAAGGGCTTAGTTCCTCGTAATCGCAAAACAAAGGTAAACAAATGTATACATTGAAAACAAAAGAAAGAAAACACCTAAACGCTCCAGCGATCCAAATTGAATAGCAAGCATGTCCAAGAACTTTCCTTCACTTCCTTTGTTGCAGCACAAGGGATTGGTGGTGATTTGGATGGTTGTTTGTATGGAAGAATGGATAGGAGAAGGTATGGTTGTGGTTAGGATAGGTTTATGGTGCGGCGAAGGGTTCAGAGAATGTGTATGGGAGTGAATGAATGACATATTCTGAGGCAAGGGACTTTATTTAAAGCTAAAAGGAAATCAAAACCCTAACTTAATTTAGTTAACAGAAATTAATTCAAAACCCTTAGAAGAAGGGAAATAAAATTAGAATCCTAGAGAAAAAGGGTAAGGATATGCGGCAGAGGGCTTTAAAGGAAGGGGAATGTGCTTTTAAAGTAGAAAATAGGAAAGAACCCTCTCCCTTGTGCGGGAAGGTTAGGAAACAAAAGGGAATGTGTTTTGGTTCAGAATTTAGGGAAGAAAGGCCTCCCTTGCACGATAAGGAAGGGGAAAGGGATAGAGGGGTGTGGTAACCTCAAGGAAAGGTTCTAAGACTTCTAGAAACATGTAATTAGGCAAGCTAACATGTTTTGGAACCCTTTTGTGGCTGGAACATAGGTGAGGAAGGATTAGGAAACTTCCAAGCCAAGAATAGAAACCTCCAGGAATGGAAACCTCCAAGAGTATAAACTTCCAACTTTAGAAACTTTGGCTTCCAATTTTGAACTCTTCATTCTTCATTTGATCCTAAGCTCATTTGATCTTCAATTTCGTCCATCCACTTAGCTCCAAGCATGTGCTATCCATTCCAAGCCCAAAACTGCTCCAAAATGCACCAAAATGCACTTTCTTGCTCCTTTAGCCCTTTGGACCTACAAACACACGAAAATAGCTTAAAATACTAAAATAACTAAGAACTAACAACCTAAATGCAAGGAAATAAATTAACCAAGTCGCATAAATACGCTCCTATCAAGTACACAGGTTTTCACCAGAAATTTGTTTCCACTATTTTCAGAATTAATGGGATCAAAGGAGCGTGCATCTGACACCCTTTGGAACTTAAGCAAATAAAAAGATATAATACTCTACTAGGACCACAAGAATGAGTACTCAAAATTATAAATCATATTCGATGTCAAAAGAAACCATTTTTCATATTTGGAGTGTATTTGACCGTTTTCAGCATTTATGAGAACAAACGATGATAAGAGCATATTTATGCGACTTAGTTAGCTTGTTTTCTTGTATTTACTTAGTTTATGTTTATTATAGTGTTTTAAGCTATTTTCGTGTGTTTGTAGGTCCACATGGCAAAGTTGGCAAGAAAGTGCATTTTGGTGCATTGTAGAGCAGTTTTGGGTTGAAATAGATAGCTTGCATTTGGAGCACAAGGAATTGATGTTTTGAAGATCAAATGGGGCTAGAAATGTGCTAATGAGATGGAAGAAATTAATTCAAGACAAAGAAGATAAGGAATCAGCTCAAAAGAATGAGTATTATACAAACCTTATCTGATTTCTAGAAGCACTTTTTCTAGAAGCCCTGCTCCTTATCCCTACAAACCTGGTGCCTAACCCTTTCTAGAAGGCCTTTGCCTTGCCTTGCAATCCTGATGTGAAATTAAATTGCACTTAAATTTAAACCCTATCAATGTAGTATGTGTAAGTAGGGATGCTAATCTACCCAAATTAGACTCTAAACACCTAACTAGACTTAAAAACAGAAAACTAGACTCTAGACAACTCAAAACAGTAAATAGAACTCAAATTAGACAGTTTCTGGACTCTAGACACTCAAAATAAGCTAATATGACTCAAAACACACAAACTAAGTTCCTAAGACTCAAAACTAACACTTAAAGGTGATTTGGACGAAAATTAAACTAAAAAGACTCAAAGAACTAAATGGGGATTGTTTTTGACAAAATTAACTAAAACTAAGCAAATTAAAGAAACAAACTTTAAAAGGTACGAATTGGGGTGAATTAAAGGGTGAATGGCTAGCTAGAGGGTCCTTCTCCACACATGACACATATGCAACACAAGTCGATTTCCAATTATTCTTTCCATAAACCATGAATGACAATGCCCCAAATTAACCGTAACTGCACGTATTAACCCTCAGATTTTCCTAAGTTCATTGAATTGGACGTAGCGCCGCAACCAAATTATTCTTATCAAGTTCCCTATATGACTGCATACTAGAGATACAATCAAAGATCATTAAGCTCTGTGAAAATCATAAGCATTGACATGACATTCGTGACTATGACTGCATGACACTCCTGCCAGGAATTTACTTAACGCGCTCATGACTAGCAACCTCCACTACTTGTAAATATAAGTTTGTAACTATTAGGTGAAACTCCCTTATATTTTAGCATCAAATTCATGCATGCAAACTAAGTATGCATCCTCAATCAACACACATAAATAAGTTTTAAATCAAACAGTTAAGCAAATTGCATTCACGATTTATGATATAATAACTGGATGTAATCAATTCATATCACATATATGTTCATGGCTTTGAATTCTCCCCTAGCTAAAACGAGTTTAGTTCCTCATGTTCTCAATTAAACAAAGATAACTTAAATTAAACATTGAAAACAAAGGATAGAATACACCTAGAAATGCTCCAGCAATCCAAGGCTTGAATGGCAGGCACGGCACTAAGTTCTCTCATCTCCTTCCTTGCACAGCTGCAGCATAATGAGTGTGTAGTGGATGGATGTAGGTGAGTTATGGTAGAGGGTGGTGATTTGAATTGTGCGGCAGATTGGGGTATATATAGGCCTACGGATTACTTGGCCTAGGTTGTCAAGGAAAAGTATTTAGGACTCCAATCCAACAAGGAAAAGGCTTCTAGAAAGGTTAGGGTGCCAGATTTTTAGGGCTTCTAGAAAAGAGTGTTGTGGCATGTTTCTAGAAGGAAAAGACCTTCTAAAAACAGGTTTTAGGTGTCCTAATATGAAACGGAGTCCCCCTTGCAGCTGGAATTAAGGTAGGATAAGATTAGGATAGGATAAGATAAGATAAGGTTAGTTTGGATAAGATAAGGTTGGATAAGGTTTTGGATAATGTTCCTTTTTTTAGCTAATTCCTTATCTTCAATGACTTGAATTAATTTCTTCAACTCTTTTGCACATTCCTAGCCTCTCTTGAACTTCAAATTTGTCCGTCCATCCTGCGCCATACTTGTGATATCCATTCCAAGCCCAAAACTGCTCTAAAATGCTCCAAATTGCACTTTCTTGCTAACTTTGTCATTTAGACCTGAAAACACACGAAAATGGCTTAAAACACTTAAATAAGCAATAACTAACTAAATAAATGCAAGAAAACTTGCTAACTAAGTCGCATAAATATGCTCCTATCAACTCCATTCCCTTTCCCTCCAATTCTTGCCGCACCTTCTCACCTTTTCCCTCTTGGATTCTGACTTAATTAACCTTTTTCTTTGTGGATTTGATTTGGTTTGCACTCCATTCCCTTAATTAACATGTTTCCCTCCAATGTTTAATTAACCTTTTTCTTTGTGGATTGGGCCAAACCCTTTTTCCTGATGGATTTATACAATATGCCGCACCCTAAGGCCCTAATCCTTTACTTATGCTAATTTCTAATCCTAGTCTGATCTCTCTAGGGTTTTGCCGTGCATATATATATATATATATATATATGTTTTGAGGGTTGCCGCAACTTACCACCCATATACCACACCACAATCCATTCTACATCACAGAAACACATTCAGCCGCATCCACACACCAATTCATCCCTTGTGCCGAGGCCACCTGCATCCATTGGAGACTTTCAGAGTTCTTTCTTCCCTCGTTTTAGTTTTAATGTTTATTTTAATTTGCTTTTCAATTACTGTGAACATGTGTAACTAAGTTTTTCTTAGTTAGAGGTGAATTCGAAGCCATGGACATATGCTTAATATGAATTGATTACCTTCAGTTATTGTTTTGTAAAACATGAATGTGATTTACTAATCTGCATTATTGAGAACTTGTTCTTGTGTGTTGATTAAGGATGCATACTTAGTTTGCATGCAGGGATTTGATGCTAGAATATAAGGGAGTTTCACCTAATAGTTATGAACTTATATTTATAAGTAGTGAAGGTTGCTAGTCACAATCGTGTTAAGTAAATTCTTGGCAAGAGTATCATGCAGTTCATAGTTACGAATGCCTTGTCAATGCTTATGATTTTCACAAAGCTTAATGATCTTTGATTGTATCTCTATTATGTGTTCATGTAGGGGACTATTGAAGAATAATTTGGTTGCAGATGCGTTCATCCAATTCAATGACTTTAGGAAAATCTGATGGTTAATTTGTGCGTTCACAATTAATTTGGGGCGTTGTCATTCATGGTTTAAGGAAACAATAATGGAAATCAATTTATGTGCAATTTACTTGGTTTTGTTAAATTCGTCCAAAAACCCTCTCAGTTCTTATTTGTGTCTTAGTTTAGTTAATTTCGTTCAAATCTGTCCCTCTTTAGTATTTTGAGTCAAGATAGTTTAGAATTTGTTCAAATCACTCTCTAGTACCTGTTTTGAGTCTATTTCACTTAGTTGTGCTGTTTTACATCAGTTTAGCTTGTTTTGAGTCATAAAAGTCTAGTTTTCTGTTTTTTAGTCTAGTTCAGTGTTTTAGAGTTTAAATTGTGTTGACTTACACATACTACATATGTAGGGTTTTAATTTGAGTATCATTTAATTTCACATCAAACAATCAAAAGCTTATTTGGTGTCAAAAATACACAGTTTTTCAATTTGGAGTATATTTCGACTGTTTTAGGCATTCAAGGGACCAAACGAGCATGCGATGACACCCTTCAGAACTTAATCAAATAAACACATATAATACGCTACTAAGACCTTGAGAACGAGTACTCAAAAGATTAAAAGCTTATTTGGTGTCAAAAGTACGTAGTTTATCTTTTTGGAGTGTATTTGCACAGGTTTCGGTATTCATGGGATCAAACGAGCTTATGTTATTTGCACAGTTTTCGGTATTCATGGGATCAAACGAGCTTACGTTTCACACCCCTTCGAGCTTAAGTAAATAAACACATACAATATGCTAGTAACACCTTAATATTGTGTACTCTATTGATCAAAAGATTAAAATCATATTCAGTGTCAAAAGTACACATTTTTTCTATTTGGAGTGTTTGACTGTTTTTAGCACTCAAAATATCAAAAGCTTATTTGTTGTCGAAAGTACATAGTTTTTCTATTGGAGTGTATTTGGACTGTTTTCGGCATTCATGGGATCAAACCAGCGTGCATTTCATACCCTTTCAAACTTACGCAAATAAAAAAATATAATATGCTACTAATACCGTAAGAATGAATACTCAAAATATCAAAAGCTTATTTGGTATCAAAAGTACACAGTTTTTCTACTCAGAGTGCATTTGGACTGTTTTGGTGTTAATAAAAACAAACCAGTGTTCGTTTGACATCCATTGGAACTTAAGCAAATAAACACATATAATATGCTACTAAGACCTTGAGAATGAGTACTCAGAAGATCAAAATCTTATTTGGTGTCAAAAGTACACAGGTATTTCTTATGAAATGTATTTAGACTCTTTTCGGCATGAATGAGATCAAACGAGCATGTGTTCGACACCTTTTGGAACTTAAGCATATAAATACATATAATACGTTACTAGGACAATAAGAATGGGTAATAAAAAGAGCATGTGTTTGACACCCTTTGGAACTTAAGCAAATAAACATATAAAATACGCTACTAAGACCTTGAGAATGAGTTCTCAAAAGATCAAAAGCTTATTTGGTTTGAAAAGTACATATAATACGCTACTAGAAAAATAAGAATGGGTACTCAAAAGATGAAAATCTTATTCAGTGTCAAAAGTACACAGTTTTTCTATTTGGAGTGTACTTGGACTATTTTTGGTATTCATGGGATCGAACGAATGTTCATTTAACACCCTTTGGAAACTAAGAAAATCAACATATAATACTCTACAAGACCAAAATAATGAATACTCAAAAGATATAAAGCTTATTTGTTGTCAAAAGTACACTAGTTTTTCAATTTGGAGTGTATTTAGACTGTTTTCGACATTCTTGGGATCAAAAGTGCATCTGTTTGACACCATTTGGTATTTAAGCAAAGAAATACATATACTACCCTACGAGGACCTTGAGAATGAGTACTGAAAAGATCAAAAGGTTATTCGGCTTTAAACGTATATGGCTTTTCTATTTGGAGTGTATTTGCAATGTATTCGGCATTCACGGAATCAAACGAGCGTGCGTTTGACACCCTTTGGAAATTAAGCATATGAACACATATGGTACTATACTCACACCATAAGAAGGAGTACTCAAAAGACCAAAAGCTTATTTGTTGTCAAAAGTACACTGCAGTTTTTCTATTTGGAGTGTATTTGGACTGTTTTTGGCATTCATAAATCAAACAAGCATGTGTTTGACACCCTTTGAAACTTAAGCAACTAAACACATACAATACGCTACTAAGACTTTGAGAATATGTCCTCAAAAGAGCAAAAGCTTATTTGGTTTCAAAAGTACACAGTTATTCTATGTGGAGTGTATTTGGCATTCATGGGATCAAATGATCGTGCATTTGACACCCTTCGAAACTTAAGAAAATAAACATATATAATATGCTACTAAGATCTTGAGAATTAGTACTCAAACTATCAAAAGATTATTTGCTTTCAAAAGTACATAGTTTTCCTATTTGGAGTGTATATGGACTATTTTTGGCATTCATAGGATCAAACGATCGTGCGTTTGACACCCTTTGCAGTTAAGTAAATAAACACACGTAATACGCTACTAGGACCTTGAGAATGAGTTCTCTAAAGATCAAAAGCTGATTTGATTTCAAAAGTTCACAGTTTTTCTATGTGAAGTGTTTGTAGACTGTTTTCGGCATTCATGGGATCAAATGAGCATGCGTTTGACACCCTTTGGACCTTTAGAAAATAAACACAAATAATACGCCACTAGGACCATGAGAATGAATACTCAAAAGATCAAAAGCTTGTTTTGTTTTAAAAGTACACAGTTTTTCTATTTGGAGTATATTTGGATTGTTTGCAGCATTAATGGGATCAAACGATCGTGCGTCTGACACCCTTTAGAACTTAAGCAAACAAACACATATAATATGCTACTTGGACCATAAGAATGAGTACTCAAAATATCAAAACCATATTTGGTGTGAAATGTACACAGTTTTTCTATTTGGATTGCATTTGGATTGTTTCGACGTTAATTAAAACAAACCAATGTTCATTTGACACCCATTGGAACTTAATCAAATAAACACATATATTACGCTGCGAAGACCATGAGAATGAGTACTCAGAAGATCAAAACCTTATTTGGTATCAAAAGTACACAGGTATTCCTTATGGAGTTGATGCGAAATATATAAGCACACAAATTAAACCCTATTTTTGACAATTGTAGTATATATGTAAGTAGGGATCGTTCTAGGCCAGGGATTAGGAAAGATTGCTAATCTACTCTAAACTGACTCAAAAACACAAAACTAGGCTAAAAACACTTAACTAGACTCAAAGAACTCAAAATAAACTGAAAAGACTCAGAACTGACTAGAATGACTCAAAACAGCTTAAAACAATCAAATAGACTCAAACTAGACACTAATAACAACTTTGGACGAAAATTTATTTTAAATTGACTTAAAACACTTAAAAACACAAGTTTGGACAGATTCTAACCTAATTGACAAAATAAAGTAAAGGGGATTGAGTTTTTGAACTAATATAAGTACAAGCAAAACAGAAACTAAAATAGACAAATTTGCACGAAATTTGGTGTTTTTTTTAATGGATGATGGGCTAGCTAGAGGGTTCTTCTCCACACATGACATACTTGCATACAAATTAATCTCCAATTGCTTTTTCAATAAACCATGAATGACAACGCCCCAAGTTAACTGTGAACACACAATTTAACCATCAGATTTTCCTACATTCATTGAATTGGATGAACGCATCGTCAACCCAAATTATTCTTCAATAGTTCCCTACATGAACGCATAATAGAGATACATATCAAAGATCATTAAGTTCTATGAAAATCATAAGCATTGACATGACATTCGCAACTATGAACGCATGATGCTCCTGCCAAGAATTCACTAAACGCGATTGTGATCAGCGACCTTCACTACTTGTGATTATAAGTTTCTAACTATTAGGTGAAACTCCCTTATATTCTAGCTTCAAATTCCTGCATGCAAACTAAGTTGGCCACCTTAATCAACAAACAAGAATAAGTTATCAATCAAACAGTTAAGTAAATTGCATTCACAATTTATGAAATCACAACTGGAAGTAATCAATTCATATTGCAAATATGATCATGGTTTCGAATCCCCCCTAACTAAAAGGGGTTTAGTTCCTCATGTTCACAAAACAAAGATAATTGAACTTAAACATTGAAAACAAAAGATTGAAAACACCTAAGAATGATCCAGCAATCCAAACGTGAATAGCAAGCACTCCAGGAGTCCTCCTTCTTCTCTTTGCTGCGACACAAGGATTGGAGTAAGGTTTGAAGGGTGATTTGTATGGAAGAATGGATGAGAAGATGAATGGATGTGAAGGGTTGCGTGGAAGGCTACGGCAAAGGATGTTTGGATGTGTTTTGGTTATGTTGAATGGTGGTGAATGATGTGAGATATGTCGAAAGGTCCAAGAAACTCTAGAGGTGCAATAAGGGGTAATATATATAGTGGAGTATGTAAAAACCCTAGGGAATAAAGGTTAACGTGCGGCAGAAAATAAAGGAAAAAGGCTAAGAAAGTTTTATTAATGTTTTAGGATTTGTAACTCTAAATTAACTAGGAAAAGACTCAGTCAAAGTCAGAAATCCAAAGGGAAAAGGGTAATAGGGTGCGGCAAGCCTTTAAGGAAAGGGAAAAGGTCCTAAAAACAAGGGGAAAGGAATCCCCTTGTGCAGCAAGGAAGGGAAAGAGGAAACAAGGCCACGGCAAGGACTCAAGGATTTCTAGGAGTTTTGTTGAGTGTCCTAATGTAACTTGGAGCCTTCTTTGTTGCTGGAACTTAGGGAACTTTTAGAATTAGGAAAGGTCAAAACCAAAGTAGGAAACCTTGGCTAACATTCCTTCTTTGAGTAGGAATCCTCATTCATCTAGGAATCCTCACTCTTCAACTAAGAATCCTTCTTCAACTAGGAATCCTTCTTCAACTAGGAATCCTTCTTTAGCTAGGAATCCTAACATCTTTAGGTCTTCAATTTCGTCCATCCCCTTTGCTCTATGCATGTGCTATCCATTCCATGCCCAAAACTGCTCCAAAATGCACCAAAATGCACTTTCTTGCTACTTTGACCCTTTAAACCTAGAAACACACGAAAATAGCTCAAAATACTTAAATAACTAAGAACTAATAACACAAATGCAAGAAAACAAGCTAACTAAGTCGCATAAATATGCTCTTATCAAATTCCCCCACACTTAGCTTTTGCTAGTCCTCGAGCAAAACAAAACAAACAAAACACAATCTAAACCTTCCAACAATTGCCTCAGGGATTTCCAATGAACATGACATGCCAAAAATCATTACTTCCACAGATTTTAGTCATCCCTACCCTCAAGCACATACTTAATCATAGTCACCATTTACTAGCTCACATTTAATCAATTAAAACGACGTTTTGAGTGTAGTAACATGCCTTAGAGAATCCCTCAATTCCTTACTAGATATGCACTCAATTTTCACTCAAATTTTCTGACTACACACCCTACACGAGGTATATGTGAGAAGATTGATGTAAACATGAAAACTAGTACTCACATATGTTATAGCAAAGAAAGCATTTTCTGGAATTATTAACATAAACATGTATATGATCTCATGAAAGGAATGCCACTACTTAGATGCGAGAACTAGGGATACCATATGCTCATACCAATTCCAAACTCCACATATTAAAACATACAACACTCAAGATAGAAGTTAAAGGGTTGCAACGGGACTAAGGGCAATGGCTAACAATGAAAGGTAAGGATAGACAAACGTTTTTAAAGCAATAGTAAGCAAAGTAATGAAATTGACACTTAGAATTCACTTTTGAATGCAAAAATCAACTTTCAACACATGGGGAAGAATCACACAACATTTAGGGTCAGAATCAATCTTTTGGACCCTTTCCTCAACAACCAACACTTGTGAGCTCATTCTCACTTATTTTTCAACTCTTTTTCATTCTTTTCACAACGTTTCTTTTTATTCATTTCTTTTTCCACGAATTTTTCTTTTTGTTTTCAAACCCGTGCCCTATTTTTTTGTTTTGCACGTTTTCTACACAAAAATCCCTTCCCCCACACTTTTTTTTCTGCATAAGGACAATCAAAAGGAATTCCTTCTAAGTCATGCTTGACTATGCCTTAAGAAGAAGCGTATGGATGGTCCTATTCTAGGCTTGGTAAGGATAATGTGGTTAACAAAGAAAATAGGCTAAACAAAGCTCAAAGGGGTTAAACCTACAAAACATATGACGAAAGGTAAGGCTTTTTGGCTCTAGTTTTAACTAACAACTTCATCTTGTTTATGTGTTATGCAAATCAATGTCATGCTTTGAATGAAACGGGCATAAGTTCTAGTATTTGGAACTAAATGATGAAACACCTTCTAAGTAGCAACCAAGCAAAGAATAATGAGATCATGCAACGACTTTAGAAATCAAAAATGCAAAGATTGATAACTCTCCAAACAAAGCTTAGGCTCAAGTCTCTCAAGGTTGTAGCGTTAGTTTGAGTTCCTTCCTTCAAGCATGTTACAAAAATTGATTTTTTCCTTTGTGATTACATGTGAATTCATAAACGACAACTACAACCAAGCATAAACCAAAGAGCATATCAAACTTCCATCCATGTTTGTAACTTCCTTTAACAGTCATGCAATTAAAAACCAAATCCTCATCATTGTGTTGGAATGTATCTAAGACACAAACACACCCAAACGACTCTAAAAACACTTCAAAAACTGATTTTTTTTTTTTTTTTTCAAATTTTCATATTTTTACTTCAAAACACACAAAAACACTCCAAAACACTCTAAAAACACTTAGAAACAGTGAGAAACAACCTTAGAAGAGATGGGTGACAAAATCCCACGAATTTGCATCAAAAACACTTTGTTTACCCCCCACCACTTAAATCAAACATTGTCCTCAATGTGTCAAGCATAAACTCACAGAAAGCAAACAAAGAACACAACTAACTAATCAAAGCAAAATGAAAGCAGTAAATAGAAGGGTTTAGGAACACAAATCTGGTTATTGGGTGATTCCTAGAACTTCCTTCGTTGAATGCATGGGTTGCCTCCCAAGAAGCGCTTGCTTTAACATCTTGCAGCCAGACGAATACCTCCATTCAAGCTTCATTGGAGCCGACGGCATGGAGGGAGATTTCCTCCATGACATGCTCCGCAACATTCTCATAGTATGGCTTCAAACGGTGTCCATTTGCTTTAAATTCATGTCATGTCTTCAAACTTTGAATTTGGACTGCACCATAAGGAAAGACATTAGTAATAACAAAAGGACCAACCCATCTAGAACGCAACTTACCTTGAAACAATCGAAGACGAGAGTTGAAAAGCAACACTTTCTGCCCTTTGGAGAATGTTTTGCCACGAATCATCTTGTCATGGAATGCTTTTGTCTTTTCTTTGTAAATTTGAGCATTCTCATAAGCCTCATGCCTAATCTCTTCAAGTTCATTCAATTGAAGCTTCCTATGCATTCCAACCACATCTAGGTCCATATGTTTTGACAGCCCAATATGCCTTGTGCTCTAATTCCATGGAAGGATGGCATGGTTTGCCATAGATGAGCCGAAATAGGGACATGCCAATGGGTGTTTAGTAGGCGGTGCGATATGCCCACAATGCATCATCCAAACGCACGCTCCAATCTTTCCTGGTGGCTCCAACGGTCTTTTCCAAAATCTGCTTGATTTCTCTATTTGAAACCTCAACTTGGCCACTTGTTTGATGGTGATAAGGTGTTGCAACCTTATGCATGACATTATATTTCTTGAGCAGCGCCTCAATGGTTCGATTGCAAAAATGAGAACCACCATCACTTATAAGAACTCTTGGCATTCCAAACCGTGCAAATATGTTAGTTCTAATGAAATCCGCAACCACTTTAGAGTCATTAGTACGGGTGGCTTTTGCTTCCACCCATTTTGAGACATAATCCACAGCAAGTAAAATATAAGTGAAACCATAAGAGGAAGGAAAATGACCCATGAAATCAATGCCCCAAACATCAAAAATTTCGACAAAGAGAATGGGTGTCTGCGGCATTTGGTCTCTTTTACCTATATTTCATGTTCTTTGGCAATGATCACATGTTATACAAAAAGTTCTAGCATCTTTAAAGATAGTAGGCCAATAAAATCCACATTCAAGAACCTTAAGGACAGTGCAATGTGTGCCAAAGTGACCCCCACATGCATAAGTGTGACAAAAGGTTGAAATTGAATGAAACTCAGATTCATGCACACACCTACGTACAATCTGATCAGGGCAATATTTCCACAAATATGGGTCATCCCAAACATAAAAACGTGCATCCTTTTTAAGTTTATCACGTTAGTGCTTGTTTATGTTGCTTGGAACTTGTTTAGACACCAAATAATTCACCAAATCAGCATACCAAGGTTCACTTACCTCAATGGACAGCAATTCCTCATCACGGAATATGTCTTGGATAGGTATTGACTCCTCATCATGCACCAAACGGCTCAAGTGGTCAGCCACCATGTTTTCACTCCTTTTTTTGTCCCTAATTTCAATATCGAACTCTTGGAGAAAAAGCATCCAGCGAATAAGCCTTGGTTTAGCTTCTTTCTTGGTGAGCAAATACTTCAAAGCTGCATGATCAATGAAAACAATGATTTTAGTACCAATTAAATAAGAATGAAACTTATCTAATGCAAACAGAACAGCAAGAAGTTCTTTTTCAGTGGTGAAGTAGTTCAATTGAGCATCATTCAAGGTGCGGGATGCATAATAGATGACATGTGGCTGCTTGTTCTTCCTTTGGCCTAAAACAGCTCCAATTGCATAATCTGATGCATCACACATTAGTTCAAAAAGAAGGCTCCAATCTGGTGGAATGATGATGGGGGCCAAAGTGAGCATGTCCTTGAGGTGTTTGAAAGCCTTCTCACATGCCTCGTTGAACTCAAAAGCCACTTCTTTTTAGAGGAGACGGCATAAGGGCTGTGCAATCTTTGAAAAATCCTTAATAAATCACCTATAGAATCCTACATGACCAAGAAAAGAACGAACCTCTCTCACCGAAGTAGGAGAGGGTAAGTAGCGTACAAGATCTATTTTTGACTTATCAACCTCAATTCCTTTTTCAGAGATTATGTGACCTAAAACTATCCCTTGTTTCACCATAAAATGACATTTCTCCCAATTTAAAACAAGGTTAGTTTCAATGCATATTTTCAATATTAAGGTCAAATTATCCAAGCAATCATTAAAGGACTTACCAAACACACTAAAATCTTCCATGAAGACCTCAATGATCTTTTCAACATAATCTGAAAATATACTTACCATGCATCTTTGGAATGTGGCTGGTGCATTGCATAAACCAAATGGCATGCGACGATAAGCAAAGGTACCAAAGGGGCACGTGACAGTGGTATTTTCTTGGTCTTCCGAGGTATTACAATCTGATTATAACCTGAATAATCATCAAGAAAACAATAAAATGCATAACCCGCTAACCTTTCAAGCATTTGGTCAATGAACGGCAATGGGAAGTGATCCTTCCTTGTGGTGGCGTTGAGCTTCCTATAATCAATGCAAACTCTCCATCCGGTTTGAATACGTCTAGGCACAAGCTCATTTTCTTTGTTATTCACCACAGTGACTCCATATTTCTTTGGAACCACTTGGACCGGCGAAACCCAATGACTATCAGAGATTGGATAGATCACTCCACAATCAAGTAGCTTGATTATCTCCTTTTTCACAACTTCCATCATTGGAGGGTTGAGTCGACATTGAGCTTCACGTGATGGTTTAGCTCCTTCCTCCAAGAGTATACGATGGTTTAGCTCCTTCCTCCAAGAGTATACGATGCATGCAAGTTGTAGGACTTATACCTTTGATGTCGGCCAAGGTCCACCCAATGGCTGTTTTGTGCTCCCTTAACACCCTCACCAACTTCTTTTCTTCTTGTGCCGTGAGTGTGGATGAGATGATGATGGGCAAAGTCTTTTGTTCTCCCAAGAAAACAAACTTCAAATGGCTTGGTAATGGTTTAAGTTCAAGGGAAGGTGGCTGCTCAACTGAAGGAACTTATTAGTAGAAACGGGAATTGACTCAGGGGGTGAAGGTTTACCATTTTGGTATGGTAATGACTCTAGGGTAGCCACCATCTCAATCACATCTTCATGAGGGGGCACGGCAAGAGGTTCTTCATGCATGTCGTGGGTGTGCATTGTTGCTGCTCCACTGTTTTTTATTTCCATTCCTCTTGTAATGACCATTTCAAGTGCATCTTCATTCAATTGTTCAAGATGTTCCTGCGCCAATGAATCAATTATATCAATAGAAAAACAAGAATGATCATCACTAGGGTACTTTATAGATTCATAAAGATTGAAATCAATAACTTCCCCATCAAATTCCATTGTCAAGGTCCCCGTGAACACATCAATCTTGGTGCGGGCTGTTTTCATGAATGGCCTTCCAAGTAGAATTGGCAACGGAGAAGAATGAGCCGAATCTTCCATCTCAAGTACATAGAAATCAGCTGGAAAGATTAGGTAATTAACCTGCACTAAAACATCCTCCAAAACTCCCTTTGGATAGGCATTAGATCTATCGGCTAAATGAATAATCACACCATCATTTTTCAGCTTACCTAAGTTCATAGATGCATAAATTGAATAGGGCATGACATTTATGGATGCACCTAAGTCTAACATGGCATGTTCAAAGTGAGTATTACCAATAACACAAGGAATTGTAAAACTACCAGGATCTTTGCACTTAGGGGGTAGTTTTCTTTGCAAGATGGCTGAAATGTTTTCACTTACCGTTACCACCTCCTTGTTTGAAATCCTCATCCTGGTTGTGCAAAGTTCTTTCAAGAATTTGGCATACTTAGGAACTTGTTTAATTGCATCCAACAGTGGGATATTAACTTGAATGTTTCTAAACGTTTCCAGAATGTCCTTTTCAGCCTCCTCATTCTTTGATTGCATAAATCTGCGAGCAAAGGGTACATTTGGAGGAATATCATTAGAAATAATCGAATTTGAACCTTTCTTACATGTGGTGAACGGATTGGACGGATTAGAGAGTGTATAAGGCTGCGGCAAGGTTGTTTCCTTCCTTGTTGTGGCCTTGTCTTGGTCTTCTTCCTCGAATTGCAACTGCTCGTCCTCTTTTTGGTTGGAATTGGATGGTTGGGGATCAGTTCCTACTTCTTTTCCAATTCTCAACATGATCACCTTGGCAGATTCAAAGCCTCCCTTTGGATTCATAACGGTTGAACTAGGAAGTTTCCCTGGTTCTCGAAACTGTCCTACAAACTTCGCAATCTGCCCAATTTGCTTTTCTAATTGATCCACCCTTTTGTCTTGGTTTTGCATTGCTTTGGTTTGATTTTCTTGCCATTGAGACAAATTGGTGACTAACTTAATAAGTGTGTCATTATCTAAAGAAGTACCTGAAGTGTTTTGGGCAGATTGTTGTGAGGCTTGTGTTGGTGTGTATGGCTTTGTGTAGAAGCCCAGGGGTTGCTGCCTAAAGCCTTCTTGCTGTTGGGGTTGTTGGGGTTCCCTCAACTTGAAATTTGGGTGGTCTCTCCAACCTGGATTGTAGGTATTAGAGCATGGATCGTTCCTTGGCTGGTTTTGGCCTTGAAATCCAATTGCATTGGCGCTTTCCCATCCATCATTCTCAATCAATTGAGGGCACTTCTTAGATGAGTGTCCTTGGATAGAACACACGCCACACACACTTGGTCCTTGCATCCTCATCCCTTCGGCCATCTGAGACACAATAAAAGTAAGATTAGCTAATTGAGATTGAATGTCGGATGTGGAACTTACCTCATTTAGTTACTGCCGTGGGGTGTCCCTTTGCCCAATGCCTTCATATTGTTGTGCATTCAATGCACGGTTTACAATTAGTGTCTTTGCTGCCATAGGTGTCTTGTCAACCAACGCACTTCCTGCTGAAGCATCTAACATTTGCCTTTCAATTGGAAGAAGGCCTTCATAGAAGTATTGAAGAAGAAGCTCTTCCTTCATTTGGTGTTGTGGACAAGAAGCAACTAACGTCTTGAAACGCTCATAATAGGCTAGAAACGACTCTCCTTGGTTTTGTTGGATGCCACTAATTCTCTTTCTCAAGAGAATGACTCGTGAGGTTGGGAAAAACTTCTCTAAGAACGGTCTCTTCATACTTTCTCAAGAAGTAACCATTCCAGGTGCCAATTCATACAACCAATCATTAGCCTTGTCCATTAGTGAGAATGGAAAAGCCTTCATCTTCAATATGCTTCCATTGACATTGACAGGAGTCATGCTTGAGCAAACCACTTCAAATTCTTTCAAGTGCTTGTTAAGATCCTCTATGGATAGCCCATGGACTTCGGGATATGGTGCAACAAACTGGACTTCAATTCGAACTCATCGGTCTTGTCTTGGGCAGTCCTAGGGTATTGAATGCATAGGGGTGTGGCATTGGCCAATCCCGAAGCACAGAGCTCCTTGATTGTTCGATTGTCCGCTGCCATGGCTTGTGCTTCCTCCAACACTTGAGCCGTGGGCTCTTCTTCATCTTCTAGCACTTGTTCTTCAAGCTCAGGTTCAGGGCTAGGTGGATTAGGTTCTTGTTGATTCCTCTGCCTTCTCAAAGTCCTCTCAAAATCGTCGTCAAAGTCTAAGATATGCTCACGAACAAGTTGGGAACTTCGAGTCATAAACTAGTACCTGAAAACAAGAAAACAAAACAAGTCAGAAACTAAAATAAAAGCACAAGAAAAAAAACAAAAAAAAAAACAACGGGGGAATAGCAAAGTTGCTAATCCCCAGCAACGGCACCAAAATTTTGATGCGAAATATATAAGCACACAAATTAAACCCTCTTTTTGACAATTGTAGTATATATGTAAGTAGGGATCGTTCTAGGCCGGGGATTAGGAGGGATTGCTAATCTACTCTAAACTGACTCAAAAACACAAAACTAGGCTAAAAACACATAACTAGACTCAAAGAACTCAAAATAAACTGAAAAAGCTCAGAACTGACTAGAATGACTCAAAACAGCTTAAAACAACCAAATAGACTCAAACTAGAAACTAATAACAACTTTGGACGAAAATTGATTTTAACTTGACTTAAAACACTTAAAAACACAAGTTTGGACAGATTCTAACCTAATTGACAAAATAAAGTAAAGGGGATTGAGTTTTTGGACTAATTTAAGTAAAAGCAAAACAGAAACTAAAAAAGACAGACTTGCACAAAATTGGGTGTTTTTTTTAATGGATGATGGGCTAGCTAGAGGGTTCTTCTCCACACATGACACACTTGCATACAAATTGATCTCCAATTGCTTTTTCAACAAACCATGAATGACAACGCCCCAAGTTAACTGTGAACGCACAATTTAACCATCAGATTTTCCTACATTCATTGAATTGGATGAACGCATCGTCAACCCAAATTATTCTTCAATAGTTCCCTACATGAACGCATAATAGAGATACATATCAAAGATCATTAAGTTCTATGAAAATCATAAGCATTGACATGACATTCACAACTATGAACGCATGATGCTCCTGCCAAGAATTCACTAAACGCAATCGTGATCAGCGACCTTCACTACTTGTGATTATAAGTTTGTAACTATTAGGTGAAACTCCCTTATATTCTAGCTTCAAATCCCTATATGCAAACTAAGTTGGCCACCTTAACCAACAAACAAGAATAAGTTATCAATCAAACAGTTAAGTAAATTGCATTCGTAATTTATGAAATCACAACTGGAAGTAATCAATTCATATTGCAAATATGATCATGGTTTCGAATTCGCCCCTAACTAAGAGGGGTTTAGTTCCTCATGTTCACAAAACAAAGATAATTGAACTTAAACATTGAAAACAAAAGATTGAAAACACCTAAGAATGATCCAGCAATCCAAACGTGAATAGCAGCACTCCAGGAGTCCTCCTTCTTCTCTTTGCTGCGACACAAGGATTGGGGTAAGGTTTGAAGGGTGATTTGTATGGAAGAATGGCTGAGAAGATGAATGGATGTGAAGGGTTGAGTGGAAGGCTACGGCAAAGGATGTTTGGATGCGTTTTGGTTATGTTGAATGGTGGTGAATGATGTGAGATATGTCGAATGGTCCAGGAAACTCTAGAGGTGCAATAAGGGGTAATATATATAGTGGAGTATGTAAAAACCCTAGGGAATAAAGACTAAGGTGCGGCAGAAAATAAAGGAAAAAGGCTAAGAAAGTTTTATTAATGCTTTAGTATTTGTAACTCTAAATTAACTAGGAAAAGACTAAGTCAAAGTCAGAAATCCAAAGGGAAAAGGGTAATAGGGTGTGGCAAGCCTTTAAGGAAAGGGAAAAGGTCCTAAAAACAAAGGGAAAGGAATCCCCTTGTGCAGCGAGGAAGGGAAAGAGGAAACAAGGCCACGACAAGGACTCAAGGATTTCTAGGAGTTTTGTTGAGTGTCCTAATGTAACTTGGAGCCTTCTTTGTTGCTGGAACTTAGGGAATTTTTAGAATTAGGAAAGGTCAAAACCAAAGTAGGAAACCTTGGCTAACATTCCTTCTTTGAGTAGGAATCCTCATTCTTCTAGGAATCCTCATTCTTCAACTAGGAATCCTTCTTCAACTAGAAATCCTTCTTCAACTAGGAATCCTAGCATCTTTAGGTCTTCAATTTCGTCAATCCCCTTTGCTCCATACATGTGGTATCCATTCCATGCCCAAAACTGCTCCAAAATGCACCAATATGCACTTTCTTGCTACTTTGACCCTTTAAACCTACAAACACACGAAAATAGCTTAAAATACTTAAATAACTAAGAACTAATAACATAAATGCAAGAAAACAAGCTAACTAAGTCGCATAAATATGCTCTTATCAGGAGTGTATTTGGACTGTTTTCGGCATGCATGGGATTAAACGAGCGTGCGTTTCACAACATTCAAAACTTAAGCATATAAATACATATAATATGCTGCTAGGACAATAAGAATGAGTACTCTAAAGATTAAACTTGTTCGGTGTCAAAAGTACATAGTTTTTCTATTTGGAGTGTATTTGGACTGTTTTCGCCATTCATGGGATAAAACGAGCGTGCGTTTTAACTCCCTTTTGAACTTAAGAAAATAAACACATATAATACTCTAAAATGACAACAACAATGAGTACTCAAAAGTTAGAAAGCTTATTTATTGTCAAAAGTACACAATTTTTCTATTTAGACTGTTTTCGACATTCATGGGATCAAACGAGCGTCTGTTTGATACCTTTGGTACTGAAGCAAAATAATAATAATGAGTACTCAAAAGATCAAAGTCCTATTTGTTATCAAAAGTACACAATATTTTTATGTAAAGTGTATTTAGACTGTTGTCATCATTTATGTGATCAACCAAGCGTGTGTTTGACACCTTTTAGTCATTAAGAAAATAATCACATATGATACTCTACTAAGACCATAAGAATGAGTACTCAATAGACCAAAAGCTTATTTTTTTTGTCAAAAGTATGCATCAGTTTTTCTATTTGGAGCTTATTTGTTTTTGGTATTCATGGAATCAAACGAGCGTGCGTTTGACACCCTTTGTAACTTAATAAAATAATCACATGTAATACGTTACTAAGACCTTTAGAATGAGTACTCAAAAGATCAAATGTTTATTTGGTGTCAAAAGTATACGATTTTTCCTTACCGAGTGTATTTGGACTGTTTTCGACATTCATAGAAACAAACGAGCATGCGTTTGACACCCTTTGGAACTTAAGAAAATAGACACATATAATATACTACTAAGAAATTGAGAATGAGTAATCTGAAGATCAAAACCTTATTTGGTGTCAAAAGTACAGGTATTCCTTATTGAGTGTATTTGGACTGTTTTCGGCATGCATGGGTTCAAACGAGCGTGCATTTGACACCCTTTGGAACTTAAGCATATAATTACATATAATATGCTACTAGGAAAATAATAATAAGTACTCTAAGCATTAAAATCTTATTCGATGTCAAAAGTACACAGTTTATCTATTTGGAATGTATTTGGACTTTTTTCGGCATTCATGTGATTAAACGAGCGTGCGTTTGATACCCTTTGGAAGTTAATCAAATAAACACATATAATACTCTACTAAAATCATAAGAATGATTACTCAAAGGAACAAAACCTTATTTGTGGTAAAAATACACAACAATTTTTCTATTTGGTGTGTGTTTAGACTGTTTTTGGTATTCATGGAACCAAACGAGCGTGCATTTGACACCCTTTCAAACTTAAGAAAATAAAAACATATAATATTCCAGTAGGACCTTAAGAATGAGTACTCAAAAGATCAAAAGCTTAATTCATTTTAAAAGTACACAGTTTTCTATTTGGAGCGCATTTTGACTGTTTTGGCGTTAATAAAAACAAACTAGCGTTCATTTGACACCCATTGGAACTTAAGCAAATAAATACATATAATACACTACTAAGACTTTGAGAATGAGTGCTCAGAAGATTAAAATCCTATTTGGTGTCAAAAGTACACAGGTTTTCCTTATGGAGTGTATTTGGACTGTTTTCAGCATACATGGGATCAAACGAGCGTGCATTTGACACCCTTTAAAACTTAAGCATATGAATACATATAATATGCTACTAGGACAATAAGAATAAGTACTTAAAAGATTAAAGTCTTATTCGGTGTCAAAAGTACCCAGTTTTTCTATTTGGAGTGTATTTGGATTGTTTTCAGCAATCATGGGATCAAACGAGCGTGCATTTGACACCTTTTAGAACTTAAGCAAATAAACACATATAATATGCTACTAGGACCATAAGAATGAGTACTCACAAGATCAAAAGCTTATTTGGTGTCAAAGGTACACAGTTTTTCCTTATCGAGTGTATTTTTACTATTCTCTGCATTCATGGCATCAAATGAGTTTGCGTTTGACACACTTAGGAAATTAAGAAAATAAACGCATATAATACACTATAATACCTTAAGAATGAGAATTCAAAAGATAAAAAGCTTATTAGGTCACAAAAATACAAAGTTTTTCTATTTTAATTGTATTTTGACTGTTTTCGGCTTTCAAGGGATCAAATGAGCGTGCGTTTGATACCCTTTAGTACTTAAGCAAATAAACACATATAATACTCTACTAGGACCATAAGAATGAGAACTTAAAAATCGAAGGCTTATGGAGTGTATTTGGACTGTTTTCGGTATTCATCGAATCAAACAGACGTGCGTTTGACGCCCTTTGCAACTTAAGCAAATAAACACATGCAATGCACTATTAGGACAGTAAGAATGTGTACTCAAAAGATTAAAATATTATTCAATTCCAAAAGCACACAGTTTTTTTTTTTATTTTGAGTGTATTTGGACTATTTTCGACGTTCATAGGATCAAACGAGCGAGCGTTTGACACCCTTTGGAACTTAAGAAAATAAACACATATAATACTCTACTAAGACCATATGAATGAGTACTCAAAAGACCAAAAGCTTATTTGTTGTCTAAAGTACACAACAGTTTTTCTATTTGTTGTGCATTTGGACTGTTTTTGGCATTCGTGGGATCAAACGAGCGTGCGTTTGACACACTTTCAAACTTAAGCAAATAAACACATATAATACGCTACTAAAACCTTGAGAATTAGTACTCAAAAATCAAACGCTTATTTGGTGTCAAAAGTACACAGTTTTTCCTTATTGAGTGTATTTGGACAGTTTTTCCTTATCGAGTGTATTTGGACTGTTTTCGGCATTCATGGAAACAAACGAGCATCTGATTGACACCTTTTGGAACTTAAGAAAATAAACACTGATAAAAATATTATTTGGTGTCAAAAGTACATAGGTACTCTGTATGGAGCATATTTGGACTGTTTTCGACATTCATGGGATCAAACGCTGACACCCTTTGGAACTTTAGCAAACAAACACATATAATACTCTACTAAGACCATAAGAATGAGTACTCAAAAGACCAAAAGCTTTTTTTTTTTTGTCAAAAGTACACAGCAGTTTTTCTATTTGGAGTGTATTTGGACTTTTTTTGCATTTTTAGGATCAAACGAGTGTGCGTTTAACACCCTTTGGAACTTAAGCATATAAACACATACAATATGCTTCTAGAGAATTAGAATGAGTACTCAAAAGATAAAATCTTATTTGGTGTCACAAGTACAGAGTTTTTCTATTTGGAGTGTATTTATACTTTTTTGCCATTCATGAGATCAAACGAGCGTGCATTTGAAAAACTTTGGAACTTAAGCAAATAAACACATATAATATGCTACTAAGACCTTGAGAATAGGTACTCAAAAGATCAAAAGCTTATTTGGTTTCAAAAGTACAGTTTTTCTATTCGAAGTGATTTGCACTGTTTCGGCATTTATCGGATCAAACGAGCATGCATTTGACACCCTTTGGAACTTAGGCGAATAAATATATATAATGTCCTACATGAACATTAAGAATGAGTACTCAAAAGACTAAAATCTTATTCGGTGTCAAAAGTACTCAGTTTTTCCATTTGGAGTGTATTTTGACTGTTTTCAGCAGCCATTGGAACAAACGAACGTGTGTTTGACATCCTTCAGAACTTAAGCAAATAAACATGTATAATACACTACTAGCCCAATAACAATGAGTTCTCAAAAGGTTAAAACCTTATTTGGTATCAAAAGTACACAGTTTTTCTATTTGGAGAGTATTTGGATTGTTTCTGGCATTCATGAAAATAAACGAGCGTGTTTCACACCTTTTGTAACTTAAGCAATTAAACACATATAGTACACTACTAGGACAATAAGAATAATTACTCAAATATTACAGTCTTATTTAATGACCAAAGTACATAGTTTTTCTATTTGGAGTGTATTAGGATTGTTTCCGGCATTCATGGGAACAAATGAGCGTGTGTTTGACACCCTTTGGAACTTAAGCAAATAAACACATATAATACGTTACTAGGACAATAAGAATGAGTACTCAAATTATTAAAATCATAGTCTGTGTCAAAAGTACACAGTTTTTTTATTTGGAGTATATTTGAACTGTTTTCGGCATTCATGGGAACAAACGAACTTGCGTTTCACATTTTTGGAACTTGAGCAAATAAAAGCATATAGTACACTACTAGGACCACAAGAATAAGTAATCAAAAGATTAAAATCATATTCGGTGTCACAAGTACAAAGTTTTTGTCTTTCGAGTATATTTGGATTGTTTTCAACTATCATGGGAATAAACGAGCATGTGTTTGACACCCTTTGGAACTTAAGAAAATAAACTTATATAATGCGCTACTAGGACATTAATAATGAGTTCTCAAAATATGAAAATCTTATTCATCGTCAAAAGTACACAGTTTTTCAATTTGGAGTGTGTTTAGATTGTTTTCAGCAGTCATCGGACTAAATGAGCGTATGTTGGACACCCTTTGGAATTTAAGCAAAAAAACATATATAATATGCTACTAGTACAATAAGAATGAGTACGCAAAAGATTAAAATCTTACTCGGTGTCAAAAGTGCAAGGTTTTTCTATTTGGAATATTGTGGGACTGTTTTCGGCATTCATGGGAACAAATGTGCGTGCATTTGACACCCTTTGGAACTTAAAATAATAAATACATATATTACAATACTAGGAAAATAAGAATGAGTACTCAAAAGATTAAAATCTTATTTGGTGTCCACAGTTTATTTGGTGTCCACAGTACACAGTTTTTCTATTTGGAGTGTATTGAGACTGTTTTCGACCTTCTAGGAACAAACGAGCATCCGTTTGACACCCTTTGGAACTTAAGCAAATAAACACACATAATAAGCTACTAGAACAATAAGAATGATTACTCAATAGATTATAATCTTATTGGGTGTCAAAAGTACAAAGTTTTCTATTTGGAGTGTATTTGGACTGTTTTCGGCATTCTTGGAATCAAAGGAGCGTGCATTTGACACGCTTTGGAATGTAAGCAAATCAACACATATAATACGCTAATATGGCCATAAGAATGGGTACTCAAAAGTTCAAAAGAATATTTGGTATCAAAAGTACACAGTTTTTCTATTTGGAGTGTATTTGCACCATTTTCGGCATTCATGGGAACAAACCAGCATGCGTTTGACACTCTTTGGAATTTAAGCAAATAAGCATATATAATATGCTGCCATGACCATATGATTAAGTACTAAAAGGATAAAAAGCTTCTTGGGTGTCAAAGGTACACAGTTTTTCCTTATGAAGTGTATGTGTACTGTTTTCGGCATTCATGAGAAGAAACGAGCTTGCGTTCGACACCCTTTGGAACTTAAGCAAATAAACACAAATAATAAGCTACAAGAAGCATAATAATGAGTACTCAAAACATCAAAATCTTCTTTGGTGTCAGAAGTACACAATTTTTCTATTTGCAAACGAACGTGTTTTTGACACCCTTTGGAACTTAAGCAAATAAACACTTATAATACGCTACTATGACCATAAGAATGAGTACATAATTTTTCTGATTTAAGTGTATTAGGACTTTTTCGGCATTCATGGGAACAAACGAGCGTGCGTTTGACACCCTTCAAACCTGCTTAACGCATGGTGTCGCAGAAAATACTTAACTTAGTCGTACTCCGATTTGGAGCTCAAATCCACCTTCAGATGATTTCTGAATCACCCTTTTGGATATTCCCACGAATGGCATTGAGTCCAGGTTTGAATGTTATAACCCACAACCTTTCTAGTTGTATAATCTTTCCAGAAGTCGGATAGTGCATTGGACTTCTTGATCAAGGGACCATGTCCCAGTGTCCATAGCTCGCTAATCGTAACCACATTTATTACGGCTCGAGCCTCTCAAGCTACTAAACAAACAATACATAATGGGCTAAAAGAGACTCCTCTGACATTATTACTTTGAAGTTACAAAGTTGTGTGTTGCTCAAGTGACTATAGTATTCCCTGCATGGAAAAAAAAAATATTGATCACGAGATAAACAAACTCCAAAATTTCGTTATTGATAAAAGAAATAGGTTTGTTGACAAGGGCGTATGATTGAATACGAGGACGATTGCCTACATATCTCTAGGAAGAAGATCAAATCATGGTTATAGTTCTAACAAAAGATGATAACATAAGTATTACATCAGAGATCATCTTTGACAAACAGCCTATGATGGGGCATTAAGGAGATGAGTTCTCCATTGACTTGTCTTCACGCAGATAGTGGTGGCGTTCTTGAGTCTGGAATGGGCAGCCTATATATAACTAGGAAGGGAATCAAATCGCTTGTAGTTCGGATCGTGCCTCTCTAATTGATGTGGAGGCATCTACCGAGGGTCTATCTTAGAGTGATGGGGACTCCTCTTCTTGACATCAATCTGCTAACTTCCTTGCCTTCTCGGATTCTCCACCCTTCATAAATACAGTTGATGTTGTGAGTAGGTTTCTTCGTTGACACCAATCCATTGTCAGTATGTTCGTCAGACATGTTCATGTCATTTGGTTCGGTTGAATCCTCATTTCTTGCCTTGCCTCTAACGAACTCTCAACAATGTCCCTAATCTAGCAGTTCTTCAATGTGATCCTTTAATGTGTGACAGTTTCAAGTGGCATGGCCTGTACTCTGGTGGAAAGAGCAATACTTATTCAAATTTTTCTTTGCTAGGTGCTCGGGAAATGGTTTTGGACATCGGAGGTGAGGTTTATCCTTGATGTTGTGGAGGATGTTATTGATGGTAATGTTCAAAGTAGTGTATTAGTTTGGCTTGGGCGGAGTTTTCCTGTCCTGGTAGCTAACGCAGAAAAGGGGGAGGGGTGTCCCGGTCGCTTTTCTTTCAATCATTTTTTGGCATGGACCTGATCAGAAGTTGTTTTCCTGGTTTTGTCATCCAAGTTAGTAAGGTCATCCGCTATGTCGTAGCATTCTGCCAGAGTAGCGTAGTCATATTTTCTTTGTTTAGTTTCTGAAAGAGAGGCGAGTGCACATAAAGACCTTATTTGAACGCCATAATAGCCAGCCTATCATCTCGCTTTTCCACCTTAGTCAATTCTGCATGGAAATGCTTCAGGTAGGTCCTAAGACTTTCATCCTTAGATTGGGGAGTCAATCTGAACATGGCCTCGTGACACTTACAAAAATTACAGTACACTGAGTAAGTGTTGGTGAAAAGGTCAGTCGGGTTCTCGAAGTAATCGATGGAAGCATAACATTGCAAGTCCTTCCAGCATGGAGGGGAACATCTTGCACATCTAGACATTATTATTATTGTATAATGTCATGGAATTTTGGTAGTGCATGACATGGTAGTCCAAATTAGAGTCCCTGCAAAACTATTTGAACCGAAGGAGTGAAACACAGTGGCGATGATGGCTAAAATACGGTGGCAGCGATGGCTGAAATGAAATGGCGGTGAAGGCTAAAATGTGGTGGTGTCTAATTCGTGGTGGCAGTGGCGAGAAAGGGGATGGGAGGAAGAACCTTGGTGATGGTGATGGTCGTCATCGTGGAATGACAAAGGGAACAGGGGGAAGAAAGAAATGGTTTTCCTGGTCCAACTGAAGTATAGTCCACGAAATAGTGAAAAAGATGGTGGTTACAGTTTTGAGGGGATGTTAAGTTGTATAACTAATAGTTATTTGATAACAAAAATATATATTAGTTACATTTCAATGTCCCAAGTTGAAAGATTTCTTGGTGGTTAAGACTCTTGATCTCTTAAGGGAGATTATGGGGTTGAGTCTTTACATCATCATTGTTGAGTTAATTACCAAAATTTATATTTAAATAATATTAAATAAATAAACATTGGTTCGGGTTAAACCAAAAATTCAAAATGTTTGGGAACTGAGATTTGGCATAATTTGGGTCGGTTTCAGTTCAATCAGGTCTGGTTTAGGATTTTTGAAAAAAAATTTCATCCCTAACTATATGGAGGTGAGTTTCTGTAATACGAGACCTAGAATAAGCATAACTTATTACAATGTGTGGTTTATTCCTACATAATTGGCCCCAATTAGGACCCTCATTGTTTAGTTAATTATCTTATTAAACAATATTAAATGTATAAATGTTGGTTCGAGTGATAGGAGCATATTTATGCGACTTAGTTAGCTTGTGTCTTTGCATTTACTTAGTTAGTTTTTGTTTATTAGAGTGTTTTAAGCTATTTTCGTGTGTTTGTAGGTTCAAATGACAAAGTTGGCAAGAAAGTGCAATTTGAAGCATTTTAGAGCAGTTTTGGACTTGGAATGGATAGCACATGCATGGAGCAAGATGGATGGATGTTTTTGAAGTTCAAGAGAGGCTAGGAATGTGCTTAACATCTCGAGAAATTAATTCAAGATTCGGAAGATAAGGAATCAGCTAAAAAGAAGGAAACATTATCCAAACTACCTTATCTTATCCAAACCTTATCCAATCTTATCTTATCCTATCCTAATCCTATTTCACCTTAATTCCAGCTGCAAGGGGGAGTTATTTTCAGATTAGGACACCTACAAACTTGGTTCTAGAAGCCTAGAAATATGCCGCACATTCTCCTTATCCTCCTTGGTTTCTGCCATGTAATTGACCTTTTCCTTGTGGATTTGGAGTGCTAAATCCTTCTCCAAGACAACTTGTGTGCCGCATCTAGCCCTATAAATACACCATAGTGCCGCATAATTTGAATACCACACACAAGAGCCTACATTCAGAGAAAAATACACTTTGTACCGTAGCTTTGCAAGAAAGGAAGGAGGAGAACTTGGAGCCGTGCTTGCTGTCCACGCCTTTGGATTGCTGGAATGTTTCTAGGTGTATTCTATCCTTAATTTTTAGTTCAATGTTTGTTTTAATTTGGTTTTCAGTTATGATAAACATGAGGAACTAATTTCGTTTTAGCTAAAGGTGAATTCAAAGCCATGAACATATATGTGATATGAATTGATTACATCCAGTTATTATTTCATAAATCGTGAATGCAATTTACTTGACTGTTTGATTGAGAACTTATTCTTGTATGTTGATTAAGGAGGCCTACTTAGTTTGCATGCATGAATTTGATGCTAAAATATAAGGGAGTTTCACCTAATAGTTACAAACTTATATTTACAAGTAGTGGAGGTTGCTAGTCACGATCGCGTTAAGTAAATTCCTAGCAAGAGTATCATGTTGTTCATAGTTACGAATGTCATGTCAATGCTTATGATTTTCATAGAACTTAATGATCTTTGATATGTATCTCTATCATGTTGTTCATAGAGGGAACTTGATAAGAATAATTTGGTTGCGTCGCTGAGTCCAATTCAATGAATTTAGGAAAATCTGATGGTTAATTAGTGATGTTCATGGTTAACTTGGGGCATTCTCATTCATGGTTTATAGGAATAATAACTGGAAATCGATTTGTGTTGCATATGTGTCATCTGTGGAGAAGGACCCTCTAGCTAGCCTTTCACCCCTTAAGTCACCTTAATTTCATACCCTTAGTTTGTTTTTACAAAGTTTGTTTGTTTAAGTCTTAAATTCGTCAAAAAAACCCCCCCCCCCACCCCTTTAGTATTTCATGTCAATTTACTTCAATTTTCGTTCAAGACATTCTCTAGTTTTTTTTTTTGAGTCAGTTTAGCTTATTTTGAGTAGTTTAAGTCTAGTTTTCTGTTTTTGAGTCTAGTTTAGTTATTTAGAGTTTAATTTGTGTAGATTAGCATCTCTCCTAATCCCCAACCTAGAATGATCCCTACTTACACATACTACAACTATAAAAAAGAGGGTTTAAGTTTGTGTGCTATTTTATACCACATCATCGAGTTGAACCAAAAATCCAGAATGTTTGGGAACTAGTATAATTTGGGTCGGCTTCAACTCAATTCGGGTCGAGTTGAGGATTTTTGAGAATTTGTTTCCAGCCCTAACTATATGAAGGCGAGTTTTTATAATATAGGACCAAGAATAAGCATAACTTATTACAATGTGTAGTTTATTTCTATACATAATTGGCCCCAAAAGGGACCGAAATGTTTTATGACTATAAGGAGGTTATTACTATATAAAGTATTACTACATATACATTTGCTGTATAAAGTACACACTTTTGGATGTCCAAGTATGTTATGAAATTTAGATATGGTGTTCATAGAAAATTGGATATCCAAGTGTGTTCATAGGAATTGAGTGTCGAAAGACACCTTTTGGGTGTAAACAGAATTTTTCTTTTTGTAATTACTCACGAAAATAAGCCTAATTTGAGTTCTTTCTTTACACTATGTTTGGATGAGGGAAATAAAATTGAAATTTTGACAAAAGTCAGAATTTATAAATTAACGTGCACCAATTCCCTTGTTTGAATTCATAAACACAGAAATTTAGAATTTCCGATTGGAAAAAAAAAACTTTAGAAATTGGGATCTCCAATTCCAAGTATAAATTCTACGTAAATAGGTGTCATTTTCAAATTTCTATTAGTGAGAATTTAAAATTAACAAATTATGTATTCAAATTTCATTGTCATTTTGCCACTTAGTACTACGTTCTAGTGGTATTCCTCTTCACTTGTAAGTGAGAGGTCTTAGGTTTGATTCTTGCCAAAGGTGAATTTGAACCTGTCACATCCCGACCCAGGCCCCCACCACATCCCGGGCCCGCTCCGCCGTAGCACGATATTGTCCGATTTGGGCCCCAACCACACCCTCACGGTTTTGTTTCTGGGAACTCACACGAGAACTTCCCAGTGGGTCCCCCATCATGGGTGTGCTCTCACGCGCTACTCGTTTAACTTCGGAGTTCCAATAGAACCCGAAGCCAGTGAGCTCCCAAAAGGCCTCGCGCTGGGTAGAGATGAGAGTATACATATAAGGCTCACATGGTGTACCATCCCGTGTGCCCATCACACTGAAAAATCTCTCCACAAAAACATGCAATACACCCTTTTGCATCATTCTGTATGGGTCAGGTAACCTATGGATCTTGAGTTTGAAGACTTGGGGCCTGTCGCAGTAATCAATATTTCATCCAAATTCGAGAGATCGGATCAATGCTCTAAATATAAACGCAATTTTGAATCTCTCTCCCCCATAATTTAAAGGAATTTCGAGAAATAAATTCATTAGATACTTTTGATGAATGTCAAATAAGTATTGTAAGTAAATTGCTTCCAGTTGTTCAATCATTTAATAACCAGAATCATTCAGACTAAGAAAGCGGAACTGCTTGACGTTGCATATTAAAATTCATTAAAGTCTGATTCGCATCATTATGCTCGATAAAAGGAATTAGGGAAGCTCCAATAGAAAAATATTGGAAGGAAAAAATACTTTGAAGATGAACCTGTTCTCATTCAATAGTCAGGAATTCTTGACGATATATCTCAAAAGGAAAGGTGCTGAGTTGGAATCCCATTCTAACGAAGGATTCTTGTAGTTCCAGAGGATCACATTAATAGTTATATTGACAGTTACCTTGGTTCTCAAATTTGTGTTGATAGTTATATTTAAGCAACATTAACAATTACAGTGACAACTACATTTATAGTTACATTTGTGGCGTAAGATTCACCTCTCATTAATGAACGATGAGCATCTATATTTTATTAATTTTTTAATTAATTATTAAGGACAGGATCTATTATCATTTTTCGTATGCCCCTAGAAATTTAGAGTAGGTGCAAATTCTCTCAATTTTTGTCCTACCATCCGATCAAATCAAATGTATTCAAGTAGGGTTTTTTGGAACGTATTACTAAGCCAGACCCATAATCCTAATTGTTTCATGCCATAAATAAACTCAAACACTTAATAAATCCGTCAGATAGGTGGATTCACATCTCTCACAACTAACACAGTCCTCTATCACATATCCTATTTCTTTCCTTCTTTATCACACCACTTTTAACATTTGATTATGATCTAATCCTTACCGTCACCCAATTGTCTCTATGAAACAATGGAAAGTCGTCGTATTACGTTCTTGACTCACTTGTTATGGCCAACGGAAGGACCAGACCATATTGTCCCATCCTTTCATGTGATGGTACTTCCACCGAGGCTCCCCCCGGTTGAACAAGTGGAATCACCAGATTCGTCTATATAAATTTATACTGTATTTTACAGTGGAGCAATCATAGTGAACCAGCATTTGAAAAATCTTCAATAAAAAAAATTATCCTTATTCCTAAGCCATATTAAACCAAACCCCATTCTTATTAAATTTTCATTTGTAAGTCCAGCATCATTCCACCAATCAATTTATGTCAGGTTAAGAAAAGATAAGACTTGCATTCTAACCTGTCTCCAACTGAAACTGAAAAAAATAGGGACTCCTTTTTAAATATTGGGGATCATTTAGACCATCTCCAATCCTTGGCTTAAAACCTAAAATTTTTAGCCCAGAAAATTTAGGTTTTAACCCATAAATAACTTTTCTGCTCTAACCCTTATGGCCTAAATTTTTTTAGTCCGAGATTATTAAAGAATAAATTTAGGCTAATTTTTTCATTTAAGTATTTTTTTTTTTTAAAAAAAAAAAATTATGTACACTATCCTAATTTAATTTTATGAAAATTTTAACCTAAACGTGTTTAGATTTCGATAAATATTGAAAAATCACTGAATTTGGGTGAATTTTGAGTTAAATAATTTTTTTAATTATTTTAGCCGTTTGTTAAATTTGGGCCGTTAAATCTTATTTCTTTGCCGTTAGAGTTGATTATATTCGATCTCAGCCGTTGGATTCAATAAATCCTGGGGGACATGCCCACGTGGGTAGGGTCCCACTGGTGGTGCCCACATCATTTTCTGGGCTAATCCTGGGCTATTTATGGCTTTGTTTTAGGTTATAGGTTATAGGTCCAATTTTCCACTTGGGTTGGAATGGATTTTGGTTGTGGGGGGGGGGGGGAGTGGGGGGGTGGGGGGAGTGGGGTGGGGTGGGGAATAGAAGTGGAAAATAGGTTTTAGCACTTGGGTTGGAGTTGGTCTTAGAAAGGAAGTCCTTTCTCAGTTATTATAAGAAAAGCCCCAAAAATACTAGTGCAACTTCTAGAGATGACATCTCCCTATAAAAACTGTAATTTTTAGTCATTCCGTACCTTGCTAAAAAACCGATCCTTGTTTAACAACCATACATTGTCTAACCAATTCTCTCTCGATATGTTCCTCAAAATATCCAATTCATGCGGATTCTTCCCCCAACTAAAGAAGAGATCTTGGCGGAATTGCCGCATAAGGACCGCTACTACAAATAGTACTACACCCTTGATCATGAAATATCAATTGCTTGTTGAACCCTGTAAATGTGAATTGCGTGAAAGTAGGATACTCCAAATTCAGGAGTCCCAAGAGTTTTATAAAACGTTCTTGATGGAAAAAAAAATGTGAATAAAAGATCCCACTTAATTGAACTTGATCCATGAATCTAAGAAATAGTGAGAACTATGGATCTCTCTCAATCCCTCTCAATTCGAAAATCCAGGATTTGAATTAATGTCCCTTCATTGAGTCCTAAATTGCATTAATTTATACTTCAGATTTCATTTCAATTGGAATTTTGTTCAAAAATGGTTGAAGTAGTTGAATAGGATGATCACTATGACTAGCCCTTGGTAAATTTACCAAAAGACGAAAATGATTTATTTGATATTATGGGTGACTGGTTACAGAGGGACCGCTTCGTTTTTGTGGTATTTCTGAATACAAGCCAAAAGTATTGTACAAAAGCCTAAGCTGCAAACATGTACTTAAAAATGAAGCCATTATCGATTTCAAAGTGACGCAATAGCACCCATTAAACAACCCTTCTAAATTGAACGTCCAAAAATGGTTCTACTTACTCCAAATACTTGAGAATATACTGCTCAATAAATCAGCAGCTTATGCATGAACTTATCAAGCTCAAAAATCAAGTCTATTCACAGCTCATCCAGCATTTTGTCCTCCGAAAGGGGTAAAAGTTGGAGCTCAACTCAGAACATAAGGCACAGTACAGATCATAAACGATATATGCCATTCTCAATATACTCGGTTACTGATAGTTTGGTAAAGAGACCTTAGCTGAGTGTTCCATTTATCTACGGCAGCATACTTCTTCATTCCCTTTGACCTACACAATGTTCACAAATGAATCAGTGGTAATCGTTAAGAGAAAGCATTGACATCTACCATGATCCATTATGCATGGATTAAGAATTAAAAAATACCGAGTCAAGGAAACAGACCTGTCACCACGCTCTAAGAGCCGGTTCACCTGATCAATATGTCCATCAATTCGGTTATCCAATATAAGTGAAACCAAAAGTTGCTCCACATCTTTCTCCGGAACATTAAGTTCCTGAACATCAACAAACTTTAGTAAGTTTACAGGTGATATGAGGAAGCTAGTAATGGTAGCAGCAGTGGCCGTATTGGAAAAATGCATAAATTAAAGTATAAAATAAAACCCATCAAGTATTTGTGAACAGTTAAACAAGCACAACAAGGCAATAGAAAACAAATACGACAAGACAGAACCTATGGATCACCTTTGATATGAAGGGAATCCGAATTCTCGTGTATGGCTTGATAAGTTTGAGCAGCACTTGTGTCCTAACATTCTTCAACAGATCTTCAATATAGTTTCGGATGAATGGATCATCCATAATTGTCCTCCTGTTACTCTGAGAAAGTACAAATACTAACTCAACTAAATGAAGAAAGAGAAAGGAAAAATGAAAGAAACACACAAACACCTAGGAAAGGTTAACTATTCACGTAACATCAGGTTAGTGAAGAATAACACCTTAAGAATTTTCTCAAACTCCAGTATCTCATTTCGTTGATATGCTGCAATCAGATTTGTCATTGCCAAGATCTCAGGATCGTTTTTATACCTGTGGAAGAGAAATCATAAGAACAAAGGCAGATGCAAAAACTTGAAAATAAATAAAAAAAATGTTTTTATAGCTTACGGCTTTGCTTCTTGACCATCAAATGGATTAACTTCTGACTCCATCAGCATATTAGCCAGAACTAAGTACCTGTCAAGCAATGCACATTGAATACGGAAAAATTAGTAAAAAAATGTGTAATACTCCCACAAACTAAATCTACTGTATAACCCAGTCCAGATCAAGTCATGGATGGCTGCAGTATATCAACCATCAAACATGCTACGTGTTGGATAATAAATTTAAACTTTAAAAACAGTTATTTGTCGACAATGTCAAACATACCCTTGGCATAAAGATTCATCGTCTTAAATCCCAGTTATGGTACTTATTATCCAAATAGTAATATAGATAGCGCATTTTACATAAAATTTGACTTCTGATGCATGCTTGAGCTGGCAGATATTTCATGAACTAGACTCCATCATTATTACCTTACAATCTAAGTTTCATACGCCTCATAGATTATAGTAAATAAGAATTAATAGCCTGACCTCTACTTTTTAAAGCTATCAACACTATACACACACATACATGAGGGAGAGAGAGACACACAGACAAAATGGGCACCTATTAACAAGTCTAAATGAATGAGAAAAATAGAAAGAAAACAGATGTGCCGCTGGAGAGCATACTTCAAGCATTGTATACGCCTCTGGTTCCCAGCTTCATCGTAGTTCTTAAAGGCTTCAAAAAAATCTGTGGCTGCATCTGCCCACTGACGCTCAGCCATATGCATCTTACCCCCACACTCACGAATTATTCCCATGATCCTAGGATGAGGTATTGCTGACTTGATTGCAAGAGCTTTTTGGTATAATTGCTGCATCCAATCTAGAGTCAGATGTTGCCAAATCACAACGGAAAACAGGAACACAGAAAATAATAAAAAGTAAATTGCTGGATGAATTATTCCCTACAAAGACAATGGTAAGGTGGCATTGTTAGCCTTTTACAAAATGTGGCACACAAGCTACAAAAATCCATTATATTCTCCCATCAAAATTCATTCAATGGTGAGGTGTTCTTCCCTTATACATTAAATGGGCTACATTCCCCTTAAGCAAAATGTATATGTTGTTACACCATCATGAGAAACTTTTATAATCATACTTGTTGATAATACGGACTAACAGTCATGAGGGATACAAACAAAATCTTTCAAAATTGTGCATGTAAACGTTTGACTATATAAAATTTTGTTTTATATATGCACGTGGTGCTTGGCTAGGACACTTTTGAACATTGGTGAATTTGGAAGAAATGGATATATGAAGGTTTATACATGCAATTCTTTTAGGTTTAGGGCTGGGTAAGGACCGCTTGGGTATATTGTGGGGGAGAGGAGTCAATTGAGTCCCATACATTACCAATCCAATCACTCCATTCCTCTTAAACAATCAAAGAAATTGACCTCTAGAAGTTGACAATTCGCGTAAACCTCAAGAGGTCAAAGCAAATGGCGAATCATACATACAAGGATAAGGAAAAAAATAATACTAACAAAATAGCATAGATCAAACCAAATGGTGAATCATACATACAAACCAAGACATATGCTAACACAGTAATACCAATTCCCCCACTTGTGCTATTGTAATAAATATAAAAGTGAAACAACACCTGAAAACCAAAACTGATCAACTCAAGCTTAAGTAATTAATGAAATTTATTTTGTAGTTATTATTTGTCCTCCATCAGTGATGAGTATCGCCAATGCTGGTATTAGTAATTCAATTAACCTTTATATCTTTGTTCTTTAATTCATCCAAATCCTACATCACAGACTAGCAAAAAATGCATATAACATAGAGTAAGAGCGAAATACAAAGCTTAAATATGCATGTCATCCATAGAAGATTCTTACCTTAAGCTTTTTGTTATTTTTAGTCTCAGTGTACATTTGAATCTCAATAGCGTAAACCTCTAGGAGTTGACTTCCTTTCTTTTGATCATCAGTACCATCTTCCTTTTGACAGGATTTATGGAGTTCCTTCAAAATCTAATAGTTCAACACAGGTTATTCTCAGCCTTTTGAGATCACAATCAGAGCACAATATGATGATAAACGGTGTCATCCAACAAACAGATTACCTTACTCATTCGCCCATATTCACCCATATCAAACCAAATTTTGCAAAGCTTAAGATTTGTCTTAAACCAAAGTCTCTGCACCAAGACATCAGAATATTGTCTTCACATATCATATTGGAAAGAAAAAACTTATGATAAAACAAGGTTATATTCTGACCTCATTCTTTGCCTCTTCAAGGACCTTTAGAGTGGTCTGATAGAACTCTTGCAGGAGACCAAAGTTCTGACTAGCTGAACCAGAAACAAAATCCATAATATTGTTTATACATTTTTCACTGTAATTCCTTGTTACTGATGATTTGATGTATGTCAACATCACCCTGTATGCATCCATCATTTCTTTATACCTCCCCAGACGATAATAGAGCTTCACGGTTTGCTTCAAGGCTTTAAATCCCCTGCAACATATTAATTTTATTATTACTACTACAATTATTATTAACTAGAAGAAGAAGAACAGGAAACTTTTAATATCAAAAGCTATGTACAAAAACATTAAACACACATTCACACAAAAATTACAATAAAACCAAAACACTCTTAACGCCTGATAGCAAAAAGTCAGAAAACAAACAACTTAACAACACTGCCATGACATCTACAAAACAGATGCAGAAACAAAAATTCCTCCTGAGACATGCAGAAGCGGATGCCCATAACGCTGACCAAATCTAACTCAATCCCAAAGATCTTCCACACAAACCCGCTTGAAATACTAAGAAATTCTCCTTTTATGTTCCAAAAATTAACCAACACATTGTTTACAGCATAAAGTTAACTGACATATTGCTAATACTAAACTACGCAAAAAACTAAAGGAAACCAATCTATTGCAAAAAGAACTACCATAAGATTTGAATGTAAACCACCCTGAACAATAAAAATTGCAACTCATAAAACATGTTCTGGAAGGAACAGACGAACCCTCTTCCACCTTTCTAACAGTGAAATAAACTCTTCCACCTTCAAACTGTAGATTACCACTGACCTTCAAATTATAAGGAAAATAAACAGAATCTGCACACCTTGCAATACAGCCAAGAGGCAAAGTTGGCTTGACGGGCGTAGATGTACGAAGTGGGAGCAATAAAACCAAAAATATTCTTGGTGAATTCTAGAAAGTGAATGTAACCTAGGATTCAGCATCTGCAGGGAGCTTCACCCAGCCAACTAATCTCCAGAATCTCACCCTCTGCCTATTACTCACCACAAACTTCCACCAACTTAAACAAATAAACGAAAAAATTACCACTGAATTTAGTAGGAAAGCCGACAAAGTACACAAGTGATTAGGGTAAAAAATTTAACCCCCTGGTAACAAATTAAATTATAAAGGATAAGATTTCAAGAGTAATGGAAAAGGAAAGACATGAGCATAAAGCTTATAATGCACATATTCACCATAAACAAGACATCTTTATATATGGCTAGTGTACATTCACAAAATAAGGAGCATTAACGGATATAGGTGCAAATTGATGGACACAAGGAGCTCTAAACCACCAGGTCAACTCTTAACTCAAGTTCAACTGTTATCATTTTAAGACTTCATGAACCCGCAAAAGCAACCAGAAATAAAATACATCATAAGGAATTCCAATGTCTAACTGCCATAACCAATAACAAATGATATGGAGTTGAATACTGTTTAATTTCATCAAATTTGTTTTACCACACTTTATCCAGTTTAGTATTAAGGTGCCACAATAACCACTGATATGGAGTCGAACATGATTCATCATGTTATTCTATATTGCCCCAATTCCCTCCCAGATCATACGTCGTGAGCTGAATTGAAATTGCCTAGTTTTGTAAGACAAAGCTTTCTCCCATAGGCAGAAAAGTAGCTACCTAAACAATAGAACTAAATTCATTAAGTTGCCATTGGTTCCAGCATCATACTTCATTCACAATTAAATGGAGACGGTATTGTGACAGAAAACGAGAAGAGAACACACAAAAAAAAAAAAATTAAGACAACCAGAGGATTGATACGAACGATAGAGAGCTCATTTTCTCCTTCTCACCCAAACACTCAAGATTATGCCGATTTCTCACCGAATCCCAACTAATTTCCTCTAAAAGAAACATAAAACGAAAAGTGCGAATAGCAACGAAGAATTTAAAATCCTAGGGCTGCCAAAACTCATTAACATTTTAGAGCACAAAGTTATTTCGGTTAATCACCACTCGGCCTTCGCAGGCTCCATGCGAACAACTTCATCGAATCCTGAAAGTGCTCCTTCTGGATCTGTCTCAACCAAACCTGAATTTTTTTTTTTAACAAAAAAAGTTAGGAAAATAAAACCAAAAACCATTCGGTACAAAAAGAGAAAAGGCTGAGAAGAAAACTGAAAGCTAATCGTACCTTTAGAGTTGTAATATTGGTTCTCAATGTCGACGTCCTGTTCCTCAGGTTCCTCATCCGAGTACTCGAATCCGTAATCCTCCATATCAGCATCTGCATACAAACAACACGCAATGCTATTATACATAGAGAATGTGGCATTCGCTGACTTCCTTCAATACTCTTTAGAAACCCTAATCACAAGAAAGACTTTCGTGATGAGAGAAAGATACCGGAGCCCATGACTGAACAGAACCAAGATGGAATCTGGGTTTTCAAAGCGTTCAGGATTCGGGAGCTACTGAAATCAGAGCAGAGAGAGACCGAAGAGAAAGAGGGTTTTGATTCCTCTTATTAGGGCATTCCGATCAATAGGTGATGGGTGCATTTTTGCTCCCCATGCTCACCACACATCTTCAAGCTTGCCAATTGTTCCCTTGCCTTAACCTTGGTTAACAGTGATTTAATTACTTTTTATTAATTTAATAAAGAAATAAAAATAAACTAAAAATAGACAAATAAAAAACCAAGTCTGCAACTCACTTCCCCAAGCGTTTATTCAGTTTCAAAGAAATTGTCCTCCTCCACCAAATCATCTATGGCGTTTCGAATCACAAAATTTATCTCCTAATTGTAATTTTATTTATATATAATATTCTACTAGAAATTGCTCGAGCATTTGAGGCAGCAATGACGACCCTATATTCCTCTCACTTGTTATCTGCTTCCTCCCACCTCTCACCACCCCACGCCAACCACCCACAATTTGGAACAGTCTTCTGGGTACAAATTCTTATATGTGCATCTTTGCTTCGGGTGAATGGAGGCAACCTGTGCTCCTTTCTCACAATGTCAATGGACTTCACCCCGTCAAATCAATTCACCCATTCCCCTTTAAATTTGTATTAGAATTTGAGATTTTAGAGTTGGGATATTCGCCCAAATGACATAAAAGGGAGAAAAGTAACCGAGGAGAGAGATGGGATGAGGGAGGAAGATGGGAGATGGACGATTGAGATACAAATATTAATTAAAAAGTTAAAAGATAAATGTTAAGATGATTATTAATGTATTATTATAGTAAAATATTAATAACAAATGAAAATGTTAACCAGGATTAAAGCAAGGGGACACTTGGCAAGCTTGGATATATGTGGTGAGTATACACCCAAGTTAATGTGGGTGAGCAAAAATGCACCCATAGGTGATTATAATTTTGGACCCACATAGAATTATACACAACTTTTAAATTTTGGGGTGTGATATTCACAATTCCCATTTTACTTCTCACACACCTTTTTAATTTTCAGTCATCGAATCGAATGAATTGAAGAAGATTAACAGACAAAAATCATCAAGGGGTGTGTGAGAAGTAAAATAGGGTGTGTGGATAGCACACCCCTAAATTTTATAATAAATAACAACCAAAACTTGATATAAGATAAATATTAATTGGATAGTACTGACTAAATTAGTCACGGAGTTTGATGCAATATGGGACTAATGACCATATTATTTATATTATGTTTGATACTGAACTTGATAACAAAAAAAAAGTGAAAAAAAACAAATTTATACCTATTGTATTTTTATCATATATACCATTCTTTTTTCTTTATCTATACTATATATTAAGAGAACACACCTTGTCAACCTTTTTGTCCACTTTTTCCAATTTTGCCCCTCACTTTTGAATACACAATTTTGAGATGAGGAGGGCACAATAGTAATTTTATACATTTTGACAAAATGACAATCATATCCCTTTTTTCCTATTTTGCTCTCTTTTGATACACAATATTTACATAAGGAGGGCAAAATAGTAATTTTGTGTCAACATATTTACATAAGATAAAAATATGCACTTATTAAGAGAAATTGTCCCACCATCATTTTTTTCATACAAGTAAGTGAATCATGATGTTTTTTGAATAGTTTGAATGAACTGAAGCGGTTGCGCTTGAGGAGAACGTGGGAGGATGTTGGCGGTTGTTCACACACACAAAGTGTGTGCTCTCTACCAAGGTTCTAAAAAACGCTAGGCGCTAGTCGGGCGGTGGACTGGCACCTAGCGCCTAGGCGGCTAGGCAGGATCTAGGCGGGTGCCTAAGCGGCCTAGGCGAATTTAGGTAAATTTCTTATATATTATATAAATTAATTAAATTTACTATATCAGATGTAAATAATTATTGAATAATATTTTATTTCTTATAGAAGAACATACATATGTGAATGTTTTATGTACATATCTAACATACTTGCCCAGGAAAAAAAACAAAATATTATCTAATAATTTATAATTTATATAACATTTATATACATATAATATACATCCCAAACATTTAAAAATATAAAAATCCAACGCAAGTGGGTGGTTTTCATAATTAAAAGCATCTGATGAGGCTGTAAAATGATGACCCTTCAAGTAGTTGTGCATGTCCACCTTACCTATTTCACATCATCCAAGATGGACCCATCACCAACTTTTGACCTTAGAAATTTCGTTTCTTCTTCATTGCCCTTTCAGAACTTCAATATTGAATCTTTTAGTCTCTCTCTCTCTCTCTCGGCACTCCATCTTCCCTTATCTTCGTTCTTCTTCTTCGCCTGTTCACTATCAGAACCTCAAAATTGGATCTCAAATCCAACTTGCGCCACCATAGATTAAAATGTTTAATACTCTCTCTCTCCTTCTCTTTGCACTCTCTCTTCCCTCATCTTCACAGAGAAGAGCTGTAGAAATTCGCCAGAGCTCTACTGCTGCATACGAGATCGGAAGTTGTAGATTCGGTTGTGAAAATTGCAACGAGTTTGGGATTTGCAGCTAGATTCAAACCGCCTAGACTGCCGCCTAGCGCCGCCTAGGCGGCCGCCTAAGTCCTCCCTGCCTAACTGGATGTTTTGCTCTAAATCGGGTCGGAGCTTCGCTGCCCAGCACCTAGATGGTCACCTAGGCCGATTTTTAAAACACTGCTCTCTGCTAGTAATTATCTAAAAACCCACTTGCTTTCGATCAAGATCGATTCGTCGCCACCATAACCACCTTCAATTTCCTTCAAAATACCAACTCAAAACCTCCAAATTTTGGGAGAGCAACCTCCAATTATAGACTTGGTGCTTGCTCACTCAACAAGCAGAAAATTGTTTTACACGTGAGTCACTGCAAATCTCTCTCTAGATTTGGTTAAATTCGAAATCTGAACCATAGAGATATGAGGTGAGTTTTTGGAATTCAACCTCCTTGAAACCACCACCACCATCATGACAAAACCTAGATAACATCTCTCCGACTTTAGTTCGATCTGCCACCATGGATGTCTGAATAGAGACGCCATGGCCTAGGTTTAATTTGCCACCATTGTTTTCTTTTTGTATGTGCTTGATGTTGATTGGACGTGGAGAGGGAGAAAGAGAGAGAAGGAATACTTGGATGACTATTTCGTGATGAGCAGAAGCAGAGGGGTTGGAGAAAGCGGGTGTGATATGTGACCCAACTAATTATACGATGATTTTGGAGAGTATAAAAATTAGTGGGTATGAGGAGTACTAAATGTGGGACAGGTTTAGTGTATACGGTGCTTAATTAGTACAAATGAGCACCAAACAACTACTACCATATTATTAGGATAAACTGCCATTTGACCTCTTGAATTATTACTCCAGTCACTAGATTCCACCCACTATTTCGTCAAATTCAAAGGAAAATTAGTCTTTCCTTCATCAATTCTTACTTGTCAACGATAACCAACAATGTAATTATGACATGTGAAAACAAAATAATGTGTAATGACAATGTGAGATGGTCCGTTATGTAAACGTTTGATTTTTTTATGTTTTCGTTGAATTATTTTGTGCCCATGTGTCAAAATTTTATTGGTGGTTATAGCTGACAAGTAACAATTAATAATGAAATGACTAATTTGCCCTTGAATTTGATGAAATTGATTCTGCAATCTAACGTCAAGGGGTTAATTGACTAATTTTAAATAGTTCATAGGGTTAATTTACCAAAAAAATAGTTTAGGGGGTCAATTTCAACTGGGGTGATAGTTTGGGGGGTCAAACCGTAATTTACCCCATATTATTAATACTATCTTATCCTTTATATGGCGTGCCCAACGAGAAGTACTAATATACCCTTAAAATCTGCAAGAGAGTTCAATATCATATGAACTCTTTCTTACTTGAGTACAACTATCCGACCACAATATCTCCTTCTATATACAATGTGCAATATTATCATACTTATTACGACGAAATGACTATAGATTAAAATTGACATCATTACACTGCACATTATCTAAATGAGCATTGTCATGATAATCATAAGTGCACTCAAAACTCGCATCTACTAAAGTCTCACTAAATTGGGCATTGTCTTGAGGAACTTCAGTTGGTTGCTTATCACCCAAAATGTCAGTATTCCCTTGAAATGACATTGGTGGTGTTTGGAACTGCATGCAATTGGTTGTTCATCTTAGGTTCATTTAGAGAATATGTTGAGACATATAATGAAATTTTGTTTGAATTTGCAGAAAGACTTTCACATACCCAACTAGCCACATCATCATTGTCTACAATTTCTATCATATTATGCAACCCTATGTTGCTCATGCAGTGATAATGTATTGAGATTTTAGAGTCACTTGGACTAACTGGAATACACTTATATATACGATGTGTCACGCCTTCTATAACAGCCCGTCCCGGAGATTTCGTACAACGGATGTGAAATGACAAAAATGCCCCTAGGCATTAATTAAGGTATATGTGTGTATCTACATTGGGAGTTTGGTTAGTGGTATTTAGACCACACACACTCACACATTCACTCATTCTCTCTCTCACTCCCGCACTCTCTCTCTATCTCTCAGACTTTCTCTCTCTCCCTCTCAGTGTTGTACAGACACACCCAGGAACCCTTGTAAACCTTAACAGATCGAGGACGTGAAGACCACCATTGTGTTCATCTTGTCCCTACGAACACGTTGGTACAAGTTTCAGGTAAGAAAGCTTTCGAAAACCCGAGTTTCCACAATCTTCGATTTTGTCACTATTTAAACCTTGTGTTTTTGGAGATTTCAAGTTCATGGGAAGCTTTGTGAGGTCCTAAGGAAGCTTGGAGTAGCTCGTTTGAAGATTTTGGACTTCAGAATAGCGAGATCGGGGAGTTTTCGTTTTGGCTAGAATTATCGAGGCTTTTTCCGACGAATCCCCGGCGAGTTGGGGGTCGAGTCAGGTATGGTTGTGTTCATCTTTGTGAGATCTTCATTTTGGTATAAAGTACGTAGAAAATGGTGCAAAAATGAAGGAGAAACCATAGTTGGAAGTTTTTCCAAAAAAGGGCGAACAGTCGCCGACGATCGGCGACTCGTCGGAGAAGACAGGGAATATTCCGTCAGTCTTGACGGAATATGTTGATGCCGTCAATCATCTTTAACTATTACCATTGGGTTTTAACGGAATATTTCGAGGAATATTCTTGACGGCATTAACTGATGCCGTCAGTGTGCAAATCACGTGGCCGGCGCATCTGGTCGTGCCTTTAAGGTTTCGATTATGTGCATTAATTAATGTTATTTCAGTTACTTCTCATATAGGTGAGACCTATCCGAAGGACGAGCGTGGCTAGGCATGGGGGTTACGACCCGTCTACTTATCAGTGAGTGGGCATTTGTTTTCCGTATATACCTATATAAATGAGTTTTTCAGAGAAAATTAGTTTAAATGAAATGTGATATGAAATGCCATGCAAAGTATCTATTTATTTTATTATGCGTTATTGATTACTTATATTGATGTTGGTGCTGAGGACGCACAGGTAAGTGGCAGGTAAGTTTATATACTAGTTGATGAGAACGAATGATGTGATGTGATATGATTAGAGCTTATAAACCTGCACGCTGGTATTAGTGCTCCCGCCCAGAGAGGGGATCAGTCCTTCACGTGATGTTCACATCCCGCACCATATGCTCGCCTTGGATCCAAGTTAGGTGCTCAGTCCTGTCGAACAGGCCACTATAGGTGGGTTCGACTCGTAGGTGACCCGCGATTTATCGCTCAGTCTTCACGTGATCGTAGCACTAGAGCATATTAGTTTATATGTAGTGATGTTGTGCAGACCACTAGAGGTGGTATTGATGTGTGTGCAGGATATATATATATATATATATATATACACACAATATGATTGAGATGAGTATGAGCTATATGATATGATGATTGTTATGTGCTATATACAACCGAGGGCTGAGTTGATTATTTAGTATTCAATCACATTCACAGAGTTATGCTTTGGCATTCAGTTATGATGCTTTGGCATGACATACATACTTTCATACATACATATTTTCTAGCAGGATTTTGAGAATTATATATATGAGTATATACTTTATTTCTGGGAAATTATACAGGTTTTACAGCAAGGGGTTATAACTTTTGAGAAAAGAAAGGTTTTGAAAAGATTTGTTTCTGACCCACTCAACTTTGTTTTTTGCCCCTCCAGGTATTAAGTAGTGTTCGTTGGTGGCATACGAGGAGCTCATCGGACGTTCTGACATAATTCACTTATGTAGGACCACATTCGGGTGTTATTTCTATTTGGTACTTCTGCTTGACTGCACGTAAACTTTTATGCTCTATATTAGTGGAATTCACACTTCTTTTACACTAGTATTGCTAGTGTTTCGGTTTTAATTGATCCGTAAATTTCTATTCTTTATTGCTTCCACACTGTGCACATGGTTACGTCACTCTCACGTGACGGCCAGCACGCCACACTTTTGGGTCGGGGTGTGTCAGATTGGTATCAGAGCATAGGTTTGGCAGTCCTACATATCTTGTGAATATTCTAATTATCTTGGTGTTTCTGTCATAACTATGTTGCCTCGTAGAGAGCCACGTCGTTCAGATGAACCTAGTTTCCCTGACATAGCTCAGTTAGGGGAAGCTATAGCGAATGCAATTCAGTTAGTTATTCGCCCGCCTCAGCGGAACCTTCTGAAGTCAGTTCATAATTTGAAGATAACCACTTTTGTGGGGAATGAAGGCCCCGAGGGTTTAGAGAAATGGTTGATGCACATTGAGAAGACTTTCAGGCTGATGCAGAGTCAAGGGAGTCTATCTCCGGACAGATGGGTCGACACGACTTCATGGTTTTTGGGTAAGGAACCAGCTTCATGGTGGGGGCAGTTGGCTGATGAGTTACCCCAGGAAGAATCTAGAGATTGGGAGGTATTTAAGCAGTTATTCTATAAGAGATTCATTCCTCCTGCATACATTGATCGTAAGAAACAGGAGTTTACCAGTTTGAGGCAGAAGAAGCTATCAGCTAATGAGTACTACAGGAAATTTACTGATCTATCTCATTTTCATTTGAAAGTTGCTGCTAATCCGGTTGAGATGCTACGTCGTTTTAAGTTGGGCACTAAGAAGAAATGGTGTACCATTACGACTGCAATTCCCTGTACTACTTATCATGAGTTTTATGAAGCTTTACTTCATATTGAGGATTCTAAGAATTTACCCAGTGACAGTGAAGAGGAAGAGAAAAATGGGAATCAGAATAAGGATAAGGGTAAAGGTCATTTCTTACAAGGGCCTCGCCAGACTCAGAGCTTTAAGCGCAGTGTGACTAGTTCTAGTTCTTCCAGTGGAGGATTCAGTTCCACAGGTCAGAGATAAGGTGGTAGGTTCTTCAGAGATTCCAGATCCCAGAGGCAGGGGAACTTTGGTAGAGGAAATGTACCCTGGTACGGTAGTCGACATTTAGAGGAATGTCGAAGAGGTAGCAGTGGTTGTTTTACTTGTGGTCAGGAAGGACATCAAGCTAAGTTTTGTCCTCAAGGCCAGCAGAGGCCTCAGCAGCCTCCTTTACCATCGCCAGCTCCAGTTCAGCAGTTCTCAGGACAGGGTGGCTATACCCAGACAGGTTGTGGTGATGCATACCACTATCAGGGAGATTCCGTTCCTTATTCTTCGAGATAGTACCAGTACCCCCAAGATCCCTATCAACAAGGCAGTCATGGTCAGTATTCAGGAGGATATATGCCTCCACAGTAGTACTCTGGAGGATATATGCCTCTGTAGCAGTTTTCAGCTGGTGGATCCCAATGGCATTCTGGAGGACAGTCTCAGCAGGTTGATGCTACTACCAGTGGAGTTGGGTCTTCGAGATAGTATAGTCAGTCAGGACAGGGGTGTAATCCTCATGGGCGAGGAGTTCATGCTAGCAGAGGCAAAGGAAGGCAGCAGAACCAGGGACATATCAACAACCTTTCGCTGCAAGATGCTCAGAACAATCCGGATTTGATCATGGGTACGTTAAATATTCTTGGTCATTATGCTAAAGTGTTGATTGATTGTGGTGCTACTTATTCTGTGATTTCTCATACGTTTGCTCAATTGACACAACCTCAATCTTCACCTCTTGGGTATGAGTTGGAGTTTGCTATGCCTAGAGGGGAAAAGTGTTATGTAGATTATGTTTATCCAAGTTGTCCCGTAGTAGTGGAGAATGTGGTTATGCCTGCTAACCTCACTCCGCTAGATATTGTGGATTTTGACGTTATCTTAGGCACAGATTGGTTGCATTACAATCATGCTAAGATTGACTGTTACGGGAAATCAGTGACCTTTCATCGTCCTGGATTACCTGAGGTTACATTCTTTGGTGAACCTAGTGGATTGAGGCATGGGATTATTTTGGCCATGATAGCCAAAAAGTTACTAAAGAAAGGTTGTCAAGGGTACTTGGCTCACGTGGTACTAAATGATGATGCTCCGGTTAACGTGGAGAACGTCAAGGTGGTTAGACATTTTTCTGATGTTTTCCCTGATGATTTACCTGGATTGCCACCGGACAGAGATGTGGAGTTCGCTATTGACTTACTACGAGGTGCTGATCATATTTCTTTAACTCCTTATCGTATGGCTCCTGCGGAGTTAAGAGAATTGAAGATTCAGTTACAAGAGTTGGTTGATAAAGGTTTCATTCAACCTAGTACTTCACCTTGGGGAGCACCAGTTTTGTTTGTAAGGAAGAAAGACGGTATTTTGAGGCTTTGCATTGATTACAGGCAATTGAATCGGATGACGATTAAAAACCGTTATCCTTTGCCTCGTATTGATGATCTTTTTTATCAACTCAGAGGTGCATGCGTATTTTCTAAGATTGATCTAAGGTCTGGTTATTATCAGTTGAAGATCAGAAGCGATGATGTCCCTAAAACTGCTTTCAGGACTCGTTATGGTCATTATGAGTTTCTGGTGATACCATTTGGATTGACGAATGCACCAGCAGCTTTCATGGGTTTGATGAATAAGGTGTTTCAGCAGTATTTGGATAGATTCGTCATTGTCTTCATTGATGACATTCTAGTGTATTCTAAGTCAAAAGCAGACCATGTCCGACATCTTACTTTGGTGTAGAAGAAACTGAGGGAACATCAGTTATATGCTAAGTTCAGTAAGTGCCAATTCTGGTTAGATCAAGTTGCTTTCTTGGGGTATGTTGTTTCAGCTCAGGGTATTCAGGTAGACCCTCAGAAGATAGCAGCTGTGGAGAATTGGGAACAGTAGCGAACCGTCACCGAGGTACAGAGTTTCCTTGGTTTAGCGGGTTATTATCGATGATTTGTTAAGGATTTCTCAGTTATGGCTTTACCACTAACGAGGTTGACCAGGAAGGAAGTTAAATTTGAGTGGGATGATAATTGTGAGCAGAGTTTCCAACAGTTGAAGTATTATCTCACTCATGCACCTGTTTTAACTCTTCCTGATGATAGTGGTAATTTTGAGGTTTACAGGGATGCTTCTTTGAATGGCTTGGGTTGCGTGTTGATGCAGCATGGTAGGGTAATTGCTTACGCTTCGCGTTAGTTAAAGTCTCACGAGATGAATTACCCTACACATGATTTGGAGTTGGCAGCCATTATTTTCGCTTTGAAGATTTAGAGACATTATCTCTATGGTGAGAAGTGTAGGATTTTCTCAGATCACAAGAGTCTCCAGTACCTGTTCACACAGAAATTTTTGAATCTTCGTCAGCGAAGATGGATTGAGTTGCTAAGTGACTACGATTGCACGATTGAGTATCATTCTGGACGTGCTAATGTGGTGGCTGATGCCTTGAGTAGGAAATCTCAAGGTCAGGTTAATGTTTTGTATGCTTCTCGTGTTCCTCTTCTTGAAGATTTGAGGTCTACCGGAGTGAAATTGGAATTAGAAGAATGAGAAGAAAGAGTTGTGGCAGAGCAAGAAAAAGCCTTACTTGCTAGTTTCCAAGTTAGGCCTATTCTGATTGATCGTATACTCGAGACTCAGATGAATAATGAAAGGATTCAAGAGTTAATTCATTTAAGGAATCACGGGAAAAAGAAAGATCTCAGAGTTAGAGAGACGGATGGCATGCTTATGCAAGAGAATAGGATGTACATGCCAAATAATGAGGAAGTAAATAAGACAATTCTTGATGAGGCATATATTTCAGCTTATGCGATGCATCCATGAGGAACTAAAATGTATCATACCATTAGGCCATTTTATTATTGGCCAGGTATGAAAAGGGAAATTGCTGAGTATGTAAGTAGGTGTATCGTGTGCCAACAGGTTAAAGCCGAAAGAAATAAGCCATTTGGGTTGTAACAGCCATTTCCCGTTCCACAGTGGAAATGGGAAAATATTACTATGGATTTTGTGTACAAGCTACCTCGTACACAAAACGGCTATGATGGAATTTGGGTGGTTGTTGATCAGCTTACTAAGTCAGCGCATTTCATTCCTGTGAGGGAAAAGTATTCTTTGAACAAGTTAGCCGAGTTGTTCATCACAAAGATTGTGAAGTATCATGGAGTTCCTGTGAGTATTATTTCTGATCGAGATCTAAGATTTACTTCTAAGTTTTGGATAGCATTCCAGGAAGCTTTGGGTTCGAGATTACTATACAGCACGGCATATCATCCTCAGACAGACAGACAATCTGAGAGGTCGATTCAGACTTTGGAAGATATGTTAAGATCTTTGGTGTTGCAGTTTAGCGACGCTTGGCATAAGCGGTTGGATTTGATGGAATTCGCCTACAACAACAGCTTTCACTCGAGTATTGGTATGGCGCCATTCAAGGCATTATATGGCAAGCCTTGTCGTACACCTTTATGTTGGTCAGAGGTTGGTGAACGAGTTTTAGTGGGCCCTGAGTTAGTGGAGGAGACTACTTAGAACATTCAGGTTATTAAGTCTAATATGAAAACAGCCCAAGATCGCCAAAAAAGTTTAGCAGATAGACATGCCACTGATCGAGTGTACAAGGTTGGTGATTGGGTATTTTTGAAGTTATCACCGTGGCGAGGTGTAGTATGATTCGGAAAGAAAGGCAAGTTAAGTCCTAGATTCATCGGACCTTATCAGATCACCGAGCGAGTTGGTGAAGTTGCCGTCAGAGCTGTCTAAGGTACATAATGTGTTTCATGTATCGATGCTTCGTCACTATGTTGCAGATCATTCTCATATGACACCTCATCAACCCTTAGAGATCAGTTCAGATTTGACTTATGATGAGGAGCCAGTGACGATACTTGATTGGAAAGAAAAGGTTCTGAGGAACAAGACAGTACATTTGGTTAAAGTCTTGTGGAGGAACCATTCGGTGGAAGAAGCGACGTGGGAGACGGAGGATTGGATGAGAGAGATGTACCCGAGGTTGTTTTATGAGTACTAGTAGATGGTTTTGGTTATGTAAATTTCGGGGACGAAATTTTATAAGGTGGGTAAATTGTAACAGCTCGTCCCGGAGATTTCATACGACGGATGTGAAATGACAAAAATGTCCTTAGGCATTAATGAAGGTATGTGTGTGTATCTACATTGGGAGTTTGGTTAGTGGTATTTAAACCACAGACATTCACTCATTCTCTTTCTCACTCCCGCACTCTCTCTATCTCTCAGACTTTATCTCTCTCTCCCGCTTGGTGTTGTACGGACACACCCAGGAACCCTTGTAAACCTTAACAGATCGAGGGCGTGAAGACCACCATTGTGTTCATCTCGTCCCTACGAACGCGTTGGTACAAGTTTTAGGTAAGAAAGCTTTTGAAAACCCGAGTTTCCACAATCTCCGATTTTGTCACTATTCATGCTCACGTAAAACCTTGTGTTTTTGGAGATTTCAAGTTCATGGGAAGCTTTATGAGGTCCTAAGGAAGCTTTATCGAGGCTTTTTCCGGCGAATCCCCGATGAGTTGGGGGTCGAGTCAGGTATGGTTGTGTTCATCTTTGTGAGATCTTCATATTGGTATAAAGTACGTAGAAAATGGTGCAAAAATGAAGGAGAACCCATAGTTGGAAGTTTTTCCAGAAACCAACGAACAGTCGCCGGCGACCGGCGACTCGTCGAAGAAGACAGGGAATATTACGTCAGTCTTGACGGAATATGCTGACGCCGTCAGTCATCTTTAACTGTTACCGTTAGGTTTTAACGGAATATTCTGAGGAATATTCCTGACGCCATCAGTGTGCAAATCACGTGGCCGGCGCGTCTGGCCGTGCTTTGGCCGGCGCGTGGGTGGTCGGAAAATTTTTCTAAAAATATAGGGATGTTCCTGAGATTGTGTAGATCACAGTGGTATATTCATATACCCAAGGTAACGAAGACCTCGACATCGAGGCCAGTGCCGATAGAGCAGTGGCAGCAGTAGCAGTAGGTGGGGAAGGTGCCGGAGGGGACCTGCTCATTGATCGACCCTGCCGAAAACACGTAGGGTCGATTGTTCGGCTACACTCGTCCTCCGGATAGGTCTCGCCTATATGAGAAGTTATTTCTAAGGTTTCGATTATGTGCGTTAATTAACGTTATTTCAGTTACTTCTCATATAGGCGAGACCTATCCGGAGGACGAGTGTAGCCGGGCTAGGCACAGGGGTTACGACCCATCTACTTATCAATGAATGGGCATTTGTTTTCCATATATACCTATATAAATGAGTTTTTCCCAGAAAATCAGTTTAAATAAAATGTGATATGAAATGCGATATGAAATGCCATGCAAAGTATCTATTTATTTTATTATGCGTTATTGATTACTTATATTGATGTTGGTGCTGAGGACGCACAGGTAAGTGGCAGGTAAGTTTATATACTAGTTGATGAGAACGAATGATGTGATGTGATGTGATATGATTAGAGCTCATAAACTTGCACACTGATATTAGTGCTCCCACTCAGAGAAGGGCTCAGTCCTTCACGTGATGTTCACCTCCCGCACTGTATGCTCGCCTTGGATCCAAGTTAGGTGCTCATTCCTGTTGAATAAGCCACTATAGGTGGGTTCGACTCGTAGGTGACCCACGATTTATCGCTCAGTCTTCACGTGATTGTAGCACTAGAGCATATTAGTTTATATTCAGTGATGTTGTGCAGACCACTAGAGGTGGTATTGATGTGTGTGCAGGATATATATATATATATATATATATATATATATTTATATATGATATGATTGAGATGAGTATGAGCTATATGATATGATGATTGTTATGAGCTATATGTTATGAGCTGAGTTGATTATTTAGTATTCAATCACATTCACATAGTTATGCTTTGGCATTCAGTTATGATACTTTGGCATGGCATACATTCTTTTATACATACATTTTTTCCAGCAAGATTTTGAGAATTATATATATGAGTATGTACTTTATTTCTGAGAAATTATATAGGTTTTACGGCGATGTGTTATAACTTTTGAGAAAAGAAAGGTTTTGAAAAGATTTGTTTCTGACCCACTCAACTTTGTTTTTCGCCCCTCCAGGTATTAAGTAGTGTTCGTTGGTGGCATATGAGGAGCTCATCGAACGTTCTGACAGAATTCACTTATGTAGGACCACCTTCGGGTGTTATTTCTATTTAGTACTTCTGCTTGACTGCACGTAGACATTTATGCTCTGTATTAGTGGAATTCACACTTCTTTTAATTGATCCGTAAATTTCTTTTCTTTATTGCTTCTGCAGTGTGCACATGGTTACGTCACTCTCACGTGACGGCCAGCACGCCTCACTTTTGGGTCAGGGTGTGCCACCTTCTTCCTCGAATTTGGTCCTTACCATTTTGCTTTAATTGTTGTTTCTATTAGTGTGATTGGAAATTTGGAATGCAAAGTCTTCATTAATTCAATACCCCACATTTTTGTCTATTCAACATTTTGATATTGAGGAGATGGCCGAGGTTTGTCTTATTATTATATAGGTTTTTGTCACAAATAGTTCTTAAAATCGAACCACCTTATTAAGATGGTTATTGGAATTGAAAATCGATCTATGTAGTCTCTAAAAAATAGGTGTTGCAAATTAATGGGATTCTTCCATCACGATTCTATAAAAAAAATTTGTTATATTGACACACCCCGTCCCGAAGGAGGGCATAATGGCCGTCACGTGAGAGTGACGTAACCATTTACACAGTTCGGAAGCTTAAAAATACAATTGTGAATTCTGTCAGAACACCGTTGGATTCCTCGTGGCCACCAAAGCTCTGCTATCTCAAACCTGGAGGGGCGCAAAACAAAGTTGAGTGGGTCAGTAAAACAAATCTTTTCAAAACTTTCCTTTATCAAAGTTCTAACCCCTCGCTGTAAAACATGTATACTTTCCCAGAAAAATAGCATATATAAATATATATATATAGCTTCCAAAATCTCAAAACACCATTCTTTATCACTTTTCAGAAAATATGTCATGCCATGCGTCAAAAACATAATATGGATGCATCAATATAAATCAGGTGAAATGATGAATCAACCGGAGACCCTGCAGTGGTCCTGTACGGCTGATTCTAGAGCTCAATATCCAATCCAGCCGGAGTCACCAACTGTGACCTGTACGGCACTACACTGCACATAAGTCGGAGCTACCTGTAGTAGTCTGTACGACTAGGATGGTGTAATATTACGCTCTAGTGCTTCTCTCATCAATCATCTGTGCACATAATCTAAGGTCACCTACTAGTCGGAACCGTCTCTAAGGTCTGTACGACTAGCATGTCGGAACCACCTCCAGTGGTCTGTACGACTAGCATCTACTTGGATCCAAGGTGAGCGTGTGATGCGGTGAATAACATAAGCACTAACACCAGGGGTGCAGGTTATGAGCTATCAACATAAATCACATCAAACAATTCAATGCACCAAATATAACTCACCTGATACTCACCTGTGCGTCCGCAGCACCAATTCACATATATGCATCATATAATATCAATTCACATATCTCATATAAATTCTATGCATGGCATTTCAAATCACATGATTCATAGAATCTATGCATGGCATTTCAAATCACACTTTCAAATCATATTTCACTTAAATAGATTTTCTGGGAAAAACTCCTTTATATAGGTATATACGTAAAACAAAACTGCCCACTCACCTGGAGTTCACCCTGCAACTCCCTAGCACAACACATCAAGGCGTCATGGCGATCGGCGCCTAAAACAATCATCAAATCATACCTCAGAATCATATCGATAGAATATATCACTTATATAAAACACGTCACTATGAAGTTCGATCCGGAAGATCTGCAACTCAGATTTCCAATCCGTAACTTCCAGAGGTCCACAATAAATCTCTAGAACAACATCCTAAAATTTCATGACCATCCAACGGTCGGATCTCCGCCAATTACCAAACTAAGTGATGGTTAACATTATATTTTATGAACTTACAACTCCAATTTCGGGAGATCCGTAATTCGGATTCTCGATCTGTAAGTTCCTATAATCCTTAAATATTACGTATTACAACGTATCAAAGTTTGGTGACGATCCAACGGTTGGATCGTCAATTCATATTTTGGCCTAACCATGCATCGTATCGAAATTAAGTTCAAATGATCTACCAACGTTAAGCCACTATCAAAACTGAACTCAGGACATCCAATATAGCTTAAAAATAACATTGGCGGCCCACTGGCCACGCGCCGCCGTGGGTGGCGGTCGGCCGCCCCGGCTCGCCGGAAAATCTAACTTTATCCAAAAATTACCAAAATTTACAGAAATGAAGATCTCAATGAGTAGAACAACTTTCATACCTGTGGCCAAGGCCAATTCGGTCGGCAAAGCCTCCAATTCCAACAAAACCCGTCGGAAACCCTAGGTTTGGTGTGCTCCAATTCGACCTCCAAACTTGTTCCAACGCCTCAACCACTGCTTGGGCTTTGTTCTAGGCCTCAAGAGGATGCCATGGGTGGTGGTGATTGGAAGAAATTGCTTCACATCTTGACGGAAAGGGACCCAACCAGTGCGCCCCCTTTTTGCACGGTTTCTTCTATTTTCACCATCAAATCTATCCAAATTTGAGATGGAATGGATAGAGCAAGGGTCCTAGAGTGTTTCCCATGAGGTTCCTTGAATCAATTCGCCGGAAAAACGGGTGAATTTCGCCGAAATGTGGGTGTGGGTGCCGCGGGTCGAAATGGGTCGCGGGTGAAGACCCGTTTTCTTCCTTCTCTCCTCCGCTTCTCGCCTTCTCTCCTTTCCTCCTTTCCCCTGTTCCGATTGGCCCTTCTCTTCCTCTCTCCTCTCCCCATTCGTCCGGCTCCCTCCTTTCTCTCCCGGAGCTGCTGCTCCTTCCTCCTGGTTGGGCAGTTTTTGCCCAATCTCTTCTTCCTCCTTTCCTCTCCAGCCGGCCACATACACACACATACACACACATATAATTTTATCCCTATTAATCCCAGCCATCCATTTATTTCCTCATTAAATCTGGGCCGTCCATTTTCATAAAAGAATTTTCATATTTTATTATTATAATTCCCAAAATGCCCAAACTTCAAACTTTAATATCTTTTTCGTTATAACTCCAAATCACGAACCGCTTGCGCCCACGCGTCCGTAGCAACGAATACTACGAGGATATGTCAAGAAAACAAATCTTAGATGACACGACACAACGATTAACCTCGAACAATGCGCGTGCCTCAAAGGGCATTTTTGTAAAATCCTTTATTAAAACTTTAAAAAATCTTAAAATCAGGGATGGGCTGTCACATATATGCTAATGTAACATATAACTGGGTCCCAAATTCTAATTAAATATTGACATGTGAATGAAAAAAATTTAAATAATGAAAAAAAACAAGTTTTTTGTTAATTAAAAACTTAAAATATAAATGAAGAAAAAAAAATCTTCTTCTTCCCTTTCCAATTTCAAAAACCCAGAAATTTCAAAGAAAACCGAATTTGAAAAACTCAGAAAAAATTCAAAGGAAACGATCCGTCGGCAGCTTCTTCCATAGCTCCTAAGCATCTATCTCCGCTGGACAAACCGTCGGCAGCTTCTTCATCGGAAGAAGAGGAAGTCTCGTCGGAGGAAGAAGAGGGAAGATGAGGAATCCATATATGGGTCAGATTCCGATCTAGAGAGGCTCTACCTCCGAAGACCTCGTCTTCCACATTCGTTGCCGAAAAGAAGCCACCACCCATGAAACCGAAATCCTCCGCCGTCAATTTGAAGCCGCAGTCTTCATCATCTATTCCGATTCTGATTTCGATGTGGATAGGAATTTGGTGGCGAAGCCAAGTGCTGCCCAGTAGCCATCCCGAGCCGAGTCGACGACAGTTGCACTAACAGCCCCATCGTCGTCACCCACATCATTAGCTACAACAGCGAGTTCCAACCTATCGCCCCCGCCTGAAGATCGCCCACAAATGTGGTTGTGCAGGAGTGGTTGTGCTCAGGCAGGATGGGTTTTTTTTATTTTTTATTTTTTTTCAAGCTTTTAATTATACAAAAATATAAATTGTTATTTTTTATTTAAATATATTTAATTCACGTGTCAATATTTGATTAGGTTTGAGAGACGTAGGTATATGCCACATCAACACATAACGTAATTTTTGACAAAATTGTGACAATAAGACTACATTAGTTTGCGACACTCATTTTTAAGGACTATATTGTTCATTTTCAATTTTAAGATCATCTTAATGAGGTGAGTCAATTTCAGGAACATATGATAAAATTGTTTTTTAGTGTTTCATTCCGTTGACTTCCTTTCTTGGTTTGTAATGCAGTTATTGACTTGAAGTATTAATTCGGTTGTAGGAGGATCACAAGGTTATTCTAAATGTATATGACCTAAGCCAAATATCAGCTAGCAAATGTCCACAGCTTTCTTAGGGACACCAATTAAAGTGGTAGATTTGTTTGTAAATTCATAATATTTTGTTAATTTCGTGGTGAAGGCGCTGCAGTCGAATTTATAGTGGTTTTCTAAGTTTCAATTTTTATTTATTTATATTTAATACTATTGATTCTACTTGGGTGCTTTTTCTGGGTATTGCAAGAACACCAATGTGTGCATTTCTGGGTTTTCTAAGTTTCAAATTTTTTTTTCTATATTTAATCGTTGATGTTGCAAGAACCCCAATGGATGCTTTGCTGGGTGCACTTTCATCTACACCTGCCTCCAAGCTGGAATTAGTAGGAGGAGGAGGAGGGATGAAGTTGGGAGGCTCGCGGGCTCGTTAACGTTCTCAATGGTTTTCACCTTGCATGCTAAAACCCAACACCCCTTGCGAGCTGAGTCCCCTAAGACTTTCGTGTTTTATTTAAACTACATATTAATAAAACACTGTTTGTCAATCAAAAACTAATAAAATTATTACTTTACTCTTTAATCTAAACTACATATTAATAAAGCACTTTTTTTTCAACCAAAAACTAATTAAAATTACTACTATACCCTTTAATACAAAACTAAAAGAAGATATTAGGAAAAAAAACAATGTTGGCATTGAAGTGATTTTGTACAAACTAGTTTTTACTTTTTCTTAATGAACCTCAAAATTGTGTCACTTTATCAATATCCTCTAATGTGACAGCCCGTCCCGAAATATTTTTATTGATAGTGTGAAATGACGTAAATGCCCTGGAGCGTTGGTTGTGTGTTGTGTGTTGTGTTTTAGGCTTTGGAATTGGGCCAATCCATTTTCTTCCTATTATTTTGGACCCAATAGGATGTGAGATTTTTAGTATTTGGGATTGGTTGGATGCATTTGGATCACACACACCCACTCTCTCACCTTCCCGTGCTCTCTCTCTCGGAACACCTAAACCAAGCCAAACCTTCACAGATCGAGGGATTTAAGGTCACCATCTTGTTCCTTGTGACCTCACGAGTCAATTGGTACCATTTTTGAGACTTGAAACCTTTGAAAACCCCGAGAACCCTAACCCCAGTTTCATGCACTGCTCATGCAGTTGTAAATGCATGATTTTTAGAAGATTTTAATGTCCTAGGGAGCTTTAGATCATCCTCACGAAGCTTGGGGTATCTCGTTGGGTAGTTTTGGACGTCGGGATCATGAGTTTCAAGTTTGGTCGGTTTTTCTCGAATCTCTCCGGCGAGATCCCGTGATCTTTGGGGCTTTAAGCAGGTAAGGAAATGTTCTACAAGTTAAGAGCTTTAATTTGGTACTGGTTTCATGAAATTTGGATGAAAAATGGACGAGATATAAAGGTTTTCATGTTTTCCCAGTTTTCGACGACGGTGACGACACCGGAGGTTCATCGGGGAAGAAGAATGAATATTCCGTCAGGTCTGACGAAATATTCTGGCGCCATAAGGTATTTTTAACGGTTTCTGTTACTTTTTAACGAAATATTTTTAACGGCGTCACTGTTCCGTTACACGTGCCAGGCACGTGGTCGCGCGTGGTCGAGGAGTCTGGCCGTGCCTTGGTCTGCACGTGGCGGCCCGTGGGTGGTCGAAAAAATATTCTAAAAATATGGGGATGTTCCTGAGGTTGAGTAGGTCTCAGTGGTATATTCATATACCCAATTTGAGCAATATATGAGAAGTTATTAGCTAGAGTTGGTTATGTGCGTTAATTGACGTTTTTATAGTTGTTTCTCATATAGGCGAGACCTATCCGGAGGACGAGCGTAGCCAAGCTAGGCACGGGGGTTACGACCCGTCTACATATCAGTGAGTGGGCTTTTGTTTTATATATATATATATATACACACACACACACACACACTTGACGTTTTTCCCAGAAAACGTACTTTAAAGGAAAGGTGATTTAAATGCCATGTCATACTTGCATCATATTTTAGTATATGCATTATCATGATTATGCATATTGTTGCATGGTGTTGCAGAGGCCCAGGTAAGCTACAGGTGAGTATACTATGTTGGTAATGGTTATGAGATATGATGATGATGATGATGAGATATATTAGAGCTCATAATCTACACCCCGGTGTTAGTGCTCCCGCCCAGAGTTAGGGACATAGTCCTTCACGTGATGTTCACCTCCTGCACCGTACGCTCGCCTTGGATCCAAGTTAGGTGCACAATCCTGTCGTATAGACCACTTTAAGTGGGTTCGACTCGTAGGTGACCAGAGATTAGCGCACAGTCTTCACGTGACCGTAGCACTAGAGTGTATTTATTTACACCCAGTCTTGTCGGTCAGACCACGTGAAGTGGTTCCGACTCGTGTGCAGATATGTATATACATGATGAGAAATGATGAGATATGTGACGTATATACATGATGAATTATGAGATTGAGATATGATTGAAATGAGCTCTAGATTTCGCCGCATAGATCACGTGAGGTGACTTCGGCTAGCAGATGATTTATAATACATTGCATCACCTAGCTTACAGTAGTTATATTGTGATATTGGACATGGCATACGCATGACATACATATATGTGGATTTGGATATATTGAGCATGGTTTTGAGATATATACGTATGTATACTATTTTCTGGGAAACTATACTTGTTTTACAGTGAGGGGTTAGAATATTTGAGAAATGAAATGATTTGAAAAGCTTTGTTTTTGCCCACTCACGTTTTTTGTTTTTTGCCCCTCTAGGTATTAAATAGGAATTGTTTGTTGGTGGTTTACGATGGCTTGACGAAGGTTCTGACAGTTCACCTTCCATCTAGGATCGTCTTCGGATGCTGTATTATTAATAATTGTCCTGCTGGACTGCACTAGGTTACTTATGCTCTGAATTATTAGGATTCACGCTTATTCGCACTAGCACATTATCTTAGTTAGTATTACTAGTGGTTTGGTCTTTAATTATTCGTAATTTCTATATTCTTATCGCTTCCGCAATGCGCACATGGTTACGTCACTCTCACGTGACGGCCAACATGCTTTGACTTCGGTCGGGATGTGTCATCTAATCTCATTCTCTCTCTTTCCTAACTGCCAACCTCTATTTTTTTGGATGCTTGCGAACCTGTTAAAAACAAATAACTCATCTCATAAAAAAAAAACTAAAAGGCAAATATTTAAAAAACAAAAAAAATATATTTTTCAACATACAGAGTGTGGTCTTTGCTAGTAAAAATAAAAAAATTAAACCGAAAAAACAAAAAAATAATCAAACCAAACTAAATCGAATCGAACAGCAATTTTAATTTGATTTTTTATTTATAAAAAAAAAAACCCGAAGCAGCCGAAGCCGCCATCTGCCAATGGACAAACACCCTTTGACTCGGCATCATTAAATCCTCATATAAATGGAGCCGAAACCTACACAGTAGTACACACACGCAGCATTTTCTACACTTGCGCGCAATTGCTTTCGTCGGCATTCGCAACCACAACGGTCATTCCCCCCTAAAACCCTAACTCCCACCAAACCAATGTCGGAAGATCTTGATATTCCTGCCCAAGCGCCTCTCTTGGCCTCAATTTTACACCCTTGCCACTGACACAGTGACACTCTCCTCTCTCTTGTCCCCCCTCCATCAGCAATCTATTGAAAGGAAGGGAAGGGAAAGGAGAGGAGTTTTGTTTTGGTGAGATCGGAGGGAGTGATGGTGATGGCTGAGAATGAAGTTGGGGATGACCAGAGGGACCTCAATGTCAATGGCGGCGGGCCCAAGTCCCCATGGAAGACTCCGGTCTCCCTTGATGCTCCCGTCATGGCCGCCGAATCCTGGCCTGCTCTGGCCGATGCCCACAGGCCCAAGAGTCTGGATGCTGCCGCAAAGCCGCCAGCTGCGCAGCCGTCTCCCCTGCCCGCGCCTGCGCAGGTAATTCCAGTGAAGCTGTTTGGTACTTGTTTGAAATGTGTAAAATTATAATGTACGGGACATGCATTGCGAACTCATCAATCTTTACTTTCCGAGAATAAATTTGAATAATTAACGTATTAAACTATCAAACTGTTTTGGAAATCCTCAAAGTATGGAGGATACCTCCAATTATTCCTGTGGAGCTTGCAGCCATAACTGATGCAGCTGTACTCCCATTGCTACTTTCGCCCCAGCACCCATCAAAAGAATAGTATAATTTTGAATGAAGGAACTAGAGAGTATAATCTTGTTTAATAAGAAATAAAATTTCCTACATGTAGGTTTATCTAACCACCTGATCTGAATGAAGTCGAAAAGAAAAATGAAGAAATTGGGTCCCGAGGGAATTAATAGATTGCTGTTCTAAACCAACGTTTTACAAATGAATCCCAAATGCTTCTGTTCTTGATTTCGACTTTTGCAGTAGATATATGTTTTATCTAATCCTTTATCCTGTTGATAAAATTTTGCAGTAATCAATATAACCATTATTGTGGAAATGTTGCCTTCAAGGTGATTATTGTTTAAGGAAAAGAAAAATGTTGGAGCGTCACCAATTTCATTTAAATATTTGTATGTATGTTATGTATGCAATATTGATTAATAATTATACATGTATATGTATTACAAACATACATATGTTTAAACCATGTATCTGAAATGGTCACGTTGTGGAATTCCTGCGAAAAAAGTTCTTCTAAATAGACTGCTGAATAAGAATTTTGCTTTGTCTTCAAACTGGGACATCATGCTTTAATCTCTCTCTCTCTCTCTCTCTCTCTCCAGCCACCCCTGGTTAATTTATTAGAATATATTCTTGTGCTATGTTAGGAATGGCTTGATCTCTTTTGACACTGGAATTATACACCAGTGAAGCATGTCTTGCTTCAGGGTTATTGTTTCCTATTTTGTTTTTGCATTAGATAGTAATGTCATGCTTCAGGGTTATTGTTTCCTATTTTGTTTTGGCATTAGATAGTTCTTCTCTCGTAAAGTGATTTTACAATTTGTCAAGGAACTGTAATAGAAGAATTGAACCTTTTGTTATTTTGGTCCTGTTGTTGACATGTCTAGAGAGACATAAAAAATTAATTAATAGTATTTGGAGGGGGGGTTTTGGAATTTTTTATGCTAGGGCCTGTTACCTGTTCATCAAAATTGTTACCTTATTCTTTGAAAAAAGAAAGAGAAATTTCGTACATGCTACTTCAGTTCATCCAGTTGCTAACTGTATTTGCCTTTATATGTTCTGCTTTGTCATCCAGGGATTAGTCATGCAGAAGTTGAATGAGTCTGGAAACTCTAACGCTTCGCACAAGCATTCATCATCACATCACGAAAAAGGCCCTAGGCGCAACCCAAATGCTGCACCTCCTTTTCCAGTACCCGTACCCTACCGTCAACAACTGCTTCCTACTGTTTTTCATACCATGGTACAACCCCACATTCCGGCTTCTGGGTATGCTTACCAGCCATACGCTGGACCCATTCCAAGTGTTGGGAATCATATGGTAAAATCTGGATTTGAGACCCCAGTGCAAAATTTTGTGCAACCAGTTCAACCTCAGCCACGAAGTAATCCAAATGCTTATGGTGTCAATTTTTCTACTAGAAGACCCAATATGCAAGAACCCGGTGGCCCTTGGAATCATACTTGGCATCAACAGCAAGCATTCAACCCCAGAGAGAACGTTCCTGTGCAACAGGGTGTTGGACCTAGGCCTTTCTTAAGACCTCAGTTTTTTGGTCCAGCCCCAGGGTTCATGGTCGGCCCAAGCATTCCTGGTAGTTCTGTCATACCGGTGCTGAGCTGTCTTATTTTGGTTTCAGTTTTATTTTTTTTACTTCTCTGCAATTTTCTATTTCTCCATTGGTATTTTGACTATTTCCAGTGTCAGCAATATTCTTGAATTTTGCTTTTCTAAAAAAGGAGAAATCAGTATCTTGAATGAGTCTCCTAACAATCGAGCGGTTGCTGCTTCTTTATTTTGCGTTTATGAACAATATTTTTTTATTTGTATATATGCGCTGTTCAGGATTAGATTCTTTCCACAATGATTTATCTCAACTACACAGGACCTGCACCCATATGCTATCTTCCAGTTCCACCACTTTCCGCAATTAGGGGACCTCATCCTCCTAGCTTTGTGCCACATCCTTTAAATCCAGGGGCTCCATTACCGCCCTCAGAAACACATACATTGTCGTTGAGGGACAATATTATAAAGCAAATAGAGTATTATTTCAGGTAATTTGTTTAAGAAAGTCTTTTTTCTTGCCAATCTCGGTGTTTGTGCACTGCTTGCAAGCTAGTGCATGTATGTGTTTGCATTGTACTGTTGAGAAAGCTTTCCGTTTTAGCATAATTATGATAAACTATGGTGGTATTCCTTTTCACTTGTAAGTGAGAGGTCTTAGGTTTGAATCTCGTAGATGGCGAATTCGATACCAAATTAGGTTGCCCATTGTGTGGCATAGACGAAATCCCCCTTCCTTTATTGTAAAATATATCGTTGTACTCAAAATGAGAAATAAAAGCTAAAAAAGCTATTCATTTGTTGTTGATTAAGACGCTGTATTCGTTCAATCGTAAAGATGTAATATCAAAAGAAGTTTTCTTAGAAGAATTTTTACAATCTTGATAGATTTCTTATCTTTCCAATTTTTTTATTTATTCAAAGCTACAAAAAGAAACTTAGAAACCAAAATGTAATAGTCTGGAAGAATAGAACGGCTGATACGAAAAGATAACCTTAAAGATGATCTTATCTCTCCAACGTGCTTTCGATATCAATGTATGTTATCCCAATGCTTTAATTAGAGAACCCATTATTGAACATTTTGAACTTTATTGTACCGCATGGCATGATTGTTAAGTTTTAACGCATAGAAAGAAGTTTTGTCAATAATGAAATCACACATTCTCAACCCTCTCTACAAAGAGTAGTGAAAATTCCGAAGGAAAGAATTTGATAGTTTATATTTCACAGGTCTTCTAAATTGGCGAAGCATATAAGATACCTCAACTAATGGTATTTAATCCGGGTTTTAGGATATAGGCTGATAAATTGAAATATAATCAAGCTGCAACTCTTCTTTTTTGTTTTGCTTAGTTTGTTAGCCGCTGTATGTAAGGGTAAAATTATCACTAAATTTTAGATGACTTAATAAAGTTATCTTTGCAATAGGGCTAGAACCGATTTTCACACACAATGACAGGGAGTATTCTCTTAAATAGTGGTATAGATGATACAAATATTTCTTTTATTATTAATTAACTCTTAATCTCTCTTTGGCAGTGATGAAAATCTAAAGAATGACCGTTCCTTAATTTCATTGATGGATGACCAAGGATGGGTCCCAATAACCACCATTGCTGACTTTAAAAGGGTGTGTTTTGGTATCATAGTAGATATTGCAGAAACTAAGGTAATTGACACACCCCGACCCGAAAATCAAGGAGTGCTGGCCGTCACGTGAGCGTGACGTAACCATAAACGCAATGCGGAAGCGATTAGGTAAGAGAATTACGAATAAATAAAGACCAATTACTAGCAGTGCTATCCAAAAGACATGCTAGTGAGAATTTAAGTGTGAAATACACACAACCCGAGCATACTAATCTAGGTACAGTCAAGGACAATTACTAAGGTATAACAACCGAAGGTGAATCCTACATTTGTGAATTTTGTCAAAACACCGTTGGATTCCTCGTGGCCACCAAAGTACTGCTACTTAGAACCTGGAGGGGTGCAAAACAAAGTTGAGTGGGTCAGTAAAACAAAGCTTTTCCAAAAATCATCTCGTTATCAAAGCGCTAACCCCTCGCTATAAAACCTGTATACTTTCCCAGAAAATAGCATATAAACATATGTATATCGTTATATTCTCAAATCATAATTCAAAATCAATATTCTGAAAGTATGCCATGCCTAATGCATCAATAACATAATGAAGATATGCAAATATATCAGGTGAAATAATAAATCAACCGGAGACCCTGCAGTGGTCATGTACGGCTAATCATATAGCTCAATACCTATGCCTGCACACGAGTCGGAACCATTGAGTGGTCTGTACGACAGGACTTGGTGTAATAATACACTCTAGTGCTATACTCATCAAAACGGCCGTGCGAATAATCGCAAGTCACCTACGAGTTGAAACCACAGAAGTGGTCTGTACGACAGGACTTACACCTACTTGGATCCAAGGGAGCGTGCGGTGCGGGAGGTGAATATCAATACATGCACTAACACCGGTGGTGCAGGTTATGAGCTCTCAACACAATTCACATCATCAACACAATATAACTCACCTGATACTTACCTGTGCGTCCACAGCACCATTTCATACATATGCATCATATATCAAAACATACATTTCCTATCAATTCTATGCATGGCATTTTAACGCATACTTTCATTTAAATTCGATTTCTGGGGAAATCAGTAAGTATATAGGTATATAAAGAAACAACTGCCCACTCACAGATATGTAGCCGGATCGTAACCCCCGTGCCTAGCTTGGTTACACTCGTCCTTCGAATAGGCCTCACCTATATGCGTAATAACCGAATAAACGTTATTTAACGCACATATTCAACAATAGGTAATAACTTCTCATACGTTGCTCAAATAGGGTGTTTGAATATACCAACGTGATCTACACAACCTCACGAACATCCCCATATTTTTAGAAAAATTTTCTGACCACTCACGCGCCGCCACGCGCCGGCGAACGCACGGACCTACGCGCCCCCACGCGCGGCCACGTGCCAAACACACTGACGGCGTTAGTTAACGCCGTCAGAAATATTTCGGGAATATTCTGTTAACTCCTAACTGTTACCGTTAAATCTAACTAACGGCATTGGAATATTCCGTCCAACTGACGGAATATTCCGTCTTCGTCTACCTCTGGACTCCGGTGACCGTCGTCGTCGCCGGAAAACTGAGAAAATTTCTAATCGTCTAATCTCACTCATTTTTCAACCATTTTCTTCGAAATTTGTACCAAACGAAAGCTTAGAGTGAGGAGAATGATGTTATACCTATTTGAAGCTTCAAATCTCACGAAATCATGTCGGAGCAAGCTCGAAAATCTGGCGACCTCTGCAACCCCTCGTATCTGGGTTTTCCGACATCTAATTTTTACCAACGATGCACTCCGAGCATCGAGATGAGGTCCTTAAACTTCCTATGGTCCTGAAAATCGAAGAAACTCACGGGTTTAAAAGTTGGTGAACAGTGCCACCCTCGGAGGTTCGATTTCCGTGGTTTTCTTATGTTCAAACTTAACCAAAACTCGACCAAAACACTTAGGAGGAAGAGAGAATACCTTTAGGAGCCTTGAAATGGTTTGAAACCTTGACGATCACCTCGGTGGTACTGTACCTCGACGGACCTCTCGGGTCCTAGGGTTTTTCTATGGTTTCACGGCTAAAAACACTATAGTTGTGCTCGTGGACCCTCAAGGATCCCAAATATGGCCTCTGGAAGTTCGATCTGAGAGAAATGGGGGGTTTTGATGTTGACTGTACCAAGAAGGAAGAGAGGGAGAGTGTTTCCGAGAGAGAGAGTGTACGGGAGAGAAGAGAGAGAAAGGATATGGGTGTGTGTGTGTGGTCCAAAGCCACTAATCAAAAACTAAGAAAAACTTAGTTTTAATTTGGTTCACTACTCTAAGATAATTAGCCCAAAAATATCTCACACACATTATTTAACGTCCGAGGGCAATTTCGCTATTTCACGACAACGGGAATAATTTTTCGGAACGGGCTGTGACAGTAATACATGCTGATCCAGTTTTGCTTTTGGTCAGCTATGTGATCTATTAGATTAGTTAATATGTCTTCCTGTTTTGTAGCTGACAATAACGTGAATAAGCTATATTTTGATATTGTGTGTTATAGGTTAAGAAAATGTGTACAGACATAGCATTCATCATTGACTCGCTGCTGGGTTCAAGTACTGTAGAAGTGCAGGTTAATCTTCTTTCTTCTCTTTGGTATTTTAATATAGCATGTCCTAATATTTTTTATGGAGTAACAACCAAATTTTGCGGTCTATTGTTTGCTTGCATGGAATCTCTCTTTCTCTAATTTATATTCTTGTAGTATCCAACTTTTTCTTCCCTTCTCTTCGTCCCTCTTCCAACCTTCAGTGGCATAGTTAATAAAACTTAAGTATATTCATAGTCAGTCTGATTTCTCTGACCTGCATAAATTGTTTAAGTTCTCTTCTCCTACGTTAACAGGCTAGATATAATGTCTTTGCTGAAAAATCTTCCTTTACTGGTTTTCCTGTTCAACAACCTTTTAGGTTTGCGTATGTTTCACTTTGCTTGATTTCAGATTTTTGTTTTGTGTTTTAATTTGTGTTCTTATTATACTTCTTGGTTCTCTTTTTCCTGTCTATATTTATGCCTATGAAGATGTGTAGGAGAGGAATGTCATTATATTCATAAGAAAATAATTGATATGATGTATTTAGATGCAAATCAGTATTAAGATTGGATCTTAAAATCTGAACAGATGGTCATTTGAAAGCTTCGCCGTCATTCATGTCTTGATACATTAACAATTTCATTTGATGGATATGTTATGTTTAGTAACCCCACGGTAGGTTAGAGAATACTCTCCCTATATATCAAAGAATTATTACGGTTTTGTAACAAAAAAAAAAAGGATTGATGTGGAGTTTGAATTGGTATGTTATTACCTTTGTACTAATAATTTCTTATTGTAAATTTGTAAGTCTGCTTTTTATTTCTTCCTAGTTTGTGCCTTTCTATTGTTTGAGATGCTGCATTTGACTTTGATTGGTCACTTGTGTTACAGCATTGTAAATTATTCAGAGAAATTGGGAAATATGTTGACAAGTTATGAATGTTTTTGAAATGCGTTGCATCTTTTTTTTTTCTGACATGCACTTGAGTTGTTTCGTCTTTGTAGGCTAACAAGATACGAAGACGTGATGAGTGGTCAAAGTGGATTGCAGATTCTGTAGACTCAATGTTAACATCCAAGCCGCAAACTGCCATGGTTCAAGTTGAAGATAGATATATCAATGCTCCTGAGAATAGTGCGAGCAATGATAGAAGGAAAGCTTTCGAAGAAAAGGTTGAAGTTTTATCAGATGGAAAAAAATTGATGTCATGCATGCCATCAACCACCATACCTGGCACTGATGATGTTCAAGTTGATGGTCGATCACTAGCATCTGCTGATTATAATACTGCTTTAAGTGCAAAGTTGACTTCCAAATCAAATTGCAAGTCCTCAGACCCCAAAATGGATCATTACTCTGACCGCCCATACCACTCAGAGGGAATTGAACTGTAAGATATGATGATGATGGGGCTGAAGGCATGCCTTCAGATATGGATATGAAGAAACTTGCAACGTCTAATGATTTTGCAAACACATTTATGCTGGATGAAGAGCTAGAGCTTGAGCAGAAAATAATAAAGGATGATCGTTCTCCTATTAGAAGGTATTAAACTTTTTTTTTTTTTGTTTTTTTTTGCATTTGATTGATGCACTTCCAATGTCTTTCTAGTTTCCTTTATCTCTTGACACTTTACAGTGTCAACAAACCAAAAACAGCATCTCTATCTCTATTCAAACCCTTACTCCACCCTTTGGGCTGTAGTGCAAAAAGTCACCCGTACCCATGAGAACTATAAGCACTATGGATTTGGGCCCCCAATAGATTTCGTGGGGTACTTAGTGATGAAGAAATAACCCAACATTGGTTAAATATGATTTGAGGTAATAGGAAATCTACCTGATTGAATGCAAATATCATCTCAATTGTTCCGTACTTCCAAGTAGGTCTAAACTCATATTGTAAAGCCAGATTGAGAAAGGGGCACCAATCACCATGTTATTTTTTTCTTCCCAGTTTTGGGAAATGGGTTGTGCTTCGCCTCATCAGGCCGCGCCTAGGCGTCCTTTGAGGCTGGGCGTGAGGGTTGCTGCCTCTGTTTTGAGTGAGTGGGTGGAAGGCGTCGCCGGAGCCACCTAGGGGCGCCTCAGGGGTTTTTTTTTTTTTTACTCCCAAACCCAAATTTTGGGTAGGTTTTAACTGCCTCATACCTCTTCCTTGCACTATCGTTTCTCTGCCTTTTTTTTTCTGATATTTTTTTTTTTATATAATGGATTTGTGTGCTATCTGCCTGCATTGTTATATATGTGCTCATTGTTCTTTTCATCCTCTATTATATATATATATATAATATATGTATATATATGTGTGTGTGTATATTTATAATATATGTGTATGCTCAGGGTGATTATTGATTAATAATTTTTTTTTTAATATAATATATGTGTACACTCAAGTGTATATATTAAAAAATTTAAGTCCCGCAAGGCTTTGCCTCACGCCTCATGCCTAGGCCGGACTATCCCTCGGATGCCTCGCCCACGCCTCACACTTTTAATACATTGGGTGAGATTCATTTTCACAGTAGGTGGCATTTTTTTAGTAGTGTTTTAATTGTATTTTGAAAAATTGTGTGTTGGAAGCCTTGTGATCTGTAGTCACGTGGCTCTGTGCCAGTGCTCATATATTTCCCTCGCTTATTTCTTTCTTTCTTTGTTGGTGGACTAAAACTGGTCGTTGAACTTGAGCTTTCTCTTTAAATTGGAGGCTAAGAATTCGGGCTTATCCTGACTAGGCATTCTTGCTTCAGTAGCGTTACAATACTATGTCATGCGGTTGAATATGCATGTGAGCTTACTACTTGTTGTATGTTTTCATATGACAGTGTTGGCCCAAGGATTGACGATGAAGATGATGAGATTCTAGTCAATGATCAGGACGTACAGAGACTTGTAATTGTCACCCAGGTATGCCACTAAGTAACAAAAAGTGTCTTGAAACTATGTTTTTAGCATGGAAAGGTCCTTTGATATTTTTATACTTTTCTTTGATTAGTTTTTTTCAGTTAAATGAGACTTTAATTTCATGTCTGTAGCATTTTGATAAGTAGTCATTTCTTTGTTTTGTGCAGAATAGTAGAGTAGGTAAAGGATCAAAACGTGATGATAAAGAATCAAAAACCATTTCCAATGAGCTAGCGTCTGCTATAAACGATGGGCTTTACTTCTATGAGCAGGTTGGGAATATTCCTATGGAGTTTGTTAATTACTATACTGCACTAACCTGGCTCCTAACATATATTCAATTAGCAGGAACTGAAAACCAAGCGACCAAACCATAAAAAGAACAGCACCAGCCATGAAATAGAGATGCAAACTCAAGATTTTCAAGCGTTTCCAAAGGCTTTTCAAAATTAAAGACCAGCGAAATATCTGGCAGTAGTAATGGCATTGAAGAGTCTGGAAGTGCTAATTCACGGAAGAAGCAAAATAGACTCTCCCAAAATCAGCAGCCATCCCATAGACAGCGATTCTTCTCAAGCAACTTCAAAAATTATGGAACTGGTCGGAACAATCTAGGAATCATATCAGAAAGTCCACCAAGTGACTCTGTTGGCTTTTTCTTTAGTTCCACGCCTCCTGAAACTCATGGGTTAGTTGAAATGGATGGAATTTGGTTTTGGATTTGTTTCTTCAGCAGAGCAATTCTTTCTAGTGATTTAGAAGTTTGTCGTTCTTGCTTTTGGGATGAGTAATTGTAATTAATAAAACTTAGAATCAAGGGCAATAACTGCAATACTAAGCTAATGTGATGTCTAAGCATATTAGCTCTTATCATTCCAAGAAGCTAATCCAAATATAAATTTTTCATTTTACAGACCAAGATCTTCAAAATTGAGTGTTTCCCCTCATGGGTTTCTCTCAGGCAGTAGTCCACCGGTGGGTTCTGTGCCAAAGTCATTTCCACCGTTTCAGCACCCAAGTCATCAGCTTCTGGAAGAAAATGGTTTTAAACAGCAGAAGTAAGGGATGTAATTTTGATACTCTTGTGCATGTGTGATAGGTAGAGAGAGAGAGATAGAGATAGAGATATATTGATATGTGTTTGTGTACATATATATATATATATATATATATAGAGAGAGAGAGAGAGAGAGAGAGAGAGAGAGAGAGAGAGAGAGAGAGAGAGAGAGAGAGAGAGAGAGAGTAATTTTGTTTACCCACATGGCTGCCCTTCCTGTTAGGTACCTCAAGTATCATAACCGGTGCCTAAATGACAGGAAGAAGTTGGGAATTGGTTGCAGTGAGGTGGTCTTTTATCTGAACTCCCAGTGTCATATTAATTGCATTTTTTTTCCATGGGTTGAAAAGCTTTAATTTGTGATCAAATTGCCTGATTTTAATTTCCTTTTCTTATGAACTTAATCCCACAGTTTTATATCTTTATCCTCCGTTCTTGAATGATTTTCTAAATTGATTTATTGAATATACTCATCGAAATTTGGAACCCACATCCACTTAATTGTTGCATATTTATGCTTGTATGAGTATGTGACAAGTGTTTCTATTTGCAATTATATATTAGGCAGTTAAAATAAATATACAGTATTAAGCCCCAGTTTGGGGTTGAGGTGATTTTAAAAAAAGCTGCTATGAAAAAAAGCTGTGACAGTTTTTGGTGTTTGGTAAACATTCAGCTTCAGCTTTTTTTCACAGTTTTGGGTGAAAAAAAGTCAAAAACAAGAAGCTGCAAAACCCAGCTTTGAAAAACCGGCTTTTTTTCACATCTGTTTTACATAAAAGTTCACCAAACACTATAATACTACTTTTTTTTTTCAAAAGCACTTTTACAAAAAAGTTTACCAAACACTCTGCTGCTTTATTTCACAGCTGCTTATTCTCACAGCACAGCAGAAGCAGCTTTTTTTCAAAGCACAGCAATACCAAACCAGCCCTAAATATGGTGGATAAAGTTCTGAACTTGTGGGGTTCGTATTTTATCTATAGTGCTTTATATTTGTAGTATCAGAAACTGATGACTTTTTGCATCACATTTGGATGCACTAGATTTGTTGGTCCATGCCCAAGTATACAAATGGGACTTTTATGTCTCTTCGTTAAGCCATTTTGTCTAACATAAAATTATCCGGTTTTTATGCATCGTCTTTTTTCAATGTCCATATAAAAAATTCCAGTTTCATGATTCGCAGTTATTTACAGTGAAATGTGTGCCTTGTTACTTCCCATGCAGGAAATGAATACTGTGTATAGATTTTGGTCTTATTTTCTAAGAAACATGTTCAACTCTTCAATGTATGATGAGTTCCGAAATTATGCACTTGAAGATGCTGCTGCCGGTTATAATTATGGAGTACAGTGCCTCTTCAGGTTCTATAGGTCCATTTTAGTCATATTTGCAATCCCCTCTTGAATTTTCAGATTTACTTGTGTTTTCAGTTATATAATACTAATGTGTGTGTGTGGGCGGGCGCGCGTGTGCGTATTCTTGTTTCAGTTATGGTTTGGAGAAGGATTTTAGAGAGGACTTGTACAAGGACTTTGAACAGCTCACTCCTGACTTTTACCATATGTGAGATCAATACTGTCCGGGTTTTACCATCCTCGACTACAATACGAGAATTCGATATACCATATTGAAGCAATCTATGAGGTAGTATGGATGTCACCAGGGCCTGTCGGATTAGAATTTATTACTTAAAGCCTTATGTAGGTATTTTGCAGAAATTGGCAATGATACAAAAGAATACGACCTTAAGTTTGGAGGATATACGGAAGGCCCACGTTCACCTATATGTATGATAAGTTCATTTAACAAAGCTAAACTAAATTATGAATACTAAATGATATTTATTCTCGTTTAGAGGTCACGGAGTAGAAGATGTTTATTAGGTAACTTTCATATATCACTTGGTTGAACTGAATACTGTTTTGAGTTTTAGACAATCTGGTAGTAATCCTCATGTCATCCAATCTTTGCATGTAAATGGCTTTGTATAAACTTGGAATTCCTTGTGCATGTTGCAGGGCTTTCCATCATTATCGTCAACAAGGGGATCAGAAAGAGCCTCTAATGAAACATCCGGAATTGGATCGGTTGCTCAGGGAAGTATACTGTCGCTTGGAGGACTTCCGTGCCAAAGAGAGAGCCACTGCCATGAAAGAGAGGAGTCATTAGTAGCCAGTAGTTACTAGTAAGTAATGCCTATAATCTATCCAATTCTGTCAGTCAGTCAGTTTGCAGCTTCTGCTTTGGAGGCAAAGAAAGGAGACGATTTCTGTACATTGTGTTAAATGGGTTTTACGCCTTGTGAGGGAGGGCCGCCGGCTGCTCAGTTTTTTGCTCAGGGTTTTTCTGGCTCCTGGCTCTATCTTTTATTGGAGTTATCTGCAAGCCTGAGAAGGGTGCCTCTGTTTTTTTCTCAGTCATTTCTGTCCTCTGGATTGCAACTTGTACATAGGAAAGAACAATTTTGTATAGAAAAATACAAGAGAGATGAAAAAAGAAACCCATAAGAAACGTAAGTTGTGGTTAAGACTTTGGGAAAATTGACCAATAAGAGACTAAAATTGAATTTTGCTTTTGTCCCCTGCATCTTATAATTTATTTATTTTTTATTGTTATCTGATTTTCTTCATATATTTGTGACCCTGTGCAATTCAAAGTTTTTCTATTTTTTTTATTTAGTGGGTATGTTTTTGTCGGGGAGAAAGGGGGCGCTGAGGAATTCTTCGTGCGTTCAAGAGGGAGAAAGAGGGAGGTGGTGTGAGGAATCGATTTCAATTAGATTGAAGCTCTGTTTCAATGGTGACCCATTAATCCTATACCTTGAAAAAAAAATTTGTTCACTGGGTGGTGTGTTTTTGGCGGAGGGGGAGGGAGAGATTAGGGTTGCATTCGCAGGGAAACAGAGGCAGAGAAAGGGAGCTGGTGAAGGGTGTGAGCACTTGATTTCAGGTTGGTTGAAGTTCTGCCTGGATTGGAGTTCACAAGGGTGGTTTGTCCAGAACCTCTGAAGAAATCCAGATTGCGATGGTGAGTTTTGTGCCGTTAGTTAACCCATTTTCATTCCATTTGGGTTTTTGATGATGGAGATTGACGAAGGCGGAGTACTTGGCAATTTCTTTTAGGCGGATGCTAAGTCACGACGTGATTATGGTCATTTTGATGACGTGATTATATTTGACACCACATTCAACACCAATGTATACAGGATGTTACCAAAGAACACACAGAGGCGACACCAAATGCTGTTGTCGGTGATGTTACCGAGAAAAATGAAAATGCTGATCGTGTGCCTAATTTGCAGCCAACCCAAAAGAGTAACACTCATGTGACCGCTAGAAATTCGAGAGTGATAGACGCTTTTTACAAATATATGCTCAATGACCCATCAAACATAAGTGAAAAGTAATTCGTGGTCCCTTTTTTTATACAAGATGTGTCACGTTTGAAGGGGGATGAACTATTCTTCTGTTGTGGCCATAGTTGGTTGTACGTTCCTGATTATATGATTGCTAGTTGGGCATTGACAATTTGAATAGATCAGTACATACTATGTCTTCTATTCAGAGGGTGACTGGTCTCGAGTATTGATATAGACATGAATAAGCTATCAACCAAACAATGTGATCAAAAGTATTGATATGGAGAATGATCGTATTGCATTGTATCCCAAATTGAACAGGTTCTCCACATCTTCTGCTTATCTTGAATAGTTATGACATACTACTAGGTATCACTCATGACTTATGGAAACTCTAAAGATTAGCAATCACTTATCTTCATTAAAAGGGAAATTGAAAATAAGATTCAATTCATAATCGATTAGCAATAGTTAGTACACCATGTAAAATAGAGATGGAAAATATAGGAAAATTGAACAAGAACAATTAAATGGTTTAATTGTTTATAAAGAATTAACTAAATGCTCATCAATCAAAACGAATAAATTCGAACTGTCTTAAGTCAAAACAGTTCATTGACATAGATAACTTTCACGCAAACCGAATAGAATCAACTTTATGGTATCTTTATTCTTTACATTGTTTATCAAGGCAGAACGGAAAAGGTTAACTTTATGGAAAAAGAAAAAGGAGGGGAAGGGAAAGCGGCAGAGTCAGTGTTGGACAGAGTGGGGTCCCTACTCATCGCTTGCCTTTTGCAGTTGCATGCTTCCAATCCTTCGCCATCTCATACGTTGGTCGCTCTCTCTCTCTCTCTCTCTCTCTCTCTCTAAATTCTTAAGTTCTTTGATTGTTGGTTGATTTGTGAGGTTGATATTGGGGTTCGTTCGTTTGGTGTTTATATTCTAATCTAATCGTCTGTCTGTGTGTTGTTCAAACTGCAGAGTCTCCGGCTCCGATTGTGTTTTGATAACTTGCAGGAATCAATCAATCAGGGCCCTTGAATTACAAGAATTTGATCTGCTTTGCTGCAAAAATTCAATCACTCAACTTGAGAAAAACAACAAACAAGCAGGGTCAGTGACTTACTTGCAGACTAATACAGTTTGTTAATTTGCTTTAGCAAATTCAGTTTTTCTTTGTTAATTTGCTTTAACAAATTCAGTTTTTCTTTTTGTTATTTGATCCCTGATATGATTTTGTGTATTTCTTGTTGATTCTGTTGATCCCTGATAAGATTTTGTGTTTCTGCTCGTTGGGGTTGCCATCTGGAATTTTCTTCTTGAATATTTTATTTTATTTTTTTATTTTTGAACAAACGCTATTATTTACGATAGGAGGAGGAGGTGGGCTAAGCCTCACAATGGGCTAAGCCTCACAGTGGACTAGCAATAATGTGGTTCAAATTCGCCTTTGGCGAGAATCTGACCTTTCACTTACAAGTGAAGAGGAATACCATTAGACTGAAGTTCTAAGCGGCTCTTCTCGAACATCTTTAACTTGTGATTAATAATAAAGTCACCAGATTTTTGTTTTTCTAGCAATTAGATTTGCCTCTTGTGTTGTGACCCTCTTTCATTTGTATGATTTGTTACGAGTTCTGCAATTAGTTTGTTTGTTTTTATGTCTCTCATTTAAAGTCTAATGATATTGATTTCTTGTAGAATATTTACCATCGCACTTGTTTCTCGTTGTTTAACATGTCTATTAAATTCAGTTTCAGGAAGAATCTTATGTCCGGATATGTACTTGAGGGATATTAGGCCAGATTTTTAGATATGGGAGCCTCAAACTCTAAAATAGAAGAAGATAAGGCCCTGCAGCTATGTCGAGAAAGGAAGAAGTTTGTTAAACTGGCACTTGACGGCAGATGCTCGCTAGCAGCAGCTCATTTTATGTATATTCAATCACTAAAGAATACTGGAACAGCTCTTAGGAAATTTGTCGATCTTGGGGCTCCCGTTGAGTCTTCCTTGTACACTTCCACTAGTGCAACGCCAGAGCTTATTGTTCAAACTGGCAAGAGTCTTTCTCAATTCTCTTTTTCTTCTCCATCTGTATCACAACGTATAGATGCAGTTGAAACCTTTTCTCCATCTCCCTCTCCTCCAAATTCTACTCGATTTCAGGCAAATCATATGAAATTCAGGGGCAGCTTTTCTAAAACAGTTGAAGAAAAATCTCCTATTCCCCTTACTGCAACAGTAACCTCCTCGAGCACCCCACAGAATACCACACCTCGATCTGCTGGAAAACCTGAAACGTCACCAATTGAAGCTTCTTCACTCCCACCTCAAACTCCACCATGGGATTACTTTGATTTTTTCCATCCAATTGACCATCAATTTTCTTTTCAAGAGGGGAAGGGAATGAACCAGGGGTTTGAAAATAACGATGATATGAGACAGCTTAGGGAAGAGGAGGTAATTCCTGATATGGAAGATGAAGAAGAAAAGACTTCTTTTCATGGAAAGGAAGAATCTCAGGATTCTGAAGATGAATTCGATGAGCCTGCTACAAATACCCTTGTTCGAAGTTTTGAAAATCTTAATAGAGTACAGGATCACGTTGAAGCTAGTGCTTCACCTACAATGCCTTCTGCAGGAAGTGTAACTTTAGAATCTGAGTTATTGAATGGGGAGAAAAATAACTCACCTGTTTTTTCACCTTTGAGAGCCACATCCTCACCAGTTGCATTTGAAACTGACTCAACTAAAATAACAGTTAAAGAAGATTGCATTGAAAGTAAGGCTGCCCCAAAAGATTTTTTTTCAAACATGAAAGATATTGAAATTCTCTTTATAAGAGCTTTCGAGTCTGGCAAAGAAATTCCTAGAATGCTTGAAGCAAATAAGTTGCATTTCCGTCCAATTTTCCCGGAAAAAGAAAGTAAGATCTCTCCCTCCCTCTCTCTCTCTCACTCATTTTATGAAAAACACTTTAAGTATGTTTTAGTTATCCAAGGATGACTAGTGGCACTGCTTTATGCTGTGAGTAAGGTACAATACAATCAACAGTTTCTGGGATGTAATGAAGACTGCAGTATTTAAATCATGGGACATATAAAATTGAAAAAGGAAATGGATATTCTAAAATGTTTTGAGTTAATTTCATGTTATTATAGACCATTAGAAATCTGTTTTCTTTTGATAGTCTGAAGATATGAACACTAGGATTCCTACTGTAGCAGGTGGATCAATTTCATCTAAATTCTTGAAGGGTTGTTTCTCCTGTGGTGAAGACCCAAGTCAAGTTCAGGAAGGTAGGCCTCCTGGTCTGTAAACTTTTTATTTGAATTTTTAATGTCATAGATGCATGACAGACACATTGGTTTCAAACCTTCATGGTCTAGTGCAAAAAATGCTATTATGGGGTTTCTGTTAGTTTTTCAAATCAGTACGGCTGCTGTATACACTATGGATGTTAGATGTTTTTTTGTTGATATCCTACGTGTATAGGGTTTGATGTCTGTCCTTTTTCTCCAAAGGTTGTTGTATCGTCCAATGCAAAGATGCCATTGTGTAATTACTTTAATGTACACTGCGATTGATGTCTGTCTTTTTTTTTTTTTCTATTAAAAATTAGAAATATGTGGAATCCTTGTCTACGTGATCAAAATCAATTTTAGCCAACTTCATGTGAAAGCATTTCACTTTCACTTCTATTTGAGCGTTATGATTCAATGTAATGATAATGTACATGACTAGTTTATCCAGGTTTATACTTGGATCATATTTGTCAAGTCTAGAAACTGGGCATTGCACAAGTTGGCGATACTTCTCAGGAAAAACTAGTAGTGCACAACCAAAAACTGGGAAAAACCAGTATTGTACTACCATAAACTGTTATGGCATGGTTAGTTACATTAATGACGAGTCAACCACCAAAAGATTTATATAACAAGAAGGTCTTAGGGAAGTTAAAATTTAGTTCCCGAAATGTTTGAGTGTGTGGCAACATGCTAGAACAAAAGTTGTATTTAGAAGAATATAACTGCAATCATTATAATTTCTTAATACTCTTTCCCAATACTATTCTTAATGGCAACTAGTCTTTTAGAGTTGAGGAGGAGGTCGATCTTCTGTGAGATAGAATTCGTTTTGTCAGCCAGTATCTTTAGAGTTTAGGAATAGTTCTTTTCAGGCTATATTTATTATTGGACTTGTAATAACCCTTGTCTAAAATAACCTGGGCTCAGCCCATTTGTGTTATAATTTAAGGCTTTTTTTTGTCTAGGCCCAAACCCGGACCCAACGCGTCACTTCCTTTTTCCCGTGAACCCATCTTCTTCCTCACTTTTTTCTGCATCCATTTCCATGACATTTCTTTCCCTCTCCGACGCCGAGAAGAAGCCACCAACACCCACATCAATTTCTGACCAAATCAAACCCAAAATTTACATATTTGGAATCCATGTGAAGCAAGAAATCCAGCTATGGCCTTGCATGTGCCATTAGTGCACAGTATGATATTCTGCCATTGAAGCCGTGAGCTTCAAAGCTCAAAAACTCGAACCCAGGTGAGTCTCGAGCTCTTCTTTCAAACTTCTGGGTTATTCTTGCCGTTTTTGACCTGTGATGACGATTTCATGTGAAAAACTCGAGGGTTTTACCCTCTGTCGAAACTGGTTATATTGAAGTCGATTCCGATGACGAACTCCGGCGAAATGCCATCGAGTTCTGAGTTGGTGGGTATCTTAGTGCATCTGATCTCTTCCTATTTGTCTATGTGATAATTGGGAAGAGGTTTGAATCCCTTATTCGAGTCCTAACCTTTGCATGCACCTCAATCTCTATTTTTTTTCCAGTTCACGGCAAGTGTAAAAAGGAACGAACTCCGACGAATTGTTGCTGAGGATGCACGGATCCCTTTGATTTCGAACCCAGGTAATTATTTACCTGTTGTTCTGTTTGGACAGTGTTGTTGTGCTCTGTATATGTGTGTTGTTTGTGAGTGCGGTGTGTGTGTATGTATGCAGTGCTGTGTGTGTGTATGGGTATGTAGTAAGGTGTGTGTGTGATGTGCATGAGTGTATGTATGTGTGTGCTGCTGTGTGCATATATGTGGATGCTGGCGTGAATGTTTGTGGGTGTGCTGGTGTGCATGTGTGGGTGTAGACCCGTGTGTGAGTGTGGTGTGAATGTACCGTGTGTGTGTATGTGAAGTGCCATGTGTGGGTATGTGCAGGTGTATGTATATTGTGCAGTGACGTGTGAGTGTGTGTTTGTGTTATGTGGGTGTGTTGGTGGTGTAGCCCAAATCAAACACCTATTACCCTAAATCCTTTTTAACCCAAAAACCCATTAGGACCCAACCTACCATCCAACCCAAATCCCTTATTTTATTTAATTCAAGCCCAAATCCTTTTTATTTATTTATTACCTTTCCGTGCTTAGGTGAAATTACTAGTGGGGAACTTCTTAATTCGCTACCGCACAACTCAACTGCTACAGAGTATCTGTGAGTGGACCCCTTCTAAAATTACATGATTTTATAGTCTAATTGCATAAATGAATAGCATGCCTTACGAGTTTTATGATTTGATTTATGAGAAGCATGTTTATTGAATATGTTGATTTTCGTCTCGTGTTTTTGGTGAGGAATTAATTGTTAGCCTATATTGAACTATATTTTGATATATCGTATTTTCTATAAAAACCATGAACTGGTAAACTATCTGATGGATGACGATAGGATGCTAGAACATGTTTTCGAAACCCCTATTTATAGTATAGACGATGAACGACTTTTATACTATGAAGTGGTTATTTATGAGAGACGTAACTATTTGTGCGTACTTAGCGCACACTATGCCGCCTGGGGCGAGGATCTGGTGTTGGCATTTAGGCCGGGAGAAATAATCCCTAGCTATGGGTTGAGGGACACGGAGCAGGCATTGGGCCGGGAGTTGGTAATCTCTGGCTACGGGCGCAGAGACCACGGTGCTGGCATAGGGCCGGGAGCTATATTTATTCAGTGATCTTACTAGCAGCACACCACGCTTACGAGACGATACACGCGATGATTCATATGATGTTTTTCCGCGTTATATCTGTTGAGACGTTTTATGGCATGCTAGAGTTTCAGAAAAACCTATCATTTATTATGCTAGTAGTTTTCATTATATAACTGTGGGGGTTAGTATGTTGATAACTGTTTTATTATTATTGTATATATAAACTTGGTCCACTCACCTTTGTTTTGCGCCCCCATTCAGGTCTTAGAAACGAGGACTACGACGCAACATACGAGGCATTCCCCTACCAGTAGCGGTTTATCAGTCACTTGTGTGACATCTTGTAATAGTCTTTCCTTTTTGAAATCTTTAAATTAGAACATGCTCTGCGCACTCTAACTACTTTCTTAAACACTGTTTAATTGCTTTGGTTTTCTGACGATTTATTTAAGCATATTTTCTTCTAATCATTATTCTTGTATTCAATAAATGGCTTCGTCACCCTTGGGTGTCGGCCAGAACGTGCCTATCCTGATATTCGGAGAATATCGGGGTCGGGTCGTGTCAGATTGGTATCAGAGCATGGTTAGGGTTTCTTTCCACCAATTTGGTAAATTTCAGTTTTTCTAAATCTTGTTGTCTTTGTCAGAATTATGGCTAATCCTGGTGGGAATGTGCCTCGACGACCTCGTTCTTCTATAATGGGGGGAATCCAGCAGTTTACCACTGCATTAATGAATGCTCTTCTGGGTCATAGGCCAAATCAGACGTATTTAGAAATCGCTAGAAGTCATGGAGTTTCGGAGTTGACATCTGTGGGAAATTGTGAGGAGGCTGAACAATGGTTAGAGAAAATGGAAGATACTCTGGAGGCTATGAAGTGTCCACTAAATGAGTGGGCAAACACAGCAGGGTATTTTATTCAGGGTGATGCTAGGAGTTGGTGGAAATCAACAAAAGAATCTCGTCCACCTGGTTCTTGGATGACGTGGGCTGCCTTCAGGAAATGTTTTATTGCTTACTTTCTAAGCCCCAGCTACAGATTGAGGAAGAGGCAGGAGTATTTAGAGTTCAGACAGGGTGATCTCAACATCACAGAATTTGACAGTACTTTCAGGCGTTTGGCTAGGCATCATGATGAGACTTATGATAATCTGCAAGCACAGATGGATCAGGCGATGCTTGCATTGAACCAGGAGTACCGTACACTGGTAGCTGCTCAGAGACCCAAAACTTATGAAGAAGTAATCGAGATAAGTCTGAGTATAGAACAGTCTAAGTGGGATACAGAGATGCAGGAGCAACCTCAAATTTGGAGCCAGCCCCAGAGACAGAATAGACAGTGGAATCAGAATCAGAGAAGTCGGAATTTTCGATCACGGAGTACCCGAGAATCAGTGGGGCCCTCCAGTTCTGTGGGTCCCAGACATTAATTTTCTTTTAAACGGCAAGGTCGGGGTTCAGGGTCGTCTAGTGAAGGCTCAAGCAATGAATCAGCGAGACGATCTTTCAGCCATTTTACTCCGGGTTATCCGATTTGTAACCGTTGTGGTTTACGTCATCGAGGAAATTACGGGGTAAATACTGTAGTGTGTCACAGGTGCGGTGGCACTGGCCATTTTGTTCGTGACTGTCTTTCGGCGCCACCATCTAATAATTTTACCTCTGGTTCAGGCTACAGTGGATATCAGACCGTTCGGAATCTTGGTGGTCGACAGAGCTATGACGGTAGTGGTAGTAGTAGTCAGAGTTATGGTAGCAGTATTAATCAGAACTACGGGGGTAACAGAGGTTTGCAACTTGGTGGCAGAGGTAGCCAAAAGTTTTAGAAGAAATGACAACTGAAGTATTCAGTCTCCGGCCCAGCAGCAATCTGGAATGTCTTCTGGTAACAGTAATCAGGAGAACAGAGAAGGTCGTGGTTTCAGAGGTCGTGGCGGTCGGAACAGTAATGCAGGGCAACAGGTTCATGGACGTATAAACGCCATGACTCAGCAGGATGCTGATTAGGATCCTCGAGTTATCACCGGTACGCTACTTGTCTGTAATGCTTGGGCTAGAATTTTAATTGATTCGGGTGCTACACAGTCTTTTGTTTCTTCATCTTTTGCTCGGGTTATACCTTCTCAACCTCAGCCATTAGGTTTCGATATGCTGATTCAAATGCCACATGGTGAATTGTTTTGTGCACAATGGCAATATCGGAATTGTCCAATTATTATTGAAGGGGAAAATCTAGAGGTTGATTTAATTCTTTTCCAACTGGCGGAGTTTGACGTCATTCTAGGAATGGATTGGCTATCTAAACACCGTGCAAATGTCGCATGCTGGGAGAAAATTGTGACGTTTAATCGGCCAAGACTTCCGTCAATTACATTTAGGGGTGAGCGACGTGTCCTCCCCAATAGTATCATTTCTGCCATTCAAGCAACTAGGTTGTTGAATAAGGGTTGTGTGGGATTTTTAGCCCATGTAGTTGCAAGGGACGAATCTTCTTTACGTCCAGATGAGGTGCCAGTTGTAAGGAACTTCACTGATGTGTTTCTTGATGATTTACCGGGGTTGCCACCTGCGAGGGAAATTGAGTTCACTATCGATTTACTCCCAGGTACAAACCCTATTTCCTTGGCACCTTATCGAATGGCACCAGCGGAGTTGAGAGAATTGAAGTTCCAACTCCAAGAATTGGTAGACAAAGGTTACATCCAGCCGAGTACATCCCCGTGGGGAGCTCCTGTTATTTTTGTTAGAAAGAAGGATGGATCAATGAGACTCTGTATCGATTATAGACAGTTGAATCAAGTGACGATAAAGAATCGTTACCCTTTGCCTCGAATCGATGATTTGTTTGATCAACTGAAGGGTGCTATAATATTTTCCAAAATTGGTCTTCGATCGGGTTACCAACAATTGAGGATTCGTGAGGATGATGTCCCGAAAACTGCTTTCCGTACGAGGTATGGGCATTATGAATTTCGTGTCATGCCTTTCGGATTGACAAATGCACCTGCAGCATTCATGGATTTGATGAACATAGTCTTTAGACCATATCTGGATCGGTTTGTGATTGTGTTCATTGATGACATTCTAATTTATTCTAGAAGTGTTAATGAGCACATGAAGCATTTGAGACTAGTGCTAGAACAGCTGAGGAACAACCAGCTTTATGCCAAGTTCAATAAGTGCCAGTTTTGGTTAACTCAGGTTGGTTTTCTTGGACATATAGTTTATGCTGAAGGAATTAGTGTGGATCCCCATAAGGTGTCGGCAGTCTCTAATTGGGAACAACCGAAGAATGTCACCGAAGTGAGAAGTTTTCTGGGTTTGGCAGGGTACTATCGACGATTTATTCAGGATTTTTCGGCAATTGCTCTGCCTCTCACTAAGTTAACTCGCAAAGGTGTGAAGTTCGAGTGGGATGAGAATTGTGAAAGAAGTTTTCAGGAACTTAAGCGACGTCTCGCTCAAGCCCCTATTCTTGCTCTTCCAGATGACGGTGGTGAATTTGAGGTGTATACTGATGCTTCTCTATCAGGTTTTGGGTGTGTACTGATGCATCATGGAAAAGTTATCACCTACGCTTCCAGACAACTCAAAACCCATGAAAGAAATTATCCCACTCATGATTTGGAGTTAGGAGCAGTGATTTTTGCTTTGAAGATTTGGAGGCACTACTTATATGGTGAAAAATGCCGTATTTTCACGGATCATAAGAGTCTTAAATATGTGTTCACCAAGAAGGAGCTGAATTTGAGACAGAGGAGGTGGATGAAGCTTATCAGTGACTATGATTGTTCGATTGAGTACCATCCTGGACATGCTAATGCAGTTGCGGATGCTCTTAGTCGGAAACATCATGAGCAGCCTGCATCACTTCAAGCTATACACGTTCCATTATTATTTTCTCTTTAGGGAATTGGTGTCAATTTGGAAGCGGGTGAACGCGGAGCTTGGCTAGCACATTTTCAGGTTAAACCTGTCTTCGTAGATATGGTCAGAGAAGCTCAAGAACTTGATCCGGAGTGTGCTAAATTAAAGGAACAAGTGTTGAATGAGGAGAATGAAAAATTCGTCATCCGTAAGGATGGAGCGTTATTGAAAGGGAACCGGTTGTTTGTACCTAAGGATAATGAAGCTGTTAAAAAGGAAATTCTTGATGAGGCTCATACTTCAGCTTATGCTATGCATCCGGGAAGCACTAAGTTATATCGCACTATTTACCCTTTCTACTATTGGGAAGGAATGAAACGGGATGTAGCTGAGTATGTAAGTAGATGTTTAATTTGTCAGCAGGTTAAAGCGGACAGACAAAGACCTGGAGGATTGATGCAAAATCTTCCTATACCAGTTTGGAAGTGGGAGGATATCACCATGGATTTTGTGTACGGACTGCCGAGAACGCCGACAAGATATGATGGTATTTGGGTAATTGTCGATCGACTCACCAAGACTGCTCATTTCTTACCAGTTCGACAGATCTACTCGTTGGAGAAATTGGCGAAGTTATTTATTGATAATATTGTTCGTCTTCATGGTGTACCCGTCTCCATTGTGTCAGACAGAGATCCCAGATTTACTTCCAGGTTTTGGAAAGCCTTTAATGCCGCTATGCGTACTCAGTTACTGTTCAGCACTGCTTATCATCCGCAAATCGATGGTCAATCTGAGCGGACGATTCAGACTCTAGAGGACATGTTGAGAGTGTCGGTGTTACAGTGGAAAGGTAGCTGGGATAACTATTTGTCGTTGGTTGAGTTTGCCTACAATAATAGTTATCACTCGAGTATTGGTATGGCACCTTTTGAAGCACTCTACGGGAAGACGTGTAGGACGCCTTTATGTTGGACAGAGGCAGGAGAAAGGTCATTAGTGGGACCAGAGATTGTGGATACCACCAATGCTAATATCCAACTGATTAAGGCGAATTTGAAAGCAGCACAAGACCGACAGAAAAGCATTGCGGACAAACATTCCAAGGATCGTGAGTATGCAGTGGGCGACTTTGTGTTCTTGAAGTTATCTCCCTGGAAATGTGTTGTTCGATTTGGTAAACGAGGAAAGCTGAGTTCTCGATACATCGGTCCCTATCAGATTTCTGAGAGAATTGATGCAGTTGCTTATAGGTTGGAACTACCACCGGAGTTGTCACTGATCCATAATGTTTTTCATGTTTCCATGCTCCGGAAATACGTACCTGATCCTTCTCATGTTATTCAACCAGAACCTCTGGAAGTGAGTCCAGACTTGAGTTATGTGGAGGAACCTGTGGTGATTGTTGATAGACAAGATAAAGTGTTGAGGAACAAGACCATTCCACTAGTAAAAGTACTTTGGAGGAATCATGCTATCGAGGAAGCAACGTGGGAAACAGAAGAAGAGATGCGAGCTCAGTATCCATTCCTCTTTACTTAAGGTAATTAAATTTTGAGGACGAAATTTTCTTTAAGGGGGGTAGATTGTAATAACCCTTATCTAAAATAACCTGGGCTCAGCCCATTTGTGTTATAATTTAAGGCTTTTTTTTGTCTAGGCCCAAATCCGGACCCAACGCGTCACTTCCTTTTTCCCGTGAACCCATCTTCTTGCTCACTTTTTTCTGCATCCATTTCCGTGACATTTCTTTCCCTCTCCGACGCCGAGAAGAAGCCACCAACACCCACATCAATTTCTGACCAAATCAAACCCAAAATTTACATATTTGGAATCCATGTGAAGCAAGAAATCCAGCTATGGCCTTGCATGTGCCATTAGTGCACAATATGATATTCTGCCATTGAAGCCGTGAGCTTCAAAGCTCAAAAACTCGAACCCAGGTGAGTCTCGAGCTCTTCTTTCAAACTTCTGGGTTATTCTTGCCGTTTTTGACCTGTGATGACGATTTCATGTGAAAAACTCGAGGGTTTTACCCTCTGTCGAAACTGGTTATATTGAAGTCGATTCTGATGACGAACTCCGGCGAAATGCCGTCGAGTTCTGAGTTGGTGGGTATCTTAGTGCATCTGATCTCTTCCTATTTGTCTATGTGATAACTGGGAAGAGGTTTGAATCCCTTATTCGAGTCCTAACCTCTGCATGCACCTCAATCTTTATTTTTTTTCCAGTTCACGGCAAGTGTAAAAAGGAACGAATTCCGGCGAATTGTTGCTGAGGATGCACGGATCCCTTTGATTTCGAACCCAGGTAATTATTTACCTGTTGTTCTGTTTGGACAGTGTTGTTGTGCTCTGTATATGTGTGTTGTTTGTGAGTGCGGTGTGTGTGTATGTATGCAGTGCTCTGTGTGTGTATGGGTATGTAGTAAGGTGTGTGTGTGATGTGCATGAGTGTATGTATGTGTGTGCTGCTGTGTGCATATATGTGGATGCTGGCGTGAATGTTTGTGGGTGTGCTGGTGTGCATGTGTGGGTGTAGACCCGTGTGTGAGTGTGGTGTGAATGTACCGTGTGTGTGTATGTGCAGTGCCATGTATGGGTATGTGCAGGTGTATGTATATTGTGCAGTGACGTGTAAGTGTGTGTTTGTGTTATGTGGGTGTGTTGGTGGTGTAGCCCAAATCAAACACCTATTACCCTAAATCCTTTTTAACCCAAAAACCCATTAGGACCCAACCTACCATCCAACCCAAATCCCTTATTTTATTTAATTCAAGCCCAAATCCTTTTTATTTATTTATTACCTTTCCGTGCTTAGGTGAAATTACTAGTGGGGAACTTCTTAATTCGCTACCGCACAACTCAACTGCTACAAAGTATCTGTGAGTGGACCCCTTCTAAAATTACATGATTTTATAGTCTAATTGCATAAATGAATAGCATGCCTTACGAGTTTTATGATTTGATTTATGAGAAGCATGTTTATTGAATATGTTGATTTTCGTCTCGTGTTTTTGGTGAGGAATTAATTGTTAGCCTATATTGAGCTATATTTTGATATATCGTATTTTCTATAAAAACCATGAACTGGTAAACTATCTGATGGATGACGATAGGATGCTAGAACATGTTTTCGAAACCCCTCTTTATAGTATAGACGATGAACGACTTTTATACTATGAAGTGGTTATTTATGAGAGACGTAACTATTTGTGCGTACCTAGCGCACAGTATGCCGCCTGGGGCGAGGATTTGGTGTTGGCATTTAGGCCGGGAGAAATAATCCCTAGCTATGGGTTGAGGGACACGGAGCAGGCATTGGGCCGGGAGTTGGTAATCTCTGGCTACGGGCGCAGAGACCACGGTGCTGGCATAGGGCCGGGAGCTATATTTATTCAGTGATCTTACTAGCAGCACACCACGCTTACGAGACGATACACGCGATGATTCATATGATGTTTTTCCGCGTTATATCTGTTGAGACGTTTTATGGCATGCTAGAGTTTCAGAAAAACCTATCATTTATTATGCTAGTAGTTTTCATTATATAACTGTGGGGGTTAGTATGTTGATAACTGTTTTATTATTATTGTATATATAAACTTGGTCCACTCACCTTTGTTTTGCGCCCCCATTCAGGTCTTAGAAACGAGGACTACGAAGCAACGTACGAGGCATTCCCCTACCAGTAGCGGTTTATCAGTCACTTGTGTGACATCTTGTAATAGTCTTTCCTTTTTGAAATCTTTAAATTAGAACATGCTCTGCGCACTCTAACTACTTTCTTAAACACTGTTTAATTGCTTTGGTTTTCTGACGATTTATTTAAGCATATTTTCTTCTAATCATTATTCTTGTATTCAATAAATGGCTTCATCACCCTTTGGTGTCGGCCAGCACGTGCCTATCCTGATATTCGGAGAATATTGGGGTCGGGTCGTGTCAGGAGTGCTAGTGTACGTGTGCTGGGATGATCCCCGAAGGAAGGAATTGAATAATAGACGGATCAGATAAATGAAGCTCATTGTGGGGGTATCCCCCAATATTTACATTTTGCAGAAAATATAAGTTAACATCAATATGTTAGTGCATTATCTTTCATTCCTCATTTAGTTTCTTTTGTCACGAATATGTGAAAAATTGGACGAGGAACTTCAGTAGAATTTGTGTGTTTTCATTAGATTTATTTTATCTATATGTACATATATGATTTATCACTGTTGAGAGTGACGCGGTAGGTACACAAAGTACCATTTAGATGTTCAGTGGTTAGAGTTAATTCACATCGTTGTATGATAGGTTTTAAGTTTTAATGTTAGCCTGCCTTTTCATTTGGGTGTCTTGATCTTGGTACCTTGCTTTCTGAACTGATTCTTTTTTTATGTTCGCCAGAGCCTCCTCAAACTTCTGTGAAGTACTTAACTTGGCATAGGACGACATCATCTCGATCCTCTTCATCGAGGAATCCTTTGGGAGCAAACTTAAAAGATGATATGGGTGATCTTACTGGTCACCTCTTTGACAACTTCTGCATGAATTCAGGCAGTCATGCCTCAACCTTGGATAGGCTATATGCGTGGGAGAGGAAGCTTTATGATGAAGTCAAGGTACTACTGATAAATTAGCAGTCGTTATGGTGTTTATAATCATAATCATCATGGTGGAAATTACTCTCTTTTTTTTTGGTGAACCACTATTTTTGCTTCAAATGAACAGAAAATAGATACACTTTGATCTCTAGAAATTTCATTACACGAAATAGTTAAACAAACTCGTTAGTTTAAATTATATTATGGTGTCTATTTTTTGTTGACCTTACTTATGCTTACATATGGTTTTGTTCAACATGAAATAGTTAAACAAACTCATTAGTTTAAATTATATTATGGTGTCTATTTTTTGTTGACCTTACTTATGCTTACATATGGTTTTGTTCAACCTTTTGGGAGGAATTGGATACAGACAGTAACCGCATTTTAATATCATAGAAGCATAAAGTTCAGTTTGATGTTACTGAATCTCATGTTATTATTTGAATTATTGCTGAAAAATGGTGACTTGTATTCTAGCAGCTTGACACTGTTGTAGAAACTGAGCTCAATTTTGAGGCTTCACCTTTGTATTTGTTTTCACGATGCTTATAACATGCCAGTTTCTACCTTTTATTCATTTTGATGGAATCTATACTTGGTTAAAATTTAAAAAACAAGTGAGCACTAAATACCATTAGGTCCATTTTAAATTGACTTCAAACTGTTGAAAATATCAGAAATTTCAGATATATGCAGATAGATGTGGACCTTGTTTGTATGGTTATGTCTGAAACTAAAAAATATATCTCTCACTTTAAAAAACATATTTCGGATATGCAGAGTATATGGGTCATCCCATGTTTTATATGAACTTAAATTCTTATTTTCAGGCCAGTGAGATGGTTAGAAGGGATTATGACTTGAAGTGTAAGATTTTAAGGCAGCTAGAATCAAAAGGAGAGAGTTCTCAAATAACTGATAAAACTAGTGCTGTTGTCAAGGATCTACATTCTAGAATCAGGGTTGCTATTCATAGAATTGACTCAATATCGAAGAGGATTGAGGATTTACGAGACAAAGAGCTCCGGCCTCAACTCGAAGAGTTAATTGAAGGGTATGTATTTGCATGTTCCTTTTTGCTAGTGCTTAATTATTTTTCCTAGAAACTCAGTTTTGGAAACCCATAAAGTCTGAAATGTGGTACCATGCCTAGATGCAGAAAAAAAGCTTTGCGTATTTGTATGTTCATTTTTCTCTTATTTTTTCTTATTTTTTCTTATTTTTATCGTTGTTCGTTAGGACCAGTATGAGTTGTGTTGGAACTTTGATAAAAGTTGCTAAAAACAACGTGATGCATATGTGTTTTGGGCAACAGTGGAATGTAGAACAAGGAAATAATATGATTAATTTTTGTCTTAATCCTATATATTATTGTGTTGCCCTGATGTGAGTATTATGATTTATGAGTGCTTCACTTCTAGGCTCATTTGCTTTGTTCTTTGCTCCAAATTGTAGGTTAAGGCGGATGTGGGAGGTGATGGTTGAATGTCACAAGCTTCAGTTTCACATAATCTCAATAGCTTACAACAACAGCAACACCAAAATCTCCGTACAGTCAGAATCATGTCGTCAGATTACGATCCAGCTTAAAGACGAACTCAGCTCTCTATCATCAAGTTTTATGAAGTGGAATGGTGCTCAAAAGTCCTATTTGCAGTCTATAGATGGATGGCTTTTAAAATGCATCTCTTTTCCACAGAAGTCTTCCAAAAAGAAAAGGAGGCCGTACGAAATCCCCTATAGGAACTATGGCCCTCCAATATATGTCACCTGTGGTGACTGGTTGGAAAAGCTTGGCAGCTTACCTGCCAAAGAAGTGGAAGATTCTATAAAGACTTTAGCAGCTGAAACTTGCCCTTTTTTACCACACCAAGAAAAGAAAGAGAAGGGTGCAGGCCTATCTGATTTAACATCCTGGAAGCATGACAATGGTAGTGATTCTGATGCTAATATGCTAACAGACGAAGTTTCTCAAGACTGGATTTCAGGTTTCGACCATTTCCAAATAAGCTTGGTGGGGTTTTGTGGTAAGTTGAGCAACTTTGCAGAGTCGTCTGTGGAGGCGTATGTAGACCTGCAGAAGGCCATCCATCGTGCTAAGAGCCATTATGAACAGTTTAAAGCTCAATCTTCACTGTGAACGACTGAATGCATGCATAGAAGGGGAAGGAAAATATACGAAGTTCCAACAAACGAGGTTAAAAATGAGGGATTTGGATACAAGTTCAATTGGACATGGCATTTGTATATGAAGAGAGAAATAAGGGGAATTTGGTCACAAGTTTTGTTGAAGCAGAAAATAAGGAAGTTGAATAAAAATTGGTATTTGGGGTGTATGTAGTATATAATGGTGGGGGTGGTGGCTCTTGTAGGTTACAAGTGTAATTACAAAGGCTGGTAGAGATGAAGAGAAATCTTGTTAGTATTTTTATTTCTTGTAGGAAGACTGATAAAGATCCACCCTTATTTCTACCAGGATTTTTAATGAGTTCATCATTATGGATTTCACTTTCCAGGGTGTGCGTGTGCGTGCGTGCGCGTTATATATTATCTTATGATTGGATTTTAGGGCACATTTTTAACAAGTGTTTCAGTCAAAGAGTGTATATAAAAATAAATTTGAAAATTATAATTGTTAGGGTGCCTTATATCCGCCTCCAATTAATACCATGTATGCATTTATTTGTCTTTTATAATTTAATAGGTAGTAATCACTAGGAATTTTGAGATGGTGATTTCTTTCAGAGAAGGAAGAATTCTTAGAGAAAACTACTTGGAGGCACTGGCGGATGCACCAAGGGGCTCGGGGGGTCAGCTAACCCCCCAAACTTCAGGGAACGTTCATGGACATCTTAGGTGCTGACCCTCCAAACTTCAGTGAATGTCCATGGATGACTTGGGTGCTGCCCCTTTAAAGGTTAGAGTTGCCCTTCATATATGCCCTTCAACTGCTTGATAAAATGCATTAGAGAGGTGTTGCCCCTTTACAGTCTAGTCCTAATATTATTTACCTCTGGCTTGTTTGTTGGTTGTGATTACAATTGTTGGCAAAAAAAAAAAGAACCAAGAAAAAAACTATCCAAAAATGCAAAGTAAATGAAATGGTGATCTCGAAGAATAACAAAGCATCATCATTCTTGGACAAACATATTAATGGGATGCAATGATATCAAACATTGTTAGTGTGTTCACGATAAGTGTGTTTCTTTGTTAAGCATTCATATGGGAGCAGCCTTGGAACATGTTAGTTACCCACGCAAATGAGGCATTAACAGGTGTGTACTATGCCTTTCCAAATGACTTCAGGCCTATCAAGACTCGATAAAATGACGATATACATGCTATTTATGCTAAAAAAAATTTGCACGCTACCCGCGCTATTCTTACTAACCCCCCCTAATATTATTTCCTGGATCCACCACTGGAGGCAAGTCAGAGTTGCTAACACACATCGTCCTAGAGCAAACAAGGACAAAAAATCATGTAAATTCCAAGAAGAAAAGTAAGGACAAACATGAGCATCTCCAGAGTCCCCAAGTTGTGAGACCCTGAAATTTTTGTGCATTTTGCCTTCTATTACCTTGCTCCTCAAGAAATAGAATGCTAATAGCCGGATTACTAGGATAGAATATTGAGTATCTCGGAGATTCTTGGAATTATGAGATTGACGTGCATTATAAGTAATCAATCATTCCGAAAAGGAATGTTTTCCTAGATTTACTCTGGAATTTTGTCGGTTAAATATGAATTACTATCCTACTAAGAATTTTATATGATCATTATAAATACATCTAGGGTTCTAGTCAAAGATATCACATAATCTATATCTCTATCCCATTGCTTGAGATCATATAACTTTTATTGACTTAATCATAGGAGAATCCTTGACTAGTACCACACTAGTACCTAGGTTCCTTGACGATCTCCTGACGGTTTTACATTTGGATTCAAACTCTGTGTTGTAATGTCCGTTTCTAGTTTATCTTTTGCATTTGGATTTTGACTATGCGTTGCAATCTCCGTTTCTCGTTTTGCTTTTACATTTGGATTTAGACCATGCAATGTAGTGTTTGTTTCTGATTCTGCTTTTACATTTGGATTCAAACTCTGCAATCCAGTGTCTGTTTCTGATTCTGTTTTTACATTTGGATTCAGACTCTGCAATCCAGTGTCTATTTTTGTAGGTCTATTTTCCTATGGATTGTCTTCAAGTTTTCAAGAGATGCAATCATTGCCTTTTTAGAATAGAGCTCTATTTAGACATCTTCTCCTTTAGACAAAACTCACATATAGACATTAGGTCAGTATCTAATGACTCAAAATATGCATCTTGGACATCTTCGGAACCTTATCTTGGTTTACATGTCCAAGTTTAAGGTGCCACAATGTTACTTTGTTAACACCTTCTCTTACTTTGTGGGTTTTGAGAAATCTCCGCTTGTAATATAGTTTAAACTACCATTCATGTTGAGATAAAAATATCCTTCGATTGTGCTACCATGGAAGATAACATGACCGGCCGTTCAAATATAAAGCACAACTCCGGTTGTCAAACAAGATCGAGTGTCCATCTCTTAAAACCATAGACATGGAAATTAAGTTCTATATACATGAAGGAAGACGCACAACCTTCTTGCCCAGTTTCCTGTTCTTTACTAACCCCTATAACAAATTCCAATCATGTTGATTAGCGCCAGAATCAAATATCCAAGCAAAAGAGCTTAATTGTGAAAGCATTTTCTACAACAAAAATTGTCCCTTCATAAATTCTGTTTATGAGGCTCGCAAGATGCACCCTGTATTTCCTCTTCCAACGATCATCATTTTCACAATGAAAGCATGACCCTTTGGAGTATTTCACTTTTTTCTTATGTAACATTTTCCTCATTACCACATTCTTGCTCCTACTGTTTATTTTGAAACTTTGTTCAAATTAACGTACATGTCTAATAACTCAGGAAGAGTATGGTTGAATCTATTCACCTTGTAGTTTACTACAAATTTGTTGAAGTAAGGCGAGAGAGATGCGAGGAAAAAGTCCTGGCCCAATTTCCCATATGAACGAAGTTCCTAAATTCTCAAGATCTCAAAAGATCCCAATCATCTTTAGTCCATGATGTTCAACTGATGTCCCCTTGGACATTTTGGTCTTTAATAGGCTACAGATATTTGAGAAAGACCGTATTGCATTGTACTTGTAACTGAATAAGTTCTCCAACTACTTCTACTTTGCTTAGGTAGCTATGACATACTGCAAGGTGTTGCTCATGGTTTGTGGAAGCCTTGAAGATTAACAATCACTAATCTTCATCACATGGAAAATTGAAAGTAAGTTTCAAATCACAATCGATTAGTAAGAGTACAATCATCCACTGCCTCGCTAATTGGAACCTAACGGATCGTACACCATGTATAAGTGTGAAGAACTATTAATGAGATGGATAAGTTCATGTAAATAGTTTAATTGATAATAGTCAAGATTAATTAAATAGTTAATTAATCATACGAAAGGTTTGTATTAGTTTTTAAATTAGTTTCAGCTTTCAAGGCCCAATAGGCTTTGGTCCAAAGGCCCATTAGGCTTAAGTTGTATGACAACTTAAACAAAATAGGGCAAACAGCCCAATGACTATAGGGAGCCATCCTTGGAGGGTTTTGTACTTAATTTCACTTATGCCATTCACTTGTGAGGTGGTATAAAAGTGACTTTATAGACAAAAACTCATTAGGGTTCTTTGAGGACAAAATTTGGAGGCAGTTGCTCTCCTCCTTCCCTTTCAAATAGTCGGCCCTATAGGGGAGCTTTTTCTAGTATGTAAAGATTCCCTTGAGTCTTCCATCTTGTCTTTACATATCTGCCTTAGTGTGGAGACTTAGAGGCTCCATCCTTTTAGTGCTTGGAGAATCCTTTCACTAAATCTTCGAGAAGCAAAAGAGCATGCAAGAAGCAAAGTTTCAAGGATTCTAGGAGCCAAATCCATGGAGCATATGAAGAGGAATGAAAGCCTTCATATGGGTGATAACCTTGTGAAAAGAAGGAAGAGCTTCAAGGGTATGAATGCTCAATCTTTCTTCTTTCCTTTTATTTGGTTCTTCACCATTCACTAGGCCTTGAATTTCATGGGACTTAGATTTGTTTTTGAGTTCATGCTTTACTTTTAATTGTTAATATATGCATGTGTTGCTACAACAATCTCTACATAGTCAATAATTTTTCTTCAAGTGGTATCAGAGGCCTAGATCTAGGGTTTGGTGAAGCCTTTTGTATTTTGTATTTTCATAGTTTATGATTTGAATGTTGTAATTGTTACAAATTTTGTTCTTACTTCTTTGAATGTAAATTTTGTTTGAAAATTTGTCATCTCAAAGGTTGTAGATGTAGTTCATTTAAGCAAGAATTTTGGAGCTAAAATTGGGTGCCCTGTTTATGGGGAAATTCGACCAAATCCATGGGTGGATTTTTGGGTTCATGTTTGTCTTGCTAAAAGAGTTTTAAAATGACATTAGGAACCCCTAAGTACCCTAGTATGTTATGACACACCCCGACCGAGAGAGGTGTGCCAACGAGGACGTCGGCCCCTAAGGGGGGTGGATTGTAACATCCCACATCGCCCAGGGGAGTGATCCTTAAATGTATATTCTTATCCCTCCCTAGCACGAGGCCTTTTGGGGACTCATTGGCTTCGGATTCCATCGGAACTTCAAAGTTAAGCGAGTAGCGCGCGAGAGCACTCCCATGATGGGTGACCCATTGGGAAGTTCTCGTGTGAGTTCCCAGAAACAAAACCGTGAGTGCGTGGTCGGGGCCCAAAGCGGACAATATCGTGCTACGGCGGAGGTCGGGCCCAGGAAGTGGTCCTGCACCGGCAGGGATGTGACATGTTAACCCTCTGTTGAGTAGTGTAATTTTGAGTTTTGTTGAGTGAAAGCATTCATGGAGCTCTTCTGGTTTTCATGGATGTTCTTCAATATCCTTACTTTGTTCTTGATGTTCATACCAAGAACAAAAAGTTTGGTGTTTTGATTTAAAGGTTTTGGTTGTTTACCTAAAGTATTGTTTGTCATGGTTAGTGTGACATGATTTGTACTTTTCAATCAACACCATACCTATCACTTTTTCAACACACTTTAAAATTTTGAATTTTCACCAAAAGCCAACCCCTCCTTTACACTACCCAAAACCGGGCCACCCTATAAAGTAGGGTACTTTTGGAGATTTTTTTGCAATTATATAATGTTTTGATACTTTTATTGCACTTTGGCCCAAAATTTTATGTTTTTTTACATAAAGGCCTAAAATCACTAAAGGACAAATTGTTTTGTTCCTTTAATGGAGGTTTGGTAACTATTGAAATTTTTGGGTTCTAGTTATAATTACATGAAGTTGTGGACTCTTGTGTTTTACAAAGTGACCCCAAAAGTTGATATTTTGCATAATGGCCCAATAGTTGAGGTTATTCCATTTAGGCCCAAATTAGCTAGAGCACAAAATATTTTTATCTCTTTAATGAGAATTTGATTTTCATTTCATTTAGCTCCATTTGAATCAACTCTATGGATTTAAGAACCAATTGTTTAAGTTGCTTTCTTAATTAATGTGATTAGTTTTGATATGGGATGATTATGAACCAAAAACCTACGATAATTGAGTTATGTGATTTGCCACTTTACATTATGAATGAATGAGATGTGTAGATTAGATTTGAATGTAATTTGATTAGATCAAATGTGATCTAAAAGGGCATAAGCCATTCTCTTTATTCCATGTATTCCTTTATTGTTTATTTGTATGCAAATTGGAATAGTTTGGTCCAATGCCCAATAGGAAATAACGGTTTAATTGAATTAAACGTGTAATTAAAATCAACTACCCTCCCTAAACCAAAGGTCCAACACAAGGCTCATGTTGGATCAATTCAAACGGTTCATAATCATCCTAAGACCTAAGATAACTATATAGTCCATATGAGAATGCCAAGCATTCGTTAGTAGTTCCATATAGTCTCGCTTGTTTCATTGAAACAGTGGTAGTATTATATGCTACTAAATCATCTAAACTTGGATCAATAGTTGTGATAGGCCCAAGTCCCTATTAATGAGATTAAATTGAATTGATATAGCCTGACATAACTCCCTCAAGCAACAAGCATATCAAATTTGAGAAGCGAAGGGTGCTTTGAACACTCTTTCGTGGCCTTCCATCATGGCACTCTCTCTTTGAATGTACACAAGTGCACCACGCTTTAACTCTATATTACAAGGGGCGCAAAGCATACGTTTACATTTAAGAAGAGTATTCAATACATTCGATGTTGTGAAGATAGGCAACGAGTGTGACCAATAAGAAGACATTAAGAGGTCATGCTTGAACCCTTATACGAACAAGCATGATGTGTATAACTTAACTAAGGGAATGAAATGCCAATAAGAAGATATTCTGAGGCAAAGATTCTCTAGATGCTAAACGTAATCACATCAGATGTGAATGGGTAGATGCAAAAAGTTCTTCCCACTCATTATTATTTTAGCTAGCCAATGATAAAACATGATGTGGTGGGCTTGGTAATAGTGAACATTCCATACTCCACTAAGAGTTCAACATAACTCTTGGATTCCATTGAAAGATGTGGAATTTGCCCAAAATAGTGGGGATACTATTTGATTTAAAGACCCTAAATTAATTAGTTTTACCAAACAATCTAATTTGGTTTCTATTATGTTATGTAGATATTGACATGCCTAATAACCCACATACTCTAATACTTGACAAAATGAGGCTTAATGGCCAACGTTTCCTTGCTTGGTAGTTTCACATTGAGAATGTCTCAAAGGTGAATGTCATAGCATATAGCTCAAGCAATCCCCTCCTCATGTACCTCCTACGAAACTAGCTTAAAAGGAGGACTGTAAAATTTACTCTACATACTATGAGGATGACTCACCAATGAAATGCTTAATTCTCACTTCACTTAGTGAGGAGCTTAAGAAGCAACATAAGCATATGGACTTCATGTGCCATGGTTGAAAGTCTACATAAGATGCATGACATAGAGACTAGTAATGTACATTTCTTAAATCTCTGTAGTCTATTGAATTACAAAATGACAAAAAGAACATCGGTCCAAGAACATGGACAAAAGATGGACAAGATTTTTTGAGACCTTAAGAATTTAGGAACTCCCATCGATGGGAAAATAGACCGAGACTTTTTTCTTGCATCTATCTCGGATGATTTCAATTCGTTTATAGTAAATTATAAAATGAATAAATTCGATCATACTCTTTTAGAGATGATTGATATGTGCTATAAGTTTGAACAAAGTTTTCAAAAGAAACAGTAGGAGTGAGAATGAAATAGTAAGGAAAAGGTCGCATGATAAAAAAGCAAGATACTCCAAAGGGACATGCTTTCATTACCGAAAGGATGATCGTTGGAAGAGAAAATACAGGGTAACCTTACGAGCTTCGCAAACAGAACTTATGAAAGAATTATTTATGAGAGTGCTTTTACAATTAGCTCTTCAGCCTGAATATTTTTTTATTTAGGCACTAGTCAACATATCTGCAATTCGTTATAGGGATTACTAAAGAGGAGGACACTACTCAAGGGAGAGATGGTTGTGCGAGTTAGAAATGGCACAAAGATCTCTACAAAAGCAATAGGCACCTATTGCCTTAAACTGTCAAATGGAGAAGTCTTGGAACTTAAAGATTGTCTTTACTTTCCTTCGTGCATAAAGAACTTAATCACCATCTCTAATCTTTTGAGAGATGGACACTCAGCCTTGTTTGACAACCTGAGCTGTACTTTATCTTTGAATACTCATGTTATCTCTTATGGTAGTATGATAAAAAAACTTTTTCATCTCAATATGAATGGTAGTTTAAACTATATTACCAGCGGAGGTACCTCAAAACCCAAAAGGTTACGAGGAAGTGTTAACAAAGTAACACTATGACACCTTAAACTTGGACATATAAACCAAGATAAGATTCAGAAGATGTCTAGAGATGGATACTTTGAGTCATTAGGTAATGACCTAGTGCCTACATGCAAGCTTTATCTAAAGGGTAAGATGTCTAAATCTTCATTTGCTAGGAAATGAGAGTGAGCTTTATCACGAAGTTACTAGGTTTAATCCACACTGATGTATGGAGACCCATGTCCACTATGTCGAGAAGAGGCTTCTCCTACTTTATCACATTCATCGATGATCACTCTTGGTTAGGCTATGTGTATTTAATGAAATACAAGTCTGAGTCCTTTGAAAAGTTCAAAGAATTTAAGAATGAAGTAGAGAAACAAATTGGAAAATAGATAAAGATTCTAAGATCAGATTGAGCGGTTACTATCAGTAACGAGTTTCTAGATTACCTCAAGGAGTGTGAAATTGTGTCACAGTGAACATGGTTCGTGCTATGATGAGTTTCGCTGATTTACCTTTATCTTTTTGGGGATACGCACTCCTTACCACTATTTATATACTACATAGAGTGTCTTCCAAATCTGTTATGAAAACACCATATGAGATAAAGAACAATAGAAAGACAAGTCTTAATTATCTTAAGATTCGGGATTGTCCAACATATGTTAAGAAGCTTGAAAGCAACAAGCTTGATGCGAGATCTGTAAAGTGCTACTTTGTGGGTATCCCAAAGAAAGTTTGTGATACTATTTCTATTACCCTGATGACCAAAAAGTTTTTATCGCCAGAAATGCAACATTTCTAGAAGAAGAGTTCATTCTAGATATTATAAATGAAACGACGATAGAACTCAAGCAAATCCTTGATGAACCATAAACCAGTACTCAATAAATAGACAACCCAGTCCCTGAGCCCTAACCTGCACATAGATCTGAAAAGGTCAACAAGAGACCTCAAAGGTATGGCATGGATGACAATTTTGGAGAATTCACATTCTAGGTGACAATGACACAAAATACGACCTTGCGAGCTATAATGAAGCAATGTTAGACATTGATTCAAAGAAATGGCAGGAAGCCATGAAATCCGAGATGGATTCCATGTATGAAAATCAAGTATAGACTCTTGTAGACCCTCCAGATGGTATAGTACTAGTGGGAACAAATTGGTTTTTAAGAGAAAGATAGGTGCTAATGGAAACGTGGAAACTTATAAGGCTAGATTAGTAGCCAATCGTTATAGACAACAAGAAGGGATTGACTATGAAGAAACCTTTTTTCATGTAGCCATGATTAAGTCCATCAACATATTGCTTGATATAGCTGCATACTATTGATTTTAAGATTTGGCAAATGGACGTGAAGACAGCCTTTCTAAATGGCCACATAGAGGAAAAGCTCTATATGGCTCAACCCAAAGGCTTCGTGTCCAAGTCTAAAAAGACTAAGGTATTCAAGCTTCAGAGATCCATTTATGGACTTAAGCAAGCTTCTAGACATTGGAATACTCGTTTTGACACTGAAATCAAAGCATTTGGTTTCACAGAAAATGAGGACGACGATTGTATTTATCAAAAGGTCATCGGGAGTGCAGTGATGTTCCTTGTATTGTATGTAGATGACATATTACTCTTTAGGATTGATATTGCAATGATTTCTTATGTAAAAGAGAGATTTGTTCACCGAGTAGCCCGCTCCAGCTTCTAACCCTAGCCAGTCGTGCACCACGACCTCGCTCGAGCCGATATCGACGACACTATCTGAGCTCCTCAACTCCTTGCCGTGCTAATCCACTATGATGCCGAGCCAACTGCGGCTTTCCGAAGAAGAAAAAAATTCAACTTTTTCTTACCTTGGTGCGGCACGAAAAAGAAGAACAACGACGATCAACTCTCTATAGGGGCAAGGAAAGAAGAGAACTAGGGGAAGGGGCAAAATATCCTTTACCCTTCTCTATTTCTTGTTGGGATAATAGTTGCCATGCAGATTTATTTAATCCTTTACTTAAGGTAGACTTAAATAGGTTTTGGAGAAGTTTGTTTCCCTATCCTAGAAGACTAACTCCAAATCAAAGTGGAGAATTTACAACAAATCAAGAAACAACTTTCAGCTGGCCTACCCAGCTTGAGGTTTCTTATTGTTGGAAATGTGCCTTAAAAGCCAATCATATGATTCTACTTTACGGACAATTCACATGTTAAACTAATCTAGTTTAATATAAAGGGGCAAAGATTATTGTTTAAAGCCGTCTCATATAAATGTTATATGCTTAAATGATCAGTCCAAGGAATATGTAATTGGGAGAATGTGATCTAAAGAAGTTAGATTCATGAGACTATTCTCTTTCGTATACATATCCTAAACATTCCTGATCATAGGATTGCCAATTGGGCATTGACAGTCCGTTAAGATCAGTACGTGCTATGTCTTCTCTTAGGGAGAGTGACTGGTCTCGAGTCATTTGTGTGACTGACACCAAGACAAGCATGTAGGTGCTCAATAAAGAATGAGTCCACTGAACGCGACCAACAAGGAGTTTTCATACTCATGTCACATAAGAACTCATGGTTGGGATAATGCAAAGTAGTCATTTGACCTAAGACATCATAGTTGTCTTGTGGTTAGGTCTTTGATCTTTGACTATGTCAAAGTCATTTCATCAAAGGGTGTCCACGACATAGTTGGGGTTAAGTCACTTAGCCATAGAGGTAAGTGAATGCACAATAAGGGATCTCTAACCTTCAAACCATTTGAGGGAGAATACTCTATGATACGATTAAGAATCTCTGGCCAGAGTATGAATGAGATTTAGGAAGTCGTTCCAAATCACATTCAAGGTAATCATATAAGTAAAAGAATCACATTGGATAATAGACATGAATAAACTATCAAACCAAACAATGTGGTCAAGAGTAGTGTATTAGAGAAAGACCGTATTGCATTGTAATCCTAAACTGAATAGGTTCTCCACCTCTTCTGATTAGCTTGGGTAGCCCTGACATACTGCTAGGTGTCACTCATGGTTTGTGGAAGCCCTAAAGGTGTATAATCACTAAAGGGAGAATTGAAAGTACATTTCTATTCACAATCGATTTGAAGAGTTCTAATTGCCCACTGCCTCGCTAAAAGGAACCTTATGGATCATACATCGTGTAAGGTAGAGATTGAAGAAACAACGGAGATGAGTAAGGATAATTAAGTGGTTTAATTATTTATGGCTAGGATTAATTAATATGTTAATTAATCAAACGAATAAGTTCGTATTAGACCTTGGGTTAGTTTTGGGCCTCAACGTCCAATGGGCTTCGAATGTCAAGTCCAATAACTCAAGTTGTATGACAACTTGAAAACACAAAGGGCTTGAAAGCCCAATAAACCCATCAAGGTCGGCCATAAGAGTGAGGGGTAGTGAACTTGGCTTAATTGCAAGTTTGCCACTCAAATGTGAGGTGGTATAAATGCATCTTTATAGCCATTTCATCATTACGGTTTTCTTTGGGGAAATTAGAGAGAACACAAGCTCTCATTTTCTCTCTAAGAGGTCGGCCACCCTAGAGGAACATAGCTAGCAATCTTTCTTCCTCTAGGTCACTCATCTCTTCCTCAATGCTCTCCTTAGTGTGGAGACTTAGAGGTTCCCTATTTTGGGAACTTGGAGAATCCATTCTTTCATCCATATCCAAGAAATCCATGGAGCTAAGAAGCAAAGTTCCTCCATCCACATCCATGGAGTCAAGGAGCAAGGAGACTAAGGAAAGAAGGCCCTCACATGGGTGAATATTCTTTGCTAAGCAAAAAGGTGCTTTAAAGGTATAATATTTCTTAACTCACTTTGTTCTTGAGTTGAGTCTTGGTTGACCACAATTACTAGGCCGAGAATTTCATGGGTAAAATTTTGTTTTTGAGTGCATACAAGCATTATTCTGCCTTTTAATTGTTAATTGCATGCATAGATGTTGCTCAAATGAACAAGTTTTCACAAATATATTTATCAAGTGGTATCAAGAGCCTAGGTCTAGTAGTTGGTGAATCCTTTTGGGTTTTATAGTTCATAGTCTTTGATTTGAATGTTGTAATTGTTACAAGCTTTATTCTTGCTTCTTTGAATATAAATTTTGTATGAAAAATTTGCCATCTCAAATGTTGTAGATGTAGTTCATATGAGCATGAATTTTGGAGCTAAAATTTGGTGCCTTGTTTATGGGGAAATTCGGCCAAATACAAAGGGTGGATTTTTGGGTTCATGTTTGTCTTGTTAAAAGTGTTTTAAAGTGACTTTTGGAACCCCTAAGTACCCTAGGATGTTAACCCTCTTTTGAGTAGTGTAAATTTGAGTTTTATTGAGTGAAAACATTCATGGAGCTCTTATGGGTTTTCATGGATGTTCTTCAATGTTCTTGGTTTGTTCTTGTTGTTCATACCAAGAGCAAAAAGTTTGTTGTTTTGATTCAAAAAGGTGTTTGGTTGTTTATTTATTTTTGTTAGTGATGGATGATATGATTTTCAAACAACAACCATACTTCTTTTACTATTCACGCCATACCAATCACTTACAACTTTCCATCACCTTTCAAACAAACAAATCAACTCACACACACCATCACTACTCCATGATCGGCCACCCCTATAATGAGGGTACTTTTGGGGCTTGTATGCAATTACATGAAATTTTGATACTTTTGTGTATTTGCACTTTGACCCGAAAGTTTACATTTTTACGTAAAGGCCCAAAATCACTAAAGGACAAATTGTTTTGCTCCTTTAATGAAGTTTTTGCATTTGTTGAAATTTTTGGGTTCTAGTTGTGATTACATGAAGTAGTGGACTTTTGTGTTTTTATAAAGTGACCTCAAAAGTTTGTGTTTTGCAATATAGCCCAAAAAGTTGAGGTTATTGCATTTTGGACCAAATTAGTTGAGAACAAAATAGTTTTGTATGTTTAAATGAGAATTGGATTTTCATTTCATTTAGCTCCATCTAAATCAATTATATGGATACAAAAACCAAATGACAATGTTGCATTCAAGTTTAATTAGTTAAAGCGTTAATTAATTAAAGAAAGGGTGATTATGAACCTAAGCCTACGATAATTGAGCTATGTGAAAGGTCGTCTCTCAAATTTGTTTGAACCATGGGAATGTGTAGATTAGATTTTGGTTGTAATTTGATATGATCAAATGTTGTAAAAGAGCATAAGCTCTTCTTTACTTTGAAGTACTCCTTTCTTGTTTTATTTGATATGCATGAAATTGGAGTAGTAGGGTCCAACGCCCAATAGGAAAACACGCCTTAAAGTGATTAAACGCGTAACTAAAATCAATCCCCTTCCCTAGACCGAGATCCAACACTAGGCTCGTGTTGGATCGAATCAAAGGTTCATAGTCATCCTAAGGCCCTAAGGCAACTATATAGTCCATCAATGAATGCAAAGCTTATGTTAGTTGTACCATATACTCTTGCTTTAAAAACCATTTTACAAGCATAGTGGGAGTATGATATACTAGTAAATCAATCACATGGACCAATAGTTGTAATAGGACCAAATTGTTTTAATAAGATTAAAATGCATGCTTATATGTGATGAGACCTAAAACCCTCAACGAAACCGTTATTAAGTTGACAAGCGTGAGAGTGCTTTGAACACTCTTTCGTGGCCTTCCATCGTGGTAGGCTCCAATCGTTTGTGACTCATATACCGACTTCACCCTATCATGGGGGTGTACAAAGTATGTGCTTACACTCAAGAGGAGTTCTATACGCATACATGATGTTGTGAAGGTAGGCAACGAGAATGATCAACATCATATCATTGTGAGGTTGTTCTTGAACCCCTACCTAAACTTGCATGGTGGGAATGACTTAACTAAGTGCAATGGAGCCAACATCATATTATTGTGAGGCATCATTCTCTAGAGGCCAAATAAGATGGGTACTTACATGAGATGTAAATGAGTAAGCATACTCTCTCATTATTATTGATGCTAGCCAACATCATATCATTGTGAGGTGGGTTTGGTAATAGTGAGCCTCCCATACCCTACTAAGAGTTTCCTCTAAAACTCTCGAATTCCGATGAGGGATATGAAATTTGCGAAAAAAATAGTGGGTGGTGCTATTTGATTTAAAGACCCAGATCAAATAGCTTAAAATCAATCAATTTATATTCGTTATGTATTTATTTACCGATATATTTGCAAACGCTATCCAAAACTTGACAAAGAATAGCCGAAGGCTTTAGTTTCCGAACTTGGTGCCACAATCTCATGTATTGTCTTGAATGGATTGTATATGTACCTAAGTAGTCTCATCCTCACAATCTTCCTATTAATAATGTATCAATGGAAGAACATGTTAGATAGTCTATCATAAAGAGGACAACACAAACAACTTAGAGATGATGTGGTAGTGTTAACTGTTTAGAATATAACGATGCTTAAAACCCAAAAGGTTGCAAGGTAGTGACTAATCCCACTGAGTTGTGACACCTCTAAAACATAAATTATAAGTTGGTCATACATGGATGCTTTGGATCATTAGATCCGGATCCAATGCCTTCTTGTTAAAATTGTATAGAGGCGAAATGTTCGAATCTTTATTCTTTTGAAAAGAAGAAAGAATCACAAAGTTGTTGAGGTTAATTCACTTAGATGTTAGTGGCAATTGTCCACAACATTATACTACTCATGTTGTATGACATTCACCGATTCACCGAAGATTGCTCTCGGTTGGACTATCGTTTATTTTGAACAAACACAAGTCCGAATACTTTGCAAAAAGGTTTCAAAGAATTCAAGAATGTAAGTTGATGAGTAAGACGTCTAAAGTATTTACCTCGTTAAATTTGATCCAAGGAAAAATAACACTTTAGAAGAGTTTCCTTGAAAGATATCAAGGAAAGTAGCATCAAATACCCATATATAGGATATATACTTCCAAGACCATATGATTGTCAATTAGAAGATCTTCCAAAATTTTCATTACTCCATAGGATGTAGTTGGAAAGAAAGACAAGTCTTTAGCGTGTTAAGATTTGGGGTTGTGTGCTAATAAGCAATATTTATTTGAGAACAATCTTGTGGGATATCCTTAAATTAACCTTTGGATATCACTTCTATAAACCAACTAACAAATGTTATTTGTTGGGTAGTTCATTGTAATCCTACAATAGAATTTGCCTAAGATATGGCAAATGAACGAGAGATAGAACTCAAAGAATGGGTTCTTTGAGAGACAAGATGATAATCAACAAATATAACAACCTAGTTCCTAAACCACTAGCTCCAAGGTTGTCAAGAAGGATTTATAAACCGTCTCAGTTGAATGGTTTGAACTTTATGACTATGCCATAGAGTTACACCTCTTAATTCGAAAGAAATAAGAATGAAAATCCTTATGACTACATTGAGTGTATATACGACATATACTCAAGGAAATGGTATGGTACCATTTGACTGGAAATAGTGAAACCTTCATGGCTAATTGGTAGCTTAAGGTGACTACAATCAATGAGATTGGTTGAATTGGAAGAAACCATCTTTGACGTAGTCTTGGTTTCTGTTAATTCGTAGATTGCTAGCTACAACTAAATGGTGATTCAATGTTTGGACATAATATGGGTTTCTGAAACCATTATCAAGATAGTCTTGATAATATATGTCTAAGACTAGGAATCACATGACGTGTAAGTTGTAAAGATCCATCCATCATGAATCTTAGCAAGCTAGTGGGAGCTATAAGCATCTTATGAGAGAAAGATCAAATCGTTTGATTTCTCATAAAGATGTAAATGAATCTTTTGTTTACTAGGTTTACAAAAGATTAGTGGGAGTTAATCATATTCCTAAATTTGAACATATATATGATATATTAATTCTGGAAATGAAAAGAATTCTTCTTCGTTAAAAGTTATGACTTTAAATATTCTATAAATGATGGAATGTATATGGAAGGCATAGTCTATATACATATGATGAAATCTATAATGATAGATTTCAAGATATAATTGGATTACCTCAATCCCTATTGATGGACGATAGATGTAGGAAGTTTCTGGAATGACAAACTTCAAATGAAAGGACAATTCCAGTCAGACTGGGAAATTGCTCTTCTAAAAGGGAATGTACCATTTTGAGTCCTAAAGAAGCATAATGCGTAAATAGAATCCTTTATGGATACGCAGAAAGGTGATTTACGTATTTCATATTGTATGAAAAATATTGATATGAGTTGTGCCAAGATCAGTACAAGATGATATCAGTGAAAGCCCAGGATCAGAACCATGGCAATTGTCAAGTGAGTCCTTAAGTATTTAAGAAATACTCAAGGATAGATTTCTCAAGAATGAGGAAGAATTAGAGTAACACAATGGAAGCGTATATATATTAGATTATGAATCTAATATCGTATCCATCATTGGATGTCTCTTCATTTTGAATGAAGAGATAATTGGATATCTCTTTATTATGACTAAAGAGATATTTGGGTCGAAACGTTAAAAGTAATGACTTTAGTGTGTTCCATCATGCAAAATATATCGCCATATAAGATGGGAAAGTTCATTCCATTCGGTTCCAACCAGAAAGTGTCTCTAGTGTACCCACACTATGACACTAAAGGGGCGATAGCTCAAGCCAGGGAATCAAGGTCTTATCAAGATTCGAACTCAAATGAGAGACTGAACCACATGATTGGGAATCATGTATAATGGTGACATCGTTATTCTCAAGGTTGCTTCTATGGATAACATATAAATATCCATTGTTTAGGCCTACTGCTAAGCCATTTTTTAAATGAATTTAGAAGAGGTATCATCATTGATGACCAGCTCTAGTGCAAGTGGGAGATTGTTGGAAATGTGCCCTAAAGCCAATCATATGATGATACTTTACAGACATGTCACATGTTAAACTACTCTAGTTTAATATAAAGGGCAAAGATTATTGTTTAAAGCCGTCTCATATAAATGTTATATGCTTAAACGATAAGTCCAAGGAATATGTAATTGGGAGAATGTGATCTAAAGAAGTTAGATTCATGAGACCATTCTCTTTCGTATACATATCCTAAACATTCCTGATCATAGGATTGCCAATTGGGCATTGACAGTCCGTTAACATCAATACATGTTATGTTTTCTCTTAGGGAGAGTGACTGGTCTCGAGTCATTGGTGTGACTGACACCAAGACAAGCATGCATGTGCTCAATAGAGAATGAGTCCAATGAATGCGATCAATAGGAGTTTTCATGCTCATGTCACATGAGAACTCATGGTTGGGATAATGCAAAGTAGTCCCTTGACTTAATGCATCATAGTTGTATTGTGGTTAGGTCCTTGATCTTTGACTATGTCAAAGTCATTCCATCAAAGGGTGTCCACGACATAGTTAGGGTTAAGCCACTTAGCCATGGAGACAAGTGAATGCACAACAAGGGATCTCTAACCTTCAAACCATTTGAGGGAGAATACTCTATGATATGATAAAGAATCTCTGGCCAGAGTATGAATGAGATTTAGGAAGTCGTTCCAAATCACATTCAAGGTAATCATATAAGTAAAAGAATCACATAGGATAGTAGACATGAATAAACTATCAAACCAAACAATGTGGTCAAGAGTAGTGTATTAGAGAAAGACCATATTGCATTGTAATCCTAAACTGAATAGGTCCTCCACCACTTCTGATTAGCTTGGGTAGCCATGACATACTGCTATGTGTCACTCATGGTTTGTGGAAGTCCTAAAGGTGTATAATCACTAAAGGGAGAATTGAAAGTACGTTTCAATTCACAATCGATTTGAAGAGTTCAAATCGTCCACTGCCTCGTTAAAAGGAACTTAATGGATCGTACACCGTGTAGGGTATAGATTGAAGAAACAACGGAGAAGAGTAAGTATAATTAAATGGTTTAATAATTTATGGCTAGGATTAATTAATATGTTAATTAATCAAATGAATAAGTTCGTATTAGACCCCAAGGCCCAATGGGCTTCGAATGTCAAGTCTAATAACTCAAGTTGTATGAAACTTGAAAACATAAAGGGCTTGAAAGCCCAATAAACCCATCAAGGCCGGCCATAAGAGTGAGGGGTAGTGAACTTGGGTTAATTGCAAGTTTGCCACTCAAATGTCAGGTGGTATAAATGCATCTTTATAGCCATTTCATTATTAGGGTTTTCTTTGAGGAAATTGGAGAGAACACAAGCTATCATTTTCTCTCTAAGAGGCTGGCCACCCTAGAGGAACATAGCTAGCAATCTTTCTTCCTCTAGGTCACTCATCTTTTCCTCAATGCTCTCCTTAGTGTGGAGACTTAGAGGTTCCGTATTTTAGGAACTTGGAGAATCCATTCTTTCATCCATATCCAAGAAATCCATGTAGCTAAGAAGCCATGTTCCTCCATCCACATCCATGGAGTCAAGGAGCAAGGAGACTAAGGAAAGAAGGCCCTCACATGGGTGAATATCCTTTGCTAAGCAAAGAGGTGTTTCAAAGGTATAATATTTCTCAACTCACTTTGTTCTTGAGTTGAGTCTTGGTTCACCACAATTACTAGGCCTTGAATTTCATGAGTAAAGTTTTGTTTTTGAGTGCATACAAGCATGATTCCGCCTTTTAATTGTTAATTGCATGCGTAGATGTTGCTCAAATGAACTAGTTTTTACAAATATATCCTTCACCTACACCTACTGCCATTTTCTACGTGCAACCCAGCAAGTGTGGAACATCTATGGAGCAAAAAATAATCCCAAAAATCATGGAGAAGACACGTGGACTTTTTTTTCTTCCGAAGAAGACAAGATTGCCCTCATTCATTGGGTAGGGCACACAAATATTCTCACGCACATCTTAACATCCCTAGAGGCTTAAGCAGCTGACAACGACTACTCCAAGCTGCCCTGCTCGTGGCATGAAAGGTCAAAGGTATTAAAGATAATTACCAAATCCCACCTTTAATACATTCTCAACCGAAAACCAAATAAACAAGTAAGGAATCCTTATCATAGTCAATCAGGGATGCTTCCATCATCATCAAGATATAATCTACTAATTAATATATTGGCAGAATTTTTTCCTTACTCATGATACGAATGATGCAACCTGGCCAATGGAAAGGCGTCATGTGTAGGGTAAAACTCTATACCTAGGTTAGCCAGCTCCCAATAAATAGCTCATCTCCACCATTCTCTGGTAAGCTTTTGCTACACACTTAAGCCCTAAATACTCATTCTTTTCAGAGTTACTAACTTAGGCGTCATAAATTCATTGGCTAACCCCCTCCCCTACCTCGTGGGCATATGAGGATTTGGCCTTGATCAAATATGTTTATTGTCTTGTAGATAGAAATTCGTTAAGACTAAAGATGACGAAACTTTGCTACCACAAAGTCTAATAAAGCATCGGGGTCCCTTAACTCACACAACACCAGTTTGGCAAGGACTTCGAACAATTAGAGCTATGAATAGAAGAACAAAAACAATTGTGGTCATTCTTTCCCTTTGAGTACTACTGCCACTATTTATTATAAATGATAAATATTTTAGAATGTTTCTGCAAAATTTACTCATAAGCGCTTTTAGTTTTCAGAAGTAGTATTAGAAATGCATTTAGACTGCACCAACATTAGGAGTATGCAATTTGGATAGAAATATCTTCTAACCGATTCCAAATCGAAATCTTTGAAAATATTATGTTTGATTCAAATTCGAAAAAGAAATTCCGATATCTGAAATAATCCTGAAAAAAGTTGGATAGGAATTGGAAAGTATTTAATATTTCGAATCTGAATCAAAATTTCAAAACTTGCATAACTCTATTACGTACTTATTTTTTTAAAGAATAGTATGATATTTCATTCATTGAGCAAAATGCATTACAAATACATATCATGAAGAACTCGACCCTTAAAAGGTCCTTGCAAACTAGATCTAAAAACAATACATAAAGCATCACTAATCACAAAGCAATGACTAGACTTCAAGCATTCATCTGAGTTCATCAGGAACCACACGATTACACATAGATATAACTATTTTTTAAGAGTTATTATCTCAAATGATCCTTGAAATTGACCCACCCCATCAAGATGGTCATTGAAATTAAAAATTGATTAATGTAGTCCAAGAAAGTTTGTGTCGCAAATCAATGTGGTCATGTTATTACAATTCTGTGGCACATAATAGGCTACCACAATCTAATTAAATATTACCGTGTGAATTAGAATATATTTAAATAATGAAAAAGTAATATTTATCACTGGTCATCCCTAAAGGTCACTCCTCCTTTGACTGATATTCTATCTCTGTGCAGCATTATATTACTCTGGGGTAATGCTAGGAAGAGTGAATTTGTAGACAAAATTTGCAAAAAGGTGTTTCGCTCTACCAACATAGTGCATCGCCAACTAGGAACCAGGAAGGTTAACTCTCAAGTCAAGTGGTAACGATGAAAAAAAGGAACAAAAATAAGAAGAAGATGATCTATTCATCTTCTTCTTCCCTTCCCACCTGAGCACAAGTACGCTTGCACAATCACACATGTACAACCACACTCTAATCCCTCATTACGTCTGGACAATCTCAAAATCCGTTCTATTTTAGTAATGCACTTGCCATCAATATGGAATAACCGAAGCCTGCTGTCTAATCGAGCAGCAAGAAGAAATTGCACGAAGTTTATTGGACCTTATATGTATATGGATCATTTGGATTTTATACGACAGACCTATGGGAACAATAATTATGATTGTATTGATCTGTAGCTTCTTGTTGGCAAAAGGTTGGAGGGTCATGGGGTGGTCACAAGTAGCATATATCTTTCCTCCTCGTACATCTGCTTTGCCCCAACTCTTGACAACTCTTGCAAGTAGCCCTATATAACCTAAGTGCAAAAATAGAAAGAACAAGCAGAAAATAACCTTGTATACACATAGTGCCTGTACAAAATTGGATTTCCAAAATTACAAGTCACTTCATAAGGAAAAGCCAGAAAAGATTTTGGATATCTCATCGGATGCCAACAAAGTGTTGGTTTGGTCTCTCGGGTGGGAGGGGAACAAGAAGATGAACAGATCATCATCTTCTTCTTTTTTTCTTTTTTCTTTTTTTTTTAAAGTTTTTAATTATACCAAAATATTTTTTTACATCATTTTAATATTTTTAATCTTATGACAATATTTAATTAGACTTGTGGGACCTTATTATGTGACCCTAGCACATATCAAAATTTTTGACAGAATTCTGACGGGAGTATCACATTGATTTGTTACACACTTTCAGGGATTACATTGATTGATTTTCAATTTTAGGAACCGTCTTGATGGGATGAGACGATTTCAAGGACTATTTGTGATAAAATCATTTTTTTTTAATTACAATTCCCTTAAGGCTTATTAGTCGAAATTGCCCTTGAAAGTGCCATTGAGTCTCAATTTACCTCTTGAAATTGGTTTTGTCTCACTTTGCCCTCTGAAATTGACATTTTCAACTATTTTGTCTCACTTTATCCACTTCCTTTATTGGATTATTAAATTTAAGGGTATTTAGACATTTTCGTTTTTACAAATTTATTTACCTCTAGCCTACACACTAAACAAGTCTGAATTTTATTTTTGACAACTCTAATTCAAACGCATAAATTTTGGGCATTTTTATAAATAAATTATTCAAACTTTCGAGCAACAAAATCATTGTATCAACCAAAATAAAGGTTACATTTGTTTGTAGGGTCATTTCACTTGCAAGACATCCATGTATTGGCTCGAAATTTTGCAATTAAAAAATGTTCATTACAACAAAATCAGTATACCATTAAGCTATCATCTCCAAATTAAATACTTCCCAAACAAAAAAATCATTTAAAGCAAATGTGCACAGTTTGAACAAGCTCATGCCTAGTGGAATCAGTGCTCAACAATGTGAAATTTTTAGTTTCAAACTGTGCACATTTGCTTTAAATGATTTTTTTTTTGGCTTGGGAAGTATTTTGAATAGGATAGCTTAATGGTATAATGATTTTGTTGTAACGAATCCTTTTCAATTGCAAAGTTTCGAGCCAATACATGGATGTCTTGTAAGTAAAATGACTTTACAAACAAATGTAACCCTTATTTTGGTTGATACAATGATTTTGTTGCTCGAAAATTTTCTATTAATTGAATAATTTATTTGTAAAAATGCCCAGAATTTATGCGTTTGAATTAGAGTTGTCAAAAATAAAATTGAGATTCGTTTAGTGTGGGAGCTAGAGGTAAATAAATGTGTAAAAACTAAAATATCTAAAATACCCTTAAATTTAGGTGTCCATTAACAGAAGTGGGTAAAGTGAGACAAAAAAGTTGAAAATTTTAGGGTGCAAAATGAGACAAAGCCAGTTTCAAGGGGTAAACTGAGACTCAATGACAGTTTCATGAGGCATTTCGATTAATAAGCCTTCCCTTAAACATATTACATAAAAAAAAAAGAATTTGAGAACTATAAAATTTTATATTAGGTAGAGAGAGCCATGGATATGAGTCATATGACATACTTTTTATCTTGGTATAGATGAAGTCATAAAACTCTGGTAATTTTGAAATGCTGAAATAATCTGATTCTAAAAATACCGAATTCGTCATGAGTTTATGAATTCCAAAATTTCAGTTTTGAAATTGGAAATATGTATGTCTGATCCGATCCGGTCGAAAAATCAACATTCAAAGAATGGAAGAAGTGTTGTAGCCTATTTTATCTGACAAGGTTAAGGGGGGCTGGCGGCAAGGGTAGAGAGATTGAGAGAGATGTGTTTGTAAAATAGCAAGGGAATGTGTGTGTTATCCCTCATACATAGTGCCTTTATTTATAATAGTAAAAGGAGAGAAGAAATTCCTTCATCCCCAAGGAATACAAGTTGTAATAGGAAATGATAACTAGAATCAAATCTAATCTAGGATTTACACAATCACACTTAAACTAAGAAAGTTTACAACACACCCCCTTGAGTGTGTAAATACTCAAGGTAGATTTAGCATCATGCAGAAGTTGAGGAAGTCGACTCGTCGACATTGATTATAAGGAACAACGCTTATTCTCAATAAGGTAGGAACTTGCATAAGTAAGTAAGTCTCACTAAAAAACCCTAAGGCTATGGCAAAAACCCGAGTAGGGACAAAATCCATAGTCTAAGGAAAAATGTGTAAGAAATGCAAAGTCAAAAGAAACGTCTAAGGGACGTCATCAGGGATATGACCAGCCCAAGGTGGGTGCCTCATTAAAACCTAGTTAGGTAGCAAAAACCTAGTGGGAAAAATGCTCCTAATCGTAGAGGAAATAGTACATTAAGATCAAGCAAGTATTCTTCAGGATACTCCCTTTGAGTTTGACACAATTCCAAAGAGAAATAGCAATGTTACAACTCAGAAAGTTTACGCATACCAATTCCATGAACAAGCTTCTGAAACGTCATCTTCAATAGTGATTTGGTGAAGAGGTCGGCCAGATTATCTTGTGAACGAATTTGCGTGACTTCAATCTTTTGATGCTCTTGTTGTTGATATGAAAATAAGAACTTCGGTGCAATGTGCTTGGCGTTGTCTCATTTGATAAAACCCTTCTTGAGCTGTTTGATGCATGCCGCGTTGTCTTCAAAGATTGTCGTATGGACATCTACAGCTGGGTAGAGATCGCATGAGCTTCGAATATGGCCCACTACTGCTCTAAACCAAAAGCATTCCCAACTTGCTTCATGTAAGGCGAGAATTTCAGCATGGTTAGACGAAGTGGTAACTAAGGTCTGTTTAGTTGACCTCCAAGAGATTGCAGTGCCTCCAACGGTAAAGACATAACCCGTTTAAGAACGCGCCTTATGTGGATCAGATAAGTATACTGCGTCGCCATAACCAACAAGGCGAGAATCAACTCGAGAAGCAGAGGGTGCAGTATCAATCGAGGATTCGTAGGGATAAAACAAGCCCAAATCCGTAGTAACCTTAAGGTAACAGAAGATGTCTTTCATGCCAATCCAGTGTCTGCATGTAGGTGCATTACTGTATCTTTGCAAAAGATTAACAGCGAAGGAGATGTCTGGTCTAGTGCATTGAGCTAAGTACAATAAAACGCCTATCGCACTTAGATAAGGAACTTCAGGCTCCAAAATCTCTTCATCATCCTCCTTTGGACGGAAAGGATCTCATTTTGCATCCAGCGATCGAACGACCATATGAGTACTCGAAGGCTTCACTTTATCCTCATTAAAGCGGTGCAACATCTTTTGGGTGTAGTTCGATTGATGTACTAGGATTCCATCTGAACAATGCTCTATCTCGAGATCGAGACAATATCGAGTCTTACCTAGATCTTTCATCTCAAATTCTGACTTCAGGTGCGCCGCAGTTCTCGCGAACTCTTCAAGAGGATGATATTCATTCGTCGACATATACTGCAACAATCGTAAATTTGGAATGTGACTTCTTAATGAACACACAAAGGCATAGTTCATTGTTCAAATATCCCTGACTAGTCAAATACTCACTTAGACGGTTATACCGCATTCTTCCGGATTGTTTCAAACCGCAAAATGAAAGCCTCAACCGAATTGAAAACGTGTTCCGTGGTTTGGAAATATTTGAACCTGGCAATGTAAGTCCTTCGGGAACTTTCATATGAATTTTCGTATCAAGATCCCCATAGAGATACGCAGTTACTACGTCCATCAGCTGCATACTCAGTTTTTCAGAAACTACCAAACTGATAAGGTAGCGAAAATTAATCACATCCATAATGGGTGAATAAATTTCATCATAGTCAATCCCTGGGCGCTGTGAGAAGCCTTGTGCAACAAGACGAGCTTTATAACGTATAATTTCATTCTTCTCATTACGTTTCTGAACGAAAACCCACTTGTAGCCAATAGGCTTCACATGTGGAGGAGTAGGAGTTACAGGTCCAAACACCTTATGTTTCGCAAGCGAATCAAGTTCGACTTGGATTGCTTGTTTCTAGTTTGATCAATCAGTTCTACATCGACATTCATCAACGGAACGCAGTTCAATGTCATCGCTTAACATGATCTTAGTAGCTATTGCATATGTTAATGCATCGTCGATGATCATCTCATTTCTGCGCTACACATCATCTAAGCTAGCATAATAAACTGAAATTTCACGATTCTCGAGAGGAGGATTCGTCTTTTCAAAGACGCTTCCATAATCTAGAATTTCCTCATGAGTTGGATAGAATGAGTAAGCAATAGTCAGATTCACGGTAGGCTTTTTGGGACCTTGTGCCATGGATTTCCTCTTCCGGGGGGTGTGAATCCTTTGAACCAAGGGGTCTGCCACGCTTTTTGGTAGGGGCAGATGATTGGCTAGCCACTAATGTACGTGGAACACTAAGATTGGTGCCCCAAGCCTCCAGGAGGGAAGTTCGTTGTACATTTGGTACATCAATCTTTGCAGGCGTATTCGTAGCTGGAATATGTGATCTTGTCACTCGCGCTAGATTGGTGAAAAGCATCTGGCATGCTCTGAGCTATGCTCTGGAGATCTAATATGCGTTTCACTTCAGTTTTAGAATGAGCGGTGTGGGGATCTAAATGAGACAAAGTGGGAGTCGTCCACGATAATTCACGTTGTTTTTCAGGAACGTTGACGTTCGTATCTCCCCCTAACGACGGGAAAACTGTCTTATAGAAGTGACAATCCGCGAAACGAGCGGTAAACATATCGCCTGTCAAAGGTTCTAAGTAACGAATAATCGAAGGAGAATCATATCCGACATAGATTCTCATCTTTCGCTGAGGCCCCATTTTTGTATGTAAGGGCGGCGAGATCGGCATATATACCGCACAACCAAAAATGCGCAAATGCGATATGTCGGGTTCGTATTCTGTAACGGTAACCAACTGAAGGGCACTAAATGGTTGTGTCACAACAAGCCTCAGTGAATGAGATATTTGTGAAAACTAGTTCATTTGAGCAACATTTATGCATGCTATTAACAATTAAAAGGCGGAATCATGCTTGTATGCACTCAAAAACAAAACTTTACCCCTGAAATTCTAAGCCTAGTAGTTGTGGCGAACCAAGACTCAACGCAAGAACAAAGTGAGTTGATAAATATTATACCTTTGTTGATTCCTTTTTGCATAAGCAAAGGCTAATCACCCAAGAGATGGGGCCTTCATTCCTTAATTCTTAGGTCCATGGATTTCTTGGAGGAGGATGGATGAATGGATTCTCCAAGTTCCCAAAATAGGGAACCTCTAAGTCTCCACACCAAGGAGGGACTTGAAGAAGAGATGAGTGACCTTGGAGGAGTGAAGATTGCTAGCTAATCTCCCCCAAGGGGCCGGCCTCCTAGAGAGAAAGTGAGAGACATGTTCTCTCCAATTTCCTAAAAAAGAACCCTTAATGAATTTTGGCTATAAAGTTCTTTATAAATTCCATTCACTTAAGTGACAAAAGAACCAAAACCCTTCATTCTCTAATGTGGCCGGCCTTAAGGGTTTATTTGGGCTTTCAAGCCCTTTGTATATTCAAGTTGTCATACAACTTGAGTTAATGGGCTTGACATTGAAATCTCATTGGGCCTTGCTGCCCAAAACTAACCCGAGGTCTACAACGAACTTATTCGTTTGATTAATGAACATATTAATTCATCCTAGCCACAAATAATTAAACCATGTAATTATCCTTACTCATATCCGTTGTTTCTTCAATCTCTACCTTACACGATGTACGATCCATTAGGTTCCTTTTAGCGAGGCAATGGGCGATTGTTACTCTTAATGATCGATTGTGAATTGAAACATACTTTCAATTCTTACTTTAGTGATTACTCACCTTTAAGGCTTCCACAAACCATGAGTGACACCTAGCAGTATGTCATGGCTACCCAAGCTAATCAGAAGAGGTAGAGAACTTATTCAGTTTAGGATTACAATGCAATACAGTTTTTCTCTAATACAATACTCTTGACCACATTGTTTGGTTTGATAGTTTATTCATGTCTACTATCCAATGTGATTCTCTTATTTATATGATTACCTTGAATGTGATCAGAAGAGGTAGATAACTTATTCAGTTTAGGATTACAATGCAATACGGTATTTCTCTAATACCTCTTGACCATATTGTTTGGCTTGATAGTTTATTCATGTCTACTATCCAATGTGATTCTCTTACTTATATGATTACCTTGAATGTGATTTGGAACGACTTTCTAAATCTCATTCATACTCTGGCCAGAGATTCTTAATCATATCATAGAGTATTCTCCCTCAAACGGTTTGAAGGCTAGAGTTCCCTTGTTGTGGATGCACTTGCCTCCATGGCTAAGTGGCTTAACCCCAACTATGCTGTGGACACCCTTTAACGGAGTGACTTTGACATAGTCAAAGATCAAGGACCTAACCACAAGACAACTATGATGCCTCAGGTCACAGGACCACTTTGCATTATTCTAACCATGAGTTCTCATGTGACATGAGTATGAAAACTCCTTGTTGATCGTGTTTAGTGGACTTATTCTCTATTTAGCACCTACATGCATTCTACACAATTTATGTAGAATCTAAAATTCGAAAAACGTAAAGTTGGGTCATGCATGGTGAATGTTCATGCTATGAGGGCTGCAAAAATATCGAGATAAAACCTATGTTTTGAAAGAACCTGATTGCGTGATGATATGGATGAATTGGTTTGATGCAGAAAATCTTCTCGTCAAATTCCTAAGCGTAGTGGTAGGAGCGTGCTGATAACGTGTTGTAGCCTATTTTATCTGACAAGGTTAAGGGGCCGACGACAAGGGTAGAGAGATTGAGAGAGATGTGTTTGTAGAATTGTAGGGGAATGTGTGTGTTATCCCTCATACATAGTGCCTTTATTTATAATAGTAAAAGGAGAGAAAAAATTACTTCATCCCCAAGGAATACAAGTTGTAATAGGAAATGATAACTAAAATCAAATCTAATCTAGGATTTACACAATCACACTTAAATTAGGAAAGTTTACAACAAAAAGAAATTATTTTCTTTTATAAACGTAATCGTATAAATCTGAAACAAATTTAGTTAACGAATTAAAGCAATTAACAAAACTAATCATATACTCATATATGCCTTTCCTTTCTTAATCCGTTGATCTTCTACCAAGGATCCACACTGTAATCGCAGTCCCCTGACACAATCTTGGCCTCCGTCGTCAGCTTATCCACCGTTAGATCACACCGAACCTTCACAGTAATCGTCCACGTCTTAATGGGCCCCACTTTAATTCTAACGGGCATTCTTAGGTCCAATTCCAACGGTACCTTCCCCTGTCTCTGCGCATCCACTAACCCCTGCTGCACCGTGCTCGTCAACTTGATCCCGGACCCCTTCAACGCCGTTCGGAACTCCGTTACGTTCTTCGACGGCTGGTAAAACGCCGGCAGAGCGCCGTCACACAATTTGATATCGGAGTAGAAGAGTTTGACGGAGTTATTTTTCCCGTTGTAGATCCCGATCTTCTTGTTAGGGTTTTGGACTCGAACGGTGACCTGGATCTCCGGCGAGATGGTGGAGGACGGAGATGGCGTTGTCAAGTTGAATCCTTTGAACGCGATGCTTTCAATTGAGTAGTTGGGGGACTCGGGGCGGACCACGAGGTAGACGATGCCGGCGGCGGCCGCGGAGAGGAGGATGAGGGCGGCAACGAGGCCGAAAAGCCAGCAGAAGCAGAAGCGGCAGGAGCTCCGGCGAGGGTTCTGGCGGGTGTAGTTCTTGTAGCGGGTTGCGTTCTCTGGCGGCGGGACGCGGTAGACTTGGTCCTTGGGGATCTGGATGACGTAGGTGCCCGGCGGAGGGACTAGTTTCTCGGACTCCGGAGGGGAGGGTGTTCGGGTGGATTGTGGCGAGGAGGTGTGAGGAAACTGCGTGGTTTCGTTGTGTGAGGGCGTGCCGCGCGGGTGGACTCGGTCGGCCATTATGGACTGCAGTAGAATTGGAAACTGAGGAGTCGGCCGGCGGAGCCTTGTCTAATAAATCACGCAGACAGCACACCACTGCAGGCCTCAGAAAGAAAGTTAGAGAGAGAGAGTATGAGAGGTGACATTTGGGTTTATATCTACAGAACGAAACATTCTGAACTCTGAAGTCCGGAACGGCGTACAAGAAGGGTATATATGGAAATTCAAACTAAAATTCTTTTTCAATCAAAATTTTAGGTAAATATGAAATGAAATCAAATGTGGAGACTCGTGCCGAAATTTTAGGGTGATATTGGCAATTCTCACTATAATGTTATTCTAAGGAGGCCTTAAGGGAAGAGATCTCTATTTTTTTTTTAAATAGAGATTAGTTGTGATGTTCACCCTATGTCGAACTTCAACGATCCAAACCGTTTATTTTTCAAGCTAGACCTCATAGATAATCCTCACAAAATATTAGCCAAATCAGAAATATTTGAGACATCTAAGTGAGTTCAAAGAAATTTACGAGCACTTTGTTTTATAAGAAACAATGAAAGTTCATACCGTGATAATTAAATTGGCAAGTAGTTTTGGATTAAATTGAATTTTTGCAAGGATGATCTATGAATCGATACATACAAAATAGACAGTTCGGATCGTTGAAATTCAACGTGAAATGGGCACTACAACTAGTCTCCATTTTTATTGAAACGGAGGATCATTTTGGATAAAGGGTGTAGTTATGCTAATGCTAAAAGTTAACCGACTAAAACTTAAAAGGAAATAATTTATTTATTTTTTATTATAAGCGATATGCTACAAAAGGAGGTGAGGGGTTGAGGAGCGGAAATTTGAATGAGGAACACAGTAAGTTAATGAGTAAAATAAGGGTGGTACTATCTACATAACCGTTTTACCTTCCACACACTTATTGTTAATTTTTGTCATTTGATCCAACAGTCGAAAATTGAAAAGAGTGTATGTAACATCCCGTCCCAGAGAATTCGTACGACGGATGTGAAATGACGAAAATGCCCCTAGGCATTAATTAAGGTATGTGTGTACATTGGGAGTTTGGTTAGTGATATTTAGACCACACACACACTCACACATTCACTCTTTCTCTCTCTCACTCCCGCACTCTCTCTCTCTACCTCACAGACTCTCTCTCTCATTCCCTACGTAGGGACACATCCAAATCCTCCCCAAACTTAGCAAATCGAGGACGTGAAGACCACCATTGTGTTCATCTCGTTCCTACGAACACATTGGTACAAGTTTCAGGTAAGAAAGCTTTCAAAAACCTGAGTTCCCACAATCTCCGATTTTGTCACTATTCATGCTCACATAAAACCTTGTGTTTTTGGAGATTTCAAGCTCATAGGGAGCTTTATGAGGTCCTAAGGAAGCTCGGAGTAGTTCGTTTAAAGATTTTGGACGTCGGAATAGCGAGATCGGGGAGTTTTCGTTTTGGCCGGAATTATCGAGACTTTTTCCGGCGAATCCCCAGCGAGTTGGGGGTCGAGTCAGGTATAGTTGTGTTCATCTTTGTGAGATCTTCATTTTGGTATAAAGTATGTAGAAAATGGTGCAAAAATGAAGGAGAAACCATAGTTGGAAGTTTTTCCAGAAACCGGCAAACAGTCGCCGGTCGCCGAAGAAGACGAGGAATATTCCGTCAGTCTTGAGGGAATATGCTGACGCCGTCAGTCATCTTTAACTGTTACCGTTGGGTTTTAATAGAATATTCCTGACAGCGTTAACTGACGCCGTCAGTGTGTAGATCACGTGGCCGTGCGTGGCCGGCGCGTCTGGTTGTGCCTTGGCCAGCGCGTGGCAAAGCGTGGGTGGTTGGAAATTTTTTCTAAAAATATGGGGATGATCCTAAGATTGTGTAGATCATAGTGGTATTATACCCAAATTGAGCAATGTATGAGAAGTTATTTCTAAGGTTTTGATATTGTGCGTTAATTAACGTTATTTCAGTTACTTCTCATATAGGCGAGACCTATCCGGAGGACGAGTAGCCAGGCTAAGCACGGGGGTTATGACCCGTCTGCTTATCAGTGAGTGGGCATTTGTTTTCCGTATATACCTATATAAATGAGTTTTTCCCAAAAAATCAGTTTAAATGAAATGTGATATGAAATGCGATATAAAATGTCATGCAAAGTATCTATTTATTTTATTATGCGTTATTGATTACTTATATTGATGTTGGTGCTGAGGATGCACAGGTAAGTGGCAGGTAAGTTTATATACTAGTTGATGAGAACGAATGATGTGATGTGATGTGATATAATTAGAGCTCATAAACTTGCACACTGATATTAGTGCTCCCGCCCAAAGAGGGGCTCAGTCCTTCACGTGATGTTCACCTCTTGCACCGTATGCTCGCCTTGGATCCAAGTTAGGTGCTCAGTCCCGTCAAATAGACCACTATAGGTGGGTTCGACTCGTAGGTGACCCGCGATTTATCGCTCAGTCTTCACGTGATCGTAGCACTAGAGCATATTAGTTTATATTCAGTGATGTTGTGCAGATCACTAGAGGTGGTATTGATGTGTGTGCAGGATATATATATGATATGATTGAGATGAGTATGAGCTATATGATATGATGATTGTTATGAGCTATATACAGCTGAGGGCTAAGTTGATTATTTAGTATTCAATCACATTCACAAAGTTATGCTTTGGCATTCAGTTATGATACTTTGGCATGGCATACTTTCATGCATACATATTTTCCAGCACGATTTTGAGAATTATATATATGAGTATATACTTTATTTCTGGGAAATTATACAGGTTTCATGGCGATGGGTTATAACTTTGAGAAAAGAAAGGTTTTGAAAAGATTTGTTTCTAACCTGCTCAACTTTGTTTTTCGCCCCTCCAGGTATTAAGTAGTGTTCGTTGGTGGCATACGAGGACCTCATCGGACGTTCTGACAGAATTCACTTATGTAGGACCATCTTCTGGTGTTATTTCTATTCAGTACTTCTGCTTGACTGCACGTAGACTTTTATGCTCTGTATTAATGGAATTCACACTTCTTTTACACTAGTATTGCTAGTGTTTCGGTTTTAATTGATCCGTAAATTTCTTTTCTCTATTGCTTCCGCACTGTGTACATGGTTACGTCATTCTCACGTGACGACCAGCAAGCCCCACTTTCGGGTCGGGGTGTGTCAGATTGGTATCAGAGCCTAGGTTTGGCAGTCTTGCATATCTTGTGAATATTCTAATTATCTTAGTGTTTCTGTCAGAACTATGCCGCCTCGTAGAGAGCCACGTTGTTCAACTGAACCTAGTTTCCCTGACATAGCTCAGTTAGGGGAAGCTATAGCGAATGATATTCAATCAGTTATTCGGCCACCTCAGCGGACCCCTTTGGAGTCGGTTCATAATTTGAAGATAACCACTTTTATGGGGAATGAAGGTCCCGAGGGTTTAGAGAAATGGTTGATGCACATTGAGAAGACTTTCAGACTCATGCAGAGTTAGGGAAGTCTATCTCCGGACAGATGGGTCGAGACGACTTCATGGTTTTTGGGTAAGGAACCAGCCTCATGGTGGGGACAGTTGGTTGATGAGTTACCCTAGGAAGAATCTAGAGATTGGGAGGTATTTAAGCAGTTGTTCTATAAGAGATTCATTCCTCCTGAATACATTGATCGTAAGAAATAAGAGTTCACTAGTTTGAGGTAGAAGAAGTTGTCAGCTAATGAGTACTATAGGAAATTTACTGATTTATCTCGTCATCATCCAGAAGTTGCTACTAATCCGGTTGAGATGCTACGTCGTTTTAAGTTGGGCACTAAGAAGAAATGGCGTACCATTGCGACTGCGATTCCCTATACTACTTATCATGAGTTTTATGAAGCTTTACTTCAGATTGAGGATTATGAGAATTTACCCAGCGACAGTGAAGAGGAAGAGAAAAATGGGAATCAGAATAAGGATAAGGGTAAAGGTCATTTCTTACAAGGGCCTCGCCAGACTCAGAGCTTTAAGCGCAGTGGGACTAGTTCTAGTTCTTCCAGTGGAGGTTTCAGTTCCACAGGTCAGAGAGGAGGTGGTAGGTTCTTCAGAGATTCCAGATCCCAGAGGCAGGGAAGCTTCGGTAGAGGAAATGCACCCTGGTGCCGTAGGTGCGGTAGTCGACATTTAGGGGAATGTCGAAGAGGTAGCAGTGGTTGTTTTACTTGTGGTTAGGAGGGACATCAAGCTAAGTTTTGTCCTCAAGGCCAGTTGAGACCTCAACAGCCTCATTTACCACCGCCAGCTCCAGCTTAACAGTTTTCAGGACATGGTGGTTATACCCAGATGGGTCGTGGTGGTGCATACCACTATCAGGGGGATTCCGTCCTTATTCTTTGGGACAATACCAGTACCCCCAGGATCCCTATTAGTAGGGCAGTTATGGTCAGTATTCAGGAGGATATATGCCTCCACAGCAGTATTCAGGAAGATATATGCCTCAGCAGCAGTTTTCAGCTGGTGGATCCTAGTGGCATTCTAGAGGACAGTCTCAGCAGGTTAATGCTACTACCAGTGGAGTTGGGTCTTCGAGACAGTATAGTCAGTCAGGACAAGGGCGTAATCTTCAGGGGCGAGGAGTTTATGCCAGCAGAGGTAGAGGAAGGCAGCAGAACCAGGGACGTATCAACAACCTTTCGCTGCAAGATGCTCAGAACAATCCAGATTTGATCATGGGTACGTTAAATATTCTTGGTCATTATGCTAAAGTGTTGATTGATTATGGTGCTACTCATTCGGTAATTTCTCATACGTTTGCTCAATTGACACAACCTCAAGCTTCACCTCTTGGGTATGAGTTAGAGTTTGCTATGCCTAGAGGGGAAAAGTGTTATGTAGATTTATGTGTATCCACGTTGTCCCGTAGTAGTGGAGAATGTGGTTATGCCTGCTAACCTCACTTCGCTAGACATTGTGGATTTTGACGTTATCTTAGGCACATACTGGTTGCATTGCAATCATGCTAAGATTGACTGTTACGGGAAATCAGTGACCTTTCATCGTCCTGGATTACCTGAGGTTACATTCTTTGGTGAACCTAGTGGATTGAGGCATGGAATCATTTCAGCCGTGAGAGCCAAAAAGTTACTAAAGAAAGGTTGTCAAGGGTACTTGGCTCACGTGGTACTAAATGCGATGCTCCGGTTAGCGTGGAGAATGTTAAGGTGGTTAGACATTTTTCTGGTATTTTCCCTGATGATTTACCTGGATTGCCGCCTGATCGCGATGTGGAGTTTGCTATTGATTTACTACCAGGTACTGATCCTATTTCTTTAACTCCTTATCGTATGGCTCCTGCGGAGTCAAGAGAATTGAAGATTCAGTTACAAGAGTTGGTTGATAATAGTTTCATTCAACCTAGTACTTCACCTTGGGGAGCTTCAGTTTTGTTTGTAAGGAAGAAAGACGGTACTTTGAGGCTTTGCATTGATTATAGGCAATTGAATCAAATGACGATTAAAAACCGTTATCCTTTGCCTCGCATTGACGATCTTTTTTATCAACTCAGAGGTGCTTGCGTATTTTCTAAGATTGATCTAAGGTTTGGTTATTATCAGTTGAAGATCAGGAGCGACGATGTTCCTAAAACTGATTTCAGGACTCGTTATGGTCATTATGAGTTTCTTGTTATGCCATTTGGATTGACGAATGCACCAGCAACTTTTATGGGTTTGATGAATAAGGTGTTTCAGCAGTATTTGGATAGATTCATCATTGTCTTCATTCATGACATTCTGGTGTATTCTAAGTGAAAAGCAGACCATGTCCGACATCTTACTTTGGTGTTGAAGAAGCTGAGGGAACATCAGTTATATGCTAAGTTCAGTAAATGCCAATTCTGGTTAGATCAAGTTGCTTTCTTGGGGCATGTTGTTTCAGCTCAGGGTATTCAGGTAGACCCTCATAAGATAGCCGCTATGGAAAATTGGGAACAGTCGCGAACCGTCACCGAGGTACGGAGTTTCCTTGGTTTAGCTGGTTATTATCGGCGATTTGTTAAGGATTTCTCAATTATGGCTTTACCCGTAATGAGGTTGACCATGAAGGAAGTTAAATTTGAGTGGTGATGCGAATTAAGTTAAGCACACAAATTAAACCCTCTTGTTGTCAGATTGTAGAAAAGATGCAAGTAAGGATCGTTCTAGACTGGGGATTAGGAGGGCTTGCTAAAACCTCAAAACTGACTCAAAAACATAAAAACAAAGTTAAAAAAATTTGAATAGACTCAAAAGACTCAAGACAACTTCACAAGACTCAAAATAAGCTAAAAACACTCAAAACTACCTAAAAACACTAACTAGGCAGTTTCTGACACTAAACACAATTTTGGACGAAAATAAGGTTATGGCTTGACTCAAAACACTTAAAAACAGAAACAAAACAGATTTTCAATACTTTGAAACAAGAAAGTAAAAGGGGGGGGGGGGGTTTGTTTTGGACGAATTTAAACTTAACAAAACAGATTGTAAAACTAAACAACTTTGAAAACGAATTTGGGAAATTAGATGGATGATGGGCTAGCTAGAGGCTCTTTCTCCACACATGACATGTATGCAAACGACTCGATTTCCAGTTACTCTTTCATTGAATTATGAATGACAATGCCCCAAATTAACCGTGACATCACTAGTTAACCCTCAGATTTTCCTTGTATTATTGGATTGGATGACATCATTCGACAACCCAAAGCATTCTTCAAAAGTCCCCTACATGACATCATAATAGAGATACAATCAAAGATCATTACGTTCAATGAAAATCATAAACATTGACAAAGCACTTGCAACTATGACATCATGTCACTCATGCTAGGAATTAAACTTAACGCGATCGTGACTAGCAACCTTCACTACATATGAATATAAGTTTGTAACGATTATGTGAAACTGCCTTGTACTCTAGCATCAGATTTATGCATGCCAATTAAGTGTCGACCCTTAATCAACAAACACAAATAAGTTATCAATCAAACAGTTAAGCCAATTGCATTCACAATTTAAGAATTCATAACTGGAATTTATCAACTCAAATTGCACACATAATCATGGCTTTGAAATCACCCCTAGCCAAGAGGGGTTTAGCCACTCATGTTCATAGCAAAACGAAAGGAAAATAAATTAAACATTGTAAACATAGAATGAATTACACCTAGAATGCTCCAACAATCAAGCTCGAACTTCCAAGAGTCCTTCCTTCTTTCTCCTTGCTGGGGCACAAAGGTGGGTGAAGTGTATGGGATGTGTTTTGGGGTCAGGAATGTGTTTAGGCTGAATGAGAGTTGCGGCAAAAGGTGTGGATTGATTTCTGGTGTGAATGAATGAATGGGTGAATGAATGGGACCTTTTAGGTGCGGCAAGACTTGGTATTTAAAGAACAAGGTTCCAAATTAAATTAGGTAATTAGGAATTATTCTAAAACTTAAAGGAAATAGGAAATTAGAACCAAAATCCCAAAGGAAATAGGTAACAAGGTGTGGCTGAGAGGGAAAGGGCAAGGGAATGCCTTGCAAGGCAAGGAAAAAGGGTTTCCTTCCTGATTTAGGTGCAGCAAAAGTCCTAATTCTAAAGGGAATGGGTTATCATGTGCGGCAAGGTAAAGAATGTGAAGGGAAATGTGCGGCTGGATCCTAGGGGATAAGGGAACATGTTTTGCAATGTCCTAAAGGGAAAAGGAAAGGTTTTTACATGGTTTAGGGACAAGGAGACATGGCAAGGGAAAATATTGTACAAGAGGAGATAAGGAGGGAACACAAAGGGGACAAGGCGCCACCTTTGTAGGAGTGGGTCAATTTGTGTTTTTCTTTGTCTTCCAAGCTTCCAAACTGATTTCTCTTGACTTCTAACACCTTTCTAGCCTCTTTTGGTCTTCAATTTCGTCCATCCACCTTGCTCCAAGCATGCAATAACCATTCTAAGCCCAATTTTGCTCCAAAAGGCTCTAAAATGCACCTTTTTGCATACTTTGTCCTTAGAACCTGAAAACACACGAAAATGGCTTAAAAGACTAAAATAACTAAGAAATAACAACGTAAATGCATGAAAAGAAGCTAGCTAAGTCGCATAAATATGCTCCTATCAAGTGGGATGATAATTGTGAGCAGAGTTTCCAGCAGTTGAAGTATTATCTCACTCATGCGCCTATTTTGACTCTTCCTGATGATAGTGGTAATTTTGAGGTTTACATCGATGCTTCTTTGAATGGCTTAGGATGCGTGTTGATGCAGCATGGTAGGGTAATTGCTTACGCTTCGCGTCAGTTAAAGCCTCATGAGATGAATTACCCTACACATGATTTGGAATTGGCAGCCATTATTTTCACTTTGAAGATTTGGAGACACTATCTCTATGGTGAGAAGTGTAGGATTTTCTCAGATCACAAGAGTCTCCAGTATCTGTTCACACAGAAAGATTTGAATCTTCGTCAGCGGAGATGGATTGAGTTGCTAAGTGACTACGTTTGCACGATTGAGTGTCATCCTGGATGTGCTAATGGAGTGGATAATGCCTTGAGTAGGAAATCTCAAGGTCGGGTTAATGCTTTGTATGCTTCTCGTGTTCATCTTCTTGTAGATTTGAGGTCTACTGGAGTGAAATTGGAATTGGAAGAATGAGAAGAAAGAACTGTGGCGGAACAAGAAAGAGCCTTACTTGCTAGTTTCCAAGTTAGGCCTATTCTGATTGATAGTATACTCGAGACTCAGATGAATAACAAAGAGGTTCAAGAGTTAATTCATTTGAGGAATCAAGGGAAAAAGAAAGATCTCAGAGTTAGAGAGACGGATGGCATGCTTATGTAAGGAAATAGGATGTACGTGCCAAATAATGAGGAATTAAAGAAGGCAATTCTTGATGAGGCACATATTTTAGCTTATGCGATGTATCCAGGAGGAACTAAAATGTATCATACCATTAGGCCATTTTATTATTGGCCAAGTATGAAAAGGGAAATTGCTGAGTATGTAAGCAGGTGTATCGTGTGTCAGCAGGTCAAAGTTGAAAGAAAGAAGCTATTTGGTTTGTCACAGCCACTTCCCATTCCACAGTGGAAATGGGAAAATATTACTATGGATTTTGTGTACAAGCTTCCTCGTACACAAAACGGCTATGATGGAATCTGGGTGGTTGTTGATCGGCTTACTAAGTCAGCGCATTTCATTCCTGTGAGGGAAAAGTATTCTTTGAACAAGTTAGCCGAGTTGTTCATCACGAAGATTGTGAAGTATCATAGAGTTCTTGTGAGTATTATTTCTGATCGAGATCCGAAATTTACTTCTAAGTTTTGGATAGCATTCTAGGAAGCTTTGGGTTCGAGATTACTGTACAGCACGGCATATCATCCTCAGACAGATGAACAATCTGAGATGACGATTCAGACCTTGGAGGATACGCTAAGATCTTTGGTGTTGCAGTTTGGCGACGCTTGGCATATGCGGTTGGATTTGTTGGAATTCGCCTACAACAACAGCTTTCACTCGAGTATTGGTATGGCGCTATTCAAGGCATTATATGGAAAGCCTTATCGTACACCTTTATGTTGGTCAGAGGTTGGCGAATGAGTTTTAGTGGGCCCTGAGTTAGTGGAGGAGACTACTCAGAACATTCAGGTTATTAAGTCTAATATGAAAACGGCCCAAGATCGCCAAAAGAGTTTAGCAGATAGACACGCCACTGATCGAGTGTACAAGGTTGTTGATTGGGTATTTCTGAAGTTATAACCGTGGCGAGGTGTAGTACAATTTGGAAAGAAAGGCAAGCTAAGTCCTAGATTCATCAGACCTTATCAGATCACCGAGCGAGTTGGTGAAGTTGCTTACAGACTTGAGTTCCCATCATAGTTGTCTAAAGTACATAATGTGTTTCATGTATCGATGCTTCGTCACTATGTTGCAGATCCTTCTCATGTGATACCTCATCAACCCTTAGAGATTAGTTCAGATTTGACTTATGATGAGGAACCGGTGACGATACTTGATTGGAACGAAAAGGTTATGAGGAATAAGATAGTGCAATTGGTTAAAGTCTTGTGGAGGAACCATTCAGTGGAAGAAGCAATATGGGAGACAGAGGATCAGATGAGAGAGATGTACCCAAGGTTGTTTTATGAGTACTAGTGGATGGTTTTGGTTATGTAAATTTTGGGGACGAAATTTTTATAAGGTGGGTAGATTGTAACAGCCTGTCCCAGAGAATTCCTACGACGGATGTGAGATGACGAAAATGCCCCTAGGCATTAATTAAGGTATGTGTGTGTATCTACATTGGGAGTTTGGTTAGTTATATTTGGACCACACACACACTCACACTCACACATTCACTCTTTCTCTCTCTCATTCCTGCACTCTCTCTCTTTCTACCTCACAGACTCTCTCTCTCATTCCCTACGTAGGGACACATCCAAATCCTCCCCAAACTTAGCAGATCGAGGACGTGAAGACCACCATTGTGTTCATCTCGTCCCTACGAACACATTGGTACAAGTTTCAGGTAAGAAAGCTTTCGAAAACCCGAGTTCCCACAATCTCCGATTTTGTCACTATTCATGCTCACATAAAACCTTTGTGTTTTTGGAGATTTCAAGCTCATAGGGAGCTTTATGAGGTCCTAAGGAAGCTCGGAGTAGTTTGTTTGAAGATTTTGGACGTCGAAATAGCGAGATCGGGGAGTTTTCGTTGTGGCCAGAATTATTGAGGCTTTTTACGGTGAATCCCCGGCGAGTTGGGGGTCGAGTCAGGTATGGTTGTGTTCATCTTTGTGAGATCTTCGTTTTGGTATAAAGTACGTAGAAAATGGTGCAAAAATGAAGAAGAAACCATAGTTGGAAGTTTTTCCAGAAACCGGCGAACAGTTGCCGGCGACCGGCGACTCGTCGGAGAAGACGAGGAATATTCTGTCAGTCTGGACGGAATATGCTGACGCCGTTAGTCATCTTTAACTGTTACCGTTGGGTTTTAACGGAATATTCCTGACGGTATTAACTGATGCCGTCAGTGTGTAGTTCACGTGGCGGCGCATGGGTGTTCGGAATTTTTTTTCTAAAACTATGGGGATGATCCTCCTGAGATTGTGTAGATCACAGTGGTATATTCATATACCCAAATTGAGCAATGTATGAGAAGTTATTTCTAAGGTTTCGATATTGTGCGTTAATTAATGTTATTTCAGTTACTTCTCATATAGGCAAAACCTATCCAAATGACAAGTGTAGCCAGGCTAGGCACGGGGGTTACAACCTGTTTACTTATCAGTGAGTTGGCATTTGTTTTCCGTATATACCTATATAAATGAGTTTTTCCCAGAAAATCAATTTAAATGAAATGTGATATGAAATGCGATATGAAATGCCATGCAAAGTATCTATTTATTTTATTATGCGTTATTGATTACTTATATTGATGTTGGTGCTGAGGACGCACATGTAAGTGGCAAGTAAGTTTGTATACTAGTTGATGAGAACGAATGATGCGATGTGATGTGATATGATTAGAGCTCATAAACGTGCACACTGATATTAGTGCTCTCGCCCACAGAGGGGCTCAGTCCTTCACGTGATGTTCACATCCCGCACCGTATGCTCGCCTTGGATCCAAGTTAGGTGCTTAGTCCTGTCGAATAGACCACTTTAGGTGGATTCGACTCGTAGGTGACCCGCGATTTATCACTCAGTCTTCACGTGATCGTAGCACTAGAGCATATTAGTTTATATTCAGTGATGTTGTGCAGACCACTAAAGGTGGTATTGATTTCTGTGTAGGATATATATATATATATATATTTATGATATGATTGAGATGAGTATGAGCTATATGATATGATGATTGTTATGAGCTATATACGGCCGAGGGCTGAGTTGATTATTTAGTATTCAATCACATTGACAGAGTTATGATTTGGCATTTTGTTATGATACTTTGGCATGGCATACATACTTTCATAAATACATATTTTCCAGCAGGATTTTGAGAATTATATATATGAGTATATACTTTATTTCTGGGAAATTATACAGGTTTTACGGCGAGGGGTTATAACTTTGAGAAAAGAAAGGTTTTGAAAAGATTTGTTTCTGACCCACTCAACTTTGTTTTTCGCCCCTCCAGGTATTAAGTAGTGTTCGTTGGTGGCATACAAGGAGCTCATCGGACGTTTTGACAGAATTCACTTATGTAGGACCACCTTCGGGTGTTATTTCTGTTCAGTACTTCTGCTTGACTGCACGTGGACTTTTATGCTCTGCATTAGTGGGATTCACACTTCTTTTACACTAGTATTGCTAGTGTTTCGGTTTTAATTGATCCGTAAATTTCTATTCTCTATTGCTTCTGCACTATGCACATGGTTACGTCACTCTCATGTGACGGCCCACATGCCCCACTTTCGGGTCGGGGTGTGTCAGTGTATGAGAGGTAAAAAAGTTGCGGAAAAAGGTGCGCAGATAGCACTATCCTAAAATAATTCATTTGATAATTAGAACAAGAGGGAAAAATTGCAATAAATAAGGTGAGAATTAGGATGGAAAATGCTTAGGTACTCATTGGTGAGTACCCTATATATAGTCACGTTTTTATTTTGGTCCGGTGATTCTTTAACATATGTTTTATTGTTTTAAAAAATGAGACATATTAATTATTTTTTTTACTTTAAAAAACAAAAGACACGTGACATCCTTTGATTAGCCAGATTATATTAGGTATTATCCAATTAAGATTCAATAGCATTTTTGATAATCGAAATGAAATTAAAACATGCCACCTAATTTAGCGTGAGTGGTAGGATTATGGTAAGAGTATGTTATCCATTAATCTCTTTTGTAAAAGAATGAAAAATGATAATTAAAATAAGGTACGGAGACTTAATTTTGTAAATTAAATGATTTGGTTGTTGCTAATTGGATTATTATTTAAGTATTAATTAACGTATTTATTTTGTGACATCCCACATCGCCCAGGGGAGTGATCCTTAAATGTATATTCTCATCCCTACCTAGCATGAGGCCTTTTGGGAGCTCACTGGTTTCGGGTTCCGTAGAAACTCCGAAGTTAAGCGAGAAGGGGGTCAGAGCACTCCCACGATGGGTGACCCACTGGGAAGTTGCTCGTGAGTTCCCAGAAACAAAACTGTGAGGGCATGGTCAAGGCCCAAAGCGGACAATATCGTGCTACGGTGGTGGAGCGGGCCCGGGAAGTGATCCACCCCGGGCCGGGATGTGACAAATTGGTATCAGAGCAAATCCCTGGCCTGAAGTGTGCTGACGAGGGCGTGGGGCCCCTAAGGGGGGTGGATTGTGACATCCCACATCGCTCAGAGGAGTGATCCTTAAATGTATATTCCCATCCCTACCTAGCACGAGGCCTTTTGGGAGCTCACTGGCTTCGGGTTCCGTAGGAACTCCGAAGTTAAGCGAGAAGGGGGCCAGAGCACTCCCAAGATGCGTGACCCACTGGGAAGTTGCTCGTGAGCAAGGTATTAAATATCGATGATATCGGAAATATTGGTAGTCTAAAAACACGAAAATATCGACTGATAGGAGCATATTTATGCGATTTAGTTAGTGTGTTTTCTTGCATTTACTTAGTTATTTGTTGCTTATTATAGTGTCTTAAGTCATTTTCGTGTGTTTGTAGGTCCTAGAAGCAAAGTATGCAAAAGGATGCAATTTGGAGCATTTTAGAGCAGTTTTGGGCCAAGAATGGATAGCACAAGTATGGAGCAAGATGGATGGACGAATTGGAAGTTCAAGAGAGGCTAGGAATGTGCAAAAGAGTTGAAGAAATAAATCCAAGTCAAAGAAGATAAGGAATCAGCTACAAAGAAGAAGAATTATCCAAAACATTATCCAAACAACTTTATCTTATCCTTATCTTATCCAAACCTTATCTTATCTTACCATGCCTTATCCTATCCTATCCTAATCCTTTCCTAACTTAATTCCTGCTGCAAAAGGGATTCAATTTCAGTTTAGGAGACCTTAAAACCTGATTTCTAGGAACCTTATCCCCTCCTACAAAGGTGCCGCACCTTTCTCCTGATTCCCTTTGGTTTTTGGCCTTCTAGATGTCCTATTTCCTGCTAGGATTACATAAACCCTTTCCCCTTAGGATTGTGTTTTATTTTCCTACACAAACTACATTTTGTAATCCTTTTCCTACACCATCTAATTGTGCCGCACCCTCCCTCTATATATTCACATATTTGCTGCACCATTCACACCACCACCACCCTCTACCATAACTCACCTACATCCATCCACCACCATTCACCACACACTCATTGTGCCGCAGCTTTGCAAAGGAAGGAAGGAAGAAATCTGGAGCGTTTCTAGGTGTTTTCTATCCTTTGTTTTCAATGTTTAATTTTATTTATATTTGTTTGATTGCGAACATGAGGAACTAAATTCTTTATAGTTAGAGACGAATTCAAAGCCATGGACATATGTTTTATATGAATTGATTTCCTCCAGTTATGATTTCACGAATTGTGAATGTGGTTTGCTTAACTGTTTTGTTAAGAACTTGTTCTTGTGTGTTGATTAAGGATGCATACTTAGTTTGCATGCATGAATTTGATGCTAAAATATAAGGGAATTTCACCTAATCGTTATGAACTTATATTTACAAGTAATGGAGGTTGCTAGTCACGATCGCATTAAGTAAATTCCTGGCAGGAGTGTCATGCTTTTCATAGTCACGAATGCCTTGTCAATGCTTATGATTTTCACAACGCTTAATGATCTTTGTTTTGTGTCTCTATCATGCTTTTCATAGTTAGGGAGCTTAATAAAGAATGATTTGGGTTGTCGTATGCTTTTCTTCCAATTCAATAAGTCTAGGGAAATCTGATGATTAATTAGTTCTACACAATTAATTTGGGGCATTGTCATTCATGGTTTGTCGAAAGAATAACTGGAAATCAATTTATATGCATATGTTCATGTGTGGAGAAGGGCCCTCTAACTTGTCTTTCACCCTTTTTAATTCACAAAATTCGTTTTTATAAGTGTTTTATGCAAAGTTTTAGTTTTAAGTTTTAAATTCGTCAAAAACAAACCCCCTTTCATTTAAACTTGTTTTTAGAGTCAAAACCTGTTTTGTTTTAGTCTTTTGAGTCTTTTAAATTCTATTTTCGTCAAAATCACTAGTTAGGTCTAGAATTGAGTATTTTTGATTATTTGTTGCTGTTTTTATTGTTTTGAGTCAGTTTTGAGTTTATAGAGTCTAGTTTAGTATTTTGGAGTCTTATTTGTGTAGATTAGCATCCCTTCTAATCCCCGGCTAGAACGATCCCTACTTACACATACTACATTGATAGGGTTTAAGTTTGAGTGCAATTTAATTTCACATCAAATTTTTGCACACAAGAACAAGTTCTTAATAAAACAGTTAAGCAAACCACATTCACAATTCGTGAAATCATAACTGGAGGAAATCAATTCATATAAAACATATGTCCATGGCTTTGAATTCGCCTCTAACTATAAAGAATTTAGTTCCTCATGTTCGCAATCAAACAAATATAAATAAAATTAAACATTGAAAACAAAGGATAGAAAACACCTAGAAACGCTCCAGATTTCTTCCTTCCTTCCTTTGCAAAGCTGCGGCACAATGAGTGTGTGGTGAATGGTGGTGGATGGATGTAGGTGAGTTATGGTAGAGGGTGGTGGTGGTGTGAATGGTGCAGCAAATATGTGAATATATAGAGGGAGGGTGCGGCACAATTAGATGGTGTAGGAAAAGGATTACAAAATGTAGTTTGTGTAGGAAAATAAAACACAATCCTAAGGGGAAAGGGTTTATGTAATCCTAACAGGAAATAGGACATCTAGAAGGCCAAAAACCAAAAGGAATCAGGAGAAAGGTGCGGCACCTTTGTAGGAGGGGATAAGGTTCCTAGAAATCAGGTTTTAAGGTCTCCTAAACTGAAATTGAATCCCTTTTGCAGCAGGAATTAAGTTAGGAAAGGATTAGGATAGGATAGGATAAGGCATGGTAAGATAAGATAAGGTTTGGATAAGATAAGGATAAGATAAGGTTGTTTGGATAATGTTTTGGATAATTCTTCTTCTTTGTAGCTGATTCCTTATCTTCTTTGACTTGGATTTATTTCTTCAACTCTTTTGCACATTCCTAGCCTTTCTTGAACTTCCAATTCGTCCATCCATCTTGCTCCATACTTGTGCTATCCATTCTTGGCCCAAAACTGCTCTAAAATGCTCCAAATTGCATCCTTTTGCATACTTTGCTTCTAGGACCTACAAACACACGGAAATGACTTAAGACACTATAATAAGCAACAAATAACTAAGTAAATGCAAGAAAACACACTAACTAAATCGCATAAATATGCTCCTATCAAATTCCCCCACACTTAGCTTTTGCTAGTCCTCGAGCAAAACAAACAAACAAAACAAAACCTAAACCTTCCAACGTTTGCCTCAGGGATTTCCCATGAAACATAACATGTTAAAAATCATTACTTACATAGATTTTAGTTATCCTTACTCTCGAGCACATACTTAATCAAAGTTACTACTCACTAGCTCGCATTTAATCAATTAAAACAACTTTTTGAATGTAGTAACATGCCTTAGAGAATCCCTCAATTCCTTACTAGATATGCACTCTATTTTCACTCAGATTTTCTGACTACACTCCCTACACTAGGTATATGTGAGAAGATTGATGTAAATATGAAAACTAAACACTCACATATGTATTAACAAAGAAAGCAATTTCTGGAATGCATGTATATATATGATCTCATGAATGGAGTGCCACTACTTAGACGCGAGAACCAGGGATTCCATATGCTCATACCAATCCCAAACTCCACATATTGAAACACATAACAATCAAGATAGAAGTCTAAGGGTTGTAACAGGGCTAAGGGTATTGGCTAACAAAGAAAGGTAAGGGAAACAAACGTTCTTAAAGCAATAGCAAGCAAAGTAATGAATATGACACTTAGAACTCCCTTTTTAAATGCATAAAGGGAAGATCACACATACTTAGGGTTGAATTCAACTTTTTGGACCCTTTCTTCAATAACCAACACTTGTGAGCTTTAATCTCACTTATTTTGAACACTTTTCATACTTCTTCACATACTTTTCTTTTTCTTTTCTTTTTCTCACAAATTTTCTTCTTTTTTTTTTTTCTTTTTTCTTTTTTTCTTCTACCCGTGCCCTTTTTTTGATATTTTGGCACACAAAACCACTAAAAACCGTCCCCCACACTTATTTGCTGCCTAATAACAAACAAAGGGAATTCACTCTAGGTCATGCTTCACTACGCCTTAAGAACAAAGGTATGGATGGTCCTAATCTAGGCTAGGTAAGGATAATGTAGGCTAACAAAGAAAATAGGCTAATTAACGTCTTCCAGCCGGACGAACCTTCCTTCTATTCTTCAATGGGGCCCACGGCATTAAGGGTTATGTCCTCCACAATGTGCTCTTCAAAGTGCTCATAGTAGGGCTTCAAACGATGTCCGTTCACCTTGAATTCGTGCCCCGTCTTCAAACTTTGGATTTGAACTGCACCATAAGAAAAAACATTAGTAATAACAAACGGTCCAATCCACCTAGAACGTAACTTACCTGGAAATAATCGAAGACGGGAATTGAAAAGTAGAACTTTCTGCCCCTTGGAGAACGTTTTGGTTCGAATCATCTTGTCATGAAAAGCCTTCGTCTTCTCTTTGTAAATTCGTGCATTCTCGTAAGCTTCATTCCTAATCTCCTCAAGCTCGTTCAATTGAAGCTTCCTATGAACTCCAGCGGCATCTATGTCCATATTGAAGGTTTTGACTGCCAAATGCGCCTTGTGTTCTAATTCAACGATGGTTTCCCATAGATGAGCCGAAATGGGGACATCCCAAGGGGTGTTTTGCAGGCTGTACGATACGCCCATAGTGCATCATTCAAGTGCAAACTCCAATCCTTCCTCGTTGGCCCAACTGTCTTCTCTAAAATTTGCTTGATCTCACGGTTTGAAACCTCAGCTTGCCCACTTGTTTGAGGATGATAAGGTGTAGAAACCTTGTGCATGACATTGTACTTTTTAAATAACGCCTCAATGGTCCGATTGCAAAAGTGAGAGCCTCCATCGCTGATAAGTACTCGTGGCATGCCAAACCTTGCAAATATGTTAGTTCTAACAAAATCTACAACCACTTTAGAATCATTAGTTCGGGTGGCTTTTGCTTCCACCCACTTCGAGACATAATCAACCGCAAAATATATGTAAAACCATGCGATGAAGGAAAAGGACCTATAAAATCAATACCCCAAACATCAAAAATTTCGACAGTAATGATAGGGGTTTGCGGCATTTGGTCCTTTGGGCCTATATTTCCCATTCTTTGGCAACGATCACACGTCACACAAAAAGTTCTAGCATCCTTAAAGATCGTAGGCCAATAAAACCCACATTCTAACACTTTAAGGGCTGTGCGTTGTGTGCCAAAGTGTCCCCCGCATGCATAAGTGTGACAGAAAGTTAAAATTGAGTTAAACTCCGAATTATGCACACACCTACGTATAATCTGATCGGGGCAATACTTCCACAAGTATGGATCATCCCAAACATAAAACCGTGCCTCTTTTTTCAATTTATCACCTTGTTGCTTGTTTAGGGTGCTTGGAACTTGTTTAGTAACCAAATAATTAACTATATCAGCATACCATGGCACACTTACCTTAATGGACAGCAGCTGCTCATCTGGAAACGTCTCAGGGATGGGAATTGAGTCTTCTTCTCGCACCAATCTGCTTAGGTGGTCAGCCACTACGTTTTCAACTCCTTTCTTGTCCCGGATTTCGATATCGAACTCTTGAAGTAGGAGCATCCATCGAATAAGCCTTGGTTTAGCCTCATTCTTCGTAAGTAAGTATCTTAAAGCTGCATGATTAGAGTAAATAATGACTTTAGTACCAAGTAAATATGAACGAAACTTATCTAAAGCAAAGACAACGGCAAGAAGTTCTTTTTCCGTCGTAGAGTAGTTCAATTGAGCATCGTTCAAGGTCCTTGAGGCATAGTAGACGACGTGCAGATTTTTGTCCTTCCTTTGTCCTAACACGGCTCCTAATGCATAGTCGGAAGCATCGCACATAAGCTCAAACGGAAGACTCCAGTCTGGTGGCATAATGATTGGTGCCGTGGTTAGCATCTCTTTGAGTTGGTTGAAAGCCTTCTCACATTCCTCGTCAAACTTGAAAGCCACTTCTTTTTTAAGGAGACGGCACAAAGGTTGAGAAATCTTTGAAAAATCCTTGATGAATCGCCTATAAAATCTTGCATGTCCAAGAAAAGAACGAACCTCTCTAACCGAAGTAGGAGAGGGTAAGTAGCGTACAAGATCTATTTTCGATTTATCAACCTCAATTCCCCTTTCTGAAATGATATGCCCTAAAACTATGCCTTGCGTAACCATAAAGTGACACTTTTCCCAATTTAAAACAAGGTTGGTTTCAACGCATCGTTTTAAGATTAATGTGAGATTTTCCAAACAACCATCAAACGAATCACCAAAGACGCTAAAATCATCCATGAATACCTCAATAATCTTCTCAACATAATCTGAAAAGATACTTACCATGCATCTTTGGAATGTGGCAGGTGCATTGCATAAACCAAATGGCATGCGACGATAGGCAAAAGTACCAAAGGGGCACATGAAGGTGGTCTTTTCTTGGTCGTCAGGAGCTATGACAATTTGATTATATCCCGAATAACCATCAAGAAAACAATAAAAAGAATGACCGGCTAACCTTTCAAGCATTTGATCAATGAACGGCAAAGGGAAGTGGTCCTTCCTTGTGGTGGCGTTGAGCTTCCTATAATCGATGCACACTCTCCAACCTGTTTGGATACGGGTTGGCACAAGCTCATTCTCGGCATTCTTCACCACAGTGACTACGGATTTCTTTGGAACAACTTGAACAGGTGAAACCCAACGGCTATCCGAAATTGGATAGATCACTCCACAATCGAGAAGCTTGATAATCTCCTTTTTCACAACTTCCATCATTGGAGGGTTGAGTCGGCGTTGAGCCTCTCGAGTTGGTTTAGCCCCCTCCTCTAGAAGTATGCGATGCATGCATGTTGTAGGGCTAATCCCCTTAATATCGGCCAATGTCCAACCAATGGCTGTTTTGTGCTCTTTCAACACCCGAATCAACTTCTCCTCCTCTGTTGCCGTGAGTGATGCAGAGACAATGACGGGCAACGTCTCTTCATCTCCCAAGAAGACGTATTTTAAATGATCCGGCAATGGCTTAAGTTCAAGAATAGGGGCCTGAATCACAGAGGGTAACAACGTATTAGTAGAAACGGGAATTGGAATTGGGTTAGGAGACGTACCATGATGTCGTGGCAATGAGTCAAAGGCAGCCACAATCTCGGCTTGTTCTTCACTAGGTACGGCCAGATTGGGCTTCATTCCAATTCCTTGTGCAATTGTTGTTTCAAGAGGATCTTCATCCAATGAGTCAAGGAATTCCTGCGCCAATAAATCAAATGCATCAATAGAAAAGCAAGAATGATCGTCTTTAGGATATTTAATAGTTTCAGAAAGATTGAAATTAATCACTTCCCCATCAAATTCCATTGTTAAAGTCCCTTTGAACACGTCGATCTTGGTGCGTGCTGTTTTCATGAAGGGCCTCCCAAGTAGGATCGGCAATGGGGTGATATTTGGCGACTCCTCCATCTCTAAAACATAGAAATCTGCTGGGAATATCAAGTTATCCACCTGCACCAAAACATCTTCCAAAACTCCTTTCGGATATGCGTTAGAACGATCGGCTAATTGAATTATAACACCATTGTTTTTAAGCTCTCCTAAATTCATAGATGCGAAAATTGAGTAAGGCATGACATTAATTGAAGCTCTTAAGTCTAACATAGCATGTTCAAACTTAGTATTGCCAATAACGCAAGGAATTGTAAAACTACCCGGATCTTTGCATTTAGGGGGTAATTTTCTTTGTAAAACAGCAGAGACATTTTCACTTACTTGGACAACTTCTTTGTTCGAAATTCTCCTCCTTGTTGTACAAAGTTCTTTCAAAAACTTAGCGTACCTTGGAACTTGCTTAATTGCATCAAGGAGAGGTATATTGACTTGCACTTTCCTAAATGTTTCCAGAATGTCATTCTCATTCTCTTCCTTCTTTGATTGCCTAAACCTGCTAGGGAAGGGTGCATTTAGTGGAATAGAACTTGAAAAATTCGAGTTAGGACTTACCTTGGTCGAATTGGATGGTTTGGCAGTGAAAGATGGCTGCGGCAAGGGTTGCTCCCCCCTTGCCGTGGGTTTGGCTTGTTCCTCCTCTTTAATCAGCAACTTTTCATCCTCTTTTTGGCTTGATTTGGATGGTTGTGGGTTGGTTCCAACTTCTTTTCCACTTCTCAACATAATGGCTTTGGTGGATTCAAATCCTCCATTTGGATTCACAATGGTTGAGCTAGGAAGTTTTCCTTGTTCTTGGAATTGCCCTAGGAACTCTGAAATCTGCCCTACTCGCTTATCCAAATCATCCACCTTTTTGTCTCTAATTTGCATGCTCTGTGACATAGAAGTTGGTAATTGAAAAATCTGATCATTATCAACGGACGTACCTGATTTGGTTTGGGCAGGTTGTGCTTGGGGTTGTGTAGGCACGTATGGTTTTGAATAGAACCCTGGAGATTGCTGCCTAAATCCACCTTGTTGTTGAGGTTGTTGAGGTTCCCTCAACTTGAAATTTGGATGATCTCTCCAGCCCGGATTGTAAGTGTTGGAGTATGGATCATTGCGTGGCTGATTTTGATTCCCAAAACCCATGGCATTAGCAGATTCCCATCGTCCATTCTCAATCAATTGAGGGCATTGGTCAGTTGGATGTCCTTGCATAGAACACACGCCACAAACACTTGGTCCTTGTATCTTCATTCCTTCGGCCATCTGAGTCACAATGGAAGTAAGGTTAGCTAATTGAGTTTGAATGTCGGAATTGGAACTTACCTCATGGACATGCTGCCGTAGCGACTCTCTTTGTCCAAGTCCCTCGTATTGTTGTGCATTCAATGCTCGGTTGGCAATTAAGGTCTTTGCAGCCATGGGTGTTTTGTCAACCAATGCACCTCCTGCTGAAGCATCTAGCATTTGTCGCTCAATGGGAAGAAGTCCTTCATAGAAGTATTGAAGTAGAAGCTCTTCTTTCATTTGATGTTGAGGACATGAGGCGACAAGGGCTTTAAAACGCTCATAGTATGTTGGGAATGTCTCTCATTGGCTTTGTTGAATTCCACTAATTTTCTTCCTTAAGAGAATGACCCTTGAGGTGGGGAAGAACTTTTCTAAAAATGCCATCTTCATGCTTTCCCAAGAAGTGACCGTTCCGGGTGCTAGTTCGTAAAGCCAATCTTTAGCCTTTTCCAAAAGAGAGAATGGAAAGGCCTTCATCATTAGAATGTTCCCATCGACATTGATGGGTGTCATGCTCGAACAAACCACTTCGAACTCCTTAAGATGCTTGTTTGGGTCTTCCATGGACATCCCATGGTATTTAGGAATGTGGTGCAACAAGCTTGACTTCAATTCGAACTCATTGGTCTTGCCTTGAGCAGCCGCGGGGTATTGAATGCAAAGGGGTGCGGCATTGGCCAATCCCGAGGCTGAAAGTTCCTTAATTGTACGATTATCCATAGCCATGGCTTGTTCTTCTTCTTCAAATTCAGATTCGGCCTCTGAGCTGGAACTAGGTTCACTAGGTTCTGGATGCCTCCTCTTTCTTCTCAATGTCCGTTCAAAATCGTCGTCAAACTCCAAGATATGCTCACGAACTGTTTGAGAACTTCGAGTCATAAACTAGTACCTAAAACAAGAAACGAAACAACAATCAGAAATCAAAGTAAAAGAAAAAAACACACGGCAAACACAAGGGATTAGCAAAGTTTTGCTAATCCCCGGCAACGGCGCCAAAATTTGATGTGATAAAAGTTAAGCACTCAAATTAAACCCTCTTTTTGACAATTGTAGCAATGATGTAAGTAGGGAAATCTGATGATTAATTAGTTCTACACAATTAATTTGGGGCATTGTCATTCATGGTTTGTCGAAAGAATAACTGGAAATCAATTTATATGCATATGTTCATGTGTGGAGAAGGGCCCTCTAACTAGCCTTTCACCCTTTTTAATTCACAAAATTCGTTTTTATAAGTGTTTTATGCAAAGTTTTAGTTTTAAGTTTTAAATTCGTCAAAAACAAACCCCCTTTCATTTAAACTTGTTTTTAGAGTCAAAACCTGTTTTGTTTTAGTCTTTTGAGTCTTTTAAATTCTATTTTTGTCAAAATCACTTGTTAGGTCTAGAATTGAGTCTTTTTGATTGTTTGTTGCTGTTTTTATTGTTTTGAGTCAGTTTTGAGTTTATAGAGTCTAGTTTAGTATTTTGGAGTCTTATTTGTGTAGATTAGCATCCCTTCTAATCCCCGGCAACGGCGCCAAAATTTGATGTGAAATTAAATTGCACTCAAACTTAAACCCTATCAATGTAGTATGTGTAAGTAGGGATCGTTCTAGCCGGGGATTAGAAGGGATGCTAATCTACACAAATAAGACTCCAAAATACTAAACTAGACTCTATAAACTCAAAACTGACTCAAAACAATAAAAACAGCAACAAACAATCAAAAAGACTCAATTCTAGACCTAACAAGTGATTTTGACGAAAATAGAATTTGAAAGACTCAAAAGACTAAAACAAAACAGGTTTTGACTCTAAAAACAAGTTTAAATGAAAGGGGGTTTGTTTTTGACGAATTTAAAACTTAAAACTAAAACTTTGCATAAAACACTTATAAAAACGAATTTTGTGAATTAAAAAGGGTGAAAGGCTAGTTAGAGGGCCCTTGTCCACACATGAACATATGCATATAAATTGATTTCCAGTTATTCTTTCGACAAACCATGAATGACAATGCCCCAAATTAATTGTGTAGAACTAATTAATCATCAGGTTTCCCTACTTACATCATTGCTACAATTGTCAAAAACAGGGTTTAATTTGAGTGCTTAACTTTTATCACATCATCGACGGAAATATCGGGATATTATCGATATCGATAAAAATAATATGTAAACCACGGAAATTGTAAGAAAAACTTGGAAATTTTTATTGAAACTTTGCAGGATGTTTATTTAGTCAATTATCTATTAGTTTATCACAAAAAATTGGAAGGAAATGCATTGCATGATGGATTTAACTGATTTAAGTTGATTATACAGCGAGCTAGCAAACACTGTGACTGTAAAAAATATGTAGTAATTAATGAAAACAAGATTAAACACATCACTATTATTTTTGTCTATGGTCTGAAATTGTCAAAAAGTGATTGTAAAAGTTGTCAGGTGAGGTGACCCAACCACACACACACACAAACACGCCACCACACACGCACACATGTTCTGATTAGATTACACACGCACACAACACACGCACACAGACATCACATGCAGACAGAGACTCCTCAGTCTCTCTATCGATCATTCTTCTCTCTTCTCTCCCTTCTCCCTTCTCCCACACACACACACTTCTCCATTCTCCCACACACACGCACAGAGATCTGTCGATCTTTCTTCTCCCTTAGCCTCGTCGGAGTCGTCTCTCTCGAAACTCTCATTTCTCTCTGCACCGAGTCCGAGACCCACATACACACAGGCACACCATCGCACCAGCTTCAGGAAGACACCCATCGTCATCAGCAACCTCGTCTTTGTCCCTCTCCTTCTCGTCTCTGCAACTCGGCGAACGCAGGAACTCCGGCGAGTTTCTTGAATTTCTCCGGCTAGGTAAGCTTCGGTTTACCTCTTTATGTTCCACATTGAAGCTTATATGTGAAATTTAAGTTCAAAATCGTGTTTTTGCAAGGTTTTTGGGACAAAATCGGCTCGGGTTCGCACAGATCCATCTCCGGCTTTCTTCTCCGATTGGCACAAATCCAAGAAATTGCGATAATTTCAGAAATATCGCGATATTATCGATATTATCGATAATATCGCGATATTTTGATGAAAAATCATTGGATAACCATTAAAATATCGTTAACCCGAAAAACCGATATTATCGGCGAAATATCGCCGATAATATCGGCATTTGAGACCATGCTCATGAGTTCCCAGAAACAAAACAGTGAGGGCGTGCTCCGGGCCCAAAGCGGACAATATCGTGCTACGGTGGTGGAGCGGGCCCGGAAAGTGATCCGCCCTGAGCTGGGATGTGACATATTTTTTATTAGTGTTATTTCGTTTAATTTGCAAATTTAATTTATACCCTAACCTTATTCTTAAATTGAACAAAGTAATAAAGGTTTTGCTTTGCTTGAGAAACAAAAGAAACCGAATCTAAAGCGAAAATATGGTGTTAAAAGTAAAAGAAAAAGAATAATTCAAAATTGTGGCAGCAAGACACTTGTTATAGCTCACCCTCTAATATACATAAAGTCACCATTACGTGTGAAAATCCCCTGCATTTTTCTTTTTTTATAAATTGAAGGGGAAAGAAAGGAGTACAAAACTGTGGCCCACCCACCTGCAATTGAAAATGGTTTACGATTGAATAGTGAGCGCACGTTTGTGAAGAATATTCCAATTTCATCCGCCGAAGATGGGGAAGATGCGGGAAAGAAAGGAAAAGGATGAATATCGGCATTTATATTCATCAAATGACAAATTAGCGAGGGAGGGACATGTTTTGCGGTCAAAAATTATAAATTTACAATTTCAGACTCCTCAGCAGTAAACTAGTTATAACTATTTTATTTCCGACAAAGAAAAAAAGGAAAAGAACCAATAAGCAAGCATATGACTTCATTTCTTGGTAAATATGATAATTATTATGGGATGTGCTATCCACACATTCTTTATTAATTTCTGTCATTTGATCTTTTTTAATTCATTTGATTCGATGACCGAAAATTAAAAAGATGTTGGAGAAGTAAAAATAGCTGTGTAAATATCATACCCCTTATTATATACCAAGGACGAACAAGAAAATTAAAAAAAAAATTAACATGGAATCAAAAAGGAATTGGAAACCTAATTATAAAGGGTGTAGTGTTGAGTTTTTCAGCTAGTAGACTTTCATGTATTTAGTATGCTTTACTAACTATTATAACCTGTATAAAATTCCAGACACTTTTAATGATATATTTTTAAGGAAAAGAATGAGCTAAATGATAGACTTTTGATGAATTTTAGAGAGTTCAAGGATAGAAATTTTTAGCATTTTGTGGATTGCCATTAAAATTTTAAGGGACAATTTATTAGTAAGCATTATTATTTTAAGTTTTATTAGGCTTAAATGTCATAATGGTTCACGTGTTCTAGTCATTGGGTCAATTTAGTCCCCATATTTTCAATTTGGCCAATTTGGTGTGTTTATCTTTGTTAGTAAATCAAGAACATTTCATTCAATCTTCGTTAAAAAATTCATAAATTATTTTAAAGTTATCTATTTGATTTCAAAATGAAATAAAATGAAAAATTACTCTCCTCCCAACTCTCTGACTTCTTCCCTAACGCTCTCTCGTTTCCTAATCCCCCCCCCCAACCTCTTTTCTACGTCACAACCTTAATAATTTTTTAAATTTCAACTCTTCTATGTGTTATTTCTCATTGATTTTCATTCTGTAAATTTAAATTTAAATAAAGAGAATAAGTAAGGGTTAATCTTAGTTTACTACCTTGAAGTTTCGTGATTTTCAACATTTGGTACATGAAGTTTTTTTCATTCCAGAGTCATACCTCAAGTCTTAATTTTGGGATAGTTTCATACATCCGTTAAGTTTTCCGTTACAAATTATGTTAACTGATGATGTGGCGCCCACGTGGACTATAACTGAGCGCCACGTGTCAATATGGGCCCACTTCAATATTAAAAAATTACAAAAAATACAAAAACAAAAAAAAACCCCAACCTTCCCTCACTCCACGCATCTTCTCCCTCCCTTCTATCTTCTGCAAATCCCACCCAAATCCCAGCACCTCTCGATTTTCCATCAATTTGACCCATTTGGGATTGGGAGCCAAATTGGACTAGGAGTTCGAATTAGAGGTTTCAGGGGAAATGGGGAAGACCTAGATGGTAATCTGATTCACCATTGGAGATAGAACCGGATCTGGATATTTGCATGGTGCAGAGCTCAGATCCGTTCATAATTGAGCTATTGCAGAAGAAGGCTTAAGGTTTGGACTTGCAGGCGGCATCGTTGGCCAACATCCACACGTTCTGGCAGAGGCTGGTGACCTCGGCGAGGATCATGAGGGAGAGAATGGCGGCTGCGCTGTGCGGGGCGACGCAACGGCATGTGAGGAAGATGAAGAGCGTGATGAGGACGACGGCGGGGGTGCTGTGGGCAAAGAGAACAGAGGCATGGAATTGGAGAAGAGAGAAGGGAGAAGGGAGGGAAGGGGTGAGGGTTGCAGAAGAGAGAAGGGAGGGAGAAGGTGAAGGACGGGTGGGATTTTGTTTTTTCTTTTGTGTTTTTGTATTTTTTTAATTTTTTTAATATTAAAGTAGACTCATATTGACACGTGGCGCTCAGTTATTGTCCACGTGGGTGCCACGTCATCAGTTAACAAAATTTCTAACGGAAAACTTGACGGATATATGAAACTATCCCAAAATTAAGACTTGAGGTATGACTCTGGGATGAAAAAAACTTCATGTACCAAATGTTGAAAACCACGAAACTTCAGAGTAGTAAAATGAGATTAACCCAATAAGTAATATATGGCTCTCTCAATTACAATATCTTTCTCGATTAAACAGTTAGAGTCGAGGTGGATCTAGAGACATGTTTGTCGAGTTGCCTGCATGTGTAGCTACGATTAGCGTTTTGGTCAAGGATAAGGCGAATGGCACTGTTGGTCTGTTTAATTTTTTTTTCATTTTAAAATTAGATTTCTTTTTATTGTAATTGAAAATTATTTTTCTATAATAGGTTATATGTTATAAACTTCTTATTTAAGTGTGATTGTGTAAATCCTAGATTAGATTTGATTCTAGTTATTCTTCCCTATTAGAACTTATATTCCTTGGAGGAGAAGGATTTCTTCCCTCCCTTATTACTATAAATAAAGACACTGCATAGGGGCAATAACACATCTTCTACACAACCCTACAAACACATCTCTCTCTCTCTCTCTCTCTATATATATATATATATATATATTTTTTTTCTTTGTGCCGCCGGCCCCCTCTCCCTGTCAGTTTAATAGAGGCCACAACACGTTATCAACACGCTCCTACCACTGCGCTTAGGAATCTGACGTAGAAGTTTTCTGCATCAAACTAGTTCATCAATATCATCACGTAATCAGGTTCTTTCCAAACAATGATTTTTATCTCGATATTTTTGTAGCCCTGATAGCATGAACATTCACCATAATGCATGACCCACCTTTATGTTTTTCGAATTTTAGATTCTACATAAATTGTGTATGCATTATATCCATAATTGTTGAATTATGTGAATTTGATATTTGCCATAAATTGCATCATATACCTGCTCATGCATTAAATTATTTGTCAATATGCATTGAATTATAATCTGGAGATAAAGAAAAAAATGATAACATTTTTTTTCTATGGTTCTTCGAACCCAAACTCAAGCCCCAACGGGAGCCTGAAGCTCCAAGCTTATGGAACCCAGCCCAAAAACCCCGACACCCTTCACAGCATCACATGCATGGCTTGCAGCCATGCCCAGCCTTGTTTTTGGCTGAGATTCGTATGAATCTCCCCAAATTTCAAAAACTCAAATTCAAATTATAGGTTTTTATTTTGGATGTTGAGACCTTTTCCGTCACACCATCCAGGTTCCATGTCAAACATCACAACTCGTTTCGAGTTCTTTTGGCCAGAACACGGCCGCTTGAAGCGGTGACATCGACCTTCGTCCTGGGTGACCACACCCAACGAAGTTGGGGTGTTTTTCTTGGCTGAAACCCAAGCCCAATTGGGTTGGCCCTCTCAGCCCGCGAAAAAAAAAAGAAAAAAAACTTTTTTTCATGACTGGGCTCGCCTGATGCGGCCCGAGACTATGGCTCGACCCAAGCGAGACACCAACTTATAGGGCTATGGTGTCCCTATGCCTGCATTACACTGGATCCCAGCCTCACGTTGGTGCATCCGTGTTCCCGCAGGCACACGATCCCAGCCTGTAGCTGGTGCATTGGTGCACCTGCACCGTGCCGCACCTGATCATTGCCCATATGGGCCCCTAATTCTTTGGGCTTTTTTATGCTGCCCGTTTTGTTGCTACTAAGCTCGCAATAAATTTCCTTGAGGCCTCATCAACCCATTCCAGCCTAGTTTCTAGGTCTGGACCTCACGACACAAATTTGATAAGCCCACCCTTGGCCTTTGGTCCATATTTTGGACCTCGAGGTTTAATTGTTTATTTTTTAGACAATTTGAGTTTTATAATTTTTCACTCGCACTTTAATTTTGGCCTAAGTCCAAATAATTAATTTAATTATAATTTTAGACCCACAAATCTATTTGCATATTTTTCTTGTTCCATATTTCTGTATATATATTTGTGTTTGTTTGCAGGAACATATGAACATGAAGTTCATAGTGATTTGGAAACCTAAAGTTTTTAGAAACATGCCTTGTTTGAAAACCTGAAGTTTTCTTTAAAAATATCACCCATGAAAACCCGAAGTTTTTTTCATGAAAATTTAAACCAATACATGTCTATTAGAACCTGAATGTTCTACTCCTATGTGATAGGAACATGTCGAATTTGAATAAACTCGACTCCACCGCTTAGGTCTTTGGAAAAAACTACCTCAAGTGGGCTCAAGATGTGAAGCTCTACCTCACCGCAAAGAATTTGTGTCCCGCCATTGAAGATGAGACGGACAACCCAGTTGACGAGGCTGAGAAAGCCACTGCCATGATCTTCATCCAAAGACACATTCATGATGCACTGCAAACCGAGTACCTTGTTGAGGAAGATCCACGAGCAGTTTGGGTCACTTTGGCTAATCGCTTTGATCACCAAAATGACATCTTCTTGCCTGAAGCAAGACATAACGGTAGTATTTGCGCTTCCAAGACTTTAAGTCTGTGAATGAATATAATTATGAAGTTTTTCGAATCCGATCATTTCTCAAGTTCTGTAATAAGACCCCTTCCGAAGAGGATCTCTTGGAGAAGACCTATTCGACCTTCTCTGCTACTAATATTATCCTGTAGCAATAATATAGGGCTCAGAAGTTCACTAAGTTTTCAGATTTGATCTCTATTTTACTTCTCACTGAAAAACAGAATCAACAGTTGATGAAAAATCATTAAGCTTGACCTACTAGGGCGACTACTGTGTCTGAAGCACATTATAACACAAACCAATGCCTAAAACGCCAACACAGGTATGGTAGGGGCGGCCAAAAGCCACCCCGTCAAGGTCAACAGAGCCAAGATTCATCTAAGAGAGGAAACCGAGCCCAGAAGTGCCCTAACCTCGCTCCTAAGGCCCCAAACTTCAATAATAAGGGCAAAGCTCCTAAAACCATGGATGCAGACATGTGCTACCGCTGTGGTTCAAATGACCATTGGTCCCATGTTTGCCATACTCCCTAGAAGGTTGTAGCTGAATATCATTCTCCTCTTAAGAAGTTTGAATCAAACTTTATACAAGTGGATGAACCAAAGAGTACGAAGATGGAGGTTTCTAACTTTCAGGAAGATACCACCCTATGGAAGATTAGAATCTTAGACATAAACTATTTTTTTTAGTTGAAGTTAGAACAATGGGGCCGAATTCCACTATGTGGCCGAACCCCCCTTGTTTTTTGTTTAATTTTGCACAATTTTCCTTTATGTTTGGATTATTTGTCGGTGATTTGATTTTGGATATTAAGTTTTTAATTAATTACTACCCTTGAATACTTACATTATTTTGAATGGATATTTGTTTTAATTAATTACTACCATCGATGAGGCACTTTATTCTCCGCATTCCGGAAGAATGTTGCTAAGTTTCAAGGACATTAGAGATAATAATTACCACGTTGAAACCTATGTAGAAAATGGAGTTGAATTTATGTGCATAACTTTCTACGAATATGGCGAGAAGCGTATTCTAGAGAAGATAAAGCGTATCCTGAGTGGTCTGTATACTATGACCATATGCCTTATAGAAAGCCACTATGTGGCCAGCCCTACCTCTGGGACCGCGCACGAAATTACACTTTGGCATGATCGTTTAGGACACCCTGGACGAACAGCGATGCGTAATATCCTCAAATCATCACACAGGCATCCACTAACCCGAAGTTTAGGTTCGATTCAAGGAATCGCATGTCCAACCTGCTTTATAAGAAAACTTATTATTAAGCCTTCTTATGACAAGATTCGTTTCAAATCTTCCTATTTTTCTGCAAAGGATTCATAGGGACATTTGTGGACCGATTCACCCTCCCTATGGACCATTTAGATATTTTATAGTTTCGGTTGACGTTTCCACATGTTGGTCACACGTGTGCTTGTTGTCTACAAGGAACAATACATTGTCCAAATTGTTTGCTCAGGTTATCAAGCTCAAGGCTCACCACCCTGATTATCCGATCAAATCTATTCGATTGGATAATGCTGGAGAATTCACATCTAAAACTTTTGATAACTATTACATGTCAGTTAGGGTTGAATTTGAGCATCCAGTACCCCGTGTTCACACCCAGAACGGCCTAGCAAAGACATTCATTAAGCGCTGACAAATGATTGCTTGATTGTTGGTCATACGTACCAGGCTCCCGATTATTGTTTGGGGCCATACAATATTGCACGCAGCCATGTTGGTTTGCCTGAGGCTTGTTGCAGCCCAACCATATAGCGCCCTTCAGTTGGTTACCACATATGAACTCAACATATCGCATCTGCGCATTTTTTGTTGTGCGATCTATGTGCCAATTTCGTCGCCCTTACATACAAAAATGAGGCCTCAGCGAAAGATGGGAATCTATGTTGGATATGATTCTCCTTCAATTATTTGCTACTTAGAACCTTTGACAGGCAATTTGTTTACCGCTCGTTCACGGATTGTCATTTCTATGAGACAGTCTTCCTGTTGTTAGGGGGAGATAAGAACGTCAACATTCCTGAAGAATAACACGAATTATCGTGGACGACTCCTACTTTGTCTCATTTAGATCCTTGCACCGCTCAGTCTAAAACTGAAGTGCAGTGCATATTAGATCTCCAGAGCACAGGTCAGAGCATGCCAGATGCTTTCACCGATCTAGCGCAAGTGACAAGATCACATATTCCAGCTACGAATGTGCTTGCAAAGATGGATGTACCAAATGTACGACAGACTTCCCTCTTGGAGCACCGGGATGCCACTTTGGCCGATCCACTTACATTAGTGGCTATCCAATCATCTGCCCCTACACAAAAGCATGGTAGACCTCTTGGTTTAAAGGATTCACACCCCCGGAAGAGGACACCAACGACACAGGCTCTTTCTAAGCCTTCTGTGAATCCGACTAATTGCCTACTCATTTTATCCAACTCATGTGGAAATTCTAGATTATGGATCCACCTCCCGAGAATCGTGAGATTTTGGTCCATTATGCTAGCTTGGATGATGTTTGGTGTAGAAATGAGATGACCATCGACGATCCATTAACGATACTGAGATCATGTTAAGCGATGACATTGAACCTCGTTCTGTTGATGAATGTCGTCGTAGAACTGGTTGGTCAAACTGGAAATAAGTAATCCAAGTTGACCTTGATTTTCTTGTGAAACGTAAGGTGTTTGGACTAGTAGCTCCTACTCATCCACATGCGAAGCCCGTTGGCTACAAGTGGGTTTTTGGTCAGAAGCGTAATGAGAAAAACAAAATTATGCGTTACAAAGCTCGTCTTGTTGCGCAAGGCTTCTCACAACACCCTGGGATTGACTATGATGAAACTTATTCACCCGTTATCGATGTGATTACTTTTCGCTATCTTATTAGTTTGGTAGTTTCTGAAAAACTGAGTATGCAGCTGATGGACATAGTAACTGCATATCTCTATGAGGATCTTGGTATTGAAATCTATATGAAAGTTTTCGAAGGACTTACATTGACTAGATCAAATATTTGCAAACCTTGTAACACGCTCTCAATTCGGCTAAGGCGTTCACTCTACGGTTTGAAGCAATCCAGAAAAATGTGGTATAACCGTCTAAGTGAGTATTTGACTAGCCAGGGATATGTGAACAACGAACTATGCCCTTGTGTGTTCATTAAGAAGTCACATTCTGGTTTTGCGATTGTTGCAGTTTATGTCACCGACATGAACCTCATTGGAACTCTTGAAGAGCTTGAGAGAATTGTCGTGCACCGTAAGTTAGAATTTGAGATGAAAGATCTAGGAAAAACTCAATACTGTCTTGGTCTCGAGATAGAGCACCATTCCGATGGAATCTTATTACATCAATTGAACTACACCCAGAAGGTGTTGCGTCGCTTTAACAAGGGTAAAGTGAAGCCTTATGATACTCATGTGGTCGTTCGATCGCTAGATGCAAAACGAGATCCCTTCCGTCTGAATGAGGATGATGAAGAGATTTTGGAGCCTGAAGTTCCTTATCTAAGTGCGATAGGCGCTTTATTGTACTTAGTTCAATGCACTAGACCTGACATCTCATTCGTTATTAATCTTTTGGCAAGGTACAGTAATGCACCAACACGCAGACATTGGATTGGTGTTAAAGACATCTTCTGTTACCTTAAGGGTACTACAAATCTAGGCATGTTTTATCCCTACGAATCCTAAAGTGATGCCGCACCCCCTTATCTCGAGTCGATTCTCGCCTTGTTGGTTATGCCGACGCATGATACTTATCTGTCCACACAAGGCGCACTCTCAAACGGGTTATGTCTTTATCGGTTGAGGCATCGCAATCTCTTGGAGGTCAACTAAATAGACCTTAGTTTCCACTTCGTCTAACCATGTTGAAATTCTTGCCTTACAAGAGGCAACTCGGGAATGCTTCTGGTTAAGAACATTTGTGGGCCATACTCGAAACTCCTGAGATCTTTACCCCGTCGTTGACGTTCTGACGATGATCTATGAAGATAACGCAACATGCATCGAACAACTCAAGAAGGGTTACATCAAATGAGACAACACCAAGCACATTGCGCCAAACTTCTTCTTCTCACATCAACAACAAAAGCATCAGAAAATTGAAGTCACGTAAATCTGTTCACAAGATAATATGGCCGACCTTTTCACGAAATCACTATTGATGGTGACGCTTTAGAAGCTTGTTCAAGGAATAGGTATGCGTAAACTTTCTGAGTTGTAACCTTGCTAATTCTATTTGGAATTATGTCAAACTCATGTGGAGTATCCTGAAGTATACTTGCTTGACCTTAATGTACTCTTTCTCCCTACGATGAGGAGCATTTTTCCTACCTAACGAGGTTTTGACGAGGCACCCACCTTAGGTTGATCATATCCCTGATGACGTCTCGTAGACGTTTCTTTTGACTTTGCATTTCTCACGCATTTTTCCTTAGACTAGGGATTTTGTTCCTACTCGGGTTTTTACCATAGCCATAGGGTTTTTTGTGAGACTTAGTTCCATATGCAAGTTCCTACCTTATTTAAGAATAGCATGTTCCTAGAATCAGTGCCGACGAGTCGACTTCCTCAACTCTACATGATGTCGAATCTACTAGAGTATTTACACACTCAAGAGGGAGTGTTATAAACTTCTTATTTAAGTGTGATTGTGTAAATCCTAGATTAGATTTGATTCTAGTTATTCTTCCCTATTAGGACTTGTGATCCTTGGAAGAGAAGGATTTCTTCCCTCCCTTATTACTACAAATAAAGGCATTGCGTAGGGGGAATAACACATCCTCTACACAACCCTACAAACACATCTCTTTCTCTTTGTTTTCTCTGTGCCACCGGCCCACTCTTCCTGTCAGTTAAACATAGGCCACAACATTATAATATATTTTTGAATTTTTCAACAGAAACTGGATGAAATGTTCTTAATTGGCTAACAGAGATAAACACATACACCGCAAGTAATCACACCCCGGAGAGGACACAAATCTAATCCTAGATATTCTCTTGGATTCTCCCATATTAATATGGATTCCATATCCTAAAAGGTCTCTCTCTACTAGTATATATACCCTCATCTAGTATAAATACCCTCATCTAGGATTCATCTACAATTATCGCATGCATTATTCTCTTACCCATTGTTTGAGTCATATAATGCTTACTAACTTGATCGTCGAAGAACTTTTGGCCAGTACCCACCGGTGCCCCACCCATACCCAATGTTAATCGTGGTTGCTTTCTCTTTTACAGGAAGTATTTGCTTAACTCATCCTTCTGTGGCGGTGTGCAAATTTACTTCTAACAACGATGGCAACAATGGTGGCATTGGGGGTGTAGGAGATTTTGTCATAATAAGGTGGTGGTGGCGGCGGCAAGGTGGTGAAAGTTGTGATAATGAAAGTCATAATTGAATGCTAAAGATTTTCATAGACATTTTTAGGAGTCATATAAAGTATTTATTCAATATAGTGTAACTTTTGTAGACTCCGTAAAAAGTTATATCGAATAAACTTGGATTAAGAGTCAAACAAAGTCTATCAAACTCAATACACCAAGGTCGGCCCAGGCCCAGTGTGGGCTAGGCGATCGTCCGGGGCCCCAAAAAATTGGGGCACAAAAATTATTTGGGTAGTATATTCATTAATGTTTGCATAAGAGTATAAATTTATAAAATTTGGCTAAATGACAAAGTAATTTAACTAGAATTGGTGGTTTTTATTGTTTGAAATTAATGAGGAGGTCTTGGGTTCATTTTACTCTTCGATTTTTACAAATTTCTTTTCATAAGAGTACAAATTTATAAAAATTTAGCATAATGATAAAAAAGTTTGACTAGAAGTGATGGTTTATGTTGTTTAAAATTAACAAGGAGGTCTTGGGTTCAAAACATTACGTGGATTTTTTTTTTTTACTTTCTTTCACAACTTTATTTTCGGTAAGAGTTTAAACCTATGAAATTTGGCTAAATGATCAAGAAGTTCAATCAAAAGCAATGATTTTTTTGTTTTTGTTTCAATCAGCAGCAAATCATATGACGTGTTATCAAAAGGTTTAATTTAGTGCTTATTCATTACTTATACATATCAATTAAAGACTCCAAAACATCTTTATTTTTAGTCTCATATTGACAAGGTTAGTAAATTAGAAAAAACACATCACGAGTTATACAAAACACTTTAAAAGTTCAGATAAAAGGAAACCCAAACTCATGATCTATCTACTTGTAAGCCAAAAGTTTTTTTGGTTCCCTTTCCTCGATACAAAACAAATTTGTTTTTCTATATTTCTAAATTATTCAGTTTAAAGTACTTTTTTAAGTATAATTTTATCAAGATCTTACGTGTGAAAACAAATAATTTTCTTATATGAAGTTAGGGCATATTTTTTAACGTTGTCCCGGACCTCAAAAATCTTAGGACCGGTCCTGATACACCTCCTTTAATTACCTAAAAGTTTCAACCGAGTTACCCGATCGAGTGTTTAATGTGCGTATGTATATATGTCAAGCTCAGAGCTAGTAAAGCAAACTATATATGACCCGGTCTCTTGGAATAATCAATCATAAACTGAATTTGTAAATGGTTTAATAACATATAATAATTAAAATTTAAAAATGGATTAGGTATTATTGTAGATAGCAGTCTTAGCAGATGCCTGAGTGGCGACGGAGTATGCAATTGCGACTACGATTGGGAGCTGAAAGAGTCTAATATTTGTGACTGATGGGATTAGATCAGGTGGGAACTAATCAGGAGATAGATAGACCGAGTAAGAAGATTAATTAGGAGATTGACTAAGTAAGAAGGATTTGGTGACTGAGTAAGAAGGATTTGGTACTTAATTATGATATTAGATGTTAATTCTTACGTATTCCTTGAAGCAAAGCAAGCAAACACATACCACATATCCATATGGAGACCATATCCGTACTCACACAATTCACACAGGAAACAGACAGAGAGAGAAGAAAAGAGATTTAGAGAGAGAGAGAGAGAGAGAGAGAGAGAGAGAGAGAGAGAGAGAGAGAGGGAATGCGTCAACTTTGAATGCTCCTCGATCGATCTCTAAAAGCAAGGCCGAGCGTACGTGTGTTGTTCCTGTGTGCGTCTTTATCTGCGTCGTCGTCATGTCCTGGTTTTAAAGCGTGTAGACAGCAAGCTTTCCTCTAATACAACAGCAGGCTTTCCTCTAATATAATTTCTCTACGAAAACCTACGTTTCAGTATATCATGGTAGGTCTGGACACGGTATAAAAACCGAAATTGAAAAAAAAATTCGGTAGAGTTCTATTCGGTGCCGAACTCATACCGAACCTAACGGGTTCGGTTCTATAGGAACAGATCCTGGTTTTGTTTTGGGCTTCAGTTACTGGCCCACTTTTTCTTCTTTCAAAAAAATAGCCCCAACAACATAAACATTCAATTAAACGATCACAACCAAGCATTATTAAGCGAAATACCTTATGACATTAGTATAACACAAATGAAAGAATAAAGTTTTAAGTCCTAATTTTCACCTTCTTGGAATAGCAGATATGCAAGTCTACTCTACGGCTCCGACCCAGAGTGAACACCGTACTCACCAGCACCTTTCGTGGTTCCCAATACAATCCTGTGTACCCACTTCGATCGATCAAAGTGGGTATCGATAGGAGCATATTTATGCAACTTAGTTAGCTTGTTTCTTTGCATTTACTTAGTTTCTGTTTATTAGAGTGTTTTAAGCCATTTTCGTGTGTTTATAGGTTCAATTGACAAAGTTGGCAAGAAAGTGCAATTTGGAGCATTTTAGAGTAGTTTTGGGCTTGGAATGGATAACACATGCATGGAGCGAGTTGGATGGACGTTTTTGAAGATCAAGAGTGGCTAGGAATGTGCTTAACATTTGGAGAAATTAATTCAAGACTTGGAAGATAAGGAATCAGCTAAAAAGAAGGAAACATTATCCAAACAACTTTATCTTATCCTTATATTATCTAACCTTATCCAAACTAACCTTAACATATCCTAATCCTATCTTACCTTAATTCCAGCTGCAAGGGGGAGTTCTTTTCAGATTGGACGCATAAAAACCTGTTTCTAGAAGCCCTAAATCTATGCCGCCTGGTCCTTTTAGTTTTTCTTCTAGAAGCCGTGTATTCCCTAACCCTATTCTCTTTGGTTTCTGACTTTTAGATGGCCTTTTCCTTGTGGGATTGAAGTGTTTAATTCTTCTCCAAAACAATGACTCTATGTCGTGTGTTTTAGCCCTATAAATACTACATCCTGCCGCATAAATCAACACCACACAAGAACCAAAAACTCAGAAAATCCCCATTGTACCGCGGCTGTGCAAGGAAGGAGAAGAAGCCACCTGGAGCCGTGCTGGCCATTTAAGACCGTTGGATTGTTGGAGCGTTTCTAGGTGTATTCTATCTTTGTTTTCAATGTTTAAATTTAATTGTCTTTGTTTAATTGCGAACATGAGGAACTAAATTTGTTTTAGCTAGAGGTGAATTCAAAGCCATGAACATATATGTGACATGAGTTGATTACATCCAGTTATTATTTCATAAATCGTGAATGCAATTTGCTTAACTGTTTGATTGAAAACTTATTCTTGTATGTTGATTAAAGATGCATACTTAGTTTGCATGCATGAATTTGATGCTAAAATATAAGGGAGTTTCACCTAATAGTTACAAACTTATATTTGCAATAGTAAATGAGTCCACTGAACGCGATCAACGAGGAGTTCTCATACTCATGTCACATGAGAACTCATGGTTGGGATAATGCAAAGTAGTCATTTGACCTGAGGCATCATAGTTGTCTTGGGGTTAGGTCCTTGATCTTTGACTATGTCAAAGTCACTCCGTCAGAGGGTGTCCACGACATAGTTGGGGTTAAGCCACTTAGCCATGGAGGCAAGTGAATGCGCAACAAGGGATCTCTAACCTTCAAACGTTGAGGGAGAATACTCTATGATATGATTTAGAATCTCTGGCCAGAGTATGAATGAGATTTAGGAAGTTGTTCCAAATCACATTGGAGAGTAGACATGAATAAACTATTAAACCAAACAATGTGGTCAAGAGTATTGTATTAGAGAAAGACCGTATTGCATTGTAATCCCAAACTGAATAGGTTCTCCAACCTCTTCTGATTAGCTTGGGTAGCCATGACATACTGCTAGGTGTCACTCATGGCTTGTGGAAGCCCTGAAGATGTATAATCACTAAAGGGAGAATTGAAAGTAAGTTTCAATTCACAATCGATTAGTAAGAGTTCTAATCGCCCACTGCCTCGCTAAAAGGAACCTAATGGATCGCACACCGTGTAAGGTAATGATTGAAGGATACAATGGAAATGAGTAAGGATAATCAAATGGTTTAATTATTTATGGCTAGGATTAATTAATATGTTAATTAATCAAACGAATGAGTTCGTTTTAGACCTCGGGTTAGTTTTGGGCCTCAAGGCCCAATGGGCTTCGAATGTCAAGCCCATTAACATAAGTTGTATGACAACTTATTGACTAAATACCCAAAAGGGCCCAAACAGCCCATAGCCTTAAGGAGGCCGGCCATATAGAGAAGAAAAGGGTTTGTGGTTCTTTTAGTTACTTAATTGAAGGGACTATATAAAGAACTTTATAGCCAAAATTCATTTAGGGTTTCTTTTGGAGAAAATTGGAGAGAACATGTCTCTCCCTTTCTCTCTAGGAGGTCGGCCCCCTTGAAGGGGATTAGCTAGCAATCCTTCCTCCTCCAAGGTCACTCATCTTCTTCCTTCACCATCCTTGGTGTCGAAAATTAGAGGTCTCCTACCTTGGGGACTTTTGGAGAATCAATTCTTCCATCCATATCCATGGAGCCAAGGAGCAAGGAGACAAAGGAAAGAAGGCCCTCACATGGGTGATTAACCTTTGCTAAGCAAAGAGGTGCTTCAAAGGTATAAAAGTTTCTCAACTCCTTTCTTTAAAATTTGACTTGAGTCATGGTTCACCATAACTACTAGGCTTTGAATTTCATGGGTAATGTTTTGTTTTGAGTGGATACAAGCATGATTCCGCCTTTAAATGTTAATTGCATGCCATAGATGTTGCTCAAATGAACATGTTTTTTCACAAATTTTCCTTCAAGTGGTATCGAGAGCCTAGATCTAGTAGTTGGTGAATCCTTTTGGGTTTTGTAGTTCATAGTTTGTGATTTGAATGTTGTAATTGTTACAAGCTTTATTCTTGCTTCTTTGAATGTAAATTTTGTTAGAAAATTTGCCATCTCAAATGTTGTAGATGTAGTTCATATGAGCATGAATTTTTGAGCTAAAATTTGGTGCCATGTTTTTTGGCAAATTCGGCCAAATCCAAAGGGTGGATTTTTGGGTTCATGTTTGTCTTGTTAAAAGTGTTTTAAAGTGACATTAGGAACCTCTAAGTACCCTAGTATGGTAATATGTTTTTTCCCTCAAGTTTGAGAGTTTTTTGGGTGTCTTTGGGTGAAAAATGTTCATGGAGCTCTTATGGGTGTTCTTCATTGTTCTTGATATGTTCTTGGCAAGAACAAAAAGTTTGGGAATTTTGATTCAAAAAGGTGTTTGGTTGTTTACTTGTTTTTGTTAGTGATTGATGGTTTGAATTTTCAAAACTTCACCCATACTTTTTCAACTATTCACACCATACCAATCACTTACATATTTCCATCACCTTTCAAACCTAAAAATCAACTCACACACATCTCTCACCTACCAAAACCGGCCACTCCCTCAATGGGAGTACTTTTGGGGCTTTTATGTAATTACATAAGGTTTTGATACTTTTGTGTATTTGCAATTTGACCCAAAAGTTTACGTTTTTACGTAAAGGCCCAAAATCACTAAAGGACAAATTGTTTTGCTCCTTTAATGAAGTTTTTGCATTTGTTGAAATTTTTGGGTTCTAGTTGTAATTACATGAAGTAGTGGACTTTTGTGTTTTTACAAAGTGACCCCAAAAGTTTGTGTTTTGCAATATAGCCCAATGGTTGAGGTTATTGCTTTTTGGCCCAAATTAGTAGAGAACAAAATAGTTTTGTATCTTTAAATGAGAATTGGATTTTCATTTCTTTTAGCTCTATTTAAATCAATTCTATGGATACAAAAACCAAATGAAATGTTGCATTCAAGTTTAATTAGTTAAAGCGTTAATTAATTAAAGAAAAGGTGATTATGAACCTAAGCCTACGATAATTGAGCTATGTGAAAGGCCGTCTCAAATTTGTTTGAACCATGGGAATGTGTAGATTATATTTGGTTGTAATTTGATATGATCAAATGTTGTAAAAGAGCATAAGCTCTTCTTTACTTTAAAGTAATTTGTTTTGATCAAATGTTGTAAAGAGCATAAGCTCTTCTTTACTTTAAAGTACTCCTTTCTTGTTTATTTGATATGCATGAAATTGGAGTAGTTGGGTCCAACGCCCAATAGGAGAAACACGCCTTAATATGATTAAATGCGTAACTAAAATCAATCACCATCCCTAGACCGAGATCCAACACTAGGCTCGTGTTGGATCGAATCAAAGGTTCATAGTCATCCTAAGGCCCTAAGGTAACTATATAGTCCATCAATGAATGCAAAGTTTATTTTAGTAGTACCATATACTGTTGCTTTAAAAACCGTTTTACAAGCTTAGTGGGAGTATCATATACTACTAAATCAATCAAATGGACCAATAGTTGTAATAGGACCGAATTGTTTTAATAAGATTAAAATAAATGCTTATATGTGATGAGACCTAAAACCCTCAACTAAACCATTATTTAGTTGATAAGCGTGAGAGTGCTTTGAACACTCTTTCGTGGCCTTCCACTGTGGTAGGCTCCGATCGTTTGTGACTCGTACACCGACTTCACCCTATCATGAGGGGAGTACAAAGTGTGTGCTTACACTCAGGAAGAGTCGTATATGCATACATGATGTTGTGAAGGTAGGCCACGAGAATGATGAACATCATATCATTGTGAGGTTGTTCTTGAACCCCTACTCGAACTTGCATGGTGGGAATGACTTAACTAAGTGCAATGGAGCCAACATCATATCATTGTGAGGCTTCATTCTCTAGAGGCCAAATAAGATGGGTACTTACATTAGATGTAAATGAGTAAGCGTACTCTCTCATTATTATTGTTGCTAGCCAACATCATATCATTGTGAGGTGGGCTTGGTAATAGTGAGCCTCCCATACCCTACTAAGAGTTTTCTCCAAAACTCTCGAATTCCGATGAGGGATATGGAATTTGCCGAAAATAGTGGGTGGTGCTATTTCATTTAAAGACCCGGATCAAATGGCTTAAAATCAATCAATTTATATTCGTTATGTATTTATTTACCGATATATTTGCAAACGCTATCCAAAACTTGACAAAGAAAAGCCAAAGGCTTTAGTTTCCGGACTTGGTACCACAATCCGATAGATTGTCTTAAATGGATTGTATATGTGCCTAAGTAGTCTCATCCTCACAATTTTCCTATTGATAATGTATCATTGGAAGAACATGTTAGATAAGTCTATCATAAAGAGGACAACACAAACAACCAATGCTTATTCCTTTGTTGTATGAACAAAGGAACTTATGAAGATTAGCACAAAGACATGAACACTTTTTGTGTCATAGTTCTTCACTTACAAATCGTTGTATGAAGAAATAAGAGTTGCTTAGAACAACCCTTAGTTTATGCAAACACTAGTGCTTGTTTCTTTGTTAAATGAACAAGGAACTTGAGAAGTAAGCACAAGGGCATGGTCACTTAATGTGCCATGATTCTTCACTTACACATTGTTGTATGAAGAAATGAGAGTTGCCTTGAACAACTCTTGAAAGTTTGTAATCTTGTTTAGAACAAGATGGTTGGTTGACAAAAATAGTCCATCAATATGGACTTAAGATGATTCTGAATCATTGAGTGTTGAAGTGTTAAACCACTTCACGAGACGGAAATTAGAGAAGGACTTCACCAATGAGTCCTTAACAAATGGTTCACTAAGTTTATAGTAAACTATATAGTGAACAATAACCGCACGCTCTCCAAATTGTTTGATGTGTTTAACACAATTGAAATAAGTTTCAAGAGAGACAGTGGGAGTTTAGGGACCATGACTATTGTAGTCATTGGAGAAGTCAAATGAAGAAAGCTAAACAACTGCAAGGGAACAAACTTTCTTTATGAAAGGATGGACATTGGAAGGGGTAAATGCAAGAAATGTCTTGCAAGTGTCAAGAACACACCTTTCGAAGGTGTTGTAAATTGTTCTTGAATAGTTCAAGACAGTTAGTTCTTCTACTTGAATGCTTGATTCCGTATTAGTAACTATGTTTTTACAATCGTTGTAAAAGTGTGGCTAATAAGAAGTAGAAGATTAATGAGAGAAAAGAAAGTACTTCACATTCAGAACGTGAATCAAATATAGATCTCTGCGAAAGCAGATAGTACTTACTTCCTCATATGAACTACCAAAGAAATTGGAAAAACAAAGATTGTCTTTACATCCCAATTTGAATAAGGAACTTAATTCCGTCACTATAAGATATGGATGAATGTTTTCTTTGACAAAACTTTGTTCTTTATTAATCAATGATTGGATTATTATAATCTAATTGATTGTCTCTATAGTAGAGATAATGTGGTAGTGTTAACTGTTTAGAATATGACGATGCTTAAAACCCAAAAGGTCGCAAGGTAGTGACTAATCCCAACTTAGTTGTGACACCTCTAAAAACATAAATTACGAGTTGGTCATAGATGGATACTTTGGATCGTTAGGTCCGGATCCAATGCCTTCTTGTTGAAATTGTATAGAGGCGAAATGTTCGAATCTTTATTCTTTAGGAAAGAAGAAAGAATCACAAAGTAGTTGAGGTTAATTCACTTAGATGTTAGTGGCACTTGTCCACAACATAATACTACTCATGTTGTATGACATTCACCGAAGATCGTTCTCGGTTGGACTATCGTTTATTTTGAATAAACAAAAGTCCGAATACTTTGCAAAAGGTTTCAAAGAATTCAAGAATGAAAGTTGATGAGTAAGACGTCTAAAGTATTTACCTCGTTAGATTTGATCCAAGGAAATATAACACTTTAGAAGAGTTTCCTTGATAGAAATCAAGGAAAGTAGCATCATAAGATAACGTATTTCTCCATTAGGAGAATAACGAACTTGAATAAGACTTAGTTCGTTGGATGTTATCAATTACCCACATATATAGGATATATATACTTCAAAGACAATATGATTGTCAATTAGAAGATCTTCCAAAATTTTCATAACTCCATAGGATGTAGTTGGAAAGAAAGACAAGTCTTAATCGTGTTAAGATTTGGGGTTGTGTGCTAATAAGCAATATTTGTTTGAGAACAATCTTGTGGGATATCCTTAAATTAACTTTTGGATATCACTTATATAAACCAACTAATAAATGTTATTTGTTGGTTAGTTCATTGTAATCCTACAGTAGGATTTGCCTAAGATAGAGCAAATGAACGAGAGATAGAACTCAAAGAATGGGTTCTTTGAGTGACAAGATGATGATCAACAAATATAACAACCTAGTTCCTACACCACAAGCTCCAAATGTAGTTGAGAAGGATTTATAAACCGTCTCAGTTGAATGGTTTGAACTTTATGACTATGTCATAGAGTTACACCTCTTAATTCGAAAGAAATAAGAATGAAAATCCTTATGACTACATTGAGTGTATATACAAGATATACTCAAGGAAATGGTATAGTACCATTTGACCCGAAATAATGAAACCTTCGTAGCTAATTGGTAGCTTAAGGTGACTACAATCAAAGAGATTGGTTGACTTGGAAGAAACCATCTTTGACGTAGTCTTGGTTTCCATTAATTCGAGGATTGCTAACTACAAATAAACGGTGATTGAATGTTTGGACATAATATGGGTTTCCGAAACCATTACCAAGATCGTCTTGATAATATATGTCTAAAACTAAGAATCACAAGACATGTAAGTTGTAAAGATCCATCCATCATGAATCTTAGCAAGCTAGTGGGAGCTGTAAGCGTCTTATGAGACAAAGATCAAATCGTTTGATTTCTCATAAAGATGTAAATGAATCTTTTGTTTACTAGGTTTACAAAAGATTAGTGGTAGTTAATCGTATTCCTAAATTTGAACATATATATGATATATTAATTTTAGAAATGAATGGAATTCTTCTTCGTTAAAAGTTATGACTTTAAACATTCTATAATGATATAATGTATATGGGAGACATAGTCTATATACATGGGATGGAAATCTATAATGATAGATTTCAGTATATATAATTTGATTATATCAATGCCTAATGATAGACAAAAGATGCTAGGAAGTTTCCCATATGATGATAAACTTTAGTCAGAAGGACAATTCTAGTAAGACTAGGAAGTTGCTCTTCACAAAGGGATCGTACCCCTTTGACTCCCAAAGAATTAATGCGTAAATAGAATCCTTTATGCGTACGCAGAAAGGTGATTTATGTATTTCATATTGTATGAAAAGCGTTGATATGAGTTGTACCAAGATTGGTACAAGACGATATCAATGCAAGCCCAGGATCAGAACCAAGGCAACTGTCAAGTGAGTCCTTATGTATTTAAGAAATACTAAAGGATAGATTCCTCAAGAATGAGGAAGAATTAGAGTAACGCAATGGAAGCGTAAAAGTATTAGATTATGAATCTAATATCGTATCCATCATTGGATGTCTCTTCATTTTGAATGAAGAGATAATTGGATATCTCTTTATTATGACTGAAGAGATATTTGGGTGGAAACATTAAAGGTAATGACTTTAGTGTCTTCCATCATGAATGCAAAATATATATCGCCATATAGAAGTTTACAACAATGTTGTTTGGATGGGAAAGTTCATTTATGAACTCTCCATTCGGTTCCAACCAGAAAGTGTCTCTAGTGTGCCGACACTACGACACTAATGGGGCGATAGCTCAAGCCAGGGAATCAAGGTCTCATCAAGATCCGAACTCAAATGAGAGACTGAACCACATGATTAAGAATCATGTATAATGGTGATGTCGTTATTCTCAAGGTTGCTTCTATGGATAACATATAGATATCCATTGTCTAGGCCTACTACTCAACCATTTTTGAAATGACTACAGAAGAGGTATCATCACTGATGACCAAGCTGATTGGCTCTAGTGCAAGTGGGAAATTGTTGGAAATGTGCCCTAAAACCAATTATATGATGATACTTTACGGACATTTCACATGTTAAACTAATCTAGTTTAATATAAAGGGCAAAGATTATTGTTTTAAGCCGTCTCATATAAATGTTATATGCTTAAACGATAAGTCCAAGGAATATGTAATAGGGAGAAAGTGATCTAAAGAAGTTAGATTCATGAGACCATTCTCTTTCGAATACATATCCAAAAAGTTCCTGATCATAGGATTGCCAATTGGGCATTGACAGTCCGTTAAGATCAGTACGTCCTATGTCTTCTCTTAGGGAGAGTGACTGGTCTCGAGTCAATGGTGTGACTGACACCAAGACAAGTACGTAGGTGCTCAATAGAGAATGAGTCCACTGAACGCGATCAACGAGAAGTTCTCATACTCATGTCACATGAGAACTCATGGTTAGGATAATGCAAAGTAGTCATTTGACCTGAGGCATCATAGTTGTCTTGGGGTTAGGTCCTTGATCTTTGACTATGTCAAAGTCACTCCGTCAGAGGGTGTCCACGGCATAGTTGGGGTTAAGCCACTTAGCCATGGAGGCAAGTGAATGCGCAACAAGGGATCTCTAACCTTCAAACGTTGAGGGAGAATACTCTATGATATGATTTAGAATCTCTGGCCAGAGTATGAATGAGATTTAGGAAGTTGTTCCAAATCACATTCAAGGTAATCATATAATTAAGAGAATCACATTGGATAGTAGACATGAATAAACTATTAAACCAAACAATGTGGTCAAGAGTATTGTATTAGAGAAAGACCGTATTGCATTGTAATCCCAAACTGAATAGGTTCTCCAACCTCTTCTGATTAGCTTGGGTAGCCATGACATACTGCTAGGTGTCACTCATGGCTTGTGGAAGCCCTGAAGATGTATAATCACTAAAGGGAGAATTGAAAATAAGTTTCAATTCACAATCGATTAGTAAGAGTTCTAATCGCCCATTGCCTCGCTAAAAGGAACCTAATGGATCGCACACCGTGTAAGGTAATGATTGAAGGATACAATGGAAATGAGTAAGGATAATTAAATGGTTTAATTATTTATGGCTAGGATTAATTAATATGTTAATGAATCAAACGAATGAGTTTGTTTTAGACCTCGGGTTAGTTTTGGGCCTCAAGGCCCAATGGGCTTCGAATGTCAAGCCCATTAACATAAGTTGTATGACAACTTATTGACTAAATACCCAAAAGGGCCCAAACAACCCATTGCCTTAAGGAGGCCGGCCATATAGAGAAGAAAAGGGTTTGTGGTTCTTTTAGTCACTTAATTGAAGGGACTATATAAAGAACTTTATAGCCAAAATTCATTTAGGGTTTCTTTTGGAGAAAATTGGAGAGAACATGTCTCTCCCTTTCTCTCTAGGAGGCCGGCCCCCTTGGAGGGGATTAGCTAGCAATCCTTCCTCCTCCAAGGTCACTCATCTTCTTCCTTCACCATCCTTGGTGTCGAAAATTAGAGGTCTCCTACCTTGGGGACTTTTGGAGAATCAATTCTTCCATCCATATCCATGGAGCCAAGGAGCAAGGAGACAAAGGAAAGAAGGCCCTCACATGGGTGATTAACCTTTGCTAAGCAAAGAGGTGCTTCAAAGGTATAAAAGTTTCTCAACTCCTTTCTTTAAGATTTGAGTTGAGTCATGGTTCACCATAACTACTAGGCTTTGAATTTCATTGGTAATGTTTTGTTTTGAGTGCATACAAGCATGATTCCGCCTTTAAATGTTAATTGCATGCCATAGATGGTGCTCAAATGAACATGTTTTTCACAAATTTTCCTTCATGGAGAAGGGCCCTCTAACTAGCCTTTCACCCGTTTTAAATCACCAAACTCGTTTTTCTAAAGTTTTTATGCAAAATTTCTGTTTTAAGTCTTAATTTCGTCAAAAACAATCCCCCTTTCATTTAAACTTGTTTTCAGAGTCAAAACCTGTTTTGTTTTAGTCTTTTGAGTCTTTTATGTTCTATTTTCGTCAAAACCAATTGATAGGTTTAGAATTGAGTCTTTCTGATTGTTTCTTGCTGTTTTGAGTGTTTTAAGTTAGTTTAGAGTCTATAGAGTCTAGTTTAGTGTTTTTGAGTCTTATTTGTGTTGATTAGCATCCCTAGTTAATCCCCGGTCTAGAACGATCCCTACTTACATCATTGCTACAATTGTCATCAATAGGGTTTAATTTGTGTGTCAAGTTAATTTTCACATCAATGAGAACACAAAGCTCTCTTTGCTATCTAAGAGGCCGGCCACCCTAGAGGAATATAGCTAGCAATCTTCCTTCCTCTAGGTCACTCATCTCCTCATCAATGCTCTCCTTGGTGTGGAAAAATTAGAGGTTCTCTATTTTGGGAACTTGTAGAATCCTTTCAATCATCCTCCTCCAAGAAATCCATGGAGCTAAGAAGTAAGCAATGAAGGCCTTTTCTCTTGGGTGATTTGCCTTTGCTTATGCAAAGAGGAATCAACAAAAGGTATAAATTTCTCAACTCACTTTGTTCTTGAGTTGAGTCTTGGTTCACTCAACTACTAGGCTTTGAATTTCATGGGTAATGTTTTGTTTTGAGTGCATACAAGCATGATTCCGCCTTTAATTGTTAATTGCATGCCATAGATGTTGCTCAAATGAACATGTTTTTCACAAATTTTCCTTCAAGTGGTATCAAGAGCCTAGGTCTAGTAGTTGGTGAATCCTTTTGGGTTTTGTAGTTCATAGTTTGTGATTTGAATGTTGTAATTGTTACAAGCTTTATTCTTGCTTCTTTGAATGTAAATTTTGTTATAAAATTCACCATCTCAAATGTTGTAGATGTAGTTCATATGAGCATGAATTTTGGAGCTAAAATTTGGTGCCATTTTTTTTTTGGGAAATTCGGCCAAATCCAAAGGGTGAATTTTTGGGTTCATGTTTGTCTTGTTAAAAGTGTTTTAAAGTGACATTAGGAACCCCTAAGTACCCTAGTATGGTAATATGTTATTTCCCTTAAGTTTGAAAGTTTTTGGGGTGTCTTTGGGTGAAAAATGTTCATGGAGCTCTTATGGGTTTTCATGGATGTTCTTCATTGTTCTTGTTATGTTTTTGGCAAGAACAAAAAGGTCGGGAATTTTGATTCAAAACTTTTGGTTGATTACATAAAGTCTTTGTTTTGTGTTGGTTGGTGTGACCTTTCAATCATCAAGACAATTTTGAAAAGTGATTGAAAGTTGAAAATGTGTTTGATTTTTTGTACATGATTGGTACTTCTCTTACACACTCATACCAATTTTCTTACAACACTTTACTTTCCCTTGTTTCATGGAACCATGTTTCATGGGAATCACCTTTTTAAATCAACCCATCACCTTTTCAACCCATCACCTTTCACTTTGTTGAAAAATTTCAAAAGGTTTATGACAAAACTCTCACCAAAACCGACCAACCTAAAAGTAGGGTACTTTTGGGGCTTTTATGCAATTACATAAAGTTTTGATACTTTTGTGTATTTGTACTTTGATCCGAAAGTTTACGTTTTTACGTAAAGGCCCAAAATCACTAAAGGACAAATTGTTTTGCTCCTTTAATGAAGTTTTTGCATTTGTTGAAATTTTTGGGTTCTAGTTGTAATTACATGAAGTAGTGGACTTTTGTGTTTTTACAAAGTAACCCCAAAAGTTTGTGTTTTGCAATATAGCCCAATGGTTGAGGTTATTGTTTTTTGGCCCAAATTAGGTTGAGAACAAAATAGTTTTGTCTCTTTAAATGAGAATTGGATTTTCATTTCATTTAGCTCTACTTAAATCAATTCTATGGATACAAAAACCAAATGAAAATGTTGTATTCAAGTTTAATTAGTTAAAGCGTTAATTAATTAAAGAAAGGGTGATTATGAACCTAAGCCTACGATAATTGAGCTATGTGAAAAGCCGTCTCAAATTTTTTTGAACCATGGGAATGTGTAGATTAGATTTTAGTTGTAATTTGATATGATCAAATGTTGTAAAAGAGCATAAGCTCTTCTTTACTTTGAAGTACTCCTTTCTTGTTTATTTGATATGCATGAAATTAGAGTAGTTGGGTCCAACGCCCAATAGGAAAAACACGTCTTAATATGATTAAACGCGTAACTAAAATCAATCACCATCCCTATACCAAGATCCAACACTAGGCTCGTGTTGGATCGAATCAAAGGTTCATGGTCATCCTAAGGCCCTAAGGTAACTATATAGTCCATCTATGAACGCAAAGCTTATGTTAGTAGTACCATATACTCTTGCTTTAAAAACCGTTTTACAAGCTTAGTGGGAGTATCATATACTACTAAATCAATCACATGGACCAATAGTTGTAATAGGACCAAATTGTTTTAATAAGATTAAAATGTATGCTTAAATGTGATGAGACCTAAAACCTTCAACAGAACCATTATTAAGTTGACAAGCGTGAGCGTGCTTTGAACACTCTTTCATGGCCTTCCACTGTGGTAGGCTCCGATTGTTTGTGACTCGTACACCGACTTCACCCTATCATGGGGGAGTACAAAGTGCGTGCTTACACTCAGGAGGAGTTCTATATGCATACATGAGTTATGAAGGTAGGCAACGAGAATGATCAACATCATATGCTTTGTGAGGTTGTTCTTGAACCCCTACTCGAACTTGCATGGTGGGAATGACTTAACTAAATGCAATGGAGCCAACATCATATCATTGTGAGGCTTCATTCCTTAGAGGCCAAATAAGATGGGTACTTACATTAGATGTAAATGAGTAAGCGTACTCTCTCATTATTATTGTTGCTAGCCAACATCATATCATTGTGAGGTGGGCTTGGTAATAGTGAGCCTCCCATACCCTACTAAGAGTGTTGGCCAAAACTCTCGAATTCCGATGAGGGATATGGAATTTGCCGAAAATAGTGGGTGGAGCTATTTGATTTAAAGACCCGGATCAAATGGCTTAAAATCAATCAATTTATATTCGTTATGTATTTATTTACCGATATATTTGCAAACACTATCCAAAACTTGACAAAGAAAAGCCAAAGGCTTTAGTTTCCGGACTTGGTTGTCTTGAATGGATTGTATATGTACCTAAGTAGTCTCATCCTCACAATTTTCCTATTGATAATCTATCATTGGAAGAACATGTTAGATAAGTCTAACATAAAGAGGACAACACAAACAACCAATACTTATTCCTTTGTTGTATGAACAAAGGAACTTATGAAGATTAGCACAAAGACATGAACACTTTTAGTGTCATAGTTCTTCACTTACAAATCGTTGTATGAAGAAATAAGAGTTGCCTTGAACAACTCTTGAAAGTTTGTAATTATGTTTAGAACATAATGGTTGGTTGACAAAAATAGTCCATCAACATGGACTTATGATGAATTTGAATCATTGAGTGTTGAAGTGTTAAACCACTTCACGAGACGGAAACTAGGCTAAGACTTCACCTTTGTGTCCCTATCCAAATGGTTCACTAAGTTTATTGTAAACTATATAGTGAACAATAACCGCACGTTCTCCAAATCGTTTGATGTGTATAACACAATTGAAATAAGTTTCAAGAGAGATAATGGGAGTTTGGGGACCATGACTATTGTAGTCAAGGGAGAAGTCAAATGAAGAAGGCAAAATAATTCCAAGGGAACAAACTTTCTTTATGAAAGGATGGACATTGGAAGGGGTAAATGTCTTGCAAGAGTCAAGAACACACCTTTTGAAGGTGTCGTAAATTGTTCTTGAATAATTGAAAATAGTTGGTTCTTCTACTTGAATGCTTGATTCCGTATTAGTAACTATGTTTTACAATCATTGTAAAAATGTCGCTAATAAGAAGTAGAAGATTAATGAGAGAAGAGAAAGTACTTCACATTCGGAACGTGAATAAGATATAGATCTTTGCGAAAGCAAATAGTACTTGCTTCCTCATATGAACTACCAAAGAAATTGGAAAAACAAAGATTGTCTTTATATTCCAATTAGAATAAGGAACTTAATTCCATCACTATAAGAGATGGGTGAATGTTTTGTTTGACATAACATTATTGTTTATTAATGAATGATTGGATTATTGTAAGCTAATTGATTGTCTCTATAGTAGAGATAATGTGGTAGTGTTAATTGTTTAGAATATGACGATGCTTAAAACCCAAAAGGTTGCAAGGTAGTGACTAATCCCAACTTAGTTGTGACAGCTCTAAAACATAAATTACGAGTTGGTCATAGATGGATACTTTGGATCGTTAGATCCGGATCCAATGCCTTCTTGTTAAAATTGTATAGAGGGAAAATGTTCAAATCTTTATTCTTTTGGAAAGAAGAAAGAATCAAAAAGTTGTTGAGGTTAGTTCACTTAGATGTTAGTGGCACTTGTCCACAACATAATACTACTCATGTTGTATGACATTCACCGAAGATCGCTCTCGGTTGGAATATCGTTTATTTTGAATAAACAAAAGTGTGAATACTTTGCAAAAGGTTTCAAAGAATTCAAGAATGTGAGTTGATGAGTAAGACGTCCAAAGTATTTACCTCCTTAGATTTGATCCAAGGAAATGTAACACTTTAGAAGAGTTTCCTTGATATAAATCAAGGAAAGTAGCATCATAAGATAATGGATTTCTCCATTAGGAGAAGAACGAACTCGAATAAGATTTAGTTCGTTTGATGTTATCAATTACCCATATATAGGATATATACTTCTAAGACAATATGATTGTCAATTAGAAGATCTTCCAAAATCTTCATGACTCCATAGGATGTAGTTGGAAAGAAAGACAAGTCTTAATCGTGTTAAGATTTGGGGTAGTGTGCTAATAAGCAATATTTGTTTGAGAACAATCTTGTGGGATATACTTACATTAACCTTTGGATATCACTTCTATAAACCAACTAACAAATGTTGTTTGTTGGATAGTTCATTGTAATCCTACACTAGGATTTACCTAAGATAGAGCAAATGAACAATAGATAGAACTCAAAGAATGGGTTCTTTGAGAGACAAGATTATAATCAACAAATATAACAACCTAGTTCTTACACCACTAGCTCCAAGGTAGTCAAGAAGGATCTATAAACCGTCTCAGTTGAATGGTTTGAACTTTATGACTATGTCATAGAGTTACACCTCTTAATTCGAAAGAAATAAGAATGAAAATCCTTATGACTACATTGAGTGTATATACGACATATACTCAAGGAAATGGTATAGTACCATTTGACCCGAAATAATGAAACCTTTAAAGCTAATTGGTAGCTTAAGATGACTACAATCAAAGAGATTGGTTGACTTGGAAGAAACAATATTTGACGTAGTCTTGGTTTCTATTAATTCGAAGTTAGCTAGCTACAACTAAACGGTGATTCAATGTTTGGACATGATATGGGTTTCCGAAACCATTACCAAGATGGTCTTGATAATATATGTCTAAAACTAGGAATCACAAGACGTGTAAGTTGTAAAGATCCATCCATCATGAATCTTAGCAAGCTAGTAGGAGCTGTAAGCGTCTTATGAGAGAAAGATCAAATCGTTTGATTTCTCATAAAGATGTATGTAAATCTTTTGTTTACTATGTTTACAAAAGATTAGTGGGAGTTAATTATATTTCTAAATTTGAACATATATATGATATATTAAGTTTAGGAATGCTTCTTCGTTAAAGTTATGACTTTAAACATTCTCTAACGATAGAATGTATATGGGAGACATAGTCTATATACTTGGGATGGAAATCTATAATGATAGATTTCAGGATATAATTTGATTATATCAATCCCTAATGATAGAGAAAAGATGCTAGGAAGTTTCTCATGTGATGATAAACTCCAATCAGAATGACAATTCTAGTGAGATTAGGAAGTTGCTCTTCTCAAAGGGAACGTACCCTTTGACTCCCAAAGAAATAATGCGTAAATAGAGTCCTTTATGTACAAGCAGAAAGGTGATTTATGTATGTCATATTGTATGAAAAACGTTGATATGAGTTGTACCAAGATTGGTACAAGACTATATCAGTGCAAGCCCAGGATCAGAACCATGGCAACTGTCAAGTGAGTCTTTAAGTATTTAAGAAATACTAAAGGATAGATTCCTCAAGAATGAGGAAGAATTAGAGTAATGCAATGGAAGCGTAAAAGTATTAGATTATGAATCTAATATCATATCCATCATTGGATGTCTCTTCATTTTGAATGAAGATATAATTGGATATCTCCTTATTATGACTAAAGAGACATTTAGTGTCTTCCATCATGAATGCAAAATATATCGCCATATAGAAGTTTACAACAATGTTGTTTGGATAGGAAAGTTCATTTATGAACTCTCCATTCGGTTCCAACCAGAAAGTGTCTCTAGTGTGCTGACTCTATGACACTAATGGGGCGATAGCTCAAGCCAAGGAATCAAGGTCTCATCAAGATTCAAACTCAAATGAGAGACTGAACCACATGATTGAGAATCATGTATAATGGTGACGTCGTTATTCTCAAGGTTGCTTCTATGGATAACATATAGATATCCATTGTCTAGGCCTACCACTCAGCCATTTTTGAAATGACTACAGAAGAGGTATCATCACTGATGACCAAGCTGATTGGCTCTAGTGCAAATGGGAGATTGTTGGAAATGTGCCCTAAAACCAATCATATGATGATACTTTACGAACATTTCACATGTTAAACTAATCTAGTTTAATATAAAGGGCAAAGATTATTGTTTTAAGCCGTCTCATATAAATGTTATATGCTTAAACGATAAGTCCAAGGAATATGTAATAGGGAGAATGTGCTCTAAAGAAGTTAGATTCATGAGACCATTCTCTTTCGTATACATATCCTAAATGTTCCTGATCATAGGATTGCCAATTGGGCATTGACAGTCCGTCAAGATCAGTACGTGCTATGTCTTCTCTTAGAGAGAGTGATTGGTCTCGAGTCATTGGTGTGACTGACACCAAGACAAGCATGTAGGTGCTCAATAAAGAATGAGTCCACTGAACACGATTAACAAGGAGTTCTCATATTTATGTCACATGAGAACTCATGGTTGGGATAATGCAAAGTAGTCCTTTGACCTGAGGCGTCATAGTTGTCTTGTGGTTAGGTCCTTGATCTTTGACTATGTCAAAGATACTCCGTCAGAGGGTATAAATTTTTCAACTCACTTTGTTCTTGAGTTGAGTCTTGGTTCACTGAACTACTAGGCTTTGAATTTCATGGGTAATGTTTTGTTTTGAGTGCATACAAGTATGATTCCACCTTTAATTGTTAATTGCATGCCATAGATGTTGCTTAAATGAACATGTTTTTCACAAATTTTCCTTCAGTGCCAAGAATGCTCTTGATTTGGTGGAAAATGGTTCATATTCAATAAGCGTAAACTCTCAAGTTATGAAGGTCAGTACCTCTTCAAATACAGGATCTATTCCCACTTATCATCACTGTGGTGAACTTGGCCATATTTGACCAAAGTGTAGAAAACTGTACTCAGAAATGAAGAATGACTTGAGAAGTCAAGTTCGTCGGCTAGTCGTAGAAGTCAACAAAATGGCTCAAATGGTTAATTCTTCTGGCTCTAGCAATATCAAGTCATGTCCAAGTCATTTTCAAAAGGTTTCCGATAAATGTCTGGGTAGCTTACTATGCACCTTATGTTCTTAAACCAAATGTTTGGTACCTTGGTAGTGGGTGCTCCTGTCATATGACTGGTGACGAAGATTCTTTCCTATCATTTGCACTTGCTAACGGCAATATGATTGAGTTTGGTGGAAGATGCATGGCCCACATTACTTGAAAATGTGCCATCAAGATTCCTAATCTTCCTAAGCTTGAAAATGTCTGTTATGTGGCTGGGTTGATAACAAATCTTCTGAGCATCAGCCAACTGTGTGATGATATTGCTAATGAAGTTTGTTTCTCAAAGAGATGTTGCAAATTTATTGGTAAAGATGGAAAGAACACGCTGGTTCTTTCAAGATCAAGGAGTAAATGCTACTCTCTTATCATTCCCAAAGGTGGTGAGCATACAAATTGGAACAAAGTTGAAATTGATTTTTGAAATGACCCTGTCTTGCATTTAACTAAAAATTATTTTGGAACTCAATTTCATTTCTTTGGTGAGTTTATGAAAAGAAAGGCATGTGCTTTAATCTTGGTATCATTTGAGAAATAGTTGACTAACTATCTTACAAGAACTTTGGACAATCAATGGCATAAAAATCTTCGATGGTTTGTTGCTCTTTGTGCCATCAATTAAATAGGTTGAACAACTATGCTTCCAATCTTTTTTCTATTACATGGGTAGTTTAATCAGTTGTATGTGCCTAGACAATCTTCTCATAAGTCAATTATGTTCTCGTTTTGAATCCCTTCACAGTGATACGTGGGTGATGGTTTGTGGATTAACCTTGAATAATATTTCCATTGTGATGTCAAAGATTCTCCCTAGTACGGTTGATAGTGTCTGAAAAAATCATTCTTTCATTTGGCAAAAACTCTTGTTGATTTTGGGCTGCAGTTGAAGAAATTGTTTTGTTATAGCTAAGAACAAGTGAGAATATTGGAACACAATTAACACTTTAAAGTAGGCATGCATTCAAAAACAATTCTAAGAAAAAACCCATGACTTTCAAAGCTTAGTGAATGATGAACCACAATACTCTTTATCAATATTAAAGAGAAGAAAGGTTTTTGAGATTCATTGCCCTTGAAGATCGACCTTGTTTACACAAGGGATTCACCCAAGTGGAGGGCCTTCAAGTCACCTCCTAGCTTCTTGGATCTTCCTTGTGATTCGCTTTTGCTCCTTGAGGATGTGAGAAAAGGAACTCCAAAAGTACCAAAGGTTTGGTACCTCTAAGTCTCCACACCAAGGATGATGGTGTGAAGATGAAATGGATTACCGAGAAGGAATTTGATGCTAGTAAATCCTCCTAGGTACGATGGCCTCTTTGTAGATAAAGAGAGAAAATGTTTCACTCTTTGCCTCAAAGAAACCCTAAAGAGGTTAAAACTATAAAGATGCTTTTATATCTCTTTCTTAGGTGAGTGGCAAACTTGCAATTAAGCAAAACTCACCACTCCCTTTCACAGAACTTAAACATAATGGGCCTAGTTAGACCAAAACCCTTTTGGGTCCCCGAAGCCTAAAACTAACTTAAAATGCCCAATACGAACTTTTCATATAATTAATTAACTAATTAATTAATCCTAACCATTCTCAATTAAACTATTTGATTGCTTATCCATCTCATTTATATTTATTTACATTCATCCTTAATCAGTGTACGATCCATTAGGTTCCATTTAGCGAGGCAGTGGGCGATTGTAACTCCTAATGATTTGTTGTGAATTGAAACCACATTTCAATTCTCCCTTTGATGAAGATTAGTGTTTGCTAATTTTCATGACTTCCACAAACCATGAGTGACACCTAGCAGTATGTCATAGCTACCCAAGCTAAGTATAAGTGGTTGGAGAACCTATCCAGTTACAACTACAATGCAATACAGTCATTCTCTAATACAATACTCTTGATCACATTGTTTAAGTGATAGTTTGTTTCATGTCTACTATCCAATGCAATAATTCTCTATATGGTTCAATTGGATATGATTTGGAACATTCTTCCTTAGTCATATTCATATGCTTTAGCCAGAGACTCCCGAATCATATCTCAAAGTATTCTCCTTCCATCATGGAAGGTTAGAGATCCCTTGTTGTGCATTCACATGCCTACATGACTACTTGACTCCCAACAATATTGTGGACACTCTCAATGAAATGTCTTTGACATGATCAAGGATCAAGGACCTAACCATCAGACAACTATGATGCCTCAGGTCAAAAGACTTCTTTGCATATTGCAACTTATGAGTTCTTACATGGCATGTATGTTCGAACTCTCTTTTGATTATTGTTTAGTGTACTCGATTACCCTTTCGAGCACCTATGTGTTTGTCTTAGTGTCCAACACTATATAACTTGAGACTAGTCATACTCACACTTTAGTCAACATAACACATACTAACCTTAGAGGATTGTCAATGCCCAATTGGCAATCCTATGGCTAGGAACGTTTCAAGAATGAACATAAGAGAAAGGTCTCATATCTTTCTTAGAACAAATACATTCCTTGGATTCTTTTATTGCTTAAACACATGATACAATAAACAGTGATTAACAATAAGCTTTGCCCTTAATTAAACAAATAATAGTTTAACATAATGAGTATTTCGAAAGCTATTACATTAAATGAGTGGCTTTGTGGGCATATTTCCAACAGTAGTGACTCTACTTACTCCATAAATTGAGTTTAAGTAGCAATTCCAATGCAAAACACCACCAGTTTCTCTTTTGCTGTCTTTGTAAATGCTCCTCAAAAGAAATCATCGGTTTGAGCATCAGTATCACCACTTATGGTCATCATACTCAATTTGCCCAAAAGGGAATTCATTCATCCATACAAATATGTTCTCACATACAATGTCATGTTCATCAAATCATTCCCTCTTGTCATAAAATGTGCAAAGTGTTTTGGGTTGCTTCAAATACATCTTGCACCAACCATATCAAGTGGCTTGGGTTTCTCATTTCCATATGCCATCTTAAAGTTTCATCTGCTTTGGCTTTCCCTTGTGTGTAGTTTTGTGTTTTGCTGCTCAGCTCAATTTGTGGTCCAAGTGTTGTTTCTTAATCTTAATGGATTATTAAAAGTTTGGTTATCCTTCAAATTAACTTTGAGCTTAATGGAATGAAGTTATAATTTAATGATGGCCATCTCCAATCCCATTCCCATACCTTGATACATCATGGTTGCTGTATAAACTTGTGTTAATCTATGTTTTACTGTTCATGTATGACTTTGAAGACCTATGTCTATAGCACTGCATATCATATTTCCTTTCAAGTCTCTAATTAGATTTAGCTCATTTGGTTAGAAGCATAGATGTTAGAGCTGTTTTCTTCTATGTTCTCTGTGAAAAATTGCTATTTAGCTTTAGCTTAATGGTACCAAGATTGTGCTCATTTTCTGTGTTATGTTTTGGTCTTGAGCGTGGTATTCTCTGGGGATCATTGCTTTGAGTCCAAAATTGTTCTCAAAATAGGTGTTTACTTAGTTCTATCCAGTCGCTAGCACTCATCAGAAAAGTGAGGTTCATTAAGGGTATTTTTGACTTTGCACTTTATGTTTTAACCTTCGTAATCTCAATCATTGGTAACTTCTCTAGAGTTCAGATTGTTTCACATTATCCTAGGCATCTACCCTCTCTAACCTCACTAGGTTTTTACTCATTTATGCCATTGGTTTTCGTCTGTGCACCCTACCATTCCTCAAACTCCGATCAACTATCACTCGAAATTCTTGTCGATCATGTCTTCAAGTCAAGCGTCACTCTGTCACTCAAGTTCTCAATCTTTTATTCCTTGTTGACAAAACCGGTCTTAATCCGTGAACGTTGTAGCCACTGCTTCTGAATCTTCTATTACTGTAACCTTTTCAACAACTCGGGCTGCAAAATTCTATAAGGTGGTGGTTGTTGGGGGTGTTGTTCCAAAGCTTCGGGTTGTTTAGGATGATCATCCCGTTCGACATGCCATAATTGTTGATGACCTTATAGATCGTTACAAGTTGCATAAGATGAATTCTTTTCCTCCCACTTTTAATTTGTCAGTGGTTCAAGAGATCTATGCAAATGTCCCCTCCAAATTTTCAGATTTTGGGGGTCAAGTTTATGTCCGTGGTGTATATGTTCCTTTTTATTCTAGTGTCATCTGTGATATCTTATGTTTCGATCTCTCCAACGCATCTAGCATGCATTCCTTTGATTTAATCACCTGTCATTATGATAATCATGCCTACCATCGTCAAGCTTACTTAGACTCTTCTATACCTCTGGTTAAGAATTAAGTGTCAAAGTCTTGCCTTAACCCCTTCTTAGATTTTCTGCATAGAAATGTTCTAGGATCTTCAAACAATGGAAATCCTACTTTAGAAGCTACTAGGGTTCTCTATGCTATGATAAGTCTATCCGATGTGCCTTTTGGTTTCCTGATTTTTCGTTCAATTATGTCTAAAACCAAGCATCCAGGCAAACAACAACGTGGTTCCTTTGTTCATCCTTGTCTCATAACCCTTATTTGTCAGCATACTGGTGTGCCGTTTCATCTAGATGATGTTTGTCCTAGGTTCACCAAGGAACTGGATAAAGGCCTTATGAACCTGAGCAACATGATGTCTGCCGTTGCTTATGGTGATCGTCGTTGTTGTCCTCCTCCTGATGCGATGTAAAACAGAACACAAATTAAATCCTCTTGTTGACAGTTGTAGTAAAGATGCAAGTAGGGATCATTCTAGGCTGAGGATTAGGAAGGATTGCTAATCTACTCTAAACTGACTTAAAAACACAAAAACAAACTGAAAAACACTTAACAAGACTCACAAGACTCAAATCAAACTTAAAAGACTCAAAACAGCTTAAAACAACCAAATTGACTCAAACTAGACACTAGGGACTAATTTGGACGAAAATAAACTCAAAGGACTAACTAGACACAAATCTAAACAGATTCTAACTAAACTAACACAACTTAAAGTTGGGGGGTTTGGTTTCTACGAAAATTGAATCTAAAACTAAGTAACTTGCAGATTCTAAACAAAGACATAAAACTAAGGTGATTCAATGGATGATGGGCTAGCTAAAGGGTTCTTCTCCACACATGACACACATGCAACACAAAATTGATTTCCAGTTACGATTTCGATAAACCATGAACCTCAACACCCCAGGTTAATTAGGTACGCTTAAATTAACCCTCAAATTTTCCTTATGTCATTGAATTGGACAGAAATAGCGCATCGCAATCAAATTATTCTTCAAAAGTTCCCTACATGAAAGCGCATAATAGAGATACAATCAAAGATCATTATGTTCTATGAAAATCATAAGCGTTGACAAGGCATTCGTAACTATGAAAGCACATGATACTCCTGCCAGGAATCTACTTAACATGATTGTGACTAGCAACCTTTACTACTAGTGACTATAAGTTCATAACAATCAAGTGAAACTCTCTTACATTCCAGCTACGTTTACCGTTCGGGAGATGAGAATCACTTACCTCATCTTCCTAATCATATCCTTCACTTTCACTTTTAGCCTCTTTTTTGGTTCCCACATTGGTTCCTGATCATATCCTTCACTTTCACATTGGATAGTAGAAAGGTATAAGAAATCTCTACTCCTTTCTCTTTGATTTGAGTTGAGTCTTGGTTTACCACAACTACTAGGCTTTGAATTTAATGGGTAAAGTTTTGATTTGAGTACATACAAGCATGATTCCTCCTTTAATTGACAATTGCATGTGTAGATGTTGCTCAAATGAACTTAGTAAAATCAAATATTTTCCTTCAAGTGGTATCAAGAGCCTAGGTCTAGTAGTTGGTGAACCCTTGTGGGTTTGAATGTTGTAATGGTTACAAGCATGTTCTTGCTTCTTTGAATGTAAATTTTGTTTGAAAATTTGCCATCTCAAAAGTTGTAGATGTAGTTCATTTAACTATGAATTTTGGAGCAAATATTTGATGCCATGTGTATGGGGAAATTTTGCCAAATCCATGGGATGGATTTTTGGGTTCATGTTTGTTTTGTTAAAAGAGTTTTAGAGTGACATTAGGAACCCCTAAGTAACCGTATGTTAACCCTCTTTTGAGAAGTGTATTTTTTTTGTTTTATTGAGTGAAAACATTCATGGAGCTCTTATGGGTTTTCATGGATGTTCTTCAATGTTCTTACTTTGTTCTCGATGTTCATACCAAGAACAAAAAGTTTGTTGTTTTGATTCAAAAGTGTTTTGTTGTTTATTTAAAATTTGTATTAGTCATGGTTGGGGTACATGCATGATTTGTACTTTCCTATCAAACCCATACTAATCAATTTTACTATTCACACCATACCAATCACCTTTTCAAACGCACAAATCAACTCACACACACCATCATTACTCGCCAAAACTAGTCACCCCTTAATGGGGGTACTTTTAAGGTTTTTATGCAATTAAAGTTTTGATACTTTTGTGTATTTGCACTTTGACCCAAAAGTTTACGATTTTACGTAAAGGTCCAAAATCACTAACGGACAAATTGTTTTGCTCTTTTAATGAAGTTTTTGTAATTGTAGAAATTTTTGGGTCCTAGTTGTAATTACATGAAGTAGTGGACTTTTGTGTTTTTACAAAGTGACCCCAGAAGTTTTTATTTTGCATAATAGCCTAATTGTTGAGGTTGTTGCATTTTGGCCCAAATTAGGTTGAGAACAAAATAGTTTTGTCTCTTTAATGAGAATTGGATTTTCATTTCATTTAGCTCCATTTAAATTAATTTTGAGGATGCAATCAAAATAATTGACATTGTTGCATTCTAGTTTAGCTAGTTAAAGTGTTAATTAAATAAAAAAAATGATGATTATGAAACTAAGCCTACGATAATTGAGCTATGTGATAGGCCGTCTCTCAAATTTGTTTGAACCATGGGAATGTGTAATTAGATTTTGGTTGTAATTTGATCTGATCAAATGTTGTAAAAGAGCATAAGCTCTTCTTTACTTTAATGTACTCCTTTTACGTTTTATATGATATGCATGAAATTGGAGTTGTTGGGTCCAACGCCCAGTAGGGAAACGTGCCTTGATATGATTAAACGCGTAACTAAAATCAATCACCATCCCTAAACCGAGATCCAACACTAGGCTTGGTGTTGGATCAAATCGAGGGTTCATAGTCATCCTAAGGCCCTAAGGCAATTATATAGTCCATCAAAGAATGCAAAGCTTATGTTCATAGAACCATACACTCTTACTTTAAAAACATTTTACAAGCATAGTGGGAGTATCATATGCCACTAAATCAATCACATGGACCAAAAGTTGTAATAGGACCAAATTGTTTTAATGTGATTAAAATCCATGCTTGTATGATGAGACCAAAAACCCTCAACCAATCAAATATTAAGTTGACAAGCAAGAGGGTGTTTTGAACACCCTTTCGTGCCTTCTGCCATGGTAAGTGTGGAGCTAAAAATAATCCCAAAAATCTTGGAGGCTACATGTGGACTTGCACCAACAATAAGCTCTCTTTAAATATACACTAGTGCAGCGCGCTTTAACTCTACATTACAGGGGGTGCAAAGCAAGTGTTTACATTTAAGGAGTCTATTTTTAGTTTTCATGTTGTGAAGGTAGTTAACAAATGTGACCAATAAAAAGACATTCTGAGGTCATGCTTGAACCCCTACACGAACAAGCATGGTGGGTAAGACTGAACTAAGTGAATGAAGAGCCAATAAGAAGAATATTACAAGGCATAGATTCTCTAGAGGCAAAACAAGATGGGAACTTGCAATAGCTGTTACTCTCTCATTATTATTAATGACAACCAATAATCAGATATGATGATGTGGGTATAGTAATGGTGAGCCTCTCATACCCTACTAAGAGTTTCATCCAAAACACTCAAATTCCTTTAAGGAATATGGAATTTGACAAAATACTGGGTGGTGTGATTTGATTTAAAGACCCAGATCAAATGGCTTAAAAGCAATCAATTTATATTTGTTATATATTTATTTATCAATATATTTGCAAATGCTATCTAAACTTGATAAAGAAAAAGCCGAAGGCTTTAGTTTCCATACTTGGTACCACAATCCCATAGATTGTCTTGAATGGATTGTGTATGTACCCAATTAGTCTTATCCTCACCATCTTCCTATTAATAATATATCATTAGAAGACCATGTTAGATATGTCTAACATAATGAGGATAGCACAACTGGATGTGCTTATTCCTTTGTTGAATGAACAAAGGAACTTAAGAAGTTAGCACATAGACATGGACACATTTAGTGCCATAAATCTCACTTACAAATAGTTGTATAAAGATATAAGAGTTGTTTTGGACAACCCTTAGTTAACACAAACACTAATGCTTGTTTCTTTGTTAAATGAATAAGGAACTTTATAATAAAGAGCACAAGGGCATGTACACTATGCCATGATTCTTCACTTACAGATTGTTGTATGAAGAGATGAGGGTTGCCTAGAACAACTTTTGAATGTTTGTAATCTTGTTTGGGACAAGACAGATGTTAAGAGACGATAGTCCAACAATACGGAGAATGATGATTTTGAATCATATGGCCAAATGATTATTTGAATCGTTAGTACAAAATTGGCAATTCCTAACAAAACACATGAGTTTGTAATGGCTTAGATACTTATTCTGTTCCTCGTTCGCCGACTCTGAACCACACACCGATACCATCTGACAACGGTCCAGAAGAAAATCTTGAGGAAGATCTAGAAGAAGATCTCGAGGAAGATCCAAATGAGGATTCCATTAACAAAGATGACTAATCATGTTTCATCTTTGGTCTTCCCTGAGACAAAAAGGGAGAGAAGTTTTTGTTAGGAGAAGTTTTTCTTAGGGGGAGCTTTAGTTAGGCTATTCTACTTAGGATTTTTGCAGGGCATTTTGGTCGATTTTCATTATTCTATGGATCTTATTTTATGAATAAAGCCTATCTTTATATTCTTCTATTTTTTGTACATCACAGGTTTTTGTTTGAATGTGTGCAGGCTAGGGACTCAATGTTATATGGTTTTTATATTATTGTTTGAGTTTGTAATTCTGTGATTTAGGGTTTTGTTTAGGAAATGCCAAAGGGAGAGATTGTTAGTGCAAATTTGACAATTCCTGACAAAACGCCTAAGTTTGTAATGGCTTAGATACATACATATTTTCGAATGTAATTATTTAAGTCTAAGTGTAGCTTTGTACTTTTGATCGCAAGGATGATACATAATCGAGACACTTACTCAAGTACGTTTGCATGCATACATCTCGTGTAGTTTCTAGTTTACGTGAATGTGGTTTTGAAGTCGGTGTTTAAAAGAAAGTAAATTGATTTACCCAACTACATTCAACAGATTTCTCATGTGTTGCATTTGGGAAAGGACTCTAACCTATCAAGTGTTTTATCTCTAAATAATGAGGCTTTTTTTTAAAGCACATATTTTGTTGATGGGGTTTATCTTGTCGCATGTAATCAGATTAATTTTGAATTTTATCTGGTTGTAGAAAAGACTAGAAAAAATGCTCGCGCGATGCTGCGAGGCTTGAATGCATCACCTTGAACTGCATTGTACAATTAACAGGACGAAACGAAACGTTTTGGTTCCCTAATATATAGAAGAAACAAAAGTAACATATAGTTCACATACATGTTGCCCTTGTAGGCAAGGTGACAAAATATATATCTTCTAGGTTAGGTACATGTTTGAGTAGTTGACAAAAAAGATAAAGACTGTTTTGTTCTCATTCTAGCATCTAAGTTTCCAAGCACAAACGTGCAAAGCAAACAACATGCAGGTGTTGAAGCAAAAATGTTGATAGCTGAAAACATGCAGAACGGCTTGCAGCAGTCAATTACGGAGATTGCATTGTTCACTTTTTTTTTAGAGTGGACATATTCCGCACTATAGAAAAAAATATAAGTCATACTTTAAGAAACGCTACTATAATGTTTGTTATATAGGTGCGCATGAAAAATAAATTGTAAGTTACCTATCTTTGGGATTTTTGCTTTGAGATTTTGTTCTGAGTGTGGCTAACGGCACTTTGTCGACTGGTTCAATTTTGGGGACAACCAGATTGTGGAATTCTCTAGCAATTCTGGTAGAATTAGTGGTCTCTATTTGGTCGCCGTGAGGTTTTTTGCTGTCAGTTAAGGTATAAATTTAAAAAGTTAGAGATGAATGTGAGAGTGACAAAAGAATGCGAAAGAGTGGTGTGAAGCTTTTTCATGAGTAGGAAAACATATTCATATACGTAAGAGAAGCATGGTTTGTAAGATTTACACATGAGATCATTAAGCAAGAAGAGAACTTTACCTGTTAGATTTCTCTGTTTGATCAGGAAACAACGCTCTCTTTGAAGTCTTTGTGGGTGTAGTTGGTTGGGGTTGTTGATGCAGTTGTTGGGAAGGCGTAGATGGGTTGGGGGTCACTTCAGTTAAAATTTGTTTTGCTATGGTGGCAATAGGTGTTTGTGGTGTAACTAAGGCAATTGTTGCATTCGAGTGCGGTTGATCTTGTAGTAGTCCATGAACGATGAAGTCTGTTTTCCCAAAGTTAGTGTTTTGGTTTCCAAAAGAGAGCTAAAATTGTTTTGTCTCGCCGACCAAATTTTTTAGAGTTGGTGGAGCTATGAAGGGATCCTCACATCCATCCTCTATCACCAGAGTGTGGCAAGAAACATGAAGTATTTTTTCAGCATGCTTTCCTGTCATAAGGAAGCTGTGTTGATTCGTATTGTCTTCCACAATAAGATCTATTTTGAACCTAGGTAAGATGAGGATATATGGTTGTTAGGTAAACATTACTGCTAATATGAATCTTGTGAAAAATGTAGGAAATAAAGTAGAACTACTATGATGTACGGTATGCATGTACAAAATCGACGGAAAGACATAAATTATTAAGAAATAACTTACTTCACGTCAACATATTATGCAAAATGAAAAGTATATGATTGAAAGTTTGAAGTATCATTTATGTATTATGATTATGGTTGTTCTACAAACTCTTTAGTTTCTTGTTTAAAGGTGGGGAAAACAGTATAGGTGCACACTACCGTAACATATTATAGCAGGAACATTTACAATGCTGATAATAGTATACCCCCAAGGTTGAAACAGTAGTAACAACGTAATGATTTGGGGGATGACCCTTATTTGTCATAATCGCAAGATAATAAAAAAGGACTCACCAACTTAATATAACCATTAGATATAAAATAGGTGTAAAAGCATATTACCATGGTTCGGGTAATCTATTTATGAAACCATGCTCATTGCACTCAAACGATCCAGAGTTGTTTCTGCCAACTTTATGGCAGGACGGGCACGATTTGTACCACCAACCCCTAGTCAAATCGAATCCAACAATAGTTGCATGGCACACAAAACTTGTATTCTGTTATGAAAACACATGGTTTTGAACTCATTAAAGATATTAATCATCATTTTGCAAACATGGAGTATCAACAAATAGAGAAACAAAGCAAGATATTGTCAAGTTAGATGCAACATGAAAATTCTATTTTGAAAAAAAGGTGATTTTGGTGAATAGGTTGGTGATGACTAACTAACCTTGTGCAATGCAGGATCAAGTAGTAGCAATTGGTCAATTGTTTTTTATTCAGCATTAGCACCGACTGCATGCCCTGTATACATCTCAACCGAGGTGGGTAGGATTTGAACATGTGATCTAAGATGCTTAAACCTATTTTGTGCATGTTTAGGCTGAGAAAGATTAATCAAAGAAATATAAACACAAAAGTTATTAAAGAAGGGTTGTCATTTTACTTGTGTTTGTATTCGGAGAGTTGCGGAATCTCCAGATTGAAAACACAAACGGTTGATCCTTTGCTTCCGAGAACAGGATTTCCTATAAATAAAACATAAAAATCAACAAATTGAAACTTTAAATAGTTAGATAAAATATGGTAGGGCATAACCTTGGTATTGGTTGACCTTGAGGCTTGTTAAAGCCACAAATACGGGGTGGCAAAAGCGATTGTATTCCACTGTTCTCAAAATTTGTTGCGGTCTCTCCCCATAAGGTGATTCTCACTGATTCGTCTCTGTAAGTAATATAAATGATGATGGTTTTGTATATGTTATAAATACGATTCCATATAAATAATATTCAGAGTTTAATGTAAACAGAACTTACCTAATATTTTTCAGGCTAAAATTTCTCTTTTTTGCAACTCTTGTATTTTGGATAGTGATCTCTTCAATCGGTTGTACAACCGTTAGGCAACCAAACACATCTACATATAATATTAAGCGGCGGGAATGAGTGCACACTGAAGCCAAAAAAAAAAAAAAAATATTATCATGTTAGATGTTAGAGCGAAATTTGAAACTAAATTTGGTACCTGTAAGCTCAACATCGTTGTTGATTCTTTGATGAAGTTGATCAAGTTCAATTAAATTGAACAAGTGCACTGGGAGCTCTTGACTTGTTTTGTGAATAGGAACGATTGTGGTGTTCTTATTCAATTTAATCATCGCAGCATGAGGGATAACCTTGCTTGATCTCCTGTTGTGCACGACACAAAATTTGTTTATTTCGTATGCATTGCCGACACTTAGATGGTCCAAAAAAAATTGGATGTCTCGAGCGTTCATGGTTCCGTGAACAGCATCTTCCTTTTAGAAGAAGAAATTAAAAATGAGAGATAACACTAAATGAGTGGTATAACATTTAATGCATGTAGTTTAAGAATACCGAAAACAGTATGTATAGTGTAGTTGTGGCTACTTATACAACATTTAAGATCTTATGTTTATTGTATTAAGAATATGGTGTGCACATTAGGGATACGAAAGAATGCTAGCATTGAACGATAAGTAAAAAGGTGTAAAAGCCTTACATCTTTATCAACAAAGACAAAATCAAGACTTATAGGTTGAGGATTATCTCCGATGCTCTTTGTGGTCCACATTCTGCATACCCTGATTTGGAGTTTGTTTGCCGGCTGGTATGGCTTCAGAAAACGAATTGGTTGCTGCTCCATTAATCTACATATACAAACAATTAAGAAGCCTATTAAATTTAAAACTGAATACAGTGATTTATTGAAGAAATGTTGTAGTCATGTTTAAAAAAGTAAAGGATAAAATAATAATGCAAACTTATACCTTCATGTAAATGTTTTAAAACATCTTTATAAACTATGTTTTTTATATAACTGTAAGGCATGTCGCTATCGTGAGCAATAACGATTTTGAGACCTTTGTGGAGGTGACTCTGGATAGGGCAACATATAGTTGGCCATGTGAAAAAACAGTTTGCGACAGATAAAGGCCAACAATGTTCAAGGATTATCATGGCTTTTGTTGATTGTCATTGCATAACAAATTTTAAGAGGGAATTGTCGCCTTCGCAGAGTAAAGGGATATTTATGCTGAAATGATTAAGTAATAATCCTAGGGATATAAACTGTTTCACCAATGTTGCTTCCCGTTATGATTCGTGCTTGTATAATTTTGTTGTTCAATTGCATCACAACCAATCGTGTTCCATTACATAATCCACTACTTTGGTTTAAATTTCTAAGCCACATCACTGGCGTACCAACTTTTAAATCTAACTTGTGACGCGGTAAACCAGGTAAATCAAGTTGGTTTAGAAATTCATTTGGATAAAGCACATCTAAATTTTCTAAATTTTCCGTTGAAGAAGACACCGAATCAAAATTGAGATAGGTACGATTTTCGTCGAGCACCATACCCAAGATAAAATCGTTTATTTTAGTCATTGTATCATTGCGTGGTGTTACAATAGCTATTTCTTTCAAATATCGTACATCTCGAAAATTAGTTTTGAAATTTGTATACACAACTGAAACCATGGTTTTGATGGGATCTTCATCAAAACGAATAAAGAATTGGTCTGGAATTTGAACCAAAGAGCTTTCGTCATTAGTTGAAGATAAAGAATTGGCAGTAGTACTGTTTCCAATGTCTAATATCCACTTTGTAAAATTTGCAAGTTCTTGTTTTTCTGTTTCGTCCAGAGTCGTTTTCGAAAGCCTCATGTTTTGTTTTAAGAAAAAAATTGTTAAACAGGGCCTAAGGTATGAACTTGTCAATGAAGCTTCGATAACGTCAGCGACACTTCAGTTTGGAACAACAGGAAGAATTTGCCTAAAATCACCTCCGAAAAGAATCGGCTTACCTCCAAATGATAAATGGTCAAAACCTGGTTTTGATCCTTTAAGAACATCACGAAGGGATCTATCTAGAGTTTCAAAACACCGTTTATGATTCATGGGGGCTTCATCCCAAATTATGAGAGCAGTTTCAGCAATCAGTTTTGCAAGATGAGTCCATTTTTTAATTTCACAAATCGAACAATCCGTGATGTTGATAGGAATCTTAAATCTAGAATGAGCCGTTCTTCCACTAGGAAGTAAGAGGGAGGCAATTCCAGATGAAGCGACTGCTAAAAAAATCAATGGAAGTCTGGGGCAGAGTGATAGTGGGTAAGAATCAACTAAAAAATAAAGGAGAATCAAAAGTATTAAATACAAAATATTACATGGCAATGAGAATATATAAACACACACAAAATATTACCTTCCAAAACATTAACCTCTCAGAAAGACCTTGAAATCCCCACAAAGTTGTCGGGTAAACCACACAAACCAAAACACCAATCAAATGAAGTAGCTTTAAACATAGGCAACTTATGAGTTTTATCAGATAAAATAACCGAAACAGAAAAACGGGCAACTATATTACTCGGCAAAGATATATTGCTCAGTAGAAATAAATAGAGTAGATAATTTATTTGCGCTGAATTCCCAAGTGCTATTAAACTATCAATGATCAGAAGAAAGGTAATGGTGAAAAAGAAGCCTAACTTATCTGAAACGAAATGAAAGGCTATACTGAAATGAAAGCCTACCAGGTGCAAATAGAAACAAACTATATAGTTGGGCCTTGTACATGGTTATATCCTTGGTGTCCAGGAATTATGCTATAAGGCAAACTAATCAAATGATTACGCTTACAACTATAATGTTGTTTCAATTTTTAAAAAATGTTAACTGATTGAAAAACCACATCATTTAGAGAACCAGTGGAGATCAGAATAACTAAGAAATACTATAGAGGCAAATGAACAGCCATTAATATATTTTTTTTCTCAGCATGGCAACAACAATCAGAAAAAGAAAAGGAGAAAATCTATGGGATAAATTTAAAGTCTATTTGAAAAGTTTTATATATTTATTTGTCAAACTCAGTGATCAAACTGCACACTCATGAGTTCCAAAAAGAAAATAAAACGAAGAACTGAAATAATCATTGACAATTTCAAGCAATATACGACCTATTATTAAGATCCAAAACGAAATCTGGAAAGTATGGGGAAATAGTATAAGTAACTAAAACTCTGAGGGTTTTAGCTGTACTTCCACCCTTGAAATAGATTTAGCAAGCACTGTAAATTGACAAAAACATTGAAATTGAAATGCACAGAGGCAAAGGAAATTTAAAAAACGTTAAACCAAATGACAGCCTGGAAATGGAAGCAAATGTGAACTGTTTTTAATCATTTAGGTTCAAATGATTGGCAGGAGAAAGGGCCATTCTTTGAATCAATAGGATATAAAACAGAACATAATTTAGGTGTTCAAATCACCCAAACTGAGAAAAAAAAATTACGAAAAGAAATTGACAAAAATAATTAAATGGAATGCATAGAACAAAACAAATTGAGAAAAAACACTTAAATTTCTTTATGCACAGAAGCAAAGGCAAGCACAAAACCTTAAACCAAATCACAGCCTGGAAATGTCAGAGCTTCAAAGCATAGACACTCTAAACTAATCTAATTAGAGCTAATCAAATGAAATTAAAGCTAAGTAAAACAAATAAGAACTTGGAAATAGAAAAGCAGCATAATAAATAATGAAAAAGCTAAGATTGAAGTTGGATTCATCCTTTACCAAATAAATGTAAAAATGTTTAAAAATTGTTGAATCTTAGGATTATCTTTCATGACACAGAACTTCGGAAACACAATTGATCACTTTCTCATTCTAAGATCATTTCAATGGCCATATTACATCATTGTAAACATATGCAAAACATTATTTGGCATTGGGTCAGGTAGGTTGGAGAAAAGTTATGATGGATGCATGGTATTATAAAATAAAAATAATAAAGTCACAGATAATGGAAGCAGGGAGCAATAATCGACAAATTGGTTATTGTTGCTTTCATGGACATTCGTACATATAATATATATATCTGATTGCATATATATTCATTAATGGTGATTCCACAAATCCGAACAAAAATCCAAGCAAAAGAACGCAGCCTGTTTCTCTCCCCCTTTTTTTCCTCTGTCTTCCGCCCCCTTCTGTCCTGCTTCTCTCTGCTTCTTCCCCCTCCCACCCCCAAAACCCCAAGCAATTAAGGATAATTTAAATAATCATATAATTAATCCAAATTCTCAACTGTACACACAAACGACGTACTTATTCATTAAGACAAACCGTGCACACTAAGAATACACAACATACCACTCAAAAGCCACAAATCAAATAAGTATACATTCAAAAGAAGATTGTCAGAATAAGAAAAACGGATGAGAACTAATATTAGCACAAAGCAAATGAGGTGTACAACCCTCCAACTTTCTAAATTGACTAAGTCAAAAAACTTTGTGGCAGAACATGGAGAAAGGATGGAACAAAGAGATCCATTGTGGTGATGTAATAGTCTGTGATGCATAGTAAGTCGAGTTATATGGAAAAAAAGCCATTCCTAAAAACAATGAATAGACATCTAAACCTTCTGTCCATACTGGTTGTTAGAAAGTTTCAAACACAGTATAGAGATTTGTATTATAATTTAGTTTGTATAAAAGTTAACAAAACTCAACAAAATTTTAAAATGGATAGACAAATACCTCAGTAATGGTTGATTTGGTGGCTGGGGTGTGAATGAAAGGTTTGATCGGTATGCTTGTGTTGGATCTGCATGCATATGAAAAATAAAATTAAAAAGTGCGTCACACAAATATAGAAGCAACCAAGAAATGGAAAAACAACCTAGCAACATAGAGATATTCGAATGATGTGAAATGGAAAAAGACCCCGAAGGTGATTTGGTGAGAAGCAATTAGTGGGAAAGTATGAAGAAACACACAATGAGCATAGTGCAACCCCTTTATTTATAAAGACAGAAATATAACCTTAACAGTGAACTGAACAGTTAACTAAACAGCCTAAACTCCTAAATTTAAAAACAATAAACTTAAAACGGAGTTTGAATTTTGTTTACCTATAAGCAAAGGGAACAAAAATATCTGAAAAAACACAAATATCAAGACAGTGTAGTCCCTTAATTCACAAAGACTAAGAGCAAACTCAAATAGTTAACTAAACAATTTAAAAATATCTATGACACCTTTAATAGTTAAGTAAACAATATAAAATATCTATGATAGCATTAATGATAGAAAAAATATCTATGACAATTTTAATAAATGGAATGGCTAATCAAACAGTAAACAACAATTAAAAACAATAAACTAAAAAAAAGTTAACCCTAAGGTAAGCTAAACAATCTACAAAGATCTATGACAATTTTAATTAAGGAACAAAAAATTTGTAACAATTCTAAAACAGAAAAAGGATCAATCAGACAAAAAGTAATCAAGAAACAAACAAATTAAAGCAGTGGAAGACCCTAATTCACAAAAACAGAGACATAATCCTAGCACCCAACTCAAAAATTTATAAACATCCATTACAATTTGAATGAAAGAACAAAATATAAATGAAAATTTTAACAAAGCAAATAGCAATTAGACAATAAACAATGAAAAAAAAGCAGTACATTACCTTTAGAATCAAGGGAGAAAATTGAAAACTCAGACCCTGCCATTTGTCCCTCACCCATCCCTCATCACCGCCTCTATGCGTAACCCGTTAACCCTAAAGAATACACACACCCATGCTTTTCACTCTGTATCTCTCTCCCTGCCCATCTCTCTCTCTCTCTCAAATGAGAGATAATCCCATAGATGGTGGCAGAGCAACTACCTAAATCTCTCTCTCACTTAGTCCAAACCCGTAGCTCCCATCTCTCTCTAATCTGTCAGGCCTTGTGTCTCCTTCCTTTGTGGTCGCTCTGTCCCCCTCTCTCCGATCGCCAGTGGCACACCCAATTGTCTCCGAGTAAAAAATGAGAGCGATTGTCTCTCTCCAATTTGTCAGGCGTGATGTCCCCCTCCCATCTCTCTCGCCGAGTCAAACACGAAATGCAGCCAACGGCTGAAAAAAGGTTTCTAAGCCTGAGTGGAAATTTTGTAAATTAAGTGAAAGTGGGTTAAAAGCATCTGAGTGGCTATCTTGTAAATAAACTGAAATGTGGTCTATCAACCCATGAAACATCGCTCATCTTCGTGAAACTCGCTGGCGCAACCCAATACGCTGCTATATTGGCTGATCTTGGAACCCAAGACCAGCGACAGTCCTGGAAAGACTCCCCAAGATGTTTGACTTTCGCCAAAGTCGGAAAGGCTTCCCAGCTGCCATTTTCCAACGAATCCCTCAAGCATATAATAGATTTGAGCGAATCAGATTCCACCATGACCAACCAATAGCCTAAAGAAAGACCCAGCTGACACCCGTGGAGGATGGTCAGAGCTTCGGCCCGGGCAGCGCAACTTGCCCTGATGGATGACCTAGCAACAGTAAGAAACCCCCCAACATCATCCCGCAACACCGTTCCCGTAAACTCCTCACCATTGGAAGCACACCAACTTGCATCTACATTTATTTTAATAAAAGGAGAGGAATGAGTGGTCTAGACTAACATCTGGACATCACCCTCAGAGAGAGACCGTTGAGGAATCAAAGGACGGCGAGTTGCTTCAAAAAAAAGCCCCGGTCGACAGAGAGATGGCAAACAGGACTTGATGAGAGTTAATAGCCACTTGGTTAAAGATGTTGTTACAACGTGCTTTCTAAATGTGCCAGCATGTAAAAGCGGCATAGGAGAGCACCCATCCTTTGTCATGATGAGACCAAGAATCTGAAACTAAGAGGGAGAGAAACCACTGAACCCATGTCAAGTTCCTATCACTGTCAACTCTATAGTTCAAATGCCCACCAAACCAAATTACAGCTACCCACAGACACCGAAGGAACATATGTTCCACAGATTCCTCATAGATGTTGCAGATAGGGCATATTGGGGAAGGGGATGACTTCCTCTTAAAAAGATCAACCATGGATGGAAGAGCCCTATGGACAGATTTCCACATAAAATTCAAAATTTTTTAGGGAACATTCAGTTTCCAAATACACTTCTAAACACGTTCCGGGACCAACTAAACAGAGAAAGGTTGAAGGCCTGTTGGGATGCAAGACCTCGAGTGAGCCCAATGATATCTCGATTTCACCGAATAACTTCCACGTTTTTCAAAAATCCAAACAAACCGATCCCTTTTTGAAGTGTCCCCAACAAAAGTTTCAGAAATACCAATTTGATCATCCATCGACAGAAAGGGCCTAAGAAAATCGAAATCCCAACTTCCGGAGCTTTGACAAATTAATGAATCCACCCTAGTATTCCTTGAAACTGCCACCTTGCCCATTGGTGTGGGGTGACCCAGTTCCAAATAGGGGATCCACCTATCAAGCCAAATCTGCACATCCCTTCGACACATAATTTGCCAATGAGATCCCTTCAGCAATAAGTCACGGCCCACCAACAAACTATTCCAAGCCCAAGAAGCACGACTTCCACGATAAGCATCCAGGAAATAGCAGTGAGGAAAATACCTAGCCTTCAACACCTTTGCCCATAAAGAATTTGGGTCTTGGAAGAGTCTCCAGCACTGTTTTGCAAGAAGAGCATCATTGAAGTCCTGGAAATTCCTGAATCCCATACCCCCCAAGTTCTTAGGCAAACTAAGTGCATCATTTACAACACAGTGTATCTTCCTTTCCCCATATTTTTGTCCCTACCAAAACCCGGTGATCAGGGCATCTAATTCATTGCAAACTACAACTGGGAACTTAAAGATGTTCATCGGATAAGCTATAATGGCTTGGGCAACAAACTTCATCAATACCTCCTTACCCGCCTGAGATAAGGTGCTTTGTTTCCACCCTTTGATTTTGCCTATAACTCTTCCCTTCATATAAGCTAGTCCCCGTTTCTTAGACCGGCCCCATATAGCAGGAACACCCAAGTAGGTGCCTGGATCATCCACTACAGTCATATTGAGGGTACTCCCAAGCTCCACAGAGACATCCGCATCGGTATTAGCACAAAAAAACACGCTGGATTTATGCAGATTCACTTCCTGTCCAGAAAAATCGCAATTGACCCTCAACAACTTAACTAGATTCAAACATTTTTTCTTATTTGCCTTCAAAAAAATTAATGTATCGTCGACAAAGAAGATATGTGAAATGACTGGGCCGCAAGGGTTCATCCTCACCCCCTCCAACCTCCTTTAATCCATAGACAAATGAATCATTCTGGAAAGCACATCACTAACAAGGAGGAAAAGATAGGGGGAAAGAGGATCACCTTGCTGAAGACCTCTAGAGGGAGCAAACTTATCTTCGAGTTGCCCGTTGATGATGACAGCAAACTTGACTGAACTGATGTAGCCCATAACAAGCTTCCGCCACATAGGATTAAACCCCATTTTTTCCATAATTGCCTCTAGGAAATCCCATTCTACCCGATCATAAGCTTTATGCATATCCAGCTTGATGCCAAGTTTGAACTTGGATTTGGTTTTCCTCAGCTTGAGGAAGTGGTAAATCTCATGAGCAATGCCAATATTGTCCTGAATCTGTCTTCCCACCACGAAGGCGTTCTGCATAGGAGATATAAAATGTGGCAGGAAGTATTTTAATCTGTTTACAAGCACCTTGGATAGGACTTTGTAAGAGTAGTTGCATAGGCTAATTGGGCGGAATTGAGAAACAGACTTCGGGTTTTGAACTTTTGGAATCAGCACAATGTGCGTAGCATTAATCCGACTAGGGCTGGAGTTTCCGCTCATCAAAGCCAGAACCAGATCATTAACATCCAAGACAATGTTCTCCCAAAAGGACTGGTAAAATATACCTTGGAACCCGTCAGGCCCTGGAACCTTTAACCCTCCCATTTGAAGAGCAGTAGCTGTCACTTCCTCCACCAAGATCGAAGCTGTCAGTACCTCATTCATATCCTCAGTCACGGTTATAAAGATACAATCCAATACAGATCCCCAGTTTCTATTGCCCGAGGATCTGAACAGATTAATAAAATAATTATCAACCAAATTCCTCACCCTACCCGAGTTCTCCACCCAATTCCCATTCTCGTCCTTTATCTTCAACACCTTATTCCTCATTCTTCTTTGTAAAGTTGACTGATGGAAGAACGAAGTATTGGCATCGCCATCTTTCATCCAATTAACCCGAGACCTTTAAAGCTAGAAGCTCTCCTCTTGCTCACATAATTGATCCACCTTTTTTGTTGTCTCCTTGATTTCTTTGATATTTTCACCCTAATTCTTTTGCAACTCAGTGTGGTCGGTAAGCAACCCATCTATTTGTCGACCTCTCAACTAGAACTTCTTTCTGCTCCAAAGAATGAGTTTTGACCTGCAATCATTAATCTTTCTATGCCATTTTTCTATCGCGGTCCCCTCACAATGCCGCAACCAACAATCTCGCACCACCTCTCTGCACTCCTCATCTTTAGATTAGAAAGCTTCAAAACGAAACAGTTTCTTTCTTGCTTTCATCCCGGGGTTGCATTGAATAATGACCAGGCAATGATCTGAGCCCAATATTGTACCATGGATGACAGTAGTATTCGGTCAGAGCGCCTGCCAAAGATTATTAGCAAGACCGCGATCCAGACGTTCCTCAATTAAAACCCCATTTCTAGTACCTCTCCATGTAAAGGCAGGGTCGTTGAAACCCAAATCCACTAGCTCTATGCGGTTCATGAATTAGGCTAGGTAGCTAGGTCGATTATACAGAGCCTGTGATCCTCCTGATTTCTCCGAGTCCCAAATGAACTCGTTGAAATCCCCTCCACATAACCAAAGGATAGAAGAATGACCAAAGTTAGAATTCATCCACCTCTAGAACTCCTCCTTCTTCGCCCGGTACGAAGTTCCTTAGACGCCAGTAACCCTCATCCAATTTAGAGAATCCACATCTCTGACCATAGCATCAATTATGTTTTTAGAGGAGTAAAAAACATCAACCTCCAAGAAATCGTCCCACCACAAACAAAGTCCACTAGCTTTCCCAACATGAGGAACATTGAAACCTTTAGAAAAACCCATACACCGCGTAACACCATCCAATCTATGATATTTCATTTTTGTTTGAGAGAGAAAAATCATAGATGGTCTGTACTTTCTAATTAGCCCATGAAGGGCCCGAACTACCATGTCCGACCCGAGACCACGGCGGTTCCAAAATAGGTGCATCATGGTGATCTTGCGACTGTTGAAGGCCAGCTGCCACCACCTTGGGAAGACTTTCCCACTCTCACCACCTTGGGAAGACTTTCCCACTCTTCTTGCCTTTATCATCAATCTTTTACTTCTCCTCTCAACACTGGTAGCCATATTCTTGACCTTCTTCTGTGGAGATTCAAGCATTTCCTGATCATTCATATCTAGTCCTTTTTTTCTTTGCTTCCTTCCGCCTCATTCTCCAGATCTTTCCATTGAATCGCTGGTCGAGAGTTGGTTAGCTCTTCCCTAGTTGTGGTTTGGTCCCAGGTAACATCCCTTCCCAGATTCGAGAGAAAAGGCATTTGATCACCAGAAATATTTGCACCCACATGAATTGGATGAAAAATTTACCTCGCCTTGGATCTCTTTAATCGTGATGGTGGGACTCCTCACAAGCCTTGTCTGTACGCCCATGATGTGTAGTTTTATGAAGCCAGGTGGCCCATACCCTATGAAAACATGTTGGGTTAAGTTATGGGATCCCTCCGTGAGAATCAACGACGCTTGACAGTTCCCTTTACCACCTAGCGTTTCCTCTCATCTATACTTTTTTTCCTTCCCTTTTCCCACGTCTTTAGCCATATGTAAGTACCCATGGTCACCTGAGCTGCCCCTTTATCCCTGCTCTCAATCTGAACATTTGATTTTGCATTCCGGTACGATGAGGATCGGGATCCAATCCTCACAGTTGCTGCAAGTCTTTGTTCTCCAAGGCCCACATTTGATGCTCTGGGAAGGTCCACCATATCCCGAATAGGCCCGGTCTTGGTCCACTCCTCAAATCATGCAGCCCCTCCCCTGTTTGTTGATGGAGTTTATCTTGTCGCATGTATTCAGATTAACTTTGAATTTTATCAGGTTGTAGAAAAGATTACCGTGTTTTTATCTCATCATGATTATAACTTTGGTGATTAGACTTATCAGTCATGAGTCTTAGTATTACCGATATGCTTTTAGATGTATTCCGCTATGCATGTTTTATCAATTTATTTTCTATTTTTTAATGGGCTTGACTGCATGCCTATCTAAATAGGCACTCTAATGCTTTCATTTTTTGGCTGACGTCAGTTCTTTTAAAAGGCAGAAAACATTGCAGCCGTTTGTTTTGGAAAAATAAAAGAAAGGTTTTTGCATGGCTACCAATGTTTTTGTTAGATTGAAAAAGAAAGATCTTGCAATTGAATAGTTGTTTTGGTGTCAGCATGCATATTAAATTTAGAAAAAGATCATTTCCAGATCCTTTCTTCCTAATCCACCAAATCTGAAAATCCGTGTCGTTAAAAATTGATCCAACAGCTATAAACAGGGGCCCACTTTAAAAGTTATAATAACTTCAGTCGTTGGATCAAATTTCAACGGCATGGATTCCCTGATTTGGTGGATTAGGAAGAAGAGATCCAAAAAGGATCCCTTTCCATTAAATTCGTGGTCTCTGTTTCTTTACAGAAGAAAATGTTTTATTGACAACATGTGTTTTTAAAGAACATAATATTCTTCTTGCTGCTTTCATTGTGTTTAAATTAGAAATGAATTATGAAAATGTGCTTTGTTATTTTCATAATGGGTTGACTTTCATAAACCAGTTCATCATACATACATTCTGCATAATCGTGTTAGTATCTTGCAAAGTTCGAGGACGCAGTGATTGATGGTTGCGTTAGTGTCGTGCCACTTTTACTTGAAGGCCGAAGAAAGATCGAGTAGCAAAGCACAAAGACAAAGCTGCCAGCTAGTATGCATGCCTAGTTGATGAGTTTTGTGAGTCTTTATGTATTCGTTATTTCCTAATGTTTCCTGGCTTGGTAGCCTAAGGATTTTCCTAGTGGTGGGTTTTGCTTCGTTAAATCCTACATCATGCATGCACTGTTTATATTTGTAATGACCCGTTCCCAAATATTTCAGTTTTTGTAATTTTAAAGTGTGAATTTACGAAAAGCCCTTTGAGGCAAAAACATTGACTTTTGTTGACGGCCATGTTGTGTCACATAAGATCTATTTCCTTGGCGTATTCTTATAGTACTCAGCGTTACAGACGTGTGGGAGTAAGCAAAATCGAATTCGAAGTTACGATGAACATTTTACAGAATTATGAAGTCGAGGGGCAAAGTAGTCAATTCACTATTCTAGATATTAGGGTTGGATATTTTATTATTTTATAATTTTCTATCATGTGGGGCCCACACCCCACTTTCCTTTCTTCCCAGTGTCCTCCCTTCCCCCAATCTCTCAAAACCTCTCCTTCATCTCTTTATCATTTCCTCCTTCCCCGATCACACCCGCGGACCACCTGCTCACCATTCTCTCCGGTGAGCACCACAAAACAACAACCCTTCTTTGGCCCTCTCCTGCATCCTTGAAACTTGAAAGGAGGCGCACGAACCACCACGCCACGATGCGGAAGAGGAACTCTGGCGAGATTCCTTGTTTTCCCGATTAGGGTAAGTTTCAGGATACTTGAAATCCCTTCATTTTTTTTTCCTTGTGGTTTAATTTTGACCTAGGTAATGTAATTTTAATGACGAAATTGCACAGAAAGAGCGAGAGTAAAGAACTCAGTTTCTAGCGAGGAATCCGACGGCTTTCAATCCCTTTTTCGGCCAACTTCGCCCCCAGCCGAGAAAACCAAAGGTATATTTTGATTCCTTGTCTCTGGAGCTTCAATTTGATATATTGGGTTGCTAATTTTAATTGAGATTTGAAGCTAATCAGAACTCGAGAGTTTCCCTGCCATTTTTCACGAATTCGGCCGACCCACGGCTTAAAACCAGGTCGACCCGACCCCAAACCCATAACTGAGCCCAACCTAATAACCGAGCCCAATCCAATAACCTGGCCCAAACATTTAGGCCATGTAACCTAAACCCTCAGCCCATTAACCCTAACTCAGGCCCAACCGAGCAACCCAAAACCCAAATCCAACCCAAACCCAATACCAAGCTTCCATCGTCGGTATGTGGGCCGTGAGTGGGTGCCCGTACGGGGCTGTCATGGCCGGCACGTGGAGTACACGTGCCTCTACCGCCGTCCATAGCGACGCCAAAGAATTTTTCGGCGACTTTTCCGGCAACCCATTGTTGGAAATGTGCCCTAAAACCAATCATATGATGATACTTTACGGACATTTCACATATTAAACTAATCTAGTTTAATATAAAGGGCAAAGATTATTGTTTTAAGCCGTCTCATATAAATGTTATATGCTTAAACGATAAGTCCAAGGAATATGTAATAAGGGGAATGTGATCTAAAGAAGTTAGATTCATGAGACTATTCTCTTTCGTATACATATCCTAAATGTTCCTGATCATAGGATTGCCAATTGGGCATTGACAGTCCGTCAAGATCAGTACATGCTATGTCTTCTCTTAGGGAGAGTGATTGGTCTCAACTCATTGGTGTGATTGACACCAAGATAAGTACGTAGGTGCTCAATAGTAAATGAGTCCACTGAACGCGATCAACGAGGAGTTCTCATACTCATGTCACATGAGAACTCCTGGTTGGGATAATGCAAAGTAGTCATTTGACCTGAGGCATCATAGTTGTCTTGTCGTTAGGTCCTTGATCTTTGGCTATGTCAAAGTCACTCCATCAGAGGGTGTCCACGGCATAGTTGGGGTTAAGCCACTTAGCCATGGAGGCAAGTGAATGCGCAACAAGGGATCTCTAACCTTCAAACGTTGAGGGAGAATACTCTATGATATGATTTAGAATCTCTGGCCAGAGTATGAATGAGATTTAGGAATTTGTTCCAAATCACGTTCAAGGTAATCATATAAGCAAGAGAATCACATTGGATAGTAGACATGAATAAACTATTAATCCAAACAATGTGGTCAAGAGTATTGTATTAGAGAAAGACCGTATTGCATTGTAATCCCAAACTGAATAGGTTCTCCAACCTCTTCTGATTAGCTTGGGTAGCCATGACATACTGCTAGGTGTCACTCATGGCTTGTGGAAGCCCTAAAGATGTATAATCACTAAAGGGAGAATTGAAAGTAAGTTTCAATTCACAATCGATTAGTAAGAGTTCTAATCGCCCACTGCCTCGCTAAAAGGAACCTAATGGATCGCACACCGTGTAAGGTAATGATTGAAGGATATAACGAAGATGAGTAAGGATAATTAAATGGTTTAATTATTTATGGCTAGGATTAATTAATATGTTAATTAATCAAACGAATGAGTTCGTTTTAGACCTCGGGTTAGTTTTGGGCCTCAAGGCCCAATAGGCTTCGAATGTCAAGACCATTAACATAAGTTGTATGATAACTTATTGACTAAATACCCAAAAGGGCCCAAACAGCCCATAGCCTTAAGGAGGCCGGCCATATAGAGAAGAAAAGGGTTTGTGGTTCTTTTAGTCACTTAATTGAAGGGACTATATAAAGAACTTTATAGCCAAAATTCATTTAGGGTTTCTTTTGGAGAAAATTGGAGAGAACATCTCTCTCCCTTTCTCTCTAGGAGGCCGGCCCCCTTGGAGGGGATTAGCTAGCAATCCTTCCTCCTCCAAGGTCACTCATCTTCTTCCTTCACCATCCTTGGTGTCGAAAATTAGAGGTCTCCTACCTTGGGGACTTTTGGAGAATCAATTCTTCCATCCATATCCATGGAGCCAAGGAGCAAGGAGACAAAGGAAAGAAGGCCCTCACATGGGTGATTAACCTTTGCTAAGCAAAGAGGTGCTTCAAAGGTATAAAAGTTTCTCAACTCCTTTCTTTAAGATTTGAGTTGAGTCATGGTTCACCATAACTACTAGGCTTTGAATTTCATGGGTAATGTTTTGTTTTGAGTGCATACAAGCATGATTCCGCCTTTAATTGTTAATTGCATGCCATAGATGTTGCTCAAATGAACATGTTTTTCACAAATTTTCCTTCAAGTGGTATCAAGAGCCTAGGTCTAGTAGTTGGTGAATCCTTTTGGGTTTTGTAGTTCATAGTTTGTGATTTGAATGTTGTAATTGTTACAAGCTTTATTCTTGCTTCTTTGAATGTAAATTTTGTTAGAAAATTTGCCATCTCAAATGTTGTAGATGTAGTTCATATGAGCATGAATTTTGGAGCTAAAATTTGGTGCCATGTTTATGGGGAAATTCGGCCAAATCCAAAGGGTGGATTTTTGGGTTCATGTTTGTCTTGTTAAAAGTGTTTTAAAGTGACTTTTGGAACCCCTAAGTACCCTAGGATGTTAACCCCTTTTTTGAGTAGTGAAATTTTGAATTTTATTGAGTGAAGACATTCATGGAGCTCTTATGAGTTTTCATGTGTGTTCTTCAATGTTCTTGATGTTCTTACCAAGAACAAAAAGTTTGGTGGTTTGATTCAAAGTTTTGGTTGTTTACATAAAGTCTTTGTTTTGTGTTGGTTGGTGTGATTTTTATCATGAAAATGTGTTTGAAATTTGAAAGTGTGTTTGAATTTTTTGTACATGATTGGTACTTCTCTTACACACTCATACTTCTTGTACTATTCACACCATACCAATCGCTTACACCTAAAAATCAACTCACACACATCACTCACACTACTCCTTGGCCGGCCACTCCTTCAAAGGGAGTACTTTTGGGGCTTTTATGCAATTACATAAAGTTTTGATACTTTTGTGTATTTGTACTTTGACCCAAAAGTTAACGTTTTTACGTAAAGGCCCAAAATCACCAAAGGACAAATTGTTTTGCTCCTTTAATGAAGTTTTTGCATTTGTTGAAATTTTTGGGTTCTAGTTGTAATTACATGAAGTAGTGGACTTTTGTGTTTTTACAAAGTGACCCCAAAAGTTTGTGTTTTGCAACATAGCCCAATGGTTGAGGTTATTGTTTTTTGGCCCAAATTAGTAGAGAACAAAATAGTTTTGTATCTTTAAATGAGAATTGGATTTTCATTTCTTTTAGCTCTATTTAAATCAATTCTATGGATACAAAAACCAAATGAAAATGTTGCATTCAAGTTTAATTAGTTAAAGCGTTAATTAATTAAAGAAAGGGTGATTATGAACCTAAGCCTACGATAATTGAACTATGTGAAAGGCCGTCTCAAATTTGTTTGAACCATGGGAATGTGTAGATTAATTTTGGTTGTAATTTGATATGATCAAATGTTGTAAAAGAGCATAAGCTCTTCTTTACTTTAAAGTAATTTGTTTTGATCAAATGTTGTAAAAGAGCATAAGCTCTTCTTTACTTTGAAGTACTCATTTCTTGTTTATTTGATATGCATGAAATTGGAGTAGTTGGGTCCAACGCCCAATAGGAGAAACATGCCTTAATATGATTAAATGCGTAACTAAAATCAATCACCATCCCTAGACCGAGATCCAACACTAGGCTCGTGTTGGATCGAATCAAAGGTTCATAGTCATCCGAAGGCCCTAAGGTAACTATATAGTCCGTCAATGAATGCAAAGCTTATGTTAGTAGTACCATATACTCTTGCTTTAAAAACCGTTTTACAAGCTTAGTGGGAGTATCATATACTACTAAATCAATCAAATGGACCAATAGTTGTAATAGGACCGAATTGTTTTAATAAGATTAAAATAAATGCTTATATGTGATGAGACCTAAAACCCTCAACTAAACCATTATTAAGTTGATAAGCGTGAGAGTGCTTTGAACACTCTTTCGTGGCCTTCCACCGTGGTAGGCTCCGATCGTTTGTGACTCGTACACCGACTTCACCCTATCATGGGGGAGTACAAAGTGCGTGCTTACACTCAGGAAGAGTCCTATATGCATACATGATGTTGTGAAGGTAGGCAACGAGAATGATCAACATCATATCATTGTGAGGTTGTTCTTGAACCCCTACTCGAACTTGCATGGTGGGAATGACTTAACTAAGTGCAATGGAGCCAACATCATATCATTGTGAGGTTTCATTCTCTAGAGGCCAAATAAGATGGGTACTTACATTAGATGTAAATGAGTAAGCGTACTCTCTCATTATTATTGTTGCTAGCCAACATCATATCATTGTGAGGTGGGCTTGGTAATAGTGAGCCTCCCATACCCTACTAAGAGTTTTCTCCAAAACTCTCGAATTCCGATGAGGGATATGGAATTTGCCGAAAATAGTGGGTGGTGCTGTTTGATTTAAAGACCCGGATCAAATGGCTTAAAATCAATCAATTTATATTCGTTATGTATTTATTTACCGATATATTTGCAAACGCTATCCAAAACTTGACAAAGAAAAGCCAAAGGCTTTAGTTTCCAGACTTGGTACCACAATCCCACAGATTGTCTTGAATGGATTGTATATGTGCCTAAGTAGTCTCATCCTCACAATTTTCCTATTGATAATGTATCATTGGAAGAACATGTTAGATAAGTCTATCATATAGAGGACAACACAAACAACCAATGCTTATTCCTTTGTTGTATGAACAAAGGAACTTATGAAGATTAGCACAAAGACATGAACACTTTTTGTGTCATAGTTCTTCACTTACAAATCGTTGTATGAAGAAATAAGAGTTGCTTAGAACAACCCTTAGTTTATGCAAACACTAGTGCTTGTTTCTTTGTTAAATGAACAAGGAACTTGAGAAGTAAGCACAAGGGCATGGACACTTAATGTGCCATGATTCTTCACTTACAAATTGTTGTATGAAGAAATGAGAGTTGCCTTGAACAACTCTTGAAAGTTTGTAATCTTGTTTAGAACAAGATGGTTGGTTGACAAAAATAGTCCATCAATATGGACTTAAGATGATTCTGAATCATTGAGTGTTGAAGTGTTAAACCACTTCACGAGACGGAAATTAGATAAGGACTTCACCAATGAGTCCCTAACAAATGGTTCACTAAGTTTATAGTAAACTATATAGTGAACAATAACCGCACGCTCTCCAAATTGTTTGATGTGTTTAACACAATTGAAATAAGTTTCAAGAGAGACAGTGGGAGTTTAGGGACCATGACTATTGTAGTCATTGGAGAAGTCAAATGAAGAAAGCTAAATAACTCCAAGGGAACAAACTTTCTTTATGAAAGGATGGACATTGGAAGGGGTAAATGCAAGAAATGTCTTGCAAGTGTCAAGAACACACCTTTCGAAAGTGTTGTAAATTGTTCTTGAATAGTTCAAAACAGTTAGTTCTTCTACTTGAATGCTTGATTCCGTATTAGTAACTATGTTTTTACAATCGTTGTAAAAGTGTGGCTAATAAGAAGTAGAAGATTAATGAGAGAAGAGAAAGTACTTCACATTCAGAACGTGAATCAAATATAGATCTCTGCGAAAGCAAATAGTACTTACTTCCTCATATGAACTACCAAAGAAATTGGAAAAACAAAGATTGTCTTTACATCCCAATTTGAATAAGGAACTTAATTCCGTCACTATAAGATATGGATGAATGTTTTGTTTGACAAAACATTGTTCTTTATTAATCAATGATTGGATTATTGTAATCTAATTGATTATCTCTATAGTAGAGATGATATGGTAGTGTTAACTGTTTAAAATATGACGATGCTTAAAACCCAAAAGGTTGCAAGGAAGTGACTAATCCCAAACTGAGTTGTGATACCTCTAAAACATAAATTACGAGTTGGTCATAGATGGATGCTAAGGATCGTTAGATCCGGATCCAATACCTTCTTGTTAAAATTGTATAGAGGCGAAATGTTTGAATCTTTATTCTTTTGGAAAGAAGAAAGAATCACAAAGTTGTTGAGGTTAATTCACTTAGATGTTAGTGGCACTTGTCCACAACATAATACTACTCATGTTGTATGACATTCACCGAAGATAGCTCTCGGTTGGACTATCGTTTATTTTGAATAAACAAAAGTCCGAATACTTTGCAAAAGGTTTCAAAGAATTCAAGAGTGTAAGTTGATGAGTAAGACGTCTAAAGTATTTACCTCCTTAGATTTGATCCAAGGATTAATAACACTTTAGAAGAGTTTCCTTGATAGAAATCAAGGAAAGTTGCATTATAAGATAATGGATTTCTCCATTAGGAGAAGAGCGAACTCGAATAAGATTTAGTTCGTTGGATGTTACCAATTACCCATATATAGGATATATACTTTGAAGACAATATGATTGTCAATTAGAAGATCTTCCAAAATTTTCATGACTCCATAGGATGTAGTTGGAAAGAAAGACAAGTCTTAATTGTGTTAAGATTTGGGGTTGTGTGCTAATAAGCAATATTTGTTTGAGAGACAAGATGATAATCAACAAATATAACAACCTAGTTCCTACAACACTGGCTCCAAGGTAGTCGAGAAGGATTAATAAACCGTCTCAGTTGAATGGTTTGAACTTTATGACTATGTCATAGAGTTACACCTCTTAATTCCAAAGAAATAAGAATGAGAATCCTTATGACTACATTGAGTGTATATACGACATATACTCAAGGAAATGGTATGGTACCATTTGACCCGAAATAATGAAACCTTTAAAGCTAATTGGTAGCTTAAGGTGACTACAATCAAAGAGAATGGTTGACTTGGAAGAAACCATCTTTGACGTAGTCTTGGTTTCTATTAATTCGATGATTGTTAACTACAACTAAATAGTGATTCAATGTTTGGACATAATATGGGTTTCCGAAACCATTACCAAGATAGTCTTGATAATATATGTTTAAAACTAAGAATTATAAGACATGTAAGTTGTAAAGATCCATCCATCATGAATCTTAGCAAGCTAGTGGGAGCTGCAAGCGTCTTATGAGAGAAACATCAAATCGTTTGATTTCTTATAAAGATGTAAATGAATCTTTTGTTTACTAGGTTTACAAAAGATTAGTGGGAGTTAATCGTATTCCTAAATTTGAACATATATATGATATATTAATTTTAGAAATGAAAGGAATTCTTCTTCGTTAAAGTTATGACTTTAAACATTCTATAATGATAGAATGTATATGGGAGACATAGTCTATATACATGGGATGGAAATTTATAAGATAGATTTCAGGATATAATTTGACTATATCAATCCCTAATAATAGACAAAAGATGCTAGGTAGTTTCTCATATGATGATAAACTCCAATCAGAATGACAATTCTAGTGAGACTAGGAAGTTGCTCTTCTCAAAGGGAACGTACCCTTTGACTCCCAAAGAAATAATGCGTAAATAGAATCCTTTATGTACAAGCAGAAAGGTGATTTATGTATTTCATATTGTATGAAAAACATTGATATGAGTTGTACCAAAAACGGTACAAGACGATATCAATGCAAGCCCAGGATCAGAACCATGGCAACTGTCAAGTGAGTCCTTATGTATTTAAGAAATACTAAAGGATAGATTCCTCAAGAATGAGGAAAAATTAGAGTAACGCAATGGAAGCGTAAAAGTATTAGATTATGAATCTAATATCATATCCATCATTGGATGTCTCTTCATTTTGAATGAAGAGATAATTGGATATCTCTTTATTATGACTAAAGAGATATTTGGGTGGAAACATTAAAAGTAATGACTTTAGTGTCTTCCATCTTGAATGCAAAATATATCGCCATATAGAAGTTTACAACAATGTTGTTTGGATGGGAAAGTTCATTTATGAACTCTCCATTCGGTTCCAACCAGAAAGTGTCTCTAGTGTGCCGACACTACGACACTAATGGGGCGATAGCTCAAGCCAGGGAATCAAGGTCTCATCAAGATCCGAACTCAAATGAGAGACTGAACCACATGCTTAAGAATCATGTATAATGGTGATGTCGTTATTCTCAAGGTTGCTTCTATGGATAACATATAGATATCCATTGTCTAGGCCTACTACTCAGCCATTTTTGAAATGACTACAGAAGAGGTATCATCACTGATGACCAAGCTGATTGGCTCTAGTGCAAGTGGGAGATTGTTGGAAATGTGCCCTAAAACCAATCATATGATGATACTTTACGGACATTTCACATATTAAACTAATCTAGTTTAATATAAAGGGCAAATATTATTGTTTTAAGCCGTCTCATATAAATGTTATATGCTTAAACGATAAGTCCAAGGAATATGTAATAAGGGGAATATGATCTAAAGAAGTTAGATTCATGAGACTATTCTCTTTCGTATACATATCCTAAATGTTCCTGATCATAGGATTGCCAATTGGGCATTGACAGTTCGTCAAGATCAGTACGTGCTATGTCTTCTCTTAGGGAGAGTGATTGGTCTCAACTCATTGGTGTGATTGACACCAAGATAAGTACGTAGGTGCTCAATAGTAAATGAGTCCACTGAACGCGATCAACGAGGAGTTCTTATACTCATGTCACATGAGAACTCCTGGTTGGGATAATGCAAAGTAGTCATTTGACCTGAGGCATCATAGTTGTCTTGTGGTTAGGTCCTTGATCTTTGGCTATGTCAAAGTCACTCCATCAGAGGGTGTCCACGGCATAGTTGGGGTTAAGCCACTTAGCCATGGAGCCAAGTGAAAGACCGTGTTGCATTGTAATCACATTCAAGGTAATCATATAAGCAAGAGAATCACATTGGATAGTAGACATGAATAAACTATTAATCCAAACAATGTGGTCAAGAGTATTGTATTAGAGAAAGACCGTATTGCATTGTAATCCCAAACTGAATAGGTTCTCCAACCTCTTCTGATTAGCTTGGGTAGCCATGACATACTGCTAGGTGTCACTCATGGCTTGTGGAAGCCCTAAAGATGTATAATCACTAAAGGGAGAATTGAAAGTAAGTTTCAATTCACAATCGATTAGTAAGAGTTCTAATCGCCCACTGCCTCGCTAAAAGGAACCTAATGGATCGCACACCGTGTAAGGTAATGATTGAAGGATATAACGAAGATGAGTAAGGATAATTAAATGGTTTAATTATTTATGGCTAGGATTAATTAATATGTTAATTAATCAAACGAATGAGTTCGTTTTAGACCTCGGGTTAGTTTTGGGCCTCAAGGCCCAATGGGCTTCGAATGTCAAGACCATTAACATAAGTTGTATGACAACTTATTGACTAAATACCCAAAAGGGCCCAAACAGTCCATAGCCTTAAGGAGGCCGGCCATATAGAGAAGAAAAGGGTTTGTGGTTCTTTTAGTCACTTAATTGAAGGGACTATATAAAGAACTTTATAGCCAAAATTCATTTAGGGTTTCTTTTGGAGAAAATTGGAGAGAACATCTCTCTCCCTTTCTCTCTAGGAGGCCGGCCCCCTTGGAGGGGATTAGCTAGCAATCCTTCTTCCTCCAAGGTCACTCATCTTCTTCCTTCACCATCATTGGTGTCGAAAATTAGAGGTCTCCTACCTTGGGGACTTTTGGAGAATCAATTCTTCCATCCATATCCATGGAGCCAAGGAGCAAGGAGACAAAGGAAAGAAGGCCCTCGTGATTAACCTTTGCTAAGCGAAGAGGTGCTTCAAAGGTATAAAAGTTTCTCAACTCCTTTCTTTAAGATTTGAGTTGAGTCATGGTTCACCATAACTACTAGGCTTTGAATTTCATGGGTAATGTTTTGTTTTGAGTGCATACAAGCATGATTCCGTCTTTAATTGTTAATTGCATGCCATAGAAGTTGCTCAAATGAACATGTTTTTCACAAATTTTCCTTCACCCATATCGGAGCGTGCGGTGGCTTGTGGCTTCTTGGGCTGCGCCTTGTGGTGGTGCATGCGGCAGCACATAGGGGAACCCGAGGTCCTTCCTTAGTTTTTTCGACATGTCGAATCCGAATTCGTTGTCTGTTTTCTCAAATCTTATCGTTTTAGTAGAGTTTTATTAAATGGTCTTTACGTGTGTTTAGGTGTGTCAATTGGAAATGACCCGTCCTCCCTAGTTTGAGCGGCTCCCCGGCAATGGAATATCTATGATTCCCCTTATTATATTGCATGTTTTTATAAAACATTAGGCTTGCATGCATTTCATATTTTATGAATTGATTACGTTTTATGATATGATTTACGGATTTTTACATTTATGCTTTATGAAGAATTTATGATTATTAAAATTGCTTTTCTGCATTATTTATGATTTATCGAATTATGTTTTACGAAACGTTATGAATTATTGTATTTTCGTATATGCAATTCTGTGGATTTACGAATATGATTCATCATGGATCTATTAGATGAGGCTTTGAGCTTTGAGTCCCGGTGTGTTAATACAAGTTTTTGAGGTATGTTTTCGGTGCTTATCTAGTGGGCTATCATACAGCACATACACACAACATCGGTATGTAGAAGTCTATGGCCATAGGACATAGTAGAGGATATTTATGACATACCCCCAGCTTCACTAGCGTAAACCAGAGTCGTACAGCTTTACCTTCGGGTGATAGGGTCTACCATGTTTCTTCACCGGCGTAACCCAGTGTCGTACAGCTTCACCTCGGGTAATGGTTATGCCTTCGGGCGACTGTGATACCCTTAGTTGAGTACATAATTGATGCGATTCACGGATGTTTTATGGATTTACCTTCAGGCGATTATATCACCATTACGGAGCACTGGTTTACACGTACTTGTTTTACGAACGTTTTTCATGGCTTGCTAGAGTTTTGAGAAAACCTATCTATGTAATACTATATATGTATTTTAAAAACAGGTGTTTAGTATGTTCATAAATAAAATGGTTTTCTTATTATTAGAATTAGTATTATAAACTTTGGTCCACTCACCATTTGTTTTGCACCCCCTTCAGGAGTTAGAATTGAGGCATTCTATCCAGGCGTCAGGACACTTCCGCATAGGTATCTTCGAGTGTTCTCTGTGTAGGACCCATTCCTTTGTTTGTATCTTTTTATAATAATTCTTTCACATTATTCTTGATTAGTTGTATGCTCTGGACACATTTCCACATTGGCATATTTCTTTCTAATTAAGTATTTTATTTGTATGCATGTTTAAAATGGCTTCGTCACCCTTAGGTGTCGACCAGCATGTGCCTACCCTAGTATATGGGGACATCGGGGTCAGGGCGTGTCAATATTTATGTTAAATATTATTGTGTAGGATTTAATTTGCATAATTGTATAATTTAGACCATAATTTGAATTAGATTTTAAGTTGGGACCTATTCACCCCCTCTATGTTAAACTAGTATCTATCATAGAACTTTTAATAGGCACCAAAGCGGGTCACTAGGCATAATTAGTGATATCTATAAGACTACTAGGATGAGTTGTGCTATTGGGTCGATTTCCCATCCACCACACTTTGAGGGTGACAACTATGCTGCATGGAAGGCAAAGATGAAATCTTTTCTTTGGGCACATGATGACAAGGTGTGGCTTGCGATTGAAGAAGGCTGGCAACCTTTGACGACTGAAGAGACTAAAGGCGAAGGAAAGTCTTCTGTGACTATATCTAAACTTAAGCCTAGGAAAGAATGGAGCGAGGATGAGCGTAGCTCTAACACTTTCAACCAAAGAGCTTTGAATGCCTTATTCACTGTTGTTTCGCCTGATCAATTCAACTTCATCAGTAAGCGCACAACGGCGAAAAAAGCTTGGGATATTCTTGAAGTTACTCATGAAGGTTACTCAACTCTCAAAGAATCCAAGTTTCAGAATCTCATCACAGAATTTGAAAATTTCAAAATGTTAGATGATGAGAATTTCTTTGACTTTTATGCTAAGCTTAGTATAATTGTCAATGGTTGTCACAATCTTGATAATAGCATTCCAGAACATAGGATTGTTAAAAAAAAATTTGAGATCTCTTCTACTAGGTTTCATACAAAAAGGACAGCTATAGAGGAATCAAAGGACTTGAACAATTCAAGGCTGGAACAGTTGATCGGTTCACTTTAAACATATGAGTCAGATTTCACTGAAGTCAAGAAAGGAGAATGTGTTACTTTCAAAATCAACAATAAAGAAACGAATTTGGACTCAATTGAATATCTACCTTAAGATGAATTTGCTCTTCTCACCAACAAGCAAGGAAATTCTTGAAGCTTAGAAATTCCAAGGTGCGTGAACAACTAAACAGTTACGGTTTAAATTAAAAAATTCCTCATTCTCAAGATGTCACTCATGGAAAATCTTCTAAGTCTATCAAAACTGGTGAGAAGAAAATTTCAAATGATAGAGACAAATGTTTCGAGTGTCAAGGGTTCGTACATCATCCTTATGAATGTGCCAATTCTCTAAAAAGACAAAAGAATGAAAAGAACAAGGCGTTAAATACCACTTGGAGGGACAGTGACTCAAAAGATGACACGGCATCTAAAGATGATGATGAAGTAGTTGCATTCATTGGAACCATTGATGGATATGAGAATGATGACTTGAAAGTTGAAGAACCCGATTCAGTGGAAGTCTTGGAAAAGTACACTGCGCTTTATGATATTACCTTGAACGTGAAGAAAAAGAACAATGAGCTGAAAAAGAATCTTGCACTAATTGAAAGCGAGAAGAATGAAGTTGAGGCTGAGCATCAATCTCAAATGGAAAATGAAGAAAAGCTACGAGAGTCAATGTTGGAGAAGCTACATATGCTCACAACAGACAAAAAGTCTCTTGAAGATGAACTGATTCAAATGAAGAAGAAAGTTGAAAAGTTAAGTATTGGTCAAGAAAAATTGACAAAATGTTGAGCTATGGAAAAAGCTTTGGAGATAGGAGGGGTTTAGGTTTTGAATCTAATGTGACTTGAAGTTCTTCCTCTTCTGTTACAAAGTTTGTCATGGCCTCTCAAAGACCGAGCAGGAAGGCAAACAGTGATCAAGGTTTTGGAAAAACTAATATCATTACTAGTGAGTCAAATCTCTTGAGAACTTTCATTGATCCAAATAATTTGATTAGGTCAAACAAATTTGTTCCTACTTGCCACTTTTGTGGAAAAATAGGACATATTAGACCTAGGTGCAACAAACTTCTGGAGGGAAATAGAACTCGAAACATTATTTCTTGGATCTTTTAAAAAACAAGTCATAAAGCGAGATTTGTTCCTCACCTGAAAAAAATGAATAGAATTTAAAAAATCATGCCTATTCGAAATTCTATTGCTCCAACTTAAAGCAAGTACGGAGAAGAAATAAGACTCAAATTTGCTTATTGGATAAGATGTCTGATGTGATATAAACTAGCACACAAATTAAACCCTATTAAGATAGTTGTAGTATGAATAAATAGGGATTGTTCTAGGCCGGGGACTAACTAGGGATGCTAATCTACGCAAATATGACTCAAAAACACAAAACTAAATTTAAAAACACTTAACTAGACTCTAAAGACTCAAAACAACTTAAAACAGCACAAAACTAACAACTAGACTCAAAATAGACTCTAGGGAGTTATTTGGACGAAATCTAGACTAATAAGACTCACAACACTAACCTGGACAGATTTGAACCAATTTCTAGCTAATCTAATACACTTAACTAAAGGGGGATTGGTTTCTTACGACTTTACTAAATTAAACAGATTGCAAAACTAAACAAATTAAACACGAAATTGGTTGTTTTAAAGGGTGAAAGGCTAGCTAGAGGGTCCTTCTCCACACATGAGATATATGCAACACATATCGATTTCCAGTTATTCTTTCTATAAACCATGAATGACAATGCCCCAAATTAACCGTGAAAAGCACAAATTAACTCTCAGATTTTCCTTAATTCATTGAATTGGATGGAATACGCATCGGCAATCAAATTATTCTTATCAAGTTCCCTATATGAACTGCATGATAGAGATACATTCAAAGATCATTAAGTTCTATGAAAATCATAAACATCGACATGACATTCGTAACTATGAAAAGCATGATACTCCTGCCGTGGATTCACTTAACACGATTGTGATTAGCAACCTCTACTACTCATAAATATAAGTTCATAACAATTAGGTGAAATTCCCTTATATTCTAGCATCAAATTCATGCATGCAAACTAAGTGTGCACCCTCAATCAACATACAAGAATAAGTTTTAATCAAACAAATAAGTGATTCGCATTCATGTTTTACGAAACAATAACTGGAGGTGATCAATTCATATTAAACATATGTCCATGGCTTTGAATTCACCTCTAACTAAGAAAAACTTAGTTACACATGTTCATAATAATTAAAAAGCAAATTAAAATAAACATTGAACCAAAACTAAGGATAGAATAAACCCAGAAATGCTCCAGCCCTCCAATGGCCTTGGATGGCATGCACGGCTCCAATTCCTCCTCTCATTCCTTGCAAGCACGGCACAAATTCTGAAGTTCTTCAAAACCTGCAGCACACTTGTGTTTCTAAATGATTTCTCTCTGAAACTCTCTCCAAAATTCCCCTTCCTTTTGTGCGGCTGAATGTTGGAATATATATATAGGGCTAGGGTACGGCTTAAAATCAGGTTTGGAGAAAGATTTTGCAACCCCAAATCCAGGAGGGAAAAGGATACCAGATTCCTAGGATACAAGGGACAATAGGGTGCGGCTAGGAATCAGGGATTAGGCCTTCTAGAAGGGTAAAACTGAAGGAAAATTTGTGAAAAACAAGTTTAATTGAGCAACATCTATGGCATGCAATTAACAATTAAAGGAGGAAACATGCTTGTATGCACTCAAAACAAAACATTACCCATGAAATTCAAAGCCTAGTAGTTATGGTGAACCATGACTCAACTCAAATCTTAAAGAAAGGAGTTGAGAAACTTTTATACCTTTGAAGCACCTCTTTGCTTATTAAAGGTTAATCACCCATGTGAGGGCCTTCTTTCATTTGTCTCCTTGCTCCTGGGCTCCATGGATATAGATGGAAGAATTGATTCTCCAAAAGTCCCCAAGGTAGGAAACCTCTAATTTTCGACACCAAGGATGATGAAGGAAGAAGATGTGTGACCTTGGAGGAGGAAGGATTGCTAGCTAATCCCCTCCAAGGGGGCCGGCCTCCTAGAGAGAAAAAGGAGAGAGTTATCTCTCACTTTTCATCCTTAGAAAACCCTAATAAGGATAGTGCAAAGATACCCCTTCTATGCTTCTAACTTTTATGTTCATTTTTGGACCAAAATGTCCCTCCTTTCTATATGGCCGGTTTTCCCATGCCTTTCGGCTGTTTTGGGCTTCTTGAATTTTGGTTGTTAAGTTGTCATACAACTTAAGCTAATGGGCTTGACAATTCGAAGCCCAATTTGGGTTTTAATGCCCAAATCCAACTCAAGGTTTAAAACGAACTTATTCGTTTGATTAATTAACATATTGATTAATCCTTGCCATAAACAATTAAACTATTTAATTGTCCTTACTCATCTTCGTTACATTCTTCAATCACTACCTTACACGGTGTGCAATCCATTAGGTTCTTTTTAGCGAGGCAATGGGCGATTAGAACTCTTACTAATCGATTATGAATTGAAACTTACTTTCAATTCTCCCTTTAGTGATTATACATCTTCAAGGCTTCCACAAGCCATGAGTGACACCTAGCAGTATGTCATGGCTACCCAAGCTAATCAGAAGAGGTTGGAGAACCTATTCAGTTTGGGATTACAATGCAATATGGTCTTTCTCTAATACAATACTCTTGACCACATTGTTTGGTTTGATAGTTTATTCATGTCTACTATCCAATGTGATTGTCTTACTTATATGATTTACCTTGAATGTGATTTGGAACAACTTCCTAAATCTCATTCATATTCTGGCCAGAGATTCTTAATCATATCATAGAGTATTCTCCCTCAACGTTTGAAGGTTAGAGATCCCTTGTTGTGCATTCACTTGCCTCCATGGCTAAGTGGCTTAACCCCAACTATGCCGTGGACACTATTTGACGGAGTGACTTTGACATAGTCAAAGATCAAGGACCTAACCACAAGACAACTATGATGCCTCAAGTCAAATGACTACTTTGCATTATCCCAACCATGAGTTCTCATGTGACATGAGTATGAGAACTCCTCGTTAAGTGGACCCATTCTCTATTGAGCATCTACGTACTTGTCTTGGTGTCAGTCACACCAAGAACTCGAGACTAGTCACTCTCCCTCAGAGAAGGCATAGCACGTACTGATCTTAACGGACTATCAATGTCCAATTGGCAATCCTATGATCAGGAACATTTAGGATATGTATACGAAAGTGAATGGTCTCATGAATCTAACTTCTTTAGATCACATTCTCCCTATTACATATTCCTTGGACTTATCCTTTAAGCATATAACATTTATATGAGACGGCTTAAAACAATAATCTTTGCCCTTTATATTAAACTAGATTAGTTTAACATGTGAAATGTCCGTAAAGTATCATCATATGATTGGTTTTAGGGCACATTTCCAACAATCTCCTACTTGTACTAGAGCCAATCAACATGGTCATCAGTGATGATACCTCTTTTGTAGTCATTTCAAAAATGGCTGAGTAGTAGGCCTAGACAATGGATATCTATATGTTATCCATAGAAGCAACCTTGAGAGTAACGACATCACTATTATACATGATTCTCAATCATGTGGTTCAGTCTCTCATTTGAGTTCGGATCTTGATGAGACCTTAATTCCCTGGCTTGAGCTATCGCCCCATTAGTGTCGTAGTGTCGGCACACTAGAGACATTTTCTGGTTGGAACAGAATGGCGAGTTCATAAATGAACTTTCCCATCCAAACAACATTGTTGTAAACTTTTATATGGCAATATATATTTTGCATTCATGATGGAAGACACTAAAGTAATTACTTTTAATGTTTCCCCCCAAATATCTCTTTAGTCATAATAAAGAGATATCCAATTATCTCTTTATTCAAAATGAAGAGACATCCAATGATGGATACGTTATTAGATTCATAATCTAATACTTTTACGCTTCCATTGTGTTACTCTAATTCTTCCTCATTCTTGAGGAATCTATCCTTCAGTATTTCTTAAATACTTAAGGACTCACTTGACAATTACCATGGTTCTGATCCTGGGCTTGCACTGATATCGTCTTGTACCGATCTTGGTACAACTCATATCAACGTTTTTAATACAATATGAAATACATAAATCACCTTTCTGCGTGTACATAAAGGATTCTATTTACGCACTATGTTTCTTTGGGAGTCAAAAGGGTACATTCCCTTTTAGAAGAGCAATTTCCTAATCTAATTGGAACTGTTTTTTCATTTGAAGTTTATCTTTCGAGAAACTTCCTACATCTATCGTCTATCAATAGGGATTGAGATAATCGAATTATATCTTGAAATCTATCATTATAGATTTCCATCCTATGTATATAGACTATGTCTCCCATATACATTCTATCATTATAGAATGTTTAAAGTCATAACTTTAACGAAGAAGAATTCCTAAACTTAATATATCATATATATGTTCAAATTTAGGAATATTATTAACTCCCACTAATCTTTTGTAAACATAGTAAACAAAAGATTCATTTACATCTTTATGAGAAATCAAACGATTTGATCTTTGTCTCATAAGACGCTTATGGCTCCCACTAGCTTGCTAAGATTCATAATGGATGGATCTCTACAACTTACACGTCTTGTGATTCCAAGTCTTAGACATATGTTATCAAGACTGTCTTGATAATGGCTTCGGAAACCCAAATTATGCCCAAACATTGAATCACTGTTTAGTTGTAGTTAGCAATCATCGAATTAATAAAAACCAAGACTACGCCAAAGATGGTGTCTTCCAAGTCAACCAATCTCTTTGATTGTAGTCACCTTAAGCTACCAATTAGCTTTAAAGGTTTCATTACTTCGGGTCAAATGGTCCTATACCATTTCTTTGAGTATATGTCGTATATACACTCAATGTAGTCATAAGGATTTTCGTTCTTATTTCTTTCAAATTAAGAGGTGTAACTCAATGACATAATCATAAAGTTCAAACCATTCAACTGAGACGGTTTATAGATCCTTCTTGACTACCTTGGAGCTAGTGGTGTAGGAACTAGGTTGTTATATTTGTTGATTATCATCTTGTCTCTCAAAGAACCCATTCTTTGAGTTCTATCTCTCGTTCATTTGCCCTATCTTAGGCAAATCCTAGTGTAGGATTATAATGAACTACCCAACAAACAACATTTGTCAGTTGGTTTATAGAAGTGATATCCAAAGGTTAATTTAAGGATATCCCACAAGATTGTTCTCAAACAAATATTGCTTATTAGCACACAACCCCAAATCTTAACACGATTAAGACTTGTCTTTCTTTCCAACTACATCCTATGGAGTCATGAAAATTTTGGAAGATCTTCTAATTGACAATCATATTGTCTTAGAAGTATATATCCTATATATGGGTAATTGATAACATCCAACGAACTACATCTTATTCGAGTTCGTTCTTCTCCTAATGGAGAAATCTATTATCTTAAGATGCTATTTCCTTGATTTCTATCAAGGAAACTCTTCTAAAGTGTTATATTTCCTTGGATCAAATCTAAGGAGGTAAATACTTTAGACATCCTACTCATCAACTTACATTCTTGAATTCTTTGAAACCTTTTGCAAAGTATTCAGACTTTTGTTTATTCAAAATAAACGATAGTCCAACCGAGAGCGATCTTCGGTGAATGTCATACAACATGAGTAGTATTATGTTGTGGACAAGTGCCACTAACATCTAAGTGAACTAACCTCAACAACTTTGTGATTCTTTCTTCTTTCCAAAAGAATAAAGATTCGAACATTTCGCCTCTATACAATTTTAACAAGAAGATATTGGATCCGGATCTAACGATCCAAAGCATCCATCTATGGCCAACTTGTAATTTATGTTTTTAGAGGTGTCACAACTAAGTTGGGATTAGTCACTACCTTGCAATCTTTTGGGTTTTAAGCATCGTTATATTCTAAACAGTTAACACTACCACATTATCTCTACTATAGAGACAATCAATTAGATTCAAATAATCGAATCATTCATTAATAAAGAACAATGTTTTGTCAAAAAAAACATTCATCCATCTCTTATAGTGATGAAATTAAGTTCCTTTATTCAAATTGAAATGTAAAGGCAATCTTTGTTTTCCATTTTCTTTGGTAGTTCATATGAGGAAGTAAGTACTATCTGCTTTCGCAGAGATCTATATTTGATTCACGTTCCGAATGTGAAGTACTTTCTCTTCTCTCATTATTCTTCTACTTCTTATTAGCGACACTTTTACAACGATTGTAAAACATAGTTACTAATACGGAATCAAGCATTCAAGTAGAAGAACCAACTGTTTTGAATTATTCAAGAACAATTTACAACACCTTCAAAAGTTGTGTTCTTGACTCTTGCAAGACATTTCTTGCATATTCCCCTTCCAATGTCCATCCTTTCACAAGGAAAGTTTGTTCCCCTGGAGTTATTTTGCCTTCTTCATTTGACTTCTCCCTTGACTACAATAGTCATGGTCCCCAAACTCCCACTATCTCTCTTGAAACTTATTTCAATTATGTTATACACATCAAACGATTTGCAGAGCGTGGGGTTATTGTTCACTATATAGTTTACAATAAACTTAGTGAACCATTTGGATAGGGACACAAAGGTGAAGTCCTAGCCTAGTTTCCGTCTCGTGAAGTGGTTTAACACTTTAACACTCAGTGATTCAAAATCATCATAAGTCCATGTTGATGGACTATTTTTGTCAACCAACCATTATGTTCTAAACATAATTACAAACTTTCAAGAGTTGTTCAAGGCAACTCTTATTTCTTCATACAATGATTTGTAAGTGAAGAACTATGACACTAAAAGTGTTCATGTCTTTGTGCTAATCATCATAAGTTCCTTTGTTCATACACCAAAGGAATAAGCATGTTGTTTGTGTTGTCCTTTTTATGATAGACTTATCTAACATGTTCTTCCAATGATACATTATCAATAGGAAAATTGTGAGGATGAGACTACTTAGGTACATATACAATCCATTCAAGACAATCTATGGGATAGTGGTACCAAGTCCGGAAACTAAAGCCTTTGGCTTTTCTTTGTCAAGTTTTGGATAACGTTTGCAAATATATCGGTAAATGAATACATAACGAATATAAATTGATTGATTTTAAGCCATTTGATCCGGGTCTTTAAATCAAATAGCACCACCTACTATTTTCGGCAAATTCCATATCCCTCATCGGAATTCGAGAGTTTTGGAGAAAACTCTTAGTAGGGTATGGGAGGCTCACTATTACCAAGTCCACCTCACAATGATATGATGTTGGCTAGCAACAATAATAATGAAAGAGTATGCTTACTCATTTACATCTAATGTAAGTACCCATCTTATTTGGCCTCTAGAGAATGAAGCCTCACAATGATATGATGTTGGCTCCATTGCACTTAGTTAAGTCATTCCCACCATGCAAGTTCGAGTAGGGGTTCAAGAACAACCTCACAATCATATGATGTTGATCATTCTCGTTGCCTACCTTCACAACATCATGTATGCATATAGAACTCCTCCTGAGTGTAAGCACGCACTTTGTACTCCCCCATGATAGCATGAAGTCGGCGTACGAGTCACAAACGATTAGAGCCTACCACAGTGGAAGGCCACGAAAGAGTTTTCAAAGCACTCTCACGCTTGTCAACTTAATAATGATTTGATTGAGGGTTTTAGGTCTTATCACATTTAAGCATACATTTTAATCTTATTAAAATAATTTGGTCCTATTACAACTATTGGTCCATGTGATTGATTTAGTAGTATATGATACTCCCACTAAGCTTGTAAAACGGTTTTTAAAGGAAGAGTATATGGTACTACTAACATAAGCTTTGCATTCATAGATGGACTATATAGTTACCTTAGGGCCTTAGGATGACTATGAACCTTTGATTCGATCCAACACGAGCCAAGTGTTCGATCTCGGTCTAGGGATGGTGATTGATTTTAGTTACGTGTTTAGTCATATTAAGGCGTGTTTTTCCTATTGGGTGTTAGACCCAACTACTCCAATTTCATGCATATCAAATAAACAAGAAAGGAGTACTTCAAAGTAAAGAAGAGCTTATGCTCTTTTACAACATTTGATCAAAACAAATTACTTTAAAGTAAAGAAGAGCTTATGCTCTTTTACAACATTTGATCATATCAAATTACAACCAATATTAATCTACACATTCCCATGGTTCAAACAAATTTGAGACGGCCTTTCAAATAGCTTAATTATCGCAGGCTTAGGTTCATAATCACCCTTTCTTTAATTAATTAACGCTTTAACTAATTAAACTAGAATGCAACAATGTCATTTGGTTTTTGTATCCATAGAATTGATTTAAATAGAGCTAAATAAAATGAAAGTCCAATTCTCATTTAAAGATACAAAACTATTTTGTTCTCTACTAATTTGGGCCAAAAAGCAATAACCTCAACCATTGGGCTATATTGCAAAACACAAACTTTTGAGGTCACTTTGTAAAAACACAAAAGTCCACTACTTTATGTAATTACGACTAGAACCCAAAAATTTCAACAAATACAAAAACTTCATTAAAGGAGCAAAACAACTTGTCCTTTAGTGATTTTGGGCCTTTACGTAAAAACGTAAACTTTCGGGTCAAAGTAATACGCAAAAGTACCAAAACTTTATGTCATTGTATAAAAGCCCCAAAAGTACCCTACTAATAGGGGTGGCCGGTCATGGTGTGGAGTGTGAGTTGATTTTAAGGTTTCAAAGGTGATTGAAATTTGTAAGTGATTGGTATGGTGTGAATAGTTGAAAAAGCATGGGTGAAGTTTGAAAATTCAAACCATCCATCACTAACAAAAACAAGTCAACAACCAAACACCTTTCTGAATCAAAATTCCCAAACCTTTTGTTCTTGCCAAGAACATATCAAGAACAATGAAGAACATCCATGAAAACCCATAAGAGCTCCATGAACATTTTTCACACAAAAACTCTCAAACTTAAGGGAAATAACATATTACCATAATAGGGTACTTAGGGGTTCCAAAAGTCACTTTAAAACACTTTTAACAAGACAAACAAGAACCCAAAAATCCACCCTTTGGATTTGGCCGAATTTCCCCAAAAACATGGCACCAAATTTTAGCTCCAAAATTAATGCTCATATGAACTACATCTACAACATTTGAGATGGTGAATTTTCTAATAAAATTTACATTCAAAGAAGCAAGAATAAAGCTTGTAACAATTACAACATTCAAATCACAAACTATGAACTACAAAACCCAAAAGGATTCACCAACTACTAGACCTAGCCTCTTGATACCACTTGAAGGAAAATTTGTCAAAAACATGTTTATTTGAGCAACATCTATGGCATGCAATTAACAATTAAAGGCAGAAACATGCTTGTATGCACTCAAAACAAAACATTACCCATGAAATTCAAAGCCTAGTAGTTATGGTGAACCATGACTTAACTCAAATCTTAAAGAAAGGAGTTGAGAAACTTTTATACCTTTGAAGCACCTCTTTGCTTAGCAAAGGTTAATGACCCATGTGAGGGCCTTCTTTCCTTTGTCTCCTTGCTCCTGGGCTCCATGGATATGGATGGAAGAATTGATTCTCCAAAAGTCCCCAAGGTAGGAGACCTCCAATTTTCGACACCAAGGATGATGAAGGAAGAAGATGAGTGACCTTGGAGGAGGAAGGATTGCTAGCTAATCCCCTCCAAGGGGGCCGGCCTCCTAGAGAAAAAAATGAGAGAGTTATCTATCACTTTTCATCCTTAGAAAACCCTAATAAGGATAGTGCAAAGATACCCCTTCTATGCTTTTAACTTTTTTGTTCATTTTTGGACCAAAAGGTCCCTTCTCTCTATATGGCCAGTTTTCCCATGCCTTTGGGCTGTTTTGGGCTTCATGAATTTTGGTTGTTAAGTTGTCATACAACTTAAGCTAATGGGCTTGACAATTTGAAGCCCAATTTGGGCTTTAAGGCCCAAATCCAACTCAAGGTTTAAAACGAACTTATTCGTTATATTCTTCAATCATTACCTTACACGGTGTGCGATCCATTAGGTTCCTTTTAGCGAGGCAGTGGGTGATTAGAACTCTTACTAATCGATTGTGAATTGAAACTTACTTTCAATTCTCCCTTTAGTGATTATACATCTTCAGGGCTTCCACAAGCCATGAGTGACACCTAGCAGTATGTCATGGCTACCCAAGCTAATCAGAAGAGGTTGGAGAACCTATTCAGTTTGGGATTACAATGCAATACGGTCTTTCTCTAATACAATACTCTTGACCACATTGTTTGGTTTGATAGTTTATTCATGTCTACTATCCAATGTGATTCTCTTACTTATATGATTACCTTGAATGTGATTTGGAACAACTTCCTAAATCTCATTCATACTCTGGCTAGAGATTCTTAATCATATCATAGACTATTCTCCCTCAACGTTTGAAGGTTAGAGATCCCTTGTTGCGCATTCACTTGCCTCCATGGCTAAGTGGCTTAACCCCAACTATGTCGTGGACACTCTTTGACGGAGTGACTTTGACATAGTCAAAGATCAAGGACCTAACCACAAGACAACTATGATGCCTCAGGTCAAATGACTACTTTGCATTATCCCAACCATGAGTTCTCATGTGACATAAGTATGAGAACTCCTCGCTGATCGCGTTCAGTGGACTCATTCTCTATTGAGCACCTACGTACTTGTCTTGGTGTCAGTCACACCAAGGACTCGAGACTAGTCACTCTCCCTAAGAGAAGACATAGCACGTACTGATCTTAATGGACTGTCAATGTCCAATTGGCAATCCTATGATCAGGAACATTTAGGATATGTATACGAAAGAGAATGGTCTCATGAATCTAACTTCTTTAGATCACATTCTCCCTATTACATATTCCTTGGACTTATCGTTTAAGCATATAACATTTATATGAGACGGCTTAAAACAATAATCTTTGCCCTTTATATTAAACAAGATTAGTTTAACATGTGAAATGTCCGTAAAGTATCATCATATGATTGGGTTTAGGGCACATTTCCAACAAAAACATGCGGCACAAATTAAGGCTTCTAGAAAGGTATTTAGGTGTTTTAATACACAATTAAGCTCCCCTTTTAGCTGGAATGAAGGTAGGAAAAAATTAGGATAGGATAGGATAATATAAGGTTAGTTTGGCTAATGTTTGGATAGAATAAGATTGGATAAGGTTTTGGATAATGTTCCTTCTTTCTTGCTCCTTCCTTATCTTCTTTGTCTTGAATTTGATTCTCCAGATTTGTAGCATGTTCCTAGCCTCTTTTGACTTCAAATTCGTCCATTCCTTGTGCTCCAAATGCATGATATCCATTTCAGCCCAAAAGTGCTCCAAAATGCACTTTCTTGCCAACTTTGCCGATTGGACCTACAAACATATGAAAATAGCTTGAATCACTATAATAAGTAAAAACTAACTAAGTAAATGCAAGAAAACAAGCTAACTAAGTCACATAAATATGCTCCTATCAATGTCAACACTATTCGAGGAAGACAATCGTACATGTTTAGTAGCGTTCACTGCTCTCTCATCTTGTCAGTCAGATACATGGTATCTTGATAGTGAATGGTTGAGACATATGACTGGAGACAAAAGATGGTTCAAAACAGTCACTCAGGATTGCAAAAATGGAGCAGTCATTTTCGGAGAAAGAAAATGATCAATGATAGTTGGAAAATGAGACATCAAAACTCCAAGAATTCCATGCTTGGAGAACGTCATGCTGATTGATGGACTCAACGCTAATCTCATCAGTATTAGTCAAGTATGTGATGATAAGTCGCTGAAGTGTTATTCAATAAGCTAAAATGTAGTGTAAAATTTGCTAGTGGGGTAGACATGTTTTAAGGAAAAAAAATCTAAAGACAATTGTTACTGTGTGAATGCAAATGAACCACATGTATCACACATGCCTAATAAAGCAAGTGATGATGCCTTAGAACTCTGACACAAAAGATTAAGCCACATGAATGGTAATAATCTGCTCAAGCTTTCCAAGAAAGAATATGTAAGAAGATTACCAAGTTTGACTAGAGAACTTGGAATTTGTGGAGGATGTCAAGCGGGAAAGCAAACAAAGAGCTCGCAGAAGTCAACAAACTACATTTCAACTTCACGACCTTTGGAGTTGATGCACATGGACTTGATTGGACCAGTACAGATTGAGAGCATTGGAGAGATAATACATACTTGTCTTGGTTGATGACTTCTCACAGTTTACCTGGGTTGCCTTCTTGAGAGAGAAATCGGATGTGTTCAAGAGATTTTGTGGATTGCTGAATAAAATTCAAAATGATAGAGTTGCTTCAAATGATCGTGTGATCAGACTCAGAACTGATTACGGTACTGAGTTTGAAAATGCATCATTTTATGAGTTTTGTGATGAAAAAGGAATTGATTGCAATTTTTCTGCTCCAATCACTACTCAACAAAATGGTGTTGTTGAACAAAAAAAATCGTGTTCTGCTTGACATGAGTTGTGTTATGTTAACGATTACTAGTTTGGCTAAACATTTTTTGGGTTGAAGCAGTCATCACTGATTGCTATACCACAAATAGAGTTAATATTCGACCTGGTACAAAATGCAATCCATTCAAAATTTGGAAAGGTAATAAGCCAAATGTCAAGCATTTGAGAGTGTTCGGTAGCATATGTTACATCTACAGAGATAAGAGAAATGCTAGCTAAATTTGATTCAGGTAGTGATATTGGAATTTTTCTAGGTTACTCTTTCACAAGTAGAGCATATAGGGTGTTCAACAAGAGGATAAATACTATCATGGAGTCAACTAATGTCGTTGTTAATGACTCATCCTTGACAATTGAGCAACCTCTTGCAATTGACAACTTTTTTCAAATAGAATCAACTGATAATCCATCAACCACTTTGGTTGAAATGGATCAAAGTGCTGACTCATCAAAATCCTTGAGAAGAGGACTCAAAGTGCAAAAAGATCATTCAAATTCAGAAATTATTGGTGACTTAGAGGATACAATAGTGACAAGAAGTAAAACTACTCCTGTAGTAAACTTCACATGCTACGTATCAAGGATTGAGCCAAAAAAATGCCAAGGAAGCTCTTGGATGATGATTGGATAATCATCATGCAAGAGGAACCCAACTAATTCATTCGAAATGATGTACGGTACCTAGTTCCCTGACCTAAGGACACAAATGTCATTGGAACAAAGTGGGTCTTTAGGAATAAAACTGACAAACATGGAATTATCACGAGGAATAAAGCACGTATTGTCGCTCAAGGGTACACTCAGGTAGGAGGATTGGATTTTGATGAAACATTTGCCCTTGTTGCAAGACTAATCAGTTCGTTTGTTACTTGTTTTTGCATGTCATCTACGCTTTAAGCTGTATCAAATGGATGTCAGGAGTGCACTTTTAAATGGAATACTTCGGGAAGAAGTGTATATAGAGAAACCAAAAGGTTTTTTTGACCCAAAATATCATGATCACATGTATCGTTTGAAGAAAGCCTTATGAGGTTTGAAACAGGCTCCTAGAACTTGGTAAGAAAGGCTATCAACTCATTTGTTGAAGAAAGGATATGCTCAAGGAGCCGTTGACAAAACTTTGTTTGTCAAAAAAAAGTCAAGAAGGATATGATGATAGCTCAAGTATATATAGATGATATAGTGTTTGGTTCAACATCTAACATACTTGTGAAAGAATTTATTGAGGTCATGCAAATTGAATTTGAAATGAGCATATATGGGGAACGTACATTCTTTATGGGATTACAAGTAAAACAAGTTGACAATGGCATTTTTGTTTCACAGAAAAAATATGCAAGTGACCTTGTTAAGAAGTTTGGACTGGAATCAGCGAAACCTATTTCAAATCTCATGGTAACAACCACAAAGATTCATAAGGATCCAAAAGGGAAAAGTATTGCTCAAACCCTTTATAGAAGCATGATTGGAAGTCTACTGTATCTTACAGCTAGTGGACTTGACATATCCTATAGTGTAGGTGTTTGTGCCAAATATCAAATTGATCCAAAAGAATAGCATCTATAAGCTGTCAAAACAATCATCAAGTATGTGAGCAAAACTGATAATTTTGGTTTACATTATTCTTTTGACACTAATTCTGAAATCGCTGGATTCTCGGATGTCGATTGGGCATGAAATGTTCATTATCACAAAAGCACCTTTGGAGGTTGTTTCTATGTTGGAAATAATCGTGTTGCTTGGCATAGTAAGAAACAAAATTGTGTTTCGTTATCCACTGCCGAAGCTGAGTATATTGATGTTGGTAGTCGTTGTACATAGTTGCTTTGATGAAACAAATGACAAAGTGATTATGGCATTAATCAAGGAACTTTCTATATCTTCTGCGAAAATACTAGTGAGATAAACATTTCCAAGAATCATGTTTCACACTCCCGCACCAAGCATAGACACTCATCGTTTTGAAACTCTTCGAAAGGCCTTAGGCATCTATCGCGTCTCTTAATTCTCCATTTCTTTTCTTAGTTTTCTTTTTCTTTGTTAATTTATGTTTATTCTTATTTTTTGTTTAGTTGTTTAATAATAATAAAAAATAAATAAAGAAAAGGATGTGGGAACATCTTTGTCAAAGTATGCAACATGTTTTTGTTCACTCATCCAGACGCTTCGAGCATGCATGATATGTCTGCCGTTCTAGCCACAAAATGCTTTAAGTTGATACTATATTTATGCAATCTTGTTAAACATGTTCACTTGTATGCAACTTCGCACCCATGTGAGCTTTCGTGTCTTAATACAGTGTATGTGCATTTTTTTTCTAGAACTTGTTTTGAGACCTCTCGTGTCTTAATACACTTTTAATTTGTTCATGTGAGCAATCTTTTGTGATTTGTCTCTCTAGAACTTGTTTTGAGACCTCTTGAGACTTTGTATGTGACAACCCGTCCCTAATTTTACGATTGACGTTGACTTTCGTTGACTAGCGTATTGTGAGATGTATGAAACATTCTTTTAGCGTATCCTCGTAGTGCTCATCACTACAAACACGTAGGCACAAGCGGAATCAAAATTGGAGTTACGGTTAAAATTTTACGGAACTACAAACGTCGAGGGGATTTGGGTAATTTCACATTGCGGGGATATTTTTCTGTTTTGTTTTTTGTGGCATTGGTTTGTGCAGCCAGTGGGGCCCACAATCCATTCTCTCCCCATTCCCTTGTGTTCCCTATCTCCCAAATATCTCTCTCTCTTTCAAGTCTCATTTTTCTCCCTTTCATCTCTCATTCCTCACCTCTCATTTCAAACCCTCTCTTTGCAAATGCAAAGAATGACCCGTACGCCATCAACGATGCCAGCCACACACCACCAGCGTACTTCAGCAAGCCCTCATGTCACCATACCACTGTCTCTCTTGTCCGTTCTCTCTCTTTCTCGACCTCTCCCCTTAACTCCATTTTCTTTCAGTGAAACACCAAAGAGTAGTAGTGGCCAACACCACCGCCAACCACTCATGGCGATGGCCATTTTGGTGAGCCAGATCACACCATCATATCATCACCACCATGTCTTGCATGCTTTTTCTCGAGCCTTGGAACGAGCACCGACGCCATGTTTTCCGGCGAACTCGCAAAGCTCGACCACGGTAAGTTTCGGGACCCCCAAACCTCAAATCCTCTTTATTTTGAAGTTCTATATTGTTTTTCAACCTTAAAAATGAGATTTGGGGGAAGGTTAGTGCAGATTGGACGAAGGGGAGGATCTTCCAGTCTTCTGGGGAACTCAAGAACCGTGGCCATCCGGCCTCTTTTAGGCCCATTTTTTTGCTATCACCGATGTTGACTCGACCCCCAATATGTATAAATTGATTCCTCACATTTCTTGCTTTGCTCTGGTTTTTAAATCACTGAAAATGGCTGAGATTTGAGCTCGTTAAGAGCTATGGAAGTCGGACCAAAAACCTGCAAAATTGCAGGAACTCGCGAGGAAGGCGAGTACAGTCGTACTCGCAAGCGCGTGAATGCGTGGGGGTGGTCAGCGCGTGTGCATGTGGCTGCCAGTGCAGCCACTTTGTGGCGGTGCATGCGGCGGCGCTGGTAGGAACCCGAGGTCCATTCTTAGGTTTCTCGATGTGCCAGACCCAATTCCACCCTTCGTTTTCCAAAATTCTGTCGTTTTAAAATAGTTCCTTTATTAACCGTACTTTATACGAAATCGCATGATTATGTTAGTACGTTATATATTTACATGAATGGTCTCGTTTCTAGGTGAAACGCATCACAAGGATCTTCGAGGCCCGTGAGGTGGGTGCAAATGGGCGACATGATTTGTGAGTGGGTCTTTTGTTTGATATATACATATACATCTGTTTAGTTTCCATATATACATCTAATAATGAACTTTCTTTATGACTGTTGTAATTAAATTAACGTTTATGGTAAATGACGTAATGATGACAATTAGTAAGTGGTTATAAATCTTAGGGGATGCTTTAGCTAAATTTACGGCTATGAATAATATGATGTTGACTAGAGTTATTGAATCATTGTGGCATGACTATGTTTATGTTATTTGCTCATCATTTGCTGAACCGGTGTTCATACTCGCCTGGGCCAGGGCCAGTCTTTCACATGTATGTGCACATCACACCGTACACTCACTTTGGATCCATTTTGGGTGCCAGTCCTGTCCTAGACTGCTACAGGCAATTAGGACTCGTATGTACTGCGCATAGTGCCAGTTTCATGTGATTGTAGTACTAGAGCGTATATCATTGTTACACCGAGTCTTGTTGATGTTAGAATACCTCTGCATGAACTCGTGTGTCACCACGCGTCGATGAGATGTTTGCTTATGCGAGATTATGTTGATTACGGATGTCATACGTTTACCTAAGAAATATTGTGCTCTATTAAATCTTGAGATATTGTAGGTTACGGTAAGTACATTCTTACTATACGTAGTATGTATATTTCGAAAACTATACTTGTTTTACGGCAAGGAGTTATTATGTTTTTGAAAAGGGTTTTACAAAATTTTATTTTTAGGCCCACTTACCCTTGTTTTTCGCCCCTCCAGGTTCTAGTGGCTGAGCTTTCATGTTGACGAAGATTTCTGGCAAACTATTGTTGTGGGAATACTACCGACGATATAATTCCTCTTTTACCTTTACTATACTTTACTTATGCTCAGAAGCGCACTCTTATACTTAGGCATTTTTAGGTTTAAATTTATTCACAGTTTCCACATCACAACACTTTATGGCTTCGTCACCTTCTTGGTGTCGGCCAACACAGCTCAATTCGGAGTCCAGGTGGACAATCCGGGTTGGGATGTGTCAGTTTGGTATCAGAGCATAAGTTTGGGCAATATTACGTTCATCACACGCATGATGTAAGCATTCTTGATTCTTAAACCTAATTGTCGAATCTTGCCACCTCGTCGGGCATGAAAAATGTGTCAACTTTTTCTAAGCTTTGATTTACTTAAACGACATATCGACAATCTAGAACCTTGTTTTGGCAGACGCCTTTAGACTTTAAATGAAGAAATCGCCGACCAAGGAAAATCGTTATTCGGAGACGAGTTTGTGGCCCTGATTTGGAGACGAGTTTTAGGCTATTGTGTCGGTAATTATGTGCAACTAGAGATTTACCAATCAATCCCACTACCATCTAGTCATTTTTACTAACCATTTTGAGATAAGAAACCAGAAATAGTTTTGATTCCTCAGCAGTACCCGTTAGTATTCCACCTATCATAATCCCCACGAAGTTTCGGTTTTCGACGAAATTTCCAGAAATGTCATGAATGATAATGTGGTGCTAAAAGGGTAGCACTTAACATAATAATATTTGGGGGACAATTTCTTTTGGTCCCCGATAGCACTAATCCTTTCAAATGTACTAGTGATCATTTCAGATATTCAAGAGGAAGATCGACTTCCATTTAAGTTCGTTCTAAAGTAGATTATTAGCAAATTCCTTTTTTCGGCCTTAGGACATTCCAACCAATACTAGCCTCCAGAATTTGTTTTCGTGCTATACTCGCCATTTCGATGAGCTTAGGCACATGTGTACAAGTTATTATTAAATACACTAAGTAGAAATCCTCGAATTAGTAAGTATTTTCCCTAGAATTATGAAACCACCTCATAGGACCAATTCCTAACCAATCGTCTGAAACTATCCACCGAGCGGGCTCTAATCTATAATCAGCCTACCGTGATACTACTAATTGACAATACTGTCTGATATCCAGAAGTTGTCCATATCCAGAAGTTGTCAACCAGTATTCAGGCGGTATGATTTCTGATACCGGACAAAAGTACTAGTATCTGGGAGTGATACCTTTATGCCAGAATGTCGGTTCATAGTTTCAGGGTAACGAACAATATCCAGAAATATCAAAAGTATCATAAATGCGTTAATTAGCGACGCAACTGATAGACTGATTAACAATGACTGCTTGAGCCGAAGAAACTAAATCTTGGAAACTTAGGAGCAAGCCTTGTAGGAAAACTGTAAACTAACAGTTGCACTAACCATTTTACCCATCTAGGTAACTAGAACATTCTCGACCAGTCACCTTTCTGATCATTTCTACAGACAACTGTTAGAATTAAGGCACGAGTTATTTTCCCGCTGTAAGAACGAAATGAGTATCATGGAAACTGTGAAAACCTATTAGTATGTGTTGTAGAGAAAGGAACTAGTATTGGACATTCCGAGGACGTATACCTTTGGCGTCAATTCGCAAATTTTACCTAGGATATCACCAAATGGTGAAGTGAAGTACACCATCGATCCACTTTCTCGTACTACACCAGTTTTCCCTGCATCTTTTCGAGCAAATCCTACATTATTAAGAGAACTTAGTTACTAAAGCTCATCTATTAGGAGTTTACCCAACCAAACACTTTATCTAGGGAATCTCAAACCTATCCGCGAAGGCGAAATGCTAAACCTTAGGATTGTACCTAGATTTTAGCAACTCAATTAGGTGACGACAAAAAATTGTTAGCCTCTACTCCGAGTTGATGGTCTCTTCGACCAACTTTTAGAACTCGAGTTTTCTTCCGTAACCTAATGAATTTGTAGTAGCCCTGTTGAAGACTTTCTTACCTGCTTCAGCAATGAAATCTATTCTCTATACACCGACAGTTAGCTTTACATCAAATTCCTCAAATATTACCTTTGTTTAATTAATACTTTTTTTGGGAGACGTGATCTCAATAAATGACATCAATGTTAATTCCCAAAAAGGTTGCAGTGGAAGAAAGTTGAAATTCTCACAATGTGTTGTGAAATGAGGGATATTCTTGGTCTTGTAGATTTTATCGACAATTTGTTAGCAATTTTTTTCGTTTATAGTGTTTTTCCTCACTTACGAATGAGGAAAGTTAGTTTAGTTTGAGATGTTGGATATGAATAAAGTAGAAGTGTTGTCTCACCTTCCCTTTGTTTTACACCTTTCGATGACATTGATCATTTCAAAATCCATGATGATGTGTTTTTTGGATGTTTTGGCTGTGTAGACGCAGCATGATGAAGTATCGCTTATATTTTCCAATGGTTAGAACCGTTCGAAATGAACCATCTTACTCTTCACCTAGAGTCAACAGTTATCATCTTCACTTGAAAACCGGATAATCACTTCCTATATCCAAATGGAGATGGGGAAATATCACCATAAGCTTATGTTACGAGGCGTCTCGTACATGTGGAGAATATGATAATGTTCGATGATTACGGACCGACTTGATAAGTCAACTCACCTTCCATTGGTCCAGAGGGACTACGTTTAGACAACTTGGTAAAATTCCTCGTTCTTAAATTATCAGATTTTTTGACGTTTCAATCAGCATTTACTCTAATTGTGATTCCATATTCACCCTTATATGCCGAAAGGCATTCCAGTCAACCTTGAGTACATGTCTAGACTACTGGACTTTGTGTTACTTCTAAAGCAGACAAATCGTTTAGGAAAATTGCTCAGACATCTAATTTTAGTTTTGACCATTAATGCTTCAATCACCCAACAAATACTCTGCTAAATGAATAGTTACCCTTGGTGATTGAATATTTCAGAAACTACGGTTGTAGTGAGATGTTATGCATTCAATTTAGTTATCTTGTACTCTAGATTTGATAAACTTGTTTTGACCCTTAGATTCTTGAGTGTTCTTTTAGCCTTCTTGACTTATTTTTTTTCGCTAAATTCAAGAGAAATTCAATATGAATCTACTCGCTAAGGTGTTGTGAACTACATTATTTGAATACATGGTGTGCATGTCACCACCGTATCTCACTGTGACGCGTGTTTCACTTCCAAGTTTTGGGAAGTCTTCTGGAAGGCTATAAGTACTGAGTTTTTGTCCAGTATCACGTTTCACCCTCAGACTAACAGCCAATCTGAACGAACTATCCAGACCTTAATGCACATCTTGCGTTTGTTTGTTCCGTAGTTTTAGCATGGTTATGATTGATACTTATCTTTGTTAGAGTTGTGTGTAACTGTGGTTACACTTTCGATTTTGAGTATGACCCCATTCGAGATGTGTATGGAGATTTTCCGCTCAGTACATGATTGACGGAAGAGTATTATGAATAGGTAGTCGAATGATCTTGATTAAGATGTAGCGAATTTGTGTGCTATTGACGTTGTCACCCAACAGGGTAGTATGTGAGCACAGTCGAGGTGCTAATTAGACGATTTATATGTATTTCCCAATGAGGGGCAAGATGGTAATATTGCACCCTTGGGAATTTGTTGCTTGCTTATCGAGACAATAGTGAGCTGTCGATATCGCGGGCTGCAGACCGTAATATCAATAACTTATTCGTTGGATTCGTTAAGCAAGTGGACAAGTAGGTCCGTTTACGTTAGTATCTTCATTTATTTATTTAATTATTGTTTGGGCCAGACTCAAGATACTACACCTTTATTATCGGAGTACGTGACGCAACGAGTGCGTAGGTGAAAAATATTCTATGTTCAGTTTTAACTTCAGTACACTTATTTTAACTTTACGTTATTATATATATGTATTTTGACGGGTTGTTATTATACTTAAAAAAATATTTTCGACTTTATGTATTTATAAAAGGTATTATATTATAATATTGTACTGAAGGAAAAGGGAAGTTAGAGTTTGGAGGCATGAAAGAGGAATCATTGCAATCCGATCGCGACGGAATGGCATTCTCCTTTGCATATTTATTTTTCTGTTGTCTTTTCACTATTTTCACTATTTTTCTGGGGCCCACAACCCATTCTCTCCCCATTCCCCCGTGTTCCCTATCTCCCAGATATCTCTCTCTTTCTCTCTCTTTCTCTCTTTCAACTCTCAATTTTCTCCCTCTCATCTTTCATTCCTCACCTCTCATTTCAAACCATATCTCTGCAAGTGCAAAGAATGACCCGTACGCCATCAACGTCGCCATCCACACACCACCAGCGTACTCTGGCGAGCCCTCAGGTCACCATACCACTGTCTCTTTTTCTCGACATTTCCCCTTAACTCCCTTTTCTCTTAGTTAAACACCGAGGAGTTGCAGTGGCCAACACCACCACCAGACACTTATGGCAATGGCCATTTTGGCGAGCCAAATCACACCATCATATCATCACCACCATGTCTCGCATGCTTTTTCTCGAGCCCTAGAACGAGCTCCGACACCATGTTTTTCGGCGAACTCACGAAGCTCGTCCACGGTGAGTCTCGGGACCCCCAAACCTCTAATCCTCTTTATTTCGAAGTTCTATATTGTTATTAAACCTCAAAATGAGATTTGGGGGAAGGTTAGTGCAGATTGGACGAAAGGGAGAATCTTCCAATTTTTTGGGGAACTCAAGAACCGTGGCCATCTGGCCTCTTTTAGGCCCATTTTTTGGCTATCACCGATGTTGACACGACCCCCAATAGCTATAAACTGATTCCTCACATTTATAGCTTTGCTCTGGTTTTTAAATCACTGAAAATGATTGAGATTTGAGCTTGTTAGAAGCTTTGGAAGTCGGACCAAAAACCTGCAAAATTGCAGGAACTCACGAGGAAGGCGAGTACAATCGTACTTGCAGGCATGTGGGCGCATGTGAATGCGTGAAGGTGGTCGACGCATGCGGCGACATTGAGAGGAACCTGAGGTCCCTTCTTAGGTTTCTTAATGTGCCGGACCCGATTCCTCCCTCCGTTTTCCAAAATTTCGTCGTTTTAAAATAGTTCCTTTATTAACCGTAGTTTATACAAAATCTCAAGATTACATTAGTACGTTATATATTTACATGAATGGTCTTATTTGTACGTTAAACACATCCCAAGGATCTTCGATGCCCATGAGGCGGGTTCGACTCGACGACATGATTTGTAAGTGGGTCTTTTCTTTGATATATACATATATATATATGTTTAGTTTCCATATATACATCTAATAATGAACTTTCTTTATGACTGCCATAATTAAATTAACGTTTATGGTAAATGCAAAACGATGAGAATTAGTAAGTCGTTATAATTTGTACGTGATGCTTTAGCTAAATTTACAGCTATGAATAATGTGATGTTGACTAGAGTTATTGAATCACTATGACATGACTATGTTTATGTTATCTACTCACCATTTGCTGCACCAGTGTTAGTACTCGCTCGGGCCAGGGCCAGTCTTTCATGCGTATGTGCATATCACACTATACGCTCACTTTGGATCCATTGTAGGTGCCAGTCCTGTCCTAGATTGCTACAGGCAATTAGGACTCGTATGTGCTGCGCATAGCGCTAGTCTTCAGGTGATTGTAGTAGTAGAGCGTATAACATTGTTACACCCAGTCATGTTCATGTCAAAATACCTCTGCATGAACTCATGTGTCAGCACATGTCGATGAGCACTCGATATGAGATGTTGGAGGTTACAGTAAGTACATTCTTACTATACGTTGTATGTATATTTTGGAAACTATACTTGTTTTACGGCGATGGGTTATTATGTTTTCGAAAAGGTTTTTACTAAATTTTATTTTTAGGCCCACTCACCCTTGTTTTTGGTCCCTCCAAGTTCTAGTGGCTGAGCCTTCGTGTTGAAGAGGATTTCTGGCAAACTGATGTTGTGGGAATACTACCGATGGTATATTTCGTCTTTTACCTTTACTATACTTTACTTATGCTCTGACATCACGTGTGAAATGAGTTCATTCCTGCTCACAAGCGCACTCTTATACCTAGGCACTTTTAGGTTTAAATTTATTCACATTTTCCACGTCACTACACTTTATGGCTTTGTTACCCTCCTGTTGTCGGCCAGCACAGCTCGATTCGAAATCCAAGTGGACAATCCGGGTCGGGATGTGTTATTGTATCACATGTTACTCTCCCCTTGAGATGAAAGTAGGTGTTCGGATTTTACCATCATTGCCATATCAGCTAATGTCCTACTTTAAATATTTCCCTAGTTCGCCCCATTGAACCCTTACTTCCGTCTTTTTTAATATTTACATTCTCTTAACTTGATCTCATTCATAAGTATTTTCTACCCTCTCACTAAGAAGTCAATACAAACTATTATTTTTAAGGAAAACTAATGAAATGGGTTTGAAATGTTTGAATGTTAACCAAGATCTTTAGTATCTATATTTACACAAACTGATTACAAACAAATATTCAATTATAATATTTATTCTAAAATTAATTAAAAACTCAAATAAATTGAATTAATCTATTCAATTATTTAAACAACAAAACATGAATTACAGCCTAATTAAGTCCAAATACATAACCTATAAAAAAAACCTTAAAATTAAATATTGTCCTCAAAAACATAAATTTAAAACTACTGTTTCGGTTGTCCTCCATTCCACTCCACGTCATAACACCACTGCTTGTAAACCCCCTTTAACGCATCCTCCATCAACTTCATCAACTCTTCGTTTGTATCATCAAGAGTATAGTTACACTGTTACACATATATGTAAATAATTAATTACAACATATAAGAAAAAATTTCACAAAATTAATTATTTTCAACAGTTGTCACTTACTAATAATTGATCCATCACCGCCTTCTTCACATTCTCGGGCACATATTTCTAAGAATGCCACTCAGTTGTAGGACAATTGTTCTACACTGCTACACCAATCACATGCACAAACTCCACATATTGCCTCATATCATAGGGCTCAGGGGCCTTGCTCTGCTCCTGGTTTTTATCCTCTATTCGAGCACGAACAGAATTGTGAAGAATAACGAGAGCAGAATTGTATATTTATAGGAAGGTTAGGGACTTTGCTCAATGAAGCCTTTGTCTTGCAAACATCTGCACTAAATACAGTATAGATTCCTCTGATTCACATGCACTGAATGCTCTGATTCAAAAACTGACTGGACTTTGCACGACGAAACCTTTATCGCGCAAGTGTTCCTTACTTTGCACGACGAGTATCTTTTTTTCGTCGTGCAAACTTTATTGTGCGACAAAGGTTTGCGTCGCACAAAGTAGCACTATTCTTGCAGAACGAATCTATTGTTTCGTTATGCAAACCGTACTTGCGCGAAGAATTTTTCTTTTGTCGCCCAAACATCTGTCGCGCTAATAGCTTTTCCTACTAGTGAAGGCTCCTGTTATTCACCCTTCCTCATCTCCTCTTCCTACAGGGCTGTGAAATGTAAGTTATTGTTTCCTTCCTCACCTGCTCCACCTTCCTTTGATGTTCTTGATTTTCAAAGAGAACTTTTCAAGCAATTTCTTCACCTGAGCAAGAAATTCTCTTTCAGAGGAATTTACTAAGAGTTTTTCTACTGATCTTAGTCATCGTCTCTCTCAATTGGAGAAGTGTACTCAGCACATACCCAATCACATGATCACCCCAGTTTTCAATCTTTCATCCTCAGATGAAGATTCTGGTTTTAGTGCGGGTTTTGTTACACCCTGTGATTCCTATATAGATTATGATCATCCCAATGAAACTAATTTTGTTCCTCGCTAATCTGAACCACACACTGCTACCATCTGACGAAGATCCAGAAGAAAATCCCGAGGAAGATCCAAACGAGGATTCCATTGACAAAGATGATTAATCATGTTTCATCTTTGTGTAAACCTTTATATGTGGAACTGAAATTTAATCAACTAAATATTTAGACTACATGCTAATATGATGGATTAGTATAATCACACTAATATAAACTAATAGGAACACACAACACTTACTTGCAAAGTTTGCCATAATGATCAGAAAGCAAGTAACGATATAATGCTGCTGAAACTAGGGTTTGCAGTAGTAAGTTTACTGTAGAAACTTATAGGGAATAAAGGATGTGTTCTTCTCTTCTCTGAGAATCGAATACGTCCTACAAACAATGGGGAATGTATATATTAAGCTAGTGTCCGAGAAGAAAGGCCATGCAGCAATTTTATCGCACAAAACCATAAGTAGAGTTTGTAACCTACTCATACTCTTAAGTTTATGCGGTAATGACTTCCCTTTTAAGTGTTTTATCATGATTAAAATACATATTACAAGTTCATTAGGTTTTCATAACATATACAATAACATGGTTTTGTTACAACTCACATTATCAAAAAATCTTACATTCTCCCACATGAGTGTAACTAAAACCATATGCAAATTATGTTAAGAAAACATGGTGATCACTGATTTATATACACGAATTTCATAATAACTTTGACATCCAATTACCAACTTATCAATTGAACTCAAGAAAACAGTATACAATTATTGCATAACTACTCTAGAATTACAAACTAATCGAAGTTAGCACTGATGTAGTAAATCAGGGAACTTTAGTAGAGAGCTTCAATGGTACCAGCTATCCTCCCACACATGATTGGTCTCCTTTAATAAATTTATGTATCCTTTAGTAGTTCTGCATTACGAAATATTTCATAAGTATCATGAAACAACAAAATATGCATATTGTAAGAGATGTTTGCAGCTATACTAAACGCAATTACTTCATAATTATGAATTCATCATTATGAGTAAAATACCATACCTTACTCCCACATTTAAACATGATCAAGGCATGCTTGTAAACCCATGCTCATGACATGTCTTTGAAAAGCTATAACATGTAGAACCTTTGTTAAAGGGTCTGCAATCATGCTGTACGTGCCAAGATGCTCTATCTCGATCACTTTCTCCCTTACTTCATCTTGTACCTTCAAATATCTGATATCCATTAACCTTGAAGTCTCTGATCTCCTGTTATTCTTGGCAAAAAAGCTTCAAAGGTTTTTCAATCATTTTCACAACTTGCATTTCATGAATTATGTTTCTCAACCAGTTACTTTGTTTTATTGCTTCAAAACAACCAATGTATTCTGATTCCATTGTTGAGATAGCTCGTGTCATGAGTTGCACCTCCACACATAATAAATACATAACTACTAGTTGACATTCTGTCATCCACGCAACCTCCTAAATCAACATTAGTGTAACACACCACTTCCAAACTCTCTACATGACGAAACTTAGCACATATTCTTGAGTTTTCTTCAAATATTTCAGGACTTTCTTACCTGCATTCCAGCGCTCCACACCAGGATTCGATTGAAACCTTCCAAGTACGCTTAATGCAAAAGTCAAATCTAGCCTAGTGCATACCTGTGCATACATTACACTACCTACAAATGAGGCATAAGGTTTGTTCTTGATGTTTTCCACTTCAAAGTCTGTCACTAGACACTGAGCCAAAGAAAGTTTATCACCCTTGGCTATAAGGACATCTTCATTACTACAATTGGACATGTTGAACCTCTTAAGTACTTTGTCAATGTAGTTCTTCTATGAAAGACCTATGGTGCCTTTCAATCGATTTCTCACAATTTCAATCTCTAAAATAAAGTGTGCCTCACCTAAAACCTTCATGTCAAAATTGGTTGAAAGCATGCTCGTTGTTTCAGTAAGAAGTTGAACACTGGAACTTGCTAAGAGTATGTCATCAACATACAATACCATGAAGATGAACCCTGATCTTAATGTCTTCAAATAAATGCAGTTGTCAATTTTGTTCTCACTGAAACTAAATGAAGTTACCACTTGATCAAACTTCTTGTACCATTGCCTAGAAGCTTGTTTAAGTCAATATATAGACTTATTAAGCTTGCATACAAAACCTTCATTTCCCTTTTCAACGAATCCTTAGGGTTGTTTCATGTAAATTGTTTCATCAAGACTGTCATTTAAGAAAGTAGTCTTCACATCCATTTGATGCAGCTCAAGGTTGAAATGAGTTGTGAAGGCAATGATGATCCTGAAGGAATCCTTGGTTGAAACTGGAGAAAAAGTCTCTGTGTAATCCAACCCTTCTTTCTTTGTAAACCCCTTAGCTACTAATCGAGCCTTGTGCTATTCAATGTTGCCCTTGATGTCTTTCTTAGTCTCGAACACCCACTTATTCCCAATTGGTTTCATGTCCATAGTTCCCTCAATCAAACTCCAAACACCATTTTGTGCCATCGAGTTCAATTCTTCTTCCATTACGACATACCATAATGTAGCATATGGACTGTACATAGCTTCAATAAAAGTTGTAGGGTCATCACAATCACCTATATCATACTCCACTTCATTGAGGTAAGTCACATAATCACTGGATAATGCAGGTTTTCTTGTTCTCTGTGATTTTTCTCAATTCAGTGGTTGAAGGTACAATTTATGTAGGATTGGAAGAGCCTGCATCATTTTGGTTTGAAGTGTGCTGTTGGGATGTTGAAGTCTCAACAACAGGGACAAGTGTAGTGGTCTACAATGGTAGTGGTGGATCCATATGCTGAGCACTTGGTTCTTGAGATTGCTAAGAAAATGAAGTGTTGGAAGGAATAGTTATTGGCAAAACCAAAGATACCGCATCATTATTATTTGATTGCTCCATTTCTTCAAAGGTATAGTTTTCCTTGAGCGAGAAATATATGAACCAGAATCTTCCACAAACTTTGCATTATTGGTTTCAACCAATCTTGTGTGAGAATGTGGGCAATAAAACCTAAAACCCTTGGATTTCTTAGGATAGCCTACAAAATAACAACTTGTAGTTCTGAGATCTAACTTTTTCTCCATTGGATTATATAATCGTGCTTCACATTGGCATCCCCAACTCTATAAGTGTGCAAGACTTGGTCTTCTACCTGTCTATACTTCAAAAGGTGTTGATTCAACTGCTTTACTTGGCACCCTATTGGGAATATAATTTGCAGTCTTAATGGCTTCTCCCCATAAGAATTCTGGAAGTTGTGATTGTGAAAGCATGCTTATGACCATGTCTTTAAGAGTGTGATTCCTTCTTTCTACAACACTCCCCCATACTTAGCTTTTGCTAGTCGTCGAGCAAAACAAAACAAACAAAACAAAACCTAGACCTTCCAACAATTGCCTCAGGGATTTCCAATGGAACATGACATGTTAAAAATCATTACTTACACAGATTTTGGCCGTCCCTACCATCAAGCTCATACTTAATCACAGTCGCCACTCACTAGCTCGCATTTAATCAATTAAAACAACATTTTCAATGTAGTAACATGCCTTAGAGAATCCCTCAATTCCTTACCAGATATACTCTCTATTTTCACACAAATTTTCTAACTACACTCCCTACTCTAGGTATATGTGAGAAGATTGATGTAAACATGTAAACTAGCACTCACATATGTTTATAACAAAGAAGGCACTTTCTGGAATTATTAATGCACATATGTATATGATCTCATGAACGGAATGCTACTACTTAAAAGCGAGAACCAAGGATACCATATGCTCGTACCAATCTCAAACTCCACATATTGAACACACAACACTCAAGATTGAAGTCTAAGGATTGAAACAGGGCTAAGGTCTTGGCTAACAAAGAAAGGTTAAGGATAAACAAAAGTTCTTAAAGAAATAGTAAGCAAAGCAATGAAATCAACACTTAGAATGCAGAAACCAACTTTAAACACAAGGGAAGATTCATGCAACACTTAGGGTCAAATTCAAACTTTTGGACCCTTTCTTCAACAACCAACACTTGTGAGCTCATTCACACTTATTTCTCAACTCTTTTTCTTTCTTTCTTTTTCACAACTCTTTCTTCTTTTTTTTCTTTTTCACGTTTTTTTTTTTTTTTTTCCTTTTTCCCATGCCCTTTCTTTCTTTACTTGGCACCCAAACCACTAAAAACCTTCCCCCACACTTGTTTTTCTGCATAATGTCGATCAAAAGGAATTCCCTCTAAGTCATGCTTCACTATCCTTTAAGAATAAGGGTTTGGATAGTCCTATACTAGGCTAGGTAAGGATAATGTAAGCTAACAAATAAAATAAGCTAAATAAGGCTCAAAAGGGGTTAAACCTACAAAACATATGAAAAAAGGGGGTACGACTATTTCGCTTTGGTTCACTAAACAACTTCATCTTGTTTATGTGTTATGCAATTCAATGTCATGCTTTGAATGAAACAGGCATAAGTTGTAGTATTTGGATCTATAATGATGAAAACGCATTCTAAGTAGCAACCAAGCAAAGAAATAATGAGATCATGGAACGACTTTAGAAAACAAGAATATCATAGATTATTAACTCTCTAAACAAAGAATAGGCTCAAGTCTCTCAGGGTTGTAGCGTTAGTTTGAGTTTCTTCCTTCAAGCATGTTACAAAAATTGATTTTTTTTCTTTTGTGATTACATGTGAATTCGTAAATGACAACTATGACCAAGCATAAACCAAAGAGCATATGAAACTTCCATCCACGTTTGTAACTTTCTTTAACAGTCATGCAATTAAAAACTGAATCATCATCATTGTGTTGGAAGGTACCCTAAGACACAAACAAAAACACAAAAACAACTCTTTTTGGCTCTTTCAAAACTATTTTCGAATTTTTTTTCAAAATTTTCGTATTTTCAGTTATAGGACACATTAAAACACTTCAAAACACAATAAAACACTTAAAAACAGTGAGTAACAACTTTAGAAGTGATAGGTGATAAAAACCCACGAAATTCAATGAAAAACACTTTGTTTACCCCTCATACTTAAACCAAACATTGTCCTCAATGTTTCAAACATAGACTCACACACAAGCAATCAAACAACACAACTAACAAACATGACAATTATGGCAAAGTAAAAGCAATAAAGAGTAGGGTTTAGAAACGCAAATCTGGTTGTGGAGTCGGAGAGTCCTAGGTCTTCTTTATTTGAACGCATGGGTTGCCTCCCAAGAAGTGCTTACTTTAACATCTTCCAGCCGGACGATACCTCCTTTTAAGCTCCCCTAGGGTCAACGGCATGGAATTGATCTTTGAATGGAAGGTGATACTTGAAATGATCTGGCAATGGTTTAAATTCTAGAGTGGGTGCCTGAATCATTAACATCATGTTAGTAGAAAACGAAATTGAAATTCGAAGAGGTGGCTTACCTGTATGCTCCGACAAGAACTCAAGGACAAACACCACTTCGAAAGTTGTAGGACTAGAAAATTCAGCCAGATTTGGTGTTTTGAGAGTTGTGACTTGTCCCGTGTCATAAAATCCAACTTCTTTGGGAATTGTTATCTCAAGTATATCCTCTTTGATGAATTCTAGACATTCCTCAGCCACTTCTTATTCTTGATTGATTGGAAAGGTTTCGAAGATGCCTTTCTCACCCTCTTCTTCCTTGGATTACATGATCCTGCAAGGAATAGGGACATTTGGTGGAGCGGGGTCAAGACGAACTGAATTTGGGCTTACCTTGGTTGTAGTCGACGGTATAGAGAGTATATGGGGCTGCGGCAAAGGTGTTGGGGCTAGGATAGGCTGCGACAAGAGTGGTTATTCCCTTGTCGTGGCCTTGTTATTCTCCTCTTCTTCAAACAACAGTTGTTCATCCATGTTTTGGACTGGTTTGGACGTCTTGGGTTCATCTCCAACCTCCATGCCACTTTCCAAGGTGATAGCTTCAGCAATTTCAATAGTTAAGTCGGAGAGTTCACTTTGTTCTTGCATTTGCCTCATGAATTCCGCGATCTCTCCCATTTGATTCTTCAATTTGCTCATCACTTAGTCTTGATTTTGTAATTCCTGCGTCAAAGAAGTTAGTACATCAAGAATTTGAGCACAATCTATTGACGAACCTGAATTCGGTTGGAATTATTGTGGGGCAGGCTGTGGTGGCTGCATAGGTGTTGTATAGAACTCCTCATATGGCTGCCAATATTCTCCTTGTTGAGCCTCTTTGGCTTGATTTTGTGAGCCCTGCGCCAAAGAAATTAATTCATCAAGAATTTGATCACAATATATTGATGAACCTGAGTTTGGTTAGGCATATTGTATATGAGGTTGTGGTGGTTGCGCAAGTCTTGAATAGAACTCCTCATGTGGCTGCCAATATCCTTCATGTGGAATTTGTTGAGATTCCAACCGCATAGAGTTTGAATGATCACTCAAATCTGAATTGTACATGTTGGAAAACAAATTGTTCCCTAATTGATTATGATCTTGATAACCCCAGGTATTAACATTATCCCAACCTCTTTGTGGACGTTAATTTGCTTGATATTCTTGCCTATAAGAAGCACCAAATGTAGGGACACTTTGCCTTGTGGTCCTTTCGACATATTGCGACAACTGAGAAGTAAGATTCGCCATTTGAGCAATTGCCATGTCTTGCTTCTCTAGTACCTAAAACAAAACCAAACAAAACAAAATCAGAAATCAAAATAAAAGACACTTCACCTAAACTAAAAGACACAATCAGAAACAAAGCGGGATTAGCAATTTTGCTAATCCCCGGCAACGGCGCCAAAAATTTGATGTGATATAAATTAAGCACACAAATTAAACCCTCTTGTTGAGAATTGTAGTAAAGATGCAAGTAGGGATCGTTCTAGGCTGGGGATTAGGAGGGCTTGCTAATCTACTAAAAACTGACTCAAAAACACAAAAGGAAACTTAAAAATAGAAAGCTAGACTCTAAGACACTTAACTAGACTTCTATGACTCAAAACAAGCTAAACAAACACAAAATTGCACTAAACAATCAAACAGATTCAAAACAGACACTAGGACTTACTTTGGACGAAAATTGAATTGATTTTTTACTCAAAACAGTCAAAGACACAAGATTGGATAGATTCTAACGTAAAGGAAACAGCAAAAATAAAGGGATTGGGTTTTCTGACTAAATTAAGCTAAAACAAATAGAAATTAAAGACTAGACAGATTTGCACGAAATTGGTTGTGTTGGATGGATGATGGGATAGCTAGAGGGGCCTTCTCCATACATGACATATATGCACATGAATTGATTTCCAGTTACTTTTTCATTGAACCATGAATGACAATGCCCCAGATTAACCGTGTCATCACAAATTAACCCTCAGATTTTCCTAAGTTCATTGAATTAGACGGACAACGCATTGGAAACCAAATTATTCTTTAATAGTTCCCTGCATGAGTAGCATAATAGAGATACAATCAAAGATCATTAAGCTTTGTGAAAATCATAAGCATTGACAAGGCATTTGTAACTATGACATCATGATACTCCTGCCAGGAATTTAACTTAACGTGATCGTGACCAGCAACCTTCACTACTTGCGAATATAAGTTCGTAACGATTATGTGAAACTCTCTTATATTCTAGCATCAAATTCATGCATGCAAACTAAGTAGGCCTCCTTAATCAACATACAAAAATAAGTTCTGAATCAAACAGTTAAGTAAATTGCATTCACAATTTATGAAGTCACAACTGAAAGTAATCAATTCATATTACAAATATGTTCATGGCTTTCAATTCTCCTCTAGCTAAAAGGAGTTTAGCTCCTCATGTTCGCAAAACAAAGATAATTAAACTTAAACATTGAAAACAAAGAATAGAATACACCTAGAAACGCTCCAACAATCCAACGTCTTGAATGGCAAGCACATTCAAGGGTCATCCTTCTTCTTCTTTGCTGCAGCACAAGAGTTGTGATGATGGATGAGTGGTGAATTGTGGTGGTGGATGGATGTAGGTGAGTTATGGTGAAGGGTGGATCATGAATGGTGGGGCAGGAACATATATTTATAGGCTAGGGAGAGGACCACGACCTAATTAAATTTGAAGAAGGATTTGTACACCAAATCCTCAAGGAAAAAGGGTAATTAAATTCAAAATCCAAGGGGAAAAGGAAAGGTAAGGTTAGACAGGGAAAAGAGGAAAAGGAAAGTCTTGCAAGGCAAAGAAAAGTTGTTTTCTAGAAGGAATAGGTGCGGCACCCTTTAGGATTGGGATTAGGCCTTCTAGAAACATTTATTTAGGTGTCCTAAAATAATTAGAGATCCTTCTTTCAGCTAGAAATAAAGTAATATAGGATCAGGACAAAATCAGGAAACTTAGCTAACATTCATTCTTTCTTGCTGATTCCTTATCTTCCTTTTTCTTGAATTAATTTCTCCAAATTTGTAGCACATTCCTAGACTCTTTTGGTCTTCAAATTCGTCCATCCACCTTGCTCCGTGCATGTGCTATCCATTCCAAGCCCAAAACTGCTCCAAAATGCACCAAAATGCACATTCTTGCCACTTTAGCCCTTTCGACCTACAAACACACGAAAATAGCTTAAAATACTAAAACAACTAGGAACTAACAACATAAATGCAAGAAAACAAGCTAACTAAGTCACATAAATATGCTACTATCAAACACCATTTTGAGATGGTGCTCCTGGTGTAGTATACTGTGCTACAATCCCCTCTTGCTGCAAGAATAAAGCAAATGGCCCTTATTGTTGTCCCATTTCTATATACCTTCCAAAAGACTCACCTCCGATATCTAATCTTACTACTTTAATTTGTTTCCCTAGTTGTTTTTCAACTTCTAGTTTATAAATTTTATAACAATTGAGCACTTGAGATTTTTCAGAGATCAAATACAAATAAGTGTACCTAGAGTAGTCATCTATAAAGAGGACAAAGTAACAATTGCCACAAATCGTCCTTGTTGGAAATGGACCACAAACGTTAGTATGAATGATTTCTAATAGACTTTGACTTCGAGTGGAACTAGTCTTCTAAACTGATGCAGTAGTTTTTCCTTTAAAACAGTCAATGTAAGTTTCAAAATCATCAAAATTTAAATTATGCAGTATTCCCATTTTCATTAATCTCAGCATTCTTTCCTTTGAGATGTGTACTAATCTTCGATGTCATAACATGGAAGAATCATTATTAATGACTAATCTCTTAGGAGCTAATGTTTCCACATTGAGACATTCATGAAAATAAGAACATTGCAACTACCAAAGATCTCCATTGAGTGATGCATAACCAAGCAAATTGTCATAGTAATTTTTGAAATAAAAAATACAATTGTCATCACCAATGAAAGAAAAACCATCCCTTACAAGCTTTGAAGCTGAAAGTAAGTTCCTTCCATGGAAGGTACATAAAGGACATTATTCAACACTAAAACATAACCAGAAGAAAGTTTTAACATGACTTGACCAAGTAACTCAACAGTGACTTTGTTTCCATTTCCAACATAGACATTGTAATGTTCCCTACTTTGGTTCTTCAGGCTTTGAAATCCCTGCAATGAGTTAGTGATAGGCACAGAACAACCAGTGTCAAACCACCATCAGTGTTGAGGAACAAAAACCGTGTTTGATTCTACTGTAACAAAGACATTTATGACTGCAATACCTTTCTTAATAAGCCAAGCTTTAAATCCAGCACAATCCTTTCTCAAATGCTCAATGGAACCACAGAAATGACACTTTTTAAGATTAATTTTATTAAATCTAAGACCAGTGCTAGTGGAGGCAAGATCAGACTTAACAAGTATAGTAGAATTGGAAGCATGTTTCTTGGAACCAAGATAAGGAGAGCCTGACTTAGTTGCAGCTTTGCCAATCTTGAGTGTTGCAGGTTTGCTTGTTCCAAAAACTTTCCCCTTTCCTTTCCCATACTGCACCAGAGTCACAGTTTCATGCTTACTCTTCTTCATTCTCTCCTCCTCTTGACAGCTAATGGAGATCAACTCATTGATATCCCATGTTTCTTTTTGAGTATTATAACTCATTTTGATATGTTCATAATCATTGGGCAGAGAGTACAAGGCCAAATGAACAAGTAATTGATCTGCAATGCCTACATCCATTGCATTGAGCTTGTTAGACAAATTGACAAGCTTAACCAGATGCTCTCAAATGCTCCCCACACCATCAAACTTGGCATTAGTCAAGTCTAAGAGACATACCTCAGTTTCAGCCTTATCAGATCTGTTATACTTTTCTTCAATCTTGGCCATATATTGCTTTGCCAAGTCACAATTTTGAATGCCACCTCTGATGTGCTCTTCCATGGAATTTTTCATGATTAACAAGGACATCTAATTAGCCCTTTCCCACTTGGAAAAAATTTCTTTCTCACAATTGTACTAGAGTCTGTTAACGCAGGTGACTGAGTTTGAGTGAATGTAATGCTAAATTCCAGCATACCAAGATGCATTTCAATCTATTGCTTCCATGTCTTAAAGTTGTTGCCATTTAACTTCTCAATGTTCATAAGATTGAGCATGTTAAAACCTGCCATTAGGGTATGTAAAGATTCATTAATTTGACTAATGAATGAAAACTGAAGTTCAATGTCACTCAAAAACTATGGATCCAATCACACTTTTGAGCAAGAGATTGTCCATATAATCAAAAGTATGAATCTTATACATTTTGCATAGCCAAGTATAAACACCAAAGTACATATAAAGTAATGTCTTTAGACAAGAATAAGCATATATATGTCTCTGGTTCCATAACTCATTATACATCAACTTATAGCTAATCCCAGTAAATAGTTTCTTTGGAAAATACTTTACTTGTTAGTGCCTATAAATTGCTTACTGTTCGTCTTTATTGAAACGCATGAAATCAAAACAGTAATCTTACCATTTTGGTGATCTCTACTAAATATTTCATGAAATCGTAGAACAATACCATTATATCTCTTAATAATATGACAATGTGTTGCCATAAAAATGCGCAGCAAGTATGATTATATATTTGATAGTCATGAAAGTCGCAAAATAAATAAAAAATTGAACACAGCATGATCGAAATGTGTTCATATCACAAACATAACTTAAACCAGAAGATATCATCAAATTATGCAGCGGAAAACAATTGAAGAAGTATACATATGATCATAAATGAGTCCAAATTAAAGTTGACTGGCTCTGATACCACATGTAAACCTTTATATGTGGAACTGAAATTTAATCAACTAAATATTTGGACTACATGCCAATATGATGGATTAGTATAATCACACTAATATAAACTAATAATAACACGCAACACTTACTTGCAGAGTTTGCCATTATGATCAAAAAGCAAGCAACGATATAATGCTGATAAAACTAGGGTTTGCAGTAATGAGTTTACTGTTGAAACTTATGGGGAAAAAAGGCTGTGTTCTTCTCTTCCCTGAGACTCGAATACGTTCTACAAACGATGGGGAATATATATATATATTGAACTGGTGTCCGAGAAGAGAAACCATGCAACAGTTTTATCGCACAAAACCATAATTGTTCCATCCATTTTGGGTGTAGTTATGTCACGATGAGTAGAGTTTGTAGCCTATTTATCCTCTTGAGTGTATGCGGTAGTGACTTCCCCTTTAAGTGTTTTATCATGATTAAAACACATATTAGAAGTGCATGAATAATATAAGTCCATTAGGTCTTCATAACATATACAATAACATGATTTTATTACAACCCACATTATCGAAAAATCTTACACTTTGGCCTTCCCTGAGACAAAAAGGGAGAGAAGTTTTAGTTAGGAGAAGTTTTTGTTAAGGGGAGTTTTAGTTAGGCTATTCTAGTTAGGATTTTTACAGGGCATTTTGGTTGATTGCCATTATTCTATGGATCTTATTTTATGAATAAAGCCTATCTTTCTATTCTTCTATTTTTTGTACATCACAGGCATTTTGTTTGAATGTGTGCAAACTACATGCTCAATGTTATATGGTTTTTATATTATTATTCGAGTTTGTAATTCTGTGAATGAGGGTTTTGTCTAGGAAATGCCAAAGGGGGAGATTATTAGTGCAAAATTGGCAATTTCTGACAAAATACCTAAGTTTGTAAAGGCTTAGATACATACATATTTTTTAATGTAATTACTTAAGTCTAAGTGTAGCTCTGTGCTTTCAATCACAAAGATGATATATAATCGAGACACTTACTCAAGTACGTTTGCATGCATACATCTCATGTAGTTTCTGGTTTACGAGAATGTCGTTTTGAAGTCGGTGTTTAAAAGAAAGTAAATTGATTTACCCAACTACATTCAACACATTTCTCATGTTTTGTATTTGGGAAAGGACTCACTTATCAAATGCTAAGCACCTCTTTTGTTGATGGAGTTTATCTTGTCGCATGTATTTAGATTAACTTTGAATTTTATCTGGTTGTAGAAAAGATTACCATGTTCTTATCTCATCATGATTATAACTTTGATTATTAGACTTATCAATCATGAGTCCTAGTATTACCGATCTGCTTTTAGATGTATTCCGCTCTGCATGCTTTATCAATTTATTTTCTATTTTCTAATGAGCTTGACTACATGCCTGTATATATAGGGGAAAATGATCCTTGCCGGATTCTTTTCATGTGGATCCTAGGGATTCCGTGATTGTGATCGTTCATCATACATCATACAGTCAATTTTCATTAAGTACTATTTATATTTAATTTTAAATTTTAAAATATTTTTTTACCGCACGATGTACGATGAACGGTCACGATCACATGATTATTAGAATCCCCAGGAATATGATCCGGTGAGGATCCTTTTTCATATATAGGCACTCTAATGCTTTCATTTTTTTGGCTGACGTGAGTTCTTTTGAAAGGCAGAAAACATTGCAGCCTTTTGTTTTAGAAAAATAAGAGAAAGGACCAGGATCCTCGCCGGATCTTTCCATAGGGATCCTAGGGATCCCGCAATCTTGTCCGTTTATTTTATATCGTGCGGTCAGTTTTCGTTAGGTACTATTTATATTTGAATTTTAAATCTTAAATTTTAAATAATTTTTTACCGCACGATATACGATGAACGGACAGGATTGTGTGATCCCTAGGATCCCTAGGAAATGGATCCGGAGAGGATCCTGGTTCTTTTTTCATTGCTATCAATGTTTTCATCAGATTGAAAAAGAAAGATCTTGCCATTGAATAGCTGTTTTGGATCTGCATGCAAATTAAATTCGTGGTCTCTGTTTCTTTACAGAAGAAAATGTTTAACTGACGACATGTTTTTTTAAAGAAAAAAATGTTCTTCTTGCTGCTTTTATTGTGCTTCAATTAGAAATCAATTATGAAAATGTGCCTTGTGATTTTCATAATTAGTTGACTTTCAAAAACCATTTCATTATCATATAGTATGCATGATTGTGTTAGTATCTTGCAAAGTTCGAGAAAACAGTGATTGACGGCCACATTACTGTTGTGCCACTTCCACTCGAAGGCAGAAGAGAGATCGAGTAGCGAAGCGCGAAGACAAAGCTGTCAACTAGTATGCATGTCCAGTTGATGAGTTAGTAAGTGTCTATGTATTCGTTCTTTCTTAGTGTTTCCTGGCTTGGTAGTTCAATGATTTTCCCAATGGTGAGTTTTATCCTAGATCATGTTAAATATTATTTTGTAGGATTTAATTTGCATAACTGTATAATTTAGACCATAATTTGAATTAGATTTTAAGTTGGAACCTATTCACCCCCTCTAGGTTAAACTAGTATCCATCCTAGAACTTTCATGAGTCATTGAGTGTTGACGTGTTAAACCACTTCACTAGATGGAAACTAGGCTAGGACTTCACCTTTGTGTCCCTATCCAAATGGTTAACTAAGTTTATTGTAAACTATATAGTAAACAACAACCACACCCTCTCCAAATCGTTTGATGTGTATAACACAGTTGAAATAAGTTTCTAGAGAGACAGTGGGAGTTTAGGGACCATAACTATTATAGTCATAGGAGAAGTTAAATGACGAAGGCAATCCAAGGGAACATACTTTCTTTATGAAAGGATGGACATTGGAAGGGGTATTTGCAAGCATCGTCTTGCAAGTGTCGAGAACACACCTTTTGAAGGTGTGGTAAATTGTTCTTGAAATAATTCAAAATAGTTGGTTCTTCTACTTGAATGTTTGATTCTGTAGTAGAAGATTAATGACAAAAGAGAAAGTACTTCACATTTGGAATGTCAATAAAGACATAGATCTCTGTGAAAGCAGTTAGAACTTACTTCCTCATATGAACTAACACGGAAATTGGAAATACGAAGATTGTCTTTACATTCCAATTGAATAAGGAATTTAATTCCCTCATAGTAATTGTAAAAGATAGATGGAATGTTTTGTTTGACAAAACATTGTTCTTTATTAACGAATAATTGGATTATTGTAATCCGATTAATTGTCTTGACATAGTAGAGATGATGTGGTAGTGTTCACTGTTTAGAATATAATGATGCATAAAACCCAAAAGGTTACAAGCTAGTGACTAACCGTACTAAGTTGTGACACCTTAAAAACATAAATTACGAGTCAGCCTTTTGGATCGTTAGATCCGGATCCAACTTCTTGTTAAACTTGTATAAAGGTGAAATGTTCGAATCTTTATTCTTTTGGAAAGAAGGAAGAGTCACAAAGTTGTTGAGGTTAATTCACTCAGATGTTAGTGGAATATGTCCACTAAATCATACTACTCATGTTGTGTGACATCACTCTCGGTTGGACTATCATGTATTTTGAATGAACACAAGTCCGAATACTTTGCAAAATGTTTCAAAGACTTCAAGAATGTAAGTTGATGACTAAGACGTCTAAAGTATTTCTCTCCTTGGACTTGATCAAAGGAAAATGAACACTTTAGAAGAGTTTCCTTGAAAGGTATCAAGGAAAGTAGTATCATAATATAATGGATGTCTCCTTTAGGAGAAGAACAAACTCTAATTAGATGTAGTTCATTACATATTATCAAATTACCAATATATAGGATATACATTTCTAAGATAATATGATTGTCAATTAGAATGTCTTCCAAAATGTTTCACAACTCCATAGGATGTAGTTGAAAAGAAAGACGAGTCTTAATCAAGTTAAGATTTGTGGTTGTCATGCATATGTCAATTGACTTGATGCATGTGTGCTAATAAGTAATGTTTGTTTGAGCACAATCTTGTGGGATATCTTTAAGTTAACCTTAGGATATCACTTCTATAGACCAACTAACAAAGGTTGTTCGTTGGGTAGTTCATTATAATCCCACAGACAAGATTGTGCCTAAGATAGAGCAAATGAATGAGAGATAAAACTCAAGGAATGAGTTCTTTGATAGACAAGATGCTGCTCAACAAACTTAACAACCTAGTTCCTACACCACAAGCTTCAAGATAGTCGAGAAGGATCTATAAATCGACTCAGTTGAATGGATTGAACCTTACGACTGGATCATAGTGTTACACCTCTTAAATCAAAATAATTAGACTGAAGATTCTTATGAATACATTGAGTGTATGTATGACACATACTCAAGGAATGGTAAAATACCATTTGACCCGAAATAATGAAACCTTCAAAGCTAATTGGTAGCTTAAGGTGACTACAATCAAAGAGATTAGTTGACTTGGAAGAAACCATCTTTGACATAGTCTTGGTTTCAATTAATTCAAAAATTGCTTGCAACAACTAAACAGTGGTTCAACATTTGGACATAATACGGGTTTCCAAAACCATTATCAAGATAGCCTTGATGATATATGTCTAAGACTAGGAATTTAAGATGTATAAGTTGTAGAGGTCCATCCACCATGAATCTAAGAAAGTAAGTGGGAGCTATATACGTCTTATGAGAAAAGATTAAATCGTTTGATTTCTCATAAAGATGTGAATGAATCTTTTGTTTACTAGTGTTACAAAAGATTAGTGAGAGTTAATCATATTCCTAAATTTGAACATATATATACGATATATTAAATTTTGGAAATGAAAACAGGATTCTTCTTCGTTTAAGTTATGACTAAGCATTCTATAATGATGGGATGTATATAGGAGACATGGTCTATATACTTGGGATGAAAATCTATAATGATAGATTTCACGATATAATTGGATTATCTCAATCCTATTGATAGACAAAAGATGCTATGAAGTTTCTCAAACGATAAACTTCAAATAGAAGGATAATTCTAGTGAGACTATGAAGTTCCTCTTCTTAAAGGGAATATGCCATTTGACTCCCAAAGAATCATAATGCGTAAGGAGAATCATGTATGCATGCGCATAAAGATGATTTACGTATTTCATATTGGATGAAAAACATTGATAGGAGTTGTACCTAGAACGGTACAAGACGATATTAGTGCAAGCCCATGAGTGCCAACTGTCAAGTGAGCCCTTATGTATTTGAGAAATACTAAAGGATAGGTTATGATGAATCGATATTATACGATATATTTTACCCTACTCTTAGTATTAATTAATTGGTTATTTTGGTGAGATTTTGATACTTTGAATTACATTTCTAATGTAGCACATTCGACTTCCTCTTAAGCATAAAGTAATCAAATGGATGAATTTTTGAGTGATTCTAATTGGAGGATGTTTGTGAGTCTTTCAAGTTGGTTGTATCAAAGTTTCAGATTTTTCTATTGAACCGTTTGACCGTGGCAATGAAATAATGGCCCAGCGAGCAGTTTTCCCAGATTGACATTTTTGGATATTTTGGGTATTTTGGAGGTCAAGATAGCATATTTTAAGGAAGATTCCTTTTGAGAATTTTTTGGGCATGACTTAAGCTTTCAAAATAGACCTTTTGGGACCACATTGGAGTTGATTTAGTTGATCAAAAGTCTAATTTTCTGAGAAGTCCAAATTTCAATTTAAATATGAAACCTTTTATTTGCTGTTTTATTAATTTATTTTGTTTCTTAGTTTTATTTTAGGACCTTTTCTAGGTAGGGTTTTATTTGTAGTAGTATAAATAAGGTTTTTTTACCCCTTAGGGCTTTGAAGGGAGGAACGCACTAATTTAGGGAGCCTTTGACGATTCAAGTTTATTTTCAAGGTGTTTTCTTTCCATGTTCTTAATAATATTTTATTTTATGATTGTTTGTAACTAGTTTCTTTTGCTAGGGCGAGGCCACAAGCCTTAGCAAGAATATATAATTTCTTTTCAATTTACTTATGATATTATGCATGCATGTTTGAATTATTAATCACCGTTTTAAACTATCTAATTGTCTTAGTGATTTGCGATCATTAGGATATTTAGAAAAGTAATTTGATGCAATTTTGGTCGGAAGGTACCTTGAAATTGGCGTTGGCTTCTTGTGGTTAATAATTGTAATTTCACTTAGGATGAACACCACGTCTTAAGGGTTGCATGGTTTTTCAAATGGTTTTCATAAAACTTAATAAGTCTTTCATGTTCATATTTGATCTGAACGTCCGGACGGGTTGCATGTTAGATATATGTTCTATTTTGAAGGTTCCAAGTAGGACATACTTTAGGAAAACCTAACCTTCAAAATTTGCATGGGTAATTCATAAGTAATTGAAAGAACTATGTAGGATTGTTAAGGTGACGGCAAAACCTTATAATGCCTCTTCAAATTGATTTTCTTTAAATTCTTTTCTTGTTAATTTATTTAAATTCGTTTTTAATATTTTAAATTCCAAAATCAATATTTTCCAAACTTTGTTTTAAATAATTAATTAAGAGTTGGTTTTAAATACAAATAGTTCATTCAATCCCTGTGGAAACGACCTTGCTTGAGCCGTTTATACTACAACTACCTTGTTCGTTGCAAGTATTTTTTAAGTATTTTTATCCCTACTTTTGCAGGTGGTAAAAATCCTATTAGATTATGAATCTAATATCGTATCCATCATTGGATATCCCTTAATTATGACTGAAGAGATAATTGGATATCTCTTTATTATGACTAAAGTGATATTTGGGTGGAAACACTGAAAGTAATAACTCTAGTTTGTGTTTGAGATATGCCCTGAAAGTCAATCTTTGGAAGAAACCTTTCAGGACAATGTCTGTATGTGTAGATAACTCTAATACAACAAAAGGGAAAAGTCAATCATTAATACTATCTCAATAAATGATATACGTCCAAAATAGTGAATCCATGGACAATGGATCGATGGAAGAAGTAATCTAATGATGTTAGACCGCAGAGTCCTTCTTCACATAACCATAATGTCCAAAAGGTTCTTGGTCATAGGATTTTCAGAGGGACACTGACTAACAATACATATACCACTACGTACTATGTCGCTTTCAAATGGGAAGGATGGAAAGTCTCAAGCCATTCGCGTAGTGACACTAAGACAAGTATGTAGGTGCTCATTAAGGGAATGAGTTCACTGAACACAATCAAACGAGAGTACTTGCACGGAGGTCTACTCACATGTCAAGCAAGTAACTATATTGGTTGGAATAATTTAAGTAATCCTTTGACCTGAGACATCATAGTTGTCTTGGGGATACGTTGCTGATCATTTGATAATGAGACGTGACCACATCTCATCTTGGATGTGTTCTATGCATTGTTAGGGTTAGTGATTTATTCTCAAAGGCATGTGAATGATCAAAAAGGTATCTCTAATCCTCATTATGAGAGGAAGAATACTCTTAGATATGATTCGGGAATCTTCGGTCGAAGTATCGAGCGTAATGATGGAAGGCGTTTCTATATGACTTAATTGAATCATATAACTTGGTATAATCACATTAGGGGTTTGACATTAAGTATCCATACCCTAGTAATGTGATTGTGAGTATTGTATTAGAGAATGATCAAATTACATTGTAATTCCAACTGAATAGGTTCTCCGACCAAATTCTACATTAGCTTGGGTAGCCATGATATATGGTTAGATGTCACTCATGGCTTGTGGGTTCTTCTAGATGATTAAATAAGTAGTCATCAAAGAAGAAGGAGAATTAAAAATAAGTTTTAATTCACTGAGTGATTGGATAAATACTAATCAATTGGATTGGTACCAATCACCTCACTGCCTCGCTAATTAGAACCTAAAACGATTGTACACTGATACACTCTTGTGGTGAGAAAACTAAAGGATGATGGAATTAATTAATTGGGTTAATTAAGTGCTATGATTAATTAGAAAGTCTAAAGAAATCGTAGAAGAGATGAAAGATTGTTTCGGGCTTAAAGAAAAGTTCGGATTCATTTGGGCCCATCAGGCCCAAACCTATTGGGCTTTTTATTCAAGCATAGGATGACTTGAAATGATAAAAACCCAAAGTCCAAACCTACACTAAGGGGCCGGCCAAAGATGAGGAAGGAAGATAGAGAAAGAGTTAATCAGTTGACTTACTTCTTTTACCTTTATAAAGAGAGTTGAATGAAAAAGTTTCATTAGGGCTTTTGTGTGTTCTTTTTCAACTAGAGAAAAACAAGTCTCTCTCTCTCCACACACACATAGCCCGCCACCAAGAGGGGAAATAGCTAATCATCTCTTCTCCTTCTGGTTATTCCAACATCCATCTCACTACACTAGTCGGTGTGGATCTTTAGAGGTCTTCTACTTTGGAGACTAGAGGAGAATCAAAGGACTTCCAAATCTATCAAGGTGGAGGAAACAAGGAGGGAGACTAGGCTCAAGGAGTTCCAAGAACAAAGACTTTGGAGGTGGTCCATCCTTGGTCTAAAGTCTAGATCAAGAGGTATAAAACTCAACCTTCACATTGATCATCAATATTTTGTTTGATGCATCATATATGAACCTATGCTTCTTGAAGGGGATTTGCATGACTATAGCTTTGATAATATGTGATAATATGCTTCCGTTGCTTATGTATATAAATTTAGAATTGTATATGCATGCTAGTGATGCAAAATATATAAGCACACAAATTAAACCCTCTTGTTGACAATTGTAGTATAGACGTAAGTAGGGATCGTTCTAGACCGGGGATTAGGAAGGATTGCTTAAACACTTGAAACTGACTCAAAAACACAAAAACAAACTTAAGAACACTTAACAAGACTCACAAGACTCAAAACAAACTTAAAAGACTCAAAACAGCTTAAAACAGCCAAATAGACTCAAAACAGACACTAAGAGTAAATTTGGACGAAAGTAGGTTTTGACTTGACTCAAAACACTTAAAAACACAAACTAAATCAGTTTCTAACTAATATGACTCAACAAAGTAAATGGGGATTGGGTTTTGACGAATTTGAAGACAAAACAAGTAAAGTAAAGAACTAATGAAATCTGCACGAATTTGGGTAAAACTATGGATGATGGGTTAGCTAGGAGGTTCTTCTCCGCACATGACATACTTGCAAACAAAACGATTTCCAGTTGCTTTTCAATAAACCATGAATTCTCCACGCCCCAGATTAACTGTGAATTGCACTAATTAACCCTCAGATTTTCCTAATTTTATTGAATTGGATGATTGCATACAACAACTCAAAGCATTCTCCACAAGTTCCCTACATGAATTGCATAATAGAGATACAAGCAAAGATCATCAAGTTTTCTGAAAATCATAAGCATTGACGAGGCACTTGTAACTATGAATTGCATGAAACTTATGCCAAGAATTTACTTAACGCGATTGTGACTAGCAACCTTCACTACTTATGAATATAAGTTTGTAACGATTAGGTGAAACTCTCTTATATCCTAGCATCAGATTTATGCATGAAAATTAAGCGTGCACTCTCAACCAACACACACAAATCAGTTTTAATTCAACAGATAAGTAAATTGAATTCACAACTTATGAATCAAAACTGGATGTAATCAAATCATATTGCAAGTATAACCATGGTTTCGAATTCCCCCCTAGCTAATAGGGGTTTAGTTCCTCATACTCACAAAACAAAGATTATTGAATTGAAACATTGAAAACAAAAGAAAGATTACACCAAAAACGTTCTAGCAATCCTAACTCGAATGGCAGGCACGTCCAAAAACGTGCACTCTCCTCCTTCCTCTTTGCTGCGGCACAAGGTTTGGTGGTAAGTCTTTGGGGTTATGAATGGTGTAGAAGGCTGGGTTTATGGCTCGGATAGGTGTATGGTGCGACAAGGATTGAATAAGGTCAGAAACTATGGAGAATGGTGAAGGATGGATGCGGCAGAGAGTGGTGGATGATTTCTGGCGTGAATGGATGAATGGGTGAGTGAATGATGTATTGTGGCTGCAAAATGGAAGTTTATTTAAAGGTTTCAGGAATTAAAACCCTAGGTTATTTAGGTAAACAAAAATTAAGTCAAAAGCTTCTAGAAAAAGGTAAACAAATCAGAAAACTAAAGGAAATTAGCTAAGAATTGCGGCAAGGCTTTAAAACAAATTAGGAATGTGTTTTAATACAAGGAAACAAGAAATAACCCTCTCCCTTGCACGGCAAGAAAGAGTAAAGGGTAAGGAGTTGTGGCTGGATGTTTAGGAAAGGGAAAGTGTCCTAAAACTAAAGGGAAAGGGGTCCCCTTGCATGGCAAGGGAAAGGGAGAATGGGAAAGGTGCGGCAAGGACTTTAATGGTGCAAGGAATGTGTAGTTTGTGTCCTAAAATGCATATGTGGCCTTCAAAGTTGCTGGAATTCAAGGACATTTAGGATTAGGAAAGGTCACACCAAAATAGGAAACCTTGGCTTAACTTTCCTACTTCAAGTAGGAATCCTTGTTTAAGTAGGAATCCTCATTCTTCTAGGAATCCATCTTCAATTAGGAATCCTTCGTTGATTAGGAATCCTTCGTTGATTAGGAATCCGTCTTTAATTAGGAATCCTTCTTTAATTAGGAATCCTTCTTCAATTAGGAATCCTAACATCTTCAAGTCTTCAATTTCGTCCATTCCTTTTGCTCCAAGCATGTGATAATCATTCCAAGCCCAATTTTGCTCAAAAAGGCTCCAAAATGCACCTTCTTGCATACTTTGCCCTTAGAATCTGAAAACACACGAAAATGACTTTAAACACTAAAATAACTAAGGAAACACAACATAAATGCACAAGAACAAGCCAATTAAGTCGCATAAATATGCTCCTATCAAATTTCCCCACACTTAGCTTTTGCTAGTCCTCGACCAAAACAAAACGAACTCAAGAAAACAAAACAAAACAAAACAACAAAACACAACCTAAACCTTCCAACGTTTGCCTCAGGGATTTCCAATGCACATGACATGTTAAAAATCATCATCCCCACAGATTTTAGTCATCTTCACACTTGAGCACATACTTAATCATAGTCACCACTTACTAGTTCATAATTAACCAATTAAAACTATGTTTTGAATGTAGTAACATGCCTTAGAGAATTCACTCAATTCCTTACAAGATACTCTCTATTTTCACACACATTTTCTGACTACACACCCTACACTAGTTATATGTGAGAAGATTGATGTAAACATGACAACGAACACTCACATATGTTATAACAAAGAAAGCAATTTCTGGAGTTAATAAGCATGTTTAGATATGATCTCATGAATGGAATGCTACTACATAGATGCGAGAACCAGTGACACCATATGCTCATACCATTTCCAAACTTCACATATTGAATCCCATAACACTCAAGATTGAAGTTTAAGGGTTGAACAGGGCTAAGGGAAATGGTTAAGAAAGAAAGGATATGGAAAACAATGGTTCTTAAAGCAATAGCAAGCAAAGTAAGGAAATTGACACTTAGAATTCAATTTTGAATGCAGAAATCACTTTAAACACAAAAGGGAAGAAATACACATTCTAGGGCCAGATTTGATGTTTTGAACCCTTCCTTCAACAATCAACACTTTAGAACTCTTTTTCTCATAATTTTCCACTATTTTTTTAGTTTTTTTTCATAACTTTTTCTTTTTCTTTTCTTTTCCCACGAAATTTCTTTTCTTTTCCCACGAAATTTCTTTTCTTTTCCCACGAAATTTCTTTTCTTTTCCCACGAAATTTCTTTTCTTTTCTACATGTGCCTTATTTCTTTTTCTTGGCACACACACACACACAAATCCATTCCCCCACACATGTTTTTCTGTAAGAAATCAATCAAAAGGAATTCTTTTTAAATCATGCTTCATTATGCTTTAACAACAAGGGTATGGATGGTCCTAATCTAGGCTAGGTAGGGATGACATGGTTCACAAAGAAAATAGGCTAAAAAAAGCTCAACGGGGTTTAAACCTACAAAACAAATGACAAAGGGGGTTCGGCTATTTGGCAGGTGGTTACTACACAACTTCATCTTGAATATGTGTTATGCAAATTAATAGCATGCTTTGAATGAAATAGGTATGAGTTCTAGTATTTGGAATTAAATGATGAAACGCCTTCTAAGTAGCAACCAAGCAAAGAATAATGAGATCATGCAACAACTTTAGAAAACAAGAATGCACAGATTGTCAACTCTCCAAAGAACGTTTTAAGCTCAAGTCTCATAGGGTTGTAGCGTTAATTTGAGTTCCTTCCTTCAAGCATGTTACAACAACTGAATTTTCCTTTATGATTACATGTGAATTCATAAATTATAACCGCAACCAAGCATAAACCGAAGAGTAAATCAAACTTTCATCCATGTTTATAACTCTAACAGTCATGCAATTAAAAATCAAATCCTCATCATTGTGTTGGAAGGTACCCTAAGACACAAACAAACAAAAGAAACTCTTATGGGGTTTTTCAAAACAATTTTTCAAATTTTTATGAGATTTTCGGATTTTAATTTCAAAACACACTAAAACACTCTAAAACAACTTCAAAACACTTAAAAACAGCAAGGAACAACTTTTGAAGTAATGGGTGATAAAATCCCACGAATTTCATGCAAAAACACTTGTTTACCCCCCCCCCCCAACACTTAAATTAAACACTGTCCTCAATGTTTTAAGCATAAACGCAGAAAACAAACAAACAACAAATGAACACACTCAATATGGCAGAAAAGAAACAACAACAAAGAGAAGGGTTTAGGAACGCAAATCTGGAAGTGGAGTGATGCCCTGGTCTTCCTTTGTTGAATGCATGGGTTGCCTCCCAAGAAGTGATTGCTTTAACGTCGTGCAGCTGGACGAAAACCTCATTCACTCCCCATTGGAGCCCACGGCATGCAGGGATAGTTCTTCCACCACATGCTCCTCAAACAGCTCGTGCATTGGGTCTATGAATGGTAAAGGATAGTGATCCTTCCAGATTGTGGCGTTGAACATCCTAAAATCAATGTAATCATGCCCACCAACTTGGATTCGACTGGGAATTTGCACCCTACAAGGTAACAACCTACTAGTTGAAATGGGAATCGAATCTGGAATAGGTGGCTTACCAATGCACTGCAATGAAGTGGCAGCACAATCAATAAATGCATGTGGGATGCTCTCGGCCAGCTTTGGAGGTTTGAGGGTTGTGGCCGTGTAATCCTTGTGCTTTACTCCAAGTCCCTCTTCGTTGGTGGGTTGAAATGCATCCTTCTTGAATGATACTGAATGTTCCTGCCCTTTATTTTTGATTTTATCAACGACAAAACAAGAACAAACACCATTAGTATTCTTAACAGATTCAGAAATATTAAAGTTGATCATATCACCACCAAATGCCATAGTTACTGCTCCCTTGGCCATGTCAATCTTGGTTTGAGCTGTTTTCATAAAAGGTCATCCAAGTAAAAGTGGCGATGGTGGAGAGTGGGCTGAGTCCTCCATGTCAAGTACATAGAAATCCGCCAGAAAAATCAGATGATCAACCTGCACCAAAACATCTTCCAAAACCCCTTTTGGATATGCGTTAGAACGATCGGCCAATTGAATAATCACACCATCATTTTTCAATTCGCCTAAGTTCATAGATGCAAAAATAGAATAAGGCATGACATTAATTGATGCACCTAAGTCTAACATGGCATATTCAAAACGAGTATTGCTAATAACACAAGGAATTGTAAAACTACCCGAATCTTTGCATTTAGGGGGCAATTTACGTTGCAAGATGGCTGAGACATTTTCACTCATATGCACCACTTCTTTCTCGTGAATTCGTTTCTTGGTTATGCAAAGCTTCTTCAAAAACTTAGCATACTTCGGAATTTGCTTTATTGCATCAAGAAGCGGAATATTGACTTGCACTTTCCTAAAGGTCTCTAGAACATCCTTTTCATTCTCTTCACTCTTAGCTTGTAAAAAACCTACGAGGGAAAGGCACATTTGATGGAATAACGTTAGAAGGAATCCAATTTCGACCTACCTTGGTTAAAGAGGACGGCAAAGAGTGCTTAGGAGGCTGCAGCAAGGGTGGTTCTACCCTTGCCGTGGGTTGTGCTTGCTCCTCCTCTTTAATCGGCAACTTCTCAACCTCATTGGAATGTGATTTGGAAGGTTGGGGATCAAATCCAACTTGTTTTCCATTTCGCAAACTCATGGCTTTGGCAGATTCGTATCCTCCCTTTGGGTTGACAACAGTCGAACTAGGCAACTTGCCTGGTTCTCGAAATTGTCCAACAAACTCTGCAATCTGCCCAATTTGCTTCTCCAATTGGTCCACCCTTTTTTCTTGGCTTTGCATTGCTTTGGTTTGATTTTCCTGCCCTTGAGACAAATTGGTGAGTAATTTAAGAAGTGTGTCATTATCCAAAGAAATACCTGAAGTGTTTTGGGCAGATTGTTTTGGGGCTTGTGTGGGTGCATATTGAATAGAAGCCCGGGAGTTGCTGCCTAAATCCTCCTTGTTGTTGGGGTTGTTGGGGCTCCCTCCACTTGAAATTTGGGTGGTCTCTCCAACCTGGATTGTAGGTATTAGAGTATGGATCGTTCCTCGGATAGTTTTGGCCTCCAAAACCCACTGCATTGGCAGATTCCCATCCACCATTCTCAATCAGTTGCGGGCACTTATCAGAGGAATGTCCTTGGATAGAACACATGGTGCAAACCTGATTTTCTTGTGGTTTTGACCCAATTACAACCTGAGACACAAGAGAGGTGAGATTAGCTAATTGTGATTGAATTTCAGAGATTGCACTTACCTCATTCACACATTGTTGCCGTGAGCCTTCTCTTTGTCCAACACCCTCATATTGTTGTGCATTATGTGCTCGGTTTGCAATTAGAGTCTTGGCAGCCACCGGCGTCATGTCACCCAACGCACCACCCGCTGAGGCATCTAACATTTGGCGTTCAATGGGAAGGAGTCCTTCGTAGAAGTATTGGATGAGCAGCTCCTCCTTCATTTGGTGTTGTGGACATGAAGCAACAAGAGTTTTAAAACGGTCATAATAAGTGGGAAATGATTCACCTTCATTTTGCTGAATGCCACTAATCCTTTTGCGTAGAAGAATGACTCGAGAAGTTGGGAAAAACTTCTCCAAGAATGCCCGTTTCATGCTCTCCCAAGATGTGATAGTTCCGGGGGCTAGTTCATACAACCAATCTTTAGCTTTGTCCATTAGAGAGAATGGAAAAGCCTTCATCTTCAAGATGCTGCCATCAACATTCATTGGGGTCATGCTCGAACAAACCATTTCGAACTCCTTCAAGTGCTTGTTTGGATCCTCCATGGACAGCCCATGGTACTTCGGAATGTGATGCAACAAACTTGACTTTAATTCGAACTCTTCTGTCTTCCCTTGGGCTGCCGTGGGGTACTGGATGCATAGGGGCATAGCATTGCCCACACCCGAGGCAGAAAGCTCTTTGATGGTTTGATTGTCCGCTGCCATCACTTGTATTTCCTCTACAACTTGTGTCGTGGGCTCCTCTTCCTCCTCAATTGGATGTTCTTCAAGCTCAGGTTCAGGGCTATGTGGATTACACTCTTGCTGATTCTTATTCTTTCTCAAAGTCCTCTCAAAATCGTCGTCAAAGTCCAAAATATTCTTATGAACAGGTTGACAACTTCGAGTCATAAACTAGTACCTAAAAACAGGAAACAGAACAAATTCAAAATCTTAAACAAATTACAAATAAACAAAAAGAAAAGATCCAAGGGATAAGCACATTTGCTAATCCCCGGCAACGGCGCCAAAAATTTGATGCAAAATATATAAGCACACAAATTAAACCCTCTTGTTGACAATTGTAGTATAGATGCAAGTAGGGATCGTTCTAGACCGGGGATTAGGAGGGATTGCTAAAACACTTGAAACTGACTCAAAAACACAAAAACAAACTTAAGAACACTTAACAAGACTCAAAACAAACTTAAAAGACTCAAAACAGCTTAAAACAGCCAAATAGACTCAAAACAGACACTAAGAGTAAATTTGGACGAAAATAGGTTTTGACTTGACTCAAAACACTTAAAAACACAAACTAAATCAGTTTCTAACTAATATGACTCAACAAAGTAAATGGGGATTGGGTTTTGACGAATTTGAAAACAAAACAAGTAAAGTAAAGAACTAATGAAATATGCACGAATTTGGGTAAAACTATGGATGATGGGCTAGCTAGGAAGTTCTTCTCCACACATGACATACTTGCAAACAAAACGATTTCCAGTTGCTTTTCAATAAACCATGAATTCTCAACGCCCCAGATTAACCGTGAATTGCACTAATTAACCCTCAGATTTTCCTAATTTTATTGAATTGGATGATTGCGTACAATAACTCAAAGCATTCTCCATAAGTTCCCTACATGAATTGCATAATAGAGATACAAGCAAAGATCATTAAGTTCTCTGAAAATCATAAGCATTGACGAGGCACTTGTAACTATGAATTGCATGAAACTTATGCCAAGAATTTACTTAACGCGATTGTGACTAGCAACCTTCACTACTTATGAATATAAGTTTGTAACGATTAGGTGAAACTCTCTTATATCCTAGCATCAGATTTATGCATGAAAATTAAGCGTGCACTCTCAACCAACACACACAAATCAGTTTTAATTCAACAGATAAGTAAATTGAATTCACAACTTATGAATCACAACTGGATGTAATCAAATCATATTGCAAGTATAACCATGGTTTCGAATTCCCCCCTAGCTAATAGGGGTTTAGTTCCTCATACTCACAAAACAAAGATTATTGAATTGAAACATTGAAAACAAAAGAAAGATTACACCTAAAACATTCCAGCAATCCTAACTCGAATGGCAGGCACGTCCAAGGGCTATCCTCCTTCCTCTTTGCTGCTGCACAAGGTTTGGTGGTGAGTTCTTGGGGTTATGAATGGTGTAGAAGGCTGGGTTTATGGCTAGGATAGGTGTATGGTGCGACAAGGGTTGAATAAGGTCAGAAACTATGGAGAATGGTGAAGGATGGATGCGGCAGAGGGTGGTGGATGATTTCTGGCATGAATGGATGAATAGGTGAGTGAATGATGTATTGTGGCTGCAAAAAGGAAGTTTATTTAAAGGTTTCAGGAATTAAAACCCTAGGTTATTTAGGTAAACAGAAATTAAGTCAAAAGCTTCTAGAAAAAGGTAAACAAATCAGAAAACTAAAGGAAATTAGCTAAGAATTGCAGCAAGGCTTTAAAACAAATTAGGAATGTGTTTTAATGCAAGGAAACAAGAAATAACCCTCTCCCTTGCACGGCAAGAAAGAGTAAAGGGTAAGGAGTTGCGGCTGGATGTTTAGGAAAGAGAAAGTGTCCTAAAGCTAAAGGGAAAGGGGTCCCCTTGCACGGCACGGGAAAGGGAGAATGGGAAAGGTGCGGCAAGGACTTTAATGGTGCAAGGAATGTGTAGTTTGTGTCCTAAAGTGCATATGAGGCCTTCAAAGTTGCTGGAATTCAGGGACATTTAGGACTAGGAAAGGTAACACCAAAATAGGAAACCTTGGCTTAACTTTCCTACTTCAAGTAGAAATCCTCATGTGAGTAGGAATCCTCATTCTTCTAGGAATCCATCTTCAATTAGGAATCCTTCGTTGATTAGGAATCCTTCGTTGATTAGGAATCCTTCTTTAATTAGGAATCCTTCTTCAATTAGGAATCCTAACATCTTCAAGTCTTCAATTTCGTCCATTCCTTTTGCTCCAAACATGTGATAATCATTCCAAGCCCAATTTTGCTCAAAAAGGCTCCAAAATGCACCTTCTTGCATACTTTGCCCTTAGAATTTGAAAACACACGAAAATAACTTTGAACACTAAAATAACTAAGGAAACACAACATAAATGCACAAGAACAAGCCAATTCAGTCGCATAAATATGCTCCTATCAAATTCCCCCACACTTAGCTTTTGCTAGTCCTCGAGCAAAACAAAACGAACTCAACAAAACAAAACGGAACAAAACAACAAAACACAACCTAAACCTTCCAATGTTTGCCTCAGGGATTTCCAACGCACATGAAACGTTAAAAATCATCATCCCCACAGATTTTAGTCATCTTCACACTTGAGCACATACTTAATCATAGTCACCACTTACTAGTTCATAATTAACCAATTAAAACTATGTTTTGAATGCAATAACATGCCATAGAGAATTCGCCCAATTCCTTACAAGATACTCTCTATTTTCACTCACATTTTCTGACTACAAACCCTACACTAGTTATATGTGAGAAGATTGATGTAAACATGAAAACGAACACTCACATATGTTATAACAAAGAAAGCAATTTCTGGAGTTAAGAAGCATGTTTAGATATGATCTCATGAATGGAATGCTACTACATAGATGCGAGAACCAGTGACACCATATGCTCATACCATTTCCAAACTCCACGTATTGAATCACATAACACTCAAGATTGAAGTTTAAGGGTTGAACAGGGCTAAGGGAAATGGTTAAGAAAGAAAGGATATGGAAAACAATGGTTCTTAAAGCAATAGCAAGCAAAGTAAGGAAATTGACACTTAGAATTCAATTTTGAATGCAGAAATCACTTTAAACACAAAAGGGAAGAAATACACATTCTAGGGCCAGATTTGATGTTTTGGACCCTTCCTTCAACAATCAACACTTTAGAACTCTTTTTCTCATAATTTTCCACTCTTTTTTTACATTTTTTCACAACTTTTTCTTTTTCTTTTCTTTTCCCACGAAATTTCTTTTCTTTTCTACCTGTGCCTTATTTCTTTTTCTTGGCACACACACACACACACAAATCCCTTCCCCCACACTTGTTTTTCTGCAAGAAGTCAATCAAAAGGAATTCTTTTTAAGTCATGCTTCACTATGCTTTAAGAACAAGGGTATGGATGGTCCTAATCTAGGCTAGGTAGGGATGATATGGTTCACAAAGAAAATAGGCTAAACAAAGCTCAACGGGGTTTAAACCTAAAAAACAAATGACAAAGGGGGTTCGGCTATTTAGCAGGTGGTTACTACACAACTTCATCTTGAATATGTGTTATGCAAATCAACAGCATGCTTTGAATGAAATAGATGAGTTCTAGTATTTGGAACTAAATGATGAAACGCCTTCTAAGTAGCAACCAAGCAAAGAATAATGAGATCATGCAACAACTTTAGAAAACAAGAATGCACAGATTATCAACTCTCCAAAGAACGTTTTAAGCTCAAGTTTCACAGGGTTGTAGCGTTAATTTGAGTTCCTTCCTTCAAGCATGTTACAAAAACTGATTTTTCCTTTATGATTACATGTGAATTCATAAATTATAACCACAACCAAGCATAAACCAAAGAGTAAATCAAACTTTCATCCATGTTTATAACTCTAACAGTCATGCAATTAAAAACCAAATCCTCATCATTGTGTTGGAAGGTACCCTAAGACAAACAAACAAAAACAACTCTTATGGGGTTTTTTGAAAACAATTTTTCAAATTTTTATGAGATTTTCGGATTTTAATTTCAAAACACTCCAAAACAATTTAAAAACACTTAAAAACAGCAAGGAACAACTTTTGAAGTAATGGGTGATAAAATCCCACGAATTTCATGCAAAAACACTTGTTTACCCCCCCCAACACTTAAATTAAACATTGTCCTCAATGTTTTAAGCATAAACGCAGAAAACAAACAAACAACAAATGAACACACTCAATATGGCAGAAAAGAAACAACAACAAAGAGAAGGGTTTAGGAATGCAAATCTGGAAGTGGAGTGATTCCTAAGTCTTCCTTTGTTGAATGCATAGGTTGCCTCCCAAGAAGCGCTTGCTTTAACGTCGTGCAGCCGGACGAAAACCTCATTCACTCCCCATTGGAGCCCATGGCATGCAGGGATAGTGCTTCCACCACATGCTCCTCAAACAGCTCGTGCATTGGGTCTATGAATGGTAAAGGATAGTGATCCTTCGGGATTGTGGCGTTGAACATCCTAAAATCAATGTAATCATGCCCACCAACTTGGATTCGACTGGGAATCTGCACCCTACAAGGTAACAACCTATTAGTTGAAATGGGAATCGAATCTGGAATAGGTGGCTTACCAATGCACTGCAATGAAGTGGCAACACAATCAACAAATGCATGTGGGATGCTCTCGGCCAGCTTTGGAGGTTTGAGGGTTGTGGCCGTGTAATCCTTGTGCTTCACTCCAAGTCCCTCTTCGTTGGTGGGTTGAAGTGCATCCTTCTTGAATGATACTGAATGTTCCTGAGTTCGTTTTGTTCAAGCGGTATCAGAGCCAAAGGTTTATATTTCATGTGTCCTTTTGGATTTTATGCATATGGGTTTTGATTTTATGTTTGACATATTATTTCTTCATTCTAGATATGTTTATCTTCTTTTTTTCAAGTGTTGAAAAATGTGTTTCAAAAGTTGAAAAGGATATGTATGCAAAAAGTGTTTTGGATGCATGATTGAAGAGTGAGTTTTGAACAAAATTTGGTGTTTTTTCTTCCATGGGGAGGGCACGATTTTGGGGAGTTTTTTTGGCGTGTGTTTGTGTTTCTTTTTGAGTCACACACACACACTTTTAAGCTAGAAAGCCAAGTCCTTGTCACTTTTGTTTTTTGGTTTGAAAAACCACCAAGAAAGCTAAAATCTTGAAATTGTTTTCATGGTTTTGTTCTTGGTGTTCATATTTTTATTCTTGTTGTTCTTCATTTAATTTTGGTTTTAGGAGTTATTCTTTGTTGACTATTGTTAAATTTGTTTTAAAAACCACCTTAGATTTACTCCATCCTAGACTTAACTAGGAGGCCATACCTAAAGCCATACCTAAAAGTACAACAACTACAAAAGGTGACAAGGAAAGGTCATCCCTTTAATTTTGACATAATGGGAGAAGTATGGTCTTCTCCCTCACCCAACATGCCTAGGCCAGCCACTCGCTTTCAAAGGGCCCCATGTAGGCTCTTTTGCAATTTGAAAAGTTGACTATACTTTCTGGTATTTGCAGTTTGACCCCTAACTTTCTATATTTGCATTTCGGCCCCACCTCTCTAGAGGACAAAATATTTTTATTTTTTAATTTTGTTTGTAGTTTAAACTCATCTTACAATTATGCTCTTTTGTACTAAATCTAATTGATTGTGTTGCATTCAAATTTAATTATGTAATGTGATTAAGTAGTTAGATAAATGGTTGACTATGGACTTGTGCCTTAAACGATAATTGAGCTACGAGTTAGGCCACTAAATTCAAATTGTTTGAACCTTGGGAATGTGTTTTAATTATCAATTCAATTGGACCACAACACGTTAGACGTTAATCTTTCTCTCCCTCTTAGTATATGTAATTTGTAGGAATTTGTACAAATCGGTTTGTAATTCTTATTACTTCTTTATCTCTTTCGATTAGTTGATTCCCTCTAGTACTAGACTAGAGTTTGTTTAACTATTGGTAAGGAGACATATTAAAAAGGGTTTTCATGAGATTAAAGATTTTTGGGTCCAAGGCCCTAATTAGCAATGAATGATTGTCTTTCGTTTCTAATGGCTCAATGGAACATGTTTTAATTGGATTGAAAGCACGTAATTAAAATGATACAATCTTCCCTAGATCTTATTCAACAATGTTGGCTCATTGTTGAATCAACCTAATAAGTCCATAGTCATCCAAAGAGCCTAACGTAATTATAAAGTCCAAATTCAAAAGAATGTAAAAACCATGGTAGTAGTAGTTACTTCCAATATTTGAAAAATTCGCTTTTGATATTGATTTGTTTTTCTCAAAACAAATAGTGGGAGTATCATACGCTACTAAACTAAAATGAACACAATTAGTAGTAATATATATCTCCAATATTTTGAAAATTGTTTTGTTATTGATTTGTTTTGCGAAAATGAATAGTGGAGATATCATATGCTACTAATTTCATTTACTTTGGACTAGTAGTTGTAATAGGACACAATTTATTATAATATGATTAAATAAATAAAATGATGTGACCTTAAAATCCCTCAACCAGCATCCAATATTAAGTTGAAAGCGGAGAGGTGCTTTGAACACTTCGTCGTGGACTTCCACCATGGTAGGCTCCAATCATTTATGACTCATACACCGGCTTCACCCTATCATGGAGGAGTTCAAAGTATGTGCTTATACTCAAGAGGAGTCTATTTCAACTTTTGATGTGGTGAAGGTAGGCAATGAGTATGGCCGACATCATATCATTGTGAGGTCATACTTGGACCCCTATCCGAGCCGGCATGGTGGGTCAAAACTTAACTAAGAGAAATGGTGCCAATATCATATCATTGTGAGGCATTATTCTCTAGAGGCCAACTAGGTGGTAAATCACAATAGGTTGTTGTGAATGGGTAGCTCTACCCTCTCATTATTATTTTTGCTAGCCAACATCATATCATTGTGAGGTGGGCTTGGTAATAGTGAGCCTCCCATAACCGGCTAGGAGCTTTCTTTGAAATCTCACGAATTCCATCTTGAGGGATATGGGATTTGCCAAAAATAGTGGGTGGTGTCATTCGATTTAAAGACCCGAATCGTTTAACTTAATCAACAATCAAACTAATTTATTTTATTGTTACGTATTTAGATATGGTTGGAAGCACACTATCAAAGCTACTCGACAAGTATTGCCTTGAGGGGCACAATTTCCCATCATGGTACTGTAATGTCAAGATTCTCCTAACCTTGAAGAAAATTGTTTACGTACTAGACAAGGCTCCACCTCACATACCTTTTGGCCCTGAGGCCACTGAGGATGAGCGTGCTATGTATGACAAGCACGTTGGAGATGATACACAAGCCAAGTATTATCTGTTGGCTTCCATGAATGAGGAGCTGCAGGGACAGCATGAGGGTATGGACAATGCATCTTCCGTCATACTCCATCTTACGGAGTTATATGGTGAAGGGACGCGTAACCGTCGCTTCAGCACTGTTAGTGAACTTGTGAAGACCAAAAGCTCCAGTGCATCAACATGTATTGAAGATGATTGGACTCATTGAACAGCTGGAGAACCTAGGTACTCCACTTGATGGGGAATTGGCCCAGGACTTCATCTTGGCTTCTCTTTCTAATTCGTTATGAACTACAACATGAACAGGATGGATAGCACTCTCTCTAAGTTACTAAACATGTTAGTAACCGCTGAGAAGACTATGAAGAAAGAGAACATTGTGGGGACTATAGCAGTAGCCTACAACAAGCCATCCACTTCTAAGGCCAAGCCAAAAGGCAAAGGCAAAGGAAATGAGAAGAAGCCATCCACTCCTAAGGCCCAAGGAGGAGTGAAGAAGAAGAAGGCAAATGAGCCCAACAGGATCTGCCACCACTGTGGAAAAGACGGGCATTGGAAGATGAATTGCAGGCTATACCTTGCATCTCTGAAGGACAAGCCACAAGGTATGGTTTATGTTCTCATCTTCAATTATAATTGTTAGATCTTCTAATCTTTATATTTGATGTAAAATGCTAATCACTTATGCAATTGTATGTGGGTGAAGGAGCCAAGTAGAAGATGGACGAGCAAAGAAAGGATAGAGTGAAGAGTTCAGCCCATATTTTTTCGCTAACTACTTAGGAAGTTTGTTAGGCACTTAAAGACAGTCTTTAAACTTTCTTATTTTGCTAAGAACTTGTTATGTGGCTTCATATGATGGAAGACCCACTTTTGGTACCTATATGAAGGTATATAATTAGTCTCTAATGTAAGAGCTAATTCTTTTGTATTAAACATTATGAATGTTTAACTTATCATATCAATGTAATGTGATGAATGCCTTCTACTATAATTGTTCCTCAAAGTAGTGTTATGAATTGAATATTGTCTTGTTGTATTCTAGTTGAGATACAAGAAATGTATCACTTATATAATGCGATATCCAAACTTTGGATCCATCAATTAAGGATATATCTCACATGTTGGCCATAGATGGATACAATGAATCTTTAGATTTGGTTCCAATTGCCTACATATGAGTTCTATATGAACTGAGAAAGTCTAGAGATTCCTTTCTTGAACAAAAGGAAGATCACATTATAATGAAGTGAATAATACATAAGAAAAATGTTTCTTATATATGGTTATCACTTACTTAACCACAATAACCAAGATCACTCTTGGTTCAACTAGTAGTTTTGAACAACTAATTGGACATTCTTAAATTGTCTTAAGAAATGTCAAATGTGTTGGTAGTACCAAACCAAGAATAAGTGTCTAAAATCTATAAAAGGTTTAAAGACCTTAGTAACAAGACATCAACTTAATGGAGCTAGAACAATAAGCTTAAAAGGTTTGAAGCTACTCCACAATATCCTCTACCCGTATACTTCAAGAATTATACACTTTGAATGTAAAATGCGATTTCTCATTAAAGTCATGAGAAACAGTGGGAGGTAAGAAAAAGGGTATAAACTTGAATATGATTGGTTTATAGTTGTCTAAAATTAATAGTACAGTACTATTCTTATTGAGCTTGTAATTTTAATTGTTAAAGGTCTCAAGCTCTTCAAAGCGTTAAAATTCTACGTTGTGTAACATTCTAAGAATAACCTATGAATGCTGGTTTCACCAACCTAGCATAAAATGGTTATATGTTAAGAATTGTCCATCATTTTCTTTTATGAGAACAAGCTAAGAACAAAGCAAATGGACAAGTAGATGAAAGAAAAGGGAATAGTTTCAAAATGAGTCACAACATATTGTTTAACAACATGACAATCCGATTTCGGCACCTCATGTAACTATAATGCTCTATGCAGTTTTGATAAAGAATTAAATCAACCACGTAGGCGGTATGGTTGAATTTCTATATCCTTAGTTGGATCCATTGACACACCCTGACCTAAAAGTGGGGCGTGCTGGCCGTCACGTGAGAGTGACGTAACCATGTGCACAGTGCGGAAGCAATAGAGAATAGAATTTACGAATTAATTAAAACCAAAACACTAGCAATACTAGTGTAAAAGAAGTGTGAATTCCACTAATACAGAGCATAAAAGTCTACGTGTAGTCAAGCAGAAGTACTGAATGGAAATAACACCCTAAGATGGTCCTACATAAGTGAATTCTGTCAGAACGTCCGATGAGCTCCTCGTATGCCACCAACGAACGCTATTTAATACCTGGAGAGGCGAAAAAACAAAGTTGAGTGGGTCAGAAACAAATCTTTTCAAAACCTTTCTTTTCTCAAAAGTTATAACCCCTCACCTTAAAACCTGTATAATTTCCCAGAAATAAAGTATATAATCATATATATAATTCTCAAAATCCTGCTGAAAATATGTATGTATGAAAGTATGTATGCCATGCCAAAGTATCATAACTGAATGCCAAAGCATAACTCTGTGAATGTGATTGAATACTAAATAATCAACTCAGCCCTCGGCTGTATATAGCTCATAACAATCATCATATCATATAGCTCCTACTCATCTCAATCATATCATCATATATATACCATGCACACACATCAATACCACCTCTAGTGGTCTGCACAACAACACTGAATATAAACTAATATGCTCTAGTGCTACAATCACGTGAAGACTGCAAGATAAATCGCGGGTCACCTATGAGTTGAACCCACCTATAGTGGCCTATTCGACAGAACTGAGCACCTAACTTGGATCCAAGGCGAGCATACGGTGCGGGAGGTGAACATCACGTAAAGGACTGAGCCCCTCTCTGGGCGGGAGCACTAATATCAGTGTGCAGGTTTATGAGCTCTAATCATATCACATCACATCACATCATTCGTTCTCATCAACTAGTACATAAACTTACCTGCCACTTACCTGTGCGTCCTCAGCACCAACATCAATATAAGCAATCAATAACGCATAATAAATAAATAGATACTTTGCATGGCATTTCATATCGCATTTCATATCACATTTCATTTAAACTGATTTTCTAGGAAAAACTCATTTATATAGGTATATACGGAAAACAAATGCCCACTCACCGATAAGTAGACGGGTCGTAACCCCCGTGCCTAGCCTGGGTACGCTTGTCCTCCGGATAGGTCTCGCCTATATGAGAAGTAACTGAAATAACGTTAATTAACACACATAATCGAAACCTTAGAAATAACTTCTCATACATTGCTCAATTTGGGTATATGAATATACCATTGTGATCTACACATTCTCAGGATCATCCCCATACTTTTAGAAAAAATTTCCGACCACCCTTGCGCCACCACGCACCGGCCAAGGCACGGCCAGAAGCGCCCGCCACGCACGGCAACATGCCTAGCACGTGTAACTGAACCGTAACAGCGTTAGGAATATTCCGTTAAAACGTAACAGAAATCGTTAAAGATACCTGACAGCGTCAGAATATTCCGTCAGACTTGAGGGAATATTCGCTCTTCTTCTCCGGCAAACCTCGCTGGTCGCCGCCGTCTGAAACTCTGATTCTCGCCGGTTTCTGGAAAAATTTCAAATCTTCATAACTTCTTCATTTTTGCACCATTTTCTACGTACTTTATACCAAAATGAAGATCTCACAAAGATGAACATAACCATACCTGACTCGACCCCCAACTCACCGGGATTCGCCGAAAAAAGCCTCGATAATTTCGACCAAAACAAAAACTCCCCGATCTCGCTATTCCGATGTCCAAAAACTTCAAACGAACTACTCCGTGCTTCCTTAGGACCTCATAAAGCTTCCTATGAACTTATAATTCCCCGAAAAACAACATTTCACGTGTGCATAAATAGTGCACAAATCGGAGGTTATGGTTTCGTGACGAATCGAAGGTTCCAGGTTCTAAAATTTGTACTAATGGCTTCCTAATATCACAAGGAAAATGAAAATTCTTACCTTAGCCTCGATCTGCAAAGTTTGGGAAGGATTTGGATGTGTCCGTACGAAAACCGAGAGGGAGAGAGAGAGAGTCTGTGAGATAGAGATAGAGAGAGTGCGGGAGTGAGAGGGAGAAAGGGTGAATGTGTGAGTGTGTGTGTGGTCCAAATACCACCAACCAAACACTCCCAAATGTAGATACACACACATACCTTAATTAATGCCCAAGGGCATTTTTGTCATTTCATATATGTCATACGAAATTTCCGGGACGGGCTGTTACATCCATGCTTCCACTAAAGATTTGGATAATTCCTATATGACTACTTTAAAAGTCTTAGTATGACTAAAACTTGAAGTATGGTGTTTGACACCATATGTTTTAAATGAAAGGACTTGACAAAACAAGTCACACATTTGGTATTGGATCAAAATCCAGTTTTAATCAATTAATGATGGATTACATAAGAACGAATTCTTTGTGCATGTTCATTTAAACAACTTGTATTAGCTAGAATTGTTGACTGCCTCAACTCAATTGAGTCATCAACAATAAGTTAATGGATCTAAAAGATTGGAAATAAATCCAAGACAAGTTAGTGGGAGCTATATGCATTCGATTCAACAAAAATATAAATGTTAAGTTTTTCTTGAAGTTTCGAATGAACGTTTAGTTACAACAAGGTCAGTGGGAATGATGTCATACTTTTGAGCAACATGTTATGAATGAAGTCTATTTGATAGACTTAATGAAAAACAGATGTTACTCAAAATGACAAATTGTGACACGGTCAATTTTGAAGTACAGACTTAAAAATGGACTGGACATAAATGAAGTCAATTGAGAATTGACTTAATGATACAGCAAGGCTATCTCAATAATGTTATATAGGGAAATTGAATCTCAAACTTTGAAGATTTGAGAAAGTATTTCTACATATGATAGAAAAAATTACATTCATGACCATTATAATGAATATGTCACAAAATCACAATAGGGACACATGTATGGACTTGTCAGATGATATCCAAAGATGAATAACCATTGGGGTTGTCACTTTCAGATACTACTAAAAACCCAGGATCAGAACCATAGTGTGGAGCCAAAAATAATCAAGAGGCAACACGTGTATTTTTGGGTAAAAAGGACAAAATTACCCTCGAGGCACACTGAGATTTCTACGCGCAAGCAGCGGGTAATCATCCCTCAACCAAGTCAAAAATTGCCCAAAATAGGTATTAATTCAAAACCTATTTCATCCATCATCATCAAATCCTCTCCACAAGGTAACCCCCAAATCATTCCTTTTTAATTATATTAATTAGCTAATTAATTGATTTATTATTCAATTAATTTACTAATTAGCTACAAATCAAGAATCTAACCGAAAAAGCCATCCAAGTGGCCGGTCCATCTCCTCCTTGATAGGAGCATATTTATGCGATTTAGTTAGTTTGTTTTCTTGCATTTACTTAGTTAGTTATTGCTTATTAGAGTGTTTTAAGCCATTTTCGTGTGTTTGTAGGTCCAAATGACAAAGCTGGCAAGAAAGTGCATTTTGGAGCATTTTAGAGCAGTTTTGGGCTTGGAATGGATAGCACATGCATGCAGCAAGGTGGACGGACGAATTTGAAGTTCAAGAGAGGCTAGGAATATGCAAAAGAGTTGAAGAAATTAATTCAAGACATTGAAGATAAGAAATCAGCAAGAGAGAAGGAACATTATCCAAAACCTTATCATATCTTATCTCAACCAACCTTATCCTAATCATATCCTAACCTTATCTTACTTTAAATCCAGCTGCAAGGAGGATATCTAATGACATTAGGAAACCTAAATTCAGATTTCTAGAAGCCAAGCCCTTTTCCTATAAAGGTGTCGCACCTAGCCCTTCTAGAAGACCTTTTCTTTCTCCTAATTTCATGCCGCTTATTTCCCTTCTAGAAGTTAGGTTTCCTGCCGCATAAACCTATCATTTTCCTCCTTGGAATGTGCATTTGAAGTACCCTTTCCTTTGTGGATTTGGAGTCCTAATTCCTCTCCTTTTCAGCCTTTGCCTTTGCCCTATAAATACCAACCCTTGTTGCAGCAATCAATCACCATCATTCACCACCCACTCACCACAATTATCATCCACACCCAAGTGCCAAAAACTCAGAAAATCCCCATTGTGCCACAGCTGTGCAAGGAAGGAGAAGAAAACGCCATTTAGAGCCGTGCTTGCCATTCAAGACGTTGGATTGTTTGAGCGTTTCCAGGTGTATTCTATCTTTGTTTTTAATGTTTAAATTTAACTGTCTTTGTTTAATTGCGAACATGAGGAACTAATTTTGTTTTAGCTAGGGGAGAATTCAAAGCCATGAACATATATGTGATATAAGTTGATTACATCCAGTTATTGTTTCATAAATCGTGAATGCAATTTGCTTAACTGTTTGATTGAAAACTTATTCTTGTATGTTGATTAAGGGGGCCCACTTTGTTTGCATGCATGAATTTGATGCTCAAATATAAGGAAGTTTCACCTAATAGTTACAAACATATATTTACAAGTAGTGGAGGTTGCTAGTCATGATCGCATTGGCAGGAGTGTCATGTTGTTCATAGTTGCCTTGTCAATGCTTATGATTTTCACAAAGCTTAATGATCTTTGATTGTATTTCTATTATGCTGTTCATGTAGGGAACTATCGAAGAATAATTTGGTTGTCGATGCGTTGTCCGTCCAATTCGATGAATTTAGGAAAATTTGATGGTTAAAAAAGTGTTGTCACGGTTAACTTGGGGCATTGAGGTTCATGGTTTATAGGAATAATAACTGGAAATTGATTTGTGTTGCATATGTGTCATGTGTGGAGAAGGACCCTCTAGCTAGCCATTCACTCATTCAAATCACCCAATTTTGTGTCTTTTTAAGTTGTTTTTACAAATCTGTTTGTTAAGTTTTTAAATTCGTCAAAACCAATTCCCCTTAAGTTGTTTTTAAACCGATTGAACCGGGGGCATTTTTACCATATTTCTTCGTGGATTTGACATTTCCCAACTCAAATCTCATGCCCAGAGTCTACCACCCTTCCACTGCTTAAGGAGGCGTATTCATTCCAAGCCCTTCCAACCTGAATAGCGAACAACACTTGTCCCAACAAATCATAAAGTTGACAAGCGCCCTTGCACAACAGAGGACCTTGGTTAATCAGCTCTTACATCGCACCGAGATCCAACATGCCCCAGATGAGGTATCCTGAAGTAAGACAAGGGCAGACAAGGAACCTCTCCAGCAGCGTCCCGGCAAGCAGCCACTTGACCAGCCACGAATCGAGCGTTCAGGCAGCATACATTTACGGCAGGCTCCACCACAGTGATAGGACAAGCCAACGCCTCAACCTTGATTCATTTTATCTCCTCTCTTGGGGGCAACCCATCTTTCTCCCTACGAAGATAACAACGCAACCAACGCCACTCGCGGTACTCGGAGGGGATACCTAGAACGATATGCACTTTCTTCATGTCTGGAGAAGTCTTAGGAGTGGAACCAAATTCTGAATCTACAAAAGCAGCGGGAGACAATCAGAAAATTAAAGAGCAGCTTAGCACAAATACAAAGCAGCTGATAGATTAAGCAGCTTACTTACCGGATATGAAGACCGTTATAACAAACAGCTCGGGAGAAGAATCAGACACTCATTCTCCACTGATCTCCAAAGTCTCCTTTGCCCAGTCATGATCTCCTTTGCTCAAGTTATCAAAAAGCCTATGGCGAGATCGCAGCTGCCCAACTCCCTCAATATGACCTATGTCAAAGAAGTACCAAAATTCGTTGACGGTTAAATCTAAGTCAAAGAAGTAGCTTAGATTGTGGAATCCCACCATTACACGGACCACATTCAGACAACACTGGGCGGGGGCACATCTCATGGAGTAGAGCACTTCTTGGAAGAAACACGGCATAGGAAAAGTGAACCTCAACACAAAATAGTAAGGGTGGAACTTGATGGCTCTCTGAGCCCCATCACATGGCTCACGGCTGCTACCATCCTTAACACGCTTCACACGTACTCCCGACAGAATGGCGTGCCAATATGCCTCGAGGAAGTCTCTAAACAAGTCATCGGAGCTAATCTTGAAGTGAGCAGCCTTGAAGGAACCAACCTTGCTCAAAGACCTACCTTGACGATACAAGGGTGGCACACCATCGTCATCCTTGTGGCTCAAGGAAGACATGCTTGAAGAAATTCTACAAAGATGCAAGGAAAATTCGTTAAACGGCTGCACACAAAAAAACAGAAAGCAGCTTTCGGCCCCATGGCCCATCTCTCTCTTCTCCCTAGCACGGGCCCTAGCCCAGACTAAAAAAATAAAAAATAAAAAAATTGAAAAAAAAGCCCAAGCCGCATGAGCTCAGCAGCCACGCCAAGCCCCACGGCCTGGCCTAGTCACATCTCACCACCCACGACAACAGTGTTATGGCCTCTTCCTACCTATTTTTTGCACATCCTCGACCCCCGTCGAGCAAAGTTTCAAGCCCCGAGGCTCCCAAAAATTAAGAAGACAAGAAAATTAATTTTTTCTTACCTAGAAGCAACGATGTAGAAGATTGCTGGAAGAGGGGGAACAAATATCCTCTAAGCTCTCTCTCTTGTAGGGTAGAATAAATCGCTCTCCGAAGTTAATTTAATAACCCACTTAAGGTGGACTTAAATAGGCTTTGAGAGAAATTTATTTCTCTTTCCTAGAATGATCTAATTTCCTATTAAAGAGGGAATCTACATCAAAATAGGAAACAATCCTACGTTTCCTAAAGCAAGAAAATCTCTACATCTGTTGCCTATTTCTGTGAGCATCCCAATAGGTGTGGGGGCATTTGTGGAGTCAAAAATGATCAAGACACGACACATGGATTTTTGGGTAAAAATGACAAAATTACCCTCGAGGCACACCGAGATTTCTACGCGCGAGCAGCAGGTAATCATCCCTCAACCAAGTCAAAAGTGCCCAAAATAGGTATTAATTCAAAGCCTATTTCATCCATCCTCATCAAATCCTCTCCACATGGTAACCCCCAAATCATTCCTTTTTAATTATATTAATTAGCTAATTAATTGATTTATTATTCAACTAATTTACTAATTAGCTACAAAGCAAGAATCTAACCCAAAAAGCCATCCAATTGGCCGGTCCATCTCCTCCCAAGGGGGCCAGCCACACCCCTATATAAACACCATCATTCTCTCCAAAACTTAATTCCAACTCTCTTGCAAAATTCTCTAAATTCTCCAAACATTCGGGAATTTGCATCCACACATAGCAACTAATAGAATATTATTACCTATGAGAAAGGAATATAAGAGTGAGACTCTGGAAGTGTGCATACACTTAGGTTATAAACCAAAGTGACAATAACCCATTTTAACAAATGGAACTTCATGGTGGATGAAGAACTAATCATATGAATGTATTGTTAGTATGGTACTATAATGGTCTCAAGGTTGGACCAAAGTTTGTATAAAGTATACAAATGAAATATATGTCGATATATATTAAAGTTTTAGAAACTGCTTCAAAAGGTGTTTCGAATAGACAAGGTTCATTTTGAACCAATGATTGAATCCAAACCATAAGGTCGTTAGTAGGATACTCCGACGTAATGGGGCGACAGCTCAAGCCATGGAATCAAGGTCTCATCAAAGTATTTGAACACAAGGAAGAGACAACATTAAATGTTTTCAAAACATTTAAGAAGTAAATCCTTTTCTAAGTTAAAAGGTTTAATACATAACCTAGTTAACCTACAAGCTCAAGTTCACTCGACTAGCATCTATAAGATGCATTAGTGATTAACTTTAGTGCAAGTGGGAGATTGTTAGAGATATGCCCTGAAAGTCAATCTTTGGAAGAAACCTTTTAGGGCATTGAATGTACATGTAGATAACTCTAATACAGCAAAAGGGCAAAGTCACTCATTAGGACTATCTCAATAAACGATATACGTCCAAAATAGTGAATCCATGGACAACGGATCGATGGAAGAAGTAATCTAATGATGTTAGACTGCAGAGACCTTCTTCACATAACCATAATGTCCAAAAGGTTCCTGGTTATAGGATTGTTAGAGGGACACTGACAATACATAGACCAGTACATACTATGTCCCCTTCAAATGGGAAGGATGGAAAGTCTTAAGCCATTCGTGCAGTAACACTAAGACAAGTATGTAGGTGCTCATTAAGGGAATGAGTTCACTGAACATAATCAAACGAGAGTACTTGCATGGAGGTTTACTCACATGTCAAGCAAGTAACTCTACTGGTTGGAATAAGGTAAGTAATCATTTGACCTAAGACATCATAATTGTCTTGGGGATACATTGTTGATCATTTGATAATGAGACGTGACCACATCTCATCTTGGATGTGCTCTATGCATTGTTGGGGTCAGTGATTTATTCTCGGAGGCATGTGAATGATCAACAAGGGATCTCTAATCCTCGTTATGAGAGGAAGAATACTCTTAGATATGATTCGAGAATCTTCAGCCCAAGTATCGAGCGTAATGATGGAAGGCGTTCCTATACGACTCAATTGAATCATATAACTTGGTATAATCACATTAGGGGTTTAACATTAAGTATCCATACCCTAGTAATGTGATTGTGAGTATTGTATTAGAGAAGGATCGAATTACATTGTAATTCCAACTGAATAGGTTCTCCGACCGAATTCTACATTAGTTTGGGTAGCCATGATATATGGTTAGATGTCACTCATGGCTTGTGGGTTCTTTTAGATGATTAAATAAGTAGTCATCAAAGAAGAAGGAGAATTAAAAGTAAGTTTTAATTCATTGAGTGATTGGATAAATACTAATCAATTGGATTGGTACCAATCACCTCACTGCCTCACTAATTAGAACCTAAAACAATTGTACACTGATACACTCATGTGGTGAGACAACTAAAGGATGATGGAATTCATTAATTGGATTAATTAAGTGCTATGATTAATTAGAAAGTCTAAAGAAATCATAGAAGCGATGAAAGATCGTTTCGGGCTTAAAGAAAAGTTCGGTTCATTCTGGCCCATCGGACCCAAACCCATTGGGCTTTTTATTCAAGCATATGATGACTTGAAATGATAAAAACCCATAGTCCAAACCTTCACTAAGGGGCCGGCCAAAGATGAGGAAAGAAGAGAAAGAAAGAGTCAATTAGTTGACTTACTTCTTTTACCTTTATAAAGAGAGTTGAATGAAAAAGTTTCATTAGGGCTTTTGTGTGTTCTTTTTCAACTAGAGAAAAACAAGTCTCTCTCTCTCTCCACACACACATAGCCAGCCACCAAGAGGGGAAATAGATAATCATCTCTTCTCCTTTTGGTTATTCCAACATCCATCTCACTACACTAGTGGGTGTAGATCTTTAGAGGTCTTCTACTTTGGAGACTAGAGGAGAATCAAAAGAGTTCCAAATCTATCAAGGTAGAGGAAACAAGGAGGGAGACTAGACTCAAGGAGTTACAAGAACAAAGAGCTTGGAGGTGGTCCATCCTTGGTCTAAAGTCTAGATCAAGAGGTATAAAACTCAACCTTCACTTTGATCTTCAATATTTTGTTTGATGCATCATATATGAACCTATGCTTCTTGAAAGGGATTTGCATGACTATAGCTTTGATAATATGTGATAATATGCTTCCGTTGCTTATGTATATAAATTTAGAATTGTATATGCATGCTAGTCACTAGAAATCCCAATTAAATCTCTATATTTCCCTTCAGTTTGTTCCATCATGCATGCAAATACATCGCCATAGAGAAGCTTACAGCATTGTTGTTTGGATGAGAAAGTTTATTTCTGGACTCTCAATTTGGTTTCAACCAAAAAGTGTCACTAGTGTACCAACACTACGACACTAATGGGTGACAGCTCAAGCCAGGGAATCAATGTCTCATCAAGATGCGAACATAATTGAGAGACTGAACCACATGATTGAGAATCATATATAACGGTGACATCGTTAATCTGAAGGTTGCTTCTGGGGATAACATATAGATATCCATTGTCTAGGCCTACTCAACTATTTTTGAAATGAATTCAGAAAGAGGTATCGTCACTTGTGCACAGCTGATTAGCTCTAGTGCAAGTGAGAGATTGTTGGAAATGTGCCATAAACCCATTCATATGATGATTCTTTACTGACATTTCACATGTTAAATTAGACTAGTTTAACATAAGGGCAAATATTAATGTTTAAAGTTGTCTCATATAAATGTCATACGCTTAAATAATAAGTCTGAGGAATATGTAATTAGGAGAATGTGATCTAAAGAAGTTAGATTCATGAGACCATTCTCTTTCGTACGCATATCTTAAATGTTCATGATCATAGGATTTCCAATTGGGCATTGACGATCCATTAAGAGCAAGTTATGCTATGTCTTCTCTCTGAGAAAGTGACTGGTCTCGAGTCATTGGGGTGATTAACACAAAGACCAGTATCTAGGTGCTCAATAGAGAATGAGTACACTGAACGTGATAAATGAGGAGTTCTCATACTCATGTCACATGAAAACTCATGGTTGGGATAATGTAAAGTAGTCCTTTGACCTGAGATACCATAATTGTCTTATGGTTAGGTCCTTAATCTTTGATTATGTTAAAGTCATTCCGTTAAGGGTGTCTACGGCATCGTTGGGGTTCAGCTACCTAATCGTAAAGGCATGTAACTGTGCAACAAGGGAGCTCTAACCTTTAAACCATGGTTCTCTAATCTTCAATCTGTTAAAGGAGAATAGTCTATGATATGATTGAGAGGCTATAGCCATAGCATATGAATACTATTTAGGAAGTATGTTTCAAATCATATTCAAGATAATCATATAAACAAGAGGATCACATTAGATAGTTGACATGAATAAACTATCATCCAAATAATGTGATCAGAGTATTAGTTTAGAGAATGACCGTATTGCATTGTAATCCCAAATAGAATAGGTTCTCTACCTCTTCTATTTAGCATGGGTAGTCATAACATACTACTAGGTGTCCCTCATGGTTTGTAGAAGTTATGAAGATTGGCAATCACTAATTTTCGTTAAAGGGAGAATTGAAAGTAAGTTTCAATTCATAATCGATTAGTAAGAGTTCTAATCGCCCATTGCCTCTCTAATTAAAACCTAATGGATCGTACACCGTGTAAGGTAGAGAATGAAGAAATAACAGAGATGAGTAAGGACAATTAAATTGTTTAATTGTTTATGGCTAGGATTAGTTAATATGTTAATTAATCAAACGGATAAGTTCATTTTAGACCTCGGGTTAATTTTGGGCCTCAAGGCCCAATGGGCTTCAAATTGTCGGGCCCAATAATTTAAGTTGTAAGACAACTTAAATTACAAAGGGGCCAAATACCAAATAAAACCCCAAGGCCGGCTATAACATGAGGGAAAAGTTTTTTGTTCATTTTGTCTCTTAAGTGAAGTGACTATATAAAGGAATTAATAGTCAAAAACTTGATTAGGGTTTTCTAAGAGGAAAGAGAGCTCCATATTTCTCTATTTTCTCTCTAGGAGGCCGGCCCCCTTGTAGGGGATTTAGTAGTATCAATCCTCCTCCAAGGCCACTCATCTCTTCTTCATTCACCACCTTGGTGTGGAAACATAGAGGTTCCCTTTCTTGGGAACTTGGAGAATCCATTCTTCCGTCCTCCTCCAAGAAATCCATGGAGCAAAGAAGCTAGGAATGAAGGCCCTCTCTATGGGTGATTAGCCTTTGATTATGCAAAGAGGATTCAACAAAGGTATAAGAAATCTCAACTTCTCGCTCTTTGATTTGAGTTGACTCTTGGTTTATCACAACTACTAGGCTTTAAATTTAATGGGTAAAGTTTTGATTTGAGTACATACAAACATGATTCCACCTTTAATTATTAATTGCATGTATAGATGTTACTCGAAAATGAACTTAGTAAAATCAAATATTTTCCTTCAGTAAAGTCCATGACAATTGTATGAACTCGGCTACCACCCAATTGAACCCAACCACGTTGCAAGAGATTTTAAAAAAAATGGTTTGGTTTCGTTCGGACATATAGAAGATCTGTAGCAAACCGAAATTCCAAAGACTGATTTGGTTTTGTACCCAAACAAAAAAAACCTAATAACGGTTGGGTTTTTTACAGTTCGATCCGGGTTCGGTTCTCGGTCCTTTATGCCCAAGCATATATCATGGCAGTTGGCGCACGTTTATTTCTTCCACACACTCCATCCTGCGTGTTTCTGCCCTTAGTTTATGTTTAGAAAATTTATTTTAATTAGGTTTCATAAAAGAACAAGTCAATACAAGGTAAACAAGTGGCCCTCTACCACAGTGGTGGAGATGAATATTACCCTTGCACCATGGCATGGGTTCGAACCCCGTCAACTCCCTAATCTAACAAATCTGTAGTTTGACCCAACAAAAATTCCAAGGTAAAGGAAAAAGCCTAAAGCGATAGCCAACTCAAAACAACCAGAGCAAGGGAAAAAAAATCACAACTCGATAAGAAAAATTACAATTGGCAGGTTCAAAAAGAGACGGCCCACAACATCTAAAAATTCCGAGATTTGAAGAAAGAAAATTGCCGGCTCCACCAAATAAGCCTCACAACCGTAGCTAGGGATGGCAACGGTTTGGTTTGGGGACGGAAATGCTATATCCATCCCCATAACCACGAAAATTAACCATACCCATAACCACAAAATAACCATCGGGGATTATCCATAACCATATCCACCGGGTAACGGATTTTCAATCGGTTATCGGTTATATCCATTTTCGTCAAAAGAATATATATATATTTATCCAATTGACACACTATAAATTTAGTAGATACTAATTCCGTCATTAAATAGCCACATCCAATTACAAAAAACATAATAATATATTTGAAGTTGTTCATGATAAGCCAATATGATAAATTGGTCCAATAAAAAAAGAAAGAGGACAAAAGCAAATGGGAGAGGAAGACAAAGCAAATTGTCTAATAATTCCAAAACTTGTAACGACAAAAGAACGAGAAATTTGCACTTTGCTTCTAGTACCACCAAGCCAGTGAGACTCTTGAAGAGAGATGAATCCGATAAACTTGGAACATTTGATAATTGATATATAAAATGTTCAATGAATTAATTTGGTTGAGTATAACAATAAGAGTATTGAATTGATGAGGTTGTTGGTATGCCCCATGCATGGTGTTTGGTGCATAATAAAGATAGTATAGGGTTTGATGCATGCATAATGAATTAGTACATGGAGGGTTCGGTAAATTGAATAAAATTATATTATATATCAAATACATACATATATATATATATAATATTCGGATCGGATTCGGGTATGGATACGGATTGGGGACCCCTATAACCATATCCAAAACCATAACCGAATAAAGTTCACGGTTTTTCCCCATATCCAAACCATACCCGAATTTTCATAACCAAATCCAATCCATTCGGGTGGTTATTCACGGTTATCGGTTTTAACGGTTAGAATTGACATCCCTAACCGTAGCGAAGCCACCATCACCAAGAAGAACTAACAAACAAAATGTACAAATGAAAATGCGGGTGGACAAGCCACCCATGTAGTGAGCGCTCTCAAAATTTTACCGTAACAGCTAATTGCACTTTGACAAGTCACCCAACACCGGAGCGTGCTGCTATAGAATATCCTTGGATGAGCCATCCCGTGAATCGAGTAGCACATGTTGAGGGTTGAGGGTTGAGGAGTCGCCAGGAGAAACAATATATTGAGAGGAAGGGCGCATAAAAGCACAAATTTGAGATAAGCTTTAGACATAGAGTGAGGCAAACCTTAGAGCAAACTAAGGCAAAAACTCAGACTAAACTGAGACACGAAAACTCATAATAAAAGCACAAGCACCATAAGGTAAGCATTAGAAGGAAAATTAGTTTAGGTTAATAAATGATTTTTTGTTTTTATTAAAAATATTTTTATAGTTCAATAAAGATTAATAGTTATTTAATTTTCTATAATGGGTCAGTTGAAACAAAGAAAATCCAAAGGAAAGGTTAGCAAGCCGATTATTCCAAAAGGCTTTTGACTTTCATTTGATTTTGTGATCAAGAAGTTAGATTAGATTTCCTTCTAATCTTTCATTTGATGTTGTGCAACGGGTGGCGTTGTTTCCTTATCTATCTACCCTTTTTTATTTTTTATTTTTTTGGTCAAACAATAGATTTTGTTAGATTAGTCACCGACGGTGTCACATCCCGGCCCAGGCCCCGACCACAACCCAGGCACGCCTCCACCATAGCATGATATTGTCCGCTTTGGGCCCCGACCACGCCCTCACGGTTTTGTTTCTGGGAACTCACACGAGAACTTCCCAATGGGTCACCCATTATGGGAGTGCTCTCGCGCGCTACTCGCTTAACTTTAGAGTTCCGATGGAACCCGAAGCCAGTGAGCTCCCAAAAGGCCTCGCGCTAGGTAAAGATGGGAATATACATATAAGGCTCACAGGATCCACTCCCATGGGCGATGTGGGATCTCACAATCCACCCCCCTTAGGGGCCCGACGTCCTCATCGGCACACACGCGGTCAGGGTTAGGCTATGATACCAAATTGTCACATCCTGGCCTGGGCCCCGACCATAACCCGGGCACGCCTCTACCGTAGCACGATATTGTCCGTTTTGGGCCCCGACCACGCCCTCACGGTTTTATTTCTGGGAACTCCCACGAGAACTTCCCAGCGGGTCACCCATCGTAGGAGTGCTCTCGCGCACTACTCGCTTAACTTCGGAGTTCCGATGGAACCCGAAGCCAATGAGCTCCCAAAAGGCCTCGCACTAGGTAGAGATGGGAATATACATATAAGGCTCACAGGATCCACTCCCCTGGGCGATGTGGGATCTCACAATTAATATATAAGATTGACATCTCCACAAACGTTTATAAATTGAATATTCCATATAATTTCTGTGAATGCTTTGGAGGACTAGTGCAAACTACGAATGGCTTGATCCCTATTTAGGGTACGTAGGCAGTCTGACGAGACGTTAGATGCAGCCATACAATAAATGAGACTAAATAATTGAGACAATAGCCTTGTTTGGAGAATTGAGCAATGTGATGGAGATTGGTGGAAAATGTAAGATTTAACCTTATGTTTTGGTGGTTAAATGTTGGTTATAAATCAATGTGTGAAGAATCGTAATGCTGAAGTGAAAAATAGTTAGTAATGATAGTTAATTAAAATAGTGTTTAGTTGGGCTTATCACCGATAATTATTTTTGAAGGTAAATAGTTCAGGAGTGGGGCGTTACAGCTTATGCATTTTATGCCATTTGTATATATGTTTATATATTTGGAAATATTATGATATGGTTGAATATCATATTTACATCCTGGTATATCCATATGTATATTACTTGCACATAATTATTGTGAACGCTCTGAAGTGCAAAGGTGAACGCAAGACACACAGGTAAGTTCAAGTGAGTATATAGTATTAGTTGGAATGATGGGGTTATGGCATGACTACATTTATGTAATAGGCAACTCCGACACTATCGTACAGGTTGCCTATGAGTAGTACATGCGGTATTAGATGCATTTAGAGCTTATAAACCTGCACCCCGGTGTTAGTGCTCCCGCCCGTGGCCATGGCACAGTCCTTCACGTAATGTTCACCTCCCGCACCTTACGCTCACCTTGGATTCAAGGTAGGTGCATAGGCTTGTCGTACAAACCACTATAGGTAGTTCTGACTCATAGGTGACCCGCGATTATTCGCACAATCTTCACGTGATCGTAGCACTTGAGCGTACTTATTTACACCCAGTCATGTCGTACAGACCACTAGAAGTGGTTCTGACTCGTGTGCAGGGATATTTGATGAGCTATACAGGTCACTCTAGGTGACTCCTGACTTATGTGCTAGCATTGATTGATGACATATGGATAAGTCATACATGTAACTATAGGTGACTCCCGACTTATATGCGATGAAATATGGATAAGTCGTACAGGTCACTATAGGTGACTCCCGACTTATATGCTATTACTGATTGATGAGATATGGATAAGTCGTATAGGTCACTATAGGTGACTCCCGACTTATATGCTATCACTGATTGATGAGATATGGATAAGTCATACAAGTCACATGAGGTGACTCCGGCTAGCATGTTGAGCTATTGATTCAGCCATACAGGTCACGTGAGGTGACTCCGGCTAACATGTTGATGAGCTATTGGTCCAGCCGTACAGGCCACAATAGGTATATCCGGCTGACTTACCATTTCATATTGATTTATTTCACCTGGGTTACTTATTCTTGTTAAGATATTTGACACGGCATAACTATGAGACTGTGATTTTGGTTATGGTTTTGAGTTATAGTCACGCCTGTTATTTTTTTGAAAATTATACAGATGTTATAACGAGGGGCTACTGCCTTTGGTAATTGAAATTGGTTTGAAAAGTTTTGTTTCACTTACTCACATTTTCTATTTTTGCACCCCTCCAAGTTCTAACAACAGAGTTCCGTATCAACAAGGATTCGTGGCACTTTTTAGTACAGATGTCTTCTTATGATGGTATAATCATTATCTTACCTTACTGTACTATACCTATGCTCTGTATCACGCGTGAAATGGGTCCAAACCCGCTCACCGCGCACTCGTGTACTTAGGCCCTTCTAGATTTTAATTTATTCACATTTTATATATTATGACTTAGGCCCTTCGGGGTCCTAGTGGACATTCGAGGTCGAGGTGTGTCAAACGGGGTTTGAACTCATGTCATCATGAGAGGGCTCAACATCTTTCTCCCTCTTCTTTTCATTCTTCCTCACTTTTTCCAGTGAGTGACTCATATTTACTCCTTTTCTTCTTTTTATTCAAAATTCAAAAACAATAAACTACAAATTATTTTATGTTGCAGTCCTTTTAGATTAGGAATGTAATTGTGTAAATCCTAAAGTATTTGGGATATTTTTAGAAGATTCTCTAGGGTTAGATATTATCCTATTAGAGTTGTAATCCTATTAGGGTAAGGAATTAACCTTCCCAACTATTATAACTAAAGGCACAATGGGGTGATATAACACACACTTCACAAATACACATCTCTCTATTCTCTCTCTGTGCCGCCGACCCCTTCTCTCCCTATCCTTAATATTGTTTAGTAAATTAGGCCTGATGTGAAAATTAACTTGACACACAAATTAAACCCTCTTTTTGACAGTTGTAGTATATGTATAAGTAGGGATCATTCTGGACCGAGGATTATGAGGGATTGCTAAACACTTGAAACTGACTCAAAAACGTAAAAACAAAGTTTAAAACACTAAACTAGACTCAAAAAATGCAAGACTAAATTCTAAAACACTAAAACAACTCAAAAGACTCAAAACAGCACAAAAACACTCAAAACTGCCTAAAAACACAAACTGGGCAGTTTTGGACTCTAAACACTATTTTGGACGAAAATAGACTTTAACTTGACCCAAGACACTTAAAAACACAAATCAAAACAGATTTTGACTCAACTAACAAGACTTAATGAAAGGGGGATTGTTTTTGACGAATTTAAAACTTAAAACAGAAACTTTGCATAAAACACTTATAAAAACGAATTTGACGAATTAAGAAGGGTGAAGGCTAGTTAGAGGGATCCTTATCCACACATGAACATATGCATACAACTTGATTCCCAATTACTCTTTCGACAAACCATGAATGACAATGTTCCGAATTAATTGTATTGAACTAATCAATTCCCAGATTTCCCTAGATTCATTGAATTGAATGGATAACGCATCACAACCAAATTATTCTTTCTCAAACTCCCTAACTATGGAATACACATGATAGAGACATTCAACAAAGATCATTAAGTTCAATGGAAATCATGATCATTAATTGAAGATAAGGAATCAGCTCAAAAGAAGGAGAATTATCCAAAACATTATCCAAACAACCTTATCTTATCTTATCTTATCCAATCCTTATCCTATCTTAACTAACCTTATCCTATCCTAATCTTTTTCTAACTTAATTCCTGGTACAATGAGGGTTTATTTTCTGATTGGGGGACATTTAATTTAGGTTTCTAGAAACCCTAAGTCCTTGCCGCACCCTTATCCCTTCTCCTAAGTGGTTTTAGTTCTTCTAGAAGACCAAATTTCCTGCTAGGTAAACACAAATATCTACCGCATGAAATCCTTGTCCTTTGGGGTTTCCTACCTTCTAGATGGCCTATTCCTGATGGGTTTAGGTTGTGTAATCCTTCTCTGATTCCTAAAGCCTTTATGCCACACCCTACACCCTATAAATAGCATTCTCTGCCGTGCCATTTAGAAAAGCCTTCAATTCATTCTCTGCCTTCACACACCCATTCATCTGCTAGTCCTCTCTACAAAAACCTCATACGCCATTCATCATCATCCATCCTTCACCAGACACATCCCCAAACCCAGAAAATCATTCTTGTGCCACAACTATTCAAGGAAGGAAGGAGAAGATGCCACTCTAAGTCGTGACTGTCTTTCAAAGCATTGAATTGCTGGAGCGTTCTTAGGTGTTGTCTATCTTTGTTTTTAATGCTTGAATTCAGTTTTCTTTGTTTAATTGCTATCATGAGGAACTAAACCCCTATTAGTTATGGGGGGAATTTGAAGCCATGAATATATGTTTCTTATGATTTGATTTACTCCAGTTACGATTTCATGAATTATGAATGTGGTTTACTTTTCTATTCTTATTAAGAACTTGTTTATGTATGTGGGTTGGGGGTCGACACTTGATTTGCATGCATAAATTTGATGCTAGAATATAAGGGAATTGCACCTAATCATTATGAACTTATATTCATGAGTAGTAAAGATCGCTAGTCACGAGTATGTGAAGTAAACCCTAGGTTGGATTAACATGCGTTTTCCATAGTTATGAATGCCTTGTCAATGTTCATGATTTCCATGGCCTACAACACGTTATTAGCACGCTCTTGCCAGAAGCTAAGTAACTAAAGGTTCGTGGAGGAGGCTCTCCTACAACATCAAAGGCTCAATTATTTTCTGCCAATCAAGTTCTACTAAAATAAATTAAGATATTTGAAATGACTGTGAAGCATGAAAACATTCCCCATGATGCATGAACCCCATTTATTAATATTTTCCTTCCAATAGATGTGTATATACATATATCTATATATATATATATATATATATATATATGTTCATGCAATATGCAATTATGCTATGTGGAATTTGTGAGTCAAAACATCGACAATTAGGGTTTTTAACCCTGGAATTCAGAAAGAAAAAAAAAACAACAAAAAACAAAAAACTAGGATTTTTTGCGGTTGAGTCGTAGCTCTATACAATGCAGCCGAGCCGAGCTAGCTGGACTGCAGCCACACCTTAACCTTGGACGACGTCATATTGACGCCATGGACCTCTTACAGCTAGCCTCGCTACCTCTGGGTTGACAACCAGGCCTTGGGCCTAGGTTGGGTTCCCTCACGGGTCTAAAGCCCTAAGCCTACCAACAGGCCTGCAACCTTGCTGGGTTTGTCCCCATGAAGCCTGGCCCAATTCCAGAAAACCTGATGTTTCCTGGGCTCAATCCAAACGCCGGCCCACCTGCAGCAAGCTTTTGCTTGCTGGGCCTTGCCAGCGTGTAATATCCCGAAAATTTTAAGTGGTGATTAAGAGTCGATTACCTGTGACCATTGTTAGCAAAATTAATTTGCCTCATTTGAGGTTTGGATCAATTCACCTTTGGCCCATTAAAAGAGTTTTACTATTGAGGCCAAGCCTTGTTAGAAAAGAAAAGGAAAAGAAAATGAAAAAAAAAAAAAAAAAAAAAGATGCTTGCGTTAATAAGTAGGGAGAAAAGGGGAAGGGGCATTCTAAAAAACTCTCTCTTTTTGCTACTCTCCTCTCCAGCCGAACAAGATGAAGAGGTTCATCTCTTTTAGCTCTTAATTTATCCAAAAAAAAAAAATTTAAGGAAGAGGAACTTAGTTTTCTTTTCCTTTGCTTGCGAAGATTAGGAAGAGTGAGATTCTTTTGGAATCTAATTATTATTTGGTTTGATAGCCATGAATTAGATTGGGTGGGAGTAGTAAAATTGAAAGTATCATACTCCATGTTATAGTTTTAAAGACGAGCACCAAGTGCTTGATTAAAGTCCCCAATTAACCTTAAATTAGGTTATGTTGTCTGGTCTTTTGTACAAGCAATGTGTGATGATTTTTCTTACTTATAGAAAAGGAAGAGAAGGACAAGGTGACTATGGAATAAGTCGACAAACACCATGGGAGTTGAACATCAACAAATTGTCTTGAGGTAGGGGAGTTTTAACCATAAAAATTTTTTCATTTTTCATTTTTACTTGATAAAGGATTGTTGGCATTTGACCTTACTTCAAATGTTTTTCGTTTTCGATTATATGAAAGAAGTGAAGCAAATGTTCTCTATGGTTTGATTCTAATGATTTTAATTTTCTTTCTACAACTTTGGTGAGTTTAAAGTAATTGCAAGGGTTTTTCAAGATTGCGTTTTTAATGTGCATGCCTTTTATTTTACTCAATATGAGATTTTGAAGCTTGTTGAGACGAATGTTTAATTGTGAAAGTAGATGGAAAGTAGTATAATACATGTGCAATTGAGAATGTTGAGAAATGTATGAATGGGCACAATGACTCGTGAAATTGTTAGATTATGGGCACAATGACCCAATGTTGCCTGGGGAAAGCTCCATATGTGGGCTGCGAGAATGAGTTAACAATGTGATAAATATGTGTGATATGTATATTGGCCATGTATTTTACGATTCTTTCCAATCTGCTAGTCACTCGTTTGGGATAAAAGAAAATTTTTATGTTTAGTTGTACTATTTTTCTTTAAACGATAATGGCTTTGTTGTTCTTATAACAAACGAAATGTTTTTGAACGGTCTGTTGTGTATCGTGTTATTATCAAAGCTACCAGTGCTTTGAAACTTTGATTTTCCTACAATTTGTTTATTTCCAAGCATTTAAGAGCATTTCTTTGATGTTGGATTATATAATAGTGGATGTGAATGATTTCGAATTACTCTTATCATTTTTTGGCATGCACCAAGAATTTAAATGATTACGGACTTACCCAAAAACCCCTACTGGGCATTTTATGCTCACCCGTTTTTCTAAAAATGTATTTTCAGGTGGTGTAGGGTTGACTAGCTGAGTTTCGAGTTGCAGCTCTATTGTGGACTAGTAGAAGGGAGTCCAGACGTATATATCTTTTGGGTGAGCTGCCAAAGTATTTTGTATAGTTAGTCTTAGTCTGTAAATGATCCTTTTTATGCGTTGTAGATTAAGAAGATGTCGGCCACTATGGGTTAGTGTCTCTACTTACCGGGGCAATGAAAACCATGTAATATATGATCACTTCTCTTTTGGCTTGTATAATTTATGCCCCTGTACAATCTTCATCAAATGACCTGAACATGATTTCTTGTAAGAAGCCTTGAAGTTCTTTTGTGAACTCATTATAATCGGTAAGGCTTAATGAATTGCCTTTGGAGAACCATTATGAACTTAGTTATAGTTAAATTTGTGGGTGTTTATCTACTACTTAAGTTGCAATTTGAAAATTTCAGATTTTTACCCTTTGGAACATAATCAGCTTTATTTCCAAAGTGACTTGGTGCTGCTAAGATTTGACTTTTTCAGAAAAACAGCAGCATGCCTGTTTTAGATATCAATTTTCCTCTACTTCCCAAACTCGAAAATTCATGAAATTTTGATAAAAGTTAGTTTTATATGTGTACTTTGGATCTGGAAATTTTCATACTTTTTGGTTGGACAAGTTATTTTTGGTACATTTTACGGTTCAGGTCGTTTCTGCAATTTTTGTTACAGCGAGAAGTCTTCAAGTCTATTTCTTAATGTTACCTTTGTAGTTCAGTTTAGTATATTTGTTTTAAACTTTTCATTGACTTAACCTTCAGCTAATTTTTGTTTTACACTCTTAAACAACCATTTGGTTCTATTTATTTCTCTTAATCTCACACCTCGAGTTTTAGGGTGTGACACTGCGTGTGACCCAACCCACCTATAGCAAGCCTATTTTCTTGTTGGGCTTGCCTTGAGTCTCGCACCCAAGCCCAAAAACCCGAAGCCAACTTAGGCTGGCCTTCGCGCGCACCCACCCAGGACAGCCAGTAATGGCCCTGTCTCCCTGCGCCTTTTTTGGCCCACTTCTAGCAACTCCTTGTTACTGGGCTTCATCCCAGAACCGGCTTATGGCCTGCAACCAGATTGGGCTGCTTTGCACCTTCCTCGTGGCTAAATACGCCTGCAGCCGAGTTGTAGGGCCTTGTCCCATGCACTGCAGCCAGCCCACTGAGTTGGGCCGCGTCTTTTTCGACTCAATGCCATATTTTTAGGCATCCCCACTTCATAACCATACTCCTATAATCTTGGGGACGTTATTGGTTAACGCTAATCAAGCTATAATTTAAGTATTGCTTGGCCCGAAGCCAAAAATTCAAACTAAAGTGACCCGAATGTCATTATTTGGCTCCTACGATCAGACCTGGATGGTTACGATCTATTAAATTAATTAAAGTGACCAGCAGTCCATTAATCTGACATGACATTCAAAATTATTAGCCTGAAGCCCACTTTTTGGTAATTAACAATTCAATAAATTATTTCTTTTCTTTGAACCGTTGACTATCTTTCGTAGTCCCGATGAACTCACACTTGGGTTCCTGAAGCAATCACCACATTCACTACACTTAGTTGTATATTGTATGATGTGTTCTTGCAGGTACCCCTTTATATGAACCAGAAGTTCATAACTAAATCAAATATGTAATTTAGAATTTAGTGCCTTTGAAACCCGAAGTTTTCATTCAAAACTTACACCATGTAACCCGAGGCTTTCATGTTTAAATTAAACTTATACATGTCTATAGAACCCCGAATGTTCTAAATTGTATGTCTATGGCTTTCCATATGACTAACCACATTCTTTTTGTACCCTCTGTTTTAAGGACATGTCAAACTTGAACAAGCTCGATCTCACCACTTTGGAAGTATCCAGAAGAAATACCTGAAGTGTATTCAAGATGTGAAGCTCTATCATGATGCAAAGAGTCTACAAGCCACCATCGAAGAAGCTATGGATGTCCCAATTAACAAAGCTCATAAAGCTACTACTACGATCTTCATTCGAAGACACATCCATGATGCACTGCAGATCGAGTACCTCGTTGAGAAGGACCCACGCGCCCTTTAGCTCACTCTGGCCGATTGTTTTGATCACCAGAAAGTCATTTACTTGCTTGAAGCAAGACACGACTGGCAGCATCTTCGCTTCCAATACCTTAAGTCCGTGAATGAATACAACTCTAAAGTTTGTAGAATCCGATCACTACTTAAGTTCTATAAAGAGGACTTAACTTAACAGGATCTCCTAGAGAAAACCTATTTGACCTTCAATGCCAAAATATTGTCCTGCAGCAACAATATAGGGCACAAAAGTTTACTAATTTTTGGATTTGATCTCAGTTTTACTTCTCGCTGAAAAGTAGAACCAGCTTTTGATGAAGAATCATCAAGCTCGACCCACCGGCTCTAACGTTCCGCCTGAAGCGCAAGTGACTAATTCTAGCAGCCACAATCGATGGAAACCCTATAGTGACCGTGGAATTGGGCCACAGGCCCAAGGTCAATAGAGCAAAGCCCCTGCCAAGTGAGAAAATTTGACCCAGAAGCGCAATTCCTTTGCCCCTAAGGTCCCAAAATTCAAGAACAAAGGAAAAGCTACCATTCAATCGGCTTCCACTGAATTGGACATGTGCTACCACTGTGGATGAAGATATCATTAGTCATGCATATGTTGAGCTACTTCCGAGGCTATTACCAAGTGTCATTCTCGTCGTGAGTCTAACTTTGCACATGTGGAACATCCCGACGATACTACCACAACTATGGAGGTTTCATATTTTTAGGAGGCATCCGCTCCCTTGGAAGAATAAATTTTTATTTTTCTAAGACATGTTTGGGTGGTTTTCATCACTAGTGGCCAAACCCCCCCCTCCCCCCAAATTTTGTAGGTTTATGGTTTAATTTTTTCAGACAATTTTTCTAAGTCTTTGGAATAAACTGTTTGGATTGGTTTGTTTTGAATTATGGATAATCATTTTATGGATATTATTTCTCAATTGATTAATGAATGAATGGAATTATATTTATGCATGTGACCGATTCAATTAATTTATTTCTAGGTATGACTAATAAGGAAGTTAGTTGTCTAGCCAATAGTGCTACCACGCACACCATCTTGCGTGAGCAACGCTATCTTATTGAAACCACAGAAGAAAATGGTTCTGACTTTATTTGTATCACTTCTTACGAATGTGGCAAAAAGCGTATTCATGAGAAGCTGGAACGTCTCCTGAGTAGGTTGTACATCACAACCATTCGATCCGTGGAGACCCACCATGTGGCCAACGTTATGCCTAAGTTCCAGAGCACCTTGTTGATTTGGCATGATCGAATAGGACATCCTAGATGAGATACAATGCCATATACCCTCAAAGTATTACATGCGCATCACCTAACATCTTATCATGACCATCTGCCTTGCAAAGAATGCTCCTTGGGGAAGTTGAATACTCAACCCCCATCTACAAAGATTATTCACGACCCCCCTAAATTTCTTCAGAGGATTCAAAGGGATATTTGTGGACCTATCCAACCAACATGCAGACCATTTAGATACTTCATGGTGTTGGTTGATGCATCAACGCGTTGTCACATGTCTTCTTATTATCCACACGCAATGCTGCATTTGCAAAACTCCTAACTCAAATCATTAAGCTTAGGGCTCACCACCCTGATTATTCGATTAAGTCAATTCGACTAGATAATGCTGGAGAGTTTATGTCACAGACTTTTTTCGATTATTGCATGTCAATTAGGATTGAAGTTGAACATCATGTACCCCATGTTCACACCCAAAACGGCCTGGCAGAAGCTTTCATAAAGCGCCTTCAAACGATAGCTCGAACTTTGGTTATGCGAACCAAATTACCGGTACCTGCCTAGAGCCATGCAATATTGCATGTAGCTATGTTGATCCGCCTAAAGCCCACCGCTACCCAACCTCATTCATCGTTACAATTAGTTACTAGATATAAGCATGATGTCTAGCATTTAAGCATGTTTGAGTGCGCAGTCTATATGCCAATAGCGTCGCCGCTATGTACCAAAATGTGTCCTTAGAGAAGAATGGGAATCTATGTCGATTATGATTCACCATCAATTGTTCACTACTTAGAGCCCTTGACAGGAGATCTCTTTACCGCACGTTTTGCAAATTATCACTTTGATGAGACAACCTACCCTTCATTAAGGGGAGATAAGATTACTAACGTTCCTGTAGAATGCCGCGAATTATCGCGGATTACTCCCACTTTGTCTCATTTAGATCCCCGCATTGCCCAGTCTGAAACTGAAGTGCGTCGTATTCTAGGTCTTCAGAGCAAAGCATGCCGGATGCTTTTACTGATCTAGCAAAGGTAACGAGATCATATATACCCGCTGCAAACGCACCTGGAAGGATCGATGTACCTAACGTCCATAACATCGCCTCAGAAAGATGAACGGTCCTTGAAAGAGGGTCGGCCGCACCTCCCACACGACCCGACACACTGGTCGCTAGCCAATCATCTGCTCCTACCCTGAAGCATGGCAGACCCCTTGGTTCAAAGGATTCACAACCCAGGAAGAGGAAAACGGCACAAACTAGTGAACCTAGTATAAATCCGACCATCGTTTACTCATCTGTTCCCACGCATAAGGTTATTTTAGATTACAGTGATGTCTTAAACGAGACAAACCGACCTCTCAAGATTCGTGAAATTTTGATCTATTACACAGTATTGGATGAGGTTTGGAATCGAAATGAGATGATCGTCGACGATGCATTTGCATACATAGTAGCAACTGACATCATGCTTAGCGATGACATTGAACCACATTCCATTAATGAATGTCAACGTACAATTGATTGGTCAAACTGGAAACAAGGTGTTTGGGCCTGTAGCTTCTACTCCACCACATGTGAAGCCCGTGGGATACAAGTGGGCTTTCGTTAAGAAGTGTAATGAGCAGGGGTGGGTTCAAAAAACCAAAAATCGAAAAAAACTGAACCGAACACCGAACCGAAATCGAAAAAACAGAAACTAACAAAAAAACCAAATCAAACGAAAAAAACCGAACCGAATTAAAAAAACGAAACCGAACTGAAACTCTTTGGTTCGGTTTCGGTTTTAGTGGTTCGAAAACCGAACCGAACTGAATAATTATATTAAATTAATATTTTTTTTATTTTATTTTATTATTTAATATGTTTTGGGTATTATCTTCAAAACCTAATTTCTAAGCCCAATGCTCCCAAACTTTTAAGCCCATATATTATTAGAAAATGCCTTTTAACAACTAAACCCTAACATATCTTCTCTCACTTTGTTCTTTCTTTCTCCCCAGCCGCACCACTTATCTCCCTGTTCTTTCTTTTTCCTTTCTCCGTCCTCCATCTTCATCACTCACTCCCTCTTCCCTCTACTTTTTTCTTTTTTTTCTCCCCAGCCAGATCTTTACTCTCTCCCTCATCCACGACAAATCATGTCTTTCTCTCTCCCCCTAAATCCTCTGTTGCGTCTTCTGATCTCTCTCTCTTCTTCTGGGCCTGGCAAGAATCCATGCACACCGGCAGTCACAACAACTCTTCTGAGTCCAACTTTCAAATGGGTAAGAGATATTTTGTTTGAATTGGTGTGAGTTTTTTCTAAATGAATTTTGATGGGTTTGTAGAAATAAGGTAGGGGTTGGACAAAAAGGAATTCTCTATAGCTTTGGTTTTGTATTTGCAGGTAATTGCATGCAAAATTGAGCATGCCAGCCCTCCACCTCCATCCTCCAAGGCCTCTAATTGGAGTGAAATTTGGTTTTTGTTTATTAAATTTATTGTACCTGGCTTTTTTTATTCTTTGTACTAGTTAAGAATTCTTCGTATAGAGTTTTTTAATTAATTTTTTTCGTTTTGGTCTTAGCTTTCAATATTTTTTTGTTGGTTTGTTGTGAACTTGCAGCTCTGTGAGGGTATGATTTGTATCTTTGCATTTTTTTTTCTATAATTTTTTTCGTAGCAAAAACAAGAGAAAGAGGACAATCAGGTTGAGTACGTAAGAAGAACCGCCCACAAATCAATTTCAGAATTAAAAATATAAAAAAAAATAAGTGAAAAACTGAAACCGAACAGAAACCGAACCAGAAAAAACCAAATCGAAAAAAACTGAAAACCGAAAAAAATGAACCAAACCGAACCGAAATTTTGGTTCAGTTTCGGTTTCGGCAAAAAACCGAACCATTTTGAACTAAACCCAGCCCTAGTAATGAGAAGAATGAAATAGTGCGGTACAAAGCACGCCTCGTAGCGCAAGGCTTCTCTCAACACCCTAAGATTGATTACGAGGAGACGTATTCCCCCGTAATGGACATCATAATGTTTCGTTACCTTTTTAGTTTGGTAGTTTCCGAAAAACTGAATATGCAGCTTTTGGACGTGGTAACTGTGTATCTCTATGGGGATCTAGATACGGAAATCTACATGAGAGTTCTAGAAGGACTTCCATTGACTGGTTCAAATAGTTCTAGACCACGGAACACCCTCTCGATTCAATTGAGGAGATCATTTTACGGATTGAAACAATCTGGGTGGTGGTATAACCGTCTGAGTGAATATTTGACAAGTCAGTGTTATGTGAACAATGATTTATGCCCATGCGTGTTCATCAAGAAGTCACATTTCGGATTTGCAATATTGCAATTTATGTCAGCGACGTGAACCTCATCGAAACTCCTGCAAAGCTTGAGGAAATTGTCGTTCACTTAAAATCAAAATTTGAGATGAAGGATCTTGGAAAATCTCGATATTGTCTCATCTTGGAGATCGAGCACTGTTTGGATGGAATCTTAGTACATCAATCGAACTACACCCAAAATATGCTGCGACATTTTAATGAGGATAAACTGAAGCCTTCGAGTGCTCCTATGGTCGTTCAGACTCTAGATGCTAAACAAGATCCCTTCCATCCCAAGGAGGATGATGAAGAGATTTTGGAGCCTGAAGTTCCATACCTAAGTGCAATTGGTGCTTTATTGTACTTGGCTCAATGCACTAGACCCGACATCTCTTTTGCTGTTAATCTTTTGGCAAGATACAGCAATGCGCCTATACGCAGACACTGGAATGGTGTTAAAGACATTTTCCACTACCTCAAGGGTACGACTGATTTGGGCTTATTCTACACCCACAATTCCTCGAGATAAGCAGCCGCCCCCCTCGGTCCTCAAGTTGATTCTCACCTTATTAGTTACACAGATGTTGGTTATCTGTCTAACCCACATAGGGCACGTTCTCAAACGGATTATGTCTTTACCATTGGAGACATCGCAATATCTTGGAGGTCTACCAGAAAACGCTAGTTGCGACTCTTTCGAACCATGCTGAGATTCTCGGCTTGCATGAAGCCTCGCATGAATGCTTTTGAACCCGATACCTAGTAGGTTGACGAGGAACGCCCTAACTACCAGTTTAGGATTTGTTTCATCTATGATTCATGTTTTGTTTTTGGTATAGGCAGGCAAAGGCAATGGCATCAAAGCTCTCAACCACACCCATTATTCTCGTGTCTCCACCGCAGTTGATAGCATTGCCTTTGTCACTGTCTTCACACTATACAAATCTTCCACCGCCAATTGGCTCATCGAAGATCAATTCTCAAACTCGGTTACAGTTGGGAATGCTTCGTATACTAAAGTCGAGAGATCCATGGCCATCTTGACTGTCTTTGTTAACTTCATTCAGGTGTTGTAGTGTAGAATTCCGTTTAGCTTCCTCACTTTGGTTTGTGATATTATTGATACATTGCAGCTGGCAATTTTCCCCGGAGCAATGTAGTCATTCTAACCGACCAGGCATCTGATCTTTCACTATCCAGAAACAAGGTTACTGTGTATCCAATTCAAGGTGAATCAGGTCTTACATCGTATGAGCACATTATATAAATAACGAGCAGATAAATCCTTTGCTCATCAGTAGCTATGTTTCTCACCGGCATTACCTAGTTTACTTCATTATTTTGTTTGAAATCGTCAATTCCTGAAATTGCTTGAGGTTTACATCTTCACCGACTCAGATGTAGCAGTTGCTGATGATCTAGGACACATATTTCACGAATATCCAAATTTCCATAACAACAAAGCACAACCTCTAAATTCAGGATTTATAGCAGTGAGGGGCACTGCTGATGGAATTTTAAGGTGCGTTATCACGTTATCTGTGTACTCAGAGTTAAGCATGTTGTTTAATACCAATAGTTATGTCATCTGTTTTGCGGTTATTGTTTACCAGAAAACAGAGATGAAATGTTTATTTGCGACCATTTTTACATTTAACATACTGCAAGCCCAAGCTTTCATAGAGGATATTGGCGGTGCTTCGGTGTTGTTTTTACCGTGTGCTGTCTACTACTGAACACCACCAGAAGGCGCAGGTCAATTTCACGGCATGCCCTTGGATGTTAAGGTATACTGCTACTATCCAAAACACAAAACCTGTTAAAAAGGTGGTTGATTTCAGATGAGTTTCGTTGTTCTCCCTGCTAAACTGAAACAAATCTGATGCGGAATTGTGGTTTTATTTTTATGTATTGTTCTTCTGAGTCTCTTGTGTGACATATTCTGGATATATTCTGAGTCTCTTGTGCCTGGTATTAAAGAGTGCGAGAACAAAGTATGATTTTCGACTAAATCAAACTGGCTTAGCTTAGCATATGAATTACGTATCAGAAATTTGATCGGGGACCTCCTGATTTCGTTTGAAGAGAGAATGGATGCTGATTTCGTGGCATTGAAAACATAAGACATGTAACTGGTATTCGGATTGCTTGTCATGATTATTTAAATGTCGGCATGTCACGTGGTGTTGTAGCACACAACCAATACTTGGATTTCGCCAAACGGTTACCTGCTAGTTCAACAAAATGTTCAAATGAACTACATATTTCCGTCCTCCCCTGGGATATGCTTCTCGTACTGGAATCGATCTTTGAAATTTTATACGTCTGCACCCCAAATTTTTGGCAATACTCAATATGGATATAATGTACTTGTAACATACTGGAATCAATGTGAGAGAGAGCGGGGAATAAATCAGCGGTTACACCCAAGAGTTTGCCCTAGAGTACGTTTTTTGAAATTTATTCATAACACATATAGGATCTTATTTTTCTATAAACTATAACTAGGCATTGTCAATTACAGCACCATTTTGACAAAAACAATTAGAAAATAAAGAAAGAAATAATCGACATACGGTGTTAGCATCAAGAACTCTACGGTTAGAGCATTTATCCTACCGGGGGGCCCTTTAGTTCACTATTCTTGAAATGTCTTCGAACACAGTTTTAATGTCCGGTCTTTCGGATGCTGGATGGATACATCTTAGAGCTACCTGTAGCATACCATCAAGAACTGTTGGGGAGTTCTTTACGCTTGGCCTTTCCAGAATCAGTCTGTCAAGGCATTCAAAACAACGGTTTTCTTCTGCCAACAGTCTCACCCAGTCTGTCAGATCAACCACACCCGGTATCCCAGAGACAATCTCCCCGGAACTCTTTCCGGTCAGGAGCTCCAACAAGATCACCCCAAATGCATAGACATCACTTTTCAACGATGGGCAGGGTTTACTTGAGCTAGCAAATTCAGGGGGGCGATAGCCAAGAGCACCTGCATTCAAGACTTGCTCAGTAGTCCCAGCGGGAGTCAAAATTCGGTGGAGACTATAATCTGTAAGGAGTGCATTCAGACTAGGAGTTTCTAATAAAATATTCGTGGATTTGAGGTTGCCATGGGGAATTGCCTTCTCATTATGCAGGAAGTTCAGACATCGGGCAACATCTACAGAAATCCTAAGCCGTTCCTCAAGTGACAGGAGAGAGAGTTTTGTTCGCTCTGCCTCTGTAGAATCGGAATGATACAGCAACCAATGTCAGATTCAGGGATAAAAAGAGAAACAAATTCGAAAACGGACAAAATAATAAACAAACGTCAGTGGCACTCCAGTTTTGCTTTCATTGAAGGGAACTAACCTAACAGTTTATAAACCAAAGTAAAATATCAAAGCGTAAAAGTCACCAATGTCAGCCAAATAAAATCTAAGTATGCTAAGATACACTCTTTTCTCTCTTGACAATTTTCAGTGTGCACTACAGTATTGCTTTCATTGAAGGGAACTCTAATCTAACAGTTTATAAACATAAGTAACATATCAAAGCATAAAAGTCACCAATGTCAGCCAAATAAAATCCAGGTAGGCTAAGATCTAATCTTCTCTCGATTGGCAATTTTCAGTGTTTTAGTATGTATGGATAGACCCGGTGGCGCACATTTAATATTTTCTAACAGATGGTACAAGTATATTTGAGATGCTTATTTGCAATCATACAATAAAGCACAGAGCGGAATCTTACCATGGAGATGGAATGCCAACGATTGTGCATTGATATAAGTTGATATAATCAGTTTCTCATGTTCTTTAGGGCCCCAGTAATAACCCAGCAGAGAAACTAGATTCGGGTGCCTGATGTTTCCTAGTTTCTTCACTTCTCTTGCAAATTCTTTCCTTCCTTTTGCTATTCCCTCCCGTAGCCATTTGACAGCCAATACATGACCGGCGTCGAGCATTGCTTTGTACATTGTCCCATGACAACTCCTTCCAATAGCTTCTGCTGGAGCACAGGAAAGTTCTTCTGCTGTGAAGGCCAAGGAGCCATCAAACAGATGCAAATCACCAGCCAATTTATCTGGAGAATAAGCTGTGAGCACAGCAGGACTCTCTGGTGGCTGTTGCTTTTTAGAGGGTGATGGATTCGATGATGATAAGAGAGACATAGGAGAAGATGTCCCTTCACCCCCTTCTTTTGATTCGGGATGACCCAAATTCTTAGGATTCTTTACAACTGACGAAGTGTCACGGGCATCATGAGCAGACCCCATTTGGGTTGATGGTGAAAGCTTTGGAAGGAGATCACAAGAAGATTTTGAGCAGTCTACATTTTTGTCCGGTGCTGATCGATGACGATGAGAAAGGGCAGAACCTCCTTGCACAGCATCTGTCTTTCCAGAACTTGCTTTTGAACTGCCCTTTCTACATCTCTGCCAGTGGGACCTGTAATGGATCATCAGGCATAAAAGAACTAAAACAGCAGCTCCACCAACCAAACCTGCAATGAGGGAGATCCTAATAGCTGCTTTCATAAGGGGCCTGTGTTCCCTAAAAGTCATGTTTGGGACATCCTTCGGTGAAGATGGGGAACGAGGAAAAATCAGCAACGAGTTCCCTGGATAAAATGCGGAATCAGGGAACTGCCGCAAGTTTTCAGGTATGACACCAGAAAGATGATTGAAAGAAACATTGAACTCTTTCAGGACATCTGGAAGGTCCTCAGGAATGCTACCTTCAAAGTTGTTATTAGATAGATTGAGATACATTAAGTTACGGAACTTACTGATCTCTGGGGGTAAATGACCAGCCAATGAGTTGTTTGACAGATCTATAGACACCAGGCTCAAATTTTGAGCCGAACCACTTGAAGAATCACTTGATATGTCCTGGATGGGTATTGACCCAGACAGATTGTTGCCCGATAAGTTAAGATCAGTCAATTTCTTTGAAGAGAAAAAGCTTGGAAGAAGTAAGCCTTGTAGGTGGTTGAGACTAAGATCAATCACATTTAATTCTGGGTATGTTCCCAATACTGTCGGAAGAATGCCTTCTAATGAGTTCTTGGATATCTTAAATGAAGTTAGCCTAAAAAATTGAGACGTTTCATTAGGCAGACTTCCTGTCAATGAATTGGAACTTAGCTCGATAACTTCAATGTAATTTCCCCAACCTCGGATTCGGGACAAGTTACCTGTGAGCATATTATTACTCAGATCTATGACAGAACAATGCCCAACCATGGCAGGTAAGGAGCCTGACAGTTTGTTTGAAGAAATATTAAACTTCTTCAGAGTTGCAGAGGTGATGCTTCCTACTGGACCTGCCATGAAGGTAATCAGTGTGATCATGTATGAAGGAAAGGGAGGGAAAAACAGTAAATGAATGCAATTAAAAATTCAAGATGATATAATCACTTTTAAAAACTGGCGACTTCAACCAATAAACATGAAATCACGCAAAAGAAGATTTCCTCGTACTGAAATGATGGAGCCTTTACCCTAAAGTTGCTTTCTAAAATTAATATGCTTCTCCACCCATGATTCCATCTACATCAACATAGTTTCATGCGAAGATGCTAATGCAACCATGACAACATAGCCGTCTGATTTCTCTTAGTGACAAGACATTAAAGATTAATTTCCTAAAGCAATGGACTTTCTGATAAGTGTGAGAAAGTTTACTCAAGCTTATAGTGGAAGAATAAATAACTAAATCAAAGCCTTTCTTTCATGGCATCATAAGTGATTTTCCTTGTTTATTTTCAATCTACAAGTATGAAAAAAGAAAGTCTAACAAAACTTTCAATTTGAAATATAAATGTAAAACCTCTTAGCAACAGCTAACAAGTGTAAAAAAACTGTTGAAAACGCAATATACCTTCAAGTTCGTTATGACTAAGATCCAGTTCTGACAAGAGCATTGAGCTCTCTTGCAATAGAGCTTCCGGTAGAGAACCTGATAGCTGGTTGTTTCCAAGCCGAAGTACTCGTAGAGAGACAACAAAATTGAAGGAAGGTATAGGACCCACTAACTGATTATAACTAGCATCAAACACCTCCAAACTATCAAAATATGGCATTCCATCGTGAGGAAAGAGCTCTCCAACCAAGGAATTGTGGCTAACGTTCAAGTACTGAATAGAAGAAACAAATGAGGAGTTACCAAGTCCCAAATCTAATGAACCAAATAACAGATTGCTGCTTACATCAAGATGGACCACGCTACCCATTTTGGATAGAAAATTCATCATGTCTCCAGAAAAGCCATTAGCTCGAAAATCAATAAACTTCAATTGTTCAAGTTTGCCAAAACTAGAAGGCAAAATGCCTTCAAATTGGTTTGAAGAAAGATTCAAAAGCACTAGACCCTTTAAGTTGACCAAATCGGAGGGTAATAGCCCATGAAACAAATTGCTTGAGAGATCCAAGTATTCAAGAGACTGAAATAAAGCAACCTTTGAGATGGTCCCTGTGAGCTGGTTGTTTGAAAGCGACAAGTTTTGAAGCATTGTAAGGCCAGTAATGGCTGAAAAACTGAAGTCACCGACCAAACCAACATCATTGATAGCAATTGAGATGACGCGACCATTACTACATGTTACCCCAAACCAATTCAAGGGGCATCCATCAGAGTCCAAGGAGTTAGAATCCCACGAAACAAGAAGTTTCCCCGAAGGGTCCTTGTGAATGCCTTTCCGGAGGTCTAAGAGTGCTCCCAAATCTGACTGTCCTCCTCCTCCCGATGCAGTTACCGCTAGTACCAACAACAATAGCATCAAACTCAAACAGATTGTCTGCATTACTCCTTGAGCAGCCAGCATCCCGCAGCCAAACTTGAGGGAAAGAAAGAGTGATAACATAATCGAGTTAGCAGGAAACAAAGATGTTACAAAACAAAGAACCCATCCTGCTAGTTAATTTGCTAGGAATGAATGAAATGAGAGTAAAGTAAATATTGAAAAATGAATGAATGAATGATTCCACAACCACAAAGGGTACCCATGGCCATGATATATAATCAAAGAATGAAGCCAACGCCAATGCCATTGTTTGTTTGTCACAAATCAAAAACACATCAAGTCATCAATGTATGTTCAAAATACAACAAAACACAAAATTTGTACTCAACAGTCAGTCAGTGACAGTCATATGAGAAATAAAAAAGCAAAAGAATAATGTAATACTTTTCCTTGGTAATGCCAACTCCAAGCAGTTAGCAGGCAGCACTAAGTGAGAAGAAGAAGAAGAAGAAACAAACCAAAAAGGGAGAGTGAATGAAATGAAGCTCCAACTCCAGCTCCTTCCAAGCTTCGTCGTGAAATGGGAAATTCAGAATGGATCTGTGCTGCTGTCTAAATCATAAGCATTGGAAATTTGGAAGCAAAAGAGCGAAACCAGAAGCTGCACTCTCCATTCTCTCTCTCTCCAAGAACTCTTCTTCTTCATAGACATCTGCGAGAGTGAGAAAATTCAGAGGAATAAGAGGAAACTAGCAGGGATGCCCGCGGGATGCTGCGGGATTGAAAACCATAATAAGAAAACTTAGTGTATAGTACTATTTATTTGATAATACTTGATGTGTACAGACATACTATTTACATATGAAAGATTTGGTAGATAGACCTATTTACATACAAAAGAAATAGAACCCAATACATCAGTTGTCAAAGGCATCTTTCTATGAAATGATATAAAATCTTCGCACTAGGGTGAACAACTCGAATTGGATTAAGCATTGTTTAATTAGAAGACCATAAACTCAGCAGGGTAAAACTACAAAACTTGTGTTTTCTTAAAACCACTATATTTTGTATTCCAAATTTCGTAGCAGCCAAACACCATATGAAGCTCCAACCAAAATGAACAAAGAAAATCCTAATAAGAACAACGAGGCTAAATTACAGATCTTGGGTGTTTCTTAAAACGCCAATCCCATGATATTTTAAATTCCAAAATTTTCTGGGTAACCAAACACTATCAAACTAACATGATAAAGAAATTGCTAATAACAACAAATGGGAAAAATAGCAGAACATGGGAATTTACATAAACCTACATACTAAAAAGACTCGATGTAGTTTCACAATTTGATTGGTTTATGCATATTTCATATGGAATCAATAAGTTTCCTTGTACATATTTGCCTCATTAATCTGCAAAAAGATTCAAACATGGGAAAGTTTACATGTCATTGTATAGAAATCTAACATAATTACTTTTCTTGCTCCATGATTGAACTGAAGATTTTCTTTCTTTAACAACAAAGTGAAGTCAAATATAACCTGAAAGTTAAATAATGTAATATGTTTTTAAGTCAACTGAACTGAAGTATGTGACACGATCAGTTAAGATGAATATTAACTTGGTTCTCAGATTAAACTGCTAGCAATAAGTTCTAACTTCTAAAACAAAATATACTATGTCTAATATTAGACAAATAAAAGCAAACACCTCAGATATAGTGGCAAAGGAAAATGGAGTTCACCTTAAACCCAACCCAAGAACCTCTCGACACACCAAGAACCCCATATCCGAAGCAAAAGACAGATTTGGCACTCTTGACATATAGAAAGAAACATGTTTTATGTCTATTATAAAATTTAACCGAAAACAAACACAAATGCCATGACAATTGGCATTTTATAGTAAAGGATATTTAAGTTAGCCCTATTTTGAGCAAAGAGGGTTGCATTGCACTCATCAAAATTTGTATTTTCAGACTTGGGTAGCTGTTCTGATACCGAGGTAGTTTATTGGCCTTGCTAATAAGTTGTATGTTATATTTGTTTTTCCTTTTTTTTTGCCCAGCTTTGTATTTTCAGTGTTTCAAACAACAAAAATATTACATAGTTTTCCAATATCATTAAAACGCGTCTCACACTATTTTATGTGCTAATATGCCAATGTACACGTCATAGTGGATTAATGACAAAGAGTCAAAGACATTTAACATGTGTGTGTCTCATAAAAATTTCATTTACCTAGGAATGATGTTTCTTTGGCCCCCAATCATATATGAAAGACATTCTAATCAAAATTATCCCAGAAACCCTCCTAAATATGCATTTGGTTCGGTGCTAAAATTATACCAAAAGTAAATAAACAGCATTTTACAGATTATCAACTTAATCATCCAAATCAAAGCAAACGTAACTAACTGGAGATGTGAACATGCATTTGTGGGCACATGACTGTGACCCCGGCTACCCACAAAGGAAGCAATAAATTTTTCAACATTGAAGGTGAGATGTTAGACATTAAATGAGTGTACTTTTATCTCTTTTTCTGGAGTCTAAAGTTATACCAAAACTAAATATATAGCATTTTCCAGGATTTCAACATAATCATCCAAAAAGAACCAAAGAAAAAGTAATTAACTGGAGATGTGGACGGGAAAATGCTAAAAGCAACCTAAAATCAACATTATGCATATATATAAAACTAAAGTTATATCACATCTTTCAATTGCTATTGAGGCCTCCTCCATTGTGTACCCCATATTGACCAAGGCCCGTATCTTCTCTTTCTCCGATGTAGAATTTATGTTTTCCTGCAAAATAGGTAATGAAATTTCTATGAGATACACACATCTGTGAAATGTCTTTGACTCTTCGTCACAAATCCACTATCCTGTGTACCTTGGCATAATAGCACATAAAATAGTGTGAGACACATTTTAATGATATTGGAAAACTATGTAATATTTTTGTTGTTTGAAGGATTGGGGAAACAGAGAAAATACAAAGCTTGGCGAAAAAGGAAAAACCAATATAACATACAACTTATTAGCAAGACCAGAGTTGGATGCTGGGATATATAACAGAGTTGGATATCCACTTTGACCCACTCTTTCTGCAAACAAAAACCAGAATTGGATGTTGGGATACATATAGCAAGTAAAAACTAGAGCAGCAAAGATCTCATCTTTACTCGAAAAGAATTATAATTCAAAACCATGAACTAGGTTAAATGCCACAAATCTACCAAAAAGGAAATTCCAATTTCACTCTGTTCGGTTTAAAATCAGATGGTATTTGTTGACCATGGCAACAATGAATAACCACAACAATCCACGATTCTTGCACGAAAGTCCACACTCATCCAACAGTCCACTTGTTCGATGTTGAATGTGGGATAGCAGGCAATGAGGGCTTTGAAGGCTACCCCTCTGCCTCTTTCCTTCTGTCTCTTTCCCTCTGTCAATTTTTTGACCACATAGACAACGAATTACAACTTTTACTGTAAACAACACCAAAGCTAAACCCTAAATATGGCGCATTTTTTCCAAATCCCACCACTCATTAATACATACAACCCCATTTGCACATAAACAATTAGAACTAAGTGGAAGAAAAAAAAAAAAAAAAAAAAGAGCAAAGAAAAAGCTTATATAAACTATCTTATGACTAAACGCAGGCTTAAGAAGAAGACGAAGAAGAAACAAACCGAAAAGGGAGAGTGAACGAAATGAAGCTCCAACTCCAGCTCCTTCCAAGCTTCGCCGTGAAATGGGAAACTCAGAATGGATCTGTGCTGCTGCCTAAATCATAAGCATTGGAAATTTGGAAGCAAAAGAGCAAAACCAGAAGCTGCACTCTCCATTCTCTCTCCAAGAAACTCTTCTTCTCCATGGTCAAAGGAGTAGGAGGAGGAAATTATTTGCAAGAGTGTGGCTGAGTAGGTGGACTCACCGACTCGATGCCATCCTTGTTATTATTATGACTTCAGAACCTTCTACACCCAAATTTACCTAAGGCCTCTATGTGATTTAATCAAACTTTGACACGTGTGCATAACCAACTTCAACTCTAAACGGCTTTACCTATAGAGTAAAAATATAACACAAAATAAAATCAATGCCTAATCGGATAAATGGTCCCTGTGGTGACAAGGTAATCGGAAGATAGCTCTCATGGTAAAAAAATTAGGATTTAAACCCTCGTGGTATTAGTCCGTTAGTAAAATTTAGTCCAAAAGTAATTTTTCCGTTAAATGTCAATTAAATTTAGGGATAAAAATGTACATTAAAATCAAATGATGGAAGCTCAGTAAAATCAGATCCAATTCAATTCAAATCCGATGTATTCATGCAATGCAATCAATGATCAATGCCTTCTTCAAACCCTCTTCTTCTTCTTCACCCAAACTAGCTACCCCACCTCCGCTTGTTAACAATGGAAACGACACTTCGAACTCTTTGTTTTTGTTTTACACAGTAAAACTAAACTTGTATTCCTCGCCGACACAAAGACAAAGAGGGTCGCCATAAAATAATAATGGCTAGGTTGTATATTGGCTCCATATATTTATGAATCAAATGATGAACATAATTTAGTCACGAATTGGACACCTGGGAAAAGACGCAGCACCAACACTACAACTCTTACAAGCGAAGAGCTCCAAACCCGCAAAGGTTTTTTTTTTTTTTTTGTTCTGGGATTTGATTTAATTTCTACTGTTTGGGTGCTGAGAAATTATGTATCAATTTATTTTTTATTTGTTTTGTTTCTGGGTTCTTGATTCTACAAGGACAAAAATAAGAAAGAAAATACATTCATTTAATGCAACTAGGAATTGTAGCAGAGAGAGCAGCAGTGTTTCGGACGTTGTATGTTTGATCCCGCGAAGTGTATGTAACAGAGAGACTCGAGAGCGAGGAAGAAGAAGGTGCAAAAGTTAAAGTACATGTTTACCCTTTAATTAATAGACATATAACAAAAAAATTACTTTTGGACTAAATTTGCTAACGGACTAGCACCACAAGGGTTTAAAGCCCAATTTTTTTACCACAAGGTGACACACCCCCAACCTAAATCAAGGCATGCTGGCCGTCAAGTGAGTGTGACGTAGCCATGTGCACAATGCGGAAGCAATACGAATATAAAGAAATAAGGATAAATAAAACCAAGCTACTAGCAGTACCAGATAAGATAATGAGCTAGCGCAAGATTAAGTATGAAATACACAACCAGAGCATAAATAGTCTAAGTGCAGTCAAGGAGAACAAAGTACTAATTAAACAACACCCAAAGGTGATCCTACATTTGGTGAAATCTGTCAGAACTGCCCTGAAGCCCTAGCAATGCCACCAATGATAATTCCTACTTAGTACTTGGAGGGGCGAAAAACAGAAAGTGTGAGTAGGCAAAAACAAAGCTTTGCAAATTCATTTCTTTCTAAAAAGTTCTAACCTCTCGCCGTAAAACCTGTATAGTTTTCCCATAAAATAGTATATGTAAATACATATTTCAAATCATTCTCAAAAATATCAAAATCCGCATATAAAAATGCCATGCATATGCCATGTCCAGTACTTACGCCATGTCTACTATCACAATATCACATAAGTAAGCCAGGTAATATAATTCAATGCTAATAACCAATCTAGCCGAGAGTCACCTAACGTGACCTGTACAGCAGAATCTAGAGCTCATCTGTCTAGCCGGGAGTCACCGCTTGTGACCTGTACAGCTCAATCTATAACTCAATCATATATCTCAACAAGTATACATCTCATTAACCATATGTCTGCACACGAGTCGGGAACCACCTCTAGTGGTCTGTACGACAAGACTGGGTGTAATAAATACGCTTTAGTGCTACGATCACGTGAAGACTGTGCGAATAAGCGCGGGTCACCTACGAGTCGGGAACCACCTATAGTGGTCTATACGACCGGACTGTGCACCTAACTTGGATCCAAGGTGAGCGTATGGTGCGAGAGGTGAACATCACGTGAATGAATGTGCCATACTCTGGGCGGGAGCACTAACACCGGGGTGCAAGTTGATGAGCTCAATATATCTCAACATCATCATTCTATTTACAACCACTAACCTCATAATGTACTCACATGTGGCTTACATGGGCCTCCGCAACATCATGCAACAATATGCATATTTATACTAATGCATATGCTCAAATATCATGCATGTATGACATGGCATTTCAAACACATTTCATTTAAATATAGTTCTGGGAAAAACATCAAGTATATATATATATGGTATGTCGAAGGGTCGTAGCCCTATTGCCTTGAATGATTACGCTCGTCCTCGGGATAGGTCTCACCTATATGCGAAACAACTATATAAACGTCACTTAAAGCACATAAACAACACTAGCTAATAACTTCTCATATATTGCTCAACTTGGGTATATGAATATACCACTAAGACCTACTCATCCTCAAAAACATCCCCAAATTTTTAAAATAAGTTTCTGAGGTCTCACGCGCCGGCCAAGGCACGGCCAGACGCGGCCCCCTGCGCGGCCACGTGCCTGGTACACTGACGGTAATAGAAACGCCATAAGGGAATATTCCGTCCAAAAATAGAATATTCCATTAAAACTAACCTGACGCCGTTAGAATATTCTATCAACTTTGACGGAATATTCCGTCGTCTTCAACCTTCGACTCCGGTGACCGTCGCCGTAGCCGGAAAACTGGAAATTCGAAAAAAAACCTTATATCTCAGCCATTTCTCAACCAAATCTCATGAAACTTCGACCAAAATGAAGCTTACAACGAGTAGAACAAAACCTTACCACTTTCAAGCCTTGAAATCCATGAGATCTTGCCGAAGAAATTCCACGAATTCCGGCCAAACCTTGAACTCATGATCCCGACGTCCAAAAACCACCACACTTGCTTTCCGAGCTTCGTGAGAACCTCCTAAAGCTTCCTACAAACTTAAAATCCCCTGAAACAACCATAATTACGATCACATGAATAGTGCTCAAATCGGGGGTTCTGGTTTCTCTGGGTTTCGAGGGTTTCACGATCTAAAAATAGCATATATGAACTCAGAAACTTGCAAGGAGCTCGAATCTTACCTTCTTGATGTAGATCCGTGCGTGAATGCTTGGTTTCGAAGTTCGTCTGTACGATTGTACGGAAATGGGAAACAAATCTGAAAGAGTGAGAGAGAAAAGTGTCTTGTGTGTGTGTGGTCCAAAATTGAACAACCAATCATAACCACTAAAACCTTAAGTTCCCATTGGCCCCAAAAACTTAGGAACTTAACATTTTGGTCCACCTCTAAAGCATGTCACACACCACATATCTCAACGTCCAAGGGAAAAATGGACATTTCACACTATCGATAAAAATAATTCGGGACGGGCTGTCACACAAGGGCTATCTTCCTATTACCTTGTCACACAGGGACCATTTATCTGATTAGGCCTAAAATCAAATAGAAAAAAAGAACGAAGATCATGCCACAGCCGAGGAACCGCCTGCAAACTCATTTCCTCAATTGAGCAACTCCGCCCCATAATCTAATAAATCGCATTCTTCGGCGTCGAGCTACCAGGCGAACGGTAGTTCCAGTTTGCCTGCTTTTCAGAAGTTCTACAGAACAGCCTTTAGCTGGCCCGAAAAGTCCTCGCAACGCAGCACTCGAACTTGTACGAGACCATACAATTCATGGAAAAAATGGAGTCATTTGAGAAGACGGTGTCCAGATTTCTTCAAGACCAATTGCAAGCTGCATGCCCACATATTGGCTAACGTCCACCACATGAAGGCGGAGGCAGCTTAGCGGTTCGACCGGCTTGATTGGTCGAGCCGAATGCTGAAATAGCGGCTTGGCGCCTTAAATATTGGAAATTACGGCGGTGGGTGGATGAAATAGGCTGTGAGGAGGAGGCGCATCAACGACATCTGGGGAGAGGGATAGGTAGAGGGAGAGAGATAGAGAGCTCTGTGTGATTCTTCGTTGGTTTTTTTTTTTTTTTTTGTATTTTGTATTTTTTTAGAGTTAAAACGGCATTTAGAATTAAGTTAGTTGTGGACAGGTGTCAAAATCTGATTAAGTCACAGATATGCCATAGAATAAATTAGGAAATTCAGAAAAAATAACCAAAATCTAGACCCAATATAGAATTATAATCATCCTTTTAAATTTATCATAATTGATACACCTCGACCAGAGTCGAGGCATGCTGGCCGACACCCGAAGGTGAGACGTAACCAAAAAGGAAAATTATGCATAAGAAAAATATGGATAAATTTAAAACCAAAGCTAACATTTATTTAATCTAAAGTAGTGAGTGCGCAATAGTGGGAAGAACCCATAAAACACAAATGTTCATAGCATAGATGGCAGTACGACAAAAGTAGTGCAATCGAAACTAATTAAAGTACTTAATACACAGCCTGGAAAAAGCCCCTACATTTATCTATGGAAATGTCAGAATACGCCAGAGATTCCTCGTATGCCATAGCGAGTTCAGCTATCTAAGTCCTGGAAGGGCGAAAATCAAAAGGGTGAGTGGGCAAAAACAAAGGTTTATAAAACACATTTATTTCTGAACATACTAACCCCTCGCCGTAAAACATGTATAGTTTCTAGAAAATCATACTACATATAAGTATGAAATCAACTGTAAATCAACAATAAATCCAAAAATACGCCAATCATAATATCTCAACAGTAGCATAAGTAAAATCAGGTGCTCATTGATCTATGCTAACACACAAGTTCATGCAGAAGGAATATGATATGAACAGGACTGGGTGTAATCTTAATATACGCTCTAGTACTACAATCACGTGAAGACTGGTGCTAGGCGCATCACATACGAGTCGAAGTTGCCTATTGCAACCTGTACGATAGGACTGGCACCTACAATGGATCCAAGGTGAGCGTGCAGTGCGATGTGAACATACATGTGAAGCCCAGCCCTGGCCGGGGCAAGTACTACACCGGTGCAAGCATGCATGATGAGCAAGTAATATGTATAAGAACATGCCATGACACATAAAAATTTCAACAATAATATGGCATTTTTAAAATTAAATGAAACATGGCATTATAGGCGTAAAATCAATCCAAAAGCACATGTACAAATCTACCCGTTGTTAACGCACTTTAACTAAATGTAACTTTTTCGGAACAACAAGTACTAATTAATTACAATATCGAGAAAAATAATTTAAAAGCCGAATAACTATGTCCACGTCAGGTTCCATTTTTGCCAAAAAGAACATAAACGTCATTTTACACACTCGGGGAGAAAATTACATGGAAAATTAGGAACAGGTCGTCACAATAATTATAGCCAAGACTTGATATAAAAGTACTAATATACCTTTAATTACAAAAAGCCTTCACAAAATGAAACACATGATCTGTCTTTCTTTCTTGTTCTCGATCATCAATATCGACATCCCTCATTCTCTCACATACTGATCCCTTATGGAACTTGAACCCTAAATTCCTCTACCAATTTATGGTTGAATTGAATTGCACTACAAATTAGACGAATCGCACGAATTTGAAACAAATCAAACTGAACCCTAGAAAATCAAACTGAACCCAAATTTGTCAACATCATTTAAAAGTTTTCTTTTCTAGGACGACTTTGTTACAGAGACATAGATTCAAGACATGGTTTCATATCCTTCTGTTCTTCCTCCTGCCCCCAGCTGCAACAGGTTTTGTTATCACTACAGACAAATATGAATTATGCACTGATCCCATTGTTTCTATTTATTCCTCCATTCCTATCATCCTCCTCTGTACCTGCCTATATATTAACACCTAACCCCTCCATCCCCATAAACCCATCATCTCTCTCTCGCTCTCTCTCTCTCTCTCTCTTCATTGTAAATTTTAATATGGCGTGGGTGACTCAGAAAATGATGTTATGGACATGGTTTCTAACAAAATTGAGAGGTGCCACTGGAGGTGTTTTGTACATGATCGGTATGGGAGCATCAAGCAGTAATAGCTTTGCAAAAGCTTCCGGAGGCACATTATATTTTTAACGCCAAATTTCGGAAAGGGCATGATTGCATTAAGGATATATTTGTACCTTCACATCAAATTTTGTTTATAATTATAATAAATTTAAAATGGTGGCTATTATTCTATATAGTGTCTAAATGTTGGTTATTTTTTCAAATTTGCAATAATGTAGATGCAGAAAATTTGAAGTCTATTATTTTTATTATATATTATTATTTGCGAGTTGCAAATGGGAGGAAACCCAGATAGAGACAAGAGCCAGAGACGGAAAGCTTCTTCACTTTTTTAAGTTACAGAGTTGCAGCTAACAATGTGGAGTTAGGCCTCCATCTCACTCTGGATCATGCCCTTTTCAATGGTTTTTTTTTTTTTTTTAACTTTTTGAAGTTAAAAAATGTGGGTGGTTTTTTTTTAAATAAATAAAATATTACATTATTAATATATATATATATATGTTTACAATATTATACTCTACTAAAACCCGGTGGAAAACCACTGTTCACTAATAGTGTCCACCCGGTTTTGCCCCTCATTCTCTTCATGGTTTTATGGTTTTAGTGGGGTTGTATGGTGAATTGGCCGTTTTGCCCCTTTCTTTTTCTTCCGTGCGTGCATCCTCAGTTCCACACACTTCATCACTGTTCACCAACAGTGAATTGTCGGATTTGCCCCTCATTTGCTGCCCAGCTTTCAAATTCCTTTCTTTGTTGTACAGTAAAATTACGCGTTTGCCCCTGTTTTTATTGGTGATGCCCAGCCTGCCCGTTGTTTATCTTCTTTTCTTCAGGATTCTTCCACTCTTTGGCCATGTGTTGATCAACTGGGTATTCTTTTTTTCCATTCTGACGCCTTTCCACCCAAAAATAATTAAAAAACCTTACCTCATCACACCTGTTGATAGGAGCATATTTACATCACTTAGTTAGTTTGTTTCCTTGCATTTACGTTGTTAGTTCTTAGTTATTTTAGTATTTTAAGCTATTTTCGTGTGTTTGTAGGTCTAATGACACACCCCGACCAAACAAGGCGTGACATGACGGCCAGCACGCCTTGTTTGGTCGGGGTGTGTCATCTAATGTGCAAAGTATGCAAGAAAGTGCATTTTGGAGCCTTTTGGAGCAGTTTTGGGCATTGGATGGTTAGCTCATGCTTGGAGCTAAGTGGATGGACGAAATTGAAGACCAAAGAAGGTTAAGAATGAGCAAAGAGATGGAAGAAATGAATTGAAGAAAATGAAGTACAAAGAGTTCAGAATTGGAAACCGAGTTTCTATTTGTGAAGGTTTCCATTTGTGCAAGTTTCCATTTGTGGAGGTTTCCATTTTTGGGGTTTCCAAAACATGTATGTTGCCTAATTACTCATTCTAGAAGCCCAAAACCGTGCCTAACACATTCCCTTTTTGTTTCAATCCTTTCCGCACAAAGGCAGGTTTTCTTGCCTATTTTCTGCCCAAAAATACTTCCCTTTTCTCTTACAAATCAATGCCGCACCTTCTTTCCCTCTCTCTTAATTTCTGACCTTTAAACACATTCATTTTCTCTCATACACAATTCTGCCGAATTTCACATTCCTATTTGTCTTTAAATTCTGATTCTTTCTTACCTATTCAAGTGTGGCAAATTAGCTAAGTTATGAACCTTTCTTATTATTTTCTGATTGCCTTTCAACCCTAGCCCGATAAATAAAGCCATCCACACCATTTAGTTTCGTTGGACCATTCAACACAATTTCTGCCGCAAGCTTTCTATTCCTCTATCCATTCCATCCATTTCTCTTTCTATCCATCCCCTACCACCCTTCCATATTCTCTAAACCCATTATACCTCTCTGCCGCAGCCCTTAGATCATCCATTCACCATCCACACCTTGGTGCCATATACTTGCAAGGAATGAGGATTGCTCGGAGTTGTGTTAGCCATTCAAGACGTTGGATTGCTGGAGCATTCTAGGTGTATTCTACTTTGGTTTTTAATGTTTAAGTTCAATTGTTTCTGTTTAATTGCAAGTATGTGGAACTAGTTCGTTTTTTGGCCAAAGGAAGTTCGAAGCCATGAACATGCTTGAGATATGAATTGATTTCCTCCAATTGTGATTTGATAAGTTGTGAATGCAATTTAATTAACTGTTTTCTTCAAAACTGATTCTTGTATGTTGATTAAGGATGCATACTTAGTTTTCATGCATGAATTTGATGCTAGAATATAAATAAGTTTTACCTAATCGTTACAAGTTTATATTCATGAGTAGTGAAGGTTGCTAGTCATAATCGCGTTAATTGAATTCTTGGCAAACGTATCATGCATTCATAGTTACAATTGTCTCGTCAACACTTATGATTTTCATGGAACGTAATGATCTCTGATTGTATTTCTATTATGCATTAATATAGGGGACTTTTGGAGAATGATTTGGGTTGTCGCATGCATTCATCCAATTCAATGAGTAAAGGAAAATCTGAGGGTTAATTAGTGCATCACTGTTAATCTGGGGTGTTGAGCATCATAATTTATTGAAAAGCAATTGGAAATCGATTTATGTACAAGTGTGTCATGTGCGAAGAATGGACCTCTAGCTAATCCATCAACCATCTTATTCCCAAAATTCGTTTTACAATCTGTTTAGTTTTATAACTTGATTGTTTGTTTCAAATTCGTCCAAACCAAAACCCCCTTTTACTTTCTTGTTTCAAAGTGTTTAAAATCTGTTTGGTTTGTGCTTTTAAGTGTTTTGAGTCAAGCCAAAACCTTATTTTCGTCCAAAGTTGTGTTTAGAGTCAGAAACTGTCCAATTGGTGTTTTTAGGCAGTTTTGAGTGTTTTTAGTTGTTTTGAGTACCTTGAGTCTATCCAAACGTTTTTAAACTTTGTTTTTATGTTTTGTGAGTCAGTTTAGAGGTTATTAGCAAGCCCTCCTAATCCCCGGTCCAGAACGTTCACTACTTACATTTTTACTACAATTTGACAACAAGAGAGTTTAATTTGTGTGATGTTTTACAACGCATCACCTGTCAGCAATGATGCATGCCTTTCCACCAAAAAATAATTAAAAAAACAAAAACCTGGAACATGCATTGAAGCCAGCGTTTTTTTCTTCCAGCCGAATGGTCTCCACGTGTTGATCATCGCTTCGGCTTCTCTTTTGGGTGGGTCTTTGGCCTTTTTGTTGCTTTTTCGTTTTTGTCTCTCCCATTTCTCTTTGTGGTCGTTTTCTACCGTTTCTTTCTTTCGTAGACTACCGTTCCTTTCTTTGGTCTTAGACTACGTTTTCTCTCTGTTTCCCGCCCTTTTGTCTTTGTGTAGTTGGAGATTTAGAGGTTGTTTGTTGCTGGGAAACCATGGTTCGGTCGTGCTAGATCTTTTTTTCTCTCGGGACGCATCGTGTTCGATCCTCGTGGATCTCTTTTGCTGGGGGGACACATCGTTGCCTGCAAAATTTTGGGTGTTTTTTAACGTAGCTCTTTGTATTTTTCTGTTCTGGTTTTAGATGCATGTATAGATTTTGTATTTGAATTTTTTTTCCTCATTTTTAACATTTTTTTTAAAGGTTTGTGGGTTTGGATTTTGGTTTTAATTTTGGGGGATTCAAGTTTTAAATTTTTTTTGCAGGTTTGGAAAACATATGTGTTTAGCGTTGGAGAGTCCATCTGCAGCTCCAGTGTTTCTGCGGGTAAGTGAAGATCATCTGTTGGGTAAGGTCTGGATTTGAATTTTTTTTTTTAATTTTTTATGCAGAAGTTTATTTGCTCAACCATGGAAACCATTGGCCACAAACTGCGTTTTATGTGTTTTTTTTAATCGTTTTGTCTATAGTTAAGACTGTTGTTTTATTCATAACTTATTAGTTAAGGTTTGATTTGAGGGAAAGGGTGTGTGTGTTGTCTCCTCTGTTTTCAATCTGCTTATACTGTTCAGATATATGCGTTGATTTTATTCTTAAAATGGAAGTTCGATTTTGTCTGTGTATGTGTATTTATAGCCAGCTTTTGTTATAATTGTCTGTCGATCTTTAAATTTTGGTTTTCTTTTTTCATTTTTTGATTCCTTTTTTAGAAGGTATGTTACGGTTTTGAAAAGAACATTATGAGTATTTTTAGTTCATGAAAAAAAGGTGTTTTTCTAAATGATGAACATGTATATGTTGCCTGTGATAATTTCTGTGGTAAAAAAAAAATATGGCCTTCGTTGTATTTTTTATGTTCATTGTTTTATTCTTTTTAATTGTGAGTACAGTCCATTTTCATAATTTAAGACTAAATTAACAAAGTTTATTCGATCAATGTTCATATAGCTTGGGAAGTAATTAAAGGACATTAGTAGTTTAATGTGCCATCTGAATGTTTTTAATTGCCGAGAAACAGTGTTGCACTACAAATCATGTTATTATCCAATTCATGTGTGAAAATTTGTTCTTTGTTTAACTATTCGTTTTTAAACTTTTTAATAATAATTATTGCCAAATTTGTATTTTATCTCAGGAAGTTAAATGGATACCATATTTCCTACTCTCATTCAAGAACTAAAGCCATATCGAAGAGTGGCAAAGATCAAAGTTCGAATTTGTAGAATATGGAAGCCAGACATTCCAGGAATGGATGGAAAAAGTATGGGACTGCATTGTATATTAGTTGACGACAGGGTAAGACATTTTTTTGCAATGGTTTTTATTATAGATGATAAAAGTAATAAGCAGCTGAACAAATGATTGTTTTCTTTGGTATGTATATTTGGATATTCAGTGTTAATTTTTACTGTGTAATGTCGCGCTTAATGTTTGGTATTTACATGCGCAATCATGTGAGCCAAAATGTAATATGCACTATCATTCGTTTGTTGATCATATTTGTGACCCGTCCTTTTCTTTTTCTTTTTTTATATGATGAATTGCAAAGCAAGATGCAATTGAAGCCTGCTCAACAGAAATGGACCATGAAGTCTTAGCGTCGAAAGTCCAGGCTGGGAATTGCTATTAGATTACAAATTTTCGTATCAACAGAAGGAAGGCCGAATACAGAGTGGTGCCAAATGACAGCCAAATTGTGTTCACGCTCAAAACAGTTTTCAAGAAAATTACAAATGAGTTTCCACCCATTCTTTGCCACAGATTTTTCTTACAAGACTACAATATGCTTTATCCTCGGTTGGATCGTGTTGATATACTGACAGGTAATACTATATATTGACATATATATATATAATTGTAAAAACATCAGTGTTTGTGTCATTCAACAAATTCTAATCATCTTATCACATTTGTTTGTTAAATTACAAGATGTGGTGGGTCATGTGAAAGGAATGCAACACTTAGAACCAATACAGGTCAATGAAAGAGTTGTGCACAAAGGTGACATCGTGCTTGAAAATCTGAGGTGATTTTTTTTCATTTAGTTTTCATTCTACCCTCTCCGTAAAAAATTAAAATACCATCTAATAATTTTATGTCATTTGATAATTATATAATTGTTTGACTATGACTGCATATTTTGTCAGCCAAATTTTAAAAAATCTTTTAATTGAGTGGTAAAATTCTTTTTCGAATTGGACTTTGATGCAGAAAAGAAGAGGCAAAACTTACACTCTGGGGAGATGTTGCAAAGAATTTTTCTTCTCTGTCGCTAGAAGCTTTGCCCCCGCCAGTTATTGCTATTTTTACAAGTTTAAAAGTGAAGTTGTACAGGGGTATTTAATTTAACAAAATAATATTCAGTTTTACATCCTTCTCTAATAAATTTATTATACAGTTTGTCTTAAATGTTACCATTTTATTTAATTTGAATATTGCTATTCTTTCATTACATAGATACACATGCATTGTTAATTACAACATTTGCTTATACTTGCATCTGTTATCATACGAGTTAATAAATTATCATTTCCTTTTGGTACTGCTTTTTAAAAATTTGTAAAAACTAAGTCAATTTGTATTACATTGAGGTGTTCAAATTATATTGATAGATTTTTTTATTTTTTTTTAATTGTTGGTTTTCACTTTGTTCGTTGTTTTCTTGGTATGCAGACAATGTTATCCTAAACAGCACTGGTTCCTCACTTTTCTTCATTGACCCAGACATTACAGAAATAAACTCATACAAATCAGTGTGAGCATATTTAATGATGTTAAAACATACTGAATATGTGTTTAATATTTTTGGAATGCAAAAATTTTTGTTTCTGTAATATCATCGAGATAAAATTGCATATTACATGTTGCAGGTTTTCCAGTTCGGCAGATTCTCTCAGAATATTGCCCTCCTCTTCAAACGAAGTAAATGAGGCCGAAATCTTGCAGACCACGAAAAAAAATGACAATTGATCAGTTGGGTTTTTTGGATCCAGATTTACACAAGGTATACAAACTGATCACATGTTATTTTCTTTGGTGAAAATTTTGTCATTGGATTCTCGCATTTTTAACATATGTATCATGAACATCACTGATGCAAATGTTGGTTAAAATATTTTCTAGGATGATACATTTTTGTGTGAAGCATCTGTCAAACGCTTTGACACACGTCACAACTGGTGGTACAGTGGTTGCCCAACCTGTGTCAAGCAAATGCATAAGGATCCAACTAGATAGTTAACTTGCCACAAACACCCAAAATCAAATTCCAACTCCTTGGTATTTTCTTCTTTGTCTTAAAATAATGAGTTTGGTTATTAATAGTTTTACTAATCCCTCAACTCTAAACTATATGTCTAGCAAATTTAGCACTTCACTTACTATGTAAAAAAACGTAAATTTCCATTTAGCTCTATTTGTAATATCTTTCTGATTAAATAAATCTATTATGAATAACTGTTTTTGTTCATCAACTGCATTATCTATTTTTCTTGCCGCTATAAACTAAATTACAACATCTAACTTTCATTTTCAAACATAGGTACAAGGTAACCTTGGTTCTTCAGGATGAAACTAATGAAATCAGTACTTTAATAACTAATTCCTCACCTGTGAACCATATATATAGCAAATTTACCACTTCACTTACCATGTACAAAACATATATTTCCATTTACTTTAATCAATGATATATTTCTGATCAAATAAATCAATTATGAATAATGTTTATGTTCATCAACTGCATTATCAATTTTTCTTGCTGTTGTAAATTGAATTACAACAACTAACTTTCATTTATAAACATAGGTACAAGGTAACCTTGGTTCTTCAGGATGAAACTGATGAAATCAGTGCTTTGATCATTGGTAAATGCGGGGAAAAATTATTTGGTACAAGCTGCAAAAATTTGGTCTTCAATCAGAGACTAGCAGATCAACAGCAGTTGCCAAATGAATTTTTAAGACTGATAGGCCAGAAAAAAACTTTCCACCTCCGATTCAGCAAGCTCAAAAATTACATGAACTCCAATGATCTTCTCATCCACAATGTCTCTGAAGATGTGTCCATGCAACCAACAACCCCGCTGCCTCGTTTCAGACAAGTGGCAATGTCTTCCACTACAGTATCATCATCTACCTCAACCCCAGATGCAAGTGCCCAATCATATAAAAGAAAGAGGGAATCAGTCAGTAGACCCTTTTTTTATCGATGCCAAGAAAAGGTAATACATTGGTGAACAACTATCTTTGCCGTGTTTAAATTATTATTATTATTTTTTTATTATGCATCCCTATTTTTCAATGTTTGCCCTATTTTAAAAACAGTGATATGGAAGAAATTTTAGAAGCCAGTGTCCAAGATTTTGATGAAATTCCTATCAAGTGATTGAAAAGGTATTCTCCAACTGGCTCAGGAAAAAACATCTCTCCACAAAAAAAATATTAGGTGACAATGTCTTTATTATATTTTCCAGATTTTAATTTTATTCTTGCATAATTCTGACATCTGTTTTGATGTTTTACACTATTTTCTTTTCCCTGGATTTCCTTCTCAACAGTCAAGAAGGTTTGATGCAAATGCTTCATGTTTTGCTGAAGAAAAACAATTTCTTTTCCCTGGATTTCCTTCTCAACAGTCAAGAAGGTTTGATGCAAATGCTTCATGTTTTGCTGAAGAAAAACAAGGCATAGTATGCATGCTTCATGTTCTGCTCAAGAGAAGCAAGACAGTGATTATGGATTTTAATAAATCCACACAATGTTTCTCTATATTTTTTGCCAACTGAACATCACAGCATGGTCTAAATGCCTAAATATTTTTTGCATGTGAATAGCACAATGTTACTAAAGTTTTTGGCATGTAAATAGCACAATGTTGCCAATGTATTTGAATGTAAATAGCACACAACTCTGTAATATTTTCTGAGCAACTATTGCAGCCAGTGTAAAACTACAAACCACTGAATTCAAATCTCTGGCTGCATCATTTTTTGCATGTAAATAGCAGGATACCAGGAGCTATTAACCCAGAGTCCATATCCTATGTTGCACTCTTGTTTTACAAGAATTTTTTTCGCAAATTTTATCCATTGAACAATTTTTCAAACGTTTCCAATTTAAACAGTTTTAGTTTTCTCTCAAATCATGTTTACATTGTTTGAACAGAACATTTGACATAATTTTAAAACCCGCAGCAACGCGCGAGCAATATAATCTAGTTTATATATACTAAAACCCAAACACAAAGTTACTGTTCATTAACAGTAAAGTGGCGAAATTGCCCTTAAAAATTTTCTTTCTGTTCATTTTCTTTCGGGTTTTTATCACCAATGGTCCCTGAGATTGACCAAACTCATCATTTTGGTCCCTCACTTTCAAAATCAATCAATGTCGTTCCTGACATTCACCATCGTACATTAATTTGGTCATTCCGTTTAGATTTCGTCAAATATTTATGTTAGTTTGCATGTGGGACCTACAAAGCCAATAAAATGGTGACACGTGTATTACACAAATATTTCTCTTCTTTTCCAGCCGTTTGCTCTCTCCTCATCTCTTCTCTTTCGCCTCTCTTATAGTTTTGCGGTGAGTTCTTCTAATCTCGCATCTGGGACTGTTTTTTTCCGACTGTATAGATTGTGTTCTGTGAATTTTAAATGGTAGAAGCTTTTTGGGTTCAATTTAAATGGGTTGTTATCAACTATTGAATTGCTTTCGGAGCTGTTTGGCTACTCCCTTAACGCCCTTTTTCCTTTTCTTTTCAGCTTCTTCGATTTGCAGTCCCCTTTTTTATTTCTTCCAGATTTAGCTTTTTTCCCCTATTTTGGCTGATTTTGTGGGTCGTGGGGAATTTCTAGCATGTTTATGCATGCAGTTTTTGTTATAATTACCAATGCTTTTAAATCAATTACTACTGCAGCGTGAGAGGTAGCTTCCCAGCAGGTATTTAAAATGCATCTTTGTAGAAGATCCTGTCTGTTCTGCATCTTAATTTGCACAATTAAATTCAATGGTTGTTAATTTTACATATCATATGATCAATCACTACTATTAACCGTCTGCTAATTTTCCATATCTCAAGTGTGAAGGGCAAGGAATTTAAAGTTCCTCCTGTTCAAATCGCCCAGAACCCAGGTTAAGCTCGAATCCCTAACTATATATATTTTCGGGGGTTTTTCCATTCTCTTACATATTTTTCCATGGCTGTATGTTATGCTATTTTGCTCTGATTAATTTTACTGCTGTTGATGTATTATTTTAGAGCCTAGATAGAACAAGTTCAAAATCGTATAAAGGCGAAAATGGGAACACAAAAGTAAACATAACTCACCGGAATTTAACGTGATTCACTCAATTTGAGCTTCGTTCGCATGAACTTAAACATCTGGTTGGGAAAGTGCGCTCTTTACCCCAAAGTTGCTTGCTTTTGGTAATATTTGGAATTGTGCTTCTAAGCTGTTTTTCAAACTTTTGGCCATACCAAATGGAGCTAAATCGAACAGCTCTTTTGCTGCATTGTATTTGCTTTCCTAAATTGTTTGTTTTTTTGTTGAAAATTGTGAATGGGTTTTGTAGATCAAAGTTTTTCAGGGCGAAAATTATGTTTCAAATTGGATTGAGATATGAATATTTACATATTCAAGGTGTTGAATTCATCTTTGTTTTGGTGTATTGTGGTTTTGAATGTTATTTAGTGCACTATAGCCTTAACTTAAATGTAGTTTTGTATATTTGAAGTACTCATTTGGATTTTGAGAGATTTAGCACTTATTTGAGGAAATACGAACAACTTATTTTGAAATGGCTAGAGTTTGAGATTCTCAGAAGGAAACTCCCATAAGATTTGGGTTTCTTGTGTTGATTCGAACGTATTTTGGTTTTTCTATTTATTAATTGTTGTTGTGTGAGTAGTATTTTTCTTCGTCATGTTACTAAGATTTTGGTTCATGCAGTTTTAATTAGGAATCTGAATAATCGTTTTAATTTTGGTTAATGCAGGATTAGGAATTTAGGATTCCTATAAGTTTGTGGTAGGAGCATGGAGTGGTTTCAAGACGACATCATTGATAGTCGAGGCTCATCTATGAAAAATGTAAGATTTTGTCTAGGTTGTTTTGTTTTGTTATTCCAAAAGCATAACACTTCAGATGCTTTAATTATAAGTTAATCATTGTATTTTTAATTCACTGTTTTTTCTGTTTGCTTAATAAGCGACAAGACAAAGGAAAGTAAACAAGGAAGCTTGGAAACTTATAAGCAATCAGATTTTTATTAATTATTATTTGGGTGACATTTAAGTAGCTCCTCTATCTAACAAGAAGTGCGTTACAAGAGAATGCTTCAGTTTTTATTTGTCCATTTTTATTGGTTGTCAAAATCAATAGTATGGTGCAGCTGATGTTTGATAAACTGCTTTACCATTTTCGACAATGACATTCTTAAAACCGCCATCAATGTAAGTTACAATTTTTTAATTTTTGGTATTTCCCCCTTACTTGATTTAATTTATTCACATAAAACATCTACTCATTCACCAATTTCTTTCTTTCCATTCACTTGATCTAATTCACAACTACTTATTAATTCATCAACGGACTCAACAAAGAGGCCAAGCCATAATCACCAGAGCCCTAAAATAGCAATTTAATGAGTGTATCAGTCTAAACCATTGTATATAACATAACATCATCATAAACATTGTCAACATAGATATTATTAATTTTCTGTACAACGATCTTTTATATGTTTGAAACATAATTTTTCATACAAATTTTTATCCCGCAGCAATGTGCGGGCACCATTTACTTGTCTATACTAATTATAAATACATCAATCAGATTTTGTGGTCATCAATGCACTTAAAATAAACAAGGATTGCAACTTATGTTATTACATAAAAACTGGCACTACAGTTGGCAGCCATTTTCTTAAATTTTTCATATTCAAGAATTGGTCAATCCGACTTTAGACTACGTATGGAAGTTGAATTTATCATATTAAATATTCACTTTAGTATGAACCTTTTCATAGTTCAATTTTCTCTTCATTTGCCTCAACCATCCTTAGTTGCCATGGTTTGGTTCACCTATAAATATAGTTGGTTTTGCCTTCCAAAATTCTGCTTGTATCCTCATAACTCAACCTTTTTTAGTTTCATGATGTCGGTCTTGGTTATTACTATATCTAATTGATGTGGACATCTCCTAAATAGCTAAAATTACCCCAGTATTAGCATTGAAGATGTTTCAGTTGTTCAACATCTTAAGACAAAAGAGAGAGTCTCAAAACTATAACTTCATAAAGTTATAAAGTAGAACATAACTAACAAAATATACAGAATTAAGAAAACAATTATTTTATATATTTCACACTATTTTACACCATTTCAAACTAGCTTACATAATTTCACACTAATTTACGCATCTTACTCTACTTTACAGCAAAAAATCCTATACACTACCTTATCTTACACTATTCTATGACAAACTAGTCACACTGCTACTTCATTTTTTTTCCTAATCTTCCTCGGGTCTTCTTCGTCTACTGGCTCATTGGGTGGTTCTAGCCTTGGGTTTTTTCATATCTATTGGCCATCATATGTTTCCATTCTCTCATGTGCTACGACTGAACTTATAAATATCATCATCACGTATTTCACCGTCAACACCATCAACACCATCAACAATTTGTCTTCGCGTCCTAGGGCTATGCTTTTCAATACATTTTTGGGCTCGAAAAGTGTAGTTGCACTTTCCAATTGTTTTTCTTTTAAATGTTTCCTTAACAAGATCCCTGGTGCAATCATGAACAAAGTTTTGATATTTGAAAACATTTGCTGAGATACATTATTTGTTGTAGAGATGGAATTCTTGGCACAATCGGTCACTTATATTTGACTCCATGGTATCTGTCAAGACTAAAATGTTGGACATCTAAAATACAATAATTGTATAATAGAAAGTCAAAACATTAACCCTAATAAATCTTTCTTCTTAATATTAAGACAACTTTAAATTCAACTCCTAATCTAAGGATTGGACACCTATTGCTCTGATACCAACTTGTCACATAAGGTGTAATATTTAAAAGGATAACTTAAACTTAACTAATAACAAGTAATACTTTTGAATGAACACATTTTATTAAACAAAGTAATTTACATAGTATTTTACAAGGAAAGAAAGCAACAACATTTTCTTGACTTGTTTTCTACAACAAAAGTCCAAAACTATCTACACACAACTTTCTTTCTTCCAAGCCAGCCACTAGTTTTCTATCTTATCTCCTGAACAAAATTATTTAAGGTGTGAGCTAAAAGATCAGTACGGGCCCAATATCTTATGTGATTAATCTTATTAATGATTTATGAGCAATGCATATATCTACTTCATTTCTACTGACACACTCCAACCCGGATAATTCAGGTGGATATCCAAAATGACTCAAATACCCAAGTGGACACTCAAAACAAAATGTGTTGGCTAACACTCGAAAAGTGACAAAGCCGTAGTGTGCAGTGTGGTGTAAGAAGAATAAATTCAAGTGAGAGTATAAAGTAAAAGTGAGAGCATAGTGCATAGTTAAGTTAACGAACCCTTAAATAAAATGTGTAATGGAAACCAGAGCATCTAGTTAAATACAGCGAAAGCAAGCTAATGTAACATGCCGAAGGTGTTAAATACAAAATTACTAGAAAGGCATGGCTCGGGTTTGATGAGGAGATGAAGATGAGTGGTTTGCATGGATCAGGTTCGACGGGGAACGGCGTTGCCGTTGCTTTCATGTGTGGTTGCTCATGGAAGAAAATGGAAGAAAAAGGGAGAGAAAGAAATAAGGGAGAAAAGAAAGAAAAAAGAATAAGAAAGTGAAGGAGATAAGAGAGGGTCTGCAAATATTAGAAAAGAAAAATATTTGAAGATTGTAAACTTACTAGAATGCCTTTAATCTTTAAAGTCCCGTAGAATCTTCCTTCGAACTCCGAACTCCGAACTCCGAATTACTTGAGGGTGATTTTGTTTTGAATAAATAAAACGTATCCGAAAAAAAAATTGTATTAATATATGGAGAATACCGGTGAGGACACAAGATACTAAAATTACTATGTCGTCCAACCAAATAAAGCCATGTGTCATTTAAAATGCTCTCTAAACTTGTAACCAAGGTCTTAAATGCCGATAATATCGGCGATATTTCGCCGATATTATCGGTTTTTTGCTTTACCGATATTTTAATAGGTATCCAAGGAGTTTTCATCAAAATATCGCGATATTATCTATAATATCGATAATATCGCGATATTATCTATAATATCGATAATATCGCGATATTACCGATAATATCGCGAAATTTTGGATTTGTGCAAATCGGAGAAGAACGCTGGAGCTTCTACAGCTCCGGCCGACTGTAAAAGAGCACCGTAGACTCCGATCTAGGTATCTGTTGACCCTAAAAACTACCAAGCCTACGTGGCGCGCAGGCCGAGTAACTAATAAGCTAACTACGTCCTTCGGTTGTGTGCGGGGCGTGCCAACTCGTCGACCGAGCTCGGCTGAGGAGTAAAATTTGTCGGCCGACGAGTAAAATTTGTTGATGTTGCGTTGGTTGCGCTGTTGACTTCTGCGTCTTGCGATTGCAGCCGAGGAAGGAACAATTCTCGGCTTTCGGGTTCTAGAGCCTGAAGACAAGGCTGCTAATTTGCGAAGTTCAATATCAAATTCGGCTGTCAATGTGCCGAATGTAGTAACCTGGTAACACCTCACTTCGCCGAGAAGGCTAATGAGATGACCTCTGCCAATAAGGATTCGAAAATCATTCTCGACCGAGACTTGGATAGGTAACCAGTCGACCTCTTCGCAGTGCTGTTTATCCAAACTGAAGGTGCTCCGCGGTCGGCTGATTCTACGGCGATAGTGCTGTTTATCCAAACTGAATATACCACCGGTTGCCTTCACAGTGCTGTTTATCCAAACTGAAGATGTGTTGGCGAAAAGGAAAATAAAAATCTCACGGTTGTTGAGAGGTTTCGCGTAGAGCGAGGGTTTGCGCAGGGCAGATTTGTGTGTTGAGTTGGAAGGACTCTGAATGGTGCCACTGCCTCTGTATTTATAGGAGCGTCTCTGCGATCAAGTCCAAGTCGTACTTGGATTAGGACTCCTTATCCTGATCCAAAACTACCTCGATTAATCCTTCTCCAATCAGGACTTTGAACCCAACCTTTTCATGCCGCACACATCTCTTATGTCTTTGTCAACCTCATCCTTGCCGAGACCCCTTAATGCATCAGGACTCATGCTATCCGTAGGACTCTGCCTGCTTCGTCTTTATCCAAACAGCACTCTTCCTGTCCAAACCTGGCCGATCTCGGCCCATGGGCTAAATAACCCACAAGCCTCCAAATAGAACTTTCCGGGCCAAGAACAATTCTAATTCGGCCCAAACTGATATTTTGGGTCTAAACATTGCCCCTTGCTTCTGAGGTCTTCGGCCGGGAGATCTACCGGCCGAGCCCTGACCTTGAAGAAGCGAATCTTTTCATAATTTCAGTCCTCGATTTCCAAGGAGCATTTATGAAGCACGATTGCACGATCTTCTTTCTACAAATCGTCTCATTACGTGGCGTCTTCTGCCTAAACCCTAAACCGTCGAATCTCTTACCAAGCGTAATCATTGCACCTCGATCCGTAAACTCTTAATTAACCTGACGATCGTGCGAGCATCAAAATGTCTTTTCCCATAAAACTCGCAGCCACACGCAAACGTGCATCAAGAAACTCGGTCTCTTTACCTGGATTCTCCGGATATTCATAATGATTAGAGACTTTTCGACTAATTTCCCTTTTATTTCGAATTCTAGAGCGATTGATCTTCCTCCAAGGACCCTATAAATATCAAAACTTTTTCATTTGCACCTTTACACTTTCCAATTATCTGAAATCTCTTGCTCTCACTCCCGAAACACCAGAAAAACCCTTTTTCTCCCAGATCCTTGCCCTTAAATTCCAAACCAGAAATCCCTTTTTCTAGAAACCTTTCCGACTATTAGCAATGGCTTCCTTCACCTCCCAGCTCTCCAAAGAATGCAAGAAATGCGAGAAAATTGTCGATCACTGCGCCATCAAAACCATTCGCTTCGAATGCGATATGAACACCCCCCATCAGATCCTCGGTCCTCTTTTCAAAGCGGCCGTGCCGTCCCCAATTACCGAAATTTTCAAAGCCGAAAGCCTGAAATTCCTGCTGCAAGGATTTGAGTGGTCAAGATGGAGCTCGGCAAAACCTCAAGGCTCCTGGCCCTCAACTACTACAACTTGGGCGGCCTGGGTCGAGCGGATGGAAAAGGTTTTCGGTGAGCAGTGGAAAACACTCGGCATCTATGACGCCATCCGCCTTTCATCACTGGAGATAGCCATGCACAAAGAGCTTCTCATAGCCGCCACAAGCCTCTGATGCTCGACTACCAACACCATGGTCCTCCCTTTCGGCCCCGTCAGTCCCACCATCCTTGACGTCACGGCTCTTCTAGCGACCTCCCCCTCTGGCATTCCAATCGATGCAGCCCTCTCTGGGTACCCGTCGAATCTGGACCTGAAAGCGCTTTTCGACAAGCGGGCCCTTGAGATACTGAGCGGCGAAGGTCAAACACATTCGAAGGAAGAGGTTCAAAAACTCCACAAGAACTTCTTCAACTACAACACCCTCTACCTCCATTTCGCCGGCCGAGGGGACGAGGATCTGCGAGAAGGAGAGCACGAGGCCTTCCTCTTTTATTGGTACAACAAATACATCTATTGTACCAAGTCAAACAAGTGTGCCAGTGGCCGAGGCTCTGGCTAGTGGCCACACTTTGGCTCTTAGCCCGACGATCCTCGCTCACATCTTCCGCTGCTTGGCCGAGATAACCCTTCACAAGGTCGACCCGCACTAGAGCGGCCTTCTCTAGGTCTTCCAGCTCTGGCTGCAGGTTTACTTTGTCCCCCTTCGACCAGAAACTGCCAACTTCTTGCCTACCGAGGCACTTGGTCCTCAGCTGGCTTCTCGACCAGCACCCCCGCACAAGGCCGATGAAGTATTCAAATACCTCTTCACCCTTGATGCCCTATCTGACGATGAATTTCTGATATGCCGTCGTCGGGAATACCCCTCGTTGGTCATGCTCCCCCCGTTAGCGTGGAGCACGGAGGAAGATGCCGACCTCCGTCAATCCTGGGGATCGTTCGTGCTGGCCCGAGACCTTCCCCTTGGTTGTGACGCCCGCCGAGCCAGCTGGGAGGTCTACCATCCAAACTTCACCGCCCGGCAACTCTGCTACCTTCAAGGCTGCCCGGTCCCCCTTCTTTCCTCTTGCACTCTTTTGAGCCGAGGACACCTCTCTGGCTCCTCGAAAAAGGAATGCAAAGATGCGAAGAGGGAATTTCAAGAACGGTGCTGGAAACTTCGCCTTCGACCGGTCGTCCCTGAATCCCTCAGCACTGACACCTTCGGCGACTGGTGGGAAGAGTGCACTCAACAATTCTTTGGCCCACCGGTCGAAGATATCATAAGCAGGCTCTTCGGCGATCGTCCGCATAAGACCCCGGCTCTCCCACCTAAAGAAGTAGTCCAAGGTATACGGCTATTTTTATTCTGCTTTTGAGAGAAATCATCATAATTTTACTGACTCGCTCTTATCTTTTCCCAGGCAGCCGAGGGCCGAAGAGAGTAGAGGTGGTGGCTGCCGTTGCGGCAAAGAAGAAATCAATTCCCTCATCCAAGCCAAGCAAACGACCTCGATAGGAGACCTCGACAGCAGCCGTGGCCCCTCAACCCTCCAAGCGTGTCAAGAAAGTGGCAAAGAAAGGGGAACGGGAAATCCATGTTGTTGATAGCCAAACGACAGGATCAGCCGCAGCTGACGTCTCTCCCTCCATCGGCACCGAGGCGGGCGTGCGGCGGGTCCAAACTGGCCAAGCACCCGAGGCTCGATCTGAGCCACAGATCACGGCTGAGCCGGCAGCTGCCCAGCAGGTCGAGGGTACGGCATCTCCAGCCTCGGCCGAACCGGCTGCTTCCCCGCCGGTAGAGAGAACGACCACTTCTGAACCGATTGCTGCTCTTGTCTTGGAAGGGGCAACCGCAGCGACGAGAAGAACCCATTCCAAGGCTCCAAGACAGTCGGCAGTCATCATGGAGGTATAACGATGCGGTTATTAATTCCTTCTTCCTCGAACAACTTCGAGCAATTTTAACCACCTTTATTTCAGGATGATGAAAGTGACAACCACCCCAACAGTCCTCCTCCGTCGGTCGACGCAGCAATTCAGGTCGAGCTTCTTGTTACAGCTGAAGCGGTCGGCCAGGTTGATCCTCCCGTAGTTGCACATGGGAAAGGCCTTGCCGCCGAGCCTGAAGCAAAGGCGGAAACGCCGATTCACCCACAGGATCAAGACCTCGGCATCCCTCCTCAGGAAGCCATCTTCGCCTATGTAAGCACTTTCCTTACTATTCTTTTATCAATCTTTTGGCTTAGAACGCTAAACCAGAAAATACTAAATGTCAGGTGCCCGCGTTCTCCTTTCACCAAAAATTTTATGCGCCGAAGGGCGTTATCTATATCTCTTGGCCACCTCAGTGGCGATCAAATGTAGATAACCTTCATCGACCGCGTGAATTGAGAAGTAGTCTAAAATATTGGGCTCGGCCATTGAGCTCTCTGGGTTCGAGCAACGATCCAGCAGACATGGCCGAAGTCTCTTCTCAGCAGGTCTAAAATTTCCTTCTCAATTGATTGTCTGATAATTCGATATGTTCTGACCTTTCTGTTTCGTGTAGCCTTCGTGGGAAGTCGAATTTGATGCTCTCCTCTCAGCAGCATCGGGAACTGCGGGCCCTTCGACGACCACGATTGGGTCCTCGGCCGACTCATCTTCTCTCATCAAGCTGCAAGAGCTTCTGTCACTTTCGGCCTCCCAGGTTCTCGAACGCAAGGGCCTCGACTCCGTCGGCGAATGCCTCAATAACCTTGCGGTTAATGGTCAGTTGAGCCCTGAAGCTATTACTCGGGCATCTTCGTCCTTGGAGCAGACTAGAGAATTCTTTGGCGAGAGAGCTCTTCGGGCCGAAGACGACTTGAAGGCCGCGTCAGGCGTTCTCGAAGCTCTCCGCCCAAAAGTTGAAGCCATGAAAGCCAAGCAGGATGCTCTGGCCGACCTAGACCGTCAGATCATTGAGCTTCAAAAATGGAGATCGATCGTGGCGTCTGAACTCGCGAAGGATTTCGAGCTGGGTGGCAAATCCTGCCTGTCCGACTATGCGGCTAGCGTAAAGTAGGTCGAACAGCTCAAAATGGATAAGAGGATCTGTCAGGCCGAGGTCATCATGGGCGAAGTGAGGTGGCTGGAGCTGAAGGCCGTGCTTGAAACTCTTCTTCCCCCGTCACCCTAGACTTACTTATGTACTGACCGACCAGCTTAAACTGTACCTTTTGACAATTTTTTAATAAGAACTTTCATTCTCGCATCTCCCAAGTAGTCGGATAGTATTTCTTTAAAAATTTCCCATTGATTGGTAACTTGTGAACTGCGCCGGCTCGATCTTTAAGGTGATATGCCCCCTTGCCGAGCACTTTATAAATGATGAACGTTCCTTCCCAATTCGGCGACCATTTGCCGAATCTAGGATCTTTAATTCCCATAGGCAACACAGTTTTCCAGACTAAATCTCCTTCACCGAATGTTTTTTGTCTAACCCGTTGGTTTTAGGCTCGTTCGGTAATATTTTTCTGCGCTACTAATAAATTGTATGCATCAAGCTGCGCTTCCTCCAAATCCTCTAACTCTTGCCTCATAGACTGACTATATTCGGCCTTGAATAAATTACTTTGCTCGATTATTTGCAACGAATTTATGCTTAATTCGACTGGTAGCATTGCGTCGTGCCCGTAGGTTAGCGTGTACGGAGTTGTCCCAGTCGCGGACCGGAGCAATGTTCGATAAGCCCATAAAGCCTCATTCAACTTCAAATGCCATATGCCAGGCCTTTCCCCTATTATTTTCTCAAGAATACCGATCATCACCTTATTACTTGCTTCGGCCTGTCCGTTTGCCTGTGGATAATACGGCGTGGACTGTTCAAGCTGAATTTTCAGATTCGCTACATACCTTTTAAACCTTTCGGCTGTAAAGATCATGCCATTGTCAGTTATGATGGTTTCTGGTATCCCGAATTTGGTCACGATGTGTTCTTCTACAAAGTCGCAAACCTCTTTAGACGTTAACTCGGCATACGATTTTGCCTCGACCCACTTGGTAAAGTAATCGGTCGCCACAAGTATCCATGCATGCTTGGCAGCCCCGGAGGACGGCGTGATTTTGCCAATTACGTCCATAGCCCATCCTCTAAATGGCCATGGTTTAGTGACCGAGTGCAGTGATTCGGCCGGGACTCTTTGTATGGGACCATGAATTTGGCATTGCACACATCCCCGTGCGAACTCAATGCAATCTTTTAATATGCTTGGCCAAAAATAACCATGCCGTTTCGAAGCAGCCATCGCATTTTTCGGCCTGACTGATGAGATCCGCAAATTCCTTCATGAACTTCCGTGATTACTCGAGCAGCTTCTTCGGGGTCGAGACATAACAATAGTAGTTCATCCTCGCCTTTCTGGTATAATTCATTTTGATACATGACATAATTCGTGGCGTGAACCCTTGTCTTGCGGTCGTGTTTGCTATTAGGATTATTGAGATACCGCATGATAGGCTTCCTCCAATCATCTGGCATTGCCTCAACTGCGCAAACATCTATAGGGTCTTGTCGGTCCAACAACGAAGGTAATGACATGACTCTTGTGCGTATCACGTTATCGCGTTGGATGATCTGCTGATTAACCAAGGCCGGGTATAGTCGTCGTAACATAGGTATTTCCCAGCCTAGCTTGCCCCCCAGGAGTTGTGCTCCGGAAGCGACTTGGGCCAGTTCATCTGCGTCGGTATTATGAACCCGGGACATGTGTTCAAACGTGATGTCGTCGAAGGACTCGGCCAAATAGCTGGCAACCATGTGGTAAGGTGCCAGAGTACAACTCATGCATCGAAAAGACCCATTGAGTTGGTTAATCACAAGTTCGGAATCACCGAGGACGAGGACACGGGTTGCTCGTAAGTCATGGAGGACATGAAGGCCAATGATAAGAGCTTCATATTCGGCTTGATTATTCGTACAATCGAAATCGAGCCGAAGAGAAAAAGACCAGCGGCAGTGGCTAGGCGATTGAATGACGATGCCAACACCAGCCGAGTCTGAGGTACTAGACCCATCAAAGTACATTGTCCAATAGTTATCGCGTGCTTCAACCATGCTGATTTCGACGTCAGTGCCCCCGACATCATATGGGGAGGGATGTTGGGCCAAAAAGTCGGCTAAAGCTTGGCCTTTAATTGCTTTCTGGGACACGTACTGCAAACTGAACTCTGACAACGCTATTGTCCATTTCCAGATTTGGCCTTTTACTATAGGCCGTGTTAGCATGTAACGGATAACATCGGTTTGGGCGATGACTTGCGTGACTGACGGGAGCATGTAATGGCGGAGTTTTGTAGTGGCGAAGAACAAAGCCAAGCAAAGTTTCTCGACAGGCGAATAATTGATCTCAGGCGTATTCAGACCCCGACTGAGATAAAAGATAGCCTGTTCGCGGCCGGCTTCGTTGTCTTGAGCGAGGAGGCAGCCAATAGACTCTTCGACCGCTGAAATATACAACTTGAGAGGCTTACCGCGCCGAGGTGGTATGAGAACCGGTGGCGTGGTGAGGGAAACCTTGATCTATGTAAAAGCCGCGTGATGCTCTTCGCTTCACTCAAACTGATCTGAGTCCTTCAATTTCAAAAGCGTAGAGAACGCCTTCATTTTTCCCGCCGAATTGGATATAAAACGGCGGAGAAAATTTATCTTGCCGAGTAAGGACTGCAATTGCTTCTTTGTCGTTGGGGGCGAGGCAGCAATGATTGCGCGTGCCTTGTTTTCGTCCACCTCAATTCCTCGATGATGCACAAGGAAACCTAAGAAGTTACCGGCCGATACGCCGAAGGCGCACTTTACCGGGTTCATCTTCAGATTATGTCGTCGCATGCGAAGGAAAGCTTGCCTAAGATCATCTAGATGTGTTCGGCGGCTTTTTGATTTAACCACCACGTCTTTGATGTACACCTCAACTATTGTGCCAATCAAGTCATGGAAGATGGCGTTCATGGCACGCTGATATGTGGCCCCAGCGTTTTTAAGGCCGAATGGCATAACCACCCACTCGAATGTTCCAAGTGCCCCCGGGCAACGAAACGCAGTTTTATGAACATCGGCTTCGGCGATAAAGATCTGGTTATAACCGGCATGGCCATCCATGAAAGACATCATGTCATGAGTAGCTGCGGCGTCAATCAACAAATCTGAGATTGGCATGGGATATTCATCCTTGGGAGTTGCCAGATTCAAATTACGAAAATCAATAAAAATGCGTAGGGCATCGCTTTTCTTCAGCACCGGCACGATATTTGCCAACCATTCGACATATCGGGCAGTTCGAATAAACCCGGCATTTAAAAGTCGAACCAGTTATTCTTTTTTGCCGAGTTGAACTTCGGTTGAGAACCGTCGAGGAGGTTGGTGAAAAGGCTTGCAACTAGGTTTGATGTGTAACTCATGCTCAATGAGGGTTCGGTCAAGGCCAGGCATCTCGTGGTAACTCCAAGCAAAACAATCCTTAAATTCACCAAGCAACTTGCAGAGTTCGGTCTTAGTATGCTGGGGTAACAGAGCACTGATGAACAATGGCCGAGGGTTGTCGGCCGATCCCACATTTATTTCGTCCAATGGGTTTTTAACTTGGGGCCGGCTATCCTCGAGTTCGGCCGGGGCAGCCTGGATTTTGTCGAGAGAGAGAACAGGGCCATTGTCGCATTCGACGAGGAATTCCACGAGGTTGATGCCTGAATCCGGCTGTTGGGAGATAGCGTACCAATGAGCCAACAATCGTTCCATGGTTGATGAAACTGCGGCTCGGCGTGCGGTCTAACTGGCGTCAGACATCAGGGTCGGGGATAAAGTTGGCCAATCCGAGCCTTGTCGAATCCTGGTGAACAGTTTCGACGCCAATCTCGATGGCCTTCTGAACAGAAATCTGCGTTGGCCGACCTTCTTCGTTAAGGCCGTGTAATGTGATGTATCCGACATGATCGTCGTAGTATCGCGCTTGGATCATGTTAGCTTCAAATGGCTGAGAATCGGCTGGGTGAACCACGACTGTTTTGCCATCCCAAAAGACGAGAACTTGATATAGCGATGAAGGGATACAACTGGTTTGGTGAATCTAATCTCGTACGAGCAACGCATTGTACTCGGTTTTGGAGTCAACTATAAAGAAAGCGGTCATGTGGTTGCGACTTGTGACGGTCACCTCTAATGGGAGAACTCCCTTGGTTTGGGATTTGTCACCAATGAAACTGCTCATGGTAATCCCTGATGGAATGAGCTCGTCGTTAGAACGACGTAACGCCCTCATGATTGTTACGGGCATGATATTGACCGTTGCTCTGCAATCAACGAAAATTTTGGACACTGGGTATCCCTCGATATGAGCCGTAACATATAACGGCTTTAGGTGATGGAGATTAGCCGATGACGAACGAGGAAATAATTCGGCGAGAGCTGCCTTGAGGTTATCTTCTTTTGTCGCTGACTCGACTTCGGCAGGGAGTACGAAATCGGCCTGGGTAGCCTCTTAGGCCATTACGTCGCCGTCTAGGAAGTTAGGTTGGGACGTGCATGGTTGAAAATCTGCAGGCAGAACATGGACCATACTGATTTCCATGTTGTCGAGGACCGAATGACCTATCGACCCGGTATCTCCCACCTCTGACGGTCCTTCGTTTGCCGGGCTTTTCTCATCCGGACTTCTATCATGGACAGTATTCGGGTTGACTTCATCGACTGTTGCCGGGGTATGTTCTTGCAAGGCGTCTTGGAGGATTTCCTTCTATTGGTCGAGGGGCTTAGGCTCATTGAGAACCACAACAGGGTCCAGGACTGGCGTTGTGCCGCAAGTCTGATCTTGATACATAATGCGGGCGTCCTTGATGTCTAGGTAGGCATCTAAGCGTGCCACGCGCTCCGTTTCATCGGCCGTAAGGTCGAAAAGAAAAATGGCTTAAAAGACTTCGAAATGGTATCGCAAGTGCTGGAGATCTTCCAGAGAAAAGGGGAGCTCGCTCGTCTCGATATCAGTATATGGGTCGACGTCAAAGCCGAAGACTCGAGCCTCTCATATGTGCTGGAACCTAGTTTTCAGCCCTAGGTCCGAATTCTTTTGGATAATTTGCTCGGCATTAAGACAGGCCAGAACGAGATCAATCATATCTTGGCACGCTTTTGGCAAACTGTATAGATCGTTGGCCGAATGCTTTTTGTGAAACTCTCGCATATACTCCAATGCCTCTCCGAGGAACGGTGGATGCAGGTTCTGTCTAACCCTAATCAAAGGCTCCTGTATAGGTAGCGGGGAAAGTTTGCTCTCGGCTTCCCCCTTGAAATGTTCAAGACGCACCTTCATTTCCCCAGGTCGAAGTAGAAGTTTGATTCGCTTATCAGCCTCCTCAAATATGGTTTCCACATCAGGGTTGGTCACTTGTCTTTCGCGGAGCAACTCCGTCATGATGGTCGGAGGTTGTCCCTCGTCATCGCTGCTAGTTTAGTTCTTCGGCTGCCACTTGGAGGCTGGAGTTTCTTGAGCTGCTTGTCGGCGGGCCATGCAGTCTATTCTTTGGCGCCGATGCTTCTGTGATTTAGACAATGCAGTATACACACCTTTGGGGGAATGATAGGTGTACCAACGTTGATAACGCCGTTCGGGAGGTTTGAAGGTTTTCTGCTTTGCCGACGCGTTCGAACTGCTAGAACTTCATGCGTAATAATCCTCGTTATAGAATGGTGCATCAACGTCCATGCGTCGTTTAACTGGGGGTAGCTCAGTCGGCCGCGTTTTGGGGCCCAGTCTGTTGAAAACTCCCTGGCGTTAGCCTGTACTCAGTGTCTTCTGAGGTGTTGGGGCCGTGTCTGTCTTAACTTGAGACGGCCTTCTGTTTGGCGCTGCGTCGACGTTTGTCTTACACCGACTGCAAAGGATCACTGATTTATCTTCTTCCTCGGCGCTGGAGTTTGTCATAGGTTGGATGATGGCCGGTCCTGAAAGAACCTCGGGTGGCTCGTTTGAAAATAAATCTATCTTGAGCCTGATAGGAGCATATTTATGCACCTTAGTTAGCTTGTTCTTGTGCATTTATGTTGTTTTTCCTTAGTTAAAGTAGTCTTTTAAGCTAGTTTGATGTATTTTCAGGTTCTAAGGGCAAGTATGCAAAAAGAAGCAATTTGGAGCATTCTAGAGCATTTTTGGGCCAAGATGGGGTAGTGCAAGCATGGAGGCAAGTTGATGGACGAAATTGAAGATATAAAGGCTTGAAATCAGCTAAGAAGATGGAAGAAAGAAGTCAAAGATAAAGAAGATAAGGAATCAGCTCAAAAGAAGGAAAATTATCCAAAACATTATCTAAAACAACCTTATCTTATCTTATCTTATCCAATCCTTATCTTATCTTACCTTATCTTATCCAATCTTATCCTAATCTTATCCTAACCTGTTTTCTTCAGTTTAAGGGACTTAAAACCTGATTTCTAGAAGTCTTATCCCTTGTCCTATAAAAGTGGCGCCCCAAATCCCTCTAGATGCCCCAAAATCTGCCACAAAACACATTCCTTCTAGAACCCTGAAAATCTGGCGCCTCCTTCCCTTCTAGAATCCTTTTTCCTTGCCTTGCAAGGCATTTCCTGCCCTTATTCTATTGTGCCGCACCTCTCAGGCCTTTTCCCTCTTGGATTCTGATTGTTAGGCCCTTTTCCTTGTGGATTTGGGTTCTACAAATCCTTTTCAGAAATTAATTGGACCACAATGTTTTTTCCAAATTAATTGCCGCACCTAGGGCCCTAATTCCTTGTGCAATGCTGAGTCCAAGCCCTAATCTGATTACCCTAGGGTTTGTGGTGCCTATATATATAAGTTTAAAGGGTTGCCGCAGGTTACACACCCTCCATACACATCATTCACGCCAGAAACTCTTCACCACTCTCTGCCGCACCCTTCCTACACCATTCTCCATAGTTTCTGACCTAATTCACTCCCTGCCGCACCATACATCCATCCTAGCCAATAACCCAGCCTTCTACACCATTCATAACCCCCAAAATCTGTCCCAAGACCTTGTGCCGCAGCAAAGAGGAGGAGAAGGAGCCCTGGGACGTGCATGCCATTCAAGTTTGAATTGCTGGAAGTTTTAGGTGTTTCCTTTCCTTTGATTTCAATGTTTAAATTTAATACTCTTTGTTCTGTGAGTATGAGGAACTAAACCCCCTTTGGCTAGGGGGGATTCGAAACCATGTTTATGCTTGCTATATGATTTGATTACCTCTAATTGCGTTTCATAAGTTGTGAATTCAATTTACTTATCTATTTGAATTAAACTGATTTGTGTGTGTTGGTTGAGAGTGCACGCTTAATTGTCATGCATAAATCTAATGCTAGGATATAAGGAAGTTTCACCTAATCGTTACAGAATTATATTCACAAGTAGTAAAGGTTGATGATCTCAATTGTGTTAAGTAAATTCTTGGCATAAGTATCATGCGCTTTCATAGTTACAAGTGCCTCGTCAATACTTATGATTTCCATTGAACGTAATGATCTTTGATTGTATCTCTAGTATGCGCTTTCATATAGAGAACTCTTGAAGAATAATTTGATTGTGATGCGCAGTTTCCATCCAATTCATTGACATAAGGGAAATCTGAGAGTTAATTTAAGCGGACCTAATTAACTTGGAGTGTTGGGAATTCGTGGTTCATTGAATTGCAATTAGAAATCGTTTTGTATGCAAGTATGACATGTGTGGAGAAGAACCCCTTAGCTAGCCTTCCATCCATTGATTTAAACCAATTCCGTTTTACAATCTGTTTTGTTTTACAAAGTTTATGTTTTGTTTTCAATTTCGTCAAAACCAATTCCCCCTTTATTTTGAAGTGTCAAGTTAGTTAGAAATCAATTTAGTTTGTGTTTTTAAGTGTCTGGAGTCAAGTTATAAACTGTTTTCGTCCAAATTCTTCCTTAGTGCTCAAAACTGCCCAGAAAGTGGTTTTAAGGCAGTTTTGAGTGTTTGTTTGCTGTTTTGAGTCTTTTGGTTTGTTTTAGTGTTTTAGAGTATAGTTTTGCATTCTTTGAGTCTAATTTAGTGTTTTAACTTTGTTTTAAGTTTTTGAGTCAGTTTTCAAGTGGTTTAGCAATCCCTCCTAATCCCCGGCCTAGAACGATCCCTACTTACATACTTTGCTACAATTGATAAAAAGAGGGTTTAATTTGTGTGCTTATATATTTTGCATCAAATTTTTGGCGCCGTTGCCGGGGATTAGCAACTGTGCTAATCCCTTGGATTGTTATTTTCGTTTGGTTTAATTAGATCAGATTCTGACCTTGTTTTTGGTTTCTTGTTTTAGGTACTAGTTTATGACTCGGAGTTCTCATCCAGTTCGTGAACATATTCTGGACTTTGACGCCGATTTCGAGTGAGAGTTAAGACGAAAGAGGAAGAATCCAGAACCAAGTGAATCAAGTGCAAGTTCAGAAGCCGAATCTGAATTTGAAGAGGAAGTGGACGACATGGCTGTGGATAATCGTACAATCAAAGAGCTTTCAGCCTCAGGACTTGACAATGCCGTGCCCTTATGCATTCAATACCCTAGGGCGGCTCAAGGCAAAACTGATGAGTTTGAATTGAAGTCAAGCTTGTTGCATCACATTCCTAAGTACCATGGGCTGTCCATGGAAGACCCAAACAAGAATTTGAAGGAATTCGAGGTGGTGTGCTCAAGCATAACACCAATCAACGTAGATGGAAGTATTCTGATGATGAAGGCCTTCCCCTTTTCTCTCTTGGAAAAGGCAAAGGATTGGTTGTATGAATTGGCCCCCGGAACTGTCACATCATGGGAGAGCATGAAACGGGCTTTCTTGGAGAAGTTTTTCCCAACTTCTCGAGTCATCCTCCTACGAAAAAGGATAAGTGGAATTCAACAAGAAGCAGGTGAATCTTTTCCTACTTATTATGAACGTTTTAAATCTCTTGTTGCTTCATGTCCACAGCATCAGATGAATGAGGAACTTCTCCTACAATATTTACTTCTACCAATCGAACGTCAAATGCTAGATGCCTCAGCGGGAGGAGCCTTGGTGGACAAGACCCCCACGGCAGCCAAGACATTGATAGCCAATCGAGCGTTGAACGCTCAACAATACGAAGGTGTTGGGCAAAGGAGCATCCCACGGCAACACCAAGTCAATGAGGTAAGTGCCATAACCGAACTTCAAAATCAAATGGCTAAGCTTACGACTTTGCTTTCTCAGGTGGTGGAAAGTCCAAAAGTACAAAATGTAGCTTCTTGTGGCGTGTGCTCCATGCAAGGACATCCCACAGATAAGTGCCCACAATTGATAGAGAATAGAGGGTGGGAGACACTCAATGCCGTGGGTTTTGGCAATCAATACCAACCACGTGGTGATCATTTTTCCAATACCTACAACCCTGGGTGGCGTGATCATCCAAATTTCAAATGGCGAGAACCCCAACAAGACCAACAACAAAGCGAATTTAGGCAACAACCCCCGGGTTTCTATCAGAAGCCGTTGGCACCAACTCAAGCCCAAGCACAACCTGCCCAAAACAAATTAGGTTCTTCAATTGATAATGATCAGATTTTTCAATTGCTAACTTCTATGGTGCAGGGTATGCAAACTAGGGACAAGAAGGTGGACGAGTTGGAGAAGCAGGTAGGACAGATTGCCGAGTTCATGGGGCAATTTCGAGAGCAAGGCAAGTTGCCAAGTTCAACCGTTGTCAATCCAAAAAGTGGATTCGAATCTGCAAAAGCCATGAGTCTGCGAAGTGGGAAGCAAGTAGGATCTGACCCTAAACCATCCAAATCATGTTCCAATGAGGAGGACGAGTTGAGAATTGAAGAGAAGGAGCAAAGCCCACTCACGGGAAAGGTGGAAACACCTTTGCCGCAAGCCCTAAGTGATCCTAAACCATCCAATTTGTCCAATAGAGGTAAAAACGTGTCAAATTCAGTTCCTACTAATGTTTTTCCTTCGAATGTGCCTTTTCCAAATAGGTTCAAGCAAACAAAGAAAGAAGAAGCAGAAAAGGACATTCTTGAGACGTTTAGGAAAGTTCAAGTCAATATTCCCCTTTTGGATGCAATTAAGCAAGTCCCCAGGTACGCCAAGTTCTTGAAGGAACTTTGCACTAATAGGAGGAGGATTTCGACCAAGGAGGTTGTAAAAGTGGGTGAAAATGTCTCAGCCATCTTGCAACGCAAACTGCCCCCTAAATGCAAAGATCCGGGTAGTTTTACAATTCCGTGTGTCATTGGTAATTCTAGGTTTGAATCTGCCATGTTAGACTTAGGTGCATCTATAAATGTCATGCCATATTCAATTTATGCATCTATGAACCTACGAGCGTTGAAAAACGATGGTGTTATCATACAATTGGCCGATAGATCTAATGCCTATCCAAAGGGAGTTTTGGAGGATGTTTTGGTGCAGGTTAATCACTTGATATTCCCGGCGGATTTCTACGTGCTTGAAATGGATGAATCGGACCATTCCCCGTCATTGCCCATCCTCCTTGGAAGGCCATTCATGAAAACTGCTCGTACGAAGATTGATGTGTTTAATGGCACTTTAACGATGGAATTTGATGGGGAAGTTATTAATTTCAATCTTTCTGATTCTATGAAGTACCCTAGTGAGAATCATTCATGTTTTGCTATTGATATAATTGACTCTTTGGCACATGACCATTTGGACAATTTGAAGGACGATGTACTTGAATTGGCCATTGCACAAGGAAGGGACATGCACAACATTGAAACAGCCACAAAAGCAACCCACGGCATGCATGAAGCATCCTTTGCCGTGCCCTCTAGTGAGGATGTCATTGAGATGGTGGCTGCCCTTGAGTCACTGCCATCACAATCTGGTAAGTTTTTGGACCCAATTTTAAGTTCAGTTTCGGCTAATAAGATGCTTCCCTCAGTTGTGCAGCCACCTACACTTGAACTTAAGCCTTTGCCAAGTCACTTGAAGTACGTTTTCTTGGGAGAAGATGAGACGTTGCCCGTCATCATCTCATCCTCACTCACGACACAAGAGGAAAACAAATTGGTGAGGGTGCTAAAAGAGTACAAAACAGCAATTGGATGGACTTTGGCCGACATAAAGGGAATTAGCCCTACCACGTGCATGCATCGCATACTTCTAGAGGAGGGGTCCAAAACATCTCGAGAGGCTCAACGCCGTCTCAACCCTCCGATGATGGAAGTTGTGAAGAAGGAGATAATCAAGCTTTTGGATTGTGGAGTGATCTATCCAATCTCGGATAGTAGGTGGGTTTCACCCGTTCAATGTGTGCCAAAGAAATCTGGTGTGACAGTGGTAGCCAATGCGGAGAATGAACTTGTTCCTACACGCATTCAAACCGGTTGGAGAGTGTGCATCGACTATAGGAAGCTAAACGCCACCACAAGGAAGGATCACTTCCCACTGCCATTTATTGACCAAATGCTTGAGAGGTTAGCAGGTTATGCTTTCTATTGTTTTCTTGATGGTTATTCTGGTTATAATCAAATTGTCATAGCACCCGAGGATCAAGAAAAAACTACTTTCACATGCCCCTTTGGTACTTTTGCATATCGTCGCATGCCTTTTGGTTTATGTAATGCACCTGCCACATTTCAAAGATGCATGATGAGCATATTTTCTGATTATGTTGAGAAAATAATTGAAGTTTTCATGGATGATTTTAGCGTTTTTGGTGACTCCTTTGATGGTTGCTTGCATAATCTTAGTTTGATTCTAAAACGTTGCGTTGAAACTAACCTTGTTCTCAATTGGGAAAAATGTCATTTCATGGTTAAGCAAGGCATAGTTCTAGGTCATATCATCTCTGAAAATGGCATTGAGGTTGATAAGTCAAAGATAGATCTTGTACGTCACTTACCCTCTCCGACTTCGGTTAGAGAGGTTCGTTCTTTCCTTGGCCATGCAGGTTTCTATCGTAGGTTTATCAAAGATTTCTCAAAGGTTGCACAACCTCTTTGCCGTCTCCTACAAAAAGAAGTGGCGTTTGAATTCACCAAGGAGTGCACGGCATCATTCAACCAACTCAAGGAGTTGTTGACCACGGCACCCATTATTGTTCCACCAGATTGGAGCTTACCTTTCGAGCTTATGTGTGATGCGTCCGATTATGCTTTAGGGGCTGTTTTGGGACAAAGAAAGGACAAGAGGCCGCATGTCATCTACTATGCCTCACGAACATTGAATGATGCCCAGTTGAACTATTCCACTATGGAAAAAGAACTTCTTGCCGTTGTTTTTGCTTTAGATAAGTTTAGATCATATCTAATTGGTACTAAAGTAATTGTGTTCACTGACCATGCAGCATTGAAGTACTTGCTCACCAAAAAGGAGGCCAAGCCACGGCTAATTCGTTGGATATTGCTACTTCAAGAGTTCGACATTGAGATTCGTGACAGGAAGGGAAGTGAAAACGTGGTGGCTGACCACCTCAGCCGAATGGTGCATAACGAGGAGTCTTTACCTATTTTGGAGACATTCCCTGATGAACAATTGCTGTCAATAAAGGTTAGTGAGCCTTGGTATGCTGATTTGGTGAACTTTTTGGTGTCAAAACGAATTCCAAGCAATTTCACTAGGCACCAACGTGATAAACTTAGACATGATGCACGGTTTTATGTGTGGGATGATCCATATTTATGGAAATTTTGCCCTGATCAAATTGTACGTCGATGTGTGCACGATTCTGAATTTCATTCAATTCTGAGTTTTTGTCATACATATGCATGTGGGGGACACTTTGGGACACAACGCACTGCCCTTAAGGTTTTAGAATGTGGATTTTATTGGCCGACTTTATTTAAAGATGCTAGAACCTTTTGTATGTCTTTTGATCGTTGCCAAAGAATGGGTAACATAGGTGCTAAGGACCAAATGGCGCAAAACATCATTCTCCCTGTTGAAATTTTTGATGTTTGGGGCATTGATTTCATGGGCCCATTTCCTTCATCGCATGGTTTTCTTTACATATTACTTGCCGTGGATTATGTCTCAAAATGGGTGGAAGCAAAAGCCACCCGGACTAATGATTCTAAAGTGGTTGTAGATTTTATTAGAACTAACATTTTTGCAAGGTTTGGTATGCCACGGGTGATCATTAGTGATGGAGGGTCGCACTTTTGCAATCGAACAATTGAGGCGTTGTTGAGGAAGTACAATGTCAATCATAAGGTTTCTACACCTTACCATCCTCAAACGAATGGCCAAGCCGAGGTTTCTAACCGGGAGATCAAACATATCATAGAAAAAACCGTAGGGCCTACAAGGAAGGATTGGAGCTTGCGCTTGAACGATGCATTGTGGGCCTATCGCACGGCTTACAAAACACCCCTTGGCATGTCCCCATTTCGGCTAATATATGGCAAACCATGTCACCTACCTGTGGAGTTAGAGCACAAAGCACATTGGGCCGTGAAAACATTCAACTTGGAGTTAGATGCGCCTGGAATGCATAGGAAGCTTCAATTGAATGAACTTGAGGAGATAAGGAACGAAGCATATGAGAACGCCCGAATCTACAAGGAGAAGACCAAGGCTTTTCATGACAAGATGATTCGTGGCAAATCATTCTCAGTTGGGCAGAAAGTGTTGCTATTCAATTCCCATCTTCAGTTGTTTCCCGGTAAGTTACGTTCGAAGTGGGTTGGCCCATTTGTTGTTACTAATGTTTTTGTTCATGGTGCAGTGCAAATCAAAAGCTTGAAAACTGGACAAGAATTCAAGGTGAATGGGCACCGCTTGAAGCCATATTATGAGAACTTTGTGGAGCAAACCGTGGATGACATCTCCTTGGATGCCGTGGGTACCCATCTGGAGTGATTGGGTTCTTTGTCCGGCTGTACGACGTTAAAGCAAGCGCTACTTGGGAGGCAACCCATGCATTCAACAAAGGAAGACCTAGGGAGCACTCCAATTCCAGATTTGCGTTCCTAAACCCTTCTCTTTGTTGTTGTTTTCGTTTCTGCCTTGTTTATTGTTTCTTTGCTGTTTTGTTTGCTTGTTGTTTATTTGTGTTAGTTTATGCTTGAAACATTGAGGACAATGTTTGATTTAAGTGTGGGGGGGGGTAACCAACATGTTTTGATGCAAATTCGTAGGGTTTTATCACCCATAACTTCTAATGTTGTTCCTTGCTGTTTTTAAGTGTTTTTAAGCTGTTTTGGTGTGTTTTAGTGTGTTTTGACTCAAAAATCCGAAAATCCCATAAAAATTTGAAAAATGGTTTTAAAAAACCCAAAAAGAGTTGTTCTTGTGTGTTTGTTTGTGTCTTAGGGTACCTTCCAACACAATGATGAGGATTCGGTTTGTAATTGCATGACTGTTAAAGAGACTTGTAAACATGGATGAAAGTTTGATTTACTCTTTGGTTTATGCTTGGTTATGGTTATAACTTAGGAATTCACATGCAATCATAAAAGAAAAATCAGTTTTTGTAACATGCTTGAAGGAAGGAACTCAAACTAACGCTACAACCGTGTGAGACTTGAGCCTAAACGTTTTATTTGGAGAGTTAATAATCTGTGCATTGTTGTTTTCTAAAGTCGTTGCATGATCTCATTATGCTTTGCTTGGTTGCTACTTAGAAGGCGTTTCATCATTTAGTTCCCAACACTAGAACTCATGCCCAATTCATTCTAAGCATGTTATTGATTTGCATAACACATATTCAAGATGAAGTTGTGTAGTGACCACCATAGCCAAATTGCCGTATCTCCCTATTTCATTGTGATTTGTAGGTTTTAACCCCATTGAGCCTTGTTTAGCCTATGTTCTTTGTTAACCCACATTATCCTCACCTAGCCTAGATTAGGACCATCCATACCTTTGTTCTTGAAGCATAGTAACGCATGACTCAATATGAATTCCTTTTGATCATTGTTTGGCAGAAAACAAGTGTGGGGGAAGTGAGTTTTGTGGTGGGTGTGCCCAAGTCTTGAATGAGGCACGGCAGAGAAAAGAAAAGGAAAAAAAAAAAAGAGAAGAAGAAAAATTCGTGGAAAATAGAAAGAAAAAAAAAGAAAAGTTGTGAAAAAAAATGAAAAAGGAGTTGAAAAGATGTGAAAAAGAGTTCTCAAGTGTTGTTTGTTGAAGGAAGGGTCCAAAACATTGAATCCGGCCCTAATTGTTGCTTGAAACTTCCCTTTGTGTTTAAAGGTTGATTTCTGCATGCTAAAGGGAATTCTAAGTGTCATATTCATTACTTTGCTTACTATTGCTTTAAGAACGTTTGTTTTTCCTATCCTTTCATTGTTAGCCAACACTCCCCAAGCCCCGTTACAACCCTATACTTCAATCTTGAGTGTTGTGTGTTTCAATTTGTGGAGTTTGAATTTGGTTTGAGCATATGGTGTCATTGGTTCTCGCATCTAAGTAGTAGCATTCCATTCATGAGATCATATCTATATATGCTTATTAACTCCAGAAATTGCTTTCTTTGTTATAAACATATGTGAGTGTTCGTTTTCATATTTACATCAATCTTCTCACATATAACTAGTGTAGGGAGTGTAGTCAGAAAATGTGTGTGAAAATTGAGTGCATATCTTGTAAGGAATTGAGGGAATTCTCTAAGGCATGTTACTACATTCAAAACATCGTTTTAATTGGTTATTTGTGAACTCGTAAGTAGTGACTATAATTAAGTATGTGCTTAAGCGTTAAGATGGCCAAAATCTGTAGGAATGATGATTTTTAACATATCATGTGCATTGGAAATCCCTGAGACAATTGTTGGAAGGTTTAGGTTGTGTTATACTTGTTTTGTTTCGTTTTGTTTACTTTGTTTCGTTTTGCTCGAGGACTAGCAAAAGCTAAGTGTGGGGGAATTTGATAGGAGCATATTTATGCACCTTAGTTAGCTTGTTCTTGTGCATTTATGTTGTTTTTCCTTAGTTAAAGTAGTCTTTTAAGCTAGTTTGATGTATTTTCAGGTTCTAAGGGCAAGTATGCAAAAAGAAGCAATTTGGAGCATTCTAGAGCATTTTTGGGCCAAGATGGGGTAGTGCAAGCATGGAGGCAAGTTGATGGACGAAATTGAAGATATAAAGGCTTGAAATCAGCTAAGAAGATGGAAGAAAGAAGTCAAAGATAAAGAAGATAAGGAATCAGCTCAAAAGAAGGAAAATTATCCAAAACATTATCTAAAACAACCTTATCTTATCTTATCTTATCCAATCCTTATCTTATCTTACCTTATCTTATCCAATCTTAACCTAATCTTATCCTAACCTGTTTTCTTCAGTTTAGGGGACTTAAAACCTGATTTCTAGAAGTCTTATCCCTTGTCCTATAAAAGTGGCGCCCCAAATCCCTCTAGATGCCCCAAAATCTGCCACAAAACACATTCCTTCTAGAACCCTGAAAATCTGGCGCCTCCTTCCCTTCTAGAATCCTTTTTCCTTGCCTTGCAAGGCATTTCCTGCCCTTATCCTATTGTGCCGCACCTCTCAGGCCTTTGATAGGAGCATATTTATGCTACTTATTTAGTGTGTTTTCTTGCATTTGTTTAGCTAGTTGTTGCTTAATATAGTGTTTAAAGTCATTTTCGTGTGTTTTTAGGTCCAAGAAGCAAAGTTGGCAAAAAGATGCATTTTGGAGCATTTTAGAGCAAATCTGGGCTTGGAATGGATAGCACAAGCAATGGGCATGAAGATGGACGAATTTGGAGTCCAAATGGAGTTAGGAATATGTTTCAAGGTTGGAGAAATAAATTCAAATCATTGAAGATAAGGAATCAGCTCAAAAGAAGGAGAATTATCCAAAACATTATCCAAAACAACCTTATCTTATCTTATATTATCCAAAACAACCCTATCTTATCTTATTTTATCCAATCTTATCCTAATCTTATCCTAACCTGTTTTCTTCAGTTTAGGGGACTTAAAACCTGATTTCTAGAAGTCCTATCCATTCCCCTACAAAAGTGGCGCCCCAAACTCTTCTAGAAACCCCAAAATCTGCCCAGAAACACATTCTTTCTAGAAGCCTAAAAATCTGGCGTCTCCTTCCCTTCTAGAATCCTTTTTCCTTGCCTTGCAAGGCATTCCCTGCGCTTATTCCTTTGTGTCGTGGGTTTTCAGGCCCTTTCCCTCTTGGATTCTGATTGTTAGGCATTTTCCTTGTGGATTTGGGTTCTACAAATCCTTTTCAGAAATTAATTGGACCACAATTCCTTTTCAAAAGTAATTGCCGCACCCTAATCCTATTTTTCTGCTAAGTCCAAGTCCTAAACTGATTTCCCTAGGGTTTGCCATGCTATATATACATATTTTCAAGCCCTGCCGCACACCACAACCCATCCATACGAATTCTACACACCTCCACACGTCTCAGCCATTCCAAACACCATTCATAAACCCTAAACCACTTGTGCCGCAGCCTTGCAAGGAGAGGAGGAGCAGCTTTGGAGCGTGTTGCACCCAACCTGGAGTGCTGGGCGTTCTTAGGTGTCTTCTACCTTATGTTTTCGTTGATTAATTTAGTTTTCCTTTGTTTTGCTGTAATCATGAGAGGCTAAACTCGTTTTTTAGCTAGAGGCTACTTTGAAACCATGATTTTGTGTGTGATATGACTTGATAAATTTCAGTTACAGATTCTTGAAGTATGAATGCAATTGGCTTAACTGTTTGAATTAGAACTTATTTCTGTTTGTTGATTGAGGGTCGACACTTAATTGGCATGCATAAATTTGATGCTAGGATATAAGTAAGTTTCACATAATCGTTACAAACTTATGTTCACAAGTAGTAAAGGTTGCTGGAACAATCGTGTTAAGTTCAATTCTTGGTGTGAGTAACATGATGTCATAGTTATGAATGCCTCGTCAATGCTTATGATTCTCATTGAGCGTAATGATCTCTGATTGTGTCTCTATTATGATGTCATGTAGGGAAATTGATGAGAATAATTTGGTTGTAGATGAGTTGTCCGTCCAATTCAATGAAATTAGGAGAATCTGAGGGTTAATTAGTGATTGACACGGTTAATCTGGGGCATTGTCATTCGTAATTCAATGAAAACGTAACTGGAAGTCAAGTTATATGCATATAAGTCATGTGTGGATAAGGAAACCTCTAGCTAGTTCACCATCCATCCTAAAAACCCAATTTCGTCAAAATCTGCCTAGTTTAAAGTCTGTGTTAGTTTTAACTTAGTTTCACTCTAAAACCAATCCCCCTTCACTTGTTTGAGTCTAATTAGTTAGAATCTGTCTTAGTTTGTGTTTTTGTGTGTTTTGAGTCAAGTTTAATTCAATTTTCGTCCAAAGTTGTGTCTAGTGTCTAGAATCTGTCCAATTAGTGTTTTTGAGCAGTTTTGAGTATTTTGAACCTGTTTTGAGTCTTACTAGTCTATTTAGAGTCCTTTGAGTCTTTTCAAACGTTTTTAACTTTGTTTTTGTATTTTAAGTCAGTTTAGAGGTTTTAGCAAGCCCTCCTAATCCCCGGTTTAGAACGATCCCTACTTGCATTTATACTACGATTTGACAACAAGAGGGTTTAATTTGAGTGCTTAACTTTAATCACATCAAAATTTTGGCGCCGTTGCCGGGGATTAGCAACTTTGCTAATCCCCCGTTATTTTGTTTTTTTTATCTTCGTGTGTGTGTTAGTCTAGTCTAGATTCTGATTTTAGTTTGTTTTCTTTGTTTTCAGGTACTAGTTTATGACTCGTAGTTCTCAAGTGGTTCGTGAGCATATCTTGGATTTTGACGGCGATTTTGAACGAACCTTGAGAAGGAAAAGAAAGAACCCAGAACCTCACCCACCTAGTTCAAGTTCTGAAGCCGAGGTTGAGGAGCAAGAAGAGGCCGAATCTGAGGAGATAGAGGAGGCCGAGGTTGAAGAAGTTATGGCTGCAGATAATCGAACCATTAAGGAGCTTTCGGCCTCGGGATTGGATAATGCAGTACCCCTATGTATCCAATATCCTAGGGCAGCTCCAGATAAGACCGACGAGTTCGAATTGAAGTCTAGCTTGTTGCATCACATTCCCAAATACCATGGGCTGTCCATGGAAGATCCAAACAAGCATTTGAAGGAATTTGAAGTGGTTTGCTCAAGTATGACACCCATTAATGTCGATGGGAATATTTTGAAAATGAAAGCCTTTCCATTCTCATTGTTGGAAAAGGCTAAAGATTGGTTGTACGAATTGGCGCCCGGAACTGTCACATCTTGGGAAAGTACGAAACGAGCATTCTTGGAGAAGTTTTTCCCAACTTCAAGAGTCATTCTCTTGAGGAAACGGATTAGTGGTATTCAGCAAAATCAAGGAGAGTCTTTCCCTGCATATTATGAGCGTTTTAAGGGCCTAGTTGCGTCATGCCCTCAACACCAAATGAAGGAGGAACTGCTCATTCAATACTTCTATGAAGGACTCCTCCCCATTGAACGCCAAATGCTAGATGCATCAGCGGGTGGTGCATTGGTTGACAAGATGCCTGTGGCTGCCAAAACCTTAATTGCGAACCGAGCCCTCAATGCACAACAATATGAAGGTGTAGGACAAAGAGAGAGCCCACGGCAGCAACATGTCAATGAGGTAAGTGCTATTTCTGAAATTCAATCACAATTGGCTAATCTTACTCTCCTTGTGTCTCAGGTTGTCGAAGGACTAAAATCACAACCACCACCATTCTGTGGCGTGTGCACCATGCAAGGCCACCAATCTGAAAGTTGCCCTCAATTGATTGAGAATGGAGGATGGGAGAGTGTCAACGCTGTTGGGTTCCAAGGCCAAAATCAGCCCCGATATGACCCATATGCAAATACCTACAATTCAGGTTTGAAAGATCATCCAAATCTGCGTTGGAGGGAACCCCAACAACCTCAACAGCAAGGTGGATTCCGGCCACCAACCCCTGGGATGTTTCCAAAGCCATATGCAACCATGCAATCCCAAACACAATCTGCCAAAAATAACTCAGGTTCGTCTCTTGATAATGATCAAGTTATTCAATTACTAACTACTTTGGCACAGGGGCAGCAAAATCAAACCAAAGAGATGCAAAACTATGCCAAGGAGGTGCAAAATCAAGCCCGGGAGGTGACTGAATTGAAGAAACAGATGGGACAAATGGCTGAGTTTATGGGGCAGTTTCGAGAGCATGGCAAACTTCCTAGTTCTACCACTGTGAATCCGAAGGGAGGGTTCGAATCTGTCAAGGCCATGACCCTAAGAAGTGGCAAAGAGGTTGGGACCGATCCAAAAACATCTGAATCTGCCCAAAAGGAGGATGAGACGTTGTTACAAGAGGAGGCAGAACAAGAGAAAGCCACGGCAAAGGTTGCTCCAACCTTGCCGCAGCCTTCCAATGCACTTAAACCCTCCAAAACGTCCACCACAGGTAAGTTGGGTTCAAATTCGATTGATTCTAACCTTGTTCCACACCATTCCCTCGCAGATTTATGCAATCAAAGAAGGAGGAAACCGAAAAGGACATTCTAGAAACGTTTCGAAAGGTGCAAGTCAACATTCCACTCCTTGATGCAATCAAGCAAGTTCCCAAATATGCCAAATTCTTGAAGGAGCTGTGCACAACAAAGAGGAGATTTTCAACTAAGGAGGTTGTTCGGGTAAGTGAAAATGTTTCAGCGGTGTTGCAACGCAAATTGCCTCCCAAATGCAAGGACCCAGGTAGCTTTACAATTCCATGTGTTATTGGTAATACCAGGTTCGAACATGCAATGTTAGATCTAGGTGCATCAATAAATGTCATGCCTTATTCTATTTATGCATCTATGAACTTGGGCGAATTGAAAAATGATGGAGTGATTATTCAATTAGCCGATAGATCTAACGCTTATCCAAAGGGAGTTTTGGAGGATGTCTTAGTGCAGGTTAATCATCTCATCTTCCCCGCTGATTTCTACGTGCTAGAGATGGAAGATTCAGCCCATTCCACCCCATTGCCGATTCTACTTGGAAGACCATTCATGAAAACAGCTCGCACAAAGATTGATGTGTTCACAGGGATCTTGACAATGGAGTTTGATGGGGATGTTATTGATTTTAAAATTTCTGAAGCTATGAAATATCCTAATGATGATCATTCTTGCTTTGCAATTGATATAATTGATTCAATGGCGCAGGAGCACTTGGAACAATTGCATGAGGATGCACTTGAAATGGTTCTTACAAATGGACTTGGATGCAAGAACCATGGGGCAGAACCAAGCACAACCCACGGCACCATTGAAGAACACCATGTCGTGCCCCCTAGTGATGATGTAGCTGAGATGGTGGCTGCCCTAGAATCTTTGCCAAAACAATATGGTAAGCCCTCAATCCCAATTTCAGATTCGATTTTGACTAATAAGTTGCTTCCTTCAGTAATACAGCCACCCTCCCTAGAACTTAAACCGTTACCAAGTCACTTGAAGTATGTTTTCTTGGGAGATCATGAGACATTGCCGGTCATCATCTCATCCTCACTCACGGCACAAGAAGAGGACAGATTGGTGCGTGTTTTGAGAGAGTATAAAACAGCCATTGGATGGACCTTGGCCGATATCAAGGGAATTAGCCCCACCACTTGCATGCATCGTATTCTTTTGGAAGAAGGAGCCAAACCATCTCGAGAAGCACAACGCTGACTCAATCCACCAATGATGGAAGTTGTGAAGAAGGAAATAATCAAGCTACTAGATTGCGGAGTGATTTACCCCATTTCTGATAGCCGATGGGTCTCTCCGATCCAAGTTGTTCCTAAGAAGTCCGGAGTCACTGTGGTAAAAAATGAAGAGAATGAGCTTGTGCCTACCCGAATCCAAACCGGATGGAGAGTTTGCATTGACTATAGGAAGCTCAACGCCACAACTAGAAATGATCACTTTCCGTTGCCCTTTATTGATCAAATGCTTGAAAGGTTAGCCGGTCATGCTTTTTATTGTTTTCTTGATGGCTATTCAGGTTACAATCAGATTGTTATAGCCCCGGATGACCAAGAGAAGACCACCTTCACGTGCCCCTTTGGTACCTTTGCTTATAGACGAATGCCATTTGGTTTGTGCAATGCACCAGCCACGTTCCAAAGGTGTATGGTAAGTATTTTCTCTGATTTTGTGGAAAAGATCATTGAGGTATTTATGGATGATTTCAGTGTCTTTGGAGATTCATTTGATGGATGTTTGGATAATCTTACTTTGATTTTAAAACGATGCATCGAAACTAACCTTGTGTTGAATTGGGAAAAGTGTCATTTTATGGTCAAACAAGGTATAGTGTTGGGGCATATCATATCTGAAAAAGGAATTGAGGTTGATAAGTCTAAAATAGATCTTGTACGCTACTTACCCTCTCCCACTTCGGTGAGAGAGGTTCGTTCTTTTCTTGGCCACGCAGGATTCTATAGGCGATTTATCAAGGACTTCTCCAAAATTGCACAGCCCCTATGCCGTCTCCTTAAAAAAGAAGTGTCTTTTGAGTTCAATGCGGAGTGTGAGATGGCCTTTACACATCTCAAGGAAGTGCTCACTTCGGCCCCCATCATCACTCCACCAGATTGGAGCCTCCCTTTTGAGCTAATGTGTGATGCATCCGATTATGCAATTGGAGCTGTTTTAGGCCAGAGGAAGAACAAACAGCCCCATGTCATCTATTACGCCTCTCGGACCTTAAACGATGCTCAACTGAACTATTCTACCACGGAAAAAGAACTTCTTGCTGTTGTCTTTGCTTTAGATAAATTTCGCTCATATTTACTTGGCACTAAAGTAATTGTATATTCTGACCATGCAGCCTTGAAGTACCTTCTCACCAAGAAGGAGGCCAAACCAAGGCTGATTCGTTGGATGCTCTTACTCCAAGAGTTCGACATTGAGATTAGGGACAAGAAAGGGAGTGAAAACGTGGTGGCTGACCACCTAAGCCGATTGGTGCACAATGAAGAGCCCCTCCCCATTCCAGAAACGTTCCCAGACGAGCAATTGCTGTCCATAGAGGTAAGTGAGCCTTGGTATGCTGATTTGGTCAATTATTTGGTCACAAAACGTGTCCCTAGCACCCTAGACAAATATAAACGTGATAAACTTCAAAATGATGCTAGATTTTATGTTTGGGACGATCCATACTTGTGGAAATATTGCCCGGATCAGATTATTCGAAGATGTGTGCATAACTCTGAGTTTAATTCCATTCTTGCTTTCTGTCATACTTATGCATGTGGGGGTCATTTTGGCACCCAAAGAACAGCACTCAAGGTGTTAGAATGTGGTTTTTATTGGCCTACATTGTTTAAAGATGCTCAAACTTTCTGCATAACATGTGATAGATGTCAAAGAACAGGTAACATAGGTGCAAGGGATCAAATGCCGCAGACCCCTATCTTCAATGTCGAAATTTTTGATGTTTGGGGTATTGATTTCATGGGTCCTTTTCCTTCTTCATATGGTTTCATTTATATCTTGCTTGCGGTTGATTATGTATCGAAATGGGTGGAAGCAAAAGCCACCCGTACTAATGATTCTCGAGTGGTTGCAGATTTCATTAAATCTAACATATTCTCCAGATTCGGTATGCCTAGAGTGTTTATAAGTGATGGAGGCTCCCATTTTTGCAACCGGACCATTGAGGCGCTGTTTAAGAAGTATAACGTCAAGCATAAGGTTGCAACGCCTTATCACCCTCAAACAAGTGGCCAAGCCGAGGTTTCAAATAGGGAAATCAAGCAGATTTTGGAGAAGACTGTTGGGCCAACCCAGAAGGATTGGAGTTTGCGTTTAGAAGATGCACTGTGGGCATATCGTACGGCCTACAAAACACCCCTAGGGATGTCTCCATTTCGGCTCATCTATGGCAAGCCGTGTCACCTACCTGTGGAACTATAGCACAAGGCGCATTGGGCTGTGAAAACATTCAATTTGGACATAGATGCAGCTGGAGTGCATAGAAAGCTCCAATTGAGTGAACTTGAGGAGCTAAGGAATGAAGCATATGAGAATGCCCGAATTTACAAGGAGAAAACAAAGGCGTTTCATGACAAGATGATTCGGGGCAAAACATTTTCAATTGGGCAGAAAGTGTTGCTTTTCAACTCCCGTTTACGTTTATTCCCTGGTAAGTTACGTTCTAAGTGGATTGGTCCTTTTGTTGTTACTAATGTTTTTCCACATGGTGCAGTCCAAGTCCAAAGCTTAAGGAACGGACAAGAATTCAAGGTGAACGGGCACCGTTTGAAGCCATACTACGAGAACATTGTAGGGCAGGTTGTGGAAGAAGTTCCTTTCCATGCCGTGGGCTCCAATGATGCTTAAACCGAGGAATCGTCCGGCTGCAAGACGTTAAAGCAAGCGCTTCTTGGGAGGCAACCCATGCATTAGAATAAAGACGACCTAGGAACAACCAGCTCAAACCCAGATTTGCGTTCTTAACTCTACTCTTTATTGCTTTTGTTTTGCCATATCTGTTATGTGTGTTAGTTGTGTTGTTTGCTTGCTTGTGTGTGAGTCCTTGCTTGAAACATTGAGGACAATGTTTGATTTAAGTGTGGGGGGGTAACCAAAATGTTTTGATGCAAATTCGTAGGGTTTTATCACCCATAACTTCTAATGTTGTTCCTTGCTGTTTTTAAGTGTTTTTAAGCTGTTTTGGAGTGTTTTAGTGTGTTTTGATTCAAAAATCCGAAAATCCCATAAAAATTTGAAAAAATTGTTTTAAAAAACCCAAAAAGAGTTGTTTTTGTGTGTTTGTTTGTGTCTTAGGTACCTTCCAACACAATGATGAGGATTGGGTTTGTAATTGCATGACTGTTAAAGAGAGTTGTAAACATGGATGAAAGTTTGATTTACTCTTTGGTTTATGCTTGGTTGTGGTTATAACTTATGAATTCACATGCAATCATAAAAGAAAAATCAGTTTTTGTAACATGCTTGAAGGAAGGAACTCAAACTAACGCTACAACCCTGAGAGACTTGAGCCTTTAATGTTCTTTGGAGAGTTAAAAAAAAATCTATGCATTTGTTGTTTTCTAAAGTCGTTGCATGATCTCATTATTCTTTGCTTGGTTGCTACTTAGAAGGCGTTTCATCATTTAGTTCCAAATACTAGAACTCATATCCGTTTTATTCAAAGCATGAAATTGATTCGCATAACACATAACAAGATGAAGTGTTTAGTTAAAACCAGTGCCAAAAAGCCTAACCCTTTGCATATGTATTGTAGCTTCAGCCCCTTGAGCCATATTTAGCCTATGTTCTTTGTTAACCCACATTATCCTCACCTAGCCTAGATTAGGACCATCCATACCTTTGTTCTTGAAGCATAGTAACGCATGACTCAATATGAATTCCTTTTGATCATTGTTTGGAAGAAAACAAGTGTGGGGGAAGTGAGTTTTGTTGTGGGTGTGCCAAAGTCTTGAATGAGGCACGGCAAAGAAAAGAAAGAAAAAAGAAAAAAAAAAGAAGAAAAATCCGTAGAAAATAGAAAGACAAAAAGAAAAAGTTGTGAAAAGAATGAAAAAGGAGTTGAAAAGATGTGAAGAAGAGTTCTCAAGTGTTGTTTGTTGAAGGAAGGGTCCAAAACATTGAATACGGCCCTAATTGTTGCTTGAAACTTCCCTTGTGTTTCAAAGTTGATTTCTGCATGCTAAAGGGAATTCTAAGTGTCATATTCATTACTTTGCCTGCTATTGCTGTAAGAACGTTTGTTTTCTTTACCTTTCTTTGTTAGCCAACTCCCCAAAGCCCCGTTACAAACCTATGCTTCAATCTTGAGTGTTGTGTGTTTCAATATGTGGAGTTTGGGATTGATATGAGCATATGGTGTCACTGGTTCTCGCATCTAAGTAGTAGCATTCCATTCATGAGATCATATCTATACATGCTTATTAACTCCAGAAATTGCTTTCTCTGTTATAAACATATGTGAGTGTTCGTTTTCATATTTACATCAATCTTCTCACATATACCTAGTGTAGGGTGTGTAGTCAGAAAATGTGTGTGAAAATAGAGTGCATATCTAGTAAGGAATTGAGGGAATTCTCTAAGGCATGTTACTGCATTCAAAACATCGTTTTAATTGGTTATTTGTGAACTAGTAAGTAGTGACTATAATTAAGTATGTGCTTAAGCGTAAAGATGACCAAAATCTGTGGGGATGATGATTTTTAACATGTCATGTGCATTGGAAATCCCTGAGACAATTGTTGGAAGGTTTAGGTTACGTTTTGTTTGTTTTGTTTTGCTCGAGGACTAGCAAAAGCTAAGTGTGGGGGAATTTGATAGGAGCATATTTATGCTACTTATTTAGTGTGTTTTCTTGCATTTGTTTAGCTAGTTGTTGCTTAATATAGTGTTTAAAGTCATTTTCGTGTGTTTTTAGGTCCAAGAAGCAAAGTTGGCAAAAAGATGCATTTTGGAGCATTTTAGAGCAAATCTGGGCTTGGAATGGATAGCACAAGCAATGGGCATGAAGATGGACGAATTTGGAGTCCAAATGGAGTTAGGAATATGTTTCAAGGTTGGAGAAATAAATTCAAATCATTGAAGATAAGGAATCAGCTCAAAAGAAGGAGAATTATCCAAAACATTATCCAAAACAACCTTATCTTATCTTATATTATCCAAAACAACCCTATCTTATCTTATTTTATCCAATCTTATCCTAATCTTATCCTAACCTGTTTTCTTCAGTTTAGGGGACTTAAAACCTGATTTCTAGAAGTCCTATCCATTCCCCTACAAAAGTGGCGCCCCAAACTCTTCTAGAAACCCCAAAATCTGCCCAGAAACACATTCTTTCTAGAAGCCTAAAAATCTGGCGTCTCCTTCCCTTCTAGAATCCTTTTTCCTTGCCTTGCAAGGCATTCCCTGCGCTTATTCCTTTGTGTCGTGGGTTTTCAGGCCATTTCCCTCTTGGATTCTGATTGTTAGGCATTTTCCTTGTGGATTTGGGTTCTACAAATCCTTTTCAGAAATTAATTGGACCACAATTCCTTTTCAAAAGTAATTGCCGCACCCTAATCCTATTTTTCTGCTAAGTCCAAGTCCTAAACTGATTTCCCTAGGGTTTGCCATGCTATATATACATATTTTCAAGCCCTGCCGCACACCACAACCCATCCATACGAATTCTACACACCTCCACACGTCTCAGCCATTCCAAACACCATTCATAAACCCTAAACCACTTGTGCCGCAGCCTTGCAAGGAGAGGAGGAGCAGCTTTGGAGCGTGTTGCACCCAACCTGGAGTGCTGGGCGTTCTTAGGTGTCTTCTACCTTATGTTTTCGTTGATTAATTTAGTTTTCCTTTGTTTTGCTGTAATCATGAGAGGCTAAACTCGTTTTTTAGCTAGAGGCTACTTTGAAACCATGATTTTGTGTGTGATATGACTTGATAAATTTCAGTTACAGATTCTTGAAGTATGAATGCAATTGGCTTAACTGTTTGAATTAGAACTTATTTCTGTTTGTTGATTGAGGGTCGACACTTAATTGGCATGCATAAATTTGATGCTAGGATATAAGTAAGTTTCACATAATCGTTACAAACTTATGTTCACAAGTAGTAAAGGTTGCTGGAACAATCGTGTTAAGTTCAATTCTTGGTGTGAGTAACATGATGTCATAGTTATGAATGCCTCGTCAATGCTTATGATTCTCATTGAGCGTAATGATCTCTGATTGTGTCTCTATTATGATGTCATGTAGGGAAATTGATGAGAATAATTTGGTTGTAGATGAGTTGTCCGTCCAATTCAATGAAATTAGGAGAATCTGAGGGTTAATTAGTGATTGACACGGTTAATCTGGGGCATTGTCATTCGTAATTCAATGAAAACGTAACTGGAAGTCAATTTATATGCATATAAGTCATGTGTGGATAAGGAAACCTCTAGCTAGTTCACCATCCATCCTAAAAACCCAATTTCGTCAAAATCTGCCTAGTTTAAAGTCTGTGTTAGTTTTAACTTAGTTTCACTCTAAAACCAATCCCCCTTCACTTGTTTGAGTCTAATTAGTTAGAATCTGTCTTAGTTTGTGTTTTTGTGTGTTTTGAGTCAAGTTTAATTCAATTTTCGTCCAAAGTTGTGTCTAGTGTCTAGAATCTGTCCAATTAGTGTTTTTGAGCAGTTTTGAGTATTTTGAACCTGTTTTGAGTCTTACTAGTCTATTTAGAGTCCTTTGAGTCTTTTCAAACGTTTTTAACTTTGTTTTTGTATTTTAAGTCAGTTTAGAGGTTTTAGCAAGCCCTCCTAATCCCCGGTTTAGAACGATCCCTACTTGCATTTATACTACGATTTGACAACAAGAGGGTTTAATTTGAGTGCTTAACTTTAATCACATCAGCCTTTTCCCTCTTGGATTCTGATTGTTAGGCCCGTTTCCTTGTGGATTTGGGTTCTACAAATCCTTTTCAGAAATTAATTGGACCACAATGTTTTTTCCAAATTAATTGCCGCACCTAGGGCCCTAATTCCTTGTGCAATGCTGAGTCCAAGCCCTAATCTGATTACCCTAGGGTTTGTGGTGCCTATATATATAAGTTTAAAGGGTTGCCGCAGGTTACACACCCTCCATACACATCATTCACGCCAGAAACTCTTCACCACTCTCTGCCGCACCCTTCCTACACCATTCTCCATAGTTTCTGACCTAATTCACTCCCTGCCGCACCATACATCCATCCTAGCCAATAACCCAGCCTTCTACACCATTCATAACCCCCAAAATCTGTCCCAAGACCTTGTGCCGCAGCAAAGAGGAGGAGAATGAGCCCTGGGACGTGCATGCCATTCAAGTTTGAATTGCTGGAAGTTTTAGGTGTTTCCTTTCCTTTGATTTCAATGTTTAAATTTAATACTCTTTGTTCTGTGAGTATGAGGAACTAAACCCCCTTTGGCTAGGGGGGATTCGAAACCATGTTTATGCTTGCTATATGATTTGATTACCTCTAATTGCGTTTCATAAGTTGTGAATTCAATTTACTTATCTATTTGAATTAAACTGATTTGTGTGTGTTGGTTGAGAGTGCACGCTTAGTTGTCATGCATAAATCTAATGCTAGGATATAAGGAAGTTTCACCTAATCGTTACAGAATTATATTCACAAGTAGTAAAGGTTGATGATCTCAATTGTGTTAAGTAAATTCTTGGCATAAGTATCATGCGCTTTCATAGTTACAAGTGCCTCGTCAATACTTATGATTTCCATTGAACGTAATGATCTTTGATTGTATCTCTAGTATGCGCTTTCATATAGAGAACTCTTGAAGAATAATTTGATTGTGATGCGCAGTTTCCATCCAATTCATTGACATAAGGGAAATCTGAGAGTTAATTTAAGCGGACCTAATTAACTTGGAGTGTTGGGAATTCGTGGTTCATTGAATTGCAATTAGAAATCGTTTTGTATGCAAGTATGACATGTGTGGAGAAGAACCCCTTAGCTAGCCTTCCATCCATTGATTTAAACCAATTCCGTTTTACAATCTGTTTTGTTTTACAAAGTTTATGTTTTGTTTTCAATTTCGTCAAAACCAATTCCCCCTTTATTTTGAAGTGTCAAGTTAGTTAGAAATCAATTTAGTTTGTGTTTTTAAGTGTCTGGAGTCAAGTTATAAACTGTTTTCGTCCAAATTCTTCCTTAGTGCTCAAAACTGCCCAGAAAGTGGTTTTAAGGCAGTTTTGAGTGTTTGTTTGCTGTTTTGAGTCTTTTGGTTTGTTTTAGTGTTTTAGAGTATAGTTTTGCATTCTTTGAGTCTAATTTAGTGTTTTAACTTTGTTTTAAGTTTTTGAGTCAGTTTTCAAGTGGTTTAGCAATCCCTCCTAATCCCCGGCCTAGAACGATCCCTACTTACATACTTTGCTACAATTGATAAAAAGAGGGTTTAATTTGTGTGCTTATATATTTTGCATCAGAGCCGTGGCTGAGAACTCTTCGTTCGAAAGTGTTGCACTGAGACGGGCTCGACCTTCTCTTTCCCTTTGTCTCTAGGTAGACGAGCATCTACCATATTAACCGTCGCCGTAGGAAACGGGTCAGTATCAACGCTCATTTTCTTGTCTGGAAACTTGAGTTTGCCGTTATCGATCCAACTTTGGACGGCATCTCGAAATATGACACAGTTGTTCGTCGTATGTTTATTCGAGTTATGGTACTTACAATATGTTCTTCCCTTCAATTCTTCGGCCTTAGGAATATTATGCCCAGGTCGAAGCTTGATGATCTTGGCCAGCATCAGTTGGTCGAAGATGGCATCGGCCTTAGTGATGTCGAAAGTATAAACCTTTGGTGTTTTGGTGGTAGATTCTTCGGTGGCCGAGCGAGTTTTTACATCCTTGGGATTGGCGTACGTCAATGCTTTGCAAACATACGGCTTATCGATGACTATCTCAGCCGTATCAATATTAGCATACTCTTCAGGTTCAGTCGAGGCATAGCTAACCGTGGGGTTTTTATAGATGGTTCCTCGGGATGGAGACTTTGAGACTTTTTCCTCTCGAAGTAAGTAGTCATATTGCTCAACGTGTTGAGCCAACTCATACATGTCTCGGAAGTTCGCCCCTAGGAACTTCTTCTTGTACTCCACGTCCAGCCCATTCAAGGCTAGTCTAACAAATTCGACTTCAGGAAGGGGTACCCGACACCAATTTCTTGCCGACTTAAACCTGGTCAGGTAATCCATTGGCGACTCATCTGATGCTTGAGCCATCCTAGCTAATGATGAAACCGACATTTCCATCCCTGGCCGATAGAATTGCTCGTGAAATTTTTCGGCCAACTCGTCCCAGCTCTGGATGGAGTTTGGTGGGAGATTGATGTACCACGCAAAGGCCGAGCCTGTCAATGAGAAGTTGAATAGCCGTAATTTATGGAAATCGCTATTAACGTCGCCACATTGAGCGGTGAACCGGGCCACATGTTCTAACGAGGACAAAGACGACTCTCCGACAAACAGACTGAAATCTGGAATTTTAAAACCTTTGGGATATTCAAATTTTTTAACGTAGGCAACGTACGGGTGGATGAATTTTGGGAATTTCGGCCATTTTTCAAGGCCGAATCGATCATCCTCTGGATCTCGGTCGCATCGATGGATGTCGTCTCTGCTTTCTGGTCAGATCCATCTGCTCTACTGCTCGATCCTCCTTTCTTTTCCAAGTCAGTTGACTTGAGCCGAGCAGACACTGGCTCGGCCCGTACTATCGGTAAAGGATCATTCTTTAGTAGCCATTGCTGAAAATGATCGGAGGGTTTATCTTCACAAATCTTGTGTACCAGCATTTCAAGCAATCTGGTGTGTGTTTCATTAGTATTGCTTATTACTTCGCGCAGACTGTCTATTCCTCGGCTGAATACCTGTTCGACTTGCCGAGATTGTTCACCTAGTCGTCTTCGGAGAAATGACCTTGTTGGTGGATCAGCGCCTTCACCACCATCTTCATCGCAGTCCTCCACTACCACATCTTTGAAAATGGACATGGTTTTGTTGGGGGCCTCTGTGTTACGAGGCTGAACGCCGAGGCCAGCTTTCTTTTCTCGGCGTGTCGTGCTCGCGGACTCTGGTGTCGCGTTAATAATGGGGTTTTGTGTTTGCGGTACTGACAAATCAGTCGTTGATTTTCCCATAACTGCTTTCTTCTTGACTGATCGTGTCTCAATTGACATGAACTTCGTAGTTTAGCACTGGTCCCACTGGGTGTGCCAAAATGTTGACCTTAAAAACTACCAAGCCTACGTGGCGCGCAGGCCGAGTAACTAATAAGCTAACTACGTTCTTCGGTTGTGTGCGGGGCGTGCCAACTAGTCGGCCGAGCTCGGTCGAGGAGTAAAATTTGTTGATGTTGCGTTGGTTGCACTGCTGACTTCTGCGTCTTGCGATTGCGGCCGAGGAAGGAACAATTCTCGACCTTCGGGTTCTAGAGCCTGAAGACAAGGCTGCTAATTTGCGAAGTTCAATATCAAATTTGGCTGTCAATGTGCCGAATGTAGTAACCTGGTAACACCTCACTTCGCCGAGAAGGCTAATGAGATGACCTCTGCCAATAAGGATTCGAAAATCCTTCTCGACCGAGACTTGGATAGGTAACCAGTCGGCCTCTTCGCAGTGCTGTTTATCCAAACTGAAGGTGCTCCGCGGTCGGCTGATTCTACGGCGATAGTGCTGTTTATCCAAACTGAATATACCACTGGTTGCCTTCATAGTGCTGTTTATCCAAACTGAAGATGTGTTGGCGAAAAGGAAAATAAAAATCTCAAGGTTGTTGAGAGGTTTCGCGTAGAGCGACGGTTTGCGCAGGGCAGATTTGTGTGTTGAGTTGGAGGGACTCTGAATGGTGCCACTGCCTCTGTATTTATAGGAGCGTCTCTACGATCAAGTCCAAGTCATACTTGGATTAGGACTCCTTATCCTGATCCAAAACTACCTCGATTAATCCTTCTCCAATCAGGACTTTGAACCCAACCTTTTCATGCCGCACACATCTCTTATGTCTTTGTCAACCTCATCCTTGCCGAGACCCCTTAATGCATCAGGACTCATGCTATCCGTAGGACTCTGCCTACTTCGCCTTTATCCAAACAGCACTCTTTCTGTCCAGACCTGGCCGATCTCGGCCCATGGGCTAAATAACCCACAAGCCTCCAAATAGAACTTTCCGGGCCGAGAACAATTCTAATTCGGCCCAAACTGATATTTTGGGCCTAAACAGTATCAAAATGAAATAGAAGACGAGATGAATGTTTTTATAACTTCCGTTTGCCGTGAAACGGTCGGAGGTGTTCGGAAAGTTCGTCGACACTCACGGCCTCGCCGGAGCTGGGTGTGCCTTCCCCCGGGTCAATCTCCTTCTAAAACCTTGTTAAAAGAACCAGATAAAACTTAGTATATCTCGATTCTCAACCACACCACACAACATCCAAGATGAATTGAGGGCTTACCTAACAGGAGAAAGATCAAGAGAACTCGCCGGAGAGTTCCTGGGTTTCACTATCCTAGCTGCACCGAGAGAAAGGGAGAGAAAGACGAGGTTTAGCTTGTCTCTGTGAAGATGAGGGAAGAAGGAGTGCTGCAGACGAATTTCTGCAGCGCGTCTGTGAAGATGAGGGAGGAGACGGTGCAGAGAAGCGCATTTGTAAAGATGAGGGAGGAGATAGTGCGGGGAGAGAAAGAGAGAGAGAGAGAGAGAAAGAGAGAGAGAGAGAGAGAGAGAGAGAGAGAGAGAGAGAGAGAGAGAGACTTTAACATACCACCCAAGGTGAACGGGTAGTGGACGGGAGACTTAAACAAACAAAACAATGGGCTCTGATGGTTGTAACTTGTAATTATGAGGTGGACAGGTGATGTGAAAGAGGTGAGGTGCACCTCTGATGGTTTTTACTTTTAATAATGAAGGTCATCCATTTATATTTTTAAAAGTTTAGGATATATATTTTATATATATATATATATATATATATAAATGTTATATAAATTATAAATTATAAATTATTTAGATAATATTTTGTTTTTTTTACTAAGCAAGCAGATTATATTCGAACCCTTCCTTTGTCAACCACGCACCTGGGCCTTATCCAACTCGCTACAGATGTGTTTATGATTACATATTCAGCCTATAATATTTATATGGTCGTTAAGATGTCTGCAAGGCATGCAAGCTAATATTTATTATCTAGGATAAATTTCTATATTTTAAAAAACACCAAGGTGAAAATTTTGAACCTCATAGGAACTCTATGTGGTACTAAGTCACTCATGTATCTTACCATGCAATGTATAAAGTGTAAAATATTGTACTAATTCATTATATATAAATGATTATGGTGTGTTTAAACTTTTTTCATTAATTACTACATATTTTCTACACTCACAATGTTTGCCAGCTCGCTATATAATCAACTTAAATCAGTTAAATCCATCATGCAATGCATTTCCTTCCAATTTTTTGTGATAAACTAATAGATAATTGACTAAATAAACATCCTGCAAAATTTCAATAAAAATTTCCAAGTTTTTCTTACAATTTCCGTGGTTTCCATATAATTTTTATCGATATCGATATTATCCTGATATTTCCATCGATATTTCCGTGTTTTCAAACTACCGATATTTTCGATATCATTGATATTTAATACCTTACCTGTAACCAAACAACCAATCTCCCCTACATTGCACTCTCATTCGTCCCTCTCTCATCGCCAACCATGACACAGATCTCAAATCCAACCTAAATTTCTCCATTAATTTCTCTTCTCCATCAAACCCAAACCTGCCCACTCATACCAAAACCTCTCGTCAGCCATGGCAACACCTATGCACATGCTCATTCACTGGTCGCGACTTGGCGCACCTTCCTCTCCTTGTTGCCATGGTTGCATTGGGAATAAAGATGGTGGATTTGGGGGTGGGTTCGACCGATGAGAGAGGAAGGAGGAGTCGTGGGTGCTGTCGACGAAACGGGAGTGGGTCAACTAAGGCAAAGGTTGGAAGAGTTGAGGATTTGTCCAAATCTCCATTCCAGAAGCTATGAAGATTGTAGCAGCCTCATATAGTATAAAATGAATAGATGTCAATTTTTTATTAGTGGTCAGTAAAATTGTGTACTGACTAATCAGAACCCAAATATTGTTCTTAATATATATGTACAATACTTATACTAATTATAAATGCATCAATCAAATTCAGAGGTCATCAATGCACCTAAAATAAACAAATATTACAATTGATGTTACTGCATAACAACTGGCACTACAGATGGCATCCTTTTTCTTAAATTTTTCTTATCCAAGATTAGGTCAATCCGACTTTAGATTACGCATTATCACTTACGCGATTCAAAGTTTTATGGTAATTGAATTAATCATATCAAATATTCACTTTAGTTTGAACCTTTTGGTAGTTCATTTTTCTCTTCATTTGCATAAAACATCCTTCAGTTGCCATAAGGTTTGGTTCGCCTATAAATATAGTCGATTTTGTCTTCTGAAATTCCACTTGTATCCTCATAACTCGATATTCTTCAGTTTCGTGATGTTAGTCTTGGTTATTACCATATCTAATTGATGTGGTCATCTCCTGAATAGCTAAAATTACTCCAATATCAGCATTGAAGTTGTTTCGGTTGTTCAACATCTTAAGACAAAAGAGAGTCTAAAAATATAACTTCGTAAAGTTATAAAGTAGAACATAACTAACAAAATACACATAATTAAGAAAACACTTATTTGATATATTTCACACTATTTTACATCATTTCAAACTAGCTTACATTATTTCACACTAATTTACATTATCTTACACTACTTTACAGCAAAAAAATCTTATATATACCTTATCTTACACTATTCTATGACAAACTAGTCACACTGCTACTTCATTTTTTTTCTTAATCTTCCTCGGGTCTTCTTCGTCTACTGGCTCATTGGGTGGTTCTAGCCGTGGATTTTTTATATCTATTCGCTGCCATATGTTTACGTTCTCTTATGTGCTACGATAGAACTATAAATATTATCATCACGTATTTCACCGTTAACACCATCAACAATTTGTCTTCGCGTCCTAAGGCTATGCTTTTCAATACATTTTTTGGCTCAAAAAGTGTAGTTGCACTTTCCAATTGTTTTTTTCTGAACTGTTTCCTTAACAAGATTCGTGGTGCAATCAGCAACAAAGTTTTGATATCTGAAAACATTTGTTGAGATATATCCTTTGTTGGAGAGATGGAATTCTTGGCACAATCCCTCACTTATATTTGATTCCATAGTATCTGTCAAGACCAAAATGCTAGACATCTAAAATACAATAATTGTATAATAGAAAGTCAAAACATTAACACTAATTTATCTTTCTTCTTAATATTAAGACAACTTAAAATTCAACTCCTAATCTAAGGATTGGAAACTTATTGCTCTGATACTAACTTGTCACAGAAGGCGTGATATTTAAACGGATAACTTAAACTTAACTAATAACAAGTAATACTTTTGAATGAACACATTTTATTAAACAAAGTAATTTACGTAGTATTTTACAAGGAAAGAAAGCAACAACATTTTCTCGACTTGTTTTCTACAACAAAAGTCCAAAACTATCTACACACAACTTTCTTTCTTCCAAGCCAGCCACTAGTTTTCTGTCTCAGCTCCTGAACAAAATTATTAAGGCGTGAGCTAAAAGATCAGTACGGGCCCAATGTCTTATGTGATTAATCGTATTAATGTTTTATGAGTAATGCATATATCTATTTCTTTTCTATTCACACACCCTGACCCAGATAATGTAGGTGGATATCTGAAATGACTCAAATACCCAAGTAGACACCCGAATCGAAGCATGTTGGATAACATCCGAAAGGTGACGAAGTCATAGTGTGCAGTGAGGTGTGAGAAGAATAAATTCAAATGAGAGTATAAAGTAAAGGTGAGAGCATAGTGCATGGTGAAGTTAATGAACCATTAAATAAAATGTGTAATGGAAACAAGAGCATCTAATTAAATACAACGAAAGAAAACTAATGTAATAGGCCGAAGAAGTTAATTACAAAATTAATGGAAAGGCATGGCTCGGGTTTGATGAGAAGATGAAGATGAGTGGTTTGCTTGGCTCGAGTTCAACGGGGAACGGCGTTGCCGTTGCCGTTTGTGTGTGCTCGGGGAAGAAGAGGAAGAAAAAGGGAGAGAAAGAGATGAGGGAGAAAAGATAGAGAAAAAAAAGAACGATAACATGCTAATAGAATATGACATACGAGTCACGACATGATGGTCAAAGAAAGTCAACACTTCCTCTTAGGTATTTTGGTCATTTCACAACTTTGAGAATTAAAATACTCCAATTTCTAGGATGGGCTGTAACGTCTACCCAACATGTTAATCTATATATTAAAAACACGAACTTGCATGTCTCATAGCATGCATTTTACTGCGGTGGTGCCGAATGCTTTAGTATATAAAGTAACCCCCGAAAATTTCCAAGTTTATAAACCCTTTTAGTAGTAATCTTACCCAATCCGTTGATCTCCAGCCCATATCGATAATCGACAAACATCCCGCCGCTATTCTATTCTAATGTGCACACCGAGCTCACTGAACCTGATTTCACAATGAATAGATTTAACTACACAAACTATTTTCGGCATTTTCCCATAACCCCAAGTATAACTCCTTTACATTGTTGACAAATGAAATAAATCATGCTACCATAAGCTTAAATAATTTTCAAGACAATTTCGAGATTGACCTGGAAAAGCCAGGTATGTCTGACTACATAACTCGATTGTGGACTTTTCGGTTCAAATAGTAGATGCATCATATGCACATCTACTACGAGACTTTTGTATATCATGATGAAGCTTTGATTCATCCACCCCGGATTATGTGGAAAAGATTGATGATTAGCACTGGCCTTGTTGTATTTTTTAGAGCTTAAAATTTAGGTTGATGGCCACTTAGCACTACTGTCTAGTGATATTCCTCTTCACTAGTAAGTGAGAGATCGTAGGTTCAATTCTCACCAAAGGTGAATTTGAACCACATTATTGCTAACCCATTGTGAGGCTAAACCCACCCCCTCCCCTTAGTGTAGATAATATCAATTGTTCAAAACAAAATTTAGGTTGATAGATGACTTCTAGACTAAAACAATTCGACATGGACAATTAGGAAGCCAGATGGCATTCCTCTATTGGTCTGTCAATATTAGTTACTTGTAATTTCTTTACTGGGGTTAATAGTTTGTTGATATTTGTAACCTAGGTAGTTGTTAGTGGGATATTGTAAACCATGGTTATTTGTTGTTGTAAGTCAGTTAGTTGAGCTGAGAAATAGGCTATATAGCTCTCAATTGTAATGAAGGTCGGTGTGAAGAATTTGTATCAATTTCTTGTTCAATGAAAGTTGTAGTTTTCCCTCGTAGTTAGAGTCAAGGTCGATTGAGGTTCTTATCATTGGTATTGATCCAGTCTTGATCCTGAAGGAAAATTTGTGAAAAACATGTTCATTTGAGCAACATCTATGGCATGCAATTAACAATTAAAGGCGGAATCATGCTTGTATGCACTCAAAACAAAACATTACCCATGAAATTCAAAGCCTAGTAGTTATGGTGAACCATGACTCAACTCAAATCTTAAAGAAAGGACTTGAGAAACTTTTATACCTTTGAAGCACCTCTTTGCTTAGCAAAGGTTAATCACCCATGTGAGGGCCTTCTTTCCTTTGTCTCCTTGCTCTTTGGCTCCATGGATATGGATGGAAGAATTGATCCTCCAAAAGTCCCCAAGGTAGGAGACCTCTAATTTTCGACACCAAGGATGGTGAAGGAAGAAGATGAGTGACATTGGAGGAGGAAGGATTGCTAGCTAATCCCCTCCAAGGGGGCCGGCCTCTTAGAGAGAAAGGGAGAGACATGTTCTCTCCAATTTTCTCCAAAAGAAACCCTAATGAACAAAAGGCTGTAAAGTCACATTTATACCTACCTTCATTGGAGTGGCAAACTTGTAATAAGTCCACAACCCACTCCTTTATCAATATGGCCGGCCTTAAGGGTTTATTGGGCTGTTTGGGCCTTTGCTAATCATTAGTCATTAAGTTGTCATACAACTTAAGTCAATGGGCTTGACGTTCGAAGCCCATTGGGCCTTAAGGCCCAAAACTAACCCAAGGTCTATAACGAACTTATTCGTTTGATTAATTAACATATTAATTAATCCTAGCCATTAATAATTAAACCATTTAATTATCCTTACTCATCTCCGTTGTATCCTTCAATCATTACCTTACACGGTGTGCGATCCATTAGGTTCCTTTTAGCGAGGCAGTGGGCGATTAGAACTCTTACTAATCGATTGTGAATTGAAACTTACTTTCAATTCTCCCTTTAGTGATTATACATCTTCAGGGCTTCCACAAGCCATGAGTGACACCTAGCAGTATGTCATGGCTACCCAAGCTAATCAGAAGAGGTTGGAGAACCTATTCAGTTTGGGATTACAATGCAATACGGTCTTTCTCTAATACAATACTCTTGACCACATTGTTTGGTTTGATAGTTTATTCATGTCTACTATCCAATGTGATTCTCTTACTTATATGATTACCTTGAATGTGATTTGGAACGAGTTCCTAAATCTCATTCATACTCTGGCCAGAGATTCTTATTCATATCATAGAGTATTCTCCCTCAACTTTTGAAGGTTAGAGATCCCTTGTTGCGCATTCACTTGCCTCCATGGCTAAGTGGCTTAACCCCAACTATGCCGTGGACACTCTTTGACAGAGTGACTTTGACATAGTCAAAGATCAAGGACCTAACCACAAGACAACTATGATGCCTCAGGTTAAATGACTACTTTGCATTATCCCAACTATGAGTTCTCATGTGACATGAGTGTGAGAACTCCTCTTTGATCGCGTTCAGTGGACTCATTCTCTATTGAGCACCTACGTACTTGTCTTGGTGTCAGTCACACCAATGACTCGAGACCAGTCACTCTTCCTAAGAGAAGACATAGCACGTACTGATCTTGACGGACTGTCAATGCCCAATTGGCAATCCTATGATCAGGAACATTTAGGATATGTATTCGAAAGAGAATGGTCTCATGAGTCTAACTTCTTTAGATCACATTCTCCCTATTACATATTCTTTGGACTTATCATTTAAGCATATAACATTTATATGAGACGGCTTAAAACAATAATCTTTGCCCTTTATATTAAACTAGATTAGTTTAACATGTGAAATGTCCGTAAAGTATCATCATATGATTGGTTTTAGGCCACCTTTCTAACAATCTCCCACTTGCACTAGAGCCAATCAGCTTGGTCATCAGTGATGATACCTCTTCTATAGTCATTTCAAAATTGGCAAAGTAGTAGGCCTAGACAATGGATATCTATATGTTATCCATAGAAGCAACCTTGAGAATAACGACGTCACCATTATACATGATTCTTAATCATGTGGTTCAGTCTCTCATTTGAGTTCGGATCTTGATGAGACCTTGATTCCCTGGCTTGAGCTATTGCCCCATTAGTGTCATAGTGTCGGTACACTAGAGACACTTTCTGGTTGGAATCGAATAGAGAGTTCATAAATGAACTTTCCCATCCAAACAACATTGTTGTAAACTTCTATATGGCGATATATTTTGCATTCATGATGAAACACACTAAAGTCATTACTTTTAATGTTTCCACCCAAATATCTCTTTAGTCATAATAAAGAGATATCCAATTATCTCTTCATTCAAAATGAAGAGACATCCAGTGATGGATACGATACTAGATTCATAATCTAATACTTTTACGCTTCCATTGCGTTACTCTAATTCTTCCTCATTCTTGAGGAATCTATCCTTTAGTATTTCTTAAATACTTAAGGACTCACTTGACAGTTGCCATGGTTATGATCCTGGGCTTGCATTGATATCGTCTTGTACCGATCTTGGTACAACTCATATCAATGTTTTTCATACAATATGAAATACATAAATCACCTTTCTGCTTGTATAAAAGGATACTATTTACGCATTATTTCTTTGGGAGTCAAAGGGTACGTTCCCTTTGAGAATAGCAACTTCCTAGTCTCACTAGAATTGTCATTCTGATTGGAGTTTATCATCACATGAGAAACTTCCTAGCATCTTTTGTCTATCATTAGGGATTGATATAATCAAATTATATCCTGAAATCTATCTTATAGATTTCCATCCTATGTTTATAGACTATGTCTCCCATATACATTCTATCATTATAGAACGTTTAAAGTCATAACTTTAACGAAGAAGAATTCCTTTCATTTCTAAAATTAATATATCATATATATATGTTCAAATTTAGGAATACAATTAACTCCCACTAATCTTTTGTAAACCTAGTAAACAAAAGATTCATTTACATCTTTATGAGAAATCAAACGATTTGATCTTTCTATCATAAGACGCTTACAGCTCCCATTAGCTTGCTAAGATTCATGATGGATGGATCTTTACAACTTACACGTCTTGTGATTCTTAGTTTTAGACATATATTATCAAGACTATCTTGGTAATGGTTTCGGAAACCCATATTATGTCCAAACATTCAATCACCGTTTAGTTGTAGTTAGCAATCCTCGAATTAATGAAAACCAAGACTACGTCAAAGATGGTTTCTTCCAAGTCAACAAATCTCTTTGATTGTAGTCACCTTAAGCTACCAATTAGCTACGAAGGTTTCATTATTTCGGGTCAAATGGTACTATACCATTTCCTTGAGTATATCTTGTATATACACTCAATGTAGTCATAAGGATTTTCATTCTTATTTCTTTCGAATTAAGAGGTGTAACTCTATGACATAGTCATAAAGTTCAAACCATTCAACTGAGACGGTTTATAAATCCTTCTCAACTACATTTGGAGCCTGTGGTGTAGGAACTAGGTTGTTATATTTGTTGATCATCATCTTGTCACTCAAAGAACCCATTCTTTGAGTTCTATCTCTCATTCATTTGCTCTATCTTAGGCAAATCCTACTGTAGGATTACAATGAACTACCCAACAAATAACATTTATTAGTTGGTTTATATAAGTGATATCCAAAAGTTAATTTAAGGATATCCCACAAGATTGTTCTGAAACAAATATTGCTAATTAGCACACAACCCCAAATCTTAACACGATTAAGACTTGTCTTTCTTTCCAACTACATCCTATGAAGTCATGAAAATTTTGGAAGATCTTCTAGTTGACAATCATATTGTCTTCGAAGTATATATCCTATATATGGGTAATTGATAACATCCAACGAACTAAATCTTCTTCGAGTTCGTTCTTCTCCTAATGGAGAAATCCATTATCTTATGATGCTACTTTCCTTGATATCCTTCAAGGAAACTCTTCTAAAGTGTTATATTTCCTTGGATCAAATCTAAGGAGGTAAATACTTTAGACGTCTTACTCATCAACTTTCATTCTTGAATTCTTTGAAACCTTTTGCAAAGTATTCGGACTTTTGTTTATCAAAATAAACAATAGTCCAACCGAGAGCGATCTTCGGTGAATGTCATACAACATGAGTAGTATTATGTTGTGGACAAGTGCCACTAACATCTAAGTGAATTAACCTCAACTACTTTGTGATTCTTTCTTCTTTCCTAAAGAATAAAGATTCGAACATTTCGCCTCTATTCAATTTCAACAAGAAGGTATTGGATCCGGATCTTACGATCCTAAGCATCCATCTATGACCAACTCGTAATTTATGTTTTAGAGGTATCACAACTCAGTTTGGGATTAGTCACTACCTTGCAACCTTTTGGGTTTTAAGCATCGTCATATTCTAAACAGTTAACACTACCATATTTTCTCTACTATAGAGACAATCAATTAGATTACAATAATCCAATCATTGATTAATAAAGAACAATGTTTTGTCAAACAAAACATTTATCCATATCTTATAGTGACGGAATTAAGTTCCTTATTCAAATTGGGATGTAAAGACAATCTTTGTTTTTCCAATTTCTTTGGTAGTTCATATGAGGAAGTAAGTACTACCTTCTTTCGCAGAGATCTATATTTGATTCACGTTCCGAATGTGAAGCACTTTCTCTTCTCTCATTAATCTTCTACTTCTTATTAGTCACACTTTTACAACGATTGTAAAACATAGTTATTAATACGGAATCAAGCATTCAAGTAGAAGAACCAACTGTTTTGAACTATTCAAGAACAATTTACAACACCTTCGAAAGGTGTGTTCTTGACACTTGCAAGACATTTCTTGCATTTACCCCTTCCAATGTCCATCCTTTCATAAAGAAAGTTTGTTCCCTTGGAGTTATTTAGCTTTCTTCATTTGACTTCTCCAATGACTACAATAGTCATGGTCCCTAAACTCCCACTGTCTCTCTTGAAACTTATTTCAATTATGTTAAACACATCAAACAATTTGGAGAGTGTGCGGTTATTGTTCACTATATAGTTTACTATAAACTTAGTGAACCATTTGTTAGGGACTCATTGGTGAAGTCCTTCTCTAGTTTCCGTCTCGTGAAGTGGTTTAACACTTCAATACTCAATGATTCAAAATCATCTTAAGTCCATATTGATGGACTATTTTTGTCAACCAACTATCTTGTTCTAAACAAGATTACAAACATTCAAGAGTTGTTCAAGGCAACTCTCATTTCTTCATACAACAATTTGTAAGTGAAGAATCATGGCACATAAAGTGTCCACGTCCTTGTGCTTACTTCTCAAGTTCCTTGTTCATGTAACAAAGAAACAAGCACTAGTGTTTGTATTTAACTAAGGGTTGTTCTAAGCAACTCTTATTTCTTCATACAACGATTTGTAAGTGAAGAACTATGACACAAAAAGTGTTCATGTCTTTGTGCTAATCTTCATAAGTTCCTTTGTTCATACAACAAAGGAATAAACATTGGTTGTTTGTGTTGTCCTCTTTATGATAGACTTATCTAACATGTTCTTCCAATGATACATTATCAATAGGAAAATTGTGAGGATGAGACTACTTAGGCACATATACAATCCATTCAAGACAATCTATGAGATTGTGGTACCAAGTCCGGAAACTAAAGCCTTTGGCTTTTCTTTGTCAAGTTTTGGATAGCGTTTGCAAATATATCGGTAAATAAATACATAACGAATATAAATTGATTGATTTTAAGCCATTTGATCCGGGTCTTTAAATCAAATAGCACCACCCACTATTTTCGGCAAATTCCATGTCCCTCATCGGAATTCGAGAGTTTTGGAGAAAACTCTTAGTAGGGTATGGGAGGCTCACTATTACCAAGCCCACCTCACAATGATATGATGTTGGCTAGCAACAATAATAATGAGAGAGTACGCTTACTCATTTACATCTAATGTAAGTACCCATCTTATTTGGCCTCTAGAGAACGAAGCCTCACAATGATATGATGTTGGCTCCATTGCACTTAGTTAAGTCATTCCCACCATGCAAGTTCGAGTAGGGGTTCAAGAACAACCTCACAATCATATGATGTTGATCATTCTCGTTGCCTACCTTCACAACATCATGTATGCATATAGGACTCTTCCTGAGTGTAAGCACGCACTTTGTACTCCCCCATGATAGGGTGAAGTTGGTGTACGAGTCACAAACGATCGGAGCCTACCACAGTGGAAGGCCACGAAAGAGTGTTCAAAGCACTCTCACGCTTATCAACTTAATAATGGTGTAGTTGAGGGTTTTAGGTCTCATCACATATAAGCATTTATTTTAATCTTATTAAAACAATTCGGTCCTATTACAACTATTAGTCCATTTGATTGATTTAGTAGTATATGATACTCCCACTAAGCTTGTAAAACGGTTTTTGAAGCAAGAGTATATGGTACTACTAACATAAGCTTTGCATTCATTGATGGACTATATAGTTACCTTAGGGCCTTAGGATGACTATGAACCTTTGATTCGATCCAACATGAGCCTAATGTTGGACCTCGGTCTAGGGATGGAGATTGATTTTAGTTACGCATTTAATCATATTAAGGCGTGTTTCTCCTATTGGGCGTTGGACCCAACTACTCCAATTTCATGCATATCAAATAAACAAGAAAGGAGTACTTCAAAGTAAAGAAGAGCTTATGCTCTTTTACAACATTTGATCAAAACAAATCACTTTAAAGTAAAGAAGAGCTTATGCTCTTTTACAACATTTGATCATATCAAATTACAACCAAAATTAATCTACACATTCCCATGGTTCAAACAAATTTGAGACGGCCTTTCACATAGCTCAATTATTGTAGGCTTAGGTTCATAATCACCCTTTCTTTAATTAATTAACGCTTTAACTAATTAAACTTGAATGCAACATTTCATTTGGTTTTTGTATCCATAGAATCGATTTAAATAGAGCTAAATAAAATGAAAATCCAATTCTCATTTAAAGATACAAAACTATTTTGTTCTCTTCTAATTTGGGCCAAAAAGCAATAACCTCAACCATTGGGCTATATTGCAAATCATAAACTTTTGGGGTCACTTTGTAAAAACACAAAAGTCCACTACTTCATGTAATTACAACTAGAACCCAAAAATTTCACCAAATGCAAAAACTTCATTAAAGGAGCAAAACAATTTGTCCTTTAGTGATTTTGGGCCTTTACATAAAAACATAAACTTTTGGGTCAAAGTGCAAATACACAAAAGTATCAAAACTTTATGTAATTACATAAAAGCCCCAAAAGTACTCCCATTGAGGGAGTGGCCGGTTTTGGTAGGTGAGAGTGATGTGTGTGAGTTGATTTTTAGGTTTGAAAGGTGATGGAAATATGTAAGTGATTGGTATGGTGTGAATAGTTGAAAAAGCATGGGTGAAGTTTTGAAAATTCAAACCATCCATCACTAACAAAAACAAGTAAACAACCAAACACCTTTTTGAATCAAAATTCCCAAACTTTTTGTTCTTGCCAAGAACATATCAAGAACAATGAAGAACATCCATGAAAACCCATAAGAGCTCCATGAACATTTTTCACCCAAAAACACCCCAAAAACTCTCAAACTTAAGGGAAATAACATACTACCATACTAGGGTACTTAGGGGTTCCAAAAGTCACTTTAAAACACTTTTAACAAGACAAACAAGAACCCAAAAATCCACCCTTTGGATTTGGCCGAATTTCCCCAAAAACATGGCACCAAATTTTAGCTCAAAAATTCATGCTCATATGAACTACATCTACAACATTTGAGATGGCAAATTTTCTAACAAAATTTACATTCAAAGAAGCAAGAATAAAGCTTGTAACAATTACAACATTCAAATCACAAACTATGAACTACAAAACCCAAAAGGATTCACCAACTACTAGACCTAGGCTCTTGATACCACTTGAAGGAAAATTTGGGAAAAACATGTTCATTTGAGCAACATCTATGGCATGCAATTAACAATTAAAGGCGCAATCATGCTTGTATGCAATCAAAACAAAACATTACCCATGAAATTCAAAGCTTAGTAGTTATGGTGAACCATGACTCAACTCAAATCTTAAAGAAAGGAGTTGAGAAACTTTTATACCTTTGAAGCACCTCTTTGCTTAGCATAGTTTAATCACCCATGTGAGGGCCTTCTTTCCTTTGTCTCCTTGCTCCTTGGCTCCATGGATATGGATGGAAGAATTGATTCTCCAAAAGTCCCCAAGGTAGGAGACCTCTAATTTTCGACACCAAGGATGGTGAAGGAAGAAGATGAGTGACCTTGGAGGAGGAAGGATTGCTAGCTAATCCCCTCCAAGGGGGCCGGCCTCTTAGAGAGAAAGGGAGAGACATGTTCTCTCCAATTTTCTCCAAAAGAAACCCTAATGAACAAAAGGCTATAAAGTCACATTTATACCTACCTTCATTGGAGTGGCAAACTTGTAATAAGTCCAAAACCCACTCCTTTATCAATATGGCCGGCCTTAAGGGTTTATTGGGCTGTTTGGGCCTTTGCTAATCATTAGTCATTAAGTTGTCATACAACTTAAGTCAATGGGCTTGACGTTCGAAACCCATTGGGCCTTAAGGCCCAAAACTAACCCAAGGTCTATAACGAACTTATTCGTTTGATTAATTAACATATTAATTAATCCTAGCCATTAATAATTAAACCATTTAATTATCCTTACTCATCTCCGTTGTATCCTTCAATCATTACCTTACACGGTGTGCGATCCATTAGGTTCCTTTTAGCGAGGCAGTGGGCGATTAGAACTCTTACTAATCGATTGTGAATTGGAACTTACTTTCAATTCTCCCTTTAGTGATTATACATCTTCAGGGCTTCCACAAGCCATGAGTGACACCTAGCAGTATGTCATGGCTACCCAAGCTAATCAGAAGAGATTGGAGAACCTATTCAGTTTAGGATTACAATGCAATACGGTCTTTCTCTAATACAATACTCTTGACCACATTGTTTGGTTTGATAGTTTATTCATGTCTACTATCCAATGTGATTCTCTTACTTATATGATTACCTTGAATGTGATTTGGAACAAGTTCCTAAATCTCATTCATACTCTGGCCAGAGATTCTAGAGTATTCTCCCTCAACTTTTGAAGGTTAGAGATCCCTTGTTGCGCATTCACTTGCCTCCATGGCTAAGTGGCTTAACCCCAACTATGCCGTGGACACTCTTTGACAGAGTGACTTTGACATAGTCAAAGATCAAGGACCTAACCACAAGACAACTATGATGCCTCAGGTTAAAGGACTACTTTGCATTATCCCAACTATGAGTTCTCATGTGACATGAGTGTGAGAACTCCTCTTTGATCGCGTTCAGTGGACTCATTCTCTATTGAGCACCTACGTACTTGTCTTGGTGTCAGTCACACCAATGACTCGTGACCAGTCACTCTTCCTAAGAGAAGACATAGTACGTACTGATCTTGACGGACTGTCAATGCCCAATTGGCAATCCTATGATCAGGAACATTTAGGATATGTATTCGAAAGAGAATGGTCTCATGAATCTAACTTCTTTAGATCACATTCTCCCTATTACATATTCTTTGGACTTATCATTTAAGCATATAACATTTATATGAGACGGCTTAAAACAATAATCTTTGCCCTTTATATTAAACTAGATTAGTTTAACATGTGAAATGTCCGCAAAGTATCATCATATGATTGGTTTTAGGCCACATTTCCAACAGATCCCACACATCCCTTCTCAGTGTGTATGACTCGAGTTTAGATTAAAAGAGCTATGGAATCTCACAACCAATTATCAGAAATCCAGAAAACCCTTCAATTGTTCCTCCAAAAATTTGACACCATGGATGTAAGCAAAATTGGAGTCAGAATTCGTCCCTATGAGAGTTCATCAGAAGTCTTCCGATTCAGCGCTCCAACAATTGCGTATAGATCTCTTAAATCGAGGAGGCGATAAGGAATTTCCAAGTGAATCATTTGATGCAACCCAATCTGATCCAATCCATCGTCAAATTCCTCGTTTTAATCATCAAGATTAGGGCTTTCAACATCGTTCTCCCTTGATCAAACTAGATTTTCCAAGATTCAACAATGGCGACGATCCTCTAGGATGGGTTTACAAAGCAGAGTATTATTTCAAGTATTTTGACATTCCGAATGAAAAGAATGTGCAGATGGTGTCATTTCAATTGGAGAACGAAGCTCTATAGTGGTTTCAATGGGTAAATTGTGTCAAGAATTACCCTCGTTGGAAGGATTTCACTATGGTGTTTTGCCGTGAATTTGGACCGTCGGAGTTTGATGAGTCTGCAGAAAATCTAGTTAAACTTCATCAAACAGGGTTGCTGCGAGATTACATCTATGAAATTCGTTATTTGGCTAATCAAACAAAAGATACCAACCCGGGCCTTCTCAAAAGTTGTTTCATTGGTGGATTACGATGGGAAATCCGTCATGATGTCAAGATTCTCCGCCCTCAGGATGTTCATGAAGCAATTACAATTGCTTAACAGATTGATGCTAAGATAAGTGAGTTAAAGATTAAATCTTTTTCTAAATCATCATTTCCCTCGAGTGCTAAATCAAATCCGTTTCAGAATATCACCAATACTATTAGAAATGATGTTGCTCCAAAAAACCTTGCTACCAAACGTCTAACGCCAGAGGAAATTCAATATTATAGGGAGAATGGCTTGTGTTTTCCTTATGTTGATAAATATGTTCCTGGTCATTCTTGTGAGAAAAAACAATTGTTGTTGATTGATGTGTATGATTCTATGACTGAAGTTGCTAATGATGATGAAGACAATTTTGAAATTGAAGTTACAACTTGTGCAGTTTATGGGACTCCTGCACCTTGATCAATTTGAACCATGAAAATTTATGGGTTAATCAAGAATTATTCAGTTGTGTTCCTTATTGATTCTGGTAGTTCTCACAATTTTTGGGATGTTGTTTCTCTCAAGTTCCTATCAAGATTTAGGACTACCAATGCATTACTGATTTCTATGTTATTCCTTTGGGAGGATGTGATGTCGTTTTGGGTGTACAATGGCTGAGAACTCTTGGTTTTATGTTGTGGGATTTTGACAAACTCTATATGCAATTCGTGGTGGGACATACTACACATTGCATTTCCAGTCCTCAGTCTAATGAGTCTCAGGTAGTCACTCATCTTCAAATGGAAAAACTTCTACAAAATGAGAAGTGTGCAGGGGCATTTTTATTCATGATCCAGGAGGAAAGCTCTTTAGTTTCAAATGATTCTTCTTTATCTTTATCCCAAGATATGGAATCGAAATAGCTGCTGGACTGTTTTGTGGGCATCATTCAAACCCCTACTACATTGCCTCCACGGAGATCACATGACCACAAAATTCCCTTATTACTAGGAAGCAAGCCACCTAATGCTAGGCCTTACAGATATGGCCCTTTTTAGAAGTCCGAAATTGATAATTGTGTGAAAGAACTCTTGGATTCTGGTTTTATTAGGGCCAGCAACAGTCTCTTCTCATCTCTGGCTCTCCTTATGAAGAAAAAAGAAGGCATTTGGAGATTATGCATCGATTACAAAGCATTGAATATGCTGACAGTTAAAGATAAGTATCCAATACCTCTCATTGATGAATTGTTGGATGAATTATATGGTGCCCAATTTTTTTCTAAGTTGGATCTTAGAGCTGGTTATCACCAAATTAGGGTACATGAAGATGATATTGAAAAAAACAGCCTTTAGAACCCATAACGGCCATTATGAACTTTTAGTTATGCCGTTTGGATTAACCAATGCTTCTACCTATTTCCAAAGTCTCATGAACGAAATTTTTTGACCCTTTTTAAGAAAATTTATATTGGTATTTTTTGATGATATCTTGATCTATAGTCCAACTTGGGACCTACATGTGCAACATTTGGGGCACGTTTTTGAGATATTACAACAACATCAATTGTTCGTGAAGCAATCTAAATGTGCTTTCGGGAAAACACAAATAGAGTATTTGGGTTATGAGATCCCACATTGGCGGGGTGAGGGTTGGTCTCTGGCCTTATATGTACATGTTTTCCCTTTGCAAGACGCGTTTTGGGAGCTCACTGGCTCCGGATCACATAAGAACTCCAAAGTTAAGTGAGTTTGGGTGAAAGCAGTCCTAGGATGGGTGACCCCCTGGGAAGTTCTTGTGCCGAAACCTAAGAACAAATCTGTGAGGCCGTGGCCTAAAGCGGACAATATCTTGCTATGCAGATTAGGATGTGACAATTTGGTATCAAAGCCAGACTCATCGTCAGTTCGGGTGTGCCGACGAGGATGTCGAGCTCCCAATGAGGGTGGATTGTGAGATCCCACATTGGCGAGGTGAGGGTTGGTCCCTGGCCTTATATGTACATGCTCACCTCCCATTGCAAGACCCGTTTTGGGAACTCACTGGCTCCGGATCCCATAAGAACTCCGAAGTTAAGTGAGTTTGGGCGAGATCAGTCCTAGGATGGGTGACCCCTTGGGAAGTTCTCGTGCTAAAACCCAAGAACAAATCCATGAGGGCGTGGCCCAAAGCGGACAATATCTTGCTATGGCAGAGGCTAGGATGTGACAATTTGGTATCAGAGCCAGATTCACCGTCCGTTCGAGTATGCTGACGAGGACGTCGGGCTCCCAAGGGAGGGGGTGGTTTGTGATATCCCACATCGGCGGGGTGATGGTTGGTCATTGACCTTATATGTACATGCTCACCTCCATTTGCAAGACGCGTTTTAGGAACTCACTGGCTCCGGATCCCATAAGAACTCCGAAGTTAAGTGAGTTTGGGCGAGAGCAATCCTAAGATGGGTGACCCCATGGGAAGTTCTCGTGCCGAAACCCAAGAACATATCTGTGAGGGCGTGGCCCAAAGAGGACAATATCTTACTATGCAGACTGGGATGTGACATAGGCCATATAGTTTCTAGAGGAGTTGCTGCCGAACCATCTAAACTTCAAGCCATTGCAGATTGGCCTATGCCTACTAATGTCAAACCATTGTTGACAGTGGCTCAAACTTTTGTGGATAATGTCTTCAAATTACATGGAATGCCTACTTCAATAATTAGTGATAGAGATCCTGTTTTTCTCAGTGCTTTCTAGAAGGAGTTTTTCAAACTACAAGGATCCAATCTTTGTTATGGTTCCAGTTATCATCCTCAGACGGATGGGTAGACTGAGGTTGTAAACAGATGTGTCGAGACTTATTTGCAATGTTTTTGCAATTTCCAGCCAAAACAATGGTTGAAGTGGTTTTCTGGGTTGAGTGGAGCTATAACACAGCCTATCACTCTGCTTCTAAGATGACTCCTTATGAAGCTGTTTATGGGCAATCACCACCACATCTTCCGGTTTATGAAGCGGGGACAACTAAAGTTGATTTGGTTGATCAAAGCTTGCAAGACATAAATCGAGTGTTGTCTCTTTTAAAGTCAAATTTGGAAGTTGCACAATCCAGGATGAAGCTGCAATCAGACCATCATCGAATTGAAAGATCATTTGCAATAGGTGATTTTGTTTATCTTAGGTTGGTGCCTTATCAACAACGGTCCTTAGCGTCCCACCCTTTTAATAAACTGCAACCTAGGTATTATGGCCCCTTTGAAATACTTGCAAAGGTGGGTAATGTTGCTTACAGATTGAAATTACCTTTCGACACAAAGATTCATCCAGTTTTCCATGTATCTTGCCTTGAAAAGCAATTGGGAAATTTTGTGGTTCCTACTGTGCCTTTACCAGTAGTTGAAGATGAAGGGTTGGTAAAGGCAACTCCATTGTTTGTTTTAGATAAAAGAGTGATGAAGCATGGCAGTGCACTAGTGCCAGAAGTGTTGGTTCAGTGGAAAGGACATTCTGTTGCAGATGCTACTTAGGAAAATATTCAAGATTTCATTGCTCAATATCCAGCTTTTATGCCTTGAGGACAAGGCTAATTTCAAATGAGGGGTAATTGTTAGGAAGCCAGATGGCATTCCTCTATTGGTCTATTAGTATTAGTTACTTGTAATTTCTTTATTGGGGTTAATAGTTTGTTGATATTTGTAACCTTGGTTAGTTGTTAGTTGGGTTATTGTAAACCATGGTTAGTTATTGTTGTAAGTCGATTAGTTGAGCTAAGAAATAGGCTATATAGCTATCAATTGCAATGGAGGTCGTTGTGAAGAATTTGTATCAGTTTCTTTTTCAATGAAAGTAGTAGTTTTCCCTCGCAATTAGAGTCAAGGTCGATTGAAGTTCTTATCATGGACATAGAGACAATGCGACCGAGAATAATCTAATATGGTTTTTATCACAAATGATCCCTGAAATTGAACCACCCCATCAAGATGGTCCCTGAAATTGAAAATCAATCAATGTAGTCCCTGAAAATGGATGTTGCAAATCAATGTGGTCCTTCCGTTACAATTCCGTTAAAATTTATGTTATGTGCTTAAGTGTCACATAAGTGGGTCCCACAAGTCTAATTAAATATTACAAAGTAATTAAAATATTAAATAAAAAGCAATTTTTATCTGTAAAATTAAAAACTTATAAAAAAAAGATTTGCGATTCTGCGACACCCATCAAGAATCAATCCATAGAAGCATATGAGCATTTGCACTCAAGCAAAAACCAGAGTTAGACAACCCCTGGATTTCGAGTAAACTCCTTCCATTGAAGCTTTGGAAAAAGTAATGGGAAGCAGATGAAGATCCCAATCCTTCTCAATCGTTGAAAACCAAAGCGAAAGCTTTCTAAACACTTCGTGGCTCGCCGCCACGCCAATCAACCATAATTTCCCACCATGAATCTCTAGCAAGCTTTTCAATTGCAGCACCACAGAGCTCTGAACTTCCTCCGCCACCATATCCTCACCCACCAAATTCGTAATATTTACAATAACACCACTTCCAACTCCAGAGCAACACAACCATTTGACCCACCTCCTCGAACTTGCAACCCACCTCCTCCTTGCTTCGGCTGGTAGTGGGCAAGGCTACCATGGCAACCAAGCCTGCACGAGGAAGACAATGGAAGAAAAAAAAAATTTATTTTTATTTTGACGTAAACAAAATATTTATTATTATTATTTAAATATTTTTAATATAGATGTTAATATTTAATTAGATTTGTGGGACCCACTTGTGTGATATATAAGCACATAACAAAAATTTTAACGGAATTGTAACGAAATGACTACATTAATTTGCAACATCAATTTTCAGGGACTACATTGATTGATTTTCAATTTTAGAGACCATCTTGATAAGGTGGTTCAATTTCAGGGATCATTTGTGACAAAAACCCAATCTAATATTTTCAGTTTTAGTATCATTATATGAACATTTTAATATAATAAAATATTTTTTATATAGTGATATCTTTTGAAATTAATAAATTAATGTAAATTATCTATATTTATTTATATATTATAAATTCAAAAGAAAATATACAATTTACCCGAAGAATATATTCGTCGAGCATGCTATTTGGAACCTTATTTGGCTCGACAAAATTATTTCGTTTAAAAAATTTTTTTTTTTTTTTTTTTTTTTTTGTGTATGAAAACTCTAATCCAACTTGTAACATCCCACATCGCCCAGGGAAGTGATCCTTAAATGTATATTCTCATCCCTACCTAGCACGAGGCCTTTTGGGAGCTCACTGGCTTCGGGTTCCGTAGGAACTCCGAAGTTAAGCGAGAAGAGGGCTAGAGCACTCCCATGATGGGTGACCCACTGGGAAGTTGCTTCTGAGTTCCCAGAAACAAAACCGTGAGGGAATGGTAAGCCCAAAGCGGATAATATCGTGCTACGGTGGTGGAGCGGGCCCAGGAAGTGATCCACCCCGGACCGGGATGTGACACAACTCATACAAATAAAAAGGTTTAATATGTTTTGGGGATAATTGGGAGTATGACGCTCTGGCGATTGGGGTGTTGTATTCACGGGGTCCTCATGGTCAATATCGTGCTACGGTGGTGGAGCAGGCCCGGGAAGTGATCCACCCCTCCCGGGCCGGGATGTGACACAACTCATACAAATAAAAAGGTTTAATATGTTTTGGGGATAATTGGGAGTATGACGCTCTGGCGATTGGGGTGTTGTATTCACGGGGTCCTCATGGTCGGGCTTTCGGGGAATGACAGGGGAGGTCTGCTTAGCTCGTTAGAGTTAAGATGGTTAATTTAGGTCTCCACATCATAAATAAAAATTATAGCCACTCAGTATTACGGTATGGTAGTATTCTTCTTCATTTGGAAGTGAGAGGTATTAAGTTCGAATCTCGTGGATGGCGAATTCGATACCAAATTAGACTGCTCATTGTGTGGATTTACCGAACTTTCCCTCCCCTTAGTGTAAAAAATATTCATGTACTCAAAAAAAAAAAAAAAATTGACATTGCTCTTTCAAAAAAAAAAAAAAAGTCACGTTGAAGTGTCCACTATATATGGTTAAATTTGGTTGACAACTATGATTGAAGATTTGGTCACTTGACATTTTATTATGGATTGAAGATTTGACCTTTTTTTATCATTTGACCTTAATGCCAGTCTCTCATCCAATTTATATTGATTGACGCATGGTAGCTTCTCATAAAAAAAAAAGAAAAAAAAAAGAACACACAACATTTTCACAGACAAAACTGATTAGAATTAAGAAATCAATGCCTCATCACAATAATAATAAAGGTAGACATGCGATTCGACCTAGCTTCTATATGGAAAAAAATGAATCATAATCAGTATTTTGGTTAACGAAGGAAAAACAAAAAAATAACGAAAAACAAAAGAAGAAAGGATTTGAAATCTTGATTGATTGATTGACTTCCCCAAAATCAGAATATATTGTGATCTCTGTCTATTTTGGTACCACACCAACGTTCCTTATGATTATTGATATCGCATGCATGAACCCTATATATATGTGTGTGTATATATGTACTTATTATCCTTTCCCTCTGGTTCATCTCCTCAACATTCACCGCCAAAGGTTTATAACCATTAGTACAAAGTAGTGCAGCCTAGCTTGTTCTTCATCCCCATTTCTGACTAATTTGTTTCATATATTTCTCCTTCAATTAGCAATTAGCATTAAAAATGCATCGAAAAGTTGCCATCTTTTTGTTTGCGAGCATTGTGATTGCTAATTCACCTACTTCATGTATTGCTAGTAGATCACTAGTACTAGATAGTGATGATGCAACACCAACTTCAAATACTTTATATACCTCTGAGTATGCCCCCACCGATGATGATGACTCACAAGTATGTATTTCTACCTTTCTTATTATTCATTCATTCTCTTTGTTTCATACATACATACATACATACATACATACATATATATATATATATACACATATATATATATATACACATATATATATCCATTGATTTCTCTTTTCACCAATTAAGATTAATGTTTTAATTTACTCATGTGTCTTTATATTTTTGTTCAACTCAAGTTAAAGGAGGCCTTCTTCCCAGAAGCATGGGGATCTCGACCAATGAAGACATTCAATGTTGGGAATAATAACGCCGAGACACAAGATGATTCGCATGAAGTATGCTACCACTTCTTCTTCATATATTTTCATCGTTTTTCATTTTCTGTGAATGATTTTTCCCTTTTGCCTTAATAAATTTTTATTGATTTTGTGCAACTGGTGCAATTAATTAAGCAGGCCTTCCTAGAAGCAATGGGAGCGCAAGCAAATACTTTCAATGTGATTGATTATGGTGCTGTTGGGAATGGCCAAGCTGATGATTCAATTGTATGTATATTTTAGTTTTGAATTGTTGTTGGATTTACAAAGGGTTTGTTTATTTATTGTGTCCTGGTTTAAATTGTGCTACGCTAAAAGGCCTTCCTCAAAGCATGGGGAGCTCTGTGTGTATCAACAACTCGAGGCATCGGTACCCTGGTTGTACCGAAAAGTAAAACATTCTTGTTAAATTCCGTGGCTTTCCAGGGGCCTTGCAGGTCAAGTAACATAAATTTCCAGGTAACCATATAAACTCTATTCAATGAAATCTTTCTTTTCAACATATGATACTATTTTTTGTATTATATTGTTTGTTTGTGCCGATTATTTCTTTTTTAATTTTGCTGGGGTAAAATTTGCAGGTACAAGGAAGTATTATTGCTCCAAATAACATTGGTGCATGGAAAAACAAGGACAAATGGATTCAGTTTGCGAATGTGCCCGGTCTTGTGATAAACGGCGGAGGTCGAATAGATGGCAACGGTGCCGGTTGGTGGAAATTATGCGGGAACAAGAAATCACACTGCCAGCGACCAACTAGTCTCCATATCCACAAATGTGATGGTTTCCAGCTGAGTCGCCTCACATTCTTGAACAGCCCCAAGAATCATATAAGCATCAACAGCTGCAATGGTGGCCGAGTTTTCGGACTCCTAATTAGTGCACCGAAAGAAAGCCCTAACACTGATGGAATTGATATTTCTTCATCCACCAAACTTACCATTCACACTTCTCTTATTGCAACTGGTAATTAATAACTACATATATATATATATATATATATATGATAATATTTATGTCGACCTTTTTCATGTAATTAGATTCTTAAGGAAGTAAACTGGGAGCTGATTCTTCGTTTTGCTATTTTTGTATTTATCGTGTATATTTATAGGCGATGACTGTATTGCCATCAATAGTGGTTCATCTTTTATCAAGATTAATGGTGTTAAATGTGGACCAGGCCATGGTATTAGGTAATTATTATTATTTTCCCAGCATAATTCGTTGTTCGTTTATATTTCCTCATTAAATCAGGGCTTAAATTTTTAATTTTAATTCATTAATTGTATGTACACTAGTAGTATTGGAAGTCTTGGTCAAAATGGAGAACATAGTTCAGTGGAAGAGATTCAAGTAAGCAATTGCAGCTTCAGAGGCACCCAAAATGGAATGAGAATCAAGACATGGGAAGTAAGAAATTCCTTTCATTTGACACTTAATTCATTAGTCATGTGATTAATTAATTCAGTTATATTAATAATATTATTTTTGATTGCGTGCATTGTAGGGCGGCTCAGGATATGCGAGGAAGATCACCTTTGAGGGAATTACATTTACAGACATTGAGAACCCAATCATAATAGACCAGCACTATTTTGCTAATCCTACTTCAGTAATGGACATAAACAAGGTCAATTAACTGATAATGTTTGTCATGATTCATATGTGTTGTGCTTGTTAGTTCGTTTTAAATTATGGTTAAGTATGACGGAATTAATTTTATGGTGCCTACAGTGCGTACAAGTGAGCGATGTGACATTCCGTAACATTGGTGGATCTTCCGGTGTTCTGCAAGCAATTACATTGGACTGTGGTCAGAATTGCTGCACCAACATTATAATGGATAACGTCAATATAAGATCGGGTGTTCCAAACAAGGATGTTTATGCCTACTGCAACAATGCCCAGGGCACCTCTTCCTTCTCCACGCCTTACGTCCCCTGCCTTTCCCATTAGTTCACATCCAACATATGTCTAAGTAGGTTTACTAAAAGAAAAAAAAAACCATATGCCTAAGTACCTTTCTAGGTTTAATTAGTTAATAATATTTGATGTAATTCAACGAATTACTAGTAATTAATTAATAAAAATTGTTCAGTTGGTGAAGTTTTGCTAGATCCATATATTTTTCATTGTTTCTCACCTTATTATGTTGAACAAAACACCAATCAATATAAATTAATCATAGATGTATCAAAAGCTAATTGCATACAGAGATGCATACTCAAATACATAATCTCGACCGACAAATCAAAAGTAACTTACTTGACTCGTATATTATAAATAAACACAAATTAAACTAAGCAGCAAGATTATTAATTGTGGTTGGCTGTCATAAGCATCTTCCCAGTGAGACCACATGCAATAGCCTCCTGAGGGATTTTGGTGAGGTGTTGGATGCCTTCCGCAAAGACGACTCCCATCCCCATATGCAAATGAGGCTCAATGTGACAATGGAACGCCCATGCTCCGGGATTGTCCGCCACAAACCTAAGAGCCGTCCACCCGTAAGGAAATATCACCACCGTATTCCGCAGCGGTGGATTCTTCAAGTTCAATTTCTTCTCATCTTTCTTGGGGTCAAACTTGCCTTCACCGTACCCCAACATCCAAAAGTCGTGCCCATGCAAGTGCCATGGGTGTATTTCGCTCACATTAGCGGTCAGTGCGTTCGCGTTTTGAAGTATGATATCGACTGTTGTGTTCATGGCCAGTATGTAAACCCCGTTCCCGGTGGTGGTGTTAGGGTTGACGGGCGGCTTCATCACGTCGTAGTCGTTGGAGAAGCTCTCCGGCGGGCTATTCTGCTGGAACGCGTGCCTTAAACCGTACTTTATGGATCCCAAGTAAGGAGTGGGTGGTAACGTTAGGGAGACATTGTTAATGGCCCACTTGGTGTAGCCGTTGATCTTGTTTTGGGTGTTGAGGAGGGTGATCCGACGGTCGTAATTCTTGGGAGGCTTTGGGGAGCCCATCAGGGCCAGAATTTTGTTGCTGAAGGACTTGCTGTGGGCGTAATCATTCCATGCAGGTGTGGTGGGAGGTGACGAAGCGGGGAGCTTTGAGGCGGAGTTTGGGCGGTAGTTTAGGACTGAAAGACCCTGAGGGGTTTTGGGTTCCCTTCCTCTCACTCCTACTGAAAGCCAGTAGTTATTGGAAGGGTCTTGGTTGGTTGTTATGAGGACTGAGTAGCTCTCGCCTGAGTAGATGTCCAAGTCATCAACCGCAAATGGCGTCACATAATTTCCGTCAGCTTCCACCACCACCATTTTGTGATTCTACAACACATCAAACATATATAACAAAATCAAGTTTCAGAATTTTTGCACAATATATAATGTTGATTTAGAATATAGGTATACCAATCTATACTGTTTATATGTGATACATTGTCAATATTTGTTCGATTTTACTTAGTAGACTGAATCAAGAAAACATTTTAAACAAATAATACTGACAACATATCAACAATGTACGCCTCTAAGTACGTGATAGAGTTCCATGGTCTCTTAGTGAAGAATTCATGGTTACTTTTGATTAGAGTTGAATATTTCTGCTAAATATTTTACATTGGTTAATATTTGAGTATAGCAACATGACAGTTTTTGTTTTGGTTGGAAATTCTAGTGTCCTTTAGATTCGTTATGTGCAGCAAGCAACGGGAAATTATAGAAGAACAAGGACGCATGCATGCTGTACTACATGCTTCACACACACACACACACACACATATATATATATATATATATATATATATTGGATGCCAGAAGCTTCGTACAAAGAATACATACTACGTATAGGTATAGGTATAGGGGGTTGAGATTCTCTTTGGATCTCATACTCCAGAGTACAATCTGAAAAATTCAGACCATTCAAGTTAAATCTTGCGGTCCGTTTTCTATTCCATTAGTCCACCTCACACAAACAAAAAAATCTGGACAAATTCAATTTAAATTATACGATCTGAATTTCTCCGTTTTTTTTTTTTTATTTTTGGTCAAGGAAGAATTTTATAACAAAGTCCAAACGCACACAGTACAAAGACAACAGACTTATGACTGAGGTAGGTACAAATGAGACGTCACTTGTGCATCTTAGGATTGTAAGATCTAGAGAGAATCTCAATCCAGTATAAATTAGAGCACATGTGTTAATCAGATGTCAAATTTGATCATGATGTGCAATAGGCCACGCCAACAGAAAATGAATCACTTGTTCTGATTCTGTTATATGGTCCAACTCATTCATCCCGATGAGAGGACAGGAGAGAACTACCCAGGAAAAGCAAAGCAGCAGCCTTAAACACTCACGCGGCAAGGCTTTTTCTCTTCCAAAGTTAATTACTTTCTCCTTTTTCTACATACTAGAGTACAAAATTAAGAAAGGAAAACTAATCAAAATAACTTGAAAACTTTGAGTTTTAACGATAAGAATAAAATAAAGGGTAAAATGAATAGTACCAGGATTGACTTTTTAGTGTAAAAATATGATTTTTCGTTAAAGTGAACAGTACCGGGAACTTTTCGTTAAAGTTCCCAATTAACAATACCTAGTATGTTTTTTCAATATTAAGCGATAGTTTGCACGTATAATCTTCACTAAAAGAGAAGCAAAAAAGTTTAAATCCGAAATACATTGAGTTGAAAAGTATAAATCAACCAAAACAATTTTTCACATGCTTGAACAGTTTTTTAGAATTAGGAAAAAAACCAATTTCAAAAGTGCGAAGGATAATCCTGTCAGAATGAATGGGTCCCAAAATGGGCAGTATAGGGCCGTTTGGTGAGCTAGATAGGATTGAGAGATAAATTGAATAGGCAAAGATTTGTAAGATAAGACTTGTAACCCATGTATAAGGATATGTTAGACAACTCATTCTATTATGGATTCATAACTCATTATATTAAGTCATGTCCATTTTACATTTGACACAATAAACAACGGACTAGACTCAAGTTTATTGTAATTACACAACCTATCTCATCCAATCCACCAAACAGAGTCTAATTTGCTAAAAGGCCAACAATCATGCGTTGGTATTTTTGGCCAATACCTGGCTGCCACTCAGTCGATTATTAGGGATTTTTCTTTGTTGCATAACATGTAATTCCTCCCAAATTGCCTCTCCCATTGGGCACCCAATCAACTCCACTTTTAAAATACTTTTTTCATGAACCATGCATAGTGCATATAGCGTGTAGGGAAGCTTCTGGGAAAGGAAAAGAAAAAGGAAAAGAAAAAGAAAAGGATAGAATCATAATAAGTAATCCTTGTAGAGCTTCTGTCTGTCTAAATTCCCCAATACCTTTTGCACAACTTGTCACTTTTATGACTCATATTGGTGCATGACAGCATTACCCAATACCGTGACACCCATTGACACCATGATAACCCATTTTACCAATTCATTCTTTTTTTAAATGACGACGTGGTTGATGCAGGACTCACCATTGACATGAGGTACGAGTTACACTTAAACATTCGAGACCAAATTGTGCCATTAGCTAGTACTTGTTTTGCGCTGCCAAGCGTCCATGGAGGAGATGACGAAGCTATGTGATGACTAGTTTTATCTATGTAGTACAAGTGTGGCTTATACGTACCATGTTAAAATGATTATCACACATATCACCTTATTAATTAAATTTATGAAGAACCAGACAATTAAATAAGCAGAAAATATAAATTGACATAATTTCAAAACCTAATGACGCAATGTGTTGAAACTTTAAGAGTGTAAATCGTGGTTAGCCCAGAAAACAAAATGTGGCTAATAGCAAGAGGAATCAAAGTATCTTCCAACTTTAGGGCAATAATTAAATAAAGTTGAAATTGACTGTCACAAATTGTAAAATATGTATAAGATATATGTCGTGAGAGAGAATAAGGTTTTTACCCCAATGGCCAAGTTGAGGGATGCTAGGGCAGTGGTGCTGGCTATCCTGAGCCTATAGATCTTATTTGGAAGCACATGGAGTATTTCGGGTGCGCATTGTTCGCTTCCTCTTAATTGGCACTGGCTTGAACTAGAATTGCTATAGCGCGCTGCCAGAGAACAGTTGTACTGGCCCCTCCCATTGATCAGCAATGTCTGTCAATCATCGAACAGAACAGGGATCTAAATTAAGAACATTAAAAAAAAAAGATGGTTTATATTTTAATTTAAATTTTAAAAAACATATATTATATTTAGATGGATAGATTTGGGATTGAAACTTTAGACAAGGATCCACCACCTTACGCATTGCAAATATTCTAAAATCATATGAGTGACGGTGACAACGTGCAGCTAGCCTTCTTCTTTTGGTCGCAGTTGTATAGATTGTGTTGAAAATGAATTTTACATTGATGGAAGAAGAAATTTTGCATGAACTTATAAATAAGTTTGACTACTCTTTATATTACTAACTGATTTTATAATAAAACTTCAACTTAATTCAGATTGCACACCCTTCCCGTTTCCATCCATCACTAATCAAGGAACTACCATTTTTTTACTGTAAAAATAAATATCAAAATACAGAATATGCCCTGTGGTGTAGTAAATTTATGCGCAAACCGCGTGGGGAAAAGCAAGTCACAGGCAAAGACTAGAAATTAGGTATTTTTTGTCTGCAATCAATATAATTAACAATATTTTTAATTATTTACATAGATATGAGTACTGGTTTGGTACTGAGGACTTTTTATAAAAAGTGGGTATAAAAAAAAGTTGAGCTCAAAAAGGTATTTGGTAAACACTTAAAAACAGTTTAATTTCACAATTTTGGGTGAAAAAAAAGCTGAAAACGTGAAGCTGCAAAAATGAGCTTTGAAAAAAAGATGAAAACGTGAAGTAGCATAAATCTTGGATTATATGTTGACGGTTGGATTATGATTTCTTGTTAAACGTTAGATTATATGTTTAAGATAAAGTTTATAAATATTTTTCTTTTAAAAATAAAGTATATTTAGTAATTCACCTTTATTTGTTAAGAAAATTAAATTAATGGCACATCTAGTATTATACCCTTTTGGTCATTTCACACAGTTACAGCTGTTTTACATAAAAGTTTACCAAACACTATAATACTGCTTTTTTTTCCAAAATCACTTTTACAAAAAAGTTTACCAAACACTCTGCTACTTTATTTCATAGCTGTTTATTCTCACAGTACAACAGAAGCAGTTTTTTTCGAAGCACAGCAATACCAAACCACCTGAGAACGGACTACTCAACAGTCAATAGTATTGACTGTTAAAGAAAAGGATTTGAAAATTTCGTATGAGAAACAAAGTCAATGAATACATGATAAAAGTTAAAGCGAAGACAGCATAATGTGGAAATTGTATTACCACCATTGAGGGAGGTGAGCAAAAATGTATTCGTATCCGACCGACGAATAGGCTAACTAGGGGAAGGGACGATGTAATGGAAGTAATTAATTAAAAATTAATTATAATTATATAATATGTACCTGGGGTTCACCAATCCAACGGAGAGGGTTGGAAGAGAGGCCAGCTTCTTGGTGGTGAACGCTTTCATGCCACCAGTCGCTCAGCAAAAGGTTAAACTCGCCGTCGTAGTGGAACGGCTCTTTCTTGCCATCTTCTACGTCCACAACCAGAGACCCGTACAACCCTGCTGATCTTTGCATTCCGTAGTGCCCGTGGTAAAAGTATGTCCCAGCCTGCACTCATCCACCATCCGTTAACACCAAGAAATCTAGAGAGAGAAATCACTACCTTCCATCATCCATTACTTACCTTGTCAACTTTGAACCTATAAGTGAAGGTCTCTCCAGGGTTGATGACACATTGTGAGATGGATGCTGTTCCATCTGCCCAAGGACTTCCAAACTGCATGCGTTCAGATCCACAACAAATCATATTAGCACACATAGATAGCAACTAGAAATATTTTTTTGGGGGGCGGAGGGGGGGGGGGGGGGGGGGGAGAGAGAGGGAGAGGCACAAGACCTGTCTGATTCCATGCCAGTGAATAACAACTCCCTCAGTGTGGAGTTTGTTAGTGAGATCAATAACCACCGTGTCTCCAGCTTTGGCTCGGATGGTCGGCCCTGGAAACTGGCCATTGATCCCCATCACAACATTTTCGACGCAATCCGGTGACCAAAACACATACTCCACGTCCCATTTGAAGTGCCTGGCTTTTGAACCCGTCGATGATTCAACCAGCAACATAAATATGCACGCAACCATTAACATTTGGGATGCTGGGGCCTTAATAAGCCTCCTACATGTTGTCTTCGTCCCCATTCTTTAGTTACTTTTTCACTAGTACCTATACTAGCTAGCAGCAAAAATACAGAACAGAGATATTTGATGAGATGAAGAATAAAAGGCCGTAGAGATCCAGGGCCAGAGCCAGGGGATGATAGGATTCCACTGTTGGCTACTGCTGCAGCTAAGTATTGGTTGTATATGTATATATAGAGGCGCCAGTGAGTGATATGCATTTTTTCATTTAGCTATCGCTTTTGGACTTAATCAATACATTACATGTGTGATTTGATTGTGCATGTGCATGAATTTGCTGAGGGTGGAATTTAGAGTAATGTAAACACATAATCGATCACAGTTTTTAGGCTTGTTTGGAACAGCTTTTAAAATTGCAAAGAACTATTTTTGTAAAAATATTTTTGGATTAATAAAAATACAAGCAAATCCTGTAAAAACACTTGAAATGCTTTTAGAACCTAGAAATATTTTATCTAAAAATACTTTCATTTATTTTAAAAATACTTTCAAACGAACTATTTATTATTTCTCTAATATAAGTGGATTTCACATATAATAATGTACACCCATATCATATATGTAATGAGTATTAAAAAATGTTATCAGTGTTGAACTCGTGTTCATTCATTTCTCGCTCATTCAAACTCAGTTCGTAAGAAAAATTAGCTAAGCTTGCACAAACTATTGGGTACGTAATGAGCTGAGGTTGATATTTGGTATATTCGGCTCATAAAACTCGTGATCACCTCTCTTTTTTTTATGTTGGACGTGCAGTCATTTTAAAGTATTTAACTTATTATTTTGTGTTTTATTGTGCGCATGTACAGTCGAACTAGAAAAAATCATCCAAGCCGAACTTGATCATACGTTTCCGAGCTTTATTCGAGGTTGAGCTGAGCTTAGGCACGAATATTATCATTTGAACCGAGCTTGATCGAGCACCTAGGTACTTTTGGCTTGGTTTGGTTCATTAATTTGTGTCCCTACACACCTTATAATTGTTGCTTTTCATTTTCCATTTTCAATCTATTGTAAACAAGGTTGAGTACTTTAAAATGTAGAACTATGTAAGATAGATCGATCATAGATATAGACTCTATTTGGACACATAAAAGAGATCATAATATTAATTACTTCTCTAATATAAGTGAGTCTCATATACAATAGTAGAGTGCATTAGAAAACCGTCAACAATGTGATCAGTTTTAAGTTTCTAAGTAACATTTTCTTGTCCGAATGTAATTGTGGGGAATTCAGTCACTTTGCACCTTATATTTTCAGTTTTTCATTTTCAATCTATTTTTGACATGATTGAATACTTTAAAATGTAGAATTATTTACACGTCCAATCATATATGTAATAAATGTGGTGTGAGTTGTTTCCTACAATATTATTTAATGATATGAACAATTTATTTTCTAAGTCCCTCCCTTTGAAAGACCATATCTACAAAAAGTTAACTAAATCTAAATCCACTTAGTAATCTAAATTTTTTTCTCGATAAATTTAGTCATCTTACTTGTTATCCAAAATACAAATTATGTTCTTCAGTTAAACAATGAAATCATGACAATATTAATTGAACAGTTAAATGATTTCTGATTTAGTTAATTTTTTACAATTTTTTTTAATCTATAACAACCGAAAATTATATAAAGTTACATAAAACCCTTACAGGTGGCCAACCTACTTAGGAACATCTTTATTTTGACAAAAAACGTGTCTTTGAACATTGATTTTGGGGTCCAACAAAAATGTAAAAAAGTAATAAAAAAAGAAGAAGCAGAATGATTTGGAAGGTTGAAAGCTATTAGCACATTTTAGCGCGTAAATGCACTGTTTATGTGATGGTTATAGATATTAGATAAAGGTTGTAGCAAACTCCATGATTGCATTTTGTTTACTATTATATCGCATATCAACAAGTAACATATGCTTAAATCTGTATTGGTTTTTTAGAATATCAGGTATATAATCTACATGAATGATGACCTTCATATGTGTTTTATGTAAAAACTCAAAAACTAAAATAAGGAGTTGCGATTATTTGGGATAAAAAAAAAAAACTCATAAACATGCATCTACCGGCCAAGACTTTGATTAATCTGGTGAAAGTGAACGCCCGCAGATTTCCCCACCGCAACAAAAACAAAAAACAAAAAAGGAAAAACCCAAAAGATTATACCACTTGGATTTGTTTTTGAATTGGGAATTCAAATGATGCCTGAATAAAGTCAGACTGAGTGAGTGGAGTGGGTAGGTACAGCCTTGGCCGTTGTCGAAAGACGTTTGTCTCAAAGACCTAGGCGGCTAGGCCAGCTTGTAAAGTCGTTTCACCACGTACATTATCATCATTTTTTTTTAAAAACAAACGGGCGTACATTATCATCATTTTTATTTTAAAACAAATAATATTATTTACATTAAAAAAAACTGGATGGGCTTAACCTTATATCATCTGTAACAATCCGTCTCGGGATTTACAGAACGAAAGGGTATTTTCGTATTTTCATTTTGGTTTGGAAGATATTCTTGATTTGTGCTTTTAGATCTTAAATTGTGTGCCTTGTGGGCCCCCTTCTCTTTTTGGTTCCCTGGTTTCCCCCTCCTCCTGTCTATGGTTGCCACGTGTCCTCCCATAAACTCTCGGATCCCTTTCTTCTCTCCCAACTCATTCCCAGTTCTCTCTCTTGCTCTCTCTCTCTCTCTCAATGCTTTCCTATCCGGCGAGATTCCACACACACACTGTAACGCCCCGCCAATTAATTTCGCAATTTACCTTTAGTGGTAGGCCAAATATGTCATAGTTAACCTTTATGATAATAACCATTCTAACATTTCTTTCTTTGACGATTTTCCACTAAAGTTTAATCTCGTTTATTTTATTACTACATCTAACTTCTCGTTAGACTGCCTACGTACCCTTTGGAGGGATCAAGCCAATTGTAGTTCACAATTCACAACCGTAGATCAATGGCAATAAATAAAATAACAATTCAATATAAATCACCTATATTATATTCACTCGTACGTAAATTAAGACATCCGTTCTCGCAATGAGACCACTAAGCTTCATGAAATGTCAACAACACTCTAAGATAAACAACACACTAGAAACTCGATTTAGTTTACTATAAAAAAAAATCAACCATTGATCAAGATCGAGGATAGGGTTTACAACCCTAGAAATCTAAATCGGAAAATCCACCAATCAGATTTATGAACCGTAACTTCTCAAAGTCTACATTATACTTCTAGAATAACATACTAAAGTCTCACTACGATCCGACAGTCGGATCTCCACCAATCACAAATTCCATTGGCGGTCAACGTTTTATTTTACGAACTTAAAAATCCAATTCGGGAAGATTCGTACATTGGATTCCCGATCCGTAAGTTCCTATGGTCCTCAAATATTACGTACTATAATGTATTAAAGTTTAGTGATCATCCAACGGTCGGATCATCGATTCATATAATGTTCAAGTGTCGGACCTTAACGAAATTATGCTCAAATGATGGAATTCCATCAATTGGTTGTCAAATATGAAATCAGGGCATCAAATTTAGCTTAGGGTGGTCAGGGGGTGCCTCGGCCCACTCGCCATCGCACGCGGCGGCCAGCCGCCCCGACTCGTCGGAAAATTTGACTTTCTCCTAAAATTACCAAATTTTACAGAATTGTAGATCTCAGTGAGGGGATAATTTTTCATACCTGGGCCGAAGTCCAATTCGGCCAGGAAACAACTTAAAACTGCCTCTATCCGTTGAAAACCCTTGAATTTGGGTGTTCATGATTCGACTCCAAAACGGTTTCGACGCCTCAACCCACCCATAGGCTTTGTTCCTGGACTCAAGAGGAGCTGAAAGATGGCAGTGGTTGACGAAGGAGTTTGCAGAAACGGCAGATTATGCCAACATGGCTTCGGGACACCCACTGTCGGTTCTTCACCAAATTACAACCAAATTTCTTCAAATTTTGGGTGAAAATGGAAAAGGGAGTGGCGAGATGATGATTGGGCATGGTAAATCAGTCCAATTCGTTGGAAATCCGATGGAAAACCATCGGAAAATACCAAGAAAACAGGTCGGGTCGCGCGGGTTTCTTAAGGGATCTGATTCCCTCCCTTTCTTTTCTCTCATTTCCCCTCCCTTCTCTTGTTTCTGATTGGTTCCCCCTTCCCCCTTCTTCTCTCCCGCAACTCTCCTTTTCCTCCACTCTTTTTTGTTTAAAAAAAAAAAAAAACTCTAATTTCTTTGTTACAACTCCGATTCACAAACGGGCTTTGCCTATATTTTCATAGGGTCGAGCTCTATCCAAATATATCAAGAAATACAATAAAATATGTACAAGGATAAAATACATCCTCGTATAATTACGTTAAACCAACTAGGGCATTTTCATATTTTTCCCTTATCGATAAATTTTACGACGTAAATTATAATAATTTTCGGTAACAAAATTTTAAAATCTCCCAATTAAATTTTCATAACCATAATAGATTTATTTTCGATTTTTCCCCACATATTCATAATTATAAATATCAAATTCATATACTTAAATTTTTCAGGGTATTACATTCGGACCCCATTAAAATAAATCTCGTCCCCGAGATTTCCATCACTGAGTAAGGATAAGGTATTTAAAATCAATCCGCAGTACCATCAATATTGAACAAAATCAAAATCTTATTCTATGATTTCATTCATATCCTCACGTGAACCAAACTAACCATAGTAATCATATAGCCATAAAATATGTGTGCGTCATCAATTCTGTCCGCAATATCGAATCCAAACAATGACAAACTCTTGATTTTTTTGGCAACCAAAAACATTACATGTGCCACACAACTGGGCAAACTTTATCAGAGTGACACAATGGCTAGATTAAAGTTATTTCCTTCATTCTTCACCACTATATATTAAACCAATCATAGCCTCGATTCGTGATTTCATTCTCGTTCGTAAAATCATCGTGATTTTGACAAATATTAAAATTTCCAACCATAATTATCATTGGCCATAAGATTTTAAAATTTCTAGCCATAAACATCATTTTGCAAAACAATGAATTCCACCATCGATTAACGAAAAGGAATTAGAATTACTCCCACCATTTACTCCCACCATTCCATTTATAGTGAATAAAATCATAGTCTCATTCTACGAGTTTATCCAAGCTTAAAATAAAGAAACCAACAATTAAATCATCGTGATTCTCACCCATATATCTCAGATTCCCAGCCACAATTATTGGCAGAATAAATATCATAATTTCAAGCCAAACCATCAGAAATGGCTGATCAAATATCGGAAAGTCCGACCAAAATCGTTGGAATTTCAAATTACAATTACTCACCATCATGGGCAAAACAACAATTTCATCATCGTTTTCTTTTATCCAAATCAGAGACCAATAGACTGGAAAAGATTGTAATATACATGGTCGATACACATCACATTGATAACTCATTCTCACAACCCACACATGGGGCTTTTCTCCCGGAAACATTGGGTCTTTGTGCCCACCCATCCAATTCTCACATTCCAACATTCCTCCACATTCCACGGGCCTTTTCGCCCTAATCAACATCCACGGGCCTTTTCGTCCAATTCAATATCCGCGGGCCATTTTCGCCCAATTCAACATCTCTCAATTGCACAGGTATAATACGACTTTCCCAACTACTTGTCACAATTTCACAATCATCTTAATGTTCAAATTTTCATAGTGCATATCATAAAATCAACCCAATTCAAGATTTATCCCAAACTTTAATCAAACGCGCCCTTCTTAGAGCTATACATAAAATATCACATTTTAAAATTTTCTACTCTTACTCAATTTGTCACATCCCGGCCCGGGGTCCCACATCGCCCAGGGGAGTGATCCTTAAATGTATATTCACATCCCTACCTAGCACGAGGCCTTTTGGGAGCTCACTGGCTTCGTGTTCCGTAGGAACTCCGAAGTTAAGCGAGAAGGGGGCCAGAGCACTCCCATGATGGGTGACCCACTGGGAAGTTGCTCTTGAGTTCCCAGAAACAAAACCGTGAAGGAATGGTAAGCCCAAAGCAGACAATATCGTGCTACGGTGGTGGAGCGGGCCCGGGAAGTGATCCGCCCCAGGCCGGGATGTGACACAATTCAATTCACTTCATAGTGATTCACAATATAGACATTTCACATAAATTCATAATTAGTCAAAGAACATATGAAATAGTGCAATATCAATGCAATTCACAATTCACATCCAAACCATCAATAATATCTCACATTGTAAAATAGGATCATTTGCTCTGATACCATTTGTAACGCCCGGCCAACTAATTTCGTAATTTACCTTTAGTGGTAGGCCAAATATGTCATAGTTAACCTTTATGATAATAACCATTCTAACATTTCTTTCTTTGACGATTTTCCACTAAAGTTTAATCTCATTTATTTATGACTACATCTAACTTCTCGTTAGACTGCCTATGTACCCTTTGGAGGGATCAAGCCATTTGTAGTTCACAATTCACAACTGTAGATCAATGGCAATAAAATAAAATAACAATTCAATATAAATCACCTTTATTATATTCACTCGTATGTAAATTAAGACATCCGTTCTCGCAATGAGACCACTAAGCTTCATGAAATGTCAACAACACTCTAAGATAAACGACACACTAGAAACTTGGTTTAGTTGACTATAAAAAAAATCAACCATCGATCAAGATCGAGGATAGGGTTCACAACCCTAGAAATCTAAATCAGAAAATCCACCTATCAGATTTCTGATCCGTAACTTCTCAAAGTCCACATTATACTTCTAGAATAACATACTAAAGTCTCATTATGATTTGACGGTCGAATCTCTGCCAACCACAAATTCCATTGGCAATCAACGTTTTATTTTACGAACTTACAAATCCAATTCGGGAAGATCCGTACATTGGATTTCCGATCCGTAAGTTCCTATGGTCCTCAAATATTACGTACCATAATGTATTAAAGTTTAGTGACGATCTAACAATTGGATCGTCAATTGATATAATGTTCAAGTGTTGGACCTTAACGAAATTATGCTCAAATGATGGAATTTCGTCAATCGGTTGTCAAATATGAAATCATGGCATCAAATTTAGCTTAGGGTGGTTAAGGGGTGCCTCGGCCTACTCGCCGCCGCCTCAACTCGCCGAAAAATTTGACTTTCTCCAAAAATTACCAAATTTTACAAAATTGTAGATCTCAGTGAGGGGATAAATTTTCATACCTAGGCCAAAGTGCAATTCAACCGGGAAACACCTGAAAACTGCCTCTATCCGCCAGAAACCCTTGAATTTGGGTGTTCATGGTTTGACTCCAAAACGGTTTCGGCACCTCAACCCACCCATATGCTTTGTTCCTAGACTCAAGATGAGCTGAAAGATGGTAGTGGTTGACGGAGGAGTTTGCAGAAACGGCAGATTTCGCCATCGTGGCTTCGGGACACCCACCGTCGGTTCTTCACCAAATTACAACCAAATTTCTTCAAATTTTGGGTGAAAATGGAAGAGGGAGTGGCGAGATGATGATTGGGCATGGTAAATCGATCCAATTCGTTGGAAATCCGATGGAAAACCATCGGAAAATACCAAGAAAACGGGTCGGGTCGCACGGGTCTCTTAAGGGATCCGATTCCCTCCTTTTTTTTTCTCTCATTTCCCCTCCCTTCTCTTGTTTTTGATTGGTCCCCCCTCCCCCTTCTTCTCTCCCGCAACTCTCTTTTTCCTCCTCTCTTTTTTTTTCTTTTTTTTCTAAAAAAAAACCTCTAATTTCTTTGTTTCAACTCCGATTCACAAACGATTTTCGCCTATATTTTCGTAGGGTCGAGCTTTATCCAAATATATCAATAAATACAATAAAATATGTACAGGGATAAAATACGTCATCGCATGATTACGTTAAACCAACTAGGGCATTTTCATCTTTTTCCCTTATCGATAAATTTTACGACGTAAATTATAATAATTTCCGGTAACAAAATTTTAAAATGTCCCAATTAAATTTTCATAACCATAAATAGATTTATTTTCGATTTTTCCCCACATATTCATAATTATAAATATCAAATTCATGTACTTAAATTTTTAAGGGTATTACACACACACACACACACCTAGACATAGAAACACACCACAGCTACTATATCATCATCACCTTCACTTGGATCCCCTTTCCTTCTTCCTCTCCAACATGCGCTCTCACTCTATCTCCTTGCACGACATTGTGCACATGGTGTTTTTATTTCTCGGACGAGATTTTGGGTGTTCCGACCATGGTAAGCACCTTAGACCTCTTTAGTTGTTGCTATTATAGGTTAGATTAGGTTGTTTTTTAGAAACTTGGAACGTTTGAACGCAGAGATATCTCCGGGGAAGCATTTCCCAGTTTCCCGATGACTGGGCAGCAAGTTGCAGAGGTTTTTCGGCCACTTTCCGACCACGGCTTGCCCTCGTGTTGGTAAGTCTTCATTCTCCTTCTCCTTAGCTTCATTTTGATAATTTATATGCTAAAAATGGTTATGTTCTCCATCGGAGCTTGAGAATTCCTGGCGACTTCTCTAGCCTTCTCCTTCGTGGTTCCGCAACCCGCGAAACAATTAGGTCGTTACGACCCACAACCCAATTAGGAGCCCAACCCAGTTGCTAGGTTAACCCAATGAACCAACCTAAACCCTTGGGCGAGTAACCAGCCCAAATACAAGCCTAACCCATTTTGAATTACAACCCAAAAACCTTAAGCCCTTTTAACTTAGGCCCCAAACCTTTGGGCCTGACAGCCCATTAGCCTAGGCCCTAACCCACTAACCTAACCCTAACCCAAGTCCAAAACCCAAAACCCTAACCGAATTCAACCCAACCCATTTGACCCGTTGACCGTTGACTTCCGGTCAACGCTGATTGTTGACTTCTGGTCAATGATGACCATTGACTAGTTAACGTTGACTTTTTATTAACTTTTTCGGGTTTCGGTCGGGATCCCTCCTAAGCTAACTTCGACGCCCTGAATTCGTTTTCGATGTTCGTTTTCCCAAATTCAATCGTTTTGATAGAGTTTTATTAATTGGTACCTTTATTTGCTTAGGTACGATTATTAGCGGCGATTCCGTCCTTCCTATTTCGCACGGCTCTTCGACGACGGAGTATCTGTGAGTGGACTCCTTCTAAAATGCATATTTTACTATTAGAAATGCATACATGAAACGTTTATGAGTAAATTAGATTTACGCTTTATGATATTCATGCTCTATCGATTTTGACGTTCTTCAAAGTATATATGATTGATGACTATATACTACAAATAGGTTTTACGATATGACGTTGTAACTACTGAACTCCAATTAGGGTAGATATATATATATATATATATATATATATATATATATATTAGAAATCGTATGTTCTGTCTACGGGTGTATGTTCTGCCTACGAGCGATTGATATCGATATTGGCTTTGGTCGGGTGATGTAGGGGCCTACGAGTCGAATGATATCTATATATTGGCTTTGGTCGGGTGATGTAGGGGCCTACGGGTCGAATGATACTTATATTGGCTTCGGTCGGGAGATATAGTGCCTACGGGCGGAAGATACTTATACTGGCTTCAACCGGGAGATGTAGTGCCTACGGGCGCGTGAGGTAGAACATTTGGATGATGATTTTAGTCCTTTCGTAAAAATTTCGGTTAAATAAAGTTCAAAATGAGAAAATTACCATTTAATGTTACGTAAAACTGAAGAAAAATTATACATATTTATACGTTTTTCTTGATCAAGTATTACCTTGTCCTCTTGTTTTTTGGTCAAATTCTTTCGTAACGTTGTCCAAGCTATGTCAATTTAAGAATATTATATCTATTCGATATTTTTGTTCTTCCTTTCATATTCACTGTTTAACAGCAACTTGTTTCTTTGTTATAAAAAAATTAAAAAATTAAAAAATTAAAAAATTAAAAAATTAAAAAATTAAAAATTAAAAAAAAAACAGCAACTTGCTCACAAAGTTTTCCACCCCTAGAACAATACTAGTATTTTGATTTTTTTTTCTTTTTTATTAAAAAAAGGATAACTGGTGGTAAGCCACAGTTATCTATCTCTTCTATGCCTAGAAAGGCTATAAAAAATTTCATCTACCCATGGCCACAGTCAAGTAGAGTCAAGTAGACTCATCATTTCGAAGCATCGAACCCGGGACCTCCCACATTCACCCTTATCACTGAACCACTTAATGTAGTTAATAGTAGTATTTTGATAAGTTACCAAAATAAAATAAAAAAATTAAAGGATGTATAGTTAATATTTTGACCTTTACGGGCACGACAAAATTAGATATTTTCTCATGAGTGATGTTATTCCCACCCCAATGTCTTATCTTCCCACCCACCTTTTAATGATTTTTTTTAATTACAAATTTGTCTATTTGCAAAAAGACTGATAAGGACATTAATTATCTTCTTTTGCTTAATTTAAAAAAAAAAAAGTTGGTCGTGGGAGACGATTTGTCTACCTTAAACCCCAACTCATATTTTCATCTCCTTTCATTCAGAGAAAGTAAAAAAATATCAATGGATTTAGAAGATGACTTTTTCATTGAACAGGTGGAAGATGACGCTTCTACGGAAGAGGTAGAAGATTATGTTTCCATTGAAAAGGTAGAAGAATAATTTGTGTGTAGGTCATTTGAATTTGTCCATCGTATTTTTGAATTTGTCGTTGTTGAATTCTTTTGAATTTGGATACCTCTGTTGTTTCCATTTCAATTTGCAGACCTTAGTGGTTTTCATTTACATATTATTTGTTATATTTTTTAAGAGACAATTTTATAATTTCATAAATATATGTATATATTAAAGGTTATTTTGGCAATAATAGTGGGTGGGAAAATAGCATTTTAATTTTTTAACTTTTTAAGGTGGGTGGGAAAATAAGACAATGGGATAGGTCTAGTGGCTCTCTTTCTCATTTGCATGGATAGGACAAATGCATGTTTGGTTACATAAGGCCAACTTTTTCTTTTTAAATTTTCTTTTAGCACAAGGATATATTTTACATTAAGAAGAGAGGGAGTTCGGCTATGTTATATAATAGACAACTTAATTTGGTATCGAATTCGCCATCCACATGATTCGAACCTAAGATCTCTCACATACAAGTAAAGAGAAATACCACCAGTAAAAAACAATGAATCTTCTAGAGCTTAGGTCATCTCCAATTGAGATGGCTAAAGGTCCAAAACCCAAAAAATAGCCTGATTTGCCCAAAAACTCATCTCCAATCGATGGCTGGGCTATTAATCTGTAAAGTTTACCAGATCATTATTTGACCAAATAGGCATCAGGATTGCCAAATGTAGCCCTTGACTTAGCCATTTTTTGAGAGCTAACTCCTCAATTGCAATAATTGATTCAAATTCAATAGTTAGATTTAAAAAATCAAATGGTAGTTTAATTAAACTAACCAATAAACTTAAAGTGTAAACTTAAAATTAATACATTACTGAGGGGCTATGTTCAATCCCTTCGGTTGAAGATGATATATAAGTATGACCTGACATTATTCATTTAAAAATAATATTTTACAGTATTATAATTGTGAAATGACTATATTTAGACCTTTTGGTTGAAGATAACCTTGTAATTCACGTGTTATTGACTCAAGACACATCATGAATATGTCACTTGGCTGGACTCCATTCAATGATAGAATGGGGTCCTGGACTCTTCTCTTTCCGCGGATCACCTATTGACTCGAAGAGAATAAAAAGATGAGTTCACACATTCAAAAGAGATGTTGAAAAGTGAATTTAATAATTTTTTTAAAGGAAAGAAAAGGGGGAAACTCGAGTGTAAAGTAGTATTCTATATTCTCATTCCACAAAAATGAATAAAGAAATTTGAAATTATTACATGATAATAATTGTGTCTCTCCTAGGATGCACATGTTCTTCTATTTGAAAATAACTTATTTTAACCGAATAAAATCAACTATTGAAACATTTCAATTTATTAATCTTCATTTGTAGATCAATCGAACAAAAAATAATTTGAATTGGAGAACATTTAATCATTTAAACGTATCAAATAATGAATGATGTATCATGGATATATTACTCGGTACCTATATCGTCGATTTGCTCGATATATTTGAACGCCTAAATGATCCTTGAGTGAGATGATTTTTCGTTTGGGTGATCTTCAACTTCAACTGAAGATTAAGAAATTGAACGGTTCCAATTATGAAATTTGTATGTTCAAGATATGTTATTTGAAAGAAGGAATGCAAGTAATATCCTTGTTATATTTGTTTTGTTTTTCCTTAACAAACGATTAGATGATTAAATTAAAAGGAAATTTAGTAAAAGGTCAATAAAATTTTTACTAATGAACTATATATCAATGGTCAATTTTTATTTTGGACTTAATCAATGAAATATTTTTGTTAATTAGACATAGGTCAATGAGGAATGCTACATGGGTTTCAATTCTATATAAATAGTTATATGATAGGAGCATATTTATACAACTTAGTTAGCTTGTTTCTTTGCATTTACTTAGTTAGTTTCTGTTTATTAGAGTGTTTTAAGCTATTTTCGTGTGTTTTAGGTTCAAATGACAAAGTTGGCAAGAAAGTGCAATTTGGAGCATTTTAGAGCAGTTTTGGACTTGGAATGGATAGCATATGCATGGAGCAAGATGGATGGGTGTTTTTGAAGTTCAAGAGAGGCTAGGAATGTGCTTAACATCTGGAGGAATTAATTCAAGATTTGGAAGATAAGGAATCAGCTAAAAAGAAGGAAACATTATCCAAACTACCTTATCTTATCCAAACCTTATCCAATCTTATCTTAACCAAACTAATCTTATCGTATCCTAATCCTATTTCACCTTAATTCCAGCTGCAAGGGGGAGTTATTTTCAAATTAGGACACCTACAAACCTAGTTCTAGAAGCCCTATCCCTTATCCTAAAAGAGTGCCGCACCTTATCCCCTTCTAGAAGCCTAGAAATTTGTCGCACCCTTTCCTTATCCTCCTTGGTTTCTGCCATGTAATTGACCTTTTCCTTGTGGATTTGGAGTGCTAAATCCTTCTCCAAGACAACTTGTGTGCCGCTTCTAGCCCTATAAATACACCATAGTGCCGCATAATTTGAATACCAGACACAAGAGCCTACATTTAGAGAAAAATACACTTTGTGTCACAGCTTTGCAAGGAAGGAATGAGGAGAACTTGGAGCCGTGCTTGCTGTCCACGCCTTTTGGATTGCTAGAACGTTTCTAGGTGTATTCTATCCTTAATTTTTAGTTCAATGTTTGTTTTAATTTGGTTTTCAGTTATGAAAAACATGAGGAACTAATTTCGTTTTAGCTAAAGGTGAATTCAAAGCCATGAACATATATGTGATATGAATTGATTACATCCAATTATTATTTCATAAATCGTGAATGCAATTTACTTAACTGTTTGATTGAGAACTTATTCTTGTATGTTGATTAAGGAGGCCTACTTAGTTTGCATGCATGAATTTGATGCTAAAATATAAGGGAGTTTCACCTAATAGTTACAAACTTATATTTACAAGTAGTGGAGGTTGCTAGTCACGATCGCTTTAAGTAAATTCCTGGCAGGAGTATCATGTTGTTCATAGTTATGAATGTCATGTCAATGCTTATGATTTTCATAGAACTTAATGATCTTTGATATGTATCTCTATCATGCTGTTCATATAGGGAACTTGATACGAATAATTTGGTTGCATCACTGAGTCCAATTCAATGAATTTAGGAAAATCTGATGGTTAATTAGTGCTGTTCACGGTTAACTTGGAGCATTGTCATTCATGGTTTATAGGAATAATAACTGGAAATCGATTTGTGTTGCATATGTGTCATGTGTGGAGAATGACCCTCTAGCTAGCCTTTCACCCCTTAAGTCACCTTAATTTCGTACCCTTAGTTTGTTTTTACAAAGTTTGTTTGTTTAAGTCTTAAATTCGTCAAAACAAACCCCCCCCCCCTTTAGTATTTCGTGTCAATTTACTTCAATTTTCGTTCAAAACATTCTCTAGTTTCGGTTTTGAGTCAATACAGCTTAGTTTGTGTGTTTTGAGTCAGTTTAGCTTATTTTGAGTAGTTTAAGTCTAGTTTTCTGTTTTTGAGTCTAGTTTAGTTATTTAGAGTTTAATTTGTGTAGATTAGCATCCCTTATAATCCCCAGCCTAGAACGATCCCTACTTACACATACTACAACTATAAAAAAGAGGGTTTAAGTTTGTGTGCTATTTTATAACACATCATTATAAAATTACTTTTTTGCCCTAAATTAAATCATAAAAAGGTTTATGATAATCTCTCTCAAAAATCCTCTCTTTTTATGTACGTGAAGATAACCCAAATGCCTCTCTCTCGTTGATGAATCAATACAAGCCATGAATCCATAACTGAAACCCAGCAATAAATCTCTCTCTCTCTCTCTCTCTTTCTCTCTCTCTCTCTCTCTCTCTCTCTCTCTCTCTCTCTCTCTCTCTCTCTCTCTCTCTCATTGATATATGAATCAATACAAGCCATGAATGTATACTTGAAAGGCTGTCAATAAAAATCTCTTCGGTTGTAGCAGTGGGCACGGAAATCTCATCGCCGCCACTAAATTTGTCGTTCGACTGTTATATCTCATTGATCTGCCACTGAATTTCATTAATCCATGGCTAATCTCATTGATCATTGGCTAGACAAGCGGTTGTCAATCAAGTTCATAATAACAACGAGAGATCACGAGGGGAGAGTGTTGTTGATTGAATTCACACAAAGAGAAGTGATGGAGGAAGGAGAAAGAATGGAAAAATTGAAATCAGTTTATTTTCAATTTGGGTCTTGCTTTGGAACGTCCAAGTTGATTTTTTGGTTTTTTTTGTTGGGTTAGAGGTTTGGGATGGAGAACGAAAGACAAATTGGTTTTTGACATGTTTTAATTGAAGCCAAAATCAGATACTGCATAAAAAACAAAACCAGAAAACGAACACTACATTGCAGTGTCTGAATCAAAATGTCAAAAAAAAAACAAAAACAAAAGAGTCAGGAAATGAACACTGCATTGTAGTGTCTAAATCCAAATGTAAAAATAATATAAAAATAGAACCAGGAAACAGATACTGCATTGCAGTGTCTAAATCCAAATGTAAACAAAAAACAAACAAAAAAACCAAAAAATAGCCACTACATTGCAGTGTGTCTGAATCCAAATATAAAAATAATGTAAAAACTGATCTAGGAAACGAACACTGCATTGCAATGTCTGAATCCAAATGTAAAAATCAAGAGTCGCACGATGAGTGATGGAAAAAACAGAACTAGGAAATGGGCACTACAACGCAGCGTCTAAATCCAAATGTGAACAGACACTGCATTGTAGTGTTTGAATTCGTATTGACCTATTTCAAAATATAAAAATATGAGAAAGAGTATGTTAGTTCAAGTGGGTGACAGCTGTAGTGGCAGACTTTGTAATTATTGTTTATTTTAAATGCATTTAAGTATCATAATACATGATTAACTTATTTATAATTAACATAAATATTATTGATCTATTGTCAACATTGTAACTTTTTATTGATTTTATACAAAATTACCCTAAATTAAATTCATCAAAAGAGGAACGGTGATTTAAGCTTGAGTACAAAAGACTAGAGCACCCTACTTTAGTCAACTTAACTAAACTCAATTCAGCAGTTAAGTTTAACGGATAACTCATGACGCGTCACTATTTTTCTTAGTTAGATCAAATTTTAGTGGAGTCAAGCACAAAACCCATCAATTCTCTTAACTAATTTTTTTTTCTATTAAATACAATGATAATTTAGTATTGAACTGAATAGGCCATCCTCAATAATTTAGTATTGAACCGATCATTCACAGTTTTATGTTGTAGGTAAGTATCATGTAGTTTATGTTGTTGGTAGAGTTTGATTTTTATATTATTCTACTTACTGGATAGGAGGATAAATGTACATGTATTTTTCAATATTCAAAATTTGCCTAAAATAAAAAAAAAAAACTCAAAATTTGCCAATTCTCGCCAAGAACTAATTTGAACTACATTATTATTTAAAGTATTTGTAGATTTGTCTCCTAAACATGTAAAGAACTACCAATTTCTCCCTTGAACTAATTTTAGCCGATTACCTGTAAACTTTTGCAATAGGCAATTTCCCCCTCCGAACTTTAACTTTAACCAATTTCCCCTAGTGTTAAATTTTAAAAAATTTCATCCAATTTTCCTCTCCTGTACGGTTATCATGTGAATAGATGGAAAATTTGATGAAATTTTTTAAAATCTAACATCAAGGTGAAAATTAGCTACTTATAGAAGTGCATAATGATAATCTGCTGAAACTAATGTTAAAATTGCCTAACTAAAAAAGTTCAAAGGATAATCGGTTAAAATTAAAATTTAGAAAAATAAATTAACAACTCAATACAAGTTCGTGGGACAGTCCACAAATATGCCTTAATATTTTGAAATAAGAAAAAAAAAACTCAAAATTTGCCTTCCATTTATAGTTTCCTCCATGCGCTGAACATGTATAAAAATGACAAAATAAAAAGTAAAATAGAAGAATAAGCATATAAGGTGGGGGTTAGAATAAAGGGGAAGATTACCATAAAACACAAGAAACAGATTTACCATGCATCAAGCAAATCAAATCAAGGACATGCCCTTCTCCCTTAAAACTTTTACTGCTACTAAACCAACGCAAATCATGTCTTCAACGTATTACCACGACCGCAACGATACAGTTACAAGTGTGTCGATGCCATTTAGTATCATCAAATTTACAAATATTCTTTATATGAGGAATATAGTTTATAACCAACCCCTAAATTCTGACGACGATACACTTTTATAACGTAGATATCTAATTCAAAGAGTCAAGATTCCATCTTTACGAGCAGTTTGTATCGTAACTTGCAAGTCCCAACAATTCTGGACCTTCGAGTCGATGGTTGTTCTCAAAGCTACAATGTTGAGACAAACAGAAAACACAAATACAAATTACTTCATAAAACCACAAGCAAATAACAGCTTGAAATAAACCAAGACAAGAAAACCCTTTTCCTAACACCAGCCAACCTCCTTCGCATTGAAACTCAACTTGCTCTTGACCGTACCAAAAGCTAAGAAATAAATTGTTTAAACTTCAATACCGCACAAAAACACAACTTCATTTAGAGTTGCGGAAAAACTCTACGACAGTGTAATGAAATTATCTACCCTTTTCATTATGGGATAAATTCATCAATAAATATAAAAGACGAAGGGCAACATGGTAATAAAGCAAAACCTCCACAGACTATTCTATCTGCACTAACTAGCAACACACCGCATAGCATGTCCACCTAACTCTAGTTTATTTCATAGTGTAGAAAACTTAGCATTGTGCACTGCCTGAATGAGCTATTTGTGCTTGGCGAAAAGTATTCCAAATTGTATTCTTAGGCACACATGTTATACAAGCATAAGATACTACGCATATCCCCTTAAATTTCTCATTTAGATGTTCACCAAGCACCAAAAAAAAATTAAAAAAAAAAAAAAATATATATATATATATAGCACAAATTCTCTCCAGTCGACTTTATTCTAGTAAAAGCATCTATAACACACAGTATGGATCCACTTCCTGGTATTTGGTACAATCCTAAGAGACTTGCAATAAATATTCTCTCTTTTTTTCTCATCATGCAGAGAAGCATAAATGCCTTGTTTGGTCCCCAGGATTCGCATGGAATGGATAACCCTCTCAATTCAAGATATTCTGAGGGTAGAAGTGAATGGGAAATTCACGGTATCACATACATAACATCAATGCAAACAAGAACAGGAATGCAACCATGCAAACCCCCTTTTTCTTTTTGCTATGAGAAGGCACAAAACCCTTTTCATTTTCTGGTAATTAGGTGTCAAAAAGGAAGACCTCAAATACTGATAAAACAAAACAGTATTTCCCATGGTTAAAGTTAAGGAGTTATTCCAGTTGGATAACCAAAAAAAAAAAAGGTAATGATAACAAAACAAAATGATAAATAATAGAAGGGACCTACTTGTTCAAGGGGATGTGCTCAAATGGTCCACTGGTAGGAATCGTCCCACATAAATCATTGTTTGATACATCCCTGAAAAAAGTGTCAATTTTAAATGAATAACAGTATTTACGAGAGAAAAGATAAAAAGAAAACACAAGAGCATTACCCACATTTGCAGAAAAACAAAGGGATAGAAGAAATGGATTAAGACAAGAAGCACTCACACAACTTTGAGGCTTGAAATACCCGTAAGATCCCTGGGGATTGGCCCAGTTAACCTATTGTCATTGAGACGCCTGCCAAACCAAAGCAATAATGAGAGAGAAGCAACAATTACTGCACCACAAAAATCTAATGATATGAATCTAAATAGGGATTTATTATGTGCACTACAAAATAATTAACATGCACTCTACTCTCCTGTATATTTTTTTTTAATAGGGGAGAAAAGTTCAAAATCGCTAAGTCATAAGACGAGGCATTGAATGTACTGCTACCTGAGGCGTAAGCCTTTCAAGACTTGTAAATGTTATTTGGTAGTTTAGATAACAAATGGAATAAAAAGTGCATTTTGGTCATCAATAAAAGGAGAGATTCCAAACTAATAAAACTTTCATTAAAAGGAGTAAACCAACATACCCATATGTGTTGCTGCTGTTTAGCATAAAAATGTAGCGGAAATAAAAAAGAACAAAAAATTAGCCTTTCTCTTCCTAGTGAGACATCTGAGGTCAGATGATGGATCTACTTAATCTACTTAATCTAGCCCTGTGGCCGCCTCACTGCTGGCTCTCCAACGTGGTATTGCTTCAGGCCCGGCCACTCCCGCTTGATGAGGAACAGAAGTGGTGGTTTTCCTGAATCAACGGTTGTTTTAGTATTTTAATATTTAGGGTCTGTCTTTCGATTTCCTACTTTTATAAGGATTAAGATTCTTTCCCGTATAATTAGGATTATATTTAGTTTCCCATTCTATTTTGGATTAGGATTTCTTTCCTATAATAAGCTTACTTTCATGCATTCTTTAGGTTTAAGGCATTATAAATATTCTTGTAATTCAGTAATCAAGAATAATGAAGAGTCGATGAATAGAAAAGTTTGGTTTTCCAGTAACTGGAATTCTTATCCTGCGATGGGGTTATTTTGGTGTGATGCCAAAATTCTTGGCGACAGGCCAAGAATGGGTGTGATGGCCCTGGAGTGATTCCACTTATCCTTTATTGTTGTTTTAATCTAAGTTTTCTTTATTTTGGCTTCCGCTAAACTATCTGTATTCCGCTGCCCAACTCTGTCTTACATCACTGCTGGCTTTCCAATAAAAATTGCTAGTCAAACGCCTCGTCTATATTTTGTTAGGAGAGGTGCAAAATAACTACTCCCATACAAATATACACATAAATGTATATGTATATAAGGTGAATGATTAGTCCACTAATCTAAGCAACACTCTAGAAATTGCAAAAGGCAACAAATAAAGAACCACTGCTTATTTTCCAACGCTCTACCTTCAACCAGGATCCCAAATAAGTTATTCAGCAATTTTCAAGTAAGGGTTATTAGAAATCAAATCATCCATTTTCAAAATGAAGAAAATAGATTAAGTAAAGCCAAAACAGTAATAATGCAGGCATAATTTAGTGCTTAATTTAATAAACTTACAAAAACACAAGTGATTTCAATTTCCCCAACGACGGAGGAATGGTCCCCGATATGTTGTTGTTATATAAGTCCAAGCTAATGAGGCTCTTCAGGTTACCAAGCTCAGCTGGAAGAGTTCCTTGAATGTTATTTTTGTAAAGCTCCCTATATTCAAGGGTGCATGGGTTACCATACAATATGAAAGTATTAATGGGAAGTAAAGAAACATATTTATGTAAAAACAAGGGCACAGATTTCCACACACCCCAGCCCCTCAGCCAAAATAAACCCAAGATTGATACAAGATCAAATACAATTGTACGCTTTACGAATAACCAGCATATAATCCAGGGAAATGAGCAAGGATGAGAAACATACAGATATTGAAGATTTTCAAGCTTTCCTAGTTCGGGTACCAAATGTCCAGAGAGGTTTGAATTACCTAAATCCCTGCCAAAAATATCAAACTCTCAAACTTACAACAGATGAATAATAACTTGGGGAAAAAAAAAAAAACATCTGAAGACTAATAGTTGCCTCCCTAAAGAAAGTATAAATCAAGGCAACCAAATCTCCCACCTGAGTTAGCGTATGAAGTAGCACAATATTCTTACATCAAATTCAATACAATGATACAACCATTCATCGCAAGAAAGAAACAGACAGCAGATACGCATTAATACCACTGCAGCTAGCAAGTCCAAAGCAATAAATCCACACAAGACGGAAACAATAATGCATGAGGGTACAAATCTCACATTGCCCAGACCAAATAAAACAGAAAACCATTGTACCTCATTTCCAATTTAAAGTTTGCACAGAATAGTTCCTTTGACATGATAAACAATAATAACAGGAACAACAACGTCCAATGGAAAAAAAAAAAAAAAAGAAATTTATGAAAAACAAGAATATGAGTTATGAAATGAGAAAAACCAACGCCCTCAACTGAAACTCTTCAATAAACTAAAAACTCAACTGCAGTATATCTTATTGATCTACATACTGGAACAGGTAGGTAGGTGATTAGTCAAGAGCTAAGATAGCAAAAATCTCCACTCACAACATTGAGAAAAATTGTTTCCCACTATCTAGGATATCATGGCCGAATAGCCTAAGTTGCAGCGCTAAGAGTTTACTGGCAATGCATTCTGCAGCTGTGGAGCACAAGGCTGATGCATTTTGGAGCGTAATAACCAGATGTACTCGACAGTTGCGTGATCCTAGAACTTCTTCCGTTCAAACAACACACCGGTGGTGGAACATGACCTTACCATTCCTCCAAATTTTAACCACTGAATTAACTAAATTTGGACTCCATTTATGTTAACCGCCACACTAAGTGACCAACCAAACTCAACTATTATGGTTCCATTTTTCTTTTCTTTGAAAAAGTGGCTCAAATATATTCATTAATACCAAAATTACTGTGACAAATAACAAAAACCCAAGTAAATTGGAAAACCAATTTGATTAAACATCCGGTCATCACCCAATCTAAAAGCAAATAGCGAACACCATCATCATATCAATCAGAAGAAAAGGAGTACCACAAATTTAATATATGTATATGTGTATGTATAAAGAGAGAGAGAGAGAGAGAGAGAGAGAGAGAGAGAGAGGGTTTAGGGGATGGTACACTCGGGTAACGCGATTATCCTGGTTGCAGGTGATGTGAAACCAAGTGCAAGGGTTGACGAGGGTAGGATCCCAGCTCTGGAGCAGGTTATCGGGATCCGACAAGCTCCGCCGGAACGTGTACAAAGCGTCGCCTTCGGAGTTGGCATACACCAGCGGAAGGAGGCATACGCTTAGGATTAGGGTTAGAGTGAAGAAGAACCTGGATGCCGCCGCCATGGCCAGTGGTTGACGCCGAATCAGCTTATTCTTCTTCTGTTGGGCTGTAGGGCTTTTGTTTTCCTTCCTTTTTGCCTTGCCTTTCTCTGTTTTGCGTTTTGTAGGGGAGAGAGAGAGGCAGCAGAGTCAAAGGCTCAAGAGACGACTTCAGAAGGATCGGTTTTGGAAATCACATGGCCTTTCTTCTTCTTTTTAATCATCAAACTTTTACTGTTACTGTCTGTGCCGGTTGCTATTTTCGATTTTTCATCTCTATTTCGCTTTGGTTTTTTATTAACATTTCGGATTGTACTGATTATTTTAGCTACATAGACTAATTTGTGCATAAGATAATCTAAATGTAGACTGGTTTGGTATCGCTGAAATTATTTTAAAAGCAACTTTTCAAAAAAACTGGAGCTAAAATATAGTTGGTCATTTAGTGCTGTAGCGAAAAAGAGAATTTCAATCTCTCACATTGTGTTTTTTTCACTTTAATGGTTCTTGTTAGGACTAGTTTTTTTTTTTCTCAAAAGCAGTTTCTTTACCACCATCACCGGAGCTCAATTGGGTATCATTAGAATTCAATTGGGGTTGTTCATGATTGGATTTGAAAGAGACAAAGGAGGCAGTGGATATAACTTTAGGTTTAGTTGTCGGATTTGGTCCATAAACAAAAACTGATTTGAGGGCAAAATGACTTCAATGTATTATTTATTTATGTTAATTTAAGGGAGAAGATGGATTTGGTGAAACATTTGTTATAATTGTTCCATCTCCATAGGCCGCGGAAGAAGACTAGTATTTGTTCTAGTTATTTTAGACTTTCTCAACGAAGATGGAGTCGCTCTTGTCCTTTTGCTCGGTTGGTTTGAAAGTAGAGACGAACTAGTAGACCCCAGCGATGAGGAGAGCTCCAAAAGTGAGTTAGTGAGTCCATTGGACTTGGAAAGACATAGAAAGATACAAGACAAAGAGGAGTGAGAGAGCGAGAGAGCGAGAGAGCGAGAGAGCGTGAGAGCGAGAGATGGAAATAACATTGAGTCTAGCATAGCGGCTGGATTGAGGATGATACATGGGTGGAGGGTGCTGTCGTGCCTGGGTTGGAGATGTAGAGGTATTATGAATCTATGATGTTGTGAGGCGCGTTCGTCTTTCGTGGGGGCCGAATTTACCCCTTTTTTTTCAAGTTATTAAATAAGTTTGCTTCCGTCTCTACCCCGAATTTACCCCTTTTTTTAAGTCCCAGCTCTGGAACTTGGATGGGGTATTGGGAACGGAAGCAAACATGTTTCTCCCTTCTCTATTTGGCTAGAGGTGTCAGGACAGCCTGATTTATTTTCTTTTTTTCATTGATAATGTCTACTATGTAAAGAGATTTTGGTTATCTACATTTTTTTTGGAACCTTCTACACTTTTAAATTTTACCCCTCTATCGACAATTCCTAACTTCGCCACTGTAAGCTATCTTGGTATACAAATATAAGTCTACATCCAATACATATGCATGTATTCAACTTTTTGAATTTTAGTTGTATCTTTATACCTTTTTTCATTCCTCTGGTGTATATGTTCCAATCTGTCAACGTACTTCACGTTTACAATAACATGAACATTCTCCTGCAAAATTATTGATAAGACCTTTATCACCTGCAAAATTATGGTTAAATCACGTTAAAATACTTGTAAAATAATAAAGTAATTGTAGTATAGATAGCTCAAGTAAGATCATTTTTCTTAAAGATTGATACGAATAACTTGTGTTTAAAACTAATCCTTATTTAACTATTCAATACAAAATATAGAAAGTTAAGATCATGAATCAAACTAAAGATTGCAAGAAATAAAAACTAATTAAATCGGCAAGAACTTAAGCTAAAGAAAATAATCAAAACAAACTCTTCAGATAATCAAAGGTAAAAGGCATGAGGGTTTAGCAATCACCAGTAACAATCATATGTAATTCTATCAATTACTTTGAGTAAACACATTCAAACTTTGAAGGTTAGGTTATCTTAATGCATATTCTACTTGTGGCATTCAAGGTAGAATGGATATCAAACATGCAATTCATCTATGACATTTAGATCAAATATAAACATGCAAGACTCATTAATGTTTTGTGAAAACCTTCCGAAATTTGCCTTAAGTGAACTTATAATTATTAGTCACAAGAAGCATTAATCAGTTTTAGGGTGACATTCCAACATAAATTGCATTTGATTACTTGTCTGAACATAAAAATGGTGATCAAGCGTTAAGATATATGATAATTTAAACACATTGATTAACAATTCAAGGCATGTATGCATAAAATCATAAGTAAATTGGAAAGAAACTACATATTGATGCTAATACTCATAGTCTCGCTCTAGCAAAAGAGAATTAGTAACGCATAATCATAATTAAATAACAAAATATTATTAGTAAGAAAAGATAGATTGTCAAAAGATCCTAAGCCGAGTTCCAATTCTAAAAACGTTCTGCCCCTATAGAGCTCCTAACTCGGCAAATAAATAGAATAGTAAAATGGATCTTCTAACAAATCTGAAAAATCAAATAAAATAATAAACTAGAAATTACATTCCTATTCTAATTGGGTAATCTACTTTAGTCAGAAGAGTCTACACATTTTATGACCAAATCTGCTCCAAATCAAGCATGCAAGGTGGCGTTGGACAGATAAAAACGTCCCCTACTTAAGGGCAAAATACGCCTAAAATGTCAAGCTGCTAGCACTATGCGACCAACCTTTTTTTATTCGACACGAACAAATGGCTAGGAAATAAAATCTAAGATTTTGACACAATCATATTGAAAGACCCGTGAATCTACTCTAACTAGAATTACTCCAAAATTCCTCCATTTCGTCACTTTTTGCTCAAAATAGACTCACATGTCCTACAATCAAAATATAAAGTAAAATATCAAAATTCTCTCTAAATAACAAATAAATTATAACTAAGATTCAGGTAAAAATATAGATTAATAACAACTCATCAATTATAAATGGCACTCCTTGTTTTTGGTTTGAATTGACTATGTTAAATGCAACCAAGGACGCTACTGACCGTCTTGCTGTGTTGCTAGTTGCAGTACATAAATGGAGCCAAATCATGATCTAGGAGCACCACCAGGTAACACGTGTCTAGTTGATGTGACGTGCTTATATCACATAAACACGTGCATTATGATATTATAGGAAAACTGATTGAAGATCAACTGCTACAGTTTAAAAACTTCTTTGGACCCTTTTGAAGCAAAATATACTAAATTTTAATTGTCAACTTGTACACGCAATTTTGATGCGAGTGATAAAGTCAGAATGCTAGAAGTATTGTGATTCGATGTGGTTTCTAATAAGAAACAATGTCATACGATTTTTGAAGCTACATTTTTGTATGATTATAGGGTTAAGGTTTGGTGAAACGGGCATTGTCTTTGGTAATGAAAGTAGGTTGAATGATGGATATTTTAGAACAATATTGATGTCAACTTTAGGGTTGGTCTTCATGGAATGCGCTAACCCTGAGTTTTACTACTGGGGAAGGAGAAACATTCGAATATTAATTTGAGGTATCTGGGGCTTGTTGATAACTTAGAGCAGTGGAACCAATATCCTTTAGGGAATATTAGCTTTGACAAAACCATTTATTCTCTATCTATGGCAGTCGAACATGTTACAGAGCACTGAAGGATGCTCAAGCAAAAGATCCGAGAAGAAAATGGGATAAATATAATCTAAGAGGCTATGCATACGCATTCCAGGCGATAAGGTTTATGTGTTCATGAATCATATATTATGTAAATACTTTGATAATGTTCATGTTAAAAGTTTCCTTTAATTGTTCAGGTTTAGGCTTGCGAAGTCATTCTTGCCTTATCAAAGCTTGACTTTTGTTACAAACTTAATGCTACCAGATATCCCCTTTTTTTGCAATGGCGAGATGGGATGCTTCCTAAATTTGAGAAGTTCCAGCAATATGTATTCTGATGCGATGTAAAACAGCACACAAATTAAACCCTTTTGTTGACAATTGTAGTAAAGATGCAAGTAGGGATCATTCTAGACCGGGGATTAGGAGGGATTGCTAATCTATGTAAAACTGACTTAAAAACACAAAATAAGACTTAAAAACACTTAATAAGACTCACAAGACTCAAAACAAACTTAAAAGACTCAAAACAGCTTAAAACAGCCAAATAGACTCAAAATAGACACTAAGGAGTACTTTGGACGAATTCCTAATTTTACTTGACTCAAAACACTAAAAGACACAAGTTTAGACAGATTCTAACTAAGTTAACACAAGAAAGATGGGGGGTTTGGGTTTTGGACGAATTTAAAGTGAAAACAAAACAGAAACTAGAACTAGACAGATTTGCACGAAATTGGATATTTTTTTATGGATGATGGGCTAGCTAGAGGGTTCTTCTCCACACATGACACACTTGCATACAAATCAATCTCCAGTTGCTTTTTCAATAAACCATGAATGACAATGCCCTAGATTAACCGTGCCATCACTAATTAACCCTAAGATTTTCCTTTAGTTATTGGATTGGATGGACATCATTCGACAACCCAAAGCATTCTTCAAAACTTCCCTACATGCACATCATAATAGAGATACAATCAAAGATCATTACGTTCTATGAAAATCATAAGCATTGACAAAGCATTCGTAACTATGACATCATGATACTCATGCTAGGAATTTAACTTAATGCGATCGTGACCAGCGACCTTCACTACTTGTGAATATAAGTTTGTAACGATTATGTGAAACTTCCTTATATTCTAGCATCAGATTCAAGCATGCAAACTAAGTAGGCCTCCTTAATCAACATACAAGAATAAGTTTTGAATAAAACAGTTAAGCAAATTGCATTCACACTTTATGAAATCACAACTGGAATTAATCAATTCATATTGCAAATATGTTCATGGCTTTGAAATCTCCTTTAGGTAAAAGGAGTTTAGCTCCTCATACTTGTAACTAAACAAAGATAATCAGATTTAAACATAGAAAACAAAGATAGATTACACCTAGAAACGCTCCAACAATCCAACGTCTTGAATGGCTAGGCACGGCTCCAAGATAATGTTGGAAATGTGCCCTAAAACCAATCATATGATGATACTTTACGGACATTTCACATGTTAAACTAATCTAGTTTAATATAAAAGGCAAAGATTATTGTTTTAAGCCGTCTCATATAAATGTTATATGCTTAAACGATAAGTCCAGGGAATATGTAATAGGGAGAATGTGATCTAAAGAAGTTAGATTCATGAGAGCATTCTCTTCCGTATACATATCCTAAATGTTCCTGATCATAGGATTGCCAATTGGGCATTGACAGTCCGTCAAGATCAGTACGTGCTATGTTTTCTCTTAGGGAGAGTGACTGGTCTCGAGTCATTGGTGTGACTGACACCAAGACAAGTACGTAGGTGCTCAATAGAGAATGAGTCCACTGAACGTGATCAACGAGGAGTTCTTATACTCATGTCACATGAGAACTCATGGTTGGGATAATGCAAAGTAGTCATTTGACATGAGGCATCATAGTTGTCTTGTCGTTAGGTCCTTGATCTTTGACTATGTCAAAGTCACTCCGTCAGAGAGTGTCCACGGCATAGTTGGGGTTAAGCCACTTAGCCATGGAGGCAAGTGAATACGCAACAAGGGATCTCTAACTTTCAAACGTTGAGGGAGAATACTCTATGATATGATTAAGAATCTCTGGCCAGAGTATGAATGAGATTTAGGAAGTCGTTCCAAGTCACATTCAAGGTAATCATATAAGAAAGAGAATCACATTGGATAGTAGACATGAATAAACTATCAAACCAAACAATGTGGTCAAGAGTATTGTATTGGAGAAAGACCGTATTGCATTGTAATCCCAAACTGAATAGGTTTTCCAACCTCTTCTGATTAGCTTGGGTAGCCATGACATACTGCTAGGTGTCACTCATGGCTTTTGGAAGCCCTAAAGATGTATAATCACTAAAGGGAGAATTGAAAGTAAGTTTCAATTCACAATCGATTAGTAAGAGTTCTAATCGCCCACTGCCTCGCTAAAAGGAACCTAATGGATCGCACACCGGGTAAGGTAATGATTGAAGGATACAACAAAGATGAGTAAGGACAATTAAATAGTTTAATTGTTTATGGCAAGGATTAATTAATATGTTAATTAATCAAACGAATATGTTCGTTTTAGACCCCGGGTTAGTTTTGGGCCTCAAGGCCCAATGGGCTTCAAATGTCAAGCCCATTAACTTAAGTTGTATGACAACTTAATGAATAAAGATTCAAGAAGGCCCAAACAGCCCTAAATGGGTTTTGGACTTATTACAAGTTTGCCACTCCAATGAAGGTAGGTATAAATGTGACTTTATAGCCTTTTCTTCATTAGGGTTTTCTAAGGATGAAAAGTGAGAATAACTCTCTCATTTTCTCTCTAGGAGGCCAGCCCCCTTGGAGGGGATTAACTAGCAATCCTTCCTCCTCCAAGGTCACTTATCTTCTTCCTTCATCATCCTTGGTGTCGAAAATTAGAGGTCTCCTACCTTGGGGACTTTTGGAGAATCTTCTTCCATCCATATCCATGGAGCCAATGAGCAAGGAGACAAAGGAAAGAAGGCCCTCACATGGGTGATTAACCTTTGCTAAGTAAAGAGGTGCTTCAAAGGTATAAAAGTTTCTCAACTCCTTTCTTTAAGATTTGAGTTGAGTCTTGGTTCACCATAACTACTAAGCTTTGAATTCATGGGTAATGTTTTGTTTTGAGTGCATACAAGCATTCCGCCTTTAATTGTTAATTGCATGCCATAGATGTTGCTCAAATAAACATGTTTTTCACAAATTTTCCTTCAAGTGGTATCAGAGCCTAGGTCTAGTAGTTGGTGAATCCTTTTGGGTTTTGTAGTTCATAGTCTTTGATTTGAATGTTGTAATTGTTACAAGCTTTATTCTTGCTTCTTTGAATGTAAATTTTGTTAGAAAATTTGACATCTCAAATGTTGTAGATGTAGTTCATATAAGCATGAATTTTGGAGCTAAAATTTGGTGCCATGTTTTTTGGGGAAATTCGGCCAAATCCAAAGGGTGGATTTTTGGGTTCTTGTTTGTCTTGTTAAAAGTGTTTTAAAGTGACTTTTGGAACCCCTAAGTACCCTAGTATGGTAATATGTGATTTCCCTTAAGTTTGAGAGTTTTGGGGGTGTTTCTGGGTGAAAAATGTTCATGGAGCTCTTATGGGTTTTCATGGATGTTCTTCATTGTTCTTGATATGTTCTTGGCAAGAACAAAAAGTTTGGGAATTTTGATTCAAAAAGGTGTTTGGTTGTTTACTTGTTTTTGTTAGTGATGGATGGTTTGAATTTTCAAACTTCACCCATGCTTTTTCAACTATTCATACCATACCAATCACTTACAACTTTCAATCACCTTTCAAACCTTAAAATCAACTCACACTCACTCACACTCCACACCATGACCGGCCACTCCTATTAGTAGGGTACTTTTGGGGCTTTTATGCAATTACATAAAGTTTTGGTACTTTTGTGTATTTGCACTTTGACCCGAAAGTTTATGTTTTTACGTAAAGGCCCAAAATCACTAAAGGACAAATTGTTTTGCTCCTTTAATGAAGTTTTTGTATTTGTTGAAATTTTTGGGTTCTAGTTGTAATTACATGAAGTAGTGGACTTTTGTGTTTTTACAAAGTGACCTCAAAAGTTTGTGTTTTGCAATATAGCCCAATGGTTGAGGTTATTGTTTTTTGGCCCAAATTAGTAGAGAACAAAATAGTTTTGCATCTTTAAATGAGAATTGGATTTTCATTTCTTTTAGCTCTATTTAAATCAATTCTATGGATCAAAAACCAAATGAAAATGTTGCATTCAAGTTTAATTAGTTAAAGCGTTAATTAATTAAAGAAAGGGTGATTATGAACCCAAGCCTACGATAATTGAGCTATGTGAAAGGCCGTCTCAAATTTGTTTGAACCATGGGAATGTGTAGATTAATTTTGGTTGTAATTTGATATGATCAAATGTTGTAAAAGAGCATAAGCTCTTCTTTACTTTAAAGTAATTTGTTTTGATCAAATGTTGTAAAAGAGCATAAGCTCTTCTTTACTTTGAAGTACTCCTTTTTTCTTTATTTGATATGCATGAAATTGGAGTAGTTGGGTCCAACGCCCAATAAGAAAACACGCCTTAATATGATTAAATGCGTAACTAAAATCAATCTCCATCCCTAGACCGAGATCCAATAATAGGCTCGTGTTGGATCGAATCAAAGGTTCATAGTCATACTAAGGCCCTAAGGTAACTATATAGTCCATCTATGAATGCAAAGCTTATGTTAGTAGTACCATATACTCTTGCTTTTAAAACCGTTTTACAAGCTTAGTGGGAGTATCATATACTACTAAATTAATCACATGGACCAATAGTTGTAATAGGACCAAATTATTTTAATAAGATTAAAATGTATGCTTAAATGTGATGAGACCTAAAACCCTCAACCAAACCATTATTAAGTTGACAAGTGTGAGAGTGCTTTGAACACTCTTTCGTGGCCTTCCACCGTGGTAGGCTCCGATCGTTTGTGACTCGTACACCGACTTCACCCTATCATGGGGGAGTACAAAGTGCGTGCTTACGCTTAGGAGGAGTTCTATATGCATACATGATGTTGTGAAGGTAGGCAACGAGAATGATCAACATCATATCATTGTGAGGTTGTTCTTGAACCCCTACTCGAACTTGCATGGTGGGAATGACTTAACTAAGTGCAATGGAGCCAACATCATATCATTGTGAGGCTTCATTCTCTAGAGGCCAAATAAGATGGGTACTTACATTAGATGTAAATGAGTAAGCGTACTCTCTCATTATTATTGTTGCTAGCCAACATTATATCATTATGAGGTGGGCTTGGTAATAGTGAGCCTCCCATACCCTACTAAGAGTTTTCTCCAAAACTCTCAAATTCCGATGAGGGATATGGAATTTGCCGAAAATAGTGGGTGGTGCTATTTGATTTAAAGACCCAGATCAAATGGCTTAAAATCAATCAATTTATATTCGTTATGTATTTATTTACCGATATATTTGCAAACGCTATCCAAAACTTGACAAAGAAAAGTCAAAGGCTTTAGTTTCCGGACTTGGTACCACAATCTCATTGATTGTCTTGAATGGATTGTATATGTACCTAAATAGTCTCATCCTCACAATTTTCCTATTGATAATGTATCATTGGAAGAACATGTTAGATAAGTCTATCATAAAGAGGACAACACAAACAACCAATGCTTATTCCTTAGTTGTATGAACAAATGAACTTATGAAGTTTAGCACAAAGACATGAACACTTTTAGTGTTATAGTTCTTCACTTACAAATCGTTGTATGAAGAAATAAGAGTTGCCTTGAACAACTCTTGAAAGTTTGTAATTATGTTTAGAACATAATGGTTGGTTGACAAAAATAGTCCATCAACATGGACTTATGATGATGTTGAATCATTGAGTGTTGAAGTGTTAAACCACTTCACGAGACGGAAACTAGGCTAGGACTTCACCTTTGTGTCCCTATCCAAATGGTTCACTAAGTTTATTGTAAACTATATAGTGAACAATAACCGCACGCTCTCCAAATCGTTTTATGTGTATAACACAATTGAAATAAGTTTCAAGAGAGATAGTGGGAGTTTAGGGACCATGACTATTGTAGTCAAGGGAGAAGTCAAATAAAGAAGGCAAAATAACTCCAGGGGAACAAACTTTCTTTATGAAATGATGGACATTGGAAGGGGTATATGCAAGAAATGTCTTGCAAGAGTCAAGAACACACCTTTTGAAGGTGTTGTAAATTGTTCTTGAATAATTCAAAACAATTGGATCTTCTACTTGAATGCTTGATTTCGTATTCGTAACTATGTTTTACAATCGTTGTAAAAGTATCGCTAATAAGAAGTAGAAGATTATTGAGAGAAGAGAAAGTACTTCACATTCGGAACGTGAATAAGATATAGATTTTTGCGAAAGCAAATAGTACTTGCTTCCTCATATGAACTACCAAAGAAATTGGAAAAACAAAGATTGTCTTTACATCCCAATTAGAATAAGGAACTTAATTTCGTCACTATAAGAGATGGATGAATGTTTTGTTTGACAAAACATTATTCTTTATTAATGAATGATTGGATTATTGTAATCTAATTAATTGTCTCTATAGTAGAGATGATACGGTAGTGTTAAACTGTTTAGAATATAATGATGCTTAAAACCCAAAAGGTTGCAAGGTAGTGACTAATCCCAACTTAGTTGTGACAGCTCTAAAAACATAAATTACGAGTTGGTCATCGATGGATGCTTTGGATCGTTAGATCTGGATCCAATGCCTTCTTGTTAAAATTGTATAGAGGCGAAATGTTCGAATCTTTATTCTTTTGGAAAGAAGAAAGAATCATAAAGTTGTTGAGGTTAATTCACTTAGATGTTAGTGGCACTTGTCCACAACATAATACTACTCATGTTGTATAACATTCACCGAAGATCGCTCTCGGTTGGACTATCGTTTATTTTGAATAAACAAAAGTCTGATACTTTGCAAAAGGTTTCAAAGAATTCAAGAATGTAAGTTGATGAGTATGACATCTAAAGTATTTACCTTCTTAGATTTGATCCAAGGAAATGTAACACTTTAGAAGAGTCAAGGAAAGTAACATCATAAGATAATGGATTTCTCCATTAGGAGAAGAACGAACTCGAATAAGATTTAGTTCGTTGGATGTTATCAATTACCCATATATAGGATATATACTTCTAAGACAATATGATTGTCAATTAGAAGATCTTCCAAAATTTTCATGACTCCATAGGATGTAATTGGAAAGAAAGACAAGTCTTAATCATGTTAAGATTTGGGGTTGTGTGCTAATATGCAATATTTGTTTGAGAACAATCTTGTGGGATATCCTTAAATTAACCTTTGGATATCACTTCTATAAACCAACTGACAAATGTTGTTTGTTGGGTAGTTCATTATAATCATACACTAGGATTTACCTAAGCTAGGGCAAATGAACGAGAGATAGAACTCAAAGAATGGGTTCTTTGAGAGACAAGATGTTAATCAACAAATATAACAACCTAGTTCCTACACCACTAGCTCCAAGGTAGTCAAGAATGATCTATAAACCGCCTCAGTTGAATGGTTTGAACTTTATGATTATGTCATAAAGTTACACCTCTTAATTCGAAAGAAATAAGAATGAAAATCCTTATGACTACATTGAGTGTATATACGACATATACTCAAGGAAATGGTATAGCACCATTTGACCCGAAATAATGAAACCTAAAGGTAATTGGTAGCTTAAGGTGACTACAATCAAAGAGATTGGTTGACTTGGAAGACACCATCTTTGACGTAATCTTGGTTTCTATTAATTCGATGATTGCTAACTACAACTAAACAATGATTCAATGTTTGGACATAATATGGGTTTCCGAAGCCATTATCAAGATAGTCTTGATAACATATGTCTAAGACTTGGAATCACAAGACGTGTAAGTTGTAAAGATCCATCCATCATGAATCTTAGCAAGCTAGTGGGAGCTGTAAGTGTCTTATGAGAGAAAGATCAAATCATTTGATTTCTCATAAAGATGTAAATGAATCTTTTGTTTACTAGGTTTACAAAAGATTAGTGAGAGTTAATCGTATTCCTAAATTTGAACATATATATGATATATTAATTTTAGAAATGAAAGGAATTCTTCTTCGTTAAAAGTTATGACTATAAACGTTCTATAATGATAGAATGTATATAGGGACATAGTCTATATACATAGGATGCAAATCTATAATGATAGATTTTAAGATATAATTGGATGATCTCAATCCCTATTGATAGACGATAGATGTAGGAAGTTTCTCGAAATATAAACTTCAAATGAAACGACAATTCCAATTAGATTGGGAAATTGCTCTTCTAAAAGGGAATGTATCATTTTGACTCCCAAAGAAACATAATGCGTAAATAGAATCCTTTATGTACAAGCAGAAAGGTAATTTATGTATGTCATATTGTATGAAAAACATTGATATGAGTTGTACCAAGATCAGTACAAGTCTATATCAGTGCAAGCCCAGGATCAGAACCATGGCAATTGTCAAGTGAGTCTTTAAGTATTTAAGAAATATTAAATGATAGATTCCTCAAGAATGAGGAAGAATTAGAGTAACGCAATGGAAGCGTAAAAGTATTAGATTATGAATCTAATATCGTATCCATCATTGGATGTCTCTTCATTTTGAATGAAGAGATAATTGGATATCTCTTTATTATAACTAAAAAGATATTCGGGTGAAAACATTAAAAGTAATTACTTTAGTGTGTTCCATCATGAATGCAAAATATATCCCCATATAAAAGTTTACAACAATGTTGTTAGGATGGGAAACTTCATTTATGAACTCTCTATTTGGTTCCAACCAGAAAGTGTCACTAGTGTATTGACACTACGACACTAATGAGGCGATAGCTCAAGCCAAGGAATCAAGGTCTCATCAAGATCCGAACTCAAATGAGAGACTGAACCACATGATTGAGAATCATGTATAATGGTGACGTCATTGTCCTCAAGGTTGCTTCTATAGATAACATATAGATATCCATTGTCTAGGCCTACTACTCAGCCATTTTTGAAATGACTACAGAAAAGGTATCATCACTGATGACTAAGCTGATTGGCTCTAGTGCAAGTGGGAGATTGTTGGAAATGTGCCCTAAAACCAATCATATGATGATACTTTACGGACATTTCACATGTTAAACTAATCTAGTTTAATATAAAAGGCAAAGATTATTGTTTTAAGCTGTCTCATATAAATGTTATATGCTTAAACGATAAGTCCAAGGAATATGTAATAGGGAGAATGTGATCTAAAGAAGTTAGATTCATGAGACCATTCTCTTCCGTATACATATCCTAAATGTTCCTGATCATAGGATTGCCAATTGGGCATTGACAGTCCGTCAAGATCAGTACGTGCTATGTCTTCTCTTAGGGGGAGTGACTGGTCTCGAGTCATTGGTGTGACTGACACCAAGACAAGTACGTAGGTGCTTAATAGAGAATGAGTCCACTGAACGCGATCAACAAGGAGTTCTCATACTCATGTCACATGAGAACTCATGGTTGGGATAATGCAAAGTAGTCATTTGACATAAGGCATCATAGTTGTCTTGTGGTTAGGTCCTTGATCTTTGACTATGTCAAAGTCACTCCGTCAGAGAGTGTCCACGGCATAGTTGGGGTTAAGCCACTTAGCCATGGAGGCAAGTGAATGCGAAACAAGGGATCTCTAACCTTCAAATGTTGAGGGAGAATACTCTATGATATGATTAAGAATCTCTGGCCAAAGTATGAATGAGATTTAGGAAGTCGTTCCAAGTCACATTCAAGGTAATCATATAAGAAAGAGAATCACATTGGATAGTAGACATGAATAAACTATCAAACCAAACAATGTGGTCAAGAGTATTGTATTAGAGAAAGACCGTATTGCATTGTAATCCCAAACTGAATAGGTTCTCCAACCTCTTCTGATTAGCTTGGGTAGCCATAACATACTGCTAGGTGTCACTCATGGCTTATGGAAGTCCTAAAGATGTATAATCACTAAAGGGAGAATTGAAAGTAAGTTTCAATTCACAATCGATTAGTAAGAGTTCTAATCGCCCACTGCCTCGCTAAAAGGAACCTAATGGATCGCACACCGTGTAAGGTAATAATTGAATGATACAACGAAGATGAGTAAGGACAATTAAATAGTTTAATTGTTTATGGCAATGATTAATTAATATGTTAATTAATCAAACGAATATGTTCGTTTTAGACCTCGGGTTAGTTTTGGGCCTCAAGGCCCAATGGGCTTCGAATGTCAAGCCCATTAACTTAAGTTGTATGACAACTTAATGAATAAAGATTCAAGAAGGCCCAAACAGCCCAAAGTGGGTTTTGGACTTATTACAAGTTTGCCACTCCAATGAAGGTAGGTATAAATGTGACTTTATAGCCTTTTCTTCATTAGGGTTTTCTAAGGATGAAAAGTGAGAATAACTCTCTCATTTTCTCTTTAGGAGGCCGGCCTTCTTGGAGGGGATTAACTAGCAATCCTTCCTCCTCCAAGGTCACTCATCTTCTTCCTTCATCATCCTTGGTGTCGAAAATTAGAGGTCTCCTACCTTGGGTTTTTTGGAGAATCTTCTTCCATCCATATCCATGGAGCCAAGGAGCAAGGAGACAAAGGAAAGAAGACCCTCACATGGGTGATTAACCTTTTGCTAAGCAAAGAGGTGCTTCAAAGGTATAAAAGTTTCTCAACTCCTTTCTTTAAGATTTGAGTTGAGTCTTGGTTCACCATAACTACTAGGCTTTGAATTTCATGGGTAATGTTTTGTTTTGAGTGCATACAAGCATGATTATGCCTTTAATTGTTAATTTCATGTCATAGATGTTGCTCAAATAAACATGTTTTTCACAAATTTTCCTTCAGATAATCCTCTCATTCTTCCTTTGTAAAGCTGCGGCACAAAAGGGTTAAGTTGTGTAGAATGGGTGGTGATGGGTGGTAGAAGATGGATAGGTAGATATGTGGATGGAATGGATGTAGAGAATGTGTTCAGGGATCCCCTCAATTAAAGGGTGCGACATATGTATTTAAAGGGGGGAAGGCACGGTTTTGATGTGTTTTAGGGAAGGAAATAACTTAGCTATTTTGTCCTATAATTAAAAGTCAGAAATCAATGGAAAATAGGCAAGTAAGGTGCAGGAATTAAAGAGAATAGGAAAGGAAATTCAGCAGAGAGTGTAGGACAGATTCAGGAATGTGTTTTGAGGCACAAAATAGGTAAGAATCCTCTCCCCTTGTGCGTAAAGAATTGAAACAAAAGGGAATGTAATTTTGGGTCAGAAAATAGGTAAGAAAGAGGGATATGTGCGGAAAAATGGAGGATCAAAACAGGAATGTGGTTTTAAGAACATAAAATAGGAAAGGAGAAGATGTTTTGTGGGGCAAGGAATGATCAAATCATAGAGAGGTGCAGGATGGCCTTTTCGGGCATGTCTAAGGCTTTTAGAACAACCAATTAAGTGCCCTAACATATTTTGAAATCCTTTTGTGGCTGGAACATAGGTGAGGAAGGATTTGGAAACTTCCAAGCCAAGAATAGAAACTTTCAAGAATGGAAACCTCCAAGAATAGAAACTTCCAACTTTAGAAACTTTGGCTTCCAATTCTGAACTCTTCATTCTTCATTTGTCTTGAATCCAATTCTTCATATCTTCATTCAAACCTAAGCTCATTTGATCTTCAATTTTGTCTATCCACTTAGCTCCAAGCATGTGCAATCCATTTAGTGCCCAAAACTGCTCCAAAATGCACCAAAATGCACTTTCTTGCTCCTTTAGCCCTTTAGACCTACAAACACACGAAAATAGCTTAAAATACTAATATAACTAAGAACTAACAACCTAAATGCAAGGAAATAAGTTAACCAAGTCGCATAAATATGCTCCTATCATATTCAACGCTAAACAGGTCGATGTGGATTAGGAGATTGTAGTTTGATTCTTTAATCTGACTTTACGCTAAATTTTAAATTTAGTCTGGATTTTTGTTGCCCCTATGTCCGTCTGAGGAAGAGAAGAGGCAAGAATACTAGACTTTTGAGGAGAATGAAGGTGTAGTTATTTCATCACCGAGGTCTACAACATAGATGGGATGAGTGTATTTGAACTCCACCTTTTGCTAACTCATCAATTTCATATGTCAATTAACTTTGGCCTTACGCTTATTGAATTTTTCTAGGAAATTGTGGAATTGTTGAAGAAAGAGTTGGAAGATTTCAAAGCAAAAGTTTTGGAGGAGTTAACTAGACAAGATGAGAGTAACTTCAGAAAGGAGCTTCAAAAACAAAAAAAATACAGTCTGACCATACTTGGGAAATCGCATACTTACAATGGTTTGTAGCAAGAAATCACAGACTTATAAGGGCATCTGGTAAGAAATCATAGACCTACAACGTATGTACAGTTCATCCATACAATGTAACCTAAATCTTTTCTTGGAGGAATAATTTGGAACTAATTTTCAGCATGACCTTGAATAGCTATCCCAGGACAATGTTAGATGGGTTCCTTGTTATCGAAAATTTGCTTGTAAACTAATAAATTTTATTATTTTCTTGTTTTCTATTAGGCTTGTTTTATTAACACCATACATATTGTTGAATACATCCAACATACTTAATATACCCTACATTTGCCTTTTTAATTAAAATTTATCTTCCTCACACCTCACACTCTCGACATACACCCCACATTTTCTACATACGGCCCATACTCTTCACATCTTAGGTGCAAATACATATATTGTGTAGTTATTTTTATTTTTTACACCACAACTCTTCGCATCTTCAAATTTTTGCGAACAGATATGGCTAGGTTTATTACGTGTGTGATTCTCATCATTAACCATACTTTTTTAAATGTATATCGTTCATAACACAGTTATAGGTATGCCGATGTTGAAATCACAAAAACAATGAAAAATATGAATGTTGGAACTAAATTCGTGCACCGCTGTGTGTGGAGTAGATGCACAAGCTTGTTTAACCTACAAGACAGTAAACAACCTTAAGTAGCCAAAGATTAAGGGTGTCGGCTTAAGGCTCTTCGACGGTCAAGTTAGTAAGCAAATATATGAAACTCAAGTAGTAGGCAAGAGAATAAGTGTATGACAAATGCATTACTAGAGATTAATCCTATAACTGTGTATTAGGATTAATCTCTAGTAAAACAATTGTAACTCTTTAGGTAGCCTTTATGCCAATTACTCCCTCTTAATCATCATCTTTAATTCCATTTCCTTTGATATTTGAATAGGTGTCAGCTGGCTTGCTCTTGGCTGCATCAGTTTTGGCTGCTAGATTTATTGGATTTATTGCTTTCAATGCTTTCTTGTCAATTACAAACTGCTCAGCCTCTTGGAAACCTTTCAGTGTTAAAACGGTCATAACTTCTTCTAGAAAAATGATATTAGGAATCTGCGAAATGCTCCAGAAAATAGACATCCATAGCTTTCTAAGCATATAAAGCTTATTCTCTAATTCATTCTGAGCTATTCGCAACTTGCTTCCAAAGTCAGCTGATCTGCACAGGCAGTTTTGACGAATTTGTTACTTAAAATCCCACTTGTGCTATTTTTCTTTTCTTTGCTTGACAAATCCTACAAAACACAAAAACAAAGTAAATAGCTCAAAAATATAAGGAACTAACTAAGAAAAGACAAGTTTATTTGATCTAAAATATATATAAATATGAGCTTATCATAGATCTTTAGGCTAGGCTGTTCGGATTTAATGGTAAGATGATTCTGAAATATCTTCTATAAATATTTGCGGATATCTTCCTTGTCATCTTCACGCTTTCAAAATTTCCAAGTCTTAAACTTTAGCCAAGAAAACCTCAAAGCTTTATACTTTTTCTTTATCTAAAATTCTCTGATTTCTCAATCATTTCCTTCAATTTTTTAATTTCACGAACCATGTCTGCCACTTCTAGTGTTCTTCCTGCCCCAACTGCTAACTATGATTTTACCACGACCCTCGAATTGTTAGAGTTCATAGCAAGGAAGAGGAGGAAGCCTTCGTACACTATCGCCGATATCTTCTAAATGGGTGCAAAGTTTGGTGGGAGGACATGCATAATGTCCAAGCAGATTTGTTTGCACCTACAGATCCTAAGCGCCCGTGCACTATAATTCATCCTTGGTACTTCGATTTAAGTTAAAATTCCCTCTTTCTCCTATTCTGAAGGAAATGTTGATCTTCTAAAATATCACCCTTTGCAACTTTACGCCTGCATTTTTCCGCATTATCACTTGCTTCGAGCTTCTGAACAAGTGGCATGAAGCAGATGTTGGTCTTCAAGAGTTTCTTATGCTTTACACTTTGCGAAAAAGTGTTGTCCGTCACTACTTCTTCCAGTCTTGGTCGAGCATTAAGGGGCATGCGTACATCACTGACTTATCTCGTCACGACAAAGATTGGTATAAGGAAGTCCTGGTTGTGATGGTGATTTGGAAGGTAACATCTTTAGGGCCAGGGTCTAGAATGTTCATTCTGATAGCTTTCTATGCGACAATGACATAGGAGATATTGGGCAATGCTAACCCTAGTTGATGCTTTAACAGAGGCTTGACCTCCATGTTCCCACCTGTCTTGTCCAAAACTATGGGAAAAGTAGATTTGTTAGATCAGAACGTGAACTCGGGTACAAAGCCTTCAAGGTCATTCCTCTGACACATTGAAATTGGAAGTGGCTCATTGGCAACAAAAAAAAAATATTTATGAAGTATGGTCGAGACGCCATCGTGGATCATCCAACCACCTTATTCCAGATCTGGTATGGGTTGAGGCGAATGACGCCAAAAAAGGAAAGTGTTTTGAGTCACAGAGGCCCCAAATCTGAGAAGAAGATGAGGAAGAAACCTAAAGGCACCACGAAGAAGGGTGGCAAGTTCAAACCCTCTAAAAAGAAGTATACCGTGGATGGAAGTTTTACTACTCCCTAGGAGAAAATTGATGGGATGCTTGAAGCTTGGATTTCTACTCCATACGAGTTAAGACTACTTAAGGTGAAACACAACAGGCCATGGTTCTCTAATGATTAAGAAGGAAGAGAAAATGAACTTTCTTGAATGATGGTGAGGGCTTTATCGATACCCCCGAAAACCAAGTTTATCCGACAACGGAATAACAACAAGAATACAGAACAACAACAACAACCACCATAATGACCATAAAAACAACATCAACAATAACCACAACCACAGTAGGAGCAACATAATTTTGCCTAATTCCAAATCAGGTGTTGATCACTTGGTGAGGAATTGCTATCAAAGTCGATACGCGGTAAGTTCCTTTCATTTATTTGATAATTTTATGTTGATTTTCTTGGCTCCTTGTCTCGTTCTTACGAACATGTAAAAACATGTTAATGCTTAGACTGAGGCTACACTTCTGAAGATTATAAGTTGGGGGTAGATTATAAGAATAAGTTTGGAGGCAGGATCAAGTTGTAGCTATAACTTCAGAAGAAAAGCACAGAGTTAAAGAAGTTTCTAGCCGAGGATCGAGGAGCGAAGCACTTCTAGGACGTGAGCCAGACAACTTGATCGAACAATTGCGCCATAAGGAGAAAATGGTTGATGAGCTTGCTGCAAGGGCGACCAAGGTTGAGGTAGAGTTAACACTGGCATTAAAGGCCAAGGATAATGAAGAACGAATGTTTGTAGCAGAGCGAAGCACATGGGTCAGGCCATTCTTTAGTTTGCATTAGAATGACCTCGGCATGAGGCGAACTTGAGGGAATAATCTCACATTGAAGCTCTTCAGCGAGCTATGGATGAAAACGAGGTAGAATTAACCGATATCTGCACAACGTTTGAAGAGGAATCAGAGTTGAATTGTTTCGAGGGTAATAATCGGGGCTATGTTACCGGCAATGTTGGACATGACCACCGTGAAGTGTGAGACGCTCATCGGAAAATGGTGGAGATCCAAAAGGTTAATTTGCTATTTCCTTTCGCTTGTCGGATAAGGTCGCAGAGCCTGATGTATCTAAAGAAGCTGAATCAGGTATTGAATTAGTGGTGACACCATAAGAGACTGTTCTTGACAACTTTGAGGCTCCTCGAGAAGATCCATCTGTTCCAGACAAAGGTAAGGCCGTTGATGGTGCGACTAGATCTAAAATGTAGGTGTAGATTTTATCTTTGAATGTCTTGAGAAGACTCCTCTAACATTATCACTTTGAAGTTTTGGACTTGTAATTATGCAAAGTTTCAAAGCTATGTGTTATTCAGGATTTTAGGGTATCCGTTGTGCTGCAAAAAAGAAAAAAGAACGAACAAACAAACAAAAGTTGCAACACGATCAAATTTAAATTCTTATTTACAAAAGAATAATGATTTGATAAAGGGTGTGATTGATTAGATTCAAATAGGTTTGCTTACATATCTCCGAGAATGAGCCACAAATTGATGCTTTTATAGAGAGTCTGATTTAATATTCTCGAAGAAGGTTTTCGCATTCACTTTCAGGATTTTCTGTTACGTTGATTTCTTCACAGGCACTGTCATTGATTTTTTCTTAGAAAAGTTCATTGATCAGTCCATAGAGGAAATGTATGTTCCGAAACCATGACGAACAGAACACCCTATGTTCAAGATTTGGATTAGAAGATAGAGACCGCAATTTGGACCCACGCCGCCGCACCTCATGGCTTAACGTGACGGCATAAGATGACACGCCCCGATCCCGATATTCCCCGAATACCAGGATAGACACGTGATGGCCGACACCCGAAAGGTGACGAAAACCATTTATTGAATGCAAATGCTGAGAATTAGGAATAAATAAGACTTATAAATATAAAATAAAAAGTATGCATTTAAGGAACGTGTTCAGAGCACACATCTAATCTAGAACACTAAAAGAATTAATATAAAATTGAGTGAATAAAAGAATGGGTCCTACACCGAGAGGACTCGAAGATGCCGATGCGGAAGTGCCCTGACGCCGGGATTGTATGCATCGATTCTAAGTCCTGAAGGGGGCGCAAAACAAACATGAGTGGACCAATTTGATATACATATAGTAAAACAGTTATCAACGTACTAACCCCCAGGTTTTATGAAAACACAGATATATCGTGACAAACATAGGTTTTCCGAAACCTAGCATGTCGTGCACTGTCTCAAATCATAACTTGTACATATAATAATCTCTAGTGAATGTCCAATATAACTCTCCAGGCCCCGTGCCAGCTCCCCGTCCCTGAGCAAACAGTCAGAGGAAAATACACTACAGGCCCCTTGCCGGCTCCCCGTCCCTGGTCTTAAATGCCAGAGGAAACACCCTCCAGGCCCTATGCCAACACCAAACCGTCACCCGGGATGGACCAGAATCTATCCCTTCATCCCGTAGCAGAATCAGGACCACTAGGTAAGTACAAAACCATTGAACATACGTACATTTGAAAGGCATCTTCATAGTATAAAGTCATCCATCATCTATACTATAAAGAGGTGTTCGAAACGTATTCTAAATATCATATCGTCATCCATCAGATATTCTATAAGAATACGGGTTATAGGAAAAATAGTAATAATTCAAAATAACCTCAATAGGCACGATATCTCATAAAGCATTTCATAAAACATACTCATCAAATCATGCTTTTCATGTATGCATTTCTACTATAAAACATGCATTTTAGAAGGGGTCCACTCACAGATACTCCGCCGCTGAAGAGCCACGCAAACTAGCGAAGAAGGTAACGCCACAACAATTACCCCTAAGCACATAAAAGGGTACATTTAGTCAAACTCTACTCAAACGACTTAATTTGGGAAAACGGACTTCAGAAACGGGTCCAGAACGTCGAAATTAGCCTAGGAGAGGTCTCGGACGAAAACCCGAAAAATCAACCCGAAAGTCAAAGTCAACGGTCAACGTTGACCAGGTCAGTCAACGGGTCAGGGTCCGGGTCGGACCAGGTCAAACGGGTCTGGGCTTGGATCCGGGTTAGGCCTTAAGGATTTGGGTTTAGATTTAGGGCTTGAGGGTTTGGGCTTAAAGCCCCCAACAGAAACGGCCCAAAGGCCCTTATTTTAAAAACAACAATTAAATAAAACTTAAAAGGGTTTTGGGTTGGGCTCGGCAAGAAAGGCCCAAAGGCCTGGGTTTGGTCGCTGCTCGCCAGAATTAAAGGGAGAAGAAGGCCGGATTCGGCCGGAAAACTACACAACCTTTAAACGGCCATAACTTTGTCAATACTCGACGAAATCAAGTGATTTAAAAATGAAGGTTATAGTTCTCGAAGAGACGAAGAGAATGGTACCTTGCACGACCTCTAACTTGCCATGGTTTGGCCGGAAAACGCCTCGAAAGCCTAGGAGGTCGCCGGAAACTAGGTAAGATTCAAATGGATATAACTTCTTCAATACTCGATGAAATTGGGTGAAACAAAAAGGAAAGTTGTAGTACTCAGCGAGACGAAGAGATTGATACCTTGCACGCCGGCCAACTCGCTGTGGTTTGACCAAAAATTGCCTCGAAAGGGGCGGTGCTCGCCGAAAAATTTGGAAAAGCTACTCCGAGCCATTTTCTGCGATTCAAACGTATACACCACTTAAAACAAGCTTCGATCTAACCCTAAAACATAACCCAAAGGTTTCTAGAGGCTTACCAATGTCGGAATAACACGAAACTCGTTAGGGAAGACGATGAACAGTACCGGCCGAAAGAGAGGGAAGGGTTTTGGGTGTTCTTTCTTCGTTTCTGAGAACACAAGGGTGATGTTGATGATGTTGTTATGTGGTATGATGGTGATGCTGTCCTTGTTGATGGGGTGTGGGCACGGGTGTGTGAGAGTGAGAGGGTTTTGAGAGGAAGAAGAAGTGAGTGCAGAGAGAGAGATGCAGAGTTTTAGGGAGAGAGAGGGAAGAGATAACTAAGAGAAAAGGGAGAGAGACCGGGGGACACAAATCAGGGGTGGGCCCCCTGGGAACACCTATTAAGACCTCAAAAACCATTTTTAAAAGAATAAATATCCCCAAACTTAGTGAAAATACAAAATTACCCTTTTTATACCGTAAATCCCGAAACGGGTTGTTACACGAGGAGCTCCACCATCTCGAAACAGACGACCCTGGTGAGTCAGCTTTTGGAGCACATTAAGACGCAGTGCACTCCTGACAAGGTATCTCGAATTAGCGCGAAGGCAAATTATCATCATTTTTTCTAGCAGTGTCCTAGCAAGCAGCCACTCGACCAGCCACGAACTAAGCATTTTGGCAGTGTATACTCTTGTCTCGACCCTCGGAAAAACTTATTCTCTTGTTTTAGCGCACATATGAACATTCACTCCCGACTCGGTCTGCAAGCCAGTGTAAATGTACAATTGGGGCCACATTCCAATAAGCATTCTAGACATTCTAGGTGAAGTGTCTATTCGCAGCTTGGCCTGCAAAAAGTTCATTATACCAAACACAAGAGTAGGTAGCACGGGAGACAGAGAAAAACATAAGCACAGTTTGGCTTAAGTTCAACTGGCAGCCCACGCCAAGCACAACCATGAGTAGTTTGTTCACCAGCCATAGACGAACCATATGCACCGTAGCCGCAAAACAGACAAGTAAAACAGATTGAAGAGTAGCACAAACTTGTAGGTCACCACTTGGGGCAGAAGAGGCAGATTTAGAATAAAGTAGAAATGCTTTTAGCTGAACGACTACGCGATTTCTAGTGCATGAAGACCACTCACAAGGCACTTCAAATGGATATGGCCAACATAAGCAGGTCACCATTCACATATGAGATCGAGCAGATGGAGCCATTCACAAGCTCAACTTACCACATTTCACGTTTTTTAAGGGAGACGAAGATCCAGAGAGGCACCTGAAGCACTACCGCAACACAATGATCCTTTATAGGAACAACGATGCTCTTATGTGTAAGATTTTCACCACTACTCTACAGGGTGAGGCACAAGACTAGTTCCACACCTTGCCACTGCAGTTTATCAAGAGCTTTGACGAACTTTTCTCGTTTTTCACTAAGGAATATTTGTCCTATTACTCAATCAACAAGAAGTCTGACCACCTTTTCAACGTTAAGAAGGACCCGAATGAGATGCTTCACACTTATGTGTAGAGGCCTTGATCTTGGTGAACTCTTATGCTTTGGCAGAAAAGGGAGCGAGTGCCAGCCCCAAGCGGGTCTAAGGATCATAGTAGGCTAAACTCCGTCTGCGACTGCAATAGTGATATGAGCATATTTATGCGACTTTGTTAGCTTATTTCCTTGCATTTATTTAATTAGTTTCTACTTGTTAGAGTGTTTTAAGCTATTTTCGTGTGTTTGTAGGTTTAAATGGCAAAGTTGGCAAGAAAATGCATTTTAGAGCAGTTTTGGGCCAAGAATGGATAGGACAAGTATGGAGCAAGGTGGATGGATGAATTTAAAGTTCAAGAGAGGCTAGGAATGTGCAAAAGAGTTGAAAAAATTAATTCAAGACAAAGAAGATAAGGAATCAGCTAAAAAGAATGAGACATTATCCAAAACCTTATCCAAACTTATCTTATCCAAACTAACCTTATCTTATCTTATCCTATCTTAATATTATCCTACCTTAATTCCAGTTGCAAGGGGGACTCCTTTTCATATTAGGACACCTAAAACCTATTTTTAGAAGGCCTTTTCCTTCTAGAAACATGCCACAACACTCATTTCTAGAAGCCCTAAAAATCTAGCGCCTGGACCCCTTCTAGAAGCTCTAGAACCTGCAATTCCTTTCCCCATTGGGATCTGATGCACCTAATCTCTTTTCTCCTAGGATTGTGTAATCATTTTCCTTTTTTTATTTCTGAAACTTAGCCTAATCCTTAGGGATTGTGCCCTATCTCCCTATAAATATATGCATTCTGCCGCACCCATCTCTTACCACCCTCTACCATCAGATTACCACACCCATCCACCCCATCTCAAATCTATCTCTCACAACAACCACCATTCACTACATACACCTCATTGTGCCCCAGCTTTGCAAGGAAGGAGAAGAAGCCATTTGGAGCCGTGCTTGCTATTCAAGACGTTGGATTGTTGGAGCTTTTCCAGGTGTATTCTATCTTTGTTTTTAATGTTTAAATTTACTTGTCTTTGTTTAATTGCGAACATGAGGAACTAATTTCGTTTTATCTAGGGGCGAATTCAAAGCCATGAACATATATGTGACATGAGTTGATTACATCCAGTTATTGTTTCATAAATCGTGAATGCAATTTGCTTAACTGTTTGATTGAAAACTTATTCTTGTATGTTAATTAAGGATGGATAATTAGTTTGCATGCATGAATTTGATGCTAAAATATAAGGGAGTTTCACCTAATAGTTACAAACTTATATTTACAAGTAGTGGAGGTTGGTAGTCACGATCGCGTTAAGTAAATTCCTGGCAGGAGTGTCATGTTTTTCATAGTCAAGAATGCCTTGTCAATGCTTATGATTTTCACAATGCTTAATGATCTTTGATTGTTTTTCTATTATGCTTTTCATGTAGAGAACTATTAAAGAATAATTTGGTTGCCGATGCGTCTTCCATCCAATTCAATGAATTTAGGAAAATCTAAGAGTTAAAGAAGTGCTGTCACAGTTAACTTGGGGCATTGAGGTTCATGGTTTATTGAAATAATAATTGGAAATCGACTTGTGTTGCATATGTGTCATGTGTGGAAAAGGACCCTCTAGCTAGCCATTCACCCATTCACCCATTCAAATCACTCAATTTTGTGCATACTTAAGTTTACTTTACAATTTCGTTTGTTAAGTCTTAATTTCGTCAAAACTAACCCTCTGGTCATTTAATTGTGTTAGTTTAGTTTAAATTCGTCAAAACCTGTTTCCCTTAAGTCTTTGAGTCTTTTAAGTTTAATTTTCGTCCAAATCACTTGTTAGGTCTAGTTTAGAGTCATAGTAACTTAGTTTGTGTGTTTTAAATCAATTTAGCTTGTTTTGAGTTATCTAGAGTCTAGTTTTGCTGTTTTTGAGTCTAGTTTAGTGTTTAGAGTCTAAATTGTGTAGATTAGCATCCCTTTTAATCCCCAGCCTAGAACGATCCCTACTTTCATATACTACATCAATAGGGTTTAAGTTTGAGTGCAATTTAATATCACATCAAGTAGAACTCAAGAGTTGCCACCTCACTTGGATTTGGAGTATAAGCAGGGGCATGTTGTCTTTTTTGTTGTTGGTGTTGAACTTCTTCGTATTGTTGTTGTCTATAATGTTGCTTTACTGTCAAGTGGACTTTGCCCTCAAGGACGCGAGGAAGCATTCGCCCTCGCTAAAAAAAAAAAAATCTATTTCTTCTTCCTCCCCGATCACTGGGAGTGCCAGAGTTTGTTGTTACTCTGCCTCAAGCAGCCTTAACCTAAACGGAGTAGAAGCTCGAGCGTTGAACAATTCATTAATTTTCTATAGGGGATGGCAACACTCCCATCTTCAGCATACTTCTTCTTGGATAACATGTTCTGATCAGCCTTATTCATGACAACATCAGATTGCTTCATCTTCTTTTTCTCTGATTTGGGGGCCTCTAGAACTCTAATTAAGCTAACTCCATTTTTGGCGTCTTTTGCATTAATTGAGAATGACTTCAGAATATGATGATGACTTCATAATAGGATGATCGGAACAGCAGTCTATAACGGCGTCTCAGCCATGCTTCTTAAGCCTATTTGAAGCAATAATCCACTTCCATTAAGGATACGCCAAATGAATGATATTGAAGGCCTTGTTGATCAGTTCAGGCTAGCACATTACGATAATCTCCACATCGTTATAACACTGAAGGTCGACAGATGGACTGTTCTGGACCTGAGCTCCGAAAATATTGACTTCCCAGTTGTCGTCAACCACCACGACATCCTTGTACCAATCCTTGTCATGTTGGGAGAGATCTGTATGATGGCCACGTGAGACTTGGTTGCAATTTGAAGAAGTAGTGAAGATCAGAACTTTTCTGCATAGGTACAACATGCAAAACTCCTGAATTCGAGATCTTTTGTGTACTATTCATTCAACATTTCGAAGCAGATGATAATGAAAAAAGAAGCAGGAGTAAGGTTGTAGAAGGCAACATTGTAACATATTAAAATTTCCTTCAAGATGACAGAAAGAGAAAATTTTAGTCTCAAGTATAAGTACCAGGGATGAATCTGTACATGGGCATTGTGGATCATAAGGTGCAAGCAAATCAGTCAGCATGTTGTGGCCGACCTACCACCATACTTGACAACCGTTTAATAGATTTCGGTGATGCCGAACGAAGGCATCTCCTTCCTCTTTGCTGCAAATCCTACCCACTTGAGGGCCATAGTGAATCATATTTGGCAACAAGGGCAAGAAGAACACTTGAACAAGACATCTTTTCGATTCAAAGTGGGTTTTTTTTTAAAGGAATTGGGAAGTGAAAGTTTCAAATGAAAGAAGACAAGAGTTTTGGGAAAATTTCTTGGCTAAAAGTTTAAGACTTGGATACTTTGAAGTGTAAAGAAGATAAAGAACAAAGACGAAGATATTTATAGAAGATATTTCATAATCATCTTACTGTTGAAACTGGATTGTCTCACCTCGAGATCAACAAATTCGACAAAATTAATTGTAAAAATAAAATACAGTCCCTCGTTCTCCATGCACACACAAGTAAGACATTCTCATCATTGCAAAATTTATGGCACAACTCTCAAGACAACACGCTTAAATCTAGAACGTCTTAGCTATTTTGCAGCGGTTATGATGCTAAGTTGCCACATGTCAGAAAAATTCAAATCGGTAAAGTATTTTGATTTACTCATAAATGCTTGGTATAAATATCCAACCTCAAAGATAACAACCCTTTCAGATACATAGTTAGAAGCAACTGTAGGACCATGATTTTCTAAGGCTGGAGTAAGATGGATTTGAATATGAATACCTCAAAAGTCTGGTCATAGACTCAACAACTTCTATCTCAAAGCTGCACAAACGGATCAATGATGCCAATCCCTTGACTTCCAAGGCAGTGGGCGAAATCCGTCGACTTTGCTAAGATAGACCATGCTTGTTCTGCAAGATACGGAAACCTGATCCGGTATGAAATTAGCCACGTTTAGAGATTCATAAAATTTAGGCAATTGGCGTATACCGCAAGTAATCACACTCCTAAGAGGGTGAAATATCTACTCTCAGATATCCTCTGGGGTTCTTTCGGTTTAATACAAATTCTATATCTTAAAAAGACTCTTTCTCAACTGGTATAAATACACCATTTTAGGGTTCATCGATGGTAACACAATTATCATATACTTGTGTATCTCTACGCCTCGTGGCGGTGTAAAAGTATCTCCACGCCTCGTGGCGGTGCAAGAATTTGGTTCTAACACTACCTTCATTTACTCTTATCTATCGAGGGCCAGGTCAATGCCGGTTTAAGCATTAGCTCAATAAGACTTGAGAGCTAGAGTGATGGTGGTTTTGAAGTGACGCATATTCATTGAGGTCCCATATTTTTACTTTTATCTGTTGATAGACAAGTCAGTGTTCCTCCCTCCGTTTTATCTAGTTGGTCCCACGAATTCATCTGATGACGGTTATGAAGTGATGCACAATCTGCCACATTTACCATCGAAACTTGCCACATTTACTCTTGTATCTTGAAAATCAAGTCATTGTTGACTCCATGCTGCCCGCTTGCCACATTTTACGGACTAGAAATCGTTTTTTACCAACCTACTTACATAATTGAAATGTATTCTTTCCTTGTGAGCCTAATACCATATTCTGACATTCTTTCTTTGTGCGAGTTCTTGCTCTTTAGTCCACCACCGCACTTGAAGAGTCCTACTTTTAGGTCTTGTTGCCATGTAGTTGTTTGGCTCAGAAAGGAACACAATATCAACAAATTAAACAACTTTTTCTTGGTCATCTCATACCTTGACTTTTTAGGTATGAGAATGTATGAAATACTCAAAATCAATATGGATTCATTAATGTTTTTTCATTCGTTACATGTTAGTAAACACATAAATGAGAGTTATATTTACTCCTTATAAATTCAGACCTTGTAAGTAAATGCACTTATAAAGTATTTAAAATTTAATTAGGTTTTTTGGATATTTAAAAATTTCAAGAAAAAAATTGATTTTTATAGAGTATTTTTAGCTTATCACGTGTCTTCTATTTATTTATAGGCATTAAATTGTATAAGTAACACAAAACCAACAATAAAAAATAAACATAAATGTGTAAGTAGCTAATTAGGAAAAAAAAATCATTTCTAATTCGAAAATTGGGATATACTCTTCTTGAAATGGCAAAAAGAAAGTAAAAACCGTCACAGTGACCGTGACCCACGTGGTCACCGCACGGTGATTGGTGAAAGGGCAGCAAACTCACCGTTTCACAGAATGTGCGCAATGACAATGCTGACCATCGTCCTTCCACTATAGCCAATACGACACAACATTCCTGAACGACAGGCAGAAAGGACACAACAGTCAATCAAGAATTTAAGCAGTGGCAGGACCGTAAAAACAGTACGGGAAACAGCCCGCGGGACAAACGAGGGATGACATAACTACTCAGACCGCACTAAAAGCGTGCGTTTCGGTTGATGGAGCACTTAGGGCTGGGATCGAGATCAATCCGCAACGTCGATTTGGGAGGGTCCCGCAGGATTTGGCACGGTCAATGAGTGTAACCGCAGGAACCGCAGGGATGGCACCGCAGAGAGTGAGATGGTACAGCATTGGAGTGGATGAGGGTTATATATAATTGGTTAGTAGTTGTAGGTGGAAAAGGAGTGAGAAAGTAGGAGAGAGAGAGAGAGTTCCTCCCTCGGTCAGTCTCATCAGTCGCCTCTCTCAGCCGTTTTAGGGTTTCTCAGGTGAGCCGCAATGGCCATTTCCGGCCTTATTTTTTCAGAGAGCTCATTTTCTTCTGGCTTTTCAAAAAAATCGAAATTTGATTTCTGGGTCTGTCTCTCTGGGAGTGGGTGGTTGTGGGGGTGTGAGTTCTCGAGTTTTGCTTCAGGGTCATTTTGGGTATTTCACGCTTCTGAGCTTCAGCCTCTTCTCTGGGTTCCCCCATGGCTGCAATTGAAATTTCTCTCTCTGGGGTTTTAGGAAAAAAGTTCAAGATTTATGTTGTTTTTTTTGGAAGAAGAAGAAAAAAAGGGTTTTTGTTTTTTAAAAAATTTGTGCAGCTTTTTCTCTTCATTCAGTATTTTTGAACAATGCACGTAGAGTTTTGGGCTCTGCTGATTTCGCATGTTTTTAAATTTTTTTAGTAATTTGTTTTTGTTTTCTTCAGTATTTTGAAGTCGGGAGCTTTTTGTGTGTTCTGGACTGAATTTTTTTTTGAGGCCGATCTTTGCATAATAATGGTGTGTTTGACTTGCAGGGTTGAAGAGTACTCAGTGCTGGGTGTTTCTTGTGCGGTTAGGTAAAATATACAGTAAATGTTTCGTTTTTCCGCTTGCACGTCTGTTTCTTTCTGTAATCTAAATGTGCTACAAGTTAACTCACTTCGACCACTCTGCATGTTGGTTTTTCTTTTCGATTTGAGAATTTTTGGGTTAGATGTGTGTGTTTTGCTTATGTTATATATATATATATATTTGTATAGCATTGTATGGGTTTGAGATTCATCGACTTGTATCATCTGACGCTAGTTATACTGAGTTTGTTCATTTTTGTTGACAAACCCTTCAAAATCACAGTTATTTTTAGCCTTTTGCTTGTTTCCCTATTTGTAATTTTTTTTGTTTCTCTTGCTTAAGAAAACGGTATCTCTTTTTGTATAAAAGTCTTCGGGAGATGCTCTCCGACCGTTTTTGATGTGGGGCGTTGATTTTTGTTTTCTGCACCATTTAAATTATTGCGAAAGCCTTGCATGCGTTTTCAAATGTCCCAAAGTTCAGTGTCACATGATTTTGCTCAATACTTCAGTGTCACATGATTTTGCTCAATACTTCAGTGTCCTGTCCCTTCACAACCATGGAGACTTCAGGCAAACTGCCTGTATTTTGTGTTAGGGTGTGCATTGCAAAATAGTCAATTTTGCAACACAACTTCTGCCTTTTAAGTCTATTTATTATTGTCAAAAGGTCTGGAAACAGAAACGATGATTTGATGTTAGAGCCTTCAGATTTAAGTTCTCATATATGGCTTTCCAGAGTTTTAAGTTCTCATATATGATCTCCTTATACCTTTTTGTTCAATGAATCAAATTCCTTAGTTTGGTTCTTTGTTCTGTTTGGCTTACTTTAGTTTTTGGGTCCTTCTCACATGTTTTCAAATCTTTCAAGTGGTTTTGATACTAGCGGAGGCTTTTTTGTTTGCATAATTTCAGAGTATGGTGAACTTCTGGTGCCTTTATGATGAGTTTTAATCTGTTATGGGTGTTATAGCTTTTACTCCTAAGTGAGTGTTCAGTGGTACACTGCAGTTGTTCTATCTCTAAATTTATTAAGCAGTAACATTGGCTATCTTATCTTAACTTATCTGGCCATTCTAATTTTGGTTTCGTATTATTTTGTGCCTTAACTGCTAGGAAGATTCATGGGCAGTTGTTAGAGCGAGCACACCATTGTTTTATTCACTTGATTTTGGTTATTGTTCCACCTCACAGGAAGCTTAGTACTATATATTCCGGTTGCAGTCTAAGTGCATTATTAGGAAATCTAGTACCGTTTAGGAGTTCAATTTCTGCCTTAAATGAAAAGATTTCCTATGTTGCATCTCATTTGCATACTTATGTTATGTTTTAGGATATGGATTCATTTGAGCCAGATGGAAATGGAGTAAATGGAGCAAATGGTGTGAATGGAGAAAATGGTGTGAATGGAACAAATGGGATGAATGGAGCAAATGGGGCAGAAGATGCATTGCCACCCCCACCCCCGGTTATTCCACCAGATGTTGTTCCTTTGCGTGCGGAAGCAGATAAAATTCCCGAACCTGTTAAGAAGAAACCTGCTCGGGCCCCTATTGCTAGGCGTGGCCAAGGAACCAAGGGAACAAAAATACCTTTGGTCACAAATCACTTCAAAGTGAACGTTACTAATATTGAGGGTTACTTCTTCCATTATAGTGTATGATCCATATGCTTTCTATATACTTACAGTACTTCCATTTTCTTTTATCCTAAGTGTTACACTTGTTCTCATTTTTGTACTGTATGCATAGGTTTCTGTTGCTTATGAAGATGGCCGTCCCCTTGATGGAAAGGGTGCTGGAAGAAGAATAATTGAAAGGGTGCATGAGACGTATCAGTCTGAGTTAGGTGGAAAGGACTTTGCCTATGATGGAGAGAAGAGCCTGTTTACTGTGGGTTCCCTACCACGCAACAAACTTGAATTTGCCGTAGTTTTGGAGGATGTGCCATCAAGCAGGTACCCTAGGAAGGGCTATGGTTTTCTTTCCAATGTGTTAGATCTCCTTTATACTTTCTTATTGTTGGACTGGTTTCTATATAGGAACAATGGAACCAGTGAACCTGATGGTCCTGGGAGTCCAAATGAGAGTGACCGAAAGAGATTACGGCGTCCAAATCGCTCCAAAACATTCAATGTGGAGATTAGCTATGCTGCAAAAATTCCCATGAAAGCAATTGGAGATGCTCTGCGTGGGCAAGAATCAGAGAATTCTCAAGAAGCTTTGAGAGTTCTGGATATCATACTAAGACAACATGCATCGAAGCAGTGAGTGAAGTTTTTTTCTGACTAGTTTTCTCCCATCTATCTCCTTCCTGCACATAGTTGTGTTTAATTTAGTTTTTGTCTGGATTGGATTTTATCTAATGAAAATCTGGATTACAACAGAGGATGCCTCCTAGTTCGCCAGTCATTCTTCCATAACGATCCAAAAAATTTTGCGGATGTTGGAGGTGGTGTTCTTGGATGTAGAGGATTCCATTCAAGTTTTAGGACCACCCAGGGTGGCTTGTCTTTGAATATTGGTAACTATATCACTTATTGCTCTGATATAGTTGTAAAAAAATTACTGTATAGACCTATTCTGATGTGTCCATGTTCAGATGTATCGACTACCATGATTATACAGCCAGGGCCAGTGGTGGACTTTCTAATTGCCAACCAAAATGTTAGAGATCCGTTCCAACTTGACTGGACGAAGGTAACAAACACTTGTTATTATTTATTCTGGCCTGTTAGTATGTTCATTTACCCTCTGATAATCTGTGTTTGTTTCAATGTACAGGCTAAAAGAACACTCAAGAATTTGAGGGTCAAAACAAGTCCATCAAATCTAGAGTACAAGATATCTGGATTGAGCGAGAAACCATGCCGAGAACAAACGTATATATATTGTTCAAAGAAATTACTTTTAACTTTTCTACTTTTACTTGTTAGCGTCGTGGTGCTTTAACTACCCTCACTGGGGCCAGTATTGTTTTTGTGTTCTTGTTCTTCACATCCTCAATTTATTGTTCCGGTATGATCCAGTTTTACATTGAGAAACAAACAAGCGAAGGAAGGTGAAGATGCAGAAATAGAAGTCACTGTTTATGATTATTTTGTTAATCATCGTAATATACAACTGCGTTACTCTGCTGATCTACCGTGCCTTAATGTTGGGAAGCCAAAACGTCCTACCTATATCCCCCTTGAGGTAACAGGCTGAGTTTATTGTTCTTTATATTTGTTGTTACAAATATGATTATTTACTTTTATCCGTGATCTGAATGGTTTTATTGACTCTCTTTTCTTTACAGCTTTGTTCTTTGGTGTCCTTACAACGTTACACCAAAGCTCTTTCCACCCTTCAAAGAGCTTCACTGGTGGAAAAATCAAGGCAAAAGCCACAAGAGAGGATGAGTGTTTTGTCTAATGTAGGTGTCTTCATTAACATTTGCCTCATTGTATATGCATCCGTGACTCCAAATCTCACGAGTACTATTTCAGGCTCTGAAAATCAACAATTATGATGCTGAACCAATGCTACGCTCATGCGGTGTTTCAATTGGTGGTAACTTTACTCAAGTGGAAGGCCGCGTTCTTCCAGCCCCAAAGGTATTTTCCATATTTACCTATATGGCGTAGCCTATACTGTTGTGCTTCTACTGATTGCTTGGGTTTCCTTGACAGCTTAAAGTGGGTAATGGAGATGATTTCTTCCCTCGAAATGGGCGCTGGAATTTCAACAACAAGGTCTTAACCCTCCTCTTCTCTCCTTTACTTTTTACCTTATATCAGTATTCTGATTCAAAGGTTCATTTATATTGTTGAAATGCAGACACTTGTGAAGCCAACTAAGATAGAAAAGTGGGCTGTTGTCAACTTCTCCGCACGCTGTGATCTAAAAGCCCTTGTCCGCGATCTGATCAAATGTGGTGATATGAAAGGAATTGTAAGTTTTGTAATTACACATTTACTACAGTATGTATTCAGATAACTTCAGTATTATTCTTTTGTTTTAACTTTCCATTCTTCCCCTTATGGCAGAAAATTGAGGCTCCATTTGATGTGTTTGAAGAGAATCCCCAGTCTAGGCGTGCCCCACCTTTGGTTAGAGTTGAGAGGATGTTTGAGGATATACAGTCCAAACTTCCTGGACAACCACAGTTTCTTCTCTGTTTGCTGCCGGAGAGGAAAAATTCTGCTTTATATGGTTAGAGTCATTTTATCTATACTATAATTGACGTGTTAAATCAATTATAATTCTTAATGATTTCTATTGAATCACTAGGTCCATGGAAGCGGAAGAATCTTGCTGAGTATGGTATTGTGACACAGTGCATTGCTCCCACGAGGGTCAATGATCAATACCTTACAAATGTCCTGTTAAAAATCAATGCAAAGGTGAGGTTTTTAATTTCTAACTTTTATTGATATCAAAATGAGTGCATTTTCTGTTGGCTGTGATCTCATACTTTGTTTGCCCTCATAAATCCTTGCAGCTTGGTGGTTTAAATTCATTGTTGGCAGTTGAATATTCTCCTTCTATCCCTGTGGTTTCCAAGGCTCCCACTATCATCCTTGGGATGGATGTGTCCCATGGTTCACCTGGGCAGTCTGATGTACCTTCAATTGCTGCGGTAAACTGCTTTCTATGTTTTATATTTTGGATTAAATGTTGTTATTAAAGCTAGTTCAGTTGAACTCTGCACATGTTGTATGATCTTTCATGTTGTATAACTTGTATTCAATGGGGGAATTATAGGTGGTCAGCTCCAGGCAGTGGCCCCTGATTTCTCGCTACAGGGCATCTGTTCGAACACAATCCCCCAAGGTGGAGATGATAGACTCGCTGTACAAGCGAGTATCTGATTCAGAGGATGATGGCATTATGAGGTAGGATATGTATCTTGAAGTTATTTGTTCACTGCATATTTCTTCAATTATATATTGAAGATTTTCGAAGTTTCATTTTCTTTCGAATGTTCAGGTCAGTTTATGTTTCACATTTTGGTTTCTTAAATCCTTTCCAAACCACTCAAATGTTAAGTTTCTTCTTAATTTCAGAGAGCTGCTTCTGGACTTCTATACAAGTTCAGGCAAACAGAAGCCGGACCAGATTATCATATTCAGGTATCTCTAAATTAGAAACCCTAGAATCAAATGAATTGTAGTATTTTCTACAATTGTTCTTAAAACTATGCGGTTGTAAGAATTGAAACACTCAGTATCTTATTTGTAGTAGTTTGTTTTTCTAAAACCCATTCAGTGGCCACTCAAATGTATGGGTCAATTACTAATTTTTCTGTACATCTTTAATGACCAAGTTTAATGAGTAATTTTTCAATTCCGTCGTTTTTAAAGGTTATTAGATTCCACATTGCATTTTTATTCTGACACAATGAATTTCCCAGTACTTCTTTGTGTGTACATGCCAAATATACAAGGATTTGAATGGTTCAATCCATAGCCTACCACAGTGGTCTGAAGCAGGCATATTTTATCCTGCAGTGCTGATATTCCCAATGAAAATATTATGCGTTTCCAGTGCATATCACTGGTTTTACTTGAATGCTTTTTGCTATTTTAAACTCTCTTAGACTTACGTTACTCAATTTACTTGAATTGTCTATTAGAAATATGATGGGCTTATTAATAGCATGAGTAGATACTGAGTACTTATATTTTATCCTTTTCTTTGGGCTCCGTGTAGTTTACTTCTGTTTGAGCATTTCATAGTTGATTAATCTCTTTTACTTGTGCTTCTGATACCTTCATGTTGACTAGTTATGTATTGAATACAGGGATGGAGTCAGCGAGTCTCAATTCAACCAAGTTTTAAACATTGAACTGGATCAAATCATAGAGGTTTTGCGAGCTGACTATTACCTATCAAATTTGTCCTCTCAACTATGAAAATGATAAATTGTCCTTTTTCTTTTTCTCAGGCATGCAAGTTCCTGGATGAGACTTGGTCCCCTAAATTTGTGGTGATTATAGCTCAGAAAAACCACCACACAAAGTTCTTTCAGCCTCAGTCCCCAGATAACGTTCCTCCTGGTACACTAATGCAGTTGAACAAATTCAACCATTCACACAATTCAGCCCTTTCACAAACATAATTCAACTTACGTACAATTTGTTGTTTTTGCAGGAACAATTATAGATAACAGAATTTGTCACCCAAGGAACAATGACTTCTATCTCTGTGCCCAAGCGGGAATGATTGTGAGTATCAATATTATGCTTTGCCGCTGTAGTATCTTGTTTGTAACTCAATCCTTTCTAGATTGTGATACTTTGCATTAGTGTACCGTGGTCTAAGCTTCAAAAACTATGCCTTCAATTTTCAGTACTTGAGCTTTTCAACATTTTAATAATCCACATGTTTTACATTGTTCCCCGTAATTTTAACCCAAATGTTACCAAGTGGATCTCTGGGGGCACAAACGATTCTTCAGGGACCCTGTGAATCATTCCTGTGCAACATCTGATTTGTTTTCTCTGTAATAGTTTACACTTATATTTGACTGGTTTACTCTTGATTTTCTAAGGGGACCACGAGGCCTACTCACTATCATGTTCTGTTAGACGACGTTGGTTTTTCAGCTGATGATCTGCAGGAACTAGTGCATTCTCTTTCATACGTGTAAGTGGATATCTACGCACAACATTGCTTATGCTTAGCCATTAGTTATAACTAGTGTCCTTAAAAATATTTTTTTTTTCTCAATTGCAGGTACCAGAGAAGTACCACCGCCATTTCCGTTGGTAAATTTCTTTGTTCCATTCTTGCTGGCTCCTCTAGTATGATTCTTTGATTTTGTTAAATTTCTAATAGTGAATCCTAATCCCTTGGTTTAATATTTATCCTTTCAGTTGCCCCCATTTGCTATGCACATTTAGCTGCCACTCAGATGTCACAGTTCATGAAATTTGAAGACACGTCTGAGACATCTTCAAGCCATGGCGGGCTGACCTCCGCTGGAGCTGTTCCTGTCCCTCAGCTGCCCAGGTTGAAGGAGAATGTGTCCAATTCCATGTTTTTCTGCTGAGGTCTCCGTGAGCCCTGAGCTAATGATTATCTACGGAAGAACAGCAGTTTGTGTATATACTAGTTTTCGTTGTAGCCTCCCACCATAATAGGAGGTTTGAACTACCGTTGTTGGTAAGCTTGCCTTAGTTTAGTTTCGTAGTACCCTGCGTTTGACAGCCGTTTTGTATATGATCCGAAGTACGTTGCGTGTGCAGCCTAACTTATGGGACCTTGGATGTTGACTCCCTGTGTAGGCTTAACTTATGGGATTATGTGATGGTTTCTGTTGCCTTTTATGTATGTGGAGACTGGTTTGATGAGCGGTCTTTTGGAAACCCCACTTCCGTTCGGGGGCATGGTATTCTTCTCCGAGCTGTTTTCGGCATGCTGAGAACAGGCGGTGGATATGAAAGGCCCCGGGGGGATGCTGGATGATATTCACTGTCCTTTAAGCGTTGTTCGTGACATGGTCGCTCGTTACTAATTTACTGTTGATATCCAACAACCCGCACACGGTTATTATGACCGGGGTGCGCCGTTGTGCGTGAGACATGCATGTTGTGCTGCGTTTTAAGCAGCACCCTCAAATGGTCTAGGACATTAAAGTCCGGACCGAGAGCTTGGAAAGTAAAAAATGAAGGAGGGTAAGGGCTTGAAAAGTAGAGTTTGGTGGTTGATGGTTGTGATATGATAACACTGAAGGTTGCCGAATGCTGGCAGCCTGTGCTCCATAGGATAGGAGGGGAAAGGAACACTTGGGCTCCCCTTATTAACTTCACGCAATCGTTCAGTCAAGAACGCTTCTACGTTGGTGATTGGCTCTGTAAGTGTCGCTCGTATCATCAAGACTAAACGATATCAGATCAACTCCGCATCCAATTTAACTAATTTGCTAACCTAACCTAATAGCCTCAACCTCCCTTCTATTTGTCCACTTTTTGTAGATTTTGGGTTTGACAAGCGTATATACAATGTTCTGGAGGTGAACAGCACAAGCTATGAGAATTGCGTCGACAAAGATTTCATGTATAACATTACGAGAAGCGGCCGGGACGTGTTCAATTTGACAGAGGCAAAGACATATTTCTTCCTCAGTGGTCGAGGTTACTGTTTTGAGGGTATGAAAGTTGCAATCCATGTTCAAGAAATCCCACCTGAACCACTTCTTCCCAACTCTGCAAATGGCAAAGACACATTACCCTGCTTGCATTGCTTGCCATTGCGGCTTCGGCATGGACATTTCCCTACTAGACTTCTACTCAAACGGAATTCAGATCACCAATTTACCATAACAATTCTGCAATTCATAACTATCTCAAATCCGTTTACTTACACGACTTGTGGAAGTGAAGCCAAAAAAATAAAAAAGCAAACACCCAATGAATACAACTTCACAGTTTCTTCATCATGTTCAAACGTAGCTAATTACTTTTGCAGGGAATTAATAGGATTAATCGCTAGTTTTATCAAGACTAACTACTACATTGTAGTGCTAGGAACCTAACCCTAGCTTCATTTTGTCACATTTAATTTCTTTCGTTTGATAATAAAACCCAAATTTATTTTTCACTTGATTCGAAGGCTGACGAGATCCGACCATTGGACCATTGAGTCATTCAGGCGTATGTTGATAAGATTGTGTTTGACTCATAAGAACATCTCCATTGAGAGATGCAAAATGTCTTAAAATGAGCTTTTTTTTTTCTTGGCCAAAAGTTCTCCAACGGTAGAATGCAAATTATCCATCTTCTCTTGAAGATATAAATAAAAAAAGTACGTGTAAACCAAATTTGCATCATATTGACAAAAAATCATTAATTTAATAGATTAGACATTTAAAGAAACAAAAGTTGTAAATTGATACAATTTTAAAATCTTAGGGTGCAATGTGATAAAATTAGAACTTCATAGCCCATTATGAAAACTACCTCAAATCGAAGGGTGTAAAATGTAGTTAGCCCCAATTTTAATTGAGGCAGTGATCTATTGTGTTAACTAATTTATTCATTGATAAACTTTTTTGACTGATACAAATATTTTAGGAGAAACCTTACTTATTGGGTTTAATTACAACTAGACTCTTTGAAACTCAGCTTGAGTCTCACTTAACTTCATTGTTAGAACCAAATTCGTGCACTGCTGTGGACAGATGAGCTAAGAAAATCCGACTATCTATAAAAGAGCAAACAACCACAATTAACTTTGAGTATCGGTAGGGTTCTAGCCAAGACTATTCAATTGCCAAGTTAGTAAGCAGTATTGAGACTCAAGAAATGGGTAAGAGAATAAGCAAAAGAGTATGCATGAGTGGATTGTGTTACTAGAGATGAAACTCAAGATACAAGTCAGGAGAGAGACCTTATAGGATATATAATCCGTATTAATCTGAGAGAATACAAGAGGATATCTAGGATTAGGTATTGTGTCCTCTTAGGAGTGTGACTACTTGCGGCACACACCAATCCCTAGATTGTAGGAATCTCCAAGAATATAGAAAACCTGCATGATCCCCAATCGAATCAGGTTTCCCTGTCTTACAAAACAAGAATGGTCAATATCAACAAAGTCGGCAAACTTTGCCTACCTTTCCGGAGCACAATAGGATGTGGTGGCATCTGATAGGAGCATATTTATGCTACTTTGTTATCTTATTTCTCTATGTTTTACTTAGTTAATTCCCATTCATTTTAGCTTTTATGGTATTTTCGTTTTATTTCATGTCCATGGGCCAAAATTCTCCAATGAAGGTTGAGTGTGCAGAAAAGAGCTGTTTTGTTCTTGATTGGATGACAAGTGTAGACAACACTTTGGATAGCCATTTTGGAGTCTAAATGCTGTTAAATATCTGTAGAAAGCTGGAGGATGAAAGGATGAGAGTGATTGATACAGGTGGAAGTTGTCATATGCAAAGTTGTTACATGCTGGAATTATGAGTTCTTGTTCGTTAGTCAACTTCCAGGCATTAAACCGCCAATGTAGACAGCTCAGATCAAGATGAAGTCTTCATAAAAGTTATTCCAAAATGTGTCTACATTAACATATTCAAATTTGGTAAAAATTTATTCAAAGACGTGGCCAAGGTGATCAAAAAATTGAGATCTATTTAAAGTACTTTTCTGGTTGGCCAAGTTGGAGATGCATTGGTCTAACCAGGTTGTAGCTGTCACAAGCGTGTTGTTGTTGTCCATATACCTGGAATTAGCTATAATTCCAGATCCTTGGATGAGAATTAAACATGTGGAAAGAGCCAAAAAGAAGAAAGTTGAATCTCCAATCACAATTAAAGGTGCAAGCTGGACATTGGACTGGAGGAAGAAAAGTTTGACCTGTAAGCTGCTACTTGGACGAATTTCTACCCAGCCTTATTCTCATTTCCTCTATAAAAGCAGGGTAGCTGCAGCAAGGAGGGATATGTGATTTTAGGTGTATTTTTGTGTTTGTAGTTTTAGAGTGCAAGAAACATAGGTTTAGAAATATTTAAGGGAAGGAAAACGCCTAGCCTTGGCTCTCCTTCACTTACATATGTTTTCTTGTAATCTTTTTTTTTTTAAATTTCAATTCAATATGTTAGGTGCTATGCCTAGCTAATTTTCTACAGCTAGGGGCTGTTTGAAGCCCCGAACATGTTTAATTATATGCAATGAATTCAGTTTGCATTCCTTTTGATTCCTGATTGAAGTTTTGCTTCACTGAATGTAATAGCATGATTTCTATCTTGTTTGTTTAGGTGTACAACTAGATAAGCATGCTAGGACTCTAATGTTAGTATTATATGTGTAATATGTAATCGTTATGCATATATACATCAAGTAGCAACTATTAATGGTCTTAACATGTGAAACAAGCTCTAGGTGGAGCAAGACTGCTCTAGTACTTGTGAAACCTTGTATTGTCTCAGACCCTTTTTCGTGTGTATTGATTCTAACTTGTTAAATCTTGCAAGCTTATGTCTTGATTGCGTGTTTAGAAATGGATTAAGTGTCACATCCCGGCCCGGGGTGGATCACTTCTTGGGCCTGCTCCACCACCGTAGCACGATATTGTCCGCTTTGGGCCCGACAATGCCCTCACGGTTTTGTTTCTGGGAACTCACAAGCAACTTCCCAGTGGGTCACCCATCATGGGAGTGCTCTAGCCCCCTTCTCGCTTAACTTCAGAGTTCCTACGGAACCCGAAGCCAGTGAGCTCCCAAAAGGTCTCGTGCTAGGTAGGGATGGGAATATACATTTAAGGATCACTCCTCTGGGCGATATGGGATGTCACAATCCAGCCCCCTTAGGGGCCCGACGTCCTCGTCGTTACACTTCCGGCCAGGGATTGGCTCTGATACCAATCTGTCGCATCCCAGCCCGGGGTGGATCAGTTCTCGGGCTCGCTCCACCACCGTAGCACGATATTGTCCGCTTTGGGCCCTGACAACGCCCTCACGGTTTTGTTTCTGGGAACTCACGAGCAACTTCCCAGTGGGTCACCCATCATGGGAGTGCTCTAGCCCCCTTCTCGCTTAACTTCGGAGTTCCTACGGAACCCGAAGCCAATGAGCTCCCAAAAGGCCTCGTGCTAGGTAGGGATGGGAATATACATTTAAGGATCACTCCCCTGGGCGATATGGGATGTCACAATCCAGCCCCCTTAGGGGCCCGACGTCATCGTCGACACACTTCCGGCCAGGGATTGGCTCTGATACCAATTTGTCACATCCCAGCCCGGGGTGGATCACTTCCCGGGCCCGCTCCACCACCGTAGCACGATATTGTCCGTTTTGGGCCCCGACAACGCCCTCACGGTTTTGTTTTTGGGAACTCACGAGCAACTTCCCAGTGGGTTACCCATCATGGAAGTTGCTCGTGAGTTCCCAGAAACAAAACCGTGAGGGAATGGTAAGCCCAAAGCGGACAATATCGTGCTACGGTGGTGGAGCGGGCCCGGGAACTGATCCGCCCCGGGCCGGGATGTGACATTAAGTGTCGAGCTTGTGTATGCTTAACAATTAACTAAGAAAAGGGTAATAAACTAGTTTGATCTTGTCAATTAGTTTGGGATGATTTCAATTGGCTTTAAAAGGAATGTAATATGGATGTTGCATGTAATTGAATGTGTTTGGCGGTGGATAATATGTTCCTAGTTACTTCTCTTCTTAGTGTCTTCAAAAACACTCAAAACCCCCCTGTCACACTTTCATTCTATGTTACTATTTTATGGTTGTTTTCTTTCATTCTAAGTTTGTTCTTTTGAATGTTTTAGTGAATTCGGTTAACAATTTTCAACAATCCTCTGCTGGAAAGACCCTTGCTTCAATCTATACTACATAATAACTTAATAGTGCAAGGTTAATTGTCTGTCTACTTTAGGCAGATCAAATTTTGGCGCCGTGTCGCCGGGGATTGTTTTCTCTAATTGTTAAGCGAAAATTAGTGTGTAATTTTCTGTTTTATTTTTGCTTTGCCTTTTCTTTAAACTAATGCGTTAATTTTGCTTTGAATAGTGTAAGTGCAAGTGTAAGTGCAAGTGCAAGGTACTTGGGTTCATGTCCGAAGGCTTTGATCGTTTAACAAGCATAGCAGAGCGCCTTGAACGACTCAAGAACCCAATTCATTTTGAGCAAGTAGTGCACACTTCTCTAACACCTTCATATCCAAGTTCAAGCTCAACTGAAGAAAAAGAGGATCAAGAGATGGCATCCAACGCCGACCTCTCCATGAGGCAACTTGTGGCAACTACGGGACCTGCCACACCATTATCCATCACCTATCCAACTAATGGAGGTTTTGAGCTCAAGTCTGGAATGCTCCATTACCTTCTTATTTTTCATGGTTTTGCAGGAGATGATCCTCATACACATCTTAAGGGATTTCATATGGTGTGCTTAGGAATGAAGCCAGAAGGCGTGAGTGAAGAAAATGTTAAGTTAAAAATATTTCCTTTTTCATTGGCTGATGGAGCAAGAAAGTGGCTCTATGACCTTCCTCCCGGATCAATCACCATATGGAATGAAATGCAACGTCCGTTTTTGGAGAAGTACTTTCCCGCTTCAAAAGCTGCAACTTTGAGAAAAGCAATATGTGGTGTTCAGCAACAACATGGGGAGCTACTATGTGAATATTGGGAGCGTTACAACAAGCTATGTGCTGCATGCCCTCAACACCAATTCACAGATTTGTCTCTTGTACAATACTTTTATGAAAGATTATGTCCTAATGATAGAGCTATGCTTGATTCCACTGCTGTAGGAGCTCTAATTAACAAAACACCTGCACAAGCAAAGACTTTGATTGCCACCATGGCTGCTCAAACTCAACAATTTGGAACAAGAAGCCAAGGGTCTCACAAGGTTAATGAGGTTAGTACCAATAGTAACTTACTTGATCAGATTGCTAAGCTAACTAACCTTGTGGAGAAAGCAGTTATTCAACCACAACAGGTTTGTGGTGTGTGCTCAATAATGGGGCATACAACGGATGCATGTCCAAGCTTGACGGATCAAGGAACGGTGGAACAAGTACATGCTTTAGGTGGCAACTTTCAGGGACAACAAAGGCCAAGGAATGATCCATTTTCCAACACTAATAATGAGGGTTGGAAAAATCATCTTAACCGAAGATGGAGTAATAATGATCAAGTCCAACAGCCATCTCAAAACTTTCCACCAGGTTTCTATCAATTAAGGCAGCAAGCTTCTAACTATCAATAAGCTCCTCAAAGACCAGGTATGTCCATTGATGATAAGTTAAATTTTCTCATACAATCTTCCACTAATACGGTACAGTTTCAACAAGAAGAAAGCATTAATTGATGCCAAGAAGGTATAAACTAAGAGACAAAGAAGTCCATTGAGAATTTGGAACGATCCATGAGCCAAATGGCATCCTCTATGCATCAATTTACTCAACAAGGAGTGCTACCAAGTCAACCTCTCCCAAATTCAAAAGGTGGATTTGAGCAAACAAAATCTGTGACATTAAGGAGTGGTAAGAAAACTTTGGAAGAGCCACTTATGACCAAGAAAGCAAGGTCATTAGAGGAGGACAAGGATGTGACAAGCAAGGAACAAGGCTTTCCTAGTTCTCAAACCAAGCAACCAAGTCCTCTCAATTCAAAGGTACATAGTGAAATCCCAGTTTCTACTAATGTGGCTAATGTCCCTTTTCCTCATAGATTTGCAAAATCAAAGAAGGAGGAACAAAGTGCATTATGGATACATTCCGAAAAGTTCAAGTTAACATTCCTCTTCTTGATGCTATCAAGCAAATTCCAACATATGCAAAGTTTTTGAAAGAACTTTGCACCACAAAGAGAAAGCGTCAACAAGGTGAGACTGTTAAAGTAAGTGAGAATGTGTCTGCCATTCTTCAAAGGAAGCTACCACCTAAATGCAAAGATCCAGGTAGTTTTACTATTCCATGTACCATTGGAAAAACAAGGTTTGAACGTGCTATGCTAGATTTAGGTTCTTCTATAAATGTTATGCCATATAATGTCTATGAAGCTTTAAGCTTAGGAGAACTTAAAAATGATAGTGTAAGTATCCAACTTGCCGATCGTTGTAATGTTTATCCTAAAGGCTTGTTGGAAGATGTTTTGGTATAAGTTGGAGACTTCATATTTCCTGCAGATTTTTATGTGCTTAAAATGGAGGAGGAAACACATTTCCATGATGCCACGCCCTTGTTGCTTGGAAGATCCTTCATGAGCACAGCAAGAACTAAGATTGATGTCCATGATGGGACATTAACAATGGAATTTGATGGAGAAATGATCAGTTTTAATATCTTTGAAGCAATGAGGTACCCTAGTGTTGTGCATTCTTGTTTTTCTATTGATATACTTGATCAATTGTCACAAAGATTATTTGAAGCTATGAAGGAAGATGCATTTGAGACTACCATCACTCAAGGGCTAGAATTTGAACCAAAAAGGCTTCCTAAAAGGGTATGAAGCACTGAATTTGACTGTGAGGAAGATGTGATCCAAACTGTTTCATTTCTTGAGTCTTTACCTCCCCTATCAAGTAAGTATAATTCATTTTTTCCTCTTCCTTTGTCTACTAATAAGATACTTCCTTCAGTGATTCAGGCACCTAAGCTAGAGCTTAAAAAACTTCCAAATCATTTGAAGTATGCTTATTTGGGAAAATGAGAGACTTTACCTATAATCATCTCATCCTCACTCACAAATTTGGAGGAAGACAAGCTAATTTGTGTGCTAAGAGAGTACCAAACTGCCATTGGTTGGACCATTGTAGATATAAAGGGAATTAATCCAGGTATGTGCATGCATAGGATATTTTTAGAGGAGTGTACAAAGCCCTATAGAGAAGGACAACGGAGGCTTAATCCACCAATGATGGAAGTTGTAAAAAAGGAAGTTCTCAAACTTCGTGATGCTGGAATTATTTATCCCATTTCTGATAGCAATTGGGTGAGTCATATCCAAGTTGTTCCAAAGACTTCCAGAGTGACCATGGTAAAAAATGAGAACAATGATTTGATATCTCAAAGGTTGCAAACATGATGGAGAATGTGTACTGATTATAAGAAGCTCAATATATCCACACGTAAGGATCACTTTCCTTTACCTTTCATTGATCTAATGTTGGAGCGTCTTGCAGGTCACAAATTCTATTGCTTCTTAGATGGATATTCTGGATACCACCAGATTGTAATTGCACCAGAAGATCAAGAAAAGACCACGTTCACATGCCCTTTTGGAACCTTTGCTTATAGACGTATGCCTTTTGGTTTGTGCAATGCTCCAGCAACATTTCAAAGATGTATGATGAGCATATTCTCAGATATGGTTGAAAAGACAATAGAGGTATTTATGGATGATTTTTTCAGTCTTTGGGAATTCATTTGATGCATGCTTAAATAACCTTTCTTTAGTACTTACACGTTGTGAACAGACTAACCTTCTTTTGAACTAGGAGAAATGTCATTTTATGGTTAAACAAGGGATAGTTTTGGGGCATATCATATCAACTAAGGGAATAGAAGTTGATAAAGCTAAAATAGACATTATACACTCCTTACGTGCTCCCACTTGTGTGAGAGAGGTTCGTTCGTTTCTTGGCCATGCAGGTTTTTATAGGCGCTTTATCAAGGACTTTTCAAAGATTTCAAGGCCTCTTAAAAGGCTCTTGCAAAAAGAAGTGGCATTTGCATTTGATGAGGAGTGCATTCAAGCATTCCAAAAGCTTAAAGAATTGATATACACACCATCCATCATTCAACCTCCAAATTGGGATCTTCCATTTGAATTGATGTGTGATGCAAGTGATTATGCCATTAGGGTTGTTCTAGGGCAACATGTTGACAAGGTCCCTTATGCCATTTACTATGCATCTAGGACCTTGAATGATGCACAACTCAACTACTCCACCACTGAAAATGAACTTTTGGCGGTTGTTTTTGCACTTGAGAAATTTCGTTCTTATTTAATTGGTACTAAAATTATTGTCTAAACCGACCATGCAGCTTTAAAGTACCTATTAACAAAGAAGGATGCAAAGCCACGGCTTATAAGGTGGGTGCTTCTTCTTCAAGAATTTGACTTGGAATTCAAAGACAAGAAATGGACTGAAAATGTAGTTGCAGATCACCTTAGTCGACTTGTGAATGGTTCTAATGCAGAAGAGGATTCTCTTCCATTACATGAAAGCTTTCCAGATGAGCAATTGTTTAGACTTGATGTTATAGATATTTGGTTTGCTGATATTGTCAACTACAAAGCTTCCAAGAAAATCCCAAATGATCTCACACGTGCCCAGAAAGATAAGCTCAAGAAGGAGGCTAAGTTCTATGTGTGGGATGATCCGTACTTGTGGAAATATTGTCCTAACCAAGTCATGAGAAGATGTGTACCAAAGTCTGAATTTCTTTCTATTCTAACCTTTTGTCACAGCTGTGCATGTGGAGGACATTTTGGTGCAAAGAGAACTGCCCACAAAGTGCTAGAAAGAGGTTTTTATTGGCCCACCTTGTTCAAATATGCATATGAGTTTTGTAAAACTTGTGATAGATACCAATTTACAAGTAACATTGGCCCAAGGAATCAAATGCCACAAACTCCCATCTTATTTGTTGAACTTTTTGATGTGTGGGGCATTGATTTCATGGGTCCTTTTCTGTCTTCTTATGGTAATTTATATATACTCCTTGCTGTTGATTATGTTTCCAAATAGGTGGAAGCTAAAGCCACTCGGACTAATGATTCTAAAGTTGCTGTAGATTTTGTAAAAACTCACATTTTTGCAAGGTTTGGAACGCCTAGAGCAATTATAAGTGATGGAGGAAGCCATTTCAACAACCGATCATTTGAAGCATTATTAAGGAAGTATAATGTTGTGCATAGGGTTTCTACACCATATCATCCGCAAACGAGTGGGCAAGCTGAGGTGTCAAATCGTGAAATCAAGCTCATCTTGGAAAAAATGGTGCAACCAAATAGGAAAGATTGGAGCTTGAAACTGGATGATGCACTTTGGGCTAGTTTATGGCAAACCATGCCATCTTCCGGTGGAGTTTGAACACAAAGCATATTGGGCAGTGAAGCAATGCAACATGGAATTGGATAAGGTTGGCATTCAATGAAAGTTGCAATTAAATGAGCTTGAAGAGATCCGAAATGAGGCATATGAGAGTTCACGCATCTATAAGGAGAAAACTAAGGCATTCCATGACAACATGATTCAGCGCAAGACATTTGTTGTTGGGCATAAAGTTTTATTATTTCATTCACGCCTTAAGTTATTTCCAAGTAAGTTACGATCCCGTTGGGTGGGTCCTTTCATTGTTACTAACATATTTCCACATGGAGCCATTGAGATTTGCAGTGAAAGGACAAACAAGAAATTCAAGGTAAATGGACATAGGCTCAAACCATTTTATGAGTCATTCGTAGAGCATGTTGTGGAGGAATTACCCTTCCAAGTACCCTTGTGCCTTGAATAAAGATAGAGGTACCGTCTGGCTAGAAGACGTTAAAGCAAACGCTGTTTGGGAGGCAACCCAAATGTACAAGGATGGAGACAAGGGAACTTTTGGATTCTACAAATAGATTTGCTTTCTTTTATCCATTCTCTTTATCGTTTTTACATATTTGTATGATTTTAAGTTTTACTTGTGGGACATTGAGGACAATGTTAGGTTTAAGTGTGGGGGAGAAAACAGACTGCTTTGCATGATATTTTTTTATTTTTTTATTTTCACCACCTATCACTACTAATTTTTGTTGTTGTTGTTGTTGTTGTTAGTTTGTTTGTTTGAGTCTTAGGATCCTTCCAAATTTTATGATGAGAACTGAACATAAATGCATTAAGGAGACCCCAATCATTGTTGAAGGTCCTAGATACATTCTTTGGTTAATATTTGTACATGATTGTCCTATTTGAAATTTTGAGCACATAGCCGTTAATCGACAAGCTATATGTATAAGTGATTTGAGCATGTTAACACTTGGAATAAACCTACCTTTATGTGAGTTATTGAGCCTTCAAGATAGTGTATTCATCATTGCATACACTTAATTTTATTCCGAGAGCGGTTGTACATGTCATACATCTCTAGAACTTGTTTTGAGATACTTTTTGTGACATTGTAATCATATGACATAATTCCCAAAACTTGGATGTGATAAGAGGCAATAGGATTTACCACCGTGGCCAAATTAACTTGTGTCCTATTTATATCAACTAGTTAACCCGTTTGAGCCTTTAATATATAGCCTTTTCTTTCATTAACCACATTGACTGCCAATATAGCCTAAACACTTTATCCTACCCTAATTCATTGGAACTAAGAGTAGAAGGGATAGTGTAAAACTGGTTTGTGATTGAAGAAGGCAAAATTCAAGTGTAGGGGTAATGACAATCTGTTATGGAGCTTTGTTTTTATATGTGAAAAAATAAAAGAAGAAAAGAGAAAGTTTAGCAATCATGTTATGATTGTTTGGTGTTATACACAATGGTAAAGAAAGAAGCATTCTGATTATTCTTGGAGCTTTGAAGATGTATATGATGAACAAAGTGAAATTTGGGGCCAACATGATCAAATATAACCTTATTATTGAAGTTAGCTTGATGACTTTGATCGTTGAATGTTCAAAATGCAAGCATATCCCTTATTTCTTTATATACTATACATATATGTTCCAATGAAATTTTGTGATATCTCTGTCCATTCTTTCTTTTAACCATGACCTAAGCCCCGTTACAACCTTGATATTTGCCAAATTGAACAAGGGGAAGACTTGATTCTGTGGAGATTAGATTGATCTACAAGCTTATGGATGCTGATGCATGTACAATCTTGAGTGATATAAGTATCCTAAACACTTTGAGCGTAAACACTTGTGTGAATCCTTGAGAGATTGAAACTAAGTTTAATATGCCTTGAGTTGTTTATGCTTATAAGGAGTTGATTAATACCTACCACACACTACACTCAAAATATGATCATCATGTATCTATATTAACATTTGAATGTTTTTAATCAGATTTAATGCTTATGCTAAACCTTATGCAAGTAATTGTTCCATGATACAAAATTTTGGAAGGTTAGATGTTATTAGTACTTGTAGTATTTTTTTGCATTAGTTTCTATAAATGTTTGTGGGCGTCATTGCTGTAAACCCTCAGGAGACACAACTCCTCCTACTAGGGACACCTAGAGGTTTAAAGGCTTGTTGCACATGCACAGTGCAATCGTTTCGCCAGCGAAAGTGGTCTAGTTACATGTTATTTTATGTTGTTTTCTTTGTTTTGCTCCGGGGCTAGCAAAAGCTAAGTGTGGGGGAATTTGATAGGAGCATATTTATGCTACTTTGTTATCTTATTTCTCTATGTTTTACTTAGTTAATTCCCATTCATTTTAGCTTTTATGGTATTTTCGTTTTATTTCATGTCCAGGGGCTAAAATTCTCCAATGAAGGTTAAGTGTGCAGAAAAGAGCTGTTTTGTTCTTGATTGGATGACAAGTGTAGACAATACTTTGGATAGCCATTTTGGAGTCTAAATGCTGTTAAATATCTGTAGAAAGTTGGAGGATGAAAGGATGAGAGTGATTGATACAGGTGGAAGTTGTCACATGCAAAGTTGTTACATGCTGGAATTATGAGTTCTTGTTCGTCAGTCAATTTCCAGGCATTAAACCGCTAATGTAGACAACTTAGATCAAGATGAAGTCTTCATAAAAGTTATTCCAAAATGTGTCTACATTAACATATTCAAATTTGGTAAAAATCTATTCAAGGACGTGGCCAAGGTGATCAAATGATTGCGATCTATTTAAAGTACTTTTCTGGCTGGCCAAGTTGGAGATGCATTGGTCTAACCAGGTTGTAGCTGTCACAAGCGTGTTGTTGCTGTCCATATACCTGGAATTAGCTGTAATTCTAGTTCCTTGGATGAGAATTAAACATGTGGAAGAGCCAAAAAGAAGAAGGTTGAATCTCCAATCACAATTAAAGGTGCAAGTTGGACATTTGACTAGAGGAAGAAAAGTTTGACCTGCAAGCTGCTACTTGGACGAATTTCTACCCAGCCTTATTCTCATTTCCTCTATAAAAGCAGGGTAGCTACAACAACGAGGGATTTGTGATTTTTAGGTGTATTTTTGTGTTTGTAGTTTTAGAGTGCAAGAAACATAGGTTTAGACAGATTTAAGTGAAGGAAAACGCCTAGCCTTGGCTTTTCTTCACTTACATATGTTTTCTTGTAATCTTTTTTTTTTATATTTCAATTCAATATGTTAGGTGCTATGCCTAGCTAATTTTCTACAGCGAGGGGCTGTTTGAAGCCCTAAACATGTTTAATTATATGCAATGAATTCAGTTTGCATTCCTTTTGATTCCTGATTGAAGTTTTGTTTCACTAAATGTAATAGCATGATTTCTATCTTGTTTGTTTAGGTGTACAACTAGATAAGCATGCTAGGACTCTAATGTTAGTATTATATGTGTAATACGTAATCGTTATGCATATATACATCAAGTAACAACTATTAATGGTCTTAACATGTGAAACAAGCACTAGGTGGGGCAAGACTACTCTAGTACTTGTGAAACCTTGTATTGTCTCAGACCCTTTTTCGTGTGTATTGATTCTAACTTGTTAAATCTTGCAAGCTTATGTCTTGATTGCGTGTTTAGAAAAGGATTAAGTGTCGAGCTTTTGTATACTTAACAATTAACTAAGAAAAGGGTAATAAACTAGTTTGATCTTGTCAATTAGTTTGGGATGATTTCAATTGGCTTTAAAAGGAATGTAATCTGGATGTTGCATGTAATTGAATGTGTTTGGTGGTGGATAATATGTTCCTAGTTACTTCTCTTCTTAGTTTCTTCAAAAACACTCAAAACCCCCCCTGTCACACTTTCATTCTAAGTTACTATTTTATGGTTGTTTTCTTTCATTCTAAGTTTGTTCTTTTGAATGTTTTAGTGAATTCGGTTAACAATTTTCAACAATCCTCTGCCGGAAAGACCCTTGCTTCAATCTATACTACATAACAACTTAATAGTGCAAGGTTAATTGTCTGTCTACTTTAGGCAGATCAGCATCGCTGGTATGTTTGAGTAACTTAGTTCAATAAGAGTTGTTTAGTCCATGATCGGACTTTTAACTTTGATCTGATTATGTCATTACGCTCTGGTTTGTCAGGATCAAGACTTTTGTAGACATCATCGTCATCCGCTTTGAGCTTCAGAGTACTGTCATCCTAGGGGGTCAAGATCCATGTTGAATTATTTTAGCTTGTTTCTTAGCCCTCAAACTGTGATTGTTAGGCGAAACTTTTCTTTGGAGCTAAGGGATTACGCTCCCCCTTTGAAACATATTCAAGTTTTCACAATGCAACAGTGAGCTGCGCCCTGATCACCCTTGATTTCTTTGATCCAGCCAAGCGCAAGATATCGGAGCAGTTAGTGATACGATGACGGAACTGCCCTCATCTTGTGAAGTCTGTTTCGGCCCAAGATGACGTTGTGCGGGGTTGGGTAGTCTATAACATGGAAGGTTACTAGAAAACTATAGGGTTCTGCCTGAACAACAAGTTTCACTATTCAGATAGATCAAACCAAAGTATCGTCCAACGTATATAAAGTAGTCTCACTCATGTTGATGCTATCCAGAATTCCCATCTTCTTCGTTGCTTCTTTGAGGAGGATGTTGACTCCAGATCCATTATCTATCAGCCTTTAGATTACCATTGCATTCGAGATTTGAATCTTTATCACCAAAGCATCGTCCTGAGAGGAGTACATATCTTTCAAGTCTCGATCGGAGAACATCAAGATATTAGAGTCGAATGTAAAAAGGGTTTTATTGGTAGAGGCTACCATCTTTGGCTTCTTACATGGTACCTTTCTTTCTTTTCTAGTGTTGGCCAGATATTCTTGCTACTCGTAGATACAATTGATGTTGAGGGGTTGGTTTCTTCACCAACCTTCGATCCTCAAACGTTTCTATATCACGCGTAGGCTTTTTACGCGATGTTTTGGAAGTCTAGCCATGTAGTTTCACAAGAGGATTCAGATTATCGATTTTTGTTGGGGTCACATCAGGCGTCGTCACAGCCGACTGTTTTTCTAGAATTGTTGTATTCAGACCTTCAAATCCGAATACAGCATCTTCTAGGGCTTTCACCCATACTTCGTGAAGGAAAAAATTTGAATATGCTAGTTCATTTGAGCAACATACCAGCATGTAGGGCTAGGTTCGGTTCAAAACGGTTCGATTTTTTTCGATTCGGTTTTTTCCTATTCGGTTTCTGCCCGGTTTGATTTTTCCAAGAAAATTGTTGTTTTTTTTTTTTTTTTTTTTTTTTAAACTGGGCAGTCAAGAGCAAATGGAAGCTATACACCTGATGAGGCCCATGAGGGTTTTGATTCTATGACTGATGATCAGGAGTGGGGTTTTGATTCTATGACTGATGATCAGGAGTTGGACGATCGGCCATGAATCTGACATTATTGGGTGTCAGTGCGTCTTTCTTGTTGTGGATCTGAGAGCTCTCACAGAGAAAACGCATGCATGTGTTAGTTCCTTGACTTTTCCATGAAAATAAAACCAATAGAACTAAATACCAACCATGAGAGATTTTTACCTTGAGGGTTTGTTTTTGGGATTGATCTTCGGACGAGGTTTGCAATTTCGTTTGCAGAATTATGCACCCTTGGAGGCTCTGTGATTTTGGTTGCAGCGATGAGATTTGTGCAGAGAAAAGAGAAATAGAGGCATGGGTTGTTTTGAGAGAGAGGACTGATGGAAATGTGGAAGATAGCCGTTTGGCTCTGGGCTTGAGATGGCACTTTGCTACATCTCAGAAATGGGTAGCACTATGAGGCAACAGAGAAATAAGAGAGAGAGAGAGAGAGATTTCTGTGTTTAGAAAGCAAGCACATGTGCTTGATATAACTTTTGTCAGCAAACTTTAGTTATTTTAATAATATAATAATTACCCATTACATACTCCAACACATATAATAAGAGAAAGAGAGAGATTTCTGTGTTTGGAAAGCAAGCCCATGTACTTGATACAACTTTTGTCAGCCAACTTTAGTTATTTTAATAATATAATAATTACCCATTACACATTCCAACACACACACACACACACACACACACATATATATATATATATATATATATATATATATATATATATATATCCAAAACAGATAATTAAATAAATAAAAAATAATAATTTAATTAATTCGGTTTGGTTCGGTTTCTGAACCCTAAAAATCGAACCGAACCAACCAGATTTGGTTCGGTTCTGTTCGATTTTTTTGTTCGGTTCAGTTTTTTCGGTTTCGGTTCGATTTTTTTAGATTTTCGGTTTTTTGAACCCACCCCTACAAGCATGTAATTAATTATTAAAGGCTTTAGCATGCAAGTATACGCTAAAAAACAAAACTTCACCCATGAAGTTCTAAGCCTAGTAGTTGTGAACCAAATACCCAACTTTAAAACACAAAGAGAGTTGAGATTTGTTTTACCTTGTAGATCCCTATTTGCATAAGCAACAGCTAATTACTCAAGAGAGAGGGTCTTCATTCCTTTGCTTCCTGACTCCATAGCTCTATGGATTTGGTTGGATGACTTGATTCTCCAAGTTCCCAAAGTATGGAACCTCTAAATCTCCACACCAAGGAAATGATTGAGGAAGAGATGAGTGACCAAAAGGAAGTGAGAGTGCTGGCTATTTTCCTTAGTATGTATTGATCTATTCGGATTGTTAATGCCTAATTGGCAATCTTATGATTATGAACGTTTATGATATGTGTATGGAAGAGAAAAGTCTCATGAATCAAACTTCTCTAGATTATATTCTCTTAATTACATATTTCTTGGACTTTCATACAAGCGTATTGTAACGACCCAAAATTTCTAATTCGGAAGCTAAAATCCGGTGATAGGCCAAAATAAATTTATGACCAATTTCCACGCTATTAACCATAATAATTTCTTTCCTTACAAGAAATCCAACACAAAATATAAATTTGGATTATCTTATGGCTGCATCTAACCGTCTCGTTAGACTGCCTACGTACCCTACAAAGGGATCAAGTCATTCGTAGTTCACATTACGCTTCTAGAACAACATACTAAAGTTTCATTTCGATCCAATGGTTGGATCTCCGCCAATCACAACATTTGAGTGGCGGTCGACGTTTTATTTTACGAACTTACAAATCCAATTCGGGAAGATCCGTACGTCGGATTCCCAATCTGTAAGTTCCCAAGGTCCTCAAATATTACGTATTATAATGTCTCAAAGTTTGGTGATGATCCAACGGTCGTATCGTCGATTCCTAAATTGATCAAGCATTGTATTGTAGTGAATTTTAGGTTCAAACGATCAACCTACGTCATATGATTATCAAATCTAAAATCAAGACCTCTAATTTGGCTTAAAATAACATTAACGGCCTTCTGGCCACGCGCAGCCGCACGCACGCCGCGGGTGGCGGTTTTCGGCGAACAGAAACCCCAAATTTGGACTAACACTAAAAATTACCAAATTTCACAGGCAAGTAGAGTTCAATGAGGGGAATGGCCAGAGGGCCGTTAATGTTATTTTAAGCCAAATTAGAGGTCTTGATTTTAGATTTGATAATCGTATGACGTAGGTTGATCATTTGAACCTAAAATTCACTACAATGCAATGCTTGATCAATTTAGGAATCGACTATCCGACCGTTGAATCGTCACCAAACTTTGAGACATTATAATACGTAATATTTGAGTACCTTGGGAACTTACAGATCGGGAATCCTACATACGAAACTTCTCGAATTGGATTTGTAAGTTCATAAAATAAAACGTCGACCGCCACTCGAATGTTGTGATTGGCGGAGATCCGACCGTTAGATCGAAATGAAACTTTAGTATGTTGTTCTAGAAGCATAATGTGAACTACGAATGGCTTGATCCCTTTGTAGGGTATGTAGGTAGTCTAACGAGACGGTTAGATGCAGCCATAAGATAATCCAAATTTATATTTTGTGTTGGATTTCTTTTAAGGAAAGAAATTATTATGGTTAATAGCGTGGAAATTGGTCATAAATTTATTTTGGCCTATCACCGGATTTTAGCTTCCGAATTAGAAATTTTGGGTTGTTACACGTATAATATAAATGAGATGGCTTTAAATATTAAATTTTGCCCTTACATTAAACTCAATTTTTCAAGCCCGGATCTCGAGATACACCCAGGATCAACACGTGATGCCACCACATACCTGTTCATCTTTAATGCCAAGCCTCCGAGACATGACCAAAACACAACTCAACGAATCAATAGTATAGTAACTTTTCTTTTATCACATGACTGCATTTAACCTCTGTGCTAGATTGCCTACGTACCTTAAGACGGGATCAAGCCATTCGTAGTTCACTATTCATTAGACTCTGGCGTTTTTCATAGTACATTCTTGCAAAACAACATAGAATTCCATAATCACTCAATGGAACTCGACGAGCATGACTTTTTAGATTTCGGACAATATAAAGAAAACATATGACAACCAGGATTGTCATTTCGTCAATTACATATATCACACCGTTTTCTGTCACAATACCCTAATCAATAACATATAACATTTCAAAGAACCAACGATGGACATTATTATTCTTTAAGCATATTGATTAACCAATTTGATCGTAACAATAACATTCATAACCATCCTTTATAAAATGATAAACAATTTGCTGGAAATCCCGAAAGGGTCACACAGACAACCCCAAAGGTTCTCGAATCTATCATTTGTCATTATGCTGAAACTAGGGTTAGAGCGACACAGTTCAGTCGAAGCCTACAACTCATAATCTTCCACATGAAATGAGTTGAAGCAGGGTCTTCAGACCACTCCACGGACTCCATCTTTGGAATGCGTATTGTCCCCCAATGTGGATTAACCAAGCATGGCCATAAACATCCATTCGATAGCATGGTCCCCAAATGCAGATTAACCAAGCATGACCACCTATGAAAACAAGGTAACCACTTAGGCAATAACCTCAATACAGCTTAACTAAATAGGGTCACCCCTAAAATACATGTGGTCCCTCAATGTGGATTAACCAAGTAAGACCGTAGGCATGCATCAAATGGTGTGGTCCCCCAATGCGGAAATACCAAGCAAGACCACTCATGAGCACTATGTAACCATGTAAGAAGTGACCCCCCAATGCAGATTAATCAAGTAGAGTCACCCCTAGAATGAGTACGGTCGCCTAAATGTGAATTAACCAAGCAGGGCCGCATCCTATCACGGATATACCAAGCGTGATCACTCCTAGAATGCGTATGGTCACCCCATCGTATATACACCAAGCAGAACCATATGCATAGTCTAATCATGTAAGCAATGATCATCCATTGCGGATATACCAAGTATGATCACCCCTAAAATGTATGGTTCCCCATCACTGATATACCAAGCAGAACCATCCATCTACCACTGCTATATGGTGCAATCATATCAAAGATCACAATTGTCGTCACATAAGCAATATTCTACATAACAACAATTATTTAGTCATACAAACATACACGTTGTACTAAATAACTCAAATATCATCCTTGACTCATCGTCTCACACAAACAATTACACATTATCATTACTTTACCTAGAAGCCTAATAAACACAAAAACCCTAATAAGGTGCTACTTGCATGCAAATCGAGATATACATTAGCTGGGATAGCTCGCTAACCAAGATAAGCCCACTAGGCTCTAATGAATCTCAAGTACCACTAATTTTAGTATTTAAGAACGATTTGGAACATGTTGACCAAAAGTCAACCACGGTCAACGTGGTCAACGGAACAGTCAACAACCTTAGTAATCTAATCTAGAAGATCCGCCCACTGGATTTCCAATCCGTAACTTTTTAAAGTCTTAATATGTTTTTGGAACAACATATTAAAATTTCATGACGATCTGGCGGTCGGTTCTTCGCCAATCGCAAATTTAGGTGCTGGTCAATGATCGTTTCTACAAACTCAGAAATTCAATCCGAGAAGATCCGTATGTCGGGTTTCTGATCCGTAAATTTCTAAGATCATCAAATATAACGTATAACCATATACTACAATTTTGTAAATCCAACAATCAGATCTTCGTCTATTACAAAGGCCACGTGGTGGACCTTTACAGTATTAGGTTTAAATGGAATTACATCAAACGGGTGTCAACCAATTCATGGTATTGAATTTGGCATACAAGGACAAAGCCGGGCAACTGGCCACGCACCGTCGCATGCAGAGGTTGCCGGCCCCAACTCGTCGGAATTTCCAACCAACACAAAAATGGCTCAAAATATATCAAAGTGAAGATTGTGAGGAGTAGAGCCTTTATCATACCTGCACCAGAGCCAAAATATGAACGGAAAGTGGTGAAAATCACCTGAAAATAACATGGTGCTTGGAAAATTGAACGCCATCGCGCCTATGCCGCTGACTCAATAGTCGATCAAAAGGTTGTGTTTTGTTCCTAAGACCGTAATCTGTCTGATGGGAGTAGTAGCCGCCAGTTTCTTCAACATGATGGAGTGACTACTCGACCGTTGAAATTCCGTGATTTTTCACGGATTCGAGTCGCCACGAACGGCTTCCAAAGTGGGTAAAACATGGGTGGGTCGTGATCGTGGCACTAAGATGAATTGAATGATGGTGGTGACGACGATCAATTCACCGGAAAACGGTGTGAATCGTCGTTAGGGCTTTCTGTAGAGTTGGGTCAACACACAGGTCAACTTTCTGAAACCGAAAAATCCCCCTTCTTCCAGCAATACTGGAGATCCTATATATATTTGTCCAAATGATGATTTTGCCCCTACCTTTCTTTGTTAATTCCTCATTCGTTATAACTTCGATTTGAGAACAGTTTTTGGCTATGCATTCGTGGGATTGAGCTCTATCCAAATATACTTGATGTGACCTCACAAGGTCTACAAAATTTTAATGGCTAGCAATGAAAATTCAAACTTTATAACTAGTTAATTGAAAATTTAAAATTAACGAAAATAAGGTAAATTCGCGTAAATACCAAATACGTAAAATTAAATAGTGACATATGGGAACGAGATTTCACAAAATTAGTTTAACATGTGAAATGTTTGTAAAGTATCATCTAATAATTGGCTTTAGGGAATATTTCCAACACTTCGAGGTTAACATGATTCGATCGGTTCTCCGCCCAAAAAGCTCTCGAAATCTTCTGAAGTCTGTTGATAGAGGTATTGATCCTCATCGAGGCTTCCCAAATCTGGTCCATGGTGGGGGTAACTCCGCCATCAGGGGCGCCATTGTTACATAAATCGACAGAGGCATAGAGATATTGATTGCTCCCTCCATCAGAATTGGTACCAGCGTTCACCGAACTATCTGAAGTAGATATTGTGTGATAGAGTGATTTGGTCAGGAGAATATGAGGTTTCTTTCAATGAAATCACCAATTGTTGGAACCAAATTTGTGCACCGCCGACGGAGAAGCTAAGCAAACCCGCCTACCTTTCCTGAGCCCAGCAGGATGTGGTTGCATCGCTCATTCGTTTGAGAAGCTCAATCTGATTGGAGCTGTTGAGTCCATGACCGAACTTCTAAGGTATACGTATTCCGATCCGTATTACTCTGCCCTGAAAAATCGTTCTCCATTAAAATAGGTAGTTTTATATGGATAAACTTCTGATTATTATTAAATTTTGAGTTAAATTGTACGAATGGTCCCCCAACTTTAATCAAATTGGAGCAATGGTCCCTCAACTAAAAATCCATTACCATTGGTCCCTCAACTTATCAAAATGTGTAGCTATAGTCCTTCTCATCAATTTTGTCAAAATTTTGTCAAAATAAGCTATGTTGGAATGACCATTACAATTAGGATCCCTCAACTCATCAAAGTGTATAATTATGGTTCTTTTCGTCAGCTATGTCAAAATTTTTGTCAGAACAAGTTATATTGGAAGGACCATTGCTACAATTGGGTTAAAGTTAAGGGACCATTTCTCCAGTTGAATTAAAGTTGAGGGACCAATGGTAATGGATTTTTAGTTGAGGGACCATTGCTCCAATTGAGTTAAAGTTAAAGGACCATAGCTACATTTTACTCTTAAATTTTATTTTTGATCAAATGAATTATTTGTGCCTAATGGGCTTAGTAAGTGAATTTCACTTTGAAGAGGAAGGCAAGAAATCATCTTTAGACGGCGGCAAAGGCAAGGGAAGAGCAGAGCAGCGCCAGTAGGCAGTAGGGTTTGATTGAAGAAATCCAACAGTGACGGAAACGCTATGGAAGTTGTCGACGGTCGGAACCCCAATGCCAAACGCAAGCGAGAGGGCGTCGTCCCGAACGGCGACATCGACCTGGCCCTGCTGGAGGCAGTAGAGAAATCCCAAAACGCCGTAGAAGCCCTAGACCTCCGAACCCTAAAGAAGCTGGTGCTGTCCTTCGAGCGGCGTCTCAAGGACAACATCGGAGCCAGACTCAAGTACCCGGACCAACCCGACCGCTTCGCCGACTCCGAGGTCGAACTCCACGACGAACTCCAGAAGCTCAAGGTCCTCGCCGGAGCTCCGGAGCTCTACCCGGAACTCGTCTCCCTCAACACCGTCCCTTCCATCCTCAACCTCCTTGGCCACGACAACACCGACATTGCAATCGACGTCGTCCAATTGCTTCAGGACTTAACCGACGAGGACGTTTTTGACGAGAACGACGAGCCCGCTAGGGTTCTCGTCGATGCCCTCGTCGACAACAATGTTCTCGAATTGTTGGTTCAGAATCTGCACCGGTTGAACGACTCGGACCCCGATGAGAGCGCCGCCGTGCACAGCACTCTCGCCACCATCGAGAATTTGATGGAGGTGAAGCCGGCGGTGGCGGAGATGGTGTGCGAGAGAACAAAGCTGTTCAAATGGTTGATGGGGAAGATTAAGGTGAGAGAGTTTGACGGGAACAAGCAGTATGCATCGGAGATATTGGCTATAATGTTGCAGACCAGTGTTGCCAATCAGAAGAGGTTGGGGCAGATGAACGGTGTGGATGTATTGCTTCAGGCGGTGGCTATGTACAAGTCGAAGGACCCCAAAAGCTCCGAGGAGGCCGAGATGTTGGAGAATTTGTTTGATTGTTTGTGCTGTTTGTTGATGCCCTTGGAAAACAAGGAGAGGTTTGTCAAGGCTGAAGGTGTGGAGTTGATGATTATTATCATGAAGCAAAAGAAGTCTGCTTATGGCTCGGCCATAAGGGCGCTCGATTTCGCCATGACCAAGTACCCACCGGCCTGTGAACGTTTCGTTGATGTTTTGGGGTTGAAGACGGCCTTTGCGGCTTTTATGGGTAAGGCAAGTGCTGCATTCCCTTTTTCTGCTCTACTTATGTCTTGCTTTAGTTTAGATTGTGTCCTGGAAGCAGCATGAGTATGCCGTGAGAACGACAAGTTAATTACTAAAACTTTGCAGGGTATTTAATTTCATGATGCAATAGAGCAATTATAAAATGTGATCACTAACATATAACTTATTTTGACTAATTAGAGGAGGCTGATAAAACTTTTTTGGTTGTGTAGATTCCAATTAATAAGAAGAACAAGAAGGAGCGTTACAACGAGGAGCTGGAGGAGCGCGTTGTGTCTCTAATTGCATCATTATTTGGTAAGTAGGCGAGTGAAGCTCTGATGATAATGTGAATGTCCTTTGCTTTTATGAGTTGCGTCCCTTCTTTGTTTTCACCTTTGTATTTTAAATTTCCAAGACCCATTTGATCATTTTTTTAGCCTTTGACTTTATGTTTAGTGCATATAAAATTGTTGAGATCCCTATGTTAATAATGGAACAGAAAGACCATCTATAAGTTGGTAAATCCGTAAATGTATTAGCTTTTTGGTTCGTTGCCCCTGAAGGTTATGAAAGAGAATTTTGACAGAGATAGTCCACATGTTTTGATTCATGTTTTGTTGAATTAAACGTCAAATTCTCATTGGTTGTAGTGCATTTTGTAGAGTGCAACTGTGGATTCTCAGATTTGGATACATCTGAATTTGAGCTTTGCAATTGAACTTATCGGACAGTTCTCTCTAATTAAACTTCCTGTTTACAATTTTCCATTCTGGGATTGTTGGAACCTCCAACATAATCTGGATAGGAAATTGTTTCTAAGGACGGGAGTTAGTTGAAACCTATGTTGCACCGATACCTCAAATTTGGACAGGGGTGAGTTTTGGATTCCTACACTCCTACCTCCATGATACCATCCGATACGTATTTGGAGTATCGTTGATTTTTTTGGGTTGTTGACTGTAGGATAGTTCTCGGATACTCCGAGGATACGGTCAAGATACTTCTAACATGTTGATCTTGAATTAAATTAGGAATTTGGGTTGTTCTAGTTTCTAAATTCCGTTGTTTTTATGGGTTTGGTAGACCCACCAGGACATTTAGAGATGGATGTAGACCCATTGAGCAGGGTCCGGTCCTGGGAGTGGCAGGGACCATTCTTAATGTTAGGATTTTGGCTCGTCAAAGTTAGTGTCCTATTTTGTTTAGGATTGTGTTAGGAAAATTAAAGGTGCACCGATTCTTCTCCTAAAAGGACTAGGAAAGAATCAAAGTTTCCTTGTACAATTAGATTAGGAATCTTAGAAGTCCAATTGGAATAGGTAAGAAAGTGTACTTTCCTATTCCATATAGAATAGGAAACTTAATCAGAAAATACATAGGCATGTAAACCAACTTGTGTGTTTCTAGTTTTCTCTATTTTGCTAAGTTTTAGTCTATTGCCGGATACATCAAAGAGCAAGATCTAGAGGGAGTCAGAATTATAACACTCAAGAACCAAAAAGACTGAGCAGCGTTTTATTTTGTTAATGTTAAATGATAAAACGTGAATGTTTCACTCTTTTGTGATTTACTTATACAATGAAATATATTTCATTAAAAACATTATTTTAATTGCCGTATGATATTCATATCCTTGTTTTTTAGAAATTTGCCGTATTGGCAGACCTTATTGTTCCGGATACGCCCACCCATATCGGTTCATATTTAGTAGTCAAGACTTAATAACTAAATGGCTGAACAAGAAGAACACATTGCAAGTTCCCTAGGAGATGTGTTTGTCATATTGATGCTGTAATAGCCTAAATTGGTGGCCCAATACTGTAACATATTCTTGTAAGCGGGTGTAGTTTGTGTTATAGCCCATCCTTGCCTGATGGTTGCATCCAAATTATTTCTCCTTGAACCTATTGGATTGGGCATTTAGGCTTTCAGTTCTGCAAGAGGCGCTCCGTGGGGCATGGTTGAGTACAACTGAGCTATTCTACCATTTTATAATGCATTAGACTACTACTGAAACATGTGTAGTTGTAAGACTTTCATCCATAAAGAGCATTTAATTAGATTATCTCCCCGGTTTTCATTCTTCGAAATAATACTTTCAACTTATCTTACCCAAAATTCCCATGGCAGGTGGAATTTTGAGGGGCTCTAGAAGGGAGAGATTGTTAAGCAAGTTTGTTGAAAATGAGTGTGAAAAGATAGACCGGCTTATGGAACTTTATATGAGGTGGGTTGTGCTTCTTTGTACCTTTATTTCTTGGAAACATGTGAAAAGAAAAGGGACGCCAAACGTATGGAAGAATATTTTTTTATAGACATAAACTTTTCACCTCAGTGAGATATCGTTTTGATTTTTGTGCTGATTTATACTTCAGATATTCGGATAGAGTTAAAGCAGAAACTGAACGACTGGATCGGCTTGAACTCGATGATTTAGAGGTTACTTTTTTATTTGGATCTTATTACTCTGCATATCCATGAAATTACATTAATTTCACTTAGAGATTTTTATACTTTGCAGATGGATGAAGAGGAAAAATACAACCGGAAGTTGGAATCTGGACTTTATACTCTTCAGGTTTGTATTGGTGTGGATGGTTTATGCAATTTTCAGCGTACTTTTACATGGGTTGTGTGTGTTGTTCTTTGAAGTTGTCCAGGATGAACGTCGATCATATTTAACTTAGAGAAGGGGGAAAAACTATCATTTAAAGTCCCATCTTTTTTTTCTTCTTCCATTATCTTTGGAATAGATTTACTGCAACCAAATTATAATCCCATTCAACCACAAGGAACTAGAATAATTGAATAAAATGTTGTCTTAAGAGTAGGGCACAAAAAGAAGCATGTGCAATTGTCTGATTAAGTGATGCAAATCCGGTAAAGGTGTAAATGAGAACTATTAGAAAAAGAAAAACAATAGTTGTAAAAGTTCAGGCCATGAAAAAGGTTACAAAAATTATTTGTTATATTCAAGGGAACTGTTATTAGCACTCCAAAAATCTCATTCTACACTCCTCAAACAACAACAAAGCCTTTTCCCACTAAGTGGGGTCGGCTCATTCTACACTCCTCACAAGTGTATTTTTCTTTCTAATTATAGAAAGTTTGGAGTGCAAAATGAGATTTTGGAGTGCTAATAACAATTCCCATATTCAATTGTACTTGAAATTCTATTTATAATTGGAGCTAAAAACTGAAGTCTGTTATCTTAAAAGAGTAATAGGAGGAGGTGTTAATTTTCTGAAAAAGTGCTTGGTACAGGGTTTTGGGATTCAATTTAGAGTAAATTTCTTATAGCTACAGTATAAGGATTGTTTCAAAGCACAGTGGCTATGAATTGTATTTCGGTGTTTATATCTTTTGTAAAGCCACTGTCAAATTTAAAGTACAAGACATCAGTCACATATGTAATTTAGCTAATTTGATCCTCAATCTGCATATGAGAAGCTTTGTCTGATATTATCTGTCAATTTATTACCAAATATCCTACATTTTGAAATTTCATATCCTTTTGGATCTTAACGTCTTATTTACATGCTGTAGTTGATTGCTGTTATTCTGGGTCATCTTTGGTGCTCTGAGTAAGTTTCAACATCAAATTTATATGTGCTTACTTGCAGTTTCATGGTGGAGCTGTATTATAATCAAGCCTGTTATTTGTTTTGCAGGCACCCTCAAATGAGAGCAAGAATTGAACTACTACTCAAGCAGCAAAAACTGACGAAGAAGGATATTAAGGATATACTTCAGGTACATATGTTTGGTATCTGTTATTTCTAGTCGGAATTGTAGTTCAAATAATTGACATTTAAAAAAAAAGAAAAAGTGCTTATCTGTTGTGTATGCCATCAAAAGGAGAGGAGGAGGGAAAGAGGGATACTTGGGTGCCAGAAAAAGTAGAGCATTTGATGCAAGATTTTGGTGGATATGGTTGAATTTTTTAGTGTAACAGGGGTGGCTTGGAATGCTTGTGAGTAATTTCTCTGATATATGGTTAGCATCAGGCAGTGGCGTTGTATGAAGGTTGAGAACAGTATCAGGGTGTCTGAGTACAACAATTGATAGTGTGAAAGTTGTTCTCGGTTAGTTGATGAGTTATATTGTTGAATTTTTTAGTAGAATTGGTTTTAGATACTTATAATAAGCTAAAACTTTTAATTGCAGTTGGTTTGAGATGTCCTATAAGAAGATCCAACACGGATAGAATTATCATCAAACCTTTTAACTGTGGTTGATGGATAAGGATTAAGTTGATGAAATGGTTGACCAAGTGGCTTGGGGTTGTGTTCAGTTTATTTAATTGCTTATATGCTTATATACAAACACTACCGTGCATTTTTCTTATTCTTACTTCTTCCTTCGAATTACACGTAGGCTTGTGGGGGTTGCCTAGTCTTGAGTTAATTTGAAGAGGTGGTATAAACTTGGTCTTTACTTTTATTCTCCTGGCCCTCTGTTTAGTTCTTAAAAGGGTTAAAAACCTTATAGGTCACTAGGTTCTTGATGAAAATTTAAATTTTGTCACCAGGAAAAAAATTTAGCCAATTTCGGCAGCGGGGATAAAATTTAACAAATTTGTTGCACCTGGAGTCCAGATCATACTGGCAAACACACGGAGAGCAGTGCCATATGCATTGGCATTTCAAGCTTATCTTCTGGTCTACTCTTTAACACCTCTTACCTAGACCTTAGCTACTATGTAGGGTGATTTGATTTCAGCGCGTGGTTGTAGTTATATTAGAGATGCACTTTTAAATGATATGGTGAAACTTACGTTTTGGTAATGAAGCTTGTACTAATAATTAGAATATTTTAAACGTAGCATAATACAGTGTGTGCTCTTGCTTGATTATGTGAACTGCAGGAGTATCACGAAAACATTGGTGATGTTGATGGACCTGAAGAAATGGAGCAATCGCAGGCAAGGATTCAAAGGTTCATCGCAGCATTGTGATTGTTTAAATGATCTGTTAGAGCCCTATTGAGGTTTGCGGAAATTGAAAGGGCGAAGTCGTAGTTGTATTAGTAGTTGAGAAGTGATGATGTAGAGGATCTTGTCTGTAACTTTTTTAAGTTTCAAAAGGATAAGGTGATAATGTTTATTTTTTGGACTTGGTTCTTGTAAAACAAAGCTCTGGAAATTGGACTTGATTTAAAGAAAGCTGCATTTTTGACTGCTCAGCATCTGCATCTGCATCTGCACTGCAGCAAACATAATTCCTTGATGAATTATGTAATTTGCTTTGTGTATTAATTTGTACTATCACGATGATCAAATTGATATCGTGGAATTAGTCCTCAACAACTAGTACAAATTCATTGACAATAAGAATACATTTACACGAACGACCGAAAAGAATTTTGGGTTTTGCAATTAGGATTCATTTAAACAAGGGTAGATAAAATATTATTATTATATGTACTAAAACTCAGTTTCGGTTAACAGTGATTTGACGAATTTGCCCTCTATTTCTTCTTGGTTCCCCGTTCTGTTCTCTTCTGGGTGCAGTGAAATGTCTTTTTTGCCCATGTTGGGCACGGGTCCATCATCCTGCTTCTTGGGCCTTTAGTTAGGGCTTTTCTTCCCCTCACCTTTTTGTTGGCTTTTCTCTCCCGCCGATCTCTGCTCCTATCCGTCCTATTCTGCGCCATGTTCTTCTAGCATCTTGCGTTCCTCACAAATCCTCTCTACTTTATTTCACAAGATATTCACGAAATTGGCCTCTAAAGTTTTATCCTTTGTTCTAAAATCCTGCGTTCCTTCTTTTTGTTTTTTGGGGATTTCGTTTGCGGTCTCCGTTTTCAAAGAAGCCGTGCATCCCTGTGAAGGTAAATTTGTTGACGTTCTGTGGAAACTCATAAAATTGGTTTCCAAGGTTTTATCCTGAACTTGCAATCGCTGGGAAGACTTTGTGTCTCTTTTTCCGTCTGTCATACCGGAGTTGTCGCCGGATTTCCGACGAATTTTCAGCCCAGCTTGGGAGCGGCCTGTTTTCAGGTTATTGTCCGATAAATTCTATTGAACCCAGGTGCGTTTTGTAACAGCTGTGTGTGATTTTTTTTTATTTTGGATTTTCATTGATTTGAACGAACGCAACCCTAACGGTTTGGTTTTACGGTGAGTTGTAGTGTTGTCGAGGGTTTGCCGGCTAAAAGCGGATTCTGCCTTTGACGTCCTCTATTGAAAAATCTGAAATTTGGCAGGAGCTGGAACTGTTGTTTTGGGTATGGTTTCCCTGCCTCCACTTCTTCATTATTCTGTATGCATTTCTTATTTAAATCATTGTAATTTGTGTTTTTGTTGAGTTTGATTTTGTGTGAATTCATTTTGATAGATATGTCAAAATTTGAGAAGGCAGTTGTGCTTTTATCAAATGTTTCTTAGTGATTTCATTTAGATGGATGCCTCAAGGTTTTTTTCTACTCATTTTTCTGATAATCCTAGGGGGACGAAATTGATATTAAATGTGGATTTCAAATTTGGGTGTGTATTAGAAGAGAAATGTTGGTTCTCCTCTGTTTCCAAATTTTTTAATTGGGTCTCTCTCTCTCTCATAATTGGTGGGTTAGAGCAGGGGATTAAGGGGTTGGTGTCTTGGATTAGAAAATTGTCATCTGCTTCTCCATTTCTTTCTGCGTGGTCCTTCAAGCTGGGTTACCACCCCAGATAGAATTGCCACTTAAATCAAGTATAAACTGAATTTTCTCTCTCTTTTACTTTGCAAATTTTCTTCTTTGCAGAAATGTTTGTGCTTGGCCATTTGTTTCTTTATACTCTTACCTTATAGTTTAATATTTTTATAGAAGGGTCTAATACCTTTTGGAATCCACCAGTTCATGCAAGTTGAATACTACAAACTGTTGTAGAGATTGTAAGAGACAGTAATGTTAGAATTAAAATATAGGTGAGAAATGTACATTTGAAAAAAGGTTGAATTTATGCAAAAGTATGTTCGACAATATTCTCTATAAAAAAAATATGGTTAAGGAGGAGCTAAATTCACAGAAAATGCAATTTAAAACCTTTGCTTATTAAGTGGAGAGTTTCTGCTTTTACTCCCCTTTGAACTTTCTTCAAGTTTTGTGAAGCAGTATCACTATTTTGTCAAGATAATGGAAGAGCAGTCTTCAAACTATAAAAGAAAATTTTCTGTTGTCATGTGGAGAATAATTCATATGCCAAATATTACTGTACGGGAATTAGCAATTACCTCATTAACCGTTTTGCACAATGCATGCACCAGCCAGTAGCACTGACACGCCCCGATCCCGATATTCCCCGAATACCAGGATAGACACGTGCTGGCCGACACCCGAAGGGTGACGAAAGCCATTTATTGAATGCAAATGCTGAGAATAAGGAATAAATAAGACTTATAAATATAAAAGAATAAAGAATATGCATTTAAGGAACGTGTTCAGAGCACACATCTAATCTAGAACACTAAAAGAATTAATATAAAATTGAATGAACAAAGGAATAGGTCCTACACCGAGAGGACTCGAAGATGCCGATGCGGAAATGCCTTGACGCCGGGATTGTATGCCTCGATTCTAAGTCCTGAAGGGGGCGCAAAACAAACATGAGTGGACCAATTTGATATACATACAGTAAAACAGTTATCAACGTACTAACCCCCAGGTTTTATGAAAACACATATATATCATGATAAACATAGGTTTTCCGAAACCTAGCATGCCGTGCACTGTCTCAAATCATAACTTGTATATATAATAATCTCTAGTGAATGTCCAATATAACTCTCCAGGCCCCATGCCAGCTCCCCATCCCTGAGCAGACAGTCAGAGGAAATAACCCCCAGGCCCCATGCCGGCTCCCCATCCCTGGTCTTAAATGCCAGAGGAAACACCCTACAGGCCCTATGCCAACACCAAACCTTCGCCCGGGACGGACCGGAAAATATCCCTACGTCCCGTAACGGAAAGGACCACTAGGTAAGTACAAAACCATTGAACATACGTACATTTGAAAGGCATCTTCATAGTATAAAGTCATCCATCATCTATACTATAAAGAGGTGTTCGAAACGTATTCTAAATATCATATCGTCATCCATCAGATATTCTATAAGAATACGGGTTATAGGAAAAATAGTAATAATTCAAAATAACCTCAATAGGCACGATATCTCATAAAGCATTTCATAAAACATACTCATCAAATCATGCTTTTCATGTATGCATTTCTACTATAAAACATGCATTTTAGAAGGGGTCCACTCACAGTACTTAGCTGCCGAAAAGCCACACAACAAGCGAAGACGAAAACGCCACAATAATTGCCCCTAAGCACGTAAAGAGGTACATTTAGTCAAACTCTACTCAAACGACTTAATTTGGGAAAACGGACTTCAGAAACGGGTCCAGAACGTCGAAATTAGCCTAGGAGAGGTCTCGGACGAAAACCCGAAAAGTCAACCCGAAGTCAAAGTCAACGGTCAACGGTCAACGTTGACCAGTCAAAGTCAACGGTCAACGTTGATCGGGTCAACGGTCAGACCGGGTCAACGGGTCAGGGTCCGGGTCGGACCAAGTCAAACGGGTCTGGGCTTGGATCCGGGTTGGGCTTGGGTTCTTGGGCATGGTTTAAGGCCCAAGGGTTTTGGGCTTAAAGGGTAAAGGGTTTAGGTTGGTTCCGGGTAGGGCCTAAAGGCCCGTGGGTTTGAGTTCTTAAGGGTTTTGGGCCGAGTTCAAAAGGGTAAGGGGTTGGGCTCAGATATAAAGGCCCAAAGGCCTGGTCTGGTTGCTGCTCCCCGGAGCTAAATGGAAGGGAAAGCCGGATTCGGCCGGAAAACTATACAAACTTTAAACGGCCATAACTTTGTCAATACTCGACGAAATCAAGTGATTCAAAAAGCAAAGTTATAGCTCTTGAAGAGATGAAGAGAATGGTACCTCACACGACGTCTAACTCGCCGTGTTTTGGCCGGAAAACGCCTCGAAAGCCTCGGAGGTCGTCGAAAACTGGGTAAGATTCAAATGGATATAACTTCTTCAATACTCGATGAAATTGGGTGAAACAAAAAGGAAAGTTGTAGTACTCAGCGAGACGAAGAGATTGATACCTTGCACGCCGGCCAACTCGCCGTGGTTTGGCCGGAAATTGCCTCGAAAGGGGCGGTGCTCGTCGGAAAATTTGGAAAAGCTACTCCGAGCCATTTTCTGCGATTCAAACGTATACACCACTTAAAACAAGCTTCGATCTAACCCTAAAACATAACCCAAGGGTTTCTAGAGGCTTACCAACATCGGAATAACACGAAACTCGTTGGGGAAGACGATGAACAGTACCGGCCGAAAGAGAGGGAAGAGTTTAGGGTGTTCTTTCTTCGTTTCTGAGATCACAGAGATGATGGTGATGGTGTTTTTGTTGTCCTAGTGTGTGAGTGTGCGATGCTGCTTGAGGAGGGAAGGAGAGAGTTGCAGAGAAAGGGAGAGAGAGCTCACGGGTAGAGAAGAAAAAGAGAGAAAGAAGAGGGAGAGAAAGAGAAGAGAGAGTGTGCCAAAAATCAGAAAAGAAAGAAAAAAAGGAAAGGAACCGGGGGACAAAACAGGGGGTGGGCCCCTTGGGCACACCATTTAAGACCCAAAAACCAATTTTAAAAGAATAAGATCTAGCCCAAGGTGAAATTTCACAAAAATACCTTTTATCGGGACGGGTTGTTACAATCTACCCCCCTTAAAAGAATTTCATCCCGAAATTTAAAATAAAGTACTATACATAAATACTCAAAGATAGAAAAAGATATATATGTATAAAAAGAAATCAAGTCAGAGTGGGTGCATCAAAGAGAATATGCCACACTGTCGCGAGCGGGTTGCAAAATCCTCTATCATGCCTCCAAGCTCTTACTTTCTTCCCCATCGGCGTAAAAGTAGAAACATACTTTATAAGAATATAAAGTCAAAATCATAAAATAGCTTAAGGTTAAATGTAAATACATAAAATACGAATACGTCAAAATAGATATGTAACAACATATAGGTCAAAAATTCGAGCTGAACTTAAGAACTGAAAACAGAAATACTTCCCCCAAAACATTTGTAACAACAAAAACATATAACTAAGGTAAATGAAGTTAAAATACTCAAAATGAAAATCAAAACTGAAAAAAAAAATGAGAGTGGGTCTCGCCCAAGAATTCGAAATGTCATGTACTCCGAGAATAGATGTGTCTTTGGGTCGAGCCCCAACAATAACGAATTTGTAACAACTGCCGTAGACAGATCTTCCTGCTCACTTGCTTAACGAACCTAACGAATAAGTTATCGATATCACAGTCTGCAGCCCGCAATGTCAACAACACATTGTTGTCTCGATAAGCAAGTAGTAATTTCCTGAGGATGCACAATTTCTCATAACGTATTTTCGATCTTCCGAATACCAGTTCACAACACTCATTTGACAACTAATGTTTCCCGTAGAAAACTCTCGCACTAAGTCGCAAAAGTGCCATACCCAAATCGAACAAAACAAAAAACTGTCATCGTAAAAACTCTATCCAGCACCCAACATTCCATCATCCTCAATTCTTCCAAATGTGACCAACTACTCCAGTGTTTTGCCAACAAGAACATATTTGAAAACTGTACCTCGGGATTCAAGAGAAGTAGCTACCATGCTAGTAGTATACCCAAAAGTTCAAGCCAAGTAAGCAGAAAACGAGAAGTCATCTTCCTTGACACACAGTATTTCTTGGGAATTGTTGCAATGCTCAATCCACCTCTCCATTTTTGCTTAGTTGCAGATTTCTAGTCAAACAAGGTCAATGTTGGTGGAAAGGACTCGCAAGTGCTCAATCTAAAAACCCTATGAGTACGCACCTTTCGAGAGAAGTGTAAAGATTATCCGATTCTTGCCTCGACCACGCTGTGGTGCCATTCCAGAGTGCACCAAACGGATCAGCTAGAAACGTTTCGACATCCACATACTCACAACAATGAAGTTCGAAAGTGAAGCAGTGGAAAGATGTGCTGAGCCGAGCACATATCGTTGGAAAAGAACCGATGTGATGCCTATGAATTAAAGTAAGATGGTGATACAATCCGTTGACCTTCTGTACTAAAACCTTCATCCAACTCTTACTAAAAGATCGCCCAAACCTCACGCCCACGTGCTCGCTAACCGAAGGATTCTGGTGCGAGGTAGTGGAAAGCTGCGTTGAGGCGAACACATCACATCATCGAAAAGGTCTACCAGAGTACGATATGGTGTTGGTGAAATGCAGCAGGATGATGAGTGGTGACCATTCAATTCAGCATGAAGATAATGATGCAATCTGCTGACCACTTGCACTACAATCTTCACCAATTCCTTACCAAAAGATTATTCGAACCTCCTACCCACGAGGAACTCTTTCCGGTAAGTCTGGTAAGCTCGTGAAAGGATTATGCTTCAAATGTTCCTGACGAAATCGATAAAAATTGGGCACACACTTCCGTCGAATCGATCGATCGTGAATTCCTCACTGAATGCGTAAGAAAAACCATGTCGAGAAGGCTAAAAGAACACTTTAGGATTTGAGGGTCAAAACAAGCCCATTAAAAATCTAGAGTACAAGAGATCAGGATTTGAACCAGAAACCATGCCGAGAACAAACCTTTTTTTTTTTCTTTTTTTTTTTTTTTTTTTTTTCCGTGAAATGTTTCGGCATGATCCAGTTTACATTAAGAAACAAAAAAGTGAAGGAAGGTAAGGATGCATAAATAGAAGTCACTGTTTACGATTATTTGGTAATCATCACCGTAAGGTTGACTGGTTTCTTAGCCAAGAAGGGATTAGGTATAAGCTCAAGAGTAGTAGAGAACTGCTAATAAGATTTAACGAGGCCAAAGACATTTCGAAATTTACAATACTTTGTGAGAGCTGCTCCAAAGTTCAAAAATTAAACATAGAACCTCTGAATCAACAGAATAATGAAAAAGAAAGATACAAGCAGCCTGCGTATGCATGCAGTGACACGATTGGCTACCTTAAAGTGATGCCCTTGAGCAAACCAAAGCTCAATGAGTCTAGAGAAGTTCAGAGCAAAGCTCGATCTTCGTACAATGATGACTATGGTGGAGTCTCAAACCATCACACTGAAAATTACAAGGCTGAACAACTAGTGGGCAAGAGCACTGATCAATTGGGTTACAAGCAAGAGACTAAGTTCACCTATACCAAAAAGTACGTGGACAAGGAATTAGGATTTACCGTCGAGTACCAAACCCAGGTGAAGTTCAAGGAGTTTATTTATCCAAACAAGTCTGGATCATCATCATCCAATTCCACTACGACAACAACAAGAATCGCAACTCCTTTTTGGAAATTGATGAGAATAACGTCTGCTACCAAGCAATTTCCAAGAAAAGCAATTAATGTAAACGAAGTCAACACTCGAATGATTTGGTGTGAGGCTGACGGTCAAAGGTTAAGGAACTTGACTTCATCGTTAGTGTAAGCAAGAGGGTCATCAATAGAACAATCGTCGAGAATTGTTCTAAAGATCCACACGAATTTCTTCAGTGGTAATGAGCCCGAGAACATTGATTTGCTCCCACTAACAACCACTTACTAACCGTCGTCTCAACTAGCACTTGCTCGCTTTCTCTAACACGCACTTCGAAAGTTTTCGAACAATTACCAAGAGATATGACTCTGCCCGCCATTCCTAGTGAACGCATGTTGCAAAGCGATATCACCATTTCGGAACTCCAGTTGGTCTTAACCAATTCGTACCACCAAGATTACGATATAAAGCCGACTCCGCCCGCAATTCCTAGGGAACGCATTTTGCGGAGTGGCATCGCCATTTAGGATCTACAACTGGTCTTGACCAGACTTCCGCAAACTGATATTTCTAAAACACGTCGTTTTCAAGTAGCACCGACTCAGCCCGCCATTCCCAGGGAATGCACGTCGCAGAGTATCGTCATATGCTGAAAGTCATCCAACTAATCCACTTCACCACTACTGAGGCACAATCCTGACACGAATCCTTGTATTTCAACCAGAAGATGACAATTCAAACCGAGACAGATTTGTACAACTACGCTGAATGACACCAAATTCAGAAGTCGTGACATCCAAATGACGTCATGACAGACACAATACTACAGAAATTAAAGATCCTAAGTATGCTCTGAACGAACCACGCTCTGATACCAATCTGACACGCCCCGATCCCGATATTCCCTGAATACCAGGATAGACACGTGCTGGCCGACACCCGAAGGGTGACGAAAGCCATTTATTGAATGCAAATGCTGAGAATAAGGAATAAATAAGACTTATAAATATAAAAGAATAAAGAATATGCATTTAAGGAACGTGTTCAGAGCACACATCTAATCTAGAACACTAAAAGAATTAATATAAAATTGAATGAACAAAGGAATAGGTCCTACACCGAGAGGACTCGAAGATGCCGATGCGGAAATGCCTTGACGTCGGGATTGTATGCCTCGATTCTAAGTCCTGAAGGGGGCGCAAAACAAACATGAGTGGACCAATTTGATATACATATAGTAAAACAGTTATCAACGTACTAACCCCCAGGTTTTATGAAAACACATATATATCATGATAAACATAGGTTTTCCGAAACCTAGCATGCCGTGCACTGTCTCAAATCATAACTTGTATATATAATAATCTCTAGTGAATGTCCAATATAACTCTCCAGGCCCCATGCCGGCTCCCCATCCCTGAGCAGACAGTCAGAGGAAATAACCCCCAGGCTCCATGCCGGCTCCCCATCCCTGGTCTTAAATGCCAGAGGAAACACCCTACAGGCCCTATGCCAACACCAAACCTTCGCCCGGGACGGACTGGAAACTATCCCTACGTCCCGTAACGGAAAGGACCACTAGGTAAGTACAAAACCATTGAACATACGTACATTTGAAAGGCATCTTCATAGTATAAAGTCATCCATCATCTATACTATAAAGAGGTGTTCGAAACGTATTCTAAATATCATATCGTCATCCATCAGATATTCTATAAGAATACGGGTTATAGGAAAAATAGTAATAATTCAAAATAACCTCAATAGGCACGATATCTCATAAAGCATTTTATAAAACATACTCATCAAATCATGCTTTTCATGTATGCATTTCTACTATAAAACATGCATTTTAGAAGGGGTCCACTCACAGTACTTAGCTGCCGAAAAGCCACACAACAAGCGAAGACGAAAACGCTACAACAATTGCCCCTAAGCACGTAAAGAGGTACATTTAGTCAAACTCTACTCAAACGACTTAATTTGGGAAAACGGACTTCAGAAACGGGTCCAGAACGTCGAAATTAGCCTAGGAGAGGTCTCGGACGAAAACCCGAAAAGTCAACCCGAAGTCAAAGTCAACGGTCAACGGTCAACGTTGACCAGTCAAAGTCAACGGTCAACGTTGATCGGGTCAACGGTCAGACCGGGTCAACGGGTCAGGGTCCGGGTCGGACCAAGTCAAACGGGTCTGGGCTTGGATCCGGGTTGGGCTTGGGTTCTTGGGCATGGTTTAAGGCCCAAGGGTTTTGGGCTTAAAGGGTAAAGGGTTTAGGTTGGTTCCGGGTTGGGCCTAAAGGCCCGTGGGTTTGAGTTCTTAAGGGTTTTGGGCTGAGTTCAAAAGGGTAAGGGGTTGGGCTCAGATATAAAGGCCCAAAGGCCTGGTCTGGTTGCTGCTCGCCGGAGCTAAATGGAAGGGAAAGCCGGATTCGGTCGGAAAACTATACAAACTTTAAACGGCCATAACTTTGTCAATACTCGACGAAATCAAGTGATTCAAAAAGCAAAGTTATAGCTCTTGAAGAGATGAAGAGAATGGTACCTCGCACGACGTCTAACTCACCGTGTTTTGGCCGGAAAACGCCTCGAAAGCCTCGGAGGTCGCCGGAAACTGGGTAAGATTCAAATGGATATAACTTCTTCAATACTCGATGAAATTGGGTGAAACAAAAAGGAAAGTTGTAGTACTCAGCGAGACGAAGAGATTGATACCTTGCACGCCGGCCAACTCGCCGTGGTTTGGCCGGAAATTGCCTCGAAAGGGGCGGTGCTCGTCGGAAAATTTGGAAAAGCTACTCTGAGCCATTTTCTGCGATTCAAACGTATACACCACTTAAAACAAGCTTCGATCTAACCCTAAAACATAACCCAAGGGTTTCTAGAGGCTTACCAACGTCGGAATAACACGAAACTCGTTGGGGAAGACGATGAACAGTACCGGCCGAAAGAGAGGGAAGAGTTTAGGGTGTTCTTTCTTTGTTTCTGAGATCACAGAGATGATGGTGATGGTGTTTTTGTTGTCCTAGTGTGTGAGTGTGCGATGCTGCTTGAGGAGGGAAGGAGAGAGTTGCAGAGAAAGGGAGAGAGAGCTCACGGGTAGAGAAGAAAAAGAGAGAAAGAAGAGGGAGAGAAAGAGAAAAGAGAGTGTGCCAAAAATCAGAAAAGAAAGAAAAAAAGGAAAGGAACCGGGGGACAAAACAGGGGGTGGGCCCCTTGGGCACACCATTTAAGACCCAAAAACCAATTTTAAAAGAATAAGATCTAGCCCAAGGTGAAATTTCACAAAAATACCCCTTTTATCGGGACGGGTTGTTACAAGCACTATATTCCTAGATGGTACATTATCTTAAACTAGCAATATGTATCGTGTTTACAAAGGTTTAGGAATTCAGATACGCTTTGATCAGATGTTTCTTGGAAATTGATAAAGTAAATTTTGGAACTTCAATATCAATTCTATGACCTCTTAATTAATTACGTTGCCAAGATAAGAAATGCACCACCAAACAAATGGTTTTGTTATTCCTTTCTTTTCTATATGTAGAGCCAATTATCTGTGGAGACAGTCATCTGTTTGATGGCAACCACTTTTTTTTTGGTTGAAATAATAAACTTATGATTGAGAATACCTCATCTTGCTTACCCTCCATCAAACTTACCATGTCAATGCCTTGTATTGCTTTTACAATATAATTATATGAGGCATGTCAATGCAAGGAGTTAATGTCTTTTCCCATCTTTTTTTTCTTTTTTCTTTTGCTTTGCACTGAAAGGAACAAGTGCTTTTGATCACATGTGCAGTTTCACTACTAATTTGATAAACTTATTGGGCTGACCGATCCCAATGCATCCCCTTGCTATTCTATTAGGTTTAATTCAAATAGTATTGTATGTTGATTACTGTTTTCGATCGTCTATTTGTTTTTTAATGTATTTGTTCAAAGAAATTATACATATGTGAAGCAGCGAGCTATTATGGTTGGTACGGTTGTAATACTTATGGTTACAACGTTACATGCAATGGAGAAATGAGACTTTCTTTGTTTTTATGAAATTAACTATATGTATTAAATTTAATTTACTTTTCTAAGCTAATGATAAGCGATGATTTTTTTTAACAGGATTTGAAAAATAATTAGTTATTCTGGTTTCTAAGCTGTTTGTTTCTAGCTTCCAAAACGCTCTCTGCTCAAGGTTAGTAATTTAAACTTCTGGAATTATTTAATTGAAAGTTTAACTATACAGTTTTCTATAGTCCAAGTCAACTTTCGTTTACTGTTTATATTAGATGAGAGCTATATTGTTTTTGCATATATTTCATGTCTTAATTGATTTTTTTTTTTTTTAATCTGTTTTGCAGTTGTTTGTTTTTCAAATAACTGTAACAGTTTGTTTCCATCATGTCTAAAAAGCCTATAAATGGTCAAACAAATGATGCTATAAAGCGAAAACAAAATATCACTGATGACAAATATGATAATACATTGTTTGAGCATAATCATCAGTCAAAAAGAGTGTGTAGAACCACTTATATGCATAATTCTCAGTGCTCCACCAGCAGACCTTCTGCTGAGCACTGCGCCATTGAATGTGTTGATAATGATGAAATGCTAGATGTGATCCCACTTGAAAACAAATTGTACAGACGTCATCAAAAAGGGAAAAACATTGTTAGTTTGTCAAATAATGCTCAAAACAGAGTTGAAAAAACCTTTGCTGGTGACAATTGTAGTCTTATGAATGAGGGTCAAGCCTTCTTCCAAAAAAATAGAAACGGTACGTTTTAAATTTTGTACATCATTAAGTTTTAACTTTAACATTTACTTAATTGCATATTGTGATTATATTTTATTTCTTTTTTTTTTTTTGGCATGTATATTTTTGTAGGGGTAGTGAAAGAATATGCGGACTTGGGTGATAAGAGTTATAAATGTGTTGACTGTGGTGCATATTTTTGGTTAAAAGAGTCACTTAAACAAAGCTGGAAAAAAAATCAACCCATTTTCACTCTTTGTTGTCAACAAGGAAAAATTAAATTTTCAACTCCAAAGCCAACGCCAGCTTTTTTAGATTCCTTGCTTGATCCGAATAGAGTTCAAAAAAGTTTATCATTTCGAGAAAATATTAGAGCTTACAATTTTATGTTTTCATTTACTTCAATGGGAGCGAAAGTTGATCATTCAATTAATGATGGATCAAGTCCTTACATTTTTAAATTTAGTGGCCAAGTTTGTCATTTGATGGGATCTCTTTTACCCGTTGATAAGGAGTCTCCAAAATTTGCTCAGCTATATGTTTATGATACATATAATGAAATACAAAATCATCTTAAAGTTGTTGATTGTGATGGAAAAAATGTTAGACTTGATTCAAAAATTGTAGAAAATTTGATTAAAATGTTTGATGAATCAAATGAGTTGGTCAAACTTTTTCGAACGGCAAGAGATAAATTTGAAACTGATGGTCTCATCTCTTTAAAAATGATATTGTTAGGAAGGCAACCAAATGATGGCAAGCAATATGATCAACCAACAAGTGATGAAATAGGTGGTTTAATAGTTGGTGATATAGGTCTGTCTGACTCTAATAGAGATATCATTATAGACTTTAAAAGTGAAGGATTAAAACGTGTTACAAAATTGAATCCAAAGTTTATGGTTCTTCAGTATTCTATTCTTTTTCCGTATGGTGAAGATGGCTATAGACCAGATTTAAAATGGAATGAAAATTATAAAGGTCGAAAAATGAAAAGACAAAGAGTGCCTATGAGAGCTTATATAGCTTATCAAATCCAAGAAAGAGATCCATGTTTAATAACATTATGAAAAGGAGGTAGATTCCTATGCAACATTTGAAGAAGACAGATTGGATTACATTAGACAAAATCAAAAAAATTTGAGAAGTGAAGTTTACAAAGGAATTTACGATGCAATATCAAGAGGTGATAATGATGCAAACAGTTTGGGACAAAAAATTGTGTTGCCTGCTTCATATACAGGAAGCCCTAGATACATGATTAACAATTATCAAGATGCTATGGTTATCTGTAGAGAACATGGACATCCTGATTTGTTCATAACATTTACTTGTAATGTAAAGTGGCCAGATATTATAAGAAAATTTGAAAAAAAACCGGGATTCAAACTTAAGGACAGACTTGATATAATTTCTAGAATATTTAAAATGAAACTTGATGACATGCTTGACTTCATCAAATCTAGAAAGCCTTTTGGAGAAGTTGAAGCAAGTGAGTACCAAAAACTTATTTTTCTCCTCGTCTCAGTTTTTTCATTTTTTTTAGCTTCATAAAACTAACTTCTTCTTTTTTCTTCTATTGTCAATATTTTTACAAACAGATGTTTGTACAATTGAATTTCAAAAAAGAGGTCTACCTCATTCTCATATGTTAATATGGTTGAAATCAAATTTCAAGTGCTACATTGCATCAAATATAGATTCTATTATTTCAGCTGAGTTGCTAGACAAATTTGTCAATCCTCGACTTTATGAAATTGTTAATCAATTCATGATTCATGGTCCATGCGGTCATATTAATCAAAATTCTCCTTGCATGTGGGAAAATAAGTGTTCCAAAAACTTTCCTAAAGCATATAAAAATGAGACAATTTTTGAACCCAATAGTTTTCCGGTTTATAGGCGTCGTGATGATGATACGAAATTTGTTTTAAAAAAATGGAATCAAAATTGATAACAACTTTGTTGTTCCTTATAATGCTGAACTACTTTTGAGATATAATACTCATATAAATATTGAATCCTGTTGTCAATCAATGCTTACAAAATATTTGTTCAAATATGTAAATAAAGGTTCAGATAAAGCACGATTGGTTCTTCAACAAGATCCAAATGATGAAATATTAACATATCTAAATTGTAGATACATATCACCTTACGAAGCTGTTTGGAGATTGTTTCAATATTCTATACATCATAGAGAACCTTTTGTGGAACGATTGCCAGTACATTTACCGTTAGAGCAAAATATTGTTTTCAGTGGTGATCAATCACTACAGTCAATTATCAATCAAAATGCTTCTCAACATACAATGTTAACAAGTTGGTTTGAAGCTAACAAAATTTATAACGAATCACGTTCACTGACTTATGTACAGTTTCCGTCAAAATTTTCATATGATGCATGGGAAAAAATTTGGAAACCAAGAAAACAAAAAGGTTCAATAGGTAGAATAGCATATGTGCATCCAACATCCGGTGAATTATATTATTTAAGAATGCTTCTGAATTTGAAAAAAGATGCATTAGACTTAGATGATATAAAAACTGATAATGGTGTTGTACATAATTCATATCATGTTGCATGTAAATCATTGGGATTGTTAGGCGATGATAAAGAATGGATTGAAGCTTTGTCAAATGTTGTAAATGTAGGGTCATCTGCTCAATTGAGACTATTGTTTGTTACAATAATTTTATTTTGTGATGTAGCAAATCCTCAAATTCTTTTTGATAGTCATTGGGAAAACATGTATGATGATATTTTGTACAAATTACGAAAAACTTTTGCAATTCCTGATATGATTGTACCACAGGATGAATTAAAAAATTATGTCTTATTTGAGCTAGAATTGCTTTTTAATAATGCATCAACTTCTTTAGACAAATATTATTTACCAATGCCTGATGCAAGAAAAATGTTAGAAATCAAAAATAGACTTTTAAGAGAAGAGTTAAATTACGATTGTGAAGAATTGTCAAAAAAACACAAAGTTTTAAAATCGCAACTTAATGAAGGTCAAAAACATATCTATGATTGTGTTGTAAATTCTGTTAATAAAAGAAAAGAAGGACTATATTTTGTCTATGGTCATGGAGGTACTGGAAAAACTTTTTTATGGGATGCTATAATAAGTAGACTTAGATCTGAAGGAAAAATTGTTTTAGCAGTGGCATCATCCGAAATAGCATCGTTGTTATTACCAAGTGGTAGAACAGCTCATTCTAGATTTAAAATTTCCTTAGTTATTACTGATTCTTCAATTTGTCCAATAAAAAAAAAAACTCATCTTGCTGGATTAATTGAAAAAAACAGATTTAATTATATGGGATAAAGCACCTATGATTCATAAACATTATTTTGAAGCATTGGATAAATCACTTTCTGACATTTTGTCACATTTACATGGTGCAGAAAATAATATCCCATTTGGTGGTAAACCTCTTTTATTAGATGGTGATTTTCGACAAATATTACCTGTTATACCTGGAGGAACCAAAGAAGATATAATAAATGCTTCTCTAAATAGTTCTTATTTGTGGCCACATTTTAAAATTTTTCATTTGAAAGAAAATATGAGGTTATCAAGAAATGGATTAACCAATGAAGAAAAGAAAAAAATCAATGATTTTGCAAATTGGATTTTACAAATAGGTGATGGAAAAATTAGTGATATAAATAATGAAGATAATCAAAATGACAAAGACACATCTTTGATTCAAATACCTAAAGATTTGATAATTAATTCTTCTGGAAATCCGATTTGTTCAATCTTTCGTGCAACTTATCCCACTTTTGAAATTTCTTTTGACAATTTTGTTTATTTAAGAGAACGTGCTATTGTAACACCTCGAAATACAACTGTTGCAGATATAAATAATTATATAATTGATTTGTTACCTGGAGAACAACATGTGTGTCTAAGCTATGATTCTTTATGTTCTTCAAATGGAAATATCGAAAATCTAGAAACATTGTATCCTGTTGAGTTATTAAATAAACTGGATTTCAATGGTTTACCTACACATAACCTAATTTTAAAAATAGGAATGCCAATTATTCTGTTACGAAATTTAAATCAATCCTTAGGTTTGTGTAATGGAACTAGATTGGTTGTTACTCAATTATATAATAGAATTATTGAAGCTAAAATACTTGCTGGAAACAATATTGGTCATAAAGTTTTCATACCAAGAATCACTCTTACAGCAATTGAAAGTAAGTGGCCTTTTATTTTTAAAAGACGTCAATTCCCGATCAAACCATGCTATGCAATGACTATTAACAAAAGTCAAGGACAATCTTTGAAACAAGTTGGTTTATATCTTCCTGAACCTGTTTTTACCCATGGTCAATTATATGTTGCATTATCTAGAGTGACATCAAAAGAAGGTCTAAAAATTTTAATAGCAGATGGAGAAAATAATGTAAACAACTATACTGCAAACATAGTATTTAAAGATGTGTTACAAAATTTACAATCAAATTGTTAGTTTATTTGTTTATATATTTGTTGGATACAATTAAGGCAACTGTATAATGTTGTCTAAACATAGTTTGAAATCATTGCTAACCATTCTAACTATGTGATTGAAATCATTGCTAACCATTCTAACTATGTGATTTTTATGTATGCAAGATGAACACTGCAACCACTACAAAGTCGAGACAGAAGACAATATTTGCTCCATGTCGGAAACAAAGGTTAGATTTGTTCAATTTGATAGCTCCAATATTGTTATTCATTATATTGATCCGATTTGATATCATTGAGATGTAATGCATCTCATTGAATTTACAGGCAAAAGATTTATTATCTCTCTGTGAGTAAAATCAAATTGGTCACACTCACATATAGCAAACTCAGGTTAGCTTCATTGCAACTATTTTTGTTTTTACTTTGCTTAAATAAAAAATTAATAAGTTTCAGTCCAACTTGATAGTTTCTTGGAAATTCTTGAATTGATCATTTTCTTAATCCTCATGACACATATCAATCTTATTTAATAATGAAATAACATACTTATATTAGCTATTGTAAAAACGGAAAACTATTTCTTTTACCTGTCCAGTTTAATAAATCAAGTTTACATAATTGGTGTTCAGGTGTGCAATAAGGTATTAAAAAGTTCGTTTAATATTAATAGAGGTACATATACAAGGATTATTGGCTATACCTTAAACACTAAAGCTTAAACCACAACGGTAAGAATCAATGGTATGTGAAACAATTCAATGTTTAATAGCTTTCTTTCATTAACGTTTTACGTTTAAATTCAATCTTTACTAACCTTTCTCTTCAAAGGAATTGGATATATATAGACTTTTTCCTTTTCACCTGCCCATTGAGGGGTTAAGTTGGACATCCAAAAATGTGAGTGAAGACTCCCTCACAAAAAAAGTACCCACTCCACATCTTGATAGAGCCAAAGAACACCTTAGCAATAGGAAAATTGTTAAATCCATCACCATTCTCATTATTCATTAGTTAGCTTAGATAATTCACCTATTCTTATGCTATTCTTTGGTTCAGTTAAGGCATGTGAACAGATTACATCTTTGGACTGACCATCTCAATTTATTCTTTTGGATGTCCATCTTAAACCCCTTAGCGAATAACTGAGGAATTAGCCATGCGCTTATAGCAGGTCAAAAGAAGAAAGTCTTTGTTTATAAATTGGTATAAGCCAATTCCTCTGAAGAGAAAAGATGGAAGTGATGATTATTTCACCAAACGAGCTATATCTGATCCATCTATCAACACCCTTTCTTTCTATTTTTAATATAAAAATAGTGTGAAATTCATTTGGATATCTTTTTGGGCCATATTCTCAGATTTAATACATTTTACATTGTGGTCTTCAATTTGCTTCAGTTCATCTCATCAAATTTGGTTACTATTTTGACTCTCTATTATAGTCATTTAGTGATGATTCACTTAGAATTTGTCAATCATTCTAAATCAATATCAGACATAAATTCTACTTTTTACAATGCTTTTCCAATCTTTGAGCATCACATCATTTCATTTTGTCAAATGATACATCAATTTGCATCTTTGCTATTTTCACGTGTTGTTACAGTACTTTAACTGATCTTTCTCCATAAATTTTTACTAATTTTAATTCTACATTCTCATTTTGGCCAAATTGTTGTATAATTTTGACTTACTTTTAATTTCTTGATATCCACGTGGTTTACATACTTCTTAACCATTAGATCACATAACTTACATTTACAATTATATTGTTTCAATTGTTTATATAATTTTTTCTTTGTTCCCTGGAACATGGTGTCATGGTATGCTTTACTGGTATTGAATATAATTGGACAAACTACAATGAATCTATTTGTTTCCAATTTAAACACTTCTGATAGCTTAGAGATTCATTTATTAGTTCAAATTTATGCAACAAATGTATAAACCGAGATCTATAATTTTTATATTTATCTATTTTCACAAAGTACTGTGTCACCAGTTCAGAATGTTTATTTTAAGTTTATATTTCTTTTTCTTTGCTTACATTAATTTTCAATTGGTTTTTTCAATTTTTGTCCCATGTTGTTTTCATTGATGTTGTAGCTTTGAAAACACAAATTTCTGGTTTACATTTGCTGACATAAAAGAGTTTTTTTTTGGTTAAAATAGGGGGAAGAATAGAGTTGTTCATCACCCATTTCATTATAAATTTTGGATCAACATTCAAAATCTAATGTAAAAAACTGGTATCTGCTTCTTTACAATTCTCTATTTATATGTTTTTGCAATCACGATTAGGGATGGCAACGGTTCGGTTTGGGGACGGAAATGCTATATCCATCCTCATAACCACGAAAAATAACCATATCCATAACCGCAAATTAACCATCGGGTATTTTCCATAACCATACTCACCGGGTAACGGATTCCCCATCGGTTAACAGGTATATCCATCTTCGTCAATACAAAAAATATATTCGTTCAATTGAGAAATTATAAGTTAGTAGATATCAATTTCGTCATTAAACATTTGATGTATAAAATGATCTAATGAATGGATCTTGTTGGGTATAAAAATTAAAACACTGATGATGTTGACTTGTCTTTGTTATGTCCTATAAGCACCATTGAGTTTGCATTGATTTTGATTCAAAACTTTACTTTCCTACAAAATGCAACTTTTGTATTCTCAAGTTAATGGTTTGGTGAATAATAAATATACAAATATATATATATATATATATATTATATATATAAATTATATGATTTACTAATCGAATCGGATTCGGTTATGGATACGGTTTGGAGACCTCTATAACCATATTCAAAACCATAACCGAATAATATAAACGGTTTTTCCCCATATCCAAACCATACCCGAATTTTCATATCCAAATCCAATCCATTCGGGTGGTTATCCACGGTTATCGGGTTTAACGGTTAGAATTGTCATCCCTAATCACGATCTCATTTTCAAAGTTCTTTCAACTTTGACTACATTTAGTTATGTTGAAATTCTTCTTGCCACTCACAACCATTACATTCTGTCTCTTGACTAGATAAATTTTTATGTCTCACTGAAAAGCACTTGCATCCTTCCAACAGATGCAAATTGTGCACGTAAGTAAAACTTTTTACGTCAACTGTTGCTTGATTAGTGATTCTGGTATAGCTGATTGATGTGAATATCAATTGTATGGTTTGTGTTGTTCGGTTTATGCTTAGTACACATCTACAGCATCCCTTCATATATATTAGAATTCTTAGTAAGATTTATGCCAGCTGTTTTTGTTATGTGGAAGTGGAAACCCTTTTTTACGGTTGTAAATAGAGTCCCATATATATGTAAATAGTGTATATACACATTATAACTTTCTACGTATTTTATACAGTTTAAAAACCCGCAGCATCGCGCGAGCACTTTAGCTAGTTATATATACTAAATCCCAGTTGGGTTCCGGCACTGTTCATTAATAGTGTCAGGACGGAAATGCCCTCGGTTTCCTTTGTTCTCAACCTCTTTTTCCACTTTTTACACAGCGAAAGGACGGCTTTGTCCTTCTAGACCACACGTCCAACATCGCTGGTCCTTTCGGGTCGACAGCTTCTCGATTTCGCTTCTCTCTCGCCATTCTACCTTTTGGGTATTTTGTAACCAGGTTTTTTTCTCTACCGCATCGCCGTTTTACTCACCGTTCTGTGTTGCCATCTTTCTCCAGATCTTCAGACTGATAGAACCCGACAAGATTAGCATGTACGTATGTGGAATTGCCGCCTGATATCTCAGCCATCTCGACCACGCTTGCGCCGCCGTTATTCGATGTCCTCTTTAGGTTCGCACATTCAATCTCACTATTTGCATGTTTAATTTAATAATTATGCAATTAATTGTGCTCTAGAGGGAAGAAATCAGATCCCTGGGTTTTGATTTATGTATGCGAATTGGGATTTTTTGCAGGCATATTTGCGTCTTTAGCGGCGCTGATGTTCAATTGTGTAAAAAAGGACATTGATTACTCTCCGTACGAAGAAGGCGAGTGGAGGTGAGCAATTGAATGCACAACTCAGATTTTGGATTTATTGTAATTGAGTTTTAGTTAAGTTTCGTAGATTTTTTCCTTTAAATTTCTGGGTCGTGCTCAATTTTTCGTTAAATTTGTGGGTTTGTTTGGTGTCCTTTTATCTGAAAGTTCTGGTTGCCTTGAAGGATGGTAAGCCTCTTCACTCTCCTCTTTTTCTCTCTTTAAACTCTTTCTATAGATTATATTTTGTTTGATTGCAGAGTTTTTGGTTCTTAAAAATCTCAAATTTTTTTATTTGGTTTCCTCCTGATTATTGTTGCCGAAAACTCTATGAAGGGTTTGTTCTTTTGATTGTGGACTAAAACAGTCGAAGAAGGTTTATTTTAATGGCTGAAGAAATTGACGATTGTGCAGGTGGTCAAATATTTCTCCTCTTTGGTTTGTTTAATTTCTTTCTAATATTCGAATAATTATTGTTGTGTAATCCTGATAGCAGTATTGCTGCGGCTCGAATGGATATGTACCACAGCATGGGAGACGCTCTTGCGCAGCAGTATGGTGGCTCTGCAGCTCACAACACAGTATGTTCTTATTTTATTCTTGGGTTAGAGCATGCATATATTATCAGTTGTTAGATGTCATAGATTAACCCCTATAATTCTAACGTGAAGTTAGAAAAAAAAAAGGAAAACTCATATAACTCTAATAAGATGTCCACTAAAAAGAAAGCAACTCACATTACACAGACCAATACGTGTTAAAATTGTGGTGAAATGAAAAGATGAATACAATGTTTCTCATAGAGATGACCCATGATAACAAAATGGTCAAGCGGAGTTAGATTTACCCCTAGAACCCACTCGATTTAGATTGTCTGGATCTTACGATTTTGTGATAATCTTCCATGGTAAGTGACTTTGGTTTGTTTTGGTTGGTCTGAATTTCAAATTTCCAGTTGAATTGTTTGTTTTGGTTTGCTGCGCATGATATGAGCTTCAAATTAGATAATTTATGCGTGTTAATACTTATCGTTCACTTGCTCGATCAATTGCATAATTTGCATTAGTTGTTGCTTGAACATGTTCCGTCACTTACATTTTACATTGGAAAGTTTCTTACATTTTAGATTTTTTACCCCTTTAAAGCAGAAAAAGAATGTAATTATGAATAAAGTTTTGTTTTTGGTACTTCCCTAATCATGTGATACAAATGGCTTCAAGAATTCAGAGTGTCTGAATTGTCACAAGATTGAGTGCAGGGTATAGCCTAAATGGAAAAGCTTATTTACACGAGTTTCGTGATGTTAACGGCAGACCAGTTCTCATAGTGGATGCTCTTAAGCATCTTTCTACTGTAAGTTTTATTCTTTTCGCCATGTCCGACCCCATACCATATAATCTTAATATTCTTGAGGTGTTACATACAAATTTTTATCAAAAAAATAGTGCTAGTTTTTACATGGTTTCGAAAATTATGATCAATTTTTTGCTACGTTTGGCTTTAGATCAAGTTTTGTATGGTACTTTGGTCACTGAACAAAAAGTGCCACAGGTGCATGATCCAGCTGAGAAAGAGAAGCTCTGCGTGTTTTTGATTGAGAAGGCGTTTGGTGCCCTTCCAGATGGGAGCAAAGAAATACTAGGAATCTCAATCTACATTGGGTCCAACAGATTTTTTTTACTTACTTTCAAAATTATTATTTTTAATTATATAGCCGATTGAGCACAGTATTCCTTTCGAGTCTCTGCAAGATTAGAGTAAGGTCTATATTGTTGTTTTGATTGTGCATTTTCCCATTGTCTTAAGGTATAGATCCCCTCACTCAATTTAGGTTTTTTTTTCTTAGGAACAGTTTGAAGGATTAAAATGTTCTAATTTGGTGTAGGTAATCTTGGTTTACCAAATTGGCAGCGAGATTGCACACTTCTCACTCCGTTGTAAGTTCGACTGACTTACCCTATAAGAATTGTTTCGCTTTGTGTTTGTGGTTTCCATTCAATGTAATCCCTCTTCTCAGTTTCTCTTCAAAATTGTTTTCTTTTCCAATTTTGCAATGTTTATATTTTTCGCCGTGATGGAAGTTTTAGGGTGTATGATTTCATTTTTGGTGATCAATGTCCATTAATAGCTATTAATTTTTTTTTTTAAATTTAGATCCTGCAAGTTCGAGGCAGTGGTGATGGAAATAAATTTGTTGCAGTGAATTACAAATCATATGAGCAGATGTTTCCTAATGTGGTAAAATGGTTTTACCAAGTCTTCTTCCTTATAGGTAATAGATCATCTATTATATATAATTTGGATTGAATTTGTTTCCTTCATAGACAATTTTTGAATTTTTTTTCTAATATTTCTCTCCTGATTTCAGTCAACGATGCTAAACAAAATGAAAACAAGCCCATTAGATTAAGGAAGTTCAATGCTACTCATTGTTCCTTATTGTAGATAGTGTTGTAACTATGTTTTCCACATGTATATAAGTAATATGGCTTATCATATATACATTTAAAACTTTCTCCATATTTTGTATAGTTTGAAAACCCGCAGCACCGCGCGGGTACTCTTGCTAGTTAAACACTAAACTTTACATAGCCGACTGAAGCATCAGAAGATTGGAGTGCTTCTTTGAGTTGAGCTTGCTCAGATTGCTTCAGAACTAGATTGGAGTGGTCCTTTGACTTGAGCTTGCTCACTTTGCATCAGAACTAGAAACCTGAGGAAGAGGATGGATATGAAGATGAGCTTGGAGTGCTCCTGGGTTTTGTATTGATATACATTATCTCTAAGGCCTCTAACTGAATAAGCTATCTTTAGCCCCCGTCCAGATTATAGCCCTGCAAGATATTATTTTTTAATGGACAGTGCTAGGCCATATTTATATACCATCTCCAACCAAAGGGGGCTATTTTTTAGCCCCCTCAATAATTTGTTGTTTTAAGTTTGTTTTTTAATTTTATTGGTTAATTGAATTAAACTACCATATTAAAATAAGGGTTCCGGACATATTTTGAGTGACACTTGTCACTAAATGAATAAGCTTCCGGACAATATTTTGAGTGCTACTTGAAGATGTGGCCATTTGAAAATTATTGAAAAAATTAAAGTAAAGATTATTGGAAGAAGTAAGAGAGGGGTGTGTATGAAAAGAGTGTTTGAGGTGAATCGAATGTGAAAAATTGAAATAAAATGAGATAAGATAGTATGGAAAGTGAAAATGATGTGGGAAATAGTGTAGAAATGTCTCAAGTATTTATAGGAAAAAAATTAGAATATTTTTTTTAAATTTTATCTTTAAAAAAAAATCTAGCTGGGCCAACCTGAAAGGGCTGGTTGGCTAAAGATGGCCAGCCCACTGGCCATATGGTTGGATTTTGGCCCGTGGGTCCCAAGATTTTTTGGCTCAGACCTTCGTTAGAGATGAGTTTTGTGTCAAAAAGGACTATCATTTGACCTACGACCCTATGGCCCTCCCGATTGGAGATGACCTAAGTTTCCACAATAAGTAGCATGTGTTCTGTTGCTAATTTGAGCTTGAAAGTTCCTGCAGTACGTGTGTTCACTCTTGCTGTGCAAATATCATTTTGATATTTTTGAAAACGCCCTTCCCCACCTATTAAAACGTCATATTTAGCCTTATGTTTTTCAGTTTTCCCATATAAAAACCAATTATTTTCTAGTCAATTTATATAAAACAAATTCTTGTTGGAGACAATGGTGGATCCAGCATTTTAACTTAGGATGGTTCTAATATAAAAGCTCTAAAAAAATTTAAAAAAAAACAAAACAAGACGAAAATATCATTGAACAAATAAATGGCAAACTACAAATTTCATCCATAATCTTTGTGCTAAACAAGCTAGAAATACTAAATTTGTCCACGACGGGATCTCATACTTTGAAAACGTGTCATGATAGTTTCATTGTCAATACAAGAAAAAACATCTTTCTCAATATAAACAACTAAGCTATCATTTAACCATTGATCCCCCATTCTGTTGTGGAGTGGACTCTTAATGATATTTATGGCGAAAAATGCTCTCTTCACTGAAGCAGTTGCAACAGGTAAAACCAAAGCCAATTCAATAAGTAAATACACATTGAAATACTCGATGCAACCTTTTTTCCACCATTTTCTTAGCAAGATCACTAATTCTTTGCAACTGAGAAAAGTCACTTCTCGAACGTATAGAATGAATATAAATATCGAGTTGATCTTCAAGTGCCAATAGGTCTTGCTTCGTAAAATCTTGAGGGTACAATTGAGCAAGGCGAAGTAGCTTTTCTTTGTCAAAAGCTGCAAAAGAATCATTTGGACTTAAACTAGCCAAACAAATGAGCAATTCGGTACTTGTTTCATTGAAGCGATCATTTAACTCTGTAAGTTGGGAATCAATGACAACAGAAAAGAGCTCCACTTTGTAACGATGACGGTTGGTCTTTTTGTGGGTATTACGGCGCGACCTCCCATGAGCTACATGTCTCATCCATGTTAATAACCTCAATATGATGTTGGACACAAAATGACAATACTTTGTCAACCAAAAGGTCAAACCCCTCATCATTCATCATGTAGAGTAGTTGTTCTTTACATGTGTTGACTAAAGCCATTGCATTCATAATCTCTTGATCATCCCTTTGTAATGCTTATGATTAATCATTCGTAATTCCCAATATAGATTTCATCAAAAATAGGAGAAACACAAACTCAAAAGATTGTATGTCTTTCAATAACCTATTTGCTTCGGCCACACTATCATTGGTATTATTATCAACAATCATTTCAAGCACATTGACCACGGATGAGAACATAGTAATCAAAACTAATCAAAGTACCATAATGTGAATTCCATCTTGTAGCTTCGGCACGTTTGAGACTAGTTTCTTGATTTAAGCCTCGTCCCGTCATAAGATAATCATTTTCAAGAGCTTTCATAAGTTCTTTTTGTTGCATCTCTCTAAGTGCATCACTACGCTTACATGAAGCTCCAATATTATTTACCACATTATTAGCCAAGAGGAATAATGTGTTCACATCAACATTATTCTTTGCTACGGCAACAAGAGCTAATTGGAGTTGATAAGCAAAGCAATGAACATAGAATGCACAAGGTTGATCATTCAAAATCTTTGTCTTGAGTCCATTGAACTCACATTTCATATTACTAGCACCATCGTAACCTTGCCCTCGTAAATTGGAGAAGCTCAACTCATTGAAATGAAAGAAGGCATCAATAGACTCCTTTAATGTGTTTGAAGTGGTGTCGGGAACATGTTGAACTCCTACAAACCTTTCAATGACTTTCCCATTTTTGTCCACATAACGCAAAACCACCGCCATTTGCTCATTTATAGAAACATCACGTGCCTCATCAACCAATAGAAAAAAGAACCTAGCATTCTTCATATCACTTATGATAGTTTTAATGGTTTCAATAGAACATGAATGAACAAGATCTTTTTGAATTGAATGAGCTATTAGCTTGAGATTTCCCGGAGCTTTATCTAACACAACGACCTTTATTTTCTCATAATGATCCGCAAGGAATTGCAAGAGCTCTAAATAGTTACCTCTATTGTTTGAAGTGTCACTTTCATCATAACCACGAAATGAAAGACCTTGTCGCAACAAAAACTTAGTGCAATCAATTGACGCATTCAAGCAAGTGCGATAAGCCATACAAGCTTCTTCTGACTGTTTGACCAAAACTATTTCAATATGTGTCTTTTGATTCATTAGATTACCAGCAGCTTCAACAGTTTTATTGTGAAAGCTACCAACCATTCCCACATGTTTTTCAAAACAGGCTCTTGCATGCTTTCAATTTTGAAAGCCTAACTCAGTAAAGACGTCACTGCTTAATTGTTCAAAGTTGACTTTGCATAGATAGCAATAAAAGCAAAATGCAATATCTTTCGATATACTATATTCCAACCAATGAAATTCCTTCAACCAATTATCAACGAACCGTCGCTTTTTATTCGAATGCAAAGTGAATGGAAAATCATGATCTTTAGCTCTAAAAGGCTCCATTAATATATATGCTCTTCGGACCTCATCTCGAATATCTGGAGGATAATCCTTCATTGGAATTCTCTTTCCGGGGTCTCTCTCAAGATTATCCAAATCAACTTTTAACTCATTTTGTTGTGAAGTGGAATTACCCCCAATTGGATTAGAACTACTTGGAATTGGAGGGGAACTGTTCGGAATAGGATTGGAACTATCCAAGTTTGGAGATGAACTATTTGGAATATGATTGTCCGAACTAATCGATGATGATTTTCGCTTGTAATATCGTTCCATACTTCTAATTTCTACACATATCAATTAATAAAAAAATCTATATCAATTGATGAAACTAAACAAATATTATACGAAAAACGAGAAATCATATTCATTTATAAATTTATAATTAAGTCCGTGCCCGTGGGATTCTAATATTATGAATGCCAAAGACAAAGAGAGTGCAATAGTTGTTACATCTCATATGAGCGAATTACTTATCTTCTGCATATAGCAATAATGCAGACACAAAGGCAATGCTAGAGAGGTGAACGAAAACATACCTTGCACTTGTGAGAAACGCACAGATTGTAGAATATATAGTTTACGCCTTCCAAAGACTACAGCTTGATCAACTCACTATACTCTACGAAATAGTCCCTGCAATTCCACTACCACCTCAAGTTCAGAAAACAAGCACAGAAACAATACCGAAAGAAAGCACAGATTTTTACACACCCTTTTAGCATCACAAACTAGTTGCACTCTAATTCACAATACATATAGCCAACACATTACACAAAAACACGAAACGAATATCGAAAGAAAGCACCGATCTTTACCCACCCATTTAACATCAAACCATGTCTGCCTTTGCCAACCACTCCCAACTTTCCACAACTTGCCAAAACATGATTTTGAAACTAGCTCTACAAAGATAATGCACAATTATATATAATCTATATGATATCTGCTCAAGTATATCTTCTTATTCTTTCACTGTCTAGTTAAGCTAAAAGCAATAAATCAGCTTTACAATGAAGCCGATGAAAATTTAGGAAACATGAGAAGTAGATGACTTTGACAGTGTGGCCCAAAAGCCAAAGCTAAAAATTTTCAAGGGTAAAAATCTGAAAGAAAACCAGTAGAGCTAATCTTCAATATTTAAAATCAAATTTCATATCAACATTAGGCAAAAAAATACTGACAAAACAGAGCTAATCTTCAATATTTAAAATCAAAATAATTAAATTAAAAAAATAATTTAGATGCATACAGCAAACAAGAACAGAAAAAACAAAACTATCCCATTTGAGTTAAGAAATAAAGAAGCAAAATTTACATGTGGCTGTCTCTGGCTTCAAAATCTTGTTTTCACCAAACGACGCCTCGCGGCTCGACCCCCAAATCGTTACCATACTCTGCTGCTACTCCACTTCCGAAATTACCAAAACCCTTCTCCCATTCCTTCTCCTTCCTCTCAACGGGTCCAGCCCAGTACTATAGCTACGCATTCATATATATACTAGCACTATCAGCAGACTGCAGTGGCTGGCAAAATTATTTAATGGAGAGTCACAGAGTCAAAGAGAGTACAAATACAAACCTCTTCGACCAAGAAGAAGACGACCAGTGGGCAGGGCATCGGCGGCTAGCCTCCGGAGTCCAGATCAGAGCTTCACAAGGAGAAAAAACGCAGAAGGGTTACAGATTTGGTAAAGTGAAGGTTCTATTGCTGAAGGAGCTGATTGCTGTGAGTGTGAGGGTTCTCACGTGAGTAAGATTTTAAATTTTTTTAATGACTTGGCTCAAAATGACGTCGTTTTGGCCAAAGTCATTTTGAAAAAAAATTTGGCTTTCTTCTTTCTCCTTCTGAAATGCACAGCTTGCAGCAGCCATGGGTACTGTTCTTCTCCATCACTGCCCAGACTTGGGTGGTCCTTGAAAATCCTCACAGCCATTTTTTCGAGCTTCGGATGGTCCCGGACCATCCTGGTCCCTTAATAGATCCGCGCCTGGTTGGAGATTCAATGATCTTGAAAACGAAATTTCATTTTGGAAAACAGAGAAAGAAAGAAAAATTTCATAATACATAATAGTTTTGAGTTACGATCTTAAATTTTTTATCGAAGCTAATGTGTTAATCCTTGTTTAGCAAAGCTCATAAATAAGTTATGTTCTTATAATATGAATATCTCACTGCTAAATTTTTCAAACAAATTTTAAAATTGTATCCCTCGCATCCAATTAATTATATTTGCTATATTTTATTTAATTTCTTTCATATAACTTAAAAGACCCATCCTAAAATGGTTTTCTAGCTCCGCCACTGGATCATCATCACCCAAAAAATTGGCATGACTAGTAAACAAACAAAGTGACACCAAAAAGATAGAGCAAACATGAATTTAAGGGTGAAAGAAGAAAGCAAGAAAGTGAATGAAATTTTGAGTGAAAAGTAGTAATGCCTCACCATGCATGTACTGTATTTGTATATATAGTGTGTGTGTGTGTTCTAACTTAGTGTCCTCAACGTCATGGAACAGTTTTCCTATACCTGGTACTCGTGCCGTGTTTTCAGTGTTCGTGTCATTTTCGTGTCATACATGATATATTAACGGGTCGTGTAATGTCTCACCATGCGTGTATGGTATTTGTATATATAGTCTATGATCTAACTTATTGTCCTCAACGGAATGGAACGGTTTTTTTCCAACTCCATTCCAATTTTTCTGCATTTGATCAACAAGTTGATGATATTTCTTCAACATTAAGCAAATACGACTGATGCCAAACACTTTTATAGCCTGAGACACTAAGACAATTATTGGACTCTTTGTTTGTTTTACCGGATTAGGGGGGACTGGATTGGACTAGACTAATTGCTAGTGTAGTCCCTTGTTTGGTCTGGACAAGGATTAGGTTTAATGAGCTTAGGTCGAACTTGCTTGGATTATATACCTCGCTAGGTGTTCTTAACGAAATCCCCAATTTCGGCCGGACTGCTAAGACCGTCTCCTTCTCTGTCGTCTTCTCCTCATCTAAGTCCCAGAGCCCCCTCTTCCGTCTTCCTTCTCTGCCAATCTTCCACCTATTCCTCCTCCGACAAGACCCATAACCTCTACCGCCTCCGACCGTCGTGGGCACATATCACCGCAGATGGTTTTGTTGAAACCTAAATCACGAGATCTTTGTGAACCCAGTAACGGGTGATGAACATGACTGCGATGGAGGAATTTGGAAAGCCAAGAACTCTGGCGTCCACGACGGCAATGAAGACGGCGAAGCGGCTTGGGGTCGCCGCCTGAGATGCTAGGATGTTGAGACTGACGAAGAAGATGGAGGCAGCAACCTGAGAGGCTCTGATTTGCGGAATTGGAATTGGTTTTGAGACATTATTTCGACGACGAGACACTCTGCAATTGTGGAATTGGAGTTGTTTTGATCTGATCTCAAATTGTGGTCTCAAATTGTGGAATTTTTTCGAAGAGGAAACTTTTCAGACCAAAAAAAAAAGAGATAATTAATAATAAAATATTAATAAAAAGGGATTAAATAATATAATATTAGAATTTATTAATTATCCTGTTTTTAGTCCGACATTGCCACAAACGTTTCACTAAGTTAGTTCAGGTTAGTCTAATCTAAGCCAGTCCAGCTTAGTTCCTGAAGCTACTCCAATCCGAGATAGTACGCACCTTAATGGTATTAGGTGGGACTCGCCTTCACTAACACCTTTGTTAGGTGTTCTTAGCCAGGCCCTCCAAAAAGGGTAGGACCGCTAAGACCGGTTTCGCTCGTCGTCTTCGTTCGTCTGTTTCACTTCACTAAGCGGAAGCCCAATTCCAATAACCACTGGAAATGCGTCCGATTCTCTCGGAAAGAGTAGCTAGACGACTCGGACCTCCGACTTACGGCCGACCTAGCACGCCAACGCTGCAGATATCGCGCAAGTTCACGCCTGCCAGCAAGATGAAGAATGCATGGGTCTCAAATCGCCGGGTGGAGTCGGCCAGATTTGGGTCCTGGGAAGCCCAAAACGGCTATGACGGTGGGTGAGTTTTGATGAGGATACAAAAAGACTATGGAGTCTCCAAAATTTTAGAGAAAGGGAATTGCTTATGATTTTAAAGTCTGCAAATTTGAGAGAGAGGGAATTGCCCAAAAAGATAATATTTAGGATTTTGGTATTGCCCAAAAATGATAATAGGTAGGATTTTGTTTTTGTTTATTGTGTTTTGGTTTTGTATATTTGGATTTGAGTTTTACTGGAGAGACGTGCCCACCACCATGGTTTTCACCTTCAGCTTTTATTTGATTCTGGGTTTGAGTTTGGTCATGTGCACAGTATTCTACAGAAAGAAATTGATAAAATGTGTGATAGAGAAAAGGATTGAATTAAAAATAAAAAATATTGTAAAAAATATTTTAGCCGACACTGCACCGAACGCTTCATTATTCTTATACAGATTAGTCCATGTTAAGCCAGTCCAGCTTAGTCCATGAAGCTAGTCTAGTCTGAGATAGTCTGACGCAACACAGGCACCCTTAACAACCATTGCATCAATTACACATAGATGAAGAGAGTGAGGATGCGTCGTTTAACGTGAAACAGAATAGGGTTTGGATAAGTTATTGTTGAGCCATTGGATTTGTATCAATGATCACGAAATGTTGATCCAAAAGAGATGTGGAGGACGAGTTATATGACACCAGTATATTACTATGATAACATTTCGAGCCATTAAAATAAAGACTATAATTTTTTTATCTGCATGCCCTTATTTTGTTGACGTGAAAAACCATATCATATCGTATAAGTTGTTCTTAGGGCTGTGGCTGTGTTTCGGACGGAACGGATCGGAAACAAGCGTTCCGGTTTCAGATCCGGATTTAAAATTCATTTCCGATGCCCAAGTTTTGGAATAAATTACCTATATTTTCCGATTTGAAATTTCTGCAATCTCGAAATTTTTCGGAAATTAACAGTTTCATCTTCTTCTTTGCGTTCGCGTCAGACAACAAAGTGACGCCTCTGCACTCAATATCTGCATAAATACGCAAAGATTTTCATCTTCTTCGTCTCGATTTTAGTTCATACATCCAAATTTGTATAAAATCTCAATCTTGGTGCGGTGGTGGCAGACTCGCGTCGTATTGCGCAAAGCGTGAGAACGACTAATTGGAAGAGACTTTTGGAGTTCCGATCATGAGATTACACTGTGAAATGTGCTCAAACAAGTGGTTAGCACCGGATTAAAAATAACTGATTAGCGCTTGAGCACTGCTATTATATATATATATATATATATATATATATATCTTATTAAGGTTAATATTTGCATGTAATTTAATATCCTCGTGAATAGGGTGTTGCGGTTCTACCCATGTGGCCCGAGTTTGAAACTTACCTTTCTCCTAAATCGCTGTAATAGTTTCGCATCACAAGACTTATTAGTATCCAATTCGCAATGTGGTTAGTGGTTTCGTGAGGGAAAATATTCTTTACTTTATCAATTTATTATTCATCATATATTTCAAGGAAATAGTAATACAAAAATGACATGACAACAATTGAATTCATCGTAGAAAAAATGTCTACATTAATTTGGATGCAAAAATTTATACGTAATCGACATTCATTCATATTAAGAAAATAAAGAGTTGGAATTTGAAAAATCGAACCAACTTTACTATATAACTTAGAATGACTTCCCCTAAATTTTGATTATCCTAGAAGAATTCATGCCCGCGTGATGAGGTGGGTCAAAAAAAAAAAAAATTGTCAGGTGATTTAAATCAGATCTTAAAGAACAGTGGAATTTTTTTTTTGTTATTTGAAGAACAACATCACCTCAAAGAAAGTAATATCTAATGTAAATAATGGAACAAATAGAACATTTTAATAGAAGGTACAACCACAAAATATAATGTCTTTGCATAAGAAACATATGCAGTAGTTTAATAAGCTTGTTCAAACTTATTTAACATAACTTTGTTTACACATATTTACAACAACATATACAACGGATGACAAAAGTCTCACACTGGAACACCAACCCAGGTACAAAAAAATTGATTCACACACCCGTATTTATTTTATAACTTAATTCCCTGCTTGTCCTTAGATACTCGAGAGTGAAAGGGAGGGTCTAAGCAGATAGGAAAATGATCTATTACTCCAAATTCTTCTTCATCTGGTCAATTATTAGGATTTGGAGGCGACTACATAGTGTGAACCACCAACTTGTTTCGATTGACACATTTACCAAAAGCATGTAAACCCATTCTTGTTTTCTCTATTTTATGTGCAATCGATGTGCCTAGGCCTGGAGTAGTGTTACAAAATTTTAGTTTAGTTCCTCAAAGTTGTTGTTCTTTTTGATCTCTAACCAATCTTCTTAAATCCTTTATCAAAACTCCTCCTAGGATATCTTGTTCTATTCGATCAATTTCTTTCAACATTTTATTTGCTCTAGTTTTCAAGTTAGTTTGTAGGTGAAACACTAACATTGCTAAAAGTCTTAAAGTCTTACTAACTTCTTTACATTTTAGTTCTATCCTATCACAAATAGTAATTCATGCTTTCAAAAGGAAAAAGCTTCTGTAGTTTGAAAAAGCAACACCAAAATTCTAAGCAAGCATGTTTGGATGAAAACATAATTTAAGTTAGAATGCATGTTAAGTTAGAATGATTTTTCCAAAACAGGTGTAGTCAATATTCCAACTGAATAATTAAGTAACAACTAATCTAGTTCCATTAGATCAACCTAAAGACTAATATAAATTTTGCAGTGCCATAATTGGCATAACGAATGTCATTTAAAATGAAAAGGAAAATATTAAAAGGAATATCATTTATACGAGAAAATGATCCTTCATTTAAGAAAGATATCATAAGGTATATCATTTAGAATGAAAATATTTCCTCACTATCTGATTTAAGATGGAAGCATATTAAAGAAAACTCAACTGAAAGTGTTAATAGAATACCTATTTACCTCAAAGTTTGAAGCAAAACCCAAGCTCTGTTGATAACCTTCGTTAATATTGTGTTTTTCCCAACTAAAGTTCAGAATAGCATGCTTCTATTAATCTCACTAAAACTTCGAGTACAAAGAGACACCCATTTGATTGTGTCCAACAATTGCAAAATAATCCTCATAAAGAAAAACGAATGTCTGCTTTGTTCTTTAGGGTTTATGGCCGACACCAAAACCCACCTTCGATTCACAACCATTCAATTTTTTTGTAGCCTTGTTGCAACAATTTTTATCATCTTAACAACTGTTTAGGGTCTTAGTAGAAAAGCCTAGATCAATTATACACACACGCAGACATAAAAAACACACGCCTCACAACGCTTTACTGAATTATCAAACCAGCACACGCTTAAAAGAACCATCCAAAAGAAAAAGTGCAAAAACATAAGTTCAAGCTATGCCTCATTAGAACCCCAAATGTAAAAGACAACCCATACATAATACATTAACACAATCGATAAAGATTGCGAAATTGGCCAGTCAATTTTGGCAGCCCACTTAGACATCTTCAACTATGCAGCCACAACACAACATGAACAAACAAACAACATGCCAACATAATGATTTGTTGATTAATCAAACCAGCATACTCATAAACTACCCAATTTTAAAATACGTAAAATCACTGGGGCAACACAACACAAACCCAGGCTTCATTAGAAAGCACCACATACACAAAAAATACAGACAGACAAACATAACCCAAATTAACAACTGTATGCGATAAGTCCATATAATATGTAATTAGGAGAATGTGATCTAAAGAAATTAGATTCATGAGACCATTCTCTTTCCTACACATATTCTAAACGTTCACGATCATATGATTGTCAATTAGGCATTGACGATCCGTATAGATCAGTATATGCTATGTCTTCTCTCCAAGGGAGTGACTGGTCTTGAGTCATTGGTGTGAGTGACACCAAGATAAGTATGTAGGTACTCAATAGAAAGTGAGTCCATTGAATGCGAATCTACCGGTACATGGACAACTGAATGGACTGATAGTCTTACCAGTCTTGATCGTTACAAAGGTCAATGCTACTATCAACAAGGAATTCTCATACTCATGTGACATGAGAACTCCTAGTTGGGACAAAGCAACTAGTTGGGACAAAGCAAAGTAGTCATTTGACCTGAGACATCATAATTGTCTTATGGTTGGGTCCTTAGTCTTTGATTGTGTTAAAGGCATTCCATTTTAGAGTGTCCAGGACATAGTTGGGGCTAAACTATTTAATCATGGGAGCATGTGAATGTGCAACAATGGATCTCTAACCTTCAAACAGTTGAGGGAGAATACTTTATGATAAGATTAAGAATCTCTGGTTAGAATATGAATGAGATTTAGGAAGTCGTTCCAAATCACTTTCAAGGTAATCATATAAGTAAGAGAATCACATTGGATAACAGACATGAATAAACTATCAAACCAAACAATATATTCAAGAGTATTGAATTAGAGAAAGACTGTATTGCATTTGTAATTCCAAACTGAATAGGTTCTCCAACCTCTTTTGATTAGTTTTGGTAGCCATGACATGCTGCTAGGTTTCACTCATGGTTTATGGAACCCCTAAAGATGTGTAATCACTAAAGGGAGAATTGAAAGTAAGTTTCAATTCACAATCGATTAGTATTAGTTCTAATCGTTCACTGCCTCGCTAAAAGGAACCTAATGGATCGCACACTATGTAAGATAATGATTGAAAGATATAACGGAGATGAGTAAGGACAATTAAATAGTTTAATTGTATATGAAAAGTATTAGTTAATATGTTAATTAATCATACAAAGGTTCGTAATGGGCTTTAAGTTAGTTTCAGGTTTCGCAGGTTTTGGTCCACTAGCCCCCATTGAGTTTAAGTTGTATGACAACTAAAACAAAATGGGGATTAACCCAAACAAAACCCAATGGCCAGCCATAGAGGGAGGGAGGGGTTGTGATGGTGGACTTATTACAAGTTTGCCACTTATTTGAAGTAAAGTTCCGCCATCCATATCCATTGAGCCAAAGAGCAAGAAGACAAAGGAAAGAAGGCCCTCACATAATCACCCTTTGCCAAGCAAAGAAGTGCTTAAAAAGTATAATGTTTCCCCAACTCACTTTATTGTTTGAGTTGAGTCTGTTGGAAATTTTATTATTATTATTATTATTATTATTATTATTATTATTATTATGTTGCAGGCATAATTTACTGAACGATTATGGAGGCCATAGAGAGAGAGAAAGGTGTGGCAATAGAAAAGAAAAGAGAAAGATGTGTAATTGTGGGGTGTGTCCTATTCCACCCCATTGTGCCTTTATTTATAGTAGTAGGGAAGGTTAATTCCTTACCCTTTTAGTATTACAACTCTTAATAGGCACTAGTAGAAAAAACACTTTGCGCGACGGAAACTTGCGTGACGCAGCCAAATTCGTCGCACAAAGTATGTTTGCGCGACACTAAACACAAAACGTCGCGCAAACGGCCTTTGCGCGACGAAGACCGACGTCGCGCAAAACTGTTTTGCACGACGTAAGTGAGATTGCGTCGCTCAAAACTGTCTTGAGCGACGTCGGTCTTGGTCGCGCAAAGTGCCGTCGCGCAAAGGCCGTTTGCGCGACGTGTTCTGCGTCCCCCACGATTTTGGCGCCAAACCAAGATGGCTTTGCCGCTTTTTTCGTTGACTTTGCGCGACGCAGGGCCACCTACGTCACGCAAAACAGCTTTGCGTGACGCATGTGCACCAGAGTCACGCAAAACATCCTTGCGTGATGCCACCTACGTCACGCAAAGCTGTTTTGCGCGACGCTGGTGAACATGCGTCACGCAAAGCTGTTTTGCGTGACATAGGTGGCCCTGCGTCTAGATGGTTTTCATCTTGTTTCTACATCTGTGCAGATGGTTAAACACAATGGTTACAATAAGGATGAGCTTATCAGCGGGAATTTGGAATGAATATCACAGAAGATATGGCTTTAGTTAATGCTCGTGTTCTGCCACCACCTTTGGTAAATATTTGTTTCTAAACTTGTTTGAATAGTGCAAGTGTTTTTTTATTCATCTTTCTTTGCTGGTGTTTGAATTGATGACAACAGCTGGAATACCATGACACTGGTAGTGAGAAGTCTAAACATCCACGAATGGGGCAATGGAATATGATTAACAAGGTATTGGTTTTTAAATTGTTTAGATGGATCTGTATTATGTCTGTATGTTGAACTCCATTGAATACATGTGTAGGTTGGTGGAAGGAACACTTTTGAACTCCATTGTCTCTCACATTACTTTACTGTCTTCTATTAACATTGAAATATTGAGACAACATTTAAAACTGTCGTAGGTTGGTGGAAGGACATTGTTCTAACAGACGCCATTCAAAGAAGGATTCCTCTGGTTAGTGACATTCCCACAATCATCTTTGGTGCAGGTGTTACCCATCCGCAACCTGGGGAGGACAGAATTCCGTCAATTGCAGCTGTAAGTTTCAGTCTTCTATTATGATTTCATTTTAATTAAAAATGCATAATGTGTTAACCTGTTAATTTATTCCATCAGGTGGTGGCGTCCATGGATTGGCCAGAGTCACTAAGTACCGAGGAATTGTTTCTGCACAGGCTCACCGTGAAGAACTAATCCAAGATCTTTATAGTGTTGAGGAGGACGCTAATAGAGGTCCGGTTGCTGGAGGAATGATCAGGTAATTGGGTCAACATGCACCTTCGTTTGTTATTGTTTCTATTTTTTTTAAATAATAGTTGTTGAGTGTATTTTCTTACCATGATTATTTTCATTATGTTAGGGAGCAACTGGCCTTAAACCAGAGAGAATTATCTTCTTCAGGTAATAATGGTTTTTGCTGTGGTCAAGGAAAATGACACAACAGTGCTAATATTTGTTTTGATGTTTGCTTAACAGATACGGACTTAGTGAAGGGCAATTTAGTCAAGTTTTGTTGTATGAAATGGATGCTATAAGAAAGGTATGCTGACTACTACAATTCTAGAATTATTTTGTTATTGTTTAGATAACTTGACATTAATCACTAGTCACTACTTAATTATTTAATTTCATCAAGTAGTTAGTGAATTATTTTTTAAGGTAAGCAAATACTTCATCTAATATGTGTGTCATTACTTTTTCAGGCTTGTCAATCGCTTCAGGAGGGATATCTACCACCAACTACTTTTGTTGTGGTGCAGAAAAGGCACAGCTCTTTACCCTGATGTCAAATACACCACAGTGGACGAGTACCTCAACCAGTTTGTCCGAGACTTGGAAGCATATGGGGACAGCTACTTTGTGACAGCCCGTCCCTGATTTTAAGAGTTTTTAAAGTTTTAATAAAAGATTTTACAAAAATGCCCTTTGAGACACGCGCATTGTTCGAGGTTAATCGTTGTGTCGTGCCATCTAAGATTTGTTTTCTTGACATATCCTCGTAGTACTCGTCGCTACGGACGCGTGGGCGCAAGCGGTTCGTGATTTGGAGTTATAACGAAAAAGATATTAAAGTTTGAAGTTTGGACATTTTAGGAATTATAATAATAAAATATGGAAATTCTTTTATGAAAATGGACGGCCCAGATTTAATGAAGAAATTAATGGATGGATGGGATTGGAAGAAATGAGTTTATGTGTGTGTGTGTGTGTGTGTGTGTGTGTGTGTGTGTGACTGGCGGAAGAAGAAGAAAGAAGAAGTGGATTGGGCAAAAACTGCCCAACCAGGAGGAAGAAGAAGAGAGCTTCGGGAGAGAAAGGAGAGAGCTGGCGAATGGGGAGAGGAGAGAGGAAGAAGCCCAGCCAATCGGAACAGGGAAAGAAGGAAAGGAGGGAGAGTGTGGCGCGGGGAATCGGCCGGATCCCCTTGGCCCGTTTTTGACCCGGTCACGACCCGTGTCCATGTTCGACGATTTCCACTCGTTTTTCTGGCGAATTTCTTCAAGGAACCTCATGGGAAACACTCTAGGACCCTTCCTCTATCTATTCCATCTCAAATTTGGAGAGATTTGGCCTTGAAAATGGGTGAAACCGTAAAGAGGGGTGTGGCGGTCTTGGCTTCGAATCACCCAATCCCGAAGCAATTTCTTCCAATCACCACCACCCATGGCATCCTCTTGAGGCCTAGAACAAAACCCAGGCAGTGGTTGAAGCGTTGGAACAAGTTTGGAGGTCGAATTGGAGCACACCAAAACCTAGGGTTCCGACGGGTTTTGTTGGAATTGGAGCCTTTGCCGACCGAATTGGCCTTGGCCACAGGTATGAAAGTTGTTCTACTCATTGAGATCTTCATTTCTGTAAATTTTGGTAATTTTTGGATAAAGTTGAATTTTCCGGCGAGCCGGGGCGGCCGACCGCCACCCACGGCGGCGCTTGCGGCGGCGCGTGGCCAGTGAGCCGCCAATGCTATTTTTAGGCCATAATTCATGTTCTGAATTCAGTTTTGGTGAATGAATGACATAGGATGATCATTCGAACCTAAATTCGTTATGATGCATGGTTAGGCCAAAATATGAATTGACGATCCGACCGTTGGATCGTCACCAAACTTTGATACGTTGTAATACGTAATATTTGAGGATTATAGGAACTTACAGATTGAGAATCCGATTTACGGATCTCCCGGAATTGGAGTTGTAAGTTCATAAAATATAATGTTAACCGTCACTTAGTTTTGGCAATTGACGGAGATCCGACCGTTGGATGGTAATGAAATTTTAGGATGTTATTCTATAGATTTATTGTGGACCTTCGGAAGTTACGGATTGGAAATCTGAGTTGCAGATCTTCCGGATCGAACTGCATAGTGACGTGTTTTATATAAGTTTATATTCTATCGATATGATTTCTGAGGCATGATTTGATGATTGTTCTAGGCGCCGATCGTCATGACGTCTTGATGTGTTGTGCTAGGGAGTTGTAGGGCGAACTCCAGGTGAGTGGGCAGTTATTTTCCGTATATACCTATATAAATGAATTTTGCCCAGAAAATCAGTTTAAATGAAATGTGTTATGAAATGCGATATGAAATGCCATGCAAAGTATCTATTTGTTTAATTCTGCATTATTGATTGTTTATATTAATGTCGGTGCTGAGGACGCCCAGGTAAGTGGCAGGTAAGTTTATATGCTAGTTATTGAGAACGAATGATGAAATGTGATGTGATGTGATATGATTAGAGCTCATAGACCTGCACACTGATATTAGTGCTCACGCCCAGAGAGGGGCTCAGTCTTTCACGTGTTGTTCACCTCCCGCACCGCATGCTCGCCTTGGATCCAAGTTAGGTGCTCAGTCCTGTCGAATAGGCCACTATAGGTGGGTTCGACTCGTAGGTGACCCGCGATTTATCGCTCAGTCTTCACGTGATTGTAGCACTAGAGCATATTAGTTTATTATCAGTGATGTTGTGCAGACCACTAGAGGTGGTATTGATGTGTGTGTAGGGTATATATATGATTTGATTATGATGATATTGAGATATATGAATTGATGAGTATGATATGAGCTATATACAGCCGAGGGCTGAGATGATATTTGAATATTCAATCACATTCACAGGGATGCTTTGGCATTCAGTTGATACTTTGGCATGGCATATACATACTTTCATACATACTCGTTTTACAGCGGATTTTTGAGAAATATATATGAGTATATACTTTATTTCTGGGTAAATTATACAGGTTTTACGGCGATGGGCTATTACTTTTGAAAGGAAAGGTTTTGAAAAGAATTGTTTTACTGACCCACTCAGTTTTATGTTTTTTCGCCCCTCCAGGTTCGAGATAGAGCAGAGTTTTGGTGGCCACGAGGAATCCAACGGTGTTCTGACAGAATTGAACAAATGTAGGTTTCACCTTCGGGTGTTATATCTTAGTATTTGTATCTTTAAAGCTTCCGAACTGTGTAAATGGTTACGTTACTCTCACGTGACGGCCAGCATGCCCTCCTTCGGGACAGGGTGTGTCATACTTCCCCTGTGTCTCATCTTTGTTCAACTCTCTATACTATCTTTTGTTAAAATGATGGAATATTCAAAGGTTATCACGATCTTGTCCTGGAATATTCAAGCTTGGATATTCCATGACACTTGGAATATTTACTTGGTCTGCAAACTGGTTTACTAGTTTCATGTTTGGGTCAATATCTAAGAAAGGAAATGAAGGTTTAATGCTTTGAAGATCTTTTGTGAATTCAGACATTGGTCTTTCTTTTCTTTTTTTGGATTTGAGGATTCAATTACTTTCTATTTTTCTTATGTAGTCATCAAGTAATTGAAGTAGGAGTGATTTGTCGTTGACCAATTCAACTTGGCTATCTTTTGCTTTTGAGTTTTGGTTCAATCTTTTGAGTTTTTAAAAATATAACTTTGCGTGATGCCAGAGGGAGCCAATGCGTCACGCAAAGGCTGTTTGAGTTTTTTCTTTTTTTTGTTCGGACATCTTGTATGTACATTTTCATATAGTTTATAATTAAATATTTTTTCTCGCTTTATTATTTATTGTTTAGAATTTAATTACAATATTTATTAAAAATTAAATAAAAAATTATTTTTGTCAAAAAAAAAAAAAAAGCTTGCGCGACGAAGAAGTTCCATAGGTCACGCAAAGCGTCTTTGTGTGACGTAGGTATGTGCGTCGCGCAAAGAGACTTTGCGTGACGTTAGGAATGTGCGTCGTGCAATCACACTTTGCGTGACGTAGGTGCATGAGTCACGCAAAGTGCCTTTGCGTGACGTCATGTGCGTCACGCAAAGTGTTCTTATTACTTTCTTCAAGTGTAACATAAGATTTTGTGGTATCCACTTATGTAAATACTTTAAATTGACGATCGAATTCATTCATTGTATTCATATAGGATCTAGGAGTGTAGCTGTAAAAAAATCATCAAAATCGAAGTTAAAACTACCGTTAAATCGTGATTTTTCGTTTATAACCATCGAAATATTTTGTCCCGTTACTTGATCTTTGCATGTTTGTTTTTTGCCATTTTTGGCGTATGCGATCTCGAAGCATATACAACAAGTTTGACGGTTGGATCGTTGAAATTAGTTTCGTACAATGCGTTTCCCATCAAAACGATAGATTCACTAACACTTAGAGTTTATTTATACTTTCATTAAGTATAACATAAGATTTTGTGGTATCCACTAGTGTACATATTTTAAATTGAAGATCGAATTCATTCATTGTATTCATATAGGGTCAAGGAGTGTATCTGTAAAAAAATCATCAAAATCGGAGTTAAAATAACCGTTAAATCGTGATTTTCTGTTTACAACCGTTGAAAGGTTTTGTCCCGTTACTTGATCTCTGCATGTTTAAAACAAGTTTGACGGTTGGATCGTTGAAATTAGTTTCGTAGAATGTGTTTCCCATCAAAACGATAGATTTACTAACACGTAGAGTTTATTTATACTTTCATTAAGTATAACATAAGATTTTGTGGTATCCACTTATGTAAATACTTTAAATTGACGATCGAATTATTTCATTGTATTCATATAGGATCCAGGAGTGTAGCTGTAAGAAATCATCAAAATCGGAGTTAAAACTACCGTTAAATCGTGATTTTTTGTTTACAACCGTTGAAATTTTTTGTCCCATTACTTCATCTCTGCATGTTTGTTTTTTGCCATTTTTGGCGTATGTGATCTCGAAGCATATGCAAACAAGTTTGACGGTTGGATCGTTGAAATTAGTTTCGTACAATGCGTTTCCCATCAAAACGATAGATTTACTAACACTTTATTTATACTTTCATTAAGTATAACATAAGATTTTGTGGTATCCACTTGTGTAAATACTTTAAATTAATGATCGAATTAGTTAATTGTATTCATATAGGATCCAGGAGTGTAGCTGTAAAAAATCATCAAAATCGAAGTTAAAACTACCGTTAAATCGTGATTTTTCGTTTACAACCATCGAAATTTTTTGTCCTGTTACTTGATCTCTGCATGTTTGTTTTTTGCCATTTTTGGCATATGTGATCTCAAAGCATATACAAACAAGTTTGACGGTTGGATCGTTGAAATTAGTTTCGTACAATGTGTTTCTCATCCAAACGATAGATTTACTAACACTTAGAGTTTATTTATACTTTCATTAAATATAACATAAGATTTTGTGGTATTCACTTGTGTAAATACTTTAAATTGACGATCGAATTAGTTCATTGTATTCATATAGGATCCATGAGTGTAGTTGTAAAAAAATCATCAAAATCGGAGTTAAAACTACCCTTAAATCGTGATTTTTCGTTTATAACCGTCGAAATTTTTTGTCCCGTTACTTGATCTTTGCATGTTTGTTTTTTGCCATTTTTGGCGTATGTGATCTTGAATCATATACAAACAAGTTTGATGGTTGGATCGTTGAAACTATTTTCGTACAATGCGTTTCCCATCAAGTTCAATGATATATATATTTACTAAGTAGATTTTAATTTATTTATTTTGTAGTTATAACACTTAAGAGATTGAATGATATATATGTAAAAAAAATTATTATGGGTTTTTGTTAGAAAAATATATTATTGTGGGGTTTATGAAAAAAAAAAAATTGAACTTGAAATGAGTAAAGTCACATTTTCAATAAATTTTTTAATAATTTTCTAAAAAAAAAAACCTTGTGCGACGCTTTAATGTAATCGTCGCGCAAATCCACTTCGCGCGACGTCAAATTGTATACCTACGTCGCGCCAGTTGATAATTTTGGCGGTGAATAGTGAAAAATAGGCGCTTTTTTTTTCAATTTTCCAATTTTGGGAACCTTCAACCCCGTTGACCTCTCTCTTCCCTCTCGCTCTTTCTTTCCCGTAGACGCATCTCCTCTATCTTTCCCGTATACATCTCTCTTCCCGTAGACGCATCTCATCTTCCCATAGTCCTCATCTCCTCTATCTTTCCCTCTCGCTCTATCTTTCCCGTTTGGGAACCTTGAACCCCGTTGACCTCATCTCCTCTATCTTTCCCGTATCTTCCATTCCCATAGTCCTCATCTCCTCTTCCCATAGTCCTCATCTCCTCTATCTCTCCTCTTCGCAACCTTGATCCCGAAATCTTGAACCCAGACCTGTCTTCCCTCTCTCTTTCCCGTATATCTCTCTCTTCCCTCTCGTTCTAAACGACGGGCAGCCACACGAATCTCGAAGCCGACGCGAATCAAGTCCCAAAATCAAGGTAAGGGTTTCTGATGCAAATGTTGGACTGGTTACTGAATTTAGCTGATGCAAGTATTGGTCTGGTTACTGAATTTAGTTGGTCTGATGCAAAATTAAGGATGAATTGATTTAATTAATTTATTGAATTTAGCTCACCTGATGCAAATGTTGGTCTGGTTACTGATTAATATATGAATATCTCTGATTTTATGGATGGGTTTTGTTTAGTTTGAGGTATCAGATTGGATTAGGTCTTAGTTCTTAAGCTTCAGTGGGATTGGGACCAATTAATGTGGGCTCTTGCTTCGAGAATTTAAGAATTTTTCTGTTTCTTCTGCCAAATTTTGGGGATTACCTGAATGATCAGTTTTCAGTACTCGCTGATCAGAATATGTGGTACTAAGTTTATGAAATATCATTTTATTTAAGCTTCTGGGGTGTTTCATATAACCAGCATTCGCTTTCCCGATCTGTGTAGGGGAAGTACTCAGTACATACATTATGAGTAAATAAAAGGAGCTACAAGTTCGTCCCTTGTTAAATGGAATGGTTGAGATCAAAAGTTATCTTGTCTATTAGATTGAAATGGTTGGCTGTTGAGATAGATAGCAGAACATGAAGAAGCGAATAGTAGCATTCAAGGATATGCTGCTTAGTGGTCATCTGGATGGTTAACTCCAGTGCAGTAGAAGATTCATAATTCCAGATGAGAAGTAAGAAAGGCGGATTAAGGCTGTGTCTAGGGTTATGAATAGATATGGACTTGGATAATGACTTAGTTGTTCACTACTTGACATCAACTGATTTATGATCATTCGGTTGATTTTAATGATTTTTACCTTGTGTTGTGTTGGTTGAAATAGCAATTGAGTCTCCAACATTCGAAGGCTTGACGTTCTTGTGTGATGTTTTTATTCGAGTACATTGGCTACTTCAATTGGTTCCTAGTTTTTCTATAGATTTTTCTCCTACTTCAATTGGTTCCTAGTTTTCATACTTCAATTGGTTCCTACTTCAATTGTCAGAAACTCTAAGAACAAGTTACAATTTGCTTTTTGTTTGTGTTTTGTTTTTGCAGATACGTTGAAAGGCTAATTTTATGCAAATTCAATATTAGACAAGTGTACAACAGACGAATCTCTAATTCAAAGGTAAAATTGTAGGAGATTAAAAAGTGTAATGAATTTTATTGGCTTGGTCATGACGACGTGAACCGCCAGCTCCTGCTTCTTGCAAATCTGCTTCACTAATGGGTCTCTTAATCATCTTATGCTGTTATGCGCCCTCTCGTCATTGGTTCATCATTTCAGCTCAACACCCAGATTTCTATGACAAACTTCACGAATTAATCATGATATGCTTCTCTTCTTCATGGGCTTTTTTTTTTTTTTATTTTTTTTTATCATGATCTGCTACACCATCAATCATGAAAAAAATGAATTAAAAAGAAAATAAATGAAAATAAAGTGTTTGCTACTAAGCTAATATCTATGACATGTCTGATGATCCACAAAATAAAAAACCTAATATATATACAGATTAATTCCAAGAATCCGAAGTTCACTTGCAGTCCAGGATGAGCAGATAAAGGCCCAGAGTGAGCAAATGAGGGCCGAGAACGAGCAGATGAAGGCCCAGGCCGACCAAATGAGTATGATTCTACAGGCCTTAGCGATGTCCGGTCTTCAAATCCGGCTGCCAACACCTGATCTTGCTCCACCTTGGACCTCTCAGCCACTTCGTCCAGCTGATACGTAGTAGTTTGATGTATCAAACCTATAAGACTTCTTATTGTAGTTTTTTCTTTTTTTGTTCGGACATCTTGTATGTACATTTTCATATAGTTTATAATTAAATACTTTTTATTGGTTTATTATTTATTGTTTAGAATTGAATTACAATATTTATTAAAAATTAAATCAAAATATTTTTGTCCCAAAAAAAAGAGTTTGCGCGACGAAGAAGTTGCATAGGTCACGCAAAGTGTCTTTGCATGGCGCGACGCACAATCCTTCGTCACGCAAAGTGTCTTTGCGTGACGTAGGGTTCTGCGTCACGCAAACCTACTTTGCGTGACGTAGGGTTGTGCGTCACGCAAACCTACTTTGCGCGACGTAGGGTTGTGCGTCACGCAAACCCACTTTGCGCGACGTAGATTATTTCTTCGTCGCGCAAACCCTGCTTTCACAGGCTTGGCGCGTGACGAAGGTTGGTCGGGCAAATTTTTGCGCGACGTTTTTTGGACTTTGTGTGACGAATGACCTACGTCACGCAAAGTGTTTTTTGTACTAGTGAGGTAATCAACTCCTAATAGGAATATAAGAGATACTTAAAGATATACTAGGATTTACACAATCACATTCCTAATCTAATAGGAATGCAACGCTCCCCCTTGAGTGTGTAAATAGTCATGTAAATGACGCATCAGGTCTTCAATGACGAAGCAAGTATAGTTGATGAAGTCGTCGGCACAATGAACAAATGCGAGTCTCAAATCAACGGAAGAATGCATAAAAAAGTAAAACTCACAAAACCTCGCTATGGTAAAACCCAAGGTGGAGAAAAACCCATAGACTAAGGAGAAAAGTGAGAAGTTGCATTAAGTCAAAACTATATGTCTTTTGGACACAAGTAGAAGAGCTCACAAGGGTATGATCAGCCCATGATGGGTGCCTCGTTAAAACCTAGTTAGGTAGCAAAAACTCAGGGGAAAATGCTCCTAATTGTAGGGAAAAAGAGTACATTAAGATCAAGTGAGTATACTTCTGGATACTCCCCCTGAGTTTGACATAACTTCCAAATGAGAACTACAAGCATTGCATACGAATAGTTAGGCATACCAATTCCTCGAACAAGCTTCTGGAAGGTTGGCTTCGGTAGTGACGTCGTGTAGAGTGATGTGAAAATTACCTGACACTCAAATTAAAACCCTATCGACGTAGTATATGAAAGTAGGGATCGTTTTAGGCCGGGGATTAGAAGGGATGCTAATCTATACAAGTTAAACTCTAAAACACTAAACTGGACTCTTGACAACTCAAAACTGACCAAATTGACTCAAAACAGCAAAACTAATTTAAACAGACTCAAAACAGGTACTAGAAAGTGAATTGGATGGATTTTAGACTAGTAAGACTCAAAACACTAAAAGGAGACAGATTTGGACGAATTTAAGTAAACTAAAACACAAATAAGAACTGAGGGGGTTTTTGGACGAATTTATCAAAACTAAGAAGATTCCAGCAAACAAAGTAAATTAAAGAGAGGTGAAGGTGAATTCAGGGGTGAAAAACTAGTTAGAGGGTTCTTCTCCACACATGAACATATGCATACGAATTGATTTCCAGTTATTCTTTCGATAAACCATGAATGACAATGCTCCGAATTAATTGTATTGCACCAATCAATTCTCAGATTTCCCTAAGTTCATTGAATTGAATGGATAACGCATCACAACCAAATTATTCTTATCAAGTTCCCTAACTATGAAATACGCATGATAGAGACACATATCAAAGATCATTAAGTTCCATGGAAATCATAAACATTGACAAGGCATTCATAACTATGAACTACATGTTAATTCTGCGTAGGGTTTACTTAACATGATCGTGACTAGCAATCTTTACTACTTGTGAATATAAGTTCATAACGATTAGGTGAAATTCCCTTATATCCTAGAATCAAATTCATGCATGTAAACTAAGTATGCATCCTTAATCAACACACAAGAACAAGTTCTTAATAAAACAGATAAGTAAACCACATCCACAATTTATGAAACAATAACTGGAGGTAATCAATTCATACTAAACATATGTCCATGGCTTTGAATCCACCTCTAACTAAAACGAAGTTAGTTCCTCATGTTCAACATAATTGAAAAGCAAATTAAATTAAATATGGAAACAGAAACAAGAGAAGAAAGAACTCCAAGAACTCCAATGGTTGCAGGTAGGCTGCGGCACAACCCTTCCTCTCCAATGGAAGCCACGGCAAGGCCTTGTCTTCTCTCCTCTGCGGCAAAGTATGAATTTCTGAAGGTGTGGTGGTGTAGAACGAATTATGGAGTGTATATGGGGTGGTGTAACCTGTGGTAGCCCTCTAAACTTGTATATATAGGCACCACAAACCCTAGGGTAATCAGATTAGGACTTGGACTCAGCATAAGCAAGGGATTAGGACCCTAGGTGCGGCAGAATGTGTGAATCCCTTAGGAAAAAGGATTATGGCCCAATTAATTTCTGAAAAGGATTTGTAGAACCCAAATCCACAAGAAAATAGGCTAACAAATCAGAATCTGAGAGGGAAAGGGATAGGGAATGCACGGCAAGGCTTGGATAAGGCAGGGAATGCCTTGCAAGGCAAGGAAAAACCTTCTAGAGATGAGGGAGGCACCAGATTTATAGGACAAGGGATAAGATTTCTAGAAATCAGGTTTTAAGTCTCCTAAACTGAAATTAAATCTCTTTTGTAGCTGAAAACAAGGTAGGATAAGATTAGGATAAGATAAGACAAGGTTTGGATAAGATAAGGTTTGGATAAGGTAGTTTGGATAATGTTTTGGATAATTCCCCTTCTTTCTAGCTGATTCCTTATCTTCTTTATCTTTGACTTCTTCCTTCCCTCTTTTTAGCTGATTTCAAGCCTTTGTATCCTCAATTTCGTCCATCAACTTGCCTCCATGCTTGCACTACCCAATCTTGGCCCAAAAATGCTCTAGAATGCTCCAAATTGCTTCTTTTTGCCATCTTGACACTTAGAACCTACAAACACATGAAAATAGCTTAAAATACAAAATTAACTAAGAACTAACAACGTAAATGCATGAAAACAAGCTAACTAAGTCGTATAAATATTCTCCTATCATAGAGGTCGGCAAGGTTGTCTAGGATCGGCTTGCATGACTTTAATCTCTTGATGCTTTGCTAATGTAGATGTAGACGCAATATGTCTTGGCATTGACTTCGTTGATGTATCATGGCTTGGTCGGGTGGATACATGCGGCATAGTCTTCATGGATCGTCGTTGAGACTCAACGATGGATGAAAACAGAGCAAGTACTTCTAATATGCTCAACAAGAACTCCTAACCATGTCTCACATGTGGCGTAGTGAAGTAAGGTGAGTCTTGGAACGATTCGAAGATTTCACAACAAAGGTCATATCGTGGACCTCCAAGATATTGCGATATCCCTTAACGGTAAAGACATAACCATTTGAGGATTTTGCCTTATGCGGGTTTGATAAGTAACCTACGTCAGCATAACAACAAGGCAATCATCATTCCGAGGATCAGGGGGATTGGATCCGCGATTTGCCCAAATTTGTAGTACCTTTAGGGTACGTTTTTAATACCAATTCAGTGGTTGCGTGTAGGCGCGGTTCTGCATCTTAACCAATAGATCAACAACGAAGGAGATGTCATGTCTTAATACAATGAGCTAAGTACAAAGAAGCGCAAAGTTGAACTTTAGATATAGAATTTCGGATTCCATAACCTCTTTAAGGGTCTCATTTGCATATAACGTATGAACGATCAAATGTATACTCAAAAGTAACACATTCGAGGTGTAGTTCGACTGGTAGACCAAGGTACCGTCAGAACAATGCTTCAACTTCAGGTCAAGGCATAAACAAGTTTTCCTAAGATCCTTCATCTCAAATTCCATCTTCAAGTGCGAAACAGTTTTCTCAAGCTCTTACAAAGTCTTAGTGAGATTTGTGTCAACGACATAAACTGTAACTCTAGCCATTTGGAATAATACTTCATAGTTTAACACGCAAGGGCATAATTCATATCTCTGACTGATCAAATAATCACGTAGACAGGTATACCACATCCGTCATATTATAAGTGAACGCCTCAAACAAGTTAAGAGGGTGTTTCGTGGTTTTGGAACTATTTGAACCAGTCCATGTAATTCTTTGGGAACTTACATGTAAATTTCCGTATTTATATCCCCATGGAGAAAACATTAACCACATTTCATAATGCTGCTATCAATCATATGACGTTTGGGAGAAACCTTGTGCTATAAGGTGTGCATCATATCGCACTATTTCATTCATCTCATAACGTTTTCTTTCCTACTTGTAACACAACAGGGTTACTTTGGGCAGTGTAGGAACGACAGGTCCACAACACACTTTGGTAAGGAATTTAACCTGGATTGTAATTTCAGTTGTCCAATCAGTTCTACATTGTCACTTAATCAACGGAACACGATTCGATATCGTCGCTTTTCATTTGTGTCGGTAGCTACCATATAAGTGAAAACATCATCAATGGTAATCTCATTTCAATTCCATTTAGCTCATCCAAACTAGTATACTGGACCAAGAACTTTAAGTCTCGGGAGTAATCTGGATTATTCTCATGAGATGTAAATGATTTGAGACAACAATCGAGTTTAGATTTATTGTTGTGTCGTGTCTTCCTCTTCTAAGGAAGTGAATCCTACGAACCAAATGATATGTCGTGCTCCAGGCCAAGATAAATTGATTGGCTATCCGTCGGTGTACCGGACCATCCAACAGGGGCGTCCAAACCGTCCAACATGGGCGACACACCTTCCAGGGATGTTGACTCGATGTCTGTTAAGTACGTCTATCCTTGCAGGCATGTTTGCAGCTGGTATATAATCTCGTCACTTTAGCTAGATCAGAGAAATACGTCTGGAGCAACATTCTGAAAGCTAGAATTCATCGCACTTGCTCATCACACTTGTGCAGTATAGGGATCGAGATGAGACATAATGGGCAACGTCCATGCAAATTCGCGCCGTTCTCCAGGAACGTTGACATTCTTATCTCCTCCTAACGGCGGGAAAACTGTCTCATTAAAGTGACAACCCACAAATGAGCGGTAAAGAGATCGCATGCAAGGGCTCGAAGAGAGTTAGGGTGTAGGAGAATCATAATCGACAAAGATTCATACCCTTCTTTGAGGACCCAAGTTGGTACGTTGCGGCTGCGCAACTTGTCACATGGAATGCACATCCAAATGCGTAAATACGAAAAACGTCAGGTTTGTACCCAGTAACCAACTGTAATGTCATATACGTTGGGTGGCAATGGGCCTCAAGGCAGACCAACATAAGTACAAGATTGCATAGCCCTAGACAGAAACCGAAAACTTTGTACGTTCACCAAAATCTAGGTGATCATTTAAATTGCGCTTTATGATCACTAGGCGAGGCTATTTGGGGTGAACATGGGAATTCGATGTTCAATTAGAAACCCAAAATGACATGCAATACTTTATCGAAAATCGTCGATATAAACTCTTCAACATTATCCAGTCTCCCGGACCTTAAGGGATAAGTAGGGTGGTGAACCCTTAATCGACCAGGAGGTTTAGCAGCAATGTGTGTGGACAAACATATGACTAGTTTGTCGATTCATCAACCAAAACCATAAGTATTTATATGGTTCACATTTTGGTTGGATTAGTCCACATGTATTCCCTTAAATCCACTGTGAAACGAGAGTCGTTTCGTATCTTTGCAAAAATCAATTTCCCTTATGAGCAAGCTTGGCAAAGTGTGCTTGTAGGCACAAGATCCTTACTTCGGGTAAGGAGATGCGTTGTAGCATCATTGTTCGACCTAAGTGTCCCAAATGGTCGTGCCAAAATAAGTAAATTGCTCAATCACCCACCTCTAGGCAGGCTACATGTGGCGTGTGCCCCAGTTGGAATACAACCCATTGGCCCCAAATCAAAGCTTCAAGCTCATTTTTGGAGGTGGTCCAAAGATATTTCACTCTATTTTCTTCAGTGGTTCATTTATGATCATTGTTCTCTCGAATATCCTTAAAAACTCAATGACAGGGAGAATTTAAGGTCTCTTAAATGGTGATGCAGTACCATTCATACAAAGAGGAGCGTGCCAATGCTCTTAATCAGGTTAGATAGACCTAAAGTCGTTGTTAGAGATGTGATTTAGGTGTAAAGTTAGTGTGTGTAGTATCGCATTCATCCAGACCACTAATTTTCCCACAATCCTACCTAATCACGTGTTTAATTGAATCGGTCACATGTATTAAGAAACATGATTCAATTAACTCATATTCAAGGACAATACCAATAAGATTATCCATAAGTAAAACATACACCAAACTTGAATCCAAGAACATAGAAAAATGTTCACATAGTAAATGGTTTAATAAAGGGATTCGGCCAACAAGGCCATCCATGTCAAAATTCTGCTTTTCCAACGATGTTTGGTGAAGCAAAATTAGTCTCACATATTGACTACGAGAATGATACTCCTCAACGACATTGGTAAGGGCACGAACATGTGCATAACCAATGATCTATTCCATCAAGACGAAAGTAGATTCTGCAGGGTTGAGGTTTGGAAATATTATCCCTTATTCTTGAAGTTTTAGGTCTTAGGTGCCAAGGATCATGCTTCGAGCATGATGCCATACCTTGGCAGACCTTGATTCTACCATATGTTTGTGGTAGTAATCAGATCCGAGAATTTGGTAAACTGCTGCTTTCTAACTGTTGCTTCAGGAACGAGTTAGAAACATGGAAGGGCGAGAAAAGTATTCTCTTAGTCAAAATTCGATCAGATTTATAAACTTCAAAATTGTACTCATTCATGGATGTGCTTCAAGCAATGTCTTTCATGATTAGACAGTCCATGGGAGCGAGCCAAAGAGCCATGGAATCCTCATTCGGGAGGTATTTCCATTTGTAATGCTTCGGCCATAAGTCTTTGAATGAAGATCATGGCGGAGGCTTATTCAGCTCTTCCATGCCAATGTTGGCTTCAATGGTTTCTCAGCTTCTTGATAGTCAAGTGGAGATTCACGTCTTGTACCCCACATAAAAGTAGTTTCTATTAGAAACGTCCAAATCAGGAAAATTGAACTTGTGGCGGTTCGACAATCCACTAAATTGGAGGGAACAAGATTGTGATTGGTGTTATGGGAATGAATCATCCAGAAGCATGAAAGTTAGAACATTCGAGTTCTAAGACATGGTTTTCATGAAAAATTCGGGTTTTTATGGGTGTATTATTTTATGAAACCTTCGGGTTTCAAAGGCACTAAATTTGAAACTACAGGTTCAATTTAGTTTATGAACGTTTAGTTTATAAAGAAGAGGTTCCTGTAAGAACACAAAATGCAATATGCTGATTTAAGTGTAGTGGATTTAAGGTTCTTCGGGAACTCAAGTGTGAAAGTTTTGTTACTATGAAAGTATGTCAACGGTTCAAAGAAGAGAAATAAAATATTGAATCATTAATGTCCAAAAGTGGGCTTCAGGCCAATAATTTTGGATTAATTATCAGATTAATGGACTGCATGTCACTTTTAATTAATTAAATAGATCGAGACCATTCAAGGTCGATCATAGAAGCAAAATAATGACTTTGGGTCATATTCACTTTAGATGGCTTCATGCCAAATAATTAAGAAAATATAACCTAGTGTGGCTTTAACCAAAAACGTCTAAAAAATATTTGGGTATGGTTAAGAAGCAGGGGATGCCAAAATATGGTATCGGGTCGAGAAAAAAATGATGTAACCTAGCATATGTGGGCTGGCTGCAACACACGGCCCTGCAACGAAAATTGCAGGCCATGGGGCTTGGGGACACAGCTGCCAAGTAGCCTAGTCTACTGCAAGGTAAGCTGTAGGTTTGCTGCAATATTTGGGCCGAATGTATGGGAAAAAAAAAACCAGCAGTGCATAGGCTTTTGGAGGCGGGCTTAAAGCGCGGAAGGGCCGAGTGGGCGTGACAAGCCCAGCAGCGCAGGCTTGTGAGAAAAGGGGGCCAGCGAGGTTATTATGCGGCTTGGAGGGGCTGCTGGCCCATGCAAATTTCAAACCCAGGTGCATGCTTGGTTCTCACGCATATGCAGCAAGCCCAATGGCTGCTGCCTTACGGGTCCAATGCCCAAGCCTTGAGATGCAGGCCCGGTTAGGTTGGCGTGGCTATAGGCCGCGACTCAGAAAATTTTTCCCAAAATTTAATTGTTTTTTTTTTCTTCGAAATTCCTAGGGTTTGAAAAACCCTAATTGCTTCTAATTTCTTTCAATTCTTTGACTCACACATTCTATATAGCATAAATTGCGTAATGCATGAACAAGTATAAACATAAGGGGGTTCATGCATCATAGGAAATGTTTTCATGCTTCAAGGTCGTTTCAAATATCTTACTTTATTTTAAGCGTACCTGATTTGCAGAAAACAATATAAGCCTTTGAAGTTGTAGAATATTCCTCTCTAAAAGTCGGAATTGCATCTCCAATGCGTTGTATCACGTTCAACATAGAAAGATTAAATTGAATTAATAGCATGTAGATCAATTCAATAAAATAATAGATTAATCATAAAAAGAATGATTAAAACGTAATACTCCTCTGATTGAAGATCAAACTCTTGTTAGCACAGCGTCAAGAGCGTGCTGATAACATGTTGTATGCATAATTTACTGAACGATTATGAAGACCATAAAGAGAGAAAAAGGTGCGGCAATAGTAAAGAAAAGAGAGAGATGTGTAATTATGGGGTGTGTCCTATTCCACCCCATTGTGTCTTTATTTATAGTAGTAGGGAATGTTAATTCCTTACTCTTTTAGTATTACAACTCTTAATAGGTAATCAACTTCTAATAGGAATACAAGAGATACTCCAAGATATACTAGGATTTACACAATCACATTCCTAATCTAATAGGACTGCAACATATTATTATCATTATTATTAATTGAATGAAAAATTATAAGTGATGCCTTTTGGTGGAAATATGTGTCTATCATAATGAAGAGTTGCAACTTTTGACTCTTTATGAATGATCACATGCTTTCCAAAGAGGTATTTCAAATTTTATAAATAGGGAAGCCCCCTATAATCATAAATAACTTTTCATTGTTTTACATAATCATACATAAAGTGCATTAAATATTAGAAAGTCTGATTGAGTCCATATGAGAGAGTTTTCAACACAATCGTGGTTCATGGAGCCTTGTGATTTGGAGTGCTACTATTACAAAGACGTGGTTGTTGTATCTTGGGAGACAAGCTCAGATCAACCATGAGCATCGTAGTGGTGCGTAAACTTGTTTTAAGGACAAAGTGTCCAACACTTGCCTCGACCGTATTTTTAGGTTTTTTTTAATCTATTATGTCATGTTCATTTAATATTGGTTACTCATGTGCATGCATTACTTTGATTTATAATTGCATGAATTATTTCTTGATTTTCTATGTCATTTAATATAGCAATTAGACCCTTATTTTTCCAATAGAGTCTTGGTTCACCACCGCCACTAGACTTTGAATTTCATGGGATAAGTTTTGTGTTAGAGGTGCATACAAGCATGCTTCCGCTATTTAATTGTTAAATGCATGTATTATGTTGCTCAATGAACTTAGTTTATCAAATATTTTCCTTCACCTAGAAACCAAAACCCCACAAAACAGAGACCTTTTTAGCTCAAATCAAAGATCACTAGAAGCAAACCACTGCATGCCACTCTAAATATATAAACACGAAAACGAAACAATAAAAACAATTTATTTTTGGGAAATGAAAATTCGAGAACAACTTTAAGAGAATCTTAAATTGAATGAATAAGCCAAGCAAATTCCCCTTCCTTAGTTCAATCAAAGACAAGGAAAACGCATAGGATAGTAGAACCGAACCAGAAAGAACAAAATGACAACATGCAAGTCTCTAAAGTAGCAAAAGAAAGAGAACACAAATAACACTCTCTAAATACCCTATTTCATTGAAAAAAAAAACAAAAGCATGACTTTAAACTTAATCGAACAACAAAACGCAAATTATACCACCGAATGAGACAACCCACCTTCGAAGAGAAAAACGCAGAGGGTAGCAGAATCGAACCTAGAAAAAGAAAATGAGAACAAGCAGGTCTTTAAAGCAGCAAAAGAAAGAGAACACAAAAAGCACTCTCGAAAGCCCCCCATTCATTACAAAATCGCAAAACAATGGGTTGAAACCTAACCAAACAGTAAATAACAGATAATAAAACAATTTCTTATCTTGTCAATCATCAGATGCAGACATAGAAAACCAAACCGATTCAAACCGAATCCACTGCCTCACGCCCCCCCTCTCTCTCTCTAACAGCCACCCTCACCAAACCCCAATCTACAAGCCCTCCATCTAACCCATGAACCCTAACTCTTGCCAAACTTAAATTGACAAAACTGCCAACCCAACTTTTACACCGAGTCATGCGATCTAAAACCTAGATGGGCACATCGGTTTTTCGAACACCAAAGCGGGCCATCCTCGTCAGCCATCCTCATTAGCCACCCAGGAAATCCTTGGACATCGAAACAGCCCCCGACAATTTTTTAATGAATTACAATTTCGTAAATAAATCCAAATTCCCAATTGAAATTGCATTGCAGCTAAACTACAGTGCCATCCTACCCCAACTTTAGACAAAAGTAATTTTTTTCGAAACAGCAACGGAGTAATTCGAAATTCATTCGAATCCGAATGATATCGGAACAAAATTGGATCAAAATGGTTTTGGAGGGTTTCAGAATTATGCGGATAGGATCGATTTCTCATTCCAACTTGCACATCTCTGATTCCTGATTTGGAGAGGATCTAGGTCCCTTGAAAATGGATTTTAGGGATCCCATGATCGTGACCATTCATCATACATCGTGCAGTCAGAAATTATTTTAAAATTTTAAATTTTAAAATTTTAAATTAAATATAAATAGTACCTAAGGAAAACTAACTACACGATGTACGATGAACGATCACGATCAAAAGATCCTTAAGATTCCCATCATTTTCCCTTGAAAATCACCTCATTTTTTTTTTATTAAAAAATCTTTAGTAAGCTGAAGTGACAGATTTTGAACTGGTAGATCTTAATCGATGGTCGGAATTAAACTAAGGGACAATTAAGCTCTTTTTCTCTTCCTTGTGAGAGACCTTCCCTTTCTTTGAGGGCGATTCTCACCCTTTCGTGTGAGTGGTTCTGCATCGTGTTCCCGTTTATTGTCGCCGATCCTGGCTGCGGTAGGGATCGGTGGGTATTCTTTTGTTTTTGCCTTGGTCTCCCTCTCTTCTCCCCTCCCCTGCTTTTTTTCCCTTGATTCCTGGTTCGATTTACCATCTTCTTCTCCTATTGCTGTCTCTCATCCTCCTTCCTCTAATTTCCGATCTTTGGTTAAGTTTCGCCGCGAGATGCGGCTTATTGAGTTGGTGAGCTCTGATTTAGTGCTTTCACTGGGTCGGGTGTTCCAAACACCCCTACCTTCTCTTTGCTGTCTGCCTTGCTTGGCAGTGTTGCTCGTGGATTTCCACACGCTTCTTTATCTTGGCTGCAGGTTCTTGGTGATCTGTGGCTGCGTTTGGACTAAAGATTGGAATTGGTTGATAGGTTTGCTGAGGCGCGGCTCGGTTAGGAGACGGGCTTTGGGCAGATCGACAAGTACTGTTGTGGCAGCGTTGGTTGCGGTGGCGGTTGCAGCGGTGTTTCTAGTTTTTTGTTTTCTTTGGTTCCAACTTTTGGTTGGGCTCGTTTTGGTGTTTTTGGTTGCCCCGTTTTGCTTTGTGTATATATTTTGGGCCTTGGTTGTAAGTTTGTGTTGTTGCAATAAATGCCTCACTATGTATTGGCATGGTGTTTTTCCAAAAAAAAAAAAAAAAAAAAAAAAAAGTACAATTAGGAACAAGGATTAAGAGGATCCAGGTTTTTATTTTTTTTTAATTTTTTAATTTTTAATTTTGTTTGTGGGCAAAGGGGATCCAGGTCATTTCAGTCTTTCAGAATAGCAACAAACTAGAAAGAGCCAGAGAAACTCACTTTTGTGTATAAACCCTAGCTCACTGTTTCCAACACTACTCCTTCACTCTCTCTCTCTCTCTCTCTCTCTCTCTCTCTCTCTCCCCCCTCTCTTCCCTCCTCCGTCGCTCCCTCCGTCGTCCGCCGTAACATCCGCATCGGCAACGATGTCATCCATGCTGGTACGCTCTCTGTCTTTCATTTTCTTTGCGTATGAGCTACTGTTTTGTGTTGTGCTTGCTAACTGTTTGTGAAAATGCCCGAACCGGAAAAATTGAAATCGAAAACAGCAACCACAGATCATACTGTTGAAGGAGGGTACGGATACGTCGCAAGGGAAGGCGCAGCTGGTGAGCAATATAAACGCCTGCACGGCGGTGGCCGATGTGGTGAGGACCACGCTGGGCCCTAGGGGCATGGACAAGCTCATTCACGACGACAAGGGCAGCGTTACTATTTCCAATGATGGCGCCACCATCATGAAGTTGCTCGATATTGTTCACCCCGCTGCCAAGATCCTTGTCGACATCGCCAAGTCTCAGGATTCTGAGGTATGGGTTTTGGGTGTTAATCTGACTTCTATTTTACTTAATTACAAGCTCAAGAATTACGCTTGTGCTATGGAATTGCTGAATCAGTACTAGTGAAAGTTTGGGAGTAATGCAGATGGAATGCCTACTTCAATTATATTTTTTCCAGCATATTGAAAGCGGGTGGGTGGCCTTGTAGCTTCGAAAAAATTTCTGTTAGGAATCAGCTTCCTGGCCAAAAATGAAAAATAAAAAACTAAAAAAGGAATGGCAAATCTGACAACCGACTTGGTAGACTGCGGTATCCTCTGTTATAAGTGATGATATAACCTTTCCTTATTACATGGTTTAGAAGATTTTTAACCGTTTTTGTTTCCGGTGCAGGTTGGTGATGGAACCACAACAGTTGTTCTGCTTGCAGGGGAGTTTCTGAAGGAGGCCAAGCCTTTCATTGAGGATGGGGTGCACCCACAAAGCTTGATAAAAAGTTATCGTACTGCTAGCAATTTGGTATGTGATAGGAATTAAATTTTCAATTACTCCGTCTGATTCTTATAAAAAAATCCCTGTATGATTGAGATGTTTACTCTGGTATCTATGTATCTTAAATATTATACATTGTGTGTAGGCAATTGAGAAAATCAAAGAACTTGCTGTAAGCATAGAGGGCAAAAGCCTTGAAGAGAAGAAAAACCTGCTAGCTAAATGTGCGGCTACAACACTATCTTCAAAACTCATTGGTGGAGAAAAGGAATTTTTTGCATCAATGGTCGTGGATGCTGTCATTGCGATTGGTGATGAAGATCGTCTCAACATGATTGGAATAAAGAAGGTTAGTTCCTAAAATAAATTTTAGGAAGACCTCAATTTGAATGGTGTCCTTTGCCTATACTAAATATCTCTTTGTAATCCGCCAACTTTGTTAATAAGAGTTTTCCAGTGGCTTTAGACTTCTGACTGCATTCCAATAGACTGCATTCATTGAAATGATCAGAATAAGACATGTTCCATGAACTACTAGGATATTTGTTTAAGTTTGTTCCGGGCCCTTGTTTCCTGTGATTTGAGGGTCCTTAGTCCCAAACTTAAAGTTGGTTTCATTTTTTATTAGCCACAGTGCAGCTTATCCGGTGCCTTTGACACATTAGCCTTAAGATGTTATTGTTTGTTTTTTTCCCGTACTAGTTAATCACAATGTAGGAGTAAAACATGAAGTTCACAAGGGGCTGCTTTACTGAAGTTCACAAAGAAAATTTTGTCTTCTTTTGGGATCCTTTTTCTTTCTTACATGTTGTTTGTGACATTTTATGTTCTTAAGATGTCCCTTGGATGTGCCTAGATTGAGACAGAAACATGGCTAATTATTTCTGATGAGATGAAGAACATGTGGCCGTGACAAGATGTGCGGATTAATAACTGTTCTATTGTCATGCTAAAGTTGGAGTATTTCAACCCAAAACCAATTGGCTATTGGTCGAGAGGCCTCATGATTTTAAAATAGATATTTAATGCTTAGAAGTCCCATGTACTATGCATTTTATATGATTGAAATATTGAAACGATTTGACAACGGGTAAATTGTGGATAGCACCTATAAGCACAACCAGGTTTGCAAGGGCGAATCTGAATTTGTCCTAAAGTGTAGGAAGTCTGACTTGTTCTCACTATAAGCTATGGTTGATTTGGATGTCATTGCTGATGATGATGAATAGTATGCATTTAAAATTGCAAGTAAAATAACCAACAAAATGCGCATTGAGACTTGGATTCTGATTCTGAATTTTTGACTAGTGGTTTCTGGTGACGGGGCAGAGCTGTTAACTGTTTTTCTCCATGAGTTTATGAAAACTAACTGTTAAGGACACCGTGAGGGTACAACAACAGCGAAGGAGGTTGGGGAGGTACAGGCTGGTGCTGTGAGAGAGGGCTGGTGCTAAGGTACACGATTAGAGGGAGGGAGAGATGGGTTGGCAATGGGAGGAGTATATAGAGTTAAGAAAGAGAGAGAAAGAGATAGGGGTAGGGGTGGGTTTGGGGTTGGGGATGAAAACTTAAGGATTGAGAGATGAGGGTGTGGGATATAGGTAAGTTAAAGATGTTACAGGATTAACTTGGATAGGATAACTCACTAGTTTAGTTTCCAGGCATATTGTACGGAAAAATGGATGAATACTTCCAAATTTTGTCCAAGCTAAAGGTAGATGGTAGGCATGAAGGAAAGTTGTCCCTTCTAATCCTACTATTATATATTGGGATTAGAAGGGACAACTTTCCTTTATGAGTAATCCATCTTTTACCTTCAACCTGGACAGAGAATTGGAAGTTGCCGTACATTTTTTATTCAAGATGCCTTGAATCTAGTGAGCTATTTTATCCCAGCCAATCTTCCCTAACTCACCCTAAAAGATTTAACTTGTTGGATTTATATATCATCTTCTTCAAATGAGCATTAAGTTCAATAAAAGAACTCAAAACATGTATCACCTATATTTAGTTTTTTTCGCCAAAAAAAAGTACATATTTTAATTAAATTTTGGGACATTTGAATTTTGATTACTGTGTATGATAAAAGAGTTCCATACTGGTATGTTTTGATTGTTTACATTCATTGCACCATGTTTTTTTATCTCCACAAAAATTACATTATCGTTTTTTTTTGTCTTCAAAGTCTCCTTTTCCTTTTCTGTGTTATTTGCCTTTTGATTTAGATTCGCACTATGTTCTGAATTTTTTTTGGAACAAGAATTTTTGTGGGTATTGATATTTCTTGGTTGTTTTCATTGTAGTAAAAGAAGGCTTAGTAGTGAACAACTAGTTTTGGCAGGACATGATAGCTTGAATTGAATGATGTGTAATGAGAAATTGGTTGCTTTACAGGTTTCTGGGGGCAACATGCGTGACTCCTTTTTAGTAAATGGTGTTGCTTTCAAGAAGACATTTTCATATGCTGGGTTTGAACAACAGCCAAAGAAGTTTCTTAATCCCAAAATACTTCTACTGAACATTGAATTGGAACTGAAATCTGAGAAAGAAAATGCTGAGATAAGGTAGGATTCCTTGTTTCCTTTTGATATGTTATAGTTGAATTCTATTACAATTTGTTTATGCCACTTGAGGTTCTTCTTTCCTCTGCAGGTTGTCAGATCCATCCCAGTATCAGTCCATTGTTGATGCAGAATGGAATATTATTTATGACAAGTTGGATAAGTGTGTGCAGAGTGGGGCCAAGGTTGTTCTTTCACGGCTGGCTATAGGCGATCTAGCAACACAGGTGGAAATTTTATCCTTGCTAAATGAGTTCAAAACTTGTTATCCACTTGATTGCTTTAATTTGTTTGGTAAAAGATCCAAAGAGAATTGGTAAGGTTTTGTCTGATTATTTTAATTTGTTAGGTAAATTCTGCACAAAATATGTTTTCATGATTTCGGTAATGCAAAGAAGTGTATAAAAATCAAAGTTTGAAATCGCGTTGCGTTGGGGCTACTGCTACGCAGTCTCGCACTATGTAGTGGTGATGCGTAAGCTATTTGAGACTTGCGTAGAGAATAATAATAATGAAAAAAATATATACATACTTTCACCAAAACACAATTCAACAACATTTTCACATTCATGCATAATATAGAACTAAAGACATAGTTCAAGTTAAAGAACACCATAAACTAAAAAAAAAAAAACAAATATTCATAAACATAATGATGATCTTATATTCCAATGCTATAAAAGCATCAGCACACTTATTTCACAAAACCCATTTGGTACAAATTAGAAGGATAACTAACGAAGATCATCACAAAACCCAAACAAAATAAAAAAGTCATCTGGTTTGGCTGAAAGGCTGTCAAAATCGGAGGGTGATGGAGGAAGAGGGGTGAAACTTGAACCATGAAGGCTGCTGGAAAAAATTGAAAAGAAAAAGCACCAGGATATGAAAATTGATCGCACGTTTCGTATCATGTCTCATACATATTCACGATATTTGGAGTATACGGTGATATTTTTAGGATATGTTGCAAAATACCGTCTGTGACGTTAGATCTCGCATTATATTGGGCAATCTTGTGCGATATTTCAAATTATGATAGAAATTGAGAGCGTTTTGTCTGTTCAGGCAAAAAGGCAATTTTCCCCTCAATTAAGTTTTATTCTAGGTTATACAATTTTAACCTTTTCACAAGATGACAGCACAATCTTCATTTTATCACTGCTGGAAAATACAATTCTATGTTTAGCTCTGAGTTGTCCTAGTATGCATGAAATTTGGTGGTTTGATTTTGATCCCGGTAGAACAACACAGGTAAAAAGCGGTGATATTATGAAGTTTCATGGTTTCAATTTTTATAAAATGGTTGGATTGATAACTTGGTATGCATGTGATAATTTATATCATCCTGATAGTAAGTAAAATATTTTTGTGACCATGTTAAAGATGTAAAGTTTTATTGACAAATTTTCTTCTTTTCTTTCTGTGAACAGTATTTTGCAGATAGAGATATATTCTGTGCTGGACGTGTAACTGAAGAAGATCTGCACCGGGTAGCTGCTGCCACTGGTGGGACTGTGCAAACATCCATCAACAATGTTATTGATGAGGTTCCTATCTCATGCTTTTCAGACTATATTTTATGTAGAATTGTGGGCATTTTTTCCTAGAGTTATGTTAGTGCGCTTCTTGAGTTGGGAAGCATCTCGCTTGTTCTCAGTCAACTGAAACTGTTTAGTTTTGTTGATTTCTAGGTCCTTGGAACGTGCGAGTGTTTTGAGGAAAGGCAAGTTGGAAATGAGAGGTTTAATATATTTAGTGGATGTCCGTCAGGTAGGACAGCTACAATTGTTCTTCGTGGTGGAGCTGATCAGGTATGTCATTTGTTGAAGTTAATCAATTTGGCACATGTTCATAAGAACTCTTTGTTTCCTGTTTTCTTGTATTCTTTTTTGAAGTTTTGTTTTTTCAATTCTGACCTCCATTATTCCCTGGAATTCTTATTTAGTTCATTGAGGAAGCTGAGCGAAGTTTACATGATGCTATTATGATTGTCAGAAGAGCGCTAAAGAATTCAACTGTAGTTGCTGGTGGTGGTGCTATAGATGTATGCGTTTCTTAGCATTAGTGAGATGAGATCTCACAGTATCTGAGAAATATTGTAGGCCTTTATGATTGTTTTGTTAATTTGATGGCAGATGGAAATCAGCCGGTATTTGCGGCAGAAAGCACATGAAATCAGGGGGAAGTCTCAGTTTTTCATTAACTCTTATGCAAAAGCTCTTGAGGTATGTTTTGTTGGGCTTTTATGTTATGCTGTAGTGGCTTAAACCAGTGCCAATACTTAAACTGCTCACCATTAAGAATTTTAAGGTCCCTAATAAATCTCTATGTAATATGTATCTACTTCTGTTTTCTAACTCATTGATATGGAATAGATGAACTTACTCATGCACTGTTTCCAAATTAATATTTAGTTTGAAACTTTTGAAATTAACATATAATCTTGGAAAATACTGGATTCTATGTTTAATAATTTAGTTTTTGCTTTGATCCAAGGATTTCAGTTCACTTCTCAATTGTAGTCATTGGAACTTGTTTCGAAGTTGCACATTGGCAGCAAGTTGTGTGTGCTTTGCAGTATTAAGGTGCTAGAGATTAATTGTAAAAACTTAAGGTTTATACTTTTAGTTTTTCCTTGGTCAACAGGGTCTATTCTTTTAGTTTACCAGTGTATGGATTTTTATTTCTTGAAGCTGTTCTCCTGAATTTCAACTGAGACACAATGCCAGAATGAACTGTCATCATAGCCAATAGAGCTCTAGGTTTTTAATATGTTCGCTTGGTTGGGCTTTGTGAGGAGTTGAACTGTTTTAGTACTTCAATGTAGCTGGGGTAACTATTGCCTCAAGCACCTAAGGTTAGTACTGCTTCCCTTATGTAGTGTGTAGTAAGATAGGGTTGACTTGTTTTTTCTGTTGGCTTAGGTGTTTCATGGACTACTGGTCCATGCTTATCGTATTCATTGTGTTATCTCCGAATAATTGTTCTGTTTCTTATAAACAAAAAACAAAGAAGACTGTAGTACTCTTTGTGGCATTTATTTGTCATGGACCCGGTGGTTGAGAAGGTGGAATTGAGACTTCAAGGTTGGAAGAAAGCCTTTTTATCTAGAGGTGGAAGATTGACCTTGATTCAAGCCGTCCTGGGATCCTTGCCCATTTACTACATGTCCTTGTTCAAAGCCCCATGCGGGGTCATTGGTAGACTGGAAAAGCTTATGAAAGGGTTCCTTTGGGAAGGGGTAGAGGATGGAAAGAAGTTTCACTTAGTCAAGTGGGAGGAAGTGTGTAAAAGTAAGGAGGAAGGAGGCCTTGGTCTGGGAAATTTGAGAAATCGGAATGCTGCCTTACTAGCCAAGTGGCTGTGGAGATTCCCTCTTGAATCAAACTCTCTTTGGCATAAGGTGATAAGGAGCAAGTACGGTCTGGTAGCAAATGGCTGGGACGCTAACTCTCCGAGTCAGGGCTTGAGCAGATGTCCCTGGTCTGACATCTCGGCTGGTATCCCTTCTTTTCTACAATCTTGCAACTTTGTGGTTGGCAACGGGGAGAGGCTGAGGTTTTGGGAGGACAGTTGGTCGGAGGGCGGACCATTGAAAGAGCACTTCCCTAGATTATTTTTGTTATCTAGGACAAAAAACCAAAGTATTTCCAGGCTGGTGGCACCTTCTTTACAGTTGGTCAGTTGGAATTTTGAGTTCAGGAGAAACCTCAGAGAGTCGGAGATTGAAGAGGTGGCTGGTTTACTGCAGAAGGTGGAGTCCGTACGGCTGTGCCATTCTAGAGCAGATAGGAGAAGATGGAATTTAGAAGGATCTGGCCAGTTCACCTGCAAATCCTATAACTCTTTTCTATGCAACAACGAAGCTGTGCAACAATTCCTCCCGTTCTCTCAGATATGGAAAGCAAAAGTGCCTCCAAAAGTCAAATTCCTAGTGTGGCTAGTGGCACTCGGGAAGTTTAATACATGTGATCAAGTCCAAAGACGAATGCCTTTTACATGCTTCTCCCCCCACTGGTGCGCTTTGTGTAAGTCCGGGGAGGAGAGTGCCAACCATGTTTTCCTTCATTGTCCGTATAGCATCCAACTTTGGTGGAAAATGCTCAAGGAAGTTGGAGCAGTTTGGGTCACCCCAAAGGGCTGTTTTGAGCTCCTAAGCACTAAGTTTGAAGCCCTTGGAAAAGGGAGGAAAGCTAAAACCTTGTGGGGATCTCTGTTGATGGCCCTCTTCTGGAACATTTGGTTCGAGCGTAATAAAAGAGTTTTTGAGGTTTACAAGGGAGTTGGGGTTGAGGAGCTTTGGGATAGAGTGAGACACTGGGCAGCTCTTTGGTCTTCAGTTGCTGTTGAGTTTAGAGATTACATTCTTTCTTCTATAGCTAGGGATTTGGTTGCAGCCGTTATTTGATTCGGCTTAGCCTTACCTATATTCTTTTAGTTTTCTTTAGGGGTCTTTGCTTGTTTTCTCCTAGCGCCAGGTGGATATCTTTTCCACGTGGCTGTCTTCTCCTCTTTTGTTTATTCTTTCTTTTTTTTATAAATTCTCTCATTTCTATTAAAAAAAAAAATATCTAACCACTCTTGATATTAGGTTTACTATTTAAATAAAATTTTTGTTTGTCTTGAGTAACAACATTATTATGATATCTAGATAAGCTGCGTGTTTGGGATATAATTCATGTGCAAATCATCTAGTTTTGACATTATGGGTCGAGGAATGTGTTTGTTGAGTTCTTGTGGAACTCTCAGTTCTAACTTCGAAGTTCATTTGTTGTGGTCTTTATGGAGACCATGAGCATGATACGTTAATGTTTTTTGTGTTGGGACTATAAAGTCTGAAGGCTTTCTTAAGATGGAAAAAAATAAACACTTTCTTTCTACTGTGAATTGAATGAAGCGTAATTGTTGTCTTAATCAGCAGTGTTCCACTTATGTTGCAGGTTATCCCACGGCAGCTCTGTGATAATGCGGGATTTGATGCGACTGATGTGCTAAACAAACTTAGACAGAAACACGCGCATCCATCTGGTTGGGTTCTCACTTTATTTGACCTTGTTTGTCTATTTATTTCATTATTTTGTTCGCAAGTCACAACTCGTGTTGGAGCCAAAACAAACATTCATTTCTTCTATTTATTGAAGGCAAGATTACTCTGTTGACTGCAAAGATGTAATGTGTTGGATGGTTATTCTAGTATTTAGCTTTTGATTAGTGATTAATTATATTTGTTTACTGAACGATTTAAACTTTTTGACAGGCGAAGGTGCACTTTATGGAGTTGACATCAACACAGGTGGAATTGCTGATTCATTTGCTAACTTTGTCTGGGAGCCAGCTGTTGTGAAGGTATCCCGTTATCTTTTTAACTGCGTAGATATGTCACACACGAGTTAGTGATTTATTAGTTTTTAACAATATAACACCGTATCATTTCCTGTAGATCAATGCTATAAATGCTGCTACCGAGGCTGCTTGCCTTGTTTTAAGTGTCGACGAGACAGTAAAAAACCCAAAGGTAATGTGATTTCTGTTTTCTATTTCTATGGTTATGCCTGCCTCACTTTCATATCTCCTGGAAAGTAGTCTATTCGGACGTTCCTCCTAATCATAATTGTAGAGTTTTTTTAGATATCAGGTAGCTAACTGTTGATATGATGGTAATGCAGTCCGAGAGTGCACAGGGAGAAGCTGCTGCAAGTGCCATGGGAGGTCGAGGGCGTGGAGGCGGTCGTGGGCGCGGGATGCGAAGACGATAGATTTGAGAAGGTTCTCAAAAACTCTGGAAGCATTTTGTGTCAAGTCAGATGTGCTAAGTAGTCACTGGTCGGGAGCGACGTCGTATCTCTTGTTTGAACCAACTTTCATGTCTATTCGCTCTCTCCGCTGCCTCTTGGGGCCTTTTTATTTTTTTCAATTAAGTTTTTGGGTAAATTACATTTTCATACCTCAGGTTTGGGGTATAGTTCAATTCCTTACAACATCTTTAAAAAATTTCACTTTCATACCTTAAGTATTATTTTATTTCAAAATAATACCTCCGTTACATTTTTCATCCATTGATCCGTTAAATGCTGACGTGGCTGCCACATATATGCCATGTGGCTGTCAAATGTCTGTCACGTAGCCAATAATTTTTTTTATTTTTTTGAAAAAACCTGAATTTAAAAAAAAAAAAAAAAAAAAAACAAAATTTGAAACCCACTATCCCTTCCGCCCATCCCCCAGCGACGCAATGAAGAAGAAGAAGAAGCAGCAGCAGAGGGAGGGAGGAAGGGAAAAAAACAAAAAACCCCAAACCCAATTTGAAGATGATGAAGAAGAGGAAGAGGAAGAGGAAGAAGAGGGAGGAAGGAAGGGAAAAAAAACAAAAAACCCCAAACACAGGAAGAAAGGAAAAAAAAAAAAAAATCCAAACCCAGTTCGAAGAAGAAGAAGAGGGACGGGATTTGGGTCGCCCGGGGGGGGGGGGAGGGAGGTGGGTCGTCGGGGGGGGGGGGGGGAGGGGAGGTGGGTCGCGGCGGGGGGACGGCCGGACAGGTTCAGGGAGGAAGGAAAGAAAAAATAAAAAAACAAAAAACCCCAAACCCAGTTCGAAGGAAGAGGAAGAAGAAGAAGAAGAAGGGTCATGGCCGGACAGGTTTCTTCTTCTTGGGTTTCAAAATTTTTTTTTTTTTTTTTTGAAAATTCAGGTTTTTTTTTTAAAAATAAAAAATTATTTTATTTTCCATGTGGCAGCCACGTCAGCATTTAACGGATCAATGGATGGAAAATGTAACGGATGTATTATTTTGAAATAAAATAATACTTAAGGTATGAAAGTGAATTTTTTTAAAGATGTTGTAAGGAATTGAAATATGCCTCAAACCTGAGGTATGAAAATGTAATTTACCCTATGTTTTTACAAAAGACGTATCTTAAATTAATCTAAATTGCAAGAGAGGATTCGAACTTGGTTGCACATAGGGGCGCACATTTGTTTAGCCAATTTGGCTACTCTCACATCTGCAGATTTAGGCATTGTTTAGTATCAAAGTGCAAAAGTATTTAACATTTTGTAGATGGATAATTCATTTGTTAATTTAGAATCAGTGTTTGGCAATGTGTTTTCAATTTTGGTTAGTTTTGTAAAAGTTAGAAAATGTAGGTTATATTATTTCCCAATGTTTTAGGGGTATAAATTGACAAAATCAGAAGGTCGTGGCCCATGTCGATAGAACCAGGATCCTCGCCGGATCCATTCCTTAGTGATCTTATAATCCTGTTCATTCATTGTATATCGTCCGGTCAGTTTTCGTTAGGTACTATTTATATTTGAATTTTAAATATTAAATGATTTCTGACCCCACGATATACGATGAACGGACACGATTGTGGGATCCCTAGGAAATGGATCCGGAGAGGATCTTGGTTCATTTCGATACGCCCCCCAAACCTTGGTGTAAATTGCACTTTACCCTATTTAAAATGATAAATTTTTGAATGAAGATGGTCGATTGTGAATGTTGCAAATGCAATTTGGTATTAAATATTTAGTCGTTCTACCATTACCCTAGAGGCTATGAGAGCAAGTGTTGGAAACGTCCTAAAATTTACCCCAAATTAGCCATCCTGAACTCTCCTCTCTAATTTTTTTTTGTTTTCAATAGGGACGACAAGGACATTAAAATAACTTTTTGAGAATTTAGGTCACGATTGATAATTTACCAAAAATTTCGGTGCTTTCTACAAATGCAGCAAGCGCTTCCTAAAGAAGCACTTTTTCTACTTGGAATCAATGTTAAGGAGTTCCATCCATATAAAAGAAAAGAGCGAAGGCATTTCTGTGGTTAATGCTAGAACAAGTTATGAAGCAAATTTTGGGTGTCTGAGGACAAATAAATAATGGTAATCCTGAACAAACATGCTCCTTATTTATGTTATTGCTAGAGATAGGAAACCCCGCCGGAGATCGTCACAAAAGCTCCATGAATGACCTAAAACTGGAACTGCATTTCGGGACTGTATCCCAGACTTGCGAGGTTAGCAGCCATAGCCTTGTTCATCGGTGGTGGTCCGCATCGCAAAATCTGGAAACACCAAGGTTTGGAATTAGAAAGAAACAAGGTTTGGAATTAGAGAGAGTGAGAGAGAGAGAGGGAGAAGTTACCTTAATATCCGGTGCTGGCGCCGGGCAGTAAGATTGAATAATTTCTTTTGATATGAATCCAACACCACCTTCCCATTGTTCAGGGGGCTGAAGATGGTATTTAACATTCATTATTAGAAATGAATAGAGAATATAAGCCAAGCAAGTTTCTGAAACGACATTCATCGTGTTCAAAACGAGAAAATTCAGAATGCCACACTGTTGTGCATACTACAAAATTCTGAGCATCAATTTGTTAGACAGAAATGTGACGAATAGACAATCAAACATATCAAACAAACACTAATCGTATACCGAAAATATAACAACGCAATGTCGTAAGTTATTCATCTTTCACAAGATATTCTGGAAGGCAGAAATCCCCCCCGGTAAAAGAATTTGTATTCAACTTCGGAAATAAATTGTGGAAAAGTTCACGAGGCACCCTTATGTGATTTCAAACTTTCTGGTATACCTAAAGCCTTTTCCACAAACTTTAACTGGATTACCCCGAGCTTGACGCTAATTTGACAATGTTTCGTTTGCAGTGTAATGTAGCATATGTAATGATGTTGTGAAACGCAGAGAGAAAGCAACTCGTCAAATTGGAAAATTACAGACATAAGAGTGGCTTCAAAACCAAATTAAAGATACCTGATTCAAAACATAATAAATGTTGAAACGATTGGGAAAGTTACTGGAAAGATTGTCCAGCTCTTCCTGCATAGACAAAAATTATATAAAGTTAGACAATCGGCAAAACCTCCCAGTTTTACGGATTGTAAGCCAGGCAATTAACCATAATAAAACATCAATATTCAGCAAGTCTGTCAAAAATTAAAGATATATGAAGTTGTCAATGACGTTATGCCAGCAATGCTTTCATAAGAGAAACTGTACAGTAAATTGGACAAGTGATCCATCAAAAGAAAAAGAGAAGAGCATTGACACAAACAACTACATCTAGATTACAAAACCAAAATTAATCATGACACTGCAGACTTTTCCATCTTCAATAATATCGGACAGAGATGTGCTCCTAAAGGTAAGAGAGACAGAAACCAAAGCACTGCCCAGCACTTGACCTTGTCCCACACCTCCATTTCCATCCCCCCGACATCTTCAAAGACCTACTGATCCCTTTCTAACCATATAACCTAACTCATGGCCACCATGACGAGATACTTTAAACTTCTCACTCAACAAACCAAAAGCGTTTTTTTGGGTCCACCCAACAAACATTAACCTCATTAAATATAGAGCATCACAGCTTTCAGCTAAATGGGCATGAAAAGAAAAAATGTGATCCACTCTCCCCTGATCTTTCGCATAAAATACACCAACGTGAGCAAAAACAGGAAACTGGCTTTCGTGGAGTAAATCTCAGCTGTCAACCTTCCCATGTACCGCCAACCAAGCCAAAATATTTACCTTGTGAGGAACCTTTATTTCCAAATTAAGCTGAAAGGGAGACAATGACTGCCTGCTATGCGTCCAAACTTATTAGAATAGGATTTACAAGAAAATTTTGCCCTAAGGCTCAACTTTTACAACTGAACTTCTTGAAAGCATTGGTAAAAAGAAGATTACCTTACATGTATTGGACATATAGATATGAATACATACTGGATATGGGTAAGTATTGACCGAATGGGAAAATGGAGCACACAGAGAGAGAGAGAGAGAGAGAGAGAGAGAGAGAGTTTACTTTCAATAGGATGTCCTCATATGTGACGTTGGCATATATAAGATGTACATTTGTTCTGTCACTGGAATTTTCCAATATGGCTCTAGCAACCTGAGAAACCAGAAAGACAAATAAAAACAAGTATACCATCCCAAATGACGTGTGCAGAAAACAGAAGAAAAGTACCTTGTGTAATGCTCAGACTAACTCAATTACATACCTGGAACATAGGAGTGATGCCAGTGCCTCCAGCTAGCATCCCAAAAGCTCTAACTTGGTTAGGTTGATACTTGAATCGTCCCTGGAAGCATGATTATATGGAAAAGGATTTACATCGCTTCAATTAATGTAGATAGTGCATTGTCTGAGAGATCTTTCGAAAATGAGGTATTAGTCCGAGAGAGAACTGAACGCCAGTACTAATAGATCAATTGTGGTGTCTTTCTGAACCAATGAGGGATAGTATCATACACACATTTTGTGGTTTCTCTACACCCGAGATTTTGAAAGTAGATTGACTTTGAATGCTTCAAAAATTGCAGTAATTCCAATGAAAGGGAACATGTAGAATGTTAAGTTCCATATACCTGTTAATCTATTTGGAGGGGATTAGAAGCTCCTAGCTTAAGTGTAGAAAGTCTGGAGGACTAACTTGTAGGGAGGTACTAGTTAACGTCGTGAATGATTCAAAATTTCGTAGAAAATTCTGTTTTTTTACCTAGAGTCTTTAACCTTGGTCCTAAAACTGCATCCTGATTATCCCGGGGTGATATGGAAGACTGAAAATACTGTTTAACGATTGGGTTTTAATGCTTTTTTTTTGTTCTATAGCTTTTGTCTTCTTTGTTCCTTTTTAGTTGATATGGACTCTTAATTGATAGGAAAAGATTACCTTAGGTCCTTTCACAGCTAGATAATCACCTTCGCGCATCATTTGGAAGTGGTGAGACATCCTTCCTTGTGGATACATCTACCCATACGATAAAAAAAAATTAAAAAGTTATCGAACCATACAACATAGGCCAAGCAGGATAAGTGATTCATGAAAATTTTTAAAAAGAAAACAAACCTTTATGACTAATTCAAAGTATCCAACATCTGAATCCAAAGTTGTTGGGGTATATGGTTTGACGACGTCTTCATTAAGGCTGTCTTTTCCTCTGTATGAAAAACCAATGAGTTACAAGAAACTATCATGGTAGCAAAAGTCAAGCATACAAGAATTATAGAAGTATCAAACATGTTGAAACTAAGCATGACCTGTTCAAAGGAAAGAAAATGGATTTGGATCATAAAAACGAACCAAACCTGCAACTCATATGCTGTCCAATAGGGAGTCCCAACACTGCTGATGGAGTTGGAAGAGCAAATTTAAATTTAGCGACATTATGGCTGAGCTGAGTGCGTTTAACAAGTTTAAATTCCTTGAATTTGTCAGGATCCAAGCAACCTAAGAAGACACATGGTATTAGGCATATTCTGCAAACACATATCGACAGAAAAATATGGAGCACACATTGAAGACAAATGTTAATCAACTACAAATTCCTTGAAAGTTGGACTTCTTGTTGTCTTGGGGATATGACATTTTAATTACAGAATGGTGAATGCCACGAAAGGTAAAATGCTAAAATTATGATATAACTATCAGTCGTCTGCAAATGGTTCTGTGCAATATCAAGTAAGCTTCCTGTGATTTGGTTTTACTTAAAATCCTTATTGTATTCCTTCAGCTCCTGTACCTTTGAAGCACAAGAAATGCCCAAAGGGGCTTTCAATATAGCAAATGTATAAAAATATGCGTGGCGGTTCGATTAGATTCCCACAAATAGTGAAAACTGCAGATGTCCTCCAGCCATCTCGTTTGTAGTTCAATAATCATAAAGGACTAATTTTTAGGTTCTTCAAGGATCACTGCGTGAAAAAATAAGCAATATCGGAAATCATTTGATCATCTAAACTGTGACGACAAACAACCAATATGATGATGGTAATCAAATGGTTATATAAACCTTGATCTGGCTGATTATTTTGCAAGCATGAACTTAAAGGCGGACTCAAAAGATGGATAGTGCTACCGCAAGTCAGAAGTGAACATCCAAACAAGCAGGATTCATACAATCGCTGAATTTTCTTTCAACAGAAATATAAGTCTTTGGGAGATAACAGAACAGAGAGGTAGTTGAAACCAAGTGAAGAAGAATAAAAATAAAATAAGCACGTAGCTGAAAATAACTATGCATGGGTCTGCAAATGCAACAAAGGAAACTAATGACTGGAAAGGAAAGGCGTGAGCGACATGTACTTATGAAGTCTGCAAATTCCAAAAGTCACTTGTTCTACTCTGCGGCTGAATAAACTTAGAACAGATGAGTGTATAAAAATAACAAGAAACAAAATATGTTTCTTACAATCTTTGATCTTCCTTCCACCATGAAGATAACATAAGGATGAGTCATACATTGCAAACAATCACACGTGCAATATGACGTCATCACAGCTCATATTGGTTGGGGTTAAAACTCTAGAAGGTCAAGCAAAAGCAGTAGATTGAACCTTTTGGATGCAGCATGCTGTTCTATAATGCATTGCACAGTCAGTATTAGCATGAAAGATTGATTTTGCTCAAATCAGAATCGTTGAACTTCTAGAATATTTCATAGGGTAAAAGGAAAGATAACTATTAAAATAGCAGAGGTGCCCAGCTCTATATGATAAGTGTAAATTTCTTTAATAAATAATGAACCTAATCATACTCGTATCAACAGCCACTCCCACACACGCCCTCAGGTCGCTAATCAATATTTTGCTTTTGTTAATCCTGATTCTAACACCACACTGAGTACTCCTCCTCTGATTCTTAGAAATGGTAAGCTAGAACCTGCCTGCCAAATACATCTAAGTTTCTTACTAATAAATGAAGCCTAGTGGCACTCGGATAAATTCTCAAAGAATAAGCCCCTACCAGCCATAGGAAAAGGATAAGTATCATTTCTGAAATCAAACATCTGCTTTCTATATATAATTATAGTAGGAATTGCAACGTAGTTTCCCTGTAATGACAGAAAACTGCATTAGGAATTGTGAATGTAATAGATTCATTATCACAGGGCGCCATGTCGAAAAAAGTTCATATAGCTGACAAAAAACTAGGAAGAATTAAAGTATAGTAGAACTGAGAGTTTGAAGGGAAAACAAGAAACCCCATTGAATGACCTAAATCCGAATCGAACACACACACACACACACACACACACAGCAATCTGCTTGAAACCCATCATCAAAACAGTCAACGCAACAGGTAGAATCCAATCAGTCCATCTGAATGATATGGTTTCAAATGAATCCAGGTATATTCCGGAAAGCTTAAAAAAGAAAAATTTGGACTGACAAATAAAGCATAGAAAGGGAAGAATGGATGATTGAAAGAAGAAGAAGAAGAAGAAGAAGAAGAAGAAGAAGAAGAAGAGACCTTTCTGTTTTGTTTTGTTGGTGATGTAGAAATAGTAGGCCGTACCAACACCAATGGCCACCACAGCCATTGCGATGCTTACCATTTCTGCTCTGTGCCTCTGCAACAATTCCATTCTTCTTCTTCTTCCTCTTCCCTCCCACTCCCACACCAAACACAAACAAAAACTCAAGACTCACAACAACTCTCTCCCTTTTTCCAGTATGCAAAAATTTGGTCGCAGTTTTTTTCTGCTTAAATTTCTTTTTGTTCTGCATTTATAAAAGTCGTCGGACATTTTTTGTTTTGTTTTGTTTTTATATTTAAAAAATAATAGCTCACGCTCGGAATGCAGCACGTGTGAGAACTAGTGTTTTATTTTGGGGAATTTAGCTGAAAGGACCACTTTTGATGACTGGGGTCTTGCTCTCCCAAGGTTTCCTTTCAGGAGCTACTCCTGTGAGAATCAAATTCATATTAGTTACAAGATTGTATTAGTTTCTAAATGTTTAAAATATTTAACAAATTAATAAAGCAAAACTAACTTAAAATCCATTAAACATGTCACTTAGTATTATAGTTTGGTGGTATTCCTTATCACTTGTAAGTGAGTCGTCTTAAGTTCGAATCTCGTAGATGGTGAATTCGGTACGAAATTAGGTTGCCCATTGTGTGGCTTAGCCGAACTCATTCATTCCCTTAGTGTAAAAATATATCATTATAGTAAAACAAAAAAATAATAATCTATCAACCACCATTAGGAAAACTTATTTTCTTGTTTTACTTTATTAAGTTGTCAAATATTTTTAAGTCTTTGGATCTAAAACTATTTCAATCTTGTAGCTAATATGCATTTGGTCCTCGAAGGTCCTGAAAATGAGGAACTTAGGAGAGTGATGTGACATTAAATTGCACTCAAACTTAAACCCTATTGATGTAGTATGTGTAAGTAGGGATCGTTCTTGGCCGGAGATTAGAAGGAATGCTAATCTATACAAACTAGACTTTAAAATACTAAACTAGACTCAATGACAAAAAACTAGACTCTAGACAACTCAAAACAAGCTAATATGACTCAAAACAGCACAACTAAGTTAAATAGACTCAAAACAGACACTAGGAAGTTATTTGGACGAATTCTAGACTAGTAAGACTCAAAACGCTAAAGAAAACCTAATTTAGACAGGTTCTAACTAATTTGACACAACAAGGTAAAGGGAATTGGGGTTTTGACCAAATTAACTAAAACTAAGCAAATTAAAGAAACACAGTAACAAAGGTACGAAATTGGGTGTTTTGGATGGGTGAAAGGCTAGCTAGAGGGTCATTCTCCACACATGACACATATGCAACACAAGTCGATTTCCAGTTATTCTTTCTATAAACCATGAACCTCAACGCCCCAAGTTAACTGTGACAGCACTGCTTTAACTCTCAGATTTTCCTAAATTCATTGAATTGGATGGGATACGCATCGTTAACCCAAATTATTCTCCAATAGTTCTCTACATGAAAAGCATAATAGAAATACAATCAAAGATCATTAAGCTCTGTGAAAATCATAAGCATTGACAAGGCATTCGTGACTATGAAAAGCATGACACTCCTGCCAGGAATTTACTTAACGCGATCGTGACTAACAACCTCCACTACTTGTAAATATAAGTTTGTAACTATTAGGTGAAACTCCCTTATATTTTAGCATCAAATTCATGCATGCAAACTAAGTGTGCATCCTTAATCAACATACAAGAATAAGTTTTCAATCAAACAGTTAAGCAAATTGCATTCACGATTTATGAACTAATAACTGGATGTAAATAACTCATATCACATATATGTTCATGGCTTTGAATTCTCCCCTAGCTAAAACGAGTTTAGTTCCTCATGTTCGCAATAAAACAAAGATAAATTAATTTAAACATTGAAAGCAAAAGATAGAATACACTTAGAAACGCTCCAACAATCCAAGGCTTTGAATGGCAGGCACGGCACTAAGGGATTCCTCTCCTTTCTCCTTGCTAGGCTGGGGCACAATGAAGGCTGTTTGGTGAATGGTGTGAATTGTGGTCTGATGGTAGAGGGTGGTGAAGGATGGTGAATGGTATTGAATGGTATTTATAAGGCAAAGGGGCACGACAAAGGCTGTCAAGGAGAAGGATTTGGGACTTCAAACCAACAAGGAAAAGGACATCTAGAAGCCAAAAACCAAAGAGAACAAGGATAGGGACTAGGCGCCAGATTTTTAGGGCTTTTAGAAAGGAGTGTTGTGGCATGTTTCTAGAAGGAAATTGCCTTCTAAAAACAAGTTTTAGGTGTCCTAATTTGAAAATAATTCCCTCATGCAGCTAGAATTAAGGTAGGATAAGATTAGGATAGGATAAGATAAGATAAGGTAAGATAAGGTTAGTTTGGATAAGATAAGGTTGGATAAGGTTTTAGATAATGTTCCTTCTTTTTAGCTGATTCCTTATCTTCAATGACTTGAATTAATTTCTCCATCTCTTTTACACATTCCTAGCCTCTCTTGAACTTCAATTTCGTCCATCCACCTTGATCTATGCATGTGATGTCCATTCAAGCCCAAAACTGCTATAAAATGCTCCAAATTGCATCTTCTTGCCAACTTTGTCATTTGGACCTACAAACACACGAAAATAGCTTAAAACACTCTTATAAGCAATAACTAATTAAATAAATGCAAGAAAACATGCTAACTAAGTCGCATAAATATGCTCCTATCAAATTCCCCCACACTTAGCTTTTGCTAGTCCTCGAGCAAAATAAACAAAACATAACCTAAACCTTCCAACGATCGAATCAGGGATTTCCAATGAAACATGACATGTTAAAAATCACTACTTACATAGATTTTAGTCATCCCTACCCTCGAACTCATACTTAATCGCAGTAGCCACTCATTAGCTCGCATTTAATCAATTAAAACGATGTTTTGAATGTAGTAACATGCCTTAGAGAATCCCTCAATTCCTTACAAGATATACACTCTATTTTCACACAGATTTTCTGACTACACTCCTTACACTAGGTATATATGAGAAGATTGATGTAAACATGTAGACTAAACACTCACATATGTTATAACAAAGAAGGCACTTTCTGGAATTATTAATGCACATATGAATATGATCTCATGAACGGAATGCTACTACTTAGATGCAAGAACCAGAGACACCATATGCTCATACCAATCCCAAACTCCACATATTGAACACATAACAATCAAGATAGAAGTCTAAGGGTTGTAACGGGGCTAGGGGTATTGGCTAACAAAGAGAGGTAAAAGACAAACAAAAGTTCTTAAAGAAATAGCAAGCAAAGCAATGAAATCAACACTTAAAATTCACTTTTGATTGCAGAAACTAACTTTTAACACAAAGGGGATATTCATACAACTTTTAGGGCCATATTCAAACTTTTGGACCCTTTCTTCAACAACCAACACTTGTGAGCTTATTCTCACCTATTTGAAACTCTTTTTTCTTTCTTTTCACAACCTTTTCTTTTCTTTTCTTTTTCCACGTTTTTTTTCTTTTTTTTCTGAAACAAACTCTACCCCAAAAGAACAAATCCTTCCCCCACACTTGTTTTTCTGCAATATGTTGATAAAAAGGAATTCCCTCTAAGTCATGCTTCACTATCCTTTAAGAACAAGGGTGTGGATAGTCCTATACTAGGCTAGGTAAGGATAATGTGGGCTATCAAAGAAAATAGGCTAACTAAGGCTCAAAGGGGTTAAACCTACAATACATATGCAAAGGGTGAGGCTTTTTAGTTCTAACTAAACAACTTCATCTTGTTATTTGTTATGCAATCAATTTTATGCTTTGAATCAAATAGGCATGAGTTGGAACTATAATGATGAAAACACATTCTAAGTAGCAACCAAGCAAAGAATAATGAGATCATGCAACGACTTTAGAAAACAAGAAGATTAATAACTCTCCAAATAAAGTATAGGCTCAAGTCTCTCAGGGTTGTAGCGTTAGTTTGAGTTTTTTTTTTCTTCAAGCACGTTACAAAAACTAATTTTTTCCTTTGTGATTACATGTGAATTTGTAAACGACAACTACAACTAAGCATAAACCAAAGAGCATATCAAACTTCCACCCATGTTTGTAACTTTCTTTAACAGTCATGCAATTAAAAACCAAATCCTCATCATTGTGTTGGAAGGTACCCTAAGACACAACACACAACAAAAACGACTCTTTTTGGTATTTTTCAAAACTTTTTCGAATTTTTTTGTAAATTTTCGTATTTTTCTTTCAAAACACATTAAAACACTTCAAAACATAATAAAAACACTTAAAAACAGTGAGAAACAACTCTAAAAGTGATAGGTGATAAAAACCCACGAAAATATCAATTAAAACACTTTGTTTACCCCCCCACACTTAAACCAAACATTGTCCTCAATGTTTCACACATAGACTCACACACAAGCAAGCAAACAACACATCTAACAAACATTACAATTATGGCAAAGTAAAAGCAATAAAGAGTAGGGTTTAGAAATGCAAATCTGGTTGTGAAGCCGGAGATTCCTAGGTCTTCTTTATTCGAACACATGGGTTGCCTCCTAAGAAACGCTTACTTTAACGTCTTCCAGCCGGAAGATACCTCCAATTTAAGCTTCATTGGAGCCCTCGACATGAAGGTGATCTTTGAATGGAAGGTGATACTTGAAATGATCCGACAATGGTTTAAATTCTAGAGTGGGTGCTTGAATCATTAACATCATGTAAGTATAAAACAAAATTGAAATTCGGGGAGGTGGCTTACCTATGTGCTCCAACAAGAACTCAAGGACAAACACCACTTCGAAAGTTGCAGGACTAGAAAATTCAGCCAGATTTGGTGTTTTGAGAGTTGTGGCTTGTCCCGTGTCATAAAATTCAACTTCTTTGGGCTTTGTTGTCTCATGAACATCCTCTTTGATGCATTCTACATATTCTCCAGCCACTTCTTTCTCTTGAATAATTCTTCTTGATGTACAATTCTCTTCAAACAGTTCAACACAATCTGGGACTTGTTGTGGTGTATCAAGAATTTGGGTACTACTTTGCACCTTTGGGAAGGCTTCCACGATATCCTTTTCACTTTCTTCGTTCTTGGAAATCATGAACCTGCGAGGAAAAGGGACATTTGGTGGAATGGGGTTAGAATGAATTGAGTTTGGAACGATATTACTAGAGTTGGACGGCCTAGGGACTTTAGGGGGCTGCAGCAAGGGTTGTTCTACCCTTACCGTAGGTGTGGCTTCATCCTCTTCTTTTAGCAGCAGCAATTCATCCATGTTTGGGCTGTGTTTGGACAGTTTTGGGTTAGCTTCAACCTCCATATTTCTTCCCAAGGTGATGGCTTCAGCGATTTCAAAATCTCCTATTGGATTTACAACTGTTGAACTAGGCAGTTTTCCTTCTTCTCGAAACTGCCCAAGGAACTCTGAAATCTGCCATATTTGGTTCTTCATGTCGCTCATCTCCTTGTCTTGATTCACTATTCGATTATTTTGATTTTGTAATCCCTGCGCTACAGAAGTTAGTAATTGAATAGCTTGATCATTATCAAATGACGAACCTGAATGTGGTTGGGAAGATTGTGGTGGAGGCTGTGATGGTGCATATGGCCATTGATAGAACTCCTCAGATGGCTGCAAATACTCTTCTTGTTGTGAGCCCTGCGTCAAAGAAGTTAGTACATCAAGAATTTCATCATAATTCATGGACATACTTGAATTCGATTGGAATTGTTGTGGGGGAGGCTGTGGTGGCTGCATAGGTTTTGAATAGAACTCCTTATCTTGCTGCCAATATCCACCTTGTTGAAATTGTTGAGGTTCCCCCAACATACAATTTGGATAATCTCTCCAATCGGAATTGTAGGTGTTGGAAAACATGTTGTCCCTTGATTGATTATGGCCTTGATAACCCCAAGCATTGACACTATCCCAACCTCCATTCTCAATTACTTGAGGATATTGATTAGTTTGACATCTTTGCCCATAGGACACACCAAATGTAGGGACACTTTGCATTGCGGTCCTTTCCATAGATTGCGGCAACTGAGAAGTAAGATTCGCCAATTGAGCTTGAATGTTAGCAATATCCATGTCTTGATTCTGTAGTACCTAAAATCAAAGAAAGAAAACTAAATCAAATATCAAAAGTAAAAGACACGAATAGAAACAAAGAGAGATTAGCAATTTTGCCAATCCCCGGCAACGGCGCCAAAAATTTGATGTGAAATTAAATTGCACTCAAACTTAAACCCTATTGATGTAGTATGTGTAAGTAGGGATCGTTCTTGGCCGAGGATTAGAATGGATGCTAATCTATACAAACTAGACTTTAAAATACTAAACTAGACTCAATGACAGAAAACTAGACTCTAGACAACTCAAAACAAGCTAATATGACTCGAAACAGCACAACTAAGTTAAATAGACTCAAAACAGACACTAGGAAGTTATTTGGACGAATTCTAGACTAGTAAGACTCAAAACACTAAAGAAAACCTAATTTAGACAGGTTCCAACTAATTTGACACAACAAGGTAAAAGGAATTGGGTTTTTGACGAAATTAACTAAAACTAAGCAAATTAAAGAAACAAAGTAACAAAGGTACGAAATTGGGTGTTTTGGATGGGTGAAAGGCTAGCTAGAGGGTCCTTCTCCACACATGACACATATGCAACACAAGTCGATTTCCAGTTATTCTTTCTTTAAACCATGAACCTCAACGCCCCAAGTTAATTGTGACAACATTGCTTTAACTCTCAGATTTTCCCAAATTCATTGAATTGGATGAGATACGCATCGTCAACCCAAATTATTCTCCAATAATTCTCTACATGAAAAGCATAATAGAAATACAATCAAAGATCATTAAGCTCTGTGAAAATCATAAGCATTGACAAGGCATTCGTGACTATGAAAAGCATGACACTCCTGCCAGGAATTTACTTAATGCGATCGTGACTAGCAACCTCCACTACTTGTAAATATAAGTTTGTAACTATTAGGTGAAACTCCCTTATATTTTAGCATCAAATTCATGCATGCAAACTAAGTGTGCACCCTTAATCAACGTACAAGAATAAGTTTTCAATCGAACAGTTAAGCAAATTGCATTCACGATTTATGAACTAATAACTGGATGTAATCAACACATATCGCATATATGTTCATGGCTTTGAATTCTCCCCTAGCTAAAACAAGTTTAGTTCCTCATGTTCGCAATAAAACAAAGATAAATTAATTTAAACATTGAAAGCAAAAGATAGAATACACCTAGAAACGCTCCAACAATCCAAGGCTTTGAATGGTAGGCACGACACTAAGGGATTCCTCTCCTTTCTCCTTGCTAAGCTGCGGCACAATGAAGGCTGTTTGGTGAATGGTGTGAATTGTGGTCTGATGGTAGAGGGTGGTGAAGGATGGTGAAAGGTATTGAATGGTATTTATAAGGTAACGGGGCAAGACAAAGGCTGTCAAGGAGAAGGATTTGGGACTCTAAACCAACAAGGAAAAGGACATCTAGAAGCCAAAAACCAAAGAGAACAAGGATAGGGACCAGGCACTAGATTTTTTGGGCTTCTAGAAAGGAGTGTTGTGGCATGTTTCTAGAAGGAAAAGGCCTTCTAAAAACATGTTTTAGGTGTCCTTATATGAAAATAATTCCCTCATGCAGCTAGAATTAAGGTAGGATAAGATAAGATAAGGTAAGATAAGGTTAGTTTGGATAAGATAAGGTTGGATAAGGTTTTAGATAATGTTCCTTCTTTTTAGCTGATTCCTTATCTTCAATGACTTGAATTAATTTCTCCATCTCTTTTACACATTCCTAGCCTCTCTTGAATTTCAATTTCGTCCATCCACCTTGATCCATGCATGTGATGTCCATTCCAAGCCCAAAATTGCTCTAAAATGCTCCAAATTGCATCTTCTTGCCAACTTTGTCATTTGGACCTACAAACACACGAAAATAGCTTAAAACACTCTTATAAGCAATAACTAATTAAATAAATGCAAGAAAACATGCTAACTAAGTTGCATAAATATGCTCCTATTAGAGAGCATGGCTCTTGATCATTGTATAAAATGGATAAAACTTTCTTATAGGATTTTTAGGTACCTGCGCAAAGAGGTTAAAATCACACAAAATACTTGCAAGAGAACAAGGTTGTTGTAGTATAAACGGCTCAAGCAACGTCGTTTTCCGCAGGGCTTATTTAAAACAATTTATGCAAAACCAAATTTTAGTTAATTATTTAAAAACAAGGATGGGAAAAGGGTGATTTAATGACCTAAATTAAGAAAAACGAAATTAATTAAAAAAGCTAATTAAAATCTGCAATTTTTAGAGAAAGAAAAAGGAAACAATTTTTAGAATTCAGAATATGAAAATACTAGGTTCCGCCGTCACCCTAACAATCATACGTAGTTCTTCTAATTCCTTATGAATTACACATGCATATTTTGAAGGTTAGGTTTTCCTAAAGTATGCCCTACTTGGAACCTCCAACATAGAACGTATATTTAACATGCAACCCGTCCGTGGCGTCCAGATCGAATGCGAACATGTGAGACTCATTAAGTTTTGTGAAAACCTTTGGAAAAACCATATAACTCCTAAGACGTGTCGTCCATCCTAAGTAGCTACATATGTTAACCACAAGAAGCCTTAATCAATTTTGGGGACAGCCCTCTGCCAGAATTGCATCAAATTACTTTTCTAAATATCTTAATGGTCGCGAATCACTAAGACAAATAGATAGTTTAAAGCACAGTGATTAACAATCCAAAACTTGCATGCATAAATTCATAAGAAAATTAAAAAGACACTACATATTCTTGCTAAGGATCATGGCCTCACCCTAGCAAAGAGAATTAGTTACGCATATTCATAATTGAAATAAAAATATTGTATTGAAATATAAAAAGAATGAAAACACCTTGTAGAATAAAGTCTGAAAATCTCTAAGCTCTAGCCAAAATCTTCTTCTCAAATCTTGCGTATGTTCCAGAGAAACCCTAGGTCTGCCAAAAGGCTTATTTATACTATTCTAAATAAAATCCTCCTAGTAAAAGATTTTAGAATAAGACTAGGAAACATAATCCTAAATTGACTTGGTAAATTCACCTAGAAATCTGCATAGCCACGTTTTGGACCCATATCAGCTCCAAAACTGGCCCAAAATAGCTGGATCTAAATCTTGAAGTATTATGAACACTTCTTCAGAAGGCAACGAACCCATCTGAGGTCATCTTGGGCTCCAAAAACGCAATTTAAGCCCAGAAGCGTCACTTTCCAGCAACGCGCACTGCTCCTTTATTTAATGGCCAGAAAATAACCGCTTGGTAGAAAAATCCCAAATTTTGAAAAGAATAAGCCAAGAGACACACAAACGTCCTCCAATTTGAATCACTCCAAAATTCGTCCGTTTGATTATGTTTTTCTCCAGAGGAAGTCGAATGTCCTACATTGAAAATATAAAGCAAAGTATCAAAATTCTACCAAAATAATTATCAAATTATACTAAGAATAGGGTAAAATATATAATATAATATTGACTCATCACTTTCCTCCTCTATAGGAAGGATTTCATCCTACAAATAACATCATTAAAAGATCAATTGGTATAAAAATTATTCGCTTTGAAGACTATTTTGTCATCATATGAATCAAATAAAAAGGATCCTTTCGTTGTTAATAAAACTTTACTTCAACTCATTTTTCTCTAACAAAAAGAGTTTAATGTGTTTTGTGAATAAGTAGGAGTATCACACTTGTCAATTAAGTGTTGCATTCTTGTGATTCTCAAAGCGCGTGATGTTGCCACATGACCGGGAATTCGAGGTGTGACATTACTCCCATCAAAATGAATTTGGTTTATAGATATTACTAGAAGTGCTGCCGCGGGTTGAAAAACTACATCAAATATTGCGTTGGAAAGATGCAGAGATAGTGTCATAGAATATTAACATTATTGATAGCGGAAATGTTTAAATATTTTTATAAAGAAAATGCTTGATATAACCTGCATAGAAGAGATTGCAGCATTTTTGTTTGTGTATACACAAAAATAATACAGTCATCCATTCTACTTTAGTAGTTTCTTCTAGTTTTCGATTGGTACCAACATTTATATACAAAAGATTACAAAATGCTAGTGTATATGCATGTAAAAAATATTGTGTGATCTAGATTTTAGAGAGCTATTTACATGTCAAGAAATATAAAAAATAATGTTTGATGTACATTGGCAAAGCACTGTAAATTTTTTGGATGGAATAGTAGAAATTGTGTTCGAGTATTTTTTCACTATTAACAAAGTAACCTAGGCAAAGGAAAAAGAAATTCAAACATTTTAAGAGGTGTTAAATTTATGGTTGAATAAATTTACACTGGAAGAAAAAGTAAGTCTAAAGTATAGTCACCTAGTCTTTTTTTTTAGGAGCGGTATCTATCTTTGCACCAGTTGGAGTCGATTTTTTTTTCTTTCAACAATTTGATAGGAACTTCATCAAAGTCCTTTGGCCTATGAGATTTCTTCTATTTCACTATTTTAAATGCATGGGAAACATTAGAAAACATGAATACATGATTGTTTAAAATTTACACATGGCTAAAACGATACCAAACAAACTTTTGTTCACCACAAGTAAAAGGATGTCTCCTGATTGTTTCCCTTTTTCGTTTGTATGATTGCGCAGTTGTGTCAGTTGTTGAAGTAGAAGATGACACCATGGCTGAAGATACTGTTATTTCTCTTAGCAACGTTTGTGGAGTTGTTGGTTCCAAGATTGTATCTTTTGAAACGTTGTAAATGAGAACATCATTTGAATTGAACTTGTTTCTTCTAATTCCAAAGCAGAGGTGAAAAATTTTCTTTTGTCTTGTCAATCGTAGAAACTTATTTGTTAATTGTTGTTGTTCCACTAATCCAAAATGTTTTTCACCGGATTTCCCAATTATCAAAGTATTGATCTTATTGGTTTCACCTTCAAGAACCAATGAGATATAAGTGTTTATGTTAATTAGTTTACAGTTGAAAAATAAATTAATGAAATATAAGTGTTTATGCTATATTAATTTGATTGTAGAAATACTTAATCACATATATCTCTTTAAATCATAAAGCTGGGAAATTATCTATGATGATCATGAAATTTGCATTCATATGAACTGTATCAGTGATTTTAAACCAAATATTTGTTTTTGATGATTTTATAAAAATATATGATTTTGTTGTATTTGTATTGCACACAATTTATCACTTTATCTAAAACACTGTATGACATTTTTATCAGTAATGGCTCATTATTAATATGTAGATGAAAAAGATTAAATTTAAATGGTTTGAACATTTGAAGTTATTTAGATAACCACATGAATATTATGCATGGGCAAACATGGGAAAAGATGTGTGCAAACAGAAAGGCAGATTTTGTGTCATTGTATAAGAAAAAAGACTAAAATCCGAATTCACAACACCTAGGGCAAAACAGTCGATAATTATTACAAATTTGTGATCGTTATTTGTATCTCTTATTGTAGCTATATAACTGTAAAAGTGCTTTTAAATGTTACAAAGTTTGTAGCAGATGTTGGAAAAAAGAAAAAAAATCGTTGTACATACATGGATTATTTTGTTATTCATACGTTTAGTCCTTGTATTTTCAAAGAGGGGCTAGTTAATTTTCTAATTCTATTTAATATGCTTCTAATCTATAATAGATTGAAGATTATATGTGTCATAGCCCGTCCCGGAATTTCAATTCCGAGGATGTGAATTGACGGATTTGTCCCTAAAAGGTTGTTAAGGGATTAATGTGGACCACACACACACACAACCTGCATTCTCTCTTTCTCCCGCACGTTCTCTCAATTCACTCTCTTTCTTTCTCCTTCGAAACTGAACGGACAAACCCAAAGACCACCAAAACTTCACGGATCGACGTGGTTGAGACCACCATCGTGCTCCTGGAGACCACACGAACTCATTGGTACCCGTTTCAGGTAAGGATTCATTCATTTTCACGTCGAAATCACAAGCACTGAGATTGTCACTGTTCATCAGCTTTTAAATGGTTACGTTTTAGGACAATCCAAGCTCACAACGAGCTTAAGGAGGTTCCCACGAAGCTCGGAGTGCTTCGTTTGAAGGTTTTGGACGTCGGGATCACGAGGTTCGAAAGTGGCCGGTTTTGGTAGAAATTTCTCGACGAGATTTGGAAGGTTTTGAGGCTCCAAAGAGGTATAACCTTCTTCCTCTCATGATTTGTGACATTTTGGTGAAAATTTCATGGAAAATGATGCAAAAACGAGCGAGAAAAGGGCAATTGCAGGTCTGCCCAGAATCCGGCGCCGGTGGCACTGTTCCGGCGTCTGGAGGTTGAAGATGATGCGCGTGGGGGGCGCGTGAGGCCGTGACCTCCCCGGCGCGTGAGCCCTAGGAAAAATAATTTAAAAATATCACGATGTTCGTGAGGTTGTGTAGATCGCGTTGGTATATTCATATGCCAAAATTGAGCAATATATGAGAAGTTATTAGCGAAAGTTGGTTATGTGCTTAATTAACGTTATTTCGGTTACTTCTCATATAGGCGAGGCTTATGCGGAAGACGAACACAGTCAAAGAAGGCTAAGGGGTTATGACCCTTCGATATAACTGTGAGTGGGCAGTTTTGTTTTCCGTATATACCTATATAAATGAGTTTTTCCCAGAAAATCTATTTAAGTGAAATGTGATTTGAAAGTATGATTTGAAATGCCATGCATAGAATTTATATGAGATATGTGAATTGATATATGCTGCATATATGTGAATTGGTGCTGCGGACGCACATGTGAGTATCAGGTGAGTTATATTTGGTTCATTGAATTGTTTGATGTGATTTACGTTGATAGCTCATAACCTGCACCCCCGGTGTTAGTGCTTATGTTATTCACCCGCATCACACGCTCACCTTGGATCCAAGTAGATGCTAGTCGTACAGAACACTAGAGGTGGTTCCGACATGCTAGTCGTACAGACCACTAGAGGTGATTTCGACTAGTAGGTGACCCTAGATTATGTGCACAGATGATTGATAAGAGAAGCACTAGAGCGTATTATTACACCATCCTAGTCGTATAGACTACTACAGGTAGTTCCGACTTATGTGCAGTGTAGTGCCGTACAGGTCACAGTTGGTGACTCCGGCTGGATTGGATATTGAGCTCTAGAATCAGCCATACATGACCACTGCAAGGTCTTCGGTTGATTTATTATTTCACCTGATTTATATTGATGCTTCCATATTATGTTTTTGGCGCATGGCATGGCATATTTTCTGAAAAGTGATAAAGAATGGTGTTTTGAGATTTTTGAAGCTATATATATTTATATATGCTATTTTCTGTGAAAGTATATAGGTTTTACAGCGAGGGGTTAGAGCTTTGATATTGAGATGATTTTCGAGAAAAAAAAAACTTTGTTTTACTGACCCACTCAATTTTGTTTTGCGCCCCTCCAGGTTCGAGATAGCAGAGCTTTGGTGGCCACGAGGAATCCAACGATATTCTGACAGAATTCACAATTGTATTTTTAAGCTTCCAAACTGTGTAAATGGTTACGTCACTCTCACGTGACGGCCAGCATGCCCTCCTTCGGGACGGGGTGTGTCAATATGTGTGATATACTATGATTGTAATATTTCTTATAGCAATGTGTTAAATGCAAAATCATATGTATGTTAAATTGGAAAAACTATTACCCATTAACTACATTAGTATAAGTTATAGAAAAAAAAATTAAAGACGGAAATATTTTAAGTGATAAGTGACAAAATTGAAACACACTGTGTCAGATATTACCAAGTAATTGGAATTTGGTTTGGGTGTTTATGGCAAATCAGTTGTCCAATTGTTGAATCCTAGTGCATTTGTTTGACACAATTTGGGCAAGCACTATAACACCACTTATAGCGCATGTCAAAGCGCCTTAGATACTTTGCACAAAAATGTATCGTCTTGTAAAATATTTAATAGACATTTGTATAGGAGCAATTACCATAATACAACTATGACTACAGATGTAAAAATGCAGTTATAGGTTCTTAACAAAAGATAAGAAGCTGTAATGACATTTTATACCTTGTATAAATCCGGATCTAAAAGAGCTAACTCGTCAACTGTGACTTTCTTGGTAGTCTGCATAATTTCAGCTTCATTTGCTTGCTTTGAAGAGGATGGCAGTATTTTTATAGGTTCTGTGCAATTAGAAAACTGTTGGATTTAAAATATAATATTATTTGAGTAACTTTATAAAAAGTATATATTTATTTTGTTATAAGAATAATAAATATGCTTTTATTTTCTTTCAAATATTGTAAATACACTTACAATGAATTGTATGAATTTACTTCTGGGATGTCTGGATTAGTGAAGAAGTCATAAACTAATGTTATTTAAGACAAACTGTGAGATCCCACATAGTTTAGGGGAGTGGATCTTGTGAGTCTTATATGTATATTCCCATCTCTACCTAGCGCAAGGCCTTTTGGGAGTTCACTGGCTTCGAGTTCCATTGGAACTCCGAAGTTAAGCGAGTAGCGTGCGAGGTCACTCCCATGATGGGTGACCCACTGGGAAGTTCTCGTGTGAGTTCCCAGAAACAAAACCGTGAGGGCGTGGTTGGGGCCTAAAGCGGACAATATCGTGCTACGGCGGAGTTGTGCCCGGGATGTGGTGGGGGCCCGGGCCGGGATGTGACAATTTGGTATCAGAGCCTAACCCTGGCCGCATGTGTGCTGACGAGGACGTTGAGCCCCTAAAGGGGGGTGGATTGTGAGATCCCACATCGCCCAGGGGAGTGGATCATGTGAGCCTTATATGTATATTCCCATCTTTACCTAGTGCGAGGCTTTTTGGGAGCTCACTGACTTCGGGTTCCATCGGAACTCCGAAGTTAAGCGAGTAGCGCGTGAGAGTACTCCCATGATGGGTGACCCACTGGGAAGTTCTCGTGTGAGTTCCTAGAAACAAAATTGTGAGGGCATAGTTGGGGCCTAAAGCAGACAATATCGTGCTACAGTGGAGGCGTGCCCGAGTTGTGGTCGGGGCCCGGGTCAGGATGTGACACAAACGTTCTTTGTGTGTAAAAAAAAATGATAAAAAAACGTAAACAAAGCAAATCTTTTAAATAACGTAATCTAAGTTTAAAAAATAAATGCAATTTGTGATTCATACAACTCCAGGTTTGGCTAAATAAAGCAAGAAAATAATTAATCACAGTAATTGAGCACCAATACATTTAGACACTTCGAAGCCAATCGCTTACAAAGAAAGGAAGCATAGAATTGCAAATTAAAATTAACATAACAATTGTATTCCAAAGTAATTAAGAAAAAGTAATAACAATTGTGTTTTCAATTATTAGTTTGTAAACAAAAGATATGAACACTAGTTTTAGCATTAATACTAAATCTTATAAAAATTTGATTATAAGGAGTAGATACCTTGAACTTTTACGATGACAAAACATTAACACTGGTTTAGATGTAATAATATTTGAAAAAAAAACAAAATAAAGATATGAAATAGGTTTTTGATTCAGTTAAATACTTAGGAACAACTTTACTTTTAAACTTGTGAAAGCAACAATGATTAGTGAGGACAACGCTTCCATTGGCAAAGAAGAAAAACTTTATGTAACATTTGCCCATAATGTAATCCTCAACTTTTCTTTTTTGTGGGAAAATCAAATTTTAAACAAATTGTTAAGAGCCAGTGAAAAATTTATTTAAATTTTTATTAATAAGATGACGAATTAATATGATGAGCATTATTTAATTGTTTAATAGTGCACAATTGTTAGCTAACATTTCAAATTTTTGTAATGTTAATATAACAGATGTGCAAAACAATTTACAATCTTGATATTTTCAATAACTATGTTGTATTTCTATGCAATTCTTTGGTTGATTTGTTTCGGTTCCAAATATTGCACTACAGTTATACGACCCACGATATCTCGCAATTTAACAGATAAATATAGGTAGATTGTCAAAATTGGTTTCACAAAAAAATACTAACGTTTTCTAATGTTTGTATATATATGCATTATTATTACCTGTAAGGATGTCAAGTTTGTTTAGGCGAGGATAAAGTGTGTTATAGTCTTGCAAAAAAAAATTGGTGTTGAGGGATAGGTGGAAATACACTTGTCAATTTTTTTAAAGTTCTTTTTCCATTGAACACAACATGTGTGTCATGTGGCACGACTTTGTATTGAGCTCATTTGATTAGTACAGAAGTCCATGATTTCATAGTAGCTACCAGCTTCAGTTTTTGAAGCTATGTTTTCATATTCAATGTCTGCTACACATGCCTTAACCGCAAGTTGCTTTGCAATTAATTATGCCAAAAAAGAAAAAAAAGGTTACAAATGTAATTAACAAACAAATTAGAATAAAGACTATATCTTCAACAATATAAATAACGGTGTATACATTGAATAGTAACCATGGATGCAGAATGAAAACGGACAAATTACTTTAACTAATGTTTAAAAAATATTCATACACTTAAAAAAAATTAATATAAAAACTAATTGTCTGAATATAACCAAAAATGTCATAAATGAAAGAAATTTGAAGCATCACATAAAGCTTGTTTTAAAATATTTGATTTCCATGTTTAGCCTCAATCTGAACACATTGTACTATTTTGTTGAAAAAAGTGTGATCTTAACTTGATTAAACAAAATCATATCTGACATAAAAAATAAAATACTTAATTACACACTTTATTCACCTAAGTAAATTTAAGATTTATTATTCAGTATTTATAAAAGCATTTGAGACAAAAATATTATGTCCTTTGTTAATTATTTCTTGCTATCAGCTTTAATTAAAGAGTGACTTCTCACTGTTTCATCAACTAATATACAGTTCAGAGCTGTATACTTTTGAACAGTTCTAGGGATTGTTGGCTTCCATACTCTGCAGATCCGGACTTTTATCTTCGCTGTTTTTCTGCATGGTTGCAATTGATGGATATGAGTTGCAACAAAGTTTTCCATTTTAGTATGCTCAAATTAAATATAGATTATTTTATGAATTTAGGAATTGCTATGATACAAAGCTAAAATAAACATTCAAATAAGCAACAATTTGTTGTACACACAAAAAGGCATATACAAAGGTACAAATTTTAAAATGCAATGAGATTTTACCAAGTAGAAATTTGTAAAGGATTAAATAAATGATGAGATATGTGTGTGTGTGTGTGTGTGTGTGTGTGTGTGTATTGTTGTGACATATGTTCTAATCAATATTGTGATTGTGTAAATCCTAAGTAGAGATAGATTAGGAATCCTTTGGGATCTAGAAGATCTTTCCTAAAAGACTTTGTATTACTTGGAGAGAGTTTCTCTCCTCCTTGATGAATAAAGGCACAAGGACTGGGGAATTAACACACAATTCCTCAAGCCTATTCTCCACTCTCTTTCTCTCTATGCTGCACACCTCAATTAAATATAGGCCACAACAAGTTATCAGCACGCTCTTCATGCTGTGCTAAAGAGAATTTATTCGTCTTCAATTAGGAGAGTATTACGTTTCAATTATTTTTAGTTGATTAAATTTTGATTTTTATTGAATTCATAAACTTTTATTGATTCAATATCTTTTCTTTTCTTATGTTGAGCGTGATACAAACTTTGAAGATGAAAGCCAAAATTGAAGATAGAACCCGTTAACAATATTCATCACGCAATCCAGGTTTTTCTAAAACAACAGTTTTTATCTCAATATTTTTTCATCCTTTATTGCATGAACCTTCACCATAATGCATGACCCAACTTTACATTTTACGAATTTTAGATTCTACATAAACTGTTTATGCATTATATCCATAATATTGCTATTATGTGAATTGAATATGTGTGAATAAGGAAGAAAAAGGAAAGAACAAAGGATGTCGAAACATTAGAATTCGCATTGGGCTTGAAAACCCAGTCTGTCTTTGACTAGGCTCTGATTCTATACGGCGCTGAGCCACTAACCCAGCGAGCTACGGGCTTTTGAGCCGAGCCGCCATGCGAGAAACGGAGCTGTGATGCACCGAAGCACAGCTCTACAGCGCTGAGAACACTAGGAAACGACGCTGTTTTGGCATCACCCCCAACCCAGAAAAACCCAGCCTCGCTTAAAGCCGAAACGTCCCTTGAATTTTCCGTTTGAAATTCATTGAAATCGAGGATTCCTCGAATCGAATCCTCTTGATTCTACCCTTCCTCAATGTCAAGGATCCTCCTCCGTCGTTGAGACTGGTTCTTTAATGAACCATCATGAATCGCAACTCACTCCCGAGTTTTCCCGATCAAGACACTATCGCTTCTGCGACGGCATCGGTTTTCTTCTTCAGTGCGCAAACTCAACTATGCTAGGGTGTTTCCCTTGGTCTCGAAGCCTAGTGGGCTTCACTCTTTCATCGACTCGCAGCCATGCTTTCTTAACTGGACTCACCCGCAGTGGCCCAGCGCTACGTCTCTAGCCCACATCACACTAACTCAATTAGGCTTTGGTGTTCCCCTGCATGGGCTTTTGTTGATTTGGGCCTTCAACTCCATTGATTTTTGGTGTGTTTGGGCCTGGCCTGCTTGACCCGAGATGTTCCTAGCCTAATTTTGGGCTTAGACCTCTTTTTTTTTTCTCAAAAAGTTTAGCCCTGTGGCTTTGGTCCATTTTGGGCCACCAAATTAAATCGCCTAATTTTTTATTTTTGGCACTACTGGGTTTATATTTTTCTCCTAATTATCCCTATTGGCCTGAAGACCAACAATTAATTAAATCACTATCATACGCCCTGAAGACCTACATGTATTTATCTGTTGTATATTTTTGTCTTGTAATATTGCGTTTGTTTGCAGGTATTATGAACCTAAAGTTCATACTTTCGAAACCGAAGTTTCAGAAAAGTGCCATAGAAACTTGAAGTTTCTTAACGTGCAACACTCACGTTGAGACCCGAAGTTCTCCATGTTTAAATCCGTTTAAATCAAACCATGTCTTAGAACCTGCATGTTCTAACTTTGCTGTTTATGAAAATTTTATTTCCTAAAACACCAATCACATTCTTGTTTCCTCCATTCAGCGTATTGTCGAACCGTAACAAGTTCGATTTCACTGATTTGCAAGTTTCAAACAAGAAACTACTTGATGTAGATACGAGACGTGACACCCCGCTTGAGTACGACTAGTTGCGCAATCATTGTAGCCAGTTATGGTGTGGAAGAGCTGAATAAGCCTTCGCCATGATCTTCACTCGAACACTTATGCCTGAAGCATATCAAATGGAAGTACTTCACTGCTGAGGACTTCATGGCTCTTTGACTCGCTATGGACCGTTTCAAATCATGCAAAGATGAATTCTTGCCCGAAGCAAAACATGATTGAAATTTTTACGTCCATGAATATGTACAATTCTGAAGTTTATATTCGATCGAATTTTGACTGGAAGAAAATCTTTCTCGTCGTTCTATATCTATATTGCTCTTGAAGTAGCAGTATAGAGAGCGAAAGTTTACTAAATTATCGGATCTGATTACTACCACACTTGTGAGAGAAAGGTACCCTAGCAATTCGGCTGGGAGCTATCGAAGGGTATAGACCCAGTTTCGTTTGAAGTCTACCGAATGGTGGTGCCCTGTTTCGACAGGGATACACCGACATGCATACTCTGCTTTGACAGAGGTGCACTGAAGGGCATGCTCTGCTTCGGCAGAGGTGCACCGAACGGTATTGCTCTGCTTTGGTAGAGGCTACTGAACAGACTTATCTAGTTTTGGCAAGAGCCTACCAAACCTAAGTCTGGGTCTATATGTCTGTCTGTCTGTCTTTCTCTCTCATACAATCTAATTTCAAGTTTGTTTTACAACATATGATATAATCAGGCCTGCCAAGAGGTGGTATCACGCCAGAAGCATGATCCTTGGCACCTAAAATTTCAAGAATACGAGATAGTATTCCCGAACCTTAACCCTACAGAATCTAACTCCGTTGGAATAGATCATTGGTTATGCACTTTTCTGTGCTTTTACCAATGTTGTTGAGGAGTACCATTCCCATAGTCAATCAGTGAGACTAATTTTGCTCCACCTAACACATTTGGAAGAGCAAATTTGACATGGAAGGCCGTATTGGCCAAACCCCCTTGTATATTTGGTTTACTTTGTGAACAATTTATTTTATTCTCGGATTTAAGATTGGTGTTTGGATGTCACTATTATTCTCGGATAAAGAGTTAATTAACGAAAATTACCACATGTGACTACAATTAACTCATGCTTAGGTATGTTTTGTGGGAAAGTTAGCTGTCTAATTCTATGCTAACTTCATACCTAATCATCCCCTGACAACCTTTTAGGCTTATTCAACCTTATTGTGGGGCATGTCACTGTCCTATATTGTCTCAATGGTACTAATTTTACCATAAAGGGAAGCCTTATACTCACTACGTTTGGAAAGAATGCCTTTTTTGAGCTTTAAGGATATTCGAGAATATTATTACCATATTGAAACCATTATAGAAAATGGAGAAAAATTCATTGGCATATTACCATATTGCACTTCCTACGAATATAGCCAGAAGCATATTCTAGAGAAGATAGAACGCTTAACGAGTGAACTACACCCATTCAGGCCCACTATGTGGCCGGCCAAAATCCCATGATTTTGAAAGAATTTTCGCTATGGATGTACGTTTGGGATATCTAGGATGATTCGTGATGCGTCGTTTTCGGCATCATCTTACCAGAAATAAAGACACCATACGTGGACGCATACTATACCTTAGCCCCCTCCATCTATTCTACAAAGGATTCAAAGGGGACATTTGTGGACTGATTAACGACCTTGCGGACCATTTAGATACTTTATAGTATTGGTTGATGTTTCTACATGTTGGTCACATGTGTGGCTGTTGTCCACAAGCTGCATTCTCCACACTGGTAACTCAGATTAACAAGCTTATGGCTCACCACCTTGATTATCTGATCACATTTATTTGATTGGATAAGTTGGAGAATGATGTGCAAATTATATAACACTCAAATTAAAACCCTATTAAGATAGTTGTAGTATGAATAAGTATGGATCGTTCTAGGCTGGGGACTAACTAAGGATGCTAATCTACGCAAATATGACTCAAAAACACAAAACTAAACTTAAAAACACTTAACTCGACTCTAAAGACTCAAAACAACTTAAAACAGCTCAAAACTAACAACTAGACTCAAAACAGACTCTAGGGAGTTATTTGGACGAATTCTAGACTAATAAGACTCAAAACACTAAATTGGACAGATTTGAACAAGTTTCTAACTAATCTAACACACTTAACTAAAAGGGGGTTGGTTTCTTATGAATTTAACTAAATTAGACAGATTGCAAAACTAAACAAAGTAGACACGAAATTGGTTGTTTAAAAGGGTGAAAGGCTAGTTAGAGGATCCTTCTCCACACATGAAACATATGCAACACAAATTGATTTCCAGTATTGTTTCCTCAAACCATGAAGGACAATGCCCCAAATTAATCGTGAATGCACAAATTAACTTTCAGATTTTCCTTAATTCATTGAATTGGATGGATGACGCATCGACAATCAAATTATTCTTATCAAGTTCTCTACATGGAATACGCATAATAGAGATACATTCAAAGATCATTAAGTTCTATGAAAATCATAAGCATTGACAAGGCATTCGTAACTATGAAAAGCATGATGATACTCCTGCCATGGATTCACTTAACACAATCATGACTAGTGACTTTTACTACTTGTGAATATAAGTTCATAACGATTAGGTGAAATTCCCTTATACTCTAGCATCAAATTCATGCATGCAAACTAAATGTGCACCCTTAACCCACATATAAGAATAAGTTTTAATCAAACAGATAAGTGAATCGCATTCATGTTTTACGAAACAATAACTGGAGGTAATCAATTCATATTAAACATATGTCCATGGCTTCGAATTCACCTCTAACTAAGAAAAACTTAGTTACACATGTTCATAACAATTGAAAAGCAATCTGAAATAAACATTGAAACTAAAACAAGGGAAGAAAGAACTCAGGAAGTCTCCAATGGTTGCAGGTTGTTGCGGCACAAGGTCCTCCTCCAATGGAAGCCACAACAAAGCTCTCATCCTCTCCTTTTTGCGGCAAAGGGTGTTTCTGTGTATGGATGGTGATGGCTACGAATTATGGTGTGGTATAGGGGGTGGTAGCCTACAGCAAAGCCTCAAAATATGTATATATAGGCATGGCAAACCCTAGGGAAATCAGGTTACGACTTGGACTTAGCAAAAATAAAGGATTAGGGCCTTAGGGTGCGGCACAAGCCTTAAATCCATCAGGAAATGGGTTTAGCCCAATTAATTTCTAAAAAGGCTTTGCACAATCCAAATCCACAAGGGAATAGGCTAATTAAATCAGAATCCAAGAGGAATAAGGATAGGGAAGGTGCGACAGCAATTGGAGGGAAGGGGATGGAGTGCAAGGCAAGGCAAAGGCCTTATAGAAAGGTTTGGGGTGCCAGATTTTTAGGACTTCTAGAAAGGAGTGCTGTGGCACGTTTCTAGAAGGAAAAGGCCTCCTAAAAATAGGTTTTAGGCATCCTATTATGAAAAGGAGTCCCCCTTGTAGCTGGAATTAAGATAGGATAAGATTAGGATAGGATATGATAAGATAAGGTTGGTTTGGATAATGTTCCATGTTTGTAGCTGATTCCTTATCTTCTTTGGCTTGAATTTATTTCTCCAACTTTTAAACACATTCCTAGCCTCATTTGAACTTCAAATTTGTCCATTCCTTGTGCTCCATATGCATGCAATCCATTTCAGCCCAGAATTGCTCCAAAATGCTCTAAAATGCACTTTCTTGCCAACTTTGCCAATTGGACCTACAAACACACAAAAATAGCTTAAAACACTATAATAAGTAAAAACTAACTAAGTAAATGGAAGAAAACAAGCTAACTAAGTCGCATAAATATGCTCCTATCAGAGAATTTACATCGAAAACTTTCGATGGATATTGCATGTCAGTTGGGTTTTGAAGTTGAACATCTACCCCATGTTCATACCCAGAACAACCCAGTAGAAGCATTCATTAAACGTCTTCAAATGATTGCATGATCGATTGGTCATACGTACCAAGTTCTCGATCTCTGCTTAGGGCCATGCAATATTGTAAGCAACCATGTTTGTCCGCTTGAGGCCCGTCACGACCCAACCTTATAAAGCGCGTGTTAGTTGGTTACCAGATTTGGACTCAACATATTGCATATGCGCGTCTTTGGTTGTGTGGTCCATGTGCCATTTGCGCCGCCCTTACATACAAAAGAAGAAAAAAAAAGGTCATCAGGGAAGGATGGGAATCTATGTCGGTTATGATTGTCCTTCTAATATTTGTTACTTAGAACATTTGACATGCGATCTCTTTACCGCTCATTTTACAGATTGTCACTTTTATGAGACAATCTTCCAGCTGTTAGGGGGAGATAATAATGTCAACTTTCCTAAAAGAACAACGCGAATTATTGTGGACATCCTCACTATGTCACATCTTGATCCTAACCTAGATCATTAGAGTATAACCAGACACTTCCTGTGATCTAGCAAAAGTGACGAGATCACATATACCAGCTGCAAATATGCCTGCAAAGATGAATGTACCAAAAATGTACGATGAACCTTCATCTCGAAAGCAGGAACGCCACTACTGTGGTCGTCCCTCGTACATTGGCGGCTAGCCAATCAATCTCTACTATGCTAGAAACGTGGTAGATCACTCGGTTCGAGGATTCACTTCCCCAAAAGTGGAGGAACGTGGCATGAACAAATTTGCCATTCGATCGCTATCTCAATCCTTTTCATCTCATGAGATTAAATCTGGATTACTACTGAGATCTGAAGTTCTTGGTCTAATATACTAGTTTGGATAAGATATGGAATTAGAACGAGATTATCATAAATGATGTTTCTTTTATATGGTAACTACTGACACAAATGAAAGGCGACGATAATGGACTGCGTTCCATTGATTAGTGTCGACGTAGAACTGATTGGTCAACTAGAAGAATCAATTGTTGACAAATGAGATGAATGAAAAAGTGCGATATGATGCCTTGTGGCGCAAGGTTTCTTTCATACCCCATGTGACTGATTGTAGTATTACAAACATGGTTATAATATCTCTGGAATCTTGATACGAAACCTACATGGAGTTTCCAAAGAGCTTACATATACTGATTCAAATAGTTGCAGACCACAAGAACACCTTCTTGGTTCTAATAAGGCATTCACTTTGCGAATGCAGAGCTATCCGGGCGGATGTGGTATACCCATATAAGTGAATATTTGATCAGTTAGAGATATATGCCCTTGTGTGTACAAAATCTGAAATTGCTAGAGTTGAGAAAACTGACTCCCACCTAAAGTCAGACTTTAAGATGAATGATCTTGGGAGAACTTGACATTACCTTGACCTGAAGTTTTGAGCTAGTTCTAATGATATTCTGGTTCACCAGTCGAACTATACCCAGAAGGTGTTACGTCTGAGTATACCCTGATCGTTTGTACGCTAGATGCAGACCTTTACGAAGGGTATGAAGCATAAGGTTCCATATTGGAACGTGAGGCAACCATATCTAAGTACCATTGGCGTTTGTTGTACTTAGCTCAATGAGCTAGAATCAGACATCTTATGTGCTGATAATCTTTTGGCATAAGGCAGCACTGCGCCTACACGCCACCACCAAATTTGGTGTTAAAGACGTTTTTCCGTTACTACGGATTTGGACTTATCTATCCCTATGCATCTCACAATGGATCACACCTATTTGATCTTCACCTTGTGGGATTCGCTAAATCAGACCATATATCTGACCACATAAGGTAAGATTATGTCTTTACCATTAAGGAACACCGCAATATCTTGGAGGTCAACCAGATAGACCTTTAGTTATGAAACCTTTGAATCGTTCCAAGACTCACTGTATCTCATCACGTGAAAGATATAGGTCGAGAACTCTTGTTAAGCATATTCAACATCCCTGCATTTTTCATCTATCGTTGAGTCCCAACAACGATCCATGAAGACAACGCTGTATGTATCGACCAGATTATAAGACATCCCCACAAGTCAACGCCAAGTATATTCAGGGGTAGTATCCAGAAGCATACTCATGAGGAGTATCCAGAAGCATACTCACTTAACCTTCTTTTTTCCTACGATTTAGAGCATTTTTCCCACTGAGTTTTTGCTACCTAACTAGGTTTTGACAAGGCACCCATCTTGGGTTGGTCATACTCTTGTGTACGTCCTACTTACATCCCGAAGATGTATAGTTTTGACTTAATGTAACTTCTCACTTTTCTCCTTTGACTATGGGCTTTTGTCCCACCTTGGGTTTTGCCAAAACGAGACTTTGTGAATTTTACTACCCATGCATTCTTTTGTTTGTTTTGAGACTCGCATTCGCTACTTGTGCCAACTAGACGAGACGACTTCATCAACTACTTCTACATTTGGCCGAAGATCTGATGCGCCATCTACTTGAGTATTTGCACACTCAAGGGGGAGTGTTGTGACATATGTTCTAATCAATATTGTGATTGTGTAAATCCTAAGTAGAGATAGATTAGAAATCCTTTGGGATCTAGAAGATCTTTCATAATAGAATTTGTATTACCTGGAGAGCAAGTTTCTCTCCTCCTTAATACGATAAATAAAGGTACAAGGACTGGGAAATTAACACACAATTCCTCAAGCCTATTCTCCACTCTCTTTGTCTCTATGCCGCACCTCTCAGTTAAATATAGGCCACAACATATATATATATATATATATATATATATATATATATATAGAGAGAGAGAGAGAGAGAGATAGAGAGAGAGAGAGAGAGAGAGAGAAGGAGAAATAGAATCATGAGACAAAGATTTTGATAAACATTTTTACACTCCTTTATAGTCTTTAGATCTTATAAGATCCAACAATCTTGATTAAGAGTGATTTGGAGGCTAATGACTTAGATGATGATATAGATTATAACTAATAAGGTAAACACAAATTTAAATTTAAAAAATTGAAAAAGAAATAATCGAACTTTGAAATATCCAATGTAAAAAACTAAAAAGAAAAAACAAAAAACAAAAACAAGAAAATTCTATTTCCATCTTTGTTGAAAAAGTCTGCAACTTCTAGATGAAAAGTCTTGATTTCCCTCAAATGAAGAACCCTAATTACAACAGAAGAAACATAAGATTGAAAATTTAGAATTTAGGGTTTTTCTTTGAGAATAATTTAGGGTTTTGTTTTGAGTGTAACCACCCTAGTCCTAGGCTAGCAACTCAATCACTTTGCCACCGCCATAGCAAAACCTTATCGAGCCAAGCATGATTGAGATTTCTGCGGCCATAAACTCATCAACCATTCATTTTGCACTGTATTAAAAAAAGTGAAATCCAGGAGTCAAAGGTTGAAAATTTAGAACTTAGGGTTTTTGTTCTAAGAAGATTCAAGAGACTGAAAGCTTGATTCATTCTAGTGTGCATCAAAATTTCGTATCAATCAAATTAGAGTATCTCAAGTAGTGAAGGCGCGAGAACATCGATTTGTCTCCTCACCCTTCTTGGGTGTTCTTCATTGTGGGTTTTATATTTTTTTTATCAATTCAAATTTTGATTTCTTTTATTTTTCAATTTTATTTTATTAGATATTTCTATTTAATTTAAATTAGTGTTTTTCTTATTAGTTATAAATTTATAATCCACATAATCATCCAAAGTCATTTAATGTTTAAAAATCTCCACAGCACTCTTAATCTAGACCATTGAATGTTATAAGATCTAAATGTGACATCCCACATCGCCCAGGGGAGTGATCCTTAAATGTATATTCCCATCCCTACCTAGCACGAGGCCTTTTGAGAGCTCACTGGCTTCAGGTTCCGTAGGAACTCCGAAGTTAAGCGAGAAGGGGGCTAAAACACTTCCATGATGGGTGACCCACTGGGAAGTTGCTCGTGAGTTCCCAGAAACAAAACCGTGAGGGAATGGTATGCCCAAAGCGGACAATATCGTGCTACGGTGGTGGAGCGGGCCCGGGAAGTGATCCGCCTTGGGCCGGGATCTGACAAATTGGTATAAGAGCCAATCTCTGGTCGGAAGTGTGCCGACGAGGACGTGGGGCCCCTAAGGGGGGTTGATTGTGACATCCCACATCGCCCAGGGGAGTGATCCTTAAATGTATATTCCCATCCCTACCTAGCACGAGGCCTTTTGGGAGCTCACTGGCTTCGGGTTCCGTAGGAACTCCAAAGTTAAGCGAGAAGGGGGCTAGAGCACTCCCATGATGGGTGACCCACTGGGAAGTTGCTCGTGAGTTCCCAGAAACAAAACCGTGAGGGAATGGTAAGCCCAAAGCGGACAATATCGGAAGTGATCCGCCTCGGGCCGAGATGTGACATAAAGGCTATAAATGAGTGTAAAAATGTTTGTCTTTTGATCCTATCCCATATATATATATATATATATATATATATATATATATATATGTGGCGGATCTATGGCACCACAAAAAAAAAAAAAAAAACACAAGTCTTAGACCATCAGATGATGTATACATTTGTAATGGTTTAGATGTAATCTAATTTATCCACTCCTTTCTCCTTTGGCTATGTCTTCTCCTCTTCATCGTTCATCCTATGTACAGATATTTTGATAGGAGCATATTTATGCGACTTAGTTAGCATGTTTTCTTGCATTTACTTAGTTAGTTATTGCTTATTAAAGTGTTTTAAGCTATTTTCGTGTGTTTGTAGGTTCAAATGATAAAGTTGGCAAGAAAGTGCAATTTGGAGCATTTTAGAGCAATTTTGGGCTTGGAATGGATAGCACATGTGTGGAGTAAGATGGATGGACATTTTTGAGTTCAAGAGAGGCTAGGAATGTGTAAAAGAGATGGAGAAATTAATTCAAGTCAAAGAAGATAAGGAATCAGCTCAAAAGAAGGAGACATTATCCAAAACCTTATCCAACCTTATCTTATCCAAACTAACCTTATCTTACCTTATCTTATCCTATCATAATCTTATCCTACCTTAATTCCAGCTGCAAAGGGGAGTTATTTTCAGATTAGGACACATCAAAATAGGTTTCTAGAATGCCTAATCCTTCTCCTAAATCTATGCTGCACCCTTATTCCCTAATCCCCTTGGGTTTCTGACTTCTAGAAGCCCTTGTCCTTGTTGGATTGGAGTGTAAAGTCCTTTTCCTTCTTAGATTGGAGTCCAAATCCCTTTTCTACAAAGCCTTGCCGTGCCCTAGCCCTATATATACATAAGTCATATTTTTCTGAAAGGTTGGACAGTTTGAGGGAGAGTTTTGAGAGAAATCATTCAGAAACACAAGTGTGTCGCAGGTTTTGAAGAAATTCAGAATTTTTGCCGTGCTTGCAAGGAAGGAGAGGAGGAATTGGAGCCATGAGGGCTTGAGCGTTTCTGGGTTTATTCTATCCTTAGTTTTGTTTCCATGTTTATTTTAATTTGCTTTTAAATTTCTGTGAACATGTGTAACTAAGTTTTTCTTAGTTAGAGGTGAATTCGAAGCCAGGGACATATGTTTTATATGAATTGATTACATCCAGTTATTGTTTTGTAAAACATGAATGTGATTTACTTATCTGATTGATTGAGAACTTATTCTTGTATGTTGATTAAGAGAGCCCGCTTAGTTTGCATGCATGAATCTGATGGTAAAATATAAGGGAGTTTCACCTAATCGTTATGAACTTATATTTACAAGTAGTGGAGATTGCTAGTCACAATCGTGTTAAGTAAATTCTAGGCAGGAGTATCATGCTTTTCATAGTTACGAATGCCTTGTCCATGTTTATGATTTTCATGGAACTTAATGATCTTTGACATGTATCTCTATCATGCTTTTCATAGTTAGGGAACTAGATAAGAATAATTTGGTTGTGATGCGTTATCCATTCAATTTAATGAACTTAGGAAAATCTGAGAATTAATTAGTGCAATACAATTAATTCGGGGCATTGTCATTCATGGTTTGTTGAAAGAATAACTGGAAATTGATTTGTATGCATATGTTCATGTGTGGAGAAGGACCCTCTAACTAGCCTTTCACCCTTTAAAACAACCAATTTCGTGTTTAATTTGTTTAATTTTGCAATCTGTCTAATTTAACAAATTCGTAAGAAACCAATCCCCCTTTAGTTTAGTGTGTTAGATTAGTTTAAATTCGTTCAAATCTATCCTTAGTTAGTATTTTGAGTCAAGTTTAGGTTGAAATTCGTCCAAAGTCATCTTTAGAGTCTGTTTTGAGTCAGTTTGCTTGTTTGGTGCTGTTTTGAGTCATTCTAGCTTGTTTTGAGTCTTTGGAGTCTAGTTTAGTGTTTTTAAGTTTAATTTGTGTAGATTAGCAGCCCTAGTTAATCCCCGGCCTAGAACGATCCCTACTTTCATATACTACAACTATCTTAATAGTGTTTAATTTGTGTGTTAGAATATATCACATGATATTTTCCCTTCTTTCTTTTCCATTCATCCTCCCATTGCCATGCTATCTTATTTTCTAAATTTTTTTTGTTTTGTTTTTAAATTTCTTCTCCATCTTGGTGATCGAATATTTTTGCACTTGCTAAACTTTTGTTTTCTTTATTCAGACCTGATTCCTTGTATCCCTTGGATGTTTTGAACACATACGGAATCGCAATCCATATAAAATGTTGCACAACTTAGCTAACTAGCAACAGATTATGGCATCCAAGAACCATCCATTTATTGAAGAAATAATTGAAATTGTTGCAACCTATAAGCTCATGCATTCCATGACATTAACACTTCGAGATTTTAGAAAAATTAAAATTTCGAACATCCTGAAATACAATGTAAATTCAAATAATATGTTGCCAAGTTTTATGACACACCCCGACCGAGATTGAGGCGTGTTGGCCGTCACATAAGCGTGACGTAACCATAAGCACAGTGCAGAAGCAAGATTAATAAGGGAAATACGAACAAATTAAAACCGAGCAACTAGCAATCCTAGTTAAGAGAGCATGCTAGTGCGAGAATAAGTGTGAATTACACAACCAGAGCTTAACTAGCCTAAGTGCAGTCAAGCATAAAAGTACTTATTAAACAACACCCGAAGGTGGTCCTACATGAATGATGTCTGTCAGAACCTCCGTTGAATCCTCGTAAGCCACCAAAAAATGCTACCTAATACTTGGAGGGGGCAAAACAAAAACGTGAGTGGGCAAAACCAAAGGTTTTCTAAAATCATACGATATCAAAAACGCTATCCCCTCGCTGGAAAACCTGTATACTTTCCCAGAAAAATAGGATACATATATATGTATATAAATATAATTCAAAACCATGCTCAATGTATCCAAAACCACATAAATATATGTATGCCAGGCTTATGTCATGCCCAATGCCTCATAATATCACAAATGTAAGCCAGGTGATGCAATTCAATATAACTCATATACTAGCCGAAGTCACCTGACGTGATCTATACGGCGAAATCTAGAGCTCATTTCAATCATAACTCAATCTCATATCTCATCACATAATTCATCATGTATATACGTCACATATCTCATCATATCTCATCATGTATATACATATTTGCACACGAGTTGGAACCACCTCGAGTGGTCTGACCGACAAGACTGGGTATAAAAATAATAATACGCTCTAGTGCTACGATCACGTGAAGACGGTGCGATAAATCGCGGGTCATCTACGAGTCGAACCTACTGAGAGTGGTCTATACGACAAGACTGTGCACCTAACTTGGATCCAAGATGAACGTGTGGTGCAGGAGGTGAACATCACGTGAAGGACTATGCCTTTAACTCTGGGCGAGAGCACTAATACCGGGGTGATGATTAATGAGCTCAATATGCATCACAACATCATCATTCATCTCATAAATATTACCAGCATGATATACTCACATGTGGCTTACCTGGCCTCCACAACACCTTGCAACAATATGCATAATTATGGTAATGCATATGCTAATATATAATACGAGCATGACATGGCATTTCAAATCACATTTCCTTTAAAATACGTTTTCTGGGAAAAACGTCAAGTATATATATACTGAAAACAAAAGCCCACTCATTGGTATGTAGATGGGTCGTAACCCCCGTGCCTAGCCTGGTTACGCTCGTCCTCTGGATACGTCTCGCCTATATGAGAAACAACTATATAGGCGTCATTTTAAAGCACATAAACAAAACTAGGTAAAAACTTCTCATACAATGCTCAAATTGGGTATATGAATATACCACCATGATCTACACAACCTCACGAACATCCCCATATTTTTAGAAAAAATTTCCGACCACCTACGCGACGCCACACGCAGGCCAAGGCACGGCCAGACACGCCTTCACGCGCGGCCACGTGCTAGGCACACTAACGGTGTCAATTAACACCGCCAGGAATATTTCAGGGAATATTCCGTTAAATCCCAACGGAATCCATCCAAACTAACTGACGGCGTCAGAATATTCTGTCAGAGAACTCTCTGGCGACCGTCACTGGCGTCGGAAACTGGGAATTCTTTAAAATGCTATATCTTGGCCATTTTTGCACCATTTTTCACGATCTTTATACCAAAATGAAGTACATGAAGCATAGAACAAGTTTATACCTCTTTCAAGCCTAAAAAACCATGGGATATCGCCGGGAAATTTCGAGAAAAACCGGCCAAGTTTCGATCTCACGATTTCGACGTCCAAACTCTTCCAACAAGGTACTTCGAGCCTCTAGAGGACCTCCCAAAGCTCCATGTGAGCTTAGAATTTCCAAAAACACAACATATTACGATAGAAAGAGAGAGAGTTTGTGAGAGAGAGAGTACGGGATTGAGAGAAGAGAGAGGGTTTGGTGTGTAAGTGTTGTCCTCACACTTCCACCTAAGCCTCAACCTAACCATGGTTACTCCAAAAATCCAAATCTTCAACTAGGGTTACCAAATAAAACTCCAATATGAAATTCCCATGCAACGCTCAAGGGTAATTTCGTTAATTCACGTCAACGAAAATTATTTTCCGGGACGGGCTGTCACAACCTACCCTCCTTATAAAAATTTCGTCCTCGAAATTTACATAACCAAAAACACCCGCTAGTACTAAAAAAAAATAACCTTGGATACATCTCCCTCATCCGTTCCTCTGTTTCCCAAGTAGCTTCTTCCACTGAATGGTTCATCCACAAAACTTTCACCCAGTGCACTGTCTTATTTCTCAGAGCTTTTTCTTTTCAATCCAGAATAGTCACTGGTTCCTCATCATACGTTAAATCCGGACTAATTTCCAATGGTTGAGGAGGTATCACATGTGAAGGATCTGTAACATAATGTTGAAGCATCGAAACATGAAACACATTATGTACCTTAGACAGTTCAGAAGGCAACTCAAGCCTATAAGCAACTTCACCAACTCGTTTGATGATCTTGTAAGGTCCCAATTGCCTAGGGCTCAGCTTACCCTTCTTCCCGAACCTTACTACTCCTTTCAATAGTGACAGCTTCAGAAATACCCAATCATCAACTTGATACACTCTGTCAGTGGCATGTCTGTCTACTAAGCTTTTCTAGCGATCCTGGGCCGCTTTCAGGTTAGACTTAATTACCTGAACGTTCTGAGTAGTCTCCTCCACAATCTCAGGGCTCACTAACATTCTTTCACCAACCTCTGACCAATACAAGGGTGTATGACAAGCTCTGCCATAAAGCGCCTCAAATGGTGCCATCCCGATGCTAGAATGATAACTGTTGTTGTAGGCGAATTCCATTAAATCCAACTTTGCATGCCAATCATCACCAAACTGAAGCACATAAGATCTTAGCATATCTTCTAAAGTTTGAATCGTCCTCTCAGATTGATCATCTGTTTGAGGATGATATGCTGTACTATATAATAATCTCGTAAAAAGAGCCTCCTTAAAAGCTATCCAAAACTTAGAAGTAAACCTAGGATCTCGATCTGAAATAATACTCACAGGAACTCCATGGTACTTCACAATCTTCGTGATGAACAATTCAGCTAACTTGTTCAGAGAATACTTTTCCTTTACTGGAATGAAGTGTGCTGACTTGGTAAGCTGATCTACAACCACCCAAATGCCATCATAACCGTTCCGTGTACGAGGAAGCTTGTACACAAAATCCATAGTAATATTTTCCCATTTCCACTGTGGAACGGGAAGTGGCTGCATCAATCCAAACGGCTTCTTCTTTTCAGCTTTCACCTGCTGACAAACTGCACACCTACGGACATACTCTACAATTTCCCTTTTCATACCTGGCCAATAATAAAATGGCCTAATGGTATGATACATTTTAGTTCTTCCTAGATGCATGGCATATGCTGAAATGTGTGCCTTATCAAGAATTGCCTTCTTTAACTCCTCATTATTTGGCACGTACATCCTATTCTCCTACATAAGCATGCCATCTATCTCTCTAACTCTGAGATCTTTCTTTTTCCCTTGATTCCTCAAATGAATTAGCTCTTGAATCTCTTCATTATTCATCTGAGTCTCGAGTATATGATCAATCAGAATAGGCATAACTTGGAAACTAGCAAGTAAGGCTTCTTCTCGTTCTACCACAGCTTCTTATTGATCTTCCAATTCCAATTTAACTCCAGTAGACCTCCAATCTGGAAGAAGAGGAAGACGAGAAGCATATAAAACACTGATCCGACCTTGGGATTTCCTACTCAAAGCATTGATAGGAGCATATTTATGCGACTTAGTTAGCTTGTTTTCTTGCATTTACATAGTTAGTTTATGTTTATTAGAGTGTTTTAAGCTATTTTCGTGTGTTTTCAGGTTCAAATGGGAAAAGTGGCAAGAAAGTGCAATTTGGAGCATTTTAGAGTAGTTTTGGGCTTGGAATGGATAGCACAAGTATGGAGCAAGATGGATGGACGAATGTGAAGTTCAAGAGAGGCTAGGAATGTGCAAAAGAGTTGAAGAAATTAATTCAAGTCATTGAAGATAAGGAATCAACTAAAAAGAAGGAACATTATCCAAAACCTTATCCAACCTTATCTTATCCAAACTAACCTTATCTTACCTTATCTTATCTTATCCTACCTTAATTCCAGCTGTAATAGGGATTTATTTTCAGTTTAGGAGAAATAAAAACATGTTCTAGAAGAAACCTTATCCTCAGCCGCACCTTTTGTCCCTATTCCTTTTGGTTTTTGACCTTCTAGATGCCCTATTCCCTGCTGGGATTACATAACCTTTTCCCCTTTGGATTGTGAGATAAAGTGTTCTATTTTTAGAGGGAATTTGACTCCTAATCCTCCATTGCCGTGGCCTTTCATCCAGCCCTATAAATACAAGTTTGTGCCGCACAAATCAACCACCACCCTCTACCATAACTCACCTACATCCATCCACCACACAACCTCTTATGCCGCAGCTTTGCAAGGAAGGAGAAGGAAGGAGCCATTTGGCCATGCTTGTCATTCAAGACGTTAGATCGTTGGAACGTTTCTAGGTGTATTCTATCCTTTGTTTTCAATGTTTAAATTTATTTATCTTTGTTTAATTGCGAACATGAGGAACCAATTTCTTTATAGTTAGAGGTGAATTCAAAGCCATGATTATATGTTTTATATGAATTGATTACGTCCAGTTATTGTTTCTTGAGACTAGAATGTGATTTGCTTATCTGAGTTATTAAAACTTGTTTATGTGTGTTAATTGGGGGTCGACACTTAATTTGCATGCATGAATTTGATGCTAGAGTATAAGGGAGTTTCACCTAATCGTTATGAACTTATATTCACAAGTAGTAAAGGTTGCTAGTCACAATCATGATAAGTAAGTCCTAGGCAAGAGTATTATGCTGTCATAGTTACGAATGCCTCGTCAATGCTTATGGTTTTCAAAGAACTTAATGACCTTTGATATGTCTTTCTATCATGCTTTTCACAGTTAAGGAACTTGATAAGGATAATTTGGTTGCGATGCGTATTCCATCCAATTCAATGAACTAAGGAAAATCTAATGGTTAATTTGTGCATTCACGGTTAACTTGGAGTGTTGTCATTCATGTCTAAAGGAATAATAACTGGAAATTGGTTCATATGCATATGTCATGTGTGGAGAAGGACCCTCTAACTAGCCTTTCATCCATTCATTCACCCAAATTCGTACCAACCTTTGTTTAGTGTCTTAATCAGTTTGTTTTTACTTTAAATTCATCCAGAAAACCAATCCCCTTTACTTTCTTGTGTCTTTAGGTTAGAATATGTCCAATTTTGTGTCTTTTAGCATTTTGAGTCAAGTTAAAGTTAGAATTCGTCCAAATAACTCCCTAGTGTTTGTTTTGAGTCTATTTGCTTGTTTTAAGCTGTTTTGAGTCATTCTAGTTTGTTTTAAGTCATTAGAGTCTAGTTTAGTGTTTTAGAGTTTAATTAGTGTAGATTAGCATCCCTTCTAATCCCCAGCTAGAACGATCCCTAGTTACACATACTACATTGATAGGGTTTAAGTTTGAGTGCAATTTAATTTTACATCAAATTTTTGGCGCCGTTGCAGAGGATTAGCAAATTGCTAATCTCCCGTTGTTTCTGTTCGTATTTTCTTTAGTTTCTGGTTTTGTTTTGTTTTCTTTGTTTTAGGTACTAGTTCTAGCTCTGAATCTGAATTTGAAGAACAAGAAGAGGAAAAACAAGCCATGGCTGTGGACAATTATACAATCAAAGAGTTTTCAGCCTCAGGACTTGACAATGCCCTGCCTCTATGAATCCAATACCCTGTGGCAAGTCAAGGAAGGACCGATGAGTTTGAATTGAAGTCAAGCTTATTGCATCACATTCCTAAGTACCATGGGTTGTCCATGGAAGATCCAAACAAGCGTTTGAAGGAATTTGAGGTGGTGTGCTCAAGCATGACACCAATCAACATAGATGGGAATATTTTGAAGATGAAAGCCTTTCCATTCTCTCTATTTGAAAAGGCTAAGGATTGGTTATTCGAATTGGCACCTGGAACGGTCATTTCTTGGGAAAGCAAGAAAAGAGCGTTTTTAGAGAAATTCTTCCCAACTTCGAGAGTTATTCTTTTGAGGAAGAGAATTAGTGGCATTGAACAAAGCCAAGGAGAATCTTTTCCAGCATACTATGAATGTTTCAAGGCTCTAGTTGCATCGTGCCCTCAACATCAAATGAAGGAAGAACTTCTAATTCAATATTTCTATGAAGGACTTCTTCCAATTGAGAGACAAATGCTTGATGCTTCAGCGGGAGGTGCCTTGGTTGACAAAACACCGGTGGCTGCCAAGATCTTAATTGCGAATCGAGCCTTGAATGCACAACAATATGAAGGCGTTGGACAGAGAGAAGGGCCATGGCAACAAAGTGTGCATGAGGTAAGTTCAATTTCTGAAATTCAATCCAAATTAGATAACCTTACTATGCTTGTGTCGCAGGTTGTTGATGTAACCAAATTGCAAGGGATTACACAAAGTGTATGTGGCGTGTGCTCTATGCAAGGGCACCTCAATGATCAATGCCCTCAACTAATAGAGAATGAAGGTTGGGAAAGTGCAAACGCCATTGGTTTTCAAGGTCAAAATCAACAAAGAAGTGATCCATATTCAAATACGTACAATCCGGGTTGGAGAGATCACCCTAACTTCAAGTGGAGGGAGCCACAACAACCTCAACAACAAAGCCAATTTTGACAGCCCCCTGGGTTCCTCCAAAAGCCATTTGTGCCATCTCAAGCTTATCCACAAGCTATCCAACAAACTTCAGGTTCGTCCCTTGAAAATGCTAAAATTCTTGAGTTACTAACCTATATGTCGCAGGGAATGCAAAACCAAAACAAAGAGATGCAAACTCAAGCACAAGTAGTGGCGAATCATCAAAATGAGATGAGTGAGATGAAGAATCAATTGGGGCAGATTTCTGAGTTTGTGGGGCAGATTAAAGAGCAAGGAAGACTTCTAAGTTCAACCATTGTCAATCCAAATGGAGGATTTGAAACCGCTAAGGCCATCATGTTGAGAAGTGGAAAAGAAGTTGGAACTGATCCAAAACCATCCAAATTAAGCCAAAACAAAGATGAAAGGTTGCTGATTGAAGAGGAGGAGCAAGACAAGCCCACGACAAGGGTGGAACCAACCTTGCCGCAACCCCCTAAGCACCCTATGTCGTCCACTTTAACTGAGGTAGGTCGAAATTGGATTCCTTCTAACATTATTCCACCAAATGTGCCGTTTCCTAGCAGATTCATGCAAACAAAGGAAGAGGATGAAAAAGACATTCTGGAGACGTTTAGGAAGGTGCACGTCAATATCCCGCTCCTTGATGCGATAAAGCAAATCCCGAAGTACGCTAAGTTTTTGAAGAAACTTTGCACAACAAGGAAACAGATTCGGGAGAAAGAGGTGGTACAAGTAAGTGAGAATGTCTCTGCAATGTTGCAAAGAAAGCTACCACCTAAATGCAAAGATCCAGGTAGTTTCACTATCCCTTGTGTAATTGGTAATACAAGGTTTGAACATGCTATGCTAGATCTAGGTGCATCAATTAATGTCATGCCATATTCTGTTTATGCATCTATGAATCTAGGAGAACTTAAAAATGATGGTGTTATTATCCAATTAGCCAATCATTCTAATGCATATCTGAAAGGAGTTTTGGAAGATGTTTTGGTGCAGGTAGACCACTTGATTGTTCCTGCAGATTTCTATGTACTTGACATGGAGGACTCGACCCACTCTCCACTATTGCCACTCTTACTTGGACAACCTTTCATGAAAACAGCTCAAACCAAGATTGACGTGGCCAAGGGAGCAGTAACTATGGCGTTTGGTGGCGATATGATTAACTTTAATGTTTCTGAATCTGTTGAGAATACTAATAATGTTCGTTCTTCTTTTGCCATTGATGTAATTGAAATAAAGGGCAGGAACATTCAGCACCAATCAAGAAGGATGCATTTTGAACCACCAACGAAGAGGGAATTGGAGTGAAGCACAAGGATTGCACAGCCACAACCCTCAAATCCCCAAATCTGGCCAAGAGCACACCTTGTGCATCTGTTGACAGTGCTGCCACTTCATCGCAGTACATTGGTGAGTTTCCTCCTCCAATTCCAATTCCCATTTCGACTAATAGGTTGTTACCTTCTTTGGTGCAGGTACCTAATTGAATTCAAGGTGGTGGGACACTTTACATTTACTTAAGGAAGCTCAACGCCACAATCAGGAATGATCACTATCCCATGCCGTTTATAGATCCAATGTATGGAAGTTTTAAGGAGCATGTCGTGAGGATGTACCCCTCCATGCCATGGGCCCTAATGGAGCTTAAAAGGAGGTATCGTCCGGCTGGAAGACGTTAAAGCAAGCGCTTCTTGGGAGGCAACCCATGCATTTGAATAAAGAAGACCTAGGCTCCAGCTCCACAACTAGATTTGCATTTCTAAACCCTACTCTTTATTACTTTTACTTTGCCATATTTGTCATGTTTGTTAGTTGTGTTGTTTGCTTGCTTATGTGTGAGTCTATGCTTGAAAACATTGAGGACAGTGTTTGGTTTAAGTGTGAGGGGGTAAACAAAGTGTTTTTGTTGAAAATTCGTGGGTTTTTACCACCTAGCATTTCTAAAGTTGTTTTCAATGTTTTTGAGTGTTTTTATTGTGTTTTGATGTGTCTTTATATGTCTTTAAAAGAAAATACGAAAATTTTGAAAAAAAATTCGAAAACAGTTTTGAAAAAGCCAAAAAGAGTCGTTTTAGAGTCGTTTTTGTGTGTTTGTGTCTTAGGGTACCTTCCAACACAATGATAAGGATTTAGTTTTTAATTGCATGACTGTTAAAGAAAGTTACAAATATGGATTGAAGTTTGATATGCTCTTTGGTTTATGCTTGGTTATAGTTGACATTCATGAATTCACATGTAATCACAAAAAGAAAAAAAATCAGTTTTTGTAACTTGCTTGAAGGAAGAAACTCAAACTAACGTTACAACCCTGAGAGACTTGAGCTTAAACATTTATTTGGAGAGTTATTAATCTTGACATTCTTGTTTTCTAAAGTCCTTGCATGATTTCATTATTTCTTTGCTTGGTTGCTACTTAGAATGCGTTTCATCATTATAGATCCAAATACTAGAACTCATACCCATTTCATTCAAGGCATAAAATTGATTAGCATAACAAATAACAAGATGAAGTTGTTTAGTTAAAACCAAAGCCAAAAAGCCTTAACCCTTACCATATGTATTGTAGGTTTAACCCATTTGAGCCTTAATTAGCCTATTTTCTCTGTTAGCCTACATTATCCTTACCTAGCCTAGTATAGGATTATCCGTATCCTTGTTCTTAAAGGATATTGAAGCATGACTTAAAGGGAATTCCTTTTGATCAACATTATGAAGAAAAACAAGTGTGGGGGAAGGTTTTGTGTGCCACAGAAAAAAAAAATTCGTAGAAAAAGAGAAAAAAAAAAGTGTGTGAAAAAGAAAGAAAAAGAGTTGAAAAATAAGTGAGAATGAGCTCATAAGCATTGGTTGCTGAGGAAAGGGTTCAAAAGTTTGAATCTGGCCCTAAAAGTTGTTTGAATCTTCCCTTTGTGTCCAAAGTTGGTTTTTGCATTTAAAAGTGAATTCCAAGTGTTGATTTCATTGCTTTGCTTACTATTTCTTTAAGAACTTTTGTTTATCTTTTACCTTTCTTTGTTAGCCAATACCTTAGCCCCGTTACAACCTTTTGACTTCTATCTTGATTGTTATGTGTTTCAATATATGGAGTTTGGGATTGGTATGAGCATATGTTATCCCTGGTTCTCGCGTCTAAGTAGTGGCATTCCATTCATGAGATCATATATAACATGCATTAATAATTCCAGAAAATGCCTTCTTTGTTAATACATATGTGAGTGTTAGTTTTCATGTTTACATCAATCTTCTCACATATACCTAGTGTAAGGAGTGTAGTCAGAAAATCTGTGTGAAAATAAAGTGTATATCTTGTGAGGAATTGAGGGATTCTCTAAGGCATGTTACTACATTCAAAATGTTGTTTTAATGGATTAAATGAGATCTAGTGAATGGTGACTGTGATTAAGTATGCTCGAGGGTAAGGATGACCAAAATTTTTGTGAGTAGTGATTTTTAATATGTCATGTTCCATTGGAAATCCCTGAGGCGAACGTTGGAAGGTTTAGGTTATGTTTTGTATGTTTTGTTTGTTTTGTTTGTTTGTTTTGCTTGAGGACTAGCAAAAGCTAAGTGTGGCGGAATTTGATAGGAGCATATTTATGCGACTTAGCATGTTTTCTTGCATTTACATAGTTAGTTTATGTTTATTAGAGTGTTTTAAGCTATTTTCGTGTGTTTTCAGGTTCAAATGGCAAAAGTGGCAAGAAAATGCAATTTGGAGCATTTTAGAGCAGTTTTGGGCTGGAATGGATAGCACAAGTATGGAGCAAGATGGATGGACGAATGTGAAGTTCAAGAGAGGCTAGGAATGTGCAAAAGAGTTGAAGAAATTAATTCAAGTCATTGAAGATAATGAATTAGCTAAAAAGAAGGAACATTATCCAAAACCGTATCCAACCTTATCTTATCCAAACTAACCTTATCTTACCTTATCTTATCTTATCCTATCCTACCTTAATTCCAGCTACAATAAGGATTTATTTTCAGTTTAGGACAAATAAAAACATGTTCTAGAAGAAACCTTATCCTCAGCTGCACCTCTTGTCCCTATTCCCTTTGGTTTTTGACCTTCTAGATGCCCTATTCCCTGCTGGGATTACATAACCTTTTCCCCTTTGGATTGTGAGATAAAGTGTTCTATTTTTAGAGGGAATTGGACTCCTAATCCTCCATTGTCGTGGCCTTTCATCCAGCCCTATAAATACAAGTTTATGCCGCATAAATCAACCACCACCCTCTACCATAACTCACCTACATCCATCCACCACACAACCACTTGTGCCGCAGCTTTGCAAGGAAGGAGAAGGAAGGAGCCATCTGGAGCCGTGCTTGCCATTCAAGATGTTGGATCGTTGGAGCGTTTCTAGGTGTATTCTATCCTTTGTTTTCAATGTTTAAATTTATTTATCTTTGTTTAATTACGAACATGAGGAACCAATTTCTTTATAGTTAGAGGTGAATTCAAAGCCATGATTATATGTTTTATATGAATTTATTACGTCCAGTTATTGTTTCTTGAGACTAGAATGTGATTTGCTTATCTGAGTTATTAAAACTTGTTTATGTGTGTTAATTGGGGGTCGACACTTAATTTGCATGCATGAATTTGATGCTAGAGTATAAGGGAGTTTCACCTAATCGTTATGAACTTATATTCACAAGTAGTAAAGGTTGCTAGTCACAATCATGATAAGTAAGTCCTAGGCAAGAGTGTCATGCTGTCATAGTTACGAATGCCTCGTCAATGCTTATGGTTTTCAAAGAACTTAATGACCTTTGATATGTCTTTCTATCATGCTTTTCATAGTTAGGGAACTTGATAAGGATAATTTGGTTGCGATGCGTATTCCATCCAATTCAATGAACTAAGGAAAATCTAATGGTTAATTTGTGCATTCACGGTTAACTTGGAATGTTGTCATTCATGTCTAAAGGAATAATAACTAGAAATTTGTTCATATGTATATGTCATGTGTGGAGAAGGACCCTCTAACTAGCCTTTCACCCATTCATTCACCCAAATTCATACCAACCTTTCTTTAGTGTCTTAATCAATTTGTTTTTACTTTAAATTCCTCCAGAAAACCAATCCCCTTTACTTTCTTTTAGCATTTTGAGTCAAGTTAAAGTTAGAATTCGTCCAAATAACTCCCTAGTGGTTGTTTTGAGTTTATTTGCTTGTTTTAAGCTGTTTTGAGTCATTCTAGCTTGTTTTAAGTCATTAGAGTCTAGTTTAGTGTAGATTAGCATCCCTTCTAATTCCCGGCTAGAACGATCCCTACTTACACATACTACATTGATAGGGTTTAAGTTTGAGTACAATTTAATTTTACATCAAGCATCAGCCACTACATTAGCACGTCCAGGGTGATACTCAATCGTGCAATCATAATCACTAAGCAACTCTAACCACCTTCGCTAGCTAAGATTAAGCTCCTTCTGGGTGAAAAGATACTGAAGACTTTTGTGATCTGTAAATATCTTACACTTTTCACCATAAAGATAATGTCTCCAGATCTTTAAAGCAAAGATGATAGCTGCTAACTGCAAATCATGAGTAGGGTAGTTCATCTCATGAGACTTCAACTTCCTCGAAGCATAGGCAATTACCCTACCATGTTGCATCATAACACAACCCAAACCATTCAAAGAAGCATTGCTAGAAATCTCAAAGTTACCACTATCATTAGGAAGTGCTAAAGCCGGAGCATGAGTGAGACAATGCTTAAGCTGCTGAAAACTCTGCTCACAATTCCCATCCCACTCAAATTTAACTTCCTTCCTAGTCAACCTTGTAAGTGGTAAAGCAATAGCTGAAAAGTCCTTAACAAATCGTCGATAATAACCTCCTAAGCCAAGGAAACTACGTACCTCGGTGACGGTTCTTGGCTGCTCCCGATTCTCTACGGGTGCTACCTTCTGAGGGTCTACCAAAATACCTTGAGCTGAAATTACATGACCCAAGAATGCCACTTCATTTAACCAAAACTGGCACTTGCTAAATTTAGCATACAGTTGATGTTCCCTCAATTTCTTCAGCACTAGAGTGAGATGTCGAACATGATCTGATTTCATCTTAGAATACACCAGAATGTCATCAATTAAGACAATGACAAATCTATCCATGTATTGCTGAAATACCTTGATAGGAGCATATTTATGCGACTTAGTTAGCTTGTTTTCATGCATTTACGTTGTTAGTTCTTAGTTAAATTTGTATTTTAAGCTATTTTCGTGTGTTTGTAAGTTCTAAGTGTCAAGATGGCAAAAAGAAGCAATTTGGAGCATTCTAGAGCATTTTTGGGCCAAGATTGGGTAGTGCAATCATGGAGGCAAGTTGATGGACGAATTTGAAGATACAAAGCCTTGAAATTAGCTAAGAAGATGGAAGAAAGAAGTCAAGATAAAGAAGATAAGGAATCAGCTATAAAGAAGGGGAATTATCCAAAACATTATCCAAACTACCTTATCTTATCCAAACCTTATCTTATCTTATCCTAATCTTATCCTACCTTGTTTTCAGCTACAAAAGAGATTTAATTTCAATTTAGGAGACTTAAAACCTGATTTCTAGAAGTCTTATCCCTTGTCCTATAAATCCGGCGCCTCCTTCCCTTCTAGAATCCTTTTTCCTTGCCTTGCAAGGCATTCCCTGCCTTATCCCTCTTTGCCGTGCATTCCCTATCCCTTTCCCTCTTGAATTCTGATTTGTTAGCCTATTTCCTTATGGATTTGGGTTCTACAAATCCTTTTCAGAAATTAATTGGGCCCTAATCCTATTTTTCTGCTAAGTCCAAGTCCTAAACTGATTTCCCTAGGGTTTGCCATGCTATATATACATATTTCCAAGCCTTGCCGCACACCACCACCCATCCATACGAATTCTACACACCTCTACACATCTCAGCCATTCCAAACACCATTCACAAACCCTCAAACCACTTGTGCCGCAACCTTGCAAGGAGGAAGGAGAGGATGAGCAGTTTTGGAGCGTGTTGCACCCAATCTGGAGTGCTGGGCGTTCTTAGGTGTTTTCTACCTTATGTTTTCGTTGATTAATTTAATTTTCCTTTGTTTTGCTGTAGTTATGAGAGGCTAAACTCGTTTTTAGCTAGAGGCTACTTAGAAACCATGATGTTGTGTGTGATATGACTTGATAAATTTCAGTTATAGATTCTTGAAGTATGAATGCAATTGGCTTAACTGTGAATTCGAACTTATTTCTGTTTGTTGGTTAAGGGTCGACACTTAATTGGCATGCATAAATTCGATGCTAGGATATAAGTGAGTTTCACATAATCGTTACAAACTTATGTTCACAAGTAGTAAAGGTTGCTGGAACAATCTTGTTAAGTTCAATTCTTGGTGTGAGTAACATGATGTCATAGTTATGAATGCCTCGTCAATGCTTATGATTCTCATTGAGCGTAATGATCTCTGATCGTGTCTCTATTATGATGTCATGTAGGGAAATTGATGAGAATAATTTGGTTGTAGATGAGTTGTCCGTCCAATTCAATGAAATTAGGAGAATATGAGGGTTAATTAGTGATTGACACGGTTAATCTGGGGCATTGTCATTCGTAATTCAATGAAAACGTAACTGGAAATCAAGTTATATGCATATAAATCATGTGTGGATAAGGAAACCTCTAGCTAGTTCACCATCCATCCTAAAAACCCAATTTTCGTCTAAATCTGCCTAGTTTAAAGTCTTTGTTTGTTTTAGTTTATTTTCACTCTAAAACCAATACCCCTTCACTTGTTTGAGTCTAATTAGTTAGAATCTGTCTTAGTTTGTGTTTTTGTGTGTTTTGAGTCAAGTTTAATTCAATTTTCGTCCAAAGTTGTGTCTAGTGTCTAGAATCTGTCCAATTAGTGTTTTTAAGCAGTTTTGAGTATTTTGAACCTGTTTTGAGTCTTACTAGTCTATTTAGAGTCTTTTGAGTCTTGTTTTGCTTATTTGAGTCAGTTTGTGTTAGATTAGTAAGCCCTCCTAATCCCCGGTCCAGAACGATCCCTACTTGCGTTTATACTACAATTGATAACAAGAGGGTTTAATTTGTGTGCTTAACTTTAGTCACATCATACCTTATTCATCAAACCTATGAAAGCTGCTGGTGCATTCGTTAATCCAAACGGCATCACACAAAACTCATAGTGGCCATAACGAGTTCTGAATGCCGTCTTTGGGACATCTTCACTCTTAATCTTCAACTGATAGTAGCCCGACCTTAAGTCAATCTTTGAGAACACACAAGCACCTCTGAGTTGTTCAAATAGATCGTCTATACACGGCACTGGATAATGGTTTTTAATTGTTACCCGATTCAATTGCCTATAATCAATACACAACCTTAAGGTACCGTATTTCTTCCGAACAAATAACACTGGGGCTCCCCAAGGTGACAAACTAGGTTGAATGAAACTTTTATCAACCAACTCTTGTAATTGAATCTTCAATTCTCTTAACTCCGCATGAGCCATCCTATATAGAGCTAAAGATATAGGATCCGTACCTGGAAGTAAATCAATGGTGAACTCCATATCTTGATCTGGCGGTAATCCAGGTAAATCATCAGGAAAGACGTTCGAAAAATGTCTAACCACCTTTACATTTTCCACACTAATAGAAGCAACATCATTCAATACTACATGAGCCAAGTACCCCTGATAACCTTTCATTAACAACTTTTTGACTCTCACCGCTGAAATAACACCATGCCTTAATCCACTAGGCTCAACAAAAAATGTAACCTCAGGTAATCTAGGACGATGAAAGGTCATTGATTTCCCGTAACAATCAATCTTGGCACGATTGTAATGCAACCAATCTGTGAATAACATCAAAATCCACAATGTCTAAAGGAGTAAGGTTAGCTGGCATAACCACATCCTCCACTAATACGGGACAACCTGGATAAACATAATCTACATAACACTTCTCCCCTCTAGGCATTGCAAACTCTAACTCATACCCAAGGGGTGTAGATTGAGGTTGAGTCAACTGAGCAAATGTATGAGAAATCACAGAATGTGTAGCACCACAATCAATCAACATTTTAGCATAATAACCAAGAATATTTAACGTACCCATGATTAAGTCAGGATTGTTCTGAGCATCCTGAAGAGAAATGTTATGGATACGTCCTTGGGTCTGCTGTCTTCCTCATCGACCTCTGCTGGCATGAACACCTCTGCCCTACGAACTACGTCCCTAATCGGACTGATTGTGCTGCCTTGATGATCCAGCACTACTAGCAGCAACATCCACCTGCTGAGGTTGTACTCCAGACTGCCACTGCGATCCACCAGCTGAAAACTGCTAACCATAGTCACTCTGTTGATAAGGCATATAACCCTCTGAAAACTGGCCATAACCACCTTACTGATAAGGATCCAGAGGGTACTGATACTGTCCTGAAGGATAAGGAATTAGATCCCCCTGAAAATGATAAGTGCTACCACGACCTGCCTGCACATAATCATTAGGTCCTGAAAATTGCTGGGTCGGAGCTGGCGGTGGCATAAAGGGCTGCTGAGGCTGCTGGGGCCTCTGCTGACTCTTAGGGCAATACCTAGATAAATGTCCCATTTGTCCACAAGTATAGCACCCGCTACTACCTCGACGACACTCTCCAAAATGTCAATTATTGCATCTACGGCACAAAGGAGCACTAGCACCACCTGAAGCTCTCTGCCTTTGAAATCTTAGGGCTCTAGTAAATCTACCTCCTCGACTTTGGCCCATGGCACTAAAACCTCCACTGGAAGAGCTCGAGCTTGTCCCAGTTTTCTTAAAACTCTGAGTCTGCCGAGGTCCCTGAGATGAATGTCATTTACCTTTATCACCCCTTCTCTGACTCCTATCCTTTTCTTCCTCTTCCTCACTATCACTGGCAACTTCTCTGAGTCTTCAACCCTCAAAAAAATCTTATAGAACTTCTGGTAAGTATTACAGTAAGTAGTAGTCGCCATAGTACGCCATTTCTTTTTAGTACCCAAAATAAAACGGCGTAACATCTCAACCGGGTTAGCAGCAACCTCCAGATGATAACGAGACAAGTCAATGAACTTCCTATAATACTCATTTGCTGACATCTTCCTTTGTTTCAGACTGGTAAACTCTTGATTCTTACTGTCAATGTAGGCTGGATGAATAAATCTTTTCATAAATAAACTCTTGAAAACCTCCCAATCAGCTACTTCCTCTCGAGTTAACGCTCGAGCCTCCAGTTCCCACCAGGATACAGGTTCCTTACCTAAGAACCAAGTAGTCGTCTTAACCCATCTATCAGGAAGGAGATTCCCCTGACTTTGCATTACCCGGAAGGTCTTCTCCACATGATTGAACCATTTCTCTGAGCCTTCAGGCCCTTCATTTCCCACAAAATTATACAACTTCAAATTGTATACAGCCTCAAGAGGAGTCCTCTGAGCAAGACGTAACGCATACTGTATAGCATTGGCTATAACTTCCCCTAACTGAGAAATATCAGGAAAACTAGGTTCAGCTGAACGACGTGGCTCTCTACGAGGCGGCATAGTTCTGACAGAAGACACCAGAAACAATTAGGGAATTCACAAAATATATGCCACCTCATGAATTCCCTAATTGTTTATGGTGTCAGAACTATTAGGGAATTCACAAGGCATCAGATGAAATAAATCATTTGTCCTTACGCGGGATACTTATCTGATCCGCACAAGGCGCGCTCTTAAACGGGTTATGTCTTTACCATTAAGGGCACCACAATCTCTTGAAGGTCAATTAAACAGACCTTAGTTGCCACTTCGTCTAACCATGCTGAAATTCTCGCCTTAAATGAAGCAACTCGAGAATGCTTTTGGTTGAGAGCAGTTGTGGGCCATATTCGAAGCTCATACGATCTTTACCCGTCGTTGATGTCCCGACAACGATCTATGAAAACAACGCATGATGCATCAAATAGATCAAGAAGGGTTACATCAAAGGAGACAACACCAAGCACATTGCGTCGAAGTTCTTCTTCTCACATCAACAACAAAAGCATCAGAAGATTGAAGTCACACAAATCCGTTCACAAGACAATCTGGTCGACCTCTTCACCAAATCACTACCGAAGGCAACGTTTCAGAAGCTTGTTCAAGGAATTGGTATGCGTAAACTTTCTGAGTTGTAACATTGCTAGTTCTCTTTGGAATTGTGTCAAACTCAGGGGGAGTATCCTGAAGAATACTTGCTTGATCTTAATGTACTATTTTTCCTACGATTAGGAGCATTTTTTTCCACTGGGTTTTTGCTACCTAACTAGGTTTTGACGAGGCACCCACCTTGGGTTGATCATATCCCTATGGATTTTGTCCTTACTCGGGTTTTTGCCATAGCCATAGGGTTTTTTTAGTGAGACTTAGTTCCTTATGCAAGTTCCTGGCAGACTTAGTTCCTTATGCAACTTCAAATGATTTATTTCATCTGATTATTTAAATCCAAAAATCAAGTTTTGGAATTCTATAAATAGGAAGCCAAGGCATTCATTTTCAGACACCAATTCACATCACACAAAAACCTTGAAGCTTTGAAACTCTAAAAGCTCTCAAGCAAATCCCGAAGGATCAAGAAAGCTCTCTTCGTTCTTCGTCAAATCCTCCTTCAAGATCAAGCCTCTGACAGCCCTTGAAGAAAGTGTTCATCATTCATCATCCGTTCATCCTAAGATCAAGCCCCAACGGCCTTTTGGATCAACAACATCAACAAACTCACACATCCAACCGTTCTTCAAGATCAAGCCCAAAAGCCCTTCAACCTTCAAGATCAAGCCCAAAAGCCTTTGAAGAAATCTGCACAACTGTTCTTCAAGATCAAGCCCAAAAGCCCCTTGAAGACCCATTCATCAACCTTCAAGATCAAGCCCAAAAGCCCTTGAAGAAACTTCCCTCAACCTTCAAGATCAAGCCCCAACGGCCCTTGAAGAAACTTCTGACCGTTTATCCAAGATCAAGCCTCGACGGCCCTTGGATCAATCGCACATCTACAAATCAACACCTTACGGAGATCGAATCAGATGATCAAAGTTGTAGAGAGATTGTAACCAAAAAATCATTAATACAAATATTACTTTGTACATGTGTTCTTGTTTCGTTTGTTTTAGGAAAATTTCGTGTTTTCAATAACATTTAATGAGACAATTTTAAACGACAATCTTTGCCCTTACATTAAACTAGATTAGTTTAATATGTGAAATGTTAGTAAAGTATCATCTTACGATTGGCTTTAAGGCACATTTCCAACAATGGTGAACCAAAAGAATGAAGAGTTCTAGTACTAAGATGTAGCCATGACTGCTTATGTCGAAGCGGCAATAACATTAGTCAAACAGTACATGGGATGCACCATCACCCAAATCCCGAGGACAGAAAGTGCCGAAGCGGATAACCTCATAAGGTTAGTATCAACGTCCGAGGGTGATATTAAACGATCAATACCTATCGAGCACTTGGATAAAATGAGCATATCGAGACCCAGATGTTCAAATTATGGAGGTTATAACAAGACAGACAGTTGGATGACTCTGTACTCAAATATGTGGCTTGTGGGTTTCTTCCCGGTAACAAGTTAGAGTCTTGACGCCTAAGATTCCAAGTGGCTAGGTACACTATTATCAATAGAAAACTCTATAAAAAGGAGTTCGTGCTCTATCTATGGTGCATAACACCTGATAAAGGGGACAATGTCCTCAAAGAAATTCATGACGGAGTTTTGTGGCGACCACTCAGTAGCCGAACCCTCAAAGCCAAGGCTGTCAAATTAGAGTACTTTTATCCTACTATGAAAGCATATGCCGCGTGAATAGTATAAAGTTGTCAACCATGCCCATATGATGTAGATTCGAAGAAAAGACCGCCTAAATTAAAAGAAGGGAACTTCTTGATAATGGTTTTTTATACCCTAGAAACGCTCGATCTTCGCTATTAAAAAAAGAAGCGATAAAACCACAATATGTTGACATAGGCCAGACCACTTGCATCAATTCGAAACACATAACTGGTTGCTTGCTTACCAAGCCATCTTGACAAGCTCTTCCAGAAAGTACTTTACTTTTGTAAGGAGCTTATCCCATTCTTATTTGTCAACTATAAGATTGGCTTCACATCCCACGACATCACGCCTACCTACTATGCATTCAATGCAACGATTCGATTTCTTTCCCAGCAGAAAGCCAACACATGCTATGCATGCACTAGAATGCCAGACCGCCTCATTTTCCATCGTGCAAGGAGTTGGATGTTTAGAAGCAATCTGTAGAACCGAGTGTCGGGCACTTTGAACATGAAGGAAACCAAAGAGCTAAGCACTACCAAAAGAAAAAAGAAAAAAAAAAAAGAAACAACTTTACATTATTCTAAAGAAGACCCCGACCGACAATGACAACTCTATGTCCAACAAGAAACCCTTGAACAATGAGTTGGGGGAATTGTAAACGGAAGGTCCTTTTAGACTCATTAAAATAATGGATAGTTGTCTAAACCTCAGAGATGGGCCTTAAGGGACTCCACAAAGTGATGAAAGATAAAGAAACAGGGCTCCTGCACCAAGAGATTTAGTAAACAGAGCACTACTTCAATCGACAAATAACTACAGTCACTGATGACCACCCAAGGCCCTGGATTGTCTACTGACACAAAGGAACGAGCATTGAGCTTAAAATACTTTTGCAACTGCTCAAGCCAGTTGGCAAGCCTGACAACTTTAGAGCGCGAAGCTCTAAGGACATGTCTATCCAAACATCAACTCCAAGCCACATGTTAACCACCAATGAAGAAGAAAGTCTATGAAACGACACTTGTCAGACATAGCGATCGGCTTAAGTACTTTCCAACCACCCTCTAACGAGTGCTGCGCTCGAAAGGTGTCAACTTGGAAAACCAAGCAAGTAGCCTTGCAACAATATCACTTTTTCACGTATTGTTCAGATAGTGAAGAAGTAGCTTGTAGACCAATGTGAAGCCCATTTACTAATGGGGCAGTGAGAGAATTAAAAGCCCAAGACTTTTCTGGTGCAATCAGGGCCTATGTAATGGAGATGAGTACTCCTTATAAGGGGTCTGATCCACAAGAATAGAATTGAATAACATTGTCCTTGAGAGTTACTGTAGTTAAAAACAAATATATATATATATATATATATATATATATATATATATATATATGATTTTCCAATGGATCAGCGCCTTTGTTAGGAATAACATGCAATCTTAGATCAGGATAAGGATTCGCAGGCGAGCAGCCCATTTTCAAGGGTTGACCATACTAGTCCTTTGTTGACCTCAATTTTGAGCGTTAACAATCTACACTAAAGGAAGGGGAATAGTTTAAACCGAACGCATTGGGTTGAAGAACAAAGCCTTAACCACTAGAGCAATCCATCACTTACCTTGCTAATCGGACATGTAGATTTCTGTGTGTATTACACATTATATATTTGTTGCATGACAAAGCAAGCACAGTTTTTGGTTGGCAATTGTTGAATGGTTTTATATCATATATATCCAGCAAATGTTTTGAGCGGAGGGTTGTATACATATGACCTTAGGATTCGATATCAGGATCCTCCTAGTAATTCTTTTTTTTTTTTTTTGCTTCCAAAAAATAAAAATTAGAAAAATTAAAAAACAAAACTCTACAGTGAATCAAAATTTAGTAAAGCTCTCTTTAGATTATTTCATGGAGATTTATTTCCGTATGAGAACATTATTTCCAAGCTAATCGACAGAAACAATTTGAACTTTCTTCAGAAAATTTGCAGTAACTCGTTCATTTATATATGCCTTACAAAGATATCTTGTATATATTTCAACTTGTACCTTCAATTGGGATTTCAGTCTCTACTTTATCTTGAGAAGGATCTGGATTGCTTGCAGCTTCCACATTCTCCAGTTTTGAGACGCGAAACACAGCCAAGTGTTCATCTCCTGCAACAAATTAGGCAGTTCAACATCAAAACTTGAACAATTCCGTTTGCCAACAGAACACACTAGCGGTATACAATTTACGTAACACCATTCAACTAGGTAAATTTTAAGCAAGAGGGCCAAAAGAAGACAAAAAACTTCAGACAGTCGATCTTCACCCAGATACTAGGTTTCTTATTTTCTCCAACTTATATCAATCCATGAAAATAACAAAGAAAAGAAGGAAAAATAAATTTTATAGAGTAATTCTGTGTGTAAATCTGTTACGTCTGTGTATTGTATTGTATGAGAGTTTTAAGGTTTGTTGGTAACTTCTGAGGTGATTGATAGGGAAAGACAAACCCATTGTTCCCTGCATTGTGTCGGAATCTCACCCCGCCCCAGCCTTCAGCAAAGAATTAGTTTCTTCAACTTCAAAATTAATAACACTATATACTTCTTTTCTCTACCTACACTCGATCAGAAATCTGGTGTTCTGCGTGCCTCATTTGATATGAGCATATGTATAAGTTTCCAAAATCAAAAGAGAGAAGACAAAGAAAGAAGAAAAAAAGGTTAATGTATGTACCAAACGTAAGACAAGACCCAGGTGGTACTGTGGCAACTACTCCTGCGCTCAACCGTTTTTCGTCAATGAACGTCCCATTTGTGCTGTCCAAATCTGTTACTAATAGCTTCCCTTCTTTCTTTTGGATGCGAGCATGCACACCAGATACTGTAAACCCGGAGAGCAACGCAAACATGAACCAATGAATATTACTTCATCTTAAACTTCAAAGAACTGGAGAATATCTGGAATTGCGGAAATATTAACTCAATGCTTTCCGGATGGTAAATTATTGCCTCCATTGATTTAGAGAAAGTTGGTTCACATATCAGCTTAAAGGTAATCATCTTGTTATCAAAGAACTAAATGTCTAAAGAAAAAAAGAAACCAAAATTAATTTTAAACCCTCTAAAGAAAAAAGATTACCGCCATCTTAATTTTTACTGCGGAATGAATGAATGTTTAATGTCTCGGTGACAATGCCATTGCTTTGTTCTGCAAATTAGTTTCCCTACAGAATCCACTTTGAAAGCATCTTTTGCTTATTTATACAAAGACATGTATGCTCCTCTACTTCTAGCTTAAAGTTTGAGTACGAGGTATGGAAAAACCCTCCACATATATATTCCTGGGAGAGAACTTATTCGGATTCAGGGTAAAATTACTAAACCCTAGACACATGTATGTATCTGTGTACTCCACGGCAGTCAATGTCATCAATGGTGGCATGGATACATCGAGACCAAGTTGCTAGCTATAGCCTATACTATAGCCAAGGTGAAATGTTAACTTTAATTAAGTGATGTAGTAAACCAAATTATGATCAGAATGGGATGCGATGGGATGTGATCAGAACAAATGACAAGAATGCGTGGAATCACGGTCAGCAACCTAGCTAGGTTAATTTATCTCTGCAGATTGATCAATATATGTACTGAATGAACTACACATACTAGTCATACTCCTGATATAATTCAACCACCTTTCAGAGAAGAATTTGGAAATACGATTATTGTGTGCAGGTACCTGTTGCAACTGGAATCACCATATCAGCTTTTTCCGGGAGGCGGCCAACAGTCACCTCATTCTAGATTAGAATCGAAACAAGCAAGAAGTCAACTATTTCAATACTTGAACTTAGGAATCAATACATACATAACGTACAACTAACTAAAAAGAAAACATGAAAAAAAACAACTTACAGAAGAAATTTCAAATGCATTTGGCATCGGAACCTTGAAACCTATATGCCTTGAATCTCCGTCGCCTGTTAGTGTTAGGTAGGTAATTAAGAAGAAATAGCCACTCCTTCATCCAAAAATGAAAAACTAACAAGAAACAGATCTGAGTAAATGCCGGAACTGTAATACATACACACATATATATTGAGCCCTGTGGAAATTAACAAGTTTCAAAATTCGAATACATAACTGGGTAGATTTTCTACACAAGTTAACCACATATGAAATTAAGAAATAATGAGACAGAAGTGGGCATATATATACGTACCAACGGGCTCCAGAAGCCATTTATCTGGTGGAGTCTGAACCGAGGAGGAAGAGGAGGCGGCATAAATTGTTCGGTGGTTTTTTGATTTTGGTTTGATACTAAAAAGTAGCGGTTGGCGTTGGCGTTGGAGTCGGAGGAGCTGTGGACTTGTACTATTAATACTGGAAGAGCGCTGCCGAAAAGCAACAACGTGACTCAGAGCAGCATGAGCTGCATGAGGAGGAAGCTTGGGAAGAACAAGAGACTTGTAGCAGTGGCAGTGAGCACTGACTTCCATTTCTTTTTTCCGCAGTTTCTATGGCAGCACAGCACTCACATCCTGAAACCAAACAAGAAAAAGAAACTAGAAAACCACATGGACATGGATTTGAGTATATGGCAACCATTTAATGCTTTGACAAAGATTTGGATAACAATACATCCACCCTTACCCAAACAAATACGGCACTGGTCTTTAGCTCTATTGGATAACAATATCTTTACCCTTACCCAATCAAAGCTCCGAGTCGACTAAAATTCAAAGACCAATACTCCAATTTTTTTCACACTCATTGTTCTAAAAATCCCCGCCTAGCGCCGCCTAAGCCCCACCTAGGCGCTAGGCGGCTAGCTACCGCCCCAATAGTCTCTAGACGTTTAAAAATTAATAAAGTGCGCCTAGACCCGTTTAGGCATCCGCCTAGCCCACCTAAACCCGCCTAGGTCGCCACTCTAACTTAAGACATAAAATCGATAACTTTCATGTTTCATTTTAATTTTTCAATAAAATGTAAGAGGTTTGTTAAATATTTAGATGAACATTCAAATGATTGTTCCCCATGTTTTTAATATTTTCTAATACTTTATAATTTATGTCATTTTATTTTGCAATATATGTATTCCAATATAATAATGTGTTTTTAAGTATGAATAGACACTTATTTATCTAAATTATATATTAATAGAACTCACTTTATCAACCAAAACTCATTGAAATTACAATTATAACCCTTAATACCTAACTGAAGAAAAAAAAATGTGAGAAAAGAAAAAAATGGTGGCATTAAAGTAATTTCAAACAAACAACTTTTTGCTTTATCAAAAAAAAAAAAAAAAAAAAAAACCTTATAGCCATGTCACCCTATCACTACTCTTAAAACCAAGGTTTTAAAAAACGCTAGGCGCTAGTCGGGAGGCGGGCTAGCGCCTAGGCGGCTAGGGGGGGTCTAGGCAGGCGTCTAGGCGGATTTAGGTAAATTTCTTGTTCTTTTTTAAAAAGAATAATATATATATATATATATATCTAAAATTTTGTAACTTAAGATTTTTAGTATATAATATGGTTTGGTGTTTAAAAAAATAATACAACATAAAAAATTAAAAAAAAAAAAACCCACGAGCCCTCCACCTCTCCCACATCACTCCAATCAGTGGAACCCAAATCATAAGATTCACTCTACCTCTCTCACATTACCCAAGGTCTCAATCCCATGTCAAAGATTTAATAGTGGCAAAAAAAAAAATCAATTATAATATTTAATGATAAGGTTAGTGGTGGGCAATGAGTATATACAGAAAAGTGGTGCACATTACAACACCTTTTTGACACTTTGGAAAACGAAAAGCCCTTTATTTTGATTATGTTTCCTCTTCCTCCTCTCTCACATCTTCTCTCCTATTTGGTTATTTTTCAGTTTCATCTTCCTCCTCTTTCCTCTGTAAATTTCATTATTCTTCAAGTCTGGCTTCGCGAGAGCTTGAGTTGCAGATGCAAGTCTGCTTAAACCAGATAGCATGATTTAGAGCAGTGAAGAAGACGATGTTAAGAACTGTGTATAGAGCCGAAGAAGAGAGTTTGAAACAAAAGTTGCAGAACCCAAATCGCATCGAGCCTCCACCGCCTAGTGCCTAGGGGCCGCCTAGAGCGGCCGCCTAGAGCGATTTTTAGAACATTGCTTAAAACTCACTCTTTCTCTCTCTCTATCTCCTTCTCTCTTCATAACTGCCAACATTTTTTTTATGGCTGCATAACTCCTACCAATTATTATTTTTTTAAACAATATTTAAAAATAAAAATAAAAATAATATTTCTCACTGATAGGAGCATATTTATGCGACTTAGTTAGCTTGTTCCTTGCATTTATTTAGTTAGTTTCTACTTATTAGAGTGTTTTAAGCTATTTTCGTGTGTTTTCAGGTTCAAATGACAAAGTTGGCAAGAAAGTGCAATTTGGAGCATTTTAGAGCAGTTTTGGGCTTGGAATGGATAGCACATGTATGGAGCAAGATGGATGGACGAATTTGAAGTTCAAGATAGGCTAGGAATGTGCAAAATAGTTGAAGAAATTAATTCAAGTCATTGAAGATAAGGAATCAGCTAAAAAAGAAGGAACATTATCCAAAACCTTATCCAACCTTATCTTATCCAAACTAACCTTATCTTACCTTATCTTATCTTATCCTATCCTAATCTTATCCTACCTTAATTCCAGCTACAAGGGGGACTTCTTTTCATATTAGGACACCTAAAACCTGTTTTTAGAAGGCCTTTTTCCTTCTAGAAACATGTCACAACACTCCTTTCTAGAAGCCCTAAAAATCTGGCGCCCCAACCTTTCTAGAAGACCTTTTCCTTGTTGGATTGGAGTCCTAAATCCTTTTCCTTGACAACCTAGGCCAAGTAATCACTAGGCCTATATATACCCCAATCTGCCGCACCATTCAAACGACCACCCTTTACCATCAGACCACAATTCACACCATTCACCAAACAGCCTTCATTGTGCCGCAGCTTAGCAAGGAGAAAGGAGAGGAATCCCTTACTGCCGTGCCTACCATTCAAAGCCTTGGATTGTTGGAGCGTTTCTAGGTGTATTCTATCTTTTGCTTTCAATGTTTAAATTAATTTATCTTTGTTTTATTGCGAATATGAGGAACTAAACTCGTTTTAGTTAGGGGAGAATTCAAAGCCATGAACATATATGTGATATGAGTTGATTACATCCAGTTATTATTTCATAAATCATGAATGCAATTTACTTAACTGTTTGATTGAAAACTTATTCTTGTATGTTGATTGAGGGTGCACACTTAGTTTGCATGCATGAATTTGATGCTAACATATAAGGGAGTTTCACCTAATAGTTACAAACTTATATTTACAAGTAGTGGAGGTTGCTAGTCACGATCACGTTAAGTAAATTCCAGGCAGGAGTATCATGATGTTCATAGTTACGAATGCCTTGTCAATGCTTATGATTTTCACAGAGCTTAATAATCTTTTATTGTATTTCTATTATGCTTTTCATGTAGAGAACTATTGGAGAATAATTTGGGTTGACAATGCGTATCCCATCCAATTCAATGAATTTAGGAAAATCTGAGAGTCAAAGCAATGCTGTCACAGTTAACTTGGGGCCATGAACATATATGTGATATGAGTTGATTACATCCAGTTATTATTTCATAAATCATGAATGCAATTTGCTTAACTGTTTGATTGAAAACTTATTCTTGTATGTTGATTGAGGGTGCACACTTAGTTTGCATGCATGAATTTGATGCTAAAATATAAGGGAGTTTCACCTAATAGTTACAAACTTATATTTACAAGTAGTGGAGGTTGCTAGTCACGATCACGTTAAGTAAATTCCAGGCAGGCGTATCATGATGTTCATAGTTACGAATGCCTTGTCAATGCTTATGATTTTCACAGAGCTTAATAATCTTTTATTGTATTTCTATTATGCTTTTCATGTAGAGAACTATTGGAGAATAATTTGGGTTGACAATGCGTATCCCATCCAATTCAATGAATTTAGGAAAATCTGAGAGTCAAAGCAGTGCTGTCACAGTTAACTTGGGGCGTTGAGGTTCATGGTTTATAGGAAGAATAACTGGAAATTGATTTGTGTTGCATATGTGTCATGTGTGGAGAAGGACCCTCTAGCTAGCCTTTCACCCATCCAAAACACTCAATTTCGTACCTTTGTTATTTTGTTTCTTTAATTTGCTTAGTTTTAGTTAATTTCGTCAAAAACCCAATTCCCTTTACTTTGTTGTGTCAAATTAGTTAGAATCTGTCTAAATTAGGTTTTCTTTAGTGTTTTGAATCTTACTAGTCTAGAATTCGTCCAAATAACTCCCTAGTGTCTGTTTTGAGTCTATTTAACTTAGTTGTGCTGTTTTGAGTCATATTAGCTTGTTTTGAGTTGTCTAGAGTCTAGTTTTCTGTCTTTGAGTCTAGTTAGTGTTTTAAGAATCTAATTTCGGTAGATTAGCATCCCTTTTAATCCCCGGCCTAGAACGATCCTTACTTTCATATACTACATCAATAGGGTTTAAGTTTGAGTGCAATTTAATTTCACATCACTCACACATAGAGTGTGACCTTTGCTAGTACAATATATAGGAAATTTACCTTCTTTTTTTTTTGAGTTCAAAAGAAATTTACTTAAATCTCCCTAATCCACTTAGGAGCTAAGTCCTAACCCGCCGGTCGACTAGTGCCTAGCGTAGAACCTTACTCACACTATACAAAAATTAAATTTTCATCCATTTATGATTCCAAAGCAAAAACATGTTAACTCAAACAAATCAAATATGAATAATTCCATCCAATTTGACGTATTTACTTACTCGAAGTGGGAGTGGAAGTGCAAGATATGAGTATCAGTGTCATTCTGATTCCTAATATGTCATATGCGTTTCTAACACAGAAACAAATGAAAAAGTAAGTGAATCTCACATTGAAAAAAAATATCAATACCAAAAGGAGGTTTGTTTATCCCATATCCCAAATATTCGACATAATTCCCTTTTTTCGAAATTTGAACTTGTATAACAAGTACACGAATTTTCGCGTATCTTTAGCGACCGCATTTTCCCTATCAAGAATAAACTTATGAAGGCATACAACAATACCATTATTACATTTGATGAGATGCAGGACGAAAAATACGCAAATTACATGACTTTATTCCTCCGTATTAACGGCAACAAGAACAACCTGGCTCGGTGCCACTAGCTGAGGCCAGCTTATAACTTTGTTCCCACACATCCGTAGTAGCCCCTTGTGCGTGAGGGACGTGTCGGGGATGTTTTTCTCTCTTGTCTCCCCGTACCTGCTTTAATCCATGCTTGAGGGCAGGCAACAAAGCCTCCATGCACTCAGCAACCGCGTTTGGATTCCCAGGCATGTTAATGATCTGAATGTATACAGTACGAACAAAGACTACACAATTAAGGAGTCAAACCAAATCATCCATACAATCCAGATGTTTAAAAAACCATATCAATCTAACATCACTGACCATCGACAATGTTTATGTAACTATATAGTTCACAGTTCCACATCTACTAATGCGAAAGATAAGGAATGCACAATGACATCGTGACCTTACCAGTGATGACCCTCTTATTCCTGCTGCAGAGCGCGAGAGCATAGCAGTTGGTGTCACCTGTTTCAGTTAAGGAAAAATTAGAGTTTAAGCTAAACAACTCTTTGATGTCAATTCATCAACATAGGTGCTTATGTCATTATATAGTTCAATCAAATCGCTGTTACGTAACTGTTGCTAAGAGCTTTCTGTCATCAAGATTGAGTATTTGTCATTAGAATTATAGAAACCAACCTACACCTTAAGAGTTGCACTTAAATACTATGAAAATCACATTCAAGAAATAATCAGCAAGAGAAATAATATTTGAATTCATCATATAGAAGCATATTTTTCCATATATGTTAAGCTACCTTCAAACTCTCTTGCATCATGACATGAAGAAGACCAGGTGTTTCTTTCTCAATCAACTCTTTGGTTGCTTCCGGGGTTACATCTCGTGGGGTGAAGCCAGTACCACCTAAATTTGAGAACATAAAATTACTTCAGAAGAATTCAACAAAACTGTATTAAAGAGGTGCTAGTTCATCGAAAGAAACAAGCCCACTAAAAAGCAAGAAATCACCGAGGGTGAGGATGAGATCCATTTGCTCAATATCACTCCATCTATGCAGAACATCCTTTATTTTGCTTACATCATCCGGGACCACAGCTGTTGAAACAACCCTAGCTCCCCCCAACCTTTCTGAACAGGAATTTACAACAGAAACTGCCCTTGGACCACTGCCAAACAAGACACAACAAAGAAATACTCATAGATGAATGCAGAATGCACAAACACAAAGAAGATCCATGTAATATGTTCAAATAAATTCTTATAAGGAACAGAAATTCATAAACTTTAACCAAACATAAGGTGGCAACTTTTTCAGCATATCTTGCTGAGAAAGATATAATTCAATGTTATGTGGAGTCTACTTTCAGATACATGAACAGCATACAACTCTCCGTTGCACTGCACTCTCCAAGAGTGCTTGTTCCATGATTAGAGTGTTTACTAAGCACGGGAGGACTTTATATACACAGGAACAAGAAGTTAAAGCAAAGGGTTCATTATAATGTCGCAAAGCATAGAGTGCATCTCATGTTGCACTTTGACAAGGAGCAATAACAGCTTTGTGTTGTTTCTTTGGCATCTATTAAGTGACCTCCTTGAAACAACCATTCAAAAAGGAGTATCTAGATGCATTTGAGTTCAATTATGGTCTACCTAAGACAGAAAACTGTAAAGAACTATTTCGTACATTGAGCAACCCTAGAAACCCCCCAAGCCCCTGGAAAAGCACCTTGTGATTGAGAGTCAATGCCAGAAGAGTAATGAATCGACTAATTTCTGTCCAAAAGTGAAGTCATTGATTTTTCTAAAATGAATTTTCCAGCAATTTTAAAAGAGATTCAGCTGTGAGAAACAGCTCCTACATAATATTTTGCACAGCATTCACCTTTTCCATATCAAACTTTGATAATGAGGAACATCAAATGTGCCGTCGTTCTAGCATCTACAAATTGCCCTCATGTAACCAAAAACTCAAAAAGGCGTATGTTGATGCGACTAGATTAACTGAAAATCTTGACTGAAGACTTGGTTCACAACTTATCAGGAAACAAAGAGAGAAAAATTTGGATAATTTTTTTCTCGGGAGCATTTGACTTCAAGATATTTAAACACATATTTAGGTTAAACAAAATATGTTAGACTCAGGTAAGTTTACAAAACTACTACGAGACAGGGAAACAAACTTTTATGAGGAGATCGTAAAGAAGGCGTATGTTGATACAATTAGTGTAATTGAGTACTCATTCTTAAGGTCCTAGTAGCATATTATGAGGTAGGGAAAGTTTACAAAACATGTTAGACAAAATATGTTAGACTCGAGTAAGTTTACAAAACTACTATGAGGTAGGGAAACAAACTTTTATGAGGAGATCTTAAACTTTCACCATGTGGAAAGTACTAAAAAAATTATCTCATTTACAGAACATAAAAAGTTTCATGTTCACAAGGTCGTTAAATGAGGTCGAGCTTTGCAGCCGTTAAGATAATATATGGTCACATATATATGTACTATGTGTGTTGGTAAGAAGGTACCATACCTTCTATCAGGCCCAGCCCCTGATGCAACAGTATCACTCACTGTAAGAATTGCTACACTAACCCCGGCATCCTGAGACTCAGCTACAGTTCTTTCTTGCAGTGTAAATCTTTGGAAAGGTGATGCCGAATTAGGTGACGAGGAACTTTCGCAAATAGCATTGCTTATATCAGAAATAATGATGGCTGGCACAGAAATCCCAGCTGCTATTACACTGCCTGTTGCTGGCAACTCCAACAAAGCATTAGCTGACTTCATACTTAAAATCCGACTGCTCCTCTGGTGGCCAGTACTCTCAGCAACAAAGCTGAAAAGCAAAATAGAAAGAGTTTTTCCCTTAATGTAAACAGAGGATTAAAACATACAAACACTCAAATAAAAAACAATGATTTGTCATATAGGGAAAAAGGTATTTTGACTCTGAAAGGTGTTAGGATTTTGGCTCGTCAAATATGTCCTAATTGGTTTAGGATTGTTTTAGGAAAATTAGAGGTATACCGATTCTTGTCCTAGAGGGACTAGGAAAGAATTTCAGTTTTCCTTATTCAATTTAGGTTTGGATTTCTAGAAGTCTATTTGGTTTTGGACAAGTGTAATTTCCTAGTCCACTTAGAAATAGGAATTCAATCAGCTTTGGGACATGTAAGCCGACCCTATGCCTATAAATAGGGTGCGGCAAGGCTTAATTTTTCAGAGAGAAAACAGCCAGAGACAGCTGAGAGGTTTGAGATTAGTTATAGGGTTTGCAAAAGTTCTGTAAGCTCTATTATTAATCAAAGGAGCGGTGATTTCTCTACATAGAGACATCACAACTAGACGTAGGCAAAAGTTTTGCCGAGCCAGTATAATTCTTGTGTGTTTCTAAGTTTTTCTATATTTACTAGTTTAGTCCATTGCCGTTGGTTACATTAAAGAACACGGTCTAGTGGGCGTGTTTTTCAACAATTGGTATCAAGAGCTAGGTTCAAGGTGTTCTACGATGTCAAAGGGGAAGACGAATGCGGATCTAGGACCTGCGTTAAAGTCCTTTGACGGCAAGGATGACTTCACGAACTGGCAAAGGAGGATGAAGAACGTACTGATACGGCAGGATTTGGATGATGCACTCGATGGTGAGAAGCCGGCAAACATGACAGAAGCAGCATGGACTACGGTTCTCAAGAAGGCCAAGAGTTCCATTGAGATCCATCTCACAAGATCAGTTTGGTCACACATCACCCAAAAAATGACTGCCCAGGAAGCATGGGAAAAGTTGGAGAATGTTTATATGGGCAAAACCGTGTCCAATAAACTTTTTCTAAAGGATGAACTATTCGGGGTTCGACTAGGAGGAGGAGGTGATATTGAAGATCATGTATGCAGGTTCCAGAATTGCATAGCTAATCTTCAGAAGGTTGAAGAAACTTACAAAGATGATGATATGGCTATCATCTTGTTGAGGTCTCTACCTTCGTCTTTCAAGCACTTTCGAACAACTCTAATGTTTGGAAAACAGTCCTTGAAGCTTGAAGACGTAATTCAAGCTCTTCAGTCATATGCTAAACTGGATGATATAACTGAAAGCTCTCAAGGCCTTTATGTCAAAGGCAAGAAGAAGGGGCGGGAAAAGACAAAGGAAGAGAAAACCGGCAACAAAGGTTGGTCAAAATCCAAGAAGAAAAAGGAAAAGAAGGAAGGTTGCTTCGAATGTGGTTCAACCGATCATTGGAAGAGGAACTGCAAGATTTGGAAAAAGAAGAAAGCCAAGATGGATGGAAGATCAAGTTCAGCTAGTGCAGTCATGAGAGTGACGGGGAGCTTCTTTCAGTAACATCGGGCTCCAAGGCTTTCACAAATTGGATTTTGGATACCGAATGCACTTTTCATATGTGTGCAGTAAGAGAATGGTTCAATACTTACAAGGAACTCAGCAGTGGGGAAGTCTTAATGGGGGACGATTCTTCATGTCTTGTAAGAGGAATCGACACTGTTCGAATCAGAATGTTCGATGGGATGATACGAGCTTTGGGGAACGTCAGGTATGTCCTTAGACTAAGAATTTGATTTCCTTGGGTACTTTAGGTGAGGCCGGTTATGGGTACAAGTCTAAAAAATGAAGACTCAGGGTAACCAAAGGATCGTTAGTGGTAATGCGGGGTGACCTACAACCCAATAAGTTGTATAAGTTAATTGGGACCACTATAGACGGGGGAGCAGCTATTTCTGTAAATCAGAGTATAGAAGACAAGACTGAACTCTAGCATCATAGGTTCGGGCACATAAGCCAGAAGGGGTTGCAAGAATTACACAAACAAGGCTTGTTGGAAGGCCTGTCATCTTGCAAACTGAACTTTTGTGAATACTGTGTTCTCAGGAAGCAAAGAAATGTATCATTCGCAAGTAGCAGTGCAGATAACCGAAGCAAGGAGCAACTCAGCTATATTCACTCAGATGTTTGGGGCCCTGCACCAACTAAATCAAATCGTGGAGCTAGGTATTTTGTTACTTTCATGGATGATTTTTCTAGGAAGGTTTAAGTTTATTTCATGAAGCAGAAATTCGAGGTTTTTGCAAAGTTCAAGGAATGGAAAACGGAAACCGAGAATCAAACTGAAAGAAAGATCAAGTACCTTAGAAGTGACAATGGAGGTGAATATACAAGTAATGAGTTTACCGATTACTGCAAGCCAGACGGCATCCTAAGGCACTTCACAGTCAAGAAGAATCCCCAACAAAATGGAGTTGCTAAGAGGATGAACCGAACTCTCATGGAGAGAGAGAGGAGCATGCGATTTCATGCAGGATTGCCTGATAGTTTTTGGGCAGAGGCTGTTAATCATGCAAGTTATTTGATTAACAGATCACCATCTACAGTTCTCGGTTTTAAGAGTGCGGAAAAGGTATGGTCTGAGAAGCCGGTGGACTATTCCAAGCTCAGGGTGTTCGGTTGTAGTGCTTATGCACATATTCCAAGTGATGAAAGGTCCAAGCTCAAACCGAAGTCTACACATTGCATATTCTTAAGTTTTGAGAAAGGAGTTAAGGGTTTCAAGCTTTGGGATTTCTACAACAGGAAAAAGGTTATCAGTCGAGATGTTGTCTTTGATGAGACAACCATGCCTCTGAATAAAGTCGAGAGCAGTACGGAGAAGAAGGACGATGCTGAAATTGAAGCAACAAAGATTCTGTTAATCAGTTCAGATGAAGAAGAAGCTCAAGTCGAGCAAATCGAGCAAGAGGCTGAATCTGATGGTTTTGAGGAATCAAACTTCAACCAACAATCCACCTACATTCCAAAGATGCATAGCACTAGACAAACCTAATCGCAACAAGAAGAAACCTGAAAGGTTTGGGTTTGACCAAGAAGAAGTTAATTATGCTCTTAACATTAGTCAAGGAGATCCAACTACTTATCGAGAAGCTATAGCAAATGATGAGCGAGATAGTTGGATAAGTGCTATGACAAAAGAAATGGAGTCTCTTTACAAGAATTCTGTTTGAGAGTTGGTTCCTAAGCCCAAAGACAGAAAGCTAGTTGGATGCAAGTGGTTATTTAGGAAAAAGGAAGGACTACATGAACAAGATGCCGTGAGATTCAAAGCAAGGCTCGTGGCTAAAGGGTATTCACAAAAGGGGTGGATTATGATCAGATCTTTTCACCTATAGTCAAGCATACTTCTATCAGATTGCTTTTAGCAATGGCAGCTCAGCATGACATGGAGATTGAGCAGATGGATGTGAAGACAATGTTTCTTCATAGGGATCTAGAGGAGGCGATTTTCATGGCTCAACCAAAAGGGTTTGTTCAATATGGGAAAGAGAACCTAGTATGTCAATAGAGGTTTGATTCCTTCATGCTGAAAATCAATTTTAGAAGATGTTTATATGACTGTTGCGTGTACTATCATGTGTTCAAAGATGGGATGATCATATTGCTATTGCTATATGTGGATGACATGCTAATTGCTTGTCAAGACAAGTCTAGAATTCAAGACTTGAAGAAGATGTTGAGCGAGGAGTTTGACATGAAGGATCTAGATGTTGCACAGAAGATCCTTGGCATGGAAATTCAGAGAGATAGGATCGCTGGAAGGATCTGGATATCACAAGCCAAGTATATTCAGAAGGTTCTTGAGAAGTTCAACATGCAAGAAGCAAAGGTAGTTTCGACTCCCTTGGCAGCTCACTTCAGGTTAAGTGGGCAACAGTGTCCTACGTCTGAGGAAGAGCAACAAGTAATGGAGAAGGTGCCTTATGCTAATGTCGTGGGCTGCCTCATGTATGCAATGGTATGCACATATCCCGACATAGCTCAAGCAATCAGTGTCGTTTCCAGATAGATGGCAAATCCAGGAAAGCAACATTGGGATGCAGTCAAGTGGATTTTGCGTTATTTGAAGGGTTCTTGGCGACAAAGGATTATGTTTGAGAAGCAAAAAGAAAATGCAGGGGTGTTAGGATATGTGGATGTCAATTATGCAGGGGACTTGGACAAGAGAGGTCAACTTCTAGTTATGTGTTTACATGCACAGGAGGTCCAATCAGTTGGAGGGCACTACTGCAACCAATTGCAGCTTTGTCGACCACAAAGGCAGAGTATATTGCATTGGCCGAAGTTGGAAAGGAAGCGATTTGGCTTAGTGGCTTGGTAAGTCAAATGGGAATCACTCAAGATTGTGTGAAGCTGATAGTCAAAGTGCCATTCACTTGGCAAAGAATCAGGTTTTTTCTGGAAGATCAACGCACATTGAAGCAAGGTATCACAGAATCAGAGATTGGGTGGAGTCTAAGGAAATTTGGATTGAAAGATTCATACGGATGACAATGCCGCAGATTTCCTTAGACAGATAGTGCCGGCCAAAATGTTCAAGCATTGCTTGAACTTGATCAATCTCGTTGATTGATTAAAGTGGAGCACCTCCTCATTTGAGGTGCAATGAGGCAAGAAGAAGATTCCTAAGGTGAAGACTCTTGAAGATTTCCAGAGCTGCTTCAAGAAGGTTCAAAGATACTCTAGGGTGCAACGATCAAGACTTGGTTTGACTCACCAAGGTGGAGATTGTTAGGATTTTGGCTTGTCAAATATGTCCTAATTGGTTTAGGATTGTTTTAGGAAAATTAGAGGTATACCGATTCTTGTCCTAGAGGGATTAGGAAAGAATTTCAGTTTTCCTTATTAAATTTAGGTTTGGATTTCTAGAAGTCTATTTGATTTTGATAAGTGTAATTTCCTAGTCCACTTAGAAATAGGAATTCAATCAGTTTTGGGACATGTAAGCCAACCCTATGCCTATAAATAGGGTGCAGCAAGGCTTAATTTTTCAGAGAGAAAACAGCCAAAGACAACCGAGAGGTTTGAGATTAGTTCTAGGGTTTGCAAAAGTTCTGTAATCTCTATTATTAATCAAAGAAGCGGTGATTTCTCTAGAGAAATCACAAGTGGACGTAGGCAAAAGTTCTGCCGAACCAGTATAATTCTTGTGTGTTTCTAAGTTTTTCTATATTTGCTAGTTTAGTCTATTGCCGTTGGTTACATTAAAGAACAAGGTCTAGTGGGCGTGTTTTTCAACAAAAGGAACTAGAGAAAACACCTACAAGACAAGTTCCTTAAAGTTACCCAGCATATCCCAATCCATCATTTAACTCCCATCCAACGATAGCACGATGAAATTCTGGGCGTGCAGGATCTGTCTTTAAAGGCTGACGAAGACGAGCATGCACTCTGTACATAGAAATTTAAAAAGTAAGGTGGGTGTCATATCAATCTCTAGAAAATCACTTCAGTAACAAAGGCACGGATGAGAGAGAGAGAGAGAGAGAGAGAGAGAGAGCTTCAGAAGTTTCAGCAACCTCAAAAGATGAGGATTTTTCCATCCAGCAAGACGGCGGATGGTAGGGACCACAAATACATGGAAGCAGACAAGACAGCTAACTGGATTTCCAGGCAACCCGAATGCAAAAATTCTTTTCATTGGCATATTCTCTGCAGGTCTGGAATTGATCTCCGCAAAATTTAAAGGCTTTCCTGGTTTCATCCAAACCTGAAGAGACGGTTAAATTCTAAACTAACATTATATATTATGTTCTATAACAATATCAAACCACCTCTCAGTTCAATACATCATCACAATTGGAATTTGGTTCCTATTTCCTACACCCATCCTACAAGGAAATATAGAGTGAGAAAGAAAACATATGAGAATGACTGCAGATTAAGCCCACCTTACTAAAATGCACTGTCCCTCTCCTTTGAAATAGTGGTTTGACATAGTCCCTGTCTCCCATGGAAACACCTCCAGACGTAAGAATAACATCAACTCCAGCAGAAATGGCAGTATTGATGATATTCTCCAGTACTTCTTCATCATCTCTAGCAATACCTAGGTCAAGAACTTTGCAATGATGCTGTAGTGAAGCTGCCAGTATCATAGCGCGGTTGGAGTCCCTAATCTGCACAAGAACTGCATCAGCCTACTCTGTATTCTTACCACATGTGAAGTAGCAGCATCATTGATAACGGTACTGCCAATACAATTGCAAACTATACTTTTAACAACAGACTAAAATACCTACCCTTGTCTTGTAATGTGATGAGACACGGGTAGGGTATGACTCTGAACCAAAGCAAAGGACACAATGATGAATAAGTAGGGTTAATTATACTAACACCCCTTGAGGTTTATCGAGTTTTCACAAAACCCCCTCACGTTTGAGACATTACACTAACACCCCTTCAAGTTTTAATTCACTTTCACATAACCCCTTCAGTCAAAATTCTGCTAATAAATTGACAACTTACCCTTATAATTAATTACTTGAACAATAAAGAAAGTCTTTATAATTATATAGAAAAGAAAATATTCAACAACAACAAAACCTTTTCCCACTAAGTGGGGTCGGCTGTATGAATCCTAGAACGCCATTGCGCTCGGTTCTGTGTCACGTCTTCCCTTAGATCCAAGTACTCTTAGTCTTTTCTTAGAGTCTCTTCCATAGAAAAGAAAATATCAAAAAAAAAATATTTAACATTAAAAAAGGGAGGGGAAGGATGCCCTATGAACGAGGGCTAGCGTCCTCAAAGCATGTTCGAGTCTTAGTGCTTTTGAACAAGGAAAGCAAATCCATGCCCGTACCATCAATTATGCGTTCAGTCTTGTAGTACCAATTGGAAGTGCGTTAAGTCTTGTAGAACCAATTGGAAGTGCTCTTTCAACCATGTATGCAAAGTGTGGGAATTTGGAAGACAACAGTCTGGTGTGTAGGAGGATGCCAACGAGGGATACAGTAACTTGGAATGCAATGATATCAGGGCATTCACAAAATGGGAGGGGCATCAAAACTCTACAGGCATAGAGGTTATGAACTTTATTAAGTTATTCAGCAGGTTTATGCATCGATGCTCCATTATTCTTCAGGAATTCTCGTTTTACTTTTTTCTCTGGAAATTAATTTGAGGAAGAAAAGCAACCGTCTGCTTATTTTTGGTTCGAAAGAATAGACTTAGACCAAAATACAAGAAATTTCATTACAAGTTGCAAATTCAGTTGATTCCTCTTGCGCCTCTTGACTTGTTTTGGCATATCAAAGTAATTTTTCATGAAACTGAAATTTTGTTGCTGTTAATTATTTTCTTATGGATGCAAGCAGAATGCTTATGAAGTAGAATCCCATTGTTCATAAGCATTCTTAGCAGGGAAAAAGAAGATGAAGATAGTGATACTATTTTAATGTTTAATTGATTTTTTGTATAAATTATAAAGATTTTTTTTATTGTTTAAGTATTAGTTATAAGGGTAAAGTTGTCAATTTATTAGCATAATTTTGACTAAAGGGGTTATGTGAAAGTGAATTAAAACCTAAGGGGGTGTTAGTGTAATGTTTCAAACGTGGGGGGGTTTTGTGAAAACTCGATAAACTTCAAGGGGTGTTAGTGTAATTAACCCTGAATAAGTATGACTTCGTGGAACATTGAATTAATAATACCTAAGAATCCGAGGTTTTAAGCTTTGTTGAATATTTTTCTACCATTTTTTCCTGACTAACAATGGTCTAGAACTTACATACCTGAACCATGCACCATTTTTAGCATATGAATGTACTCTCGTAGACTTTTTAAAACTAAATTGGCCACTCGCACACTGTTATTTTTGTACTACAAAGTGAAGGACCTTAAACATGTGCAGATAGAGAGAGAGAGATTTCAGTAGCTTACAGTACCTGGCCACGATCTAAACAACCTGTCATAGGCTCCACAAGTTCATCTCCTGTGGAAAGCACACCAATTGTTGGGGTTGGATATACCTACATGACATTTAGCTCTCAGTGTCAATCTATTATTATTATTATTTTATAAGGAACAAAAATTCATTCTTAAACAAATGGAAAATACATGGCATGGTTGCTCTCAGTAACAAATTACTAAGCACAACATTAATTCTTTTACTACCTTCACCATTGTCACTCCTACAGTAGCAAGCAAACCAATTTCTGAAGCACCAATTCTTTGCCCAGATGTCAATACTACAGCATCTGCTTCAATGTCACAACCCTGGCAAACAAATTTTTGAATGAGCTTTTCAAACTTCACTAGATTAAACAAGTACGAGAACCGTAAGTTTGCGAAAGAGATTCTTTTTTTTTCCCTTATAGAACATGACTGACAAAAGGTACAAATAAAGATATCCATCATGGAACAATGCCAAATGTAGTCGCTTATGCAATTGTAGGTGCACACTCTCCCCTTATTGCCCTACATGTGATTTAATAGTTCTAAGAAACTCTCTCTAAATTCCAGTTTTGATCCTCTGTCAAACCCATAAAGCATTATGGCCATCTTTTTCCAATTAATAAATGGGAACTATGCACACAGACCAGGTTGTCTTCAGTAAAGTTTATATACTTAGGTTGTCAGTTTACTTTTCGTATTTGGGAATTTTGGTTGCACAATTAGTTTTAGCATCTTGGTGTAAGTAGCCTTCATTGGGTTCTAGGTGAGACTCGTAGGAGACCTTTGTTAATTCTAAGGTATTTTTCTTCTTTCTCTACTTCCTCTTTTTGCTCCACCAGTGATCCAACCTATTTCAAGTAAAAGGTACTTTATACAAGAAACAAAAATGTATTAATACAAAGGTGCAGTACATAGGAGGACGAGACATTCTCAAATGAAAAGGAAGAAACAAAAATGTTAATGAACCATCAAAGGATGACATCATACCACTGGACGAATATCTACTCCTTTGCTTGTTTGTATCAATATTCTTACTTGCCTTGAATCAAGTGAATGCTCTTCAATTTCTTCAGTGTCCTCAACTTGTACCACTGCATCGGCACCATCAGGTATTGGTCCTAAAACAATGCACACCGGGAGAACGAATTAAAGGCAAAAAGACTAATATGTCGAGACCAAAAACCTTCGGAAAGAAAGGCTAGTGATCTCTAGGGTTATAAACTACTGTATACGACAGAAAATTCTGATGAGTACAAATTTCATTAATGTCCAGAGTTTTGGACTATAGGAAACACGGTTCTTTGGACTATAGTAAACACGGTTCCTAGTCCTAGGCTAGGGGATCATGATGCACAACTGGTTTGTTGGCTTGATATTCTCCAAGGATGATGGGTAGTGACTGTAGGAAGTTTGCGAGTTCATTTGTTTGGTGTCTAGGACTGGATTGGATAACTCACTTTATTCAAGGTATGTTGGACGAAGAAATGATAAAAAAAATATGTCCAACTTGAACGTAGAAGATGGATATTCGTCAAGGAAACTTTTCCATTCCAATCCCATCTCCCCAAACACAAAATGATAGGATTAGAAGAGGTAAAAAATTCCTAATGTCTACTCGCCTTATAATCCCCTCAGAATAAACAAAATCATTCACCTCTACTTTCAATATACCTCGAAGTTTACTAGTTACTCAATCCAATCCAATCCAATCCTATCCTATCCTAAGCTAGAATACAAACATTTGTAAAGCATCCATCCAAATAACTGAGACTGCCAAATGAATTCAAAATATTTATTATTTTACCTCCAGTGGTAACATAGGCTACAGTTCCAGGAGTGACGGTGATGCCAAGTCCATCGTTGCCAGCTCTTGACTCAGCGATTACAGGATACTCGCCTGGCCCATCCGAAGCTACCACCGCGTACCCATCCTTCACCGACGCAGGGTACGGTGGCAGAGGTTCACGCGCGCGAATGTCCTCCGCCAGCACCTTCCCAGCCGCATCGTGGAGGGGCACAGTGACGGGCGGCAGCCGCTGGACCACTCTCAGAACTGTTTCGAGAGCGTCTTCTACTGAGATCACCGTGCCTTTGCTGCTGTCCTCTCTCGCCGTCTCCCCCATCGTCAACTGTGACTCTTTAGCCAAGGGTTGCCCCACCAACCTGGTTTTAATGAAAATGTCATATTAGTTAGACATGGCATTCTGTTATTCGTGTTCGTGTTCGTGTCATTTTTGTGTCATACCTAATATCTTAACAAATCGTATCGTGTAACATCTGTTAAAATAAACGGGTAAAATGACCCGACCTGAAATTAACCCTATAATATTAACAGATAATATGGCCCGACCCGTTACCTGTTAAGGAAATATATTTTAAACTAATAAATAATCAAATGAAAACATAATACTAAATAATTTTATACATACCATATTGTCACATCCGAAACATAAAAACGTATTTTTCTTTTTAAGTATATTTTTGCTTACCTAAATTGATCAAATGGTAAAATTGGAAAATACTGGAACAGAGAAGGGGTTTTTTTTGTCCAAAAAAGTTCTAATAATATAAGTCAAATAGAATCCAACGGTACAGATTTACTCTCATTTATCTTACGGCTGTTATTTAAGTAAAGTCTTTAATAGTTTTTTAATTAATGTAGAAGTTTAAAAAATATAGAAAAAATATATAAACGCTTGTAATTACAAGCTTTACAACTTTCATGAAGAGCTTAACTTCGAAATTCGCCACTATAGTCATATAAATCATAGATCAAAATTTAATTGTTGATTGTTGTTTACATTTATGTTTCATTGTTCTCATCAAATTTTGTTTTTTCAGATTTTCTTTTTTGGATCGTTGATATTATATTCATAGTTTTACGATTAGTGAAAATATTGCTTGATGTTTATAAAGTTTCTACAAACTATATGACATCGACTCATATTTCAGTTAATCATAAATATCAAAACGTGATATCAAAGATCTGAACCGTTCATCTTCTTACATCTGCCAAATGATCATGTTTTTAAAAAAGAAAATTTAAAAAATGAAATTCAGTAAGAAGAATAAAGCGTAAATGACAATCGACGATTAAATATAAATTTAAGGTTTATGGATTATGGATTATGGTGTTAGATTTCGAAAGCTGACTCCTTCATGAAAGTTGTAAAGTTTGTCACTATGAGTGATTGTATATTTTTTTTACATTTTTTACACTTCTACAATAATTATTATTAATTTTGCCCTCAAATAAAAAACATTATTCATGAGGGTTTGGAGGATTTTAAAAATCTAAACGATAATGTAAGTGTAACCATTATCTACTCATGGAGGAATAATGATGAATCACGAGTGTTTATATATTTTTTCACATTTTTCATACTTGTATGTATGTCTTCTTAGTTCTTGCCTATACAAATACTATACTAGTTTATTTTAATTTTGGATAACAGCATGTTAAGTAAAATTTATCCTAGTAATGATAATAAGGAACTCTCATAATAAAAATAAATAATAACTAAAACATTTTTTTTTTAACTTATATAGAATAATAATACAAAACTATATATTTAATATAGAATATATTGTATATGGACTCGTTTGGATATGCTTTTAAAATGACCGAAATCACTTTTAGAGAAAATGTTCTTGGGTTCCAAAAGCACTTTAAGTGCTTTCTACAAGAAGCATCAGTTATGTGCTTCTTTCAGGAAGCACTTTAAGTACTTTTCCAGGATTTATTAGCATTTTTACTAAGGATTGTTCCCAAAAATATTTTTACCAAAAACACTTTCAATCATTTTAAAAGCACATCCAAACGAGCTATATATTAATATGACTATCGTATTTTATAATAAATATTTTAGTAATTAAACTTTAAAATTATCAAAATATTTTTTTTCTTAACGGGCTACCCACGTGTTACCCGCGTGTATACCCGTTAAGAACCCGTTCTTAACGGGTCATCCCATAATGACCCGATTAGTTATCGACCCGAAACCTGTTATTTTCGTGTCGTTTTCGTGTCGTGTCAGAAATTGCTGGGTCTAATATTAGTATTCACTCTAACTTATTAGGATTTTTTTTGGAGTGAAAAGTCTGAAATGGGTAAAAAAAATATCTTTATTTACTATTTTGTAATTATTCCATTCATCCTTTACATTTTTGGTGCTATTATAAAATATTCTTCCTTATGCTACTTTTCATGTTTTGCTTATCTACTATCAGCACTTTTATGTTTCTATTATGTTGTTGATATTGTGCAGTTCTTCTTTTGTCAAATTGTTCCATTATTGTTCATTTTCGTCTTCTAATTCTGCTTCTCTTTCACTATTTTCTTTTATCTTGTAATAGGTTTTTGAAGTTTCTTCTTTGAAATTTTGAGGCTTTTAGTAAGATTGGTGACAGACATTTGTCTTACTGTACATATACATTTCTTTTTCTTCTACTACTAATATCATATCATACTTACTCATTTAAAGCTAACATCTGGACTCCTCGATATCTCAAAATATTTTGTTGTGAAGAGTTCATACGTAGGGTGATATAGAAAACAGATCTTTTTTCATGGCTAAATGCCTAGCTTCTTTCTTGTGCATATGCATATACCAATCTGAAGGACTGCTGATAAAACTTATACAAATTTCTTTCCAAACTTCTAAATAATCTTCTGCTACTTTCTTAAGCTTAGCAGGGAATAATTCTAATTAGGAACTATGGTTAATAAATATTTTATCAAGATAACCAAATTCTAATAGTAAGGTCGGGTTAACGTCTACTACATTATGCTTTTCTTTATGCTCAAAACTAAAATGTCATGGTCTAAAGTCTCTTACATTAATCATAGCCAAAGCTATACCAACCTCTGGTTTACAATTACAATTCTCTATACTATCACAAAGACATGGTAGATATATCTTTATAATATTATCAATCCCTGATTTTGGATCAAAGGTGGAGTAATACAAATCGCATTGTAACTGTAATTGAAGTTCCTGCATGGATTGTGATGCTCTTTTCAAGATCTCATATTGCATGTCTAATGACAATATTCTTAATTTTGCTTTTGGTATTTCTTCTAACAAAATATTATCACTTATCAATTCTAATGGTACAGTCTTAAGAAACCTTTCATGGTTTTGTTGTTTATCTTCTTCGGTCTGATGCTGCTCCATTTCAATATCTTTTTCTAAAAACTCAATTATGATCTCTCTCTCTCTCTCTCTCTCTCTCTCTCTCTCTCTCTCTCTCTCTCTCTCTCTCTCTCTCTCTTTCTCTCTTCAATGGGCTCATTAGTCTCTTGTTCTTTATTGGTGGGTTCAATAACCTCTTTTTTTATTCTTATGACGATCACATTCTATGCCAATTTTTAGTTCTCTTTTCCGAGTGTTACTTGCCTTTTGTGACATTCTAAAATATTGAAGTTTTTGGTTTAATAAATTGGTTAATCAATGCCATGTGATCTCTAGGAAGTGTTTGGAGACTGTTTTCAAGAGAATGAATATGGTGTTGGTGACACACCCCGACCCAAAAGTGGGGCGTGCTGGCCATCACGTGAGAGTGACGTAACCATGTGCACAGTGCGGAAGCAATAAAGAATAGAATTTACGAATCAATTAAAACCGAAACACTAGCAATACTAGTGTAAAAGAAGTGTGAATTCCACTAATACAGAGCATAAAAGTCTACGTGCAGTCAAGCAAAAGTACTAAATGGAAATAACACCCGAATGTGGTCCTACATAAGTGAATTCTGTCAGAACGTCCAATGAACTCCTCGTATGCCACCAACGAACACTACTTAATACCTGGAAGGGCGAAAAACAAAGTTGAGTGGGTCAAAAACAGATCTTTTCAAAAGTTATAACCCCTCGCCGTAAAACCTGTATAATTTCCCAGAAATAAAGTATATACTTATATATATAATTCTCAAAATCCTGATGGAAAATATGTATGTATGAAAGTATGAATGCCATGCCAAAGTATCATAACTGAATGCCAAAGCATAACTCTGTGAATGTGATTGAATACTAAATAATTAACTCAGCCCTCGGCTGTATATAGCTCATAACAATCATCATATCATATAGCTCATACTCATCTCAATCATATCATCATATATATACCCTGCACACATATCAATACCACCTCTAGTGGTCTGCACAACATCACTGAATATAAACTAATATGCTCTAGTGCTACGATCACGTGAAAACTGAGCGATAAATCGCGGGTCACCTACGAGTCGAACCCACCTATAGTGGCCTATTCGATAGGACTGAGCACCTAACTTGGATCCAAGGCGAGCATACGGTGCGGGAGGTGAACATCACATGAAGGACTGAGCCTCTCTCTGGGCATGAGCACTAATATCAGTGTGCAGGGTTATGAGCTCTAATCATATCACATCACATCATTCGTTCTCAACAACTAGTAAATAAATTTACCTGCCACTTACCTGTGCGTCCTCAACACCAACATCAATATAAGCAATCAATAACGCATAATAAATAAATAGATACTTTGCATGGCATTTCATATCACATTTCACTTAATTGATTTTCTGGGAAAAATCTCATTCATATAGGTATATACGAAAAACAATTGCCCACTCACTGATAAGTAGACGGGTCGTAACCCCCGTGCCTAGCCTGGCTACGCTCGTCCTCCGGATAGGTCTCGCCTATATGAGAAGTAACTGAAATAACGTTAATTAACGCACATAAACGAAACCTTAGAAATAACTTCTCATACATTGCTCAAATTGGGTATATGAATATACCACTGTGACCTACACAATCTTATAAACATCCCCATAATTTTAGAAAAAATTTCGACCACCCACGCGCCGCCAAGTGCCTGCCAAGGCACGACCAGACACGCGGCCACGTGACTTGCACACTGACGGCGTCAGTTAACGCCATCAGGAATATTCCTTGGAATATTCCGTTAAAATCTAACGGTAATAGTTAAAGATAACTAACAGCATCAGCATATTCCGTCAAAACTGACGGAATATTCTTCGTTTTCTCCGGCGAGTCGCTGGTCGCCTGCTACTCTTCGTCGGTTTCTGGGTAAACTTCCAAACATGGTTTCTCACTCATTTTTGCACCATTTTCTACGTACTTTATACCAAAATAAAGATCTCACAAATATGAACACATCCATACCTGACTCTAGCCCCAACTCGCCGGGGATTCGCCGGAAAAAGCCTCGATAATTTCGGCCAAAATGAAACTCCCCGATCTCGCTATTCCGACGTCCAAAATCTTCAAACAAACTACTCCGAGCTTCCTTAGGACCTCATAAAGCTTCCTATGAGCTCAAAATCCCCTGAAAAACAACATTTCACGTGTGCATGAACAGTGCACAAATCGGATGGTGAGGTTTCACGGGGTTTTCGAAGGTTTCAGGTTCTAAAACTTATACTAATGGCTTCCAAGTACCACAAGGAACACAAATATACATACCTTAGACTCGATCTGCCAGGTTTAAGGAGGATTTGTGTCTCATCCGTACAAAAATCGAGAGAGAGATAGAGAGAGTCTGTGAGGTAGAGAGAGAGAGTGAGTACGGGAGTGAGAAAGAGGTAGAGTAACTGTGTGTGTGTGGGTGTGGTCCAAATACAACCAACACTCAAGGTAAAAACACACGCATACCTTAATTAATGCCTAGGGGCATTTTCGTCATTTCACGTCCGCCGTACGAAAACTCCGGGACGGGCTATTACAATCTACACTTCTTATAAAAATTTCATCCCCGAAATTTACACAACCAAAACCATCCACTAGTACTCATAAAACAACCTCGGGTACATCTTTCTCATCCTGTCATCTATCTCCCACGTCGCTTCTTCTAACGAATGGTTCCTCCACAAGACTTTACCCAAATGTACTGTCTTGTTCCTCAGAACCTTTTCTTTCCAATCAAGTATCGTCACCGGCTCCTCATCAGAAGTCAAATCTGAACTAATCTCTAAAGGTTGAGAAGGTATCACATGAGAAGGATCTGCCACATAGTGACGAAGCATCGATACATGAAACACATTATGTACCTTAGACAGCTCTGACGGCAACTCAAGTCTGTAAGCAACTTCACCAACTCACTCGGTGATCTGATAAGGTTCGATGAATCTATGACTTAGCTTGCCTTTCTTCCCGAATCGTACTACATCTCGCCACGGTGATAACTTCAGAAATACCCAATCACCAACCTTGTACACTCGATCAGTGGCGTGTTTATGTGCTAAACTCTTTTTACGATCTTGGGCCGCTTTCATATTAGACTTAATAACCTGAATGTTCTGAGTAGTCTCCTCCACTAACTCAGGGCCCACTAAAACTCGTTCACCAACCTCTGACCAACATAAAGGTGTACGAAAAAGCTTGCCATATAATGCCTCAAATGGCGCCATACCAATACTCGAGTGAAAGCTGTTGTTGTAGGCGAATTCCATCAAATCCAACCGCTTATGCCAAGTGTCGCCAAACTGCAACACCGAAGATCTTAGCATATCCTCAAAGGTCTGAATCGTCCTCTTAGATTGTCCGTCTGTCTGAGGATGATATGCCGTGCTGTATAGTAATCTCGAACCCAAAGCTTCCTAGAATGCTATCCAAAACTTAAAAGTAAATCTTGGATCTCGGTCTGAAATAATACTCGCAGTAACTTCATGATACTTCACAACCCTCGTGATGAACAATCAAAGAATACTTTTCCCTCACAAGAATGAAATGCGATGACTTAATAAGCCGATCAACAACCACCCAAATTCCATCATAGCCATTTTGTGTACGAGGTAGCTTGTACACAAAATCCATAGTAATATTTTCCCATTTCCACTGTGGAACGGGAAGTGGTTGTGACAACCCAAATGGCTTCTTTCTTTCGGCTTTAACCTGCTGGCACACGATACACCTCCTTACATACTCAGCAATTTTCCTTTTCATACCTGGCCAATAATAAAATGGCCTAATGGTATGATACATTTTAGTTCCTCCTGGATGAATCGCATAAGCTGAAATATGTGCCTCATCAAGAATTGCCTTATTTAATTCCTCATTATTTGGCACGTACATCCTATTTCCTTGCATAAGCATACCATCCGTCTCTCTAACTCTGAGATCTTTCTTTTTCCCTTAATTCATCAAATGAATTAACTCTTGAATCTCTTCATTATTCATCTGAGTCTCGAGTATACAATCAATCAGAATAGGCCTAACTTGGAAACTAGCAAGTAAGGCTTTTTCTTGTTCTGCCACAACTCTTTCTTGTCATTCTTCCAATTCCAATCTCACTCCAGTAGACCTCAAATCTACAAGAAAATGAACACGAGAAGCATACAAAGCATTAACCCGACCTTGAGATTTCCTACTCAAAGTATCAGCCACCACATTAGCACGTCCAGGATGATACTCAATCGTACAATCGTAGTCACTTAGCAACTCAATCCATCTTCGCTAATGATGATTCAAATCTTTCTGTGTGAACAGATACTGGAGACTCTTGTGATTTGAGAAAATCCTACACTTCTCACCATAGAGATAGTGTCTCCAAATCTTCAAAGCGAAAATAATGGATGCCAACCCTAAGTCATGTGTAGGGTAATTCATCTCGTGAGGCTTTAACTGAAGTGAAGCGTAAGCAATTACCCTACCATACTGCATCAACACGCATCCCAAGCCATTCAAAGAAGCATCGCTGTAAACCTCAAAATTTCCACTATCATCAGGAAGAGTCAAAACAAGCGCATGAGTGAGATAATACTTCAACTGCTGGAAACTCTGCTCACAATTGTCATCCCACTCAAATTCAACTTCCTTCCTGGTCAACCTCGTTATTGGTAAAGCCATAACTGAGAAATCCTTAACAAATCGCCGATAATAACCCGCTAAACCAAGGAAACTCCGTACCTCTGTGACCGTTCGCGGCTATTCCCAATTCTCCACAGTTGCTATCTTCTGAGGGTCTACCCGAATACCCTGAGCTGAAACAACATACCCCAAGAAAACAACTTAATCTAACCAGAATTGGCACTTACTGAACTTAGCATATAACTGATGTTCCCTCAGCTTCTTCAACACCAAAGTAAGATGTCAGACATGGTCTGCTTTTGACTTAGAATACACCAGAATTTCATCAATGAAGACAATGACAAATCTATCCAAATACTGCTGAAACACCTTGTTCATCAAACCCATGAAAGCTGTTGGTGCATTCCTCAATCCAAATGGCGTCACAAGAAACTCATAATGACCATAACGAGTCCTGAAAGCAGTTTTAGGAACATCGTCGCTCTTGATCTTCAACTGATAATAACCAAACCTTAGATCAATCTTAGAAAATACGCAAGCACCTCTGAGTTGATCAAAAAATCGTCAATACGAGGCAAAGGATAACGGTTTTTAATCGTCATCCGATTCAATTGCCTGTAATCAATGCAAAGCCTCAAAGTACCATATTTCTTCCTTACAAACAAAACTGGAGCTCTCCAAGGTGAAGTACTAGGTTGAATGAAACCTTTATCAACCAACTCTTGTAACTAAATCTTCAATTCTCTTAACTCCGTAGGAGCTATACAATAAGGAGTTAAAGAAATAGGATTAGTACCTGGTAGTAAATCAATAGCAAACTCCACATCTCTGTCTGGCGGCAATCCAAGTAAATCATGAGGGAAAATGTCAGAAAAATGTCTAACCACCTTGACATTCTCTACGCTAACCGAAGCATCATCATTTAGTACCATGTGAGCCAAGTACCCTTGACAACCTTTCTTTAGTAACTTTTTGGCTCTCACGGCTTAAATGATTCCATGCCTCAATCCACTAGGCTCACCAAAGAATGTAACCTCAGGTAATCTAGGACGATGAAAGGTCACTGATTTCCCGTAACAGTCAATCTTAGCATGATTGCAATGCAACCAATCTGTGCCTAAGATAACGTCAAAATCCACAATGTCTAACGGAGTGAGGTTAGCAGGCATAACCACATTCTCCACTACTACGGGACAACCTGGGTAAACATAATCTACATAACAATTTTCCCCTCTAGGCATAGCAAACTCTAACTCGTACCCAAGAGGTGAAGATTGAGGTTGTGTCAATTGAGCAAACGTATGAGAAATCACAGAATGAGTAGCACCACAGTCAATCAACACTTTAGCATAATGACCAAGAATATTTAACGTACCCATGATCAAATCTGGATTGTTCTGAGCATCTTGCAGCGAAAGGTTGTTGATACGTCCCTAGTTCTGCTGCCTTCCTTTACCTCTACTAGCATGAACTCCTCGCCTCTGAGGATTACGCCTTGTCCTGACTAACTATACTGTCTTGAAGACCCAACTCCACTGGTAGTAGCATCAACCTGCTGAGACTGTCCTCCAGAATGCCACTGAGATCCACCAGCTGAAAACTGCTATTGAGGCATATATCCTCCAAAGTACTGTTGTGGAGGCATATATCATCTTGAATACTAACCATGACTGTCATGCTGATAGGGATCCTGGGGGTATTGGTACTGTCCCGAAGAATATGGAACAGAATCCCCCTGATAGTGGTATGCACCACCACAGCCTGTATGGGTATAACCATCATGTCCTGAAAACTGTTGAGCTGGAGCTGGAAATGAGGCTGCTGAAGCCTATGCTGGCCTTGAGGACAAAACTTAGCTTGATGTCCCTCCAGACCACAAGTAAAACAACCACTGCTACCTCTTCGACATTCCCCTAAATGTCAACTACCACACCTACGGCACCAGGGTGCATTTCCTCTACCAAAGTTCCCCTGCCTCTGGGATATGGAATCTTTGAAGAATCTACCACCTCCTCTCTAACCTGTGGAACTGAAACCTCCACTGGAAGAACTAGAACTAGTCCTACTGCACTTGAAGCTTTGAGTCTGGCGAGGCCCTTGTAAGAAATGACCTTTACCCTTATCCTCATTCTGATTCCCTTTTTTCTCTTCTTCTTCATTGTCGCTGGGCAAATTCTCAGAATCCTCAATCTGAAGTAAAGCTTCATAAAACTCATGATAAGTAGTACAAGGAATCGCAGTCGCAATGGTACACCATTTCTTCTTAGTGCCCAACTTAAAACGACGTAGCATCTCAACCGGATTAGCAGCAACTTCCGGATGATAACGAGATAGATCAGTAAATTTCTTGTAGTACTCATTAGCTGACAACTTCTTCTGCCTCAAACTAGTGAACTCTTATTTCTTACGATCAATGTATGCAGGAGGAATGAATCTCTTATAAAACAACTGCTTAAATACCTCCCAATCTCTAGATTCTTCCTGGGGTAACTCATCAGCCAACTGTCCCCACCATGAAGCTGGTTCCTTGCCCAAAAACCATGAAGTTGTCTCCACCCATCTGTCCGGAGATAGACTCCCCTGACTCTGCATCAGTCTAAAAGTCTTCTCAATATGCTTCAACCATTTCTCTGAACCTTCGGAACCTTCATTCTCCACAAAAGTGGTTATCTTCAAATTATGAACCGACTCCAAAGGGGTCCACTAAGGTGGGCAAATAACTGACTGAATAGCATTCGCTATAGCTTCCCCTAACTGAGCTATATCGGGGAAACTAGGTTCAGCTGAACGACGTGGCTCTCTACGAGGCAGCATAGTTCTGACAGAAACACCAAGATAATTAGAATATTCCCAAGATATGCAGGACTGCTAAACCTCTGTTCTGATACCAATCTGACACACCCCAACCCAAAAGTAGGGCGTGCTGGCCGTCACGTAAGAATGACGTAACCATGTGCACAGTGCGGAAGCAATAAAGAATCGAATTTACGAAACAATTAAAATCGAAACACTAGCAATACTAGTGTAAAAGAAGTGTGAATTCCACTAATATAAAGCATAAAAGTCTACGTGCAGTTAAGCAGAAGTACTAAATGGAAATAACACCCGAAGGTGGTCCTACATAAGTGAATTTTGTCAGAATGTCCGATGAGTTCCTTGTATGCCACCAACGAACACTACTTAATACCTGCAGGGGCGAAAAACAAAGTTGAGTGGGTCAGAAACAAATCTTTTCAAAACCTTTCTTTTCAAAAGTTATAACCCCTCGTCGTAAAACCTGTATAATTTCCCAGAAATAAAGTATATACTCATATATATAATTCTCAAAATCCTGATGGAAAATATGTATGTATGAAAGTATGTATGCCATGCCAAAGTATCATAACTGAATGCCAAAGCATAACTCTGTGAATGTGATTGAATACTAAATAATCAACTCAGCCATCGGCTGTATATAGCTCATAATAATCATCATATCATATAGCTCATACTCATCTCAATCATATCATCATATATATACCCTGCACACACATCAATACCACCTCTAGTGGTCTGCACAACATCATTGAATATAAACTAATATGCTCTAGTGCTACGATCACGTGAAGACTGAGCGATAAATCGCGGGTCACCTACGAGTCGAACCTACCTATAGTGGCCTATTCGACAGGACTGAGCACCTAACTTGGATCCAAGGCGAGCATACGGTGCGGGAGGTGAACATCACATGAAGGACTGAGCCCCTCTCTGGGCAGGAGCACTAATATCAGTGTGCAGGGTTATGAGCTCTAATCATATCACATCACATCATTCGTTCTCAACAACTAGTAAATAAATTTACCAGCCACTTACCTGTGCGTCCTCAGCACCAACATCAATATAAGCAATCAATAACGCATAATAAATAAATAGATACTTTGCATGGCATTTCATATCACATTTCACTTAATTGATTTTCTGGGAAAAATCTCATTCATATAGGTATATACGGAAAACAATTGCCCACTCACTGATAAGTAGACGAGTCGTAACCCCCGTGCCTAGCCTGGCTACGCTCGTCCTCCGGATAGGTCTCGCCTATATGAGAAGTAACTGAAATAACGTTAATTAACGCACATAAACGAAACCTTAGAAATAACTTCTCATACATTGCTCAAATTGGGTATATGAATATACCACTGTGACCTACACAATCTCATAAACATCCCCATAATTTTAGAAAAAATTTCGACCACCCACGCGCCGCCAAGTGCCTGCCAAGGCACGGCCAGACGTGCCCCCACGCGCGGCCACGTGACTTGCACACTGACGGCGTCAGTTAACGCCGTCAGGAATATTCCTCGGAATATTCCGTTAAAATCTAACGGTAATAGTTAAAGATAACTGACAGCATCAGCATATTCCGTCAAAACTGACGGAATATTCTTCGTCTTCTCCGGCGAGTCGCCGGTCGCCTGCTACTGTTCGTCGGTTTCTGGGTAAACTTCCAAACATGGTTTCTCACTCATTTTTGCACCATTTTCTACGTACTTTATACCAAAATGAAGATCTCACAAAGATGAACACATACATACCTGACTCGACCCCCAACTCGTCGGGGATTTGCCGGAAAAAGCCTTGATAATTCTGACCAAAATGAAACTCCCCAATCTTGCTATTCTGACGTCCAAAATCTTCAAACGAACTACTCCGAGCTTCCTTAGGACCTCATAAAGCTTCCTATGAGCTCAAAATCCCCTGAAAAACAACATTTCACGTGTGCATGAACAATGCACAAATCGGAGGGTGAGGTTTCACGGGGTTTTCGAAGGTTCCAGGTTCTAAAACTTATACTAATGGCTTCCTAGTACCACAAGGAACACAAATATATGTACCTTAGACTTGATCTGCCAGGTTTAAGGAGGATTTGTGTCTCGTTCGTACAAAAACCGAGAGGGAGAGAGAGAGAGAAAGAGAGAGTCTGTGAGGTAGAGAGAGTGAGTACGGGAGTGAGAGAGAGGTAGAGTGACTGTGTGTGTGTGGGTGTGGTCCAAATACAACCAACACTCAAGGTAAATACACACACATACTTTAATTAATGCCTAGGGGCATTTTTATCATTTCACGTCCGCCGTACGAAAACTCCGGGACGGGCTGTTACAGTTGGCTTTGATGAAAATTAAATTTAAAACTAACAAACTCTTGATCTAAGGCTCTAATAATTTTCTCATGTCCTAACCTCATGCCTAGCTATTTATCTGGATATTTCAAAAGTTGTCTAAGAGAATCTATTGCCTATCAGTGAGTCCTAGTACCCTTGTCCTATACCTTAAAGTTTGATTTTTTTATTCATTCAATTATAGTGCTATTAAAGTCAAAGGTGAGTATTGATGGTGATGCTGATCTACTTATGCTATTTTGAAATCTAGTAAATGGTGGAGGCCCATGGTGCATCATTATGCTATTGAAAGTTACTCTTATGCTTTGTGGTCTTCTGTTATTCGAAGATTATGGTCCACGATATTCCATTATTGTTCAATGAATAAGTCTTGATAAGATATCAGCTAGTATATTATCACTACCTTTAATATGTTCAAAAATTGGCTTAGAACCATTCCCCATAATTGAATCAATAAAATTGACCCATCTTCAGGCTATCTATTCGTTAGTATGTTTCTTATTGTAATGAGAAATTATATTTGAAAATCTGTTCTTACTGTAATTACTTCATAATGTAAAAATAAAGAAAATGCTCCAAGTGAATTAATGATTCCTAAAATTTTTAGATTTGTTGCTGTTGGAAATTTAATAAGAAATTTTTTAAATATTAAATTTCTAAATTGAATGGAAATAAGAAAATTGTCAATTGGTGGGTCAATAATCCTATGGTACAAAACCTCAATCGGAAAGGTATTGCAACTTTCCAGGAAGTTGTATATGGATTGATGACTTCTCTTGTGAAAAGTTACAATCAAATTTTGATTAATTCAATGGACAAAGGAGCGGTGTCCATGACTTGATTATAGAGTGAGGCATCATTGCACCTGTTTACCCAAAAGGTGCATTGGTTATCTCTTCAAATTTAGACACTCTTTCCGAAGGGGCTCATTAGCATCTATAAATGAAGCAATCATCCTGCATCATACATTCATTCCATTCACTGCATCTCAACTACCAAATAGAATGATATTAGAATTTCATCCCATTCGTGAGAGAGTTTCCTGCATAATCTGGTTTAAGGTCAGCGTCCAACGCTTGCCTCGACTCAATTAAGGTTCTTCTAAACTTATTTAATTTTGTATGCAAGTTCCATTATAATTATTGTTTAACAGCAAATCAGCACTATATTTCCAACAAACTTAAGACAAATTATCTGTGTTATTTGCTATTAAAGTGTTAATATATGTTTTGAGTTTATGTGTTCTTCTATCAATCAGAATAGACTGCAGTTTTATTTGGTTTATAATTGTGAATCACTCTGTTTGATGCTTTTCCATTGATTCTATTTTAAATTTTGTTTGTTTGAATAGTTCCGTATAAATGTTAGAAACCTTCAAAGCAGTTAATGTGTTGAACCTTCTTTTCAAATAAGCAAATCCTCTTTTCCTTTGAATAGCCACATTTGTCATCCTGTGTTTCTTATTAGCGTTTGATAATTAAGTTTGACAAGTTTCATAACTAATCTGCATCTCTATAATTTGTTTTGTTAGTTATATAATCAGTAGCTTTATATGCTTTGAACTTCTATCAAGTTGTCTAGTTTCTGGCTTTATTTTATACAGTATTAATTTTTTAAGTTTGACATTGTAAATTAAGATAAAAAAATGTCGAAAGTATCTGAGAAGGCTAGTGCCCTTGCCAATACAAAATTACAAATACTTCTGTTGTTGCTGCTCGGCACGATGCAGATTTTAACGTATCTGATGTCGTGTCTGAAGTTAATTTGGTGAGCAACACTAGAGCATGGCATGGTGGGTGGATATTGGAGCCTCATGTCACTTATGTTCTGACAGGAAGATGTTCTCTACCTATGAAGAAAACGATAATGGTGAGCATTTGTTTATGGGAAATTCTTCCACCTCAAAGTTGAAGGCCAAGCGAGCGTGGTTTTGAAAATGACATCTAGGAAGGAAGTCACTCTTAATAAAGTGCTTCATGTTCCTGACATTCGGAAGAACTTGGTTTCTGAATCGCTGCTTAGCAAGAATGGGTTCAAAATAGTTTTTAAGTCTGATAAGTTTGTTCTCTCCAAGAATGGGATGTATGTGGAGAAAGGGTATCTTACTGATGGTATGTTCAAGATCAATGCAATGGCTGTTGTACCCAAAGTTAATAATAATACAGTTAGTTTTGCTCATATGATTGAGTCATCACATTTATGGCATGGTAGATTGGGACATGTTATTATGAAAAATTCCATAAATTAATTAACATGGAACCAATACCAAAATTTCACATTGATTATACTAAGAAATGTGAAATTTGTGTTGAAGCAAAACTAACAAGATCGTCATTCCATTCCATAGAAAGAAGTACAAAACCTCTAGAGCTAATTCACACTGATATATGTGACTTAATTAAAGTTTATACAAACTAGAGGTGGTAAGAATTACAAGATATTGTCAAATATATTTGCTCAGGAGTAAAGATGAGGCAACATAAATGTTTAAACATTACAAGAATGAGGTTAAGAATCAACTCAACAAAAAAATAAAGGTACTAAAAAGCGATAGAGGTGGTGAATAAGAATCACCTTTTGGTGAATTTTGTTTCCAACAACGAATTATTCATCAAACTACAACTTCTTATTCACCTCAACAAAATGGTATTGTTGAACTCAAGAACCAAACTTTTATAAAGAAATGACGAATGCTCTTTTGATTAGTTATGGGGCACCCCAAAATTTGTGGAGACAGGCATTGCTTTCTACAAATCATTCCCAACAAGTTGCCACATAAAAAGTTAGACAAGACCCCTTCCAATTATGGAAAGGTCACAAGCCTGCCTATAAATATCTAATAATGTGGGGATGTCTAGCAAAGGTGGCGGCCCCAAACCCCAAAAGGGTTAAGATAGGACCAAAGACCATTGATTGTATCTTTATTGGTTATTGTGGATGCAAATTTCCGACTCCTTCTTCTTGGACAAAATTACACCTACAAAACAATTAACACCTTTGGTTAAGGCCAAGAGCCTCACGCGCCCACCATGAGGGGGGGGGGGGGGCTTTGGTCGAAGAACCTCCGATGCCAAAGTTAGAATTTAGAGAGAAAAGTGTTTAGAGAGTTTTTTGGGAGTTTTGCAAGAGTGTGGACTTAGGTTTTTAGAGAAAATGGGGTTCAATATATAGAGTATGGCCGGTCCCTTTTGGAGAAAAGGTGGCCGGCCTTTGGGATGTTTTTGGGTGTATTATTTGGCAATTAATGGATTAATTAGGTAATTAATCCATTAATTAGCCAATTAACACATATTTAGAATGAATATTTTGGAGGTTATGGAATGACAGCTAATTGATTGGCTAAAAGAGGGAAAAAGAGGTAAAAAATATATGGAATGAAATAGGTTTTGGGAGTTACCTTGTAAAAGGGATTTGATGAGATGGTTTTTGAATTGTTACATTTTTTGGGCACTTTTGGCTTGATTAAAGAATGATTGTCCACTGCTCGCGCGTAGGAAATCTGGTGTGCCTCGAGGGTATTTTTGTCCTCTTTTATCCAAAAATTCACGTGTCGTCTTGTGATTGTTTTTGGCTCCACAAATGCCCCCACACCTGTTGGGCTGCTCGCAAGAAAGGGCAGCAGGTGTAGAGATCTTCTTGTTTTAGGAAACTTAAGACTGCTTCCTATTTTGATGTAGATTCCCTCTTTAACAGGAAATTAGATCCTTCTAGGAAAGGGAAATAAATTTCTCTCAAAGCCTATTTAAGTCCACCTTAAGTGGGTTATCAAATCAACTTTGGAGAGCAATTTATTCTACCCTACAAGAGAGAGAGAGCTTAGAGGATATTTGTTCCCTTTCCTCTAGCAATCTTCTACATCTTGCTCGTGCAAAGGACAGTCTTTCGTTGCTTTCTTCGTTTTCTCCGTGCCGCACCGATGTCGAAAACTTGATTTACAATCAAATTTATTAAAATATTTACTCTCTTGAATTTTATTTATAAGCTCATCTTTATTAGGCAATTTACAATTATTTCAAATGTATTATTATTTAATCTCTTATAATTATAAACTATTCTAGCTTTATCTCACTTCAACTCTGAATGTTTTCTAACCATGAATGTTGTTGGTCTGTGTCTGGACTTAGAAGGTCTAATTACTTTTAAGTTTAACAACTCTTTTACTTGTTCAACTCTTGCTAATCAAGTAAACTACAATGCATGTCTGTCGTCTTAATGGTCAAATCTAGATTAATGATATCTAATTTGCTAATATTTCATTCTTGTTCCAATGTAGCCTTCCCCAATAAGTTAGTTTGTTGTACTAATTGTAATAATTTGTGAGATCCCACATCACCCAAGGGAGTGGATCCTGTAAGCCTTATATGTATATTCCCACCTCCAATTAACACGAGGCCTTTTGGGAGCTCATTGGCTTCGGATTCCATCGGAACTTCGAAGTTAAGCGAGTAGTGCGCGAAAGCACTCCCATGATGGGTGACCCACTGGGAAGTTCTCGTGTGAGTTCCCAGAAACAAAACCGTGAGGGCGTGGTCAGGGCCCAAAGCGGACAATATCATGCTACGGTGGAGGTGTGCCCAGGGCCCAAAGCGAACAATATCGTGCTACAGTGGAGGCGTGCCCGGGAAGTGCTCGAGCCCGGGCCGGGATGTGACAATTTGGTATCAAAGCCTAACCCTGGCCGCATGTGTGCCGACGAGGACGTCGGGTCCCTAAGGGGGTGGATTGTGAGATCCCACATCTCCCAAGGGAGTGGATCATGTGAGCCTTATATGTATATTCCCACTTCCAATTAGCGCGAGGCATTTTGGGAGCTCACTAGCTTCGAGTTCCATCAGAACTCCGAAGTTAAGCAAGTAGCGCGCGAGAGCACTCCTATGATGGGTGACCCACTGGCAAGTTCTCGTGTAAATTCCCAGAAACAAAACCGTGAGGGCGTGGTCGGGGCCCAAAGCGGACAATATCGTGCTACGGTGGAGGCGTGCCCAGGGCCCAAAGCGGACAATATCGTGATACGGTGAAGGTGTGCCCAGAAAGTAGTCGAGCCCGGGCCGGGATGTGACATAATTCTTCTAAACATTTTGGCCTATCTAATTTTAATATTTCTGTAGGAGCTATTTGTTTTAACACTGGATATTAATGCTCAAAGAGTTCTTCATCAAATTCTTCTATTTTATTATGCTCATCATGTTTTTCTTTTTTGAATTTCTAAATAATAATTATCCTGATTAGTAGATTCCTTTGTACTTATACTTTTATATGCTTCTAAAGTATTACTTTGGTCAGTTATTGTTGCCTCTCTTAAAAAATGTTATGTTAGAATTCATAAACAAAAAACCTTGTAAACTTTTCAAAAAGTTTAAACCTAGAATAAATAGGTATGATCCTACTGGTGAAACAAATGTTAATGGTAAATTAAATTGTTATTCTTCCACTTTAATAGATTCATTATTGTTGTAATGTGCTAAAAAAACGGGCATTTCCTCAAATTGTGTTATTCTCACTGGTTTTGCTAATTTTTGTCTATATTGTCCTGATACTAATTCGTCTCTTATGACACTCTTTGTGATACATGCATCTGTCATAGTTCTTCTTGTCATAGCCTGTCCCGAAATCATTTTATCAAGGACGTGAAAAGACGGAATTGTCCCTAAAGGTTACTAAGGTGTGTGACATATAAATTTGGTTAATATTTATCTTCCTAAGTTTTTGGAACACTTAGGACTCAAGTGTTCTTTGGTTGGTTGGTGACCACGTGGACCACTTCCACACACATAAAAATCCTACTCTTCTCTCTCCCTTGCCTCACTCTCACTCAAACTCTCAGTCACTCTCTCTCCTCCATTTCGTACGGACGAACCCAAAGACCACCAAAACTTCACGGATCGACGTGGTTAAGACCACCATCGTGCTCCTGGAGACCACACGAACTCATTGGTACCCGTTTCAGGTAAGGATTCATTCATTTTCACGTCGAAATCACAAGCACCGAGATTGCCACTGTTCATCAACTTTTAAATGGTTACGTTTTAGGACAATCCAAGCTCACAATGAGCTTAAGGAGGTTCCCACGAAGCTCGGAGTGCTTCGTTTGAAGATTTTGGACGTCGGGATCACGAGGTTCGAAAGTGGCCGGTTTTGGTAGAAATTTCCCGATGTGATTTGGAAGCTTTTGAGGCTCCAAAGAGGTATAACCTTCTTCCTCTCATGATTTGTGACATTTTGGTGAAAATTTCATGGAAAATGATGCAAAAACGAGCGAGAAAAGGGCAGTTGCAGGTCTGCCCAGAATCCGGCGCCGGTGGCACTGTTCCGGCGTCTGGAGGTTGAAGATGATGCGCGTGGGGAGGCGCGTGAGCCTGTGGCCTCCCCGGCGCATGAGGGCGCGTGAGCCCTAGGAAAAATAATTTAAAAATATCATGATGTTCGTGAGGTTGTGTAGATCGCGTTGGTATATTCATATGCCAAAATTGAGCAATATATGAGAAGTTATTAGTGAAAGTTGGTTATGTGCTTAATTAACGTTATTTCGGTTACTTCTCATATAGGCGAGGCTTATGCGGAAGACGAACACAGTCAAGGAAGGCTAAGAGGTTATGACCCTTCGATATAACTGTGAGTGGGCAGTTTTGTTTTCCGTATATACCTATATAAATGAGTTTTTCCCAGAAAATCTATTTAAGTGAAATGTGATTTGAAAGTATGATTTGAAATGCCATGCATAGAATTTATATGAGATATGTGAATTGATATATGATGCATATATGTGAATTGATGCTGCGGACGCACAGGTGAGTATCAGGTGAGTTATATTTGGTTCATTGAATTGTTTGATGTGATTTATGTTGATAGCTCATAACCTGCACCCCCAGTGTTAGTGCTTATGTTATTCACCCGCATCACACGCTCACCTTGGATCCAAGTAGATGCTAGTCGTACAGACCACTAGAGGTGGTTCCGACTAGTAGGTGATCCTAGATTATGTGCACAGATGATTGATGAGAGAAGCACTAGAGCGTATTATTACACCATCTCGTACAGACTACTACAGGTAGTTCCGACTTATGTGCAGTGTAGTGCCGTACAGGTCACAGTTGGTGACTCCGGCTGGATTGGATATTGAGCTCTAGAATCAGCCGTACAGGACCACTGCAGGGTCTTCGGTTGATTTATTATTTCACCTAATGTATATTGATGCTTCCATATTATGTTTTTGGTGCATGGCATGGCATATTTTCTGAAAAGTGATAAAGAATGGTGTTTTGAGATTTTTGAAGCTATATATATTTATATATGCTATTTTCTGGGAAAGTATACGGGTTTTACAGCGAGGGGTTAGAACTTTGATAAAGGAAAGATTTGAAAAGACTTGTTTTACTAACCCACTCAACTTTGTTTTGCGCCCCTCCAGGTTGGAGATAGAGCAGAGCTTTGGTGGCCACGAGGAATCCAACGGTGTTCTGACAGAATTCACAAATGTAGGATTCACCTTCGGGAGTTATGTCTTTGTAATTGTATTTTTAAGCTTCCGAACTGTGTAAATGGTTACGTCACTCTCACGTGACGGCCAGCACGCCTTCCTTCGGGACGGGGTGTGTCAGTTGGTATCAGAGCCTAGGTTGCAGTCCTGTGTATCTTGAGAATTTCCTAGTGTCTTCTGTCAGAACTATACCGCCTCGTAGAGAGCCACGTCGTTCAATTGAGTCTAGTTTTCCGGATTTAGCTCAGTTATGGGAAGCTAGAACCAATGTGATTCAGTCTATTACCCAAAGGATTTTTCTCTTAGGACTAGTTATAAGTTGATGCTGAATCACTTTATGGAAATGAAAGACCTGAGAGAGCAAGTCGATGGCTTAATCATTTGGAAAAGACGTTTCGGATTATGCAAAGTCAAGGGAATCTTTCTTTTGCAAGGTAGGTCGAGATGACTACTTGGTTTCTGAGTATTGAATTTGCATCCTGGTGGAGACAGGAGTTTTACAAGACGTCACCAGAGGAAACAGCTGTTTGAGAGTTATTTAAAGAATTGTTTAAGGAAAGGTTTAGTCCTCCGACATAAATGGATGGTAAGAAGCGAGAGTTTACAAATTTGAGACAAGGAAAGATGACGGCAAATGAGTATTATAGAAAGTTTACGGACAAGTATCGTTACCATTTGGATGTTGTTGTTAATCCAGTCGAGGTGTTATGTCGTTTTAAGCTGGATAATAAGAGGAAGTGGTGTTCTTTGACGACCACTATCCATTGTGCTTCTTACCAGGAGTTTTATGAGATGTTGTTGAGAATTGAGGACCCTGAGATTATGCTCATTGAGAATAAAGAGGAATAAGAAAAGAATGGGAATCAAAGGAAAGACAATAAAGGTAAAGATCCGTCATCTCAAGGACCTCGAAAGACTCAGAGCTTCAAGAGAAGTGAAGCTAGTTCTAGTTCTCCCAGTGGAGGTTTTAGTGCCACTGGTCAGAGGTGAGGTGGTAGACTTACTGGTGATCTCATATTTCAGAAACAAGGTGATTCGGATAAAGGGAATGTACCTTTGTGCCGTAGGTACAATAGCAGACACTTTGGAGAGTATAGATAAGAAAGCAGTGGATGCTTTACTTGTGGATAAATGGGACATAGAGCTGCAAATTGTCCCCAAAATCAGTAAATGCCCCAGCAGTCTTCTTTGCCACCACTAGCGCTGATCCAGCAGGTACCTGGATCTAGTAATTATGGTTAGATGAGCCGTGGTGTGCAGGATTAGAGTCGTACAGGTCACAAGAGGTGACTCCGACTTATATACTAGCATTGATCGATGAGTTATGAGTATAGCCGCACAGGTCACATTAGATGACTCCGGCTGGGTGGACGAGCTATAGATTCAGTCGTACAGGTCATACTAGCTGACTCCGGCCGATATATTTCTTATTATTGATGATGTTGCCAAAAAGAGTAATGATGGAGCACGATCGAGGCGGGCATATGTATTTCTAATGAAAGGCAAGATGGTAATATTGCATCCTTGAGGATTGTTGCTTACTTATCGAGACAACAGTGAGTTATCGTTATTGCGGGCTGCAGACCGTAATATCCATAACTTATTGTTGGATTCGTTAAGCGAGTAAACAGGTAGGTCATCCTACATTGGTATGGTGTTATTCAGGGTATCTAGTGATGGTGAAAGAGGTAGTTATGCCAGTGAATATTATCCCGTTGAATTTTGTGGATTTCGATGAGATTTTAGGCATAGACTGGTTGCATTATAATCGTGCCAAGATAGATTGCTACGGGAAATCAGTTACTTTCCATCGACCTGGATGACCAGAGGTTACATTTGGGGGTATGCAAAGTGGAGTGAGGTATGCCGTTACTTCTGCTGTGAGAGCAAATAGATCGTTATCGAAAGGCTGCCAAGGATATTTAGTTCATGCGGTACTAAGAGATATTGCTCTGAGTAGTGTGGAAGAGGTCAAGGTAGTTAGACATTTTCCTGACGTTTTCCCTGAGAATTTACCTGGATTGCCGCCAGGCAAAGATGTGGAGTTCTCTATTGATTTGTTTCCAGGTACGGACCTTATATTAGAGATTGGTTCATGATGAGTTAAGGGAATTGAAAAGTCAGTTGCAAGAATTGGTTGATAAAGGTTCCATTCAACCTAGTATGTCGTCGTAGAGAGCCCAGTTTATTTATGAGGAAGAATGTGGACATTAAGGCTATACATTGACTATGGACAATTGAATCGGGTAACGATTAAAAACCGTTATCCATTGCCTCGTATTGATGATTTGTTTGATCAGCTTAAGGGTGCATGTGTATTCTCTAAGATTGATTTGAGATCTGGTTATTACCAATTGAAGATTAAGAGTGATGATGTCCCTAAGACGGTTTTCAGAACTCGTTATGGTCTTTATGAATTTTTGGTGATGCCATTCGGATTGACGATATTCTGGTATACTTAAGACTAGAGCAGAGCATGCTAGACATCTTAAAGTGGTATTACAAAGATTGAGGGATCGTCGATGTATTCTAAGTTTAGCGAATACCAATGTTGGATGAATCAAGTGGCATTTCTGGGACATGTTATATCTACTTAAAGTATTCAAGTGGATTCTTAAAAGGTAGCAGAAGTTGAGAATTTGGAACAATCGCGAACCATGACTAAGATTCGGAGTTTTCTTAGCTTAGCAGGCTATTATGGACGGTTTGTGAAAGATTTTTCAGTCATTGCCTTGCCATTGACGAGATAGATGAGAAAAGAGGTTAAGTTTGAGTGGGATGAAAATGGTGAGCAAAGTTTTCAACAGTTGAAGTATTTCCTCACTTATGCACTTGGGGCAGCACTCTCAGATGACAACGGGAATCATGAGGTCTATAAGGATGCTTCTTTGAATGGTTTGGGATGTGTATTGATACAAAGGGTAGGGTAATTGCTTATTCTTCACGGCAATTGAACTTCATGAGGTGAATTACCCTAATTATGATTTGGAATTAACAGCTATCATTTTGGCTTTGAAGATATGGAGAAATTATCTTTATGAAGAAAAGTGTAAGATTTGTATGGATCATAAGAGTCCCCAATATTTGTTTACTCAGAGAGATCTTAATCTTAGGCAACAAAGGTGGATTGAGTTGCTTAGTGATTATGATTGCACAACCAGGGTGATCGTGCAAATGTTTGGGCTGATGTACTTAATATGAATACTCTCGTGAGAATAAATGCTTTGTATGCTTGTTATGTTCCTCTTCTTGTGGATTTGAGATCTACTGGAGTAAAGTTGGAAATAGAAGAACGAAAAGAAGCCTTGCTTGCTAGTATCCAAGTTAAGCTTATTTTAATTAATCGTATACTCGATGCCTAGAGGATTGATGAAGAAACCAGGAATTAATTGAGGCAAAGAATATCGAGAAAAAGAAAGACCTTAGAGTTAGAGAACCAGATGGCATGCTTATGCAAGAGAACAAGATGTATGTACCTAATGTTATGGAATTAAAGAAAGTAATTTTTGGACGAAGTACACTGTTCAGCTTCTACAATGCATCCCGGAAGTACTAAGATATGTCATACCATTCGATCATGTACTATTGGCCGGGTATGAAAAGAGAAATTTTGAGTATGTAAGTAAATGTATCATATGTCAGCAAGTTAAAACAGAAAGAAAGAAGCCTTTTGGATTGATGCAGTTACTTCCCGTTTCACAGTGGAAATGGAAAAATATTACTATGGATTATGTGTACAAACTTCCTCGTACACGAGACGGTTATGATGGAATTTAAGGTGGTAGATGATCGGCTTACTAAGTCAGAGTATTTTACTCCAATGAAAAGCAGCAACCTTTCCAGACAAGTGCAACGGTTAATTATTTGTTTTATGGAAAAGAGATTTGGACTTACGGATCTGTTGAGCTTTTTGGGTATGTTGGTCACTTCAAAGTTTTGGATAGCATTTCAGGAGGTTTTGGATACAAGGTTACTTTATAGTACGGTTTATCATCCTCAAACAGATAGGCAATCTGAGAGGACGATTCAGATGTTGGAGGATATGCTAAGATCTTCAATATTGCAGTTTGGTGACGCTTAGCATAAGTGGTTGGATTTGATGGAATGTAACTATAACAACAGCTTTCATTCGGGTATTGGTATGTCGCCATTTGAGGCAATTATTGGAAAAGCTTGCCGTACACCTTTATGTTGGTCAGAAGTTGTCGAAAGAATTTTGCGGGCCTTGACATTATGGATGAGTCTACTCAGAATGTTCAAGTGATTAAGTTTAACCTGAAAGCAGCCCAGGAATGGCAAAAGAGCTTAGCAGACATGCCACTAATCGAGTGTATTATGTAGGTGATTGGATGTGTTTGAAAATTATCAACTTGGAAAAGTGTGATTCGGTTTGGAAAGAAGGGCAAGTTAAGTCCTAGAGACATCGGACCTTATGTGATCATCGAGCGAGTCGATGAAGTTGCTTACAAGCTTGAGTTGCCTCCAGAGTTATCCAAGGTGCATAATGTGTTTCATGTCTCGATGCTTCGACATTATGTTTCAGATCCTCACATGTGATTCCTCCTCAACCTTTGGAGATTAATCCAGATTTGACGTACGATGAGGAACCAGTGACTATCTCGGATTGGAATGACAAGGTTCTAAGGAATAAGACAGTGAGCTTGGTCAAAGTATTGTGGAGGAACCACTCAGTGGACGAAGCTACTTGGGAGACTGAAGATCGAATTAGAGAGATGTATCCGAGGTTGTTTTATGAGTATTAGTGGATGGCTTGGTTGTATGAATTTCGAAGATGAAATTCTATAAGGAGGGTAGATTGTCACAGCCCGTCCCGAAATCATTTTATCAAGGACGTGAAAAGACGAAATTGTCCCTAAAGGTTACAAAGGTGTGTGACATATACATTTGGTTAATATTTATCTTCCTAAGTTTTTGGAACACTTAGGACTCAAGTGTTCTTTGGTTGGTTGGTGACCACGTGGACCACTCCCACACACACAAAAATCCTAATCTTCTCTCTCCCGTGCCTCACTCACTCAAACTCTCAGTCACTCTCTCTCCTCCATTTCGTACGGACGAACCCAAAGACCACCAAAACTTCACGGATCGACGTGGTTGAGACCACCATCGTGCTTTTGGAGACCACACGAACTCATTGGTACCCATTTCAGGTAAGGATTCATTCATTTTCACGTCGAAATCACAAGCACCGAGATTGTCACTGTTCATCAACTTTTAAATGGTTACGTTTTAGGACAATCCAAGCTCACAATGAGCTTAAGAAGGTTCCCACGAAGCTCGGAGTGCTTCGTTTGAAGATTTTGGACGTCGGGATCACGAGGTTCGAAAGTGGTCGATTTTGGTAGAAATTTCCTGACGTGATTTGGAAGGTTTTGAGGCTCCAAAGAGGTATAACCTTCTTCCTCTCATGATTTGTGACATTTTGGTGAAAATTTCATGGAAAATGATGCAAAAACGAGCGAGAAAATGGCAGTTGCAGGTCTGCCCAGAATCTGGCGCCGGTGGCATTGTTCCGGCGTCTGGAGGTTGAAGATGATGCGCGTGGGGGGGGCGCGTTAGGCCGTGGCCTCCCTGGCGCGTGAGGGCGCGTGAGCCCTAGGAAAAATAATTTAAAATATCACGATGTTCGTGAGGTTGTGTAGATCGCGTTGGTATATTCATATGCCAAAATTGAGCAATATATGATAAGTTATTAGCGAAAGTTGGTTATGTGCTTAATTAACGTTATTTCGGTTACTTCTCATATAGACGAGGCTTATGCGGAAGACGAACACAGTCAAAGAAGGCTAAGGGGTTATGACCCTTCGATATAACTGTGAGTGGGCAGTTTTGTTTTCCGTATATACCTATATAAATGAGTTTTTCCCAGAAAATCTATTTAAGTGAAATGTGATTTGAAAGTATGATTTGAAATGCCATGCATAGAATTTATATGAGATATGTGAATTGATATATGATGCATATATGTGAATTGATGTTGTGGACGCACAGGTGAGTATCAGGTGAGTTATATTTGGTTCATTGAATTGTTTGATGTGATTTATGTTGATAGCTCATAACATGCACCCCGGTGTTAGTGCTTATGTTATTCACCCGCATCACGCGCTCACCTTGGATCCAAGTAGATGCTAGTCGTACAGACCACTAAAGGTGGTTCTGACATGCTAGTTGTACAGACCACTAGAGGTGGTTCCGACTAGTAGGTGACCCTAGATTATGTGCACAGATGATTGATGAGAGAAGCACTAGAGCGTATTATTACACCATCCTAGTCGTACAGACTACTACACGTAGCTCCGACTTATGTGCAGTGTAGTGCCGTACAGGTCACAGTTGGTGACTCCGGCTGGATTGGATATTGAGCTCTAGAATCAGCCGTACAAGACCACTGCAGGGTCTCCGGTTGATTTATTATTTCACCTGATGTATATTGATGCTTCCATATTATGTTTTTGGCGCATGGCATGGCATATTTTCTGAAAAGTGATAAAGAATGGTGTTTTGAGATTTTTGAAGCTATATATATTTATATATGCTATTTTCTGGGAAAGTATACGGGTTTTACAGCGAGGGGTTAGAACTTTGATAAAGGAAAGATTTGAAAAGACTTGTTTTACTGACCCACTCAACTTTGTTTTGCGCCCCTCCAGGTTCGAGATAGAGCAGAGCTTTGGTGGCCACGAGGAATCCAACGGTGTTCTGACATAATTCACAAATGTAGGATTCACCTTCGGATGTTATATCTTAGTAATTGTATTTTTAAGCTTCCGAACTGGGTAAATGGTTACGTCACTCTCACGTGACGGCCAGCACGCCCTCCTTCGGGACGGAGTGTGTCACTTCTTCTATAAATGCACACATATGTTCTTCTAAATCACTATCTTAATTAGTTGAATACTCCGAGTCTAAATCTATCATTTTAATATTTTCTATGCTATAAATACTCTCATTATCACTTAAATCATTTAAACTATATATTGATTGTATATCTTCATCTTCTTCTATTTTAAATAACTCCATTAAATGTACTTTATTTCTATACTGCTTCCTAATTTTGGACATAGGTGTAATATGTCCAACTTCTCCACATAAATAACACTTCCAACTATTATCTTTGGGTACTTTATATTTTCTAATCCAAGGTCTACCACTTCTTTTCCTAAAATGTTTGAGAATATATTTACACTTTCTATATGTTCTTGATGGTTTATGCTAAAATTCTTATTTTGCTTGTAAGGTTTTATGACCAATATTTCTTTTTATATATTTTATTATGCTTATTCTTTTTATGATGACCATATTGTTGTAATAAATCTATATTTTTACAGCTCATGTAAAATTATTTCTTAATTTTTTTTTCTTTGCTTTTATTGGCTACACTCTTGTCTAAGTATATCATATACATGTTGAATTTTAGGTCCTTTTGCAATATCATTTTTCATAGGATGCTTTTGTCATTCATTCCAAATGTTTTGATCTATTGGTCATTTTATTTTTGTCATCTAAGTATCTAATAAATTAATATCACTAATTTTACCTATTCTTCCTAAATATTTAAAGAAATCTAAAGTACACTCAGCTATGTATTGTACACAAATTTGCAATTGTTCTAAATTCCTAATAACTCTTATTTGTTCTTGTTCACTTTTGTCATCTAATATATTAAAATTTAAAAATTATTGTTTAATTAAAGTAACAAAATCATCTATGTAAAAATGTGTTTTAGCTACTTAATGCTGTTCTAAATTTTGAACTTTCCATAATTGAAAATAATAAAAAGCTAAACTTTCTAAAGCATGTTCAAAATTCAACATGTTTTGTGAACTACTAAAATCTAACATTAATGATGCATGCATACAACATTTTTCCCGTATTTATGTTGTTTTCTCCTAATCTTGTGGATCTACATTATTTAAATTTAATATATTTCTTGTTATATTAATTTGTTCAATTCCTCTTAAGTATGGTATACTATTTCTTCAAGACGGTCTCATCATCTTTTCATCCATGTAATCTACTCCACCTTGTTCAGTATATTGTTCTCTTGTCTCTAAAAAATTGTTGGTCTATTCTGACAATGTGTGACAACCCATCCCAAATTTTACGTTTTTATTAATTTTAAAAGCGTGAATTTACGAAAATGCCCAAGAGGCGAGGACTTTGACTTCCGTTGACCATCGGTTAGAGAGACGTATGACTTATTCTTTTAGTATATCCTCATAGTACTCGTTGGTACGAACGCATAGGCGAAAGCCGTTTGCGAGTCTGGATTATAACAGTATAGTTACGGACGTTCGAAATTGGTTATTCAAGGTTTAGTTTTAATTAAATTAAATTCCTACCTTGTGGGGTGAAGACCAATCAGATTTTAGGCACAATAAAGGGGACCAATCAGCTACAAGGTGAGGGGACCAATCAGAAATAAGGGGAGAAAGCTCCCAGCTTTCCCGTGCACCACCCACCGCGACATCCCATTTTTCAAGGCCGATTCCGACCAACTCCGATGGAGTTTTTCGACGCCACCACCACCATCTTGAAGCTCTCATTCCCCTCTACAAAATCCACCGAAGAACCACCTTGATTAACCTCTGTATGTGGCGGTTTGAGGCCACGAAAGTTGACGGTTCTCACGATGCTTCGGCCACCCTTTTTTATTTTCCGGAAAATTGGCAAAGCGATGGCCGATGCCACCACTTGGGCTTTGTAGCCCATCACCCCAAGAGAAAAACTCAACCAACCTTGACCCCGTTGGACCACTATAGACAACGAATCGACACCGGGAAGCTTTAGGCACCTGCCGGCTTTGTGGGAAAAATTGACCACCTTCCGTCCACTTTTGGATTTCATGGCAGGTATGAAAGTTGTTCCTCTCTTTGATATCTTCATTCCTGTAAAATTTAGTAATTTTTAGAAATAGTTGAATTTTCTGGCGAGTCGGACGGCCAACCGCCACCTGCGGCGGCGTGTGGGCCGAGGTGTCCCCTGACCTTCTTAGACTAAATTTGAATACCTTGGTTCTATTTGTGAAGTCCGATTGATGAAAATCCGTCGTTTGAACTTAGTTCCATTAAGGTCCGCCACTTGATTATTATAGCAACCGACGATCCGACCGTTGGATCGTCACTAAACTTTAATACATTATAGTATGTAATATTTGAGGACCATAGAAACTTACGGATCGGGAATCAGATTTACGGATCTTCCCGAATTGGATTTGTAAGTTCATAAAATAAAATGTTGACCGCCATTTGGTTTTGGCAATTGGCGGAGATCCAACCGTTGGATGGTAATGAAACATTGGGACATTGTTCTAGGAACATAATGTGGATATTTGGAAGTAATGGATTGGAAATCCGTGAAGCAAATCTTCCGGACTGAATTACGTAGGGATGTGTTTTATGTAAATTATGTATTCTATCGGTACGAACTCTGAGACGTGATTTGATAATTGTTCTAGGCAACGTTGGTTCGTGATGTCTTGATATTCGCGCTGGGTAGTCGTAGCGCGGACCTCAAGTGAGTGGGTCTTTTCCTTTCTATCGTGTGTGTGTGTGTATATATATATATATATGTGTGTGTGTGTGTGTGTGTGTTTGTGATTGATAATTTCACAAACGTTTATAAATTGAATATTTCATATAATTACTGTGAACTACGAATGGCTTGATCCCTGTTTAGGGTACGTAGGCAGTCTAATGAGATGTTAGATGCAGTCATACAATAAATGAGATTAAATAATCAAGACCAAAGCCTTGTTTGGGGAATTGAGTAAGGTGAAGGAATTTGGTGAAATGTGGGATTTAACCTTATGATGTGGTGGTTAAATGTTGGTTATAAATTAATATGTGAGGAATTGAGAAGTTGAAGTAAAGAATCTTAAGTAATGATAGTTAATTAAACTAGTGTTTAATTGGACTTATCATCGATAATTATTCCCGAAAATAAATAGTTCGGGAGTGAGGCGTTACAGATTATGCGTTTTCTGTCATTTCTATATAAATTCATATTGGAAATACTATGACATGGTTGAATTTCAGATTGCATCATGACATATCTATATGTATATGTATGTTACATGTACATAGTTATTGTGAACACTTTGAAGTGCGAAGGTGAACGCATGACACAATGGTAAGTTCAGGTGAGTTTATGGTATTAGTTGAAATGATTGAGTTATGGCATGACTACATTTATGTTTTAGGCAACTCCGACACTGTCATACGGGTTGCCCATGAGTCGTACATGTATATTAGATGCAATTAGAGCTCATAAACCTGCACCCCGGTGTTAGTGCTCCCACCCGTGGCCAAGGCACAGTCCTTCACGTGATGTTCACCTCTCGTACCTTACGCTCACCTTGGATCCAAGGTAGGTGCACAAGCCTATCGTACAGACCATTATAGGTGGTTCCGACTCGTAGGTGACCCGCGATTATTCGCACAGTCTTCACGTGATCATAGCACTTGAGTGTACTTATTTACACCCAGTCCTGTCGTACAAACCACTAGAGGTGGTTCCGACTCATGTGCAGGGATATTTGATAAGCTATGGGTTTAGTCGTACAGGCCACAAGAGGTGGATCCGGCTAGCATTGATTGATGGGATATAGATAAGTCGTACAGGTCATTATAGGTGACTCCTGACTTCCCAACTTATGTGCTAGCATTGATTGATGAGATATGGATAAGTCGTACAGGTCACTATAGGCGACTCTCGACTTATGTGCTAGCATTGATTGATGAGATATGGATCGTACAGGTCACTATAGGCGACTCCCGACTTATGTGCTAGCATTGATTGATGAGAGATGGATAAGTCGTACAGGTCACTATAGGTGACTCCCGACTTATGTGCTAGCATTGATTGATGAGATATAGATAAGTCGTACAGGTCACTATAGGTGACTCCGACTTATGTGCTAGCATTGATTGATGAGATATGGATAAGTCGTACAGGTCACTATAGGTGACTCCGACTTGCGTGCTAGTATGGCTTTTTAAGCACATGATTATTTATATTGCTAATGAGATGCTGGGTAGTGGTATACTTCTGGATCTACTGTTAGTATACATTTGATTTCATACTTTTATGTAGTATGATTTTCTGGAAACTATACAGGTTTTACGGCAAGGGGTTACTACCTTTGATAATTGATATGATTTTGAAAATCTTTGTTTTGCCCACTCTCACTTTCTATTTTTGCACCCCTCCAGGTTCTAGTAGCAAAGTTTCTGTATCGACGAGGATTCGTGGCACTTACCCGTAAAGGTGGCTTCTTTAACGGTATAATCATTATCTTACCTTACAGTACTTTACTTATGCTCTGTATCACGTGTGAATGGGTTCATGGCCGCTCACCAGCGCACTCTGATAGTTAGGCACTCTTAGGTTCAAATTTATTCATATTTTTCCACATTATCACACTTTATGGCTTCGTCATCTTCCAGGTGTCGGCTAGCACAGCTCGATTCGGAGTCCTAGTGGACATTTCCGGGTTGGAGTGTGTCACAATGTATCCTGGATTATTATGTACTCCTAATGTTCCACTTTCTTATGCTGGATTACATTCAATTTTTAATTCTAATATATTATTTTTACTCTTTTGTTCTTAAAATATGTCTACTCCTATATCTAAAATTAATTTTTTTCATTTCTTCATTTGAGATCTTGTGTAGTCCTACATCATATGTCTTAGATTTTTCTAAATATTGTTACTCATCTAAATTATCAATATCTTCTATGAGCTTGTCCACAATATGATCAAAATTCTGCTAAATTAAATTAAATATCTAAATTATCAAATGTCATATGTACTCTCACAAATGCTTTCATTTTCTCTTTCATCATCTTCTAAATTATGTAATTGATTATCATTACTAAATCTAATTGTTGCTTCTCCTGTACTAGTTTCATATATTTGTATATGATCTCGCTGCCTATTTTTTACTACTTGAAAATTAGGTAATGTCCATTAGGTTCCTTCTAAAAATCTATTGTCTACGGGTGTTGCTTCTATCATATTAACATGTTTACTTCCAAATGTTTAAACACTAAATTTTGAAACTCTAAATTAAACTTATGGTTATATTTTATGTATATTAAGCTAATACACAATTTTTTATATTCTCCCTTCATGTTATTACTAGTAAAGTGAACCCGCGCAATGCTGCGGAGTTTGAAACATTGTTGAAGATGTCAAAAATATCAAAAATGTGTCAAAATAGTAGTGTCATATATTACAGCCATATGTTCAAGTGTTCCTTAGAATCATGTGTAAGGAATAGAAATTAGCAAAATTGGGAATGATAGGGTGCCATAGCTAGTGAGTGCTATTTACATTTATATGTTCCGTCACAAAAATTGGGGATATTGGTACACCATCCTCGGGGGTTGTTTTTCAAATGCTAGGGTTAAATTTACAACTGTACAAAGTTCAAAAAAAGAAGTTTTGTTCCACTGAAGACACCAAAATTCGTAACCGCATTAGCATTGCCTCTTTCGTTTTGTGCGTCACCAATGAACTGAAAATCAAAAGATAAAAGAAATTAAAACCAGAATTTGATTAACACGAATTAAATCACTTTAAATTGCATATGAATCACCATAGGTTCAGGTGCTTGCATCTTAAAAATAAAGCAGATCTCTCATATTGATTGAAGAACAATACCAAAATTCAACAGAGTAATTCAAATAAAAACGGCTTAAATAGCCGAATGAAAATACTGATCAGTTAACTGTCTTAATCAAACTGAGATTTAAAGAGATTTAAATTTTTAAAAATATATGCACCACGTAGACAAAAAGACGTCAATATACGCTGCGGATCAGTACTTGTCTGATCAATCACACTGATAGCTTCAATAGTTCACTGAATTTTTTATTTATTTTTTTACTGGTTACTAATCCAGGTTTCTAAGATCCTTGTCAAGAATCACTTAGTTCAGAACCCCATTACTCAAATAAGAATAGAAACTAATGTGCTTATCGATTCCAAACAATTGTAATCATATTGAAGTATAGGTGTTGGTAGCATAAGCAAATACAGAACTTAAGTATAAAATCTCAATGTCTGTTAAGCTCAATACCATTCAAAATACATAGCTATTTTCAGCTACCATTTGTTAAGCATATATATAGCTAATAATTAACATCTGTTTACTCCCAAACTAAACCTTTCATAGAGGAAAAAATCCAAAAATAAGGTTGTCCCTTGATTCTTTTTTTTTCATTCAGTTCTCACAAACCAATCAGATATTTAAAATCTAAGCACGGAAGCTTTACGGAGATAAATTTTAAAATGTCAATGACTAACTAGGCTTTGAATAAATATAAGGGTGTATAATACACCTCAAAATATCAAGCAACCAACTTTTTCCTCTACGACCCAAAATTCTGACAATTCTTAAAAAAAAAAAACAACTAAATCCATTAGCAACTCAGAGCCTTTCAAACATTACCCTTTTTTTGGGTGCAATCCATGAAAAATTCTCAACATTTTAGGATATGCTGGGTGTGCAAAGACGTGAAACTGTCTTTAAGGGATGCTCGCACGGGCACTATAGGCCTGGAGAGTGTTTTATGTTTCAAACATTGGGTCATTTTTGGATGTCAAAAGAATTTCAATCAAAACTTAAATGACCTTACAGAAAAAATTCTATTCATTTACCTAGCACACATAGTTCTATACAGTTACTTAATCAACTACATATATGCTTTTATTTGCATGCCTTGAACTCAGGGAGTGTTTCAGGTTCTGATGTCTAAACTAAGAATAAAAAGAGTTTTTAATTACTTACTTTTATGTGCTCTCACAGTTTACAATCTTCACATTATACTTGTGGGTAGCAGATATGTTATCTATTTATATTTCTATAATGAGGCACCATTGGTTCAACAAATTAGCAGCCAACTACACTTAGTGCAGGAGATATTTAAACTATGTTCTCCGGACAGCTGAAATTAATTAAAGAAATTTCCTTCTTACCCATAGGATCTTTTATGGTGTCATAATAATCAGGAACATCAACTGCGTCGACTGGTTCCTTAAAAGGCCAGGCATCAGCATGGTCATGCATATTCTGTGAAAAAGAAAATTTATTTGGTAAGGATGCATTTGATACTGACAGAAGGACATATATATACATATATATATATATATATATTTCAATTAATTAGATACTCCCATACGTCTTCTATTTATACTGGCGGAAATAGTCAATACACCTCAAATGGCAGCATTCCATGTATTGTATTTCACATATTGCATACAAAATCATATTGCTTCCTGCCCCTGGAAAGGCACTTTAGGAGACTTAGATGGTAATCTATTGCAAGTGCAGAACCTAAGCATATAATATTTTCTCTATAGTGCTTCATGCTTTGTGGAGTCTTCATATATTTAATTTGAAGATAAGAAAACATCTGAATCATTTATCAGATTAAAAGGCATGCAAGTGAAAAATGCATAGCAACATATGATAGGATCAAAACAAACTATCGTAAAAAGATAAAAGCAAGCTAACTATTCTCCATGATGAAAAACTAAAGACGACTTGAAAAGAAGAGAAGAAACTAACCTTTCGAAGTGCTCGCATGAATGCAGTCGAATGCTTCCTGGCACTGTCTATGGAAGCACTCAAAGTTCCAAGGCATGAACGTCCCCATTGATCCTGGACCCACCCAGCCTCCCCTATTACCAAAATGTTCCATAAGATTCTGATTGCCAATTCAACTTCATCAATATAACTTAAGAGATTGACATGAAACTACAGCTTTACATGGTTCAATTTTTATGGGGTTGGGTTATGGGATGAAACTTAAAATGGGTTACAGAATCTTAGAAGTTGTCGCCGGCCATTTGAACCATCAGAGAGCATCCAGTTCAAGCGACAGGGAACTGAAGGGCAGCGGCGAGTCAGTTTTAGAAAGAGTTGTATCCAGATTCTCGCAAACAATGGCACGAAGCTTAGTTGTCTGCATAGCGTAAATAGGAACAGCAGAGGTAACTGACTGGATTAAGGTAAGCCTTCCAGCCATGGAATAAACTTTGCTTTTCCAAGAAGCCAATCTATTGTTCCCCTTTTGAATAATATCCATGTAAGTGGCTTTGGTTACTCTAGAATGGATCAGATGCATGCCAAGATATTTACCAAAATTTGCATAGCGTAAATAGCATTCTTGAATTGATGAAGAATTTCTTGAGCAATTAAAATATTATAAAAAATATGTCTTCCGGGAACCAAACTAACCTGGGTAGGGCTAATAATAAGGTTTACAATACTATTTGCTTGCGTATTTTCTTCACTATGCAAAATATAATTATGCTTCCTTGATGGAAAAAAACAAACTAAACTACAATTATTGTACCATCTTTCAACTCGTACGGCATGGTTTTCAACATGCATCAACTTGTACACAAGATCAAGATTGAAAGCAATAATACCTATACCCCTCCCTTTCTTTACCCACACCCTTTGTGTGATATAGTTACGAAAATAAACAGTGTGATACATTGCACTCGTTCTACTTCTATCTCTAGCAAAGGTTATCTCTCTTTCACTTTTGCCTATTTATAACACATTATCAGCACGACTTTCTAACCCTAACCAATTTTCATTTCCTTCGTTGAAAAATGTTTCCCATAAGGATATTACTGTTCATCTTCCTTCTCTGCCTCACCTGCTTTGTGTTTTTTCGCCAAGAGCTGCTAGCACCATGCCTTCTCCTAGTCCTCAATTTAATAATTACTTTTTTTTTTTATTTCTTATTTGGTGTAGCTCTTGATTACTAATCATGTGCTACAATTTTAGATGATGCTGTATAATTGCCCATCTTGAACTGCATATTTAATTTCATGCAATTTTTTATGGTGTTGTATAATCACCCATCCTAAATTGCATATTTAATTTGTTGCTACTTGAATGGTGCGGTATAATCGCCCAATCTACACTATTATTTTAATGAGAGTGGTGGGGTACAATCGCTTTCCTCATTAATTTTCTTTCTTTCTGGTAGTATTCACTAGTAGAAAAATATGTTTGCACGACGGAATCTTGCGCAACGCACGAAATTTCGTAGCGCAAAGTATGTTTGCGCGACCCAAAACACAAAACGTCGCACAAACGGCCTTTGCACGACGGTACTTTGCGCGACGCCAGCATTCGTCGCGCAAAACAGCTTTACACGACGTCAGCCTTCGTCGCGCAAAGAACCGTCGTGCAAAGGTCTTTTGCGCGACGCACACAACGTCGCGCAAGATATTGGCTCCAAACAGAGAATGGTGTACAGCCATTTTGCCAACTTTGCACGACATAAGTGAACCTATGTTGCGCAAAACGGCTTTCCGCGACACATGTTCACGTACGTCGCGCAAAGTCTTAATCAGTTTAGGAGGCAGAAACTGCAAACCCAGTTGCAACAGCTACCTCCCTCCCCCATCTCTCTTCAAAACCTTCTCCAATCAATCCCCTCAATGTCAAAGTGAGTCAAATTTCACCTTGTTTTTAGATTGATCCCATTTATAATGTAATGATTGTGTTAATTCGTGGCAATATATACACACACACACACACACGCATACTTTTCTAGTTATTCAACTGCTCTGATAATGTAATGATGCTTCTGAGTGTGTTAATGGTATGATTGTGTTCATTTATTTGAATAATTTACATTTGGAGCTTAAATTTTTTTTATTAATTATTTTTTCATTTGAATTTTCCACCTTGCCCAGCTGAAAAAGAAGAAAAAACGGTTTTTTTTAGCTTAGATTGGTTAGATGAACTGTAGAATGTTACCCGTTTTGGATTTTAATGATTCAATTCCCTTCAACTGGTACTTTTGAAAAATTATAAGAACCAAGCATTGACCGACCCTCCATCATAAAAATCTTTCAAACATACCCAAATTAAACAATTACAAGAACCAAACATTGACTCTACACATAAAAATCTCGTTGCTTTTGAGACAAATTAAACCCAAGTTAAATATCCAAACACAAAACAATTTATTAAGTAGACTTTACTAAGTACACTTTAATTTATTTATTTTGTAGTGATAAACAAAAGGGCTAAAAAAAAAAAATATGACTTTGCGCGACGTAGGTTCTTCTACGTCGCGCAAAACAACTTTGCACGACGCAGTTGTACCTACGTCGCGCAAATTTTTTGTATTTTTTTTTTATTGCCCCTTTGTTTATGAGTACAAAGACTTGCTTCTTGGACAACATTGGAAGGTTTCTTTGCCAATGGTAGGTTTCTTTGATCTAACTCACTTCAGAAAACACATATATCACCAAATGAAAAGTACCATTAACATCAATGTTAACAAACACAAGCAAATAAAAAATATGAAGCCATTTTCTAACCTTGTTTGACTACCTATTCAATTCCCTTCAACTGGTACTTTTGAAAAATTATAAGAACCAAGCATTGACCCTCCACCATAAAAATCTTTCAAACATACCCAAATTAAACCATTACAAGAACCAAACATTGACCCTGCACATAAAAATCTCGTTGCTTTTGAAACAATTTAAACCCAAGTCACATATCCAAACACAAACAATTTATTAAGTAGACTTTACTAAGTACATTTTAATTTATTTATTTTCTACTCATAAACAAAAGAGCAAAAAAAAAAAAAAAGTACTTTGCACGAAGTCCCTTTTTTTTTTTTTTTTTCCTTTTCTTTTGGGGTTCTTGCATTGCCTTTTTCTTTTGTGGTATCCACTTGTGTAAATATTTTAAATTGAAGATTGAATGAGTTCGTTGTATTCATATAGGGTCAAGGAGTGTAGCTGTAAAAAATCATCAACATCGGAGTCAAAATAACCGTTAAATCAGGATTTTTCCTTCATAACCGTCGAAAAGTTTTGTCCCGTTACTTGATCTCTGCATGGTTTTTTTTTTGAGATTTTTGGCGTATGCGATCTCGAAGCATATACAAACAAGTTTGACGGTTGGATCGTTGAAACTAGTTTCGTACAATACGTTTCCCATCAAAACTGTATATTCAATAATACTTGGAGTTTATTTATACTTTCATTAAGTATAACATAAGATTTTGTGGTATCCACTTGTGTAAATATTTTAAATTGACGATCGAATGAGTTTGTTGTATTCATATAGGGTCAAGGAGTGTAGCTGTAAAAAATCATCAACATCAGAGTCAAAATAACTGTTAAATCGGGATTTTTCCTTCATAACTGTCGAAAAGTTTTGTCGCGTTACTTGATCTCTGCATGGTTTTTTTTTGAGATTTTTAGCGTATGAGATCTCGAAGCATATACAAACAAGTTTAACGGTTTGATAGTTGAAACTAGTTTCTTACAATGTGTTTCCTATCAAGCTCAATGGTATATATATTTACTAAGTAGAACTTAATTTATTTATTTTGTACTTATAACACTTAAGAAATTGAATAATATATATATGTAAAAAAAAATATTACCGATTTTTGTTAGAAAAATATATTATTGTGAGGTTTATGTAAAAAAAAAAATTTGAATTTCAAAGGAAGAAAGTCACATTTTCAGTAATTTTCATAATAATTTTTTTTTTTATAAAAACACCTTGCATGACGTCAAAATGTATACCTACGTCGCGCCAGTTGTGATAATTTTGACGGTGCAATAGTAAAAAATAGGCGGTTTTTTTGGTTTTTTCAAATTTCCAAATTTATTTAATTTCTTTCCTCTCTTTAATCTCAAACACTCTCTCTCGACCCCAACTCTTTATTTCCTCTCTTTAGCCCCAGTTTGGGGTTGAGGTGATTTTAAAAAAAAGCTGCTATGAAAAAAAGCTGTGACAGTTTTTGGTGTTTGGTAAACATTCAGCTTTAGCTTTTTTTCACAGTTTTGGGTGAAAAAAAAGCCAAAAACAAGAAGCTGCAAAACCCAGCTTTGAAAAACCGGCTTTTTTTCACATCTGTTTTACATAAAAGTTCACCAAACACTATAATACTACTTTTTTTTTTTCAAAAGCACTTTTACAAAAAAGTTTACCAAACACTCTGCTGCTTTATTTCACAGCTGCTTATTCTCACAGCACAGCAGAAGCAGTTTTTTTTCAAAGCACAGCAATACCAAACCAGCCCTTAGTCTCGGACTCTCGACCTTCCCAAGTTTGGACCCTCACTCAGGCACTGTCTCTCGTTAATCTCAGACCCTCACCTTACCCTCACTCAGTCACTCTCTCTCTCGACCTCACCCTCGTAGAACCCCAAAAAAACCGAGTCAAAGGACTCGCCCACAATAAAATCGAAACCCACACCCAAAAAATTTTCCACTCTCTGAAATCGCAGCTTAGTGGAAGAAGAAGAAGACGACGACAACGAGCACAGAAGGGGAGCTTCCAATTTCTTCACTGATTGATAAGGTTAGGGTTTTCCACTTTGTTAATTTCACAAATTTTCAACTTTTTAGTTTTAATTTTTGTGGATAAAATAAACTGTTATTTGTATTAATTTTAATTTTCCGTGGATTTTGAATGGTAATTAATTGAGTTGGTGATCTGAATGGTAGATACGAAAATGATTAATGGGTTTTTGCATTTCTTTGTCCTGGTTGTGTTTGTGGGGTCTTAATCTCGATGAGGTTCGGGTTAATTAGTAGACTTGGTGGTTAATCTGTTTTAGTCAATCTTTCGAGTTGATTATTGGTGCTTTAATGGAGTGATAGTTGGGAGTTTTTGGATAAATTAACTGGTTGCATGGAAATCCTGAGATGAATCGAAGTTGTATTGGGTTAGTCGAAATGGCGGTATTGAAAACTGTTTAATAGAACATTTTGCAATTGCTCTTGGTCAGCAATTATTTTCGGTGTTTTTTTGTTGGTATACATGTGTTCTATAGTGTGTTTCGTTGATTATATAAAAACTGTGGGTTTTGGGCAGTCGGGGAGTTTGAGGTTCTGCGGGTTTTTGGTGCTGTGCGTCGTATAGGGGAAAAAAGTATCACCATTTCATCTGTTGTCTTAAGAGCCAATGTTTTTGTTGGTGAATAAGTAGTAAAATGAGTCCCGGCGGTATCAAAATAGAAAGTGGGAAGAGGTTGGATTGTCAAATTTATTACATTTGACATGTAAAAACCTTATGTACATACCAATTATATTGTTTTGAAGGTTAGCAACTTTAATAGGTCTTAACTCTTAAGTGTCTAATTCATTTATTTTCATTACAGTTGCATTAGGTATTGACAAGTTCATAAAGTTATTCATCATAGGTTGAGAACTGATTACATGATATAATATTCCTTAACATGTCGAGAAAGCATATCTATTGTATCATCTGTACTGGATATATCACCTTCGTTGTATTGAAAAACTGAAGTGAATTTTATTGTGGCTTTTATGTGGTGCGTACAGTAACTATCTATAATTTTATAGGTTCTGATTTTGGAAGCTATGCAACTGTTTTTCATGTAGTCTCTTTCCTTGCTGTGTTGCTTCTGTTTTGCTATTAGAAAATTCAAAATACTTGTAGTACTTCTAGTAGTATAGTTAGTTAATACTTGTCTGTGGTTGATGTACATCCATTATTCTGAAATCTTGTTACTTTTTTCTGATGAATTTGAAATCTGTGCAGGCCTTTACCAAAGGGTCAACGTGGGGAGGTATATGAGGTGAGTGGAGATCGAGTTGCTGTTATTTTGGATTCATTACACTTTTTAATCTTTGGTTAATGTTTGTTCAGTTTTCTTTGCTTTTTTCACACATGGTTTATTTATTCAGTTTTCTTTGCTTTTTCCTTCTAGTTTCAAATGTAAGAAAGGATTAGTTTGTAATGTTATATTTTTATGGTTCAAAAGTGTATAGATGTCGAAGTTGATCACTCGTCGTAAGAGTGTGACCAATGCGCCTCCCGCATTATCAGCATCTACTGCTCCAACCGTGAGTGCTCCATTGATTGGGGAGCCTACACCCCTTGCTGAGGCCATTCCTACGGCGTCCCAGGTGCCCGTCTCATCGACGTCATCAGTGTCGGTTGAGCAACTGAGGGAGCAGCTGAGGGCCCAGGGCGAGCAGATGAAGGAGTTGCTGAGGGCCCAGGGCGAGCAGCTGAGAGACCTTGTACAAGCCATACAGATGTCCGGCCTCCAAATCGCACTACCAGTACCTCATCTTGCTCCACCTTCGACCTCAGGGCCACCTTGCCTTGCCGATACCCAGTAGCTTGATGTATTAAACTTAGTTCACTTGTACTATTTTCTTTTTTGTTTGAACATCTTGTATGTACATTTCTATATATTTTATAATTAAATATTTTTGATTGTTTAATTAATTATTCTTTCGAATTTAATTACAACATTTATCAAAAATTAAAAATAATAATAATAATTTTGACCAAAACTACTCCCCCACTTTGCGTGACATGCGGCCTGCGTCGCGCAAACCCCCTTTGCGCGACCCACGGACTGCGTCGCGCGACGCCGAAACTTTTGCATCGCGCAAACCCTACGGTGATAGACTTGGCGCGACGGTTAGCACGCGACGAAAGTTGCGTCGCGCAAACCCTTAGGCGACAGATTTTGACTTTGCGCGACAAAAGTACCTACGTCACGCAAAGTGTTTTTTTTACTAGTGATTACTCAATACTGATGGCAATGCCTGTGTAGTGAGTATTACTAACTACCTAATAATTTTTTTAATTAATGTCTAAATTATGTAAATCTCAAGCCTTAAGTTTCGAGTGCTTATCATTCTAACCTCAAGATCAAAATGAAAAATTTGTAAGAACCAGAAGTTCTAACATTACATTCCTCCATAATTCACATTATTGCAAGTTCTTACACATCTCATTTTTCTTTTAGAAAAAATAAAATGGCGAACTTGGCAAAGCTTGACTTTGTTGCCCTTGATACCACTCGAAAAAACTACCTTACCTGGATTATGGATGCCAAGATCCATCTGGAGGCAAGAAATCTTGAAAAAACCATCAAGGAGGGAAATATTGCATCCTCTCAAGATCTGGCAAAAGCCATGATCTTTATTCGTCACCACCTTTATGAAGGATTGAAGAGTGAGTACATAACGGTTGAAGACCCATTGGCTCTTTGGAATGCAATGAAGAATAGATATAATCACCAGAAAACGGTGATTCTCCCAATAGCTCGTTATGAGTGGACACATATGAGAATCTAGGATTTTAAGACGATTGAGTATAACTCTGCAATGTTCAAAATTAGCTCACAAATGAAACTTTGTGGGGAGACTGCCACTGAGGAAGATATGCTATAAAAGACTTTCAGTACTTGTCATGCCTCCAATGTGCTCATGCAGTAGCAGTTTGGAGAGCCAGCTTTACTGAATACAACCAGTTAATATCTGTGCTCCTGGTGGCTGAACAGAATAATAAGCTCATGATAAAAAAATCATCAATCCTGACCAACTGGATCGGCACCATTCCTAGAAGTGAATGCTGCTTCCCTTGAAGCAAACACCACCTCCTCTCGTGGTAATAATTACAGACGAGGAAGTGGCCACAAGCGAGGGCAATGGAATGGGAAGAGCAAGAACCATGGTGTTCAATTTTACAACCAGGGTTCGAAGCATAATTCAAACTCGAGCTTCAAAAATGTAAACTACCACAAGGGTAAAGCTCATATGAATAATACTCCTAGAAATCCTGAAGGAGTCTGCCATAGGTGTGGTGGCAATAGGCGCTTGGCGCGTACCTGCCATAACCCAAAACATCTTGTGGATCTGTATCAAGCCTCCCTCAGGCTAAACCAATGGATATATCTAATCCACTGTTCAATTTATCAGATCAATTGAACACAATCCATCTGGATGTTTCATACTTTGTTGCGGAAAGAAGGAATGAAGTATATCGGTCCGATTAAATCATTTTTATGTTTAATGTACTCTTGTTTAATTATCTAAACTTATCATTTAAAGCTTGTATTTCAATTCAATAAAAAGTGGCGTTACAATTTCCTTTTATTATGAATAAATTGTTTTTAATTTTAATTCTCTTGCTCAGAAAGCATGGATAAAAATTATGGTTCTCAAAACAAGAACAAGGCAGAGATATTTGTCTTGTAGATAGCACAACCACGCATACAATACTTCAAGATTGAAAATATTTCTCAAGCTTGATGCTTACAAAAGTAAAGGTAACAACAATATAAGGTCAATCAGATGTAATTGAAGGCTCAAGAAAAGCCCAAGTCATGTTACCAAAAATGGAACAATATTGTCCATACAAAATGCGTTGTACGCTACTCGATCTACAAGAAATTTGTTGAGTTTTAACGGTATACGTTTGAATGGATACCACATTGAAACGAAAAGTGCAAATAATGTGGAATATCTATGCATTACCTCAAATGATATCCAGAAGCGTACATTGGAGAAGTTGAGTGGTTTATCGAGTGGATTGTATTATACATACATAAAGACAATTGAAGCACATACTGTCATGAACCAAAAGTTCATTGATCTAAAAATTTACATGCTTTGGCATGACCGTATGCGGTAATCCAGGATCAATCATGATGAGTAGGATCATTACCAACTTTAATAGGCATCCATTATTGAGCAGACATATTGTTATATCAAATGATAACCCTTACAAGGCTTATTCTCAAGGGAAGTTAGTAATTAGACCATCACAATCAAAGATTGATGCTGAATCCCCATCATTTTTTGCAAAGAATTCAAGGGGACATTTGTTGACCTATTCAACCACCTTGTAGACTATTTCGATATTTCATGGTTTTGGTTGATGTATCTACCCGATGGTCACATGTTTACCTCTTGTTTACTCAAAATGTAGCTTCTGCAAGACTTCTTGCTCAAATAATTAAATTACGAGCACAGTTCCCAGATCATCCTATTAAGTCGATTTGACTTGATAACATTGGTGAATTTACATCTCAAACTTTTAATGATGATTGCATGACACTAGGCATTGATGTTGAACACTGTGTTCCTCATGTCCATACTCAAAATGGTTTAGCACAAGTATTTATCAAGCGGCTTCAATTAATAGCTCGCACTCTGCTTATGAAAACAAAATTGTCAGTTTCTACATGGGGGCATGCCATTCTACATGCTGCATCATTAGTTCGATTGAGGCCTATTGCCAACTATCAATACTTCTCAGTATAACACGTGTTTGGGTATCAACCAAACACTTCACATTTTATGAGTTTTTTTGTTATGTTGTTTATGTGCCTATTGCACCGCCACAACGTAGACCTCAGCGCAGATTGGGAATTTATGTGGGTTTTGATTCATCATCTATCATCAAATAATTGGAACCCTTGACGGGTGATATTTTTACCGCTTGTTTTGCATTTTGCTAATTGTCACTTTGATGATTAACATGGGACGTACCCACCTTGTCTCATTTTGATCCATGAAGCACTCAATGTGAAAAGGAAGTGAAAAGAATCATCCTTCTTCAAAGTATTGCTAAACAAATGCTAGATACATTTAATGATGCAATGAAAGTGACAAAATCACATATACCAGTTGCAAATGCGCCTGCAGAATCAAAGTTCTTGTTAAACAAAACAAAGTGGTAGAAATGATTCATCTGGTGCACTCCTAAAGCGTGGTAGGCCATCAGGTTCAAAAGATTTACCTCCTTGAAAGACGAAGATAAATGCACACCTGAATCCAAATGAAATCATTCATGAAAAAGGAAATGAATGACGAGTCCACAATTCATGATTCTGTACTTCCAAAAAAAGAAAATGTCATTGATGAGACACATGTCCCTGAAAAGACAGGAGTACATGAAAGCAAAGAAATCTCCATAAATTAAGCATGTAATAATGAATTGTGGGATCCAAATGAAATAATCATTGATGACATGTTCGCATTTGCAGTAACCACTGAAATCATATTAAACGATGATATTGAGCCCCTCTCTGTTGATGAATGCAAACAGAGACAAGATTGGCCTAAGTGGAAATATGCAATCCAAGCAGAATTAAATTCCTTGGAAAGGCGAAGTGTTTTTGGACCAGTAGTCCAAACCTCGCCTGGCGTGAACCCCGTAGGTTACAAATAGGTATTCACAAGAAAGCGCAATGAGAAAAACAAGATTGCAAGATATAAAGCACGACTCGTTGCACAAGGTTTTTCATAAAGACCTGGAATTAATTATGAAGAGACATACTCTACTGTAATGAATGCAATCATATTCTGTTACTTAATAAGTTTGGTGGTTTCAGAAAAAACTTGATATGCAACTTATGGATGTCATCACCGCATATCTATATAGATAATTAGGTACTGATATCTATATGAAAGTCGCATAAAGACTTAAGTTGCCTGAAACGACTAACAACCATGATGTATGCTCTCAATCAAATTAAGACGGGCATTATATGGGCTGAAACAATCTGGACGAATGTGGTATAATCGTCCCATTGAGTATTTGATCAAGAAAAGATATACCATAATGTCATTTGCCCTTGTGTGTTTATTAAGAAATCAAACTTTAGATTTGCTATAGTAGCAGTATATGTCGATGACATGAACTTAGTTGGAACTCCTGAAGACCTCAACAACACTGCTAAATATTTGAAAAGCAAATTTGAAATGAAAGACCTTGGGAAAACAAAATATTGTCTGGACCTGCAGATCGAGCATTATGCTAATGGAATTTTGTTTCATCAATCAGCTTACATTGAAAAAGTCCTAAAGTGAATTGGCATGGACAAGGCTTATCCAATCAGCACACTAATGGTCGTTCGGGCTCTTGACATTATGAAAGATCTATTTCGCCTAGAAGAGGATGATGAGATGGCCCTTGGTCCAGAAGTACCATATCTTAGTGCAATAGGTGCTTTATTGTATTTAGTACAATGTACTAGACCATATATAGTTTTTTTCAGTCAATTTGTTAGCAAGGTATAGCTCTGCTCCAACAATTCGACATTAGAAGATAGTCAAAGATGTTTTACGATACCTTCGTGGGACAACATATATGGGCCTCCTCTACTCCGACAAACCCACAAATGACCAGAATCTTGTTAGATATGCAAATGCTGGTTTTCTCTCCAATCTGCATAAAGTCTGCTCACAAATTGGATATTTTGTTCACGTATGAAAATACAACAATTTCATGGCATTCAACAAAGCAAACATTAGTTGCTACATCTTCCAATCACTCAAAAATACTTGCTCTACATGAAGCAAGGCGTGATTGTTGTTGGTTAAGACATCCATGATCCATCACATCTGGAATTCATGTGATCTGCCTTCAAGGATAGACACTCAAACTATCATTCATGAAGATAATGTAGTGTGTGTTGCCCAAATAAAGGAAGGATTCGTCAAGGGTGATAAGACCAAACACATATCTTCAAAGTTTTCAGTGCACATAAGCTTCAGAAGGCTAAGATTATTGAAGTCAGACAAATTCGTTCCAATAAAAATCTGGTAGACTTATTCACCAAATCTCTACCAAAGTGTACATTTCAAAAGCTAGAAGTGTACATTTCAAAAGCTAGTGCATCGTATTAGATTACGTCGGCTTATCAATTAATCAAATTGAAGAATACGGAATCAGGGGGAGCATCCAGGATACATGCATGTTGTATTCTTTTTCCTTCGACTAGGATTTTTCCCACTGGGTTTTTCTTAGCAAGGTTTTAACGAGGCAACTGATGTTGATATGTGGGAATCCAAGGGTGAGTGTTGTGGGAATTGAATGCCCACATGGTTTAGTCAAAAGTGAAAAAGTAAGAATGGCTAAAAATAGTGGTATTGTCATATTTTGTTATTGTTGGATGACATGGTTTTCAACATGCATTAATTTCCCTTGTAGACTTTTGCACGTAAATGGCTCTATATAAGGAGCATGCAATGTATGATCAAACAACACACAAGATCAAGAGTGAAAGCAATAATACCTATACCCTTCCCCTCTCTTTACCTACACCTTTTGTGATACAGTTACGAAAATAAACAATGTGATACATTGCACTCATTCCACTTCTATCTCTAGCAAAGGTTATCTCTCTCTCATTTGCCTATTTACACCGTTCTAAAAATCCCTGCCTAGCGCCGCCTAGGCCCTGCCTAGGTGCTAGGCAGCTGGCCCCCACCCCAATTAATGCTAAGGGTGCCTAGACCTACTAAGGCACCGCCTAGGCACCTGCCTAAACACTCGTCTAGGTCACAACTCACTTAAACAGAAAATAGATAACTTTCATTTTTCATTTTGTTTTTTTTTGTAATAAATTGTAAGAGACTTGTTGCATACTTAAATGAACACACATTATATCCTTATTTCACATGTTTTCATTATGTTCCAATACTTTTTAATATATACGCATTCTATTTTGTAGTTTATGACGAAATTATATATATTTCAAGTATAAGCAGACATTTATTTACACAAAATATGATTGATTTACTTAAATATGCCTAGTCCGCCTAGGCGACCGCCTAGGCCCCGCCTAGCCGCCTAGGCGCTAGGCCCCAGCCTGCCGGCCGACTAGCTCCTAGCGACTTTTAGAACCTTGCCTATTTATAACAGTGAAAGATTTTTGGTTAGTTTTACATATAACTGGCTTTTGTTTTCATTTTTTTTATATATATTTCCCCATTTATCTTATAAAATAACTAACATCTTGCCACACACTTACACGTGCAATAATTGGCCTTTGTATGTTAAGGTTTTTTTTTTTTTTACAATTTAAAAAGAACTTAGAAAATTAAGTTTTTTTATTTATATATTTTTTTGTCAAAAAATTTATATAAAAATAAAATAGAAGTCAACAAAACCACCCACTAATGTGGGGTTTTGTTTTTGTTATTTTATTTCTAAAGTTTTTTTTATTTAAAACTTAAAATATCTTAATTACTATTTTAATTTTATATTATTTTAATTGTAAACATTGGAGTTTTTAAGGGTAATTCATGATATTTTGAATGTTTCACCATTTTGGAGTGCTCCCTTTATATACGTGATGGACGTGTCTCCTCCAGATGCATCAACGGGAAGTGTAATTGCAAAGTGGCAAATTTAGTCTTCAAATTATCACATGATGTATTTAAAGAGTCATGTTTGTCGACTGTGTTGGAGATGCTCTTGTATGCAATTTTTTTCCTTGGTCATTTGATGGCATATTTTAAAAGAAAATCAAAGTGCCAACTAGTATTATAACCCTGTGATTTTCCTTTTCACTTGTAAATAGAGATCTCAAGTTTACCTCACTTGGATGACAAAGACGCGTTATATTTATATTGAGTTTGACATTTAGTTAACAATTGACCCATTGTTTGGGATACCTCAATCCTCCTTCCTCTTTAGAGTAGAAATATATGATCCTTACAAACTCTCCTCCACTTGTGTAAATAACATGGGTGTACCATCCCATCTTCCGAGCACACTGAAATATCTCGCCCCCTCCAAATGCTCGTCCTTTTTAATATCAAACAAAACCCCAAAATAGGGATCTGCCTTACCCGTGGGTCGTGAAAATATAACTTCTCTATCAATCAAATCGAGGAATTCAGGGCACTTGGGAGAGCTCATGGAGATACGAACTGAAGCAAATGAGCAGGGAACTGGCATATTCACGCCTCTCCGTGCTTTATCAACACTGGTAACAGTCAATAATTTAAAGCATAGTAACCGTTTCCTAGACAGAATAATTCGACCAAAACGAACCAGATCACTTACAAACCCAAAATACAGGGGGAAGATGAAATTTCCGAAACACACCACCAGTACCAGGTGCTTCAGATCCGAGACAGTAATGATTAATGAGAATATGAACAAAGAAAAAGGTCTTTACTTGAGAAACAAATGACTAACTAATCTATAGTTCAGTATTAGTCGTTAACAATTTAACCCAATAAGAAGGAAAGGAAACAAATGCAAAGCCATCTGGAATCTATGGTGTCTACAACTCCGATTTACAGCCAGCCATTATGATTTCCAAGACACATCAACATTTCCCACTCGGAACTCAAAAATATGCATCATCGTTACCTCTCAATCTTTCAAACGTGGAGCAAAATAAAACGACTTACATCCCCAGCACATCTTACCATCTCAGCAGCACGCATCACCTCACCCATCAACGAAAAAGAGCGGTGGATTCTAATTGACTATCAGTGCCCACGTCCTGCTAGATCATTTTACTACAACTTCAAACTGCAGTCAAAGTCAAGATGCAACAAACTTTCAGTGATTGACCTCGAGAGACTGTACGGGAGTTGCCTTTGCCTGGAAATAATATGCAGGATATACAGAGTTCAAGTTTTTGACCATCCTGCCAACAAAAATATCTACAAGCTCCTGTAGTCTATCACTGTCACTTCATCTTCTGGTGCATCTAGATCTTGATAACTGCATAAATTAAAAATCTGATCAATAATTCGTGTCTACAGCCTTATAATTAACAAAAATATTGATATTGTTGGCAATCAAAGACCAAAAAGTTGAATATCGTGTGTTATCTCCATTTTTGACAGTAGAATAACTGGCAAACAAGTCAACTTTTCATTTTCGGTTACACTGGCAAACAAGTTCCACCAACACCAAAGGGCGTAAATAAGAGACTAATTTACTGACAAAGAAGCGAAGGACCAACACTCGACAATCACATGACTGTCTTTTATGCTGCTTTATTTATATATATGCTATGATGTACAATGCTAAAACAGGTTTGACCATACCAACAATAATAGCACCAACAACCATATATAAACCAATCACACCAAAACATGGAAAAAGAGAAACCAAACCAAAAAAGTCAAAAGGCTAAAAAGAAAACCCAGACTACAGCTAAACAGATATACCCCGTCACCAAATTGAGGGATAATACACATGTTTGGCATTCATACATCCCATGTATGTTGTAATCAATTATTTACAATTATTTCTGGTAAAGCTAGTAGAAGATTTTCCCTACAAAGAACACAAAGGGAGAGTGGAAGCCAAGGAGAAGAGCAACACACTTGCGAACTTATTTCCCTCAACGTTTGAAAGTTAAGGAACATAATTAAATCTAATTACTAGCATCGCTAATAGTTTCAACCAGAAAACCAATATATACTGAGCTTGGCTCCAACACCAATCACCAGATCCAGTAAGGAAGCCTACAGTTCAATTATTTTCAAACATAAGTTACCTTCTTAAACGTCGAGGATCCTGTCGAAAAGCTGGAGATAAAGCAAGAATTGGGGATGGCCCACTCATTTGGGGTCCAGACCACACATTTCTACCACTACCTTCAAAAGGTGAAGGACCACCTTGATCTCGCAACATTTGCATTGCAACTTCAGGGGGAGCAGGAACAAAAGGTCCTAACGGACTGCAATAAAAACAATACGTTATTTGATCTCAAAGAAGGAATGAAAAGAAAATGAGGGAGAGACCAAAGCCATTTCAAATATAATAAAAAACAAAATGGCAAATAATTGTGAACATACCCAGCACCAGGCACAGGCATCAATACAGGTGGTGGCTGTATATCCGATGGGAAAGGAGGACCAACACGCATTCCTTGCCCACCAAAATTATCAAATATCGGTTCATCAGGATTCCCTCCATCTGGACCGTCATTATTGGGCTGGAATTCACTTGATTGCATGTTCTCAGACCTATCAAATCTCTCACCACCATTGACTCGATTGTCTCGTTCTCTACGGTTACCACGTTCGTCTTTCAATCTATTCTCTACAGGCCTGCGCCTCTGTGGTTTGTCCCTCTATAAATGACAAAATCAGCGCGATGCGAGTGAATCAAATACAATGCTAACAATAACATGAAAAATGATTTGTAGAGGAATAACATATTTAACCAACAAGGTGAAATATTAATAGAAGTAAGTTTCCTGCAATAGACTACTGCAAAGTTTGTGAAATAAAGGAAAACGAACTATTAAAACTAGTACACCCAGTTCCGAAAAATCCTAATGCTAGCTTATCATATGAATAACCCAATCATGACATGATGTTTCGAAAGAGATACCAAGAAAAAATGGACAAGATACAAATTTACGCATTTATAACAAGTATCCTACAAAAATAGCATAACAACTCTAAGCAAGACAAAACAGATATTGATACACCCAAAACTATGCACTTTTAAATGGGGGGAAAAACCAAAGTTAAAGCAGGTATTGTCCCTACATGCATACAGAAATGCATCTCAACTATAAGAAAGCAAACTTAAAAAGTCTGCTTAGGTATTGTCCTATAAATATAATTTCCATTAGATGCATTTAGAGATCACATGATTCATTTCATTGTGATATTGGGATTATTAGTAGGTTATCCTTGTCTCAATTTTATCTGCCTCCTGTATGGAAAGACTAATAAAACTTAGAAAATATACAATTTGAAACAGACCACATAGTCATGTAATAAACTATAACAATGCCAACTGGTCAAGTTTCTAATATCCCATGTCTTTATTAAACCTTGAATTACTTAGAGAGAGAGAGAGAGAGAGAGAGAGAGAGAGAGAGAGAGAGAGAGAGAGAGAGGATGGAGGCAAAAACCTGGTATTATGTTACCAATTTGTTTCCTGGGTGCATATATTGCAATTGCATACATAGGAAAGGTATAATGTACACAGCCATAGTAGAAACATTAATATGTTGATTTCAAAGATTCTTACCAGTACAGGTTGCTGCATAATCGGAGTTCCACCAGGTGCATCCACATCACTGTGCATGAAAATATATTGTTAAAAACCACATAAAGAGAGAAACTTGATGACTATTTGAATCCAAAGAATAACATGATATCAACTTGCATAGTTCTTTTATACCATATTAGGTTGCCCATTGTGTGGCTTAACCAAACTCCCCCTCCCCTTAGTGTAAAATATCGATGTACTCTAAAAAACAAAAAAAAATCTTGCATTGTTCTTTTATTTTAAATAGAAAATACATACTTCATATTTTATTTTATTTTTGAAAAGAAACGAGAGAATTTTATTAAGAAAATACATACTTCATATAATTCTGGAAATACAACTCCTCGCGCAGTTTGGAAGTCACCTCCATCACAAGTTCAGGGTGTTTCAATTTAAGATGTTTGTGCACAAACTCAGCAGCATGAAAGAGCTTTGTGCAACCCTTGGCTCCACAACCATACTTCCAGCCATACTTTTCATCCCTGATCTTCCGAACATATGGATCCAAGGATTCGGAAGCAGTAGTATCTATCTTTTCCTTAGCAGTCATTATTTCCAAGGGATCTTGACTCTGCAACCGTTCTTGCCAACGCAAGTCTAATTTCTCTTCCCACTCATTTCCATTACTAGTCAGATTGGAACTCTTGCCCTCTGCTCTCACATGCCGCAGACCCTTAGCTTCGTTTGATTCACTCATTCCATAATAATCTAAAGCATGGATGCGCCAGAGATAAGTAATAAGAGTATCTAGTAGCTCAATGCCCTCCAAGCCCTTTACAGATGTCAAACCCCGTATTATAATAACAGGGCCAGTGGAGCCACTGTGCAATCTATTTTTGTCATTATCAGGTCCATATAAAATGTTTTCCACAATTCCTTTTTCAGAGTCAAGTTTGCGAACAAGGGCCTGCGCTTGTTCAATGTCTACTTGTATACGTCTAGGCTCAGAACTGACTGGGTGAGCCTTAGGAGCAGATGAAAGAAGAACATTTTCTTTATTTGGTTCCCTGCCAGGCCGTTTCCGCTTGCCACCCACATCAGTTTCATCTTCAGAATTTGGTTCACTATTGTGTCCTGGTTTATTTGAAGCTGCGGAATTGACACCTGGGCCTCTGCACCCAAAACCAAAATACTATCAGCCTGCTTTAATAGACATAAGACATAATCAAACATACATACAAGGTGTAGACAGTTCTTACAAGTCCAAGGTCCCACTCTGTAGATCAAGCAGAAAATCTTTTGCTACTTTTCGTGCAAGTTCGTTCCTCCTAGAAAGAAATGCCACGAGAATAGTTTAGTAGAGTTATGATTAAAAAAAATGACAATATCAGTTTCGTAAGATTACATCACCCCAGCAGAATGAAACACTTGAATTTCCACCAACAAAATTCTGCTTAAGTGCATAAAGTTTTTTTTAATTGAAAACGTAAGCAGTGCACACCTTTCGATAACAGTGAGAAGATTTGTGGGATGATATTTGTCTTTCAGCCTACAAATACAAGCTAGTTCTGTTAGAGGGACACATGTTAGGTGAAGGAAATAAACAAAGTAAAACACTATTACCAGTCCTCATCCTTATGAGCATTAAAATAAGCTCGCTTCTGGGTGGACACATATTCTGTCTTGTATTCTTGATATCTGCATAATAATAAGTTGCAATCACCACCGTATTCTTCAAAATCATAAGTTAAGCACAAAAAAAAAGTAATGTGCATTACAATCACTCCATTCTGTACCTGCGCTCAGCTTCAGATGGAAGAATGTCATCTTCAAGCTCCTGAATAAATTGTTTGTATGACATCAACCCTTCTCTGAAAAGTTAATCAGTATGTCACATTACTCCGTGAAAAGAAAATATCCCCAACCCAAAGATACCAATTAAATTAAGTGAATCAATAAACAGTCAAGCTTGTCAAGAGGTTTATTTAAGTTGAACGACAAGAAGGAGCATAGTAGATTTAAAAACAAATCAAATTAAACCAAAAATCATTCTCCAATACTCATTTTATTTCACTAGAAAGACCATAGAAAAGAGAGATAACACCTATTTGTAACCACTTATGAAGTGAAAATTATGACATTTTCATAGCCTTGCATCAGTTGATCCTTGAATTTAAACAAGAAATTTCAATAATATAGATCATGCAAGTATTAAGCTACAGTCACCAGGCAGTATACTGTACAGACTAATCTAAGCAATTCAACAAGCATAACCTTATTCGTAGGCTTCAACAATCATCCAGTTAAAAAATTAGAATGCTAGTAATCTAGCCTACACGACCTTAATTAAAGATTTGCAAAAAAAAAAAAAAAAAAACTACTACAAAAGAAAAGGAGAAAAGCCACATAAAGTATTGTCATGTATTATGATGCTGAATAACAAAGTTCCCTAAATACCACACTTTGAAGTTCGGTTAACATTTCAATTTTGATAAAGTCAAGAATCCCAAACTAATAGTGTGCTCAAATGAAGCCCATCTGAGAACCAAATAATAGATAAACAATAGAAATCATTTTAACTTTTCATTCTAAGTAAGCAAAAAATAACTATCATAAACATACCCAAAAAAACAGAAATACAAAATACAAAAAGAGATAAGCAACTATACATAATGAGTAAAAATAGAACTAACGTACAGGAACAACTAACCTTTGAGTAGTCCCAGTGCTGGAAGCATCACCAAAACCACCCCTTCCTGAATCCCAGTCTGAGAACAAGGAAGAAGAAAAAAAATTTATAATTAAAAATATTAAAATTTCTAAGACCAAAATTTGTAAACATTAAGTGGTTCCCAACAACATAAACCATGGCCAGGCTTCCTTATATCAGACTCTTGTACCATTGAATTAGCTTAAACTGCATACTTCCTTAACATTATGTCAGATCAGATGGTCAAAGATTTTAAGAAAGCTTTTAGATCATATAGCAATGGAAGTTTGATCAGCTTCACACTGAACCTCCCGTGTAGAGCTCACCACATAAGAAAACTACATCACTTTAATAATTAGGAAAAGTATCTTATCATCCATAATCTTCCAATCACTTGTCACTTGATCATATAGCAATGGCTACCTCTAAATCACATTAACACATAAAAATTTCTTCATATTATTATTAAGACTAAAAGAAACCCACACCAACCCATAAAAAGTCGCTGAAAAAGTTTTAGGCACTTACCACCAGGACCATAGCCGCCAGATGGGCGTCCAACATACCGACCATGAGGTCTTTCGTCACCATAACCAGGTCTACCCCCCATCTCACGGTCGTATCCACCTGGATAATCATATCCCAACCTGTGCATCAAAACAAATGAACAATGTTCAAGAAAATTCAACAACAATGACAGTACTATATAAAGTGCCAAATATTTCAAACTCTATACTGTAGGAAAACCAACCATAAACTGAACTAAGAAATAGGCCAAAAGATCCAACAGATTTGCAACCGCAAGACCACATAAGCATTAAAGGTACCAGGAATGGCATACAGCATGACAGTAGTTTAAAACACAAGGTGCATCTACAGCAAGAGACACATTCGAGTTCCCTTCCTCCTCTAAGATCAAGGCATTTTTCCCCTTATTAGTTAAAAGGAATTAATTAATTGCATCCACGTTGCCAGTGTATTAAGGCTGGTTATGATAAACAGAAATCAGGCTTATCCCCAATTTTTGATAAGAAACTACAGGAAACTCATTTTGCATAATCACTCTAATTCCTTTTTTTATAAAGTTTCCACAAAAATTGATGCCACTAGAATGCTCATCACAGCTACCTTCCAACCACCCGAAGACAATAAATCAAGAGATGAATTACTTGTGGCCATATGAATAAGATAAATCTCTGCAATTACAAGCCAGGCAAACATTTCAAACCAGAAGGCCGGATATCCACCAAATAAAAAATTTAGATCTGAATTTTACAAAGAACCCACAAGGATCATGTAGTCAACCGCTTTATTTTTCAGCAAAGAATATCAAGAGGCCATGTACTCAACCCAAGGTTCATTGCCAAAAACTATGTTCCTGTAACATTCTTGTATGATGTAGTCATCAAATGCAATTATGGGTCTTACAAATAGAAATAATTGGGGACAAAATTTGGTTTACGTCCTCAAATCTCCATGTTCAAATTCGCGACGAGGTCAAAATGCAATGCTTCAATTTCTCCACCCACTAACTTATTCCCTCGTATTCTCTCAGAAAACAAACAGAAAATAGAAGCACAAACTCGTCTGCAACCAGTAGTAAAACTCAAGGAAAACCAACAAAACTCACTCACCTCCTATCCCCAGGTCCAAACCCTCCTCTGGGACTCCCTCTCCTGCCATCATACCCTCCATCTTCCCTCCTAGACCGCTTGAACGGAGGTGGAGGAGACCTCCGTGGCGGAGAGTGCCTGCGGTCCCTAAAAGGGGGTGGAGGACTGTGGCTGCCCCGGCGCTTATAGTCCCTCTCTCTATCTCTATCCCTCTCTCGAATAGCAGGAGGCGGAGGGGAGCGATTTCGATCGTAGTAATCGGGGCGGCGACTGGGAGGGCGGTCGAGATCCCTATCGTCTCTGCCTCTGTCCCTTTCGTCCCTGTCGCGCCTTCGCGAGGGTGCGGCAGGCGGAGGCGGAGCTGGTGCTTCTTGCGGCGGGGATTGGGGATCTTCGGAGGACTTCTCTTTGCGATCAGAACGACGGTCCAAGGAGTCGACGGGCATGTTCATGATCGCGGCCATGGATTTTGGGGATTTGTAGAGCCAGAGAGTGAAGAAACAAACCCTAGAATAAAATGAAACGCCGGAAACGACTGATGACTCATGAGAGGGAGATGGGACTCAATTCCACTATTTCTTTTTCTTTTTCTTTTTCTTTTTCTGTTTTTTTACCCTGCCGAATGGGTCAAGGGTGTGAAAAGATGATTTCAATACTGACACTGTCACGTCGTTAACAGCATCTCTACCCGTTTGGTACAAGGCAATAGCAATTACTCTTGTTATTTACTCTAAGCAATAATTATTTTTATGCAAGTCCTTCAGTTTGGAAACAGAAATAGTAAAGACGATTATTATTCATAAATATATTGTTTTATGCTTTATGCTTTGTAAATGTGTACTTAGTAAGTTTGTTTTTTTATATAAAATATTCTATTTGTAAGTTTGTTAAATGTGTTTAATTTTACACGTGTTTAGATTTTTTTACCTTCAAATTTATCCAATCCGTTGGTTTATCATACTTTGTTTAATTCAGATGCACTAGATCGTGACATATGGCAACAATCTGTAATTTTCAACTTTTTTTTAACGTTGGAAATCCAACGGCTCAGATAAAAGGGTCGTTGGAAATCCAACGATCTTGAAACATTCCAAGCTATTTAGAATTGCATTGCACGTGGGGGCTCTTGTTGCAGCTGCCAAGTGGCAGGTCCAAGGAAAGATGAGGAAGTGGACGGCTTATTTTGGCTTTCGAGGGTGCACATGGGTGGGGCCACAAATTATGGCGGTTCTTGTAGCACAAGGACGCAAGCCCAAGAGGTTGCTGAAGGGGCTGCTGCCCGATCAATCACCCTCCCGTTTGTTCACTGTTGGAGCGAAAAAATTTGAGTGGGTAGGCTCAATTGCAAGGGCAATTCCACACGTTGGTGGAGATGCTCTAAGGTGGGTATGGTTCACTTTAATTCAAGACGAATGCTACATACTTTTCTTATTTGTCTTCTGAGAGCATTTTTGCTCACCATAATAACTATAGTGTATGCTAACCATAGGTACGAGTGTCTTTTCACCTACTCTAGTTAACTTTCAAACTAAATGTTACTCTTTCAATTTTGAAAATAAAAATTAACCAAGGTTAAGTGAAAGGACATGTGACAAATAATTAAGTGTACGGTGAGCATATATTATAGTTTATGATGGTGAGCAAAAATGTTAGAAAAATAAGGCCTAATTGTTATATTAAATCACATAGAAAATTAAGAAATAAGTTATGCAATTATAAATCAAAGTAATGCATGCACATGAGTAACCAATGTTAAATGAACATGACATAATGGATTAGAAAAACCTAGAAATACTGTCGAGGCAAGTGTTAGACACTCTGTCTTTAAGACAAGTTTACGCCCCACTACGGTGCTCATAATTGATCGGCGCTTGTCTCCCAATATACGACCACATACTTGTAATAGTAGCACTCCAAATCACAAGGCTCCATGAACCACGATTGTGTTAAAAACCCTCTCGTATGAACTCAATGAGACTCTCTAATATTTAGTGCACTCTATGTATGATTATGTAAAACAATGAAAAGTTTATTTATATTTATAGAGGCTTCCCTATTTATAGAATTTGAGACACCTCTTTGAAAAGCATGTGACTATTCATGAAAAATCAAAAGCTATAACTCTTCATTAGAATAGACGCATATTTCTACCAAAAAGCATCACTTCTAATTTACATTCAATTATTTAATTTAATTTAATAAAAATAATATTAAATTTTCCAACAATCCCGCACATGAATGGAAATTGACTCAACATTATGCAAACGACAATGCAGACACTAGAGAGAGAATTCAGTAGGAAAAGGACCGCATCGGGATAGGTAGGTTTTGGCTTTGAACCTTCCGTAGTGAATTACTATCGGATTTATTTGGCTAATCAGTGAACGCGATGTCTTGAACTACTCCGTCATTTGTGTAAACCAAGACAATAGTAATCACACAATACATTTTCAAACACCCCGTGGTTGCTCAGTTGTGTTCATTTTGGCCCTGAACAATTCTCGATTTTTCATGAGTGCTTTTATAGAATTAAACCTTTCAGAAAATTCTCACAAGAATGGCCACATTCCTCACTCAAGATAGGTGACTTCCCATTAAGAGTACCTTGCAATACTCCACTTGTTATTTTCAAGTATAGGAATCATTAAAAGCAAAGCTTATCCTAAACACACTGCAGATAGCACTATTTCATCATAGGACATGGGTTGGAGCAATATTATAAAATATGAAAATAAAAAAAAATAAAAATCAATGATAATAATCATAAAGAAAATCACAACATCAATAGTATGCAAGATTAATATAAATAACTAGAGAGAGTAAGAAAGATTGACAAACTTGGTGATTGAGGCTTGCATAAATACAAAGTCCTAAAGACAGAATTTTGCCCCTACTCTTGTGGTTGTAGTTTGGTAGGCGTCCGTCTCCCAGGATTCAACAATCTATAATCCGAAGTTGAAGCACTTTAATCTTCGGACTTTTGGCGAACTTTATATATTCCGTACTCTCAAGACACGACTCTGAATTTGACAAATGAAGAACAAGAGAAACATAGTGGGGAACCCTATTTCTTAAGAGTAAGAATTAACTCTAATTTTCTATTTCTTAATGCCAATGGTTTCATGAGGTTAAATAAAACCGAAGTACTTCTTGTGAAAGAGATGTAACTTTTCATATATAAGTATACATCATGACACACCCCGTCCCGAAGGAGGGCATGCTGGCCGTCACGTGAGAGTGACGTAACCATTTACACAGTTCGGAAGCTTTAAAGATACAAATACTAAGATATAACACCCGAAGGTGAATCCTACATTTGTGAAATTCTGTCAGAACATCGTTGGATTCCTCGTGGCCACCAAAGATGTGCTCTATCTCGAACCTGGAGGGGCGAAAAACATAAAACTGAGTGGGTCAGCAACAATTCTTTTCAAAACCTTTCATTTCAAAAGTTATAACCCCTCGCCGTAAAACCTGTATAATTTCCCAGAAATAAAGTATATACTCATATATATCTTTCTCAAAATCCACTATAAAACAAGTATGTATGAAAGTATGCATATGTCATGCCAAAGTATCAACTGAATGCCGAAGCATCATGTGAATGTGATTGAATCATCAGATATCATCTCAGCCCTCGGCTGTATATAGCTCATATCATACTCAACAACTCATATATCTCAATATTATCATAATCAAATCATATATATACCCTGCACACACATCAATACCACCTCTAGTGGTCTGCACAACATCACTGATAATAAACTAATATGCTCTAGTGCTACAATCACGTGAAGACTGAGCGATAAATCGCGGGTCACCTACGAGTCGAACCCACCTATAGTGGCCTATTCGACAGGACTGAGCACCTAACTTGGATCCAAGGCGAGCATGCGGTGCGGGAGGTGAACAACACGTGAAAGATTGAGCCCCTCTCTGGGCGTGAGCACTAATATCAGTGTGCAGGTCTATGAGCTCTAATCATATCACATCACATCACATTTCATCATTCGTTCTCAATAACTAGCATATAAACTAACCTGCCACTTACTTGGGCGTCCTCAGCACCGACATTAATATAAACAATCAATAATGCAGAATTAAACATATAGATACTTTGCATGGCATTTCATATCGCATTCATAACACATTTCATTTAAACTGATTTTCTGGGCAAAATTCATTTATATAGGTATATACGGAAAATAACTGCCCACTCACCTGGAGTTCGCCCTACAACTCCCTAGCACAACACATCAAGGCGTCATGACGATCGGCGCCTAGAACAATCATCAAATCATGCCTCAGAAATCATATCGATAAAATATATAACTTATATAAAACACGTCACTATGTAGTTTGATCCGGAAGATCTGCAACTCAGATTTCCAATCCGTAACTTCCAGAGGTCCACAAAAATCTCTAGAACAACATCCTAAAATTTCATTACCATCCAACGGTCGGATTTCCGTCAATTGCCAAAACTAAGTGACGGTTAACATTATATTTTATGAACTTACAACTCCAATTCCGGGAGATCCGTAAATCGGATTCTTGATCTGTAAGTTCCTATAATCCTCAAATATTACGTATTACAACGTATCAAAGTTTGGTGACGATCCGACGGTTGGATCGTCGATTCATCTTTTGGCATAACCATGCATCGTAACGAATTTAGGTTCGAATGATCATCAAACGTCATTCATTCACCAAAACTGAATTCAGAACATGAATTATGGCCTAAAAATAGCATTGGCGACTCACTGGCCACGCGCCGCCGTGGGTGGCGGTCGGCCGCCCCGGCTCGCCGGAAAATTCAACTTTCTCCAAAAATTACCAAAATTTGCAGAATTAAAGATCTCAAAGAGAGGAACAACTTTCATACCTGTGACCAAGGCCAATTTGGCCTGGAAAGGCTCCAATTTTGCCAAAAACGTACAAAACCCTTGAATTTGGTGTGATTTGATTCGACCTCCAAACTTGTTCCAACGCCTCAACCACTACCTGGGCTTTGTTCTAGGCCTCAAGAGGATGCCATGGGTGGTGGTAATTGGAAGAAATTGCTTCACATCTTGACGGAAAGGGACCCAACCCGTGCGCCCCCTTTTGCATGGTTTCTTCCAATTTTCAAGACCCATTCTCTCCAAATTTGAGATGGAATGGATAGAGGAAGGGTCCTAGAGTGTCTCCCATGAGGTTTCTTGAAGCAATTCGCCTGAAAAATGGGTGGAAATCGTCGAAAATGGACACGGGTGCCGACCGGGTCCAAAAACGGGTTAAGGGGATCCGGCCGATCCTCCGCGCCACACTCTCCCTCATTTCCTTCTTTCCCTGTTCCGATTGGCTGGGCTTCTTCCTCTCTCCTCTCCCCATTCGCCAGCTCTCTCCTTTCTCTCTCGAAGCTCTCTTCTTCTTCCTCTGGTTGGGCAGTTTTGCCCAATCCACTTCTTCTTTCTTCTTCTTCCGCCAGACACACACACACACAAAAACTCATTTCTTCCAATCCCAGCCATCCATTAATTTCTTCATTAAATCTGGGCCGTTCATTTTCATAAAAGAAATTCCATATTTTATTATTATAATTCCTAAAATGCCCAAACTTCAAACTTTAATATCTTTTTCGATATAATTCCAAATCACGAACCGCTTGCGCCCACGCGTCCGTAGCGACGAGTACTACGAGGATATTTCAAGAAAACAAATCTTAGATGGCACGACACAACAATTAACCTCGAACAATGCGCGTGCCTCAAAGGGCATTTTTGTAAAATCCTTTATTAAAACTTTAAAAACTCTTAAAATTAGGGACGGGCTGTCACACATCATTTGACAAGGGAATGCACCTAAATAACATAATCTTTCTAAGAAATATGATTAACACTGTTGAACTAGGATCCTCGTCGGATCCATTGCCTAGGGATCCCGCAATCGTATATCGTGCGGTCAGAAATCATTTAAAATTTAAAATTTAAAATTCAAATATAAATAGTACCTAACGAAAACTGACCGCATGATATACGATGAACGGACAAGATTGTGGGATCCCTAGGAAATGGATCCGGTAAGGATCCTGGTTCAACACTATTTTTCATTCAATTATTAAAATTATATATTACGATATTTTATATTATAATATACGACTTCCAACAAAAATGCTCAAGTTTAATTATTTTAATTATTAACCTTATTCTTTATACAAGTTTCATTTTTTTAGTCTCTGATTTTTTTTGTTTTGTTTATTTTTTACCTTCTGGTTTTGGGCTCTCGTTACCTTCCTCCATTGTTTTCTACGTCTATTTTCCATTATGTTTGCTCCATACCTCTCTAAGAAAACAATACGTTTGTGGTGGTAAAAATTTGTCGTCTTCAGCCTTAACGAATTTGTACCTACAAAACAATTTAACAACTTTGATCAAGGACAAAAGCCACACTAGCCCACGAGGTGGGGAATTCGGCCAATGGATCTCCGATGTTTAAGTCAGTATCTCTAAAAAGAGTTAGTGTTAAGGGCTTGTATGCATAGCGTAAAGTTTACTAGCAAATAACGGAGATGAGGTATTTCTACGAGGTGGCCGACCATCGATTGTAGGGTTTTCCCTACACATGGCAGTTTCCGATTGGCCAAAGTGAGTCATTTGGATGGATGAGATGACACACTCCGACCGGAGTCGAGGCGTGATGGCCGTCACATGAGAGTGACGTAGCCAAGAGTGCAAAATGAGTAATTAAAAATGTGAACAAATTAAAACAAAACAAAAACTTAATTAAACTAAAAATAAGTGAGTATGCGGAAGTGGTAAAACCCAAGTTACAAACGTTCAGAGCATAAGTAATTTAAAGATGCAGTCGAACTGATTAAGTACTAAATACACAACCAGAGAGAAGATCCCTACATTAATCAGTGAAATGTCAGAATCCGCCGGGTAACCTTCGTGTGCCACAAAGAAGAACAGCTATCTAGTACCTGGAGGGGCAAAAAACAGAAGGGTAAGTAGGCAAAAACAAAGCTTTAGAAAACACATTTATCTTTTCTAAAAGTACTAACTCCTCACTGTAAAACTCGTATAGTTTCCAAAAAATAATATTACGTATCTGCATGAAAAACCAATGCACAAAAGCAATGACAAAAAAAGCATGCCATGCCACGATTTCTCAGCGATAATCAATGTAAGTCAAGTGTGAATCAATCTAAACTATCATGCCACTCGGAGTCACCTAATGTGACCTGTACGACTGGACCTATTGCTCATCAGTCTATGCTTACACACAAGTCGGAGTCACCTAGTGTGACCTGTACGACATGGCTAAGTGTAAATATGTACGCTCTAGTGCTACGATCACGTGAAGGCTAGCGATAAATCGCGGGTCACCTACGAGTCGGAGTCACCTAATGTGACATGTACGACAGGGTTGTCACCAAACTTGGATCCAAGGTTAGCGTGCCGTGTGGGAGGTGAACATATAGCCCTGGCCCGGGGTGGGAGCACTGACACCGGGGTGCAGCAATGATGAGCTCTAAATGAATATATGCATGCCAACATGATGTAACCATTTCAATCACATAATAACTCACCTAAACTTACATGTACCTCCGCAACATCGTTTAACATAAACACAAATCATAATAATGCAACATTTAAAATATAACACATTTTAGACATGGCATGAAATGCATAACTCAATTTAAAACATTTTTGGAAACCGTAAAACATATATATATATATATATAAACAAATGCCCACTCATTGATATGTCGAAGGATTATAGCCCTCTAGCCTCCCTTGTCCGCGTTCGTCCTCGGGGTATGTCTCCACTATATGCAAAACAACTATTTTTAGTTAATTAAATAGCACATACACAAGAATCTAGGAATAAATTCTCATAGTTTGCTCAAATGGAAGGTTTGAATATACGAAAATGATCTACTCGAAGTCATGAACCCACACATGAAAACCACTTGCCAGCGGGAGGCCGGACGCGCCTTCACGCACCGTCCAACCCATGGCCATACGCGCATGCACGTGCCAACGGAACCCTAACATACGTTAGGAATATTCCGTCAGAATAGACGGAATATTCCGTTAAATAGTAACGACGTTACCTGATGCCGTCAGAATATTCCTTCAACTTTGACAGAATATTCGCCTTCTTCTCTGGTGAGCTTCGCCGTCCACCGTCGCCTGCTCCGCCGTCTGGTTCACCGGTTTCTAGAAAATCTCACCGAATTTTGGGAAATTTTTCAAACCTTTATATCTAATTCATTTCTCAACCAAAATCCACAAAATTTATATGGATTTGAAGCTCTTGAGGAGTAGAACAAGTTCGTACCTCTTGAGAGTCCAAAATCAAACGGAAAATGGCCTGAAAATTCCTCGAAAGATTTGGCCAAAACTTTGACTTCTCGAACTCACTTGTTCCAACGTCAACTCCTCTCCAAACTTAGTCTAGGGTCCCTATGGAGTTGAATAAAAGCTTCCCCACGTCCCAAAACCTTGTAATCTCACCGGGATCGCGTTGGAGCAAAGTGCACCGAGTCGGAGCTTCCAAGTTAGCGAGTCAAAACTCGTTCGTTCGACAATCAGGTGGTACGACTGGGTTCGTGAGATCAAGATGAACACAATGGTGGTCTTTGCAGGTTCGATCTGTGATGATTTGGTGTGTGTGTGTGTGGTGATGGTGGCTTGGGTGCGAGAAGGAGGAAGAAGAAAGTCCGAGAGGGAGAGAGAGAGCTCGGGTTTGATTGGGCAGAAGAGAGAGGTATTTTTAATTGGTCCAAAAGAAAGAGGAAAATGTTTGATTGGTTTAGAAGAATTAGGAACCATAATAATTGGTTCTTAATTTTACCCGTTTACACACTTAAATAATCGTAACTTCCCCGTTACGACTCTAGTTCGGGTCTAACTCGCGCTGACGCACTCGTGACATCGAGTACAATTTAATTACGATAGCGAGAAAATAATTTAAAACTGAATAAATACATCCACGTCACTTAGCCAACTAGGGCATTATCGTCACTGTACACACTCGGAGGGAAAATTATGTAGAAAATAGAGACGGGTCGTCACATGAGAAGGGAATAATCCTAAGATATTAATTAGGAGATAAAATATTAGAATTGCCAGGTAAGCGTCATTGATTTATTATGATGATGATTCATTACTTGTTTGAGTTAATCTTCAAATAAAAATGTATGCAAGGAATAATTATAAAATATTAATTAAGAGATAATATCTTAGAATGATCACGTAAGTCTCCTGGATCGGTTGTAATGAGAATTTCTTACAAATAGACGGCAAACTGGGTCCGCATGGTAGAAAACGCGAAGGAACAAGGTTCAAGGGCTGGAGCATCGAATTCGGATTGAGCCCAAAGGGGTGGAGGGAAATCTGACCCAACCCGGATTCAACTTTTGTTTTTAGTTTTAGATCTCCAAAATCTCAACGTTGTAAAAACTGCAATTGGCACAACAACAAATCTCATGCCCGAAACGTTGTAATGTAAATGTAGCATCATCGATCTTGTTTGCAGCTGCAGCAGGAACCCAATCGATTCGATTTCCGTCCCAAAATCTCTAATCAAGTTCCACAGCTGAACCACCAACAGCTTCTTGTATTCGGATTTTTGGGTTTTCGGGTGTGATGGAAAATTTCAGCGCCGAAGATCTGTCGACGATCGGAGGAATCGCAACCGTTTCGCTTCTGCATTCCTTCATACCCACGCATTGGCTCCCGTTCTCCATCGTCGGCCGAGCCCAGAAATGGACTCTCTCCCGCACCCTCTTCGTCAGTATGTTCTCTCTCTCTCTCTCTCTCTCTCTCTCTCTCTCTCGTTTCTCAGTTTCTCAGTTTCTGTGGTTGTTTGCTTTCCTGGGATTTTACTGGTTTAAACTGGGTAAAATTGCAGATCTGCCGTTACCCTTTATCTTCTTGCTGTGGGAGCTTTAAGCATTTCACTTGTTTGAGTGTCAATGGTAGAAAATTAGTGGGTTAAACTAGATGGATGCTTTCAGGTTCAGCTGAAATGAACTACAACTTTAGGATATTGAGGTGTTATGCTTCATAGCTGATGTTGGTCTACTGGCATTACAAAGGCATAGTCTGCTTCGAGACCAAGCAGTCTGGACGAATGGTCGGAAATTGTAATTCAGTTTGCTTTCTCTAGTCCGGTTTTGTTTCCAAATCGTTCTTATTACTTCATATGATATTACTAAGTTATAGCTGCTGCTTTGTCTTGTTGGATTATCTTGCAAATCGGGGGAAAAGGAACAAAACGTTGTTTTGTGCGGTCTTTGGTTCTCCAACTTAGATTTTTGTTAGTGTTTAGTTCATGAAGTTCGAGAATTTTTCATATTAGACCGGAATACTGAGTAATCAAGTCTTGCTCTCTTACTAAATAATTACCATAAAGCAGTAGATGTTCAACATTTTGTTAAATGAATATATGCTTTAGATGTATTTTGTATTCGTTTGATGAACTTTTCCTACATGTTATGCTATCAATCTGTCTAATACACTTTGTACCCATTACCCAACATGAGATTCCTCACTTCTTTTATCTACATGTTATGCTATGATACGCAGCTGCGTAGCGGATCATTTATTTGCGAGCCTCAATGCACTACATGACCCTTGAAAGCTTCTAGACAAGTTCCAGTTGGTTAGTTTGACTAAAATTTAACAACCAATCCTGTAGATATGGTTCAAAAGCTGACTCGGGCACCTTTACTTTTCTTGAGGTGTGGCTTAATCAACCAATTATTAGATCTTAGGACCAATCTTTGGTGCAACAGTAATGTATTATCTTGTCAAGGACACTTTGTAATGGCATCCCACTGAGAACTACAGTCAGATTTCTTTCCTGAACCCTGAGGTCACTTTGTAATATCCTTGTCGTTTATATTTCTACAGCTTGAGTTTTTTAAATTTCTTTTTTCTGGGTTGGAGTTCAGAATTGTTAGGGTTTCAAGCTGTTTTGGGGTGGTAATGTATTAACTTATTTCGGAGCTAAATATGGCATTGTCGTATATTTTTTATTAACACTAGTCAATTGGTCGTCATACATTGACTTCAGGCGGACCCTGACTTGACCAGTGCATTCCTCTTATGTCTCAAATACATTATCTTCTTTCTTTTTAAATGGAAAATTTTAGTAACCATATCGTGAAACTTTCGGTGGTTTTTGGGTCACCTGATTGAGGTTTAGAATAAATGGGAAGGTTGGAGCTTGCATGAGTTTTTGATCTGGATGATTACCTATATGTTTAAACCAAGCTATATCTCTGTATTTCATTTGTTTTTCGTTTTTCTTGGTCCTCTAATACACGATTAAAGATGCTGCGGGAAAGGCATAAGAAACCAGTCGTAAAATATTTGTTATTGTGGCAGTGCTTTCAGGACTTTTGATCACTTTTTCAATTTCTTGTGCAGCTGCATTTGGAGCAGTCTTGCATGTAATATCCACTGCAATATTAGGTATAACAGCGGTCACAATGGCAAACACCATCGCCGGCGAGGAAACAGTACATAAACTTGCTTCACTTCTGCTTGTATTTCTCGGTGGCGGTTACATTTTGTTGTTTTTATCTGGAAAAGGCGGTCACAGTCATTCACACAACCAACCCATGGAAAAGATGGCTGTTGCTGGACTTGTCCTTGTTCCTGCATTGTCTCCTTGTGCAACTACACTTCCAGTATTTCTTGCTGTGGGGAATTCATCATCCATGCTGGTGCTTGCTATCATAGTGCTGCTATTCAGGTATCACTAAGTTAGGATTAAGTTTTGACTTTCTTGTTTGTTTCTATAATGAATTACCTAATTATGACTTGGCTGTTCGAACTTTCACGAGCACATGCGAGAAGTTTATTAGTAACTTCTTTAAGTAGTAAATTGGCACAAAACATTTTGAAGACTAGTGGGTCTTTTGCACCTTATGTCCCTCTAAAATTTTATAGATTAGTAACACAAAGTTAAATGTGCACATCCCCGTTCTTCTCCAGTAAACAGTGACTCCAGTCGATATTATCCTGTTCTGTTCTCCTATTCAGCCAGAATGCACATCAACACAATCTTTATTAACCCCCGGAAGCTTTTACAATGTGAAACGTTTGGCAGCAATAATAACTTTAAACATGAACCTGATATAATTCCATCCAAATTCTGTGTTGAGTAGACCTCGGGACCTGAAGTGCTTTCCTAACTAGTTTTTATAGTTTACGACACTGTTTAGCTTCTTGGGCATCCGGAATTGAATGTTTATTACTTGGTTGCTGCTAGTTAGCTGCTTTCTGGCCGGCCTAGCAGTTAAATTTATAGGGGATTGCAATCATCTAAACACTAAAATGATGGTCTGATTTGGAAATATGCTGTGTAATTTATGATGATTTGGAAATTTGCAGCACCATAACGGTGATGACTTCACTGGTGGCTCTGTCATTCTACGGTGCAAGCCAGCTCAAGTTTCACTGGGTGGAGCGATATGACAAACTTCTTGTAGGGTCGGTGCTTTGTATGGTAGGAATTCTGACGCTTATTTTCCATGATCACGATCATGATCATGATGGAGGAGGTAGCACTGGGGGGCATTTGCATAGGAAAATCATTGGCCTTTGAAGATTCTTGTCATCCTTCAAATTGTATTTTGTGCCTTTACGAGAAAACTTACGACGAGAATGTTGCTTCCGTCTGTAGTAAGCAGTGCGTGCAGTTGTTACAAGCTTATGTGCTACTAATGAGTATTGTAATGTTTGCTCAATTTGTTCATTCCGATTCTGGTAACTTGTGTTTGCACTTTGTTTCCTTTTCGTAGATTTCATATCTTCCTGTTGTTGCATGGATTTGTCAACCAAAGATGTTAAGGTGCCGTTCGTAAATGTCTCAAGAGCCCCGTTTTCGATACGCTGTGGATTGTTTCTCTTCAGTTGTCCTTCTAACAGCAAACATGTTCATCTATATCAATTCTTACACACCTCTCTTTCCCAAATAATAAATGTAAGATTCAGAGCTATTTTATTTATTTTTTTCATCAACAAGACACTTTAGAGGGTAATATAGTAATTTTATACCTCATTAAAGGGGAGGGGGCTTATCCTTATAACGGGCTATCAATAATATGGCTCAAATTAGCCTTTGGTGGAATTGAACCTAAGACTTCTTACTCACAAGTGAAGAGGAATACCATTAGAGCATAGTACTAACATCCCTCATTAGCTCTTAACATTGCATATAAGTTGTGAATCTAACCATCAAAAGTTAATTCCATAGACTACTTTATCAAAAAAATGTTTCATTCAACTCTTGGCAATCTATCTTCTAAAGTGTGCCACATGCATGTGTTGACCCTAAAAACTACCAAGCCTACGTGGCGCGCAGGCCGAGTAACTAATAAGCTAACTACGTCCTTCGGTTGTGTGCGGGGCGTGCCAAATCGTCGGCCGAGCTTGGCCGAGGAGTAAAATTTGTTGATGTTGCGTTGAGCGCGCGGTCGACTTCTGCGTCTTGCGATTGCGGCCGAGGAAGGAACTTGACTTGGCTCTTGGATTCTAAAGCCTGAAGACAAGGCTACTAAATATGCGAAGTTCATAGATCGTTGTCGTCGGATTCGGTCACAGTGATGGTGTTCGTCAGAGTAAACTCACGCCGAATCGACACTAAAGTGTAAGGGCACAAATACTCAAAGCGGATGTACGTCTTGATGGTGAATGTGGTTCGGCCGTCAGAATGCCGAACTCTAAAGCCTACTTGTGAGTATCTAATCATACGACAACTCGGCGTTCAATGTGCCGAGCCCTTATAAACTGTAACACTTCACTTCACCGAGAAGGCTGATGAGATGACCTCTGCCAATAAGGATTCGAAAATCCTTCTCGACTGAGACTTGGATAAGTAACCAGTCGGCCCTTTCGCAGTGATGTTTATCCAAACTGAAGGTGCTTCGCGATTGGCTGATTCTACAGCGATAGTGCTGTTTATCCAAACTGAAGATACCACCGGTTGCCTTCACAGTGTTGTTTATCCAAACTGAAGATGTGTTGGCGAAAAGGAAAATAAAAATCTCAAGGTTGTTGAGAGGTTTCGCGTAGAGCGAGGGTTTGCGCAGGGCAGATTTGTGTGTTGAGTTGGAGAAGTCTTTGAATGTTGCCTGCGACTCTGTATTTATAGTGATGAATACGCATTGGTTGATAAGCTGAGAAAGACTCCCAAACTATTAAAACTCATCTTATCTCATCGAATCTAAGATAACCTGCATGCTTGGATAACGTCCATCTAATCAACCGCCAATTATACACATATATATATATATATATATATATATATATAAAACAAAGTTTGCACCTTTCCAATGAGTTCGCAGACCTAATGTCGCCAATTATATATATATGGCTGGTAGCCTTTGACACGGCATGCAGGCCATGTCCATCATCAATTCTCTTCATCTAACAACTGTTGATAAACCTAGCCCCCTTAGGTCTCCTATCTCATCCTCACCTCATCAACAATAGCCATCATCACTCTGATCAAATGAATTTTAAATTCATTTTACTTCCAAGTGCTGTCAAACATCCCAAATCAATTCGAATTGTACTGCTTATTCGGGATATGAATCGCATTCTATTTATCTGGTTTAAGAAGATACCGAGATAATTCATATTAAAAGATAATTATAATTATCCTTTAATAACCAAATTATCTCCACTTTCTCATCTAACAGTTGAGAACCATGCCCACTCAACGGCCTCGATCGCTTGGGCCGATGGTGTAAAATCGGGTCCAAACATTGCCCCCCAGGTTCCTTAAGCTTCGGCCCATAAGCCGAATGGTTAAGGAAATTAGCACAGTCAAAGAAATATATGGTTGAGGAATCCACTCCATAGCCTGACACGTCTTGAAAAAGACCTTGGCGAGCTGGCAGAGAAAACAATTATGAGGTCGAAGTCTGTAAAAGACCCATGATTTTTCTGCCGAGCACCAACTCATACTCGCCGAGCTCGGCAAAATGGGCTGGCCGAACGCACAAATAACAGTATATCTCGACGAGGTGGCCGAGCTCGGCCTAAAAAATTTGCCTTCCCAATTGTATTCTAACATGACATTAAACTGATCATGACTCCCCACCTGTAACCTCACATTCATGGGCTGAAGCCTACCACTTTTCTTCTCGGTAATGGCATCCTGAAACAAGCTGTATACGGCAATGTTGAATTAGTGGCCAACTGAGCATCACCAAAATGGACATCATGACTACGCTTCTTTTTTTTCTTTTTTTTTTTTTTTTTTTTTTTGGTACCCTTGGCATTGGCCTTCCATTCCTTCGGCTTTTTGTGTACGAGGCATTGCCCCCCTACTTTCTTAAGTATCGGCCAAGAGGCCAAATGGTTAAGAAAATAATTTAGCAAATGAAAATAAAAGTGGCCGAACCATAAACAGGAGGAGGCCAACGATGCTTTATTCCAAGCCGAGATCTTTTAATATCAAAATTCTCAAATCGATTTCGCTCTAGGCCGAATAAAGAATTTTCTCCAAATATTTTTGACTTGGTGAAATATTTTTCATTTTCGGACGCCGAATGTGTTGAACAATTATTATGCCCCCCAGGCATAATTTCGGCTTTTAATTCAAATAACTTGGCTGAATGAGATTTCTCCTTATCGGCTTTATCACCAATAATCATGTCAATTGGCATGGTTTTTTCGGCTAGGCCTACGTCTCGGCCTTGTTCGTCATTGAAGCACTCCTCTGACGAATAATTTTCTGAGTCGATTTGTGGCTCAGAAACTTGAACTTTTCCTTCTAGGCTGACCACACTTTCAATCTCGACCAAATCAATAGGTGGCCTAGGTGTTTCTTCGACCGTCTCGACAATCTTCTTAGGCCGAATTTTAATTGTGGCCAGAGCGAAAAACTGCCCCCCAGTCATTTGAGCCAACCATTCTTTAAATGGAATTGATTTGAACCCAAAAGGCATTTTCTTATCGAGCCACTCATAATATCGAGCTCTATCTTCATTTAACCATTGATCTTGTAAGCTGTGATGAACCTTCACCTTTATCATTTGAGAGAAAGATTTTTGCCTTTCTTTATTTGCTTCAACGATCCGGTCAAGGCATTTTTGTTGGTCGACAATTTCCTTGAATAGGCGCCAAATCTCATCCTGATTGTGATCTTGATATATCATGTGAACTTCGTAGTTTTAGCACTGTGTCCCACGGGGCGTGCCAAAATGTTGACCCAAAAAACTACCAAGCCTACGTGGCGCGCAGGCCGAGTAACTAATAAGCTAACTACGTCATTCGGTTGTGTGCGGGGCGTGCCAACTCGTCGGCCGAGCTTGGTCGAGGAGTAAAATTTTTTGATGTTGCGTTGAGCGCGCGGCCGACTTCTGCGTCTTGCGATTGCGGCCAAGGAAGGAACTTGACTCGGCTCTTGGATTCTAATGCCTGAAGACAAGGCTACTAAATATGCGAAGTTCACAGATCGTTGTCGTCGGATTCGGTCACAGTGATGGTGTTCGTCAGAGTAAACTCACGCCGAATCGATACTAAAGTGTAAGGGCACAAATACTCAAAGCGGATGTACGTCTTGATGGTGAATGTGGTTCGGCCGTCAGAATGCTGAACTCTAAAGCCCACTTGTGAGTATCCAATCATACGACAACTCGGCATTCAATATGCCGAGCCCTAATAAACTGTAACACCTCACTTCACCGAGAAGGCTGATGAGATGACCTCTGCCAATAAGGATTCGAAAATCCTTCTCGATCGAGACTTGGATAGGTAACCAGTCGGCCCCTTCGTAGTGCTGTTTATCCAAACTGAAGGTGCTCCGCGATCGGCTGATTCTACGGCGATAGTGCTGTTTATCCAAACTGAAGATACCACCGGTTGCCTTCACAGTGCTGTTTATCCAAACTGAAGATGTGTTGGCGAAAAAGAAAATAAAAATCTCAAGGTTGTTGAGAGGTTTCGCGTAGAGCGAAGGTTTGCGCAGGGCAGATTTGTGTGTTGAGTTGGAGAGGTCTTTGAATGTTGCCTGCGACTCTGTATTTATAGTGATGAATACACATTAGTTGATAAGTTGAGAAAGACTCCCAAACTATTAAAACTCATCTTATCTCATCGAATCCAAGATAACCTGCATGCTTGGATAACGTCCATCTAATCAACCGCCAATTATATATATATATATATATGGTACCGCCTTTGACACGGCATGCAGGCCATGTCCATCATCAATTCTCTTCTGACAACTGTTGATAAACCTAGCCCCCTTAGGTCTCCTATCTCATCCTCACCTCATCAACAATAGCCATCATCACTCTGATCAAATGAATTTTAAATTCATTTTACTTCCAAGTGCTGTCAAACATCCCAAATCAATTCGAATTGTACTGCTTATTCGGGATATGAATCGCATTCTATTTATCTGGTTTAAGAAGATGCCGAGATAATTCATATTAAAAGATAATTATAATATTATCCTTTAATAACCAAATTATCTTCACTTTCTCATCTAACGGTTGAGAACCATGCCCACTCAACGGCCTCGATCACTTGGGTCGATGGTGTAAAATCGGATCCAAACAACATGTCAAATGGCTTAGATTGACGAAAAATTGGATCGAATCTCATAGTAGAGGGAATTGGTAGTTGTTCATGAGTTTAAAAATTTATTTTCCTAAAAAAAATTGTCTAGAACTCATATAATAATTCAAAGACCAAATACATGTGTTACTCATTCATTTTATAATGAGGGCAAAACAAATCCCTGAGTGGCCGATGCTTTTGGTTTCTTTCCTCTTTTCCCTTTTGTGTTTCTTTTTTGGTTGTGGTAACTCTCGCTTATGAGAAGAGTCTTTATAGTTGTGGTTGCTCTCTCGCTTTGTCAATGAGAGCCTCTATGACGTCCATGGCTTTACAATATCTTTAATCGGGGACTGTCATTCACATTTTGTTTTGGTTTGGTTCGTGCACATAGCAAAGGATTATGAGGAGAAAGATCAACGTTTGTAAGAGTGACTCACGTCAGTGCTTCTTTACTAACGATTGCAAGATCATCAGATGGTGGTGTAGTCTTTTACTCGTGATGCCATCGTGGTGGTTCTACAACTTGCAAGGTTTTTTGTTGGTTAGATGTGAGTCTTAATGGTGGTTAAGAAATAGTGTACTCATGATCAAGGTCTAAAATATCCATAATATCCCGATATTTCCATCGAAATTTCCGTGTTTTTGGACTACCGATATTTTCGATGTCATCGATATTTCCATCGAAACTTCTGTATTTTTTAAATATAAGTAGTCTTTTACTCGTGATGCCATCGTGGTGGTTCTACAACTTGCAAGGTTTTTTGTTGGTTAGATGTGAGTCTTAATGGTGGTTAAGAAATAGTGTACTCATGAATCATGATGAGTATATGAACTTGTGTGGTGTGTTTTTAACATGTGACCTCTTGGTTATATTGAGCATGCTTGTCTGATGTATGTTTTCAATGATTTCTTGATAAATTCTTATTATCCTAAAAAAATGCATCATGACTTATTCGGAGTAATACTTATAGATTTAACTATAATACTAATCATATTAAATAGGGGACAACTAGTAGCAAATTACGGTTATCCACCATTTTCGGGGACCGGGAAGATTCAGATAGGCATTTTAGCCTTTCCTGATCACAAGTCTAACTTCCACACCAACAGCAGGTTTCGAACTCAAAACCTCCAATTTTTAGTTTAAAGAAAGTCTCGCGATCTGTTCTTTATAATTGGATCACCAGTTCGTGGTTACATATAAATATTGTAATCAACCCCGAAAATTACAGCACCTACTGATAAATTCCAAAATAATAATCCACAAAAGTTTGTTCATCTCCGCTCCCGCCATCTTAAATATAACCCAAAACCCTAATTATTTCCGCCCTTGGGGAGGGAGGAGCAAAAGCCCAAAACTATTTTCCGGGAAATCTTCTATTTTCTCTGCACACAAACGGAAACAGACGCCCATTTTCGTATCCTTTGTTAGGGTTAGGGTTGTGCGAGCGAATCGATCAGATTTGGAAGGTGAAAGGGAATTGAATATGACGGAACTGAACTCGAAACACCAGACTGTCATTCAAGCTCTGCTTTCACGCGGCCCACTCAAGGAGGACCACTTCCACTCCCTCTTCACCGCCCTCACCGGCAAAACCCCAGGTCTTCTTTTCCTTTTATTCATATTCTTTTTCTTTTCCTCTTCTTTTTTTGAATTTCCATTTCAATAATTGTTGGGCTAAAATTAAGTATTATTATTTTTGTTTTAATCCGTTTACTTGTGTCAGAACGCTGAAAATTATAAATGAAAGAAACAATTTTAGCTTGGTTTTTAACATTTTTCGTTTGATTGATTGTTTAGGGCTGTTTGATAACCATTTCGTTTTCGTTTTCACCTTTTTGAAAACTGAAAATTGAAAGTAGTTACCAAACAAGTTTTGAAAACTGAGAACAAAATGGTCATCGAATGGCCCTTAGTTCTTGATTTTATAATTTCTTTTACAGCAGAAATGGTGGCTTCGTAGTTGTAGCGATTAAATGCTCTGTATAGAGGTTGATGTTTTTACTTCATTTTCACTACCTGTTCACAGTCATGATACTGAATTAGGTAGTCACAGGCAGCAATTAGGAGGGCTATCAAGAATTAATTGAGCATTTATCTTCTTCTGAAGATATCAAGAAGTCTAATCTGTTCATGTTGAAGCAGGTAGTGATCGGCAGAAGTTTGATGATTTTCTTCTTAAGATAAACAAGGCACTTTCTTATGTTCAGTTTGAGTTGAGGGGATGCAGAAACCAATATGACGGTCAAGTTTATTACGGAGTTGTCAATAATGTTTCCGACGAAGAATCCAAGCTTGGAACAAAATATTCAGTCGCTCAGATTGCTTTCTATAAGGCCATTGTAAGTCTGAAAACATTTGTGTTTTTTTTTTTCCGAGCGTTTTGAAACTGTAAAAGCTATTATTACTGGCTTTTCATGTTCAATTGAGTTAATGAAGGGAAGCAATAAAGCAGGTTGTCTGATACTCAGAATTTATCTTACTTATCTAGAACAAAATGTTAATTCTTTGAGATATACCCTATTCATTGTACTATCTTGCTATGGGTTTCAGCAGAATGATCAGAGTCCCTTGTAGCCATTAACTACCATTTTATTGTGAATGCCATTTGGTCGAAGTAAACATTGTCGCACATGCGCAGTAAAGGTAGAGAATAAACCCATTGCATGAATGGAAAATGATGATTATGACTGCTTTGTAGAATGAAAAACAAGACTAAGGAGTAATCGAATATTGCTTTCCGTTGGTCTTGCAATATATAGTCTGTGAAGATTAGGTTTAGATTTTGGTAGTTAAACTGGAAACTAATGATCAGATGAAGCTAGAGTTCAAGTATCTAAACTATCAGAGAAGCTCTGAGAAAGAAAAGAACTAAGACTGTATTTGGTTTTACCCCTGTGATGTAGAGGAAAAGAAAATGAAAACAAAATACAAGAAAAGAGAATCTTCTTGCATTGGTGGTGGCTAAGAATTGATTGGTAACTCTTGTTTTTGTTTACATTATAGTTTTGTGTGTAGAAGACTTCCAATAACCACAATTTTTTTTAGGGACCATAAAAACTTTGTAAACAGCACATATTTCAATGACTAAGTTATTAATTCTTTTAAAAGATTTTTCGTTTCCAACCAGAAGCAAGTCTGTACTTATGGTAATCTAGGGCATATCTCGCCATTATGAATTTCTAAACTATTTTCTGTTTTGTTTAACATGGCATTCTTCTGTCCTATACTTGTATTTGTTATGGTGAATGGTGAATTAAGTTTTATCATGTTGTAATTCATCCAGAATTTACTCCTTTCTTTCTCTCTGTAGCCAATTTTGAAGAATAATCAAGACTATTAAATTGTTCCTTCGTTACAGTATTAGGGATGTCATAATAGAAAATCGATGATGGTTAGACTATTTTAGAAACTCAAGAAAAAAGCACCTGTAGATCCTGTTGACCAATAGTTTACCAGAGACCTAGCTTAATTACAAACACTCAGCAAGTATATGGAATTTTGTTAGGCCTCTTACTAATTAAATTTCTATCTGTGTATAAGATTTAGTAACTTCAAAATCAGTGGTCTCTATTTAAAAAATAACAAGTATTAATCAACACATAACCCTTAAGTTGTAGTGGATTTGGCCTCAATGGCGTGTGATCATCTTTACTGCAGTGGCATAGGAGTGGGGACAAATCAGTCCTAAAACTCTTAACCTTGAGTTCTATCACATACAGTACAGGAACGGGCATATACAAACACATGCTGAGCGTAATCTCTTCAGTTTCTATCTACATTAAGTGCACAGTCATGTGCAAATTCAAATATGTGTGTGTGGGGGCAAGCATATGCACATATGCATATGTGTGTGAAAAAAAGAAGACATTCAGGAATCACGAGAGTTTGTTCATTAAGGATGAGCAAGAAGCTAGCCCGGTCAATATTGTCATTTGAGTGTATTGAACTCCAGTTTAGATGCTTGGTAATAGGTGGTCCTTGACTTTAAAGAAAAAGAAGAGAAGCTAGATTTCTTTTGAAGTTGTGTAGTTTTATACTTAAATAACTACATTCATATTATCTTGTTCTTTTCTTTTGATGTTAGTTTGATATTAAATATCAGATAGAAGCAATAGTGCAGGATGCTGCAGCTCAAGGAACCATATCTAACATTGATGCTCTTAATCTAAGATTAGAGAATCAGGTATGTCTATTTTTTCTTAATAATAAAAGCTCTATTTCCTGCATGATTAGTCTTTCTTGAAGAAGTTGGGGTTCCACCATAAGACCAATTGGCAATATGGGGAGTAGCCTAACTACTTATAAGCACATGAAAGGTCCCTCCTCTCATTAATGTGGGATTCTTTCTCAACATTTCTTTGCATCAATCTTTTGTATACCACCACTGTAAACCAGTAACCAAATGACAGAGTTATACTTAATGGCTTTAGGCCTTCTCATTTATCCTCCAGATTCAATACGATAAAGGTCTTGTTTTATTTTCTTCAAACATCATTTGTTTTGCCCATTTTCAGAGAAAAAATATAAGGGTACCCCTCGCATAGGTATGTTGTTAAGACTTAACCGATGTGAACATGCGAGTGACACTCACCATAGTTATTTAAAGAACGGACAGAAAACAATCTTTGATGCTGAGAAATTTGAGTCAAAGGGTTATTCTATTCCACCTCTTAGAAAGAAAAGAACTTAAAATCAAAATACTTAGCGTGGCGATACATTTATACAAAACTTGAAAAGGAAACACTTATTATAGGAAAAGGTTATTCAACTCGTTCATGCACTTATTTACTTGATAATTTTTGTGGTCTATTTTTAGGTTCTCATGGGTTCAATGTCGCAATCAGAAGGAGGTCTACCTCATGTGCCTCCTGCACTAAAGAATTTCTCAATATCTCAGAAGGAAAAAACTCTTGATGAACTTGTACGGGACCAATGGCTTAGCTTAACTCCAGATAATTATATTGGACTTGGTATCAGATCCTTCCTTGACCTGCGAAGTTGGTTTCGTAATAATGAAGTTCCGCCATGTGAAGTGTGCAATGAAGCCGGGGTGAAGGTCAGCCTAAATTTTCAAAAACTTAAAATCACTTTTTTAGTTTTGCCAAATTGTTCATCCCACTGCATTGCTATTCCGCCTTCTTTCCTTTTATCAGCATTTTGTTTCTTGCTCTGGGATATCGAGTAACAAGAGGAAAAATAGAATTACATAACAAGATTACGGGACATGGGATTCTTATGTTATTAAATAAATTGACTACTTTGATTTGTTAATCGTTTGCTGAAGCTGTTGAATCGGATAATTTGCTGGATTATGTTTGACAGGCAGTGTTGTGCGAAAAAGATGGCTGTAGCGTTCGAATTCATCAGTATTGTGCGAAGAAAATGTCTTTGCAAAAGAAGGTATTGATTTACTTATTGCAAAGTAAAAATGAAGAGAGTTGTAGTATCGAGTTAATCTAATTGATGAGTTTCAGGGTGGAAGAGTTTGTCCAAGTTGTGGTACTCAATGGCAATATACAGTAGCCAAAGCAGAAGCTGTAGAAGAAGAGCCAGATTACCCTACTGAGAGCCAGCGACCCGTTGGACCCAAGAAAAAGAGGCTGCGGAGAAATGAAATTGGCGATGGAGATGTAGCTGAATGCGGCTCCTCTCAAGCATCCTTACCTGGTGGTCCTACTCCGAGAAGATCCAGTCGAAACTCAATCCGCCTCAAGTAATTTGGTTTCAAGTTGCGGGTAGTGGCATATATTATCGGAAAAGGTGACGGAAGTACAAACGTAGGATTGATTAGACTTAAGGCAATGCTGTAGAAATCTGGCATGATAAGAGTTCGTAGGATTGTTTCGTCTAATGCATTGCCCCGTACTAAGTAACTTGCTTTCAAGGATGACCAAGTTCATCACAAGATAGATATTCAATCGCTCTGCGTTTTGGTTTCGGATGCTTAATAGCGAGTGAAATTATGATGATTATAATTTACGTAGATTAAAGTAGTTTAAAATATCATTTTATTAAAATACGTCTATATTCACGGTTTGGCTTTACAGCTAGATTTAGCCCTTTCACCTTGTGTTAGCCCTTTTGAGCACAATGATTGAAGATAAAACAGAAGGAAGCACAATGATTATAAGTAAAAGAGATGAGAGAAAATAAACCTTTATATGAAAAATGGATCCATGGATGAAAAAGTAAATTAAAAATGGAGTAGAGTAGCCTATTGTTTTCTTTGGAAAATTATTTTCATATTTACCAAATAATGAGGAAGCAGCATAAGCATGGAAATGGGGAGCGAGTGCAAGTGTCTCGGTTCAAACCACATCTCTTTCTTGACTAGCAAGTGTGCCTACCATGCTCAATATGTGGTAGAAACTTACATCACAGAAGCAGAAGCAGAAGTTGCATCACATAGTTTACGGACAAACGCTGTATGCCGATCCGTCTTCACAAAGTCGAGAACCATTCAGCACATTTCCAACAAAACAGACAGTTTCAGCATTGCCAGAATAAGTGTTGGGGCCGGAGGCCAAGCGATCATTACTGCGAATGAGCGGTTGCGGTGGTGGAGACAACCGTTGCCCTGTGTTGAGGAGATGACTTGGTTGACCCTGTACAAGACACCGAGGCATTGCTAACACAACTGTCTACCATGGAGCCGAGGCGCCCTGTGGTTTCTGTTGTACAAAGATTGCCGCACCTGAAGATGCTCACCTTGGGACTCCAAGTTCTACACCTTTCTTAAGTAAATTAGAATTCGCGATTTTCGTGTTCACGATGTATGAAGCATCATCATGCTACACCCAATCAATATTTAGAGGCATAGAGATAGGAAGGCAGGGTTTCAAGAAGTAGATGCAGAGTTGGTGACATGCTCAAATTAATGTTCACAATAAAAATACAGATTCCAAATTCATCATGAATATGAATGGACATATAGAAAACAAATGAGAAATAAATAAATAAAAAACAGAAAGATGTGATGATTACCTAGGTACACGGGTGATTATATACCGTCCCTTCTCTAAATCGTATATAGTCTTTAGTTGTGGTTTCCGGGATTGCAGTACAAAGAATACAGCAAACACAGCTATTAAAAGGAAAGCAAAGAAAGAGAAATAAGTGACTGACTCGTTTCCAACAATCTGGCCCATATTATCAAGCTCCCATTCAAGGGGCTCCAGCATTGTTTCAACAAGGAAAGCACCCAGTGTCCAATCAAGGAGAATGTTTCCGGTCTCATTTGCATATCCAACCCTGAAATGCAGTCCATCTTACAATTTTCAGTTCAAGGGAAGCTACATCATAATCTTTAATCTTAGTGTTGTATGGGGGGAGGGGGGGGGGTTAGCATGGAATACGAATAGCTCTACAAAATGCAGTAAATCAAGTTGAAAGACGTGCAGAGTGCATATGAAAGTCTTCAACATTGTTAATACTCGTGTCGACACCAAAAATATTGGCTGTAGCTCATAGCATTTCCGTCAGATTTTTAGTGGACTCACCTGATCAAATAGATACATAGAGTATAGCAAAAGATTTTCACCACATACCTTTTCTCATCCATGGGGATTCCTAGACTGTCATGCAACAGTGCCACCATATATGCAGATGAAAAACAATATTTCAAAAGATCTGAATCAACAATGCTATGATGCTGATTTTTCTGTTTCTCCCAATCATCTTCACAATAATGTTGACCTGCTGCCTCTAATTCAAACAAAGAAGCCATCGGCAACAGCCCAAAAAGCTGTACAAGGTTGAAGAGGAAGTAGTACCAGATTAACAACTGATAGAGAGAAGATTAACAAGCGATAGAGACAAGAAATCAAGCGAAAAATATGCAAGCTAAACAAAAACAAAACTAGAACTAAAACATGAAATAAAAAGACTTTAGTTATCTTTACGTGTCCTTACACTTCAAGGTATATTTAAGTGAAATCAAGTTTACAACATCCTTTGAACGTAACAATACCTTATAAGCATTATGAAAACAGGCACTTCATGAAAGAAAAATCCTTTGGGCCACACGCTCCTATAAATTGTCAATTCACATTTATCAACCTGGGTATGCTCAGTTGCCAATGTACTTGGGCGAAGGTAACCGTTGATATATTTAATGAATGCGCGCTGGTACCTAGGTGGAACATGTTTCTAATATTTGGGCAATCCTTGACCAATTCTATAACATCAATTACTTTCCTAGAACCTAGAGTGATAAGAACATTGAGGTTAGCTAAGTTAATCTCTGGAAAGGAAAAACGTTTCAGTAATTAAAATGCCCAAATACGTTTCAGTAATTTGATCCAAAATGTGAATACAGCTGTACTAATACAACTGGAAAGACCATACTATTAGGCCTAATTACTATCTTACAACGAACACCTGTACTCAAAACAGAAGTGAGGGCCTTATGCTAAAATGTAAAAGCAGCAACCCACATAGAACAACACTCAGGCATGTCAGAAAGCCAAATCTCTCAGAGTCCCTAATATTTTACAGTTCGCACGGTACTTACTCCTAAATTTATAGGCCTCGATTGCTTGACAAGCTCCCTTGAGATTTAAACATTTCTTTTGAGTTTTCCCTTCTATTTAGCACTGGAATTTAGGCTCCTTGACAACTTTAGAGATTTGCTGCATTTCAAGTGGAGTTCATGAATTAAGGGACTGGAGATATCTGGCAGTGGGAAGCATTAGCATATGATTTGTGCAAGCAAGGTATCTAATTCGAATTCAAGGGAATTGTTTTTGCTAGCACTCTCACTGAAATCATTGACTTGCTGGAAGATAAGGCCTGAAGGGCATTGAAAACCTCACAAGTGACACTGATTATTCTAGTATCTTACTGTGATTGAGCAGCTCTTAAAACTCTTAAATTCCTATTGTTTTTTTCCTTTTCTAGACCTAGTCAGAGTAACTTGACTAATTCCTGAGAAAGTGCAGTCCTTAGTGCCACTCCACATACTTACAAGATAAATATCTTGATTCCGGGGGGGGTGAACACAATGAGCTATGTTGCTTGCAAATGCTACACTCAGACCTGAGTCAGTTAGGCTTTTCTACAAACAGAACTTGCTTAGGCTCGCTTGCCGGGGGCCTTCCTAGCTTCTGCATAACACGAACAGATGGAAGTATTGCCGAGGGGCCTTCCAAGCTCGGCACCACTTATGGCACCTGAAAGTAAATAGGTTGTGCATGCAATTTTCTAATAAGCTAGGTTCAAACTTGGGTCAGCACTCAAGTTGAGCTCAACCTAGCAGGGTCAGATTAAATGGGCCATAAAATTTGTACACAGGCCCAAACTCGGGCTAACGCTTCCTAAAGCATCTTGAAACTAAACCAGAGAAGCCCTCAAATAACCCCTCTGATCGAAAATGAGCCTGTATTTAGCTAAATTGCATATGAAGTCTGCAAATTGGGCCTGATTCCACTTTAGTTCCTGTATTTTCCATTCAAACTATTGTACACTTATAGTTTTGGTATGTTGTGTTGTGTAAGTGGCTACAAAATCACATTTCCATCAAGTTAATTGACAGAAATGGTACATATTCGTTAATCCCTATAATACCTATAAAACATTTCAGAAAGTTCCAATTTCAATAATGAAATCCCTATCGCCCTTTCTAAATATTGTTTGCAAAGTTCCCTATCGCCCTTTCTAAATGTTGTTTGCAAAGTTCAACACAAGTTGCTTGTAGAAAGATGTTACTTCTGATGGTCAGTTTCATTTGGGTCCAAAAGTATTTTCAATATTGGGATCCGATCAGTTTTTTATACTACTATGTATTGAAAAGTCAAACTAAAACACCAAAACAGACTGAAAAAAATTACACTAAATGCCACACCATTTTGTTTTCTATCAAAGTGGGCAAAGGTTCGCTAATCCAAAAGGCACAAAACTGGTTGACTTGTGACCTAAAACCATAAAACATAAAGCAATATTGGTAGAAATAAAATAAGATCATTGCATTCCCCAATTTCACAAAAGTTTATCTGATCATAACAATTTTTTTATACGTATCTAAAGCTCTAACCAAGATTTATGGGTTGTTTAACACCAGATCTATAACTGAACACTCATGCTAAACTAGATTTTAAAAAAGAAAATAAATTAATCTCTTTATTTACCAACCTCAGAAGTAAATAAGAAGTTCTGGGTAGAAACGGGCTTGCCTCGTAGCTCAAAAGGAAAGGATGAGACAATTTTGCAAGGTGCACCAATGCATTTATCTGCAGTTTATAAAGAGCAGCTATTAATGATCATCTTTTATTCATACAATTAACTTAGAATCTCAAAAACCAATGAGCTGTAACTTCACAGTATATCAAACAGACATTCCCTAACACTAACAGAATGATTATGTAAACAAAAAAGTCCTAAGAAAATAAAACTGGTAAAAGAGCAGAATACCAAAGTTTATGTCTATAAATAACCTAGGTAGATATTACTATAAAACTTCTCAATAAGCAGGAAGTAAAATCTCTTTCCAAAGCCTGATTACGTCATGTTGTCAACCCACAACATAGAGATATATTCCTTTATTGTATCAGTATTTTATTCCAATCCAATAGATCAATATGGTCATTTGCAATTGAATTCTGCATCAATCACAAATAGTTTTCTTCATGCAACATCTTGAAATTCTCTTTCTAGAAAAGAGTTCTTTCCCAGATCCTTGATGTTTATTTCACTTAACACTGAAGTCAAGCTTCCAACTTACTCCCTTTTGGGAAGACTTCGTTATCAAGACTTCTATCGGGCATTATTAGTTTCTTTTAAAAATGGATACCAGCACAAGAAAATTGAATTTCAAATGAAAAGGAAAATCAGAAACGCATAACAATGAAGAAGCAGAAGATGACGCCACCTTGTCTTTTCTTTAATAATGCCAAAGCCTCATATTTGCATGCAGAAAAGTTTCCACCCATTGAGGAAACTAGAAGTTGTGCATCACTAGCATTCACTGTCAGCTTATATCCTCTAGGAATACAAGGGTTACCAAGACTTCTGTCCATAGAATTTGAAACTGCATGACAGGTGAGTACACTTTCCCACAATCAGCAACAGTTTTTAACTTTTTAGAACAGAAAGATTGAAAGTGCATGAGAGCATAGTTGTTTCAAATCCACCAAGATAATGCATTTTAAGATTTGCTTCATATCTAAGTACTTATACTAAACAACAATGCACAAGTAGGTATGGCCATAAAGATCAGCAGGAATCCCAGACAACAAAGCAATGGATGCAAGGTAGTCAAACCTACTAAGCATGGAGTGGACACGATGATTAGAGTCTTCAAACTTTAGGAGTGTGGATACAGTAATAATCTGAGTTTTTTAAAGTATTAACACAAAGTTCTTTAGCATCGTAATCTAATAATGGTAAAAAATGACCTAAAACATTCCTACATATTCTTCTCCAAGTAACAACTGTGTTCAAATCATGCTACATTGATTGTGTTATAAGTTTATTCTATACTTTTAGTTAATCTTTATGTGAATTGTGCATTTATTTTTCAGTTCTCCTTTATCAAAATGCTCCCATTTCTCAATCCAAGTTTTATTGCATATGAATTGCAAGTCCGATAACCTTATATACCAGTCACATAAGAACTAAAAATCCGGGAAAATATGATAGAGATGTAGAATAACCCAGGCTTCTAGAAACCTCACTAAGCTCAATAAATTAAAAAACTAGTCAAGAATATTCTGCTTTGAACATTGAACTACTAGGAAATGGTGTGGGGAGCTTTAAAATAATGTCGAATATTAGAGTGTGCCACTGATACTTTAGTAACACTAAACTAAAGTTGTTCTTTTTTATAGTAAAAAAAGTAAGAAAAATGCAAACCAATGGTGGGAATGGAACAAAAAACCACAACCAGTTGGAATTCATGCAACATATATAATAATAATATAACTATAGTTGTTCAAAGTACCATGAAATCAACTTTTATCACATGGTATCGTAAAAGAGAAAGGCCAATAAATCGTACAAGGCGTCAACTCTCTGGACTTCTGCAACTCATATAGTGATTCCCAAGCTGCATCCTGTATCAAAAAATTGAAAAATAAAAAAAGGAACATTTGATTGAGAATTTTCCACTGTATTCTCGAAACATTGCCACCATGGTGAAGTAACTTGCTTGGAAAAATTCATAAAGCATTAGAAAAGTAAATACAGGGCATACTTCTGTTATGAAATTCTTTTGCTTTATGAAGAAAATAGAGTTTGATTATCCATTAGCCATCCTTCCCTATTTTCCGAGAAAAAAAAATTAATCAAAACTACAGGTAACTTTAATGTAATTGACATTCATAATATTTTATATCCATAGTGAAAGTCACCCCATGTTTAACATATGATGTTTCAGATCAGAGTTAATGAATAGATAAAAATCACATGACCAGTTAATGAGAATCTACCTCGACTTTTATAAGATAAACCAAGAACTAGTTAGACATAGATATAGATTAAGCATACAAAGTGCATAAAGTCGAAAACAGTACAAGTTGAGCTAATTATGCTGACATTGATCCCAATTTTCATGCATAACTTCATCAACAGTAAAACAAACGACAAACAAATGGAACTCAGATAAAAGACCTGGCCAAATAGCGGCAAGCCTTGACTGTAAAGGTGGTAAGTAACTCCAAACAATTTGATGATTCGAGATGGGGAGGAATTCACTTGTCGTGATTGTTTTGCAGCAAACGTAACCTGCACGGTCATACGTTATTAACACAACAAAAATGAAATCAAAGTAGAAACACGGAAATGATGTAACAGTTGGTTTCGTTTTGAATCAAATCAAATGAAAGTAAAGTGTTAACCTGCAAAGAAGTCCCACCAAGTTCAACAACACCAGTAGCTTCCTGAGGCTCACCCTTCAACGTTCCAAGGGCATAATTGGCACTCACCCAGGCATAAACACCTTGTTCCTCACCTGCCATTTGCACCAATTTTCAGTTCAATTTTAACCCCAAATTTCAATCTAATTAACTAAATTACAGAGGATTCTATGGTAACCTAGAATGACTCGGGCCCACTCGTCCTTGAACCAAAAGCCGGACGACCTGAGCGCCTTCCGGCACGACTCGAGAAGCTTCTCGGAGACGTCGGAGCCGAGGGCGTCGAGCTCAGAGCCAGAAAAGAAGAGGAGCTTGGTGTTGGGGCGCTCTATCTTGGGCACCTGGAGGGTGGCGAAGTGGAGCAAGGGGCCGAGGGAGGGGCCGGCCCGGTCGGGGTGGGAGGCGAAGGCGGAGAGGGGGAGGCGGGAGGAGGAGGAGCTGGAGGGGGCGGTGCCGTCGAGGAAGTGGAAGACGCGGATGCGGATGGAGGAGGGGCGGGCGGAGATGACGATGCCGAAGAGGGTGGAGTGGGAGTGGGCGAATTTGGGAGAGAGGTGGAGTTTGTGGGCGGTGGAGAGGAGGTAGAAGAGGAAAGGGAGGGCGAGGAGGGAGAGCGAGGGGATGAGGCATTTGGAGGGAAGGCGATTGCTGCGGACAGAGGCGCTGCCAGTGCCAAACCCACTGGGCGGCGGTCTCTTTGATTGGGATTGTGATTTGATTTGGATTTGGAGGGTTGACAAGTCCATCGGCAGCCACTTTTGATTCGAGTTTTGGCCCTTCATTTCTTGCCTTCCCTTGCCTACATTTGCAATGGAAGTGCACAGACAGAGTGTGTCAGATTGTTTCAAAATTATTTCATATTTGCCAATTATTTAGGGATTTGCAATGCAATTGCAAGATGATGTGTGTGTCCCTTTAATTTAAAAAAAAAAATAATAGGAACATCTTCTTGATGGTTGGACTGACTTTAATGAAATTGTGTGGTTGAGATTAAAACACAGGCCACACAATCTTAACCACACAATTTCATTAAAGTCAAATCCAACAATCAAGAGGGTGTCCTCAATTTTTTAGAAAAATGGGGATTCCGCTTATGAAAGGTTTCCTATATATATATATATATATATATATATATATATATATATATATAGACACACACACACACATTTCTTGAGGTGATTTATTCGTCTTGGTGCTACTCTATTGTGGAGGCAGATTGTCTACTCTCCTGTTATGATGCCCTTTCCATCTCCTCCTATTTGTGCAGTCACGGTTAAGCCACGTCAACATTTTATATTTCTATTGCTTTTTGTCTTATTATCTCTATAAAAAATCAATATCAAATATTAATATGGCTTAACCGTGATCGCACAAAATAGGAGTGGATGGGAAGGACACCATAACAGGAGGGCATACAATCTGCCTCCCTCTATTGTTGTGTCCCAGTAGTAGGAACAAATTCTCCTACCTACTTGTCATTTCACATCCTTCGTACTATGTTTGAGTTTGTGAACGCTTAAAATATACTATTTTTTTTTAATTCCTTTTAGTTTTTCAACTTTTAAAATTCTTTAAAATTAATTTTCTTAAAATCCTGATTGAATACATTTTGAATTTCAGATAATTGAATAACTTATATTCATTAAAAAAATTAAAACCCCTCAAAATCTCAATTGAATACATTTCAGTTCACGTCGCGATCAAATTCTTTTACTTTTCACATCCATATTTACATTAAAAAGTTAAAATTTTGATTAACACGTATAAAGAATCAGTTAGCCATACTATTTAATATTTAAGTACCATTTAAACCGTAGTTATTAATGACAAAGATAGTCAATTTTTTTTTTGAACAAATGATATTATCTATATTAAATGATGGAAGAGTGGCTAAGACTCACAATGAGCTTGCAATAATGTGGTTTAAATTCACATTTGGCGAGAATCAAATCTAAGATCTCTCACTTATAAGTAAAAATGAATATCACTACAGTGTAATACTAAGCGGTCAGAGATAATCAATTTTTAAGGGGGAAAAAAACTGTTTGTACCCAAAACAATCAAAATAAATCATTTGATATTCCCCTTTTTTTTTTTTTATTTAAATAAATGATTATCTACATTAAGAGAGTTGGGGAGTGAGCTAAGGCTCACAATGAGTTAGCAATAATGTGGTTCAAATTCGCCTTTGGTGAGAAACGAATCTAAGACCTCTCACTTACAAGTGAAGAGGAATACCACTAGACCGTAGTACTAAGTGACGATATTCTCCTCTTTAAAGTGCAACTATTCTTGGGTATGATTTCTTGCATCCATTTCTTGTTCTGTATGTCGATGCAAATTTTCCCCGTCTTCGGTCTTGACGAAAATGCATATACAAAACAATTAACACCTTTAATCAAAGACCTAAGCCTCACGCGCCCACGAGGTGGGGGGGGGGGGTTAGGTCAACGGATCTCTGATGCCTAAGTTAGTTTCTCTGAGAGAGTAAAGTGTTTAAGGCTTTTTAGGGTTGCAAAAGCTCCGAAAATTTGGTAGAATATGGGGTATTTATAGGGATAGGGTCGGCCTTATAGTGTTTAATGGAGATATATTCTCTAAATATTCCCAAGATATTTAATAGGAAATAATATCTTGAGATAATGGAGTAATTATCCCTAATTGATTTAAATTAGGATTACTTACTTGATTGGAGTCAATCTTCAATTCGGAATGTATTAAAGATAGGATTTGGGTAATTAATCCTTATCTTTAATTCCTTGCCAAGGGCAGGTGAGTTGCGGGCAGTTGTGTTCAGCTGCTGAGTCATCCAGGGATGTGAACTGCGCGTGGGAGCATCTGAGAAGCCTGCCCATCTATTGAGGGCAATCTTGTCTTTCTTGAATAAAAGTCCACGTATCGCCTCTAGAATTTTTGGGATTATTTTAGGCTCCCTAAATGCCCTCACACTTATTGTGCTGCACGCAGGAAAATGATAGTAGGTGTAGGAATCCCAAGCTGCTTAGGCTTGTAAAGTTGTTTCCCAATTTGAACTTAATCTTCTTTCTTGATTTGGAGATAGATTTCTTCTAGGAAAAGGAAAATAATTACCCCCAATACATATTTAATTCTGCCTTAAGCAGGGGATTCAATAAATTTGGAGAGCAATCTTTATTCCAACAACGAAGAAAAGCCAGAGGAAATTTTTATTCCCCCTCCCCTAGCGTTCTTCTTTTCTTACCCTTGCAAAGAGTCGTTTCTTGTGGTTGTTCTTCTTCTCCGTGCCGCACCAAGGTAAGAAAAATTTGAATTTTCTTCTTCTTGAATTTTTTTGGGAGTCTTGGGACTTGAGAAATTGGCTCGGCGGGGGCCAAGGATGTTGGTGACACACGACATGGAAGTCGTGGGCTGCTGTGCATGAATGAGCAGCACGGCGCTGCAGCGTGAGGGTTGGCTGGCGCGGGCCAGGTGGACGGGCATTGGGGCGTGGAAGGGCCGGCTCAGGCCGGGCCCTTGGAGCTGTTGGGCAAGGGCCCCTGCATGAGGATAGGAGGGAGGCTCGGGCCTCCTCCCGAGTTGGGCTTAGTGGTGCGGGCAGCGTGTCAGAGAAAGAGAGGGCTGCGAGTTGGGTCGTGGGGCCTGGCAATTAGGCGCTGGGCTCTGTAGTCTGTGGTTTTTTTTTTTTTTTTTTTTTTGATTATCTTCTCACGAGCTGCCTTCTAAATATTTTTCCTCATACTTTTCCCAGAGACTTTGAGATGTCTTCCTCCTACCGCAAAAGTGACGAATATCCTTCACCTTTGTACCGTCAAGGTGGTTCTTCCGGCAATGTGGGTTACTTCAAGGCTGCACATGTCAAGATCAATTCCGACGAGCTATTTTGGGATTTTCTTGAGACGTACAAGCATGCGATTCTGTCTGGGGTTCGCGTGAAGTGGGTGAAAGATGACAACGGCCATGAACCATGCGGCCATGACGTTACTGTTAGGAAGAGGGCCATCAAATTCCATTTGTACTACTTTGTGTTGGGATTTACTTTTCCTATGCCGTGTCTTTTCCAGGAGGTGATCTGCTCCATGAAGTACGGGCCTGCTCAGTGCTCCCCAAATGCAGTTCGTGCGATGGTGGGATTCTCGAACTTGAGCAGGTTCTTTGATCTTGGCTTGACCATAAATGAGTTTTGGTACTTCTTTGAGATCGGCCACAAGGAAGGTGTGGGGCAGCTGAGATCTCGTCATAGGCTACTCAATGCTTCTAGCAAAGGTGATCATGAGTGAGCGAGAGATACCTTGGAGGTGAGTGAAGAGTGGGAGTCTGACTCTTCTCCTGAGCTGCGTGTCCCGACTACCTTTATTAGTGGTAAGTGAACTGCTTCATTCTTGTCCTGCTTGAATTTTTGTTGAGCTGGTCAATGAATTCAATTTATTGATCGTCTTTCTTACTTTGTGTAGATTCGGAGTTTGGCTCAACTCTAAGGACTTCGGCATATATGAAGAAAGTGCACGTCACCTTGGGCATTCCTGCTCAGCCTTCTTCGTTTGGAGAAAGGTGGTCTACCTCTGAAAGAAGTGATAAAGCAGATAAAAGATGAGGCGTTGGCTTGCCCGATCGCTGTTGTAGAGCCTGTTGCCAATGATGGTGGAAAGAAGAGGTCTTCCTTACCTGCTTGTTCGGCTGAGAAGAAGCCAATGACTTCTTCTGCTGCTCGTGGGGGCTCGTCTGCTACCGAGAAACTTGTCATTGATCTAACTTCCCCCAAGGGGCGAAGAAGACCGTTGAGCTTGAGCTTGTGAAACCTGTTGCTCCGAAGGTAACCGCATCCATTGCTGAGAGACATGTCCAGTGGAAGGGTTCAGTGACACCTCTAGTGTTTGGGTTTGTATCGAAACGTCCATCGAGAGCTAAGTCTGGTTCGGCTTCTGAGAGGCTCGCTGATATAAAGAGCGGGAAGGTGAATTCTGCTGCTAAGGTGGTGCTTGGGCCTTTTTCTCATTCTGCCATTATTGACTCATTTGCTGAGAAAGGGAAATCTGCTCACATGGGCAATTGTGAGAGATCCACCGAGTTTGAAGTTGGAGAGTTTCTTGAGGTTTGTACGGTACTGAAAGCCGACTTACTTGAAGACGTCAATGCATGCACCAAGTTTGTTAACGATGTTGGGAAAGTTGTCATCTACTCAGACTCTTTTGTGAAACATCCTGCCTACTCGAGGAGGTCCTCCCTGATAGGGGTGGGCACTTAGAACCAAAAATCGAAACCAAAACACGAATCGAATCGGACCGCACAGAATGGTTCGGTTTTGTGGTTTTGAAATGGTTTCGGTTTCGAAACCAAACCGCAGCAAAGAAAATAGTTTGGTTTCGGTTTTGGGTTTTCAAAATTGCACCGAAACCGAAACCGCACCATATATTAAATTTCATTTTCCAGTCTACGGCATTTACAGGAGTCCATGGGTATGTGATTGCAGGAGTTTGGTTACTGTGTGGCCTGGTATTTACGATTTGCATAGCCTTCTTGAAGAAGCCGAGCATTAGGAGCACTTGCCCCATTAAACACTTCTTGGACCGTAACTTCATGAGCTAGAAGTCATTGTGCATGTGTGGGAAGTTCGTTTGGAAAATGAGAAGCAAAAGAAATTGTATGTATTTTTGTTTACTTTCTTTATTTTGCAAGGAATTTGCTTATACTAGGATTAATGAAAGTTATATTTTAGACGAGCCACACTGGAAAGAGAGTTAGCCTTATTCAAGCAAGCAGATCAGCTTTTTGGTACTCAAAGAGGAAAGAGCGGACATTCCAGGGATGTCTACTAAAAATTTCATGTATGCACAGTTTTGGTGCAGTTTTTGCTGCAGTTTTGGTGCAGTTTTATAGGTGTATATTTTAAATTGTACTTTTTTTTCTTTCTCAAAAACCAAACCGAAACCGTTTAAAACCGCACCGAACCGAAACAAACAGTTTGGTTTCATTTCAGTTTTGGCTTCAAAATCGCATTGAACCGCACCGCGCCCACCCTTACTCCCTGATTGCTACAATGCATAAGACTTTGATCCTGGCAGCTGAGTCGATGCGCGTTGATCATGATGCTGCCAAGTGTGCTAAGGAGGCCAAAGTGGCATTGGTGGCTCAGCTTCGCTCGGCTACTGAAAAGATCGAGAAGCTTGAATCTTAACTCGCCGTTGTGAAAGGGTCTGATGTTTCTGCCCCCACTTCTTTGCAGCTGGAGATCGCTCATCAGGAGGTTGCCCATTTGAATGCTAGGCTTAGTGCGACCGAGGCAATGTTGGAAGTTGCAGAGAAGGAAGTCAGTCGTGTTTCTCCGGTGGTCGAGGACCTTGAGCGTGTCAATTCAGAGCTACGATCTGCTTGCTTTGCTAAGGACGATGCATGCAGAAGTGTCTCGTCTTAAGGAGGTTGCCAGTAAGCTTGAGTCCAATGAGGTGGACCTGCAAGGTGCACTGTCTGCTAGCGAGAACCTTGCCTGCTTGAGGCGACTTGCAAAACTTTGCCGTAAGATGGGCAGTTGAGTTGACTACTTCGATGGAGTAGTTGACTCACGTGGTCACTTTAGGCTTCAGTTTTAGCTTTGGGGCTTGATGTGGTAAAAACTAACACACAAATTAAACCCTATATATTATGCAATTGTAGTATGTGTAAGTAGGGATCGTTCTAGGCCGGGGATTAGGATGGATGCTAATCTACACAAATTAAACTCTAAATCACTAAACTAGACTCAAAAACAGAAAACTAGACTTAAACTACTCAAAATAAGCTAAACTGACTCAAAACACACAAACTAAGTTGAATTGACTCAAAACAGAAACTAGAGAATGTTTTTAACAAAAATTGAAGTAAATTGACACGAAATACTAAATTGGGGGGGGGGATGGGGGTTTGTTTTGACGAATTTAAAACTTAAACAAACAAACTAAGGGTACGAAATTAAGGTGATTTAAGGGGTGAAAGGCTAGCTAGAGGATTATTCTCCACACATGACACATATGCAACACAAATCGATTTCCAGTTATTATTCCTATAAACCATGAATGACAATGCCCTAAGTTAACCGTGAACAACAATAATTAACCATCAGATTTTCCTAAATTCATTGAATTGGACTCAGCGACACAACCAAATTATTCTTATCAAGTTCCCTATATGAACAACATGATAGAGATACATATCAAAGATCATTAAGTTATATGAAAATCATAAGCATTGACATGACATTTGTAACTATGAACAGCATGATACTCCTGCCAAGAATTTACTTAACGCGATCATGACTTGCAACATCCACTACTTGTAAGTATAAGTTTGTAACTATTAGGTGAAACTCCCTTATATTTTAGCATCAAATTCATGCATGCAAACTAAGTAGGCCTCCTTAATCAACATACAAGAATAAGTTCTCAATCAAACAGTTAAGTAAATTGCATTCACGATTTATGAAATAATAACTGGATGTAATCAATTCATATCACATATATGTTCATGGCTTTGAATTCACCATTAGCTAAAACGAAATTAGTTCCTCATGTTTATCATAACTGAAAACCAAATTAAAATGAACATTGAACTAAAGACTAAGGATATAATACACATAGAAATGCTCTAGCAATCCAAAGGCTTGGACAACAAGCACAGCTCCAAGTTCTCATCCTTCCTTCCTTGCAAAGCTGCGGCACAAAGTGTATTTTTCTCTGAATGTAGGCTCTTGTGTGTGGTCCTCTATATTATGCGGTAGATGTGGGTATTTATAGGGCTAGATGTGGCACACAAGTTGTCTTGGAGAAGGATTTAGCACTCCAAATCCACAAGTAAAAGGTCAATTACATGGTAGAAACCAAGGAGGATAAGGAGAGGGTGCGGCATATTTCTAGGCTTCTAGAACCAGGTTTGTAGGTGTCCTAATCTGAAAATAACTCCCCCTTGCAGCTAGAATTAAGGTGAAATAGGATTAGGATATGATAAGATAAGTTTGGATAAGATAAGATTGGATAAGGTTTGGATAAGATAAGGTAGTTTGGATAATGTTTCCTTCTTTTTAGCTGATTCCTTATCTTCCAAATCTTGAATTAATTTCTCCAGATGTTAAGCACATTCCTAGCCTCTCTTGAACTTCAAAAACGTCCATCCATCTTGCTCCATGCATATGCTATCCATTCCAAGTCCAAAACCGCTCTAAAATGCTCCAAGTTGCACTTTCTTGCCAACTTTGTCATTTGAACCTACAAACACACGAAAATAGCTTAAAACACTCTAATAAACATAAACTAACTAAGTAAATGCAAAGAAACAAGCTAACTAAGTCGCATAAATATGCTCATATCAAGGCTTCTAGAGCTTTACCTGTAAGAGGAAAAATGTGAGATTTCTAACTTATAGACCCGGCGGCCAAACTCATCGTCTCGGTAGGAAGCAAGCAAGTTTACGTAGCTACTATAGATGTGAATCTCAACTTTGGGTAGCTTCATGAGCTTTAGCCCTCCCGGGGCATGTTGCGAAATCTTTAACCAATAAGGCCAGCGGTCAAATGCGTACTTCGCGTAGAAAGTCGAAGAGTTCGTGTGGCTACTATGGTTGTATTCCGGCTTTCGAGTGGCTTCTTGAGCCTTGGCCCTCCCGGGGCATGTTGAGAGATTTTTAACTTATAGAGCCATCGGTCGGACTTATGCTTCTCGTAGGAAGCAGAGAAAGTCCGCGTAGCTTTTATAGTTGTGACACTCGACTTTAGTGGCTTCTTGAGCTTTGGATCTCCCAGGGCATGTTGCGAGATTTTTAATTTAGAGAGCCGTCGGCCAAACTCATGCTTCTCGTAGGAAGCAGTGGAGGTCTGCGTAGCTTCTATAGTTGTGACACTCAACTTTGTCCTAGCAAAACTTAAGTCGTAGACTGTCAGCCAAAAGTGCTGCTTTTAAGTAAGTAAGCGAGTTCGCGTAGTCATAGCAGGTGTAAGTCTTGGCTTACAGATTACCTTGGGCTGCCGGTCATTGGGTTGTTGGTCGGGCGTCTTACTTACAGAAGCAAACTGCCCACGTAACCATTTCAAGTGTTGTGCTTGGCTCTCGAAGGCATTTTAGGCATGAGGTGTACGGGAAATTAAGCCTTAGAGACCATATCCTTTCGAATTGCAACTTTGATTCCGCAGGTTGCTTAACTAGTATTACAACACTTTAAAACCAAGTCACTTCATCAAGATTTTCATGTCGAGGACGGATCATCTTGTCACGCGAATTCTTTCATGGGTAGGGGTCTTGCACTTAGCGTCTCTTCTGGTTAGAGACTTGGGATCCCGCGAAATTGAATCCTTCAATTGGCTAAGTCTATTCCAGGGGAAGAACTATCGTGGCCAATTCTGGGAGTCGTCCGGCTCAAGTAATCGTTGTCTTCAGGGGAAACTGAGCAGTTCTACCACCTATCCACGTTTGGATATTCTGGATTAGTTTACCCTATCGTATTGGAGAGCACACACCATGTCTAAACGGGCAGAGGGTGTCTTCTGCTTGTCATAGGGGTGATTAGTTTACCCTCTCGCGCTGGAGAGCTTAAGCCATGTCTGCAAGGCAGGGGGCATCTTCTGCTTGTCATATGGTTGATTAGTTTACCCACTCGTGCTGGAGAGTTTACGCCATGTCTGCTGGGCAGCGAGCGTCTTCTGCTTGTTACATGGTTGATTAGTTTACCCTCTGATAGGAGCATATTTATGCAATTAGTTAGCATGTTTTCTTGCATTTATTTAGTTAGTTATTGCTTATAAGAGTGTTTTAAGCCATTTTCGTGTGTTTGTAGGTCCAAATGACAAAGTTGGCAAGAATATACAAATCGGAGCATTTTAGAGCAGTTTTGGGCTTGGAATGCATATCACATGCATGGATCAAGTTGGATGGACGAATTTGAAGTTCAAGAGAGGCTATGAATGTGCAAAAGGGTTAAAGAAATTAATTCAAGACATTGAAGATAAGGAATCAGCTCAAAAGAAGGAAACATTATCCAAACAGCCTTATCTTATCCTTATCTTATCCAAACCTTATCTTATCTTATCTTATCCTAATCCCCTTCTACATTGGTGCCGTGTCCTTCCTTCTAGATGGCCTAGTTCTTGTGGGAATTGAATTGTCGAAGTCTTTTTCCTATGCTACCTTTGTGTCGTGAGTTGTAGCCTATAAATAGACTCATTCTGCCGCATATTTCACTACCATCCTTCACCATAACTCACCTACATCCATCTCTCACCACAATTCGACACTACCACATCCCTCATTGTGCCGCAGCTTTGCAAGGAAGGAAGGAGAAGAAGCTTGGAGCCGTGCTTGCCATTCAAGATCTTTGGATTGTTTGAGCGTTTCCAGGTGTATTCTATCTTTGTTTTCAATGTTTAAATTTAATTGTCTTTGTTTATTTGCAAACATGAGGAACTAAACTCGTTTTAGCTAGGGGAGAATTCAAAGCCATGAACATGTATGTGACATGAGTTGATTACATCCAGTTATTAGTTCACAAATCGTGAATACAATTTGCTTAACTGTTTGATCGAAAACTTATTCTTGTATGTTGATTAAGGATGCATACTTAGTTTGCATGCATGAATTTGATGCTAAAATATAAGGGAGTTTCACCTAATAGTTACAAACTTATATTTACAAGTAGTGAAGGTTGCTAGTCACGATTGGGTTAAGTAAATTCCTGGCAGGAGTGTCATGCTGTTCATAGTCACGAATGCGTAGTCAATGCTTATGATTTTCACAAAGCTTAATGATCTTTGATTGTATTTCTATTATGCTGTTCATGTAGGGAACTATCGAAGAATAATTTGGTTGCCGATGCATTGTTCGTCCAATTCAATGAATTTAGGAAAATCTGATGGTTAAAAAAGTGCTGTCACGGTTAACTTGGGGCGTTGAGGTTCATGGTTTATCGGAATAATAACTGGAAATCGATTTGTGCTGCATATGTGTCATGTGTGGAGAAAGACCCTCTAGGTAGCCATTCTCCCATTCAAATCACCCAATTTCGTGTCTTTTTAAGTTGTTTTTACAAATCTGTTTGTTAAGTTTTTAAATTCGTCAAAACCAATTCCCCTTAAGTTCTTTGAGTTTTTTTAGTTTAATTTTCATCCAAATCACCCTTTAGGTCTAGTTTTGAGTCATAATCAGTTAGTTTGTGTGTTTTGAGTCAAATCAACTTGTTTTGAGTTGTTTAAGTCTAGTTTTCTGTTTTTGAGTCTAGTTAGTGTTTTAGAGTCTAATTTGGGTAGATTAGAATCACTTTTAATCCCCGGCCTAAAACGATCCCTACTTTCATATACTACATCAATAGGGTTTAAGTTTGAGTGCAATTTAATTTCACATCACCCTCTCGTGCTGGAGAGCTTACGCCATGTCTGCTGGGAAACAGGCGTCTTCTGCTTGTCACAAGGTTAGTCAGTTTGTTTATGCATTTAGCCCAAGCTTGTGAATAATTCTTTCAATCTTCATTGAAAATAAAGGCTTTTATTAACCTTGCTCGTAGGCAGTAATGGCATAACAACTGATAATTCTAGGCATGCGGGGTTTTGTTCGTTGAGCTGTTTGAGTCTTCAAACTTTTTTCGTCTTGAATGGGGTCCAAGGAATGGTGGGAGGTCACACGTAGTACTTTCTCAGGTTGTAAGCATTTCATTGCTTGTTGATTTCTTTGTCACTCATAGTGGTGAGGGTGTAGTTGCCCCTTCTGCCTACTCGGTTGATTTTGTACGGACCTTCCCAGATGGAAGCCATATTTTTGGGACCCTCTCAGATGGGAGCCATATTTTTGGAGCCTTCATGTCGGGCGGTGATGAAGGCTTTTATGAGGACTAAGTCTCATGGCTGGAATTGTCGGATTTTTACCCTCTTCGAACGAGCATGCTGTTCCACATGCAGTAGCGAGCTGCCTTCATTTGGAGCTTCCTAGACTCCAGTCTGTCTGCTGGGAGTGTTCCATTGACTATGTAGTCGATGATGGGATCTTGCCAACTCGAGGTCGTGCTGATCTGCCCCACCTCAACTGCTGGTTCCTAATCTATGCTTAGCTTTTCCAAGTACTCGACCAAGATAGAGCACCTGAGCTGTTGGTCTAGCGCAGAGCCTAGGCTTGCTAGTGCGTCTACGTGGGCATTTTCTGCTGGCAGAACCTGAGTGAATGTTTATGCCTGGAATGTCGCTAACTGCTTTCGTACATTCTCGAAGTATCCAGCCATCATTGGATGCTTTGCTGCATACTCCCCTGAAGTTTAGTTGGTGATCAGCCGGGAATCGGTTGCGAGTTTTTTGACCGCTAAGTCTTTTGCTAATCGGAGACCTGCTAGTAGGGCTTCATACTCTGCTTCATTGTTTGATGCCTTGAAGCTTAGAGTGATTGCCTGTTTGAGCATCGAACCGTCTAGAGTAGTAAGAACTAGGCTTACCCATGATCCTTTGTAGTTGGATGATACGTCGACATGCAAGCACTGAAAATCTCGTACAGGTGGGGCTGGTGTGGCTATGGTGTGCTTGGCTGCCTTTTGGGTGTTTCTAGGCTGAGTTGCTGCACTCGTCAGAATGTCCGCCAATTTTTATGCCTTTAACGTCGTGCTTCTGGGCTGTGCGAAATATCGCTTCATGGCAATGACTATTACATCTGAAAATACGGCTTGAGCTTCCAGGTTGCAACAACTAGCGTCAAAATCAAAGTTTTGATTTTCGGGTATCTGGCTTCCGCATCGAGGAGAGCTTTTGAATTGTGAAATGCAGGTGGTCGGGCCCCCAGCTCTTCTCGTATGAGGGTAGAGCTTATTACTGCTTCTGATACTGCCAGATAGATGCACAAGGTCTCCGCTGCTTCCGGCTTGGATAGTAGTGGAGGTGATGTCAGGTATTGTTTCAGGTCCTGAAATGCTTTCTCGCACTCATCGTCCCACTTATCTTTTTGCTCTTTTTTTATTGCCTTGAAGAAGGGCTTGCATTGGTTGGTAGGTCGCGAGAGGAATTGGTTGAGTGCAGCTACTCGTCAGGTCAGACCTTGGATTTTCTTCGCAGTGGTGGGGGACTTCATATCCAGGATCGCTTAGATCTTCTTTGGATGAGCATTCGGCGTGGTCTTGTCACTGCTTAGGGTCAAGAAAGATGTGCTCGGTGTCTTCTTTAGGTTTCCATCCTGATTCATTTGCCAGGGCATTATTGACCTTGACGCCATCTTCCTGACCTATCTGCTATGATCGCTATTGGGCGGAGGTAGAGTCGAATTTCTGCACTTCAGCTGCTACTATTGGGGCGAAAGACTTCTTCCTCGTCTTCATAGGAACTTGTACAGTGCATCACCTGGACATGGCCTGGTTGCCTTTGATCTCTCCGACTGCTTCTCCCAGGATGCGAAATCAGATTTTTTGATACTCGATCGAGGTCATAGCTCTAATCTTCACTAGCCAGGGTCGACCCAATATCCTTTTATGGGGAGATGGGTCGCTGACAATCATGAAGGTCTGCAATGAGACAATCGATGGGCTGGCTTCATCGAGTATGATGATGCCAATGTCAGTTGAGGTAAGGCCATTGAATCCAGTCAATACCTATGCTTTACGTTGGATCGTGTTTTCCAGGCCCATCTTTTGGATGATTGACAGTTGTAGGATGTTGACTGAGCTACCGTTGTCCACCATGATTTTGTCAACGATGGCGTGGGCCAGCTGTACAGAAATCACCAGGGCGTCGTCGTAGGGCAAGTCTACTCCCTAAGTGTCCTGCTCGGTGAAGCCGACGATTGGTCCAGGTACAACATCTATGGCTTGAACCTGATAGACCGATCTTGCCTGCTGGATCTTCCTTTTCTTGGAGTTATTGGTGGCCCCCAGATGCTCGGATTTGGCAAATATTCCGTTGATTCGGATTGTCTTGGTTGGGGATTCGGCATCAACGTCTGCTTCTCGCCTTGGCCGGGCAGCTGGTCTGTCGACATACTGGTCGCACTTGCCTTCCTTCATGAGCTGCTCAAGGTACCTTTTCCATGCGGAACAGGCATTGGTTGTGTGCCCAAGACCTCTGTGGAACGCTCAGTACTTGGTCTGGTCCATCTTAGAAGTGTCGCCTCTTATGGGTGGCGGCGGCTTAAGCCATGGCTTGTCCTTGATGTCGCGAAGGATTTGGTTAATCTGGACTGAGAACTTGGTGAACGTCTTGGGCGATGTGCCTCCCTTTACTGAGGACCGGTCCTTGCGTCTATCTTCTAGCTTGCTTTTGTTGTTGAGTGGTTTATCGCTCGCCTTCTTCTGAGTCGATTCGGTGTCTTTGCGTGGCTGCTCAGGCGGCTTCTGGGAGCGTTTTTCCTCATCCCAGAGGGAATGCTTTTCTGCCAAAGTATAAGAGTTTGCCAGGGACAGGTTTTTGCCCATAATCAATTCTCTGAAAAGTGGGTGATCTACTATGAGCCCCTTATGGAAAGCTGAGCATGCGATACGGTCATCACATCCGACAATCATTGCCTTCTCCACCTTGAATCTTTTGACGTAAGTGCAGAGTGACTTATTCGGGTTCTTCTTCATGTTGAAGAGGTGATCAGACTTCTTTTTAATTGAGAGATATGATGAATATTCCTTAGTGAAAACCAAGAAAGTTCGTTGAAGTTCTGGATTGAGCATGGCGGCAGGGTGTGGAACTAGTCTTGCACCTCACCTTAGAGCATCGTGGCAAAGATCTTGCACATGAGAGCGTCATTGTTGGTGTAGAGGGTTATGGTACTTCGGTAGTGCTTCAAGTGCCTGTCAGGATCTTTATATCCCCTAAACGAGGTGAAATATGGCGGATTGAACTTCCACGGTAGCTATGTCTGCTCGATCTCATTTGTAAATGGTGACTTGCTCAGGTTGGCCACGTCTATACGAAGGGCATCGTCGGTAGTATCTCCTGGATTTGAGCCTGGTGGGGCAGCGGAGCCTCCATCTGCCCCCGGTGTTGGCCTGATGGTCTATGTTGCTATTCGATATGTCCTGCACGTTTATGCCGCAGTCGCGGTGCACGCGGTTAGCCCTATGCTGCTCTTCGTCGCTTTTGGTGGGGGCTGCCAGTGGAATTTAAGCTGGACTGCTCACGTGCTCTTCTCTGGGCGTCATGCGGCTGCCTACTCTGTTGCCTCGTATGAGGATCTCCTTGTGGGCCTAGCCTCGTGTAGACGTTTTGCTTGGATTGTCTTGAGTGCTCGTCGGATTACGGACCCAACCTCGAATGCACACTGACTCGTGAGTCGAGTCGGGAATGAACCATTCTTTGTGAATTTAGGCAGGAGAAGACGTTTCCCTGAGGGCCCAAATAAGAGTGCACACTACCTAAACGCACGGTTCGTGATGGGCTGAGCGGTTCTTTGCCGGGACGTTGCTGGAATGAGTCACATTTTTTCGTCCTTGTCCCGCTTCAGGACCCCCAATCTTAGGCGCGCTGCATCTCGATGCGCTCAAGGAGTTGGTTCACTAAGGTGGTATGCTATGTGAGGGAGTTCGTCAAATTGGTGACTTGCTGGGGCAGGTGGTGCTCGCCATTTGGATTGGAAGAGTCTGGATAATAGGCGTCTACGTGTATGGTGGAAGTATAATGGACCTGTAGTCGCGGGACTAGCAAAAAAGTGGGGTGTAAGTAACCCTGAATCGATCGTGAGACCTGTGGTCAGAATCTGGATCGTTGGAGCGGGTCGCCTTGGGCCTGCATGACTGTTGGCTTTCCTGGCCGTTGGGTTGCCACATCTTGTTCTGCTGGCTGAGTGGCTTGGGCTTGGGCTCGCTGAGCTGTCTGGTTGGCAGCAGCTGTTGCGTTTTGGGCTCGGGTTTGGGCTTGCTGTGTAGCAAGGCCTGCTGTCGCAGTGGGCTGTGCCTCCTGTCCTGGGCCTGCTATAGCAGCTGCTAAGTTTTGGGCCTTCTGCCCGTGGGCTTGGAAATGAACCTGGGCTTCCTGCCTAGGGTTTGGAGGGATGCGGCGCTGCAAGGGCAGCGACGATGGAATTTGTGCCGTGGCTGTTGGGTCACGGTGGTGATGGTTGTGGCGCGGCTTTGCAGTGGTGCGGCTCCTCTTGCCGTCGCGTTGAGCCTTGAGGACCTCCGTCGTGGGGCTATGTCTTCGTCTGCACTCTTCGATCCAAATCCTTGCACGTACGGGGTTCCGTTCGTCGTAGTTTCTGAATTTCCTAGCATTGTATCCTTTCTCCAGGGATTGATCAAGAAACTTTTCTAGGAAAAATTAATTGATACGACGCGTGAGAAATTCAACGTAATAGAAAATTCAAGAAACAAATGCGAGAGGCTTCTTCGAGTATTTAGAATCAGCTTTCAATGAAAGCACCAATTTGTCGATGCAAATTTCCCCCGTCTTCGGTCTTGACGAAAATGCACCTGCAAAACAATCAACACCTTTGATCAAAGACTTGAGCCTCATGCGCCCACAAGGTGGGCCGGGGGGGGGTTAGGTCAACAGATTTCCGACGCCTACGTTAGTTTCTTTGAGAGAGTAAAGTGTTTAAGGCTTTTTAGGGTTGCAAAAGCTCTGAAAATTTGGTAGAATATGGGGTATTTATAAGGATAGGGCCGACCTTATAGTGTTTAATGGAGAGATATTCTCTAAATATTCCCAAGATATTTAATAGGAAATAAATCTTGAGATAATGGAGTAATTATCCCTAATTGATTTAAATTAGGATTACTTACTTGATTGGAGTCAATCTTCAATTGGTCAACCCTAAGAAGCCCATGCTCAATTCGACTTTAAATTTGATTAGGCGGGTTATAAACAAGGTTTAAAATATCGGTATCGGTAGAATTATTGATATGCAAATTTGTGAAAATATAAATATATTGAATATCGATATCGATATTGGTTCCTTTTGATGCAAATGATGGAAAGTTAAGATGAAAATTTAGGGATTGTTAAACATTAGTTTGGAAGAAATATAAGAGTTTCTTCGACATTTAATAGATGTGTTTGAAATATCCATATCTGTTAATTTTAGCCTAAACTTAAAGAGTTTTTCCGATATGAGGTGAAGTTTAGACTTCACCACTATATTTTCGTATCGCTCTGATTTTTTTTTTATATTTTCATGGAAATATTAACCGTATCAAAGAAATTTTAGACACTAGAATGAAGAAAAAATCCACCCAATCCCAACTCAATCTCAACACTATAATTAATTTGGTTGGGTTGAGTTGATGCCTTGCCCGCCCGCTTCAACCCGAACCCAATATGATTTTGAGTCTGAATTCGCTCATGTACATATTGTCCATCCCATATCATATTATATAAGTTATGTATACGTTTTGGATGAATATACTTGAAGTTTATTGTTGGGTTCATATAGATAATGAATGATAGTCATACATTTCTTTTGGTTGAAGTTTTGGTACACATCTTGTAATTCTGGCTTTGCATGGTTTTTTTTTGGTCAGTAACTTTGCATGGTTGAAACATTAGAAATAGTCTCGAGGTTGTTTGCTTTAACTTTTGTTGGGAAAGTGATGTATAAATGGAATTTTAACTAAGATTGACGTTATTTGATTCAAAATTTGAAAAATCATGCAAAATAAGGTATTATAAGATTGAACTTGATAAAGTTGGACGAATTTGAACTCAAGTCGAGTAAGCCCAAACTCAACCCAAATTCGAATTGTAAAGGTTGGGCTAGAGTTAGGTCCAACCCACCCGAGTTGCTCTCCTAGCTCTTACAAACTTAATTTTGATGAACATGAAAGGACGCTGCTAGATTTATTATTCCAATTGGTCCATTGCACTGAAGTTTCAGCACCCAGGGTTGCCTCATTGAAGCTCGCAGAATGGGATTGTCTTAAGTTCCAGTAGAAGGTGACTCCAAGTTGCTTATTGATTGCATCAATGAAATCCACATGACATGTGCCTTTTTTAAAATACTCTCAACTACTTTTTTTTTTTTCATTAGCGACTAACAAAGTGAAGGTTATATCACTAAACCAATCAGTCATGCGTGTAATAACAATTTCGTTTTAATCGAAAATAATTCATTTGCTAGTGCACATCTCAGCGTACAAATTTCATTACCTTCTTTTTGACAAACAATAGCGTAGGGAGAAGGATATTGAACTTGCACCAAAGTGTATAGACATCATTACTTCCTGCCATTGTAGTCAACCGTCAACTGCTACAAAACCTTCAAGTACTAGAATTAAACAACCACACACACTTAAATTCACCTGTGAAGAAATCAAACAAGAAGAAAGCAGTTGATAAATCCCACCACACCACAATTGACCCAAATGAAATCAAACATGTGAAGCCAATTAAGGCAACCAAATCTAAATTAACCTATCCCTAAACCCTACTACAACTTCAAACCCTCCATTTTCTTGCCCAAAATGTTACACCTCACCAAACTCCCAATTGTATTCAAAACCATCTTAGCATCCTCCCACCTATTCCCATCCGCTAACTTCTTGTACAAGTAGCTCTCAAATGTCATCCGCTGCACGTACTCGTCGCCACACAACTCCACCAACGCCTCCCTCGCCGCGTCGCTCCCGTAAAACACCTTTTGCAACAAATCCAAAAACCTAAACGTTGTAATGTACTTGCCATCCCACTCTTTCAAATACTCCCTCTTCAAATCCCCTTCGTTGATCATCCTCTCTCCTCCTTCTGATGCCTTCACGATCGCTTCGCCGCACAATCTGCCCGATTTCGCCGCAAAGTATATCCCCTCCCCTGAACATTTCGTCACATACCCGGCCGCGTCCCCAACCAAAGCCGCACGTCCCCTAACGCGTGTTGGTCGGGGGTGCTCGGGTATTGGATGGGCCTCCACTTTGATCACTTTCCCTCCGCTGATTTTAGAATGGGCCCTAGCCCTAATTGCCCTTTGGAACACCTTAATATCCTGTTTGGAGCACACCGTGCCAGTCCCCACGGCCACGTGGTCGCACTTGGGAAAAACCCACGCGTAAAAATCGGGCGACACGTCGTTTCCCACGTACATCTCGGCGAGATCTTGGTAGTAGTCCATTTTATCGTCCGGGAGTTTAATCCTCTCCTGGAACGCAATGGCGCACGCGTAGTCTCCGGCCTTGATGGACTTGGCGACTCGGCTGTTGGCGCCGTCCGCCCCGATCACGACGTCCACCGCCAGCGACTCCCGCTTGTTGTCTGCCGTGTAGCTGATCACGTACGGCGCGTCGACCGAGGTGGGGACCTCGAGATCCGTGACGAGGCCTGAGATGAGGTTGGCTCCGCGCGACTGGGCGCGGGTGCGGAGGTAGGAGTCGAGCACTTCGCGGCGGAGCATGGCGATGAACTCGTGGGGGAGGAGGGTTTTGCCGAAATCGACGGCGAGATTCGAAGGGGAGAAGATCCTCATGCGAGTGACTTGGCGGTCGATGAGGTGGGATGGGATGTCGAACTCGTCAAGCATGCAGAGAGGGATCGCTCCGCCGCATGGTTTCGCGGTGGACGGACCGCTCCGCTCGAACATGAAACACTCCACTCCGCCGGCGGCCAAGGCCTCAGCGGCAGAGGACCCAGCTGGGCCCGCTCCGATCACGGCGGCTCGGAGCTTCCGGCCGACGATGGGTGGGTTGGTGGTCCTAGTGGTGGACTTTAAGCATCGGATGGTGAGAGAGCGGGGTTTGGCCGGCAGCGGAGCGGCGAAGAGGCTCAAGGTCGCTTGAGTTGCTGTGGCCATTGTTTTTGTGGGTAAAACGCGAGCTAGCGAGTGAGTATTTGGTTGCCTATGGAATATTAAATTTGGAAGGAAGGTTTTGAAAACCAAGGAATATAAAAGATGATTGGATGATTATTTACACGTTGATAAACAAGGTTGTTTTTATTGATGATACATTATTTAGTTTGTAAATTTAATCTTTAAATTTAGTCTGCCAATATTATTCTTAAATCCCTTCCCGACACATGTGAACGTTAGGGGCTTTAAAAATTTCGATTTTTGTACAATTTTATATTGCAATTTGCAACACATTTGAAGAGAGGAGTGTGGAATCACTACAATTACATCAAGCCCTATTAATTTTCAATTTGAAATTTAGGAATTCAAGTGGGAGGATGCGAGACCGGAGCAGCGGCGGGGGCGGTAGTGGTAGAGGTGGAAAGTAATTCCTGGATGGTGGTAGGGCGGCAAATGCGAGAGAGGGGAAAGCCGTTCCAGGCGGAGTCAGCAAGCAAGGAGTTGACTCCCTTGGTTGGGTTGTACAAATCCCACCACACATGGCTTGAATCTTGTCGGCACGCCATTTCTTTCGAAAGGCATCCGATTGCTGCTCCGTACATTCCCAACCCACAGCAAGCACTCTTCACATCCTCAAATCCTGCAATCGTTCATTCCTTCAGTCAATCGTTTGAAATGTATGGAATTAGAAAGAGTTGGCAATTGTAATCGTACCGTAGCGTTTCGGGTTGTTTATGATCTTTCTAATTCCTTGGTACACATCACAGAACACTATCTGTGCATCCGGCAACTCTGCGTGGAGCTTGCCTATCTGCTGCTGCAGCACTTTGTTGTACTCCGAGACCTGCTCGTTGATCTCCTCCACGCATCCACTCGCGACATCATCGTCTTCTTCGTCACCAGGTTCAGAATTGGAATTGGCGCAACTGGAATTGTGGCGGTCAAACAACATACGTGGCGTGCATCCCAAAGGCAATATCCCCATGCATATGATCCTCCTCACATTCATGTCGTACAGGTTCCTTATGACATGTATCATCTGATTTGCTAAAATGTGGGAAAATTCCTGGTCACTGTTCTTGGGTTTCGCAGCGCCGGAGGCGGAGGAGGCGTTGAGTAGGTAGAGGTTGATGTAGTCGTCTTTGCCAAAGGAGAGGTAGAAGATGGATGATCTGATGAAATGGAGAGCTACATCCTGGCCGAGCTGCAGTTGTAAGAGCTGCATTGAATCGAAAACTTGGCGGAGTTGTTGGTTTGTGGACTGGTAGCTCTGGCCGCTAGGGTTCATGATAGTTGCTTGTGCCGAACCAAAGTTGAGGCCTCTTAGTATTCCATCAATGGATCCGTTTTGTTGACTGTAGAATGGTTGGATACTCGGCATCCCCATCTTCCTAGCTGTTGTGTTCACAAAGCATTTCATCAAAAAAGACTCTCAGGAGGATCATATGAAGCAATATGCTGCAATTTCGGTCAACATTTCTGGTGTGCTTTATTACTATTGGCCTTACAGGTTTCGACACTTGAGAGTCGAGACCTTGTTCATTACTACGATCGGGTTAACAGTAGAGTGGGCATGGGCAGATTCAAATTGAAGTTGCCGGAGTTGGGTAACTCAGAGAAACAAAGGTTTCTTTCTGAAGAAACAAAACTAGTACTTCTACGGGTTTTGGCAAGACAATGATGGGTTTTCAATTCCAACAAGAAATATGCAGTCCAATTCTCAAGAAAGCTGAATCAAATCAAATCAGAAAAATGCTCAACACAGATTACTTGAAAATTGAGAAGAAATTGAAGTCCAAGAAACAGAGCATCACATACGAAATCAAGAAGGAAAGAAAGAAAAGAGACGGAGCGAGAGTAATAAGAGTTACCGAGAAGATGAGGAATGAGACTCGCATCAGAAGAACCGTTGCAGGAATACAAGGAGAGAGAGCTGTGAACGAGTGGGTAAAACAGCGTGTTGTCTCCGCAGTCGACAGAGGAATCCCCAAGAATGTAGAATGCAGGGGGCGCATTTGGGGGGCCATTCTGCACTGTCGAAACCTCAGGCAATTTCCCGTTAGCTATAACGACGAAACCCATCACTGAGAGGGCAAGAAGATGAACCAGAATCGACCCTTTTGGCGGCTTCGCGCTATCCAACCCCGTCATCTTTGCTTTGTTCCTTGTGCTCAACGTCTCGCTCATCTTCTGCGCTGCTTAAATTCTTGAATTGAATTGAATTGTTGCCTCTGTAAAAATCTATAAGTTGAGTTGAGAAAACGAGTGTTGATGGTGTGTAGGTGGAGAAGGATAAGCAAATGAGGGATTGGTTAGGCGATAGGCATGAAATACATGCCAAGAGAAAAGGGAGGTCAGCTGCCCATGTTTTTCTGCTGCAGGCACTGGGTTTTTACTTTTTGCCAAAATTTACAGAAGCACAAGATTTCTTGATATATTATCTTCTTTTTTTTTTTTTTTTTTTTAACTTTGTCAAATATACACCGTTCTTAGTTGTTTGAAAAAAATGTTGGATATACTTGGTTGTTAGAAAAAATGCATTGATTGTTAGAAAGTAATTGGGTTTTTGTCACACCCTAGTTTTCTAGGGCATTTTTAACATTTGATTAGTCATGATTTTCCTCTGTAAACCATCCTGACGGTTAGATTGTAATTGTATTAAATACATATGTTTATATGAATATATCTGACCGTCAAATAGTAATTGTATTAAATACATGTAACTATTGTAGTCAAATCCTTTATTTGCATCTAATTTTACATTTTCATGAAATATTAATTGCATTAAATATATGTAAGTGTTGTAAGCAACTTCATGAATATGAGCTCTATTTCAATGAGAGAGATAAATTTAGTATCTCATTTACTTTTCCCTTTATCTAATGTGATTCATCTTCAAAATATATAGTCAAGAATTTAAATTTCCATTTTCTTAGCCAAGATGAATATTTTAAATCACGTACATGGAAGAGTTTTTCAACCAAATAAAATGGCGCCCCTTCTCAAACATTTTCCATCTCTGATTGAAAGTGTTCTTAATTGTATAGAAATTCTCCTCGCACATTTTTCTTCAAGAGTGAAAGGTTGAGATTTAACCACACATGAAACAAAAAAAAGCTCGAGCGAGCAAAGGTTCTTGGAGCAAGTCCAGTCGTTACCCAAAAGGCAGGCGTAAGGGCTGCCAAATTGCTCTTTTGCCCAAAAATTACTTCCACGGTTCCACCGATCCATTTTGTGGAGGGCAATTCGTGGGCCACATGCCCAGCCCAAAGCCTAAGCAATTTGAGCCCAGGCTTGCGTCTCAAATTGGTGGGCCAACACATTATGACGTCATCCATGTGCTTCCTTTTTTTGGTCAAGCGCATGTAAACTACACACATATTCAGCGGGTGGGCTGACAGCTTCTGATGTCGTGGGCCTCGTTGATGCATATCCAAATATTGTGCCAATTGCTGACTAACGTGAGAGTTGTTGGATTTCCAACGGTAAAAAAGATTTGAAAAATGTTTTGTTGTGCCCCGTGGCACGTTATAGGCTGTCAGATTTAATAATAATAAAAAAAATCCAACGGTCAAGATTAATCTCATCATTAAATACGGAAACAAAGGAAAAAAAAAAAACAAAAAAAAATATTTATTCTTATTGTATAAATATTCAACCATTTTCTTCATTCACCTTTTATTTTTAATTAATTATGCTTGTTTGTAATGCTGTACTTTACTTTGTATTTAAAATCAAATTATCAGAGTTAAATATGAAGTTTTATTTTCAAAGAACAAACTTACAAAGTAGAGACTTAAAAACACTTACAAAGCATAAAAAATAAACACAAGGATTACTCCAACTGGTACGGGGCCTGTGTGTATCTATTCCACCACGTTCACATACTAAATATCTTATTGCAGCTGCTTAGAAATGAGGGATGGTGATAACCCAACAGGTACGGGGCCTGTTGATTAAGAATGCTTCCTTAGCTTGTTGCTTTGATAACCCAACAGGTACCCAACATGTTCACATACTAAATATTAATAAAAATGGTATAAAAAAGCTGTTAACAAAGAGGATTAAAAGGTATACAAACACAGTTTTTTTTTTTTGGTTAAACGATAGATTTTGTTAAATTAGATGTTAAATTAGCCGCCGACGGAGTTTGAATCCACGCCGTCATGCAAGAGCTCAACTTCTTTCCACCATTGTGATAAATGTCCACTTGCTATAAACACAGTTATATACTTGTCACGAACTGGGATAGCAAAAGTTGTATATATAGCTCACATTGCAATTTATTGTACAAACACAACTCCAAAAGCTTGCACAATCAATTCACCAGCAACCCCAGATTAAACACACATCTTTATCAGAAAAAACAAAGCAAGAAAACAATTAATCACAATTTACCACAGTATTATTATATTAGGGTTTTTATCACAAATGGTCCTTAAATTGACCCACACTATCAAGATGGTTCTTAAAATTGAAAATCGATCAATGTAGTCCCTGAAAATAGGTGTCGCATATCAATGTGGTTTTTCCGTCACAATTCTGTCAAAATATTTGTTATGTGCTGATGTGGCACATAAATGGGTCCCACAAGTTGTTTTTTAATCAAATGGTTCATGAAATTGACTCACATCATCAAAATGGTCTTTAAAATTGAAAATTGATCAATGTAGTCCCTGAAAATAGATGTCTCAAATCAATGTGGTCCTTCCTTCGTAATTATGTCAAAATTTTTGTTATGTGCTGATGTGGCACATAAATGGGCTCACAAATCTAACTAAATAAAAAATAAATTAGAAATATGTCTAATAATTTAATAATTAATTAAAAAAGTTGTCAACCTAGAAACTCAGTCCCGCAATCACCTCTGATCCCAACCCATCAAATTGGGTCTGTGGAAAATCTTGGTTGCATGGTTGGATTTGAATGGAGGTGGCGGTGACTTAGTTGGCTGATTCGATGCTTTATTGACGGTCAAATTGTAATTGTATTAAGTACATATATTTGCATGAATATATCAACCCGTCAAATAGAGATTGTGTTAAATATATGTAACCATTGTAGCGAAATTCTTTATTTGCATCTAATTTTATATTCTCGTGAGATGTTAATATTGTAGGTATTGTAGCCAAAATCGTGAATATGAGCTCTATTTCAAGAAGAGAAATATAAAGTTTGAACTCATTTACTTTTCTCTTTAACTGACAGGGTCCATTTTCAAAAGATATATAAGAAAGAAATTAAATTTGCATTTTTTAGCCAAAACGAATATTTTAAATCACGTCATTGAAGAGCATTTTAACCAAATAAAATGGTGCCTCTTCCCAAACATTTTCCATCTCTTATTGAAGATGTTCTTAGTTGTATAGAAATTCTCCGAGGGCATTTCTTCAAGAGTCAAAGGTTGGGTTAAGTCTCAACCGGCCACACATGGAAAAAAAAAAGTCCGGGCGAGCAAAGTTCCTTAGAGCAAGTTCAACTGTTTACCCAAAAGGCAGAGCAATGATTGCCTTTTAGCCCAAAAAATAACTTCCAAGGGACCATTTTGTGGAGGGTAATTGATGGGCCAACACACGTTGACGTTAGCCACGTGCTTCCTTTAAATTTTTTTTTGTCTGGACATCCGCATATTGAGTGAGTAGGTCGACAACTTCTGCTATCGTGGGTCCGGCTGCTGCAGATTCAAATCTTGTGTCGACCGCTGACTGACATGGCGAGATGAGAGCCATTGGATTTCCAGCGCTCTCATGATCCGGACTGTTGGAAATCCAAAGTTAAAACAAAAATTTGAAAAAAAAGTTTTTGTTGTGCCACATGGCACGGCACATCAATAATAAAAAAATTCAAACGTCAAGATTAATCTAGTAAAAGTGGAAAGAAAAACAAAAAGATTGGGAATATTTTTAATTGTATAAATATTCAACCACCTTCTTCATTTGCTTTTTATTTTTAATTAATTGTGCTTGCTTGTAATTGTATGCTTTACTTTGTATTTAAAATTAAATTGTCGAAGTTAAACTGAGAGTTTTATTTTCAAAGAACAAACTTACAAAGTACACACTTACGAAGCATAAAAGACAACAAAATATTTGTGAATAGTAATCGCCTTTGCCCTTTCCAAGGGGGTGGACTTGTACAAAGACAATCACTTTTCAAAGGACAATTAACGTACCCTTGCCATTGCCGTCTTAAAACCGGGCGGACTTGCTCTTAGTTGTATGCATAACCTTTTTTTTTTAATTGGATGGCGAGCAAAGCCCAAAACAAAAGTTTCAAAAGACAAACTAACTTGGGAGGATGGAGGTCACTTAAAAATCCCCATAGAAAGCCATTGACCAAGGGTTAGCCATATGATGAGCATCCCTCTTTTGCTCTCTAACCACGAGAGAGACATCGACGTAAGCCTCATTTTGTCGGGAGGATTGAATTATAATGGACAATTTACTATTTCAAGACATTGAAAGTGGAGGCAAAAGATTTATCCTTTCTAGTCCTACTATTTTCGGTTTCACTCCATCTTCTAACTTTCAAGTGCGACACAAATTTTCGTCAACAAACTTTGAAAATAGCAAAATTTAAGTAGAGAATCTGAAAATTTTCCAAAAATGGACTACGGTCATCCAAAACCGAGGTCAAATTATTTTTTCTTGGTCAAAGATAATTTTTATTACCAACACAAACTAAATTATACAAATAGAGGTCCATACACAAGTAAAGCACAAAGCATAATAATGGACCTCCTAAGCAGATAAAAAAGCCCAATACAACACAAGGTTTGGAGCCCAAAGCAGCAGAGCAAAGCAAAAACCTAGCAGCCTACTATCCCAGCACGAACCAACACCTCCTGAAGACACTGGAGATCAAGCCATTCCAAGCCCCAAAATGGGAAAATAAGAGATCTTCAACATCCACTACCAACCGCAACAAAGATCTATACCACAAAGCAATGGAAGCCAGTGGGAAATTACATCCCATAGGCTATGGAGTCAAGAGCGGGAAACACAAGGAAGGTGGTGCTGTGGACACCCGAACCGGAGCTCTACGCAAGGAGGTTTTGGGGAATGAAGAAAATTGGGCCGGAGAACGTGGCCAAAATCAGATGGATAAAGATGGAAGAAAAGGAAAGCAAGAAAGAAAAGGGACTACCACCACCCTTGCCAAGGCGAGGGCCTGGCTAAATTACTGGACGAAATTTCAAAGCTCACACATAGTGAGACACTCACGAAATGGAGAGAAAGGCTCTCATGAGGAGAGAAAAAAACAGGCAGCTTAGTTTGATTCACAATATGTCAACTATTTTAGGATGGCACATTTTGTTTCTTAGAAAACTTGTAATTTGATAACTTAATAAAAACAAGACATGCAACGTTTCCACAAAAGTATTACCTTTCCTGGTCATATAAAAGATAGAATCATGCTATGATCAAGGTTCTAAAAAGCGCTAAGCGCTAGTCGGGCGGCACGCTGGGGCCTAGCGTCCCCCTAGGCGGACGAGGCGGATTTAAGTAAATGTACTATATATTATATAAATAAGTGCCCATATATACTTAAAAAACATACATAATTGTATTGGAATGCATAAATTGCAACATGAAATGACATATAAATTATAAAATATTAGAAAATATTAAAAACGCCTAGGGACTAATCGGGATGGTAACCCAGCGCCTAGCGCCTAGGTGGGGATTTTAGAACAGTGGCTATGATAAGAGTTGATGCAAGTTTTGCAGTGACAAAGTGTTATCACATGAGCGTCGTCACGGATGAGAAGTCATTCCGATAAGAATGATGACTGTACGTATATCCTTCTCTACTATGCTCATTATTAATAAAATTCATGACCGCATGTAACGACACGACTTCCACAAGAAAGACACTCTTATCCCTATTCCTATCTGAAACCATAAGCAATCAAACACATGGTGATCCATATATGTATGACATACACTGTCAAGTAAAATGCAATCACTGAGCGAAACATGGTGCAAATTTTTACATGAAAGTGCTTCTGTCACTTCATCAACAGTCAACAGAGATTTTAAGCCAAAGTAATGGTAAGTTTGTCCCCTCCACACACTAACATCACTTACTCGGTATAACGGAAGAAATCTTCGTATGATTGAGAGCCAAAAGTTACGTCTCAAAAGCTTTCAACACTAAAATTAAACCAACACGTATAAAGTTTATCTAACAACGAACAATTTAAATCCAATTGCAGAATGAGAAATCTACAATTAGTCTGCTCACCTGCTTAAACCATAAATTGTATTCTATTGTTAAATAAACATCCTAACAAGGGAAAAAAAAGTAGTAAAGTTTAGAAGCATACAATACAAGGTAACTGTTATCTGCTACTACGACTTCAGCTTGCCGCTCAATGCACGTTTACTGTGCCAACCACTTCTGTCACCAGTGACTTGATTCTTCTTGGCTGCAACTAAACATTGATCATTCATACTGGTTTTGCTGATATTCTCTAAGTGGAGCTTACGCCGCCTCATCCTATTCTCCAACCGTATTGCTCTTGAAGCACGAACCCTCCGCTCAATCTCCAAAGCTTCTGTGAAGTTCCATATTCTAACAATACCTTCCTCACCTCCACATACAATACGATCAGCACCAATGTCCACTGACATAAGATTTTTCCCAAAACCATGTAACATCCTCTGTGGGGGTTCCACAGTGCTTGGGACCACATGCTTAACACATGAGAAACTCTTATCTGAAGCACGCTTTTTAGTCCTTAGAAGCTTTCTTACATCAATTAGCGAAAGTTTACCATCAGCAGAAGCAGAAACAAGCCATGGAAATTCAAATGCGAGGGAATAGACACGGCCTGAGTGAGGAACCCATGTGGCAACAAGTACTGGATTAGTCTCGAGATCATGACTAGTGATTTCATACATGTGTATTGCACCGTCATCCCCTCCAGTAAATAGAAAATCCCCTGTGAGGTTTCGTGCCAAAGAGTAGGTGTTACCAACATGAGCTTTATGAATAATGGTCATCAGTCTGCCGCTACTAGTATCCCAAATATAAACATCTGAACCCGATGCGCTAGCAACTGTAAGATCACGAGGCACAAGTTCCCACACCCAATCACTATGCCTCAAAACCTTTACACACTTTAGTGAAAATCGATCCCATACACGAACAGTCATGTCCCAGGAACCACTATAAATCCTAGTCAGATCCAAAGCAAGAGAAGTTATGGGCCCCTCATGGTCCCATAGCCGAAACTCGGTATTCTGGTTTTGAGAACCCTTAATATCAAACAAGTGTGGAAAGCCCTCCACTGCCCTCCAACACTGGATAAACCCATCAGTACCACCAGCAACCAGGAGTTTTGTATCTCCAGCAACTGCACGCATAGTGCAACCAAGAGATCTTGAAGAAGCAATCAACAATCCTTCTTCCATCTTCCACATTTTTACAGTTTGGTCATACCCAGCAATAAATATGAGCTTTGTGGAAACCAAAAGGAAAACTGTTCGAACAGCTTCAGTATGGCCATACATAACGTCAATGCTATAGCGTCCCATAAAGGTCTTACTCCTAAACTCCCTTTCAACAAAAAACTCCTTCCATGATGTCTCATCAGAGACTCCTGCTCCCAAAGGTGTTGGAAGAGTTGAAGTTCCCCACCTCTCACAATAAAAATCCTTCCAAACATGGTGCTCAGATGCAAGCTTACAGAGATAAGCTGATACGCACGAAACTATGCCTAGCTCTTTTGGGTCAAGGAAATTCAGAATTTTGGATAACAAAGCTGGAGGAAGGTCGGTGATTGTTCTACGAGAATGAAGAACGACATCACTAGAAAAAAATTGTTTCAAACCACAAATATCAGAGTTTGGCTTCTTGGTTGGTGTGGGTTTTTGAATTGAAGTTTTTCCCTTTTCAGTATTGGAATCTAATGGTTGTTCTGAAATGCCAAAGTTTTCAGCTTCCGGCCTAGAATTGAATTGATTCGATTCAGTTTTATGTCGAAACAAATTGTCTACAGAGTCACACAAATTCTTAGAAACCTCAGTAGTCACTTGGCATTCACATTCCATAAAAAGATATGGCCCTGACCTTGAATTTTAGGAAACTCTCTTAACCCCCAACACCTCCAATTACACAAACCCCGAAATCAAAATCTATAATTAATCAGAGACGAACCCTAATATCCAAAATTGATATCCTACAAAAGAAAAAAAAATCCCTAAAAATTGGAGAGTGAACCCTACAAATCAAAACTGGAATAATACAAAATCGAAACAATGGAAAAAAAACGGAATAAGAAGGGGCAGAATTGAACAAAATCAAAGACGGAATATGATAAACAGAAGATTATTGGATCCAATTGAGATCCACAAGATCAAATCATGAAAATAATTGCAAAAAAAAAAAAAGGGCTGAGAGATTGGGAATTAAATAAATGTTGAGTTTCGAAGGTACCTTGGAGGAGCACGCAGGTATGAAAAATTCACAGGGAAGAAGAAGGAAGAGAAAGCTTTGGGTTTGGAGGGGACAGGGAAAACGAGAAGAAAAGAATAGGGCTATGGGTGGTTGAAAGACGCGGGGATTGATAATTTAGTGACCGTAGGATTTGCGAAGAGATGAGCGGTTGGGATGAGGACTGTCAACATTTCCGTAATAAGAGTAGCTGCAGTGATGTGAAATTAAATTGCACTCAAATATTGATGACAATTGTAGCAATGATGTAAGTAGGGATCGTTCTAGACCGAGAATTAACTAGGGATGCTAATCAACACAAATAAGACTCAAAAAATACTAAAATAAACTCTATAGACTCAAAACTGACTCAAAACACTAAAAACAGCAATAAACAATAAAAAAGACTCAATTCTAGACCTAACAAGTAATTCCAACGAAAATCAAACTTAATTTGACTCAAAAAACTAAAAGAAACCAAATTTCGACTCAAATAACAAGACTCAATAAAAGGGGGATTGTTTTTGACAAATTTAAAATTTAAAACAAAAACTTTGCATAAAACACTTTATAAAACGAATTTGGTGAATTGAAAAGGGTGAAGGGCTAGTTAGAGGGTCATTCTCCACACATGACATATGCATACAAGCCAATTTCCAGTTATTATTCCTTTAGACTATGAATGACAACACCCCAAGTTAACCAATTTCCAGTTATTATTCCTTTAGACTATGAATGACAACATCCCAAGTTAACTGTGATAGCACAAATTAACCATCAGATTTTCCTTAACTCATTGAATTGGATGGAATACGCATCACAACTAAATTATCCCTTATCAAGTTCCCTAACTATGAAAAAGCATGATAGAAAAACATATCAAAGGTCATTTAGTTCTTTGAAAACCATAAGCATTGACGAGGCATTCGTAACTATGAAAAGCGTGATACTCCTGCCTAGGATTTACTTAACACAATCATGACTAGTGACTTCCACTACTTGTGAATATAAGTTCATAACGATTAGGTGAAACTCCCTTATACTCTAGCATCAAGTTCATGCATGCAAATTAAGTGTCGACCGTCAATCCACATACATAAACAAGTTTTGATAACTCAGATAAGCAAATTACATTCAAGACTTAAGAAACAATAATTGGACGTAATCAGTTCATATAAAACATATAGTCATGGCTTCGAACTCACCTCTAACTAAAACGAGTTTAGTTCCTCATGCTCGCAATTAAACAAAGATAAATAAATTTAAACATTGAAAACAAAGGATAGAATACACCTAGAAGCGCTCCAACAATCCAACGTCTTGAATGGCAAGCACGGCTCCAGATGGCTCATTCCTTCTCCTTCCTTGCAAAGTTGTGGCACAAGAGGTTGTGTGGTGGATGGATGTAGGTGAGTTATGGTAGAGGGTGGTGATTTGAATGGTGCGACATATGTGTGTATTTATAGGGAGAGGGTGTGGCACAATCCCTAAGGATTAGGCTAAGTTTTAGAAATCAAATAAGGAAAAGGATTACACAATCCTAGGAGAAAAGGGATTAGGTGCATCAGATTCCAAGGGGGAAAGGAATTGCAGGTTCTAGAACTTCTAGAAAGGGTCCAGGCGCCTGATTTTTAGGGCTTCTAGAAAGGAGTGTTGTGGCATGTTTCTAGAAGGAAAATGCCTTCTAAAAACAGGCTTTAGGTGTCCTAATATGAAAAGGAGTCCCCTTTGCAGCTGGAATTAAGGTAGGATAAGATTAGGATAGGATAAGATAAGATAAGATAAGATAAGGTTAGTTTGGATAAGATAAGGTTGTATAAGGTTTTGGATAATGTTCCTTCATCCTTATCTTCAATGACTGGAATTAATTTCTTCAACTCTTTTGCACATTCCTAGCCTCTCTTGAACTTCAAATTCGTCCATCCATCTTTCTCTATACATGTGTTATCCATTCCAGCCCAAAACTGCTAAAAAATGCTCCAAATTGCACTTTCTTGCCAACTTTGTCATTTGAACCTACAAACACACGAAAATAGCTAAAAACACTTAAATAAGCAATAACTAACTAAATAAATGCAAGAAAACATGCTAACTAAGTCGCATAAATATGCTCCTGTCATCCAGCGTATGACAAAGCAACTTCTTATTGAATCCCTTTCATTTAACAGTAATTGCCTTTAATGAACAATAATTATCTTTTACATCTCCACCCCTAACTGAATAGCCATGGCAATAGGTAATAAAATATTAGTATTTTTTATTTTATAAAATAATACAAAATAATTTTATTTGTAATTTCGGATAAGATTTTTAATCGGTCTTGTTGCGCCACGTGTCATTATCCGAAAAGACAATGTTTGGTGATAGATTTCGATAAGATTTTTATCCAATGGCGTCGTGCCATGTGTCGTTACCTTTTCAGAATCGTTGAGGATAGATTTCCGATAAGATTTTTAACCAATTACGTCGCGTCATGTGTCACAATCTGTTTACAATCTTTGAGGATATATTTTGATCAGATTTTTAACGAATGACGACATGCCACGTGGCATTATCTACAACCTAATCCTTTCTTTTTCCTCCATATAATCCACCATCCATCCTAAGAAATCACACACCAAAATCAAAATCTCTATCATTATTCATAGCTTCTTTCTTACAATGTCTTCTTCAAGGATATTGTGGGAAATCGATGAGCAAGAGAAAGAATTGTTTAAGCAAGGGGAAGAAATGTTCAATCTCCAGGTGGGGCAAAATGAGATAGAAGAGGAAGAGGATGAGGAGCGTAGAAAAAGAGATGGCGAAGCAAGAAGCCAAAGAGCCTCACATTCCTGTCGAGTCATCGAAGCTGTGGCTCAGATCTCCAAGCCCAGCCATTCCGCAAACATTGATAAAGGTAGGCAACGACAAGGTACAGATCTCTTGGACGATTATTTTGTCCGTAACAATGCATTCCCTGATACGTACTTTAGACATCGTTTTAGAATGGAACGACATTTGTTCAACAAAATCATGATTGCTGTTTGCAACCATGATTCTTACTTTGTGCAAAAGAAGGATGCTTTTGGTGTTATGAGTCTCCTTCCTGAGCAAAAAATTACTGTTGCCTTGTGGATGCTTGCATATAGAACATCTGCAGACCAAGTGGATGAGATAGCGAGGATGGGGAAATCAACATTCTTGAGTCCCTGATGAGATTTTGCTCCGTAATTGAAGTTATGTACACCACATAGTACCTCCGGAAACCTACTGAGATGGACTTGCAAAGGCTTCTGAAGAAGGGTGAGATGCGAAACTTTCCGGGGATGATTGGAAGCATCGACTGTATGCACTGGACCTGGAAAACTATCCAAGTGCATGGCAATGAGCTTATGGTGACATAAAAGGAGCAAAAAGTATCATTTTGGAGGCAGTGGCATCATTTGATACATGTATTTGGCATGTTTTTTTCCAGTGTTGCGGGAGCTCAAAATGACCTCAATGTCCTTGCCCAATCCCCAGTGTTCAACGATGTCTTGCAAGGAAAAGCACTAAGAGTCACGTATTGGGTCAACGAACATAAGTACCACGGACCATATTACCTAGCAGACGGCATTTACCCAATGTGGACATCGTTTGTCAAAACAGTGCCACGTCTGTGAAGTGAAAAGGAAAAACACTTTGCAAGCTGTCATGAGGGGTGTAGGAAGGATGTGGAGCGTTGTTTTGGTATCCTCTAAGCTTGTTGGGCAATTGTCAGGGGTGCTGCCAGAATGTTTGATTTAGAGTCGCTTCGATCCATCATGGTGACGTGCAACATTCTTCACAACATGATTGTGGAAGATGAGAATGATTATGATGCCGTTGATGAATATGAGCAGACACGATGAACAATTCCAGAACACAAATATATTGTGCTCATGACGCCACCGAAGAACTCGTGCAACACGAGCCATTACAAAGGGATGGACATTACAATGAAAGGCTCATTCAACGATATACTTCACTTCAGGACTCATACATTCACAATGCCTGGCAAATTGACTTGATACAACATTAGTGGGAATTGAACCAAGCTCAAGAAACTTAAGTTCATTTAGTGTGTTTATTTTTATTTGGTGTGTTTATTTAATTTTATTGGGTGTGTTTTTTAAGTTCATTTAGTGAGTTTTTTATTTTATTTGGTGTGTTTGTAATTTTATTTGGTATGTTTATGTAATTTTATTTGGTGTGTTTATGTCCTTTGAATAAAGATTCTCTTAGTTTAAATAAAGTACCAAATTAAATAAATATACTCTTAGTTTAAATAAAGTACTAAATTCAATAAATTGGAAACAACAAAAAGTACTCTATTCAATAAATAAGAAATTACAACCCAAAGTGATTGGAAAATTATGGGCTCCGATTAAAAACAAATTCCCCAGTCCCTCGTGAATGGAAAATCATCACCTAACCAATTTGTGGTGCTAGGACCATCTCCTCTTGCTCTCGCTTTTCTTGCACGCGTCATTCGCACCACATCCGCTTTCTCCAAATTCCAAAAATATTTAGAATTCGGAGACATTGCTTCTACAGGCTCATTCATAATGTCACAATCTTGTTGAGCCATTCTTTCTTCTTTAAGCTCTTCCCTTTCTTACCTAAGTAGCTCTCTTTCTCTCTCATTAGCTTGAAATAATCTCTCAGCAGCTGCAGCTTTTGCCTTATCTCTAGCCTTATTAGCCTCAAATTTAGCCATTTCCTGTGCCAAAGTTAATTCACCTTGGCGAGCAAGTTCTTCCATATATTTTGCATAATCATTCTTGGAAGCACTCCCTTTTCTCTTTGAAGCCTTCTTACCTTGAGGCCTAATTAGATAACGGGTCGACCCCGACCCTTGTTCAGGGGGTCACTTCCGGCACTTGTTCTGTGTCGTTTTCATGAACATGTGAGTTATGATCGGGCGTAGAGTGTAGAGGCGTGCTATTCATGACAACTTCTGGATCGACATGCACAACTCTGAATTTAGGACAATCTTTGACAATATTCCAACATTCCCACTGGGTGAATGATTTGTTTTTGTTTTTGGCATTATACCAAGCTTGTGCTTGAAGTGTCTACACAATGCGGGAGAAGAAATAATTATAATCAAAGTAACTAATGTAAATTTGGGTATAGTACAAACAAACAAATAATATATTGTTACCTGATCCGCGAAATTTTCCCCACTTTGAACATTACTACTAGCTTGTGCCAATGCGTTTCTCCAATGAGTAAACGATTGGCTGAGTATTCTCTTACGACTGGACATCGATTCTTTCGTTCTTTTCCCACCAATTTTCTCAAGAAAAAGGGTATGAATAAGACTCCACATTTCTCGCAACTGCATCTCATTACCCGTAATCGGATCATGAGCAACTTCAACCCAGCTAGAACACAACGTAACATCTTCAATAAGCGTCCAATTCGTACCTACATCATTAGTCATTTTGTTGGAAACCAATTGGTTTGAAACTTTGAGAGAAAGATTGGAATGTGGTTGAAAATATTTGAGAAAATATGAAATTATGGTGTAAGATAGAAGATAATGAGAAGGTATTTATAGAAAAGTAAAATCAATTTTTTGTTTTAAATTTTTTTTTGGATTTTTATTAACTTAATTAATTTCTGCCGTTGGATTAAAAAAAAATTGAAATCCAACCTTCCAGATTGTGCCACAGTGGCACAACAGTAACATATCTGATTTTTTTGTTTTTTTTTTTAATTTTTAAAGGCGAATAACGTGGACCGTTGATCTGAAATCCAACGGCTGATATTGTGCCGCGTCATCTAGCCGTTTAGGGGAAGTTTGAAATTTTTTTGACCGTTGGAAATCCAACGGTCCAGAAAAAGTATCCATTGAAATCCAACGAACGAGAAGGTGCCACGTGGCCAAGGAAACTGTAACATTTTAGACCTTTGGACCGCAGGCTCCATCGACTGAAAAGCTGTCGGCGATGTGCCCCCACGGGTACATGTGCGACACGCGCCTGATGCAAAATTTTTTATAACGTGGTTGATGTCACCCTAACGTCAGCCTTGCATCATCCGGCCTCAGGCGCTCGGGCCTGTGATTCGAGCCCGCCCTCTCACTTGGGCCCCCCTTAGCCCAATCGCCCGCATGGGCTGGAGCAAGGAGCTAAGGCAATTGGATTGAAATGGTTGCCGGTCCCGGGCTGTCACATATGGTGGACTTGCACTAATAGGATCCACCGATTCACTCTAGACCCAGTTTTATAGCATCTTCACGGGATATTGTCAAAGGAGAAAAATATTGAAAAGGAAGGCCTAATATTATTCATATTTGCTGTTTCTTTAGTTTTCTACTAGAAAATTTTTGGCTTCGTCTTTTGTTAATTAAGTATCAAACTCGTAATTTAAGTAAGAATATATTTATTTTATGTGGGCTTGAATTGCAGCCCACCTCATTTGTAAAAGAAATTTTTTATTGTGCTAGAAACTCGGTCCAATACAATTGATTGAGAATGAGAGATTTTGTTAGTGTATCGAGCTGTGTTACGTCAGTTTCAAAAATCTCTCAATTCCCAATGCCATGTTTGGTGAAGTTGGGAAATGAAATAGGAAAGAGAAAGACAAGTTAGTGTTTTAGTTTAATAATGAGGATGAAGTTGGAAAATAAAAGTTTGGTACGAAGAGTTATTATGAGTATAAATGACTTTTCAATATTAAGTAACGGTATTATTGTCCTAAAAGTTTGAAATTAATGTTAATTAGTTGCAATAAATGTTGGGAAAGAAAGAAAAAAAAGGAAGGAGATTCTCTTTCCTCCTGTTTTCTCTCCCCTTCCTCCTTTCCTCTTACAGTTTTGTTTCTTTCTTTCTCTCTCTCTCCCTACTTTTTTTTTCTTTCTCTCTACAAGTATGAAATCTTGACCGTTCAAACACAAAGAAAGGGAAAAAAAGGAAAGTAAAGAGAAAAAAAAAAAGAATCCTTGTTAAAAAAAAACCCATTAGGGGTGGAGATTGCTTTTCCCCTCTATTTTCTCATCATTAATTACAGTTTTTTTTCAAACATGTACTTACCAAACAAGAAAGAGGAAGTCTCCCCTTCTTAAGTCTCTTTTCCTGCCAACCAAATGTAGCTTAAAAGTCAACAACTAACCTCACATTTTATAACATTGTGCACTTTTTGCCTTTTTCCCGCCACAATTCTAATCATGGCTCTACCTTTACGTACAAGTAAGTGGAACTTGAAACTTATCACTTACAATATGGAGAATACCACTAAACTATAGTGTTAGTGACTGGTTCATAGTTTATCTTTTGAAAAATTTGAATTTGATGTCATTAGTGTAATTTAGTATTTTGCATTTTCTTTAGTTGGAAGATGATTTTTATGGTTTAGGGAGTTTTAACGAAACACTCCCAATACTGTTCACTTTTAACGAAAATGACATTTTTACTCTAAAAAGTCACTTCTGGTAGTATTCACTTACAACACCTTTTTGTCATTTTGATTAAAACTCAAAATTTTCAAGCCATTTTCATTAGTTTTCCTTTTTTATTACTCCTCATAATGCAAATGAGTCGCATCAACATCACTAAAGGTCATATTGAAGCCAATACAATCATACAAAAAGTTTGGGCTTGTTTGAATGTGTTTTTGGGAAAGTCAAAGTGCTCCCTAAGAAGTAAAAGCATTGCATTTTAAATTATGGTATTTTGGCAAAATTTTCAAAATTTCTTTAAGTTTGAAGTAGGAGTACTGAAAGTGGTTTTTTTTTTTTATTTTATTTATTTTATTTTTTTTTATTTTTAAACAATGGGGAGGTGCTTACTCCTTAGACTATCTCCAACCCTTGGCCTAAAATCTAAAATTTTTAGCCCAGAAAATTTAGGTTTTAACCCAGAAATAGTTTTTCTGCTCCAACCCTTCTGGCCTAAAATTTTAGTCCCAGATTATTAAAGAATGAATTTAGGCTAATTTTTTTTAAATTAACTTTAAAAAAAAATTATGTAGACTATCCTAAATTAATTTTATGAACATTTTAACCTAAAAATATTTAAATTCCGATAAACATTGAAAAATCACTACACCGACACATGAAACTCATGAAACACTATATAAGAAGAATATGAAACACATGATAGAGATGTATAAACACAAGACACATGAGCAAACACATGGTTTTGGAAGATGGTAGAAAGAAAAATTGGAAAAATTGTAGGAGAAAAGTGAGTTTTGTGTGGATGTTTCAACAAATATATAGGTATTTATAGAGTTTTTAGGTGAAATTTGTTAAATAATTTTTTATAATTATTTTAACTGTTGAATTTAAATTTGGGCCGTTAGATTTTTTTTTTACCGTTAGATTTGATCATATTCGATCTCAGTCATTGGATTCAATAAATTTATAAATATAAAACAAAAATATTAACTAAATTAAATGTGGATCGTTGGATAACCAACAACCCATTTGAATGTGAGCCGTTGATCAACCAAAAAGCCGTTGGGCTCAATTTTATTGGCAGACAAGTGGGAGACACTCCCATGTGGATGGGGGCTCCACCACTAATCTTGGCCTAAATCCTGGCTTAAATCTGGCTTTTCTTTTTTTAGGTTTTAGGTCAAAATTAGAACTTGAGTTGGAATTGATTGGGGGAGAATATAAGGGGAATTATCAGTTTTAGGCCCTGGGTTGGAGTTGGCCTTAACGCGCCGCCAACAAAAAATATGAATTGCCGCACAACTTTAGCGTCGTGTGAGAGAATTGTTAACTGTCATAGAACTATTGTGTCCTTTGTTTTAAAAAAACAAATTGTGACTGTATATTTTCAATTAATTAGGTTTCGTTTTATTAATGATTTTATTTATTTATTTATTGAACTTTTATCAACACAAGTTGTATGTTACTTATATACAAAAAAAAAAACTGATGCAAAATTTTAATTTGGAGAAAACAAAGTCCTTAACTTATCATTACTGAAAACTTATTTTTTTGGATTTGGCACAAGTGCTACTGACAAAAAACGCCAGAGAGTAAAATTGCTTTGTGGAGTAGCAGTTCTTAACGAGTCCTTCATATTTTTGGATTATTTTATAATTCTACGGAAAATAAATAAGGATGTATTAAAAATAAAATGAATAACTGACGAAAATATTTTTATTGGGTAGTTTACCTTGGGCCATCAAATTGCCACCACTACGGGCTGGTTTGGTATTGCTGTGCTTTGAAAAAAAGCTGCTTCTGCTGTGCTGTGAGAATAAGCAGTTGTGAAATAAAGCAGCAGAGTGTTTGGTAAACTTTTTTGTAAAAGTACTTTTGAAAGAAAAAAGCAGTATTATAGTGTTTGGTAAACTTTTATGTAAAACAGATGTGAAAAAAAGCTGGTTTTTCAAAGCTGGGTTTTGCAGCTTCTTGTTTTTGGCTTTTTTTCACCCAAAACTGTGAAAAAAAGCTGAAGCTGAATGTTTACCAAACACCAAAAACTGTCCCAGCTTTTTTTCATAGCAGCTTTTTTTAAAATCACCTCAACCCCAAACTGGGGCTACGTCTCCCATATTCATATGATATATTTGTAGCCAAGCCAACTTTGAAGGAAAGCAAATGAGATAGTGAAGAGGAAAGGTGCTACCCTTTGTTTTTTGGAGCTAGATGTAGCCTAATTTTGGGGCTAGATGTAGTTTAATTTTTTGCTATTCAAGAAAGGAAGTTGCTAGCTCAAGTAGTGGATCTAGTCTCATTTTCCGGCTCATTAAGGATGAAATTTCTCGCTAGGACTTTAAATACAGTAGCATAAAGCTCCTATTGGGATGTTCTTAGGGCTTTTTTTACCTGTGAGTGTGACTTAGGATTTGGGGAGCACTGAGCAAATGGAATGGAGGCCCTACCAACAATTTTTATGACAAAATTGAGTGATGGGTTTTGAGGGTTTGAGGGTGCAGGAGAGAGGAAGGAAGCTCATTAATTTCAGAGGAAGGAAGGAAGTTGCAAGGTCCCAGATGGAGGCTGTGGCCTCTTATCCTTTAATCAATTTCTTAATCTATTTTTGCCTTATTTAAACTTCAATATGCTTCTGTACACGTTCCTGTTTTTTTTTGCCCTCTTTAATTGGTTAGTGTCATCTCTTCACTGGAAAACTACTTGCTGTTTGGCCTAATTAACAATCCTTTAATGCGTGTATATATAGAGAGACTTTTCTCTTCTTCCTTTCAAGGTTAGTATTTGGATATTCTGCTGGCACCTTTCCCGTTGAGTAGAAAGTGAAATGGTGTTATCTAGAACAAGTGAAGGTAGAAAGGAGAGAAAAAAGGAGTTCCAGCGGATGTGCTTCTGCCCAATTTGTAGACAGATTCTATCTTGTTTGTGACTGAAACACGGGAGGATTAGAAGGGAAAAGTTTTCTTCATGTCTAAGCCTCTTCTAGCTAATCCCCTCGAATTGAAAAAAACATTCTCATCTACCTTTATTATGCCTTGAATATTTGGAGGCTTATCTCTTCCAAAAAAATCCTTTCTACCAAAACGAGCCCTTAGAGTGGTAGCAACACAGCAAAGAAAAAATGCAAAAGAAGCTGGAGAGAAAGGGAGTAAAAACTAGGCAACCAAATCATAGCTGTTTAAGCACTGCATGTTGTGAGCTGACCTGTGGGACAACAGTGGAAGTAGGAAGCAATTAATCGTCGCCTCTTGCTGCGGGTCTAGTTAGGAGAGGCTTTCGAGAGGTGGCGACCCTTAAGACCTAACGGCGAAGCCTCTATGTTTCATGTGTTTAAAAGGAGCAGAACAACATTTAGCTTTCAAGGCAAGGAGATTCCCTTGTTAGTTGAAGATGGTGTTTTTTGTGGAAATTTTCAGGTCGACGGGCCGAGGGCCCACTCCAACAACACCGATACTGTCCCCACTTAACCACCTGCACAATCCTCAGGTGTGGGGTTTTATCACAAAATGCCTTGGTGTTAGTTAGAGATGGGTAAATCTATTTAAAGTACTCTTCTCTTCTCCCTCTGCCCGATGTGGGACAAATGGGGGTTCCAACATTTTCTGTATCGGTAAATCTTTGTGAATTCTATTTTTCTTGTCTTCCTTTTTATTCCTTGAATTATTAAGGTCCTATTTTATAGATTTTGCTTCATATGCATTCACATTCAAACACATGTACATTCAAACATTCATGGAAAATGCATGATGATGAAAACGGTTCTCTTTTTCTATGTTGTTTCCGAAATGGTTATGAAATTTACCTGCCAATAGCTAGGTTGCATGGAGTCCTTTTGCTCTTTAAGTTATCATCTAAGCAGTTTAAGTCATATATAATTGGATTAGAACTGATCTTGGTTTCAATAATTTTCAGAGGATTACAGTGTTACAGAAAGGAATCGAAACTAGATCTGCCAAAAAATTATAATCCATGATGATTTGAGGAGCTGGACCAAAGTTGCACGCAGTTGAAATATCTATGAACTCTTGAACTATAACATTGAAATGCCTTTTTTTCTTACAGAATTTTGGATCGTTTGGACACATATTAATTTTATTAAACATGTTCTTCCTGCCACTATAGGCTAAACATCAAATCAAATCTTTGTTTATAACTGCAGAGACGCACAAACCAGCAACACCCGAAGATTTGGCTTCTGCATCGTCTGCTCTGTAAAAGATGACTTGATGAATAAGAAATGTACGGACCTGACGGTACTAGTAGGTTATAGATAGCAATTTTGTAGTATGAATGAATGCTTGTAACAGTTTAATCTTCGTAACGGTAAAAATAAAGAAAAATGTTATCTGATAAAATGGAAAGAAAAATTATGAATAGATGTGATTGAGAGATTTTAGTGTGATTGGAACACGCAGTGATACACCACGTGTCAATATACCAATGGTGGAATATGTGTGCTAAAAAGTTAATAACTTAAAAAATACAATTTTCCACTACTTACATAAAAACATGTGATGTACCACCCATGTTCCCTTCACACTGAAAAATTTCTCGATGCGATTAAACTGCAATTCCTCGCCCTGATTACTTTCCAAAAAAAAGAAGAGAAAGAAAATACTAAATTATCTCTTTTGACCATATAACAAACGTCCGTTTTAACCTACCTTGAAACGTTCCCTATTCAATTTCTACCTCAAGCCTCAAATAACTCTCTCTCTCTCTCTCTCTCTCTCTCTCTCTAACAATGTCGAACGATCCCTCCACCTCATCCACCGCAGAAGATCATCAAGACACCATCAGTTCCACCACCACCACCACCACCACAACCCCAACAATTACCACTTCTGCCTCATCAGACCACTCATCATCCCTCTCCAAAGCTCAATCAACAATCCGGTCCCTCTCAACCATCCTCCCCTCTCTCCCTCCTTCCCTCGCCTCCTCCTCCAATCCTTCCCGCTCCCTCCTCCATGACCACCACACCGCCTCCCACATCTCCTCCCTTCTCCACCTACCCGACTCCGGTGCAGGCGACAACAACCTCTGCCGTTGGCTCTACGACACCTTCCAATCCTCCGATAACGACCTCCAACTTGTTGTCCTTCGCTTCCTTCCCATCATCGCCGGTGTCTACCTCTCCCGCGTGTCTCTTCGTATACCCATAGCCGGCTTTGAGGCTGTTCTGTTAGCCCTCTATGCCCACGAAACCACTACACGTTCCAGCCAGGCCATTACCGTCAACGTGCCTGACTTGTCTCACCCCAGCCTTTACCACGAAACAAAGGCACCCATTAAGAACAATTCGACAGGCCTAAACTTGGCAGTTATATCCCCCAGCTTGGAACCCTATGGCACAGTGAGGTCCACAAGGAGGGCGAGGATTGTTGGGGTTGCGCTGGAGTTGTACTACAGCAAGATATGTGAAATGCCGGTGCAGTCTAAAATCGAATTTTGTGAGTTTTGTAGGGTTTGGGCTGGTCAAGACGGCGAAATGTACAAGGAGATGACTGGTAGTAGTAGTAGTTGCAGCAGCACTAATAAACGTAAAGAAGAGGGTGGAAAGTGTGAAGTACAGGAGGATGGAAATGATGAGAATAAGGAAGGTGGTTCGGGAAAGGCTGCGGTGGGCGTGGGCATGGGGAGGATTCCACTGCCGTGGGAATTAGTGCAGCCGGTTTTGCGAATTTTGGGACACTGCCTTTTGTGTCCAAACCAAAACAAGGAGCTGATTGATAAGGCGAGCAAGGCTTGTACCAGTTTGTATGCGAGGTCTATGCATGATATCAATCCCAAGGCTATTTTGGCCACTAGGAGTCTGCTTAGGCTGACCAACACGGCGGCCAAAGATGATAATTTTGATCCAACTGAAATTCCTAAATCTCGAGTTATCAGTATCTAGGTTGATCTGCTACTGCTCTTCACATCTTTATCATTACTAACTGTGAAACGTTTATAATTTTGGACAATATATATCCAATGAATAATCCGAAACTCATATATATGTTCGTTTCGTTTCTTTCAGTGATTTGAATATATATATGTTGTTATCATATCCAATTAATTCAGGGTTTCAGAATAGTTAGTAAATTGTTCTAGGTTTTGAGGGTTACTGGATGAGAGTAGTTATTATATATGTTGTTATCGTATCAGAACCAGTGTGTGCTGAATCACTAAGGTTGGAGAATCCTGTATGTATCCTTAACCATTTGATCCCATTGCAATTTCCGTATTGTGTTCGAATTTGCATGAGTAGTCCTTCCATTTCTTCTATCTGTTGCTACAATCTCAATTATTCAACATCATCGTCGGAGTCAATAGTGATACTCATACTTTCACCATTTTCCCCCATATGTGATTCAAACCAACCCAAGCGTCTTTCCGAATGTTTGAGCTATTTCTCGATCAACTTTTATATTGCACGGTATGACACTTGTACCACGAAATTGTTGCCAATGTGACGGAATTGGTTTCATCTTTTTTCTCATCATCTTTCTAGGTTGCCAATTACTCACTCCAACTACGTATAAACACGCTGAAAAACAAAAGGTAAGGTTAGATGCTGTACAATCTTTATAATTTGGGAACTTTAACGAAAAGCTCCCAGTACTGTTCATTTTAACGAAAAACCACATTTTTACACTAAAAAATCAATCCTGATACTATTTACTTTACCCTTTATTTTACTCTTATCGTTTAAACACAAAGTTTTCAAGCCATTTTCATTAGTTTTCCTTTATAATTAAGGTTCTTAATTTATAGCTGGTTGCCCAGTGTTTTTGGTTGTCGGTATTCTTGGGCCAATGGGTATTTGAACGTTACGGTTAGGCTTGGAAGGAAATCATTACTGCAGAATGAGAAACTTCAACATTCATTATCGATCTTAGACCGCATAAGAGAATAGACGTCGCTGCTGGAACCCGAAAAGAAAATCTGGTTCAGACGAGATTTATCACAAACATTGCATTGCATAATTGAGAACCCAGTACTACAAAAAAGGTTATCACTGGCGTAATAAAACCGACAAGAAACCTTAATTATTGTCGGATTTTTGTTAAAAATCTGACATTAAATAATGCAATGTCGGATTGGAAAACCGCCACTGATACTACCGTCACAAAAAGGTATTAATGTCGGTTAATTCCTTTAATCCGCCACCAGGAAGTAAAATAATATAAAATAAAAAGGATAGTAACGTCGGTTAAAAGCGACATCGAGCATCACGTCGTCTACATGTGACACTAAGTACTGACAATCTGATAAATATACTGTCGCTCAAAAGCGACACCACAAACTATTAATATTAAAAAAAATAAAAAAAATCTGTCTCAGATTTGAATTGTTGGGAACTGAGATGCACTCGGACTTGAATTTTGGTCTGGAGTGGTTTGGTGCGTGGTGTTATACACTTCGATGCGACAGGACTTCGCTGGATTTTCCTGCTGGTTTTCTGGGAATAATAACGCCAATACATGCAGAGGCTTAATCCTTAAAATCTCTCTCATTTTCAGTAATTTTCCCTACTAAAAGCTTACAAGCTTACCCAGAACACCAGAATAGACAATTTTGAGCCGAAACTAGCTCGAGTTTGAGGAGACCTCGCTGGATTCCATCACCGGAACTGAAGAGGTTACACAAGAGGATTGCAGGGGTTAACATTTAACACCTTACCTAGGGTTGGAGATTGGCGACTGGGGTTCCTCTCGGATTTCATCAGGGTTGCCAGAGACACATGAGCTCAAAATATATTAATACAAGGACTGCATTAAACAGATCCATGTCGAAAATAGTTTTCTAGGTTGAGGATTTATACCTTTCACTCAAGATTTGAGGATTTTGAGACCTCTGCTGCTGGTTTCCTTTCGGATTTGAGCATTGCCGCCATTTTCATCTCTGTATATCTTCTCTGTACTCTCGACTGAGATCAGCACCAAAACAGCTTGCATGAGGATTCCAGAGTTATTTTCACTAATAAAGTACTGAAGACACAGTGAAACAATGAGATCAGTTCACTTTACCTTTTGGGCTCCGATCTACAGGGGAATAAGCTGGAGAGATGTTTAAAAGTTTGGAGGTAGGATCGAGCTACCGTTTGGATTGCAGAAGAGGGCAGTAGGACATGGCTCGGTGTTTTGTTTTGAGATTGAACCGAAGGCAGATTTGTGGTTTGGTTTAGAGATGGATTGAAACAAGTTTGGGGGTAAATTGGTTCTGTGCTTTGGGTTGAGGGTAAAGAGAGATGAGAGAGAGAGGTAGAAGAGAGATGGGAGGGAGAGAGTATGAAAACTGAAAAGGTGTCGGTGAGGGTTTTTTAAAAACTGAGTGGGGTGTGGTCTGTGGTGGGTCCAATCAATAAAAAATAATACTAAAATATAATTTGTGTTCAGATTTGTGAAGTAAGACACGAACAATTGTGTGTATAAAATCAAAATGCTTTAAAATATTTAAAAACAACAATTAGTGTCGCTTAGAAGCAACACCAATACTTTATGTCGCTTAAAAGCGACACTGCTTTCTTTAAAGCGACGCCAGTATTTAAAATTATTAAAATATATGTCGGTTATAAGCGACATTAAATGTTTACGTCGGTTTAAAAGTGACGTAGACATTTTATGACGCTTATAAGCGACACTAAATCCGACGTCATGTTCCATTAGTGTCGCAACTATTTTATGCGCCACTACATTATATTAAACCGACATCACCCACTGACACTATAAGTCCCTTTTGTAGTAGTGACCCTTTATGATTTGGGAAGTTTATTACAAATATATAAAATTAAATATAATCCCTGGGGTGCCAAACGGAATTGGGTTAACCGTTCTTTTCCATTCTTTGCGATCATTTGTTTTTTTTTGGAGTGTGCTAAGCTTCACAGTGGAGCGAGAATCGAATCTAAGACCTCTTATTTACAAGTAAAGAAGAATACTATTAGACCGTAAAACTAAGTGATGGGATAATTTATTTCTTATTGTTTATATGTATACTACTACTGGGAAGTTCAAAAAGGACTTTCCCGATCAAAAGTAAAATAAAAATCTGGCGCTTAACCTTTCTAGTTCTAGCTATATATTTCCTATTTTCTTTTGGATAGAATTATTTTATTGTTAATTTATCTAGTTGATCTGGGAAATTAAGACAACAGGAGTTTCCCGTTCGTCACTTTGCCTTGTCCGAATTAAGGCATGCAGTTTCCTACTGCAATAAGGTGAACCGCGCGCAAAACCAACTACAGTATATATAGAGAGATCACTGTGATTAGCTACGAACACACAAACAAACACACATAGACCAACAATAATTCAGCTATTGAAAACAAGAATCAACGATCGATCGACGAGGCATTGTTATTTACCAAGCTAGATATTGCGATCGTTCTATCCATGTCGAGAACAAGAAGAGTCGGTCCAGTAATTAAACTGGAGCCACAAGAAGGAGTGGATCCGAGAGTACGACGGCAGAAAGAGCTAAACAGAAAATTTGTGAGTTTCTCCAAGAGGCGTTACGGGCTGTTTAGCAAGGCTACGGATTTTTGCTTGAAGTTCGACGCACAAATTGCCATTCTAGTGTTGTCTCCTGCTGGCAGGCCTTACTCTTTCGGACACTCTTCTGTGGATGCCGTTCTCAATCGCTATTTTAAGATAGCGCAAGCACCTTCTACCAGCCGTGTTAAGGTAGAGCAAATGCCTTCAAGTAGCAGCATTAAAATAGAGGAATTAGCGTCTTTTTCTAGTAGCGGCGTACTTACAGTAGATGATCAGCAGCAAAGAGACAAGATTCAAGACCTCAGAAACCAACTTGAAAGTCAAAAGAAGCGAAAGAGAGAGAACGAGATTGCGGAGAAGGAGAAGGTGGCGAAGGTGAAAGAGTCGATTGAGAAGGAGTTGCAAACATGCAAAATAGTTGAAGAGTTGGTGGCATTTAAACAAAAATATTCGGTGCTTCTTGACAATATTAACAAGAGATTGAAAAAATCGCCCGTTAATAAGAGGCAATGTGTGTCGATCAAAGCACAACCGAAATCTGAAGATCACTTGTGGTCTAATTCAAGTACCCTAAATTTTGAGACTGGTGATCATGCAGTGGTTGATCATGAGCATCCTCATTACAACAATTGCTCTTTTCAAGACGTCGTTAACAGGCAATGCGTCTCAATCAAACCAATTGTTAAATCTGAAAACATATCGCCGCCTAGTTCAACCATAAATTTTGAGATTGATCATCACTGTCATGGTAACAACGGTGGTGGCGAGGGATCTATCAGCCAGGATAAATTTTTGGATGATAATAACGCGCAACATGTCTCGATCAGACCACTTTTGATATCTGAAGACACACAGCTTAATACAACCCTAACAAGGGTGGCTGATGATCATCATGTTAGTAACGGCAATGGACCTTTCACCTGGAATGCAGAAGATTTGGAGAACTTCTTGCTAAGGCAAGATTTGGAGGATATAGGTGCTGCAGTGGATCAAACTCGATATTCTGCAATGCTCAACTACTTTAAAGGGGAAGATGGTAATGATCTGAACGGCGCCATTGATGTTTCACCTGCAGAACATGTTGTTTTCCCTGCTACTAGCGCTCCCTTCGATCCAGTTGGGTCATCAGATTTCACACAACACAATACTGCTGATCGTGCTGCTAATAGATATTCCGGCTACTTAGAAGACATAATCCATAATCCTTACTCTCATCAGCATACACGTTTCTATTTTAGTTGACGAGTTGTTCTCGATCATGATCTAGTTCTATTTTTTTTCTTATTTTTTAACTGACGAGTATTGTATTTAAGTACGTTATAAAGTCCAATTTAAGGAAGTGTTTCGTTTGTTTCCTTCTTTCTTTCTGTGGATCCAAATTTCCGTTCAAGCAGATTGACTAAAAAAATATGCAAGAAAGATGACACTACAGTTAATGTCTAAGCCCACCAATGCCTAAGTCAGAGATATTTTCAAATAAATTGAAAAATTTGCAGTGTTTTTTGAGAAGTTTGCTGATGTAGGAATATTCATTTTGGTAGATGCTTGGCAGGAGACATCTGAAGATCCACTACAAGAAAAATGGGCTTTGGGTACAAAATTAAGGACACAAATGAAGAGTTTGTGCCTCTTTGAACACCAATAAGGTGACAAAGTGCCCATTCAATAAAGGCCACCATATATTGTGCCCAATGTAGAAAAAAAGGGACACAAGCACATTATTGGGCATGGAAACAGGCACGAAAGACATGTGTCCATATTTATAATAATGAAACTTTATTAATTAAATATATTATGTGTGACACAAAATGACTTTTGTGCCTTTACAAAAGCTACCAATATATATTTCTCAAGGGTTAACACCGTCACAAGCCTCCCTTCCATCTCCAAACTTTCCTTTGCAATTTTTTTTCTAGAAATAATGAAGCCCAAAATATTTTCTCTAATCAATTGTTCCTTTTCAATCACAAGCCAGGATACCCAAAGTCAAATGTTGGTTCAATTGAAAACATCTTGAATCGCTCACCCCAAGTTTCAAAAGTAATTTTAACCAAGGACACTGAATCTCTCACTCAATTTCAAAAGTGATTTTAACTAAGAATCGTCTGCCAAGAGCTACACACCCAGGTGTGGAAAATCGTGAACCGAGCAACTCCAACCTCATGGTAACGTACCGGAGTTTTGGGCCTTTGATTTAATATATTTAAATCAAATATACATTTTGAATTATTTGCACTGTGTACTTTATAGATTTCAGAGGGTACATATAATAATATCGTGCCTTTTGTGCAAAATAACAATATAAAAAAGAATGAAAAAATTTATAAAAAAAAGGTTATCCTCTCTCTCCCCTTTCACAAACTTCTCTCCTCTCTCTCCCTCCACTCTCTCTCCTCCTTCCTCCTTCACTCTCTCTCCTTCCCACATCTTTTTTCTCCCTCTTCTCTTATGGGCAACAACGCTGCATTCCACCGGTCACCAAAGACCGTCAAATTATACCTCCATAATCCTCTTCCCATCCTCTTTCTAATCCTCAAGTTAGTTTATACAAATTCGTAGCCAAATTTCTTCAATTTCAGATCTAAGAAACGTATGATTTTGTTCAGGTTTTGTGTGTTTTGCAGGTATGAGAGCAGCGTACGGGGTGGCGAAGAGTAGATTAGCAGTGGTGTCGATGAGTGTGATGAGGCCGGAGCTGGTGATGAAGTCGATCGTGGAGGTGGTTATGGCGGGATTGTAGGTGATGATCCATATGAGGAGGTGGTTATGGCCGGAGCTGCTCAAGCAGAAGCAGTGGCTCCTTATTGACACGTTGCGACAATTAGAGGTATGAAACCTTATGCCGGTTGAAATTCAGAGTATTCTTCTTTGGTTTCCTACAATGCAGAAATTCTAATTTTCTTAAAACCACCAAGTTATTTGCTAAGGGGTTGTTTGGTTATAGTGTGTTTCATCTTGTGGATTAGTCTAGGGGTGGGCAAACAGGCCCTGGGCCCGCGGGTAGGGGCGGGTATTGGCGGTTCGGGGCGGGTACGGGACGGGTCCTGTTTTTTAATAGGGGAAACGGGGCGGGGCGGGCCGGGGCAATGGAATTTTAGGGTCGGGCCGGTTCCAGATGTATAGATAAACGGGGCCCCGGACCGGCCCGTTTGTAATTGAAATTGACGGCCCAGATTGAAAATAAACATACCTTCCAATCATGACCATTGGTTTTTACCCTAGTATCTCTGAATCTGATCGAGTCTCTCTCTCTCTCGACCCTCGACCTCTCCGTCTCTGACCTCATCCCCTCCCCTACCCTGAGCCCCTCCCTTCCACGGTTCCACCACCCATACTCCGTCACTCCCCGTCAGTCATCTCCTTGCCCTCCCCCGACGTCACCGCCGTCGTGAGTCTGGACCCTGACGACCACCACGGCTGATCTTTTTCTCGATTGTTCTCTTCGATGACATCTCACCCTAGACCTAGAGAACCCAGGCACCCGCACCACCCATCTTCTCGATTGTCATTCTCTCATTCCCGACGACATCACCGCCGTCGCGATCACCACCACTACATCGCCGTCGCCAGTTCAGGTGAATTCTTTAACCTCTTTTTTTATTTTTTATTTTACTTTTTTTATAGATTCTTTAACCTCTGATGTTTGTAACTTTGTAGTTTGAACTTTGATCTATTGGGATGTATCATGTATGTAATCTGTGCTCAATCTATTGGGATGTTCATGTTTGTTCTTGCTGATTTGGTGGATTTTCTGATTTTTTAGCTTGTTTATTAGGTGTTTTCAGAGTTAATACTTAATTGAGCTGAATTTTCGTACCTGCAGAAGAAGCAGAATTTGTACTAAATTTTTACTCTAAAGGTTCATATTAAGGTTAACAGTGTTTTCATAAATTTTTATTGTCACAATTACGTTCATACAAACTCATGTATTGCTGATGAATTGGCTGGAACTGTGTTCTACTTTAATGGTAGTATGGTACCAATTATATATATGCAGATGGTTCTCACTTGGGATCAATTGTTGTGTAATGGTTGAGTTAATTATCATTGGATTTTGTTAGTGTCGTATTATAGATGGACTAGTCGTCTCAATTTTCCATATTCTTTAGTTTCAACATCATTGCTATATTTGGATTTTGTTGTTGTTATCTAGTTTTGTTCTTTAATTTTGTTTTTCTGGTCTATGCTTAGAAAGTTTAAGGTTTTATGGTTTTGTTCTTTGGTCCTGTCTTTGTGTGTGTGTGTGATTTGTTTCCTTTTTCAGTCTTGATGGTTTGTGTGTTCGATCGTTTCTGTCCTGATTCTGTCTTCCGTTGGTTGTTTTCTCTTCTGTCTCTCTCTAGTTGGGAGTAATATAAGATTGAGTGGAATTGAAAATGTATAGGATTTTGTTATTTCCTAAATTTGTTCTTTGATGTTGTCTTTGTATGGTCTTTTGCTTTACAAATTTATGGCTTTTTTGTGTGTAGTGATCATGAGTTGTACTTTAAGCTAGTTAGGGTTTGATGTGAACTTCAAATTAAACTTGCAAATCCATGATTAGTTGCACTCAATCTTAAGAAGATAAAAATAAGAAGTAAATAATGAATGTTAAAAAATTTCCAGTGGCTTGTTTCTGTTCTAGCTGTGTTGGTTTGTTTTTATTTCATTGAATCTGAAATGTAGGGTTTTCTGTATGGTGTTGTAGACTTGTAGTTCGCAGTCGCACAGTTTTGGGATTGGAAAGGGTGGCGCCAGATTCTTGAGGTTGGTTTCTGTAAAGTTCAGCATCTCTATTCTCTACCAACTACAAGTCTGCAACAGCTATAATTAATTTGGTTTCTGTATGGTATTGTAGACTTGTATGTTGATTTGATTTTTAGATGTTGGACAATGTAATATTGTTATTTTGGATGTATTGTTAATTTATGAACTTGGATGTTGGACTTTGTATTTAGATTGGATGTGAATAATGGTGAATTTGTGCAAAATCTGAATAAATGCAGTCTGTGACTCTGTGCAGTTGCAATCTGTGCAGTTTGCAATCTGTGCAAATCTGTGCAGTTTGCAATCTGTACAAATTTGATTATTATTTTTTTTTTCAAAAAAAAAAAAAAAAAAAGGGACCCGTTGACCCGGCCCGAACTGGCCCGTTTCAACCGGGCCGGGTAAGGTCCGGTTCCTATATTAGAAAATGCAATCCCCGGCCCGCCCCGGCCCATTTCCTTTGAACCTAGGTCCGGTCCGGTCCCTTCAAAATTGGGCCCGGCCCGGCCCGTGCCCAGCCCTAGATTAGTCATTGTTGTGATTCATTTGTGTAGAGTGGGAAAATGAGGCTCATTTTTCTCTCTCAAATTTCTGTACATTATAATTTTGAATATAATCAATCTTCTTAATTGTGTTTGTCTGATCGCAAGTGGTGGATTGCCCTAGTTCATAGGGCCTTCCTCTTCAACCCATTGCGTCCCTCTCGTGTAGAGTAGGATAAAAATGTGTTGGTCTGATCTTTGAGCTTGAGTAAGTTAAGTGTTAGATGGATGTGCCACAGACAGTGAGTGATTTCAGCCAATGTGTGAAATCTGAAATTATGTAGTTTAAGATGCTGATATGTAAAGAAAGCTTTTCCATTGTTTTTCCGTTGGTTAACTTGATAAGGTGCAGGACTAGGTCGGCATGGACAAAGCCGACTTTATGTCATCCGTTGCATTTCATATGATTCTTAGTAGCCTTTCTATCAATTGTAAACTAAAAATGCTGTAAACTTGATCTTTTCAAATTCAAGATTTATTCAGCAGGAACTTCCAGAGTGTAAGCTAATTCTCATGCCACGATGGGTAGGTTTTATAGTATTGTATTTGATATCTCCTTAGTCAGGCCATCCACATTCGCTTGTTAGATTTTTAATTGAATTCTTGCCTTATCTCATTGTGCGTGTGCGCACTTGTTCTTGCAGGTGATCTCAACATTCATGCTCGTAAGCACTATATTCATTCCCATCGAAGTTGCTTCCCTTTTTGCTTCTCGAGATGTATGGCTGGTTTAAACCCAATTCTCTGCATAATCTGTTTTTTCTTTTCTAGTACTACATGTAGTTGATTTGGAAAATGATGTTTCTGTCAGGTTGTTGAAATTATTGATCGTTATGAAACTGATTGCATACCAATACCTGCTAGAACTGATAAGGTCAGGTTCATACAAAGCCCGGGACCTAAAAAATGCAACAGAACTCTGAAGGTACGGTTTTCCCTTGTTTTTTTTACCATCGAGGGACTATAGTTGCCACATATATGATTAATACTCATTTTTTGTGGTGGTTGGAATCCTTGTTGAGTTATATCTCCAGGAAATATGTAGCATTATCGACTGAAAATATGTTTTGATATCATATCTCTTGGAAATGATTTGACCTTACTCTTGTATTCATTGGCATCTTCTGACGTTGATGATGTCAAAAGCATGGAGAATAGGTTACCACCAGTTACTGAGAGCTTAGATTTCAGAGGCAGTTTTGCTCTCCTTTTTGGTTAGTTTGTTATAAGCTCTGTCAACCTCATGTATTTAGTTGCTTATTCAAGAAGAAAACATGAATTAACAATAAACTGATACCATGTTAATTCAAAATCACATTAATGTCATCACAGAGTTTATGTGTAACTTTGCATTTGACGCTTGTGCAATCGGAGATGAAATTTTTTGAAGGGTCCGACATTGTGCCACTCAAGTAGCATTTTGGAACTAGAAGATTAGAAAAGAACTGTGTAAGTTCACTTAAAACCTTAATATTTGATGTTCTTATTCTTAAGAGAACCGATATCCACTTCAAACCTTTATAATTTTAGTTAGGGATAGAACATGTAAAATTCTAGTTGTTTTTATATATAATGGTTGTGAATATCTCTGTAAATTGTAATATTATAGATGCTTGTGGTTGTGGGCTGATTTAATTTTATGAAAAAATAATTTTTTGTTTAGCCACAATAACAATAAATGTGCTAACATGGGTGGTAGCAGCCATCTGACAATTTTGTCAAAACTGGGCACAAAAGGACCTTTATTTGTGCTTACACTTTTCAACACAACATACATTATTGTGCTCTTTGATCAATGGTGATGCCCATAGAGGGCACATATACAAAGATAGTTGCTGCACTGTTGCTATTGGTCTATGAGCACAATTGTTGATGCTTTTTGGCCTCAAAGGGCACATATAATTTATTGTGTGCAGTGACCATTTTTGTTGTAGTGATCTCTTACTTTTATCTTTGACTCTTTATGAAAAAGTAGCCTTTATCATGCAGTCATGTACGGAAGTGTTGGACTTCATGTTAGAACCAAATTTGCGCACCGTCGTAGATGGTGGAGGCACAAACTCAAGCAACTTGCAAGACAAAAAACAACCGTAAGCAAGGTTAAGACCGGGATTGTGTCGTCCAAAGGCTCTCCGATGGTTAAGTTAGTAAGCAGTTTTAGACTCAAGGATAGAATAAATGTTTTCAAAAGGGCAAAAAAGGAAAAAGCAAAAAAGAGATAGAAGTTCTAACAGAATTATACAAAAGGGATCTCTTTTCCACATTGTAACAAGTTTAGATTAAACTTTAGGGACCATTGCTCCAATTATCTCTTATATAAAAGATGTTGTGAAACTTGACTTGCTAAATATTACGTTGAGATTGAACGAAAGAAATTGTAGTTGGATGAGTGAAATTAGTGATAATGAGCGGCTAGTAGTCAACATTGACTAGTCAGTATACTCATACTGCACAAGTCCACGTGGGCAATGGTCACCAAGTGGAGACATTTTTCATTATGCCCGGAATATAGATGGTACATGTACACCATGTGTCATTATATAAGTTGAGGGAAGTTTAACTTTTTAAGTTGTTAATTTTTTAACACAAGTATCTCACCACTTGTATGGTGACACCTGTTGTACCACATCTGAAAAATCTCTCCACCAAGTGACCAAAGAGGTTATTGTGATAACCAAAGTGGTACCTATTTTTTTTTTCTAGTCACCAAAGTGAACACATGCGCGGTATACTAAAACCAACCAATTATGTTCTTGTGTAGTTGCTTTGCTTGTACTTGTGTAATTGTTATTCTTCTAGGGTAAAGATGGATTTCATTAAACTGGAAAACGCTAATGCAGTACAAACTAGGGTAATGTATATAAAAGAGACTCTGAAAAAAACCGTGAACGGGAAAAACACATGAAGAATCCCGAACGAAGGAAAAAGGGCCACACATGCCACTTATTCAATCAACAATTATATACTCGCCGGAGATAAGGCCACTACCCTCCTATTGAAGTATACATTAAGTAATCAGCTTGTCACTTGATCTTGAGCCACCAAATCCTAGATATCAAGATGGTCATCATTATACCAAAGTGTAACAGCCATCTTTCCTTAATTGAAGGGAGTTGACTGATTAGTTTCTTGCCTAGGATTGGGTGTAATCACCTTGATTTAAGGATTAGATTAAGCCTAGAATTAACCGGTCACTAGGGTCTCTCGGACACTAGGGTTACTTGGACGTTGCATGCTACTTCCTCCTCTCGCTCTCTTATCTCTTCTCCTATTTATACTTGTATCTTTGTATATTGTAACTTATGAAATACACATCAATTTAAACTTGAAAATTCAACATGGTATCAGAGTAGGTTTTTCTGTAACCTGTCTCTGCCAGTCTTTTGCTGCAAATTGTCTCTTCAAGCCTAATCTATGGTTGAAGAAGGGTCTGTGAATCTTGGGGGGGGAAACTCTGTTGTTCCTCCCTCAAATGTTACGTTCTCAGATGCCTCAGATGTTAAGGTTAACATAAATCAACATTTATGTTCAGTCTTATTGAACGAATTCAATTATCTGCCTTGGTCTCGAGTTATTTCTCTAGCTCTCGGTGGAAGAGGAAAATTAGGGTTTATAAATGGAAGTATGAAAGTTCCAGACGACTCATCTCCCACGTACGATGCATGGCTGTACAAGGATCAACTGGTCATGTCTCTGCTACTCAACACCATGGAGAAACATGTAGCTGGGATTTTCAGTTACTTAAATTCCTCACAAGACCTGTGGAAGGGCTTGAAGGATATGTATGGAAATCAAAACAATTATGCTCAAGTTTTTCAACTGAAGAAAGACATTGCAAGTATTCAGCAAGACGGGAAAACTTTTGTTCAACATCTTGGAAGGCTCAAAACCATGTGGAATGAGCTGGATGTGTATCTTCCACACACTATAGATCCGACCATTCTCCTAAAACGAGCTGAGGAAGACAGAATTTATTAGCTGTTAGGGAGTTTAAGCCCAGAGTATGAAGACCTAAGAAGTCACATCCTGATGAGTCAAGAGTTGCCCACCTTCAATAATGTCTGTGCTACTATTCAAAGAGAAGAAGCACGGAAGAAGGTGATGAATGTTGAACACAGTCCAAGATTGATGGAATCTCGAGCATATGCCTTAAATTCTAAGCACTCTGAAGCCAAGGTGTACAAGGCAGAAACTCACACCTAAAGTGAAAATATTGTGATGCTGTCAGGCATGTAGAAGAGAAGTGTTGGGAACTCCATCCTGAACTTAAACCTAAGTTCAGCAAAGATGGAAAAATTATACCAAGGTCTTCACAGCAAACTCACTTCAAGGCTCAACTTGCTGCTGTTCAATCTTCCCCCACCATGCCCCAAGGGTCTGTCGATTTCATGACAAGTCCACTAACTTTCATCAATGAGTTTGCTGCCTACCTACAAGGGAAGGGACATGGAGGAGCTTCATCTGGTTCTATTAGTGAAGGAGACAATCACACAACTATGTTAGGCAAATTTGCTAGGTTCCTTGCTGGAAATAAAAAAGTACCAAGTGACGAGACACCAAGTATACTCAAAGCTTTCTCTACTACCTTATTAACTAGTGTTGAAAATGATTGATGGATAATCTATTCAGGTGCCACTGATCACATGACAAACAAAGTTACAAATTTGCATAGGTTTAAACCTTTTTCTAGTCCTGTGTCAGTTGTAAATGGAAAAAACGTTCTAGTTTTAGGTAAAGGAGAAATCAACCTGCTTTCAAACAAAACACCTTCTACTGCCTTATATGTACCGTCTTTCCCATTCCAACTTTTGTCAATTGGAAAAATCACAAATACCCTAAACAATCGTGCTATTTTCTCACTAGATAATGTACTGTTTTAGGATGTTCTCACCATGAAGATGATTGGTGAATGGGTCTTCATAAATGGACTTTACTACCTGTGCAACAACTCCAATTTTACTCGGGCTCTTCAAGTTAAATTAAAGTCCATTGATGAAAACCAATTTTGGCATAGAAGATTAGCTCATCCTTCCGAGTCTGTTTTGTCAAAACTGTTCCCAAATGTTAGTAAGTCACATACCACATGTGATACATGTCAGCTGTCAAAATTTACTAGACTGCCATTTGGTAATTCCCAGTCTAGAACATGTAAACCTTTTGAAATGGTACACACCGATGTATGGGGACCAACAACTAAATCAATGGAATGGTTTAAATACTTTGTCTTGTTTGTTGATGATTTCTCTCGAGTTAGTTTTCTCTATCTGATGAAATCAAAAAGTGATGTGTTCACTATCTTCAAAGACTTTCACATTCATGTTAAAACCCAATTTTAGTCACATTAAAGTGTTAAGATCAGACAATGACACTGAATTTATGTCCAACAACATGGTTCAATATCTAAGTGCACAGGGCATCATTCACCAAACAAGTTGTGTAGGTACCCCACAACAAAATGGGGTGGCAGAAAGGAAAAATCGAGATCTCTTAGAGAAGACTTGATCTCTCATGATACATATGAATGTTCCCAAAAGGTTTTGGTCATTTGCCATTCTTATTGCGACCTACGTCATCAACAGACTTCTAAGTCAGGTGCTAGGGTTTAAATCGCCTTATGAAGTGCTTAAGGACAGGAAAATTGATTTGACACATCTCAAGGTGTTTGGTTGTGTCTGCTTTGTTCACATCCAATCATTGAATCGTGACAAACTAGATGCAAGGGCAACTAAATGTATGTTTCTTGGGTATTCCTCCACCCAAAAGGGGTACAAGTGTTTCAATCTAGTCACCAAGAAATGCATTGTATCTAAGGATGTTAAGTTCGAAGAAAACAGTCCTTACTTTACTCAGAATGGAACCACTATGAGTCAGGGGGAGGAAGTGTTCGATCTATTCCCACTGCCTCAAACTGTTAACGATCCTGTGTTGCAAGAAGGCTCAGTCACTAAAACACACGATCTGAGAGAATCTCAAGATGAATTAAACAATTCACATCATTCTCACAGCAGTGAGAGAGACCAGGAGCCACCCTCAGATCATGAGCCTCCAGTGCTTAGGAAAAATCCCCCTCGAGCTAGAAATCCGCCAACAAAATTACAAGACTATGTAACTTATGCCTCACGGTATCCTATCACTCATAATTTCAGTGCATTGTCCTCCACCTATGCTGCTTTTCTCAGTGCTTTTGATCAACATTGTGAGCCAAGAACCTTTCAAGAAGCAGCCTTTCTCCCACAATGGAAACAAGCAATGGTAGAAGAGCTTAAAGCTTTGGAAGAAAATCACACTTGGAGTCTAGTTCAACTTCCCTTAGGAAAAAAGGTTGTTGGAAGTCGATGGATTTACAAAATTAAGTTTGAAGCTGATTGTTCCATAGAGAGACACAAGGCTTGGCTTGTTGCTCGAGGCTTCACTCAAACTTTTGGAGTGGATTATAAGGAAACATTTGCCCTCATTGCCAAGATGAACACAGTTAGGGTTTTACTCTCTGTGGCAATAAATTGTGGATGGTTTCTTTATCAAATGGGCGTGAAGAATGCATTCCTTCACGGAGGACTCCAGGAAGAAGTATACATGCAGCCCCCTCCAGATTATGATTGCCTTGAAGGTAACATGGTTTGCAAATTGCATAAGGCAATATATGGATTGAAGCAATCTCCACGAGATTGGTATGCCAAGCTCAGCAAAGTGCTGGAAAAATTGGTTTTATACGCAATAATGCTGATTCTTCATTGTTTGTCCGCACTGGTATCAATGGGAAGCTAGTGGTTCTTATCTATGTTGATGACCTTATTATCACTGGGGATAGTGTTACTGAGATTGCAGCTCTAAAGCTCTCACTGCACCGGATTTTTGCTATCAAAGATTTGGGAAGGTTGAAATACTTCTTGGGAATATAAATGGCAACATCTTCAAAATGGCTGTTCCTTCACCAACGAAAATATGTGATGGATAAACTCAAGGAAGAAAACATGCTCGACTGCAAACCTGCCATTTCACCTGTTGATTGTAAACTGAAGCTCGACATTGATGGAGAAGTTGTGCATGATGTAAAGCACTATCAAAGGCTGGTGGGCAGGCTCATCTACCTCACTATCACTCGACCAGATATCACTTATGCAGTCAGCATGGTCAATCAATTCATGCATTCACCCGTTATGCATCATCTCAACATTGTTAAGAGGATCTTACGCTACCTCAAAGGTTCCATAGGCCGAGGGATCATCATGCACAATAACCATTCTACTGTTATTAGCAGCTACACAGATGCAGATTGGGCAAGGAATGCAATTGACAGAAAATCCACAATCGGTTATTGTACATTTGTTGGTGGAAATCTAGTAACATGGAAAAGTAAGAAACAAGAAGTTGTTGCTCGCTCCAGCGCAAAGGCTGAATATCGAGCAATGGCTGTCACGACGTGTGAACTGATCTGGCTTAAAGGTCTCATTTTAGACTTAGGGTTTCCTAGTTCTACACCTATGTCATTTATGTGTGATAATCAGGCAACTATACATATTGCTACTAATCCTGTGTTCCACGAGAGATCCAAACATACTGAGGTGGATTGCCATTTCATCCGAACTCAAGTTAAAACTCAAGTCATCAGGACTGCTTTCACGCGAAGTCATGATCAACTTGCAAACCTTTTCACCAAGGCACTGTCATCGGTCCAACTTCATCGTCTCTTAGGCAAGCTTGGATCAATTAACCTCCTCGATCCAGCTTGAGGGGGAGTGTTGAAGTATACATGAAGTAATCAGCTTGTCACTTGATCTTGAGCCACCAAATCCTAGATATCAAGATGGTCATCATTGTACCAAAGTGTAACAGCCATCTTCCCTTAATTGAAGGGAGTTGATTGATTAGTTTCTTGCCTAGGATTGGGTGTAATCACTTTGATTTAAGGATTAGATTAAGCCTAGGATTAACCGGTCACTAGGATCTCTCGGACACTAGGGTACTCGGACGTTGCCTGCTACTTCCTCCTCTCGCTCTCTTATCCCTTCTTCTATTTATACTTGTATCTTTGTATATTGTAACTTATGAAATACACATCAATTTAAACTTGAAAATTCAACACCTCCCATAAAGAGAAACCACTAATCGGAAGACTAAATTTTGAAATTTGATGAGCCACCTGATTGGCACTTCGAGCACAAACTGCAAAGTTTGCTGACGTAGAAGGATAAGCTCACGGACGGCATGGACAATTGCCCCTTCCACCACCAACAAAACAAAATTAACCCTCCAGCGATGTACCCAACAAGTCATGAACCACCACCCCAATACCCCTCCACCCATCTCTACTATCAACAACTCCGTCTTCATTCAATTTTAAAAAGAGCCTTCTGGCGGCAGACAGCAAAGCACCGCTCAATTAGACATAGGAGATCTCCTTCCTCATAGTCCTTAGCCTTTTTTACAAGCATATCCACACATTCTTATAAGTAGATTCAAACCAAATAATATTCCTTTCACTCCACAATCCAAAGCAAAGCAAATGCTGAGACCTAGGGGTCAAATTCTAAACCTGTTGCAACCATTCTGCACTATATTAGTTGCTAACAGCAATGTAAGCAAGCTTAAGCCATAACTCTTGGCTTCGACTTCGAGCACAACCCTAAACAGCATGCACCATTGTCTCTAACTCAATTTGGTAGCTACTGTCGTTTCACTCAAAAAGAAAAAATTTGGTAGCAAGAACACATAATGTTCTCAATTATTCTACAATGTCATAAATTTTCCCTGGTCGGTAAAATATCATGGGCCATCCTCCAAAAAAAAATTAGAAACTTTGGGAGTAGTTTTCAGGCTCCATATCTATTGACACGAGAGGACAAAGAGGATGAATTCACACTTAGAACAGGACCCGGAGACCCCATCACAGTCCAATAACCACTTTTCATTCTATTCAAAAGCCAAATCCATCGATCATGATTGTCATGCAGAAAAGATATCGCACTACAAGAAAAATGGCCACTGCGCACAATAAATTATCTGTGCCCTTTGAGGCCAAAGAGCACCAACATATGTGCCTATAGACCAATAGCAACAGTGTAGCAACTAAGTTTCTATCTGTGCCCTCTATGGGCGTCACCTTTGATCAAAGAGCACAATAAGGTATGCTGTGCTGAGAAGTGTAAGCACAAATAAAGGTCATTTTGTGCCCTGTTCTGACAAAGTTGTCAGATGACTGCTGCCATCCATGTTAACACATTTATTGTTATTGTGCCCAATATGTCAACTATTTAAAAAAAAATAAAAAATAAAAATCGAAATCACCTACAAATTGAGATTGAGGCTAAACCAAAAATTATTTTTTCATAAAATTAAAACAGCCCACAACCACAAGCAGCTTCAAGCCAAGTAATTCTTTCCTTGAGAACCTAGATAATTAGTAAACTAAAATTACTAGCAAAAAAGATGTACAAAACAATAAAAGTTTGGACAATCATTTAGGTTAAGGTCAAAAGCAGTAATAAATCTCAAAGCTACGACATTAATTTCTAAGAAAGATAGCAAGTGTCGACAAATACACGGAGAAACTACAGAGACCACTTGGAAAAAAAATATCATAAATGTTCAGAGATGCAGCACATACACTATTCACAGATCAAGCTTTAGATCAGTGCAGGTAGATGAGTATACCTTTCTTTCCTCAGATCTATGAACTTTGAGATCTCCGCATAGAACCCAGTATTGACAGCCCCTGCTCTGATAGCCTTTGAAAAATGACCATGAGTAAGAAATATACCGAGCAATAAAACACATTATCATATTGGATAATGTTGAAAAGGATGGAACTATGAATTTAAACCACCAAGAAGCTCTTAAAACATCATTTACACAGAGCAACAAGAAATGAGTATGCAGTGGCTTCCAAATTTTCAAACTATGATTCTTTATCTTTATGTCATGAGCTGTTTGTATATCCTTCGTCCCACAGATTAATTGGTGTAATTATGCTATGTATACATGCACTTGTTTGTGATTGAAACATAAAGACTTTTGCCCGACACTTTAGTAACATTCTTATATGGATGGCAAGCAATCCTCACACAAAATTAGGACATAAAAATAGAATCCAAAGTCCTAACGATATAATTCTCACTCTTTCAAATGTAAAGAACTAAAGAAAGAAAGATCCAGAATATCTAAAAATATGCCATTTCCTACAACATATAACAAACCCGAATTTAAAGAACTTAGGAGATTAGTAGTTGGTCTGGTAATTGATAGAACACATCAGTGTAATGGAAAAAAATTATACACCTTGCGATGGGCATCAGAATTAACTATAAGATATAATCAAACTTTACCTTAATCTGAAAGCGTAAAGCTTTATATAATACCCAGGCCTGCAAAGGAAAGTAATCCCAAACCACGTAAGCACACATCAAGAAAAACCCAAACTTAGAAAGCTACAAAAAAGTCTACCCAAACTTAAAAGAGATTTGGTACAACTATCAAGCCCCAAACCATTCCTGTGGATGTTTACAAATTTAAAATGCAGCCCCTGTTCAATAATTAACACTCAAAATTTAATGTTTCGCATGTTCCAGATTTAATGTAGTATCGAAAAGGTAGTGCAATATCTTTAATTTGGCAACTCAACATAACAAAGTCAAATATAATTGAGGAAATAAAGATATGCAGAGATGTACTTACACTGAGAGAGCGGAGCTATCCGAGACCTGCACTTACAGAGTCAAATCTCATCTTCTTAGAATTAAGATGTACTGCACCCAAAAAATCAATGACCTCAAAAATGTTAAACTACACATTCAGATTATAATAAAATACATCTGAAATCAGAATTGCAAAAACATACACACTTAACCCATATTCCTTTCAAAGTTTCTTCAAATGTTAAACTACACAAATGAATGAATGAGCACAGATAAAGGGGTTTTGCCCATGGGGTTTGGTCTATGCTACTCATATTTGAAGAAAGTAAAATTATCAAGAAGAAATTTGACTCGGTATATATGAGCTAAAGGATTGTGCAATCCTCCGTGTAAATTTTCTGTATTTGGAAACTCACTCTTCAATTCCAGGTTGTAAAGTCAAACTTTCCGACATCAGAAACTCATCCATTGAAATTTTCTGTCAAAAACAAATTAATATTAGCTACTTTTATTCTAATCTACATATGGGAGAGCTAAAAGACTGTAATCATCCAAGTAAATTTGAAGCTCAGCATGAGTTAATTACATGTTTAGATACAAGTGGGAAATAAAAAAAGATATTTATTAATACCTCTCCCATTCGTTAATGTGTTTTACACTTTAACCTTGTATTGTAAGACAAAATAATAAGCTATCAAAGTAACAAGTGAAATGAGTTTGCAATTATCTCAGATAAGCAACTATTTCTTTTGTGTAAAAATGATAATTTTCAAGCAGAAAATAATAAAAAAGGTTATGTTGTTTTTAAATCAGCCACGCTCAACTACCCTACAAAAATATAAAAACAGTTCTCTTCATATAGTGATTAACCGAAAGCAGATTCCTCAATAGCCCTGAAATTATAAATGCTTTCTTATTTTTGTTCCTCATTATACATAACTATATGATCAAAATATCTTTGATTCAAAGACTAACATTTCCTTTTGTGTATATCCTGATTTCCAATGTAATGCTTGACATTAAGCTTTGAAACAATCATTGGTCACAATCTTATAAAACCAGCAAAACTAATCCATGAGCCAAGTAAAAGTAATTAAATACTAATAATTTAAGTTATGTGCGAAGGACCTAACCTAAGTCTAGACTTGTATCTCGGTGGTAAGATTAGATATAAATGTTGACATGCATCTCTAAAACCAAATAACTAGTGGGAAAAAAAAGTGAATCACTTACCAAATGCACTGAGGAGAAGTAGAGTTTCCTGCGGGATAAAATACAAAAAATCAAAATTTGCTAAAAAATTACCAAAAAAAAAAAAAAAAAAATCAAACCCACAAAAAGCAAACATGCAAGCAGAGTTCCTGGGGATTTGCTTAGCCTTTCATGTCCTTCCTCCAGCGCTGCTGATGCTTGCACGGTCATAGAAACCTCGTCACTAGCCAAGAAAACTTGGATCGTCGAGGTGTCAGGCGGAAAAGTCCAGATCTGAGAGAGATTAGGAAGGGAAGAGAGATAAACCGAATCTGGCGAAGGTAGAGATAGAAAGGGGGTTGGAGTCTTGGAGAGAGAGAGACAGAGGTAAGAGAAAAAAGTCTGAGGGAGGCAGATATGAGAGAGAGATGGACCTAATTTGGGGAAGGTTGAGAAAGAAGAGGGGTTGCAGAGAGAATGCGGGTTGGAGTCTGAGGGAGGTAGAAAGAGATCAGAGAGAAGGGAAAGATGGGTTGTGGGTGGGTTAATGGGAAAGAGAGAAAGTGGGGTGTGGGGCCATAAGTTTATGAAAAATAATAAAGAACAAGTAATTGTGTCCTTAGACGTAAAATACATGCACAATAATATATTTGAGTCCACTTTTTTTTTTTTTTATCAAAGTTGTCAGAAAATGTGTTTGTGCTCATTTTTATTGATATCGGGCACAATATGTAGTGTTCTTTATTGAATGGGCATTGTTTTAATTTTATTGTGTGGAAATAGACACAAATCCCTCAATTGTGTCCTTAATTTTGTATCCAAAGGTCCTTTTTGTTGTAGTGTCGATAAGATTGTTTCCGTTTCCTCAAAATTAAAATTGTCATACACCACTGGAACATTCCAACTCCCACTTGCTGTCATTGAATCACAGATCTTCAAATGCAAACGAATCTGAAGATTAGATTGAATATAGAATCCATTATCTCTAGGCGGCTCCCATGGTTCGCCATACACCCGTACACACTTCCCATCTCCAATGCGCCAGCTCAACCCCAGTTTCAACAAGATGGATTGCCATGTAAACGATGGTTGGGGGCCAAGATCAGCTGTCAAAAAAGTGGAGGAAAAATGTTTGAACTGGGAATTCTTGAATCTCAGTTTTCTCCCTACTTCTCACTCAGAAGCTGCTCACGGCCTGCCCCTTTTCCCTTCACCTTCGCACTCATTTTTCCATCCTTCCTCTTGCTCCCACTCTTATTTTCCAACCCATAATCAGAATTTAGATCTCAGAGTATTGGGCCCTATTTTGACCCAAGACTCAACCCTCCCAGCCTACTGCCAATCTGGCTTACCAAAAAATTTGGGCGAAGTATGGAACGATTTACGTCGGAACAAGGGTGTTTTACATACCCCCCTTTGCCCTCCTCCTCCTCTTGTTATGTTTTGTGACCTTCCTTGCAGGTGTGGATGTGGTGGCTTTGATTCTTTGTGGACGGTTTTGCGCAATATTCTCAGATCTAGTTTATGGTTCGGGGACTCTTTTCATTTTGGAGCGATGACTTTTTTTACAGTGCAAACGGCGGTTGTTTGGATGCTGAAAATTAGGTTTTTTGTTGTTTTTTTCTTCTTCTTGCCTACGGGCCTAAAGATGTATGGGCCTCCTTTTGTGTTTTGGATTGTAGCTCTACTTTGCTTAGGTATGTTTTATCTTTTATTTCTTACTTTGTTTTATGTAAGGTTTTGTGTTTTGTTTGGGCCTAGGCTTATCTTTCACAAATTGTAATTTTCCTTACATTAATGGAGTGCTATTTCGACCAAATAATAATAATAATGCTAATAATTGTTTCAGTTTTTAGTTTTTGTTGCAAGATATTTATGTCCATCCACTAATTGGTGATGAATAGGCCATTGATACCTTAAATGAATAGTCATTGATAGTTCAAATGAATAGTCATTGATACTTTAAATGAATAGGTCATTTATTCATCAATTAAGTGATGTAACCGTTAGGCCCATTCATTCCTCAATTGATTGGGCCATTAATTCTCACTATTGAATTAGGGGTATTTGTTAGGATTGGCACACTACTATATAAAGGTGATTATGCCTCACATTGTAACACACCAAGAATTTCTCTAATAGAATTCTGTCATTCTCTCTAAAGTTATTTTCCTGTACAACACATTATTAGCACTTTTGCTCTTAACGAAATCAAAACCTGCAATTTGGATTTTCTCACCTTTTTGGCAACAATCCTCTTAATTTTGAAAGTAGGATCATCTTTGCATTTGGAGTAAGTATTTCGTTTCATGATTTCAAGTCCATGTTGAACCCGTAATTATATGTTGAAACATTCCATGAAGCGTGAACCCGATTATAATATTTTCTTATTGCTTATGTATTTTTTTATGTTTATCATATATCTTTTTATTTTTTGCAATTTTTTGAAACCCTCACGATACAAAAAATTATCATGATACATAACCCTTTAATCTAACTTTATGCATGTTATATCAAACCTAGTTGTTTGTGATTCTTTTTTTATGATAAACATGTGTTATCATATGAAGGATCTAAATGATGCATCAATCCTTATTGCCGCAAAACCCTAACAATGTTTTTGTTAGTGGGCTTGCAGAAGTCAGCCTAACCCAACAATTAAGAAATGTGTCTCTCTGCATTCCAGTCGAATGCCCAAATTGGCTTCCCAGTCGAAAAGCTCAACCCCTATTCTAATTGAATACAAAATCGTATTCTAGTCATATACAAAACTCGCATTATAGTCAAATGCACAATTTTTGCTTTCCAGTCGAAAGCTCAATTCGCTTCCAGTCGAATATGCAAATAAGAGCCCAATTATCCATTCAAGCGGCATGAATTGAATTAATTTGTTTTGAGTTTCAAGCTCACTTGACTTTAGAATTTTTCTAAGCTAAGAAATAACAAAACTTGAGCCCAATTGGATTCAGTAACCCATGCCTCACTATGAGTTCACATATTTGGTCCAAGCTCACAGCTTAAGCTCTTATTCACCAAATAAAAACCTAAAGGTTTTCTTGCAAAACAAACCTTTAATTCAATTTTTTACATCCATTTTGATTAACGTGAAGTTTAATCCACCATTTTCTTGCAAGATAGATGTCAAACTTGAATAAGTTGGACTTCACTGCTCTCGATATCTCTAGCACCAACTATCTCAAGTGGGCCCAAGATGTCAAGATACACCTCAGGGCGAGAAGCTATCTAACGCTATAGTAGATGATGTTGCCAATGGGTCCAAGAAAGCTAAGGCCTTCATTTTCATTCGGAAGCACAATGGAAGCCCTTCAAACTGAGTTTCTGGCTAAGGAGGACTCAAAGTCCTTATGGGAAGAAGCTTAGGCCCATTTTGGTATTGCATTTTTAACCAAAAGCTGCTTCACTTTAAAATTAAGCAGTAAAAAAGTGTTTGGTAAAAATAAAATATCCTGCTTATTTTAAAAGCAGCAGCATCCAGGCTGCAGTTTCTAAAAGCAACCTATAGGTTACTTTTTAAAGCTACTTTAATGAAAAAAGCAGAATTCCGCCTTTAATAAATATTTTAAATTCATGTAATACGCTTATTAATTTTTAAAAATGACATTATTATCCTTCTACTCATATTTTATCCATGTAGAACAAAGTGACCACCACCACTTACCACTACAAACCCTAACCTCTTAAACCACCATTGCCATTACCACCACCATTGTTGCCACCACCATTGTTGCCACCACCACCACTCCACAATCGCTCCACTACCACTACCACTACAACCATCACCGCAACTATACTCATCACTCCTACTACCACAACTATAACCACAACTGTCACCATCACCGTTGTCGTCGCCCCTACCACCATTGTTACCTCTGCAGCTCAACCACCACACCCTTTTATTGGCATCAACGCCACCACCATCACAACCAATGCCCTCGTTGCCATTATCGCCCACACTATTATGTCCATTTTTTTTCACTATATACAATTATATTACTTTTATATTAAAATTTAACAAACGATTTTACATTGCTTTTCATACTCATAACACTAGAAAAACAATTTATCAATTGCTCAATTGTTTTATTTTGTAGTTAATTATTCTTAAAGCACAGCAGATGCAGTTTTTTTTTAAAAGTACAATAATCCCAAACTAGCCCTTATTGGACTGCTTTGATCGTCAGAAGCTAATTTTCTTGCCTTAAGCAAGAAATGATGGGCACAATCTCTACTTCTGGAACTTTAAGACTGTCAATGAGTATGTCTTTGAAGTATGTTGAATCCGGTCAATTATGAAGTTCTGTGGTCAGGAATTCACTGATTCCAACCTGCTGAAGAAGACCTATTCCACCCTTAATGCCTCTAACATTGTGCTCTAGTAGTAGTAAAAAGAGTGGAATTATCAAAGGTTCCCGAACCTCGCATAAGATCTTATTTTAGCTGAGAAGAATAACAACCTGCTGATGGAAAACCATAAGTCAATGTGAATGTTTCCAAGGGAAGTAAATGGAACTGAGTCAATAAGAAGGATTAGTCGTCCCATGATTCGAAGAACAGCAAGGGGAAATGCAAGCAAGGTTCGAACCAATGGTCCCAACCTCACAAGAAGTCTAGGCACAACAATGATAAGGCCATTTGTCCTAAACCAACGAACAAGTCAAATCTTTGCTTCTATAGTGGTGGAACATATTACTGGGCTAGCACCTGTCGTGGACCTGCCAATGTTGTTGATCGCTATCATAACAGTCGTCAGATAGAAGCCAACCTCGTCTAGCATGACAACATGAAAATTAAAGTTGTCTAGAATGACACGACTTTAGTCATTTTAGATTTCATGGAGCAAGACGGCTACTAATGGATGTGATTGGTGGCATGTCGCCAACTTAGAATTTTCCATAATATTTGTCAGTTAATTTCTATTTTATTTTTGAATTATTGGGCAATTTTAGGCAAATTATTGGCTTCTTAAGCCCCTTATGGTTATTGTCTTGTTTCTTCTACATTTTTTTTTCAAATAATTTGAGTTAGTAAAGTTTACTTCAGAAAACTTGTTGTGTGACTTAACTTAAATGTTCATATGCATGTTCCATGAAGTTGATTGTCTAGTAGACAGTGCTACCACACACTGTTTTATGTAACCGTGTTTATTTCCTCAAATTCACGCTTACTGAATTCTCGGTGACAACAATCGGTGGCCTGACACAATTAATAGAGGGGCATGGCAAAGCCTAACTCGTGTTGCCTAATGGTACTTTGCTTACCATTAACAAGGCTTTATATTATCCTTGTTCCAGTCGAACATGATTGAGTTTTAAAGACATTCGGGCTAACACATTCCATTATGAAACTATGGAAGAAAATGGCATTGAATATCTTTGCATCACTTTTACTTCATGTTGGTAAAAGCGCAACTTACAGAAGTTGAAAGCACCATCGTCGAGTCTTTATAAGACGACTATCTGAATAATCAAGGCAAACCTAGTAATTTGCCCGAAGCTAATTGGCTCAAGCACTTTCCAACTCTAGCACGATCGTTTTGGATACCTCAGAAGGGATATGATGTGTCGCATACTTCATGCATCACATGGTAATCCATTAGGAAATATGAGATACGTGATCCAGTCAACCTCACCCTGTGAAGCTTATTCGGTAGGTAGAGGCGACCATAAGCTATCCTATATAAATAGCTCTAAAGAGCACATAACTTTCTTGGAAAGGATTCAATGAGATATTTGTAGACTGATTCAACCACCATGCTCTATGGTTTTGGTTGATGCATCGACTCGATGGTCACACATCGCCCTATTATCCACAAGGAATGCTGCATTTGCAAAACTTCTTCCCATATCATTAAGTTGATGGCACATCACCCGGAATATCCAATAAAATATATAAGACTTGATAATGCCGCAAAGTTTATGTTGAATACATGTGACTCATCTCGATCCCTGAACCGTACAATGTGAAAGTGAAATGCGTAGAATTCTACATCTACAGAGTGCTGCTCAGAATCTGTCAGATGCCTTTATTAATCTAGCGACAATCACAAGATATATCGGTGTTTACGACAGTAAAAACATAACCCGTCTAGGAACGTGCCTTGTGCGGGTTTGATAAGTACTCAACATCAGCAAACCCAACAAGTAGTGCATCAGACTTCTAGAATGCGTAGGTATAGAACATGCCCATATCCGCTATACCTTTAAGTTATCAAAATATGGCTTTGATGCCATTCTAATGACGGCGTGTTGGCGCAAAACAGTATCTCACTAGGAAACTCATTACAAACGAGATGTCTAGTATAATACATTGGGATAAGTATAACAAAGTTCCAATCGTGTTAAGATAGGGAAATTCTGGTCCCAGGATCTTTTCATCATCTTCCTTAGGACGAAAATAATCTTTCTTAGGATCCAAAGATCGAACGACCATCGGAGTACTAGTTGACTTTGCTTCTAAGAAGTTAAATTGACGCAACACTTTTTGATTATACTCGAATAGTGGACTAAGATCCTGTTTCACGGTGCTCAATCTGCAGGCTGATATAATACTTAGTCTTACCAAGATCCTTTATCTCAAATTCTTTCTTCAGGTCCGTAGAAGTCATTTGGATCTCTTCTGTAGTTCTAACGAGGTTCATGCAACTACATATATTGCAATTATCACAAAACCACAATTGGTGGTCTTAATGAACACGCATGGGCACAATTCATTGTTTACATATCCCATTTCGATCAAGTACTCGCTTAGGCATTTGTACCACAACCATCTAGATTGCTTCATACCATATAACGAACACTTCAAGCTAAATGAAAGCTTGTTCCATGGTTGGAACACATTGATTCAGGTATTACCAGTCCTGTTGGGCCTTTCATAAAAATCTATGTATCTAAATCCTCATAAAGATACGTAGTGACCACGTCCATAAGCTGCATACTTAGTTCTTCGAAAACTACTAAACTGATTAAGTACCAGAACGTAATAACGTCCATTACGGGAGAATAAGTCTCATCGTAATCAATCCCAGCATATTGTGAGGAACCTTGTGCCATAAGGTTGCCTTATACCGGACAACCTCATAATTCTCATTACGCTTCGTTACGAATACCCAATTGAAGCTTACGGGTTTTACGTCTGAGGGTGTTGGAACAATTGGTTCCAACACGTGATGTTTCTCTAAGGAATCAAGTTTGGCCTAGATTGCCTCGTCTCATTTTTTTCTAATCGAATCGTCGTTGTGCTTTAACAACAAATCGTGGTCTGATGTCATCATTTTTTTACTATATTGGCGGCCATATCGGTGGTCACCGTATAAGAAAATCCATCATCAATGATGGTCTCGTTACATTTTCACATGTCTTCAAGACAAGTATAGTTGATAGACATAACAAACTTCTCGGGATCGAGATTTTTAGGTCATGCGTCCAAGACACTCCTATAATCTAGAACAATATCAAGTTGTGGGATGGATGAGGTAGCGACAGAAGAACCAACACTTGGGATAACTAACCTTATCTCTTAATGTGCCATTACTTTCCTTTTTCGGGGAAGCTTGTCCTTCCAACCAATGGATCTATCTCTATTTAGGGAGGGGACACTACACTGGTTAGCCGCCAATATTGTTCTTTATTCATTAGAAGCGACATGTTCTTCGGGAACACGACGTCCGACTAGGACAACTTCGGGAATATCAATCCTTGCAAGGACATTTGCATCATGAATGTGTGATCTTGTGACTGTCACTAGATCCGTATTCTAAGCAACGCTCTGAAGATCTAGGATTCTACTCACTTTGGTTTTGCATTGTACAGTTTGGGGATCAAGATGAGTCAAAGTGGCTGCAAATCACGTCAATTCTCGACGTTCTTTGGGAACACGAGTGTGACTTTCTCCCTTAATGACGGGAAGGTTGACTCATCAAAGTTAACTAACGATGGGAAGGTTGACTCATCAAAGTCACAATCCACCAATCGGGTGGTAAATAGATTTCTCGTCAAGGGTTCCAAGTAATAGATGGTGGAGGGGGACACGTAACCGACATAAATCCCTTTCCTCCACTGAGGGCCCACTTTGGAACGTTGTGGTGGTACAATCGGCACATATACAACACACCCAAATATGTGTAAATATAAGAAATCTGGCATATAGTTGTCTTATAAAGACTCGACAGAAGTGTTTTTAACTTCTCAAAGATGCGTGTTCGGCCATATGAAGCGAAAATGGTGCAAAGATATTTAACGCCATTTTCTTTCACGGTTTCACAATGAAATTTGTTAGCTCGAATGTCCTTAAAACTCAACAACGTTTGACCAGAATGAGGAGAATATAAGGCCTCATTAATGGTTAGCAAAGTACCATGCCATGCCCCTCTGTCAATGACGTTGGGCCACAGATTGTTGTCACCGAGGGTTCAATAGACATGAAGTTGAGAAAATAAACGCTGTTATGTAAAACAGTGTGTGCGGTAACACTATCTGCCAGACAATTAACTTCAAGGAACATGCCTACAAAAATTTAAGTTGAGTCACGCAACAAGTTTTCTAATGTAAACTTTATTAACTTACATTATTTGAGAACAAAATTTCCAAAAGAAACAAAACAATAACCATAAGGGGTTAAGAAACCAATAATTTGCCCAAAATGGCCCAATAATATGAAAATAAAATAGAAATTATCTGAAAAACATTATGAAAAATTCTAAGTTGGCGATATGCCACCAATCCATTAATAGTCGTCCTGCTCCATGAAATCTGAAAAGATGAAAGCTGTGTAATCTTTGACAACTTCGTATCCCGTTGTCATGCTCGACGAGGTTGGCTTCTCTCTGACGACGATTGTGATAGCGATCAACAACATCGACAGGTATACGACGGGTGCGATGCCAGTTATCAGTTCCACCAGAGCAAGAGCAAAGATTTAGTTTGTTCTTTGGTTCATGAGGACTGGCCTTATCACTGTTATTCCTAGACTTCTTGCGAGGTTGGGACTCTTGGTTGAAACCTTACTTGTCATTCCCCTTGTTGTTCTTCGAACCTTGGGACGACTGGCCTGTCTCATTGATTTAGTTCATTTTCCTTCCGTTGGAAACATTCACATTGACTTTTGGCAATGGAACGATATTGGAACCAGTAGGTCAGAAATTATGATTTTGCATTAGCAAGTTGTTATTCTTCTCAGCTAGAAGGAAAACTGCTATGAGGTGCGAGAACCTTTGATAGCTCCACTCTCTGTACTGCTGCTAGAGCACAATGTTAGAGGCGTTAAGGGTGTGATGAGTCAATTTCATACTATATATTTTACCCTATTCTTAGTATATTTTGGTTATTATTTGGTGAAATTTTGATACTTTATATTATATTTTCAATGTAGGACTTGTAACTTCCTCTTAATCAAAAAGCGATCAAACAGTCGAATTTTGGAGTTCCAATTGCTGGATGTTCGTGAGTCTCTTTGATTGTTTGTGTCAAAGTTTCAAGTTTTCCTACCAAGCGTTTAATTTATGGCGATGAAATAAAGGACCAACGTGCGACACTATGAAAGTGGCGTTTTGGGCTTATACTTTTTGGCGGCCACGATGACATTTTTTAGGTTCGAGTACCTCTGGAGATATGTTCAGGACATCTTAATCTTTATAATAAGTTGTCTTGGGCCTATTTTGGAGCTGTTTTGAGCCTAGAACGTGGTTGATCAGCTTGTTGGCAGATTTTTCCATGTTTGATTGGGAGATTGTTTCCTAGTTTTCTTAATATATTTTATTTTGTAGTTTTATTCTAAGACCTTTTCTAGGATGGATTTTATTTTGTAGTAGTATAAATAAGGACGATTAGCCATTAGGGTTTTCTACGCACTACTTTGGAGAACTCGGCTTAGAGAGCTTTTAACGATTCAAGTTTATTTCCAAAGTGTTTTATATCCATGTTCTTAATGATATTTTACTTTATGGTTGTGCATAACTAATCTCTTTTGCCAAGGCGAAACCATGAGCCTTAGCATGAATATGTAGTCCTTATTTAATTGCTTACGATATTATGCATGTATAGTTTGAATTATTAGTCACTGTGTTTAAATTGTCTCTATATCTTAATGCTTAGCTACCATTAGGGTGTTTAGATAAGTAATTGGATGCAATTCAGATATCACTGAAGGATTGAGTAGGGCTTTCTATGATTGATAATTGTAATTTCACTTAAGGTGAATATCACACTCTTAAGGGTTTTTCAAAAGGTTATCACAAAACTTAATGAGTCTTGCATGTATACATTTGATCTGAATATCACAGACGGATTGCATGTTAGATATATGGTCTTGCTTAATATCATGAGGAGAATACGCATAAGAAAAACCTAACGTTCAAAGTTGCATGTGAAATTCATAAGTAATTGGTAAAACTACATAGGGTTGTTAAGGTGACAACAGAACACTAATGTATTTTACACTTGATCTTTTCAAAACTGTTTCTTTAGGGTTTTCTTTCTTTATTTAATTATTTTAATTAAATTCACTTTTATTATTTTAATTCCAACTCAACTTCTTCTAAACTTTGTTTTAAATAATTAATTAAGAGTTGATTTTGGTACAAATTATTCATTCAATCTTTGTTGAGAACGATGCTTGAGCTGCTATACTACGATAACCTTGTACTCTTGCAAGTATTTTTACATATTTTTATCCCTACTTTTGGAAGTGGTAAAAATCTTATCAGGGTGGATTAGGTCTTCTCCAGCAGGTCAAAATCAATAAGTTCCTGACCACAAAACTTCAGAACCGGTTAGATTCGGCAAACTTCATAGCCATACTCATCGACAATTTTAAAGTCTTGAAAGCGAAGATTCTGCCAATTGTTTCTTGCTTGAAGAAAGAAAATGAGCTTATGGTGATCAAAGCGGTCACCTAAAGCTTCCCAGAAGGACTTTGGGTCCTTCTCAGCTAGAAGTTTAGTTTCCAAGTCTTCCGCCATGTGCTTCTGAATGAAAATGAGGGCCTTAGCTTTTTGGGACTCATTGGCAGCATCATATTGGATGATGCCAGACAACTTTTTGGCCTTGAGGTGCATCTTGACATCTTGGGCCCACTTGAGGTAGTTGGCGCCAGACATATCGAGAGTTGTGAAGTCCAACTTGTTCAAGTTTGACATCCTTTCTGCAGTAATAAAGGTGGATTAAAACTTCAGGTTTAATGACTATGTATGTAAAAAAATCGGATTGAAGGTTTGTTTTGCAAGAAAATTTCTGGTTTTTATTTGGTGAATAAGAGTTCAAGGGTGTGAGGCTGAACCAAAGATGTGAACACTTAGTGAAGCATAGGTTACTGGATCCAATTAGGCACAAGTTTTGTTGTTTCTTGGCTTGGAAAATTTCTAAAGTCAAGTGAGCTTGAAACTCAAAACAAATTAATTCAATTTATGCCATTTGAATGAATTCTTTGGGCTCTTATTCGCATATTTGACGGCAATATGAAATTAGGCCTTGGACTGGAAGCGAATTGGGGTTTCGACTAGAATGCAGGTTTGTATTTGACAGGAATACGGGTTTTGTATTCGACTGGAATACGGTTTGGACTTTTCGACTGGAATGCATAGGAATACACTTCTGGGTGTCGGGTTTGGCTTACTTTAGTAAGCCCACTATCAACAAAGTTGCTAGGGTTTTGTGGCAATAAGGATTGAGGCATCATTTAGATCCTCCATATTATATACACATGTTTATCATAAATAAAAAATCACAAACAATTATTTTCGATTTAATATGCATAAAATTAGATTAAAGGGGTTATGCATCGTGGTGATTTTTTATAGTGAGGGTTTCATAAAAGTGAAAAAAATAAAACGAAATATGATAAACATAAAAAAAAAAAAATCACATAGCAATAGAAAAATATAATAATTGGGTTTGTGCTTCATGGGATGTTTTCACATGTAATTTCGAGTTTGACATGAACTTGAAATCATGAAACGAAATACTTAAAAAATTTAGAGGATTGTGGCCAAAAAGGTAAGAGAAACCAAACTTCAGGTTTTAATTCTGTTAAGAGCAAAAGTTCTGATAACGTGTTGTAGAGAAAATAATTTGAAAGAGAATAAGAGAATTCTATTAGAGAAATTCTTGGTGTTACAATGTGAGGCATAGCTACCTTTATATAGTGGTGTGGCTATCTTGGAATTACACAAATACCCCTAATTCAATAGTGAGAATCAATTGCCTAATCAATTGAGGAATGAACAGCCTAACGGTTACAACAGTTAATTGTGGAATTACTAACCTATTCGTTTGAGACATTATGGTCTATCCATCACCAACTATAATGGCCTATCCATCACTAATTAATAGACGGACATAAATGTCTTGCAACAATTTTCAAATTTTGATTTTTTTATTTAAAAAAATTTAAAAATTAAAAGAATTACCAAACAAGTTTTTAGTTTTCGAAATAAGTGAAACTAAATGGTATGAAACAGCCGTGGCCTGTGAGTAATTAAGAATACTCACCTATGTACCCAAGTTTCTATTGTTCCACCAAACTCTGAGTGCACAAACAAATACTCTTCCTCGATTGAGATTAATGCAAGTATATCAACCCAATGATCCCTCCTCCCTCTTTAACAAAGTGAATTAAATAAAATTCCTAAATATAGCATATATATATATATTTATTAGAGTCAATAACAACCACATATCATCTGGCAATGCAACAACAATCGATTAAATAAACATTTTTCAAATAAATTTGAAACGAAATAAACCAGCAAATGTAGTTCAGAAGAACGCGGGAAGAAATGCAATAGCTAAGCCACCAAGGAGAGCCGTAACAGAGTCAGCAGTCCTCGAAGCTCCATTTTTATCTTTATTAGCTAAGCCACAATAAGACGAGATTATTAATTAGAAGAATGTTCTATATTCTAATTAATTAATTAATATATACATATATACATACATACATACATACATACATACATATATATATACACATACATACATATATATACACACACACACACACACACATACATATATATATATATACACACATACATACATATATATATATACACATACATATATATACATACATACATACATACATATATATATATATATATATATTTATATATGAATTAAAACAAAAATGTATACCAGGAGAGTTCGGCCCTTCAGAAGCTATGGGAGCAGACACTGGGATTCCCAGAACTGTATCATTCAAGAAAAATATTATAACAAAAAGGGTTAGTGTCACTAATCACAACACTAAATTAATATACGTCAATGGATCTTAGGAATACCACTTTTAATTTTTAGGGTATGAAAGTACATTACAAAGTAACCCTCAAATTAACTGCATTTCTCTTCTCAATATTTGAAATCTCAAGTCCTCAGACCCTTTTTCTTCAATTAATGACCGGAAATAAAAATGGAAGGGAAAAAAAGGGAGTAGTGGTTTTCTTTTTCCTTGTAACAATTTTGCATTAAACTTTAGGATAATGTTATTCACACATTCATTTTTACTTCTTACACACTCTTGTTAACTTTTGGTCATTGATCTTCTTCAATTCATTCGATCCAATAGTTGAAAATTAAGAGGTTGTGTGAGAAGTAAAAATGAATATGTGGATAGCACTACCCTAAACTCTAGAGCACTTCCGGTGTAGTAAGGCCCCTCTGGGCAATAGGCAACTCAATCCCCTTAAATGAGCAATAACTGCCTGTAGTGAACAGTAATTGCCTCAATGCATCTCCACCCCTAACTGAATAGCCCAGAAAATTCGTATTAACATATTAGTATTTTTTATTTTATAAAATAATAAAGGATAATTTTATTTTTAATTTCGGATAATAGTAAAAGATTGGTTTAAAGTATTTGAAACTATTGAAATGTAGTGTAAAGTCGAAGAACATGGTTAGGTATTTATATAAAAAAAATATATATAATTTTTTTATTATTTTTAATTAGTTTTTACAATTTTTTAATAATTTAAATTATGGCTGACATCATCTTTGCGTCACATAATCAGAGCGTTGGCCCAGACGATTATTGCCTGACCGCTCCATCGGGTTTACCTTGAGCCTAATTTCCTGAGTGGGCTAGAGTGTTTTGGGAAATGAAGGGGATGGATTGGGTTGCCTATTCCCAAGGCAATAAGCACCGGTAGAGTTGTTGGCCCCCACAATACCAAAAAAATAAACAAAAAACAAAAACCAAAAGTGTGACAGCCTGTCCTGGAAAATATTGATTTTATAATTTATTAAGTGATTTTACGAAAATGCCCTTGAGGCACGCGCATTGTTCGAGGTTAATCGTTGTGTCGTGCCATCTAAGATTTGTTTTCTTGACATATCCTCGTAGTACTCGTCACTACGGACGCGTGGGCGCAAGTGGTTCGTGATTTGGAGTTATAACGAAAAAGATATTAAAGTTTGAAGTTTGGGCATTTTGGGAATTATAAGAATAAAATATGGAATTCTTTTATGGAAATGGACGGCCCAGATTTAATGAGGAATTAATGGATGGCTAGGATTGGAAGAAATGAGTTTATGTGTGTGTGTGTGTTGTGGCTGGCGGAAGAAGAAGGAAGAAGAAGGGATTGGGCAAAATCTGCCCAGCCAGAGGAAGAAGAAGAGAGCTTCAGGAGAGAAGGGAGAGAGACTGACGAATGGGGAGAGGAGAGAGGAAGAAGCCCAGCCAATCGGAACAGGGGAAAGGAGGAAAGGAGGGAGAGTGTGGCGCGGGGGATCGGCCGGATCCCCTTGACCCGTTTTCGGACCCGGTCGGCACCCGTGTCCATGTTCGTCGATTTCCACTCGTTTTTCCGGCGAATTGATTCAACAAACCTCATGGGAAACACTCTAGGACCCTTCCTCTACCCATTCCACCTCAAATTTAGAGAGATTTGGTTGTAAAAATGGAAGAAACCGTGCAAAAGGGGGCGCACGGGTTGGGTTCATTTCCGCCATGATGTGAAGCAATTTCTTCCAATCACCACCACCCATGGCATCCTCTTGAGGCCTAGAACAAAGCCCAAGCAGTGGTTGAGGCGTTGGAACAAGTTTGGAGGTCGAATTGGAGCACACCAAACCTAGGGTTCCGACGGGTTTTGTTGGAATTGGAGGCTTTGCCGACCGAATTGGCCTTGGCCACAGGTATGAAAGTTGTTCTACTCATTGAGATCTTCATTCCTGTAAATTTTGGTAATTTTTGGAGATAGTTGGATTTTCCGGCGAGCCGGGGCGGCCGACCGCCACCCACGGCGGCGCGTGCGGCGGCGCGTGGCCAGTGGGCCGCCAATGTCATTTTAAACTATATTGGATGTCCTGAGTTCAGTTTTGATAATGGCTTAACGTTGGTTGATCATTTGGACTTAAATTCGTTAAGATGCATGGTTAGGCCAAAATATGAATTGACGATCCGACCGTTGGATTGTCACCAAACTTTGATACGTAGTAGTACGTAATATTTGAAGAATGTAGGAACTTACAGATCGAGAATCCGATTTACGGATCTCCCGGAATTGGAGTTGTAAGTTCATAAAATATAATGTTAACCGTCACTTAGTTCGACAATTGACGGAGATCCGACCGTTGGATGGTCATGAAATTTTAGGACGTTGTTCTAGAGATTTATTGTGGACCTTTGGAAGTTACGGATTGGAAATCTGAGTTGCAGATCTTCCGGATCGAACTACTTAGTGACGTGTTTTATATAAGTGATATATTCTATCGATATGATTCTGAGGCATGATTTGATGGTTGTTCTAGGCACCGATCGTCATGACGCCTTGATGTGTTGTGCTAGGGAGTTGCAGGGCAAACTCCAGGTGAGTGGGCAGTTTATTTCAGTATATATATATATATATATATATATATACACTTAGCGTTTTCCCAGAAATCGATTTTTGAATGAAAGTATATTTTGAAATGCCATGCTTAGATTTATATTAATCATGTGATTTGAAATGCCATGCATAGAATTGATATGAGATATGTGAATTGATAACTATATGATGCATATATGTGAATTGGTGCTGCGGACGCGCAGGTGAGTATCAGGTGAGTTATATTTGGTTCATTGAATTGTTTGATGTGATTTATGTTGATAGCTCATAACCTGCACCCCTGGTGTTAGTGCTTATGTTATTCACCCGCATCACACGCTCACCTTGGATCCAAGTAGATGCTAGTCGTACAGACCACTGGAGGTGGTTCCGACATGCTAGTCGTACAGACCATTAGAGACGGTTCCGACTAGTAGGTGACCCTAGATTATGTGCACAGATGATTGATGAGAGAAGCACTAGAGCGTATTATTACACCATCCGAGTCGTACAGACTACTACAGGTAGTTCCGACTCATGTGCAGCGTAGTGCCGTACAGGTCGCAGTTGGCGACTCCGGCAGTGCCGTACAGGTCACAGTTGGTGACTCCGGCTGGATTGGATATTGAGCTTTAGAATCAGCCGTACAGGACCACTGTAGGGTCTCCGGTTGATTTATTATTTCACCTGATTTATGTTGATGCATCCACATTATGTTTTTGGCGCATGGCATGGCATATTTTCTGAAAAGTGATAAAGAATGGTGTTTTGAGATTCTTGAAGCTATATATATTTATATATGCTATTTTCTGGGAAAGTATACAGGTTTTACAGTGAGGGGTTAGAACTTTGATAAAGAAAAGATTTGAAAAGACTTGTTTTACTGACCCACTCAATTTTGTTTTGCGCCCCTCCAGGTTCGAGTTAGAGCAGAGCTTTGGTGGCCACGAGGAATCCAACGGTATTCTGACAGAATTCACAATGGTATTTTTAAGCTTCCGAACTGTGTAAATGGTTACGTCACTCTCACGTGACGGCCAGCACGCCCTCCTTCGGGACGGGGTGTGTCAAAAAGTGTGTTGAAGTTGCATGTTTATTATGATTTAGGGTTGCTGGCAGAAGAAGAGAGAGAGACCATGTGACTTGTGAGTGTGTTTTGTTGATTTCTTCAAAATTGACATGCATGTGCTGATTGAGAGAAATTTTTAGTTATGACGGGAACACAAGTGATATACCACGTGTTTTAATAGGAGTGGTAATAAATTTTATTTTTTAAGTTATTAACTTTTTAGCACACATATCTCATCATTTGTATAATGACATGTGATGTACCATCCCGTGTACCGGTCACATTGAAAAATCTCTCATTAATTGGTGAGATAAAATTTGCTGGTAGGAAGCTTTAATGGGGTTAATGGGAGCGTTCAAATGTGGATGGTTGGCAGGCCTAACTCACCTACATCATCATGCATCATGCCGCTATTCAATGCTCATCATTAACCGGAAAATGTATCACACATATATACATATATATATATAATAATAATAATAATAATAAAATTACATATATAGGTTATTGTTTTTCACTTTTTTAAAATCATTTTTACCTTATCCAATCGTTTTCTTATTTTTGTTTTTGAACTTTCTTTTGATTTATTCAATTTATAAACAGGAAAATAACAAGTGCACGAAGAAAAAATTGAAGCGCCATAAAATCAATCAAACTAGTAAGTGAGGGTTAGAATTATTGTTATATTTGATATACGCGTGAGTCGAATGCAAGACTTGTGTAACCAAGTGAATAAAACCATCAGAATATATACAGTCTTTAATTGATCTTATAGGGGTGTGTGAATGAGCACATATATTCGGTGCCTTTTTTTTCATTCATCATTTTTGGATGTTCCAAGCTCATTTTTTTATAACCCCAAAGAAAAGAGATTTGTTTATATTAAAAAAAATCATATGAAAAATGTCTCGGTCTATAATATTCATATTCACTGATACGACAAAAATTTTAGGCTCAAATTGCAATTTTGATATCAATTTACTCAGACTAGTAATATTCATATTCACTGATACGACAAAAGTTTTAGGCTCAAATCGCAAATTTGATATCAATTTACTTAGTCTAGTAATATTCATATTCATTGATACAACAAAAGTTTTAGGCTCAAACACAATTTTGATATCAATTTACTTACTCCTCACTCATTTATTGTAAATATATTATTCTATCACAAAAAACAAATAACAAACAATTTACTATTAAATAAATTATAGTTTGTAAGTGGTTTCTACAATGTTAAATCAATTTTAATTAGGTGGTTGTTGATATGAGATGGGTGCACGTTTTCATTGCAATATCATCAAAGACTTAAGATAATAAATTACGGAATGAGAGATAATTAAAAACTAATTAAATAATAAAATACCTGCACAAGCGCTAGCGGGGGGAGTATCAACTTTGCAAACAGTAGGAAGCTTGAGAGCCCTGTTGATGTCAATCTGAATGCCTAAGCTGTTACTGTTGTTGCCGAGCAAGGAGCACAAGCAGACGGGGTTGTCCTTCACGAGCCCCGCCAGCTCCGGACAGCACGGCTTTTCTGGCTTGGTCAAATTGCTGCCTTCCGCCACGTACGTCAGGCAGTCTGACAGCCCCAGCAGGCTCGTGTAGCAATCAGTCGTTGCCGGGGCCGGGGCCGGTGCCGGCTGCGCTGAAACGCCATAAACAAGTATTGTCATCAACAACATGATGGAACCGGTAGCAACAATGGCTTTGCCCATTTTGTTGCTCTAGCTCTCTGGTTTTTTCTGCACAAAATAGTTTGGATTTGGAGGTAACTAGGTATGTTTTTTGGGGTTTTTTTAGGGAGGACTGAGGAGGAGGTTCAAGTTAAATATTACTGGGCTGAGTGGGTTGAGTGGGAAAGGGATTTTTCTCAATTTTGGGCAAGCCGAAATTAATAAATGGGCGCAACGACTACCAAACCAAACCAATCGCTATTAATTGTCAATACATTAATTTCACCGTCGCAATTCTTTTGCCCCGTGGTGGACTCACACTGAAATTTTTTTAATTGTTATTCAAGGGGGTATTTTTAGTCATAAAATAAGTAGAAAATAAAAAATAATATATTATTTTCTCCACGTATATTGAGGCACGTATACCGCTTGACCGCTACTTAAAAAAATCTCTCTACATTGTGTGTTATTATGTATCACCCTAATTGGTTAACTCTAGAGAGATTTGGTATTTTTCTGAGTGCAAATACATATCCAAAGAAAAGAAATAGTACAGTAGATGTAGTGCAATAACGACGTGGGACTCAATAAAAAACCTTCTGGAATAAAATCACGTAAGATAAAACTTCAAGATAAAAAAAAAAAAAAAAAAGAGCACCGCACATGCTGTAATCATGGAGAGATAAATGTAGTAGAAAAAATTCCTCAAGCTTCAGAAGTGAAATTCATCTTGAAACCCACTGCACAATCTCATAGTATAATCAAGGTGGTGGGTACATGAAATTTGCGAGCTAGTGGTTACACATAAGCAAGTTACAAAATAATTGAAGGACATAAATACATCGATTTTGTTGAGAGTATAAATTTCATATTAAAAAATGAGTGACTTTACATGTGTTTATAAATAATAGACTACTTTTCATGTTGCTAATTTATTCCATGGTGATTTCTTAAGACCATTTTTTTTAGTACATCGATATATTTTACACAAAGAGGAGTTCGGTTAAGCCACATAATGAGCAACCTAATTTGGTATCGAATTTGACATTCACGAGATTTTAACCTAAAACCTGTCACTTACAAGTGAAGAGGAATATCACCATACCGTAGTACTGAGTGGCTCTTAAGACCCTATTATATCCTTAGTAATTACTAATTGGGTAAGGCCAAGGAGACCATAGTAATTACAAATTGGATAATTGCTAATTGATCTACGTAGCATTACTAATACTAATTACTAATTAGAGAGTAAGAATAACAAAGATGCTTAAGTATTTGACAAGTTGCCACTTAGTACTACGGTTTAATAATATTTCTCTTTACTTGAGAGTGAGAGGTCTTAGGTTAGGTTCTCCCCAAAGGCAAATTCGAACCACATTATTCATAGCCCATTGTAAGACTTAGCTCAATCCCCACCAATTTAGTGTAGATATTATCGTTTGTTCATAAAAAAAAAAATGTATCTAACAAGCTAGGTTCCCAACAATATTTATTATTAAGTGCTAGATCAACATATATATGTGCATAATGTGATAAAAGAAAATAACAAACTTGTTCCACCTTAATACGATATATATCACCTTATTATATATGCCTTCTGTTTTGGTGTCAAAATTCAAAATTTGGTATTCTTTGTTTAGTTTTGATACCAACGTTTTCTTCTGTTTTGTGGTGAATTTGGGAAGAGATGGTAATACATTAATTAGATATAGGTGGTCGGTCGGTAGCACAAAACAAAACAAAACACGATGATACATCACCCAAAGTCTAACAAGGAGGACCCACAAGAGAGAAGAGACACTAGTAGTAGTATTGCGATCTTTCTTCACAATCGTTGCTGCCCCTTTGCCTTGCTGGAGGGGCAAACTTGTTTTTTGTTTTATTTATTTATAAACTGGCATTATATTAACCAGGGCCAAAAGCCAAAGTCACAAAGAAAGTCCAAGAAAGGACTAACAAGGGAGAAGAAACAGACAACTCCTCAAAATACATATGGTGAAAAGGGGTTACAAGAACACAGACGTTGCATCAAATGCTAACCCCTCTCTCCGTAAACACCCAACAAAATCACTATATAGGAGGGCATGGCAATCCGTCTTTGTCAAGGATATGAACCAGCGAAGAGGGTGTCTATTCACCCGAGTACCAAATGCTCATCTCCGCATTAATTTCTAGGCGATGCCGTGAAGTTTGACGCCATATTTGCTGATCTAGGAATCATAAAACCAACGGCATAACTTGAAAAACTCCGCACTATTCATGATTTTCCTAAGTGTAGGAAGAGCTTCCCAACTTCCATTTTCAATGGAGCTTTGCAGATAGAATATAGTTTCTTTTGAGTCAGATTCTATCACAACATCATTGATACCCTGCTGCTTTGCAAGCATACATCCTTCAAGCACAGCTATAGCTTCTGCAATAGAAAATGTTGGAACTTTAAGGGGAGATTTTATGGCTGCCACAAATTTTTCACCAGCATCCCTTATCACAATACCAACATAACCTTACTTAGTACTTGGATTCCAACTTGCATCAACATTTATTGTGAAAAAAAAAGGTGTTATGAAGGATACCAACCAATTTGCTGCATCGAAGACATCTAAGTATTTGGTTGATGGCGATTATCATCACTTCGCTTAGCCTCCCTATAGTTTTCATAAGCAAAAAAGATGGCATGTATTACTGCATAGGACAGATAGGTTTATGATTGAAAATTATATTACATCGATCTAAACTTCCAAATATGCCTACAAGTGCAAGCTACTTGGGCCATAATAATTGCTTTATCCCGTTTATGCCCCATTTCTGTACTAATCAAAGTACTTAACCATTCACTTAAAAGTAATGATTTCACCTTTATTCACCTTACAATTCAGTTGTCCTCCAAACCAAATCCGATCCACCCATGGACGTAGGAGGAGCTGCGTTGTACAGATTCCTCATGTTCACATATGAGACATATTGGAAAGTCTGATAGGTGTTTTTTAAAAAGATTCACCTTCGTAGCAATCGCTCTTTTCAGCACTCTCCAAATAAAATTTATAATTTTTGGGGGGCCTCTAGTTTCCAAATGTAGGATTTGTCTAATGATATGATAAATACCATAAGGTGAAGAGTCCACCCACATGAGGGTATTAACCTCCTAATTACTTATGTAGTAATTAGATGAATGTCTAAAGCCATTTCAATTTGGAATGTGAATGGCATTTCATTCATTGTATCATCCTCTTCCTAAAGCTATATAAGGAGGCTTAAGGGAAGAGAGAAACTAGTGTGAGAGAAATACAAGGTTTTTCCATAAAGTTCACATATTCTAGTTAGGTCTCTAGGGCTATCACTATCTGCCCTAGGTATTGGGAGGCGAAAACCAAGGGGCAACTTGACATACCATAGCCAAAGGGCAACTATCTGCCCTAGGTTCTAGATGTGCACGAAAGAACAAAGCACTTGTTCATGTTTGTAGGAGCGTGTCGAGATTCAAGCTTCTGCACAAAGGTATGTACGTTCTTCCAACAGTGGTATCAGAGCCACTCACACACTCCTCGCACGATTATATGAGATATTTATGAATATGCCATGTTAGGAATGTTGAAAAGCCATGGATGTTTTTTTTTTTGGTCAAAATTCAAATATTATTAAAGATGAACTGAAATGTTTACATCAGACGCCAGAGTGTTAAACAGCCACTCTGGTTCAAAGCGAACCCACATATGATAACCCCCACACGCGTGGCATACGTAGCCACTTGATGCGCAACCCCATTACATGCACGAGGAGTAAACAGAAACTCAACTGAACTCAATTGTTGTCGAAAATAGTTCATATCCCATAGAATACCCTCCAGAGCTGCCTCCGGGGCCAAAACCCCATTAAGCATTTCCACCAAAACCTTCGAATCCGTCTCTACCTGAACCAACTCGAATCCCAACTCCACACAAGCCATCAATGCCATTCTCATTGCTTCCGCTTCCGCCATCAAACTGGAGCCAAGAATTATTCCTCCTGTACCACTGCCGGCTTGAAAGATTCCGGCAAAGTCCCTGGCAACCTACCCACAGCCCATCCACTCGTTTGCTTACACCAAGCCCCATCACAATTCACATTAATAGTACGAAAATGTGGTTTTACCCACCTGACTTGAACCTCTTCCCCAAGGCGTTGCCTGTCAACACACTGCTGCACAACCTTCCAGCCACTATCAACAATCTCCCGCACCTGGTGACTTAAAAGCTCCAGCGCTTCACTCGGTGTTATTAACATCTTATCGAACACTGCACTATTTTGGCACTTCCAAATCCACCACAGTCCACATATCACCCATCGCATGAGTAGTTCTGATTCCATCGTCTGACCATATTTATTACAAAGCCACTTCCAACACTCCAAAAAATCTCCACCCTCCACCCTAACAACATCTAATTGAAGCGGGGAACCAAACCAAAATACCCTTGCAAACGGGCAACGGAAAAATAAGTGTTCCTGCGTTTCTTCCTCTTCCTCACATAATGGGCAACTAATCTCTAATCGAATACCCTGTCTTCGTAAATTGGTGTGTACTGCCAAGATGTTTCTACACCCCCTCCAAATAAAGTGGGAAAGCTTAGGGGGAACCCCCAAACGCCATAATTCCCACCACGTCAAGTCCTTGGTATCTTCCATACTTGACTGCCCAACACCCTTCCTTCCCAACTCTCTATTTCTATTCATCTCTTGAGCAACTAGATACCCGGATTTAACCGAATACATTCCATTACGAGTGAAATGCCAAATAAGGTGATCAGGACAACCATGTTGGCTAAGAGCATGCAAAGTATAACTCCAGCTTCCTCCGAACTGAAACACTTTTCTATTGTTGCCTTATCCCATTTTGCATCAGGGGTTACAATGTCAGACACCCTACTAGGCATGTCACGATGTCTCGACAAAGGTTTAAAAGTCCTTGGTGTAGGCAACCATGGATTCGATAGAATACGAACATTTCTTCCATCCCCTACCCTCCAACGAATACCCACCTTCAATATTTTTCTTCCCTGCAATATTCCTTTCCATCCCCACGATGTTCCATGACCCACCGGAGCATCAAAAGATGATGAATGATAGTATTTAGCGTAGAGCACTTTAGCCAACAGTGACTCCGGATTGCAAATCACCTGCCACCCCACTTTAGCAAGCATAGCTAAATTAAAGGCAATGATTTCCTTAAACCCAAGCCTTCCTACTGATTTTTTATTTGCAACCTTACTCCAAGCCATCCAATGTACCCCCTTATTAGTCTTCTGATCACGCCACCAAAACCGAGCAATAACCTACTCAATTTCCTTCGCCAACTGTATTGGGAGTTGGAAGCATGACATAGTATAATTAGGTAACGCAGATGCTACACTTTTAATTAATATCTCCTTACCAACAACCGACAAAAACTGCTCCGCCCACCCATTAATCCTCTCATCCAATCTATTCCGTACATCTTCGAACGCTTTCTTTTTCAATGCCCTAAAATCCGCTTGGAGGCCTAAATATTTTCCAAAGCCTTCCTGTTGTCGAATGGCCAACTCCTGTGATAACCGGTCTTTCATAGTCTAAGAGCAACCCTTACTAAAATGCACCGAGCTTTTCTCCATATTAATAAACTGGCTTGATCCTTCAACATATTGATGCAACAACCCCTCAACATTCCGAGCCTCAGTCTCAGTAGCCAAACAAAAAAGAACGGAATCATCCACAAAGAAGACATGGGAGATGGGCTCGGCAAGGGAATTCACTGTGATTCCTCTTATATGATCAACCCTTTCCTCCTTGTGAATTAGTGATGAGAAACCCTCGGCATAAATAAGGAACAAGAACGAAGACAATGGGTCTCCTTGTCGAAGACCTCTACTCGGTGTAATATAGCCCGTGGCTTCACCATTAATCACAACACTATACGACACTGTTTGAACACATTCCATCACCTATTGACAAAAGACATCATCAAAACCCAACTTATGCATCATCGCATTTAGAAACGACCATTCCACTCTATCATATGCTTTAGCCATGTCCAATTTAAGTGCCATAAAATTAGTACCTTCATCATTACCTTGTCTCATCGAATGTAATAACTCATGAACCACCAAAATATTATCAGAGATTTTCCTTCCCGCCACGAACGCCGATTGATTCTAGCTTATCACCTTGGAAAGAACACGCTTTAACCGATTCGTTAGCACCTTTGAAATAATTTTATACACCACATTACATAACGATATCAACCTAAATTGACACATTTTCCTTGGATTATCCACCTTGGGAATAAGCACAATATTAGAATGATTCAACTCTTTCAACATCTGCCTTGATTGAAAGAAGGATTTAACCATACCCATAACCATTCCTCCCACCGTTTCCCAATGATGATGAAAAAACCTTGCATTAAATCCATCAGGACACGGTGACTTTGTTGGATTCATTTGATGAAGAGCATTTTCAATTTCCACATCCGTAACCTGAGCAGTCAAAACCCTATTCTCCAGATTACCAACCTTACTCGGCACATATGGCATGATCTGCATAACATTTGTAGGCTGATCCATGGTGAATAAACCCTGAAAATACCTCACAGCAATATCACGCATCTGTTGCACATTAGTACACCAAGTACCATCTACCTTATCCAACCCACGAATAACATTCCTTCCTCTTCATTTCATTGTTTGTGCATGAAAAAACCTGGTATTCTTATCACCTTCCTGTAGCCATTGCACTCTTGACTTTGTGCGCCAATAGATCTCTTCCATCCCCACTGCCCGTGTAAGCTCCGCCTCTAACTCTCTGATTCGTTGGCCATCAAACATCGGCCTTTGGTACTTCTCACGAGGGATCTTCTTCAAACGAAAAATCTCATTTTTCTCATTATGGCCCGCCTTTTTCCTCCACTTCACTAATCCATGTTTAACACGTTTTAGGTTAGCCACCAGATTATGGTCCGGAGCAACAGCACTCCCATTACCCCAACATGAACGTACCACCTTGATACATTGTTCCTCCTGGTTCCATCGAGGCTCATACATAAATCTCTTTTTCTGGTTATGTTGGTCCACCTCCGTTGAAGGCACAAGCATAGCATGGTCAGACCCTTCAAGTACCACATGCTTAATTACACTTGCTGATAACTTTGTACCCATTCATTTGTTGCAAGAGCACGATCAATCCTTTCTTGAATGAACCCCTCCTCACGCCTATTCCTCCATGTATACAGATAACCTTCAAAACCCAAATCCAACAACCTTGTGTGTGTAACAAAATTCCTAAAGGTCCACATACTAGCAACCGTTCGCACATTACCCCCTTCATTCTCCGACTCAAACATTAAGTCATTAAAGTCACCCATCAGAAGACATGGTTTCGGGTAGCCATTTATTCGATCCATAAGCACACCCAACTGTTGCGCTCTTTTACGATCATTAGTACTTGCATACACAACCACAAGTCTCCACCTACATTGCCGTATCCCATCCTCAACTAATACCTCAATCAAAAATTCCCTACACTTAACTAAAACAACATCCTTAGCATCTCTCCAAAACACACACATACCTCCTGCAATTCCACTTGGCTCGATTGCATGCATACATGACATTCCAAGCTGGCGCTTAAACCATGGATGCTTGCTTTTAAAATTTTGTTTTTGGCATGCTAGTTTTTTCTTGGTTTTAATGCATGGGATATGTTCTTTACATTCATTTGAAATTAATTTTAAAATTTGGTAAAGAAAAACCAAGCGGTTAGAGAGAAAATTGAATCCCTAGTCTTGGATTTGCATGAAAAAGGAATTTTTCCAAGGTTTTTGCGAGCCCTTTTTTGTGCACTTAGAGTTGTTTTTAGAATTCACCCAAGATGACTTAATTGTAAATAGTAATCTAAACTTTCTAACAACATATAAAACGGATGCATACTGACAAAGTTATGGCCTCTGTAAATAGGCTTCGTGAGAACACGAAATCTAGAAATTCCAGATTTCATGAGGAAGAAGATGAACAATGGTTTGTTCTCTTCCACTCTCGGCCTAGGCGAGTACACTGGTACCGCTAGGTATACGGGGATATTGTTTACACTGTTGAACTCGTCTCAGGGAGTTAAACCTAATGGAGGTCGCCATAACAGTAGTGGATGGCCAGAAGGCAGTGCGCGTTGGTCATGCGCCACCCTCAATGCGTGGGCCATTGCGTGATTTGAAAAAAATAAAAAAATAAAAATTTTAGCACCGTTGCTTTAGGCAGCGAGTGTGACATGTTTTTGGGACACGGCTGGCGAGTGAATCATTGTGGTTCATTGACCTACAAAGGTGCATATTTAGTTTTGGTAATTTACACGTTTTTAATTTGTTGAAATTAAAGAAATGCCTTTTGCTTTATTAGGTTAATTTTAATTTTGTTTTAAAATTAAACTACCAATATTAAATAATTATCCACATTATGCCATGTTTCTTGAAATGTCAAAATGATTATGTCGATTAAATTTGTTCATGTTGATTGAGTATTTTAAATTAGAAAGGAATGTTCTTTAGAAGAATATTTAAATATGATTACTTTATTATTTAATTGTGAACTATTGGATTGGGCTTGTTTTTTGAACATGTCATTGAGCAAAATGATCCATATTTAGGATGTTCATCAAACATGCTCTTGTTTGGCCTAAAATTAGATATTGGAATGGGGTTTACTAATGGTCACCTCTTACTTGACGTGATGTCTAGGAAAAATCTTTAAGGAGACACCTTCAGTGTCAAAGAGGGTCGGTTTTTAAAAGCTTTGCACTGCCACCTATTCCGGATTTGACCTGGCCACACTTACAGAGGCCCAATTGTTGAGTCCATTGTCTGAAACTCTAATTTAATCCCAATGAAAGGCCCATTATATGAATGAATACTATGTGATTGTTTGTGCCTTTGCATATAATTGTTTTTTCTTGCACTCAATTGGATGATGCATGAAATTGGATTAGCTTAAAACGTAAAACATAATTATGTTTTAACTAAGATTTATTTTTCGAAGGAAAATATGATCTTGGCTCTTAGAATTGAATGGTAATCACGAGCGACTTAGCGGATTTTTCGATTTCAACCTAGGAGAAAAGTGAAATGTTTTTCTAATGGGTTTTTGAAATAAATAAATAAATAAATGAAAAATATGTAAAATGATGTCATAAATTATTTCAATCTAGTTAGAAAAGGAAATCCAAGAGAGATAAGCTACCCTTGTAGAAAGAAATGGCTGCAAAGAATGTTGTTGCTAATTTGACCAACGGTGAAAAGCTGGTTGGAACCAACTATGATATTTGGAATAGGAAGATCCAATAGTTTCTCAATGAACAAGAGCTCCTAGAACCTTTGGAGGCTTCGCTGGTTGAGCCTGACATGGAGATAGAGGGAACCACTACGGCTTAGCATATGGCTAGAGTAAGGTCTTATGATGCTTGGTTCAAGAAAAATCGAAGTGTGGGCTTTACTATGTTAAGAAGCATGCATAATGATCTTATTGGTGAGTATGAAGGGAAATCGACCACCAAGGAGATGTGGGACCATCTAAAATTTACTTTCAATGGTACCTCAACTATTAGGCTGAGAAGTTTGGTGTTGAAGTTTGAGGTTTATAGGATGGATCCCAAGCACTTTGTATCTGAACATCTGAGAAAGATGTCCAGTTTGGTACGAGATTTGTAAGCTGTTGGGAGTATCCGCACTGATGAGCAGCAAGTTCAAGCTATGATTAGGTCCCTCCTAGACTCGTGGGATGCCTTGAAATAAATCATGACACATAATGATCAAATTAAGAACTTTCATGACATCTCACATCATGCTGAACTGGAAGGTGAACGCCAAGTAGCGACCTAGAGTATTGCCCTTTTGACTCAAGGTGCGTCTTCCAAAAGAGGTAACTAGTTCAAGGGAAAAGGCAAGACCAAGTTTGAGAAAAAAGATGCAAAGCTTGCTCCTAATCCTAATACGACCAAGGTCCACAGAGGTAAACATGGCAAGAAAGACGAATCCAAGTCAAAATGCTTTAACTGTAAGAAGAAAGGTCACTTCGCTCGTAATTGCACTGAGCTGAATAGAAAGGTAATCCCTCACCCCGAATCTGTCAATGTTTATGTATGTTCGCATATACAGGTTGCTCACACATTCGATAATTGGATTGTAGACATTGGAGCAAACAAACATGTGACGCAAGAGAAAGAGGGGTTCGTAAATTATCAACACTTCCCAGCAAAGTCACACTGGGAGTACGTGGGTGAAGGAAGTCGTACAGAAGCTTTAGGAGTTGGTACTTATCGTGCGAACTACTTTTGCATGCTGTCTTGCATGCCTCTAGGATGTAATTTAATTTACTTTTAGTTACTGCACTTTTGAATAAAGGATATTGTTTTTACTTTAGCCCGTCTAGACTTGTGATCTATTTGGATCAAGTTGAAATTGGATATGGTTCAATAAAGAACGACTTTGTTTGCTTCGATTTAATTGATTCTTGATCTTCTACTTCTTTAGTAACTATTATTAAACATGTTAATTCTGAAACATGGCATGCTAGACTAGGGCATATAAGACAAGATAGAATGACAAGGTTAGTTAGAGAAGGCTTGCTGGGGTCACTTATTAATGTCAATCTTCCTGTATATAAGCCTTGTTTAGATAGCAAAACAGTTAGAAAGCCTTTTGGAAAGGTTGTTCGAGCAACTCAACCGTTAGAGTTGATCCACTCTAACATCTGTGGACCGATGAGTGTGAAGGCCCATCATGACGCCTCTTACTTTCTGACTTTGATTGATGCTTACACGTGATATGGTTATGTGTATTTGATCGATCATCGTTATGAAGCTTTGGATTGTTTTAAACGCCTTGTAGTTAAGATTAAGAATAAAAAAGGGAAGACTGTAAAAACCCTTCGCACTAATCAAGGACGCGAGTATTTGTCTGATCAATTCAAGGTTTTTTGTGAAAGAAAGGGGATATGCATACAACTTTCTGTTTCTTACACGCCACAACAAAATGGTGTGGCTAAAAGGAGAAACAGAACTTTACTATGAAGGAAATATTTGTGAAAACCAGTTTATTTGAGCAATATCTATGCATGCAATTAACAATTAAAAGGCGGAATGCTTGTATGCACTCAAAACAAAACTTTACCCATGAAATTCAAAGCATAGTAGTTATGGTGAACCAAGACTCCACTCAAATCTTAAAGAAAAGAGTTGAGAAACTTTTATACCTTTGAAGCACCTCTTTGCTTAGCAAAGGATATTCACCCATGTGAGGGCCTTCTTTCCTTACTTCTTAGCTCCATGGATTTCTTGGAGGAGGATAGATGAAAGGATTCTCCAAGTTCCCAAAATAGAGAACCTCTAAGTCTCTACACCAAGGAGAGCATTGAGGAAGAGATGAGTGACCTAGAGGAAGTAAGATTGCTAGCTATTTTCCTCTAGGGTGGCCAACCTCTTAGAAAGAAAAGGAGAGCTTGTGTTCTTTCCAATTTCCTTAAAGAAAACCCTAAGGATGAAATGGCTATAAAGTTGCCTTTATACCACTTCACAATGCAGTGGCAAACTTACAATTATGGCAAGTTCACTACCCTTCTCTATATGGCTAGCCATATTGGGTTCTTTGGGCTTTGAGGCCCTTTGTGTTTCAAGTTGTCATACAACTTGAGTTATTAGACTTGACATTCAAATCCCATTGGGCCATGCGGCCTAAACCTAACCCGAGGTCTATAACGAACTTATTCGTTTGATTAACTAACATATTAATTAATCCTAGCCGTAAATAATTAAACCATTTAATTATCCTTACTTATCTCCGTTGTTCCTTCAATCTCTACCTTACCCGGTGTACGATCCATTAGGTTCTTTTTGGCGAGGCAGTGGGCGATTAGAACTCTTCGATTCGATTGTGAATTGAAACATACTTTCAATTCTCACTTTAGTGATTATACACCTTTAGGGCTTCCACAAACCATGAGTGACACCTAACAGTATGTCATGGCTACCCAAGCTAATCAGAAGAGGTGGAGAACCTATTCAGTTTAGGATTACAGTGTAATACGGTCTTTCTCTAATACAATACTCTTGACCACATTGTTTGGTTTGATAGTTTATTCATGTCTACTATCCAATGTGATTCTCTTACTTATATGATTACCTTGAACGTGATTTGGAATGACTTCCTAAATCTCATTTATACTCTGGCCAGAGATTTTTAATCATATCATAGAGTATTCTCCCTTAAACAGTTTGAAGGCTAGAGATCCCTTGTTGCGCATTCACTTGCCTCCATGGCTAATTGGCTTAACCCCAACTATGTCGTGGACACCATCTGACGGAGTGACTTTGACATAGTCAAAGATCAAGGACCTAACCACAAGACAACTACGATGCCTCAGGTCAAATGACTACTTTGCATTATCCCAACTATGAGTTCTTATGTGACATGAGTATGAGAACTCCTTGTTGATCGTGTTCAGTTGACTCATTCTCTATTGAGCACCTACATGTTTGTCTTAGTGTCAGTCACACCAATGACTCAAGACCAGTCACTCTCTTTAAGAGAAGACATAGCACATACTGATCTTAACAAACTGTCAATGCCCAATTGGGAATCCTATGATCAGGAACGTTTATGATATGTATACGAAAGAGAATAGTCTTATGAATCCAATTACATATTCCTTGGACTTGTCATTTAAGCATATAACATTTATATGAGACGGGTTCAAACAATAATCTTTGCCCTTTATATTAAACTAGACTAGTTTAACATGTGAAATGTTCGTAAAGTATCATCATATGATTGGCTTTAGGGCACATTTCCAACAATCTCCCACTTGCACTAGAGCCAATCAGCTTGGTCATCAATGATGATACCTCTTCTGAATTCATTTCAAAAATGGTTGAGTAGTAGGCCTAGACAATGGATATCTATATGTTATCTATAGAAGCAACCTTAAGAATAACTACGTCACCATTTTACATGATTCTCAATCATGTGGTTCAGTCTCTCATTTGAGTTTGGATCTTGATGACACCTTGATTCCTTGGCTTGAGCTATCATCCCATTAGTGTTGTAGCGTCGATACACTGGAGACACTTTTTGGTTGGAACCGAATGGAGAGTTTATAAATGAACTTTCCCATCCAAACAACATTGTTTGTAAGCTTCTATATGGCGATATATTTTGCAAGATGGAACACACTGAAGTCATTACTTATAACGTTTCCACCCAAATATCTCTTTAGTCATAATAAAGAGATATCCAATTATCTGTTCATTCAAAATGAAGAGACATCCATTGATGGATACGATATTAGATTCATAATCTAATACATTTATGCTTCCTTTGCGTTACTCTAATTCTTCCTCATTCTTGAGGAATCTATCCTTTAGTATTTCTCAAATACTTAAGGACTCACTTGACAGTTGCCATGGTTCTAATCCTAGGCTTGCACTGATATCGTCTTTTACCGATCATGGCACAACTCATATCAATGTTTTTCATACAATATGAAATACGTAAATCACTTTTCTGCGTATGCATAAAGGATTCTATTTACGCTTTATGCTTCTTTGGGAGTCAAAATGGTACATTCCCTTTTAGAAGAGCAACTCCCAGTCTGACTGGAATTGTCCTTTCATTTGAAGTTTATCATTCGAGAAACTTTCTACATCTATTGTCTATCAATAGGGATTGAGATAATCCAATTATATCTTGAAATCTATCATTATAGATTTCCATCCCATGTATATAGACTATGTCTCCCATATACTTTCTATCATTATAGAACGTTTAAAGTCATAACTTTAACGAAGAAAAATTCCTTTCATTTCCAAAATTAATATATCATATATATGTTCAAATTTAGGAATATGATTAACTCCCACTAATCTTTTGTAAACCTAGTAAACAAAAGATTCATTTACATCTTTATGAGAAATCAAACGATTTGATCTTTCTTTCATAAGATGCTTATAGCTCCCACTAGCTTGCTAAGATTCATGATGGATGGATCTCTACAACTTACACGTCTTGTGATTCCTAGTCTTAGACATATATTATCAAGACTATCTTGATAATGGTTTCGGAAACCCATATTATGTCCAAACATTGAATCACCGTTTAGTTATAGCTAGCAATCTTCGAATTAATAGAAACCAAGACTACATCAAAGATGGTTTCTTCCAAGTCAACCAATCTAGTTGATTGTAGTCACCTTAAGCTACCATTTAGCTACGAAGGTTTCATTATTTCGGATCAAATGGTACTATACCATTTCCTTGAGTATATGTTATATATTCACTCAATGTAGTCATAAGGATTTTCATTCTTATTTCTTTCGAATTAAGAGGTGTAACTCTATGACATAGTCGTAAAGTTCAAACCATTCAACTGAGACGGTTTATAAATCCTTCTCGACTACCTTGGAGCTTGTGGTGTAGGAACTAGGTTGTTATATTTGTTGATTATTATGTTGTCTCTCAAAGAACCCATTCTTTGAGTTCTATCTCTTGTTCATTTGCTCTATCTTAGGCAAATCCTTTTGTAGGATTACAATGAACTACCCAACAAATAACATTTGTTAGTTGGTTTATAGAAGTGATATCCAAAGGTTAATTAAGGATATCCCACAAGATTGTTCTCAAAAAAATATTGCTTATTAGCACACAACCCCAAATCTTAACACGCTTAAGACTTGCCTTTCTTTCCAGCTACATCCTAAGGAGTCTTGAAAATTTTGGAAGATCTTCTAATTGACAATCATATTGTCTTAGAAGTCTTACTCATCAACTTACATTCTTGAACTCTTTGAAACCTTTTGCAAAGTATTCGAACTTGTGTTTATTCAAAATAAACGATAGTCCAACCGAGAGCGATCTTTGGTGAATGTCATACAACATGAGTAGTATTATGTTGTGGACAAGTGCCATTAACATCTAAGTGAATTAACCTCAGCAACTTTGTGATTCTTTCTTCTTTTCAAAAGAATAAAGATTCAAACATTTCGCCTCTATACAATTGTAACAAGAAAGCATTGGATCCGGATCTAACGATCCAAAGCATCCATCTATGACCAACTTGTAATTTATGTTTTAGAGGTGTCACCACTCAATGGGATTAGTCACCACCTTTCAACCTTTTGGGTTTTAAGCATCGTTATATTCTAAATAGTTAACACTACCACATCATCTCTATTGTAGAGACAATTAATTAGATTACAATAATCCAATCATTCATTAATAAAGAACAATGTTTTGTCAAACAAAACATTCATCCATCTCTTATAATGACGGAATTAAGTTCCTTTATTCAAATTGAAATGTAAAGACAATCTTTGTTTTCCATTTTCTTTGGTAGTTCATATGAGGAAGTAAGTACTATCCGCTTGCAGAGATCTATATTTGATTCACGTTCCGAATGTGAAGTACTTTCTCTTCTCTCATTAATCTTCTACACTTTTACAACGATTTGTAAAACATAGTTACTAATACGGAATCATGCATTCAAGTAGAAGAACCTACTGTTTTGAACTATTTAAGAACAATTTATAACACATTCGAAAGGTTTATTCTTGACACATGGAAGACATTTCTTGCAAATACCCTTTCCAATGTCCATCCTTTCATAAAGAAAGTTTGTTCCCATGGAGTTTTTTTTTTCGCCTTCTTCATTCGACTTCTCCATTGACTACAATAGTCATGGCTGAAGGAAAAATTTTGTCCTAGCTAAGAACATGTGAGAACATTTTGTCCTAGCTAAATCATATTCGTATGTTTTGGCCAAAGACTCTCGAATCATATCCCAGAGTATTCTCCTTCCACCATGGAAGGTTAGAGATCCCTTGTTGTGCATTCACATGCCTACATGACTAGATAGCTTGACCCCAACAATGCCGTGGACACGCTCAATGGAATGCCTTTGACATAATCAAAGATCAAAGGCCTAACCATTAGACATCAATGATGCCTTAGGTCAAAGGACTACTTTGCATATTGCAACTTATGAGTTCTTACATGACATGTATGTTCGAACTTTACTTTGATCATTGTTCAGTGTACTCGATTACCTTTTGAGCACCTATGTGTTTGTCTCAGTGTCCAACACTAAATGACTTAAGACTAGTCATACTCACGCTTGAGTTAACATAACAAATACTAACCTTAGCAGATTGTCAATGCCCAATTAGCAATCCTATGGCTAGGAACGTTTTAGGAATGCTCATAAGATACCCGGCCACATTCATTCCCAAGTTTCAGCGCCTTCATCTTACCGAGCATCTTAGTTGCATAAGGATTCAATTCCCTTATCTTTATTTGAAAGACTCCATTTCCTGGTAGGACTCGGCCAACCTGACTTGGCAGCCCATGACCCAAAATCTAACGAGACTTCTAAAAAGATCGCTAGGCCGGATGAAACTCTGAATTCGGCCCAAATCAATATTTTGGGCGCAAACAGTATGCTTCAAATATTGGACGATGTGCAAACATCAATGGGGGCAAATTTTCTGGGCTTAAGACTCACGATTGTCATGTCATACTGCAACGCTTGCTCCCAATTGATATTCGACACCTATTGCCAGAAAATGTGGTGAAGTCGATTATATTGTTGGCAAGATTTTTTTCTCAATTATCTGCTAGGACGTTGCGAAAGTTTGATTTACAGTAGTTACGCACTAACATTGTCGAAGTCCTATGCAAGTTTGAACAAATATTTCCTCCTTCTTTCTTCACAAGCATGATCCACGTGATGATTCACTTGCCAGATGAGGCATTACTTGCCGGACCCGTCAAATATCGATGGATGTATCCAATCGAAAGGTGTAAAGCCTTTAGTCATTAATTAATTCATGATCAATTAACGATTTAACTTATTTGAATCATCACAATTTTATTTTTGCGGATTACTGGGTGAGTTAAAGAAGAGTATAAGGAACAAGGTGAAGCCCGAATGATCAATTGTTGAGGCTTGGGTGCATTTGAGACGAATAGGTTTTGTGCTATTTACTTACAAGACATTGAGACAACATTCAATCGACCACACTGTAATAATGATGGTGGTGTGAGAAGGCAAAAACTATCTGTGTTTGCCCAAATCGTACGACCATTTGGCGGACCAGTACGAAGCGATTCGTTCATTGAAAGGGACATGCAAATAGCTCATTGGTGTGTAATTAACAATTGCGATGAGATAATTGAGTACATGGATGAGTATGAAGAGTTGATGAAGCGGGAACATCCTTCACATTTATATGCCATGAAGCACCGTGACTTGTTTCCTCGTTGGTTTCGTAAACATGTAAGTTGTTCAGGTTTTTTTTGTTGGTTTTGTCCTAAAATATAATTGCATGTCAGTTGTCTTAAATATTGGTAAAACCAACATGTCAATTTTTTGGTATAAAGTAGTTGAAAAAACTGAAGGAAACCAATTCTCCCGCGTATACTGATGAATTATACAACATGGCTATCAGACCTCTAAGCGTGGAACTGTACTCAAGGTGTCATGTGAACGGCATAAAATTCTTGGAAGTTGACCATGATGACAAGCTTTTTACTCAGAACAGCGGTGTACATGTCCCAGGAGCGGGAGACATTGCATACATTGATTTCTATGGCAAACTAGCAAGTGTGGTCCAATTCCTTTACAAAGACCGTTGCCAAGTCATCATTTTTAAGTGTCATTGGTTCAATACAGACCCTTGTAGGAATGGGAGTGTTAAATGGGATGATGGTTTCCTATCAGCGAACACTACCTGATGATGGTACAGTGAAGACCCGTACATTTTGGCAACTATGGCTAAGCAAATTTTCTACTTCGATGATCCAAAGGCAGGGAGGGGATGGAAAGTTGTTCAGAGGATTGATCACAGAGGGATGTATGATATTCTTGACCGAGATCCTGAAGACAACAACGATGACAACAACTTTGCCAACCAACTCCTCAAAACTTCGACACAAATTGGTGCACAAACACTTCGGGATACTAATATTGTCCAAGAACCATTTCAGGTAGTTGGAGGTCCTCAAATAGAAATTCCTATAGACTCAATTACAATTGATCTTGGAAGTCTCCCAAGATACAATCCACCTGAGGGCGCAGATGATGTTGTGAGGATGAATGGGAGACTGAAAGTGAACAAATTGAAGATAGTGATATTTTTTGTACCAAGGGTCAGGATTAAGGACTTTTGACTTATATGCAATGCAATTAAGTGTATTTAATTTTTTGTATATAAACAAATTTTAATTTATTAAATTTGTAATTGGATAAAGGATTTAAAAAAAAAAACAAATTAAAGCCAATTCAAAGCGACGAACACTAGAAAGTTGTCACGCATAATGTAATAGCGCGACGAAAACAAGAAAATTTGTCGCTCAAGGTAGGTTTGCACGACGCAAGGGACGCATTCATCGCATTTGGTGGTTTGCACGACGCAACAAGTTCAGTTCGTCATGCAAGGTCTTCAAAATTTCCCAAAGCCAAAATATGGGCGCCTTTTTTTTTAGAGTAAATTGTAGCTATGGTCCCTTAACTTTAACTCAATTGGAGCAATGGTCCCTCAACTAAAAATCCATTACCATTGGTCCCTCAACTTATCAAAACGTGCAGCTATGGTCCCTCAACTTTAATTCAATTGGAGAAATGGTCCTTTAACTTTAACCCAATTGTAGCAATGGTCCTTCCAATATAACTCGTTTTAACAAAAAATTTGACATAGTTGACGAAAAAAACCATAATTATACACTTTGATGAGTTGAGGGATTCTAATTTTATAAATGGTCATTCCAACATAGCTTATTTTGACAAAATTTTGACAAAATTGATGAGAAGGACTATAGCTACACATTTTGATAAGTTGAGGGACCAATGGTAATGGATTTTTAGTTGAGGGACCATTGCTCCAATTTGATTAAAGTTGAGGGACCATTCGTACAATTTACTTTTTTTTTTAAATGTTCATTAAACATTGGGCGACAAATGAGGGTAAATCATCAATACTGTATTGCACGACGAATTGGATAACTTTGTCACTAAAGGTCCTTCAAAATTCCCAAATTAAAATGTAGACAATTTTTTTTTAAATGTTCATTAAATATTGCACGACGAAATGTGTTATATTTGTTGCGCTTTTTACTTATACGCGACAAATGTTTTCCTTTTGTCGTGCATTGCTCTCAAATTAACCAAAAATAGGGCTGGTTTGTTTTAATTTTTAAATTCATTAAAATTGAGCGACGAATGTGTTCGTCTTCCAAAGTCTTTCGAACTTTCTCACTCCAACTTCCAACGTCTCTCCCTACAACTCTCTCTCTCCCCTCGAACTCTCTCTCCTTGCAACTCTCTCTCTCCCTTGAGCTTTCTCTCCCTGCAACTCGCTCTCATGCAAACTCTTTCTCTCTATCTTTCTCAACTCTAAGGTAATTCATTTTTTTTCTTCATTTGTTAATTATTTTAGATGTATGATTTTTGTGGATTGATTACATATTGGGGTATTAGGCATTAGGGGTCACAAATTTAGGGATTTTTTTCAATTTAGGGATTTAGGGTTTATCTTAATTGGGGGATTTAGGGATTTCGAAATTGGAGGAATTTTAGAAATAGGGAATTTAGGGATTTTGAAATTTGGGGAGTAGGGCTCGGGTGGGTGTCGGGGATTGACACACCCTGACCCGGAGTGTCCACTAGGACTCCGAATCGAGCTGTGCTAGCCGACACTTGGAAGGTGATGAAGCCAAAAAGTGATGATATGGAAGAATGCGAATAGTTTTAAACCTAAAGGTGCCTAACTATCAGAGTGCGCTGACAATGGGTAAGGACACATTTCACACGCATTGTCAGAGCATAAGTAAAGTACAGTAGTGTGGGTAAAGATCATACCCTCAGAAGTAGCCACCTACACTGAGATATGCCACGAGTCCTTGTCGATAAAGAAACTATGCTACTAGAACATGGAGGGGCGCAAAACAAAAAGCGTAAGTGGGCAAAAACAGAGTTTTACAAAATCACTTCGATATAAAAGTTATAACCCCTTTCTATAAAAATATATATACTTCCCAGAAAAATATATACGTACTCATACTAAAAATCAACATTCAAATATTGCCATGTCTGAATAAACCATATCCAATATCAAAGCAAGCAACAAATATCATCAAAGTCAATCAGGTGATATCTCAATGCATAACATGCCGGCAATGCATATAAATCAGCCGGAGTCACCTATAGTGACCTGTACGGCTGAATCTATGGCTCCTCAAATAAATCCTCAATCCAAACTCTCAATCAATAACCTGCACCCATGTCGGAACCACGTGTAGTGGTCTGTACGACAAGCTGGGTATATAAGAACGCTCTGTGCTACGGTCACGTGAAGGCTGGCGACGAATCGTGGGTCACCTACGAGTCGAAACCACCTATAGTGGTCTATACGACAGGCTGGCACCTGCCTTGGATCCAAGGTGAGCGTACGGTGCGGGAGGTGAATGATCACGTGAAAGCTAAGCCCTACTCTGGCGAAGCACAAACCCCGATGTGCAGGTAAATGAGCCATATTCTAATCTCATCAATATCACCATAATAACCATATCGAAAGTACCTACTTACCTGACTTACCTGGCGTCCGCAGTGCCACAACATATAATCGCATAAACATAGCAATAAATATATATGGCATTCGACATGGCATTCAATTTCACAAAATCATTTTAAAACGTATTTTTGGGAATCAACCAAGTGTATATATATATATATATATATACTGAAAACAAAAGCCCACTCACCTGGAGTCCAAGCTACAACTCCCTAGAACAAGTACCGAATCGTCCCGAACGATCGGCGCCTGTAACAATTATTAAATCACATCTCAGAATACTTGTCGATAGAACATATAACTCACATAAAACACTTCCTCAAGGGCATTCAAGAGTGATTCAAAACTCATTGACCATAAGTCAACCGTCGATCAAAGATCGACGGTAAGGTCCACAACCCTACATAACTCAATCCTGAAGATCCGCATCTCAGATTTCCCATCCGTAACTTCTCATGAATCACATTATGCTTATAGAACAACATACTAAAGTTTCATTATGATCCAACGGTTGGATCTCCGCCAATTTCCAAAACCGGATGGCGATTAACCTTTTATTTTATGAACTTACAAATCCAATTCAGGAAGATCCATACGTCGGAATCCCGATCCATAAGTTTCTACATTCTTCAAATATTAATTACTACAACGTATCAAAGTTTGGTGACGATCCAACGGTTGGATCGCCGATTCACATTTTTACCTAACCACGAATCGTAAAGAATCTAGCTCAACGACCCACTTACGTCAAACCACTATCAAAACTGAATTCAGGATATCAAACATAGCCTAAAAATAACATTGACGGCCCACTGGCCACGCGCCGCCGTGTGTGGCAGTCGGCCGCCCCGGCTCGCCGAAAAATTCAACTTTCTCCAAAAATTATCAAAATTTGCAGAATTGAAGATCTCAAATAGTAGAACAACTTTCATACCTGTGACCAAGGCCAATTCGGTCAATAAGAGCTCCAATTTCATCAAAAACCGTACGAAACCCTTGAATTTGGGTGTGTTCGATCCCCCGCCTCCAAACTTGTTTGGGCTTTGTTCCAGACCTCAAGAGGATGCTATGGGTGGTATTAATTGGGTGTAATCATTTCAGAATTGAGAGAATTGAAGGTTTGGGTTCATTGCACCCACCGGTGCGATTTTGCTATTTTGGAGGCCAATTATCACCAAATTTCGGGTGGAAAGGATAGAGGAAGGGTTGTGGAGAGGTTCCCAAGTGGTTGTGTGAAGAAATTCGCTGGAAAAAGGATGAAATTATGTCAAAAATGGAGGTAGGAGCCGACCAGATGGGGTTGGATCCTCACGAGTCAGGGATCCCCCGCACCTGTTCTCCATCATTTTTCCCCCTTTCCCTATTTTCTGATTGGCTCCTATTCCTCACTCCTTTCCTTACTCCACTTCTCTCCCCTGTTCATTCTTTCCTTCTAATCTCCACCACACAAAATTTATTCCTTTTAATCTGGGCCGCCCACGTGGCACTCCAGATTTTCCTAGAATTCTCCAAATAACAATTAAATTATCATTTTAACCCCCAACTTCAAACGTTAATAACTTCTTCGACATAGCTCCAAATTACGAACCGCTTGTGCCCATGCGTCCGTAGCGATGAGTACTATGAGAATATGCCAAGAAAAAAAAAACTTAGGTGACACAACACCGTAATTAACCTCAGTCAACACACGAGCCTCGAAGGGTAATTTCGTAAAATCACTTATTAAAATTTTTATACAATTGTAAAATCAGGAACGGGCTGTCACAATCTTCCCCCCTTAAAAAAATTTCATCCCCGAAATTTAAAATAATTTGCTAAAATTAAAATACTCGAAAATAAGAAAAGTACCTCTATATAAATACTTGCACAAGGAAGAAATTAAGTTAGAGCGGCTGCATAAAAGAGTGTGCCACTCCGTCGTGATTGGATTGCAATTATTCCTCTTTCATGCCTCCAAGCTCTTACATTCTTCCTTCCTCGGCAATATAGTGATATAATATCCGCCCAATCCACAAGCAAAAACACCAATTACTACGTAATGGCATAAGAAAAGTTTACGGATATCGAAAACAGCTATCAATATAGAAACCTTCAGTTCAAATACTTGCATCAAGTTTAAAACCAAGAATGGAAATAACTCCAATATATAGAATAGTCTCATAGAAAATGCTTGCACAAAAAATCAAAAATCAAAATGAAAATGGTCCTTGCCAAACGTTTGTCACGAACTTCGAGGATGAGTTCGAATTATATCTAATTAGTAACTACTACTAAAGATGAGTCGTCTTGCCTACTAGCTTAGAGAACCCAACAATTAAGCTATCGATATTATTGTTTGCGGCCTGCAATGTCGATAGTTCATCGTTGTCTCGATAAGTTAGTAAGAATCATCTTGCTCCTCGAATACAATTATGCCCAGATCATCTGATTCGTGCCTCGATCGCAACGCCATAAAATCTTCAAGCGCATCAATCTAGCTGTTAGGAGTGCTTTGATATCCATGTACTCCCCAAATCATCAAGTCCTAGAATAACGTCCTGAAAAGATGCGTGTAGAAGAATATATATCAACAAATATTTCCTTCGTAACTATTCACTAGCATTGCTCACCAAATCAAGAATATAACCTCTGAAATCCAAAATTTGAGAATCCAAGTCTTTATCGACAACATTCGAACGACAATTATAATTTCAGTCTTATCTGGAAAATGACACCCAAAATTACCAAGCTTTATACCTTCACCAATAGTATGCTGAAATCCATTCAATTCTCAATACCACATGAAATTCATTTTTGGTAAGTCCAATAAACTCATGAGGAGAATATACTCCAATATTTCTTGTAAGCATCGATATAAAACTGGCGCACACCTCCGCCAAGTCAATGTACCGTGAATCACTCATCGATTGAGCGAGAAACCATACCAAGAAAACTAAAGCACACTCGAGAATCCGAGAACCAAAACAAGATCATCAACTTCAAAGTTCAAGATATCCAAATTGATTGGTTGTCATTACCCTACCAAAAACAACTTCCAGAATGCTCAATCACCAACGATAATGACCTATTCGACAGAGTGATTGACATGTGATTGAGGAATCAACGATCGCAACTAGGTTCCAATATCCAAGCAATTCTTCCTAAATAGCTATCTGTCTTTGGAAATAACGCGAGCTGCAATAGGGTAGACATGCACCAAAGTTGACCAAAATATATTCTCAGCACAAGCAATGAATATAAGGTCATGATAAAAAAGGATGCTGACCAAAATGCCAAATAATCGATAAATTTAAGAATATGTAAATTTAACCAATGGTCTAGCTGAATCTCTTTCAGGATCAATGGAAGAATGAGTTGATTGTCAAATCGATCCATAAACATCAAGACATCATCACAACTCCACATATACCAAAATACCTCTCACCTGAAGCTTATAGTAATTATCCCGTTTGCATCTGGATATGGTAAGTGATTATAACCATTCAACTATTCCTTGATGATTCAAAGTAATGTCACAATGATACTCAAAGAGGTCAACTATAATGGAATAAGGAAAACCAAAAATATTTAGGGTAGAAACCATCTGTACTACGATGCTCAGTAATTACGTTTGCATAACTGGGATAATACCCGATAGTGCAATCATAGACGCCGATTTAATCATTCCAATGATGCTACCAGAAACTTACTCTATCCAAAAGTTTGATCACATATAAGATGGTCCATTTTCAATGGTTCCACTACTAGGGACCATAAGTATTACCCCCATCATGATGCATCCACACAACCAACCTCTGAGGAAAACATCACCATAGATTCTGAAATTCTCGATGCCATCCAAGGATGTAAAACCGTATTTGAAGGAAAGGGCAACACTTAAGCTGCCAGAAATCTTTATTCACCACTCACTTCCCACACTAAACCAACTTTTTCGGTCAACAATGATGAAGAACACTATAGTTGAAAGATCGCCCATCAATGGTCGATAACCTCAATAAGACCAAGAATATCTTCAATCTCACAACCCTTTGTGAGGATTTCAACCTTCATCTTTAAACTCTTATTGGAATGAGAAAAGAATATCGTCTGTGGACATCACCCCTTCCAAAGTTCGAAATTCTCCAAATAGGAGACTTGGTTGAATAAATTCCTTAATCGATAAACTTTAGAACATAACGTCTGAACAAAGCCTCGTTCGTGCTCACACACTACCTTCTCGAGCATCATCGTCAATATCATAAGATTCCTACGCCATAAACCCGATCATCCAAATACCTGATTACAATGCCCTTCTGCAAATCACATACTATCTAGCATTCATAATCTTTTGGAAAGACTTCCCAAAGCTTGAAAATGAAACGTGTAACACGGTGAAATATAATTATATCCAGCTAGTAATCTGTTCTGATTTTTGCTTACTTGAACTAGTATAAAAGTCCAAAAATAGCTCTCTCATAATGCCATCGTCCTCTGGAACAACCAATAAGAAACTGTGGTTGCCCAGGAAGTTAAACTGTATATCCTCAAACATTCTTCAGCTCTAACCAAAGGCAGATTCACCTAAACTGAGAATTTCCTTCAATCATATCAAGTGGAGTCTTGACTTTAATTCCTTTTATATCTCCACACTTGATTAGATCATGAATACAGACTTTTATATCACGAAGTGAGATAAATTAATAACAACTCACCTTTCTATCTTAGCTGATCCACCGATGCTTTGTCGTCGAAATTTTAGCCCTCACTTAAGGAAAGAAAAACATCGCCAATACTTTAAGCTTTAAGGCTGGAAGAATACAACTTTCCACTTAAGTAAAGTTACCACCAATTGAAACACCATATGAGCATAGCATAGGTTTAGCACCATGATTATTGATTCTCACATTCTCAACATATACAAAATATTTTGCACTAAGAGTGTACAATATTACTTCCCAAGTCTAATCATACACCGAAAGTGATCTTCCCAAAGTGCTTTTTCGTTAAATACTACCACTTTAGCACCATCGTCACACGAGACTATCCTAGAGTCTTAACAAGGTAGACTTCGCAAGAATTCCAATAGGTGATAGCCTAACCGATACTGACAAGGAATCAAACTACTCTGAGATTCCATTCTCAACGTTTAATACTGATGGCTAGAGGACAAGTAACGAATCGATTGGTAAAGCATCTGATAACATCCAATAATATGTTAACCCAGATGTAGGCCAACTTATGCTCAACTTATGCTCTAATACCAATTGTCACATCCCGACCCGGGGCATACCAATTGTCACATCCCAGCCCGGGGCGGATCACTTCCCGGGCCCGCTCCACCACCGTAGCACGATATTGTCCGCTTTGGGCTTACCAGTCCCTCACGGTTTTGTTTTTGGGAACTCACGAGCAACTTTCCAGTGGGTCACCCATCCTGGGAGTAATCTGGCCCCCTTCTCACTTAACTTCGGAGCTCCTACGGAACCCGAAGCCAGTGAGCTCCCAAAGCGGACAATATCATGCTACGGTGGTGGAGCGGGCCCTGGAAGTGATTTGCCCCGGGCCGGGATGTGACAGGGATGGGTAGTGAGGGGTGGGGTGTGGGGGTTGAGTTAGGGTGGCTGTGCTGAGTCATCAAGGGTTGGGTAGGGGAGGCGCGGGGATAGGTGGTGCGGGATGAGGGATGGGTAGTGCGGGATGAAGGTTGGGGAGGGTTAAAATTTTAAATTTCATAATTTTCATGCAAATTTCATTTAATTTTCAATTTATTCAATTTGTTTATATGTTAACAAATTTCATTTAAATTATTTAAATTTGTTAAGTTGTTAACTTTATCATTTTTTGTTTGAATTTTTTAAGTTTAGGTTTTTTTTTTTTTATAATGCTAGCATTAACATATTAGTGTTAGGGATTATTTTGTAACTTTAAAATTATAGGTTTAGAATTTTAGTTTAGACTTATTTTACATTTTGTAAGTTTACTTGGTCATTTGTTAACTTTAAAATCATAGGTTTAGAAATTTAATTTAATTTTTTAATTTTAGAATTAAGATTTTAGTTGTAGGCATAATATTATTAATGTAGAGTTGAAATGAAACATATATATATTTGGATGAAGTATTATTTGTTGGGATTAATTTGTTAAATTAGTGAAATTTGTTACTTAAACATTTGAAGGTTTACGCTTTTAATTTAATTTTATAAATTTAGGATTAATATTTAGGTTGTAGGTATAAATTTGAAATTTTTTGTATTGATTAACTAATTCTAAGGTTGCTTTTATTATTTCATAAATTTTGTGTTACTTGTCGAATTATAAGGTTCAATTTTTACTTTTTAAATTTTAGGCTTTTGTTGACACACCCCAACCCGGAATATAACAGCCCGTCCATGAAATTTCGTGTGACGGACGTGAAAAGACTAAAATGCCCTTGGACGTTAACTAAGGTACGCGTGTGTTTAAGTTTGGAAGTGGGTCCAATTATTTTGGTTGGTTGTACTTGGACCACACACACACACACATTCACCTTACTTCTCTTTCTCTCTCACTCCCGTACTGACTCTCTCTATCTCTCAGACTTTTTCTCTCTCTCTCTTCCTCCTTCGTACGGACACACCCAAGACCTCCCTAAACTTAGTAGATCGAAGGTGTGAAGCACCCCATTGTGGCCGGCTCGTCTGGTCGTGCCTTGGCCGGCGCGTGGGTGGTCAGAAATTTTTTCTAAAAATATAGGGATGAGCCTGAGATTGTGTAGATCGCAGTGGTATATTCATATACCCAATTTGAGCAATGTATGAGAAGTTATTTCTAAGGTTTCGCTTATGTGCGTTAATTAACGTTATTTCAATTACTTCTCATATAGGCGAGACCTATCCGGAGGATGAGCGTAGCCAGGCTAGGCACGGGGGTTACGACCCGTCTACTTATCAGTAAGTGGGCATTTGTTTTCCGTATATACCTATATAAATGAGTTTTCCCAGAAAATCAGTTTAAATGAAATGTGATATGAAATGCCATGCAAAGTATCTATTTATTTTATTATGCGTTATTGATTGCTTATATTAATGTTGGTGCGGAGGACGCACAGGTAAGTGGCAGGTAAGTTTATATACTAGTTGGTGAGAATGAATGATGTGATGTGATGTGATGTGATATGATTAGAGCTCATAAACCTGCACACTGATATTAGTGCTCCCGCCCAGAGAGGGGTTCAGTCTTTCACGTGTTGTTCACCTCTCGCACCGTATGCTCGCCTTGGATCCAAGTTAGGTGCTCAATCCTGTCGAATAGGCCACTATAGGTGGGTTCGACTCGTAGGTGACCTGCGATTTATCGCTCAGTCTTCACGTGATCGTAGCACTAGAGCATATTAGTTTATATTCAGTGATGTTGTGCGGACCACTAGAGGTGGTATTGATGTGTGTGCAGGGTATAAATATGATGATATGATTGAGATGAGTATGAGCTATATGATATGATGATTGTTATGAGCTATATACAGCCGAGTGCTGAGTTGATTATTTAGTATTCAATCACATTCACAGAGTTATGCTTTGGCATTCAGTTATGATACTTTAGCATGGCATATACATACTTTCATACAAACATATTTTCAGCAGGATTTTGAGAATTATATATATGAGTATATACTTTATTTCTAGGAAATTATACAGGTTTTACGGCGAGGGATTATAACTTTTGAGAAAAGAAAGGTTTTGAAAAGATTTGTTTCTAACCCACTTAACTTTGTTTTTTGCCCCTCCAGGTATTAAGTAGCATTCGTTGGTGGCATATGATGAGCTTATCGGATGTTCTGACATAATTCACTTATGTAGGACCACCTTCGGGTGTTATTTCTATTTACTACTTGTGCTTGACTGCACGTAGACTTTTATGCTCTGTATTAGTGGAATTCACACTTCTTTTATTCTAGTATTGCTAGCGTTTTGGTTTTAATTAATTCGTAAATTCTATTCTCTATTTGCTTCTGCACTGTGCACATGGTTACGTCACGCTCACGTGACGGCCAGCACGCCCCACTTTTGGGTCGGGGTGTGTCAGATTGGTATCAGAGCATATGTTTGGCAGTCCTGCATATCTTGTGAATATTCTAATTAGCTTGGTGCTTTTGTCAGAACTATGCCACCTCGTAGAAAGTCACGTCGTTCAGATGAACCTAGTTTCCCTGATATAGCTCAGTTAGGGGAAGCTATAGTAAATGCTATTCAGTCAGTTATTCGCCCGCCTCAGCGGACCCCTCTGGAGTCGGTTCATAATTTGAAGATAACCACTTTTGTGGGGAATGAAGGCCCCCGAGGGTTCAGAGAAATGGTTGATGCATATTGAGAAGACTTTCAGGCTGATGCAGAGTCAGGGGAGTCTATCTCAGGACAGATGGGTCGAGACGACTTCATGGTTTTTGGGTAAGGAACCAGCTTCTTGGTAGGGGCAGTTGGCTGATGAGTTACCCAGGAAGAATCTAGAGATCGAGAGGTATTTAAGCAGTTGTTCTATTAAAGATTCATTCCTCTTGCTTACATTGATCGTAAGAAATAGGAGTTTACGAGTTTGAAGCAGAAGAAGCTGTTAGCTAATGAGTACTACAGGAAATTTACTGATCTAGCTCATTATCATCCGGAAGTTGCTGCTAATCCGGTTGAGATGCTACGTCGTTTTAAGTTGGGCACTAAGAAGAAATGGCGTACCATTGCGACTGCGATTCCCTGTACTACTTATCATGAGTTTTATGAGGCTTTACTTCAGATTGAGGATTCTGAGAATTTACCAAGCGACAGTGATGAGGAAGAGACAAATGGGAATCAAAATAAGGATAAGAGTAAAGGTCATTTCTTGCAAGGGCCTCGCCAGACTCAAAGCTTTAAGCCCAGTGGGACTAGTTCAAGTTTTTCCAGTAGAGGTTTTAGTTCCATGGGTCAGAGAGCAGGTGGTAGGTTCTTCAGAGATTCTAGATCCCAGAGGTAGTGAAGCTTTGGTAGAGGAAATGCACCCTGGTGCCGTAGGTGCGGTAGTCGACATTTAGGGGAATGTCCAAGAGGTAGCAGTGGATGTTTTACTTGCGGTCAGGAGGGATATCAAGCTAAGTTTTGTCCTCAAAGCCAGCAGAGACATTAGCAGCCTCCTTTACCACCGCCAGCTCCAGCTCAGCAGTTTTCAGGACATGGTGGTTATACCCAGATCGGTCGTGGTGGTGCATACCACTATCAGGGGGATTCCGTTCCTTATTCTTCGGAACAGTACCAGTACCCCCAGGATCCCTATCAGCAGGGCAATCATGGTCAGTATTCAGGATAATGTATGCCTCCACAACAATACTCTGGAGGATATATGCCTCAGCAGCAGTTTTCAGCTGGTGGATCCCAATGGCATTCTGGAGGACAGTCTCAGCAGGTTGATGCTACTACCAGTGGAGTTGGTTCTTCGAGACAGTATAGTCAGTCAGGACAGGGGCGTAATCCTCAGGGGCGAGGAGTTCATGCTAGCAGAGGCAGAGGAAGGTAGCAGAATTAGGGACGTATCAACAACCTTTCACTGCAGGATGCTCAGAACAATCCGGATTTGATCATTGGTACGTTAAATATTCTTGGTCATTATGCTAAATTGTTGATTGACTGTGGTGCTACTCATTCGGTAATTTCTCATACGTTTGCTCAATTGACACAACCTTGATCTTCACCTCTTGGGTATGAGTTAGAGTTTGCTATGCCTAGAGGGGAAAAGTGTTATGTAGATTATGTTTACCCAGGTTGTCCCGTAATAGTGGAAAATGTGGTTATGCCTACTAACCTCACTCTGCTAGACATTGTGGATTTTGACGTTATCTTAGGCACTGATTAGTTGCTTTGCAATCATGCTAAGATTAATTGTTACGGGAAATCAATGACCTTTCATCGTCCTGGATTACCTGAGGTTACATTCTTTGGTGAACCTAGTGGATTGAGGCATGGAATCATTTCAGTCGTGAGAGCCAAAAGGTTACTAAAGAAAGGTTGTCATGGGTACTTAGCTCAAGTGGTACTAAATGATGATGCTCTGGTTAGCGTGGAGAATGTCAAGGTGGTTAGACATTTTTCTGACGTTTTCCCTGATGATTTACCTGGATTGCTGCCAGACAGAGATATGGAGTTCGCTATTGACTTACTACCAGGTACTGATCCTATTTCTTTAACTCCTTTTCGTATGGCTCCTGCAGAGTTAAGAGAATTGAAGATTCACTTATAAGAGTTGGTTGATAAAGGTTTCATTCAACCTAGTACTTCACCTTGGGGAGCTCCGGTTTTGTTTGTTCGGAAGAAAAATGGTACTTTGAGGCTTTGCATTGATTACAAGCAATTGAATCGGATGACGATTAAAAACCGTTATCCTTTGCCTCACATTGACAATCTTTTTTATCAACTCAGAGGGGCCTGCGTATTTTCTAAGATTGATCTAAGGTCTGGTTATTATCAGTTGAAGATCAGGAGTGACGATGTTCCTAAAACTGCTTTCAGGACTCGTTATGGTCATTCTGAGTTTCTGGTGATGCCATTTGGATTGACGAATGCACCAACAACTTTTATGGGTTTGATGAATAAGGTGTTTCAGCAGTATTTGGATAGATTCGTCATTGTCTTCATTGATGACATTTTGGTGTATTCTAAGTCAAAAGCAGACCATGTCTGACATCTTCCTTTGGTGTCGAAGAAGCTGAGGGAACATCAGTTATATGCTAAGTCCAGTAAGTGTCCATTCTGGTTAGATCAAGTTGCTTTCTTGTGGCATGTTGTTTCAGCTTAGGTTATTCAGGTAGACCCTCAGAAGATAGCAGCTGTGGAGAATTGGGAATAGCCACGAATTGGCACCGAGGTACGGAGTTTCCTTGGTTTAGCGGGTTATTATCGGCGATTTGTTAAGGATTTCTCAGTTATGGCTTTACCACTAACGAGGTTAACCAGGAAGGAAGTTAAATTTGAGTGGGATGATAATTGTGAGCAGAGTTTCCAGCAGTTGAAGTATTATCTCACTCATGCACCTGTTTTGACTCTTCCTAATTATAGTGGAAATTTTGAGGTTTACAGCGATGCTTCTTTGAATGGCTTAGGATATGTGTTGATGTAGCATGGTAGGGTAATTGCTTACACTTCGCGTCAGTTAAAGCCTCACGAGATGAATTACCCTACACATGACTTAGAGTTGGCCGCCATTATTTTCGCTTTGAAAATTTGGAGACACTATCTCTATGGTGAGAAGTGTAGGATTTTCTCAGATCACAAGAGTCTTCAGTATCTGTTCACACAGAAAGATTTGAATCTTCGTCAGCGGAGATGGATTGAGTTGCTAAGTGACTACGATTGCGCGATTGAGTATCATCATGGACGTGCTAATGTGGTGGCTGATGCTTTGAGTAGGAAATCTCAAGGTCGGGTTAATGTTTTGTATGCTTCTCATGTTCATCTTCTTGTAGATTTGAGGTCTATTGGAGTGAAATTGGAATTGGAAGAACGAGAAGAAAGAGCTGTGGCAGAGCAAGAAAGAGCCTTACTTGCTAGTTTCTAAGTTAGGCCTATTCTGATTGGTCGTATACTTGAGACTCAGATTAATAATGAAGATATTCAAGAGTTAATTCATTTGAGGAATCAAGGGAAAAAGGAAGATCTTAGAGTTAGAGAGACGGATGGCATGCTTATGCAAGGAAATAGGATGTTCGTGCCGAATAATGAGGAATTAAAGAAGGCAATTCTTGATGAGGCATATATTTCAGCTTATGCGATGCATCCAGGAGGAACAAAAATGTGTTATACCATTAGGCCATTTTATTATTGGCCAGGTACGAAAAGGGAAATTGCTGAGTATGTAAGTAGGTGTATCATGTGCCAGCAGGTTAAAGTCGAAAGAAAAAGGCCTTTTGGGTGTCACAGCCACTTCCCGTTCCACAGTGGAAATGGGAAGATATTACTATGGATTTTGTGTACAAGCTACCTCGTACACAAAATGGCTATGATGGAATCTGGCCGGTTGTTGATCGACTTACTAAGTCATCGCACTTCATTCCTGTGAGGGAAAAGTATAATTTGAACAAGTTAACCGAGTTGTTCATCACGAAGATTGTGAAGTATCATGGAGTTCCTGTGAGTATTATTTCTGATCGAGATCCAAGATTTACTTCTATGTTTTGGATAACATTCCAGGAAGCTTTGGGTTCGAGATTACTATACAGCACGGCATATCATCCTCAGACAGACGGACAATCCGAGATAACGATTCAGACTTTGGAAGATATGCTAAGATCTTCGGTGTTGCAGTTTGGTGACGCTTAGCATAAGCGGTTGGATTTGATGGAATTCGCCTACAACAATAGCTTTCTTTCAAGTATTAGTGTGGCGCTATTCGAGGCATTATATGGCTAGCCTTGTCGTACACCTTTATGTTGGTCAGAGGTTGGCGAACGAGTTTTAGTGGGCCCTGAGTTAGTGGATGAGACTACTCAGAACATTCAGGTTATTAAGTATAATAAGAAAGCGGCCCAAGATCGCCAAAAGAGTTTAGCAGATAGACACGCCACTGATCGAGTGTACAAGGTTGGTGATTGGGTATTTCTGAAGTTATAACCGTGGCGAGGTGTAGTACGATTCGAAAAGAAAGGCAAGCTAAGTCCTAGATTCATCGGACCTTATCAGATCACCGAACGAGTTGGTGAAGTTGCTTATAGACTTGAGTTGCTGTCAGAGTTGTCTAAGGTACATAATGTATTTCATGTATCGATGCTTCGTCACTATGTGGTAGATCCTTCGCATGTGATACCTCATCAACCCTTAGAGATCAGTTCAGATTTGACTTATGATGAGGAGCCGGTGACTATACTTGATTGGAAAGAAAAGGTTTTGAGGAACAAGACAGTACATTTGGTTAAAGTCTTATGGATGAAACGTTCAGTGGAAGAAGCAACAAGGGAGACAGAGGATCGGATATGAGAGATGTACCCGAGGTTGTTATATGAGTACCAGATGATGGTTTTGGTTGTATAAATTTTGAGGATGAAATTTTTATAAGGTGGGTAGATTGTAACAGCCCGTCCCTGAAATTTCGTGCGACGGACGTGGAAAGACTAAAATACCCTTGGACGTTAACTAAGGTACGTGTGTGTTTAAGTTTTGAAGTGGGTCCAATTATTTTGGTTGGTTGTACTTGGACCACACACACACACACATTCACCTCACTTCTCTTTCTTTCTCTCACTCCCGTACTCACTCTCTCTCTATCTTTCATACTTTTTTTCTCTCTCTTCCTCCTTCGTACGGACACACCCAAGACCTCCCTAAACTTAGCAGATCGAAGGTGTGAAGTACCCCATTGTGTTCCTGAGGTCCATACGAACTCGTTGGTACCCGTTGCAGGTAAAAAAAGCCTTCGAAAACCCGTGAAAATTCAACCTCCGATTTTGTCACTATTTATGCTCACGTAAAACCTTGTGTTTTTGGAGATTCTAAGTTCATATGAAGCTTTATGAGGTCCTAAGGAAGCTCGGAGTAGTTCGTTTGAAGATTTTGGACGTCGAAATAGCGAGATCGGGGAGTTTTCGTTTTGGCCGGAATTATCGAGGCTTTTTCCGGCAAATCCCCGGCAAGTTGGGGGTCAAGTCAGGTATGGATATGTTCATCTTTGTGAGATCTTCATTTTGGTATGAAGTACGTAGAAAATGGTGCAAAAATGAAGGAGAAACCATGGTTGGAAGTTTTTCCAGAAACCGACGAACAGTCGCAGGAGAAGACAGGGGAATATTCCGTCAGTTTTGATGGAATATGCTAACGCTGTCAGTGATCATTAACAGTTTCCATTAGTTGATAACAGAATATTCCATGGAATATTCCTAACGGCGTTACTATACCGTTATATGTGCCACGCACGTGGCCCGCGTGTTTGGCCGGCGCGTGGGTGGTCGGAAAATTTTTCTAAAAATATGGGGATGATCCTGAGATTGTGTAGATCACAGTGGTATATTCATATACCCAATTTGAGCAATGTATGAAAAGTTATTTCTAAGGTTTCGTTTATGTGCGTTAATTAACGTTATTTCAGTTACTTCTCATATCGGCGAGACCTATCCGGAGGATGAGCGTAGCCAGGCTAGGCACGGGGGTTACGACCCGTCTACTTATCAGTGAGTGGGCATTTGTTTTCCGTATATACCTATATAAATGAGTTTTTCCCAGAAAATCAGTTTAAATGAAATGTGATATGAAATGCGATATGAAATGCCATGTAAAGTATCTATTTATTTTATTATGCGTTATTGATTGCTTATATTAATGTTGGTGCTGAGGACGCACAGGTAAGTGGCAGGTAAGTTTATATACTAGTTGATGAGAACGAATGATGTGATGTGATGTGATATGATTAGAGCTCATAAACCTGCACACTGATATTAGTGCTCCCGCCTAAAGAGGGGCTCAGTCTTTCACGTGTTGTTCACCTCTCGCATCGTATGCTCGCCTTGGATCCAAGTTAGGTGCTCAGTCTTGTCGAATAGGCCACTATAGGTGGGTTCGACTCGTAGGTGACCCGCGATTTATCGCTCAGTCTTCACGTGATCGTAGCACTAGAGCATATTAGTTTATATTCAGTGATGTTGAGCAGACCACTAGAGGTGGTATTGATGTATGTGCAGGGTATATATATGATGATATGATTGAGATAAGTATGAGCTATATGATATGATGATTGTTCTGAGCTATATACAGCCGAGAGCTGAGTTGATTATTTAGTATTCAATCACATTCGTAGAGTTTTGCTTTGGCATTCAGTTATGATGCTTTAGCATGGCATATACATACTTTCATACGTACATTTTTAGCAGGATTTTGAGAATTATATATATGAGTATATACTTTATTTCTGGGAAATTATACAGGTTTTAGGACGAGGGGTTATAACTTTTGAGAAAAGAAAGGTTTTGAAAAGATTTATTTCTGACCCACTCAACTTTGTTTTTTGCCCCTCTAGGTATTAAGTAGCGTTCGTTGGTGGCTTACGAGGAGCTCATCGAACGTTCTGACAGAATTCACTTATGTAGGACCACCTTCGGGTGTTATTTCTGTTTAGTACTTCTGCTTGACTGCACACAGACTTTTATGCTCTGTATTAGTGGAATTCACACTTCTTTTACTCTAGTATTGCTAGCATTTTGGTTTTAATTAATTGGTAAATTCTATTCTCTATTTGCTTCCGCACTGTGAACATGGTTACGTCACGCTCACATGACGGCCAGCACGCCCTACTTTTGGGTCGGGGTGTGTCACGGAATGTCTACCTGGACACCGGAATCGCGATGTGTTGGCTGACACCTGGAAGGTGACGAAGCCATAAAGTGTAGAGATTTGGAAAATGTGAATAAATTAAAAACTAAAAGTGACTGATTTAGAGTGTGCATGTGAGCGGGATTGAACCCATATCACACAAGTGATGTCAGAGCATAGATAAATTGTAGTAAAAGAAGAGTAAGGACATTTATATCGAAAGGAGAAGTCTCCTACGTGACAGCTTTTACTAGCAATCCTTGTCATCATGAAACCACTGCCACTAAAATCGTGGAAGGGTGAAAAACAAGGGTGAGCGGGCCTGAAAAATAAAGTTTTGTAAAACCTTTTCAAAAAATGTAACCCCTCGCTGTAAAACAAGTATATGGAATCCCAAAAATATTATAATAATAGTATGTAATAGGTACCCTATAGCAGAAGTGAGTAAAATATGTAGACTACAACACCAAGCTATCTTAACATTAAATCTCAAACCGTTATTACTAGAAATCAATGCTCATTAATTTATGTAGGCACACAAGTCCACTGCAGAGTTATTCAAACAATGGAACAAGCTAGGTGGAGGTTTTACATTCTAGTACTACATCACGTGAGTTGTGCTAGTCACATCACATACGAGTCCAAAACATCACAAAAAATGACAGGTTGGCACCTAACTCTGGAACCAAAGCGAATGTAAATAGTGCATGTGACCTACACGTGAAGCTAGTCTTTGGCCCAGGACAGTACAAATAACTAAGAGACACCGTGCAAACATGTAATAATGAGTAGATAAAATGCAAGGATGGCATGCCACAAGTTTATGCTCACAAATAATATTAAGAACATAAAGTCTACAAAAAGTCTATTTGTAAAGCTAAACATGGCATGTCACATCATAATATATAAAAGCAGTTGTTGGGAAAATGACATATATATATATATATAGATATATATAGATATATATCCATATATAGATCATCGATAGATCTATATATAGATATATAGATATATATCTATATATATATATACGTAAAAACAAAAAGACCCACTCACAAGTACTTGCGATGTCACATCCTTTCGAGCTAAGAAAGTCGGAGTCTTCGATAGTAATTGCACTTAAGCATAATATTTGGTCCCGTCAGTAAAACTCAACTAAAATGATTTTATTTGGAAAAATGGACAGCGGATTCGGAATCAGTGTGTGGAAATACGCTAAGAGGGGTCCCAGGAAAATTTTGTAAAAAATCAACGAAAAAGTCAACGATCAACTCTGAAAGTTAATTGAGATGGCCCGGTGGTTAACTATGTCAAAACTTCAGAATTTTCCTAAATGGATGTCGAAAATAGACTCGAGACGTCGAAATTAACCTTGGAGGGTTTTTGAGAAAACTTCGTAAAAGTCAACACAAGGAATATTCTAAAGAATATTCCAAGAAATATTCAAAGAATATTCCAGATCCATTGTGAAATTGGGCCGGGCCGGATCACGGGTCCGAATCCAGATCCGGGATGGGGATGTTGGTTTTTTTTTTTGTTTCTTCTTCTCCGGCTAGTTGCCACTGCAACCGCCAGAACTTGGCGTTTTGGCCAGATTTTTTGGGTAACTTTAAACAGCGATATCTCACTCGTTTCTCAACCAAAATCGTCCCATAATATACCAAAATGAAGCTAGGAAAGTGAAGAACAAGATTGTGCCTGTTTGGAGTTCAAAACATGGCCAGATATGACCGTAAATGGCCTGAAAATTGACTGGTCCGTTGGAAACTGGGTAACTCGCTGGAAAACTGGACAAACTTTAAACGTCCATAACTTTGTCAATACTTAACGAAATTGAGTGATTCAAAGACGAAAATCATACCTCGAGACAAGATGAACAGATTGGTACCGTTCTTCATGGCTAATTCACTATGGTTTGGTTGGAAAATGCCTCCAAAGCCTCAAAGGTCGCCTAAAACTGGTAAACTTTAAACGTTTATAACTTCTTCCATACTCAACAAAATTGAGTGACTCAAAAACGAAAATCATACTTCTCAATGAGACAAAGAGAAAGATACCTTTATTGATAGCTAACTTACTATGGTTTCGTTGGAAAATGGCTCGAAAGTCTTCGGATTCGTCGTAGGAAGACTGGGGAAAAGTATGAACATGCATGCAGGGGTTACAGCTCGAGATTGAGTACAACATTCTACCCAATCTATCACAGAGGCAAAGAGGGAGAGATTTGATGTGTTGTGAACACCTACCAACTTTGAACTCGATGACATTTTTCCGGAGTTCGTCATCGGGATTGAGATCGAAGCACAAATGATGATAGAGAGTAAACCCTCAATCAACATCACAGAGTTTAAAATGTCATCCATAAACCCAGAAATTTAGAGAAGAAGGCATAGTTCACCTAGGTTCAAGCTCTCGACTTCAATGGTGCCGAGGTCCTCACTGCAGCGATCTCACATGCAAGACCACCATTACGATCCTTGCATCCCATAGACTTCGAATATGTAGAAAATAGGGCTTAGTTGTGAAGGTAAGATGAAGAGTGGGAGCTCTCTTCTCTCAAGTTTAGAGAGGGAAGTTTTTAGAAATATAAATAAATAAAGGAGTGCAGTGAGAGAGGTGAGAAAGACAGGAGAGGATAGAGAGGAGAGAGAGAGAGTCCCAGTTTGTGAGGTTGATTGAAATGTTAGAAAGAGAAAAGGACAGATGTGAGGGAAAATAGATAGATCAAGAGAGAGAAAGAAAAGGGAGAGAACCGGTTAAAGAAAGGGAAAAGAAGAGAGAAAGTTAGTGAGGGAAAATGATGGTGTCAGATGGGGTTGGAAAAAAGGAAAACTAATGAAAATGGCTTGAAAACTTTGAGTTTTAATGATAAGGACAAAATAAAGGGTAAAGTGAATAGTACCAGGATTGACTTTTTAGTGTAAAAATGTGGTTTTTCATTAAAATGAACAGTACCGGGAGCTTTTTGTTAAAGTTCCCAATAAAAATGCGGGGTTTCAAAACCCAAATAACCATTATTTTAATTCCTACTTGCATCTCACTTCAATCTCCACCAAAAACAAAAGCATGTCTTCCCATTGCACGAAGACCCACTCAAACATGATAAAATCCTAGTATTGGTGCGCACTACACGAGGGAAGGTTTCAAGTTTTGGAGTTGCCTGGTATTTTTACACTGTTTTGAACATAACTTGTTCGTTCTAACTCTGAATTAAGTTCCGTTTGCTGCTACTTGTTCGTAAAAATGAGTACTACTCGAAAATAGTAAAATAGAGTGAAAAGTTAAAGGAACATTGAGGTCCACGTGGAAGGCTTACATGGCATCTCAGTGGCATTTTAGAAATTTCATTGTTGTTGAGAATAAAATACAATAAATCTCGGGACACGATGTCACAATCTACCCTTCTTAAGAAAATTTCATCCTCGAAATTAAAAACAACAGAATTTAGTTAAAGAAGAAGTATGAATACAAGTCTCTTACACATTCTTTCGTTTCCCATGAAGCTTCTTCAACAAAGTGGTTTCTCTGAATTCCGTATCACTTGCGTCCGCGCGATCCTAATGGCAAGTACTACGAGAGTAGGTGTGTGTGTGTGTGTCTTTGGGTCAAACCCAAACAATAATTAATTAGGCATGAGGCTTAATTCATAAAATACTACCAGAAATGGGCCTACTTGCCCACTTGCTTAACGAACCAAATGAATTGGCCATCAATATTATAGTCTACACCCTGCAATACCAACAACTGACCGTTGTCTCGATAAACAAGTAATGTAACTACGAGAGTACAAAACTACCATTTTGCCCCTCATTGAGAAAAGTGCATAAATCGTGCAATTTATGCCTCATTCGTGCACATGTGTTCGTAAGAACACGTACTACCTAGAAAGACATGAAAAGGAACAAAGAGTAATAATGACTCATATCTCCACGCTTGAAATCCACGTAGGATTTCCATTTAGCCTGTCAGGGGTGTTTCGTAATTTTCCAGCGTTAGGGAATACAATTTGAACAACTCTTGAAGCATTGAGAGAATTTAGTTGTAAAAGCTTATCAATTAGAAATTTATCTAACCCAACACTTTATCTAGGGAACCTCAAACCTATCCGCGAAGGCGAAAGACACAACCTTAGGATCGTACCTATATTTCTGGCAACACAATCGGGTGACGATTAAAAACCGTTAACCCATACTTTGAATTGATGGTCTTTCCGACCAACTTTTAAAGCCCGAGTTTTCTTCCATAACCTGATGAATTTGTAGTAGTCTTACCGACAACTTTCTCACCTACTCTAGCAATGAGATCAAATTTTCTAAACACCAACAATCAGCTTTAGACCAAATTCCTCAAATGTAGCTTTGTTTAGATTGGTACTTTTCTGGGGAGACGTGCACTCAACAGACAATATTCTTTTCATTTCCCCAAGAGGTTGTAGCTAAAAAAAGTGTGACATTCCCACAAATTATTGTGAAATGCGAGATATCCTTAGCCTTGTCAATTTTTTTCGGCAGTTTGTTAGCAACTTTTCGGCTGTAGCATTTTTCCTTGCAAGTTGGCCGAGGAAAAATTAGTTTAGTTGAGACGTGGAATATGATTAAAGTTGTGAGAACTTAAGTATTGTCACTTTCCGACCATTGTTCGTACATTTTTTTATAACATCGATAACTTCAAAACCCATAGTAATGTTTATCTTGATGTATTGGTTGCGTGCTGATGCAACATGATGGGGTATCGCTTATGTTTTCCAAATGGTTGAAATTGTTTAAAGTGAATCATCTTGCTCATGACCTAGAGTCAACGATTACCATCTTTATTTGAAAGGAACTAAATTTTTGACAATAGCGATGGAAAAACCAAATCAACATCTACGATTGCACTATCGTGTATTACCCTGGGTGTGCAAACGTAATTACTGTTTACCACAGCAAAATACATATCTACCCTTGAATACTTCTAGTCTGTCATGTCCTATTCCAACTAGAATTCACGAGTATTGATATGACGTTACTTACAAATCATCAAGAAATCGTTTGAGTGGTTATAATCACTTCTTGTATCTGAATGGAGATGGGGAAATATCACCATAAGTGATGTGATATAAATGTAGCACACAAATTAAACCCTATTGATGACAATTGTAGTAGAGATGCAAGTAGGGATCGTTCTAGACCAGGGATTAACTAGGGATGCTAATCAACACAAATAAGACTCAAAAACACTAAACTAGACTCTAATGACTCAAAATTAACTTAAAACACTAAAAACAGCAACAAACAATAAAAAAGACTCAATTCTAGAATTAACAAGTGATTTTGACGAAAATAGAACTTAAAAGACTCAAACAACTAAAAGAAAATAGGTTTTGACTCTAAAAACAAGATTTAATGAAAGGGGGATTGTTTTTGACGAATTGAAAACTTAAAACAGAAACTTTGCATAAAACACTTTATAAAAACGAATTTGGTGAATTGAAAAGGGTGAAAGGCTAGTTAGAGGGTTCCTTCTCCACACATGAAACATATGCATACGAATCGATTCCCAATTATTCTTTCGACAAACCATGAATGACAATGCCCCAAATTATTTGTATTGAACTAATTAATTCTCAGATTTCCTTAGATTCATTGAATTGAATGGATGATGCATTACAACCAAATTATTCTTTATTAAGCTCCCTAACTATGAAAAGCATGATAGAGACACGAAACAAAGATCATTAAGCTTTGTGAAAACCATAAGCATTGACAAGGCATTCATAACTATGAAAAGCATGTTACTCTTGCCTAGGATTTACTTAACACAATCGTGACTAGCGACTTTTAATACTCATGAATATAAGTTCATAACGATTAGGTGAAATTCCCCTATACTCTAGCATCAAATTCATGCATGTAAACTAAGTATGCATCCTTAATCAACACACAAGAACAAGTTCTCACTAAAACAGATAAGTAAACCAAATTCACGATTCATGAAATCATAACTGGAGGAAATCAATTCATATATAACATATAATCATGGCTTCGAATTCACCTCTAACTATAAAGAAATTAGTTCCTCATGCTCGCAATCAAACAAAGATAAATAAAATTAAAGATTGAAACAAAGATAGAAAACACCTAGAAACGCTCGAGATATCTTCCTTTCTTCCTTTCCAAAGCTGCGGTACAAGAGGGGTGTATGGCTGATTGTGGTGTAGAGAAGTGTGAATGATAAAGGGTGGTGACTTGAATGGTGCAGCAAAAGAGTGTATTTATAGGGGGAGGTGCGGCACAACACTTGTTGCAGGAAAAGGATTGCAAAACATAGTTTGTATAGGAAACTAATAACACAATCCTAAGGAGAAAAGGTTATGTAATCCCAACAGGAAATAGGATATCTAGAAGGTCAAAAACCAAAGGGAACTAGGACAAAAGGTGCGGCTGAAACTAGGGTCTAGAAGGTTGGGGCGCCACCTATTTAGGGATTTCTAGAAAGGGTGTTATTTGGCTGAATTTGGGACTTCTAGAAGGAATAAGTGCGGCACCAATGTAGGAGAGGATAAGGTTTCTTCTAGAACATGTTTTTATGTCTCCTAAATTGAAAACAAATCCCTTTTGCAGCAGTAATTAAGTTAGGAAAAGATTAGGATAGTATAAGATAAGGTTTGGATAAGATAAGGTAGTTTGGATAATGTTTTGGATAATTCTCCTTCTTTGTAGCTGATTCCTTATCTTCTTTGACTTGAATTTATTTCTTCAACTCGTTTGCACATTCCTAGCCTCTCTTGAACTTCAAATTCGTCCATCCATCTTGCTCTATACTTGTGATATCCATTCCAAGCCCAAAACTGCTCTAAAATGCTCCAAATTGCATCTTTTTGCCAACTTTGCTTCTTGGACCTACAAACACACGAAAATGACTTAAGACACTATAATAAGCAACAAATAACTAAGTAAATGCAAGACAACACACTAACTAAGTCGCATAAATATGCTCCTATCAAATTCCCCCACACTTAGCTTTTGCTAGTCCTCGAGCAAAACAAAGAAACAAAACATAACCTAAACCTTCCAACGTTCGCCTCAGGGATTTCCAATGGTACATAACATGTTAAAAATCATTACTCACATAGATATTAGCCATCCTTACTCTCGAGCACATACTTAATCACAGTCATCACTTACTAGCTCGCATTTAATCAATTAAAACAATGTTTTGAATGTAGTAACATACCTTAGAGAATTCCCTCAATTCCTTACTAGATATACACTCTCTTTTTCACTTAGATTTTCTGATGACACTCCCTACACTAGGTATATGTGAGAAGATTGATGTAAACATGAAAACTAGCACTCACATATGTTATAACAAAGAAAGCACTTTCTGGAATTATTAATGCATGTATATATATGATCTCATGAATGGAATGCCACTACTTAGACGCGAGAAGCAGTGATACCATATGCTCATACCAATCCCAAACTCCACATATTGAAACACACAACAATCAAGATAGAATTCAAAAGGTTGTAACGGGGCTAAGGGTATTGGCTAACAAAGAAGGGTCAAGATAAACAAAATTTCTTAAAGAAATAGTAAGCAAAGCAATGAAATCAACTTAGAATTCCCTTTTAAAATGCACCAATCAACTTTGAACACACAGGGGAGATTCACACAACTTTTAGGGCCAGATTCAAACTTTGGACCCTTTCTTCAACAACCAACACTTGTGAGTTCTTTCTCACTTATTTTCAACTCTTCTTCTTTCTTTTCACAACTTTTTCTTTTCTTCTCCTCTTTTTGTACGAAATTTTTTTCTTTTTTTCCTACCCGTGCCCTTTCTATTCCTTTGGCACACATAACCTTGCCCCACACTTGTTTTTTTGCAATTTGTAGATCAAAAGGAATCCCTCCAAGTTGTGCTTTACTATCCTTTAAGAACAAGGGTATGGATAGTCCTACACTAGGCTAGGTAAAGATAATGTGGGCCAACAAAGAAAATAGGCTAATTATGGCTCAAAAGGGGTTAAACCTACAATACATATGCTATGGGTTAAGGCTTTTTGGCTCTGGTTTTAACTAAACAACTTCATCTTGTTATTTTTTATGCTAATCAATTTTATGCCTTGAATGAAATGGGTATGAGTTATAGTATTTGGATCTATAATGATGAAACGCATTCTAAGTAGCAACCAAGCAAAGAAACAGTGAGATCATGCAATTACTTTAGCAGTCATGCAACCAACCAAGCAATGTATAAGGTCAAGTCTCTCAGGATTGTAGCGTTAGTTCGAGTTTCTTCCTTCAAGCATGTTACAAAAACTAATTTTATCCTTTTGTGATCAAATGTGAATTCGTAAACAACAACTACAACCAAGCATAAACCAAAAGCATATCAAACTTCCATCCATGTTTGTAACTTTCTTTAATGCAATTAAAAACCAAATCCTCATCATTGTGTTGGAAGGTACCCTAAGACACAAACACACAAAAACGACTCTTTAAAACAACTCTTTTTGGCATTTTTCAAAACTTTTTTCGATTTTTTTTTTCAAATTTTCGGATTTTCTGCTATAGGACACTTTAAAACACTTTAAAACACACTAAAAACACTTAAAACAGTGAAAACAACTTTAGAAGTGATAGGTGATAAAATCCTACGAATTTTGCATGAAAAACACTTTATTTACCCCCCCCCACACTTAAACCAAACATTGTCCTCAATGTTTCAAGCATAGACTCACACATAAGCAAGCAAATGACACAATGAACAAATATGACAAATATGGCAAAGTAAAAGCAATAAAGAGTAGGGTTTAGAAACGGAAATCTGGTTGTGCAGCCGAAGAGTTCCTAGGTCTTCTTTATTTGAATGGGTTGCCTCCCAAGAAGCGCTTGCTTTAACGTCTTCCAGCCGGACGATACCTCCGGTTAAGCTCCATTGGAGCCCTCAGCATGGAGGGGTATGTCTTCCACAATGTGCTCCACGAAATGCTCATAGTAGGGCTTCAAACAATGTCCATTCACCTTGAATTCGTGCCTCGTCTTCAAACTTTGGATTTGAACAGCACCATGAGGAAAAACATTAGTAATAACAAACGGTCCAATCCACCTAGAACGTAACTTACCTGGGAATAATCGAAGACGGGAATTGAAAAGTAGAACTTTCTGCCTATTTGAGAACGTTTTGGTTCGAATCATCTTGTCATGAAAGGCCTTCGTCTTCTCTTTGTAAATTCGAGCGTAAGCTTCATTCCTAATCTCTTCGAGCTCGTTCAATTGAAGCTTTCAATGGATTCCTGTGGCATCTATGTCCATATTCAAGGTTTTGACTGCCTAATGCGCCTTGTGTTCTAATTCAACGGGAAGATGGCATGGTTTCCCATAGATGACCCGAAATGGGGACATGCCAAGGGGTGTTTTGTAAGCCGTACGATACGCCTATAGTGCATCATTCAAGCGCAAACTCCAATCCTTCCTCGTTGGCCCAACTATCTTCTCTAAAATTTGCTTGATCTCACGGTTTGAAACCTCGGCTTGCCCACTTGTTTGAGGATGATAAGGTGTAGAAACCTTATGCGTGACATTGTACTTTTTATGTAACGCCTCAATGGTCTGATTGCAAAAGTGAGAGCCTCCATTGCTGATAAGTACTTGTGGTATGCCAAACCTTGCAAATATGTTAGTTCTAACAAAATCTGCAACCATTTTAGAATCATTAGTTCGGGTGGCTTTTGCTTCCACCCATTTCGAGACATAATCAACCGCAAGTAAAATATATGTAAAACCATGCGATGAAGGAAAATGACCCATAAAATCAATACCCCAAACATCAAAAAATTCGACAGTAAAGATAGGGGCTTGCGGCATTTGGTCCTTGGGACCTATATTTCCCATTCTTTGGCAACGATCACAAGTCACACAAAAAGTTCTAGCATCCTTAAAGATCGTAGGCCAATAAAATCCACATTCTAACACTTTAAGGGCTGTGCGTTGTGTGCCAAAGTGTCCCCCGCATGCATAAGTGTGATAGAAAGTTAAAATTGAGTTAAACTCCAAATTATGCACACACCTACGTATAATCTGATCGGGGCAGTATTTCCATAAATAAGGGTCATCCTAAACATAAAACCTTGCATTTTCTTCAATTTATCACCTTGTTGCTTGTTTAGGGTGTTTGGAACTTGTTTAGTAACCAAATAGTTAACTAAATCGGCCTACCATGGCACACTTACCTTAATGGACATCAGCTGCTCATCTGGAAATGTCTCAGGGATGGGAATTGGGTCCTCTTCATGCACTAATCTGCTTAGGTGGTCAGCCACTACGTTTTGAACTCATTTCTTGTCCCGGATTTCGATATCGAACTCTTGAAGTAGGAGCATCCATCGAATAAGACTTGGTTTAGCCTTCTTCTTCGTAAGTAAGTATCTCAAAGCTGCATGATCAGAGCAAATAATGACTTTAGTACCAAGTAGATATGAACGAAACCTATCTAAAGCAAAGACAACGGCAATAAGTTCTTTTTCCGTCGTAGAGTAGTTCAATTGAGCATCGTTCAAGGTCCTTGAGGCATAGTAGATGACGTGTAGATTTTAGTCCTTCCTTTGTCCTAACACAGCTCCTAATGCATAGTCGGAAGCATCGCACATTAGCTCAAACAGAAGACTGCAATCTGGTGGCATAATGATTGGTGCCGTGGTTAGCATCTCTTTGAGTTGGTTGAAAGCCTTCTCACATTCCTCGTCAAACTTGAAAGCCACTTCCTTTTGAAGGAGACGGCACAAAGGTTGAGAAATCTTCAAAAAATCCTTGATGAATCGCCTATAGAATCCTGCATGACCAAGAAAAGAACGAACCACTTTCACCAAAGTAGGAGAGGGTAAGTAGCGTACAAGATCTATTTTTGATTTATCAACCTCAATTCCCTTTTCTGAAACGATATGCCCTAAAACTATGCCTTGTTTAACCATAAAGTGACATTTTTCCCAATTTAAAACAAGGTTAGTTTCAACGCATCGTTGCAAGATTAATATGAGATTTTCCAAACAACCATCAAACGAATCACCAAATACACTAAAGTCATCCATGAAAACCTCAATAATCTTCTCAACAAAATCTGAAAAGATACTTACCATGCATCTTTGAAATGCGGCAGGTGCATTGCATAAACCGAATAGCATGCGACGATAAGCAAAGGTACCTAAGGGGCACGTGAAAGTGGTCTTTTCTTGGTCGTCCGGGGCTATGACAATATAATTATATCCCGAATAGCCATCAAGAAAACAATAAAAAGAATGACCGGCTAACCTTTCAAGCATTTGATCAATGAATGGCAAAGGGAAGTGGTCATTCCTTGTGGTGGCGTTGAGCTTCCTATTATTGATGCACACTCTCTAACCTGTTTGGATACGGATTGGCACAAGCTCATTCTCAGCATTCTTCACCACAGTGACTCCGGATTTCTTTGGAACAACTTGCATCGGTGAAACCCAACGGCTATCCGAAATTGGATAAATCACTCCACAATCAAGAAGCTTGATAATCTCATTCTTTACAACTTCCATCATTAGAGGGTTGAGTCGACGTTGAGCCTCTTGAGTTGGTTTAGCCCCTTCCTCTAGAAGTATGCAATGCATGCAAGTTGTAGGGCTAATACCTTTAATGTCGGCCAAGGTCCACCCTATGGCTGTTTTGTGCTCTTTCAACACCCGAATCAATTTTTCTTCCTCTAATGCCGTAAGTGATGAAGAGACAATGACGGGCAACGTCTCTTCATCTCCCAAGAAGACGTACTTTAAATGATCTGGCAATGGCTTAAGTTCAAGAACAGGGGCCTGAATCACAGAAGGTAACAACGTATTAGTAGAAACGAGAATTGGAATTGGGTTAGGAGGCTTACCACGATGTTGTGGCAATAAGTCAAAGGCAGCCACAATCTCGGCCTGTTCTTCATTAGGTACGGCCAGATTGGGCTTCAATCCAAGTCCTTGTGCAATTGTTGTTTCAAGAGGATCTTCGTCCAACGAGTCAAGGAATTCCTGCGCCAATGAATCAAATGCATCAATAGAAAACAAAGAATGATCATCTTTGGGGAATTTAATAGCTTCAGAAATGTTAAAATCAATAATCTCCCAATCAAATTCCATTGTTAAAGTCCCCTTGAACACGTCGATCTTGGTGCGTGCTGTTTACATGAAGGGCCTCCCAAGTAGGATCGGCAATGGGGTGATATTGGGTGAATCCTCCATCTTTAAAACATAGAAATATGCTGGGAATATCAAGTTATCCACCTGCACCAAAACATCTTCCAAAACTCCTTTCGGATATGCATTAGAACGATCGGCTAATTGAATTATAACACCATCATTTTTAAGCTCTCCTAAGTTCATAGATGTATAAATTGAGTAAGGCATGACATTAATTGAAGCTCCTAAGTCTAACATACCATGTTCAAACTTAGTATTGCCAATAACACAAGGAATTGTAAAACTACCCGGATCTTTGCATTTAGGGGGTAATTTCCTTTGCAAAACAGCAGAGACATTCTCACTTACCTGGACAACTTCTTTGTTCGAAATTCTCCTCCTTGTTGTACAAAGCTCTTTCAAAAACTTAACATACCTTGGAACTTGCTTAATTGCATCAAGGAGAGGTATATCGACTTGCACTTTCCTAAACGTTTCCGGAATGTCTTTCTCGTGCTCTTCCTTCTTTGATTACCTAAACCTGCTGGGAAATGGTGCATTTAGTGGAATAGAACTCGAGAAATTTGAATTTAGACTTACCTTGATGGTTGGGGACGGTTTATAAGTAGGAAGTGGCTGCGGCAAGGGTTGTGCATCCCTTGCCGTGAGTTTGGCTTGTTCTTCCTCCTCAATTTGCAGCTTCTTGTCCTTTTCTTAACTTGATTTGGATGGTTTTGGATCAGTTCCAACGTGCTTACCACTTCTCAACATGATTACCTTGGCGGTTTCAAATCCTCATTTAGGATTAACAATGGTTGAACTAGGCAATCTGCCTTGTTCTCTGAATTGGCCCATGAATTCCGCCATTTGCCCTATTTGTTTCTTCAATTCGTCCACCTCTTTAGCTTGATTTTTTATGCTTTGCACTTCCTGCGTCAAAGAGGTTAGTACTTGAAGAATTTTATCATTATCTAACGATGAACCTGAATTGGTTTGGGCCGAAAGTGGTTGAGGTTGTGTGGGTGCATATGGCCTTGGAAACATCCCAGGGGGCTGTCTAAATCCGCCTTGTTGTAGTGCTTGTTGAGAGTCCCTCCAGTTGAAGTTTGGATGATCTATCTATCCCAGATTGTATGTATTTGAGTATGGGTCATTCCTTTGCTTGTTTTGGCCTTGAAATCCCACGGCATGGGCAGTTTCCCACCCTCCATTCTCAATCAACTGAGGGCATTGATCGTTGAGATGTCCCTGCATAGAACACACACCACAAACTGCCGCACCTTGCACTTTGGTTCCATCAACAACCTGTGACAAAAGAAGAGTGAGATTAGCCATTTGAGATTGCAATTCTGAAATTGCACTTACCTCATGCACTTGTTGTTGCCGTGGGGGGTCTCTTTGTCCAACTTCTTCATATTGTTGTGCATTCAACGCTCGGTTGGCAATTATGGTCTTTGCAGCTATTGGTGTTTTGTCAACCAATGCACCTCCCACTGAAGCATTTAGCATTTAGCACTCAATTAGAAGAAGTTCTTCGTAGAAGTATTGAAGTAGAAGTTCTTCTTTCATTTGATGTTGAGGACATGATGCGACAAGGGCCTTGAAACGCTCATAGTACGCTGGAAATGACTCTCTTTGGCTTTGTTGGATTCCACTAATCTTCTTCCTCAATAGAATGACTGTCGAAGTGGGGAAGAACTTCTCTAAAAATGCCCTCTTCATGCTTTCCCAAGAAGTGACCGTTCCAGGTGCTAATTCATAAAGCCAATCTTTAGCCTTTTCCATAAGAGAGAATGGAAAGGCCTTCATCTTCAAAATGTTTGCATCAACATTGATGGGTGTCATGCTTGAACAAACCACTTCGAACTCCTTGAGATGCTTGTTTGGATCTTCCATGGATAACCCATGGTATTTGGGAATGTGATGCAACAAGCTAGACTTCAATTCAAACTCATCCGTCTTGCCTTGAGCAGCCACGGGGTATTGAATGCATAAAGGTGCGGCATTGTCCATCCCCGAGGCTGAGAGTTCTTTGATTGTACGATTGTCAACTACTATGACTTTTTCTTCTTCTTCTTCAAATTCAGATTCGGCCTCTGAATTTGAACTAGGTTCACTAGGTTCTGGGTGCCTTATTTTTCTTCTCAAAGTTTGTTCAAAATCGTCGTCAAACTCCAAAATGTGCTCACAAACAGGTTGAGAAGTTCGAGTCATAAACTAGTACCTAAACAAAGAAAACAAAGTAAAAGAAACACAAAACACACGACAAACAAGGGATTAGCAAATTTGCTAATCCCCGGCAAAGGCGCCAAAATTTGATGTGATATAAATGTAGCACACAAATTAAGCCCTATTGATGACAATTGTAGTAGAGATGCAAGTAGGGATCGTTCTAGACCAGGGATTAACTAGGGATGCTAATCAACACAAATAAGACTCAAAAACACTAAACTAGACTCTAATGACTCAAAACTAACTTAAAACACTAAAAACAGCAACAAACAATAAAAAAGACTCAATTCTAGACCTAACAAGTGATTTTGACGAAAATAGAACTTAAAAGACTCAAACAACTAAAAGAAAACAGGTTTTGACTCTAAAAACAAGATTTAATGAAAGGGGGATTGTTTTTGACGAATTTAAAACTTAAAACAGAAACTTCGCATAAAACACTTTATAAAAACGAATTTGGTGAATTGAAAAGGGTGAAAGGCTAGTTAGAGGGTTCCTTCTCCACACATGAAACATATGCATACGAATCGATTCCCAGTTATTCTTTCAACAAACCATGAATGACAATGCCCCAAATTAATTGTATTGAACTAATTAATTCTCAGATTTCCCTAGATTCATTGAATTAAATGGATGACGCATTACAACCAAATTATTCTTTATTAAGCTCCCTAACTATGAAAAGCATGGTAGAGACACGAAACAAAGATCATTAAGCTTTGTGAAAACCATAAGCATTGACAAGGCGTTCATAACTATGAAAAGCATGTTACTCTTGCCTAGGATTTACTTAACACAATCGTGACTAGCGACTCTTACTACTCATGAATATAAGTTCATAACGATTAGGTGAAATTCCCCTATACTCTAGCATCAAATTCATGCATGTAAACTAAGTATGCGTGCTTAATCAACACACAAGAACAAGTTCTCACTAAAACAGATAAGTAAACCACATTCACGATTCATGAAATCATAACTGGAGGAAATCAATTCATATATAACATATAATCATGGCTTCGAATTCACCTCTAACTATAAAGAAATTAGTTCCTCATGTTCGCAATCAAAGAAAGATAAATAAGGTTAAAGATTGAAACAAAGATAGAAAACACCTAGAAACGCTCCAGATCTCTTCATTTCTTCCTTTGCAAAGTTGCGGCACAAGAGGGGTGTATGGCTGATTATGGTGTAGAGAAGTGTGAATGATAGAGGGTCGTGACTTGAATGGTGCAGCAAAAGAGTGTATTTATAGGGGGAGGTGCGGCACAACACTTGGTGTAGAAAAAGGATTGCAAAACATAGTTTGTATAGGTAACTAATAACACAATCCTAAGTAGAAAAGGTTATGTAATCCTAACAGGAAATAAGATGTCTAGAAGGTCAAAAACCAAAGGGAACTAGGACAAAAGGTGCGGCTGAAACTAGGGTCTAGAAGGTTGGGGCGCCACCTATTTAGGGATTTCTAGAAAGGGTGTTATTTGGCTGAATTTGGGACTTCTAGAAGGAATAGGTGCAGCACCAATGTAGGAGAGGATAAGGTTTCTTCTAGAACATGTTTTTATGTCTCCTAAACTGAAAACAAATCCCTTTTGCAGCAGGAATTAAGTTAGGAAAGGATTAAGATAGGATAAGATAAGGTTTGGATAAGATAAGGTAGTTTGGATAATGTTTTGGATAATTCGCCTTCTTTGTAGCTGATTTCTTATCTTCTTTGACTTGAATTTATTTCTTCAACTCGTTTGCACATTCCTAGCCTCTCTTGAACTTCAAATTCGTCCATCCATCTTGCTCTATACTTGTGATATCCATTCCAAGCCCAAAATTGCTCTAAAATGCGCCAAATTGCATCTTTTTGCCAACTTTGCTTCTTGGACCTACAAACACACGAAAATGACTTAAGACACTATAATAAGCAACAAATAACTAAGTAAATGCAAGAAAACACACTAACTAAGTCGCATAAATATGCTCCTATCAATAAGTTTTCGATACGAGGTATCTTATACATGTGGAGATTATGTTGATGTCTCGGTGATTATCGACCGACTTAACAAGTCAGCTTACTTTCCATTGGTCCAGAGGGACTACATTTGACTACTTAGTAAAATTTCTCATTCTTGAATTTGTTTTCATATTTTCTGGCATTTTGATCGACATCTACTTTGATCGTGATTCCATAGTCACCTTTTTGTGTTGGAAAGCATTCCAGTCAACCTTGGGTACGTGTCTACCCTAGTGCACTTGTATTTTTTTTTTTACGTAGACAGACCATCTAGGAGAATCGCTGGGACATTGAAATGTTAGTTGTGACCCTTAATTCTTCAGTCACTCAACAAATACTCTAATAAACGAATCTTTACCATTGGTGATTGAATATTCTAGAAGCTACCGTTGTAGCGAAATGTTATGCATTCAATCCAGTTATCTTGTACTCTAGACTTGATAGACTTGTTTGACCCTCAAATTCTTAGTGTTTTTTTAGCCTTCTCGGCGTAGTTTTTCACTAAAGTTGAGAGACATTCATAATGAATCTGCTTGCTGAGGCATGTGTGAATCGCAATATTCGGTTACATGGTTAGTCTGTCATCATTGTATCTCATCATGATGCGTGTTTTACTTCCAAGTGTTGGGAAGCCTTCTTGAAGGCAATGAGTACTAAACTTTTGTCCAGTACCACATTTTACCCCCAAACTAATAGCCAATCTGAACGAACTATGCAGACTTTAGAAAACATGTTGCGTTTGTCCATTCTGTAGTTTTAGCATGGTTGTAACATACACTTATCTCTATTAGAGTTGCTTGTAACTACGATTATTATTTCGTTTATGTGTATGGCACCATTTGAGATGTTGTATAGAAAATTCTACGGAGAGTACATGATAGACAGAAGAGTATCGCGAACAAGTATTCGAAGGATCGAGATTAAGATGTAGGAAATCGTGTGCTATTGACGAAGTCGTCCTAGAGGGTAGTACATGAGCACTATTGAGGCATTATTTGGGTGATTTATGTGTATTTTCCAATGAGGGGCAAGATGATAATATTGTACGCTCAGGAATTTATTCCTTGTTTATCAAGACAACGGTGAGTTGTCGATTACGAGCTGCAGACCGTAAGATTGATGGCTTATTCGTTGGGTTTATTAAGCAAGTGGACAAGTAGATTGTTTACGCCAGTACATTTATTTATTTATTTATTTATTGTTTGGGCTTGACCCAAGATACTACACACATATTCTCGGAGTACGTGATGATACGAGTGCGTAGGTGAAAATCGTTTCTATGTTCAGTTTTGATTCTAGTACAATGATTTTAATTTTATGTTGTTTTATATGTATTTTGATGTTATGTTATTATATATCTATTTTTGACTTTATGTTTTTCTAAAGGTATTATATTATAGTATTGTACTGAAGGAGAAGGAAAGTTTGAGTTTGGAGGCATGAAAGAGGAATCATTGCAATCTGATTGCAACGAAATGGCATTCTCTTTTATGCAACCGCTCTAACTTGTTTTCTTCCTTATATATATATTTTCTTTCTATCTTTTGGAGTATTTTATGTATAGCAAGTTATTTCAAATTTCGAGAATGAAATTGTTTAAGGTGGGTAGATTGTAACAACCCGTCCCTAATTTTATGATCGTATTAATTTTAACAGAGTGAATTGACAAAAATGCCCCTAGACGCGAGATTATTGACTTTCGTTGACCGTCATTTCGTGACGTATATGAGATATTGTTTTATCATATTCTCAAAGTACTTGACGGAACGAACACCTAAGAGCAAGCGGAATCTAAATCGGAGTTACAGTTAAAATTTTATGGAATTACAAATCCGAAAAATTATTTTTGAAGAAATCACTATTTTAGTTATTTTATTATCACATTATTTTATATTATTTTAAGTAGGATTTTTTTTATTGCCTGTAGGGCCCACACCTCAACCCTATTCTCTTCTCTTGCCGTGTGGCATCTTGTCTCCCACACATTGGGGACTCTTTCTCTGTTACAGTCTCCCGCTCCCATCTCTCTCTAACTCTCTCATTCTTTCAGTCGCCCTTACTCTCTGATGGATCACCAGGCACCACCAAAACCACCACATCGTCGCCACTCCAGCGAGCACCACCACAAAACCACCTGAACACCTACATCACAAACCCAAGCCCTGGACTGGTCACTTTCTCTCTCTTCTCTCTTTGCATAGTAGCACCACCACTATTCAAGACTCGCCAGTATTCAAGACTATCTCCGACAAAGGTAAGCCTCGAAAACTCCCAAAAACTTCTTAAATCTTGTTTTGGTGTACGGTTAGGGTAAATTTGAGATGTTTTGGCGCTGTTTTGATGCAAAAATGCCTCGGGTGAAACCTCCCCAGTTTTCAGTGGAGATCTAGCGGCTTTTGAGCCTTTTTCTAGCCAAATCCGGCCACGGCCGAAGACCCAACGGTATATTTCGATTCCTTGTTTCTTGGGCTTCAATTTGATATATTGGATTGCTAGTTTTAGTTGAGATTTGGGGTTGAACAGAGCTTCTAAACTTCCGGCTTTCTTCATCGCGAAAACCAGCGACAAAAATCTAGTCAACCCGACTCAACCCGAAAAAAAAAAATATATATCTAAACCTAGATCAAAGCCTGGATCTAACCCGGTCTATTTCCAAAATATTCCTATAATATTTTCTGGAATATTCCTTATGTTGACTTTTTCGAAATTTTCTTGGAAATCCTCCTAGGCTAATTTGGACGCCCTAAGTCCGTTTTTGACATCCATTTAACGAAATTCCAAAGTTTTCACGTAGTTAACCGCCTAGGCGGCTCAGTTGACTATTGACTTTCGTTTACTTTTTATGAAAATTACACAAGACTCTTCTTAGCGTATTTCGACGCCCTGATTCCAAATCTACGCTCTGTTTTCCCAAATTTAATTGTTTTAGTTGAGTTTTATTAATGGGTACCAACATTATGGTTAGGTGGGATTACTATCGGAGACTACGACTTTCCTAGTTCGAACGGCTGTGACCTCGCAAGTATCTGTGAGTGGGTCTTTTATTTTATATAGTATATATATTTGTTTAGTTTCCATTTATATATTTATTAATGATTTTTCTACGTGATTGCCATAATTAAATTAATGTTTATAAGAAATGTCATATTGTTGGGAAGTTATGAAAAAATCCTACGGGATGCACAGGTAAGCTTACTATAAAGGGATGCCTTAATTAGATTTACATATGTGAATAGTACTATAGTGATTAAAACAATTGAATTTCGGTGGCATGACCATATTCACATTATCTGCTCATCGTTGCTGTGTTTGTACTCGTCCAAGTCAGGGCCAGGCTTCACGTGTATGTTCACATCGCATCGCACGCTCACTTTGGATCCATTGTAGGTGCTGATAGGAGCATAATTATGCGACTTTGTTATCTTATTTCTTTGCATTTACTTAGTTAATTTCCATTTATTATAGTGATTTATGTTATTTTCGTATTATTGTAGGTTCAGTTGGTAAAGATGACAATAAATGGCAAAATTGAGCAATTTGGAGCAGTTTTGGACTTGGATTGGATAGCATACGTGGATAGCTTATGGGATGGACGTTTTTGGTGTTTAAATGGTGCTAGATATGTGCTAAAATCTAGAGGAATTAAAGTTGATGCTTGGAAGACAAGGAATTAGACAAGAAAGAGCAACCATATCCATCCTTATCTTATCTAACCTTATCTTATCCTACCTTATCTTACCTTACCTTATCTTATCTCCAGCTGCAAAAAGGAATCCTTATCACATTCTAACACTTCATATATGATTCTAAGAGTCCTAAAATAATTCAAATAACCTAATCCTTTTCCTCTTGGGATTCAGCCGTGCCTTTACCCTATATATACACATTAGTGCCACAAATAAGAAAGAAAGAGAAGAGAGTGCCGCAACCTGCAATCATCCATTGAAGCCGTTGGAGTTTTCTGGGTGCTTTCTATCTTTGTTTTAAGTTTCAATGTTTATTTTAGATTGCTTTTTTAGTTATGATGAACATGTGTAACCAAGATTCTTTTTAGCTAGAGGTGAATTCGAAGCCATGATCATATGTTTTATATAAATTGATTACATCCAGTTATTGTTTCATAAAACATGAATGCGATTTACTTATCTACTTTATAGAGAACTTATTCTTGTATGTTTATTAAGGATGCACACTTAGTTTGCATGCACGGATTTGATGCTAGAATATAAGGGAATTTCACCTAATCTTTATGAACTTATATTTGTAAGTTGTAAAAGCCACTAGTCATGATGGAGTTAAGTAAATCCTTGGCAGGAGTATCATGCTTTTCATAGTTACGAATGCTTTGTCAATGCTTATGATTTTCACAGAACTTAATGATCTTTGAGATGTATCTTTATCATGCTTTTCATAGTTAGGGAACTTGATAAGAATAATTTGATTGCGTCGCTGAGTCCAATTCAATGAACCTAGGAAAATCTCAGAGTTAATTTGTGCAGTTCACAGTTAATTTGGGGCATTGTCATTCATGGTTTGTAGAAATAATAACTGGAAATTGATTTGTATGCATATGTTTCATGTGTGGAGAACGATCCTCTAGCTAGCCTTTCACCTATATCTCATACAAGACCTAATTCGTTTGCTGCAATTTACTTATTTTTGTTAAAATTTGTCCAAAAACCCCCCTCAGTTCCTATTTTGTGTTAGTCTAGCATAGTTTTCAAATTTTAAGTTTAATTTATGTTGATTAGCATCCCTCCTAATCCCCGGCCTAGAACGATCCCTATTTGCTCATGCTACAATCGTCTAAATTATAGGGTTTAATTTGTGTGCTAGTTTTTACCACATTAGGTGCCAGTCCTGTCCTAGATTGCTATCGGCAATTAGGATTCGTATGTGATGCACATAGCGCCAGTCTTCACGTGATTGTAGTACTGGAGCGTAAATCTTTATTACGCCCAATCCTGTTCATATCAGAATACCTTTGTGTGAACTCGTGTGTCAACATATGTCGATGAGCACTCGATACAATATGTTTGTTTATGCGAGATTATGTGATTACCAAACGTTATGTGTTTATTTACGAAAATTTGTGACGTATTGCATTCTTGAGATATTGTTGGCTATGGTAAGTATTTGCATACTATACATAGTATGTTATATTTGGAAGCTATACTTGTTTTACGGCAAAGGGTTATTACATTTTCGAAAAGGTTTTACAAAACTTTATTTGTTTAGGCCCACTCACCCTTGTTTTTCGTCCCTCCAGGTTTTAGTGGCAAAGCTTTCATGTCCACGAGGATTCTTGGCAAATGTTGGTATAGGAAAGTACCTTCAATGGTATAATTCTTATCCTATTTTCACTGTACTTTGCTTATGCATTGATATCACATGTGAAATGGGTTCTTTCCCGCTCACATGCACACTCTTGCATTTAGGCACTTTTAGGTTTAAATTCATTCACATTTTCCACCTCACTACACTTTATGGCTTCGTCACCTTCATGGTGTTGGCCAACATAACTCGATTCGAAGTCCAGGTGGACATCCCGGGTCGGAGTCTGTCACAAAAACAATTGGTACATTTTACATATAATATAGTGGTACATTAATAAAGAAAAATGGGTACATTATAAATAAAAATTATGGGTACAAATAAAAGATTAAAAAATTTGTCAGCACAAATAAATGTTTAAAAAATATGCACACAAAATGAAATTAATAAATGGGTACAAATTAAAAGTAAAAGGAAAATTGGTACATATTGAAAAGGGTTTGAAAATAAAAAATGGTACAAACTAAAAATAGAAATATATGATACAAAGCTTACTCATAAATATAAATATACCAGACGTAACATTTCTAATATTAAGTGAATATATTTTAGAAATAGAATTTAATTACGCTTATATGTAAATAATTTATCATTGAAATAATGACGTTCATTAAAAGCTAAGGACCTTGATAAAAAAATTAAAAAGAAATAAGGTTTTAATCCATGGAATACATGAAAGCGGGATGAGAACCTAATTTCTCATTAATTTTAACCAACTTTAATGTGTTAAATTCTAAACATTCGATCAAACATACTAATTATTAAAAGCCCCTCCAAGATTTGTTAAACTTTCTCATGTGAAACATTTTTTACATCTTTTTCCGTCTATCACATCGAGCCACATCTCCCTTGTAACAACACATCCCTAATTTTACGATTTTATTAATTTTAATGTGTGAATTGACCGAAAATGCCCATATAGGCGAGGGTGTGACTTTCGTTGACCGTCGTTTCGTGATGCTTATGAGCTGTTTTTTTTGTATTCTCGAAGTTCTTGGCAGTACAAACGTGTGGACGCAAGCGAAATCGAAATCGGAGTTACAGTTAAAATTTTACGAAACTACGAACGTGAATGGTGATTTGGTAATTTCATGTCTACGGGAGAATTATTTTTTTTCCTGTTTTGTCCCGAGTCTACAAACTTATTTGTGTTTCGCTATGTTACTCGTTACTCTAAAGTTAGTTTACTTCGGAAAGATTTGTCAAAATAAAATTTCATTTCGTGATTAGGAAGTAAAAGATGAAAAGTTTCAAAGTATTTTACTGTAACATGATTAATAACTTGAGTACAGAAGTATTTAACAAAATATGTAAGCACATCTTTATTATCAGTCCCATAAATAGAGCAAAATGAGTACAATTCTTAGGGAAACACGCATTTACCCCTAGCGTAAAATTTACTTAAGAATGATGTTTTCTTCCAGCGAAGATGCTTGTTATTCTAGCTTGCTCAACTCACTTTAGGCGGATGTCGAGAGGGCTCCAATGGAGAAGAACTTACTGAAGAATCTCAACACTCTGCTCAAGTTGCAAAGCTTGGAAGATGGATGTTGCTTTTGGCTATGGAGCAGAGTATGGAGATTAGGGAACCCGATAAGGGAAGGGCGTTCACAATTGAAAGGTTATGGCTCATCCCTACTTCATCTAAAAATTCTTGATAACAACGAACGGGAGTGTTTCAAATTTTTTGGCTACATATCCTAATCACCGAAGACTCAAAGTAGGGAATGAGTATGAAAATTAGAGCTATGTATGAATGGAGGAGAATCGCGCTTTGGTTTGAAATTTGGAAGAAAGGAGTTGAAAAAAATGAAAGAAAGTCTAAGGTATTTAAAGAAAACCTTCTAAGTGATCCTATCATTGAATTCAGAATGCCTTGTCTTGAGATTCGCGTGTCCGAAAGCCGAAGTCACTTAATAATGCAAAGAAGTAACATGACATCACGGAGTAACATGACATCCATCATCATCGCTATCTTTGCGTCAAAGCTCTCTAGGTCGCACGTCTGAATCTGCAGCGTTATGGTTTTTGGGTTACGAAGCTAAATGGCCACATGTCAGAAGGATTCAAAACAATATGTATTCTTATTGACTTCGAAAGACATGGTCTTTGGATAGCTATCCATCCTCAAAATGATCTTTGGACTTACTCCAGAAGGAATAGTCATTTTAGATACATAGTAGGAGTAATTATGGGACAATGATTTCTAGAGCTGAAGTAAGGCGGATCTGAATACGATTGCCTCAGAAGTCCGGTCATAGACTCAACAACTTCCATCACAGAGCTGCACAGACGGATCATCAATGCCACCATCATGAAGGAAATAGTTTGACTATTTAGAAAATCAAACAATCAACCTTAGCTTACTGTAAGTTGTGCTAGTCAACAATAGTCTAATTCAATACACATATTAACAACTGAAATATGCAACGTGGACTAGACATAAGAATAGTCAACAACAACACAGTTATATCTCACAATGTAGCAGCATATAGTTAAACACCTTCACACATTAGTTCAACAATTAAGTAGTTCATACAACATACCATAAGCATATCTAGATATGTAAGCAAGTTTAAGCATGAAGAAACACAAGAAGTTTTGACCAGAAAGGTCTACCTCTGGGTTAAAAAAATCAAGGACTCCACATAATCCAATCCACTAGTGCAAATAAGGTTCATAAAAAGTACCACAACAAGCTCAATTCCTAGATTTAATCTTTGAAGCAGCTTTATCTTTGTGCAACCTTACTTTGCACAAGATGGAGACGTCTTCAGTCTTCACAAGGAGGTAGCTCCTATCTTGAACTCTTCTCCTTGTCGCACCAAGACCAAGACCAACACCAACAATGTAAAGGATATAATAATGATGATAATGTGAAATCTGGATTCAAAGGACCAATTAGTTTCTCCAATCAAACAGTTGAAGGAAGAAACCAACGTGAATCCGAAAAACTAGGTCCAAATAAAGATCTAAAACTTAAAGATAGACCATGAAAAACAATCCAAACCTATTCCCCAATGTTGGGGAATTTTTATGCATGAAACATGGTTTGGTAGCTAGGGTTCCCTAAATGAGCTTTAGAGCTTTGAAAGCAATCTATCTCTCTAAAATTCAATCTAGACAACCAATGAACAAATGAAACCTAGCTAGGGTTTTAAGCAAAATGATTGTTTGTTTTCAACTAGTAAGTACAAGAAACATTTGTCAACCCAGAAAACGATCTGAGCAGATCAAGGGCTAACAACAGTCCCTCGACAAAAAGGTGTCAGATAGGCCATGTAGGCAGTCTTAATTTACGTACCAAGCTAGCTGGAAACGTGAAATGCATATGCATCAACAAACCTTTGAAATGATGGCCTCCTTGAGTAAATAATATTTCCAACAATAGCAGCCCTTTGTGCATAATATATCCTAAAACTAATTTGAGCATGTGTTGTACGTATTACATTATTGACAAGGAAATCCAAACACAAAATCTAGACTTCACACATTCCTTGGATACTGTTATTGATTAAACACATAATACATTAAATAGAAATTAACAATAAACAATGTCCTTCAATTAAACTCAGCAATAGTTTAACATAATAAGCATTCCAAAAGCTATTACATCAAATGAATGGCTTTGTGGGTATGCTTCCAACACATCATCCTATTCTTGAGTAGTAGGCGAAGTCCGATGACTTCGCTGAGATTGACCATGCTTATTCCGCAAGATACGGAAACCTGATCTCGTATGGAATCGGCCAGGTTTCCCATATTCTTGGAGTTCCTACAATCTAGGGATTGTCATGTGCCGCAAGTTTCACACTTCTAAAAAAATGAATATATACTTCTAGTTATTCCCTGGACTCTCATGGTTTAGATTCTATATCCTAAAAGAACTCTATCTTGACTCGTTGATGTGAAATTATATGACACTCAAATTAAAACCCTATGGTTGTAGTACATGCAAGTAGGGATCATTTTAGGCCAGGAATTAGAAGGGATGCTAATCAACTCAATTTAAACTTTAAAACACTAAACTAGACTCAAAAACAGAAAACTAGACTCTTATGACTCAAAACTAACCAAATTGACTCAAAACAACAAAACTAAGTTAAATAGACTCAAAACAGGTACTAAAGAGTGATTTGGACGAATTCTAAACTAACTTGACTCAATATACTAAATGGGGACATAATTAAATGAAATTAACTAAACTAAGACACAAATAAGAACTGAGGGGGTTTTTGGACGAATTTGACAAAACTAAGTAAATTGCAGCAAACAAAGTAAGTTAAAACGAAATTAAGATGAATTCAAGGGTGAAAATCTAGTTAGAGGATCCTTCTCCACACATGAAACATATGCACATAAATTGATTTTCAGTATTGTTTCTTTAAACCATGAATGACAATGCCCCAAATTAATCGTAAGCACAAATTAACCTTCAGATTTTCCTTAATTCATGGAATTGGATGGATAACACATCGGCAACCAAATTATTCTAATCAAGTTCCCAATATGAACTGCATAATAGAGATACATATCAAAGATCATTAAGTTCCATGAAAATCATAAGCATTGACAAGGCATTCGTAACTATGAACTGCATGATACTCTTGCCAAGAATTTACTTAACACGATTGTGACTAGCAATCTCCACTACTTGTAAATATAAGTTCATAACGATTAGGTGAAACTCCCTTATATTTTAGCATCAGATTCATGCATGCAAATTAAGTATGCATCCTTAATCAATACACAAGAATAAGTTCTCAATCAATCAGATAAGTAAATCACATTCATATTTTACGAAACAATGACTGAAGGTAATCGATTCATATCAAACATATGTCCATGGCTTTAAATTCACCTCTAACTAAGAAAAACTTAGTTACACATGTTCATAACAATTGAAAAGCAATCTGAAATAAACATTGAAACTAAAACAAGGGAAGAAAGAACTCTTAGAACTCCAATGGTTGCAGGTGGCTTGAGGCACAAGGTCCTCCTCCTTCAATGGAAGCCACGGCAAACTTCTCCTCCTCAACTCTTACGGCAAAGGGGTGTGAATTGGTGTATGGATGTGTTTCTGCGAATTATGGTGTGGTATAGAGGGTGGTAACCTGCGGCAAAGCCTCAAAACATCTATATATAGGCACGGCAAAACCCTAGAGAAATTAGACTAGGGTTAGAAATTAGCATAAGTAAAGGATTAGGGCCCTAGGGTGCGACACATTGTTTAAATCCATCAGGAAAAAGGGTTTAGCCCAATTAATTTCTGAGAAGGCTTTGCACAATGTTCCCTAGGGTGCGACACATTGGATAATGTTCCATGTTTCTTGCTCTTTCTTTATCTCCTCTGTCTTGAATTTGATTCTCCAGATTTGTAGCATGTTCCTAGCCTCATTTGACTTCAAAAACATCCATTCCTTGTGCTCCACATGCATGCTATCCATTTCAGCCCAAAATTGCTTCAAAATGCACTTTCTTGCCAACTTTGCCAATTGGACCTACAAACACATGAAAATAGCTTAAAACACTCTAATAAGCAATAAATAACTAAGTAAATGCAAGAAAACAAGCTAACTAAGTTGCACAAATATGCTCCTATCAAATTCCCCTACACTTAGCTTTTGCTAGTCCTCGAGCAAAACAAAACAAACAAAACACAACCTAAACCTTCCAACAATTGTCTCAGTGATTTCCAATGAAACATGACATGCCAAAGATCACCATTCCCATAGATTTTAGTCATCCTTTCCCTCGAGCACATACTTAATCATAGTCACCACTTACTAGCTCGCATATAATAAATTAAAACAACGTTTTGAAGGTAGTAACATGCCTTAGAGAATTCACTCAATTCATCACCGGATATACTCTCTATTTTCACACAGATTTTCTGACTACACTCCCTACACTAGGTATATGTGAGAAGATTGATGTAAATATGTAAACTAACACTCACATATGTTTATAACAAAGAAGGCACTTTCTGGAATTATTAATGCATGTATATGATCTCATGAACGGAATGCCACTACTTAGACGCGAGAACCAGGGATACCATATGCTCGTACCAATCCCAAACGCCACATTATTGAAACACATAACAATCAAGATAGAAGTCTAAGGGTTGTAACGGGGCTGAGGGGTATTGGCTAACAAAGAAAGGTAAGGAAAAAACAAACGTTCTTAAAGTGATAGCAAGCAAAGCAATGAAATCAACTTAGAATTCACTCTTGAATGCAGCAAATAACTTGAAACACTAAGGGGATTTCGTACAACTTAGGATCAGATTCACATTTTTGGACCCTTCTTCAACAACCAACACTTGTGAGCTCATTCTCACTTATTTCTCAACTCATTTTCTTTCTTTCCTTTTCTTTTCACGTTTTTTTTTCTTTTTTTTTTCTTGTGCCCTTTCTCTTTGGCACACAAAACCTTCCCCCACACCTGCATAATGTCAATCAAAAGGAATTCCCTCTAAGTCATGCTCCACTATCCTTCAAGAACAAAGGTATGGATAGTCCTATACTAGGCTTGGTAAGGATAATGTGGCTAACAAAGAAAAGAGGCTAACTAAGGCTTAAAGGGGTTAAACCTACAAATCATAATGCAAAGGGTTAAGGCTTTTTGGCTTTGGTTTTAACTAAACAACTTCATCTTGTTATTTGTTATGCAATCAATTTTATGCTTTGAATGAAATAGGCATGAGTACTTTAGAAAACAAGAACTTCACAGATTAATAACTCTCCAAATAAACGTTTAGGCTCAAGTCTCTCAGGGTTGTAGCGTCAGTTTGAGTTTCTTCCTTCAAGTATGTTAGTTAGAAAAATTGATTTTACCTTTGTGATTACATGTGAATTCGTAAACAACTACAATTAAGCATAAACCAAAGAGCATATCAAACTTCCATCCATGTTTGTAACTTTCTTTAACAGTCATGCAATTAAAAACCAAATCCTCATCATTGTGTTGGAAGGTACCCTAAGAGACAAACAAAAACACAAAAAACGACTCTTTTTGGGTTTTCAAAACCTTTTTCAATTTTTTCTTTCTTTTTCTGTTATATGACACAAAAACACTTAAAAAAACAATAAAAACACTTAAAAACAGTGAGTAACAACTTTAGAAGTGATGGGTGATAAAATCCTACAAAATTCAATGAAAACACTTGTTTACCCCCCCCCCCCCCCCCACAACACACTTAAACCAAACATTGTTCTCAATGTTTCAAAACAAAACTTAACCAAGAAAGCAATAAAAGACAACTAGCAAACGAGACAATCATGGCAAAGTAAAAGCAAGAAAGAGAAGGGTAAGAGAGAGCAAATCTGGTTGCTGGAGCTAGAATTCGATCATCTCCTCGTTTGAACACATGGGTTGCCACCCAAGAAGCGCTTGCTTTAACGTCTTCCAGCCGGATGATACCTCCATTTAAGCTTCAATAGGGCCAACGACATGGAGGGGTACATCCTCCACGACATGCTCCTGAAAATTCTCGTAATATGGCTTCAAACGGTGCCCATTCACTTTGAATTCATGTCCTGTCTTTAAACTTTGAATTTGGACTGCACCATAGGGAAAGACATTAGCAATAACAAAATGACCAATCCATTTAGAACGTAACTTAGCCGGAAACAAACGAAGGCAAGAATTCAAGAGTAACACTTTCTGCCCCACAGAAAACTTTTTACTTCGAATCATCTTGTCATGGGCAACCTTTGTTTTCTCCTTGTAAATGAGAACGTTCTCATAAGCTTCATTCCTTATCTCTTCAAGCTCATTCAATTGAAGCTTCCTATGAATTCCAGCGGCATCAATGTCCATATTGAATGTCTTGACTGCCCAATGTGCACGATGCTCTAACTCAACCGGAAGATGACATGGTTTCCCATAGATGAGCCGAAATGGTGACATCCCAATTGGTGTTTTGTAGGCTGTACGATATGCCAACAATGCATCATTCAAACGCAACCTCCAATCTTTCCGAGTTGGCCCAACTGTCTTCTCCAAAATCTGCTTGATTTCCCAGTTGGAAACCTCGGCTTGCCCACTTGTTTGAGGATGATAAGGTGTTGAAACCTTATGCGTGACATTGTACTTCTTGAGCAGCGCCTTGGTGGTTTGATTGCAAAAATTGGAACCCCCATCACTGATTAGTACTTCTGGCATTCCAAACTTTGCAAATATGTTAGTTTTAACGAAATCTGCAACCACTTTAGAATCATTAGTATGGGTGGCCTTTGCTTCCACCCATTTCGACACATAATCCACAACAAGCAAAATATAAAGAAAACCATGTGAGGAAGGAAAATGACCCATGAAATCAATACCCCAAACATCAAAGATTTCGACATAATAGATGGGATTCTGCGACATTTGATCTTTTGCACTTATATTGCCCATTCTTTGACAACAATCACAAGTCATACAAAAAGTTCTAGCATCCTTAAAGATAGTAGGCCAATAAAATCAACATTCTAAAACTTATGTGTTGTGCGTTGTGTGCCAAAATGACCCTCACATGCATAAGTGTGACAAAAAGTTAAAATTGAATTAAACTCAAAATCATGCACACACCTACGTAGAATCTGATCAAGGCAATATTTCCACAAATAAGGGTCATCCCACACATAAAATTGTGCATCCTTTTAAAAAATTTCACGTTGGTGTTTGTTTAGGGTGCTTGGAACATGTTTAGCCACCAAATAATTCACTATATCGGCATACCATGGCTCACTTACCTTAATGGACAGCAGCTGCTCATCTGGGAACGTCTCTGGGATAGGTAATGGCTCCTCATCATGCACCAAACGACTCAAGTGGTCAGCCACCACATTTTCACTTCATTTCTTGTCTCGGATTTCCACATCAAACTCTTGGAGAAGTAAAATACAGCGAATAACCTTGGCTTGGCTTCCTTCTTCGTGAGCAAATACTTCAAAGCTGCATGATCAGTGTAAATTACAACTTTAGTTCCAAGTAAATAAGAACGAAACTTATCTAAAGCAAACACAACAGCAAGAAGTTCTTTTTCAGTGGTTGAGTAGTTCAATTGAGCATCATTCAAGGTCTGGGAAGCGTAGTAGATGACATGCGTCTTTTTGTCCTTTCTTTGTCCCAAAATAGCCCCTAATGCATAATCTGAAGCATCTCACATAAGCTCAAACGAAGACTCCAATCTGGTGGGACTATGATGGGGGCTGAAGTGAGCATCTCCTTGAGTTGCTTGAAGGCCTTCTCACATTCCTCATCGAACACAAAGGCCACATCTTTTTGGAGAAGTCGGCATAGGGGTTGGGAAATCTTTGAAAAATCTTTGATGAATCGCCTATAGAATCCTGCATGTCCAAGAAAAGAACGAACCTCTCTCACCGAAGTGGGAGAAGGTAAGCAGCATACAAGATCTATTTTTGATTTATCAACCTCAATTCCTTTTGCTGAAACAATGTGACCTAAAACTATGCCTTGTTTTACCATAAAGTGACATTTTTCCCAATTTAAAACAAGGTTAGTTTCAATGCATCGTTTCAAGATTAATTAGTTTCAATGCATCGTTTCAAGATTAATGTGAGATTATCCAACCAACCATCAAACGAGTCACCAAAGACACTAAAATCATCCATGAAAACCTCAATAATCTTCTCAATGAAATCTGAAAAGATACTTACCATGCATCGTTGAAAAGTGGCTGGTGCATTACATAAACCGAATGGCATTCGACGATAAGCAAAAGTACCAAATGGACAAGTAAAAGTAGTCTTTTCTTGATCATCTAGAGCTATAACAATCTGATTATATCCTGAATAACCATCAAGAAAATAATAAAAAGAATGACCGGCTAACCTTTCAAGCATTTGATCAATGAACGGCAAAGGGAAGTGGTCTTTCCTTGTGGTGGCCTTAAGCTTCCTATAATCAATGCACACTCTCCAACCTGTTTGGATTCGAGTGGGCATAAGTTCATTCTCGGCATTCTTCACCACAGTGACTCCAGATTTCTTTGGAACAACTTGAACTGGTGAAACCCAACGGCTATCCGAAATTGGATAAATCACTCCACAATCAAGAAGCTTGATAATCTCCTTCTTCACAACTTCCATCGTTGGAGGGTTGAGTCGGCATTGAGCCTCTCAAGTTGGTTTAGCCTCCTCCTCTAGAAGTATGCGATGCATGCGAGTTGTAGGGCTAATTCCCTTATTGTCGGCCAAAGTCCATCCAATGGTTGTTTTGTGCTCTTTCAACACTTGAACCAATTTCTCCTCCTCCACTACCATGAGTGATGAAGAGACAATGATGGGCAACGTCTCTTTATCTCCCAAAAAGACATACTTCAAATGATCCCTAATGGTTTAAGCTCAAGTATGGGTGCCTGAATCACAGAAGGTAACAACTTGTTAGTAGAAATAGGAATGGGAATTGGGATGGGAGGCTTACCAACATGTTGTGGCAATGACTCATGGGAAGCAACCATCTCGGCATTTGCTGCAGGGATAGGCTCGGCCAGATTGGATTTAAGCCCAATTGCTTGTGCAATGGTTGTTTCAAAGACATCCTCATTCAAGGAATCAAGATAGTTTTGCGCCAAAGAGTCAAATACATCAATAGAGAAACAAGAGTGATCATCTTTAGGATATTTTATAGTTTCTGAAAGATTGAAATCAATAACATCCCCATCAAATTCCATTGTCAATGTCCCCTTGAACACATCTATCTTGGTGCGGGCTGTTTTCATGAAGGGTCTTCCAAGTAGGATCGGCAAGGGTGTAGAATGGGCTGAATCTTCCACATCGAGCACATAAAAGTCTGCTGGAAATATCAAGTGGTCAACCTGCACCAAAACATCTTCCAAAACTCCTTTTGGATATGCATTAGAACGATCGGCTAGTTAAATTATCACACCATCATTTTTAAGCTCTCATAAGTTCATAGATGCATAAATAGAGTATTGCATGACATTAATTGAAGCACCTAAATCCAACATGGCATGTTCAAATTTTGTATTGCCAATAACACCAGGAATTGTAAAACTACCCGGATCTTTGCATTTTGGTGGTAGTTTTTTTGCAAAACAGCAGAGACATTCTCACTTACCTGGACCACTTCCTTGTTCGAAATCCTCCTTTTTGTTGTACAAAGTTCTTTTAAAAACTTGGCGTACCTTGGAACTTGCTTAATAGCATCAAGGAGAGGTATATTGACTTGCACTTTCCTAAACATCTCTAGAATGTCCTTTTCATTTTCTTTCTTCTTTGATTGCATGAACCTACGAGGGAAAGGCAAATTGGGTGGAATTAGGTTTGAATGGGTCGAATTTGGAACAACTTTACCTGAAAGTGACGGTTTAAGGGCCTTAGGAGGCTGCGGCAATGATGGTTCCTTCCTTGTCGTGGCTTTGTTAATCTCCATTGTTCCTTCCTTGTCGTGGCTTTGTCAATCTCTTCTTCTTCAAGCAGCAACTTTTCATCTTCCTTTTGGTTTGATTTGGATGGTTTTGGGTCAGTTCCAACTTCTTTTCTACTTCTCAACATGATGGCTTTAGTGGTTTCAAATCCTCCATTTGGATTCACAACGGTTGAACTAGGCAGTTTACCTTGTTCTTGAAACTGTCCTATGAACTCCACCATCTGCCCAAATTGTTTCTTTAATTCGCTCATCTCCTTGGCTTGGTTTTGCAATCCCTACGACAACATAGTTAGTATTTTAAGTGTATTATCATCATACGTTGACGTACCTGAGTTAGATTGAGCAGATTGTTGTTGGGACTGAGTTGGTTTGAATGGCCTTAGATAAAAACCCGAAGGTTGCTGTCTAAATCCACCTTGTTGTTGAGGTTGTTAAGGCTCTCTCCACTTGAAGTTTGGGTGATCTCTCCAGCCTGGATTGTAAGTGTTGGAGTATGGATCATTCCGTGGCTGATTTTGGCCTTGATAGCCCACATCATTGACACTTTCCCATCCTCCATTCTCTATCAATTGAGGGCATTGATCATTGAGATGCCCCTGCATAGAGCACACTCCACATATAGCCACACCTTGCACTTTGGATCCATCAACAACTTGTGACAAAAGAACAGTGAGATTAGCCATTTGAGATTGAAGTTCAGAAATTGCACTTACCTCATTCACTTGTTGTTGCCGTGGGGGGTCTCTTTGTCCAACTCCTTTATATTTTTGAGCATTCAAGGCTCGGTTTGCAATTAAGATTTTTGCAGCAACTGGGGTTTTGTCAACCAAAGCACTTCCTGCTGAAGCATTAAGCATTTGTTGCTCAATTGGAATGAGTCATTCGTAGAAATATTGAATCAAGAGCTCCTCCTTCATTTGATGTTGTGGGCAGGATGCAACTAATGCCTTAAAACACTCATACTATGCTGGAAACGATTCTCCTTGGTTTTGTTGGATTTCACTAATTCTCTTCCTCAAAAGAATGACTCTTGAAGTTGGGAAGAATTTCTCTAGGAATGCTCTCTTCATGCTTTCCCAAGAAGTAACGGTCCCAGGTGCTAGTTTATATAACCAATCCTTAGCCTTTACAAGAGAGAATGGAAAGGCTTTCATCTTCAAAATGCTCCCATCCACGTTGATGGGTGTCATGCTTGAGCACACCACTTCAAACTCCTTCAAGTGCTTGTTTGGATCTTCCATGGACAGCCCATGGTATTTGGGAATGTGGTGCAGCAAGCTTGACTTCAACTCGAACTCATCGGTCTTGCCTTGAGCCACCCTAGGATATTGAATGCAAATAGGCACGACATTGTCCAATCCCGAGGCTAAAAGTTCTTTGATTGTTCGATTGTCCGCGGCCATGTCTTGTTCTTCCTCTTCCTCTTCGTCAAACTTAGATTCAGAGCTAGAACTTGGTGTATTAGGCTCTGGATTCTTCCTCTTCCTTCTCAATGTTCGTTCAAAATCGTCGTCGAACTCCAATATATTCTCACGAACAGGTTGAGAACTACGAGTCATAAACTAGTACCTAAAACAAAGAAATCAACACAAGACACAATCAGGAAACAAAACAAAAACAAAAACAAAAACAAAGTAAAACACACGGCAGAAACAAGGGATATTAGCAAGTTTGCTAATCCCCGGCAACGGCGCCAAAATTTAATGTGAAATTATATGACACTCAAATTAAAACCCTATGGTTGTAGTACATGCAAGCAGGGATCATTTTAGGCCTGGTATTAGAAGGGATGCTAATCTACTCGATTTAAACTTTAAAACACTAAACTAGACTCAAAAATAGAAAACTAGACTCTTATGACTCAAAACTGACCAAATTGACTCAAAACAACAAAACTAAGTTAAATAGACACAAAACAGGTACTAAAGAGTGATTTGGACGAATTCTAAACTAACTTGACTCAAAATACTAAATAGGGACAGATTTGAATGAAATTAACTAAACTAAGACACAAATAAGAACGGAGGGCGTTTTTGGATGAATTTGACAAAACTAATTAAATTACAGCAAACAAAGTAAGTTAAAACGAAATTAAGGTGAATTCAAGGGTGAAAAGCTAGTTAGAGGATCCTTCTACACACATGAATGACAATGCCTTAAATTAGTAAGCACAGATTAACCTTCAGATTTTCCTTAATTCATTGAATTGCATGGATAACACATCGGCAACCAAATTATTCTAATCAAGTTCCCTATGTGAACTACATAATAGAGATACATATCAAAGATCATTAAGTTCCATGAAAATCATAAGCATTGACAAGGCATTCGTAACTATGAACTGCATGATACTCTTGCCAAGAATTTACTTAACACGATTGTGACTAGCAATCTCCACTACTTGTAAATATAAGTTCATAACGATTAGGTGAAACTCCCTTATATTTTAGCATCAAATTCATGCATGCAAACTAAGTATACATCCTTAATCAATACACAAGAATAAGTTCTCAATCAATCAGATAAGTAAATCACATTCATATTTTACGAAACAATAACTGAAGGTAATCAATTCATATCAAACATAAGTCCATGGCTTTGAATTCACCTCTAACTAAGAAAAACTTAGTTACACATGTTCATAACAATTGAAAAGCAATCTGAAATAAACAATGAAACTAAAACAAGGGAAGAAAGAACTCTTAGAACTCCAATGGTTGCAAGTCGCTAGCGGCACAAGGTCCTCCTCCTCCAATGGAAGCCACGACAAAGCTCTCCTCCTCAACTCCTGTAGCAAATGGGTGTGAATTAGTGTGTGGATGTGTTTGTGCGAATTATGGTGTGGTATAGAGGGTGGTAACCTGCAGCAAAGCCTCAAAACATCTATATATAGGCACGGAAAAACCCTAGAGAAATCAGACTAGGGTTAGAAATTAGCATAAGTAAAGGATTAGGGCCCTAAAGTGTGGCACATTGCTTATATCCATCAGGAAAAAAGGTTTAGCCCAATTAATTTTTGAGAAGACTTTGCACAATCCAAATCCACAAGGGAATAGCCTAATTAAATCAGAATCCAAGAGGGAAAAGGGTAAGGTAAGGTGTGGTAGGAATTGGTGGGAAATGAGTGGAGTGCAAGACAAGGCAAAGCCTTCAAGAAGGGAAATAGGCGCCACCTTTCTAGGGATTCTAGAAAGAATGTGTTTTGTGGCAAAAATTGGGACATCTAAAAGGGGTTGGGCGCCACTTTTGTAGGAACAGATAAGGCCTTCTAGAAAGAATGTTTCTAGAAATCAGATAAGGTTTTGGATAAGATAAGGTTGTTTAGATAATGTTCCTTGTTTCTTGCTCTTTCCTTATCTCCTTTGTCTTGAATTTGATTCTCCATGTCTGTAGCATGTTCCTAGCCTCATTTGACTTCAAAAACATCCATTCCTTGTGCTCCACATGCATGCTATCCATTTCAGCCCAAAATTGCTCCAAAATGCACTTTCTTGCCAACTTTGCCAATTGGACCTACAAACACACGAAAATAGCTTAAAACACTCCAATAATCAATAACTAACTAAGTAAATGCAAGAAAACAAGCTAACTAAGTCGCATAAATATGCTCCTATCACTGGTATAGTTACACCCTTATAGGGTTCATCTATCGTAAAGTAATTATCGTACACTTATTCTAGCCTATTGCTTGAGTCTCAAATATTGTTTACTTACTTGACCATCAGGGAGCCTTTGGCCGTCACCGCTCCCCCGTCCTTGGACCATTTTTGTTTGTTTGTTATTTTACAAGTTAACGAATTTGTGCATCTCCACTTTTCACGATAGAAGGGCCAGCCCAGGCCCAGTGCAGGCTAGGCGACCGTTGGGGCCCAAAAAAATCGGGGGCACCAAAATTATTTTGGGTGATATATTCATATAATTTCATAAAAGTATAAATTTAGAAAATTTGGATATATGACCAAGAAGTTTAACTAGAACTAGTGGTTTATGTTGTTTAAAATTAACAAGGAGGTCCAGGGTTCAAACTGCTATATGTTTATTTACTTCCTAATTTTTACCAATTTCTTTTTATAAGGGTATAAATTTATCAAATTTGGTCAAATGATTAAGCAGTTTACCTAGAAGTAGTGGTTCATGATGTTTAAAATTAACAAGGAGGTCTTAGGTTCAAAACATTATGTGTGTTTTTTATTTTCCATTTTTTATGAATTTCTTTTCATAAGAGTATAAATTTTTTAAAATTTTGGAATTTCTATTCGTAAGAATATAAATTTTTAAAATTTTGGTTAAATGATTAATAAGTTTAATCAGAAGCAATGGTTTCTGTTGTTTAAAATTAACGAAAGGTTTTAAGTTTGAAATGCTATGTGCTTTTTTTTTTATTCTTTCCAATTTTTACCAATTTTTGTTTGGTTGTTAATTTCTTTTTAATTGCTAGCTAGTAGCTTTGTGGGTTACAATTTTCAGACATTTATTCAAATTCAAGTCTAACCTTCAACAAAGAGTAATGCGTAGATCTATTTTAAGACCAAGTTTGCAACACAGATGACATATCACTAATAAGAAATAAGCACGTTAATCAACACTTAAGTAATAATCCAATTATCAACAATCACATCATACAGTTTACAAAATTTGGTTTAAAAATTTGGTAACCATAGCATTAGCCTTCAAGAAATTAATGGATGCATGTCTCATTCATTGCCTATATATATCAACTAAAGATTCAAAAATATGATTATTTTTTTTGTCCCATATTGACAAGGTAAAGTAAATAAAAAAAAATCACCTCACGAGTTACATAAAAACACTTTAAAAGTTCAAATAAAAAGGAAACAAAACTCATCATCTATCTACTTGTAAGCCCGGGGTTTTTTGGTTCCCTTCTCTCAATACAAAATAATTAGTTTTTTCTGGGTCTAAATTATTGAGTTTGAAGTGTTTTTCTAAGTGTAATTTTATTGAAGTTTTACGTGTGCAAAACCAATAATTTTTCTTATATGAAGTTAGGGCACATTTTTGGGGTCGCCCCGAGCCTCAAAAGTCTCAGGACCGGACCTACATGGTAGTGCGCGAATTTGATTCCAAGATGTTTTTTCCCTCATTGATCTTGGGATTAGGTGGTTTAGTTTGGTACAAACTTAAACTATGAATTAATTAGAATATGAAGAAAATCATTAACGTATCCGGTACATCCCTAACAAAACGAAAAAAAATTCCAACTCATGACTTAGGCGGCGATGGTACCAAGCTGAACGTAAAGATTGGGCAGTGTGAGCCGCAGCATCTCATACTTATTCGTAGTATCTACTATCCTCTTCGGTATTTCCAACTCTGTCAGTTTCGGCTATATAAATCCATGCACGTACGTTTGCTTCCTCATCTCGACTACGAAAACAAAACTTACGGACCAGCTTCCTGCATGTAATTTTCTGCTGATCGAGTTAACGTTCTTGAATTCATGCGTGGCTTCTATATTGGATCACCAACATCTATTATCTCATTTCTTGGCAGGTTAAATTCTATATATAACTGATGTAATTATGATTCCTTAGTTAAAATCCATATTTTTTCCTGGAAGATATTTCCAATTAATTGGAATTGTTTGTTGTTAACATTCAACCTTGTCCTGCACTGGTTTGATATATAATGGTTTGTTCTGATAAATATGGTGTGAACATATATTTGGTGAACAAGTTTTTTTAATTCTTACCAACGTGCACGCCTAACATCTAGTATATATGATATAGAATGTACACGCTTTTTACCAATTTTTCATTTTTTTTTAACAAACGATAGTATATACTAAGGGGGAGGGGGTTGGGCTTAGCCTCACAATGGACTAGCAATAATGTAGTTCAAATTCACCTTTAGCGATAATTAAATCTAAGACCTCTCACTTACAAGTGAAGAGGAATACCACTAGACTGTAGTACTAAGTTGCCATTTTTTTACTACTTAGAGCATTGCCAATATTGTAGATTCAATGTATATCTCTTTAGGGTACACTATTATGTGAAATATAAAGTTCAACGTAATGCGTACGTATTGTACTATGAAATGGGAACAACTAGAGAACTAATTAATCTAATTCTCTTTTTTAATTTCACTTATTCCTAAGTTCTTAATTCAATTCCTTTATCCTCTAATTTATATTAACTAAACATATTGTTAGAGTATTTGTCCAAAAAAAAAATCTTAGAGTAGAATGTATTTTTATCTCATCTCAGTACCCTATATCCCACAGGTTGAAGACTTGTAAGTTAAGCGTCAACTTAAACTTTTATACCATGCTTACCAGAATTTTTTATTACTAATAGTTACGATTGACTGTGGCAACCTATATAAGATACCAACATAAACTCATTAATCTTATAATATTTCAGGTTATGCAGGCTTTTGTTTTTTTTTTTTTTTTTTTTTATGGATTATGCAGGGTTTTGCATACATAAAAGAATATATTTTTGCTGCCTCTATTTTGACTCTATCTATCATATTTAGGAGAGATTTTTTCAAGTACAGTTGTCTAAGAGGCACTCTACAGGTCATAATATAAATGAAAAAAAATATATATTTTTTGATGTTCCTTCAATCATTTTGCAACACATGAAATACCTGTTTAAAATGGCGGACGCTTGAAAAATTTCCCCATCCTTAAGTGGAGATCTTAATAATTGTTTCGTTGTAGCATTCAATGTTACGATACCTAAAGTACTTTTGCAACTATTAAATATTTTATTTTTAAATTTCGGCAATTAATTTATTTTCTAAACCAATCATCTTAGTACTATTGAGTATTGAGAAACATTACCTTTAGATTTCAGTTTTTTCTATCAAACAGGAAACTCCTTACCAGAGCGTTGATTATATATATAAATAAGTAATCAGCTCATCAACCATTGGAGTATAAAACTTGTACTCATTCAAGTGGTGTGACTCCAAGAGCTAGAAAATGTTAAAATAAAAACCACTAAGAATAGTAAAAAATAAAAAACCCTACCCGCGCCAGAAAAGAATTTAGAAGCCAGTTCAATGAGATGATCATTGCTGACCGAAACACTGGCTCTGGTTGGTACACGCATGCCATATGTAGAAACATAAACCAACTACAAACAAATCTGTCATTATCTGATAATAATTAATGAAAGAAAAGGAAATTATTTTTTCGTTTTTGTCTGAGAAAGAAATCTCAGAACTTGATTCGATCGAGTCTGTATATAATCTGTTGAGCTCCACAGTTTCAGGAAGAAAGCAATATCATCACAAGGCAAATCCAAGCATTACATACAGCAAAGAATGGGAAGCAATCAAGAATATGGAGCAGAGACAGAGAGGTACATATATAATCTCTATATATATGAGTTTTTAATTTACTTTTATAATTAATTTAAGTATCTCTTTGCAAGATTAGGTGTTACTAAAAGAAACATATGATAATTATTTTGTTCTTAGTTTTCAGTTTTTTTTTTTTTTTTTTTTTTTTTTTTTTTTTTTTTTTTTTTTGAATTGTAAACTCGTTTGATAACTGTTTGAGTTTTCAAAATCTCTCAGAGTTTTCAATTTTTTAAAAGTAAAATATAGAAAAACCGAAAACAAACAGTCACAAAATAAGGAGAAAAGTTTTTTCAATTGTCATAGTGGTTGCGCTACTGTAGATGTGCGGTGGTTAGCGGTGCAAACAAGGGTATTGGATTTGAGGTGGTGAGGCAGCTTGCATCTCAAGGGGTGGTGGTGGTGTTGACAGCCAGGGATGAGAAGAGGGGAAGAGAAGCAACATCTAAGCTCCAACAGTTGGGTCTGTCAAATGTTGTCTTCCATCAACTTGATGTCTTGAATCCAGTTAGCATCCACTCCTTGGCCAAATTCATACACGCCAGATTTGGCAGGCTTGATATCTTGGTAACGCCAAATTTTTCTTTCTTGCTCCTATTCAGCAATTTTTTTATATTTAATGACCAATTATTTTTACCCTTTAAAAATATTGAAACAAAAAAAATGTTAAAATCAACACCTACGGTCGGCCTACGATGGCAATCGGTCGGTATCAATGTCTCGCTTCAGTGAGTTGATGTGGCCTTGCTATTTTAGCAATAGTTTGACATGGCCTCATTGGTGCAGCGATTGTTTCATGTGTGCATCTAATGTCTAATTTGTCACGTCTATCACTTTTGTGGCATATTTCTTTTGTTTGTTTTTACTCTTGCGGTAGCTGTGTAGAGATTTACTTTATTTGTTTGCCCTTACTTATATGTGAGAAATGTGGTGAGCATGTAGACTACGGAATTTGAGAACTTTCATTAGATAACCAATATAGGAAAGTGATTTAACCACACATCTATTTATTTTTCGTTGCATATTCTTCTTTATTTATGGTGTTTAAGTTGAATTTATTAAGGGAGAATCAAGAAACATATAATAGGTTTTGCAAATAAAGAAATAAAGGTTCCTGTGCGCCAAATAACTTGTTTTTAGCCCTATATTAGGCCAATCGGTACATTTCCTATGTACAAACATATTAACATAGTGCTAGTATTTGTTGGCCTCCAAAATATTGAGTGAAAATCTGTGTGTATAACTTAAATTAACCATTTGATTTCTGCAGGTTAATAATGCTGGAGCTACTGGAGTACTGGTGTCTGAGAAAGATTTAAAATCTCTGGACATTGACTCCACATCTTGGGTAAGTTATATAGCAGTATATTTCTCATGAGAACCACATGCATGAAATAGGGACGCCATGGTGGTGTCTCAAACTAATTACGCAACACCATATGGGATACTAAGAATACATGACGTCGTGTTATTAGTCTGAGACATCACAGTGATGTCTTGAGGTGTAGGTCTTAGGTCTTCTCACAAATAAACGATATATATGTCGCCACACCACAACCAAGATTCGCAGCAGCTTTTAACTACAAGAAGTTGTTTGTTCAGCTTTCAGGCAAAGCAGTCAACAAAATTCAATGTGCAATTAAATACACTTATGAGAAGGCTGAGGAATGTTTGAATACAAATTACTACGGTGTTAAAAGATTAACCGAGGCTCTTCTCCCACTCTTGCAACTCTCCACTCTAGGGGCCAGAATCGTCAATGTCTCCTCCCTAAGGAGTGAACTCAAGGTAAAAATACACAATGAAACAAAAATTATCTAACAAAGGTTAATGTTCATTATCTGGACGAGTCTGGCAAGAGAAGATTTACTTGATGTTATATTCCGTTCATCGACAATAGTCGTTCTCCTCTCATTAACTTGTTGATGCTCGGAAATAAGCGTCAATCGAGATGATCTCCTTCAATGTCCTAGCTAGCAACACACGACGAAACAAGACTTTAAATTTCCTAATCGAAGTTATCAAATACTATGCAGAGGATACCGAGTGAAGAGATAAGAAATGAGCTCGGGGATGTAGAAACATTGACAGAGGAGAAAGTGGATGCAGTTTTGGCAAGATTTCTGCATGATTTTAAACAAAACGAACTCGAAGGGAATGGATGGACAATGATGCTGCCTGCATATAGCATTTCCAAGGCCACGCTCAATGCTTACACAAGAATCCTTGCCAACAAGTACCCAAACGTGTGCATCAACTGTGTGCATCCTGGCTTTGTCAATACAGACCTCAATTGGCATACAGGGACCATGACTGTCGAAGAAGGGGCTGCAGGTCTGGTGAGGTTGGCTCTTCTACCCCATGGAGGCCCTTCCGGCTACTATTTCGATCGAACTGAAGTCGCAGACTTTTAATGAAATAGACATATATATACATGTAAGATTTATGCATCTTTCCCTCTTTATATATGATACATGTATTATGTATAAGACTGATGTTAAACTAAATAAAGGTTAGAACGCGTCTTTTTCAAGCTTGGCCAATGGAGGAATACTTCACGGATTTCAAAATTATATAAATAAACTTTAACCAAGGAAAAATTACATTTAAAAAAAGAAATGTTTGGGAGACCATATAATGAGACTTACTTGTATCGTTGACCCTACCATTATTAGATTTAGTTTATAAAATTTGGTCTCTTTAATATTTTTCTAAACAAATATCAAATCAGATACATAAACGATTGTATTTATGACCTAAAGAAACCAAGCATTGTTGACTTTAATTTTCGGGAAGTGTGAGCGATGGACTAGCATTTTCCTCTTGTGTCTTTCAAACAATAAAATAAATAATTAAAAATATACAATTCAACTAACAAAAAAAATAATATTTACAGTACTCCCCCTCGAAAGGAGGCCAATTCCACTGCCCATCGACTTGCTCGATCTGGGATTGGCAGGATTGTTGAAGTTCAATGGAGGGGGACTGCTCCTGAGCTATTGCTGGATACTCTTATTGAAGACAACTCTTTATAAATTTGTTTGTTTTCTCTCTTGGTGTGAGGATATGTAAAGTTAGTTGTTCGTGAGGGACGCTTTTTTTCCCTTCAACTGGGTTCAAAGCCCCCGGCAAGGTTTTTATTGAGGCCCATTTAAGCATACTATCCTCCGATTTGTACGGTTTTATCTTATATGAATAAATATCGTACTTCTCTCAAAAAAAAAATATACAACTCAACTGCTATTATGAAACTAGTTATTGAGGGAGAGAATAGAGATATGGCCGGCTAAAGAAGAGAGAAAGAGAGAAGAACGTTGGTAAATTATGTGTCACATTCCTTATATCTAATGACTTTATTTATACTAATAATGATTGACTTTCTTGCCTTACAATTAATACAAGGCTTATGAGAATTTGATATATATTCAAATTATATTGGGATTACTACTCTAAGTTTACAAAATCACACTAACAATAAAATAGTATTTACAGTACTCCCCCTTGAGTGTGTACAACTTAAAAAGTTGTCACATCAGGTTTTCATGATTAGGAGATGGTAGTTGTTGTTGTCGGTTCTCTTTCAGCACATGCGTTGCTACTCGAGTTTCAAAATAGAGGCGCATATAAGGAGATACTCACCAAAACCTGGCTACGGTAAACACAGTAGGACAAACCTATAGTCTAAGGAGAAAAATGTAAGTTAATGCAATGTCGATACTTGACATCTTCAAGATGCATCAAGTAGTAGAAAACACATACAGGGGTTTGACCAACACAAATTGAGTGTCTGGTTCAAACCTTGTCAGGTTAGCAAAAACCTAGTAGGAAAAATGCTCCTAATCTAAGGGAAAAAAGTACATTATGGCCAAGTGAGTATACTTCAAGATGTTCCCCTTGAGTTTGACAAAACTCTCTTTGAGAACTACAGGTGTGGGAAGTGAGATAGGTCACACAATCCAATACCTTGGTATGCTTCTAACAGGTAGACATGGGCAGTGCCTTTGTGTAAAGATCGACAAAGTTGTGTTAGGATCAAATCTGCTTCACTTCAATCTTCTGATTCTTTTCAAATGAGTGAAGAAAATTTTTGCTGAGCAAACTCTTGGTGTTGACTTCTTGGATCGTCTAGACGATATAAGAGATAAGTCTTCATAAATCATTGTTAGAACTTAACAATGGATGAATACATACGGCATAGTGTTTCAAAACGACTCTCATGTATGTTGGAAGTATGCCCACAAAGCCACTCATTTGATGTAATAGCTTTTCGAATACTTATTGTATTAAACTATTATATGTTTAATAAAGGGCAAAGCTTATTGTTAATCACTATTTATTGTATCATGTGTTTAAGCAATAAGGGAATCCAAGGAATGTATTTGATCTAAGAGAGAAGTGATTTAAGTAAGTTAGATTAACGAGACCTTTCTCTTATGTTCATTCCTAAAACGTTCCTAGCCATAGGATTGCCAATTGGGCATTGACAATCCGCTAAGGTTAATATGCGTTATATTAACTCAAGTGTGAGTATGACTAGTCTCAAGTCATTTAGTGTTGGACACTGAGACAAACACATAGGTGCTCGAAAGAGTAATCGAGTACACTGAACAACGATCAAAAGAGAGTTCGAGCATACATGTCATGTAAGAACTCATAAGTTGCAATATGCAAAGTAGTCCTTTGACCTGAGGCATCATTGATGTCTAATGGTTAGGTCCTTGATCTTTGATTATGTCAAAGGCATTCCATTGAAAGTGTCCACGGCATTGTTGGGGTCAAGCTATCTAGTCATGTAGGCATGTGAATGCACAACAAGGGATCTCTAGCCTTCCATGGTGGAAGGAGAATACTCTGAGATATGATTCGAGAGTCTTTGGCCAAAGCATACGAATATGACTCAGGAAGTTTGTTCCAAATCATATTCAATTGAATCATATAGAGAAGTATCACATTGGATAGAAGACATGAAACAAACTATCACTCAAACAATGTGATTGAGAGTATTGTATTAGAGAAGGATCGTATTGCATTGTAATTGTAACTGGATAGGTTCTCCAACCACTTCTAATTAGCTTGGGTAGCCATGACATACTGCTACGTGTCACTCATGATTTGTGGAAGCCCTGAGGATTAGCAAACACTAATCTTCATCAAAGGGAGAATTGAAATGTAGTTTCAATTCACAATCAATCGTTAAGAGTAACAATCGTACACTGCCTCGCTAATTGGAACCTAATGGATCGTACACCGAGTAAGGAGGAAAGTGAAGAAATATAAATGAGATGGATAAGCAATTAAATAGTTTAATTGAGAATGGTCAAGATTAATTAATTAGTTAATTAATTTTACGAAAGGTTCGTATTGGGCTTTTAAGTTGGTTTTGGGTTTCGGGGCCCAAAAGGGTTTTTGGTCCACAAGGCCCATTATGTTTAAGTTGTATGACAACTAAAACAAAATGAGCAATTAGCCCAATAACAATGCCAAGGCCGGCCATAAGGGTGAGTGGAAGCAAACTTGATTTAATTACAAGTTTGTCACTCACATGTGATGTAGTATAAAGTCAACTTTATAGCTTTCATTCACTTAGGGTTTTCAAGAAGAAAAGAAGAGAAACATTTTCTCCCTTTTTCAAAGAGGCCGGCCACTTAGAGAGCTTTTCACTAGCATCAAAATCTCTCTAAGTCATCCATCTTCTCTTCACACTACATCCATGGTGTGGAGACTTAGAGGTACCAAACCTTTGGTACTTTTTGGAGATCTTTTCCTCACATCATCAAGGAGCAAAGGAGCATCTAAAGGAGAAGAATCACAAGGAAGATCCAAGGAGCTAGGAGGTGACTTGAAGGCCCTCCACTTGGGTGAATCCCTTGTGCAAACAAGGATGAGCTTCAAGGGTAATGAATCTCAAAATCCTTCTTCTCTTTAATGTTGTTAAAGAGTCTTGTGGTTCACCATTCACTAGGCTTTGAAAGTCATGGGTTTTAGAATTGTTTTGAATGCATGCCTACTTTAAAGTGTTATTAGTTTGCATATGTGTTCAAATGTTCTCACATGTTCTTAGCTAGGACAAATTTTTTCCTTCAAGTGGTATCAGAGCCTAGGTCTAGTTTATGGTGAATCCTTTTGGGTTTTGTGTTTTTCATGGTTTGTGATTTAAATGTTGTAAATGTTACAAGCTTTGTTCTTGCTTTTGAATATAAATTTTGCTTGAAAATTTAGCATCTCAAATGTTGTAGATGTAGTTCATTTAAGCATGAATATTGGAACTAAAATTTGGTGCCATGAATGTGGGGAAATTCGGCCAAATCCAAAGGGTGGATTTTTGGGTTCTTGTTTGTCTTGTTAAAATTGTTTTAAAGTGACTTTTGGAACCCCTAAGTACCCTAGGATGTTAACCCTCTTTTATGTAGTGAAAATTTGAGTTTCATTGAGTGAAAACATTCATGGAGCTCCTATGAGTTTTCATGTGTGTTCTTCAATGTTCTTGATGCTCTTACCAAGAACAAAAAATGTTTGGAGTTTTGATTCAAAGTGTTTGGTGTTTTTCATAAAGTTTTGGTTTAATTTTGAATGGTGATGGATGATTGGTGATGGATGATTTATGTCTTTATTGTTTGACAAAACATTTTCTTACAACCTATACCAATCAACTTTTCCACACCTACCTATCAACTTTTTCAAAACACTTTCAAATTTTGATTTTTTTCACCAAAACCTTTTTCCCCCTCCTTTTTCACTTCCAAATTTTTGGGCCTTTTATGCAATTACATAAAGTTTTGATACTTTTGTGTATTTGTACTTTGGCCCAAAAGTTTACGTTTTACGTAAAGGTCCAAAATCACTAAAGGACAAATTGTTTTGCTCCTTTAATGAAGTTTATGTTATTGTTGAAATTTTTGGGTTCTAGTTGTAATTACATGAAGTTGTGGACTCTTGTGTTTTTACAAAGTGACCCCAAAAGTTTTTGTTTTAGCAATGTGGCCCAATAGTTGTGGTCATTGCATTTTTGGCCCAAAATATGATGAGAATAAAATGGTTTTGTCTCTTTAATGAGAATTGGATTTTCATTTCATTTAGTTCCATTTGAATCAATTCTATGAATCCGAAAACCAATTGTTTAAGTTGCTTTCTTAGTTAATGATTGATTAAGAAAAGGATGATTATGAACCAAAGGCCTCGATTATTGAGCTATGTGATTGGCCGTTTTACATTATGAATGTTTGGGTTAAGTAGTTTAGATTTGAATGTAATTTGATTAGTTCAAATGTGTTGTAAAAGGGCATAAGTCCTTCCAATGTGTTGTAAAAGGGCATAAGCCCTTCTTTTTATTTCATGTATTCCTTTTTGTTTATATGTATGCAAATTGGAATAGTTGGGTCCAACGCCCAATAGGAAATAACGGTTTAATTAGATTAAACGCGTAACTAAAATCAACAACTACCTACCTTAGACCCAAGGTCCAACACAAGGCTCGTGTTGGATCAAATCAAACAGTTCATAATCATCCTAAGTCCTCTTAATAAGATTAAAATGAAATTGATGTAGCCCAACACTACTCCCTCAACAAAACGAATATTAAGTTGATAAGCGAGAGATGCTTTGAACATCTCTTCGTAGGCCTTCCACCGTGGTGAGCTCCAATCGTTTGTGACTTGTACACTGGCTTCACCCTATCATGGGGAAGTTCAAAGTATATGCTTACCTTCAGGAGGAGTTCATATGAACATACATGATGTGGTGAGGTAGGCAACGAGGATGGCCAACATCATATCATTGTGAGGCTATTCTTGAACCCCTACACGAACTAGCATGGTGGGAATAACTTAACTAAGTGCAATGGTGCCAACATCATATCATTGTGAGGCATCATTCTCTAGAGGCCAAACTAGATGGGTAATTACAAGAGTTGTAAATGACTAAAGCGTTATTCTCTCATCATTATTGTTGCTAACCAACATCATATCATTGTGAGGTGGGCTTGGTAATGGTGAGTCTCCCATACCCCACTAAGAGTTCAACATAACTCTCGGATTCTATTGAGGGATATGGAATTTGCCAAAAATAGTGGGTGGTACTATTTGATTTAAGACCCAATCAAGTAGTTTTAAAATCAACAATCTAATATGATTTCTGTTATATTATGTAGTTAACGACATGCCTAAAATTACACCTACCGTTGTACTTGACAAAAATGGCCTTAGGGGCCAACGTTTCCTTGCTTGGTTTCATCACATTAAGAATGTCTCAAAGATGAATGACATATTGTATGTGCTTAAGCAATCCCCTCCTCATGTACCCCCTACGAAACTAGCTTCAAAGGAGGAGTGGTAAAATTATGCTAGACACTATGAGGATGACTTACAAGCCAAATGCTTAATCCTCACTTCACTTAGTGAGGAGCTTAAGAAGCTACATAAGCACATGGACACTTCTTGTGCCATGGTTGATAGTTTGCATAAGATGCATGACATTGAGACAAGAAACGTACGATTCTCAAATGTTTGTAGTCTATTAAATGCCAAAATGGCAAAGGGGACATCGGTCCAAAAACATGGACAAAAGATGGAAAGGATCTTTCAAGATCTTGAAAGTTTAGGAACTTCCATCGATGGGAAAATGGCCCAAGACTTTTTCCTTGCATCTCTCTCGGATGATTTCACTGAGTTTATAGTAAACTATAAAGTGAATAGATTTAATCATACTTTTACCGAGATGAATGACATGTGTTGTAAGTTTGAACAAAGTTTCAAAAAGGACAGTGGGAGTGAGAATGCAATCATAAGGAAAAGGTTGCAGAAAAAGAAGGCAAGAAAATCCAAAGGAACATGCTTTCATTGTGGAAAGGATGAACGTTGGAAGAAGAAATACAGGGTGCGCATTGCGAGCCTTCTGACACGAACTTTTGAAGGGACTATTTCTGTCATAGAAAGTGCTTTTACAGTGAGCTCCAATTCCTGGATATTTGATTCAGGCGCTAGTCAACATATCTGCAATTCGTTGCAGGGACTAACAGGGAGCAGGACACTGCGTAATGGGGAGATGGTTGTGCGAGTTGGGAACGGCACTAAGATCTCAGCAAAAGCAATTGGCACCTACATGCTTAAACTACCCTCTAGGGAAGTCTTGGAACTAAAAAATTGTTTATATTTTCCTTCATGTATAAAGAATTTGATTTCTATCTCTATGCTTTTACGAGATGGGCACTCAGTATTGTTTGACAAAATGAGTTGCACTTTATACTTGAACGGTCGTATTATCTCTCATGGTAACATGATAGAGGGATTTTTTCACCTAGAGACAAGTAGTGGGTTGCACTGTATTGAAAGCGAGAATACCTCAAAACCCAAAAGGGCTAGAGAAGAAGTTAATCGAGAAAAGATGTGGCATCTTAAACTTGGACATGTGAACCTTGATAAGATTCGCAAGATGTCGAAAGACGGATATTTCCGCCCATTAGGTAATGACCAAATGAGTACTTGTGAATGTTGCTTGAAAGGGAAGATGACCAAATCTCCGTTCACTGGGAAGGGAGAGCGTGCCACTGAAATTCTAGGGTTAATCCACACTGACGTATGTGGACCTATGTCTACTACGTCGAGAGGAGGCTTCTCTTACTATATCACATTCACCGACGATCACTCTCGGTTTGGCTATGTGTATCTTATGAAGTACAAGTCAGAATCCTTTGAAAAGTTCAAAGAATTCAAGAATAAAGTTGAGAAGCAAACTGGGAAGCAGATAAAGATCCTAAGATCAGATCGAGGGGGAGAGTATCTAAGCAACGAGTTCCTAGATTATCTCAAAGAGTGTGGAATAATATCACAGTGGACTCCGCCGGGAACTCCACAACTTAATGGAGTTTCTGAAAGGAGAAATCGAACCTTGATGAACATGGTTCGTTCTATGATGAGTTTCGTAGATCTACCAGTAGCATTCTGGGGATATGCTCTATATACAGCAGCTTACTTGCTTAATAGAGTACCTTCCAAGTTAGTTTCACATACGCCCTATGAGATATGGCATGGAAGAAAGCCAAGTCTTAATCATATTAAGATTTGGGGTTGTGAAGCATATGTCAAGAAGCTTGAAGCTACTAAGCTTGAAGCGAGATTAGTTAGGTGCTATTTTGTGGGATATCCTAGAGAAACTATGGGATATGAGTTCTACCATCCTGACGACCAGAAAGTCTTTGTCGCCAGAACTGCTAAGTTTCTAGAGGACGAATTTGTTCTCAAAGGAACTATAAGTAAAATGATAGAGATTAATGAGATTAATGATGAACCACAAACAAGCACTCGACAAGTTGACAACCCTGTTCCCGAACCCTTAGCTCCACGTAGATCAGAACGGGTCAGCCGGCCACCTCAGAGGTATGGCTTGGATAATGACTTTGGGGAATTGCACCTTCTAGGTGACAATGACACAAAGGAGGATCCTAGAGACTACACTGAAGCAATGTCCAACATTGATTCAAAGAGATGGCAAGAGGCCATGAAATCCGAGATGGATTCCATGTATCAAAATCAGGTCTGGACTCTTGTAGACCCTCCAGAAGGTATAATACCTGTTGGAAACAAATGGGTATTCAAGAGGAAGATAGACGTTGATGGAAACGTGGAGACTTATAAGGCTAGACTAGTAGCCAAAGGTTACAGGCAACGAGAAAGGATTGACTATGAAGAAACTTTCTCTCTTGTAGCCATGATTAAGTTCATTCGAATTTTGCTTGCTATAGCTGCGTACTATGATTATGAGATATGGCAAATGGACGTGAAGACGGCCTTTCTGAACGGTTATCTAGAGGAAGAGCTCTATATGACTCAACCCGAAGGTTTCGTGTCCAAGTCTAAAAAGACTAAGGTATGCAAGCTTCAAAGGTCCATTTATGGACTTAAGCAAGCCTCCAGGAGCTGGAATATTCGTTTTGACACAGAAATCAAATCGTTTGGTTTTACTTAAAACGAAGACAATAATTGTGTTTATCAAAAGGTCGTTGGGGATGCAGTTGTATTCCTAGTGTTATATGTAGTGACATATTACTATTCGGGAATGACACTGCAGTACTTTCTTCTGTAAAAGTATGGTTGTCCAAAACCTTCCATATGAAAGATTTGGAAGATGCATCTTATGTATTGGGGATATAGCTCTATCATGATAGATCCAGAAAATTAATTGGATTATCCCAATCCATGTATATAGATAAGGTGCTAAGTAGGTTCCAAATGGAACAATCGAAGAAAGGTCTTCTTCCTGTGAGACATGGAATTCACCTTTCTAAATCCATGGGACCGAAAACTCCTGAAGAAATATGGCAAATGAGTAGGATTCCTTATGCTTCCGCCATAGGAAGTCTCATGTATGCCATGATATGCACAAGGCCTGATATCGCATATGCTGTGAGCATTACTAGTCGATATCAATCTAACCCAGGATCAGAACACTGGGCAGCTGTCAAGATGGTCCTTAAGTACTTAAGAAGAACTAAAGACATGTTCCTCGTTTATGGAGGAGCAACAGAGTTGCGAGTGGAAGCCTATACAGACGCAGATTTCCAATCTGACGTCGATGATAGAAGTTCCAACTCCGGATATGTGTTCACTCTGAATGGTGGGGCTATTAGCTGGAAAAGCAAGAAACAAGAAGTAATTGCTGATTCCACGACAGAGGATGAATATGTCGCTGCAGCTGAAGCCGGCAAAGAAGCGTTCTAGATGAAAAAGTTCATTACTGAACTTGGAGTGGTTTCAACCATTACATCACCAGTAACTTTGTACTGTGATAATAGTGGGGCGATAGCTCAAGCCAAAGAACCCAGGGCTCATCAAAAGAACAAGCATTTTGACAGGCGCTTTAATATCATTAGAAGATATGCTGCCGAGGGGAAAGTCAACATCCTCGAGGTTGCCTCAGCAGATAACGTAGCAGATCCACTGACGAAGCCAATGTGTCAAATCCAACTTGACCGTCATATGGAAAGGATGGGTATTAGATACATGGGAAGGTGGCTTTGAGTGCAAGTGGGAGACTGTTGGAAGCATGCCCACAAAGCCACTCATTTGATGTAATAGCTTTGCGAATACTTATTGTATTAAACTATTATATCTTTAATAAAGGGCAAAGCTTATTGTTAATCACTATTTATTGTATCATGTGTTTAAGCAATAAGGGAATCCAAGGAATGTATTTGATCTAAGAGAGAAGTGATTTAAGTAAGTTAGATTAACGAGACCGTTCTCTTATGTTCATTCCTAAAACGTTCCTAGCCATAGGATTGCCAATTGGGCATTGACAATCCGCTAAGGTTAATATGCGTTATGTTAACTTAAGTGTGAGTATGACTAGTCTCAAGTCATTTAGTGTTGGACACTGAGACAAACACATAGGTGCTCAAAAGAGTAATCGAGTACACTGAACAACGATCAAAAGAGAGTTCGAGCATACATGTCATGTAAGAACTCATAAGTTGCAATATGCAAAGTAGTCCTTTGACCTGAGGCATCATTGATGTCTAATGGTTAGGTCCTTGATCTTTGATTATGTCAAAGGCATTCCATTGAAAGTGTCCACGGCATTGTTGGGGTCAAGCTATCTAGTCATGTAAGCATGTGAATGCACAACAAGGGATCTCTAGCCTTCCATGGTAGAAGGAAAATACTCTGAGATATGATTCGAGAGTCTTTGGCCAAAGCATACGAATATGACTCAGGAAGTTTGTTCCAAATCATATTCAATTGAATCATATAGAGAAGTATCACATTGGATAGAAGACATGAAACAAACTATCACTCAAACAATGTGATTGAGAGTATTGTATTAGAGAAGGATCGTATTGCATTGTAATTGTAACTGGATAGGTTCTCCAACCACTTCTAATTAGCTTGGGTAGCCATGACATACTGCTACGTGTCACTCATGGTTTGTGGAAGCCCTGAGGATTAGCAAACACTAATCTTCATCAAAGGGAGAATTGAAATGTAGTTTCAATTCACAATCAATCGTTAAGAGTAACAATCGCCCACTGCCTCGCTAATTGGAACCTAATGGATCGTACACCGAGTAAGGAGGAAAGTGAAGAAATATAAATGAGATGGATAAGCAATTAAATAGTTTAATTGAGAATGGTCAAGATTAACTAATTAGTTAATTAATTTTACGAAAGGTTCGTATTGGGCTTTTAAGTTGGTTTTGGGTTTCGGGGCCCAAAAGGGTTTTTGGTCCACAAGGCCCATTATGTTTAAGTTGTATGACAACTAAAACAAAATGAGCAATTAGCCCAATAACAATTCCAAGGCCGGCCATAAGGGTGAGTGGAAGCAAACTTGATTTAATTGCAAGTTTGCCACTCACATGTGATGTAGTATAAAGTCAACTTTATAGCTTTCATTCACTTAGGGTTTTCAAGAAGAAAAGAAGAGAAACATTTTCTCCCTTTTTCAAAGAGGCCAGCCACTTAGAGAGCTTTTCACTAGCATCAAAATCTCTCTAAGTCATCCATCTTCTCTTCACACTACATCCTTGGTGTGGAGACTTAGAGGTACCAAACCTTTGGTACTTTTTGGAGATCCTTTCCTCACATCATCAAGGAGCAAAGGAGCATCTAAAGGAGAAGAATCACAAGGAAGATCCAAGGAGCTAGGAGGTGACTTGAAGGCCCTCCACTTGGGTGAATCCCTTGTGCAAACAAGGATGAGCTTCAAGGGTAATGAATCTCAAAATCCTTCTTCTCTTTAATGTTGTTAAAGGGTCTTGTGGTTCACCATTCACTAGGCTTTGAAAGTCATGGGTTTTAGAATTGTTTTGAATGCATGCCTACTTTAAAGTGTTATTAGTTTGCATATGTGTTCAAATGTTCTCACATGTTCTTAGCTAGGACATAATTTTTCCTTCAATGTACACGTGTGGCATCATGTAGGCTGATAAACTAGTAAAGGTCGAAGACGTTGCAACTAAGGTCAATTATGTGGACCTCCAAGATATTGCAATATTCCCAAATAGTAAAGACAACCATTTAGGAACATGTCTTATGCGACTTTGAAAATGAACTAGCGTTAGCATAACAAACAAGGCAAGCGTCATTCCGAGAATCAAGAGGGTGGGATTCGCTCGAAATAAGTATAGATAAGACCGAATTCGTAGTACCTCTAGGGTGGGAAAATGTGTTTACTTCCAACTTAATGCCATCGTGCAGACGCAGTGTTGTATTTTGCTAACAGATCAACAGCTTAGGAGATGTTCTGCCTAATGCAATAAGCTAAGTACAATAACGCGTAAAGCAAACTTAGATATGAAACTTTGGGTTCCACAACCTCTTTAAGGGTCTCATTTGCATCTAGCGTATAGATGGTCATGAATGTCCTCAAAATGAACACTTTTTTGGTGTGGTTCGACAGGTGGACCAGAATACCATCAAAACAATGCTTGAACTTTAGGTCAAGGCATGAACAAGTTTTCCCAAGATTCTTTCCCTCAAATTCCAACTTCATGTGCGAGGCAGTTTTCTCATGCTCTTTCAGAGTCATAATGAGATTCATGTCATCGACATATACTCCAACTCTAACAATTTTGAAATACTTCTTAATTTGACATGCAATGACATAGTTTATTCACATATCCCTAACTGACCAAATAATCACTTAGACAAGTATACCAAAATCTCCCAAGATTTTTTTATCCCATAAAGTGAACGCCACATTCTAGTTGAAAATGTGTTATGTGGTCTAGAATTATTCGAACTAGTCCATGTAATTCTTCAAGAACTTACATGTAAATCTCCATATCAAGATCCCACTGAGATACCTTATAACTACATTCATAATCTCCAATCAATCACAAGGCATTTGTAAGACGTCTTGTGCTACAATGCATGCATTATTTCGTATCATTTCATTACACTTCCTTTCCCACTTGTAACACAACAAGGTTACCTTGGACGGTGTAGGAAAACACACTTAATAAGGAATCTAATTCAACTTGGATTGTAATTTGACCAATCAGTTCTACGTTGTCGTTACAACGGAATAGGGTTTTATATCATCGTTTTTGCATTTATGTCAGTAGCTACCATACAAGTGAAACATCATCAATCATAATCTCATTCCAATTCTGTACCTTGCCCAAACTAGTATAAAACCAAGAACTTCATGTCTCAGGATAATCTGGCTTAATCTCATGAGATGGAATGGTCGAGACAGCGATCGAGTAAGGAATCATTTGTGTCATATTCTTTCTCTTATGGGGAAGTGAATCTTATGAACCGAGTGATCTATCACACTTTTAGCTAAGGACAGATGATTAGCTAGCCACTAGTCTACCATGTCGTCCATACTGGGGCGGCACGCCCTTCATGGACGATGAACCGTCCTTCAAGGACGGCACATCCATTCAGCGATGTTAACTCAACGTCTGTTAGGTACACCTGTCCTTGCAGAAGTGTTTGCAACTAGTATATATGTGACAACTTATCCCTAATTTTACGATTTTATTCATTTTAAAGAGTGAATTGACGAAAATGCCCTTAGAGGCGAGGATGTTGACTTTCGTTAACCAGCGTATTGTGAGACGTATGAAACATTCTTTTAGCATATCCTCGTAGTGCTCATCACTATGAATGCTAGGCACAAGCATAATCGAATTTGGAGCTACGACAGAGGTTTTACGGACTTACAAACGTGAAGGGTGATTTGGTAATTTCAATTAGGAGATATTTTGTGACTTGTTTTATGAGCCACATGGAACCCACACCCCATACTCTTCATTCTCTTCCGTATCTCCCATTTTCCTGGCTCTTCACTCATTTGTTACTCTCTCTCTCTTTACTCACCCACTCTCTTGCTGACACCTCACCTCACCACTCAACTCTCTCTCTTCATTCATCTCTCTTAGCTCTCTCTCTCTCTTCATTCCTCTCCACCTTTCATTCATGCATCTCTCTTTCTCTGTAAAACCATCGCCAACACCACCGGCCATTATCTCTCGAACCCACGTCGTTAGACTACACCGCCACCTTTACTAACGTTTTCAAGCAATTAAGGTGGGGCACACGAACCCGAGCCTAGACTGAGACCCTCGCTTCTGAACTCGAACCCAAACCTCGACCTCCATGTTTTCCCGCGAGACTTCACTATTTTTCGACCAAGGTAGGCCTCGGGAACCCCCTATCTCTCGTCATTTTTGTCATTTGTTAAAGATTTTGAGGTTTTAGGCCTTTGTTGTAGGGTTTGCGGACAAAAACCACTCGGGGAAACACTCCCTAGATTCCGGCGAACTCGCGCGACTTTTTTTTCTTCTCCAACCATCTTCCGGCCACAACAGTACCTAGGAATGGTATATTTCCTTTCCTCTCCTCTTAGGCTTTAATTTGGTAGGTAAAATGTGAAAAATAGTTGAGAAATCAAGCTAATCAGACCTCGTTCTGTTCTCAGGCGAGATTTCCAGATTCTGGCGGTTGCAACGGTAGCTAGTCGGAGAAGAAGAGAGAGAAAAAAAAAAAAAAAAAAAACCTTAACCCAAACACGGCCCAAACCTTTAGGTCGTTGACCCATGACCCATAACCCAGATCAGTTGGCCAAATCCTACCCAGATCCATTTCTGAAATTGGAGGAAATATTCCCCTGGAATATTCCATTAACTTTCCAATTAACTTTAACAGAATATTCCCTTAAAGTTCATTGTTGACCATTAGTTGACTTTTCAAAATTTTCTCAGAAACCCTCATAGGCTAATTTCAACGTCCCGAGTCCGTTTTTAACATCCATTTAGTGAAATTCCAAAGTTTTAACATGGTTGACCAACGGGGCATCTTAGTTGACTTTTTTGGGTTGACCGTTGATTTTTTGTTGACTTTTTACGAAGCCCGAGACCCTTTTTAGCGTATTTCGACGCTTTGATTCCGAATCCGCCGTCCGTTTCTCCAAATTCAAACATTCTAATTGAGTTTTACTAATGTGTCTCAATATTATGCTTAGGTGCAATTACTATCACAAGTAATTGTGAGTGGGTATTTTCTTTTATATAGTATATATATAATTGTTAGTTTCCATTTATACATTTCATAAAGAGTTTTCCACAATACACCTAGATTAGCGTGACGTTATTAAGATTTAGCGCATTGATAGAAATTATGATGTTATGCTACATCCTATGGGATGCACATGTATGTGTATTATTATTGATGCCTTAAAATTATGGACGTGAATAATATTATGTCGACTAGAATTATTGAATCACTGTCGCATGAATATATTTATGTTATCTGCTCATCGTTTGTTGCATCGGTGTTAGTCCTCGCCCGGGCCAGGGCCAGTCTTTCATGTGTATGTGTACATTGCACTGTACTCTCACTTGGGATCCATTGTAGGTGCCAATCCTGTCCTAGATTGCTATAGGCAATTAGGACTTGTGATTGTAGTACTAGAGCGTATATCATTGTTACACCCGGTCCTGTTCATGTCATATTATCTCTGCATGAACTCGTGTGTCAGCATGTGTTGATGAGCACTTGATATGATATGTTTGCTTATACGAGATTATGTGATTTACGAGTCGTATGCTTACTTACGAAATATTGTGCCGTATTGAATTCTTGAGATTTTGTAGGCTACAGCACGTATTTTTTTACTATACGTAGTATGTATATTTTGGAAACTATACTTGTCTTACGGCGAGGGTTATTATGTTTTTGAAAAGGTTTCTACAAAGCTTTGTTTTTAGGCCCACTAACCCTTGTTTTTCGCCCCTCCAGGTTTTAGTGCTGAGCTTTCGTGTGAACGAGGATTCTTGGCAAATCTTGGTATTGGAGATTACCTTCAATGGTATAATTCTCATCCTCATTTACTGTACTGATAGGAGCATATTTATGCGACTTAGTTAGCTTGTTCTTGTGCTTTTACATTGTTAGTTCTTAGTTATTTAGTCTTTTAAGCCAAATTCGTGTGTTTTCAGGTTCTAAGGACAAAATATGCAAAAAGAAGCAATTTGGAGCATTCTAGAGCATTTTTGAGCCAAGATTGGGTAGTGCAAGCATGGAGGCAAGTTGTTGGACGAGTTTGAAGACAAAAAGGCTTGAAATCAGCCTCAAAACACACTTTCTAGAAGTCCTATCCTTTGTCCTACAAAAGTGGCGCCCCAATCCTTCTAGAAACCCCAAAATCTGCCACAAAACACATTCCTTCTAGAACCCTAAAAATCTGGCGCCTCCTTCCCTTCTAGAACCTTTTTCCTTGCCTTGCAAGGCATTCCCTTGCCCTTATCCTATTGTGCCGCACCTCTCAGGCCCTTTCCTTCTTGGATTCTGATTTATTAGGCCTTTTCCTTGTGGATTTGGGTTCTACAAATCCTTTTCAGAAATTAATTGGACCACAATTCCTTTTCCAAATTAGATGCTGCACCCTAGGCCTTTATTCCTTAATTTCTGTTAAGCCCAAGTACAAATCTGATTTCTCTAGGATTTTGATGTGCCTATATATACATGTTTTAGGGTTTTGCCGCAAGAACTAGCCATTGATCACAGAAATCCTTTGCCGCAACCCACATCCATCCTAAATCCATCTCTGACCCTTTCATACATCCATACACACCCTTGAACCCTTATGCAGCAGCTAGTTGGGGAAGAATGAGGACCTTGGCACTTCATGCTTGCAGATTAGAGCGTTTTAGGTGTACTTCGTTCTTGTTTTCAATGTTTATTTTGTTATTACTCTCTGATCTTGCTGTAATCATGAGTGGCTAAATCCCTAATTAGTTAGGGGGAAGTTTGAAGCCATGAACATGCTTGAGATATGAATTGATTTCTGCCAACTGGGATTTGATAAGTTATGATTGCAATTCAATTATCTGTTTTATTCATAACTGATCTGTGTATGTTTATTAAGGATGCATACTTGGTTTTCATGCATGAATCAGATGCTAGAATATATATGAGTTTCACCTAATCGTTACAAGTTTATATTCCTGAGTAGTGAAGGTTGAATGTCACAATCGCGTTAATTGAATTCTTGGCAAACGTATCATGCATTCATAGTTACAATTGCCTCGTCAACACTTATGATTTTCATGAAACGTAATGATCTCTGATTGTATCTCTATTATGCATTCATGTAGAGGACTTTTGGAGAATGATTTGAGTTGTCGCATGCATTCATCCAATTCAATGAGTTAAGGAAAATCTGAGGGTTAATTTGTGCATCACGGTTAATCTGGGGTGTTGAGCATCATAGTTTACTGAAAAGCAATTGGAAATCGATTCGTATACAAGTGTGTCATGTGTGGAGAATGGACCTCTAACTAATCCATCCATCATCTTATTTCCTAAATTCGTTTTAGAATCTGTTTAGTTTCACAATTTGTTTGTTTGATTCAATTTCGTCAGAACCAAAACCCCCATTTACTTTCTTGTTTCAAAGTATTTAAAATCTGTTTTGTTTGTGTTTTAGAGTGTTTTGAGTCAAGTCAAAACCCTAAATTCGTCCAAAGTTGTGTTTAGAGTCCAAAACTGCCCAGATTATGTTTTTAGGCAGTTTTGAGTGTTTTTAGCTTGTTTTGAGTCTTTTGAGTTTGTTTTGAGTCCCTTGAGTCTTTCCAAACGTTTTTAACTTTGTTTTTGTATTTTAAGTCAGTTTAGAGGTTTTAGCAAGCCCTCCTAATCCCCGGTTTAGAACGATCCCTACTTGCATTTATACTACGATTTGACAACAAGAGGGTTAAATTTGAGTTCTTAACTTTTATCACATCAAATTTTGGTGCCGTTGCAGGGGATTAGCAACTTTGCTAATCCTTGGTTCTTTTCATTTCGTTTAGTTTGTTTTTATTTTAGTTTCTGACTTGTTTTGTTTTCTTGTTTTCAGGTACTAGTGTATGACTCGAAGTTCCCAACCTGTTCGTGAGCACATCTTGGACTTTGACGACGATTTTGAGCGAACTTTGAGAAGGAAAAGAAAGAATCCAGAACCTGATCTACTTAGTTCTAGTTCTAATTCCGAAACTGAAGTTGAATTTGAAGAGGATTCAGAAGAGGAGCAAGACATGGCTGCAGATAATCGAACGATCAAAGAACTTTCAACCTTGGGATTGGACAATGCAACACCTCTATGCATCCAATATCCTAGGGCAGCTCCAGATAAGGCCGCTGAGTTCGAATTGAAGTCAAGCTTGTTACATCATATTCTGAAGTACCATGGGCTATCCATGGAGGATCCAAACAAGCACTTGAAGGAGTTTGAAGTAGTTTGTTCGAGCATGACCCTGGTGAATGTCGACGGCAGCATCCTGAAGATGAAAGCTTTTCCATTCTCTCTAATGGATAAAGCTAAAGATTGGTTGTATGAACTAGCACCTGGGACGGTTACATCTTGGGAAAGTATGAAACGAGCATTCTTGGAGAAATTTTTCCCAACTTCAAGAGTCATTCTCTTGAGGAAACGGATTAGTGGCATCCAACAAAATCAAGGTGAGTCGTTCCCAGCTTATTATGAACGTTTTAAAACTCTTGTTGCTTCATGTCCACAGCACCAAATGAAGGAGGAGCTGCTCATTCAATACTTCTACGAAGGACTCCTCCCCATTGAACGCCAAATGTTAGACGCTTCGGTGGGTGGTGCATTGGTTAACAAAACCCCGGTGGCTGCCAAGACTTTGATTGCAAACCGAGCCCTCAATGCACAACAATATGAAGGTGTTAGACAGAGAGAGAACCCACGGCAGCAACATGTCAATGAGGTAAGTGCAATTTCTGAAATTCAATCACAATTAGCTAATCTTACCTCTCTTGTGTCTCAGGTTGTAATTGGGTCCAAAACACAAGAAAATCAGGTTTGCACCGTGTGCTCCATCCAAGGGCATCTATCTGAGAATTGCCCTCAGTTGATCGAGAATGGTGGATGGGAATCTGCCAATGCTATTGGATTCCAAGGCCAAAATCAAACCAAAAATGATCCATACTCGAACACATACAACCCCGGATGGAGAGATCACCCTAATATGAAGTGGAGATAGCCCCAACAACCTGCACAACAAGGGGGATTTCGGCAAAACCCCCCTGGGTTCCCACAGCCATATCAACAAAATCAACCACTTTAGGCCCAATCTAGAACATGTATGTCCATGGATAATGATCAACTTGTTCAATTACTAACCAATGTGGCGCAGGTCATGCAAAATCAAGCCAAGGAAGTGGAAGATTTGAAGAAACAAATGGGACAGATGGCTGAATTCATGGGGAAATTCAGTAGAGAACAAGGTAAGCTACCTAGTGGGACAAATGTGAATCCGAATGGAGGATTCGAATCTGCCCAAGCCATCATCTTGCGTAGTGGAAAAGAAGTTGGAGCTGAGTCCACCACCCCCCAATCTGCCTAGAAAGAAGATGAAAAGCTGCAAAACGAGGAGGGGAGCATTAGCACACCCACGGCAAGGGTGAAACAACCCATGCCGCAAGCCCCTATCCTTCCTAACTCGGCCAAACAAGGTAAATTGGTTTCAAATTCACTTAATACTAATCTGACCAATGTTCCTTTTCCTCCTAGGTTCATGCAATCGAAGAAGGAGGAGAATGAGAAGGACATTCTTGAAATATTCCGGAAAGTGCAAGTGAACATACCACTCCTTGATGTAATTAAACAAGTCCCGAAATATGCCAAATTTCTCAAAGAGCTGTGCACAACCAGGAGAAGAATGTCGAATAAAGAGGTGGTTAAGGTAAGTGAAAATGTTTCAGCTGTATTGCAACGTAAACTGCCCCCTAAATGCAAAGATCCGGGTAGTTTTACAATCCCTTGTGTTATAGGAAATACTCGGTTTGAAAATGCCATGTTAGATGTAGGTGCATCAATAAATGTCATGCCTTATTCTATTTATGCATCTATGAACTTAGACGAACTGAAAAATGATGGAGTGATTATTCAATTGGCTGATCGTTCTAATGCCTATCCAAAAGGTGTTTTGGAGGATGTTTTAGTGCAGGTGAACCACTTAATTTTTCCGGCTGATTTCTATGTGCTTGAGATGGAAGAGTCGGCCCATTCTTCCCCAATGCCAATTCTACTTGGAAGACTTTTCATGAAAACAGCCCAAACCAAGATTGATGTGGCCAAGGGGACGTTAATTATGAAGTTTGGTGGCGATAAGATTAAATTTAATGTTTCCAAGTCTGTTGAGAATCCTAATGTTGTTCATTCTTGTTTTGCCGTTGATAAAATAAAAAAAATAGGGCCGGACCGTTAAGCACCAAGCACAAAGGATGCATCAAGAACCATACAAGACGAGGAAATTAGAGTGGAGCACAAGGACCATACAGCCACTGCCCTCAAAATGCCCAAATTGGCCAAGAACACCATGGGGAAAAATGTTCACAATGTTGCCACTTCATCACAGCACATAGGTAAGCCACCTAATCCAAATCCAATTCCCATTAAAATTGATAGGTGGTTCCCTTCTTTGGTGCAGGTACCCAAGCAAATCCCCAATGGTGGGCGAATTTACATGAACCTTAGGGAACACAACGTACCAATCAGCAAACATCACTATCCTCTTCCATTCATCGATCCACTGTATGAGAATTTTGAGGAGCATGTGGTGGAGGACCTACCCCTCCATGCAGTGGGCTCCAAGGAAGCTTGAAAGATGGTATTTGTCCGGCTGCACGACGTTAAAGCAAGCGCTTCGTGGGAGGCAACCCATGCCAATGAAGAACACCTAGAATCGGCTCTACATCCAGATTTGCTTCCTTTCACCCTTTTTCCTTGCTGCCTTTATCTTTCTATGTTTATGTGTTGCTTGTTTGATTATTTTTATGTTAGTTTATGTTTGAAACATTGAGGACAATGTTTGGGTTAAGTGTGGGGGGGGGGGTACACAAGTTGTTTTTGCATGATTTTCGTGGGATTTTATCACCTATCACTTCAAATGTTGTTTTCAGTGTTTTTAAGTGTTTTTAAGTTGTTTTGGAGTCCTTTTGTGTGTGTTGACATAAAAATATGAAATTTTCATAAAAAGAGTTGTTTTTGTGTGTTTGTTTGTGTCTTAGGGTACCTTCCAACACAATGATGAGGATTCGGTTTTTAATTGCATGACTATTAAGGAAAGTTATAAACATGGATGGATGTTTGAATTGCTCTCTGGTTTATGCTTGATTGTGGTTATAGTTCATGAATTCATGTTTAATCAAAAAGGAAAAAATCAGTTTTTGTAACATGCTTGAAGGAAGAATCTCATACTAACGCTACAACCCTGAGAGACTTGAGCCTAAACGTTCTTTGGAGAGTTAAAAATCTGTGCATTTATTGTTTTCTAAAGTCGTTGCATGATCTCATCATTCTTTGCTTGGTTGCTACTTAGAAGGCGTTTCATCATTTGGTTCCAAATACTAGAACTCATACCCGTTTCATTCAAAGCATGATATTGAAGTGCATAACACATAAACAAGATGAAGTTGTGTAGTGAACCAGTGCCAAAAAGCCTTCTCCCTTTCTCATTTGTTTTGTAGGTTTAACCATTTTGAGCCTTGTTTAGCCTATGTTCTTTGTTAACCCACATTATCCCTAACTAGCCTAGATTAGGACCATCCTTACCCTTGTTCTTAAGGCGTAGTGAAGCATGACCTAGAGTGAATTCCCTTTGTTCGTTATTAGGCAGCAAACAAGTGTGGGGGAAGGGAAGTTGTACGTTTATGTGTGCCAAAGTAACAAAGAGGCACGGGTGAAAAAGAAAAAAAAAAAAGAAAAAAAAAAGAAAGAAAAAAAAAAAAGAAGGAAAAATATGTGAAGAAAGTGTGAAAAGTGTTCGCAAAAAGTGAGAATAAGCTCACAAGTGTTGGTTGTTGAAGAAAGGGTCCAAAAAGTTGAATTCGGCCCTAAGAATGTGTGATCTTCCCTTTATGTATTAAAGTTTGTGGCTGCATTTTCAAAGGGAGTTCTAAGTGTCATATTCATTACTTTGCTCGCTATTGCTTTAAGAATGTTTGTTTTCGTTACATTTCTTTGTTAGCCAATGCCCCTAGCCCCGTTACAACCCTATACTTCTATCTTGAGTGTTGTGTGTTTCAATATGTGGAGTTTGGGATTGGTATGAGCATATGGTGTCCCTGGTTCTTGCATCTAAGTAGTAGCATTCCATTCATGAGATCATATTTATACGTGCTTAATAACTCCAGAAATTGCTTTCTTTGTTATAAACATATGTGAGTGTTTGTTTTCATGTTTACATCAATCTTCTCACATATAACTAGTATAGGGAGTGTAGTTAGAAAATCTGAGTGAAAATAAGAGTGTACTTAGTGAGGAATTGAGTGAATTCTCTAAGGCATGTTACTACATTCAAAACATTGTTTTAATTGGTTAAATGTGAGCTAATGAATGGTGACTGTGATTAAGTATGTACTAAAGTGTGGGGATGACAAAAATCTATGGTTATGATGATCTTGAATATGTCATGTGTATTGGAAATCCCTGAGGTGAACGTTGGAAGGTCTAGTTTGTTTGGTGTTTGTTTTGTTTGTTTTGTTTTGTTTTGCTCGAGGACTAGCAAAAGCTAAGTGTGGGGGAATTTGATAGGAGCATATTTATGCGACTTAGTTAGCTTGTTCTTGTGCTTTTACGTTGTTAGTTCTTAGTTATTTAGTCTTTTAAGCCAAATTCGTGTGTTTTCAGGTTCTAAGGACAAAGTATGCAAAAAGAAGCAATTTGGAGCATTCTAGAGCATTTTTGAGCCAAGATTGGGTAATGCAAGCATGGAGGCAAGTTGTTGGACGAGTTTGAAGACAAAAAGGCTTGAAATCAGCCTCAAAACACACTTTCTAGAAGTCCTATCCTTTGTCCTACAAAAATGGCGCCCCAAATCCTTCTAGAAACCCCCAAATCTGCCACAAAACACATTCCTTCTAGAACCCTAAAAATCTGGCGCCTCCTTCCCTTCTAGAATCCTTTTTCCTTGCCTTGCAAGGCATTCCCTTGCCCTTATCCTATTGTGCCGCACCTCTCAGGCCCTTTCCCTCTTGGATTTTGATTTATTAGGCCTTTTCCTTATGGATTTGGGTTCTACAAATCCTTTTTAGAAATTAATTGGACCACAATTCCTTTTCCAAATTAGATGCCGCACCCTAGGCCTTTATTCCTTAATTTCTGTTAAGCCCAAGTACAAATCTGATTTCTCTAGGGTTTTGATGTGCCTATATATACATGTTTTAGGGTTTTGCCGCAGGAACTAGCCATTCATCACAGAAATTCTTTGCCGCAACCCATATCCATCCTAAATCCATCCGCAGCTAGTTGGGGAAGAAGGAGGACCTTGGCGCTTCATGCTTGCAGATTGGAGCATTTTAGGTGTACTTCGTTCTTGTTTTCAGTGTTTATTTTGTTATTACTCTCTGATCTTGCTGTAATCATGAGTGGCTAAATCCCTAATTAGTTAGGGGGAAGTTTGAAGCCATGAACATGCTTGAGATATGAATTGATTTCTGCCAATTGGGATTTGATAAGTTATGATTGCAATTCAATTATCTGCTTTATTCATAATTGATCTATGTACAAATGAATCAGATGCTAGAATATAAATGAGTTTCACCTAATCGTTACAAGTTTATATTCCTGAGTAGTGAAGGTTGATTGTCACAATCGCGTTAATTGAATTCTTGGCAAACGTATCATGCATTCATAGTTACAATTGCCTCGTCAACACTTATGATTCTCATGAAACGTAATGATCTCTGATTGTATCTCTATTATGCATTCATGTAGAGGACTTTTGGAGAATGATTTGAGTTGTCGCATGCATTCATCCAATTCAATGAGTTAAGGAAAATCTGAGGGTTAATTTGTGCATCACGGTTAATCTGGGGTGTTGAGCATCATAGTTTATTGAAAAGCAATTGGAAGTCGATTATATACAAGTGTGTCATGTGTGGAGAACGGACCTCTAACTAATCCATCCATCATCTTATTTCCTAAATTCGTTTTAGAATCTGTTTAGTTTCACAATTTGTTTGTTTGATCCAATTTCGTCAGAACCAAAACCCCCATTTACTTTCTTGTTTCAAAGTGTTTGAAATCTGTTTTGTTTGTGTTTTAGAGTGTTTTGAGTCAAGTCAAAACCCTAAATTCGTCCAAAGTTGTGTTTAGAGTCCAAAACTGCCCAGATTGTGTTTTAGGCAGTTTTGAGTGTTTTTAGCTTGTTTTGAGTCTTTTGAGTCCCTTGAGTCTTTCCAAACGTTTTTAACTTTGTTTTTGTATTTGAAGTCAGTTTAGAGGTTTTAGCAAGCCCTCCTAATCCCCGGTTTAGAACGATCCCTACTTGCATTTATACTACGATTTGACAACAAGAGGGTTTAATTTGAGTGCTTAACTTTTATCACATCATGTACTTTACTTATGCTCTGATATCACATGTGAAATGGGTTCATTCCCGCTCACCAGTGCATTCTTATATTCAGGCACGTTTAGGTTTAAATTTATTCACATTTTCCACATCACTATACTTTATGGCTTCGTCACCCTCCGAGTGTCAGCCAGCACAGCTCGATTTGGAGTCGAGGTGGACATTCCGGGTCGGGGTGTGACAATATATGATCTCATCACTTTAGCTAGATCAAAGAAATATGTCTAGCCAATGTTCTTAAATTCGGCATATGCAACTGCCGATGTGGCACCTAGGCGCTAGGCGGTGGCTAGCCATCAGATTAACCATAATCAGAAGAACAATTGGGAATTGAATTAGGCAGGTGTCTGGATGGCCTAGGCGAGCGCCTAGGCAGTACTTGAATGTAATACCCTAATTATTTTGAAATATGTGATTTAGTTATGAAATTTAAATGGGGGAAGATGTGAAATCCCATTCTTAGATTTTATTATTAAATATTTTGTATCATATTCGGGTTATGACGCATTTATATTTACAGCGTATAATTTTTTGATAAGTCAAAAAGACAAAAATACCCCTAGTTGGCCAAATATAATTATATGAGGACGTATTTTATCCTTATATGTTTCGCTATATTTCTTGGTATATTTGTAGAGGTCGATCCTATGAGCGCGTAAGCAAAAATCGTTTGTGAAATGGAGTTAAAAGAATGAGATATAAACGAACAAGGATAAGGGCGTTTTGGTCATTTAACCCTCCACTTCTAGAAGTTTCCAGCTTTGCTGGAGCAGGGACCATGGAGATGGTGCCACATGTGTGGTTGTGACGGGGGAAAGAAAGAAATGAAAGAAATGAGGGGGAAAACAGACCAATGGGAAAATGAGGAAATAAGGGAACCATATCCACCTTTAACTTAGTCTCCGGCCATTATCTAGCGAATTACGACAGGCCAACACCTAGAAACTCATCCCTAACCACTTCTCTTCCATTTTCACCTAGAAATCAACGAGAGTTGGCCTCGGTTTCTTAAAGAACACACATACGGGCTTCATGGGTGCACGGCGGTGATCCGCTGTTCCTGCATGCACCACCATTGAACACCACCATCAATTAACTCATCTTGGGCCCAGGAAAAAACCTCAAACAAGTTTGGGAGCGCTGGAACACCAGAGATCGAAGTTAACCTATCTTAGGGTTTTCCGGTGGATTGAGATGAATTCAGATGTCTTGCCAGCTGAATTGGACTTTGGCTCAGATATGAAAATTCTTCCCTTTGACTTGTTCTACAATCATGTAAAATTTGGTAATTTTTGGAGTTAGTCGGAAAATTAGGTTTCCATTTCTGGAAACCGCTACCTACGACGGCGCGTGGCCAGTAAGCCGACTTGGTCTTTTTAAGCTAAATTCGATATTCTGATTTCATATTTGATATGTGTTTGATGTGATTTGATTGTTTGAATTTAATATCATAAATGTCTGCCACTTCAATATTTAAGTGATAAACGGTTTAATTGTGACGGCAAACTACGAATGCCTTGAGGGTACGTAGGCAGTCTAACAAAGTGATTAGATGCAGCCATAAGGTAACTGAAATTATTTGGGTGGTGATGCAAAGATGTTCCACTCTATTTTCTTCAGTGGTTTCAGTCATGCTCATTTTCTCTCTCAGATATCCTTAAAACTGAACAACGTTCTTCTGAAATGGAAAAAATATAAGGCCTCTTTAATCGTAATCAATACTGTTCATACAACGAGGAGCAGTGCAAGGCCCTTAATCGGGTTGAGTAGACCTAAATTCGTTGTCAAAAGGATGGTTTAGGTATGAAGTTAGTGTGCGTAGTAGCACATTCATCCAAACAACTAAAGTTTCCATTTTTATACCTAATCACGTGTTAATTGAATTGGGTCACATGAATACATGAAATATGATTCAATCAACTCATATTCGAGAACGATATCCATATCATTATCCCTAACTAAAACAATCACCAAACTTAAATTCGGGAACATAAAACATTGTTTGCAAAGTAAACTAGATTTTTCTAGAGGGATTCGGCCAACATGGCCATTCTATGTCAAAATTCTGATCTTCCAAATGTGTTAGGTGGAGTCAAATTAGCCTCCCAAGTTGACTATAGGAACAGTGTTCTTTAACAACATTGGTATGAGCATAGATATGTGCATAACCAATGATCTTTTCCATCAAAGTGGAAGTAGATTCTGCATAGTTAAGGTTTGGGAGTAGTGTCCCTTATTCTTGAAGTTTTGAGTCTAAGGTACCAAGGGATCAAGCTTTTGGTCGTGATGCCACCTATTGGTAGGCCCTGATTCTACCACTATTCGCAGGCTTGGGTGTCGTACCATGTTGCAGCCTCTATACCAGTGGGGAGCGCTCCTGATGAATCATCATCAGGAGAAATGTTGAGATTTTTAATGAGCAACATGGTAGTAATCCGATCCGAGGATTTGATAAACTTCCCTTTCTATATTGTTGTTTCAGGAGTAATGTTAAGAGACATGGAAAGACAAGAAAAATCTTCTCCAGTTAAAATTTGCTAGGATTCTATAAACTTCGTAAGAGTACCTATTCATGAATATAAAGGTTTCAATCATGTCATGCTTTAGGCAAGATATATCTTGCCTTGAGCAAGTCATCTTTCATGATTGAAAGGTCCGTAGAGCGAGTTAAAGAGTCAAGAAATCCTTTTTACCGAGGTACTTCCATTTGTTATGCTTCAAGCATAAATCTTCGAATGAAGATCATAGCAGAGGCTGATTCAACTCTTCCGCAACATAATTGGCTTCTATGGTTTCTTAGCTTCTTCGTAATCAAGTGGAGCTTTATAACTCGTACCCACATTAAGTAGTTTCTGCCAGAAACTTCCATGTTAGTGAATTCAAACTCGTTACGATTCCATAATCCACTGAATGGAGGGAACAAGATTGCAGTTGGTGCTATGGGAAATAAAACTTCTATACATCAAGGTTAGAACATATGGGTTCTAAGACATGGTTTGGTTTAATCAGATTAATCCTTGAGAATCTTGTTCTCTACATACGTGGTGCATTTTATGAAACTTTAGGTTTCTATGGCATTTTGAAACTTCGAGTTTGAGATTAGTATGAATGTCAAGTTCATACTACCTACATTCTCAATAGCAATACAAGAGTACAATTACATATATGCATTCTCAATAACAATACAAGAGTACAATTACATATATGCAATTCAAATGAAAATATAAACAATAACATTGCAAGATATAATCTCTTGCTCATTTCATTAATTTAATTAAGTGGATAATTTTGTAATTATGTGTGTGGGGGGTCTTTCAGACTCATCATTGGGTACGTTTGAGCTCAAGCTTAATAGGTTGGCCTGCAGGCCCATGAAGGACATGGGGGTATGGGGTAATGGCCCAATTCCAAAAACTTAAGCAGCAAGGGCTGATGCTGCTGAACTGAAAACCTGAAGTGGCTGCAGGCTATGGTCCTTAGGCATCATAAGGGAAATAGGCCAAAATTGGGCTCAGGTCCTGAACAAAACCCATGGGCTGATCCACTTTAGGAGACATAGAGGCCCCAGGTTTGTTACTTAGCTAAAGATTGGTGAAGTCCATTCGGTACACCTCAGCCAAAGTTGGGCGTGTACTCTCTTGCGTCGAATAAACATAGACTCGCCATTGCAGGCTGTGTTTCTAGGAGAGGAGGCGAGTAAGGTTCTTAAGGAAACCTAAGTTCATCATTGAAGCGAAATTTCAACGTTGGTAACCATGTAGTTATCGTGGTCTACGTTGTTAATCACAAACATTATGCTAAGGCCGGCTCGGTCGATATCGATTGTGGTGATAGAGGTATATAGGCATGGGGATCCAAAACTCGGAGAAGTTTCTTTGAGAAACTTTGGTTTCAGATCATTGGAGATGACCACCATCTTCAAAACGATGACTTCAGGAATCATATTTATAGAGATCGTGGCCTCTAGTTGCTCGTTTTCAAGTGAGGAAGAAGGGAGGTGACTACTAGGTTTAGATCATGTCAAAAAAGGCGTGTTGTTCGTCATGGAGGAAGAAGACATGTCAGGCGACATGTCTTACAAAACTTGGGCTTAGGGTTTTGGAAAGGTGCGGCTCGGCTTGGCTCGGATGTGGCTTCTAGCCACGACTCTTTCGCATGCTAAGATTTTTGAATCCTTTTCTTTCTTTTTTTTACTCTATATGCAATGTTGAAAGGCATTTGTGCTGATAACGTGTTATAAAACTAACTATTGAGAGAGAACAGAGAGATGGCCGACTAGAGAAGAAAGACAGAGAGAAGGCGTTGAGAAATTATGTGTCACTCTAGACATGTAAATTTCGTTGCATACAATGATGCATCACAAAGCTCCACGTGGCATATGACTAATCACAAATGGACAAGTCATCAATGACATGTGGCACAAATCAAGCAAAGGAAGCTCAAAACTTCCCCAAAATTCGGCAAAAAGGGGGACATGTCCCTTAAAATCAGCAAGGGGTCCAAATTGCTCCCAAAACCATAAAGAAAGCTAAAGCGTCTTCACAAAACAAGCAAGAATTGAAGATTTCTCACAAAATAGGCAACAAGCGCTATAGATTTCAGCCAAGCAAGGGAAAGTGGCTGAAATTAAGACACAAAACATCCTTAAATTTTCCCATGGATCAATCAAGAAACAAATCAAGGCCAAATACATCAAAAGACGTGGCTTTGGAAATCTATAAATACAAGATCCCAAGACAAATAAAAGGTCGACAATTTCTACATTCAAGGGCCGAAATTCTCACAAAATGATAACCTCTGCCAAATCTTTGAAGACAAATACATCGCCAAATCTCTCTTCGAAGAACGTACAACCAAAGTCGAAGCTTTCTTTTAACCAAAGTCGAAGCATTCCCTTGAAGAATCAACAAGCAGTTGTGCCGATTCCTTCAAGACTTTGTTGCAAGCTTAAAACTTGTAACGACGTTCGATTCAAGATCAAGTCGCCAAGACCCTTGAATCAACAAAATCCTACCTCAACACTACCTTTGTCGTAGCTTTGAGGTGAAGACCGTCCAAGCGCTGTTTCAAACTCGAAACTTGAAGCAATCGTTAAATCGTTAGTCCGAGATCAAGTCATCGCGACCCTTGCATCAACAACCTATGCATCAGAGGAAAGTTGTAAAAAGAAATTGTAACCCTACAAATTCATTAATACAAATCTACTTTGTACACGTGTTCTCGTTTCATTCGTTACAGAATTTTCATGTTTACAAATTTGGCACACCCAGTGGGACCTCTCTGCCTCTCATCTCTGTCTTCAAATCCATAAGAAACACACATGGCATCAAGAAATGATCAAGCTGTTCCTATAACCAACGCAAAGAACAAGGACATCTATGCCGCATGTGGTGGCACTTTAGGTGTCACAACCCGAAGCAAGGCAAGAGCTCTCCCTGCCGTGCCATTCATTTTGCCGAAAGGGCAAGAACACCCGAGGCACGAGCCCGTGATCACCCTAGCCTGGCTAAGGGCGCCAAGGGAAGAAAGCCTAAGGAGGTACTCCGAGTCATTGGCTTCCGATGCCGATTCAAGCAGCAGCTCGTATCCTGTAGCCATAAAAGTCACGATTATTTGTGCGACTTCAATTGAAGAGCAGCTGACACAAATGAGCGAAGCAATCGCAAGGCTAATAAGGACCGTGGAGGAAAATGACTTGCAGATTGCTACACTCGTCAAGCATCTGGAGGCACAGCACGACAAGAAAACTGACCTGAAGGTTGATCCACCAAAGGAGGAAACTAACGAAAAGGATGAGCCTCTGATGGACAAAGCTTATGAGAAGCTAGAGGTCGACCGAGCTACAACGTTCATGGAATATCTCTTTATCCAACAGCTGCAAGAGATGATCACAAGCATGATCAAGGCGTAATATGACGGAAGCTCGCATGATTTCATGCTGTACTCAAAGCCCTACTCTAAGAATATTGACGCCTTGAAGATGCGAAGGGGTTATCAGCCACCCAAATTCATGCAATTTCAATGGAAAGGGCAATCCTAAACAATATATTGCCCATTTCATTGAAACCTGCAACAATGCAGGGACAGAGAGAGACTACCTAGTCCAGTAGTTCGTGCGCTCGCTAAAAGGTAATGCCTTTGACTGGTACACCGACCTCGAGCCCAAGTCTATCCACAGCTAGGACTAGCTTGAAAGAGAATTCCTCAACTGCTTTTACAACACTTGCCGCACCGTAAGCATACTGGAGCTGACGAGTACGAAATAGTGGAAGGATGAACCTATCTTCGACTACATCAATAGGTGGCGTTCATTAAATCTGGGCTGCAAAGATTGGCTTTCTGAAATGTCCGCCATTGAGATGTGTGTTCAAGGCATGCACCGGGGGTTACATTGCATCCTCCAAGACATAAAACCGAGAACATTTGAAGAATTGGAAACTCGATCCCATGATATGGAGCTCAGTATTGCCAATCATGGGAAGAATGAGCCGATTACTAACTTAAAAAATAAGAAGGTGTTTGCCTCAAGAGTAGACAAGACTGGGAAAAAGCCCACCAAGGAAGCTATTGCCTTCCATACTAACCCCATCAAGACCTCCTAAGTACCCATCAAGATCTCCTCCAAAAACAAAATGAAAGAGATGAAGAGATGTGAGCCCTTTTGCACCTAAGACAAGTACAAAAACACCTTAAGGGAACTAGAGCAGAAGACATACCATTTTCCTGACTCTGACATGGCTGCAATGCTAGACGAACTTGCTGGAAAATAAGGTGATTGAGTTACCTGAATGCAAGCGCCCCGAAAAGATGAATCGCGTTAACGATCCTAAGTACTGCAAATACCATCGTTTCGTAAGTCATCCTGTCGGTAAGTGCTTCGTCCTCAAGGAGCTCATCATGAAGCTAGTACAATAAGGGCATATCAAACATGACCTTGAAGACACAGCCGCAACACATACTACTACGATTGCATTTAGATCCTTCGATCCCGGGCCTCTCCCAGTGACGCCTGACCACTCCCGTCCATGCTCAACTTGAAGGATTTATTGGTGAAAACTAGTTCATTTGAGCAATATCTATGCATGCTATTAACAATTAAAAGGCGGAATCATGCTTGTATGCACTCAAAAACAAAACTTAACCCATGAAATTCAAAGCCAAGTAGTTATGGTGAACCAAGGCTCAACTCAAAAAACAAAGTGAGTTGAGAAATTTTATACCTTTGTTGATTCCTCTTTGCATAAGCAAAGGCTAATCACCCAAGAAAGAGGACCTTCATTCCTTACTTCTTAGCTCTATGGATTTCTTGGAGGAGGATGGATGAAAGGATTCTCCAAGTTCCCAAAATAGAGAACCTCTAAGTCTCCACACCAAGGAGAGCATTCATGAAGAGATGAGTAACCTAGGAAGAGATAGATGCTAGTAATCTCTTCCAAGGTGGCCGACCTCCTAGAGAGTCAAGAAAGCTTTGTGTTCTCATCTTTTCTCCAAAGAAAAACCCTAAGGATGAAATGGATATAAAGTTTCCTTTATACCACCTCACAATGAAGTGGCAAACTTGCAATTAAGCCAAGTTCACTACCCCTCACTCATATGGCCGGCCATATTGGGTTCTTTGGGCTTTGAGGCCCTTAATGTTTCAAGTTGTCACCCCCCACTCTTATGGCCAGCCATATTGGGTTCTTTGGGCTTTAAGGCCCTTCGTGTTTCAAGTTGTCATACAACTTGAGTTATTGGACGTAACATTCAAATTCCATTGAGCCTTGCGGCCCAAAACTAACCCGAGGTCTATAAGGAACTTATTTGTTTGATTAATTAACATATTAATTAATCCTAGCCATAAATAATTTAACCATTTAATTATCCTTACTCATCTTCGTTGTTTCTTCAATCTCTACCTTACTCGGTGTATGATCCATTAGGTTCCTTTTTGCGAGGCAGTGGGCGAGTAGAACTCTTCAAATCGATTGTGAATTGAAACTTACTTTCAATTCCCCCTTTAGTGATTATACACCTTTAGGGCTTCCACAAACCATGAATGACACCTAACAGTATGTCATGGCTACCCAAGCTCATCAGAAGAGGTGGAGAACCTATTCAGTTTAGGATTACAATGCAATACGGTCTTTCTCTAATACAATACTCTTGACCACATTGTCTGGTTTAATAGTTTATCGATGTTTACTATCCAATGTGAGTCTTTTACTTATATGATTACCTTGAATGTGATTCGGAACGACCTCTTAAACCTCATTCACACTTGAAGGAAAATTTGTGAACAACATGTTCATTTGAGCAACGTCTATGGCATGCAATTAACAATTAAAGGCGGAAACATGCTTGTATGCACTCAAAACAAAACATTACCCATGAAATTCAAAGCCTAATAGTTATGGTGAACCATGACTCAACTCAAATCTAAAGAAAGGAGTTGAGAAACTTTTATACCTTTGAAGCACCTCTTTGCTTAGCAAAGGTTAATCGCCCATGTAAGGGCCTTCTTTCCTTTGTCTCCTTGCTCCTTGGCTCCATGGATATGGATGGAAGAATTGATTCTCCAAAAGTCCCCAAGGTAGGAGACCTCTAATTTTCGACACCAAGGATGGTGAAGGAAGAAGATGAGTGACTTTGGAGGATGAAGGATTGCTAGCTAATCCCTTCCAAGGGGGCCGGCCTCCTCGAGAGAAAAGGAGAGAGTTATTTTCACTTTTCATCCTTAGAAAACCCTAATGAAGAAAAGGCTATAAAGTCAAATTTATACCTATCTTCGTTGGAGTGGCAAACTTGTAATAAGCCCAAAACCCACTCCTTTATCAACATGGCCGGCCATCTTAGGGCTTTGGGCTGTTTGGGCCTTCTTGAATCTTTATTCATTAAGTTGTCATACAACTTAAGTTAATGGGCTTGACATTCGAAGCCCATTGGGCCTTGAGGCCCAAAATTAACCCGAGGTCTAAAACGAACATAGTCGTTTGATTAATTCACATATTAATTAATCCTTGCCATAAACAATTAAACTATTTAATTGTCCTCACTCATCTTCGTTGTATCCTTCAATCATTACCTTACATGGTGTGCGATCCATTAAGTTCCTTTTAGCGAGGCAGTGGGCGATTACAACTCTTACTAATCGATTGTGAATTGAAACTTACTTTCAATTCTCCCTTTAGTGATTATACATCTTTAGGGCTTCCACAAGTCATAAGTGACACCTAGCAGTATGTCATGGCTACCCAAGCTAATCAGAAGAGGTTGGAGAACCTATTTAGTTTAGTATTACAATGCAATACGGTCTTTCTCTAATACAATACTCTTGACCACATTGTTTGGTTTGATAGTTTATTCATGTCTATTATCCAATGTCATTCTCTTTCTTATGTGATTACCTTGAATGTGTTTTGGAATGACTTCCTAAATCTCATTCATACTCTGACCAGAGATTCTTAATCATATCATAGAGTATTCTCCCTCAACGTTTGAAGGTTAGAGATCCCTTGTTGCGCATTCACTTGCCTCCATGGCTAAGTCGCTTAACCCCAACTATGCCGTGGACACTCTTTGACGGAGCGACTTTGACATAGTCAAAGATCAAGGACCTAACCATAAGACAACTATGATGCCTCAGGTCAAATGACTACTTTGCATTATCCCAACCATGAGTTCTCATGTGACATGAGTATAAGAACTCTTCATTGATCGCGTTCACTGGACTCATTCTCTATTGAGCACCTACGTACTTGTCTTAGTGTTAGTCACACCAATGACTCGAGACCAGTCACTCTTCCTAAGAGAAGACATAGCACGTACTGATCTTGACGGACTGTCAATGCCTAATTGGCAATCCTATGATCAGGAACATTTAGGATATGTATACGAAAGAGAATGGTCTCATGAATCTAACATCTTTAGATCATATTCTCCCTATTACATATTCCTTGGACTTATCGTTTAAGTATATACCATTTATATGAGACGGCTTAAAACAATAATCTTTGCCCTTTATATTAAACTAGATTAGTTTAACATGTGAAATGTTCGTAAAGTATCATCATATGATTGGTTTTAGGGCACATTTCCAACAATCTCCCACTTGCACTAGAGCCAATTAGCTTGGTCATCAGTGATGATACCTCTTCTGTAGTCATTTCAAAAATGGCTGAGTAGTAGGCCTAGACAATGGATAGCTATATGTTATCCATAGAAGCAACCTTGAGGATAACGACATCACCATTATACATGATTCCTAATCATGTGGTTTAGTCTCTCATTTGAGTTGGGATCTTGATGAGACCTTAATTCCTTGGCTTGAGCTATTGCCCCATTAGTGTCGTAGTGTCGATACACTAGAGACACTTTCTGGTTGAAACCAAATGGAGAGTTCATAAATGAACTTTCCCATCCAAACAACGTCGTTGTAAACTTCTATATGGCGATATATTTTGTATTCATGATGGAACACACTAAAGTCATTACTTTTAATGTTTCCACCAAATATCTCTTCAGTCATAATAAAGAGATATCCAATTATCCCTTCATTCAAAATGAAGAGACATCCAATGATGGATACAATATTAGATTCATAATCTAATACTTTTACGCTTCCATTGTGTTACTCTAATTCTTCCTCATTCTTAAGGAATCTATCCTTTAATATTTCTCAAATACATAAGGACTCACTTGACAGTTGCCATGTTTCTGATCCTGGGCTTGCATTGATATCGTCTTGTACCGATCTTGGTACAACTCATATCAATGTTTTTCATACAATATGAAATACATAAATCACCTTTCTGTTTGTACATAAAGGATTCTATTTACGCATTATTTCTTTGGGAGTCAAAGGGTACGTTCCCTTTGAGAAGAGCAACTTCCTAGTCTCACTAAAATTGTCATTCTGATTGGAGTTTATCATCACATGAGAAACTTCCTAGCATCTTTTGTCTATCATTAGGGATTGATATAATCAAATTATATCCTGAAATCTATCTTATAGATTTCCATCCCATGTATATAGACTATCTCCCATATACATTCTATCATTATAGAACGTTTAAAGTCATAACTTTTAACGAAGAAGAATTCCTTTCATTTCTAAAATATATATATCATATATATATGTTCTAATTTAGAAATACGATTAACTCCCACTAATCTTTTGTAAACCTAGTAAACAAAAGATTCATTTACATCTTTATGAGAAATCAAACGATTTGATCTTTCTCTCATAAGACGCTTACAGCTCCCACTAGCTTGCTAAGATTCAGATGGATGGATCTTTACAACTTACACGACTTGTGATTCTTAGTTTTAGACAATATTATCAAGACTATCTTGGTAATGGTTTTGGAAACCCATATTATGTCCAAGCATTGAATCACCGTTTAGTTGTAGCTAGCTAATTCCGAATTAATAGAAACCAAGACTACGTCAAAGATGGTTTCTTCCAAGTCAACCAATCTCTTTGATTGTAGTCACCTTAAGCTACCAATTAGCTTTAAAGGTTTCATTATTTCGGGTCAAATGGTACTATACCATTTCCTTGAGTATATGTCGTATATACACTCAATGTAGTCATAAGGATTTTCATTCTTATTTCTTTCGAATTAAGAGGTGTAACTCTATGACATAGTCATAAAGTTCAAACCATTCAACTCAGATGGTTTGTAGATCCTTCTTGACTACCTTGGAGCTAGTGGTGTAGGAACTAGGTTGTTATATTTGTTGATTATCATCTTGTCTCTCAAAGAACCCATTCTTTGAGTTCTATCTCTCGTTCATTTGCCCTATCTTAGGTAAATCCTAGTGTAGGATTATAAAGAACTACCCAACAAACAAAATTTGTCAGTTGGTTTATAGAACTGATATCCAAAGGTTAATTTAAGGATATCCCACAAGATTGTTCTCAAACAAATATTGCTTATTAGCACACAACCCCAAATATTAACACGATTAAGACTTGTCTTTTTTTCCAACTACATCCTATGGAGTCATGAAAATTTTGGAAGATCTTCTAATTGACAATCATATTGTCTTAGAAGTATATATCCTATATATGGGTAATTGATAATATCCAATGAACTAAATCTTATTCGAGTTCGTTCTTCTCTTAATGGAGAAATCCGTTATCTTATGATGCTACTTTCCTTGATGTCTATCAAGGAAACTCTTCTAAAGTGTTTTATTTCCTTGGATTAAATCTAAGGAGGTAAATACTTTAGACGTCTTACTCATCAATTTACATTCTTAAATTCTTTGAATCCTTTTGCAAAGTATTCGGACTTTTGTTTATTCAAAATAAACGATAGTCCAACTGAGAGCGATCTTCGGTGAATGTCATACAACATGAGTAGTATTATGTTGTGGACAAGTGCCACTAACATCTAAGTGAATTAACCTCAACAACTTTGTGATTCCTTTTTCTTTCCAAAAGAATAAAGATTCGAACATTTCGCCTCTATACAATTTTAACAAGAAGGTATTGGATCCGGATCTAACGATCCTAAGCATCCATCTATGACCAACTCGTAATTTATGTTTTAGAGGTATCACAACTCAGTTTGGGATTAGTCACTACCTTGCAACCTTTCGGGTTTTAAGCATCGTCATATTCTAAACAATTAACACTACCACATTATCTCTACTATAGAGACAATCAATTAGATTACAATAATCCAATTATCTTTGGTAGTTCATATGAGGAATCAAGTACAATTTGCTTTCGCAGAGATCTATATCTTATTCACGTTCTGAATGTGAAGTACTTTCTCTTCTCTCATTAATCTTCTACTTCTTATTAGCCACATTTTTATAGCGATTGTAAAAACATAGTTACTAATACGGAATCATGCATTCAAGTAGAAGAACCAACTGTTTTGAACTATTCAAGAACAATTTACAACACCTTCGAAAGGTGTGTTCTTGACACTTGCAAGACATTTCTTGCATATACCCCTTTCCAATGTCCATCCTTTCATAAAGCAAGTTTGTTCCCTTGGAGTTATTTTGACTTCTCCCATGACTACAGCAGTCATGGTCCCCAAACTCCCACTATCTCTTTTGAAACTTATTTCAATTGTGTTAAACACATCAAACGATTTGGAGAGCCTACGGTTATTGTTCACTATATAGTTTACTATAAACTTAGTGAACCATTTGGTTAGGGACTCATAGGTGAAGTCCTTGTCTAGTTTCCATCTCGTGAAGTGGTTTAACACTTCAACACTCATTGATTCAAAATCATCATAAGTCCATATTGATGGACTATTTTTGTCAACCAACCATCTTGTTCTAAAAAAGATTACAAACATTCAAGTGTTGTTCAAGGCAACTCTCATTTCTTCATACAACAATTTGTAAGTGAAGAATCATGGCAAATGAAGTGTCCATGTCCTAGTGCTTACTTCTCAAGTTCCTTGTTCAAGTAACAAAGAAACAAGCACTAGTGTTTGCATTTAACTAAGAGTTGTTCAAAGCAATTCTTATTTCTTCATACAACAATTTGTAATTGAAGAATTATGATACTAAAAGTGTTGTCCTCTTTATGATAGACTTATCTAACATATTCTTCCAATGATACATTATCAATAGGAAGATTGTGAGGATGAGACTACTTAGGTACATATACAATCCATCCAAGACAATCTATGGGATTGTGGCACTAAGTCCAGAAACTAAAGTTTTTCTTTGTCAAGTTTTGGATAACGTTTGCAAATATATCGGTAAACAAATGCATAACTAATATAAATTGATTGATTTTAAGCCATTTGATCCGGGTGTTTAAATCAAATAGCACCATCCACTATTTTTGGCAAATTCCATATCCCTCATCGGAATTCGAGAGTTTTGGAGAAAACTCTCACTATTACCAAGCCCACCTCACAATGATATGATGTTGGCTAGCAACAATAATAATGAGAGAGTACGCTTACTCATTTACATCTAATGTAAGTACCCATCTTATTTGGCCTCTAGAGAATGAAGCCTCACAATGATATGATGTTGGCTCCATTGCAATTAGTTAAGTCATTCCCACCATGCAAGTTCGAGTAGGGGTTCAAGAACAACCTCACAATGATATGATGTTGATCATTCTCGTTGCCTACCTTCACAACATCATGTATGCATATAGAACTCCTCCTGAGTGTAAGCACGGACTTTGTACTCCCCCAAGGAAGATGTCATTGTTGCACCACCACAACTCGAGGATAGGGGCAAGCCACGGTAGATGATCTCAAGGAACTCAACTTAGGCACAAAGACGTCTTTGCTTGGACGAGATCGAAAAGTACTACCAACTACTGTTGGAGTACAAAGATGTCTTTGCTTGGACCAATAAGGAAACGCCCAGCCTTGACCCTACCATCGCCGTGCATCATCTTGCAGTCAAGCCTAGAACGCGACCGATAAAGCAAAATCAAAGACGCTATCGATCCGAGCTCATCCCACAAATTGAGGGCAAGATTGACAAGCTAATCGAAGCAGGCTTCATTCGAGAGGTGCAATACCCTAAGTGGATCTCCAACATCGTCATGTCATATGAGAACTCATGGTTGGTATAATGCAAATTAGTCATTTGACCTGAGGCGTCATAGTTGTCCTATGGTTAGGTCCTTGATCTTTGACTATGTCAAAGTCACTCCGTCAGAAGGTGTCCACGACATAGTTGGGGTTAAGCCACTTAGCCATGGAGGCAAGTGAATGCGCAACAAGGGATCTCTAACCTTCAAACTGTTTAAGGGAGAATACTCTATGATATGATTAAGAATCTCTGTCCAGAGTATGAATGAGATTTAGGAAGTCATTCCAAATCACATTCAAGGTAATCATATAAGTAAATGAATCACATTGGATAGTAGACATGAATAAACTATCAAGCCAAACAATGTGGTCAAGAGTATCATATTAGAGAAAGACCGTATTGCATTGTAATCCTAAACTAAATAGGTTCTCCACCTCTTCTGATTAGCTTGGGTAACCATGACAAACTGCTAGGTGTGACTCATGGTTTGTGGAAGCCCTAAACGTGTATAATCACTAAAGGGAGAATTGAAAGTAAGTTTCAATTCACAATCGATTTGAAGAGTTCTAATCACCCACTGCCTCGCTAAAAGGAACCTAATGGATCGTACACCGAGTAAGGTAGATATTGAAGAAACAACAGAGATGAGTAAGGATAATTAAATGGTTTAATTATTTATGGCTATGATTAATTAATACGTTAATTAATCAAACAAATATGTTCGTTATAGACCTTGGGTTAGTTTTGGGCCGGAAGGCCCAATGCGATTTGAATGTCAAGCCCATTAACTCAAGTTGTATGACAACTTGAAAACACAAAGGGCTTGAAAGCCCAATGAACCCTTAATGGCCGGCCATATAGAGAGGGGTAGTGAACTTGGCTTAATTGCAAGTTTGCCACTCCATTGTGAGGTGGTATAAAGGCAACTTTATAGCCATTTCATCCTTAGGGTTTCTTTTCGAGAAAATATGAGAACACAAAGCTCTCTTTTCTCTCTAAGAGGCCGGCCACCCTAGAGGAACATAACTAGCATTCTTCCTTCCTTTCGGTCCCTCATCTCTTCATCAATGCTCTCCTTGGTGTGGAAAAATTAGAGGTTCTCTATTTTGGGAACTTGGAGAATCCTTTCAACCATCCTCCTCCAAGAAATCCATGGAGCTAAGAAGCAAGGAATGAAGGCCCTCACATTGGTGATTAACCTTTGCTAAGCAAAGAGGTGCTTCAAAGGTATAAGATTTCTCAACTCATTTTGTTTTTAGTTGAGTCTTGGTTCACCATAACTACTAGGCTTTGAATTTCATGGGTAATGTTTTGTTTTGAGTGCATACAAGCGTGATTCCGCCTTTAATTGTTAATTGCATGCCATAGATGTTGCTCAAATTAACATGTTTTTCACAAATTTTCCTTCAAGTGGTATCAAGAGCCTAGGTCTAGTAGTTGGTGAATCCTTTTGGGTTTTGTAGTCCATAGTCTTTGATTTGAATGTTGTAATTGTTACAAGCTTTATTCTTGCTTCTTTGAATGAAAATTTTGTTAGAAAATTTGTCATCTCAAATGTTGTAGATGTAGTTCATATGAGCATGAATTTTGGAGCTAAAATTTGGTGCCATGTTTATGGGGAAATTCGGCCAAATCCAAAGGGTGGATTTTTGGATTCATGTTTGTCTTGTTAAAAGTGTTTTAAAGTGACTTTTGGAACGCCTAAGTACACTAGGATGTTAACCCCCTTTTGAGGTGTGAAAATTTGAGTTTTATTGAGTGAAAATGTTCATGGAGCTCTTATGGGTTTTCATGGATCTTCTTCATTGTTCTTGTTATGTTCTTGGCAAGAACAAAAAGGTTGATGTTTTGATTCAAAGTTTTGGTTGTTTACATAAAGTCTTGATTTATGATGGTTGGTGTGACTTTTCCATCAACAAGTTATTTTGAAAATGTGATTGAAATGTTGAAAGAGTGTTTTAATTTTTTGTACATGATTGGTACTTTTCTTACACACCCATACCTATTTGTTTTCCACACCAACCCATCACCTTTTTCAACCTACTTTAAGACTTTGATTTTTTCAACAAAAACCAACCACTCACACTACTCACCAACCGGCCACTTCTTCAATGGGAGTACTTTTGGGGCTTTTATGCAATTACATAAAGTTTTGATACTTTTGTGTATTTGCTGTGACATCCCACATCGCCCAGGGGAGTGATCCTTAAATGTATATTCCCATCCCTAGCTAGCACGAGGCCTTTTGGGAGCTCACTGGCTTTGGGTTCCGTAAGAACTCCGAAGTTAAGCGAGAAGGGGGCTAGAGCACTCCCATGATGGGTGACCCACTGGGAAGTTGCTCGTGAGTACCCAGAAACAAAACTGTGAAGGCGTGGTCGGGGCCCAAAGCGGACAATATCATGCTACGGTGGTGGAGCGGGCCCGAGAAGTGATCCCCTTCGGGCCTGGATGTGACATTTGCACTTTGACCTGAAAGTTTACGTTTTTACGTAAAGGCCCAAAATCACTAAAGGACAACTTGTTCTGCTCCTTTAATGAATTTTTTTGCATTTGTTGAAATTTTTGGGTTCTAGTTGTAATTACATGAAGTAGTGGACTTTTGTGTTTTTACAAAGTGACCTCAAAAGTTTGTGTTTTGCAATATAGCCCAATGGTTGAGGTTATTGTTTTTGGCCCAAATTAGTTGAGAACAAAATAGTTTTGCATCTTTAAATGAGAATTGGATTTTCATTTTAGCTCTATTTAAATCAATTCTATGGATACAAAACCAAATGAAAATGTTCCATTCAAGTTTAATTAGTTAAAGCGTTAATTAATTAAAGAAAGGGTGATTATGAACCTAAGCCTACGATAATTGAGCTATGTGAAAGGCCGTCTCAAATTTGTTTGAACCATGGGAATGTGTAGATTAATTTTGGTTGTAATTTGATATGATCAAATGTTGTAAAAGAGCATAAGCTCTTCTTTACTTTAAAGTAATTTGTTTTGATCAAATGTTGTAAAAGAGCATAAGCTCTTCTTTACTTTGAAGTTTTTCTTGTTTATTTGATATGCATGAAATTGGAGTAGTTAGGTCCAACGCCCAATAGGAAAAAAACGCCTTAAAAAATGATTTTTTTTAAAGCAAGAGTATATGGTACTACTAACATAAGCTTTGCATTCATTGATGGACTATATAGTTGCCTTAGGGCCTTAGGATGACTATGAACCTTTGATTCGATCCAACACGAGCCTTGTGTTGGATCGAATCAAAGGTTCATAGTCATCCTAAGGCCCTAAGGCAACTATATAGTCCATCAATGAATGCAAAGCTTATGTTAGTAGTACCATATACTCTTGCTTTAAAAAAAAAAATCATTTTACAAGCTTAGTGGGAGTATCATATACTACTAAATCAATCAAATGGACCAATAGTTGTAATAGGACCAAATTGTTTTAATGAGATTAAAATGCATGATAATATGTGATGAGACCTTAAAACCCTCAACCAAACAATTATTAAGTTGACAAGCGTGAGAGTGCTTTGAACACTCTTTCGTGGCCTTCCACCATGGTAGGCTCCGACCATTTGTGACTCGTACACTGACTTCACCCTATCATGGGGGAGTACAAAGTGCGTGCTTACACTCAGGAGGAGTCCTATATGCATACATGATGTTGTGAAGGTAGGCAACGAGAATGATCAACATCATATCATTGTGAGGTTGTTCTTGAACCTCTACCCGAACTTGCATGGTCGGAATGACTTAACTAAGTGCAATGACGCCAACATGATATCATTCTGAGGCTTCATTCTTTAGAGGCCAAATAAGATAGGTACTTGCAAGAGATGCAATTGAGTAAGCGTACTCTCTAATTATTATTGTTGCTAGCCAACATCATATCATTGTGAGGTGGGCTTGGTAATAGTGAGCCACCCATACCCTGCTAAGAGTTTTCTCCAAAACTCTCGAATTCCGATGAGGGATATGGAATTTGCCGAAAATAGTGGGTGGTGCTATTTGATTTAAAGACCCGGATCAAATGGCTTAAAATCAATCAATTTATATTCGTTATGTATTTGTTTACCGATATATTTGCAAACGCTATCCAAAACTTGACAAAGAAAAACTTTAGTTTCTGGACTTGGTACCACAATCTCATAGATTGTCTTGAATGGATTGTATATGTACCTAAGTAGTCTCATCCTCAAAATCTTCCTATTGATAATGTATCAATGGAAGAACATGTTAGATAAGTCTATCATAAAGAGGACAACACTTTTAGTGTCATATTTCTTCAATTACAAATTGTTGTATGAAGAAATAAGGGTTGCTTTGAACAACTCTTAGTTAAATGCAAACACTAGTGCTTGTTTCTTTGTTACATGAACAAGGAACTTAAGAAGTAAGCACAAGGACATGGACACTTTATGTGCCATGATTCTTCACTTACAAATTGTTGTATGAAGAAATAAGAGTTTCCTTGAACAACTCTTGAATGTTTGTTATCTTGTTTAGAACAAGATGGTTGGTTGACAAAAATAGTCCATCAATATGGACTTATGATGATTTTGAATCATTGAGTGTTGAAGTGTTAAACCACTTCACGAGATGGAAACTAGACAAGGACTTCACCTATGAGTCCCTAACCAAATGGTTCACTAAGTTTATAGTAAACTATATAGTGAACAATAACCGTACGCTCTCCAAATCGTTTGATGTGTTTAACACAACTTAAATAAGTTTCAAGAGAGACAGTGGGAGTTTAGGGACCATGAATATTGTAGTCATTGGAGAAGTCAAATGAAGAAAGCTAAATAACTCCAAGAGAACAAACTTTCTTTATGAAAGGATGGACATTGGAAAGGGTATTTGCAAGAAATGTCTTGCAAGTGTCAAGAACACACCTTTTGAAGGTGTTGTAAATTGTTCTTGAATAGTTCAAAACAGTTGGTTCTTCTACTTGAATGCTTGATTCCGTGTTAGTAACTATGTTTTTACAATCGTTGTTTTTAGTTGAGTCTTGGTTCACCATAACTACTAGGCTTTGAATTTCATGGGTAATGTTTTGTTTTGAGTGCATACAAGCGTGATTCCGCCTTTAATTGTTAATTGCATGCCATAGATGTTGCTTAAATTAACATGTTTTTCACAAATTTTTCGTTCAAGTGGTATCAAGAGCCTAGGTCTAGTAGTTGGTGAATCCTTTTGGGCTTTGTAGTTCATAGTCTTTGATTTGAATGTTGTAATTGTTACAAGCTTTATTCTTGCTTCTTTGAATGTAAATTGTTAGAAAATTTGTCATCTCAAATGTTGTAATTGTTAATTGCATGCCATAGATGTTGCTCAAATTAACATGTTTTTCACAAATTTTCCTTCATGGGCTTCCACAAACCATGAGTGACACCTAGCAGTATGTCATGGCTACCCAAGCTAAGTAGAAGTGGTTGAAGAGCCTATCCAGTTACAATTACAATGCAATACAGTCCTTTTCTAATACAATACTCTTAATCACATTGTTTGAGTGATAGTTTGTTTCATGTCTACTATCTAATGTGATACTTCTTTATATGATTCAATTGAATATAATTTGGAACAAAATTCCTAAGTCATTCGTATGATTTAGCCAAAGACTCCCGAATCATATCTCAGAGTATTCTCCCTCCACCATGGAAGGTTGGAGATCCCTTGTTGTGCATTCATATGCCTACATGACTAGATAACTTGATCCCAACAATGTCGTGGACACTCTCGATGGAATACCTTTGACATGATCAAAGATCAAGGACCTAACAATTAGACATCTATGATGCCTCAGGTCAAAGGACTACTTTGTATATTGCAACTTATGAGTTCTTACATGACATGTATGTTTGAACTCTCTTTTGATCATTGTTCAGTGTACTCGATTACCATTTTGAGCACCAATGTGTTTGTCTCAGTGTCCAACACTAAATGACTTGAGACTAGTCATACTCACGCTTGAGTTAACATAACACATACTAACCTTAGCGGATTGTCAATGCCCAATTAGCAATCCTATGGCTAGGAACGTTTTAGGAATGAACATAAGAGAAAGGTCTCGTTAATCTAACTTACTTAGATCACTTCTCTCTTAGATTAAATACATTCCTTGGATTCCCTTGTTGCTTAAACACATAATACAATAAATAGTGATTAACCATAAGTTTTTCCCTTCATTAATCACATAGTAGTTTAACACAATAAGTATTCCAAAAGCTATTACATCAAATGAGTGGCTTTGTGGGCATACTCCCAACAATCTATCACTTGCACTGAAAGCCACATTCGCATGTATTTAATACCCATCTTTTCCATATGGCGGTCATGTTGGATTTGAGACATTGGCTTCGTCAGTGGATCTACTATGTTATCGGCTGAGGCAACCTTGAGGATGTTGACTTTCCTCTCGGTAGCATATCTTCTAATGATGTTAAAGCGACTGTCAAAATGCTTGTTCTTTTGATGTGCCTTGGGTTCCTTGGCTTGAGCTATCGCCCTACTAGTATCATAGTAAAAAGTTACTAGTGATGTAATGGTTGGAACAACTCTAAGTTTGGTAATGAACTTCTTCATCCGGAATGCTTCTTTGCCTACTTCAGCTGCAGCGACATATTCAGCCTCCGTCGTGGAATCAGCAATTACATCTTGTTTCTTGCTTTTCCAGCTGACAACCCCACCATTCAAAGTGAACACATATCCGAAGTTGGAACTTCTATCATCGATGTCATATTGGAAATCTGCTTTTGTATAAGCTTCCACTCGCAACTACGTCGCTCATCCATAAATGAGGAACATGTCATTAGTTCTTTTTAAGCACTTATGGATCGTCTTGACAGCTGCCCAGTGTTCTGATCCTGGGTTAGATTGATATAGACTAGTAATGCTCACAGCATATGCGATATCAGGCCTTGTGCATATCATGGCATACATAAGGAACAACACTCATCTGCCATATTTCTTCAGAAGTCTTAGGTCCTATGGACTTAGAAAGGTGAATTTCATGTCTCAAAAGAAGAAAACCTTTCTTAGATTGTTCCATCTGGAGCCTACTTAGCACCTTATCTATGTACATAGATTGGGATAATCCAATTAGCTTTCTAGATCTATCATGATAGAGCTTTATCCCAAACACATAAGATGCATCTCCCAAATCTTTCATGTGGAAGGTTTTGGACAACCACACTTTTACAGAAGAAAGTACTGCAGTGTCAACTGCATCCCCAGCGACCTTTTGATAAACACAATTGTCGTCTTCATTTTGAGTAAAACCAAATGATTTGATTTCAGTGTCAAAACGAATGTTCTAGTTCCTGGAGGCTTGCTTAACTCCATAAATGGACCTCTGAAGCTTGCATACCTTAGTCTTTTCAGAATTGGACACGAAACCTTCGGGGTTAGTCATATAGAGCTATTCCTCTAGGTAGCCATTCAGAAAGGCCGTCTGATGCGAAATATATAAGCACACAAATTAAACCCTCTTTTGACAATTGTAGTATATGTATAAGTAGGGATCGTTCTAGACCGGGGATTAGGAGGGATTGCTAAAACACTTGAAACTAACTCAAAAACGTAAAACTAAGTTTAAAACACTAAACTAGACTCAAAGAATGCAAAACTAAACTCTAAAACACGAAAACAACTCAAAAGACTCAAAACAGCACAAGACAAGCTAAAAGACTCAAATCTGCCACTAAGAGTAAATTTGGACGAAAATAGGTTTTGACTAGACTCAAAACACTTAAAAACACAAACTAAATCATTTTCTAACTAATATGACTCAACAAAGTAAAGGGGGATTTGGTTTTGACGAATTTGAAAACAAAACAAGTAAATTAAAGAACTAATGAAATCTGCACGAATTTGGGTAAAACTATAGATGATGGGCTAGCTAGGAGGTTCTTCTCCACACATGACACACTTGCAAACAAAACGATTTCCAGTTGCTTTTCAATAAACCATGAATTCACAACGCCCCAGATTAACCGTGAATTGCACTAATTAACCCTCAGATTTTCCTAATTTCATTGAATTGGATGATTGCATACAACAACCCAAAGCATTCTCCACAAGTTACCTACATGAATTGCATAATAGAGATACAAGCAAAGATCATTAAGTTCTCTGAAAATCATAAGCATTGACGAGGCACTTGTAACTATGAATTGCATGAAACTTATGCCAAGAATTTACTTAACACGACTGTGACTAGCAACCTCCACTACTTATGAATATAAGTTCATAACGATTAGGTGAAACTCCCTTATATCCTAGCATCATATTTATGCATGAAAATTAAGCATGCACTCTCAACCAACACACACAAATCAGTTTTAATTCAAACAGATAAGTAAATTGAATTCACAACTTATGAATCACAACTGGATGTAATCAAATCATATTGCAAGTATAACCACGGTTTCGAATTTCCCCCTAGCTAAGAGGGGTTTAGTTCCTCATACTCACAAAACAAAGATTATTGAATTGAAACATTGAAAAAAAGAAAGAAAGATTACACCTAAAATGTTCCAGCAATCTTAACTCGAATGGCAAGCACGTCCAAGGGCTCTCCTCCTTCCTCTTTGCTGCGGCACAAGGTTTGGTGGTTATGAATGGCGTAGAAGGCTGGGTTTATGGTTAGGATAGGTGTATGGTACGACACGAGGTGAATAAGGTCAGAAACTATGGAGAATGGTAAAAGATGGATGCGGCAGAGAGTGGGGGTTTATTTCTGGCGTGAATGAATGGATGGATCTCCACTGCACAACCCTAAAATATGTATATATATGCATCTCAAAACCCTAGAGAAATCAGATTGGTACTTGGGCTTAACAGAAATTAAGGAATAAAGGCCTAGGGTGCGGCATTAAATTTGGAAAAGGAAAATGTGGCCCAATTAATCTTTGAAAAGGATTTGTAGAACCCAAATCCACAAGGAAAATAGCCTAACAAATCAGAATCTAAGAGGGAAAGGGCTTGAGAGGTGCGGCTGAGAGGATAAGGGCAAGGGAATTGAGTGCAAGGCAAGGCAAAGGCCTTCTAGAAAGGAAGGAGGCGCCAGATTTTTAGGGTTCTAGAAAGAATGTGTTTTATGACAGATTTTGGGACTTCTAGAAGGGTTTGGGGCGCCACTTTTGTAGGACAAGGGATATAACTTCTAGAAATAGTGTTTTGTTGCTGATTTCAAGCCTCTTTATCTTCACATTCGTCCATCAACTTGCCTCCATGCTTGCACTACCCAATCCTGGCCCAAAAATGCTCTAGAATGCTCCAAAATGAACCTTCATGCATACTTTGTCCTTAGAACCTAAAAACACACGAACAAGCTAACTAAGTCGCATAAATATGCTCCTATCACCGTCTTCACGTCCATTTGCCATATCTCATAATCATGGTACGCAGCTATAGCAAGCAAAATCCGAATGGACTTAATCATGGCTACAAGAAAGAAGGTTTATTCATAGTTAATCCCTTCTCGTTACCTGTAACCATTGGCTACTAGTCTAGCCTTATAAGTCTCCACGTTCCCATCAGTGCCTCTCTTCCTCTTGAAGACCCATTTGTTTCCAACATGTACTATACCTTCTGAAGGGTCTACAAGAGTCCAGACCTGATTTTGATACATGTAATCCATCTCAAATTTCATGGCCTCTTGCCATCTCCTTGAATCAATATCGGATATTGCTTCAATGTAGTCTATAGGTTCCTCATTTCTGTCATTGTCACCCAGAAGGTGCAATTCCCCTAAGTTATTATCCAAGCCATACGTCTTAGGTGGCTTGCTGACCCGTTCAGATCTACGTGGAGCTAGGGGTTCAGGTACAGAGTTGTTAACTTGTCGAGTGCTTGTTCGTGGTTATCATTAATCTCATTAATTTCCATTGTTTTACTTGTAGTTCATTTGAGAACAAATTCATCCTCTAGAAATTTAGCAAATCTGGCGACAAAGACTTTCTGGTCGTCGGGATGGTAGAACTCATATCCTATAGTTTCTCTAGGATATCCCACAAAATAGCACCTAACTGATCTCGCTTCAAGCTTAGTAGCTTCAAGATTCTTGACATATGCTTCACAACCCCCCAAATCTTAATATGATTAAAACTTGGCTTTCTCCCATGCTATATCTCATAGGGCGTATGTGAAACTAACTTGGAATGTACTCTATTAAGCAAGTAAGCTGTTGTATATAGAGCGTATCCCCAGAATGTTACTGGTAGATGGCGGAACTCATCATAGAATGAACCATGTTCATCAACGTTCAATTTCTCCTTTAAGAATCTCCATTAAGTTATGGAGTTCCCGGTAGAGCCCACTGTGATATTATTCCACACTCTTCGAGATAATCTAGGAACTCGTTACTGAGATACTCTCCCCCTCGATCTGATCTTAGGATCTCTATCTGTTTCCCAGTTTGCTTCTTAACTTTATTCTTGAATTCTTTGAACCTTTCAAAGGATTCTAACTAGTACTTCATAACATACGCCTAGCCAAACCGATAGCGATCGTCGGTGAATGTGATATTGTAGGAGAAACCTCCTTTCGACATAGTAGACATAGGTCCACATACGTCAGTGTGGATTAATCCTAGAATTTCAGTGGCACACTCTCCCTTCCCAATGAATAGAGATTTGGTCATCTTCCCTTTCAAGCAACATTCACAAGTACCCATTTGGTCATTACCTAATGGGCAGAAATATCCGTATTTCGACATCTTGCGAATCTTATCAAGGTTCACATGTCCAAGTTTAAGATGCCACATATTTTCTTGGTTAACTTCTTCTCCAGCCCTTTTGGGTTTTGAGGTATTCCCGCTTTCAATACAGTGCAACCCACTACTTGTCTCTAGGTAAAAAATCCTTCTATCATATTACCATAAGAGATAATACGACCGTTCAAGTATAAAGTGCAACTCATTTTGTCAAAAGATACTGAGTGCCCATCTCGTAAAAGCGTAGAGATGGAAATCAAATTCTTTATACATGAAGGAAAATATAAACAATTTTTTAAGTTCTAAGACTTCCCCAGAGGGTAGTTTAAGCATGTAGGTGCCTACTGCTTTTGCAGAGATCTTAGTGTCGTTCCCAACTTGCACAATCATCTCCCCATTACGCAGTGTCCTGCTCCCTGTTAGTCCATGCAACGAATTGTAGATATGTTGACTAGTGCCTAAATCAAATATCCAGAAATTGGAGCTTACTGTAAAAGCACTCTCTATGACAGAAACAGTCCCTTCAAAAGTTCGTGTCATAAGGCTCGCAATGCGCACCTTGTATTTCTTCTTCCAACGTTCATCCTTTTCCACAATGAAAGCATGTTCATTTGGATTTTCTTGCATTCTTCTTATGAAACCTTTTCTTTGTGATTGCATTCTCACTCCCATTGTCCTTTTTGAAACCTTGTTCAAATTCACAGCACACGTCAATCATCTCTGAAACAGTACGATCGAATCTATTCACTTTATAGTTTACTATAAACTTAGTGAAATCATTCGAGAGAGATGCAAGGAAAAAGTCTTGGGCCATTTTCCCTTCGATGGAAGTTCCTAAACTCTCAAGATCTTGAAAGATCATTTCCATTTTTTGTCCATGTTTTTGGACCGATGTCCCCTTTGCCATTTTGGCATTCAATAGACTACAAACATTTGAGAATCGTAGATTACTAGTCTCAATGTCATGCATCTTATGCAAACTATCAACCATGGCAGAAGAAGTGTCTATGTGTTTATGTAGCTCTTAAGCTCCTCACTAAGTGAAGTGAGGATTAAGCATTTGGCTTGTAAGTCATCCTCATAATGTCTAGCATAATTTTGATACTCCTCCTTTGAAGCTAGTTTCGGAGGAGGTACATGAGGAGGGGATTGCTTGAGCACATACGATATGTCATTCATCTTTGAGACATTCTCAATGTGATGATACCAAGCAAGGCAACGTTGGCCCTTAAGGCTCTTTTTGTCAAGTATAATGGTAGGTGTAATTTTAGGCATGTCATTAACTACATAACATAGCAGAAATCGTATTAGATTGTTGATTTTAAAAACTACTTGATTAAATCAAATAGTACCACCCACTATTTTTGGCAAATTCCACATCCCTCAATAGAATCCGAAAGTTGTGTTGAACTCTTAGCGGGGTATGGGAAGCTCACCATTACCAAGCCCACCTCACAATGATATGATGTTGGTTAGCAACAATAATGATGAAAGAATAACCCTTTAGTCGTTTACAACTCTTGTAATTACCCATCTAGTTTGGCCTCTAGAGAATGATGTCTCACAATGATATGATGTTGGCACCATTGCACTTAGTTACGTCATTCCCACCATGCTAGTTCGTGTAGGGATTCAAGAATAGCCTCACAATGATATGATGTTGGCCATCCTTGTTGCCTACCTCACCACATTATGTATGTGCATATGGACTCCGCCTAAATGTAAGCACATACTTTGAACTTCCCCATAATAGGGTGAAGCCGGTGTATGAGTCACAAACGATTAGAGCCCACCATGGTGGAATGCCTACGAAGAGATGTTCAAAGCATCTCTCGCTTATCAACTTAATATTCGTTTTGTTGAGGGAGTAGTGTTGGGCTACATCAATTTCATTTTAATCTTATTAAAAGAACTTGGGCCTTTCACAACCATTGGTCCAAGTTTATATGAATTAGTAGTATATAATACTCCCACTATTTCAATGAAACAAGCGAGACTATATGGAACTACTAACGAATGCATAGCATCCTCATATGGACTATATAGCCATTTTAGGTCTTAGGATGATTATGAACCGTTTGATTTGATCCAGCACGAGCCTTGTGTTGGACCTTGGGTCTAAGGTAAGTAGCTGTTGATTTTAGTTACACGTTTAATCTAATTAAACCATCATTTTCTATTGGGCGTTGGACCCAACTATTCCAATTTGCATGCAAATAAACAAAAAGAAATACTTGAAATAAAGAGAAGGGTTTACAATACATTTGAACTAATCAAATTACATTCAAATCTAAACTACTTAACTCAAACATTCATAATGTAAAGCTGCCAATCACATAGCTCAATTGTCGAGGCCTTTGGTTCATAATCACCATTTTCTTAATCAATGACATTAACTAAGAAAGCAACTTAAACAATTGGTTTTCAGATTCATAGAATTGATTTAAATAGAACTAAATGAAATGAAAATCCAATTCTCATTAAAGAGACAAAACCATTTTGTTATCATCATAATTTGGGCCGAAAATGCAATGACCTCAACTATTGGGTCACAATGCAAAAAAAAAAAAAAAAAAAAAAAAACTTTTGGGGTCACTTTGTAAAAACACAAAAGTCCACAACTTCATGTAATTACAACTAGAACCCAAAAAATTCAACAATTACAAAAACTTCATTAAAGAAGCAAAACAATTTGTCCTTTACTGATTTTGGGCATTAAACGTAAACTTTTAGCCCAAAGTGCAAATACACAAAAGTATCAAAACTTTATGTAATTGCATAAAAGCTCCAAAAGTACCCCCACTAAGGAGTGACCGGTTTTAGATAGTGTAAAGGAAGGGTTAGGTTTGGTGAAAATTCAAAATTTTATAAAGTGTTGAAAAAGTGAAAGGTATGGGTTGAATAGTTGATTGGCATGGTTGAATAGTTTGATTGGTATGGGTTGTAAGATGTAGGTAAGGTGTAGAATTTATCAAACAATAAAAAAAAACACCAATCATCCATCACTAATCAATAACAAACCAAAACTTTATGAAAAACATCAAACACATTGAATCAAAACACCAAACATTTTGTTCTTGGTATGAACATCAAGAACAAAGTAAGAACATTGAAGAACACACATGAAAACTCATAAGAGCTCCATGAATGTTTTCACTCAATTAAAATTCAAAATTTACACTACTCAAAAGAGGGTTAACATCCTAGGGTACTTAGGGGTTCCTAATGTCACTTTAAAACACTTTTAACTAGACAAACATGAACCCAAAAATCCACCCTTTGGATTTGGCCGAATTTCCCCACATACATGGCACCAAATTTTAGTTCCAATATTCATGCTTAAATGAACTACATCTACAACATTTGAGATGCTAAATTTTCAAGCAAAATTTAATTTCAAAAAGCAAGAACAAAGCTTGTAACATTTACAACATTTAAATCACAAACCATGAAAAACACAAAACCCAAAAAGATTCACCACACACTAGACCTAGGCTCTGATACCACTTGAAGGGAAAAATTTGTCCTAGCTAAGAACATGTGAGAACATTTGAACACATAAGCAAAGTAGTAACAATTTTAAGTAGGCATGCATTCAAAAAAAATTCTAAAACCCATGACTTTCAAAGCCTAGTGACTGGTGAACCAAAAGACTCTTTAACAAATTAAAGAGAAGAGAAAGTTTGAGTTTCATTACCCTTGAAGCTCATCCTTTTTTACACAAGGGATTCACCCAAGTGGAGGGCATTCAAGTCACCTCATTTGCTTCTTGGATGGTTGCTTCTTTGCTTCTCCTTTGCTCCTTGAGGATTTGAGGAGAGGAACTCTAAGAACACCAAAAGTTTGGCGTCTCTAAGTCTCCACACCAAGGGTGAGGTGTGAAGATGAAATGGATGACTTAGAGGAAGGAAGATTGCTAGCTATTTTTCTCTAAGTGTGGCCGGCACCTTAAGAAGACAAAGAGAGAAAGAGTTTTTCTCTTTTGCCTCAAAGAAAACCCTTGATGTTGTAAAGCTATAAAGCTCCTTTTATAGCACCTCACATTTGAGTGGCAAACTTGCAATTATGCCAAGTTCACTACCACTCACCCTATGGCCGGCCATCCTTTAATTATTGGGCTAATTGCCCATTTTGTTTTAGTTGTCATACAACTTAAACATAATGGGCCTTGTGGACCAAAACCCTTTTGGGCCCCGAGACCCGAAACTAACTTGAAAGCCCAATACGATCCTTTCGTATAATTAATTAACTAATTAATTAATCTTGACCATTCTCAATTAAACCATGTAATTGCTTATCCATCTCATTTCTATTTCTTCACTTTCATCCTTACTCGGTGTACGATCCATTAGGTTCCAATTAGTGAGGCAGTGGGCGATTGTTACCCTTAACTATCGATTGTGAATTGAAACAACATTTCAATTCTCCCTTTGATGAAGATTAGTGTTTGCTAATCTTCTGGGCTTCCACAAACCATGAGTGACACCTAGCAGTATGTCATTGATGTGATTAAAGTTAAGCACACAAATTAAACCCTCTTGTTATCAATTGTAGTATAAACACAAGTAGGGATCGTTCTGGACCGGGGATTAGGAGGGCTTGCTAATCTAACACAAACTGACTCAAATAAGCAAAACAAAACTCAAAAAACTCTAAATAGACTAGTAAGACTCAAAATAGGTTCAAAACACTCAAAACTGCTTAAAAACACTAATTAGACAGATTCTAGACACTAGACACAACTTTGGACGAAAATTGAATTAAACTTGACTCAAAACACACAAAGACACAAACTAAGACAGATTCTAACTAATTTGACTCAAACAAGTGAAGGGGGATTGGTTTTAGAGTGAAACTAAGATAAAACAAACAAAGACTTTAAACTAAGCAGATTTAAACGAAATTGGGTTTTTAGGATGGATGGTGAACTAGCTAGAGGTTTCCTTATCCACACATGATTTATATGCATATAACTTGACTTCCAGTTACGTTTTTATTGAATTACGAACGACAATGCCCCAGATTAACCGTGTCAATCACTAATTAACCCTCAGATTCTCCTAATTTCATTGAATTGGACGGACAACTCATCTACAACCAAATTATTCTCATCAATTTCCCTACATGACATCATAATAGAGACACAATCAAAGATCATTATGCTCAATGAGAATCATAAGCATTGACGAGGCATTCATAACTATGACATCATGTTACTTACACCAAGAATTGAACTTAACACAATTGTTCCAGCAACCTTTACTACTTGTGAACATAAGTTTGTAACGATTATGTAAAACTCACTTATATCCTAGCATCAAATTTATGCATTCCAATTAAGTGTCGACCCTCAACCAACAAACAGAAATAAGTTCTAATTCAAACAGTTAAGCCAATTGCATTCATACTTCAAGAATCTGTAACTTAAATTTATCAAGTCATATCACACACAAAATCATGGTTTCAAAGTAGCCTCTAGCTAAAAATGAGTTTAGCCTCTCATGATTACAGCAAGACAAAGGAAAATTAAATTAATCAACGAAAACATAAGGTAGAAAACATCTAAGAATGCCCAGCAATCCAACACGCTCCAAAGCTGCTCCTCATCTCCTTCCTCCTTGCAAGGCTGCGGCACAGGTGGCTAGTAGGGTTTATGGATGGGCAAAGGTGGTGTGGATGGGTGGTGGAAGGTGTTTAGAATGGTTGAGATGCGAAGGGATATGTAGAGAGACTTAATCTGTGCGGCACAATCATATATATACAGGGGAAGGCTAGGTCACGGCTGGGAAGGTGTTTGGGTAGGTTTTGGACTCCTAACCCTTCTAGAAATCAGAATCCTTGAAGTTTTGGGGAATTAAATGGACCAAATCCCTCTAGAATAAGGAAATAGGTGCGGCATCCCTCTCTAGCTGGGAATTAAGTATCCCAAAGTGTTTAGGACTCCTTCTCTGTAGCTGAAACCTTTGTGTATTTGGATTAGGAAAGTCAAGACAAGATAGGATAATGTTTTGGATAAGATGAGATAAGATTTGGATAAAATGAGATAAGATTTGGATAAGATGAGATAAGATTTGGATAATGTTCCATATTTCTTGCTAACTTCTTATCTTCTTTATCTTTGACTTCTTTCCTCCATCTTTTGAGCTGATTTCAAGCCTTTTTATCTTCAAATTCGTCCATCAACTTGCCTCCATGCTTGCACTACCCAATCTTGGCCCAAAAATGCTCTAGAATGCTCCAAACTGCTTCTTTTTGCCATTTTGACACTTAGAACCTACAAACACACGAAAATAGCTTAAAATACAAAATTAAGTAAGAACTAAGGACATTAATGCATGAAAACAAGCTAACTAAGTCGCATAAATATGCTCCTATCAGTCATGGCTACCCACACTAAGTAGAAGTGGTTGGAAAGCCTATCCAGTTAAAATTACAATGTAATACGGTCCTTCTCTAATACAATACTCTTAATCACATTGTTTGAGTGATAGTTTGTTTCATGTCTACTGTCCAATGTGATACTTCTCTATATGATTCAATTAAATATGATTTGGAACAAACTTCCTAAGTCATATTCGTATGCTTTGGCCAAAGACTCCCGAATCGTATCTCAGAGTATTCTCCCTTCACCATGGAAGGTTAAACATCCCTTGTTGTGCATTCATATGCCTACATGACTAGATAGCTTGACCCCAACAATGTCGTGGACACTCTCGATGGAATGCCTTTGACACGATTAAAGATCAAGGACCTAACCATTAGACATCTATAATGCCTCATGTCAAATGACTACTTTGTATATTGCAACTTACGAGTTCTTACATGACATGTATGTTCGAACTCTCTTTTGATCGTTGTTCAGTGTACTTAATTACCATTTTGAGCACCTATGTGTTTGTCTTAGTGTCCAACACTAAATGACTTGAGACTAGTCATACTCACGCTTGAGTTAACATAACACATACTAACCTTAGCAGATTGTCAATGCCCAATTGGCAATCCTATGGCTAGGAACGTTTTAGGAATGAACATAAGAGAAAGGTCTCGTTAATCTAACTTACTTAGATCACTTATCTCTTAGATTAAATGCATTCCTTGGATTCCCTTATTGCTTAAACACATAATGCAGTAAATAGTGATTAACATTAAGCTTTGCCCTTCATTAAACATATAATAGTTTAACACAATAAGTATTCCAAAAGCTATTACATCAAATGAGTGGCTTTGTGGGCATACTCCCAACACTACTGGCCCGCAAGAGCATAAACTGTGTATGGAAAAATCAAAACAGAATCAAAATCATCATCAAAATCACCACCAAAACCATGAAAAACAATCCATCACTCCTTTGAACTACATCATGACTTGATCCCTCCTCAACCAAGGGTACGTAGGCAACTTGAAACTTCAAAACTTCAAGTACAGTCACATCATAAACAAAAAACGCAAGCACTTTGAGGAATAAAGAGTAAATTCAAAATATGAATACTTTATTTCTTTAAAGGAAGAATTCATCCACAAGGCCTTATTACAAAATGAAAAAAAAAAAAACAAGGAAGGCTTAAAGTACAAAGAACGGAAGACACTACTTGAAAGCTATGTTCCTAAAACTATAGCGACGATCTTTAAGCAAGCCTTCCAAAGTCTTCAAAGTCTCTACATCGGTGGGAGACAAGGTGGGCACTTCCATGGCCGCGCCTTTCTCTTGCTCTAAGTGTGAAACCTCATCTTGATGCTAAGAAAGTGTAGCTTCCTGCTTCAAGAAAACACCTTGAAGTCGTGATGATTTGATTTCCAACTGCTCTCACTCATGCGCCAACGCTTCCAGACGTGCTTGGACGGAAGCTAAAGAAGTCCATGTGACTTGATAACCTTCCAAAGCAGCTTGCTGAGAAGATCGAACTTGGGCAATTGATAAGTCTATTACTACGAGTAATTGAGCTCTAACCTCTGGACTCAATTTCTTCGAGGAAATAGCATGCAAGGAAGAATACTCAGTCGAGGCGGCCATAAGTTCGGCAATCTTGACTCTCAAGAGCGAGGAATCAACTTTAAGGTTGTCAATCGCACGAACAAGCTTCGGCAAGTCCTCCTTAAGCAACGCAAGGTCCTCTAATGGGCATTTTGAAATCATCTTCTCAATATGGCTTTTGATATCCATGGCCGCGTGAAGGTTGATGCAATGGATAAGTTGCTTAGTGCCACTAAGGTTTGGCCCTCTAAGAGAGATCTCGGAGCTAGCTGGCAAAGGCGTTGGATGCATGACAGGCTCTTGCATACCTTTACCTACACACGGCAAACTTGGGCAACTTGGTGGATTTGTAATAAGCTCTGCACCAGGCGGATCCCCAATCTCCTCATTTGTAGGTAGCTGGCCTCCAAATAGCATTTACGTAAAGGAATGAATGCCCATGTTCACCAAATCAAAGGAACAAAAGTGCCCAGCCTAAAGAAGACAAAGAAAGATGTTAGAACCAAAAGCTAAACCAATGAAAGCAATAGGAATCACAAGAAAGAGGGAAATACATACATCTTTCTCAAGTGACACACGGTAGTCAAACTGGGGAGGCCTAAACATTTTCTTCTTCTTATGACAAAAATTGACGTCGTTGTCATCCTGAGCACTTTCAAGCGGTCATTTGTTCAAAACTTGTTCACACTGCCGCAAAACAAGTTCATCTTCGTGCGACTCAACTTCGTCACTCGCCACTTCAAAAGCATCTGAATGTTGAAAAGACAAGCACGGGCTTTGAGGAGCTAAAGCCACAAGTTTATCTGCAAATGAGCTACGCTCGCACAATCAAAATGTTCCAGCTACATAAGAACCACAGAATAACCCTTTCTCGGTGCATCATTGCGTGAACGAGAAGAATTGGTGCCACTTGCTGTCCCCAAGTCCTCATGGTGTACCTTTGACCACCAACCTACGTAGGCATGGGTCACTGGGTTACTCTTGAACTCATCCTTGGTCGGCAAGGTGATAGAAGCACTGATGCATGCACAGGTACAAGACTCCAAATGTATATACACTGCTTGGAAAGATTTTGATTGTGTGTTTTCCTTCAACTTGCCTGGCACATGTTGGACAAAGCCAAAATGCCTGCTAAAACGGTAAGGACTACGGTTGAACAATACATTGGTCTCCTTGCCGTAAAGAAACATACCCTGAGCGAAGACTTGTAAGATAAGACAAATCTGAGAAATAGAGGTGCGAATCATCTATGAGGCCTCGCCACACCGAGTAAACCCTTGCTAGATGGTTCATTCACAAACCTTCACAGCTTCTAAAAAATGCCTGGACCTGCAAATCATCAAGGCTCTTTGCAGAAAGAACGCTAGAGTACTTTGTCATCTAAAGCCCCAGCTTGGCCGAAGTTGATGAAGAAGGCCCCAACTTGTTTAAAGTCGACGAAGAGAAATTAGTGCCAAAGTACTCCATCGACCAACCGTACACATAGTGGTAAGGAAGTACTACAGCATGATCTTCAGTGCTCATCAAGTTTGAAACAATACTCAAGCCATCATAAATATTAGCTAAGACTGAAATAGCAAGGCTGAATGATTCACCTGCAGCCATCTTGTTAGCCACTGTGAAGACTCTAGGGAGGATAAAGTTAACGTCGTCTTTGGGGAAAACAAACTTACAAAGCCAACAAGCTAAGAAAGCGGCTAGGTAAGATTCTTCCACGTGCTCTAATGCTACACCAAGATCCTCAAACGCTTTCAACTCGACAGGGGCATGGCGCCTAGCTAAACCAATGGCACCTGACGGGTCTGAGTTCCATTTGGCTTAGTGGTCTTGTTGCGGCCATTTTTCTTCGAAGGCTTCTTGTACTTCATAGCATCCCAATACCAAAATCGGATCCATGAAGAAATCTTCATGCCTGACTTACCCTAAGCCTCATGGAAAAGCTGGTGATACGCCCAAAACAAATAGTGGCAACTCGCAGGCAATCTTCAGCTACTGCGATGAGAAAATTCCTCCACGCTAAGAACAACCTCGTCGTAAAACTTACCCTGGATCAACAAGCCTCCTATCTTGTGGAAATCACTAAGTGAAATCAACATCTCCCCTTGTGATGTGTGAAGTGTGTTGGTCGTTGAACACCAATGCTCAAAGAACGCACAAATGACGGAATGATGGCGATCATAACTAAACAAAGATGCGTACACGGCGTGATAAAGGCCCACGTTGGTAAGCACATCTTTAGATTGCCTCAAGACATCTTCAAGCCACTCCCAGTAAAACTCAACAAAGACGGCTTCTCCAGTAGTCGACAAGGTGTTATTCTAAGTCATAGCTCTACTACGAATGTGATCGCCAAGAAACTCAAATGAAGCAAGTGGATTGTCACGAACATGGTGCGAAGGATTCAAGATAAGAATCTTTGATGTACACGCCTTCTTCTTCGTATTTGGCTGACCAAAATCCGTCACCTCCCAAGATACTTAAGAAGACCACGACTTGATATGCATCGAATTGTCTTTCACAGGAAGAACAAGCGCCTTAGAGCCAGTCAACGGCGCATAAAGCTTCAACGTCGTTCCCTTATCTTGTGAATCACCTTCCTTCGTAAGAATGGTGATGGTATTATTCTTAAAGCACTTGAAAAATACCATGGCTGCAACGAAACAAAAAAGACAACATAAGCACAAGGTGGGACGACAATAAAGAACACAAAAAAAAAAAAAAAAAAGATTGCTTCACTAAAGCAAAAGACATGCGAGACAAACCTCGTGAGCGTTGAATGATGACAATGACAAAGTCACAACAATGAAAAGAAATCAGCCACAAAGCTTGAGTAGCACAGTAAAGAGGGTAGCTACAAGACGGTCCTTCAAAGCACGTTACCAGTAGCAAAGAAAACCAAAGGGCTACGTAACCCCGTAGCGATTACGCAAGCAGTTTCTTGCACTGTACGGTAACGTCACCACCGAAAGAAAATTGTGACCACAATGCACTACACAGCGTAATCCCGCTGTAATCTTTTGCACAGCACCACTTGGTAAAAAGTGACACACTGCAACAAGCTCCAAACAGAAAAACTCACGGCACTAAGCAGCAATTGCACACGGCACAGCAACAAGCACAATGGCAGTGCATGGCAAAGGTGGTTGTGTGACAAAAAACACACACCCAATTGCCCTATAAATAAGGGTCAATTGCTTCCTAATGCTATAAGGAGAATACATACCAAATAGGAAATGGAAAATCAAAAGAAAGAAGTACATTCCAACCAAAAGAAGGAAAATCAAAAGACACACCCAATTGTCCTATAAATAAGGGTCAATTGCTTCCTAATGCTATAGGGAGAATACATACCAAATAGCAAAAGGAAAATCAAAAGAAGGAAGTACATTCCAACCAAAAGAAGGAAGCAAATTCCAAGCAAAAGTGGCGAGATAATTTCGGCCACAAGGAAAAAAAGCATTCTGTTTTTGCAACAAAAATCAACAAAGAAAAGAAAAGAAAACAAAGAAATAAGGAAAGGGTTTCAAAATTTCCAAAACATCAAAGGAAATTGCCCCCTTGCCGAAATTCAAAGAGGAAATCCCTCCAAAGCAAGGACAAGTCTTCAAGTTTCCCAAACCAAAAGGGAAAATACCCTATTTGCCATGGAAAGGAAAAAAGGAAAGGAAAAAAAATGCAAATCCTACTTACCCAAGGACAAGCATTAAATCTTTCCAAAATCTTAAAGGAAATCACCAAGGCTTTCCAAAACCTTGAAGGAAATCACCAAAGTTTTCCAAAACCTTAAGGGAAATCACCCTCATTGCCAAAATTGAAGGAGGTTCCTACTTAAGGAACGAAAAGCATTTTTCCCATATTAACAAGGAAAAAATTCAAATCCCAAAATACACCAAATGTATTTTGCCAAAGATTATGGAAAATCAAATACGCACAATAAGTATGTGTTGATTTGTCCATTTTCAAAAAAAAAAATTTCATTATCTTTCAAGATCAAGCCTCTACGGCCCTTGACGAAATTCATAATCTCAATTCAAGAAATACGCCTCAGCGGCCCTTGAAGAAATGTTTCGTTCAAGAAATACGCCTCTAAGGCTCTTGAAGAAGCAAACTAATTTAAGATCAAGTCACAACGACCCTTGAGTTAGAACATTCACATTGTAGGACTTCAAAACACGTTTCCTACATGTGACAAGCACATGCATACAACGCGCCTTGAAGTGGGGGCATTTGTAGACATGTAAATTTCATTGCATACAAATGAAGCATCACAAAGCTCCACGTGGCATAAGACTCATCACAAATGGACAAGTCATCAATGACATGTGGCACAAATCAAGCAAAGGAAGCTCAAAACTTCCCCAAAATTTGGCAAAAAGGGGGGAAATATCCCTTAAAATCAGCAAGGGGTCCAAATTGCTCCCAAAACTGGAAAGAAAGCTAAAGCATCTTCACAAAACAAGCAAGAATTGAAGATTGCTCACAAAATAGGCAACAAGCCCTATAGATTTCAGCCAAGCAAGGGAAAATGGTTGAAATTAAGACACAAAACATGCCTAAATTCTCCCATGGATGAATCAAGACATAAATCAAGGTCAAATCCATCCAAAGGCATGGCTTTGGAAGTCTATAAATACAAGGTCCCAAGACAAACAAAAGGTCAACAATTTCTACATTCAATGGCCAAAATTCTAACAAAAGGATAACTTCTGCCAAATCACATGTACATAAGATGAAACATAGATCAGTACGAATACTCAGATACACACAGGTGGCTTATGTCAAAAAAGCAAGAAAGCCATTTGCCAAAAAAAAAATGCAAGAAAGCCAAGGGAAAACTTTGGTACCACTCAAACTCCTAATAATGTGGTGGACAAGATCTCCAGATAACAGTATGCGATTTAAGGATGCTATGACAGGGAGGCCAGCACCAACCTATCAAATCTAAAATCAATTCAGGGAAAATTGCAAGAAAATGTACGTATATAAAGTGAAAGCACAATAAAATTAGAGTAAATAATCAACACTACCAGTTATTAGAGTTTTATTCCACTTGAGTAAGGCATATGAATTACACATGTATGTATCATGCTGGACAGATGGTGTGTGTAAATGAACAAATGGGTGTCTATGACAGTAATTAGCTGCTACAGATGATGCAAAAAGACCATTATCTGTGATGATGGAGTGAGGGATGCCGAAGCGGCAGATGTTGTTCTTCCATATGAAGCGCTCTATGTCTGTATAAGTAGTTTTAGTCATGGGTTCGGCTTTAACCCATTTTGTGAAGTAGTCGGTCGCTACAATCATCATGCCTCTGCCCCTAATGCTAGGCAGCATTGGTCTTCCTAGGTTAATCGTCCACTGCACAAATGGACAAGGGCTCGTCTGCAGGTGGAGTTCGCTGGTAAGTAGTTCGGGCACGAGCTTAAAGCACTAACATTTTTCGCACCTTTGTACATACTCCTTGGCGTCTTGATGCATGGTAAATCAATAGTAGCTGGCGTTAAGAGTTTTTTGCGCCAAAAAGCAGCTTCCAGAATGGTTTCCATAAACGCCTTCGTGGATTGAACTAAGAATCTTCAGGTCGTCGGAAGGGGATAGGCAGCGGACATGTGGTCCTGAGAATGATCTACGAACGAGCATGTCGTTCCACATATAGTAGAGTGTTGCCTTCATCTGGAGCTTCCTAGACTCCATTATGTGCCCGATGAGCGTTTCGTTAACTATGTAGTTGATGATGGGATCTTGCCAACTTGGAGTTGCATTGATCTGCGCCAACTCAACTGATGGCTCCTCATCTATGCTCTATTTTTCCAAGTACTCAACTGGGATGAAGCGCCTGAGCTGATGGTCTAAGGCAGAACCTAGGCCTGCTAGTGCGTCTGCGTGGGCATTTTCTGCTCGTGGAACATGAATGAGTGTGTACACTTGGAACGGCGCTAGCTAGTCTCATACTTTCTCAAGGTATCGGGCAATCCTTGGATGTTTTGTTGTGTACTCCCCTGAGGTTTGGTTAGTGATCAGATGAGAATTGAAATAGATCGTGAGCTTCTTCATCGCTACGTCTTTCGCCAATCAAAGACCTGCTAGTTGGGCTTCATACTCTACTTTGTTGTTTGACGCCTTGAAGCTTAGAGTGATCGCCTGCTCAAGCATCGAATCGCCTGGGGTAGTAAGAACTAGGCCTACTCCTAATCCCTAGTAGTTGGATGATCTGTCAATGTGTAAACACTAGAAATTTCTTACAAGTGAGGCTGGTGCGGCTACGGCATGCTCGGCTGCCTCTGGGTCGCTTTCAGGCTAAGTTGCTGCGTCTTTCAGGCTTAGTATCAATTCTGCTACGAAGTTCGCCAATGTCTGGGCCTTTATTACCATGCGGGATTGGTATGCTAAGCCGTATTGGCCAAGTTCCAATGCTCACTTCATCACTCGTTGAGAAGGGTCTGGCCTATGCAAAACTGATCGCAGTGGGTAATGGGTCATGATGATGACTGTATGCCCTTGAAAGTAAGGTATGAGCTTCCGAGTTGTAACAACTAGCGCCAAAATTAGCTTTTTGATCTTCAGGTATCTGGTTTTCGCATCGATGAGAGCTTTGGATGTATAGAATATCGGTAGTTGGGCCCCAGCTCTTTCGTATGAGGGCAGAGCTCACTGCTACGTCTGATACCGCCAGATAAATGTACAGGTTCGCCGCTACCTCCGGCTTGGATAGTAGTGGAGGTGACGTCAGGTACTGCTTCAAGTCCTGAAATGCTTTCTCGCACTCTTCGTCCCGTTTGTTCTTCTGCGCCCTCTTAATTACCTTAAAGAAAGGCTTACATCGATCGGTGGATCGTGAGAGGAAACAATTGAGTGCAACTGCTCATCCGTTCAGGCTTTGGATCTTCTTAAGAGTTGTGGGAGACTTCATGTCTAGGATTGCTCTGATCTGCCTTGGATGGGCCTCAATTCCTCGTTGGGTTACAAGGTACCCTAAGAATCGGCCTAAAGAGACTCCATGGTTACAAGTTGCTGATGTGGTCTGACCGCTGCTTGCCTCTCACTATAATGTCATCGACGTAGACTTCCATGGTTACTCTAATTTGCTTCTTGAAATCATGCTTACGAGTCGTTGGTAGGTTATTTCTGCGTTCTTGAGGCCAAAAGGCATGACCTTGTAGCATTATGTGCCTCGCTCGATCACGAATGCGATTTTCTCCGTGTCAGGCTCATGCATGGCAATCTGATTGTAGCCTAAGTATACGTCCAAGAAGCTGAACAGCTAGTTCCCAGATGTTGAGTCAACAAGCAGGTCGATTCAGGAAACCAGGTAGTTGTCTTTAGGGCACGCCTTGTTGAGGTCGGTGTAATCCATGTATACTCTATATTTGCCCTTGTATTTTTTCATCACCAGCACGACGTTGGCCAGCCATTCTGAGTGTGCGACTTTCTCAATGAATCTGACCTCCAGTAACTTGTTGATCTCTACCTCAATAATCGCTACTCGCTCGGGTGTAAAATGTCGCCTTTTCTGGATCACAGGTTTGGCTACGGGATCGACGTACAACTTGTGACAAGCTATCGCTGGATCGATACAGGGCATGTTAGAGGATGACCATGCAAAAACATCACAATTTTCCCTAAGGAAAGCTATGAGTTCTTCTTTCTCTGTCGGGCTCAAACGTAAGCCAATCCTAGCCGTCTTCTCCGGCTGGTGAAGGTCAAGAATGATGTTTTTGGCACCTTCTTCGAGTTCTCATCCTGATTCATTTGCCAAGGCATTGTTGACCTTGATGCCATCTTCTTGACCTACCTGCTGTAATAGCTATTTGGCGAAGGTAAAATCGTCTTTCTGCACTTCAGCTGCTACTGCTGGGGCAAATGATTTCTTCTTCGACTCCTTGAGAACTTGTACAATGCATCGCCGAGACATGGCCTGGTTGCCTTTGATCTCTCCAACTGCTCATCCAGGGATACGAAATCGGATCTTATGATACTCTATTGAGGTCACAGCTTCAATCTTCACTAGCCAAGGTCAACCCAATGGGTCACTGACAATCATGAAGGTCTGCGATGAGATAATTGGAGGGCTGGTTACGTCAAGCGTGATATTGCCAGTGCCGGTTAAGGTGAGTCTGTTGAATCCAATCAAGACCTTCGATTTACGTTTGATAGTGTTTTCCAGGCCCATCTTCTAGATGATTAACAGTTGTAGGATGTTGACTGAGTTACCGTTGTCCACCATAATTTTGTCAATGATGGTGTGGGCCAGTTGAACAGAAATCACCAAGATGTCATCGTGGAAAAAGTCTACTTCATCCGCTTCCTACTCGGGGAAGCCAATAATTGGTCCAGGTACAGCATCTATGGCTTGAACCTGAAAGACCGATCTCGCTTACTGGATCTTCTTTTTCTTGGAATTATTGGTGGCCCCCAAATGCTCAGACTCAGCAAAGATGTCGTTGATTCGAATCATCTTGGCTGGGGGTTCGGCATCGACGTCTGCATCTTGCCTTGGCCGGGTAGCTGGCCTGTCGACATACTGGTTGAACTTTCCTTCCTTCACAAGCTACTCAAGGTACTTCATCCATGTAGTGCAGTCATTGATTGTGTGCCCCCGGACCTCTGTGGAATGCGTAGTACTTTGTCTGGTCCATCTTGGAGGTGTCCCCCCTCATAGGTGGCAGCATCTTGAACCACAACTTGTCCCTGAGGTCGCCAAGGATCTGGTTGATTCAGACCGAGAACTTGGTGTACGCCTTGGGTGCTGAGCCTCCCTTGGCCAAGGACCGGTCCCTAGGTCTGCTTCCCAACTTGTTTTTATCATTGAGCAGTTTATCGCCCGCTATCTTCTGAGTCGGCTATGCGTCTTTACGTGGCTACTCAAGCGGCTTCTAGGAGCGCTTGGCCTCATCCTAGAAGGAGTGTTTTTCTGCCAAAGCATAAGATCTGCCAGGGTCAAGTTCTCACCCATGATCAATTCTCTGAAAAGCAGGTGATCAGCTAGGAACCCCTTTCGAAAAGCTGAACATGCAATGCTATCATCGCATCTGACGATCTTCGCCTTCTCTGCCTTGAACCTCTTGACGTATGTGCGAAATGACTAATTCGGGTCCTTCTTCATGTTGAATAGGTGGTTAAACTTTTTCTTGATCGAGCGGTAAGACGAATATTCCTTAGTGAAAACCAAGGAAAGTTTGTTGAAGTTCCGGATTAAACGTGGTAGTAGGGTGTGGAACCAGTCTTGCGCATTGCCTTGGAGCGTCGTGGCAAAGATCTTGCACATAAGAGCGTCGTTGTTGGTGTAGAGGGTCATGGCGCTTCGGTAGTGCATCAAGTGTTTGTCCAGATCTTCATCTCCCATGAACAAGGTGAAATGCTGTGGGCTGAACTTCCATGGTGGCTCCGTTTACTCGATCTCGTCTGTAGATGGTGACCTGCTCAGGTTGGCCACGTCTCTACGAAGGGCATCGTCGGTAGTATCAATGCGCTGGAATTCGCGCAACTGTTCTGCTAGCCTTTGTGCTTCCTCTTGGATTTGAGCCTGGTGGGGTGGCAGAGCCTCTAGTTGCCCCAGGTATTTACCTGCTGGTCCATGTTGCTATTCGGCATGTCCTAGGTTTGTGTCATTCCAAAGGGGGAGGTGGAACTAAAATTCAGCCAAAATTCGTTTTGTGGGACAGAGCGTCCCGCTGTCTTTGGCTCACCAGACATGGGATGAGGGCGTTCTGTCCCATACCACATACCAAACGGTACCTTAGGGTGACGAGGGTAATGGCTTCATGGTGGCAGCTCGGTGCCGCTAGGTAACAATTGAGTTGAGGTGGGACTATTAGGGAGGATAGCCACCACCATGATGTCTCTTCTAAGTTCTGTTATGTGGGACAGGTGAGAGGGAAGAAGGGCGGCAGGGGTTGAAAACGTTTAGGGATGTAACGGTTTCTTCCTTTTAGGCTTAATTGGATTATTAGTCTTACTAATCGAAAAATAATTCATGTGTTAAAAAAATTAGGATTTTGTTGCAGTTTTGTTGCTCTTTTGGTTTTTATTAGCAACCCAAATAGTTGAATTTTACTTTGTTTGATGACATATGGATACGGCAGAACAGAGCAGTGGCATCCCACATTGTTGGTCTTCCCCGCATAGGACCGAAAAGAGAGCTCAAGTTTGCCTTGGAATTTTTCTGGGATGGGAAAACTAGTGCCGAAGAATTGCAAAAGGCGGCTGCAGGCCTTAGGTCCAGCATTTGGAAGCAGCTGGCTGATGCTGGTATTCAGTATATTCCAAGCAACACCTTCTCCTACTATGATCAGATGTTAGACACCACAGCCATGCTTGGGGCTGTACCCCCTAGGTATGGTTGGAAACACAGCGAGATTGGCTTCGAGACCTACTTTTCCATGGCTAGGGGAAATGCAAATGTTCCTGCGATGGAAATGACCAAGTGGTTTGACACCAACTAGTAAGTGATTAGTTATGCATCTCATAGTATTTCAATGAGTTTTGGTTTGTGTTTATAAATTTTCTTAATGGAACATGTACCGCATGTCCTTTTGTGCAGCCATTACATTGTCCCTGAATTGGGCCCACATATTAGGTTCTCTTATGCAGCGCACAAGGCAGTGGATGAATTCAAGGAGGCCAAAGCTGTAAGTATTCCTCAATTGCAATATCGTCTTGCCTTTTGTTCCAAGTTCTTTTGTTTGAATTGTTGACTCATTGATAGTTGGTTACAACTTGCAATGCAGCTTGGAGTGGATACAATTCCCGTCCTTATAGGACCTGTATCCTACTAGTTGCTATCAAAACCAGCAAGGGGTATTGAACAATCTGTTCCCCCCCTCACCCTACTTCGCTATATTCTTCAAGTTTACAAGTAACTGACTTTACCTTTTCTAAAATCTGTATTTGTTTGTATGTTGGCCATGATTGAAACTATCTCTCCTAATGATTAAAACCATGCAGGGAGGTTATGGCTGAACTAAAGGCAGCCAGTGCTACCTGGGTCCAGTTTGATGAGCCCGCCCTTGTGTTGGATCTCGATGCTAATCAATTGGAAGCATTTACTCATACGGACTCGGAACTAGAGTCATCTTTCTCTTGTTTAAATGTTCTGACTGAGACATACTTTTCTGATGTTACTGCCGAAGCGTACAAAACAATTACCTCTTTGAAGGGTGTTACTGGTTATGGGTTTGACCTGGTTCGTGGAGCAAAGACCCTTGATCTGATTAAGGGTGGATTTCCTACTGGAAAACACCTTTTTGCTGGAGTGGTTGATGGAAGGAATATATGGGCCAACAATCTTGCATCCGCCGTCAATATCCTGCAGGCTCTTGAAAGCATTGTTGGAAAAGGTCTTATTCATAAGCGCATTCTTTTATAAGAGAAGGATTATTCAGTTGGCTACATAATCTGATCCAATATGATTTTTTGGCAGACAAGATTGTGGTTTCAACATCCTGCTCCCTTCTCCACACTGCAGTTGATTTAGAGAACGAGACTAAAGTTGGAGAAAGATATTAAACCATGGCTTGCATTTGCAGCCCAAAAGGTTATTGAAGTAAATGCCTTGGCTAAAGCACTGTCTGTACAGAAGGATGAGGTAGTTATATATTACCTATTTTTTATCTGAGGCATCCACAAATTAGAACTTTAATATGGATGAGAACCATTTCTTATTCATCCATCTAATAATTACTAATTATTAGTCTTAATTTATTCCAGTGTTCTAAAAATCGGTCTAGGCGGCCGCCTAGACGGCGCCTAGGCGCTAGGCGGTGGAGTGCCGCCGCGATTTGGGCCAAATCGTCCGGCTGAATCCGGTAGGAGTTAGGCGCCCGCCTAGACGCTCTCTAGGCGGTCTAGGCGGCCTAGACGGCGACCTAGGCGGTGGCCAAGGCGGTAGGTTTTTTTTTCTGGCAAATTGACTCTCTGGCCTTCGGTGGTTGTCGGCATCGTATCTTTCGTTTCCAATCAATGTTGTATCTTTAGCAGAAAATGAAAGATCTAAAGAGAAGAGGGAGGATGGGAGAGAGAGAACAGTTAAGGGTGCAAACTTGCACCACATCGGAGAAGGGAATTTACAGAGCAAAAGATAGATAGAAGATGAAGAAGTGAGAGAGGAGGAAGAAGAAACGCTAAAAAGAAAACCAAAATAAAGGCTTTCAGCTTTCCAATGCATCAAATGTGTTGGTGTGTGTGTCCCGACACTTATTAGTCAATTGCTTTTAATTTTTTTACATTATGTCTGACATAGATTGGGGGTTGGGTTATGTGAGAGAGGTTGGTTGGGTTATGTGAGATAGGTTGGGAACCGTGGGATCAATCTTTTGGTGTGGTTCAACGGATTGGAACCTTGGATGATCAGGAGGAGCCTAGGAGGTTGGGTGGAGGGATTTAAAAAAACATTAAATACTAATTTTATTCAAAATACCTTATTTTATTATTTTATTCTTAAAAATTAAATTGTTTTGTTTTGGAAATCCTAAATAGAGAGGGGGATTTTTTGAGACTTTCCTCTCTTTAAGACCACATTGTACTATGCATAAAACTCTAACATCACATATACCATTCTTTTTCTTTTTAAGAAATAACATATTTTTCATGTTTGTTTTTATATCATATGATAAATTTAATGAATTTATAATAAATATACTTAAATCTGCCTAGCCCGCCTAGGCGTCCGCCTAGGTCCCGCCTAACCGCCTAGGCGCTAGGCCCCAGCTTACCGCCCGACTAGCGCCTAGCGTTTTTTAGAACCTTGATTTATTCTTAGAACTTTCATAAATCCCGAATGACATCTAGCAACTATCATTACTACCCCAATTCAGTATTAATGTTTGTGAACCTTTAGTCTCATTGAATCCTTCTGTCGCAAATTTCCCCAACTAAATTAATAATTGGAAGCCTAATTTAAGTATATATGTATGATCTAATTCATATGATTCCTATACATAAATTTAAAAAACTCTTTCCAAATTATTATAATTATCTCCTTTGGTCAAAGATTTCTGTTGGTCATATCCTAGAAGATCACATAGGACATTCTCCATCTTTAGTTGCTGATAGATTATTTGTATACCCTCATGCCTCTGTGCATGAAGTACCGAATTCAACCAGTAAATGTCATCTGTTCTTGCTTTACTTTTGATCCGGTAGCATTTTGAAGTTGAAGTGTTTGACCGATAACTTTTATGTGCAATATTTAACGTTTGTTTATCTACAATGTTGTTGCCATTGTTCCATCTAGAAGCAGGTAACTTAATGGACATTAAAATTGACCCTGATCAGTGCACTTGAATTCCTATTATATATAAAATCTGTATAATCAGAGGGAAAAAATATGTATGCATCTGTGTTAGGGAAACGTTTTGTAATTCTTCAAAGTTTCACTGCCAATGCTGCAGCTCAAGATTCAAGAAAATCCTCCCCCAGGGTGACTGACGAATGAGGCTGTGCAAAAGGCTGTAAGTTTTTGAGATTTTTATGTTTAAATATCTTAAATTGACATGCAGTGATTATCTTTCACTTATTGGAGTATCATTCTTTCTTGCACAGGTTGCTGCTCTGAAGGGCTCTGACCACCGCCGACCCACAAATGTGAGTACAAGGCTGCATTATATACAGCAAAGAATGGGAAGCAATCAAGAATATGGAGCAGAGACAGAGAGGTACATATATAATCTATATATATATGAGTTTTTAAATTACTTTTATAATTAATTTAACTATCTCTTTGCAAGATTAGGTGTTACTAAAAGAAACATTTGATAATTATTTTGTTCTTAGTTTTCAGTTTTTAATTTTATTTTTTATTTTAAACTGTAAACTCGTTTGAGTTTTCAAAATTTCTCTCAGTTTTCAATTTTTTAAACGTAAAATATAGAAAAACTGAAAACAAACAGTCACAAAATAAGGAGATAAGTTTTTTTAAGTTGTCATAGTGGTTGTGCTACTGTAGATGTGCGGTGGTTAGCGGTGCAAACAAGGGTATTGGATTTGAGGTGGTGAGGCAGCTTGCATCTCAAGGGGTGGTGGTGGTGTTGACAGCCAGGGATGAGAAGAGGGGAAGAGAAGCAACATCTAAGCTCCACCAGTTGGGTCTGTCAAATGTTGTCTTCCATCAACTTGATGTCTTGAATCCAGTTAGCATCCACTCCTTGGCAAAATTCATACACGCCAGATTTGGCAGGCTTGATATCTTGGTAACGCCAAATTTTTCTTTCTTGCTCCTAGTCAGCAATTTTTTTATATTAAATAACCAATTAATACCCTTCAAAAATATTGAAACAACAAAAGGTTAAAATCAACACCTACGGTCGATCTAGGATGGCAATCGGTCGGTATCAATGTCTCGCTTCAGTAAGTTGATGTGGCCTTGCTATTTTAGCAATAGTTTGACATGGCCTCATTGGTGTAGCGATTGTTTCATGTGTGCATCTAATGTCTAATTTGTCACGTCTGTCACTTTTGCGGTATATTTCTTTTGTTTGCTTTTACTCTTGCGGTAGCCGTGTAGAGATTTACTTTATTTGTTTGCCCTTACTTATATGTGAGAAATGTGGTGCGCATGTAGACTATGGAACTTGAGAACTTTCATTAGATAACCAATATAGGAAAGTGATTTCAACACACGTCTATTTATTTTTCGTTGCATATTCTTGTTTATTTATGGTGTTTAATTTGAATTTATTAAAGGAGAATCAAGAAACATATAATAGTGCAAATAAAGAAATAAAGGTTCCTGTGCGCCAAATAACTTGTTTATTAGCCCTATATTAGGACAATCGGTACATTTCCTATGTACAAACATATTAATATAGTGCTAGTATTTGTTGGCCTCCAAAATATTGAGTGAAAATCTGCGGGTATAACTTAAATTAACCATTTGATTTCTGCAGGTGAATAATGCTGGAGCTTCTGGAGCACTGGTGTCTGAGAAAGATTTAAAATCTCTAGACATTGACTCCACAACTTGGGTAAGTTATATAGCAGTATATTTGTCATGAGAAGCATATGCATGAAATAGGGACGCCATGGTGGTGTCTCAAACTAATTACGCAACACCATATGGGATACTAAGAATACATGGTGTCGTGTTATTAGTCCGAGACATCACAGTGACGTCTTGAGGTGTAGGTCTTAGGTCTTCTCACAAATATACGATATATATGTTGCCACACCACAACCAAGATTCGCAGCAGCTTTTAACTACAAGAAGTTGTTTGTTCAGCTTTCAGGCAAAGCAGTCAACCAAATTCAAGGTACAATTAAATACACTTACGAGAAGGCTGAGGGATGTTTGAATACAATTACTACGGTGTTAAAAGATTAACCGAGGCTCTTCTCCCACTCTTGCAACTCTCCACTCTAGGAGCAAGAATAGTCAATGTCACCTCCCTAAGGAGTGAACTCAAGGTAAAAACACACAATGAAACAAAAATTATCTAACAAAGGTTAATGTTCATTATCTAGACGAGTCTGGCAAGAGAAGATTTACTCGATGTTATATTCCATTCATCAACAATAGTCGTTCTCCTCTCATTAACTCGTTGATGCTTGGAAATAAGCCTCAATCGATATGATCTCCTTCAATGTCCTAGCTAGCAACACACGACGAAACAAGACTTTAAATTTCCTAATCGAAGTTATCAAATACTATGCAGAGGATACCGAGTGAAGAGATAAGAAATGAGCTCGGGGATGCAGAAACATTGACAGAGGAGAAAGTGGATGCAGTTTTGTCAAGATTTCTGCATGATTTTAAACAAAACGAACTCGAAGCGAATGGATGGACAATGATGCTGCCTGCATATAGCATTTCCAAGGCCACCCTCAATGCTTACACTAGAATCCTTGCCAACAAGTGCCCAAACATGTGCATCAACTGTGTGCATCCTGGCTTTGTCAATACAGACCTCAATTGGCATACAGGGACCATAATTGTCGAAGAAGGGGCTGCCGGTCTGGTCAGGTTGGCTCTTCTACCCCATGGAGGCCCTTCCGGCTGCTATTTCGATCGAACTGAAGTCGCAGACTTTTAATGATGTAGACATATATATACATGTAAGATTTATGCATCATTCCCTCTTTATATATGATACATGTATTATGTATAACACTGATGTTAAACTAAATAAAGGTTAGAACGCTTCTTTTCCAAGCTTGGCCAAATGGAGGAATACTTCACGGATTTCAAAATTATATAAATAAAGCTTTAACCAAGGAAAAATAACATTTAAAAAAAAAAAATTAAAATGTTTGGGAGACCATATAATCATTTATCGAGACGCGAGACTAACTTGTATCATTGACCCTACCATTATTAAATTTAGTTTATAAAATTTGATCTTTCTAGTATTTTTCTAAACAAATATCAAATTAGATACATAAATTATTGTAGTTATGACCTAAAGAAACCAAGCATTGTGGACTTTAATTTTCGGGAGGTGTGAGTAATGTACTAGTGTTTTCCTCTTGTGTCTTTCACACAATAAAATAAATATTAAAAAATACACAATTCAACTGCTATTATGAAACTAATTATTGGGGGAGAGAATAGAGAGATGACCGGCTAAAGAAGAGAGAAAGAGAGAAGAACGTTGGTAAATTCTGTGTCACATTCCTTATATCTAAGGACTTTATTTATACTAATAATGATCGACTTTCTTGCCTTACAATTAATACAAAGCTTATGAGAATTTGATATATATTCAAATTATATTGGGATTACTACTCTAAGTTTACACAATCACACTAACAATAAAATAGTATTCACAGAACTCGCCCTTGAGTGTGTACAACTTAAAAAGTAGTCACATTAGGTTTTCATGATTAAGAGATGGCAGTTGTTGTCGTCAGTTCTCTTTCGGCACATGCAATGCATATGCGAGTCTCAAAGTAGAGGTGCATATAAGGAGATACTCACCAAAACCTGGCTACGGTAAACACAGTGGGACAAACCCATAGTCTAAGGAGAAAAATGTGAGTTAATACAATGTCGATACTTGATGACATCTTCAAGATGCATCAAGTAGTAGAAAACACATACAGGGACATTATGGCCAAGTGAGTATACTTCAAGATATTCCCCATGAGTTCGACAAAACTCTCTCTGAGAACTACAGGCGTGGGAAATGAGATAGGTCACACAATCCAATATCTTGGTATGCTTCTAACAAGTAGACATCGGCAGTGACTTTGTGTAAAGATCGACAAGGCTGTGTTGGGACCGAATATGCTTGACTTCAATCTTCTGATTATTTTCTAATGAGAAGAAAAAATTTGACAAGTAATACTCTTGGTGTTGACTTCTTGGATCGTCTAGTCAATATAAGAGATAAGTCTTCATAAATCATTGTTAAGACTTAACAATGGATGAATACACGCGGCATAGTGCTTCGAAACGACTCACATGTACACGTGTGGCATCATGTAAGGTGATGAACTAGTCAAGGTCGAAGACGTTGCAACTAAGGCCAATTATGTGGACCTCCAAGATACTGCAGTATTCACAAACAGTAAAGACATGACCATTTAGGAACATGTCTTATGCGACTTTGAAAAGGAACCAGCGTTAGCATAACAAATAAGGCAAGCATCATTCCGAGGATCAAGAGGGTGGGATTCACTCGGAACGAGTAGAGATAAGACCGAATTCTTAGTACCTCTAGGGTAGGAAAATGTGTTTAATTCCAACTAAATGGCAGCGTGCAGGCGCAGTGCTGTATTTTGCTAACAGATCAACAGCTTAGGAGATGTTCTGCCTAATGCAATAAGCTAAGTACAGTAACGCGCAAAGCGAACTTAGATATGAAACTTTGGGTTCCACAGCCTCTTTAAGGGTCTCATTTGCATCTAGCGTATGGATGAAGGAAAATTTGTGAAAAACATGTTCATTTAAGCAACATCTATGGCATACAATTAACAATTAAAGGTGGAATCATGTTTGTATGCACTCAAAACAAAACATTACCCATAAAATTCAAAGCCTAGTAGTTGAGTGAACCAAGACTCAACTCAAGAACAAAGTGAGTTGAGAAATTTATACCTTTGTTGATTCCTCTTTGCATAAGCAAAGGCTAATCACCCAAGAGATAGGGCCTTCATTCCTTGCTTCTTAGCTCCATGTATTTCTTGGAGGAGGATGGTTGAAAGGATTCTCCAAGTTCCCAAAATAGAGAACCTCTAATTTTTCCACACCAAGGAGAGACTTGATGAGGAGATGAGCGACCTTGGAGGAGGGAAGATTGCTAGCTAATCTCCTCCAAGGGGGCCAGCCTCCTAGAGAGAAAAGGGAGAGACATGTTCTCACCAATTTCCTCAAAAGAAAACCCTAAAGAAGAAAAGGCTATAAAGTCACATTTATACCTACCTTAATTGGAGTGGCAAACTTGTAATAAGTCCAAAACCCACTCCTTTATCAACATGGCCGGCCTCCTATGGTCTTTGGGCTGTCTGGGCCCTCTTGAATCTTTATTCATTAAGTTGTCGTACAACTTAGGTTAATGGGCTTGACATTCGAAGCCCATTGGGCCTTGAGGCCCAAAACTAACCCGAGGTCTAAAACGAACATATTCGTTTGATTAATTAACATATTAATTAATCCTAGTCATATATAATTAAACCATTTAATTATCCTTACTCATCTCCGTTGTTTCTTTAATCTCTACCTTACTCGGTGTATGATCCATTAGGTTCCTTTTAGCGAGGCAGTGGGCGATTAGAACTCTTCAAATCAATTGTGAATTGAAACTAACTTTCAATTCTCCTTTTAGTGATTATACACGTTTAGGGCTTCCATAAACCATGAGTGACACCTAGCAGTATGTCATGGTTACCCAAGCTAATCAGAAGAGGTGGAGAACCTATTCAGTTTAGGATTACAATGCAATACGGTCTTTCTCTAATACAATACTTTTGACCACATTGTTTGGCTGATGTGAAAATTAACTTGACACACAAATTTAAACCCTATCAATGTAGTATGTGTAAGTAGGGATCGTTCTAGCCGGGGATTAGAAGGGATGCTAATCTACGCAAATCTGACTTAAAAACACAAAATTAAACTTAAAAACACTTAACTAGACTCTAATAACTCAAAACTAACTTAAAACACTAAAAACAGCAACAAACAATCAAAAAGACTCAATTCTAGACCTAACAAGTGATTTTGACGAAAATAGAACTTAAAAGACTCAAACAACTAAAAGAAAACAGGTTTTGACTCTAAAAACAAGATTAAATGAAAGGGGGTTTGTTTTTGACGAATTTAAAACTTAAAACAGAAACTTTACATAAAATACTTTATAGAAAACGAATTTGGTGAATTGAAAAGGGTGAAAGGCTAGTTAGAGGGTCCTTCTCCACACATGAACATATGCATATAAATTGATTTCCAGTTATTCTTTAAACAAACCATGAATGACAATGCCCCAAATTAATTGTATAGAACTAATTAATTCTCAGATTTCCCTAGACTCATTGAATTGGATGAAAAGCATACGACAACCCAAATCATTCTTTATTAAGCTCCCTAACTATGAAAAGCAAGATAGAGACACAAAACAAAGATCACTAAGCTTTGTGAAAATCATAAGCATTGACAAGGCATTCGTGACTATGGAAAGCATGACACTCCTGCCAGGAATTTACTTAACGCGATCGTGACTAGCAACCTCCACTACTTGTAAATATAAGTTCATAACGATTAGGTGAAATTCCCTTATATTTTAGCATCAAATTCATGCATGCAAACTAAGTATGCATACTTAATCAACACACAAGAACAAGTTCTTAATAAAACAGTTAAGCAAACCACATTCACAATTCATGAAATCATAACTGGAGGAAATCAATTCATATAAAACATATGTCCATGGCTTTGAATTCGCCTCTAACTATAAAGAAATTAGTTCCTCATGTTCGCAATTAAACAAATATAAATAAAATTAAACATTGAACAAAGATAGAAAACACCTAGAAAACGCTCCAGATTCCTTCCTTCCTTCCTTGCAGGTTGCGGCACAATGAGGGTATGGCTGAATGGTAGTGTAGAGATGTGTGAATGAGAGATGATGGTGTGAATGGTGCAGCAAATATGTGAATATATAGAGGGAGGGTGCGGCACAATTAGATGGTGTAGTGTAGGAAAAGGATTACAAAATGTAGTTTGTGTAGGAAAATAAAATCACAATCCTAAGGGGAAAAGGTTATGTAATCCTAGCAGGAAATAGGACATCTAGAAGGCCAAAAACCAAAGGGAATCAGGAGAAAGGTGCGGCTGGATCATGCATCTAGAAGGCTTGGGGCGCCACTTTTTTAGGGACTTCTAGAAAAGGGTGTTATTTGGCTGATTTTGGGGTTTCTAGAAGGGGTTAGGTGCGGCACCTTTGTAGGAGGGGATAAGGTTCCTAGAAATCAGGTTTTTAAGTCTCCTAAACTAAAATTGAATCCCTTTTGCAGCAGGAATTAAGTTAGGAAAGGATTAGGATAGGATAAGATAAGGCATGGTAAGATAAGATAAGATAAGGTTTGGATAAGATAAGGATAAGATAAGGTAGTTTGGATAATGTTTTGGATAATTCTCCTTCTTTGTAGCTGATTCCTTATCTTCTTTGACTTGGATTTATTTCTTCAACTCTTTTGCACATTCCTAGCCTCTCTTGAACTTCCAATTCGTCCATCCATCTTGTGTTGGAAATGTGCCCTAAAACCAATCATATGATGATACTTTACGGACATTTCACATGTTAAACTAATCTAGTTTAATATAAAGGGCAAAGATTATTGTTTTAAGCCGTCTCATATAAATGTTATATGCTTAAACGATACGTCCAAAGAATATGTAATAGGGAGAATGTGATCTAAAGAAGTTAGATTCATGAGACCATTCTCTTTTGAATACATATCCTAAATGTTCCTGATCATAGGATTGCCAATTGGGCATTGACAGTCCGTCAAGATCAGTACGTGCTATGTCTTCTCTTAGAGAGTGTGACTAGTCTCGAGTCAATGGTGTGACTGACACCAAGACAAGAACGTAGGTGCTCAATAGAGAATGAGTCCACTGAACGCGATCAACGAGGAGTTCTTATATTCATGTCACATGAGAACTCATGGTTGGGATAATGCAAAGTAGTCCTTTGACCTGAGGCATCATAGTTGTCCTGTGGTTAGGTCCTTGATCTTTGACTATGTCAAAGTCACTCCGTCAGAGAGTGTCCACGGCATAGTTGGGGTTAAGCCACTTAGCCATGGAGGCAAGTGAATGTGCAACAAGGGATCTCTAACCTTCAAACGTTGAGGGGGAATACTCTATGATATGATTTAGAATCTCTGGCCAGAGTATGAATGAGATTTAGGAAGTTGTTCCAAATCACATTCAAGGTAATCATATAAGTAAGAGAATCACATTGGATAGTAGACATGAATAAACTATTAAACCAAACAATGTGGTCAAGAGTATTGTATTAGAGAAAGACCGTATTGCATTGTAATCCCAAACTGAATAGGTTCTCCAACCTCTTCTGATTAGCTTGGGTAGCCATGACATATTGCTAGGTGTCACTCATGGCTTGTAGAAGCCCTGAAGATGTATAATCACTAAAGGGAGAATTGAAAGTAAGTTTCAATTCACAATCGATTAGTAAGAGTTCTAATCGCCCACTGCCTCACTAAAAGGAACCTAATGGATCGCACACCGTGTAAGGTAATGATTGAAGGATACAATGGAGATGAGTAAGGATAATTAAATGGTTTAATTATTTATGGCTAGGATTAATTAATATGTTAATTAATCAAACGAATAAGTTCGTTTTAGACCTCGAGTTAGTTTTGGGCCTCAAGGCCCAATGGGCTTTGAATGTCAAGCCCATTAACATAAGTTGTATGACAACTTATTGACTAAATACCCAAAAGGGCCCAAACAGCCCATAGCCTTAAGGAGGCCGGCCATATAGAGAAGAAAAGGGTTTGTGGTTCTTTTAGTCACTTAATTGAAGGGACTATATAAAGAACTTTATAGCCAAAATTCATTTAGGGTTTCTTTTGGAGAAAATTGGAGAGAACATGTCTCTCCCTTTCTCTCTAGGAGGCCGGCCCCCTTGGAGGGGATTAGCTAGCAATCCTTCCTCCTCCAAGGTCACTCATCTTCTTCCTTCACCATCCTTGGTGTCGAAAATTAGAGGTCTCCTACCTTGGGGACTTTTGGAGAATCAATTCTTCCATCCATATCCATGGAGCCAAGGAGCAAGGAGACAAAGGAAAGAAGGCCCTCACATGGGTGATTAACCTTTGCTAAGCAAAGAGGTGCTTCAAAGGTATAAAAGTTTCTCGACTCCTTTCTTTAAGATTTGAGTTGAGTCATGGTTCACCATAACTACTAGGCTTTGAATTTCATGGGTAATGTTTTGTTTTGAGTGCATACAAGCATGATTCCGCCTTTAAATGTTAATTGCATGTCATAGATGTTGCTCAAATGCACATGTTTTTCACAAATTTTCCTTCAAGTGGTATCAAGAGCCTAGGTCTAGTAGTTGGTGAATCCTTTTGGGTTTTGTAGTTCATAGTTTGTGATTTGAATGTTGTAATTGTTACAAGCTTTATTCTTGCTTCTTTGAATGTAAATTTTGTTAGAAAATTTGCCATCTCAAATGTTGTAGATGTAGTTCATATGAGCATGAATTTTTGAGCTAAAATTTGGTGCCATGTTTTTTGGGAAATTCGGCCAAATCCAAAGGGTGGATTTTTGGGTTCATGTTTGTCTTGTTAAAAGTGTTTTAAAGTGACATTAGGAACCCCTAAGTACCCTAGTATGGTAATATGTTATTTCCCTTAAGTTTGAGAGTTTTTGGGGTGTTTTTGGTTGAAAAATGTTCATGGAGCTCTTATGGGTTTTCATGGATGTTCTTCATTGTTCTTGATATGTTCTTGGCAAGAACAAAAAGTTTGGGAATTTTGATTCAAAAAGGTGTTTGGTTGTTTACTTGTTTTTGTTAGTGATGGATGGTTTGAATTTTCAAAACTTCACCCATGCTTTTTCAACTATTCACACCATACCAATCACTTACATATTTCCATCACCTTTCAAACCTAAAAATCAACTCACACACATCACTCTCACCTACCAAAACCGGCCACTCCCTCAATGGGAGTACTTTTGGGGCTTTTATGTAATTACATAAAGTTTTGATACTTTTGTGTATTTGCAATTTGACCCAAAAGTTTACGTTTTTACGTAAAGGCCCAAAATCACTAAAGGACAAATTGTTTTGCTCCTTTAATGAAGTTTTTGCATTTGTTGAAATTTTTGGATTCTAGTTGTAATTACATGAAGTAGTGGACTTTTGTGTTTTTACAAAGTGACCCCAAAAGTTTGTGTTTTGCAATATAGCCCAATGGTTGAGGTTATTGTTTTTTGGCCCAAATTAGTAGAGAACAAAATAGTTTTGTATCTTTAAATGAGAATTGGATTTTCATTTCTTTTAGCTCTATTTAAATCAATTCTATGGATACAAAAACCAAATGAAAATGTTGCATTCAAGTTTAATTAGTTAAAGCGTTAATTAATTAAAGAAAGGGTGATTATGAACCTAAGCCTACGATAATTGAGCTATGTGAAAGGCCGTCTCAAATTTGTTTGAACCATGGGAATGTGTAGATTAATTTTGGTTGTAATTTGATATGATCAAATGTTGTAAAAGAGCATAAGCTCTTCTTTACTTTAAAGTAATTTGTTTTGATCAAATGTTGTAAAAGAGCATAAGCTCTTCTTTACTTTGAAGTACTCATTTCTTGTTTATTTGATATGCATGAAATTGGAGTAGTTGGGTCCAACGCCCAATAGGAGAAACACGCCTTAATATGATTAAATGCGTAACTAAAATCAATCACCATCCCTAGACCGAGATCCAACACTAGACTCGTGTTGGATCGAATCAAAGGTTCACAGTCATCCTAAGGCCCTAAGGTAACTATATAGTCCATCAATGAATGCAAAGCTTATGTTAGTAGTACCATATACTCTTGCTTTAAAAACCGTTTTACAAGCTTAGGAGGAGTATCATATACTACTAAATCAATCAAATGGACCAATAGTTGTAATAGGACCGAATTGTTTTAATAAGATTAAAATGTATGCTTAAATGTGATGAGACCTAAAACCCTCAACCAAACCATTATTAAGTTGACAAGCGTGAGAGTGCTTTGAACACTCTTTCGTGGCCTTCCACCGTGGTAGGCTCCGATCTTTTGTGACTCGTACACCGTCTTCGCCCAGTTCTGGGGAATACAAAGTATGTGCTTACACTCAGGAGGGGTTCTATATACATACATGATGTTGTGACGGTAGGCAACGAGTATGGCCAATATGATATTCTTCTGAGGCTATTCTTGAACCCCTATACGAACTGGCATGGTGGGAATAACTTAACTAAGTGCAATGGTGCCAATATGATATTCTTCGGAGGCTTCATTCTCTAGAGGCCAAATAAGATGGGTACTTACATTAGATGTAAATGAGTAAGCGTCTCTCTCATTATTATTGTTGCTAGCCAACATCATATCATTGTGAGGTGGGCTTGGTAATAGTGAGCCTCCTATACCCTACTAAGAGTTTTCTCCAAAACTCTCGAATTCCAATGAGGGATATGGAATTTGCCGAAAATAGTGGGTGGTGCTATTTGATTTAAAGAGCCGGATCAAATGGCTTAAAATCAATCAATTTATATTCGTTATGTATTTATTTACCGATATATTTGCAAATGCTATCCAAAACTTGACAAAGAAAAGCCAAAGGCTTTAGTTTCCAGACTTGGTACCACAATCCCATAGATTGTCTTAAATGGATTGTATATGTGCCTAAGTAGTCTCATCCTCACAATTTTCCTATTGCTAATGTATCATTGGAAGAACATGTTAGATAAGTCTATCATAAAGAGGACAACACAAACAACCAATGCTTATTCCTTTGTTGTATGAACAAAGGAACTTATGAAGATTAGCACAAAGACATGAACACTTTTTGTGTCATAGTTCTTCACTTTCAAATCGTTGTATGAAGAAATAAGAGTTGCTTAGAACAACCCTTAGTTTATGCAAACACTAGTGCTTGTTTCTTTGTTAAATGAACAAGGAACTTGAGAAGTAAGCACAAGGGCATGGACACTTAATGTGCCATGATTCTTCACTTACAAATTGTTGTATGAAGAAATGAGAATTGCCTTGAACAACTCTTGAAAGTTTGGAATCTTGTTTAGAACAAGATGGTTGGTTGACAAAAATAGTCCATCAATATGGACTTATGATGATTTTGAATCATTGAGTGTTGAAGTGTTAAACCACTTCACGAGAGGGAAACTAGGCTAGGACTTCACCTTTGTGTCCCTATCCATATGGTTCACTAAGTTTATTGTAAACTATATGGTGAACAATAACCGCACGCTCTCCAAATCGTTTGATGTGTATAACACAATTGAAATAAGTTTCAAGAGAGATAGTGGGAGTTTGGGGACCATGACTATTGTAGTCAAGGGAGAAGTCATATGAAGAAGGCAAAATAACTCCAAGGGAACAAACTTTCTTTATGAAAAGATGGACATTGGAAGGGGTAAATGCAAGAAATGTCTTGCAAGTGTCAAGAACACACCTTTCGAAGGTGTTGTAAATTGTTCTTGAATAGTTCAAAACAGTTAGTTATTCTACTTGAATGCTTGATTCCGTATTAGTAACTATGTTTTTACAATCGTTGTAAAAGTGTGGCTAATAAAAGGTAGAAGATTAATGAGAGAAGAGAAAGTACTTCACATTCAGAACGTGAATCAAATATAGATCTCTGTGAAAGCAGATAGTACTTACTTCCTCATATGAACTACCAAAGAAATTGGAAAAACAAAGATTGTCTTTACATCCCAATTTGAATAAGGAACTTAATTCCGTCACTATAAGATATGGATGAATGTTTTGTTTGACAAAACATTGTTCTTTATTAATCAAGGATTGGATTATTATAATCTAATTGATTGTCTCTATAGTAGAGATAATGTGGTAGTGTTAACTGTTTAGAATATGACGATGCTTAAAACCCAAAAGGTTGCAAGGTAGTGACTAATCCCAACTTAGTTGTGACACCTCTAAAAACATAAATTACGAGTTGGTCATAGATGGATACTTTGGATCGTTAGGTCCGGATCCAATGCCTTCTTGTTGAAATTGTATAGAGGCGAAATGTTCGAATCTTTATTCTTTAGGAAAGAAGAAAGAATCACAAAGTAGTTGAGGTTAATTCACTTAGATGTTAGTGGCACTTGTCCACAACATAATACTACTCATGTTGTATGACATTCACCGAAGATCGCTCTCGGTTGGACTATCGTTTATTTTGAATAAACAAAAGTCCGAATACTTTGCAAAAGGTTTCAAAGAATTCAAGAATGAAAGTTGATGAGTAAGACGTCTAAAGTATTTACCTCCTTAGATTTGATCCAAGGAAATATAACACTTTAGAAGAGTTTCCTTGATAGAAATCAAGGAAAGTAGCATCATAAGATAACGGATTTCTCCATTAGGAGAATAACGAACTTGAATAAGACTTAGTTCGTTGGATGTTATCAATTACCCACATATATAGGATATATATACTTCTAAGACAATATGATTGTCAATTAGAAGATCTTCCAAAATTTTCATAACTCCATAGGATGTAGTTGGAAAGAAAGACAAGTCTTAATCGTGTTAAGATTTGGGGTTGTGTGCTAATAAGCAATATTTGTTTGAGAACAATCTTGTGGGATATCCTTAAATTAACTTTTGGATATCACTTATATAAACCAACTAATAAATGTTATTTGTTGGGTATTTCATTGTAATCCTACAGTAGGATTTGCCTAAGATAGAGCAAATGAACGAGAGATAGAACTCAAAGAATGGGTTCTTTGAGTGACAAGATGATGATCAACAAATATAACAACCTAGTTCCTACACCACAAGCTCCAAATGTAGTTGAGAAGGATTTATAAACCGTCTCAGTTGAATGGTTTGAACTTTATGACTATGTCATAGAGTTACACCTCTTAATTCGAAAGAAATAAGAATGAAAATCCTTATGACTACATTGAGTGTATATACAAGATATACTCAAGGAAATGGTATAGTACCATTTGACCCGAAATAATGAAACCTTCGTAGCTAATTGGTAGCTTAAGGTGACTACAATCAAAGAGATTGGTTGACTTGGAAGAAACCATCTTTGACGTAGTCTTGGTTTTCATTAATTCGAGGATTGCTAACTACAACTAAACGGTGATTGAATGTTTGGACATAATATGGGTTTCCGAAACCATTACCAAGATAGTCTTGATAATATATGTCTAAAACTAAGAATCACAGGACGTGTAAGTTGTAAAGATCCATCCTTCATGAATCTTAGCAAGCTAGTGGGAGCTGTAAGCGTCTTATGAGAGAAAGATCAAATCGTTTGATTTCTCATAAAGATGTAAATGAATCTTTTGTTTGCTAAGTTTACAAAAGATTAGTGGGAGTTAATCGTATTCTTAAATTAAAACATATATATGATATATTAAGTTTAGGAATTCTTCTTCGTTAAAGTAATGACTTTAAACATTCTATAATGATAGAATGTATATGGGAGACATAGTCTATATACATAGGATGGAAATCTATAATGATAGATTTCAGTATATATAATTTGATTATATCAATCCCTAATGATAGACAAAAGATGCTAGGAAGTTTCTCATATGATGATAAACTTTAGTCAGAAGGACAATTCTAGTAAGACTAGGAAGTTGCTCTTCACAAAGGGATCGTACCCCTTTGACTCCCAAAGAATTAATGCGTAAATAGAATCTTTTATGCGTACGCAGAAAGGTGATTTATGTATTTCATGTTGTATGAAAAGCGTTGATATGAGTTGTACCAAGAATGGTACAAGAAGATATCAATGCAAGCCCAGGATCAGAACCAAGGCAACTGTCAAGTGAGTCCTTATGTATTTAAGAAATACTAAAGGATAGATTCCTCAAGAATGAGGAAGAATTAGAGTAACGCAATGGAAGTGTAAAAGTATTAGATTATGAATCTAATATCGTATCCATCATTGGATGTCTCTTCATTTTGAATGAAGAGATAATAGGATATGTCTTTATTATGACTAAAGAGATATTTGGGTCGAAACATTAAAAGTAATGACTTTAGTGTCTTCCATCATGAATGCAAAATATATCGCCATATAGAAGTTTACAACAATGTTGTTTGGATGGGAAAGTTCATTTATGAACTCTCCATTCGGTTCCAACCAGAAAGTGTCTCTAGTGTGCCGACACTACGACACTAATGGGGTGATAGCTCAAGCCAGGGAATCAAGGTCTCATCAAGATCCGAACTCAAATGAGAGACTGAACCACATGATTGAGAATCATGTATAATGGTGACGTCGTTATTCTCAAGGTTGCTTCTATGGATAACATATAGATATCCATTGTCTAGGCCTACTACTCAGCCATTTTTGAAATGACTACAGAAGAGGTATCATCACTGATGACCAAGCTGATTGGCTCTAGTGCAAGTGGGAGATTGTTGGAAATGTGCCCTAAAACCAATCATATGATGATACTTTACGGACATTTCACATGTTAAACTAATCTAGTTTAATATAAATGGGCAAAGATTATTGTTTTAAGCCGACTCATATAAATGTTATATGCTTAAACGATAAGTCCAAAGAATATGTAATAGGGAGAATGTGATCTAAAGAAGTTAGATTCATGAGACCATTCTCTTTCGAATACATATCTTAAATGTTCCTGATCATAGGATTGCCAATTGGGCATTGACAGTCCGTCAAGATCAGTACGTGCTATGTCTTCTCTTAGAGAGAGTGACTAGTCTCGAGTCAATGGTGTGACTGACACCAAGACAAGTACGTAGGTGCTCAATAGAGAATGAGTCCACTGAACGCGATCAACGAGGAGTTCTTATATTCATGTCACATGAGAACTCATGGTTGGGATAATGCAAAGTAGTCATTTGACCTGAGGCATCATAGTTGTCTTGTGGTTAGGTCCTTGATCTTTGACTATGTCAAAGTCACTCCGTCAGAGAATGTCCACGGCATAGTTGAGGTTAAGCCACTTAGCCATGGAGGCAAGTGAATGTGCAACAAGGGATCTCTAACCTTCAAATGTTGAGGGGGAATACTCTATGATATGATTTAGAATCTCTGGCCAGAGTATGAATGAGATTTAGGAAGTTGTTCCAAATCACATTCAAGGTAATCATATAAGTAAGAGAATCACATTGGATAGTAGACATGAATAAACTATTAAACCAAACAATGTGGTCAAGAGTATTGTATTATAGAAAGACCGTATTGCATTGTAATCCCAAACTGAATAGGTTCTCCAACCTCTTCTGATTAGCTTGGGTAGCCATGACATATTGCTAGGTGTCACTCATGGCTTATGGAAGCCCTGAAGATGTATAATCACTAAAGGGAGAATTGAAAGTAAATTTCAATTCACAATCGATTAGTAAGAGTTCTAATCGCCCACTGCCTCGCTAAAAGGAACCTAATGGATCGCACACCGTGTAAGGTAATGATTGAATGATACAATGGAGATGAGTAAGGATAATTAAATGGTTTAATTATTTATGGCTAGGATTAATTAATATGTTAATTAATCAAACGAATAAGTTCGTTTTAGACCTCGGGTTAGTTTTGGGCCTCAAGGCCCAATGGGCTTTGAATGTCAAGCCCATTAACATAAGTTGTATGACAACTTATTGACTAAATACCCAAAAGGGCCCAAACAGCCCATAGCCTTAAGGAGGCCGGCCATATAGAGAAGAAAAGGGTTTGTGGTTCTTTTAGTCACTTAATTGAAGGGACTATATAAAGAACTTTATAGCCAAAATTCATTTAGGGTTTCTTTTGGAGAAAATTGGAGAGAACATGTCTCTCCCTTTCTCTCTAGGAGGCCGGCCCCTTTGGAGGGGATTAGCTAGCAATCCTTCCTCCTCCAAGGTCACTCATCTTCTTCCTTCACCATCCTTGGTGTCGAAAATTAGAGGTCTCCTACCTTGGGGACTTTTGGAGAATCAATTCTTCCATCCATATCCATGGAGCCAAGGAGCAAGGAGACAAAGGAAAGAAGGCCCTCACATGGATGATTAACCTTTGCTAAGCAAAGAGGTGCTTCAAAGGTATAAAAGTTTCTCAACTCCTTTCTTTAAGATTTGAGTTGAGTCATGGCTCACCATAACTACTAGGCTTTGAATTTCATGGGTAATGTTTTGTTTTGAGTGCATACAAGCATGATTCCGCCTTTAAATGTTAATTGCATGCCATAGATGTTGCTCAAATGAACATGTTTTTCACAAATTTTCCTTCATCTTGCTCCATACTTGTGCTATCCATTCCAAGCCCAAAACTGCTCTAAAATGCTCCAAATTGCATCTTTTTGCCAACTTTGCTTCTAGGACCTATAAACACACGAAAATGACTAAAGACACTATAATAAGCAACAAATAACTAAGTAAATGCAAGAAAACACACTAACTAAGTCGCATAAATATGCTCCTATCATTGGCTTGATAGTTTATTCATGTCTACTATCCAATGTGAATCATTTACTTTTATGATTACCTTGAATGTGATTTGGAACGACTTCCTAAATCTCGTTCATACTCTGGCCAGAGATTCTTAATCATATCATAGAGTATTCTCCCTCAAACAGTTTAAAGGTTAAAGATCCCTTGTTGCGCATTCACTTGCCTCCATGGCTAAGTGGCTTAACCCCAACTATGTCGTGGACACCCTCTGACGGAGTGACTTTGATATAGTCAAAGATCAAGGACCTAACCACAAGACAACTATGATGCCTCAGGTCGAATGACTACTTTGCATTATCCCAACCATGAGTTCTCATATGACATGAGTATGAGAACTCCTCGTTGATCGTGTTCAGTGGACTCATTCTTTATTGAGCACTTACATGCTTGTCTTGGTGTCAGTCACACCAAAGACTCGAGACCAGTCACTATCCCTAAGAGAAAACATAGCACGTACTGATCTTAATGGACTGTCAATGCCCAATTGGCAATCCTATGATCAGGAACATTTATGATATGTATACAAAAGGGAATGGTCTCATGAATCTAACTTCTTTAGATCACATTCTCCTTATTACATATTCCTTGGAGTTATCGTTTAAGCATATAACATTTATATGAGACGGCTTAAAACAATAATCTTTGCCCTTTATATTAAACTAGATTAGTTTAACATGTGAAATGTCCGTAAAGTATCATCATATCATTGGTTTTAGGGCACATTTCCAACAATCTCCCACTTGCACTAGAGCCAATCAGCTTGGTCATCAGTGATGATACATCTTCTGTAGTCATTTCAAAAATGGCTAAGTAGTAGGCCTAGACAATGGATATCTATATGTTATCCATAGAAGCAACCTTGAGAATAACGACGTCACCATTATACATGATTCTCAATCATGTGGTTCAGTCGCTCATTTGAGTTCGGATCTTGATCAGACCTTGATTCCCTTGCTTGAGCTATCGCCCCATTAGTGTTGTAGTGTCGATACACTAGAGACACTTTCTGGTTGGAACTGAATGGAGAGTTCATAAATGAACTTTCCCATCCAAACAACATTGTTGTAAACTTCTATATGGCGATATATTTTGCATTCATGATGGAACACACTAAAGTCATTACTTTTAATGTTTCCACCCAAATATCTCTTTAGTCATAATAAAGAGATATTCAATTATCTCTTCATTCAAAATGAAGAGACATCCAATGATGGATACGATATTAGATTCATAATCTAATACTTTTACACTTCCATTGCGTTACTCTAATTCTTCCTCATTCTTGAGGAATCTATCGTTTAGTATTTCTTAAATACTTAAAGACTCATTTGACAGTTGCCATGGTTCTGATCCTGGGCTTGCACTGATATCGTCTTGTACCAATCTTGGTACAACTCATATCAACGTTTTTCATATAATATGAAATACGTAAATCACCTTTCTACGTATGCATAAAGGATTCTATTTACGCATTATGTTTCTTTGGGAGTCAAAAGGGTACATTCCCTTTTAGAAGAGCAATTTCCCAATCTAATTGGAATTGTCCTTTCATTTGAAGTTTGTCTTTCGAGAAACTTCCTACATCTATCGTCTATCAATAGAGATTGATATAATCAAATTATATCCTGAAATCTTTTATTATAGATTTCCATCCCATGTATATAGACTATGTCTCCCATATACATTCTATCGTTATAGAATGTTTAAAGTCATAACTTTAACGAAGAAGAATTCCAAAAATTAATATATCATATATATGTTCAAATTTAGGAATATGATTAACTCCCACTAATCTTTTGTAAACCTAGTAAACAAAAGGTTCATTTACATCTTTATGAGAAATCAAACGATTTGATCTTTCTCTCATAAGACGCTTATGGCTCCCACTAACTTGCTAAGATTCATGATGGATGGATCTCTACAACTTACACGTCTTGTGATTCCTAGTTTTAGACATATATTATCAAGACTATTTTGATAACGGTTTCGGAAACCCATATTATGTCCAAACATTCAATCACCGTTTAGTTGTAGTTAGCAATCATCGAATTAATAGAAACCAAGACTACGTCAAAGATGGTTTCTTCCAAGTCAACCAATCTCTTTGATTGTAGTCACCTTAAGCTACCAATTAGCTTTAAAGGTTTCATTATTTCGGGTCAAATTGTACTATACCATTTCCTTGAGTATATGTTGTATATACACTCAATGTAGTCATAAGGATTTTCATTCTTATTTCTTTCGAATTAAGAGGTGTAACTCTATGACATAGTCATAAAGTTCAAACCATTCAACTGAGACGGTTTATAAATCCTTCTCGACTACCTTGGAGCTAGTGGTGTAGGAACTAGGTTGTTATATTTGTTGATTATTATTTTGTCTCTCAAAGAACCCATTCTTTGAGTTCTATCTCTCGTTCATTTGCTCTATCGTAGGCAAATCCTTTTGTAGGATTACAATGAACTACCCAACAAACAACATTTGTTAGTTGGTTTATAGAAGTGATATCCAAGATTAATATAAGGATATCACACAAGATTGTTCTCAAACAAATATTGCTTATAAGCACACAACCCCAAATCTTAACACGATTAAGACTTGTCTTTCTTTCCAACTACATCCTATGGAGTCATGAAAATTTTGGAAGATCTTCTAATTGACAATTATATTGTCTTAGAAGTATATATCCTATATATGGGTAATTGATAACATCCAACGAACTAAATCTTCTTCGAGTTCATTCTTCTCCTAATGGAGAAATCCATTATCTTATGATGCTACTTTTCCTTGATTTCTTTCAAGGAAACTCTTCTAAAGTGTTATATTTCCCTGGATCAAATCTAAGGAGGTAAATACTTTAGACGTCTTACTCATCAACTTACATTCTTGAATTCTTTGAAACCTTTTGCAAAGTATTTTGACTTTTGTTTATTCAAAATAAACGATAGTCCAACCGAGAGCGATCTTTGGTGAATGTCATACAACATGAGTAGTATTACCCACTAATATTTTGGGTTTTAAGCATCGTCATATTCTAAACAATTAACACTACCACATTATCTCTACTATAGAGACAATCAATTAGATTACAATAATCCAATCATTCATTAATAAAGAATAATGTTTTGTCAAACAAAACATTCATCTATCTCTTATAGTGACGGAATTAAGTTCTTTATTCTAATTGGGATGTAAAGACAATCTTTGTTTTTCCAATTTCTTTGGTAGTTCATATGAGGAAGCAAGTACTATTTGCTTTCGCAAAGATCTATATCTTATTCACATTCCGAATGTGAAGTACTTTCTCTTCTCTCATTAATCTTCTACTTCTTATTAGCGACACTTTTACAACGATTGTAAAATAAAGTTACTAATACGGAATCAAGCATTCAAGTAGAAGAACCAACTGTTTTGAATTATTCAAGAACAATTTCCAACACCTTCGAAAGGTGTGTTCTTGACACTTGCAAGACATTTCTTGCAAATACCCCTTCCAATGTCCATCCTTTCATAAAGAAAGTTTGTTCCCTTGGAGTTATTTAGCTTTCTTCTTTTGACTTCTCTCTTGACTACAATAGTCATGGTCCCTAAACTCCCACTGTCTCTCTTGAAACTTATTTCAATTGTGTTATACACATCAAACGATTTGGAGAGCATGCAGTTATTGTTCACTATATAGTTTCAATAAACTTAGTGAACCATTTGGATAGGGACTCAAAGGTGAAGTCCTAGCCTAGTTTCCGTGTCTTGAAGTGGTTTAACACTTCAACACTAAATGATTCAAAATCATTATAAGTCCCTATTGATGGACTATTTTTGTCAACCAACCATCTTGTTCTAAACAAGATTACAAACATTCAAGAGTTGTTCAAGGCAACTTTCATTTCTTCGTACAACAATTTGTAAGTGAAGAATCATGACACATAAAGTGTCCATGTCCTTGTGCTTACTTCTCAAGATCCTTGTTCATGTAACAAAGAAACAAGCACTAGTGTTTGCGTCAACTAAGGGTTGTTCAAAGCAACTCTTATTTCTTCATACAACGATTTGTAAGTGAAGAATTATGACACTAAAAGTGTTTCCCTCTTTATGATAGACTTATCTAACATATTCTTCCAATGATACATTATCAATAGAAAGATTGTGAGGATGAGACTACTTAGGTACATATACAATCCATTTAAGACAATCTATGGGATTGTGGTACCAAGTCCGGAAACTAAAGCCTTCGGCTTTTCTTTGTCAAGTTTTGGATAGCGTTTGCAAATATATCGGTAAATAAATACATAACGAATATAAATTGATTGATTTTAAGCCATTTGATCCGAGTCTTTAAATCAAATAGCACCACCCACAATTTTTGGCAAATTCCATATCCCTCATCGGAATTCGAGAGTTTTGGAGGAAACTCTTAGTAGGGTATGGGAGGCTCACTACTACCAAGCCCACCTCAGAAGAATATCATATTGGCTAGCTTTAATAATAATGAGAGAGTACACTTACTCATTTACATCTCATGTAAGTGCCCATCTAGTTTGGCCTCTAGAGAATGATGCCTCCAAAGAATATCATATTGGCACCATTGCACTTAGTTAAGTTATTCCCACCATGCCAGTTCGTATAGGGGTTCAAGAATAGCCTCAGAAGAATATCATATTGGCCATACTCGTTGCCTACCGTCACAACATCATGTATGTATATAGAACCCCTCCTGAGTGTAAGCACATACTTTGTATTCCCCATAACTGGGCGAAGATGGTGTATGAGTCACAAACGATCAGAGCCTTACCACGGTGGAAGGCCACGAAAGAGTATTCAAAGCACTCTCACGCTTGTCAACTTAATAATGGTTTAGTTGAGGGTTTTTAGGTCTCATCACATTTAAGCATTCATTTTAATCTTATTAAAACAATTTGGTCCTATTATAACTATTGGTCCATGTGATTGATTTAGTAGTATATGACACTCCCACTAAGCTTGTAAAATGGTTTTTAAAGCAAGAGTATATGGTACTACTAACATAAGCTTTGCATTCATAGATGGACTATATAGTTGCCTTAGGGCCTTAGGTTGACTATGAACCTTTGATTCGATCTAACACGAGCCTAGTGTTGGATCTCGGTCTAGGGATGGTGATTGATTTTAGTTACACTTTAAATCACATTAAGGCGTTTTTTTCTTATTGGGCGTTGGACCCTCTACTCCAATTTCATGCATATCAAATAAAACAAGAAAGGAGTACTTCAAAGTAAACAAGAGCTTATGCTCTTGTACAACATTTGATCAAAAACAAATTACTTTAAAGTAAAGAAGAGCTTATGCTCTTTTACAACATTTGATCATATCAAATTACAACCAAAATCTAATCTACACATTCCCATGGTTCAAACAAATTTGAGATGGCCTTTCACATAGCTCAATTATCGTAGGCTTAGGTTCATAATCACCCTTTCTTTAATTAATTAACGCTTTAACTAATTAAACTAGAATGCAACATTGTCATTTGGTTTTGTATCCATAGAATTGACTTAAATAGAGCTAAATAAAATGAAAGTCCAATTCTCATTTAAAGATACAAAACTATTTTGTTCTATACTAATTTGGGCCAAAAAGCAATAACTTCAACCATTGGGCTATATTGCAAAACACAAAATTTTGAGGTCACTTTGTAAAAACACAAAAGTCCACTGCTTCATGTAATTACAACTAGAACCCAAAAATTTCAACAAATGCAAAAACTTCATTAAAGGAGCAAAACAATTTGTCCTTTAGTGATTTTGGGTCTTTACGTAAAAACGTAAAGTTTCGGGTCAAAGTTCAAATACACAAATGTATCAAAACTTTATGTAATTGCATAAAAGGCCCAAAAGTACTCCCATTGAAGGAGTGGCCGGTTGGTGAGTAGTGTGAGTGGTTGGTTTTTGTTGAAAATCCAAAGTCAAGTATGTTGAAAAGGTGAGTGATGGGTTGGTGTTGAAAAAATGGGTATGGGTGTGTAAGAGAAGTACCAATCATGTACATAAAATTCAAACACATTTTCAACTTTCAATCACTCTTTCAAAAAAAAATCTTGTTGATTGAAATGAGATAGGTCACACAATCCAATATCTTGGTATGCTTCTAACAAGTAGACATCGGTAGTGACTTTGTGTAAAGATCGACAAGGCTGTGTTGGGACCGAATATGCTTGACTTCAATCTTCTGATTATTTTCTAATGAGAAGAAAAAATTTGACAAGTAATACTCTTGGTGTTGACTTCTTGGATCGTCTAGTCAATATAAGAGATAAGTCTTCATAAATCATTATTAAGACTTAACAATGGATGAATACACGCGGCATAGTGCTTCGAAACGACTCCCATGTACATGTGTGGCATCATGTAGGGTGATGAACTAGTCAAGGTCGAAGACGTTGCAACTAAGGCCAATTATGTGGACCTCCAAGATATTGCAGTATTCCTAAGCAGTAAAGACATGACCATTTAGGAACATGTCTTATGCGACTTTGAAAAGGAACCAGCGTTAGCATAACAAATAAGGCAAACGTCATTCCAAGGACCAAGAGGGTGGGATTCACTCGGAATAAGTAGAGATAAGACCGAATTCGTAGTACCTCTAGGGTAGGAAAATGTGTTTAATTCCAACTTAATGGCAACGTGCAGGCGCAATGCTGTATTTTGCTAACAGATCAACAGCTCAGGAGATGTTCTGCCTAATGCAATAAGCTAAGTACAGTAACGCGCAAAGGGAGAGACATGTTCTCACCAATTTCCTCAAAAGAAAACCCTTAAGAAGAAAAGGCTATAAAGTCACATTTATACCTACCTTCATTGGAGTGGCAAACTTGTAATAAGTCCAAAACCCAATCCTTTATCAACATGGCCGGCCTCCTATGGTCTTTGGGCTGTTTGGGCCCTCTTGAATCTTTATTCATTAAGTTGTCGTACAACTTAGGTCAATGGGCTTGACATTCGAAGCCCATTGGGCCTTGAGGCCCAAAACTAACACGAGGTCTAAAACGAACATATTCGTTTGATTAATTAACATATTAATTCATCCTAGCCATATATAATTAAACCATTTAATTATCCTTACTCATCTCCATTGTTTCTTTAATCTCTACCTTACTCGGTGTATGATCCATTAGGTTCCTTTTAGCGAGGCAGTGGGCGATTAGAACTCTTCAAATCAATTGTGAATTGAAACTTACTTTCAATTCTCCTTTTAGTGATTATACACGTTTAGGGCTTCCACAAACCATGAGTGACACCTAGCAGTATGTCATGGTTACCCAAGCTAATCAAAAGAGGTGGAGAACCTATTCAGTTTAGGATTACAATGCAATACGGTCTTTCTCTAATACAATACTCTTGACCACATTGTTTGGCTTGATAGTTTATTCATGTCTACTATCCAATGTGATTCATTTACTTATATGATTACCTTGAATGTGATTTGGAACGACTTCCTAAATCTCGTTCATACTCTAGCCAGAAATTCTTAATCATATCATAGAGTATTCTCCCTTAAACAGTTTGAAGGTTAGAGATCCCTTGTTGCGCATTCACTTGCCTCCATTGCTAAGTGGCTTAAACCCAACTATGCCATGAACACCCTCTGACGGGGGTGACTTTGATATATTCAAAGATCAGGGACCTAACCACAAGACAACTATACTGTCTCAGGTTAAAGGACTACTTTGCATTATCCTAACCATGAGTTCTCATGGGACATGAGTATGAGAACTCCTTGTTGATCGTGTTCAATGGACTCATTCTTTATTGAGCACCTACATGCTTGTCTTGGTGTCAGTCACACCAATGACTCGAGACCAGTCACTCTCCCTAAGAGAAGACATAGCACGTACTGATCTTGACGGACTGTCAGTGCCCAATTGGCAATCCTATGATCAGGAACATTTAGGATATGTATACAAAAGAGAATGGTCTCATGAATCTAACTTCTTTAGATCACATTCTCCCTATTACATATTCCTTGGAGTTATCGTTTAAGCATATAACATTTATATGAGACGACTTAGAACAATAATCTTTGCCCTTTATATTAAACTAGATTAGTTTAACATGTGAAATGTCCGTAAAGTATCATCATATCTTTGGTTTTAGGGCACATTTCCAATAATGGATGGTCATGAATGTCCTCAAAAGGAACACCTTTTGGGTGTGGTTCAACAGGTGGACCAGAATACCATCAAAACAATGCTTGAACTTTAGGTCAAGGCATGAACAAGTTTTCCCAAGATCCTTTCTCTCAAATTCCAACTTCATGTGCCGGGCAGTTTTCTCATGCTCTTTCAGAGTCATAATGAGATTCATGTCATCGATGTAGACTCCAACTCTAACAATTTTGAAATACTTCTTAATTTGACATGCAAGGACAGTTTATTCACATATCCCTAACTGACCAAATAATCACTTAGACGAGTATACTAAATCCCCCTAGATTTTTTTATCCCATAAAGTGAATGCCACATTCTCGTTAAAAGGGTGTTATGTGGTCTAGAATTATTTGAACCAATCCATGTAATTCTTCAAGAACTTACATGTAAATCTCCATATCAAGATCCCACTGAGATACGTTATAACTACATCATAATCTCCCATCAATCACAGAGCATTTGTAAGAAGTCTTGCGCTATAAGGCGTGCATTATTTTGTATCATTTCATTAAGCTTCCTTTAACCTAAACAATTTTTATGGGAAAGTGTCAAATAAGAAAATTTATTTTGGTTAATAGAGTTGTAATTAACCATGATATTGTTTTGGCCTACCATCGGATTTTGCTTCTTAAATAATTTTTGGGTCGTTACAAAATTGTATCAGAGAAAACAATCCTTCTTTACAATATTTGATATTATTGAGTTTTGTGGATGTGAATTGTGATTTGCATTGATATGGCAATATTTCATAATGCCTATGAGTAAAGTGGCATTTATGTGAAATACATATATATTGTGAATCACTCACGTGTGTGGTTGTGAGTGTAGATTCCATGGATTACCTTGATGACTTGAGATTGAAATGGACTATGTGGTTCCCCTGGGTTTTGATCGTCTAAACCTTCAGAGGGTGTTATACGGACGGGTTACTCATACGGGATAGTCTATGTGGTATAGCTAGTGAAATGGACACTCCTAGATTGAGAGGCACTATGAGTGAGGGGCACCATGCGTTGCCTTAGGTTTCGATCCCCTAAACCTCTGGAGGCCTACATGGACGGACTTGTACCCATAATCTGTAAGGAGGGTACTTGGATCTGTGGTGTAGGATCAAATGGGCACTCTCGTTACCTTACCTTGTGTTGATGTGAGATTAAGGTGAGGGTAATCGACCACGGGACCGGTCATCAGGTTGTATTATTTTATTCACGAGTCTGAGAAAGAATCGTGGTAACGGCTATGTATAGCCAATGATGGTAAGTGGTAATGCCAATGATTGTGACTGGAAATTACAATGATTGTGGCTAGTAATTCTGATATCAATTTAGCCATTATTTAGCCAATGTTGATTATGGCAAAAAAAAATTTGATATTGGTGTGGTCAATGATGGTTATGGCTTGAATTTCTGATATTTATTTTGCCAATGATGATTATGACTGAAAATTTAGATATTGGAGTTGCCAATGAGGATTATGGCTGGAAATTATGATATGCGGAAAAACCATAGTGATTTATTTATTAAGTTATTTATTTTCGGATATGAATGAAATCATAGACTAAGGTTTTGAATTCATCCAATATAAACAGAATTGCGGATTGGTTTTAAATCCCTTTCATTATTTAGTGATTGGAAATCTCAAGGACGAGATTTATATTAAAGAGGGTCGAATGTAATACCCTGATTATTTTTAAATATGTGATTTAGTTATGAAATTAAATGGGGGGAAATGTGAAATTCCTTTCCTGGATTTTATTATTAAATATTTTGTAGTCGTATTCGGGTTATGATGCATTTATATTTAAGGTGTATAACTTTTCTATAAGTCAAAAAGATAAAAATGCCCCTAGTTGGCTAAACATAATTATACGAGGATGTATTTTATCCTTATATGTTTCACCGTTTCTCTTGGTATATTTGGATAGAGGTCGATCCTATGAGAGCGGAAGCAAAAACCATTCGCGAAACGGAATTATAACGAAGGAAATATAATTGAACAAAGATACGGGCATTTTGGTCATTTGACCCTCCACTTCTAGAAGGCTCCAACTTTGATGGAGCAGGGACCATGGAGATGGCGCCACGTGTGTGGCTATGACGGGGGAAAGAAAGAAAATAAGAGAAAGGAGGGGGAAAACAGAACAATGGGAAGAAGAGGAAATGAGGGAACTGGATCCACCCTTGACCTGGTTTCCCCTGCGCAACCCGACCAGAATGCCGTCATGAAATCCGACGCCTTCTCCGACCATTTTCTGGCGAATTGCAATGGGCCAACACCTAGAAACTTATCCCTGACCTCTTCTCTTCCATTGTCACTAGAAATCGACGAGATTTGGCCTCGATTTCTTAAAGAACACACCTACGGGCTTCGTGGGTGCAAGGCGGCGATGTGTCGTTCCTGCATGCACCACGATCAAACACCACCATCAATCAACTCCTCTTGGGCCCATGAACAAACCTCAAACAAGTTTGGGGGCGGCAGAGCACCGGAGAAGACGAATCGAAGTTAACCCATCTTAGGGTTTTCCGGCAGATCAAGAAGAATTCAGATGTCTTCCCAGCCGAATTGGACTTCGGCCCAAGTATGAAAATTTTTCCCCTTGACTTGTTCTAAAGTTTTGTAAAATTTGGTAATTTTTGGAGTTAGTCAGAAAATTAGGTTTCCGTTCGCCGGAAACCGCCACCTACGGCGGCACGTGGCCAGTAAGCCGACTTGGTCTTGTTAAGCTAAATTGATATTCTTATTTCATATTTGATATGCGTTTGATGTGATTCAATTGTTTGAATTTAATATTGTAAATGTCCACCACTTGAATATTTAAGTGATAAACGGTTTAATTGTGACAGCGAACTACGATTGCCTTGAGGGTACGTAGACAGTCTAACAAGGTGGTTAGATGCAGCCATAAAGTAACCGAAATAATTTTTATGGGTAAGTGTCAAATAAGGAAATTTAGTTTGGTTAATAGAGTTGTAATTAACCATGATATTGTTTTGGCCTACTACCGAATTTTGCTTCCTAAATAATTTGTGGCTCACTACATTGAAACTCTCATACTCTCTCGCAATTAACTCTATATCTCTACTGTGACATCCCACATCGCACAGGGGAGTGATCCTTAAATGTATATTCACATCCCTACCTAGCACGAGGCCTTTTGGGAGCTCACTGGCTTCGGGTTCCATAGGAACTCCGAAGTTAAGCAAAAAGGAGGGCCAGAGCACTCCCAAGATGGGTGACCCACTGGGAAGTTGCTCGTGAGTTCCCAGAAACAAAACCGTGAGGGCGTGGTTGGGGCCCAAAGCGGATAATATCGTGCTACGGTGGTGAAGCAGGCCCAGGAAGTGATCCGCCCCGAGCTGTGATGTGACAATTGGTATCAAAGTCAATCCCTGGCCGGAAGTGTGCCGACGAAGACGTCGGGCCCCTAAGGGGGTGGATTGTGACATCCCACATCGCCCAGGGAAGTGATCCTTAAATGTATATTCACATCCTTACCTAGCACGAGGCTTTTTAGGAGCTCACTGGCTTCGGGTTCCATAGGAACTTCGAAGTTAAGCGAGAAGGGGGCCAGAGCACTCCCAGGATGGGTGACCCACTGGGAAGTTGCTCGTGAGTTCCCAGAAACAAAACCGTGAGGGCGTGGTTGGGGCCCAAAGCGGACAATATCGTCCTACGGTGGTGGAGCGGGCCCGGGAAGTGATCCGCCCCGGGCCGGGATACCTAGCACAAGGCCTTTTGGGAGCTCACTGGCTTCGGGTTCCATAGGAACTCCGAAGTTAAGCGAGAAGGGGGCCAGAGCACTCCCAGGATGGGTGACCCACTGGGAAGTTGCTCGTGAGTTCCCAGAAACAAAACCGTGAGGGCGTGGTTGGGGCCCAAAGCGGACAATATCGTGCTACGGTGGTGGAGCGGGCCCGGGAAGTGATCCACCCCGAACCGGGATGTGACATCTACGACAACATCACCCGCATCCAGAACATGAATGACTAACTAAGGAAATTAAAAAACCTCTGAGCAGATCGGAGAGCCTTACAAGTGAAGAGAAGTACCACTAGACCGTAGTACTAAATGGCCAAAGAGATTGAGTGGGCATTGCAGTAGTCTAGTCTTGCTTGTGAATTCTGAAGTCTTAACTCTTTTTTCTTCTTCCAGTCTATTTGTTTTCTTACTTTTAAGTCTATGTCTATATACTAATTATTATAACATATATTAAACTATTAATATCTATAGCCAAGATTCCACCCGTGTAGCTGTGGAATCGAAAGTTTGTTGCTAAATACTTATCCATTTTTAAGGGTTTAAAAGTATTGGTTATTATTACTATGTCAATATGTTTTTTATTTGTCGTATTGTATCTTAGCTTTTAGAGCTTTGTCATTTAAGTATTTATTTTTATGTTATATATAATAAATTTAATTAAAATAAAAAAACAGCCTAGACTTCCACTTAGGTGCTAGGTCCTCTTAGCCGCCCGATTACCGTGTAATGACTTTTTAGAACATTGGTCTAGGCAAAAACCGAAGTCTTGGTGGGTTCACCAAGGCCTGGACTGTCAAATTAAAGGCACTTGATGACCACTTCTACAAGGCTGTTTTGGGGTAAATATGGGGAATGTAATTATCAATTTCAACCCCACAACACATGCGACGGTTATCGAAAAACCTTTAATGTAAACTCTTCAGCAATATCGAGTCTAAACTTTTGTGATAATCAAGGTGGTAAGTCTTTGGGATAAAATCGTTCAAGAGGTTAGGAACATTTTATGTGGACAAATATGTGGTCAATGTGTTGATACATCAACTAAAACCACAAGTATTTACTTGGCCCACATTTTGGTTGGATTAGTCCACAACTATTCCCTTGAAACTACCGTAAAAAGAGGGTTCGTAATGGTCTTTGCTAGGGATGATATAGAAATCCAATTTCCCCAACAAACTGACTTGTTAAAGTGTGCTTATATGCACATGATCCTTACTTCGGGGAAGGAGATGCCCATGAAAAGTATGCTTGTGAATCACCCAGCTTCTAGCTGGCCATGTGTCATATGGTGTACCCTATTCAGGGGGCCGTCCATTGGCTCCAAAACACACATCAAGCCGTATTATTTGGGTGGTGATGCAAAGATGTTCCACTCTATTTTCTTCAATGGTTTCAGTCATGCTTATTCTTCTCTCAAATATCCTTAAAACTAAACAACATTCTTCTGATATGGGAAAAATATAAGGCCTCTTTAATGGTAATCAATATCGTTCACACAACGAGGAGCGGTTCAAGGCCCTTAATCAAGTTGAGTAGACCTGAATTCGTTGTCAGAATGATGGTTTAGGTATGAAGTTAGTGTGCGTAGTAGCACATTCATCCAGACAACTAATTTTTCTGCTTTTATAGCACATTCATATTCGAGAACGATATCCATATCATTATCCTTAACTAAAACAATCACCAAACTTAAATCTGGGAACATAAAAAATTGTTTGCAAAGTAAACTAGATTTTTCTAGGGGGATTCAGCCAACATGGCCATTCTATGTCAAAATTCTGATCTTCCAAATGTGTTAGGTGGAGTAAAATGAGTCTCCCAAGTTGACTATAGGAACAGTACTCTTCAACAACATTGGTATGAGCACAGATATGAGCATAACCAATGATCTCTTCCATCAAAGTGGAAGTAGATTCTACATAGTTGAGGTTTGGGAGTAATGTCCCTTATTCTTGAAGTTTTGAGTCTAAGGTACCAAGGGATCAAGCTTTTGGTCGTGATGCCACCACTTGGTAAGCCCCGATTCTACCACCATTCGCGGGCTTGGGTGTCGTACCATGTTGCGGCCTTTATGTCAGTGGGGAGCTTTACAACTCGTACCCACATTAAGTAGTTTCTGCCAGAAACTTCCATGTTAGTGAATTCAAACTTGTTACAGTTCCACAATCCCCTAAATGGAGGGAACAAGGTTGTAGTTGGTGCTATGGGAAATAAAACCTCCATGCATGAAAGTTAGAGCATATGGGTTCTAAGACATGGTTTGGTTTAATCAGATTAATCCTTGAGAATCTTGTTCTCTACATAAGTGGTGCATTTTATGAAACTTTAGGTTTATGTGGCATCTCGAAACTTCAGGTTCGAGATTAGTATGAATGTCAAGTTCATAGTACCTGCATTCTCAATAGCAATACAAGAGTACAATTACATATATGCAATTCAAATGAAAATATAAACAATAACATTGCAAGATAGAATCTCTCGCTCATTTCATTAATTTAATTAAGTGGATAATTTTGGAATTACGTGTGTGGGCTCAAGCTTAATAGGTTGGCCTGCAGGCCCATGAAGGACACGGGGGTATGGGGTAATGGCCCAAATCCAAAAACCTAAGTAGTGAGGGCTAATGCTGCTGGACTGAAAACCTAAAGTGGCTGCAAGCCATGGCTCTTAGGCATCACAAGGGAAGTAGGCCATAATTGGGCTTAGGTCCTGAACAGAACCCACGGGCTGATCCACTTTAGGAGACACAGAGGCCTCAGCCCGTGTACTCTCTCGCGTCGAATAAACATAGACGCGGGCAGGCTGTGTCTGGGGTTTGAAGATTGAACTTAGAGCTCAAGGTCATTATCTACCATCCCCGATTGTTGTCGAGGAGGTGGTTCTAAGAGATGAGGCGAGCAAGGTTCTTAAGGAAACCCAAGTTCGTCATTGAAGCAGAATTTCAACGTTGGTAACCGTATAGTTGTCGTGGTCTAGCCGCGTGGGGTTTTGGAACGGTGCGGCTCGGCTTGGCTCTTCCGCAAGCTAAGATTTTCGAATCCTTTTCTTTCTTTTCTTTTTGATATACCCATACACATATCAAACAAACAATTCGAATACCAATCAAATCATAGCATGAAATTGAAATTAGGTTTTTAGGGTTACTTGGCCGACGTGGAAAAACCCCGTTCTTGTAGGAACTTCCCCAAATCCGGATTTCTATCTTCGTTGAATCTCATCCATCATATACTTAAAATGGAGCAATGGAATCAATTAACGAATAGATCAATTCAATGAAAGTAACAAGATAATAAAAAAAAAAGAATGATATGCAACTAATACTCTCCTAAACTGATGATGGCAAAACTCCGGGGTAATTCTTTTCTAGAACTCTATACGCAATGTTGAAAGCTATTTGTGCTGATAACGTGTTATGAAACTAACTATTGAGAGAGAATAGAGAGATGGCCAACTAGAGAAGAAAGACAGAGAAAAGGCCTTGAGAAATTCTATGTCACATTACTCATGCCTAATGCCTTCATTTATACTAATCACGATGGGCTTTCTTGCCTTACAAGTAATACAAAGCTTGAGAATTTTGATCTTCAAATCCTTTTGGAATTACTACTCCAAGTTTATACAATCACACTAGTTATAAAATATTATTCACCACAAGTGCAAGACTAAAGCAAATGAACGTCGGGTTTAGATAGAAAAACTCGGAATACAATACTATTTTGTAAACAAAATTTGTGTACCACGTGATGTGCCAAGTGATGTGTACATAGCACGTCAATTAATTTATTTATTTCATTGGATGTTACACAGATATGGTACAAAAATGTAATCTCCGTAACATTACTCCTAATATAAATTCAGTTAGTCCTCTTCGCAAGGTGCCTATTACCTTTAATCATATACTAGGTGTTATGGTATTAGTTTTGGAACTTAATCTTCAGGTTCAATTTTATGATGCTAATTAAGAGAAAAATAGAATTTGATTGGAAAATAAGAATCCCTCCAATGTCTTTACCTCTAATTGCACAAATGATTCTTGAACTCGATCATATGTCGGTATTTACAATGGCTAGGTTGGCAATTATGCTGCCGATTAACTTGAAAGAATTAAAGAAGCTGACTGTAATTGAGTGCCCGTGTAAAGTCATCAATATCCTCTACGGTGTTGTACAAGTGAGGACTCGCCCGCGCACTCGCAGAGTCTCCTAAATGCCGATGAAGGGGTTGAGCACAATGGTGACCTGATCGGATAGCCACTCCGTGCTGGAATTACATAAGTTAGCACCAGCTGCTATATTAAAGCTCACATGTATTGTACAGTGGAGGAAATAAAACGCTGTTTGTTCTGATACCTGTTGGTCAAGAAAAGTAGCTAGATCTGTAGGGTGTATGTTCCTCTACGTTGAAAGAACAAAGAGCGGCCCGAAAGACGTGCTCTGAGGGGGCTGGACCATAAATACGAACATTGGGGACAGATTGAAGGCTCTCGTATAGATATTTAGCAAGAAACGTGTGTGAAAAAGAAGTGCAAACGAGCATTTTGGCACAAATAGAAACACAAAATTTGGTATATATTTGTTTAGCTATATTACTTCTAGGCAGAAGAATCCAACGCACCTCATAACCATATCTACCGAAAAACAAAGCCAAATGTAGAGCGAAGATAGAATAATTGTAGGCAGTTGCACATAGCCAAACAATTAAAGATCACTTTTACTACTACTTGGCTTCAAATTCCACAAGCATGTTCTGTCATATATACGTAAATCCTAGTTTCCTACATTTTCTTTGAGTATCCAAAGGGCAATCAATGTGAGATATATTTTGAAATTGAATCCATAAGATATATCAATGCTAAATAATAACCAAAATGTAACATTCTACATGTTATTTACAGTCTCGATATTCTTCCGAGTATGACTTGTCGTATTCAAATTCAGATATCAAGGTAACAACTTAAACGCATAGACAATTTGGACAATAACATTAACATGGTAACAAAGCTGCTCTCATAACTGCATTTAATTTAAACAAAAAGTTCTAAAATATGTTGGCGAGTTCACCAACAAAAAGTTCTAAAAAATACATCAGATATCAATTCCCCACCACCTAGAAAAGAGGTAAATTATTATAGTGAGCTTCAATCAATACACATAGGCCATTGCCATCTGGATATAGATATACAAACCAACATAACACTCAAGAGACAGCCTTTAAAAAATAAAAATACCTAAAAATGGAGGCCTGGCAGACAAGATATCACTCTTTCCATATAAGAAACCGACGCCTCTGAAGCATGTTCACTCTTTACTACATGTACTTGCCCATAAGGTTTTAGTACATCAGGCAGAATCCTAAGCTCCTAACCTTGCGAGAAGAAGCAACAAGAAAGTCGGCGTGCAGATTCTGGCCATCAACTACCATATGTGGAACACTCTGACTGTTGGCTGCGTTTGTTAGACCTCTTCAACTAGGACTGGCTAGATAGGGCTACTGTTTCATGTTTAAATGAGACTAGCCAGGACTCGTCAACCAGAGCCATCACTAACACAGGACTAGCAACCCCGTGTTTCAGCCTGCGATTGCTACATAAACACCGGATTCTTATTAAATAGTATTATCAAATCTCAAGGGGTGGTGGTAGTAGTGTTGACTTCCGGGGATGAGAAGAGGGGAAGAGCAGCAACATCAAAGCTCCACAAGTTGGGTCTGTCACCGGTTATCATCAATTCCTTGGCCAAGTTCGTACACGCCACTTTTTTTTTTTCTTTTTCTTTTTTTTTTGGTAAGGCCAATTAATTCAACTTTTACCCCTCAAGGTTATCCGAAAAACACAAAGGTTAAAATCAACACCCACCTCGCTGCCATTTATTGGGTACGAATGTCTCTCTTTGTTAAGTTGATGTGGCCTCACTATTTTTGAGATAGTTTGACACTGCCTCGCTGTTTTAGCAATGGTTTTATGTGTGCATTTGGTGCCAAATTTACTGCCTTTATCATCTTTTGTGGCAGATTTGTATCGATCGCTTTTAGTTCTCATGGTAGCCGTGTACGGATTTCTCTATAAGAAATTGTTCACCGAAGAAGATGTACCCATCTGACACTTCCCCGTAACTCAGACCTTATCTTTTCCCAGTAACAAGATCATGATTTGTCAAGTTTTTTTTAAACAAAATTAGCAGTTGACAGCCTGAACCGTTGCGGCATTTCCTTGATGTAAGATTTTAACCGCCAAATGCATCTCTAAATCACCAAGTCCCCAATTATTAGCGAAATGCATCGCTAAATTCTGCAACGTGAGATCTCTAAAATCCCAGATGCATAACCTCATAAAGATACTAAACAATGTATCTGCATCGAGTTTCTCCGATGTAACGTACAGAAAAAGCGTTCAAGGAAATAAATCCTGAATATCAACGATATCAGCAAGGACACCAGCTGCTGTAGTATCATTGCCGGCTCCAGCTCCTTGAATCACCAGCGGTTGGTCTTTATAGCATCGACTGTAAACCTCCAACTGCAATTGCATAAACAGTTGAGAATTGCCAAACTTCATCTGTGCTCTTAACGAAATGATCAATATACGCAAATTACTTTTAAGTAACTTTGATTTGCTGTCCAATTCCAATATATGCTAACTATTTGTTTTGGAACTTTGATCGTCAATTCAAGATTCATTCCATAAATGGTCAAACTTCTCTTTTTTATTGATCATTTCGTAGTGAAATCTATAATTTTGTCTCTCCTTATGTCTCCCAGGAACAAGTTGAAGAAATTTGATACATGACCTTGCTTTCCCGAATAATCTCATCCATGAAAACTCTAATACAAGACCTGAGGTGCGATTAATGAATTGCATGGTGTAAGGTTTATATCGCATGTCCACTTTATTTTCGTTTGTGCATTGTCGAAAAATATCTTTATTAAGTGTCAAAAGTAAATTTGTAAAGAAATGGGCTTACCACATTGTCACTTCCTCTCAGCCTTCCTAAAGCAGAATCCTTGGGAAGCTCTTGAATGCCAACTTCACAACTACCAAAAGCTGGGATCAGTTAGTATCACACCAAAGGAGTCGCTAAAATACCCAAGGTAGTATATGATATGCAAAATCACAAGCGTAGAGTAGTAGAACGAGAGGATGTAACTCAAAATTCACAAAATTTTTACGGTACTGCGTTCAAAAGATTGGTTATCATGATCATGACCATAAAGAACAACAGAAATATAATGCCCGCTTTCCACTTTGAAGGATCAAAGTCCTAAAGAGTTTTCAGAAGATGCATAAAGCCTCCTTTTAACATTTTATGTTTCCTACCTTACTTTTTGTGTTGGTCGTTTTATTATTCTCAGATGGAGTATGAGAATATAAAGAAGTTTGACGAGATGAAAAAGGATGAACAACTGCCTCTAAGCCATCTGTAAAGATGAATAAACAACTTGAAGTACATTTGTAGTGTATTCTTGACAAAGATGTGTTTATTACCCTGATCTACAACATCTTATTCCTTAGGGTAACCCGGCTTGGGCCAATACCAACTGCTAGACAGACTACGTTGGCAAGCAACCAACCATGGGTCCACCAAGAAAAATGTTTGGCGTGGTCAGTTATGGCGAGATGCAACTTTTTTTTTTTTTTTTTTTTTTTGTTAAAATAAGGATACAAAATTACCAAAATAAAAAGTTCTATACGTTGGCTTGCTTTCATCTATAAGCATTTATGTTCACAATTCAGAACAAAATAGGAAAATCACCAAAAATACATTTGAACGCATTTATATATACACAACACCTACCAATCTAGGTTTCATAAAATTGGTTCCAATGAATATTTCTCTCACCTGGATTCACACTGGACCCTCTTCTCTCTCCACGGAATACAAACAACACCATTATGGGGTGACTGTAAAATGAAGACACCGTCCTCAACAAGCGCCTTCATATTTTAACACAACTTACCAACCTAATTTGGAAGTCTAACCGAGTCTTTGTGACCTAATGAAAAAAAATAGGTGCTTCGTAATCCAAACCATCCATTAACTGAATCCTAGTGCCTTACATATAGGGAACAATTGACCTTTGCTTATATGAACACATGCACACTGACAAACTAAAAAATAACGCAAACATGCATACACGCTCGAGAGAGTGCTTCTTTTAGCATATCGCATTTTGAACATAAATGTAGAAAAGAGTACCTTGAGTCCTCAATCACACAGACATAACGTAGCACCTTCCCATCCAAAGAAGCCTTAGAGACTCTCTCTTGGATATTTTTATCGAGCAATAATAGCCCACTTCCCAGAAAGTCTTCAATAGACATTACACTAGGTGCCATTTCTTCAGGATATAAACTCTCAATCTAAACAATGAAATAGCGATCATAAAAGTAATAAAATATAAGTTCACAACATGAACGTAGGAGTAAGTGTGATAAATCATATATATATATATATATATATAATCAGTAGATAGTACCAACCTTAATGTCATCCAAGTTAATGCGCTGACCAAGAAGCCTAGCTAGTATCAAAGCCTGTGTAAGATGGTATTAGAAATTTATGAGGTATTGCTAGAGCTTCAACATCAAATCATTTATATTCTCATCATATCGTTCGAGTTTTCTTTCATATTATGGCATTGTTGTTTGAACTTTCAGCTGATTAAAGTGAATTTAAACACACACAAAAAACCATGTCCACACCTTTCTTGCAACATCCATCCCACTAAGGTCATCGCGTGGATCTGCAATTACGATATAAAGTCAAAAGTGACCACACTGACAAATGCTCACGAAGCTCAAGACATACTTCTTAGTGCTACAGTCCTACTTATATACAGTGGGAGATAATAACTCAATAAATAAAAAGGATAATATAAACTTCGGATGATCAATCCGTGATTTACTACAAAGTTAAAAACATTCAAAACCTGGTTCAGTGTAACCCAGGTTTTTAGCAGACCGAACAATTTGACTTAGTAGCTTTCCACCTTCAAGCTCACTCATTACATACCCCAATGTCCCTATCACATGTACATAAGACGAAACATATATCAGTACGAATACTCGGATACATGCAGGTGGCTTATGTTAAAAATGCAAGAAAGCCAAGGGAAAACTTTGGTACCACTCAAACTCCCGATAATGCGGTGGACAGGATCTCCAGATGACAGTATGCGATTTAAGGATGCTATGACAGGGAGGCCAGCACCAACCTACCAAATCTAAAATCAATTCAGGGGAAATTGCAAGAAAATGTACGTATATAGAGAGAAAGCACGGTAAAATTAGAGTAAACAATCAACACTACCAGTTATTAGAGTTTTATTCCACTTGAGCAAGGCATATGAATTACACATGTAGGTATCATGCTGGACAGATGGTCTGTGCAAATGAACAAATGGGTGTCTATGACAGTAATTAGCTGCTACAGAGGATGCAGAGGGTGACAACAACAACAAAATAAAAATGATGCAGGAGGAGGAAGAAAAGTAAAAAATGCGGGGCTTAAGGTAGTTTTCAATATAAAATCTTCTTTACATTTTCAGTTATGTACTATTGTTGCTCCTTTGAGCTACAGAACTAATCTAACTATAGTATTTCTTTTGTTAATTTGCGTGAAATGGTTTTAAAAAAAATATATGGAATGAAGAGGTGACTGACTGTAATTTTCATAAGAAGTCAACAATAAGTTGGGCAAAATCGTGGATATGTTATGAGTAAAACAAAAATTCTGAGGTTCAAATATCAATTGTGATAAGAATCAGATTATAAGTCAAAACAATAGTAGACCAGACCATATAGATGAACAAGACTAAGCATTTCATCTCTAAACACACTCTACTTTTCATGTCCTGATCATAATTCACAGCACAAATCAATAACTGGAGCAAGAAGTGAACTTACAGTTGACTCATGACGAATGTGACGTGGGTGAGAAACTAATTTGTCATAGTCCTCCTGTAGGTGAGAAATGCATAATGCATCATTGGGTGGTGTGGAAGTTAAACTACCAGAAATCAGTGATATACAAGTAAAATGAACGAGAAAAGAGCAGAACGAAGCCCTTTTACCTCGTATTTACAATCAGAATGAACATTTGCATTGATTGCCGTAAGAGTAAAATTTGTCACTATCAATATTTTCTTGGTATTAGAACATTACTGAAAAAGTTTAGTACCATTGTTGAAGTAAGAGGCTTCTTATTTGCCATGACAATGCAACAATCCAAATCCACCGCTTGGGTTAGTACCGGAATAGTATCAGAACTGGCAGAGCAATCGACAAGTGCCAAACCTTTGCAAAATGAAAACAAAACAAAAATTTCAAACAAATGAAGTTGAAATCGTTCATTTTGGTGAAAAGATTGCAAAAGATCGTCACACACGCCACGAACCTGTTGATTTACCCAAGAATGCAGCAACATCTACAATCTTTTTGGTTGATTCCGAATTCGCGAATACCTGGAACTCACCTTTACAAAACAACAAATACTAGGCATACAAACACCAGCTAAAACAAAAGATCGAAAACCCAATTAATCATCTCATAATTTCACGGGGAAGTGAAGTTACCATAACCACTGAGCGTGGAGAGAGAAGCGCCATTCGACTTCGCCCGGCAAACTTCCAATAAAAAGTCATCAGGCAGCTCCATGGTGAAAGCGTCAGATGCAACGAGTAAGGATTTACTGTCGCTTACTCCCACTACTCTCAGGTGGATTCCCTGCCCCGTCCGCCCACATCAAGATTATCCCATCAATAACGCACATCAACAACAACAACAACCGGAGGCATTGAATTTGGAAGAATGATTGGGAAATGGAATGGAAGCAGTACCTGTTTGGCGTGAAGTGATCGGCAGGAGACAATGTGCTGGAGGAGCTGACGCCCAACGCCGCCGCAACCCATCAGAATCAGAGAGATGTTCTTGCTCATTGTTTTGTTTCTTTCTCCCAATGTTTGCTGTTGTGCTCCAATTCTCTTTCTGCCCTTCCGGGTTTTCGTTTGATTGCGGCTCTTGGGTTTCGGAGTTGTTTCTTTAAATATGAAACGTTTTTATTATCTTGTTACATAATATAAACTACATATTAATAGAACCGTAATTTTCAACCAAAAACCTATAAAATTATCTTTTTAAGCCTCTAATCAAAACTGAACAAAAATAAAAAATATGGACAATGATGTAATTTCACACAAACCACATTTTGTTGTTTTTTGTAAAGCCTCACCTAGGGCTGGAAAAAATTCTCGAAAATCCCAAACCAAACCAAAAAAATCCCGAACCCAAACCGAAAAATCCCAAACCAAAACTATCCCGAAGTTCGGTAATCCCGTCCTGAAAAATACCGAAGTATTTGGTATGGGATCGGTTCCAAATCTCATTTGTTCGGAAATCCCGAAATATTTTGTTTCTTTAGCTTTCGGTTCCCACTCCCCAACTCAAAAGTAGGAGCCTTTTGACTCCCATTAGCAGAAGGCAAAAAAATAATATTAAAAAAAAAGGAAAGGCAACAAAATTGGCTTTTGGCTTTCAGTTCCCATTTCCCAACTCAAAAGCATGAGCCTTTTGGCTCCCACTAACAAAAGGTGCAGAGAGCAGCACTTGAGGCAGAGAGCAGCACTCTTGGGGCATAGAGCAACACTCTTCGTGTTGAGAAGTAGAGAGAGGAATGAGCTACTGCCGAAAGCTCTTGAGTTTGGTTTTGACTATTGAGGCAGAGAGCAACACTCTTCGTGTTGAGAAGCAGAGAGAAGAAGGAGCTACTGCCGAAAGCTCTCTCAAATCTTCGAAGCTCAACCCATCTCCTTCTTTATCTTCTCTGAAACTTTCTCTGAATTAGGGTTCGAATGAGGATTTATAAATTAGGTATTTACGATTTATAGCTTTTGATTGTTTTGATTTGGATTTGGATTTGGATTTGGATTTCTTGATTAATTTTATGGGGATTTCTGGATTAATTTTATGTGGATTTGGTTGATTTGGATTTCTGGATTTCCATGGTTGATTTCTGCTTTGAATGTTCGATTTCTTTTCTGCTTTGCATGTTCGATTTCTTTTCTGCTTTGCATGCTCGATATGCAGGTTTGAATTGAATTTATCAGCTTCTTCCATTAACAAGAAGCCAAATTTCTATTGAATTGGAATCCCAAAACCATACCGAAATCTCGAAAATATTTTGGGAATCCCGAAATTCAGGAATACCGAAATTTCGGTTTGGGATCAGGATTCGGATTTCCATCCCAAAAAGAATCGGTTGGGATTTTCAAGTCGGGATCCCATACCGATCCAGCCCCCTCACCCACATTTTATTCTAATATACCTCTAATATTATAAAATGAATAACCTCTCTCGCCTCTTTCTCCACTTCATGTTCTCTCTCTCCTTCCATTTTAAAAACAAAAATAAAAAATGTACATCACACTTCATGTGTGCCCATACACTAGTTACTATTAAGTACAAGATAAAATTAACAAGAAAAGTAATTTATCAATAAATTCACACCCAATAATCAAACTAACCATCACGTAATTTTTCTTTAATGTTCTGTTCTAGCAAAAACCCGAACATTGTCTCATAGAGAAAAAAAGGTTATTTTTTACCGATAGATGATGATTTTGAAGTTTTGGATCCTCCAACGAATATATGAATCAATTTATGTAAGAGTTGACTTATTAGTTGATGTTAGAACAAATTTAATTAACCCGGAATCCACTATGTAATTGTAGCATGTAATTAGGAGTATAATTTCCAACTGTAATTAGTGTAGGATTCTTTCCACAACTCAGTATAAGGAATAATAGAAACCTATATATATATTGTAATATTTATCACACATCAATACAAGGTGTCATAATTCTACATGGTATCACTTGTCTAGGTTTTTATTAGGTACTAGGGTTTCTCCCCTTCACTTCTCTTGTCGTCCCAAACATAAAAAAATAAAAAAATATTTACAAAAAAAATAAAAAATAAAAAAATTTCAACTTGTCGTTCATATTTCTCCTCTCATGGCATCATCTTCTTATTCTCTTCCTGGTCAAACACTGCAAACTTCTTTAAGCTTTCTATCACCAACTATATTGTTTGGGTTTGTCAACTCAAAGCTTTTCTCATTGGTCATGACCTTTGGAAATACATCGACGGTTCTTCTCCCTCTCCTCCACCCATCATTGCCAATCCTAAATACATTGAAGTCGACCTTTTCTTTCCTCCCAAAATTCCCAATCCTGAGTATCTTCATTGGTATCAACAGGACAAACTGGTACTTAGCTATTTCATGAGTACTATGGATGTAAATTTCCGCCGTTGTTGAGTGCATAAAGTTATACTTTTACGCCCTCTTTTACTTAGGTTTTGACTTAAAATCTCTATGCATCACAAGGTATTTTGTTGTTTGTATTGTATTTCAGGATGAAAGTAAGGGCTTGAAGAAATCATCTTATTTTGAATATTTTAAGAGCCTCGAATGGATAGTTTGAAGCCCAACTCGCCATAAACCAAACCATAGGCCACAAGTGGCCCAAGATCAGCCAGAAAAGGCCCTTGCAGAACAGCCAACTTGTGACCTTTTGTGAAATCTCGTTCTTGGATTTCACTGTTATAATCTACGAATTTGTATTCTTGAAATTTTATATTATTTTTCGAGAATTTATATCAATTTATTTGAATTTAGATTTTAATTAAACTAGTTACGAATTTTGAAAGTTTAAAAATTAATTATTTAAAATCCAAAGACCTTTCAAGGTCACAATTTATATTTTTTAATAGAGCTCGATCTCACTAACGCGTAGGCGCAAATCGTTTGTGAAATGAAGTTATAACGAAAGAGTTATCAACGTTTAAAGTCAGGGATATTTTTGTAATTTTGCTCTCATTTAGAAGGCTCCAGATTTCTGGAGTAAAGGAATGTGTCACGTGTGTGGCTGGGATGAAAGGGAAAAAAGAGAAATGAGAGAGATTGACGGTTGTGATGGAAATAAGAAAAGAGAAAGGAGGGAAAGGATGGGGAGAAGATGACCAATTGGGAAAGGGAATAAGGAGGGGAAATGAGGGGGAAGAGAATGAGGGAATCGGATCCCCCTTTGACCCAGTTCAGGACCCGACTTCGAACCCATTTTTGCCACGATTTCATCTATTTTTCCGGTGAATCGCAACCATCCACCACCACCATTCATCACCCCGACCTCTTCTCTTATTTTCCCATCCAAACCTGACTGGGTTTGACCCCGGATTCGTGGAGAACCGCACCGGTGGTGCGATGGACACCCCGACGGCAATCCGCCATTTCGACAACCCTCACCATCGATAACTACCATCAAACTACTCCTCTTGAGGCCTGGAACAAAGCCCAAACAACTATAGGGGGCAGAGCATCGGAGGTGACGGATCGAAGCCACCTATTTCTAGGGTTTCCGGCAGGTTCGAGGGAAATTTGAGCTTTTCCCGGTCACCATCGATAACCACCATCAAACTATTCCTCTTGAGGCCTGGAACAAAGCCCAAACAACTATAGGGGCGGCGAAGCATCGGAGGTGACAGATCGAAGCCACCCATTTCTAGGGTTTTCGGGGGGTTCGAGGGAAATTTGATTTATATAATTGGCTTGATGTGATGAAATGTAAAGGCTAGTAGTGGACCGTTAACCCATTGTCATGGGGTTTGTTACTCGACACTTGTTTCACATCTTGTTTCCTTATTTCATTTTTTTGTGTCGTTCAGCCCTTCTAAATTGAGTACTTGGTTTTTGCATTGTTTCTTCGAGCCGTTGTTGTATCCCTTGGCCTTCCACTCGGTTCCGTTGAGTGATCTGGAATTGGGTATCCGCTAGGGTTCTGTTGAGAGGTCTAGTTCCCTGCTCCGTCTGGATTCCGTTGAGTGATGGTCCGGAATCCTTTATACTTCACGATTCCTTTGAGTGATGGTCCGGAATCGTATCGTGGTTCGGATTTCGTTGAGTGATGGTCTGGAATCCCTTATATTCCGCGATTTCATTGAGTGATGGTCTAGAATCATATCCAGCTTGTATTTCATTGAGTGGTTCTACATGCATTGTACTCCGTGATTTCGTTGAGTGATGGTCCGGAATCGTATCCACTCGGATTCCGTTGAGTGATGGTACAGAATCCCTTATACTCCGCGATTCCATTAAGTGATGGTCCGGAATCGTATCCTGGTTTGGATTCCGTTGAGAGGTCCGGAATCCTTTTGGTGTCTTGGTTCCTTGGATTTGATTTCAGCTTCAGAGATGTAGGCTTCGGCCGAATTATGTCGCTCTAGCCCTACATTTTAGTGTATTGTACGTGTTATTATTTGGTGTGATTATTAGATGTTGTTGGATGTAATTGTTATGATTATGATAGACCGTTGACCAATATGGCTATAGATTATTATTGCGCTTCGTTAATTGTTCTTTGAGATGCTGCACGCATTGAATTGTGTATTATGTTGAGACATGGCGGTTTATGTGATGAATATTCGAGTGTAGTGAAAGGATGAACTATGAATGGCTTGATCCCTGTTTAAGGTGCGTAAGCAGTCTAACGAGGAGGTTAGATGTAGCCATAAAGCATACAAAAAATTCATTATGTAGTTGGATCTTAAGTTATGCCTTGTACATATCCCGGAGGCGGGATCTATTAGATATACGAATGTTGGGTGATGTCACGCGTCGATCCTAGACGTATATCGAGTTCGAGGCGTGACAGCTTTGCCTCGAAGTGCTCAGAACGAATTAGAAAATGGGCCATATATGGTTGGAAATCCCTAGAAGTCTTATTTCTGATGGTTTTTACAATTTGTGATTCGGAGGTTTCTACAAGAAATTATGACAGAATAAAGAGGAGCTATTCAGTTACAAATTCTGATAACAGCTAGTTTTCGGTTACTCATATACTAAAACCTGGTTGTAATGAGCTATAAATGAGAGTCAATTCAAGGATGTAAATGTGTCAGATGTTAGATAACTCATAAGCCTTTTAAGAGGAGAAAAAACAAAACAAAAAACAGAATCTGGAGAGAGCAGGAGTCTTCAACCTTGAGCAGTTTCTAGGGTCTAGCCTTCCTAACTTTTTATGTATTTTGTTATGTTTTTAATTTAGTTTATGGATACTTAGGTTTGCTTTGAAGCCCTAGACATGATTGAATTATTGTTATGATGCAGTTTTAGTTTATCAATTTCATTTGCAAGCTATAATCAGTTTTTTGTCTTCAATTGTTTCAAGCACATATTTCCAAGCTTAACTACCTTGTTTATGTTTGCTTTCTGTTGAGAATGATAAGGATGACTGCAATATCTTCTTTCATTCATTAGCAACATGTGGTTAGGTTAAGAACTAGTCATGTAAACTGATTTCATGAAATCTAGGATAAATGTCATGTTCTATGGTTCATGTGATGTTCGTAATCCTCTTCGTTCTTAATGAGTTTCTAGGTGCTAAATCAGAGTACATGCCATGCTAGGTTGCACCTACTAATATAAGTTTGATGTATATGCCATGCATCTAACGTACAAAGAAAGTGAGGATTCATACAATTTAGTTATATGCCATGCTAGATCTGTGAACATCTAAGTTGTGCATTGAAATTGATAAGTTAAAAGATCATATCATTGATCCATGACTGCTTAGGGGTAGGCCTTAGCTCATTTTAAGTCATAATTAATACCTAAAATGTTTCTAACCTATTTCATGTCTTGGGTTGGTTTCTAGATACTTCTAATTTTTCCCTTTTCTTTCTGTCCTTGTTTCTTTGCCAAAACTTACTCAAAACACCCATTTTAAGTCATAGGAGACATTAACTAATGCTAATATGTACGAGTCAAAGATTTTACTAAGTTGTTTATCAGTCTCTGTGGGTTCGACCCTTGCTGACCTTTCTACTAGTGCTTATCATTCGTGAACTTGCAAGGATAAAATTTGTGTAAATTGGAGAGCCTAGTTAAGTTGTCTAATGTATCCAACAACCATCTTCTCCATTAACTAAAATGCACCTGCAAAATAATAACACCTAAGATTAAGGCCTAAAGCCTTACGCGCCCACGATGAATGAGGGGTGTCTGGCCGAAGAATCTCCGATGCCAAAGTTAGAATTCTGAAGAAAAAAAAATGTGTTTAGGAGTTTGTGGGTAGCAAATGGCTTAACTTTTTAGTGGGAGAATAGGGCTATTTTAGCCCAGCTTGTTGCTATAATTGTAACACCTCTCAAGATACCCAACAAACATGTCCACATCACTACAATGGGATTGACCAGGCCCCACCCTTTGCTAGAGCCCAATTTACCTAGCAACCGGAACTTGTTTGGTATCTTGACATCGGTGCTACCCACCACATGATGGGTCAATCATCTTGTTCCTCATATGCAGCCATGTGTCGGTCCTTCTAATGTCTACTTGGGTAATGGTGATGCTAAGAACATTACCCATACCGGTACCATTCCTCTTTCTTTTGGTTCTAATTTTACTCTTTGAAATACCTTTTTTCTTCCTTACCTTCCTAAAAATCTTTTCTTTGTTGCTCGTTTCACCCAAGACAATTCAATATTCTTGGTCTTTGCTCCTAATTTTTATCAAATCTATAACTTACTTACCTGCGTGTTGTTGTTTCAAGGACTCTGCAAAGATAAGTTTTATCCATTGTTTCTCTCTTCCACCATCTCTGTTGTCCCTCAAGCCTATACCACCGTCTCTTCCACCACCTGGCACCAGCCTCTTGGTCTTCCATCGTCATCAGTCATGTCGCATCTTTGTTCTAGTTTAGGTCCTACTATCAAAGTTGATAAATCTTTTTGTACCAATTGTGCCCTTAGCAAGTCTACCCAATTATCCTTTTTATAATAGTAATAATAATAATAATAATATTCTTGGTTCTTCCTTCTTTTTTTTTATATAATTCATTCTGATGTGTGGATGTCTCTAGTTCATTCTATCAGTGATTTTCATTATTATGTACTCTATAATGACGATTTTTCCCGTTATTTCTGGATTTATCCTATGAAACGAAAATCTAAGGTCTTTGATCACTTTAAAACCTTTGTTTTCATGATTCATAACCTGTTTCATGCCACTCTTATAGTTCTCCAAAGTGACAGTGGTACCGAATATGTCAATCCATCCTTTTCTACCTTTTGTCATGAGCACGGCATCTAATCACAGTATTCTTGCTCCCACACTCCACAACAAAATGGGCTTTCCAAACGAAAATATCACAACATTACCACGCTTATTCACTTTCTTCTCCACACAGCCGACTTACATCACACCTTGTGGGTTGAAGTGGCTTTTACTACAGCTCAACTTATTAATCTTCTTCCTACACCTGTTTTAGATTGGACCACTCCTTATCAAGTTCTTTTTGGTCATCTTCCCATTTGTTCCCATCTTTGCGTTTTTGGTTATCTTTGTTTTCCTTATCTTCAACCATATGTTGCTCACAAGTTAGAGAGTCGTTATAAACCCTGTGTCTTTCTAGGTTATACTTCTCATCATAAAGGTTACCGTTGTCTTGATCCCTCCACTGGTCATATCTATGTGTCACGTCTTGTTACTTTCAACAAGTTTCCTTTTCCTTATAGTGTTTTGCAGGTCTCACTCTCTTCGGAGAATACAAATTCCAATTACACAAGCCACCTCACCCAACTATTATGCAAGCCCATTCCGTTGAGCAGTTGTATTCAGCTGCTTGGACTTTCAGGGGTGCTGAGCTACGCGTGGGAGTATTTGAGAAGCATGCCCATTTAATGAGGGCAATCTTGTCTTTCTTGAGCATAAGTCCACATGTCGCCTCTATGATTTTTGGAATTATTTTAAGCTCTACAATGTATATAGTTCCTGTGTTTTTTAGAACTACATTCAGCATGGGTGCTTTGTTGGGAGCTATTACTTTTTTGGAAAAACATACATATGAAAACCTTTGCTTCTAGTGTTCAATCAAATTACAATAAGCACATAGACTTCAAGTTTATTTTTAAGAGAATTAGATTTTCAAGTTAAAGATTAGGAATTGTGCGTGTGTTTTGTTGTGTTTAAGGGCAAATTGGTAATAAATGTAACAGCCCGTCCCAGAATTATTTTATCGATGATGCGAAATGACGGGATTGCCCTTAACTTTGCTATGGTATGTGACATTATCTTTGGTTTTATTGTCCTATCCTAAGTTTTGGAAAAATTTATTTGGAAAATAATTGTTATGGTTTTGTGTGGTTAGGGTTGTTAACCACACACCTAACTATCTCTCTCTCTCTCCCCCGTAAGCTCTCTCTCTCTCTCTCTCTCTCTCTCTCGGAACACCCTCCCCGTGCACTGTGCACGTACGGACGGAGTTGGAACTCGTCCATTTCTTCACAGATCGAAGCCCAAAAGGTAAGATTCTTGATCCTTGTTAACCCCTGAGTAGTTTGGTACCAAAATTGGAGCTTGTAACCTTCGGATTAGGCGTGAAATCCTAACCCCGAAAATGTGCACTGTTCATGCACACGTAAAATCTTGCATTTCAGGGAATTTCAAGCTCACAGTGAGCTTAAGGAGGTCCTCACGAGTCTCGGGGTACTTCGTTAGTAGAGTTTGGACGTCGGAGGACCGAGATCGAAGGTTTTTAAAGTGTGCCGAGCTATCGAGCTTTCTCAGGTAAAATCCTGTGATTTTCAAGCCTTGAAACTTGTTTAGATGTGTTCTACATGCTTAGAGCTTCATTTTGGTACCAATTTCATGAAAAATGGATGAAAAATGAGTGAGAAACCATAGTTGGAAAAAATACCCAGAATCCGGCGAACCCACCGGCGGCCGGCGAGTCGCCGGAGAAGACGACGGAATATTCCGTCAGTTGGACGGAATATTCCTGACGCCGTCAGTCAAAACTAACGGAAACTGTTAGGAGTTAACGGAATATTCCTGGAATATTCCTGACGGCGTTAACTGACGCCGTCAGTGTGCCTGGCACGTGCCCGCGCGTGGCCGGCGCGTCTGGCCGTGCCTTCGCCGGCGCGTGGCGGCGCGTGGGTGGTCGGAAAATTTTTCTAAAAATATGGGGATGTTCCTGAGATTGTGTAGGTCACGGTGGTATATTCATATACCCAATTTGAGCAATATATGAGAAGTTATTAGCGAAAGTTGGTTATGTGCGTAATTAACGTTATTTCGGTTACTTCTCATATAGGCGAGGCTTATGCGGAAGACGAGCACAGTCGAGAAAGGCTAAGGGGTTATGACCCTTCAATATAACTGTGAGTGGGCAGTTTATTTCAGTATATATATATACTTAACGTTTTCCCAGAAATTGATTTTTGAATGAAAGTATATTTTGAAATGCCATGCATAGATTTATATGAATCATGTGATTTGAAATACCATGCATAGAAATTATATGAGATATGTGAATTGATATTTATATGATGCATATATGTGAATTGGTGCTGCGGACGCACAGGTGAGTATCAGGTGAGTTACATTTGGTGTATTGAATTGTTGGATGTGATTTATGTTGATAGCTCATAACCTGCACCCCTGGTGTTAGTGCTTATGTTATTCCCCGCATCACACGCTCACCTTGGATCCAAGTAGATGCTAGTCGTACAGACCACTAGAGGTGGTTCCGACATGCTAGTCGTACAGACCATTAGAGACGGTTCCGACTAGTAGGTGACCTTAGATTATGTGCACAGATGATTGATGAGAGAAGCACTAGAGCGTATTATTACACCATCCGAGTCGTACAGACTACTATAGGTAGTTCCGACTCATGTGCAGCGTAGTGCCGTACAGGTCACAGTTGGCGACTCCGGCAGGGCCGTACAGGTCGCAGTTGGCGACTCCGGCAGGGCCGTACAGGTCGCAGTTGGCGACTCCGGCAGGGCCGTACAGGTCACAGTTGGTGACTCCGGCTGGATTGGATATTGAGCTTTAGAATCAGCCGTACAGGACCACTGCAGGGTCTCCGGTTGAATTATTATTTCACCTGATTTATGTTGATGCATCCATATTATGTTTTTGGCACATGGCATGGCATATTTCTCTGAAAAATGATGAAGAATGGTGTTTTGAGATTTCTGATGCTATATATATTTATATATGCTATTTTCTGAAAAAGTATACAGATTTTACAGTGAGGGGATATATATATGTTGATAAAGGAAAGATTTTGAAAGACTTATTCTACTGACCCACTCACCTTGTTTTGCGCCCCTCCAGGTTCGAGTTAGAGCAGAGCTTTGGTGGCCACGAGGAATCCAACGGTATTCTGACATAATTCACAATGGTATTTAAAAGCTTCCGAACTGTGCAAATGGTTACGTCACTCTCACGTGACGGCCAGCACGCCCTCCTTCGGGACGGGGTGTGTCAATAAACGTGTTGTTCTTAGAAACAGTTAAAATTCTTTTTTTTAGGGGGCATAGATTAAAATTGGTGTGAACTTAGATAGATGGTGGTGTTTAAATTAAACAAAAAGGAAAACTTTTGAAATATTATATGAACTTATACACTTCTTTCTATTTGTCATATGAATGAACTCAAATTTTGAGCAAATTCAGGAGAATTAATTATTATTCATGTGGTCTAATATCCTAGTGGACAGAGTTTTGGGTGTTTACTCATGTGTTTCGAGTTCGAAACTCTTCCCTTGCATAAATTATTGCAATAATTTCAAACGCTTCCCTAATAATAATAATTTAAAAAATTCTGAAATAATCAATTTTTCAATTTCATAAATTTCGTTAAATTCTTTAATAATAATAAACTAAGTTTCACATTTTTTTTTAACATATCAAAAATATTATTTCATTGTCTGACCATGTTCAACTTCAAAGACACTAGTAATTTGAAAAGATTGTTTATAGTTCACAATATTTTGTTTTCCGAAAAAGTAATAGACATTAAAGGACGATCTAAATTTTCAACTGATTGGCAAGCACATGTCCAAAATAACAAGAAGGACAAATTATGTCCGAAATAGATAACTTATTTTTTTTATGAAAAATTTATTGTAATTAAAGTGAAATGAGGATTTCAAAAAATTAATATGACAATTTGTTATAAAACAATTTGAAAAGGTTCTAATATTATAGCTAAATTAGGATGTCTATTATGTAACTTAGCCGAAATCCTCTCCCCTTCAATGTAAAATGTTGGATGTACTCAAAAAAAAAAAAAAATCATAAATTTAAACCTTCACCATCGCCACCCTAAAACCCCCATTCTAAGTCATAGGAGTCATTAACTAATGCTAATATGTACTAGTCAAAGATTTTACTAAGTTGTTTATCAGTCTCTGTGGGTTCGACCCTTGCTGGTCTTTCTACTATTGCTTATGATTTGTGAACTTGCAAGGATAAAATTTGTGTAAATTGGAGAGCCTAGTTAAGTTGTCTAATTTATCCAACAGTCGTCTTCTCCTTTAACGAAAATGCACCTGCAAAATAATAACACCTAAGATTAAGGTCAAAAGCCTCACGCGCCCACGATGAATGGGGGGTGTTTGGCCGAAGAATCTCCGATGCCAAAGTTAGAATTCTGAAAATAATGTGTTTAGGAGTTTGTGGGTAGCAAATGGCTTAACTTTTTAATGGGAGAATAGGGCTATTTATAGGGGAGTGGTCGACCCTATTTGGAGAATAATGGCCGACCATATATGGTGTAATTGGAGAATAATTGCAAGATATTAGGTGAGATAATATATTGCAATTAACATGGCAATTAATCCTAAATTAAATAGGAAAATTGGGAGTTACCTTTTGAATAAGTATTTGATGAGGAGTGATGAGAGAGATTTGAATCAATACCATTTTGATCACTTTGACTCTTCCTTGATTGAGCCGTTATTGTCCGTTGCATGCGCGTGGGAATCCCAGTGTGCCTCGAGGGTAATTTTGTCCTTTTTACCCAAAAGTTCGTGTCACCTCGATAATTTTCTTGATTATTTTTTGCTCCACAAGTATGACCTCTGAATCTTTACATTATCTCACTGTTGGTTGTGCTACATCCCATACTTTATAAGATTGTCTGCATACGTACTTTTCTCAAACCTTTGTTGCACATGTAGCCACTCTGCGTTTGGATTTGTCCAAAAGCTCCAAGATCGCGAATATCTACATCCAAGAAGCCAAATTTATTGTTGATCAACTTGCTAAAATTAGTGAACCTATTTCTAATAAAGATCTCGTTATGTGTACTATTTGTGGACTAAGCCCCGATTACCAAATGCTTATCACCACCTTGATCAATGGTCATTTTTCTTCCTTCATCAAGTTACGTTCCAAACCTTTAACCAACAAAATCCCAAAAATAATTATGGCGTTCATAAAGGACAAGCCCTTCTCATGGTGAATCCCTTATCGTATACGAATTCTCGGCCTAATGGTGGTCATATCAACTCTGGCTGTGGTGGTGGAGGTAGCCGTGAAGGCTAGTATGGTTTATGGGATTGGCAAAGGTCAGGCATCGGATGTCACCGACCGGACTTCAATCTAGAATTTGATTGGCCAGACCCACTGCACTGGGATTGGGGAGACTTGGATCTAGGTCAGCTCATTTCTTATTCAATAAAAAAGAAGCTTCGCCTAGATACCCCACGGTGCTTCGCTAATAGTAATTCACTTTTCGCGATTTTCGACAACAATGAAAGACTCTTTATAATAAGCTGGCATTTTGCTTCGCCCGTCCCTCTTGCCGAAAGGGAGATCGTAGGTCTTAAACTAACTTCAATTGGCAGCAGTAAGCCTATGTGGCCTAGCTCAACAACATGTATCAATAGTTATTGCATGCACAGTCGCCACAGTACTTCAACATGGGCCTAGCCAACAATTATCCCTAAAATGCCTGGCCCACTTTTCTGCCTTAGCAACCCTACAGTCCAGCCAACTCACAGGCCCAACGCCATTCTCGGCCCACTGCAACAGCCTTCATCCTTAGCCCAGCTTGGTGCTACAATTGTAACACCTCTCAAGATACCTAACAAACATGTCCACATAACTACAATGGGATTGACCAAACCCCACCCTTCGTTGGAGCACAATTTACCTAGTAACCGGAAATTGTTTGGTATCTTGACATCGGTGTTACCCACCACATGATGGGTCAATCATCTTGTTGTTCATATGCATCCATATGTCGGTCCTTCTAATGTCTACTTGGGTAATGGTGATGCTAGGAACATTACCCATACCGGTACCATTCCTCTTTCTTTTGGTTTTAATTTTACTCTTCGAAATACCTTTTTTCTTCCTTACCTTCCTAAAAATCTTTCCTTTGTTGCTCGTTTCACCCAAGACAATTCAATATTCTTGGTCTTTGCTCCCAATTTTTATCAAATCTATAGCTTACTTACCTGCGTGTTGTTGTTTCAAGGCCTCTGCAAAGATAAGTTTTATCCATTGTCTCTCTCTTCCACAATTTATGTTGTCCCTCAAGCCTATAACGCCATCTGTTCCACCACCTGGCACCAGCGTCTTGGTCTTCCATCGTCCTCAATCATGTCGCATCTTTGTTCTAGTTTAGGTCCTACTATCAAAGTTGATAAATCTTTTTGTACCGATTATGCCCTTAGCAAGTCTACCCAATTATCCTTTTTATAATAGTAATAATAATAATATTCGTGGTTCTTCCTTTTTTTCTTTTTATATAATTCATTCTGATGTGTGGATATCTCTAGTTCCTTTTGTCAGTGATTTTCATTATTATGTACTTTATAATGACGATTTTTCCCGTTATTTCTGGATTTATCCTATGAAACAAAAATATGAGGTCTTTGATCACTTTAAAACCTTTGTTTCCATGATTCATAACCTATTTCAAGCCATTATTATAGTTCTCCAAAGTGACAGTGGTACCAAATATGTCAATCCATCCTTTTCTACCTTTTGTCATGAGCACGGCATCTAATCACGGTATTCTTGCCCCCACACTCCACTACAAAATAGGCTTTCCAAACGAAAATATCACAACATTGCCACCTTTATTCACTCTCTTTTCCACATAGCCGACTTACATCACACCTTGTGGGTTGAAGTGGCTTTTACTGCAGCTCACCTTATTAATCTTCTTCCCACACCCGTTTTAGATTGGACCACTCCTTATCAAGTTCTTTTTGGTCATCTTCCCATTTGTTCCCATCTTCGCGTTTTTGGTTATCTTTGTTTTCCTTATCTTCAACCGTATATTGCTCACAAGTTAAAGAGTCGTTATAAACCCTGTGTCTTTCTAGGTTATACTTCTCATCATAAAGGTTAATGTTGTCCTGATCCCTCCACTAGTCATATCTATGTGTCACGTCTTGTTACTTTCAACAAGTTTCATTTTCCTTATAGTGTTTTGCAGGTCTCACTCTCTTTGGAGAATACAAATTCCAATTACACATGCCACCTCACCCAACTATTATGCAAGCCCACTCCATTGAGCAGTCGTAATCAGCTGCTTGGACTTTCAGGGGTGCTGAGCTGCTCGTGGGAGTATTTGAGAAGCATGCCCATTTAATGAGGGCAATCTTTTCTTTATTGAGCATAAGTCCATGTGTCACCTCTATGATTTTTGGAATTATTTTAAGCTCTAAAATGTATATAGTTCCTGTGTTTTTTAGAACTGCATTCAACATGGGTGCTTTGTTGGGAGCTATTACTTTTTTGGAAAAACATCGTATGAAAACCTTTGCTTCTAGTGTTCAATCAAATTACAATAAGCATATAGGCTTCAAGTTTATTTTTAAGAGAATTAGATTTTCAAGTTAAACATTAGGAATTATGCGTGTGTTTTGATGGTGTTTAAGTGACACACCCCGACCCGAAAGAGAGGCGTGCTGGCCGTCACGTGAGAGTGACGTAACCATGTGCACAGTGCGGAAGCAACATAAGATAGAATTTACGGGTCAATTAAAACTGAAACACTAGTAATACTAGTGTAAAAGAAGTGTGAATTCCACTAATACAGAGCATAAAAGTCTATGTGCAGTCAAGCAAAAGTACTAAACGGAAATAACACCCGAAGGTGGTCCTACATAAGTGAATTATGTTAGAACGTCCGATGAGCTCCTCGTATGCCACCAACGAACGCTACTTAATACCTGGAGGGGCGAAAAACAAAGTTGAGTGGGTCAGAAACAAATCTTTTCAAAACTTTTCTTTTCTCAAAGATTATAACCCCTCGCCGTAAAACCTGTATAATTTCCCAGAAATAAAGTATATACTCATATATATATATATATATATATATATATATATTTCTCAAAACCCGTTGGAAAATATGTATGTATGAAAGTATGTATATGCCATGCCAAAGTATCATAACTGAATGCCAAAGCATAACTCTGTGAATGTGATTGAACACTAAATAATCATCTCAGCCCTCGGCTGTATATAGCTCATAATAATCATCATATCATATAGCTCATACTCATCTTAATCATATCATCATATCATATATACCCTGCACAGACATCAATACCACCTCTAGTGGTCTGCACAACATCACTGATAAATAACTAATATGCTCTAGTGCTACGATCACGTGAAGACTGAGCGATAAATCACGGGTCACCTACGAGTCGAACCCACCTATAGTGGCCTATTCGACAGGACTGAGCACCTAACTTGGATCTAAGGCGAGCATACGATGCGGGAAGTGAATAACACATAAATGACTGAGCCCCTCTCTGGGCGGGAACACTAATATCAGTGTGCAGGTTTATGAGCTCTAATCATATCACATCACATCACATCACATCATTCGTTCTCAACAACTAGTAAATAAATCTACCTGCCACTTACCTGTGCGTCCTCAGCACCAACATCAATATAAGCAATCAATAACGCATAATAAATAAATAGATACTTTGCATGGCATTTCATATTGCATTTCATATCACATTTCATTTAAACTGATTTTCTGGGAAAAACTCATTTATATAGGTATATACGGAAAACAAATGCCCACTCACTAATAAGTAGATGGGTTGTAACCCCCGTGCCTAGCCTGGCTACGCTCGTCCTCCGGATAGGTCTCTCCTATATAAGAAGTAACTGAAATAACGTTAAATAACGCACATAATCGAAACCTTAGAAATAACTTCTCATACATTGCTCAATTTGGGTATATGAATATACCACTGTGATCTACACAATCTCAGGAACATCCCCATATTTTTTTTTAAAATTTCCGACCAACCACGCACCGCCACGCGCCGGCCAAGGCACAGCCAGACGCGCCCCTACGCGCTGCCACGTGACTTGCACACTGATGGCATCAGTTAACGCCGCCAGGAATATTCCGTTAAAACCTAACAGTAACAGTTAACTCTAACTGACGGCGTCAGCATATTCCGTCAAAACTGACGGAATATTCTCCTTCTTCTCCGGCGAGTCGCCGGACGCCGGCGACATTTCACCGGTTTCTGGAAATATTTCTAACTATGGTTTCTCACTCATTTTTGCACCATTTTCTACGTACTTTATACCAAAATGAAGATCTCACAAAGATGAACACATCCATACCTGACTCGACCCCCAACTCGCGGGGGATTCACCGGAAAAAAGCCTCGATAATTCCGGCCAAAATGGAAACTCTCTGATCTTGCTATCCCGACGTCCAAAATCTTCAAAAAAACTACTCCGAGCTTCCTTAGGACCTTAATAAGCTTCCTACAAGCTTAAAATCCCCTGAAAAATAACATTTCACTTGTGCATGAACAGTGCACAAATCGGAGGTTGTGAGAACTCAGGGTTTTCGAAGGTTCCAGGTTCTAAAACTTGTACTAGTGGCTTCCTAGTACCACAAGGAGCACAAATATACGTACCTTAGTCTCGATCTGCCAGGTTTAGGGAGGATTTGTGTTCGTCCGTACAAGAACCGAGAGGGAGATAGAGAGAGAGAGAGAGAGAGAGAGAGAGAGAAAGAGTCTGAGGTAGAGAGAGAGTGCGGGAGTGAGAGAGTGAGAGAAACAGTGACTCTGTGTGTGTGTGTGGTCCAAATACAACCAAACACCCAAGTAAAAACACACACATACCAAAAATAAATGCCTAGGGGCATTTTTGTCATTTCACGTTCGTCGTACAACAATTCAGGGACGGGCTGTTACAATCTACCCTCTTGATAAAAATTTCGTCCCCGAAATTTACATAGCCAAAACCATCCACTAGTACTCACAAAACAACCTCGGGTACATCTCTCTTATCCGATCATCTGTCTCCCAAGTCGCTTCTTCCACTGAATGGTTCCTCTACAACACTTTAACCAAATGCACTGTCTTGTTCCTCAGAACATTTTCTTTCCAATCAAGTATCATCATCGGCTCCTCATCATAAGTCAAATCTGAACTGATCTCCAAGGGTTGATGAGGTATCACATGCGAAGGATCTGCCACATAATGACGAAGCATCGATACATGAAACACATTATGTACCTTAGACAGCTCTGACGGTAACTCGAGTCTATAAGCAACTTCACCAACTCGTTCGGTGATCTGATAAGGTCCGATGAATCTAGGACTTAGCTTGCCTTTTTTCCCAAATCGTACTACACCTCGACACGGTGATAACTTCAGGAATACCTAATCACCAACCTTGTACACTCGATCAGTGGCGTGTCTATCTGCTAAACTCTTTTGGCGATCTTGGGCCGCTTTCATATTAGACTTAATAACCTGAATGTTCTGAGTAGTCTCCTTCACTAACTCAAGGCCCACTAAAACTCGTTCACCAACCTCTGACCAACATAAAGGTGTACGACAATTCTTGCCATATAGTGCCTCAAATGGCGCCATACCGATACTCGAGTGAAAGCTGTTGTTATAGGCGAATTCCATCAAATCAAACCACTTATGCCAAGCGTCGCCAAACTGGAACACCGAAGATCTTAGCATATCTTCCAAAGTCTGAATCGTCCTCTCAGATTGTCTATCTGTCTGAGGATGATATGCCGTGCTGTACAGTAATCTCGAACCCAAAGCTTCCTGGAATGCCATCCAAAACTTAGAAGTAAATCTTGGATTTCGATCAGAAATAATACTCACAGGAACTCCATGATACTTCACAATCTTCGTGATGAACAACTCGGCTAACTTGTTCAAAGAATACTTTTCCCTCACAGGAATGAAATGCGTTGACTTAGTAAGCCGATCAATAACCACCTAAATTCCATCATAGCCGTTTTGTGTACAAGGTAGCTTGTACACAAAATCCATAGTAATATTTTCCCATTTCCACAATGGAACGGGAAGTGGTTGCGACAAACCAAACGGCTTCCTTTTTTCGGCTTTAACCTGTTGGCACACGATACACCTACTTACATACTCAGCAATTTCCCTTTTCATACCTGGCCAATAATAAAATGGCATAATGGTATGATAAATTTTAGTTCCTCCTGGATGCATCACTTAAGCTGAAATATGTGCCTCATCAAGAATTGCCTTCTTTAATTCCTCATTATTTGGCACGTACATCCTATTCTCTTACATAAGCATGCCATCCGTCTCTCGAACTCTGAGATCTTTCTTTTTCCCTTGATTCCTCAAATGAATTAACTCTTGAATCTTTTCATTATTCATCTGAGTCTCGAGTACACGATCAATCAGAATAGGCCTAACTTGGAAACTAGCAAGTAAGGCTCTTTCTTGTTCTGCCACAACTATTTCTTCTCGTTCTTCCAATTCCAATTTCACTCCAGTAGACCTCAATTCTACTAGAAGAAGAACACAAGAAGCATACAAAGCATTAACCCGACCTTGAGATTTCCTACTCAAAGAATCAGCCACTACATTAGCACGTTCAGGATGATACTCAATCATGCAATCGAAGTCACTTAGCAACTCAATCCATCTCCGCTGACGAAGATTCAAATCTTTCTGTGTGAACAGGTACTGGAGACTCTTGTGATATGAGAAAATTCTACACTTCTCACCATAGAGATAGTGTCTCCAAATCTTCAAAGCGAAAATAATGGCTGCCAACTCTAAGTCATGTGTAGGGTAATTCATCTCGTAAGGCTTTAACTGACGCGAAGCGTAAGCAATTACCCTACTATGCTGCAGCAACATGCATCCCAAGCCATTCAAAGAAGCATCGTTGTAAACCTCAAAATTACCACTATCATCTGGAAGAGTCAAAACAGGTGCATGAGTGAGATAATACTTCAACTGCTGGAAACTCTGCTCACAATTATCATCCCACTCAAATTTAACTTCCTTCCTGGTCAACCTCGTTAGTGGTAAAGCCATAACTGAAAAATCCTTAACAAATCGCTGATAATAACCCGCTAAACCAAGGAAACTCCGTACCTCGGTGACAGTTCATGTCTGTTCCCAATTCTCCACAGCTGCTATCTTCTGAGGGTCTACCCAAATACCCTAAGCTGAAACAACATGCCCCAAGAAAGCAACTTGGTCTAACCAGAATTGGCACTTACTGAACTTAGCATACAACTGATGTTCCCTCAGCTTCTTCAACACCAAAGTAAGATGTCAGACATGATCTGCTTTTGACTTAGAATACACCAGAATGTCATCAATGAAGACAATGACGAATCTATCCAAATACTGCTGAAACACCTTGTTCATCAAACCCATAAAAGCTGCTGGTGCATTCGTCAATCCAAATGGCATCACAAGAAATTCATAATGACCATAACGAGTCCTGAAAGCAGTTTTAGGAACATCGTCGCTTCTGATCTTCAACTAATAATAACCAAACCTTAGATCAATGTTAGAAAATACGCAGGCACCTCTGAGTTGATAAAAAAATCGTCAATGCGAGGCAAAGGATAACGGTTTTTAATCTTCATCTGATTCAACTGCCTGTAATCAATGTAAAGCCTCAAAGTACCGTCTTTCTTCCTTATAAACAAAACTGGAGCTCCCCAAGGTGAAGTACTAGGTTGAATGAAACCTTTATCAACCAACTCTTGCAATTGAATCTTCAATTCTCTTAACTCCGCATGAGCCATACGATAAGGAGTTAAAGAAATAGGATTCGTACCTGGGAGTAAGTCAATGGTGAACTCCACATCACGATCTGGCGGCAATCCAGGTAAATCATCAGGGAAAACATCAGAAAAATGTCTAACCACCTTGACATTCTCCACGCTAACCGGAGCATCATCATTTAGTACCATGTGAGCCAAGTACCCTTGACAACCTTTCTTTAGTAACTTTTTGGCTCTCACGGCTGAAATGATTCCATGCCTTAATCCACGAGGCTCACCAAAGAATGTAACTGCAGGTAATCTAGGACGATGAAAGGTCACTGATTTCCCGTAACAGTCAATCTTAGCATGATTGCAATGCAACCAATATGTGCCTAAGATGACGTCAAAATCCACAATGTCTAGCGAAGTGAGGTTAGCAGGCATAACCACATTCTCCACTATTACGGGACAACCTGGGTAAACATAATCTACATAACATTTCTCTCCTCTAGGCATAGCAAACTCCGACTTATACCCAGGAGGTGAGGATTGAGGTTGAGTCAATTGAGCAAACGTTTGAGAAATTACCGAATGAGTAGCACCACAGTCAATCAACACTTTAGCATAATGACCAAGAATATTTAACGTACCCATGATCAAATCTGGATTGTTCTGAGCATCCTGCAGCGAAAGGTTGTTGATACGTCCCTGGTTCTGCTGCTTCCTCTGCCTCTGCTGGCATGAACTCCTCGCCCCTGAGGATTACGCCCTTGTCCTGACTGACCATGCTGTCTCGAAGACCCAACTCCACTGGAAGTAGTATCAACCTGCTGAGACTGTCCTCCAGAATGCCATTGGGATCCACCAGCTGAAAACTGCTGCTGAGGCGTATATCCTCCAAAGTACTGCTGTGGATGCATATATCTTCCTGAATACTGTCCATGACTGCCCTGTTGATAGAGATCCTAGGGATACTGGTACTGTCCTGAAGAATAAGGAACGGAATCCCCCTGATAGTGGTATGCACCACCACGGCTCAACTGGGTATAGCTACCCTGTCTTGAGAACTGCTGAGCTGGAGCTGGCGGTGGTAAAGGAGGCTGCTGAGGTCTCTGCTGACCTTGAGGACAAAACTTAGCTTGATGTCCCTCATGACCACAAGTAAAACAACCACTGCTACCTCTTCGACATTCCCCCAAATGTCGATTACCGCACCTACGGCACCAAGGTGCATTTCCTCTACCAAAGTTCCTCTGCCTCTGGGATCTGGAATCTCTGAAGAACCTACCACCTTCTCTCTAACCTGTGGAACTGAAACCTCCACTAGAAGAACTAGAACTAGTCCCACTGCACTTAAAGCTCTGAGTCTGGCGAGGCCCTTATAAGAAATGACTTTTGCCCTTATCCTTATTCTGATTCCTATTTTTCTCTTCCTCTTCACTGTAGCTGGGTAAATTCTCAAAATCCTCAATCTGAAGTAAAGCCTCATAAAACTCATGATAAGTAGTACAGGGAATCGCAGTCGCAATGGTACGCCATTTCTTCTTAGTGCCCAACTTAAAACGACGTAGCATCTAAACCGGATTAGCAGCAACTTTCGGATGATAACGAGATAGATCAGTAAATTTCCTGTAGTACTCATTAGCTGACAACTTATTTTGCCTCAAACTAGTGAACTCCTGTTTCTTACGATCAAAGTAAGCAGAATGAATGAATCTCTTATAGAATAACTGCCTAAATACCTCCTAATCACGAGATTCTTCCTAGGGTAACTCATCAGCCAACTGACTCCACCATGAGCTGGTTTCTTACCCAAAAACCATGAAGTCGTCTCGACCCATCTGTCCGGAGATAAACTTCCCTGACTCTACATCAGCCTGAAAGTCTTCTCAATATGCATCAACCACTACTCTGAACCCTCGGGGCCTTCATTCCCCACAAAAGTGGTTATCTTCAAATTATGAACCGACTCAGAGGGTTCCGCTGAGCCGGGCGAATAACTGACTGAATAACATTCGCTATAGCTTCCCCTAACTGAGCTATATCAGGGAAACTAGGTTCATCTGAACGACGTGGCTCTCTACGAGGCGGCATAGTTCTAACAGAAACACCAAGATAATTAGAATATTCACAAGATATGCAGGACTGCCAAACCTATGCTCTGATACCAATCTGACACACCCCAACCCGAAAGAGGAGCGTGCTGGCCGTCACATGAGAGTGACGTAACCATGTGCACAGTGTGGAAGCAACATAAGATAGAATTTACGGGTCAATTAAAACTGAAACACTAGCAATACTAGTGTAAAAGAAGTGTGAATTCCACTAACACCCGAAGGTGGTCCTACATAAGTGAATTCTGTCAGAACGTCCGATGAGCTCCTCGTATGCCACCAACGAACGCTACTTAATACCTGGAGGGGCGAAAAACAAAGTTGAGTGGGTCAGAAACAAATCTTTTCAAAACTTTTCTTTTCTCAAAGATTATAACCCCTCGCCGTAAAACCTGTATAATTTCTCAGAAATAAAGTATATACTCATATATATATATATATATATATATATATTTCTCAAAACCCGCTGGAAAATATGTATGTATGAAAGTATGTATATGCCATGCCAAAGTATCATAATTGAATGCCAAAGCATAACTCTGTGAATGTGATTGAACACTAAATAATCAACTCAGCCCTCGGTTGTATATAGATCATAATAATCATCATATCATATAGCTCATACTCATCTCAATCATATCATCATGTCATATATACCCTGCACACACATCAATACCACCTCTAGTGGTCTGCACAACATCACTGATAAATAACTAATATGCTCGTGCTACGATCATGTGAAGACTGAGAGATAAATCGCAGGTCACCTACGAGTCGAACCCACCTATAGTGGCCTATTCGACAGGACTGAGCACCTAACTTGGATCCAAGGCGAGCATACGGTGCGGGAGGTGAACAACACGTGAAGGACTGAGCCCCTTTCTGGGCTGGAGCACTAATATCAGTGTGCAGGTTTATGAGCTATAATCATATCACATCACATCATTCGTTCTCAACAACTAGTAAATAAATCTACCTGCCACTTACCTGTGCGTCTTCAGCACCAACATCAATATAAGCAATCAATAACGCATAATAAATAAATAGATACTTTGCATGGCATTTCATATTGCATTTCATATCACATTTCATTTAAATTGATTTTCTGGGAAAAACTCATTTATATAGATATATACGGAAAACAAATGCCCACTCACTGATAAGTAGACGGGTCATAACCCCCGTGCCTAGCCTGGCTATGCTTGTCCTCCGGATAGGTCTCGCCTATATGAGAAGTAACTGAAATAACGTTAATTAACGCACATAAACAAAACCTTATAAATAACTTCTCATACATTGCTCAATTTGCGTATATGAATATACCACTGTGATCTACACAATCTCAAGAACATCCACATATTTTTAGAAAAATTTTCTGACCACCCACGCGCTGCCACGTGACTTGCACACTGACGGCGTCAGTAAACGCCGTCAGGAATATTCCGTTAAAACCTAACGGTAACAGTTAACTCTAACTGACGGCGTCAGCATATTCCGTCAAAACTGACGGAATATTCTCCTTCTTCTCCGCGAGTCGCCGGTCGTCGGCGACTGTTCGCCGGTTTCTGGAAAAATTTCTAACTATGGTTTCTCACTCATTTTTGCACCATTTTCTACGTACTTTATACCAAAATAAAGATCTCACAAAGATGAACACATCCATACCTGACTCGACCCCCAACTCGCCGGGGATTCGCCGGAAAAAGCCTCGATAATTCTGGCCAAAATGGAAACTCCTTGATCTCGCTATCCCGACGTCCAAAATCTTCAAACGAACTACTCAGAGCTTCCTTAGGACCTCAATAAGCTTCCTACAAGCTTAAAATCCCCTGAAAAACAACATTTCACGTGTGCATGAACAGTGCACAAATCGGAGGTTATGAGAACTCGGGGTTTTCGAAGGTTCCAGGTTCTAAAACTTGTACTAGTGGCTTCCTAGTACCACAAGGAGCACAAATATACGTACCTTAGTCTCGATCTGCCAGGTTTAGGGAAGATTTGTGTTCGTCCGTACAAGAACCGAGAAGGAGAGAAAGAGAGTCTGAGGTAGAGAGAGAGTACGGGAGTGAGAGAGAGAAACAGTGACTCTGTGTGTGTGTGTGGTCCAAATACAACCAAACACCCAAGTAAAAACACACACATACCAAAAATAAATGTCTAGGGGCATTTTCGTCATTTCACGTTCGCCGTACGATAATTCCGGGACGGGCTGTTACATTAAAGGCAAATTGGTAATAAACGTGTTGTTCTTAGAAACAGTTAAAATTCTTTTTTTTAGGGGGCATAGATTAAAATTGGTGTGAACTTAGATAGATGGTGGTGTTTAAATTAAACAAAAAGGAAAAAAATTTGAAATATTATATGAACTTATACACTTCTTTCTATTTGTCATATGAATGCACTCAATTTTTAAGCAAATTCAGGCGAATTAATTACTATTCATATGGTCTAATATCCTAGTGGACAGAGTTTTCAGTGTTTACTCATGTGTCTCGAGTTCGAAACTCTCCCCTTGCATGAATTATTGTAATAATTTTAAACGCTTCCCTAATAATAATAATTTAAAAAATTCTGAAATAATCAATTTTTCAAATTCATAAATTTCGTTATTTTAAAATTCCTTAATAATAATAAACTAAGTTTCACATAATTTTCTAACATATCTAAAATATTATTTCATTGTCTGACCATGTTCAACTTCAAAGACACTAGTAATTTGAAAAGATTGTTTATAGTTCACAATATTTTGTTTTCCGAAAAAGTAATAGACATTAAAGGACGATCTAAATTTTCAACTGATTGGCAAGCACATGTCCAAAATAACACTAAGGACAAATTATGTCCGAAAATATAACTTATTTTTTATGAAAAAACTTATTGTAATTAAAGTGAAATGACAAATAGGATTTCAAAAAATTAATATGACAATTTGTTATAAAACAATTTGAAAAGGTTCAAATATTATAGCTAAATTCATAAATTTAGCCACTCAGAATTATGGTTTGGTGGTATTTCTCTTCATTTGAAAGTGAAAGGTCTTAAGTTCAAATGTCGTGAATAGCGAATTCGATACCAAATTAGAATGTCTATTATATTTAAAACAATAGATGTATTAAAAAACAAAAAAATCATAAATTTAAGTAAGTTTTAACAAAAAACCCACGGTACTGTTTACTTTAACGAAAAATCACATTTTTACACTAAAAAGTCAAACCTAATACTATTCATTTTATCTTTTATTTTGTCTATATATTTAAAACTCAAAGTTTTGAAGTTTTTTTTTTCTTAAATTTTTAAACCTTCGCCACCGTTGCCACCTTGAATCCCTCCAACTCCCACAATAAAAAACCCATATAGAACCCATCCTTCCAGAATCCAGAGACAATTTTGAGCTTACAAAAATGAACCAAGTGTCGTCAATTAGTTTTGGGCCTTATGGCTCTCTCTATTTCTCAGTTAAGCGTCCCACTTTTCTTCGCTTTACCCACCACCTCCATTTCCACACTACCTCTACCAGGTATTTACACTCCTTTTCTGGGGTTTCCATTTCTCTCATTTCATAGCTTTTTCTGTATTTTTTTTGTTTGTTTTTGGAGTCCTTTTTCTATCTTATTTTGCCAAGGAATGATGGGTTTGTTTGCAAATTAATGAAGAAAACGCTGGAATTTTGTTTTAATTTATGGCTTGTAACTGTGATATCTGTCAGTGTTTTTCTTTCCACTTTGATTGTTTGAATAGACTTTGATAGGAAGGACCATATACAATGGGTCTTTTCTGTTGCTCTTTTGGTTTTTGTTAGCAACCCAAATAGGTGAACTTTACTTTGTTTGATGACATATGGATACGGCGGAACAGAGCAGTGGCCTCCCACATTGTTGGTCTTCCCCGCATAGGACCGAAAAGAGAGCTCAAGTTTGCCTTGGAATCTTTCTGGGATGGGAAGAGCAGTGCCGAAGAATTGCAAAAGGCGGCTGCAGGCCTTAGGTCCAGCATTTGGAAGCAGCTGGCTGATGCTGGTATTCAGTATATTCCAAGCAACACCTTCTCGTACTATGATCAGATGTTAGACACCACAGCCATGCTTGGGGCTGTACCCCCTAGGTATGGTTGGAAACACAGCAAGATTGGCTTCGAGACCTACTTTTCCATGGCTAGGGGAAACGCAAATGTTCCTGCTATGGAAATGACCAAGTGGTTTGACACCAACTAGTAAGTGATTAGTTATGCATCTCATTGTATTTCAATGAGTTTTGGTTTGTGTTTATAAATTTTCTTAATGAAACATGTACCGCGTGTCCTTTTGTGCAGCCATTACATTGTCCCTGAATTGGGCCCACATATTAGGTTCTCTTATGCATCGCACAAGGCAGTGGATGAATTCAAGGAGGCCAAAGCTGTAAGTATTCCTCAATTGCAATATCGTCTCGCCTTTTGTTCCAAGTTCTTTTGTTTGAATTGTTGACTCATTGATAGTTGGTTACAACTTGCAATGCAGCTTGGAGTGGATACAATTCCCGTCCTTATAGGACCTGTATCCTACTTGTTGCTATCAAAACCAGCAAGGGGTATTGAACAATCTTTTTCCCCCCTCTCCCTACTTCGCTATATTCTTCCGGTTTACAAGTAACTGACTTTACCTTTTCTAAAATATTTATTTGTTTGTATGTTGGCCATGATTGAAATTATCTCTACTAATGATTAAAACCATGCAGGGAGGTTATGGCTGAACTAAAGGCAGCCGGTGCTACCTGGGTCCAGTTTGATGAGCCCGCCCTTGTATTGGATCTCGATGCTAATCAATTGGAAGCATTTACTCATATGTACTCGGAACTAGAGTCATCTTTCTCTGGTTTAAATGTTCTGATTGAGACATACTTTTCTGATGTTACTGCCGAAGCGTACAAAACAATTACCTCTTTGAAGGGTGTTACTGGTTATGGGTTTGACCTGGTTTGTGGAGCAAAGACCCTTGATCTGATTAAGGGTGGATTTCCTACTGGAAAACTCCTTTTTGCTGGAGTGGTTGATGGAAGGAATATATGGGCCAACGATCTTGCATCCTCCGTCAATATCCTGCAGGCTCTTGAAAGCATTGTTGGAAAAGGTCTTATTCATAAGCGCATTCTTTTATATGAGAAGGATTTTCAGTTGGCTGCATAATCTGATCCAATATGATTTTTTGGCAGACAAGATTGTGGTTTCAACATCCTGCTCCCTTCTCCACACTGCAGTTGATTTAGAGAACGAGACTAAGTTGGATAAAGATATTAAACCATGGCTTGCATTTGCAGCCCAAAAAGTTATTGAAGTAAATGCCTTGGCTAAAGCATTGTCCGGACAGAAGGATGAGGTAGTTATATATTACCTATTTTTTATCTGAGGCATCCACAAATTAGAACTTTAATTTGGATGAGAACCATTTCTTATACATCCATCTAATAATTACTAATTATTAGTCTTAATTTATTCTTAGAACTTTCATAAATCCCGAATGACATCTAGCAACTATCATTACTACCCCAATTCAGTATTAATGTTTGTGAACCTTTAGTCTCATTGAATCCTTCTGTCGCAAATTTCCCCAACTAAATTAATAATTGGAAGCCTAAATTAAGTATATATGTATGATCTAATTCATAAGACTCCTATACATAAATTTAAAAAACTCTTTCCAAATTATTATAATTGTCTCCTTTGGTCAAAGATTTCTGTTGGTCATATCCTAGAAGATCACATAGGACATTCTCCATCTTTAGTTGCTGATAGATTATTTGTATACCCTTATGCCTCTGTCCGTGAAGTACAGAATTCAACCAGTAAATGTCATCTGTTCTTGCTTTACTTTTGATCCTGTAGCGTTTTGAAGTTGAAGTGTTTGACCGATAACTTCTATGTGCAATATTTAATGTTTGTTTATCTACAATGTTGTTGCCATTGTTCCATCTAGAAGCAGGTAACTTAATGGACATTAAAATTGACCCTGATCAGTGCACTTGAATTCCTATTATATATAAAATCTGTATAATCAGAGGGAGAAAATATGTATGATTCTGTGTTAGGGAAACGTTTTTGTAATTCTTCAAAGCTTTCTTGAGGATATTTTGGTTAGTATTTTTGATCTTGTCACTACCAATTCATTTCCAGGCATTTTTCACTGCCAATGCTGCAGCTCAAACTTCAAGAAAATCCTCCCCCAGGGTGACGAATGAGGCTGTGCAAAAGGCTGTAAGTTTTTGAGTTTTTTATGTTTAAATATCTAGACATGCAGTGATTATCTTTCACTTATTGGAGTATCATTCTTTCTTGCACAGGTTGCTGCTCTCAAGGGCTCTGACCACCGCCGACCCACAAATGTGAGTACAAGGCTGGATGCTCAGCAAAAGAAGCTGAACCTTCCAATTCTTCCAACAACAACCATTGGATCTTTCCCTCAAACAATGGATCTTAGAAGAGTGCGCCGGGAATACAAGGATAAAAAGTTAGCATACTTGTCTGGAAGTTTGTGTTGCTGCATACTCTGTTATTTTCTTATTAATTTTTAATCTGACAGTAGATACTAAACCAGTCACTATATCTTCCTAGAATCTCTGAGGAAGATTATGTCAATGCAATGAAGGAAGAAATTAACAAAGTTGTCAAGCTTCAGGAAGAGCTGGACATTGATGTATTGGTGCACGGAGAGCCCGAGGTGAGTTCCCTAGATCGAATGCTTATTCGCTCATATAGGCCATGTTTTTGTTGTAAAAGGAGGGTTTTTGATTCTTAATTATATTTGCCAATGATTTGCCAACCCAGAGGAATGACATGGTTGAGTACTTTGGAGGGCAATTATCTGGTTTTGCGTTTACTTCCAATGGGTGGGTCCAATCTTATGGTTCTCGCTGTGTAAAGCCACCTATTATCTATGGTGATGTGAGTCGCCCAGATCCCATGACAGTTTTCTGGTCATCGCTAGCCCAGGGAATGACAAAGAGACCTATGAAGGGAATGCTCACTGGACCTGTCACCATTATGAACTGGTCTTTTGTGAGAAATGACCAGCCCAGGTAAGAGTACAAGCACATTGATTTCATGTAATTTTTCGTTTTTTTATTCTTTCTAGTGTTTAACACGATGTATGCTTTCAGATTCGAGACCTGCTATCAGATTGCTTTGGCCATGAAGGATGAGGTTGAGGATCTTGAGAAAGCGGGAATTACTGTGATCCAGATTGATGAGCCTGCTCTAAGAGAAGGTTTGCCTTTGAGGAAGGCCGAGCAGTCTCTCTATCTTGATTGGGCTGTTCACTCCTTCAGGATAACCAACTGTAGTGTTCAGGATACTACTCAGGTTCCTTTTCACTTCTCTACCATTTATTCCTGTCTGTAAATCTGTAGTTCCGATCATATTTTCTTAGACTTCAATACTAGATCTTATAAGTGCTTTGACTAAAGACATTATGTATCAAAGAAACGAGTACAAAGAGATGACTTCCAGAAACGAAAGACTGAATGCATATTAACATAGCATGAATGGGCCTACTTAATGTCGGAGTGTAATGCTTGGACTTATTGTATTGGACAGATCCACACCCACATGTGCTACTCAAATTTCAATGACATAATTCACTCAATCATTGACATGGATGCGGATGTGATCACAATCGAGAACTCCAAATCGGATGAGAGACTGCTCTCGGTCCTCCCTGAGGGACTGAAGTTTGGTTCTGGCATTGGTCCTGGTGTCTATGATGTCCACTCACCAAGGATCCCGTCAGACACAGAACTCAGTGTCAAAATTGAGAATATTGTCAAGGTCCTTGGGAAGAACATCATCTGGGTTAACCCCGACTGTGGTCTCAAGACACGCAAATACTCTGAAGTCGAGCCTGCCCTCAACAACATGGTTACTGCTGCCAAGTACAATCGGAAGATGTTGGGCATTCAGGCAAGTAACCGGTGAGCTGAGGGCCCATTCTGGTTTCAGCTTGAGACGGGAAATTTTGTATCTTTTTTTGTTGAGAATTTTTCCGTTTATGTCTGCTCTGTTACCGTTTATCATCTTTAAATCTCCGTATGCTCTCTGTATTTTATTCTCCTTTATATTTACATTGTTGCACATAAAAATCGTTACATTTTGATGCCAGCAGATTTTCTCTTTGTTCAATTGTACCTGATATTTTGGTAGAAATGCAGTGAATCGTTTGCTTGTAACGCTGCGATTATGTGATGATGACATAAGATGCTTATTACATAGTGAATGTGGAACGTAATCTCACGTTGAGAAAGTGAAGAGTTCCATCATAGCATGGGACGTGGGGCGGCCCTCTCGCTTCAGAGCATTACAACCCAAATTCTTTCAGTTTTAGGTATTTTGGTTGGTACATATGTAAGGTATCCGTGCTCTGTTGATACTAGGGTCGGGTACGATTATTTTCCCGGAGTGGTTGCTACTGGTGTTCTGAAACAGCGGTTGAAAAGTTTCAGTAAATTCAGGAAATTGATAGCCATTCCAAGCCACAATCTCAGCATTCATACTTGTTTACAACAATGTGTGATGCACAAGCGTAAGGAGTGATTCAAGAGTGTGTGGCTCTTGGTGGAACAAGGATAAATTTGAAAAAAGGTTTAACAGATTAAAGTACTGTGTGAAGAATGACTCCTTAGCTTTAGGAGTACTAACTAGCAGGAATGCTGCTTTGCTGCGGGTTTTCAAACTATAACCGACAACAGACATGAATAATATCCACAGAAATTAAATGAAAATCCTGCAGCAATACAATCGCATTCTTAAATGTAGCAATTTAGACGACCCACGTTTTACCTAAGCAACACTCCCAGAAAAGACACTAACTTTAGAATCAATTCAAGTATATTATGAGCACGCTTGCACTCAATAGAGGAGAACCAGTTGAAAGCAAATCCGTAGCTCTTCTAACTTTTATGTTTGGAATTTGTGGGCAATAACCCTAAAAGCTGTCGACAAAAAAATAATACAACAATTTCACACATTTTTAAAATAAAATTCAGCAACAAATTGCCAATACATTTCATAAACAATCAAAATTAAAAGCAGGAAAGAGTGAGAGTAGCGTATCAGGCCGATGTCCGACTCGTCATGGAGAGCTTCAGTCACTGATTATGGCAACTCGGCTGAAAGAGCTTTGAGAGAAAAATAGGCATTATCGCAACTATCTTGAGAAGTGAATTTCACATCCACAACTGAAATTTCACAAAATAATTTACAGCCAAAGGAGCAATCAATTTACTGAACTCCAAAGAAAAATCTTCACAGAAAGTATCTAATTTCACAAAATAAATGAAACCATATCAAATGTCTTGATATAAACTAAGAACTCGAAAGCTTAAGCTCTCAACAATGTTGTAAAAAAAAAAACTTTTTCATTCATAATTTGAAATAATTCAAAATTGCAAGCAAGAAAACGCTCCAATTCGAAAAAGCTCTGCAAGGTCATGAAATTGCCATGAATATCGCCACAAATTGTCACTGGCCTTTTCACAGGCATGCAAATAAATAATAATAAGTGTCTACCCATATAATTTGAAAGATCCACACCAGCGTTACCAGTTCAAAATGAAGGACAATAATAAAGCTTTTTCCCCATACAAAATGTAATAACAGTGAAATATGTAATGTAATACAAATATAATAAGAGACTAAAGAAACCAAAATTTACACCTGAACATTGCTTTCTCCCATTAGAATAACATTCTCACCTACAATGAAGCAATGAAGAAATGATCATGTACAGATAGACGGTTCTGATACCAAAAGACAGGAGATAACTTCTTTTATAAAAAAAAATAGAAAACATAATATAACTTAAAAGGTGCTTAAACAAACCATTCTGGCATATAGCCAAGTTCTATACTGAGGTAAAAGTCCCAGATTATACTTTAGTCCATTTCACATAGTTTTGTATATGTATGAGATAATTCACTTTGAAAAACACAACTGCCTTATCTTAAAGTGGCAATACAACTGCCTTATCTATAGTCAATCGCTAAAATATTTATAGGAATCCAAGACAATTTGGTTCTTCACCTAATAAGCTCAAAGTTCCCTCGCCAAAATACATTCTTCGACTGAGATAGATTTATGAGACTATAAGTATCCCCTCTTTTTATGGCATATCCAACTAATTTCATGTTATTCCGAAAATGGCCTATTTACCATTTCCCGCAAGATTCAGATCAGATCTTGTAGTAAATTTAGACGAAGTAAGGCATTTGATTTAAAATCACAATAAACAGAACCAGCATTACATACAAACACAAATAAAAGTAACTTGCAGTCAATTAGGGTATATGATCTTTGCTTGCGGCATCTCTAACTATTCAGTTAGCGTCTTTCACTTAATGAATCACGCATTTTTCAAAGCATTACTAATAAATGAAATATTTCCCATTTGGTAGCTAAGAAACCAAAAAAAGTATTGAACTTTTTTCCCTTGAGAAAATACACACAAAAATTCAAAAACATGTAACTTGGAAACATTAAACTCTAAGAACAAAAAAGAATAATAACAGTACCTTGAAATGAACCCTCAGGTCAGAGCCCCTTGCTTTGCAAGCTGAAACAAACGAAAGAAATCAAAACCTACGAACCCACAATCAGATCAAAACAATTTTCCGGAAAAAACAAAACCAAGATTGGTATACAAAACCCATTAGATCTGTACATCGATAAGAGCACACATACTTGGTGATATTGTCGCGCTCTAGTGAGTACTTCACCTGGAAAATAAATAAATACAAAACAAAATCACTGTCAGTTCATTTGAAGGCGCATGGATTCAGAAACAAACTGGATTTCGAATCCCTACCCGCCTAAAATATCAACCAATTCCAAATTAAAATGGAAAATGGAATGGAGCGACATCAATTGAATACAATTTGGGGGAAATTTAGGGGAAATTATCTCACCTGGAGCTCCGAATCTCCAAGAGTTCCCAATCCGAGCAGGCTCCGAATTGGGTTGGTGAAGATGGTGATCAGGAAGGGTGTTGGAGGTGGGTTTGATCAGATCAAAGCCGAAGCCATCCCTCTCTCTCATTGTAGCTCTCTGTTCCTCTACCCCCGATGGCACAATGGGCAGTCTCGTCATTTAGACTCCCAAAGGGCCGGCCTCACACCAACAAATGAGAAAGCCCAGGGACAACTTCATGAGCGGCCCAAAACAACTCGGTCCCAATACCAGCCCAAATCTGATGGGTTTCTTGTAAATAAGGCAAAATCAAGGGGCAAATAATTGACTGTAGCTAAGCTATAGTCAATTCACTCCTCAAATTGACCCACACCATAATATGGTCCCTGAAATTGAAAATCGATCAATATAATCACTAGAAATAGGTGTTACAAATCAATATGGTCATTCCGTCACAATTTTGTCAAAAATTATGTTATGTGATGATGTGGATTTAATAATTGATTAAAAAAAGTTGTCAAAACACCTTTTTGCACAGTGAGATTATCTCAAGGCAGAGCTTGCCATTCTTCGCGTCATCAATATCTCCAGAGAAGCGTCCAGCAAGCTCTCCAAGATTAAGGTTGTGAGGCTGTCGATCGAAATGTTGACGGTGGAGTCACAAAAGTTATCACCAAATCTAAGCCGTAACCAAATGTGGTCTCGATCCTGGTCTAATTCGATGAAAGGTTTCAAAGGGTGTAAAGATGGGTGTCTTGAGAATTTTCCTTTTTAGAGAAGAGACAGAGAACGCTACCATAAATGTAGGTAGAGGAGTACGAGTTAGGATCAATGGTGATTGCAGGATCGAGTTACTGAGTTGACAACTCTTTTATTTAATTATTATTAGAACTATTTTTAATTTATTTTTTATTTAGTTAGACTTATGGGTCCAATTATGTGCCACATCCGCAAATTACAAAAAATTTCAAAAGAAATAAGATGGAATGACCACATTGATTTGAGAAATCTATTTCAGAACTACATTGATTTTTAATTTCAGAGACTATTTTAATTGTGTGGGTCATTTCAAGGACCATTTATGATAAAAAAAAAATATAAAAAAAAAAAAACAACTTGTGGAACTCATTTATGTGTCACACCAACACATAACAAAAATTTTGACAAAATTAAGACGGAAAGAGCACATTGATTTGCGACGCCTACTTTCAGGGACTACATTGATCAATTTTCAATTTTAAGGACCACCTTGATGGTATGGGTTAATTTCAAGGACCCTTTGTGATGTAAACCCTTTTAAAATTTCTTTGTAATCTTAAATTTCCTCATCTAAACAGTGTAAAGGTAAATCAGAACTATGTATTTCTCCATCTCCTCGCTCTCTGTTTAATTTATCTTTAAAACAAACAATAAAGTTATCAAAGCAAAGCAACCCCAATTATTCAACAATCTGATCTTAAACTAAATCACATAACATAAACTAATGCTATTCTGTGGTACATTATTACAATACAAATCAGTCGAGAGGAAAAGCAATGAAACTAATTTTAAACAAGGGACTCTATTTCTTTTAATCCATATATTCCCCATCTTAATTGGCCATTCAAATTATACCAACATAAGTGGCCACAAGATGTATGAATCTGGTAGAAAAGTAGTATACTGATGACTGGACCAGTCGATCAGTCAAGATAAGCAATTCATTCACTCGTATGAAGGAGAAAGGCATTCATCAACCATATCAACGAGGCCTGGGTTCTCCAACGCCGCAGCCACCCGTTCCTTATCATTCAGTTGCTTATTAACTGCACACGTAAGAAAAGTAAAATCACGAATGCTAAACGAGAATTATCAAAAAATTTATTAAGATGCCTTTAACATGTTATTCCATCACCCAGATGAAAGGTAAGACTACTACATCTAGGTTTCTTTTAAACAGATGTCAGTAACCTTTTGTTTTAGTAACGAGATGTCAGTAACCTTTGCAATGTAAGCTTGGTGTAGATGGAATGTGTTGCTATAAGCTAAATTGTGAATTGGTTTGAGAATCATATCAACGAATCATGAGAAATTCCACAGCCCAACCATGTGTCACAACAACCCACAGAGAGAGAGAGAGAGAGAGAGAGAGAGAGAGGGAGCGCGAGAGAGTACCGGCAGCTTCGGTTGCATGAGATCCCGGTGCCACCCTAATATCCACCTAACCACAATGAAAAGATTAAAAAATTAGCAGGCTTACAAAGGCTGAGACTTAATCAGTACAATAGAGAAGAAACAAAAGGACCATCATGAATCATGGGCAGACAATACTGAGCTATTCCAATTTGGAGTAAAATGGGGCGTCCAATAATTATTTCTAAACAGCGTCACAAGAGTGTTCAAATGGTCGAATAGTTCACAACAATACATGAAATTTGGAGGCATAGTTAACTACTTGTTTCCGATCAAAATTTATTTTCTACACTTATGTCAAGTGGTTGCTGTAAAATATTTCTTGAGTATGTGTTTATGTGCCTACATGTTTATGCATTTATTCTTGGATGTGTACATACACCACAAAAACCATATCAACTTGTATGTCGAGCGTGGACATATCAGAAGATGCCCTTAAACACTCATTCTCTTTAACAAACACCACAAAATGATGCTTTCACAAAATTGAAACTTCAGAATGCCTTTTAGCATTTTATCAGAAAAGTAAATAGATAAGTGGACGCAAAAAGACCCACAAAAGGCAGACTCTAATGGTTACTGATTTTCAACCAAATTTGAGAGCCTACCTATATATAGTTATTCCAACTTCCAGGCATCAATCAAAAGCATACTATCGTGACCAAATACAGAGTCTATCTCCACTACGTGTTGCGACCTATGAGGTAAGCTAAACATCAAGATATTAAATCAACCAAACAACAACATAGGAAAGGTTCATCATAACATCACACTGTTGTAGAGAAACACATCTTGAGCAATGTCTTCCCCGCTTCCACTCTTATTCACCCAACATAAGAAATGGTGCATGACTCTTTTGTATGTATATCATGGTATTATAATGCACAATAATATGACTCTCCAAACAAACCCCTCTTCATTTTTTTCCCAAATCTCATAAATTAAACAGACAGTTACATTTTACATTCATCTCAACAGCTTAAAAAACAGTACTATTATACGGGCAGAAATTCAATTTGACGGAGTCCTGGTATTCACTCCCAATTTAACCTATATAACATGGTAATAGAGAATACTGTGAATCCAATTCCACAAGAAGATAAAGATCGTACCTTGTAACGAGAAGGCAAGCTCCTTAAGAGTTTAACACGTAAGCAAAGACCAATAATTGTTGCCATACTACAATGTTCCACGGTAGGAGTAAACGTGACCCTGAAGAAAACAATCATCATTTAGCCAACAGGGTTCAAAATATAGCCAGAATTAGGCAAAAGCCTATTTAAAATGAGCATAAAAAGGTCTGTCTACCTGACGTAGCCACAGCCATCATCGACTTCAATTGCATCTTCGGTTATTACTTTGAGCTCCTCCAAAGAATAAGGGTGTTCCGGGTCCTTTATATCTCTAATATGATTTAAGAATTGTTAAGGACGACTAAATTCATCCTGGCATACAAGACAAAACATAAAACTACTTTCGAAACTGATTAAAGTACAGCAATTAAGTTAATCAATGGATTAATATTCGTTCATAGAAAACAAAAAATTCTTCTCGGCATACACATAGATGCTTCATATACACTTGTAAAATGCATAAATACAAGTATATACAGAAAGGATATCAAAAATCTCTTGTTGGTCAATGGCTTCAACGGCATATTCATCGGCAGCAGCACTTGGAACGCTACGAACCCGACGCTCTTTCTTTTCGTAGATGACCGGATTCGCATTTATTAACTCAGACACCATTTTTTCCTTAAGCAAAAATAACAGTAAACAAAATTAGAAACAAAAAGCACACCAACGTCAACGTGTGAAAAGACATGGATTTGAAACAGCTCAAACTTTTGTCTTCCGTTACGGACACTGTTGAAACATTAAACAGTCGAAATTGTTTGTTAAATATATACATAGGTGTCTCTGTGTGTGTGTTGATACAGATATCCATACGAGGTTTAGCAGAGATTAAGGTTGCTGATAATTTAACTAGAAATTAATATGAGAAGGAAAACCGAGAGAGAACTCCAACCTCTTTCGCTTTACGTCGCTTTCGTCAGGCTGTCAAAATTGCGGATTTTGATGGCTTGAAGAGCGACGGAGGGAGAGGCTGTGGGCGGATAAGGGCTGAGAGAGGAGGAGGTTGGTGGAGGGTGGAGGGGGGAGGGGGAACCTTTATTTTGGGCTGGCGGTGGTGTCGGAGGAGGGAGGAGGGAGGAGGGAGATAAGAAAACCTGATCGAGGGATCGGGTGTTGGAAGGTGAATCGTATTCCCTTCCCAACAGCCACTGTCATATTGCGCCAAAGTTTATGTTTTTTAAGGGTAATGTTAGTTAGTAAGAGCATCTCGTTGGAGATGTCAAATTGTCCACATAAACTATAACAATAAAAAATGAAAGTCACTAATTGTTTCTAACCGAAATGCCAAATACTATATGGCATGACATGGAATTTGACAGCCGCTTCAATTTTTTTTCACTAATTATTAAATGTCTTTTATTAATATTTTTATGTCATTTATTATTAAATGTCATTTATTATTTGATTGTTGAACGGTAGAGTTGGTTTAAAACACTACCTATTTCTTCTTTTTTAATCAGCAAATTTGTTTCAATTTAAGCAATTGATTGTTGAATGGTGGAGTTCGTTCAACACACTACCTATTTCTTTTCTTTTTGTTGAACGGTAGAGTTCCATTTTTGGTGTTGATATTTTTTCCGTGCAAATATTTTCCAACTACATTATTTTTATTTATATAGGTATTTTGCTATTACAAATTTTGGGTGAGTTATTTTCACTTTCGGTTTTAAACTCAACACAAGTATTTGAATCATACGTTTTTATATATATCTACTTTTGATGTCATCTTATTATATGCATATATTTTGACCTTATGTTATTACGTAATAATTGGTGTTTGCAACCTTACAGTTTATACGGGTATTATACCACTATATTATCAAGGAAGGAGGAATGTATGAGCTTGGAGGCATGAAAGAGGAATAATTGCAATTCGATCGCGATGAAATGACATTCTTTTTTATGCAGCCGCTCTAACTCTTTACTTCCTTGTATATATATATTTATATACATATTTTCTCCCTATTTTTGAGTATTTTACATTTAACAAATTATTTTAAATTTTGGGGACGAAAATTTCTTAAGGGGGGTAGATTGTAACGACCCGTCCCCAAAAATTATAGTTTTTATAATTGTAAAACGTGAATTTATGAAAATGCCCTTTGGGGCAAATACGTTGATTTTTGTTGACCGCCTTGTCGTGTCATGTAAGATCCGTTTTCTTGGCGTATTCTCATAGTACTCGTCACTACGAACGCATTTGCGCAAACGGAACGTAATTTGGAGTTATAACGAATGAGTTATTAACGTTTAAAGTCGGGGGCATTTTAGTAAATTTAACCTTCATTTCTAGAAGGCTCCAACAAAATCTAGAGCAGTGAGGAAGTGACACGTGAATGGCTGTGATGCAGAGTTGAGAAGAGAAATAAGAGAGATGGACGGATGAGAGAATAAATAAAGGAGAGAAATGAGGGAAGGCTGCCTAATTGGGAACAAGGGAAAGTGAGTGACCAATTAGAGAGGAGAGAAAGGAGGGGAAAAGAGAGAGTGGAGGAGCACCGAATCACCCTTGACCCGGTTTCTCCCCCGCCGCCCCGACCAGTTCTGCGCTATTTCGACGTGAATTCCGTCAAATTTTCCATTAAAACATCACCATCTACCACCATGAATCAACTCAGAGACCTCCCATCTTCATTTCTCCATCAAACCCGAGTTAATTTGGCCATGAATTTGTGAAGAACCCGCACGGTGGCGCCGAAGGTCTCATAGAGGTGATCCGTCATTCTTGAAGCAAACTCTGTCAACCACCACCATGGGTTGACTCCTCTTGAGCCCAGGAACAAGTCCCAAGCTTTGGCTGGTGTAGCGGAGCACCGAAGAAGTCGAATCGAAGACCACCTTTTTTAGGGTTTTCGCGTGGGTTCGAGACGAATTGGAGCTTTTCCTGGCCAAATTGGCCTTAGTCACAGGTATGAAAGTTGTTCCTCTCATTGAGATCTTCATTCCTGTAAAATTTGGGAATTTTTGGAGTTATTCGATTTTTCGGCGAGTCGGGGCGGTCGGTCACCACGTGAGGCAACACGTGGGGGAAAACCTGAGGTCCCTCCTTAAGTTTTTCGATGTCCCGAATTCGAATTCGCGTCTGTTTTCCCAAATTCTAACGTTTTAGTAGAGTTTTACTAAAAGGTCCCTAATTATGTTTAGGCGCTTTGGCGGGAAGCGACGTCATCCTCGCTAGTTCGAGCGGTTCTCGGGCAATAAAAACTGTGAGTGGACCCCTTCTAAACTTATATATTTTTATAAAATATTAGCCTAGCATGGCATTGCATATTTTATGAATGGAGCATGATTTATATTACGTCTTACGAATTTTCATACTTGTGATTTATTTAGATTGCTTTTATGAAATAATTATGAATGATCAAATTTACGTTTTTCTAAAGGTTACAAAATATGGGGTTTTTGTAAATGAAATACTTGGGTTTTATGAATATGCATTATTGTGGTTTATGAGATGAGGTTTGAGCTTTTGAGCACCGATGTTTTGATACGAGATTTTAAGATATGTTTTTGGTACTTACCTAGTGGATTATCATACGGCACATCTGCACACCATGGGTATAGATGTCTATGTCCATATGACACATATGATGGAGGAATGAGATATGATATATTATATACCCCCAGTTTCACTGCCGAAAGCAGTGTTGGACAGCTTTACTAGCCACGACTAGTGTCAGTGTGGATGTTATGCTATTTGATTCAGCTTTACCTACGGGTGATGGACATGTTATTCAGCTTCACCTTTGGGTGATAGACAAGTTATTCAGCTTCACTTTCGGATGATGGACAGGTACTGCCTTTGAGCGACTATGATACCCCTAGTTGAGTACCTCACTGATGAGATTTACGAATTTACCTTCGGGCGTTATTACCATTTATGAGCACTGGTTTTACATACATGTTTTACAAATGTTCTACATGGCATGCTAGGGTTTTTATAAAACCTATATGTAGTATTATATATGTTTTCAAAACAAGGGGTTACTATGTTCATAAAGAAAATGGTTTTTCTATTATTCATATTATTATTATAAACTTTGGTCCACTCACCTTTTCTGTTAGCACGTGCCTACCCTGATATTTAGGGATATCGGGGTTGGGGCGTGTCAGCATTTAACTTGAGAATAGAACTCAAACTTTTGATTTTTTTTTCTAAAAACACATGTTTTGATGTAAAAATTTTAAATTCAAAAGCTTGTTTGGCATGCAACTTCTCAAAACTAATCCAAAACAGAAAAAATAAACGCCTAGGCCAGACCAATTTCTCGACCACCTCATCCCTCCCCTTCCCGGCGACCCCTTTTGCTATTTATCGACTCCTTCCTCTAAACTCGCGCTGACAGACCAAGGCTGGTCATGTCGGCGATCTCAAATCTGAGATCCAACGACCTCCAAAACTAGTGACTATTCATTTCAGTCGATTTATCTCGGTCGGAGGAAGAAGGATAGATGTGGTGGCTATGGTGAATGAAAGTGGGAAAAGATTGAAGAGACAACACGGAAGAGAAAGAAGAGAGATGAGGAGAGAGACTGGAGTGAGTGATAGAGAGAGAGGTGGTAGTGAGTGGTAGAGAGAGAGGAAGAGAGAGGGGGGAGTGGGTGATAGAGAGAGACAAATAAAAGTGAGTGGTGAATCCCAAAAAATAAAAAGTTTAAAAACACACTTTTTGTGTTTTCAACAAATAAGCTTTGTTTTCAAATATTTTTGAGTTGTGGTCTTGAGAATTGTATTCAAATCAAACACCAAATAAAAACTTAAATTTGTGACTCAAAACTTGTTTTTGAGTTGAAAACATTGGATCCAAATCAAATACCAAATGGATCTTAGATTTCTTTTGTGTTTTGTTTTGTAAAAAATAGGATTATGAGTCTTTGCAATTAGATCTAGAGTGAGAAAGTCATGCCATAAAGAATTAGGCAAGCAGCAATTAAACTACAAATCAAGATTCAGACTGTGACTATTGCAACCCATCCTTTCTCCCGCTCAGAGCAATTAGAAAGAGCCTCTAATCAAAGGGTGAGAGAGTTTATTAGCTTGGCATTGAATATTGCTGAAGGAATATCCTAGGCAATAGTTATGGTTCTTCAATAACCATTCCTATTAGAAAAACATTCTTGATTCTTACTTTAAAGAGCCCCCATCTCAAGCAAAGAATCATTCTCGAACTACAAAAAATCACACATTGAGTAACTTAGCTTCAACTCAAATATTAGTCGACCTAACTGTTTCGACCTTAAACTAAAATAGTCTTTTGGGCCTTGTCTTTATGCTTGGCCTTTTATGGCTCCACAATATTTTACACCACAACCTTGGGCTTTGTTTCACCTTGGCCTGTAATATTTTAGTTTAACCCAACAATTAGTGTCATATTATGTGCTACATCAGTTCGTATCCGAATGCATATTAACTGTATGCTCTCTTTATTGGTTAGGCACGCAATTAGAATCCACATTTCCATCTTGTTCTGAAGAAATGCATATGGAGTTGCAATTTCTTCATGATTTCTTGGTTACAAATGCACTCATGCTTTTCACATGAAGAGATAATGATAAGTTAGCTCCTAACTACTCATCTCAACCCAACCCAACAGTGGTACTTATATATTTTCAGCTCTTCCACTTGGACTTGAGAGTTGAGTTGAGATCAGAATGTACAAGAGTAAGCTGCAGGAGGTCTGCCATGGGAAGCAATGGGGGTTGCCAACATACACGGCCATGAAAGACGGACTGGATCACAACCCTTGCTTCAGGGCCTCTGTTTCGGTCAATGGCTTCTCCTTCGATTCACCGGTTGCTTGCAAATCGTCCAAACAAGCCCAAAACCAAGCTGCCATGCTCGCTTTCTTTCACTTCACCTCTCCACCTTCTTCTAACCTTTCTTCTGGCACTGGTATGTACATGTCAAACCATGATTTAACTTGCATTGTGTTTAATCTATAAATTAATTAGTCTCCAAAATGTATAATTTTGCGTTGCCACCACATACAAACATATTTCCAGTAAAATTATGTAAAGAATAGCTTGCATAGTATGTAATCCTACCTAAAGAACAACAAAATTAGGACTAATAACGAGTCCCAGTTTCCTGGTCGCCTGGTGACCAAAGAATCATAATCGCCCATCTTTGGATTTGATATAACGGTGGGGAGTAAATGGACGTGATTTTAATATGTTACATCTCACTCCTTGATACCAAACCCAAGGATGAGTGACCGTGCATTCCTTGGTGACCAAGAGACCATTTTCACAATACTGCTCTGCAGAATACATGCACTGTAAACCTGTAAATCATCTACTAAACGATGAAAGTGATCTCTTTATCATTACTTTGAATACATAACAGTACACAATCAAGCACATTTCAACTTGGCAAACTTAATCTAATTTAAATGGAACTAACATTTCATATACATTTCCAATTCACAGCTGATCCAGAGGTGTACAACACTTCGAAGGAGGCAGAGCCCGCAGCTGCAAACACTGTTTCGATGTCACTGTCAGAAGACAGCTCCCGAATTAATGCAAGTTCTCGAAACTAGTTGCTGTCATTTCTTCTCTCAATTTCCAGTGGTTGCAGACATGAATACTATAAGTTTTCTTACTTTCCTTGTACAGGATGAGACGGGACATTACAAGAATCTTTTGCAGGAGTTAGCTCGGGAAGAAGGCTTTTGCATGCCGACATATAAAACTGTGAAATCCGGTGCATCTCATATGCCAACATTCTCTTCCACTGCGGAGGTAGAAGATGAGCAGTTCTGCGGGAAAGCAGGGAAATCCAAGAAACAGGCGGAGCTGAGTGCTGCAAAGGTTGCCTATATTTCGTTAAAACAGCGTAAGTTAAATTACTTCTTTCTTTTCTGATGATATTACTTCTTTCTTTTCTGATGATAGTTTTCCGTTGTTTCATTTTTGTGGCAGAAGAAAGGCTCTTATGGTTTTCATTTAGCATGAGCATGCACTACAAACAGAAAAATCGTATATATTCTTCTGCTGCATATGAATTTTTTTTCTTTCATACTTACCCGGCAAGGCAGGGTTTAATGATCTCAAATTATTCACTGTGATAGACATCAGGTGCATAAATGATTTATCTGGCACGCCAGATGGTTTTTGACTCGTTACTAGGACTTAGTTGACTTTACAGTGTTTGATTTTAATCATCTGGATTTAGGGAAACAATGTGTTACGTTTATAACATTTCGCTTCACAATGTTACGTAGAATTTAAATCTTTGTATCCAACTTCGGAGTCGTGTTTGCTTCAGTGCTTGTGCTTATTTTCATATGACAGAAAGTCAATGATGTTGTACATTGAGAAGCTACGTTAATTTCTGTTAGGTGGATTGTGTCGGAGTACTAAGCTGAGTTCCCCACATGTATTAGAAAGTGCCATCAAAACCACTCAAAGCTCAGACTTGACCATTGCTGTTGAGTCACTTGAGAATCTCATACATGAACATCAATCGGTTTTATCTCCAGCTATCAAGTATGAGGACTGTGCTACCGAAACTAAAGGTGACATCTTCATCTAATACCTTGCATCTTTCTACCAGTTTTTGTGCAGTTGGATTTCAAATTGTTTTACCATTTTTCTATGAATGCATTGCTATCAAAGTTCAAGAGTCAGTCTCATCAGAAAATTCATCATCTCATGCAGAAGTGCTAATGGATAACAGGAACAAAACCGGACAGTCTTCCTCATGTTCTGAATCGATATTCCCTTCAACTGAAGAAAGCCGTTCCTTTCAAACATTTAAAAAACTGAAACCTCCTGCTGATGTTTCAATTTCAGATACAAATGGATGGAAAGGTGGTGGACTGAAGAGTTACTTGCTGTGCCGCAGGGTTAGAGTTTACAACCAATTTCCAGATATTTCACTCCCTAATCACATAACGGTGCTGCCCGTTAGTGATGACAAGTGGGTTCCTTTCATCCTGGAGTTCCCAAATGAAGAAAGCAATTGAGCTGTGGAGATGGTTTTAACTTTTACCAGAAATGGTCTTCTACAAGACAGACTTAGTTTTATGTTTAATTCTACACGGATACTAGAATAAATTTTATGTTTAATTCTCGAAACTTGTGGCAAGTAGCCTTCTCTCGTGCTCATCCCCATTTGCATTAGTCTGATAACCATATGAGTTATAATAAATTGCATTCCTTTTGCTCACTAATTAGAAGCTTCAGTAATACTATATCTGGTATTCTTCCTGAAAAGAGAAAGTTTTGTTAGGATGAAGTTCATATTTATACCAGTTAATTTCCGGTACTCGTTTCTGCAAGGAATGAATGCTTTTATGATAGGAGTACATAAAAACATCGATCATATTTGTTCAATCGTGAAATGAAATATAGAATATATAACATGTTAATTTAAATTTCAATTACAATGGATTGTAAGTAAACAAATTGGGCATATATAGCCCTCCAAATTGTTAAGCCATTTTATTCAATTCATGCATTTAGTATATGCATTTTATTCAACCGTTAGAACGGCTTCTATACACAAGACCCAAGTACCAGATTTACAGTTCTTCGCGTTTGAATTCCCGAACGAAAGTGATTGCGTGTTTGACATAAAACCCAAGTACCAGAATAAATAAAAATGCCAGACCCAAGTTTACCAATTTCCTTGGCTGCTGCTTCAGCTCCATGATCAAGCCTTGAAGCACCTGCTTATAGTTATAACCTTGTGCTCTATAACACCTATCAACACCCCCGGCGGTGTTCTCATGCCCGAATATTGCTCTTTTATACTCCTCCTTTGTCGAATCCTCCTCAACCTTTTTCGCCTGATTATCTTCAAGTTTTTTAGCAGCAGCATTGCTAGCCTCATCTAACGCATGGCTATCAGTACTCTTCTTCACCTTACTTGGATGATGAATTGGTTCCTTCTCTTTCTCCGCTGCCCGCGGAGGCACCTCAGGCACGTCATGTGATCCACCATCGCTTTTCTTGTTCTGTTCTTGATTAGCATTAGTCCTCTGTTGAGGCTGTGGCAGATCACTTGTGCTTATGGGCTTTTGAGGAGGCGCTTCTGTGGTGGGTGCGGGCTTTTGAGGCTTAGGTGTTGCTGTGGGTGGCTTGGGAGCTTCTTTGGGTGGCTTTGGAGCTTCCGCGGCTGGTGGCTTGGGAGCTTCTTTGGGTGGCTTTGGAGCTCCCGTGGCGGGTGGCCTAGGAGCTTCTGTGGTGGTGGGTGGCTTTTGTGGTTTGTCCCTCGATTCAACTACTGCGGGAGCAATAGTCTTTGGAAGCTTGACGTAGAGAATGCCGTTCTCAAATCTGGCACTGATGTCGTTGGTGTCGCAGTTGGAGGGAATAGGGAATTCCCTTCGGAAACGCTGCCATTTGTTGTCATGACCAAGTGCACGTTCACCAAACACCCTTATGTTGCGAGACGACGTTACTTGAATCCTCAGATTCTCCTTTGTAAATCCTGCACAATAAATCAATCAAAGCATCCTCAAACAACACTCCTCCATTCATCATTTTTAAAGACCATGTGAAAAACAAAGATAAAGAAAAGTTCACATCACATGGTTAATTTCGATAATTGTTAATTAACATTCTCCAACACGCTCCATCAGGGTGTTTTACTAAAAACCAATTAATTGAATAAATAGAATGAACTTTACTTATATTAATGAAGTAGAGAGATTTATGGATATATTGACAAAGAAACGATAAAAGATATTAGAGATTATAATGCAACAACATTATCCAACGTCCTGGTCACCACATAAGTTGACATACATACATATATATATATATATATATATAGACGCATTATGATGAAAGGGATTAGCAAGCAAGCAACAAACCGTGCAGATAAACGATGAGAGTGTCACAAGCTTCCTCTCTTTCCCATTCAGCTGACGGTTGAATGTCTTCATAAACACGATTAATGTTTGCAGAAGACGGCTTTCCCTCCATCGATGGATGTAAATCAGACTAGACTCTGCCTCTCTTGTTAATTAACTTGTATGAGATAGCAGATAGCAGATAGAAGATAGATTTGTATTTGAATGTAGTGATGTGCAAAATCTAAGGAATGGTTGGTTGGATTTTATAGTTATACACATGATGATGATATTGGCATATATGAATGGTTTAATCGGTTGGATTTAAGTTATTCCTTTTTTGTTGTTGTTAGGGTTCTTTGTTTCACAAGTTCAAGTATATGCTTGGTTTAATTGGTTGGGGCAAGATAGAATTGGTGACGAACTTGACTTGATGCATGGGAAAAGTGAAGGTTCCTACCTTGTCTCTTAAGATGAGCATCCTTCCTTCCATGGACAGAGGCAAGGATTTAATTGTAGCTTAGCTGCTTGTTACAAAATATCTCGTCTCATTCAAATTTCTTACTTGGTTTAAAAATAATGACCTCTGCACAATTACTTTTGAAACTAGTTCGTAGGTTTTTTTTTTTTAAAAGCTGCTTTCATAAAAACGGGGAGGGGGTTTAAACCCTCAATGAAATATTTTCTCTTTCCTCTTATACCTTCATTAACTTTTAAAAATGCACACAAATTTTCTCCCTTTAAGTACACTATGACCGCCACCACTACAACCAAGATCAAAAACTGGCCCTTAACCCAAACCCCCATCGCTTCATAGAGAATGGAATTAACTTGACTTTTCAATAATAAATGAGGAGTTCCTCCACCATTTACTACGTAATCGATTTACGAAACTTCGTGCGTATAATTTGTATCGCTCATATTATAAAGCACTCTGTACATATTATTTTTATAAAAAATCAATAAAACATGAGATGCTTTATCGAACTGTATAAAAATAAATGGACAGAAACACATTCAGAAGTCAGAATTGTTTATCTATTTGCTACTGTTAATGTGACAAATATATTGTTTGTATTAGACCTCTCCAAAAGAAATGTTAAATTATAAGAGTTAAATTACAATTGATGGCTGATGTGACAATCTCAAGTCTTATGTCAAATTTTGTACTTTTCCAATCGAAATGTTAAATATTATTTTTATTATTTAAAGGGTTTTTATCACAAATGATTTCTGAAATTGACTCTCACCATCATGATAGTCCTTGAAATTAAAAATCAAATCAATGTATAGTCCCCAAAAATAGGTGTCGCAAATCAATGTGGTCATTCCGTCATAATTCAGTTAAAAATTCAGTTAAATGCTGATGTGGCACATAAATGGGTCCCATAAGTCTTTTTTTTCTTCTCGCAAATGGTCCTTGAAATTGACATGCGACATCAAAATGGTTCCTGAAATTGACCTGTGACATCAAAATGGTTCTTGAAATTGAAAATTGATCAATGTAGTCCCGCTAGTAAGTGTCCCAAATCAATATAGTCATTCCGTCACAATTCTGTCAAAAATTCTTTTATATGTTGATGTGACACATAAATGGATCACACAAGTCTAATTAAATTAAAAAAAATTACAACTAGGTTTAATAATTAAATAGTTAATAAAAAGTTGTGAACCCAAAAACTCAGTCCTGCAATCACCTCTGATCCCAGTCCACATTCCTCTACCTCATTTGATGTCTATTCTCTAAAAAAACTCAATACATCAATCTTTACACGCTTCGATACCCTTCACCAAATTGAACTTGGATCGAGATCACCTTTGGTGACGATTTGGCTGATTGGTAACGACTTTTGGGACATCACTGTTAACATTTAGGCGATCAACATCCTGTTGGAAGTATGACCACAAAGCCACTCATTTGATATAATAGCTTTTGGAATACTTATTGTATTAAACTATTATATGTTTAATAAAGGGCAAATCTTATTGTTAATCACTATTTATTGTATCATGTGTTTAAGCAATAAGGGAATCCAAGGAATGTATTTGATCTAAGAGAGAAGTGATTTAAGTAAGTTAGATTAATGAGACCTTTCTCTTATGTTCATTCCTAAAACGTTCCTAGCCATAGGATTGCCAATTGGGCATTGACAATCCGCTAAGGTTAGTATGTGTTATGTCAACTTAAGCGTGAGTATGACCAGTCTCAAGTCATTTAGTGTTGGACACTAAGACAAACACATAGGTACTCGAAAGAGTAATCGAGTACACTGAACAACGATCAAAAGAGAGTTCGAGCATACATGTCATGTAAGAACTCATAAGTTGCAATATGCAAAGTAGTCCTTTGACCTGAGGCATCATTGATGTCTAATGGTTAGGTCCTTGATCTTTGATTATGTCAAAGGCATTCCATTGAGAGTGTCCACGACATTGTTGGGGTCAAGCTATCTAGTCATGTAGGCATGTGAATGCACAACAAGGGATCTCTAGCCTTCCATGGTGGAAGGTGAATACTCTGAGATATGATTCGAGAGTCTTTGGCCAAAGCATACGAATATGATTTAGGAAGCATGTTCCAAATCATATTCAATTGATTCATATAGAGAAGTATCACATTGGATAGTAGACATGAAGCAAACTATCACTCAAACAATGTGATTAAGAGTATTGTATTAGAGAATGATCGTATTGCATTGTAATTGTAACTGGATAGGTTCTCCAACCACTTCTACTTAGCTTGGGTAGCCATGACATACTGCTAGGTGTCACTCATGGTTTGTGGAAGCCCTGAGGATTAGCAAACACTAATCTTCATCAAAGGGAGAATTGAAATGTAGTTTCAATTCACAATCGATCGTTAAGAGTAACAATCGCCCACTGCCTCACTAATTGGAACCTAATGGATCGTACACCGAGTAAGGATGAAAGTGAAGAAATATAAATGAGATGGATAAGCAATTAAATAGTTTAATTGAGAATGGTCAAGATTAATTAATTAGTTAATTAAGTTAGTTTTGGGCTTCGGGGTCCAAAAGTGTTTGGTCCACTAGGCCCATTATGTTTAAGTTGTATGACAACTAAAACAAATATGGGCAAATAGCCCAATCACTTAAGATGGCCGGCCATAGTGAGGGAAGTGGGAAGTTTTGCTTAATTGCAAGTTTGCCACTCACCTAAGAAAAGAGAAATAAAAGCATCTTTATAGCTTTTACCTCATTAGGGTTTTGTTGAGGCAAAGATGAGAAACATTTTTCTCTCTTTTTCTCTAAAAGAGGCCGGCCACTTTGAGAAGATATAGCTAGCAATCTTTTCCTCTCTAAGTCATCCATTTCATCTTCACACATCATCCTTGGTGTGGAGACTTAGAGGCACCAAACCTTTGGTGTTTTTGGAGATCCTTTCCTCACATCCTCAAGGAGCAAAGGAGTATCAAAAGGAAGAAAATCACAAGGAAGATCCAAGGAGCTAGGAGGTGACTTGAAGGCCCTCCACTTGGGTGAATCCCTTGTGTAAACAAGGATGAGCTTCAAGGGTAATGAATCTCAAAATCCTTCATTCTCTTTAATGTTGTTAAAGAGTCTTGTGGTTCACCATTCACTAGGCTTTGAAAGTCATGGGTTTTAGAATTGTTTTTGAATGCATGCCTACTTTAAAGTGTTATTAGTTTGCATATGTGTTCAAATGTTCTCACATGTTCTTAGCTAGGACAAAATTTTTCCTTCAAGTGGTATCAGAGCCTAGGTCTAGTTTATGGTGAATCCTTTTGGGTTTTGTGTTTTTCATGGTTTGTGATTTAAATGTTGTAAATGTTACAAGCTTTGTTCTTGCTTTTGAATATAAATTTTGTTTGAAAATTTAGCATCTCAAATGTTGTAGATGTAGTTCATTTAAGCATGAATATTGGAACTAAAATTTGGTGCCATGAATGTGGGGAAATTCGGCCAAATCCAAAGGGTGGATTTTTGGGTTCTTGTTTGTCTTGTTAAAATTGTTTTAAAGTGACTTTTGGAACCCCTAAGTACCATAGGATGTTAACCCTCCTTTATGTAGTGAAAATTTGAGTTTTATTGAGTGAAAACATTCATGGAGCTCTTATGAGTTTTCATGTGTGTTCTTCAATGTTCTTGTTGATCTTATCAAGAACAAAAAGGTTTGGAGTTTTGATTCAAAGTGTTTGGTGTTTTTCATATAGTTTTGGTTTATTTTTTATTGGTGATGGATGATTGGTGATGGATGATTTATGTCTTTATTGTTTGACAAAACATTTTCTTACAACCCATACCAATCAACTTTTCCATACCTACCTATCAACTTTTTCAAAACACTTTCAAATTTTGAATTTTTCACCAAAACCTTTTCCCCCTCCTTTTTCACTTCCAAAACCGGCCACCCTATTAAGTAGGGTATTTTTGGGCCTTTTATGCAATTACATAAAGTTTTGATACTTTTGTGTATTTGTACTTTGGCCCAAAAGTTTACGTTTTTACGTAAAGGTCCAAAATCACTAAAGGACAAATTGTTTGCTCCTTTAATGAAGTTTATGTTATTGATGAAATTTTGGGTTCTAGTTGTAATTACATGAAGTTGTGGACTCTTGTGTTTTTACAAAATGACCCCAAAAGTTTATGTTTTAGCAATGTGACCCAATAGTTGAGGTCATTGTTTTTCGGCCCAAAATATGATGAGAACAAAATGGTTTTGTCTCTTTAATGAGAATTGGATTTTCATTTCATTTAGTTCCATTTGAATCAATTCTATGAATCCGAAAACCAATTGTTTAAGTTGTTTTCTTAGTTAATGTGATTGATTAAGAAAAGGGTGATTATGAACCAAAGGCCTTGATAATTGAGCTATGTGATTGGCCGCTTTGCATTATGAATGTTTGGGTTAAGTAGTTTAGATTTGAATATAATTTGATTAGTTCAAATTTGTTGTAAAAGGGCATAAGCTCTTCTCTTTATTTCATGTATTCCCTTTTGTTTATATGTATGCAAATTGGAATAGTTGGGTCTAACGCCCAATAGGAAATAACGGTTTAATTAGATTAAACGCGTAACTAAAATCAACAACTACCTACCTTAGACCCAAAGTCCAACACAAGGCTCGTGTTGGATCAAATCAAACGGTTCATAATCATCTTAAGTTTTTTTTTAATAAGATTAAAATGAAATTGATGTTGCCCAACACTATTCCCTCAACAAAATGAATATTAAGTTGATAAGCGAGAGATGCTTTGAACATCTCTTCGTAGGCCTTCCACCGTGGTGGGCTCCAATCGTTTGTGACTTGTACACCGGCTTCACCCTATCATGGGGAAGTTCAAAGTATATGCTTACCTTCAGGAAGAGTTCATATGTACATACATGATGTGGTGAGGTAGGCAACGAGGATGGCCATCATCATATCATTGAGAGGCTATTCTTGAACCCCTACACGAACTAGCATGGTGGGAATAACTTAACTAAGTGTAATGGTGCCGAGATCATATCATTGTGAAGCATCATTCTCTAGACGCCAAACGAGATGGGTAATTACAAGAGTTGTAAATGACTAAAGTGTTATTCTCTCATCATTATTGTTGCTAACCGATATCGTATCATCGTGAGGTGGGCTTGGTAATGGTGAGCCTCCTATACCCCGCTAAGAGTTCAACATAACTCTCGAATTCCATTGAGGGATGTGGAATTTGCCAAAAATAGTGGGTGGTACTATTTGATTTAAGACCCAATCAAGTAGTTTTAAAATCAACAATCTAATACGATTTCTGTTATGTTATATAGTTAACGACATGCCTAAAATAATACCCACCATTATACTTGACAAAATGGGCCTTAGGGGCCAACGTTTCCTTGCTTGGTATCGCCAAATTGAGAATGTCTCAAAGGTGAAAGACATATTGTATGTGCTTAAGCAATCCCCTCCTCATGTACCTCCTACGAAACTAGCTTCAAATGAGGAGTGTCAAAATTATGCTAGACACTATGAGGATGACTTACAAGCCAAATGCTTAATCCTCACTTCACTTAGTGAGGAGCTTAAGAAGCTACATAAGCACATGGACACTTCTTGTGCCATGGTTGATAGTTTGCATAAGATGCATGACATTGAGACAAGTAATGTACGATTCTTAAATGTTTGTAGTCTATTAAATGCCAAAATGGCAAAGGGAACATCGGTCCAAAAACATGGACAAAAGATGGAAAGGATCTTTCAAGATCTTGAAAGTTTAGGAACTTCCATCGATGGGAAAATGGCCCAAGACTATTTCCTTGCATCTCTCTCGGATGATTTCCCTAAGTTTATAGTAAACTATAAAGTGAATAGATTTGATCATACTTTTACCGAGATGATTGACATGTGCTGTAAGTTTGAACAAGGTTTCAAAAATGACAGTGGGAGTGAGAATGCAATCACAAGGAAAATGTTGCATAAGAAGAAGGCAATAAAATCCAAAGGAACATGCTTTCATTATGGAAAGGATGAACGTTGTAAGAAGAAATACAGGGTACGCATTGCGAGCCTTATGACACGAACTTTTGAAGGGACTATTTTTGTCATAGACAGTGCTTTTACAATGAGCTCCAATTCCTGGATATTTGATTCAGGCGCTAGTGAACATATTTGCAATTCGTTGCAGGGATTAACATGGAGTAGGACACTGCGCAATGGGGAGATGATTGTGTGAGTTGGGAATGGCACTAAGATTTCTGCAAAAGCAATAGGCACCTACATGCTTAAACTACCCTCTGGGGAAGTCTTGGAACTTAAAAATTGTTTATATTTTCCTTCATGTATAAAGAATCTAATTTCTATCTCTATGCTTTTACGAGATGGCCACTCAATATTGTTTGACAAAATGAGTTGCACTTTATACTTGAACGGTCATATTATCTATCATGGTAATATGATAGAGGGACTTTTTCACCTAGAGACAAGTAGTGGGATGCACTGTATTGAAAGCGGGAATACCTCAAAACCCAAAAGGGCTAGAGAAGAAGTTAACAGAGAAAAGATGTGGCATCTTAAACTTGGACATGTGAACCTTGTTAAGATTCGCAAGATGTCGAAAGACGGATATTTCCGCCCATTAGGTAATGACCAAATGGGTACTTGTGAATGTTGCTTGAAAGGGAAGATGACCAAATCTCCATTCACTAGGAAGGGAGAGCGTGCCACTGAAATTCTAGGGTTAATCCACACTGACGTATGTGGACCTATGTCTACTACATCGATAGGAGGCTTCTCTTACTATATCACATTCACCGACGATCACTCTCGGTTTGGCTATGTGTATCTTATGAAGTACAAGTCAGAATCCTTTGAAAAGTTCAAAGAATTCAAGAATGAAGTTGAGAAGCAAACTAGGAAGCAGATAAAGATCCTAAGATCAGATCGAGGGGAAGTGTATCTAAGCAATGAGTTCCCAGATTATCTCAAAGAGTGTGGAATAATATCACAGTGGACTCCACCGGGAACTCCACAACTTAATGGAGTTTCTGAAAGGAGAAATCGAACCTTGATGAACATGGTTCGTTCTATGATGAGTTCCGCTGATCTACCAGTAACATTCTGGGGATACGCTCTATATACAGCAGCTTACTTGCTTAATAGAGTACCTTCCAAGTTAGTTTCACAAACGCCCTATGAGATATAGCATGGCAGAAAACCAAGTCTTAATCATATTAAGATTTGGGGATGTGAAGCATATGTCAAGAAGCTTGAAGCTACTAAGCTTGAAGCGAGATCAGTTAGGTGCTATTTTATGGGATATCCTAGAGAAACTATGGGATATGAGTTCTACCATCCTGACGACCAGAAAGTCTTTGTCGCCAGAACTGCTAAGTTTCTAGAGGAAGAATTTGTTCTCAAAGGAACTATAAGTAAAACGATGGAAATTAATGAGATTAATGATGAACCACAAAAGAACACTCGATAAGTTGACAACCCTGTTCCTGAACCCCTAGCTCCACGTAAGAGGTATGGCTTAGATAATGACTTTGGGGAATTGCACATTCTAGGTGACAATGACACAAAGGAGGACCCTAGAGACTACATTGAAGCAATGTCCGACATTGATTCAAAGAGATGGCAAGAGGCCATGAAATCTGAGATGGATTCCATGTATCAAAATCAGGTCTGGACTCTTGTAGACCCTCCAGAAGGTATAGTACCTGTTGGAAACAAATGGGTATTCAAGAGGAAGATAGGCGTTGATGGAAACGTGGAGACTTATAAGGCTAGACTAGTAGCCAAAGGTTACAAGCAATGAGAAGGGATTGACTATGAAGAAACTTTCTCTCCTGTAGCCATGATTAAGTCCATTCAGATTTTGCTTGCTATAGCTGCGTACCATGATTATGAGATATGACAAATGGACATGAAGACGGCCTTTCTGAACGGCTACCTAGAGGAAGAGCTCTATATGACTCAACCCGAAGGTTTCGTGTCCAAGTCCGAAAAGACTAAGTTATGCAAGCTTTAGAGGTCCATTTATGGACTTAAGCAAGCCTCCAGGAGCTGGAATATTCATTTTGACACAGAAATCAAATCGTTTGGTTTTACTCAAAACGAAGACGACAATTGTGTTTATCAAAAGGTCGTTGGGGATGCAGTTGTATTGCTAGTGTTATATGTAGATGACATATTACTATTCGGGAATGACATTGCAGTACTTTCTTCTGTAAAAGTGTGGTTGTCCAAAATCTTCCACATGAAAGATTTGGGAGATGCATCTTATGTGTTTGGGATAAAGCTCTATCGTGATAGATCTAGAAAATTAATTGGATTATCCCAATCTATGTACATAGATAAGGTGCTAAGTAAGTTCCAAATGGAATAATCTAAGAAAGGTTTTCTTCCTGTGAGACATGGAATTCACATTTCTAAGTCCATGAGACCTAAGACTCCTGAAGAAATACGGCAGATGAGTGCTATTCCTTATGCTTCTGCCATAGGAAGTCTCATGTATGCCATGATATACACAAGGCCTGATATCGCATATGCTATGAGCATTACTAGTCGATATCAATCTAACCCAGGATCAGAACACTGGGTAGCTGTCAAGACGGTCCTTAAGTACTTAAGAAGAACTAAGGACATGTTCCTCGTCTATGGAGGAGCAACAGTTGCGAGTGGAAGCCTATACAGACGCAGATTTCCAATCTGACGTCGATGATAGAAGTTCCAACTCCGGATATGTGTTCACTCTGAATGGTGGGGCTGTCAGTTAGAAAAGCAAGAAACAAGAAGTAATTGCTGATTCCATGACAGAGTTTGAATATGTCGCTGCAGCTGAAGCCGGCAAAGAAGCGTTCTGGATGAAGAAGTTCATTACTGAACTTGGAGTGGTTCCAACCATTACATCACCAGTAACTTTGTATTGTGATAATAGTGGGGCGATAGCTCAAGCCAAGAAACCCAGGGCTCATAAAAAGAACAAGCATTTTGACAGGCGCTTTAATATCATTAGAAGATATGCTGCCGATGGGAAAGTCAACATCCTCAAGGTTGCCTCAGCAGATAACGTAGCAAATCCACTGACGAAGCCAATGTCTCAAATCCAACTTGACCGCCATATGGAAAAGATGTGTATTAGATACATGAGAATGTGGCTTTGAGTGCAAGTGGGAGATTGTTGGAAGTATGCCCACAAAGCCACTTATTTAATGTAATAGCTTTTGGAATATTTATTGTATTAAACTATTATATGTTTAATAAAGGGCAAATCTTATTGTTAATCACTATTTATTGTATCATGTGTTTAAGCAATAAGGGAATCCAATGAATGTATTTGATCTAAGAGAGAAGTGATTTAAGTAAGTTAGATTAATGAGACCTTTCTCTTATGTTCATTCCTAAAACGTTCCTAGCCATAGGATTGCCAATTGGGCATTGACAATCCGCTAAGGTTAGTATGTGTTATGTCAACTTAAGCGTGAGTATGACCAGTCTCAAGTCATTTAGTGTTGGACACTAAGACAAACACATAGGTACTCGAAAGAGTAATCGAGTACACTGAACAACGATCAAAAGAGAGTTCGAGCATACATGTCATGTAAGAACTCATAAGTTGCAATATGCAAAGTAGTCCTTTGACTTGAGGCATCATTGATGTCTAATGGTTAGGTCCTTGATCTTTGATTATGTCAAAGGCATTCCATTGAGAGTGTCCACGGCATTGTTGGGGTCAAGCTATCTAGTCATGTAGGCATGTGAATGCACAACAAGGGATCTCTAGCCTTCCATGGTGGAAGGTGAATACTCTGAGATATGATTCGAGAGTCTTTGGCCAAAGCATACGAATATGATTTAGGAAGCATGTTCCAAATCATATTCAATTGATTCATATAGAGAAGTATCACATTGGATAGTAGACATGAAGCAAACTATCACTCAAACAATGTGATTAAGAGTATTGTATTAGAGAATGATCGTATTGCATTGTAATTGTAACTGGATAGGTTCTCCAACCACTTCTACTTAGCTTGGGTAGCCATGACATACTGCTAGGTGTCACTCATGGTTTGTGGAAGCCCTGAGGATTAGCAAACACTAATCTTCATCAAAGGGAGAATTGAAATGTAGTTTCAATTCACAATCGATCGTTAAGAGTAACAATCGCCCACTGCCTCGCTAATTGGAACCTAATGGATCGTACACCGAGTAAGGATGAAAGTGAAGAAATATAAATGAGATGGATAAGCAATTAAATAGTTTAATTGAGAATGGTCAAGATTAATTAATTAGTTAATTAAGTTAGTTTTGGGCTTCGGGGTCCAAAAGTGTTTGGTCCACTAGGCCCATTATGTTTAAGTTGTATGACAACTAAAACAAATATGGGCAAATAGCCCAATCACTTAAGATGGCCGGCCATAGTGAGGGAAGTGGGAAGTTTTGCTTAATTGCAAGTTTGCCACTCACCTAAGAAAAGAGATATAAAAGCATCTTTATAGCTTTTACCTTATTAGGGTTTTGTTGAGGCAAAGATGAGAAACATTTTTCTCTCTTTTTCTCTAAAAGAGGCCGGCCACTTTGAGAAGATATAGCTAGCAATCTTTTCCTTTCTAAGTCATCCATTTCATCTTCACACCTCATCCTTGGTGTGGAGACTTAGAGACACTGAACCTTTGGTGTTTTTGGAGATCCTTTCCTCACATCCTCAAGGAGCAAAGGAGTATCAAAAGGAAGAAAATCACAAGGAAGATCCAAGGAGTTAGGAGGTGACTTGAAGGCCCTTCACTTGGGTGAATCCCTTGTGTAAACAAGGATGAGCTTCAAGGGTAATGAATCTCAAAATCCTTCTTTCTCTTTAATGTTGTTAAAGAGTCTTGTGGTTCACCATTCACTAGGCTTTGAAAGTCATGGGTTTTAGAATTGTTTTTGAATGCATGCCTACTTTAAAGTGTTATTAGTTTGCATATGTGTTCAAATGTTCTCACATGTTCTTAGCTAGGACAAAATTTTTCCTTCACATCCTCACAACCTTAATCTTGGAAAGCTTGTTCGGCGCTTCCCTGGTGGTCTGGTGACCCAAATAACGGCGATGTTTGCCTTGAGATAATGAGGTTATAACCGAGGTGCGTCTATTGTTGGTTGAAAACTATTTCCAAACCCCTTCTTAGGCCTTGGTTAAGCCTTGTGCCTTTGAGAATTTATGGAAGGGATCCTTCTTTGGAGTAGGTCTTACTATAAAAAAAAATTCCATTGTGCAAAAAGGTATTTAGACAACTTTTTAATTAATTATTAAACCCACATCAACACATAACAATTTTTATTTTTTATTTTTTATTTTTATTTTTATTTTTTTACAGAATTGTGGCGGAAGGATCATATAGATTTGCGACACCTATTTTCAAGGACTACATTAATCGATTTTCAATTTTAGGGATCATTTTGTTGGTGTGGGTCAATTTCGGAGACCATCTTGATGGTGTAAGTCAATTTCAGGGACCATTTGTGATAAAAACCAATAAATTTTGTGGGGCCCACTTATGTGCCATATCAGCACTTAACGGAATTTTTAATAGAATTGAGACGAAAAGACCACATTGATTTGCGACACCTATTTTCAGGGACTACATTGATTGATTTTCAATTTCAAGGACCTTCTTGATGGTGATGGTCAATTTCAGGAACCATTTGTGATAAAAACCCTTATTTAAATAGTTTTTTTTTTTTTTTTTTGAAAATATTTAAATAGAGTTTTAAATGGTTGTAATTATTAAGAAAATGTTGAAACAAAATTTTTATGGTTGAAATGTTAGTGGAATAAGGGATCCACCATTAAAATGAATTAAAAATAAATTTAACATTGATATTAAATTTGACTCAAAATCAGAAAGTCTTCAAATTCAGTTAGCAAGTAACTCTTTGATTGACTTTTGATATCAAATATACACAGTGATATTCCACTTAGGATTTTGACATCTTCAAGGAGATGCTCTGATAATAATAGTAAGAGTAATGCTAAAGACAACAAATGATATGTCATTAATAAGAAACAAATAAGTTAAATGATACTTAATTAATAATATAATTATACCCATAAGTTAAATGATACTTAATTAATAATATAATTATACCCATATTTGTTTTGCCAATTTGGTTTAAAAAATTTGGTAGTAACGGAGCCCGTGAGAGATTTCTGCGGCTCTCCTGCCTTCACTCTCACTCATCAATTCAGGAAGAAGGCGAGTCGAGGACCTGTGCCGGCAGCGATAGTATGGCAGTGGACACCAATTTCGCATCCTCATTGTTTGAGAATCTAAAGCTGGAACATCCATGGCTTCCTCCAACTAATTGGGAATCGATCCCTTCCGAAAGCGGCAATTCCCACCTTCTGGACCCCAACTCCTCTTCCTCTCAGTCCCTCTACCATGCCTCCGCCGTCTCCGTAAGTCCCACCTTCTCTCAACTTAGGGTTTCTTCAATCTTAGTTTTCCAAAGTTTTCAGTCAGAATCTTGTTTGGTTTGACGGAAAATTGAACTTCTATATTTTGTAGATGTCCTTTAAAAGTCAAAAAAAACAAAAATTAAGAATTTGAACCATTTGGGTACAGGAGGCAAGTATGGTGAGGTTGGCGATGAATGCACTGCAAGGAGTCGAATCAGCCCTTGTTAGTATCCAGAAGCTTTCTGCTGCATTTCGCTCCGACCCGGCTGATCGGAGCTTCCATGAGATTCCAAGCCTGTGGAATAGGTCTTCAAGCACCCATGCTCTGGGAAGCATTCTCCAATCCATTGGCTGCTCAGGTTTGCTAGTCTTTCTCCTCCGAAAATTTGTGGATTTCTTTACGAATTTGAATGTGGAAAGTCAAGATCATCTTGCTGGTGAGGCTCAAGTGAAGCAATGCCCTCCTTTTAGTCTTGTTAATCATGCTTTTGCTATTGCCGTGGGAAAGGTTGTGGAAGGGTACATGCGTGCACTGGATACCTTGTATGCATCAGTGGGTTTGAGGCGCTCTTCGCGTTCGTCTTCTGTAGTGGGATGTATGAACAGTGTAGTGTATTCTGATCTAACTATGTTGGAGTTGTATTTGCACACGAAAGAATTGAGGACTCAGATTGAATCCCTTACAAACTTATGCAACTTGTATCATTTCTCTAGTTGCTTCTCAGTATCTTCTTTGGAAGAATTGGTTACAAAAGCAAATTTTGAATTTTCTAAGTTCTACAGAGGAGGGCATTTGCTCACATATCTGAATACCCAATTACAGGTTAGCTCACTTTTCTTTCCCAACGGTGAAACCTTGTTTAGTATGCTTTGCTCTTCGTTGACATATTTATTTAGTTTAAAATTTTAACTTCTGGTTTTGCTAATGGACACTTCATTGACATATATATTTATTTTATTAGGTTTCTGATCCTGCTCATCGTCCTCTACTCAAATTTATTTTCCTTCGTACATTTGAACCATATTGTGGGTTTATTAGATCATGGATTTTCAAAGCTGAGATCATTGACCCTTACAAGGAGTTTGTGGTAGAATATGTTGACAGTATGTCTCCAAATCAATGCGGTAAAGCCGGAAACCTGATTGACTTCCCATTGGCAACTATTAGGGTAATGCTATTACTTTTGATATTGGAGCTGGAGTTAGATTATGTTTTCGATGAATTCATCACTCTCTTCTTCACACGAGTTCTCACAGTTGGTGTTTGCACCTCAGGAACGAGATGGTGTTGCTGTTCCTTATTTTTTGAAGGACTTCTTGATTCCACTAGTTCGAGCTGGTCAGCAACTGCAAGTTCTTGTGAAATTGCTTGAATTGTGTACTTTTGTTGCCACCAAAGACCATACTTATGAGGGGTTTCTTCCCTGTAATAGTCCATGTTATTCATCTCCATTGACTTTCTGCAAAGAAAATATAGTGGCCATGATACTTTCAAGGGACACTTACTACAAAAAGATGCAAGAAAAACTAAAGAATCTGTCAGCGAAATTTGAATTCGGATATCAACAGGTCATTGACTGTGATAATTTAGTTTCTTTAGATAGAAACCATGTTTCTCCTATGAAATTAGAAATAGAATAGCATTATAACTCTAATTAGTTTTTATTTATTTATATATTTGTCTTTGTTTTTCTAGTTTGCAGCATGCAATGCAATTAGCATTTTATTCAGTTTCCGATGTTTAATTGTTTATGTAGGATGTCTTTGCATTCCTAGGCTTATAAAAATGATAAACTGTCTGTATGATTTGCGAGTACTCTAGATAGTTTCTTACTCTTGAATTTTTCACTAAAAACACGTCATGTCATTTTCTTATAGTCCTAGGTTGAATTAACACTTTCCAGATGTAACTACAAGACGTTGTTCCTCTGGTATGTTCTAAAATGGTATATATTGCTGGTTGGAAGCAATCTCTGATGGTGTGATGTTGAAACTCTGCTTATGATGAGCAAATTGGGTTTTAGCACGTAGTGCACGTTTAAGTTGATATGGCTAGGTCCTTTGCCGTAGAACTGTTCTTATATTGATAGGTCTTTTGACATGCCATGATTACCTCCTGGCAGCCTGTATTTGGAAAGTAAATTATGCCATGGATTATAATTTATAGGTGCCTCTCTCTTATCTACTTCTCTACTCTCTAGAAGGATTAAGGGTCTTGTATGAGAGGAAACATGGGTTTCATGTCTGCCTTCTTTCATACAATTTCTCTGCAGTGTTGTTATCTGGTTTTCTTATAACTTGATTCATTTTCTTTACGCAGGTAGTTCCACAAGGCAGAGTTCTCTTGGATAATAATGGAAGGAATTCCACCATCCCAGATTTGTTCACATTGGATGACAAAGTTGATAGTTTTATTGCTTCTCCAACAGATGATGAAAGGGAGTCACATGTGTAATCTCTCTCTCTCTCTCTCTCTCTCTCTCTCTCTCTCACTCCCCTATCACCTTTTCTGTTTGTGGAATGTCTATGTATTTTTATTTTGTGCATGGGAATGCATGCATGTCTATGCTTTTTGGATGACTGTTGCGCTTCTGCATGTGTGGTTTTCTTACCATGTTAGGATTGGGAGAGGCTGATGAATACATGTGCTCCTTTTTCATGTTTCTAGTTCTTTCTTTTTGTCACTTTCTTTCCAAATGTTATTGTAGCTTCATAAATGGTTAGACTTCTCTAATTCTCAGGGCAGTTCTTGATTTGGATTTTGATGAATTAAGTGCAAGGGATGGTCTATCTGATCTGGTGGATACATATGAGTCATCTGAGTGTTCAACCTCCTGTTATTCTGAAGAGCAAGATGTGTCGGAGCAGAAGATTGAGCTTCCCAATAATATCATTGAGCTGGAACAAAAATATCTATACGCTTTAAGCTTTTCAATGAGTAGTCCTGTCGATAATTTGCAAAATCCTCATGTATGTGAAGATTCATGCCATATCATAAGTGACCCGAATAGTTTTTGTGAAGAAAGAGATTCCCCTGTACATTCTCATCATGACGGAATGTTTACAAGCCAGATATCTGTGCCCGTCAAACCAAAGGAGTCAACCTGGTCTTGTATGTCTAGCACTCAGTTGGTAGATTGTATATCTGCTAAGGATTGGCCAGAAAGTAGTTCATTTGAGAGTTATTCTGTCATTGATAAAGAGTACAGCGATGGTCCAAGGTCACATCCAATTGGTTCTGCCTCAAAGGTGAATGAGAGAATCATAGGGGCCTTAAAGCAAGGTACATTTAAAAAAGGAATTGAGACTCATGCTTTAATTGAAGAAGCCTCTGGCAAGAATCAATCTCGAAATGCTACATATACTACTACAGATTTATTGACATTACAACGTTGGAAGGTTAACTCCCATGACAATTTTCTCAGCATGAACCCAATGTTGACAAAAACTAACTTAATTCATCTGATAACCAAGCCAGGACAGAGACACAGAGCAGACTTTGGGGACTATTTGCCTTACTTTGACTTTTCTTTCATAAAAGACCCTTTTAAGGTGTATCTGGAAAAGCCGCCTGCAGGGCTCTCAGACTCCAGTGCCTCAGCAAGCAGTGTCAGGAGGCATCACCTTGGCAAACAAGGTTATGGTGGACGTAATGTCTTAATTGATAAAACCAAAGTGTCTGATTTTCTTCCAATTTCAGACACAAAGGACCACAACCAAGCAGACGCAAATTTAACAAATGTTTCTGGTGGTAGTTGTTGGGAGAGTTTGCTTGGTAGATTTAGTGACACTGTCGTTAATAGAGTTCAAGATCACAGACAATGCAAGCCAGAGAATTTTGAGATACCACTTGATTTTATTATTGACAAATGCCTTCTTCAGGAAATCATGCTTCAGTATCCTTTTTTTTGTGCATTACATAGAAGGAAAGTTTATCAGGTCCTGAGTAGACCTCTTATTTTCTTCTTTCTTGTAAATGCTTTGGTTGAGCACATTCTGGACTGCATAGAAAGTTTTACAACCATCAGTTTGTGCGTTTCATTGTTTTTAGCTATCCAAAGTTTGCGGGTCTTGTATATCCCTTATTTGTTTTTTGTCCTACTCAAAGTACTTCTGTTGGAAGAGAGATGGTATCCTTAAACATACTAGATATAAGTATGTCAGCAAGCTAACTATTAAGTTGCTTGAAGAAGGGTTTGATTTGCAAGAACATTTACTGGCTCTGCGGCGCTACCACTTTATGGAACTAGCGGACTGGGCTGATTTGTTTATTATGTCCCTTTGGCATCATGTAATAATTACTACTGTCATTACACAATACTAGTATCTGAGTTATCATGGTACCATCCTGACTCTTTTTCAAATTTTTTTCCCGGAAATTATAGAAATGGTGCGTTACAGAGGCAGATCATAGACTTTCAGAAATTCAAGGTTTCCTTGAGTCATCAGTTCAGAGGTCATCATGTGAACGTGACCTTCATATGGACAGGTTATTTGTGTACATGAAAGAACATGATGCAACGACTCTTTCTGCATCTGCTAGTGGTACATTACTCCCACATGTTTCATCAGCTATTGGAACATTACTTGATTATTGTTCAAATTAATTTATTGTCCACCAGAAAAAGGCATTAGTGCCTCCCCTCTTGTCCTTCCCTTCAGATTAGATTAAGCTTGGAACTTGAAACATATATTTCTAACTTTTCACTTGTCAATTCTTCTGTTATCTATCTCTCTTTACCCCCACAACCCTCTAATACTGTATCTCGTCAATGATGCAGGAGTCCATTCCTTCAACTTTCTTGGTTTGGGTTATCGAGTGGATTGGCCCATAAGTATTGTTTTGAGTCCCGGTGCATTGAATATATATGCTGAGATATTCAGTTTTCTGATGCAAGTGAAGCTTGCTGTATTCTCATTGACTGATGTATGGCGCCCATTAAAGGTAAGGATTCTTTGGCTGGCTAAAAGCTTATTGTAGATGTTCATCGTCCCCCCACTCTTAAATCTCCCATTTTTAGCCAGAGCTATGAGGCTCCAAATTTCAGAAGGGGGATGGATAATATTTGTCTATACTTATAGATGTTGGTAACATAGCATTTTTTTTTCCTTCGTTTCCGTGTGATTTGATGCCTCCTATTGAGTTTTGGTTGTTGTACTTTACCAGCTGATCAGTCTTCTGAATCTTAAGCATTAAAAAAGTAAAACATAGTAAACTGGAAGCAGAACTAACTACTGTCGGTTTGTGATAGGGCATTTTTTGGGGCTGATTTACCTTCTCATTTTTTAACCATGAATTTCTGAGACATAAGTGTTCTCTGACACTTGTAAATAATTAAGTTTTGATACACGAGTTTTGTTTTCACTACACCTTTTTTCACAGTTTCTGACTGCATAATGCTTGTTTTGATGTTCTTGATTTTATTAACTTTTCTGTTTCTTCTTCTTAAACTGCGTGGTAATTCATGGTAATCTTTTTTGGTGCATAAGTTACGTGGATTTACATTTGGTCATGGAAATGCATGGTAGTTCAAGTGATCCTATTTCTTGGTATCTGCAGGATTTGGTACATTCAATTAGTCAGAATAATCACTCTGAACAATACGTAACGGGAGCGAGCCATTTTAATGCATTAGTGAAGATGAGGTACATGGAGCAGTTGTGATTGTCATATTATGAGAAAGTTTATTTCTTGTTTTAGTGATATTTTTTGGGTTTTCTTTTCTGTTCAAAGGAGTAATTGATCTCAGAGAAGGAATCGATTTAGATTAATTGGTTGGGTTAGTACATGGGTACTCTAGTAAGGCTTACGTTGATTTAGAATTGACTTATATAGAGTGTAAAGCATGCTTAGAGAGTTTATTTCATTTGAATTTGCATCTTGTTCCTCCCTTCTATTTGGGATGAATATCTTCATAAGCATGAATTGTTGGCCACATTGAGGAAGAATACCCCCCTGCCCAAGTATTGGTGTAGACACTTTAAAAAAAGGATACTTCGGCTGAAAATGTCAAAGCTATCGGCCAACATTTTCATCCCTGCGGAATGGTTCAGTTAGTAAGCTATGTTGTCAACAGAGGGGAGTCCTGGGATTAAATCTTGAGTTCACCAAGTTTGGGGGCCTTATAGGATGGAAAGTGCTGCTCTCATTCTGTATTCGTAGGACTACTGGCCTCCATAAGAGGGGGAATAACAGGAGGAAACAAGAGAAAGGAATAGGCAAGAAGCGTGACAGGTGAAGGGTTCAAGTCTGGCTAATTGAAAGATGTGTTTCATGAGATGTGTAGGACAGAAATCCTTTTGAACTGCCCTATTCCTCAAATGTTTGAAGATGTGTTTCAATCGATTTCTTTTACCTTTAGCAAGTTTGAAGAAATTTGATTGTAGGATTTCTGTGAGATGTTGGGTAGTGTCTGGTAATAATGACTATAAACTTTTTAAGAATATTCTTATTGTCTATATGTTAGGTAGTCTTACTTCTACTGGGGTTAACTTTAACCTAGAGTAAAAACTAAAGAAAGGGGAAATGGGTGACTATCTTCTCAAACAATCTAACTTCCTCAGAGGAATTTTAAATTTGATGTACTAGCTTTAAGAATTCAAATTGAAAGTATATTAATTGTCTCTCTGATCTATGCCTAGGCACCAGGTCAATCATTTTGTATGTACACTACAGCAGTATGTGGAGTCACAGCTATCACATGTATCATGGTGCAGGTTTCTATACTCACTTAAGCATAAGGTTTGAAGCTTCCTATTTTGTTCTTAAAAGTTTTCATAAATTTACCTTTGAAAATTGACTTCTCTCTCCATGTTTATGTTCTATAAGATGTCCATGTAATGGCTAGTGCACGTTACATTTGACGGTGATGAGAGATATCTATGTTATTTGAATTCATGACACATGAAAGGACCATAAAAATCTTTGCTAAACTAATTTTGATTTAAAAATAAAATTATTGATTCCAGTTCACCAAGTGGTTTGATGACACTCATCTAAAGCCTGCCCTGTGTGATGGATAACAAAGTTTCCTACTTTTGTTTCCCCCGCCCTAAAGACAATTAAAAACTGCGCATTTTATTATTTCCAATGCCTTTGGAACATGTTCCTTCTTTGCTGCTAGGTCCCACGCTAGGGAAGATAAAAAAAAAAACGATAAATCTTCAAACGCATAGATTGTTTTGAGCGTCTCAATTGTTAATGTGAAACTCTGGAGATCCTCTGACATGAGGTTGGTATTTGTTTGTAACGGAAATTTGTTTGATAAAGGGTGTTATTGGAACTCAAAAAAATTCATTGTGCACCCCAAACTTTCTATATTTAGAAAGAAAAATACACTTATGAGGAGTGCATAATGAGATTTTTGGAATGTCAATAATGGCATGGTTAGCACCTAAAACAAAGATTGAACTTTACTAGGAAAAAAAATGGGGAAAGAAAAGTCAAAATTCAAATTTGGGTACAAGATTGATTAGATTGCTCTATGTTAGATTGAACTATTTATTGTTGAGTAAATTGTAAAGTTATTTAATTTGAGTGGTATCTCTTAAAAAAATAAAATGCCACACGTAGACATCTATGATTCATATCATGTGTCTTTATGCCATATAATTCAATTGCTTCTGGTATGCCTTTTCTTCTAGAATATTTTATGATGTTGATCTTAAAAATTGACATCTGGTTACTGTAGGTCAAAGATATGATGGATCTTCAGTCTGCACATATGGCATATTTAACAGATTCGCTTGACATGTAAGTTCATTGGTCATTGCATAAATTATTCTTACCATTGTTACATGTATGCCCTGTATTTCTAAATTTCCATGCTTTGTGATTGTATCAATAAAAGCATTTTATTCACTTTTAGTCAGTAAGTGAGAAAAAAAGATTGCACCAAGTGTGTCTTGGTGTCTGCTGAAAAATTTCTGGAATCAATGCACAAGAAACTAAACTGAAGGGTTTAGCTGCTAAATTGGGTTGTCAACTGTGAAGTTGGCATATGAAATTTTAGGGTCTTCCACCTGGTGGAAATCCAGGTTTGAATTTGTGGGACTGGGATCTGATTGTGGAAAAATGGTTAGGGAGATTAGAAGGGTGGAAAAAAAATTGTTTTTATCAAGAGGTAGGCCCACATTAATTGCGTCGGTTTCAAGCAGTATGTCACCATACTATAGTGTGCAAATTCGAAAATTTTAATGGGATGGTAAAAGAGATCATTTCATAAGGTGGAAAATTGTTTCTTGTCCCCAGCAAAAGGGTGTTTAGGGATAAGCAATTTGAACTTTGAACAAAAGGAATTCTGCCCTCCTTGTGGAATGGTTTGACATTTCAATGTTTCTCGATAATGTTTCCTTTGATTGTCAATTAACCATGATTCTGACCTTTGCAGATGTTTCCTATCTGATGAAACACGACCTATAGCTCGCATCATTGAAAGCATTCTGCAATGTGCTCTTGACTTCAGGTCTTGTCTGACCGGGGGAATGTGGGAGGTTGGAACAGGGGAAGGGAATAGAACTGCAAGGCTTTCTGGAATCAATATATCCCAGGTGATGATCACATTTGTAAAGTTGAAAATAACCGTGGACTTGAAATTTAAGGTGACATCAAATTATAAACAATTTCATTTTAGTTGAACTAGCAATGCCATTTATATAGTAGGCGACAGCAACTATGATCATTAGGCGAAAGCGCATGAAAAATGTTTCTAGCTTGGTATTGGGATCTTCGGGTGCTTAAAACGCAAAGCATACTATGTTTTCTGGAACACCCAAGTCCTCAAGGAAATGGGATTTGTTTTCGTACATGCATTCATGTGTCATGGCATCCTAAACAACTCTCTGTTGCTTCAGGTGCTTAAGTAGATGGTCATGCACGTTTTTGATGAGACATTATAGAGGATTTGTGCAGTTGAATATTAAAATGAAAATCGGTGATCTGAAATGTCATGTTCAAAACACGAACGAACCTGTTGATGACATGCATGTGTATCTGTTTTGCAGGTGGTTGCTATAAAACAAACTTTTGACAAGAACATGAAAGAACTGCACCTCTGTTACCTAAAGTCACCTAAACATGGGGAGTTTGGACTTTCTCATTTTTGGGAATACCTCAACTACAACAAGTATTACTCAGACGTTGGTAATGAAATGGCCTTTTATGCTTTCACAATCTAAAGCTCCGTGACATGAATTTGGACATTCCGACAATGCGCGAAGCAGCCCCATTGCTTACAATGATTGAGGAGTGTAATTTCTCAAAGATTCACCGTAGATGATGTCTCCAACTGATTTGTGTCAAATATTTCAGAAATCCTGAGGCCTTGAGGTAGCAGATTCCTATTTGTTGAGTGTTATTTGGTGAACGTTAACAAAATTTACTTATTGGATTTTGGAGAGTGAAGGATAGTTACTACTTCTTGTGGGACATTAGTGATACGAAGAGCTGCATATAGAGAAATGATGATAGCCGTTGTATATTACATTCTACATACCCAAGGAAATGCTATGAAGTTACTTTTATACATCTCTTCATTTGAGTTGCAGACTTATAAATAAGCCACTCCCCATGCATGGCCGGCCTCCCCTTTCTAGTTTAGTTAATTGCTCATTTTAATTTAGTTGTCATACAACTAAACTAAATACGCCTTGAGGACCAGAACTCGTTTAGGTCTCGAAACCCGAAACTAACTTAAAAGGCAAATACGAACCTTTCGTATGATTAATTAACTAATTAATTAATTCTTGATTATGCTATGTAATTGCTTATCCAACTTATTTATATTTCTTCACATCATCCTTATTCGGTGTACGATCCATTAACTTCCAATTAGCGAGGCAGTAACCAATTGTTAATTTTAACGATCAATTGTGAATTGAAACCACATTTCAATTCTCCCTTTGATGAAGATTGGTGATTGCTAATCTTCAGGGCTTTCACAAATCATGAGTGACACCTAGCAATATGTCATGGGTATCCAAGTTAAGTAGAATTGGTTGGAGAACCTATGCAGTACAACTATGATGCAATACGACCCTTCTCTAATTCAATACTCTTGATCACATTGTTTAACTGATAGTTTGTTTCATGTCTACTATCCAATGTGATACTTCTCTATATGATTCTATTGAATATGATTTGGAACATTCTTCTTAAGTCATATTCATTTGCTTTGGCCAAAGATTCCTAAATCATATCTCAGAGTATTCTCCTTCCACCATGGAAGGTTGGAGATCTTTTGTTGTACATTCACATGCCTACATGACTAGATAGCTTGATCCCAATAATGTTGTGGACACTCTAATGGAATGCCTTTGACATAGTCAAAGATTAAGGACCTAACCACTAGACAACTAAGATGCCTTAGGTCAAAGGACTACTTTGCATTTTTTCAACTAATGAGTTCTTACATGACGTGTATGTTAGAACTCCTTTTAATCGTTGTTCAATGTACTCAGCTACCCTTTCGAGCACCTATGTGTTTGTCTTAGTGTCTAACAGTTAGTGGCTTGAGACTAGTCATACTCCCGCTTGAGTCAACATAACACATACTAACCTTAGCGGATTATCAATGCCCAATTGGCAACCGAATTGGCAATACTAGGGCTATGAACGTTTTAGGAACGAACATAAGAGAAGGGTCTCGTTAATCTAATTTAGTTAGTTCACTTCTCTCTTAGATTGAATACATTCCTTAGATTCTATTATTGCTTAAGCACATGATACAATAAATAATGATTAACAATAAGCTTTGCCCTTCCATTAAACGAATAAGAGTTTAACATAACGAGTATTCCAAAAGCTATTACATCAAATGAGTGCCTTTATGGGCATGCTTCCAACACCTGAGTATGACTACTTCTATCCCAAACCAACATACTAAGTCAAGTATGTTCTACGACACCATGTGATCAGCAGGTCCGAAGGAGGCATCTAGACTAGGCAATTCACAAGAGGAATTTTATTCCAACGAAATTCTGATACATAGGAATTCTTTAGCTAAGCTCAAGTCTGACCATAGGGTCTAACAAAAGAATTCTAAAGGTGTTTCGACTCATATCCAGACGACCAAGTCTCCAAAGAACTTTCATTTAAGATTCATTGGATAAGGACAAGCAATTCGAACTGAGAAGGAAGTCCTTTCTTAGCATCACATTGCAAATATCGAAGTCCTTGACCCTGAAGCGGGGCAAGGTAGGAAAATGAAAATATTTTCAAGTTATTGCAGATACGATTCAAGGCTTTCTCATCTTTAGTCTGATAAATGCATTTTGGCATGTATAGAGCAAAAGGTTTTCCATTGGTGTAATACCTAGTGCCGAAGTAAGGTGGTATTCCAGCTATTGCAATGAGAATGTTTATAAATGTTGAGATTAGGAGGTGACGTTTTTCCGATTCAACGTCACTGATGGGGGTTTTGAGCTCAGTCTTGGGCTTACAAACTTACTCGTATTTCACTGTGTTACTCATTTCTCTAAAAGTTTGATTATTTTGGAAAGATTTATCGAATTGAAGTTTTATTCTATGAACAAGGAAGCAAAGGATGAGAAATTTCATGAAAATACATATTTATTATCAAAGTCCCATGAATAGAAAAAAAGGTATAACTATCTGCGGGAGACAATCCCTCACCCCTGGCATGAAAACTTTCCTATGAAGACTATGCAGCTGATTGCGAGGAGGATGTCGCATATGCAAGGACGAGGGATAAATGTTATGGAACAAGTTGCAAGACGCAAGAGAGGCTATTATGAGACTATGGCTTATTTTTGTCTTGCCTAATCTTGCTTCATAAAGACAGATATAGCCAAAGTAGGTCTCTTGGTTGAAAATCCTAATCATCGAAGGCTAAAAAATAAAACTGGGTTTAGAAGGTAAGTCATGAAGCCAAAGAGGAGGTTTCATGATTTAAATTGAAGGATAGAAGTGAAGATAATATGAAAATTCTCAACCAAGAGGGAGCTATTTAAAGACAAGGTATCTAGAGATCTCACCGTTGCATATGAAATGTTTTCATCTTGAGATTTGTGTGCCCGAAGAATGAAGCTACTAGAAGATAAAAGCGGCCGCTTCTTGTACATGCGCATTTGAGACACTCTTTATCATTGCAATTTTTCTGGCACGATACTCGAGACAACACATTTGAATCGGGAGCGTCTCCTTTACTCTACAGAACTGGATCGCCATATGAAGATAGAAGAATAAACAGTACGTATTCCAACTTACTCTTAAAGGTATAGTCTTTGGATAACTATCCATCCTCAAGGGAAACAAGTTCATTTCAATACATAGTTAAGGGCAATTATGACCCTGATTTCCAGGGCCGGAGTAAGGCAGATCGATATACAGTTACCTTAGAAGTTTGGTCATGGATTTAATAGCTCCAAGCAAAGCTGGATTAACGGAGAAGTGGTGCCACTATCACCCTATTTCGGAGCAGTGGGTGAAGTCTGAGCGACTTCACTAAGATTGACCATGCTTGTTCCGCAAGATACATAGAATGGATCCAACACAGAATCAGTCGGTTCCTTATATTCTTGGAGTTCCTACAGTCTAGGAATTAGCGTGCGCCATATGTAATCACACTTCTAAGATGATACAATATCTGCTCTTAGATATCCTCTAGGATTCTCCCAGCTTAATACATGATTCTATCCTAAAAAAGTCTATCTCCCGACTAGTATAAACACACCCTTTTAGGGTTCGTCTCTGTTAACATAATCATCGCACTTTAATTCTCTTGCACGCTACTTGAGTGTTATACTTTCTTACTAACTTGACCGTCAGAGAGTCTTTGGTTGGCACACTTTCGAGTTTTAAGCTTGCTTACTGTTGTTTGTTGTTTTACAGGTTACTCGAATTTGTGCAACTCCACCCCCAGCGGCGGTGAGGGAATTTGGTTTCAACAAGATTCATTAGAGACATACTAACAATATGAACTAAGAAGGAAGCCCCTTCTTAGTTACACGTTGTAATATCTAAAATCATCAGACCCAAAATGGGCAAGGTGAATGAACAAGATAACATATCGAGGAAGGAAAGCTCATCCGAACACAAACTCTAGATATCATTCCAGGTAAGACTTATCACTTTTTCATCCTTAATCCGACAAATACGTTACAACAAGTATAGAGTAAAAGGATTTTTCATGGGCATGAGATCTGATAGTAATGTGGTACTCCGATAACCGCAATGGGATCCTTATGAATACCAAGTTTGGGAGGTAATGTTTTTCCAAATCAATGTTACCTAATGGGCTTTTGAGCTCTGTCATGGCCCACATGCTTGCTCGTGTTCTATTATATTACTTATTACTTCAAAGTTAGATTACTTTGAAGATATTTGTCGGATTACCAGATTATTCCACGATTAGGAAGCAAAAAAATTTCAAACATTTTATTTAGACAAGACATATGACTTCAATAAAATTGCAAGTGTTTATACTACATAAATACATGTTTATTATCAAAGTCCTATGAACATGGCAGAAAAGATACAATTACTTGGGGGAGACAAGCCCTCACCTTTATCATGCAAATTTTCCTATAGGAGCTATGAAGCAGATTTGGCCAGGATCATCAACTTTGATGATGTTTAGTCATCGTTAGAAGACTCTAGTGAAGAGAGACGAAGAGTGCTCCAATGAAGAACCCTCTCAAGATTCTCGGTGCCTTCATGCAGTTAAAACCTTATGTGAAAACTGCAAGGAGGGTGTCGCTAGCAAGATAGCAAAAGATGAATGATATGGAACATATTGTGAGAAGCAGGAGTGGCTACGGAAATGTTATGGTCTATCTTTGTTTTGCTTAACCTTCCTTGACAAGGAAAGATATGGCTAAGGTAAGTTTCTTGGTTGAAAATCCTAATCATCGTAGGCTCAAAGAAGAAACTGGGTTTGGAAGGTAAGGCATGGAACAGAGGAGGAGTTTCATGGTGAGAGCTTAAGGCTAAAATGAAGGGGATTTGAAAGCTACAGTTACAATGGAGCTATTTAAAGGCAAGTGGATATCTCACCGTTGAATATGTAAAGCTTCGCCTAGGAATTTGCATGTTTGAAGAACGAAGATTGCTTGGTAATATGGAGAGTCACTCCTTGTTAAATGTGCACAAGTAACATGATATCTTTCATCATTGTTGACTCTCTTTCTCAATATTAGGACCGCATGACTGAATCTGGAACGTCAAAAGTTCACAAGAAACAAAGTTGAGACGTCATGCGTTTGAAGGAAGAAAACGGTATGTATTCCGACTTACTCCGAAAGGAATGGTCTCTGGGTAACTACCTATCCTCAAGGGGAACAAGTCATTCTGATGCCTAATTAGGGGTAATTGTGGGACTATCATTTCCAGGGCCGAAGTAAGATGAATCAGAGTATGCCAACCTCAGAAGTCCAATCATGGACTCAACAGCTTCAATTCTGGAGCTGATTAAACGGATCAGCGATGCCACCATCCTGTTCCAAAATCAGTGGGCGAAATCCATCGACTTTGTTAAGATAGACCATTCTTTTTCCACAAGACTCAGAGACTTAACCTAGCAAGGAATCAACATGTTTTCTACAATCTTAGAGTCCTTACTGTTGTTTGTTCTTTTATAGGTTAATGAGTTTGGGCATTTCCATCGGAAGCGGCGTTGCAAAAATTTGGTTCTAACACCAAACATAGAACACCTTCCATCGTGGGGAGCTAATGAAGTGACCTATTTAGGGGAAGGTATTGAAAATTCCTCACTGGTCGAGACTTGGTTAAATAACCAACCAAGAATAAGTAATGTTGTTAATCCAAATTGAAGATGCACCTAAATCGCTGGATTCTACGACTCCAGTGTTGTTAATCCAAGCTGAAGACGTAGCCGGTTGTCAACACAGTGTTGTTTATCCAAACTGAAGATGTGTTGACAAGATAGCTAGGATAATTAGCATTTTGCTCTAGGTTGTGAGAAGGGTTTTGCATAGAGCGAGGATTTTGTATTGATCGTTTTGAGTTGTTTGTCGAGTCAAATAGGCTTTTCTCATTGCAGAACTACTTCTATTTATAGGGTGGATTTCGTGATAACTAGGTCTACCGAGGTAGAGTCATGATAGGACCATGCGTACTCGGCAATCACCTCGATATCCTTTTTTTTTTTAATTTTTTTTATCACTTTATTTCCTTCTTTAGCCGAAACTCAATCTCTATCTAATCTTGGCCTCTTCAACTTGAACTAGGATTCTAAACCTAGTCCCTTTATGCACTTAATTCATTCTGATGTGATCAATCATAGGCAAGGTATTAAATATCGGTAATATCGAAAATATCGATAGTCCGAAAACACGGAAATATTGATGGAAATATCGGGATAATATCGATATCGATAAAAATAATATGGAAACCACGGAAATTGTAAGAAAAACTTGGAAATTTTTATTGAAACTTTGCAGGATGTTTATTTAGTCAATTATCTATTAGTTTATCACAAAAAATTGGAAGGAAATGCATTGCATGATGGATTTAACTGATTTAAGTTGATTATATAGCGAGCTGGCAAACATTGTGAGTGTAGAAAATATGTAGTAATTAATGAAAGAAGTTTAAACACACCATAATCATTTATATATAATGAATTAGTACAATATTTTACACTTTACACATTGCATGGTAAGATACATGAGTGACTTATTCTTATAACGGGTACATATCAATTTTTTTATAAAAATTAATGGGTACAAACTTATTCTTATTTTATTTTTTTATATATTTGAAATGTTTGAATTGAAAATTAATTAGGAGTTTAATAAGGATGTGAGTATTAAAAATCTAAATCAATTACTAATTTTTGTTATGAAAGTTATGTAAGTTACATGTAATTCATTAATGCTAGGGACTTTGATCAAAATATAAAAACTGATAAGATCTTAGTCAATGAACATTAGAAACTAGGGATTGGATACTAATTTTTCTTTATTTTTTTAAAATAATAATAATTTGGTTAATCAAATTTTACATCATCTAGTTTCGAGAAAAAAGAAAATTGTTTGGTCAATTTTGAAAGCCATATCAAAATTTTGAGTGATATTTTTATCCAACGTGTTAATACAAAATCATATAGGCATAGTACATGATTATGTTTTGGTAATCGAAGACGCCACAATGAGATGAATGGTTCTACTTAGGTAATTATAGGTTTTTAATTAAATTGATGGTGTAGTAAATATAAGATTGACGTAGAAACGTCATAACACCATTTAGACTAAATTGTATGATTGGTTTTCCTTTCATGTTACTAATTTGAATAGAAGCCGAAGCTCTACGATGACGAGTTTTTGTTCATATGTGCTAGTTTGGTTTCCCTCGTTAGCCCACAAATAAATCGAATGCCTATCATATCATTATTCTGGCGAACAGTCAAATTAGCAAATAACCAAAAGACGTATATCAATATGATATTTTTCTAATGGTGCAATGTGAGAAAATTAGTACTCATCGTTAAACTCATTCCCCAACCTAAAATGTATAAATCGAAGTAGCCTTAAATTCTTTGGTGGGTAATTGAAAAACTAAATTGCAACTTGTATAAGTCCAAAAGATCATTACCCATAATAAAAACGCAATTTTGTTGGATAAAGCCGGTGGCTGTTGAATGGGAAAGCAAAGAATACAATACAATTGTGAGATTAGAGTTGTTGCTGTTGTCCCACATCGCCCAAGTTCTAAAGAAGAAGCTGGTGGAGGGATTATAAAAAGGGCTAGGAGTTATTGTTGTCCTACATAGCCCAAGTCCCACATCGCCCAAGTTCTAAAGAACAAGGTGGGAGAGGGATTATAAAAAGGGTTAGGAGTTGTTGTTGTCCTACATTGCCCAAGTCCCACATCGCCCAAGTTCTAAATAACATGTGGAAGAGGGAATTTAAAAAGGGCAAGTAGTTGTTGTTGTTTTGCATCCCAAGTCCCACATCGCCCAAGTTCTAAAAAACAAGGTGGGAGAGGGAATATAAAAAGGGCAACGAGTTGTAGTTGTCCTGCAACCCAAGTCCCACATCGCCCAAGTTTGTTTTCTTACATCCCAAGTCCCACCAAGTCCCACATCGCCCAAGTTTGTTTTCTTACATCCCAAGTCCCACCAAGTCCCACATCGCCCAAGTTTGTTTTCTTACATCCCAAGTCCCACATCGCCCAAGTTCTAAAGAACAAGGTGGTAGAGGAAATATAAAAAGGGCAAGTAGTTGTTGTTGTCCTACATCTGAAGTCCCACATCGCCCAAGTTCTAAAGAACAAGGTGGGAGAGGGAATACAAAAAGGGCAAGTAGTTGTTTTTGTTCTACATCCCGAGTCCCACATCGCCAAGTTCAAAAGAACAAGGTGGGAGAGGGAATATAAAAAGGGCAAGTAGTTGTTTTTGTTCTACATCCCCAGTCCCACATCGCCCAAGTTCTAATGAAGAAGTTGGGTGAGGGATTATAAAAGGGACCAGAAGCCCAGCTTAAGGAGCATCCTTAGGGTTGGACCTGGTGGTGGAGACCCTTTATCGATTATTTCGTGATAAAATCGATATTATTAATAATATCGTTGATATGTGGACGATAATTAATTGTTATGCATGAAAATATCGTCATAGCAAAAAAGCGATAATATCGGCGTATTATCGATATTTTGTTCCTTGATCATTATGATCCTTAGAATGATTCGAATATATCAAAACTCATCCTGACCCTTAGCAATCTTATTTCAAAACTCATATGTAAGGAAATGTTCTATAGGTTAAAAGCTTCAATTTGGTACTGGTTTCATGAAATTTGGATGAAAAATGAGTGAGATATCAAGATTTGAAATTTTTCCAGTTTTCGCGAGTTGCAGACGGTGGCGGACGGCGGTCGCCGGCGAGGTACATCGGAGAAGAAGGAAGAATATTCCGTCAGAGTTGACGGAATATTCCTAACGGCGTTAGGTAACACCGTTAACTTCTGTTAGTATATAACGGAATGTTCCGTGGATTATTCCTAGCGGCGGTTAGGATTTCCGTCAGGGTTCCCTGCGCGTGGCTGTGCACTTGCCGGTGCGTGGGTGATCGGAAAAATATTTTAAAAATATGGAGATGTTTATGAGGATGAGTAGGTCATTGTGGTATATTCATATACCCAATTTGAGCATTGTATGAGAAGTTATTACCTATTGTTGGTTAAGTGCGTTAAATAACGTTTATTCGGTTATTACGCATATAGGTGTGGCCTATCCTAAGGACGAGCGCCATCAATCGAGGCTCGGGGGTTATGACCCTTCGACTTATCTGTGAGTGGGCTTTTGTTTTCCGTATATACCTATATAAATGAAATTTTTCCCAGAAAATCAATTAAGTGAAATGTGATATGAAATGCGATATGATATGCCATGCAAAGTATATATCTTTTTATTCATGCATTAGTAGCTGTATATAATGGTAATTGGTGCTGTGGACGCACATGTAAGTATTAGGTGAGTATACATTGATGATAGAGAATGATTAATATGAAATGATGATTATGTGAGATGTGTTGAAAGCTCATAAACCTGCACCCCAGTGTTAGTGCTCCTGCCTAGGGCCAGGGCATAGTCCTTCACGTGATGTTCACCTCCCGCACCGTACGCTCACCTTGGATCCAAGTTAGGTGCTCAGTCCTGTCGAATAAACCACTATAGGTGGGTTCGACTCGTAGGTGACCTGCGATTAGCGCACAGTCTTCACGTGATCGTAGCACTAGAGCGTATTTATTTACACCTAGTCTTGTCGGTTAAACCACGTGAGGTGGTTCCGACTCGTGTGCAGGATATTTTTTATATATGATGATGAGATATGATGAGATTGATTATGAACTATAGTTCAGCCGAGCTGATCACTCGTTGGACATGTTATTATCTATGATGAGTTATTTCACCTGATATAGTTATGTGATTTGATGAGATATATTTGGCATGGCATATACCTTGCATATCACTACTTTTGACATGATTTTGAGTTATGAGTTGAGATGAGTATATATGTATATATGCTATTTTTCTGGGAAATTATACAGGTTTTACGGCGAGGGGTTAGAACCTTTGAAAAGAGAAAAGGTTTTGAAAAAATTTGTTTTTGCCCACTCATGCGTTTTGTTTTTCACCCCTCCAGGTTCTAGGTAGCAGCGCTTTGGTGGCCACGAGGGATCCAACGGTGTTCTGATAGAATTCACAAAAGTAGGATTCACCTTCGGGTGTTATATCTTAGTAATTGTCCTTGACTGCAACTAGACGTTCTTATTGCTTTGAATGTGTGTTTATACACTTAGACTCTCACTAGCATGTTATTTGGATAGTACGGTTAGTAGTTGGTTTTTATTTTGTCGTATTTCTATCATCTTTTTAGCTTCCGCACTGTGCTCATGGTTACGTCACTTTCACGTGACGGCCAGCACGCATTCCTTAGAACGGGGTGTGTCAGTTGGTATCAGAGCCTAGGTTGCAGTCCTGTATATCTTGAGAATTTCTTAGTGCCTTATGTCAAAACTATACCGCCTCTTAGAGAGCCACGTCGTTCAGATGAGCCTAGTTTCCCGATATAGCTTAGTTAAGGAAAGCTAATGCTATTGTGATTCAGTCTATTATCCAAAGGACTTTTCTTGAGACTGTTTATAAGTTGAAGCTGAATCGTTTTATAGGAAAAATGAAGAACCTGAGGTAACAGAGCGATGGCTTAATCATGTTGAAAAGACCTTTCATATGATGCAAGTTAAGGGAATCTTTTTTTTTTTTGAAAGGTGGGTTGAGACGACTACCTAGTTTCTAAGTATTGAATCTACGTCCTGGTGGAGATAATAGTCTTGTACAATGTCACTGGAGGAAACATATGATTGAGAATTGTTTAAAGAATTGTTTAAGAAAAGGTTTATTCCTCCAGCATATATTGATGGTAAGAAGCAAGAGTTTACAAATTTGAGACAAGCAAAGAGGATAACAAATGAGTATTACAGAAAGTTTACGGACTTGTCTCGTTATCATCCGGATGTTGCTGCTAATCCGGCGGAAATATTATGTCGTTTTAAGCTGGGTACTAAAAAGAAGTGGCGTTTTATGGCGACCACTATTCATAGTACTTTTTACCAGGAGTTTTACGAGATCTTGTTGAGTATTGAAGAGAATATACCCAGCGAGAATAAAGAAGAAGAAGGAAAAAAATGTGAATAAGAGGAAAGATAACCAAGGTAAAGGTTAGTCATCTCAAGGACCTCGAATCAGTAGATGCCCAGCAGTCTTCTTTGCCACCACTAGCGCCGATTCAGTAGGTCCTGGATTTAGTGGTATGGTCAGATAGGCTGTGGTGAGGAAGGGCGAGGTATTTAAACTAATAGAAGTCGTGGGGGATGATAACAAGTCCAGAGATGTGTAACCATGTATCACCGCAAGATGCTCAGAATCATTTGGACTTGATTATGGGTACGTTGAACATTTTGGTCACTTTGCTAGAGTTTATTGACTGTGATGCAGAAATTCTATGTTTTTGAGGAAGTTGCAAAGAAAGTACTGAATGAGCACAATCGAGGCGTATATATGTATTTCCCAATAAGGGGCAAGATGGTAATATTGCATCCTCGGGAATTGTTACTTACTTATCTAGACAACAGTGAGTTATCAGTATCGCGGGCTGCAGATCGTGATATTAATAACTTATCCGTTGGGATTCGTTAAGCAAGTAATTAGGGAAGTCATTATATGTTAGTATCGTGTTTATTCAGAGTGTTCAGTGATGGTAGAAGATGTAGTTATGGCAGCGAATTTTATTCCGTTAGATTTGGTGGATTTCGATGTTATTCTAGGCACATATTGGTTGCATTATGATCGTGCCAAGATAGATTGCTACGGGAAATCAGTTATTTTCCATCGTCTTGGATTATCAGAGGTTACTTTTGTGGTTGAGCAAAGTGGAGTGAGGCATGCCGTTATTTCTACTATGAGAGCAAAGAAATGGTTATCGAAAGGCTGGCAAGGATACTTAGCTCATGTGGTGCTAAATGATGCCACTCTGAGTAGTGTGGAAGATGTAAAGGTGGTTAGACATTTTCCTGTTGTATTTCCTGATGAGTTACCTGGATTGCTGCTAGACAAAGATGTGGAGTTCACTATTGATTTGTCTCCAGGTACAGATCTTATATTATAGAATGGCTTCTGCTAAGTTTAGGGAATTGAAAATTCAGTTACAGGAATTGGTGGATAAAGGTTTCATTCAGCCTCATTTGGCACCTTGGGGAGCCCTAGTGTTATTTGTTCGGAAGAAAGATAGGACCTTAAGGCTATGCATTGATTATAGGCAATTGAATCGGGTAACGATTGAGAACCGTTATCCATTACCGCGCATTGATGATTGTTGATTAGCTTAGAGGTGCCTGTGTGTTTTCTAAGATTGATTTAGGGTCTGGTTATTAACCGTTGAAGATCATGAGTGAGGATGTTCCTAAGACTGATTTCAGGATTCGTTATGGTTTTTATGAGTTTTTGGTGATGCCATTCGGATTGACGAATGTGCATGCTGCTTTTATGGGTTTGATGAATGAAGTATTCCAGGAATATCTAGACAGGTTTGTTATTGTTTTCATTGATAATATTCTAGTGTACTCTAAGTCGAAAGCAGAGCATGCTAGACATCTTAAATTGGTATTAAAGAAATTGAGGGAACATCGGTAATATGCCAAGTTCAGTAAATACCAATGTTGGATGAATTAAGTGGCATTTCTGGGACATGTGATATCTGCTCAAGGTATTCAAGTGGATCCTTAAAAGGTAGCAGCGGTGGAGAATTTGGAACAACCGCGAATCGTGACTGAGGTTCGGAGTTTTCTTGGCTTAGCAGACTATATTAGACGGTTTATTAAGGATTTTTCAGTCTTTGGTTTGCCATTGACGAGACTGGCGAGAAAAGAGGTTAAGTTTGAGTGGGATGAAATTGTGAGCAAAGTTTTCAACAGCTGAAGTATTTCTTCACTCATGCACTTGTTTTAGCACTCCCAGATGATAGCGGTAATTATAAGGTCTACAATGATGCCTCGTTGGATGGTTTGTGATGTGTGTTGATGCAACATGGTAGGGTGATTGCCTATACTTCACGGCAATTGAAACCTCATGAGATGAATGACCCTACTTATGATTTGGAATTAACGGTTATCATCTTTGCTTTAAAGATTTGGAGACATTATCTTTATGGTGAGAAATGCAATATTTTTACGGACCATAAGAGTCTCCAATATCTGTTTATTCTGAGGGATTTTAATCTTAGGCAACAAAGGTAGATTGAGTTGCTTAGTGATTATGATTGCACGATCTGGGTGACCGTGCAAATATTGTGATTGATGCACTTAGTAGGAAGACTCCAGTGAGGATTAATGCTTTGTATGCTTCTCGTGTTCCTCTCCTTACAGATTTGAGGTATACTGGAGTGGAATTGGGAATAGAAGAATGAGAAGTAGCCTTGCTTGCTAGTTTTCAAGTCAGGCCAATATCTATCAATCGAATGCTCGAAGCACAGATTAATGATGAGGAAATTCAAGAGCTATTTCATTTAAGGAATTAAGAGAAAAAGAAAGACCTCAGAATCAGAGAATCAGATGGCATGCTTATGCAAGAGAACAAGACGTATGTGCCAAATAATGAAGAATTAAAGAAAGAAATTTAGGATGAAGCGCATTGTTCGGCTTATGCGATGCATCTATGAGGAACTAAGATGTATCATACCATTTGACCATTTTATTATTGGCCGGGTTTGAAAAGAGAAATTGCTGAGTATGTAAGTAGGTGTGCTATTTATCAGCAAGTTAAAGCGGAAAGAAAGAAGCCTTTTTGGATTAACGCAGTCATTTTCCGTTTCGCAGTGGAAATGGGAAAATATTACTATGGATGTTGTATACAAGTTTCCTCGTACACTAAATGGTTATGATAGAATTTGGGTGAATGTTGATCGACTTACTAAGGCAAGTATGTTATTTCAGCGAGGGAGCAGTAACCTTTCCAGACAAGTGCAACAATTATTTATTTGTTTTATGGAAAAGAGATTGAGGCTTACGGATCTGTTGAACTTTTTGGGTATGTTGGTCACGCCAGTTTCCCGAAGGTGACACTATAAGGTCCATGAAAGAGGTGTCATGTGTGTTGATTTTTGGAATTGTGGGCATGATGAAATTTAAGATACTGAGATAGTAGAGGAGACTACTTAGAATGTTCAAGTGACTAAGTTTAACATGAAAGCGGCCCAGGATAGTCAAAAGCGCCTAACAAACAGACATGCCACTGATAGAGTGTATTATGTAGGTGATTGAGTGTGTTTGAAATTATCACCTTGGAAAAATGTGATTCGGCTTGGAAAAAAAGGCAAGTTAAGTGCTAGGTATATCGGACCTTACGAGATCATCGAACGAGTCGATGAAGTTGCTTACAGGCTTGAGTTGCCTTCAGAGTTGTCTAGGGTATATGGTGTTTTCCATGTTTCGATGCTTCATCATTATGTCTTAGATCCGTCGCATGTGATTCCTCCTCAACCATTGGAAATTAATTCGGATTTGACTATGATGAAGAGCCAGTGACTAATTTGGATTGGAACGAGAAGGTTCTGAGAAATACGACAGTGCACTTGTCAAACTGTTGTGGAGAATCACTCAGTAGAAGAAGCTACTTGGGAAACAGAGAAACGGATGAGAAAGATGTACCCAAGGTTATTTTATGAGTACTATTGGATGTTTTTGGTTATGTAAACTTCGGGGACGAAATTTTTATAAGGTGGGTAGATTGTAACAGCCCGTCCCGGAAAATATTTATCATTGGTGTGAAAATATGATATTGCCCTTGGACGTTAAATTGTGTTGTGTGGTTTAAACGTGGTTTTAGGCCAATTAAATGAAGTCCTAATTGTTTGGAACCAATTAGCATTAGATTTCATGTATTTTTGGGTTGTTGACCAATCCTTGACCACACACCCCCCTTTCTCTCCCTTCTCTCCCGTGCTTTCTCCCTTTCCTCCCTTTCGGATCTTCTCCCATTTCCGTACAACCTGTACGGACAGCCCTCAACTCCCTTTTAAACTTTACAGATCGACGTCATGGGTGGTGTCTTTGAACTCCTTGCAAGCTTAAGAGTCGATTGGTGGTGGTGGTTGGATGTGAAAACCTCAAAAACCCGAGAACCCAAGATCCCATTTTTGAGGTACTGTTCACACAATTTCAATCATGGAGGTTTTAGCCAGTTTTGAGACCGTAGGGAGCTCTAGACACTCTCACGAAGCTCGGGGAAGAAAGTTGAAGTGTTTTGGATGTCGGGAAGCTCGAATTTCTCCAGCGAGATCCCGTGATCTTTGGGGCTTTAAACAGGTAAGGAAATATTCTACAAGTTAAAAGCTTCAATTTGGTACTAGTTTCATGAAATTTGGATGAAAATTGAGTGAGATATCAAGATTTGAAATTTTTCCAGTTTCCGATGAGTTGCTGATGGCGGTGGACGACGGTCGCCGGCGAGGTACATCAGAGAAGAAGGAAGAACATTCCGTCAGACTTGACGGAATATTCCTAACGACGTCAGGTAACGCCGTTAACTTCTGTTAGTATATAACGGAATATTCCTAACGGCGGTTAGGATTTCCATCAGGGTTCCTTGCGCGTGGCCGTGCACTTGTCGGCGCGTGGCGGCGCGTGGGTGATTGGAAAAATATTTTAAAAATATAGGATGTTTATGAGGCCGAGTAGGTCACTGTGGTATATTGATATACCCAATTTGAGCATTGTATGAGAAGTTATTACCTATTGTTGGTTAAGTGCGTTAAATAACGTTTTTTCGGTTATTACGCATATAGGTGAGGCCTATCCTGAGGATGAGCGCCATCAATCGAGGCTCGGGGGTTATGACCTTTTGACTTATCTGTGAGTGGGCTTTTGTTTTCCGTATATACCTATATAAATGAGATTTTTCCCAGAAAATCAATTAAGTGAAATGTGATATGAAATGCGATATGCTATGCCATGCAAAGTATATATCTATTTTATTCATGCATTAGTAGCTGTATATAATGGTAATTGGTGCTGTGGACGCACATGTAAGTATTAGGTGAGTATACATTGATGATAAAGAATGATTAATATGGAATGATGATTATGTGAGATGTGTTGAAAGCTCATAAACCTGCCCCCCCGGTGTTAGTGCCCCCGCCCAGGGCCAGGGCATAGTCCTTCACGTGATGTTCACCTCCCGCACCGTACGCTCACCTTGGATCCAAGTTAGGTGCTTAGTCCTGTCGAATAGACCACTATAGGTGGGTTCGACTTGTAGGTGACCCGCGATTAGCGCACAGTCTTCACGTGATCGTAGCACTAGAGCGTATTTATTTACACCTAGTCTTGTCGGTTAGACCACGTGAGGTGGTTCCGACTCGTGTGCAGGATATTTTTTATATATGATGATGAGATATGATGAGATTGATTATGAGCTATAGTTCAGCCGAGCTGATCACTCGGTGGACATGTTATTATCTATGATGAGTTATTTCACCTGATATAGTTATGTGATTTGATGAGATATATTTGGCATGGCATATACCTTGCATATCACTACTTTTGACATGATTTTGAGTTATGAGTTGAGATGAGTATATATGTATATATGCCATTTTTCTGGGAAATGATACAAGTTTTACGGCGAGGGGTCAGAACCTTTGAAAAGAGAAAAGGTTTTGAAAAGATTTGTTTTTGCCCACTCACGCGTTTTGTTTTTCGCCCCTCCAGGTTCGAGGTAGCCGTGCTTTGGTGGCCACGAGGGATCCAACGGTGTTTTGACAGAATTCACAAAAGTAGGATTCACCTTTGGGTGTTATATCTTAGTAATTGTCCTTGACTGCAACTGGACGTTCTTATTGCTCTGAATGTGTATTTATACACTTAAACTCTCACTAGCATGTTATTTGGATAGTATGGCTAGTAGTTGGTTTTTATTTAGTCGTATTTCTATCATCTTCTTAGCTTCCGCACTGTGCTCATGGTTACGTCACTTTCACGTGACGGCCAACACGCCCTCCTTGGAACGGGGTGTGTCACAAATACTTTTATTGTCAGATTGTTTTAAATATTTTATAAATATTTATGTTTTGTTAGACACATTAAAAGGCAACAGCAGGAGCACACCCCTTCGAATCTGATGTGATGTAAAACAGCACACAAATGAAACCCTCTTGTTGACAATTGTAGTATAGATGCTAGTAGGGATCGTTCTGGACCGGGGATTAGGCGGGATTGCTAATCTATGCTAAACTGACTTAAAAACACAAAAACAAACTTAAAAACACTTAACAAGACTCACAAGACTCAAAACAAACTTAAAAGACTCAAAACAGCTTAAAACAGCCAAGTAGACTCAAAACAGACACTAGGGACTGATTTGGACGAATCCTAGACTAGTAAGACGCAAAACACTAAATTGGACAGATTTAAACACACTTCTAACTAATCTAACATAAGAAAGTAAATGGGGATTGGGTTTTGGACGAAATTAAGCTAAAAACAAAATAGAAACTAAAATTAAACAGATTTGCACGAAATTGGTGAATTGGATGGATGATGGGCTAGCTAGAGGGTTCTTTTCCACACATGACATACTTGCATACAAATCGATCTCCAGTTGCTTTTTCAATAAACCATGAATGCCAATGCCCCAAATTAATCGTGCCATCACTAATTAACCTTCAGATTTTCCTTTAGTTATTGGATTGGATGACATCATTCGACAACCCAAAGCATTCTTCAAAAGTTCCCTACATGACATCATAATAGAGATACAATCAAAGATCATTACGTTCTATGAAAATCATAAGCATTGACAAAGCATTCGTAACTATGACATCATGATACTCATGCTAGGAATTTAACTTAACGCGATCGTGACCAGCAACCTTCACTACTTGTGAATATAAGTTTGTAACGATTATGTGAAACTCCTTTATATTCTAGCATCAGATTCAAGCATGCAAACTAAGTAGGCCTCCTTGATCAACATACAAGAATAAGTTATCAATAAAACAGTTAGTAAATTGCATTCACACTTTATGAAATCACAACTGGAATTAATCAATTCATATTGCAAATATGCTTATGGCTTCGAAATTCCCCCTAACCAAAAGGGTTTAGCTCCTCATGTTCACAGCAAAACAAAGAGAAATTAAATTAAACATTGAAAACAAAGATAGATTACACCTAGAAACGTTCCAGCAATCCAACGTCTTGAATGGCTAGGCACGGCTTCAAGTTAATCCTCTCCTTTTTCCTTTGTAGAGTTGCGACACAAGGGGTTAAGGTGTGTAGAATGGGTGGTAGAGGATGGATTGATAGATAGGTGGATGGAATGGATGCAGAGAATCTGTTCAGGGCTCCTTTAATGGTGCGGCAGATTGAGTTATTTATAGAGGAAGGGAGGGCCACGACTTTAATGTATTTTTAGGGAAGGTTTTAACTTTCCAAATCCCCAAGAAAAGGTTAACAAAAGTTAAGGAAATCAGGAAGGGAGATACTTACCAGATTTGAAGAAAAGGAAAGGAGATATGTGGTAGATTTTTGGAAGAAAAGGGAATGTGATTTTGTGCAGAAAATAGGAAAGGAGGGCCTCCCTTGCACGGCAAGGAAGGGGAAAGGACTTAGGGAGGTGCGGCAAAGGGTAGGAAGGTGCAAGGAAGGTTCAATTTATGTCCTAAAATGCATAGGAGGTCTTCATTGTTGCTGGAACTTAGGGACATTTTAGGATTAGGAAAGGTCAAACCAAAATAGGAAACCTTGGCTTAAATTTCCTACTTCAAGTAGGAATCCTTGTTTGAGTAGGAATCTTTGTTTGAGGAGGAATTCTTGTTCAACTAGGAATCCTCCTTTGATTAGGAATCCTTCGTTGATTAGGAATCCTAACATCTTCAAGTCTTCAATTTCGTCCATTCCTTTTGCTCCAAGCATGTGATATCCATTTAGTGCCCAAAACTGCTCCAAAATGCACCAAAAAGCACTTTCTTGCTCCTTTAGCCCTTTGGACCTACAAACACACGAAAATAGCTTAAAATACTAAAATAACTAAGAACTAACAACCTAAATGCAAGGAAATAAGTTAACTAAGTCGCATAAATATGCTCCTATCAGAATCCAAGACCAAGATGTCTCATGCACAAGCATTGCATCATCTGGCTGGGAAGATGGCCAATTAAATATATTCATGAAACTAGTTAACATTTAATGTAACATGAATATTTATTTATGTTTTTTTTTTCTGTTGAATAAATATTTATTTATGTTAAATTAATATATTTTTTCACTATAGTTGATATGAAGATGTACAAAACTTGAATTTAATGAATAATCACGATTAGATAAGCATAATTTTGATAATCTTTGGTTTTTTTTTTAAAATTTGTTTTTACTATAGTTATAGTTTTTTTCAAGGGCATGTTTAAATGGTCGGAAGTAATTTATTCCTGAGGGCAACAAGCGGTTGTTGATAGTAATTTCTCTATTTTTTAAGGTGGTTAGTTGTTGTTAGATGTGATTTGTATTGTGTATGCAGAAGCTATATGGCTAGTTGGTGATCAAACCGATTGGGTAGTAACTGATGATGTGCGTGAAAGAATTGTCCTACCACCAATTACACAAAGAAGATATGGTAGGCGCAATGAAAAGAGGATTTGATCATGTGGAGAAGAAAAATTAACTCAGAACAATGTGGTTCAAATGGCCATTATAATCAAACTTGTAGGAATCCCGTTCAACTTCATCCTACAAATGGCCATTATTGTTTATTTTGGTTGTATAATCCTTCAAATTTGGGACAATAAAAGTTAATTCCCCTTTCTTTGATTATTTATTAAAAACTAAAATTAAGAGAAACCTACAGTCTTCGTTTGAGAAAGAAAATACAAAAAAAATGAGAAGAATATTAGTGAAAGCAACACTTAATTATAGCACAAGAATATTTTAATCAACATGACACATCCCGACCTAAATCAAGGCGTGCTGGCCGTCATGTGAGAGTGACGTAACCATATGCACAGTGCGGAAGCAATATTGATATAGAGAAATACGAATAATTAAGAACCAAGCTACTAGCAGAACAACTAAGATAAAGTGCTAGCGCAAGATTAAGTGTGAAATACACAACCAGAGCATAAATAGTCTAAGTGCAGTCCGAATGGACAAATACTAAATAGTCAACACCCAAAGGTAGTCCTACATTTGTGGTAATCTGTTAGAACCTCCGTCGAAACCTCGTAAGCCACCAACGAACACTTCTACCTAATACATGGAGGGGCACAAAACAAAAAGTGTGAGTGGGCAAAAACAAAGCTTTCCAAAATCATTTCATTTCTCAAAAGTTCTAACCCCTCGCCGTAAAACCTGTATAATTTTCCCAGAAAATATAATATATATACCATATCAGAAATCATGCTCAGGATGAAAATCCATAGAAGTATACCATGCCAAAGTATCACAACGAAGTAATCCAGCCAACATATATAAATGCCAGATATCATATCAGCCAGATCCACCTAACGTGACCTGCATGGCTGAGACTATAGCCCATAATCAATCTCAATCATATCAAATCATGCACATAAAATCAGCACCACCTCTAGTTGTGATAGCCCGTCCCGAAAAATTATTCTCGATAATGCAAAATGACGAAAATGCCCTTGAGCGTTGGGTGAGTGTTTGTGTTTCGGGTTAAGAAATTGGGACAATTATATCAAGTCCTAAATAATTGGACCCAAGTAGACCAAAACTTGTTTTGGTCTTTGATTGGTGGCTTTTGGACCACACACACAAACCAACACATACACTCTCTCTCCTCTCTCCCGCACTCTATCTCTATCTCTCAGAATCTCAATCTCTCTCTTCCCTCTACGTACGAACATCACTCAAACCCTTTCGAAACATGATAGATCAAGCTCATGCTTGGTTCCATTGTGTTCATCTCGTCCATACGAACTCATTGGTACCACTTTCAAGTAAGGTAACCCTCGAAATCACGTGAAAACCTTAACCCCGAATGAGGTACTATTCATGCACTAATTATTGTGAGGTTTTTAGGGGATTTCAAGCTCACAGGGAGCTTTACAAGGTTGTCACGAACGTCGGGGTGTATCGTTGGAGTGTTTTGGACGTCGGGATTGCGGATTCAAAGTTTGGCCGGATTTTGTGGAAATTCTCCAGCGAGATTCCTTCATGTTTCGGACTACAAAGTGGTATATTTCTCTTCCTTATGTTTTAAGCTTCATTTTGGTTTAAAGATCATGAAAAATGGTGCAAAAATGGCCGAGATATAGAGTTTTGAAGTTTTTCCAGTTTTCCGGCGACGGCGACGGTCGCTGGAGTTCTGAGGTAAGAGACGACGGAATATTCCGTCAAGTCTGACGGAATATTCTGACGTCGTGAGTTAGTTTGGATTGATTCCGTTGGGTTTTAACGGAATATTCCTGACGGCGTTAACTGACGCCGTCAGTGTGCCTGTCACGTGGCCACGTGTGGGAAGGTGAAAAATTATTTTAAAAATATGGGGATGATCCTGAGATTGTGTAGATCACGGTGGTATATTTATATACCCAAATTGAGCAATGTATGAGAAGTTATTTCAAAGGTTTCGATTATGTGCGTTAATTGACGTTATTTCAGTTACTTCTCATATAGGCGAAACCTATCAGGAAGACGAGCGTAGCAAGGCTAGGCACGGGGGTTACGGCCCATCTACTTATCAGTGAGTGGGCTTTTGTTTTCCGTATATACCTATATACTTGCTTTTCCCAGAAAATGAATTTAAAGAATTATATGATTTGAAATGCCATTCAAAGTATCTATTTATTTTATTTATGCATCAGTGATTACATATAATAATGATGGTGCTGCGGACGCACATGTAAGTGGCAGGTAAGTTTATATACTGGTTATGATGAGAATGAATGATGTGATGTGATTAGAGCTCATAAACCTGCACCTTGATATTAGTGCTCTTGCCCAGAGTTAGAGCTCATATATGATGAGAATGAATGATGTGATGTGATTACGTATCTTTCTGATTAATCTTGCTTTCTCATTGTGCACATGGTTACGTCACTCTCACGTGACGGCCAACACACCCCACTTTGGGGTCGGGGTGTGTCAATTTGGTATCAGAGCATAAGTTTGGCAGTCCTGCATATCTTATGAATATTCTAATTATCTTGGTGTTTCTGTCAGAACTATGCCGCCTCGTTTAGCTGACCGTAATTTCCCAAACATAGGTCAGTTAGGGAAAGCTATAGCGAGTGCTATTCAGTCAGTTATTCGCCCGCCTAGTGGACCCCTTTGGAATCGGTTCATAATTTGAAAATAACCACTTTTGTGGGGAATGAAGAGCCCCAGGGTTCAGGGAAATGGTTGATGCATATTGAGAAGACTTTTAGGCTGATGCAGAATCATGGGAGTCTATCTCAGGACAGATGGGTCGAGACGACTTCATGGTTTTTGGGTAAGGAACTAGCTTCATGGTGGGGGCAGTTGGCTGATGAGTTACCCAGGAAGAATCTAAGGATTATGAGGTATTTAAACAATTATTCTATAAGCCTCACTACCCTCATCTTTTCGTCTCTAGGTATGTAAATGAGGACAAAGTCAACCGCATGCTTATGGATTATGGATCGGCCATAAACATCATGCCAAAGTCAACAATGACCACAATCAACATCAAGGTGGATGAACTATCCTGAAGCCACCAACTAATCCAAAGTTTTAACCAAGAAGGACAAAGAGCGATAGGCATAATCCGAGTGGAGATGACCATTGGCGAACTCAAATCAAACATGCTATTCTATGTGATTGATGTAAGAACTTCCTACAGCTTGCTCTTAGGAAGGCCTTGGATCCACGAGAATGGAGTGGTGTCGTCCACCCTTTATCAATGCTTGAAGTTCTACCGAGAATGAGTAAAGGTGATACAAGGCGACACCAAGCCATTCACCGAAGCCGAATCACACTTCGCGGACGCCAAGTTCTACATGGATAAAGACATGGTACCCGAAGCTCTTCCAAAAGAGATCAAATCCACAAGTAAAGCTACGCACAAAAACCAGAAGTGGCAAGCCGTGCCTAAGAAGCAAGAATGGGAAGCCGTGCCATCTTCAAGCAAAGACGATGATGAGTCTGCTAAGCTAACAACAATCAAAGGGAGTGTGACGCCCTCAAAAAGACCAAACATACCCGTCTTTCGATACATCCCAATGTCAAGAAGAAAGAATGGGCAATCCCCATTTGAAATTGGAACAAGCAAAGCCGACACACAGCTGCACAAAGACAATGTAAAGCTACTTAAGACAAATGCAGTTTTACCTTTGACACAGCTAGGCAACACTAAAGTTTCAAAACCACCACAAGGTTTTGTAAAACCCCTACCAAAGGGGGCAGAACTAAGCTATTTTCCAACCAAGAGGACCAAAGAAGTTTTTGACCCAAACGCCTACAAACTCATGTCAAAGGCTGGGTACAATTTCGCCTCCTCTTCAAATCTTGGAAAGAATAATGCAAACACCGTCAACAACAAAGAACGTGACCTTACCGAGACTCAAAAAAAGTTGATGGAGCATGGTTAAGGAGTTGACAACAACAAAGTTGGACTTGGCTTCACACCAAATACACCCATGAAGATTTCAAGCAAAGCAAAAAACATTAGCGTTCAACACATCAGTGTGAGCGTTGAACAAAATCAAGATGAGCCTAAACCTGCCCCTCGAACATCAGTCTTTGATAGGCTGAATCGTTCAAAACCCAGAATTTCAACACTTCATCGCATTAGTGGTCAAGATCAAACTTTTTTCTTCACGCGGCTTAACACGCCAACACCCCAAAGCTCTATTTTTTGAAAGGTTGTCAAAACCTAAGAAACAAAGCAACACGGCTAGCTCTCCTCCACGACAGTCAGCCTTGGAAAGACTTGAAGAAACCAAGAAGCCTTCTAGAAAGAGGAAGACAACGCTAAAATAAGAAAAGCTCAATGGTCTAGCAGCAAAGGACGACGTTTGAAGCTCGATACTTTCAAGGATAAAGCTCCAAGCTACCTTGGAAGTTTACACAAAAGGACAACTAAAGGTAAAGAGGCGCACCATCATCCACACTAGCCAATCTTCACGCCAACAAGCCCAAGAGGACGACACTGAAGAGGAGGTCCAAGACGTCTTCCACTTCACAATCCAAAAAGATAAAGAAGATGAAATCCCCGAGGAAGACGTCACTACTGTGCCACCACAGCTCAAGGATGGGGGGTAAGCCATGGTTGATGATCTAAAGGAGCTCAACTTAGGTACAAACGAGGAGCCGAAGCCTATCTTAGTAAATGCACTGCTAAGTGCGGATGAGATCGAGGAGTACTACCAACTAATATTGGAGTACAAAGATGTCTTTGCTTGGACCTACAAGGAAATACCCCGGCCTTGACCCTACCATCGCCGTGCATCATCTTGTAGTCAAGCCTGGAACGCGATCGATAAAGCAAACTCAAAGACGCTATCGATCCGAGCTCATCCCATAAATTTAGGCCGAGATTGAAATGCTATCGATGCAAGCTTCATTCGAGATGTGCAATACCCTAAGTGGATCTCCAACATCGTCATTGTCCTTAAGAAATTTGGATAAATATGTGTTTGAGTAGACTTGCGAGACCTCAATAATGCTTGCCCGAATGATGACTTTTCTTTGCCAATCATAGAAATCATGGTGGACGCGACCACTGGCCACGAGGCGTTATCATTCATGGACAGCTCCTCTAGGTACAATCAAATTCGTATGGCTCCCGAAGATGAAGAACTAACAGCCTTCCGCACTCCAAAAGGTATATACTGCTACAAGGTAATGCCATTTGGCTTAAAGAACGTTGGGGCTACATATCAACGTGCAATGCAGAAGTTCTTCAACGACATGCTACACAAAAACGTAGAATGTTACGTAAATGATGTAGTTGTTAAGACCAAGAAAAGATCCGATCACTTGAAGGATTTACGAATAATGTTCGACAAACTACGACACTACAACCTCAAGGTGAACCCGTTGAAGTGTGCAATTGGCATCACCTCTGGGAAGTTCCTTGGCTTCATTGTCAAGCACCATGGCATTGAAGTGGACAAATCAAAGATTAAGGTCATTTAAACCATGCTCCAGCCAAGGAATCTACACGAGCTAAAAAGTCTACAAGGACGGCTAGCCTTCATTAGGCGCTTCATCTCTAACCTGTTGGAAGTATGCCCACAAAGCCACTCATTTGATGTAATAACTTTTGGAATACTTATTGTATTAGACTATTATATGTTTAATGAAGGGCAAAGCTTATTGTTAATCACTATTTATTGTATCATGTGTTTAAGCAATAAGGGAATCCAAGGAATATATTTAATCTAAGAGAGAAGTGATCTAAGTAAGTTAGATTAACGAGACCTTTCTCTTATGAACATTCCTAAAACGTTCCTAGCCATAGGATTGCCAATTGGGCATTGACAATCCACTAAGGTTAGTATGTGTTATGTTAACTCAAGCGTGAGTATGACTAGTCTCAAGTCATTTAGTGTTGGACACTAAGACAAACACATAGGTACTCAAAAGGTAATCGAGTACACTGAACAACGATCAAAAGAGAGTTCGAACATACATGTCATGTAAGAACTCGTAAGTTGCAATATGCAAAGTAGTCATTTGACCTGAGGCATCATTGATGTCTAATGGTTAGGTTCTTGATCTTTGATTATGTCAAAGGCATTCCATTGAGAGTGTCAACGACATTGTTGGGGTCAAGCTATCTAGTCATGTAGGCATGTGAATGCACAACAAGGGATCTCTAACCTTCCATGGTGGAAGGTGAATACTCTGAGATATGATTCGAGAGTCTTTGGCCAAAGCATACGAATATGATTTAGGAAGCATGTTCCAAATCATATTCAATTGATTCATATAGAGAAGTATCACATTGGATAGTAGACATGATACAAACTATCACTCAAACAATGTGATCAAGAGTATTGTATTAGAGAAGGACCGTATTGCATTGTAATTGTAACTGGATAGGTTCTCCAACCACTTCTACTTAGCTTGGGTAGCCATGACATACTGCTAGGTGTCACTCATGGTTTGTGGAAGCCCTGAGGATTAGCAAACACTAATCTTCATCAAAGGGAGAATTGAAATGTAGTTTCAATTCACAATCGATCGTTAAGAGTAACAATCGCCCACTGCCTCGCTAATTGGAACCTAATGGATCGTACACCGAGTAAGGGTGAAAGTGAAGAAATATAAATGAGATGGATAAGCAATTAAATAGTTTAATTGAGAATGGTCAAGATTAATTAATTAGTTAATTAATCTTACGAAAGGTTCGTATTGGGCTTTTAAGTTGGTTTTGGGTTTCGGGGCCCAAAAGGGTTTTTGGTCCACAAGGCCCATTGAGTTTAGGTTGTGTGACAACTAAAACTAAATGGAAATTAACCCAAAAACAAAGTCAAAACCGCCCTAGGGTGAGGGTTATCAAACTTGGGTTAATTGCAAGTTTGCCACTCACATGTGAGGTGGTATAAAAGCATCTTTATAGCTTTTACCTCATTAGGGTTTTCTTGAGACAAAGAAGAGAAATATTTTCTCTCTTTTTCTCCATAGAGGCCGGCCACTTAGGGGAGGGATAGCTAGCAATCTTTCTTCCTCTAAGTCATCCATTTGATCTTCACACCTCATCCTTGGTGTGGAGACTTAGAGACACCAAACCTTTGGTGTTTTTGGAGATCCTTTCCTCACATCCTCAAGGAGCAAAGGAGTAACAAAAGGAAGTAAATCACAAGGAAGATCCAAGGAGCTAGGAGGTGACTTGAAGGCCCTCCACTTGGGTGAATCCCTTGTGTAAACAAGGATGAGCTTCAAGGGTAATGAATCTCAAAATCCTTTCTTCTCTTTAATGTTGTTAAAGAGTCTTATGATTCACCATTCACTAGGCTTTGAAAGTCATGGGTTTTAGAATTGTTTTTGAATGCATGCCTACTTTAAAGTGTTATTAGTTTGCATATGTGTTCAAATATTCTCACATGTTCTTAGCTAGGACAAAATTTTTCCTTCATAACCCTGCTGGACGATGTCAACCCTTTAGTCGACTCATGAAGAAGGACACCCCATTCATATGGGATGACGCATGTCGCAATGCCCTTGAAAGAATAAAAAGGTACATGGCAAGCCCACCTATCTTAGGAGCTCCAGTGCCTGGAAAACCACTCATCCTACCTATACATTGCCACACAAAATGGTTCCATTGGAGCACTCTTGGCACAAGAAAATGAAGACCAAAAGAAAATAGCATTCTACTACCTAAGTAGAACTCTCACTAGTGCCGAGCTCAACTACTCCTAGTCTTCGCCATCCAAAAGCTAAGACACTACGTGCATGCTTACACCATCCACTGAATTGCTAAAGCTGACCCAGTCAAGTACGTTATGTCCAAACCCATTCTGACAGGGTGACTAGCTAAATGGGCATTGCTTCTTAATCAACATGAGATCATCTACGTCCCAGCTAAAGTCGTCAAGGGACAAACCCTAGCAGATTTCCTTGCCGACCATCCAATCCCAGCCGATTGGAAAATCTCAGACAACTTGCCTGGTGAAGAGGTGTTCTACATCGACATCTTCCCAACATGGATAATGTTCTTCGACGGATCTGCACGAATGGACGGAACGGGGGCAGGAGTAGTATTCATGTCGCCAGAAAGACAAGTACTACCCTATTCCTTCCGACTAAACGAGCTATGCTCCAATAACGTCGCTGAGTACCAAGCATTGATAATTGGACTTCAAATGGGGATCGACATGGAAATCACAACGCTAAAAGTGTATGGCGACTCCAAGCTCATAATCAATCAACTCTTGACTGAATATGAAGTGAGGAAAGATGAGCTCGTCCCATACTTTCGGCTAGCAACTCAACTGCTACAAAATTTTGAGGCCGTGATGCAAGAACTTGTGCCAAGAAAAGAAAATCAAATGACAGATGCTCTTGCTAACCTAGCCTCAAGTATGGCGCTAGGAGAATACGAAGCTACGGACGTGCCAGTTTGCCAAAAATGGGTGATCTCATCGTCACTGAAATGTTCTTGGATGATACAGACATCATCTCATTACTTCTAATCGACACTGAAGAGTGGAGACAACCTCTAATTAATTACTTGGAGCATGGAAACCTTCCAGATGATCCTAGACACCACTCTGAAATACATCGACGAGCACCTCACTTCCTCTACTACAAAGAAACACTCTATCGACGCTATGTTGAATGAGTACTTTTGAGATGCCTAGGTAAGGAAGAAGCCAATCAAGCGGTGAAAGAAGCACACTCAAGCGTATGCAGGGCGCATCAGTCTGGACCAAAGCTACATTTCCAGCTCAAAAGAATGGGTTACTACTGGCCAAGCATGGTGAAGGATTGCCTGGAGTACGCCAAAAAGTGCTAAGCCTGCCAATTCCACACCAACTTCATACATCAACCACCTGAACCATTACACCTTATAGTTGCTTCATGGCCATTTGATGCATGGGGATTGGACGTCGTAGGACCAATCACACCAAAGTCATCTGTAGGAGAAGCCTACATCCTAGCCGCAACAGATTACTTCTCCAAGTGGGCTGAAGTTGTACCCCTAAGGGAAGTCAAGAAGGAAATTGTCGTCCGTTTCATCAAGGAGCATATCATCCACCGATATGGTGTGCCTCGCTACATCATCGCTAACAATAGAAAATAGTTATCCAACCGACTCATAGACGAGCTTTGCGAGAAATGCAAATTCAAGCAGCACAAGTCTTCCATGTATCATGCTCCAGCCAACGGTTTCACGAAAGTATTCAACAAAACATTATGCAACCTTCTGAAGAAGGTAATCGGCCGAACAAAGAGAGACTGGCACAAAAGAATAAGTGAAGCACTTTGGGCATATAAGACGACACATAAGACTCATAACCAAATTACGCCTTATTCTCTCATATATGGCGTGGAAGCTATTTTTCCGCTCGAAAGTCAAATCCCCTCACTAAGGATAGCTATACAAGAAGGCTTCACTGAAGAAGAAAATGCAAAGCTACGACTTCAAGAGTTGGAAGCACTCGATGAAAGAAGGCTTGAAGCTGAACAACACTTGGAATGCTACCAAGCACGGCTATCTAAGGCATTCAACAAGAAGGTCCGCCCAAGGTATTTCCAAACTGGAGATCTTGTTTTGGCATTACGAAGGCCCGTCATCACAAATCACAAAACAAAAGGCAAGTTCACATCAAAGTGGGATGGACCTTACGTAATACAAGAGGTATACACCAACGGCGCCTACTTAATCATGGTTGAAGACGGCTTAAAGATCGGCCCCATCAACGGTAGGTTCTTAAAGTGCTATTACCCCCAAACCAAACGCAATGCTCCTCACCTGCATGAGCCTAAAATGCACACGACACAATGCTCCTTGTTCGCATGAGCTTAAAAGGTGACACTCGACACTCCTTGTTCACACGAGTTTAAAAGGCGATACTCAATGCCCCTCACCTGCATGAGCCTAATATGCATACAACACAATGCTCATTGTTCGCACGAGCTTAAAAGGTGACACTCAACACTCATTATTCACATAAGTTTAAAAGGCAACACTTAATGCTCCTGGCCGGCAAGAGCATAAACTGTGCTCACCAAAACAGAAAAAAAATAATCAAAATCACCATCAAAAGCAATCCATCATTCCTATGAACTATGTCATGACTTGATCCCTCCTCAACCGAGGGTACGTAGGCAACTTGAAAACTTAAATACTTCAAGTACAGTTATAGCCATGCCTTTCTCTTTCTTTAGGCATGAAATCAACTCTTGATGCTGAGAAAGTGTAGCTTCTTGCTCCAAGAGAACACCCTGAAGTCGTGATGCTTAGACTTCCAACTGTTCTCGTTCTCGCGCTAACGCTTCTAGACACACCTGGACGGAAGCTCAAGAAGTCCCTATGACTTGATAACCTTCCGAAACAGCTTGCTGAGAAGACCGAACTTGGGCAATTGATAAGTCTATTGCCACAAGTTGTTGAGCATTAACCTCTGCACCCAACTTCTTCGAGGAAATAGCATGCAAGGAAGAATATTCAGTTGAGGCGGCCATAAGTTTGGCAATCTTGACTCTCAAAAGCGAGGAATCAATGTTAAGGTTGTCAATCGTAGAAATAAGCTTCGACAAGTCTTCCTTGAGCAATGCAAAGTCCTCAAATGGGCACTTTGAAATCTTCTTCTCAATGTGGCTCTTGATATCCATGGCTGCGCGAAGGTTGATATGATGGATAAGCTGCTCATTGCCACTATGGTTCGGCCCTCTAAGAGAAATCTCGGAGCTAGCTGGCAAAGGTGTTGGACGCATGACGGGCTCTTGTATACCTTCACCTATACAAAGCAAACTTGGGCAACTTAGCAGATTTGTAATAAGCTCTGCGTCAGGCGGATCTCTAATCTCCTTATCCGTGGGTAGACTGCTTCCAGATAGCATTTCCGTAAAGAAATGAACACCCATGTTTACCAAATCAAAGGAACAAGAAGGCCCAAACTAAAAAACACAAAGAAAGATGTTAGAAACAAAAGCTAAACCAATGAAAGCAGAAGAAATCATAAGAAAGAAGGAAATACATACATATTTCTTAAGTAACACACGGTCGTCAAACTGAGAAGGCCTAAATAATTTCTTCTTCTTATGACAAAAATTAACGTTGCTGTCATCCTAAGCACCTTCAAGCGGTCGCTTGTTGAAAACTTGTTGACGCTACCGCAAAACAGGTTCATCTTCGTGCGAGTCAACTTCATCACCCACCTCTTCAGAAGCATCCGAATGTTGAGAAGACAAGCACGAGAGTTGAGGAGCTAAAGCCACAAGTCCATCTTGCAAAGAAGCTGCAGTCACACAATCGAAAGGTGCCAGCTACGTAGGAATCGTAGAACAACCCTCTCTCGCCGCATCATTGCATGAAAGAGAAGAATTGGTGCCACTTGTTGCCCCCAAGTCTTCATGGTGTACCTTTGACCACCAACATACGTAGGCACGGGTCACATGATTGCTCTTGAAAAGCATTTGTGCATGAACGGGTACAAGACTCCCAATGTATATACATGGCTTGCAAGGATTTCGGTTGTGTGTTTTCCTTCAGCTTGCCTAGCACATGTTGGACAAAGCCAAACTGCCTGTTGAAACGGTGAGGACTATACGGCTGAATAATACATCGGTCTCCTTGCCGCAAAGAAACATACCCCGAGCAAAGACTTGTAAAATAAGACAAGTCTGAGAAACGAAGGTACGAATCATCTATAAAGCCTCGCCATGCCGAGCCAACCCTTGCTAGATGGTCTATTCTCAAACCTTTATAGCTTCTACACAATGAATGCGCCTACAAATCATCAAGGCTCTTTGCAGAAAGCACGCCAGAGTACTTTGTCATCAAAGGCCCCAGCTTGGCCGAAGTTGATGAAGAAGGCCCCAACTTGTCTAAAGTTGACGAAGAAAAATGAGTGCCAAAGTACTCACCCAACCAACCGTACACATAGTGGTAGGGCACGATCTTCGATGCTCTCCGAGTTCGAAACAACACTCAAGCCATCATAAATATTAGCTAAGACCAGAATAACAAGGCTGAAAGATTCACCTGCAGCCATCTTGCTAGCCACTTTGAAGACTCCGGGGCGGATAAAGTTGACGTCATCTTTGGGGAAAACAAACTTACAAAGCAAACAAGCTAAGAAAGCAGCTAGGTAAGATTCTTCCACGTGCTCTGACGCTACGCCAAGATCCTCAAACGCTTAGTGGTTTTGTTGTGGCCATTTTTCTTCGAAGGCTTCTTGTACTTCATGGCATCCTAATACCAAAATCAGATCCAAGAAGAAATCTTCACACCTGACTTACCCTAAGCCTCCTGGGAAACCTTATGATACACCCAAAACAAATAGCGGCAACTCGCAGGCAATCCTCAGTTATTGTGATGAGAAAATTCCTCCACGCTAGAAACAACCTCGTCGTAAAACTTACCCTGGATCGGCAAGCCTCCTATCTTGTAGAGATCCCAAAGTGAAATCAACATCTCCCCTTGAGTCGTGTGAAGTGTGTTGGTCAATGAACACCAATGTTCAAAGAACGCACGAAGGACGGAAGGATGACAATCATAACTAAACAAAGATGCATATACGGCGTGACAAAGGCCCACGTTAGTAAGCACATTTTTGGATCAACTCAAGACATCTTCAAGCCATTCCAGTAAAACTCAGCAAAGACTGCTTTTCCAGTAGTTGACAAGGTGTTATTCCAAGTCATGGCTTCACTACTGATGCGATCTCCAAGAAGCTCAAACGAAGCTGGTGGATTGTCACGAACATGGTACGAAGGATTCAAGATAAGAATCCTCGATGTACACGTCTTCTTCTTCCTATTTGGTCAACCAAAATCTGTCACCTCCCAAGATACTTCAGAAGACCACGACTTGATATGCATCAAGTTGTCTTTTGCGAAAAGACAAGTGCCTTAGGGCCAGTCAATGACGGACAAAGTTTCAACGTCGTTCCCCTATCTTGTGAATCACCTTCATTCGCAAGACAACATAAACATAAGGTGGGACAGGAAGAAGAAGGAAAAATAAAGATTGCCTCACTAAAGCAAAAGACATGCGAGATAAACCTCATGAGCGTCGAAGGATGATGATGACAAAGTCACAACGACAGAAAGAAATTAGCCACAAAGCTTGAGTAGCACGGCAAGGAGGGTAGCCACAAAAGGGTCCTTCAAAGCACGCTATAATAGCAAAGAAAACCAAAATGATATGCAACCCCGCAACGATTACACAAGCAGTTTCTTGCACTGCACGGTAACGTCACCATCGAGGAAAACTGCGACCAAAAGACACTACACAATGTAACCTCGCTGCAGTATTTTGCACAGCACCACACGGTAAAAAGTAACACACTACAACAAGCTCCAAGCAGCAATTACACATGACAAGAAGCATCAATAGGCACCGCACAGCAGCAAGCACAGTGGTAGTGCATGGCAAGGGTGTGTTGTGGCAAAAACACACACACAATTGTCCTATAAATAAGGGCTAATTGCTTCCTAATGCTATAGGGAGAATACATACCAAATAGCAAAAGGAAAATCAAAAGAAGGAAGGAAATTCCAACCAAAAGAAGGAAGCAAATTCCAAGCAAAAAATGGGCAAGCTAATTTAGGCCCAAGGAAAAAAATACACATGCTATTTTTGCAACAAAATCAGCAAAGAAAAGAAAAGGAAACAAAGAAATAAGGAAAGGGCTTTAAAATTTCCAAAACATCAAAGGAAAGTACCTTTGCTTGCCAAAATACAAAAGGGAATCTCTCCAAAGCAAGGACAAGTCTTCAAGTTTCCCAAACCAAGAGGGAAAACACCTCCTTGGCCGAAAAATAAATTAAAAGGGAAAGGAAAAAAATGCAAATCCTACTCACCCAAGGACAAGCATTACAGCTTTCCAATACTTTGAAGGAAATCACCCTCATTACCAAAATTCAAGGAGACTCCTACCTAACGAAGGAAAAGCATTTTTTACCACAACCACAAGGGAAAAAAAAAATCAAGTCTCAAGATACACTAAATGTATTTTGCCCAAAAATCATGGCAAATCAATACGCACGATAAGTATGTGCCGATTTATCCATATTCAAAATTTTCATTGAAGATCAAGCTTCTACGGCTCTTGAAGAAAATTTTCATTTCATTCAAGATCAAGCCTCTATGGCCTTTGAAGAAAATTTCCATTTCATTCAAGATCAAGACTCAACGGCCCTTGAAGAAATGTTTTGTTCAAAAAATACGCCTCAACGGCCCTTGACGAAATTCATCGTTTCCATTCAAGAAATACACCTCTGCGGCCCTTAAAGAAGCAAACTAATTCAAGATCAAGTCTCAACAACCTTTAATTTAGAACGTTCGCATTGCAGGACTTCTAAACATGTTTCCTACATGTGACAAGCACATGCCTACAACACGCCTTGAAGTGGAGGCATTTGTAGACATGTAAATTTCGTTGCATACAAATGAAGCATCACAAAGCTCCACGTGGCATATGACTCATCACAAATGGACAAGTCATCAATGACATGTGGCACAAATCGAGCAAAGGAAGCTCAAAAGCATTCCTAAAATGCGGCAAAGGGGAACAAATCTCCTTCAAATTGGCAAGGGGCCCAAATTGCTCCCAAAACCGGAAAGAAAGCTAAAGCATCTTCACAAAACAAGCAATAATTGAAGATTGCTTGCAAAATAGGCAAGAAAGCCCTACAGATTTCGGCCAAGCAAGGGAAAATGGTTGAAATTAAGACACAAAACATGCCTAAATTCTCCGATGGACGAATCAAGACACAAATCAAAGCCAAATCCATCCAAAGGCAAGCTTTGAGAAGTCTATAAATACAAGGTCCCAAGACAAGCATAAGGTTGACAATTTCTACATTGAAGGGCCAAAATTCTCACAAAAGGAAAACCTCTGCCAAATCTTTGAAGACTAATACACTGCCAAAGCTCTCTTCAAAGAAAGCTCAACCAAAGCCGAAGCTTTCTTTCGACCAAAGCCGAAGCATTCCCTTGAAGAATCAACAAGCACTTGTGCTGATTCCTTCAAGACTTTGTTGCAAGCTCAAAACTTGTAACGACGTTTGATTCAAGATCAAGTCGTCAAGACCCTTGAATCAACGGTGTTTAACATTAACTTTACCCGCAACTTTGAGGTGAAAACTATCCACGCGTTGTTTCAACCTCAAAACTTGAAGCAATCGTTCAATCATTCGTCCGAGATCAAAATTTTGAGGTGAAGATATCGATGATATCGGAAATATCGGTAGTCCAAAAACACTGAAATTTCAATGGAAATATCGGGATATTATCGATATCGATAAAAATTGAATAAAAACCACGGAAATTGTAAGAAAAACTTGGAAATTTTTATTGAAACTTTGCAGGATGTTTATTTAGTCAATTATCTATTAGTTTATCACAAAAAATTAGAAGGAAATGCATTGCATGATGGATTTAACTAATTTAAGTTGATTATATAGTGAGCTGGCAAACATTGTGAGTGTAGAAAATATCTAATAATTAATGACAGAAGTTTAAACACACCATAATCATTTATATATAATGAATTAGTACAATATTTTACACTTTATACATTGCATGGTAAGATACATGCTCCTATGAGGTTCAAAATTTTCACTATCTTCATCATCTCTATGTGTAGATTTGTTTCTTGCAAAAAGAATTCAAAACAAAACCATATATATAAATATTTTAGCATATTTTCACAAAAACATAAGTGATATGGTGGTCAAGGTGTTCAAGGAGTAAAATGGGAGGGGTTCGAATCCCTTGGTGTTTTTCTAAATATAGAAATTTAATCTAGATAATAAATATTAGGGTAAATTACACAAAACTACCTCAACTACTACCTCAAATATTGGGCCTTTTTTTTTTTTTTCTTTTTCTGGGTTGCAGGTAGTGGGTGCGGCGTGTAACACCTCAACCCCTAATTATATGTATAATTTCATAAGTCCCCTAAAGTTTTATTGAGATTTCATTTTGGCCCCCCATTTTGATTAAATCTGTACCCTTTATCTAGATTCCTAAACATTCCCAAACTGCCACGTGGCAGCACCATATCACTCCACACTCTTCTCTCTTTCCGTCCCCTACCCCGTGACCCTCTTTCCTTTCTCTTTCTTCTCGTCATCAAACCTCGTCTTTCTCCCTCTCCTTCTCATCTCTGCAACTTGGCGAACTCAGGAACTCTCCGGCAAGCTTCTTAATCTTCTCTGGTTAGGTAAGCTTCGGGTTTACCTCTTTCTGTTCTAGATTGAAGCTTATATGTGAATTTTTAAGTTCTATCTCGTGTTTTTCCAAGGTTTTTGGGACGAAATCGGCTCGGGATCACCCATCTCCGGCGAGGCCATGGGTGTCTAGAGGTGTTCCGACCACCATAGGTCGTTTCACGGCTAACGAAAACGGTTCGAGTGGGTTCCGCCGTCAAATGAATGGGATTCGATGACTGCCACATCATCGGGAATCGTTCACCGCCACAGAGAACGACGTAGCGGTGGCCGAGGGTCTTCAAGTCATCGATCTTGTTGAAGACAAAGGGGAGGAAAGAGTCCAAGAGGCGATCGAAGAGGTCATCGTCAATGGGGGAGTAGGGTTCCAGACGACAACGACGAATTCCTCCGATAATATCGCGATATATTGACGATAATTAAGTGGATACTCGTGAAAATATCTCCCTCTCACAAAAACGATATTATCAGCGAAATATCGCTGATAATATCGATATTTTGGCCCATGTTTGAGATCAAGTCATCGCGACCCTTGGATCAACAACCTAAGCATCTACATCAAATTTGAAGACTGAATTAAAGGAAAATTGTAAACAGAATTGTAACCCTTCAAATTCATCAATACAAATCTACTTTGTACACGTGTTCTCGTTTCATTCGATATAGAATTTTCGTGTTTACAAGTTGCTTTGCGACTGTTAGGTTTTTTTTTTGTTTAATTTTTTTTTAAAGAGTACAAAATTTCATTCATTGATTAAAAAGCATTACATATATATTACGAAGAACTCGACCTTTGTCCTTTTAAGTTTTTAATTTTTGATTTTTTTAAATAAACTACAAAAGTTAACTAGCAGCCAAAAAGCATACACTACATTAATGCATGTTGAGATACTTTCTTATTTGGTTTGATGCTATTCATTGTAATTGATATTGTGATTGTGATTATCTCTATCAAAGATTCCATAGCTATAGTTTAGGAACCATATTTGGTTAATAGCATATTTCTAGGATATTTGACATTATATTCTCATTACTGAGTCCTTCTTATAAGGACCTTTGTACTATTCTGTAAATCATCCAATATACTACAATTCACACCAAATTTCTCAATGCACCCTTTTTTTTTGGAGTTTTAACGAAACACTACCAGTATTGTTCACTTTTAATGAAAATGATATTTTTACTCTAAAAAGTCACTCATGATACTATTCGCTTATAACACTTTTTTGTTCTTTTGATTAAAACTCAAAGTTTTCAAGCCATTTTCATTAGTTTTCCTTCTTTTTTTTCCTGACGGACAGTTACATTCCACTAATCACAAAAGAAGGAAAGCCAAAGTTGTGCCATTTTCACCCCTAAATTTAAAGAAATAGCTTTCTTTAAAATGACATCGAAAGAAATCTCGTTCTCTTTGAGCCATTCTTGGAGACTAGTTGGGCCAAATACAATCCTAGCTGGGCAAACTCCTCCCTTTGGAAGGTTGTCATGTTGGCTAAGAACAATCAGAGCACACTGCAGTAAAATGAGTGGTGTTATGCCCACCCCTCAACCCTCTTTTCACACCCACTTTTTAATAATAAATTTAATGTCATATTTGGCCATTTGTGAAATGACTTTTAAAACCCTAATAAAAATGAACCCTAATCTATTTTTTTAGCTAAAAAATATAAAAATAAAAGTGAAAGAACAATGTGTTATTTCTGAAGAAGAATACGAGAAGCCATGAACAATCCCATCCGAGAAGAATATTACAAGCTTGAGCCACGCATCCAATCAATGTTAAAATTGGAAGCAAACAAAACTGAAAATTAGAAGAAAAGGGAATATCCCAGCAACCCCTTCCCCCCACCCCTAAAACCACGAGCCAGAGCCACTCCCAAACCAAATTGACTTCTGACTGCAGCTGTCACATCTCGGCCCAGGTTGAATCACTTCCCGGGCCCGCTCCATCACCGTAACACGATATTGTCCGCTTTGGGCTTACCATTCCCTCACGATTTTGTTTCTGGAAACTCATGAGCAACTTCCCAATGGGTCACCCATCATGGGAGTGCTCTAGCCCCCTTTCTCGCTTAACTTCGGAGTTCCTACAGAACCCGAAGCCAGTGAGCTCCCAAAAGGCCTCGTGCTAGGTAGGGATGGGAATATACATTTAAGGATCACTCCCCTGGGCGATGTGGGATGTCACAATCCACCTCCCTTAGGGGCCCGACTTCCTCATCGGCACACTTCCGACCAGGGATTGGCTCTGATACCAATTGTCACATCCCAGCCCGGGTCGAATCACTTCCTGGGCCCGCTCCACCACCGTAGCACAATATTGTCCACTTTGGGCTTACCATTCCCTCACGGGTTTGTTTCTAGGAACTCACGAGCAACTTCCCAATGGGTCACCTATCATGGGAGTGCTTTGGCCCCCTTTCTTGCTTAACTTCGGAGTTCCTACGGAACCCGAAGCCAGTGAGCTCCCAAGAGGCCTCGTGTTAGGTAGGGATGGGAATATACATTTAAGGATCACTCCCCTAGGCGATGTGGGATGTCACAGCAGCCATCCTTTTTTTTCTGTAACCCTAATCATTTTTCTTTCTCCATCTCAATCAAACTCAATTCAACTGAAATCGTCATTGTCGGTCCGTGAACAATTACAATTCCATCGAGGATGTCGTTGCTAGTTAATGTTTTCTCCTCCAAATTTCCATCGAGAGAAAAGGTCGACTGTCAGTGAAAGAGGTTGCCGTCGAGTTGGGTTTGGTGGTGTCAGGCTCGAGTGGGTGGATGGCTTTCTTATTCTTAGTTTTTATTTATTTTAATTTTTAGTGAAAAGTTAAATTAATGCAAGGACATCTTAGCAATATTAGTGGGTGACAAAACAGTGTTTTTATTTTTTAATTTTTTATGCAGGGTGAAAATATAAGGTGGGTGTAACAGCCCGTCCCGAAAATTTCGTACGACGGATGTGAAAAGACTAAAATGCCCTTGGACGTTAACTAAGGTACGTGTGTGTTTAAGTTTGGAAGTGGGTCCAATTATTTTGGTTGGTTGTACTTGGACCACACACACACACACATTCACCTCACTTCTCTTCCTCTCTCTCACTCCCGTACTCACTCTCTCTCTCTTCCTCCTTCGTACGGACGCACCCAGAAACCCTTCCAAAACTTACAGATCGAAGGAACCAAGGACACCATCGTGTTCCTCGTGGTGTGGTGAGGTTAAAGGTACCATTTTCAAGTTCAAATACGTTCGTTTTCACGTAGAAACCTCACCCTCCGATTTGTGCACTGTTCATGCACACGTGAAATATTGTTTTTCAGGGAATTTGAAGCTTATAGGAAGCTTTATGAGGTCCTAAGGAAGCTCGGAGTAGTTCGTTTGAAGTTTTTGGACGTTGAAATAGTGAGATCGGGGAGTTTTCGTTTTGGCCGAAATTATCGAGGCTTTTTCCGGGGAATCCTCGGCGAGTTGGGGGTCGAGTCAAGTATGGTTATGTTCATCTTTGTGAGATCTTCATTTTGGTATAAAGTACGTAGAAAATGGTGCAAAAATGAAGGAGAAACCATAGTTGGAAGTTTTTCCAGAAATCGGCGAACAGTCGCCGGCGACCGGTGACTCGCCGGAGAAGATAGGGGAATATTCCGTCAGTTTTGACGGAATATGCTTAAGGCGTTAACTGACGCCGTTAGTTAATTAACGGAATATTCCTAACGACGTTACTGTACCGTTACACGTGCCAGGCATGTGGCCGTGCGTGGCCGGCGCGTCTAGCCGTGCCTTAGCTGGCGCGTGGGTGGTCGGAAAATTTTTCTAAAAATATGGGGATGATCCTGAGATTGTGTAGATCACAGTGGTATATTCATATACCCAATTTGAGCAATGTATGAGAAGTTATTTCTAAGGTTTCGTTTATGTGCGTTAATTAACGTTATTTCAGTTACTTCTCATATAAGCGAGACCTATCCGGAGGACGAGCGTAGCCAGGCTAGGCATGGGGGTTACGACCCGTCTACTTATCAGTGAGTGGGCATTTGTTTTTCGTATATACCTATATAAATGAGTTTTTCCCAGAAAATCAGTTTAAATGAAATGTGATATGAAATGCGATATGAAATGCCATGCAAAGTATCTATCTATTTATTATACGTTATTGATTGCTTATGTTGATGTTGGTGTTGAGGACGCACAGGTAAGTGGCAGGTAAGTTTATATACTAGTTGATGTGAACGAATGATGTGATGTGATATGATTAGAGCTCATAAACCTGCACACTGATATTAGTGCTCCCGCCCAAAGAGGGGCTCAGTCTTTCACGTGTTGTTCATCTCCCGCACCATATGCTCGCCTTGGATCCAAGTTAGGTGCTCAGTCCTGTCGAATAGACCACTATAGGTGGGTTCGACTCGTAGGTGACCTGTGATTTATCACTCAGTCTTCACGTGATTGTAGCACTAGAGCATATTAGTTTATATTCAATGATGTTGTGCAGACCACTAGAGGTGGTATTGATGTGTGTGCAGGGTATATATGATACGGTTGAGATGATTATGAGTTATATGATATGATGAGATTGTTATGAGCTATATACAGCCGAGGGCTGAGATGATTATTTAGTATTCAATCACATTCACAAAATTATGCTTTGGCATTCAGTTATGATATTTTGGCATGACATACATACATATTTTCCAGCAGGATTTTGAGAATTATATATATGAGTATATACTTTATTTATGGGAAATTATACAGGTTTTACGGTGAGGGGTTATAATCTTTGAGAAAAGAAAGGTTTTGAAAAGATTTGTTTCTGACCCATTCAACTTTGTTTTTCGCCCCTCCAGGTATTAAGTAGTGTTCGTTGGTGGCATACGAGGAGCTCATCGGACGTTCTGACAGAATTCACTTATGTAGGACCACCTTCGGGTGTTATTTCTATTTAGTACTTCTGCTTGACTGGACGTAGACCATTTATGCTATGGTTGTGTAAACCTTCTTAATTCTCGCACTAGCACACTATCTTTAATTGGGTTGCTGGTTGCATGGTTTTAAATTGTTCATATCCTTTTAATTAATCTTGCTTCCGTACTGTGCACATGGCTTACGTCACGCTTACGTGACGACTAGCATGTCCCACCTTCGGGACTGGGTGTGTTAGTGGGTGAAGAAATAGGATTTTGGGGTGGGTCTCAGTAAAATTATCGGTGTGGTCAAAGAGCCAATCTCAGGGCCCATAACTCAGGTTATTATTTCCATATCGGGTTTTCTGTTTCCCAGTGAAACAAGACTGCTGTCGCTGAAACCATGTCCGACAAACCACATCTTAAAACGAAGCGCTTTTCATCCTCAGACGGACCCTTCTTCCTGAACCATCCTACGCTGAAAAATGAGGGAAACTTCAAAAGAAGCCACGCCCCAAAATAGAATCTACCCAATAAAGACTCTGACTGTCATGATACGCAAAATGCCCAACAGAGACTTGGTTCCTATCTCACCCCAAAATGAGCCGGCTTCATTCCTCCCATGAAGCCCGCGGCGGATTTCAGTCAGAAACCCAAGTGTTGTATGTACAACGATAGCATCTGCTGAAGGTAGCTTCACAGCACGAAGGCCAATATCTTTGTGTTAAAGGAGGAGGAGGACCACGAATCTGCAACCATCAAAGTAAATTAAGATCAACCCAAAAGACAAAGACATAAACAACTCCAACTGAAAATCCTATGTTTGTCAATGTCGAAAAGCAGCCAAACATTTGGAGAGAGAGAGAGAGAGAAACATAGGAGAGAGTGAGAGAGAGTACCTTGGTTGGGAGGAAGCAGAGAGAAACGGAGGGAGGGGGAGTGGAGGACAGAGACGGTGGGTCGATTGGTTCGGAGGGTGGAATTGATTAAGGAGATAGATGTACGGACTAGGGTTTTGCAGGCGCTCTTTTTTTTTTTAAATTTATTTTTGCAGTGATTTTGGCGCCAAGGTGGCGGATGACGGAGGGTGAGGGCAGGGACTCAGCAGAACCAGAGGAGCTGAAGGGGATTTGCTTTCTTGTTTCGGATGGCATTTTGATGATAAAACTTCATGGATACGACGTCGTTTTCTCCACCAAGTATCAGAACTACCGACGGTTTGGGCCTTGGTTTCAGCCATCTCCGAGGCCTACTGGGCTAACCCGATTACATTCACCTGGGTCGGGTCTATGCGGTTTTATTTTCATTTGATAGGATCCAGTGATTGATTTAGCCAATAATGTACACTAATCTAATCTAACCTATTCGTAATAATAAATACCACTTAACATTGACTAATCATAGACTGACAAACAACTTTGAGTAAAGTACACGAAGAGTCGATAAAATTAATTTACATATCTCTTCATGTAACGATCTTACGAAAACAACATCTCATTACATGTAAAAATTTCTTTTGAGATAATTTTTTATATATTGACGTCGTATGAGCTAGTAGATGTGCGTTATGAGTTTATATATTATACTAGTTTAAAATAAAGCATTGTTGAAAATATCTTCTATATATAAAGCCAATGGAAATGTCAATAGTGATTTTGGTGTCACCAAGCTTCAACAAAAATATTTGGATAAAAATGCCCCCAAGACAAAAAACTTCAAAGGCATCCCAAAATAATGCATCAAATAAGGCAGATGCATTTTCGTCATTTTAACATTATTCTTTTTATAATTAATTTTTTTGTGCTTTTTATTTATTTATTTATTTATTTTAATTAGTATCTCACAATAGCCTAGCAATAATGTGATTCAATTTCTTTATTTTTAAACACGTTCAAAATATCTTAAGAGGCGTGTAATGCCGGTTATAAAAAAAAGGTCTTTCGCGGATAATAATGTGATTAAATTAGTTGTCAATTTTTTTTTTTTTTTTTAAACAAATGATATTATCTACACTAAAAGGAAGGAGGTGGGCTTAGCCTCACAATGGGTTAGCAATAATGTGATTAAATTAGTTGCCAAATGATTGTTTTTGTTTTTGTTTTTAACAAACGATATTATCTAAATTAAGGGAGGTGGTGGGCTTAGCCTCACAATAGGCTAGCAATTATATGATCCAATCAGTTGTTCATTCAACATTATTTTCTTTATTTTTAAACACGTTCAAAACATCTTAAGAGGCGTGTAATGCTGATTATAAAAAAGGTCTTTCGCACGCGAATAATAATGTGATTAAATTAGTTGGCAAATGATTTTCTTTTTAAACAAACAATATTATCTACACTAAAGGGGAGTGTAACATCCCACATAGACCAACGGAGAGGGGGTGATGTGTCTTATATGTACATGCCCACCTCCATATAGCACGAGGTATTTTGGGAACTCACTGGCTACAAATTCCATCGGAACTCCGAAGTTAAGCGAGTTTGGGTGAGAGCATTCCTATGAGGGGTGACCCACTGGGAAGTGTTCGTGAGTTCCCAGAAACAAAACCGTAAGGGCGTGGCCCAAAGCAGACAATATCGTGCTATGGCGGAGCCGGTCTGGGATGTGACAGAATGGTATCAGAGCCACTCTACCGTTCGGTACGGATATGCCGGCGAGGATGCCGGGTTCCCCTTAAGTGAGGTGGATTGTGAGATCCCACATCGACCAACGGAGAGGGGGTATTGTGCCTTATATGTGCATGCTCCCCTCCCTATAGCATTAGGCCTTTTGGAAACTCATTGGCTTCGGATTCCATCGGAACTTCGAAGTTAAGCGAGTTTGGGCTAGAGCACTCCTAGGATGGGTGACCCATTGGGAAGTTGCTCGTGAGTTCTAAAAAACAAAACCGTGAAAGAATGGTAAGCCTAAAGTGGACAATATCGTGCTATGATGTGACATAATGGTATCAGAGCCACTTTATCGTGTGGTGCGAGTGTGCCGACGAGGACGTCGGGCCTCTAAGGGGGGTGGATTGTAACATCCCACATTGACCAATGGAGAGGGGGTGATGTGCCTTATATGCACATGCCCACCTCCATATAACACGAGGTCTTTTGGGAACTCACTAGCTTCGGATTCCATCAGAACTCTGAAGTTAAGCGAGTTTGGGCGAGAGCATTCCTAGGATGGGTGACCCACTAGGAAGTTCTCGTATGAGTTCCCAGAAACAAAACTGTGAGAGCGTGGCCCAAAGTGGACAATAGTGCTACGGCAAAGCTGGTCTGGGATGTGACAGGGAGGGGGTGGGCTTAACCTCACAATTAGCTAGTAATAATGTGATTCAATCAATTGTTCATTAAATATTATTTTCTCTATTCTTATCATAAATTTTATAGAGACCAATTTTATTATGTGAATTCAGCTGCTTTAATTGGTTTATGAGGGGTTTCTTCTATCATGATCTAAGATTATTCATTTACTTCAAATATTTAACTTTCCTTTTATCAATTTATGCATATAAATACATTTAAAACATATAAGTCGCGAGTAGCACGCCGTGATTCAAAAAATGCCTTATGCACGTGCTGCATCCCAAAATAATGCATCAAATAAGGCAGAGGCATTTTCGTCATTTTAACAGTATTTTTTTTATAATTAATTTTTTTTGTGCTGTTTTTTTTATTTTTTTATTTTTAATTAGTGCCTCACAATAGGCTAGCAATAAGGTGATTTAATTTCTCTATTTTTAAACACATTCAAAACATCTTAAGAGGAGTGTAATGACGGTTATAAAAAAGGTCGTTCGCGGATAATAATGTGATTAAATTAGTTGTTAATTTTTTTTTTAACAAACGATATTATCTACACTAAGGGGGAGGGGTGGGCTTAGCCTTACAATGGGCTATCAATAATGTGATTAAATTAGTTGTCAAGTGATTGTTTTTTTTTTTTTAACATATGATATTATCTACACTAAGGGGGAGGGGTGGGCTTAGCCTCACAATGGGCTAGCAATAATGTGATTCAATCAGTTTTTCATTCAATATTATTTTCTCTATTTTTAAACACGTTCAAAACATCTTAAGAGGCGTGTAATGCTGGTTATAAAAAAAGTATTTCGAACACGAATAATAATGTGATTAAATTAGTTGTCAAATGATTGTATTTTTTTTAACAAATGATATTATCTATACTAAGAGGGAGTGGGTGAGCTTAGCCTCACAATGGGCTAGTGATAATGTGATTCAATCAATTGTTCATTAAATATTATAATCTCTATTCTTATCATAAATTCTATATAGATCGATTTTATTATGTGAATTGTGAGATCCCACATCGCCCAGGGGAGTGGATCCTGTGAGCCTTATATGTATATTCCCATCTCTACCTAGCGCGAGGCCTTTTGGGAGCTCACTGGCTTCGGGTTCCATCGGAACTCCGAAGTTAAGCAAGTAGCGCGCGAGAGCACTCCTATGATGGGTGACCCACTGGGAAGTTCTCGTGTGAGTTCCCAGAAACAAAACCGTGAGGGCGTAGTCGGGGCCCAAAGCAGACAATATCATGTTACGGCGGAGTTGAGCCCGGGCCGGGATGTGACAATTTGGTATCAGAGCCTAACCCTGGCCGCGTGTGTGCCGACGAGGACGTTGGGCCCCTAAGGGAGGGTGGATTGTGAGATCCCACATCGCCCAGGGGAGTGGATCATGTGAGCCTTATATGTATATTCCCATCTCTACCTAGCGCGAGGCTTTTTGGGAGCTCACTGGCTTCGGGTTCCATTGGAACTCCAAAGTTAAGTGAGTAGCGCGCGAGAACACTCCCATGATGGGTGACCCACTGGGAAGTTCGCGTGTGAGTTCCCATAAACAAAACCGTGAGGGCGTAGTAGGGGCCCAAAGTTGACAATATCGTGCTACGGCGGAGTCGAGCCAGAGATGTGGTGGGGGCGCGGGCCGGGATGTGATAGAATTCAGCTGCTTTAATTGGTTTATAATGAGTTTCTTTTAACATGATCTAAGATTATTCATTTACTTCAAATATTTGATTTTCCTTTTGTTAATTTACGCATATAAATACATTTAAAACGTGTAAATTGCGCGTAGCATAGCGTGATTCAAAAAATACCTTCTGCATGCGTGTGAGCACGTGCATGAAGGCTAGTAATAATCTAAAGTTAGTTGGCGTGAGTAAGTGAAATCTTCTCAAAATAAAATAATCTAAAGTTATTAATTTTCAAATCGTCGATTTGTTTCTTTTTTTTTTTATTGTTATTGGAGTGGTTGTTGGGTTAGTTTTAGGATAAGTAAAGTTGGTTTTGCATGCGGACATTTGGAGTTGTAGCTTAGCAGCCTTGCCTCTGAAGCAGCATCTGTGTTCCTCTCGCTTTGCTTACAGAAATGGCCGACGAAAGAGACGTTCCTCTGTGCGTGTATGATCATGAATTTCTGTGGCTTTTTTATGTATATTATACACATGATGATTAATGAGTATCGTTTGTGGCTTCGATTTTCACGAATACCTTTCTTCCTCCATATGCTGACTGAAAGTGCGTTAGCTATGCTTGTAGCTTTATGGGTCCAGCACGTACCATGCAGTGTTATGGATCCCGGAATCGGTGAATCGTGTCCGTTCATAGGACATCATGTGATAAGTTTTCGTCAATAACTGTTTGTGTTCAATTTTAATTTTAAAAAATTAAAATTGATTTCACTCTTTGGAGCTCTTGTCAATGCTGACAAGACGAATAGACCTGATCCCCCTCCCGGGTTCTCCAAGCTTTCTGTTTCCGAAGCTGAAAAGTCTATTGCAGGTAACCTCTGTCGATGTACTGGGTATCGACCGATTGCTGATGCCTGCAAGAGTTTTGCAGCTGATGTTGATATGGAGGATTTGGGGTTCAACTCCTTTTGGAAAAAGGGAGATAGTTAGGAAGTAAAAGTAAAGAGTTCGCCTCCATATAACCGTAATGGAGACATATGTACATTTCCGGACTTCTTAAAAAAAGAAATTCATTCTTCCATGTCTTTGGATCCTAAGAGATATGGTTGGTACAATCCTGTTAGAGTTGAGGCGCTTCAAAACTTATTGAAAGATAATGATTTTGATAGTGCAAACGAGATGAAATTAGTTGTTGGAAACACAGGGATGGGCTATTACAAAGAGCTAAAGCACTATGACAGATACATTGATCTCGGATGTGTTCCTGAATTATCAATGATTAAGATCGATCCTATGGGGGCTGAGTTCGGAGCAATTGTAACAATCTCTAAAGTTATTGAGTCTTTGAGAAAGAATGACAACGGTGGATCTCCATCAAGAGGTGGTGATGTGTTCAAAAATATTGCCAATCATATGGAGAAAATTGCTTCCGGGTTCATCAGAAATACAGCTAGTATAGGAGGGAATTTGGTGATGGCACAGAGAAAATGTTTTCCTTCAGATATTGCTACAATACTTCTTGCTGTGGATTCAGAGGTAGATATAATGAATGGTGCTAGATCTGAGACGATTATGTTGGAGGATTTTCTGAAAAGGCCTCCACGGGATCCGAAAAGTGTACTTTTTAAGTGTTAAAATCCCAAACTGGGAAGCATTTAGTAAAGTTTCTCCAGAAACCAACACCATGTTGCTTTTTGAAACCTATCGAGCTGCACCAAGACCCCTAGGAAGCGCATTGGCTTATTGAATGCTGCCTTCCTAGCTGAAGTATCGTTTTGGAAGATTTCCAATGGAATTATGGTGGATCATTGTCGTCTGGCTTTTGGTGCTTATGGAACTAAACATGCAGTTAGAGCGAGAAAGGTTGAGGAATTTTTAACTGGGAAAGTGCTGAGCCCTGGTGTTCTATATGACGCTATTAAATTAGTTAGGGATGTTGTGGTTCCTGAAGAAGGAACTACGAGCCCTGCTTACAGGTCAAGCTTGGCTGCTTGTTTTCTTTTTGAGTTCTTTAGCCCCTTAATCGACAGTGAAAGTTCCAATGAATTCTTGGGAAATACTTTGTTGGTCGATGCTTCTAAGTTAAAAAGGAACAAATGTGCTAACGATAAGATGACAACTGTTCTGTCATCTGGTAGACAGGTGACTGAATTAAGTACAGAGTACGATCCAGTTGGTAAGCCAATTACAAAATCTGGAGGTCTGATACAAGCTTCAGGTTAGTTATCCTTCACATACATGATTATATGGATGTCTAATTCCTAAGCATCCTTTTATTCTAATTCCTAGCAGACCACGCCCTACAGCCCAAACAAAACAAAAAAGAAACAACCAAACTCTAAAAACTGCTAACAAACTAAGAGACAGGAGCTTTCCAATATAGACATACTAAAGAAAAAGAGATTCCTTTGAACTCTAGGAAAACAGAAGTCCAAAGGGTGACAAACAACAAATGCTATCCCAAAGCTCCGTTAAACCATCTCCCACGAAATCTTCAAAAATCCTTCTATTCCTCTCCATCCAAACCACCCAAAACAAAGTGAGGATCATAGTGCCCACATAACCCTAGCCTTCCGACTTGCATAAAATACACCAGTGTGGCAACAAGCAAGCATTGTCTACAATTTTGGTTTTGGACTTAGTTTGCAGGCTTGTTCTCTGCTCCAAAATGTTCCCTTTTATCTAGCTGAGAAAATTGTATTATGATATACTTGATTTATTGATTAAAAATTATGTTCAGGATTAAGAATGGCTGGCTCTTTGATGTCTTTTTTCCCGCTGGCCAGTCATGTTAAATACCTAAAAGTAGGAAGAGTTTGAATTATAAACTTACAATATGAGATAATTGGAAAGGTCTTATTTTCCATCTTTTGATCATTCTTTTATGTAAGAAATAAAATCTTACTGAAACCAATATTGACAGATAACAAACCGATGACCAGTTGTGGACAATTAGTTCCCCTGCTATATAGTATTCTGTCCTCCTCCCGCTGTCTCTCTCGCTCTCTCTTGCTCTCCCTGGAGATATTACACACACACACACATATATATAATTTCTGAACAGATCATGTTTAAAATGATTCTCTATATAACTTTATGGCACCAAACTTCCGTTGACCTTTTGCCTTTTTGTTTTGTTTTGTTTTGTTTCCTCGTTTGCAATAGTTATTGATTGTTTTCCAACCGGGAAAGTTTGCTATGACTTCAATGTTTTCTGTTTCTTATATAGTTCTTTTGCTTATCTCATTCATGACCATCAATTTGTAGGTGAGGCAGTCTATGTAGAAGACATTCCATCTCCGAAAAATTGCTTACATGGAGCGTTCATTTATAGTACAAAGCCTTTGGCTAGAGTGAAGGGAATAAAATTTGAACCTAAACAACATCCAGGAGTTGGTGCACTGATATCTTTTAAAGATATTCCCAAGTCTGGGGAGAACATAGGGTGTAAGACTATATTTGGTACAGAACCTCTGTTTGCTGATGATCTTACAGAATGTGCTGATCAGCGTCTTGCTTTCATGGTAATTCAACGATCCTGTGATTATAACCAACGATCTTAGTTAAGTTGAATGCCAAACGTTATCCATAATTGTGATTATACACAAATAATTTTTCTTCTTTGGATTGTGTGTCAATTTAGTCATAAAAGAAATTTTTGTGGGTAGCAGATACGCAGAAACATGCAGATATGGCTACAAACTTTGCGGTGGTTGATTATGACATGGAAGATATAGATCCACCTATCCTATCAGTCGAAGAGGAAGTTAAGAGGGCTAGTTCTTTTGACGTCCCTCCTTTCTTGTATCCAAAACAGGTTGGTGACATATCAAATGGAATGGCTGCAGCTGATCACAAGATTATTTCTGCTGAGGTACTTGAAATCAATATGACATTCTTTCTTTGTTTCCCAGTCTCCTTCCCACACTAATATTCTGCCCTGTTTCTACTTTTCTACTTTACAAATCCATGAATGCCTTGCTTTCAGACCAAACTTGGTTCACAATACTATTTCTACATGGAGACACAAACAGCCCTTGCTGTACCAGATGAAGACAACTGCATGATGGTTTACACTTCAAGTCAAGTGCCTGAGTATGTACACTCTACAATTGCTAAATGCCTTGGTATTCCTGAAAATAATGTTCGTGTAATTACAAGAAGGATCGGAGGGGGCTTTGGTGGAAAGGGCACACAATCAATGCCTGTGAGTATAATACCTATATAAATCTATATATTTCCATCTTATTACTGTTTATCTAATCGTGGACGAGATTGTCCGTTTAAGTGTAGATTAAGCACTTGTTAGACAATGAATGCAGATCCGATTGTCCATTTGAGTGTAGATTAAGCACATACAACTCCGATCCTGCATGTGTAGTTTACACAAATGCAGATCGACAGAAATATACTGATTTAGTCTCACCATGCAACACAGAAATTTGGAAATAAGTTGGGAATGAGTATAGGAGGTTTTTTAACCAAAGAACTCCAACCAAGCCCTTATATATACACGTACACATAGATGTAGATATATAGTTCATATATAAAATGATATTGATACTGACCCATATAAGTTTTTTAGCAGCACACCAATAAACCTTATCATTTGTTTCTGTGAAGTGGGAGATCTTAGGATCCTGTAACAACAACCTCATTGTGAATGTTGAGCTCTATATGATTTTAAAATTATCAATAACATTCGTTTCTGTTAAAAAATGTTCGTTGAATAGAATGTCTTGACTTTCTAGTGGTGCAGAGAGGTGTACACGTGAGGCGAAGTTTTAGAATATAAAGCAATAGTTAACACAAATGCTACCAGTGTCAGTTCTGGGAATAGTGGTAAACCAATAAACTTTATCTTACACATGCATGCAGACACCAGACACACACACACACACATAATATATAGCACTTGCTATGTTTATGGTCTTTGCAGTACTTGATTCCCAATGTTCAATAGAAGATAATGGTGCTGCAATTCTGATGTTTTAGGTTGCAACTGCATGTGCTCTTGCAGCACACAAATTAAATCGACCTGTACGGATGTATCTCAATCGCAAGACTGATATGATAATGGCTGGAGGAAGGCATCCCATGAAAATAACTTACAGTGTGGTAGTCAAGTCTGATGGGAAGATTACAGCTTTAGAACTATAGTCCAGTATTGCCAAGAACTATTCTGTGTGCACTTGAGAAGTATGACTGGGGTGCTCTGGCTTTCGATATCAAGGAGTGCAAAACAAACACTCCGAATAGGTCTGCTATGCGGGCCCCTGGGGACGTGCAGGGGTCATTTATCGCTGAAGCTGTAATTGAACATGTAGCATCCACCCTTTCTATAGAAGTAGATTCTGTGAGAAGCGTTAATCTTCACACATCTCACAGCCTTAATTTGTTTTACGAGCACAGCGCTGGTGAACCTTTTGAGTATACTTTACCATTGATATGGAACAAGTTGGCCATGTCTTCAAGCTTTAACCCAAGGACTGAGATGGTAAAAGAATTTAATAGGTGTAATAAATGGCAGAAAAGAGGAATTTCTCGAGTACTGATATTGTATGAGGTGTCATTGAGGCCAACTCCGGGAAAAGTAAGCATTTTAAGTGATGGGTCTGTTGTTGTTGAAGTTGTCAGGGGCTCTGGACGAAGGTAAAACAGGTGACAGCTTTTGCTCTTGGTTCTATTCAGTGTGATGGTAGTGGAGATCATTCGGATAAAGTACGGGTGGTGCAATCAGATACATTGAGCTTAATTCAAGGGGGAGTGACTGGCGGGAGCACTACATCTGAGGCAAGCTGTGAGGCAGTTAGACTTTGCTGTAATATTTTGGTTGAGAGATTAGCTACTCTCAAAGGGAGATTGAAGGAGCAAATGGGCTCTATTAACTGGGAGACTCTTATTCAGCAGGTATTCTATATGGATTGAGGGGAGGGCTTATTGTCACTCGTGTGCTCCTTTGTTGGAATGCAAATAACACTACCACAATACCATGTTATTTGCAGCTCCCCAGAGGAGTGCGGGGAGTACAAATAGCGATCGCCATGAAATTAGTGATGCATCACTTTTTGTCTTTTAAAACATTTAATTAATTTATTGATTTGTTTCAAATCCCTGCCATGGCGCTCCAATAGTTTCACACACTGAATCTTGAACCACCCAAGAAACTCAAACCCCAGAGAGAATAAAAATTAATCAGCACACTTAAGTAGCAACACCAGGCCCTAGAATTCCTTCGTAGGATAGGAAACTCTTGCAGGTGGAGTAAATGGGAGATTTTGAAAACTTCAGTAGACTTATGTATTTAATGATTTTTCAAAGTTTCAAGCTTGCCCTACTTCCCAGTGGCTTCTGCTTATAGCTTTTGAAGGCCACAGAAATAGCAAACTTACTCGAGAAATAGAAAGAAAAAAACAAAAACAAAAAACTCTACTTGCATTTTTCCTTATTCCCAAAAAGGCTAAATCATCAAAATGGTTCTTGAGATTTGCATAACTCATTACTTTGGTCCCTGAGATTCCAAATCGATAAAAGTGGTCCCTGAGATTGTCCACCATCCATCATTTTGGTCATTCCGTTAAAAACTCTGTTAAGTGTCCCAGAGCTTGTGGCCAGAAATTTGAGCAATTTTTAAAGCTTCGTAACTTAATCGTTTCTTAACCAAATTTGACCCATAATATATCAAAATGAAGATAGAAAAGTGTCAAATAAGATTATACCAATTTCGAATCCCAATGGTTTCTGGAGATGGCCGGAAAATAGACTGTTGACTGGTCCGAGTGAAAACTTGAAAACTCGCCGGAAACTGTGTAAATTTTAAATGTTCATAACTTCTTCAATACTCAACGAAATCAAGTGATTCAAAAACGAAAATCATACTTCTTGATGAGACGAAGATAATGGTACCTTCTTTGATGGCTAAATGGTCATTTTTTGGCCGGAAAACGGCTCGAAAGTGGCTAACTCGAGACCAATGTGATGGTAAACGATTGAAACTACTTGATCACAGGTGGAGGTAAACGTTCTGACTGGACAAACCAGAATTCAGCAATCGGATATTATCTACGATTGTGGTCAGAGTCTCAACCCTGCTGTGGATTTAGGACACGTTAGCATGATGGAACTTGCTACTTAGATTTTTATAATGTTTGCATGTATTTTCTTTGAATTAAGCTCTACCTAGATTTTATTTTCGTATTGCTAATCAGTAGGTTCTGCCTTGGAGAATTTTTCAAATTCCATTGTAAGAGAAGTTAGATTGGTTTATTTTTATACATTTTTAGGATACTTTTGTTATTTAGCGTTTTAGGCTTTCTCTGTTCGAAGCATTGTACATTTTCATCATCTAGTCGTCTTTGGAATAAGATCCTAGATTTCAACTTTTCTACAATCTGTTAAGATCCATAACGCCAGTTCACTGGCGTAGTCATTGTGGTTTAGTTAACGTAAGTTTGACATTACATGTTTCTTGCAGATCGAAGGTGCTTTTGTTCAAGGTGTTGGGTCTTTCATGCTTGAAGAATACTCGGAAAACTCTGATGGGTTGGTGATTTCAGAAGGTACATGGACATATAAGATTCCTACAATGGACAACAGTTCAACGTTGAAGTATTGAACAGTGGGCATCACAAAAAACGCGTGCTCTCTTCAAAAGGCAAGCCATGCCGTGCCTTACACACTTCTACTTATATCAATTACAACTGATACCCGAAAAGTATTTTGTGTGCATAAAAGTAGCCGAATTTTGAAAAAACTGAGATTATGTCATTTACAAAATTTGAAAGGTCGAAAATTTTGTGTTATTACATAAATTGAAAATCTGAAAATTTGAAGTTATTCCGAACATTTCAATTAAAGAAGAGAATGTTTCATCGCATAATTTGAAAAGTCTCGCTACCATGCCTGTTGTGAAGGAGCTGTGTGGGCTGGAAGCTGTGGAGAAGTACTTGGAATGGATTGTAGGCAGAGAATAAACGTACGTTATGGCTGGAAGGCATGATCATGCTGGTTAATTTGTCCATCACAGCCAAAGAACCTAAAATGCGGGTCAATCGCCGTCACTTGATCTCAATAAGGATACGAATATGATCCAAGTATATAGGTTTTTCAACATGTTTTAGATCTGTTTATAGTACAAAAACCAAAAACAATCGAGAATTGGCGATAGATGAACCATTCCATCTCATGTTACTTGTGTTGAGGTTCATTGTCCAGTTTTTTAACATTACTATTGAATAAGGTTTTATCTGTAAGACAACTAAACATGAACCATCTTATTATACCTTTTGTGTTGGCAACTTATATTGAGACAAATGGTTCGTGATCCCGGAAATTGGGGTGTTTTCTGTTTATATATTTATACTGAGGAAAATTCTATGCAGAATTTGGGTCATTATTGTCCAAACACTCTGCCCCAATACTGCTAAATCAAACCCTATACCGTGAAATGGTGTACCAGGTTGGCGACGAAACCCGGTAAGCTGCAACTCTAATGTGAATAACAATAATAATAACAAGGCTTTTTAGTTAAAATGGCCACTGAGACCGGCATAACTTTTCACTTTGATTTTTGAGATTTATAATCGATATAAGTGGTTCCAGGGTTTGTCCATCATCAATTATTTTGGACCTTCCGTGAAAAATCTCTTATAAAAATGACAAAAGCACCCTCAAACTTTGTCAAATCAAATTGCCCTATTTTCCTATTAAATTGTGGCTATTTTTGTTAGTTTGGTTCTTACTTAAGACAGATTTTTCATGGAATGACCAATGATCCCTTCTATCGATTTCAAATCCCAATGACCAAGGTGAGGAGTTATGTCAATCTTAGAAATCATTTTAGCCACAAAGCCCAATAATAAAACATAAGAGAGCTTAGGCTCCATAAATGAGCTAATAATTAGAATTTAGGGAGCTGAATCAACTTCAATCATGCTCCGTTTCACCTCCTAAAACAGGCCAAGGCGTTAAGTGGCCGGCCACCACCATAATTAGTCCTAGCCGTTTAGAAAATAAGAAAGGGCGCTTAGATTCGCCTAGGTGCCTGACTGGTTGCCTTAACCTGCCTAGGCACCCGCTCAATCCTCCTAGGAAGGCATATATAACTTTCATCTTACATTTTATCTTTTCAATAAATTGTAAGAAACTTGTTAGATACTTGGATTAACACTCATTAGATCCTTATTCCCCATATTTTCAATATGTCCTAGTAGTTTATAATATTGTTGGAAAAAGAATAGAGAATAAGAGATAATACAGAGAGACGAGAGAAAGTGAAGGAGAAATCAAGGAGTGAACAGCCAAATAATAAATATTATTTATAACACTTCCCTTTAGATGTTCATCAATAAATGGTAGTTGCCTTGGTTAAACCTTACTTGGAAAAGCCAATGGGGAAAAACCTAAGCGGACTAGAAAATCGGGCACCACGACATGAAATATTGATTTGGTGTTGGATGCGCATAATGTTGTATTGCTAAAACCTTGATAGGGAAATTTGGGATAAAAACCTGGTCGAAGGGAAAAATAGCATAATGCGCTTATATGTCCATTATAGCATATTGTCGAAGACTTCTCCTAATGAATAACTCCGCTTGTCTCCCCCTGATGATAATAAGCCTATGTTCGCTTGGTCATCATTAACAAGTTTGAAATAATTAGACTTAATTTTGGAAGTACGGAAGTTATCGGGGCTAAATGACAATAGCCTTTTTATATTTTTGCAAAGATTAGAGAAATACCAAAAGAGTATACACTTTGGAATATACAAGTATTCTATTAAACTTCATGGCGAATAACGCCATATACACAAATAGCTTTATAAACTCTCCAAGAGTTTTACCATAACTCTTAACTCTTTCAAGAATATGTTGAAATGATATAATTTTAGTTCGAACCAACAAAAGTACTCATTGAGGCAATATAAACCAAATTTATCTAGAATAGGTATTGAGTACATATTTTAAGCTTTATGTTCTTAAATTGAAATCTTTGGATAAGAATTTTATGGCATTTTCATACTCTAGAGATAAATGCTCAAGTGGTTAGTATGTTGTCTCCACATGCCATTGATGTGGTAGAAACTAACACACAAATTAAACCCTTTATATATTATGCAGTCGTAGTACGAGTAAGTAAGGATCGTTCTATTCTGGGGATTAGAAGGGATGCTAATCAACATAAATTAAACTTAATAAAATGAAAACTAAGTTAAACTAACAACAAAACAATGACTGAGGGGATTTTGGACGAATTTAATTAAAACAAAAATAAATGGTAGCAAGTAAATTAAGTTGTGAATGAAATATGGATGAAAGGATAGCTATAGGATTCTTCTCCGCACATGAATCATATGCATACAAATCGATTTCCAGTTATTCTTTCTATAAACCACAAATGACAATGCCCCAAATTAATTGTGAACAACACTAATTAACTCTCAGATTTTCCTATGTTCATTGAATTGGACTCAGCGACGACCAAATTATTATTCTCAAGTTCCCTAACTATGAACAACATGATAGAGATACATCTCAAAGATCATTAAGTTCTATGAAAATCATAAGCATTGACAAAGCATTCATAACTATGAAAAGCACATGATACTTCTGCCAAGAATTTACTTAACTAAATCATGACTAGTGACTTTTACTACTTGCAAATATAAATTCATAACAATTAGGTGAAATTTCCTTAATCAAATCCCTGCATGAAAACTAAGTGTGCACCCTTAATAAATATACAAGAATAAGTTCTCAATAAAGCAGATAAGTAAATCGCATTTATGTTTTATGAAACAATAACTGGATATAATCAATTTATATAAAACATATGATCATGGATTCGAATTCTCCTTTAGCTAAAAAGAAACTTAGTTACACATGTTCATCATAACTGAAAAGAAATCTAAAATAAACATTAAAACTCAAAACAAAGAGAGAAAGAACTCTGAAAATTCCAGCAACTTCAATGGATGAATGGTAGGCGCGGCACATCCTAAATCTCTGCAGGAATTTCATATATAAATGGTTGAATCCAAGAAGGAAAGGGTTTTGGCGTTTTGAGTTATTTTAGGACTCTAAAAATCAGGTAGAAAGTGTTGGAACGTGATTAGGATTCCTCCTTGCAACTAGAGATAAGATAAGATAATGTTGGATAAGATAGGATAAGATAAGATAAGATAAGATAGGTTAGGATAAGATAATGTTCATCTCCAATTAGGATTCCTCTTTCTTGTGTAATTCCTTACCTTCCAAGCCTCAACTTTAATTTCTCCAGATTTTAGCACATGTCTAGCACCATTTAAACACCAAAAACGTTCAGCCCATATGCTATCCATGCATGTTATCCAATCCAAGTCCAAAACTGCTCCAAATTGCTCCATTTAGCTATTTATTGTCATCTTTACCAATTGGATCTACAATAATACGGCAATAACATAAATTACCAAAATAAATGAAAATTAACGAAGTAAATGCAAAGAAATAAGATAACAAAGTCGCATAAATATGCTCCTATCAAATTCCCCCACACTTAGCTTTTGCTAGTCCCCGAGCAAAACAAAGAAAACAAAACAAAACCTAAACCTTCCAGCAATTGGCTCAAGGATTTCCAATGAAACATGACATGTTAAAAATCACTACTTACATGGATTTTAGCCATCCTTACTCTTGAGCTTATACTTAACCGCAATAACCACTCACTAGCTCGCATTTAATCAATTAAAACAACATTTGAAAGTAGTAACATGCCTTAGAGAATTCACTCAATTCCTCACCGGATATACTCTCTATTTTCACACAAATTTTCTGACTACACTCCCTATACTAAGTATATGTGAGAAGATTGATGTAAACATGTAGACTAGCACTCACATATGTTATAACAAAGAAGGCACTTTCTGCAATTATTAATACAAACATGTATATGCTCTCATGAACGGAATGCCACTACTTAGAAGCGAGAACCAGGGATTCCATATGCTTGTACCAATTTCAAACTCCACATATTGAATCACATAACAATCAAGATAAAAGTCTAAGGGTTGTAATGGGGCTAAGGTATTGGCTAACAAAGAAAGGTTAAGGATAAACAAAGGTTCTTAAAGTGATAGTAAGCAAAGTAATGAAATCAACACTTAGAATTCAACTTTTGATTGCAGCACTCAACTTTAAACACAAAGGGGAGATTCGTACAACTTTAGGGTCAGATTCACATTTTTGGACCCTTCTTCAACAACCAACACATATGAACTCATTCTCACTTCTTTTCAACCTCTTTTTTTTCTTTTCTTTTTTTTTTTTTCAACATTTTTCTTCTTTCTTCCTTTTTTTTCTTCTTCTTCTTTTCTTTGAAACATATGCACTACTTCATTGGATTCAAAAGAACAAATTCCTCCCCCACACTTGTTTTTCTACAAATCGTAGATAAAAAGGAATTCCCAACAAGTCATGCTCCACTATTCTTTAAGAACAAGGGTATGGATATTCCTATACTAGGCTAGATATGGTTAATGCAAGATAACAAAGAAAATAGGCTAAATAAGGCTCAAAAAGAGGTTAAACCTACAAAACATGTGCAAGGGATAAGGCTGTTTGGCTTTGGTGGTAACTAAACACCTTCATCTTGTTATTTGTTATGCAATCAGTTTTATGCTTTGAATGAAACATGCATGAGTTCTAGTATTTGGAACTAAAATGATGAAAAAGCATTCTAAGTAGCAACCAAGCAAAGAAATAATGAGATCATGCAACGACTTTAGAAAACAAGAATATCACAGATTAATAACTCTCCAAACAAAAAATAGGCTCAAGTCTCACAGGGATGTAGCGTTAATTTGAGTTTCTTCCTTCAAGCATGTTACAAAAACTGATTTTTTTTTAATGGTGCAAAGAGAGACATAACAAAGATGCACTAAATAAGCTCAAAAGCAGTATAACTTACATCTTCCTCCATTGGTCGGCTGTGAAGAGAGGGAGATAAACACAAAACCAGAGAAAGAGGAAAACTTATTAGTACTTCATTAAAGAAAAGCAAAGAAGAATTTCCATTGACACATCAAACTAATCATTACGTCATCTCGAACAGAGGTTTCTGGGAAGTTCTTAATCCAAAAGCTGAACCTGGCAAGGAACAAGATATATCAAGTTAACTGGTATCAGGTAAAAGCTGAACGGCAGACACTACTAATACTAATCATCAAAATGCCAACAGCATTTTAGAAGTGTACAATTGCAATTACTAAATAAGATCTCGTAAATTCAGTGGATGCATCATGCCAAATCAAAAATTAAATTGCAACTATGTAAATCAGCATTACGAAAGCAAAAATAAGGTGGACCGTGTTTGATAATTCAGTTCAAACAATATTAGTACATTTATAATGGCCATACCAGGGAGAACGAAATTTCATCAGAAAAATCAAATCATTTTCATGAATAAGAACAAAAAGAGGCTAATATCGACAAGCCTTGATTTGTTTTATGAGCACAGCGCTGGTGAACCTCTGGAGTATACTTTACCATTGATATGGAACAAGTTGGCCATGTCTTCAAGCTTTAACCCAAGGACCGAGATGGTAAAAGAATTTAATAGGTGTAATAAATGGAAGAAAAGAGGAATTTCTCGAGTACAGATATGGTTTGAAGTTTCATTGAGGCAAACTACAGGAAAAGTAAGCATTTTAAGTGATGGGTCTGTTGTTGTTGAAGTTGGAGGAATTGAACTGGGTCAGGGGCTCTGGACGAAGGCAAAACAGGTGACAGCTTTTGCACTTGGTTCGATTCAATGTGATGGTGGTGGAGATCTTTTGGATAAAGTACGGGTGGTGCAATCAGATACATTGAGCTTAATTCAAGGGGGAATTACTGCCGGGAGCACTACATCTGAGGCAAGCTGTGAGGCAGTTAGACTTTGCTGTAATATTTTGGTTGAAAGGTTAGCTACTCTCGAGGGGAGATTGAAGGAGCAAATGGGCTCTATTAACTGGGTGACTCTTATTCAGCAGGTATTCTATTTGGATTGAGGGGAGGGCTTATTTTCACTCGTGTGCTCCTTTGTTGGACTGAAATATCATGTTATTTGCAGGAAGACTATGCGTTAATCTTCACACTACCATAATATCATGTTATTTGCAGCCCCCCCAGAGGAGTGTGGGGAGTACAAATAGCGATCGCCATGAAATTAGTGATGCATCACTTTTTTCTTTTGAAACAATTAATTTATTGATTTGTTTCACATCCATGCCATGGCACTCCAATAGTTCACACTGAATCTTGAACTACCCAAGAAACTCAAACCCCAGAGGAATAAAAATTAATCAGCACACTTAAGTAGCAACACCACGCCCTAGAATTCCTTTGTAGGAAGCTCTTGCAGGTGGAGTAAATGGGTGATTTTGAAAACTTCATTGTAGGAAACTCTTTCAGGCTTGAGCCACTTCCCAGTGGCTTCTGCTTATAGCTTTTGAAGGCCACAGGACTAGCAAACTTTCTCTCCGAGAAATAGAAAAAATAACAAAATAAAAAAATAAAAACTCTCTAGCTTGCATTTTTCTTTATTCCGAAATTTATATGTACTTGTTGCAGTTTATCTTTCTGTCAAAATGCAGGCATCCTTGCAAGATGTGAACTTATCAGCAAGTTCTTATTATGTCCCTGATTTTGCTTCCAAGAGATACCTTAACTATGGCGCTGCTGTGAGTGAGGCAAGTTTGTGTTGACCGTCTTACTCCATTTTCATTCTTGTATATTGTAGTTCTTTTGCGCTTGTTGAATTTTCGGCAACCAAGGGGCATAGATGCAGGTTTACATAATGCAGAGCAAATCATAGCGTAATGTCACAGTCACACTATTAGGGTGATTACTACCAGTTTGTATCATTTAAATTTTATAGAGTAATAACAATGAAACTAATTGATCACGGGTGGAGGTAAACGTTCTGACTGGACAAACCAGAATTCAGCAATCGGATATTATCTACGATTGTGGTCAGAGTCTCAACCCAGCTGTGGATTTAGGACAGGTTAGCATGATTGAAATTGCTACTCTGATTTTTATAATGTTTGCATACATTTTCTTTGAATTAAGCTCTACCTAGACTTTATTTTCGTATTGCTAATCGGTAGGTTCTGCCTTGGAGAATTTTTCAAATTCCATTGTAAGAGAAGTTAATAGTTTGGTTTATTTTATACATTTTTAGGATATTTTCGTTATTTAGAGTCTTTAGGCTTTCTCTATTCGAAGCATTGTAGCATTTTCATCATCTAGTCGTCTTTGGAATAAGATCCTGGTTTTCAAGACATTACATGTTTCTTGCAGATCGAAGGTGCTTTTGTTCAAGGTATTGGGTTTTTCATGCTTGAAGAATACTCGGAAAACTCTGATGGGTTGGTGATTTCAGAAGGTACATGGACATATAAGATTCCTACAATGGACACCATACCCAAACAGTTCAACGTTGAAGTATTGAACAGTGGGCATCACAAAAAACACGTGCTCTCTTCAAAAGGTACGCCATGTCGTGCCTTGCACAATTCTACTAATACCAATTACAACCGATGCCTGAAAAGTATTTTGTGTGCATAAAAGTAGCCAAATTTTTAAAAAAACAGATTGAAAATCTTGTGTGCAGCTTCTAGTGAGCCACCGTTACTTCTTGCGGTTTCTGTTCACTGTGCTACAAGGGCTGCCATTAAAGAATCAAGAAAACAGCTTCTTCAGTGGGGCGGCCTAGATGGATCGACATCAATATTCCAGTTGGATGTTCCCGCTACCATGGCTGTTGTGAAGGAGCTGTGTGGACTGGAAGCTGTGGAGAGGTACTTGGAATGGATTGTAGGCAGAGAATAAACGTACGTTATGGCTGGAAGGCATGATCATGCTGGTTAATTTGTCCATCACAGCCAAAGAACATAAAATGTGAGTCAATCGCCATCACTTGATCTCAGTAAGTATACGAATATGGTTCAAGTATATATGTTTTTCAACATATTTTAGAATTGTTTGTAGTGCGAAACAAAAAAGAAACGAGAACTGGCGACAGATACGATTCCATCTCATGTTACTTGTGTTGAGGTTCATTGTCCAGTTTGTGAACATTACTATTGAATAAGCCTTAATCTGTAAGACAACTTGTTGACCCTAAAAACTACCAAGCCTACGTGGCGCGCAGGCCGAGTAACTAATGAGCTAACTACGTCCTTCGATTATGTGCGGGGCGTGCCAACTCGTCGGCCGAGCTTGGCTTGGGATTGAAATGTGTTGAAGTTGCGTTGGGCGCGCTGCTGACTTCTTGATCTTGCGACTGCGATCGAAGAAGGAACACATCTCAACCTTCGGGTTCTAGAGCCTGAAGACAAGGCTGCTAGTTTTTGCAAAGTTCAATATCAGATTCGGCTTTCAATGTGCTGAATGTAGTAACCTGGTAACACTTCACTTCGTCGAGAAGGCTGATGAGATGACTTCTACCAACAAGGACTCGGAAATCTTTGTCGACAGAGACTTGGATAGGTAATCAGTCGGTCGAGAAATAATGTTGTTTATCCAAACTGAAGGTGCTCCTTGATCGGTTGATTTTACGGCTTCAGTGCTGTTTATCCAAACTAAAGATGTCGCCGGTTGCCTTGACAGTGCTGTTTATCCAAACTGAAGATGTGTTGGCGAGAGAAAAAGAAAATAAAGATCTCAAGGTTATTGAGAGGTTTTGTTTAGAGCAAGAGTTTGCGCAGGGCAGTTTCTGTGTTGAATTGGAGGAAGGCTTCGAATGATGCACTTTGACACACCTCGATTCTGGGGTCCCACAGAACACCGGGATAGACACATGTTGGCCGACACCCAAAGGTGACGAAAGCCATTTATTGAACACAAGAATAAGAATAAGAAATAAATAAGGGTTATGAAATTAATTACAATGAATTAACAATCTAGGAACGTGTTTAGAGTATACAACTAACTAGAGAACTAAAAGAATTAATATAAAATTGAAATAAATAAAAGGATGTGGGTCCTACACCGAGAGGATTCAAAGATGCTGCTGCGAAAGTGTCTTGACGCCGGGGTTATGTGCCTTGATCCTAAGTCCTGAATGGGGGCGCAAAACAAGGGTGAGTGGACCAAGTTCATATATACAATAATAGTAAAACAGTTATCAACATACTAACCCCCACAGTTTATATAAAGAAAACTACTAGCATAAAAAGAGATAGGTTTACTGAAAACCCTAGCATGCCATAAACATCTCGAAAGATATAACGCGGAAAAACATCGCGGAAATCAAAGCATGAATCATCTCACAGATCGTCTCGTAAACGCAGTGTGCTGCCAGTAAGATCACTGAATAATAATACTCTCGGCCCCTTGCCGGCACCTATGTCTCTATGCCTATAGCCAGAGATAACTCCCTCCCGGCCCAATGCCTGTCTCCGTGTCCCTCAACCTCTCGCTAGGGATTATTTCTCCAGGCCTTAATGCCAACACCAGATCCTCGCCCCAGGCGGCATAATGTCCACTAGGTACGCACAAATAGTTACGCCTCTAAAAAATAACCACTTCATAGTATAAAGTCATCCATCGTCTATACTATAAAGAGGGGTTTCGAAAACATGTTCTAGCATCCTATCGTCATCCATCAGATAGTCTACTTGTTCATGGTTTTTATAGAAAATACGATATATCAAAATATAGCTCAATATAGGCTAACAATTAATTCCTCACAAAAACACGAGACGATAATCAACATATTCAATAAACAAGCTTATCATAAAATCAATTCGTAAACTCGTAAGGCATGCTATTCAATTATGCAATTAAACTATAAAATCATGCAATTTTAGAAGGGTCCACTCACAGTACTTAGCCGCCAAAAACTGGGCCACTAGCGAAGACATAAACGTCACAATAATTGCCCCTAAGCACATAAATGTACAATTTATCAATTATACCCAAACGATAGAATTTCAGGAGACGGACGCCAAAAACGAGTTTTTGGCTTGGGTCCAGATTAGGGTTTAGGTTTAGGTTAGATGGGGTTAGTATCTATTGGGTTTTGGGTTTAGGGTCCTAAGGTTTTTGGTTTAAAAGGGTTAGGGTGAAAAGGGGTGGTTTGGGCTTAAGCCCAAACACACACACTCACACTCACACGGCACATACATACACTCACACTCACACACACTTACACACACATGCACGGCACAGCACACACACGTGCACCACACACACACAGAGCACACGCGCATACCCACATAACACACACATACACACTCACGCACAAAGACCGGCCCTAAGGCCTCACAAAAACCTGGGGCTCTAGGCCCTAATTAAAAGGAAATGGCCCAAGGCCCTTTAGGCCTTTAAAACAAAGTAAAAAAAATTAAAAAGGAAATGGGCTGGGTTTTGGGTTGGTCCAAAATGGGCTAAGGCCCGTGGGTGTTCTGAAACTGGCCTGAAGGCGTGCTGTGTCGAAGAAGAACGCCATAACTTCTACAGTTTCGGCCGACTACAAACATGGGTTTTAGACCCCGATCTAAGTACCAAACTGAAGCATAAGATGAGAGGCAAGGGTTTGTTACCTTCGATCACCGTGAAGAGGGTCGAGGTGACTGGGAAAATCCAGGCTTGCACACCCATGCCCTCGCCGGGATCGGGTTCAGCACCCCGTGACTCAAACGTGCAATTCATTGACCCAAAGCACAGACTAAATTAGAAATAGGCCACGAGAACAACAATAGCGAGACTACAAGTATTTTCAAGGCTTACCAGTCATCGTAAAACAAGGGACTCGCCGAAGTTCATTTCTTGGGGTCCACCGAGACGAAGAAAGAAAGGGAGAAAGGAAGCTAAACAAGGTGGTGCTATCATCGTTAATAGTTATGGGTGTGTGGGTGTCTCGGTGCTCGATCGGGAACAAGGGAGGTTCAAGTGCTGGTGATGGGCGGTGTATAGGGTGGTGCTCAGATAGAAGGATAAAGTGCAGAGAGAGAGAGTTGAGAGAAGAGAAAGGAAAAGAAAGAGAGAAAATGGTCACGTGGGAAACACAAATAAAAGGGGTGGGCCCCTTGGCTCACCAATTAAGACCCAACAACCATTTATTAAAAGGAAAATATTCCCAAACTTAGTGAAAATACAAAAATACCCTTTTTGTTCCATAAGTCCCGGGATGGGTTGTTACAATCTACCCCCCTTAAAAGAATTTCGTCCCCGAAATTTAAACTAACTTACTACATTGAAATACTTGAAAATAGGGAGAAGAAAGAAAGAAAGAAAGAAAGAAAGAAAAATAATATATATATATATATATATATATATGTAGCGAAGAAATCAAGTCAGAGCGGTTGCACAAAAGGGAAAATGCCATCCCGTCGCGATCGGGATGCCATGATTCCATATTTCGTGCCTCCTGGCTCATACCTTCTTTCCCCATCAGTGTAAAAGTAGAAACATACTTTATAAAGATATAAAGTCAAAAACATATAATGACGTAAGGTCAAAAATAAGTACGTAAAAATATGATAACGTCAAAATAGATAAGTACTAACATATAGGTCGAAAACTCGTGTTGAACTTAAAACTGAAAACGGAAATACTTTCCCCAACACATTTGTAACTTCGAAAATCCAAATATATAAAACCATAAAAAGGTAAGTTAAAATACTTGTACTGAAAACCAAAATCGAGAATGGAAGTGAGTTTCGCCCAAGAATTCGTAACGTCACGCATTACGCCAAAATTTATCTTTAGGTCAAGCATCGACAATGATGAATCTACAACACTATCGTTGATGGGTCTTCCTGCCTACTTGCTTAATGAATCCAACGAATAAGTTATCGATACAACGATCGGCCGTCCACGATATCGATCCCACATTCGTTGTCTCGATAAGCAAGCGGTGATTTCCTGAGGGTGCATAATTTCACACGTAAATCTGATCCTCCAAATATCAATCCACAATACTCCTTTGTCAACCAATGTTGCCCGTAGAAAACTCTCATACCATGTTGCACAAAGTGTCATACCCTGAACCAAATAAAACAGAAACTGTCATCGTAAAAACTCTATCCAGCGCCAAGCATCCTATCCTCCTCAATTCTTCCAAATGTGACCAACTACTCCAGTGTTTTGCCAACAAAGAACCCATTTGAAAATTGTACCTTGGAATTCAAGAGAAGTGGCTACCATGATAATAGCAGACTCAAAAGCTCGAACCAAACAAGTAGAAAACAAGAAGTCACTTTCCCAGACAAGCAATATCTCTTGGGAACTGTTGTAGTGCTCGAACCACCTTTCCAGTTTTGCTTAGTTGCGGATTTCTAGTCAAACAAGGTCAATGTTGGTAAAAAGGAGAAGGACTCGAAAGTGGTCAACTTGAAAACCCTATGAGAGTACACACCTTTCGCGAGAAGTGTAAAGGTCATCTGATTCTCATCTCGATCGCGCTGTCGTACCTTTCCTGAGTGCACCAAATGAATTTGCTAGGAGTGCTTCAATGTCTGCGTATTCACGAACAAGGGGTCCTGAGTGAAGTAGTGAAAAGATGTGTTAAGACGAATGATGTGAAATTAAATTGCACTCAAATTTAAACCTTATCAATGTAGTATGTGTAAGTAGGGATCATTCTAGCCGGGGATTAGAAGGGATGCTAATCTACACAAATAAGACTCAAAAACACTAAACTAGACTCTAATGACTCAAAACTAACTTAAAACACTAAAAACAGCAAGAAACAATAAAAAAGACTCAAATCTAGACCTAACAATTGGTTTTGACGAAAATAGAACTTAAAAGACTCAAACAACTAAAAGAAAACAGGTTTTGACTCTAAAAACAAGATTAAATGAAAGGGGGTTTGTTTTTGACGAATTTAAAACTTAAAACTAAAACTTTGCATAAAACACTTATAAAAACGAATTTTGTGAATTAAAAAGGGTGAAAGGCTAGTTAGAGGGCCCTTCTCCACACATGAACATATGCATACAAATTGATTTCCAGTATTGTTTCTTTAAACCATGAACGACAATGCCCCAAATTAATCGTGACTGCACGCATTAACCTTCAGATTTTCCTAAGTTCATTGAATTTGGACGTAGCGCCGCAAACCAAATTATTCTTATCAAGTTCCCTATATGACTGCATACTAGAGATACATATCAAAGATCATTAAGCTTTGTGAAAATCATAAGCATTAACATGACATTCGTGACTATGACTGCATGACACTCATGCCAAGAATTTACTTAACGCGATCGTGACCAGCAACCTCCACTACTTGTAAATATAAGTTTGTAACGATTAGGTGAAACTCCCTTATATTTTAGCATCAAATCCTAGCATGCAAACTAAGTAGGCCTCCTTAATCAACACACAAGAATAAGTTTTAATCAAACTGTTAAGCAAATTGCATTCACGATTTATGAAATCACAACTGGATGAAATCAATTCATATCACATATATGCTCATAGTTTCGAATTCCCCCCCAGCTAAGAAGGGGTTTAGTTCCTCATGATCGCAAATAAACAAAGACAATTAAATTTAAACATTGAAAACAAAGGATAGAATACACGTAAAAACGCTCCAGATTTCTTCCTTCCTTCCTTTGCAAAGCTGCGGCACAATGAGTGTGTGGTGGATGGATGTAGGTGAGTTATGGTAGAGGGTGGTGGTCTGAATGTAGCAGCAGATGTGTGTATTTATAGGCCTAGGGATTACTTGGCCTAGGTTGTCAGGGAAAAGGATTTAGGACTTCAATTCAACAAGGAAAAGGCCTTCTAAAAATAGGTTGGGGTGCCAGATTTTTAGGGCTTCTAGAAAGGAGTGTTGTGGCATGTTTCTAGAACAAAAAGGCCTCTTAAAAACAGGTTTTAGGCATCCTAATATGAAAAGGAGTCCCCCTTGCAACTGGAATTAAGGTAGGATAAGATTAGGATAGGATAAGATAAGATAAGGTAAGATAAGGTTAGTTTGGATAAGATAAGGTTAGATAAGGTTTTGGATAATTCTCCTTCTTTGTAGCTGATTCCTTATCTTCAATGACTTGAATTAATTTCTTCAACTCTTTTGCACATTCCTAGCCTCTCTTGAACTTCAAATTCGTCCATCCATCTTGCTCCATACTTGTGCTATCCATTCCAAGCCCAAAACTGCTCTAAAATGCTCCAAATTGCACTTTCTTGCCAACTTTGTCATTTGAACCTACAAACACACGAAAATAGCTTAAAACACTTAAATAAGCAATAACTAACTAAATAAATGCAAGAAAACATGCTAACTAAGTCGCATAAATATGCTCCTATCAAATTCCCCCACACTTAGCTTTTGCTAGTCCTCGAGCAAAACAAAACCTAAACCTTCCAACGCTCACCTCAGGGATTTCCAATGGAACATAACATGTTAAAAATCAGTACTTACATAGATTTCAATTATCCCTACCCTCGAACTTATACTTAATCACAGTAGCCACTCACTAGCTCTCATCTAATCAATTAAAACAACATTTTGAATGTAGTAACATGCCTTAGAGAATCCCTCAATTCCTCACAAGATATACACTCTATTTTCACACAGATTTTCTGACTACACTCCCTACACTAGGTATATGTGAGAAGATTGATGTAAACATGAAAACTAGCACTCACATATGTACTAACAAAGAAGGCATTTTCTGGAGTTATTAAGCATGTATATATATGATCTCATGAATGGAATGCTACTACTTAGACGCGAGAACCAGGGATTCCATATGCTCATACCAATCCCAAACTCCACATATTGAAACACATAACAATCAAGATAGAAGTCAAAAGGTTGTAACAGGGCTAAGGTATTGGCTAACAAAGAAAGGTAAGAGATAAACAAAGGTTCTTAAAGAAATAGTAAGCAAAATAATGAAATTGACACTTAGTATATACTTTTGAAAGCAGAAATCAACTTTAAACACAAAGGGAATAATTCACACATTCTAGGGTTAGATTTTTGATGTTTTGGACCCTTTCTTCAACAAACAATACTTGTGAGCTCATCCTCACTTATTTTTCAACTCTTTTTCTTACTTTTTCACACACTTTTTCTTTTCTTCTTCTTTTTCTAAGAATTTTTTTCCTCTTTTTTTTTCTTTTCACCCAAACCACTAAAAACCTTCCCCCACACTTATTTTTCTGCAAATTGTTGATCAAAAGGAATTCCCTCTAAGTCATGCTTCACTATCCTTTAAGAACAAGGGTATGGATAGTCCTATACTAGGCTAGGTAAGGATAATGCAGCTAACAAAGCAAATAGGCTAAATAAGGCTCAAAGGGGTTAAACCTACAATACATATGCTAAGGGTTAAGGCCTTTTGGCTCTGGTTTTTAACTAAACAACTTCATCTTGTTATTTGTTATGCTAATCAATTTTATGCCTCGAATGAAATGGGTATGAGTTCTAGTATTTGGAACTATAGTGATGAAACACATTCTAAGTAACAACCAAGCAAAGAATGATAAGATCATGCAACGACTTTAGAAAACAAAGAATCACAGATTAATAACTCTCCAAACAAAGTATAAGCTCAAGTCTCTCAAGGTTGTAGCGTTAGTTTGAGTTACTTCCTTCAAGCATGTTACAAAAACTGATTTTTTTTTTTTTTTTTTGTGATCAAATGTGAATTCATGAATGTCAACTATAACCAAGCATAAACCAAAGAGCATATCAAACTTCATTCCATGTTTGTAACTTTCTTTAACAGTCATGCAATTAAAAACCAAATCCTCATCATTGTGTTGGAAGGTACCTAAGACACAAACACACAAAAACGACTCTTTTTGGTATTTTTCAAAACTTTCTCAAATTTTTTGGTAAATTTTCGTATTTTTCTTTTAAGACACATAAAAACACTTCAAAACACATTAAAAACACTCAAAAACAGTGAAAAACAACCTTAGAAGTGATAGGTGATAAAAACCCATGAATTTTTCAATGAAAACACTTGTTTACCCCCCCACACTTTAACCAAACATTGTCCTCAATGTTTCAAACATAGACGCACACACAAGCAAGCAAACAACACAACTAACAAACATGACAAAGATGGTAAAATAAAAGCAATACAGAGTAGGGTTTCGAAATGCAAATCTGGTTGTGGAGCCGAAGCTTCCTAGGTCTTCTTTATTTGCATGGGTTGCCTCCCAAGAAGCGCTTGCTTTAACGTCATCCAGCCGGACAAATCCTTCAATTATGCTTCATTGAAGGCCACGACATGGAATTGATCTTTGAATGGAAGGTGATACTTGAAATGATCCGGCAATAGTTTAAATTCTAGTGTGGGTGCCTGAATCATTAACAACATATTAGTATAAAACAAAATTGAAATTCGGGGAGGTGGCTTACTTGTTTGCTCCGACGTGAACTCAAGAATAAACACCCCTTCGAAAGTTGTAGGACTAGAAAATTCAGCCAGATTTGGTGTTTTGAGAGCTGTGGCTTGTCCCGTGTCATAAAATTCAACTTCTTTGGGCTTTGTTGTCTCATGAACATCCTCTTTGATCCATTCTTGATATTCTATAGCCACTTCTTTCTCTTGAATCATTCTTCTTGATGTACCAGGTTCTTTAAGAAATTCAACACATTCTAGAATTTGATTTGGTGTATCAAGAATTGGGATATCACTTTGCACCTTTGGGAAGGCTTCCACAATGTCTTTTTCACTTTCTTCGTTCTTGGAAATCATGAACCTGCGAGGGAAGGGTACATTTGGAGGAATAACATTAGATTGAACTGAATTTGAACCCAACTTACCTTGACTGGATGGCTTAGAAGCACTAGGGGTCTGCGGCAAAGGATGAGAGATGATTGGGTGTTGCGACAAGGCTTCTTCTAAGCTTGTCTTGGCTGAATCTTCCTCATTCTCTTTGAACAGCAGCTCTTTGTTCACTTCTAGGGTATGTTTGGACGTTTTTGGTTCAGCATCAACCTCCATACCACTTTCTAAAGTGATAGCTTCAGCGATTGCAACATCTCCCATCGAATTGACAATAGTTGAGTTGAAGAGTTTGCTTTGTTCTTGCATTTGTGCCATGAACTTTACCATCTCTCCAAGTTGATTGTTCAATTCACCCATTGTCTTGGTTTGGTCCTGCATATCCTGCGCCATAGTAGTTAATAATTGAACAATTTGGTCATTATCCATGGACGAATCTGAACTTGGTTGGGCCGAATATGGTTGAGGCTGTGGTGGTTCATATGGCTTTTGATAGATCTCCTCAGATGGCTGCCAATACCCTTCTTGTTGTGAGCCCTGCTTCAAAGAGGTTAGTACGTCACGAATTTCATCATAACTCATAGGCATACTTGAATTCGATTGGAATTGTTGTGGGGGAGGTTGTGGTGGCTGCATAGGCGTTGTATAGAACTCCTCATATGGCTGCCAATATTCTCCTTGTTGAACCTCCTTAACTTGATTTTGTGAACCCTGAGCCAAAGAATTTAATTCATCAAAAATTTGATCATAATCTATTGACGAACCTGAGTTGGGTTGGGCATATTGTATATGAGGTTGTGGTGGCTGCGCAGATCTTGAATAGAACTCCTCATCTTGCTGCCAATATCCACCTTGTTGAATTTGTTGAGGTTCCTCCCATATATAATCTGAATAATCTCTCCAATCGGAATTGTAAGCGTTGGAAAACAGGTTGTCCCTTGATTGGTTATGGCCTTGATAACCCCAAGCACCTCCATTCGCAGTGAATTGATGAGTTTGATGTCCTTGCCCATAGGGTACATTAAATGTAGGGGCAGTGTGCATTGTGGTTCTTTCGGCAATCTGGGACAATTGAGAAGTAAGATTCACCAATTGAGCTTGAATGTTTGCAATTGCCATGTTTAGTACCTGAAACAAAGAAAACAGAACAAAAAAAAATCAAAAATTAAACGTAAAAACAAAAACACAAACAGAAACACGGGGGATTAGCAAATTTGCTAATCCCCGGCAACGGCGCCAAAAATTTGATGTGAAATTAAATTGCACTCAAATTTTAACCCTATCAATGTAGTATGTGTAAGTAGGGATCGTTATAGCCGGGGATTAGAAAGGATGCTAATCTACACAAATAAGACTCAAAAACACTAAACTAGACTCTAATGACTCAAAACTAACTTAAAACACTAAAAACAGCAAGAAACAATCAAAAAGACTCAAATCTAGACCTAACAGATGGTTTTGACGAAAATAGAACTTAAAGGACTCAAACAACTAAAAGAAAACAGGTTTTGACTCTAAAAACAAGATTAAATGAAAGGGGTTTTGTTTTTGACGAATTTAAAACTTAAAACTAAATCTTTGCATAAAACACTTATAAAAACGAATTTTGTGAATTAAAAAGGGTGAAAGGCTAGTTAGAGGGCCTTCTCCACACATGAACATATGCATACAAATTGATTTCCAGTATTGTTTCTTTAAACCATGAATGACAATGCCCCAAATTAATCGTGACTGCACGCATTAACCTTCAGATTTTCCTAAGTTCATTGAATTTGGACGTAGCGCCGCAAACCAAATTATTCTTATCAAGTTCCCTATATGACTGCATACTAGAGATACATATCAAAGAACATTAAGCTTTGTGAAAATCATAAGCATTGACATGACATTCGTGACTATGACTGCATGACACTCCTGCCAAGAATTTACTTAACGCGATCGTGACCAGCAACCTCCACTACTTGTAAATATAAGTTTGTAATGATTAGGTGAAACTCCCTTATATTTTAGCATCAAATCCTAGCATGCAAACTAAGTAGGCATCCTTAATCAACACACAAGAATAAGTTTTAATCAAACAGTTAAGCAAATTGCATTCACGATTTATGAAATCACAACTGGATGAAATCAATTCATATCACATACATGCTCATAGTTTCGAATTCCCCCCCCCCCCTAGCTAAGAAGGGGTTTAGTTCCTCATGATTGCAAATAAACAAAGACAATTGAATTTAAACATTGAAAACAAAGGATAGAATACACCTAAAAACGCTCCAGATTTCTTCCTTCATTTCTTTGCAAAGCTGCGGCACAATGAGTGTGTGGTGGATGGATGTAGGTGAGTTATGGTAGAGGGTGGTGGTCTGAATGTAGCAGCAGATGTGTGTATTTATAGGCCTAGGGATTACTTGGCCTAGGTTGTCAGGGAAAAGGATTTAGGACTCCAATCCAATAAGGAAGAGGCCTTCTAAAAACAGGTTGGGGCGCCAGATTTTTAGGGCTTCTAGAAATGAGTGTGGTGGCATGTTTCTAGAACAAAAAGGCCTCCTAAAAATAGGTTTTAGGCATCCTAATATGAAAAGGAGTCCCCCTTGCAACTGGAATTAAGGTAGGATAAGATTAGGATAGGATAAGATAAGATAAGGTTAGTTTGGATAAGATAAGGTTAGATAAGGTTTTGGATAATTCTCCTTCTTTGTAGCTGATTCCTTATCTTCAATGACTTGAATTAATTTCTTCAACTCTTTTGCACATTCCTAGCCTCTCTTGAACTTCAAATTCGTCCATCCATCTTGCTCCATACTTGTGCTATCCATTCCAAGCCCAAAACTGCTCTAAAATGCTCCAAATTGCACTTTCTTGCCAACTTTGTCATTTGAACCTACAAACACACGAAAATAGCTTAAAACACTTAAATAAGCAATAACTAACTAAATAAATGCAAGAAAACATGCTAACTAAGTTGCATAAATATGCTCCTATCAACGAACACACATCGTTGGAAAAGAACTACTAGAGTACGATGTGATGGCTATGAATTATAGCAAGAAAGTGATTGGCGATTGAACATCCTTACGTGAAGATAGTGAGTGGTGATGCAATCTGCTAACCACCAATATTACTACCTTCGCCAAACTCTTACTAAGAGATGGCTCAAACCTTAAGCCAAAAGAAATCTTCTCGATAAGACTGGTAAGCTTATGAAAAGGTTATGCTCCAAATATTCTCGCTAGCATCGTTATGAAACTAGGTGTACGCATTCGCCGAATCGATTGATCATGAATTCCTCACTGACTGAGCGAGAAACTATGTCGAGAAGGCTAAAAGAATACTCAAGAATTTGAGGGTCAGAACAAATCCATTACAATCCAGAGTACCAGATATCGAGATTTGAACTCGAAACCATGTCGAGAACAAACTTTTTTTTTTCTTTTTTCCTCGGTGTATTGTTCCGGCATGATCCAGTTTTACATTGAGAGACGAATAAGCGATGGAAGGTAAGGATGCAGAAATAGAAGTCACTATTTATGATTATTTTGCAAATCATCACAGTATGGTCAACTGGTTCCTTAGCTAAAAAGGAATTAGGTCTAAGCTCAAGAATAGTTAAGAACTCATAATAAGATTTGACGAGGCCAAAGACGTTTCGTAATTCATCATACTTCACAAGAGCTGATTCAAAGTTTAAAAATTAAACATAACATCTCAGAATCAACAGAATGACGAAGAAGAAAGATACGAAGCAGCCTGCGTAGGCATGCAATGACACGATTGGTTACCTTAAAATGATGCCCTTAAGCAAACCAAAGCTCAATGAGTCCAAAAGAAGTTCAGAGTAAAGCTCGATCTTCGTACAATGATGAATATGGTAGAGTCTCAAACCATTCCACTAAAAATTACAAAGCTGAACAGTTAGTAGACAAGAGCACTGGTGAGTTGGGCTACAAGCAAGAAGTTAAGTCCATTCCTAACAAAAAGTACACGGATAAGGAGCTAGGATTTTCCGCCGAGTACTAGACCCAGGTGAAGTTCAAGGAATCTGCCTAACCAAGCAAGACTGGGTCTTTATCATCTAAATCCAACTACAACAACAACAAGAATCGCAACTTTTTTTTTCCCAAAATTGGTGAGAATAGTCTGCTACCAACGAGTTCCCAAGAAAAACAATTAATCTAAATGAAGTCAACGCCCAAAGAATTTGATGTGAAGCTAACGGTCAAAGGTTAGAGAATTTGACTTCATTGTTGGAGTAAGCAAGAATGATATGGATAGAACAACTGCCAAGGACTTGTACCAAAGATCCACACGAATTTCCTCAGTGGAAATGAGTCCGAGAACTTGGATTCAAATTCTAACTAATACTTTCCAGATTTCGGCTCAACCGATGTTTACTTGTTTTCTCCAACATGCATTCCAAAAGTTTCAAACAATTTCCAAGAAATATGACTCTGCCCGCCATTCCTAAGGAATGCATGTCGTAGAATATCGATCTGATGTTAAAAGTTGTCTAACAAATCAAACACGTCACCGATGAGGCACAATCCCAACAAGAATTCTTGTGTTTCAACCAGAAGGTGACAATTCAAACAGAGAAAGATTTGCACAATTACGTCGAAAGACAGCAACTCCGGAAGTCGTGACATCCAAATGATGTCATAACCGATGCAATACGAGAATTGAAGAGAATCCTAAGTATGGTCTGAACAAACCACGCTCTGATACCAATCTGACACGCCCCAATCCTGGGGTCCCACAGAAAACCAGGACAGACATGTGCTGGCCAACACCCAAAGGTGACGAAAGCCATTTATTGAATACAAGAATAAGAATAAGAAATAAATAAGGGTTATGAAATTAATTACAATAAATTAACAATCTAGGAACGTGTTCAGAGCATACAACTAACTAGAGCACAAAAAGAATTAATATAAAATTGAAATAAAAAAAAGTATGTGGGTCCTACACCGAGAGGATTCGAAGATGCTGCTGCTGAAGTGTCTTGACGCCGGGGTTATGTGCCTCGATCCTAAGTCCCGAATGGGGGCGCAAAACAAGGGTGAGTGGACCAAGTTCATATATACAATAATAATAAAACAGTTAACAACATACTAACCCCCACAGTTTATATAAAGAAAACTACTAGCATAAAAAGAGATAGGTTTACTGAAAACCCTAGCATGCCATAAACATCTCGAAAGATTTAACGCAAAAAAACATTGTGGAAATCAAAGCATGAATCGTCTCATAGATCGTCTCGTAAACGCAGTGTGTTGCCAGTATGATCACTGAATAATAATACTCCCGGCTCGTGGCCTGCACCTAAGTCTCTGTGACCGTAGCTTGAGATAACTCCCTTTCGGCCCAATGCTGTCTCCATGTCCCTCAACCTTTCGCTAGGGATTATTTCTCCTGGCCTCAATGCCAACACCAGATCCTCGCCCCAGACGACATAGTGTCCACTAGGTACGCACAAATAGTACGCCTCTAAAAAATAACCACTTCATAGTATAAAGTCATCCATCGTCTATACTATAAAGATGGGTTTTGAAAACATTTTCTAGCATCATATCGTCATCCATCAGATAGTCTACCAGTTCATGGTTTTTATAGAAAATACGATATATCAAAATATAGCTCAATATAGGCTAACAATTAATTCCTCACAAAAACACGAGACGATAATCAACATATTCAATAAACAGGCTTATCATAAAATCAATTCGTAAACTCATAAGGCATGCTATTCAATTATGCTATTAAACTATAAAATCATGCAATTTTAGAAGGGGTCCACTCACATTACTTAGCCGCCGAAAGCTGGGCCACTAGCGAAGACAAAAACGTCACAATAATTGCCCCTAAGCACATAAATGTACAATTTATCAATTATACCAAAATGATAGAGTTTCAGGAGACGGACGCCAGAAACGAGTTTTTGGCTTGGGTTCGGATTAGGGTTTAGGTTTAGGTTAGATAGGGTTAGCATCTATTGGGTTTTGGGTTTAGGGTCCTAAGGTTTTTGGTTTAAAAGGGTTAGGGTGAAAAGGGGTGGTTTGGGCTTAAGCCCAAAGCCACACACTCACACTCACACTGCACACACATACTCACACGCACTCACACACACACACATGCACGACACAGCACACACACGTGCACCACACGCACACGCAGCACATAGACACACCCACATAACACACACACACACTCACGCACAAAGACCGGCCCTAAGGCCTCACAAAAAGCTGGGGCTCTAGGCCCTAATTAAAAAGAAATGGCCAAAGGCCTTTTAGGTCTTTAAAACAAAGTAACAAAAATTAAAAAGGAAACAGGCTAGGTTTTGGGTTGGTCCAAAACGGGCTAACGCCCGTGGGTGTTTTAAAACTGGCCTGAAGGTCTGCTGTGTCGAAGAAGAACGCCGAAAGTTCTACAGTTACGGCCAACTACAAACAGGGGTTTTAGACCCCGATCTAAGTACCAAACTGAAGCAAAAGATGAGAAGGAAGGGTTTGTTACCTTCAATTACCCTGAAGAGGGTCGAGGTGACTGGGAAAATCCAGGCTCGCACACCCATGCCCTTGCCGGGACCGAGTTCAGCACTCCATGACTCAAACGTGCAATTCATTGACCCAAAGCACAGACTAAATTGGAAATAGGCCATGAGAATAACAATAGCGAGATTACAAGTATTTCTGAGGTTTACCAGTCGTCGGAAAACAAGGGACTCGCCGGAGTTCATTTTCTGGGGTCCACCGAGACGAAGAGAGGAAGGGAGAAGTGAAGCTAAACAAGGTGGTGCTATCGTCGTTAATAGTTATGGGTGTGTGGGTGTCTCGGTGCGCGATCGGGAACAAGGGAGGTTCGAGTGCTGGTGATGGGTGGTGTACAAGGTGGTGCTCGAACAGAAGAAGAAAGTGCAGAGAGAGAGAGTTGGGAGAAGAGAAAAGAAAAGAAATAGAGAAAATGGTCACGTGGGAAACACAAATAAAAGGGGTGGGCCCCTTGGCTCACCAATTAAGACCCAACAACCATTTATTAAATGGAAAATATTCCCAAACTTAGTGAAAATACAAAAATACCCTTTTTGTTTCGTAAATCCCTGGACGGGTTGTTACTCACTCCCTTCCCTATTTATAGTAGCAAACCCTATCATGGTCGAGCTATAACCATACTTGGATTAGAACTCCTCAACCCAATCTAATTAGGCCTCGGTTAATCCTAATTCCGTTAGGACTTCGAACCAACCTCCTTTAACAAACCAAGTTCATTTCCTGAGTCCTAGCATATTTAGCCTATTAAGACTTCTTATTGCATTAGGTCTTAACCACTCTATCTTTATCTAAACCAATCCGTCTTTCAATAGGACTTGGCCGGTCCTGACTGGACAACCCATGACAACTAGACGACCCACGATAATTCTAGAAAAAGACTTGTAGGCCAATAACAGCTCCAAACTTGGCCCAAAACAATATTTTGGGCCCAAACATTGCCCCCTAACTTCTGAGGTCCTCAGCCTACAATCCTTGGCTGAGTTTCGACCTTGAAGAAGTGAAATCAAACCCTTGGCATATCTCTGAAAGGCACCGAAACGTCTCGAATATCCCAACCACTCACGCGCATTTATGAAGCACGATTACATGATCCTAATTTTGTTAGATGCCCTGCCACGTGGTAATTCCTCAGCTCACTCATCAGTCTTAAATAATGACATTCGAATCGTGCAACCATTTTTTCACCATTAAATTCGCCGTCACACGTAAACATGCATCCTCAATCCACGAGTTCTTCGGTCACTTCACCTGGATTCTTTGAATATCCGTCATGATTACCAAATCCTTCGGTCGATTTTATCCCTCATTTTTAAAAACCAAATTGTTGTTCTTCCTCCCAAAACGCCTATAAATACTCAACTCTCCTTCATTCAAACTTTACGCTTTCAAAATTCTAGAATCTCTTGCCATTTGCCCTCAAAACCCAGAAAAGAAACCATACCTTGAAATCCAGAAAAACTATCTTCATCAATAGCGTCCAATACCTTCATCAATAAACTCACCAAAGAATGCAACAAATGTTAAAACATCACCGACCAGAACACTACCAAAATCATCCGATTTGAGGGTGATTCAAATGATTCCCACCAAACTCTCGGCCTACTTTTCAAGGATGATATCCCAGAAGCCATCACAGAGATATTGCAGGCTCACTGCCTGAAATGGGAATTGGCCAAACCCCAAGGTGCTTGGCCCTCGACCACTGCGACCTGGGATGCCTGGGTTACTCGAACGGAGCTATATTTCGACGACAAGTGGAAATCTCTCGGCATTTTCAATGCCATCAAGCTCTTGACCATCGAGATGAACTTAGACTGAGAACTTGTGATGGCCGCCTTAAGCTTCTTGTGCTCAGCCACCAACACAATGGTCTTTCCTCTCGGCTCTATTAGCCCAACGGTGCTGGATATCACGGTCATACTCGGCACTTCCCTTTTCAGCCTTCCAATCGATACCGCTCTCTCCGGGACTAAATTTAACCTGGATCTGAAAACAACCTTCAAGGAATGCGCCGTCGAGGCCTTGACGAAAGAAGACCAAAGGCTGTCAAAAGAAGATGTGCAGAAACTGCACAAGAATTTTTTCAATTACAACACCCTGATCACCCACTTTCCTTGTTCAGAAGGCGAAGATCTTAAGAAGGGAGAACACAAGGCCTTCTTATTCTACTGGTACAACAAATACATTTTTTGTGCTAGTTTGAATAAATGTTTGGCCGAGAACATGCTAGTCTCCGAGGCCCTAGCAAGTGGTCGTGTCTTAACCCTCAGCTTGGCCATCCTCGCCAATCTTAACCAGTGCTTAGCTGATGCTTCCATGGGGAAAATCGACCTCCACCAAAATGGTCCGCTTTGGGTGTTCTAGCTCTAGCTACAGGTGTATTTCTCGACACTACGGCCAAAAGTCCTAAGCTTCAATTCTTCCGAAGTAATGGGTCTTGAGCTGGCCTCGCGCTCCATTCCTTCGCACTCGACCGAAGAAATCTTCAAATATTTCTTCGGCCTAAAGGACATATCAGACGACGAATTCCTTGTCTACCGTCGTAGGACATACCCTCATTTTATCATTCTTCCTCAATCGGCGTGGGAAGAGGCCGAAGAAGCCAATCTTCGACAATTCTGGGGGTCGTTCATCATTACTCATGACCTACCCTATGGTTGCGAAGCTCGACGAGGAAGCTAGGAAGTTTACCATCCTAACTTCCTGGCCCGACAATTGGGCTATCTCCAAGGGTGACCCATGCCGCTAATTTCTTCCCTCTCACTTTTGAGCCAAGAACGTCTCTCCGGCTATTCAGAGAGAGAATGTAAGATGGCCAAGGATGAGTTCAAGGGGTGGTGCACCAAATTCCGCCTTCGACCGAACACTCCAGAAACCCAATGTGCTAGCATCTTTGCTAAATTGTGGGACGCTTACACCAAGGATTTCTTCGTTACTTTGACCAAGGAAATTTCATGTAAACTTTTTGGTGTCCGCCACAAAGAAACTCTTGTTCCAAAATCCAAAGAAAGGGCTTAAGGTATACATCCATGTCTACTATTTTCCTTTGATCGTTCATTTAATACTTTATTTTAACTCGACCTCAGTTTTTTCAAGTAGCTGTACACTAAAGCGGGCTGATGTGGTAGCAATAGTCGTGGCCAAGAAAAAACTTGCCCCTTCTTTGAAGAAGACCGCAGCCGCTACGCCGACCCTGCCGAGCAAACGGCTCTGCCCAAAGGCTGAGATGGCTGGTGATGCTCCCCAGCTCAAAAAACATGTAAAGAAATTGACAAAGAAAGGGGAACGAGAGATTCACGTAATCTTTAGCCAAACCATAGGAGCAACTGCTCCTAGTGTTTCTCCCCTCACTCCTACCGTCCAAGTCTCGACGGGAGTACAACAAAACCTTCCAACGATTCAAGCGTCTGAAATTCGTCCTGTCCTTCAAGTCATGGTTAAACAAGTTGTTGCTCCGTTGGTCAATGGACCTGTAGCTCTAGGGCCGGCCATTGCTCATCAAGCCGACCTAGTAGCTGTTGTCTTGGAGAAGGTGGCCACTATAGCCGAGAGAAGCCATCCTCCAAATCCAAAAAAGAAATCGGTGAACATTTTGGAAGAAGTACGATTATTCTTACTGGTTATTTTCTTATCACTGAACTGGATTTCTAAATATAAAAAAATATATATATTTGTTTAGGAGGACGAGAGCGAGGGAATCCTGCTGAGGAGGCGCCCTCAACCAACTAAACTTCCATCCACTAATCCTCAATAAGTGGTCGAGGGGTTTGGCCAGGTCGACACTAAACATGGAACAACGTCTCTCGCTGAGCCCGAGGTGACGACAGAGACTTCAGTTCATCACAAGACCAAGATCTCGGCATTTCTCCTCAAGAAGCCATTTCGGCCTTTGTAAGACATTTATTACTTTCATGAAAATATCAAATACCAGGTGCCCAACCGCTCATTTAACCAAAAAATTTATGCCCTATTTCCTGGCCGCCCCAATGGCCATCAAACATAGATAACCTCTATCGGCTGCATGAACTAAAAGGATGCCTTAAGCACTGGGCTCGCCCATTAAGCTCTCTGGGTTCGAGCAATGAACTAGCAGAAATGGCCGAAGTCTCTTCTCGGCAGGTCTAACACATCCCTTTTTCTGCTGCCTTGTAACTTGGAACTTTTCCTAACAATTTCCTTCTTGTGCAGCCTTCATGGGAGGTCGAGCTCGATGCCCCACTCTCCAGTACTTCAAGAGTAGTCGGGCCTTCTACCGCCATGGTAAAGCCTTCTGCGATTGCGACCGAATCTGATGCCTTAATCAAGTTGCAGGAACTTCTATCCCTTTCGGCCTCACAAATCCTTCAATGCAAAGGCCTCGATTCTATAGGAGAGTGCTTGAATGACCAGAACTCGAGGCCATAAAAGCGAGGAAAGAACGATGGGCCGACCTTGACCGTCAAATTGCTGAACTTCAAAGGCCAAAGGTCGGCCGTTGCTTCTGAGCTTGAGAAGGATTTTGAGTTAAGGAAAACTCAGCTGGCAGAGTACGTAGCAGGGGTGAACTGGCTACAACTTCAGATTGATAAAAAAACAAGACAAGCCGAGGTTACAATGGGCGAAGTAAGGTGGCTAGAACTGAAGGCCACTATTAAAGCCTTAATTCCTTCGGCCCCTTAGGATTTTGTCTGTGGTTGTAGGCCATTTCAATTTTTTGTTACCTTGCTTGTATCTCCTTTGCAAAATTAATGAAATGAACCTTTTATTATTACATCTCCCAAGTGATTGGATAATATTTCTTTAAGAATTTCCTGTTGATTGGTAACTTATGAATTAAACCAGTCTAATCCTTGAGATGGTATGCCCCCTTGCCGAGAACTTTATGGACGATGAACGGTCCTTCTCAATTCGGCGACCATTTCCCGAATCTAGGGTCTTTAATTCCCACGGGCAATGCGGTTTGCCAAACTAACTCTCCCTCCCCGAACATTTTTTGTCTGACTCGTTGATTATAGGCTCGCTCAGCAATCTTTTTCTGCGCCACCAATAAATTATAAGCATCAAGCTGAACCTCCTCCAAGTCTTGTCTCATGGCCTGATTGTACTCGGCACTAAACAAACTACTTTGTTCAATTACTCGCAATGAGTTTATACCAAGGTTCTAAAAAACGCTAGGCGCTAGTCGGGCGGCGGGCTAGCACCTAGTGCCTAGGCGACTAGGCGGCGCCTAGGCGGGCGGATTTAGGTAAATTTCCTGTATATCTTGTAAATAAGTGCATATTAACACTTACAAAAAATTATACTTGTATATCGTGAAACACATTAGTGCACTACACACCATATTTAGCACAATGAACCGAGTATGAATATATAATTATATCAATGCTTTCCTTTCCCAGCAGATTAGGTAGATAATACTTCTATGATCTACCTTTACCATAAAGTGTAAGAAGGAAAAACTAATTAAAACTTTAAAAGAAAGAATTCAAAAAACTGCAGGGATAACGGAATATACTTAACCATCCATAATTGACTTTGTTTAATAACTGAAACTAAATATGTATTGGACTTCAAGCATATACACTAGTGCCTAACGACACTGGAAAGAAGTTCAAAAGGTGCACAGAATAATAACCCAGATACACAGTGGAGGTGATCTCATTGAGGAATCAATGGCTCTTTTCTGTTAGCATGTACATGCTTAAAAGGATGATTAAAAGAAAGAATGCAAAAAGAACAAGAAGGAAAAATGAATAAGAGAAACAAGCGAAGAAACATACCTGAATAATTACTTAATTAGCACAGTATGTAGAGATGAACGGGATGTGGATTGGAGAATTGTAGCCCTACCAGTTTAATACCCAAATTTAACCCTAAAATCAAATTGGGGAAAGATAAATTGGTATGTTAAAAACCCTTGACATCTATAGCCCAAGATCAAATACCTAACTCAAGAATTTATTTACCCATAACATTACAAGATAGAAGAAGAAGAGAAAAGGGAAGAAGATGGAAGGATTACCTGTATTCTTGCCTGAGGTGAAATTGACAAAGCTACTCTGCTACTGGAACTGGAAGCACAATCACGATTCGATCCTTGAGGCTGGAAGCGGAATCGCTCCGTGCACTGCAGTTGAATTTGAGAAATGGGTAGATACTAGAGACAGAGAGACGACGACGGCTTGGTTTTGTATTTGTTTGTGAAATTAGAGTAAGAGAGAGCTGCAGGGCACGGGTTAGAAGTTAAGACTTAAAACAAATTTCACAAAAAAAAAAAAAAAAAAAAAAACCACCCAGCCTCCTAGCATCGCCTAGTCCGCCTAGGCGCCGCCTAGAGCCAACCTGATTTTTCTAGCCGTTTTGCTCAAAATCGCCTCGGTCCCAAGGCGCCGCATAGGGTGTTTTTTAGAACATTGGTTTATACTCAACTCGATTGGTAGCATTGCGTCATGCCCATAAGTTAACGCATATGGGGTCGCCCCGGTTGCTGATCAGAGTGAAGTTCGATAAGCCCATAATGCCTTATTTAACTTCAAATGCCATATGCCAAGATTTTCTTCTATCATTTTTTTTAAGAATACAGATTAAAACCTTATTACTCACTTCAGCCTATCCATTAGCCTGCGGGTAATACTGCGTAGATTGCTCGAGTTGAATTTTCAATTTCACTGTGTACTTTTTGAATCTGTTGAATGTAAAGATCGTACCGTTGTCCGTTATGATTATTTCTGGTACGCCGAATTTGGTTACGATATTTTCTTCCACAAAATTACAAACTTCTTTAGACGTTAACTCGGCGTGTGACTTTGTTTTGACCCATTTGGTGAAGTAGTCCGTCATAACAAGTATCCACGCATGCTTTGTTGACCCAGAAGAAGGCGTAATTTTGCCAATTATGTCCATGACCCATCCTCTGAATGGCTAAGGTTTGGTGACTGAGTCAAGTAATTCGACCGGGACTCTTTGTATAGGCCTATGAATTTGACACTGTACACATCATCGTGCGTACTCAATACAATCCTTCAATAATAGCCTTGTCGGTGAAACAGCCAATGCATCTTACTTCAAGATTGATGTGCTCTGCAAATTCCTTCATGTACCTCTGTAATTGCTTGGGCAGCCTCCTGCGGGCCGAGGCGCAAGAACAATAAACTGTCATCACCATTTCGGTACAACTCATTTTGGTACAACACGTAATTTGTGGCATGAACCCTTGTCCTGCAGTCGTGTTTTTCACTGGGGTTATCGAGATATCGCATGATTGACCTTCTCTAGTCGTTTGGTAATGTTATCGAGATATCGCATGATTGACCTTCTCCAGTCATTCCAACAATGAAGGTAAGGACATCACTTGTGTACGGATCACACGATCGTGTTGGAGAACTTGTTGATTAACCAAGGTCGGGTGCAATCGTCATACTACAGGTATTACCCAGCCTAGCTCGCCCCCTAGAAGTTATACTCCGGAGGCTATTTGAGCCAATTCGTCTGCGTTGGTGTTTCAAACGTGGGAGATGTGATTGAACATGATACCGTCGAACGACTTGGCCAAAAAGCTGGCAACCATGTGATAGGGCGCCAGAGTACAACTGATACAACGAAAAGTTCCATTGAGTTGGTTAATCACAAGTTTTGAATCACCGAGGGCAAGTACGTGGGCCGCCCTCAAGTCATGAAATACGTTAAGGCCAATGATAAGGGCTTCGTATTCGGCCTGATTATTCGTACAATCGAAATCGAGCTTGAGAGAAAAATACCAGTGGTGTTGATCTGGGGATTGAATGACGTTTCCAACACCAGCTGAGGCTGAAGTACTAGAACCATCAAAATACGTTGTCCAATAATTATCACATGTTTCCACCAAGCCAATTTCGACATCGTTGCACCCAAAACCATAGTCCTTGGCCTTCGATGGCTTTCTGTGGCACGTATTGCAGAATGAATTCGGATAGTGCCATTGTACATTTCCCAATTCGACCATTTACTATTAGCCGAGTAAGCATGTAGCGAATAACATTTGTCTGGGCGATGATCTGAGTAACCGATGGAAGCATGTAATGCCTGAGTTTTGACGTGGCGAAAAATAATGTTAGGCAGAGCTTCTCGACAGCTAAATAATTTATCTTAGGTAGGTTGAGATTCCGGCTAAGATAAAAAATAGCCTGCTCACGCCTTGTGTCGTTGTCTTGTGCAAGAAGACAACCGATGGATTCTTCAGCAATCGAAATATATAGCTTGAGAGGTTTACCGCGTTGAGGTGGCACCAGGACGGGTGAGGTCATGAGAGAAACCTTGATTTGTGTGAAGGCATCTTGATGCTCTTCACGCCACTCAAATTTGTCAGAATCCTTGAGTTTCAAAAGCGTGGAGAAGGCCTTCATTTTTCCAGCCAAATTAGCAATGAAGCTGGGGAGGAAATTAATCTTGCCGAACAAAGACTGTAACTGCTTTTTGTTCCTCGTGGGTAGAGTGTTGATGATTGCGCGGGCCTTGTTTTTGTCCACCTCGATGCCATGATGATTTACAAGGAAACCCAAAAAGTTGTCAGCCGATACACCGAAGGCGCACTTAGCTGGGTTTATTTTGAGGTTATGTTGGTGCATACGAAGGAAAGCTTGTCGAAGATCATCTAGATGCATTCGATGGCGCTTCAATTTGATGACCACATCGTCAATATACACCTCTATGACCGTACTAATCAGGTCATGAAAGATGGTATTCATTGCACGTTGATATGCGGCACCAGCATTTTTAAGGCAGAATGGCATGACTACCCATTCATAGGTCCCGAGTGCCCCCGGGCAACGGAATGTAATTTTGTGAACATCGACTTCAATAGTAAAGATCTGGTTATAGCCAGCATGGTCGTCCATGAAGGACAACACCTTGTGGTTAGCTGGGACGTCTATTAACAAGTCTGAAATTGGCATCGGGTATTCATCTTTTAGGGTTGCCAAATTCAAATTACGAAAATCGATGCAAATACGTAGAGCACAGCTTTTCTTTGAAACTGGCACGATATTCGCCAACCATTCGACATACCGGGCTGTTCGAATAAACCCAGCTTTTAAAAGTTGAACGAGTTCATCTTTTATGCCGAGTTGTACTTCGGTCAAAAATCGTCGGGAGGGTTGACGAAAAGGCTTACAACCAGCCTTGATGCATAATTTGTGCTCGACGAGTATTCAATCTAGACTAGGCATCTCAAGGTAACTCCCAGCAAAATAATCTTTCAATTCGTTGAATAATTTACGATGCTCAGTTTTCATGGGTTGGGGTAACAAAGCATTAATAAATAACGGTTAAGGGTCATCGGTCATTCCAACATTTATTTCCTCTAATGGGTCTTTGACATAGGGCTGACTGTCTTCGAGTTCGGCTGAGGCAGCTTGAACTTTATCTAGTGATAGGGTTGGACCGTTGTCTTCATCGACGAGAAATTTTACTAGGTTAACGCCTGAATTTGGTTGGTTGGAAATAGCATACTAGTGGGCCAGCAGTCGTTTCATGGTAGATGAAACCATGGCCAGGCATCTGTCTTTTGTGGTATCAGACATCAGGATTGAGGATTAGGTAGGCCAACCTGAGTATCGTCGAATCCTGGTGAGCAGTCTCGACGCCAACCTCGATGGCTTTCTAAACTGAAATCCGAGTCGACATCCTTCATCATTGAAATCGTGTAAGGTGATGTAGCCAATGTGGTCATCATAGTAACAAGCCTGGATCATGTTAGCTTCGAACGGCTAATTGTCGACCAGATGAACCACGACCTATTTGCCATCCCAAAAGGTGAGGTCTTGATATAAAGACGAAAGGATACAGCCTGTTTGATGGATCCAGTCCCGACCGAGCAATGCTTTATATTCGGTCTTTGAGTCGACTATGAAGAACGCGGTCATGTGATTGCGACCCGCAATGTTTACTTCTAATAGAAGTACCCTCTTGGTCTGGGATTTATCACCGACGAAACTACTCATGGTGACCCCTGATGGAATAAGTTCGTCGTTGGATCGACGTAGTGCTTTCATGATAGAAACGGGCATGATATTAACCGTTGCTCCACAGTTGACAAACATTTTGGAAACTGGATATCCTTCGATATGAGCCGTAACATACAGCGGCTTTAAATGATGGAGGTTGACCAAGAAAGAGCGAGGAAACAGTTCGGCAAGAGCTACTTTGAGTTTGTCTTCTTTTGTGGCCAGCTCAATCTCTTCAGTGGCCATAAAATTGACTTGTGTGGCTTCCTCGGCAACCATGTCGCCATCCTGGAAATTTGGTTGGGACGTGGTTGGCTGGAACTCGACGGGTAAGACATGAACCATACTGATTTCCATGTTGTCAAGAACCAAAAGACCCATCGGTTCACGATCAGCGTCTGGACTTTCTGGTAACGTATCCTGCGTGTGGGTAATGTCGGCTTGGTTTTCCTCAGCTGGCGCTGGAGTATGTTCATGCGCTATGTCTACAGGAGCCTTCTCATTCTGTTCATTGGCCTTGGGTTCCTCCGAAATTAGAATTGGATTTGAGACTTGTGTCGTGACACAAGCGTGCTCCTGATATACGATACGGGCATCTTTGAAGTTAAGGTAAGCATCTAACCGTGCGACGCGTTCTTTTTCGTCGGCCGTAAGGCCGAAGAGGGAGACGACTAAAAAGACTTCGAAATGGTATCGTAAATATTGTAAGTCTTCGAGAGAGAATAGAAGCTCGGTCGTATCAATATCAGTGCATGGATCTACATCAAAGCCGAGGATTTGGGCCTCACGTATATGCTGGAATCTAGCCTTCATCCACGGGTCTGAAGTTTATTGGATGATTCATTCAGCATCCGAGCAAGTTAGGACGAGATCAATAGTGTCTTGGCATGCTTTCGGCAAACCGTATAAGTCATTAGCCGAATGCTTCTTGTGAAACTATCGCATGTACTCTAAAGCCTCTCGAGAAACGGTGGATGTAGATTTCGTCTGACTCTGATCAACGATTCCTGTGTGGGTAGCGGGGAAAACTTGCTCTTGGCTTCCTTCTGGAAGTGCTCGAGGCGAGCTTTCATTGCCCGAGGCAAATAAGGAGTTTGATTCGTTTTTCGGATTTCTCAATCATGGTTTCAAAGTCATGATCGATTACCTGTTTTCCTTGGAGCAATTCGGTCATGATCATCGAAGGTTGTCATTCATCTTCATTGCTGGCCATTTTTTTCGGCTGCCACATGGGAGCCGAGGTATCCTGGGCTACTCATTGGTGGGCTATACAGTCCATTCTTTGGTGCCAACATTTCTGCGATTTGGACAGGGCAATGTATACACCGTTAAGTGAATTATAGGTATACCAATGCTGATCACGTGGCTCAGAGGGTCTAAAGGTGCGCTAGTTTACAAGTGAACTTGAACTACCAAAGCTATGCGCATAATAATCTTCGTTATAAAATGGCGCGTTGAAATCAAGGCGTCGTCTAGCTGAAGACGGCTTGGTATCTTGTACTTTAAGACCAAGCCTATTGAAGACCTTATGGTGTTGGCATGTACCAGGCACTTTTTGGGTGTCACCGCAGCTGTGGGTACTTGTTGTGGTATTCCTATCTGATGTGGCTTTCCTTTTGGCTCAGCTAAAAAGATATTCACTTTGCACCAACTGCATAGGATCATCGGTTCATCAGTTTCCTCGGCGCTAAAGCTCGACATTGACTCGACAACAACCGGTCTAGTTAAATCTTGGGGTGCCTCGTTTAAGAATAAATCAATTTTCAATCGTGGCCGAGAGCTCTGTCTTAGGACGAATCGCATGGGACGAACTCGGCATTTCCTTTTCCTTTATCCCTAGGTAGACGAGCATCTACCATGGTTACTGTCATCGCAGGAAATGGATCGGTATCGACGCCCATTTTCTTTTCTGGAAACTTGAGTTTACCGTTGTCGATCCAGCTTTGGATGACATCTCGAAACATGATGCAGTTGCTTGTTGTGTGCTTGTTCGAGTTTTGGTACTTAGCCTTCATCCACGGGTCTGAAGTTTTTTGGATGATTCATTCAGCATCCGAGCAAGTTAGGACGAGATCAATAGTGTCTTGGCATGCTTTCGGCAAACCGTATAAGTCATTAGCCGAATGCTTCTTGTGAAACTATCGCATGTACTCTAAAGCCTCTCGAGAAACGGTGGATGTAGATTTCGTCTGACTCTGATCAACGATTCCTGTGTGGGTAGCGGGGAAAACTTGCTCTTGGCTTCCTTCTGGAAGTGCTCGAGGCGAGCTTTCATTGCCCGAGGCAAATAAGGAGTTTGATTCGTTTTTCGGATTTCTCAATCATGGTTTCAAAGTCATGATCGATTACCTGTTTTCCTTGGAGCAATTCGGTCATGATCATCGAAGGTTGTCATTCATCTTCATTGCTGGCCATTTTTTTCGGCTGCCACATGGGAGCCGAAGTATCCTGGGCTACTCATTGGTGGGCTATACAGTCCATTCTTTGGTGCCAACATTTTTGCGATTTGGACAGGGCAATGTATACACCGTTAAGTGAATTATAAGTATACCAATGCTGATCACGTGGCTCAGAGGGTCTAAAGGTGCGCTAGTTTACAAGTGAACTTGAACTACCAAAGCTATGCGCATAATAATCTTCGTTATAAAATGGCGCGTTGAAATCAAGGCGTCGTCTAGCTGAAGACGGCTTGGTATCTTGTACTTTAAGACCAAGCCTATTGAAGACCTTATGGTGTTGGCATGTACCAGGCACTTTTTGGGTGTCACCGCAGCTGTGGGTACTTGTTGTGGTATTCCTATCTGATGTGGTTTTCCTTTTGGCTCAGCTAAAAAGATATTCACTTTGCACCAACTGCATAGGATCATCGGTTCATCAGTTTCCTCGGCGCTAAAGCTCGACATTGACTCGACAACAACCGGTCTAGTTAAATCTTGGGGTGCCTCGTTTAAGAATAAATCAATTTTCAATCGTGGCCGAGAGCTCTGTCTTAGGACGAATCGCATGGGACGAACTCGGCATTTCCTTTTCCTTTATCCCTAGGTAGACGAGCATCTACCATGGTTACTGTCATCGCAGGAAATGGATCGGTATCGACGCCCATTTTCTTTTCTGGAAACTTGAGTTTACCGTTGTCGATCCAGCTTTGGATGACATCTCGAAACATGATGCAGTTGCTTGTTGTGTGCTTGTTCGAGTTTTGGTACTTGCAATACGTTTTCCCTTTCAATTCTTTGGCCTTGGGGATATTATGCCCAGGCCAAAGTTTGACAATTTTGGCAAGTAGTAGTTGATCGAAGATGGTGTCGGCCTTAGTAATGTCGAAAGTATAAACTTTTGATGTTTTGACGATAGACTCTTCAGGGGCTGAGCGAGTTTTGGTATCTTTGGGATTGGCATGAGCTAACGCCTTGCATATATACAATTTGTCGATTACTATCTCAACTGCGTCTATACTGGCATATTCTTCACCTTCGATCGACGCATAACAAACCGTGAGGTTTTTGTAGATTGTTCCTCAGGACGAGAACTTCAAGACTTTCTCTTCTCGGAGTAAATAGTCATATTCCTCGACATGTTGAGCCAGTTCGTACATGTCACGGAAGTTCACCACCAGGAATTTCTTTTTGTATTCTACATCCAGGCCGTTTTAAGCGATCCTAATGAACTCGACTTCAGGAATAGGTACTCGGCACCAATTTCTAGCCGATTTAAACCTCGTAAGAGATTCCATTGGTGATTCGTCAAAGGTTTGAGCCATCTTGACCAAGGAACACACTAATACGTCCATCCCTAGCCTGTAGAATTGCTCGTGAAACTTCCTGACTAATTCCTCCCAACTTTGGATAGAGTTAGGCGGGAGGTTGATATACCACGCAAAGGCTGAGCTGGTTAGCGAGAAGTTAAATAATCGTAGCTATGTGTTCTAACGACGATAAGGATGATTCTCCAGCAAAAAGGCTGAAATCCGGAATCTTGAACCCCTTGGGGTACTCAAATTTCTCCACGAAGGCTGGATATGGGTAAATAAATTTTGGGAACTTCGACCCCTTTTTCAAGGCCGAATCGATCATCTTTTAGACCTCGACCACATCGACGGATGCATTTCCTGCTGTCTGGTCGGATCTGTCTGATCTACTGCTTGATCCTCCTTTTTTTCCAAGTCGATCGTCTTGAGCTGAGCAGATCCTACCTCGGCCTGCATCGTCGGTAACGGGTTGTTCTTAGGTTGAAGTTATCAGGAACGATCGGCCTGTATCACCTTAAGTATGCTTTTTACTTCTCGGCTGAAAATTTGTTCAACTTGTCGAGATAAATTTCACCACCATCCTCATCGCAGTCATCTACTATCCATTTGGTTTTGTTAGGGATGTCTACACGGTGAGGCTAACCGTCAAGACAAACTTCATTTTCTTGGAATGTCGCGCTTGTGGCGTCAGGCGTCACGGCAACATGATGATTCTATGCCTGTGACAAGTCATCTTGTCCTGGGTTCTGGACTGGAAGGTTGGTCGTTGACTTTCCCATTTGTTCAACTTGTCGAGATAAATTTCACCACCATCCTCATCGCAGTCATCTACTATCCATTTGGTTTGGTTAGGGATGTCTACGCGGTGAGGCTAATCGTCAAGACAAACTTCAATTTCTTGGAATGTCGCGCTTGTGGCTTCAGGCGTCACGGCAACATGATGATTCTATGCCTGTGACAAGTCATCTTGTCCTGGGTTCTGGACTGGAAGGTTGGTCGTTGACTTTCCCATGACTGTTTTCTTTTTTACTGATAGTGTCTCACTGGTCATGGGTCCTACTGGGCGTGCCAAAATGTTGACCCTAAAAACTATCAATCCTACGTGGCGCACAGGCCAAGTAACTAATGAGCTAACTACGTCATTCGGTTATGTGCGAAGCGTGCCAACTCGTCGGCCGAGCTCGGCCGGGGAGTAAAATGTGTTGATGTTTCGTTGGGCACGCTACTGACTTCTTGTTCTTGCGACTGCAGCCGAAGAAGGAACACGTCTCGGCCTTCAAGTTCTAGAGCCTGAAGATAAGGTTGCTAGTTTTTGCGAAGTTCAATATCAGATTCGGCTTTTAATGTGCTGAATGTAGTAACCTGGTAACACCTCACTTCACCGAGAAGGTTGATGAGATGACCTCTACCAACAAGGACTCAAAAATCCTTGTCGACTGAGACTTGGATAGGCAATCAGTCGGCCAATAAACATTGTTGTTTATCCAAACTGAAGGTCCTCCTTGATCGGCTGATTCTACAGCTTCATTGCTGTTTATCCAAACTGAAGATGTCGCTGGTTGGCTTCACAGTGCTATTTATCCAAACTGAAGATGTGTTGGCAAGAGAAAAAGAAAATAAAGATCCCAACGTTGAGAGGTTTCGCGTAGAGCGAGAGTTTGCGCAGGGCAGTTTGTGTGTTGAATTGGAGAAGGGCTTTGAATGATGCACTCCCTTCCCTATTTATAGCAGCAAACCCTCTCATGGCTGAGCTATAACCATACTCGGATTAAAACTCCTCAACCCAATCTAATTAGGCCACGATCAATCCTAATTCCGTTAGGACTTTGAACCAACCTCTTTTAACGAACCAAGTTCATTTCCTGAGTCTCAGGATCCTTAGCCTATTAAGATTCCTTATTGCATTAGGTCTTGACTACTCTATCTTTATCTAAACTAATCCGTCTTTCAATAGGACTCGGCCGATCCCGACTGGACGGCCCACGACAACTAGACAGCCCACGATAAGTCTAGAAAAAGACTACTAGGCCAAGAACAACTCCAAACTCGTCCCAAAACAATATTTTGGGCCCAAACACAACTAAACATGAACTATCTTATTATACCTTTTGTGTTTGCAACTTATATTGAGACAAATGGTTCGTAGTCCCGGAAATTGGGTGTTTTCTGTTTATATTTATACTTGAGAAAAATTCTATGCAGAAATGGGGTCATTATTGTCCAAACGCTCTACCCTAATACTGCTAAATTAAACTCTTATACCGTGAAATGGTGTACAAGGTTGGGGACGAAACCCGGTAAGCTGCAACGCTTATGTGAATAACAATAATGATAAGGCTTTTTAGTTAAAATTGTCACTGAGTCTGGCATAACTCCTCAGTTTGGTCTCTGAGATTTTTAATCGATAGAAGTAGTCCTTTGGGTTTTTTCCACAATCGATCATTTTGGACTTTTCGTGAAAAATCTCTATTTAATAAGGTAAAATGACAAAAATATTCTCAAACTTTGTCAAATCAAATTGCCCTAACTTTCCTATTAAATTGTGGGCATTTATGTTATTTTGGTCCTTATTTAACAGAGATTTTTCACGGAATGACCAAAATGATTAATAGTGGACAAACTCAGGGATCACTTCTATCGATTTCAAATCCTAAGGACCAAAGTGAGGAGTTATGTCAAGTTAAGGGACCATTTTGGCTAAAAAGCTTAATAATAAAATGTAAGAGCATTTAGGCTCTCTAATTGAGCTTCTAATTGGAATTTAGGGAGGATTTCAAATGAATCAACTCCAATCATGCTCCGTTTCACCTCCTAAAATAGGGATGCCTAGGCGCTAGGTGGCCGGTCACTGCTATGATTAATCCCTAGCTGTTTATAAAATAAGAAAAGGCGCCTAGATTCGCCTAGGTGCCAGACTGACTACCTTAACCCGCCTAGGCACCCGCCCAAACCTCCTAGGCGGGCATGGATAACTTTCACCATACATTTTATCTTTTCAATAAATTGCAAGAAACTTGTTAGATACTAGGATTAACATTCATTATATCCTTGTTCCCCATTGTTTCAACATGTTCTAGTACTTTATAACATATATATTGTTGCAAATAAAATAGAGAATAAGAGAGAATACAGAGAGACAAGAGAGAAAATGAAGGACAAATCAAGGAGTGTTTTCTTTCTCATTAGAGTGCCTATTTATAGTTGTCAGATTTACATAGAAAGGTGTTTAACTACATATTGACCTAGAAGTGAACAACTACATAATAAATATTATTTATAACACTCCCCCTTAGATGTTCACAAATCAATGATAGTTGCCTCGATAAAACCTTACTTGGAAAAACCAATGGGGAAAAAATTAGAGACATACCAAAAGAATATACACTTTGAAATATACAAGTATTCTATTAAACTTCGTGGCGAATACACGCCATATACACAAATAGCTTTACAGACTCACCAAGAGTTCTACCATAACTCTTTACTCTTTCAAGAATATGTTGCAACGATATAATTTTAGTTTGAATGAATAAAAGTACTCATTGAGGCAATATAAACCAAATTTATCTAGAATAGGTATTGAGTACATATTTTGAGCTTTATGCTCTTAAATTGAAATCTTTGGATAAGAATTTCATGGCATTTTCATACTTTAAAAAATGGCTTCAAGAGATAAATTATCAAGTGGTTAGTATGCAATCTCCACATGCCATAAGTCTCATGTCTAAAGTAACACTGTACTTACATAAATGTGGTTGCATATATGAAACATCATGCCATATTGGTGAGTTTATTTCACTTCATTACAAACGCCCAATATTTGGGGTGTAAATTATAGGTTTCCTTATTCCATGTTTTCCAATAGATCTTAAAAATGGAATTTGCACCTTTCCAGTTTGGCCAATTTTTTTTTTTCCAATTTGTCAACATTTCTGGGAAAATGTGACTGATTAGCCTTTAATGATATGAGTAGCTACTATAATAAAAAATTATCAATTATCATCAATTTTTTATCCAAACAATTCTCATGCGCATGCGTAATTTATAGGTATTTTAGTGCTTGGGTACAAATGCCTCTTTGGGGCATCCGTTGTCACATCTAGGACAAACATCTTAAGGTGGAAAACTTAGAGAATTGGATCATACCATCCGATGGAGAGTTATTTTCAAATAGGGCTAGAACTTTATTAATATCCACTTACGGGGAGTTCAAAGTTTGGAACCTATAAATCTGGCATGCTAAGTACATGCAGCAATTAATGTACATCACTTATGAGACAAAAAAAGATGTAGCAACACTGATTGACAACCTTCTTGAAACTGTCCCCTAACAACGAGAAAATTGTAGTAGATATGAGCACAACCAAGGTAAAAAAGAAAAGAAAAGAAAACTTGAATCCCAATTTGTATGGATAACCCATCTTTGTGTACATGATACGATTTTTACCACCTGCAAAAGTAGGGATAAACACACTTAATATATTTGCAAGAGTACAAGGTTATCGTAGTATATTAGCTCAAGCAAGGTCGTTCTCCACAGAGATTATTTAAAACAATTTGTGTAAAACCAAGTCTTAATTAATTATTTAAAACAAAATTTGGAAAAAAAGGTTGATTTTATGACCTAAAATAATAAAACGAATTTTAAATTAAAACAATTAAAGAAAGTGGCAAAGTAAAGAAAACGGTTTTGAAAATCAATTTAAGCACTAGGGTTTCGTCGTCACCTTAATAATCGTACGTAATTCTTCTAATTACTTATGACTTATACATGCATATTTTGAAGGTTAGGTTTTCCTAAAGTATGCTCTACTTGAACCCCCAACATATAACATATATCAAACATGCAACTCATCTGTGGTGTCCAGATCGAATCTAAACATGCAAAACTCATTAAGCTTTGTGAAAACTTTTTGAAAAACCATGCAATCCTTAAGGCGTGGTGTTCATCCTAAGTGATGTTACACATATGAACCAAGAAACTTTCGTCAATTTCAGGGACAGCCGCCCATCAAAATTGAATCAAATTACTTTTTTAAATATCCTAATGGTGATCAAGCATGAAGACAATTAGATAATTTCAAACACAGTGATTAATAATTCAAAACTTGCATGCATAATATCATAAGAAAATTAAAAATAAACTACATATTATTGCTAAAGCTTGTGGCCTCGCCCTAGCAAAAAATAGAATTAGTTACGCACAATCATAAAACAAAAGGAAAACTAATGATAAGGGCTTCAAAACTTTGAATGTTAACCAAAAACCATGTAATAATTTTATTTAAGGGAACTTTCATAAAACGGGCTTGGGCTAAGTTTATTTTAACAAAAAACTATGCTATAACTTCTTTTTTTTTATCAAAAAAAAAATATAGATTAAAGAGAAGCTCCCCGAGTACACTTAGTTCCAGTACAATCAAATAAAAGAGCTCTACAGTAGCAGACGATAAAGATCTATCCCAAATGTGGAGGTTCGCATGCTGAAAACCCACATCCGTGATAGTCTCCTCCACAAAATTTGCTTCACTAAACACATGAGTCCAAGAGATATAATCAAAGGACCTGGCAATATTCTTGATGTCCTCAATTATATTCATCACCCGCCAAGGAACACCAATTGTGCCCTGCACCGCATAAATAACAAGTTTAGGGTCACCCTCCACCAAAATCTTCCGTAAGCCTCTACTCCTCGCAATCCAAAGGGCATCCCTAAGAGCAAGACATTCCGCGACATTAATGGTAGTTTCCCCCAAAGACCTGGCTGCAGCAACCACCGGTTCTCCGCATTCATTCCTTATGATAAATCCCGCAACCGCCGCTGAGTTTTTAACAGAGCCATAGAAGTTCATTTTGAAGAAATCACCACGGGGGGTTGCCATCCAATCAACCCTTGCTGCTTTCTGCTAGCAATAAGATTTCTTTTATTGGCATTAGTATAATCGTTCCCCATGTTTAAGGCCATCAAAACCACTCTAGAAGGATAAGCTTTAACATTATTAAACACAACTTGGTTCCTCATCTTTCAAATTTACCAACAAATGAGGAGGGCCATACTAAGATTTCACAAATTCTCACTATCCTGGAAATCAAGGGAATAGAGCCAATCAAACAGACTACAATTAATATGATTATCAGGAGGTTTCACTTTCGGACTATATGTCCAAGCTTGCTTGGCACACTCACAATGAATGAATAGAGTGATTTTGGTCTTCAGGGTGCACGTTACATTCACAAGCAAATATCACTGACCGTATTAATAAATTTATGAATTTTACTTCTTGTTTGAAGCTTATTTAAAATTAAGAGCCAACTAAAGATTTTAACTTTATTGGGAATATTTAAATTCCACATTCTTTTTAGCAACTTATTCTTCATATCGTCATTAATCATGATATTTTGGATCCAGATCTCAGACTTCAGACTAAAGACACCATTTGCATTTAAGCCCCAGCACATAGAGTCTTGTTTGTCAAAGAGCGGAAACGGGATGCTGCATATCTTATTAGTAATCTCTTCATTCACAAACTCGCTCAACAAGGCTCTATTCCAAGTCCCATTTATGATAAAGTGACTTACCGACTTAAATCCAGATGAATTAATTGATCCTCCTGTAGAAGGTTAAGGAGAGGGAAAGGAAAAACCCAGTTTTGGGTCCAAAACAAAATGTTCCTCCCATTTCCCACAATCCATCGTAATCCTTCTTCAATGACCGATCTTGCATTCAATATTCATTTACAGGCCGCCGATTGATTTTGTTTGACCTTTGCCTCCATAAAATTCTCCATCCTTAAATATTTTTGCTTAACTAATTGAACGCACTATTGCGTTTGGGCTGGCAAATCTAAATTCAAGCAATAGGATTCATTCTACTTTCCCTCCCCCATAGAAACTTCCTGTTTTCCTTATCAAGCATCTTTGTAGACTCGTCTGGGCATTTAAAGCACATCATCATGTGGTTCGGCATACCACAAAGGTTTGCCTTAATCAAAGTAACTTTACCAGCTCTCGATAGAGTATTAGCTTTCCACCCCACTAGTTTATTTTTTATTCTTATCATAATATCATTTGTATTTAATGGATCTATCCAACATATAGTGTTGTTGATACCCAAATATTTACCAATTGTAGTTTTGTGTTGAATTTGAATAATATTAGCAATCTCATTACGAACATGAGTGGTAGTATTCTCCGAAAAATAGATGGACGATTTATTAAATTTTATCTTCTGCCCATAAGCTAAAGCAAATATATTTAAAATATTCAAAATATTCCTAGCAGCACCTTTCGACGCTTTAGCAAAGATCATCAGCAAACATTACGTCGGAAACCTTAAAACCTCTAGGGGAAGTCAGTAGCCCAACGTTAGTTCTAGGAGAGAAGGCAAGAGCATTAAAATGCCTAATTAAAGGTTCCGTACATAAAATAAAAATATACTAAGAAAGGGGTCCCCTTGCCTAATCTCTCTTGAAGGGTAGAGATACATGTGGGCCATACCATTGGTCAGGATGTACAAAGAGGTGGAAGCAATACACTCCATAATAGGATTGATCCAGTGATTGTTAAAACCAAATCTAGCAAGCACCAACCTGATGTAATCCCAACTAAGCATATCGTAAGCCTTTTCAAGGTCTAACTTAACAGCCATCGCATTCATTCTTCTATTTTTACGTTTAAAAGCCGAAAGAATTTCATGGGCAATAAGGATATTATCATGGAATGGACAAACGCCCCCTGGTTATTGGAAATGCAGGTTTCTAGAATCGGTTTTAGCCTATTAACCATCAACTTTGTAATTATTTTATAAGTCACATTGCACAAGCTAATAGGTCTAAAATAAGCAACAGTTTCTAGATTTTCCACTTTAGGAATGAGCGCAATGTTCGTATGAATAATTAGCCTCGGGCTCGAACCATTCGTAGAGAAATCTTTGACTAAACTTATGACAAAAGGACCAACAACATCCCAATACTTATGGTAGAACAGGGCATGAAAGCCATCAGGCCCCGGGGCCTTCAAAGCTTCAATGCCATTAACAGCCTTTCAAACCTCGTCATCACTAATTGGGCCCAACAATGCCATGTTCTGGTCTGCAGTGATGCAAGTATCTATTATGTCGATGAAACTTGTAATTATATTATTATTCAAACCAGGATGACCAGAGAAATGCAGTTTAAAATCCTGCACAAAAACCTGTTCCATCCCTTCCCCCTTCAGCCACCAAAACCCTATATTATCCTTAATTTTCAAGATTTCATTCTTCTTTTGTCTAATATTCATCATCGTCTGAAAAAAAACTTGGTATTCTTATCACCCAAGTTAGAGCCAATTGACTCGAGCTTTTTTAGCCCAGTGGAGTTCCTCATTATTAAGAGCTCTATTTAACTCATTTCGCAGCATTGCCTATTCGGTTAGTAACTGAGTGTTGTCCGGGTCGTCCATACTTTGAACTTGGATTAAATTAATTTTATCAAAGAGTTCACGGACTCTCTCATGGACATTACCAAAGACCTTTTTATTCCAAATTCTAGCAAAAGTTCTCATATCTCCTAAACAACCCCTCAGATTATCATTTGGGTGATCCAGACTCCAAGCTTTTTTAATTATATCGATGAAACTTGTAATTATATTAAAATCCAAACTCCAAGCTTTTTTAACAATACTAATAAATTATGGGTGATCCAACCACGTAGCCATAAATTTGAAGTCACAACGCCCAACAGCATTACACTGGTTATTAGGATAGCAATCCAAAAGAATAGGCCTATGGTCCGAGCCAAAAATTGGATAATTGTGGAGAGTAGCATTCGGAAATATGTTCAACCAGGTTGCGTTCACAAGAACTCTATCTAATCTTTCAAAAATTAGAGTGTTGTCTTTATGACCATTACTCCAAGTAAATGGAACCCCGAGGTAGAAAGAGAAACAAGGCCTCCATCTTTCAAGAACTCAGCAAAATTTACCATATGCACATTCGTATTTCTATCTCCACCCACATTTTCACTAAGACTTAAGATATGATTAAAATCTCCAATTAGCATCTAGGGTTGAGTGTTCGAATTAATCCCATAGTGACTCAAAACATCATTCCATAGTTGGGGTTGCATGCATTTTTGCGGAAAAGCAATGCGGAAAAGCATAAGTAAAAGTGCATAAAAAAACTAACATCCGACATTAAGATCTTAATACTGCAATGGATAAATCTAGGGCAGGAGGCAATTACATTAAAAGAAAAATTTTGGTCATGCCAGAACAGGCACAGCCCACCACCTTGCCCATTCCCTTCCGCAAAAATCATCCCGTTAAACCACTTACAAAAAACATTCTTAGAGATTTTACTAACACCAGACCTAGGTTCTAAGACACAAAAAACATCAAGCTTAACTAAACTAGAACGAAACTTAAACTGAGGGACAAAGTCAGGTTTGCCCCACCCCCTGCCATTCCAAACAAGGCACCTCATCAGTCAACGTCTAGCTAGCACCGACATCACCATTACCACTGTTTCTACCCCTCTTCCTACTCCCTAGATACTGAATCTGCTCATTGTTTTCCTCTTTAGCCTCCATGAACTCCTCATCTTCCTCCATTGAATTTTTACCTTTGTCAACATCAGCCACATTCTCAGCTCCACCCCTCACAGTTGCACCAGAACTCATGACACAATCAGGCCTCCACTTCGAAACTAAATCCGCCTTCGAAACCCAAGTCTTATTGCCCCTTAATACATTATCATAAGTCCTACCATCCCTCCGAGCACCGCTACGACCCCTGCCAGCATACTTATTCTTCATAGAAACCAGTGTTCCATTCCTCACTCACATTCTCCTCCCGGGTTCTAATTTGTTCTTTCACCTCCCGCTCCTCCCCATCCTTAGAATTCACATCCTCCCCAAGCACCGGTTGAGGAAAGACAAGCATAACCCCTCCATGCAGCTCCTACCTAGTTTCCTCATAAATACCAACACCAGCCGGGTAAACCAGCGCCTAATCATCAAAGAGCCTATCCACCAGCAAGCACCAGTATTTCTCTACGATAGCAGAGCAAGTATAGCCATCCGACCTCCTTCGGCCACAATAAAAGCAAGCTTCGAACAACTTCTCATAGCTCAACAACACTGGGTTTTCCTCCATAACCATCACCCTCTTTAATGGCAACCTGAAATCCTCCTTAAGCAACACCCTCACAAACAAACCATTCAGTCCCAAAAGAGAATTCTCATCAGCCCTAATGAAAGTGCCCATTGATTGCATGATCACCTCCAGAATTTCAGCTTCTCGATACTGCACCGGAAGTCTCGGAATATGAACCCAGACTCTAAGACTAGAAATCATCTCCACATCATAGAATAAAGTGGTCCACCTATCCAGGTGGAAGATTTGACCTTGAACATACCAAGCTCTGTTGTGTAACACGTACTTAAGCTCCTCTTGGTCTGTAAACTCCACTGCATACCAATGGTGGCCGAAGTGGTCAAGATAAAAGGGATTCTTGATTCCCGATCTCCAGGTAAGCCATAACTTCCACTTAATAGTTCTAGCTTCAATCTGTTTCCCCACAAGTTTTCCCATGAGAACCCTACTCTCCATATGTTCCACATTAAGGCTCGAGTAGAGACTAGTCGAAACTCTCGTAACTCCACTCTCAAGAGTAAAAGTACCCCTAGAACTCTTAACAACCACAAGAGGTTGGCCAGGTTGAGGAGAGGCGAATCTATTAACCCAGAAAGGTAAATTGGGGCTTTTTGGGGGGGGGGGGGGGGGGGGGGGGGGGGGTGTGGTGGGAATCCTAGGGTATCTAGAGGAAGAAGCTTCAAGTTGGGAGATAATAGTCATTTTGGGTAGAAAGGTTGACGGCTCAGCTTTTAGAAGTAAGGCAAAGGTAAGAAAAACCTTCGAAAACACCTAATTTATAGACAGCAAGAAAAGATTCAGGCACGCACACTCACCAATTAGAAAATCAAACGACCGAACAATAAAAAAAGCAACGTGCAACAAAAACTTCACTACTCTTAAACACGCACAAGTAATTATAAGCAATGATTGATAAATTAGTGATAACACAATATTTATACATTTATATTGCCCATATTTCCTAAGTTTTATGCTATGTTCTCTTGTGAAATTGGTTGTTTGATGTGTCTAGTGCATATTTTGTAGATAATGGACCGTAGAGAAGACTTTGGAGTCTTTTGGTGATTTTAAGGATAAAAAGGATCAAAGCTGAGAAGAACTGAAGTCAAGAGGTATTCCAACAATCATCAGATGCTAATTTGTTCAATCCACAATTTAATGGCTGCTGTTTAGAAATTATAACTGGAGCTGGAAGGTGCTGGTCATAACTGTCAGTTTCGTTGGGACGTTACAAATTCATCAAGACGAACTGGGTGTTATGTCACATATGCATGGAAAGCTCTGGATGTCTAGTTTCGGCAGAATTTTACAGATCATGATTTGGATGCTTCAAGAAGAAGTTATACCTGTTTTAGTACGAGAAGGTCAGTTCAGGAATTCTACGCGGAAGTGGAGTCCAGTTTGAATCAGGAAACATGTTCGGATTCTTGTTTGGGCTGGGATTCAACAATTGCAGCAAAGCAAAGCCTAACCTAAACCTAACTATATATTCCTTGGATGATTGTAAAAAGAGGAAAAAAGAGCAGCAACGTGGAAAGGGGGAGGAATGCACTTCATCATACGGTTTTAGCGAATTGACCTATGGAAGACGCCAACGCCGAGGGGGTTCTCCATTGTTTTCTTTTACATCTTTTCAGACTTGGTGATCATGATTGTGATAATTATGTCTTATTATAATTTCATGGTCGTGATGAACTAATTCTTTGTTAGGGATCCGATGTAGCCTTCATGATAATTCTATGTCTTAGTTAACTTTATTCTTTTATCAATTCAAGGGTTTCTAGTTTCATTCATTATGCTTAAATCACTCTTTATGTTCATTTTATTGATTAGCTACCTTTGATATGAATTTTTAGATGTATGAGACAAGGTTATAGTAGACGCCATATGCTTAGCCTTGAGATAGCTCTCTTGAATGAATGAACTGATGTTGATGCAGACGCCATGCTAAGACACTTTTTGGTTTACTTTGTTCTTCTTGCACTTAATGGATTTTTTATTATTGACTTAGACTAGACACCATGGTTAAGTTGATGATTAAGAATACTTGGTTACACCTGGACGCCTAACGGATAATCATAATAAAGAGAGAACGAACCCTAGAACTTGAATTGATTGTTCGTACTAAGTTATCTAATGACATAGAATTGGATTGATATGGTGAAGTCAGATACCTAGTGTTTCAACCATTGTTTTCAGAAATTATTTACGTAAATTCTCTTTAATTTACTGCACTTGAGATTACTTGATCAACTTCTCTTTGGTTAATTATTTGAATTTTGTAGTTTAGTTGTTTTCGTTATTTTAATTCTAGTGGGTACTACAAAATTGGATTTAGTTAGGTGACTTTACAAATCCCTGTGGGTACGACACTTGTATTTGCTCTATACTGTCATATCGATTCGTGCACTTGCGAGAAATATAATTTGTTCATCAATTAGACAACCCAGGCATATCAACAAGCCACATTTCACAAGTAAATTAATTTTAAAAATCATTAAGACAATACCGAGATAATAATTACCCTCAAGATTAGCACCTTGGTAGATCATACACCACCAATTCAGATCCCCCACAAAGAGCTCTAGGCACTTGATATTACTTCTCCACCCAATAAATATCATAACTTTGCCGCCATTAATAAGCATCCATCCAATTAAATCCCATTCCCCCAAACACAAAGCCCAATCCAAGCGTGCGCATGGAGAAATGGAACAAACAGAGGAGGAGAGCTTCAGCTTAGCAACCCAGCACCTCCAGTAGGAAGGAAATAGTCTCACATCATCCCAAAGGTCACTGAGCCAGAAATTATTACCAAACGCCGATTCCTCTTCCATCACGCCAGACCAGTCAAGTATGTATTTCATTACACCATTTGCCCCCATAGCGTGCTGAGTCATTACCCCATCCCCTATTATCCAACTAATTAGCCATCCTAATAGCTTATAGGGGGCCAAAATCAAGAAATTGGTTACCCCCAAGAAGAACCCTAACCCTAACCCTAGGCGGCCCCTCTTTCCTCTTTCGACTCTCATCTTTTTCTACTCATGCAAGATTCACCCTTCTCTCTCTCTCTCTCTCTCTCTCTTTCACTGTGATTTTCTCACCTGGCAATTGTGAAAATTTTATAGTTACATGCATACGTTATAACTTTATTAACGAAATAGTGATGGTATCGTTGTTCAGTTCTAGGAATAATGAGCTTCAATTTAAGAAAGGGTGAAGTGCCGATTTAGTCCCTGAACTATCACCTCAATGAAAATTAGGTCCCTGAATTATTTTTTTGGTAAAATAAGTCCCTAAATTCATTAGAAATTGCTAATTTCATCCCTACTATCATATTCAAAGCTATTTTATCCAATTTTTCATCAACTTATGTCACTTGACACACTTTAGAGTGTAATACCATCATTTTCTCGTTTATAAGTGCTTAAAATTTCATATAAGTTACGAATTTAATGTCTAATTTACCCTCAAAAGTTAACTTACACTATTTCTTTATGAAAAACTACAAATTTCTCCTCCAAAGCTAACTCCATACACTTTCTTTATGAAAAACTACCAATCTACCCTCCAATGTGTATCACATGCAAGTAACGTGACTTAAATTGACGGAAAATTGAATATAGTAGCTTCGAATATAACATTAGGAATGTAATTGGCAAATTTTTATAATTCAGAGACTAATTTTTCTGAAAAAATAGTTTAGGGACCTAATTTTCACTAAGGTGATAATTCAAGGACTAAATTGGCAGTTTACCCTTTAAGAAATAGTGATAGTACCCGTATTCAATTCTACAAATAGTCAGTATTCAGTTTACAAAATAATGATGGTACCGCTATTCAGTACTAGAAATAGTCAATGTTTTGTTTAAGAAATAGTCAGTGCTCAGTTTACGAAATAGTGAGGGTACTGTTGTTCAGTTCTAGAAATAGTCAGCTTTTAGTTTAAGAAATAGTCAATGTTCAGTTTAAGAAATAACAATAGTACAAGTGTTAAGTTTAATAAATAGTGATAGTATCCATGTTCAGTTCTACAAATAGTCAAGAGTCAATTTAAGAAATAGTGAACATTCAGTTTAAGAAATAGTGAGAATACTAGTGTTAAGTTTAAGAAATAGTGATAATACCCGTGTTCAGTTTTGGAAATAGTTAGTGTTCGGTTTAAGAAATAGTGATGGTACTAGGGTTAAGTTTAAGAAATAGTAAATAACCATGTTCAGTTTAACGAATAATGATAATACTTATGTTTAGTTCTAGAAATAATCAGTCTTCAGTTTAAAAAATATTGATATACCAACCAGCACAAAAATTACCCCAGGATGGCGCCTCTCATTCTCTCTTAATTTTGCCCCTCCCTGCTGAAGCCACCACCCAGCTTACCCCCCACATCTTTGACGACAACTCATCCACCAAGCCTTGGTCACCCTTCTCCATCTTCCTCGTAGGCCTTCTCCTCCCCATATAACATCTACTTTCTAGAATTTTCAATTTAATTTTGAAATATTATGGGATGAAATGAAATTGAAAAATTAATTCTCGGTTACTTGTAAAGTCTGACTTGTAGTCAGATCTTTCTGATGTTATTTTTCGGAAGTTCTAGGGGCTGTTTAAATGAGACAAAATATATTCGCAAGAAAGTCCAAACTTGCATCTCACATGGCCTTGGCTGAACGAGATTTGAACATGCCTTTTCCTTAATTGACTTAATTATAAAGGCTTTCCATGAATCTTGATCTATATAAGCTGGAAAAGCTTATAAAATGTTACTTTTCTGCTTCATTTAGAGTATCTTCAAAAGATATGTCAAAAATTCACATCATTAATAATAGTAAAAAAAAATAGCACCATAATTTTCTAACCGAAATGCCAAATCCTATATAGCATGGCATGGAAAGACAGCATAAGGGTTGCTGTCAAATTTGATAGCAGCTTCAAATAATTTTTAATTAATTATTAAATCTTTTTTATTAAATTGTTTGCCTTCTCTTGCTCTATCCATCTCCCTGCCGAACCAAGACCAAGCTCACAAAGAGAAAATCTTTGATTTTCCATCTATCACACTCTGTGGACCAATTTCGACTAAAAAAAATCATCGCTTTCAGAAAACCCAAATTGAAAAACCCTAGTCTCCACCAAATGTGAATCCAGCACCTCCACAATGCGCCAATTCATAATCCAACTCACAGAAGATGACTAATGCCTGACACGAACCGGGTGGAAGCAACAACGGCGATGGTGGAGGCGGATTTCATACAGTGCAAGCAGAGTGTGACCTAGAATCCAATTGGGAACTAGATCTCGCACAAAAACTCTATGAGTATCCGGGTGGAAGCAACAGTGGCGCAGTGGAGGCGAATTTCATACAGTGCAACTAGGGCATCACCTAGAATCCAATTGGGAACTCAATCTTGCACAAAAACTCAAAGAGTATTTGCTCAAGATTTGCTCCGGTGAAATACCCACTCAAGCAGAAGGCCATGTCGCTGTTACTAGCAAAGAAGCCCGCGCTCCGTTGCGGGTTTGAAACCGTAACCAAAATTTAACACACTCATTTCTAAATTATTCAAAAATAAATGAAAGCAACTGAATTCACATGATATTTTATCATCCACAAAGGAATGAAAAAGTTTGTCTGATTTTTCAAATTGTGAGATGTATCAGATATCAATTGTCGTCTATGTCTTTGCGCTTCTCATTGTAAGTTCTTTTTGCTTATTACTCTGAATTTTCGTTGTTTGAAATTTGCAATGATCAACAAATATGGGATATGCCTATGTGATTTGGCATGAACTAAGGTACCATTTGGTACGTAGACGGGACGGAACGGAATGGAATGGTATGGAACGGGACGGAACAAAGATTTCGTGTCATGTTTGGTATGCGCAAGATGGAACGGAGCGGAACTAGATTAAGTGACTTGTAAGATTTTATAGGGTGAGTGTAATCAAACCTTAGTGCACTTATGTATGCCGACATCTAGATAAGAGATTATATGGCCATATAGAGATAAATGGAGGGAAAAACATTAAGTTATAATGTTTGAATTAAAGTTGGTTAACAACTCTAAGTAACTGGCAATAACCGAAACCCTAATGGGGGGTAGCAGTTATTGTTTTTTCATGTAAATAAAAGAAAGGTTCTTGATCTCTCTTCTCGGTGTGATTCCATAAAAAAAAAAAACTAGTCCCATTGAAGGTTGTATTGTATCAAACACCAGAGAAGAGAAGGCTAATCCCAGTATCCATGCATGATGTCTTCGACAGCAAGTATGTTTTCTTTATTCATATTAGGGTTTACTGGGGTTGTATATAATTATATGTTGGTTGTAGTTCAATGGCTTAACTGATTATGTTTTGGCCATGAAGTATGAGAAAAGTTTACATGTGGTTTCAGAGCCATGTTAAAGCATTGAACTCGTTTTGTCTTATGAAAGTTGATTCTTGTTTCCGCTGTTATTGCTTATCATCGGTTATGATATCTTGCGACTGCATTAACTATGGATGAGAAAAAAGTTAGTTGATCTGATGAATAGATCAACATTATGAATAATCTTAAAGTTGATGAAGACTACTTGCTAATTTGAAACATTTATTACTGCTTAAATACATCATCAAAATGATATATTTATACTCATGACGTTAAGGTTTCATTTTTTGCAAAATGATGATTTACAAGCATTTAACAAGTAGAGTTAAATTCCAAAGAATTGATCTGCTGGGTTTGCTATAAATCAGTGTATAATCTCTATAAAAAGGTTGTAGTTTTGTAAAAGTTCATGCCTAAAGGTGTGCAGTTTACATAAGTTACTGTATTTTTTGTTCGAGATTATACAAGAATTGATATTCACATACTTAATGTTATTATATGGACAGTTTCTTGCCCAAAGGTGTAACTGGTTCCATAGATTAAGTGTGATAAGATCGTTAAGTTATTGATTTTTGTCACAAGTGCAAGTGAATTAATCAGTTCGTAATGAATACACATTATGCAGATTTCAATATGTTGAATCTTATCAACATTGAGAAACTAAATGGCAACAATTTTAAGACTTGGAAGCAGCAAATTGAAATGCACCTGGGAATGTTGGAATTTGACATTGCTTTCAACCTATCTCAACCAAGTGCAATTACTGAAGATAGCACAACAGTTCAAAGGGACCTGTTTGCCAAATGGGAGAGGGCGAAACAGATGTCACTCTTAATTATGCAAAATGCAATGGAAGAACATGTGAGAGGAAGCATTCATGCATGTGACTTGGCCAAGGCTTATATGGATAAGGTAGAGGAAAAATTTAAGAGATCTGATAAGGCAAAAACTGGTTCATACCTCTCAACATTTATCAATGCCAAGCATGATGGCGTTGGTAGTATTAGGGAGCATCTTCTCAAACTGGTGAACATTTCCAACAAGTTGAATGCACTGGACATTGGCATCACTGACCAATTTCTGCTGCACATGGCACTGCACTCACTTTCAAGTGACTATGAGCAAATCAAAGTCAACTATAACACTCAAAAAGAGACCTGGAGCATCAATGAACTCATTGCAATATGTTGCCAAGAGGAGGAGAGGATGAAGAAAACTAAGATTGAGACTGTTAATGGTTTTCAAGCTGAGAAAGGCAAGGGAAAAGCAATCATTCCTTACAAGAACAGCAACTACAAGGGATCAAAGCCACATAATGCAGGTTCTCACTTTCCCTCAAAGAAAAATGCAAAACACTCAGTTGTATCTGCTAAAATTAATGGTGCTTCCACAAGCATTGGTCTCAGGCCAAATGCAATCCATCTTAAGAAATGTTATTACTGTCAATCCACTAAACACTTGAGGAAAAATTGTCCAGGCTTTAAAGGTTGGCTCATTAAAAAAGGTATGAAAACCATTGATGTTTTTGTCACAGTTGAATCAAATATGATTTTTATACCTCAAAATTCTTGGTGGTTTGACACTGGCTGTTCTACACATATAACGAACTCTTTGCAGGGATTTCAAAGCCTAAAGGAGACAAATAAGGAAATCTACAATGTCTATGTTGGAAATGGAAATAAAGTGACTATTGAATCAGCTGGTAAAGTAATGTTGAGATTATCTTCTGGCTATGTATTGGTTTTAAACAATGTTCTTTATGTACCTTCTATGGGAAGGAATTTGTTTTCTGTAACACAGTTTGTAAGAGATGGTTTTTCGTATGTTGGTAATGAAACTCAAATTAGTTTTTATTTAAATAACCAGTTTGACAATCTCATTGGATATGCATTCTTAATGGTGATCTTTGGCAAATTGAGTGTACTTCCTTTCATGATTGTCTTAATGTTGATCATTCTGCATGTAAAAGGCTGCTCACTAATGAAACATCTTCTATACTTTGCCATCGAAGACTTGGGCACATATCAAAAGAGAGAATGTTGAGACTAGTGAAAGATGGTGCATTGACAGAGATTAATCCAAATGAACTTGAGACTTGCATAGACTGTTTTAGAAGGAAGACAACTAATTCAACAAACAAATCGAAAGCTGCCAGAAGCAATGATCTCTTGGAGATCATACACACAGATGTGTGTGGACCGTTTCCAACAAAGACTATATGTGGCAATTCCTATTTTGTACTCTTCATAGATGATTTTTCAAGATATACTTACCTGTTTTTTATTTCAGAAAAGTCACAAGTACTTAATTGTTTTAAAATTTTCAAACTTGAGGTTGAAAAGCAACTAAACAAACAAATTAAGATTGTGAGATCCGATCGTGGAGGAGAATACTTTGGTAGATACACTGAAGTAGGACAACAAAAAGGTCATTTTGCATTGTTTTTGCAGCAAGAAGGAATTGTTGGTCAGTACACTACTCCTGGGACTCCTTCCCAAAATAGAGTGGCTGAGAGACGGAATAGAACCTTGAAAGACATGGTCAGGAGCATGTTATCTCATTCACAGCTACCAGAATTCCTTTGGGGTGATGCTATCAAAACTGCAAACTACATACTTAGTCGAGTCTCAACCAAGGCAGTCAAGTCTACTCCTTTCAAAATTTGGACAGGTAGAAGACTAAGTTTTAACCATTTTCACAGTTGGGGTTGCAGATGTGAGGCAAGATTATATAATCCTAATGAAAAGACACTGGATTTAAAGACTACCAGTTGCCTTTTTGTTGGATATGCTGAGAAATCGAAAGGCTACAGGTTTTATTGTCCAGGTTCTTATACCAGATTGGTTGAAAGCGGCAATGCCAAATTCATTGAAGATTTTGGAGCACCACATTCCCATTCAAGAAATTCATATGTGTTTGAAGAAAGAGATGAGGAAACTTCGACTCCATTACCTACAGCTAATCATATTACCTTGCCAATTTCATCTGGTGTAGTTTCAAATTCATTTTCTTTGCCACTTAATTACAATAGTCTGAATACTGGAGACCAAATGATAATGAATCAACCAGAAGGGAATTTGCACGATGCAAAAGTCCTACATGAGTTAAATGATGCTGCAGAAGTTGAAAATGCACATAATGTAAATGAGGTGATACCAATTGTAAGGAAATCCACAAGAGTGGGAAAACTAGCATTGTCAAATGACTATGTTGCTTATATGCAAGAAGTGGAGTTTGATGTTGGTGATGATGATGATCCTGTCACATATAAAGAAGCAATGGAAAGTAAAAATGCTTCACTTTGGGATGCTACAATGACAGATGAATTGGCTTCAATGGCAAAGAATGAAGTCTGGTGTCTAGTTGAAGGATCCAATGATATCAAACCCATTGGCTGCAAGTGGGTGTTCAAAACAAAACGAGATGCACAAGGATAGGTTGAAAGATTCATAGCTAGACTTGTTGCTAAAGGTTTCACACAAAGAGCAGGTGTTGACTACACTGAAACTTTTTCACCAGTGTCTACAAAGGATTCTTTTAGAGTTATTATGGCATTAACAGCTCATTATGATTTGGAATTGCATCAAATGGATATCAAGACTGCTTTTCTCAACGGCAGCTTATTAGAAGACATTTATATGAAGCAACCACCAGGATTTATTGAAAGGGGGAAGGAAAGTATGGTCTGCAAGCTTACCAAGTCTATTTATGGACTTAAACAAGCTTCTAGGCAATGGTATAAGAAGTTTGATCAGGTTGTCAATTCATATGGTTTCTCAGAAAATAAGATTGACAATTGCATTTATATGAAACAAGCCAAATCAGACTTTATTTTCATGGTTCTCTATGTTGATGACATATTTCTTGCTAGCTCCAGTGTACAATTGTTAAATGAAACAAAACAAATGTTGTCTCAAAGCTTTGATATGAAAGATTTAGGTGTGGCTCATTATGTTTTGGGGATTGAAATCACAAGAGATATATTGCTGAAGTCTTTGGGTTTGTCTCAGAAGAATTATATTGATCAAGTGCTCAAGAGATTTAACATGGAGAATTGTAATGGTGGTGATGTTCTTATAGCTAAAGGTGACAAGCTTTCACTTGCTCAGTGTCCAGTTACAATCCATGACATTGAACAAATGAAAGAGAAACCATATGCCTCATTGGTGGGGAGTGTTATGTATGCTCAAGTATGTACCAGGCCAGACTTGGCATTTGCACTCAGTGTATTCGGAAGGTTTCAATCAAATCTTGGCATTGCTCATTGGAATGCAGGAAAGAAAGTACTCAGATACTTAAAAAGAACCTGAGATCATGTGCTAGTATTTCATCGAGTTAAAGTTTTAGAAGTTGTTGGTTATAGTGATGCAGGCTTGGGAGGTTGTGTAGATGATAGAATGTCAACAAGTGGCTATGTGTTCACGTTGGCTTGAGGTGCTATTTCATGGAGAAGTAAGAAACAAACCACCATAACTGTGTCAACAATGGAATCTGAATATATAGGGTGTTTTGAAGCTATGAGGCAAGCTGGATGGCTAAAGAATTTGATTCATTATATGGAGTTTTGCACAGTATAGAGAAACCAATTAAGATATATTGTGATAACACTTCTGCGGTGTTCTTTGCCAAGAACAATAAGCGATCAGAGGCTTCAAGACTTATGGATATCAAATACTTGAAGCTTCAAGACAAAATCAGAGAAGGAGTTGTGGATATTGAACATCTTGGCACATTCCATATGGTTGCAGATCCTTTATCAAAGGCACTACATGTCACTGCCTTTCGTAGACACTTACCTAATATGGGATTGCAATCATCCATGGAAAATATTTGAATGTGGGAGTAAGGTAATATTCTCACAGTTATGACTATATTTTATGATTTCTTGTACTAAAGTTGTGCTTATTAAGACGATTAACTGAATTGCATGACGATGTGATCAGTTCGTAAAAGCTCATTCTAACAAGAACTATAATGTTTGTCAATCTTGCAGAGATTGAAATAAAGAAGACATCTGCAATGTCTTGAGTACCAAGAAATGTGGGAGTCATTATGGTATACAAATAGACTCTCATTAGAATTCCATCATGTTCCAAAACTTTCATTTGTACGATCAACTTGTGGTTATAGTACACTTATACTTTACATTTGTATTAAGTTGTCTATGACTCAGTTGATAAACATATGTACTTATTTGGAAAAATTTATTGCACTTATCATGACTAAGTGATTGCTCTTTAACTGTTGAGCATAATATGGATCATAGGTTTGAATACACTCATGTGGGAGAATGTAAGAGTTTATAGGGTGAGTGTAATCAAACCTTAGTGTACTTATATATGCTGACATCTAGATAAGAGATTATGTGGCCATATAGATAAATGGAGGGAAAAACATTAAGTTATAATGTTTGAATTAGAGTTGGTTAACAACTCTAAGTAACTGGCAATAACCGAAACCCTATTGGGGGGGTAGCAGTAATTGTTTTTTCATGTAAATAAAAGAGAGGTTCTTGGTCTATCTTCTCGGTGTGATTCCATAAAGAAATCCAGTCCCATTGAAGGTTGTATTGTATCAAACACCAGAGAAGAGAAGACTAATCCCAGTATCCATGCATGATGCCTTCGACAGCAAGTATGTTTTCTTTATTCATATTAGGGTTTACTGGGGTTGTATATAATTATATGTTGGTTGTAGCTCAATGACTTAACTGATTATGTTTTGGCCATGAACTATGAGAAAAGTGTACATGACTAACTTACCCTTTTTATTTGACTTTGTCTCTCTTGTCTCTCTACTTTCTCTTCTTCCATATGTTTCTTGTTCTTCGCATGCCCAGATTGTTTGTAGTAAACAAAAGGATTGACGTCAACAACATTGCAATAACAAATGCTTAACCCAAAATTTGATCAACCATTCCATTAACATAATCCAGAAATTATTCAATTTGATCATAACTAATTGGCATCCCAGAAAACTCGCAAATCCAGCCTCCCTTCACAGAGAGGAAGAACATAAAACCCCCAACCCAGAACCTAATCAACTTTTGCAAACCCTCCAAAGTTACAAACCTTTGTAAGGAAAATCAAATCCCCAAATAAAATCAAAAGGGTCCACTAATCCACCAAAATCAAAAGGGTTTAAACAAAATTGATAAGGAGTTTCAAATTCACACACAAAGTTCCATACTTTTAGCAGTAGAATAAAAATGCAGCATATTCCAATCACAAATTCAAGTGTTTTTGCACCATGGGTACCAATCGAAATCAAGATGAACGTCTCAAACCGATCGAAACCAAATTTTACAACCAAATTTTATAGCCGGAACCAGAAACCGAAGCTGCGCGTCAATGGATGCCAACTTCTCTAGATTCCTGTTAGCCATTGCTCCCCACTAAGCCTTACTCTGCGGACAACTAACCCACCACAAAACAAAACACAAAAATTCAGAACTTGACAAAATACAAAATAAAAACCCAAAAAAAGGAATTTGAACAAATGAGACTGAAATCTCGGATTAGATCAAAACACAATGGCACAAAATTTAGAAAAAAGCAGAGAATGAGAATGCAGCGAGAGGTTTGAGGGCTTTCAGGATAGCGCCGCCGTGAGAGCATCTCATCAAGCAACCTTCCATGGCAGCGTTCTAGAGACCATGGCAATAACCAGGGAGGAGGGAGGCGGCGGAAGGAAGCTGGGATTGGGTTTAGATAGGTTTGCTGGGATTGGGTTCGAATAGAGGGAGACTACGAGAGAGAGATGGAGGATAGGGAGTGGAATTAATGAAAAATATGAGGGGTATTGTGTTCCATAGGCGTGTTCCATGGGCTGGAACAAGCCGTTCCAAGGGGAAGGTGGAACGAAAAAATGGCTAAAACTCGTTCCACAAGACAGCGCGTCCCAATCAATTTGGCATACCAAACGCGAGACGGAACGCCTTCTCCCACTGTGTTCTGTCCCGTCCCATGTACCAAACGGTACCTAATGAATGGTTTGCATTTAATTTCACTCTGATATATATCATTTGTATTGTTGAAAATATTGGTGGGTTAATGAATGCCCACACGGTAATGTTGACTTGGGAAATGAATGAGGACTATATTTTCAAAAGGTGTGTGTTGGAAATTTCAAGATGTAATTAATACGTTTGTTTAGAGTTGCTCTATAAATAGAGCGCTCCATGTACTATCAAAATACACTGAGAGGAAGAAAAGATAGATTAATAACATCAGGATCTATCCCTCCCTCTTTTATTTGTCATACCCGTGTGTTATAATTACATTGTGATATTTTACACCTGCTTCGGTCCTGTCACTAGTAAAGGTTCTCTCTAACTTTTACCTATTTATAACATATTATCAGGATGACTCTCTAACCATTTCTCATTTCTCTTCACCGAAAGAAAAAGGAAAAAAAAAATGTTTCCTCTAAGGATTTTACTGTTCTTCTTCTTCCTCTGCCTCAACTGCTGGATATACCTTCGCGAAGAACTATTTGCACCATGCCTGCTTTTAGTTCTCAACCTAACAGTTACATATATCTTTTATTTCTTGTTTGGTGTAACTCTTGATTACTAACCCAGTGTTTACTTATGTTGATTTTACTGCAATCCAAAATGGTGCTGTATAATCGCCCATCTTGAACTGCAAATTTAATCTTACTGCAATCCAAGATGGTGCGGTATCATCGCTTATCTTAGACTGCAGATCTAATTTTATTGCAAATTTTCGGTGGAGCGGTATAATCGTCCACCCTACCCTGCATATCTAAATTTACCTGCTATTTAATTAAATTGCAATTTTAGGTGGTGTGGTATAATCGCCCAGCCTGCTCTGCGTATTTAAATTTTTCCTGCTACTTGAGTGGTGCGGAATAATCGTCCATCCTATGTTATGTTATTTCAATGAGAATGGTGCAATACAATCGCCCTCCTCATTCATCATGTAAATCTCGAGCCAGAAGTTTCGAGTGCTTATCATTTTGGACCGAGGATCAAAATGAAAAATTTGTGAGAACCAGAAGTTCTAACATTACATACCTCCAAAATACATATTATTGCAAGTTCTTACACATCTCAGTTTTCTTTCAGAAAAGAAAATGGCGAACTTGGCAAAGCTTGATTTTGTTGCCCTGGACATTACTGGGAAGAACTACCTTACCTGGGTAGTGGATACCAATATCCATTTGGAGGCAGGGAATCTTGGAGAAACAATCAAGGAGGAAAACAGTGCTTCTTCTCAAGATCGGGCAAAGAACATGATCTTTATCTGTCACCACCTTGATGAATGACTAAAGAGAGCGAGTACCTAACGGTTGAAGATCCGTTAGCACTCTGGAAGGCATTGAGAAACAGATACAATCACCAGAAAACAATGATTCTTCCAAGAGCTCGTTATGAGTGGACTCACCTAAGAATCCAGGATTTCAAGTCCGTAGCTGAGTACAATTCTGCGATGTTCAGAATTAGCTCCCAGATGAAACTCTGTGGGGAAACTATCACTAAGGAAGATATGCTGAAAAAGACCTTCAACACCTTTCATGCCTCAAACATGCTCCTGAAGCAGCAGTATAGAGAGCGAGGCTTCACTAAATACAACCAGCTAATATATGTGCTCGTGGTAGCTAAACAAAACAATGAGCTCCTGATAAAAAATCATTAGTCCCGACCTACTAGATCTGCACCATTCCCAGAAGTGAATGCTGATTCCCTCGAAGTGAATGCTACATCCTCTGATGGCAATAATCATAAACGAGGATGTGGCCACATGCGAGGATGATGGAATGGGAAAGGCAAGAATCATGGTGTCCAATTTCACAACCATGTTCCAAGCCATAATTCAGGCCCGAGCTTCAAAAATGTAAATCACCAAAAAGGCAAAGCTCATATGAACAATGCTCCCAGAAACTCTGAATGAGCCTGCCATAGGTATGGTGGCAATGGGCACTGGGCGCGTACTTGTCGTACCCCAAAACATCTGGTGGATCTATATCAAGCCTCCATCAAGGAGAAGGGTGTTGAGACCAATTTTCTCGACCAGGCTAAATCAATGGATATACCTGATCCAGTGTGTGACTTATCAGGGCAGTTGAACACAACCCACCTAGATGTCTCGGACTTCATTGTGGAAAGGGGGAATGAAGTGTACCAGTCTGACTGAATCGTTTATGTTTGATGTACTGAACTTGTAGTTTAAAACTAGCATTTCAAATCCAATAAGAGTGGCATTTAAATTTCCTGTTATAAATTGCTTTTAACCGTGATCCCTTTTACTCAGAAAGCATGGACAAGCATTATAGTCATTCTCAAAACATGAGAAATGGCGGAGATATTTGTCTTGCAGACAGCACAACCACGCATAAAATACTTTGAGATCGAAAGTATTTCTCAAGATTGATGCTTACAAAAGTAAGGGTAACAACAATATCAGGCCAATCAAATGTAATTGAAGGCTCAGGGAAAGCCCAAATTATGTTACCAAATGGAACAGTATTGTCTATACAAAATGTGTTGTACGCTACTCATTCTACTAGAAATTTGTTGAGTTTCAAAGACATACGTTTAAATGGATACCACATTGAAACGAAAAGTGCAAAAAATGTAGAGTGTCTATGCATTACCTCCAATGATACCCAAAAGCGTATATTGGAGAAGTTGCGCGGTTTGACGAGTGGATTGTATTATACATACATAAGGACAGTTGAATCACATACTGTCATGAACTAGAAGTTCACTGATTCAAAAGTTTACATGCTTTGGCATGACCGTCTGGGTCACCCAGGTTCTACCATGATATGTAGGATCATTACCAACTCTAATGGACATCCATTATTGAGCAGATACATTACTATCTCAAATGATAACCCTTGCAAGACTTGTTCTCAAGGGAAGTTGTTAATTAGACCATCACAACTAAAGGTTGATGCTGAATCCCCATCATTTCTGCAAAGAATTCAAGGGGATATTTGTGGGCCTATTCAACCATCATGTGGACCATTTCGATATTTTATAGTTTTGGTTGATGCATCTACCCGATGGTCACATGTTTGTCTATTGTCTACTCGGAATGTAGCTTTTGCGAGATTTCTTGCTCAGATAATTAAGTTGCAAGCACAGTTCCTAGATTATCCCATTAAGTCAATCCGACTTGATAACGCTGGTGAATTTACGTCTCAAACCTTTGATGATTACTGCATGACATTGGGCATTGATGTTGAACACCCTGTTCCTCATGTCCATACTTAAAATGGTTTAGCAGAAGCATTGATCAAGCAACTTCAGTTAATAGCTCACACTCTGCTCATGAAAAAAAAATTGTCAGTTTCTGCATGGACTTCACCGTATATCATTAGATATTTGGAACCCTTGACAGGTGATATGTTTACAGCTCGTTTTGCTGATTGTCACTTTGATGAGACAATCTTCCCATCGTTAGGGGGAGAAAAGACCGTTCCAGAAGAATGGCAAGAGCTGACATGGGTTGTTCCCACCTTATCTCATTTTGATCCACGTAGCACTCAATGTGAAAAAAGGAGTGAAAATGATCGTTCATCTTCAAAGTATTGCCAATCAAATGCCAGATGCATTTAATGATGCTATGAAAGTGAAAAAATCACATATACCAGCTGCAAATGCACCTGCAAGAATTGATATCTCTGTTGGACAAAATAAAGTGGCAGCAAATGATTCATCTAGTGCACGCCTGAATCGTGGTAGACCTCCAGATTCAAACGATTCAGCCATTCAAAAGAGAAAGACGAGGGCACAACTGAATCCAAATGAAATCATTCAAGAAGAAAAAATGAATGACAAATCCACAATTCATGATTCTATACTTTCAGAAAAAGAAAATGTCCTTGATGAGATAAATGTCCCTGAAGAAATAGAGGTACATGAAAGCAAAGAAATCTCCACAAATTATGCTTGTACTAATGAATTGTGGGATCAGAATGAAATAATCATCGACGATATGTTCGCATTTGCAGTAGCCACTGAAATCATATTAAGTGATGATATTGAGCCTCGCTCTGTCGATGAATGTAAACAGAGACAAGATTGGCCTAAATGGAAAGATGCAATCCAGGCAGAATTAAATTCCTTGGAAAGGCGAAATGTTTTTGGACCGGTAGTCCAAACCCCGCCTAGTATAAACCTCGTGGGTTACAAATGGGTATTCATAAGAAAGCGAAATGAGACAAACGAGATTGCAAGATATAAAGCACGACTCGTTGCACAAGGTTTTTCGCAAAGACCTGGAATTGATTATGAGGAGACATACTTTCCTATAATGGACGCAATTACGTTCCGTTACTTAATAAGTTTAGTGGTTTCAGAAAAACTTGACATGCGACTTATGGATGTCATCACCGTGTATCTATATGGAGAATTAGATACTGACATATATATGAAAGTCCAATAAAGACTTAAGTTGCCTGAAACAACTAATAAATCATGAGGTATGCTCTCAATCAAATTAAGGCGAACATTGTATGGGCTGAAACAATCTGGACAAATGTGGTATAATCGTCTCAGTGAGTATTTGATCAAAGAAGGGTATATCAACATGTCATTTGCCCTTGTGTGTTCATTAAGAAATCTAACTCTGGATTTGCTATAGTGGCAGTATATGTCGATGATATGAACCTAGTTGGAACTCCTGAAGAGCTCAATAAAACTGCTGAATATCTGAAAAGCGAATTTGAAATGAAAGACCTTGGAAAACAAAATATTGTCTCAGTCTGCAGATCGAGCATTGTGCTAGTGGAATTTTTGGTCCACTAATCAGCTTATGTTAAAAAAATCCTGAAGCGATTTGGCATGGACAAGGCTTAACCACTCAGCATGCCAATGGTCGTTTGTTCTCTAGACATTAAGAAAGATCCACTCCGTCTAAAAGAAGATGATGAAGTGGTCCTTGGTCCAGAAGTACCATATCTTAGTGCAATAGGTGCTTTATTGTATTTAGCACAATGTACTAGACCAGATATAGCTTTTTCAGTTAACTTGTTAGCAAGGTATAGCTTTGCTCCAACAATTTGTCATTGGAAGGGAGTCAAAGATGTATTGCGATACATTTGTGGGACAACAGACGTGGGTCTCTTCTACTCAAAGAAATCCATAAATGACCAGGTCCTTGTTGGATATGCAGATGCTGGTTTTCTCTCTGATCCGTATAAAGCCCGCTCACAAACTGGATATGTGTTCAAGAATGGAGATACAGCAATCTCATGGCGCTCAACAAAGCAAACATTAGTTGCTACATCTTCAAATCACTCAGAAATACTTGTTTTACATGAAGCAAGTCGTGAATGTTCTTGGTTAAGATCAATGATCCATCATATCCGGAATTCATGTGGTCTACCTTCGAAGACAGACAATCCAACTATCATCCATGAAGATAATGCAGCCTGTGTTTCCCAAATGAAGGAAGGATTCATTAAGGGCGATAAGACTAAACACATATCTCCAAAGTTTTTCAGTGCACATGAGGTTCAAAAGGCTAAAGTTATTGAAGTCAGACAAATCTATTCCAATGAAAATTTGGTAGACCTGTTCACCAAATCTCTACCAAAATGCATGTTTCAGAAGTTAGTGCAGAGTATCGGATTACGTCGACTTACCAATCAGTTAAATTTGGAAAATGCGGAATTAGAAGGAGATACATATCAGGGGGAGCATCTATGATACATCCATGTTGTACTCATTTTTCTTCGATTAGGATTTTTCCCATTGGGTTTTTCCTATCAAGGTTTTAACAAGGCAACATAAGCATACTTAACACTATATCAATAATCTAGGTAAAGTTGTACTCTTTTTCCTTCCCTATGGTTTTTTCCCACTAGATTTTTCCTAGCAAAGTTTTAACGAGGCAACTGATGTTGATATGTGGGCATCCAAGGGGGAGTGTTGAAAATATTGGTGGGTTAATGAATGCCCACACAGTAATGTTGACTTGGGAAATGAATGAGGACTGTATTTTCAAAATGTGTGTGCTGTAAATTTCAAGATGTAATTAATACGTTTGTTTAGAGTTGCTCTATAAATAGAGTGCTCCATGTACTATCAAAATACACTGAGAGGAAGAAAAGATCGATAATATCAGTATCTATCCCTCCCTCTTTTATTTGTCATACCCTTGTGTTATAGTTACATTGTGATATTTTACACCTGCTTCGCTCCTATCACTAGTAAAGGTTATCTCTCTAACTTTTACCTATTTATAACATGTATTAGTTTTATAATTTGGAATTAGGAATAACAGTTAAACAGGGTCTTGAATTACATCATCAACCAATACTCTCCTTTTGCTTTCTGTGAATTTTTTGGTTGCTTGCTGCAAATGAATGGACTTGGAACTTTGGACTAACAAATTAAGCAATTCAAGCATATTATATACCCTTAAAAGGTTTAAGAGTAGATATAAAATTAATTAATATTAAATCAAAATAAATAGATGTAGCTGTGCATATTTTCAGCAATTTCAGACCTTCACTCCCGTCATAGGACTTAAATCACATTTAAAAATAAAAAGTACTCGAAGAAAGTTGTACTTTTAGCTCCATTTACAAAAAACTCCGTATACAACTATGTATTCCACACGAATTTGTGTAAAAGGACTTGCCTCGGGGATGAAGTACTCCGTCCTCTTACAAACACCTATGCCAATATCTCTGTCAGGCAACTTTTCCAACCCTGTAGAAGCCAATATATGAAGGAAATCATTCAATGCAATTTTATTAACCTTATTTGAACGATATGAAAATGAATTTTTTTTTCACTAATAATACAATATGTACAACCATTACCCAGTTTCAGAATCCATTTCAACTCCCAAAATTACAAAAAATTTACTAAAATTTATCAGCAACTTGTTAGTTGTAAATTCAAGGATGAACATAGTATAGTAAGATTGTTACTTCATAACACGAACCAATCGATGTTACTAGTACAAAATATAATCACCTAAACCTTATCATCTTATATTAAGAAGACATCATATAATAACAATGAATGTTTTACACTGTGCAAGTGAAGCAGCTTTCATTTGCCAATTTCTCAAGCGATAATGCCAGCTCCATTGCTGAATAAAAAAATGAGGACCGAGAAGACATCAAATTCAATGCAAAGAGCAGATAAAATTGAACCCAAAAGGCAAAAGCCTTCTCTAACAAATAGATACATATAAAGAGTCATTTGGGATATAGATATGGGTGTACCTGGAAGAATAGAGATGCACTGAGTTGAAGAGAGCAAATAGAGATAGTGGAATTTTGGAGGAATACTGGACGACGGCGAACTGCGCAGCCAGAGCTGTTGGTGGGGGTGATTCCTCTGCGAGAGAGGGTTCGAAAAAAAAGTATTCAATAAATCTTAGAGAAGTGTAATAATTCAGTCATGAGGTTCAAATCATTGGCATTTCAATTATAAGGATTCGTAATTTCAATTTTAAGATAGTATTAACGAGGTGCATATATAATCCATGTTTCAGGCTTTTTCATCTGCTCTATTGGATAAATGTGAGTGCTAAATGAGTGCATTTAAATTAAAAAGAGTTGACATAGGCATAATTGGAGAAAGAAAAGATCCTTTGCATCAATAAAAATAAAATGATGCTTCATAGTTGGGCATAGAAAATGAGGAAAATGATAGGATGAAACAAAGAAAAGCCCTTAAAATTTTGACAGAGGTATTCTCAGCAAGTGAAAAAAAAAACAGAGGCATTCCCAAACAGAAGATACAATATGCAGTAAAAAGAAAATATTACATGAGGAGGAAAAATAAAAACCAAAAAATAAAAAAATTGTAAACCTCAGTAGCAACATAGAATGCATACGAATGAACCCTTTTTTTTTTTCAAATGAAAACTTGAAGAAAATAAAAAACCAAGTGAATACTTGAATCAATAAAGTCCCCAAAGCAGCACAGGAGGCATCTTCATTGATAGCACCAATTTAGAACTTTAAAGCAGCACAGTCCAACAAAAGCAAATCCATATACAGCTGAACAATTATCCGCCTCAGAGCTCACCTGAACATATCAAACCAGGGAAGTGCATTTTAATTTTTATAATTCATAAACATTTCTGTAGGCCAGATTCCAATCCTTGCAACTACTACAACAATATATAGGTTCGATTGAGTGTGAGAGAATTTGTAGAATTTGATTTGTTGGTTTGAGGGCTTGAGTTTATTTTCTTATTTGAAGCAAAGAATACTTGAATGAAATGCCAAATAAAAACCCCAATATCTTACCTGATCACAAATCGGTGAGAGAACTTTTGGGAAAAAGGGCCGGAAAGGATTTGAAGGTGGAATCTGCAGAGTCAAGACGATGTTGTAGTCCGGGTGTCGGCCGACGATCGGCATAAATATCCGCGTAGATAGTGCAGTCTGGAAAGGATTTGAAAGGTTATAGCGTAGATAATATCGTTTTTTTATAAAAAATAAAAAATAAAAAAAATCATTTGACAATTAATTTAATGACATTTTAATCCGCGTTCGAAAGACCTTTTTTATAACCAGCATTACACGCTTCTTACGATGTTTTGAACGTGTTTAAAAATAGAGAAAATAATATTTAATAAATAACTAATCAAATCACATTATTACTATCTCATTGTAAGGCTAAGCCCACCCCCTCCCCTTAGTGTAGATAATATAGTTTGTTACATAAAAAAAAACAATCATTTGACGACTTATTTAATCACATTATTATCCGCGTGTGAAATACCCTTTTATATCACGTGGGCACCATCAACTTTGTCATTTGTTTATTATTTTCTCTCTTCCCTTTAATTTTTTTATTCTTTACCCATGAGACAAAATTTTGGTGTCATGAGCTTCAACAAAAAGAAGTGGACCAAAATGCCCCTGTGCCAAAAAAAATTCAAAACTTGCCCAAAATCATATTTCAAATTATGCAAGTGTAAATTGGTAATTTGGTCATAAAAAATCTGAGGTCCACTGTTCACCAACCCGCTGGCTTTATATATAGATAATAATTTTTGCAGAAGGTGTTCCTTTTGCTTCAGACTACTATTTTTTTATTAATTTCACAGAATTTTTAAAATATAAAACAGAAATAAAGGAAAAATAATAATTGGTTTATTATATTAACATTCCACATACTTAATACATCTCACATTTACTTTTTTAGTTAAAAATTATCTTAATACACTCACACCCCATATTCTCAACATACACCTTACATTTTCTACATACATCGCACATTTTCTATACACCCCATATTCTTCAAATCTTTTTTTGAAGGAAAAGACCCTAACATCCTGCGATGGAGAGAAGAAAACAGACACTTGAGAGGCCCCAATTGAATGGAATGGGGAATTGCAATAATTCACCCTTAAATTGAATGAGTTATATTGCAGTAATTCACCACTGAAAACAATGAGGCACTAATTACTAAAAGGACCGAAGAATTGTATTATGGTTAGATGTTAAACTTGATAGCACAAAGAAAAAAAAAATGCATATTATTAGAGATGTTCCTAAGAGAGAAGCATTTAGGTAATATGGTTTTCTGAGAATTATAAATAAATACTAGGCTTAAATCAATTAATAATAGGGCTTGGGTAGTATAGTTTTTGGGAAATCACAAGTAGATATTTGGGACTAATCTTCTTTGAAATCAAAATCAGGGAATAAAACAACGCTCATAGCTTGGTTAGAGTTTTGTTCAACAATGAAGAGTGAGGGGTTTTGATAGTTGAAGAAGGTAAATAATACGTTAAAAGTGATTTAATTTGACAAATCAGGTGGAGAAAAAATAAATTCAAAAATGTTAAAGTACCACATAAACTGTTAAATTTGAATTTTATATTTAAAATTTGGCATTTCCTTTGCCGATGGTCTTACTTTCCTTCTCCATAACCCACAAAGGTTTAACGCCATCCTGGGTTTACTGCTGTTGATTGCTCCCTTGTTGCTTTGTTTTAATTCTTCGCCTGATTCGCAACCCAAATTTTGGGAATTAGCCAAACTCCATGTTGACAGATATAAATCATCAAGAAATTACCCCAAATTTAAACTTTCTCCTTAAAAAACCACGAACCGAAAATGAAACTGGGATGTTGATCCTCCATCGTTCTCATATTTTTGCTCAGTCAAACTTCCTCTTCTCGACGAGAATGTCGGCTGCGCCTCGCTGGAGGAGGTAGGCACCTTTTGAATAACCAACCCATTAATCTTTGCCTGGTGGATTAATGAGGTAGTGGCACACTTGTAAATAAAGAAAATTAATTTTTAGAATTGGCTGAGAGATGGGGTTTCTGTAAGGGGCAAGGGCTGGAAACAATTTTTTCTCATTTTGGGCTTTTAATTCGGTCCATATGTGTTCAATGTTTGTGGGACTTGATATAGATTAGTTTTGTCCTTACGATTAAATATGAAACTCTTTTGATTAAATAATATTATAGGGTGGTTTTTTGGGCTGTGGGTCTGTTGTCCCCTAAATATGTGTCTTGTACATGTCTCGTCTTTAATTACTTGACATATGTCCATCCACTTAACCAGAACTTAACACTGTTAAATTATATTATTTTGTGTTTAAAAAAATTATTTAGACTTTATCTCTTCCACAATCTTCTGATTGACTGAAACCGACGAGATTGACGCCACCAAGGCCCCCACCGGCTTTGACGCCACCACTTCAGATCTTCTCACCAACGTTGGCGTCCCTCCATCTCCTCTTTCTTTGTCTCCCTTTGCTTCTCCATCCTCCTCTATTTTGTCCCAAACAATCGCTCTCTCTCCAACTAAAATCGATGACACCGACTCCGATTCGAAGGCCTGCATGATTTCAACCACCTGTGCGGTGGATCTGGTCGGAGATGTAGAAACAAACAGGAGAGACAAAAAAAGGAGGACAAGGAGAGAGAATGGAGGATAGAGAGGTAAATGAAGATTGGAATTAAAAATGGCGCCGGCGACGGAAGATTGGCCAGAATCAAGAGACTCCGTGAAGGTGGTTGTCAATGGGTGCGCAATCAGTGTGTATTCTTACCAACGAAGACCATGATACCTGATCTGAGGAGGCTAGGTCATGGCGATGTGAGGTGGTTGCCGTTGATGACACACCCCGACCCGAAGGTGGAGCGTGCTAGCCGTCACGTGAGAGTGACGTAACCATGTGCACAGTGCGGAAGCAAGATTAAACAGGAAGATACGAACAATTTAAAACCATGCAACTAGCAACCCAAAACAAGACAGTGTGCTAGTGTGAGAATTAAGATGGTTTACACAACCAGAGCATAAATGGTCTACGTGCAGTCAAGCAGAAAGTACTAAATAGAGATAACACCCAAAGGTGATCCTACATAAGTGAATTCTGTCAAAACGTTCGATGAGCTCCTCGTATGCCACCAACGAACACTACTTAATACCTGGAGGGGCGAAAAACAAAGTTGAGTCGGTCAGAAACAAATCTTTTCAAAACCTTCCTTTTCTCAAAAGTTATAACCCATCGCCGTAAAACCTGTATAAATTCCCAGAAATAAAGTATATACTCATATATATAATTCTCAAAATCCTGCTGGAAAATATGTATATATGAATGAATGTATGCCATGCCAAAGTATCATAACTGAATGCCAAATCATAACTCTGTGAATGTGATTGAATACTAGATATCATCTCAGCCCTCAGCTATATATAGCTCATAACAATCTCATCATATCATATAGCTCATAATCATCTCAAACATATCATATATATCCTGCACACACATCAATACCACCTTTAGTGGTCTGTACAACATCTTTGTATATAGAATAATATGCTCTAGTGCTACAATCACGTGAAGACTATGCAAATAATTCGTGGGTCACCTACGAGTCGAACCCACCTATGGTGGTCTATTCGATAGGACTGTGCACCTAACTTGGATCCAAGGCGAGCATGCGGTGCGGGAGGTGAACATCACGTGAAAGACTATGCCCCTAACTCTGGGTGGGAGCACTCATATCAGTGTGCAAGTTTATGAGCTCTAATCACATCACATCACATCACATCACATCACATCACATCACATCATTCATTCTCGTCATAACTAGAATATAAACTTACCTGTCACTTACCTGTACGTCTGCAGCACCAACATTATTATATGCAATCACTAATGCATAATAAAATAAATAGATACTTTGCATGGCATTTCAAATCGCATTTCATATCACATTTCACTTAAATTGATTTTCTGGGAAAAATCTCATTTATATAGGTATATACGGAAAACAAAAGTCCACTCACTGATAAGTAGCTGGGTTATAACCCCCGTGCCTAGCCTGGCTACACTCGTCCTCTGGATAGGTCTCGCCTATATGAGAAATAACTGTAATAACGTTAATTAACGCACATAACCAAAACCTTAGAAATAACTTCTCATACATTGCTCAAATTGGGTATATGAATATACCACAGTGATCTACACAACTTCACGAACATCCCCATATTTTTAGAAAAAATTTCCGACCACCCACGCGCTGCCACGCCCCGGCCAAGGCACGACCAGACGCGCCCCCATACGCGGCCACGTGATCTGCACACTGACGGCGTCAGTTAACGCCGTCAAGAATATTCCTTGGAATATTCCATTAAAACCCAACGGTAACAGTTAAAGATGACTGATGGCGTCAGCATATTCCATCAAGACTGACGGAATATTCCCTGTCTTCTCCGGCGAGTCGCCGGTCGCCGACGACTGTTCGCCGGTTTCTGGAAAAACTTCCAACTATGGTTTCTTCTTCATTTTTGCACCATTTTCTACGTACTTTATACCAAAATGAAGATCTCACAAAGATGAACACAACCATACTTGACTCGACCCCCAACTAGCCGGGGATTCGTCGGAAAAAGCCTTGATAATTCCGGCCAAAATGAAATTCTCCGATCTCGCGATTCCGAAGTCCAAATTCTTCCAACGAAGCACTCCAAGCTTCGTAAGGACCTCCTTAAGCTTCCTATGAACTTAGAATTCCCTGAACACACGTGTGCATGAATAGTACCTCAAATTGGAGCTAGGATTTTCATAGGTTTTCGAAGGTATCCTTACCTGAAATGGGTTCTAATGTGTTCGTCTGGACCTTAGGAACACAATGGGGTGCTTCACACCTTCGATCTGTAAGGTTTACAAGGGTTATGGGTGTGTCCGTACAAAAGCCCAGAGGAAGACAGAGAGAGAGAGAGTCTGAGAGATAGAGAGAGTACGGGAGTGAGAGAGAGAAAGAGTGTGTGTGAATGTGTGTGTGTGTGTGGTCCAAATACAACTAACTAAACACCCCCAAACTTAAACACACACATACCTTAATTAACGTCCAAGGGCATAAACGTCATTTCACATCCATCGTACGAAATTTTCGGGACGGGCTATTACAGCTGATGTGTTGGATTGGGGCTAAGAAGGTCATGGTATTGGAGGGGAGTAAGAAGGTCATGACTTACTGTGGTGGGTTTTTATTTTATTCTTGATGTTTTTATTTTATTTTTATATATTAAATTTAACAGTGTTAAGTTCTGGTTATGTGGGTGGACATGTGTCAAGTAATTAGAGACGAGACATGTACGAGACACGTATTTAGGAGACAGCAGACCCACGGCCGATTTTTTGTTAAATTAAACTCAGCTCAAGCCCTTTTTATTAAAGCTCTCTACAATATATACATAATATCAACTCATCAGTACACAATTACTTATTGGTTGGAAAATTTTACTCAACCAAATTGATCATGATAATGCATGTGATCAAGATGCATCTCATAAGCAGAAAATAATAATGAATAATTGCTTGAAACTGGTGGTAAGCCATGAAAAATTATGTGCTCATAATTTAATCCCAAGTGGTATGAAATAGCCAACAAAACTTAGGACACTGTGCTTGAAATAACAAGCAAATTATATGATGACTATCTTGTAAATACATTTAGATCAAATAATCCACAATTAGATGTTGATTAAGCTCACGAATATGCTTTTAAATCCTCGAGAAGAAAATAGAGATCCAATCTCACTTTTGACTCAGATGGTCGGAGGACCAATTTTCAATGTGAGCACTACTTGTAAGGACGTGCACAACGCACTATGTTAAGATGTTGAAGACTTGGCTTCACCCATGCCATATCACATATGGTGTTTGTGGAATTGATTTGGAGGCATTGTGCTTAGCATATAAGTTGTTGTTTGTAGTACATATCCTCATAATGATAGTGGTAGATCAGCGGAACTTATCATAGAACGAACCATATCCATCAAGGTTCAGTTTCTCCTCTCCAAAACTCTGTTATGTTGAGGAGTTCTCGGTAAAGTTCATTGTGATAGTATTCCACACTTTGAGATAATTTAGGAATTTAGTACTCAAATACTCACCCCCTCGATCTGATGTTAAGATCTTTATCTGTTTCCTAGTTTGCTTCTCTACTTTATTCTTGAATTCTTTGAACTTTTCAATGGTTTCTAAATTGTACTTCATAAGATACATATAGCCAAATCAAGAGGGAACATCGGTAAATGTGATATAGTAGGAGAAGCCTCCCCTTGATGTGGTGGACACCATACATATCTATATGGATTAACCCTAGTATATCTTTGGCATGCTCTCATTTCCCAGTGAATGGAGATTTGGACATCTGCCCCAATAAAAAAGGTTCACAAGTGCCCATGTGGTCATTACCCAAAGAGCTGAGATATCTGTCTTTTGACATCTTGCGAAGTAATTGACTATGAAGCAACTTTCTTTCCTACATGACTCAACCCGATGTGTCTAAGTCTGAAAAGACTAAGGTAAACAAGTTTCAGAGGTTCGTTTATGCCTAAAAAAATGTCCATATGGATTTATAATAATCTGACACTTCATTGTATATCATGAATGACCATGTTAATCATATGCCATTATTTGGCCATTGAACTTCTGGTTCTTGACAAGTATACACTAATTTTGAAAAATAAATTGACCGATATACAAATGGATATAACAATAAGTTCAATTAACAAATTCATAGTAGCAAATGATTTTTATAAATTAGAAAAATGTGGGAATACATAGACAAGAAATGAAAAATAGAACCTATGTATTCACAAGAGAGAAACTGGATATTCCACACCTTGAGCTTTATTTATTTCTTTGGGGGAAGAGAAATTAAGGTGTGTTCTCTTTCTTATTAGAGTGCCTATTTATAGGCATAGAATTTACATAGAAGGATGTTCAACTATTTAGGTATTACTTATTGACTCAAAAGTGAACATCCACATAATAAATATTATCTATAACATATATCATTGTATTTTGTAATTTATGTTCCCTAATAACAACAACAACAACAAAGACTTTTCCCACTAAGTGGGGTCGGCTATATAAATCCTAGAACGTCATTGCGCTCGATTCTGTGTCACGTCTTCCGTTAGATCCAAGTACTCTAAGTCTTTTCTTAGAGTCTCTTCCAAAGTCCTTCTAGGTCTTCCCCTACCCCTTCAGCCCTGAACCTTTGTCCCGTAATCGCATCTTCTAACCGTAGCGTTAATAGGCCTTCGTTTCACATGTCCAAACCACTGTAACCGATTTTCTCTCATCTTTCCTTCAATTTCGGCTACTCCTACTTTACCTCGGATATCCTCATTCCTAATCTTATCTTTTCTCGTGTGCCCACACATCCAACGAAGCATTCTCATCTCCGCTGCACTCATTTCATGTACGTGTTGATGCTTCACCGCCCAACATTCCGTGCCATAAAGCATTGTCAGCCTTATTGCCGTCTATAAAATTTTCCCTTGAGCTTCAGTGGCATACGACGGTCACACAACATGCCGGATGCACTCTTCCACTTCATCCGTCCATCTTGTATTTTATGGTTGGGGTCTCCATCCAACTCTCTGTTCTTTTGCAAGATAGATCCTAGGTAGCGAAAGTGGTCGCTTTTTGCTCCGACCAATGTCGAAAAAGAGCTCGGAGCAAAAAGGCTCCTCATGGGTTTAATATTCAATTCCTGGTAGAAGATAAGGTGGTACTCCAGATATCGCGATAAAATCCTTCGTAAAATGCAAAGTTTAGGAGGTTTTTTTCAATCAACATTTCCAAGGGGGGGTTTTGTAAAACTCTATATTGGGCCTACAAACTTAATCGCGTTTTTGCTCCGTTGCTTATTTTATTTCTCAAAGTTCGTTTACTTGTTTGGAAACATTTATTGGATTGAAAATTCTTTATGCCAAAAGATACACAAGACATGAAGATTCTCATACAAATTAATCATTACTACCAAAGTTACAAAGAAGATCAAACTAGTACAATGGTTTGGGGGTGACAACCCCTCACCCCTATTGAAAGAGAAAATTCGGGGTTGAAACAACATGTTGAATTGCAATCACTGATTCAAGCAGTGGCGGAGCCAGAAAACTAGATTATGAAGGGCCTCTTAAGTCATAGAAAGAAACTAGGCTGTGAAGTATAATTAATGAAGAAAAATTAAAGGTTTTGTTTTTTGTATTTGCATGGAAAATTCTAATCAAACAAGAATGGTGGAGCTTTATATTATGTATGAAAAAACTTAGTCTTTGATTTATATCGTCTAGCCAAAAGAAAGGGTAGTTTTTTTATATGTTAAAACATAATGCTAATTATAACCAAAAAAGAAGGGCTTAATTTTATGTGGTAAAAAATAAGGCAAATTATAAGGATTTTTTCTTCTTTCAATTTTAAAAAATCTTTAAAATGTTGAAACACAAAGCAAGTCTCGAATTAAGGTCATTTCGATATGCAAAACGCCAGAACCAATGAGCTACGTGCTTATTTTTGTGACAGCTTGCAGGCAATATGTATAAGAGCTAAAGTTTCAGGATAGGCCTAGGCCATTACTGGCCTCTATGTGGCTCCGCCACTGGATTCAAGAGAGAATACCACTATCAAGTTAGCGGCATGCTACACCCACCTTGCTGCACACCAAGCACGACACTACATTGAGGATGAGTACTCAGATGGAGTCCGCCACTATCGCCGTCTATGAGTAGAGGAAATGGAAAGAAACGGAGACGAAGAATTCACAATAACGTTCTATCACCTTAAAGGAATTTGACTACGATGCAAATTTTGCACTAAGAGCCAAGGAGGGAAGAACGTTGGTGAAAGGACACTCTTGTGTGACGTCAACGCTCAAACCACATAAGTACCGCATGGGTGAGTGTTTGAACAAAGAAGCATCACCGCCACCGTCATCAAGTGCCAGACGAGGAAGAAAGTGGTGATGAAAGATCTTCACAAGAGTGACAAGCCAATCCAGAGGATCAACTCTGATGCAAGATCTGTATCGTGTATGCCACATGGGGATGGGTGTTATAGAACGAGTTGCAAGAAGCGTGGAAAATATCGAATGAGTTGCTGGAAGTAAGGAGAAATTTCTAGGATTATGTAGGGATTTACAGTGGAAAACACGGTTTTCTGGGATCAAAGTTTTTCTTCAACAAAAGACTCAGAAGAAGATTAGGGTTGAGCAAAGGAAAAACAGATGTCATGGCAGAAATAAGAAAGGATAAGAAAAATGTTATTTGAGAAGGATATATAAAGATAGATCAGAAAATGATCTCATCGTTGAAGACAAAGGGTCGTCATCAGGTCAGCATGAGTAAGGATCAAGGCCAACCAATAAGATATACGATTTCTTTTTAGATGAACGTGTGTACAAAACGAGGTGTGCTTCATCATAACAGTTAATGAATGACGAGAATTGTGAACAGCTCAACTACCTCCCTGTAATAAGCCAAATCAAATTTCAAGAATTTGAAGACCAAACAGTACGTATTCCAACTTACTTCAATAGGCATGGTCTTTGGACAACAATCCATTCTCAAGGGGAATAGGTTGCCTCTCATACAGATAGTTAGGGGCAATTGTGGGACCATGATTTTTCAAGATCGAAGTAAGTCTGATCTGAATATAGTTACCTCAAAAGTCCAGTCATGGATTTACCAGCTCTAAGCGGAGCTATATCAGACGGAGTAGTGATGCCACCATCACTTTACTCCGAGGCACTAGGCGAAGTCCTAGTGATTGTGCTAGATGACCATGCTTATTCCCAAGACTCCCGATCTGGTCCAGATATGGACACAATCAGATCCTATAAGTCTTGGAGTTTCTATAACCTAAGGATTGGCGTGCGCCGTAAGTAATCACAAATCCTAAGAAGGTGCAATATCTACTTCTAGATTTCCTCTATGATTCTCCCAGCTTAGAACATGGATTTTATCCTAAAAGGGTAGGGTTTCTCTCCACATGGTATAAATATACCCACCTAGGGTTCATCTATGGTAACGCAATCTAAACACTTGAATTCTTTGGCCTACTGCTTGAGTCTAAATTCATTCACTAACTTGACCGTCGAAGAGCCTTTGGCCAGCACACACACCCCCATTCGGCGAGATCTTAAGCTTGCTCACAACTATTTACTATTTTGCAGGTTGCTCAGATTTACTCAGATTTGCGCTCGATCACCGCTCACGGAAGTGTGCAAATTTGGTTCCATCAGTTTGGTTTTGTCGATTCGTTTAGGTTATGTACGATTTTGTTTTACCTGAAAATTGTTTTAAAGAACAAATCTGGCAAAAGCCCAATCTCTTGTAAGCAAACCAAACTAACATAAAAGTGAATGTGTTTCTAAGATGCGGACCGAATTAGGTCCATTGAATCAAATGTGAACGATTGAAAACAAATCCATCAAAATGTGTTTAGGGTGAAACCGGGTCATAAATGACACACATCTCATTCTAGTGGTATCACAGGTAGATATTTAGGAATGACGTCAAGAATTTAGTTTGATTAGGTTCATAATTTCCAGTTGTACCAGATTGTCTTCTTCCTCTACAACACGTGCTAATAAGCCTTCACAACTTTTTCTCAGTAATTGTTTCACCTTTATGGCGGGAATTAACTCGTGTTTCAAATTCTGACATTTGCATGTGGAGGTGACCACAAGGATGACGGGTCGTCGGAAAAATAACCACTTTCGGTGGATGCTTCACCAAACGAATAATGATGATGTAGTGGATTCATCTCTTGGATTACGTGGAAATCCACAATATCCAACGAAATAAGATTAACTGGCATTATTGGATTTGTAATGGACACAGTACAACTACTGCACTCGCACTGGACATAACAGACTTACCTTGTGGCATTGGGATTCTTAAGACGTACCCAACTGAAGTACCATATGATTGAAGTATTTTGAATAAACAAGGATAATATGACTTCCTGGTGGTTAATGTTTATGGCACGACTACATGCTTACATATCTCCTACATGGTTTGCTCCTAAGTTTCCATGATTGTGGTTCTGTTGGCCCTAATTGTCTTGATATGTGTGTATGCTGGTTGTGCTGCTACCTAGCATTTTTATGGTATTTTAGTATCGTCTGCCTCCATGGGATTGTGAACTAGTGTTCTGGCATTGAGGTATGATACTTATATTTTCAATATAAAGAAATCATACTGCTTGGATACTGGTTGATAGCTCTCGGATACAGAACAATCTCATTTTGGTGGCAATTAGCGTCACCTAGGTTAGCTACTACCTCGGGCATGGTCGGAAGAGTAAGTAAGATTTGTAGGAAGACTACTCTAGTGAGCTGATTTTTTCGTTTATAGGAACACTGACTACTGATTTTGATATGTCTTCTAACCATAGGTATAACATCTTGTACTCTAGTGCCAATACTCACCGTAGTGACGGATACTGCATCAGAAGTAATTATGGCAACTAGCGTTGGTGAAACTGCCTAAGCTTGAGAATAGGAATTGTGTTAACCTACCTCAAAATGGGGCTTACGGAGTTCGATTTTCCTCCTGATGATCCAAAATTATAACTAATATGTTTGAAAGATTAGTATTGTCGGGGACCAAAGGTAACTGTCCCCCAGAAGTTCTTCTGTTAAGTGCTACCACTTCTAACACTTACATTGTCACTCAAAATATTTTTGAAAACTTTGAGGCGAAGTAAAACCTCGAGGAAATTCAGGCAGGTGATACAGAAAATAAACACTGCCAAGAATAAAGCTGTTTGCGGTTTTCTATCTCAGAAGGGTTGGTAGTGCTCACTAGATACATGCATTAAGGCAATGAACTTTTCTATAATCCAAATCTTTCCTTGGCAGGGAGGTTCATCACTTAATGTTTTAAGGCGGTCGCCAGAGCGTTCTTCTGGAGGGTCAAATAATCGTCTAATTGGCGTTAGCAATTGTCGTTCTGAGATGCCCAAAACTCAAGAAAGCTAGCATATTTCACACTCAATTTGGTGGGGTACTTATGACGTTAGATTTCAAAATTCGAGAATGCTTACATCACGTGTGAAATGATTGCAATACTGCCTAACCTATGCTCTGATACCAAACTGACACCCCCCGACTCGGAATATCTACATGCACACCTGAATCGGGATTTGTTGGTAGTCACCCGGAATGTGACGAAGCCATAAAGTGATGGTGAAGTGGAAAGTGCTACTAATTTAAACCTAAAGTAACTAATTCTAGTGTGCACATGTGAGCAGGATCGACCTATTTCACATAAGTGGTGTTTAATGCATAAGTAAATTGCACTAAAATAATAGTAAAGACATTTATACCGAAAGAAGAAGTCTCCTACATCCTTTGACTCACTTGTGACCCAGCACCTAATGCCTCTAGAAAGTCTTTAATTGTTACCAAAGGAAAAGAAGTCGTGAAATGAGACCAACCTTAAAGTTTCCTGGCTAGGATGGGGGCCTGTCCGTTATGTGATCTAAATTTTGCATCTTAATACGAATTCCTTTTTGTTCCTTTTTTGTTCATGGAAGAAAATCCCAATCCGATAAACCTCTCTAAAGTAAATGAACTTTGTATGAGAAATATGTGGTTGAGTGGAATATGAGTAAGTTTGTGGGCCTAGGATAGACCTCAAAATCCCCCTTGGCAACGTTAATCTAAAAAACATTGCCTCCCAAACTTAGCATTTATAAAGTATTCTCATCACGATAGCCGGAGTACCACATTACTTAAGTACCAAGAGTTAAACATTATCATATTTAAGTGCTTCAAATTGTACCTGGAAATGACTTAAAAATAGGAGGTGATTTCTCTATGCCTTGCCCTGATTATTAGGCCAATGGCTTAAATACTTGCACTGAAATGATCATTCCATAGCCCGAATTATGTGTCCATTTCCAATGAAACTTAAGAGAAAGTTCTTTGGAAACTTGGCAGTCAACATGCCGGTCGGAAACACTTTTTGAATCCTCTTGTCAAACTCTATGCGTTAAACCTGAGCATTTCCAATCGGGCTACCTTGACTGGCTTGGTCAAAGCATTTCCACATATCGGAGCTCCGTTGGAATAAAATTCCTCTTGTGGATTGCCTAGTCTGGATGCCTCATTGGAACCTGTTAACATACGCTATTGCATAATTTACTTTTCGTAGTATGTCAGTTCGAGATAAAAGTAGCCGTACTTGGGTAAGAGTTTAGAGCCACCTTCGGATGATTGTTGGATTTCCGGATAACCCACAACTTTGCTAGTTGTAAACTTTTCAGAGGCCGGATGGTGCATTAGACTATAGGTCAGGGTGCCATGTGCCCATGCCCGTACCCGTAACCCGCCAATCAAAACCGTGCTTATTATGGTTCGAGTATCCCAAGCTATTGACCGTTCAGGACGGAATGGGCTAAGAGGGACTCCTTTGACAATGTTGCTTTGAATTTTTAGACCTGCGTTCGTGCAAAGTTTTCAAAGTTCATGCTTTGTTTGGGATGAGTAAAGTATTCCCTGCATCACCAAAAAAAGAAAGAAAGAAAGAAAGAGCAGACGTTGAAAAATAAAACTTCTTTATTCATAACCAAAATAGAATTGATTGAAAATGAGGTGTGATTGAATTCGGGAATGATTGCCTACATATCTCAGGAATGGAGAATCAAATCACTGTCATAGTTCTAAGAAAGATGATATGATATAAAAATTACATCATGGATCACTTTGACAATAAGCTTATGGAGGGCGTGAGGAGATGAGTTCTCCATGGACTTGTCTTCACACAAGCGACGGCGTTGCGATTGAATCCGGATTAAGCTGCCTACATATCCTGAAAAATGAATCAAATCCCGTGTAGTTTAGGTGGTGTTCGTTCTTATTTAAGCTACTTGGAGAGGGATGTAAGGGGTTTGCCATTTGTCAGCAGGGGTCTTCACAGCATTGGTTCTTCAGTTTCTCTGGTATTTGACCTTTCACTGTTTGTCGCTATAGCTGGGTAGTTGGGCAAAGGTTTGTCGGTAACTGGAGTTTTACCCATGTTGTGCAACCATTCCTGACCGAGGATAGCGTTGTACGGAGATAGATTGTCCATCACATAGAAGGTCACTAGATGTTTAAATTGTTTTGCTTGTACCTTGAGCTGTATTGTTCCCATAATGTAGAGTAGGCTCGCATTGAAGATTTGGATAATAGACCTTTTAGTTGACACTGCTAAGGGCGCCCATCCTTTCAGCAATGCCTTTGAAGAGGATGTTACCTTCGACCTACCATGGCGTCAGAGATTTGCAACTTGACAACAAGAGCGTCATCGAGGGGATAGTGGGCAGTTTCTGGTCTAGAGGTCATGGGGGTCTTGGGTTGATTTCGTTCTCGCTTCATCATCATTCCCTTCTGTGTCTTTTGGAAGTGTTCATATTTTCCCACTATGTTGTTGAGGACTCCCATCCTTTCAGGTGCGCATCTGAAGAGAATTGTTACTTGTTTAAATTTGTTTAGATGCCATAGAGGGTTAACATGTAAAGATACTTTTGATGTAATCAGATGTCATAGACATTGAATAATTTAGGGGAAATTGATCATCAATATTGGGGAATTACTTTTTCATAACATACTAGGGGAATTAAGTAGAATTGGTTATGGCACACCCAAACTCGGAATATCCACTTGGACACCCGAATAAAGCTGTGCTGACCGACACTCGGAATGTGACGAAGCCATAAAGTAATGGTGATGTGGAAAGTGCTTTTAATTTAAACCTAAAGTAACTAATTCTTAAGTGAGCATGTAAGCATGATCAACCCATTTCACACAAGTGATGTTCAGAGCATAAGTAAATTGCACTAAAATAATAGTAAGGACATTTATACCGGAATGAGAAGTCTCTTACATTAAAAATTTTACCAGCAATCCTCATCGTCACGAAACCTCTACCTCTAAAATCCTAAAGGGCCGAAAAACAAGGGTGACTAGGCCAGAAAATAAAGTTTTGTAAAACCTTTTCGAAAAGTGTAACCCCTCATTGTAAAACAAGTATATAGTTTCCCGAAAATATCATAATAGTAATATGTAACAGTACCCTACAACACAAGTGAGTCAAATGATGTAGGGTAATACAACATGGTATCTTAACATTAAATCTCAATTCGTTATCACAAGAAATCGATGCTCATTAATTTATGTAGGCACACAAGTCCATTGTAAAGATATTCAGACAATGGAACAGGCTGGTGTAGGTTTTACATTCTGGTACTACATCATGTGAGTTGCACTAGTCGCATCACATACGAGTCCAAAAAATCACACACAATGACAGGCTGGCACCTAACTTTGGATCCAAAATGAATGTAAACGATGCATGTGAACTACACGTGAAGTTGGTCCTTGGCCGAGAATAGTACAAATAAATAAAAGACACCGTGCAAACATGTAATAATGAGCATATAAGATGCAAGGATGTCATGCCACAAGTTTATGCTCACAAATAATATTATAAATATAAAGTATACGAAAAGTCTATTTGTAAAGCTAACCATAGCATGTCACATCAACTATACGTAAACAGGTATCAAGGAAAACCATATCTTATGATCTCTGGATTGATCAGAGGATCATTTCAATTGGCTAGAATCCGTTACTTGAACGAAATTAGATCTTATGGAATCGTATTCATGTAGTGAGTAATAGCTCTGGTTGTTCACTGTTCAAGAATTCTTGTTTAGGCAGTTCATACAATCCATACATAATGTTTTGATCTAAGATTTCAATTCTTCCATGTTTTAGCAGTAGTTAGTATGTATGTGTGTGTATATATATTTCAATTCTCCCAATTATTTTGCCCACGGTTTGGATGGTCCTCACCTAATGTATGATCAAAAAGTGGCTGAAGGTGGTTGAAAAAAAAAAATCCTTAAGGCTCTCGGCCAAAAAGGGTTCTTTGTCAAATTCGAGCGGATTCAAACATGCAATGCTCGGATCCTATGTTTTGAGCCTCGACGAGAAGGTCTGTGACCTTAAGTTCAACCAAATCGACGTGGTTAGCCGAACTTCGTTCGAGAACCTATGAAGCTTGCCTGAAAAACAAGAGTTAGAGATTTGTCCTTCAAATGCGCTGAAAAGTGCATGCATGTTAGTAGAATATATTGGAAACTCAAGGAAAAGCTTAAGGTGGAAATCCCGAGCTTACCGTGGTCGAAGGGCACTGGCAAAGCCACATAGAGGCAAGGAAGGGCGACCGCCCGTCCGCTCACTAGAGATCATTCCTACAACTCAGGTTTCCGCCCCTCTCCTCTGGTCTTGCTGCGCTGGTGCTCAAGTGCTACGCTGGTTTTCTGCAGTAGCGCAACTGCATTCTTCTTCTTTTTTTCAAAAACCCAAGCCAAACGACATCGTTTTGGTTGGGAAAAATGGAAATTTAAATGAAAACGGGTAAACGACGTTATTTCATTTCAAAAAGAATAAATTAAAAAACTAAACAGCAGAGGACGACTCGTCCCCAGTATACACACACCTACACGAATTGAATATGCCCCCTTGATTAAGAAGATATTGAATGGGGGATGGGTTGCCATGGGAGGACCAACTTCTACAGATTTTGTAGATAGGACTCTATTTTGTAGTTTTAACGGCTAAAATTCCATTTTTATTGTAGAATTTCTAACCAAAAATAATAATTAAAAATGAGATGGTCAAGAAAGATAATGCATCTAGGTAATGAAGTGAGGCTGTGAATGGTAGTTTAAAGGCTTTTTCTCTGGCTTCTGATTTCTTCATAATTCGGGTAGTGGAGATAATGAAGGAGGGAAAGACATACAAATACTTAATATATTTTTAAAGTTGCTGTGGTCCCAAAACTACAATGTTAATGGTTAGAAGTAAGGACTACAACCGTCAAGTGAAGTCGATAGGACTCACTCTTTGGGCGAGTTGTTAAGACTCACTTTTTGAGCGAGACGGTCTCCTTAACATTTTTTTTCATAAGTTTTTTTGTTTTAACTCTAAATTATGTTCTGCTTACACTCACACATTTGTGGTGACGAGTACTATAAGCTTATGGCAATAAAGGAGATCAGATACGAAGTAAGCTCAAATGTATACGTATGATTCCACTTAATTCAACAAGGGCATTTCGCATCCGAAAAATCAAAGCGCAAAGCTCCAAGACTCACAAACTCGCCCCTCCACCCGACAATTCCTGGCTTTGCCATTATCGGATGGGAAAAGGTATCACCATCATTCGTCGATTCTCGAAAAGGGAAAACTCCGATTTTTCTCTTTTAGTTTTTGTTGCAGCCAGAGGTCAGGTAAAGTTCAAGAGGACCTTAGGAAAATTTTGGGTCTTTTTGGGTGCGTTTGAAGGTGGTATTCTGGCTGCCTGGGTTGTGCCGACAGGAACAAAAGAGTGCAAGGAGAGGGAGAGCTACAAGAGAGAGTTAAGAAAGAAGAGAGCAGAGAGAGTCTGTGAATGAGTGAAATGAGAGTGACTGAGTGAGGTAGTGGAGAGTGCACACGGGGAAGAGGGATAGAACCATGGCGAAAAGAAGTGGAAAATAAAGAAATCAAAAGAAATGAATGTGGATGATTAAAATATGAAAAATCTGCTACAATTCATAGGGAATCACGGTAAGGGATTTCAAATCCCAAAGTTAGGGAAATAGACAAAAATAGGACATTTTCTTAATCTTGGGATAGAAATAGGACAACTCGGCCATGCACCCCATGCAAAGCTGAAATTACTTAAATACCCACATATAAATACTAAAAATCATCAGCCCATTGCATCACTTTTTTCATTTTGAAGAGAGGGATGTTGAGAGACCTTTGTGAGCTCTAAATTTCTGGTTGAGCTCGGATTTCAAAGAGAGGGAAGTCCAAAGAGAGGTGAGAAGAGTAAGCTAGAGTTCGGGTTGACCTCATACCTCTAATTTTGAACAAAGATATGCGAAAGAGAGGTGAGAAGAGTGAGCTAGGTTTTGTCCCATATTTTCTGTTATGGCCCGAAAGTTCCATTTTTTCGGCGAATGAAGCTTCGGCAGGCATAGTAAGGTAGGGTGTTTAGTTCTAAGTTTCTACATCAATGATTTATGGAATAAATAGGTTGTTTATAAGATGAATTAATACTTAGAAGTTGAATTAGGATTTGTGTTTCATGTTAAGGCCTATGGGTTGTGGAATAAACTTTATTTTTTGATGTGCCACAAAATTGGGATGGAACAATTTCTGGTTCAAATGTTCAATTGCAAAAATTTGTGAATTTTTTTTCGTAATGTGCATGTGGTGTGCATGGATACAACTTAATATGAGAAGCATGAATGTTCACTAGTTATAATGCATGTATGTTGGACCCGGGAATTTAGTGAGCATGACCACAACCTAGTTGGGCTTAATGAAAAACAAAATTAAGAAAAAGATTAAAGGACGTTAAGGGTCATGTGTGTCTATGAAATAACGATAACAAGTATCTTATTTTCCACGTGCTCTGTTAAGCGGTGGTTGATATACGTAACAAGACTTTTCAAACTGCCACTGTAACCTTATCTACATAACGATTATGTTTTAAGTGTATCCACTATACCATTAAGTTGCCGTTAAAGTTTCTTATTCATTCGAAAAGCAACTCGTTGTTCAATCTTCAGTTCTGTGCATATCATGTGCATGTATTGTGCATATCATGTGCATGTATTGTACATATAATGTGCATGTGGTGTGTATATAGTGTATATGGTGGTGACATCACAGGTGATGTTGTCATTTTTCTAATTTCGAAGAGAGAGTTGTGAGCTTTGGGTTGGCTTAGATCTATTAGCATATCATGTGCATGTCGTGTTCTGGTCACAGATTTATAAACTACATATCTCTAAGGGATTTCTAGAATCTAGGCCCCCACATGTCCTCCAACGCCGTCAATTGCACAATGCACGTCCACCACGTTGCATGTATTGATACAGATAACAAATTTGAGATTTTTTTTTGAACTTAGAGGGAGCAGGCGTTCATCAGCGGAGGAGAGAGAGAGATTGCAGCAGAAAAAATAGTGTCTTTAGTTTTCATATTGGATTTTCTTCGACATCTAAAAAAAATTAGACTGCCAATTGGTTTTGACCTAGGTGCATTTTGAATGGGATTTCGAATTTGGGGAAGAAGATGATGATTTGAGGAACAAATTCCCAATCTGCAACTGCAAGCACATAAATGTGTTCATTTCTCAAAAGGGCCAATCAGCAAACACCAACTATCTCCAAATAAATCAAATCTTCCAACTGGGTTACAAAAAAGCAAAATTTGGTTGTTGTATGAATTTCAGAAAAAGGAGAGAGAGAGAGAGAGAGAGAGAGAGAGAGAGAGAGTAAAGAGAGAGGGAGAAATCAGAAAATGGAAAGAAATAACCCATTTATATACAAGGGCAATTTGGTCATTTCGAGGTGTAGAAAAAAATCCTATTTATGTCCGATTGTTGTGCATGGCATGTACATGCCATGTGCATATTCAAAAAAATCTATTTATGTCCCAAGTTTAAGAAAATGTCTATTTTGTCTATTTCCCAATTAAAATTAAACGTGGGTCCCACCACTTAATTATAGGTAGGAAATGTAAAATTTTGAATTTATTTCTTTTAAACGTAACTAAATCATACTGACTCCGAATTTGGTTGCACTCGTGCCCACACAATCATAGTGACGACCACTACTAGAATACGTGTGTTTCTTTGGGTCAAGCCCAAATAATACTTAATTAGGCACGAGACCTAATTAATAAAAATGAGACTTTGGATGCGGTCCCTAGCTATCAATATTTTTTTACTGAAGCCTTGTTGGTTTTCAATTTTTGATCGAAGTCCCTGAAATTAATGTGATAATTTATTTCTATGTATGTTACTATATTTTTTAAATTAAAAGTTGAAATTTATAGTTGTTTATATTAATGAGATTTTAAATAAAAACTCATAATTTGTGGGATTAAAAATATTAAATTATAAATTATACTATTGTGTGTGTGTGTGCGCGTGTGTGTGTGCACACATGGGTAATTAACAAAAAAAAATTGCCCCAAAACATGAGTACATTCTTCAAAACCACACAAAAAAAGAAGATAGTAGGCTTAATAACATTAGTAAATTTCTTCGATTAACCTTGACATGGATACATTCTCAAATCAAAAAAAAAAAAGAATGTCCCCATATAAGTTTAAAAATGGAGTAGAGAAAAATTGAATAGATTATATATACATATATATATATATATATATATATAACGGTACATTTTACATATAACAAATTGGTATATTTTTTTTCCGAAAAAAAAAATTACATGAAGGGTGCATATAAGATTAAAAAATTGAAGAACATTTTACAAAAAGCTAATGGGTACAAACTTATTCTAATTTTTTATTTATTTTGGAATGTTTTGAATTGAAAATTAGTTAGGAGTCTAATAAAGGTGTGGGTACTAAAATTCTAAATCAATTATTAATTTTTATTTTAAAAAATTATGTAACTAACATGTAAATTCATCATTACACTAATGCTAGAGACTTGGATCAAAATCTGAAAACTAATAAGATTTCAGTCAATGAACATTAGTAACTAGGGACCATATACTAATTTTTCCTTAATAAAATACTAATAGAGATGGGCCTACTTGCCCACTTGCTTAATGAACCCAATGAATAAATCATTGATATTACAATCAGCAACCCGCAATACCGACAACTCACTGTTGTTTGGATAAACAAGTAATGGAATCTCGATGGTGCAAAATTATCATTTTGCCCCTCATTGGAAAAAGAGCATAAATCGTCCAATTTACACCTCGTTCGTGCTCACATGTTCGTAAGGACATGTAATACCTAGAAAGACATGAAAATGGACAGAGAATGATAAAGACTCAGATGTCCACTTAGGATTTCCACTTAGCCAGCCAAGGGCATTTTTTGAAAATTTCCAGTGTTAGGGAATAAAATATGCTTAAATTTGGGATAGGATGTGATAGGTTATGATGAATTCGGATGCCCTAGGTCTTGTTTCTTATGTTTTCAATCTATTATTTTCATGTGTTAAATTTGATGCTTAATAATTTTCAGTTTAATTCAAATTTTCATTCCACAAAGCTTCGCAATTAGATTTGTTTCAATTTCTGTGGGAAGATATTCGTACTTATTTATTACATTATTATTTCATCGTATAGCTATGAGCATTAATTTCGAGATTAATGAGGTTAATTTGTGTTATTTTTGGAAGAGAAGATACTTCGGATATTTAAACCGTTAAATCTTAATTTTTTTTATTTTTAAAAAAATATCTAATAATTAAAGGTTTTTTTTAATTAGCGCCCCATATTAATATTTAATACTAATGAACCCATAAAATTTAGGTTTTAACCCAAAAACAATTTTTCTCCTCCAACCCTTCTGGGTTAATTTAGCTCAATATTATTAAAGAATAATTTTAGAATAATTTTTTTCTTAAAGTAACTTTTTACAAAAAATAAAATAAAATAAAATAATGTAGACTATTGTAATCTAATTTTATGAACATTTTAACCTAAAAATATTTAGATTCTAATAAATATTGAAAAATGTGACAATCCGTTCCTAATTTGACGATTTTATTAAATTCTAAAAGAGTGAATTGACAAAAACACCCTTAGTGGCAAGATTGTATGAGCTTTTATTTTACCATATTCTCGAAGTACTCGACGGTACAAACGCATAGGCACAAGTGAAATCGAATTTGGAGCCACGATGGAGATTTTACGGGCTTATGAACGTGAAGGCGATTTGGTAATTTTACATTTCGCAGGAGATATTTTATGTTTCTCTTTTATGGCCTTGTTTTGTGAGCCAGTGGGGCCCACACCCCACTCTCCTCCCTTATCCCCGTGTCTCCCTCGCTTTTCCCCTTCTTTTTTTTGGGTAAATTACACTTTACCACCTCGGGTTTGTGGTCGATTTCAATTCCTTACAACATCTTTAAAACATTTCACTTTCATACCTCAAGTACTATTTTATTTCAATATAATACATCCGTTACATTTTCCATCCACGTGGCAATTTTTTTTTTTAAATTTATGCATTTAAAAAATAATAATTTAATCATAATATTAAATATTAAAATAATTAATTATAAAAAAATTAAAATAAACCTAAAAGTAAAACAGTTGTCTTCCCCATCCCAGCCGCATTCACCCAAACCCATGTCTTCCCCATCCCCAGAACTTCATTTCTCTTCATGTTCTTCCATCACCACCTGGTCAGTCATCGTCTTCATCTCCCATCCGAAGTCGATTTTCATCTTCCACCCAAATTGCGACAAATCTCAACCAAAAAATTTGAGAATTTTGAGAATTTTCAAAAATAGAATTCAAATCGAGAGAGATTAACATTAACGTACATCGTAGGCTTCCAAGATTTGCTTGAATTTGGCCTCAGCGACCTTCTTGTTGTTAGGGTTTTTATCTGGGTGCCACTTCATGGCAAGCTTCAGAGGTTAAAGTGAGATAAGGAGGTCGTCGGGATTAGGTGGGATGGCAGCAATGGTGTGTAAGGGATGGGCAATAGGTTCCATCTTTGCCTTTTTTTCTTATGGGTAATTTATCTCAGATCGTGTGGGACGGCGGCAATGGTGTGTAGGGGGCGTGGCTGCCACATTTTCCATCCCTAGCTGCTGGTTGTTTTGGGGTGGGGTGGGGTGTTCAGGGGTTGGGTTGCAGGTGAGGGGAAGGAGGAGGTTGAAGGGAGGGGAGGTGAAGAGAGTGGAGGGGGGTTGCGAGGAAGGGGAAGGGATGGGTTTCTGGGTTTGTTTGTGTCTTTTTTTTTCATTTTTTCATTTTTTTTTAATAACTTTTGTTTAATTAATTATTTTTAAATGTATAAAAAAATTATTTTTAGCCACGTGGCATAAATTTGGCAGCCACGTCAGCACAAATATGGATCTCATATTTGCCACGTCATCACTTAACGGTTTACTTAATGGATTTTCTAACGGATGTATTGTATTGAAATAGAATAATACTTAAGGTATGAAAGTGAAATGTTTTAAAGATATTGTAAGGAATTGAAATCGACCCCAAACCTGAGAGGGTAAAATGTAATTTACCCTTTTTTTCTTGTGAAATACTTTAATCTCTCTCTTATTCTCCCTTATTATATTCACTCTCTCTATTCTTCAACTCTCTCATCTTTGTAAACACAGAGAACCGACAACCATCACCACTGCCCACCTCCTCCAACGAGGTCCCCAGGAAATGCTAAACCACACCAGACCACCATGTCATATCCCCATCTGTCTCTCTCTTGTTTTGTACCTCTCTTAACCTCTATGTCGTCTCTCTCATCCCTACAAACACTGGACAGCCGTGAGGCTAAGATCATCATCATCGCCACTCCAGCAAACTCCAGACCACCACTGACTACCAGACTCTCTCCCACTTTCCTTACCTCATTCTCTCACCCTCTCCCTATCTCTGCAAGTGCAGAGAAAACACATCATCGCCACAACCATTTTCCTAGAAAAACTCCACTGTGCAACCATGGTAAGTCTCGAAATCCTTCTGATTTTTTCTTCTAAACATGATCTGGTACTGTTTGTAACCTCTATACTTGATTTGGAGGAGAGTTGTTGCAGAAATTGCTAAGGGAGAAACTTCCCCATATTTTTGGAAACCTAGAACCGTGACCACTTGGCCACTTTCAGGCTATTTGTCCGGCCAACACAGACCATAACTAGGCCCCACTTTCGTATGGTTTTGTTCCCTACATTTCTAGCTTCAAATTGGCTTTTAAATCATCGAGTTTGGTGAAGAATTAAGCTCGGAATGAACTCTGGAAGTTAGCTCAAAAACCTGCAAAAATCTGGAAATCGCGATGACCGGAGCGTGGCCGCGCATGGCTGCCTGTGCATCCACCTTGTGGCGGCGCATGCGGCGGTGCGGTGGAGGAACCCAAGGTCCCTCCTTAGGTTTCTCGACGTGCCGAATCCGAATCCGTCATCCGTTTTCTAAAATTCAACCGTTTTAAAATAGTTTCTTTATTAGCCGTACTTTGTACAAAAACGTGTATATACGTTTATACGTTATATATTTACGTGAATGGTTTCATTTCTAAGTGAAACGCATCGCAAGGATCTTCGATGTCCATGAAGCAGGTTCGACTCGACGACATGATTTATGAGTGGGTTTTTTCTTTTATACAATATATGTGTATAATATATACATATATATATATATATATATTTAGTTTCCATATATACTTAATAATGAATTTTCTATGCCATAATTAGTTTAACGTTTATAAGAAAGGTCATAATGTTGAGAATTATGAAATTATTTTGAATCCTACAGTATGCACATGTATGCGTACTATTATGGAATGCCTTAATTATATTTGCGGCCATGAATAGTGTTATGTTGATTAGAATTATCGATTTACTGTTGCATGATCATATTTACATTATCTGTTCATCGTGTGATGCACCGGTGTTAGTACTCGCCCGGGGCTAAGGCCATTCTTCCACGTGTACTTTCACATCGCACCGTACGCTCACTTTGGATCCATTGTAGGTGCCAGTCCTGTCCTAGATTGCTATAGGCAATTAGGACTCGTATGTTATGTGCTTAGCGCCAATCTTACGTGATTGTAGTACTAGAGCGTAAATCATTATTACACCCAATCATGTTCATGTCGGAATATCTCTGCATGAACTCGTGTGTCAGCATATGTCGATGAGCACTCGATATGATATGTTTATTTTTGTGAGATATTGTGATTACTGGAAGTTATATGCTTATTTACGAATTGTTATGAAGTATTGCATTTTTGAGTTATTACTGCCTACGATAAGTATTTTCATACTATACGTAGTATGTTATATTTGGAAACTATAATTGTTTTATGGCGAGAGGTTATTATGTTTTCAAAAAGGTTTCTACAACGCTTTATTTTTAGGCCCGCTCACCCTTGTTTTTTCACCCCTCCAGGATTTAGTGCCAATGTTCGTGTCAACGAGGATCTCTGGCAAATGCTGATATCGGAGCTACTTCCGATGGTATAGTTTTTATTATAATTTTACTATACTTATGCTCTGACATCACGTGTGAAATGAGTCCATTCCCGCTCACATGCGCACTCTTATATTTAGGCACTTTTAGGTTTAAATTTATTTACATTTTTCCACATCACTACACTTTATGACTTCGTCACCTTCTTGGTGTCGGCCAGCATAACTCGATTCGAAGTCTAGGTCGACATTCTGGGTCGAGGTGACAAAATCACTAAGCCGACACCATAAAAATCGTGGAATACTATGAAAGAATATGAAACACATGAAATAATTTTTTTTTAATTACTTTAGCTATTAGATTTAAATTTAGATTGTTAGATCCTGTTTTTTTATTGTTGGATTTGACTATATTAGATCTTAACAGTTGGATTCAATGAATATATAAATATAAAATTAAAAAAGAATACACATGTATGGTGGGCCAGCCCCACTAACCCTGGAGGAATCCTAACCTAAATTTGTCCCATAAATGAGTTTTGGGTTAAAACTCATATTTGCCCTATTGCCCTAAGAGTTGAAGCAAGTTGGGGTAAGTTTAGGATCTAAAATTTGAGTTTTACTACAAGGGTTGGAGTAGGTCTAATATGCAATGACAATTTCGACCTTATAAGGTTTTAAAAAATTTTAAAAAATACTAAATACATCCCAAATCACTTTTAACATGTATATCACAAGATTATTTATCTTCTTTAACTCTCTAAACCATTCTCACTCTCTATTATAGAACAAAAGTCTAACTAATGAAACTACAAGCATATTGATTGAAAAAAATTATTTTTGGTGAATAGAACTTCGGAAGCTTCACCTTATTCAAAATGTACTGTCAGAGATGGATGAAGATTAAACTTCATTGGTGTCAGATTGCAGCCCTCACCTTCTTTCGCAAAGAAGATAATGGTGATGCTGTTTCACATAACCATGTTCTAAAATCTGATGATCAGATAATGGTGAGGTGTTTGAGTATGATATGTGATGCATAAAATATCATTTAGTGTGCATCTCAAGGGCAATACTTTATACTGCCGAATTAATATAATAAGCCTAATTAAAACACAAAAAACCAAGTATTCTGAAAGACGATTGAGTATTTAATTTTTTTTCGGCCAGACAGTCAGCCTTTTAGTTTTTACCAATGGAATAAGATCTTCTTCGAATTCTCTTTGTGGAAATCTAGAAGATCAATTAATCGAATCCGTTTATCGTACATCGGGTAGTTAGAAATTATTTTAAATTTTGAATTTACAATTAAATATATAAATAATACCTAATGAAAACTAACCGCACGATAGACAATAAACAAACAAGATTGATTGATTTCCGGATTCCACCAAAAAATTCGGAGAGCATTCTCGTCCTTTGCCAATCACAAAAGAAGGAAAGTCAAAATTGTGCATCTTCACCCCTAAATTCAGGGGACCATGTGATACTTGCATTAAAAGACCGGTGCCATCAGTACATGAAATTCTTCTGAAAATAAAATATTCCGTTATTAATTTTCAAATCGTCGTTTTGTTTCTTTCTTTTTCATTGTTATAGGAATGGTTGTTGGGTTAGTTTTCGATATATGAATTTGTAGCTGAGTAGCATTGCCTCTGAAACAGCAGCTGGGTTCCTCAAGCTTTGCTCACAGAAATGGCCGACGAAAGAGACGCAGCAGCAGGAAGCGGTGGCAGCCTGGTTTTTGCAGTCAACGGAGAGAGGTTTGAGCTCCCGACCGTTGACCCTTCAACAACTCTGCTCGCCTACTTGCGTTCTCAGACGAGATTCAAAAGTGTCAAGCTCAGCTGCGGTGAAGGTCTCTCTCTAACTTTGACTGTGCTCAGCGTGTATGATCATGAATTTCTGTGGCTTTTTGATGTATATTATAAGCATGATGATTGATGAGTATCATTTGTGGATTTTTGGACGACTTAGTCGTACTTACTATGAAAGAAAAATTGCATTTTGCATGTTATTGTTGAGAATGAGTCTCATATTGATAGGAGGATGAACATGCATGGGCTTATAAGAGGTTGGGCTACTTCCCATATTACTAATTGATTTTATGGTGGAACCTCAACTTTCTTCTGTTATGATCAAACTTTGTGTTTCTCGTAGAAAAAATTCTGAATTTTTGGTTTACTATCCTGAACAATTGTTGCAAAATAAAGTAATTCAAAAAACGAAACTCGTTACTCACCTCGCTTCCGTGGTGACCAACTGATGCTTAAAGAGGTTTCTTTTTGTGATGAAATGTCTGTAATTTAAGGTGTTTTTTCTGCAGTGATCATATTAGATGAGGTTGTAGTTTGGGTTTCAAAATTTTCAAGGAAAACTACGTCTTACTATAAATCTTTGGACACGTTTTATGATATACACTTATAAAAATTGGGTGCAGGTGGTTGCGGTGCTTGTGTTGTGCTACTGTCCAAGTACGACCCTGTTGTTGACGAAGTGAAAGATTTTACTGCAAGTTCATGTCTCACTCTGCTTTGCAGTATAAATGGATGTTCAATTACAACATCCGAAGGCCTTGGAAATATCAAAGACGGGTTCCACCCAATTCACCAAAGGATTGCTGGTTTCCATGCCTCTCAATGCGGCTTTTGTACTCCTGGCATGTGTGTTTCACTCTTTGGAGCTCTTGTCAATGCTGAAAAGACAAATAGACCTGATCCCCCTCCTGGGTTCTCCAAGCTTTCTGTTTCCGAAGCTGAAAAGTCTATTGCAGGTAACCTCTGTCGATGTACTGGGTATCGACCAATTGCTGATGCCTGCAAGAGTTTCGCTGCTGATGTTGATATGGAGGATTTGGGGTTCAACTCCTTTTGGAAAAAGGGAGATAGTAAGGAAGTAAAAGTAAAGAGTTTACCTCTATATAACCGTAATGGTGACATCTGTACATTTCCGGACTTCTTAAAAAAAGAAATTCGTTCTTCCATGTCTTTGGATCCTACGAGATATGGTTGGTACAATCCTGTTAGAGTTGAGGAGCTTCAAAACTTATTGAAAGATAATGATTTTGATAATGCAAACGAGATGAAATTAGTTGTTGGAAACACAGGGACAGGCTATTACAAGGAGCTAAAGCGCTATGACAGATACATTGATCTCAGATGTGTTCCTGAATTATCAATGGTTAAGATGGATCCTGTGGGGGTTGAGTTCGGAGCAACTGTAACAATCTCTAAAGTTATTGAGTCTTTGAGGAAGAAAGACAACGGTGGATCTCCATCAAGAGGTGGTGATGTGTTACAAAAAATTGCCAATCATATGGAGAAAATTGCTTCAGGGTTCATCAGAAATACAGGCAGTATAGGAGGGAATTTGGTGATGGCACAGAGAAAATGTTTTCCTTCGGATCTTGCTACAATACTTCTTGCTGTGGATTCAGAGGTAGATATAATGAATGGTGCTAGATCTGAAACGGTTATGTTGGAGGATTTTCTGAAAAGGCCTCCACTGGATCCGAAAAGTGTACTTTTAAGTGTTAAAATCCCAAATTGGGAAGCAGTTAGAAAAGTTTCTCCAGAAACCAACACCATGTTGCTTTTTGAAACCTATCGAGCTGCACCAAGACCCCTAGGAAGGGCATTAGCTTATTTAAATGCTGCCTTCCTAGCAGAGGTATCGTTTGGTAAGATTTCCAAAGGAATTATGGTGGATCATTGTCGTCTGGCTTTTGGTGCTTATGGAACTAAACATGCAATTAGAGCAAGAAAGGTTGAGGAATTTTTACCTGGAAAAGTGCTGAGTCCTGGTGTTCTATATGACGCTATTAAATTAGTTAGGGATGTTGTGGTTCCTGAAGAAGGAACTACGAGCCCTGCTTACAGGTCAAGCTTGGCTGCTGGTTTTCTTTTCAAGTTCTTTAGCCCCTTAATTGACAGTGAAAGTTCCAATGGATTCTTGGGAAATACTTTGTTGGCCGATGCTTCCAAGTTAAAAAGGAACAAAAGTGCTAACGATAAGATGACAACTGTTCTGTCATCTGGTAAACAGGTGATTGAATTAAGTACAGAGTATGATCCGGTTGGTAAGCCAATTACAAAATCTGGAGGTCTCATACAAGCTTCAGGTTAGTCATCCTTCACATACATGATTATACAGATGTCTAATTACTAAGCATCCTTTTTTTTTTTTTTTTTGGTGGTGGGAGGGAGGACTAGCAGACTACAGCCCGAACAAAACAAAAAAGAAACAACCAAACTCTAAAAACTGCAACGAACCAAGAGATAGCAGCTTTCCAACGAAATCTTCAAAAATCCTTCATTCCTCTTCATCCAAACCACCCAAAACAAAGTGAGGATCATAGTGCCCCACATAACCCTAGCTTTCTTTCCCTTCCAAACCATGGTGTGAGCCCCACATAAACTTAGCTTTCTCTCCCTCCCAAACCAGCTTCAGCCAAGAGACCCAAAGTTAAACAAATTGAGGATAATTGTCTCTGTTTTTTTTGTTTGGACTTGGTTTGCAGACCTGTTCTCTGCTCCAAAATGTTCCCTTTTATCTAGTTGAGAAAATTGTAGTATGATTTATTCGTTAACAATTATGTTTAGGATTAGAATGACTGGTTCTTGTTTTTTTCCCGCTGGCCGGTCATGTTAAATACCTAAAAGTAGTGGGAGTTTGACTTATATATTTATAATATGCTTATAGAAAGGTCTCATTTTCCATCTTTTGAGATCATTCTTTTATATAAGAAACAAAATCTTAATGAAACCAAAATTGACAGAATACAAAGTGATGACCAGTTGTGGGCAATTTGTTCACCTGCTATATAGTATTGTGTCCTCCTCCCGCTGAGAGAGAGAGAGAGAGAGAGAGAGAGAGAGATATATATATATATATATATATATATATATATATAATTTCTTAACATTCTCTATGTATCTTTATGGCACCAAGCTTTCGTTAACCTTTTGTCTTTTTTGTTTTGATTTGTTTTGTTTCCTCGTTTGTAATAGTTATTGACTGTTTTCGCAAAACAGCGGGTTTGCTTCAACTTCAGTGTTAATTGTTTCTTCTATAATTCTTTTGTTTCAACTGACTGTATCTTTTCCATTTTTTTATATGTTTTCTTGAGTGCTTCTAGCTCTTGACACAAAAGTACTTATCTCATTCATGACCATCAATTTGTAGGTGAGGCAGTCTATGTAGACGACCTTCCATCTCCGAAAAATTGCTTACATGGAGCGTTCATTTATAGTACAAAGCCTTTGGCTAGAGTGAAGGGAATAAAATTTGAACCTAAACCACATCCAGGAGTTACTGCACTGATATCTTTCAAAGACATTCCCAAGTCTGGGGAGAACATAGGGTCTAAGACTTTTCTTGGTACAGAACCTCTGTTTGCTAATGATCTTACAGAATGGGCTGGTCAGCGTCTTGCTTTCGTGGTAATTCAGTGATCTTGTGATTATATCTAACAATCTTAGTTGGGATGAATGCCAATTGTTATCCATAATTGTAGACTATACACATAATTTCTTTGGATGTGTGTCAGTTTACTCATCAAAAGAAAGTTTTGTAGGTAGCAGATACGCAGAAACATGCAGATATGGCTACAAACTTTGCGGTGGTTGATTATGACATGGAAGATGTAGATCCACCTATCTTATCAGTCGAAGAGGCAGTTAAGAGAGCAAGTTTTTTTGAGGTCCCTCCTTTCTTGTATCCGAAACAGGTTGGTGACATATCAAATGGAATGGCTGCAGCTGATCACAAGATTATTTCTGCTGAGGTACTTGAAATCAATATGACTTTCTTTCTTTGTTTCCCGGTCTCCTTCCCACGCTAATGTTGTGCCCTTTTTGTACTTTTCTATGTTCCAGTAATTTGGATTTTGGATATTCAACTTTGTTCCTTGGTTTTATTTATATACATAGAAAGGACTTGTGAAATGGGAGAAAATACGAGTATAAGAGAATGTTGGCTTGGTTTTCAAGTAGAACCGCCCACTAACTTACAAATCCATGCATACCTTGCTTTCAGATCAAACTTGGTTCACAATACTATTTCTACATGGAGACACAAACAGCCCTTGCCGTACCAGATGAAGACAACTGCATGGTGGTTTACACTTCAAGTCAAGTGCCTGAGTATACACACTCTACAATTGCAAAATGTCTTGGTATTCCTGAAAATAATGTTCGTGTAATTACAAGAAGGGTCGGAGGGGGCTTTGGTGGAAAGGCCATGCAATCAATGCCTGTGAGTATACTACCTACATAAATCTCTATATTCCTTCTTTATTACTGTTTATCTACTCGTGGACGAGATTGTCCATTTAACTGTAGATTAAGCACTTGTTATCACTGTGAACATGAATATAATATTTCTGTTAGACAATGAATGGAACCCAATGTCACATCCCGACCCGGGCTCCACCGCATCCCGGGCACGACTCCGCCGTAGCACGATATTGTCCGCTTTGGGCCCCGACCACGCCCTCACGGTTTTGTTTATAGGAACTCACACGAGAACTTCCTAGTGGGTCACAGGATCCAGTGAGCTCCCAAAAGGCCTCGCGCTAGGTAGAGATGGGAATATACATATAAGGCTCACAGGATCCACTCCCCTGGGCGATGTGGGATCTCACACCCAAAAACTTAAGCTGCTAGGAAGCGGGCCAACATTGTGTATTAAGCTAACATTATCCGCACGTACAACTCATATCCTGCGTGTGGAGAGTACGCAAATGCAGATTAAGAGAAACATACTGGTTTAGTCTCATTATGCACCTAGAAATTTAGAAATAAGTTGGGAATGAGTGTAGGAACTTCCAACCAAGCCCTTACACACATATAGATATAGATATATAGTTCATATATAAAATGATATTTGATTCTGACCCATATAAGTTATTTATCAGTGCACCAATAAACTTTATCATTTGTTTATGTGAAGTGGGAGATCTTAGGATCCTGTAACTACAACCTCCCTGCGAATGTTGAACTCTGTATGATTTTAAAATATCAATAACGTTCGTGTTAAAAAAATGTTTGTTGAATATAATGTCTTGGCTCTCTAGTGGTGCAGAGAGGTGTGCACGTGAGGCCAAGTTTTAGAATATAAAGCAATAGTTAGCATTTAGTGTCAGTTCTGGGAATAGTGGTGGGGAGAGGGTGATGTGTTCTTTATACGTGAGAGGGTGTTAGAATATAAATGATTGTTGGTGTGTATTCTGATAAATTACGATTCTTCAGGATCAATAGTAAACCAATAAACTTTGTCTTAAATATGCGTGCAGACACTGGACACACACACACACACACATAATACACACACACATAATATATATATATATATATACACACATAATATATATATATATATATATATATTTTATATAACACTTGCTATGTTTATGGTTTTTTGAGTACTTGATTCCCAATGCTCAATAGAAGATAAAGCTGCTGCAATTCGGATGTTTAGGTCGCAACTGCATGTGCTCTTGCAGCACACAAATTACATCGACCTGTACGGATATATCTCAATCGCAAGACTGATATGATAATGGCTGGAGGAAGGCATCCCATGAAGATAACTTACAGTGTGGGATTCAAGTCTGATGGGAAGATCACAGCTTTAGAACTTGAGATATTGATAAATGCAGGGATTTCCATAGACTTTAGTCCATTATTGCCAAAAAATATTGTGACTGCACTTAAGAAGTATGACTGGGGTGCTCTGGCTTTCGATATCAAGGTGTGCAAAACAAACACTCCAAGTAGGTCTGCTATGCGGGCCCCTGGGGAAGTGCAGGGGTCATTTATCGCTGAAGCTGTAATTGAACATGTAGCATCCACCCTTTCTGTGGAAGTAGATTCTGTGAGAAGCGTTAATCTTCACACATCTCACAGCCTTGATTTGTTTTACGAGCAGAGCGCTGGTGAACCCCTGGAGTATACTTTACCATTGATATGGAACAAGTTGGCCATGTCTTCAAGCTTTAACCTAAGGACTGAGATGGTAAAAGAATTTAATAGGTGTAATAAATGGCAGAAAAGAGGAATTTCTCGAGTACCAGTATTGTATGAAGTGTCATTGAGGCCAACTCCAGGAAAAGTAAGCATTTTAAGTGATGGGTCTGTTGTTGTTGAAGTTGGAGGAATTGAACTGGGTCAGGGGCTCTGGACGAAGGTAAAACAGGTGACGGCTTTTTCTCTTGGTTCGATTCAATGTGATGGTAGTGGAGATTTTTTGGATAAAATACGGGTGGTGCAATCAGATACTTTGAGCTTAATTCAAGGGGGAATGACTGCCGGGAGCACTACATCTGAGACAAGCTGTGAGGCAGTTAGACTTTGCTGTAATATTTTGGTTGAAAGGTTAGCTACTCTCAAAGGGAGATTGAAGGACCAAATGGGCTCTATTAACTGGGAGACTCTTATTCAGCAGGTATTCTGTTTGGATTGAGGGGAGGGCTTATTTTCACTCGTGTGCTCCTTTGTTGGACTGCAAATAACACTACCATAATAGCATGTTATTTGCAGTCTCCCAGAGGAGTGCGGGGAGCAAAAATAGCAATCACCATGAAATTATTGATGCATCACTTTTTTCTTTTGAAACATTTCATTAATTTATTGATTTGTTTCAAATCCATGCCATGGCGCTCCAATAGTTCACACACTGAATCTGGAAGAACCAAAGAAACTCAACCCCGGATAGAATAACTGACATTGAGCCACTTTAACGAAAAGCTCCCGGTACTGTTCACTTTAACAAAAAACCATATTTTTACGCTAAAAAGCCAATCCCGGTACTATTCACTTTACCCTTTATTTTGTCCTTTTCGTTAAAACTCAAAGTTTTCAAGTTTTTAAGCCATTTGCATGAGTTTTCCCATTTTTTAACGAGTACAAATAAAACTTGATGAGTTATCAAACTTTCAAGCTTGCCCTACTTCCCAGTGGCTTCTCCTTATAGCTTTTGAAGGCCACTGAAACACCAAACTCTCTCCAAGAAATATATATAAAAAATAGAAATTAAAAAATTAAAAAAAAAACTCTCTTTAACTTTATTCCCAAATTTAATGTAGTCGTTGCAGTTTATCTTTCTTCTGTCAAAATGCAGGCATCCTTGCAAGATGTGAACTTATCAGCAAGTTCTTATTATGTCCCTGATTCTGCTTCCTTGGCATACCTCAACTATGGTGCTGCTGTGAGTGAGGCAAGTTTGTGTTGACCGTCTTACTCCTTCATTTTCATTCTTGTGTATTGTTGAATTTTCGGCAAGATGCAGATTTACATAATGCAGAGCAAATCATAGTGCAACGTCACGGTCACAGAGACCAGTTTTTCTCATTTAAAATTTATAGATTAATAACAATGAAACTACTTGATCACAGGTGGAGGTAAATGTTCTGACTGGACAAACCACAATTCTGCGATCGGATATTATCTACGATTGTGGTCAGAGTCTCAACCCTGCTGTGGATTTAGGACAGGTTAGCATGATTGAACTTGCTACTCAGATTTTTATAATGTTTACATACATTTTCTTTTAATTAAGCTCTACCTAGATTTTATTTGTTGTATTGCTAATCAGTAGGTTCTGCCTTGGAGAATTTTTCAAATTCCATTGTAAGAAAAGTTAGTAGTTCGGTTTATTTTATAAATTTTTAGGTACTTTCGTTATTTAGCGTCTTTAGGCTTTCTCTATTCGAAGAATTGTAGCATTTTCATCATCTAGTCATCTTTGGAATAAGAATTCTAGTTTTCAACTTTTCTACAATCTGTTAAGATCCATAACGCCAGTTCACTGGCGCGTAGTTAATGTGGTTTAGTTAAGTTTGACATTACATGTTTCTTGCAGATCGAAGGTTCTTTTGTTCAAGGTATTGGGTTTTTCATGCTTGAAGAATACTCGGAAAACTCTGATGGGTTGGTGATTTCAGAAGGTACATGGACATATAAGATTCCCACGGTGGACACCATACCCAAACAGTTCAACGTTGAAGTATTGAACAGTGGGCATCATAAAAAACACGTGCTCTCTTCAAAAGGTCTGCCATGCCGTGCCTTGCACACTTCTACTTATCCCAATTACAACTGATACCAGAAAAGTATTTTGTGTGATTAAAAGTAGGCGAATTTTGAAAAAAATGAGATTATGTTATTACAAAAATTGAAAAGTCGAAAATTTTTGTTATTACATAAATTGGAAAGCTGAAATTTTTATGTTAGTAGGAACGTTTCAATTAAAGAAGAGAATGTTTCATCATAAAATTTGAATAGTGTCCTGTGAAACTCACACATTGAAAATCTTTTGCGTAGCTTCTGGTGAGCCACCATTACTTCTTGCGGTTTCTGTGCACTGCGCTACAAGGGCTGCCATTAAAGAATCAAGAAAACAGCTTCTTCAGTGGGGTGGCCTAGATGGATCGGCATCAATATTCCAGTTAGATGTTCCCGCTACCATGCCTGTTGTGAAGGAGCTGTGTGGACTGGAAGCTGTGGAGAGGTACTTGGAATGGATTGTAGGCAGAGAATAAACGTATGTTATGGCTGGAAGGCATGATCATGGTAGTTAATTTGTCCATCACAGCCAAAGAACCTAAAATGTGAGTCAATCGCTGTCACTTTATCTCAATAAGATACGAATATGATTCGAGCATATAGGTTTTTCAACATATTTTAGGTCTGTTTATAGTGCAAAACCAATAAAAAAAGGAGAATTGGCGATAGATGAACCATTCCGTCTCACGTTACTTGTGTTTAGGTTCATTGTCCAGTTTTTGAACATTACTGTTGAATAAGCTTTTATCTGTAAGACAACTATAGATGAACCATCTTATTATACCTTTTGTGTTTGCAACTTGTATTGAGACAAATTGTGTTAGACCAAGGTTCATTCGACCGGAGAATGGTTCGTAATCTCGGAAATTGGGGTGTTTTCTGTCTATATTTATACTTGAGGAAAATTCTATGCAATGAGAGTGTTTAGAATTGGGGTCATTATTGTCCAAACACTCTGCCCCAATAGTGCTAAATTAAACCCCTATACCGTGAAACGGTGTGCTAGATTGGTGAAGGAACCCGGTAAGCTGCAAAGCTTATGTGAATAAAAATAATAGTAAAACATAAGAGCATTTGGGCTTCTTAAATGAGCTCCTAGCTATAATTTAGGGAGGATCTCAAAATAATCAACTCTATTCATGCTCTGTATCCACCTCTTAAGATAGGGATGCCTAGGCGTTAAGCGGCTGACCACTACTACGATTAATCCTTATCTATTTATAAAAATAAGAAAGGGCGCCTAGATCTACCTAGGTGCCCATCCCAGTTACCTAAGCCGCCTAGCCCGCCTTGGCGAGCATGGATAACTTTCATCTTACATTTTATCTTTTAAATAAATTGTAGGAGACTTGTTAGATACTTGTATGAACACTCATTATATCCTTGTTCCCCATATTTACAACATGATCTAGTACTTTATAATTTATATATTGTTGGAAATAAAATAGAGAGTAAGAGAGAATACAAAGAGACAAGAGTGAAAGTTGAGGAGAAATCAAGGTGTGTTTCCTTTCTCATTAGAGTGCCTATTTATTGGCGTAAGATTTACATAGAAAGGTGTTCAACTATTAAGATATTACATATTTGACCCAGAAGTGAACGACATAATAAATATTGTTTATAACACTCCCCTTGGGTGTGTAAACCATATAATCCAAGCTACACATATATCAGAGAAGAAGAGGATTTAAGAGAGAGAGAGAGAGAGAGAGAGAAAGAGAGAGAGATATCTGAATTGTATTGTATATTTCTCATAACAACATAACTGTTTCATTACACAGGTATTTATACTATCTCAGGTAGCTTACTCACTAAGCTTTCTTCTAACAACCTTATAACTGCAGTACTAATCTATTGACATTTGGCAACATCTTAGCCATTCACTTAACACTCCTAACATCCCCCCTCAAGCTCAGGGGCAGAGAAACTGAGCCGGAGATTGTGACAATGTTGCTGAAACAATGGTGCAGACAGTCCCTTAGTTAAAATGTCTACGAACTGCTCACCAGAGGATACAAAATGAACTTGCAGAAGCTGTTTAGCAACTCTTTCTCTCACAAAATGTATGTCAATCTCTATATGTTTGGACCGTTGATGTTGAACAGGATTCAATGTTAAGGCTATGGCTGAAAGATTGTCACAGTACAGAGTTGGCTTATCAGAGACTGAAACTTGCAGAAAATTCAATAACTGTTTAATCCAGTCAATCTCAGCTGCAGTAGAAGATAATGCCCTATACTTGGCCTCGGTAGATGATCGAGAGACTGTTTGTTGTTTCTTAGAGGACCATGATATCGGATTTGAGCCTAGAAAAACAACCAAACTAGTGGTGGAAAGCCTATCATTTGGATCCCCTACCCAATCTGCATCACTAAACGCTGTAAAGTCCAAGTCCCCTTTAACATATTGAATACCACAACCCTGTGTTGCCCGAAGGTATCTAAGAATCCTCTTGACTGCCAGAAAATGAGATTCCATTGGTACCTGCATGAATTGACTTACTTGATGCACTGCAAAAGCAATATCAGGCCGTGTGAATGTGAGATATTGAAGAGCACCCACTAGACTTCTATACAATGCTGGATTGTTATATGGTTTCCCATCATCCTTCAATAACCTATTGTAAGGTAAACAGGGAGTGGCACATGGCTTAGACGACAACATGTCAGACTTGGTGAGAAGATCTGTGACATACTTATCTTGAGACAAAAATATCCCATTTGGTTGCTGCACAATCTGTATGCCCAGAAAATAATGCAATGGTCCTAAATCCTTGATATCAAACTCACTCGCCAAAGCATGAATAACCTCACTAATATATTGACTTGCACTGCCTGTGATGATAATATCATCAACATACAATAAGAGGATCACAATAGAACCATCAACGTGTTTAACAAATGGAGAAAAATCAGAGTAAGTGGACTGAAACCCCAATGAAGGTAGAAACTTGGTAAATCTTTCATTCCATGCCCTAGGAGCTTGTTTCAACCCATATAAGGACTTATGAAGCTTGCAAACATAATCATCATGTTTAGAATCAAATAAACCAGGTGGTTGAGACATATATACCTCTTCTTGAAGAATGCCATGCAAAAAGGCATTTTTCACATCCAATTGCCTTAAAGACCAGCCATAGTGTGCAGCCAAAGCAATAACTAGTCTCACAGTGGTTGGTTTTACCACTGGACTGAAAGTCTCTTCATAGTCTATTCCTTCTTCTTGATTGAATCCCTTTGCAACTAATATGGCCTTGTATCTCCCTATAGATCCATCAGCATTTTTCTTTATTTTGAACACCCATTTGCAGCCCACTAAGTTTTTGTGAGGAGGAAGAGGTACCAAGGACCAAGTACCTTGATTATGTAGTGCTGTGAGTTCTTCTTTCATTGCATCATACCACACAGGAGATTTCAAAGCAGATTTATAAGTAGCAGGTTCTACTTTGGTGAGATCAGCCCCTCCATGTTCATGAATCACAGACATGAATGCAATTTTCTTAGAAATGCCACTTTTCGACCTAGTTTGCATGGGATGCAAATTGAATGTTGGAACAGGCATGACTGCTTGCAATTGATCAGGCTGGAATTCAGGTACCACATGGACAGAAGAGGATAGGACTGATCGCCAGTAATGGGTGCAGCTTCATGGATATCACCAGTGAGAGAATGACTAACTGATGTGGCAGATGGCATAGACAGACTAGATGCATTTGGCAGACTATTTGGATGTAAAGAATGATTCCTAGTGTGCATTGAACTAGTAGAAAGTACAACCATCGCATTATCATTGTTTGGCACCAAAACAGGATGAGAAACAGATGAGGTAATTACTGGAGAAGAGATTGGTTTAACAGAAGACACAAGGGTGGAATAAGGAAAGTCAAATTCATCAAAAATCACATGCCTTGATATATAAACCCTTTTCTTAGTAACCTCAAAACATATATACCCTTTAAACTGAGAAGCATACCCTAAGAAAACGCACTTCGTAGTTCTAGGTTGAAGTTTGGTACTGTTATAAGGTCTAAGCAGTGGGTAACAAGAGCAACCAAAAATTCTAAGATGCTGAATTTCTGGAATGGCATGAAAAATGAGCTCAAATGGAGATTTGTTATTCAATGTAGAAGATGGCATCTTATTGATAAGATAAACAGAGGTTTGAGCTGCATATGACCAAAAGGAGGATGGTAAGGAAGCTGTTTGTAACAGTGTGATAGAAGTCTCAATGATGTGCCTATGTTTTCGCTCGGCTAAACCGTTTTGCTCAGGGGTATGAGGGCAAGACATATGATGAAGAATTCCTTTATTCACCAAAAAAGCTTGAAAGGATTTCCCTATATATTCCCCACCCCCATCTGTTTGTAATATTTTCACAGAGACATCAAATTGATTTGTAATATATTGATAAAGGGAGACAAAAGTAGGGTAAACATCACTTTTATTACTTAGGGGGAAAATCCAAGTATATCGTGTACACTCATTAATGAAGGTTACATAATATTTGAACCCTTCAATGGACAAACAAGGAGCTGGGCCCCATACATCACTATGAACTATCTCAAAGGGTTTTACAAACTGAAACTGAGACACAGGAAAAGGAAGTTTGGTAAACTTTCCTTCTAAACAAGTAGCACATAACGTAGGCATGGAATCAGTACTACAAGACACTTTGGACTTTCGTAACATTTGAGATACTATAGGATTAGAGGGGTGACCTAGTCTGTTATGCCATATTCTTGAATTGACTTGCTGTCCAAGGTAAGCAGCAGCATATGCACGTTTTGAAGAGGTACTGGATGTTGGTGAGATAATAGGATATAGCCCATTACTGCACAGTCCTTTGTAGATTATCCTCCCTGTGGTTTTGTCTTGCATCCAGAAGCAAAATGCATCAAATATTAACCACCAATTATTATCCAAGTAGATTCGATGAACTGACAACAGATTCTGTGTTAATTTAGGGACATATAAAACAGAATTTAATTTCAGAGAATGTAATGGGGTTTGAAGAACTGTGGAGCCAATATGAGATATGCCTAAACCTTCACCATTAACAGCTTGTATAGTCTCATTTGATGGGTAAGGTGTTGCAAGAGACAGATTCTGCAACTCAGTGGTCATGTGATTTGTTGCTCCTGAGTCGGTAAGCCATACTTGCTAAGATGGAGCAGATGGCTGTGGAGAATGAGATTGAGGTCCAGAGTTGGTGTGAGCATACATGGCATTCATTGGAACATTAGAATTCTTCTGGAAGCAAAATGCAGCACGATGATTATTGTTCCCACATATTTGACACCCTGAATTTACCCCAGCATTCCGAAAACGACAAGTATCAGCAAAGTGATTATTTTTCCCACAGATTTGACAGCCTTGAGAAACAGGAGAATTTCTAAAACTGCAATTATCTGCAAGATGATTACGCTTGCCACATATTTGACAAAGCATGAACGGAGAAGAACCAAACGGTTGTGGAGAGTTACCCAAAATTCCAGGTCCAGAATTGGAAAAGAATGGCTTGTTATTTACAAACCTGTTATTAGAGTTAAATTTGTCCCTGCCTTTATTCTTGTTATTGAAACCACGATGACCATTATACTGATAATTGGGGTTAGTATTCTCAGATGAAAAACCACCAGAGTTCTTTGAAGAAACCGCAGACTGTTGAGCAACCAAAGCAGTAAGCATAGGGGCAGCATTTATACTTTCAAGCATTACTTCTTCAGCAAGTAACTGGGAACGAAGATCTTTCAATGAAATAACAGTATCTCGACCTCTAATGACAGACCGAATGGTATTGAACTCAAAGGGGAGGCCATTCAATGTAAGAATTACAATATCATCATCTTCAAAATAAACCCCAGCAACTGACAAAAAATCTCGAGCTTCCTTAATCTTTTGAAGATACAAAGTGACGGAATCATTACCTTTCTTGATAGTTTGAAGCTCAGATTTCATTTGGAAAATATTGGTTCGAGTAACTGTGGAAAATTGTTCCTTCAGACGGGTCCACAAATCCAAAGAACTGGTGCTCCCAATCGCACAAGAAATTGCAGGAGGCGAAAGAGTTGCAGAAATGAGCTGCATTAACGCTTTGTCATGCATTTTCCAAACCTTGTAGTCATCAGATTCAACATGAGCAGCAGTACTATTAGAAACAACTTTAGAATCCCCAGATATCACATCAGAAAATCGAGGAGGACAAGAAGTAGACCCATCAACAAACCCCATAATTCCATAACCTTCCAACAAAAGCTGCATCTGAAAATGCCAGGTCAAGTAATTGGTATCATCCAACTTCATAGTTACAGACGTAGAAACAGAGGAGATCAGAGATGTAATAGGCGATTGCAAAATTTGAAACTGAGAGACGGTCACCATTGTTGTAAATTGACAGAGACCAGATGTCAAACACTTGGTGTGCGTAAACCAAACACACAGATTCAAGAACCCTAATTTGATCAGAAAAACCCCAAATCAAGAAGCAAGATACAGAGGAAAGAATCGCATACGGATGCGAACAGATGCGAACAGAAGCGGAAGTAGATACAGAATTCCCAGATTGATATACCGTAAAGCTTTATACTTTTTCCGGCTCTGATACCATGTAAACCATATAATCCAAGCTACACATACATCAGAGAAGAAGAGGATTTAAGAGAGAGAGAAAGAGAGAGATATATATATATATATATATCTGAATTGTATTGTATATTTCTCATAACAACATAACTGTTTCATTACACAGGTATTTATACTAACTCAGGTAGCTTACTCACTAAGCTTTCTTCTAACAACCTTATAACTGCAGTACTAATCTATTGACATTTGGCAACATCTTAGCCATTCACTTAATACTCTTAACAGGGTGTTCACCAATCAATGGTAGTTGCCTCGACAAAACCTTACTTGGAAAACACAGTGGGAAAACACCTAAGCAAACTAGAAAAATCGGGCACCACGATTATGAAATATTGGTATGGTGTTGGACGTGTATAATGTTGCCTCTCTAAAATCTTGATAGGACAACCCAGTGGGATAAAAATCTGGTCGAAGGGAAAAAGAGCACAACGCGCTTATATGTCCATTATAGCATATTGTCGAAGACTCCGTCTAATGAATAACTCCACTTATCTCCCCCTGATTTTAGTAAGCCTATGTTCACTTGGTCATCATTAACAAGTTTGGAATAATTAGACTTAACTTTGGGAAGTACGGAAGTTATCGGGACTAAATGACAATAGCCTTTTTATATTCCTACAAAGATTAGAGAAATACCAAAAGAATATACACTTAGAAATATACAAGTATTCTATTAAACTTTGTGGCAAATACACGCCATATACACAAATAGCTTTATAGACTCTCCAAGAGTTCTACCGTAACTCTCAACTCTTTCAAGAATATGTTGCAACGATAATTTTAGTTCAAACGAACAAAAGTACTCATTGAGGTAATATAAACCAAATTTATCTAAAATAGGCATTGAGTACATATTTTAAGCTTTATGCTCTTAAATTGAAATCTTTGGATACGAATTTCATGGCATTTTCATACTTTAAGAAATGGCTTTGAGAGAAAAATTCTCAAGTGGTTAGTATGCAGTCTCTACATGCCATAAGTCTCACATCTTAAGTAACACTATACTTATAGAAATGAAGCTATATATATGATGACAAAAAAATGCTAATATCTATTATGAAGCATCGTGCCATACTAGTGAGTTTATTTCACTAATTACAAACACCCAAGAATAATTTGGAGTATATATTATAGGTTTCTTATTCCATGTTTTTCAATAGCTCTAAAAAATGGTGACACACTCCGACCCTGATATCTAGTGGACACCAAAATCAAGGTGTGATGGCCATCACCCAAATGGATGATGAAGCCATGATATGCATGAAGTCATAACTAAAATTATCAACCGTTGAAATCTACTGAAATTCAGCAGAACTTTCCCTAAAATAGGGATAAGCTAAAATTGAAACACTTACAGTAACGACATTTATTTCAACATATCCCCGGAGTGCCACACTTTATTAGGTATCGGACCCTCTATCACATGCATGAGAATGGGTTCAGAGCATATTTACCCAAACACAAATCCTATGAATATATTGAGTAAATACCATACTCGGTGGAATATGTCAAGGCTGCTGGAAAGTACCTTGACATCGAATGTAATCACTGCTACAACTACTGAATCTTGAGAGGGTGAAAAACATACAAATGTGAGTGGACGAAAAATAAAGTTTTATAAAACATTTTATTTTTTGAACATACAAATCCCTTGTTTTGAAAACACATATAATTTCTGAAAAGCTAAGCACCATACAACTAAAAACTGATATATACTTGTATATACTAAGAGTTGATAAGTACATACATATGGAGCTGATAATTACCGGTGGCATGACATACAATGGCATTCACTAGTTGTAACTAGTGGAAGCTGGATAATATAATCATGTCATTGCCGTGTAATCTCGAGGCAATGACAAGTTGAGAATATAATTGTGTAATCATGTCATTAACAGGTAATCTTGAGGTAATGACAAGCTGAGAAAATAATTGTATAATCATGTCATTACCGAGTAGTCTCAAAGTAATGACGAGCTAAGAGTATAAATGTAGTACCCCGATGCACGTGTAAGCTAATATATAAACTTCCACTAACCGTAGCTAGTGGAACTTAGAAATATAATCATGTCATTACCGAGTAATCTTAAGGCAATGACAAGCTTGAAGGACATGTCCACAACGTGGACAAGCTGAAAATACTCGTACACGTGCAAGATGTGACCTATGGTTGTGGACGTGGTACAATACTCTAAGTCTATATGATGTATGTGTGCCACAAGATAAGTACTGATAAATAAATAACCATCATGAAGTCGTCATCGTCATAAATCATGATCATAAATCATGAGTCTGATAGTAAACAGTAAACTATCGAAATATGTCTAACTCATAAATCATAAATTAAGGTAAAAAACATAACTCTGAAGATATATCATGAAATTGGTGTAATCGGCAACTGAAATTCATTTTTATCTAGGCATGCTCAGAATTTAGATAAATAAAATATTTCTGAAATAACAGTCCACTCACAAATCGTTAATGAAGTCCTCTTCTAGTTGGGTCTGTCCTCTAGGGCCTCTGGAACTACTCGCATCTAAGCATATAAAATGACCTATTACCAAAACACATTTAAAACAATTGAATTTGGAAAGACATTGTGCGAATTCAGAATCAACGGTCGCCAGAAAACCGGTCGGATTATGGAAACATTCGCATAAAAAGTTCAAAGAACTTTCCCGGCCTTGTTCTCACTCAAATCTCAAACAAATCATGTGATCCATATGAAAAATTCATCTACCCGACGAGACAAACACAAAGACGATGGTTTTAGGACTTACCTCCGTCGGAAAAGGCGGGAAACTCGCCGGAAAAAATGACTTGTGGCGGAGTTCTGTGAAACAGCGTCCAAGCTTCGTATTTTAGGAAACGGAGACCACCGTTGAACTCATGGTGACGAGAGGAAGCTGACGGTGGTCTTGACAGTTTGTTTTGTCGAAGATTTTGAGGTGGTGGTGGTGTGGGTGTTGTCGGGAAGAAGAAAATCGAGGGAAAGGGAATTCTCCAGAGCAGCCGAGGAAGAGAGTAGGAAAAGAAAGATTTACCCATGGGTCCCATTAAGCCTACAAAGCAATGGATATTTTCCGAAACATATCAAGTTTACGAAAATGTCATTGCATTTAACGACCCTTAAAAATTTTGTTTTAAGTTCAAATCTCGTTCCGCTTATGCCCACGCGTTCGTAGAGAAAAGTACTATTCAAATATACTAATTAATACTTCATACATGTCACAAAAAATAAAGTCAACGAGAACCCTTCTAGGGGTTTTTGGTAATTTTACATTAATGAGGACAAACTATAGGAAAATTAAGAACGAGTTGTAACAAATGGAATTTGCATTTTCTAATTTAGCCAACCCTTTTGCAGCTTTCAATATTTAATCGTAAAACGTGATTGAATAGCCCTTGGTTGACACACCTTGACCCGGAATGTCCACTTGGACTTCGAATTAAGCTGTACTGGCCAACACAGAAAGATGACAAAGCCAAAAAGTGTAGTGAGGTGGAAAATTAGAGTAAATTTAAACCTAAAAGTGACTAAATGCGAGAGTGCTGTAACATCCCACATCGCCCAGGAGAGTGATCTTTAAATGTATATTCACATCCCTACCTAGCACGAGGCCTTTTGGGAGCTCACTAGCTTCGGGTTCCGTAGGAACTCCGAAGTTAAGCGAGAACGGGGTCAGAGCACTCCTAGGATGGGTGACCCACTGGGAAGTTGCTCGTGAGTTCCCAGAAACAAAACCGTGAGGGCATGGTCGTGGCCCAAAGCGGACAATATCGTGCTACGGTAGTAGAGCGGGCTCGGGAAGTGATCCACCTCGGGCTGGGATGTGACAATTGGTATCAGAACCAATCCCTGGCCGAAAGTGTGCCGACGAGGACATCGGGCCCCTAAGGGGGTGGATTGTAACATCCCACATTGCCCAGGGGAGTGATCCTTAAATGTATATTCACATCCCTACCTAGCACAAGGCCTTTTGGGAGCTCACTGGCTTCGGGTTCCGTAGGAACTCCGAAGTTAAGCGAGAAGGGGGCCAGAGCACTCCGAGGATGGGTGACCCACTGGGAAGTTGCTCGTGAGTTCCCAGAAACAAAACCGTGAGGGCATGGTCGTGGCCCAAAGCAGACAATATCGTGCTACGGTGGTGGAGCGGGCCCGGGAAGTGATCCACCCCGGGCCGGGATGTGACAAGTGCACATGTGAGCGGGATTGAACTCATTTCACATGTGATGTCAGAGCATAAGCAAAGTACAGTAAAAGTAAGATTAGAATTATACCATCGAAGGTACTCTCCTATACCAACACTTGCCAAGAATCCTTGTCGACATAAAAGCTCTGCCACCAAAACTTGGAGGGGCGAAAAACAAGGGTGAGTGGGCCTAAAAATAAAACTTTGTAAAACCTTTTCGAAAACGTAATAACCCATTGTCGTAAAACAAGTATAGTTTCCAAATATAACATACTACGTATAGTATGAAAATATTTACCATAGCCAACAATATCTCAAGAATGCAATACTTCACAATATTTAGTAAATAAACACATAACGTCTGGTAATTACAATATATCGCATAAAAAACATATCATATTGAGTGCTCATTGACATATACTGACACACAAGCCCATCCAAACATATTCTGACATGAACAGGACTGGGTGTAATAATGATTTACGCAATAGTACTACAATCACGTGGAGACTAGCGCTAGGCGCATCAGATACGAGTCCTAATTGCCTTTATTAATCTAGGACAGGACTGGCACCTACAATAGATCCAAAGTGAGCGTACAGTGCGATGTGAACATACACATGAAGATTGGCCTTCACCCGGGCGAGTACTAACACCAGTGTAGCACACGATGAGCAGTTAACGTAAATATGATCATGCAACGGTAAATCGATAATTCTAGCCAATAAAATACTACTCATGGACCCAACTATAATTAAGGCATCCTATTATAAGGAGTATACCAATGCATCTCACATGATTATTTCATAATTCCAATCAATACGACATTTCTTATAAACGTTAATTTACTTATGGCATCACTTAAAAAATTCATTATACACACACACACACACACACACACACACACACACACACACACACACATATATATATATATAAGAAAAGACATATTCATAGATACTTGCGAGGTCGTAGTCATTCAAACTAGGAAAGTCGGAGTCTCCGATAGTAATCGCACCTAAGCATAATATTGGGGCCCATTAGTAAAACTAAACTAAAACGATTAAATTTGGAAAACGGAGCACGGATTTGGAATCAAAGCGTCGAAATACCCTAAGAAGGGTCCTTGGCAATTTCCGTAAACAGTCAACGAAAAGTCAATGGGCAACCCCAAAAAGTCAACCGAGACATCGAGCCGGTCAACTACGTTAAAACTTCAGCATTTCACTAAATGGATGTCAAAAACGGATTCAAGGCATTGAAATTAGTCTAAGAGGATCCTGGAAAAATTTCGTAATAGTCAACTCAGGGAATATTCCATCCATTTCGAAAATGGGTCGGGTCAGATCCCGGGCTCCGATCAGAGCTTCAAATCTCAACCATTTTTCACATTCTACCTATCAAGATGAAGCTTAAGAGGAGGGGAAGAGAATATACCAACACAAGGTCATGCCGTAGTAAGTGTTGGCCGAAAAATGGCTCGAAAGCTGTCGGATTCTCATCGAAAAACTAGGAAGAGTTTCCCCCGAATTGATCTGTACTAAAACTTTGACATTTCTCTCAAATAAGGCAAGAATCATATACAAACAGTGATCTAAGATGATTGACGTCAATTTCTAGGTTTATCTTAGTCGGAATTGTCGAGAACTCGTCGGTGGTTCGTCGGAAGAAACATGAACAGTGGCCTCTACCACTGTCGGGGTTCTAAATTTTTGGCCTAGGCTCGAGATGGGGAAGAAAGTAACGATGGTGGTTTGGGATAAGAAAGAGAGAGATTCGAGTGTGTGGGAGCCAGGGAGACACATGGTTAAGGTGGGGAGGAGAGCTTGGGTAAGGTATGGGTCCCACAGGCCTGAAGAATTATTAAAATAATAAAATATCCAACCAGAAATTATTAAAATAATCAAGGACCAAAATTCTAAAATGTAAAATAATCAAGAACCAATAAACTGAAAATTAACAAAAAATCTTCATTGAGTATATAATGCTTGATGGAATGAATGATGAAAAGCAACATGCACATCAACTCGGAAAATAGCTGGAGACATTTCAAGTGGGTTTTGTGGGTTTTCCCTTAGAAATGGATAAGTAAACTGGGTTTCGTGGGTTTTCCCAACAAAAAAGTCAATTTAGTTGAAGAAAGTGATTATAGATTTTGACAACTTAATCTAAAATGTTCTGCATGTATAAGATTTGTGTTCGTAGAGGTAATTTTAGACTGATTTCAAGCCGGGCTGCAGAGATTTGATTCAAACTGGTGGATTTGGGTAAGAAACCTTGATATTTCGTTTCAGCTTTAAGAGCTGAAGTGGTCGTGCATGTCCTTTTCTTTGTGAGATATAAAAGATTAATAATTTTTTTGTTTATCACTCTGAACTGGTTTCCAGATTTAATTTAGTTATGCGTGTTTGTGGTTTTTGAAATTATGATTTGTTTTTTGGATTAGAATTTGAGATTTTAGGGTTTAAGTTGATTTCGTATTGGTATGTTGTCAAAAATTTCGATATTTCTGTGTTGGAATTAAAAGAACTATGCATGCTAAAGTTTTACATGGGTGTCAGAAAATTTTATATAATCTTTTTTACGGGAATTGACTTGATTTAAGTATGGGTGGTTTTGGATTTGAAATTTTAAAAGGAAAATAGAAATTACAAGAAAAACACAACCAGTATAATATAGCTCTATGAATATTTATAGTATATACATTGAATTACCTACAAAAATATGAAAATAATTATATCATTATAGTCAACCCTGTAAAAACACAACCAGTTCGAATAATCAACGAATAACTAACTATGGAATTCTCCTTTTGTGTTTGTCTGATTTTCTTTGTTTCATTGTGTTTTGCAGCTCATGGAAATCTCTGCCAAAGTTAGATTCTTAATCAGTAAGCAAGTGAAGGACAAACTGTCTAAATTACAGGTTATCTATTTTTGAAATTTCTGTGCAAAGTAATTCATAAATATGATGCTATTTGATAGTTCTTATTGTTATGATTGTACTGTGCCTGATGTTTATTTGCTTAGCTTAATTATAAATTAGGGACGGTTAGAAATTAAAAAATTTATTCATGCACGTTTTTTCCTTTCTTCCCAGCTATCAATTTTTTGTCCAGGGTTTCAATTTCATTCATCTTAGCATCCTTATCTTTATTTAATTTGGTTTCAATTTTTAAATAGACTATCATTTTTGCCATTGTACTGTTTGTGCATAATAGATATCTCATTACAAGGAACTCAATCCCACATAACATTTACTACTCTTAAAACCGTTCTATTAACTACAAGCTCAAGTCGATCTTTAATTTTCATCTACTTTTTATTTCTTTATACCTAGGTGGTTTATATGATTTTTAACCATTAAATCCATTAAATCACCTAACTTTATATTTACAATTGTGTTTCTGATTGTTGATATTAATGAAAACACTATTATTCAGGTTATTGGATTTTATGTTATATGTTAACATATTCATTTTAATAATTACCACTTGCTTTGATACATTGAAAACACTAATTATGTGACAAGAAAATAATCGTATTTCCTGTTTAATCAAATTGTTTAGTAATTGGAGAAACTATTTGAAGAGAATGAAATGACGTAATTATTCATGTATTTTGTAATCCTGCAGCAACGCGCGAGCATTACTATCTAGTAATCTTTCTATTTTTTAGTAGTCAAGTATTTTCTTGAACAAACAATATATCTACAAAAGATAGGCTTAGTTTCACAATAGGTTAATAATAATATGGTTCAAATTCACTTTTGGTAAGAATCGAACATAAGACCTCATTTATAAGTTAAGAGAAATACTACTAAATCGTAGAACTAAGTAGCTTGAGTAGTCAAGTATTATTCTAACATAAAAGCCACCTATTTGTCTACATGGGCATAAAAAGACACCCATTTGTCTATATTTAAAAATTGAAAATGTTGGGCCTTTTTTTTTCACATTAAAATCCCGAGAATGGCATCAACGACAATTGAATTGGTCGTTTAATCACAATGACATATGCCCAACCACTTTGAATTTACTTGTGGTAATAACAATGTTGAAAATTCTATCAAAACAACTGATCGGTTCACTTCAAATGTACAATTTTTTTACAAGCGATTTATTTATTTAAACTAAATTAAGCGAATAGAACGGTTTGAATTCGGGACAAACTTAGTTAAATATAAATTCTCTAACCACTATAATAATCCATCACTTACAAAAATCAATTGTAATTAAATGGAAAGAGCTATTAAACTCATCACATTATCTTATTTTTCTACCCACGTTATAATCTCACCCACCTTAAAAAGTTAAAAAATTAAATGTTATTTTCTCATCCACTATTATTCTCAAAATAACCTTTAATATATACGTACATATGAAATTATAAAATTGTCTCTTAAACAATATAACAAATAATATGTAAATGAAAACCACTAAGGTCTGCAAATTCAAATGGAAACGATAGAGGTATCCAAATTCAAAAGAATTTGACAACGACAAATTTAAAAATACGATGGACAAATTCAAATGATCTACACACAAATTATTCTCCTACCTTTTCAATGGAAACATAATCTTCTACCTTTTTCGTAGAAGCGTCATCTTCTACATGTTCAATGAAGAAGTCATCTTCTAAGTCATTGCTATTTTTTTTTACTTTTCTAAATGAAAGGAGATGAAAATATGAGTTAGGATTTAAGGTAGACAAATTATCTCCCATGCCCTACATTTGACAAGGTTCCTTTTACTTGCTTGGCCGCAGGTCTGCTGTCGAACTTAATAGAGGTATAAGACTTGTTTTTTTTTTTGTTTTTTAACAAATGATATTATATACACTAAGGAGTTGGGGAAATGAGCTAAGTCTCACAATGGGCTAGCAATAATGTGGTTCAAATTCGCATTTGACGATAATCGAACCTAAGACTTTTCATTTATCAGTGAAGATGAATATCATTAGACCGTAGTACTAAATGACAGGTTTAAGTATGTTTACTTCTATTATTTTGTATTGAAAATAAATAAATAAAAAACCCCAAAAATACGAAGGCAGCGTAGACGGCCAAAGCTCTTACGTCTGCACCGATCAGCCACGACAGCCACCGAATCGCCACCACCCACGACCAACCCACCTTGCCGACGAGAGCTCCATGTGCAAGCCTCCTATCTCTTTATCTTCTAGGATTTCATCCGTCAATGGCACATTCGTTGTCATTATCATTTGCCCCAATTCTAATTTTCTAACCGAATCAATTCGATTCAGATCACAGCCTTCGCTGGCCACGAGTCAATTAGATTTCAATTATTGGCTGACTCAATTCCATTTAGTCAACTAGGAATTAGGAGGATTTTATAAGACTTTATAGATTTGATAGAATTTGAAAACTTCTACAAATTTCATATGGATTTTTAAAGGATTCGTTTATGATTTTGGTGGATTTTTAAGGCAATGGAGGTGGTAACCCAACAGACATCCGAGAGCAACCATTGCTCTTCACCACTTCTACACTCCAACCGCTACTGCCACCCATGGGAAATTCACCATTACCCACCAAGTCTCGTTCGACTTTCCGATAAAAAAATTACAAAATAAATATTACAAACGGTGAAATCAACACCATCATTCCATGAACTTAGAGAAAAAAAAAGCTCAAAAAAATCCTCAAAGATCAGTGGAAAAAAAGATAAAGAACAAAAATTGATCGTCGAGCGAAAAAAATTGAAGACGTGACAATTGGGACCCAGCAACACTACATATGTGAAATGATGCGACCCAGCATCATCTTTATTTAGAAATAATGCCACCCATCAACAAAATGTGAAGAAAAAATGCAGAGATGAAGGAAGAAGATTGAAAAAAAAAAAAAAACTAATGAAAGTGATTTGAAAACTTTGAGTTTTAACGATAAGAACAAAATAAAGGGTAAAGTGAATAGTATCATGATTGATTTTTTAGTGTAAAAATATGGTTTTTTGTTAAGGTAAACAATACTGAGAGCTTTTCGTTAAAGTTCCCAATTAAAAACAAAGTGGTTGGCAGGTAGTGAGAGGAAGAGAGAGTCAAAGGTCGCTGGATTTGAAATCCTAGGGGGTGAAGTTGGATTCTATTTGGTCTTAGTTATATATACTTCATGTTCTCAAATCTCACAAAATCCATAACGTAATGAAATCCTATAAAATCTTTAATTTTTTAAGGGTCATTTTGGTTTCGGTCCCTAATTAACCTAGTTGTTAGAATAAAACCTTATTTGTTTAAATAGTTTGATCAAGGTCCCTAACATCATTTAAGGGATTTAACTCATGCATTTATGCATTCAATATCCCACAAATTATGAAATTTAAACAAATCCAAATAATATTGTTACAAATATAACAATTACTTAAAAATCAATAATAGAGTAATTTGTTCTTCACCTAGTTCTAGCAAAAAAAAAATGTACCCACGTATTATTAATATAGTGCAAGTAATAACTATTGATATATTTTAAAACATAAAATAAACACACATAATTAGCATGGGTATTGTGACATCCCACATCGTCCAGAGGAGTGATCCTTAAATGTATATTCACATCCCTACCTAGCACGAGGCCTTTTGGGAACTCACTGGCTTCGGATTTCGTAGGAACTCCGAAGTTAAGCGAGAAGGGGGCTAGAGCACTCCCATGATGGGTGACCCACTGATAAGTTGCTCGTGAGTTCCCAGAAACAAAACCGTGAGGGCGTGATCAGTGCCCAAAGCGGACAATATCGTGCTACAGTGGTGGAGCGGGCCCGGGAAGTGGTCCGTCCCGGGCCGGGATGTGACAAATTGGTATCAGAGCCAATCCCTGGCCGAAAGTGTGCCGACGAGGACGTCGAGCCCCTAAGGGGGGTGGATTGTGACATCCCACATCGCCCAGGGAAGTGATCCTTAAATGTATATTCTCATCCCTACCTAGCACGAGGCCTTTTGGGAACTCACTGGCTTCGGGTTCTGTAGGAACTCCGAAGTTAAGCGAGAAAAGGGCTAGAGCACTCCCATGATGGGTGACCCACTGGGAAGTTGCTCGTGAGTTCCTAGAAACAAAACCGTAAGGGCGTGGTCGGGGTCCAAAGCGGACAATATCGTGCTACGGTGGTGGGCCCGGGAAGTGGTCCGTCCCGGGCGGGGATGTGACAGGTATGTTCATAAAAAAATATTGGTACAAATTAAATTAAAAATATGGGTACATATTAAAATTCAAAACTATGAGTACAAATTAAATTGAAAATATGGGTACATATTAAAATTAAAAATTATGGGTACAATTAAAACTAAAAAGAATATTGGTATAAATTAAAAAAAAATGATACAAATTATAAATAGAAATATATGAGAAAAAAATACTAAAAAAAATATTATATTTGAAAATGATTAATAAACATTTTAAATTGACATATAATGACTTGTATTCAAGTAATGTCATGAAGAAAAGTCAAGGAACCTTGATCAAAAATGAAAAAGGAATACGGTTTTAATTCATGAGAATGAGAAATGAGGGATAGGAACCTAATTTATCCAAAAAAAAAAAATGTAAGTTGAGAGATGATGTGTTTTTTTAAGTATTTCCCAATTTGTATTATGATACGTGGTATACCAACTCGTATTTTAGATACTTTGAAAAATCTCGCGATGGCATGGACATACTGTCTATGTGACACTTCATTCAATTAAATAAAACATCATATGGAGGGAAATTTACACATAGTTGTGGTGATGTACTTGTGCCGTGAAGATGACACACCCCGACTCGGAATGTCCACTAGGACTCCGAATCGAGCTGTGCTGGCCATCACCTGGAAGGTGACGAAGCCATAAAGTGATGATATGGAAGAATGAGAATAAATCTAAACCTAAAGGTACCTAAATATCAGAGTGCGCTGTGAGTGGGTATGGACCAATTTCACACGCGTTGTCAGAGCATAAGTAAAGTACAGTAGTGTGGGTAAAGATCATACCCTCAGAAGTAGCCACCTGAACTAAGATATGCCACGAGTCCCTGTCGATAAAGAAACTATGCTACTAGAACCTGGAGGGGCGCAAAACAAAAAAACGTGAGTCGGCAAAAACAAAGTTTTATCAAAATCATTTCGATATGAAAGTTGTAACCCCTCTCTGTAAAACAAGTATACTTCCCAGAAAATATATATACGTACTAATACAGAAAAACCATTAATCAACCAATCTCATCAAATAAGCAATGCCATGCCCGAATGAACCATAACCAATGATCAACATATACCAAATACCATCTAATAATCAGGTGATATCTCAACTCAAATCATGCCGGCAATATATATATATATATATATATATATATATATATATATATATATCAATCAGCCGGAGTCACCTCTAGTGACCTGTACGGCTGAATCTATGGCTCCTCAATCAAATCTCAATCCATCTCATAATCAATCATCAATCATCAATAATCAATAATCAGTAACTTGCACCCATGACGGAACCACCTAATGTGGTCTGTACGTCAAGCTGGGTAAATACGCTCTGTGCTACGATCACGTGAAGGCTAGCGACGAATCGCAAGTGTCACGCCCCAATCCCGACATACGTCCAGGATCGACACGTGGCGTTCTCAAATACCCGTATCTTAACCTAACCCGCCTCCGGAACATGGTAAAACACAACTCGAGAATCGAATCGCATAGTTTATGGCTGCATCTAACCTCCTCGTTAGACTGCCTACGTACCCTAAACAGGGATCAAGCCATTTGTAGTTCATCATTCATTACACCTCGACGTTTAACACAATAGGCTCAAATAAAAAAGCATAGCATCCCTCCATCAAATAAATCACTATGTTTTCAACGTGATACCTCCATCCACAGCATGTAACTTAACCAATAACCAACGAAGCACATTATTATTCTCAAGCCACATTGATCACTAAAATAATCATAATAATACAATCATATCCAACGTCATTCCACAGTCCCGTCAATTAATCCATTCATGAATCAAGGATGTTAATCAATCAATACGATAACATATCATTTCATGTATTTAGTTAAAGAACTCTATATAGTTTCCCTACTTGGATTATGAGTAACAACATGGCAAATCTAATTTAGATTTACAAGGTCGATGGATAATTCCCATTCACTCGAACCTTGGATTTTAGACTAACCCTTAGGAATGTGCATAAGTAAGGATTCCGGACCACTCAACGGAATCCAACCACACCAGGTTCCGGATCACTCAACGGAACCAAAATATCAAGTATAGCATCATGCTTTATGAAATCATAATCAAGTTGCAGAAAACTCCGAAGGAGTCACCCAGACATCCAACGGCTTCTCTAATTCAAACCACAAGATTCCCAAAAACCATCGTTCGAATGTACATTAAAAACTAGGGCTAGGGGGACGCAGTTCGGCCGAAGCCTACATAAGTAACCAAACAGGAAGTGGCCCCCAAATGTGGATTAATCAAGCAGAGCCACCCCTAGGAAAGTAACCAAGTAGGCAGTGACCCCTCAATGCGGATTAACCAAGCAAGGTCAAGATAATCAAGTAGGTAGTGACCCCCCAATGCGGATTAACCAAGCAGAGTCACACCTACAGAACTATTAGGCAGTGATCATCCAATGCGGATTAACCAAGCATGATCACCCCTAATTATAAATGGCCATGAGGATCGCCCAACGCGGATTAACCAAGCGCGATCCATATATAGTATGGTCCCCCAATGCGGATTAACCAAGCAGGACCACTAGTGACCCCCCCCAATGCGAATTAACCAAGCAGGGTCAAGATAATCAAGTAGGTAGTGACCCCCCAATGCGGATTAACCAAGCAGAGTCACACCTACAGAACTGTTAGGCAGTGATCACTCAATGCGGATTAACCAAGCATGATCACCCCTAATTATAAATGGCCATGAGGATCGCCCAACGCGGATTAACCAAGCGCGATCCATATATAGTATGGTCCCCCAATGTGGATTAACCAAGCAGTACCACTAATGACCCCCCAATGCGGATTAACCAAGCAGGGTCATAGTCCACTACTAGCCCTCAATTTACAAAACATTTCAATCTGCAATTCGAATCACTTTCCCACAAATATTACCCATCCATGAATCAAATCACATTTAATATAATTAGATCGATGGCTAATTATAAGGGAATCACATTTTAACAGAAACACACCAAGTCATGTCCGCACAGGATAGCAATTACGAAAACAAGGTAATCACCAATATCACATATATTATAGTCACTCACCATTTTCATACTAGTAACCATACATATCTAACCACATTTCATTAATGTTTCCAAGCTATAGTTGATTCACAATTTATAAACATAGATCGATGCTTAAAATAAAAATAATCATTCAATAGAAAGCACATTTAATAAACAAGTATAACTCAATATGATGCCACTCATACATATATCGAGACACACTTCAACTAGGAACGACATGTCAATGAAATGAGCCAACTAAGTTCCATCAAGCCTCAACAACAAACTAGAGATAAATGACACTCTAGAGTATAGCACGTTGACTAGAACGTCAACCGTCGATAAGGTAGGTCAATTAAGGTCAACAACCTAAGGTTATTCAATCCGGAAGATCCGCTCATCGGATTTCCAACATGTAAGTTCTCAAAGGTCCAACAACTGATAATTAGGGTGTTCACAAAATTGAACGACGGTTCAACAATCGGATTGTCATCAATCATACAAACAAGTGGCGGTCCAATTTGATCACCACACCAAACAATTGAATTTCGGGAATCCGAGCTAGACATAAGTTCATAGGATCACTAGAAGGTATTTGGTACTTAGACAACACTCGTGGACAGTCCCACGCACCGCCACACGCAGGGTATTCAAGGTGGAGGGTTTAGGAACCCCAAATTTTCAACATCAACTAAATAATCTCAAATTTACATGGTAGCTAGAGCTCAACAAGGGAAACACTTTTCACAATTAGGCCGACAACAAATTCTAACCGGAAACGGCCCAAATTCACCGGAGAAAACCGAATTTCTAGGGTTCTAAACACCCAACTCTAAAATGAATACGGAAGCACAAACTAAGCAAACCAACTTGAAGATTATGAAGAGTAGATGAAGTTTCATACCTCACTTGAAGGAAATGATTGCCGGAATCGCCGGAAAAATGACAAAACCGCCGGAAAACCCACGGAACTTTGCTGCCTCGAACTGGAAAAATGAATAAGAAAATGGAAAATCTAACACTACAGAGTTGTAGGGCTCGTCAAGAGCTTTCTATGGACACCAAGATCACCCAAAACGGAGATCGGATGAAGGAGATACAAGCGGATCAAGTTTGTGGGTTAAAGGGGTCGAAAACGCCCCAAAACGGGTCAAAAATCAGAACCCCCTCTTCTTTTTTTTTTTTTTCTGAAAACTCCCCCTTTCTAAATGATCCCTCCCCATTTATTAAGCTCACTTAACCTTTAACCCACCTGTAGGAATTACATAGTTCCCACAATCTATAGCTCACAACTTCAAACGTCCGTAACTATACCGCTAGAACTCGGACTCGCAAACGGTTTTCGCCTATGCGTTCGTGGCTTGAAGACCTATTCGAAAACATTACTTGTGACCTCAAAAGGTCAACGAATTTTTAAATAATTATTTTCCAAACTTCACTCTTCATAACTAGTTTAATTAAAATCTAAATTCAAACAATTTCAAATAAATTCCAGAGAAATAATATTAAATCTCAATAGTACAAATACGTAGATTATAACAGTGAAATCCGGGAATAGGATTTCACAGCAAGTCACCTACGAGTCGGAACCACCTAATGTGGTCTGTACGACAGGCTGGCACCTGCCTTGGATCCAAGGTGAGCGTACGGTGCGGGAGGTGAACGATCACGTGAAAGCTAAGCCCTCAGGCATGCACAACCCCGATGTGCAGGTAATGAGCCATATAACAATCTCATCGATATCACCTTAATCATCACATCACAATCACATACTTACCTGACTTACCTGGCGCCCGCGGTGCATCAATGTATATTCACACAAAAATATATATAAAAATATAACTATGGCATTCGACATGGCATTCATTTCATAAAAACATTTTAAAACGCATTTCTGGGAAAAATCAATCAATTATATATATATATATATATATATATACTGAAAACAAAAGCCCACTCACCTGGAGTTCGCCCTACAACTCCCTAGCACAACCCATCAAGGCGTCATGACAATCGGCGCCTAGAACAATCATCAAATCATGCCTCAGAAATCATATCGATAGAATATATAACTTATATAAAACACGTCACTATGTAATTCGATCTGGAAGATTTGCAACTCAGATTTCCAATCCGTAACTTCTCACGATTCACATTATGCTTCTAGGACAACATACTAAAATTTCGTTATGATCCAACGGTTGGATCTCCGCCAATTTCCAAAACCATGTGGCGATTAACCTTTTATTTTATAACTTACAAATCCAATTCGGGGAGATCCATACGTCGGATTCCAGATCCGTAAGTTTCCACATTCTTCAAATATTAAGTACTACCATGTATCAAAGTTTGGTGACGATCCAACGGTCGGATTGTCGATTCATATTTTTACCTAACCCCGAATCGTAATGAAATTAGGTTCAAATGATCATCAACGTCATTCATTCACCAAAACTAAATTCAGAACATGAATTATGGCCTAAAAATATCATTGGTGGCTCACTGGCCACGCGCCGCCGTGGGTGGCGGTCGGCCGCCCCGGCTCGCCGGAAAATCCAACTTTCTCCAAAAATTACCAAAATTTGCAGAATTGAGGATCTCAAAGAGTAGAACAACTTTCATACCTGTGACCAAGGCCAATTCGGTCAAGAAAGGCTCCAATTTCATCAAAACCCGTAAGAACCCTAGAATTTGGTGTGCTCCAATTCGACCTCCAAACTTGTTCCAACGCCTCCAAACTTGTTTGGGCTTTGTTCCAGACCTCAAGAGGATGCCATGGGTGGTATTAATTGGAAGAAATAGCTTCAAATCATGACGGAAAAGACACTCAACCCGTGCGCCCCCTTTGCACGGTTTTGCCCAAAATCAAAGCTAAATCTCTCCAAATTTGATGTGAAATAGGAAGAGGGAAGGGCTAGATGATGATTGGGAGTGGTGGCTTGGTCCAATTCGTGGGAAAAAGGGGTGAAAATCACCGGAATTTGTTCCGGGTCGAGGACGGGTCGTACGGGTCGAAGGGGAACCCGGCCGGTTCCTCCTTCTCCCCCTCTCTCCTTTCCCTCCTTTCTCTCCTCTCTGGTTGGCTGATCCTTTCTCTCTCTTCTCCTCATTCCTCCACTTATATCCCATCTCTCTCATTTTCTCTTCCTTTCCTTCTAATCTCCACCATCCATTTATTTTCTTTAAATCTGGGCCACACATGTGGCAACCCAGATTTAACTCCAAAAATCTGGGACTTTCTAGAATTTAATTAATTTACTAAAATACCCCCACCTTTAAACGTTAATAACTTCTTCGATATAGCTCCAAATCACGAACCGCTTGCGCCCACGCGTCCGTAGCGATGAGTACTATGAGAATATTCCAAGAAAACAAATCTTAGATGGCACGATACTGTAATTAACCTCAATCAACGCACGAGCCTCGAAGGGCAATTTCGTAAAATCACTTATTAAAAATTTATACAATTGTAAAATCAGGGACGGACTGTCACAGAAGACCTTTCTCTTAAGAAAGCCGCATATGACGAGCCTAAAGCCAAAAATGTATATGACAAGTGGAAACACAGTTCTTTTATTATTATAATAGTGTATCTGTGTTATTGTTGACCCTAAAAACTACCAAACCTACGTGGCGCGCAGGCCGAGTAACTAATAAGCTAACTACGTCCTTCAGTTATGTGCGGGGCGTGCCAACTCGTCGGCCGAGCTTAGTCGAGGAGTAAAATTTGTTGATGTTGCGTTGGTCGCGCTGCTGACTTCTTGATCTTGCGACTGCGGCCGAGGAAGGAACAATTCTCGGCCTTCGGGTTCTAGAGCCTAAAGACAAGGCTGCTAATTTGCGAAGTTCAATATCAAATTCGGCTGTCAATGTGCCGAATGTAGTAACCTGGTAACACCTCACTTCGCCGAGAAGGCTAATGAGATGACCTCTGCCAATAAGGATTCGAAAATCCTTCTCGACCGAGACTTGGATAGGTAACCAGTCGGCCTCTTCGCAGTGCTGTTTATCTAAACAGAAGGTGCTCCGCGATCGGCTGATTCTATGGCGATAGTGTTGTTTATCCAAACTGAATGTATCACCGGTTGCCTTCACAGTGCTGTTTATCCAAACTGAAGATGTGTTGGCGAAAAGGAAAATAAAAATCTCAAGGTTGTTGAGAGGTTTCGCGTAGAGCGAGGGTTTGCGCAGGGCAGATTTGTGTGTTGAGTTGGAGCGGGCTTGAATGGTGCCACTGCCTCTGTATTTATAGGAGCGTCTCTGCAATCAAGTCATACTTGGATTAGGACTCCGTATTTTGATCCAAAACTATCTCGATTAATCCTTCTTCAATCAGGACTTTGAACCTAGCCTTTATCATGCCGCACACATCTCCATATCTCGTCAACCTCATCCTTGCCGAGACCCCTTAATGAATCAGGATTCCTGTTATCCGTAGGACTCTGCCTGCTTCACCTTTATCCAAACAGCACTTTTCCTAACAGGACCTGGCCGATCTCGGCCCATGGGCTAAATAAACCACAAGCCTCCAAATAGAACTTTCTGGGCCGAGAACAATTCTAATTCGGCCCAACCTAATATTTTGGGCCTAAACAGTTATATAAATATTTCTGTTATGGACGAGACATTGGATTTAAAATGAGGTGCTAGGTATGAAAGCGATTTCAAAATAGAAACGAAAAAAAAACAATAAGAAGCGCTTATTTCCACAAAGCTGTCCCTAAAATTACACAATTTGAAACATATTAACTCATTCGGCAAAAGAAAAACGTTTAAAATAGCTTTCACCAAAAATAAAAAAAGTCTAAAATAGAAACAAAATAAAGAGAAAGCTGGATCTTTGCAGGAAAATAAAGAGAGAGAAGGAAAGCTGGACCTCTTTTATAAAAAAGAAAGATCTCTTTTAGAAAAAAGAAAGCTCGGTCTTTGTCGGAAAAAAGAAAGTTGGGTTTTATTTGAATAAAAAAAAAAGTGATCTGCCAAATGACACTATTTATATCATCGCGTATATTTACGAGTTGATCAACACATTACCGATATAAATATATTAAACTCGATCACATTGGTCATTAAGAAAAATGAGATTCTTTATCATTTCATAATATTAAACTTATTAGTTGAACAATGTTGTACACATCACATCCTGTATTCGAGTCGTTTCTTGCACTGGGGATAACACAATGGGTCTTAAGGCAAAAGGAACCTTGTACAACGTAGGGTAAATGAACAATCTGACATGGTATTTCATTTAATTACAATTGATTTTTGCAAATAGTAGATTACCTTGGTTGATAGAGAAATTATGTTTATCTAAGTTCGTTTCGAATTCAAACCCTTCCATTCTCTTTATTTAGCTTAGACAATTAATTTATAATCAAAACTATTCATATTTTAATTCACTATGTAAAAATCATTCATTAAAAAATAGCTTGCAATTGTTCCCCTTTTAAATTTTTGGTGCAACATGTTACAGACTGTAGGTTCAACAACTTTGATTATTTTATACCAAATTGTGTATATATATTTCCTGATATTCAACCGCATTGAACGTGAGAGCCTTGTGGCACACTCTATCAAAGTTGTAAGTTGACGAAATTTTCAATTTTTGTATTTAAAATTTGATTAGGACGACTGGTAGAGGTCGTAATAATCTGGAATTTTGTAGTCGAGTGGATTTTTCAGAAAAATGATAATAATAATAATAATAAGGGTGGGACTGGGAATAGAAAGAATGGCGAGGCGTGAGACGGAGGCGAGGAAAGGAATTTTATTTCGAAGAAAGTTGGGTTTCAATCATTTAATGATATTTTTTTTTTAAAACAAAACGTAAACTACATATTATAATAAAAGGCTTAAATGTTAACATGGTACCTGTGTTTTAGTCATTGGATCAATTTAGTTACTGTGTTTTAGTCATTGGATCAATTTAGTTCCTGTGTTTTCAATTTGGCCAATTGGTCCTTGTGTTTATCTTCGTTAGCCAATTAAGGACATTTCCATCTAATTTCTGTAAAAAAAATTTATTTTTTATTTATAAAATTATTTATTTGATTTAAAATTATTTAAAAATGAAATAAAATTAAAAAATTAAAAGAAAAATGATTCTCCTTCTAACTCGCCGACCTCCTCCGTAACATTACCACTCTCTTTTCTATGTCACAACCTTAATCATTTTTCATATTGGAAGCTTTGTCTCTTATATGTGTTATTTCTCATTGATTTGTGTTTCTTTGTAAAGAAAAAGGGTAATTATATCTCATATAATTTTTCTTACGATTTTTTTTTAAAAAAAGATTGAATTTAATGTCCTTAATTGGTTAACAGTGACAAACATGAGGATTAAATTAGCCAAATCGAAAACACAGAAACTAAATTGGCTATATGACTATAACACAGGGACCGTTTTGACACTTAAGCCATAATAAAAACGAAAGAACATTAAAATTTGGGTAAATTACACTTTCATACATCAAGTTTTGGCTCTATTTCAGTTCTTTACAACATTTTTAAAACATTTCACTTTCATACCTTAAATACTATTTTATTTCAAAATAATATCTCCGTTACATTTTTCATTCATTGATCCGTTAAATGCTGACGTGGCTACCACATATATGCCACGTGGCTACCAAATGTCTGCCACGTGGCAAAAAAATAATTTTTTAATTTTTTTTAATAAACCTAAATCTTCTAAATATTAAAATTTAAAAAAATAATAATAATAAAAAAAAAAACTGAAACCTTAGTCCCCTCATCCTCCTCTCTTCTCCCCGCAACCCACAAACCCATCTCCCCATCTTCATCTTCCTCTTCCTCCCTGGACTGCAACATAGAAAAATAAAAAATAAATAAAAATAAAAAAAAAATAAAAAAACTGAAACCTTAGCCCCTCATCCTCCTATCTTCTCCCCGCAACTCCCAAACCCATCTCCCCATCTTCATCTTCTTCTTCCTTGCACTGCAACCCAAAAAAAAAAAAAGCTGAATCCTTAGCCCCCTCATCCTCGTCTCTTCTCCCCACAACCCCCAAACCCATCTCCCCATCTTCATCTTCTTCTTCCCTGCACTGCAACCCAAAAGGAAAAAAAAAAAAAACTGAAATAAACACCCCCGTACCTGCCCGCCCGCGACCCTCCCTGCTCACCCCCCCAACCTGCGACCTTCCCTCCCTCCACACCAACCATCTTCCCTTCTCTACACACCCCCCACTCTCCTCTACACACCCCCACTCCTTAAATCCACACCCATTCCACGAACTCGGTGATGGTGAGACGAGATCTGGGTTTTTTTTTTGGGGGAAAGACGAACGAACTAAAGGGGTTTTTTTTTTTTTTTTTTTTTTTTTTTTTTTTCTGGTTTGCAGTGCAGGGAAGAAGATGAAGATGGGGAGGTGGGTTTGGGGGTTGCAGGGAGAAGAGATGAGGATGAGGCTAAGGTTTCAGTTTTTTTTTATTTTTAATATTTAGAAGATTTAGGTTTATTAAAAAAAATTTAAAAATTATTTTTTTTGCCACGTGACAGACATTTGGCAGCCACGTGACATATATGTGGTTGCCACGTCAGCATTTAACGGATCAATTGATGGAAAATGTAACGGAGGTATTATTTTGAAATAAAATAGTACTTAAGGTATGAAAGTGAAATGTTTTAAAGATGTTGTGAGGAATTGAAATAGACCTCAAACATGAGGTATGAAAGTGTAATTTACTCTTAAAATTTACTGCATATTATAATATAAATAAAAAAGCTTTTTGTTTACTTATATTACTACACGTGACGTATCTTGGTTGGGATTGAAAACGCCAAATTTGAATTTGGTCAAAAGTGAAGATTGTAGCGTTGGAATAGAGTTCAAGTATGATAAAAGTGTTTAGCCGGCACACTTACGCAAAAGGCTAAGAAAAAGATGCCATTACAAAAACAAAGAACATTCAAATTAAACCGCGTAACGCTTTTTTTTATTATTATTATTATTTATTTTAGTTTGTAATGTTAAATAAAAATTTGTTGAAAATTCAAGGGAGGTATATTATCTAAAGAGAAAATTGGAGCAACATTCTCTAAACTTTCACTCAATTGTAACTTTGGTCCTAAATAAAATTCTTTTAGACCATCTTCAATCAAAATGTCAAATTATAACAGTTAAATCACAATTGATAGTTGATGTGGCAACATGTAGTCATATGTCAAATTTTGTACTTCTCCAACCAAATTGTCAAATATTATTTATTAATGTAGAGCTTTAGATGGTTGTATTTATTAAAAAAATGGTTGAAACAAAATTTGTATTGGCTAAAATGTTAGTGGAATAAGAGACCCATAATTAAGCTAGTAAAAAATAAATTTGATGTTGATAATTTGACTCTAAAGAGCATGTCAAAAGGAAATGTTAAATATAATATGTCAAAATTATATTTGATGACTGATGTGGCCAATTGAATACAAATACTAAATCTTCTTCTTTTTCAATGAATGTGTCAAATATTTATTTTATTATTATATTGAGCCCCATAGTTACATTAACTATTACTAAATAATTAAAGGTGATTTTAGTTTTTATACTATTGGTTGTTAATGGGACACATGCATTAAAAATTAAATTAAATACAGTTGACTCATTCTTTGTTTGCTTTCAAAAAAGACAGCTAGAAAGTAAGGAGTCAGGTGATTCATGCCACATCATATATGACATATCAATTGAAGAACACCTGAATATCTTTTAGTTCTGTTTGGCATATTTGACATCACATTTGGAGATGATCTAATCACAAAGACTTCAAATCCAGTCAACAAATAACAATTTAAGGGGAGATTGGTTACTCTCACCACCAGCGCCAGGGCAACTAACAACCTCAAACTGGAAGGATTTACGCGTGACACCTAACTGCTAACTGCCAACTACCGCGGGTATGAATTTATGTAGGAATTTACAGATCGTGCACCAACGATAACTCATGGCAGCAGAACTCAAACCTTGGTGCGGCGACACACAAAACAAAGACCTTACCAAGTGAGTCAACCCTAGTTGGCATACATAGTGCACCCGCTCGTATTGTATTCTTGTGTGTGTGATTGCACAAAACACGCTCCGGCGGCCATGTTTTAGCACATGGGGGAATATTTTAATGAATTTTATGTAGAAATCCTAGGGCGGATGGTTAAACTCCTGGAATTTAAGATAAATAGACGAGTTGGAAAACTCAGAAAATGTCCATAAATCATAAAGCTACTTTCTATAAGTAGCACCCACCACCCTTCACTTTCTACCAGATCTCTCTCCTCTCTGTGTGTCTCTCTCTCCCCTCTCTGGAGTTTCTTGAGCTCAGTTTCTTACAATGTAAGTAGAAAGCTCTCAACTTTTCGAAGAGTTGTTGTTAATCTTAGTTACTTACACAGCATTCTTCATTGTCTGCTTATGTTTAGTTACATTTCTTCCTGTATATATTCTAATGGAACCCTGTTGGGTCTGGCCTCTCTGCAGATTACAAACAATCCAGAAGCTCCAGTTGAGGTTCAAAAATGGCGAGATTTTCGATACCCTTAACGGGGTTTCTACTCTTATGCTGCTGTTTACTATCAGCTCTGAGACTGACAGAAGCTGACTACTTCAAATACAAAGACCCAAAGCAGCCATTGAATGCTAGAATCCGAGACCTCATGAAGCGAATGACTCTTGCCGAAAAGATTGGCCAAATGACGCAGATCGAGCGCACTGTGGCGACCCCTGATGTCATGACCAAGTATTTCATTGGTAACCAAACAATCTCACCCACATTTTCAATTGTTCATCTCAACATGTCCGTATTGGACTGTTTGTCCATACTGGGTTTTTTATTCAAGCGATATTCTAGCCTAATCTAAACTACAGGGAGCGAAATTCAAACTTGGGTGCAGGGAGGGAAAATAGTGGAATTACAGTAATGTCAATGTTGGTTTTAGTAGCCAATGAAATGATCCTAGTGTAATTTGTAAATGCCTTAATGGGATATTTGGTTTTCTGCAGGGAGTGTGCTTAGTGGTGGTGGGAGTGTACCAGCCCCAAAAGCTTCAGCTGAGACGTGGATCAATCTGGTGAATGGCCTCCAAAAGGGATCTCTATCTACCCGTCTCGGGATTCCCATGATCTATGGGATTGATGCGGTTCACGGCCACAACAATGTCTACAATGCTACTATTTTCCCTCACAATGTTGGACTGGGAGCCACCAGGCAAGTCACATTCATTCTCACCCAAATAAGTGGAAGTCCACAGGCTTCATTCAAGCATTACTGAAAGTATATGATCTTTCGGTCAAATTAAATAGCCTGATGTTTCTAATCAATGTACTCATGCTTCATTTCGCATGTTATCCGTTTCAGAGATCCTAATCTTGTCAAGAGAATTGGAGAAGCAACTGCCCTTGAAGTCAGGGCAACCGGAATTCCTTATGTCTTTGCCCCATGTATTGCGGTAATTGAGTAGTCTTATTATCTAAGATCCCTAGTTACAAACTTCAAAACTTGACCAAGCATGCCACTAAAACTATGTATTACTACTGTTCTTGCAGGTCTGCCGAGATCCAAGATGGGGTAGGTGCTACGAAAGCTATAGTGAAGACCATAAGATTGTTCAAGCAATGACTGAGATAATACCTGGTCTGCAAGGAGACATGCCTCCCACTGCTCAAAAGGGGGCTCCCTATGTTTCTACTGCAAAGTAAGACTTTTTTTTTTCTCTTTCCAGTTTTCCAAAATTTGCTACTTGAGATCTTTTTATTGGTTTCACTGTTTAGGGGGAATTATTCGTGTCGTGGTGGTTCTTATCCGTAAATAGTTTGAGTCTCAGACAAGTACCTCTACAAACATATTTATTTTGATCATAATGACCACATGGTAGGCCTGGTTAGAGATATAGTGGTCAAGATTTGATTAACAACACTTGAGTTCCACAAGTTTTTTATATTCGCTAAAATTTCCAGCTTTTTCTGGTTAGCTGGGGCTCGATTGGTCGAATGCAAAACATTTGAAAGTGACCGATTGAGACTATGCCTCGGTGTCCTTGTAGTTTTTTCCACCATATTTTACACTCTAATTAGGCATCAAAACCAGGGTGTTTTAATTGCTGGCGAAAAATCAATTGTACATGTAATCTACCTGTGATGTATTCTTCCATTATTTCAAATATTTGGACAAAAAAATTGGGTGTAATTCGTCTTCCATACCGTTTCTCTAGAGGAAAGGTTGCGGCCTGTGCTAAGCACTATCTTGGAGACGGTGGCACAACGAAGGGCATCAATGAGAACAACACTGTGATTGATTTGAATGGATTGCTCCGTATTCACATGCCTGCATACCTCAATTCTATCCTCAAGGGTGTTGCAACAGTTATGGTATCTTACTCGAGTTGGAATGGGAAGAAAATGCACGCAAACAAAGAACTTGTAACCGGATACCTTAAGGACAAGCTACGTTTCCGGGTAAGGAATGTCATTTTACATAACTTGTCTGCTGTGGTGCTTATTACTAGTGCTGGGCATAACATGTCTCTTGGCGGGTGCTGTCAGGGTTTCGTCATATCAGATTGGGAAGGTATTGACAGGATTACATCTCCTCCCAAAGCTAACTATTCATATTCGGTTCAAGCTGGAGTTGGTGCTGGAATCGACATGGTTAGTCTAATTAAAAGTGTAACTTTTGGCCATTATATTGTAATAAACTTTCGGTATGCTGTTTATATTATAGTACTACCTCAAGATGAGACATGCCAGGTTTTTATTTTCGTTTGCTAACTTATATCTGGGGTTGTTACAGATAATGGTTCCCTACAACTTCACTGACTTTATTGATCATTTAACATATCAAGTCAAGAACAATATCATCCCCATGAGCAGGATCGATGATGCCGTGAAGAGAATTTTGAGGGTTAAGTTTGTTATGGGGCTTTTTGAGAATCCCTTGGCGGATCTCAGCCTGGCCAGCCAGCTGGGAAGTAAGGTCCGTATGTTTCTAGCTCGTTGATACAAAATAACTTTGATCTCTTCATCTGCCGTATTCAAACCCTTTTCTTCAAATGCTGGCTTTTCACAGGAGCACAGAGAATTGGCAAGGGAAGCTGTAAGAAAATCACTCGTTCTGCTAAAGAATGGAAAATCTGCTTATAAGCCATTGCTTCCCCTTCCCAAGAAAGCTGGGAAGATACTAGTAGCAGGAAGCCATGCTGACAACTTGGGCAATCAATGTGGAGGCTGGACAATCACATGGCAGGGCCTTGAAGGCAACAATAATACAATGGGTACGTGTTGAGTTAACCATTACGCCTTCATCGGTCTTTTGAATGATCTAACAAGCCATCTCACTGTAAAAAAAGTATGGAAACAATTTATATTTCTTAAACTCACCTGATCAAACTCTTTGTGAGTATGTTTCAGCGAATTGCTCTTGCTTACTGTCAGCTGTTATAGTATATTCGTATACCCAAAAGTTTATTAATCAATGATTCAACGTTGTAACAGGTACCACAATCCTCAGTGCCATAAAAAGTACAGTTGATCCTACCACCCAAGTTGTCTACAACGAGCACCCCGATGCCAACTTTGTGAAGTCCAACAAATTTTCCTATGCTATTGTTGTTGTGGGCGAACCTCCATATGCTGAAACATTTGGAGATAACTTGAATCTGACCATACCACAACCTGGACCGAGCACAATCGCCAATGTGTGTGGAGCTGTGAAATGTGTTGTCGTGGTTATTTCTGGCCGCCCTGTCGTGATTCAGCCCTATCTTGCTGGAATTGACGCACTTGTCGCAGCTTGGCTTCCAGGAACAGAAGGCCAAGGTGTGACGGATGCATTATTTGGTGATTACGGATTCACTGGCAAGCTTGCACGCACATGGTTTAAGACAGTAGACCAGCTCCCAATGAACGTTGGTGATCCACATTACGACCCTCTATTTCCTTTCGGATTTGGTCTCACTACCAAGCCAACCAAGAATTAGTAATACAGTGACCGTTCGTATCCGATCATGAAGGGTTGTTGCTCGCTGTTTCATGGATAAGATTTTGTAGAACAACAGTCCTTTCCCATGAGAGAGCATAACAATATGTTGTATCGTTACTGTCGTCGATTTTTCTGGAAACCGTAGAGGGAATGCTGTATTTGCAAACTCATTGTCATTGTCATGGTTAAAACTCTAGGCCAAATATTCTGGAAAACAAGATACGATACCAAGTTTATACCCGTGGTTTCAATTTCAACATTTAGCATTTTTAGTCAACGAGGGTTGGTTGAGTTGGTAATGATGTTCTCTTTGCTAAACTAAGGCCTAGGTTTGAGTCCCGCAGCCGACAATTCTTGTTGGAGCAGTTATGTTTTTATTTAAATATTTTAAATATATTTATATTTTGGTTTATTACAAACATTAAATATAAAACATAAATTGTTATCAACCTTTGATTGCAGACAGATTCCCTACGGTTTTGCATTTGATTGCAGACAGTTTTGCACCCCATAAATCCCCATTAACTCCCTTGATTTCTACGGTTTTACCCCCCAACGTTTCTTTCTTTAATACACACACACACACATAAACATTGAGATATAAAAAGATTGGTCATGCGATTTGTAGAAAGAAAAGAAAAGAAATTTTAAAAAAAAAGTTTTACATATATTTTTTTAATAGCAACATATTGAGAGGGTGTGAGTTCGAAGGTTCTTCCACTGTGCAAGGAAGAACTTTATCAGAAGAAGAAGGTTCTGGGCTATTTTATCCTGGGGACAACGTGGTGTTTGTGAACTGCTTGCACACTTTGGGCAGAGCCGTGAAACGTCTTAAAGAGAGCGACTTAGTCCACGACTCATCCCAAGAATCATTCATCACTCAAGGCTTCTACAATTTTCGAGTAACTTCGTTCCTTTCTATTTATGTTTACAACAATTTTAAGACGATATCAATCTACCATGAAATTGTGTTGACTATATGTTATGTGTTAAATAGAATTCCTAACTCAAAATCGAATATCTCTCCTTATGAAATTTGGAAAAATAAGAAACCAAATATATTGTATTTTAGAACTTGGGGTTGTTTAGCTTATGTTCGTAAACCTAATCCAAAAATATCGAAATTGGCTAGTAGAGCATATGAATGTGTTTTTATTGGTTATGCATGTAATAGCAAAGCATATAGATTTTATGATTTGAAAAATCATTTCATAATAGAGTCACTTGATGCTGATTTTTATAAGAATAAATTTCTTTTCAATCTTCGAAATAGTGGGGGTTCTAATTCTTCTAAAATTTATGAAACCTACTGTCAGATACCCCTTTATGGGAGAAGAAGCAGGATGGTTGAGAAACCTACTGTTAGATACCCCTTTATGGGAGAAACTGATTCTAGCAGTTTTGATCCATTGTGATAGCACAGCGGCAAAAGCTAAAGTGCAAAACCGTTATTATAACAGGAAAAGGCGACAAATACGTCGTAAGCACAACACTGTAAGAGATTATCTCTCTAATGGAGCTGTAAGAGTGGATCATATACGGTCTGAAGAAAATTTGGCTGATCCTTTGACGAAAGGACTAGCACGAGAAAAGGTTTGAAAAACCTCGAAAGGGATGGGACTAAAGCCCGTATAAAATTGAGTCATTTGTGATAGCAACCCAACCTATAGACTGGAGATCCCAAGAAATAGGTTCAAAGGGTAATAACAAGTCACAAGTGATATGAGTGAAGTCTTGCTAATTTCAAGTTGGAATATTATTCCATGTCCATCCCTAAGAAGCATGACATTCTGAAGCGTTTTTAGGTTGAGATTTTTTTTCTCTTAGTAAGGTCTATACTTTATGTTGAGTGGGATATCTAGCTACAGGAATATCCTTGATAGTCTTACCTATGTGAATGTGGAAGTGAGGCCGCTTACTATGAAATCTTGGGCAAGTTTCTAGAGCGTTCACTATACTAGGATACAAGCACATGGTCGTAATGTGCTGGCTTTTTAAACTTCACCTTAATAAAGTTATGTGTGTGGTGTTGTCAGAGATAGAGTTCAAAACTATAAGTTACTCTAGTATAATCTGGATCACTAACACTATGTACAGGATCAAGTTGAGAAACACCTTTACTTATGCATAGCTTTATGATATGTTGCTTGATATATATTTTTTAAATAAAAACAAGTGGGGGATTGTTGGAGCAGTTATGTTTTTATTTAAATATTTTAAATATATTTATATTTTGGTTTATTACAAACATTAAATATAAAACATAAATTGTTATCAACCTTTAATTGCAGACAAATTCCCTACGGTTTTGCATTTGATTGCAGATAGTTTTGCACCCCATAAATCCCCATTAACTCCCTTGATTTCTACGGTTTTACCCCCCAATGTTTCTTTCTTTAATACACACACACACACACACACACATAAACATTGAGATATAAAAAGATTGGTCATGCGATTTGTAGAAAGAAAAGAGAAGAAATTAAAAAAAAAAAGTTTTACATATATTTTTTTAATAGCAACATATTGAGAGGGTGTGAGTTCGAAGGTTCTTCCACTGTGCAAGGAAGAACTTTATCAGAAGAAAAAGGTTCTGGGCTATTTTATCCTGGGGACGACGTGGTGTTTGTGAACTGCTTGCACATTTTGGGCAGAGCTGCAAAACGTCTTAAAGAGAGCGACTTAGTCCGCAACTCATCCCAAGAATCATTCACCACTCAAGGCTTCTACAATTTTCGGGTAACTTCGTTCCTTTCTATTTCTGTTTACAACAATTCTTCTTCGTGGGTGATATTTAAAACCCAAAAATGGGACTAGAACTCTATGTAAATGTCTAAAACAGGCGTTTGTGTTATGCCTTGGCCTTAGAATCGGTAACCTCCCCCTCCTAAACTTTTGGGTAGCAAACATTTAGCATTTTCAATTTGCTTCAATGTGGTGCGACAATTAGCTGGACCGTCAGTAGGCATTTTGATAGGAGAGAACCTAACCAGTTTAATAGGCATTTTCAATTTACTTTCACTTATGAATGACTGAAGTGGTGTTACTGTAGAACCAGTTTATATTTAATATCGTCTTAGTAGTTTTTGGTACAATATCGAGAAACAATTAAAGTCCTTAACATGTAAGGCATTAAAAATAACTAGACTTGGGCCAAACATGCACAATCCTTTATAAAAGAAGTTTTATTACTTGTGATGCAAGTATTTAGTATACATATAACTTATTCTAAATACAACAAATCTTTCTGTCGGAAGAAGTTAGTGGCATAGCCAAAAAAACTTTGAAGGCGGGTCAACGTTAAATAACTATAAGATTAAAAGATAATAAGAAAAACTCATATAAAAATAACAGTCCTTAGTCTTAATGGTATTCATAGAACATTCTGCTAAAATTACAATTGCTCTCAACGAGTTTTAAGTAGAATTATCAAATAGACGGGTTAGAGGCCCACTTCCAACAATACCAATATTGTCCCCAACTTGTTAAGTACCACCTGCACAATCCGTCCGGTATGAAGTTTTATCACAAAAGACCTCGGTATTAGTTGGAATGAGGGGTAGGATACTTAAACTCTTCTTTCTTAAAGATACGATTGATGTGGGATATTTCAACACGCCCCCTCGACCCAATTAGTAGGTCACATATGGGAGATCCACACATCGATAACCATGTGGAGCCTAGGGGACTCACCCTGTATGCGGGGCCAAGGGACCACCATCAACGCACAAGGCCAAGGGAACCCACCCATCACGTGGCAGTACAGTATCGACCCGCTCCCTGGCTCTGGCTCTGATACCATGTAAAATTATCAAAGAGACAGGTCAAAGGCTCACTTCCAACAACACCGATATTGTCCCCAACTTGTTAATTACCACCTGCACAATCCGTCATGTGTGAGATTTTATTACAAAAGGCCTCGGTATTAGTTGGAGTAGGGTTGGATATTTAAACTCTTCTTTTCTAAGAGATACGGTTAATGTGGGATACTTCAACATTTTCAAGGTATGAAACCTTCTCATAATCACATCATTGTCAATATTATCGAGTTTCGAAAATCACTTTTCAATATATTCATAGCAGAAAAAGCTCTTTCAACACTAGCAGTGGCAATTGGTAAGATTAGTGCCAGTGTCACGAGCAAGAAAATTGTAAATTAAGAGTTTAAGAATTACCTAATGATTTGTTGATTCAGAAGAGAATTCCAAAGATGAATTAGTGAAGACTTGCTGTCTTAGAGTTGGAGATGTCTGATTCTCTGAATAGAAGAAGTTTAAAAAAAAAAATTTGATGATGGAAAAGAAGTTTAAAGTTTAATGCTTATTGATTGACTACCCTTTCAATTTGTGTAATTCCCCTAATTTTCTAAATATTATAAATATATTAAATAATGAAAGAAGACAAAAAGGTAAGAAATAACTCTACCATAATGAGACTATTCGGTCAACTAATAACAAGAAAAATGTAAGGAGACTCTCAAAAGTAAACTCTCTATGGACTCTTCGTCATCTCATATTTTTAGCACAATTCCCTTGCCAACTTTTTAAAACATTGTGCCAAAACGTGAGGTGGCGGAAAGTCCATAAGAGTTTCACTGTCTCATTTTGAGAGAGTCTCCTTAACGTGTCTCCACCTAACAAATAGGAATTAAGTTGTTTAGTTGGCCACAAGGGTAAATATATAAGAACAAAGTAGATTATCAATCAATTATAATATTAATACATAATATTTTAATGGGAATCATTAAAAGTTCACAAAGGTTAAATGGCCAATCTAACTACAAAGTGGCTCCCCCCTTGGAAGAAATCAACGGTTACACGCTTGATAATCAACAAATCAAAAAATTCACTAAGATTATTTGAAGGCCGAAGTATGAAACCTGACAACTAAGAAACAAAACGACTTCTCAAGCCAGTAGTGTCTGTTTTACAACGAACAATCTCAACTCTATAAATCTTAAGGTGAGGTTTTGTGTAGAATTTAATAATTCAGAGGTGTCTAATACAATTATTATACAAACTAAAATTCCTGCACTTAGAAGAAATTCATATACCTAGGATCGACCATGAGACCTTATTTCAAGTTCTTCATCTCAGAAAACGTGATGAGTATTTTAAAGATTTAATTAAACTCAACAAAAAACAATAGATTATGAGATGTAAAAAAATAGACGTGTCATTGCGAAATTGGTAGATGTTTCGAATGACCAAGTGAGATATCTTCTAATTAAAACCAAAATCGATGATAAACCCATTACTTAATCTAATAAGATTTTCTTCAACTGCAAGACAATTTTAGAAACACATTCTCTACGGAATCTCCACTAATTAAAATTAATGAGATGATTAGATAAGACCTGGTTTTGGTTCTTATCCTAATACATATCTAATTCTATCCAGATTTTTTTTGCTAATCCAAAACTTAAATCTTTAACTACATTCCTGCTATAAATATACCCCATTGCACAAGCACTGCTTCCTCAGCCAGCGTTACATTCTATCTTTTTTTCATAATTCACCTCCTCTCCTCTCTTGAAAGGTCTGCAAATTCTCCGAAATCCTTTTTCAAACTTTCGGTACTTTTTTTCGTGTTTTAATTTTCGTTTACAGTTTTAATTTCCACGCAATCAATCTGAAACAATGTTACCTGTACAGGTTTGACTAGATAGTAACGATGCTAAAGGCAAGGTCGTCAGTCCTCTTGGTAGGACTTTTGTGCTTGTGCTGCTTGGGAGGCACGGCACAAGCAGAGGCGGAGTACATGGCATACAAGGACCCGAAACAGCCCGTAAATCATCGTATAAAGGACCTTATGGGTCGAATGAAGCTAGCTGAAAAGATTGGTCAGATGACGCAACTGGATCGTGCCAATGTCACAGCTGACATCATGAGGGACTTCTCATTAGGCAGTATACTGAGTGGCGGAGGGAGTGTGCCGCGGCTACAGGCCAGTCCACAGGACTGGATCAAAATGTTCAATGAGTTTCAAAATGGTTCACTTTCAAGCCGGCTTGGAATCCCGATGATTTATGGCATTGATGCGGTTCATGGCCACAATAATGTTTATAGGGCAACAATTTTCCCACATAATGTCGGACTTGGAGCTACCAGGCATGTGCAAGTATTCAACATACACATTCATAGCTACCTTGGAAAACTATGTTTTTACCTGCTACTTAAGTTCTTTAATTTGTTTGACGATTTGCTGATCTTGTAGGGATCCGGAACTAGTGAAGAATATTGGTGCTGCAACTGCTCTTGAAGTTAGAGCTACTGGCATCAATTATGTATTTGCACCATGCATTGCGGTATGCTATCAAATAACTGAACAATTTTCGGAAGTTGTATATTTTTTTGTAGTAGTTGGATTGATGTTCATCTCTTATTAATGATCACTAATTCATATTAAAATTAGTCTTTAACCCTAATGTACTGGACAATAGGTCTGCAGAGATCCGAGATGGGGTAGGTGTTACGAGAGTTATAGCGAGGATCCTGCAATAGTAGAACAAATGACTGATATCATACTCGGATTGCAAGGTGAACCTCCAGCTGGTTTAAGGAAGGGCGTTCCTTATGTTGGTGGAAAGTAAGTTGATCAAGTATATGTTGTACGTACTTCTGTTTAGAAAAATCAAATATCCTCGACTCAGCTTTGTTACCACGCTACCTAGCTACTGTTCGAGTAGGTATTAATAAATACAGTTTGAAACAAAAAGAAAACATATATAACTTTAGTTCAGGTGTGATCGAAGTTGTCAAATTTTAAGTTTATGTTGTTTCATCACAATATGTGGTAAAATTGAAAATGCCATGATTTCGTTGATTATGTTAGTACTTCTAGGTTTACAGTAAACTAGGAATTCCTGATATGAAGAACTTGTTTGTGATATTATATAGGGACAAGGTAGCCGCCTGTGCAAAGCACTTTGTTGGAGATGGCGGAACGGTCAAGGGCATCAATGAGAACAACACAGTGATTGATAGGCATGGATTGCTGAGCATTCATATGCCTGGTTACTACCATTCTATCATCAAGGGTGTCTCAACAATCATGGTGTCCTACTCGAGTGTGAACGGGAAGAAGATACACGCCAATCACGACCTTGTCACCAAATTTCTTAAGGATACCCTTAAGTTCAGGGTACATTAATTAACTTTGAAATTGCACTACATTAATTGGAAATACTGGAAAATGAATGAACTAACACTATTAACTAGTGTGATTGTTCAAATTTCAGGGTTTTGTCATCTCTGACTGGCAGGGTGTTGACAAAATTACCTATCCGCCCCATTCGGATTATCCAAACTCTGTTCTTGCTGGTATTCAAGCTGGCATTGACATGGTTAGTTGCTCAAATCTTAGACGAAGATATGTAAATGGTAATTTTGTTCGAGTGGTTTGGTTCACTTTTCTGATACTGAAGCTGTATGTTGGTTTATTTTTAGGTCATGGTTCCGTTCAATCACACCGAGTTCATTGATATCGTAACAACCCATGTCAACAATAAATTAATCCCCATGAGCCGTATTGATGATGCCGTCAAGAGAATTTTGAGAGTCAAGTTTGTGATGGGTTTGTTTGAGAACCCGTTGGCTGATCAGAGTTTTGTTGACAAGCTTGGAAGCCAGGCTAGTACTCTTGATCAGATATACTAAATTGTTTTTAAATAAAAAATAAACATAATCAAGTAATATGAAAATGTTTACCTATGTGTGCTGAATAATGTGCAGACTCATAGAGATCTGGCACGCGAAGCAGTCAGGAAGTCGCTTGTGCTGCTGAAGAATGGGGAAAATGCAGATGCACCAGTGCTACCGCTCTCTAAGAAGGCGAAAAGGATCCTAGTTGCTGGAACTCATGCCAACAACTTGGGCTATCAGTGTGGAGGTTGGAGTCTCACGTGGCAAGGACTTACTGGCAACAACAACACTGCTGGTTCGTATCTACTTATAATTGTTTTTCTTTTTTTTTATATGAGCGATAGTGAGGAAAGAGGAATCAAAAATAGGATTTCGGGTGCAAGGACAATGCTCTTAACCGCTTGCATATAATGTCTACTCATACGAGTATACTTAACTAATTTAAACATCGATCATATTATTGTAACTGAAATATTGTATGTGCATACAGGAACCACCATCCTAAGCGCCATCACAGCTGCAGTTGATCCCAGCACAGAAATTATGTTCAGCGAAAACCCTGATGCTGATTTTGTCAAGTCGAATAATTTTTCCTATGCCATTGTTGCCGTTGGGGAGCCCCCTTATGCTGAGACCAACGGGGATAGCTTGAATTTGACCATTGCAGAACCAGGTCCAAGCACCATCACCAATGTCTGCGGTGGAGTCAAATGCGTGGTTATCATTGTCTCTGGCCGTCCTGTTGTGATTGAGCCCTACGTTTCCTCGATTGATGCGCTTGTGGCTGCATGGCTTCCGGGAACTGAAGGCCAAGGAGTGGGTGATGTTCTTTTTGGAGAATATGGATTCACAGGAAAGCTTCCTAGGACATGGTTCAAGACAGTAGATCAACTCCCTATGAATGTTGGTGATGCACATTATGATCCCCTCTTTCCCTTCGGTTTTGGACTTACAACCGATCCAGTTGATCAGTCATCTTAGTTAATACTTGTTCTAGCTCTCTCTTTGTTCTACTTGTCATTTCTTGGATTAATAACTCAACCCCTTCGGAATTTAAATTATATGTTCAATGTATTTTTTTCTTGTATATTAAAGAGGAAGAGAGTTAATGAGCCGCATGAGCTGCGGAAATACAGGAAGATAAAAATCTCACTAGAGAAGTTGGCCATGCTCAACAATAAGCAAACTCCGTCGCCTTAGTAGCAACACGACTAAGGACTTCAAATAATCAATAAGCAAAGAGTATACTATCAACCAAGCTCGATAACATGTTGGCGGCCAACAGCTTTCTTTTTGTCCAGGTTTTTATTATAAGTAAACATTCTTTTCGGTTGTCCTGAAAAACTCGGAATACACGAATGGATGTGGGGTGAAGTTGCTCGCAATCTTCATGACGGTTCATTATATATACTCTAACAGCCTATCCAACAGCTGCTGCAAACTTGAATTTGAAAATACAGTCATGAATCTCGCTATCTAGTTGAATTTGAATTGAATCCAAGCCTGACTTGGTCTAACAGTCTTTTATTTATTTCGAATAAATAATATTAGTGTAAGAGAGTGCAAATAGCATTACATGCCCACTCTTACGGGGACTGAGGAATGCATCGGACGGCCGCGAATAGCTCCTTCTTATAAGCAATGCCTTGAACCCTTACAACTTAACGACTATTATTCCTATAAATATACCACCTCAGTCGATCCGTGTTACATCACATACATTCACATTCTCTTGTTTTGTAATTACAAAATTTCCAACGTTAGTTGGCTCACTCGTTCTATTAATATTGATCTGGTATACTGTTTTTCTACGCTGATTCTTTACTCTCTTTTCTTTCCAGACTTCCTATAAATATACGGCTTCTGCGATGAGTCCTCTTTCTTTTTTCTTCTTTTTTTGTATGTTTTATTTTCCAATAAAAAGGAATGCTGTTTCCTAATTTACTCTCTTTTCTTTTCAGAGTTCGAATGTATACTGAGAACAAGTTAAACTTGATCTGTTTAACGTGTACAGGTTTAATTTAATCGAAATAGTTTCTGATCGAGGATGATAAAGCCGAGTTCATCAATCCTCTTAGTGGGACTTTTATGCCTTTGCTGCTGGACAGAAATGACAAGGGGAGAAGAAGAGGACATGAAATACAAGAACCCTAAATATAGTATTAATGATCGAGTAGAGGACCTTCTAGCACGAATGACGCTAGAAGAAAAGATCGGTCAGATGGCACAAGTAGACCGCGGCAATATCACAGCTGAGGTCATGAAGGAGTACAATATAGGCAGTATTCTGAGTGGCGGGGAGAGTGTGCCACGAACACAGGCTACTACGCAAGATTGGGTCGACATGATCAACAAGTTTCAGAATTGGTCACTTGCAACTCGGCTTGGAATCCCTATGATTTACGGCATTGATGCGGTTCATGGCCACAACAATGTGTTCAAGGCCACAATCTTCCCGCATAATGTTGGACTTGGAGCTACCAGGCAAGTCATTATTCTTTGATAAAGAACAACCCGAAAATTATTCGTTGAAAGGAATTTAATCATTGACCTATCCTAGTCCTAACTCATTTCCTCAACCTCCTTCGCTCGCACTTGCGCTAGTAGTGTTCATTTCGGTGTTTTTATATGACAATTTCAGGGATCGAGAACTTATCAGGAGGATTGGTGCTGCAACTGCTCTTGAAGTTAGAGCTACTGGCATTCAGTATACATTTGCACCATGCGTCGCGGTAATGCTATCCGTTCCTTGAACAATTTGGCGTTCAAGTTGCAATATTTTTCTAGCGATTGGAATCACCTTTATTCTCAGATAATCAGACTACTTGAATGAACATGTACAATGAACAGGTCTGCAGAGATCCAAGATGGGGTAGGTGTTACGAGAGTTACAGCGAGGATCCCAGTGTCGTAAAACAAATGTCCGAATTAGTGATTGGATTGCAAGGTGAAATTCCAGCTGGTTCACCAAAGGGTGTTCCTTACGTTGGTGGACCGTAAGTTGTACTAGTATTGTTCTACTACTGTGTTCATTCAGGAATGCTAAGTCTTACTACCATGCATTTTTCCTCATCCCATTAATTTCTTCATGATGATGTATGTATATATAGGGATAAGGTGGCGGCCTCTGCAAAGCACTTTGTGGGAGATGGCGGCACCACCAACGGCATCAACGAGAACAACACTGTGATTGATTGGCAAGGATTGTTCGAAATTCACATGCCTGGTTATATCGAGAGCATAGCCAAGGGTGTGTCCACTGTCATGGTGTCCTACTCCAGCTGGAACGGAGTCAAGATGCACGCTAACTATGAACTCATCACCAAATATCTCAAGGACACCCTTAACTTTAAGGTAAGGTACAACCAAATTGTAAGTTCAACTACAGCTGGGATCGCCAAATATGTTCATCAAATGATGTGACAGTGTTTCATTTATCCGATAAAAAGGGACATAGATGGCAGTAACGCTATCATGCATGATGCGGCATGTTGTTAATTTTGCAGGGTGTTGTCATCTCTGACTGGCTGGGTGTTGACAAAATTTCGAATCCACCCATGACGAATTATTCGAACTCGCTACTTCTTAGCATTCAAGCTGGTCTTGACATGGTCAGTTGCTATATATCTTCAGCTTCCATGCTATCAATGCAAAATATACATGAATGTTAGTACTGTAACTTCACCACATCATATTGTTTTTCAGATCATGATTCCCCACAACTATACTTTCTTCGTCAAATTTCTAACCAACCATGTCAACGAGAATCGAATCCCAATGAGCCGTATCGATGATGCAGTTAGGAGAATACTGTCTCTCAAGTTCATGATGGGTCTGTTCGAAAAGCCGATGGCAAGTTACGAATATATTCCCTGGCTTGGATGCCAGGCACACAGAGATTTGGGAAGGGAAGCTGTGAGGAAATCACTCGTTCTTTTGAAGAATGGAAAAACCCCAAATGATGCACCAATGCTGCCACTCCCTAGAACGGCCAAAAGGATCCTTGTTGCTGGAACCCATGCCAACAATTTGGGCTATCAATGTGGGGGTTGGAGTCTTACTTGGCAAGGAGTTAGTGGCAACAACCATACTGATGGTATGTACGTAACAATGCTGAATGGCAGAATAGTTAAAAGATGACATGCGGTCAAATTTGATAACCAAAAATACATGTTATGCTTTTCAAACTGAACTGTTCTCTCACTCGGTAGACGTGCTTTACATTAATACTATATAGTTGGAAACAAAATGTTTACCTTTGTATCCGAAACAGGAACCACAATACTAGGTGCCATCACAAAAGCAGTTAACGAGACCACAGAAATTTTCTACAGTGTAAATCCCGATCTTGAACTTGTCACGTTAGGTAAGTTCGATTACGCTGTGGTTGCTGTTGGTGAGCTCCCCTACGCTGAGACGAAGGGGGACGATTCAAATTTGACAATGATAGAACCAGGTCCGAGCGTTATAAAAAACATATGTGGGGCAGTCAAGTGTGTTGTGATCGTAATATCTGGGCGTCCGATTGTGATGGAGCCCTACATTTCGTCGATCGATGCTCTCGTGGCTGCGTGGCTCCCCGGAACAGAAGGCCAAGGAATCACTGATGTTCTATATGGTGACTATGGATTCACTGGAAAGCTTGCTAGGACATGGTTCAAGAGAGTAGATCAGCTCCCTATGAATGTTGGTGACAAAGATTATGATCCCCTCTTTCCCTATGGTTTTGGACTTACAACTCAACCTAACGCCAACTCAACTTCGGCAAACTCGTAAGTAATTGTTAAATTAGCAGATGAACTTACATAAAACGGGTTCACGGTCAGTGTGACTTTCCAATCTAATAATGCAATGCCATATAAAGAAAAATCTTACACTTGACATTACATTATTGGTAGGGGATACAACGTGACAATATTAAAACTTTACAAGTCAACACCTTTAAATGATGCATTTGGTTGCTACATTCCTAATATGTACAGAAGAACATCAATTATAGATTCCTCACTAAAAAGAATCATAGTCATTAAGAAATTCTCACAAACTTTAACATGGTGTCAGAGCGGCCGCTCCTAGATCATCTCAAGCATTGTGGTCAAGCGTGTTGTTATTGTTGTCTCTTGGAGCCCTGTTGTGGTTGAGCCATTAACTTCACCGGTTGATGCTCTCGCAGCAGCATGGCTGCCGGAACTGAAGGAAGACCAAGCAATTACCGACGCTCTCTTCGGAGATTATGGATTCACTGGAAAGCTTCCAATGACCTGAGCGTAGATCAGCTCCCTATTGGCAAGCTCATCGCTCTTTTTCTTTCCCTTATCTTGCTATTTGTTTCGTTTTTGTACTAATAAGCAAGCTGTTATCAGCCGTTGGATGTAAAACAGTCTGATAGTAAGATGGTGTAACTGATAATGCAGACAATAAAATTTCAAACTGCACCTTAATGTACTTGTTTAGTGCCTTTTTACTGTTCTAAACGCGGTTTTATAGTGCTTGAGTAATTCATTGGCAGCACTCTACTTTGAATCCAAAGTTCTTCGATATTTTAAGGGAACACAAACACAAATACAAACATCAAATGCACGATATGCGCAAATAGACCTGGCATTCGTGTCGTGTTTTCCGTGATCGTGTCATTTTCGTGTCATACCCGATATCTTAACGGGTCGTTTCGTGTAACATCCGTTAAAATAAACGGGTAAAATGATCCGACCCGATAATATTAACAGGTAATATAACCCAACACGTTACCCGTTAAGGAAACCATATTTTAAACCAATAAATAATCAAATGAAAAACATAATACTAAATAAGTATATACATACTATACTATCACATCCAAAACATAAAAACACATTTTTCTTTTAAGTATATTTTCGCTTACCTAAATTGATCAAATTGTAAAATTAGAAAATATTGGAATAGAGAAGGGGTTTTTTCGTCCAAAAAAGTTCTAATAATATGAGTGAAATAGAATCAAACGGTACAGATTTACTCTTATTTATCTTACAGATGTTATTTAAGTAGAGTCTTTAATAGTTTTGTAATTAATGTAGAAGTGTAAAAAAATATAGAAAAAAAATATAAACGCTCGTAATGACAAGCTTTACAACTTTTATGAAAAGCTTAATTTCGAAATTCGCCACTATAATCATATAAATCATAGATCAAAATTTAACCGTTGATTGTTGTTTACATTTACTCTTCATTGTTCTCATCAAATTTTGTTTTTTCAGATTTTCCTTTTTGTAAACATGATCTATTAGAGGATGTAGTAAGATGAACAGTTTGGATCGTTAATATTATATTCAGAGTTTTACGGTTAGTGAAAATATTGCTTGATGTTTATAAAGTTTCTACAAACTATATGACATCAACTCATATTTCAGTTAACCGTAAATATGGAAACGTGATATCAAAGATCTGAACCATTCATCTTCTTACATCGGCCAGATGATCATGTTTTCAAAAAAGAAAATTTAAAAAATGAAATTTAGTAAGAAGAATAAAGCGTAAATGACAATCGACGGTTAAATATAAATTTAAGGTTTATGAATTATAGTGTTGGATTTCGAAGCTAACCCTTTCATGAAAGTTGTAAAGCTTGTCACTATGAGTGATTGTATATTTTTTACACTTCTACAATAATTATTATTAATTTTATTAATTTTGCCCTCAAATAAAAAACATTATTCATGAGGGTTTGGAGGATTTTAAAAATCTAAACGATAATGTAAGTATAACCATTATCTACTTGTGGAGGAATAATGATGAATCACAAGTGATTATGTATTCTTTCACATTTTTCATACTTGTATGTATGTCTTCTTAGTTCTTGCATATACAAATATTATACTAGTTTATTTTAATTTTGGACAACATGTAAAGTAAAATTTATCATAGTAATAATAATAAGGAACTCTCATAATAAAAATAAATAATAACTAAAACTTTTTGTTTTTAATACAAAACTATATATTTAATATAGAATATAATGTATATATTAATATGGCTATTGTATTTTATAATAAATTTTTTAGTAATTAAACTTTAAAATTACCAAAATAATTTTTTTCTTAATGGATCATCCGATAATGACCCGATTAGTTATCGTGTTGACCCGAAACCCATTATTTTCATGTCGTATCAGAAACTGCCGAGTCCATGCGCTAACAGAATTTGCATGTTTTATTTTGTGCAATTGAAAGTTTGTAAGAGTTGAGTTGTCTTGTGCTAGAACCAGAGACCAAAAAATGAACCGTCCAACCAAACACATCGCGTCAACTAAGCATTATGTAGACCTTCCAAGGGGAAACAAAACGAAATCATCAGACGACGCAAATTCCTTAATATTGTACATGTATACTTATTCTCATGGTTCATAGTGGCATTCCATGTTATGGATAAAAGTATTATGTGCTAATGGTTTGTTCTTACGAGCAATACAATCTTACACGGGAATTGTCAATGGATGAAGCTAATGGTTCTTCAGCATCTAGACTTGAGCATATACAGAAGCAAACCACTTTGTACAAGATCTCCCTCTATCAGTGTGTCAATTTACCAAAATGCAGACTGCTCCTCCGTCATTCCTGTTATCGAACCACGCTGCACGGACCAAAACAAAAAAAAAAACATTGTTCAGTTCCAAAACGAAGCTGGTAATATAACAGTAAAATAATGACCCTGCAGCCGTTCATCTACAATGACAAAAACTCCTCAAGGGCTTTTTTCCTTGTCCATTGTCTCTGGTTTTAAAAATCATGACCAGGAACTTCTGTCCTAAAGAACCTAATCAACTTCATGAAAGATAAAAAACAGAAAATTACTAAAACGAAAATACAAAAGTTGTTCTAACCTTTACTCCGCATTGTGAGACTGGTCGCGCTCGATGAAATCCAATGCATCATCCTTTGATACAACGTTGACACGACTCACCCTGTTTTTATGTTCAACAGCATATATCTTGTAAGAAACTTTCACAAGCTCTGGCCGGAATGTTGTGGTTATAAATTGAGTGTTTGCCATGTCTGCCAGGCGTCGGATCATATCTATCAACAGGTAATTAAGGAAGTTGTATGGCATTGGCAAGTGAAACTTCCAACATAGAAATGTCAAAAGGAAATGCATAGTAAGAGGCTGTTCGAGTATTTTCCATGTCTACCCTTGTGACTTGATACCTGCTACAGGATAGCTTTAAGAGCTGTATTACTAAGTATTCTTACTTTGGTTTTGTTTTTCTAGGGTTTTATCATGGTCACAGATACATCAATCCGTTAATTAAAAGAAATTTAAGGCGGTTTTCTTTCCATCTCTAGGTTATCTACATGTGGCAGCTTAACCAACTTTTGATCTAAGGGAGTCGGAAAGAATGATCAAAGCTATTGGTAGAACTAGAAGAGGGGGCATTTGCTCCATTGGCGTGTAGGACATCAGAACCTACAATCTGTGTCATGAACATAGCGTGTTCCCTAATAAAACAAGCATGCAAAGTTACTTTAGGAGATCTAGGAACATGTTGGCTGACCAACGAACATAATATTTGAACGCCTGGTGAAAACGCTTTCATTTGAGCAGAAAGAAAAACAGAAAACAAAATACAATATAAAGGATACTTCCAACAGCGGTTCTGTACTGAGGATCAAGTGCTGCATCTATTTCATCAAAAAGATAAAATGGGGCAGGATCACATCGCTGGATGGCAAAAATAAGCGTTAGCGCAACAACAGTTTTCTGACCCCCAGACAACTGCTTCATGGACTGAGTCTCCCCTTGTCCAGTGAAAGAAACCTGCCAAAAGAAAAAAAACGAATTTAAAAATAAATACAACCTTACTGAAAGCGCTATTACATCTATTTTTTTTTTTCTATTCTTTTCAATTTTAACAATTTTGTACCTGAGGCTGGATTCAATTCCCAGTCTCACAGAGGGAGCATATAATTTTGCCAAATCAATTATAATTTAAGGTATCTAAATCTCTGACCCACAGATCCCAAGGGCACATGCAGACCCGCAAACCAAATGGGTGGGACAAACAATGGGAGGTGGCCCCACAGGAGTATACACATCTGTGGCTAATCCAACTCAAGACCTATGCTTTCTGGGGCACTTATTCGACCAGTCCTACCACAGGACTAACCCCATGGGGTTGCTTGCCACTTAATATCACAAATATTTATTAGCTCTCAATCACAAATAATTATTAGCTCTCAGTTTAACTTTTTAGTAAAAAGAACAACAGAAAATACGTGCCTTCACTTTTACACCAATATATTTCTCGACTCTTCCCTCCAAATCCGCATCACGTGGTCCATCCTCATCCTGATCATCATCATCATGGTGACCATCCTGCAGTTTTAATACCCAGATTCAAGTAGAATCATTAGAATTTTAACTAAATGTCTAAAATGAAGGCAACATTCAAGAAGACAATCCTACATACTCGAGCCAATCTAGTTATGTCTAGGGCTCTTTTGACGACAAATCCAGGAATAGAAACCATTTTTAATTATCTTTTCAATGGAGAAAGAAACTGTATTTTTTCTGAACAAACATTTAGATGGGACAGAGTGTCAAGCATCTCTGGCCCCTCAAGCTAACAGAGATGCAGTAATAGTACATTCTTTCAGCTGATAATGAACCAATAAACGCAAAGCATCAAGCTATGTCCACGCATATCAGGATTGACTCCAAAGAGGAAAAACTGAAGAGTTCAAGTTCAGCAATAAACCTTTTTCTTCATCATAACAAGGTGCCCATGGCCACCTTGCACAAGTTCTGAGAAAACTTCTCGGAAGTGCCTAGCAACACCTTTAAAAGTACGTTCTATTGATTCATCTTTCCTTTGATCCAAAACCTTTATAAGTTCATCAATTTTCTGCAAAAATTGAAATAAACAAATAAATAAATGGCAAAACCACCTAATCTTAGCCAATCTTTAAAAGAAAAAACCAACTCAATACAAGAGATCTGACAGTGAATTGATACCTGATCACCCGCTTTCAGCTCAGCTTGCCTCTTCTGGAGCTCTTCTCGTTGCTCAGTAAAATTTACATACTGATCAAGTGCTTTCTTGTTGACATGACTAAACTGTTGCAGTTGTTCATTGCATCTATGCAGCGCTTTATGCAAATCTTTGATCCCCCTTCGCTTATACCTACCATTTCAAGCAGAAGAGAACAAATAAACACGAACCTATCAACAGTGTTACATCTCGACGTAAGAACAAATAAATAAGAATCTAGCCAATGCATGCATCAATGATGGACTGTCATCACACAGGTTGAATTACTAACTAGATACGACTTGAGCTCAAGTAACACGGCAGGTGGGAAACAGTTGTTCTTAGATTCAAATCTTGGCAGGAGAAGTGGTAAAAGATCTCAAGGTGCAAATGATTTCAACAAATAGAAAACCTAGATAATACCCAAATAGATTATGAGAATTTGAACCTAAACAAGATCCAGATGTTGTGTACATAATATTGACATTAATTATTCCGTAAAATAATTCAAAGTATGGAGCAATACGCTTCAAAAGCATCCGATGACAATGGACCCAATTCCCTGATTTTCTTTGAGTATTCTTCTTGTTTTGCAAGAAACACATTTCTTTTACTCAACAGTTGCTCTAACTCTTTGGCTTCATCCTGAAGTGTCCTCTCATACTTGTCTTCCAAAGTCTGCATCCACAAGTAGTCATCTTAGCAGCGGCAACACGCATTTAGAATCTAATAATATAACCACCTTACCTTTAACGCAGTCTTTTCATCTTTAATTCTCTTGAGCTGCTTTGACTGGCTATCTATACTTTCAGAAATTCCTGATGAACAAAACTGTAGTTAAAACACAGAACAAAACTCAAAACTTCAGAATGGGCATTTCAAAAACAGTAGATCAATGCCTCACTTTTGAGCTGCTCTGTTGCATCTTTAACCAATAATTCAGCATCATTAAGTTCCTGAATCTTAATTTCAGCTTCACCATTATAATTCTCAGTCTCCACAGAAGATATTATGGCTTCTAGTTCTTGCCTCCGCCTCTCAAGGTTTGTGGTTAAATTAGTTTCCAGCTCAGCCTTTCTTGTTTCAGTCTATATATGCACATGAGGAGTAGAAGGAGATATGCACATAAGGACACAGTTACACAGTAATACTCTAAATACTAATCAACTATATTTGAATAACCTCAAAACGATCTGTCTTGCATGAAATAAGCTTCTCTTTAAGATCTGCTATTTCAGGGTTTAATCTTGAAAGAAGATCCTTCTCATCTGGAGATAAATGATCAATGAGATCTGTGCCCATTTCAGCTCTCTTCATGGCCATACTGGCTCTAAGCTGAGTAATTTGAGTCTCCACATCCACCAGTGATTTTTTCTACGGTCAAGAGGGAAGAATATAAGCACACACAATAGATAATTGAAACTCCTACAGGCACTGGAAGTTGTCATCTCAAATGCCAAAAATACCTTATTCCCACAGGCTTTGGAAATCAGATTCTTCTGCTTATTAGCATTAGCAATGTCCTGCTTAAGTTGTTCCAGTTCTGATTTGTCATGGGCCCGCTTAGCATCAATTTTCTGCTGTTCAGTTACGAGTTCTGTAATACTCTTGTCTATCTGTGAGGTAAATTTAGTAAAAACAAGGCTCTATTTTTCGGATAGACATAAAGAGTATATCACCAAGAGATTTTCGGATAGACATAAAGAGTATATCACCAAGAGAGAAATGAGAAGTACAATCAAGTGAACCAGCAGTCCACAAAAGCAACCAAAACCAATAGGAAAAGTCAACAACAAAAACAGGGTCAATGACAAGAACAAAAAACAAAGGAATAGAAACAAACAACACCCCACTCTAAAAACAAAACACCTACCCAATCTAAATATATCAAACTAACTGGAATGCTCAAAAAATATTTAGACAATGATGCACAAAAGGATTACCTAACTGGTCATTTTTATTCAATTTCCTTTTCAAACCTTTCTCCAATTTAGGTAGTTAAGACAGTAACATTAAAACTCAGGCAGGGGCCTGTGATTATCTTTCATCAGATTTTTCGTTGGCTTTAGTAACCAGATAGGGGGCTGTACAGATTCAAGGGCTTCAAACCAATTAACATACCCGACACGACTCAGTCAAATCCATTTAGGAATTTTTTGTTATAATCAATCAGTTCAAATTGGATTTATCAAAATTTCCAGAAAACAAGAATAGAAGTTCTGGCGGAAAGTGATTAAAACCATTTGTGTCAAACCAATGCTCAGCTTATGAAGTGCTTATGATAGCAAATCACTCAAGCTGACAAGATTAAAGAATCCAAGGTTTACCTCTTTATCTAAATATTAACAAAACCCATGTCAGCAGCAAACTTCTATTTTCAATCAAGGTGTTTTCGTTTCACCCTTGCAATTAGGTAGACGGAAAACCTTTTTTTATAGTGAAAGTAAATTAAAGTTATAGCAAAAAAGCTACTGCTATGCATGTATATGAAATCATTTTCCAAAAGGATATCTTCAAGCATTTTCTTCACTTTCTCCAGCTCTTCTTCCTTCATGTTAATAGATTTTGTATTCTGCATGATTATATGCATAAACTTCAATTTTGATCGTCTATGGTCATAAAATCCTCCCGTCATACCCCCCTTCTTGCTGACTTGATCACCTGTTAGAGAATACATGGTGACTTGTCAAGGTATTAAAACTAATAAATATAAAACTCTGCAACAAATAACGCAAGAGTAAGTCTCGATCTCTATCTAAACCTTCCAAAGTAATGCAGTCTAGACCATCATTACGAGCAACCCTTGTAGCCACATCCAGGTCTCGACAAACAACTGTTCTTGCAAATACCTAAGTTAAGAACATATAATGATGACAGGTCATTCTCAACATTGTTAGAAGTATTAATTCAAGAATGCTAAAATACAATATGAACATACCGAAACCACCATACCTAGTAGAGAACACATAATCCTAAAGTGAACCAACTTATGAAGGTATACCAATGAATTTTCAAACTTGTATCTATATCAACATGATACTGATTTACTGCACATTCCCTATATCTAGGTTCAATGTCAATCATGTTTTCATCATTCACTCTATGAAGAGAGCATTACATACAAATGCACCACTGCAATTTTGCAATTAAATATTTAATTGCCATGTTTTTGAACCCAGACAAGTAAATCAATGTGTCATTTGCATAAATCCCAAGCATAGGTGAGTTCCAAGTTTATTCCGTATGCAAAATCAAATGAACCATTACTGTTATGCAGTTAAGTAATTAAGATTTTAGTCCTCCTTATGAGTAGTTTCATGTTAGACATATAGTTGTTGGTATTAGAGTTTATTACACTACATTTGTAAATCTGTACTTCGTGTACAATGGGGTTTCTTTTGCCCGCCTTTTCGTGAGTAACACAATGGTTCTACTGGAGTAAAATAAAAGTGATCTCCAACTTAAGATAGAAGATATATATTATAAATAATAAATATGTATACATGCATGTATGTATACAAAAACAAAAAAAGGTCCACTTTTGATGCAATAATTGCAAAATCAGTTACAACCAAGGTTTTGACCAACATAGCTCAACTACCAAAATGATATCATGAATCTGACATTGACCCAATAACCAATGATTTCTAAGATAGATAACTCAGGTAAAACCTAACCTGGGAAAATGCTGGGGTATAGTTCGGAGCAAATTTTAATTTCTTTAGCAGAGGAACCACATCTGAATTCTGTGGATAAGTAACCCGTGGAGCCTTCACCCTATTGAGGGGGATAAACGTAACACGTCCACCTTTCAATGAATTAAGGTGCCTAATTATCTGGGTTGATATTTCGTCATTTTCAACCACAACGTGAAACAAGCTGTTCAGAAAGAACCGAAAATCAATTAATAGAACTAAAAGTGCAAAGAAACAATAAAGGCAATAGCTAACAGATCATCACACCATTTCGTAAATGTGGGAACACCTAAAAGAATGGGGGTAGAACCCTTATGAAACTTTGAGTACCTGTTCCCAGCAGTTACTTCAACAGCAGTAAAAAACTTTTCGTCACAATCAAGCAACTCAATGATAGGACCAAATACCCCACGAATGTTATACTCTCTGCAAATCTTACGAACAGAATTTAGCCCTCTCCTCACATCCTGAAAGTATTAGACATAAAAACAGAGAGGAAAGGTGAAATGTTACATATAGTACTGCCTAAAGATCTTGAATATACAACTATTCTTAAACATGGAGAAGAAAGAACAAAAAAGAAAAAAACTCATAATTTGAAGATGCACCAATAGATAAAAGTTACGATCATAATAAAATACATAATCACAACACAACACAACAAAACAGAACAAGTGGAATCATAATGCAAACAATAAAGGGTAAACTGTCAATTTAGTCCTTGAATTATCACCTTAGTGAAAATTAAGTCCCTAAACTATTTTTTCAGAAAAATTAGTCCCTGAATTATAAAAATCTGTCAATTACATCCCTAATGTTATATTCGGAGCTACTATATTCCATTTTCCGTCAATTTAAGTCCCGTTACTTGCATGTGATACAGATTGGAGGGTAGATTGGTAGTTTTTCATAAAGAAATAGTGTATGGAGTTAAATTTGGAGGAGAAATTGGTAGTTTTCATAAAGAAATAGTGTAAGTTAACTTTTGAGGGTAAATTAGACATTAAATTCACAACCTATATGAAATGTTAAGCACTTATAGACGAGAAAATGAATGTATTACACTCTAAAGTGTGTCAAGTGACTTAAGTTGAAGAAAAATTGGTTAAAATAGCTTTGAATATAATAGTAGGGATGAAATTAGCAATTTCTAATGAATTTAGGGACTTATTTTACCGAAAAAATAATTCAGGGACCTAATTTTCAATGAGGTGATAGTTCAGGGACTAAATCGACACTTCACCCAACAATAAATACTAATTCTTTTCTGCAGTTATTGACAGAGAAAAATAAGTCGGATTTTTTTTTGCACTCTTTTCCAACAAAATAACCTTTAAGGGTTTGGAAGTTCAAAGTCATTATATCTCAAAGATCCATGAGGTTTTGAAAAAAGTTCTAGCATCAAACCCCCAAATTGTAAGCTAGGAATATTGATGCTTTATTAGATATGCACTGTGTTTCCAACTTCATTTAAATACAAAAATAGTTTTCAGTAAATCAGCACAAATATATACATATATAATATTGTATATTTTAGTTTGTGTTCTGATCCCTCAATAGATTTGCTTTGTGATCCCTGAGAATATAATATTGTATATATGAAATTTTATACATTTTTATGTTTACATATCTATCGACGTTTATAATAATAATAATTCAATCACTCTAAGTTTCACACAAATGACAGCCATGTTTAGCATAGCAGAAGCTACAAAAGGTAAAGAAAGCAATTACTCACACCCGGAGTTGCATGATCAAGGCTCTTTTCAGCCTTTTCAACTTCTGTTCTCAGCTTCTCAATTTCAGCAGAAAGTTCAGTTTCTTTCCTCCACAGGGACCTAACAAAAAATATTTTCATATTGGAATAATTGTAACAAATTCATATAATATTAAGTTCAAAAAACTCATACTTGCGTTCGTCCTGCAGCTTGTCCCTCTGTGTCTTGTGATGATTGAACCCATCATGTGACTGAGAGATGAGAGATTCAATAGTAGCAATCTCAGTTCTTCGAGACTCAATGTAGACATCCCGGTCACTCAACTCAGCATCAAGCCGTGCAATTTCAACCTTAAGTTTTTGCTCCTGGAACATACAAAAGCAAAAAATAGATTAAAGTAAAAATTTATACATAGTTTATAAATGTTATGAATAACTAGAAAATTAAGCACTAAGGACATAAGGTGTAGCAGGAGGAATGTCAAGTCACATGCCGAATCAAAAGTGAACCAAAAGCCACAAGACTAAACGCCCAACCAAGGCAGTCTAAACAGAGCAGAACAGCGAATCATACAACATAACTCCAGAGCAACAATAAAACCATCCAAACCACCCCATAGGATCCTTAGCAACACAAAAATGAATGAGCGAGATTAACAAAAAACAGAAATGCCTTAGTGTTAGGGTGGTCAGTTGACCTGTGAAATATTTGGGCATTCTGCTATGTGCAATCCACATGCAGATAATTTCTGGGATTTAATTGTGGAGAAAATAGAGAAGCGGTTGGAAGGTTAAAAAAAGTGTTTCAATGTAAAGGAGGTAGGCTCACTTTGATTTATTCAGTCTTACGCAGTGTGCCATCTACCCCTCTCTCTTTTCAAATACGTCTAATTCAAAGAAAGTTTTGAGAAATGATGTGAATTCAAAGTGAAATAATTTTATTTTGGTCGAACAAGGTGAAATATTTGAATCCAAGAAAAGAGGATATTAATTGAATCCGTATGTATACGAATCTACACAAAAATTAAAGAAACAATCATTGGGGGAAAATGGAAGACTAACCTGCATACAGTTCTACTTCAAGTAGTTGGAATTAAGAAAAACATACTAAAGTACCATATGGACTTATGAAGCACTTCAACTACGCCCTGATATGACATAGAAGGTACAATATACGCTTAAAAAAGAAACCATTTAAATATTCATGTGCCAAGTTTGAAGAACAACCGTTCAAGATCATCAATTTCGTTTTGAGCCGTTTAAATATACACTTGAAACAGAAACGACCATACCTGTGCCAAATTTGAAGAAAGAACTCGCTCAAGATCATCAATTTCCTTTTGGAGCCATTTGTCACGAGCAGCTTTACTTGAAAACTGGGTGGCACGGCCTTGTTTTTGGTACAGTATGCTAAGCTGCTTCTCGCGTTCCATTATTCTATATTCCAAAAGAACCAATTGTGAGATAATACTAGCACATATGCCAAGACTTCTCAAAGGTCCAAATATATTTCAGTATTTAAACAGACTTACTTTTCTATAATTTCTAAAACTCAGATTATCTTTGATGTATGCCCTCCAATACAGCGGAAGACGAAAATCCTGAGAAATGAATTTCCCAAGGACTATGAAACTTACCTGACTCACAGTCCTAAAATGTTACCCTCTAGACTGCAAACCAAACTTTGAAATTTTAATAACAGAACCACTATAAATCCTGCTCAAGAGGGAATCACCACCACCAGGCACGGGTTACCCAAACGAGGCCTATTCCTAATCAGCAAGTTCTAATCGCTCCTCTTTACACTTAAAACTTTCTACTAGACTTGAAACTGTTCTATAACGTTACCTGGGCCAAATTAAACTTAATAGCCTATCATCACTGCGTAGCGAGCAGACGTAATAAGGGCATTGTTTTAGTGTGCAAGAAAAACAATTTGTCCATAACATAAAGACTAGATGAACAAATTGATTTTTGTATATGAGCTAAAGCTGCACATGAATGTTAAGTAACTCCTTGTTTGTTTAAAGTATAATACATGCTGTTTCAAAAAATTCATCAGAAAAATGGAGATTTATTAAACATCTACAAGACATATTATGATTTATTAATTAGTCGACATAATCCTCCTCTACGTATTTTTTCCACCAATCAAAAGAAAAATCAATCTTTTCTCATGACTAGAATTAAATTATATATTGTAACTGGGATAGAAATAAGAAGATTATCTAATATTATATCGACATACCCTTTTGTTATCTCCATTTCCATCTTGACTTGATTATCATACAGAGGATTTATTTTCTTAAGTTCTTCCTCTGAATCCTTAATTTCTTTCTGCAGACTCTGCAGCTGTTTCATAGCATCTTCCTGGAAGCATGTAAAGATCAACAAATGCATCATTCATGTCCCTCCTATGACTAGAAAGAAGAAAACTGATGAAAAAATACAAAATAAAAAATAAATAAAAACAATGCAGGTAACACAATTTGAATATTTACTTTGGCACGGGTATTTCCAGTTTTCTTCTCCTCCAAATCGTTGACATCAAGCTGAAGCTCTGTGCGCTTCTTTATTGCTTCTGTCCTTCGCTTTTCTATTTCTTCTTTTTCCTTATCTAAAGTTTGAAGCTCTTTTGTCAGTTCCTTCAAAATCTTGTCCAGTTCCTTAGACTTTTCATGGGCATCCAGCACGGTATTATACATCTTTGTTGAAGTTTCAGAAACCTTATTTCTAGCATCTTCTACCTGAATCAAGGTGAAAAAGAATATGTTTAGGCATAACGGTCAGCAATGCGCATGTTTCTGCAGTCAGATCAGAAAGAGAGTTAGGACACAAGATGTGTGTCTATATACATATATATATATATATATATCTCTGGGACATTGTTATTTTGGCTCTTCAATTTTAGATTACTTTTTTTTATAATCAAAACTGGAGTTTTTTACCATTCGAACTTTCTAAACAGAATAGTTACCATAACACCATCGTTCATCACTTTAAAGATGTAGAGTCAGATTTATCATTGAGTAGCACAAACACTTCAAAGAGAGCTATTTATTATTCAGACATGCACTGAACATCAAACATGTCCACAGGTTACAACAATATATGTAATGACAATTGCATATGCTACCTAAATATGATTCCAGAACCACTTGGGGGCAGGCCAAGAGCAGAGTTTTGAGATCCAGTGGTGGAGAAGGTGGAAAGGGCGGCTTTAAAATTGGTAATTGGAAGGAATTTTTAATTCGGAGGTGGTATCAAGGGTGCAGAAGAAGACAAAAAAGGGGACCGAGTTAGATACTTGGCAGCTCTTTGGGTGTCAGTTTCAAATGAGTTTAGGGTTTATTCTCACTTTTCTATAATGATGCATCTGAAATGAGTTTGGGTTTCAAGTTTGGATGTTTTTGTAACTTAGCTCTATTTGAGAGGTCTGATTCTGTACTATAGGCTCCATTTTTAAATTGTGCACACCTCAGTCACACTTTGTAATTGCTTCGAATTTTAATAAAATTCTTTCTTTTCAAAATAAATAAATAAATAACACTTCTCAAGAACAATGAGAAAAAAAACTATGCAAACCTTTTATATGGCCTAGCATCTAACATCGACTAACCTCTGCCAACTTTTGGCGAGCATCCTGAAGTTCCTTGTCATAAATAGTGTATTCTAAAGATTTCCGCTGCTTGTCAAATTGCTGATACTGTCTTAGTTCCTCTTTCTCTTCATCCAACTCCTTTAATCTCTCATCCAGGTACTGAACAACTTGAACTATCTGTTTTATTTTGTTTCCTGATTAACAAAAAGAGAAGAGCTTGTAAGAAAGTATATATAAGAACCATAAACAAATAATTCAATAATAACTTGCCAGTTTCCTGCATAATTTTCAAACTTTCTCGGCGCCTCTCCTCATACACTCGAGTACCACCAATTTCCTTCAGCAAATCCAGCCGTTCAGAGTCTTTCATCAGTGTCAAGGATGCTATCTATGATAGAGTCAACAAAATGTAATTAAAAAAAAGTGCATCAATCTCAACTATTCTTAATATATAACAATGAACTTTGTCAGGTAAAAATACCATGTCCAAACAAGTAGAAAATCATACCTTTCCTTGCTGCACAACATAATAAGGATTGGAGCGAGAGAACCCAGCACTTTCCAGTAAATTCATAACCTCCGTTTTCCTGAAATTAGTGTTATCGTGCTTCATTCAACAGAAACAATGGGAGAGGATCTAATAATAAAACCCCCGTAATACAGAGCACATTAACATTTTCTCAAAAATATATGCACTCACGTGATATGCTTTCCATCCAAGAAATACTCATCCTTCTTCAAACCAATGGTTCTTCGCAAGCGCACTTCCTCCTTATCAACCTATCAAGAAGTGGTGCAAAAGTTGAAAGAGATATAACCCATAAAAGAAACCAAGGTAAATGCCTCAATTGGTGTTAAAGAGGTGAAGTAAGCTGAAGCTGTGAAAATGAACAATAATCAACACATGCAATATTCGTACTTGTGCATGTGTGTACTTGGACAAACATAAACATCAACTGAAAACAGAGGTAATTTGAAACTTGCCAAAGTTGGAGCAATTTTACGTATCAAGATACAAGGCTTAGAATACTCGATGTGCAAATTTGATATTTGCCTTCTCAAGTATGGACAATAAGCCAAACAATTGGTTTAATCACCTAACTTTTTAGGAGAATCAAAGCTCTCCAGAGATATAAAAAATGCATAAAATAGTGAACAAGGAGTCCACTTCTGAAACAAAACATGAAACTTGCAACATCGACACTACAGTATGAGTGTACAGCAACACATTAGCAAAAAGATAAGGGAAAAATACAACAAAAAGAAAATTACAAGGCCAACTATATGTCCTCCATAATTTTAGCAATCCAATGACAAAGGCATAACCAAGGAAAAGAGCTTATGGTTCCATACACTAAAAATTAAAAATCATTTTTTATTCCTACCCAAATTTAAATAAAATCGCTTTAACTTTGGGGGTAGTCACAATGTTGGCAGACCACACATGGTTCATGTATTATTGCAGCTTTCCAATCAAGCCAAATAATTGAAAAGATAGATCTTTCCAATCAATCGATAGAGCTAACTAATTGCAGCTTTCCAATCAATGCCTCTATTACAGACAAGATTTTTTTTCCCCTCAGATAAACCTTTCTCAACAGCCAACCCCACTTAGTGGGATAAGGCTTTTTTGTTGTTGTAGATAAACCTTTCTCAAGGTAGAGACATAATACTGCTACAGTTCCAAACTTTGACAAAGTAGAGGTCTTTTCCATAATAGCATCAACAAAGACTGAAACTTAACAGACAAGGGAGAGCAAGCCATAGTCGCTTTGTCCCTCTAAAATCTCTTGGTCAGCTCTAAAGGGTGTTGTTATGCCCACCCAACTGTCCTATGTTCCCACCCACCGTATAACTATAAATATAGGTGGCAAATCAATATAAAAAAGGTGGGTGGGCATAGTAGCACAGTCCAAACTTGATTTATATATACTTTTTCTAAATGTTGCAAGCCAAAACATTATGGTTCATTCCTATTGTGGTCATCTTCGCACAACCCCTGCCCCAAGGGGGGAAAAAGGCATGACTAGGGAGCCTAGAAGCACAGTTACTCGCACACAAACGTATATGTCAGAAGACTCATAACTAACTTTTTTTGAAGAAGAAGAAGAAGAAGAAACAAATTTTTATTGCAAAGAAACAATACAAATACAAAAGAGGACAAGAAGTCCGCAAAGGCACAAACAAAACAAGATAAAAAGAACCATCACCCAGACATTTAGAAACTATAAAAACAACACAAAACTAACTAATAGCCGCATTCCAGTTACGCCAAATTTCTGAAAAAGACAAATCTCTAAATTCCGTAGTAACCGAAGTCCACAAAGATGACCATAACCGAACATTATCCCACATATCCTCCCTTCCACTGCCTTCGTTGTCCTAAAAAATCTGCTTGTTTCTTTCCATTCATTCCTATTGTGGTCATAACTAACTTTCAAAGTGATACATTTTGGTTGAATGCTAGAAGGAGCACCATGCAGTAAATTTTCCACATATGTGTACTGAGCAAGAGAGATAGAGAAGGGAGAGGGAGGACAGGAACTGCAAGAGGATGCAATTCTTCATAGGAAATAAAAAGGAGGGGGTAACACAAGGAAGAAACTAACAAATTTGGTATGATAATGAAACATAACTTTATTAAAAGAGAACTATAAGCTACAGAAAATAACTAACAAGATATGATCAATAAATATTACCGGGATTCGATTGTCAGCATTATCAAAGACAATCTCCACAAACGCAGATAATACTTGGTGCCCTGCACCTTCCTGGTCAATCATGACGAAGCATGTATTGCAAATAAAAATTGTTTAATAAGCAATTGGTTTGACAAAATAGCTTGAAACAAAAACACACGTTCAGAGAAACCTACATGGAGTAGAGCATGCCTATCCTCGCTCCGAAGGTTTTGGAAAAGGTCACTTAGGACAAACCGGATCGCTTAATAAAAAATTTTGAATCCAACAAATGTAAATCAGTCAACGTTAGTAGTTCTGAAAGGAAACATAGAAATACTGGCTGAGGGAATAAAACCACTGCAAGAATCACTCAGACTTAATCCTTACCATGGAAGAAGTTCGTCTTTCCAGACCCATTGGCACCAACTGCAGTAAACATCATTGAAATGGATTTTATTAGCACAGAATTAGATATAGAAGCAAGATGACATAGAACGTAATTAAAAAACAAGCAAATACAGATACAGAAGTACCATTGACATTTTTATTTTCAAGGAGAAGATCTCCAATATGTATAGGCATACTTTTACAAGAGGAAATGCAAAAGGTAACAAATGAATAAAACTACTGAAGACTCAAATGTTTTTTCAATCTGGGTTGAATGACCTCAAAATTCTAGTACACAAGATTTTATCTTATGCCGTGAAGCTGCACAAAGGTATATCGGAAAAATAAAAAAGAACGGCTCATGTTATCCAAAAGGATAGGTTCTGCAGCATGGAATGCTTAAAGACTCTGATTGGAAATTTAAGATTCTCAAAATGGCTATTCTTGCCTTCCCTCCATATACACCATGAGCTCGGCAAGCTAAACATTCCTTGACAACCATAAAACTCCTTTTTACATCACACACCTTAAGAAGCAAGATAAGATACTTCAGCACATCATTATCTGATGTCTATCACTATGCAAACCAAACAAAATGGAAATATGACACATCATCACCTCATAATTCAATACTTTGAATGTTTGAATTACATTATCCATTTTACAAAGCTAATCCAATCAGTTATATTTATAATAAAAAATAATAAAAAAAGCATAAAATTCATCAGATGCAATTACAAAGGGAGATATAATTACCAACACAATTAACTTTTGGGCTGAAGGCCTCAGTAGCAACTTGTTCTCTGTAGCTCTTAAATCCTTCAATAATAACCTAATTGCAGGACGGCACATATTAATAAAATATTAGAAAATCTCCAAAAGTTAAATACGGAATTATAGATATCACTCGGAAAAAACAAGGTTAACAGTAATCCACCTATAACCAAAACTCACCTGCTTTATGTACATATTGAAATCACCAGATCAGCAACCTTTGAGGAAATGTAAAAGAAAAATATAAGTGACAGCCATAGTAAGTAAACAACTCAAGGATTTCCCTGTAAGCTGTAAACCAGAATACTAATGCAACTTAAGCAACTATTACTAGAAAGTAATCAACGGGGGACGTTGACAAACAAGCACACACACACGCAAAAACCCAAGGAATCCTGAGTTAGTGGCTTCACAATTAGCATTCTGGAAGTAATTTTCACACAAACGGGAAGCAATTGCTTCAAAAGTCGACAATTATTATTCCAAACTTAAAACTCAAATAATAACACTTCACAGAATCACTGCTGTATTGGCACAGTGGAAGTACTTTGCCTCATCCCATATAATTTTGCTTAAAAAATTGAAAATATCCATTTCAATAGGGCTAACTCACAAGCATCTCGGGTCGGACCTCGATTTCTACCCAAGCGTGCTCGAGAGAGAGAAAGAGAGAGAGAGAGAGAGAGACTAACAAGTTCTCTATGAACTCAAACCCTAGCTATACCCAGTCTATGAAACTAAATTAGCATCAACCGTGAAAACCGAAAACAAAAATTCGAAGCTCAGAGTCAGTTCTACTTCTAGGGTTTCGAATTTCAGGCACTGCGGAACTATACTGCTTCTGAATTTATGAAAATGAAAGGCAAAGCTTGGAGAAGGAGAGACCTACCGGTTGAAGTTGCCAATTCAGTTCCTGTGGTGTGTGGTGTGCTCCGCAGTTTAAGCAATGTGCGCTCACCGGTGAGTTGTAGCACAGATCGAGGAAGGAGAAATTAAAAGGCGGCAAAAATGAAATGAAAATTGTTGCCGAATGTGAAATGAAATTATGCGCCGGCTTTTCTTTATTTTTCGTTTTAGCGAAATTGTTATGCGCGGGTTAACTCGGACGAGATGGAAAGTCAACCCACCTTAATCAAACACTAGCATGTGCCCCCATTTGTTTGTGCGAATAATTTTTTATTTTTGTTTTTAAATGAGAAGGCAGAGAGATTCGGATAAATAGTTCACGTGGTTACAAAGTATTTAGAAGATGCTTCGTGTGGTAAAGTAATTTGAATTTAAACTCCTATAATATAGTCCGTTAACAAATCTAGTTCAAAAATAACTTTTCCGTTATACGTGTTTGTTAAATGCATTGGTAAAATTGTATTTTGAGTTAATATATTGCTACTTTCATTTAATGTACCAAAACGAAGTCATAATCTTCACAACATGCGAGAATTAGACCTGGTATTCATGTCGTATTTTCCGTGTTCGTGTCGTTTTCATGTCATACCCGATCTCTTAACTGGTTGTGTCATGTAACACCCGTTAAAATAAACGGATAATATGACCCGACCCGAAATCGACCGTTAATATTATCATGTAATATGAACCGACTTGTTACCCATTAAAGAAAATATTTTTTTAAATCAATAAATAATGAAAATGAAAAACATAATTTGATCCAAAAAAATAGAAAGCATAATACTAAATTAGTATATGCATACCACATTGTCATATAAATATTACTCCAAAAAATAAAAATAAAAATAAATATTTGTCTTTCAAGTATTATATACTCCAAAATAAGATCCTAATAAAAAAACATTAATTGATACTTTTATTTTAATGTTTTTTATAATTTAATCTTACTATTTGCTTACAGTATACTATAAAAATAAATAAATTAAAATTAATTTTTTTAAAATTTATATAGAATAATAAAACAATAATGCATATTTAATATTTAATATACAATATATACATATACATAATGGCTATTGTATTTCTAGTAAGTTTTTTTAGTTGTTTAAAAAATTAAAATCATCAAAATAACTTTTTTGTTAACGTGTTGAAACAGAAGTTTAAAAACGAATTTTTTATCACATGAGCTATCTTTCGAATATCTTATGACTACATGGACCATTTAATCGATTTGGTCTATTTTTTTAAATTAGAGATTTGTTAGAACCACATGTAGATGATGCTTTAAAAAAAACTGTAAATTTATTTTGTGCAAAATTATTATTGTCCATAATTTTGTTTTTTATAGAAAACAAAAATATTTTTTTTATCTCCTTTTGGTTGACAAAGAGAATTTCATTAATATACAGTTTAGATTTGTAATTTGTAGTTCGATTTTAATTCAGGTTCATACTTGACACACCCCGACCGAGATCGAGGGGTGTTGGCCGTCACGTGAGCGTGACGTAACCATAAGCACAGTGCGAAAGCAAGATTAATAAGGGAAATACGAACAAATTAAAACCGAGCAACTAGTAATCCTAGTTAAGATAGCATGCTAGTGCGAGATTAAGTGTGAATTACGCAACTAGAGCTTAACTAGCCTAAGTGCAGTCAAGCATAAATGTACTGATTAAACAACACCCGAAGGTGGTCCTACATGAAGGATGTATGTCAGAACCTCCGTTGAATCCCTGTAAGCCACCAACAAACGCTACCTAATACCTTGAGGGGCGCAAAACAAATACGTGAGTGGGCAAAAACAAAGATTTTCTAAAATCATACGATATCAAAAGCGTTATCCCCTCGCTGGAAAACCTTTATACTTTCCCAGAAAAATAGGATACATATATATGTATATAAATATAATTCAAAACCATGCTCAATGTATCCAAAACCACATAAACATATGTATGCCATGCTTATGCCATGATCAATGCCTCATAATATCACAAATGTAAGCCAGGTGATGCAATTCAATATAACTCATATACTAGCCGAAGTCACCTGACGTGATCTATACGGCGAAATCTAGAGCTCATTTCAATCATATCTCAATCTCATATCTCATCACATAATTCATCATGTATATACGTCACATATCTCATCATGTATATACATATCTGCACACGAGTCGGAACCACCTCACGTAGTCTGACCAACAGTACTAGGTATAAAATAATACGCTCTAGTGCTACGATCACGTGAAGACTGTGTGAATATTCGCGGGTCACCTACAAGTCGAACCCACTTATAGTGGTCTATACGACAAGACTGTGCACCTAACTTAGATCCAAGATGAGCGTGTGATGTGGGAGGTGAACATCACGTGAAGGATTATGCCCCTAACTCTGGGTGGGAGCACTAGACCAGGGTGCAGATTAATGAGCTCAATATGCATCACAACATCACCATTCATCTTATAACTATTACCAGCATGATATACTCACATGTAGCTTACCTGGCATCCGCAGCACCATGCAACAACATGCATAATTATGGTAATGCATATGCTAATATATAATACGAGCATTACATGGCATTTCAAATCACATTTCCTTTAAAACATGTTTTCTGGGAAAAACGTCAAGTGTGTATATATATATATATATTGAAAACAAAAGCCCACTTACTGGTATGTTGTTGGGTCATAACCCCTGTGCCTAGCCTGGTTACGCTCGTCCTCCGGATAAGTCTCGCCTATATGAGAAACAACTATATAGGAGTCATTTTAAAGGACATAAACAAAACTAGGTAATAACTTCTCATACAAGGCACGGCCAGACGCGCCCCCCACGCGTGGCCACGTGCTAGGCACACTGACGGCGTCAGTTAATGTCGTCAGGAATATTCTGGGGAATATTCCGTCAAATCCTAATGGTATCAGTTAGTTTTAACTGATGGCGTCAGAATACTCCGTCAGACTTGACGGAATATTCTGTCACCTTCAACCTTCAGACTCCGGCGACCGTTGCCGTCGCCGGAAAACCGGAAAAACTTTAAAACTTTATATCTCCGTCAATTCTCATCCAAAAAGCATGAAACTTGTCCCAAATTAAAGCTTATAACAAGAGGAACAAGATTTTACCAATTTCAAACTCCAATGATCAGGGGATCTCGCCGGAGAACCCTCGAAAGTCCAGCAAAAACTTTAAACTTGGATATCTCGATATCCCTACGTCCGAAAACCTCCAACGAACTACTCCGAGATTCGTAAAGACCTTCTTAAGCTCCCTGTGAACTTGAAATTTTCAAAAACACAAGGTTTAACGTTTCCATGAACAGTACCCCAAATCGGGGTTAAGGTTTTCACGTGATTTCGAAGGTTTCCTTACCTGAAAATGGTACCAATCGATTCGTCTAAGCTTCACGAACACAAAGGTGTGCTTAAATCCCTCGATCTGTCACGTTTGCAAGGGTTTTGGGTCTCATCTGTACAAGAGAGAGTGAGTGATTTCGAAAGAGAGAAAGCATAGGAGATGAGAGAGAGAGAATGAGTTTGAGTGTGTGTGTGTTCCAAATTGAGTCACCAATCAAAACCAATATTTCTCTAACTTCCAATTGGGTCCTACTAATTAGGATCTACAATTAATTAGCCCATAAACAAAGTTTAAACCACACAACCAAATTTAATGTCCAAGGGCATTTTCGTTAATTCACATCCTCGTGAATAAATTTTTTGGGATGGGCTGTCACAATCTACCCACCTTATAAAAATTTCGTCCTCGAAATTTACATAACCAAAAACACCCTCTAGTACTCATAAAACAACCTTGGGTACATCTCTCTCATCCGTTTCTCTGTTTCCCAAGTAGCTTCTTCCACTGAATGGTTCCTCCACAAAACTTTCACTAAGTGCACTGTCTTATTTCTCAGAACCTTCTCTTTCCAATCCAAAATAGTCACTGGTTCCTTATTATACGTCAAATCTGGATTAATTTCCAGTGGTTGAGGAGGTATCATATGTGAAGGATCTGCAACATAATGTTGAAGCATTGAAACATGAAACACATTATGTACCTTAGACAGTTCAGAAGGCAACTCAAGCCTATAAGCAACTTCACTAACTCGTTCGATGATCTTGTATGGTCCGATGTACTTAGGGCTCAACTTACCCTTCTTCCCGAACCTTATTACTCATTTCCATGGTGATAGCTTCAGAAATACCCAATCATCAACTTCATACACTCTGTCAGTGGCATGTCTGTCTGCTAAGCTTAATTACCTGAATGTTCTGAGTAGTCTCCTCCACAATCTCAGGGCCCACTAACACTCTTTCGCCAACCTCTGACCAACACAAAGGTGTATGACAAGCTCTACCATAAAGCGCCTCAAATGGCCAACACAAGGGTGTACGACAAGCTCTGTCATAAAGCGCCTCAAATGGTGCCATCTCGATGCTAGAATGATAACTGTTGTTGTAGGCGAATTCCATTAAATCCAACTTTGCCTGCCAATTATCACCAAACTGAAGTACAGAAGATCTTAGCATATTTTCCAAGGTTTCAATCGTCTTCACAGATTGACCATCTGTTTGAGGATGATATGTTGTACTATACAGTAATCTCGTACCAAGAGCCTTCTGAAAAGTTATCCAAAACTTAGAAGTAAACCTAAGATCTCGATCTGAAATAATACTCACAGGAACTCCATGATACTTCACAATCTTCGTGATGAACAATTCAGCTAACTTGTTTAGAGAATATTTTTCCCTCACTGGAATGAAGTGCGCTGACTTGGTAAGCCGATCTACAACCACCCAAATGCCATCATAACCGTTCCGTGTACGAGGAAGCTTGTACACAAAATCCATAGTAATATTTTCTCATTTCCACTATGGAACGGGAAGTGGCTGCATCAATCCAAACGGCTTCTTCCTTTCAGCTTTGACCTGCTGACAAACTGCACACATACGAACATACTCTGCAATTTCCCTTTTCATACTTGGCCAATAATAAAATGGCCTAATGGTATGATACATTTTAGTTCCTCCTGGATGCATGGCATATGCTGAAATGTGTGCCTCATCAAGAATTGCCTTCTTTAATTCCTCATTATTTGGCACGTACATCTACTTATCCTGCATAGGCCTAACTTGGAAACTAGCAAGTAAGGCTTCTTCTCGTTCTGCCACAGCTTCTTCTTGTTCTTCCAATTCCAATTTCACTCCAGTAGACCTCAAATTCACAAGAAGAGGAACACGAGAAGCATACAAAACACTGATCTGACCTTGGGATTTCCTACTCAAAGCATCAGCCACTACATTAGCACGTCCAGGGTGATACTCAATCGTGCAATCATAATTACTAAACAACTCTAACCACCTTCACTGCCTAAGATTAAGCTCTTTCTGGGTGAAAATATGCTGAAGACTCTTGTGATTTATGAATATCTTACACTGTTCACCATAAAGATAATGTCTCCAGATCTTCAAAGCAAAGATGATAACTGCTAACTCTAAATCATGAGTAGGGTAGTTCATCTCATGAGACTTCAATTGCCTCGAAGCATAGGCAATTGCTCTACCATGTTGCATTAGAACACAACTCAGACCATTCAAAGAAGCATCGCTGTAAATCTCAAAGTTACCACTATCATCAGGAAGTGCCAAAACCGGAGCATGAGTGAGACAATGCTTAAGCTGCTGAAAACTCTGCTCACAATTTCCATCCCACTCAAATTTAACTTCCTTCCTAGTCAACCTTGTAAGTGGTAAAGCAATAGCTGAAAAGTGCTTAACAAATCGTCGATAGTAACCTACTAAGCCAAGGAAACTCCGTACCTCGGTGACGGTTCTTGGCTGCTCCCAATTCTCTACAGCTGCTACTTTCTGAGGGTCTACCAAAATACCTTAAGCTGAAATTACATGTCCTAAGAATGCCACTTCATTTAACCAAAACTGGCACTTGCTAAGTTTAGCATATAGCTGATGTTCCCTCAATTTCTTCAGCACTAGAGTGAGATGTCGAACATGATCTAATTTCGTCTTAGAATACACCAGAATGTCATCAATAAAGACAATGACAAATCTATCCAAGTATTGCTAAAATACTTTATTCATCAAACCCATGAAAGTTGCTGGTGCATTTGTTAATCCAAATGGCATCACATAAAACTCATAGTGACCATAACGAGTTCTGAATGCCGTCTTAGGGACATCTTCACTCTTAATCTTCAGCTAATAGTATCCCGACCTTAAGTCAATCTTTGAGAACACACAGACACCTCTGAGTTAATCAAATAGATCGTCTATACGCGGCAATGGATAACGGTTTTTAATCGTTACCCAATTCAATTGCCTATAATCAATACACAACCTTAATGTACTGTCTTTCTTCCGAACAAATAACACTAGGGCTCCTCAAGGTGACGAACTAGGCTGAATGAAACCTTTATCAACCAACTCTTGTAACTGAATCTTCAATTCTCTTAACTCCGCAGGAGCCATTCTATATGGGGCTAAAGATATAGGATCCGTACCTGGAAGTAAATCAATGGTGAACTCTATATCTCTGTCTGGCGGTAATCCAGGTAAATCCTCAGGAAAGACGTTCGGAAAATGTCTAACCACCTTTACGTTCTCCACACTAATAGGAGCAACATCATTCAATACTACGTGAGCCAAGTACCCCTGACAACCTTTCGTTAACAACTTTTTGGCTCTCACAACTGAAATAATACCATGCCTCAATCCACTAGGCTCACCAAAGAATGTAACCTCAGGTAATCCAGGACGATGGAAGGTCATTGATATCCCGTAATAGTCAATCTTGGCATGATTGTAATGCAACCAATCTGTGCCTAAAATCACATCAAAGTCCACATGTCTAAAGGAGTAAGGTTAGCTGGCATAACCACATCCTCCACTAATACGGGACAACCTGGATAAACATAATCTACATAACACTTCTCCCCTCTAGGCATTGCAAACTCTAACTCATACCCAAGAGGTGTAGATTGAGGTTGAGTCAACTGAGCAAATGTATGAGAAATCACAGAATGTGTAGCACCATAATCAATCAACACTTTAGCATGATAACCAAGAATATTTAACGTACCCATGATTAAGTCAGGATTGTTCTAAGCATCCTGAAGAGAAATGTTATGGATACGTCCTTGGGTCTGCTGCCATGAACACATCTACCCTGCGAACTACGTCTATGACAGGACTGATTGTGCTGCCTTGACGATCCAGCACTACTAGCAGCAACATCCACCTCATGAGGTTGCACTCTAGACTGCCACTACGATCCACCAGCTAAAAACTGTTGACCATAGCCATTCTGCTGATACGGCGCATAACCCCCTGAAAACTAGCCATAACCACATTGCTGATAAGGATCCTGAGGGTACTGATACTGTCCTGAAGGATAAGGAATTGGATCCCCCTGAAAATGATAAGTGCTACCACGACCTGCCTGCACCTAACCACTAGGTCCTAAAAACTGCTGGGTTGGAGCTAGAGGTGGTATAAGGGGCTGCTGAGGCCTTTGCTGATTCTAAGGGCAATACTTAGACAAATGTCCCATTTGTCCACATGTATAGCATCTGTTGCTACCTCGACGACACTCTCCAAAATGTCGATTATTGCACCTACGGCACAAAGGAGCACTAGCACCACCTGAATCTCTCTGCATCTGAAATCTCGGGCTTCCAGTAAATCTACCTCCTTGCATTTGGCCCATGGCACTAAAACCTTCATTGGAAGAACTCGAACTTGTGCCACTTTTCTTAAAACTCTGAGTCTGGCGAGGTCCCTGAAATTAATGTCATTTACCTTTATCATTCATTCTCTGACTCTTATCTTTTTCTTCCTCTTCCTCACTATCACTAGGCAACTTCTTTGAGTCTTCAACCCTCAACAAAATGTCATAGAACTCCTGGTAGGTATTACAGTAAGTAGTAGTCACTATAATACGCCATTTCTTTTTCGTACCCAAAATAAAACGGCGTAACATCTCAACCGGATTATCAGCAACCTCCGGATGATAACGAGACAAGTCAGTGAACTTCCTGTAATACTCATTCGCTGACATCTTCCCTTGTTTCAGACTGGTAAACTTTTGCTTCTTACTATCAATGTAGGCTGGAGGAATAAATCTTTTCATAAATAAACTCTTAAAAGCTTCCCAATCAGCTGCTTCCTCTTGAGTTAACGCTCGAGCGTCCAGTTCCTACTAAGATGCAGGTTCCTTACCTAAGAACCAAGTAGTCGTCTCAACCTATCTATCAGGAAGAAGATTTCCCTGACTTTGCATTACCTGGAAGGTCTTCTCCACATGATTAAATCATTTCTCTGCGCCTTCAGGCCTTTCATTTCCCACAAAATTATACAACTTCAAATTGTATACAGCCTCAAGAGGAATCCTCTGAGCAGGATGTAACGCAGACTGTATAGCAGTAGCTATAGCTTCGCATAACTGAGAAATATCAGGGAAACTAGGTTCAGCTGAACGACGTGGCTCTTTACGAGGCGGCATAGTTCTGACAGAAAACATCAAGAAACAATCAGGAAATTCACAAAATATGCAAGACTGCAACCTAGAGCTCTGATACCAAACTGACACACCCCGACCGAGATCGAGGCGTGCTGACCATCATGTGAGCATGACATAACCATAAGCATAGTGCGGAAGCAAGATTAATAAGGGAAATACGAACAAATTAAAACCGAGCAACTAGCAATCCTAGTTAAGATAGCATGCTAGTGCGAGATTAAGTGTAAATTACGCAACCAGAGCTTAACTAGCCTAAGTGCAGTTAAACATAAATGTACTGATTAAACAACACCCGAAGGTGGTCCAACATGAAAGATGTTTGTCAGAACCTCCGTTGAATCCCCATAAGCCACCAACAAACGCTACCTAATACCTGGAGAGGCGCAAAACAAATACGTGAGTGGGCAAAAACAAATACGTGAGTGGGCAAAAACAAAGGTTTTCTAAAATTATACGATATCAAAAGTGCTATCCCCTCACTGGAAAACCTGTATACTTTCCCAGAAAAACAGGATACATATATATGTATATAAATATAATGCAAAACCATGCTCAATGTATCAAAAACCACATAAATATATGTATGCCATGCTTATGCCATGCTCAATGCCTCATAATATCACAAATGTAAGTCAGGTGATGCAATTCAATATAACTCATATACTAGCCAAAGTCACCTGAAGTGATCTATACGGCGAAATCTAGAGCTCATTTCAATCATATCTCAATCTCATATCTCATCACATAATTCATCATGTATACACGTCACATAACTCATCATATCTCATCATGTATATACATATCTATACACGAGTCAGAACCACCTCACGTAGTCTGACTGACAGGACTGAGTATAAAAATAATAATACGCTCTAGTGCTACGATCACGTGAAGACTGTGCGAATATTCGCGGGTCACCTACGAGTCGAACCCACTTATAGTGGTCTATACGACAAGATTGTGCACCTAACTTGGATCCAAGATGAGCGTGTGGTGCAGGAGGTGAACATCACGTGAAGGACTATGCCCCTAACTTTGGGTGGGAGCACTATACCCGAGTGCAGATTAATGAGCTCAATATGCATCATAACATCACCATTCATCTCATAACTATTACCAGCATGATATACTCACCTGTAGCTTACCTGGCCTCCGCAACACCATGCAACAATATGCATAATTATGGTAATGCATAGGCTAATATATAATACGAGCATTACATGGCATTTCAAATCACATTTCCTTTAAAACACGTTTTCTGGGAAAAACATCAAGTATATGTATATGTATATATATTATACATATATATATATATATATATATACTGAAAACAAAAGTCCACTCACTGGTATGTCGTTGGGTCCTAACCCCCGTGCCTAGCCTGGTTACGCTCGTCCTCTGGATAAGTCTCGCCTACATGAGAAACAACTATATAGGCATCATTTTAAAGCACATAAACAAAACTAGGTAATAACTTTTCATACAATGCTCATTTGGGATGTTTGAATATACCACTGTGATCTACACAACCTCATGAATATCCCCATATTTTTAGAAAAATTTTCCGACCACCCACACGCCGCCACGGACTGGCCAAGGCACGGCCAGGCGCGCCCCCCATGCGCGGGCACGTGCCTGCCACACTGACGGCTTCAGTTAACGTCGTCAAGAATATTATGGGGAATATTCCGTCAAATCCTAACGGTAACAGTTAGCTTTAACTGACGGCGTCAAAATATTCCGTCACCTTCAACATTCAGACTCCGTCGCCGGAAAACCGGAAAAACTTTGAAACTCTATATCTCCATCAATTCTCATCCAAAAGGCATGAAACTTGTCCCAAATTAAAGCTTATAACAAGAGGAACAAGATTTTACCAATTTCAAACTCCAATGATCACGGGATCTCGCCGAAGAACCCTCAAAAGTCCGGCCAAAACTTTAAACTTGGATATCTCGATATCTCGACGGCCCAAAACCTCCAACGAACTACTCCGAGCTTCGTAAAGACCTTCTTAAGCTCCTTGTGAACTTGAAATTTTCAAAAACACAAGGTTTAACGTTTGCATGAACAGTACCCCAAATCGGGGTTAAGGTTTTCACGTGATTTCGAAGGTTTCCTTACCTGAAAATGGTACCAATCGATTCGTCTGAGCTTCACAAACACAAATGTGTGCTTAAATCCCTCGATCTGTCACGTTTGCAAGGCTTTTGGGTCTCGTCCGTACAAGAGAGAAGAGAGAGAGAGTGAATTCGAGAAAGAGAGCACGGGAGAAGATAGAGAGAGAGAGAGAGAGAATGAGTTGGAGTGTGTGTGTGGTTCAAATTGAGTCACCAATCAAAACCAATAATTCTCTAACTTCTAATTGGGTCCAACTAATTAGGATCTACAATTAATTGGCCCATAAACAAAGTTTAAACCACACAACCAAATTTAACGTCCAATGGCATTTTCGTCAATTCACATCCTCGTGAATAAATTTTTCAGGATGGGCTGTCACAATACTGATCCATTCATACTCAGGTTTTTAATTCGGTTCAGTTTGACCTGTAAACCGATCGTCTAATCCATATCTACTTCATTTATTTTATAAAAAAATTTATTGTTAAAACCATTTCATAATTGAATTATTATATTTGGTTCATATTCAAATTATTGCATTTGACTTGTTAAACCAAGCTAAAAAACATGATTAAATAATGCAATTCCTATGTTTTAATTGAATAAAACAATTTAGTAAATTTAATCATCATTTTTTAATGTAATTATTCTAAAGTTGAGTTTGAAATTGAACTATTCATCTTGCTTATGGAAATGGACTTTGAGTTTGAATTTATTATAATTGTGCCATTGTGTGTGTGTGTGTGAGTGGGTCATCCTTCACCCAAAACAGTCGAGTTGGGCTGTTGCATTTGGGCCCAGCCTGCAGCTCTCGGGCGTTTTGGGCTAGGTTTCAAGGAAAGAGGCAAATGACTTTTTTGCCCCCTTAGTCCAAATCTAACAATCACTAGCAAGGTTTTTTTTGTCATTTTGCGATTCGGTGTGAGGGAGGGGGTTAGGTGGCTTCGATCTTCTCATGCAAGGACTGCTAGATGGAAGGGTCACATCGGGTTAAGGTTTCTATAGTGAAAGGCGAGAGCCTTAACTGGAACGGTTGGGGTGACAGAGTGAATTTGAAGGCTACGAACTAGAAGGGGTACGTTGTTCGCTAGCATTGGTTGCAGAGAAATAGATATGGGAAAAGCATGGGGGCAGGGTTGAAGAGAAATGGTACATAAAGGAATACTAAGAAAGTAAGGTCATCTCTAACCGAGCTGGGCAAAAGGTTATAGGCCAAAACATAGTCTGTTTTGACACAAAATCCATCTCCAATGGAGGGTTGGGCCAAAAAAAATTTGGGACCCACACGGCCAAAATATAGCCAAATGGCCAGAAGGCTGGGCAAACATAGCCAGCCCTAAAAGTTAGGGCCAGCTGTGCTGTTAGCTGACGTCATGTAGACTTGCTTTTTTTATTTTTTTATTTTTTTTAAGGACGAAATTTAAAAAAAAATTAAAAATTCTAATTAGAATTTTTTTCCTATAAATACTCAACCGTTTCTACACCATTTCTCACATCCTTTTCATCCTTCCATACTATCTTACCTCATTTTAGAGCACTTCCACCGTGGGAAACCCTCCCCCAGGCTATTCACTATTTAATCCACTCAGTGGACAGTAACTTCCCTTAATGAACAGTGACCCCCTTTTGCATCTCCACCGTTGCACTTGAATAGTCCTGGCAATAGGCAATAAAATATTAGTTTTTTTTTAAATAATACAAAATAATTTTATTTGTAATTTCGGATAAGATTTTTAATCGGTCTCGTTGTACCATGTTCTATTAAAAAAATTTTTTTTTTTTTATTTTCACATGGTGCCGATGCACCATTCCAAAACCTTTTTTTTATTTTTTTGCTTCTTTTCACATGGTGCCAACGCACCATTCCAAAAGCTGTGTGTTTTTTTTCTTTCTTTTTCAAGCTCAGCAGCTCTCTCTCACTTGAGCTCCGGAGGCAGGGCCTCAGACTTTGACAACATCAATAGCCGATCCGTGCAAAAATTCATAGTTTTTCCTTAGTTAAGTAGGTAAAGGATCGCCAACTCCTTAGTTAAAATCTCTCTCTCTCTCTCTCTCTCTTTCTCTCTCTCTCCTCTTTCCCCCAAAAACAAATCCCAAATCGTGCAATCTGGGTGGGGGCGAAGACGGTGTGGGGTGCGGCGGCAGCTATGGCGGAGGAGGTACTGGATCTTTCCCATTTGTGTGTGGGTGTATCATCAGCGTCGACGACGAACTCTGGCGAGAGCCGTTGAGTTCGAAGGCTGGGTTTTACATTTTTTTAATTTTTTATTAATATTTTATATTTTTATTAATTTTATATTGTGGCTAACGTCGCCCTGACGTCAGCCTTCTGTCACGTTGCCTTCGAGCTCTCGGGTCGGGCCTGTCCCTCGGGCTGCCACACGTTGGACCAAATTCGCCGAGCTCTATAGCCCTGTTCACTCGCCTGTCCCTCGGGCTCTAGCACACGCTGGAGCTGCTCTTAATGTCTAAGTTGTTAACATGCAAGTAAAATTAAAATATTAAACAACATGAAACTTAAAACAACCTCAAAATATGTCCGGAAACCTTATTTTAATATGACAGTTTAATTCAATTAACCGACAAAATTAAAGAATAAACTTAAAATAATAATCCAAAAAATAGCCTCATTCGATTGGAGATTGTATATAGATATATGGTTTGACACAATTCATTAAAAAATAATTTCTTGCAGAGCTATAATCTAGACGAAGGCTAAACATAGCCCATTCGGTTGGAGATGGCTTAAGGGGCGTAGGAGGTAGGGATATGGGTGAACTTGTTGCATCCCTCAGATTCAAAGGTAACAAAGTGGCACATAATCATAGATTTCAGTCATTAGAAATTACGAACAATGATTCCATGATGAATCATGAATGTTCCCTCGTTCCCACCTTTATTCTCGTTAATCCATACTCCAAAACACAAAAGGCCTCACATGTCCCAAACTGTGATTGGACTTGAGTGTCTCGTTATATGAATTATCACCCATGATACATATTCGTTCATTTTCCATTTTTCTTTCAAATCAAAATGCCCTTCTCTCAGTCGCCAAGTTGTCCCTCACATAAACAATGGCAGAGCTAGAAAATTTTCACCGGGTGGGCTAGCTTAAAGATTTAAATCTTTATAAATAAAGAAACTTGATACTATATTTTTTTACAATATCAGCTAGCTTAAGAAATTTTCGCAAGGTGAGCCAAGAACTTTCGTTTTTCAAACAAATTCAAACTTGTACATGTACAAGAAGCGATGAGAAAAAAGATGTGAGAACAATAGATGGTTTTCAAACCCATTCGGATCCCCAGGACCCGGTTGCGACCCGTCCTCTTCCCATCGTCGATTCCGTCGGTTTTTCTGGCAATTTATAGCCTTCCACCCCTACCAAACAACTCCATAGTCCTCCCTCTTCCATTTCCACTTAAAATTAATGGGGTTTGAGCTTGAATTCGGGTAGAATGGTACCCGTCGGTTCCGAGGGTGCTATAGTGAAATCTGACGATCGTGAAAGTAATGTCGACCACCACCACCACCAAACCACTTCTTCAAATTCCACGAACAAAACCCAAATATTTTTAGGGGCGTTGGTGTTGCGGTTTGGTCGAATTGGAGAACCCCCAATTTATAGGGTTTCGATGGGTCCAAGGAAAATTGGAGCCTTTTCAGGCCAAATTGGACTTGGCCACAGGTATAAAATTTGCTCTACTCTTTGAGATCTTCATTTCTGTAAATTTTTAGAATTTTTAGAAATAGTAGAATTTTCCGGCGAGTCCGGGCGGCCAACCGCCACCCGCGGCGACGGGTGCGGTGGCGCATGGCCAGGAAGTTGATGTGGTGTTTTTATTTCGAGTTTCGTTATTCTAATTATGTTTTGGCATTTAATCGACTTGTTTTGAATATTAACACGAATGTGGTATATTTTGGGTTAATGAAATAGTTTTGGAATTAGTTTGAAAATTGGTTTGTGAACTACGAAAGGCTTGATCCCTGTTTAGGGTACGTAGGCAGTCTAACAACAAGTTAGACGTAGCCTTAAATAACCAAGATTGATCTTATGTTGAAATTTTTCTAAGAAGAGTAAATGGGTGATTAATTTAGAACATATATCTTATGTTCTTGACAAATGAGATAGGTTATAGATTTTGTGAGAAACTCATAATTCGAAAATCAAGTATTAACTTTTGTTGAGAAGTCGAGTTAATGGAAGAAATTTGGAGATTTAATTAAAAATCTAAGCATATGTTTTGGTAATTAAAATATGATTATAGAAAAAGAAGAATTAAGGAAATTGAATAAAGCACCACGATTGAGAATTTGGTCAAGTAAAGCGAAGTTTAGTTTGGGCCATAAAATTAAACGAGGTTATATAATTGAGAATTGCAGTTGAAGTGAGAATTATTCTTAGATTTTAAAATTGCTCTTATGGTTATAGTACTTACGGAATTAAGGAACTCAATTATATGGTCGTGAATATTAGCGACTAAATAAACAAGAGTTTTATTTTGGGCCTATCAACAAACCTAATTCCCGAAATTAAATATTTCGGGGTCGGGACGTTACAAATGGTATCAGAGCAAATGATCCTACTCTATAATATGCAATGTTCTTGAGTTCTTGTTGATATGCATTATGGTGGCTGATTTCAAAAATTTTTGTGAATAAAGTGGCATGCATGTGACAAATATATATATATGTGTGTGTGTGTGTGTGTGTGAGATGAATATATGTTTGGCTTTGTGATTGCAGTGCAATTACCATGGTGCTTATGGAACTCTGTTAATGTGGAGTATGAATTTCATTGATATTGCATTATTTTATAAATGTTACGAGGTGAAGGGGTTATATGTGAAATGCCTATATTGTCAATTCCTAAGAAATGAGTTGGATAAATATTACTTTGGATTTGTATTATGTTATGCCTTATGAAAATGTTGAATGATAAGATGATTGTGATATTGTGACATGTAGATGGAAGAGTTGTATTATACTTGTGCCAGTGAGAATATGTGATTGGGCGAAAAAGGCCAGTGAATATGTGATTTGGGCGAAAAAGGCTTGTGGATATGTGATTGGGCGGAAAAGAAGCCCGTGGATGTGGATTCAGGCGAAATGACCCATGGAATGTGGAAAAATGATTGAATGGGCACAAAGACCCAATGAATGTGAATGGGCACAACGACCCGTGAATGTGAAATTGGGCAAAAAAAAGGCCCGTGGAAATGTGAATTGGGCAAAAAGGCCCGTGGATATAAGGTGGTTGGGCGAAAAGGGCCCGTGGATATAAGGGGGTTGGAAGAAAAAAAAAAGAAAAAAAAGAAAAAGAAAAAGAAAAAGAAAGTGTGATATGTATTGGCCAGGTATATTACAATATTTTCCAACCTACTAGTCCCTGATTGAGCTAAAAAGAAAATGGTGGTGGAATCATTGTTTTGACAATGAAAAGCATGGCTAGAAATTTTAAAATATTGTGACCAATGATAATTATGATTGGAAATTGTAGTATTTATTAAATTCATGATGATTTATCGAATGAGAATGAAATTATAAACTGTGGTTATGGTTGACCATTATAAATTGGAATGGTGGAAAGACCATGGAAATTTCTCCATTTATTTTAGTGGACACGAATAAAATTGTGAAATGAGATTTAAGTTCGTTTATTATAAACGAATTTCTAGTTGTGGGAGACATGTAATTTTTAGGAATGATGAAAAGAATGGATGAGGGAAGTTTATAATTACAAATTTGATTAGTTTGGTTTGCCATTTACAAATTATGGCGAGAAATTCTGATATTTTGTTAACCACGATAGTAATGGCTTGAAATTTGACATTTGATTTTGTCAATGTGAGAGAAAGTAATTGGACCACTATTAGTTTAAAAAGAATCATTGATGCTCCATTTTCTGCACAATTTGTTGCCTCTGGCATGTCAAAGTGCATTATGTAATGTCATGACCAATTTTGGGTGCATGAAATCCCATAAGCCTTGTTCTCTTTTACTTCTTTTTAGTTTCTTCTCAACATGAAAGATATTTGACACTTTAATCAAATATACATGATGGAAATGAAGGTTTAAACTTGAATGCGGAAAGAAGAACTTTGGCTCTAATCAGTATGATTGTGCCTACACATACTTTGTTTGGATTTTGTTAGAGAAATATTTCGTATAATCTGCACATATGGTTAATAAAAAAATGCATGCCATGTGTGTGTGATTATGGATGCCTTAAGTTCAAATACAATAGATGAACATATTCTCAAGTTCAACCAATATTCTTAATTGGTTGATGCATGTTTAATTTCAAGCTTTGGTTTCTTTATAATTAGGGAGTTTAGTTATCCTTGAATAGCTTTCGAAGCCCTCTGTCTAGTTCATGCTCTTGTGTGGGAGGCTCTCCTAACAAGAGCTTAAGAACATGTACATATTTGGTTCCCATGCCATTCATAAAACAACGGGAAGGAAAAGAAAGAAAAGAAAAGATAAGGTTTAATTCTGCCTTGAGAAATTATGTGAATTTCGGAAACTAAGGGAATCAAGGGATGAGATTTTGATTTCGTTCCATGGTAACGAAAATTGCGGATCTTTATTTTATTATAGTGTCACTTTTAGTGGTTTGGTTTAACAATGTGATGATTATTTAGTCACTGACGATTACAGCTAAAAGTGATGGGGAAGTTTGTAATTATAATTTTGATTGGTTGGGTTACCACAGTTATGAATTGCCATTGTTGAATTGGTTATTGCGAACCAAATTGATGACGAGCACAAATTATCGTGGCTATGTGATTAATAAGGTTTAATTTCATTGACCATTAGAGTCGTGATATATATATATATATATATATATATATATATATATATATATATATATATGCTTTTCTCCTTTGGTTGATGGAATGTGAATGTGTTGGAAGTGTGAGTCACTAATTTATTCGATTGGTGGCTACACTTTGAAGCAATTTAAAAGAGAAACAATTGAAAGAAAGATTTAAAAGACTTTTAATTTTACTATGGGCAATTTAGTTAATTGTGGAAATGAAGGGAACCATAGAATAAAAATTTATGTTAGTGGTCTTGCGAATTTGGTTTTAAAACTTCTTTCCATTACCCAGTGAGTGTGATTGGAAATTCCAATAATTTTGGTTGGAATTTTGGTATTTGAATTGCCAATTCTAATGGTTTGACTTGAAATTTTAATATGTACTTAGCCATTGATGATTTTGGCTTGAAATTCTGATATTTAGTTGACCAAAAATAGTATGGCTGGAAATTCTGATGTTGGTATCGCCCGTGAGTGCGGTTAGAAATGTTGAGGTAGAATCATGGTAACGGCTATGTATAGCCAATGATGGTAAAGGATTCTACCAGTAATGTTGGTTCTTATGCTAGTATTCTTTGGCCATTGGTAAATGTGGCTTGATACTCTAGTGTGTATTTAGCTAATGAGGAATTACGGTTTAATGTTTGATATTATTTTTGCCGATGTGTATGGTTAGAATTTCTGATATTTATCCTAGCAATGAGGATGGTAGGAAATTTGAGTATAGATGATTACTTTGTTGAAATATTTATTTTTCAGAGCCTGAATAAAATTGTAGATTGAGATCATAATTTTATTCACCATAAAAGAAATGGTGGAAATAGTGCTGGTTCTCTCTTGTAACTTGATGGTGGAAATCTCGGGGACGAGATTTATTTTAACGGGGGGTGAATGTAATACCCTGAAAAATTTAAATATATGAATTGGATATAAAATTTAAATATATGAATTTGATATTTATAATTATGAATATGTGAAAAGAATTGAGAATTTATATTAATACATTTGAGTATGGTTTTAAATTAAACTGATCACGAAGGTTGAAGTTTGGAAATTTATCATTTAAAATCCGTAGACCATTCAAGGTTGCAATTTATATTTTTTAATAGAGCTCAAACTCACGAACGCGTAGGCGCAAACCGTTCGTGAAACGGAGTTATGACTATGAAGTTATTAACGATAGAAATGGAGGGTAAAATAGTCATTTTGTCATGGTGTCAGGAAGGTTCTAGATTCTGTTTTGTTTGATGGAAATATGCTGAGGAAAAGAAAAGAAAAAAAAGGGAACAGCCGAAATGGGGTGGGAGGGAAACAGAGAGCAATGAGAGGGGGAGCAGAGACTACCCAATCAAAAGAGGGAAAAGGAGAGACAGGAGAGGGGAAGAAAAGGAGGGAAAAATGGAAAACCCATTCGGATCCCCACGACCCGGTTGCGACCTGTCCTTTTCCCATTATCGATTCCGTCGGTTTTTATGGCAATTTACAGCCTTCCACCCCTACCAAACAACTCCATAGTCCTCCCTCTTCCATCTCCACTTAAAATTGATGGGGTTTGAGCTTGATTTCGGGTAGAATGGTACCCGTGGGTTCCGAGGGTGCTATAGTGAAATCCAACGATCGTGAAAGTAATGTCGACCACCACCACCACCAAACCACTTCTTCAAATTCCAGGAACAAAGCCCAAATATTTTTAGGGGCGTTAGTGTTGCGGTTTGGTCGAATTGGAGAACCCCCAATTTATAGGGTTTCGACGGGTCCGAGGAAAATTGGAGCCTTTTCAGGCCAAATTGGACTTGGCCACAGGTATAAAATTTGCTCTACTCTTTGAGATCTTCATTTCTGTAATTTTTGAGAATTTTTAGAAATAGTAGAATTTTCCAGCAAGTCTGGGCAGCCAACTGCCACCCGCGGCGGCGGATGCGGCGGCGCATGGCCAGGAAGTTGATGTGGTGTTTTTATTTCGAGTTTCGGTATTCTAATTATGTTTTGGCATTTAATCGACTCGTTTTGAATATTAACACGAATGTGGTATATTTTGGGTTAATGAAATAGTTTTGGAATTAGTTTGAAAATTGGTTTGTGAACTACGAAAGGCTTGATCCCTGTTTAGGGTACGTAGGCAGTCTAACAACAAGTTAGATGCAGCCTTAAATAACCAAGATTGATCTTATGTTGAAATTTGTCTAAGAAGAGTAGATGGGTGATTAATTTAGAACATATATCTTATGTTCTTGACAAATGAGATAGGTTATAGATTTTGTGAGAAACTCATAATTCGAAAATCAAGTATTAACTTTTGTTTGAGAAGTCGAGTTAATGGAAGAAATTTGGAGATTTAATTAAAAATCTAAGCATATGTTTTGGTAATTAAAATATGATTATAGAAAAAGAAGAATTAAGGAAATTGAATAAAGCACCATGATTGAGAATTTGGTCAAGTAAAGCGAAGTTTAGTTTGGGCCATAAAATTAAACAAGATTATATAATTGAGAATTGCAGTTGAAGTGAGAATTATTCTTAGATTTTAAAATTGGTCTAAGAGAATTAAGGTTATAGTACTTGCGGAATTAAGGAACTTAATTATATGGTCGTGAATATTAGCGACTAAATAAACAAGAGTTTTATCTATCAACAAACCTAATTCCCGAAATTAAATATTTCGGGGTCGGGGCGTTACAACTCATGCCTCTCATTATTGAAATGCATGAGATGAATTCTGTCATGTATATGCATGTTGTAATTATTTAAAGAATAATATCAACAATAGTTCTATATCAATTCCAGCATATATCATTTATAAATACTAAAACCCAAATCGAAAAACACTGTTCATTAACAGTGTTCTGACGAAATTGCCCCTGCTTGGTCTATTTAATTTCAATTGCGCCATGTTTTACACGTGTTTGTCATCGGTGAAATGGAAGCAGGCTGAAAAATCTGGGGTGTTCCACCTGCTTCCTTGCTCTTCTTTTCCTCTTCTTTTCCATCGACTTCTCTGTCTCTATCTCGTAACCAACTACAACACCGATTCACCCTCCATTTCTCCCGCTTAGAAAAAGAAAATCAAAGGGGTTCACCTGTGTGGGTTCCGTTAGATTCCATAGACAAGGACGTGGTGACCCGGTATGATTTTGGGGATTTTGTTTATAGCTTTGGATTCCCCATCATGGTGTTTTATTTTTGGCTTTAGGAAATCATGGTTCTTCGGATTTGGGGCTTTTGTTTGCAGCCTTCAGATCCCTATCTATGTAAGGTGAATGATTTCAAGATTTTAGAGTTTTGTTTGGTCTTCTCCGCTTAATCTCTATGGTCATATGTTGTTTAAGAAATTTGGAATGTTTGAATTTCCTTCTGGGTTTATATGGTTCTGCCTCTGATTGAATTTGTTTTTTTGCTTCATGAAATCATCCGGGTTTTATTGATTTGATTGTATTTTGTAAAATTAGGGAGTTTTTTTTTTGTTGGCGTTAATCAAATTTGGTAAATACGAAATATTGGACAGTTGATTGTGGTTGGTGGGTTGATCTGGGTTTTGTTTTACTTATTTAGATTTGAAATGATAGGGTTTATGGTCAATAATCCTTAAAATTATCAGAAACCCAGAAAATATAAGGTAGTTTTTGAGTTTGTGGATATTTATATATATATGTGGAAATTCGAAGTGGTTGGTTTATTTTTTTTTATTTTACTTGAATTATTGTTTCTGAAGGGGTAGGAAGAATTGGAGAGGATCAAGATCAGGAAGATTGATTACTTGCCGGCAAGGCAGGTGACCTTCTCAAAGAGGAGAATATGGGATTTTGAAGAAAGCTGGAGAGCTTTTGATTCTGTGTGAATTTGAACATGCTGTTATCATCTTTTCTCAAACATGCAAGCTCTTTGATTTCTCAAGCTCCAGGTACCAACCCTGTACAACATCCCACCACCTTCTAAATTCTTTCGAATTTTCCAATTTGTTTTTGCAATTTTTCAATCCAGTGTTGGACTTTGAGAAATAAGTTTTGGAATTGCTTTTTAGGTACAGACTTTATGGGAGGCGTCTAGAAAGTTCAACTCTGATCTTCATGTTTAAGAGTCGAAAGCACAGGATGCTAAGGATCGACTTGAAACAGTTGCCTCGCAGGCTCAAAAGGTCGTATACTATATGCTGATATGCTTACTACAATCTTCGGTCTATGAGACTATGAGTATGGTGTCATTTTGCAATTGGCTTTTTGTCTTTGATTGTAGATGAACGACATTGTTACTGAACAATGGATTCAAATTTAGCGACTTCAGCAGGCTTTTCATATTACTTAAGTAAGCATTTGTACTTGAGACTGGCTTCTCATTCTATGTGCAAGTTTTATCGAAATGAGCTTTATTAATTGGTTTAACTCGGTTAGGACTATGAGGCTTCAAAGGCAAGTGAGCTCTAGAAGATGCATATTCTTGAAGGTAATAGTTCAGAAAAGTCTGTATGTGTGAGTCGGTGAGGCTTCATTTAACCAATTAGAAAACACTTTCCTGTATAATTAGAGTTATAGAATGCAGTGAAATATAATGTTTTTTTTTCACTCTAATTAGTCTTTTTTAACTTTTATTCTGTTTGTGCAACATCCTTAAGCCGTTGTGAAGTGTATAATTAGAGTAATAGAATGCAATGAAATATAATCTTTTTTTTTCACTCTCTTTAGACCTTTTTTTTAACTTTTATTCTCTTTGTGCAAGATCCTAGGCCGTTTTGAAGTCGTCATTCTCAGCCAATTTTATATGGATATATCTAAGATTAAGTTTGATGTATATAAGCACTAAAGTGATGACCTTTTCCAATATCATTGTTATATTTTACTCACAGATTCTGCGCACTCTGACCTGATTTCTCTCATAATTATTCGATTGGGTTATGATTTTTAGCACACCCACACCCCACCTAAAAAAAAATGGTGAGGTGGTGTTGCTGTCATTTTTACCATTGTCAATCATTATAATTTTAGCTAATAAGACAATATTATGTTCATTCTTCTATATTCGAGTTCAAATCGTTCTATTTTCAAATTTGTAATAGATGATCTTTTACCGATTGTCAAGGTACTTCCAACCATAAATTGATATATTACTTACTTTTATTTTTTTTTCTCTTAATTTATCAGGAATTTATTTGCATATGTGTATTGTAGACAATTTTAACCAATGAGTATTTAACTTTAATTGGAATTGATCTTTGTCTTGCTTATGGCATATACAATGAAAATATGATATGTGACTATTTTTTTTCTTTTCAAATTTGTCTTCAATGATTTATTTGTATTGAAAATATGATAAATGTTTTTTTCGCAATAATTGGCAAAAAGAAAGATAAGTTGCATCAATTTGCATCTCTCTTTCATGTCAACTTACTTCACTTCAACCAAAATTTTACATATTTTGTAAACCTTTTTATTATACTCAAATTAGAATTTGATTTTAAAGTTCTGTTACATCCCTTTCATTTTTCTTACAAAATTTATCCTTTACTTTAATAGCCCCTGCATATGGACTGCAAACACAATAATAATTCAACGGTATGATAAATAAGAAAAAGAATTTTCACCATGTAAGCCTTAATTTTCATCTATTTTATACTTTTTAATTTTTTATCAAAATTGACACACCCCGTCCCGAAGGAGGGCGTGCTGGCTGTCACGTGAGAGTGACGTAACCATTTACACAGTTCGGAAGCTTAAAAATACCATTGTGAATTCTGTCAGAATACCGTTGGATTCCTCGTGGCCACCAAAGCTCTGCTCTAACTCGAACCTGGAGGGGCGCAAAACAAAATTGAGTGGGTCAGTAAAACAAGTCTTTTCAAATCTTTTCTTTATCAAAGTTCTAACCCCTCACTGTAAAACCTGTATACTTTCCCAAAAAATAGCATATATAAATATATATAGCTTCAAGAATCTCAAAACACCATTCTTTATCACTTTTCAGAAAATATGCCATGCCATGCGCCAAAAACATAATATGGATGCATCAACATAAATCAGGTGAAATAATAAATCAACCGGAGACCCTGCAGTGGTCCTGTACGGCTGATTCTAGAGCTCAATATCCAATCCAGCCGGAGTCACCAACTGTGACCTGTACGGCACTGCCGGAGTCGCCAACTGCGACCTGTACGGCACTACGCTGCACATGAGTCGGAACTACCTGTAGTAGTCTGTACGACTCAGATGGTGTAATAATACGCTCTAGTGCTTCTCTCATCAATCATCAGTGCACATAATCTAGGGTCACCTACTAGTCGGAACCGTCTCTAATGGTCTGTACGACTAGCATGTCGGAACCACCTCCAGTGGTCTGTACGACTAGCATCTACTTGGATCCAAGGTGAGCGTGTGATGCGGGTGAATAACATAAGCACTAACACCAGGGGTGCAGGTTATGAGCTATCAACATAAATCTCATCAAACAATTCAATGAACCAAATATAACTCACCTGATACTCACCTGTGCGTCCACAGCACCAATTCACATATATGCATCATATATCAATTCACATAATTCATGTAATTTCTATGCATGGCATTTCAATCACATATTCATATAAATCTATGCATGGCATTTTTAAACATACTTTCATTCAAAAATCGATTTCTGGGAAAACGTTAAGTGTGTATATATATATATATATATATACTGAAATAAACTGCCCACTCACCTGGAGTTCGCCCTACAACTCCCTAGCACAACACATCAAGGCGTCATGACGATCGGCGCCTAGAGCAATCATCAAATTATGCCTCAGAATCATATCGATAGAATATATCACTTATATAAAACACGTCACTATGAAGTTCGATCCGGAAGATCTGCAACTCAGATTTCCAATCCGTAACTTCCAGAGGTCCACAATAAATCTCTAGAACAACATCCTAAAATTTCGTTATGATCCGACGGTTGGATCTCCACCCATTTCCAAAACCGAATGGCGGTTAACTTTTTATTTTATGAACTTACAAATCCAATTCGGGAAGATCCGTCCATCGAATTCCCGATCCGTAAGTTCCTACAATCTTCAAATATTACGTACTACTACGTACCAAAGTTTGGTGACAATCCAACGGTCGGATCATCAATTCATATTTTGGCCTAACCATGAATCGTATCGAAATTAAGTCCAAATGATCAACCAACGTTAAGCCACTATCAAAACTGAACACAAGACATCCAATATAGCTTAAAAATAACATTGGCGGCCCACTGGCCACGCGCCGCCCCACGCGCCGCCGTGGGTGGCGGTCGGCCGCCCCGGCTCGCCGGAAAATTCAACTTTATCCAAAAATTACCAAAATTTGCAGAATTGAAGATCTCAAAGAGTAGAACAACTTTCATACCTGTGACCAAGACCAATTCGGCCTGGAAAGGCTCCAATTTTGCCAAAACCGTGAAGAACCCTAGAAATGGGTGTTTTCAATTCGACCTCCAAAACCACTCCGATGCTCCAACTAATGCTTGGGCTTTGTTCCAGGTCCTAAGGGAATGCTAATGGTGTTAGAAATTGAAAGAAAACGTTTCAAGATTTGAAGAATTTGTACACTAAGCCACCGCACACACACCTTACGGTTTCATCCAATTTCAAGCCAAATTCTTTGATTTTTGGGGTGTAATAGGAAGAGGGAAGATCCTAGAGGGTTTTCCAAGTGATGGTTTGAAGTAACTCACCGGAAAAATGAAGAAATTTGGACGAACAAGGGTGGAAAACCCACGGGTCGCGCGGGTCGCGGGTTGAAGACCCATTTTTGTTCTTCTTCCTCCGCTTCTCGCCCTCTCTCTTTTCCTCCTTTCCCCTTCTCTGATTGGTCCTTCTCTTCCTCTCTCCTCTCCCCATTCGCCAGGTCTCTCCTTTCTCTCCCGGAGCTCTCTTCTCTCTTCCTCCTGGTTGGGCAGATTTGCCCAATCATCTTCTTCTTCCTTTCTTCTTCCACCAGCCACACACACACACACACATAAACTCATATAATCTTATTCCTTTTAATCCTAGCCATCCATTTCAGATTTCCTTTAATCTGGGCCGTCCATTTTCATAAAAGAATTTCCAGATTTTTCTAAAATAATAATTCCTAAAATGCCCAAACTTCAAACATCAATATCTTTTTCGATATAACTCCAAATCACGAACCGCTTGCGCCCACGCGTCCGTAGCGACGAATACTACGAGGATATGTCAAGAAAACAAATCTTAGATGGCACAAAACAACGATTAACCTCGAACAATGCGCGTGCCTCAAGGGTATTTTCGTAAAATCACTTAATAAATTATAAAATCAATATTTTCCAGGACGGGCTGTCACAAAAATGATATCAGATAAATTTTACATTGATAAAATATAATATAATCCGTCAACTCAGGTGGAGCCGTAGGAGCCTCAAGCAAGTTCAGCAGTGGATGCCTTCACTAACTTGAAGAATCTTCTACTACCATCAGTGACGACTACCCATACCTCTCCGAGGGCACGAGACAGGTAATTTTTCCATTCAGTTTTTACCTGGGAAATTTTCGTGGCTGCCATTCTGTGATGATGCAGGTAAAAAGTTGATTTCCTATTTTTACAGGCTGACCATTTCTTTATGTAAATAGCAAGACATTTGATAATGTTCTTTGTATAAATTGTATAAATTTGGACATTTCTCTCTCTCTGCAACCTCCATTTTTGTGTGTTTATAATATATATTTCTCCTAAATTACCTATAAATTATCAACTTGAAGGGAAATTATACGGCATAAGAACATAGTCTATTGTGTTTAGTGTTGTTTTGTGATGCATATTTGTACAGTAAAAAACCTCGGGATTAAAAACTTAATTTATAAGTTGTGAATTTTCTGAAGAAAAAAATAATAATATAGTCATAGTGTGTGGAAGAATTTATTTATAAGTTTTTGGAGAATCTAATTGTTTTTGCTTGAAGAATCTAATTAACATTTGTGATCGTTTCTATGTTTTAACTTAAGTAAACTGTCTGATTGCTTAGAATTATCTAAATTATTCATTGGCCTCATATGAAAATTCACAAAGGTTAAGAATGTAGTACGCTTTATTTGGCAGGTTTTCCCTCAATATTACATTTGTAATTGATGCAGTTATCGTTACTCCAACTTTTAAGTAAACAATTATTTTCCCCTTTTTACTTTGAAGAAATAGAATTCTCTTTAGATATTTAAATTTGTTTCATTCATACTGAGGTTGTGTATAAATTGCATTGGTTGCATTGGCGTTCGTAACTCAATTTTTGACTTGAACATTGTTTATGAAGATTGCAGTTGCATAATCTTTCATATAATTTTCAATTCTTCAGCAACAGCAACGCGCGGGTACAAATTCTAGTATATACTAAAACTCAAATCCCCTGGTCACCGTGGATGACCAGTGTGTGGACGTTTTTGCCCCTCCGTTTTTCCTCTATCTCTCTTGCTGTTTCCACGTTTGTACAGTCGTATGATTGTGTTGCCCATTCACTCCACGCGTCCGTCATCGAGTCACCCTCTATTTGGGTTGTGTTTTCTGGATTTTTCTATTTGTTTCCGCTGGTCTCTCACACATCTTAGTTCTATTGTTCAGCAACTCACCCTTTCTCGCTATCCGTTTTTGCCACCGCTCGGATTCCGCCTGTGTTGACACCCTTGAAACCATACAAATCATCATCGATCAAGCTTCTATTTGGACTGTGGCCTCTTAATTTTTGTCTTCATCTGGCTGATTCCAGCTGTGTTCGCACCCTTCAAAACCTAGATACCAAAATTCAGATTAGTTTTCTGAAGCTTGGGTTTGATTTTGTTCGGCTTCGTTCTGCTCCTCGGCTTCCTGTTCACAAGATTCGGTTTTCTCAGTTTTGGCTCAATTTTCCTGGCCTACGTTCTGCTATTCGCCTTGCTGTTAACAACATCTAATTACAAGGTATGCTGCTAATTTACTTTAACATCTCCAAATTTGTTCTTTTCATAGAAATATTGTTCAATAATAGGTTTATAACATCTTCTACTGATCTTTTGTTTCTTGCTTGATTACACTTCTTTTTCGTTTACTGAGAGGGAGAAGGAGAGTTGCAGATGGGGGACAAATGGAATAGGCAGAGAGTAGTGAGGGATGAAAGAGAGTGACAGTGTTGGCAGATGGGGGAGTCTGAGTGGGGCATAGAGTAGTGAGGGATGAAAGAGAGTGACAGTGTTGGCAGATGGGGGAGTCTGAGTGGGGTAGAGAGAAGTGAGGGTTAAGTGAATTAGGCGTGGGAATGAGGAGGACAGGAATTAGTGGGGGTGAAGTTTTTTTATGGGGAAAAGAAATCCTTGCTTCCTCTTCGTGTTCTCCTCCCACAATTTGTGCCTTTATTTCTCAATTGGATTCACAGTAAAAACCCAGAAACTTGAGGTACGAAAATTTCAAATTTTTTTGTGTTTTTGATTTGTTTTCAGTGTTAATTTCTGATTGACTTATTATTTTTGATAAACCCATTTACAATCTGATCTGGGTTTTGCCTGGATTCCAGAGTAAAAACCTTAAAACTTGAAGGAATAAATTTTTTAATTTTTTTAATTTTATTTAGTTTCAGTGTTACTCTTTGATTAATATTATTCTGGGTTTTGCAGAAATGCTATTCTTGCTGAAGACCTGCCCTGTAAGTGATTTAATTTTTGCTTTTCGAATTTCTACTTTTCATGCATAATTATGAATATGTAGATGATTTCTGGGTAATTTTTTTTTTTACTTCATCTCCAATTCAAAGTGAAGGATATTGAATTTTGTTATCATTTTAGTTAAAATTTGTTACCCTTTTAGTAAAATTTAATCCCTAATTGAACTGACTAATTTTTAGTGCAGTCTGGGCATGATCTTTCTTCAGATCATCGTCACTTCTATTGAACTTAGGTAGGTTCTATAACACCAGTATGAGATTTTATTTTGGATTTGTCTTAATTTGAACGAAACCCTAAAGGTTTGGTTTTGTGGAGAGTTGTGGCAGTTTGTCGAGGCTTTGCCGGCTAAAGCGGATTTTGCGTTTCATTCCCTCCGGTAAATCTGAGATTTTGCAGGAGATGGAAGGCTACTGTTGGTTTGGGTATGCTCTCCCTGCTTCCACTTCTTGCTTATTGTATATGTATTTCTTATTTGAATAAGTGGGTTTGTGCTTTTGTTTTTTAAGTTTCATTTGTGTGATTTTATTTCAATCAATATTATCTTTGAGAAGGCAGGAGTGCTTTGATCAATTATTTCTTGCTTTTGAGTGATTTCATTTAGATGGATACCTTAAAAATTGAGAAGGCAGATGAGCTTTCATCATTTGTATATTGGAAATTGATAATATATGCATTTCTTATGTAAATAAGTGGGTTTGTGTTTTCCTTTTTTCCTGATTAACTTCTTAGCTTTTCAAAATTAATATACTTTACCGTCCACACGTGTTTTTCAGCTAACGTACTCAATTAGTTTCGACTATAGTTTGCTTTGTGCTGGATGTTAAAGGTTTCTCTTCAATGATTATATATAACTTCAGTAGTGGGTTTCTTTGGTTCATGTCATACATGGTGGTTAACCATGTTTTTCAATGTGGCTCACCTTCTTTAATTGCAGGTCCGACAAAAAGTTGAAGAACACATATGATCACCTACTTTTGACGAGGTCTTGCTCATACTTAGTTGTTTATTTTAGCATAGATTTTACTATAACTCTTACTTTTAGGGTATGTGTGTGTGTGTGTGTGTATATGGGTTGCACAGATGCTCAGATATACCACCCAAGCCTAAGCATGAGACCACTTTGCTCTTCATTTTTTGGGGCTTTTGTCTACAGCTTTCGAAGCCCTTTATACTCAAGGTAAATAATTTTGGATTTTTCCTTTCAGCCTTTTCTCCAACAATTTTTTTATTTGAATATTGTGAAAGTTGTGTTTTATATGCTGTGAAAGTTGAATATGTGAATTTGTTTTTATATTCTTGGTATATATTATGTTATTTCATAGTTTTGGATGATGTTGGATTGAAAAGCTTTTCTATAAAACTTATAGTTATTTCAAGTGTTTTATCTGTTCTTTACATTTACTCTCATAAATTATAGCTGATTTGTTAATCCCTCACCAAAATACGCAAATCATTTTGTAAATTCGTTCTTATTCTAGCAGGAACCGCAATGCAAAAGCGGAACACATAAAATCAGTGTTATTCCAGCCAAAACCTTTATTCTCACAACATTGGGTACGATTGTTAACAGTTTCAGTTCATTGTACCTAAATTGAAACAATTTACTATTAACACAAACTTTTCTATATTTTAAACAAGATCTCATGCATTTTCTAATCCCGCAGCAACGCACGCGTAGTACTTTCTAGTTATATCTAAGAAGAGTAAGTGATCAAACCAATCATTCTAATTACCAAACAAACATGAGCACATCAATTCTCACAACTTAACAAGAACGGGTTACAATTCACATGGTTTGGTATTGCTGTGCTTTGAAAAAAAAGTTGTTTTTGCTGTGATGTGAGAATAAGCAGCTGTGAAATAAAGCAGCAGAGTGTGGTAAACTTTTTTGTAAAAGTGCTTTTGAAAAAGAAAAAGAAAACAGTATTATAGTGTTTGGTAAACTTTTATGTAAAATAGATGGGAAAAAAAACTTGTTTTTCAAAGCTGGGTTTTGCAGTTTCTTGTTTTTGGCTTTTTTTTTAACCCAAAATTGTGAAAAAAAGCTTACAACTTTTTTTTAAACCAGTTTTTTTCAGAGTTAGTACCAAACCAGGACTTAATAAGACCAAACATCCCATCATTATGGAGGCCCCCAAGAACCCTCTACCTTGTGTCCAACTATAACGTAGTTCCACATTACTTTCGTACTAGTCAAAACATCAATCCAGCTCGTACATCCCTGATTTTCTGGATCTATGCTGATGGGATTGACTTGAAATTTGGATATGTTATAGTACTCGAACAGAGGAATAACTTTCGTGAAGAACACTTTTCAATTTGAACTGTAGAAGACAACGTTTTAGTGCACTGAACAGGTCTGACGACTTTTTGACTGCTTTAGAATAAAGAAGATGAAACGAAGAATACGATCAACCCACATCAGGAGAACAAAGGGTTGACTATTAAATGAAACAAGGATAAGGGTGTCTCAGACTAAAGACACCTAGTCATGACTCATGGATTTGAGAAGAAGGTAGGAAGAAGAATTTAATCTAGAAGATACAAAGAAGAGAGTTGTGCCGTTGTTGTTTGAAAGAAATTGGGCCACAAAGAGATTGACGTATAATTGGGCTCTTAATCTTACTTGCTGGCCTAAATTACAAGTAAAAATATGGAATTGGGCTGAACTTATTTGATCCAAATCTCTTTTATAAATAAAAGAAACTAATTAAAATTATCTATTCTAAAGTGGGGGGAGGGCGGCACTATTCATGTTTTTGTTGATTTTGCTTTATTTACAACAAAGCCATGGGATTTGGGGCTGGGTTGGAAGGTAGTTATAGAAAGTTAGGAGGGTAATTTTGTCTTTTGAGGTCAATTCCTCCCCCCTCGATTTTGCTTTATTTACAAAAAAACCATGGGATTTGGGCTGGGTTGGAACATAGTTATTAAAAGTTTGGGGGGTAATTTTGTCTCTGAACATATTTCGATATATTTACGGTTTTACCAGAGGGTTTTAGATTGGGGTTAGGTGCCTTCCCCCGTCACTTCGTTCTTTCTTCGGCGCTGGCAAAGCCATGCCGATCCTGGCATGGCAGAGTGGAAGGGAGACAGTGAGAGAAAGAGAGAGTGGTTGTCCAGATAATAGGGAGAGAAACAAAGAGGGAGGGGTTGGGATGGTGAACAGAGCCGAGTAAGGTCCCTCAGTCCATGAATCACTCTGGATCGTCCGTTCCCTTTTGCATGTCGGATGAATGGCTGGATTTCGAAAGCTAAGTTCCATTTTTTATTCCATTCTTTACTGTTGGCATAGATTGTTATCATTTCAGCCTTTTTGCTGTGAATTATTTCCGGATTTTGTTGCACTGTTAGGTCAGGTTTTGGGGGTTCCTTTGTTTCGTTTTCTCTCATTTTGGGTTTGCATCTCTCTGTTCTGTGCATTGTTCTTTGTTTTAAGGTCAGTGTTTTTTTTTTTTTTTTTTTTTTTTGTGGGTTTTCAGTTCCTTGATCCATGACTCTGTATTTAGATTTTTCGTTCGTGTATGATTAAATGGGTATTGGGTTTTGGTGGTTGAAAATATGTTTTTTTTTTCTGCTTAAGCTTCTTGCTCATTTTCCTGGGATTTTTTGTTTTTAGTTGCAAGGGTAAAGAGAACACTAAAATCTCAGGTTAAATGGGTATTGGGTTTTGGCGGTTGAAAATATGATTTTTTTTTTTCTGCTTAAGCTTCTTGCTCATTTTTCTGGAATTTTTGGTTTTCAGTTGCAAGGGTAAAGAGAATACTAAAATCTTAGAAATCGGTATTGGCATTTCTATTAATGCATTTGCATTTTCGTTGGTTTGCAGGATAGGTGCATTGGGACCTAAAAATATTTGCGTGAACTTCATAAATTTTTCTGAGCCTCTGAATCTTGAAGGGTAAGTGTTTTTGAGCTAAGTTCAATTTTTAATTCGATTCTCTACTGTTAGCATAGATTGTCATCATTTCTGCCCTTTTGCTATGAATTATTTCTGGATATTATATAAACTGCATACAATTTCAATACGATGAGAAAACTAATTAAACTGAATCTTGGTAATGATTTTGTTGCATTTGGGTTTTTGCGGTTTCTGTTTTTTTTTCCTTTGTTTTGTATTTCTAATTTATCGTTTGCTGTTGGACAATGGTTATTGTATGTTTTAGTTTGGATGTTTTTCTGATTTTGGGTTGGTCTGTTTTTTGGGGCTGCTTGAGAAAATGTGATCCCATGTTTTGATTGAGTGAAATAATTAAGAGATAAAAAAAAATGGAGAATTAGTGTCGAGTAGTGATGGAAAAAATGAGGAAAAAAAGATAGATGTGGAAGAAAGGGGGGGGACTGGAAATCGAGGGAAGTGAAGAGAAAAAAAAAAGGCGGTTAACTGAGCAGCCAAAAGAGAAAAAATGAGGAAAAAAAGGCTTAATGTGGGGCGTAGGCAAAAGAGAAAAGCAAGAGAAGGGAGACAGAACAGGAACAAGGTGTGGTTTTGTTGTTGGTTTTATCCAAATTTTTTATTTGGAATTTGATTTGAAGCTTATATCTTATTAGTTTAGTCTAACTTAGCGTTGGTTTATCTAGGTTTGTAGCTAATTTAATGTTAATGTTGATCTAGGCGTTTTAATTTGCTGTGAACTTATATGGGTTTCGTTTTTTAATTGTTATTTTACAGTTGCTAGGGATGACTTTGGCCTTTATATTGGTTTGGGTATTTTTTTTTAAATTTCATTTGAAGATTTAGTGTCATTATGCACCTTTGTACCACTGTTTGTTCTGTTTTTCTCGGTTTCTGTATATGGTTTTGGTAGGATTGGACTGTTATTTTTAACTTAATTAAAGTGTTTGAGACTTAATTGAATGAAAGTTTAGTTTGGTTTGATCACGATGAGGTGTTTGATGTTGCGTGTATGATCCTTAGGTCCAATGGAGAACAATTCCCATCTTCCAGTGATAAGCTTTTAGGATTTTATGTTTTATGATTGAATTTGTTTTGATTCAATGAGATTAGTGAGCTAAAATTCTGAGTGGGTTTGTTTTGGTTTTTTGGTGGTTCCTAATTTTCTGCACAAATGAATTTTACCACGACAGATGGCATGAAAATGTTGATGCCATTCTACGGTTTAGGGTTTTTTTTAATATCCTCCAAAATTTACAAAATTTTTTTTGAAAAGAGTTCACATCTTTTCTTTCCTTGGAATGGCAAATAAACATTGTATTGTATGACATTCTTTTATTCTCTTCAGGTTCATGGATTGTTAAGCAGAGTGTGGGAAAGAAAGGGTGCCTCACTGGTTAGGCACTTGAAATCAATTATTTCCATCGGAAGAACTACTTGGAGGTAAAGCTGAAGAAATAATTATTAAAGTACATTAAAAATTGTAACTTGCGTTTTGATATTCTATTACTCCACATGCTAATCCGTTTGGACATTGAATGATGGAACAGCTGGTTTCTTTTTTACTTAGGGCGTGTGCAGGGGATGAGATTTAAATGTGTGCCTCTCATGATTTGCATAAACATAACTTGGATATGAAAGTATAAGATAGCATGAATCATATGTTATTTTCTTATTTGGATACATTATGTGAATTATTGCTTCTTTAGAAAAGATTAAGGAAGGTGAGTTTGTCATGGGATTTAAGTTTTAACAATACAACTTCTTAAAATTGAGTAAATGCTCGCATTTGATAGAACTTTGAAGATGGATTTTCAAGTTCAAATTTTGTTTGTGTATTGGTACTGTGGAGTTTTTACTTTTATTTTATTTGGATGTATGGTTGGGAATGAGATATCTGAAAATTTTGGAGAAAAATTAGCAGCTATTGTTTACTTGCAAAGTCTGTAACTTTCTTTTAGCTTTTGCAGTACGTTTGGGAGCAAGCTGAAATTGATATCATTGAGCGCAAGACAAGAATAAGCCTCATTTCCATCTCATAAAAGCAGCAGAATAAAATTAAACAAGCATTTTCATACAGCTGGAGGCTGTAAGTTGTTTATGTTTTTCCAGTTATAACTTATTTGATAATATTTTGTTTTTCTGGTGAATTCTGAATTACTGAGAGACAATTACTCATGTGTTACAGGTGGTCACTGTCTGACATCAAAGACTGCTTAGAAGAGGCAGCCTTTAAGTCCGTTCATTTTTTAATGCGCAAGATGCAAGACAACATAAAACTCTGAAGAACAGAGGAGTTTACTGTTGGCCTGGACATAAAATATGAAGAGATGAAACGTTTTCATCAACATGATTCCTGGAAATAAGAAGTGTGCTTATGTTTTTGTCACAGATCCTGAAGAAAACTATAGATCTGCATGCATCTGCATCTTCAGAGAATTCTAACTATTGTTTTGGTGAGAAAATAATCTCAAAACATATGATGTGTAGTGGACTTGGCTGATAATTCATTTTGATTATGTATATGCAGAATTAGTAGCTGAGAAAATAGAATGGGCAAGTATACAAATGGATTTGATTTGATTCTTGGAGCTGACATATATTATTTGCTACTAACTGAGAGAGCGCACCTGCAATTCAAGCCCTCAACCATGTTCTTTATTTTTTAATTTTTTATATTGAAAATCATTACATTGTTGAACTTTTTTTTCATAACTTTTTTCAGCCGGTTCTTTTATGTGATTTCAGAAATTGAGGATCCATTTGAAAGACAGTAGTACCGATAGATATTAGGGTTTAGGTACTTTAAATAATAATCCATGCCATAATAATCCATGCCTTATGTTCTCATAATTCATCATTCCAGCGTTGGTGGTGGGTACCTGATACGGTACCTCTGGCTCTCTTCTTCACTGCAACAAGTTGCCCGAAAAGTAAGTCCAAATCGTGGTGCATAATTTCCTTTCATTTTTTAATTAATTTATGAATATACTTTCATCATAATGTATTTACTTCTTGGGCAGTGCAGCCTTTATAGGAAGGGATACATCCATTCTTTTCCCTGGTACAGGTATGGACCTCTGTTAAATTTGATTTTCCTAAGCATTTTCTTTTATTTAAGGTCAAGACTATTTATGAGTCATATTTATCATCGTCATGCATAGAAAAATGTTGTAATTATTTCTCTCTCGCACAAAATTAGTAGATTTGAAGTCAGTAATTGACTAAATCCTTTGTATTTTGTTTGAATGCAAATGTCTACTTATTAGTTTATTTATGATATTTATTCTGAGTGTTGAACTATTATTCTCATAATTATTTGAATTATATTTCTTACCATAGTAACTAAATAATTTAAAAAATCTAAACAGGAATTAGTATGCAGTTTGTTGAATCCGAGTGACATTTATATATGCCCTCATTTCATCTGAAAAACGACTTTTATGCTTGGTGACAATGTGTTTTTCAGTTTGCTGCAGCCAACGTCGAATTCTATCTAATTGGGGAAAAGGTCCAGCAGATTTCCACTGGATCCATGAAGCACATGATAAAGCTTTCGAAATTTCTGTAAGTAATTCTTTTCTTTGTTCCTTTAAGTTTGCATATATGATTTTTTGCATTTATAAGAGTTAAAATCAAGTTTTCATCATATTTGATATTTATATATGTCTCGAAACAGAAAGTTACTTGGTCCTAATGCGTTGTTCATTTAGCTATAGCCAACGTTCTAGTTATATCTAAATGGGGAAAAATTCCAAAGCTTTCCACTCGAATATGTTTACAAGTAAGCTTACATGTATGATTTTGTACATTTGTAACTATTCAAGTCAAGTTTTCTCCAAGTGATGTTTTTTGTTTCTATCTTTCTGACCATTCAGTTGCTTTCTCCTTCTTGGGATCATTACTCTGCATTTGAATTTTGAATTTCCGCTCAATTCAAATATATTGTGGAATTTCATACTAATTTATTTTTTCTGATTTGTAATGAATTTCTGCTTTGAAATCCCAGCATACACATGTGGGTTTTGGGATTTAGAGGGTATCTTTCCCTAACTTACATTCACCTACCTCATCGTCTTTCGATTTTTTTTTTTTTTTTGGGAACTTTGTGTGGTCAATATTTATCTAAAAAATTATGGGTTTTATTCAGTTCATTTGTAACATGATAAAAATCTGATCTTTTAGTCGTTTTCCTACTTATGTGGTTATTAGTCATGTTTATGTGAAAATTGAGTTTTTTTTGTGGGTTTTGACAAGAAATTGGCTATAGGGTAATCTCAAATGGCTTTATCAAATAAAAAAATTATATTGGATAAGGTGATTTCAGTCACACAGCCACTCACCACAAGTTTGTATTTTGGTATGTACTCACCACACATGTTTGATATGGTTTTCTGCCCCTATTTGTGAATTCAATTGCTGTTTCTATTTGCAGATATAGAAACACTGTGTCATGCATGGTCTCTTTAAGAGGCGGTCTGTAGATCCATAAAAATATACCAGATTGCCCGGTGTCGTGTCGAGTTAAGTGTTTAATGGATAAAAGATTGTTTTCAGAGTTATAGATGAGTTGACCTGAATTTGGTTCGGCTATAGTGACTTGGTTTTTACACTAGCCGAGCTTGAGTGAGCTTAAAAAATTCAAGCCCAATACCGAACTCAAGCTATTTCGAGCTATTTTTATAGTAAATTTGCTCATACAAAACTTTGCAATATCATGATAAGTTTTAGACTTCAGCGTGCTAACCTATCAATCTTTTTAATATTGTCACATACTGTGTTTATGATTTCTTTTTGTTTAACATTTAAGTGTGGACAAACTTTGTTGATTTGAAATCATTTATTATTTATACTTATACATGCTTTGCCTAGGCTGCTAAAGATGTAAGTAATTTAATGGGAAAAATTAGAAATAGATTTATGCTTACAACATTATTTCTCTAGATTTAACAGAAATTTGGAGTGAAAGTTGCCGTTTATATCAACATAGATAGTCAACTTTTATACAACCTTATAATTAATTAATTTGATCTGTAAAATCAATAGGTTATTGCTGAGATGACCAATGACAAAGTTGACATGAGGATAGCAAATCCCAAAGTTGTGTACATGCAATCCTCTAAATCAGGTTCAATTGTGCCTCAATTATGCAATCTTCTAAGAGTTAATATCACTGATAAATTGTGTTGTATATTATTATATAATAATGCATGTTTTATTTAAGAGTTACCTATTCAAAGGGGGAAGAAAAAAAAAACTGGAGACGTATCTATGAGAGCATTTCTAAGTTATCAAATTCAAGATAAGGCGGGTCATAATAGCACCCTCTAAAAGGTGGCAGGTTGTTTCAATGGTAATTAGTCGATGCATATACCATAGTTAAAGAAGATAGACTTGATTTCATTAGAGCGAATCAAAGTTCCTTAAAAACCGAAGGTCTTTTGGGAATTCGTGAGGCTCTGAGAAAAGGAGGTACAAGTGGGTCAGACGTTGGTAAGAGGATTATCTTGCCGACTTCATTTACGGGTAGCGTTAGATATATGTGAAATTGGTACCAGGTGGAATATCTTGTATATAAAAAATTATAATCTGCTGGACCGACTAGTCAAGCTTGCTAGTTAACTAAGATAGATTTGTTAGTCAATAAATAAAAGATTCAATAACCAATTTCAAATACTAAGTAAGCAAGGCCTAAGTTCTTTCCAAGTTATTAATGTGTCAAGCGAGCAGGATTGTGAGCACATACCAATTAAATATTCAAGTGATACATGTAGCATGTATATGTATGTGGGATATGTGACACAATATAAATAACTTTGAACACAAGATAGTTTTGGCTGGAAAACCCCACATCTGGGTTAAAAAATCAGGGACTCTCTACTAAATCCAATCCACTAGTATAATCAAGGTTCTTACAAAGTACCACACAAAGCTCAATTCCTAATCCTAGTCTACAAAGCAGCTTTACCTTTGTGCAACCTTGTCTCACACAAGATGGATTCATTTGATCTTCACGAAGTAGCAGCTCCTCCTGAGCTCTTCACCTTGTGGCATTGAAAATATGTTGTCTCCAGTCTTCACAAGATGGCAGGTCATTTGACTCTTCACCTTTTGTCACCGAGACCAACACACGAACTATGCATACGATGATAAGTTAATGATATGTATATCTGGATTCAAATGTCCAGTTAGTTTCTCTAGTTAAACTGTTGAAGGAAGAAATTGACGAGAATCCTAAAATGGGTCAGTTTTAAAGATTTGAAACTAGAAGCACTTGACCACAAAAACAATGCAACCCTATTCTTCAATGATTGGGTTGTTTAATGCATGAAAGAAGGTTTTGCAATTAGGATTTCATAAATGAAGAACAAAGAGGAAGGTGAAGCCTTAATGCTCTTTTCTCTCTTTCTCTCACTAGGAAATTATATATATACTAAAAGAGAAAAACGGAATCACTGTTCCCTCACCAGTGTGTTTCCATTTTTGCCTTTTTTTGGTGGTTTCTGTGGATACTATTTATTCTACAGTGTACTCCCGCTTTTGACCCTGATTTCCTGTAGAAATCTTTCGACTCCTTCCGAAAACACTAGAAACCTAAAAGGACAGAATTCTCAGCTGCTCTGCAACGGGTTGGCGATTTCGATCATTACACTTTGGCTCGCAATCTCTTCCATCACTGCTTCGTGATCCCTTCGATCTCTGCTTCCTCATTTTTAGATCTCTGCTTCGCGATCTCCTCGCCGCCTCATCCTGCTCCCAATTTCTCTAGCCTTCAGGTAATTAAATCTCACTTCTTCTCAAGTACCCAAAAGCCAGATATTTGATTTTTCGCTGTGGTTTGATACTTTACCCAATTTGGTTGTTGATATTTCATAGAATTTGATTTGGCTGCGTAACTGATTGGCTTAAAATTTTTGTGAGTGTATTTCTTGAATTTGATCATTAGATTTCCCCTTTTTATTGGAAATTGACGTGTTTTCCCATTCATCGCCAAAATAAACCCGTGCGTCCTCCCTCTTCGTCTTCTCCTCCCGCAATTTGCGTCTTTAGTTCTCGATTGGATTCACAGTAAAAACCCAGAAACTTAGCGGTACGAAAATTTCAATTTTGTGTTTTTGATTTATTTTCCTTACCAGTGGCGTTTAAAGAGGTAAATGGTATCTAGAACACTATGGAAAGATCTTTGCTTCTCGGCTTATCTATTGACGGCTTCGTTGGGGAAGACCTCAGTGCAGTTTTTCACAATCTCCAATAAGCTTTGCTTTTCGGCTTATCTATTGGTGATTTGCTTCTGGACTCTTTAATTTAAGTTTTGGTTTTTGTTTGTTTTCTTGCATTAATTTTGGATTGGTTTTTTTTTTTATCTGATTTTTATTACATGTTTTCAGTGATGTTGTTGCAGCTTTGAAAATCGGTGAAACTGACTGTATCATGTGTTTGTGAATGTGGTGACAACAATGTTTTAAAAAACTAGCCTCGGGGCGCGCCTAGGCCGCCTTTGAGGCTGGGCGTTAAGGCTAACGCCTTTGTTTTGCTGGAGTGGGTGAAAGGCTTCGCCGGAGACAAGGAGGAAGGGGATTAGGTGTTTTGAATTATTTTAGGACTTTAAGAAACAGTTGGAGAGTGTTGGGATGTGATTGGCATTCTTTATTTCAGCTGGAGATAATATAAGATATGATAAGATAATGCTTCGCTCAAACTAGGATTCCTCCTCCTTGTGCAATTCCTTGTTTTCCAAGGCCCGACTTTGATTTCTCCATATTTTAGCACATGTTTAACACCCTTTAAACACCAGAAACTTTCAGCCCATATGCTGTACATGCATGCTATCCAATCCAAGTCCAAAACTACTTCTAATTGCTCCATTTGATCTCTATTTGTCAACTTTACCAACTGGACCAACAATAAAACAAAAATATCTTAAATTACTATAATAAATGCAAAGAAATAAGATAACAAAGTCGCATAAATACTCCTATCACCAATCCAATATGATTCGTCAAGACATGCTATCAACAACAATTTGTGTGTCTTTCTGTCAAAATGATTCATGCCAGTCCTGCGTTACGGTTTCAAAACCCGCAGCTATGCACGGGCAATTTTCTAGTTAGTACTATTATCAGTGTGTGACTTAACTTTTGCTTTTAACAAACGATATTATTTACACGAAAGGGGTGGGAGAGTGGGCTAAGCCTCACAATGGACGAGTAATAATGTGGTTCAAATTCGGTTTTGGCGAGAATGGAACCTAAGACCTCACTTTCAAATAAAGAAGAATACTACTAGACCGTAGTACTAATTGACCAATGTGTGACTTATTAGATTCTAACTAAATTGGTTGTGCGACTAATTAACAAAGTAATGTAACATGCTAATCGTTTCAAATGCTATACAAATATCGGGAATGGTACGTATATAACATGACGACAAACATGAGACTTTCCTCAAACTTTTGCCATCTCAATTTTCTCAGTTTGCTTCTTAGGAGTTAGGTAGGACCCATGTCCTTGGTGATTCTATGTCGAAAATGAAGAAAGTCTCTCTTTGATTCTTGCGTGCTAAACCGTTTTAGCATATTTTGTACGTAATTAGGTTGAGATTGACCGATCCTTCTATTCTATTTCAATGCAATTTAATCCTAATGGCATCTCCAATTTGGGATGCAAATATAAAGCCACATTTACCATTGAACCAACCGGAAAGTGGAAGGAGCTCCAATGCAGACGTTTCAAAACATGTAAAACCAACTAGTGTTTAAAATATCGATATCAGTGGAAATATCGATATGCAAATTTGTGAAAATTTTGATGGATCTATTGAATATCGGTTGCTTTCGATGTAAATGATGAAAATTTAAAATGAAACTTTAGGACGAAATATAAGAGTTTCCCTCATATTTATCAGATGTGTCAGAAATATCGACGATTTCGATGTAAATGATGAAAATTTAAAATGAAACTTTAGGACGAAATATAAGAGTTTCCCTCATATTTATCAGATGTGTCAGAAATATCGACGATAATTATCAATTTTAGCCTAAAGTTAAAAGCGTCTCCGATATGAGTTGAAGTCTATCTTTCTCTGATTTTTTAGATATTTCCATAGAAGTATGACCGTATTGAAGAAATTTTATACACTGAAACCAACCAACATTTGGCCGAAAAATGCCGAAAATGAGATAGAACAATCATTCTATTGGGACTATCCTTCCTTTTGTTTTTTCATTAGAAGCTGCTTATCTTACACTAAACAGTCATCAGATGATGGCCTACATCTCTTAATTCAAATTTATATCTCGATGTTAACATTCTATACATTGGAGCAAAACTAGTATTTACATTTCCCGATATGTAAAAGAAGATGCTCATATCTCATGGAGAACATGTTCGATAACCAAACTTTTACGTTCTTAAGCATAGTTTTGTCATTCCGTATGAGTAATATATCTTCAAAATAGTTGTTCGCGACCATAACTAGAGCGTTGTAGTTTTTATCTTTGGTGCACTAGATAAATATTGCAAGTTTAAGCTCCGAGCATATTCCCGGTTTAATCGCAGGTCAAAGTTTCTTGACACAAAGTCCGTCATCAGGGAAGAGGATCGTCTCTGAATCCTCTTTGTGAGGATCCTAGGGATCAATTCATCTTAGCTATTTATCGTACATCGTGTGGTTAGCTTTCGTTAGGTACTATTTGTGTTCAATTTTAAATAAAATTTTTAAAATGATTTCTAGCTGCAAGATGACTGATGAATAGATAAGATGAACTAATCCCTAGGATCCTCACAAAGAGGATCCGGATAGGATCTTATTCCCTTCATCAGTCCTTTCGGACCAGAGCAAAGCATAATTTACACAGTAATTAAAAGTCTAAATTACCAACTCCAAGGGCTTCCAAGTATTTCCCATCAATGAGGTTAGTGCCAATTGAACACATCCTTTGGCTTTCTTGACATAATTCTGCACCAAGAACACATTCACACATTGATAATTTGATATTTGCCTAAACAAGGTCAATTACCTTCTGACATCACCCGATTTGACTAAGCCGGAGTTAACCGTGTTGGAAAATATTAGTATTTAGATTTATTATAATGTTTGGTATTTTGGGCCTAGTTTGTTGGTATAAGTGTTTCGTTTCTTTGCCTGTTAGGGTTATGTTAGTTTTATATATATATATGATACTTTATAACTCTATAGAATAACAAGTCATTCACAATGTAGTCATTTTGAGTTATGTAGCCATCCGGCAATCTCGTTTAAGAAAATAATGTTCATAGTTATAGTTCATTTGTTTGTCCGTTTATTTTCAACTCCCCGCAGGCATGGAACGGATGCTGCAGTTCTTATCATCCTAGGTTACGATTATTGGAGAGCCTATCGCAATGTTGGATTTCCTTGCCGGAAAGCCGGACTCTGGTGGTGGCTCCGTCGTCGCACACAGCGCATTCGAGCTTCGTTTATGGGCGCTCAAGTTGTAGAATTGAAGGGTTGGATTGTGATGGAGCATTGAGCATGCAATCGCAGTTGTGGCTCTCTCGTCAGTACTACTGCAGTTACATGCTATACGTAGCCTTATATACTACTCAACCATATGTAATACTTTTTAATTTTGACTAAACAACACAAAATGTTACCAAGAAAGAGTCATGCCGATAAAAACTTACTCGGAATTCATCACTCGCGTAAAGACAATGGAAAACGTACATTGGGAATATCTTTCATTGGATATCGCACCTTGTTTAACTAACACATGAAGGAACTTGTAACTCAGTTGCTTTTGCACCGGAATCACTTGAGTTTTAATTCCAGTCGTACGAATAAGCAGATCGCCTTCACTCAAATTTCAGACATATATAGAGGCACCATAACAATTGAATTCAACTTTATAAGTACATTATATAGAGATCAAGTTGCATCGCAGAGGACAATGAAAATTTTTATCCCCGCCATTTGTAAAAGATTAGCGAAGCGAAGCTTCACAATTGTTTCATGTAAACTCTACTCTTTACACGATTTTTCTTCACAAAAAGAGAGTGCCAACACATGATCAAAAAAGGATAACTCAGAAGCAAAAAGCCCAGCTGAAAAACAAAAAACGAAAGTTAAAGACAGGCAGGGGAAAATTACCTACAGCCTTCACCCGTAGATCAGGTCCCTCCCACTCAAACAAGGAATCAAAATACAAGACCCCGAATCCGCCACCATTTTTAAGATGGAAGTACACCACAGCTACAGTGAGTAACAAACCTATACAAACTGTACATAATTCCTTGTGGGGTATTGCAGGAAATCAAACAAAATCTTGTGGCGCCGAATTCTTCTTAGCTGTATAGATTTACTTCTTTGAGTATGTGAGAAATGGATCTTGAGCAATCCCTAAAACATCTGGCCTCTCTGCTTGATTATATGTTAGACAACGCCGAATAAATTCCTGCAAATAGAAATATGCAAAATGGTATCACCAAGTTGCTCAGAATTCAGCTAACCATGTCCATCAGTGAATGAGGAGTTATTTTTTGTATACGCACTTAACAAGGTTTTTTCAAGTTAAATACTCTCAATGAGTTTTTTTTTTTTTTTAGTTCAAATACTCTGCTGTCTAGGGTTATGGTCTTCTAAGATGGCAGTAAATTTAGCAATCAAAATAACTTAGGAAGAAAAAGTTTGAAGGATTGCTGAAAATGTTGCTATAGATGGAGATATTAAGGTACTAAGCCTTCAAGAACCCGAGCCTTTCAACATTAATATTTTTCTTTCATTAAAATTTCTTTGCTTTAAAATACTCGTAGTCTCACATATATACTATAGATTCCGAAAGACATATAAACACTCGTTAAATACTACAAAACTCTCAAAATGATTAAAAATGTTGTCATTCTGAAACCCATATACATGAATAAAATAACTCTTGGATCGACCTTTTGAATTGTATATTTTGCTAAACTATTCGACTCATACATTCTGAGAAAATGTTTGGTTCAGTGAGCAGCCCATGCAATATTTGTTTCCCAGGTTAAATCTTTATATTGAAGCACAAGATAGATTATTTCTAAGAACCAACTATTTCCGCTAAAAAAAATTAAGCATGCTGTTCCAACTGTGAGCACAACTCACCTTTGCCTCATTTGAGATGGAAGGTCGGGAAGGGAATTCAACTTTTCGAGCCTTAATAATTGTGTCTTCCCGTAGTATTCGTTCCTGGGTCTGATCATGCCCAAAAGGCCGTCTTCCAAATAACATTTGGTATAACAGAATACCTGCCGACCAAACATCAACCTGCTTTCCAAGAGGGACCGTGTCAAAAAACCTTGGAACCCAAGTTGAGAAGAATAAAGGGCAAAGAGAAACAGTTTGGTTTTCTGATAAGTTATTTTCCAAGTAAGAAGACTCAGGGGACACCAATCGTATCTGTAGTCTAGTACGCGACGAAATTTACGTCTAGACTAGGCTTGAACAATATCGATATAAAAAAGAAAAGTTATATATCTATCAGACAGACAGAGTGTGTGTGCAGTATAAATGCATTTGGTCACTTGGTTGCACATGTATGTCATGCTGTCACTACGCAATACAAATATATTAAAGTCACCGACCTTTGAGGATATAAGAGGTGTCTTGCTGAGCTCGAAGCATTCAGGAGGTAAATACCTGCAAATAACAAAGAAATTATTACGTATTCTGCTACTTAAAACCAAATGTACTAAAATGTCAAGGAGAAAAAGACAGAGGAGAGCCACACGAAGACACAACAAAGCTTAAAGTTACCATTTCTTCCCAATAAATATAATAAAGTGAAGATACTAATTTTCAAGTTCAAACATCGTTTCAAGTTCCCAGGGAAGCTGAACTTCTTTTCTTTAAAAGCAAATGTAAACCTGCAGATGTACTTAAGCTGAGTTGCATCACTTACCAATAAGTTCCAGCACCCTGGGATGTAAGTTCCATACCCTGGGATCCAACATCATCCTCCACTATCTTGCTTAGACCAAAGTCAGTAACTTTTGCAACCCCAAGCTCATCAAATAGAACATTTCCAGGCTTCAAATCATAATGTATAATCTTCTGCGTTCTTTTGTTCAAGTATATAAGACCTTGAAATATCTGAAAGATAATGATCCTAGCTTCCCTCTCAGGTAACACAGGCGTTGCTTTAAGGACAGCATCAAGATCTTTCCCTGAGGGTAGAAAAGGAAATATCAATAAAACCAAAAGGGAGATGAAGAAAGAATGAGACAAGAATTCTCTACAAGACCTGACTACTAATATCTCCATCTTAGAATAAATAAAGATTATTCAAAGGACAGAATGTTGAGAGTATAAATACCACTGCAATACTCTAAGACAGTGCAGAATGTATTCTGATCAATCTCAAAAATGTCCCAAAGTCGAACAATGTGATGATGAACCAAAGTCTTGTGTATATTGTACTCCCGGATTGCATGCCGTATGTAACTCTGCTTCTTCTCTTCACTCCACTGAGCATTTAAACCATGAAGCTTACATGCAACATATCTATGCTCTACCAAGTCAAATGCCTGCTGGAAATTTCTCACTTCAAATCACTGCAAAAAGGTATTTCTTTACAATTGCCAACATTGGCAAATGAATTGTCTAGGCTATTCATCCAATATATAAACATTTACTATAAACTAGTGGGAATAATTTTAGATATCAAACCACAATTCTCAAAGTTCTGACCTTGTAAACTTCACTGAATCCCCCTTTGCCAAGAAGATTTAAGAGGGCATATCTGTGGTTGAGAATCTGAAAATTGTTAAAACGGGAACCATCCTCATCTCGTATGCGTTTCATCTCACGTATAAGCCTTCCCTTCTCCAGTTCATAACGGTCTCTTTCACGCAGGATAACTTCCTCCTCCTTCAGAAGTCCATAGTCGAACGACAAACAAATGAGAAAACCAGGACTTCCTTCCTAATGAAAATAAAAACAGAATGAAAAAATCCAAAACAGAAATTAAAGAAACTAGTAAGCTTACTCGTTTGATGCTGGCAAGACGGGATTTATAGATCTCATCCTGAACTAGAAGTTCTTCTTGCATTCCAGTTTCAGCATCAACTCCATCACCCTTATCTTCAGGAAATGAAAATCCGTAAATCCAATGGGTTGATAGATAGTGAGAGAGACAGAGTGAAACAGAGATTAACTCCAACAGACACCATATGATTAAATTGCACTGACAAAAAATGATTGAATTCCTAGAATGTGGTATAAACCAAATTAACCAAAACAAGAAAGGTAATAAGAACAGTCATGCATAAGAACTTTACCACTTTGCTTTTTCTTCAATGACTTTCGCTGCCGCTCAACAGCCTCCTTAGTTTCTAATAATTGTCTCTACAAAATTAACGTAAATATGTTAATAAATGCCATATGAAAATCCAAAAATGGATCTACGAGAAAAAGTACAACAATTGTAAATTGATTAAAAGACAGCATTTGTAGAGAGAAAAGAAAGTGTGATCCTCTCTCTTAGGCCTGGAAGCTCTATAGACACTATGAACTTAAACAAGGAGCATCGAAGCTCTACTAACACTAAACCTACAATGTTCATAGCTGTTCAGGAGATAATCCTTCTAAAATCTAAGACATACGCTTTATAATAGATATACACTGGTGACGAAATTTCACCACATCCTTACCGAAAGGGCCAGGAATAGAAAGTTACCATCCAACCAACATTTCATATTTAAGACCAAACTAAATCAAATAACATATGTGCTTCACAGACCCTTGATACTAATTAAAAATAAAACTGGAATATAGAAATGCTGCAACAAGTACATACTGATAACTGAAAGTCTGATATGTGCACACAACGTGAGATGAAACTGGCATCCAAACAAGACTTAGGAAAAATAATCTCTAATTAATAGTGTACTAAACCATTGTTCTAAAAATCCCCGCCTAGTGCCGCCTAGGCGCTAGGCAGCTGGTCACTGCCCCGATTAATGCCTCGACCACCTAGGTACCCGTCTAGCCCGCCCAGACCCGCCTAGACACCTGCCTAGGTTGTAACTCACTTAGATAAAAAATAGAGAACTTTCCTTTTGCATTTTATTGTTTCCAATAAATTGTAAGAGACTTATTGAACACTTAAATAAACACACATTATATGTTTTCTCCCTATGTTTTCATTATGTTCCAATACTTCGTAATATATATGTCATTCTATTTTCTAGTTTATGATGAAATTATGTATATTTTAAGTATAAACAGACACTTATTTACACGAAATAGAATAGATTTACTTAAATCCGCCTAGTCTGCCTAGTCTGCCTAGGCGTCCGCCTAGGCTCCGCCTAGCCGCCTAGGCGCTAGGCCCCATCCCGCCGCCCAACTAGCGCCTAGCGCCTTTTAGAACCTTGACTAAAACCTTAAAAACTTTAGACATCAGTAAGTAGTCTGGAATCCTAATGTGACTTTGCTAGGGAAACCTTAATACTCTCATTGTTTTTGTCAAATAACCTTTTTCTTTTCTAGTACTTTCTGGTTCAAGCATTATGAAATGCACTTCTATTTGCAAAAATGGTTCAGATTATTTGATAAGTGGCCAAAAAGAAGGCCATAAAAGTAGAAAAGCTCACTGTGGCTAAGCATAATAATAAAGCTGCGTGACAAAGCAAACTAAAAGAAAAATGTCTGATAAGAACATACAAGATGAGCATTGAGATCTTTCAAGGCTTGCCCATCTTCCCATGTCTCAGATATGACAGTTCCAGCTCTGCAATGGACAGAAAATTACTTGCGAAATATTTGGAAGGAAAATGGAATGACTAGGATGAGAGGAGCCCATAAAAGTTTTGAAACGACAAGGAAATCCCTCAAGCACGAAGAACCCTTTCAAAGTACCAAATATAGAAACTGCAATAAAATGATGCATTACCTGATGACACCCACATTGCCAACCCTCAAAGAGTCCTGTCGTACTTTCAACCTTGCTTCCTGCCTTTCTGCTTTCGAAACAGATATCAGCAGATCAGAGATCACTTTTGTTCTCTGCATAAGTGGAAACCAGAACTTGTATCCGTCACATCAATTTTCCAGCATACAAATGATAAACACAAAATTCACACAGAATGCAATCATTTCTGACCTGCTGCTTGTATACAGAAAAATGAATCCAACACTTCATAATCATTACAAAAGAACTTCCGTCGAGGCTTTGTATCATGATTCATGTGTAAATGAATCTTAAAAGATGACCTATCTTGAACGAAATGCACAAGTCTCATTTTAAAATGACATTTATGTATGTGAGTATGCACACAATAGCCTGTTAAGGCCCTCCAATGGTGCCTACAGTTAAGGCCCTCCAATAAAGGGACAGGACTAGAACCCGCCCACAAATTTTCAATTGACAAGACTGGTATAATAAAGTTACCATACTAGTTTACTGAAATTATTAGTAATGAGATTAAAACAGAATAGGGTGACTTAGTATAAAAGTCTATCTGTACTTTGTTTTCCCATGAAAGTTGACAGCAAATGATAAAGAACAAAATGCAACAATGTAGCAGAAAAATACCAGAAAAAATTTAAAAATAACAATATAATTGGAAATACTGATGAATATAAATTGTCCAGAACAGCATACCTTCGGCTTCATTGTCTGTTCAAGGTCCTTTACTTCATTCAATTCCTACACATCACAGACAACAATGGAAGGCTATAAAAAATAGAAAACAGAGATGAACAGATTTTCATTCTAGACAAGAGCCTAAGAAAAAAGTGACACTACATTAGCATATTGTTCCCTTGACAATATTGGCAGTTACTTTATTACCTTCTCTGATTGACGGCAAAGATTCTGATAATCAGAGGCCTCTTGACGTGATTTTTGTAAGTCCTCCTCTAGCGAAGCAACTGTTGCACGTAAAGATGCAACCTCCTCCTAGTTTGACAAAGAATAGTACAACTATGACTTATGTGCCTCTAGGGTAACCATTTTAAGTATGATGCTTGAACTATCAAGGGCCGTTCTCTTACTCAACTCTCTCATGCCCGCCCCCCCCCCCCCCCCCCCCCCCCCCCCACAAAAACAAAAACCACCCCCAAATAAGTATCGTCTAAAGAGTAACAAATAATTGCAAAATGACTTAACAAATCCCCAAATCATACATCTAGTGAAGAGCGGTTGTCATTCCAAAGCTGCTCTTTAGGCCTGCTATCCCTATCCTGCAAGTATGAACGTGTGAGAGCAGTTTGTGCTCATGAATATTTCTGTTCTACATACAGCAACAAGAATAAACCCCAGAGAAAAAAGAAGTACAGGTCAAAACAGACAAGTTTTTACAGACCAGAAAATTAGAAGAAAAGCTTGCAATTGGCTTCATTACTGCAACTAAATTAAGCTGAATTTGAATTATCCCACATGTTTTTGTGCTGACACCCCTGTAGATGCTAAAAATCTTAGTCTCTCCCATAGAAACCCTAAATCTGACTGTAGTCTACTTGAAAGAGGGACCAGATTAAACACGCATGGAATAGGATGCATGGATGGCTCAAAATGGGAAATCATAAATTTTATCGGAAGATTATATATATGGTTTTTATAGTTTCTGGTGAGCATTTTTTTACGCCAATGGAAACATGATTTGCCATCACACCACAATATCACCATATATTGCCTTTCGACATCATTTGCAGATTCTTTCAGCCACTTCTTTACTAGTACAATTTTAATCACCTAGTTTAGCAAAACAGAAGACATGTAAGGTACATGTGACACAATGGGCAAATTGCCAAACTCACGAACATTCTCTACACCCCAGGTTTGCGAAATATTTAAATGCCTTCATTTTTCAACTTCATAAAATATTTAGAACAATATTAGCTAAAACTTCAAACAAAAGCATACACAGGGCCATTTGTGTAAACCAAGTGATAAGCTGTGGCAGTCAATGTCACCTCATTACCAGGTGACATATATGCATTGGCATTTCATAGTCAATATTTCAATTAGAAAAATAGACGGATGTCAAGCAGAGATGCAGGTCCTGATAAAACTCCATTCGTGGCTAACAGATCCTCAATCAATTATCTAAGAAATATGATCTTATAGAGAACATTTAAACAATGGCAAAGAAAATATATAGCGAGAATTTTTTATACAGAGAACAACAGATACAGCTGGCCCAGTCCATTAAAAGAAAAAACACGTCCTGATAACAGAATACAGTACATAATTTGTAACCATAACAAATAAAATACGAGCATAAGAGATAACAGCCTGATGATGGCAGAATATAATGATGCATAGAAGATAACTGCTACCTTAAAAGAATAAGGATTAAACTGAAACAGCTCATGCGTATGAGCATACCTTATTGTATGGGTTCTCAGACTGACCATTAAGAGGTGAAACTGTCGAAGGAGTAACTAATAATTTTGTCTGATCACTGACTCTTGAACCGCGAACCCTACTTGAAACTGAATGCCCCCTACCACGACCATGCTTTTTCTTGTTTAAATCAGAAGTTGCTGTGGCATCAGTGGTTTCGACAACCATCTGCCTCCCATCAACCACTGCCTGCATGTGATTTTTTATTTCAGATTAATTTTTCAAGATTTATATATAATCCATTTTATAAGGGGAAGAAAGGAAGAAGAAGAATTTCACCATGATCCCAACTTTTCATCTAAATTGTATTTGGATGAGTTTTCTAAAACCGTACTTCCTCAAACATGCTAGAACTGATTTAGATTATATCATTTGAAGCCAAGAAACTAATCGTGTGTATGATCAATTAAAATCAGTGGCTACAGTATTATCCTAAAGCTTCCAACCAAATTTAACTTGAACAAGAGCCTACCTCAACATGTTCAAGAATGGTTGAATTACCATCTTCTTGAAGTTTCTGGCGCTTCTGAGTGTTGGCTTGTATCAGAAACTCCTCTCCATTCTGTCATAAGAATATGAACTTGAACATAAATCATAGCAACTCGAGAAGATCCAAGAATCTGATAGTTTAATGAGATTTATGTATTTAACGCTGTTAAACATGTCTAAATTCTAAATCAAAATATAATGATATGTAACTGATTGTTTTCAAAGGATAAGATAGCTTCTTTTGGTATTTTCTCGTTTTGTACATGGATTTCTTGTTCACTGCTGGATATTAGTATTATCTCAACTTTATAAACAATTTCGTTTCTTACAGACAGAAAATCCTTTGGAAAAAACAACTCCAAAAACTGGTGACAGAGGCATGCAATCCCAACTTGGTAAGCAAATCATAATCGTGAATGGAAATTTCACAAATGTAAAGGGTTATATAAATGGTATGAAGAAAAGAAAATTTCCTATTCCAGTTGCACAATCTAGTCCATCAGTTCGCTATTTAATAATCCAAATATTGTTTTGATTCCTCTCGACATATCCAGTCTCATTAATTTGGCATTTAATTATCAAGTATGTAATGCCACGAGCAATTTCGAATTTTTTTATCACCTAGCAGGCGTTTAATCCAATATGTAATTGTATTGTTTGATTTTAGTGAATCACTCAAGTAAGGTAGATCAAGACGGTTTTGAATACATTCAACTTAGTATTAGCTTATACCAGCACAACGACAACAATTTCATTGATTAATTAGTATTTAGTGGACATAACAACTGTAAATAAACATACCCACAATCGATCAATTCGCTAAACTACTTGCCAATTACCATCAGCATCAATCCCAGCTAGTTAAAGTTGAAAGCACCGAACCAACTAAATGAATTACAAGCAATGGGTACAGAGTTGAGAGAGAAAAGGACTTACATCGTCGTCGGAATCACTCGACGTTGATGGCTCGGCCAAGTCAGCCGTGGTGAATCTCGGAGCGGAGGAGAGGGAGGACCAAGCGGACTGCGGCTGCTGCTGTTGCTGCTGGAGAGCAGGAGGGGCTGCGGAGGCGGAGGAGGCCTTGCCGACCATTCGGGCTTCGAGCTTGGCAATCTTGGTGGGCAGAGAGTGGTCCGACTGGTTGGAGGAGTTGGAGGAGAAATGGATGAGCATGTCATCCGACATTGCTAATATTAAACCAATCACGAGAGTCAACAGTTACGGGTAAAAAATAAAAATAAAAATTCAAAATTTTCAGATCATTTGGACGAAAGGGGGTTTTGATGTTGGGGAGAGAGAGAGAGAGAGAGAGAAATAGGGTTTTGAAATTGGGAGGAGGGGAGGAGGGAAGGAGGGAAGGGGAAATTGGGGATTGTGGAAGAAGCTTCGGTCTGGTGTGGTGCAAGCAAAAGCTAGGAAATTGGGGGAATAAGAAACGAATGACTTGTTTGGGACTCTTTTCGCATTTGGTTGCGGTGGGAGAGGTGTGGAGTTTTGGGCGCGATGCCCGTGCCCTTGCAATTCATTGCTTTTGGTTCTAGACTCTCTCATATTTAAGTGTCTTCTTGTAGTGTCTAACTTTTTGGAAATTGGAATCCAATGTTTTAACTTTAGGTTATTTGCGGTAACACCCCTTAAACTCAACTCGAGACTCATTTAGAAGGGGTAGGCCGGCCACATAGCGGGTCTTTGTGGCTCGAATGGTTGTTAAGTACAACCCATTCAGAAAGTGTTCTATTTCTCTAAATTACGCTCTATTATCTTTATGGTGTATTTGTTGCACCTGATTATTTCAGATTGGACTAAATTCAGAGACTAAGAGCATTTCCAATGGAAATCCCTATTTAGGGACTCCCACCACCACTTTTGAGTACTCCTTCAAAGGGAATCTTTGTGTCCCTAAATGAACATTGTATCCAATGGTAGAGTCCTTATAGTAGAATCTCTAAATTTAAAGTTTTTATGGTTATACGTGATAATTTGATTAGGTGCACATTTTTTGCTTATGTTAACAATTTTTTAACTAATTAAAAGCATTAAAAGCAAAATCTTCAATCGAGATTGTTGGTCCCGTTTTTCACTAAATGTGCATATTTTTTTGTTTATGTTAACCATTTTTTAATTAATTAAAAGCATTCAAAACTACAATCAATATTGTGGGTTCTGTTTTCTACTCAAGGTTGTCCCTGTACAGTGAGATTATGCATCTGGTGAGTCCCTATAATTTAGGGACTCACTTTTCGATCCATTGGAAATTCATTTTGTCTGTATATTCGGTTTATTTTCTCATATTTTAAGTTTTGAACGAAGTAATGTTTGTGTATTGCCTAATCTTTTGTGATAAGATTCGGTTTCATACTTGGGTGGTATGGGAAAAATTAAGCCATGACAATAAGGATAATGGTACTTAATGTCTATCTATGCAGAGACGAAGTCAGAGATTTGTATGAATGGGGGCATTCTCAAACAACAGTCACAATTAAAAAGCTAAAATTTTTACTGAACTAAACACTTATAGATTAATCCATTAAATTTTTCATACAAAACACTTAGAATCATTGTTGGCAAAGTAAGTCATATTGACACCAATTAACATATAGGGTTTAATTGTATTTTAATTATGGTTGGTCATTGGGATGCAAAACTATACAATTTTTATGGAAAAAAAAAAAAATGAACGGGAGCATCCGCCCCTCTAGGCCTATAGTGGCTTCATCCATGTATCTATGCACATTAATTTGGTTTAAATTACTATAATTATTTTATCAAACGTCAGTGTTTCAGTTCATGCCTATAAAATTTATAGACGAATATGCATTAGTACGCTTTGGAATGGATAAATGTGCATTAAATAAGTTCATTCAGATTAAGTTGATACGTACTCATATTGCTCTTAAAAGGAATCTTTTAGGAAACATGTTGCAAGTTTTTCTATTCATTATTGATCTAGTAAATTAGTGGGAGCATTAATTTGAATTCAGTTTATCTTTCGAACATTATGTCTTACAGTTTTTCAAAATCTTAATGAATAAATCTGGTTTGCTTAAAGTATAGAGTAATGTTATTCATACCATGTTTTTATACCACATTTCTATATCACCTTAGGTGACATCTGATATGGACAGCCACATCATTTGAAAAGTTTGCAAAACCTGAAGGAGAAAGACTCCTCGTATATCACAATCATAATTTAATTAACTAGTTTTTCTTAATTATTAGTTTATTAAATAATGAACTAAATTTAAAAATCTGATTAATTCAAATGATGTGGCTGTTCACATCAAATGCCACCTAAGGTGATATGAAAATGTGGTACAAAAACATGGTATGAATAACATTACTCTAAAGTATAGGGTGAACTGCAATGTAGTCCTTGAATGATCACCTTAATGAAAATTAAGTCTCTAACTTTGTTTTTTAGAAAAATCAGTCATTGAATTATAAAACTTTGTCAATTACATTCCTAATATTATATTCGAACCTATTATATTCAATTTTTCGTCAATTTAAGTCACGTTACTTGCATGTGATACACATTTGATGGTAGATTGATAGTTTTTCATAAAGAAATAGTGTATAGAGTTAACTTTGGAGGGTAAATTGGTAGTTTTTTTTTATAAGAAATAGTATAAATTAACTTTGGAGAATAAATTAGACGTTAGATTCGCAACCTATATGAAATGTTAAAGGCTTATAGGCAAGAAAATGACGGTATTACACTCTAAAGTGTGTCAAGTGACTTAAGTTGATGAGAAACAAGATAATAGCTTTGAATATAATAGTAGGAATGAAATTAGCAATTTTTAATGAATTTAGGGACTTATTTTACGAAAAAATAAATCAGGGACTTAATTTTCATTGAGGTGATAGTTCATAGACTAAATCAGCACTTTACCCTAAAGTATATACACAGATGAAAATATTGTGATTATACCTAACCAGCCAGCAATCTTTGCTTGTTTGCATCAATTCAGAGCTATTCGAGTTTTCAAGAAGCACATGCCATAATTGAGTTTTAAATTGATTTTTTTTAACATATGATATTATCTACACTAAGGGAAGGGTGAAGGCTCACAATGGGCTAGCAATAATGTGGTTCAAATACGCATTTGGCAAGAATCGAACATAAGATATCTCACTTACAAGTGAAGAGAAATACCACTAGATTGTAGCATTAAGTGACAATTTTAAATTGATATTGAATCTACGAAACCAGTGAGAGCCATTGGGTTTTTGGTTTGTTTTTAAGTTAATTTGAAATGTAATAAGGATATTACAGTTTACCATAACTATTAAAGATTGTTATGTTATTGTGTTAAGTTGCTACGGAAATTTTCTCAGTTTCTTAGCTTTTAGTTATGTCAGTTTATATTTGCATTAGCTCTTATTGAGTATTGTTGTAGCAGATATGCAACTATAAAGGCTTCTTTAGAAGTATTACAGTTTGCTTGTGGTTTCAGTCATTAAGGGGACCAAATGCTTAGTGTTATACACACTTATAAGATTAACACCGTGCGTTGATTCACTCATATCTTGTTGGACATTCATGTGTTTGCTAATTTCATGACAGTAATCTTGGGGATGGTGTTTAATTCATAAAATGTGATTCCCTTTGGTTCTTCATGGATATTAGCTCATGAAAGAAGTTTGTTTATCATGGATTTTATTGTTTTGATCTCACGACCTTTAAGAGCAATTTTTAATATTCAGTTTGAGTATGTTGTATACAAGTGTTGACTCTAGTGGGAGAATGTAAGCCTATATTAGAGTTGCACAATTGTATGTAACGTCTCATATAGATTAAGGATTGTAGAGATTGATTTCAATAATACTTGTACGCAAATAAGGAAAGTGTATTATTAGGATTTTATAGCAATAGCAATCCTAATACGATTAGTAAACCTAATCAGATATGAATACTAAAGTTTAGGTGATAAAGTCTTGTTTGAGTAGAATTACATGATGGGAAGTTTCTTAATTGGATTCCACCTCTTTTACTATATAACAAGGGTCTCTGCTCTCACATTCGATACACATAAATAACCCTTCTAGCCCTATTGAATAGAGTTGTGATAAATGTGGAGCCTAAAATAATCCCAAAAATTCTAGAGGCGTCACATGGACTTTTGCTCAAGCAAGACAAAATTGCCCTCATTAAATGGGCAGGCTTCACATATATTCTCATGCCCAGCTCAACACCCCTGAAGGACCAAGCAGCTGAATACAACTGCCCACAGCTCACCTGCCCATAGCAAGGAAAAGTCAAAGGCATTAAAGATAAGGATTAAATACCAAATCCTATCTTTAATACATTCCCAATTGAAGATTGACTCCATTAAAGTAAGTAATCACTATTTAAATTAATTAGGGATATTTACACCATTATCTCAAGATATTATTTTCTATTTAATATCTTAACAATATTCTCTCCATAAAACTTGGCCAATAGGATGCCACCATGTGTAGGATAAAACCTAAACACCACGGCCGGCCACTCCCCTATATATACCTCCATCTCTACTAAATTTCATTAAGCTCTAGCTACCCCTAAAAGTCCTAAACACTTACTCTTCTTCAGAGAAACTAACTTAGGCATCAGAGATGCATTGGCCTAACCCCCCCACCTTGTGGGCGCATGAAGCTTAGGTCTTTGATCAAAGGTGGTGATTATTTTGCAGCATTTTTGTCAAAGCTAGAGACGGCGGAAATTTGCACCGAAAAATTGGTGTTTTCATTGAGAGATGATTCAAATACTCGGAGAAGACTCTTGCATTTGGTTTTTAGAATTTTCTGTTCCATTGAATTTCTCACACGTTGTATCAATTAATTTTTCCTAGAAAAGTTTCTTGATCAATCCATGGAGAAAGGATACAATGGTAGGAAAATCTGAAACCTAATAAGAGCATATTTATGCGACTTAGTTAGCTTGTTTTCTTGCAATTACATAGTTAGTTTTTACTTATTAAAGTGTTTTAAGTTATTTTCGTATGTTTGCAGGTCCAAATGGCAAAGTTGGCAAGAAAGTGCATTTTGGTGCATTTTAGAGCAGTTTTGGGCTGAAATGGATAACTTGCATTTGGAGCACAAGGAATGGACGTTTTGAAGATCAAATGAGGCTAGGAATGTGCTAAAGAGATGGAAGTAAATAGTTCAAGACAAAGAAGATGAGGAATCAGCTCAAAAGAATGAGTATTATCCAAAACCTTATCTGATTTCTAGAAGCACTCTTTCTAGAAACCCATTCTAGAAGCATGGTTCTAGAAGCTCTACTCCTAATCCCTACAAACATGGCGTCTCCTTCCTTCTAGAAGGCCTCTTGCCTTGCCGTGTAAACCATATCCCTTTCCCTCTTGGGTTCTAATTGAGTTAGCCTTTTTCTTTGTGGATTTGGAGTACAAAATCCATCTCAGAAATTAGTTGGGCCATGATTCCTTTCCTGAATTTGTGCCACACCATCCAAGCCTTTTCCTCTTTGGTTTCAGCCTAGCCCAAGCCCTAATCTCTAGGGTTTGCCGTGCTACATATATATATATATATATATATATATATATTTGTTTGTTTCTGCGCAAAAAGGGGTCAGAGACACACAGAGACACTTTGCCGCATGAGTTGAGAAGAAAAGACCTTTGCCGTGGCTTCCATTGGAGAATGAGGGTTGTGCCGCAAGCCACCTACATCCATTGGAGACTTTCAGAGTTCTTTCTTCCCTCGTTTAGTTTCAATGTTTATTTTAATTTGCTTTTTAATTGTTATGAACATGTGTAACTAAGTTTTTCTTAGTTAGAGGTGAATTTGAAGCCATGAACATATGTTTAATATGAATTGATTACCTTCAGTTATTGTTTCGTAAAACATGAATGCGATTCACTTATCTGTTTGATTGATAACTTATTCTTGTGTGTTGATTAAGGATGCATACTTAGTTTGCATGCATGAATCTGATACTAAAATATAAGGGAGTTTCACCTAATAGTTATGAACTTATATTTACAAGTAGTGGAGGTTGCTAGTCACAATCGTGATAAGTAAATTCTTGGCAAGAGTATCATGCAGTTCATAGTTACGAATGCCTTGTCAATGCTTATGATTTTCACAAAGCTTAATGATCTTTGATTGTATTTCTATTATGCTGTTCATGTAGAGAATTATTGAAGAATAATTTGGCTGTCGATGCATTATCCATCCAATTCAATGAACTTAGGAAAATCTGAGAATTAATTAGTGCATTCACAATTAATATGGGGCATTGTCTTTCATGGTTTATAGAAACAATACTGGAAATCAATTTATGTGCTTATGTTTCATGTGTGGAGAAGGACCCTCTAACTAGCTTTTCACCCTTGAATTCACCTTAATTTCGTTTTAACTTACTTTGTTTGCTGCAATTTACCTAGTTTTGTTAAGTTCGTCCAAAAATCCCCTCAGTTCTTATTTGTGTCTTAGTTTAGTTAATTTCGTGAAAATCTGTCCCCATTTAGTATTTTGAGTCAAGATAGTTTAGAATTCGTTCAAATTACCCTTTAGTGTCTGTTTTGAGTCTATTTGCTTGTTTTGTGCTGTTTTGAGTCATTCTAGTTTGTTTTAAGTTATAAGAGTCTAGTTTTCTATTTTTGAGTCTAGTTTAGTGTTTTAGAGTTTAAATTGTGTTGATTAGCATCCCTTCTAATCCCCAGCTTAAAATGATCCCTACTTGCATGTACTACAACCATAGGGTCTTAATTTGAGTGTCATTTAATTTTCACATCAAATTTTGGCGCCGTTGCCGGGGATTAGCAAAATTGATAATCCCTCTTTGTTTCTGTCCGTACCTTTTAGTTGTGTTTCTGATTTTGTTTTGTTTTGTTTTCTTTGTTTTAGGTACTAGTTTATGACTTGTAGTTCTCAACGTGTTCATGAGAATATATTGGAGTTTGACGACGATTTTGAACGAACGTTGAGAAGAAAGAGGAAGCAGCCAGAACCCAATCCACCTAGTTCGAGCTCTGAATCCGAATTTGAAGAAGAGGAAGAGGAAGAACAAGCCATGTCTGTGGACAATCGAACAATCAAAGAAGTCTCAGCCTCTGGATTGGACAATGCTGTGCCCTTATGCATTCAATATCCTAGGCCAGTTTAAGGCAAAACTGATGAGTTCGAGTTGAAGTCAAGCTTCCTGCATCACATTCCCAAATACCATGGGCTATCTATGGAAGATCCAAACAAGCATTTGAAGGAATTTGAAGTAGTGTGCTCAAGTATGACACCCATCAACGTGGATGGGAATATTCTGAAGATGAAAGCCTTTCCATTCTCTCTTATGGACAAGGCTAAAGATTGACTCTATGAACTAGCACCTAGAACTGTTACTTCTTGGGAAAACATGAAGAGAGCGTTCTTAGAGAAATTCTTCCCAACTTTAAGGGTAATTCTTTTGAGGAAAAAGATTAACGGAATTCAACAAAGCCAAGGAGAATCATTTTCAGCGTATTATGAGCGTTTCAAGACCCTTGTTGCATCATGCCCTCAACATCAAATGAAGGAAGAGCTTCTACTTCAATATTTCTACGAGGGACTTCTTCACATTGAGAGACAAATGCTAGATGCTTCAGCAAGTGGTGCTTTGGTTGACAAAACACCGGTTGCTGTAAAGACCTTAATTGCAAATTGAGCTTTGAATGCACAATAATACTAAGGAGTTGGACAAAGGGACACCCCATAGCAACACCAAGTTAATGAGGTAAGTTCAATTTTCGAATTGCAATTTCAAATGGCTAATCTCACTGTTCTTGTGTCACAGATTGCCGAAGGAATGAAAGTGCAAGGACCAAGTGTTTGTGGCGTGTGCACTATGCAAGGACACCTTTCTGAGCAATGCCCTCAATTAATAGAGAATGGGGGATGGGAAAGTGCCAACGCCATTGGCTTTCAAGCCCAAAATCAGCCAAGGAATGATCCATACTCCAACACCTACAATCTGGGTTGGAGAGATCATCCAAACATCAAGTGGAGGGAGCCTCAACAACCTCAACAACAAGGTGGATTTAGACAGCAACCTCCGGGTTTTTATCCAAGGCCATTCACACCAACTCAGTCCCAACAACAATCTGCCCAATCCAATTCAGGTGTGTCGATGTATAAGGATAATACGCTTAAAATACTAACTACTTTGACACATGGGTACCAAAACCAAGCCAAGAAGATGGCCGACATGAAGAAACAAATGGGGCAAATGGCAGAATTCTTGGGACAAATCAGAGAAGAAGGTAAACTACCAAGCTCAACCGTTGTTAATCCGAATGAAGGATTTGAAACCGCTAAAGCAATCATGTTGAAAAGTGGAAAGGAGGTTGGAACAGATCAACAACCATCCAAATCAAGTAAAAAAAAGGGCGAGAAATTGCTGATTGAGGAGGAAGAGCAAGATAAAGCCACGACAAGGACTGAGCAATCCTTGCGGCAGCCCCCTAAAGCCTCTAAGCCGTCCACCACAGGTAAGGTTGTTCCAAATTTGATTCATTTTAACGTTATTCCTCCAAATGTACCTTTCCCTCGCAGGTTTATGCAATCAAAGAAAGAAGAGACTGAAAAAGACATTCTAGAAACGTTTAGGAAAATGCAAGTCAATATTCCACTCCTTGATGCAATCAAGCAAGTTCCAAGGTATGCTGAGTTTTTGAAAGAGCTTTGTACAACAAGGATAAGGATTTCGAACAAAGAAGTGGTTCAGGTAAGTGAGAATGTATCTGCTGTTTTGCAAAGAAAACTACCACCTAAATGCAAAGATCCAGGTAGTTTTACAATCCCTTGTGTAATTGGAAATACCAAGTTTGAACATGCCATGTTAGATTTAGGTGATTCCATAAATGTCATGCCATACTCTATTTATGCATCTATGAACTTAGGAGAGCTTAAAAACGATGGTGTTATAATTCAATTAGCCGAACGTTCTAATGCATATCCAAAATGAGTTTTGGAAAATGTTTTGGTACAGGTAGATAACTTGATATTCCCAGCAGATTTCTATGTGCTTAAGATGGAGGATTCGCCCCATGTTACACCATTGTTGATCCTACTTAGGAGACCCTTCATGAAAACAGCCCACACCAAGATAGATATGTTCAAAAGGACATTAACAATGGAATTTGATGGCGAGATTATTGATTTTAATATTTCTGAAACTATAAGGTATCCTAAAGATGATCATTCTTGTTTCTCTATTGATGTATTTGATTCTTTGGCGCATGATTATCTTGATTCCTTGAATGAGGATGCCCTTGAAACAACCATTGCACAAGGAATTGGGCTTAAATCCAATATAGCCGAGCCTATCCCTGCAGCAAATGCCAAGATGGTTGCTGCCCTTGAGTCATTGCCACAACATGTTGGTAAGCCTCCAATCTCAATTTCAATTCCCGTTTCTACTAACAAGTTGTTACCTTCAGTGATTCAGGCACCCATACTTGAGCTTAAACCATTGCCGGATCAATTAAAGTATGTCTTTTTGGGAGATAAAGAGACGTTGCGCGTCATAGTCTTTTCATCACTCATGGCCATGGATGAGGAGAAATTGATTCGAGTGTTGAAAGAGCACAAAACAGCCATTGGATGGACCTTGGCCGACATCAAGGGAATAAGCCATACAACATGCATGCATCACATACTTCTTGAGGAGGGGGCTAAACCATCTCAAGAGGCTCAACGCCGACTCAACCCTCCAATGATGGAAGTTGTGAAAAAGGAAATTATCAAGCTTCTTGATTGTGGAGTGATTTACCCTATTTCGGTTGGGTTTCACCGATTTAATGTGTTCCAAAGAAATCGGGAGTCATTGTGGTGAAGAATGCGGAGAATGAACTTGTTCCCACCCATATCCAAATAGGTTGGAGAGTTTGCATTGATTATAGGAAGCTCAACCCCACCACAAGGAAAAATCACTTCCCTTTGCCGTTCATTGATCAAATGCTTGAAAGGTTAGCCAATCATTTTTTTTATTGCTTTCTTGATGGTTATTCGGGATATAATCAGATTGTTATAGCTCCAGACGACCAAGAAAAGACCACTTTTACTTGTCCATTTGGTACTTTTGCTTATCGTCGAATGCCATTTGGTTTATGTAATGCACCAGCCACCTTTCAAAGATGCATGGTAAGTATCTTTTCAGATTTCATTGAGAAGATTATTGAGGTTATCATGGATGATTTTAGTGTCTTTGATGATTCGTTTGATGATTTCTTAGATAATCTCACATTAATCTTGAAACGATGCAATGAAACTAACCTTGTTTTGAATTGGGAAAAATGTCACTTTATGGTAAAACAAGACATAGTTTTAGGTCACATAGTTTCAGCAAAGGAAATTAAGGTTGATAAATCAAAAATAGATCTTGTATGCTACTTACCCTCTCCCACTTCGGTGAGAGAGGTTCATTCTTTTCTTGGACATGCAGGATTCTATAAGCGATTCATCAAAGATTTTTCAAAGATTTCCCAACCCCTATGCCGATTCCTACAGAAAGATGTGCCCTTTGAATTCAACGAGGAATGTGAGAAGGCGTTCAAACACCTCAAAGAGATGCTAACTTCGGCCCCTAACATAGTTCCACCAGATTAGAGCCTTCATTTTGAGCTTATGTGTGATGCTTCAGATTATGCATTAGGAGCTGTTTTGGGACAAAGGAAGGACAAGCAGTCACATGTCATCTATTATGCATCTCGAACCTTGAATGATGCTCAATTGAACTACTCCACCACTGAAAAAGAACTTCTTGCCATTGTGTTTGCTTTAGATAAGTTTCGTTCTTATTTACTTGGTACTAAAGTTATAATTTACACTGATCATGCAGCTTTGAAGTACTTGCTTACGAAGAAGGAAGCCAAACCAAGGCTTATTCGCTGGATGCTTCTTCTCCAAGAGTTTGATATCGAAATCCGGGACAAGAAATGAAGTGAAAACGTGGTGGTTGACCACCTGAGCCGTTTGGTGCATGATGAGGAGCCATTACCTATCCTAGAAACGTTCCCAGATGATCAATTGCTGTCCATTGAGGTAAGTAAGCCATGGTATGCTGATTTGGTGAATTACTTAGTGACTAAACAAATTCCAAACACCCTAAATAAGCACCAACGTGATAAATTGAAAAAGGATGCACGGTTTTATGTTTGGGATGACCCTTATTTGTGGAAATATTGCCCTGATCAGATTTTACGTAGGTGTGTGCATGATTCTGAGTTTAGTTCAATTTTAACTTTCTATCACACTTATGCAAGTTGGGGACACTTTGGCACTCAAAGAACAGCACTTAAAGTGTTAGAATGTGGTTTTTATTGGCCTATTATCTTTAAAGATGCTAGAACTTTTTGTATGACTTGTGATCGTTGTCAAAGAATGGGCAATATAGGATCAAAAGATCAAATACCACAGAATCCTATCTTTTGTGTCGAAATTTTTTATGTTTGGGGCATTGATTTTGTGGGTCATTTTCCTTCATCTCATGGTTTCAATTATATTTTACTTGCGGTTGATTATGTGTCGAAATGGGTGGAAGCAAAAGCCACCCGAACTAATGATTCTAAAGTGATTGCAGATTTTGTTAAAACTAACATTTTTGCAAGGTTTGGAATGCCAAGAGTACTTATAAGTGATGGGGGTTCTCACTTTTGCAATCGAACCATTGAGGCGCTGCTCAAGAAGTACAATGTCACGCATAAGGTTTCGACACCTTATCATCTTCAAACAAGTGGACAAGCCGAGGTCTCTAATAGGGAAATTAAGCAGATCTTGGAGAAAACGGTTGGGCCAACTCGGAAGGATTTGAGCTTGTGTTTGAATGATGCATTGTGGGCGTATCGCACTGCCTACAAAACATCAATTGGGATGTCACCATTTCGGCTCATCTATGGGAAACCATGTCATCTTCCCGTTGAGTTAGAACATCATGCACATTAGGCCGTCAAAGCATTCAACATGGACATTGATGCCGCTGGAATCCATAGGAAGCTTTAATTGAATGAGCTTGAAGAGATAAGGAATGAAGCTTATGCGAACGCTCACATTTACAAGGAGAAAACGAAGGCATTCCATGACAAGATGATTCGAAGTAAAACATTTTCTGTGGGGCAGAAAATGTTACTTTTTAATTCTCACCTTCGTTTGTTTCCGAGTAAGTTGCATTCTAAATGGATTGGCCCTTTTGTTGTTACTAATGTCTTTCCTTATAGTGCAGTCCAAATTCAAAGTTTAAAGACATGACATGAATTCAAAGTGAATGGACATCGTTTGAAGCCATGCTATGAATGTTTTGAGGAGCATGTCATGGAGGATGTACCCCTCCATGCCGTTGGCCCTATTGAAGCTTAAATGGAGGTATCGTCCAGCTGGAAGACGTTAAAGCAAGCGCTTCTTGGGAGGCAACCCATGTGTTCAAACGAGGAGATGATGGAATTCTAGCTCCAGCAACCATATTTGCTTTATTTTACCCTTCTCTTTATTGCTTTTACTTTGCCATGATTGTCTTGTTTGCTAGTTGTCTTTTATTGCTTTCTTGTTTAAGTTTTGTTTGAAACATTGAGGACAATGTTTGGTTTAAGTGTTTTGGGGGGGGGGGGGTAAACATATTGTTTTTCATGTTTTTCATGCCATATTTTTGGATTTTTACCACCTATCACTTCTAAAAGTTGTTACTCACTGTTTTAAGTGTTTTTATTGTGTTTTGAAGTGTTTTTGTGTCATATAACAGAAAAAGAAAGAAAAAATCAAAAAAAGTTTGAAAAATACCAAAAAGAGTCGTTTTAGAGTCATTTTTGTGTGTTTGTGTCTTAGGGTACCTTCCAACACAATGATGAGGATTTGGTTTTTAATTGCATGACTGTTAAAGAAAGTTACAAACATTGATGGAAGTTTGATATGCTCTTTGGTTTATGCTTAGTTGTAGTTGTCAATTACGAATTCATATGTAATCACAAAAGGAAAAAAATCAGTTTTTGTAACATGCTTGAAGGAAGAAACTTAAACTAACGCTACAACCCTGAGATACTTGAGCCTAAACTTTGTTTGGAGAGTTATTAATCTTGACATTCTTGTTTTCTAAAGTCGTTGCATGATCTCATTATTTCTTTGCTTGGTTGCTACTTAGAATGTGTTTTCATCACTTTAGATCCAAATACTAGAACTCATGCCCGTTTCATTAAAAGCATAAAATTGAGTGCATAACAAATAACAAGATGAAGTTGTTTAGTTAAAATCAGAGCCAAAAAGCCTTATCCTTTGCATATGTATTGTAGGTTTAACCCCTTTGAGCCTTAGTTAGCCTATTTTCTTTGTTAGCCATATTATCCTTACCTAGCCTAGTATAGGACTATCCATACCCTTGTTCTTAAAGGATAGTGAAGCATGACTTAGAAGGAATTCCTTTTGATAGACAATATGCAGAAAAACGAGTGTGGGGGAAGGTTTTTAGTGGTTTGGGTGCCAAGTCAAGAAAGAAAGGGCAGGGGAAAGAGAAAAAACGTGAAAAAGAAGGAAAAAGAGAGGAAAAAGTTGTGAAAAGAAAGAAAAAGAGTTTGAAATAAGTGAGAATGAGCTCACAAGTATTGGTTGTTGAAGAAAGGGTCCAAAAGTTTGAATCTGGCCCTAAAAGTTGTATGAATCTTCCCTTTGTCTTCAAAGTTGGTTGCTGCATTTAAAAGTGAATTCTAAATGTTGATTTCATTACTTTGCTTACCATTTCTTTAAGAACCTTTGTTTATCCTTACCTTTCTTTGTTAGCCAATACCCCTAGCCCCGTTACAACCCTTAGACTTTAATCTTGATTGTTATATGTTTCAATAATGTGGAGTTTGGGATTGGTATGAGCATATGGTATCCCTGGTTCTCGCATCTAAGTAGTGGCATTCCATTCATGAGATCGTATACATGTTTTGATTAATAAGTCCAGAAAGTGCTTTCTTTGTTAAAACATATGTGAGTATTAGTTTTCATGTTTACATCAATCTTCTCACATATACCTCGTGTAGTCAGAAAATCTGCGTGAAAATAAAGAGTATATCTTGTGAGGAATTGAGGGATTTTCTAAGGCATGTTACTACATTCAAAATGTTTTTTTAATTGATTAAATGAGAGCTAGTGGGTGGCTACTGCAATTAAGTATGAGTTAGATGGTAAGGATGACTAAAATCTATGTAAGTAGTGATTTTGAATATGTCATGTTTATTGGAAATCCCTGAGGTAAATGTTGGAAGGTTTGGGTTGTGTTTTGTTTGTTTTGTTTTGCTCGAGGACTAGCAAAAGCTAAGTGTGGGGGAATTTGATAGGAGCATATTTATGCGACTTACTTAGCTTGTTTACTTGCAATTACATAGTTAGTTTTTACTTATTAGAGTGTTTTAAGTTATTTTCGTATGTTTGTAGGTCCAAATGGCAAAGTTGGCAAGAAAATGCATTTTGGTGCATTTTAGAGCAGTTTTGGGCTGAAATGGATAGCTTGCATTTGGAGCACAAGGAATGGACGTTTTGAAGATCAAATGAGGCTAGGAATGTGCTAATGAGAAGGAAGAAAATAGTTCAAGACAAAAAAGATAAGGAATCAGCTCAAAAGAATGAGTATTATCCAAAACCTTATCTGATTTCTAGAAGCAATCTTTCTAGAAACCCTTTCTAGAAGCATGGTTTTAGAAGCACTACTCCTAATCCCTACAAACCTGGCGTCTCCTTCCTTCTAGAAGGCCCCTTGCCTTGCCATGTAAACCATATCCCTTTCCCTCTTGGGTTCTGATTGAGTTAGCCTTTTTTCTTGTGGATTTGGAGTACAAAATCCATCTCAGAAATTAGTTGGGCCATGATTCCTTTCCTGAATTTGTGCCGCACCATCCAAGCCTTTTCCTCATTGGTTTCAGCCTAGCCCAAGCCCTAATCTCTAGGGTTTGCCATGCTACACACACACACACACACACACACACACACACATATATATATATTTATATATATTTGTTTCTGCTCAAAAGGGGGTCAGAGACACACAGAGACACTGTGCCGCAGGAGTTGAGAAGAGAAGACCTTTGCTGTGGCTTCCATTGGAGAATGAGGGTTGTGCCGCAAGCCACCTGCATCCATTGAAGACTTTCAGAGTTCTTTCTTCCCTCGTTTAGTTTCAATGTTTATTTTAATTTGCTTTTTAATTGTTATGAACATGTGTAACTAAGTTTTTCTTAGTTAGAGGTGAATTCGAAGCCATGAACATATGTTTAATATGAATTGATTACCTTCAGTTATTGTTTCGTAAAACATGAATGCGATTCACTTATCTGTTTGATTGATAACTTATTCTTGTGTGTTGATTAAGGATGCATACTTAGTTTGCATGCATGAACCTGATGCTAAAATATAAGGGAGTTTCACCTAATAGTTTTGAACTTATATTTACAAGTAGTGGAGGTTGCTAGTCACAATCGTGATAAGTAAATTCTTGGCAAGAGTATCATGCAGTTCATAGTTACGAATGCCTTGTCAGTGCTTATGATTTTCACAAAGCTTAATCATCTTTGATTGCATTTCTATTATGTTGTTCATGTAGAGAACTATTAAAGAATAATTTGGTTGCCGATGCGTTATCCATCCAATTCAATGAGATTAGGAAAATCTGAGAATTAATTAGTGCATTCACAATTAATTTGGGGCATTGTCATTCATGGTTTATAGAAACAATACTGGAAATCAATTTATGTTCATATGTTTCATGTGTGGAGAAGGACCCTCTAACTAGCTTTTCACCCTTGAATTCACCTTAATTTCGTTTTAACTTACTTTGTTTGCTGCAATTTACCTAATTTTGTTAAGTTCGTCCAAAAATCCCCTCAGTTCTTATTTGTGTCTTAGTTTAGTTAATTTCGTTAAAATCTATCCCCATTTAGTATTTTGAGTCAAGATAGTTTAGAATTCGTTCAAATTACCCTTTAGTGTCTGTTTTGAGTCTATTTGCTTGTTTTGTGCCGTTTTGAGTCATTCTAGTTTATTTTAAGTTATAAGAGTCTAGTTTTCTATTTTTGAGTCTAGTTTAGTGTTTTAGAGTTTAAATTGTGTTGATTAGCATCCCTTCTAATCCCCGGCTTAAAACGATCCCTACTTGCATGTACTACAACCATAGGGTTTTAATTTGAGTGTAATTTAATTTTCACATCAAAACCACGACGAACAGAACCTCGTACTTTTAAGGATTTCGATTAGAGAGTAGAAACGAGGACATAGCTGCACAAGGGCGATCTTCGAGGCTCAATGCGACGGCATGAGGAGCCTCACTGCCGCGGAGCAACATTACCACCACGACCGCAACCTAGCAACCGCAGCAAGGCCACTAGGCAACGACCCAAGTAGCAACACTACTACCTTTGCAGTTCACCAACCTTCACAACCTTAAGAAGGAGGCCCAGTTCCATGCAATGACCCAAGGGAAAGAAGCCCAGCACGTGTAGGCCACGAGCCAAGGGCAAGAGGCCTAGGGCCTCCAAGCTGCAGACCGACCCCAGGATACCCAAGTTATAGCAGCTGGAGCCGCCAACCAGGTAGCCCAAGCCGTAGCAGCCTAACCCGCAACAGCTGAAACTCAGCCAGCAGCTCGAGCCGTAGTGGCCAAGTCCAGTACTAAGCCCACATCCCTGCAGAAGCAAACCAGACCCGCGAGAAGCAACATGAACAACGCAAGCCCAATGGTATATGGTTACGTGCAAGCCCAATGAAACCCAGCACATGGCCCAGCTATCCAGACAGGTTTACTTGCCCCACGACCTACTCTGGGTACCCATCCTATGGCTGAGACCAGTCTGAGATCATTTTAGGCAATCCAGATTTTGACCACCAGAAAGACGATCGATCCATGGATATTTTCACCCTATTTTTCTGCAAGTATGCCTACTCCGGGCCTGAGTTTCATACATGCATCTCATTACACTTCCACCACATATGGGGATGCTCACCATCCAAACTCTGCCACTCTAAATGGCGAACGTCACTTGTTCCGGCAGGTCACCGACTTAACCAGCGTCTTCGCGCAGCAAACAACCTTGGTGAATTAGCTCTTTGAGCGCATCGAGACGCAACGCGCCCCAGATGAGGTGTCCCAAAGAAGGGCAAGGGCAGATGATCGTGACTCATTCTAGCGACGTCCTGGTAAGCACCTGCTCAGCCCCGCCACGAATCGATCGTTCTAGTAATGTACATTCTTGGCTTGGCCCTCGGGAAAACGTTTTATTTTGCCTTAATGCACAGAGAAATGTTCATTCTTGATTCGACCCACGAGTTAGTGTGCGCTCGAGGTTGGATCCACATTCTGATGAGCACTTCAGACATTCCAGGCGAAGCTTCCACACAAGGCTAAGCCCACAAGGAGATTTTCTTGCGAGGCACCAATGTAAGAAGCTGCATAACTGACCGAGGAGAACACAAGTGTAGTCCGGCTCGAGTTCAACTAGTAACCCTCACTAAACATGACAGCGAGCATTTTGCTCACCAGGCAGAAATGAACCACGTGCACCACAGCCGCAACACAAACGAACATGACATGCAAAAGAGGAACATAGGCCAACATGTCAACACCGGGGGTAACCGAAGGCTCTTCTGCACCAGTAGAGGCAAATCCAGGAAGAAGTACAAAGGTTCGTAGTAGAGCAGCTGTGCAGATTCCAGTGTATTGAAACGATCAACAAAGCTCATCTCTGTCAGGCGTGCATCCAAAGAAGATCCGAGCGATCCTGGATATAAAGTCCCTTACTAAGAAGAAACAAGGTTTGACCAAGCGAGCAACAACACTTAACTGTTTCCTATTATGATCTACCAACCGCTACATGCTCTTTTTCAAGGCGATAAAAAAGGCGCGATGAGATAAATGTAATGACGAAGTGTGAGAAAATATCTAAGACTTTAAGAAGTACCTGACATGGCCTTATCTACTATCAAACCTGAATCAGCAGATGACCTATACATCTATCTGGCAATATCTGAAGCAGCAATGAGCTCTACGGTCATACGAGCAAAGATGAATGCCTGATTACTTATATTCCACAATTCTAAAGCTCCATTCGATGTCGAGACTAGATACTCGAAAATTAAAACTTTAATTTTAGCACTAGTTGTTGCAACCCAAAAGCTCAAAGCCATACTTTTAGATGCATGTAGTCATCGTCATGATGCAGTGTTCCGCACAATCTAAACACATGATGATAAAGGCGCAGACATTAGCAGACATTTCAATGAACGCAGTAACTTAGCCCAAATTCATGCTGGGGGGCAGATGAGCACTAGAATGACGTATCAGCCTAACCTGCAAGAGAGTTCCTCCAACAACCAAAGATCAGAAGCATGGCGACAATAGACTTTTTCCTAAAAAGACTTACCCGATTGAAGGATTCAATTCAGCCAGAGCTCGGGTTTCTAACCGGAAGAGACGCTAGGTGCAGGATCCCTGCCCATGAAAGATTCGCATGACTAGATGGTCCGCCCACGACATGCAATCTTCATGAACGTAACTTTGCTCTAAAGTGTTGCAATACTAGTTAAGCGACCTGCGAAATTAGTTACAATTGATGCCTAAGAGATCTGTATCGAGTTGCTTGCAGCTTAAAAGATCAGGGGACCAACACCTCGTAAAGATATGGTCACTGAGTCATGATTTCGCATGCAACTTAAGCCTAAAACGTAGCCTAGGCTAACACCTAAAGTGGTCATGCAGGTCGTTTGCTTCTGTAAGTAAGAAACTCGACCGACGACCCAACGACTAGCAGCCTTAGGCAATTTGTAAGTTGAGACTTACGTCTACTATGACTACGCGAGGCTGTTTGCTTATTTAAAAACAGTAGTTCTAACTGACAGTCTACGATTTAAGTTTTGCAAGACCCAGAGCTGAAATGTGCAACTATAATGGCTACACGGACTCGTGTGCTTTCTACGAAAACCACGCGTTCGGCCGAAGACTCCATAAGTTAAAAATTCATAAATGACCTGGGAGGGCCAAGACTCATGAAGCCGTTACAGTCAAAATGTACAACCATAGTGGCTACGCGTACTCGTCTGCTTTCTACGAAAGCTGCGCCTCCGGCCAACGGCTCTATGAGTTAAAAATTTGGCAACATACCCTGTGAAGGCCAAGGCTCGTGAAGTCGTCAAAGCCAAAGTTCACTACTATAGCAGCTACGCGAACTTGTCTACTTTCTACGAAAGCCACAAGTCCGGCCGTCGGGTTTATATGTTAGACATTCCTCATATTTCCTCGTGCAGGTAAAGCACATTGAGCGTCAAAGCCAAGACTAAAGCCTAAAGTGACGACATAGGATCGATGCTTCATAGAAGTAGCTAACCTAGCTCCATGTCATATGACAAAATTTTGCAAGTTGCCTTGAGCAGGCAAGGCTCCCAAAGCCCCGAAGTCAAAACTAAAACCTAAGTGACGACGTATGATCGACTGCTTCATTGAAGTAGCTTACCCAACCGCCCGTCCATTGGTAAAGTTTTGTAAAAGACATGGCGAAATAGCAAGGATAAAGCAAAGCAAAGAATGCTATTTATTAAATTTTTAGCAAATTGATAAATCGGCTCGAAGGCCAACAAAGTTCAAATAAAGCATAACAAAAAGGAAAAGAAGAAAATTCCTAAGTCTAAGCAAAAAGACTACTCATCAGCAGCTTGCGCAATGACTGGTTCCTCGACTTCCACACATTCAGCAGCCACACTGCTCTCAGCAGTCAAAGCTTCTATCAGCTCATCCTTAGCCGCCCTAGTTTAGACAGATTGACGCTCAGCTGCTCCGCCAAAGGCAGCCTCAAACAAGAAGTCAACCAGAACAACTGGAGAAATTGAGTAAGTCTCGAAGTCCTTATCAAAAAATTCATAATCCGACGGCTTACCTTGGAGATGGTCTACATAGCAAAACTTGTAGAAATCGGTCTGACAAGAAGCAAGCTCCACTTCGTGACCGACCCTTTCATTCTTCAGCTGCACATTCTCCTTAACAAGCCCAGTGTGAGCATTTTGAAGTTTATCCAGTTCTTTCTTTAGGTTCTCGCTAGCAGACAATGCATCTTGCAAATCCATTTCCTTAGACTCAAGCTTACTGGCAAACATCCTTGAGATGTGACACTTCACCATGCATGAAGACAAGATCCTCTTCCTTGGTGAAACAAGCAAATCGTAGCTCCGAATTAACACGCTCAAGGTCTTGGACCACCGGTGCAACACAACCGACTTCCTTCTCTGCAGCTTCCAACATCTCATGTGTAGTACTAAACTTAGCTTTCAAATCGACGACCTCCTGATGAACGGTCTCCAGCTACACATAAGTAGGGGCAAATACATCAAACCCTTCAAAATGGCAAGTCCAGATTCAAGTTTCTCGATTTTTCAGCAGCCGAGCGAAGCTGAGCTGTCAACGTCACTTCGACCATTTTAGCACACTTGACAACATTCTGATCAACACGCATAGACTCAGTTACCAGGATCAAAGTCTTCTGCATTGTAGCAAGCAAATATGACATCCTTGAGTAGGCATAATGCTTAGCAAAATAATCTGAGCGGATGACCTTCTCGACACCATCAATGAACTTGGCGTATGCATCGACGTCCTCAAGTATGTCAGCCTTCAATAGTGCACAAACCCTGGAAAACTCCTCAAAACCAGATTCGGTGGACTTCTCACAACTACCCAAGCATCACTTTAGTAGCAGAATACACATTCTTGCTCTTCATAGCAGCCAGCCTCTTAGAAGCTGAACCAAACTTAGTTCCCGATGCACGCTTCAATACAAACCTAGACATTAGGGGCACCACCAAACCCTTTCGTTGTGCAATCTTCTTAGCAATGGTTGTGGCCACCTTCAGAGCAGCAGGTTTCATAGGCTCAGGCTCAATAGTTTTTTTTTTCCCCTTGGGAGAAGTTAGATCAACACTAATCTTTTGAGTAACACAAGCTAGGCCCCATGACCTGGTCCCCTTTTCTCTCAAGCTGATGCCTGACCTACATAGGCCTTAGCCCACATCTCTATCATTTTAACGACATGGGCCCATGCCTAGCCTGCCGAGCAGAACGCCTCGCGCCTAAGCTGTGGCCCCAGCCATGCAATTCCTATACTCGAGAAGCCTAGCCTGCGGCCCAAGTCATAAGTAAGAGAGATAGCGCCCTGCACCTCTTTCTCTTTCTCCTTTCACGGTGCAGAAAAAAGTAGCTATCATCCCCTTTTCTGACGAATCATCTAGTCTTACGATTTCACCGACTAATAAAATTATCAAATGAATTGTAATTACAATTAAAACAATCGAAAATGATATATGAGTTAATATATGCTCTAAAGTTTATATTAGCATGCGCCAAGCCCAAATCTAGAAGGGCTAGAGCCTCACGACTTGCCCAGCTCACCGTTCGCCTCGCCCACTCATGATCACTTTTGCTCGATGCATCGAGCAACCTATGGCGAGACCTTAGCTGCTTCATACCATCCGGCATGCCTGACTGGCCTATGTCATATTCAGGCTTCCAGAATGAGCTCGAGCCTCGTGGTTCGCTCTGCACTGTGCCCTAGTGCCTCAAGCCACGATCTTAGCTATACAGTCACCTTTAGCTCCAACTGAGCCTAGTAGCCCAAGTCGTGGCCCCTACCATGCCACCTCCTCAACTTACGACGAGCCAGCTTTTTGCCCCTGCCAGCCGACGTGCTGCACCATCCTGTTAGCAGCCCTGCGGCAACACCACCTAAGAAGACAAATAAAATTACCTTTTTCTTATCTTGGTGCGGCGTGGAGAAGAAAAACAACAACGATAAACGACTCTTTGCAAGGGAAAGAGAAGAAGAGAGCTAGGGGATGGGGAACAAATTTCCTCTAGTTTCTCTTTTCCTTGTTGGAATGAAGATTGTTCTCCAAATTTATTTAATCCTATGCTTAAGGTAGAATTAAATAGGTATTGGGGGCAATTGGTTTCCTTTTCCTAGAAAAGTTTATCTTCAAGTCAAAGAAAGAGATCTACATCAAATTAGGAAACAACTCTATACACCCATGCAACTTGGGATTTCTACACCTACTGCTCTTTTTCCTACGTTCAACCCAGCATATGTGGAGCCTAAAATAATTCCAAAAATTCTAGAGCCGACATGTGGTCTTTTGATCAAGAAAGACAAGATTGCCCTAATTAAATGGGCAAGCTCCACAGATACTCACATGTGCAGTTCGACACCCCTGAAAGATTAAATAGCTGAATACGATTGCCACAACTCACCTACCCTTGACAAGAAAAAGTCAAAGGCATTAAATATAAAGATTAATTACCAAATCCTATCTTTAATACATTCCCAATTTAAGATTGACTCCATTCAAGTAAGTAATCCCTATTTTAAATCAATTAGGGGTATTTACACTATTATCTCAAGATATTACTTTCTATTTAATATCTTGAGAATATTCTCTCCATAAACCTTGGCCAATAGGATGCCACCATGTGTAGGATAAAACCCTAACACCATGGCCAGCCACTCCCCTATATATACCTCTATCTCTACCAAATTTTGTTAAGCTTTAGCTACCCCTAAAAGCCCTAAACACTTACTCTTTTTTAGAGAAACTAACTTAGGCATTGAAGATCCGTTGGCCTAACCCACCCCCCCCCCCCCCCCCCCCCCCACCCCCCCCAAACCTCGTGGGCGCGTGAGGCTTAGGTCTTTGATCAAATGTGTGATTGTTTTGCAGGTGCATTTTCATAAAAACTAGATATGGCGGAAATTTGCATCGACAATAAGGTGAGTAAAAGATAGCAGAAGTTCAATTTGTTTTGCTCTGGACTTGTCAATACAAGGAGAGATGCAGATACTCAGAAGATTTGCTCAACGGAAGTTTTAATCCAGATAAGTGTTTTTTAGTTGATTATAAATTTCCTTCTTACATTAAGTTCTGATGGAACCTATGTGTAATTCTATCATATCGACTACCACATAGATAAAAGTTTATCGTTTTGTCCAATGTAGATAAATGCATCATATATGTAAGAAATCAATGATTATATAAGTTAGCTAATTCGCACCTACTGGATAAATCAAATTATGGTTAACAAATCAATGATTTAAAATTCACAAATTAAATTATTAGGAAAAAAGATGCATAAATTGGGGATTCAAAATTAATATAGGCAAAATGGGTATAAACACATGGTTTAAGTTTCCTATAAACTTAATTATTTATGTGGCAGTTTGCAGTCTTGTCAGCATCCCAAGATTTCCCGGATGTCCCGGATGTCCTGTTGAAACTCAAGGGAAGCCTTAGATTGTAGATGACCTCACCCCATCACTACTACAAAAGAGGCTATCACTGGCGGTATAAAAACCGACAATAAAACCCAATTACTGTCGGATTTTTGGTAAAAATCCGACATAAAGTCGTGCAATGTCGCATATGTGAAGCGACACCATTGCTACCATCACCAAAAGGGTATTGACGTCGGTTAGTCCCTTTAATCCGCCACCAAGATGCAAAGTAATATAAAATAAAAAAGAACAACAGCGTAGCTTAAAAGCGACATCCAACATTACGTTGGTTAAAAGCGACATTAAGTTCTGACATGATGGCGGTTCTAAGCGACGTCAAGCAACAATTAAAGAATTAAAATATCAAACCTACTGTCGGTCCTAACCAACATCAACAGTTAAAATAATAAAAAAAATCTAAATTAATTATTAATAATAAAAAAATTATATAAAAATTAATTCCCAACATATTTTAGGCCAAAGCAAACATTAATAAAAATTAATAACAATTATCTACCATAACAAACATTTTATATCACAAATAACATACAAAAACTCATCTGCCAAGATCTCAACTTCACATATCAATTTCCAAAACCCATTACAAATCATAAAAACCCCACTACATTTTGCTGAAATTCGAAACCCTAAGATTTGGGAATTTCTTAAGCCCTCTCGCCCCTAATCCTACGAGCAAGCTGGATGTCATTGGGCATAATTGTGACCCTCTTGGCATGAATGGCACACAGATTGGTGTCCTCAAACAGCCTTACCAAGTACACCTCTGTCGCCTTCTTGAGCACAGACACCGCGCTGCTCTGGAACCTCAGATCGGTCTTGAAGTCCTGTGCGATCTCCCACGCCAGCCTCTGGAACGGCAGCTTGCGAATCAGGGCAACAGTTCCAGGCATGAATCGGTGAGGCTTATTCACTCATCCGGTTGCGGGATCAAATTTCCAAGCAGCCTTAGTTGCCAGCTGCTTCCTTGGTGCCTTACCTCTGGTGGACTTGCGAGCAGTTTGCTTGGTACGAGCCATTTGGGAAGTGTTTGTTTCTCAGGAAAATTGGAGAGATTTTGATTTGGATTGGATGGAAAATGGCGGAGGGTTTGAGGGGTATTTGTTTACGACTTGGAGAGCAGAGGAATCGCGGGAAGTTTGAAATTTTGTGATTTCATGTGAAAATTTTGGAGGAGGGGTTTAAATATGGATACTGAGTTGGCGTCGGTTAAAACTGACATTGACTGCATGACGTCGAAATAAAAGTCACTAGCGTTGAAATAAATTAAGCTTGGTGTCGATTAAAATCGACACCAACTTCTGACAGACTTTACTGATATGCACGTCGAATTAGATAAAGCCTGACAAAGTTTATTGTCGGTTTAATGAAAATTGGTGCCGGTTATAACCGACACTATATTCTGACACACTTTATTAAATACACGCAGCGTCGGTTTAAATGGATTCAGCGTCGGTTAAAAACGACAGCACATCTAACACACTGACTGCGGACTGACAGCCCCCTTCCCAAGTGACTGATTGAATTTCTCTTCCCAAGTCACTTTACGTCGCTTTTAACCGACACCGGGTTTCAAAATATTTAATAAAAATTATAACTTATGTCGGCTACAACCGACACTGGTTTTGAAAATATTTAAAAACTGTCATTAGTGTCGGAAAAAAAAGGCACCAGGCTTCTTTTAACCTACGCTAACATTATGTCGGTTAAAAGCGACACCACTGTTAAAAATGACACACCCCGTCCCGAAGGAGGGCATGCTGGCCGTCACGTGAGAGTGACGTAACCATTTACACAGTTCGGAAGCTTTAAAGATACAAATACTAAGATATAACACCCGAAGGTGAATCCTACATTTGTGAAATTCTGTCAGAACACCGTTGGATTCCTCGTGGCCACCAAAGCTCTGCTCTATCTCGAACCTGGAGGGGCGAAAAACATAAAACTGAGTGGGTCAGCAACAATTCTTTTTCAAAACCTTTCCTTTCAAAAGATATAACCCCTCGCCGTAAAACCTGTATAATTTCCCAGAAATAAAGTATATACTCATATATATCTTTCTCAAAATCCACTGTAAAACAAGTATGTATGAAAGTATGCATATGCCATGCCAAAGTATCAACTGAATGCCGAAGCATCATGTGAATGTGATTGAATACTCAAATATCATCTCAGCCCTCGGCTGTATATAGCTCATATCATACTCAACAATTCATATAACTCATAATCATCATAATCAAATCATATATATACTCTGCACACACATCAATACCACCTCTAGTGGTCTGCACAACATCACTGATAATAAACTAATATGCTCTAGTGCTACAATCACGTGAATACTGAGCGATAAATCGCGGGTCACCTATGAGTCGAACCCACCTATAGTGGCCTATTCGACAGGACTGAGCACCTAACTTGGATCCAAGGCGAGCATGTGATGCGGGAGGTGAACAACACGTGAAAGACTGAGCCCCTCTCTGGGCGTGAGCACTAATATCAGTGTGCAGGTCTATGAGCTCTAATCATATCACATCACATCACATTTCATCATTCGTTCTCAATAACTAGCATATAAACTTACCTGCCACTTACCTGGGCGTCCTCAGCACCGACATTAATATAAACAATCAATAATGCATAATTAAACAAATAGATACTTTGCATGGCATTTCATATCGCAGTTCATAACACATTTCATTTAAACTGATTTTCTGGGCAAAATTCATTTATATAGGTATATACGGAAAATAACTGCCCACTCACCTGGAGTTCGCCCTACAACTCCCTAGCACAACACATCAAGGCGTCATGACGATCGGCGCCTAGTACAATCATCAAATCATGCCTCAGAATCATATCGATAGAATATAAACTTATATAAAACACGTCACTATGTAGTTCGATCCGGAAGATCTGCAACTCAGATTTCCAATCCGTAACTTCCAAAGGTCCACAATAAATCTCTAGAACAACATCCTAAAATTTCATTATCATCCAACGGTCGGATCTCCGTCACTTAGTTTTGGCAAAAAATATTAAAATCTATGTCGGTTATAAGCGACAGTAATTACAACACCATGTAAACAAGGTGTCGGAATGTCTTAAGCGCTACTATGTTTTATAAAAGCGACACCAACCACCGACACAATAAGGCCCTTTTGTAGTAGTGCGTTGAACATTGTCCTCGTCCAGGAAAGCAATAACCACGTTGATACTGTAAAGATCAGCTGCAGGGGTCACTGATTCCTGAAACAACATATCGTGCCCTTGAACGACTACATTCTGAAAAACGGTGGTGTCGACATCCACTGATCATCCATCAACGTTACCTGACCAATTCTCTTGTCTAGATAGTATGCACTAACTTTGACGTCAATCAACGCGTGGAAGAGTTTCTTCTTAGGGTTTGTGAGAGTGATGTTGAGGGTGAGGTTGTATGAGAGAGTACAATTGCTTTCGGTGTAATGATTTCGCTGAGATAAGCACCGCTGATGGTGAAGTCGGGGCATTTGTACTTCGACATTCTTTTGCTGGACCGAACCTGGAGCTCAATCATAACAGGAAAAGGCATGAGTAAAAGAGCAGTCACAAAGACGGCCAAACAGATTTGGGCGCACGATGGAGAGCTTTCAGTTGCAGACATGGCCAAGGAACCGGGATTCTCGAAGTCTGAGCTTGTAGTTGAAGTCATGTGATTTCCGCGCACGCTGGAGAGCTTTTAGTTGCAGACATGGCTAAGGAGCCAGGATTCTCGCAGTCTAAGCTTGTAGTTGCAGCCATGGTGAAGAGAGGAAATAGAGTATAATTTGCAGACGCGGTTAAGATCAATATATATGGGAAGTTAAGACTTACAAATACAATTCTAATACGTGTAGGAGTAGGACTAGCATTTCAAATACAAATCGTCAGGAGTCTATTAACTCGTATTTGTCTCGGACTGGGATATGGTAGGGTTCATAGGAAAAGTAGTTTATTATTTAGAAAAATAAATTTTATGGGCTTTTAGATTTAGGAAAAGGATACTCGTTGGATCCTTTTCTTAGGGATCCTAGGGATCCCGCAATCGTGTCCATTCATCATACATCGTGCGGTCAGAAATTATTTAAAATTTAAAATTTAAAATTCGAATATAAATAGTACTTAATGAAAACTGACCGCACGATGTACAATGAACGGACACGATTGCGAAATCCCTAGGATCCCTAGGAAAAGGATCCTTTTCCTTAGATTGACGGCTTAAATAAGATTTTTTTTTTATTTTTAATTTTAGCCTGAATTGTTTTCTAAATCTAGTTCAAGTCCATACTTAAGACTCACCATATTTATGTATTTTTAACACATCTACTATTTTTAAACTTACCATCCGAAATTCTTTAGCATTCCACAATTAGGAGGGTGTAGTCAAACTAAAATTTTAAAGGATTTTAAAAGTGATAGATTTTATAGGATTTAAGAGGATTAAAAACTCCTACAAAATTCATATGAATTTTAAAGAATTTGAATGGATTGTGGTGGAAGGATTTGAAATCGTAGGTTTCACATCCCGGCCCGGGGCGGATCACTTCCCAGGCCCGCTCCACCACTGTAGCACGATATTGTCCGCTTTGGGCCCCAACCACACCCTCACGGTTTTGTTTCTGGGAACTCACGAGCAACTTCCTAGTGGGTCACCCATCATGGGAGTGCTCTAGCCCCCTTCTCGCTTAACTTCGGAGTTCCTACGGAACCCGAAGCCAGTGAGCTCCCAAAAGACCTCGTGCTAGGTAGGGATGGGAATATACATTTAAGGATCACTCCCCTGGGCGATGTGGGATGATGTTACAATCCACCCCCTTAGAGGCCCGACGTCCTCGTCGGCACACTTCCAGCTAGGGATTGGCTCTGATACCATTTGTCACATCCCAGCCCGGGTGGGACCACTTCCCGGGCCCATTCCACCATCGTAGCACGATATTGTCCGCTTTGGGCCCCGACCACGCCCTCACGGTTTTGTTTCTGGGAACTCACGAGCAATTTCCCAGTGGGTCACCCATCATGGGAGTGCTCTAGCCCCCTTCTCGCTTAACTTCGGAGTTCCTACGGAACCTGAAGCAAGTGAGCTCCCAAAAAGCCTTGTGCTAGGTAGGGATGGGAATATACATTTAAGGATCACTCCCCTGGGCGATGTGAGATGTTACAACAAATGTCTCGGTAGTTAACTAATAACTATAATACAGACATAAGTACGTAAGCGCATGTATATGGTGAATTCACACGCCATGAAGAATAGATGATAACATATGAATTTCTTATTATGGGAACTTATAATAATTATGAGCAATAAATAATATTTGGAAAATTTTATTTAGACCCATTTATTCTCTTTCTACACCAAACTTATTATTTTTTTATCTTGAAATTCTAAATGTGCCCAACAATTCCCTTTCTACACCCTGCCAACAATTTTCTTTTCTACACCCAACAAGTACAAAAAAAAAAGAAAAGAAAAGAAAATTAATTCAGCAATAGGCAACTCCGGCCATCCTTTCTCTCCAAACAAACACCCCAGTTTCCAACCCTGCTCAACTCATCCCTTCCTACTGCCACCTCCCTTGCTGCCCACAACAATTTGGAAATTAGGAGAACATTATCCCCTAACAACCTACCATTAAGAAGACACAAAATAAATTCATGTAAATATATCGTTTTGAAAAAATTCATGATAATATTAAAATTTGTTACGGCTTATTTTATCTGACAAGAAGATAGAGGGACGGCGGCACAGAGAGAGAATAGAGAGAGATGTGTTTGTAGGGTTGTGTAGAGGATGTGTTATTTCCCTACGCAATGCCTTTATTTATAGTAATAAGAGAGGGAGAAAACATTCTCCTCCAAGGAATACAGGTCCTAATAGGTAAGAATAACTAGAATAAAATCTAATCTAGGATTTACATGATCACACTTAAATACAAAGTTTATAACACTCCCCCTTGAGTGTGTAAATACTCAAGTAGATTCGGCATCATGTAGAGTTGAGGAAGTTGACTCGTCGACACTGATTCTGGGAACACGCTAGTCTTAAAGTAAAGTAGGAGCTTGCATATGGAACTAAGTCTCACAAAAATCCCAATGGCTGCGGTAAAACCTGAGTAGTAACAAAACCCATAGTCTATGAAAAAATGCGTGAGAAAATGCAAAGTCAAATGAAACGTCTACGGGACGTCATCAGGAATATGACCAACTCAAGGTGGATGCCTCGTCAAAACCTCGTTAGGTAGCAAAAATCCAAACAAAAAAATGCTCCTAATCGCAGGGAAAAAGTGTACATTAAGATCAAGCAAGTATACTTCAAGATACTCCCCCTGAGTTTGACATAATTCCAAAGAGAACTAACAATGTTACAACTCAGAAAGTTTACGCATACCTATTCCTTAAACAAGCTTCTGAAATGTCGCATTCGGTAGTGATTTAGTGAAGAGGTCAGCCATATTGTCTTGTGAACAGATTTGCGTGACTTCAATCTTCTGATGCTCTTACTGTTGATGTGAGAAGAAGAGCTTCGACACAATGTGCTTGGTGTTGTTTCCTTTTGGCTTCCTAGTCATTCTAGTTGATTTTGTGCCTTGCTGGCCTATTCGAATATGCAACCACAAACTTTGAACATGAGATATAAACTCAGCAGATCACTATTACATCATTCCAGTTTGGGGGTAGTTAAGACTGAACATTGGTGCGTGAAGCTCTATACCTTTGCTTTCGGATCTGCAAGCTCAAACTGAAGTTTGAGTCATTTTGTTAGGATATTTCACGGATGTAGTGTTACCTTCACACGATGGAACATAGGCATCAATGCATTCAGTTTTCTTAGACTTTTTGACATGTAAACAACAATAAATTGAAGGAGGATGGGTTATACCGAATCTATGTTCGCAGATCTGTGTGTTTCGAGTTCATAGATCCGTGATGTCTGAATATTCTTCCCACTTCTTTTCATTTTCCTTGCGGATTGAGTTGCAGATCCATAAGTTTTGGGACTATTCGAGTCAGTCTCTTTGTGAATCTCGGGTATCTAATACAGAAGAACATCAGTGTAAGCTTATACAGAGAATCATCACGAAACACAGCTCTTAGAGATTTTTCACAAGCTGAGAGACATGTATATTGAAGCAAGTGGGAGATGATTACCGTTGCATGTCCAAGATGGTCTCGTTCTGCATGAAGGGAACTTGAATCCGTGATGGCTTGAGGCTTGGGAGACACACGGTTTGGTTGAGAAGAGCTGGCGACTCAGAGAGAGGATGCAGATCTTGGACGGAGGTGTGTATGTTGCTGGGCTTGAGGTTTGAGAAATGAGAGCATTTTCGGATATTGAAAAGAAAGAAGGCTGAGAGACATCTCTCAATTGGTTGAAGGTTTGAAGGAGTAATAAACATGGGGACCTGTTATATTGGGAATCTTAATCCCTTATTAATTTTCTTTCTTCACGGGTTGGTTTGACAATGAGAGATGAAGAGAGCTGTTTGGCTTTGGGCTCGAGACAATTGAGGAGAGCATCCTATGTTGGGATCAAGACAGATAGGGTTTCTTTCTATGAGTGCGGCCAAGTGGGCTGTGCATGCATGTGCGCGGATCAAAGTCTTTTATGCCACGTCTTCCTGGGTTCGATCCCCGGGTGTGTCCTTTTCCTTTTTCTTTTATTGTTTTCTATTTTTCTTTTTCTTTTTCTTAAGTTCTTTTCTTTATTTTGGCTAGCAGCTTTATGTTTTATTTTAGGCTTCAATATTTTTGCCAATTTCTTTATTTTATTTTCCACACGTTGAGGACAAATTGTGAAATAAGTTTGAGGGTGGGAAATAAGAATTTTTAGGTTTTTTATTTTTTATTTTTGTGTAAGTTTAAAATTTTTTGTTTTTAAGTTAATACCCATATATTATTTTAAACATTAGAACAAATGGACATAGTGAAGATTAATCCCACAGTAGAGTCTTTTCTATTTATCGTTGCTTAGACACTAATTCATGAATTATACTTTGAAAATTTGCACATTCACACCAACATGGTTTGTGGGGAGTGAGATTGGAATACCTACTCTTCATCTAAGTATATTCTAATTTTTGTTTTAAGTAAAGTAAAGTTTAGTATGTGTTACAAATAAAGTAATAATTGTTCCACCCGAGGCTTTGCCTAGTAACCAGGCCAGTCCTGCCTAATCAGCAATGATTCTCGCGTCAAACAATAGAGTCTTGGCATGGGGCAGGGTGGTTAGTTGGTTTCATAGCCTTTCTAGCTCGGGTGAATAAGTCCTTTGGGGTGTTCTACACCTAGTGCCCTAAGGCCTTAGTGGTTTGGGAGTCACTGACCTAAAGCTCGCTACATGGGTTGGATCGAAAGCTTAATGGAACCGACATTGCACGACCACTACTGTTACTAAAAGAAAGAAAGAAAGAAAAAAACAGAAAATTCGAAAAAGAAGAAAAAGTATATGTGAAGTTAGTATGTGAGTATTAAGTGAAAGGGATGAGAGGTAAGGGTTTTAGCTGAGTCTCCTTAACTATGATGGTTCACTTTACACCGAAGGAAGTTTGTGAATTCTTATCTGATTGATTCTAAATGGCTTAGACTTTGTGGTGGGATTGATTGGAACTTTTGAAAAGATGTTCTGATTTTTAACATGTTCTATGGATTGCAACTTTGAAGGTGAAAATTGTCTTAGTCAAAGTTTTGTTTATAGTTTTTAGTTTGTTAGTTTTTATTTTTGTTTTCTAGATTTGTTTTGCTTGAGGGCAAGCAAAAAGCTAAGTTTGGGGGTATTTTGATGAGTCAATTTCATATTATATATTTCAACCCTATTCTTAGTATATTTTGGTTATTATTTTGGAAGAATTTTGATACTTTGAATTGTATTTTCAATATAGGACGTTTGACTTCCTCTGGAGAAAAACATAATCAAATGGACTAATTTTGGAGTAATTCCAATTGGAGGACGTTCGTGAGTCACTTAGCGTGATCGTGTCAAAATATCAAATTTTTCTACCAAGCGATGATTTTCTAGCAATAGAATAAAGGAGCAGTGCGCGGTGCTGGAAAATGACGTTTTTGGGTTTGAATTGCATTTTTGGAGCCCAAGATGATCTCAGATGGATTCGTGACCTTTGGAGATGTGTTCAGAACGTTTTTATCTTTAAAACAAGCTATCTTGGGCCATATTTGGAGGAGATTTGAGGCTAAAACGTGGCTGAACAGTTTTTGTGCAGATTCTCCTAGATTAATTAGGATTCTATTTTCTAAGATATTTTATTATTATTTAGTTTCCTAGTTGGAATAAGAGACCTATGTTTTAGGGTTTGTGCGATGGCTTAGCAAATATATTGCTTTGCCGTTCTTAGTTTTAGGCTACGCTCTTTTTTATGCAACTTTGGAGACAGAGAGAATTGTTAGGGTTCTTGGAGATTTTCTACTTTAAGGTGTTTTCATTCTTTTTCTAGTTAATGATATTTTCTATGATTTTAATTATGAACATGCATAACTAATTCCTGTTTGCTAGGGCGAAGCCTTGAGCCTTTGCATGAATATGTAATTTTTATTTAATTGATTATGATTGATTGCATGCATACTTTAAATTATTAATCACCATGATTAAAAACTATCTAATTGTCTTAATGCCTGATCACCATTAGGATCTTTAGAAAAGTAATTTGATGCAATTTTGGTCGGAAGGTTCCCTGAAATTGATGTTGGCTTCTTGTGATTGATAATTTTAATTTCACTTAAGATGAACACGTCTTAAGGGTTGCATGGTTTTTCAAAGGGTTTTCATAAAGCATAATGAGTCTTTCATGTTTAGATTTGATCCGAATGTCCGGACGGGTTGCATGTTGGATATACATTCTATGTTGGAGGTTCCAAGTAGAATATATCTTAGGAAAACCTAACCTTCAAAGTGGCATGTGTAGATCATAAGTAATTTGTAAAAATTCATAGGATTGTTAACGGTGACGGCTAAACCCTAGTTTTTCTTTAAATTGATTTTAATTTAAAAACGTTTTCCTTCTTTGCTACTATTATTTCCAAACTTTCAGATTTCTTTTATTGTTAATTTAATCTTTTTAAATTTGAAAATCTCAAATCTTTGATAAACATATGTTTTAATAGTTAATTAAGATTTAGTTTAATTACAAATTAATCAAATAATCTTTGGGGACAACGACCTTGCATGAGCAATTATACTACAATTACCTTGTATTCTTGCATGTATTTTCAGTGACTTTAACCCTATTTGCGCAAGTACTAAAAATCCTATCACCAAATCTCATAATTGAATTAGGAAGTAGCCAATAACAACAAGACTCAAAGAAAAATAAAATATTTTATTTTTAAATTTTTCAAAAGTATATAACTTTTTATTTTTCTTAATTTTTGTTAATACTAAAACAAAAAGAAAGAAACAAATGAATATAGGAATAATAAAATAGACAACAAAGGTACCAAAAAAAATTAATTAAAGCTCTTTGACTAAGAAACTTCCCGGGTTTAAAGGAAAAGCAAATCGAAGATGTAGATGTATCCACCCCCAAACTTGAATTTTTGTATAGGCGACAAGGTTAAGTGGCTTCACTTTTCTGCAAAAATACAAAACAATGGGTAAGCTAAACAAGAGACTTAGGGAAATAATTTATTATTAAAAACACTAATTAAAATAAAAGCTAAACCAACTAAAAGATGTAACAATCCAATAAGTAAGGAATAGAATCAATTCGATCCTCGGCAATGGCACCAGAAACTTGTTGCAAAAATTAGATAACTGAAATTAGCCTCATTAAGTCTCAAATTTTTGTGCTCACAAGTATACGAATCAAATGACAGTATAGCATATAAGCATGAATATCGTCCCACAGAGATCGAATTGATTCTAAAATCTTACTAACTAAATTAAAACAAATTTAATTGAGAAGCTTTAACGAAAAAGAGATATGATTTGGATTTAACTAAAAACTAAATAAATCTTGAAAAGAAAATGCATGAAAATAATAAACTGAAAACATAAGAAAAGAAGACCTAGGGCATCCAAATTCACCATAACCAATTCTACTTAATTCCCTTAATATGTTACGTCCAAGTAGTTCCCCGATATTGACGATCGATTTTCCCTAAATTATTCAACGGCCATGGCATTTGCATCAAAAGTATCCTTACATGTTAACCCTCTATGGCATCTAGATGGATGTAAACAAGTAAGAACCCATTAAGTGCTATGGAAATCGTTGGAAAATCACATAAACCCTAATTGCATGGCATCTACAAACAGGTGTTTATGGTATCAATTGCAAGAAGCTAAACCCAAGTTAAGTATGGCATCTACTCTAACTTGCATCAAATCAACTTAATCTAAACCTAGATGGTGATCAAGCATCTAAATAAAAATCAGGCGCATTACGAATAGCAAAAGATATTCAATAAAGGTGAAAAACTTGATAATAACAATGCGATAAGAAAATTAAGTATTCATGATCCCCTAGCAAAAAAGAACTCCAAAGTAGCTCTTCCTTTTGTCTTTCTTGCCGCAGCCCCTATGTCTAATATGATAAATGTTTTGTTTTGGTGGCTGAATCCTTACTTCACAATGGAGAATCAATCTCCATATATAAAACCTACAGCAAAGGTTACTAAGGGCCAATTAAAATGACCATTAATCCTAGCTTAATGGACTTTCAAGTCCTTATTAAAGAAAAGAAAAATAAACGGAAATAATAAAACTAATAATTAAGTTCTCTCCTAAAGTCTATTGAATAGCATTCCCATGTCCATTTGGTCTCCAAAACCGCTTTGCTTCCACTTCTTTAATTTTCATGTAACTCTGGTATTGAATCCCTGACACACCCCGACCCGGAAAGTCCACTTGGACTCCGAATCGAGCTATGTTGGCCGACACCTGGAAGGTGACGAAGCCATAAAATGTGATAGTGTGTATAATGTGAATAAATTTGAACCTAAAAGTGTCTAAATACCAGACTGCGTTGTGAGCGGGAGCGAACCCATATCACATGTGATGTCAGAGCATCAGTAAAGTACAGTAGTGTGGGTAAGAATCATACCCTTAGAAGTAGCCACCAATACTAAGAATAGCCACATATCCTCGTCGATACAAACTCAGCAGCTATAACCTGGAGGGGCACAAAACAGAAAGTGTGAGTGAGCAATAAAACCAAGCTTCCCAAAGCTATTACCTTTCTAACAGTAATAACCCATCACTATAAATCCCGTATCATTTTCTATAGAACAGTACTACATATATATATATATATATATATATATCTATATATCCAAACCATACTCAAGAATGGCCAAAACCATGGGTATGCCATGTCCATCAACTCTACAATGCATTAACAAGTAGGCCAAATGAACTTAATCCATATAAATGATATATCAGCCGGAATCACCTAACGTGACCTGTACCACTGTACTCATATCTCATCAATTAATACTAGCATATAAGTCGGGACCTCTAGTGACCTGTACGACTGTACTCATATCTCATCAATCAATGCTAGCATATAAGTCGGGAGTCACCTCTAGTGACCTTTACGACTTATCCATAGCTCATCAAGTATCCCTGCACATGAGTCAGAACCACCTCTGGTGGTTTGTACGATAGGACTGGGTGTAAATAAGTACGCTCAAGTGCTACGATCCCGTGAAGACTGTGCGAATAATGGCGGGTCACCTACGAGTCGGAACCACCTATAGTGGTATGTATAACAAGACTGTGCACCTACCTTGGATCCAAGGTGAGCATAAGGTGTAGGAGGTGAACATTACGTGAATGACTGTGCCCTGGCCACGGGCAGGAGCACTAACACCGGGGTGAAGTTTTATGAGCTCTAACTGCATTTCATATGAAATTTACGACTTATGGCAACCTGTACGACAATGTCGGAGTTTCTTTAAGCATAACTATGGTCTTGCCATAACTTACCATTTCAATTAACACTATAACTCACCTGAACTTGCCTGTGCGTCCTGCGTTCCTCTTCGCACTTCAAAGCATCCAGAATGATTAAGTTCAAGTTATATACATATGAATATGACATGATGCAATCTAAAATTAAAACATTTCATAGTATTTTCAATTATATAATACGACGTACTAACTATTAATTACCAAAGCATAAACTTAAAACGCACATTTTTCACCAGTGTCCCTCACATTGCCCAATTCCTTAAACAAGGCTACTATCTCAATTATTCAATCTCACTTCTTGTATGGCTGCATCTAACATCTCGTTAGACTGCCTACGTACCCTAAACAGGGATCAAGTCATTCGTAGTTCATATTAGTACTTTAAGCATTCTCATTAATTATATGAAGGTAATATACCTAAATCAATTTAAAAGTGTCGATGGAACTATCAATAATATTCATGATAAAAAGGAAAAGATCCACTCACCTGGAGTCCACGCTATGATTCTTTAGCACGCGCATCGAGGCCTCCCGAATGATTGGTGTCTGTGATCAATTATCGAATCACATCTCAAAACTCTTATCAATAGAATGCGTAATTCTTATAAAACACATCCTCAATGGCATTCTAAAATAGTTTGAGATCCATTGACCACAAGTCAACTGTCGATCAAAGATCGATGGTAGGGTCTACAACCCTGTACAACTCGATCCGGAAGATCCGCAAATCAGATTTCCAATCCGCAACTTCCAAAGATCTACATTATGCTTTTAGAATAACATACTAAAATTTCATTACGATCCAACGGTCGGATCTCCGCCAATTGCCCAAAACCAAGTGGCGGTTAACTTTTATTTTACGAACTTACAAGTCTAATTCAGGACGATCCGTATGTTGGATTCCTGACCTGTAAGTTTCTATGGTCCTCAAATATTACTTACTATAATGTATCAAAGTTTGGTGACGATCCAACGGTCGGATCGTCGATTCACATCTTTACTAAGTAACATATCGTAACGAATTTAGGTCCAAACGATCAACCTATGTTATACAATTACCAAAAATGAACTTAAGACATCTAATATAGTCTAAGAATAACATTGACGGCCCCCTGGCCACGCGCCGCCGCGGGTGGCGGTCGGCCGTCCTGACTCGCCCGAAAATCCAACTATTTCCAAAAATTACCAAAATTTACAGGAATGAAGATCTCAATGAGTAGAGTAGCTTTCATACCTGTGACCAAGGCCAATTTGGCCGGAAAAAGCCTCAAATCACCACGAACCCGTCGAAAACCCTAGAATGGGTGTTTGTCAATTCGACTCCTACGGTGTTCCAACGCCCCATTCACTGGTTGGGTCTTGTTCCTGGGACCAAGTGAAGTTGATTAAGGGTGGTAGTGGGTGGTGAAACTCGCCGGAATGGAGGAATTGTTGTCAAGCACCTCCGGTGCTTCAATGGATTTCTACACGAAATAGGACCTAAAAACCCTTAAATAAGGGTGGAGATGGTAGAGGGAAGGTTGTAGAAGATGTTGCAGGTGATGGATGGGTGAAACTTACCTGAAAAATGGCGGAGGACCGCCGAAAACCACCCCGGGTTGCAACCGGGTTTCTTGCGTGTGAATGTCACGGGAAGGGAAGCTTCCAGCTTCTCTCTCTCCCCTCCTGATTGGTTGTTTCTCTCACATCTAATTGGTCCCTATTTTCTATCCTTGAAGCTGATTGGCTTATTTCCCACAAGGTGGGAGTTCAAATAACTTAATAATCTAAAATGTAAGCATCCAATTTCAACATCCGTATCTATACCGTAATAATCCGGACTCGCAAACGGCTTTCACCTATGCGTTCGTACCAACGAATACTACACAAATACGCCAAAAGGATAAGTCATATGTTCCTCTAGACGATGGTCAACAAAAATCAAAATCCTTGCCTCTAGGCATTTTCGTCGATTCACATTTTTAAAATTTATAAAATCATAAAATTAGAGACGGGTTGTAACAATGGATTGTGAGATCCCATATCGCCCAGGGGAGTGGATCATGTGAGCCTTATATGTATATTCCCATCTCTACCAAGCACGAGGCCTTTTGGGAACTCACTGGCTTCGGGTTCCATTAGAACTCTGAAGGTAAGCGAGTAGCGCACGAGAGCACTCCCATGATGGGTGACCCATTGGGATGTTCTCGTGTGAGCTCCCAGAAACAAAACCGTGAGGGCGTGGTTGGGGACCAAAGCAGACAATATTGTGCTATGGTGGAGTCATGCCCGAGATGTGGTAGGGGCCCGGGCCAGGATGTGACAATTTGGTATCAGAGCCTAACCCTGGCCGCATGTGTGCCGACGAGGACGTTGGGCCCCTAAGGGGGGGGTGGATTATGAGATCCCACATCGCCCAGGGGAGTGGATCTTGTGAGCCTTATATGTATATTCCCATCTCTACCTAGTGCGAGGCCTTTTGGGAGCTCACTGGCTTCGGGTTCCATTGGAACTCCGAAGTTAAGCGAGTAGCGTGCGAGAGCACTCTCATGAAGGGTGACCCACTAGGAAGTTCTCGTGTGAGTTCCCAGAAACAAAACCGTGAGGGCGTGGTTGGGGCCTAAACGAACAATATCGTGATGTGGCGGAGTCGTGCCCGGGATGTGGTGGGGGCCCGGGCCGGGATGTGACAATCCCTATAAATAAAACAATAGAATTTAGTGCATTTAGCCCATTTATATATACAAAATCCAAAGGAAATATATGATTAAAATATATGAAAATATGCACCCATCAGGTATTGGTGGCTGAGATCTTTGAGGTTTTCATTGTGGGTGGTGAGGGGGGTGGCGGTGGGGATTTAGGGAGGGGTAGAAATAAGGGTGGTTAGGGTTTGGAGATATAGGGTGGCCGGAGTTTTCTAGTGATGTTATTTTATTTTAATATTTTTTGTTCTTTTTTATTTTGGGTGTAGAAAGAGAATTGTTGGACACATTAGGAATTTTAAGATTGAAAATGATAAGTTGAGTGTAGAAAATGGATAAATGGGTCGAAATAAAATTTCCTATAATAATTTTATAGGAAATTCTATTCTAATCCTTGGCAAAGATGACTTTTAGACTAAAACCATAAGTAAGATCAAAATCTAATTTTAGTCCCTTGATACATTAATCACCTAATTTATTAATAGTACGTTAATCACCTCATTTCTTTCTCTATCTGGGTTTTAGTCATTTTTGTGTATGCTATTGAAATTTAGAAGTTTCAGGTTGTTGTGTGCAGGCGAGGATTGATATGATTGGAGCTGCTTGTGAAAGTGCAGAAAAAGTGTTGGCTGATACTCGAAAAGCTTACTGTTTCGGAACTTGTCAAGGCATTTCGATTGTTCCGACTCTGGACAAGGCTGAGGCTGCCACAATTAAAAAGATTAGGAGAATCTTCTCCGAGATGCTGTTAATTTTGGCGAAGTTAACATTTTTTTTCAAAAAGTTCTCTGCGTTTCAATGGTGCATTGTTGTCAATCACTTGCTTGATCAATTTCAGTTGATGTTTTCATTCATATGCTGTACACTATTTAGGTCCTTGGTCAGCTTTTACATTTTTGTCTTCATATTTGCATTTGGTTCTTTGTTTTCACTTTCTCGGAATTGTTTATGATTTTAGATGTCTCGCATCTGTTTAAAACATGTCATTGAAGGCGTGTATGAATGTATGTGATTTTTTGTAGATGGGTTCGTATATTCATGCAGGTTTACGGTTACCTGGAGATCAAAGACAGAATGCACCTGGACTTCCAATGCATCTGGTAGATGTGCTCAGTATAGGTGATGGAGTGCAAGCTTACTCCGAAGCATCGGGTAATAATCAACTACATTTTGTTGTTCAATCAGCTTCGTACTGGAAAGAGGCTTCATCTCGGTCATCAGTTCCAACAATAGCTTCTTTGACAATGCTGAAGTTGTTGCCTCATGTTAAATGGAGAGGCTTTTTAACATACTTGAACGCCAAGGATATATAGCATACTTAATTTACACAAGTAGCTGGGAGTCCAGGAGTCCGGAAGGGAAGGAGATTTGCATCCGTTTCATAAGGAAGTATAGAAGTTGATGCCACCTTCGGTTACTTGGGAAAGACTTTCCTCATTGTGCACTCGGTTTGCCTTATCACTACAAAAAATATGGACATTGTGCACAATAAGTTATTTATGCCCTATGATGCCAAAGGCACCCACATAGGTGCCCATAGAGCAATAGCAACAGTGCAGCAACCAAAGAAATATTTGTGCCCTCTATAGGGGTGCCCATTGGTTATAGGGCACAATATGGAGATTGGTGCTCAAAAGGTTAGGCACAATAGGCTACCTATTTGTGCCATAATTCTGACACCTTGTCAGATGACAAATCCAACCATATAGAGCACAATTTTCAAATCGTGCCCAGTAGGTTATGTTTTAAAAAAAAATAAAAATGTAAAAATTTGAAATAAAACAAAATATTTGAAATTTTCATAAAATCAAACATAATTTACAACAAATTCCACATAATTTATGATAAATCCTACTTAATTTACAACCAAGTCCTTCAGAATCCCATCCTCCCACTGCAGGTGTTGGACCCAAGTTCTTCATGCAATGAAGCTCACTTTAACCACAATCCCTTCTTGCATATAACTTTTAAAGAGTCCCACAACTTTTTCTGAATTGAAAAACAAATCTTTTACAAAACAGTCAAAAGAAAACACGAAGAGCTAAGAACAATATATTGAAAATAGAGCAAGACCTTACATCTCTGTGAAACATGCTGCAAGCATGGCAGTATATGGGGAAGACTCATCTCTGTCAAGTTTCACCTTCATGCCACCTGCATATAAACATATATATAAATATATATATATATATATATATATATATATATATATATATATATTAAACTTGTATGTACAAAAGGGTTCACAACATCAAACTCCAAAATGAGACAAAAATCTTTCATTGAACGAATAAATTTATACCTGCAAGAGTGCTTGCGCGGTGCTGCGGGTTTTGAAACTGTATAAAACATGCAGAAAGTTTTAAATATATATATGTATGTATGATAAGCCATACTAATATACATGTGAAATCTATTTACAAGCCATATCTACAATAAGAAACAATGAGTAAAGTTGAACTTCTTTAATCTAATGGGTTTGTTTCTACCCAATTCAATTCAATTCATTGGTATAACTCCTCCAATAGAATAGGAATAGCAAATAGGAATAGGCAGAAGAAATTAGGAGTACCTGGTCAAAGGACTTGTCGCCGATGATGACCAACATGAAGCAGTGCAGGTTTTTGGCGCCATTGCTTATTAGGGTTCAGATCCTTTCTCCAGGCAATCCATAAGTCAGCTCTGGTTGTGGAGATTATGGATAGTAATTTAAAGCCATATACTGCCGTTGCTTTCCCAATGCCTTTAACAATATAGTATTCTCCAAGCCCAAGCTCTCTGATATGGCCTCAAGCAATCTCAGCACCAATCCTTTCACACTTGTGCAGTACTCACCCACATGTTCCCTGTGAACAAACAAAGTGTCAGCTCATTCAGTTGTATGACTTAGATGAATTAATTAGAAATAAAATAAATCGAGTAGGCTGATATTTTCTTGTCAAGCTGTGAATTTAGATCATTGCTCAATTGCATTTGTTTCGCAATGTAAGCTGACAAAAGAACGCTACTAAACTAATAAGATGATGAACAAGAGGCACCCCCCTCTTTACCTGAACAATGGGCGGTTGTTAGCCATTCTTGGACATACTCTTGAAGTGGGGATCAATGGAGACTTAGGAAGTCCCTCCAGTTGGACAGTTTTTCAATGTGACATTGAAACTGGTGGAGAGCCTAGTGGTCTTTGAAGGGTCATCTGAGTACGTCTTCAACGTCTCATTCTTTGGTAATTTGAAAAACTCTCTTGCTATACTCAAAATGTTTTTTACCGTTGTCTCTGGAACTCTATGATTTTTCACCTGATAATAAAAAGGTTTGTGCATAAATTAGTTTACATACTCATACTAAGTCTGCAAATTACCAGCGAGTTCTAGAGACAATGATCAAAGTCGATACATAAATTAAGTTGCAATTCTGCGAAAACAAAGTTCTTTGACGACCGAAGATTCTGAACTAATGCTCTATTGAACAGTAAAAAACTTAAAATTCTGAACTAAATCCAAATCGAAAAATTACGTAAATTTAACATCACACTATATGTACCTTAGCAGCAGTGGGTCTAATTGCAAAGAAAGTTTTAAAAGGACATGAGTGCTACTATAGTGTACTTTCATTTAATCAAAGCCAGCATAGTACTTATATTCCTACGAACTAATTGTAAGGATAAAAAATCCAATTGAGATTCAAGTATTCAAAGGAAATCCAAAGAAGAAGCAAAAAAGAAACCTGTCGTTCCAGTAGCCAGCAACCCTAGGAACTTTGTGATGGGGATGAGCGACACTTGTCTGATCCAAAAGCTTGTCATGCATTAATAACATGATGTTTACAACCCGCACTAATTCACAGCATGACATTATAATAAAGATTCAGTTATATCACTAATAATACTCACCGGGACGTTCTTCTGATCACAACACATGCTGAATCCCTTCTCCGGACACCAATGGAGGTGATCCTAGCAGCTTTAATAGCCTTAAAAGCATACTCTATCCAATCATTAAAAAAAAAAAAAAAAAAAAAAAAAAAAACCAAACCAAACCAAACTCATAACACAATATCCCTTGTATGCTACTCAACATTGACATAAGCATCTTAATTTTGTACCCAAAGCCCATTTTTCTTGTAGTTACTTTTCAATCAAACAATCCCTGAAATATGTTTATTAATTTTATTTTAACTTTCTCCAGTTATATCTTTATAACTAAGCCAGATAGATATCTCTACCGGCATGATTTACGGCGGACATCCTTCCTTCCATTAATTCTCAACCCACTCAAGGGAGAGCAATGTGCATGGACAAGTTCACCATCATATGACATTTCGATTTAATAATACATACCTATGTGGAGAAAAAAACTTGATCAAGGCAATGCATTATTGGACAGGGAAAGCCACGTGGCGGTGAACCTATTCCATGTAAGTCTTCTCCACTCGAGGATTAAGTGTAAGACTATATTAGAGTTGCATCACATGACATTCCGATTTAATAATACATACCTATATGATATATTATACCACTGCAGAGACTGATTTCAATAATACTTGTACGCTAATAAGGAGAGTGTATTATTAGGATTTTATAGCTATAGCAATTCTGATATGATTAGTTAACCTAATCAGATATGAATGCTAAAGTTTATGTGATAAAGTCTTGTTCGAGTAGATATAAAAATTTGGGTTTTTACAGTATTGTCATAACTCTCAAGACTTTCTAAGTAATATTTTTATTGATTGGTCTTCCCACCTCTCCCACCTGAGCATATTCAGCAGCTGAAGGGCTGGTTTGGTATTGCTGTGCTTTGAAAAAAAGCTGCTTCTGCTGTGCTGTGAGAATAAGCAGCTGTGAAATAAAACAGCAGAGTGTTTGGTAAACTTTTTGGTAAAAGTGCTTTTGAAAAAAAAAAAAGCAGTATTATAGTGTTTGGTAAACTTTTATGTAAAACAGATGTGAAAAAGCCGGTTTTTCAAAGCTGGGTTTTGCAGCTTCTTGTTTTTGGGTTTTTTTCATCCAAAACTGTGAAAAAAAGCTGAAGCTGAATGTTTACCAAATACCAAAAACTCTCCCAGCTTTTTTTCATAGCAGCTTTTTTTAAAATCACCTCAACCCCAAACTGGGGCGAAAGACCTCGGCCCCTTAGAGATATAAAGAGGGCTAGTTTACTGTTTACCAAAATAACATGATATTGAGATAGACTGCCTGCCTCTGATTTGGTGGGTCAAGTGTTTTTACTATGGGCTTCTGAATCTAATTCACTTTGATCCGAAAAGGGTTGATGGTCCCGCAGCCGTACGAGACTCTGGAGGCCAGAAACTGTGTTACAAGTTTATGTGTCTATATATCATTGTTGATCATCAGTAACATCAAACTAGAATTATATATATTATCGATAATGATTTGGTTTATTTGTTAGGTATGATATTGATAATAACACATGCAAAAAAAAATTTGGATCTTGCCACACCATGCTACTAATATTTTGATTGTAATTGAAGAGAAATGAAATTGGGTCACTTATAACGTGGTTTTCCAAAGCATGCATGAAAATAAATTTCAAGTCACACGGTATTTCAAACCCAACGGAAGTGACTAAATGGGCAACGTGAGTTTATCTAATTAAGTTTGTTTGTTCATTGTGATTCTTTCATTTGGTAAAATGTCCACTGAATATTTTAACATATAGAATTGTTTAATCCCATGGATGTTTAGAGATACTGTCATGAATTAAGTTGCAGTGTGAAGTTCAGTGGTTATTTATGAAGTCTTCAAAAACCTATGATCATGAAGCCGCAAATTAAACATGAACAGCCATCATTGGTTGTGTATTACTTTTAGTCCTCACTTAATTCTTATTTGGGAAAATACTATCTTGTTTTTCTTGTCATTCTATTAAGATTTTCCAATAAAGAATGTGGTAAATTTGGTCTTGATATTTTTCTACACTAATCATATTCAGCTGCAAAGAGACGGAAAGGGCATTGGAAAACTACAAAAATTCAGAAGATGCCTATCTGTTTGCGTTGTTGGCTTCATCACTTTGATCACGATCAACATATCATATGGTGCATATTCATGTATTGGCTAAAACCCTTCCTGTTCATGTATAACTTTTGAACATGATCAAAGAAATAATGATCAGAATTGCACTAGAATTCATAACGTTGGAGAAAGTAACCCATCCAAAGGAGGTTTGATTTAATTTTTTGTTTTTCGTGGTTCGAATTCTAGTGGTATAATATATCATATACATATGTTTAAATTAGGTTTTGTTTTCTCCTATCACAAAGATATGAAAGCAAGGCTACAAGAAATTAAAACATAGATATGGTAGTATTATGAACAAAAGAAATTGTTATCAATATTTCTTCATCCAAAGATGTCGAAACTGTAAACAACGGCGCCAAAATTTGATGTGGTAGAAACTAACACAAATTAAACCCTATAAATTATGCAATCGTAGTACGAGTAAGTAAGGATCGTTCTATTCCGGGGATTAGAAGAGATGCTAATCAACACAAATTAAATTTATAAAATTGAAAACTAAGTTAAACTAACATCAAAACAATGACTGGGGGGATTTTGGACGAATTTAATTAAAACAAAAGTAAAGGGCAGCAAGTAAATTAAGTTGTGAATGAAATATGGATGAAAGGATAGCTAAAGGATTCTTCTCCACACATGAATCATATGCATACAAATCGATTTCCAGTTATTCTTCCTATAAACCATGAATGACAATGCCCCAAATTAATTGTGAACAACACTAATTAACTTTCAGATTTTCCTAAGTTCGTTGAATTGGACTCAGCGACGCAACCAAATTATTCTTCTCAAGTTCCCTAACTATGAAAAGCATGATAGAGACACATCTTGAAGATCATTCAGTTCTATGAAAATCATAAGCATTGACAAAGCATTCGTAACTATGAAAAGCATGATACTCCTCCCAAGGATTTACTTAACTCAATCATGACTAGTGACCTTTACTACTTACAAATATAAGTTCATAACGATTAGGTGAAATTCCCTTATATTCTAGCATCAAATCCCTGCATGCAAACTAAGTATGCATCCTTAATAAACATACAAGGAATAAGTTCTCTATAAAGCAGATAAGTAAATCGCATTCATGTTTTATGAAACAACAACTGGATGTAATCAATTTATATAAAACATATGATCATGGCTTCGAATTCACCTCTAGCTAAAAAGAAACTTAGTTACACATGTTCATCATAACTGAAAAGCAATCTAAAATAAACATTGAAACTTAAAACAAAGATAGAAAGAACTCTGAAAATTCTAGCAGCTTCAATGGATGAATGGTAGGTGTGACACACTCTAAAACGTGCAGGAATTTCATATATATAGGGAGGGAATGGCTGAATCCAAGGAGGAAAAGGTTTTGGCATTTTGAATTATTTTAGGACTCTAAGAATCAGGTAGAGAGTGTTGAAATGTGATTAGGATTCCTCCTTGCAGCTGGAGATAAGATAAGATAAGGTTGGATAAGATAGGATAAGATAATATTCCTCTCCAACTAGGATTCCTCTTTCTTGTGTAATTCCTTGCCTTTCAAGCCTCAACTTTAATTTCTCCAGATTTTAGCACATGTGTAACACCATTTAAACACCAAAAACATCCAGCCCATATGCTATCCACGCATGCTATCCAATCCAAGTCCAAAACTGCTCCAAATTGCTCCATTTTGCCATTTATTGTCATCTTTACCAACTGGACCTTCAATAATACGAAAATAGCTTAAATTACTACAATAAATGGAAATTAACTTAGTAAATGCAAAGAAATAAGATAACAAAGTCGCATAAATATGCTCCTATCACCTATCACAAAGATATGAAAGCAAGGCTACAAGAAATTGAAACGTAGCTATGGTAGTATTATGAACAAAAGAAATTGTTATCAATATTTCTTCATTCAAAGATGTCGAAACTGTAAACAATATAGTTATGGGGTTAAAAGATGTTCACACTTTTTATAAGTACTTATGTTCTCCAGTTCCGTCAAGAACTCATTCAGATTCATACAACTTTGGATTGGAATTGATTTAAGAAGAGAAAGCATGGTATGAACTCTTAACCAAGACAATATCTATATCATGCATTGACTATCATGTAGAAGTATTTTTAAGCGTGACAAATTCTTTGGAATAATAAAGGCTTTGCACTTTTGTATGACTATATAGATTGTCAGATAGCATAAACATAGTACATGTCACACTTTTGTTTGCCATGAGTTATATCACTAAAGTTATACATCAAGATTTGATGTGGTTGTTGAATATTGTAGTTGTCTTGCTTTTATTTTAAAGATTTTATTGTTAGGACGGACAATAGTTTTCCATCCTTAGCTAATATGCTACAGTTTTGTTTGCTTTTTACTAGCTGACCACTATTTTGAATTCCACCATGATCAATCTTGCATCACGTTGAGGTATACATATAGTTGGAATCTATGGTGGATTTATACCTATTCACGTATGACTATAGACTATTTGGATTCTAGAATAAAGGTGCATAAACTCTATAATAAAATGATGTGGTAGAAATTAACACACAAATTAAACCCTGTATATTATGGAATCGTAGTACGAGTAGGTAGGGATCGTTCTATTCCGGAGATTAGAAGGGATGTTAATCAACACAAATTAAACTTATAAAATTGAAAACTAAGTTAAACTAACAACAAAACAATGGCTGGGGGATTTTGGACGAATTTAATTAAAACAAAAGTATATGGCAGCAAGTAAATTAAGTTGTGAATGAAATATGGATGAAAGGATAGCTAAGTGATTCTTCTCCACACATGAATCATATGCATACAAATCGATTTCCAATTATTCTTCCTATAAACCATGAATGACAATGCCCCAAATTAATTGTGAACCCCACTAATTAACTCTCAGATTTTCCTAAGTTCATTGAATTGGACTCAGCGACGCAACCAAATTATTCTTCTCAAGTTCCCTAACTATGAAAAGCATGATATAGATACATCTCGAAGATCATTAAACTCTGTGAAAATCCTAAGCATTGACAAAGCATTCGTAACTATGAAAAGCATGATACTCCTGCCAAGAATTTACTTAACTCAATCATGACTAGTGACTTTTACTACTTGCAAATATAAGTTCATAATGATTAGGTGAAATTCCCCTATATTCTAGCATCAAATCCCTGCATGCAAACTAAGTATGCATCCTTAATAAACATACAAGAATAAGTTTTCTATAAAGCAGATAAGTAAATCGCATTCATGTTTTATGAAACAATAACTGGATGTAATCAATTTATATAAAGCATATGATCATGGCTTCGAATTTACCTCTAGCTAAAAAGAAACTTAGTTTCACATGTTCATCATAACTGAAAGGCAATCTAAAATAAACATTGAAATTTAAAACAAAGACAGAAATAACTGTGAAAATTCCAGCAACTTCAATGGATGAATGGTAGGCGCGGCACACCCCTCAAACGTTGCAGAACACTACATATATATAGGGCATGGCTGAATCCAAGGAGGAAAGGGATTAGGCGTTTTGATTATTTTAGGACTCTAAGAAACATGTGGAGAGTGTTGGAATGTGATTAGGATTATTCCTTGCAGTTGGAGATAAGATAAGATAGGATAAGATAAGATAATGTTTCTCTCCAACTATGAATCCTCTTTCTTGTGTAATTCCTTGCCTTCCAAGCCTCAACTTTAATTTCTCCAGATTTTAGCACATGTTTAACAGCTTTTAAACACCAAAAACGTCCAGCCCATATACTATCCACACATGTTATCCAATCCAAGTCCAAAACAGCTCCAAATTGCTCCATTTGACTATTTATTGTCATCTTTACCAACTGGACCTACAATAATACGAAAATAACTTAAATTACTATAATAAATGGAAATTAACTAAGTAGAAATTAACTAAGTAAATGCAAAGAAATAAGATAACAAAGTTGCATAAATATGCTCTTATCAAATTCCCCCACACTTAGCTTTTGCTAGTCCCCGAGCAAAACAAAGAAAACAAAACAAAACCTAAACCTTTCAACAATTGCTCAGGGATTTCCAATGAAACATGACATGTTAAAAATCACTACTCACATAGATTTTAGCCATCCTTACTCTTGAGCTTAGACTTAATTGCAGTAACCACTGACTAGCTCAAATTTAATTAGTTAAAACAACATTTGAAAGTAGTAACATGCCTTCGAGAATTCACTCAATTCCTCACCAGATATACTTTCTGTTTTCACACAGATTTTCTGACTACACTCCATGTACTAAGTATATGTTAGAAGATTGATGTAAACATGTAGACTAGCACTCACACATGTTATAACAAAGAAGGCACTTTCTGGAATTATTTATACTAACATGTATATGATCTCATGAACGGAGTGCCACTACTTAGAAGCGAGAACCAAGGATTCCATATGCTCGTACCAATTTCAAACTCCAAATATTGAAACACATAACAATCAAGATAAAAGTCTAAGTGTTGTAACAGGGCTAAGGTATTGGCTAACAAAGAAAGGTTAAGGATAAACAAAGGTTCTTAAAGTGATAGTAAGCAAAGTAATGAAATCAACACTTAGGATTCAACTTTTGATTGTAGCATCTAACTATAAACACAAAGGGGAGATTCATACAACTTTAGGGTCACATACACATTTTTGGACCCTTCTTCAACAAGCAACACTTATGAACTTATTCTCGCTTCTTTTCAACATTTTTTTCAACGTTTTTCTTCTTTTTTGTTTTTTTTTTTGAAACATCAAACATAAACACTACTTCACCGGATTCAAAAGAACAAATCCTTCCCCCACACTTGTTTTTCTGCAAATCGTAGATCAAAAGAAATTCCCAATAAGTCATGCTTCACTATTCTTTAAGAACAAGGGTATGGATATTCCTATACTAGGCTAGGTAGGGATAATGCAAGGTAACAAGGAAAATAGGCTAAATAAGGCTCAAAAAGGGGTTAAACCTACAATACATATGTAAGGGATAAGGCCTTTTGGCTCTGGTGGTAACTAAACACCTTCATCTTGTTATTTGTTATGCAATCAATTTTATGCTTTGAATGAAATCGGCATGAGTTCTAGTATTTGGAACTAAAATGATGAAAAAGCATTCTAAGTAGCAACCAAGCAAAGAAATAATGAGATCATGCAACAACTTTAGAAAACAAGAATATCACAAATTAATAACTCTCCAAACAAAGAATAGGCTCAAGTCTCGTAGGGTTGTAGCGTTAGTTTGAGTTTCTTCCTTCAAGCATGTCACAAAAATTGATTTTTTTTTTCCTTTGTAATTACATGTGAATTTGTAAATGACAACCACAACTAAGTATTAACCAAAGAGCATATCAAACTTCCACCATGTTTGTAACTTTCTTTAACAGTCATGTAATTAAAAACCAAATCCTCATCATTGTGTTGGAAGGTACCCTAAAACACAAACAAACAAATTAAAACAACTCTTTATTGGTATTTTCTCAAACTTTTTTCGATTTTTATTTTGCAAATTTTATTTTTATGACACACAATAAAACACTTTAAAATAGTGAATAACAACATTAATAGTGGTAGGTGGTGAAATTCGAAGAGAAATCATGAAAAGCATTTTGTCCTCAATGTTTCAAAAATAAACTTAAACAAGAAAGCAATGAAAGACCACTAGCAAACAAGACTGTCATGGCAAAGTAAAAACAAGAAAGAGAAGGGTAAAAGAGAGCAAATCTGGTTGTAGGGGCCGAAAATTCCATTGTCTCTTTATTTGAACACATGGGTTGCCTCCCAAGAAGCGCTTGCTTTAACGTCTTCCAGCCAGATGATACCTCCATTTAAGCTTCACTATGGTCTGCAGCATGGAGGGGTACATCCTCCACGACATGCTCCTCAAAACACTCATAGTAAGGCTTCAATTGGTGTCCATTCACTTTGAATTCGTTTCCAATCTTTAAACTTTTTATTTGGACTGCACCATGAGGAAAAATATTAGTAACAACAAAAGGACCAATCCATTTAGAACGCAACTTACCTGGTAACAATCGAAGGCGGGAGTTGAAGAGTAACACTTTCTGCCTTACATAAAATGTCTTACTACAGATCATCTTGTCATGGAAATCCTTTGTTTTCTCTTTGTAAATCCGAGCGTTCTCATAAGCCTCATTCTGAATTTTCTCAAGCTCATTCAATTGTAACTTCCTATGAAGGCTAGCAGTACCAATGTGCATGTTGAATGTCTTGACTACCCAATGTGTACGATGCTTCAACTTAACTAGAAGATGACATGGTTTCCCATAAATGAGCCGAAAAGGAGACATTCCAATTGGTGTTTTGTAGGCAGTGTGATATGCCCACAATGCATCATTCAAATGCAAGCTCCAATCCTTTTGAGTTGGTCTAACTGTCTTCTCCAAGATTTGCTTGATTTCCCAGTTAGAAACTTCGGCTTGTCCACTTGTTTGAGGATGATAAGGTGTCGAAACCTTATGTGTGATATTGTACTTTTTGAGCAGTGCCTCTATGGTCCGATTACAAAAGTGAGAACCCTCATCACTTATAATTACTCATGGCATTCCAAACCTTGCAAATATGTTAGTTTTGACAAAATCTGCAACCACTTTGGAATCATTAGTAGGGGTGGCTTTTGCTTCTACCCATTTCGAAACATAATCTACAGCAAGTAAAATATAAATGAAACCATGAGAGGAAGGAATAGGATCCGTGAAGTCAATGCCCCAAACATAAAAAATCTCAACAGAAAATATAGGAGTCTTCCGCATTTGGTCTCTTGGTCCTATATTGCATGTTCTTTGACAATGATTACATGTCATGCAAAAAATTCTAGTGTCCTTAAATATAGTAGGCCAATAAAATCCACATTCTGGAATTTTAAGTGCTGTTCTTTGAGTACCAAAATGACATCCACAAGCATAAGTGTGATAGAAAGTTAAAATTGAATTGAATTCATAATAATGCACACACCTATGAATAATTTGATCAGGGCAATATTTCCACAAATAAGGGTCATCCCACACATAAAAACGTGCTTTTTTTTTTTTTTAAGTTTATCATGTTGGTGCTTGTTTATGGTGTTTAGACACAATATAATTCACAATATCAGCATACCATAGCTCACTTACCTTAATGGTCAGCAGCTGTTCATCTGGAAATGCCTTTGGGATAAGTAATGGATCTTCTTCATGTACCAAATGACTCAAATGGTCAGCTATTACATTCTCGCTTTCTTTTTTGTCTCGAATTTCCACGTCAAACTCTTGGAGAAGAAGCATCCAGCGAATAAGCCTTGGTTTGGCTTCTTTCTTCGTAAGTAAGTACTTCAAAGCTGCGTGGTCAGAGTAAATTATAACTTTAGTTCCAAGTAAATAAGAACGAAACTTATCTAAAGCAAACACAACAGCAAGGAGTTCTTTTTTCAGTAGTGGAGTAATTCAATTGAGCATCATTCAAGGTCCGAGAAGTGTAATAGATGTGTTGACCTTAAAAATTACCAAGCCTAAGTGGCGCGCAGGCCGAGTAACTAATGAGCTAACTACGTCATTCGGTTGTGTGCAGGGTGTGCCAACTCGTCGACCGATCTCGGCCGGGGAGTAAAATATGATGTGTGGCGTTGGGCGCGCTGCTAACTTCTTAATCTTGTGATTGCGGCCGAGGAAGGAACACGTCTCGGCCTTTGGATTCTAAAGCTTGAAGACAAGGCTACTATTTCAGTGAAGCTCATGGATCGTCGGCACCACGTTCGGTCACGGTGATTATATTCGTAAGAGTATTAGCATGCCGAACTGGTACTAGACTATATGGACACAAGTACTCAAAAGAAATGTATGTCTTGATAGTAAACGTGGTTCGGCCGTCAGAATGCCGAACTCTAAAGCTTACTTGTGAGTATCCAATCATAAAATAACTCGGCGTTCAATGTACCGAGCCCAGAAATCTGTAACACCTCACTTTGCCAAGAAGGCTACTGAGATGACCTATGCCGATAAGGATTCGAAAAATCCTTCTTGACTAAGACTTGGATAGATAATCAGTCGGCCTAGACGCAGTACTGTTTATCCAAACTGAAGGTGCTCCGCAGTCGGCTGATTCTATGATGATAGTGCTGTTTATCCAAACTGAAGATATCACCGGTTGCCTTCATAGTGCTGTTTATCCAAACTAAAGATGTGTCGGCGAAAAAAGAAAATAAAATCTCAAGGTTGTTGAGATGTTTCGCGTAGAGCAATGGGTTTGCACAGGGCAGATTTGCGTGTTGAGTTGGAGGGGCTTTTTCCTTTGCCATTGCATCTGTATTTATAGGACTGATGTACTTGCTTGGCACAGCTAAATAATTGTGTAGAGTTTGACTGCAACTCTAACTCGTTGAATAAAATCTGATCTGTGGCCTTCAAATTTCGCGACTTCTAAAATAAAGCCTATCTAGGCTTTCTCACACCACATCAGAAACCTAGCCCACCTAGGCTTCTGATCTTATTAAAAAACCTCCAGCAGAAACCATTACTTCCATCACACAAAAAGCCTTGTCTACCTAGGTTTCTTGTGTCATCATCACAACTTAGGCTTATCACATCACCACCAAAATCCAAACCTATCTAGGCTTCTTCATAATCTTTACCCATACATGCATCCTAATACATATCTCATCTTTCATAATAAATTATTATTAAAGATAATTATGATAAATCACCATAACATTATCCTTTAATAATAACAAAATGAATTATCTCCACTTTTCATCTGACAGTATGAAGCTATACTCACTCAACGGCCTTGATTGCATGAGCCGATGGTGCAAATTCGGGTCCAAACAAGATGACATGCGGCTTCTTGTCATTTCTTTGTCCCAAAACAGCCCCTAAAACATAATTTGAAGCATCGCACATAAGCTCGAATGGAAGACTCCAATCTGGTGGGACAATGATAGGTGATGAAGTTAACATCTCTTTGAGGTGATTGAATACCTTCTCACATTCCTCATTAAACACAAACATCACATCCTTTTGTAGAAGTCGGCACAAGGGTGTTGAAATCATTGAGAAGTCTTTGATAATGTTTCTATAGAATCCTGCATGTCCAAGAAAAGAACGAACCTCTATCACTGACATGGGAGAGGGTAAGTAGCGTACAAGATCTATTTTAGATTTATCAACTTTGATTCCCTTTTCTGAAACTATATGACCTAAAACGATGCCTTGTTTTACCATAAAGTGAGACTTTTCTCAGTTTAAAACAAGGTTAGTTTCGATGCAACGTTTTAATATCAAGGTGAGATTAGTTAGACAATCGTCAAAAGAATAACCAAAGACACGAAAATCATCCATGAAAACTTCAAAAGTCTTCTCAACAAAATCTGAAAAGATACTTACCATGCATTTTTGAAAGGTGGCTGGTGCATTACATAAACAAAATGGCATTCGATGATAAGCAAAAGTACCAAATGGACAAGTAAAAGTAGTATTTTCTTGATCATCTGGAGCTATAACAATCTGATTATATCCTGAATAACCATTATGAAAGCAATAAAAAGAATGACCGGCTAACCTTTCAAGCATTTGATCAATGAATGGTAGAGGAAAATGGTATTTCCTTGTGGTGGCATTGAACTGCCATAGGGTATTGAATGCAAATGGGAACATCATTGTCCAATCCCGAGCTGAAAGTTCCTTGATTGTTCGATTGTCAGCAGCCATGTCTTGTTCTTCTTCCGGTTCTGTTTTAGTTTCAACTTCAAATTCAGATTCGGAACTAGAACTAGGTGGATTGAATTTTGGTTGCTTCCTCTTCTTTCTCAAAGTTCGTTCAAAATCGTCCTCAAATTCTAATATATTCTCATGAACAAGTTGAGAACTTTGAGTCACAAACTAGTACCTAAAACAAAAGAAAACAAAACAAAATTAGAAACAAAAGAAAAGACACAAATAGTAACAAAGGGAACGATTAGCAATTTTGCTAATCCTAGACAACGGCGCCAAAACTTGATGTGGTAGAAACTAACACACAAATTAAACCCCGTATATTATGCAATCGTAGTACGAGTAAGTAGGGATCGTTCTATTCGGGGGATTAGAAGGGATGATAATCAACACAAATTAAACTTATAAAACTGAAAACTAAGTTAAACTAACAACAAAACAATGACTGGGGGGTTTTGGACTAATTTAATTAAAACAAAAGTATATGCCAGCAAGTAAATTAAGTTGTGAATGAAATATGGATGAAATCATAGCTAAAGGATTCTTCTCCACACATGAATCATATGCATACAAATTGATTTCCAGTTATTCTTCTTATAAACCATGAATGACATTGCCCCAAATTAACTATGAACAACACTAATTAACTCTTAGATTTTCCTAAGTTCATTGAATTGGACTCAGCGACGCAACCAAATTATTCTTCTCAAGTTCCCTAACTATGAAAAACATGATAGAGATACATCTCGAAGATCATTAAACTCTGTGAAAATCATAAGCATTGACAAAGCATTCGTAACTATGAAAAGCATGATACTCCTGCCAAGAATTTACTTAACTCAATCATGACTAGTGACTTTTACTACTTGCAAATATAAGTTCATAACGATTAGGTGAAATTCCCTTATATTCTAGCATCAAATCCCTGCATGCAAACTAAGTATGCATCCTTAATAAACATACAAGAATAAGTTTTCTATAAAGTAGATAAGTAAATCGCATTCATGTTTTATGAAACAATAACTGGATGTAATCAATATAAAAATATGATCATGGCTTCAAATTCACCTCTAACTAAAAAGAAACTTATTTACGCATGTTCATCATAACTGGAAAGCAATCTAAAATAAACATTGAAACTTAAAACAAAGAGAGAAAGAACTCTGAAAATTCCAACAACTTCAATGGATGAATAATAGACGCGGCACACCCCTCAAATGTTGCAGGACACTTCATATACATAGGGCACGGCTGAATCCAAGGAGGAAAGGGATTAGGCGTTTTGAATTATTTTAGGACTCTAAGAAACAGGTGGAGAGTGTTGGAATGTGATTAGGATTCTTCCTTGCAGCTGGAGATAAGATAAGATAAGATAGGATAAGATAATGTTTCTCTCCAACTAGGATTCCCTTTTCTTGTGTAATTCATTGCCTTCCAAGCCTCAACTTTAATTTTTTCAGATTTTACACATGTTTAACAACTTTTAAACACCGAAAACGTCCAACCTATATACTCTCCACGCTTGCTATCCAATCCAAGTCCAAAACTGTTCCAAATTACTCCATTTGATTATTTATTGTCATCTTTACCAACTTGACCTACAATAATACGAAAATAACTTAAATTACTATAATAAATGGAAATTAGCTAAGTAAATGCAAAGAAATAAGATAACAAAGTCGCATAAATATGCTCCTATCATAAAGAAGTTTAAAGTTTGCGTAAAGGTACTTGCATGGAAAAATTAAGAAAAGAATTTGTTGGTTTGAGTATCGCTAGTCTGTTTTGATATCCTTGCCATCCGTGTTAACACTTGAGAAAACTCTAAAGTCCACATTGTAAGTTTTTAGATATCAAGAAAAAAGATATGTTAATAATTGTTTTGGTGAATTTATCTTTCAACATTGATGCCCATAATTTTTTTTAATTACTGCCTTAAGTTGCAAAAGTCTAAAAGACCACCAAATTAGTAACCTAAATTTTTATTTGTTCATCATCTATATGTCCTCTTATTGACTGCATGTGTTAATTAACTAAGAAGTCTATACGTTGACAGTTTTAGCTGCCTCAATTAGGGTGTGTTTTGAGTTATTAATTAAATTGACTTATACTGGTTTAATTTTTCATATATAAAGACAAGTTTATAGTTTGTTAAATACTTGCTTGAGGTTAATTGAATGTGAAAGAGTAAATAAAAAGTACATTGCATCAACCTTGTTTGACAGTTTTGTATTAGTTCTTTTGAAGTAAAAAAAAATATAATGAGTAGGTTGATCATTCTATGGCTTAGCCGAACTCCCTCTTCCCTTAGTGTAAAATATATCGTTGTACTAAAAAAAAAAAATACATGGGCTTCACCCTTACTAATTGCCTCATCTGGTAAAACCAAACTCATAAATTTTTGAGGATTAGACTCATATCATGTTTTGTTACATTGAAGTCTCACCTAAAGTTTTATTGTAAGTTTTCATCTTAAAACTTTTGTTAAAAGTAAATAGTTTACGAACTTTGAGTTAACTTTTGTTTAACTCTTCTAAAGTTCTGACATGTGGAACTTTACGCTCTATTCTCTTTAGGATGCATTGGTTGCACCTGATTATCTAGACTAGCTTCAGAAACAAAAAATTTGACTTGTTTAGAATAGACTAAGCTGGAATGACTTAGTAAAAGCGTTTGGTGCAGTGTCAGACTAAGAAACAGGATAATTAACAAATTCTAATATTATATTATTTCATCCATATCTATTAGTATTTTATTATTAATTCTCTCTTTTTCTTTTTCTTTTTTATAAAAATATCTTCCTCTATCGAAAGCCAATTTCTGCAGTTGCAGGTCAAATGAAAAGCCGTCTCACAATTCCACAATTGCATACCAATTGGGTTGCGGGGAATGAGCACTGAGGCTTGGGGACGACTTAGGTCGTCGGGGTGATGGAAGCGCAGCCTCAAGGCCGTTCAACTTCCGGCGAGGATGGCACCGATAGCCAAAGTCGACAGTACCGAAAATAACAAGTCGAAAGAAAAATTGCTAGTTTTCTTTTCTATCCAGTCGTAAGTCGTCGGCATATGGTGCATAACCAATCTTAATTAAGTAATGGGTTTTTAAGGGAGCCGGTTTACGGGCCAGGTGGTGGGTAGAACGCAGTTTGGTGAGTAGGACGCAGGCGCGGCTCTACCCGCGGCTTTTTTTAGGGTTTTGGAATCCCTTTATTTTCTTTTCTTTTTCGATATACCCACACATATTCATCAAAATATGACATGCATACAGCATAGAACAATAATCATAGTATTTATGGCATAACATCAATTGAAACTATAAATTAAGGTTTAGGTTACTTGGATGTTGATGAAGATGGTGAAAAACTTTCGGGGAGTTTCCTTCGGGATCCTCTCCTTCTCGCACACTTTACGTGAGTGAAAACGTGTTAAAACTAACTTTAATAGTGAGTGAGAGAGAGAAGGCTGACAAAGACAGAGAGAATAGTCTAAATGTATGAGAATAGTGTCTTCACCCCTAGCCTTGTATCTTTATTTTTACTAATCATGAGGGGCTTTATTACCTTACAAGGAATACAAAGTCTATAACGATTTGATCTTCAAATTCTATTGGGTTAGTTTAAGTTTATACAATCAGATGCCTTAATAAACATATTATTTATAATATAGTGTTTAACATTTGGTGACAATATAAAAAACTAATTCCATGGGGCCTTATTATTGTTTTAGGACAAAATATAATATTTTTCTTTAAGCAAAATTAATTATATACAGTTAGACCTCTTTTGTATTGGTTGTCATAAAGGTTATTTTAATTTTGTTATTCATGATATATATATATATATATATATTAAAGTGGGAGAGAATATAATTTGATGTCGAACTTTTCATTCACGAGATTTGAACTTATTTCTCACTCACAAAATGAGGAGAAATACAATTTAATCATAATTTGATAAATAAACATCCATTTGCCTCCATGAGCATATCTGATGCATTCAAACTAACCTAGGCAAATGTGCTATCTGGAACCAAATGACAAAAATCTAATTTCTAATGAGACATATCTTGCCTATACTAAAATAGCCTATGCCTCCAATACGGGACAGTTCGGCCCCACCTCTTTCCCGCAACTTTTTAAGCGGCTAGTTTAGGATAAAAATGGTTGCCAATGAAAGTTAGCCACCAGCAAATCTAACGCTTAACTTTTAGCTCATGCTATAAGATCTAGCCCCATGTTGCAAAGAAAAGCTTGCTAACGCACCCAATCAGCCTATATGCTAGTTGGAGCCAAGGCTCCTTGTGAGGGCAAAATAGCCTCAACATTTGCCCAAAACTCCTTTAGAGAGCAGTTTACGACAAAATTGGCAGCCAATAAAAATGAGTCGCGTAACACTTTTTAACCTCTAACTTCTCTCACCATTAGAATAGCAAAATATTTGAAAGGCATTTCATGAATGATGTCAATTTGGGGGCTAGATTTTATCTTCAGCACAAACCCGACAATTTCTTACAGAACTTGTTAACCAACACGAAATGACGCGAAAATAACAGATTTTAGGTCAACATGTTAACTAATCGGGTTGTTATCGAGTCACACGTTAAGAACCCATTAACATGTTTATTCGCAGCTAGCCCGTTTCAACCCGATAATAAAAAAGTTAGTTTGATAATTTTAAACTACTAAAAAACCTTATACAATAGCCATTGTATTTAAAAAATTTCAAAGCACATTAAAAATACCAAAGCAATTTAAAAATACTAAAGCACATAAAAATTTATAATAATTAATTTACAAGTGTAAAAATGTGAAGAAAACGCTTGTGATCACATCATCTACGCTTTGACGATAAGTACATCATCGTTTGATTTTTAAAACCCTACAAACCCTTGTGAATAGTGTTTTTAGTGGGAGTTCAAAATAAATAATAAATCATAATAATTAACGGGAAAATGTGAAAAGAGTATACAAATGCTCGTGGTTGCATTCTCTATGCTTAGAAGATGGTTACAACATCGTTTAGATTTTTGAAACCCTCCAAACACTCATGAATAGTGTTTATTGTTTCAATGCAAAATTAATAGTAATAAATGTTGAAGTGCAAAAAATGTCAAAAAGTATAATGACAAGTTTTACAACTTTCGTGAAGGGGTCAAGTCTGAAAATCGACACCATAATCCATAACCCTAGATTTATAGTTAATCGTCGATTGTCGTTTACGTTATATTATTCTAACTAAATTTCGTGTTTTAGATTTTTTTTCTTAAAAACATGGTCTTTTAGCAGATGTGGAACGTTCATATCGTTCATATCGTTCATATCACTTTCTGATGTTTACGGTTAACTGAAATATGAGTCGATATTATATAATTTTTAGAGACTTTATAAACTCCGTACAATATTTTCACTAACTGTAAAAATATGAACATGAACAGTGATCCGAACTATTCATCTTCTTGCATCCACTAAAAGATCATGTTTTAAAAAAAAAGAAAAAAAAAAAAATCCGAAAAGACAAAATTTGGCAAGAAGAATGAAGTGTAAACATAAAGGACAACGGTTAAATTTAAAATGGTTTTTGGGATTATGGTGGAAAATTTTGGAGTAACCTCTTCACAAAAGTTATAGAACTTGTCATTACGAGCATTTGTGTAATTTTTTATTTTTTATTTATATTTTTCATACTCCTACATTAATTAAAAGCTATTAAAAAAACCTTACTACAACAATAGCCATATGATTTAATCTCATCCTCACATAAGTGAGATTAAATCCTAACTGTTGGATTTTTTAATCTCACATTTGTTTTTTTTAATACTATGTTTGTTCATTTGATTATTTAACGGGTAACGGGCAGAGCCGGCTTTGGGGGGAGTGACCGGTTCAATGGCACAGGGCCCCAAAATAGTTTTCTATCTCATATAGTAATATATAAAATAGTATTAAACTAGTAAAAATGCATGTGCGTTGCTACGGGACTTGAATGCACCAGCCTTAAGCACATGAATAAGACACATTTTGTCACATCCCGGCCCGGGGCGGATCACTTCCCGGGCCCGCTCCACCACCGTAGCACGATATTGTCCGCTTTGGGCTTACCATTCCCTCACGGTTTTGTTTCTAGGAACTCACGAGCAACTTCCCAGTGGGTCACCCATCCTGGGAGTGCTCTGGCCCCCTTCTCGCTTAACTTCGGAGTTCCTACGGAACTCGAAGCCAGTGAGCTTCCAAAAGGCCTCGTGCTAGGTAGGGATGAGAATATACATTTAAGGATCACTCCCCTGGGCGATGTGGGATGTCACACATTTAACTTGAAAAAAATTCAACATAATCATGAACGAACAAAAGGGATAGATGAGTGAACGGTGTCGGTAAGATAAGCAGTTCGGTTTTTATATACATTCAATCGATAATTGAGAGGAAAACTTAATGAGTTTGTTGATCTAGGAACAACGCTCTCTTTGAAGTCTTGGCAGGTGCAACTGATTGGGGTTGTTGATCTAGCTGATGGGAAGGTGTTAATGAGGCGGGGGTCGCTTCACTCATAATTTGTTTTCCTGTGGTGGCAGCAGGCGTTTGTGGCTTGATTGAGTCAATCGCTGGGTTTGAGAGCAGCTGATCTTGAAGCAGTCCATAAATGATGAAGTCCGTCTTTCGGAAGTCACTGTTTTGATTCCCAAAAGATAGCTGAAATCTCTTTGCCTCACCGACCAAATTTTTTAGAGCCGGCGGCACCACGAAGGGATCCTCATATCAATCCTCTATCACCAAAGTGTGGCAAGAAATAAGAAGTATCTTTTTGGCGTGCCTTCCTATCATGAGGAAGTTGTGTTGATTCGTGCCATCTTCCACAATAAGATTGATTTTGAACCTATGCAAGGGTTGGATATTTTTATGTCAGGCAACCATTACTGCTAATACCAATCCGAAACTACAGATTGCCAAAAACATCTCAATAAAAAATTAAGACGGAAAACCAATCTCCCTATAGACATCACAAAAAATGAAAACAAAGTTTACATAAATAAAACCGGTTTCACAAATCTCACTGTTTTTTTTTTTCCCAGATGGGATACACATTGAATGCAAAACCATGGCAGAACCTGTGGTCAAATCAAATATATAAACAGTCAAATAAACCTCTGGATTTCAGCACAGCTTACAAAATTAGACAAACATAGATTCCAATTTCATCTTTTTCTAAGCATTTATTTTCTTGCAACACTGTCGGGTACCAAACACCACCAAAACTGACCTCACCGACACACAAATAAGCATAGTAGCAGTGTGCGGGACATATATAGAGCTCTAGAAATCGATTCAATCTGCTACTCTTAAGGACACTCAAGCAACCAAATCCCTAATTACTCAAGCAACCGAATTCAATATTTCTCAACAAATTAAACGCAAATAAAATACAAAAAATTATAAAAATCAAATGAAAATAATAAAGCTGCAAAACTGAGTAGAAGAAGTTCAAGATCCGATTGAAAAAAGCAGCAAGAGTATACCTTTTCAAATCGAAGGGATCCATTGGATCCCAAACTAATAAACACGTGTAAATACTTGAATAAGAAATCCCCTAAAATCTGCAGCAACCAACAACCAAAATGCATACCCCACACATATTCCGGCCCAACCCCTTTATAATCATCAAAGACACTTACATTAAACTCCATCAAAATGACTTTGGAAACACCAAATACCCCTTTGGAAAGCCTTGAATTGAATATTTAACAACTCAATGCACCACTGTGGATAACCCAGCACTCAACGAATTATTTAAATAGTTTCAACCACAAATGTAAGGAATGATGTACACTTTCCTCCCGTTGTTTACAAAAAATGCACTACATTAATAAATTACTTTTTTCGGATTCAATGTCTTTTATCCAGACCTCCTGACCCCTTAGGTGATTTTTACTAGAGCCAACTTTCTAATTTAACCTGATTATGCAACAATGGTACATGCTTGCAAATCACATGTATAAGCCAACAGTTTGTCGTCAATTAGTGTAACCACTACTTTTAGAATGATAACTTGACCAAAAGAAGTGTGGGTCTGTTACGAAAGTGGCTGTGGAGAGTTCTTTAACATTGGGAATTAACTGCCTAGAAGAACACAAAATAATACCATAATCCGGTGGATTTGAGTTATAGATAATCCATTTCTCTGACAAAATAACAAATGCAGCAAAACGGTGATGCCCCTTAGCAATTTTTGTGTTAATTTCGCATGCAGTGATGAGGGTTTGATGGCCCGACATCTATGGCAAGTCCAACAATTGGAACTCCAAATACAAAGACGCTTTCTTTACAAAAACAACTTTCAATAAAAATCCATGAGTGTTCCAAAACTTTTATCAACCAAACACAACCATATGTACATTAGAGTGAATTCAAGGGGTTGTAGATTGAGTCATGAAGTATAAAGATAAACTGAAAGACATTCTTCAGTATAGCAAAATTAACAATTGGTAAACATAAAAAGGCAGTTTCATAACACATGCACACTGATCTCTCTATGAAGTGCAAAGACATACGTAACGCCAGTTTCGTCATGCATTAAATCTTGTTGTTGCACAAAAGATTATAGGTATAAGAACATCATTAGTCATCAATAATTGCAAGAAATTCAAAAATGACAAAGCAACTTAATATAACAGTTAAATGTAAAATAGGTGCAAAAGAAAATTACCACGGTTCGGGTAATCTGTTTAACAAATCATGTTCATTGCACTCAAACAATCCAGACATTTTCTTGACAGCTTTATGGCAGGACGGGCACGACTTGTACCACCAACCCCTTAGTCAAATCGAATCCAACGACAGTCACTTGGCATGCGAAACTTGCATTCTATTATGGAATCACATGGTTTTTAAATAATGAAAGACATTTAACCATCACCTTGTAAACATGGAATATAAATGAATAAAGAAACAAAGCAAGAGATAGCCAAGGAAGATGCACCACTAAAATTCTATTATTAAAAAGATGCGATTTTTGTTAACAAGTTGGTGATAAGAGACTAACCCTGTGTAACGCAGGATCAAGCAGAAGCAACTCATCAATTGTTTTGGACTTATAATTAAGACTGACAGCATGGCCCATATACATCTCAGCTGAGGTGGGCAGGATTCCAACATGTGATCTTAGATGCTCAAACCTGTTTCGTGTATGTTTAGGCTAAGAAAAATGAACCGAAGAAATATAAACACCAAAGTTATTAAAGAAGGGTTGTCGATTTACTTTTGTTTGTATTGGGAGATGTGACGACCCGTCCCTACTTTTCACAGTAACTTCGTTTTCATTGGTGTGTTTTGACGATTTTGCCCTTTTTCGAAGAAAAAGTGGAATTTGACGTGGACGTTGTTTCAACTGTTGTTTGTTTTCCTAGTTTCATACGTAATTAGTACTCGCCGTCACGAACGCGTGAACGCGAGTTAAGCCCGAATCGGTTTTGTAACAAAAAAGTTACGCTCTGTTAAAGTACGTTAATTACGGGTATTTTTGTACACATTCGTACAAAATATCAGTGTCAAAAACTTTGTTAAAGATATAGATTTTGTACATTTGAAATGGTACAAAATCTGAAAATCCATCCATCTAATCCCATTCCTTAAAAAGGGGATCCGTGTCCTCCATCTCATCCACCAATCAAACTTTTGCTTTTCCTTGAATCCCTCATCACCACCCAATAAGTTGTTTTCCCTCTCTCACTTAACCAATCAGAAATGCTCTCATTTATGTCCCACCAATCACAACTCAAACCTCCCCAACATCCAAACCACCCAAACGTGACTTGTAACCTACACCTTTGAACTCCCATCAACCCCACGAACACAACCGTGCAACTAGATCTCGATTTGGTTGAGGTTTGACTCACCAACTCTGAAGCTCCGATTCGATGAGTTCTGGATCGACGATTTTCAGACCGAGTCATGTCGTTTTAGGACTCGAGGAAGTTACTACTCAACTCCTTAAAGATCCTAGACTAGTTTTGGTGAAGAGTTGACATAAAAAACACGAGGTTTCGAGAAGTTCCAGTTTGGCCGTACCTTTCGAGCCATTTTTAGGACAACTTCATCCACTTTTTGTACCTTTGAAAGGTATAACGTGATTTTACTCTTCATAAGCTTCATTTCTATATAAATTTTGTGAAAAATGGTTGAGAAATGAAGAAGATATGAAGGTTTGAAGTTTTTCCCAGAAATCGACAAAATTTTCCAGTTTTTGGCAAGTTCGGATGGCAGCAACCGGCGAGGACGACCGGAGAAGATGACAAAATATTCTGTCAACTCTGACAAAATATTCCAACAACGTCAGGTAATGCCGTTAACTTCTGTTAAGGTTTTAACGAAATATTCCTAACGCCGTTAGTCACACAGACCGCACGTGTTGAGCGTGGCCAATGCGTGAGGGCTCGTCCAGTGTCCAAAAGTTATTTTGAAAATTTGTGTAAGGCCGTGACGTCGAGTAGATCAATTTCGTATATTCAAACCCTATGTTTGAGCAATCTGCGGAGGTTTTATTTAAGTTTCTGTTTATGTGTTATTAAACTAAGTTAATTAGTAATTTCACATTTAGGGGGAAACGTATCCCGAGGACGTACGGGGTCAAGCAAGGCCCGGAAGCTTTGTTTCGACTGCGTATTGATAGGAGCATATTTATGCGACTTAGCTAGCTTGTTTTCGTGCATTTATGTTGTTATTCCTTAGTTATTTTAGTGTTTAAAGTCATTTTCATGCAATTTCAGGTTCTAAAGATAAAGTACGCAAGAAAGTGCATTTTGGAGCCTTTTGGAGCAAAATTGGGCTTGGAATGGATATCACATGCTTGGAGCAAAAGGAATGGACGAAATTGAAGACTTGAAGATGTTAGGATTCCTAATCAACGAAGGATTCCTAATCAAAGAAGGATTCCTAATTGAAGATGGATTCCTAGTTCAACAAGGATTCCTACTTGAAGTAGGAAAGTTAAGCTAAGGTTTCCTATTTTGGTTTGACCTTTCCTAATCCTAAATGTCCCTAAGTTCCAGCAATAATGAAGATCTCCTATGCATTTTAGGACACAAACTAAACCTTCCTTGCACCTTTCTAGCCTTTGCCGCACCTCCCTTGTCCTTTCCTCTTCCTTGCCGTGCAAGGGAGAGTATCATTTCCTATTTTCTGCCTTAAAACCACATTCCTCTTTTGTTTCTATCCCTTGCCGCACCTTATTTCCTTTTCCCTTTTATTTCTGATTTCTAATTACCTTTCCTATATTGTGTAGCACCTTTATTACCTATTTCTCTTTCATTTCTGAATCTTTCTTACCTTTTCAATTGTGGGACAAAATAGCTAAGTCTTTAATAACCCTTTCTCTTTCTTTGCCGTGCCTGAGCCTAAATAAACCTTCTTTGTTGCAGCTTTGGGCATTCATTCACACCCATACACATCCATTCATCATTCTACACACTCTCAGCCATCCCCATTTCCTAGCCGCAGCCCCCACTCAACCTAAACACATCTCTAACCCTTTCACTCATCCATACAGATCCCTGGTCACTTGTGCCGCAGCAAGGTGGAGAAGAAGAAGGGCCTTTGACATTTCAAGCATGAAGACTGGAGCATTTTAGGTGTACTTCGTTCTTGTTTTCAATGTCTAATTTATTATTCTATGAGTTTGCTGTAACTATGAGTGGCTAAACCTCTATTTAGCTAGGGGAAGTTCGAAGCCATGAACATGCTTGAGATATGAATTGATTTCTTCCAATTGTGATTTGATAAGTTATGAATGCAATTCAATTAACTGTTTTCTTCAAAACTGATTCTTGTATGTTGATTAAGGATGCATACTTAGTTTTCATGCATGAATTTGATGCTAGAATATAAATAAGTTTCACCTAATCGTTACAAGTTTATATTCATGAGTAGTGAAGATTGCTAGTCACAATCGCGTTAATTGAATTCTTGGCAAACGTATCATGAATTCATAGTTACAATTGTCTCGTCAACACTTATGATTTTCATGGAACGTAATGATCTCTGATTGTATCTCTATTATTCATTCATGTAGGGGACTTTTGGAGAATGATTTGGGTTGTCGCATGCATTCATCCAATTCAATGAGTAAAGGAAAATCTGAGGGTTAATTAGTGCATCACGGTTAATCTGGGGTGTTGAGCATCATAATTTATTGAAAAGCAATTAGAAATTGATTTATGTACAAGTGTGTCATGTGTGAAGAATGGATCTCTAGCTAATCCATCAACCATCTTATTCCCAAAATTCGTTTTACAATCTGTTTAGTTTTATAACTTGATTGTTTGTTTCAAATTCGTCCAAACCAAAACCCCCTTTTACTTTCTTGTTTCAAAGTGTTTAAAATCTGTTTAGTTTGTGTTTTTAAGTGTTTTGAGTCAAGACAAAACCTTATTTTCGTCCAAAGTTGTGTTTAGAGTCAAAAACTGTCCAATTGGTGTTTTTAGGCAGTTTTGAGGGTTTTTAACTTTGTTTTTATGTTTTGTGAGTCAGTTTAGAGGTTATTAGCAAGCTCTCCTAATCCCCGGTACAGAACGATCCCTACTTGCATCTTTACTACAATTTGACAACAAGAGGGCTTAATTTGAGTGTTTAACTTTTATCACATCACGTATCTGTGAGTGGGTAGTTTATTTTATACCTATACATATTTTTAGTTTCCCTAAATGCGTAGTTACTTCACTTTTACGCTTATATTGCCAAGTATTTGTTATTGTGATATAAATTGTGATAAATACTGCTATATGGTTGGGATATTACTGTCATGACATTCATACATATTTGTACATGCTCATCTTGCTACACCGGTGTTAGTACTAGCCCCAGAGCTAAGGCCAGTCCTTCACGTGTATGTTCACATTGCACTGTTCGTTCGCCTTGGATCCAAGTTAGGTGCCAGTTCTGTCAGGTAGTTGCATTAGGCAAATCCAACTTGTATGTGACTGTGCTTCTGCACCAGCCTTAAGATGATCGTAGTACTATAGTGTATTGATTACACCCAGTCCTGTTCGTGCCAGAGATTATCTGTTCGAACTTGTGTGTCAGCTTAGATGGATGAGCAGTTAATTATACTTGATTATTACATGATTATAGTACTGTGACATTTGATATATCATGACTTGGCAAATTTCTGGTTATATTGCTATTGTACCTTTGTTTACATACTTACGTAGTATGTTTTATGGAAACTATACTTGTTTTACAGCGAAGGGTTACTATGTTCCAAAATAAAGGTTTTTCTTACAAACGTTGTTTTGCTTACCCACTCAACTTTGTTTTTCGCCCCTCCAGGATAAGTAGCTGTGCTTACTTGTAAACGAGGATTCTGGCAAATCTCAGGAGATGGTTATCTTCAGTGGTATAACCCTCATCCTAATTACTATATTGTCTTATGCTCTGACATCACGTGTGAAATGGGTTCAATCCCGCTCACCCGCACACTCTTTAGATTAGGCACTTTTAGGTTTAACTTTATTCACATTATTTTTCCGCTACACTACACTTTAACGCTTTGCCACCCTTCAGGTGTCGGCCAGCACAACTCGATTCAGAGTCTAAGTGTACATTCCGGGTAGAGGTGTGTCAGGAAAGCTGTGGAATGTTCGGATTAAAAATATAAACGGTCGATCCCGTGCTTCCAAGAACAGGGTTTCCTATAGATAAAACATAACAATCAACAAACTGAAGCTTTAAGCAGCTAAATAAAGCACGTCAGGGTATAACCTTGGTATTGTTTTACTTTGAGGTTTGTTAAAGCAACAAATATGGGTGATAAAATTGATTGTATTCCGCTATCCTAAAAACTTGTTGCAGCATATCCCTATAAGGTGATCCTAACTATTTCGCCCCTGTAAGTAATAAAAAAGGCCTTTTTTTATACGTCATAAATATGGCGCCACATGTGTAAATTGTAATCAGAACTTAACGCAAACAGAAATTACTTGATATTTTGCAGGTTAAGATTTATCTTCTATGCAATTCTTGAATTTTGAACAGTGACCTCTTCAGTCGGCTGCACAACCGTCAAGCAACCAAATACATATGCAAATGATATTCAGTGGTTGAATGATTGCACACTGAAGCCAGCAAAAAAATTATAATGATGATTTCAGATTTTGGTGCAGCACTTAAAACTAAATTTATTACCTGTAAGCTCAGCATCCTTGTTGATTCTCTTATGAAGCTGATCAAGCTCAATCAAATTGAACCATTACTTTGGGATGTCCTGGTTTGTTTTTTCAATGGGAACGATCGCGGTTTTCCTGTTCAATTCAACCACGGAAGAACGAGGGACAAGTTTGCTTGATGTCCTGTTGTGAATGACACGAAATTTGTTGATCTTGTATGCATTGCTGACTCTCAGATGCTCAAAAAAAAATTGGATGTCTCGAGCGTTCATGCTCACGTGAACTGCATCCCCTTGTTAGAAGGAGAAAATAAAAATAAGGCAGATTACTAAATGAGCGGGAGAACATTTAATGCATGTGGTTAAAGAATCTCATAAACAGTTAGGATAACACAATTGTGGCCAGAAAGATAGCATTTAAGATCAAATGCAACATAACAGCGGAGATTGCTTTAAGAATCAAATTGGCAGCAATTGAAGCAACCTTGTAAAATCACTTTTAGTTATATTTTTATGGGTCACAAAACAAATAAAACAACTTAAGAAAAGGAAGAATTGATGGTTTCTACTTAGTTTCGTTTGCACATTCAAAAAATCTTGTTCAAACAGAATAAAATATAATATTTCCAGTGAAATGCAAAGATAGCAAAAGTGTCCATGACACACTTTGAAATTTGTTTTTGTAAGAATGAAATTTATCGTAAGCCATGCCATTATATGGAGAAGATGAAATTTTGATTTCTTGTCCATTTGCATGAATCTGTTGGCCCAACATAAAAATTAATGTTGAGGCCCATGATTCAATCCAGTAAAACAATAAACCAGACAAACGTTAATCACGTGGAAGCAATGTATAATTGGGTAGCAAAATGCATTCAACAGTTAGTTCATGAACTTTAGGGCATGTTTGACCACAAAATTTGTTGTACTAAGACGTGCACACTTGGATACATAAAAACGTTAGCATCTTACGATAACGAAAAAGGTGTAAAAGTCTCATATGTTTATCGACAAACACACAATCAAGACTTTAAGGCTGAGGATCATCTCCGATACTTTTTGTGACCCACATCCTACAAACCCTGATTCGGAGCTTGTTTGCTGGTTGGTATGGCCTTATACAATGAACTGGCATCACCTCCATCAATCTAGATAGATAAAAAATTCAGAAGCAAATTAAATTGAAAATTGAATAAGGTGATTTATCAAAGTAATGGTGGAGTCATGTTTAGAAAAATAAACAAAAGGACAAAATAATAACGCAAACTTATACCTTCATGTAAATGTTTTAAAAACATCTTTATAAACTATGTTTTTTGTATAACCGTAGGGCATGTCGTTATCATGAGCAATAACTGAACAACGATTTGGAAAATTGAGAACTCAACAAAGAAAGGAAGCAACAAAAAAAACATATAAAATGCCTAATAACAGTCAATAAAGATTCAAGAACACTGGGTTAAACTAGAATCACAGAGACAGCAAGAGACCTTCGAACAATAACAGTATTGCACAGTCAAAATTAAAATCAAAGGTTACATAGACAACCAAGAATGAGAAACAAAGCATAGAGCAAAGGAATAATATAAGCCGAAAAAACAAACAATCAATTAAAAAATGACAAAGTCGCGCTGTTTGAAACGGAAAGCATGGGGAAACAACGCATTGAAGTTCAGGACATACCAAAGCCTTGATTCAAATGTAATGGCTCATAAACCTTCGATGAAAGGCAGCAGTAAGAGCATATTATGATGTTGTGATGAGACCCCGATCTAAACTGCAAAAAATTAGCGAGATTGAGAGTAAGAATTCGAAGCCCAAATAAACAAATATAGTAAAAGTAACTCAAACTGTGACGGTGCAATGGACTCAATATGTGACAGTGCACCAAACAAAGGGTAAGTCTCAGAACATCAATTTTCACTTCGTCCCCTACATTTGACCAAAGATAAACGCACAAATTTCCAAATAAAGCAAAGAAATTGAAATTGTGTCATGAAAAAACTAACTAACGAATCATATTGAGACATCTTTGCTTGGTGCTTGGCAATGCTTCTATCTAGGTACAATGAGGGGGATCCACTGGTAGCTAACGACCAGTCATTTATACTTAATAATGTTCTCAATTACCATCCGGATAAAGATGTTAAAATGCGTTCTGGAATCGGTCATCTCACAGTATGTTCATCTACCTTGTTTTTGCTTAACTGCGTTTTATTTAGAATTTTGTTTTGGTGCACTTTTGATGCATTATGCTTGGAATCTGTGACTAATTTCATTGTCACATTGGTTAATGTAATGTTCATTTAATTGTAAGGCAGACATGAAACATTAAGATAGTAATGAAGCTCATAATATTCCTTAAACACCAAAACCTACAACACATGCCCTATACCCAACAAAAATAAATTAAAAACAACAATTGCAGGATCAATAAGGACTTTGCGAAGTGCAACGATTAAAAGGGCCGGAAAAGACTAATCTAGATAAACCAATCATCCTGTTGGATTTGGGTAGTAATTGCCTTTGTTGTTGTAATTTGAATTTGACAAAATGGTTAATGGGTGTAGGTTGTGGATGGTAGGATTTTTGTTTCTTCATGTGTGTAGCTTGTAGTTTGAGTGATTTAATGTGGGAGAGACTATATAAATAGGTTTTGCTTCCACACTCTTGAGGAAGAGTGTGGAAGGCTTTTTTGAAATTATTTGTTGAAGCTTTCGGTTAAAGCCTTTTTTTGAAGCACATAAATAGATTTTGCTTCCACACTTTTGAAGAAGAGTGAGGAAGGCTTTTTGAATTTTTTTTGTTAAAGCTTTCAGTTGAAGCTTTTTCTGAAGCACATAAATAGATTTTGCTTCCACACTCTTGACGAAGAGTGTGGAAGGCTTTTTGAATTGTTTTTGTTGAAGTTTTCGGTTGAAGCTCTTTTGAAGAGTACATAAAAAGATTTTGCTTCCACAATCTTGAAGAAGAGTGTGGAAGGTTTTTTGAATTTGGGTTGAAGCTTTTTTTAAGAGTACATAAATAGATTTTGCTTCCACACTCTTGAAGAAGAGTGTGGAAGGCTTTTTGAACTTGGGTGTGGGAAGCTCTTTCCCCTCGAGGGTGTGGGAAGCTCTCTTCCTTAGGTGTGGGAAGCTCTCTCCCTTCAAGGGTGTGGGAAGCTCTTTGTAGGACCTCATAAGTTGACCTCTTTATGCTTAAAATTAATTAATGATTGCTAAGCGATTAATTAGTTGATTAATAATTAATTAATTAGTAATTAACAGTTAATTAAATGATCAAAATTATTACTAATTAGTTAATTAATTGGTAATTAATAATTAATTAATTATGGATTTTTTTTTTAAATTTTCCTAGCTTGTGAGGGGTTTCAACAGTGCTTGACACCATTCTCCGGTTAGTAGCCTTTCCTTTGGACCAAATGCATCCATTTTTGTTGAACTGTTTGAGTTTCTATGCATTTAGCTAAGAACATTATGAACTAGTTGAATTTCCATCATGATTTACGAGCATTTTAGACGTCAATCCTCCATGTAGTAATAGAGGTGTGTATTTCTGTTTGTTGTAGATGTTAGGGTCTGAAGGTTCTAGTGATGAGGGCTCCTCTAGCTCTAGCTTTAAATTCGAGCCGCCAAGGTCTTCCTTAGAGTCTTATGAAGAAGAAATGTTGGGTGACCCTCATGATCGCCAAACATGCCTTCCATCTAATGAAAAGGTGGGTAAGGAGCATAGGTCCAAGGACAGAGCCTTAGATATTGGTGTATCTACTTCCCACGCGTTGGTAGTTGAGGAAGGTGTCCTCAATGCTATACCCATATTTCGCTTCGAGTTTACTGCGGACCACTTAGGTAAGAACTTGCTAGATAGTAAACGTCAGCTTGAGGCCTTAAGGAAGTCTTGTTATATACCCAACATCATAGGGAAGCGCTTGGCACAGGGTGAAGCTAGTCCCTAGGCCTAAGTTTCAAGAGGAGGTCCTCAAGATTGCCACCTCCAAGAGGACTGAAGCTGAGGCCATTGGATGTGCTACTGCCATAGTTGCAGGGGAGGAGAGGCGACTGTTACCTCATTCTTCTAACATCAATCCCATCTTTCCTCCAGTCATGGAGCACGCTGGCCAGGAAGGTGACCTTAGCTCCAACCGCAAGAAAAAGTACAAGGAAGAGGCTGGTAGCATCCCCTGGAAGGACTTCAAGGTTTCTATGCATCTAAATAGCTTTAGGTTCATCAACACTTGCCTTGCAGGGCGTCGAGCCACTGTTGACGAGCTCGTTGAGCCACTAGTTGAGAATGAGCGGATCATGACCGGATGATGAGGCTATCTGCCTATGTAAGTGTTACTTTGTCATTTCCTTACTTTTTTTTTCTTTTCTTTATTTTCATTTTCTCTTGGCACTGACAATCATCTTGTCATGTAGGTCATGACTAAGTACGACGATAGACTGTGAGAGATCCAACGATGTAAGGTGAAGCTTCAAGAGAACAAGCAGCTTGTGGATGACGCCAGGAAGACAAGCAAAGCTTTGATTGAGGCCATCCAGCTCAAGGACCAAACCATGGAGAGGTTGAAGAGGCGGAATGATGAGAACTTACCGCTCAAGAAACAGTTGGAGGCGACTATCCTTGAGGCTTCCAAGGTCAGATGGGAGGTTAAAGAGCTGAAGAAGAGTCTTCCACCTGAGAGGGAAACTGCTGTGCTAGAGTTCCTAGGCTCCGAAGCCTTCCGCCATGTCATCAGGCCCCACTGCGCTCGAGAGATTGAGCTTGAGAAAAGGAAGTGGATGGCCATCCTTGATCGGTACGACGACGGAGGCATTATCGACAAGTACCGTGCAAAGATGGAGGAGCATTGGCAAAAAGGTGAACAATTCATCCTCGAACTCGATCCCAGTAGTGGTGATGAGTTTGAGGATGACACCAATGCTGATAAACCGACTCAACATGGTGAGGATGGTCCCGAAGATGTCGAGGATGAAGGTGATGATAGTGAAGGTGAGACGCAGTATGACACTATCGAGAGTTCAGCCTCAGATAAGGATGATTTGCAGTGCCTTCATTTCCTTCATGCACGAGTTTGTTGTATGTATGACATGCGTTAAGTTCGGACTCTGGAGGCTTTTTGTTTACGGATGTTTATGACATTGCACCATTTATTTTGATGTTAAGTGCCAAGTGTTTGCACTATCATTTATTAATGCTTGGCTATGTTCGAATGGATCCTCTGTTTGGATACAACCCATGACTTGGGTATAACTGAATGAATATACCTTAAAGATGTTTGTTTATTTGTATAGTTTTGTTGACAGATACTTAGACTTTATTTCATGTTGAAAGCGTTCATGTTAAAGCCTCGAACTCCAGTATGCAGTGTCATTTGAGATTCTGAGTTAGAATTTTATTAGGTTAGGGTGAGACCAAGTGTTTTGGTGCTAGGAATGTAATAGAGTTAAGACGAAGTTATTTGAATCACCTCTTTATTAAGTTTGTGCCAGATAGCATTCCTTACAAAAGATGTCAAACTGCTACAGCTCAGCACTTGTACTATGAGAGTCTACTTGTAATAGTACTTCAGGTAATCAGCATTTCATAGATGGCCAAGGGTCTTGCCATCGGAAATTTTGAGTTTGTAGGAGCCAGGGCGACTGATGGCAATAACTTCAAATGGTCTATCCCAGTTTGGACTGAATGTGCCTTTACTCGAGACTTTGTCACAGAGTAGCATTTTCTTCAATACCCAATCCCCCACTTTGAAAGAGCGAGGTTTGACCCTAGAGTCATAGTAGTTGGAGATGCGTTGCTTGTAAGCGATGTTTCTCAAGTGAGCCTGGTCCCTATGTTCCTCGACTAGATCTAAGTTGAAGGTGAGTTGTTTATCATTTTCACTTTGCATGTAGTTCGTAACTCGGTATGTTGCTTGCTCAAGCTCGACTGGGACAACTGCCTCTATACCAAAGGCAAATGAGAATGAAGTTTCTCCTATTGAAGTCCGATACGAAGTTTGGTATGACCAAAGAACCTAGGGTATAAGTTCTAGCCAACAACCTGTAGCCTTGTCCAAGCTAGTCTTCAAGGTGCGCTTGATTATTTTGTTGATAGCCTCAACTTGTCCATTAGCCTGAGGATGAGCTGCAGAGGTGAAACATAAGTTGATATTAAACTTAGAGCAAAAAATCATGAACTTCTTGTTGTCAAACTGTCGCCTATTGTCAGTGACAATTGCATTGACAATGCTAAATAAGCAAAGGATGTTCTTCCATACGAAGTCTTCTATCTTTGCCTCAGTAATGGTTGCCAAGGGTTCTACTTCGGCCCACTTTGTAAAGTAGTCAACTGCCACAATCGCATAACAGACCTTACCCGTCCTCACAGGCATTAAGCCGATCAAGTCAAGTCCTCACTGGGTGAAGGGCCAAAGGCTGATCATAGGAGTGAGATGTTTAAGAGGGGAGTGAGGAATAGTTGCGTAGCGTTGACACTTGTCATAGGAGCGAGATATTTTGATGGCATCCGGGTGAAGTGTTGGCCAATAATATCCCTGGCAAAAAGCCTTGTGTGCTAGGGACCGAGATTCAACATGATATCTGCAGACTCTCTCATGTATCTCTCGAAGGATAATTTCCCCCCAGCAGGTGTAAGAAACCTCAAGTATGGCAGGGTATAACCTCGTTTGTAGGGTTAGTCATTGATGAACAGGTAGCAAGTAAACTTGTATCGAATTTGCTTAGCTTGAACTTTATCATCTGGTAGAGTTGATGTGATATAAATGTAGCACACAAATTAAACCCTATTGTTGACAATTGTAGTAAAGATATAAGTAGAGATCGTTCTAGCCGGGGATTAGAAGGGATGCTAATCTACGCAAATCTGACTCAAAAACACAAAACTAAACTTAAAAACACTTAACTAGACTGTAAAGACTCAAAACAACTTAAAACAACACAAAACTAACAACTAGACTCAAAACAGACTCTAGGGAGTTATTTGGACGAATTCTAGACTAATAAGACTCAAAACACTAAAGAAAACCTAATTTAGACTGATTCTAACTAATTTGACACAACAATGTTTTGGATAATGTTCCTTCGTTTTAGCTGATTCCTTATCTTCAATGACTTGAATTAATTTCTTCAACACTTTTGCACATTCCTAGCCTCTCTTGAACTTCAATTTCGTCCATCCACCTTGCTCCATACTTGTGCTATCCATTCCAAGCCCAAAACTGCTCTAAAATGCTCCAAATTGCACTCTCTTGCCACTTTTGTCATTTGAACATGAAAACACACCAAAATAGCTTAAAACACTCTAATAAACATAAACTAACTATGTAAATGCAAGAAAACAAGCTAACTAAGTCGCATAAATATGCTCCTATCAAATTCCCCCACACTTAGCTTTTGCTAGTGCTCGAGCAAAACAAACAAACAAAAGAAACAAAACATAACCTAAACCTCCCAACATTCGCCTCAGGGATTTCCAATGAAACATAACATGTTAAAAATCATCACTTACATAGATTTTAGTTATCCCTACCCTTAAGCACATACTTAATCATAGTCATCACTTACTAGTTCGCATTTAATCAATTAAAACAATGATTTGAATGTAGTAACATTAGGGGTGGTTCAGTATGGGATTCCATACCGAAACCCTTGTCCCGATTCCCAAACCGAAATTTTCGGGAATCCCAATTTCAATACCGATCCCAAACCAAATTTTCGGGAATCTCGATTTTTGGGAATCCCGAAACTCCCATACCGAAACCCTTGTCCCGATTCCCAAACCGAAATTTTTCGGGAATCCCAATTTCAATACCAATCCCAAACCAAATTTTCGGGATTTCGGGACAAATTGGGAATCCCGAAATGGTTTTGGGCTTTTGGACTAAAATTTGACATATTATGCTTTTGGGCTAAAATTCAACCTTTTATATTGAAAAATTGACATATAGGCATGCCCAATATGCCAACTTGTTTCTACTAATCGGTGCACACAAATCTGCCAATCAAATGGCAAGGCCCAGTTTGTCTGCCTATTCAAAAGCAATATGCCAATATGAAACGTTAATATATGCTTGAGTATACTAGTAAATCTATCTATAATCATGCTAGTCCCCAAAATTACGTCTAAAACGTTAATATATGCTTGAGTAAACTTCTGTACATATATAATATAAATATTATAGATAGATGTAAAGTTTTCTCAAACAAATTGTGACTTATAATCTATCCATGTATCCATCTATCAATCTCTCATGTTTATTCTGCATCTATGTATCCATCTATCAATCTTCAGTGATTTAAAAATTCTGCATATGTTCTACTATCTATCTTAGGGCTCCTTCCTATATATGTTCCATCATCGATTTCCAGTGCTCCTTCAGTATTTCAATTTTCACTATTGTAGGTAGATGATGTTCCCCTTAAAGATGTGATCTTATATATTTAAAAATTAAATAATATATATGTATTTTTCGGTTTGGTTTGGGAATACCGGAATCCCAAAAACTTGAGACCGATTCCCGTACCAAAATTTCGGGATCGGTTCGGTATTGGGTACCAAAATTTTCGGGAATTTTTCGGTTCGGTTTGGGATTTTTGGGATTTTTTTCCAGCCCTAAGTAACATGCCTTAGAGAATCCCTCAATTCCTTACTAGATATACTCTCTATTTTCACACAGATTTTCTGACTACACTCCCTACACTAGATATATGTGAGAAGATTGATGTAAACATGAAAACTAGTACTGACATATGTATTAACAAAGAAGGCATTTTCTGGAATTATTAATGCATGTATATAATCTCATGAACGGAATGCCACTACTTAGACGCGAGAACCAGGGATACCATATGCTCATACCAATCCCAAACTCCACATATTGAAACACATAACAATCAAGATAGAAGTCAAAAGGTTGTAATGGGGCTAAGGTATTGGCTAACAAAGAAAGGTAAAAGATAAACAAAAGTTCTTAAATAAATAGTAAGCAAAGCAATGAAATCAACACTTAGAATACACTTTTGAATGCAAAAACCAACTTTGAACACAAAGGGAAGATTCAAACTTTTGAACCCTTTCTTCAGCAACCAATGCTTGTGAGCTCATCCTCACTTATTTTTCAACTTTTTTTCTTCTTTTTTTTCTTTTTCCACGTTTTTTTCCTTTTTTTTTTCTTCTTTCTTTTGAAACAAACTCTACCCCAAAAGAACAAATCCTTCCACCACACTTGTTTTTCTGCATAATGTCGATCTAAATGAATTCCCTCTAAGTCATGCTTCACTATCCTTTAAGAACAAGAGTACGGATAGTCTTATACTAGGCTAGGTAAGGATAATGCAGCTAACAAAGAAAATAGGCTAAATAAGGCTGAAAGGGGTTAAACCTACAATACATATGCTAAGGGCTAAGGCTTTTTGGCTCTGGTTTTAACTAAACAACTTCATCTTGTTATTTGTTATGCAATCAATTTCATGCTTTGAATGAAACGAGCATGAGTTCTAGTATTTGGAACTATAATGATGGAAACGCATTCTAAGTAACAACCAAGCAAAGAAATAATGAGATCATGCAACGACTTTAGAAAACAAGAATGTCAAGATTAATAACTCTCCAAAGAACGTATAGGCTCAAGTCTCTCAAGGTTGTAGCGTTAGTTTGAGTTTCTTCCTTCAAGCAAGTTACAAAAACTGATTTTATCCTTTGTGATTACATGTGAATTCATAAATGACAACTACAACTAAGCATAAACCAAAGAGCATATCAAACTTCAATCCATGTTTGTAACTTTCTTTAACAGTCATACAATTAAAAACCAAATCCTCATCATTGTGTTGGAAGGTACCCTAAGACACAAACACACAAAAACGACTCTTTTCGGTATTTTTCAAAACTTTTTTCTATTTTTTTTGTCAAATTTTCGTATTTTCTGTTCAAGACACATTAAAATACTTCAAAACACACTAAAAACACTCAAAAATAGTGAAAAACAACTTTAGAAGTGATGGGTAATAAAATCCCACGAATTTGCAATGAAAACACTTTGTTTACCCCCCCCCCCCCAACACTTAAAGCAAACATTGTCCTCAATGTTTCAAACATAGACTCACACACAAGCAAGCAAACAACACAACTAACAAACATGACAAATATGGCAAAGTAAAAGCAATAAAGAGTAGGGTTTAGAAACGCAAATCTGGTTGTGGAGCCGGAGCCTAGGTCTTCTTTATTCGAATGCATGGGTTGCCTCCCAAGAAGCGCTTGCTTTAACGTCTTCCAGCCAGACGAATCCTCCTTTTAAGCTCCATCTTGTCCCACGGCATGGAATTGATCTTTGAATGGAATGTGATACTTGAAATGATCCGGCAATGGTTTAAATTCTAAAGTAGGTGCCTGAATCATTAACATTATGTTAGTATAAAACAGAATTGAAATTCAGGGAAGTGGCTTACCTGTGTGCTCCGACAAGAACTCAAAGACAAACACCCCTTCTTTGAAAGTTTCAGGAAATTTGCACTCGGCCAGATTTGGTGTTTTGAGAGTTATGACTTGTCCCGTGTCATAAAATTCAACTTCTTTGGGCTTCGTTGTCTCATGAACATCCTCTTTCATGCATTCTACATATTCTCCAGCCACTTCTTTATCTTGAATCATTCTTCTTGATGTACAAGGTTCTTTAAGAAATTCAACACATTCTGGAATTTGATTTGGTGTATCAAGAATTGGGATATCACTTTGCACCTTGGGAAGGGCTTACACAATGTCATTTTCACTTTCTTCGTTCGTTGGAATCAAAAACTTGCAAGGGAAGGGTACATTTGGAGGAATAACATTAGATTGAACCGAATTTGAACCCAACTTACCTTGATTGGATGGCTTAGAAACAGTAGGGGCCTATGGCAAGGGTGGTGGAGCTAGGATAGGCTGCGGTAAGGGTGTTTCTTCTTCCTCCTCCTCAAATAGCAGTTGTTCATGCATGTTTTGGCTTGGTTCGGACGTCTTGGGTTCATCTTCAACCTCTATGCCACTTGCCAAGGTGAGAGCTTCAGCAATTTCAAATTCTCCCATTGGATTTACAACGGTTGAATTGGAAAGTTCACTTTGTTCTTGAATTTGTACCACGAATTCCGCTATCTGTCCAATTTGCTTTTCCAAATGGTCCACCCTTTTGTCTTGAATTTGCATCGCTTTGTTTTGATTTTCTTGTCCTTAAGACAAAGAAGTGAGTAATTGAATAATTTGATCATTTTCCAAAGACATACCTGAATTTGTTTGGGCAGATTGTGGTGGAGGCTGTGGTGGTGCATATGGCCATTGATAAAACTCCTCAGATGGCTGCGAATATTCTTCTTGTTGTGAGCCCTGCGTCAAAGAAATTAATTCATCAAGAATTTGATTATAATTCATGGACATACTTGAATTTGATTGGAATTATTGTGAGGAAGGCTGTGGTGGCTGCATAGGTCTTGAATAGAACTCCTCATCTTGCTGCCAATATCCACCACGTTGAAATTGTTAAGGTTCCTCCCACATATAATCTGAATAATCTCTCCAATCTGAATTGTAAGCATTGGAAAACATGTTGTCCCTTGATTGGTTATGGCTTTGATAACCCCAAGCACCTTCGTTTGCAGTGAATTGAGGACGTTGATGTGTTTGATATCCTTGCCCATAGGGCACCCCAAATGTAGGGGCAGTGTGCATTGTGGTTCTTTTGGCAATCTGGGACAATTGAGAAGTAAGATTCGCCAATTGAGCTTGAATGTTGGCAATTGCCATGTCTAGTACCTGAAACAAAGAAAACAAAACAAAACAAAATCAAAAACAAAAACATAAAAACAAAAACACAACAGAACACGGGGGATTAGCAAATTTGCTAATCCCCGGCAACGGCGCCAAAAATTTGATGTGATATAAATGTAGCACACAAATTAAACCCTATTGTTGACAATTGTAGTAAAGATATAAGTAGGGATCGTTCTAGCCGGGGATTAGAAGGGATGCTAATCTACGCAAATCTGACTCAAAAACACAAAACTAAACTTAAAAACACTTAACTAGATTGTAAAGACTCAAAACAACTTAAAACAGCACAAAACTAACAACTAGACTCAAAACAGACTTTAGGGAGTTATTTGGACGAATTCTAGACTAATAAGACTCAAAACACTAAAGAAAACCTAATTTAGACAGATTCTAACTAATTTGACACAACAAAGTAAAGGGAATTGGGTTTTTGACGAAATTAACTAAAACTAAGCAAATTAAAGAAACAAAGTAACAAAGGTACGAAATTGGGTGTTTTGGATGGGTGAAAGGCTAGTTAGAGGGTCCTTCTCCACACATGACATATGCATATGAACCAATTTCCAGTCATTATTCCTTTAGACTATGAATGACAACACCCCAAGTTAACCGTGACTGCACAAATTAAGCATCAGATTTTTCGTAGTTCATTGAATTGAATGAAAGATGCATTACAACCAAATTATCCTTATCAAGTCTCCTAACTATGACAGCGTGATAGAAAACATATCAAAGGTCATTAAGTTCTTTGAAAATCATAAGTGTTGACGAGGCATTCGTAACTATGACAGCATGATACTCTTGCCTAGGACTTACTTAACATGATTGTGACTAGCAACCTTCACTACTTGTGAATATAAGTTCATAACGATTAGGTGAAACTCCCTTATACTCTAGCATCAAATTCATGCATGCAAATTAAGTGTCGACCCCCAATTAACACACATAAACAAGTTATAATAACTCAGATAAGCAAATCACATTCTAGTCTTAAGAAACAATAACTGGACGTAATCAATTCATATATAACATATAATCATGGATTCAAATTCACCTCTAACTATAAAGAAATTAGTTCCTCATGTCCATAATTAAACAAAGAAAACTTAAATTAAACATTGAGACAACGATAGAAAACACCTAGAAACGCTCTAGATTTCTTTCTTCCTTCCTTTGCAAAGCTGCGACACAATGAGTGTGTGATGGATGGATGTAGGTGAGTTATGGTAGAGGGTGGTGAATCTGAATGGTGCAGCAGATTGGGTATATATAGGCCTAGGGATTACTTGGCCTAGGTTGTCAAAGGAAAGGATTTAGGACTCCAATCCAACAAGGAAAAGGCCTTCTAGAAAGGTTGGGGCGCTAGATTTTTAAGGCTTCTAGAAAAGAGTGTTGTGGCATGTTTCTAGAAGGAAAATGCCTCCTCAAAACAGGTTTTAGGTGTCCTAATATGAAAAGGAGTCCCCCTTGCAGCTGGAATTAAGGTAGGATAAGATTAGGATAAGATAAGATAAGATAAGGTTAGTTTGGATAAGATAAGGTTGGATAAGGTTTTGGATAATGTTCATTCGTTTTAGCTGATTCCTTATCTTCAATGACTTGAATTAATTTCTTCAACACTTTTGCACATTCCTAGCCTCTCTTGAACTTCAATTTCGTCCATCCACCTTGCTCCATACTTATGTTATCCATTCCAAGCCCAAAACTGCTCTAAAATGCTCCAAATTGCACTATCTTGCCACTTTTGTCATTTGAACCTGAAAACACACGAAAATAGCTTAAAACACTCTAATAAACATAAACTAACTATGTAAATGCGAGAAAACAAGCTAACTAAGTCGCATAAATATGCTCCTATCAATGCCGTGAGCAAGGAACTTATAAATCGGGGTGATCCAACTATCCCTCTGTTGTAAGTTACACACTTTCATAGTGCTTGGTGCTGCCAATAACTCGATATGAATGTTTCTTCCAATCTCGTCTTCCACTGCTGAGGCAAGGCGAGCCAAGGCGTCTGCATGACTATTTACCGCTCGAGGGACTTGGGTGATCTGGTAGTGGAAGTGCTTGAGCAAAAGTTGTTGTTTGTGACTTGGTTAACCACCAACTGAGAGTCGCTAAAGATATCAAGTTGTTTAACTCCAAGGTGTTTGGCCAAACGTAAACCTGCCATGAGGGCTTCATACTCGGCCTCATTGTTTAACGCCTTGAATTTGAAGCAAAGAGCATACTCTATTGCAACTTTGTAGGGCGTAGTAAAGACCAGTCCTATTCCACAACCCTGTTGGTTAGACAAGTCATCAACATACATAGTTCATACTGGAAAGGTTAGTTCTACTTTCTAAGCTTCCAAGGGTAATGAAGTCAACGCCTCATGTGTAGGAGAAATGTCAATAGGATATGTGAATTCGGAGATGAAATCTGCAACTGCTTGACCCTTCTCAGTTAGCTTTGGTTGGTAAGAGATATCAAACTCCCTTAATGCTATCGCTCACTTAATCATTCGTCCCAAAGTGTTAGAACTCTGAAGTACTTGTCGAATGAGGTGATTGGTAAGCACGATGATGGAATGTGCTTGGAAGTAAAGGTAGAGTTTTCGAGCAGACATGATCAATACTAGTGCCAATTTCTCAATGTTAGAGTATCGTGTCTCTGCATCTTATAAGGCTTTGCTAGCGTAGTAAACGGGTCGCTCAACATTACCATCATTTCAAATGAGAACAGAACTAACTGCTGAAGCCGAAATAGATAAATAGATAATGAGAATGTCACCAACTTCAGGTTTGGAGAGTAATAGGTCTTTGCTCATGTACTCCTTGAGGTTCTTGAATGCCTCGGCACATTCATCAGTCTATGTAATGCACTTCTTACTTCCTTAAGTACTTTGAAGAAATGATCACATCTATCTGTGGCTTTAGAGATGAACCTGGTCAAGGTTACCACCTTGCCATTAAGGCTCTGGATGCCTTTTGAATTTATTGGTTCTTTCATGTCAATGATTGCTTTGATCTTTAATGCCTCGTTGGCTAATCATGAAGCCCATGAACTTGCTAGAGCCCACGACGAAGGCCTATTTGTTGAGGTTCAACCTCATTTGGTACCTTCTCAGGATGGTGAAGGTTTCAGACAGGTTAGTGATGTGTTGGTCAGCGTGCTTGCTTTTAACTAGCATATCATCAACATAAACTTCCATGTCCTTGCCAATCTGTTCAACGAACATTGAATTGACAAATCTCTGATAAGTCGCCCCTACATTCTTGAGGCCGAAGGGCATGACTTTATAGCAATATAGTCATCTGTCAGTAGTGAAGGTTGTGTGTTCTTGGTCCTGAAGGTATATGATGATTTGGTTGTACCCTGAGTAAGCATCCATGAAGCTCAAGAGTTTACACCCTGCCGTTGAGTCGATAAGTCTATCAATGAAAGAAAGGGGAAAGCTATCCTTAGGGTATCCTTTGTTAAGGTCAGTGTAGTTAACACACATTATCCACAAGCTCTTTTGGAGCAGGAGGCTTTCCTTGGTCGGATTTTTCTTAACAAGGACAACATTTGCTACCCACGTTAGATAATTGACTTCACGGATGAAGCCTTTGTCTTGGAGTTTTTCAACTTCTGCCTTCATTGCCTCGTATCATTCAGCATCATAAGATCTTCGCTTCTGTCTCACTAGCTTGGTCTTGGGATCAATGCTCAAGCGATGACAAGTGATATCGGGAGAGATGCCCGGCATGTCCTCGTATGACCAAGCAAAGACATCAATGTTCTCTTGCAAAAAGGAGATCAATGTCAACCGAATAGGTGGTGACAAGGTGGTGTCAATCTTCACTATGCAATCTGAATAGTCATTTAAGATAGAGACCGTCTCCATTTCTTTAGCAGGCTATGCTTGCTGGGTGAAAGAGTCATCTCGTGGATAGTCGGGTTGATCGTTGCCATCACGAAGAGTTAAGTTGGCTTCATCTAGGCTGGTTTTTATGACTTGGCTATGTATAGAGAAAGTTTTCGTGGGCATATGTAAGTATTGTTGCTTGACTGAAGTGTTGTAGCATAATCATGCACTAAGTTGATCTCTTCTGATGTAACCATTACCAGAAGGTATTGGAAACTTGATCGGCAACATATGTGTGGATACCATGGCCTTAAGATTGTTGATGCATGTGTGTCCAAATATGACATTGTACGCCGTCAGGCCATCGACCACAAGGAAATTAATGGTAATAGTAGCCGTCTGAGGGCCTGTACCAATAGTGAATGGCAAGTGTATGCTCCCCAAAGGTTGCACAAGGGCATGTACTAATAGTGAATGGCAAGTGTATGCTCCCCAAAGGTTGCACAATGTCACTAGAAAAGCTTATCAAATAAGTAACTGAGGGATCGAGCAAGTATTCAGCTACATTAAGTGCCCTGAAAGCTTCGGCGAACATGATATTAACCGAAACACCTCTGTCTACAAGGATCCATCATACATCAAAGTCGGCTATGTGAGCCTTCACGATCAGTGGGTCGTTATGAGGGTAGATGATGCCTCTTTCCTCTTCAAGGTAGAAACATATTGAATCCTAGTTAAGCTTTTCATACTTGCTTCCCCTGATGTCTTCCACATGAAATACTTGGTGGCCAGACCTCAAAGTTCGTTCACTATTTTTCATGGCTCTGTTGGAAGATTCAGAGAGGGGTGTGACACCGCTGATAGAATATATCATGTTCACCTGGCGTTGGTTACGGTTGTCCCTAAGGGGTGAAGGAAGAATTAATCAATTTTCCTTTCGCATGCCAAAGCCTCGATATGGTCATGGAGGGTGACACATTTCTCGCTGTCATGGCCATTATACTCATGGTAGCAACAAAACAAGCCCATGTTCTTCGTGGACTTATAATCTGGCTACCTTAGTTTTGGCTTTGGTATCAAGTGAGCTATACTGGGGTAAATAGCTGCGCATACGATGTATGTCTCATACCTTAGGGAAGGGCCTGTCTTGACCTGTGCTTGGCCCACTACATTGATTGCTTAAGGGCAGGCATTAGCATAGCGATAACTTAGGTTATCCCGATAGTGTCCCTTGCTCTTCTTATTAAAATGAGACTATTGAGGATGGAAATCTTTCCTCTTGCCTTGAGATTGATATGTTTGTTATCCCGGCGACGCGCTAGGTAAGGCAGGGGGAGATGTAATAGCCGTCTGGAAGGTCAAAGTTTTCTCACTTGGTTGGATCTAACTCCTATTTCCCACTTGTTGATAGGGGATAGCCATAGGGGGTTTCCCTTGATATGTCATTACCTCAGCAGATGCATGGTTATAGCCATGTGCCATCACCTAAGAGTAAGTCTTCCAAGTGTTGGCATTGATCATGTACTTGAAGAAACACTCATGTAAGCCCGCCATGAAGGCTTTAAAGGTAGTCTTGTCATCTGCCACAGCGCAACGAGAATATTCATGGCTGCAGCAACCAGCATACTCATGTAGCAACTCGTCTGGTTTTTAGCGAATAGTGCACAAGTCATCTGCAGAGTGCAAGCGATTGATCTGGAAAATGTGTTGAGAAACAAACAGTTTTCTCAGCTTCTCAAAGAAATCTACCCTCTCAGGTAGAAGGCGACAATACCAATTCAGAGCTCTACCAGAAAATATGGAGGGGAAGAGAAGACATCATTCTTCATCAGTATGCATCTAGTATGCCATGATGGACTCAAAGAGGTTAAGGTGTTCAATTGGATCTTCCATTTCCAGTATATAGTTGTAAGCCGAGTTTCTGTTTTGTCTTTGCTTGGACGGGTGTGTCAAAGATCATCATTGTAAAGGGGCCAGGCCTTAGTTGATTCCAGTCAAGTATCTCGACCTGGCGTTCGACCTTCAATTTGTTTACTTCCTCAAGGAGCTGTAAGACAAGAAGGTTCTGGGTGGAGTTATGTACTACTAGAGCCTTCATGTGTAAGTTTCCATCACCTCTTGGCAGTAGTGAAGTTTAATCAAGGGCATGTGGTTTTTCCTTGGACTCATCGTACTAGCTTAGGGCATGTCTGTCAGAAGACCTCCGAGTCCCCTATACCCTTATATTCCTCTAGGATTTGTCGCTCATTCCCTGGATTGGTTGCTGGCCTGGGCCGTGGTAGAGGACCGAGTTTTTAAGAAACCCTAGAGTCATTGGTCTTTGAGCTTATGTGGATGGGGTTCTCTTGATGTTGCCTTAGGAAGTTTCGACAGTCGCGATAAACAGCTTTCGATCCTTCCACTCCCTCAGCAAAGAGGTGCCTCCCTCCACTTCTGCTTCGGGTCAAAGCAGCTAGGTTGAGAGAAGTCTCACGTTGAAGACGGGTGACCCTCCTTGTTGGGGGGTACCCAGGTGATGGTTGATGTCCACAGAGGCAATGGGCTCATGTGACTGAGAATGTCTAGCCTCATGGAGCATTTTGAAGAGCTTCTCATATTGCTCCTGGAAGATTTCATTCTTCATTGCTATCTTGTTGTTCTGAGCCTCCAGCTCTTCGACTTTAGCTTGAAAAGCAAACTTTTTTCGTTCCTTCCTTCGCTGCCTCACACTAGACACGAGAGGAGTGTCATTCTGTGTAATGTGGCTTCCTTCGCCCCCCATGTTGGAGAGGGATGCCTGGTCAAATGAGAGTGTATGAACGATGGAAACCAGCTTAACAAAGTTGAAAAGAGTAGGAATAAGTGTATTTTCCCACAGACGGTGCCAAATGTTGATGCACAAAATCAGTGAAGACTTTGGAACAACGTAAAGTGTCAAGTTTGTGACCTTCGCTCAGTTGCTTCGGTAACTAGTGAGGATAAATATGTAAAGAGATAGAGATAAGGAAGCAAACACAAGATGTACGTGGTTCACCCTAAGTTTGGCTACGTCCATGGAGTAGAGGAGTTCTCATTAATAGTGAAGGGTTTACACAAATACATAAGTTCAAGCCTCATCATTAGTGAGTTCTAATGACTAGTTTAAGTACAGTAATGACATTAGGGATTAATTGTATGAGAATGGTCTCCTCTCCTTTTATAGTTGATGAGAGTCTTTAGCTTTTGTCTGTGGTCGATGTGGGACTCGATGAGCTTTATTCTAACGTTGACATGTGTCGTACTGTGAGTGGCCTCTTGTGCTTCGGCAGGGGTGCCTTAGCATGAACCCTTCAGTAGGTCCTTGAAGGTATGGCATTGACCGGTGCTCGGTAGTTTTGGGATTGGTTAAGTATGGTACAAACACATCCAATTCGAATGTCGTCTGGAACAAATACACCAACCATTCAATTGGAATGGGGTTTGGTACAAATACATGCTTAGTTATCTCAAGCTTTACATAAATGGACAAATACAGACACGCGCACAAAATAGAAAGAAGCCCAGTTCCATTCTAAGCTCAAACAAACAAAATTGAATAATATATTTACAATCCAAGCATGAAAGCTTCACAAAGATAAATTTAAAAACGTAAATAACTAATTAGGCTTTGAATAAAAATGAGGGTGTATAATTATATACCTCAAAATGGCAAGGAGCCAACTTCTTCCTCCAATGATCCAAATTTTTGAAATTTGCAAACAAAGTAAATCTGTTAGCAACTCAGAGACTTTCAAATTCGAAGACCAAATCTAATGAAATTTTAGTTAAATGACCAATGCCACACCAAAAAAAAGAGATTCTAGAAATATTTTGAATCCAACACAACTAATTTGGTCTAACGAAGAATATGAAAGCTTAAGGCCTAGGTGAAATGTTCAGTAAACTGCAAAGGGCCTCGGCCAATGCCATAATTGAACAGTCATGTCATATAACTCACATTTACTTTGATGCATTTGGATAGAAAGGAAAATTAAATTTGTTCAATTTCGATATAAAGAACTTAGTGCAGGAACAACTTTTGTGCCTCAATGGCGTGAGAAGTAAATAACCAAGTTTACATACTGCAGTTAAGATAACAGAATTATAGGTTCATAACAGCCCAAAGAAACTTCACCTAACCAACATGAAATGACACGAAAAATGAGTCGATTACATAAGTTTTAAATAATCTCGTGCCAAACAGCTTATGCTAGTATGCCCTCTTATGTTTAAGGATCAATTGAAAGAAAATAGTTCATGAAAATCGCGCTTCTGCCGGTAGCGCAGTGCATCGAACGGATTTGATTTCATAGCAGTAACAACAACAAAAATCAAATAATGTAATGGAAGAAAAACAAAGATTAATAACCATACACCTATCCATTTTCTCTTGTAAACAAAATTTTTCATTCGCACCTAATTTAAAGCCATGCTTGTTTAGAGATATAATCATAGCAAATAGAAAGACACAATCCATTGCTAAAATCAGCAACCATAATTTCCCACTAAAAAGAACTCAGCACAATAGATTTCTTAGGAATTAGGATGCCTAAGACAATGATTGAATCTCTTGGAAATCAAATCAAAGGCACAAAGCATTTCACTTTAAGCGATGGATATATCAGACTCAGCTCGAGTTCACCAGCCGCATTCAGATATACACTGGATACAAGTTATTAGGACAATATAAACTTATATTTTGACCAAGAAAAAAGATAGTTTATGGTTATTTTCACTATTCGACTCGCAAAATCAAATGGAATAATGATTCTTCGAACAGGGGATCCTTCAATGTTATGAAACACCCACAACGATAAATATAAGTTCACAAACATAATCGCAACACGATCAGATCATCATTGTGGAGCCAAAAATAATCACAAGGCAATACGTGGATTTTTGGTGAAAATGACAAAATTACTCTCGAGGCACATTGGATCTCTTACACGCGAGCAGTGGAAAATCATTCATCAACCAAATCAGGAGTACCCAAAATAGGTAACAATTCAAAACCTATCTCATCAAATCTTTTCTACAAGGTAATTCCCAAAACCTATTTCATTCCATATATTCCTTACCTCTTTTTTCCCTTTTTTAGCTAATCAATTAGCTATTTATTTTTTCCATAACCTAATTATCTATTTATTCTAAATATTCTATAACCACCAAAACATTCCCCCTTATGTTTAAATTAGCCAATTAATACCTATTAAATTGGCTAATTAAACCAAAATTAAACCTTAAAACCCACCTAATGGCTGGCCACTCTTTCTCCAAAGACGACCGGCCTATCCTATAAATAGGCTCCCATTTTCACCAAAAAGGAGGAGGAACACTCTTGCAAAAATTCCAAAATTCTCTAAACACTCTTTCTCTCTAAATTCTAACTTTGGCATCGGAGATTCTTCAGCCAAAGCCCCCCCATTCATCGTGGGCGCATGGGGCTTATGGCCATAACCAAAGGTGTTATTTATTTTGTAGGTGCAATCTTGTCCAAGATTAAGGAGGAAGAAATTTGCATCCACAAATTGGTGCTTTCATTGAGAGCTGAGATTCACACTTGTAGAAGACTCTCGCGCAAAAAGGTTTTTTCTCTATTTTCTAGTCCACTTGTATTTTTTGTACGTTCTTATTATTAGAATTTTTTATTTGCAAAGATTTTTTGATAAAACGTGAAAGAGAAATACAATGGCTAGAAATTTAGAAAATTCCATAAGTGAAAATTCCAATATTCAAGAAATGAGACGGCGGCGATCCACGAGGCTAAATGTGATCTTAGGGGGAGCGGCACCACCACCACAAGGCTCCACCATGGCAACCACTGCAATGGCCACCGCGGTAATCACCCACAGCGAGGTCCATGGCTCCACCACCAAGGCCCGAGCCATGTCACTTCATGTCCAACGCGAGTCCTATGCATTGCTAAGCCGAGCCCAAGCCTTGCATTCGCGAGCATCACACGTCAAGCAGCCTGCTTCGGCAGCCTTGCCTGCTCCCGCAGCCTTGCCTGCTCCTACGGTTTCCCAAGCAGCTCAAGTTGGCCCGAGAATATCTCAACCATCGAGCCGGGGGCATTTTCACCATATTTCTCCACGGATTTGACATTTCCCAATTCAAATCTTGCACCCGGATTCAACCACACTTCCATTGCTCAATGAGGCATATTCCTTCCAAGCTTTTCCAATCCAAATGATGAACAACACTTGTCTCGACAAGTCATAGAGTTGACGAGCGCCTTTGCACAACAAACAACCCTGGTGAATCAACTCTTGCAACGCACTGAGATCCAACGTGCCCCGGACGAGGTGTCCCGAAGTAGGACAAGGACAGATGAACCTATCCACCAGCGTCCCTGCAAATAGCCCCTCAACCAGCCACGTTCCTAGCGTTCTGGCAGTTTAAGCTCCAGCCAGGGTCCTTGGGATAACGTATACTCTCGTCTTAGTGCGCGGATGAGCGTGCATTCCCGATCAAGCCCACGGACGAACATACGTTCACGGTTGAAGTCACACTCTGATTATCAACATGGACAACCTTCCAGGCGAAATGTTCATTCACAACTAGGCTCGCAAGGAGAATTCTCCACCTCACATCGGAGTTGGCAGCACGGCAGACAGAGAGAAGCAATCACTCAATCCGACTCAAGTTCAACCGGCAGCCTGCGAGCAGCCCGTTCGCCTACCAGGTACATGCCACATGCACAGCAGCCGCGACATAGACGAGTCAAGCATATGGAAGAGCAGCCTAGACCCATAGGTCACGATTGGAGGCAGCCAAAAAGTTCCATTGCCCCAGAAGAGGCAAATTCAAGAAGAAGTTGAGAGGCTCATAACCGAACGATTGTGCAATTTCCAATGTAACGAGGCTGCTGACGATGCGCTTCGATGAGACATGACCAACATAAGCATGTCACCATTCACAAATGAGATCGAGCGGACAAATCCACCTCTTGGGTTCACTATGCCTCACTTCACTCCGTATAAGGGAGAGGAAGATCCGGATCGACATCTCAAGCACTACCGCAGTACCATGATCCTCTACAGGAATAACGATGCGCTTATGTGCGAAATTTTTGCCACAACTCTACAAGGCGAGGCGCAAGACTGGTTTCACACTCTACCACCGCAGTCGATCAGGAGTTTCAATGAACTTTCCTTTGTTTTCACTATGGAGTATTCTTCTAACCGCTCAATCAAGAGGACATCCGACCATCTCTTCAGCTTCATAAAAGACCCTTGGGAGACAATTCGCGATTATGTCAAAAGGTTCAAAGCGGAGAAGGCCAAGATTATTGGCTGTAATGAGGACATAGCAACGGCAGCATTCAAAAATGAGCTTCCCACCGAACACCTTTTATTTGGAAAACTGATCATGGGAGAAGAACTGACCCTAGCAGCTTCATATGCTTTGGAAGAAAAGCATGCACTATGGGATGAGGCCAAGCAGTTTAACGAAAACGAGTTGGAAAAGATGCATATGGAATGTTCCCCGACCATAGAAGACTCAGCAGCCGAAACATTCACCAAGTTCACAGTTCCAAATTGCCAAATTCTCCGTAAGCTTAAGAACGAACCTCGGTTTGAACTGCCGCCACCCATGAAAGGCGATCTTACTAGGCTAGATCATACAAAGTATTACGCGTTCCATTAAGGACCGGGCCACACTACCAACGGCTGCCTAAAGTGGAAGCAATATCTTGAGAAGCTGACAAATGAGAGCCTGTACAACGAATATCTTGACAGGTCAACAAAACGGCTTACACAAGCAAGGGAAGTTTCCATCACCCTCTGAACCTCGTTAGGGTTTTCTTCTAAATAAAGTTCGAAGTCTCAAGCAGCTCGACGAACAAGGCTTCGCAAGCCGAGGATTATCCAGTTTGTTATGCAGTTTCTACTTTCCAGCACAGTTGATTTATTTCTTTATTCTCAATAAAGATTCAAGAAGTTATTCATAAGCCTGGCTCAAGTGCTGTCTACAACAACTGCTCAAAACCCCATTTGGGTTTGCTCTCCAGTGCGAAAGGATAAACTAATTGCTCTCCAGTGCGAGAGGGTAAACCAATCCCCCGACACCCATATTGGTCTGCTCTCCAGTGCGAGAAGATAAACCAATTGCTCTCCAGTGCGAGAGGGTAAACTAATCCCCCGACACCCATATGGGTCTGCTCTCCAGTGCGAGAGGATAAATTAATTGCTCTCTAGTGTGAAAGGGTAAACTAATTGCTCTCCAGTGCGAGAGGGTAAACCAATTGCTCTCCAGTGCGATAGGGTAAACCAATTGATCTCTAGTGCAAGAGGGTAAACTAAATTCCCGACACCCATCTGGGTAAGCTCTCCAGTGCGAGAAGGCCACATGGCTCAAAAGATCGAATGCTTGAAGATCAACTAGAAAGCAAATGGTCAGGAGGCAGTAGCCACTTTTGCACTCAACAGTTCGCTCATCCAACACTTCATCTTCAGCATCTCCGATCTTGGCAATTCCATCATTGACTGCTTCATCTACGGCATCTGAGAAATCAAACTCAAGTAGTTTCTTCATTTTCGGCAGGCAGCCCAGACATGGCAGCCCAAACCGTTGCCCATTCCATGCCACTTCCTCGGCCCATGCCGAGCCAATCCTTGGCTTCAATCAAGCCGAGCAACATAAGCAGTGGAACCTACCACAACACCTCATCGGCCCATGCCGAGCCGACTCCTAGCCCTTGCCAGCCTATATGCCGCACCACCCCGACGGCTGCCCCTTGGCAGCACCTCCCAAGAAGAAGACAAGGACAATTAAATTTTTCTTAAATCGGTGCAGCGTAGAGAAGACGAAGCAAGCAACAAAAGACAATCATTTGCACAGGCAAGATGTAGAAAATTGCTAGAGGAAGGGGAACAAATATCCTCTAAGCTCTCTCTCTCTCTCTCTTGTAGGGTAGAATAAATCACTCTCCAAAGTTGATTTAATAACCCACTTAAGGTGGACTTAAATAGGCTTTGAGAGAAATTTATTTCCCTTTCCTAGAATGATCTAATTTCATATTAAATAGAGAATCTACATCAAAACAGGAAGCAGTCTGATCTCTACACCTGCTGCCATTTCCTACGAGCAGCCCAGCAGGTGTGGGGGCATTTGTGGAGCCAAAAATAATCACAAGGCCACACGTGGATTTTTGGTGAAAAGGACAAAATTACCCTCGAGGCACACCGAATCTCCTACACGCGAGCAGTGGAGAATCATCCATCAACCAAATCAGGAGTACCCAAAATAGGTAACAATTCAAAACCCATCTCATCAAATCTTTTCTACAAGGTAACTCCCAAAACCTATTTCATTCCATATATTCCTTACCTCTTTTTCCCCTTATTTAGCTAATCAATTAGCTATTTATTTTTTCCATAACCTAATTATCTATTTATTCTAAATATTCTATAACCACCAAAACATTCCCCTTATGTTTAAATTAGCCAATTAATACCTATTAAATTGGCTAATTAAACCAAAATTAAACCTAAAAACCCACCTAATGGCCGGCCGTTCTTTCTCCAAAGACGACTGGCCTATCCCTATAAATAGGCTCCCATTTTCACCAAAATGGAGGAGAAACACTCTTGCAATAATCCCAAAACTCTCTAAACACTCTTTCTCTCTAAATTCTAACTTTGGCATCAAAGGTTCTTCGGCCAAAGCCCCCACATTCATCGTGGGCGCGTAAGGCTTGTGGCCATAACCAAAGGTGTTATTTATTTTGTAGGTGCAATCTTGTCCAAGATTAAGGAGGAAGAAATTTGCATCCACAGTCATCAACAAAAAAGATCCATTACTAAAAACAGACGTGCACTAAAAAGGCGTAAAAAAGAGTAATAATGAAACTTCGTTCTTAAAAGTAATGATTTCATTCATTAGTCGCACAGACACAAAATGGTGTACATAGATTTACCAACATTGCTGCCACCAAGCTCATTCATAAAGATTTATCAAACCATTCACAATTGTTGTATCAACATAAAAATAGAAGGAAACAAATTCTCATTACTGAAAGAGATGATAGTGAAAGGGTTAGGATGAACATGCTGCTATCAATTCCACATTCCAGTGGATAAAGCTCTCTGTTTCTCAAAAACGTGCATATGGTTGACCTACAAGGATACATCACATAGCCAAAAATTAGAGAGAATAAGAGTTTTTATTCGAACACAGTAAAGAGATTTGTATTAGAAATTATTTTGTCTAGCACCTAACAAAATTAAGAATGGATAGACAAATACCTTGGTAATGGTCTCTTTGGTGCCTGCTCTGTGAATGCATGCTTTGATCTATATGCTTGTGCTTGATCTAAATGCATGAATCAAATAAAAAATGCACCACAGAAATACATAAGCAACCAAGAAATGGAAAAACAATCTACCAACAAAGGGATATTCAAATGATGTGAAGTGGAAAAAGAACCTGAATTTGATTTGTTGATAAGCAAACAGCAGGAAAGTATGTAGAAGCACATAAATAAGCACAGTGCAGCCCCTTAATTCATAAAGACAGAAACCCTAGCCTAACAATGAGCCAAACAGTTAACAAAACAGCCTAATCTCCCTAACACCCCAATCACAGAAATATAAAAGCAACCAAGAAATTGAGAAACAATCTAGCAACAGAGGGATATTCAAACGATGTTAAGTGGAAAAGGAACCTCAATTGGATTTGTTGAGAAGCAAACAGCATGAAAGCATGAAGAAACACATAAATGAGCACAGTGCAACCCCCTACTTCATAAAGACAGAAACCTTACCCTAACAGTGAACTCAACAGCCTAATCTTCCTAACACCCAACTAAACAACCTATAAACATCCATTACAATTTTAATGAAACAACAAAATATTAATGACAGTTTTAACAAAGCAAATGGCAAACCAAACAATAAACAATGATTTTAAAACAGAAAATTACCTGTTGAATCAGAGGAAAAAACTGAAAATCCATACTCTCCCGTACCTCCCTCAACCATTCTCTCTTCACCGACCCTGTGCAGTAACTTGTTAACCCCAAAAAATGCACACAACCATGCTTTCTCCTCTCTCTCTCTCTTTCCCCATATCCATCTATCTCTCTAAAATTGGAGAAAATTTCATAGGTCCTGGTGGTAGGAGCATATTTATGCGACTTAACTAGCTTGTTTTCATGCATTTATGTTGTTATTCCTTAGTTATTTTAGTGTTTAAAGTCATTTTAGTGCAATTTCAGGTTTGAAGGACAAAGTATGCAAAAAGGTGCATTTTGGAGCCTTTTGGAGCAAAATTGGGCTTAGAATGGTTATTACATGCTTGGAGCAAGGTGGATGGACGAAATTGAAGACCAAAAGAGGCTAGAAAGGTGCTAAAAGTCAAGAGAAATCAGTTTGGAAGCTTGGAAGACAAAGAAAAACACAAATTGACCCACTCCTACAAAGGTGGCGCCTTGTCCCCTTTGTGTTCCTTCCTTGTCTCCTCTTGTACAACATTTCCCCTTGCCATGTTTCCTTATCCCTAAACCATGTAAAAACCTTTCCTTTTCCCCCTAGGACATTGCAAAACAATTCCCTTATCCCCTAGGATCCAGCCGCACATTTCCCTTCACATCCTTTACCTTGCCGCACAAGATAACCCATTCCCTTTAGAATTAGGACCTTTGCTGCACCTAAATCAGGAAGGAAACCCTTTTTCCTTGCCTTACAAGGCATTCCCTTGCCCTTTCCCTCTCAGCCGCACCTTGTTACCTATTTCCCTTGGGATTTTGGTTCAAATTTCCTATTTCCTTTAAGTTTTAGAATAATTCCTGATTACCTAATTTAATTTGGAGCCTTGTCCTTTAAATACCAAGTCTTGCCGCAGCCTTAGAGATCATTCACCAATTCACACAACCTTACACTAATCTACAAATTCCCAGCCATCTCAACACCCTGGCCGCAACTCCCATTCAACCTAAAACATATTCCTGACCCCAAAACACATCTCATACACTTCTTCCACCTTTGTGCCTCAGCAAGAAGAAAGAAGCGAGGACTCTTGGATGTTCGAGCTTGATTGTTGGAGCATAATGGGGTGTACTTCGTTCTATGTTTACAATGTTTAATTTCTTTTTCTTTTGTTTTGCTGTGAACATGAGTGGCTAAACCCCTCTTGGCTAGGGGTGATTTCAAAGCCATGATTATGTGTGCAATATGAGTTGATAAATTCCAGTTATGAATTCTTGAATCGTGAATGCAATTGGCTTAACTGTTTGATTGATAACTTATTTGTGTTTGTTGATTAAGGGTCGACACTTAATTGGCATGCATAAATATGATGCTGGAGTATAAGGGAGTTTCACATAATCGTTACAAACTTATATTCATATGTAGTGAAGTTTGTTAGTCACGATCGCGTTAAGTTCAATTCCTAGCATGAGTGACATGATGTCATAGTTGCAAGTGCTTTGTCAATGCTTATGATTTTCATTGAACGTAATGATCTTTGATTGTATCTTTATTTTGATGTCATGTAGGGAACTTTTGAAGAATGCTTTGGGTTGTCAAATGATGTCATCCAATCCAATAATACAAGGAAAATCTGAGGGTTAACTAGTGATGTCACGGTTAATTTGGGCCATTGTCGTTCATAATTCAATGAAGGAGTAACTAGAAATCGAGTCGTTTGCATACATGTCATGTGTGGAGAAAGAGCCTCTAGCTAGCCCATCATGCATCTAATTTTCCAAATCGTTTTCAAATTAGTTTTTAAAGTTACAATCTGTTTTGTTAATGTTTAAATTCGTCCAAAGCAAAACCCCCCTTTACTTTCTTGTTTCAAATAGCTTTAAACTTGTTTTGTTTGTGTTTTTAAGCGTTTTTAGTCAAACCCAACCCTTATTTTCGTCCAAAATTGTGTTTAGTGTCTGAAACTGCCTAGTTAGTGTTTTTAGGCAATTTTGAGTGTTTTTAGCTTATTTTGAGTCTTGTGAACTTGTCTTGAGTCTTTTGAGTCTATTCAAACGTTTCTAACTTTGTTTTTTTATGTTTTTGATTCAGTTTAGAGGTTTTAGCAAGCCCTCATAATCCCCGGTCCAGAACGATCCCTACTTGCATCTATACTACAATTGTCAACAAGAGGGTTTAATTTGTGTGCTTATATATTTCGCATCAAATTTTTGGCGCCGTTGCCGGGGATTAACAACTTTGGTAATCCCTTGTTTCTTTTTTGTTTTTTTTAGTTTAAGATTCTGAATTTGTTTTGTTTCCTGTCTTTAGGTACTAGTTTATGACTCGAAGCTCTCAACCTGTTCGTGAAAACATCTTGGAATTTGACGACGATTTTGAACGAACTTTGAGAAGGAAGAAGAAAGGACCAGAACCTAGCCCACCTAATTCTAATCCTGAACCTGAGCTTGAAGAACATCCAATTGACTTGGAAGAATACCCCATGGCACAAGTTGTGGAGGAGATACAAGTCATGGCAGCGGACAATCGAACCATCAAAAAGCTTTCTGCCTTGGTTGTGGACAATGCCGCACCCCTATGCATTCAATATCCCACGGCAGCTCAAGGAAAGACCGAGGAGTTTGAATTGAAGTCAAGCTTGCTACACCACATTCCAAAGTTCCATGGGCTATCCATGGAGGATCCAAACAAGCACGTGAAGGAATTTGAAGTGGTTTGTTCATGCATGACCCCAGTCAATGTCGATGGCAACATATTAATGATGAAAGCCTTTCCATTCTCACTTGTGGACAAGGCTAAGGATTGGTTGTATGAATTGGCACCTGGAACGGTTACTTCGTGGGAGAGCATGAAACGAGCATTCTTGGAGAAATTTTTCCCAACTTCAAGAGTCATTCTCTTCAGGAAACGAATTAGTGGCATCTAACAAAATCAAGGTGAATCGTTTCCAGCTTATTACGAACGTTTTAAAACTCTTGTTGCTTCATGTCCACAGCATTAAATGAAGGAGGAGCTGCTCATTCAATATTTCTACGAATGACTCCTCCCCATTGAACGCCAACTAGATGCCTCAGCGGGTGGTGCGTGATGTGAAAATTAACTTGACACACAAATTAAACCCTATTGATGACAATTGTAGCAATGATGTAAGTAGGGATCGTTCTAGACCAGGGGTTAACTAGGGATGCTAATCAACACAAATAAGACTCAAAAACACTAAACTAGACTCTATAGACTCTAAACTAACTTAAAACACTCAAAACAGCAAGAAACAATCAGAAAGACTCAATTCTAAACCTAACAATTGGTTTTGACGAAAATAGAACTTGAAAGACTCAAAAGACTAAAACAAAACAGATTTTGACTCTAAAAACAAATTTAAATGAAAGGGAGTTTGTTTTTGACGAAATTAAGACTTAAAACAGAAATTTTGCATAAAAACTTTAGAAAAACGAGTTTTTGGTGAATTAAGAAGGGTGAAAGGCTAGTTAGAGGGCCCTTCTCCACACACGAACATATGCATATAAATCGATTTCCAGTTATTCTTTCGACAAACCATGAATGACAATGCCCCAAATTAATTGTGTAGAACTAATTAATTCTCAGATTTCCCTAGACTCATTGAATTGGATGAAAAGCATACGACAACCCAAATCATTCTTTATTAAGCTCCCTAACTATGAAAAGCATGATAGAGACACGAAACAAAGATCATTAAGCTTTGTGAAAATCATAAGCATTGACATGACATTCGTGACTATGAAAAGCATGACACTCCTGCCAGGAATTTACTTAACGCGATCGTGACTAGCAACCTCCACTACTTGTAAATATAAGTTTGTAACGATTAGGTGAAACTCCCTTATATTTTAGCATCAAATTCATGCATGCAAACTAAATAGGCCTCCTTAATCAACACACAAGAACAAGTTCTTAATAACTCAGATAAGTAAACCACATTCATGATTCATGAAATCATAACTGGAGGAAATCAATTCATATAAAACATATGTCCATGGCTTTGAATTCACCTCTAACTATAAAGAAATTAGTTCCTCATGTTCGCAATCAAACAAATATAAATAAAATTAAACATTGAAAACAAAGGATAGAATACACCTAGAAAACGCTCCAGATTCCTTCCTTCCTTGCAAGGCTGCGGCGCAATGAGTGTGTGTGGTGAATGGTGGTGGATGAGTTATGGTAGAGGGTGGTGGTCTGAATGTAGCAGCAGATGTGTGTATTTATAGGCCTAGGGATTACTTGGCCTAGGTTGTCAGGGAAAAGGATTTAGGATTCCAATCCAACAAGGAAAAGGCCATCTAGAAAGGTTGGGGCGCCAGATTTTTAAAGCTTCTAGAAATGAGTGTTGTGGCATGTTTCTAGAACAAAAAGGTCTCCTAAAAACAGGTTTTAGGCATCCTAATATGAAAAGGAGTCCTCCTTGCAACTGGAATTAAGGTAGGATAAGATTAGGATAGGATAAGATAAGATAAGGTAAGATAAGGTTAGTTGGATAAGATAAGGTTGGATAAGGTTTTGGATAATTCTCCTTTTTTGTAGCTGATTCCTTATCTTCTTTGACTTGAATTTATTTCTCCAACTCTTTTGCACATTCCTAGTCTCTCTTGAACTTCAAATTCGTCCATCCATCTTGCTCCATACTTGTGACATCCATTCTTGGCCCAAAACTGCTCTAAAATGCTCCAAATTGCATCTTTTTGCCTACTTTGCCAATTGGACCTGAAAACACACGAAAATAGCTTAAATCACTATAATAAGTAGAAACTAACTAAGAAAATGCAAGGAAACAAGCTAACAAAGTCGCATAAATATGCCCCTATCAAATTCCCCCACACTTAGCTTTTGCTAGTCCTCGAGCAAAACAAAAAAAACAAAACATAACCTAAACCCTCCAACATTACCTCAGGGATTTCCAATGAAACATAACATGTTAAAAATCATTACTTACATAGATTTTATTTATCCTTACTCTCGAGCACATACTTAATCATAGTTACTACTCACCAGCTCGCATTTAATCAATTAAAACAACTTTTTGAATGTAGTAACATGCCTTAGAGAATCCCTCAATTTCTTACTAGATATGCACTCAATTTTCACTCAAATTTTCTGACTACACTCCCTACACTAGGTATATGTGAGAAGATTGATGTAAGCATGAAAACGAGTACTCACATATGTATTAACAAAGAAGGCATTTTCTGGAATTATTAATGCATGTATCTCATGAATGGAATGCTACTACTTAGACGCGAGAACCAGGGACACCATATGCTCATACCAATCCCAAACTCCACATATTGAAACACACAACACTCAAGATTGAAGTATAGGGTTGTAACGGGGCTAAGGGTATTGGCTAACAAAGAAAGGATAAGGAAAACAAACGTTCTTAAAGCAATAGCGAGCAAAGTAATGAATATGACACTTAGAACTCCCTTTTGAAACGCAGCCACGAACTTTGATACATAAAGGGAAGATCACACATACTTAGGGCCGAATTCAACCTTTTTGGACCCTTTCTTCAACAACCAACACTTGTGAGCTTATTCTCACTTATTTTTCAACTCTTTTCACACTTTTTACAACTTTTTCTTCTTCTTCTTCTTTTTCTACTAATTTTTTTCTTTTTTCTTTTTGTTTTTCTACCCGTGCCTCATTGATACCTTGGCACACATGAACGTACAACTTCCCCCACACTTGTTTGCTGCCAAATAACGAACAAAGGGAATTCACTCTAGGTCATGCTTCACTAAGCCTTAAGAACAAGGGTAAGGATGGTTCTAATCTAGGCTAGGTAGGGATAATATGGTTAACAAAGAAAATAGGCTAAATATGGCTCAAATGGGCTAAACCTACAATACATATGCAAAGGGTTAGGCTTTTTGGCACTGGTTTAACTAAACAACTTCATCTTGTTATTTGTTATGCTAATCAATTTCATGCTTTGAATGAAACGAGCATGAGTTCTAGTATTTGGAACTATAATGATGAAACGCATTCTAAGTAGCAACCAAGCAAAGAATGATGAGATCATGCAACGACTTTAGAAAACAATAAATGCACAGATTTTTAACTCTCCAAAGAACGTTTTAAGCTCAAGTCTCTCAGGGATGTAGCGTTAGTTTGAGATTCTTCCTTCAAGCATGTTACAAAAACTGATTTTTTTTCCTTTTTGATTGAACATGAATTCATGAATTATAACCATAATTAAGCATAAATCAGAGAGCAGTTCAAACTTCCATCCATGTTTATGACTTTCCTCAATAGTCATGCAATTAAAAACCGAATCCTCATCATTGTGTTGGAAGGTACCTAAGACACAAACACACCAAAACGACTCTAAAAACACTTCAAAAACTGATTTTGTTGTAAATTTTCGTATTTTTACTTCAAAACACACAAAACTACCTCAAAACACACTAAAAACACTTAAAACGGTGAGAAACAATATTAGAAGTGATAGGTGATAAAAACCCACGAAAATCATGCAAAAACAACTTGTTTACCCCCCACACTTAAATCAAACATTGTCCTCAATGTTGCAAACATAAACACACACAAAAGCAAGCAAAGAACACAACTAACACACATAACAGATATGGCAAAACAAAAGCAATAAAGAGAGAGTGTAAGAACGCAAATCTGGTTGTGGAGCCCGACAGTTCCTAGGTCTTCTTTATTTGCATGGGTTGCCTCCCAAGAAGCGATTGCTTCAACGTCGTCCAGCCGGACGATACCTCCTCTTAAGCTTAATTGGAGGCCACGGCATGGAATTGATCTTTGAATGGAAGGTGATACTTGAAATGATCCGGCAATGGTTTAAATTCTAAAGTAGGTGCCTAAATCATTAACATTACGTTAGTATAAAACAAAACTGAAATTCGGGGAGGTGGCTTACTTGTTTGCTCCGACAAGAACTCAAAGACAAACACCACATCTTTGAAAGTTTCAGGAACTTTGCACTTGGCCAGATTGAATGTGATGGTTGTGACTTGTCCCGTGTCATAAAATTCAACTTCTTTGGGCTTTGTTGTCTCATGAACATCCTCTTTGATCCATTCTTGATATTCTCCAGCCACTTCTTTCTCTTGAATCATTCTTCTTGAGGTACAATTCTCTTCAAAAATTTCAACACATTCTAGAACTGGATTTGTTGCAACAAGAATCGGGATAGTACTTGGCACCTTTGGGAAGGCTTCCACGATGTTGTTTTCACTCTCATCTTTCTTGGGAATTACAAACCTGCGAGGAAAAGGTGCATTCGGAGGAATAACATTAGAATGAATTGAATTTGGGACGTCCTTACTTGTGGTGGGTGGTTGAGAAGGCTTAGGGGGCTACGGCAAAGGTTGTTCTTCCCTTGCTGTGAGTGTGTCTTCTTCCTCCTCCTCAATCAACAGCTCTTTGTCCACTTCTAAGGTATGTTTGGATGTTTTTAGGTCAGCTCCAACCTCCATAGCACTTCCCAAAGTGATAGCATCATGGATTTCTAAATCTCCCATCGAATTGACAATAGTTGAGTTGGAGAGTTCACTTTGCTCTAGAATCTGTCCTATGAATTCCGCTATCTGTCCAATTTGCTTTTCCAAATGGTCCACCCTTTTGTCTTGATTTTCTTGTCCCTGAGATAAAGAAGTGAGTAACTCAAGAATTTTATCATTATCCATTGACGAACCTGAACTTGGTTGGGCCGAATATGGTTGAGGCTGTGGTGGCTGCGCAGATCTTGAATATAACTCCTCCTCTTGCTGCCAATATCCACCTTGTTGAATTTGTTGAGGTTCCTCCCACATATCATCTGAATAATCTCTCCAATCCGAATTGTACGCGTTGGAAAACATGTTGTCCCTTGATTGGTTATGGCTTTGATAACCCCAAGCACCTCCGTTCGTAGTGAATTGAGGACGTTGATGAGTTTGACATCCTTGCCCATAGGGCACCCCAAATGTAGGGGCAGTGTGCATTGTGGTTCTTTTGGCAATCTGGGACAGTTGAGAAGTAAAATTCGCCAATTGAGCTTGAACAAAAACACAAACAGATACGGGGGATTAGCAAATTTGTTAATCCCCGGCAACGGCGCCAAAATTTGATGTGAAAATTAACTTGACACACAAATTAAACCCTATTGATGACAATTGTAGCAATGATGTAAGTAGGGATCGTTCTAGACCGGGGATTAACTAGGGATGCTAATCAACACAAATAAGACTTAAAAACACTAAACTAGACTCTATAGACTCTAAACTAACTTAAAACACTCAAAATAGCAAGAAACAATCAAAAAGACTCAATTCTAAACCTAACAATTGGTTTTGACGAAAATAGAACTTAAAAGACTCAAAAGACTAAAACAAAACAGATTTTGACTCTAAAAACAAATTTAAATGAAAGGGGGTTTGTTTTTGACGAAATTAAGACTTAAAACAGAAATTTTGCATAAAAACTTTAGAAAAACGAGTTTTTGGTGAATTAAGAAGGGTGAAAGGCTAGTTAGAGGGCCCTTCTCCACACATGAACATATGCATATAAATCGATTTCCAGTTATTCTTTCGACAAACCATGAATGACAATGCCCCAAATTAATTGTGTAGAACTAATTAATTCTCAGATTTCCCTAGACTCATTGAATTGGATGAAAAGCATACGACAACCCAAATCATTCTTTATTAAGCTCCCTAACTATGAAAAACATGATAGAGACACGAAACAAAGATCATTAAGCTTTGTGAAAATCATAAGCATTGACATGACATTCGTGACTATGAAAAGCATGACACTCCTGCCAGGAATTTACTTAGTGCGATCGTGACTAGCAACCTCCACTACTTGTAAATATAAGTTTGTAACGATTAGGTGAAACTCCCTTATATTTTAGCATCAAATTCATGCATGCAAACTAAGTAGGCCTCCTTAATCAACACACAAGAACAAGTTCTTAATAACTCAGATAAGTAAACCACATTCATGATTCATGAAATCATAACTGGAGGAAATCAATTCATATAAAACATATGTCCATGGCTTTGATTTCGCCTCTAACTATAAAGAAATTAGTTCCTCATGTTCGCAATCAAACAAATATAAATAAAATTAAACATTGAAAACAAAGGATAGAATACACCTAGAAAACGCTCCAGATTCCTTCCTTCCTTGCAAGGCTGCGGCACAATGAGTGTGTGTGGTGAATGGTGGTGGATGAGTTATGGTAGAGGGTGGTGGTCTGAATGTAGCAGCAGATGTGTGTATTTATAGGCCTAGGGATTACTTGGCCTAGGTTGTCAGGGAAAAGGATTTAGGATTCCAATCCAACAAGGAAAAGGCCATCTAGAAAGGTTGGGGCGCCAGATTTTTAAAGCTTCTAGAAATGAGTGTTGTGGCATGTTTCTAGAACAAAAAGGCCTCCTAAAAACAGGTTTTAGGCATCCTAATATGAAAAGGAGTCCCCCTTACAACTGGAATTAAGGTAGGATAAGATTAGGATAGGATAAGATAAGATAAGGTAAGATAAGGTTAGTTGGATAAGATAAGGTTGGATAAGGTTTTGGATAATTCTCCTTCTTTGTAGTTGATTCCTTATCTTCTTTGACTTGAATTTATTTCTCCAACTCTTTTGCACATTCCTAGCCTCTCTTGAACTTCAAATTCGTCCATCCATCTTGCTCCATACTTGTGACATCCATTCTTGGCCCAAAACTGCTCTAAAATGCTCCAAATTGCATCTTTTTGCCTACTTTGCCAATTGGACCCGAAAACACACGAAAATAGCTTAAATCACTATAATAAGTAGAAACTAACTAAGAAAATGCAAGGAAACAAGCTAACAAAGTCGCATAAATATGCCCCTATCAGTGCGTTGGTTGACAAGACTCCGGTGGCTGCAAAAACTCTAATTGCAAACCGAGCCCATAATGCACAACAATATGAAGGTGTTGGGCAAAGAGACCTCCCACGGCAGCAAGTAAAAGAGGTAAGTGCCGTTTCTGATTTGCAATCTCAAATAACTAACCTTACTTCTATGTTTTCGCAGTTTATAGAAGGATGCAAAACGCAAGGAATGTCCCCCAGTGTGTGTGGCGTATGCTCCATTCAAGGCCACCAATCTGAGAAGTGTCCTCAATTGATTGAGAATGGTGGATGGGAAAGTGCAAACGCCATTGGCTATCAAGGCCCAAATCAGCCCCGATATGATCCATATGCCAACACTTACAATCCGAGATGGCGTGATCACCCAAATTTCAAATGGAAGAAGTCTCAACAACCTCAAGAAATTCGGCCAACACCCCCTGGGATACACCCAAGGCCCTACGTGCCAACGCAACCTCAACCACAACCTACTCAAACTAATTCAGGTACATCCATGGATAATGATCAAGTTGTTCAATTACTAACCTCTTTGGTGCAAGGGCAGCAAAATCAAACCAAAACAATGCTCAATCAAGCTAAGGAGGTGGATGAGTTGAAGAAACAAATGGGCTAAATGGCAGAGTTCATGGGGTAATTCAAAGAGCAAGGCAAACTGCCTAGCATAACCATTATGAATCCAAAGGGAGGATTTGAATCCGCCAAGGCCATTATGTTGAGAAGTGGAAAAGAAGTTGGAACGGACCCCCAAGCATCAAAATCTACCCAAACGGAGGACGAGAAGCTGCAACAAGAAAAGGATGTCCAACACACACCCACGGCAAGGAAGGAAACAACCTTGTCGTGCACTCCTAGCATCCCTAAATTGTCCACCACAGGTAAGTTGGGTTCAAATTGTGTTAATTCTAACCTTATTCCATCCGATGCACCCTTTCCTCGCAGATTCATGCAAACAAAGAAGGAGGAAAGCAAAAAGGACATTTTGGACACATTTAGGAAGGTGCAAGTCAACATTCCACTTCTAGATGCAATTAAACAAGTCCCCAAGTATGCTAAGTTTCTGAAGGACTTGTGCACTACAAGAAAGAGGGCTTCGAACAAAGAAGTGGTAAGAGTAAGTGAGAATGCCTCAGTCATTTTGCAACAAAAATTACCTCCTAAGTGCAAAGATCCCGGCAGTTTTACAATTCCTTGCGTTATAGGCAATACTCACTTTGAAAATGCCATGTTAGATCTAGGTGCATCAATAAAGGTCATGCCTTATTCAATCTATGCATCTATGAACTTGGGTGAATTGAAAAATGATGGAGTGATTATTCAATTGGCCGATAGATCTAACGCGTATCCAAAAGGTGTTTTGGAGGATGTTTTAGTGCAGGTGAATCACCTAGTCTTTTCGGCGGACTTCTACATGCTTGAAATGGAAGACTTGGACCGTTCCCCTCCATTACCACTCTTACTTGGCCAACCGTTCATAAAGACTACCCGTACAAAGATAGACGTATTCAAATGAACATTGACCATGGAATTTGATGGGGAAGTGATTGATTTCAATATTTATGATGCTATGAGATATCCTCATGATAATCACTCTTATCTCTCTATTGATATAATTGACTCTTTTGCGCATGAATTCCTTGATAATTTGAGTGAGGATGCACTTGAAAAAACCCTCACACAAGGCATTGGACTCAAAAATGAAGGGTTAGCACTTAGGCATTGATGTGATATAAATGTAGCACATAAATTAAAACCCTATCAATGTAGTATGTGTAAGTAGGGATTGTTCTAGCTGGGGATTAGAAGAGATGCTAATCTACGCAAATCTGACTGAAAAAACACAAAACTAAACTTAAAAACACTTAACTAGACTGTAAAGACTCAAAACAACTTAAAACAGCACAAAACTAACAACTAGACACAAAACAGACTCTAGGGATTTATTTGGACGAATTCTAGACTAATAAGACTCAAAACATTAAAGAAAACCTAATTTAGGCAGATTCTAACTAATTTGACACAAAAAAAGTAAAGGGAATTGGGTTTTTGACGAAATTAACTAAAACTAAGCAAATTAAAGAAACAAAGTAACAAAGGGACGAAATTGGGTGTTTTGGATGGGTGAAAGGTTAGTTAGAAGGTCCTTCTCCACACATGACATATGCATATGAACCAATTTCTAGTTAGTATTCCTTTAGACTATGAATGACAACACCCCAAGTTAACCGTGTTAGCACAAATTAACTATCAGATTTTCCTTAACTCATTGAATTGAATGAAAGACGCATTACAACCAAATTATCCTTATCAAGTCTCCTAACTATGACAGCATGATAGAAAACATATCAAAGGTCATTAAGTTCTTTGAAAATCATAAGTGTTGACGAGGCATTCGTAACTATGACAGCATGATACTCTTGCCTAGGACTTACTCAACATGATTGTGACTAGCAACCTTTACTACTTGTGAATATAAGTTCATAACGATTAGGTGAAACTCCCTTATACTCTAGCATCAAATTCATGCATGCAAATTAAGTGTCGACCCCCAATTAACACACATAAACAAGTTTTAATAACTCAGATAAGCAAATCACATTCTAGTCTTAAGAAACAATAACTGGACATAATCAATTCATATATAACATATAATCATGGCTTCAAATTCACCTCTAATTATAAAGAAATTAGTTCCTCATGTCCACAATTAAACAAAGAAAACTTAAATTAAACATTGAGACAAAGATAGAAAACACCTAGAAACGCTCCAGATTTCTTCCTTCCTTCCTTTGCAAAGCTGCGGCACAATGAGTGTGTGGTGGATGGATGTAGGTAAGTTATGGTAGAGGGTGGTGGTCTAAATGGTGTAGCACAATAGTGTATTTATAGGCCTAGGGATTACTTGGCCTAGGTTGTCAAGGAAAAGGATTTAGGACTCCAATCCAACAAGGAAAATGCCTTCTAGAAAGGTTGCGGCGCCAGATTTTTAGGGCTTCTAGAAAGGAGTGTTGTGGCATGTTTCTAGAACAAAAAGGCCTCCTAAAAACAGGTTTTAGGCATCCTAATATGAAAAGGAGTCCCCCTTGTAGCTGGAATTAAGGTAGGATAAGATTAGGATAGGATAAGATAAGATAAGGTAAGATAAGGTTAGTTTGGATAAGATAAGGTTTTAGATAATGTTCCTTCTTTTTAGCTGATTCCTTATCTTCAATGACTTGAATTAATTTCTTCAACACTTTTGCACATTCCTAACCTCTCTTGAACTTCAAATTCGTCCATCCATCTTGCTCCATACTTGTGCTATCCATTCCAAGCCCAAAAATGCACCAAAACGCTCCAAAATGCATCTTTTTGCCAACTTTGCCAATTGGACCTACAAACATACGAAAATAGCTTAAAACACTTAAATAAGCAACAACTAACTAAATAAATGCAAGAAAACATGCTAACTAAGTCGCATAAATATGCTCCTATCAGGCATACCCACGGCAACAATAAGGAAAACCTTGGCGTGCCTATTCAAGAAGAATTGGTGGAAATGGTTGCTGCCCTCGAGTCAAATCCAGAACATATTGGTTAGTCTCCTAACCAAATTTCACTTCCCGTTTCGACTAACAAGTTGCTTCCTTCCATAATCCAACCACCTTCCGTAGAGCTTAAACCATTGCCTAGCCATTTGAAGTATGTGTTTTTGGGAGAACAAGAGACGCTGCCCATCATCATCTCTTCTTCATTCACGGCACAAGAGAAGGACAAGTTGGTGAGAGTGCTTCGGGAATACAAAACTGCCATTGGGTGGACATTGGCCGATATAAAGGGAATTAGCCCAACTACTTACATGCATCGAATACGCTTGGAAGAAGGCGCCAAACCATCTAGAGAAGCACAACGCTGACTCAATCCACCCATGATGGAGGTTGTGAAGAAGGAAATCATCAAGCTCCTAGATTGTGGAATGATTTACCCAATTTCTGATAGCCGTTAGGTCTCTCTAGTCCAAGTTGTCCCTAAGAAGTCCGGAGTGACGGTTGTGAAAAATGAAGAGAATGAGCTTGTGCCCACCCGAATCCAAACCGATTGGCGGGTGTGCATCGACTTTAGGAAGATCAACGCCACAACAAGGAAGGATCACTTCCTTTTGCCGTTTCTGGACCAAATGTTAGAAAGGTTAGCCGGTCATGTGTTTTATTGTTTTCTTGATGGATATTCTGGGTATAATCAGATTGTTATAGCGCCGGATGACCAAGAAAAGACCACAGTCACGTGCCCCTTTGGTACATTTGCCTATCGATGCATGTCCTTCAGTCTATGCAATGCTCCTGCCACGTTTCAAAGGTGTATGGTTAGTATATTCTCTGATTATGTTGAAAAAATCATTGAGATATTCATGGATGATTTTAGTGTGTTTGGTGATTCATTTGATGGTTTCTTGAATAATCTCACATTAATCTTGAAACGTTGCATTGAAACAAACCTTGTGTTAAATTAGGAGAAATGTCATTTTATGGTTAAACAAGGTATTGTTTTGGGTCACATAATCTCTGAAAAAGGCATTGCGGTCGATAAGCCTAAAGTAGATCTTGTGCGTTACTTACCATCTCCTACTTCGGTTAGAGAGGTACGTTCTTTTCTTGGCCATGCAGGGTTTTATAGGCGATTCATCAAGGACTTTTCAAAGATTGCACAACCCCTATGCCAATTGCTTCAAAAGGAAGTGGCCTTTGAGTTTAACAAGGAGTGTGAAATGGCATTCAAAAGTCTCAAAGAATCACTCACCTCGGCCCTCATCATCACTCCACCAGATTGGAACCTTCCTTTTGAGCTCATGTGCGATGCCTCGGATTATGCAATTGGAGCTATTTTGGGACAAAGGAAGAACAAACAGCCACACGTCATCTATTATGCGTCCCGCACCTTAAATGACGCCCAATTGAACTATTCCACAACGGAAAAAGAACTTCTTGCTATTATCTTTGCTTTAGATAAATTTCATTCATACTTAATTAGCACTAAAGTGATTGTATATTCTGACCATGCAGCCTTGAAGTATCTTCTCACTAAGAACGAGGCCAAACCAAGGCTGATTCGTTGAATGCTCCTACTACAAGAATTTGACATTGAAATTCGGGACAAGAAAGGGAGTGAAAACGTGGTGGCTGACCACCTAAGCCGTATGGTGCATGAAGAGGACTCTCTCCCTCTTTCAGAGACATTCCCAGATGAGCAATTGTTGTCCATCGAGGTAAATGAACCGTGGTACGCAGATTTAGTGAACTACTTGGTAACTAAACGTTTTCCAACCACTTTCACTAAACCCCAACGTGACAAACTTAAGAATGATGCACGATTTTATGTGTGGGATGATCCATATTTGTGGAAGTATTACCCAGATCAAATTGTCCGACGATGTGTGCACAATTCTGAGTTTAATTCCATTCTAGCCTTTTGCCACTCTTATGCATGTGGGGGGTCATTTTGGCACCCAAAGAACAGCCCTCAAGGTGTTAGAATGTGGTTTTTATTGGCCTACATTGTTTAAAGATGCTCGAATGTTTTGCTTAACATGTGATAGATGTCAAAGAACAGGTACCATAGGTGCCAAGGACCAAATGCTGCAAACCCCTATCTTCAATGTCGAATTTTTTTATGTTTGGGGTATTGATTTCGTGGGTCCCTTTCCTTCTTCGTATGGTTTCACTTATATCTTGCTTGCGGTTGATTATGTTTCCAAATGGGTAGAAGCAAAGGCTACCCGTACTAATGATTCTAGAGTGGTTGCAGATTTCATCAAAACTAACATTTTCTGTAGATTTGGGATGCCACGGGTGTTCATCAGTGATGGAGGCTCACATTTTTGCAATCGGACCATTGAGGCGCTGTTTAAGAAATACAATGTCAAGCATAAGGTTTCAACACCTTACCATCCTCAAACAAGTGGCCAAGCCGAAGTTTCGAATAGAGAAATCAAGCAAATCTTGGAGAAGACCGTTGGGCCAACCTGGAAGGATTGGAGCTTGCGTTTAGACGATGCACTGTGGGCATATCGAACTGCCTACAAAACACCCCTAGGGATGTCTCCATTTCGACTAATCTATGGCAAGCCGTGTCACCTACCTGTGGAACTAGAGCACAAGGCGCATTGGGCTGTGAAAACATTCAATTTGGACTTAAATGCCGCTGGAATGCATAGAAAGCTCCAATTGAATGAACTTGAGGAGCTAAGGAACGAAGCATATGAGAATGCCCGAATTTACAAGGAGAAAACAAAGGCGTTTCATGACAAGATGATTCGGAGCAAAACATTCTCCATTGGGCAGAAAGTGTTGTTTTTCAACTCTCGTTTACGCTTATTTCCTGGTAAGTTACGTTCTAAGTGGATTGGACCTTTTGTTGTTACTAATGTTTTTCCATATGGTGCAGTTCAAGTCCAAAGCTTAAGGAATAGACAAGAATTCAAGGTAAACGGACATCGATTGAAGCCATACTATGAGAGTGCCATGGGGCAGGTTGTGGAGGAGATCCCTCTCCATATTATGGGCTCCAATGGGGAGTGAATGAGTTCTTCGTCCGGCTGCAAGACGTTAAAGCAAGCGCTTCTTGGGAGGCAACCTATGCATTCAACTAAGGAAGACCTAGGAATCACTCCAATTCCAGATTTGCATTCCTAAACCCTTCTCTTTGTTGTTGTTTCTATTCTGCCATGTTTAGTTTGTTTATTCGTTGTTTGTTAATTTGCTTTTTTGTGTGTGAGTTTATGCTTGCAACATTGAGGACATTGTTTGTTTTAAGTGTGGGGGGGGTAAATAAGTGTTTTTGATGCAAATTCGTGGGATTTTATCACCCATTACTTCAAAAGTTGTTCCTTGCTGTTTTTAAGTGTTTTTAAGCTGTTTTGGAGTGTTTTAGTGTGTCTTGACATAAAAATCCGAAAATCTCATAAAAATTTGAAGAATTGTTTTGAAAAACCCAAAAAGAGTTGTTTTTGTGTGTTTGTTTGTGTCTTAGGATACCTTCCAACACAATGATGAAGATTTGGTTTTTAATTACATGACTGTTAAAAAGAGTTATAAACATGGACGAAAGTTTGATTTACTCTTTGGCTTATGCTTGGTTGTGGTTATAATTTATGAATTCACATGCAATCATAAAGGAAAAATCAGTTTTTGTAACATGCTTGAAGGAAGGAACTCAAATTAACGCTACAACCCTGTGAGACTTGAGCCTAAAACGTTCTTTGGAGAGTTAATATTCTGTGCATTCTTATTTTCTAAAGTCGTTGCATGATCTCATTATTCTTTGCTTGGTTGCTACTTAGAATGCATTTTCATCATTATAGTTCCAAATACTAGAACTCATACCCATTTCATTCAAAGCATGACATTGATTTGCATAACACATGATCAAGATGAAGTTGTTTAGTTGTCACCACAGCCAAACAGCCATACCCTTCTACTTCATATGTCTTGTAGTTTTAACCCCGTTTGAGCCTTGTGTAGCCTATGTTCTTTGTTAACCCACACTATCCTCACCTAGCCTAGATTAGGACCATCCATACCCTTGTTCTTGAAGCATAGTAAAGCATAATTTCGATGGAATTCCTTTTGTTGAACTTTTGCAGAAAAACAAGTGTTGAGGAAGTGATTTTTGTGTGTGTGTGTGTGCGCGCCAAAGTCCTTAATAAGGCACAGGTAGAAAAGAAAAGAAAAAAAATCGTGGAAAATAGAAAGAAAAAAGAAAAGTTGTGAAAAGAGTGAAAAAGAGTTGAAAATTATGAGAAAAAGAGTTCTTAAGTGTTGTTTGTTGAAGAAAGGGTCCAAAACATTGAATTCGGCCCTAAGTGTTGCTTGAATCTCCCTTGCGTTTAAAATTTAATTTCTGCATTCTAAAAGTGAATTCCAAGTGTCAATTTCATTACTTTGCTTGTTATCACTTTAAGAACGTTTGTTATCGCTATCCTTTCTTTGTTAGCCATTACCCCCAAACCCCGTTACAACCCTTGACTTCAATCTTGAGTGTTGTGTGTTTCAATTTGTGGAGTTTGAAATTGGTATGAGCATATGGTGTCACTGGTTCTCGTATCTAAGTAATGGCATTCCATTCATGAGATCATATCTAAACATGCTTATTAACTCCAGAAATTGTTTTCTTTGCTATAACATATGTGAGTACTAGTTTTCATGTTTACATCAATCTTCTCACATATACCTAGTGTAGGGTGTGTAGTTAGAAAATCTGAGTGAAAATTGAGTGCATATCTAGCAAGGAATTGAGGGAATTCTCCAATGCATGTTACTACATTCAAAACATCGTTTTAATTGGTTAAATGTGAACTAGTAAGTGGTGATTGTGATTAAGTATGTGCTCAAGTGTTAAGTTGACTAAAATCTGTGGGAATGATGATTTTTAACATGTCATGTGCGTTGGAAATACCTGAGGCAAATGTTGGAAGGATTAGAGTGTGTTTTGTTTACTTGGTTTTGTTTTGTTGTTTCGATTTGCTCGAGGACTAGCAAAAGCTAAGTGTGGGGGAATTTGATAGGAGCATATTTATGCGACTTAGCTAGCTTGTTTTCATGCATTTATGTTGTTATTCCTTAGTTATTGTAGTGTTTAAAGTCATTTTCATGCAATTTCAGGTTTGAAGGACAAAGTATGCAAAAAGGTGCATTTTGGAGCCTTTTGGAGCAAAATTGGGCTTAGAATGGTTATTACATGCTTGGAGCAAGGTGGATGGATGAAATTGAAGACCAAAAGAGGCTAGAAAGGTGCTAGAAGTCAAGAGAAATCAGTTTGGAAGCTTGGAAGACAAAGAAAAACACAAATTGACCCACTCCTACAAAGGTGGCGCCTTGTCCCCTTTGTGTTCCCTCCTTGTCTCCTCTTGTACAACATTTCCCCTTGCCATGTTTCTTTATCCCTAAAGCATGTAAAAACCTTTCCTTTTCCCCCTAGGACATTGCAAAACAATTCCCTTATCCTCTAGGATCCAGCCGCACCTTTCCCTTCACATCCTTTACCTTGCCGCACAAGATAACCCATTCCCTTTAGAATTAGGACCTTTGCTGCACCTAAATCAGGAAAGAAACCCTTTTTCCTTGCCCTTTCCCTCTCAGCCGCACCTTGTTACCTATTTCCCTTGGGATTTTGGTTCTAATTTCCTATTTCCTTTAAGTTTTAGAATAATTCCTGATTACCTAATTTAATTTGGAGCCTTGTCCTTTAAATACCAAGTCTTGCCGCAACCTTAGAGATCATTCACCAATTCAAACAACCTTACACTAATCTACAAATTCCCAACCATCTCTACACCCTGGCCGCAACTCCCATTCAACCTAAAACACATTCCTGACCCCAAAACACATCTCATACACTTCATCCACCTTTGTGCCGTAGCAAAAAGAAAGAAGGGATGACTCTTGGATGTTCGAGCTTGATTGTTGGAGCATTCTGGTTGTAATTCGTTCTATGTTTACAATGTTTAATTTCTTTTTCTTTTGTTTTGCTGTGAACATGAGTGGCTAAACCCCTATTGGCTAGGGGTGATTTCAAAGCCATGATTATATGTGCAATATGAGTTGATAAATTCCAGTTATGAATTCTTGAATCGTGAATGCAATTGGCTTAACTGTTTGATTGATAACTTATTTGTGTTTATTGATTGAGGGTCGACACTTAATTGGCATGCATAAATCTGATGCTAGAGTATAAAGGAGTTTCACATAATCGTTACAAACTTATATTCATATGTCATGAAGGTTGCTAGTCATGATCGCGTTAAGTTCAATTCCTAGCATGAGTGACATGATGTCATAGTTGCAAGTGCTTTGTCAATGCTTATGATTTTCATTAAACGTAATGATCTTTGATTGTATCTCTATTATGATGTCATGTAGGGAACTTTTGAAGAATGCTTTGGGTTGTCGAATGATGTCATCCAATCCAATAATACAAGGAAAATCTGAGGGTTAACTAGTGATGTCACTGTTAATTTGGGGCATTGTCGTTCATTTTCAATGAATGAGTAACTGGAAATCGAGTCATTTGCATACATGTCATGTGTGGAGAAAGAGCCTCTAGCTAGCCCATCATGCATCTAATTTTCCAAATCGTTTTCAAATTGGTTTTTAAAGTTACAATCTGTTTTGTTAAGTTTAAATTCGTCCAAAGCAAAACCCCCCCTTTACTTTCTTGTTTCAAATAGCTTTAAACTTGTTTTGTTTGTGTTTTTAAGTGTTTTAAGTCAAACCCAACCCTTATTTTCGTCCAAAATTGTGTTTAGTGTCAGAAACTGCCTAGTTAGTGTTTTTAGGCAGTTTTGAGTGTTTTTAGCTTATTTTGAGTCTTGTGAACTTGTCTTGAGTCTTTTGAGTCTATTCAAACGTTTTTAACTTTGTTTTTTTTTATGTTTTTGAGTCAGTTTAGAGGTTTTAGCAAGCCCTCCTAATCCCCGGTCCAGAACGATCCCTACTTGCATCTATACTACAATTGTCAACAAGAGGGTTTAATTTGTGTGCTTATATATTTCGCATCACCTGGCAGAGGGACTTAGCCAAATTTTTCTCTTACTCGGTTGAAACCTGTAGCTCTCATCTCTCTTCAATCTGTCAGTCCCTATGCCCCTCTCATCTCCTCCCCCCAACGACCCTTTGACCGATGCATCATCCACAGGCACACCGACCTGCCCCCGATTCAAAAATCTCAGTGATCCTCTCCCTCTAACCTATCAACCCTTCTGTCCCCTTTTCCTCTCTCTCCCTGAGTCAAAGCCCAGATCCAGCAGAAAGATTGAAAACTCGTTCTTAAGACCAATGGCAATTTTGTAAATGAAGCGAAATTTAGATGAAGTCAACCTAGTGGCAAGCTCGTAAATAAAGTGAAATGTATCCCAAATCACTACTACACATTTGCACAGTGCCATTTCTCCCCCTTCTTTAGACTAAAATAATATAATATAGAAATAAAATATAAAAATGCTAATCAAATTAATATATATATATATATATATGATAAAGCAATAATCGAATCGAGAAAGTAATCAATTAAATACAGAAAAGGAGTCAGAAAACAAGGCCATTCATTTAGGGAAAAAAACGTGTTTTGTCTCTCTCTTTGTTTCTCTCTTTAGAAGCCTAGATCCTGAAGCTCCATCCCCAGTTTCAAGCTTCAACTGCCGCCCCTTGCTCTTGCTCAAGGTAGGCAGCAGCTCGCTACTCCTTCTTCCCTCATTTCCTCATTCCTTCATCTCTCATTTGCCTTTTTCCATCTTTTTCCTCCCCTCTCATCTCTTCTGTCTCATCCCCTACCCTACATCCACCTCATCTTCCTCCCCTTTTCCAGTCTCCTGCTTACGTTTTTATTCCTTGTTCTCCCCTGAGTTTATCTCAGTTTCCCCTAAGCTGGGTCCTAACTATCCCCTAAGCTTGTCTCAGATTTGGGCTTCATGCCTCTTATTTGACTTTTTTCGCCTACTTTTACTGCTTTCTATCTTTTAATTTTCCTTCCTCCCTCTTCCTTAGCTATGATACTCCATCCCACCGCACCATGTACTTGGATTGATAGGCTCCGATCAGAAATTGGAGACTAAATCCACTACCCTCCCTCACTTCCCATCCCCCAATGGCATGCTGGATCCCCATCAAGGCTAAGTGTTAGGTATTTCACATACCCCTTAGCCTCACTCTTTACCTATATGATACTTTGTTTGTATATATTTGCAGGGTTCGTGAAGGAGACTTGGATCTGGTATCTATTCTCTTGGTCCGATTTTGGCTTCCTACGAGGATGTGACGACAGTTGGTTATTCCTGATTGAGATTAGGGCTTTTTTGTTGTTTGTTGTTGCAGCCTTCAGGCCTAAGTTTGTGAGGGCCTCTTGTTGTATCTTGGGTTGGAACTCTCATTTTGCTTAAGCCTTTTACTTTATCTGTTGTTGTTAAATACATCAAAGGAGTTAAATCGAAAAGGTAATCAATTGAGAGTCAGAGTCCAATTTTCTCTATCACGCCACACGCCCCCACGCTGCTTCTCCTGTATCTCTCTTCTTCACTACTCTTTTTCTCACAAACTATTAAACCCTAATTCATAATTTCATGCAATTGAAGAGAAATTTTCAAATCATGGAGGCAATGCAAGTGATCAGAGTAGTGCATACTTCGATTAAAGTAAGCTATTTACTAATTTAAATATATTGCGTTGGAATTTGAAGATTTAGGTATTTTCTCATTTATAATGATTTTTTTTTTTCTTTTGTACTTTTTAGGGCAAAATTCATTGAAATAAATCAAAGTTAAAAGTTATTATTATCATACTTGCAATCAACCATGTTGCATGAAAGGTTAAATGGACTTACTTTGATATCAGTTGAAAGTGGTTTTTTAGACAAGATTGACTATGAAGGTTTAAATGATGATTTTGCAGCAAAGAATGCCCGAAGAATCATTTTAAGTGAAACTTCAATGCTAGACTTTCTTAAGTTTTGTTCATTTGGTTTATTAAGATTGAACTGATTGTTGATTATTTAGTAATATGACTGTTTTTGTAGCTTTTTCTTACATTTAATGATATTTAGAAAATGATAACTAGTGAGTTTTAAAGTTTGTTTTGGTATAGCTTTTTAGCATCAATACTTGTTCATTTTTTTAAGTTTGTCTTATAAGAAAGCCCCTTTGATAAATTTCGCATATGACCTCTGAAATCTCATAAATGGCCCTGGTAACAAGTTAGGTCATATTACTGGTTAATATTAATGGGTCAAATTGGGTCATGTCATATTACGTGTTGATTTTAACGAATATTATATGATACTATTCATTAAAATATCAGGTATGTCACAAAAACGATATGAACACAGAAACACGACACGACATGTAACCCTTGGCCTTATCATTAGACATAGTCTAGCACTTTTCAACCTCTGCCCTTTCTCACCATTACAACAAAAAATTAGGGAAACTAGATTTCATAAATAGTGTTAGTTTTGAATTTGAATCCGAAAGACAAATAGATGAGAAGAATGACCATTTTTCAAGTCTAGAAGAGGAAATTCCATCGCAATTGACCACTTGCTGGTGCCTCTTCTTCAGAATTCGCGTCATCATCGGAGTTTGTCCAAGTCCAATCACAACCGTCCATTAGAACTTCAAGTCCTCCACCGAGGGCCGCAATCCAGTGGAAACACCGTTTCAATCAAAATTCAAAAACACGCCCATCTCGTTTGCTTTGACAGTCGTAAGTCCTCACAAAACTAGGGTTAGGGTTTGAGATTTGGGAACAAGAACAGGGGCAAGAGAGAGAGGCAAAAGGCCAAGCTCGATTGGGACGAACTGAGCGAAGAAGAACGAGAGCTAACCAATAAATACCCTTCGAAATCCGCCGCCGAGCACAGCAGCAGCGACGACGATGAGGCCAACGAAGATCTCAGCCTCAAAATCGTCGAGAAAGCTTTGTTAATGCGGGCGGCAAAGTTGGCACCAGATAACAACGCTGCCGTGTCTGGCGAGCCGAGTGGGGTTTCGTTGAACTCCCTTCTTCGTCTCCTTCGCTGGAAGATGAAGTTGCGGGTGCAGTTTTGGAGACTAAGAAGGTAAGGAGGAAGGAGTGGATGAAGAAGATTAAGAAGATGAAGATTGAAGATCAAGCTGTGAGTAATTTTCGATTTTACTCTGTTTGTTTCTAGAGAAAGTTGATTGAATGAGTAATTCCGTTATTTCTTTGATCGGCATTAATCTTAATTGTTATTTTTAGTATACAATTTTTTTAATTGTGATTAGAGAAGTATAAATGGTCAGAAGCATTTTTTTTTCACTCAAAAAAGTAATGTTAGAGCAGTTTTTATTTGATTTCAAATAATGAATTGAATTGGAGAATTAGATTATAAACCCGAGCAGGCGCTTAGACTATTAATTTTGTTGTCTGTTTCGTCTCATTTTCTGGTGTATACGGATTAATATTCTTTGATTGAGAAGAGGATGATAGAGCTGTTTATGTATGACTGACATACATCCCGTTATTTGTTTAGGTTCTTCCAAAAGGCGAAGAGAAGGTAGAGGCGGCTAATGCTGTAGATTTGGCCGAGGCCAAACAACTGGAAAATGTTGAGTTTACCGACAATGTTGTGCTGCGGAAACTTCTTGTGAGTTCAAATATTTGCTTTGAAATGCCCTTTTGAAAATGAAAATCTATATGAAGACCTTAGCATGGTGCCTATCTTATTTCCATTATATCAGCGGGGACCAAGGTATTTTGATCCTCCAGATAGTAGCTGGGGAGCATGCTTTAACTGTGGTGAAGAAGGTCATGCGGCAGTGAATTGTACCGTAGCTAAGCGAAAGAAGCCGTGCTTTGTTTGTGGCAGTTTGGAGCACAATGCCAAACACTGCCGAAAGGTTAGTTGGAAGAGAACACAATTCTAAGTTGGCTCTTTTTACTTTCTGAAAATGATTGTCAAATAGTCTGGAGTAATTAGTTGAATTGACCCTATTCTCGAAGTCTAAGTTACTACACGTTTATTAGTCCGGAGGGTGGTGGAGCTTAGTCCACATGTTTTATGTTGACATGAAAGATTTAAATTGATTCCTTCTTTTACTTGTTTATAGTAATTGTGGAAGGATGGAGAACTTTCTTTTGGTAGTGCAATTAATAATCGATATTTTTCTCCTCTTGATTTCTGAGCAGGATTAAGTGCTTGTTGGTATTGTAGAAGTAGGCTGCTGACAAGGTTCTAAAATACGCTAGGTGCTAGTCGGGCGGCAGGCGCCTAGGCGGACTAGACAGATTTAAGTAAATCTATTGTATTTTGTATAAATAAATGTCTGCTTATACTTGACTATATATAACTTCATCATAAACTATAAAATAGAATGACATATATATTATGAAGTATTGAAACATAATGAAAACATAGGGAACAAGCATATAATATGTGTTCATTTAAGTATTCAACAAGTCTCTTACAATTTATTTAAAAAAAATGCAAAATTAAAGTTATTTATTTTCTAACAAAGTGAGTTGACATCTAGGCGGGTACCTAGGCGAGTCTGGGCGGGCTAGGCAGGTGCTTAGGCGGTTTAGGCGGGCACCAGCAGGTCTAGGCGCCCTTTCTTAATTTTCAAACGCCTAGGCATTAATCGGAGCAGTGGCCAGCCGCCTAGCGCCTAGGCCTAGGCGGTGCTAGGCAGGGATTTTTAGAACAGTGGCTGCTGATACACTTGCTCTCTTCTGTTTCCTAGGTCATGTTTGATAAGAGATTCAGATATATAAAGAAGGGTTTTCCTGTTTTGTTAATGCTATATAATTGTTCAGATAGTGCCACCAGTTTCTGCATGTCATAATGCTTTTATGTCGTGTTACAAAGATGGATTTTTCAATATTTCCCCTACTTTTCCTCTTAATTTGCTGTGTTCTCATTGAATGCTCTATCTAGGGTTTTTATGCATCCATTACTTTTATGTGGCCTCTTATGGTACCTGTTTAAATCTCTATAGGGACAAGATTGCTTTATCTGCAAAAAAGGTGGACATCATGCTAAAGACTGTCCAGAAAAGCAGAATGGTGGCTCATTGAAGTCCCAAATATGTCTAAAATGTGGAGATTCTGGACATGATATGTTATCATGCAGGAATAATTATTCAAATGATGATCTTAAGGTATTTTGAGATTTTTAAGCGTATGTTCATATCAGAAATGTTCATATGATTTCTGATATGATATTAATAATTAGTTATATTTTTAAGCATTATGTTCAACAACGGTTTCTATGTTTCTTTTAATGAATCAGGAAATCCAATGCTATGTCTGCAAGAGATTTGGTCATTTATGTTGTGTCAAGTATGTTGATTCTAGTCCGTGGGAAGTTTCCTGTTACAAATGTGGTTCAATGGGACATACTGGTATGGTAAGTTTTGTTACATTTTTCCAATGTTCTTTTTAAGTTTTCTTTAGTGTTTTATCTTTGTGGTTGGTTGGTGAGGTGCATTAAAGGCTGCATATACACGAACAAGGCCCATTGTCTTGGAAGCTGCATACATATGCAAGCAAGGTCTATTGTTTTGCAATGGGGATAGGAATATATTGTCCACTCACAAACATAGTGCTAAAGTGGTCTTTTGACTTATTGGAATTTACTTTGTTAAGTTGTATTATCTATATCGGTGATGATTTATAAGTACAATTTCCTCGTTATACATGGGTGCCTAAGAATTTTAAGGACCTCTTAGCTCGTCAGTTAGATATGTGGACAAGTCAGATGCATTTCAGTCATCCATACTTATCTAATGAATGAGAAGCACATGCTCATTCAAGGACCTTTTTTTCGGAGAAAAGTTTTAGATGAGTACCCTTGATTTGCGCTGTGAAGTGGTTCCATTGGTTTGCTTAAATATGAAAAACATCATGTGATAAATTTTATTTGTATAGGAAGTGATGTGATTTCAACAGTATGGTTTAGAAGAATTTGTTGTTTTAAAAGCCTTTTATTTATTGATGAATTCTAGAAGAAACTAATTATTGCGCTCGGTCTTTGAAAATTGTTTATCTTCCTTTTTTTTTCTATCCATTGTATTTCTGTGATTCATCTTTCCCTTGTTAAAATTGTATATGCAATGTGTTTGTACCATACTTCACTAATCCCGAAACTACCGAGCACCAGTCAACTTCATACCTTCAGGGACCCACTTATATATCAAATATGCTATTTAGATTCATACAGATTTCTCAGTCTGAAGTTTAGTTCCTTTATTTCTCGCATGAAATATTAGTGGATCTAAATTTTCATTTACGATATGAATTTTATCTACAGTAGGAATTAAAAATTTTCTCATGGTTATTTTATTTCGTACTACTTGCTTTAAGAATAGATTAAATCAGATCATGTTTCAATTTTTGGCTGGGAGTACTTTTTTTTTTTCATTTGACAATTCTTTACATGCTCCATTCTTGTTGCACATGTTTACCAAATATATCTTGTGATTTCTTAGGAGATTGGATGTTATGCAATCATATTTTTCTTTTTACAGCATCTTTTGGCCATCTAAAATCTAATCAAATTTGGTTCTTAAAAATTAGGGGTGTGCTATCCACACACCCCATTTTACTTCTCACAAACCCTTGATAATTTATGTCCGTTGATCTTCTTCAATTCATCCGATCCGACAGCCGAAAATTAAAAAGGTGTGTGAGAAGTAAAATGAGGTGTGTGGATATCACACCCCAAAAATTATAGTTTCCTGCCTGTGTCCAGAACAGGCTTCACACTTTTTTTTTTTTTTTTTTTACCTCCATTTCACCGAAATGCCCTTCCTCTGTTTTTTTTACTTCCATTTCCCCGAAATACCCTTCCTTTTCTTACTTTTGTCTAAGAAAGGGGATTCTGTACATGCAGGCATGCGTAAGCTTACGTGGTGGGGAAACCACTGGTTTTGGTTCTCCTCGGTTATGCTACAAGTGTGGTGAAGGTGGTCATATTGCTCGTGAATGCGCAAGTTCGATCAATGTAACTCTCAGTGTACACCTACCAGAATTATTTTTAGTGCAATTTTCTTCTCTGTCGATTGGCAGTGTTAGTTTACTCGTGAAATTACTAACTGATGTATTTTGTGAAACTTGTAGGTTCACAAAAGATTTGGGGAATCATCTAATTACTCTACTCCAGTTTTGAAACGTCATAAGGAAAAGAGAGACTACACGGGATTCAAGTCTGCTCCTCATGACCTAAATAAGGTCCATAAAAGGAAACAGACCCAATTTGAAGAAAGAGTTTTTACAACACCACAAAAGGCAAAACATAGAGGTGGCTGGATAATGGATGATCCAGGGGACTTCTCCCCTAGAAAAGGCAAAAAGAACAATAGGAAGTCTCCGGCAACACCATCTAATCGGGGTCATAGGGTTCCTAGTTTGACTGCAGGTGGTCATGCTTCAAGTTCTAGATCCTCTAAAAAGATTTGGAAGGATTCCGAAAGCCCTATCTCAAAAGGGTCGTCAAAGTCTTTTCAGCACAGATATTCTGCATTGAGGTTTAACAACTCTAATGGTGGTGGATATAGAAGAAATTATGATTGGTTAGGTGATGAATATAATGGGCATTACCAAACCCAATGGAAGGAAGCGGCTGCAAAGGGGTATTCGTCAGTCCATAAGCCCCTTCTTCTTGTTGTAAGTATCTTCTTTTTTTCCTTTGCAGCAATAGTGATTTAGTCTTCATTTCCCTAGATGTTGAGAAGTATTGTATGCTTTGGTCAAAGTTTAAGATTTTTTTTTTAATGCTCTTGAAAACGTACTCGCCACATATTTCTTTATACACATTTATTTATTTTTCATAGCTTATTTTATCAAGAAACCTTCTGTATTCTTTTCTTAAGTCTTTTATTTTGTTCAGATATGTTAATTACGCTACCCTGTTACCAGTTTATTCGTGAAAATTGTCAGACTAGGTTTATGGATGGGGAGAGCGTGTGTAGTAAAAGGATGTGAGAATGTGACGTTTTAACATGGATATGGCGGTCTGACGGCAAATTTCAAAATATAGAGGGGAGGATGTGCTATAGCAATGTGCGATGCGATATATGCCATGTTAATGCAAATTTATTGACTGGATGCTTGCACAGAACCACAATGGTGGATGAAAGGTAAAACAGGGGAGGCTAGAGCTCTGTATCGTGTTCTCGTATGCTGAACAAGAGAGGAATCTGAATCTGTTTGGAGGAGCGAGGCTCATGTTGAACAAGCATAGCAGCTAATTTCTCCCATGCTTGGTCATCCTAAATCGATGTGGTGGACTAGCGGCCTCGCAGAAGATAATCAAACACTCCGATTCCTTGATTTTCTCTTGTTGCCTCATCTACTTTACGATTGCTTGGTTATTGGGGTTTAGCGGGGAAACCCAGCCGGGGCTAAAGGAATGCAAGGATGCGGCAAAGCGGTTAATTGAGCTGGGGGTGGTGTTCAAACCAGTTGAAGATGCTGTGCAGGACAGAGTGGACAGCCTCAAAGCTAAAGACTTTTTGAAATGTTTGAAACAAGATACATGTCAAAGTTAAGCAGATGAAATGCTTGAAACTTTTAGCAACTCTATGAGAACACCAATTGAGGTTAGGGTGGTGCTATCCACACGCTCATATTTACCTCTCACACCCCCCTCTCAGTTTTCGGCCGTTGGATCGTGTAATTTGAAGAAGATCAATGGATAAAAGTTAATGTGTGAGACGTAAAATAGGGTGTGTGAATAGCACTACCCTTGAGATTATAGCATGGGGAAAAGGAGATCATACAAATCTTCTTGTGCCAACAAAAAAGGGATGATGTAGAAACAACCCTATATCTGCTTCTCCAATCATGTTTCACAGAAAAGTTTCAAAATGATAGCCAAAGTTCCTTCAGTTGTAACTAGGTGTGAGGTTTTACTAAATCAGATAACGATGCAGCACAATCTTCACAAAGTAACAATTAATTAGCAACGGTTCTGTGGATTTTAATTCCCCTTAGTTAATCTTGTTTATTGTTAACATCCAGTGTTGTGCAAACTTATAAGATAGTGCTATTCGAATATATGAACAATAAAGTAAACATGCTACCTACAAACACAAGGAATTTAGCAAGGTTTGGCGAACTTTGCCTACTCCTCGTGTCATCTCTCTTGAGAAATCATATGTACTATGGAGAATACCAACTCGGTTACAAGAACTTATTGAAAACCCTTGTGCAAAACACCAAACCTTTCTTTAGATGTCTCTGTCACTCTTGGCTCTCTACCCGTGTATTCTCTGTTGTTCATGAGAATAAACAGCTCCCAAAAAGCCTATTTATAGTACATAGACCGATGCTTACATGGCTTATTTCCTAATTTTTTATGAGAAATAGCATTTGCAAATTCTTATGGGAAATAACATGTGCACATTCCTTTTCTCCTTTCCCAACACCAATTGAAAACTAAACTTGTTTGGCCTTGGTACTTTGACAAGCCAAATCACAACAATCTCCACCTTGGTGAGTCAAAACCAAAGAAATGACTGTTGCACCCTAGAATATCTCTAAACCTCTAGAAGCAAATCTGGAAAGCTTAATAATTTTCACCTTGGCAAACTCTTCTTGCCTCAACGCACCTCAAGTGAGAAGGTGTTTCACTCAATCCTTAGCATGTTGTAAGATTGAGCGAGTTCAAGCAATAATTAAACCTCTTTCCTGTAACCGACTTAGTCAAGTAATCTAAAACGTCTCCACTGTATGAACCTTCTCAATTGCAATTGTTGGAAATGTGCCCTACAGATAATCATGAGATGATACTTTACATATATTTCACATATTAAACTATTCCGGTTTAATCTAAGAGCAAAGAATATTGTTTAAAGCCGTCTCATTAAATGTTATATGCTTAAACAATAAGTCCAAGGAATATGTAATTAAGATAATGTAATCTAAAGAAGTTAGTTTCATTAGACCTTTTTTCTTGCTTACATATCCTAAATATTCCTAATCATAGGATTGCCAATTAGGCATTGACAACCTGGATATATCATTACATACTATGTCTTCTCTTTAGAGTGACTGCTTTCGAGTCATTGGTGTGAGAGACACCAAGGAAAGTATGTAGGTGCTCAATAAAGAGTGAGTCCACTGAACACGATCAACTAGGAGTTCTCATACTCATGTCATATGCGAACTTACTAGTTGGGATAATGTAAAGTGGTCATTTGACCTAAGACACCACAATTGTCATATGAGAACTCACAATAATTTTACTTCACCCCATTCCATAATAGCACTTTCGTTGGACAACCGGTTTCATGGTTGGGTCCAAGTAGAGTAGATGGCAAATCACTAAAGGATCGATATTGGGCATGTCTTCAGTAGACCAATAGACCACATGTTTGTTTGCCTACAAGAAGGAAGTGAACAACTTTTTTTCTAACTTTGATCTAATTCTGGCCTTGCTTCTGGTCTGTCGGGGTCGAGACTTATGTAGGCAACATCCTCGTATGCCTTGGACTATGGAGTATTGTTGTCTTAGGGTTTAAGGTTCATGTCAAATTTTTTGTAGCTTGTTTCTTGGCCCCTAAAATGTGGTTGTTATGCAGACTCATCCATCGAAATAGCGAAGGTTCGTTCTCCCTTTCGGATCATATTTAGGCTTTCTATAGTGAAACAGTGGGCTGTGGCCTGATCTCATTTAATTACATTTATCCCTCCAAGTGTAGGTTATCGGAGCAATTGATTATACGATGACAGGACTGCCCTCATTTTGTGGAGCCAGTTTCAACCCAAGATGACATTGTGTGGAGTTGAACAATCCATGAGATGAAAGACTACCAAGTAGTTATAGGGTTCCACCTGAACCACTAATTTCACAGTTCCGAGTGATCAGATCGGAGCACCGTTGAAGGTATGCAGAGTAATCTTACTCTTGTTGAACTATCCAGAATTCCCATTATCTCTATTGCTTTCTTGAAGATGATGCTAACTCAGGATTCATTGTACATTATCACACGACTGACCATGACATTCGAAATATAGACCTTTATGACTAAGGTATCATCATGAGGAAAATGTACGTCCTCTAAATCTCGATTGAAGAACATCAAAATGTTGGAGTCGATTGGAAAAGGTTTGTTGATGGAAGCCACCATCTTTGGCTTTTCGCATGCCGTCTTTCTTTCTTTTCTGGTATTACCCAAATGTTCTTGTTCTCCATATATGCAGTTGTTGTCGAGGATTGGATTCTTCATCGGCTCTCGATCTTTGGACGCTTTTCGGTTACTCCTTGTTGGAGATATGCGCTGAAAGTCAATCTTTGGAAGAAAGCTTTCAGGACAATGTCTAAATGTATGATTAAGTCAAATACATCAAAAATGGGGCAAAGTCACTTATTAGGACTATCTCAATGAGCGATATACGTCTAAATAGTGAGTCTATGGACAATAGATCGATTGAAGAAGTAATCTAAAGATGTTAGACTACAGAGACCTTTACATAACCATAATGTCCAAAAAGTTCCTGGTCATATGATTGTCAGAGAGACGTTGACAATCCGGATAAACTAGTACGTACAATGTCTGCTTCAATTGGAATGATGGAAAGTCTCAAGCCATTCGTGTAGGGACACTAAAACAAGTATGTAGGTGCTCGTTAAGGGAATGAGTCCACTGACACAATCAAACGAGAGTACTTGTATGGAGTTCTACTCACATGTCAAGCAACTCTACTGGTTGGAATAATGTAAGTAGTCCCTTGACCTGAGACATTATATTTGTCCAGTGGTTAGGTCATTGATCTTTGACAGTGTCCAAGGCATTCCGTTCGAGAATGTCCACGACATTGTTAAGGTTAAGCTGCCTAATCATGTAGACATCTGAATGTTCAACAAGGAATCTCTAATCATCAGTACAAAAGGAAGAATACTCTAAGATATGATTCGAGAATCTTTGGCCGAAGTATCTAGTGTAATAATGGAAGACATTCCTATATGACTCAATTGAATCATATAACGTAGTATAATCACATTAGGGGTTTGACATAAAGTATCCATACCCTAGTAATGTGATTAAGAGTATTGGTTTAAAGAAGGATTGAATTATATTATAATTCCAACTGAATAGGCTCTTCGACCAAATTCTACATTAGCTTGGGTAGCCATGATATATGATTAGATGTCACTCATGGCTTGTGGGTCCTTTTAGATGATAATAAGTAGTCATCAAAGAAGAAGGAGAATTAAAAGTAAGTTTTAATTCACTAAGTGATTGTATAAGTACTAATCAATTGGATTGATACCAATCACCTCACTGCCTCTCTAATTAGAACCTAAAACGATTGTACATTGATACATTCATGTGATGAGATAACTAAAGGATGATGGAATTAATTAATTGGATTAATTAAGCGTTATGATTGTTGGGGGACTTTTAGGTCAAGGTGGACTTGGGCTTTAAGAATGTCCTCTGGTTTCCCTTGGTACAGATTCGTAATAAGTCCCGGGATATCTCGAAAGAGTTAGCTTGTCTTAGGAAATACCCTAGTAACATCAACGGGTCGAAGATATCACGAATGATCAAGATAATGACTTGCTCAAGTGCATCGTGGTGTGGAAGCTAGAAGATTATCAGTTTACATGAGAGAGAAAAGGTTTGCCTGGTTGCGTGTCATTCTTAGCTGCATGATTTGGGCTTTCCTAGGGTGAAAGTAAGGCTTCTAATGGTTCAGATATTCGATAAAAGGCTGTAGGAATTACTAAGATTACATGGATGATGATGCTTGAGGCTTAGAGTATGCTTCTAGGCTAAATGGAACTCTCTGGACTTTTTCCTGGGTGGTTTTCTCTCACTACGTTATCTCTATCTTTCTCTTTGTGTTCTTCCAATCCCCTTTTCTGTAATGGATTCTCCCTCATTATGTAAGTGAAAGGTTATTCTCTAGGCTTTAAAGGAATCTCCATTTGTGGCTTTGTCTTCCCCTCATTTCTCCCTAGGCCTCATATTATTCCTCTTTTAGTGTAAGGTAGCTACACTATTGAGACCTGCAGATTACTTCTTCCCGAGAAGCAACTTTCCCAGGGCAACCTTCCACAGGTGCTACTTCTGGTAGCGCGCCTTATGGCTTTCGTGCGTTGGTTATCTGTGCAGGCTGGGAAGGAAAAGTCAACATTAAATGCCTAACTTGCTGGGCTTAACATGCATTTAATGCAAGAATCTAGTTTAGTTCTAACTAAGGGAGTTGGTTTGCTAGGGAAATGGGTAAACTAGGCTAGTTCTCTCACAATGATGCATGCGTGAAATGCAAAGGGTATGGGGTTGAATCTTTGGGCCCCCAAGCAGCCCAAAGTCTTCCATGACCCCGATTCCACATAGGCTCGATAACCTTCCATAACCATCACACCACAATCCTTTTGACAAGCCCCGAATATGTGACTTAGGCTTAGCATGAATTATAGCTAAGGAAACATGGCGTGATGAATCGACATGAGCATGGCATGAATATCCAGCTTAATCACCGTGGCATGTTATGTTCGTAAATATATTCCTCATCGATTCGTGCCTTGGCATGTGTTTAGGCTTGAATGTAGGCTTTGCATGACAATTGGGCTTTGAGACTTTGTTGGGTTGGTGTGTGACATTTTTGGGTCCCAACATTAGCCCCCTTGATTATTTGGGCTATGAGAAACTTTGAGTGGGCTGAATAATCAACCATAGGCCTAAGGGATTCCTTTTTTGAATGTGGGCTTCTTAATGGGACTCTTCCTCTTCCCGTGCGGCAACTGATTACTCCCTGTCGTTGTGCTCCCTTGCTTCCCGTGCATGTCCAATCATATGGAGAAACTATTGGTATTCCCCCGCCTCCACTTGGTAACTATTACAAACTGTTCTTCTCCCTATGACAAGTATTTAATTTGTCCTTACTCTTCCTCTCATTCTTTAATTCTCATTCCTTCTTCAAATTTTTCATAACTACTTTTCTCTCCAAATTCTTCTCTACTTTTTGCGCTGGGTTATGCCATCTCGTTCGTGTTTCTCCGTGCTCTGCAACAATGTTTTCTTCAGGTGAGGAAATTCTTCCCTTGACCCTCTTTTGAATTTTTCTTTTCCCTTTTGTATTCTCTGTTTGCCATGGTGATGAAATTAGGCATGTATATCTCCTCTTTGATTATGTGTTTTGAAGATTTTGGCGTTTCAGCATGGACGCACAAGGGGTGCAGGTCATTCCTTCGAGAAATCAAACTTCACTCCTTGGGTAGTCTTGCTGCATCCAAATCATGTATGTTTGCCATCTGCAATTTCTCTCTTGTTTTCCATGTATACTGTGCAATTGTCATTTAGCATAGCCTTTTTGCATGTTGGTGCATGCTTGAGCGGGATCGATTGATCAGTTGCATTGATTTGCTTAGCATGATTAGCTTGACTGCATATATAACCTGTTTTTGCTTGGGTACACGTATAGCATACTTTCCCTAGCTAGATCTTTTAGGGCTTTGATAGCATGGCATATGTAGGGAAAGATGCACGTGTTTTGCATGATAGCATGTAGGGAAATAGTCCCATGTTAAAGTCCTAGACGTTTGCATGAAAGGCTTTGAATTTTATGAACGTACCATTTTGCTTTCGCAGGTTAGATTCTTTGTCGTGCTTCACCTTGTATACTTGCACATTTCTTCTTACATGCTACACTGGCTTATGATATCTATGGTTTGATGCTTGCTTTCCATAGGTGGATTATGGTTGCAGAATCACCAAAGTGTCTAACTACAGTTGATGGGTCCTTCAGTACTGAGGACCAACTTCAACGAGGCAAATCGATGCCTCCTCTTGGTTCTCAAAGCAAGGCTTTCAAGGAGGAAAAGCCTTCTTTGGACTCGATCCCTCCTATCGATCCCAGGCTATTTCCCAATGCTACATTGAGAGTGGGCTGTGCTACTTTGTGCCTCTGTTTGTTGATATGTTTCCTTACTTGTGCATATTTTCTTGTTTTCCCCGTAGGTGAATAATGATGTCGTAGAGGCCACAGTAGGTGTTGAAGCCCCCGGTGGCATTGCCCCCGAGCTTACAGAGGATGTTGCGATAGGTAGCGATGTTCAACCAACAAAAGTCGTACCTCTTCCAGAGGTTATTTCCCTTAAATAGCAGGCTTCTGTTGAAGAGTGGGCCTTATGGCATGAGGCTCTAGGGAAGCTCAAGCATAGTATCACCAATGAAGCCAAGGTATTAAATTTGATTGAGGAATTGATCCCTTCAAGCGAAGCATTCTCCTCCCGAGTTGACTTTAGAGGAGTAAAGGTCTGCTCTAGGCTAGTTGAGGTGCTAGGCAAATTCTTCGAGCATGTTGGCGATGCAGATGTGAACTTGATAGGTCTATCTTCTTTCATGTGCGAAATGATTTTTAAGGAGCTCGGGACCCTGGTTTATGGCATGGAGCACATTTCCTCATTGGAAATCACAAAGCACAAGCTACTATGTTGGCGAGATATGATCAGGGATGTAGCCGCTTTGGGTGTGCCAGCGGGTTCTCTAGTCAAGTGGCTGGGATAGTTGGGAGATACTATGTTTGGACTTCCACTTGAGAATGAGAAAGGTGTCCTGGATCAATTTGTTAAAGTAAGCAAACTGAAGCATGCTCTTAAACTGCAGCATAAGGAACTAGGGGCTGAGAAGCTCAAGTTGAAGAAGTTGGTATGTGGAAGTTCCAAGGAAATAACAGCTTGCCTTCAACTCACAGCAGATCAATTGCATGCTGATACCTATAGCAGTTCCTCCGAAAGGTGGTGTTCTTAACTCCTCACCTTCCCTCAACTGCGCGCTTTACATGACTGTTTGCATCTTTCTAATCATCGGCTTCTTTTTCTTAGCAAAGCATGAACCTTGAGATGTTGAAGTAGCAGGCCATGAAGAAAGTTTCTTTCCTCACTCCACCTTTACGTTTAGTTGTAATTTCCTTTTAGACAGCTAGCTTATTGTTTTTCGAACAATGGCAATGGGGCTGCTTTACTTTGCGTTTTTCCTATTACCCTTAGCTTTGGTTGCTGACATTGAATTTAGAATGATGCTTGTGATGTATTTAATTTTGCAATGACATTGGCTTTCTCTTACTTCAAGTGCATGAGAATTTGCTGGATGAAATTATGTTTAAGCTTTGAGCTTTTGCTTGCTTTCCCAAGGGAAATAGCTAATCCTGCTGCTTGCCACTTTGTCAATGAGTTTCCCTGAGGAAAGATGGAAAAAATGTGGTAGCTTCCGTAAGAAAACAAAGCATGTCAGGAAAGCTTGACTTGCTTAGCATTGATTGGCTTGCTGGTTTTAAAAGCTTTTCCTTGCTTGGCTTGATTTTGCATTGATAGGCTTTGGCATGTTGCATGAGTATAGCTTTTGAAAAAGCTTTATTTGCTTGACTCAATGGTTTTGCATGGTATGTTAGCTTAGCATGTTGCCTTAGCATTGAACCATTGAGCAGCTTGCATGGCATTGATAGGCTTGGCATGTTGCATGAGTATAGCTTTGAAAAAGCTTTATTTGCTTGACTCAATGGTTTTGCATGGTGTATTGGATTGGCATTAGATGAGCATTTAACAATTGAGCAGCTTGCATGGCATTGATAGGCTTGGCATGTTGCATAAGTATAACTTTGAAAAAACTTTATTTGCTTGACTCAATGATTTTGCATGGCATGTTGCATGAGCATTGAACCATTGAGCAACTTGTATGGCATTGATAGGCTTAACATGTTGCATAAGTATAGCTTTGAAAAAGCTTTATTTGCTTGACTCAATGGTTTTGCATGACGTGTTGGCTTGGCATGATGCATGAGCATTGAACCATTGAACAGCTTTCACGGCATTGATAAGCTTGGCATGTTGCATAAGTATAGCTTTAGCATGATTTGCCCCTTAAGGCAACTTGCTTGGCATGGGCTTTCCTTATCACCTTGGCATGATTACTGTTATAGCTTGTTTAGAATTAATCCTTCTAGTTACTCTTGCCAATGTAAAGAAACAAATGTACCAAAGATTTTGACAAAATGCTCCTTCATTTCATTAAAATTTGCGGTACACCAATCGTTGCATGGCTTTATAAGGCCTCATAGAGTAAGCAAAATGATCATCGCATAGAAAGAGCTTGTTCCTCTAAAATAAGCATGAGCGTTTTAGCAATAATACGGCTTTAGCCACTTTGAATTGACAGGTTCCGTTAGCATACCTTCCTTGACCGAAGTCAAGTAGTAGTAACCGCTTCGGTAGGCTTCCTTGATCACAAAAGGTCATTCCCAGTGTAGGGTGAACTTTGAAGATCTGAAGATCTACCTCCTTATGTGATCGGTTGTCCTAAGGACGAGATCTTATTCCTTGAAGTTGCGTGGCTTAACTGTGCGGTTGTAGGCTTTGGTAACTTGTTGGTGGTACATGGCTGCTTTCCGAGCTGCTTCTGCCCTTTTTTCCTCGAGTAACTCAAGGTCTTTCCACCTCCAATATGCACACCATCCTATTCCACATCGTTGAATGCTAAAACTCTTGTTGTGGGCATCATCATTTCCACAGGGGAAATAGCTTCAGACCCATACACCAAGGAGTAGGGAGAAAAACCCGTAGCGTTCCTTGGAGATGTGCGACAGGCCCATAGGACGTCTGGAAGATGAGTGCTCTAGCTTCCAGCGTAATTATGTACCATCTTGCTTAGGATTCTTAGCAGTGTCTTGTTTGTGGCTTCGGCTTGACCATTTTCCTAGGGATAGTATGGCATGGAACGATGATGCTTGATCATGTAACTATCAAGTGTGGCACTTACTTGTTTGTTCACAAAAGGTGTGCCATTGTCACTCACTATTTTGTAAGGTATCCCAAATCGGCAAACGATGCATTCCCTGATGAAATTGGATATTGTTGCTTCTATTGCTTTCCTGAAAGGGATTGCTTCTACCTATTTTGTGAAGTACTCAATGGCTACTAGGATCCATATGTAGCCTTCGGAAGCTGGATTGATTATTCATATCAAATCGAGCCCCTAAGTATGGAATGGTCATGAAGTGCGCATGTCTTGCAGTAGCGTTGGAGACTTGTGGATTAAGCTTCCATGAACTTGGCATGCATGGCATCACTTGACCATGTTGTGCATGTCTTCCATCATGGTTAGCCAATAGCATCCTAGGCTCAATAGCTGCTTGTGTAGTTTTTTCCTTCCTTGGTGTTTTCTGCATTCTCCAGCATTTACATCTTGCAGGACTTGTGATGACTCAAGGCATCTCAATGGTTCCCCATTGAATCCCTTCTAGTATAGAGTTGCGTCATCCATGAAGTACCTCTTGGCTGTCCTTTTTAATTTGCGTACATTCATGGCATTGCTTGGTAGTGTCCCATCGATGAAAAATGTCAGGTATGGAGACCTCCAGTCATCAATGACGGAAACTACAAATGCATCTCCTAGGGAAAGCATTCTGCTGCATTTTAGACATTCAGCTTAGATCCATGTGGCTTGTTGCTTCATCTCGGGCAAGTAATACCCTTTTTCTTTATAGTCAGCGGTAGAGACTCACAACTTGGTCAACTTCGCATGTGGTCTTATGGATCTCGTTGCCCTTGTGCTTCTTTTGGTCTGAGGCATCAGGTTAGCACTCCTCCAGGCAGACGTTATAGAGTGTCCTAGTAACATTGATGTACTCATTAAGGCATTTGATGCTGAGTTCTCCGATTGGTTTGGAAAGTTCACTTTTGACGGTTTTCCTCCAGTCGGCATCTTCTGACGCTTCCTCCAGGAAGGTTGTATCAATGGTTGAGGCATCCCTTCTAATCACAGCAATGTTGGGTTATTCTTCGACAAAGGTAAGCTTGGAGCCAAGTGTGGCTAAGGCATATGTTCCAACACTACTTGCTTAAAGTTTGCCATGAGTTTCTCGGCCATAGTGCGATATGGTGCCAAAGTTATTTCCTTCACTACGAAGCTTCCTTGGACCTGGCTCAGGACTAAATTTGAGTCCCATATGACTTGTTTCTTCCTTGCGCCCATTTCCCTGGTTGTGAAAAGACCCATGACGAAAGCTTCATACTCAGCTACGTTGTTTGTGCATGGAAAACTGAGCTTGAAGGATAGGGTAGTAGCTTGGCCATCTTGAGTGACAAGTACAATGCCAACTCCTCCTCCTGTGGCTGTGGAAAAACCATCGAAATGCATGCCCATGGCTCATCTTCCACAATGGTGGTAGCTATCTCTAGCAGCACACCAAAGACTTCCTTGGAAATATTGGCATCTTTTTCTTCAGGAAACAATGCTAGCATGGCTATCATAGCTTGACCTTTGATAGCCTTAGGCGTTGCACATATAATATCGAATTCAGAAAGTTGGATTAACCAACGAGCCAAACGGCCAGATAGTATAGGTTAAGTGAGCAAGTACCTTACCGGGTCAGACTTTACCATAAGGTGCAGCTTATGGGCTAGGATAATAGATTTGTGCTTCTTCCCCGACTGGACTGTTCTGGGCAACAAGAGCTCCTACAGTATTGCTTGTTGCAGCTAAGTAGAGCTTGAGTGGAATGCCTAGGACTAGTGCCTTCATGGTATGAAGGTTGGTGACTAGCTGCTGAACCCATTGATAGGCTCCGGTGCAGTCCTTAGTCTACATAAATTCATTCCCTTTCCTGAGCAGTGGGGCGAAGGCTTCTGTTGCTGCTGCTGATCTTGGGATGAAGCACCGAATGTAGAACAGCTTCCCTATCAAGCTTTTTAGCTTATTTGCGTTCGTTGGTGGCATGAGGGCTCCGATGGTGCGCACCTTGTCTAGATCTACATTGATGCCACACTGATGCACTAGGAAGCCCAGGAACTTGCCCGAGGAAACATCAAAGGCGCATTTCTTGGGGTTCATCTTCAACCCATATGCTTGGCATCTCCTCAGCACTTTCCTTAGCACTTTTCAGTGCCCTTCCCTGGTCTTGAATTTCACAACGAGTTCGTCACATAGTCTTCCACCTTTTTCCCCATCATATTGTGAAAGATTATCATCATTGCTCGTTGATAAGTGGCATCAGAGGTTTTTAGTCTTAATGGCATGATTGTGTAGTAAAAGTTTCCAAATGGCATGCAGAAAGTCGTATTCTTAGCATCTTTGGCAGACATCTTGATTTGGTTGTACCCATTAAAGTCATGCATGAACGACATCAGGCCTTGCCCTGAGGTTGAATTGATCATGATGTCCATGTTGAGCAGTGGAAACTCATCATTTAGGTATGCTGCATTAAGATCTCGGTAATAGATGAATATCCAGATTTGGACATTGTTTTTCTTCTTTACTGAGATGATGTTGGCTAGCCAAAAAGGGTGCTTGATAAATTCGGCTACCATGAGCTTTTCTACCTCAATTTTGATTTTAGCCTCTATTTCCAAGTGGAAATTCCTCATTTGTTGTACTACAAGCTTGATCCCATGCGCTGTGTTTAGCGTGTGGCACACCAAAATCGGATCAAGGCCTGGTATCTCTTCATAGCTCTAGGCAAAAACGTCTTTAAACTCCTTTAGCAGGCTGACTAGTTCTTTCTTTTCCTTGACAGATAAGTAAACACTAATAGAAGTCAATTTTTGAACAAAATGATCATCACTTAGAAGCTTTCCTACAACTGCAGTGGATCCATCTTGCATACATTTTGGAGCATGCATGATCTTCCATAGGGATTCGTCCTCGACAACAGGTGTTGGCATGTCTTTAGCTTCCTTAGGAACTTCTTGTCGTGTAGTGTCTCCATACTTGGGGATTTCCCACACAATGTAGTCAGGCCCCCCAACCCGTCATAAGCGATAGACAATACAGCCATTGGGAAGCACAACCATGGAGCATTAAGGTGGAGTATAGGCAAAGACATTGGCCTCTAGCTGTATGCGTTTTCCTTTTCCCACAGTGGTTAGCAATTCTTGGTCATTGAAATATTGGACTTCTTCCCAGGAGGATAAAGGTATCCCTGAGGCCTCTGATATCCCACTTCTGGCATTTGAGTAATCATTATAGAACTCAGCATCGAAATAGTGAACTTCGTCTAGGTTGAATGGCATCTGGTTCCTTGAGATGCAAATAGACCTCAGACCAATCTTTCCCTTGACACAATAGTGGTAAAGGGAGAACACGAGTCTGTGCTTGTTTATCCATGGCCTTCCGAGCAGAGCATGGTAAGCCACATTGATGTTAATCACATAAACTTAGTAAATAACCTGATAGGGCCAATCTTCAAGTCGATCTCAATGTATCCAATAGTTTTCTCACTGCTATTTCCAAACCCATTGATGGACATTTGAGACCTTACCACCTTTCACGTTGGGACGCTTGCTGTAGTGAGGACTGCCAAGGACAGAATGTTGACCGATGAACCAATGTCAACCAAAGCTCGCTTGATGAAAGAGTTATTAATCCACCATTCCAAGTACAATGGCCTTCGGTGGTCAGGGAAAGCCACTTTCATGTCTTCGTCAGTGAAAATAATGGCATTGTTGTTCTCAAGGAAAACCCTATGTGGCTAGGCAGCATAGCATTAAGGGCTATAGTCCTAAAAAATATGCATCAGAGCTTCAGCAGCAGCAGTCATTGCTTTCGGGCCATATTAAAGCTAGTCGAAGAGGGATTTGAGTTTTAAGTTTTCCTGGAAGACTTGCGCTGCAATAGGCCATTGCCTTTAGGAAAGGTAACGCTTAACTACGTCGGCTTCCATGTCTAGAAGGTTGTACAAAGTCACAGCCGTCATTTCCTAGTTGAACAGTTACTCTTCCGAGGCTCCCTCATTGTATTCTTGTGGCATATCGATGGTGAAGGCTTCATCATTTAAGTGTAGGGAAAAATCTATAAGATTTACGTCATTATCTCCCAATCCTTCAGCTTGAGGCCATGGCGTTTCATAGCTTTGCGGCTTGGAGTATTTGCACCAGTAAGCCTTCTCTATGTTCCTGAAAGGTTCCCAATTGGCTTCTGGTGGCTTGGGATCATGGATCCATGGATGGTAGTCATCATCATTTCCAGAGCATGTAATGACGGCTACTGCCTCATTTCCTCGACGCTTCGGCAGAGGGTCAATGTCTATGGCTTGCGTCTTGCATGGTAGCTCTAGCGTCCTTTAGCGAATTTTTACATGTAGAATTTTTCACAAAGTTTGGCATAGAATAGAGTGATGTCTCACATACTGATGGTAGCGACAGTACTTGGGATCCCTTCTATCTTCCTTAGAAGGGGTTTCGTACGACTAAGGCAGCTTGATGGCCCCATCTGCAAGCATGGTATCGAGGATGGCTTGGAATTCCTTGTCGATGCACGCTAGTGGAGGATAGGTTTCCCTATTGCTCTCTATTTCCTTCTTTTTTTGTGGGTTGTAGTCAGATCTGCCATCAACAGCTAGGGTATGATGAGTTTCCTTCTTGTCAGTATTCCAGGATTTCCCCATTGAAGGCTTGACTGACAAGCTGGTCTTCCTCACTGCTTCCAGAAGCCTCAAGAACTGGATGATACCGATGTTCCCCAAGTACACCTTGTAGTTAGCGACAATGTTGCAAATGCAGATCTTCACAAGAGCTTCCTCGTCCTTCTCGTCATAGCAATCAAAGGCGAGGTCTCGGAAATGCTTGACAAAAGTCACCAAATCTTCCCCGTGCTTTTGTCGTGTATTGTTGAGCTGAGTCGTCGTGACTCTTTCCTCATGTTAAAAGTGTTTTTTACAGAACTTGCCTGCTAGCTCTTCCTAAGTCCGGATTGAACCTAGTGCGAGGGTAGTGTACCAAGTATAAGCACGATCCGTTAGGCTTTTCGAGAACTCACTGAGATGGAGGTTTCAGTTGCCGGCATGAGGAACCAAAGCATCAATGAAATGGCTTATATGTTCCTTAGGGCTACACTTTCTCCTATAAAAAAGAACAAGGTTGAGAGTCCCGTATCTCTTAGGATATGGTATGTGGAGAATGCTAGTTGGATATGGTTGCTCAGGAACATATTTCTAGTCCTCCGAACTCATGTACAACTTCTTTTTAGCATGCTATGACGTCTTCCTGAGTGACAAAGGATAGTGTTTTCTCAGGACCCTTGCCAACCGCAGCAACTGACTCCTCTTGAGAAGTCTTTTCCCTGGGCATGCGGTCATTGTCACTAGCTTTCTTGCTTGGCTTTAGGATTGAGTTTTTCAACTCTTTCACCAACACAGCAATTTCTTTTTGGGCTTCACCCAAGGCATGAATAGCTGCTATGATATCCGGTATGTCAAGTTCGTCCAATTTTTCCTGGCTTTCCTGGTGCTGGCCTCTGTGTTGAGACTCGTTGAGTCGAGAAGTAGTATCACCTGAGTCAGAGGTGTTGATACTCCTGGTAGTGTTCCTTTTGAATCTTGGAGCCATTGAATCAAGATCGCGACCTGTCTCCAGTAAAGTCGCCAATTTACGTTGGGGGACTTTTAGGTCAAGGTGGACTTGGGCTTTAAGAAAGTCTTCTTGTCACCCTTGGTACAGATTCGCAACAAGTCCTAGGATATCTCAAAATAGTTAACATGTCTTAGGAAATACCCCGGTAACATCAACGGCTCGAAAATAGCATGAATGATCAAGATAATGACTTGTTCAAGTAAAGGGTGGTGTGGAAGTTAGAAGATTATTAGTTTACATGCGATAGAAAGGGTTTGCATAGTTGTGTGGCATTCTTAGCGGCATGATTTGGGCTTTCCTGGATGATAATAAGGCTTCTAATAGCTAAAATGTTTGATGGAAGACTGTGGGAATTACTAAGATTGCATGGATGATGATGCTTGAGGCTTGGAGTATGCTTCTGAGCTCAATGGAACTTTTTGGGCTTCTTCTTGGGTGGTTCTCTCTCACTACGTTATCTCTCTCTCTATTCTTCCAATCCCCTCTTCTGTAATAGATTCTCCCTCCTTATGTAAGTGAATAGTTATTCTCTAGGCTTCAAAGGAATCTCCCTTTGTGGCTTAGTCTTCCCCTCATTTCTCCCTAGGCCTCATATTATTCCCCTTTTGGTGTAAGACAATTATACTGTTGAGACTTGCAAATTGCTTCTTCCTGAGACGCGGCTTTCCTAAGGCGGCCTTCCGCAGACGCTACTTCTGGTAGCGGGCCTCATGGCTTTCGCGCGTTGGTTGTCTGTGCAGGCTGGGAAGGGAAAGTCAGCATTAAATGCCTGACTTGATGGGCTTAACATGCATTTAATGCAAAAATCTAGTTTAGTCCTAACTAAGGGAGTTGGCTTGCTAAGGAAAAGGATCAACTAGGCTAGTTCTCTCTTAATGATGCATGCGTGAAATGCAAAAGGTATGGGCTTGGATCTTTGGGCCCCCAAGTAGCCCAAAGTCTTCCATGACCCCGATTCCATGTAGGCCCGATAACTTTCCGTAACCATCCACACCACAATCCTCTTGACAAGCCCCGAATATGTGACTTGGCCTTAGCATGAATTGTGGCTAAGAAAGCATGGCGTGATGAATAGGCATGAGCATGGCCTGAATATCCGGCTTAATCACCATGGCATTACATGTTTGTAAATATATTCCTCGTCGATCATGTACCTTGGCATATGTTTGGGCTTGAATGTAGGCTTTGCATGACAATTGGGCCTTAAGACTTGGTTGGGTTGGTGTGTGACATTTTTGGCGCCCAACAATGATTAATTAGAAAGTCTAAATAAATCATATAAGCAATGAAAGATCGTTTCGGGCTTAAAGAAAAGTTTGGGTTCACTAGTGCCCATTAGGCCCAAACCCATTGGGCTTTTTATTCAAGCATAAGATGACTTGAAATGATAAAAGCCCAAAGCCCAAACCAACACTAAGTGGCCGGCCTAAGGTGAGGAAAGAAAAAAGAGAGGGTCAATTAGTTGACTTACTTATTTTACCTTTATAAAGGCAGTTTAATGGAAAAAGTTTCATTAGGGTTTTTGTGAGTCTTTCTTGCTTCAAAGAGAAAATAAACTCTCTTTTCTTCTCACACAAAACGGGCCACCAAAGGGAGAGTTAACTAATCATCTCTTCTCCTTTTGGTTATTCCTTCATCTATCTCACTACACTAGTGGGTGTGGATCTTTAGAGGTCTTCTACACTTGGAGGCTTAAGGAGAACCAAGGAGCTCTAAATCCTAAAGGTGGAGGAAGCAAGGAGGAAGGCTAGACTCAAGGAGTTCAAAAATACAAAGAGCTTGGAGGTGGTCCATCCTTGGTCTAAAGTCTAGATCAAGAGGTATAAAACTCAACCTTCACTTTGTTCTTCAATATTTTGTTTGATGCATCGTATATAAACCTACGCTTCTTGAAGGGGATTTGCATGACTATAGCTTTGATAATATGTGATAATATGGTTCCGTTACTTATGTATATAAATCTAGAATTGTATATGCATGCTAGTCACTAGAACTCCCATAGAAATCTCTATATTTCCCTTCACTCCAAGGCTTCTTGCGAGAGGTTTTGGGAGTCAGACGATGGTGTTTCACACAGAGGTTCAGATTAACAATTTTCGCTGGGGTTTGAATGGGTGTTGTCATAGTCGGTAGCTCCTTAAGCCAAATACTGCGTCCTCCAGGGCTTTCACATGTCTTTCAAGATCGATACGTTTCAATAGTTCCTTAATTTGAGAGGCCCTTGAAACCTTTCGAAGTTTGTTGATAGAGGCATTGATCCTCGTCAAAGTTTTCCATATTTGATCCATAGTAAAGGTGGTTTTGTCAACGGAGGCATAGTTGTGATGTGGAGCAACAAAGGTGTATGGGTGTTGATCTGAGGCAGACATGATTGTGTTAGAGTGATTTGGTCAGAGGAATATAAGTTCACTTGCGCATCACCGTATGCGGAATAAATACACAAACTCAACTACTTGTAAAATAGCAAACACACATAAGACAACCTTGGCACTGGTGGGGTATTGGCCAAAAGCTCTCCAACGGTCAAGTTATTAAGCAATATATGAGACTCAAGCAGTGGACAAAAGAATAGTATGTGATAATTACGTTCGCAGAGATAAACTCTAGAAGAGTGTATTTATACTTGTCGATTTTAGGATATGAAATTCGTTTTAAACCGGCAGAATGGGGAATTCATGTTGTACAGGGCTATTCACATAGCAAAAAATATCAGTGAAGATTGTTATATGTACAATGGTAGAGGATGATAAACTTCGTTCGCAGTACATCAAAAATATTTTGGCGTTGATTGTTGATAAAGTAACCTATATAAATAGAAAATAAATTAAAATATTTAAACACATGGATTAAATTTGCATATGAATAGATTTATAATGTGAAACAAAAGGATAAAGCATTGTTACCTAGTTTTTCTTTTGTGGAAGAGCATCTGCTCTTGAACCAATCGGAGAGGGATTTCTTTTTCAACAACTTGATGGGAATTTTGTCAAACTTTTGCAGGTTTTCTTCTGATACCTCTTATGCCTCACCGTTTCAAATATATTGAAAAGGTTGAAAATATAAATGTAGATCAACTTGGAATTAATTTAAGACATAGAAACGGATATTATGAAGTAGAAGAGAACCTTTTTTCGCTGCCAATAAAAAGTGGCGGCCTTCTGATTAATTCCCTTTTTCTTTTATGGGATTCTGTAGTTTTTTTCAGGTGGAGTGGTTGAAGATGACACTGTTGTTGAAGACATGCTAATTTCTTTGACAAAAGGACTGTGGACTTGCTGGTTACATCATTAAATTTTCAGAAACATTGTAGATTAGGACACCATTTGAATTGACAAAATTTTTTCTAGCTCTGAATTTAGGTGGAAAACTTTTTTCTGTCCTATAAGTCTAAGAAACTCATCTGGCAACTGTTGTTAATCTCCTAATCTTTTATTGAACACTAAGGGCGCGTTTGTTTGGTAGGATTAAGTTTCACTGGACTGGACTACTGAGCTAGAATTAGTAGTCCTGTGTTTGGTGTAAATTGGGATTGTGTTTAATGGGATTAAGCCGGACTCGTGCCGACTAAATCCTTCGCTAGGTGGGCTTAGCGAGAGCCACCAAAAACGAGGGGATTCGTAGTCCCATTTCTGTTCTTCGCTTCACCTCGTTTTTCTGTTCTTCGCTTCACCTCCGTTTATGTTCTTCGCCTCAGGCTTCACCTCGTGTTGCTTGCGTCGCTTCTCTTATCCTCCCTCTTCTCCATCTCAGAGGATCTCCAAGTCTACAATATTGGGTTTGACATAAACGGATCCAAGAAATCCAAGCCATCGCCGTCTCTCACTTCCCTGACTCCACAAACCTCGACTCATCACTGGTCAACTCGCCAGGCATCGCTGCAGGCCGGTTCCGCCGCTCCACAGACTTGCGGCTCCGATTGAATCCACAAACTTGGAAAGCTCTCTCCAGTTCGAATCTTGCACCGAACAAAAACCTGAAAAACCAAGCTTGATTCTTTGTTTTGCAGAAATTTTTTTGGCAATTAATCGGAAAAATTGGGGAAGGGAAAGAGAGCGTGGGGAAGGAAGGAGGGCGTGGGACGGAGAGAACAAGGGGGATAAAGAGGGAGAAAAAGATGGATGCTTCCAGAGAGAGGGAGAGTATTATTAGAATAAAAAAAGGTATAATTAATTAATATAATATTATTAGATATGAATTAAAAAAATATAATATTGTAGTTTGTTATTATCCTTCTTTTTAGTCCGACACTGCACCAAACGCTTCACTAAACTAGTACAGCTTAGTCTAGTCTAAGCCAGTCCAGCTTAATCCCTGCAGCTAGTCCAATCCGATGCAACAAACGCACCCTAAGTCTTTACATGCTGCACCAAACACTTTTTCACCTGATTTCTCAATTATAAGGGCATTGGTTTCATCGGTTTCATCTTCAAAAATTAAGAATACTTTGTATCTGTATTCAAAAAGTTAAAATTAGTTGTTGTAATTAAGTTTGTAGAATAAAAAAAATTAATAGAGATTGATCATCACTTTACAATGCCTATTAATTTTTTTTCATAGCAGTAGAAATTTTAATTATTAAATTTGTGAAATTGCTGAGCACAAAATCTGAGTACTATGATCAATTTCAAACTTCATCTATAGGGATATTCTTGGTACATACTTAAACATTAGTGTTAAGTAAATAAGAAATAAAAGCACAATTATACACAATTGTGAGACAACAACAACACATCAAGTTCATTTATTTAATACAACATTTCAAATAATTGGTAGCAAAAGAAAATTTTTGAAAACAAACAGAACATTAAAGAACTTTTGCTATTATAGTGTTTGACGTTGTAATTAGAAAACTTAATATAAACTTATTAATAACAAATGCAGATAAATTTTTAGGCTGGTTTTCACTTGTATGATTAAAACTAAGACCTTTATTGTATGATAAAGAATTGATAATTTAATTGACAAATGTTGATAACATTTTTCTAAACAGTCACTAATCGTTAACATTTGTATGTAAAAGATTGGGTTCACATGTATTCAGCAATCGAAATTACTTTCCCATTCTAAATAAGCATGTTAACATTGTAAAAAATAATGACAACTTCATTTTTATAACTTTTTCAGTTTGCTTAACTGACTGAAAAATAACTATTCAAACTTTTGTAATCATAGCTTATAACAAGGAACAAATTATGTTCAATGGATATCAAATGTTTTATGCCAATGGGTTTTTAGGCCAACAACAATTTTGTCAAGATACCTATTGACACACCCCAACCCGGAATGTCCACTAGGACTCCGAATCGAGCTGTGCTAGCCGACACCTGGAAGGTGATGTGAATAAATTTAAACCTAAAAGTGCCTAAATACCAGAGTGCGCTAGCGAGCAGAAATGAACCCACTTCACACGTGTCATCAGAGCATAAGTACAGTATAGTGGGTAAGAATCATACCCTCAGAGGTAGCCACCTATCCTGAGATTTGCCAAGAATCCTCGTCAATACAAACGTTTAGCAACTAATACCTGGAGGGGCGCAAAACAGAAAACGTGAGTGGGCAAAAACAAAGGTTTTGAAAACACATTTCTCTATCTAAATATAATAATCCCTCACCGTAAAACCCGTATAATTTCCAAGAAAATAATAATACATACGTATATAGAAATCATGCTCGAGAGCAGTGAAAACCAGGTATATGCCATGTCAGGTATCTCAGCAATAATCATGTAAGCCAGTTGATGTGAACCCATATAAAAAGATATGTCAGCCGAAGTCACCTAACGTGGCATGTACGGCTGAACCTATAGCTCATTCATCAATAGTGCTATGTCAATTGGAGTCACCAAACGTGACTTGTACAGCTGATCCTCATCCATCAATACCTGCACACGAGTCGGAACCACCTAATGTGGTCTATACGACAAGCTGTGTGTAAATAGGTACGCTCAAGTCACCTACAAGTCGGAACCACCTCATGTTGTCTGTACGACAGGCTGGCATCAAACTTGGATCCAAGGTGAGCGTGTGGTGCGAGAGGCGAACATCACAATACGACTATGCTCTAGCCTCGGGCGAAGCACTAACACCGGGGTGCAGGATAATAAGCACTAAATGTATCTCATCACAACCATACTCACTGCAATCCCTATCATCAATAAGTACTCACCTGAAGCTTACCTGGCCGTCCGCAGCGTCATGCAACATTATGCATATCTATACTAATGCATATGCAAATATGTAAAGCAAATATGACATGGCATTTTAAACGAAGTTCCATTTAAAATAGTTTCTAGGAAACATATATATATATATATATATATATATATATATATATATATATATATATATATAGAAAACCAAAAACCCACTCACCTAGAGTCCGCGCTACAACTCCCTAACACAAACATCGAGGCGTCACAAACGATCGGTGTCTAGAACAATTATCAAACCATATCTCAGAATTCTTATCGATAAAATACGTAACTTACATAAAACATATCCCCAAGGACATTCTAGAATGGTTTGAGACCCATTGACCGAAAGTCAACCGTCAATCAAAGTTCGACGGTAGGGTCCACAACCCTACGTAATTCGATCCGAAAGATCTGCATATCAGATTTCTGATCTATAACTTCCAAAGATCCACGTTATGCTTCTAGAATAACATACTAAAGTTTCGGAACGATCCAATGGTCGGATCTTCACCAATTGCCAAAACCAAGTGACGATTAATGTTTTATTTTATGAGCTTACAAATCAAATTTGGGAAGATCCGTACGTCGGATTTCCGATCCGTAAGTTTCTATGGTCCTCAAATATTACGTACGATAACGTATTAATCCAACGGTCGGATCGTTGATTGCTATAATGTTCAAGTGGCGGACCTTAACGAAATTTCGCCGGATTCTGCAGATTTTGCAGATTTTCTGGGCAATCTTTGGAACTCCATATCTCACTTGTTTATCAACCAAATTCGACCCATAATATGCCAAAACGAAGCTCGCGAAGTGTAGAACAAGATTATACCTGCTTGGAGTCCAAATGGTCACCGGAGATGGACAGAAAATGGCCTGACAGACGGCTGTCCGCGGGAAAACGGGGAAATTCGCCAGAATTTCTGGGCAACCTTTCAACGTCCATAACTTTGTCAATACTCAACGAAATTAAATGATTCAAAAACGGAAATCATAGTTCTCGACGAGCAGAATAGATTGGTACCTTACAAGATGTCTAACTCGCCATTATTTCGCCGGAAAATGCCTCGAAAGTGGCGGAGGTCGCCGGAAACTAGGCAAACTTTAAATCGTTATAACTTTCTCATTTCTCCACCAAATCACACGATCCAAACATGAAAATTCATCTACACAACATGAGGAATCTATTTATACCAGTTTTGAGTTCAAAATATGGCTGGGAATTGTCTGAATCACGCCTAGAAGTCTCGGCCCAAAACCTTGTTCTTTGAACTCGAGGTTAGGATTCGTTTTCAATGAAACAAAACTCAAAACTGGGTTTATGGTGGTGAAGACATGCAGATAATGGTGGTTTTGACGTTCAACAAGCCGAAATTTTTGGTGATGATGGTGGTTTGTTTCACGGGAGAAAGGGAGAGCCGAGAGAGAGTTAGAGAGTTGGAGCGAAGAGCTACGGAAGAAGAAGAAAAAGAAAGAGAGAAAGTTCCAGAAAAGTGGGGGTGGCCCCACGTGGCACTCATCCAATGGTCAGACAAAATACCACATGTGTTTCAAATGGTAAATTACCAAAATGTCCTCGACGTTTAAAGGTTCGTAGAATCTTTGTTATAACTCCAAATTACATTTCGTTTGCGCCCACGCGTCCGTAGCGACGAGTACTACGAGGATGCGTCAAGAAAACGAGTCTTACGTGACACGACATAGCAGTCAACAAAAGTCAACACAATTGCCTCGAAAGACATTTTTGTAAATTCACTTATAAAAATTATAAAAAACCCATAAAATTGGGAACGGGTTGTTACACCTATTCTAAAAGTGTAAACCCCAAAAATAAGAAAGAAGGACTATAAAAGAACCTAATACTTCTTGTCTTCAATCCCATAACACAATTTTAATATTTAGCATTGTCAAGTCCATCAACCAGATTCATGGACAATGGAATCATAAAATGAGACAAAACATGTCAGAATGTAAAGGCACACTGAGGAAAGCAATGACTATGGAAATGAATTTTCCAACAATAAATCAATAACACGCACCATAACGTTTGAAGAGAAAACAAAAGCGAAAAATACAAAAAACTGAAAAAAGAAAACTCTTGTAAAAGTAGTCTTCCCTTTAGCTAGATGACCATTCCTGACTCTCTTTTTCTTTTCTGATACTTAACCTGAATAAAGGACCCTTTTTTTTCTCTGTCTTTCGTTATAAAAAGGTGAACAATTATTTATTAACGGCTTTAACATTCCATATTAATCAACTTCACAACTGAAAAACAACAATAAAGTAAATAAAATAAGGCAAGAATCATTGTTTTAACTAACTAAATGACAACATCAGAAAGAATACGAGAATGGAGATTTATGTAAGGCCATTTCTTTCAATCCTGAACACTGTCATACCCACCTAGTGATGGCCTAAAAAATATCACTTCAATGTCATATTTTTGAAGTGATAGAGAGAGAGATAGAGTCTAAGTTCTTTGGAATCCTTTATTTGCAGGTGTTGTATCACATAACCATTATATTTAGTTTTGAATAGCACCACTTCCTCATTCATCATCAATGAGTTAAGATTTTTAGATTTCAGATAAAAATAGTGGATACGTTATTGACTCTAATCTTCACTAACCAGTAAGCTTAAATGCTACTATTTTGTTTAATGCATGTATGAACCTGAATTAAGTAAAGTATATAAGCCATTTACCAAGGAGTTGGAACCTGATTTGGATGTTTTTGACAAATTAATTGACCAGTCATTGGATCCTTGTGCATCTGTTTGGCACAATTGGGGCAAACTCACTCATATCGTGTATTAAGCCGCCTAACTGATGCTTTACACAAAAATGTGTCATCCTGTTTAATACAAAAACTAAAATAAAATTATATCATTAATTGAAGATAACAAATTATAATTAGTATTCACACTTTATACAAATCTGGATCCAAATAACCCAATTCTTCGATTGTCAATTTTTTCGCAGTTCATAGGATTTCAACTTCATTCACTTGCTTGGAAGAAGGAGGCAGTATTCTGAGAGGGTCCATGCAACTTGAAAACCTGCAAGATTTTATAGATAATATATTATTGAATAAGTCTATGAACACAACACTTAATTTGGTTGTTCTCACTAAAAAGTTTGTAAATTATTTGAATAAATATGTACAAATTTACATTGTTAGTACTAACACTTTGTTTTAAGTTGTAACCAACGAATTTAAATATTGCATACAATATATATATATATATATATATATATATATAAGGAGGTACATACATATAACAAATCAATTAAAACCTTGAACTAAGGAACTTCAGAAAATTGATGGAATTAGAAATTATGTAGTTTGTAGAGTGAATGTACTTGCACTGATTTGTATAAATTCAGTTTTGCGATGTCTGGATCAATGAAGAAACGTGATGAACTCGTGCTGTTTAAGATATGATTTGTATAAATTCAGTTTTGCGATGTTTGTATCAATGAAGAAACGTGATGAACTCGTGTTGTTTAAGATGATGTTTTCTATGTATTAAAAAATGATTGAAAAAGAAAAAAAGAAAAGAAAAAAAAATCAATATACATTGTAAATATTTTGAAATAAATTTAATAAAGCAACGTTAGTCATGGCAATTTAAATAGATATGTGTAATAGAAATATATAAAAACGAACAATTATTAGAGAAGTTAGTAATTACTGTGTAAATTTTTACAAAAAGTTCGTATAGAATTAATAAAAGAAGTGACAGGTGAATACTACATTCTCTCGATTAATAAATTAATAGATACAATAATAATATAAAAAAAAAAACGTGTAATGCCTTGTTAAAGCATTAGAACTTTGTGCAAATGGATAGATGTTCTTTTTTTATTTATTTTTATTTTTAACAAAGTGAACCAACTTTTAAAAGTCAATTAAAATCAAATTTAATTTCTTACCAAAGAGGCATTAAATTATTTAAAATGATTATATAATTGTTTAATGGTATATAATGACTAAACAATGGTTGACATATTTGTAATACAGATATAATGAAAAGTGAAAAGAATCTAAAACTCAATTAATTATGCAGAAGAAACAACCTGATATTTTGCACAGCTATGTCACACTTGTACTATTCTCTGGTTAGGTTCTATGTCTTGCACTGCAACTACATGGCCAATGATGTCTTGCAATTTGACAACTAAATCCAGTTAAATTGTGATAAAGTGTTTTGCAAAAGAAATACTAATATTTTTTTAATTTTCATATATATACATAATACATATATAAAATATAAAAAAAATTACCCATAAGGATATCAACCTTGTTCAAGTGAGGATACAGGCGATTGTAGTTTTGCAAGAAAAAACGGTGGCGAGGAATATGTGGAAATACACATGTCAGTTTGTAAAAGTGGTCTTCGTAGTTAAAACAATCTGAGTGTCATGTGGAACCACCCTATATTGGTTTATTATCCAATTGGTCCAAAAGTTCATAATCTGATAACAACTACCATCTTCAATTTTTGGAGCTACTACTTATCATATTCTATTTGACAACACCAAACTAAGCAATGTGTAAAGTTTAGAAACAAATTGTAGATACTGCTTATCATAGAAAGTAAAAATGTTATATCATACACATTAAAACAATTAACAAATTTTAACACACAATATGAAATCTTTATTAATTAGAATTATTAAAAAAATGATTGTTCACCTTTTCATCAAAAAATATATTTGTCAGTTGTTCCCGTAATTCTTGGCCTCCATATCCTAAATATGCGGGCTTTAATTTTTTCCACTTTTTGGTAGGCCATAACTGATCAAGAGGAGTTGGGATTACAACTTCCATTTCAACCTATTCAAAATGGTACAATTTTAGGGTTTTTGAACATTAGTCCTTGCAAAAGATTAAAATTTTGAAAAAACCTGGTACTAGATTACATATTTAATTTAATCCCATGAAGTGTACTTTTATTAAAATTTATATTCAATTTTTGTTATTTAATGTGTATTTTTATTTAATCTCTCCACATTAAGTTTTAATTTTAGTAATATGCACATATTTAGTTCTTTAATTATATTATAAATGAACATAAATGAGTAAATATTAAAAGAGATTTGTGATACAAAAATATGTAAATATGCAAGTGTAGAAATGACTGTACCGAAATATATAAAATTGACTTCTTTGTACCGAAATGTTTGTACCTAAATGTTTATACCTAAATGTTTGTACCGAAATATATTATAATGAACCTGAATGTATGTACTGAAATGTATTATATTGAATTTATATACCTAAATGTATATACCGAAATGCACGTACCAAAATATTGTATATCTAATTAATGTACCTAAAAGTCAATACCCAAATGTGTGTACCAAAATGTACGTACCAAAATGCATTATATTGAATTAATGTACCTATATGTTTGTATCGATGGATATATTAAAATATTCAAATGTATTAATATACCTAAATGAATAACATACAAAATTGTTATCGGAATATATTATAAAAAATTTAGTTTGCCTAAATTTAGACATTAAAATATATTATGATGAATGAAATGAAAATTAAATTTAAATATAATTAATACATTAAAAAAGAAAGAAAAAGATAAATAAAACATCAAAATATAAATAATAAATGAGATGATTAAATGTATCCCTACAATTGGATTTTAATCTTACACAATGTTATAGTGTAAAACTCATCTTTTTTAAGGATTAAAATGAAGTTTTCCATAACATTTTTTGTGAGCGGTTAAAAAAGAAAGCTTAAATGAAATATTACAATAACCAAAAATTTATTAACCATGAATTGTCATTAGATACAATAAATAAAAAAACACAAAAATTAAACTCTTAAACGTCAGCTATGCAACAGAGGTTCAATTTGTAATAAAAAAGGTGAAATTCTTATTTCTAAGGAACATAGTTACTGTAATCATAATATCACCTAAGAAATGTATACATTATTTTTCCAATTCATATAACCTGGGGATATAGTCACAACAATTGTTAAATAGACAAATTACTTATCCTTATATTTGGAAGCCAAAATCCAAATATAACAAATGCACTGTTTGATATTTGTATTTGTAACAATGCACCCTATAATTATGGTCAAATTTTTTGGCACTTTACACTTAAGAGTGTTATACAAATGCATAGAAATGGAACATCCATTCCTATGGATTGTATATTAAGATATGGTGATAAAATTCAGCATGTTATAGCAATACACTTTGAATCCCCCTGTATAACATATTATAACAAAATCTAAAAACAGCACCTATCTAAAGCAAAAAAAATAAAAATTAGGCAACAACAACAATATGCAACCAAAAAAAAAAAAGGAAAACTAATGAAAAGGACTTGAAAACTTTGAGTTTTAACGATAAGGACAAAATAAAGGGCAAAGTGAATAGTACCATGATTGACTTTTTAGTGTAAAAATGTGGTTTTTCGTTAAAATGAACAGTACCGGGAGCTTTTCGTTAAAGTTCCCAAAAAAAAAACCACCTTCCCACTAACCAAACAGACCATAAAACACCGAAACCCAAATAAAAAAAATTAAAATAAAGAAGGAGGCTTTTGCACAGACACACAACTCTTTCAAATGGGCCCGAACATGGGGGTTGGAGACGAAAAGAAAGAGGCTTTTGTCCCAAAAATAGTCACACAGAGATAAGGACCCTTGAAAGCGAGAGAATATCAATTGACAAGCAAAGAGAATGATCTGTGAAAACGAACATAAAAAAAAAAGGAAAGGTAAAGTAAGCGAAATTGATGGAAATGACAGGGTCCAAGGATGGTTGACACGTTGCAAAAATGAGCAAAAACAACATTTGAAACTAGAGAGTCCAGCGATGACTAACACATGGCCAAATGGCTGTGAACAGCGGCAACCCATTGGGTTTCGATTAAAGGGCAATTTGAGATAGAAGAGTGAAAAGGTGGCATACCTCGAATCTGTCCCTGATCGTGACCTTGCGTTGCTCGAGCTTAGCACATATTGGTCTCGTGCTCCAAAGTTTAGATTTTGAGCTTGATGGGCTCAGATTTCTTTAGGTGTTCTACTCGTGGGATGAGAGATGATGGATGATGAGGAATGACAAGGAATTTCTTTAGGAGGTTTTGCTTGACGGAGAAAATGGTGGTTTGTGATTTGTTTGTAATAAAGGGACCGAGAGAAGGAGAAAGAGAGAGGAAAAAGAGAGGAACATAGAGAGGAGAGAGAAACATACATTAATAAAAAGTTGATGGGTAAATGTAGAGAGAGAAGAGACTCGCTTTCACCCTATGTTTGCTTTGATTGCTTTATTCCTAGCTATTTAGATCTGATCTAACGATCCACGTTGGTCTGCGGTTCCCAATGACCAATCTGCATAAAAGAATTTACGTTAGTTGATTTACTATATGAGGGATTTTTCAGTCCGTAATATAGGATGCATCATGTGTCACTACTAAATAAATAGTGAGATACTTATATTAAAAAATTAATAACTTAAAATATAAAATATTCTTCTATCTATAAAATAAGACGTGGTGTACCAAGAAAATTTTCTCTTACTCTACTGCCCGTCACATACATGTAAAGAACAGCAAGGACTCTCTCTCCCTCCTCGACTAGCTTCTGGTGATCGCCATTTTGCACTTCTCTTACTGCAAGCCTTTACTCTCCTTCTCCCTCTCTCTCTCACTTTCTCTCTCGTACCTTTGTGTGAGGTATTTCCATATCTCATTCCGCAGCTTCATTCAACCATGACAGTCGTGACGCCTGCCCCCATTGATGTATGGCTCTCTCTCCTCTCTCTCTAAGTATACATGCATCTATGTGTTTGGTGTTTGCCGATGTCAGAGGTTTGGTTTTTGGTTCAAATTTGTATGTATTTCCTAAGATTATTGTAATTGGGTTATTTTTTTCCAGAACTAAAATTGAAATATGGGGTTGGTTAGGGCTTTGGTTTCCAAATTTCTGTAATATGATTATGATTCTTTCCATTGCTGTTTGAAATTTAGGGTTTTGTTGGAAACAGTAATAAGGGTTTGCTTTTGGTAAATGCTCAGAATTCTTCGTCACACTTGTGTTTTTGTTTCAGCAACCAGAGGACGAGGAGATGCTTGTCCCGCATTCGGATTTGCCCGAAAACAATCACCAACCCATGGAAGGTATTATGATCCGTACAGCATGTCCATTCCCTGTAATTTTAGTGTTACTTGTATCTGACAAGTGATTATTTTTTGTGCTTTTGAAAGCAAACTCTAGGAAGTTCTCATACAGTGTCCATTGAAAAATATCATATATACATGTTCTGCACAGTTGGATACTGAAATAGATCCTTTGAGTTTAGTTTTTTTGTTTTCTCGCAGTATTGTTATTTTAGTTGTACGTTCAACGACTAACAGCATGAAAATTTTGTAACATATTTATGTTTCATTTTTGTTTCTTTGCATATTAGTTGTTGCACAACCTGAAACTGCTAATAATGTGGAGAACCAGCCAGTGGAGGATCCTCCATCATCAAGATTCACATGGAGAGTTGACAACTTTACTAGGATGAATACGAAGAAGTATTATTCAGATGTATTTGTTGTTGGTGGCTATAAATGGTACTGGTCATCTTCTCTATTTTTTTATACATCTTCACTTTGCTGTGATACATTCCTCTTTGACATGTTACTCTTTGCTTTGCTTTGGCAGGCGCGTGCTTATTTTTCCTAAGGGAAACAATGTGGATCATTTGTCTATGTATTTGGATGTTGTGGATTCTTCAAGTTTGCCATATGGGTGGAGTAGATATGCACAGTTTAGCTTGGGGGTTATCAATCAAATTCATAACAAGTATTCAGTACGAAAAGGTAACTCCTTGGATATATATTCTTCTAATTTTCCACTGCTCATTAAATTTCGGATTGGAGCATTTGGCAATATAAGAATTTCCGGACTTAATCCACGACTCTATCTATCAGAATGTGTGTGCATTTAAATGTGGAAATCAGGAATGTTGCAAATAATGGTTTCTTATGTTGATGAAAATAAGTAGATTTGCTAGGAAAGAAAATCGTTCATGGTTCATTACAAGTATCAGAGCCCAATGAATCCAGTGGAGGACTTGGTTGTAAGGAGTGCATTATGTAATAGGGAAATTCAGAATGTAGATTGTTTGGCCTTTCGGTTTGCTTCTGGTACTTAAGCTTGGTGAATTCAGCTCATGTGATCTAGAAATTCAATAATTATGTTTAGGCTTGTATTAGTTGGAGTTGTTTCAAAAACCAAAATTTACCTATTCCGTAAGCCGGTGCTGACATTTTGTATACTTACAGACAGAAACCTGCAAAATTAAACAAAAATGTGCATATAGATTTCAACTAACCGAGCGCAGTGGCATTCTAGGATTCTTCAGCCGACCCCACTTTGTGGGATAAGGCTTTGTTGTTGTTGTGCATATAAATTTCAATTCACTGTATTTGTGTGATACAGAGACACAGCACCAGTTCAATGCGCGAGAAAGTGATTGGGGTTTTACATCCTTTATGCCTCTTAGTGAACTTTACGATCCCAGTAGAGGGTATCTTGTGAATGATACACTTATAGTTGAAGCCGAAGTTCTCGTTCGTAGGGTTGTAGATTACTGGACATATGACTCAAAAAAGGAGACAGGTTATGTGGGGCTTAAGAACCAAGGAGCAACGTGCTACATGAACTCTCTTCTCCAGACTCTGTATCATATTCCTTATTTCAGAAAGGTTAGCGGCCGCTGACATTTTTTCTTCTCCCTCATGCTAAATTATTTGTTTAGAGATCTGAGGAAAACAATTTCTTGGATTATATATTTCAGGCTGTTTACCATATGCCCACAACTGAGAATGATTTGCCATCACAAAGCATACCATTGGCTCTGCAGAGTCTATTTTACAAGCTCCAGTACAGTGACAATAGTGTGGCGACCAAAGAGCTTACAAAGTCTTTTGGATGGGACACATATGATTCATTTATGCAGCATGATGTGCAAGAACTCAATAGAGTTTTGTGTGAAAAACTTGAGGACAAAATGAAGGTAAAATTCTAACTAAACTTAGTTTGATGAATTTGAAAATCTTATGAATTGGAAGCTCTGGATACTTAATGAAAAGTACACCAGGGAACTGTTGTAGAGGGAACTATACAAAAGTTATTCGAAGGACACCATATGAACTACATTGAATGCATCAACGTGGACTACAAATCTACAAGAAAGGAATCATTTTATGGTACTTCGTTGTTTCTGTTTTGAGCTCTCCCATGTTTATGCTCCTTTTGCATAACATTTTTTAATATGTGCCTGGCAGACCTTCAACTTGATGTCAAAGGCTGTCGTGATGTTTATGCTTCTTTTGATAAGTATGTTGAAGTGGAACATCTTGAGGGTGATAACAAGTATCATGCTGAACAGTATGGATTACAGGTTGGTAGCTCTATTAAATTTTCAGGGTGTAGATAACTTGGACAATTTTGCATGAAATTCTGTGGGAGTTATCTGCTTGCTAATTTGAGAAAATTTTAGATAATTCGTTGCTTTGGAGCGTTAAACTTACTTCTGTTGACTAAGCTTCTGAGCAGCTCACTTTTGCTTGCTCCTTGCATTGATCAAGATTGCAGGATGCTATTTTTGTGATGCCATCCGTGCTTTTTTATTTCGAATTTTAGTTTTGTGTCTTAGGACACCTTTGGCCCCAATGTAAACAAATAAACCTGATATCTTGGGTGGAGACAAATTAACTTGAGGCAGTCAAGGTAAAGATGATTGCAAATTGGATGGTGACTAGCTTTTTTTTTTTCAACTTATCGAACCATTGCTTTTGCAAGGCATTTTCAACCCAAACAAGAGACGAAAATTATAAAAAGCAAAGTTGCATCGGTTGGGCATTCACAGGCCCTTCAAATTGATGAATAAGATTGAGGCGTGGTAAAATAGGTGTTACAAGTGAGGGAGGGGAAGAAATAGGTTGGCAGTTGTTAAACTTAATTTCCTGAATGCTGGAATGGATATAGTCTACACAATCCAAGTTCATAAACCTTCAGGATTTTGGAATATGATGAGTTATTTTATTATGGGAAAGATAAAAGAAAGAAGAAGAAAATAGTGGATTGTTCTTCTCAGCTGCAAGGGGATAAAACAAATTCAGAAGTATGGTTTATCTGATTTGGTTGGGATCTGACGGTTGTGGCAAGAGATACAAGTTGCTGACCATTGACAGATCTTTCTAAAGGACACAGTTTAAAGTGAGGTTTTGGGAAGACGGATGGATTGAGGATACAGAGTTTTGTCCGTTATATCTGCATCTGTACAGGTAATCACAATTTCATATCTAATCCGAGAATGTGTGTTAGTTCTTTCCTTCGCCTTTAAGTTGGGATTTTGGGTTTCAAAGGAATCGGAATGATCAAGAAGCAGAGTTGTCGTTGTTGTCAACTCTAGGACCAGTCTCCCTCGTCCCTCATAAAGCAAATAGGAGAGTTTGGAAGTTCGAGCATTCTGTAACGTTTTCTTCTAAGTCACTCAATACACGTTGGATATCCCGGCTCCATCTCTTACTAAAAATTTTGGAAATTTGGATCATTTGTTGTTGCCCTGTCCCGTGGCTTTTTCTTTGTGGGCTTGGTTAATTGAGGAGGCAGGGTTATGCTGGTCCATTCCAATGTCGTCTAATAAGTTATGTGAAAAGCTTTGAAAAGGGGTTTAGTGCTGTGAATTTTTCCAGTGGTACGTGGAGATAGGAAAAGCAGAAATTTTGTGGATATTGTGAGGTGGAATGCTTATGGGAAAGGGCATGCTGTTGGGCATCTTTGTGAGTGCGTGTAGCTTTGGAATTTAGAGAGAGCTCGTTTTCTGTTATTTAGAGAGAGCTCGTCTTGTAATTATTTGTTTTATGCTGTTTCTCAGAAGTGGAAAGCCTCTGTCTTTTAATTTAGAGAGATCTCGTTTTCTGTTGTATTGTTTTAATCTGAAATAAAAGTTTGGTTCTTTTTAAAACAAAATGTTTGAATAATGAGGCAGAACAAAGTTTGAATAGCCTAGTTGTACACGATATTAGGGGTGTTCAAAAGAAACTGATGGTCTTTTCTAACCGGTTGGTTTCCCTTAGATATTTCAACATTGCTGCGTAAATTCAGTAGAAGTTATAAAAGCGGATCTTATCTTAGAAAGTTGTAAAAACTTATATAAATGATTTGGTGGGTAGTTTTAAGCATCAATATTTACGTTCAATTTTTTCTTTTCCTTGGTTTCCTCCTGTTGCCTACCTCTCTCCTATTTATTTTTCCTCTCTCTTTCCCATGCTAAATCTACCTTTGTCTTTTGTTTTGTGGAGGGATTGTAACGTCCCAATTCTAATAGTTGGTTTGCTTCAGCCACAAGTGTGATTATTTCTTCAGTTTGTTGCATTTTGTTTTTGGCTGCCTATGACTCTGTCATAAGAAAAACTATTGTTTTATTGGCTTATATTTGTTGGATGATCATTTTGGACGTTGTGGGATCTTTTCAGGATGCCAAGAAAGGTGTTCTGTTCATTGACTTCCCCCCTGTGCTTCAACTTCAACTGAAACGATTTGAGTATGACTTCATGCGGGACACAATGGTGAAGGTTGGAATTCAATAAGGGGAAAAATTGATATAACATGCCATTGTGACTGTTATTTGTGCATGATTAGTTTGTTACCATGAATTTCATTATAGTTTGTCCATCACAATTGTGTCCAAATGATTGTTTGAAAATGAAGATGGGAAACTGTTGTTTGTATTTAATGATCCATTTATCCACAATCAGAGTATATTTACTTGATAAGTTGTGGTCAGTATGAATGCTGAGGAAAGAATACAAAAGAGAGTAAATTTAGATTTAACTGAAAGTTCAGTTTCAGTCAATTAAACCAATTTTAATCAAAGTTTAGACAAAAAAGGGTAAGGACCCATGTTGTGTTTGCATTAAAGATATCCTTATGATTTGCATGTCCTGTGATCTGGCCATTAATGGTTCTATTATCAGACATTTGACTTGAATGACCTGTTTATTAGACTGGTCTGTCGTATATGGGTTTGTCACCAGAAAATATAGCTTTGAGTTCCTTTATTTCTCTCATCTAGTTTCCCATAGTGATCGTTTCTCAATTATTCACAACTTTTAAGTGAATAGCGCCTTTATAACTTGATCCATTCATAATTTATTCCAGATGAGATTGGAGTGATGTGATTTGCATTTGAGCACATAAGACTGATAAACTGCATTTCTTTACTTGACATTAAATATAGTTCTTTATGGTCTCATTGTGTAGATTAATGATCGTTATGAGTTCCCGTTACAACTTAACCTTGATCGAGAGAATGGAAAATATTTATCGCCTGAAGCTGATAGGAGCGTTCGCAACCTTTACACACTTCACAGGTACGTTTTCAGCATGATTCTTATTTGTCATGTATCGGAGACCACTTTGTTTAGTTAAATCTCTTAGGGAAGCTTTCTGGTGATCCCTTTCATGTGATAATAGTAGTTATGAGGTTCACTTACTGGTGCTTGATATAGTTGGGGAAGGATTCTATGTAGCTTTCTGGTGCATGCTTTGTGGGAAACCCCTTTGCTCTTTTAGCTGCATCTCCTTTTTCTAGACAAATATTTTCGTCCTTTAAGGAAACTTGGTGGGGTGCCAAAGTTTCTGCTGTGAGGATATTTTGGTCGACGTTTCTATCTGATAGTGGTGCTGAATTTCACTTTTGTTGCACATTGTTTGTAGGGAAATAAATTGGTATCGAACTCGCCAGCCAAAAGATTCATAGTACTAAGAGAGATACAAATTTGATATGTAAAACCCACATTTACATCTCATTTTACATTTCCGGGAGGTGTAAATGTTAGTTTTACTCCAATGAGAGAGATGTAAAATTTGGAATTTCATTCATCGTTCTCCCTTTTGATTGGCTGGGCGACCTCCAAAAGATGTAAATTTTTATTTTTATTTACATCTTCTGGCGAATATTTTTATTTGACATCCCTCCATTGGAGTGTTTTCAAGCCAACCCAAAAATGTCAATGTCAATTTCAAGGCATTTTGCATCTTCCATTGGAGATGCTCTAAGTGGCTGTGTTCCTTTAGTTGTTATGATGTTATATGTATGTACACGTTTCATTTTATATCTGTGGTGTGCTTTCCTATTCTATTTTCTTCTTCACCTTTAGTTGTTATGATGTTATATTTATGTACACGTTTCATTTTATATCTGTGGTGTTCTTTCCTATTCTATTTTCTTTTTCTTCTTGCTTTTTCCCTGTCTTGTACTGCTCGTTCACCTATAATGTTTTTTTCTTACAAAAAAGAGTAAATTGTAGCAATGGTCCCTCAACTAAAAATCCATTATTGGTCCCTCAACTCAACAAAACATGTAGCTATGGTCTTTTTTGTCAACTTCATCAGAATTTTGTTAAAATGAGTTATGTTGGAAGGACCGTTGTTACAATTGAGTTAAAGTTGAGGGACCGTTGGTAATGGATTTTTAGTTGAGGGACCATAGCTGCACATTTTGATGAGTTGAGGGACCAATGGTAATGGATTTTTAGCTGAGGGACCATTGCTACAATTTACTCTACAAAAAATTATTGTTGTGGAAAAACAAACACTCTAAGGCATTTTTATGTCTCCCTTAGACACAGTATGACTATGTTTTGATCTCCCTATAAAAGAATTAGTTTCGATTTGTAGTTAATTTTTCTATTGTACTTACCCATTTTATGGTTGTTTACAGTGTTTTGGTGCATAGTGGTGGGGTGCACGGTGGACACTATTATGCCTTTATCAGGCCAACACTTTCTGATCAGTGGTATGTCACAGTTCTGTATCCATCTCTCAAGTGTGCACACATGTTTTGCTTGTCTGGAAAACTTATGATTGATTCTCATCACCTTGCTGCATCAACCCCCTAGTTTGGTTTTCGTATTGTTTGTTTGAAGCCAGAATTTCTAGAAGCACACATGTACAAATATGCCTATATACTTGTTGGCCCTAAAAACTACCAAGCCTATGGGGCGCGCATGCCGAGTAACTAATGAGCTAACTACGTCCTTCGGTCGGGGAGTAAAATGTGTTGATGTCGCGTTGGGTGTGCTGCTGACTTCTGTGTCTTGCGATTGTTGCCGAGGAAGGAATACGTCTCGGCCTTTGGGTTCTAGAGCCTGAAGACAAGGCTGCTAGTTCTGCGAAGTTCAAATATCAAATTCGGCTTTCAACGTGCCGAATGTAGTAACTTGTAACATCTCACTTCGCCGAGAAGGCTAATGAGATGACCTCTACCAACAAGGACTCGAAAATCCTTGTCAACCGAGACTTGGATAAATAACCAGTCGGTCTCGAAGCAGTGTTGTTTATCCAAACTGAAGGTGCTCCTTGATCGGCTAATTCTACGGTTCCAGTGTTGTTTATCCAAATTGAAGATGTCACCGGTTGCCTTCACAGTGCTGTTTATCCAAACTGAAGATGTGTTGGAGGGGCTCATTCTGTTGCCACTGCCTCTGTATTTATAGAACTAACTTAGCTTAAAATCCAGCCGTTACCATCAATCACCACAAATAATAATTGTTATGCGGAGATGATTATCCAATGAGAGTCGTGGCACTTAACGTCATTGGTTTTAACCACGCATTTCAGCCAAAACCACGTAAAAAATCATGGCATGCCAATTCTGTCTTTGCCAAAGATAAGCATTGTTGTTCAAACCGTAGTCCCAAAGCCCTGGCATATCAAGCTTTATCCACAGAATATTCACTTCACCTGTTTGGCAGCCTCGAGTTTGCTAATAATTATCCCATGCATGCATCACATTAGCTTACTTCACGTAATTAATCTTTCAAGTTGGACTCCACCTTGGTTACCAACTGATGCCACCACGTGCTAAGACTCTTCTCATAATGCATGATGCTCAATCCCCGCGTTGAATGCTAAGAATCCCAAATTAATTTGAGCTGTTCTACTTGCTTCGATATAGTTTGGGTCACATTTATCTCGTATAAGAAAAGTGTCAAGATAATACATTATTAAAAGATAATTATTATGATTGAAAATCATAATATTATCCCCTAACAACAACTAAATTATCTTAACTTTCTTATCCGACGGTGTGGAGCTATGCTCACTCAACGGTCTTGATCGCACTGGCCGATGGTGTAAATTTGGGTCCAAACAATACTTTACGTTTTAAATTTGATCAGAGGACCCTTTTGTGGATTTGTCTTTTCAGAAGAGACAATTTCATTGCCTATAAACAGTAGAAATCCAAATTTCAAAATTGGGAAGTGGACCACTTCAGAAAAGCTGGAAAAAAAAACAAGAAGCTTATCTAATACAAAAGGGACCTTATCTGTGAATTCTTTGAATCTTAAGGCCATTAATGAGTCACTACAGTTGTATTGTCAACCTTTTTGGGTGAACTGTAGTTTGATTTTTAGCAGTGTCTATCTATATGAAGATGGATATGGTTGTAACTTTTATATAGCAATCTATCTATAAGACTCTAACTAAGCATACCACCTTCATATCAATCTCTTCGATAAGTAGCAACCACACTCACATTCACTTTCAGTGTGCCACAATAAGGTAATTATAACATAGTAAATGACTATGCCATACGGATGTTTTGAGGCCTTGGGTCATAATAGGCACCTCAGTTGGTATGTTTCTGTGCCAATTCTGTTTCCCAAGTTGTATGCTAATTCTAGACATTTGATTGAATTTTGGGAAATGCTGGGAAAGCAAGTAACTGAAGTTGCTACTATCTTCAATCAAGCACCCTTTATTTCACATGTCATTAAGAATGTGGTTCACAGGTATAAATTCGATGATGAGAGGGTAACAAAAGAAGATATAAAGAGGGCACTAGAGGAGCAGTATGGTGGTGAGGAAGAGGTATGCTTTTCCATTTTCTACCTGCGATATTGAATCGATGTTTATACTTTTAAGTTTTTTTTTTCTTTTTTCATAATTTGCTTATTGTTTTACAGTTACCGCAGACAAACCCTGGGTTTAATAACACTCCTTTCAAATTTACGAAATATTCAAATGCATACATGCTGGTGTACATTCGGGAAAGTGACAGAGATAAAATAATCTGCAATGTGGATGAAAAGGACATTGCTGAACATCTGAGGGTGAGATCCTGTTCTTAAGGCCAAGTTTTAGGGTATTTTATTCATTTTTAAGAAATTAGATGTGTGGCTTCTCCATTTGACAATGTATTTGAATGAACCTCTGAACAATGCTTATCTCAATTATCCTGTTGTTTGAGATCAAATTCCCATAATGATCCAAGTAAAGTTCTACTTGAACTTGGAATCAGAAATAAATGAGATACAAATAAGGTCATGCTTTGCTTGTTTGTTTCATACATTTGGCACATCAACTGCTTTGTAGACAAACTTGCTTAATTTATAAGTTACTTATATACAAATGAAAACAAATACACTTTTGCCTTACGGAAGATAAGTTCTAAATAAATTCATTGACTTGTGTCAGGAGAGGTTAAAGAAAGAACAAGAAGAAAAGGAGCACAAGAAGAAAGAAAAGGCAGAGGCACACCTGTATACTATTATAAAGGTTGGGGTTTAGCTGTTAATGTCTCCCTTATTAATAAGTGACTTTAATGGTCAATTTGTACAAGTTTCTAGTTTGAATATGCTTAAGAGGTATATGATTTATCTAGGTTGCCAGTGATGAGAACCTTGTGGAGCAAATTGGGAAGGATATTTATTTTGATCTTGTGGATCATGACAAAGTTAGAAGTTTTCGTATTCAGAAGCAAACCGCCTTTAACCTTTTTAAGGTACAATTCAGAAGGTGCTTGTTGCACCTGATTTCAAACCTTTTTTTTTTTTTTTCTTCTATCAATAAGAAAAAAACTTTCTTCTCCCGCTGGTATCCAACTATCCATATTGTCTGCTAAATACGTTATGGTTGCTTATGTCCTCTTTTGTTTTGCAAGATATTAGTTAGTGTATTGAAACTCGAAAGGCTAGAGTTATTGCTTTACTTGTCGATAGTTCTCCTTTTTTCTTAAAGAAAATAAGTTATTTTTCCCCCCTTTGTGGGTTGGATGTAAGGTAGAAGCGGAGGATAGAACTATAGATGCTTTCAAGTCCTCTTACATTGTCTCATAACAGTTAACTGACCTGTTTGTGTCATTATATTTTCATTTGTATAGTTACGGTTAACTGTAACCATTCTACACAAGCAGAAGTACACACACAAAGAGGAATATATTTTATATATATATATATATATGGTTTAGGATCTGGGGACACACGCTTTAAACACACATTTTGACGCCCATTTTGTAGGGCCCACCTTGTAATGTACTTCAATGATCCAAACCATCTATGTTTTAGTACATCATTCATAGATCATCCTTGGAAAAAATTAGACAAATCCAAAACCATTAAGACATTCATTTGTAGTGAAGAAAATGGACAAATACAGTTCTACAAGAAACACTAAATTTATTCCAACGGTCATACGGTTTCGGATTTGTGTGATTTTGGTAGACATGATCTTTGAGGTAAGACAAAAGATAGACGGTTGGATTGTTTAAATACATTATGTAGTGGGCCCCACAAACACGTGTGTCAAAATGTGTGTCAAATGCGTCTCCACTATCCGGATCCTAACTATATATATATGTATATGTATGTATGTATGTGTGTATGTATATGTATATATGTGTGTATACTATTGAGGGTCTGCACTATAGGGAATTAGAAAAGTAGTAAACATGACAATATTATGGCAACTGGCAAGTGAAGTGATATATAGAGAATAAATGTATGATTAAATTTGGCGTTCATTCAATTGATAATCATGTGATGCTTTTGAGCACTGGATGACATTTATAGGTATACCAAAAGATATGCTCTATTTGTTTCTACCAGCATGTAGGGTTAGGTTTAGGTCGCAACACACAATCCTGATAGAAGCAAACCGATTTTCGTTCCGTGCAACCGGTGACTAAGTGCATCATGGTTTGGACCGCCAGATTTGATCCACGCTTAATTTTGTTGAACCGTCTTCAAATCCAGTGGTCCAAACACTGGTTGCATGTGGTGACCGGTAGCACCCAAGAAATATTGGAAGGAAATTATACAGTTGTAAATTGATTCAATCTTCGAAAATCCTCTCTAAGGGATTACAGTTGGAAACTTATAGAACCTAAACCTAAGAAAACCCTAGGGTAACAAAAGTACTAAAATACGCCAAACTATATAATATGAAATAACAAGAGTCCAGCAGAAAACGTAAGGGAAACCATAGGTAACTAAAGTACCTCTAACTTTATCGCAAATATATAGCATATGGTGATTATATCCATTCTGAAATTTATTTAATTTATTATATATTTGCATGACTCAAAAAAAAAAAAAAAAGCTGCTCCCAAAAAGATTTGTATAAGAAATGATTGATAACTAGGTACCTACTCCAAGTTCCGAATATGTATCATTGTCTCCAGTTCCAATCTTGTGTTTTCTTTTTAGTGGTGATGTGCTGCTTCCAATAACATGGATTGTGTTTCCTTGCTGTGCTTCTTAATTGCTTTCCATAATGATTCATTCAGGAGGAGGTTGCGAAAGAGTTTGGCATACCAGTGCATTTTCAGCGTTTTTGGCTGTGGGCAAAGCGTCAAAACCATACATATCGTCCTAACCGTCCATTGACGCCTATGGAGGAAACACAATCTGTACTTATCTTGTGCTGCTACTATTTTTATGTTTTAAAGTTTATTTTTTTCTTCTTTTTCTTCAATGTTTGTGGGACAGATGAAATTCATCTTTATATCCATTTGATGCCTACCATGCTCTTGATGATGCTTGCATGTACAAGCTAATGCTTTTTAGAGAGTGTTTTTTAAAATGGAAAAAAAAGCTATAGTTTCTGTCTTTGACTTGTGGTTGTTGAAGCAGTTCTTTCATGTTGCATTACATCGGATGCCTTATTATATTTGTTTCTGTATAGAAGTCTTAAATCCATATTTGTGCACTATGTATACTTATTGTTACACATGGTTGACTGGTGGTGAAGCCTGGCCGAGATTATATGATTGTTTAGGCCACATTGTTTCAATGAGAATTGCTCCACATTGTTTCAATAAAAATGGTTGAACAATTAGTATGTCTTGGTTGGGAAAGGTTTTCCATGGAAAATTACAATTTTGGAAGAAAATTAGTTTTTTATTTTTTGGAAAGACTCAGAAATATTCTTTCTATAGCATCAAGTAAAGAGTTTTTTGCTTTTGTATTTTTAAATGAAACATTTTCTGAAAATAGCTGATGTGTACAGTAGAGTAATAAAGGCCACACGGATGACTTGACTTTGCTTATTACATCATCAAACATAGTCCAGAAAAGTGCTTTTTACATCAGTCTTTCTTTCATTGCGTTGTAGGTTGGACAGTTGAGGGAGGTATCGAACAAGGTTCATAATGCAGAACTAAAGTTATTCTTAGAAGTAGAGCTTGGGCTGGTACTTGTACTTTACTACTAAAGATTGTGTCATTCTTGTATGGAATGTTCTTTGTAGCATTTACCCGGATTTTCTGCATTTTTATTCAGGATTTACACCCTATTGCTCCACCTGACAAGACAAAGGATGATATCCTGCTTTTCTTTAAGCTTTATGATCCAGAAAAAGAAGAATTACGGTACATTAATTAGGCATATTTGGGTTACTCTTACTCAATAAGTTACAGAAGATGAAGTTTTATGTTTTTTGCTATTTTCTCCATAATGTCAGATATGTTGGAAGACTTTTTGTGAAGAGTACTGGTAAGGCAGCTGAAATCTTGCCAAAATTAAATGAAATGGCTGGCTATGCTCCCGAGGAAGAGATTGAACTATATGAGGTTTGTATGCAATCACATCTTGTCTCAGCTCCTTGTGTCATTCTGTAGGCAACTTCTTGAACTACATGGTATAGTCCTTATGACAATGAAACTAGCAATTTAGCTAAGGATGGCATATTAGTCAGTTCACGACAGTAACCATGACTGGTTGAAGAAGTTTCTGATTGTCTCATAGCGATATGATTTGTTTGTCTCATCTATAAACAAGTACCCAAAACCTTGTGCCTTTACCGATTGAATCCAAGGTTCATGAGCCATAAGTTGAGTTTGTCTGGTGTAGAGCTGCCTGATTACTGGTCTCTGTTATTTACTAATTATTTATGTGGCGGTTGATTTATTTTGATTCTTACTTTAGTTGTCAACCATGGTTTCTTACTGATGCTCTGATTCCCAGGAAATTAAGTTTGAGCCCAATGTCATGTGTGAACCCATCGATAAGAAGTTCACATTTCGTGCCTGCCAGGTATTTTCTAAATATTGTCAGTGTTCATTAGTACTTTTGCTCGTCAATATTTGAACTTCTTGTCATTGTATGCAGCTTGAGGATGGAGACATTGTCTGCTTTCAGAAGCCGACTTCATTTGAAGGTGAACATCTCTGCTATGCTGATGTCCCATCTTTTCTGGAATATGTGCACAACCGTCAAGTAAGACTTCCTGAAACTTATACTTATGTGTTGGAATTTGGAAACTACTATTCCTTTGGTGCTTTATTTGAATTGGTAGTCATATGAGAAGAGACTTTTGGTATAGCTGTGAGACTCTTACTGAAGCTTGATCTCATGCTGGTCCTGTTACTAGAAAAAAGATTTAAAATACAGGCTTGTTTTCTGATTGATTTGTTTCACCCACCCATATAAGAAGTTAACTGTGGTGCACTGCGGGTGCTGTCCCGTCATCATGTATAATAAGATGGAATTGTCATGTTTTCTAATTTCTGGGTAGACTTTTATACTGTAGATTACTAGACCATGTTCTCTCATGACTATTGTGCCTGAATATCTAGTTATTTCACATAGATATTCTTGAGGAGCATTATTTCAGATACTGTATGTATCCTATATCTCTATTATGTATGCTTGTGCTGGTGATATATACTCATTGTCACAATTCTGTGAGTTCAGGAGGTAAGTATTGTATGTCGTGTTTTAGAAAGATCTTTAGTTGCATCCAACTGAGTTCTCAACCTCTGCATCAATGGCTCCATTTACCTTCGTCCTGTTCTGCTATGTATGTCTACTCAAAAAGTGGTTTCACTTGGGTGCTTAGGGTTTGAGTTAGGTGTTTGAATTAAATATTAGGTGCTGAAATCAGTGATTTCAAGATGAGCTACAGACATTTATCCAGGGATTTCAAAGTTGAGCAAAAGGTTTTCATCTTAGAGGTTGAAGATAAGTCTTTTGGTGAAAGGATTCGAATAACTGAGAGAACTAGAATCAGAGGGTACCAGATTTCTTTCGATTTGGGTTGTGCTGCTTGGCTCGTTGATCAGGTAAAGGAGGCAGTAGTTAAAAGCGGTCAGAATTTCTTCAGAAAATATAGAGGACATAACTACCAGTTTTGGGTCAAAAGATTTCATAACAAAAACGGGGATTTCCTTGTTCTTTCCAAATCAGAAAAGGAAGGTTTTGTCAGAAATATCTTCGTCCCTAAAGGTTTTAACTTTTTCGGATGGAGAAGTTTGGAGGACTTACTGTCTGAAATCCTCCGTGGGGGGAAAGAGAGCGGGGGCTACTCAGAGGAAAGTGAAGAGAGTCGGAAAAGAGTTTGTGAGCAGCCAGACGGGTGCAGGCCCTCAGGTTTCGTACAGGGATGCGGTCCTCAGAGGCAAGACGGCGACAATAGTGGCACCCATTCGAAACGCCAAAGAGGAAATATGGATGAAGAAAATCTGGAATAAGAGACATTTGCAAGGAATCCTACAGTTGGGGGAGCGTAGTTGTTTGCGAGAGACAGGTGGTACATCAACCTTGGAGAGAGGTGGAGGCCTCACTTCGAAATCTTCTGGGAATGGAAATAAGGCTCTCGCCCTTCCAATGCAACAAGGCGTTGTTCGTTTGTCAGAACGAAGAGGAAGCAACAAAATTTGCTCAACTTGGAACTCTAGCCATGAATAAGCTACCAGACGTGGTGCTGTCTGGATGGTGGGGACAGTATCAATTCAAATCACAGAAAGGCGGTTAGTTATGGCGGATGGGTTGCTCTGGAAGGATTACCGCCACACCTTTGGACCAATAACTTTTTCCAGAAGATCGGAGAGGCCTGCGGAGGTCTGGTAGAAATCGACCGAAGAACCGCTAACTTTGGTTTTCTGCTTGAAGCAAAATTAAAATTGAAACCCAACGACACGGGCTTTATTCCAGAGTTCGTTGATGTGGCAGATGGAGAAATCAGTTTTCAGGGTTAAAATTCGTCAACTTCCGCCAGCAAAGAGACCTAATCTTCCGGCTGAAGATTGTGGAGTGGAGTAACTAAATCACCAACTGGATCTTTGAAGACGGATCTGAAGATACAGAGGATCAGTCCCCTCTCCGGGGACACGTGTCTGCATCCGGATTGGTGAGTTTGAATGCCCTGTCACTGTCGGATCTGACAGAAAGCAAGGTCTGAACAGGCTCTTGTCAGAGGAAGCACGGTTTGAGGAGTCTGCAACTCCTGACTCTACTTATTCTGTAGGCAAGCATGGGACGCCACTTCAAGCAGAAAGTCTTGACAGAATCGGCGAGCTTTACAGAAGAACCAGAAAGTGCAGATGCAACGGATTATTTTAAGAATTCAAAGGGGAAAGAAAGTCTCGGACAAATGCCCTTTTCGGAAAAAGGCAAAGGCTTGGAAGTATGTGGGAAAGTAGGGGGCGGTGGTATTTCCACCCAAGGAGCACAAAGTTGTACAAGTGGGTATTATTTTAATAGATCAAAAAAGGAGGTTGGTCTCAAAAGTAAAGAAAAAGCTTTGGTGGTGCGTGGGCCCCTGGTTGACAAGGATTTTTATCGAAGTGACTTTGTAAGGCTGGCGGGTCTTGACCCACAAAATAATTATGCTGGGTCATGTCTAGGCCCATTTATTCTAAACTTTGATGGGCTGAGATATCATTTTCAATTAGGAAGTGAACCATCAAACAAGATCTTTTTGCACCCATCCCTGTCGGCGGAACCAAAGCTGTCGTTTTGGGTGAGCAACATGCCTAAGCTTACTACAGAGATTTTATCTCATCGACAGCAGGCTAAGGAAGCTCATTTCTATGGTGATCCAAAAAGATCCCCCATTTGTTTCAAATTGAATTTCCTTGGGAGATTTGGTGAACCTGACAAAATTGGAATAAGGCTGAAGCATTTTCTCCCACATGAATTCGGATCTTATCAGACTCCTTTCGAAAGGCCTAAAATGATGGAAATCCAATCTCCCAATCTCACCATCTTAGATTCTGTTTGTGAATTAGAGGAAGAAAAGGAGAGTGACGTTGATGAAAGTCCAGTTAGGCCACCGGGCGGGTCGACAGAGGAGGAACCATCTTATCAAGGGATGAGATGGACTGAGGCTCTTGGCTTGGAATCGTCTCATTTGTCAGATAGTGTTGAAGAAGAATACATGTCACAATCATCAGATTCAAATGAGGAGATTGGTGACTCTTCACAAGACGAAAAAGAACCCTCCGATGTTTTTGATCGTTTCAACGGTGAGCTTCACAACCTCTTCACAGATACAAATTTGGAAACAAAGGCGACGTCGGAAGAGGCACCTAATCAAACGCATCATATAGTAGAATTAGAAGATGTGGAGCAGTCTGAATTCAAGGATACTGGAAAAAACAAGAAAATGTTTGTACAGTAGAAGGAAAAGGTCGGCTTGCGTATCAGTCAAACGCGAGGCACAAGAACAAACTTCCAAATTTTTGTCAAAGATGAAAGTTTCCTTGGTTCCTCTGAAAAGATCTTTATTCCATGAAATGAAGACTGGGAAAGTTAAAGTCAGCAAGAGCGAGGGTGGAAACAAGGGAGACAAGAAACTTCAAAGGGGTATTATCAGACTTAATGAAGATAATTAGCTGGAATGTTAAGAGGATTGGGAAGTAGACAGAAGAGACTGACATTGAAACAGCAGTTCCGACGTTTACAGCCCGATATCATTATATTACATGAAACTAAGAAAACATCAATCGACAGGAGGCTTGTGGCTAGCGTGTGGGGAAGCAGATTTAAAGAGTGGATTTACGCCCCTGCTCAAGGAAGTTCTGGGGGCATAGCAGTAATTTGGAACACCAAACACATCTCAGTTACTGAATCTCTGGTTGGAGCTTTCTCTGTCTCCATAAAAATTAAGGCTCGCAACGGGTTGGAATGGTGGTTATCAGGTGTTTATGGTCCTTGCAAAAATAGAGAGCGTAGGGAGTTCTGGGAAGAAATGGCTGGCCTTTACGGCCTGTGTGGACCAAGATGGTGTGTAGGAGGAGATTTTAACGTGGTGAGATTCGTAAACGAGAAATCAAATGGGGGAAGGTTGACTACAAGCATGAGGATTTTTAATGATTTCATTCGAGAAACAGAACTCAAGGATTTGGAATTGCTCAATGCTCAATTTACATGGTCAAATTTCAGAGAAGAATCTGTGTGTCGGAGGTTAGACAGATTTCTGTTCTCTGTAGGTTGTGAAGAGATTTTTCCAGAGGTAAGACAAAAGGCTTTGGCAAGGGTCATTTCTGATCATTGCCCTATCCAGCTAGATACCAACAAGGTGAAATGGGGGCCAAGTCCTTTTAGATTCGAAAACATGTGGCTACAACATCCAGATTTCAAGAACAAGTTCAACCTATGGTGGCAATCTGAGCAGGTGGAGGGATGGGAGTGTTACTGATCAAGTTAAAAGCCATAAAAAAAAAGGTGCAAAGATGGAGTAAGGAGAGTTTTGGGGAAGTCGAGAAAGACTTTAAAGAAGCTGAGGCCAGCTTAGAGGAGTTAGATAGGAGAGGGGATGGAAGGGCTAGATGTTGATGCTCGAAGAGGGAAGAACTACTTTTCCTTGTGGGAGATCTGGCTTACAAGGAAGAAGTGAAGTGGAGGCAGAGAAGTAAAGTGGAATGGGCAAAAGAAGGGGACGATAATACTAAATTTTTCCATCGAGTTGCAAGCAGGAGAAGGAAGAGAAACTATATAGAAAGGTTGGAACCGGATGTCGGGGGAGTGATAGAGGATGCGAAAGAGATAGAAGAACATATCGTCAACTTCTTCAAGTCCCTGTTTAGTAGCAACGAAGAGGCATGTTGGGGCCTGGAAGGTATCAATTGGGCCCCAATAAGCGAATTTGAGGCAGATTGGCTTGAGAGGCCTTTTGAGGAAGCCGAAGTTCAAAGAGTAGTTTTTGATTGTGGAAAGGATAAATCGTCAGAACCGGATGGCTATTCTTTGCAAATGTTTCAACATTGTTGGGATATCTTGAAAGCGGACATTATGAAGATTATGGAGGAGTTCTACGAGACAGGGATAATAAATGCGGTGACAAATGAAACTTTTATTTGTCTAATTCCGAAGAAGTCAGATTCTTTGAAAGTGACGGACTACAGGCCTATAAGTCTTGTTACTAGTTTGTATAAAATTATGGCGAAAACCCTGGCTTCAAGATTAAAGGAGGTTTTGGGCAGCACAATTTCTCCAAATCAAGGAGCGTTTGTTAAGGGTCGATAAATTTTGGATTCCGTCCTTATTGCAAATGAAGTGGTAGAAGAGGTGAGGCAGAAGAAAGAGAAGGGATTGGTGCTCAAAATAGATTTTGAAAAAGCGTATGATCATGCTGAGTGGAGATTTTTGGACGAAGTCTTACAAAGAAAAGGCTTTGGCATTAGATGGAGGAAATGGATGCAGGGATGCTTAAGTTCTGCAAATTTCTCCGTTTTGATCAACGGGAGGCCTAAGGGAAAATTTCAGGCTTCAAGAGGTTTGAGACAAGGTGACCCACTGTCACCTTTTCTTTTTACCTTAGTAGTCGATGTCTTGAGTAGGTTAATGGAGAAGGCTCAAGAAAATCATCTCATCAAAGGTTTATGCATTGGGCAAGAAAAGGTGGAGATTTCTCATATTCAATTTGCAGATGACACCATTTTTTTCTTGGCGGAAGATGAGGGAGTTTGGAACAATCTATTGGAGGTGCTCAACTTATTCTGTTCTGTTTCAGGGTTGAAAATCAACAAAGCTAAGTGTTATTTGGCTGGAATAAACTCAGATTGTGAGAAATTAAATAGGTTGGCAGATTCTTGGGGTTGTGAGGTGGGTAGCTGGCCTATAAAGTATTTGGGACTCCCTCTTTGGGGTAGGCCAAGAACACTTAAGTTTTGGGATCCAGTGGTAGAAAAGATGGAAAAAAGACTTCAAAGCTGGAAGAAGGCCTTCTTATCCAGAGGAGGTAGATTAACTCTAATCTGTTTTGGGAAGCTTGCCGATCTACTACATGTCTTTGTTCAAAATTCCTTGCGGGGTGATTGGACGCCTAGAAAAACTAATGAAAGGGTTTTTGTGGGAAGGTGTGGAGGAAGGAAAATGGGAGACAGTTATTAAAAGTAAAGAGGAAGGAGGTTTAGGGGTGGGGAATTTGAGGAATCGGAACGAAGCATTACTTGCGAAGTGGTTGTGGAGATTCCCAAAGGAACCTCATTCTCTCTGGCACAAGGTGATAAGAAGCAAGTATGGGCTACAGAATAACGGATGGAACGCATTTCCTCCGATGAGGGGTTCAAGCCGTAGCCCATGGAAAGATATTTCGAGTAGTTCCCATTTGTTTCTTCATTGCTGTAAGTTTGAGGTGGGCAACGTGGAGAGGGTGAGGTTTTGAGAGGATGGGCGGTTAGAAGGAGGACCATTGAAAGAGCAATTTCCTAGATTATTCTTGCTATCGAGGATGCACAATCAGAACATTTCAAGTTTTGCGAATCTTTCCACCAATTCTTTGAGTTGGAATTTTGATTTCAGGAGAAATTTGAATGAGGCGGAGATAGAAGAGGTGGCTAGATTATTACAGAAAGTGGAAGAGGTTCGCTTGTCTCAATCAAGAACGGATAACAGAAGGTGGAAACTGGAAGCATCAGGATTGTTCACATGCAAATCCTATCGTTCCTTCTTGAGTAACAATGGGATTGTGCAATATTTTCCACCCTATTCACAGATTTGGAAATCAAAAGTTCCTCCGAAGGTCAAAATTCTTGTTTGGCTGGTGACCAAAGGGAAGCTCAACACTTGTGACCAAATTCAAAGGAGAAGCCCTTTTATCTGCTTATCCCCACATTGGTGCAGTTTGTGCAAAGCTAAGGAGGAGAGTGTAAACCACATTTTTCTCCATTGTTCTTACACGATTCAATTGTGGTGGAAACTGTTTCAGGAGGTTAGAGCTAGTTGGGTCATTCCAAAGGGTTGCTTCGAGCTTCTAAGCACCAAGTTTGAGGCCCTAGGAATTGGGAGGAAAGCTAAAGCTTTGTGGGGTTGTCTGGTCTCGGCAGTTTTTTGGAACATTTGGCTAGAGCGTAACAAAATTTTTTTTGAGGATTATACTGGTGTGGGGGTAGAAGTACTTTGGGGAAGAGTAAAATATTGGGCAACCCTATGGGCTTCAGTCTCAAATGATTTTAATAATTACTCTCTTTCTCAATTACTGTGGGATTTGTTAGCAGCAGTAAAGTGAGTTAGGTCTAGCTTTTGTTGCTGTAGCCAAATCCTATTGAGAGTTTTTCTTGTTTCTTGTAATTGGTGGATTTCTTATCCACTTCTGTATATTTCTCTTTTCTTTTCTAAAATGTTTGTTTCTTCTCAAAAAAAAAGGAGGTAAGTATTGTGTATTTTAATAAAATATTGTTTCTCATAAAAAAAGGTACCTTGGTTTGGCTAAGTCTTTATCATTTGATATGTCACAGGTTGTTCACTTCCGATCCCTTGAGAAACCCAAAGACGATGATTTCTCCCTAGAACTGTAAGCTACATTATTGTTGGTTAATGTTTATCTACATTATTTACAATACCAATGCATTTGTGTTCATTAACTGTCCTGTATAGGATCTAAAAGTGATTTTTACATTACAATCACACAGTTTTCGTATTGATTTTAAGGTCAAAACTCCATACCTATGATGATGTTGTGGAACGAGTAGCTCAACAACTTGGTTTGGATGATCCATCCAAACTTAGGCTTACACCGCACAACTGTTACTCACAACAACCCAAACCCCAGCCAATTAAGTATCGTGGGGTTGACCACTTGACTGATATGCTGGTCCACTACAATCAGGTAATAATTCCACATCCGTAGGGGATATTTATTTTAATACCTAGAACAAAACTCTTACAACAATCTATGACAGACTTCAGATATATTGTACTATGAAGTGTTGGACATCCCTCTGCCTGAATTACAAGGTTTGAAAACTCTAAAAGTCGCATTCCATCATGCTACTAAGGAAGAAGTGAGTACACCTACAAGTTCGTACAAAGTTATGGTTTGTTAGTTTTAATTATTTTCTGATATATCTGTCTTTTACCAGGTGGTTATTCACACCACAAGACTGCCAAAACAGAGCACTGTTGGGGATGTTATTAATGATCTTAAAACTAAGGTGACATTTTTGGCTTGTTACTGTCACTATCATCGTATCCAACCAATTGAAACTAACTATTTACTAGTAGTGTATAGAACGTTTTGTTTTTTGGCCCACTTTTTTGTTGATCTTGTCAATGGTTTACTTTAATCGTTTATTTACTTAGTTTAATACCCTGAGTTTATGGCTCTAACTGGTGTATCCCATCTTGGAACAGGTTGAATTGTCTCATCCAGATGCAGAACTTAGGTTGCTTGAAGTTTTCTATCACAAGATTTACAAGGTATGAGCTTCATCTTCCAATAGAAACGCTCTGACTACCATACCTGTGAAGTAGATATATGAAAGAAAAAATTGATAGGTATTGGTCTGATTAACGGATTCTTTCTAAAGTAAATTATACAATACCATCGCAAAAATAGGGTTTTATTTGTATACAGTTTGTAAGAATACACTTTGAAAGTAATGTTTTCTATGTCCCTGCTGTGTGAGCTAAAGTGTTAATGGGCTTGTTTTCTATATCCATGCATGTCAAATGTACAACATCATGAATTCTGCGATATTAATGTTTTCTATGTCCCTGCTATTTGAGCTAAGTGTTAACTGGCTTGTTTTCTATATCTGTGCATGTCAAATGTACAACATCGTGAATTCTGCAATAGGCATAGCTTTTTATCAAAATTTATATTTATCAAGCATTACAGGTACGGTGAGGACATAAAATCCAACCGTGAGTAAAATGAAGCATGAGTCCACCACAAAAACCTAGGCCCATGACACTATTCTGTTAATTACCTTTTGGGCTTTCCGTGGTTCTTTGAGATCTACCTTTCCTTTTTTCTAGTTCTTTTCTCAATCAAATGTTGATATAACTGGTTGGAAGAATGGGATTATTTACATTTGGGGCTTTTTATCCATTTTTCCATTTTCTATGGCCGTTAGAATGCTTATAAATACAAAGTTGATTTTTATTGTTATTGCTACTAATCAATCTTGCTGTAAAATATCTGCAGGTTTTTCCTCACAGTGAAAAGATTGAGAACATAAATGATCAATACTGGACATTACGAGCTGAAGAGGTCTCTCTCTCATGCTTATGCTCTAAGAGGTCTTAATTCTAGCTATTGGTTGCGTTTTTGATGTTATGAGTGTCTAATTGATGTTTTTTTGTATCCTTTCAATTCATAGGTTCCTGAGGAAGAGAAAAATCTTAGTCCTAATGATCGTGTAATTCATGTTTACCATTTCACTAAAGAGACAGCTCAAAACCAAATGGTAGTTGCAACTATTTAGTTTCACAGTTCTGCTATTTTTCGCCCTCCAGATGTATGCTTGCCTTTCAAAAAAGAATATCATATGATGTTGTGTATCTTATATGCTCAAATTTTCCCTTTCTTTCCTAGCAAATTCAAAACTTTGGGGAACCTTTTTTCTTGGTCATACATGAAGGTGAAGCTTTGGCTGAAATTAAAGCTCGAGTACAAAAGAAATTACAGGTTGCAGATGAGGAGTTCGCTAAGGTGCAACCTAAGTTCTCATTATCATCATATTCACTTTTATAATTTTGTTAGAAAGATAGACATTCTCATAAGTTTTAAATGAAGAAGTGGGATTTTTGTATTCTACTGATGAAACATCACTTTTTTTCCCTTTGCCAGTGGAAGTTTGCATTTCTTTCCCTAGGTCGCCCAGAATATCTTCAAGACTCGGACATTGTGTCTAGTCAGTTTCAGGTGTGAATTAGAAATGGCAAATCAGTAAACATTTTACTATAGATATGGAAATCTTTAGAAATAGAAGTTTACATTATTACTTTCGTAGTATGTTTCTAATCTAAGATTTTATTTCCCTTGTTTTGTTTTTCATCTGCCATCCTATATAGAGAAGAGATGTCTACGGTGCTTGGGAGCAATATCTTGGGCTGGAGCACTCTGACAGTGCTCCTAAAAGATCTTATGCAGCTAATCAGGTGAGTTGCATATTTCCGTTTTGTTCGTCTTCCATGTGTCCATTTTTCTTTAAAAACAAGGATGGCATTGAAACTACTAGATTATATTTTTGCTCAAATATATTTGTGGATAGGCTTTGTGTGTTGACATTACTCTGCCATTTTTACAATTTGTGTTTTGCAGAATCGTCATACATTTGAAAAGCCAGTAAAAATTTACAACTAGGAAATAGTTGGATGATTGAGCTTTTTGTCGTTCCAGAGATGCGTTGGGTTGGGTAAATTCTTCACATCGTGTGGCTGTGAAAGTGGGAATTGGTGAAAAGTGATTGTGCAGCCATCCAGTGACATTAACTTTTGAAAAGGTGTCTGGCAATGTTCGGTAGTCGGATTTGTTAGCTATTTAATTCTTTATCCAGAGTGGTTGGGGACGACTCATTTCCTAAATCAGCGTCTTCAAGAAAAATCCCCTCTTGAGCTTAACTAGAGTTTTAGACAGAGGTGCTTCGTCTTTGGGTGACGTGTGAATGGACTTCATCATCAGTTCAATGTAAACTTTGACAGTAAGTAAACAAGATTTTTGAACAAGTGAATGTATACAGGTATAGTTTGGTGTCAGTGAGTCATTTTTTGCATGTTTTGCTTCGCGTTTCTGGTCAGTTTAGATAGTGAGATGGAAGGGGTGGCGTATTGGTTGATTAGTCAGTTCCCAAACATGTTTCTAAACTTTTGTAGAAGAGATTTTCCAGGCGCTGCTATTGAATTGAGGGCAGTAAATACACCTGCTTCTCGTGTTTCAGCAACAGCTTCCGGGTCCATATTTTGCAACGCTTTTCACTCTATTTATTTTAATTTCATACTTACTAGGAAATATCCTGGTTGTTTTCAAAGCTTTGGGATTGTTCACCCAAGATGAAGATCGGGAGGGTAATAAGAAGACAAGGGAAGCGTTGGCTTTGTAGTCGAGCTTCTTCTTCCATGCAGGATTTCAAGTCATTTTAGATGATTTTGATTTCTCTTTCAAACTCTCCAACGGTAGTCCTCATCTGGATTTTTATACCTAATCCAAATACGAGTAGATTGGAAAATAAAACACTCAAAAGAGAGGTGGAGAGAGGAAGGGACCGTAGGAGACATTTTTCGACTAAAGGGATATTTGTGAAAGTGAATTAAAACTTGAAGAGATGTTAGTGTAATGTTTCAAACCTAAAGAGGTTTTGTGAAAACTCAAAAAATTCCGGTCCAACTTTAAAGTAAATACTCTACAATGGAATAACCTCCTTTTAATTTCATCAAAAATTCCGGTCCCAACTATGTATTGAATAAATTTCATGTTGTAATAAGTTGTAAATTTTTCTTCGTCTCATCTTAAGGAAACACGCCTCCACACATTTCTAATTGTCAATGAGTACAAAAATATGTAAGAAATAAAATATTTGGCGCTCAAAGAATCTTATTTAGTAAATGTAATATTCATTGAGGATAAATAAGTCAATAACTAATATTTTTTTTAACTACACCTCTATCCAGTAAGAACTTTCCTAAGTTATAAAATTGGTTTAGTCTCAACTTTATAGAGGGTTTATTGTATTCTTTCAGGTCTAACATATGCCAAGTTAAGCCCATAGGTCGTTAATTCAAGTCCAACGACAGCCTGGTTGGGCTTTCACACGACTCTTTTTTTTTTTTTCTTTTTTTTTTTTTTTAAAGTTCAACAATATATTTATACTATGGGTGGTAGATTTGGACTAAGCAGCACAATGAGTTTTTCATAAGAGTAAGAATACACTTACTATCTATTTGTATCATCTGTCTAATAAAGAAATACTAAAATAACGGTAAAAATAGCATTCTTGTTTTCATAATAACTTTGTATCAAACTTGTCATTTACGAAATTCGTCTCAAAGACCTTCAACTTACAAGTTAAAGACGGAATATTTACCAAACAGTTGGAAGTCAAAATCATGACAATGAAATGAAACTCCAAAGTAAAATAGTTTTCACACACCCATTTTACCATTCTAAGCAACCTTTTTTGTATGTCCTTGTTTCTTTTTCGAATTATTAAATTAATGCTAAAAATTGAAAAAAGTTTCTTTTTCTTTTCCTTGCGAAAAAGTTATAAATAAATAAGTAAAATAAAAAAATAAAAAAAGAATAGGAGTAACGAAACTGAGCTCCACATACTCATTTAACTTGTATCCATGGCCACGCTTTCCTGCTATTCCCTCCACCCTCTTTCTTCTTCTTCTTCTTCTTTTCCTTCAACATCTCAATCTTTTCCACACCAACCTCAAACAAAACCCGAAACCCCTCCTCCGTTCATCCGCTGCTCCGCCACCGGCATTGCCACTATTGCCGCCACCGGACGTGAAATCATAATTCAGCCAACCACTCGGCTGTTGGTCCAACCTATTCTCCTATTTGCGGGCTTCGACAGACCCTTGGACACCCAAACTTTTCTTGCCACTATCAGTGTCTTGGCCGCCATTGCTCTCTCCCTCTTTCTCGGCCTTAAGGTAACTACCTACTCCTTCTGCCTTTGTTTTTCGAAAAAATGTAAGGGCAATTAGCTACAATAAACATATTTTGACATTTCTTTGTAAAAATGATCAATGTTTATTATGTCGTCATCATAACATCGTTGTGTTGTTGTGTCGTTGATATATGAGATCAATATGTCGTCTTTACTGAAAATTAATTATTTCTGCTAACCAAATATCAAAATACGTTTATTGTAGCTATTTTTTCAAATTATAATTATCTTTACAATATGAGGATTATGGATTTTAGCTTTTTTGGGCTAAATATGATGAATCTTTTGCAGGGTGACCCTGTGCCCTGTGAGAGATGTGCTGGCAATGGTAATCACTTTCCGGTTGCTTTTGTTATCTTGGTTTTTAATTTTGACATAAGAAATGAATGATTGACAGCAATATGAATATGGTATAGATAAAGTTTCAGCACTTATGTCATTGAACTAGAGAAACACGTTGAAATTTTATTAAAAAATCCATTTCTCTCAAAAAAGCACGTCTATGACCCATATGTACTTTTAAGTTTTTCTCCCAAACTAAGTAAAAAGAACTTTTAGTTGTCTGAAAACACTTTTGGTTCTTCTCCTAGAAGTAGTCCCATACGGGCCCTTAATATGACACTCAGATACTAATCTTAAGGTGCAAGCAGAGACCAAACAACTTTTCCTAATGGAGGCTTTAGGCCGCTAGGGCTCATGTCCACTTGTGTGGCATTTGCATTTTAGTTAGCCCTTTTTTTATGCATTTTTCGTGCTAATATGGAAGGGAAAATCGTAACACTAGTCATGCAGTAAAGTCTCTTATGGTTGATCAATTTTAAACTTAGGATCTGCAGCGAAGAAATAAGCCGAAGATGGACTTGGTTGACAACATGTGTTGTTTGGATCTCGATTAATGTTATTATTCACATAGTTTCAGTCACCAGACAAGTAAGATTTTCCCAGTGGTGACCAGCGTAGGTTGAGGTTTAAACATGGGACTGAACCCAACCAGTTTAGACTGAAGGGTTTCAAGTACAATTAGCCCTTTTGTACCTCGCACTGTCGCACATTATAACTTGGGAACAGTCTACTCTGAATTTTATCTTAATCATGATTTTGAACTCTCTCAGTTTCAATGTGATGTGGACGCTACGATTTATCTTCTTGGAGTCTCTTTTTGTGAGCATTTCACAGTATTGTGCACAGTTTGAGCTAGGTTTTGGACGAGTTCTCGAGTCAGGGGAATCACGTTGGTACTCAACCATTAGAACGTGATGTAGTGTTGAACATCTAATTGTTGATCCCTACTCTACAAAACCTTAGTTTGAAGCATCCAAGGATCTATCATATATAGGATTAGGATCACAATGCTGCAAACAAAAAATGTTAGTACTGGAATTATAATATACGGATCTGTAAACCATCTGTTTAGTTTCTTTGTTTCAACATTTAGTAGTTCTTTTATTTGTTTGAACATTTTGTCTATCACTGAGACTTGCCCCCGGTGGTGTCTTAGTACTGTCCGTCTTCTCCTAATACATAAATATGTTTGGGTCTGGTAGGTGGTACGAAATGTGTCTTCTGCAACAATGGCAAAATGAAGCTAGAGACAGGCTTGGTTGACTGCAAGGTTTGCAAGGGTGCAGGTAATAGTTTCTGACATCTTCTTTGCTGAATTATTACGATCCTTAGACCTTAAATAGGCATGTATGATCATCGAAGGACATAATTGATCTAGGATTTTGGTTAATAATACTCCCTTGCCCTTCTGATTTTTTAATGTCTGTGGTACTACAACTACAAGCGCTACTGAAGTACCATGTCGCATGTCACAAGTTGTAGTACTGAGCAAGTACCGAAGAAGTAAATCGTGTAGATTAATACTAATGCAACCCTAATCACATCACCACTACTTCTAAGTACTGAAATGCCATAGAACAAGTGAAGTAGTAGTCTTGTACTCCTATTAGGCTATTCCTATTGGTTTCTGGGGACATAGATTATTAGGATCTTCTAGTCTTGAACTCTGCATGCCCCTCAATGATTCTGGTAGTAATCAGATTGTCAAGTTATTCACCAGATTGTGAACTTTTTCGATATTTGTTTTGTATGGTTCAATCTCTCATTTTCTCACATATTTATTTATAAGGTCGTAGCTTTCGCAGTAGCTTGATCGATTTTTTTTTTTTTTTGTAGGATTGGTACTTTGTAAGAAATGTGCAGGTTCTGGATACTCTCGACGGCTATGAACTGTGTAACAATTTTTAGAATATTACTTTGCTCTCTCTCTCTCTCTATTTGCAATTCTGAATGAACTCTCTAGCTCCAACTCCTTTTTGCCTAGATGCATATCTTCTTTTTGTTCATTCAAGTGGTAGCCACATTCTCTAATGTACATGTGCATATTCCAAAAATTGCATTCTAATTCGTATTTGCTTCCGTTGTATATATTTATTTTTTTGTTTATTATTAGAATCGAGATCTTCTGAAGCATTGTTCGTTAGCAAGAAATGGATAAAAAAACATTTACTAAATGGTCGTTTGATAGCTGCTTCGTTTTCACTATTTTTTAAACGGATAACTTGTCACATCCCGGCCCGGGCCCCCACCACATCTCAGGCATAACTCCGCCATAGCACGATATTGTCTGTTTTGGGCCACGCCCTCACGGTTTTGTTTCTGGGAACTCAGACGAGAACTTCCTAGTGGGTCACCCATCATGGGATTGCTCTCGCGCGCTACTCGCTTAACTTCGGAGTTCTGATGGAACCCGAAGCCAGTGAGCTCCCAAAAGGCCTTGCGCTAGGTAGAGATGGGAATATAAATATAAGGCTCACAAGATCCACTCCCCTGGGTGATGTGGGATCTCACAATCCACCCCCCTTAGGGGCCCGACGTCCTCGTCGACACACACACGGCCAGGGTTAGGCTCTGATACCAAATTGTCACATCCTGGCCCACACGCGGCCAATGTTAGGCTCTGATACCAAATTGTCACATCCCGGCCCAGGGCACCACCACATCCCAGGCACGACTCCACCATAGCACGATATTGTCCGCTTTGGGCCACACCTTCACGGTTTTGTTTATGGGAACTCACACGAGAACTTCCCAGTGGGTCACCCATCATGGGAGTGCTCTCGCGCGCTACTCGCTTAACTTCGAAGTTCCGATGGAACCCGAAGCTAGTGAGCTCCCAAAAGGCCTCGCGCTAGGTAGAGATGGAAATATACATATAAGGCTCACAGGATCCACTTCCTTGGATGATGTGGGATCTCACATAACTCGTGTTGAAACTACTTTTAGTTTAAAAAATTAAAAAAAAAAACTGAAAGCTAAAATTTCAAAACTCAAAGAAGTAACTTTCAGTTTTTGGTTTTGAGTTTTTCGTTTTTCAAAAAATTAAAAGTGGTTTGAGTATTCAGCTTTCAAAAACAGTAAAAACTAAAAACTGAAAATTAAATGGTTACCAAACAGCTACGTCAACACACTAACAAAATTATTGATAGAATTTTACCAAAAGAACCACATTGATGTGAAACAATGAAAGCCAAAGAATAAACTGATTGACATTGAAACTTAAAGACCAAATTGAGGAGTTTGATTAATTTTAAAAACCATTCACAACAAAAGCCTTTAAAATACACAAATTAAAATTTGACGTCATTTCCCTATCTTAAAAGATAAGAGGTTTTCTTTTTTTTTTTTTATAATTATTATAATTATTATTGCTACTACTACTAGTAGCAAATGGCAGTGTGAAACAAATTCTTTTTTTTTTTTTTCCTCAAATAGTTGTTTTTTTTTTTTTCTAATGTTTTTATGAGAAGTTATTTATTTTAAACGAGCAGCATGAATAATATGGGGGTCGACAGGGAGAGAGAGATGTAAGTTGGGGTTGACAGTTACCAAGAGAGAGAAATGTCAGCTTAGGTATTGATAAGTTGACATGCTGCGAGGTTGAGAAGAAAAACAGTAAAAACTTGATTATGTGAAATTACCTTAATGCTCACATTTTTTTCTTTTCTAATTTTTTTTCCAGTTATATGTTGTACGGTATAATAATAATTTCATTCATTTTTAGTTGACAAATAAAGTTTCATTAATAGGTAGTTTAAATTATTATAATTATAATTATTATTATTATTAATAAGTTAGCTTGAAGCTTAAATCAAACAAAATCAACCTGTAATATTAGCATTGGTTTAGTTGTAGATTGAGATGTAAACCTACTTAAACTCGAACACGCCTATCTAAATGATAAACCTTTATAAACAAATTGGATTGAAATCAAACCATGCTTAATCCTAATAACACAAGTTACGAGATTATAATGTGTTGGCCGCCACTAAATTGACCATATGACCTCATCATGAGATGATGTCATAAGCCGAACTTAATGACGAAGGTCATCATAAGATAATTATGATGTGAAGGAATTTGAACCAAACAGTTCATTATTCATAAATAAAAGCAACTACAAAGTGTTCCTAATCAACACCCCCCCCCCCCCCCCCCCCACCCCACACCAACACTTGGGGACACATGTTCAGTGATACAAACACATGTTCAGTGATACAATCTCATTATTATCACAACATACCATAACTAGTGATAGTTTCATACAACAATAAACACAAAGTAGTGCAATGTCACGCATAATCGAAAGTATGATCATGCAATTATTACAAACTAAAGTAAATTGCAATAAGAGAGTCATCACCAAAATCTGAAGGTGAAGGTCTCACTGCCAAGCCCACTCGCCACTTCCCGGATTATCCTTGTTCTCGCTATATCCTGAAGCGCTGAAAAACAAAGTGTGAGTGGATCAAGTTTATTGTAGTCAAAATCATTCAAATATAATAACCTCCATTTTGAAATCACATAGATAGTTGAAAACTACATACATAGATTACTATCGTAATAGTAATCAAGTTCTTATCACGTCACTCGTCATATTAAAGAAAGTAATCTCAATTACATTATCAAAGTAAATAAAATGTATAGCAAGCAGGTGAAACAACATCTACCTGATTGATGACTAGCGTCTACTAGTGAATCTAGCCTCTTCTGAAAATATAAGTACCTGCAAAATAAACCTACAGCCGTGGCTAGCTATATGATATGTATGATAATCATGTGGTGAAAATAAATCACTAATAGTCTCAAGATATCATTTAAACTAGTTATACCAAAGTCTCATCAAAGACTAATATTCAATAATAGTAATATGCATCAACATGTAATAATACTTGAAAAAAAACGTTTAGTTTTTAAAGGGATCCACTCACTGGCAAACAAATCGTCATTCATCGTTAGGCTCCTTGCCTGAATCCTTTTTAATCTCTACTAAGCCTCTGAATTAGATATATAGCTAAAATAAGCTTTAAAGAACATTCTAGGGAAAATAGTCCAAACTGCTATTTAGGTTTCGAATTTGCACAAACGAAGGGCCCCACATGATTTAGAACATCGAAAAACCTAAGGGTAGGTATGGGGTCCTACACGCGCCGCCATGCTCCAACCATGCGTCACCACGAGCCGGCGTTGTGGTGTCACGCGCCAGCCATCGGATTGCCGTGGCCGGTGAACGTGCCGCTGTACTCGCCGCCACAGATCATCGAGTAGGAGCCGCACTTGCCATCGTTGGTGCCACGCGTCGGTCGTCGGTTAGAGTTTAAGTGATAACGGATTTGCTGATGTCACCATTAATCATAACGACGACTGTCGTCTGCTGCCAATCACCGGCGCCGGAGCCTCACTGAAATCTACAAAAAGTTTCCAAGACTTGCAGAGCTTGATTTCAGTCCCAAAGTTCATGAAATTGCCTTCCAAATTCGTAGAAAACACTACCAAAAGCCCATGGACTTACCTAAAACGGATTTAGGTGCAGTAGGTCGAATCCACCTCGGATTCAACCGATTTCCTTCGAACAAGCTCGCCGGAAAAGAACAGGGTGCATGCATGGGTTAGAATCCCATATTTGGACTCAAAATAGTCCACGTTTCATCCTCAGACCAACACGAAACCAAAACCCAGAGAAGGCACCTACAAGCTGGCTTCGAACTCGACGTTTTTTCACCGGAGTTCGTCACCGGACTGGTTATGCATGCAGAGAGAAATAACAGGGCCCTCAATTTTTCAACACAAAATCACATCACAGTCATGGTAATAACCCAGAAATTCACAGATTGAACGCAGTGGCGGATGCAGAATTTGAACTTACGGGGTCATGATAAAATATATGTGGTAACATTTTGTTATTTAAATATATAATTCATGATTGGTTCTTATAATTTGAACTCGTTGTCGTACGCTATTATTATCAATAGTGTTATTATTACGTATTTTTATAACCATACATTGATCTTATTGCATAATAGTAGATTTTTTCTACTTAAGCAGCCACAACCTTTAATTTGACTGCCATGAGCAAATACACCAATTTTTGTGAAAGATTATCGATCAATCCTTTCAATTGATTGAACTCACTATGAAATATTGTTGATTAATAGAGTGTTTTGATAAATAATGAAAATCAAAATCATGCAGACATAAACTTAAATTGAACCTAAAACTTAAACTGAACTTAATTATTGGAAGTTCTTATTGGGTATTCGGATCAATAGCAAAAAGTGTGTGGATTAATAATAGAGTTGTTGGGGGTAATGTGAACTCATTGACCCCCCCCTCCCTCCGCTACTGATTGGAAGGAGGACCTCACCTGAGTCCGAAATGGAAAGCCTGAAGCTCTGGCTTCAATGGCAGAGCACTGATCAGTGCTCCGATGGTGCATCCTTGTGTCCCCGAGGTTCGAAATGCACTAATTTGTGTTGAATTTGTTGGAGAATTGAGGTGATAATGAGAGCTAAAGCTCTCGCAGCTTGAGAGAGAGAGAGAGAGAGAGAGAGAGAGAGAGAGATAGCGTAGTTCAGAATGAGGGGAAGGCGGCCGGAGTGGGGTGTAATCCCACTCAAAAAAACAAGGGTGTGATATCCACACACCTTTTTTTACTTCTTTCACACCCTTTTAATTTTCGGCCGTCGGATCGGATGAATTGAAGAAGATCAAAAGACATAAATTAACAAAGGGTGTGAGAGAAGTAAAAATGGGTGTGCTAAAAAAAATTCAGTGGAACCATTTTACCCCTCCGTGCATTTTAAATTATAAAATGACCATTCGAGGCTTCAATTTAAATTTCGTTTTTGATCTTACATTCACATAACATGAATATTTAGGAAGACTAAGAAAATATAAGAAATTTAAATTCGAGTCGAGGCATGAAAATTACTTAACTTTCCACTAGTTCGAGAATAAACTATAATATTTTAAGATATGGATTGTAACAATCTACCCTCTTTAAGAGAATTTTGTTCCCAAAATTTCTACAACAACTAGTAGAATAGATAGGGATATTATGCTCTCATACTTTCAGTTACACAAACTGGTTCATCTTCATAGCTTACGATTGATGTTAGACAATCTGTTGTTAATTTCAGCCTAGGTAAATGTTAGACAATTTGTTGTTAAGACCAGTTTATGCCCTACTACAATGCTCATGATTGATTAGCACCTATATCTCATTTTACTACTCTCAAGTATCGTGAAATTCCCACTAATTCTCATTTTACTACTCCTAGCTGGGGGTGAGAAGAAGTGAACATGCGGGGAATTTGTAGAGACTTGTCCTCGAACTAGACCACCAGCATAACGCAAGCCAAGATTGTGGTCATTTACGACCCACGACATCGGCGAGCAGATGCCAAATTCGACAGCCTGTTGACTGACGACATAGGAGCCATATCCGCACCAAGTGCCCCATGAAAACCCTTACATCATATCAAAGTAATTCTGATTTTGTAGTTCACAATCAAGCAGCGAATACCTAAGTATGAAACTCCCCTTGCACAACTCCTTAAACCTCAAATGAATCATTTTGCAAATGTCAACAAATAAAGAACAATGAAACTAGAAACGTCACAATTTCCATTTTGTATGTACACTTTCTTTCGTTCTTTTTTTGACAAAGGGGCATAGGCCCGAAAGAAAAGGAAGATTACAATAGAATATCACGAGGCCATGAGACCCCAACTATATCTGCAACTAGTAACCGATGACAAGAATGAGGAGCTTGCTTAAAAAACACTGGACCTAAACTGCATGACAAACCCATATGAGCTAAATCATCAGCAACAAAATTCTTTTCACAATAGATATGACAAATTTCACAAGACCAACTTTGGTGCATAACAGCTCGACAATTTAGTACTAAACTTCTCAGAGGGTGATTTTCCACTTTTGCATTTGAAATCAATTGAACTGCAAGAGCATAATCTGATTCTACCATAATCTTCTTAATTCCATTATTCCATGCAAGTTGCAGCCCAATAAAAACACCACAAACTTCATCACATAGAATCTCACCTCGACCAAGATTAGCACAAAAACCAGAAACCCATGCCCCCGACGAGTTTCTAAGGACACTGCCAGCACCAATGAAGTTGGCATCCCCCTCCATTATCCTAAATAAAACAAAAAGGGACTGAAATCACTAAAACAAAACATAAACAGACACTGCAACAAAGTTACTACGAAATTGAAATTATATCACCAACACCCAAAGCTGTAATTAACTGAAAATTTGAAGGAAGATTAAATATCAAAGCAATAAAATTATCAAATAAAATCCACAAACATAAGCAAAGCCAAAAATCGAAACATTCAAGTTCAAAATTTATTACAAAATCACAAAAACATCAATCCAATGCAAGTAAACAATGACAAAACGTAGAAATAATTGAATGCATAGAACATAATTGAAATATGAAAACACACTACTCAATCTATAAAATGCCAAATACGATTGATCTCCAAACACCACAGAAATTTGAAAATCTTAGAGTATTTTGAGTCGTAAGAATCAACCAAGCATCATGATCGAACTCGGAGTAAAAAATCGCAGAAAAAAAATCCATCGCCATTAAAGCTCTGGTGCGATAGTTCAAGCTGTTGAACACGAGGGCTCTATTGGTGCGCCTAAATTGAAGAGGCTGATTTAACGATGGATTTTTAAGGGTAAACACGTCATTTCCAATGAGCCCATTAATTTTTAATATACGATATTATCTACACTAAAGGAGTGGGGGAGTGGGCTAAGCCTCACAATGAGCTAACAGTAATAGGGTTCAAATCCACCTTTGGCGAGAATCGAACGAAAGACCTTTCACTTACAAATGAATAGGAATATCACTAAACCGTAGTACTAAGTAGCATGAGCCCATTAATTAAAAGGAAAACTAATGAAAAGGGCTTCAAAACTTTGACTTTTAACCAAAAACCACCTACTAACTTTATTTAATGATAAGGACAAGAGAAAAATAAAATAAAAAAATACATAACAAAAGTTTGGTGCTTCAGCCTCTCTTCCGAAGCTCACCTCCTCCGCACCAACTCCTTCACCGCCGGCATCCCCACCCTCCCCGAACTTCACCTCCCATTCCCGGCCAGCAACCACCATGGCGACGAGCTTGGCGACAATGAACGAGAGGATCAGAACCAGCGACGCCGTCCACTGCCCTTATTAGCCTTCCTTCTCTCTTTCTTCACCCTTTGAGTTTCTACTCCTCTTCTTCTCCACTAACCTCTCCTTATAAGCCTCAAGGATTTCATGGATCAGCTGCCAGTTCGGCGAAGCGTCCCACCGTGCCCAAAAACTCATGTAGCACCTGAAGCAATCGCACTGGAATGTAGGAGGGTGGTCCACCCAAAACTATTTCAAACCCAGATTTGATCCAAGATGCTAGAAGACATTACTAGCAATAGATTACAACAAAACCAAGCTAATTTTACCTCCTCTTTTCAAGGGGTGTAGCTTGATTCCATTAAAGCAACTCTCACCGAGAACCCCTGCTTGGATTATCCTACTTCCCATTACAGAATTTAACATGCAATGGTACCATAGGGATTCCCAGCTTGCGCAGGTCTTGTATTTTGGTGGTTTGGGGTCTCAATTAAATTGGAATTTGTGGTGGTGGTGCTTAGAGTTCTTTTTGGCTATGGTGGTTTAGAGAGAAGGCAGAGAGTTCGAAAGAGAGAGAGAGAGAGAGAGAGAGAGAGAGAGAGAGAGAGAGAGAGAGAGAGTTCTGGAGTGTTCACGGGGGAAAAGGAAAAGAAGAAAGAAAAGGGGAAGAAAACAGAGTGGGCCAGGTTACAAACACAACACAGTGGTGCAGTACCGTTAAGTTTCATAAACAGTGTAATAAGTTTCATAAACAGTGTCGTAAATTTCATAAACAGTGTAAAAGTTTCATAAACAGTGTGAGGACATGAGTCCACGCGGCAGTTTTTTTTTTTTTTTTTTTTTTTAAATATTAAAATTATGTGCTTTTCATTAAAATTTAAGTTCTTTTGTCATTTTTATTAAAATTTAAGGGTTTTTCATTAAAATTTAAGTCTTTTTAATTAAATAAAGTTATAGCATGATTTTTTATTAAAATAAACTTAGTCCAAACCCTTTTCATAAAAGTTCCCTTAATTAAATCCAAACAAAACTTATGCATTGGTACATGGATAATTAGTGATTTATGGCCAAACTCCCTTATAGAATTTGGAATGTTCATGGGATAGGAAATCTCAATCCTATCTTAATATAATTAAATTTCGATCCATCGGCAATCCTAAATGATTCTCTTCACCTAAATCCATTTACGCATAAATTTTTCAATGTGTTGGGAACACGGTTTGGTATACCAAGTGTAATAATATAATTAATTGAAAACTAGTAAAAGAAAATTCTAACTAATTGTATAATGACACTTGATGCAACGACCCGTATTTCCGGCACACTAAAAAATTTCTCATTTTATGTTAGTAGTGATTTTGTTTTCGGTTTTGGTTTACAACTGCGGAGACATACTACCGGATGTGTGAAAAATAAAAATGGGTGTGTGAGTAACACTTTTCTTAGTATATTAGGTAAGTAGTAGTTAGATTTTCAGATTATTTTAGTTGATCATTGAACGTTGATGTTTTTACAAAACAACTTATTATAAATGATTGTTGATGTAATAAGGATATAATATTATTTTGCTTTGCTTTGCTTTTTAATTTGTTAGCAAATGCAAATGTGGAAGCGGTAAAACAAACACAAGACTTCAGGTGCATGTTGAAATGTTATGAGTGGTTTTTGGGTTAAAAAAAAACACTTTAGATGTTCCACGTTTTCATGTATTCATGTGATGACTGTATGCATACCTATATTCACTAGAATTATGTGCGACTGTAAGATGATGATTGACACACCCCGACCGAAAAGTGGGGCGTGCTGGCCGTCACGTGAGAGTGATGCAACCATGTGCACAGTGCGGAAGCAATAAAGAATAGAAATTTACGGATCAATTAAAACCGAAACACTAGCAATACTAGTGTAAAAGAAGTGTGAATTCCACTAATACAGAGCATAAAAGTCTACCTACAGTCAAGCAGAAGTACTAAATAAAAATAACACCCGAAGGTGGTCCTACATAAGTGAATTCTGTCAGAACGTCCGATGAGCTCCTTGTATGCCACCAACGAACACTACTTAATACCTGGAAGGGCGAAAAACAAAGTTGAGTGGATCAAAAACAAATCTTTTCAAAACCTTTCTTTTCTCAAAAGTTATAACCCCTCGCCGTAAAACCTGTATAATTTCCCAGAAATAAAGTATATACTCACATATATATATATATATAATTCTCAAAATCCTGCTGGAAAATATGTATGTATGAAAGTATGTATGCCATGCCAAAGTATCATAACTGAATGCCAAAGCATAACTCTATGAATGTGATTGAATACTAAATAATCAACTCAGCCCTCGGCTGTATATAGCTCATAACAATCATCATATCATATAGCTCATACTCATCTTAATCATATCATATATATACCCTGCACACACATCAATACCACCTCTAATGGTCTGCACAAAATCACTGAATATAAACTAATATGCTCTAGTGCTACGATCACGTGAAGACTGAGCGATAAATCACGAGTCACCTACGAGTGGAACCCACCTATAGTGGCCTATTCGACAAGACTGAGCACCTAACTTAGATCCAAGGCGAGCATACAGTGCAGGAGGTGAACATCACGTGAAGAACTGAGCCCCTCTCTGGGCGGGAGCACTAATATTAGTGTGCAGGTTTATGAGCTCTAATCATATCACATCACATCACATCATTCGTTCTCGTCAACTAGTATATAAACTTACCTGTCATTTACCTGTGCATCCTCAGCACCAACATCAATATAAGTAATCAATAACGCATAATAATATAAATAGATACTTTGCATGGCATTTCATATCGCATTTCATATCACATTTCATTTAAACTGATTTTCTAGGAAAAACTCATTTATATAGGTATATACGGAAAACAAATGCCCATTCACCGATAAGTAGACAGGTCGTACCCCTGTGGCTAGCCTGGCTACGCTCGTCCTCTGGATAGGTCTCGCCTATATGAGAAGTAACTGAAATAACGTTAATTAACGCACATAATCGAAACCTTAGAAATAACTTCTTATACATTGCTCAATTTGGGTATGTGAATATACCACTGTGATCTACACAATCTCAGGATCATCCCCATATTTTTAGAAAAAATTTCTAACCACCCACGCGCCGGGCAAGGCACGGCCAGACGCGCTGACCACGCAAGGCCATGTGCCTGGCACATGTAACGGAACCGTAACAGCGTTAGGAATATTCCGTTAAAACGTAACAGAAACCGTTAAAGATACCTGACGGCGTCAGAATATTCCGTCAGACTTGACGGAATATTCGCTCTTATTCTCCGGCGAACCTTGCCGGTCGCCGCCGTCCGCCGCCGTTTGAAACTTTGATTCTTGCCGGTTTCTGGAAAAATTTCAAATCTTCATAACTTCTTCATTTTTGCACCATTTTCTACGTACTTTATACCAAAATGAAGATCTCACAAAGATGAACACAACCATACCTGACTCGACCCCTAACTCGCCGGGGATTCGTCGAAAAAGGCCTCGATAATTCCGGCCAAAATGAAAACTCCCCGATCTCACTATTCCGACGTCCAAAAACTTCAAACGAACTACTCCGAGCTTCCGTAGGACCTCATAAAGATTCCTATGAACTTAGAATTCCCCGAAAAACAACATTTCACGTGTGCATGAACAGTGCACAAATCGGAGGTTATGGTTTCGTGACGAATCGAAGGTTCCAGGTTCTAAAACTTGTACTAATGGCTTCCTAAGATCACAAGGAACATGAAAATGCTTACCTTAGCCTCGATCTGCAAAGTTTCAAATGGTTTTGGGGATCGTCCGTACAAAAGCCGAGAGAGAGAGAGAGAGAGAGCATGTGAGGTAGAAAGAGAGAGTGCGGAAGTGAGAGAGAGAAAGAGTAAATGTTTGTGTGTGTGTGGTCCAAATACCACCAACCAAACACTCCCAATGTAGATACACACACATACCTTAATTAACGCCCAATGGCATTTTTGTCATTTCATATCCGTCGTAAGAAATTTCCGGGACAGGCTGTTACAGTCTACTCACCTTAGAAAAATTTCGTCCCCGAAATTTACATAACCAAAACCATCCACTAGTACTCATAAAACAATCCTGGGTACATCTCTCTCATTCGATCCTCTATCTCCCACATCGTTTCTTCCACTGAATGGTTCCTCCACAAGACTTTAACCAAATTTATTCTCTTGTTCCTCAGAACCTTTTCTTTCCAATCAAGTATCGTCACCGGCTCCTCATCATAAGTCAAATCTGAACTGATCTCAAAGGGTTGATGAGGTATCACATGTGAAGGATCTGCCACATAATGACGAATCATCGAAACATGAAACACATTATGTACCTTAGACAACTCTGACGGCAACTCAAGTCTATAAGCAACTTCACCGACTCGCTCGGTGATCTGATAAAGTTCGATGAATCTAGGACTTAGCTTGCCTTTCTTTCCGAATCGTACTACACCTCGCCACGGCGATAACTTCAGAAATACCCAATCACCAACATTGTACACTCGATCAGTGGCATGTCTATCTGCTAAACTCTTTTGGTGATCTTGGACCGCTTTCATATTAGACTTAATAACTTGAATGTTCTTAGTTGTCTCCTCCACTAACTCAGGGCCCACTAAAACTTGTTCGCCAACCTCTGACCAACATAAAGGTGTACGACAAGGCTTGCCATATAGTGCCTTGAATGGCGCCATACCAATACTCGGGTGAAAGCTGTTGTTGTAGGCGAATTCCATCAAATCCAACCGCTTATGCCAAGCGTTGCCAAACTGCAACACCGAAGATCTTAGCATATCCTCCAAAGTCTAAATCGTCCTCTTAGATTGTCCGTCTGTTTGAGGATGATATGCCGTGCTGTACAGTAATCTCGAACCCAAAGCTTCCTGGAATGCTATCCAAAACTTAGAAGTAAATCTTGGATCTCGATCAAAAATAATACTCACAGGAACTCCATGATACTTCACAATCTTCGCGATGAACAACTCGGCTAACTTGTTGAAAGAATACTTTTCCCTCACAGGAATGAAATGCGATGACTTAGTAAGCCGGTCAACAACCACCCAGATTCCATCATAGCCGTTTTGTGTACGAGGTAGCTTGTACACAAAATCCATAGTAATATTTTCCCATTTCCACTATGGAACAGGAAGTGGCTGTGACAACCCAAATGGCTTCTTTCTTTCGGCTTTAACCTGCCGGCACACAATACACCTACTTACATACTCAACAATTTCCCTTTTCATACCTGGCCAATAATAAAATGGCCTAATGGTATGATACATTTTTGATCCTCCTGGATGCATCGCATAAGCTGAAATATGTGCCTCATCAAGAATTGCCTTCTTTAATTCCTCATTATTTGGCACGTACATCCTATTCTCATGCATAAACATGTCATCTGTCTCTCTAACTCTGAGGTCTTTCTTTTTCCCTTGATTCCTCAAATGAATTAACTCTTGAACCTCTTCATTATTCATCTGAGTCTCGAGTATACGATCAATCAGAATAGGCCTAACATGGAAACTAGCAAGTAAGGTTTTTTCTTGCTCTACCACATCTCTTTCTTCTCGTTCTTCCAATTCCAATTTCACTCCAGTAGACCTCAAATCTACAAGAAGATGAACACGATAAGCATACAAAGCATTAACCCGACCTTGAGATTTCTTACTCAAGGCATCAGCCACCACATTAGCACGTCTAGGATGATACTCAATCATGCAATCGTAGTCACTTAGCAACTCAATCCATCTCCGCTGACGAAGATTCAAATCTTTCTGCGTGAACAGATACTGAAGACTCTTGTGATCTGAGAAAATCCTACACTTCTCACCACAGAGATAGTGTCTCCAAATCTTCAAAGCGAAAATAATGGCTGCCAATTCTAAGTCATATGTAGGGTAATTCATCTCATGAGGCTTTAACTGACGCGAAGCGTAAGCAATTACGCTACCATGCTGCATCAACACGCATCCCAAGCCATTCAAAGAAGCATCGTTGTAAACCTCAAAATTACCACTATCATCAGGAAGAGTCAAAACAGACGCATGAGTGAGATAATACTTCAACTGCTGGAAACTCTACTCACAATTATCATCCCACTCAAATTTAACTTCCTTCCTGGTTAATCTCATTAGTGGTAAAGCCATAACTGAGAAATCCTTAACAAACCGCCGATAATAACCCGCTAAACCAAGGAAACTTCGTACCTCTGTGACAGTTCGCGGCTGTTCCCAATTCTCCACAGCGGCTATCTTCTGAGGGTCTACCTGAATACCCTGAGCTGAGACAACATGCCCCAAGAAAGCAACTTGATCTAACCAAAATTGGCACTTACTGAACTTAGCATATAACTGATGTTCCCTCAGTTTCTTCAACAGCAAAGTAAGATGTCGGACATGGTCTGCCTTCGACTTAGAATACACCAGAATGTCATCAATGAAGACAATGACGAATCTATCCAAATACTGTTGAAACACCTTATTCATCAAACCCATAAAAGTTGCTGGTGCATTCGTCAATCCAAAGGGCATCACCAGAAACTCATAATGACCATAACGAGTCCTGAAAGCAGTTTTAGGAACATCGTCGCTCCTGATCTTCAACTGATAATAACTAGACCTTAGATCAATCTTAGAAAATGCGTAGGCACCTCTGAGTTGATAAAAAAGATCATCAATACGAGGCAAAGGATAACGATTTTTAATCGTCATCCGATTCAATTGCCTGTAATCAATGCAAAGCCTCAAAGTACCATTTTTCTTCCTTACAAACAAAACTAGAGCTCCCCAAGCTGAAGTACTAGGTTGAATGAAACCTTTATCAACCAATTCTTGTAACTGAATCTTTAGTTGTCTTAACTCAGCAGGAGCCATATGATAAGGAGTTAAAGAAATAGGATCAGTACCTGGAAGTAAATCAATAGCGAACTCCACATCTCTGTCTGGCGGCAATCTAGGTAAATCATCAAGGAAAACGTCAGAAAAGTGTCTAACCACCTTGACATTCTCCACGCTAATCGGAGCATCATCATTTAGTATCACGTGAGCCAAGTACCCTTGACAACCTTTCTTTAGTAGCTTTTTGGCTCTCACGGCTGAAATAATCTCATGCCTCAATCCACTAGGTTCACCAAAGAATGTAACCTCAGGTAATCCAGGATGATGAAAGGTCACTGATTTCCCGTAACAGTCAATCTTAGCATGATTGCAATGCAACCAATCTATGCCTAAGATAACGTCAAAATCCATAATGTCTAGCGGAGTGAGGTTAGCAGGCATAACCACATTCTCCACTACTACGGGACAACTTGGGTAAACATAATCTACATAACATTTCTCCCCTTTAGGCATAGCAAACTCCAACTTATACCCAAGAGGTGAAGATTGAGGTTGTGTCAATTGAGCAAAGGTATAAGAAATCACAGAATGAGTAGCACCACAATCAATCAACACTTTAGCATAATGACCAAGAATATTTAACGTACCCATGATCAAGTCCGGATTATTTTGAGCATCCTGCAGCGAAAGGTTGTTGATATGTCCCTGGGTCCGCTGCCTTCCTCTGCCTCTGCTGGCATGAACTCCTCGCCCCTGATGATTACGCTCCTGTCCTGACTGACTATACTGTCTGGAAGACCCAACTCCACTGGTAGTAGCATCAACCTGCTGAGACTGTCCTCCAGAATGCCACTGAGATCCACCAGTTGAAAACTGCTGCTGAGGCATATATCCTCCAGAGTACTGCTGTGGAGGCATATATCCTCTTGAATACTGACCATGACTGCCCTGCTGATAGGGATCCTGGTACTGTTCCGAAGAATAAGGAACGGAATCCCCCTGATAGTGGTATACACCACCACGACCCATCTGGGTATAACCACCATGTCCTGAAAACTGCTGAGCTGGAGCTGGCGATGGTAAAGGAGGCTGCTGAGGTCTCTACTGGCCTTGAGGACAAAACTTAGCTTTATGTCCTTCCTGACCACAAGTAAAACAACCACTGCTACCTCTTCGACATTCCCCTAAATGTCGACTACCGCACATACGGCACCAGGGTGCATTTCCTCTACCAAAGTTCCCCTACCTCTGGGATCTGGAATCTCTGAAGAACCTACCACCTCCTCTCTGACCTGTGGAGCTGAAACCTCCACTAGAAGAACTAGAACTAGTCCCACTGCGCTTAAAGCTCTGAGTCTGGCGAGGCCCTTGTAAGAAATGATCTTTACCCTTATCCTTATTATGATTCCCATTTTTCTCTTCTTCTTCACTGTCGCTGGGTAAATTCTCAGAATCCTCAATCTGAAGTAAAGCCTTATAAAACTCATGATAAGTAGTACAGGGAATCGCAGTCGTAATGGTACGCCATTTCTTCTTAGTGCCCAACTTAAAATAACGTAGCATCTCAACTAGATTAGCAGCAACTTCCAGATGATAACGAGATAGATCAGTAAATTTCCTGTAGTACTCATTAGCTGAAAGCTTCTTTTGCCTCAAAGTAATGAACTCTTGTTTCTTACGATCAATGTATACAAGAGGAATGAATCTCTTATAGAATAACTGCTTAAATACCTCCCAATCTCTAGATTCCTCCTGGGGTAACTCATCAACCAACTGCCCCCACCATGAAGCTGGTTCCTTACCCAAAAACCATGAAGTCGTCTCGACCCATCTGTCCAGAGATAGACTCCCCTAACTCTACATCAGTCTGAAAGTCTTCTCAATATGCATCAACCACTTCTCTAAACCCTCGGGACCTTCATTCCCCACAAAAGTGGTTATTTTCAAATTATGAATCGACTCCAGATGGGTCCGCTGAGGCGGGCGAATAACTGACTGAATAGCATTCGATATAGCTTCCCCTAACTGAGCTATATCAAGGAAACTAGGTTCATCTGAACAACGTTGCTCTCTACGAGGCGGCATAGTTCTGACAGAAACATCAAGATAATTAGAATATTCACAAGATATGCAGGACTGCCAAACCTATGCTCTGATACCAATCTGACACACCCCGACCCAAAAGTGGGGCGTGCTGGCTATCACGTGAGAGTGACGTAACCATATGCATAGTGCGGAAGCAATAAAGAATAGAAATTTACGGATCAATTAAAACCGAAACACTAGCAATACTAGTGTAAAAGAAGTGTGACACTAATACAGAGCATAAAAGTCTACGTGCATTCAAGCAGAAGTACTAAATAGAAATAACACCCGAAGATGGTCCTACATAAGTGAATTCTGTCAGAATGTCCGATGAGCTCCTTGTATGCCACTAACGAACACTACTTAATACCTGGAGGGGCGAAAAACAAAGTTGAGTGGGTCAGAAACAAATCTTTTCAAAACCTTTCTTTTCTCAAAAGTTATAACCCCTCGCCGTAAAACCTGTATAATTTCCCAGAAATAAAGTATATACTCATATATATAATTCTCAAAATCCTGCTGGAAAATATGTATGTATGAAAGTATGTATGCCATGCCAAAGTATCATAATTGAATGCCAAAGCATAACTTTGTGAATGTGATTGAATACTAAATAATCAACTCAGCCCTCGGTTGTATGTAGCTCATAACAATCATCATATCATATAGCTCATACTCATCTCAATCATATCATATATATACCCTGCACACACATCAATACCACCTCTAGTGGTCTGCACAACATCACTGAATAAAAACTAATATGCTCTAGTGCTACGATCACGTGAAGACTGAGCGATAAATCTCGGGTCACCTACGAGTCGAACTCACCTATGGTGGCCTATTCGACAGGACTGAGCACCTAACTTGGATCCAAGGTGAGCATACGGTGCAGGAGGTGAACATCACGTGAAGGACTAAGCCCCTCTCTGGGCGGGAGCACTAATATCAGTGTGCAGGTTTATGAGCTCTAATCATATCACATCACATCACATCACATCATTCGTTCTCGTCAACTAGTATATAAACTTACCTGCCACTTACCTGTGCGTCGTCAGCACCAACATCAATATAAGTAATCAATAACGCATAATAAAATAAATAGATACTTTGCATGGCATTTCATATCACATTTCATTTAAACTGATTTTCTGGGAAAAACTCATTTATATAGGTATATACGGAAAACAAATGCCCACTCACTGATAAGTAGATGGGTCGTAACCCCCGTGCCTAGCCTGGCTACGCTCGTCCTCCGGATAGGTCTCGCCTATATGAGAAGTAACTGAAATAACGTTAATTAACGCACATAATCGAAACCTTAGAAATAACTTCTCATACATTGCTCAATTTGGGTATATGAATATACCACTGTGATCTACACAATCTCAGAATCATCCCCATATTTTTAGAAAAAAATTTCGACCACCCACGCGCCGGCCAAGGCACGGCCAGACGCGCCCGCCACGCGCGGCCACGTGCCTGGCACGTGTAACGGAACCGTAACACCATTAGGAATATTCCGTTAAAACGGAACAGAAACCGTTAAAGATACTTGATGGCGTCAGAATATTTCGTCAAACTTGACGGAATATTCGCTCTTCTTCTCCGGCGAACCTCACCGGTCGCCGCCGTCTGAAACTCCGATTCTCGCCGATTTCTGGAAAAATTTCAAATCTTCATAACTTCTTCATTTTTGCACCATTTTCTACGTACTTTATACCAAAATGAAGATCTCACAAAGATGAACACAACCATACCTGACTCGACCCCCAACTCGCTGGGGATTCGCCAGAAAAAGCCTCGATAATTCCGGCCAAAACGAAAACTCCCCGATCTCGCTATTCTGACGTCCAAAAACTTCAAACGAACTACTCCAAGCTTCCTTAGGACCTCATAAAGCTTCCTATGAACTTAGAATTCCCTGAAAAACAACATTTCACGTGTGCATAAACAATGCACAAATCGGAGGTTATGGTTTCGTGACGAATCGAAGGTTCCAGGTTCTAAAACTTGTACTTATGGCTTCCTAAGATCACAAGGAACATGAAAATGCTTACCTTAGCCTCGATCTGCAAAGTTTCAAATGGTTTTGGGGATCGTCCGTACAAAACCCGAGAGGGAGAGAGAGAAAGTCTGTGAGGTAGAGAGAGAGTGCGGGAGTGGGAGAGAGAAAGAGTAAATGTGTGTGTGTGTGTGTGTGTGGTCCAAATACCACCAACCAAACACTCCCAATGTAGATACACACACATACCTTAATTAACGCCCAAGGGCATTTTCGTCATTTCATATCCGTCGTACGAAATTTCCAGGACAGGCTGTTACAATGGTTGTACCATATACATGTAAGTATTATAGCCAATTGTAAATTTAAACCTAAACAAGTTTATACCTAACTGCAGTGCTCATGATGGATCAGCGCTTGTCTCATTTTACTACTCTCAAGTATCATGAAGTTCCCACTAATTCTCATTTTACTACTCCTAGCTAGGGGTGTGAAGAAGGTGAACGTCCGAGGAATTTATTAAGACTTATCCTCAAACTGGACCACCAGCATAATGCAAGTCAAGATCGTGGTCATTTACGACCCACGACATCAGCGAGCAGACACCAAATTTGACAACCTGTTGACTCACCACATGGGAGCCATTATCTGCACCAAGCGCCCCATGAAAGCCCCTACATCATATCAAAGTCATTCTCATTTTGTAGTGCACAATCAGGCTGTGAATACTTAAGTATGAAACTCCTCGTGCACAACTCCTTAAACTTCAAATGAATTGTTTTGCAAATATCAACAAATGAAGAACAACGTGGAACTAGAAATCTCACAATTTCCATTTTGTATGTACATTTTGCTATCACATAAAGCTCCATTATCCTAAACAAAACAATAAGGGACTTAAATCACTAAGACAAAACATAAACAGACACTACAACGAAGTAACTACAAAATTGAAATTATATCACCTACACCCAAAGCTGTAATTAATTGAAATTTCAAGGAAGATAAAATATCAAAGCAACAAAATTATCAAATCAAATCCACAACCATAGGCAAAGCAAAAAATTGAAACATTCAAGTTCAAAATTTAATACAAAATTACATCAATTTGAGGCAAGTAAATAAAGAAAAAGAACGTAGAAATAATTGAATGCATAAAACATAAGAATGCAAGTAAACAAACACACCACTCAATTTATAAAACACCAAATACAATTGATCCCCAAGCAACACAGAAATCTGAAAATCTTAGAAGATTTTGAGTCGTAAGAATCAACCAAGCATCATGATTGAACTCGGAGAAAAAAATCGTAGAAAACAAAAATCCATCGCCATTAAAGCTCTGTTGCGATAGTTCAAGTTGTTGAACGTGACGGCTCTCTTCATGCGTCTAAATGGAATGGGTTGATTTAATTGGTTGATTTAATTGGCTGACGGCTCTCTTCACGCGAGAGATTTTTCAATGTGTTAGAAACACAATTTGATATATCAAGTGTAATAATGTGATTAATTGAAAACTAGTAGAAGAGAATTCTAACTAATTATATTATTGCACTTGATGTAACGAGCGTGTTATCGGCACATTGAAAGATTTCTCATTTTACATATGCATATAACGGAAAAGGATCGTCGCCGAATCCTTTTGTGGGGATCCAGGGATCAATCAATCATGTTCGTTTATCGTACATCGTGATTGATTGATCATCCAGATCCCCACAAAGAGGATCAGGAGAGGATCCTTTTCCGCATATAACAACCACCATGTCTGCACAAAAACTTAAGACAAGTCACTAAAACTTGCTTTGCCTAATCACCATTGGACCCCACTTCTCCATTTTTTAACCATACGAAAACACCAAAAACGACAGGCAAAACCACCAACTCCATTACTCACCTCCCTATTTCTTTCCCACTTCACTTCCTTTCCCTTCTCACAATTCTCCCATTTATTCATCACAATCCCTCCAAACATGTCATCAAACACCGCCATCACTCCAACCTTGCCCTACGAAGATTGCCGCGGCGTTCTCCGCGTCTACAGCGACGGCTCCATCGTCCGCTCTCCCAAACCAAGCTTCGACGTCCCCGTCCACGACGACGGCTCCGTTGACTGGAAAGACGTCGTTTTCGACCCAACCAATCAACTCCAACTCCGCCTCTACAAGCCAGCTGCAACGACACACTCCCCCTCGCCGTTGTCCAAAAAGCTCCCCATCTTCTACTACATCCACGGCGGCGGCTTCTGCATCGGCTCGCGCGCTTGGGCCAACTGCCAGAACTACTGTTTTCAGCTCGCCTCCCAGCTCCAATGCGTCGTCGTTGCACCTGACTATCGCCTCGCGCCAGAACACCGCCTCCCGGCTGCCATGGACGACGGCTTCGCGGCTATGAAATGGCTCCAAGCCCAAGCCGAGGCTGAGGATCCGGACACGTGGCTGACTGAGGTGGCGGATTTTGGGAACGTGTTTGTTTCGGGTGACTCGGCTGGCGGGAATATTGCTCATAACTTGGGGGTTCAGCTCGGGGCCGGTTCGGTTGAATTGGGGCCGGTTCGGGTGAGAGGGTATGTACTTTTGGCACCGTTTTTTGGTGGGTCGGTTTTGGCTAGGTCAGAGGCTGAGAGCCCCAAAGAAGCCTTTCTCAATTGGGAGCTCATTGACAGGTTTCAACTTTCAATCTTCCCCCCACTTTCTTTTTCTTCATTTCATTTCATGTTAATAGTGATTTTGTTTTTGGTTTTGGTTTACAACTGTGGAGACATAAGATTGGGGGTGCAAGAAATAAAAATAAGTGAATGAATAACACTATTTTTAGTATATTAGAGTAAGTAGTAATTAAATGTTCAGATTATGTTAGTTGATTCCATAACGTTATATATGATTGTTGTGTAATAAGTACATAATATTCTTTTGCTTTGTTGTTAACAAACGCAAATGTGGAAGCGGTAAAACAAACGCAAGACTTCAGGTGCATGTTGAAATGTTTACATTAGTTGTGTAAGAGCTTGTTTATGAGTGGTTTTTGGGTTAAAAAAACACTTTAGATGTTTCATGTTTTCATGTATTCCTGTGGTAATTATATTAAATACATATACATATGAATTATATGCAACTGTTAGATGATAATTGTACTAGATACATGTAAGTATGGTAGCCAATATATTATTTGGTAATTAAATTAAAAATAAAATGAAAGAGGTTTGTGCATGAAAAAAATTAAGATTAAGCATGCATGCAGGTTTTGGAGGCTGTCAATACCAGTTGGAGAGGACAGAGATCACCCACTTGTGAACCCATTTGGACCAAATAGCCAGAGCCTAGAAGAAGTGGCTTTTGATCCAATCCTAGTGGTTGTAGGTGGAAGCGATCTTCTCAAAGATCGAGCTCAAGATTATGCAAATAGGCTCAAAAATTGGGGAAACAAGGTTGAGTACGTGGAATTTGAAGGACAGCAGCATGGTTTCTTCACCATCCAACCCAGTTCCCAACCTGCAAAGGAATTGATGTTAATCATCAAACGATTCATTTCTCAAAATTCCACTTGTTGCTAAGACATGCATGTAGCTATGGGCGGCCATGAGTCTAAGTCTCTATGATTCTAAAACAACAAAAACAACAAAGCTCTTAATGTTGTCAAATATAGTAACAAATAATGTGAGAGTAAAATTGTATTTTTTTCTCTCTTATCGTTAGGGACAGTTTGGGATTGTTGTGCTTTGTTTAAAAACTGCTTGTGCTTTAAGAATAATCAGTTGCAAAATAAAGCAGTTGAGCGTTTGGTAAACTATATTTTTAAAAGTGTTGTGAGTATGAAAATCAATGTAAAAGAGTTTGGTAAATTTTAATGTAAAAGTGATATAATTGTACATAATGGCAAAAAGAGACATGAAAGTGCGGTGATGACAACGACAACGGTGGTAAAGGCAATAGTTGTGATGGTGGTGGTGATGGTGTCAATAAAGGGGTGTGGTGGTTGGGTTGTAGAGGTAACAATGGTGGTAGGAGCAGCGACAACGGTGATGGTGGTGGTTGTGGTTCGGTAGCAATGGTGGTGGTGGTTGTTGTTTTTATGGTGGTGGTCGTGGTCATGGTGGCAGCCACGATGGTAGTGGCAGTTGTGGTGGTAGTGGTGGCAGATATGGTTGTGGTGAGGTGGTGGTTGTTAAAGTTTTGAGACTCCATGTCCCACATTGGGGAACATATGGTTCCCAATGGTCTTTATATATGTTTTGTCCTTTGTACTAGTAGTTAGGATTTGGACCATTTGGAAAATGATTGAAGGCTTGGGCCTTATGGTTGTGTGGATTAGGCTTGTATGATATAGCCTAATATAATTAATATTAATTAGTCAAGACAAGGGCATTGGAAGTTAAAATAAATCAGAGTTCATTAATTTTAATTTCGGATTAAGTTTTTAATTAACATATTAATTAAAACCCGTTTTGATAAAGAGACACAGCTTTAGAAAAGTGTTGTGTACTGTCAAATACGTTCAACAACTATTTGAAAGGGTATGAAACAACCTATATATTTGCAGTCTCAGTTTCCAATAGAATAATCTTTTCTTCCTCTTTCTCTTCCGTACAAAATTCTTAGGGAGTAAACACACAAAGCAATTCACCAGAATTCTATAATCCAATGCGGGTTATAAAATTAGATAGTTATATCCTGGTCGAGCAGACGTCGTAGAACCACAAGCACAAGAGTGGGACATAAATAATGTTCGAAGGACACAGCTTTTTGCGCTAGCCTCTATTTGTGATTAAATCAAGTTAGTATCATTTTATTTCTTGTAATTATTTTTGTTCTTTCATTCTGTATTGCAAGTATTTTTCATTAATAAAGAATCAGTATTTCAAATTCTGATATTTTTATTTATTTCTGAATTGTTCTCCAACTATCTTCGAACAGTAATGGAACAATTAGGAACTAAACCTCATTCTGAAAAGCCTAAGAAATTTAAGGGTAGAGACTTCAAAAGATGGCAGCAAAAAATGCTATTTTATTTGGCAACTCTGAATTTGGCTAATGTTATGCATGAGACTGTGCCTAGTGCAGAAGGAGACAATATTTATGCAGACACTTTGAAGGTTATAGATGCCTGGAATCATAATGATTTCCTCTACATAAACTATATTCTCAATGCATTGGATGATTCATTGTATGATGTCTATGTGGTATTCAAAACAGCCAAGGAATTTTGGGAATCACTTGAGAAAAAAATATAAAACAGAGGATGCTGGTTCAAAGAAATTTGTCGTGGGTAAATTTTTGGACTACAAAATGGTTGATTCCAAATCCGTTGTCTCTCAAACTGAAGATCTCCAAAAAATCATCCATGACATTCATGTTGAAGGGATGGTGATCAATGAGTCTTTTCAGGTGGTGTCTTTTATTGAGAAATTGCCACCCTCTTGGAAGGAGTTCAAGAAGTATCTCAAGCACAAACACAAGGAGATGACCCTCGAGGATCTCATCATGAGGCTAAGAATTGAGGAAGATAACAGAAAGAATGAGAAGGGTTTGGTTCGAGTATGGAAGCTAATGCGAGTGTTGTTGAAGGAAGTTTATCAAAGCAAAGGTCAAAATTCCAGAAAAATAATAAGAAGGAAAAGAACTTTGTCCCTGGTGTGAAAAACAAGGACTTCAAGAAAATTAAGGGAAGTTGATGGGTTTATGGGAAGCAAGGCCATATGGCTCAAGAGTGTCGCCATCGAAGGGATCAAAGTCTTGGAAATCTAGGCAACAACAACCGCGCAAACCTGATTGAAAATGATGAGGATGTCTGCAATGATTTTTGAAATCAATCTTGTATCTGACCATGCTAATTGGTGGATAGATACCGGTGCGACTCGCCATGTATGTGGTGACAGAAATATGTTCTTTTCATACCAGAGAGTCAAGGGAAAAGAGCACCTGTTTATGGGAAATGCGTCTGCATCTATTGTGCCTAGAATAGGGAAATGTGTTCTGAAATTTACTTCTGGAAATGAATTAACCCTCCTTGATATGTTACATGTACCCGATATAAAGAAGAATCTTGTTTCTGCTCCTATCCTTAGTAATAAGGGATTCAAACTAGTTTTTGAGTCCAATAAGTTTATACTAACTAAGGGGGGAATGTTTTTGGGAAAGGGTTACCTTGCTGATGGATTATTCAAACTAAATGTACTTGCTAATGCTATGAATGAAATAAATAATGCTTATGCTTGTATTGTTGATTCGTCTAATTTATGGCACTCTAGGCCAGGACATGTAAATTTTCATTCTCTTTTTAGAATGCATAATTTAGGTTTGCTGCCCAAACTTAATTATTTAGATAATGTTAAATGTGAGACTTGTACAGTATTGAAATTTGCAAGTCAAAGCTTTAAATCAGTGCATGAAAAATCCAATGATTTGTTAGATTTAATTCATAGTGACTTGTGTGGTTTTAGACTATATCCAACTCATGGTGGAAAGAACTATTAGGTAACGTTTATAGATGATTTCAGTAAGTATTGTTATATTTTTATTTCATAGTATAGATGAGACCTTAGATATGTTTAAGACATATAAGGCAGAAGTTGAGAATCAACTTAACAAAAAGATTAAAGTCTTAAGGTCTGATAGGGGAGGAGAATATGAGTCTCATGCCCTTGCTGAATTTTGTGCCACTCATGGCATAATTCATCAAACAACAGCCCCCTATACACCGCAACAAATGGTGTTGCTGAACAAAAAAAAAAAGACTTTTAAAGACATGATCAATTCCATGTTGAACAGCTCTGGGCTTCCAAACAATTTGTGGGTTTAAGCTTTACTTACTGCAAATAAAATTTTGAACTAATTCCACCTAAAACGAGAAAGGAGTCACCATATGAATTATGGAAAGGAAGAACCCCAACATTTAAATTGCTTAAAGTGTGGGGTTGCTTGGCAAAAGTACAAGCCCCATTGCCAAAGAGAACAAAATTAGGGCCTAAAACTATAGATTGTGTTTTTATTGGTTTTGCATCTAATAGTTCAGCTTATAGATTCTTAGTTTTTTATTCTGACGTAAGCAGTATACATGTCAATACTATTATAGAATCTATAAATGCAATATTTTTTTAGGATGTATTCCCATACGAAATGGGCAAGTCTAATTTCTTGAAAATGAGATTACATGATGATGTATTTGAGGTTAATGACGAACCTAAAGAACATGGTGATGATTCATCCTCATCTAGAGTTCAAGAAGAAGACCTTGAACCTAGAAGGAGTAAAAGGACAAAAATTCGAAAGGACTTTGGGCCTAATTTTGTGACCTTATTAACTGAGACAGAACCTCAATCATTTAAGAAGGCAATGTCCACTCCTGAAGCTCCATTTTGGAAGGATGCAATTAACAGTGAAGTAGATTCCATTATGCAAAATCATACATGGGAATTAATCGATTTGCCCCCTGGCAATAAGCCAATTGGGTACAAATGGATATTTAAGAAGAAATTAAAACCAAATGGTACAATTGACAAATATAAGGCTTGTTTGGTGGCTAAAGGATACCACCAAAAGCATGGTTTGGATTTCTTTGATACATACTCGTATGTGATGAGAATTACTTCAATAAGACTATTGATTGCTATAGCTGCACTCCATAACATGGAAATACATCAAATGGATGTAAAAATGACATTCTTGAATGGAGACTTGGATGAGGAAATATATATGGAACAACCCGAGGGGTTTGTAGTTAAAGGTCAAGAACACAAAGTTTGTAAACTTGTGAAATCGCTATATGGACTTAAACAAGCTCCAAAGCAATGACAGGAAAAATTTGACCATATTATGATCACACATGGTTTAAGATAAATGAGTGTGATAACTATGTATACACAAAAACTCAAAATAATGCTTTCATTATGTTGTGTTTATATGTAGATGATATGCTTATAATGGGAACTAACAAAGAGATAATAAATTGGACCAAGAAGATATTGAAATCAAGTTTCGATATCAAAGATCTTGGTCTAGCTGATGTGATTCTTGGTATAAAAATCAAAAGAAACCAAGAAGGATATATTCTTACACAATCCCATTATATAGAAGCTACACTAAGAAAATATGGTCATTTGGAAAGTAAAGTGTCAATTACTCCTTTTGATGCCAATAGCAAACTAAAGAAAAATAGTGGTGATGTTATATCTCAACGTGAAATTCACAAGTTATTGGAAGCCTTATGTACATTATGAACTGTACAAGGCCTGATATAGCATACTTAGTGAGTAGACTGAGTAGATATACATGCAATCCAGGGCATGATCATTGGGAAGCTTTAATTCGAGTATTGAGATACTTAAAGCATACAATGATTTATGGATTGCAATATAAGAGGTATCCTCCTCTGCTTGAAGGATTTACTTATGCGAATTGGATAGTACCGATACGAAATTCACAATTGGATATGTATTTACTTTGAGGGGAGCATCAATATCTTGGAAATCTTCCAAACAAACATGCATAGCCCGATCAACAATGGAATCAGAATTTATAGCTCTCGATAAGGCTAGAGAAGAAGCCAAGTGGCTAAGAGATTTTTTGGAAGATGTTCCCATATGGCCTAAACCTGTAACAGCGATATGTATACACTGTGACAGTTTAGTTGCACAATATCGAGCTAAAAATAGTGTATACAATGGGAAGTCTAGACAAATTAGACGAAGGCATATACAATAAAGCAATGCTCTCTAGTGGTGTAATTTCTATTGACTATGTTAAGCCAAAAGATAATATTGTGGATCCGCTTACTAAAGGTTTGTCTAGAGAACAAGTTAAGCATACATCAAGGGGAATGGGTTTAAAGCCAATACAGTAAAATGAAACTGCCAAACGGAAACCTAACCTAGTTGATTGGAGATCTTATGGTCTAGGTTTAATAGGCAAACTGGTTTGGCTAGATTCAAAGAAGAAACACACTTACATACCCATTTATATGATGGAAAAAGTGTGGTGACTGCTAATGGTTGTAGGATACATTAGTTTAATGATATTTATACTTGTAAATCACGTGAAATAGTAGCAGCCTATTTTTAATCAATATCACCTATATGAGAGTAAATGTGGGGTTGCATTTATGAGAATTACATGGCTACATTCTCTAAAGCTCTCATGAATTTAGGATTTGTTCAAGACCAAAAAGAGCACAAAAGTATGAATTTGTGATGTGTTGGTGTGATATATGTTTTGCTTATTATCTTGGTTTACTACGGAAGTGACAGCCCGTCCCGAAAAATTATTCTCGAAGGCGTGAAAAGACTAAAATGCCCTTGAGCGTTTGTAGCATGGTGTGGTCTAAGTTTTGGTATGAAGACCAATGTGTTAAGTTCCTAATATTTTGGAACCAATTAGGAACTTAGACTTTGGTTGCTTTCTTGTGTGGTTGGCTGCAATTGGACCACACAAACACACATTCTCTCTCTTCTCTCCCGTACTCTCTCTCAGACTCACTCTCCCATTCTCTCTTCGTACGGACCAACCCCAAACCCCTTACAAACCTTGCAGATCGAAGATTCAAAGGGCACCACTGTGTTCCTAAGGTTCATACGAGTCGAGTGGTGCCATTTTTAGGTAAGAACTTCTTCGAAAACTCGTGAAAACCCTAACCCGATTTATGTCACTATTCATGAAAACGTAAAATCATGTGTTTTTGGGGATTTCAAGCTCACAGGAAGCTTTAGGAGATCCTCACGAGGCTCGAAGTGGTTCGTTGGAAGAATTTGGACATCGGAATAGCGAGATCGACGAGTTTTAAGGTTTGCTGGAATATCAAGGCTTTTTCCAGCTGGATTCCGATGGTTTCAGGGCTCAAATCAGGTATGGTTTTGTTCGTCTTTGTAAGATCTTCAAAATGGTTCAAGTTTCATTGAAAATGGTGAAAAAACGAAGAAGATATAAGGTTTTGAAAATTTTCCAGAAACTGGTAAACAGTCGTCGGCGTCCGGTGACTCGTCAGAGAAGAAGAGGTATATTCCATCAGTTTTGACGGAATTTGCTAACGGCGTTAAGTGACGCCGTTAGTTTTTAGATGGAATATGCTGGGATTTAACTGAATATTCCTGACGGTGTTAACTGACGCCGTCAGTGTGCCTGGCACGTGCCAGCATGTGGGCGGCGCGTCTGGCTGTGCCTTGGTCGGGGCGTGGGTGGTCAGAAAAATATTTAAAAAATATGGGGATGTTTCTAAGGTTGATTATGTCACTGTGGTATATTCATATACCCAATTGGAGCAATATATGAGAAGTTATTACCAAGTTTCGTTTTTGTGCTTTAAATAACGTTAATATAGTCATTTCTCATATAGGCGAGACCTATCCGAAGGACGAGCGCAGCCAGGCTAGACGTGGGGGCTACGGCCCTTTGACATACCAGTGAGTGGGCTTTTGTTTTCCATATATACCTATATAATGAGTATTTTTCCCAGAAATACGTTTTAAGCAATTTTATGAAATGAATTGTCAGGCCAAATATGTTTATGCTATATGTATGCATTGTAATATATATTTATATACACGTATTGGGATTCAATGCCAGCAGCACTCAGGTAAGTTCAGGTAAGCTATATGTTACTTTATGATGATTGTTAAGATGCATTGTTAGCTCATAAACCTGCACCCTGGTGTTAGTGCTCCCGCCAGAGTTAGGGCCTAGCCTTCACGTGATCGTTCACCTCCCGCACCACACGCTCATCTTGGATCCAAGTTAGGTGCACAGCCTGTCACATAAACAACTTTTAGTGGGTTCGACTTGTAGGTGACCCGTGATCATTCGCACAGCCTTCACGTGATTGTAGCACTTGAGCGTAATTATTTATTATACACACAACCTGTCGTATAGACCACTATAGGTGGGTTCGACTTGTGTGCAGGCATGATCTATGAGCTAGAGTTCAGTTGATGAGATAATTGCAGTTATCATCGCTTTTAGATTACTTACCTGGATAATTGATTATGTGGCATGGCATATTCATGATTTGAATGCGTATTTTGATGATGAATTCTGTTGAGATTTAGTATATGTATATACTATTTTCTGGGAAAATTATACAGGTTTTACGGCGAGGGGTTAGAAGTTTGATAATGAAATGGTTTTGGAAAAACTTTGTTTTTGCCCACTCACGCTTTTGTTTTGTGCCCCTCCAGGTATTAGGTAGCATTTGTGGGTGGCTCACAAGGTTTCCAGCGGAAGTTCTGACAGACCATCACTCATGTAGGACTACCTTCGGGTGTTATTTAATTAGTAATTCCTATGCTTGACTGCACTTAGACTATTAGTGCTCTGATTATGTGTTCACACTAGTATTTGCCTTAGCTAGTGTTTCAGTTTCTATTCATTCGTAATTTCTATCTTATATTGCTTCCGCACTGTGCACATGGTTACGTCACTCTCACATGACGGCCAGCATGAATCGATTTTGGTCGGGGTGTGTCAACGGAGATGAACAGTTCAAGATTTTATATTCACTGCATCATCTAGTAAATCCGATTAGTATATACTAAGGTAGGTTCAAGTTCAAAAGACACATCTCCTGATGTATGTCGCATATATTGTTTACTCTCGTATCTTAGTTTCTCTAGGACCTAATAGTCGTCTCAAAATGTGGGGTATTGTTAGAGTTTTGAGACTCCATGTCCCACATCAGGGAACATATGGTACCCAATGGTCTTTATATATGTTTTGTCCTTTTATGCTAGTAGTTAGGATTCGGACCATTTTGAAAAGAATTGAAGGTTTGGACCTTATGGTTGTGTGGATTAGGCATGTATAATATAGCCTAATATAATTATTAGTAATTAATCAAGACAAGGGCCTTGGGCCTTGAGGCACTTGGGGTCTTGGAAGTTAAAATTAATCAGAGTTCATTAATTTTAATTTCGGATTAAGTTTTTAATTACATATTAATTAAAAACCGTTTTGATTAAGAGACACAACTTGTAGAAAAGAGTTTTGTACTTTCAAATACATTCAACATGTATTTGAAAGGGTATGAAACAACCTACATATTTGCAGTCTCAATTTCCATTAGAATCATTTTTTTTCTTCTTCTTTCTCTTCCTTACAAAATTCCCAGAGAGTAAACACATAAAACAATTAGCCAGAATTCTAAAATCCAGTGCGGGTTGCAGAATTAGATAGTTGGATCATGGTCGAGCAGACGTCGTAGAACCACAAGCACAAGAGTGAGCTGGAAATACTATTCGAAGGACATAGATTTTTGCTTTAGCCTCTATCTGTGATTAAATCAAGTTAGTATCATTTTAATTCTTGTAATTTTTTTTGTTATTTCATTCTGTATTGCAAGTATTTTTCATTAATAAAGAATCAATATTTCAAGTTCTGTTATTTTTATTTATTTCTGAAGTGTTCTCCAACAGTGGTAATGGTAATGGTGGCATAAGAAGTTAAGGTTTGTAGTGGTAGGTGGTAGTGGTCACTTTGTTCTCTAATGATAAAATGTCTAGAAGGATAAATAATGTCACTTTTAAAAATTAGTGGATGTATTATAGGAATTTAAATTATTCATTAAAGGTTCAACTCTGCTTTTTCTTAAAAACAACTTTTAAAAGCAACATGGTTGCTTTTAAAAGCTGAAGTCTTAAAGCCATTTCTCTTAAAATAGGCAGGATATTTTATTTTTACCAAAGCATTTTTTTACTGCTTAACTTTAAAGAGAAACAACTTTTAGTAAAAAAAAAGGTAGGGTTTTTATCACAAATGGTCCCTGAAATTTACCCACTTCATCAAGATAATCCCTGAAATTGAAAATCGATCAATGTAGTCCCTGAAAATGGTTGTCGCAGATCAATGTGGTCTTTCTGTCAAAATTATGTCAAAAATTCTGTTATGTGCTGATGTGGCATATAATTAGGTCCCACAAATCTAATTAAATATTACCATGTGGATTAAAAATATTAAAAATATAAAAAACTATTTTTATTTTTATATAATTAAAAACTAGAAATAAAATAGATGATGACTGTTCATCTTCTTCTTCCCCTTCCACCGGAGCAACCACTACAGTCTTCACCCCACCCTACCTTGTCTCCTCGCACATGTAACCGCTTCATTATGTATATCATGTAAAATAATTCCCCCATTGATCAAACAAAAGCTCTGAACAATTAACATCTTTTCCGTGATTGGAGTTGGGTAATTGCCAGAAAAAAAAAACAGGAATACAAAAAAGGGCCCTGTCCTTGCAAATTGTCGTCGCTACTGCCAAATTGCCAATCCAAACTACCCTTCAGTTCCAATTTTTTCAGTCGTCTAGTAAGTAACCATTTCACCTTCTCCAACAACCAAACATGTTTCTGAACAATTCGACTAATATCCCACACCCACTCATCTCTCTCCTTATCCCCACTCCAACACCTCTAATTTGTCCCACCCAATATTCCGTATCAATCCCAAGCACAAAGAAAATAGATAGGCCCCTGTAACAATTTTCAAAATTTTCCCAATTTCAAAGCTTTCATGATAGATTTATTGGATTCTTTGCCGTTTGATTCCCAAATAGTTCATTTTTCGTTCTACGTTTTGTTCAAATTTTGTTCTTCGATCGTAATCTATCAAAAAGGCGCTCCAGTCTTGCATTCTAGCTCCGAATAACTTTATTTCCAGGTCGAAATCATGGAGTTTCTTGTGTTGCAACCGGCAAAGAAAGTTTCCGGTGAAGGTTTTGCTGCGAAATTGGCGTCGGTTTTTTTTTTCTTTTTTATTTTTCGAGTTTTTTTTAATATACAAAAATAAAAATGTTTATTATTTAAATCTTTTTAATTTATATGGTAATTGACACACCGCGATCTAAATCAAGGCGTGCTGGCCGTCACGTGAACGTGACGTAACCATAAGCACATTGCGGAAACAAGATTAAGAAGGGAAATACGAATAAATTAAAACCAAGCAACTAGCAATTTTAACTAAGATAGCGTGCTAGTGCGAGAATAAGTGTGAAATACACAACCAGAGCTTAACTAGCCTAAGAGCAATCAAGCAAAAGTACTAATTAAACAACACCCAAAGGTGGTCCTACATGAATGATGGTCTGTCAGAACCTCCGCTGTATCCTCGTAAGCCACCAAGCAAACTTTCACCTAATACCTGGAGGGGCGCAAAACGAAAAGTTGAGTGGGTCAGAAACAAGGTTTTCTAAAATCATTTCATAGCTCAAAAACTCTAACCCCTCGCTGGAAAACCTGTATAATTTCCCAGAAAATAGTATACATACGTATATATCTCAAAACCATGCTCAATATATATATCCAAAACCACATGTGTATGCCATGCCCAATATCACAATATAACAAATGTAAGCCAGGTAAAGTAATCTCAATGAAATAACATATTAACCGGAGCCCCTGCAGTGGCCTGTACGGTTAATTTATATAGCTCATCGCTTCATCTAGCCGGAGTCACCTAAAGTGACCTGTACGACAATATATCTGCACACGAGTCGGAACCACCTGTAGTGGTCTGTACGACAAGACTCGGTGTAAATAAATACGCTCTAGTGCTACGATCACGTAAAGACTGTGCGATAAATCGCAGGTCACCTACGAGTCGGAACCACCTATAATGGTCTGTACGACAAGACGATGCACCTAACTTGGATCCAAGGTGAGTGTGTGGTGCGGGAGGTGAACATCACGTGAAGGACTATGCCCTGGCCCTGGGAGGGAACACTAACACCGAGGTGCAGGTTGATGAGCTCAATATACATCTCAATATCATCATCCATCTCATAACCATTCATAGCATAACATACTTACCTGGAGCTTACCTGGGCTTCCGCAGCATCATGCAACAATATACATATCATGATAATGCATATACTAACATATGATGCATGTATGACACGGCATTTAAATCACATTTCCTTTAAAGTACGTTTTCTGGGAAAAACGTCAAGTGTGTGTGTGTGTGTGTGTGTATCGAAAACAAAAGCCCACTCACTAGTATGTAGACGGGTCATAAACCCCGTGCCTAGCCTGGCTACGCTCGTCCTTCGGATAGGCCTCGCCTATATGAGAAATAACTGAAATAACATTAATTAACGCACATAAACAACACAAGCTAATAACTTCTCATATATTGTTCAGTTTGGGTATATGAATATACCACTGAGACCTATCATCCTCAAAAACATCCCCATATTTTTAAAATAATTTTTCGATCACCCACGCGCCCTCACGGGACGGCCAAGGTGATGTGAAAATTAACTTGACACACAAATTAAACCCTATTGTTGACAATTGCAGTAAAGATATAAGTAGGGATCGTTCTAGGCCGGGGACTAACTAGGGATGCTAATCAACACAAATAAGACTCAAAAACACTAAACTAGACTCTATAACTCAAAACTGACTCAAAACACTTAAAGCAGCAACAAACAATAAAAAAGACTCAATTCTAGACCTAACAAGTGATTTTGACGAAAATAAAACTTAAAAGACTCAAACAACGAAAAGAAAACAATTTTTGACTCAATAAACAAGACTTAATGAAAAAGGATTTTATTTTGATGAAATTGAAACTTTAAAATAGAAACTTGTAAAACAAACTCAAAAGACACGAAATTGGTGAAATAGAATGGTGAAAGGCTAGTTAGAGGGTCCTTCTCCACACATGAAATATATGCATATGAATCGATTCCCAGTTATTCTTTCGACAAACCATGAATGTCAATGCCCCAAATTAATTGTATTGAACTAATTAATTCTCAAATTTCCCTAGATTCATTGAATTGAATGGATGACGCATTACAACCAAATTATTCTTTATTAAGCTCCCTAACTATGAAAAGCATGATAGAGACACGAAACAAAGATCATTAAGCTTCATGAAAACCATAAGCATTGACAAGGCATTCATAACTATGAAAAGCATGTTACTCTTGCCTAGGATTTACTTAACACAATCGTGACAAGCGACTTTTACTACTTATGAATATAAGTTCATAACAATTAGGTGAAATTCCCCTATACTCTAACATCAAATTCGTGCATGCAAACTAAGTATGCATCATTAATCAACACACAAGAACAAGTTCTTAATAAAACAGATAAGTAAACCACATCCACGATTCATGAAACAATAACTGGAGGAAATCAATTCATATAAAACATAAGTCCAGGGTTTCGAATTCGCCTCTAACTAAAAAGAAATTAGTTCCACATGTCTAACATAATTGAAAAGCAATCTAAATTAAACATTGAACTAAAACTAAGGATAGAAAGAACCCAGAAACTCTCCAAAAATCCAAGGCTTGAATGGCAGCCATGGTACTAAGTTCTCTCATCCCTTCCTTGCAAAGCTGCGGCACAATGGGGATTTTCTAAGTTTTATGGCTCTTATGTGTGGTGGATGGATGTAGGTGAGTTATGGTAGAGGGTGGTTGTTCAATTTATGCGGCAATATGATGTATTTATAGGGCTGAGAAGAGGCATGACCCCAAGTCATTTTGGAGAAGAATTTAGGACTTCAAATCCTCAAGGAATAGGGCTAACTACAAGTCATAAACCAGGGAGGACAAGGAAACCTTTGTGCGACAGAAAAGCTAGCTTCTAGAAGCCAAAATCCAAAGGGAACAAGGATAAAGAGGTGCGGCATCTAGAAGGACATCCTATAGGGACCAGGTGCCACTTATTTAGGGGTTCTAGAAGGTCTAAAGTCAGATTTCTAGAACAAAAGGCCTAAAACATGCGGCACCTTTGTAGGAAAGGATAAGGTGTTCTAGAAATCAGGTTTTAAGTCTCCTAAACTAAAATTAAATCCCTTTTGTAGCTGGAAACAAGGTAGGATAAGATTAGGATAAGATAAGATAAGGTAGTTTGGATAATGTTTTGGATAATTCTCCTTCTTTGTAGCTGATTCCTTATCTTCTTTGACTTGAATTTATTTCTCCAACTCTTTTGCACATTCCTAGCCTCTCTTGAACTATTTCGTCCATCCATCTTGCTCTATACTTGTGATATCCATTCCAAGCCCAAAACTACTCTAAAATGCTCCAAATTACCTCTTTTTGCATACTTTGCCAATTGGACCTACAAACACACGAAAATAGCTTAAATCACTATAATAATCAATAAATAACTATGTAAATGCAAGGAAACAAGCTAACTAAGTCGCATAAATATGCTCCTATCACAAGGCACGGCCAAACGCGCGGCCACGTGCCTGGCACACTGACGGCATCAGTAACGGCAATTAGGGAATATTCTGTTAAATCCTAACGGTAACCGTTAAAGATGACTGACGGCGTTAGCATATTTCGTCAACTTTAACGGAATATGCTCCTGTCTTCTCCAGCGAGACGCCGATCGCCGGCGACTTCGTAGGTTTCTGGGTAAAACTTCTAATCGTCATATCTCACTCATTTTTCATCCAAAATTCATGAAATTTATATCAAAATAAACCCCATAACAAGGAGAACACATTCATACCTCTTTGAAGCTCCAAAAATCACGGGATCTCGCCGGAGAAATTCCAAGAAAACCGACCAACTTCGAAATTCACAATCCTGACGTCCAATTCCTTCCAACGAAGCACTCCGAGCTTCCTTAGGACCTCCTTAAGCTCCCTATGAGCTTAGATTTTCCTAAAAATCAACATTTTACATCCATATGAACAGTGCATGAAAATTGGGGTTTCGATTTCACAAGATTTCGAAAGTATCCTTACCTGGAATGGGTACCAATCAACTCATCTGAGCTGCATGAACACAATGCTGTTCTTTTTGACCATGATCTGTAAGGTTTTGACGGGTTTTGGTGTTTGTCCGTACAAAAGAGAGAAGAGAGAGAGAGAGAACGTATGAGAGGTTTAGAAAAAGAGTGAGTACGGGAGTGAGAGAGAAAAAGGGTGAATGTGTGTGTGTGTTTGTGGTCCAAATACCACAATCAACTCCCAAAGTAAATACACACATACCTTAATTAATGCCTAGGGGCATTTTTGTCATTTCACGTCCGTCGTACGAAAACTCTGGGATGGGCTGTTACAATCTACCTACCTTATAAAAATTTCGTCCCCGAAATTTACATAACCAAAATCATCCACTTGTACTCATAAAACAATCTCGGGTACATCTCTCTCATCCGATCCTCTGTCTCCCAAGTCGCTTCTTCTGCTGAATGATTCCTCCACAAAACTTTAACCAACTGCACTGTCTTATTCCTCAGAACCTTTTCTTTCCAATCCAGTATAGTCACTGGCTCCTCGTCATAAGTCAAATCTGAACTGATCTCCAAAGGTTGATGAGGTATCACATGTGAAGGATCTGTAACGTAATGTCGAAGCATCGAGACATGAAACACATTTTGTACCTTAGATAGCTTCGACGGCAACTCAAGTCTATAAGCAACTGCACCGACTCGCTCGGTGATCTGATAAGGTCCGATGTACCTAAGACTTAGCTTGCATTTCTTTCCAAACCGTACTACACCTCGCCACGGCGATAGCTTCAAAAATACCAAATCACCAACATTATACACTCGATCAATGGCACGCCTGTCCACTAAGCTCTTCTGGCGATCCTGGGCCGCTTTCAAGTTAGACTTAATAACCTGAACATTCTGAGTAGTCTCCTCTACTATCTCAGGGCCCACTAAAACTCTTTCGCCGACTTCTGACCAACACAAGGGTGTACGACAAGGCCTGCCATAAAGTGCCTCGAATGATGACATACCAATACTCGAATGAAAGCTGTTGTAGTAGGCGAACTCCATCAAATCCAATCGCTTATGCCAAACGTCGCCAAACTGCAAAACAGAAAATCTGAGCATATCCTCCAAGGTCTAAATCGTCCTCTCTGATTGACCGTCTGTTTGAGGATGATATGATGTACTGTAGAATGATTATGAACCAAAAGCTTCCTGGAATGTTGTCCAGAACTTAGAAGTAAATCTAGGATCACAATCCGAGATAATACTAACTGGAACGCCATGATACTTCACGATCTTCAATAAGAACAACTCAGCTAATCGGCTTAAGGAATACTTTTCCCTTGCTGGAATGAAATGTGCTGACTTAGTATGCCGATCGACAATCACCCAAATTCCATCATAGCCATTCTGAGTACGAGGAAGCTTATACACAAAATCCATAATGATATTTTCCTATTTCCACTGTGGAACAGGAAGTGGCTGCATCAACCCAAACGGTTTCTTCCTTTCGACTTTAACTTGTTGGCATATGGCACATATGCTCACATACTCGGCAATTTCTCTTTTCATACCCGGCCAATAATAAAATGGTCGAACGGTATGAAACATGTTAGTACCTCCTGGATGCATCGCATAAGCTGAACAATGCGCTTCGTCCAAAATTACTTTCTTCAACTCTGCATTATTCGGCACATACATCCTACTCTCTTGCATAAGCATGCCGTCTGATTCTCTGATTCAAAGATCTTTCTTCTTTCCTTTATTTCTTAACCGAATAAGTTCCTGAGTTTCTTCATCATTAATCTGAGCCTCGAGCACTCTATCAATCAAAACTGGCCTGACCTAGAAGCTAGCAAGTAAGGCTTCTTCATGATTTTCCACTCCCAATTCCACTCTAGTAGACCTCAAGTTTGCAAGAAGTGGAATACAGCTCGTGTATAAGGCAGTAATTCGACCTTGGGATTTCCTACTAAGCGCATCAGCCACCATATTTGCACGACCTGGGTGATACTCAATCGTGCAATCATAATCACTTAGTAATTCAATCCACCTTCGCTGCCGAAGATTCAACTCCCTCTTAGTAAAAAGATACTGGAGACTCTTATGATCTGTAAAGATCCTACATTTCTCGCCATAAAGATAATGTCTCTAAATCTTTAAAGCGAAAATAATAGCTGCCAACTCCAAATCATGAGTAGGGTAATTCTTCTCGTGAGGTTTCAACTATCGCGAAGCATAAGAGATTACCCTATTATGCTGCATCAACACACAACCCAGACCAATCAAAGAAGCATCACAATAGATCTCGAAGTTACCGTTATCATCTGGAAGTGCTAAAACAAGTGCATGAGTGAGACAGTGCTTCAACTGTTGAAAACTTTGCTCACATTTGTCATCCCACTCAAACTTAACATCTTTCCTCGTCAATCTCGATAACGGTAAGGCAATAATCGAGAAATCCTTAATAAACCGTCGATAATATCCCACTAAACCAAGGAAACTTCGAACCTCGGTGACGGTTCACTGCTGCTCCCAATTCTCCACCGCTGCTATCTTCTGATGATCTACAAAGATACCTTGATTAGATATGATATGCCCCAGAAATGCCACTTGATTTAACCAGAACTGGCATTTGCTGAACTTAGCATATAACTGATGTTCCCTCAGCTTCTTCAACACCAACTTAAGATGTCTAGCATGCTCTGCCTCAGACTTAGAGTATACCAGAATATCATTGATGAACACAATGACAAACCTGTCAAGATATTCCTGGAATACTTGGTTCATCAAACTCATGAAAGCTGCTGGTGCATTAGTTAACCTGAACGGCATCACAAGAAACTCATAATGACCATAACGAGTCCTAAAAGTAGTTTTAGGAACACCCTCGCTCTTAATCTTCAATTGATAATAGCCAGACCTCAAATCAATCTTGGAAAACACACAGGCACCTCGAAGTTGATCAAACAGGTCGTCAATACGCGGCAATGGATAACGGTTTTTAATCGTCACCCGATTCAATTGCCTGTAGTCAATGCAAAGCCTCAAAGTACCGTCTTTCTTCCGAACAAATAAGACTGGAGCTCCCCACGGTGATATACTAGGCTGAATAAAACCTTTATCAACCAATTCCTATAACTGGGTCTTCAATTCTCTTAACTCAGCAGGAGCCATTCGATAATGAGTTAAGGATATAGGATTCGTACCTGGTAGCAAGTCAATAGTGAACTCCACATCACGATCTGGCGGCAATCCAGGCAAATCATCAAGGAATACATCAGAAAAATGTCTGACTACCCGAACATTCTCCGTGCTAACAGGAGTATCATCATTCAGCACTACGTGAGCTAAATATCCTTAGCACATTTTTCGAGTAACTTTTTAGCTCTCATGGCTGAAATAACTCCATGCCTCACCCCACTACGATCTCCTACAAATGTAACCTCAGGTAATCCAGGACGATGGAAGGTTACCATTTTCCTGTAACAGTCGATCTTTGCACGATTGTAATGCAACCAATATGTGCCTAGAATAACATCAAAGTCCATAATGTCCAACGGAGTGAGGTTAGCTGGCATAACCACATCTTCTACCAAAATAGAGCATTCCAGATATACAAAATCTACATAACACCTCTCCCCCTCTAGGCATTGCAAACTCTAACTCATACCCAAGAGGTGTAGATTGAGGTTGAGTCAACTGAGCAAAAGTATGAGAAATCACAAAATGCGTAGCACCACAATCAATCAACACTTTAGCAAAATGACCAAGAATATTTAACGTACCCATGATTAGTCAGGATTGTTCATAGCTCAAAAGCTCTAACCCATCACTAGAAAACCTGTATAATTTCCCAGAAAATAGTATACATACGTATATATCTCAAAACCATGCTTAAAATATATATCCAAAATCACATGTGTATGCCATGCCCAATATCACAATATAATAAATGTAAGCCAGGTAAAGTAATCTCAATGAAATAACATATTAACCGGAGCCCCTGCAATGGACTGTACGGTTAATTTATATAGCTCATCGCTCCATTTAGCCGAAGTCACCTAAAGTGACCTGTACGACAATATATCTGCACATGAGTCGAAACCACCTATAGTGGTCTATACGACAAGACTGGGTGTAAATAAATACGCTCTAGTGCTACGATCACGTGAAGACTGTGCGATAAATTGCAGGTCACCTACGAGTCGGAACTACCTATAATGGTCTGTACGACAAGACTATGCACCTAACTTGGATCCAAGGTGAGCGTGTGGTGCGGGAGGTGAACATCATGTGAAGGACTATGCCCTGGCCCTGGGCGGGAGCACTAACACCAGGGTGCAGGTTGATGAGCTCAATATACGTCTCAATATCATCATCCATCTCATAACCATTCATAGCATAACATACTTACCTGGAGTTTACCTGGGCCTCTGCAGCACCATGCAAAAATATACATATCATGATAATGCATATACTAACATATGATGCATGTATGACACGGCATTTAAATCACATTTCCTTTAAAGTACGTTTTCTGGGAAAAACGTCAAGTATGTATATATATATATATATATATCGAAAACAAAAGCCCACTCACTGGTATGTAGACGGGTCATAACCCCCCGTGCCTAGCGTGGATACGCTTGTCCTCCGGATAGGCCTTGCCTATATAAGAAATAACTAAAATAACGTTAATTAACGCACATAAACAACACAAGCTAATAACTTCTCATATATTGCTCAATTTGGGTATATGAATATACCACTGAGACCTACTCATCCTCAGAAACATCCCCATATTTTTAAAATAATTTTTCGATCACCCACACGCCCTCACGCGCCAGCCAAGGCACAACCAGACGCGCCCCCACGTGCGGCCACGTGCCTGGCACACTGACAGCGTCAGTAACGGTAGTTAGGGAATATTCTGTTAAATCCTAATGGTAACCGTTAAAGATGATTGACGGCGTTAGCATATTCCGTCAACTTTAACGGAATATGCTCCTGTCTTCTCCGGCGAGACGCCGGTCGCCGGCGACTTTGTTAGTTTCTGGGTAAAACTTCTAATCGTCATATCTCACTCATTTTTCATCCAAAATTCATGAAATTTATATCAAAATGAAGCCCATAACAAGGAGAACACATTTATACCTCTTTGAAGCTCAAAAAATCACGGGATCTCGTCGGAGAAATTCCAAGAAAACCGGCCAACTTCGAAATTCACGATCCCGACGTCCAATTCCTTCCAACGAAGCACTCTGAGCTTCCTTAGGAGCTCCTTAAGCTCCCTATAAGCTTTGATTTTCCTAAAATCAACATTTTATGTCCATATGAACAGTGCATGAAAATTAGGGTTTCGGTTTCACGAGATTTTGAAAGTATCCTTACCTGGAATAGGTACCAATCAACTCATCTGAGCTTCATGAACACAATGGTGTCCTTTTTTACCACGATCTATAAGGTTTCGACGGGTTTTGGTGTTTGTCCGTACAAAAGAGAGAAGAGAGAGAGAGAGAGAGAAGGTCTGAGAGGTTTAGAGAGAGAGAGTGAGTACGGGAGTGAGAGAGAAAAAGGGTGAATGTGTGTGTGTGTGTGTGTGTGTTTGTGGTCCAAATACCACAATCAACTCCCAAAGTAAATACACACATACCTTAATTAATGCCTAGGGGCATTTTTGTCATTTCACGTCCGTCGTACGAAAACTCCGGGACGGGCTGTTACAGTAATATTTAATTAATTTGTGGGATCCAGTTATATGCCACATCAGCACATAACATAATTTTTTATAGAATTTTAACGGAAGGACCATGTTGATTTGCGACAACCATTTTCAGGGACTACATTGATCAATTTTTAATTTCAGGGACTATCTTGATGGGGTGGGTCAATTTCAGGGACCATTTGTGATAAATACCCAAAAAGGTAATATCAAACTGGGCCGAAGTCCTCGAGAATAAGTTCATCCCCCTCCCAAAAATAACTTAAGTTCGTCTCAAGTGCTTGTCATGTTAGAATATGAGCTTTTAAGTGCAGGTGTATTTTTGCCGAATGTTTGAGTTCAAATTGGTTTATAAAGGTCTTATTGGAAGAGGTTTGTTTGTTCAACTTTTATAAATGATTGAAATTGGGAATGAATCTTGGCTACTCACTTGTATTAAAACCAGGAGACAATGTTACTTTCCTCTAAGTATTCTAGTAGGAGAATTGTAGAGATTGTCTATCTATATAAAGGTGGCATCGATCTATTCTCACATAAATTTAACCGGCTCATTATTGAACTAAAACCTATTGTTAATTGAGCATTAAGAATCTGATAGAGAGGAGAAGGTTATCGTTCAACATCATAGCTTCATGGCTTCTTCATCGTATTTTACAAGTCATATTATTCTTAGCATTTGCTTAAACATAAATTTAACCTACTCATTATTGAACTAAAACCTATTGTTAATTGAGCATTGAGAATCTAATAGAGAGGAGAAGGTCAGCTTTGAACAACATAAATTCATGGCTTCATCGTATTCTACAGGTCATATTATCCTCCAAGTCGAGCCATCTATTTTGTCTAGAGTGTTATATATTTACTTGCTACCATATTACTCAAGGGGTATCGAAATGAACTCGAGTTGTTATCGAGGGCGTCTCAAGCAATGAGAACTAAATGATCTATGTCATCACAAAGAAGATGAGAGATGCGAGCAAGGGGAAGAAGCAATTCTTGGCCACAAAACTTGTTGCTTCTGACAAATCTTGACCAGGAAGAGGCCAATGTCCAGCATCTAATACCATATCTTTCTTCATCCAACTTGGCAACAAAGCTAGCAGTCCAATTCCCATCCCTATCTCTGATCATACCTTCAGCACGGATATCATTAGAGCCTATATTTGTTTTTCATATGTATGCTTCTCTTTTTCTGCAAGGAGACTAGCTACCTTATTTAAACCACATTTTCATACCACCTGATTTGGCAACTAATATGTGAAGGGTAATGTTCATAAATCCAAAGTCTATACATGCATGCAAGATGATATAAATAACTAAAATCAACATGCATGCAACAAAGTATGATAAAGAAAACAAAAATAAACCCCCTTTCAAAGTCATTAATCTTGTATGGTTGATTTATTCACTTGTTTTCTCTAAAACAAAGTAGAAGCAAGAACTATACCTTTTGAAACAGTACTTTGTTTTTCACAAAGTTATTCATCCGAATGACACTAGTAGAAAAAACAGCTTGTGCGACGATGACAATTTCATCGCTCAAAGTGTGTTTGCGCGACGAAACTAGGAGCTTGTCGCGCAAATGGTGCAAACTTTACATGACGAAGGATTTTGTCGCGCAAGATATTTTTGCTCAAGGAACCAAACCCTTCGTCATACAAAGAGGAAGGAAAAAGGCAGGTAAGGTGAGTTTTTAGCCCAACAAAAACTGAACGTTTGAGCCAATGTAATTACTACGGCATTTGCGCGACGAAATCTGCATCGCGCAAAGGTCCTGTGGTTGTATAAATTGACAAGTTCTCTCTCCCTTTTACTCATAGTGTTTTCCCCAAAATCCTTTATTTTCCTTCTTTTCTTTTGCCCCAAACCCCTCATATCCTAGTTCGTACGATGGCCAATTCCGACCTGAACTATCTGTAAACACTAACAGAACTTGGTTTGATGACGACCCTTACATTTTGGCAAAACATATTTTTATGTAAATAACCCTAAGGCCGGAAGGGGGTGGAAAGTTGTTCAGAGGATTGATCATCGGAACATGTATGCTATACCGGACCGAGAGAGATCCTAGTGTTGACGACGACGATATCAATGTCGCTGACCAACGTCTAGAATCTTTGATAGAAATTGGTGCGGAAACATTTCGGGATAGTAATCTTGTCCAAGAACCATTTCAGACACCAGGAGTTGCTGGAATCGAAATACCGATTGAGTCAATTACAATTGACCTCGGTGATCTTCCCCGATTGATTTCCAAACACCACATAAATCTAAAAATCTTAGAAGATTTAAGATTTTGAGTCGTAAGAATCAACCAAGCATCATGGTCGAACTCAAAGTAAAAAATCGCAAAATAATCTATCGCCATTAAAGCTCTGCGGCGACAAGCTGTTGAACGCTAGGGCTCTCTTCATGCGACTAAATTGAAAGGGCTGATTTAGGGCTGGTTTGGTATTGCTGTGCTTTGAAAAAAAGCTGTTTCTGCTGTGCTGTGAGAATAAGCAGCTGTGAAATAAAGCAGTAGAGTGTTTGGTAAACTTTTTTGTAAAAGTGCTTTTGAAAAAAAAAAAGCAGTATTATAGTGTTTGGTAAACTTTTATGTAAAACAGATGTGAAAAAAAGCTGGTTTTTCAAAGCTGGGTTTTGCAGCTTCTTGTTTTTGACTTTTTTTCACCCAAAACTGTGAAAAAAAGCTGAAGCTGAACGTTTACCAAACACCAAAAACTGTCTCAGCTTTTTTTTCACAGCAGCTTTTTTTAAAATCACCTCAACCCCAAACTGGGGCTTAATTGGCTAATGGCTTTTAAGGGTAAACACGTAATTTAAAATGAGCTCATTAATTAAATTTAAAAAAAAAAACTTATGCATTGATATATGAATAATTAGTAAACTTTTTAGTGAATTATGGCGAAATTCCCTTTATAGAATTTGGAATGTTTATGGGATAGGAAATCTCAATCCTATATTATAATTCAATTTTGATCCATTGGCAATCCTAAATGATTCTCATCACTTGAATCCATTTACGCGAGAAATCTTTTAGTATGTTGTGAACAATGTTCAGTATATCAAGTATAATAATATAATGGTCAAATTGGATAAATAGTTCCTGTAGTTTTAAGGTATTCGGAAGATAGCTCATGTCGTACCAAAAATCGGATTTAAACCGTGTGGTATAGTCCGTTAGCAAATTTAGTCCAAAATGACTTTTCTCTTAAGTGTCCGTTATGTGCATGGGTAAAATTGTACTTTTACTTCCGTATTTTGGATCCCTTGCTAATCTCTCTCTTCCCCCTCTCTCCCCTTTTGCTTTTGTGTTTTGGATCCCCTAACTCTCTCACCACCCCCTCTCCTCTCATCTCCTTTGGCATCACCAATTCATTCTTCTCAGTTTCCCATTGATTTCTTCACAGCCCATGCCTCTTGATTCACAATGGCCATAGTTCTTCAGTATTTATTTCAAAATTTCAAGCAATCCCTAATCTATTCATCCCCAAAATCATAATTTTTAGATGAAAAAATTCACAAATTTTTATTTTTCCCAACACTGGATTCTGGGTTCTTCTCTGAAAATTTGCATATAATTCCATCTAAATTGGCTTCCTGCTGTGATCCAACCCAGAAGCAGCTGATCAAAATTGACTTCCTGCTGTGATCCAACCCACTTGGAAAACAATTTGTGAGAATAAGACGGCTTCTCTCAGAGAAGGGGTCTTCATCCTTGTGATGAGCATCTTATTAGCTAGTGCATTGCCTCCTGAGAGTCACAGTGCAAGAGTTGCGTTTCTTGTTTAATCAGTTCCTCCTCAAGGGACCCATACACAAGTTGGAACAATTAGGCATTCCCATACAAATAAAAATCAACAAGTTAAAAATAAAACCCTCCACAATAAAATCGGTGGCATGGGTGAATTGGAATGAAGGTATTTATTGCTACTAAAATATTGATTTTCACAAAATATGAAAGTAAAAGTACAAATTTACCGTTGCGTTTAACAAACATTTAATGGAAAACTCATTTTGGGTTAAATTTGCAAACGGACTATACTACAAAGATTTAAATCTGAATTATTTTACCACAGGAACTATCGTTCGAATACCTTAAGACCACATGAACCATTTATTTGATTTTGCCTAATATAATTGATTGAAAACTATTGTATTATGTAGTGAGCCGTTTTTCTAACACAAAAGATTCTCAATTTACGTGTGCATACAACAAACCACCATATCCATACAAAAACACAAGTCACTGAAACTTGATCCGCCTAATCACCATTGGACCCCACTTCACCATTTTTTTTCCATTTTGCATACAAAAACGACAGGCAAAACGACCAACTCCATTACTTACCACCCAATTTCTTTCCCACTTCACTTCCTTTCCCTTCTCACAATTCTCTCATTTATTCATCGCAAACTCTCCAAATATGTCATCAAACACCGCCATCACTCCAACCTTGCCCTACGAAGATTGCCGCGGCGTTCTCCACGTCTACAGCGACGGCTCCATCGTCCGCTCTCCCAAACCAAGCTTCGACATCCCCGTCCACGACGATGGCTCCGTTGCCTGGAAAGACGTCGTTTTCGACCCAACCAATCAACTCCAACTCCGCCTCTACAAGCCCGCTTCAACGACACACTCCCCCTCGTCGTTGTCCAAAAAGCTCCCCATCTTCTTCTACATCCACGGCGGCGGCTTCTGCATCGGCTCGCGCGCTTGGACTGCCAGAACTACTGCTTTCAGCTCGCCTCCCAGCTCCAATGCGTCGTCGTTGCACCTGACTATCGTCTCGCGCCGGAACACCGCCTCCAGGCTGCCATCGACGATGGCTTCGCGGCTATGAAGTGGCTTCAAGCCCAAGCCGAGGCTGACGATCTGGACACGTGGCTGACTGATGTGGCGGATTTTGGGAACGTGTTTGTTTCGGGTGACTCGGGTGGCGGGAATATTGCTCATAACTTGGTGGTTCAGCTCGGGGCCGGTTCGGTTGAATTGAGGCCGGTTCGGGTGAGAGGGTATGTACTTTTGGTACCGTTTTTTGGTGGGACGGTTTTGACTAGGTCAGAGGCTGAGGGCCCCAAAGAAGCCTTTCTCAATTGGGAGCTCATTGACGGGTTTCGACTTTCAACCTTACCTCCCCTTTCTTTTTGGTTTACAACGGTAGAGATAGAAGTGGATGTGTGAAAAGTATAAATGGATGTGTAAATAACGTTATTTTTAGTATATTAGAGTAAGTAATAGTTTGATTTTCAGACTGTGTTAGTCGGTCATATAACGTTGATGTTTTTACAATACAACTTATTATATATGATTGTTGATGTAATGTCTATAATATTATTTGGCTTTGCTTTGTTGTTAGCAAACGCAAATGTGGAAGCGGTAAAATAAACACAAGACTTCAGGTGCATGTTGAAATGTTTACATTAGTTGTGTAAGAGCTTGTTTACCAATGGTTTTTGGGATCAAAAAGGCACTTTTGATGTTTCATGTTTTTATGTATTTATGTGGTGATTGTATTAAATACATATATATATTCATATGAATTATATGCGACAATTAGATGATAATGGTACTAAATACATGTAAGAATTGTAGCAAATTCTAAACTTAAACTAAACAATGGTAATTGAATTAAAAAAGAAAAAAAAAGAAAGAAGAAGTTTGTGTATGAGAAAATTAAGATTAAGCATGCATGCAGGTTTTGGAGGCTGTCAATACCAATTGGAGAGGACAGAGATCACCCACTTGTGAACCCATTTGGGCCAAATAGCCGGAGCCTAGAAGGAGTGGCTTTTGATCCGATCCTAGTGGTTGTAGGTGGAAGCGATCTGCTCTAAGATCGAGCTCAAGATTACGCAGATAGGCTCAAAAATTGGGGAAACAAGATTGATTGCGTGGAATTTGAAGGACATCATCATGCTTTCTTCACCATCCAACCCAATTCCCAACCTGCAAAGGAGTTGATGTTAATCATCAAACGATTCATTGCTCAAAATTCCACTTGCTGCTAAGACATGCATTGCATTGCAGCTATGGCGGCCGTGGATCTAAGATTCTAAAACAACAAAAAAGCTTTTAAGGTTGTAAAATAGAGTAACAAATAACGTGAGAGTAACATTGTATTTTTGCTCATGTTTATTCTTAACCTGTTGTAAAATTATCTCTTATATTTAGGGAAAGTTTGGAATTGTTGTGTTTTTTTTTTTAAACTGCTTGTGCTTTAAGAATAATCAGCTACAAAATAAAGCAGTTTGACATTTGATAAACTGTATTTTTAAAGGGTTGTGAATATGCAAAGCAGTGTAAAAATGTTTGGCAAATTTTAATGTAAAAGTGATATAATTGTGAACCCACCATTCCTTAGTGTAGATAATGTTGTTTGTTTAAAAAGAAAAAAGTCATATAGTTCTATGTAATGACAAAAATGGACATGATAGTGTGGTGATGACGATGACGACGGTGACGAGGGCAATGGTTGTGATGGTGGTGGTGATGGTGCCAATGTAGGGGTGTGGTAGTTGGGCTGTAGAGGTAACAATGGTGGTTGGAGCAGCGACAACAATGATGATGGTGGTTGTGGTTATGGTTTGGTGACAGTAGTGGAGGTTGTGTTTATGGTGGTGGTGGTGATGAGGTGGCAACCACGACGGTGGTGGCAGTTGTAGTGGTGGTTGATATGGTTGTGGTGAGGTGGTGGTATAGTGGTGATGCTGGTGTAAGAAGTTAAGGTTTGTAGTAGTAGGTGATGATTGTCACTTTGTTCTCCAAGGATAAAATGAGTCTAGAAGGATAAATAATGACACTTTTAAAAATTAATGAGTGTATTCCAGGAATTTAAATTATTCATTAAAGGCTCAACTTCGCATTTCTTAAAGCAGCCTTTAAAAGTAACCTACATGCTGTTTTTAAAAGTTGCTGTCTGAAAGCCATTGCTTGTAAAATAGGTAGAATATTTTATTTTTACCAAACAATTTTTTTACTGCTTAACGTTAAAGTGAAACAACTTTTAGTGAAAAAAGTAATACCAAACTGGGCCTTCGAGAATAAGTCCATCCCCCTCCCGAAAATAACTCAAGTTCATCTCGAGTGCTTGTCGTGTTAGAATATGAGCTTTATGTGTAGGTGTATTTTGGCTGAATGTTTGAGTTCAAATTGGTTTATAAGGGTCTTATTGGAAGAGGTTTGTTTGTTCTAATTTTATAAATGATTGAAACCGGGAATGAATCTTGGCTTACTCACTTATATTAAAACTGGGAGACAATATTAGTTTCATCTACGTATTCTAGTAGGAGAATTGTAGGGATTGTTTGTATATATAAAGGTGGCATCTGCTCTCACATAAATTTAACCGGCTCATTATTGAACTAAAACCTATTGTTAATTAAGCATTAAGAATCTGATAGAGAGAAGGTCATCTTTGAACATCATAGCTTCATGGCTTCTTCATCGTATTTTATAGGTCATATTATTCTTAGCATTTGCTCAAACATAAATTTAACCGGTTCATTATTGAACCAAAACCTATTGTTAATGGAGAGAATCTGATAGAGAGGAAAATGCCAGCTTTGAACAGCATAGCTTCTTGGCTTCATCGTATTTTACAGGTCATATTATTCTACAAGTCGAGCCATCTATTTTGTCTAAAGTGTTATATATTTACTTGCTACCATATTACTCGATGGGTATCGAAATGAACTCGAGTTGTTACCGAGGGCGTCTCAAGCAATGAGAACTAGATGATCTATGTCGTCACAAAGAAGATGAGAGATGCAAGCACGGGGAAGAAGCAATTCTTGACCACAAAACTTGTTGCTTTAGACAAATCTTGACGAGGAAGAGGCCAAAGTTCAACGTCTAGTACTATATCTCCTTCATCCAACTTGGCAACAAAGCTAGCAGTCCAATCCCATGCACGCACGCATGCATGCATGATGATATTAACAACTAAAATCTACATGCATGCACGAGTGCAACAAAATAAGAGCAGAACCGTGATGAAGAAAGCAAAAATAAACCCCCTTTCAAGGTCATTAATCTTACGGTTGATTTACTCACTTGTTTTCTCTTAAACAAAATATAAGATGGAAGAACATACCTCTTGAAATACTACTTTGTTTTTCACAAAGTTATTCACCCGAATGATGGGCCTTCAATAATCATCTTAAAAAATGAAGAACACCCTTTGAAGATTTTCGGTTGCATCTAAACATTGGATGGACAGATTGCTCAAACTGTTCTAGTTCCCCTTAGAACTAAAGTGAGATGGAAACTAGAACACTCTTGCTCAAGAGGAGGGGGAAGGGGTGGCTAGTTTTGGTGGTGGTGGAGGTGGTATGTTTTTCGTCTAGCTTTCTCTCTTGTTTAGATTTAAGAGAAAGCTTTCTTGGAACTCTAACCCACCCGTTCATCTTACAAGGACGAGTACTTTTCTCTACTTGCTTTCTCTAAACCTTAATGCTATTCATACCATATTTTCATACCACCTTAAGTAGCATTTGATGTGGACATCCATATCATTTGAATTAATCAGATTTTCAAATTTAGTTCATTATTTAATAAACTAATAATTAAGAAAAACTAGTTAATTAAATGATGATTGTGGTATACGAAGAGTCTTTCTCCTTCATTTCCTTAGATTTTGCAAGTTTTTCAAATGATGTAGCTGTCCACATCAGATGCCACCTAAGGTGGTATAAAAATGTGGTATAAAAACATGATATGAATAACGTTACTCTTATCTAAATTAGAGAGAGTGCATGGGAGGTTGAGCGCTTCTATGTTTTCATGTTACGATGACTAAAGAGGACTTTCTACACTTATTGAACAAGTACTCATCATCCTTCACAAAGTCATTTTACTCATCGTAAGTTTAGAATGAAAAATTTCCCTTGATTATTCTAACACAAAATGATCACTTTAATTATTCACATCGCAAGTACTCATCATCCTTCTAAACTTTTGGGTCCGAATAAAATTTCCCTTAATTATTCTAACACAAAATGACCACTTTAATCTTAAAATAGGGTGTGCAAAGTAAGGATAGCCAATGAGAATATAATGACTTTTATGCCAAAGAAAAAGAGTAGGACCGCTTTGCTCTGTATTTGAATGGACTTTCACGATAATTTCGTTTTTGACTATATTTTTTTAACAAGGGTAATGTTGTAATGCTAGGTAGGTTAAATTTGTGGACAAAATTTGTAAATTTAAATGTTATGTCACCAATAAGAAATAAACATATTAATTTAGTTGACGAAATTTAGTCTATGAATTTACACTCTCTTTGGATGTGGAAATTTAAGATTACTAATAAATTTTAAAATGACGGAAATTGAAATGACGAAATTTTATTTTCTAAAATTTGTTAATTTTCTAGTTTGGTTAACTAAAAAAAACAATGGAATTCGAATACCGATTTTGTTATTTTTAAACTCTCACTTCTAGAAATTTAGAAATAACACATGTTACATGAAATTTAAACTTGAGAATTGGAGGTTTCTAATTCTATGTTTTTTTTTTTTCACGCAAAATTCTAAATTTCTATGTTTCTGAATCAAAACAAAGAAATTAATGTTTGTCAATTTATAAATTCTAATAGTTTTTTTTTCCTACAGTGATCAACTTAAAAATAAAATCTCATCGTATATTTGCCTTTAGCTAGACTAGAATTAGAACCTCTCACAATGGGCTTGGTGGACATTTTGATTCGAGAGTTCAACCGTCCAAATAGCTGTATAGCTGAGATCGTCCAGAACGTCCATCAAAACCAGTATTTACCGTCCGATCGCCTCTCCCAAATTCAAATTCACTTTCACCCTTAACCAGTCCCCCCAAAATTCAAATCGACTTCTCCAATCTGGTCATCTCCCCTCTGCTCCCACACCAACACCTCCATCTCCACTCCCTGACCCGAACCACTCACTTTGCTCCGACCCGAAATGCCGTTCTTATCGGACACCGCCGGCGCCATCAAGACCCGCTTCGGGTTCCACGACCACTCTTCAGAGCCGGTCCGGAGCTCTCCCAATCTCCACAAATCCGCGTCCAAAGAGAGTTTCTCGGCGCTACGGGGCATCGGAGACTGGGACGACGATGATGACGACGGAAAAGCCAGTACCGCTACGACTTCCTCAAACCAAAGCTTCGAGTTTCATGAAGACCCTTCCTTTTGGAAGGACCACAACGTGCAGGTACCTTATACAAAGAAACATTACTTCTGTGGATTTTTTTCGAAATTAATTTTATTTCTTCCAAATGCAGGTTAATTTGTGCTTATAATCTCATATGCTTCTCCGATTCGTATTAATTTTGATGTAGTTTTGAGGTTCCTAAATCTCGAAATCATATTTTTAGCCTTTTGTTTTAGAATTGAAGCGCTTAGAGTAAATTTGTTTTGGTTAGGTTATTATTCGGGTTCGTCCGCTTAGCAGCGCTGAAATATCAGTGCAAGGCTATGGCAAATGCGTTCGACAACAGAGCTGTCAGACAATTACTTGGACTGGCCATCCAGAGTCACGGTTTACTTTTGACATTGTTGCAGATGAGAATGTTAGCCAGGTTAGTTATATCATATGGCTGTGCTTCTTCATTTTTGCGGCTTTTTGTTTTCATCGGGCGTGTGCTTCATTGAGGTTTGTCATATGCAGGAGCAATTGTTCAAAGTGGCTGGATTGCCGATGGTGGACAACTGCATGATAGGCTATAATAGCTGCATGTTTGCTTATGGCCAAGTGAGGGTTCAACACTTTTTGTTTCCATAATAAAAGTTATTCTTGTTTATGTGCTTATTTTCTCGGTGATTAGTTTGTCTTTGAAAGTATATTTGGAGGTTGGAGGATGTGTTTTCATATGACTTTAACTGTGTCTATGCAGACTGGAAGTGGGAAGACCCACACAATGCTTGGAGATATTGAGGGAGGCACCCGAAGGCACAGTGCCAATTGCGGGATGACACCTAGAGTGTTCGAATACTTGTTCTCGAGAATTCAAAAGGTGTGTGACTTGTAGAACTAGCGGTAATTTTGATGCTGCAACATTTTTATGGGGCAATTTTTCAGTATCGGTCCCAGCTGTAGTGTTCAAGTCAAACTAGTCTTAGTTTCAAGTAATCAAATTAACAAATCCACCTAACTCAAAAAACAGTCATCTTTAATCTAGCACGAGTATAAGGTTGGCTACATGACTCACTTTCCACCATTTAGTACTATTCAAAGCTGAAAGTTAGATGGGAGTTGCACATCGATTCTTATCTATGTTTAATATTCATTACAAGATACTAATGCATCTTTCTTTGTTTATTGTGGTGTACCAGGAAAAAGAGGCTGGCCGAGATGAGAAATTAAAGTTTATATGTAAATGTTCTTTTTTGGAAATATACAATGAACAAATTTTAGACCTTTTGGACCCTTCATCTAACAACTTGCAGGTAAAGATCACATACAACAGAGAGTTTTTTGTTTCTACGTTATCAATAAAAGTATAATATATGACTTCGTTGTGAATATCATGAGCATATTGCAGATCAGAGAAGACATAAAGAAAGGAGTTTATGTGGAAAATCTCAAAGAGGTTGAAGTGACAAGTGCTCGAGATGTTATCCAACAACTTATTCAAGTATATAAGACCTCTTCTCAATTTTCTTATATCATTTGAACTTTAAACATTGAATTAGTAATTTGTAGAATAGTGCTTTGCAGTCATTCTGTGAATCTTTAATGTTGTATTTCGATTGATAGAAAAGTTTGTCTTCATCTCATGCTGAATTTGTGGGCATTTAATTTTCTGCAGTGAATTTGCATACTTACCAAACTTCATTTTGTTACAGGGTGCAGCTAACAGAAAGGTAGCTGCTACTAATATGAATCATGCTAGCAGTCGCTCTCATAGTGTATTTACATGCATCATTGAGAGTAAAGTGAGTTAATTCTTCTCTGTTTTCTACTTTCATTTCTGTACAAAAGTAATCTTGGCTTACTCTTCTTTTTTCTTTTCCAAGTGTTAGTTAATTTGAAATTTTAATTGATCTTTTGTTATCAGAGGGAATGCCAAGGAGTAGCTCACCATCGTTTTGCTCGGCTTAATCTTGTTGACTTAGCAGGATCTGAAAGGTAAATGTGAATCTTCAATTTTATTTACAAGGAAAGGGGTTGGTGGTAAATAGAAGGATGTTATTGGGTGTTCAACCTGCCTCTATATGTAGTAATAAAAGGGAAAGGAAGAGATATGATTCTAAAATATGGAGCTTGGAAATGTATGCTGTAAGAAGCTAGTTTTTATTCAGTTCTTTGCACTTTTTGATAAAGCTTGAATCTCTGGGGAAGTATGACTCACCATATCGATGCATTGCTCCCAGTATCAATAATGGAAATACTTCATTATTCGTTCAGTGCCTGCAGTGAATAAAAGTGTCCAGTTAATTGATATTTGTCTATGTGTTCATGGCAGGCAAAAGAGTTCTGGAGCTGAAGGTGAGCGTCTAAAGGAAGCTACAAATATCAACAAGTCTCTTTCAACATTGGGGTATGTTTTCTCTAATCTTTAGCCTTGTGTGGTTAAAAAAAAAATCCTGAAAATTTAATTTATTCTTGATGCCAAGTGCTAAATTATTTAACAATTCATTTGTTGAAATGAATTTTTATATTTTCAGACTTGTGATTATGAATCTGGTGAACATGTCCAATGGGAAGTCATTCCATGTTCCATACAGGGATTCAAAGCTTACATTTTTGCTTCAGGTAACTTGTGCTGTTATTTAAAATGCTATCAATTTCAGTTAGTTCTCATTTGTGTAAATATTTGGTTAGTAGTATTGGATAGTATAGTGAAGAATTATATGTTTGATAACATCATGTATTTGTGGGCTACAAATTTGGGTGTTGTAAGCCTAGTTGTTTGAAATTCTGAATTTCTTGTATAATCCTGATTGTGTGTAACATAAAACTCCATATTGTTTCCTTTTCAGGATTCTTTAGGAGGGAATTCAAAGACAACTATAATAGCAAATATTAGTCCTTCTAGCTGGTTAGTAAATCTCTTTTTCTTACACTTGTGCTCTACTTTTACTTTCCATTTATACCATATAATCATAAGCTTTGTTATGTATGATTCTATATGCTAACTATGTTTTGCAGTTCCTAGAGGTCATTGGTTGCGAAGCCCTGTTTTATGTTTTGATTTTGATCTTTTACAGTTCTTGTTGTTGTCCATTACATTTTCAAGTTTATTTATGACATAATCAATTACGTTTAGTGTCTTATGTGGGTTTTTGCAGCTGTTCGTTGGAGACATTGAGCACTTTGAAGTTTGCACAGCGCGCTAAATTCATTAAGAACAATGTATAATAGTTTTTTTTTTCTTTTATTTTCTGCATGCACATTCTTAATGTATTGGTTTTGCTGATTTGAACATTTTGGTAAATAATTAGATGAGCAGAACATTAAATACATGACTTATTATTTGCATTCTTGTGGTATTTGAACATTGAGCATTTTGGTACTACTTTATTTCTACTAGTGGGAGAAAAGGTTTATGTCAGTTATTGTTCTATGTTTACTCAGGCAATTGTGAATGAGGATGCATCTGGAGATGTCATTGCCATGAGGGTGCAAATTCAACAACTCAAGGTATAATGTTTGATCTTCTCTGTTTGGGGAATACCACATTGCCAATATTTATGTCATATAGATTATGTTTGCTAATTATTGCCCTTCTTGCTTGGATAGCTTTCGTGAAAGATTATGTTGGGGATTGTAGCTTTACTGGTTTATTCATTACAAACGCATGGCTTCGCAAACACCTTAATAGGAACCATCATAAAACTACTGATAACACGGTATAATTACTATGATTAAGATAACTTTATACTGAATGTTGATTTTGAGGTAATGGAACACGATACCGCTGAAAAGCTATCTTGCAGCTTGTTTAATAGAGTCACTTCCGAGCAGTGTTCTAAAAGTCCCTGCCTATGCGCTAGGTGGCTGGCCACCGCCTTGATTAATGCCTACGCGTTTAAAAATAAGAAAGGGCGCCTAAGCAGGTTTAGGCGCCCACGTAGGCGAGCCTAGGTGGGTCTATGCGGGCTGGCGGTTTTTGACTTATTTTTCTTTAAGAAAATGGTTTATGGTTGCATTTTATGTTTTTAATAAATTGTAAGAGATTTGTTGGATACTTGGATGAACACATTATATGCTTGTTCCCCATGTTCTCAATATGTTCTAATACTTTATAATTTATATATCATTCTATGTTGCAATTTATGTTTCCATACAATTATGTATTATAAGTAGACACTTATTTAAATGTCATATAATAAATTTAATTAGGATAATAAAAACCGCCTAGGCCCCACTTAGTCCCCTAGGCTGCTAGGCCCCTTCCCACCGCCTGACTAACTCCTAGTGCCTTTGTGAACATTTCTTTCTAGATTCAAACTAGACAAGTTTTACTAAGTTAGCACTTTCTATCATAACAAGTATACCTTCATTAATTTTCAGAAAGAAGTATCACACTTGCAAGGACTGGTCAATGGAGGAACTGGAAATCAGGACAATGATATGTTAGCTGTAAGCTTTCCAGGATCTCCAGGATCTTTTAAGTGGGAAGGACCTAATGGATCATTTTGTCCATTCACTTCTGGAAAGAGGACATCTCAGGTTTGTGCATTTCTTTCCGACTTGTATAGTTAAAAATTTGAAAGTACGTGCCTTTTAAAATTTCTGGTTAATAAACAAATTCATTGGATTTTCAGAAAAAAGACTATGAAGTTGCCCTTGTTGGGGCTTTCAGGAGGGAAAAGGGCAAAGACATTGCATTGCAGACATTGGCTGCGGAAAGCCAGGCAGCTTTGCAGCTGGTATGCTGAAAATATTGTCCCTTGTTATATTTTTAGTCCTTTATGTATTGAAGTTCAGATTCCTTGGTATTTTACAAAATGATTTTTCGATTTGTCATGATGTCTAATTCCATATCATAAACTGATTTTGGATAAGGCTTGTATATTCATGCCATTATGGCCAATATATCAATTTTAACTTTCAGTTATTAAAGATTCAAATTTTATTACTGAAATAAATACTGGTGGTGAACCAGGCCAAACAAAGAGAAGATGAAATACAAGGACTGAAGATGAGGCTACGATTTCGAGAAGCTGGAATAAAAAGGTTGGAAGCGGTTGCCTGTGGAAAGATCTCAGCTGAGACACACTTGCTAAAAGAAAAGGAGGAGTATTTGAAAGAAATTGAGGTCCTACGAGCCCAGGTTGATCGTAACCAAGAAGTGACCAGGTTTGCAATGGAAAATTTGCGGCTGAAGGAGGAAATCAGAAGGCATGTCTTTGTTCTTATTAAGCCATGCGAGCCAGCTTTTATCATAAGATACGGTTCTTCCAGCTAGTCTCCTACAGTTGTGGAACTAATCATTATACACTAGTTTTCAGGGTCTTAAATTGACATAAAATCATCTTGATTCCATCTAAAGAGACCTAAAATGTATCAGTTTCAGAAACCCTCGTTCACTTATCTCATCCATTTGCAAAAATAACTGTTTTTACATTTAAATGCTATATTAATTTGTTGATTTTTATTCTATTAGTCTTATATGTTGAATAATTTCTCTACAATTTACTGGTGCCATTTTTATTGCTTATTTACATTTTTATAGGTTGAAGTCATTTTACGAGGAAGGTGAACGAGATCTAATGAATGAACAGATCATGGTGTTACAAAACAAGGTAAAGAAATTGCATGGTGTGCAATTGTTTGACTTTAATAATTGCTCCTTTGTCTTTTCCACTGATATGAACATTCTTCTTGTGTACATGCAGTTATTAGAAGCTCTTGACTGGAAACTCATGCATGAGTCAGAACCCTCGACAGTTCAGGTATTCCATGCAGTTTTTTTAAAAGTTTGAAGGTTTACAGAGGAATTTATCTTGACATATTTCAAATCATTTATACTGTAGGATACAAACCAAGATGTGGCGATGGAAGGTCAAAATGGTGATAATATGCTGATTTCCAATCAGGTGAGCTGCAATATATTTCCTACTTTTCCAATTAAGCTTAATCTCTTATTGCATTTTAATGGTTAATTTCCGAGTTGTACTTTTTACCTTCCAAATCTGTGATACCTTAATGTGAGAGTTTTTGTCTCAATAACTTGTTGAACTGGAAAGTACATCAGGGACATGGTGAGCAATGTCTGACATCAAATTACATTTTTTTCTATGACCTAATTTTAACATCTAATCATCTTGCACCTGCATCATTTTGTTCGAAGAGCATTGAACTAAATTAACTTTCAATTAAGATTTATATTTTCTGAAGAAATGGTCATGTTTGCATCCCAAATTCAACGAAATACTAGGTTGTTATAATGTATTTCCTTTTAAATTTTGAATTTTTGGATTGGAGGTGCTTGAGTGCTTGAGTGTCACGCTAAAAGAGGTTGGATGAATAACCCGGTGACCTACCAATTGTAGAAGTAGGATCTTTGGCAAGAAATAAGCACTTAAATAATACAATTCGAGTGTACCATCTTCTTTCTCATTTTGAGAAAAAGGTGCGGAAGAGTTGCGCTGTGTTGTACCCTCTCTGCTTTTATTTTTGTGTTCGTTGCTTTTTCTCTTATTTGATCTTTCTTTTACATCTTTGTGAACAGGAACAAGCATCACCTTGGCAGTCTTCAATTAAGGAGGAGAATGAATTTCTCCGTATGCAGGTAAAACATGTAAAAAAACGTTTTGAGCTTTATTTCCATTGATAGAAGTGGCTTTGGTATTTGATGATAAATTGTTCATGGCAGGCCATTCACAACCAGTCAGAAATTGACACGCTTCAAAAGAAACTAGAAATCTGCCTTGAAGAGAAAGCGACTTTGGAACGGTAATAGTTTAATAGTTTCTGCTGAGAGTTTTTATTTTTGTGAAATATTCTGCAAATCCTTGGATCTTAATTTTTTAGTATAATGAGATTAGGTTTCTTCTCTATAACAAGTGGCTTAACATTGCAGGAATATCAATGATTTCATGACAAAACTCGAAGAAGAGAGATCGTCAAGAGCAATGAAAGAAGACACGCATCAAGTTGAGCTTCCTTCATCCTCAGCTGATGTGCCGATTGTGAACTTCAGTGATCAATTGGAACTGAAGACAATGGTTGATGCCATTGGTGCTGCAAGTCAAAGAGAAGCCGAAGCTCATGAGACGGCAATAATCCTGTCCAAAGAAAATGATGAACTGCGTATGAAGCTTAAGGTTTTGATTGAAGATAACAATAAACTCATTGAATTATATGAAGGGGCGACTTCGGAGACTAGTTACAGAAATATTAACAAATCTGAATGTGCTCATGATGGCACCAAACCTCACAGTAATGGTGGTGGTTTTGTGGAACTTGCCAAAGAAAAGGAGGCTGAGATGAATAAAGTGGTTGAGAATTTAGAGCATCAACTTGTGGATTTGCATGAAGAAAACGAGAAATTAATGGGTTTGTATGAAAGAGCCATGCAAGAGAGGGATGAACTCAAAAGGGTGCTTGCATCTGGTGGACAGGAAAAAGTTAAAGCTAAAGGAGAATTTGATTCCCCAAAGAAGCTTGTGGATGTGCTTGCTTCTGATGGAGGTGCATCTCCTACGTCTCTGGAGGCAAAGAACTTTATTAGCGATAATGGTCTTTCTGGTTCTGATGAAGGAGCAACCTCAATGGAGGAATTTGGTTTATCTGGAGTGAATGTGCAAACTGGGTTCCGCCATATATCTGATGAAGTGAAAGCGGATATTGAAGAAAGTGGTGGCTCAAAATCTGTGCTTGATATGGCCGGTCTATGTACCGTCAACACTGAAGGGGATTCAGGAAATGAGGCTGATGTTGGAACTGCATCTGACATGGAACTGGACACATCAGATCTCACCACAGTAAAGCTTTCACAAGATCTCAATTTGGCCAGAATGAATCTGGAAAAAGCAGATGAGCAACTTCTAGACTCTGCAAAAACTGTTTCCATATTTGGTTGCATGGAGAAATTAATTTTAGAGGTTGGCAAACTTTCAAGAGAAATTGAAGTAACGGAAGATGAAATTCAGGTCAAGCAGAAGCTTTATGAATCCTATGAACTCCTCTCTGAAAAACTGAAAGAAAACAGCACTCTAATTGACAACAAGTTGTCAGCTCTCAAGTACTCCCTTTCTAGCTTTTCTTCCTCAGTTGTTTACTTTGAGCAGCGAGAAGCTAGGGCAAGAGCAAGGGTAGCAGCTTCAACATCTTATCTGGACCAAAAGAAAGGGGAATTGGTCTTCCTACAAACACAAAAGGATGAAATAGCTGCTGGACAGACGAAAATGCAACAATCTGAGGTCGGACTAAAGAAAAGTTTTGCGTGCCTGAAGTCAAAGCTGGATGATGAAAATAAAAAACAAGAGAGTGAACAGGTTCTCTTTGCGATAGATAATGTTGAGAAGACAGACCCCTCACAGAAAAATTGGCATTTGGGAGGTAAAGCTACCGAGTTACTGAAGTCCGCGGAAGAGAAAACTAAACTACAGACTGAGATGAAACTATGTCGAGAAAACATTGGAGTCATGAGAAGGGAACTTGAGGATCTGAACAGGAAGTTTGGGAAGGTAGACAGTGAGCTGGTAGCTGTACAAGTGGAGATGCAGAAAGCTGTGAAGACAGTGGAAGAGATGGAACTTGCACTTGAGAATGTAATGAAGGAGAAGGAAATGCTGTTGGAAGTAAGAGACAACGGAAAGACTGAAATTGAGAGCCTGGTTATTGAATACCAGCTGCATTTGTTTGAATCGGTATTAAAGGAGGCAGAGTCAAAGATTTTGGAGGAAGACTTGCAGACTGAGTTACAAAAGTTGGAAAAGCTGCGCAACGAAAGGGTTTTAGCGGCTGAGAAGACAATGCAGTTGTTGGACATGAGGTCTCATCCATGCTTGTTATCAGAAAAGATGGAGGAAGAGCTGCAGAGTGTTAGGAATCATGTTGTGGAGGCAAAGTCATTGCTGCTAGGTGAGGCCAATTCAACTGTCAGTTGAAACCCAATAAAAAACTACGGTATTTCAACAAGAAGATGCTTTGATTGTTACACTTGTAATTAGGAATCACTCCTCTTTTCTGTTTTGTATGAGCCAACAATATTGTCTACTGCTTCATTTCAATTTTTGTTGTTTTTCTTGTTAAGTCAGTCCATCTTCCAAATTAGAGTGTTCAAACTTCAACAGCAGGAATGAAAAACATCTGTTTTATCAATGATTTTGTCAATGAACCTGTAAAATACATCTTTAATTAGTCTCTCCCGTGCGTAAAATAAATCTTGCAAAAAACTTTCTCACAACCTTGAGAAAAATACTAATTCTCCTAACCCCTTTGTTAGCACATATTTAGTTCGTTGAAACATCATTGGGTTGGCAAATGGCAACATATTCAGATTGGGTGTACATCACTAGACCATAGAACTAATCCGTCTTGGAGTACCCTTAGTTCGGTGAAACAACACTACTTCTAGTTGTGTCACTTATCTAAGTCTCAACCGACGAAGAGTCTTTGATTTTTTTGCCAAAAGAGGTCACTTTATTAGCTTCCTTAGGGAAGTGATGTGTTCTATGATCGATTACTTGCAAGTTTATTTCAGAGTTCGGCATTCAGACGGCTTAACAACATTCATGATAAAGACACTCATTGAGTATCTTTGTTCTTACAGCCATACCAATTCGACGCACTTATATTCTCACAAATATAGTTGAAGTTGCCGAAGCTGGTGCAGAAGATCCTGAACTTCGCGGGGAATTTAGCAACCTTGTTTTCAGGTTATAGAACCCTAGGCCGAGAGGCGTTCCTTCCTCAACTGTAGGCGCTAAGTGTAGAAGTCAGCAACACATTCGACACCATCACCACATATATTCTACTCACCCGACCAATCTCGGTCGCGAGTTGGCATGCCCGCATTCGCAAGAATGATGTAGTTAGCTCAATAGTTGCTCGGCATGCACTCCGGGTAAGTCTTGTAATTTTTAGGATCAACAAATCCATATCAAACATATACAGATCACTACAGTAGACATAGCACAGTTTTGAAGGCGAACTACTTAAACTGTATTGTGCATCACTTAGCCTTTTATCTCAAGCCCCCTCAAGAGTTGACCATACTGATCTTTGTTGACCTTCCAAGTTTTGAACGTTAATATATTGCATAAGCACAATTATTTTGGTACAACCAAGGGAATGTTAGCTGTCATCTCCATTTGGTACAACCAAGGGCTGTTACTACAACGACGATTTGCTCATCATTTCTAATGACACAAATTATCATCTTCCGAAACCATTTCTTGCACGGTCGAAGACATTGTTTTGGAAATTCGTCTACGGATAGCCACAGAAGTTGTTGGGGTGCCTTTGTTTTGATAAGGGTGGTGCTATCCACACAATCATTTTTACCTTTTACACACCCTTCTCAATTTCCAACCGTTGGATCGTGTGAATTGAAAAAGATTAATGAACAAAAATAAACAGGGTGTGTGAATAAAATTGATAGAGGTGTCAGGTTGACATATTGTTCAACGAAAGTCACACGACAAAAGTGTGTGATGTTGGCGCTCAAGATTTATTCCATTAGACAAGCGCATGGATCTAGAGTGGAGCTGACCTGTACGGTAGAGGAAATGAAAATATGCAATGTCATACATAAATTTCTATCCCGCGTGATATTAACGCAATCACGTTAGTAATGTAGTCGTGTCATGTAAACTTTTAAATACAACAAAGTCTTTTCCAAGACTCCCAGTCCCAAACATTTTGTAAAGTGCGAGATGATGCGGCAAAGCACCAACAGCCAACAAGCAGTTAAGGCGAGAAACGTAAAAGATTTCCCCCTCAATTTTCACTTAGTTTTGGATTTCCTCCTAGTTTTTTACTTGGAAAATTAAGGATTTAAACAAATTTTTTTTTTGGCTAATTTCTCCCCTACCGTTAGTTTTTCATAGATTCCATCCAAATTGACATTAACTTTTGATGGGGATTTTTACCACTGCCAAAGTAGGGATAAAAACACTTAAAAATACTTGCAAGAGTACAAGATTATCGTAGTATAGCAGCTCAAACAATGTCGTTTTCCATAGGGATTGAATGAATAATTTATGTTAAAAACAAATCTTAATTAATTATTTAAAAACGAAATTTGGAAAAGATTATTTTAATGACCTAAAATATTAAAAACGAATTTAATTAAAAACAATTAAATAAATTGGAAAAGTAAAGAAAATAGTTTGAAAATCTATTTAAGTACTAGAGTTCCGCCGTCTTCTTAACAATCCTATGTAGTTCTAATTATTTATGACTTATACATGCATATTTTGAAGGTTAGGTTTTCCTAATGTATATCCTACTTGGAACCTCCAACATAAAACGTATATCTAACATGCAATCCGTTTGTGGTGTCTAGATAGAATGCGAACATGCAAGACTCATTAAGTTTTGTGAAAACCTTTTGAAAAACCATACAACCCTTAAGACGTGTCGTCCATCCTAAGAAGTTACACATATTAACCACAAGAAGCCTTAGTCAATTTCAGGGACAATCCTCCACCAAAATTGCATCAAATTACTTTTCTAAATATCCTAATGGTGACCAATCATCATGACAATTAGATAGTTTAAACTGATTAATAATTCAAAACTTGCATGCATAATATCATAAGTAAATTGAAAAGAAACTACATATTCTTGCTAAGGCTTGCGGCCTCGCCCTAGCAAACGAAACTAGTTACTAACAATCATAAAACAACATATTATTAAGAACATGAATATAAAACACCTTGAAATACAAATCGTCAAAGCCTAGCTAAGTTCTCCAAATTGATGCGTTCTTTCCTCCTTCCTTTTCATGGCTAAATACCCTTATTTATACTACTACAAAATAAAATCCTACCTAAAAAAGGTCTTCTAAAAACTAGGAAATATAATAGAATAAGATAACTAGGAAATAAAAGGTTTCCTATTTAAACTGGAATTCGGATTGCAGAGAAAATCCATCTATTGACCAACCAAATCAACTCCGATTTGGTCCCAAAATGTCTCTTTTTAAAGCTTGAGACATCCTTAACAAATTCTCAGAAGGAATCTTCCTCAAAATATGCCATCTTGACCTTCAATACTCAAAACGTAAAAAACGTCAATCTAGGAAAGCTGCGTGCTGGACCTTTATTTCATTGCCACGGTCAAACAGCTTGGTAGAAAAATCTGGAATTTTGATACAATCATCTTGAAACACTCACGAACATCCTCCAATTTGCTTTAGAGGAAGTCGAATGTTCTACATTGAAAATAAATAACAAAGTATCAAAATTCTACCAAAATAACCAATAAATTATAACTAAGATTAGGGTCAAATATATAGTATAATATGGACTCATCAAATACCCCCAAATTTAGCTTTTTTCTTGTCCTCAAGCAAAACAAAACTCAAAAACAAATTAAAAACTAACAAACAAGAAACTTAACTCAAACTTAACTAAGACAAAATTTCCACCTTCAAGTTCCCAACCATAGAAAACGTTAAAAATCAAAACATCTTTTCAAAAGTTCCAATGAATCCCACTATAGAGTCTAAGCCATTTAGAATCAATTAGAAAAGAATTCACAAACTTCCTTTTGGTGTAAAGTGAACCAACATAGCTAAGGAGACTCGATTAAAATCCCTACCTCTCGTCCTCTTATTTCAAACATAACTATCTTTTTTTTTTACTTTCTTTTTTTCGATTTTTCTCAATTTTTTTCTTTTCTTTTTCATACATTTTTTTTTCCAGTAACATAATGGTCGTACAATGTCAGTTCCCTTAAGCTTTCGATCCAACCCATGTAACGAGCTTTAGGTCAATGACTCCCAAACCATAAGGCCTTAGGGGAACATCCCTAAGAACTTATCAACTCAAGCTGAAAAGGCTACGAAACCAACCAACCACCCTACCCCATGCCAAAACTCTACCTTTTGACGCGAGAATCACTGTTGATCAGACAAGATTGACCCGGTTACTAAGCAAAGTCTCGGGTGGAACAATTATTACTTTATTTATAACAATAACTAACTTCACTTTATTTAGAACATAAAAAATTAAAAATTAACTAGACGAAAAGCAAGTGTTTCAATCTCACTCCCCACAAACCATGTTGATGTGAATGTGCAAACTTTCAAAGTATAACTCATGAATTAGTGCCTAAGCAACGATAAATATAAAAGACTACTGTGGGATTAATCTTCACCATGTCTATTTGTTCTAACATTTAAAATAAACTATGGATATTAACTTAAAAACGAAAATTTTTATTGACAAAAAATTAAAACCAAAATTTTCTTATTTCCCACCCCCAAACATAAATCACACATTGTCCTCAAGGTGTGGAAAATAAAACATAAAATAAAACAGAATACACAATAAGAAACAAAACAAAAACTAAAAAAAATAAAGGGAATGGACACACTTGGGTTTGAAGGCAGGACCTAGAGCTGGGAAAAGGCGCTGGAAACAAAACAGAAAAATAAGGCACAAATTTGCCACCTGGGAGCATGAGCCAGAGGCGTTGAGCTTTTGCACGTGCAGGAGCACTTGTGTGAAAACCCTTGGTCTTTCAGCTATATAACCGGACGTAACAGCTTCATTCTTCATTTCCAACCCAACCCTTAGCCGTTGAGAGCTCATAACCTCGAGCCCAGCGCCAAGGGCGCGCTCTCTCTCTCTCTCTCTCTCTCTCTCTCTCTCTCTCTCTCTTACTTCCTCATCGTTTCTTCTGGAGCTTATGAGTGGATCAAACCCTAATCCCCATTGCTCTTCTCCGCTCATCTCTGAAACCTTTAAAATCATAGCCCCAACCCTAATTGAAATGTAAGAATCCTCATTCTGTCTGAAAATTTTCTGGTCCATTGGCATTTAATGGTGGAAATATGTGAAATCCAAAAAGAGAAATGAAGATGGAGCTACGGGTCCAACCCCAAATCGCAATGCAACAAATGAACCACGGAGTTCCTCTCAGCTCAGATCCGTAATCTCAAGGTATAACCCACGATTTTCATCTTTGTTCTTGTTCAAAGAGTGCAGCAATTTGAAAAACATAAAAAAAAATCATTACATGTCTGATCTCTGTGCATGTCTCCATGGATTAATCTTAATACCTGCATACTCATGAATCTGTACTTGTGTTCGGTTCTATTCAAAAAAAAAAAAAAAAGAATCTGTACTTGTGTGCTTGCATGTACCCACTGATATTTGAGCCCAAAATCGTGCATAAACGAGATCCAGATTTGCCAGATTTGAGCTGACCAGAACCTCTGTATTGCCTGGATTCCCCCAAACTTGTATGTAATGGAATTTTGTAATAAAATGTGAGAGTGAGTAAAAGAGTTTCAAGGCAATATATAGATCTTCTCAGTGCCCCAACTGTAAGGCCAACTCTAACTCATGGCCTAAAACCTATAATTTCCCTTCTATTCCTCCTAATCCATTCTAACCCAAGTTCTAAGATCATCTTCAATCCTTGGCCTAAAACCTAAAATTTTTAGCCCAGAAAATTTAGGGCTTGTTTGGTATCTTATTTGAAAATTTTTATTGAAAATAATTTTCTTTAAGGCTCAAAAACTTGTTTGGTATGCAATTTAAAAATTTTAAATCTTATAACTTAAACTGAGCAAAGAGATCTACAAAAAGGGGGTCGAGAGAGAAAGAGGAGAGATGAGGAAAGAAAGTAAAAGATGATTGGAGGAAAGAGAAAGAAGTGAGAGGATCGAAGGAGATATAGAGAAAGAGGAGTGAGAGAAAGAACTAAGAGAATGAAGAGAACGGATTGGAGAAGAGACGAAAAAGATATAAAAAAAAGAAGGGGGAGAGAAAGAAGAAAAAAAAGATAGATTTGGAGTGAGGGGAGAAGGGAGAGAAAAAAAAAGGAGTGAGTTTAAGTTTAAAAACTTTAAAAACTCACTTTTTGTGTTTTTAGATATTAGACTATATTTTTAAGTTAGTCTTGAGTTCAGTTTTTTAAAATAGTCTTACCAAACAAGTTTTTAAGGTCTAAAACTTGAAAATTGTTTTTTAGTTTAAAAAATTGGATTCAAGTAGAATACCAAACATGCTCTTATGTTTTAACCCTTCTGATTTAAAATTTTAGCCCCAGATTATTAAAGAATGAATTAAGATTATTTTTTTTTAAAATTAACTTTTTAAAAAATTATGTAGACTATCCTAAATTAATTTTATAACATTTTAACCTAAAAATATTTAAATTTTGATAAATATTGAAAAATCACTAAATTGACACATGAAACTCATGAAACACGGAAGAATATGAAAATCATGATAGAGATGTATAAACACAAAATACATGAAACACATAACACACACATAACACATATGAAACATATACAAAACACATGATAGAGATGTATAACACACCAAACATGTGAAACACATAACACACGAAACACATACCAAATACATACAAAACACATGAAACACAAACCTACACACATGAAACGCAAACCTTCAATCATCCTCTATATAAGCATATGTTGAATATCTAACCATCACACAACATATTCACCAATCTTCCAACTTTCAAAGTGTTTTTCAAAATTATCAATATCTCATTAATAGGTGATAGAAGAAGACGTAGCTTGGCAATGCAGATGACACAATACCAAGCAAGACTTGCAACTGCGGATGTAGAAATGAATAATGAAGAAGCCGAATTTGCAAACTCGCTTATGCAATATGAGCACCATGCTGAATCTAGCTATCCCGGTTCTGTCACGTGACGTTCATTTATGCAGAATCTAGCTATCACGGGATGATGAAAGACTATTTTATCGAACGTCTGAGATATCCTCCTCATGATTTTCGGAGGCGGTATCAGATGAGGAGAGAGCTTTTTGAAAGCATCTTGAATGCAGTTGTTCATCATGACCACTACTTTGCAAGGAAGATAGATGCCGTAAGCCACAAAGTCTATCACCTCATCAGAAGCTCACATCTACATTTTGGATACTAGCTAATGGTTGCTTTGCAGACTCAACTGACAAATATTGTCGACTTGTAGAGAGTACTGCTATTGAGAACCTTAAGTGCTTCTGTATGGCAATTGAAGCCATATATGGAGCCACATACCTCTGCAAGCCAAATCGTGAAGGCTTGAAGAGGGTTTTACGCAAGGCAGACAAAAGAGGCTTCCCTGGCATAATAGGAAGTCTCGATTGTATGCATTGAGAGTGGAAGAATTGTCTTATTGCTTAGGCTGGCCAATTCAAGGGCCGTCACAACAAGCTAACCATTGTCCTCGAGGATGTGGCGTCTTACAACATATAGATTTGGTATGCATTCTTCGGCGCTCCTAGATCAAACAACAATATCAACGTTCTTTGGTCTTCTCTTATGTTCGATGATGTTGTCAATGGATGGGCACCAAAATAGAGGTACAAGATAAATGGTAATAGGCATGAGCTAGGTTACTACTTAACTGATGATATTTATCCTAGTTGGTCTACCTTTGTGAAAAGTTATTTTCATCCTGATAGTGCAAAGAAGAAATTATTTTCGCAGAAACAAGTCTTACATGAAGGATGTGGAGAAAGCGTTCGGGATCCTACAAGCTTGATGGGCCATTGTTAGAGGGGTTGCATGATTGTGGAATGTGGAAGACCTCCATTCAATCATGATGACGTGTATAATTTTGCACAACATGATTATGGAAGATGAGTACGTAGAAATTGAAGAAGATTCTGACGAAGATGTGGATAATGACCAACCAACATATGCGAGAGCTATGGCAAGAGATGTTGAATATCTCGCTGCAACCACATACGAGACTCGATAGGGTCACACTGAGTGAGTATATGAGACGTTTAAATAGAATTCAAGGTCCTTAAGGTCATGACACACTCTGTAAGGATTTGGTTGAGCATACATGGCTTCGAGAAGGAAAACGTTGATGATGGATAATCTTAAGTGTGTTAATGTGTTAGTGTTGGTGTATTAATGTGCTATGTTGGTGTATTAATGTGTTCTTGTGTTAAATTTAAGTGTGCTATGTTGTTATTTTATGTTATAATTTTAAGTGTACCATGTTGGTATTTTCTAGTAATAAATTGAAGTATCTTCTTGTGACAAGCCTTTTGTCTAGTACATTGTCAAAATTATTGAAGGTCGTTTGAATTATTGAAGGCATCTATTGTACATCAAAGTATGCAACAATAAGTACAATAATTATTGAAGACATATAGATTAATAGAAATAATAATTAATAAGCCATAAATTTAATACACACGATAATTAATAAGTCATAAACTTAATACAAACGACAATTAATAAACCACATAAAATACATAAACTTAATAATGATATCCACCATCTTGACTTGGTGGTGGACTTGGGATATAACCTTGAGATGAATCATCTTCAAAACCTTCCATTGATTGTAAACACCACCACCTTCCCTTCGGTCGATGTTGGAGTTTTCATTGAACTTATCAACGATTTTACCCTACAAAACCTTTTTATTTTGATTCGTGCCAACAACACCATCTTCGCTAATAGAAACTCATGCCAAGCATAAAGCAACATCTTCCTCAAAGGTCCAATTATGACCTCTAATATGCTCTTTTACCATCTTGAAAAATTTGGAAATAGGAAGAAATGGTAGAAATAAAATTGGAAGAATTGTAGGAGAAAAGTTAGTTTTGTGTGGATGTTTGAACAAATACATAGGTATTTGTAGAGTTTTTGGGTGAATTTTGAGTTAAATAATTTTTTTTAAATTATTTTTGCTGTTAGATTTAAATTTGGACCGTTAGATCTTATTTTTCCCTTCAGATTTGATTATATTCGATCTCAGCCATTGGATTCAATAAATATACGAATAAAAAAATAAAAAAAATTTGAATGTAGGCCGTTGGATTAACCAACGGCCTGTTTATCTCAGCCGTTGGATTAAAAAAAATGGCCGACATGCCCACGTGGGTGGGGCCATGTCGGTCTCAGCCTTGGTGCGTTGCCCGCGTGCGCGTTTCTCCTGGGGGCGTCTGGTGCTTAAGCGCCGAGTTTCACTCACGCTGGTGGGGCCCACACCATTTTCTGGGCTAAATCTGGGCCGATTTTTGACATTTTTTTAGATTTTAGGTTTTAGGTCCAAATTAGAACTTGGGTTGGAATGAATTTTTTTGGGGGGGGGGGAATAGAAGGGAAATTATAGGTTTTAGGTCATGGGTTAGAGTTGGCCTAATTTGTATTAAGTTTATGACTTATTAATTATCATGTGTATTAAGTTTATGGCTTATTAATTATTATTTCTATTAATCTAGATGCCTTCAATAATTATTGTACTTATTGTTGCACACTTTGATGTATCTGCCTTCAATAATTCAAATGACCTTCAATAATTTTGACAACGTACTAGACAAAAAACTTGTCACAAGAAGACACTTCAATTTATTATTAGAAAATACCAACATAGTACACTTAAAATTATTACATAAAATAGCAACATAGCACACTTAAATTTAACACAAGAACACATTAATACACCAACATAGCACATTAATACACCAACACTAACACATTAATACACTTAAGATTATCCATCATCAATGTTCTCCTTCTCGGCGCCATATATGCTCAATCAAATCCTTGCGGAGTGTGTCATGACCTTGAGGACCTTGAATTCTATTTAAACGTCTCATATACTCACTCAGTGTGATCCTATCCTGTCGGGTCTCGTATGTGGTTGCAGCAAGATATTCAATATCTCTTGCATATGTTGGTTGGTTATCATCTTCGTCATAATCTTCTTCAATTTCTACGTACTCATCTTCCATAATCATGTTGTGCAAAATTATAGACTTCATCATGATTAAATGGAGGTCTTCCACAATTGTGCAGCCCCTCTAACAATGGCCTATCGAGCTTGTAGGATCCCGAATGCTCTTTCCACATCATTCATGTAAGACTCTTGTTTCTGCGAAAATAATTTCTTCTTCGCACTATCGGGATGAGAATAACTTTTCACAAAGGTAGACCAATTAGGACAATTATAGGTTCAATTAAGTAGTAACCTAGCTCATGCCTATTACCATTTACGTTGTACCTCCATTCTGGTGCCCATCAATTGACCACATCATCGAACAGAGGAGAAGACCAAATAACGTTGATATCGTTGTTTGATTTAGGAGAGCCAAAGAATGGATGCCAAATCCATGTGTCGTAAGATGCCACAACCTCAAGCACGATGGTTGGCTTGTTGTGACGGCCCTTGAATCGGCCAGTCCAAGCTGTAGGACAATTCTTCCACTTCCAATGTATATAATCAAGACTTCCTATCATGCCAATGAAGCCTCTTTTGTCTGCCTTGCGTAGAAGTCTCTTCAAGTCTTACAATTTGGCTTGTGTAGGTATGTGGCTCTATATATGGCTTCATTTGCCTTATAGAGGCACTTGAGGTTCTCAATAGCAGTACTCTCCGCAAGTTAACAATATTCGTCAGTTGAGTTTGCAGAGCACTCATTAGCTAGCATTTGAAATGCAGATGTGAGCTTTTGATGAGGTGATAGATTTTGTCGGCCTACGACATCTATCTTCCTTGCAAAGTAGCGGTCATGATGGACAACTGCTTTAAAAAAGCTATCTTCTCATCCGATACCTCCTTCGAAAATCATGAAGAGGATATCTCGGATGATGAAATAATCTTTCATCATCTTGTCATGACACTCTTATTTATCATGCTGCACAAATGAACGTCATGTGACAAAACCACGATAGCTAGATTCAGCATGGTGCTCATATTGCATAAGCGAGTTTGCAAGTTCAGCTTCTTCGTTGTTTATTTCTGCATCCGCAATTGCAAGGCTTGCTTGGTATTGTGCCATCTGCATTGCCAAGCTACGCCTTCTTCTATCACTCATTAATGGGATATTGATGATTTTGAGGAAACCAAAACACTTTGAAAGTATGAAGATTGGTGAATATGTTGCATGACTGTTAGATATTCAACATATGCTTATATAGAGGATGATTGAAGGTTTGCGTTTCATGTGTGTAGTTTTGTATGTATTTAGTATGTCGTGTGTTATGTGTTTCACATGTTTGGTGTGTTATACATCTCTATCATGTGTTTTGTATGTGCTTCATATGTGTGTTTCATGTATTTTTTGTTTATACATCTCTCTTATGATTTTCATATTCTTCCATAGTGTTTCATGTATCAATTTAGTGATTTTTCTATATTTATCGGAATTTAAATATTTTTAGGTTAAAATGTTCATAAAATTAATTCAGGATAGTCTACATAATTTTTTTAGGCCAGAATAGTTGGAGCAAAAAAGCTGTTCTAAGCACTTCTAAACCTCAACTCTGTTTATGTTTCTATATTCCTTTGATTTATGCACTGTTGAATCTCATGAATGTTGATGAATTAATGATGAAAGCTCATGTGTTGATGAATGGATGACTGATGAATGCATTTTGAAATGAATGGATGTTGAATGCTGTTGAATGCAAGATTCAGTCGAATGTGCGTGTATGGTGAATGTTAAGGGCCGACTTTGAATCCAAATGTAACTTGCAAAGACCAGGAATTAAAAACCTAATTGGACAAGGATAAAAAAAAAAAATAAAAACTTTTTTTTTTTTTTTTTTTTTTTTTTTTTTTGTGATAAGAAAAAGTAGAGAAAAAAAATTAAACAAAAACATAAAGAAAAGAGTTATAAAAATTGGGTTGCCTTCCAATAAGCGCTTTAGTTAATGTCTATAGCTAGACTTAAGGGAAGGAATTGATGATCACGTCACTTGTTCTCTTAGAATCAATCACTCTTTAACAACATCATATAACAATAGTAGGTATGGATTGACTTAATCTATGCAATTAAGTTCAGTAGTTGAGTTCTTCATATCCACCCTTCTATGAGAATATATCTTTGAAATCAAATAAGTTTCCTTCCAGCGAGGCTTGTGTCTTCATCGAACTAACTTAAACCTTGTATTTAACATCCATAATTTCTGTACTGGCCGAATTTCTTGACGAAGAATTTGGTAGCCATCAAGCTTTTTCCTCATTCCCATGTAGAATTTAGCCTGCTCGTAGGATTTTCCATGAATTTCCTTAGGTTTATTGGGCTGTGCAGGTGCAGTGTCTGTGAAAACAGCTAAAACATTTTTATCAGTAGCTGTCTGTCGTGTATCCAAGGTTAGAGTCTTCAAGAGCTGACCATGTGATTTTCCAGAATTTGATTTGTTGTGAACAACCATGGCCAACTCGTCAGTTTCAATACATTCATGCAACTCAATGGGTTGCTTTGCAGTGTCGGGATTGGGTATGTAAGGCATATTAACTTGGGTAGAATTAAGTTCAATGTAAATTTTCAAATCAACAGGTGCTATTTCCTTCTTTGAGCGTGAGTCATCGAATTGGGGTTCTTCCATCTTAGTATCGTAGGTTATTCCCCATCTCAATGCTTGATCTACACAGCACTCTTATGAACCCTGTTGGTTGGCAATTGGTTGAGTAAGAAAATTTGAATTGGAATCGTCGTCGCTCTGTCAACTGATATGCAAGCTGCCTAATTTGCTGCTCCATATTTTTAGTGTTTTCTGAATATTTTGAATTCCTTGACTGATTTGATCAAACCCTGTTTGGAAACCGTCTTCTAATTTTTCAAGGGAAATTTCCATAGAGGACTTTGCTTGCGCAGCAGGTTGCTCAAAAGGCTGCAGCAATTTGTTAAACAATCTCCTAATTAGCTTTTGCTGGTGCATGAGGCTGCTCAAAAGGCTGTTGAATTCCCACATAGGATTTTGATGTACTGGGCATAATGGATTGTAAAAATTTGAGTAGGAATTGCACCTAGGCCTCTGAAAATTGTTCTTCATATTGGTATGGTGCTGAACAAACTCTGGAAAAAACTGCCACTGAGGACAATACATAATATCATGAGTATTCAAATTGCAAAGAGCACAAAATGTAGGTGCTTCTTGTGAGGCTCCAAAACCAATCCATTGCTACATTAATGCTCTTAAAACCAACAAATTGTTACCTAAAAAAAAAAATTAAAATCAAGTAAATAAAAAGATATATACAAAAATAATTAACTAAGAGTTAATAAACACAAATTATTTAAAACAATTCCCAACAACGGCGCCAATTTCTTGATGGAGATTTTTACCACCTGCCAAAGTAGAGATAAAAACACTTAAAAATACTTGCAAGAGTACAAGATTATCATAGTATAGCAGCTCAAGCAAGGTTGTTTTCCACATGGATTGAATGAATAATTTATGTTAAAAACAAATCTTAATTAATTATTTGAAAACAAAATTTGAAAAAGGTTGATTTAATGACCTAAAATATTAAAAACGAATTTAATTAAAAACAATTAAATAAATTGGGAAAGTAAAGAAAACAAAAGAAAATAGTTTGAAAATCTATTTAAGCACTAGCGTTCCGCCGTCACCTTAACAATCTTACGTAGTTCTTCTAAATTACTTATGACTTACACATGCATCTTTTGAAGGTTAGGTTTTCCTAATATATATCCTACTTGGAACCTCTAACATAAAACGTATATCTAACATGCAACTTGTCTGTTGTGTCCAAATCAAATATGAACATGCAAGACTCATTAAGTTTTTGTGAAAACCTTTTGAAAAACCATACAACCCTTAAGACGTGTCGTCCATCCTAAGAAGTTACACATATTAACCACAAGAAGCCTTAGTCAATTTCAGGGACAACCCTCCGCCAAAATTGCATTAAATTACTTTTCTAAATATCCTAATGGTGGTCAATCATCAAAACAATTAAATAGTTTAAACAAAGTAATTAATAATTCAAAATTTGCATGCATAATATCATAAGTAAATTGAAAAGAAACTACATATTCTTGCTAAGGCTCGTGGCCTTGCCCTAGCAAACGAAACTAGTTACTAACAATCATAAAACAAAATATTATTAAGTACATGGATAGAAAACACCTTGAAATACAAATCGTCAAAGGCTAGCTAAGTTCTCCAAATTGATGCGTTCTTTCCTCCTTCCTTTTCATGGCTAAATACCCTTATTTATATTACTACAAAATAAAATCCTGCCAGAAAAGGTCTTCTAAAAACTAGGAAACATAATAGAATAAAATAACTAGGAAATAAAAGGTTTCCTATTTAAACTGGAATTTGGACTTTAGAGAAAATCGATCTTTTGACCAACCAAATCAACTCCGATTTGGTCCCAAAAGATTTCTTTTTAAATTTTGAGACGTCCCTAACAAATTCTCAGAAGGAATCTTCCTTAAAATATGTCATCTTGACCTTTAAAATGTCCAAACACGTCAATTTGGGAAAGTTGCGTGCTTAACCTTTATTTCATTGCCACGGTCAAACGGCTTGGTTGAAAAATTTGGAATTTTGAAACAATCATCTTGAAACACTCATGAACATCTTCCAATTGGAATCACTACAAAATTCATCCATTTGATCACTTTTTGCTCCATAGGAAGTCGAATGTTCTACATTGAAAATACATAAAAAAGTATCAAAATTCTACCAAAATAACCAATAAATTATATGGAAAACTAATGAAAATGATTTGAAAACTTTGAGTTTTAACGATAAGGACAAAATAAAGGGTAAAGTGAATAGTACCTGGATTGACTTTTTAGTGTAAAAATGTGGGTTTTCGTTAAAGTGAATAATACCGTGAGCTTTTCATTAAAGTTCCCTAAATTATAACTAAGATTTGGGAAAAATATATAGTATAATATGGACTCATAAACTTTTATCACGTTCACATCACGGACACTCCCTTGATGACAAAGCGTCACTTTGCTAGGCCTTCATACACAAGGAGGAGGATTGTCTGCCCTCCCATGCCCTCCTGTTTGTGTGGTCACGGTTAAGCCACGTTAATATTTTATATTACTATTTATTTTTGTCTTATTATCTCTATAAAAAAATAATATAAAATGTTGACGTGGCTTAACCGTGACGACACAAAACGGAGGGCATGAGAGGACACCGGAACTGGGAGGGCAGACAATCCTCCTCCCATACACAAAAGCTATAGATTCACACAAAATTGTACAGATTGACATTTTAGAAATCTAGGATTTTCAGTTATTTTAAAGAATGAAGCGATCGAACTACTTTCACATATCATGCACATGCATCCATTACAGAAATTTAGATTAAATGAATAAAAAACTAATAACCTGAGAGAAATCGGCTAAAAAATTAGTTTGAGTACTTAATTTTTCAACTAAAAAGTTCAGCGAAAAATCAAAAGTTAAGTAAAAGTTAAGGGGAAAATTGACGAAATTGTGACCTTCAATTCAGGCGACAAAGAAAGAAAGAAAGAATAGAAGAAGACTTATCAATTTAGGTTAGGTGGCCGACCTTCTTCCTTCAACACCCTTATTTTGTTAGGAACTTTAACGAAAAGTTTATGGTACTGTTTACTTTAACAAAAACCAAAATTTTACACTAAAAAGTCAATCTTGATACTATTCATTTAATCTTTTATTTTGTCCTTATTGTTAAAACTTAAAGTTTTCAAACTCTTTTCATTAGTTTCCTTATTTTGTTCTCTTTCCTGCTACTATAAGGGTGTGTTTACGTATCCGTAATCGGAATGGGAATGTGGAATTGAATTCCGATTACGAAATACTCCGATGTTTACTAAACATAGAGGAATCAAAAAAGCAATAGGGCCCACACAAATTTTGGATTTCAATTCCTTGTATTGGTGAAATTGGATTTTCTAGATATATGTGGTAATCAAATTTCTGATTGTTTGGGCAATCGAAATGACACTTTTGTTCCCTTTATGCTCTCACTTACTTTTTATTATTTCCAAAACTATCCTTTATAAACCCATTAAAATATATAAAATATTTGATTTGGGACAACGGCATTTTAGTAATCATACTGGTTTATATTCCGATTATGCGGAATTAGTAAACAGCTTTATGAAATTCTATTCCGATTCCAGAACATTTAAGTCATTTGCTTCAACAGAATCCAATTCTGACTTCTCCTCGATTCAATTTCTCCGCAATTCAAATCCTCTTGTTTTCGTCGCTATAAATCACAACAATTCCCCCAAAATGCAAAACCCTAATCAACCGAATTGATTGTTAGGAAAGCGGGATTGAGATGTTTAACGGAATGAATATGATGGATCCCGAGTTGATGAGGCTCGCTCAGGAGCAGATGAGTCGCATGTCCCCCGCCGAGTTCGCCAGGATCCAGCAGCAGGTCCAATTCCAACTTCTTCTTTTACCCCAATTCAGTTTCTAGGGATTTAATTTGCTTTGGATTCTTGGTTGACTGCGTTTAGTGTTCTGTCGTTGTTTGCACTCAGATGTTGATTTGTTTAAGGACCTCCTCTGAATTTGGATTCAATGCTTTTTATGCATTATGTGATTATTTGGTCTCTGAAACTTTAGCTATGGACAACATCTTTGTTTTAATGGAGCCGTAGGCAGTCAAATGAAATCCAATCCGCCAAATAATTGGATTTATGGATAGTGTTGTACTTTATATTACTGCATTGCTCGTGGGGTTTTAACAAATTGGTTGACTATGGAGTGTTGTCGTTATATAGGAAATCCGGAGGTTTTTTTGTTTGTCATTAGTTTCGGTTAAGTGGTATAGTTGGTGACGGCTGTTGTTGTTTGACTGGCATTGCAGATGATGGCTAATCCAGATTTGATGAAGATGGCCTTAGAGAGCATGAAGAATATGAGGCCTGAAGACTTGAAACGGGCTGCGCAGTTGAAGCATACCCATCCGGAAGAGATGGCTGAGATTGGTGAGAAGATGGCCAATGTCTCGCCTGAAGAGATAGCAGCTATGTGTACCCATGTTGATGCCCAGGTCTCCTATGAATTGAATGCAGCTCAGATGCTGAAGAATCAGGTAATGTGGAGCCATATTAAGACCAAACTTTCACCAAAATTTATTTCTTTTTGTTTATGATTTCTTCATGGATTGACGGACGCCTTTGAAATTGCTAGTAAACCATGATTGAAAAGTTGATGACCACCACATCTGACATTAGTAGAGTTGAAGCTTTGATGTCCCATATAATGGGCTGTAGTGCATTATCCAGTGGCTACTTAGATGTTATGTGGGACTATAATTCTTATGATTTAGAAGATTTTGGAGTATAGACTTACACCAGTCCTTCTATTATTATAACTCAATCAAATGATACGTGGGTTTGTTGTGCAAGCTGATTCTCTCGAGTCTTAAGATTGATTTTATTTTTGTTTAGTTTAGATTTGTTACTTTGGACCCATTTTAGGAAGAAAAAAATTATTTTGGTAGCACAATGATACATCCTTCATGAGTCATGAGCAATTAATTTGTAGCAGTGGCGGAACAATTAAAGGGCCTGAAGTGGCCTTGCCCCCACCCAATGAAAAGAAAATTTACAGCTGCCTTATATTCATGCTGTTTGTTAACAGGTTGTAAAAGTTAAATTGTATGTTTTTACCCTTTTGGGGCCCCCCTTCTCCCCCCCCCCCCCCCCCCCCCCCCCCGGTAGATATTGAATGCCTCGAAGTGTTGCAGTAATACTTGCACTTTCAAATTATCCAGCCAACTTATCCTAATAGCAAACATATTGTCTTAACTAATACCCTAACATTTTACATAGAAAAGAGGCCAAATAATAGTAGGAAAAACATGCTAAAATTTTCTTGAATTAATTCAAATATTAATATTTGATAGTTTTGAGCAATAAATTTTACTCTTGTGCAGTTGGATTATATAAATTCTAGTTGTAGATTTGTAATTCGAGACTGCGTAAACAGTATCCTGATTCTCTGATTAACATTTCTACTGGGGATTTTAAACCATTCCAAGCTTACCAGTGTGGTATGGGCTGGGTTAGGGTGGGGAAAGATAGACTGATTATTAGGCAGTGGTAATATACCACATTTGGTTCTTCATACATTTAAGTATTTTTTTGGCTTCTAATTTCTTTTCTTATAATATATCACATTTGCAGGGAAATGCACTTCACAGCCAAGGAAAGTTAAATGAAGCCATGCAGAAATACTTGCTTGTAAGTGCAACTATAATACCATTGGTTTCGTTGTTTCCCTTTACATTGCAGAGTCAGGCCTCTAACTGATTATAAATGCTCCCATGTCTAAAATTGTAGACAAAGAAGAACCTAAGCGGGCTTCCATCTTCTAAAGGCAGGTTGCTTCTGATTGCATGCTCACTCAACTTAATGTCTTGTTACTTGAAAACAAGGCAGTATGATGAATGTATAAAAGAAGGTTCTGAGGTATGTGAGAAAACATGCATACATGTATATTCCTTTTTTTTTTCCTTGCAAGCTACTGACTGTAATATATTTTAAATGATATGTTATCTTATTTCAGGTTTTGGCATATGATGCAAACAATGTCAAGGCTCTTTATCGTAGGGGTCAAGCATATAAAGAAATAGGTCAATTAGAAGTGAGTATGCTTATATAATATGCATGATATGTTCACGGAGAATTCTGAAACATCTTTTGAAGCATGTTTGGTTTTCATAATTTTGACCTCTGTTTCTATACCTGATGCTCATTGGTGCATATCCTAGGGTGCTGTCTCTGATCTGAGCAAGGCACATGAAGTTTTGCCCGATGATGAAACTATTGTAGATGTTTTAAGGTGTGGCCCTTTCTTTTGTTTTTTGTTCATATCTGGCAGCGGTGGGAATCATTCTGTTCTCGTGGCTTCATTTACATATGTTGTATGAATGGCTGCTATATGGTCATATTTAACACTCAAGTATAGGGCTGTTTGAACAGTGATGTATAGCCTTTTTCTTCCTTTTTTTTTCTTCTCAAATGCTGGGCTAGAAAATGGAGATCGTTTTGACATTGTAAATGATATTTATTGTTGTTACAGGGATGCTGAGGAAAATTTGCGTGAAGAGGGTGGTTTGTTTGGACTAAAAAGTATGCTTCTTTTTTCCACCTTTAAATTTCTCTGCAATTCTTGACTTAGGCTTGGCCCCATATCTTTTATAGGATATTTAAATATTGATTGTTTGATAGGAGGATTAGTAATTGAAGAAATAACTGAAGAAGTTGAGACTAGTGTATTCTGCGGCACTATAGTGTATTGGGCATGGCCCCATATCTTCTGTAGTGTATTCTGCGGCACAACCACAGGAAACTAGTGATGTTTCTAATATTCAAAGAGCATCAAACACTGAGTTTCTGTCAACCAATTCAGACCGTCTGCAGGATTTAAAAAGTGATCCAGAAGCTATCAGGTTTGTTCCTCCACCCTTCTTCATTTATCCTTTCTCCCACAAACTCTCTCTCTCTATCTATACCACAAAAAATGAAAACAAAAAACTAGAATAAAAAATGGTTATCAAACGGGGCCCTAAGTTAGCAAAAATAAATATATAAATTGACCATAAGAAGTCCTGTGAGTTACATTAGTGTGTGGTATGTGCATCTAGTGGCAGTCAAAGCAACACGTTTTTGTGTGATTTGCATGCACCACAGATGTATGTTTGTAAACATCCTGAATTTTGAATGTGGCTAGCTATATGTGCTCATGCGCATGTGTGGGAGAGGAGGGTGGAGTGAAGTTGGGATACATTAGCTGAACATAGTACTTAAGCATTTATTCAGAAATATAAAAGCTAAGAAATTGTATGGATGTACTTCCACTTGGCATCTAATAAAAGTATAGCAATATAAGGTCCGTTCAATTTACAAAGAGAACTTGGTGAAGTACACAGTTGGAACTCTCTGTTGCATTGTCTCTCCATACTGAAATAAAATTCCATATAGGATGTTCTATACCAGAAATCATAAGTCGTAATTTAGTTATTTCTTTGTGTATTTTGTAAAATTTCCCACATCCTGCTCATGAAGCTTCTTATTTTGTTTTATCTTATAAATATTTGATATTGCTATCTTTTCATTCTGTTGATTGATTGTGTGCTTGGATTTCAGATCATTCCAGAATTTCATTTCAAATGCTGATCCTAACACTCTGGCTGGCTGCTTTGAATCCTGGAAACTCCAAAGAGGTTCCTGCTGACATGGTTAAGCCTGCCTAGAGCATGATCAGCAAAATGTCACCTGAAGAACTTAAAAAAAAAAAGCTTGAATTGGCTTCCAGTTCTAATTTCAACAATTTTAAACCTGGATCGGTTCCTCCAAATGTCTCACCGGATATGCTTAAAACTGCATCTGACATGATGAGTAAAATGCCACCGAAGGAGCTTCAGAAAATGTTTGAAGTAGTATCTTCTTTGAATGGGAAAGGCTCATCTTCAGTACAAGCATCAGTCACTGGAAACAAAAGAAGTTCATCAGAATGTTCAGAAAGCCGTGAGAATTCTGCAGTAAATTGATGTGATATAAAATAGCACACAAACTTAAGCCCTCTTGTTAACAATTGTAGTAGATGTGTAAGTAGGGACCGTTCTAGGCCGGGGATTAGGGGAGATTGCTAATCTACTCAAATTAAACTCTAAAATACTAAACTAGACTCCAAAACAGAAAATTAGACTTAAACTGACTCAAAACACACAAACTAAGTTCCTATGACTCAAAACTAGCACTAATGGGTGATTTGGACGAAATTTAAACTAAAAAGACTCGAAATACTAAATGGGAATTTGTTTTGACGAATTTAAAACTTAAACAAACGAACTTGTAAAACAAACTTAAGGGGTACGAAATAGGATGACTTAAAAGGGTGAAATGCTAGCTAGAGGGTTCTTCTCCACTCATGACACATATGCAACATAAATCGATTTCTAGTTATTATTTCTAAAAACTATGAATGACAATGCTTCAAGTTAACCGTGAACAACACTAATTAACCATCAGACTTTTCTAAATTCATTGAATTGGACATCGCATCGCAACCAAATTATTCTTTTCAAGTTCCCTACATGAACAACATAATAGAGATACATATCAAAGATCATTAAGTTCTATGAAAATCATAAGCATTGACATGACATTCGTGACTATGAACAGCATGACACTCCTGCTAGGAATTTACTTAACGCGATCGTGATTAGCAACCTTCACTACTTGTAAATATAAGTTTGTAACTATTAGGTGAAACTCCCTTATATTTTAGCATCAAATTCATGCATGCAAACTCAGTATGCATCCTTAATCAACAGACAATAATAAGTTTTCAATCAAACAGTTAAGCAAATTGCATTCACGATTTATGAAATAATAACTGGATGTAATCAACTCATGTCACATATATGTTCATGGCTTTGAATTCACCTCTAGCTAAAACGAGTTTAGTTCCTCATATTTGCAATTAAACAAAGACAATTAAATTTAAACATTGAAAACAAAGATAGAATACACCTGGAAACGCTCCAACGATCCAACGTCTTGAATGGCAAGCACGACTCCAAGTGGCTTCTTCTTCTCCTTCCTTGCACAGCTGCGGCATAGTGGGGATTTTCTGAGTTTTTGGCTCTTGTGTGTGGTGTATTGGTTTATGTGGCAGGATGTAGTATTTATAGGGCTAAAACACACGGCACAAGGTAGTTTTGGAGAAGGATTTAGCACTCCAAATCCACAAGGAAAAGGTCATCTAAAAGTCAGAAACCAAAGAGAATAGGGATAGGGAATACACGACTTCTAGAAGAAAAGCTAAAGGGACCAGGCGGCATAGATTTAGGGCTTCTAGAAACAGATTTTTATGTGTCCAAGTCTGAAAAGAACTCCCCCTTGTAGCTGGAATTAAGGTAAGATAGGATTAGGATATGATAAGATTGGATAAGGTTTGGATAAGATAAGGATAAGATAAGGTTGCTTGGATAATGTTTTCTTCTTTTTCAGCTGATTCCTTATCTTCCAAGTCTTGAATTAATTTCTCCAGATGTTAAGCACATTCCTAGCCTCTCTTGAACTTCAAAAACGTCCATCCACCTTGCTCCATGCATGTGCTATCCATTCCAAGCCTAAAACTGCTTTAAAATGCTCCAAAATGCACTTTCTTGCCAACTTTGTCAATTGAACCTACAAACACACGAAAATGGCTTAAAACAATCTAATAAGCAGAAACTAAGTAAGTAAATGCAAAGAAACAAGCTAACTAAGTTGCATAAATATGCTCTTTGTCAAATTCCCTGACACTTAGTTTTTGCTAGTCCTCGAGCAAAACAAAACAAAACATAACCTAAACCTTCCAACGTTCACCTCAGGGATTTCCAATGGAACATGACATGTTAAAAATCATTACTTACATAGATTTTAGTCATCCTCACCCTTGAACTCATACTTAATCACAGTCACCACTCACTAGCTCGCATTTAATCAATTAAAACAACATTTTGAATGTAGTAACATGCCTTAGAGAATCCCTCAATTCCTCACTAGATATACTCTCTATTTTCACACAGATTTTCTGACTACACTCCCTACACTAGGTATATGTGAGAAGATTGATGTAAACATGTAGACTAAACACTCACATATGTTATAACAAAGAAGGCACTTTCTGGAATTATTAACATAAACATGTATATGATCTCATGAACGGAATGCCACTACTTAGAAGCGAGAACCAGAGATACCATATACTAATACCAATTCCAAACTCCATATTATAGAACACATAACAATCAAGATAAAAGTCTAAGGGTTGTAACGGGGCTAAGGTATTGGCTAACAAAGAAAGATAAAAGATAAACAAAAGTTCTTAAAGCGATAGTAAGCAAAGCAATGAAATCAACACTTAGAATTCACTTTTGAATGTAGCAACCAACTTTGAACACAAAGGGGATGATTCATACAACTTTCAAGGCCAGATTCAAACTTTTGGACCCTTTCTTCAACAACCAATACTTGTGAGCTCATTCTCACTTATTCCTCAACTTTTTTTCTTTTCTTTTCACCTTTTTTTCTCTTGTGCCCTTTTCTTTCTTTCTTTGGCACCCAAATGTACAAAAAACCTTCCCCCACACTTGTTTTTCTGCATAATGTCGATCAAGGGAAATTCCCTCTAAGTCATGCTTCACTATCGTTTAAGAACAAGGGTATGAAGAGTCCTATACTATGCTAGGTAGGGATAATGCAAGCGAACAAAGAAAAATAGGCTAAATAAGGCTCAAAGGGGTTAAACCTACAATACATATGCTAGGGATAAGGCTTTTTGGCTCTGGTTTAACTAAACAACTTCATCTTGTTATTTGTTATGCAATCAATTTTATGCTTTGAATGAAACGGGCATGAGTTCTAGTATTTGGATCTATAGTGATGAAAATGCATTCTAAGTAGCAACCAAGCAAAGAACTAATGAGATCATGCAACGACTTTAGAAAACAAAAATGTCAAGATTAATAACTCTCCAAATAAAGTATAGGCTCAAGTCTCCCAGGGTTGTAGCGTTAGTTTGAGTTTCTTCCTTCAAGCATGTTACAAAAACTGATTTTTTCCCTTTTGTGATTATATGTGAATTCGTAATTGACAACTAAACTAAGTATAAACCAAAGAGCATATCAAATTTCCATCCATGTTTGTAACTTTCTTTAACAATCATGCAATTAAAAACCAAATCCTCATCATTGTGTTGGAAGGTACCCTAAGACACAAACACACAAAAATGACTCCGACTCTTTTTGGTTTTTTTTTTCTCAAAACTTTTTCGATTTTTTTCAAATTTTCGTATTTTGCTTTCAAAACACACTAAAAACACTTAAAAACAGTCAAAACACACTAAAAACACTTAAAAACAGTGAGAAACAACTTTAGAAGTGATGGGTGATAAAATCCAACGAAAATTCAATGAAAAGCACCTGTTTACACCCTCCACACTTAAACCAAACATTGTCCTCAATGTTTCAACATAGACTCATACGCAAATAAGCAAATAACACAACTAACAAACATGACAATTATGACAAAGTAAAAGCAATAAAGAGTAGGGTTAAGAAACGCAAATCTGGTTGTGGAGCTGGAGATTCCTAGATCTTCTTTATTTGAATGCATGGGTTGCCTCCCAAGAAGCGCTTGCTTTAACGTCTTCCAGCCGGAGGATACCTCCTTTTAAGCTCCCCCTAAGGTCCACGGCATGGAGGGGTATTTCTTCCACGACATGCTCCTCAAAATACTCATGCATTGGATCTATGAACGGTAGAGGATAATGATCCTTCCTGATTTTGGCGTTACGTTTCCAAAAGTCAACGTAAACTGTCCCACCACCTTGGATTCGATTGGGTACCTGCACCAAAGAATGTAACAACCTACTAATTGAAATGGGAATTGGAATTAGGTGGCTCACAAGTAGCAGCACTGTCAACAAATTCACTAGGGGTGCTCTCGGCCAGATTAGGTATTTTGAGGGTAGTGGCGTGTTCCTTGTGCTCCACTCCAATTCCCTCTTCGATGGTGGTTTTAGATACATCATTCTTAATTAGTGCTGCTGAACGTTCATGCCCTAAGTTTTTAATCATATCTATGGCAAAACAAGAACGAACATCATTAGGATTCTTAACAGATTCAGAAACATTGAATTGAATCATATCACCACCAAACTCCATCGTTACCGCTCCTTTGGCCACATCAATCTTGGTTTGGGCTGTTTTCATGAAAGGTCGTCCAAGTAAGATTGGCAATGGTGGAGAGTGGGCTGAATCTTCCATCTCAAGCACATAGAAATCGGCTGGAAAGATCAAATGGTTAACCTGCACCAAAACATCTTCCAAAACTCATTTTGGATATGCATTAGAACGATCGGCTAATTGAATTATAACACCATCGTTTTTAAGCTCTCCTAGATTCATAGATGCATAAACAGAATATGGCATGACATTAATGGAAGCACCTAAATCTAGCATATCATGTTCAAACCTTGTATTACCAATTACACAAGGGATAGTGAAACTATCTACATCTTTGCATTTAGATGGCAGCTTTCTTTGCAACATTGCAGAGACATTTTCACTTACATGTACCACCTCTTTCTCCTGAATTCGTTTCTTTGTTGTACAAAGCTTCTTAAAAACTTATCATACTTTGGAATTTGCTTTATCGCATCAAGGAGCGGGATATTGACTTGCACCTTCCTGAAGGTCTCTAGAATGTCTTTTTCATTCTCTTCGTTCCTAGATTGCATAAACCTACCAGGGAAAGGCACATTTGGTGGAATAACATTTGAAGGAATTGAATTTGGACCTACCTTAGTTGAGTTGGATGGCGTAGGGTGCTTAGGGGGCTGCGGCAAGGGTTGTTCTGCCCTTGCCGTAGGTCTTTCTTCTTGTTGCAGCAATTTTTCGTCCTCCTCTTGGCTTCGTTTGGATGTTTTTGAACTTGTTCCAATCTCATTGCCACTTCTCAAAGTGATATCATTAGTGGTTTCAAGACCTCAATTTAGATTGACAATGGTTGAACTAGGCAGTTTGCCTTGTTCTCTGAATTGTCCCATGAATTCCGCCATCTACCCAATTTGATTCTTCACTTTGCCCATCTCTTTGACTTGGTTTTGTAATCCCTGCGTCAACGAAGTTAGTGTTTGAAGAATTTTATCATCATTCATTGACACACTTGAATTTGTTTGGCCAGATTGTTGTTGGGGTTGTGTTGGTGTGAATGGCCTTTGAAATATCCCAGGAGGTGGCTGTCTAAATCCGCCTTGTTGTTGAGGTTGTTGATGGTCCCTCCACTTTATATTTGGGTGATTTCTCCAGCCCGGATTGTAAGTGTTGGAGTATGGAACATACTTTGGCTGATTTTGGCCTTAATACCCAATGGCGTTGGCACTTTCCCATCCCCCATTCTCTATCAATTGAGGACATTGATAAGAAAGGTGTCCTTGCATAGAGCACACGCCACAAGTACTTGTTCCTTGCATTTTGGTTTCTACGAAATTGGGTGACTTAAAAGGGTGAAAGGTTAGCTAGAGGGTCCTTCTCCACACATGACACATATGCAACATAAATCGATTTCCAGTTATTATTTCTATAAACCATGAATGACAATGCCCCAAGTTAACCGTGAATAGCACTAATTAACCATCTGATTTTCCTAAATTAATTGAATTGGACATCGCATCGCAACCAAATTATTCTTCTCAAGTTCCCTACATGAACAACATAATAGAGATACATATCAAAGATCATTAAATTCTATGAAAATCATAAGCATTGGCAAGGCATTCGTAACTATGAACAACATGATACTCCTGATAGGAATTTACTAAACGCGATCGTGACTAGCGACCTCCACTACTTGCAAATATAAGTTCATAACTATTAGGTGAAAACCCCTTATATTTTAGCATCAAATTCACGCATGCAAACTAAGTATGCATCCTTAATCAACACACAAGAATAAGTTCTGAATCAAACAGTTAAGTAAATTGCATTCATGATTTATGAAATAATAATTGGATGTAATCAATTCATATCACAAATATGTTCATGGCTTTGAATTCACCTCTAGCTAAAACGAGTTTAGTTCCTCATGTTCACAATTAAATAGAGACAATTAAATTTAAACATTGAAAACAAAGATATAATACACCTGGAAACGCTCCAACAATCCAAAGGTCTTGAATGGCAAGCACGGCTCCAAGCTTCTTCCTCTCATTCCTTGCAAAGCTGCGACACAAACAGTTTTTCTGATTTCTGGCTCTCTTGTGCGCTGCCACTTCATCGCAGTACATTGGTGAGTCACCTATTCCAATTCCAATTCCCATTTCAATTAATAGGTTGTTACCTTCTTTGGTGCAGGTACCCAATCGAATCCAAGGTGGTGGGACAGTTTACGTTGACTTTTGGAAACGTAACGCCAAAATCAGGAAGGATCATTGATCACTATCCCCTTCCGTTCATAGATCCAATGCATGGAAATTTCAAGGAGAATGTCATGGAGGAAATACCCCTCCATGCCATGGGCAACAATGAAACTTAAAAAAAGGTATCGTCCGGCTGGAAGACGTTAAAGCAAGTGCTTCTTTGGAGGTAACCCATGTGTTCAAATAAAGAAGACATAGGAATCTCCGGCTCCAAAACCAGATTTGCTCTCTTTTACCCTTCTCTTTATTGTTTTTACTTTGCCATAATTGTCATGTTTGTTAGTTGTGTTGTTTGATTGTTTGCGTGTGAGTTTATGTTTGAAACATTGAGGACAATGTTTGGTTTAAGTGTGTGGGGGGGGGGGGTAAACAGGTGCTTTTCATATTTTATCACCTAGCACTTCTAAAGTTGTTACTCACTGTTTTAAGTGTTTTTATTGTGTTTTGAAAGAAAAGTACGAAAATTTTGAAAAAAAATTCGAAAATGTTTTGAAAAACCCAAAAAGAGTCGTATTTGATTTTTAATTGCATGACTGTTAAAGAAAGTTACAAACATGGATGGAAGTTTGATATGCTCTTTGGTTTATGCTTGGTTGTAGTTGTCGTTTACTAATTCACATGTAATCACAAAAGGAAAAAAAATTAGTTTTTGTAACATGCTTGAAGGAAGGAACTCAAACTAACGCTACAACCCTGAGAGACTTGAGCCTATACTTTATTTGGAGAGTTATTAATCTTGATATTCTTGTTTTCTAAAGTCATTGCATGATCTCATTATTTCTTTGCTTGGTTGCTACTTAGAATTAGGGCTGGGCAAACGGGTCTTGGACCCGCGGGTCGAGGTGGGTAATGCGGGTACGGGGCAGTTCTTAATCTTGTAAAAACATATCGGGGCGGGTCGGGCCGGGTAATTGAAGTTTTCGATTCGGGCCGGTTCCAAAAGTATAGGAACCGCGGGTACCCGGACCGGCTCATTTGTGTTACAATGGACGGACGAGATTTAAGATATCATCTCTCTATCCAATCTTAACCGTCAGTTTCAACCTTAGCCCTAATTCCACCTCCCGAGTTCCAGAAGCACCCAGTCTCTCGAATTCTCAAACTCTCCCTCGACTCCCTCTCCCTATCCCTTCCTTCGACTCTCATACTCTCACTCACAGTGCTCACCGTCGTCGCGACCACCATCACTCACCCAATCACCACCGTCGAGCTCCAACTCTCAGACTATCACAGCGCTGTCGCGACCAACACAACGGCACCACCTCCGCCGTCGCGACCACCATCATCACCCCATCACCACCGACACTGCTACTACCAGTACCTACCAACCATCATCCCTCTAAAATTTAGGTAATTTTGAATTAGGTTTTATTATTAATTTGAATTTCTGGTGTAGGGATTTTTAGGGGTTTTAAGTTAGAATTTGTAGATTGATGATTGAGCTGTAAAAAATATTCCTCTTTTGATTTTTTTCAGAAAGAGAGGAAATGTGCATGTCATGTTGTCTTAATCTTAATCTATCCTCTTTCGATTTTGTTCGTGATTTTAATATATTAAGAAATTGATGGAGTCTTTTCTTTAAAAGAGCTTTCAATTATTTTAAAACCACTTCCATTTTATCTCGGGAAGGGTCTCCGATGACGTTTTCTCGAAGGTTAAATCTTACTCCTACCTTCTTGCTTCAGAGTTCTTATACATCTGTATTCTGTAGTGTTCATTCCCACGATGCATGCATATCATAACTATTTTCTGCAAGTGGTAAGTAAGCACCAATTTTGTGTTTTAATGAAGTTTAACCTGATGCTGGATGCAGTTATTGGAAAAGAGAAATCTTTAAGCATAACCTCTGCAGTGCAAAAATATGGCAACCTCATCGGTTTCGGTATGCTCTAAAGCTTATTTGTTTTAGATCCTTTTTATTCTGTTTCGAATGTGCAAAGTTATGAATGATTCAACGTACTCCTATAAATATTGAGGTAGTGTTGTATAAGAAGATTATAACAAATCCATTAAGCTTGAATTCTGGTATTAGATAGTGACGTTTCAGTGTATTTTGGTTTTCAGTTGAACGATTTTCGCTTGGAGTGAGAAATCCAACGGCTTTTCTAGCGGGGACCTTGGTTAGTCTGATATAATTCATTGTACTTTTTGTTGGTATTTGCTTGGATTGACTTGGGAATGACACGTTTTTACCTAAGTGCAGGGCATTTCTTCAGTGTTTCTTTGCTGGAGTTTGTACTTTGTTGTGGCGGTTTGATCACCCTTCTCCTCTAGGTCAGTTTAGTTCTGTTATAAACACTTAAATCTATACTAAACTAGGAGAATTAGAAGATACGTCTCAGGGACATGCTCTATACTTAACTACGAGAACTGAAATATTCAAAAATAAATGCCCCTGATCAAATTGACACCGGGAATGTCAAAAATAAAGCATAATCTTGAGCTCATATTCTGAGTTTTCCTTTATACAAATTTGATTCGTCATGCAAATGTTTGTTTGTTTGTTCATGCAGATTGGGTAGCTTTTGTACTTGGCACTATTTTATGAATATATACACGCATATATATATATATATATATATATATATATATATATATATATGAATATGTATAAATATGTGTATGTGTGTGTGTGTGTGTGTGTATATATATCTTGTTATGTATTTTTTGTTGTCTTATCAATGAATTTCATAGCTTATGCAGGCCAAATTTGGTTAAACAACATCATCATAAAATGACAACCTTAGGATTGGAGAGAGCTCTTAAACTGGCAAGAAAATGAAATCTAATATTAGTGATGCGAAACTCTTAAATCCGTTTAGTGAATGTCATTTATGGAATTCGGAGGGCTTGAAAACAATTACAAGTTTCGCTTCAAGTCTTGGAGAATACCCGAGGGAAACATTAAGCATTAGTTGCTGCCTTTAATTCGGAGGGCTTAACAAATGTTTGTTTGCAAGAATTTCTTCATGCAAATGTTTGTTTGTTTGTTCCTTTCTTCGCAGTCAGATTTCCAGCATGTTTGTTGTTTATTTACTTGGTTCACTTGGTTCAGGTGGTTTTTAACAAGAAGGAGTTCCAGTGGCAGAGGCTCTCTCTTTTCTTAAAAGTAGGTGCAACTAGGTATGTTAACTTGTATGATTGTATCTCTTAAAGTTAATTTCCTACAGTACACGTTAATTTCCTTGTATCTCTAATCTAGAATGTTGTCATTAAATAATTATCATATTACATAATAGGTATAACGCTAAGTCAAAATGTTCTTCTATGTCCAAACTGATTAGTATAATAACATGATGATACTTCTCAGCCTTTTTGGTCTTTTGTCGGTCAACAATCTGTGTGTTGTGTGTTCACTCTGTTTAATTGTGCCACTGCTGCCTGCTTGTGTTTCCCATCCCAGAGGGTAATTATTTGCTTTGAACCAATCAGAAAGCAACAAAGAAATTGCTATTTTATTTACATGGCGATTATGCTTTTTTGGGTTTAAATTATGTATATATAATGTGTATATAGGCAATTTCTTTGCTGTTGTATCAAGGCAATGATGAATATTTCGAAATATCTTTATTTGATTAATGAATATAGTTCCATTATTTAAATTTTACAGATTTTTACATAATGTCTGAATCTCAAAGTCAAAGTACCCCTAGCAGTACTAATGTAGCATCATCTACGGCTACATCACCATGTCCTTCACAACCAACACAAGCACCCACACAATTATCAAACCCATCAATGCCTCATCCAAACCCCTCATCCTCCAGAAAAAGAAAAGCACCACCTATTCCAAAGACAAAACAACCAACTATAATAGCTTCACTAGAGAGATCTTCTTCTGAGAGATCTTGGGTTTGGGATCATGTCACTAAGTGTACCGTCTCAGAAATACAAGAAGTAGAAAAGGATGGAAAGAAAGAGAAGGCGGAGGTACAAGTATTGAAGGCTAAGTGTAACCATTGTAACGCCCTTTTTGCATGTGATACTAGTGGGGGTGGAACTAGTACTTACATTAAACATATCAATAAACATTGCAAGTCATATAAACCAACCGATGAGTTGCAAAAGGTTCTAGGCAGTTCTGGACCTTCTAGGGATGGCGATGTGAAAAACATGCTTGTTGCTAAAGGGTGGAGCCAAGAAGAAAGTGTGGAAGGTAATATTGAGTTTATTGTGATGGAGGAGGTACCTTTTAGTATTGTGGAGAGTGAAGGGTTTAGGCGGATGATGTGCAAAGTCCAGCCTAGATTGCATGTTCCATCTCGGAGAACTATCATGAGGGAGTTATTCAATATGTATGATAGCATGAAAGATCAGTTAAAAAAGGAGATACGCGATCATAGAGTGAGCTTGACTACTAATACATGGACAAGTGTGCAAAATTTGAACTACATGGTGCTAACTGCTCATTTTGTGGATGATGATTGGAATATGCACAAAAGGATTCTAAACTTTTGTTTGATTTCAATTCAGGAAGGCAAAGAAATAGGGAAGATGATTGAGCAATGTTTGGTTGAGTGGGGGATTGAAAAGGTAATGTGTATCTCAGTTGACAATGCATCGGCTAATAAGGTGGCAATTGAGTATGTTGTTCGTAAAATGCAGAAATGGCTTAATAGTAAAATGATTATGAATGGCAAGTTTATGCATGTGAGGTGCTTAGCTCATATTATCAAGTTGGTAGTGAAACATGGGTTGAAAAGATTAGATACAAGTGTGGATGCTCTTAGAAATGCCGTGCGGTTTGTGAGATCAAGTCCCCGAAGGTTAAGTTATTTCAAGAAATGTGTGGAGAATGAGAAGTTGGATAGTAGGGGTCTAGTTGTTATGGATGTGCCTACTAGGTGGAATAGCACATACATGATGCCAGAATCTTGCTTGAAGTTTAAAAAAGCATTTGAAAGGATGACCGAAGATGATGAAGCCAATATATACACCACCTATTTCAGTGAAAAGGTGCTTAATGATGAAGGAGAAGAAGTGGCGGGTAAAGGGAGGGTTGGACCACCTAAGGAGGAAGATTGGGATAGTGCAGAAGTGTTTGTGGAATTTTTGAAGGTCTTCTATCTTATAACTTTGAAAGTTAGTGCAAGTAAGTATCCCACATCTAATACAGCTGTTCATGATGTCATTGCTGTGGAAAACGAGATTGAAAAGCTCTTTTTGCCTGAATATATGCAAACTGGAAGAACTGTAGAGTTGGTGCTACGTGATATGGCATTCAACATGAGAGCCAAATATCGAAAGTATTTTGGTTCAATTGACTCCCTTAATCAAATATTTGTAGTTGCCCTTGTCTTAGACCCAAGGTTGAAATTGAGGCACTACATGCACTTGTGTAGAAAGCAATTACAACTTCCTGAAGAAGAGATTGAACAGAAAAGTAATCAAGTGAAGACATTGTTGAAGGCGATGTGTGATGAATATGCTTACCATGCTTTCGGTTCACAAACACAACAAAAGGGTAGAGAAGATTTAGTTCTTGACACTTCTTCTTCAAGGGTAAAGCAATCATCTTCTAGTGTGCCAACAGAAAATCTAATGATATTTAGTCAAATCATGGATGATTGGGAGAATGAACTAGAAGACACTGAGGATATTGCGCTTGCACATGAGGTGGATAGGTATCTCCTTGACACTGTAGAGAAAGTACCACATGGTTCACAATTTGACGTTCTGAAATGGTGGAAGTTGAAAGGGAGGAGCACATATCCCACACTTGCTTTGATAGCGAAAGATGTCTTGCCAATTCAAGTGTCAACAGTTGCTAGTGAGAGTGCATTTAGTGGAGGAAAAAGAGTAATTGACCCTTGTAGATCATGTCTCCTTCCTCAAACAGTGAAGTCATTGATGTGCCTCCAAAACTGGATGAGAAGTGAACCAATTGGCAGCATTGAGTATTAAGCAAGTCATGTGGAGCTTGAATTTTATCAAGAGTGTGAAGAAGGTAATTATTTTTTTTTTTTATAGTTTGGTTTATAACTTTATATTAAATGGTTTACAATTAACGTTTGTTCTTTGTTGTAGAATATAAAAGAAAAAGAGCAAATACTATATCTACAAGTTCAACCATCTCACCAAGTGTTCCTGAAGTTGAAGCTCCTCAAATAACTCGAACGAATAAAGGAAAAAGAATTGCGGTAATATTTTAAACTCAAATGAATAAACTTTAAATTTCAATGATTCAATTTCAATGAGGATAATATGATGTTGGATGGACTTTAAAAATGTCATGTTTATATTCTATTTTTGCTTACAGATTCAATGAGGATTGTTGTTGGAACTTGGGCGTTGGATGTGATTTTGGATGTTAATTTGAAATTTATTGCGGATGTCATGTTTATGTTGTGTTGGATTATTTGATTCTTGGAATTTGGATGTCTTGGACTTTCGGATATTTTGGATGTTGATTTGATTTTTAGATGTTGGACGATGTAATATTGTTATTTTGGATGTATTGTTAATCTATGAACTTGGATGTTGGACTTTGTATTTAGATTGGATGTGAATAATGGTGAATTTGTGCAAAATCTGCATAAATGCAGTCTGTGACTGCAGTGTGCAGTTTGCAATCTGTGCAATTCTGTGCAGTGCAGTTTGCAATCTGTGCAAAATTCAAATCTGTGCAGTTTGCAATCTGTGCAGTGCAGTTTGCACAGATTGCAATCTGTACAACTACAATTTTTTTTTTTCAAACAACCAAAAAAAAAAAAAAAAAAAAGGGACCCGCGGACCCGGCCCAAACTGGCCCGTTTCAATCGGGCCGGGTAATGTTCGGTTCCTATATTAGAAAATGTAATCCCCGACCCGGCCCAGCCCGTTTCATTTGAACCTAAGTCCAGTCCGGTCCCTTCAAAATTGGGCCCGGCTCGGCCCGTGCCCAGCCCTACTTAGAATGCGTTTTCATCATTTTAGATCCAAATACTAGAACTCATGCCCGTTTCATTCAAAGCATAAAATCGAGTGGATAACAAATAACAAGATGAAGTTGTTTAGTTAAAACTAGAGCCACAAAGCCTTACCCTTTGCATATGTATTGTAGGTTTAACCCCGTTGAGCTTTAGTTAGCCTATTTTCTTTGTTAGCCACATTATCCTTACCTAGCCTAGTATAGGACTATACATACCCTTGTTCTTAAAGGATAGTGAAGCATGACTTAGAGGGAATTCCTTTTGAACGACATTATGCAGAAAAACAAGTGTGGGGGAAAGTTTTTCATTGGGAATTTGTATGGTGATGCGTTTAGGTGCCAAAGGCACAAGAGAAAAGGGCACAAGAAAAGAAAAAAAGAAAAGAAAAAAAACGTGAAAAGAAAAGAAAAAGAAAGAAAAAGAGTTGAGGAATAAGTGAGAATGAGCTCACAAGTATTGGTTGTTGAAGAAAGGGTTCAAAAGTTTGAATCTGGCCCTAAAAGTTGTTTGAATCATCCCTTTTGTGCTTAAAGTTGGTTGCTGCATTCAAAAGTGAATTCTAAGTGTTGATTTCATTGCTTTGCTTACTATCACTTTAAGAACCTTTGTTTATCCTTAACCTTTCTTTGTTAGCCAATACCTTAGCCCCGTTACAACCCTTAGACTTCTATCTTGATTGTTATGTGTTCAATATGTGGAGTTTGAGATTGGTATGAGCATATGGAATCCCTGGTTCCGCTTCTAAGTAGTGGCATTCCGTTCATGAGATCATATATATACATATGTGCATTAATAATTCCAGAAAGTGCTTTCTTTGTTATAACATATGTGAGTGTTTAGTCTACATGTTTACATTAATCTTCTCACATATACTTAGTGTTGGGAGTGTAGTCAGAAAATTTGTGTGAAAATAGAGAGTATATCTGGTGAGGAATTGAGGAATTCTCTAAGGCATGTTACTACATTCAAAACATTGTTTTAATTGATTAAATGCGAGCTAGTGAGTGGTTACTGCGATTAAGTATGAGCTCGAGGGTAGGGATGGCTTAAATCTATGTAAGTAGTGATTTTAACATGTCATGTTCCATTGGAAATCCTTGAGGCAAATGTTGGAAGGTCTAGGTTGTGTTTTGTTTTGCTCGAGGACTAGCAAAAGCTAAGTGTGGGGGAATTTGATAGGAGCATATTTATGCGACTTAGTTAGCTTGTTTTCTTGCATTTACTTAGTTTCTGCTTATTAGAGTGTTTTAAGCGTTTGTAGGTTCAATTGACAAAGTTGGCAAGAAAGTGCAAGTTGGAGCATTTTAGAGCAGTTTTGGGCTTGGAATGGATATCACATGCATGGAACAAGGTGGATGGACATTTTTGAAGTTCAAGAGAGGCTAGGAATGTGCTCAAGATCTGGTGAAAAATTCAGGACTTGGAAGATAAGGAATCAGCTAAAAAGAAGAAAACCTCATCCATTCCTATCTTATCCAAACCTTATCCAAACTAACCTTATCTTATCCTATCTTATCTTAATCTTATTCTACCTAAATTCCAGCTGCAAGGGGGAATTAATTTTACATTAAACCACCTAATATCAAGTTTCTAGAAGCCCTTTTCCTGGATCTATGCCGTATACCTTATCATTTTCCCCCTAGGAATTTTCCTCACATCCTTTTCCTTGTTGGAGGGGAAAGTGTAATCCTTTTCCTTCACAAACTTCATGTCGTGCTCTCAGCCTATAAATACACCACAATGCCGCACCATTGAAGACCACCATACACAAGAGAGCCAGAAATCAGAAAAACTGTTTGTGCCGCAGCTTTGCAAGGAAGGAGAAAAAGAAGCTTGGAGCCGTGCTTGCCATTCAAGACCTTTGGATTGTTGGAGCGTTTCCAGGTGTATTCTATCTTTATTTTCAATGTTTAAATTTAATTGTCTTTGTTTAATTGCGAACATGAGGAACTAAACTCGTTTTTAGCTAGAGGTGAATTCAAAGCCATGAACATATATGTGATATGAATTGATTACATCCAGTTATTATTTCATAAATCATGAATGCAATTTACTTAACTGTTTGATTCAGAACTTATTCTTGTATGTTGATTGAGGATGCATACTTAGTTTGCATGCATGAATTTGATGCTAAAATATAAGGGATTTTCACCTAATAGTTATGAACTTATATTTGCAAGTAGTGGAGGTTGCTAGTCACGATCGCGTTAAGTAAATTCCTGGTAGGAGTATCATGCTGTTCATAGTTACGAATGCCTTGTCAATGCTTATGATTTTCATAGAACTTAATGATCTTTGATATGTATCTGTATTATGCTGTTCATGTAGGGAACTTGAGAAGAATAATTTGGTTGCGATGCGATGTCCAATTCAATGAATTTAGGAAAATCTGATGGTTAATTAGTGTTGTTCACGGTTAACTTGGGGCATTGTTGTTCACGGTTAACTTGGGGCATTGTCATTCATGGTTTATAGGAATAATAACTGGAAATCGATTTATGTTGCATATGTGTCATGTGGGGAGAAGGACCCTCTAGCTAGCCTTTCACCCTTTTATTCACCCTAATTTTGTACCCTTTAAGTTTATTTTACAAGTTCGTTTGTTTAAATTTTAAATTCGTCAAAACAAATCCCCATTTAGTATTTCGAGTCTTTTTAGTTTAAATTTCATCCAAATCACCCCTTTGTGCTAGTTTTGAGTCATAGGAACTTAGTTTGTATGTTTTGAGTCAGTTTAAGTCTAGTTTTCTGTTTTAGACTCTAGTTTAGTGTTTTAGAGTTTAATTTGAGTAGATTAGCAATCCCTCATAATCCCCGGCCTAGAACGAGCCCTACTTACACATCTACTACAACTGTCAACAAGAGGGTTTAAGTTTGTGTGCTATTTTATATCACATCAAATTTTTGGCGCCGTTGCCGGGGATTGAACAAATTTTTGTTTTTGTTTTTGTTTTTCTTGTGTTTCTGATTTAGTTTAGTTTTGTTTTAGGTACTAGTTTATGACTCAAAGTTCTCAACAGGTTCGTGCACATATCTTGGAGTTTGACGATGATTTTGAACGAACGTTGAGAAGGAAGAGGAAGCAGCCAGAACCTAACCCACCTAGTTTTAGTTCTAAATTCGAATTTGAAGAAGAGGAAGAGGAAGAGGAACAAGACTTGGCTGTGGACAATCGAACAATCAAGGAACTTTCAGCCTCGGGATTGGACAATGCCATGCCTATCTGCATTCAATATCCTAGGGCAGCTCAAGGCAAGACCGATGAGTTCGTATTGAAGTCTAGCTTGTTACATCACATTCCTAAATACCATGGGCTGTCCATGGAAGATCCAAACAAGCATTTGAAGGAATTTGAAGTTGTATGTTCGAGCATGACCCCAATCAACGTGGATGGGAACATTCTAAAGATGAAAGCCTTTCCATTCTCTCATTTGGAAAAGGCTAAGGATTGGTTATTCGAATTGGCACCTGGAACCGTCACATCTTGGGAAAGCATGAAGAGAGTGTTCGTAGAGAAATTCTTCCCAACTTCGAGAGTTATTCTTTTGAGGAAAAGAATTAGTGGAATTCAGCAAGGTAAAAAAGAATCATTTCCAACATATTATGAGTGTTTCAAGACTCTTGTTGCATCGTGCCCTCAACATCAAATGAAAGAAGAGCTACTAATTCAATATTTCTACGAAGGACTTATTCCAATTGAAAGACACCACACACAAGAGAGAACCAAAAATCAAAAAAACCCTTTGTGCCGCAGTTTTGCAAGGAATGAGAAGAAGATGCTTGCAGCAGTGCTTGCCATTCAAGACCTTTCCCGCCTGTCACGCGAGTGACCCGGGTTCGATCCCTGGCAACGGCGCCAAAAGTTTGATGTGATATAAAATAACACACAAACCTAAACCCTCTTGTTGACAATTGTAGTAGATGTGTAAGTAGGGATCGTTCTAGGCCGGGGATTAGGAGGGATTGCTAATCTACTCAAATTAAACTCTAAAACACTAAACTAGACTCTAAAACAGAAAACTAGACTTAAACTGACTCAAAACACACAAACTAAGTTCTTATGACTCAAAACTAGCACTAATGGGTGATTTGGACGAAATTTAAACTAAAAAGACTCGAAATACTAAATGAGAATTTGTTTTGATGAATTTAAAACTTAAACAAACGAACTTGTAAAACAAACTTCAAGGGTACGAAATAGGGTGACTTAAAAGGGTGGAATGCTAGCTAGAGGGTCCTTCTCCACTCATGACACATATGCAACATAAATCGATTTCCAGTTATTATTCCTATAAACCATGAATGACAATGCCCCAAGTTAACCGTGAACAACACTAATTAACCATCAGATTTTCCTAAATTCATTGAATTGGACATCGCATCGCAACCAAATTATTCTTCTCAAGTTCCCTACATGAACATCATAATAGAGATACAAATGATAGATCATTAAGTTCTATGAAAATCATAAGCATTGACATGACATTCGTGACTATGAACAGCATGACACTCCTGCCAGGAATTTACTTAACGCGATCGTGACTAGCAACCTCCACTACTTGTAAATATAAGTTTGTAACTATTACGTGAAACTCTCTTATATTTTAGCATCAAATTCATGCATGCAAACTAAGTATGCATCCTTAATCAACATACAAGAATAAGTTTTCAATCAAACAGTTAAGCAAATTGCATTCACGATTTATGAAATAATAACTGGATGTAATCAACTCATGTCACGTATATGTTCATGGCTTTGAATTCACCTCTAGCTAAAACGAGTTTAGTTCCTCATGTTCGCAATTAAACAAAGACAATTAAATTTAAATATTGAAAACAAAGATAGAATACACCTGGAAACGCTCCAACAATCCAACGTGTTGAATGGCAAGCACGGCTCTAAGTGGCTTCTTCTTCTCCTTCCTTGCACAGCTACGGCACAATGGGGATTTTCTGAGTTTTTGGCTCTCTTGTGTGGTGTATTGGTTATGCGGCATGATGTCGTATTTATAGGGCTAAAACACACGGCACAAGGTAGTTTTGGAGAAGGATTTAGCACTCCAAATCCACAAGGAAACGGCCATCTAAAAGTCAGAAACCAAAGAGAATAGGGATAGGGAATACACGGCTTCTAGAAGAAAAGCTAAATGGACCAGGCGGCATAGATTTAGGACTTCTAGAAACAGATTTTTATGTGTCCAAGTATGAAAAGAACTCCCCCTTGCAGCTGGAATTAAGGTAAGATAGGATTAGGATATGATAAGATTGGATAAGGTTTGGATAAGATAAGGTTGCTTGGATAATGTTTTCTTTTTTTTCAGCTGATTCCTTATCTTCCAAGTCTTGAATTAATTTCTCCAGATATTAAGCACATTCCTAGCCTCTCTTGAACTTCAAAAACGTCCATCCATCTTGCTCCATGCATGTGCGATCCATTCCAAGTCCAAAATTGCTCTAAAATGCTCCAAATTGCACTTTCTTGCCAACTTTGTCAATTGAACCTACAAACACACGAAAATGGCTTAAAACACTCTAATAAGCAGAAACTAACTAAGTAAATGCAAATAAACAAGCTAACTAAGTCGCATAAATTTGCTTCTTATCATAAATGCAACTGAGGATGTGGGTGAAACTAACTCTCATGGAATATTTCCTAATTTGAGGAGTTCTCCTCAGTCAAGCTTCCTTGCTTCTGCTGTTGATTTGCAAGAACAAATGAGGACCCAAATGAAAGATCCTGCAATGGAGCAGGTTTGTTCACTTTGTACATTAAAATATGTGATGTTTTTTCTTCAATCATGCTACTATGCTTTACATGTCTATTTCATGGGTTCGCAAAATTCAAAATTTGCATGGTCTTTCCAATTATTTGTGTTGTTATTACTATAGAAGCGCGGGGGGCATAAGTAGTACTTGGATGTATTGAAAAGTTAACGCTTAGACAAAAAGTCAGTCATGAAAGAAGTATCTGACAAAGTACACTCAGGTCATGTCATTGGAGCTCGAAACCATCATAAATCTGGCTATTCTTTGTAAAAGAAAATTTTCTGATTGGACTGCTATTGTTCCGACACTTCCCATTCAAAGCAGCAACCCCTAGATGTCATAGGAATTGACTGGACCTCATAAGTGAAAAATAAGGCTTTTAATCCTACATGTGATGTTTCCATAGAAGGATTTCTAGATCACACATTCTTAGCAATAACAAGCTGATATATTTGTAGATTGCTAAATGTGCCCATAATGTTGATAGCATAAGGACTTGAACCTCAAGCTTTTGTATGATGACGGTTGTTACGCTTTTTGGTAAATCAATTAAATCTTGCATGATCATGCTTTCAACTTTTTAATTGTGGTTGTTTTTCTGGCAGAAGTTCTCATCAATGATTAAAAATATGAGCCCCGACATGATGGCAAACATGAGTGAGCAGTTTGGTTTGAAGCTTTTTCCGGAAGATGCTGCAAAAACTCAGCAAGCAATGTCTTCTTTGTCACCAAAGGACTTGGACAGAATGGTAACTTTCTACCCAATTTTAATGACTTTGATTTTCAATTCATTTGCTTCAATTTTTGTTAGTACGTATCATACAAGTTTAAATATCGAAATTATCTTAAAACAAATCCTAGTTTAGGATTCAGTTGTGAATCGTTGTGATGATGAGTACTTTGTTATTGAAACAGATGATTCCTTATCTTTTGCACATTATTCTCCTGCAACGAAGTGGAGCTGTGTTTTAGAGTATGTGCTTGAAAGATTAGGAGAGAGACGCATTTAAACTAATAAAATTTATAGGGTGTTTACAGCTATTGGGCTATAATGTAGAGAATTCATTTCCCATGATACATTTCGCTGATTGGGTGGATCTCGGTCAAGTTTCTGATGTTAGTAACTTCTTGTTGCAGATGAAATGGGCAGATAGGATTCAAGGAGGAGTGGAAGGTGCAAAGAAGACGAAAAATTGGCTGCTAGGCAGATCCGGTTTAATTTTGGCGATATGCATGATAATTATAGCAGTAGTGCTTCATCGTTTGGGCTACATTGGTGGTTAGATTGTCATTATGCTTGTAAATTATGAAAGATCCATTCGAAGTCCCCAACCTCTAGCTATGTGACAGTAGCAAAAGTCGATATCTAACTAGAAGGCATCAAGAGAGGTGTTGTGCAACTGCTACTGTGGAGAAAAAGGAAGAAACAGAAAATGGTAGAGAGCGACGGGGTTGTGCTTCAATATTGGTGAAGATGATTACCAATTCTCTCATTTTGTAGGTATGTTGCTAGTCCTAGCATTGTTTGATTTGTTGAGATTTTTGAGGTCCTAACTATATAAATGGAATGCGTTTGTGGAAGAATTAACTGTAGAATCCCTCAAAACTTTTCGAGAGCTTTGTAGAATGACTTTGTAGAATGACTCTGTTTTCAATTTTCTCCAGGAACTCGACAATTAAGTTGAAATAGGTCGCTGTATTATAATCTTTCCGGGACGTTAAATCGTCGTTAATTTCATCTGTTGTGGTCATTGCCATTCAATCGAGGGGTTTCACACAAAATGACGCTTTAATTCTTTTATTTGAGAGGTATCTTCATTGTAATGTGTCTAAATGACCAAAGTACCCTTATAGTGTTGCAAGTGAGTACGTTCAAATTTTAATACATTATTTGCGTATTGTATTTTTTTAAATATTTCATAACTGGGAAATAATTAGCATAACTGGGAAATAATTAGGAATGCAGCATCCCTATATAATATGACATGTAAACTAGAATTTTCATGAATAAAGGTGTATTTGTGACATGAAAATGGTTCTTCAATGCTTTCTAAATGTTTTATTTTTTTTAAGAAAAAGTAGACAATTTTGACGCCTGGAAATGGATATGACCAAAAGAGAGAGACAAATGGATAACGAATGCACCTCGTCTCTTGTGACTTGTACGATTACCTTTACACGTTTTACGTTTTGGTTTTCCACTTAATAATTTATTTTATCCAGTATTTCTTTTTTTTAACAAACGATATTATTCACATTGAGTAAGATGAGTGAACTTAACCTCATAATGAATTAGCAATAATGTGGTTTAAATTCGCCTTTGGGAAGAATCAAACTTAAGATCTCTCACTTACAAATGAAGAAGAATACTACTAGACCGTAGTAATAAGTGGCTTATCCAACATTTGTGATCTCACGTTTTTTTCTTCTTGAATTTTTAATTTTAGAGTTGCCAAAACTCCAAACCATTTGTTATTGGACAACTGGCAAGCGGCAAAGAGCCATTCATCCTTATTTTGTTAGGAACTGGCTACAATACTTGCATGTATTTTTAATAGAATTACCATAAAACTTAATTTTGAAGTAAGATTTATTGTATGTCAAGTAAGATTTGTTTTCCCTAATTCCAGCTAATCATAAAACTTAACCAACTCTTAATAAATATGTGACTTTGTAATTTGTAACATAATTTGATCAAATGTCGCGGGAAATTGTACTAAAAACCAATCCAACAAACTAAATATCCAGCCCATTAAATAAAATAAAATAAATAAATAAATAAATGCAACCTTAACACCCCCTAGGGCTTTAATTTCCTTTCCTATAACCCTTGAGCAAAAAAACATGTTTATAAATTTATTAATTTACCCTTATAATTAAAGAAAAGCTTTTGTTTTTTGTTCAATAAGAAAGTCTTTATAGAAACAAAATAATAATAATAATATCAAATTAAAAGATTGAATATTAAAAACCAAAAATTAAAAATCTAAACGGCAGAGTCCTAGCTACCTATGTCTTTCTCTGCAAATTTTCATTTTTCACCACAATCTCTTCAAACATTTACAAAAAATAAACTACCATCAATTCCTTAATTACAATTGTAATTGCTTCTTCCTCATTAAAGGCACTCTTCTCTTGAGAGGATCAGAAATAAAAACGTAATCCCTTGAAGAACAAAGTTACTGGCCAGTCTATCAATTTGATAGAAATCCCAAAGGATAATTTGATTAATTGATTGAAAGATGAAAAGATGATCACAAAGCCATGGCTTAAATAAGCCTTTTACAACCACTTGGAAAACTCAAAAGACTTAGGATATTAAAATGAAAATAACTGACATATAATAAAGTCCTTGAAACCCCAAAAGACTCCATTTATTAGTAGATTGCTGTTTTGATGACTTTCTGCAAAAGATGGCTCAAGCCGTTTTTGTGGGAAAATAACACCTCTTTTATGATTGCTTCCCTTTGTCTTCTGACGATCCATCTCCTCCTCGATCCATTCTGCCATTTGTTCCACATCAGTCCCCTCCACTTCAGAAGAACTCGAAAATATGACCGTAGCAAATAATCTATTAACACGTGAATTACCAATTCTCTAATCACTTTTCTTTATTGCTCGCCGCTTCTTTTTTTTAGTTTCATTGCACGTGAAATAATCGGATTTCTGTCCTACATCAGTCATGTACCAATTCATCCTCAGTTGAATATAATTTTCTCCAATGCCTTTCAAATCATTCTCATCCCATGAGTTCAATCTCTGAGGCCCATCAACGTTGATCTTGCAGATGAAAGTGCATGGGTTCAATCCAAGGTTATACTTGGTGAAACTTTTTAGAGAAATACCGAAAAATAGGATATTTTCTTAACCGTGGGACAAAATAGGACAAACCGGCCATGCACACCATGCACAAAATTGAAATTACTAAAATACCTACATAAATACTAATAATAATCATCCCATTGCATCACTTTTCTCATTTGGAAGAAAGGGATGTGGAGAGAACTTTGTGAGCTATGGGTTTCGGGTTGAGCTCAAATTTATGATAAGAGTGAGTTGGGTTTTGGGTTGACCTCATACTCTGATTTCGAACAAAGGGATGCGAGGGAGAGATGAGAGGAGTGAGCTGGGTTTTGTACCATATTTTCTGTTTTGGCCGGAAAGTTTTTTCCGCGAGTGAAGCTTCGGCAAGCATAGTAAGGTAGGGTGTTTAGTTCCAAGTTTCTACATCAATGATTTATGGAATAAACAGGTTTATGGAATAAACAGGTTGTTTGTAAGATGAATTAATACTTAGAAGTTAAATTAGGGTTTGTGTTTCATGTTGGGGCCTATGGGTTATGGAATAAACTTTACTTTTTGATGTGCTACAAAACTGGATGGAACAATTTCTTGTTCAAGTGCTCAATTGCAAAAATTTGTGAATTTTTTTCCATAATGTGCATGTGATGTGCATATGGTGTGTATGGCTATAACTTAATATGAGAAGCGAGAATGTTCACTAGTTATAATGCACGTATGTTAGGCCCAGGAATTTAGCGAGTATGACCACAACCTAATTGGCCTCGGCAAAAAACAAAATTAAGAAAAAGCTTAGAGGACGTTAAGGGTCATGCGTGTCCATGAAATAATGACAACGAGTATCATGTTTTCTATGTGCACGGTTAACCGGTGGTTGATATACGTAACAAGACTTTTCAAACTGCCACTGTAACCTTATATACGTAACAATTATTTTTTAATTGTATCCATTATACCAATAGATTGCCGTTAAATTTTCTTATTGATGCAAAAAGCAGCTCATTGCTCGATCTCTAGTTTTGTGCAGATCATGTGCATGTACGGTACATATAATGTGCATGTGATGTGCATATAGTGTATATGATGGTGATTTCACAACTGATGATGTCATTTTTATAATTTCAAAGAGAGAGCTGTGAGCTCTGGGTTTTTGGGTTGGCTCAGATCTGTGAGCATATCATGTGCATGTCGTGTGCATGTAGCGATGGGCAAAGAGGTATAGGTAACCGTGGTTACCTGCCCATTTAAAACTCACTGTTACGGTTATGGATAACCCTTTAAAAAAATAAATGGCTAGAGTATATCAGTTTACCAGTGAAATTTAAATATGTGGTTATGGGTATTACCCGCGGTTATAAATAGGTACCCGTTTAACCATTTATTTTAATATATTTGCTAACATCTTTGAACTCATCCGATGTTATACAAACACTAGAATGGAAATAATACCAAATTACAAATGAAAGCTCGGGGGAATATATTAAAAATGTAGTGATGAACCTGAGTAGGTCATAGAACATAAAGACATGGTGATATTCATTGATCTAGTAAACAAATCAATTCTTAGCAAATTTATTATATTACGTTCATTGGTAACAGCTAAAAATATCGTCCGTAAACTATAATTTCAATTATTAGAATGGTATGGGGACTCAAAAGATTGAAATACGGAAATGCATGTTAAATGTACCTATAAATGGGTAAAAAATGTGTAAACGGGTAAAAAAAAAGAGGGTAAATGAGTAAAAAATGATAAACGGGTAAATGGGTATATGGTTACGGTTAAATGGGTATGCAGTTATTAACACACCCCGACCTAGAATGTACACTTGGACTTTGAACTGAGTTGTGCTGGCTGACACCCGGAGGGTGATGAAGCCATAAAGTGTAGTGATGTGGAAACTGTGAATAAATTTAAACCTAAAAGTACCTAAATACAAGAGTGCGCCAGTGAGCGGGAATGAACCTATTTCACATGTGATGTTAGAGCATAAGTAACGTATAGTAGAGTAGGATGAGAATTATACCATCGAAGGTAATCTCCAATACCAAGATTTGCCAAGAATCCTCGTCGACACAAAAACTCAGCCACTAGAACCTGGAGGGGCAAAAAACAAGGGTGAGTGGGCCTGAAAATAAAGTTTTAATAAAACCTTTCTGAAAACATTATAACCCCTCATCGTAAAACAAGTATAGTTTCCAAAATATACATACTACGTATAGTAAGAAAATACTTACCGTAGCCTACAAAATATCAAGAATTCAATACGGCACAATAATTCATAAATAAGTCCATGACGTCAGTAATTGTATAATCTCGCATAAGCAAACATATCATATCGAGTGCTCATCGACACATGCTGACACACGAGTTCATGCAGAGGTATTCTAACATGAACATGACTGGGTGTAACAATGATATATGCTCTAGTACTACAATTATGTGAAGACTAGTGCTATGCACAGCACATATGAGTCCTCATTGCCTATAGCAATCTAGGACAGGACTGACACCTACAATGGATCCAAAGTGAGCGTACAGTACGATGTGCACATACACGTGAAAAACTAGCCCTGGCCCAGGCGAGTACTAACACCAGTGCAGCAAACGATGAGCAGATAACATAAATATAGTCATGCCATAGTGATTCAATAATTCACATCGTCGTAATAGTAATAAATGAAATATTAATCATGGCCATAATCAAAACCCCATAAAAGTACGCATACCTGTGCATCCCGTAGGATTTATGATAATTTTGTAATTTTCCGTTATTTCGCTAATTCTTATAAACGTTAGTCTAATCTACACATACGTAGGAAATTCTTTTTCAAATGTATAATTGGAAACTAACAGTCAAATATATATACTATATAAAAGAAAATACCCACTCACAGATATTTGCGAGGTCGCATCCGTTCGAACTAAGAAAGCTGGAGTCATCGATAATAATCGCACCAACATAGGGTCCTAATGTGGCCGGAACTGGCCAAAAAATTGCTCGAAGCCTCTGGATCTCTCGTCGAAATCCTGCCATCGTTGAGTTCCAGCACAAACTCACTGGAGAAGTCGACAGATAGTCTCATCTCAGTTCTATGCGCTGTGAGTACATAAAGGAAGTTGAAGCCAACACGAGGAGGAATGAAGGACACGTCACCATCGTCGGAGCTAGCGATGGTGAGGGTAGTTGTGGTGGTGGATGCTCGAAGAGGGGGGAGAAAATGAAAGTGACAGAGAGAGATGGGCATATGATACAGCCGAGAAAGAGATGGTAACGGGAAAGTGTTCGAGAGAGTCTTTCGAGGGAGAAAAGGAACACGTGGAAGAGGGTGAGTGGTGGACGTGGGTCCCACTCATAAAAATCTGAAAGGAAAAATAATAAAATAACTTAGGCCAATTATTTAGGATTATGAAATGACTAAAATGTCCTTTGGCTTCGTAATTTCGTAAATTTGTCATCCTAACTCCAAATTCTATTCCGCTTGCGCCTACACATTCGTACCGTTGAGTACTTCGAGAATACTGTAGAAGAATGAGCCATACGTCTCTCTCTAAACAATAGTCAATGGAAGTCAAAATCCTTGTCTTTAGGGCATTTTAGTCAATTCACACTTTTCAAATTTATAAAATTGTAGAACTAGGGACGGGTTGTCACAGTTATGGGTATGGTTAATCGTTTATAAATGGCTATGGGTATGGGTATAACCGTTTATGCAATTACCTAACGAGAAAACAATTATGCGAGTATAGGCTTCAACGGTTATGGGTAAATAACCGCGGTTACCCGCCCGCCATAACCGTTGCCCATCCTTATGTGCATGTCACTTAAAATAGATGATTTTTAATGGGATATCCAGAATCTAGGCTCAGGTCAAAGATTTGTAAACTACAGATCTCTAAGGGTCCGGAATCTAAGACCCCACATAAGTGGGTGTTCTTCAATTCGTGGAATCCGTAGTTATGTTGCCCCTAAACTTGTTTGGGCTTTATTCCTAGATTCAAGAGATGTCTAATGGTGGTGGTGGTTGATGAAATACCCTTCAGAAACAACCGATCGCCTCCATGCACCCACGAAGCCCATCGGTGCAAACTTCACAAAATCGAGGTCAAATCCCTTCGATTTTTGGGTGGAAATGGAAGAGAGAGGGTCGTGGAGTTGATTCCAGGTGATGGTTAGACTAGATTCGCCAAAAAAATGCCCAAATCGGCGTCGGGGTGTGTTGCAAAATCCGGGTCACCATTTGGAAATGGGTCAAAGAGATGACTCGGGTTGGTTACTCATCTCTCCCTCTCTCATTTCCCTCATTTCTTCTCTTTTCCATTGGTCCAATTTCCCATCCTTTCTCTCCTTTCTTTTTCTCCCCCCAATCACAGTCACACACGTGGCACTGGAATGTTCTCCAGCTCTCCGGGAGCCTTCCAAAAAAGGTTTAATTACCATTTTACCCTTGCATTTAACAGTTAATTTCTCTGTCGTTAAAACTCCGTTTCACAAACTATTTTTGCCTACGTGCTCGTAGGATCGACCTCTATCTAGACATGCCAAGAAACATAGCAAAACATGGGGATAAAGTACGTCCTTGTATAATTCAGTTTAACCAACTAGAGGCATTTTCATCTTTTTCACTTATCGAAAAATTATACGCCATAAATATAAATGTGTTGTAACTACAAATACGACAACAAAATTCTTAATTTAATAATAACATCCAGAAATGGGATTTCACATTTCCCCCATTTGAATTTCATAACCATAAATCGATTTATCTTCGATTTCCTTGACATAAACATAAAAATGAAAATCCACATCATATTTCTAAAATATCAGGGTATTACAAACTATGTCATGGACACCTCAAACAGAATGCCTTTAACACAACCAAAGACTAAAGACTTAACCACATGACAACTATAATGTCTCAGGTCAAAAGACTACTTTGTATTATCCTAACTATGAATTCTCATGTGACATAAGTATGAGAACTCCTTGTTAATCATGTTCAGCGGACTCATTCTCTATTGAGCACCTACATTTTTGTCTTGGTGTCATTCACACAAATGACTCGAGGCTAGTCACTCTCCAAGGAGATAAGACATAGTATATACTGATCTATCTGGATTGTCAATGCCCAATTGTCAATCCTATAATCAGGAACGTTTAGGATATGTGTATGAAAGAGATTGGTCTCATGAATCTAACTTCTTTAGATTATATTTTCTTAGTTACATATTCCCTGGACTTATTGTTTGAGCATATAACATTTAATGAGAAGGCTCTAAACAATAATCTTTGCCCTTAGATTAAACTACTTTAGTATAACATGTGAAATGTCTGTAAATTGTCATCTTATGATTGGTTTAGTGTTGAGTGATGATACCTCAACCAGCTCTTGCCAACAATCTTCAACATACTTAGCTAGCTATTTATAGGGAGAATAGACGGCAAGAGCAAGCTCCCAATTGGTTGACAAAAGAGGCAAAAGGTAAAGCATATCATTTGAACTTAATGACCAAGCTTTGCATGCAAGCTGTTTATTGAATGAAGATTGCATCGAGCAACACTTGCCACCTTATACTAATAAAACATGATCATCCACACTTGTTGATCATTCAAAAATTCATACAAGCTTCACCTTTAATTCTCCAAACTCACAATTATCTTAATTCCTATTGGTTGTCACCAAAATGTGCAAAACAACCTATAAATTCTAACCTAATAAATCCCATACACTTTCTCACACACAACACACATATAAATAAGTAGTTCTAAAATACGGGTCTTCACAATCTACCTTCCTTAAAAGAAATCTCGTCTCGAAATTTACTGAACCTTGTTCCTGAAAGTATACTCTTAAAATTATGTGTCACTAATCCTTTTCATTTTAACATATCTAATTGGCTTCATAGTTTTCAAGGGTGTCTAATTCCTATCCTCTGGTACCATTCTGTCATGCTCTGAGCCTGAGGTTTGTGGAAAAATATAACTCCGCGCTTGGCAAGCAAGCTAAGAATTAAAATAAATGAAAAAAACTTAAAAAAGACAAACTTCTCTTAAAAAAAAACTCCAAAATCTTTACAATTTATGCATAAATAAATAAAATCATGAATTCCTTGCCTAGCATAACCTCAGCTCCCTCTAACACCCTTGTTGTCAAATAACTCATCTGTAAAATAAAAAGGTGAGGGGTGAGCAACAACCACCTTGGCCCTTGAGTAGAATATGTAATATGCCCAGTCTTCTAAAAATCGGCATAGGCGACCTCCTAGGCACTATGCGGTGGTCAGTCGTTGGGATTAAACCAAAATCGGGAGGCAAATTGGGAAAGAAATTAGGCGGGTACATATAGTGTCTAGGCGGGCGCCTAAGGAGTCTAGGCGAGTGCTGATAGGCTTAGACAGTCTGGTAGTGGTTAAAAGTCGAAGAAGTTTGATTTTAGGTTTGAATTTTGTTCTATTGTGAATATGCGGAAGGAAGATAATACCTCATGCTCTAACAAAGATGACGATACAGAGGCATAGGATTTAGAAGTGGTAGCCTCATTATTTCTCTCTCATCCCCACTTGACGGAAGCAACTTTCTATCTTCTTTTGTACTTTGTTATCCAATGAGACTACGCCACCTAGCATCTATTTGTCTTCTTTAGTAATTGTCATCCAATGAGACAGTTGTGTTGGAAGTATGCCCACAAAGCCATTCATTTGATGTAATAGCTTTTGGAATACTTATTGTGTTAAACTATTATATGTTTAATGAAGGGCAAAGCTTATTGTTAATCATTATTTATTGTATTATGTGTTTAAGCAATAAGGGAATCCAAGGAATGTAATTAATCTAAGAGAGAAATGATCTAAGTTAGATTAGCGAGACATTTCTCTTATTTTCATTCCTAAAACGTTCCTAGCCATAGGATTGCCAATTGGGCATTGACAATCCGTTAGGGTTAGTATGTGTTATGTTAACTCAAGCGTGAGTACGACTAGTCTCAAGTCATTTAGTGTTGGACACTAAGACAAACACATAGGTGCTTAAAAGGTAATCGAGTACACTGAACAACGTTCAAAAAAGAGTTCGAACATACATGTCATGTAAGAACTCGTAAGTTGCATTATGCAAAGTAATCATTTGACCTGAGGCATCATATATGTCTTATGGTTAGGTCATTGATCTTTGATCATGTCAAAGGCATTCCATCGAGAGTGTCCACGACATTGTTGGGGTCAAGCTATCTAGTCATGTAGGCATATGAATGCACAACAAGGGATCTCTAACCTTCCATGGTGGAGGAAGAATACTCTGAGATATGATTCGAGAGTCTTTGGCCAAAGCATACGAATATGACTTAGGAAGTTTGTTCCAAATCATATTCAATTGAATCATATCGAGAAGTATCACATTAGATAATAGACATAAAACAAACTATCACTCAAACAATGTGATTAAGAGTATTGTATTAGAGAATGACTTTATTGCATTGTAATTGTAACTGGATAGGTTTTCCAACCACTTCTACTTAGCTTGGGTAGCCATGACATACTGCTAGGTGTCACTCATGGTTTGTGGAAGCCCTGAAGATTAGAAAACACTAATCTTCATCAAAGGGAGAATTGAAATGTAGTTTCAATTCACAATCGATCGTTAAGAGTAACAATTGTCCACTGCCTCGCTAATTGGAACCTAATGGATCGTACACCGAGTAAGGATGAAAGTGAAGAAATATAAATGAGTTGGATAAGCAATTAAATGGTTTAATTGAGAATGGTCAAGATTATTAGTTAATTAATTATACGAAAGGTTCGTATTGGGCTTTCAAGTTTCGGGTCTCGGGGCCCAAAAGGGTTTTGGTCCACAAGGCCCATTGAGTTTAAGTTATGTGACAACTAAAACTAAATGGAAATTAACCCAAATACAAAGTCAAAACCGGCCATAGGGTGAGTGGTAGCAAACTTGGGTTAATTGCAAGTTTGCCCCTCACATGTGAGGTGGTATAAAGGCATCTTTATAGCTATTCTCTCACCAAAGGTTTTCTTGAGGCAAAGAAGATAAATTTTTTCTCCCTTTTTCTCTATGGAGGCCGGCCACACTTAGAGGAATATAGCTAGCAATCTTCCTTCCTCTATGTCATCCATTTCATCTTCACATCTCATCCTTGGTGTGGAGACTTAGAGACACCAAACCTTTGGTGTTCTTGGAGATCCTTTCCTCACATCCTCAAGGAGCAAAGGAGTATCAAAAGGAAGAAAATCACAAGGAAGATCTAAGGAGCTAGGATGTGACTTGAAGCCCATCCACATGGGTGAATCCCTTGTGTAAACAAGGATGAGCTTTAAGGGTAATGAATCTCAAAAATCATTTATTCTCTTTAATGTCGTTAAGGAGCTTTGTGGTTCACCATTCACTAGGCTTTGAAAGTCATGGGTTTTAGAATTGTTTTTTAATGCATGCCTACTTTAAAGTGTTATTAGTTTACTTATGTGTTCAAATGTCTCTGTCACATCCCGACCCGGGCACAGCCACCTCCCGAGCCCGCTCCACCACCGTAGCACGATATTGTCCACTTTGGGCTTACCATTCCCTCACGGTTTTGTTTCTGGGAACTCACGAGCAACTTCCCAGTGGGTCACCCATCATGGGAATGCTCTAGCCCCCTTCTCGCTTAACTTCGGAGTTCCTACGAAACCTGAAGCCAGTGAGCTCCCAAAAGGCCTCGTGCTAGGTAGGGATGAGAATATACATTTAAGGATCACTCCCCTGGGCGATGTGGGATGTCACAATCCACCCCCTTAGGGGCCCGACGTCCTCGTTGGCACACTTCCGGCCAGGGATAGGCTCTAATACCAATTGTCACATCCCGGCCCGGGCCCAGCCACCTCCCGGGCCCGCTCCACCACCGTAGCACGATATTGTCCGCTTTGGGCTTACCATTCCCTCACGGTTTTGTTTTTGAGAATTCACAAGCAACTTCCCAGTGGGTCACCCATCATGGGAGTGCTCTAGCCCCCTTCTCGCTTAACTTCGGAGTTCCTACGAAACCCGAAGCCAGTGAGCTTCCAAAAGGCCTCGTGCTAGGTAGGGATGAGAATATACATTTAAGGATCACTCCCCTGGGCGATGTGGGATGTCACATTCTCACATGTTCTTAGCTAGGACAAATTTTTTCCTTCAAGTTGAACCTTAAACTCCTAATTAATAAGGGGCTTTAGGAATTAAGAGTTGGTATATATGTCGATAAAAATAAAATAAATTAGGAGGTGTGGTCCTCCAAATGTCTTACATGTTTCTACCACTTAGGTAACGCTTTGTATCCAAGTATTTAACACCAACATTTCTTTTAAAATTCACTGTAAAATTTATAAAATCTCTAAACCGAAAATTCTAATTTTTTGTATGTTGTATGTTAAATAATAAACTTAATTAAAATAGTAAACACAAATATTAGTATAATTATTTTCTTAAGTGTAAATAACACTTCCTTATATGATATATAATAAATTTACTTTAGTCCGACTAGTCGCTAGGCATCTACCTGCCGTCCGACTAACGCCTAGCTTCTTTTAGAACCTTGAATATGCCAGTCAAGCTTGGTGTTGTTTTACTTACACTATAACATAGTATAATTATACCAAAGTTTTTATCACATTTCATGTCATATCACATCGTGCCTTCGCATGTTAGTTATCCTTCATAATCTGTAGCTCACCTAGTGACCCCTGAATTGGCCTTTCTGCCCTATGACCCCATGTGCCATACATTTATTCCTCAGATAACTCCAACACCATTTTTCTTTTTCTTTCCCTTTCTTTCTCACTTTCTGGGATTCACTCTGCATGCATTCCACGCGTTATAACTAAAATAGAGCACTGCTTCTATTTATAGGGAGAATAGACGACAAGAGCTATCTCTCCATTGAACATAGATAAGCAATTAATAATAAGGTGTTTATCTATTGAAAGAGTTTATAGTATGATGACAAAGTTGAAAGAACATAATCTTAAACCAAATCCCATATTACTAAAAACGAGAATTAAAGGAACTTAAAGGGTAAACAATGTAAATCTCAAGATCACTTTAAAAATTTGCAGATAACATCAGTATCTTCTAAATAATTCAAAGCATCAAGTGAGTCATGTTCATAGGACCCACTTCAAAGGTTTCATCCAACTTGCCCACAAATGTCAAAATAGTTGGTTCAGTTTGAACCAAGTTTGCTTTGATCTTTGTCTCTTTGTTTTTTAACGAGGCCTAATAAAGCTCCACCAAATTTTTGGGAGTACAGCATACCCGCCTCCATGCATATTCGCACATCTATGGCAACCGCCTATTTAGTTTGGGAGTTTGATGCATAAAAGCTTGTCATTTGTTGTTGCGATTCTTTGAGGACTGAGCTTCACTCGAGCCTAAGTTGTGATTGTTGTTGCGAGGGCTTTGGCTAGTATGACGATCTTTACTGTGATGTCCATTGCAATGATGACGGCATTTGCCCTGAACTGAGATCGAATTTGCTTCTGGGATTGCCATTGCTCCAAGGCAAGAATGATGGTTTTGCATTAGAAGCTCATTGTTTAGCTCAACGACAAAGAGGTAGGAGATAAGGTTTGAAAACTTCTTGAAACCTTTCTCACGATATTGTTGTTATAGGAGCACCTTTGACATATGATGTTTTTACCACCCGATTTGCGGATTGTCACTTTGATAAGATAATTTTCCTCCGTTATGGGGAGGAAAGACCGACCCTATAGAACGGCACAAATTGTCATGAACACATCCATTATGTCTCATTTAGATACTAGTACAAATCAATGTGAAAACGACGAAGGATTGTCCACCTTCAACAGATTCTTATAAAATGCCAGATGCATTTACCAACATAGCAAGAGTGACAAATAACATATACCTGCTGCAAATACACCTGCAAAGATTGATATCCCATCTGAATCAACTAGTATCATAGATAAAAGAACAAAAAATTCAAAAGATAAAGGAATTATACCTAGAGCGTGTTGATTACATGTGAGAAATAAAGTACAGAGAATAAGAAAGAAAAGAGAAGAACTCAAATATCTTCCATTATCATTATGCCATCTTTATATAGGGCATCAAACACATGAGTGGTCATCAAACACTTGTAGTTGGAAAGAAAGTCAAGTCTTAATTAAGTTAAGATTTGGCATTGTCAAGCATATGTCAATAGACTTGCATATGTTCTAAGAGCAATGTGTGTTGCAAATACACTTGTGGGATACATAATCATTATAGTCCTCCAAATAGGATTTGCCTTAGAAAGAGCAAATGAACAAGATATAGAACTCAAGGAATATGTCATTAAGTATAAGTTGCTCAACAAATTTAAAAACCCAGATCCTACACCACAAGCTCCAAGAAGATCAATAAGGATAAAAGAATCATCTGAGTTGAATGGTTTGAACGTTATGACTAGTCATAGAGTTACACCTCCTTAATTTAAAGGAATTAAAGAAAAGACCCTTGGGACTACATTGAGTGTATGTTTGATTTACACTCAAGGAAATGGTATTTAACATTTAAACCGAAGTATAGAAACCTACAAAGCCAATTAGTAGCTTAAGGTGACTACAATCGAAGAGATAGGTTAACTTTGAAGAAACCATCTTTGACGTAGTCTTGATTTCAATTAATTGAGAGATTGCTTGCTACAACTACACAATGAATCAACGTTTGAACATAATATGGTTTTCCGAAACCATTATCAAGATTGTCTTGATGATTTATGTCTAAGACTGGGAATCACAAGATGTATATGTTATAGAGATCCATCCACCATGAGTCTAAGCAAGCTAGTGGGAGCTATAAGTACCTAATGAGAAAACTTCAAATCATTTGATTTCTCATAAAGATGTAAATAAATCTCTTGTTTACAAAAGATTAGTGGGAGTTATTCATATTCCTAAATTTGTACATATATACGGAAATGAAAATAAAATGATGCTTTAATAAAGTTGACTTTAAAACGTTCTATTATGATAGGCTGTATATGGGAGACATGCTCTATACACTACGGAAGATAATCTATAAGATAGATTTCATGAGTTAATTGGTTTATCTCAATCTGTATTAATAGACAAAGATGCTAGGAAGTTTCTTAAATGATAAACTTCAAATAGAAGAACAATTCCAGTGAGACTAGGAAGTTGCTCTTCTTAAAGAGTGTGTACCCAAAGACTACCAAAGAAATGGAATGCGTAAATATAATCCTTTATGCATTCGCAGAAAGGTTGTTTAGGTATTTTATATTGTATGAAAACACTGGTATGAGTTGTACTAAGAACGGTACAAGACGATATCAATGCAAACCCAAGATCAAAACCATGTTAACTGTCAAGTGAGTCCTTAAGTGTTTGAGAAATACTAAAGGAAGGATTCCTCAATAACGAGAAAAATTCAGAGTAACAAAAGGAAGTGTAAAACTGATTTAGATTTTGAATCTAACATCATATCCAGCATTGGATATCTCTTTGTTACGAATAAAGAAATAGTTGAATGGAAACAATAAAAATAATGACTCTAGTTTTTCACAATCATTGCAAAATATATCGCCATTTAGAAGCTTACAACAAAGTTGTTTGGATGGGAAAGTCCATTAATGAACTCTCTATTTGGTTCTAACCAGAAAACGTCATTAGTGCACCCACACTACAACATTAATGGGGCGCTAGCTCAAGCTAGGGAATCAAGGTCTCATCAAGTTCCAAACACAATTGAGAGACTAAACCACACAATTGAGAATCATGTATATCGGTAACATCATTAATCTCAAAGTTGCTTCTATGGATGACATATAAATATCCGTTGTCGAGGCCTATTACTCAGCTATCTTTGAAATGACATCTGAAAAGGTATCCTCACTAAACACACGACCGATTGGCTCTAGTGCAAGTGGGAGATTGTTGGAAATGTGCCCTAAAATCAATGGAATGCATGCAAAGTGTGTCCCAGAGAGAGAAAGAATTTGACATATGGGATCGGTAGATAGTTGTCATGCCAAGGTTCTATTTGTGAGGTGAGTGGTTTATATAATGTGTTCTAAAAATTCTTAATTTCAGATAACATAAAAACCATGAATTATCATGGGTTTTACTCTATTTTTAAATATCTTGTTATTTTCAAGTCAAGCATGTTAGCTTTCAGGAAATGTTTTGGTGTTCATATACACATTTATGTGGAGTTGTTGAGATTGTTCATGGAGCATGAGAACTTTAGTATTTTGGTTTTTTGAGGGATAAATATATGGCACAAGAGGACATTAAGGTATAAATGCCAATTCAGGGATCACGTGGTAAGCTACATATTATGAAGAATGACCAACATGTGAAGGGATGATGTGATATGGCATGATATGTGATGAAAACTTGTGTATAATTATACTCTGGTATAGTGTGAGTAAAACAACACGCTTGATTGGCGTATTACATATTCTACTCATTGGGCAACGATGATTGTTGCTCACCCCTCACCCTTTTATTTTACAAATGAGTTATTTGGCAAGAGAGTTGCTAGAGAGAACTGAGGTGGTGTTAGACCAGGATTCAAGGATTTATTTATTTCTCCACAGCTTGTAAGATTTTGGAGTTTTTTTTAAGAGAAGTTTGTTTTTCCTTCAGTCTTTTTATTTAGTTTAATTTTTAGCTTGCGCACTGGGAGTAGAGTTATATTTTTCGATCGACCTCGGGTCCGGGACATGATACTTATCTAGTTTCTTTAATGAGGCAACTTATCATTGATATACGGACATCCAAGGGGAAGTGTAGACCTGGCATTCGTGTCGTGTTTTCCGTGTTCGTGTCGTTTTCGTGTCATACCCGATATCTTAATGAGTCGTGTAGTGTAACACCCGTTAAAATAAACAGGTAAAATGACCCAACCCAAAATCGACCCAATAATATTAACAAGTAATATGACCCAACTCGTTACCCGTTAAGGAAAATATATTTTAAACCAATAAATAATCAAATGAAAAACATAATACTAAATAAGTATATACATACCATATTGTTACATCCAAAACATAAAAACGCATTTTTCTTTTAAGTATATTTTCGCTTACCTAAATTGATCAAATGGTAAAATTGGAAAATATTGGAATAGAGAAGGGGTTTTTTCGTCCAAAAAAGTTCTAATAATATAAGTGAAATAGAATCCAACGGTATAGATTTACTCTCATTTATCTTATGGCTGTTATTTAAGTAAAGTTTTTAATAGTTTTTTAATTAATGTAGAAGTGTAAAAAATATAGAAAAAATATATCAACGCTCGTAATGACAAGCTTTACAACTGTCATGAATAGCTTAACTTCGAAATTCGCCACCACAATCATATAAATCATAGATCAAAATTTAACCGTTGATTGTTGTTTACATTTACGCTTCATTGTTCTCATCAAATTTTGTTTTTTCAGATTTTCTTTTTTGAAAACATGATCTATTAGAGGATGCAAGAAGATGAACGGTTTGGATCGTTGATATTATATTTAGAGTTTTACGGTTAGTGAAAATATTGCTTGATGTTTATAAATTTCCATCGACTCATATTTCAGTTAACCGTAAATATTGAAACGTGATATCAAAAATCTGAACTGTTCATCTTCTTACATCCGCCATATGATCATGTTTTCAAAAAAGAAAATTTAAAAAATGAAATTCAGTAAGAAGAATAAAACGTAAATGACAATCGACGGTTAAATATAAATTTACGGTTTATGGATTATAGTGTTGGTTTTCGAAGCTGACCCCTTTATGAAAGTTGTAAAGCTTGCCACTATGAGTGATTGTATATTTTTTTTATACATTTTTTACACTTCTACAATAATTATTATTAATTTTATTAATTTTGCCCTCAAATAAAAAACATTATTCATGAGGGTTTGGAGGATTTTAAAAATCTAAACGATAATGTAAGTGTAACCATTATCTACTCGTGAAGGAATAATGATGAATCACGAGTGTTTATATATTCTGTCACATTTTTCATACTTGTATGTATGTTTTCTTAGTTCTTGCCTATACAAATACTATACTAGTTTATTTTAGTTTTGGACAACAACATGTTAAGTAAAATTTATCCTAGTAATGATAATAAGCAACTGTCATAATAAAAATAAATAATGACTAAAACTTTTTTTGACACACCCAGACCGAAATCGAAGCATGCTGGCCGTCACGTGAGAGTGACGTAACCAAGGTCTTAAATATCGATAATATCGGCGATATTTCGCCGATATTATCGTTTTTTTTTAAGTCCGATATTTCTACACCTATCCAAGTGATTATCGTCAAAATATCGCGATATTATCGTTAATATCGATAATATCGTGATATTATCGATATTAACGATAATATCGCCGAGGCTCTGTCGTCGCCGAGGTCACGGTGGGGTATGGCTGTGGTGTGTCTGTGCTCCGGGAAGGAGAGTTGCAGCAATTTTCACAACAGATCTGAGGGAAGAGAAAGTGCGAAGAGAGATAGATAGAGAGATTACCGGCGAATTTCTGCAACTCTTCTATGTGAAGATGAGGGAAGAGAGTGTGAAAAGGGAGAGAGAGAGAGAGAATTAAACATTTCAATCTGTGGTATGTATGTTCTGAAGCTCGTCTATGAAGAGGAGAGGAGAAGAGTGCGAAGAGAGAGAGAGACTGAAAGTCTGAAACATTTCATGTGAGGGCGAGGAGTCTGAGGACTGGGATCTCAAATACGGAAAAAGCTGATGGTTTTAATTGTCAAAACCATGGGCGCTGATGGTTTTGATGGACTGGGAAGGATCTTAAATATATATTTTATATTGAAGCTTTTGTCCAAAAAAAAAAAAATATATATATTTTATATTGAAGCCAAGGACCCAAAGTGGTGGACGGGTGATGTGGTTTTGATGGAATGGGATCTCAAATATATATTTTATGTTGAAGCTATGGACCCAAGGTGGTGGACGGGTGAGGTGTGATGGTTTTAATAATGGGGTTATATTTTTAAAAGTTTAAGATATATATATTATATATATATATATATATATATATATAAATGTTATATACATTATAAATTATTTAGATAATTTTTTTTTTCTTTTCAAGGCAAGCATATTATATATGTACATAAAACATTCACATATGTATATTCTTCTATAAGAAATAACATATTTGTCAATAATTATTTACATTTGATATAGTAAATTTAATTAATTCATCAAAATATATAAGAAATTTACCTAAATCCGCCTAGGCGCCCGCCTAGATCCTTCCTAGCCGCCTAGGCGCTAGGCGCTAGCCTGATGCCCGACTAGCGCCTAACGTTTTTTAGAACCTTGGTACTAAGTCACTCATGTATCTTACCATGCAATGTATAAAATGTAAAATATTGTACTAATTCATTATATATAAATGATTATGGTGTGTTTAAACTTCTTTCATTAATTACTACATATTTTCTACACTCACAATGTTTGCCAGCTCGCTATAGAATCAACTTAAATCAGTTAAATCCATCATGCAATGCATTTCCTTCCAATTTTTTGTAATAAACTAATAGATAATTGACTAAATAAACATCCTGCAAAGTTTCAATAAAAATTTCCAAGTTTTTCTTACAATTTCCGTGGTTTCCATATTATTTTTATCGATATCGATAATATCCCGATATTTCCATCGATATTTCCGTGTTTTTGGACTACAGATATTTCCGATATCATCGATATTTTATACCTTGGACGTAACCATGTACACAGTGCGGAAGCAATATAATATAGAAATTACGAATGAATAAAAATTGAAACACTAGCTAAGGCAAATACTAGTGTGAGAATAAGTGTGAACACATAATCAGAGCACTAATAGTCTAAGTGCAGTCAAGCACATGAATTACTAATTAAATAACACCCGAAGGTAGTCCTACATGAGTGATGGTCTGTCAGAACTTCTGCTGGAAACCTTGTGAGCCACCCACAAAAGCTACCTAATACCTGGAGGGGCGCAAAACAAAAGCGTGAGTGGGCAAAAACAAAGTTTTTCCAAAACCATTTCATTATCAAACTTCTAACCTATCGTCGTAAAACCTGTATAATTTTCCCAGAAAATAGTATATACATATACTAAATCTCAACAAAATTCATCATCAAAATACGCATTCAAATCATAAATATGCCATGCCACATTATCAATTATCCAGGTAAGTAATCGAAAAGCGATGATAACTGCAATTATCTCATCAACTGTACTCTAGCTCATAGATCATGCCTGCACACAAGTCGAACCCACCTATAGTGGTCAATACGACAGGCTGGGTGTATAATAAATAATTACGCTCAAGTGCTATGATCACGAGAAGGCTATGTGAATGATCGCGGGTCACCTACAAGTCGAACCCACTAAAAGTGGTCTATACGACAGGCTGTGCACCTAACTTGGATCCAAGATGAGCATGTGGTGCGGGAGGTGAACGATCACGTGAAGGCTAGGCCCTAACTCTGGTAGGAGCACTAACACCGGGGTGCAGGTTTATAAGCTAACAATCCATCTCAACAATCATCATAAAGTAACATATAGCTTACCTGAACTTACCTGAGTGCTGCTGGCATCGAATCCCAATACGTGTATATAAATATATATCACAATGCATACATATAGCATAAACATATTTGGCATGAGAATTCATTTCATAAAATTGCTTAAAACGTATTTCTGGGAAAAATACTCATTATATAAGTATATATACGGAAAACAAAAGCCCACTCACTGATATGTCGAAGGGTCGTAGCCCCCACGTCTAGCCTGGCTATGCTCGTCCTCCGGATAGGTCGCGCCTATATGAGAAATGACTATATAAAAGTCAATTAAAGCACATAAACAAAACTTGGTAATAACTTCTCATATATTGCTCAAATTGGGTATATGAATATACCACAGTGACCTACTCAACCTAAAAAACATCCCCATATTTTTAGAATATTTTTCTGACCACCCACGGGCCGGCAAGTGTACGGCCATACGCACGGCCACTCGCAGGGAATCCTGACGAAAAAGTAACGGTAGTTAGGAATATTCCATTAAAACTAACGGTGTTACCTGACGCCATTAGGAATATTCCATCAACTTTGACGGAATATTCTCCCTTCTTCTCTGATGGACCTCGCCGGTCGCCGCCGTCTGTACTTTGAATTTTCGCAGGATTCTGGAGAAATTTTCAAATCTTCATATCTTCTTCATTTCTCAACCAAATCTCATGAAACTTGAACCAAAATGAAGCTTATGAAGAGTAGAACCAATTCTTACCACTTTTAAGCCCTGAAATCATGAGATCTCGTCAGAAAAAGCCACGATAATTCTGGCCAAACTTTGAACTCGTCGATCTCCGCTTCCCGACGTCCAAATCACTCCATTTTTCTTCTCCGAGTTTCGTGAAGACGATCTAAAGCTCACTACAAGCTTAGAATGCTCTGAAACCTTCACATTTACGTGTGCATGAACAGTGCCCAAAATCTGGGGTTAGGGTTCCTGGGGTTTTCGAAGGTTTCAAGTCTCAAAAATGGTATATATGGTATATATGAACTCAGAGGCTTGCAAGGAGTTTGAATCTTACCTTCTTGACGTTGATTCGTGCGTGAAGGGTTGAGCTTGGTGTTTGTCTGTACGAGAGAGAATGAGAGAGTGAGTCTGAGAGAGAGAGCACGGGAGAGAAGAAAGAGAAGGTTTTGGGTGTGTGTGTGGTCCTGACATTAACACCTCACCAAAACCATAACCACAACCATACAAAAATATCTAAGGGCAATTTCATCCTTTCACATCATCGAGAAATATTTTCTGGGACGGGCTGTCACATTTTTTTTTATAACTTATATAGAATAATAATACAAAACTATATATTTAATATAGAATATATTGTATATATGAATATGGCTATTGTATTTTATAATAAATCTTTTAGTAATTAAACTTTAAAATTATTGATGCGATGTAAAACAGCACACAAATTAAACCCTCTTTTGACAATTGTAGTATATGTATAAGTAAGAATCGTTCTGGACCGGGGATTAGGAGGGATTGCTAATCTAAACTAAACTGACTTTAAAACACAAAAACACAAAAAGAAACTTAAAAACACTTAACTAGACTCAATACAAACTGAAAAGACTCAAAACTAACTAGAAAGACTCAAAACAGCACAAAACAATGAAATAGACTTAAAACTGACTCTAGGGAGTTATTAATGCATATATGAATATGATCTCATGAACGGAATGCTACGACTTAGATGCGAGAACCAGTGATGCCATATGCTCATACCAATTCCAAACTCCACATATTGAAACACACAACACCCAAGATCGAAGTTAAAGGGCTGAAACGGGGCTAAGGGTGTTAGGTAAGAAAGAAAGGATATGGAAAACAAAGGTTCTTAAAGAAATAGTAAGCAAAGTAAAGAAATTGACACTTAGAATTCAATTTTGAATGCAAAAATCAACTTTAAACACAAAAGGGAAGATTTACACACTCTAGGGCCGAATTTTGATGTTTTGGACCCTTCCTTCAACAATCAACACTTGTGAGCTCATTCTCACTTATTTTTCAAGTTTTTTCATTCTTTTCACAACTTTTTCTTTTTCTTTTTCTTTTTCCACGAATTTTTCTTTTTCTTGGCACACAAACACACACAAATCCCTTCCCCCACACTTGATTTACTGCATAATGTAGATCAAAAGGAATTCATTCTAAGTCATGCTTCACTATCTTTAAGAACAGGGGTATGGATAATCCTAAACTAGGCTAGGTAAGGATAATGTGGTTAACAAAGAACATAGGCTAAACAAGGCTCAACGGGGTTAAACCTACAAAACATATGACAAGGGGGTTCGGCTTTTTGGCTGTGGTGGTCACTACACAACTTCATCTTGTTATGCAAATCAATGTCATGCTTTGAATGGAACAGGCATGAGTTCTAGTATTTGGAACTAAATGATGAAACACCTTCTAAGTAGCAACCAAGCAAAGAATAATGAGATCATGCAACGACTTTAGAAAGCAAAGAATCACAGATTAATAACTCTCCTAAAGAACGTTTTAGGCTCAAGTCTCTCAAGGATGTAGCGTTAGTTTAAGTTTCTTCCTTCAAGCATGTCACAAAAACCGATTTTTCCTTTATGATTACATCTAAATTCATAAATTATAACCACAACCAAGCATAAACCAAAGAGTAAATCAAACTTTCATCCATGTTTATAACTCTCTTTAACAATCATGTAATTAAAAACCAAATCCTCATGATTGTGTTGGAAGGTACCTAAGACACAAACACACCAAAACAACTCTTTTTGGGTTTTTCAAAACAATTTTTCAAATTTTTATGAGATTTTCGGATTTTTATGTCAAGGCATACTAAAACACTCCAAAACAGCTTAAAAACAACAAGGAACAACTTTTGAAGTAATGGGTGATAAAATCCCACGAATTTGCATAAAAAACACTTTGTTACCAAAAATTTGATGCGATGTAAAATAGCACACAAATTAAACCCTCTTTTGACAATTGTAGTATATGTATAAGTAGAGATCGTTTTGGACCGGGGATTAGGAGGGATTGCTAATCTAAACTAAACTGACTTTAAAACACAAAAACACAAAAAGAAACTTAAAAACACTTAACTAGACTCTATAGACTCAATACAAACTGAAAAGACTCAAAACTAACTAGAAAGACTCAAAACAGCACAAAACAATGAAATAGACTCAAAACTGACTCTAGGGAGTTATTTGGACGAAAATTAACTTGAACTTGACTCAAAACACTTAAAAACACAAATTGGACAGATTCTAACCTAATTAACACAATAAAGTAAAGGGGGATTAGGTTTTGGACTAAAATAAAGTAAAACAAAACAGAAACTAGAACTAGACAGATTTGGACGAATTTGGTGAATTGGATGGATGATGGGCTAGCTAGAAGGTTTTTCTCCACACATGACACACTTGCGTACAAATCAATTTTCAGTTGTTCATTCGATAAACCATGAAACTCAACACCCCAGATTAATTAGGTACGCTTAAATTAACCCTCAGATTTTCCTTATGTCATTGAATTGGACGGAAATAGCGCATCGCAATCAAATTATTCTTCAAAAGTTCCCTACATGAAAGCGCATAATAGAGATACAATCAAAGATCATTAAGCTCTATGAAAATCATAAGCATTGACAAGGCATTCGTAACTATGAAAGCGCATGATACTCCTGCCAGGAATTTACTTAACATGATCGTGACCAGCAACCTTCACTACTTGTGAATATAAGTTCATAACGATTAGGTGAAACTCCCTTATATTCTAGCATCAAATTCATGCATGCAAACTAAGTATGCATCCTTAATCAACATACAAGAATAAGTTCTAAATCAAACAGTTAAGCAAATTGCATTCACAATTTATGAAATCACAACTGAAGGTAATCAATTCATATTGCAAATATATTCATGGCTTTGAAATTCCCCCTAGCCAAAAGGGTTTAGCTCCTTATGTTCACAGCAAAACAAAGAGAAATTAAATTAAACATTGAAAACAAAGATAGATTACACCTAGAAACGTTCCAGCAATCCAACATCTTGAATGCAAGCACGTCCAAGGGTCTCCTTCCTTCTCCTTTGCTGCGACACAAGGTGGCAGTGGTGGTCGAAGTGGTGAATGGTGGTGGTGGATGGATATAGGTGAGTTATGGTGAAGGGTGGATTGTCGATTTGCGGCAAAAATTGTGTAGAGAGATTTAAATGGTGCAACAAGCTTTATTTAAAGGGCTAAGGTACTTAGAAAATAATAGGAAAGGTTCAATACTTAGCTATTTTGGTTCCACAATTTAATAGGTAAGAAAGAATCAAAAAATCAAAGAGAATAAGAATGTGAAATTCGGCAGAATATGTAGGAGAGAAAAGGAATGTGTTTTAAAGGTCAGAAATTAAGAGAGAAAGGGAAAGAAGGTGTGGTATTGATTTGTAAGAGAAAGGGGAAGTATTTTTGGGCAGAAAATAGGCAAGAAAACCTCTCCCTTGTGCAGCAAGGATTGAAACAAGAGGAATGTGTTTTATGACAGAAAATAGGCAAGAAAACCTCTCCCTTGTGCAGCAAGGATTGAAACAAAAGGGGAATGTGTTAGGCACGGTTTTGGGCTTCTAGAATGAGTAATTAGGCAACCTACATGTTTTGGAAACCCAAAAAATGGAAACTTGCACAAATGGAAACCTTCACAAATAGAAACTTCCAACTTTAGAAACCTTGGCTTCCAATTTTGAACTCTTCATTCTTCATTTGATCCTAAGCTCATTTGATCTTCAATTTCGTCCATCCACTTAGCTCCAAGCATAAGCAATCCATTTAGTGCCCAAAACTGCTCCAAAAAGCACCAAAATGCACTTTCTTGCCTACTTTGCACTTTAGACCAACAGACACACGAAAATAACTTAAAATACTAAAATAACTAAGAACTAACAACCTAAATGCAAGGAAACAAGTTAACCAAGTCGCATAAATATGCTCCTATCAATTATCAAAATAATTTTTTTTCTTAACGGGTCGAAACGATTACCCACGTGTTACCCGCGTGTATACCCGTTAAGAACCCGTTATTAACGGGTCACCCGATAATGACCCGATTAGTTATCGTGTTGACCCGAAACTCGTTATTTTGGTGTCGTTTTCGTGTCGTGTCAGAAACTGCTGGGTCTAGGGGAGTGTTGTGAAACATGAATAATGGTTGTCCTTATCTAATATATGGTAGTAAACCATCATAAACAATTAATAGAGAGGCTTTTTTATTACTACAGAGAATCTTTGGATGACCACTCATGTATTTGATGCCCTATATAAAGATGGCATAATGATAGTGAAAGATACTTGGGTTATTCTCTCTTTTCTTTCGTATTTTCTCTACTGTATTTCTCAAAGTAAGGGATTCTAAAAACCTCTACTTTATAATTGCAATATTTCATGAGAAAAAACTGTAGGTCTTCGTTGTTTTACACTGTTGATTGATTTCCATTGGAAAGCTCAAGAGGAATAGGAAAACTTGAAGATTGAAACTTTAACCTAAAGAGAGAGTGAGAGGGAGGGCAAGCGCATGAAAGACAATGTGGTCTGAAAAGAGAGGATGTGGTAGATTTCCTCCGTCTTCAGTCTTGATGAAAAAGTATCTACCAAACAATCAACACATTTGATCAAAGATCAAAGTCTCACGCGCCCACGAGGGGTGTGTGGGAGGGGGGTTTAGCCAATGAATCTTTGATGCCTAAGTCAGTAACTCTGAATAGAGCAAATGTTTAGGGTTTTCTATATAACAAAAAGCTTACCAAAATTTGGTGGAGATGAGGGTATAAATTGAGGGAGGTGGCCGACTATGGGGATATCATTTTGCCCTACACATGGCGGCTTCCTATTAGCCAAGTTATTTCATCCGTAGGATGAGCAAGGAATGAATATTTCCAAGATATTAATTAGGAGATAATATCTTGGAATGATGATGGGAATATCCCTAATTGATAGTGATAAGGATTCTTACTTGATGTGTTGGTCTTCGTATAAGATTGTATTAAAGATTGGATTTGGTAATCAATCTTTATCTTTAACACCTTTGAAATTTTCACACGAGCAGGGGGGCTGCGAACAGTCATAGTTAGGTGCTTGAATTTCTAGGGATGCTGAGTTGCGCGTAGGGAGGCTTGAGAGCCCTACCCATTCAATGAGGGCAATCTTGTCTTTCTTGAATAAAAGTTTACATGTCAGCTTGTGGATTTTTGGGATTATTTTTTGCTCCATAAATGCCCTCACACTTGCTAGGTTGCTGGCAACAAAGGTAGTAGGTGTAGAAATCCCAAGTTGCTTAGGTAAGTAGAAAGTTGTTTCCTAATTTAATGCAGATCTTCTACTTTGACTTGGAGATAAATTCTTCTAGGAAAGGGAATCAATTGCCACGAAAACCTATTTAAGTCTACCTTAAGCAAGGAGTTAAATAATTTTGGTAGGTGTAGAAATCCCAAGTTGCTTAGGTAAGTAGAAAGTTGTTTCCTAATTTAATGCAGATCTTCTACTTTGACTTGGAGATAAATTCTTCTAGGAAAGGGAATCAATTGCCACGAAAACCTATTTAAGTCTACCTTAAGCAAGGAGTTAAATAATTTTGGAGATAAATTTTTAAAACTACAAGAAAGAGAGAAAGCCAAAGAAAATTTATTCCCCCTCCCTAGCCTTCTTCTTTGCTTGCCCTTGTAAAGAATAGTTTCTCGTTCCTTTTCTTCTTTTCCACACCGCACCAAAGTAAGGAAAAAAAATTAATTTTTCTTCTTTTTAATTTTCTAGAACTTCAGACCTTGAAAATTGGCTCGACGTTAGCCGAGGATGGGGATAAAGTAACCATGAGGCTACTGTGCCGTTGCTATTACTATAAGTTGGACGGCTCAACGGGGAGCCGAGAAGTGTGGTGCGGCACGGTTGGTTGGGGCCAGGTGTCTGCTCGGCTTAGGCCAAAGGGCATTGGGGCGCAATGGGGGAAAGCAAGCGCAGGCTCGGCTTTCTGCCAATTAGTTGCTAGGCTTGAGCTTGTGCTAGGGCGCCAGCCTCCTTCCTATTTTACTTGAGCTGCTAGCTGTTTTGGATTGAGAGGGAGAGAGAAAACGCCCTGCGCACTAGGCTACCTGGTGTGCTGGGCCTTTTGGTGGGTTGGGCCGCCTAACGTGCTGGGTTGCTCCATGGAACAGCCAATTGGGTTGCGGCCTGGCGCGTTGCTCCATATATATTTTTTTTATTTCTTGGGCATGCATCATATTTTTTTTTTCTCACATTTTTTGTAGGAATTTTTGAACATGTCATATTCAAGCCACAAAGGTGACGAGTACCCTCTACCATTGTATTGTCAGGGAGGATCTTCTGGTAAGGTAGGTTACTTCAATGTTACTCACGTCAAGAACACTTTCGACGAGCAGTTCAAGGACTTTCTGGAGGTGTACAAGCATGTGATTCCATCTTGAGTTCGCATAAGACGTGCAAAGGAAGAGAGCAACCATGAACCATGCAGTGGGACTGCTAAGAAAGTCATCTGCTAGAGTTTGAATAGAAAATCTGGGATATTGTTGAAACTTGTGTGGGACTCTTGTCCCACATTGTGTGGGACTTTATAAGTAAGTTCACTCACTTATTGTTTGAAAGGAATTGGGCCAAAGTGATGGACCTTGGCCTTGGACTTGGAAGGTTTGGGTGTATATATTAAATGTCAAAGATGGGCCTTGGGCCTTTGGTCTCTTGGGCTCGGATGGACGAAAAACACAAGTACGATTTTTACGTTTTTGATTTTAGGATTCAGTTTTTTCTGAAAGGATAAGACTGTTTACATAAACAGTTACATCCGTTCTGGAAAGATAAGCATGAACGGCCATAATTGTTCAAAAACGCCATTATATATATGGCAGTAATATCAGAAACGTAAATACAATTCAATTGCCCCTTTTTTTTTTTATCCTTCACAGAGAAACACATAGTAAATTCACCAAGAATCCTGCAAGATAGACGTCCGTTGAACTACTGCACTAGTGTAGGGGTGAATTTCTGTCTTAGGAGATTGCTACTGCAAGCCTCTATCTCTAGTAAACAAGTTAGTGATTTGTGATTTTATATACAATTTTATTAATTGTTCATATTCTGGTATATTGTGTATATATAGTGAAATTGTAATTTGAAATAAACTATGAATTTATTATATATTGTATAATTGACATTTGATTGGTTCTACCATCATCAAGTTCCATCCTTACTACTTTGTGTTGCGCTTCTGCCTAGTGTTCTCTAAATGCGATCTGCATGATGGTGGGGTTTTTTCAATATGAGTAAGTTCTTTGACTTGGACCTGACTATCGATGAGTTCTAGTACTTCTTCGACATAGGTTGTATTAACGGAGTTAGGCAGCTGAGAACCCGCCATAGGCTTTTTGATCTCTTGAGCAAAAGGGATCACGATTGGGCCTAGACACCTTGGAGATCAGCGGAAGGTGTGAATTTGACTCTTCACTTGAACTACGTGTTCTGACTACCCTTATTGATTGTAAGTGATTTGTTTAGTCTTTGGGCAAGCTTTTGTTGAGCTGCACATAGGGATGCTTCAGAGCCCTGTCCATTTAATGAAGGCAATCTTGATTTCCTTAAATAAAATCTCACGTGTCGCCTTGTGAATTTTTGTGATTATTGATAGGAGCATATTTACATCACTTTGTTAGCTTGTTTCCTTGCATTTACGTTGTTAGTTCTTAGTTATTTTAGTCTTTTAGGCCATTTTCGTGTGTTTTCAGGTTCTAAGGGCTAAAGGAGCAAGAAAGTGCATTTTGGTGCCTTTTGGAGCAGTTTTGGGCTTGGAATGGATTGCACATGCTTGGAGCTAAGTGGATGGACGAAATTGAATATCAAATGAGCTTAGGATTGAATGAAGAATGAAGAGTTCAAAATTGGAAGCCAAAGTTTCTAAAGTTGGAAGTTTCTATTCTTGGAGGTTTCCATTCTTGAAAGTTTCTATTCTTGGCTTAGACGTTTCCTAATCCTTCCTCACCTATGTTCCAGCCATAAAAGGGTTCCAAAACATGTTAGGTTGCCTCATTACATGTTTCTAGAAGTCCTAGAACCTTTCCCTAACCTTGCCGCATATCTCATTTCCCTTTTCTTCCAAAATCTGCCACATAAGTGCCTTTCCCTTTCTCTCCACAACCTTGCCACACAAGGGATCCTTTTCTTTCCTATTTTTTGACCCAAAATCACATTCCCTTTGTGTTCTATGCCTTGCCGCACAAGGAGGAGCTTTTCTTACCTATTTTGTGCCTCAAAACACATTCCTAAATCTGTCTTACATATTCTGTCAAATTTCACTTTTTTTATTCTCTTTGATTTTCTTATTCTTTCTTACCTATTAAATTGTGGAACCATAATAGCTAAGTATTGAACCTTTCTTATTATTTTCTGATTGCCTTTCAACCCTAGCCCTATAAATAAAGCCATCCGCACCATTTAGTCTCTCTCTCTGAACAGATTCTCTGCATCCATTCCATCCACCTATCTACCTATCCATCCTCTACCACCCATCACCACCCATTCTACACACCTTAACCCCTTGTGCCGCAGCTTTACAAAGGAAGAAGGAGAGGATTAACTTGAAGCCGTGCCTAGCCATTCAAGACGTTGGATTGCTGAAACGTTTCTAGGTGTAATCTATCTTTGTTTTCAATATTTAATTTAATTTCTCTTTGTTTTGCTATGAACATGAGTGGCTAAACCCCTCTTGGCTAGGGGTGATTTCAAAGCCATGATTATGTGTGCAATTTGAGTTGATAAATTCCAGTTATGAATTCTTGAATCATGAATGCAATTGGCTTAACTGTTTGATTAAGAACTTATTTGTGTTTGTTGATTGAGGGTCGACACTTAATTGGCATGCATAAATATGATGCTATAGTACAAGGGAGTTTCACATAATCGTTACAAACTTATATTCATATGTAGTGAAGGTTGCTAGTCACAATCGCGTTAAGTTCAATTCCTAGCATGAGTGACATGATGTCATAGTTGCAAGTGCTTTGTCAATGCTTATGATTTTCATTGAACGTAATGATCTTTGATTGTATCTTTATTATGATGTCATGTAGAGGACTTTTGAAGAATGCTTTGGGTTGTCGAATGATGTCATCCAATCCAATAATACAAGGAAAATCTGAGGGTTAACTAGTGATGTCACGGTTAATTTGGGGCATTGTCGTTCATAATTCAATGAAGGAGTAACTGGAAATCAAGTCGTTTGCATACATGTCATGTGTGAAGAAAGAACCTCTAGCTAGTCCATCATCCATCCAATTCACCTAAATTCGTGCAAATCTGTTTAGTTTTAGTTTCTGTTTTGTTTTTAGCTTAATTTCGTCCAAAACCCAATCCCCCTTTACTTTCTTGTGTTAGATTAGTTAGAAGTGTGTTTAAATCTGTCCAATTTAGTGTTTTGAGTCTTACTAGTCTAGAATTCGTCCAAATCAGTCCCTAGTGTCTGTTTTGAGTCTTTTTGGTTGTTTTAAGCTGTTTTGAGTCTTTAAAGTTTGTTTTGAGTCTTGTGAGTCTTGTTAAGTGTTTTTAACTTTGTTTTTATGTTTTTGAGTCAGTTTAGAGGTTTTAGCAAGCCCTCCTAATCCCCGGTCCAGAACGATCCCTACTTGCATCTATACTACAATTGTCAACAAGAGGGTTTAATTTGTGTGCTGTTTTACATCGCATCAATTATTTTTTGCTCCACAAAGGAGATTTGGAATTTTGAAGAGAGGGGGGGAGGAGATTTGGAATTTTGAACAGTTAATGAAGTCGTTGAAGTGAGCAATTATACAATAAGAATTTAGACATTTTACATAAAAAAAAAATTAAAAAAAAACAACAACAACGACAATTTTTTAGGGAATGGATCATTCTAGCAACCAAATTGTAAGGAATGGATCAAAACAGCCAAATTTCCAAGAAAAAAACTATGAAAGAAAAGTAGTTTGTGAAATTGATTTGTTCCAAGTTGTTGTTTGGGCAGACAGCCAAAAACGATCGAGAAAGACCGAAGAGAGTGGCGGGTAAAATAAGTTAGAATGAATCGTCAAAAGCGATTCGGTGGGATGGACACGTGTGAGCACTGTGGTGACTGCCGACGCGAATACAATTCTAGAGAGAGAGAGAGAGAGAGAGAGCTAATCTTCTTCGCCACTCCGCGGCACTCAGGAGTCAAGTCTTCGCTCGCTCACAATGAATAAAGTGAACAAAAAAACAAAAAGCTGACTAATTAGCAAACTCTCTCTCTCCTCCCTCTATCTCTAGGGTTTTCGCTGTTCCCATAATCCCAATTTAAACTTCATCCCTGCAATCGAGGATCCATTTTTTGGCTGTATAATTTCAAGGCTTTGCAATTTTCATGGAGGTAATTAAGTACTTTTGTGATTTGACTGTTTTGGTTGTCCATCAAATGATTAAATTGGTTTCCATTGGTAAGAAAATATGAGAAACTCATGAATTGTAATATTCCCTCTTAAATTAGGTGTTAAACACTGTTTAATTGACCCTTGTTTCTTCTGATTGTTCGTTTTCATATGTTTTAGTGTACTTCAATGCTTAATTCTGAATTCAAGGGGAAGAAAGGAGTTTAGTTTGTTATTTATTTGTAATTTTGAGAGCTCTTAATTTGATTTTATGAATTTTTGATCTGATTATCTTGGTGGGTTAAATTATTTGTGGTTCTTAGTGTTGGCCTTTCAGTGCTGAAGTTGTTCCTTTTGTTGTAAATACAATGTAAGATAACATACTTTGTATTTGTTTGATTAAGGATATAATTTTAAACTCCATTGTTTTCGATTGCGTTAGTACTACACCTTTGTTATTTATGCTTCTATGTCCCCGTGGAAGAAGTTCTGTGAATTTTACAAATTGTATTTGCTAAGCTTACAGCGTTGCTTTACAGGTTCCGGGAATAGAAGAGACCAACAAATCTGATGCCCACTTGACATCAGCAGCAGCTTTTGTGGAGGGAGGAATCCAGGAAGCCTGTGATGATGCTTGCAGTATATGCCTAGAGGCCTTCTGTGAAAATGATCCTTCTACGGTATATATAAAATGGTTGAGACACTATTATCTTTTCTTATCTGGTTTCGGTTTTAATCAATTCTCGTTTTCTGTATGCAGTTGACCGGTTGCAAGCATGAATTTCATCTTCAGTGCATTCTTGAGTGGTATTTTTCTGATACCCATTTCTTAGTATTTAAAGTTCTTTTTCCCTTTATAATTTTTTGTTGTTGATATTATAGTTAGATTTTCTTGTTCTTGTTCATGAAATGCCTATGAATGGTAGCACAGGATTATAAGGTAGCCAAATAATGTGACTCTGGAAATATTTTATTGTTGGAATTAAAGATTAGATCTAGGCATTTGTGTCAGAATCCCTGTTCTGGTTCCACATCTTACTTCTAGGGAATGCTGTGTGCATTACGAATTGTGATGTTATAGTTGGCATAACTACTCCAGGCTAAGAAACGAAATATTTACCGAACATATTTACTGATATTTACTTGTTGGTCAGTTGTGAACTCATGGAAATTGATTAACAGGTAAATTCTAGTTGCTAAAGCCTTCAGGGATACTTCAAATGAAATCTCTTCACATGGAGTCGAATTTCTACTTTTGTAATGATGGTCAACCTAGTTATGCCTTTGACTTTTGTACTACCAACACCATGCCTTAACAACTTGTACAATAATGATTAGGGCATATTAATTTGAGCCGAAAGGATTAGAATTCATATCCTATCTTCTATTATCTTTATGTTTGCAATAATAGTTTTAATGAGCTTTCTTTGACATCTTGAGGTTTGTCTCGTTTCTCACACATGATTCATGAACTTTCATTTCGCCCGCGAAGAAATACACCTTTCTTTCAGTTATTATGGTTATCAAGAATCCAAGATAGATATGATGATGCCAGAAGCTTGTTTCTACGAGTTCCCTATTAACTTAAGAGGGATGCTAGCATCAATTGCTGCAACACCCACTTGCCAATTGTCATGTGGCTTTCCTTTTAATTTTATATGTTAATTTAACTTACAGATTTATGAACCATGTTTGTCCTACTTATTTACTCAACTGCCATTCACTCTCCTTCCGTTTGTAGCTTTTTATGTCCTGTTTCCCCCCTCTTGTCCTAAACCTAGAAAACATTTCTGTATTTCTTTCTGATTCCATATAAAACCATATATTCAGAGCTTGAAATTCCAAACAAAAGCAATGGACTTCAGTCACTTAAAAGAAGGAAAATTAATAGAAGGAACGCTCAGTCAATTACACATAATTATATTTAAAAATAAAAATTAGAGGGAATGATCAAGGAGAAGGTAAACAAGAGACAAAACGAAAAAACAAGGGGGTGAAAAACCAATTTTATTTCAGCCAAGAGAACCCTAAAGAAAACAAAACTACCTAAAAAATGTAATGGCATTTTTAGTTTCTTGGTGGAGAATATGTTATGACTCTCCTGCAAACCCAAGATTTCAATTTTGTTTTTATTAGAATTAGAAATCTACGAATTTCGTTAGAACAATGATGACTAACTGGAGGAGGGGCAGTGGCTAGGTTGGAAGGTGCAGCAATGGTTGGGACTGTTGGGTTGGGTAGGAGAAACCAGTGGAAGGCAAGTGAGTTAAGTAGGGAAAACATGGTTCTTAAATATGTGAGTTAAATTAATATTTAACAAAAAATTTAAAGGACACCACATGTCAAATGGGCAAGGAGCGATTGCAATTACTTTAGCGGTCAAAACAGTCTATGAAAGTTTTTGCAACAGTGATTTTATGTTAAGCCTTATTTTAAAAAGATATATCGGTGAATATTGAAAGTTCTCAAAAATTGAAATTTTGTTTCAATCTTGTAGGTGTCAGCGAAGCTCCCAATGTCCTATGTGTTGGCAACCCATCAGCTTGAAGGATCCCACTGGGTTAGTAGTTTTTTTCTTGGTCCTGGTATTCCTTTGATTCATCTCTCATACAAGTATTACAAAATGATAAGAGCTTCATTTTGTGTATTTACAGCCAAGAACTGCTAGAGGCAGTAGTACAAGAGAGAAGTATTAGGTCTAATCCACCTCGAAATACCACAATATTTCATCATCCAACTCTTGGTGATTTTGAATTGCAGCATGTTTGTATTCTATCTTTGCTCTTTAACGTTATTAAGTTAAATGTAGTATAAACCCACCAAAACTGAAGATTCTTATTAAAAGTTTTTCAATTTTGCTTCTGATGTAGTTACCTATGGGTGTAAATGATGCTGAACTTGAAGAGCGTATAATTCAGCACTTAGCTGCTGCTGCTGCAATGGGTCGTTCACGCCACATTGCCAGAAGGGAAGGACAAAGAAATAGGTCATCAGCTCAAGGTCGCCCACAATACCTGGTCTTTTCTACCCATCCTAACACACCTCTGGCTCCTGCTTCATCTTCCCCTGATCAGATGGAAGAAGGTGAACCGGCTCCTTCAGTTGCAGTAACTTTCCCTTCGCCTCCTACGAATATAGGGGAAGAATCTTCTCAAATGACCACTCCCTTACATTCGTCACAATCTGGTCCTGTGGCTGCTTCAGTGTCTGGATCTAGCGTTTCTTCTCCAAATCAACAAGGATCTTCCATGAGCAATAGGTACTAGATTCTTCAGCTTGATTAGATATATGTTGGTGCATAAATTCACATCTTTTTTTTTTTTTTTTTCTCCGTTGTTGATTTACTACTATCTTATTATCATTTTCCTTTAGGAGGTCGCCTAGCCAGTCATCCCCAAGTACCCAAGATATAGCTGGCCCATCAGACATGCAATCATTTTCAGACTCTCTGAAAGCTCGATTTAATGCAGTATCAACGAGGTATAAATATGCTTGAACCTTTGTAATTTATTCTACCATTTCTGAATGAGTTTTCTTTTCCTATTTTCTCGTTGCATAAACATCACATGTTCTCATTTTCAATTAGATACAAGGAGTCAATTTCAAAAAGCACAAAAGGTTGGAAGGAGAGATTGTTCTCTCGCAATACTTCCATGGCAGATCTTGGTTCGGACGTTAAAAGAGAGGTTAATGCAGGGGTTGAAACTGTATCACGCATGATGAAGCGTCTGGAAACAAAAGACAATAACAGAGTTAATGATGCTTCTGTGTCATATAGTTTAGACAGTCCGGTTTCTGGATCAGGCAATCAGCAGATATCAGAAAGTGGTGGTGAAATTTTTTTAAATGACCACAATAAACCAGCTGCTTGTGCTACAGGTTCTAGTTCAAATTAGGCATTTTTCAGCAATTGCATTAACTCAAAGAAGTTCCTTATATAAGGTAAGTTGTGTATTGAATTTTTTTATGCATTTTAGAACTCGATATGTGATTTTTGTATTTTCCTTTTCTCTGAATCCACTTGGATTTTTCCCGTAATTTTTTTTCTTTCTATTTAGTTTACTTTTCTCTTGTCTTTCGGGTCTCCATGTTTTTTGCATGAGTCCTGTGTCTTTTTCTCAAGTTGGTTAATGTATTTATTGCTCTTCTTGATGAAATATATTGGTATTTGATTAGTGTGTGGTCTTTTTTTTTCCTCAAGTTGGTTAATGTGTTTATTGCTATTCTTGATGAAACATATTGGTATTTGATTAGTGTGTTGTCTTTGTTTCTTTTTCTCAAGTTGGTTAATGTGTTTATTGCTCTTCTTGATGAAATATATTTGTATTTGATTACTGTGTTGTCTTTGTTTCTTTTCTCTGTATTGTGGCTTCATATTTTAACATTTTGGTAGAGCGAAAGAATAAGCATGGATTTCTGTGGGAGTTCAAGATTTATGCATGAGAGAGGTGAAAGCATGTTTTAAAATCTTATTCTATACTTGCCTTTTTGTGTGTACTGTTTTCCTTGGCAGTAGCTGCTCTAATGATGCTCCTGCAAATAGGAGCATTTTCTCTTCAAGTATCTTGGTAGGAACAAGTATTCTTCACTGGAAGCTCTCTTAACTGAATGTAGAACTTTATTGTTTGCATCTCGAGCTGAGGAATTTTATGTGTCTTAAGGTCAGAGGTCGTTCATTGTTAATGTAGTTGTGCATCTGCGCATATGTGTATGAAAGTTGAAACATGGCTGCTGTTAAGTTAGATATCCTACATTAGTAATGTGCCTTTGAATAAGGTTGCAGCAGCTACCATTATCTTTGGAAGGGTCAAGAAAAACAATTTATGTTTTTTAAAGGTTCCAAGTAATGAAAGCTAAAGTCTTCGTCTTGTAAAGCTGGGATATTTATAAGATGGAGGCCCAGTTTGGTAATCAGAAGTTGGAGAGCTTTTTGATGTTTGTGGATGGAGTGTGATCGTAAACCTTAAGAGGAGTTGATATGCTTCATCTTTAAAACTTTTGCACACCAAAAATACACAACCTTTCATTCTCATCAGCTTTGTGTATTGCATGGTTCGATTTATTTGTTTTCCTCTTAAGATGAGTTAGGACCAAATTTAAAGTGTTCTCAATGTTGTATCAGTTACGCTACCTATCCCTGTCCCAATCAGTTAATATCTTGTGCTTATGAATGAGCTACAGCTTCCATATGGTTTGGCATCATTTCATTGAAAATATTGATGAGCTTTTAACTGTTGAAAACTAATGCATATGAATAGTTGTATTGATCTGTGAGGTAGCCTGGTTCAGTCACGTAATTAGTCAAACAACAATCCTTGTGGGCCTTGTATTTGTACTGAAACCATGCCTTTGTTGTTGATCAGTTCATCCAAAAGTATTGTTGATAAAAACCAGCTCCACAACTCACTTAGCTCAGCTCCGTACTGGTCACATATCTTTACCATTTATGTGTGCTTGCTTTTCTCCTTACTCTGTTTTTCTCTTTCACAATCTATTCTTTTCTGTCAAAATGTGTATCATCAGTTAAGACTTCAGCAAGATGCATTATCAGTCTAATCTATAACTCTTGTGCCTTTTAACTCTAGAAAAGGAAATGCCAAAATCCACTACCACCAAATCTGCGACATATCTTTCAGTCGGGTCCCAATCTCCTCTCTTATCTAGAAAGCACAAACTCTCGCCCGACCTGTTCATGGACTCAAAATTGTTTGAGTCACTGCATATTTGGATTCTGGGTATCGTGAAATTTGCAGAACATGTATCTGAGTTGATCTTTCTTCCTCAATATTTATATCAGGAAATGGACTACCATCAATGAAATGAAATACCATGTTATCCCAAACCCTCAGTTGGATTGACATGGGCGAGTGGCATTTGACCCAAAATTCATGTCCTCTCACCCTGTGTTCGGAGGAGGGGCCAAAAAGCTTTAGTCTCAATTCTTAAAAAATGCACTCATGAGCTCCACCAATGAACTACTGGAGCACCACATAGTTACTAATAAAACACTTGAAGGGTATGATCGGGCGAGGAACTTCCAAGTTCCAAGGGATATAGGCATAATGAGGAAGAAATTGATCACAAAAAATTAAATAGGAGTTAAAAATGCACCACATCAGCATTAGTCATTTGCTAATCCCTCTCACATGCCCTTGTAGTGATCATGTAGATGCATTTCTAATCCCTCCTATTTAACTTTTTGTGATCCATGTCTTCATCACTTTGTCTAAGTTCCTTGGAATTTGGAAGTTCCTCACCCAAACATACCCTAAATACACTATAAAAATACTGAGATTGGGACTTACAAAAATACACCTTTCAAGGAGTCATTTCATAGTTATCTCAAATTAATTGCACCTAATTATTATCAAGTCCTGCTCTCTAATTTTGTAACAATTTTAACCTAAGTTCCATGTAACTTTGAAGTCTCTAATCCAAACATAGTGTTAGGGACAAGGTCCTCAAGGTCAGTAATAACTCCTCGAGTGTGGCAACAATGGTCTTGGATACAGGGCTCCTTGGCCACTTCTTTGTGGGTTTCGTGTGATCTGAGGTGCAAAGAAAAGATGAAGAGGTGGGTAACAGGCCCAAATGGGAAAGTGGAGTGTAAAAACAGAGGTGAATGAGGTTGAGGTAGTGGGGATGAAGCTAGTTCTTTTGGGTCATTAGTCAAGGGACAATTGGCTATTTCTGGAGTCTCTCATTACTATGGTCAACTGGTATATAGCTTCAGGGTGCGAAGTGCTTGCCTTTCTGTTTGGTTTGTTTGTCTATCTACCTATCTAGTGGGCGTGTCATCTATAGCAGTTGAAGGCATGCGATTAAAATTGTTAATGGAGGTTTCGGAAAGTGTTATGTTGTGGAATCATAATATAACAATTTCACGTCTGAAGGATAATTTGCCTGCATTGTTGTGGAAAGCAACAAACGTCAAGGGTTTGAATTGCAGTGCAGGATTCAAGGGATGTGTGGGGAGAATATATGTGTAAGTTGGTGAGCAGGAAGTTGAATTGATTGTCATGTCATGATTTAGACTCTAGTTGATTGTAAACTTAATCAAGCAACTGGGGAATGGTAAAAAATGAACCAAAGAACTTGTTGCAAAATTCTCAGCCGTCTGTGAGTTTAAGATGCGCCGTCCCTTACTGAAGAGTGAAGATTTCGTAGTTTTGTTTATTGGCATTTTACTCTGTATATTTGAGTTCATTACTCTTGCCATCTTTGTTTAGCTATTTATTAGAGTTTCTTCTGTTGTCTCATCTGCTAAAGATTTGATTTGCTTGGTGAACTGCAACCTTACGGAAAATTGCTCATTTAAATGCAGGTGGAATCTCCCCCTTGAACTACCAGAGCCCTGTGAATACGACGCTTTTGCCATCGTCTTCCAGTGGCTAGCCTGTCTAAGTTTGGAAAGAGCATTGCTGATTCAGATTATGATTCAGAATAAAGAAACTATAGAATGTATGCTCTACTTTTTAAACCTGAACACCATTATCCGCTTGTAAATTGGTTTTATCTTATAACTTATTTGTGAATGTATACTTCCGTCGCACATGTTAGGTATCTTTGAACCGTACATACGTGTAGACAATTAACTTTTATATGGATATACAGTAATTTCCTTCGTGTTGTAGGTCCTTTGAATATTTTTCGTTCTTTTGCCAAACTATGTTAGGACTCAGAACTTAATGCTGTTATGGTACTATACACAACAGCATCAAATTGTCGAAATGTCTTATCGTGAGCTTAGGATGCGCTGACGAGGCGGTGCCAAAGTTATCATTGTTGAACTAAATGGTATACCTTAGGTTGATGTTTGTAATTCCATTGTGATTGTCATATTGTATTTTCTTTTTTCCTTACATGACATGTAAGATTCTAAAAGACGCTAGGTGCTAGTTGGGCGGCGGTTGAGGTCTACCGTCTAGGTGGCTAGGCAGGGTCAAGCGGATTTAAGTAAATTTGTTATAGATCCTATAAATAAATGTCTATTTATATTTAAAATGATACATTATTGCATTGAGATGCATACTTTCAAAATAAAATGACAGTATAGATTATAAAGGATAAGAACATGATAAAAACATGTGCAACAAGCATATAATGTGTGTTTGTCTAAGTATTCAATAATTCTATTACAATTTATTGAAAAAAATAAAATTCAAAATGGAAGTTATATATTTTCTGTTAAGTGACAGTGGTGACCTAGGCAGGTATGGGCGGGCTAGCCAGGTTTGGACGGGTGCCTAGGCGGTCTAGACAGGCACTTAAGCAGGTCTAGGTGTCTTTTCTTAATTTTCAAACGTCTAGGGATTAATTAGGCGATAACCAACCGCCGAGCACTTATGCGGTACTAGGCGGAGATTTTTAGAACAGTGATAACACCACGTAAAATCGTATATATTATATTGATGCCATCGTAATAAGGCTGTTAAGATGTGTGTTTGCCTTTGCCCTACCCTTGCCCCAAAATTTGCTAGAGGGGTCTATATTTTTTTATTATTATTTTTTACTTATTTTTTGAACAAATGATATTATCTACATTAAAGGGGAGGGATGTGCTTAGCCTCACAATGGGCTAGCAATAATGTGGTTCAAATGTGCATTTGACGAGAATTGAACCTAAGACCTCTCACTTACAAGTGAAGAGGAATACCACCGAAATTTGCTTGTCATTAGTAGTACAATACATGTTGTGCCCGTGCTCCTCGCCATGCCTATTACTTGTTATGCTTGCCGTGTACCATACCCTAATTTTCCTATTAGGTATCTAAACTAAAGGGGAGGGATGTGCTTAGCCTCATAATGTGCTAACAATAATGTGGTTCAAATCCGTATTTGGCGAGAATTGAACCTAAGACCTCTCACTTACAAGTGAAGAAGAATACTACCGAAATTTGCTTGTCATTGGTAGTACAGTACTTGTTGTGCCCCCGCTCCTTGTCGTGCCTATTACTTGTTATGCTCGCTATGTACCATACCCTAATTTTCCTATTAGGTTTTCTATTTCATTTTATGGTTCCAGTTCCGGTTCTACCAAAGGTTGAGAGACCTCATGACTACTTGCATGTAGGCCTAGATAAGCCAGATGGGTCTAAGGGCTGGTTTGGTATTGCTGTGCTTTAAAAAAAAAGCTGCTTCTGTTGTACTGTGAGAATAAGCAGCTGTGAAATAAAGCAGCATAGTGTCTGGTAAACTTTTTTTGTAAAAGTGCTTTTGAATTTTGAAAAAAAAAAAAAGCAGTATTATAGTATTTGGTAAACTTTTATGTAAAACAGATGTGAAAAAAAGCCAGTTTTTCAAAGCTGGGTATTGCAGCTTCTTGTTTTTGGCTTTTTTTCACCCAAAACTATAAAAAAAAGTTGAAGCTGAATGTTTACCAAACACTAAAAACTCTCCCAGCTTTTTTTCATAGTAGTTTTTTTTTAAATCACCTCAACCCCAAACTGGAGCTAAAGTGCCTGTTGGTCTCGTAGTTCCCGCTTTACAGTCGCTGGTTGTAGCACGATGGGATTATACATTTGAGGGAAAAAAAAAACTTGCTCCGAACGCATATGTTGAAGCTTATGCTAGTTGAGAGGAATATAGTTAGTTGAGCCTGCTTCGATCCTTGATCACATCCTGGAATGTTCGTGCATTGTTTAAACTTTGTCTTACTACTCATGTCAATATTACAGGCTGCACACTATGGTATTGTTGGCCCATATACTCTTATTATTCCTAATTATGCGTGGGGCCTAAATAATTTAGGAAGTCTTAACGAAACACTCATGGTACTGTTCACTTTTAACGTTAAAAACATTTTTACTCTAAAAAGTCACTCCTGGTACTATTCACTTACAACACATTTTTGTCATTTTGTTTAAAATTCAAAGTTTTCTCAAAGTTTTCAAGCGATTTTCATTAGTTTTCCTAATAATTTACTCTGTGGGTTTAGCCCAAACACGCACACATACAACCCACTTAGTTTCTCTCTCTTTTCTAGAGTGTCTCACTCTCTCGTTCACTCGCCACTCTCTCATCTCTACACTCTTTCTTTATCTGTCCTTCCCACTGTTGGGGCCCAAAAATGTCCCTTAATAAACTTATGTGCTTACTTTATTCTTGGGCCCGCTCACGGTTTTTGTTTTTACGCCCCTCCAAGTCTTACTAATGGTGCTCTTGTTGCGACGAGGATTACAAGCAATCATTAAATAACACATTGGACTACGTAGGAAGTAAATTTCCTTTATGTATAAATGTCCATCCTTCTAGGATGGGAATATTCTTTACTTTATGCAGTATTCGTACTTATGCTTTGCAATACGGGTTCTAACTTGCACACTGCAGAATCTCATTTCAATTACTTTTTGAATTTATTCATAGTTCTCCACAAAACCTTCACTTTATGATTTCATCACCTTTCAGGTTTCGGCTAGCATGTCTTGATTCTGATGTATGCATAGACATTCTGGGTTGGGGTGTGCCAGTTTCGTATTTGAGCACAAGTTTGGGTAGTCCTACACTCATCACACACATGATGTTAAGCGCTAATCATTCTTGATCTCTAATGTCAAAACCATGCCACATCGTTGAGCACGAACCACACCATCTTTTCTTGATTTTGGGCAATTCAAAGCAATTATTACAACGCTATCCCGAAGGCTTTCCGCCCTTCTCTAAAGAATTCCTTGGAGATCGCCACTGGTCTTCAAGTGAGAAACTTCCATGGCACAGAGAAACTCGAAATAGTCGAGGCTTGGTTCGAACATGTGGAGAAGACGCTATGCGCCACGCAGAAGCAGGAATACTTTCCGGTTGATCAAAATAGATTGCGACGACAGTGTGGTTCTTGCAAGGACTAGCAAGTCGTGGTGCATGTGGTGGCCCCCTTGTTTGCTTGGTGACGTCTTCCTCAATTAACTATTTTGGTATTTTACATACAAAATTAATATTTTAACAACTTTACAAGAAGTAGATCATTTTGGCGATCAAAATTGAAAATGGATCATTTGAACCAATATACCTTCTTCTTCTTGATCTTAATTTTGTTTTGGTCTTTTTCTTTTTCAATTTTATTTATTTTTTTATACAATGATATATTTACACTCAGGTTTTCCACAACAATTGAGTTTGCTTCCTATAAAACAATTGGTACAATGGTGTGAGTTTGATTTCAATCTACTATTCGTTATTCCCTTCTCTCTCCTTAAAAAGTTGGTCATTTATTGTACAAAAATCAAGTTAATGAGTTCAATATATTGAACTAAATAATTAGAATCACTCTCATATAATTTAAAATTTTCATCCTTTTGTAGGAGTTGATTCCAATCACTCTCATATAATTCAAATTTTCAGCCCTTTGTAGTTGTTCAATTCCTTTAAAATTGGATTCAAACTCAATTTTTCATCTAGTGTGGAAGGCCTAAGAGGTAGAGATTTGGGCTAAGTCGCACCATATACCAACAATAATAAATTAACATCAAACTCACTATATATAAGAGTCAAACGTAAAACCTTTTCTACCTACAAGTGAAGCCAAATATTTTTTTAGAAAATTTCATTATAATTGTTAAAAAATATCCATTTTAGAATAAAACCTTGTGCAAGATTAAAAAATTAAATGCTAGTCCTTGACATTTAATTGTAACTTTTTGATATTAATTAGATTGTAATAATAATTATTGAGTTTGTTTTGTATGTAGGTTATTTATTGATTCTTACAAACAATTAAAATTTGTCTATTCCATAATAAGAAAAGTCATATGTCATCAACTATTCTTGCGTGAATTTCTCCATATATATGTATATGCATATTACGTACCTATATATGGTTAGATACTATAATTGCGTAATGATACATTTGTATCAAAACTTATGTACCAATATTTCCGTAATGTAATTATGTACCAAAGCTTAAATAGCGATATATATTTTCGTACCTATAATTTATTTTTAAACATAAATTGTTTTTGCATTGATGTTGACTTTGCTAATATAAGTTTGTTACGCTCATAAACACTAAATTAGTTTTTTTTTAATTATAAAAATTTAATTTTTGAATAAATTTTTATCTATTAATATGATTGAAAAAGAATAAAAATACCTGAATTATGGATGGTAGAAATTTCAGATGGAAAGTAATGTGGTAAAGTAAAGTACTTAAATATGGTAAGTTTCTAAGTACTGGTTTGGTACTAAGGTGTTTTTATAAAAAGTGAGTATAAAAAAAAGCTGAGCATAAAAAGGTGTTTGGTAAACACTTAAAAACAATTTATTTTCACAGTTTTGGGTGAAAAACTGTGAAAATAAGTTGAAAACGTGAAGCAGCAAAAATAAGTTTATTCTCACAGCATAGCAGAATCAGTTTTTTTTTCAAAGTACATCAACACCAAACCAGCCCTAAAACAGAGACTCTCATATTTATTTTACACCACTCTAAAAAGAATTTTATTTAAGCTCTAAAATTTAAAAGGCTCTGTTTCTTTTTACAATTTACTAATAATTACAGAAATAAATTGATTTTGAATTTGTAATTCACGAGATTTTAATTTAAGACCTTCCATTAACAAACCAAAAAAAAAAAAAGGAAAACTAACAAAAAGTTCAAAAAAACTTTAGTTTTAATGAAAAAAGACAAATAAAGGTATAGTGAATAGTATCAAAAAAGAAAAAAAATGTGATTTTTTGTTGAAAATGAACAAGTGTTTCGTTAAAACTCTTTAAAAAATATGGTTAAACTATAATACAAATAGCAGCGAAGAAGAATACTTTAATTACCTTTTTGACTTAATTACTAAAGAAACGAATCAATTCAAATATAACTTGTTGAAAACAACTAAAATTCTTTGTTTGATATAATGACATGCTCCGCCCGAGAAAAAGTAATGTTTGAAAAGGTACACTTTTGCTAAATCATGTTTATCACTTTATTTAATAGTATTAAATTTTATTTAATCGATGGGGTGAGCGGTGACCCGTGAGCAAAAATATTTCGTGTTTTAAAAGACAAACAGTAATAGAAGAGTACAACACAAGACTCTCCTCTCCCTGTAGGTTTCAGTTGCTCCATTTCCACTGTAAAAAGATTTCCATCCCCTCACTTCTTCCAACACAAACAACAAAACAAGAACGTGTAGAAAAAGAAGAGAACTGATTCTGATCTTCTTTGTTTCGTTTGAATTGGTAAAAATTATGATTCTTCGTTATCTTGGAAAGCTTCTTTTGAGCTATCTACTTGTTTTGGTTTGTGCGTTCAAGTTCTTTCATGCCATGCCTCAACTTAGCAGTAATTATTTCCATTGAAATGTGCAAAGCTAAAGGCTAAACCCTAACCCTAGTTTTATCATCTACTCCATTTCTATTATTTTTCTTCTGTCCGATGCATTGCATGCTTGTCTTAATCGTCGGATCGTTTCTTTTCTAACTACTCACAGTCATACATGTAACCCTAATTTTATTTGCTTTTAATCCGTTTGTGCAGTTGCTTTCTTGAGCTTTTTAACCCAAATTGTTTATGTAAGTTTTGGTTAAAATTAAAAAATTGAATGATACAATGGAAGATTGGTGATACCAGTCTGGAAAAATAGTAATTTTTATTTTGTGTTGAAATTTTCTATAAGCAGGAGGACCTCTCAGTGGAAACATGGCTCTTGCATCCACCAGCAATGAATCGGCTGACGGCAACGCCAAGGCTCTTGACAGATTGAACCACCTCAAGGAGCAAATAGGCACTGAAACTACAAATTTTCAAGTACTTATCCCTGATTCGACTTCCCAACACTTTATCTTAGGTCCTGCTCTGAAATCCACAGAAAGGTTACCTGATTGTTATAATGGTGAGTTTCCTAAGCGGAAAACTGAAGAGTTTCTTATAAACAATCAAAATGCCAAATTCTACGAAAGGTTTTATGAACACCGTGGTTTGTGGCCTACTAACGACCCTAATTGGGTCCCTTGGTTTGAAAGAGTCGAAGATCAAAAAGGTTATATTTGGCATAAAGCGGGAATATATGATATTCTCCAATTCTCTAAGTTTGCCATCCCTTTCAATCGTTCTTTAGTACTTGCTGCACTCTGCTTTTGGTCAACTTCCACAAACTCCTTTCATCTTCGTCGTGGTCCCCTTACTATTACTCTGTTAGATCTTAGTGCTTTGCTAGGACTTAGACCAGATGGTCCCCAGTTTGATGCTCTCGTTGCTAATTCCATCTCCATTCCGGATGATAACTTTGGCATTCGAATTACAAAGAACTCCTCTTTTTCTTCCTTTATTAAAGAACATAACAAAATTGAGGGCCTTGTGACAGATGAAGAGCATGTAGCATTTCTTCACTACTGGCTTTGTCGTTACCTACTTTGTTCTCGTTCGTTCAAGATTGTTACATCCAATTTACCCTTGGCTGTGGCTTTATCTAGGGGTGAGCCATACGCTTTAGGACCCCTTGTTCTTGCTTACTTGTATAGAGGGATAAAGGACTTGCTTGATTCAGAGTTGGGTGCTGCTGGTGGTCCGATTTGGATTCTTCAACTTTGGCTTCACACATACTTTCCTAAAGTACGTCCCAGTTGCTTTTCAGTTCCCAACCTCACTTGTGAAGGACTGAAATATGTATTTTTCGAAGGACCTGAGTTTTCCTTTCACGATTGTTTATTGTACCTGTGCCGCTTAGACACAGAAGAGAACTTTAACTTCATGCCATATTCAAAGTCAGATGCGTTACCTCGATGGTTGATCTTTCCTCAGTCTGAAATGACCAAAACTGGAATTTCTACAATCCTGGACATGTGGGCAAGCTTTCTGGTTAGCCGTGATCTTCCTGGTTGTATCACTTGTGGAAAATCTGGAAAAAAAATTTGTGGTGTGGAAGCATATTGCCCAAATCTCTGTGCCCGTCAGTTCGGCTTGATTCAGGACGTTCCTGCTCCCCCTTTCTTTTCTTTCAATACCGACTTTTCTGAGAGGACAGTGTTTCAAAGTTCTGAACAATTCCAGGAGCTTGAGGCTACCGCATCTCACTTGTTCAAGAAACTTAAATTTGTTCCATTTTCACTTCTACCTAGAGCCACCTCATCGTTCAAAGGCTGGTGGGCAAAATACTATGAGGAAGTGTTTCCTCGCGATCAAGATTTAATCCATCTTTTCAAGCTTCATGACTTGGACCAGAACAGACCACTTCCTCTCCTTAAGGCAAGTGATGCTTTGAAGAAGCGTAAAGGTAACGTTCAATCCTTAATACTTGCCTAATCAATTGTGTGAGACAGTTTATCAATCAACTATTATATTAATACTAATGAAAACAAAATTGTGAAGGCTGATGAATCTAGTATCTTAATTTGTACTCCACTTTATTCAGATTGCTTTTAAGTTTAACTGGGTTGGTCAACCTGCTTTTGTTTTTAAGGCTTCAATAGTTGTTACATGAGTTGATCTTTCCGATGGCTGACTACGTTTGAAGGCTTCAATATTTGATCTTCAAAATTCATAACCTTCTCTTCTTATTCTTGTTTATGCAGAGTCCCTTATACAAACTGAACGCCCCAGTTCTGACCGACTGCAAGTACCCCCACCAGAAAAAAGAATCAAATGTGTGGCTCCGCAAGTTGAGGATGGAAAAGAAGCAAATCCTCTTTCTACTTTTCAATGCCTGAGTGGACGAGGGAGAGCTCATTGTAAGAAAAGAACGACCAAAAAAGCATTTCAGTTTTTGAGAAGTATAATAAAGGGGAATTATCTATCTCATGCCAACCCAACTGAGTCAAAGGTTTTGGCAAGCCAAGGAACCACTCATCAATCCAAAAATGAATCCGAGATTAGACGAGGCAAAAGTTTTGGAAAGACAAGGATAACCAAAGAAGAAGTGCACCGGCTTTTGATTAATCTAACGAAGTCCGATTCTGAATTCTATTCTCAGGCTAAGGAAGCCATCTATGAGAAAAGCACGAGTCATCCTCTGTCAAAAAGACAACAATCTGATCTAGATATGCAACACATTGCTGAAGTAACTGAATATAATAGTACTCCTAAGCTGGAAGATGTGCCACCTACTGAGGTTGCGGATGCTTCAAATGCGAAGCTTCCTAGTCAAATTTCATCTCCTCCCAGTGAAGAATCAGCTGAATCTCGGCCTCCTCAAGTAGCTCAATCCCCGCTTCAAGCAGTGTCATCTCATCCAAATACTATAAGTAAAGAAAGTGGTTCCTACCGCTCCCGTTTTCATGACAATCTTGATGTCAAGGTAATTTGTATCTATCTCGACTATTTCGTATCCACTTATATGTTATGATGCTTACTGATTCTTACTTTAGATGTCAAAGCCCCTGCATTCTGCCCAAGCTTTGGACTTTCTGGATACTTATCTCCATCATCATCCAGATGCTTGTCTCTTGGCTATAACCGAAGATGCTCCCATTCCTGATTCCTATGAGATTTCTCAAGCCAAGGCCAAGATCCAAAGTATCACCACACTCTCTCTGGATGAAGTCATGGAAATTGAATGTTTACGGAACTTGAAGTCGTCATTGGAAATCTTGCTAAACGCCTATGACCAAACTGGAGTTGAGTATGCAAACATTGAAAATGTCCAGGTGAAGCTTGCTTCTGTGAAGTCCAAGTACCACAAGGCCAATGGAACCGTAGCTGAAGTTAGAAAAAAATTTAATCAGAAGATAGCACTGGAACAAGAAGTAGAAGTCTATAATCGCCTTTTTTCAAAAGCTCAAGTGGATGAAGAAAAGTTGCAAGCTTGCATCATTGTACAAAAATCAAGGGTTGAAGAGCTTGAGAAAAAATTGGTTGAAGAAAAAGCTAATTTGGAGAAGTTGGAGGAGTTAAATTCCAACCACAAAACCGAAATGGATGAGTTCTGTTGCAAGCTTGAGCGCAGCCAGAAGCTGCTTGTGGATCATTGTATGCATGATAAAACTTGGGTGAAAAAAGCTATGCAGGCCAAAAACGATTTTAAATCGATGGAAGCAACTTGGGTTCAGATCCAACAATTGCTTTCCTTAATTTGTGTTCAGAAAACGGGGGAAGCAAACCCTTGAAGGTTTGGAAAATAAATGCAGTCATGGTAGAACTCAACTTCCTTACCTAGTATTGTAAAGAAATTTTGTTAGTTTATATCTCAACTACTGTAGACATGACAGAAGTTTTGTTAGTGTACTCCGAAGAACTTTTAACCTTTAATCTTGGATGCCGTCTTTGTTGGAAGGGAGGTCATCCTGCTGCTTGTGATCGCTGGTGCGTCGTTGCAGTACAGGTGTTTAAGGTGAGATGCAAGTTCTTACAATCTAATCGATATGAGATTCATCTTCTTTTCCTGATGTATTAACATAGATTTCACAGTTTGTACTCTTTATATGTGACACGCATATATGTACTACTCAATTTTTGGATTTTTTTCCTCTTAAGCGTCGACAATGACTACACTCCTATTATATTATAATAAACTGTTTGACATATGCCTTGCTTTCTCAATATGCAAAACAAAATTGTGTTCTTGCATCTCATGCCTACTTTCTCATTGATGTCAAGGTGCCGCCATTTTGCAGAGTAAGATTCACCAACTGTTGTGCTATTTCTCATGCAGCTTCTCAGGTTACCCCTGTTTGAATGGCATTTGCTCCCAACTCCGAGGAAAATCTCCTCCCCACTGTGGCCTGCAGGTAGTTGTATCGACTTTGGCATGAGAGACTGTAATCTTGCTACCGACTTTTTACTATTTTGGAGATAATACGTGAACTGATTTTGACTAACGGTTATGTTTAGCTGCGAACACTATGGAAGTTTAGTATGTACAGTCCGTGTCTCGTGATCCATGTAGCTTACAAGTGTGACTGTTGAGGTGCTTGCAAGAACATGATTTTATCTTGGAATAGAGAACTACCGTAAGCCGATTTTGTACAATTTACTTGAGTGATGTCAGAACTCTTGTCCAAGTTTGTCATGCCATCTTTTTCATGGAAGAAACGACGCAGAAACGATTCAATTCTTTTCAAAGTTTGGCCGCGGAGAAAGGAAGAGAAAGGCGATCTCTGGCGAAGTGACGGAGTCTGGAATTTCCCCCGAGAGAGACACATTTTAATTGTAAACCTCGTCTGTGGGTCACAAGTAAAATGCGCATCCAAGATCGCACGTCACCTGTAACATCTGAAATAATCACCAAATGCAACAATTTTTTTCCGCACACGAAAAACCCATCACAATCCACAAAGTTCACAAAATGTTGCAATTTCATCAGATTGATTTTCTTCAGAGCCCAAAAGAAAACAATCTAGCACAAATATAAAGTAAATACAATCTTATCCCATTACAATTTTCAACACAGGTGTGTTTGATTCTTATTGTACAACTGGAACAACGGTTATTATCTTTGCTTCCGGGAGCAAGCCATGTTTAAGATCGTCTCTCCTTCTTTTCTTGCCACCACTCGAGGAACTTGGTTTGTGCAGCCAAGGTGTCGAACCTGTAAAGTTGCAGCCAGTGATTTGCAACTTCCTGTCCAAATGTCCAGCCAAAAACACCTCCAGCTAGAAAGGACAGTCCAGCACCTGTCAAATGCAAAAGGGTTCAGAAACCAGATCCTCCCATCCATAACATAATGTTATCTAAAGAACCTATCGTCAATCGTTATGCTCCTGATTGAAACATATGAAGATTGCAAGTTAAAATTCCTAGACAGATGTCATACGCATCACCGAGCGATAGCATTCATCTGTTGTAATACACTACAACATGTAATATAGGAATAAGGTTGATTCCTACCAAGACATGTTACTAATATCTTCACAGCCTATTCTGTATACACGAGCATAAGCTCACTCAAATAGACAAAGGGAATATTTGCATCATAACCTACCGCTGCTTTATGATTCCCTACCAAAGCTTGAATGCTTAATCTCAATTTGCTTTCAACAATGAAGGCTACAGATTAAATAAAGTCCAGCTCTTGGAAAGGGAAACAGTTGAAACAAGAACCTAGATTACAAGGAAAATTTCTTCCACCGCATACGAACCTTGAGATTACGGGACACCACAAAATAACCAATGAGACAAAGTCCTAGATAAAAGAAGGTAGTTTATTGGAAACACGGCACACCCATGTACACCCAAAGCATACAGAAACCAATAAAGGAAAGGGTAAAATTCGTGTACTAAGTATACCCAAACTTTTTCAGAAATTTATGCTTCAAGAATATAGATAGACAATGCAGGCCAAGTGGAGTGCAAAAACAAAAAAGACATAAGAAAGAAATAATGAACTATTCATACGATATTTTCTTTTTGCCACTGATAGAAATCAATGTCAGTCCATCTTATCATACCCAGTTATAGGCACTATCATTTTCATAAGTAGCATCTTTTGCCAGTGAACACGAACTTAGTACATCAATAAGATATCAAGATGTGTTGATGTGTCCAATTATTAGATATGCACCTTTTATTCATCCACAAATTTGAAAGATTGTTTAAAGAAAATGTTGAACTTTAAAGCAAAAAAAAATGTCAGGCCGAACTGAAGAGGTGGTGCTATAATTAGAGATCCAACTAATAGCCAGCTTAATAAGTGAAGGTAAAAACAAGGAACCAGATACATCTGATCCTTGTGCAGTACTTGTTCATATAGAATTGTAAACCCTAAAAGCAAAGGCAAATTGTTACCATGTAAACTCCTTGAATATTTCCACGCAAAGCCAGCAGTTGATACCGCTCCAATAACACTTCCTGTAAGACCAAAGTTCACGGCTTCCCTAGCAGTCTTCAGCTGCAAAAAAAAAGCGTGTTAACTCAGCTATTCAAAGAAAACACACCTTAGCTGTACAGAAAATGCATCATTGAACCATAAGATGATACTCGGATATCATATTAGCAGATAACTTCTCAAGTTGCAGGCAAAATAACTGGGTTACCAGAAAATAGTATAATACATGATGGGAACAGTGTTGGTGGAGTCAAGATTAGCAAATGGTATTTGTTTGCATTTAGAAAACCTTTCATTTTTGTCTTGAACAAGAAATACAAAGCCACTTCTTTTTTCTTTTGAACAAACGACATTATTTACACTAAGGGGGAGGGGGTGGGCTTAGCCTCAAAATGGGCTAACAATAATGTGGTTCATCGCCTTTGGCGAGAATTGAACCTAAGACTTCTCACTTACAAGTGAAGAGGAATATCACTAGACCGCAGTACCAAGTGGCACAAAGCCACTACTTAGAGCTGCAAAAGAATAATTAAGAAATCTAAATATATAAGGTAAACAAAATCAGATATGCTTTTCCACTTCATTTATGCTGCATTTCAGGTGGAGGCAATTTAGACGTGTCTCTTTTCCACACTGGAAATACAAAATACAGTTTGTTTGGAGTGAACCTCGATAATTTCCGAGGGCAAGACTGATTAGTTGTTTACTTGCTTGCTCAGGTAACTACACAAAATTTCTTAATAATCAAGAATCTTGACTGTTTCCACGAATAACCAGACATGTCTGCTTACAAAGCATTTTCAAAAGGTCCTAAACAAAATGCCACCAGAAATACATGACAGAAAATAAGGATGGAGTCTCCAGCCACATAGCTCTTTGCTTTCTCTACTAGTTCATGCGCATAAGTTTGATTTCAGGTTCGTTACTCTTTCTCTTCAAAACATCATTAAACTAAAATTCAAATCCAAACACTGCATGTCGCTTATTTTGATTACTTTCATGCCAAAAGAACAGCAGTCTCAAATCAAATCTAATGCAAATTTCTGAACATCCATTCATCGTTTTGCCTAAGCCATTTAAACACCCCGCCCGTAGACCATCCAAACATTAAAGCACCAACCTCACTCATTCGCAACCGAAAGGCACCAAGCATAAACAATAAGCGAAAAAATAATGAAACGATAGACGGAAAAAAAACCTCACCCAGATGAATACATCAACTCAAACCAACATTATTCATCTCGAAAAAAGAAAGGGGGCAGAGCTCCAAAATGAAATCAAGAAATTAGACAAAAAGGGGCACAGCTCCAAAATTGAATCAAGGAGAAAAATTAACAAATACCCAGATGAAAAAACAGGAAAAAGATCAAAAGAGAAACAAAAAATATCCACAAAGGTCAGAAAAACACGAAATCAAAGAAACCAATATTCCCTAAACAATTATAAACAGGAATAAAATGGAAGAAAGACAGAAGGGTAAGAAATTACAGCGGGGCCATTGACAGGGTCGAGAGCAATGAAGGCTTCGACGTCGGAGTCGGACCAGGGCGGGAGGGGCTTGTCCCGCTTGACGAACTTGGAGTAGTTGTTGAGGAAGGAGAATCGCTCGCACCAGAAATCCTTGTAACCCTCCCAATGCTTTGTAACGAAGGACTGTGAAGGAGACGAAGATGAATCGGCCATCCTAACCTTCTATTCCTCTTGTTCGCTTGGTAGTAGAAAATGTAGATTCCTCTCTTTAATTATCGCATCTGATTAAACCAACCAGATCATGTGTTTATAAAATATTAAAAAAATTTATTTTTGTTTTTAAAATTGAAGGAGAGAGGAGGAAAGTGACCGTGAACGTAGGAGTAGAGAGAGAGAGTTTTATTTTTTATTTTTTATTTTTTCATTTTTTCATTTTTTTAAATTAAAAATGTTAAAATCATCTGTAGGTGAGATTGAAATTAAAAATAGCGAAATTTTATTTTGTGAAATTACGTTACTGCTCTTAAATTTTTTGTTGTCATAGAAGACTAAATAGTATTTTCATTCTATTAATATGCAGTTTAGATTATTTAAAAAGTATTTTTCTAATTAACCTTTCTGCATGCGCCTTTTCGTGCACGACGAGAGGTATTTTCTTAATCATGGTGTGCTACGCGTAAGTTACAATTTTATAAGTTTATTAATCTACAGGGTAATTCATATTTGAGAAAAGTATGCAGAGTAAATATTTTGATATGAAGTAAATACATTTGATGAAGTCGTTGAATATGTAAATATAATCACATTCTTAACCTAATTAGGATCGCAACACTTCCCCATGAGTGTGTAAATACTCAAGTAAATAACGCATCAGGTCTTCAACAATAGAGTAAATACAATTGATGAAGTTGTTGGCACAATGAGCGAATGCGAGTCTCAAATCAACGGAAGAATGCATAAAAAAGGTCAAACACACAAAACCTCGCTATGATAAAGCCCAAGGTGGGATAAAAACCGATAGACTAAGGAGCAAAGTGAGAAGTTGCATTAAGTCAAAACTATACGTCTTTTGACGCAGGTAGCAAGCTCATAAGAGTATGACCAGTCCAAGATGGGTACCTTATTAAAACCTAGTTAGGTAGCAAAAATCTAGTAGGAAAAATGCTCCTAAGCGTAGGGAAAAAGATTACATTACGATCAAGTGAGTATACTTCTGGATACCCCATGAGTTTAACAACACTTCCAAATGAGAACTACAAGCATTGCATATGAAATAGTGACACATACCAATTCTCAAAGAGGCTTCTAGAGGTAGACTTCGGTAGTGGCGTCGTGAAGAGGTTGGCAAGGTTGTCTTGGATCAGATTGCTGGACTTCAATCTCCTAATTCTTTGTTGATGTGATGTAGACACAATATGTCTTGGCGTTGACGTATCATGCCTTCGTTTGATTAATGCATGCGACATAGTATCAAGAAAAGTATCATTCCAAGGATCATAGGGGTTGGATCCACTCGGGATGCATAGAGATTAGCCCAAATTCGTAGTATCTTCAGGGTAGCGGAAAAATGTCTTTAATACCAATTCACTGGGTGCGTGTAGGCGCAGTGCTGCATCTTTACTAATAGATCAACAGTGAAAGAGATGTCATGTCTAATGCAATGAGTTAAGTAAAACAAAGCGGAAAGTTCAACTCAGATATGGAACTTTAGATTATATAACCTTTTAACGTATGGATGATCATAGGTATACTCAATGGTAACACTTTCGAGTGTAGTTCGACTGGTAGACCAAAATATCGTCCGAACATTGCTTTGAACTCCAGGTCAAGATATAAACGAGTTTTCCCAAGATCTTTCATCTCAAATTCCATCTTCAACTGCGAGGCAGTTTTCTCAAGCTCTTCTGGAGCCTTAGTGAGATTCATGTCATTGATATAAACTGCAACTTTAGCAATTTGGAATATAACTTCTTAATTTAACACGTAAAGGCATAATTTCATATCCCTTATTGATTAAATAATAACTTAAGCCGGGGATTGCTTCAATCTGTAAAGTGAACGCCTCAAACAAGTTGAGAGGGTGTTATGTGGTTTGGAACTTTTCGAACTAGTCCATGTAATTTTTCGAAAACTTACATGTAAATCTCTGTGTCAATATCCCCGTGGAGAAACACTTACCACATTCATAAAGATGCAATCAATCATAGGGCGTTTAAGAGAAGCCTTGCGCCATAAGGCATGCATTAGATCGCATTATTTCATTCATCTCATTACGTTTCATTTCTAACTTGTAACACGACAAGGTTACCTTCGGTAGTGTAGGAATTGTTGGAAATGTGCCCTAAACACAATCATAAGATGATACTTTACGAACATTTCACGTGTCAAACTAAACTAGTTTAATGTAAGAGCAACGATTATTGTTTAAAGCCGTCTCATTAAATGTTATACGCTTAAATAATAAGTCCAAAAAATATGTAACTAGGAGAATGTGATCTAAAGAAATTAGATTCATGATAGGAGCATATTTATGCGACTTGGTTAACTTATTTCCTTGCATTTAGGTTGTTAGTTCTTAGTTATTTATGTATTTTAAGCTATTTTTGTGTGTTTGTAGGTTCAAAGGGCCAAGGTAGCAAGAAAGTGCATTTTGGAGCATTTTTGGGCTTGGAATGGATAGCATATGCTTGGAGCAAAGTGGATGGACGAAACTGGAGATCTAAAGAGGCTAGGAATGTGTTTAAAAGAAGGAAGAATTAATTCAAGGAAGAAAAGGAATCTAGCAAGAAGAAGGATTGACTAGTCAAACTTACCTTATTTTGACTTAGTCAACTCTTAATCCTAATCTATCAAGGTTCCAGCTACAAAGGAGTGTCCTAAATACTTTAGGACACTTAATTATATGTTTCCCCTTTCCTGAACCCCTTGCCGCATATCTCCTTACCCTTTCTTCCAAAATCTGCCACATAATTGCCTTTCCCTTTCTCTCTAGGACCTGCCGCACCTTACTTACCATTTTCCCCTTAGGACTCTGATTTGTTACCCTTTTTCTTGAAGGATTTGGAGTCCTAAATACATTCCTAATTCACCTCAGCCGTGCTCCTTCCTTCCCCTATATAAAAAGAGCCTTGCCGCACATCAAAGGGCTATCGAGACCATTCTACACACTCTCTGCACCCAGCTTCCATCCACCTATCTACCTATCCATCCTCTACCACCCATCACCATCCATTCTACACACCCTAACCTTTGTGCAGTAGCTTTACAAAGGAAGAAGAAGGAGACCCCTTGGACGTGTTTGCCATTCAAGTTGGATTGCTGGAACGTTTTTAGGTGTAATCCATCTTTTGTTTTCAATGTTTAATTTAATTTCTCTTTATTTTGCTGTGAACATGAGAGCCTAAACTCGTTTTGGCTAGGGGGAATTTCAAAGCCATGAATATATATGTGATATGAGTTGATTACCTTCAGTTGTGATTTCATAAATTGTGAATGCAATTTGCTTAACTGTTTGATTCAGAACTTATTCTTGTATGTTGATTAAGGATGCATACTTAGTTTGCATTCATGAATTTGATGCTAGAATATAAGGGAGTTTCACCTAATCGTTATGAACTTATATTCACAAGTAGTGAAGGTTGCTGGTCACGATCGCGTTAAGTAAATTCCTGGCAGGAGTATCATGCAGTTCATAGTTATGAATGCCTTGTCAATGCTTATGATTTTCATAGAACTTAATGATTCTTGATATGTATCTCTATTATGCAGTTCATGTAGGGAACTATTGAGGAATACTTTGGGTTGTTGTATGCATTCATCCAATTCAATAAACTTAGGGAAATCTGAAGGTTAATTAGTGTATCACGATTAACTTGGGGCGTTGAGGTTCATGGTTTATCGAAATTGTAACTGGAAATCAGTTTTGTGTTGCATGTGTGTCATGTGTGGAGAATAACCCTCTAGCTAGCCCATCATCCATTGAATCATCTTAGTTTTATGTCTTTGTTTAGAATTTGCAAGTTACTTAGTTTTAGATTCAATTTTCGTAGAAACCAAACCCCCCATCTTTAAGTTGTATTAGTTTAGTTAGAATCTGTTTAGATTTGTGTCTAGTTAGTATTTTGAGTTTATTTTCGTCCAAATTAGTCCCTAGTGTTTAGTTTGAGTCAATTTGGCTGTTTTAAGCTGTTTTGAGTCTTTTAAGTTTGTTTTGAGTCTTATGAGTCTCGTTAAGTGTTTTTAAGTTTGTTTTTGTGTTTTTAAGTCAGTTTAGAGTAGATTAGCAATCCCTTCTAATCCCCGGCTTAGAACGATCCCTACTTGCATCTTTACTACAACTGTCAACAAGAGGGTTTAATTTGTGTGTTGTTTTACATCACATCAATTCATGAGAACATTTTCTTTCGTACACATATCCTAAACATTCCTGATCATAGGATTGCCAATTGGGCATTGACGATCTGTTAAGATCAATACATATTATGACTTCTCTCCGGGAGAGTGACTGGTCTTGAGTCATTAGTGTGACTGATACCAAGACAAGTATGTAAGTGCTCAATAGAGAATGAGTTCATTGAATGCGATCAATGAGGAGTTCTCATACTCATGTCACATGAGAACTCATAGTTGGGATAATGCAAAATAGTCATTTGACCCGAGATGTCACGGTTGTTTTGTGGTTAGGTCCTTAGTCTTTGACTGTGTTATAGGCATTCCATTAAAGTGTCCATGGCATAGTTGGGGCTAAGCTAGTTAATCATGGGAACATGTGAATGTGCAACAACGGATCTCTAACCTTGAAACCGTTGAGGGAGAATACTCTATGATATGATTAAGAATCTCTGGCCAGAGTATGAATGAGATTTAGGAAGTCGTTCCAAATCACATACAAGGTAATCATATAAGTAAGAGAATCACATTGGATAGTAGATATGAATAAACTATCAAACCAAACAATGTGATCAAGAGTATTGTATTAAAGAAAGATCGTATTGTATTTTTAATCCCAAACTGAATAGGTTCTCTAACCTTTTTTTATTAGCTTGGGTAGCCATGACACAGCTGGGTGTCACTCATGGCTTGTGGAAGCCCCAAAGATGTATAATCACTAAAGGGAGAATTGAAAGTAAGTTTCAATTCACAATCGATTTAGAAAAAGAGTTCGAATCGCCCACTGCTTCGCCAAAATGAACCTAATGGATTGCACAACGTGTAAGGTAATGATTGAAGGATATAATGAAGACGAGTATGGACAATTAAATAGTTTAATATTTATGTTAGGATTAATTAATATGTTAATTAATCTAACGAATAAGTTCGTTTTAGGCCTCGGGGCCTAAATGGGCATTGAAAGGTCAAATCCATAAGCTTAAGTTGTATGACAAATTAACACAAAAGAGCACAAGGCCCTCTAACACAAGGAGGCTGGCCATAGAGAGGAAATGAGTGGTCTTCGACTTATTACAAGTTTGCCACTCAAATTAAGGAAAGTATAAAAGCAACTTTATAGCCTTTTGTTCATTCGAGTTTTCTAAGACGCAAAAGAGAGAAAACATTTATCTCTTTGCCTTCAAAGAGGCCGGCCACCATAGGAGAACTTTGCTAGCATTTTGTTCTTCCATGGTTACTTATCTTCTTCCTCAACCATCCTTGGTGTCGAAACTTAGAGACCTCCAACTTTGGAGTCTTTTGGAGAATCCATTCCTCCATCCAAATCCAAGAAGATATGGAGCCAAGATGCAAAGTTCTTCCATCTACATCCATGGAGCCAAGGATCAAGGAGACAAAAGAAAGAAGACACTCACATGGGTGAATATCCTTTGCTAAGGAAAAAGGTGCTTCCAAAGGTATAAAAGTTTCTGAACTCATTTTGTTTTGAGTTGAGTCTTGGTTCACCACCACTACTAGGCTTTGAAGTTCATGGTTTAAGTTTTGTTTTAAAGTGCATACAAGCATGTTTCCACCATTTAATTGTTAAATGCATGCATTATATAGCTTAATGAACTTAGCTTTTACAAATAATTTCCTTCAGGAACGACATGTCCAAACACACTTTGGTAAGGAATTAAACCTGGATTGTGGTCATTAATCAACGGAAAACGGTCCAATATCATCATTTTCATTTATATTGGTAGCTACCATATAAGTGAAAGCATCATCAATGATAATCTCATTTCAATTCTATATCTAATCTAAACTAGTATACTGGACCAAGAACTTCAAGTCTCAAGAGTAATCTGGATTAATCTCATGAGATGAAAATGATTGACGGCGATTGAGTATGGAATCATTTTGTGCCTCGACCTTCCTCTTCTAGGGAAGTGAATCCTATGAACAAAGTGATATGTCGAGCTTCAAGTTAAGACAGATTGATTGGCTATCTGCCGATGTACTGACAGTCCAAGACGGCACACCCTTTGGGGATGTTAACTAGACGTTGTTAGGTACGTCTATCCTTGCAGGCATGATTGTAGCTGGTATATAATCGTGTCACTTTAGCTAGGCTAGAGGAATGCGTCTGGAGTAGCATTCTAAAAGTTAGAATATATCGCACTTGCTTATCATACTTGTGTTGTACGGGGATCGAGATGAGATATAGTGGGTAACGTCCACATAAATTAGCATCGTTCTTTAGGAACGATGATGTTTTTATCTCCTGTTAATAGTGGGAAGATTGTCTTATTGAAGTGACAATCCTGATAACTCATCTATTTCATACATTTATACCATCCATTCCTAGTCCATTTGTGATATTTTTGAGTTAAAATAGTTGCATTTTACCCTCTTTTGTGTTAGTGTGCAGCTAATCGTATTTTGGAGCTCAATTGAGGACAAATAAGGCAAATTGGTGCTAAAAGTGGAGAATTAAATAAGGATGCTGATGTAGACAAAGAATTAAAAGTGAAAACTGAATATGGTGACGAATATGGCTCGTTATAAGACCAATAACAGTAAAAAAACGTGGGAATTAAATGCCCAATTACTGAGATGTATTGGCAATTTGTAACAGCCTCTTTAACAACATAAAACCTAGCCTTTCAACCACTTTTACATACACCTTTCATTCTGAGCGAATTTCACAACTCCAGTCACTATTTTTCTCTCTTTTCATCCACACTCAAAACTCACCCATTCTATACACTCCAACATCACCGAAGAGTCATCCCAATAGGCTGTTCTTGGAAAAGCTCAACATCAAAATGGCTTCAAGGGTTTCCTCTCTCTTTGATTTATTTTCACTCATGTTGTGTATTTCCAATTTCATCTCTGTGAGCATGATGTGTAACTAAATTCATAACTAGGGATTTCGATGTAACCTTGCACAATTGACCCATGTTTTTATGTTAAAGTATTCAATTTATCAATCTGTCTCTTGTTTCATTCACTGAATCTTTTGTTAAATTTGTTTGTTAATTTTAATGATTGATCACCAATAGGATTTCTTACACATCATTTGATCAAGATTATAGTAAACGTCATACTTAATCTTGGTAGACATGTGAATGAATAAAGAGAATGCTATGCAAACATCTTGCCATGTATTTTCTTTGGTTCTTTAACGTTTTCTTGCATGCTAAAGACTCTTAGTTTGGAACCTAAGTTGAACATCCTAATTAGGTTGTAGATTAGGAGAATTTGATCAAAACCACACATCATATGACTGATCATATAAATGTAAAACGAACTCTGGAAACAAGTTGGTAATTGAATACGGTTTAACTTTATAAACATGGAATTAGTTTTGTAATGGTGAACTCGAAATCCCTAGACCCATCCTCATCGTTTCTCAATCAACATACCATTCGTTGTTACATTTTTCTTGCATTTTTAGTCATTTTCATTAACAGCTCAAAACCTACATTCAATTTGTTATTTTCATTGGTTAGTTAGGGTTCTTTCAAGGCTAGTAATTTATAGAGGTCTAATTAGTCCCTGTGGTTCGACGCCCTTACTTGTGCCATTATACTAACCATATATTGCACTTGGAAGGAGCACAAAGAATCCACAAAATAAGCGGTGAAAATATCGCTTGCAAGTGCTCCAAAGAGCTAGTTCAAAGGAGAATCATAATTGACAAATATTTATAGCCTTCTTTGAGGGCCTATATTGGTACGTTACGGTGGCACAACTTGGCACAGAAAATGCACACCCAAATGCGCAAGCACGAAGCGTTAGGCTCTTACCCAGTAACTAATTGTAATGGCATATATGGTTAGGTGGAAATGGGCCTCAAGGCAGACCAAGATAGCTGCATATAAGATTACGTAACCCTAGGAAGAAAATGAAAGCTTGGTGCGTTTAACAAGGTCCGGGTGATCATTTTAATTCGCTTTATGATCGCTCTACGAGGTTGTTTTATGGTGAACATGGGGAATTCAATTTTCAATTACAAACCTAAAAGACATGCAATACTTATCGAAAACATTTGATAACACTATCAAAAATATTTGATAACACTCGGGCATTATCCAGTTTTCCAGACTTTATGGGAAAATTAGGGTGGTGAACCCTTGGGTAAAAATCGGCTGGAGGTTTAGCAGCAATGTGTGTGTGGACAAACATATGATCATATTTTTGATACCATCAACCAAAACAAGTATTTGTATGGTCTACATTTTGGTTGGACTAGTCCACAATTATTCCTTTGAATCCACTGTGAAAAAAGGGTCATTTTCGTATCTTTGTTAGGGATGGTACAGAAATCCAATTTCTCCAACGAGCAGGCTTGGCAAAGTGTGCTTGTAGGAGATCTTTACTTCTGGTAAGGAGATGCGTCGTATAATACGTGGCATCATTGTTCGACCTAAGTGTCCTAAACGGTCATGCCAAAATAAGTAAACTGCTCGAATCACCTAGTTGCAGGCATGTCACGTGTGGCATGTCTCAGTTGGGAAACAGCTCATCAGCCCTATTATTTCCTTTAATGGTTTCAATCATAATCATTGTCATCTTGAATATCCTTAAGAATTAACGGCGTTTTCTGGAACGGAGAGAATATAAGGTCTCTTAAATTGGTAATTCTGTACCATTCATACAATAAGCGTGCCAATGCTCTTAATCGGGTTAGATAAACCTAAAGTCATTTCTAGAGAGGTGATTTAGGTATAAAGTTAGTGTGCATAACAATATTCATCCAGACAACTAACTTTTCAACGTTCGTACCTAATAACGTGTTTAATTGAATTTGGTAACATGTATAGAAACATGATTCAATTCACTCATATTTGAAGACAATATCCATAAGATTATCTAGAAATAAAACAGATACCAACTTCAATCCGAGAACATAGAAAATTGTTTACAAAGGGGATTCAGCCAACAAGGCCATCCCTGTTAAAATTCTTCTTTTCCAAATGTCTTAGGTGGAGCAAAACTAGTCTCACAGATTGACTATGAGAATGGTACTCCTTAATGACATTGGTAGGGGCATAGATAAGTGTGTAACCAATGATTTCTTCGATCAAAACGGAAGTAGATTCTGCAAGGTCGAGGTTCGGGAATACTATTCCTTATTCTTGAAGTTTAAGGTTGTAGGTGCCAAGGATCACGCTTCTGGCCGTGATGCCACCCCTTGGCGGGCCTTGATTCTACCATATGTTGTAAAACAAACCCTAGAGTGGGTGAGAGAGAGACAAACTTAGGTTCGAAAGGTTTGAGCCGAACTATACGAATCTGTTCATACATCCATGTCGAAGTAGGGCATTGCCGTTTGGTAGGCTCTAACCAAAATTAGGTTAGGACATTCAATAGACTCTAGCCAAATTGAGCCTATATTGTTCAGTACCTCCCAGCCGAATCACTTGGGTACCTTTCTCTCACATTTGTGGCAGTAATCAGATCCGAGGATTTGGTAAACTTTCGCTTTCTACAATGTTGCTTTCGGAGCGAGTTAGAGACATGGAAGGACAGGAAAAATCTTCTCCAGTCAAAATTCGATCGAATTTTATAAGCTTCAGAATCGTACACATTCATGGACATAAAGGTTTTAATCATAGTTTGCTTCAGGCAACGTCATGATTAAATAGTCCATAGAGCGAGCTAAAGAGCCGTAGAATCCTTTTTTAGTGACGTATACTTCCGTTTGTAATGCTTCAGGCATGTGTCTTCAAATGAAAATCATAACAGAGGCTTATTCAGCTCTTCCATACCATATTGGCTTCAATGGTTTCTCAGCTTCTTGATAGTCAAGTGGAGCTTCACGTCTTGTACCCATATAAAGTAGTTTCTGTGAGAAACATCCAAACTAGTGAAATCGAATAGAGGGATCAAGATTGTGATTGGTGCTATGGGAAATAAAACATACATAAGCATCAAAGTTAGAACATTCGAGTACTAAGACATAGTTTACATGAAAAAAATTCGGGTTTTCATGAGTTTATTGTTTTATGAAAACTTCGGGTATCAAAGGCACTAAATTTGAAACTACAGGTTCGAGTTCAGTACGAACTTTTGGTTCATAAAAGAGGTACATGTAAGAACGCAAAATACAATTACAACTAAAGTGTAATTTGGGTTACTTCAAGAACTCAAGTGTAAGTAGCTTCAGGACTACGAAAGGATGTTAACAATTCAAAGAAAAATAATAAAATATTGAATCATTAATAGTGGAACCAAACATGGTTGATCGGAACCAAACATGGTTGATCGTGGAAACAAAATAATGACATTTGGTCATATTCACTTTAGATGGCTTCGGGTCAATCGATTAAGAAAATATAGTCTAATTAAGCTTTAGCCGATGACACACCAAAATATTTGGGAAGTATTTGTTGGCTGCCATGTAGAATAACCCTGCAGCTTTGCTGCAAACGTATTAGGCTCATGTAAGGCTCGGAGTAGGTTGACAACAATTCAAACCAGACGGAGGTCGAAAAAATTGTAGGTTAGTAAGAAAACCCACTGCACAGCGACGAAGAATGATCTCGACATTAGTGAGGTCCAAAAACTCAGAGATTCGAGTTGAATCTTGAAGAATCCCAACAAGATCGCAACTAGAATCTTGTGGATTTGTCGTCAGAAACAACTAGTTTCACCGAGGAAGGACGACTACAGGTCGTCTATGGTGATGAGTTTAGACTTTAGGCTCTGCAGGTGGTGGCCCAATTCGATTCGAGAAGAAAATGACAAAGTCGTCATTTTGGAGCCCAGATGCTTGCCTCCGCGACTTTGCTCAATGCTAAAAGCGCGGTTCAGCTCGATTCTCCCCTATTTTTTTTTCTCAATTTTAGGGGTTTTTTGTTTTTTGTTTTTTGATTTTTGTTTTTTGTTTTTTGATTTTTGTTTTTAGTTTTGTTTTTTTTTTTTAAATCCTAATTCATGTTTTTTTTTTCATGTTTTTTTTTAACTCACAAATTCCACATACTGATTTTATAATTGCGTATGCTGGAATATATATATTGAAAAATATATGCAATATATTTATATAGGATCCGAAGGTAAATATAAATGTAGGGGTTCATGCGTCATGGGGAATGTTTTCATGCATCATCGTCGTTGAAAATATCACACTTGGATTTTAGGAGAACCTGATTGGCATAAAACAATTTGAGCCTTTGAATTTGTTGAAGATTCGTCTCTATAATCCGGGATTTCGTCTCCAATCCGTTGTATCACGTTCAACACATGAAACATAAATTGAACCAATAGAAATATTTTAATTCAATAAAATAAGAGTGTTTTTAAATCCACCCCATTGTCCTATTTTCCCACTCATTTTTAATGAAAATGTTAATGACATATTTATCCTTTTAGAAAAAGACTTTTAAATCCCTAACCGTTTCTCTTCCTCACTGTCTCTTGCTTCATCCCCCATTTCTCTCTTTTCTGTTCTTCTCTTCTCTTATGTTTCATCTCTCTGTTCTGGCTTCTCCACCGACGACTATGTTGTTTCTTCTCCTCTTTCTTGGAAACCAGTCTCAAAAAGGGTAAAAGGGGAATCACGGTCTTGGTTTGATGCTAAGAAGCTTACTGGTACACTCTTCCTCTTAAACTGCTTCCCCTTTACTTGCATATTGGCCTTTTTTTTTTTTTTACTTTCACTTTTTGGATTTAATTCTTTTGATTCGAACGAAATTAGTTGAATTGAGGAAGCAAATCTCTTGCTCTCTACAACTCTCCAACAAAACCAATGACTATGTAGCTTTCAAGATTGTAAATCTTGATTTTGGTGTAATGTTAGTTCACAAAGGGATTGGTGGTGGAAACAAGACATTGGAGGTATGGTGTATAAAGGTTATTTAAGGAATAATAGTGGGTAGGGAAATAAGATGTTTAATTTTTTCATTTTTTATGGTGGGTGGGATAATAATATGGGTGGGGAAATAGGACAATGGGTGGGTCTATCAGCACTCTAAAATAATAAGTTAATCACAAAAAGAATGATTAAAACGTAATACTCCCTTGATTGAAGATGAACAAATCTCTGTTTAGTGCAGCGTCAAGAGCGTGCTGATAACGTGTTGTAGGCCTATTTGATTGAACAATAATAGAGAGAATCAGAGAGAGGGTGCGCATAAAGTAGAGAGAATTGGGTGAATTCTGAGGTGTGATTTCTCACCTATTGTGCCTTTGTTTATAGTAGTAGGGAAGGTAAATTTCTTACCCTAATATGATTACAACTAACACATGATACTATCTAAAGATAGGATATGGTAGAATCCTATATGGATTTCATAGGATTTACACAATCACATTCCAAACCTAATTAGGATTGCAATAATAAAATCATTTAAAACAGCTGATAAAACCCATACTCGCGATTAACGAAAGTTTGAGGTGAAGGGAGAAGTACCTATTTGATGTTGTTAATGCAATCAATAACATTTTTTTGTCATTCCTCCAGTTGAACCAAAATCCAAATTAATACATAAAAAGAAAAAACAAAACAGTTAGCCAAAATGTGAAGAATTCTCAGATTGATTAGAGAATCATAACTCATAAACCAAAAGCAAACGTAAGAAAAATAGTAAAATACCTTTTTCCTTGTTGGTTTTTTTACTGTCTTTCTAAAAGATCATCAACTGGAATTGAGATGGATGCTTTTGGATTGATCCTACATAACCGTAAGAAAAAAAGTATTGAAAATAAATTATGTATGCTGTTAAGAAATAGTGATGAATACTGGAAAAATTAAGAAAGTGATAAATAATGATGTATTTTCGTGATACCTCTAATATAAGCTAACAATCGTAGAACCTTAATGATGATTGTGGATGATGATTGTGGGAGCATGATTTTTCAGTGCAGGGGTAAGACAGATCGGAATATGAATACCTTAGAAGTCTGGTCATGGACTCAACAACTCTAAACTTATCGAGCTGCACATATGGAACAACAATGCCACTATCATCCTGTTCCGAATAAGTGGGTGAAGTCCGTCGACTTTGTTGAGATTGACCATTCTTGTTTCACAAGATACAGAAACTTGATCTGATACGGAATCAACCAAGTTTCCTATATTCTTGGAGATTCCTACAATCTAGGGATTGGCATGTGCCATAAGTATTCACGCTTTTAAGAGGATGCAATATCTACTCCTAGATATCCTCTGGATTCTCTCGCTTAATATGGATTATATATCCTAAAATGACTTTCTCAACTACTATAAATACACCCTTCTGGGGTTCATCTCTGGTAGCGTAATCATCACATACTATATTCTCTTGCCTATTGAAGGGTAATAGTTGAAAAATTAAATTCATTAAGCAACATAATGCATGCATTTAACAATTAAATGGCGGTAGCATGCATCTATACACTTTAAAACATAACTTAAACCATGAAATTCAAAGCCTAGTAGTGGTGATTAACCAAGACTCAACTCAAATCTTAAAGAAAGGAGTTGGGATTTCTTATACCTTTGAAGTTCCTTTTTGCATAAGTAAGGGCTAATCACCCATGAGAGGGCCTTTATTCCTTGCATCATTGCTTCTTGGATTCTAGGATTGGGAAGCTTGAATGGATTCTCCAAGAGTCCCCATGGTAGGAGACCTCTAACTTTCGACACCAAGGATGAATGAAGGAGAAGTGAGTGAGTGACCCTAGGAGAAGAAGATTGCTAGCTATTTCTCCTAGGGAGGACCAGCCTCTTAGAGGAAAGAGAAAGGCTTGAGAAAGCTCTATTTTCTTTATAGAAACCTTAATGAGGGATAAGGCTATAATGCTTCTTTTATATTCACCAACTTTTGTGAGCAATTTGGACCAAAAGACTCTTCCCTCATCATTCTCTTATGTGGCTGGTTTTCCCAAGCTTTTGGGGTTGTTTGGGCTTCTTGAATTGTAGTCATTAAGTTGTCATACAACATAAGTTAATGGGCTTGACAATTCGAAGCCCATTGGGCCTTGAGGCTTAACACTAATTCAAGGTCTAAAACAAACTTCTTCGTTTGATTAATTAATATATTAATTCATCATTGCCAAAAACAATTAAACTATTTAATTGTCCTTAGTCATCTTCATTATATCTTTCAATCAATACCTTACACGGTCTGCAATCTATTAGGTTCCTCTAGCGAGGTAGTGGGCAATTAGTACTCTTGCTAATCGATTGTGAATTGAAACTTACTTTCAATTCTCCTTTTAGTGTGTATACATCTTTAAGGCTTCCACAAACCACGAGTGACACCTAGATGTGATTTGGAACGACTTCCTAAATCTCATTCATACTCTGGGGAGAATTTTAGAAGATATCTAGAAGTAGATATTGTACTCTTTTAGGAGTTGTGATTACTTGCGGCGCACGACAATTCCTAGATTGTGGGAACTCCAAGACTTTTAAGGAATCTGATTGTGTCAATACCTAGATCAAATCTCGTGTCTTGTAGAACAAGCATGATCACTCAGCGGAAGTCTCTCAGACTTTGCCTATTGCTCCAAAACAGGGTGATGGTGGCACCGTTGCCTTGTCTGATTTAGCTTCGCTTAGAGCTGGTGAGCCCATGACTATACTTCTGAGGTAACAATATTCGGATCAACCTTGCTCCGACTTTATCATGTTCCCAGAGTTGCCTCTAACTATGTATCTAAAAGGCAACTTGTTCCTCTTAAGGATAGATAGTTATCCAAAGACCACACCTTTTAAAGTAAGCTGGAATACATACTGTTTGGTCTTCAAACTTTGTGTGGTGATCTGATATTTTGATATGAGGTAGAGGCGTTTCATATTCAAATTTTTTGTCTTGGGTACCGTGCCATAAAGTTTGTAATGATGAAACTTTGTGTTTGTTGTGTGAGCACGAAAAACAAGAAATTACTTATGATACTCTTCACTGTTGTTTAACCGTCGAATTTGTCGATTCCCAATGAAATCGGTCCATATTCAACGACTATATGATTTGAAATGTCTTCTTAAATACCTATTGCATCCTTATACTCATTTCCTTATCAAATCCCTAATTTTTTCGTTTGTCCAGAAATGCACTGACAGTTCTTTTCTCCAATTCAAACTTATTTTTTCTTGTATTTCCTGGAAAATTTGTTCTTCTAGCAAAAAATATGGCCACCACTTCATCTGTTCATCCCGCTCCTTATGCTAACCTTGATACTTTCCCTTATCCTCAGAGTCTGTAATAAATAAGAAGAGGTTACCTTCCTTGCAGGCCGCACCAATATATAGAACAGGTGCAGAGTCTGGTGGGTGGATAACCATGACGTAACTGGTAAACTCCCCAAACCTTCCAACCCCAATCGCCCTTGTACTAGGATTCATCCTTAGTATTTAGATTTTGGGTTAAGGTTCCCTTTATCACCTCTATTGAAAAAGATTTTAATCTTCTATCAAATTGGCCTCTGTAAGTTGACTTCTCTTTAATACGCATTATCACTTGTTTCTGGTGTCTAAACAACTGGTATGGGGCTAAAATGGGTTTTCCAAAGTTTCTTATCCTTTACGTAATGTGAAGGAGAACTGAAACTCGGTACTAATTTCTGTCCCATCTAACCTCAGGAAGTCTACATACAGCATTGACTTGCCCTGGCAGGACAAAGATTGATACAAAGACACCCTTCTCGTCGACGGGAATTAGGAAGAAGATATATCTCGGGTGAGAGTCCTTAACCAACATACCAGCAATCTTGACTGTAAAATTGATATTAAAAACCTTGATCCATATTACCCTAAGCTCATTGATAGAGCTTTCTATATCATCATTTCTGTGTACTAAAGCTGGAGATGGCTCATTGCCCTAGAGAAAGAGAGAGTACATGGGAATGATGCCATAATAGACCTTTGCTCCAATCATCCTATCCAAAACCCGACGTGGGTTGATGTTGAGATCGCCAAGTTGCCCCTAGACCCAAAAATTGCTAAAGATGCTTCCAAGCTCGAGAAAAAGAAGAGGAAGAAACCGTAAGAGGTTATCCCAAAAGAGGTTCACCTCAAGGCTTCCAAGAAGAGGGCCAAGTCGGCGAGTAACTCCGACAGCTTTCAAGGTAAAACGTCAAAAACAATTAACCTCATTTCTTCGGCTGAGGAACACTTTCAGCAACTTCCAATAACCAATGGCAATGAAGGGGAAAACCTACTGTCAAGAGAGTTGAGAGCCCTGTTAGAGGCCCATCGGAGAAAAAAACTTTTACTGCAACACATAATTAAACGCTATCGAAGTAGCAACAGTAACTACATCAGTAACTGCAACATTAAGGCTTTCAAATTCGAACATCCGTTTAGTTGATTCACGACTCAACACCTTAGTTGCCCATATCTCACCTTTAGCTGGAAGACGTTAAAGCATAAAATATTAGTATAAAACATAACTGACGTTAAAGCATAATTGCCATCTTCCAGCCGGATGAATCCTTCAATTATGCTTCACTAGGTCCCACGGCATGAAGTTGATCTTTGAATGGAAGGTGATACTTGCAATGATTCGGCAATGGTTTAAATTCTAGAGTGGGTGCCTAAATCATCAACAACATATTAGTATAAAACAAAATTGAAATTCGGGGAGGTGGCTTACCTATGTGCTCCGACATGAACTCAAGAATAAACACCCTTTCGAAAGTTGTAGGACTAGAAAATTCAACCAGATTTGGTGTTTTGAGAGTTGTGACTTGTCCCGTGTCATAAAATCCAACTTTTTTGGGAATTGTTGTCTCAAGTACATCATCTTTGATGAATTCTAGACATTCCTCAGCCACTTCTTTCTCTTGATTCTTTGGAAAGGTTTCAAAGATGTCTTTCTCACCCTCTTCTTCCTTGGATTGCATCGTCTTGCAAGGAATAGAGACATTTGGTGGAACGGGGTCAGGACGAATTGAATTTGGGCTTACCTTGGTTGTAGTGGACGACATAGAGGGCATATGGGGCTGTGGCAAGGGTGTTGGGGCTAGGAAAGGTTGCGGCAATGGTAGTTCTTCCCTTGCCGTGGCCTTATTATCCTCATCTTCTTTGAGCAGCAGTTGTTCATCCATGTTTTGGCTTGGTTTGGACGTCTTGGGTTCATCTCCAACCTCCATGCCACTTTCCAAGGTGATAGCTTCAACGATTTCAACATCTCCCATCGAATTGACAATAGTTGAGTTGGAGAGTTCGCTTTGTTCTTGAATTTGTACCATGATTTCTGCCATCTGCCCCATTTGCTTCTTCAATTCGCCCATCACTTGGTCTTGATTTTGTAATTCCTGCATCAAAGAAGTTAGTACATCATGAATTTGAGCACAATATATTGACGAACCTGAATTCGGTTAGAATTGTTGCGGGGCAGGCTGTGGTGGCTGCATAGGCGCTGTATAGAACTCCTCATATGGCTGCCAATATTTTCCTTGTTAAGCTTTCTTGGTTTGATTTTGTGAGCTATGCGCCAAAGAAATTAATTCATCAAGAATTTGATCACAATCTATTGACGAGCCTGAGTTTGGTTGGGCATATTGTATATGAGGTTGTGGTGGCTACGCAGGTCTTGGATAGAACTCTTCATATGGCTGCCAATATCCTTCGTGTTGAATTTGTTGAGATTCCCACCATATAAAGTTTGAATGATCACTCCAATCTCTTTGTGGACATTGATTTGTTTGATATTCTTGCCTATAGGGCACACCAAATGTAGGAACACTTTGCATTGTGGTCCTTTCGGCATACTGCGACAACTGAGAAGTAAGATTTGTCAATTGAGCTTGAATGTTAGCAATATCCATATCTTGCTTCTCTAGTACCTCAAATCAAATAAAGAAAACTAAATCAAATATCAAAAGTAAAAGACACGAACAGAAACAAAGAGAGATTAGCAATTTTGCTAATCCCCCGCAACGGCGCCAAAATTTGATGTGATATATTCTAACACACAAATTAAAACCCTATAGATGTAGTATGTGTAAGTAGGGATCGTTCTTGGCTGGGGATTAAAAGGGATGCTAATCTACACAATTTAGACTCTAAACACTTAACTAGACTTAAAAATAGAAAACTAGACTCTAGACAACTCAAAACAAGCTAATATGACTCAAAACACACAAACTAAGTTCCTAAGACTCAAAACTAACACTTAAGGGTGATTTGGACGAAAATTAAACTAAAAGGACTCAAAATACTAAATGGGGATTGTTTTTTATGAATTTAACTAAAACTAAGCAAATTAAAGAAACAAACTTTAAAAGGTACGAATTGGGTGAATTAAAGGGTGAAAGGCTAGTTAAAGGGTCATTCTCCACACATGACACATATGCAAACAAATCGATTTCCAGTTATTATTCCTATAAACCATGAACCTCAATGCCCCAAGTTAACTGTGACAGCACTTTTTTAACCATCAGATTTTCCTAAATTCATTGAATTGGACGGACAACGCATCGGCAACCAAATTATTCTTCGATAGTTCCCTACATGAACAGCATAATAGAAATACAATCAAAGATCATTAAGCTTTGTGAAAATCATAAGCATTGACAAGGCATTCGTGACTATGAACAGCATGACACTCATGCCAGGAATTTACTTAATGCGATCGTGACTAGCAACCTCCACTACTTGTAAATATAAGTTTGTAACTATTAGGTGAAACTCCCTTATATTTTAGCATCAAATTCATGCATGCAAACTAAATGGGCCCCTTTAATCAACATACAAGAATAAGTTTTCAATCAAATAATTAAGCAAATTGCATTCACGATTTATGAAACAATAACTGGAGGTAATCAACTCATGTCACATATATGTTCATGGCTTTGAATTCACCTCTAACTAAAAAGAAATTAGTTCCACATGTCTAACTTAGTTGAAAAGCAATCTAAAATAAACATTGAACTAAAACTAAGGATAGAAAGAACCCAAAAACGCTCCAGCCTTCCAATGGCCTTGAATGGCATGTCACGGCACTAATGCTACTTCTTCTCCTTCCTTCCTTGCTGCGGCACAAAGGTTTTGATGATGGATGAGTGGTGAATTGTGGTGAAGGATGGGTTTGAGATGGGGTGGATGGGTGTGGAGATCTGATGGTAGAGGGTGGTGAGAGATGGGTGGGGCATAATGCATATATTTATATGAAGATGGGGCACGACAAAGGGCTGAATTGGAGAAGGATTCAAGACTCCAAATCAACAAGGAAAAGGTCACCTAGAAGTCAAAAACCAAAGAGAATAAGGATAGGGAGTGTAACTTCTAGAAGAAAAACTAAAGGGACCAGGTGCCAGATTTTTAGGGTTTCTAGAAAGGAGTGTTGTGGCATGTTTCTAGAAGGAAAAGGCCTTCTAAAAACAGGTTTTAGGCATCCTAATATGAAAAGGAGTCCCCTTCGTAACTGGAATTAAGGTAGGATATGATTAGGATAGGATAAGATAAGATAAGGTAAGATAAGGTTTGGATAAGATAAGGTTGTTTGGATAATGTTCCTTCTTTTTAGCTAATTCCTTATTTCTTTGTCTTGGATTAATTTCTTCAACTCTTTTGCATATTCCTAGCCTCTCTTGAACTTCAATTTCGTCCATCCACCTTGATCCATGCATGTGCTATCCATTCCAAGCCCAAAACTGCTCTAAAATGCTCCAAATTGCACTTTCTTGCCAACTTTGTCATTTGGAACTACAAACACACAAAAATAGCTTAAAACACTCTTATAACTAGAAACTAACTAAGTAAATGCAAGAAAACAAGCTAACCGAGTCGCATAAATATGCTCCTATCACGAACTTCATCTAGCAAGTCTTGGGGGTGTTGCAGACGCGATTGTTGATGAAGAGTCGTAATTGTTAAGTTCTTTCATTTTCTTTATCTGTTTGTTATTTGACTAGGATATATGGGGGCTTGTCTCATTCATCACTTGAACTTCTCCTGCCTGTTTACGAGCTTTACGCTCTTCTGGAGTTTTCCCTTACTAATTCATAATTTCCAAGTAATGTTTGTCTTTCTAAATGATCATGGTCTGATTTCTCTTCGTGTACTATAGTTTAATCTAACAATTCTTCCAAAGTAAGCTAACTTCGGAGTGGTAAGTGACAAAGCGGAGCACGAGAAAGCTTGTGGGCTAGGAATAGAGCTTAAAAGCCCTATTGGTTAAGTTAATTTAGAAGAAAATCACCTCCCAAGCTTAGTGCCCATAGAGATGTCTATCATGATATCTGGAGTACTACCTTATATCTGGAGTACCACCTTACTTCGGTACCAGGAATTAAAATATTGAACCCATGGAAAACCTCTTGCTTTTTACTTACCTTTCTGCATTGACCATATTAAGGGTGGAGAATTATTGTCTGATGTCTGGAATGGCTGTGAATCTTAAGAGAAAGTTCTTTTGGGACCTGGTCACCTACATGTGGGTTGGAAACACTTTTGACGATAAGCCTATGATGGAGTGTTAGGAGATGAGTTCTTCATGGACTTGTCTTTGGGTAGACGGCACCGTTGCGATTAAGTTCGGAATGGACAACCTACATATCTTGGGAATGAAATTGAACCGCATATAGTTCGGATGGTATCACTTTCTATTCGATCTGAAGGCGTCGGTAGGGGGTTCATCTTAGGGTAATGGGCATCAGGTTTCTCGGAGTTCGCTCCTTTGAATCCTCGCCTTTTGAGATTCTGCGTCTTCCGTAGATGCAATTTATGTTAAGAGTGGACTTTTGCCGGACGTCAATCTTTATCATTGGTATGCTTATCCAACCTGTCCTTGTCTTTGGGCTCGGTTGAGCCCTCTTTCCTTGCTTTGTCTTTGACGAACTCCCAACAATGTCCTTGATTGAGCAATTCTTCTATATAATCCCTTAGCATACGACAACCCCTAGTAATATGACCAGTGTTAATGTGAAAAGAGTAGTATTCATTCGGGTTCTTCTTCGCTAGATGCTCCGGGAGTGGTATTAGGCAACGAATGAAGTGTTTGTCTTTTATGATGGGGATGATGTTGTTAATGGTGGTGTTCAGAGCGATGTACTGCTTCAACTTAGGCGGGGCTTATTTGTCTCGATGTCTTCCTTTGCTAGCTTGGCATGGGGAAGAGGGATGAGTGTCTCTGTTACTTTTTCTTTTATCAGTCTTTTTGGAATAGTCTAGTTCGACCATTATCTTTCTAGTCTTATCATTCAAATATGTGAGGTCGTCCGCGATATCGAAGCATTTTCCAGAGTGGTGTATTCATATTTCCTTTTGTTCTGCTTCTAAGAGAGGGGTGAATGAACGTATATGCCCTGCTTGAATACCATGTTGGCTAGTTGATCATCGAGCTTCTTTATTTGCCACCTACACGAGGAAGCACTTCAGATAAGTCTTGAGGCTTTCGTCTCTGGATTGAGGAGCCATTCTGAACATGGCTCAGTGGTGTTTGCGCACATCGCAATATACTGAATAAGTGTTGGTGAAGATGTCAGCCAAGCTTTCAAAGAAATCGATTAACATCGCTGGCAATTCTGAGTACCATCTCATCGCTGGTCCTTCTAGGGTGGACGGAAACATCTTACACATCCAAGCATCGTTGTTGTTGTATAGCGCCATAGCATTCCGATAGTGCATAATATGGTAGTATGGGGTGAAATCACCACAAAATGATTTGAAATAGGGCTTATGATCTAGACCGTTGGTCTGCCAAAGATGTGAGGGTAGTCATCTCTAACCTAACCTCTGGGATTCTCTTTATCTAAAGGATGTTGTTGCTCTTGATCTTAAGAGGATTCGGGCTCATCAAACCCTAGGCGACAAGGTTTTGCTCTTGATACCCTTGTCATGTTCAGAGGAAGAGAGTTTTGCGAAGCTCGGAGCCTGCCGGCAGAAGTTAAGTTAGTGGCTTACTAGTCGCGTAAGAGACCTCTTCTTAGATCAGTGATGTTTAATGAAGTTGGGACAATGTCGACTATAGGTTCTCCTTTAGGGGTTATGGTGCTTATATTCGCATAACCGAAAACATGAATTTGGGTTTGAAGGGTTGTCCCTCTCAAGTTTTCCAGGTTTTTCATGCGTTTCTCAATGCCTACGAAATTAGAGTGGCTTTTGACTCGAGCAGTTACTTGGTTATTCTGTAATTTGTTGACAGAGGTGTTAATCTTCATCAAGGTTTCCCAGATTTGGTCCATGGAATGAGGGGGCCTATTGATTGGTTCCTCATTGTTTTCTGGTGTATCTGTTACTTCTTACGGGTTGTTAATCGCTCCAGGAGTAATAGAGGCGTTAGGTAACAAGTTATCCATTCTGGGAACAGCGGATGCATCTAAAAGGCGGGTTATCCCTACCGATAGGGTTAACGTTGGCGTTAACCGAGCTTTCTTTAGCAAACATGTCAGTGGTAGGGTGATCTGGTCGAGAGGAATATGAGTTTACTCTCAATGAAAGCACCAATTGTTGGAACCAAATATGTGCATCGCTGCAGACGGTGGAGGCACAAATTTGAACAACCTACAAAATAGAGAACAACCATGAGCAAGCGTAAGACCGGAGGTGAGGGTGTGTGCCGGCCAAAGGCTCTTTGACAGTCAAGTTAGTAAGCAATTTTATACTCAAGTAGTGGGCAAGAGAATTGAAGTATTGAGATTGCGTTACCAGAGACGAACCCTAGATGGGTGTATTTATACCATGGGGAGAGACCTTTTAGGATAAAATCCTCGTTCTAAGTTAGGAGAATCCTAGAAGATATCGAGAAATAGATATTGCACTCTTTTAGAAGTTGTAATTACCTGCGGCGCATGCCAATTCGTAGATTGTAGGAACTCCAAGACTTATGAGAAATCTGATTGTGTCCATATCCGGATCAAATCTTGGGTCTTGCGGAACAAGTATGGTCATCCAGCGGAGTCGCTTGGACTTCGCCTATTGCCTTGAAACAGGTTGATGGTGGCACTGCTGCCCAGTCTGATCCAGCTGCGCTCGGGGCTGGTAAGTCCATAATTGGACTTCTAAGGTAACGATATTCGAATCAGCCTTACTCCGACTCTAGAAAATCATGGCCCCACAATGATGACGCGTGATAAAGTTTAGAAAAGGTAATGTTAGGGAGGCCAAATTTTTTAACCAAGTTTTGTAAACCAAATGATGTGGTTGTTGATGATTGGATTATTACTTAAGTGTTGATTAACATGCTTATTTCCTATTGGTTACACATAATTTGGTTTGCAAATTTAGTTTAAAATTTTGGTCTACCTAACATTACTGTTTTAGAAAAGCAATACCTTGGGGTTCTTGTTTTATATAAGTCAGTTGACTAAGAGATATATTCTACTCAATTGGGTACATTCATACATGCATGATGAGAAATTTTTCGACGTACATACCTGGAAAAACATAAGCCAATACAGCACATGTGATAATATAATGGAGGAACACTTAACAAATATATCATCTCTCCACTTGTATTATGACAAATGTTGTATCGTCGTGTATTCCGGTTACATGAAAAAATCTTTCATACATAACGCAATGATCAATGTATTAGGTGAAGACTAAAGCACATGTCAAAAACAGTATGACAAGTCGTGTAGTAAAGTACGAGGTCTTACACGTCCCTATTTATAATGCTACAAGAAAAATTCTAAGGATTATCTTGGAGAATTCTTGATTGGATGTGATTGAGCTTTCTTGTTTTGAAAGAATATGTTTTTAAGGATGAAAGCGTAAAGGTAGGAATTACTTATTAATTCTACTTTTAATTCCCTTGCCTTACCTACTTGCCATGAGCATAGGAGCTTGGATAAGTTGTGGTCAGCAGCTCAGGTCTTCTTGCTTGTTGAACTGCGTGTGGAATGAACATGAGCATCATTAGGGCATTCTTGCCAATCAAGTATAAAAGTCTACGTATTAGCTCCAGAATTTTCTGAATTATCTCTTACTCCACAAGTGTATCATGGAATCCCCAAGTACAATTTATCCAAGCTATGAATGTAATTAACACAAATATAATTCTTTAACTGAGGTTGCGCATGTTGTAGCATTATATGTAGACTTTTATACTTGATTGGCGAGAATGCCCAAGTACAATTTATCCAAGCTAAAATGGTAGTATCAGTGAAATCAATTTGGTCTAAAATGATTACGTAACATTTTAGGAAATGATGCAAACATTAATCTCGGAATATAGTGGGATTTTCTAGTTTCCGACAAACAAAAAAAGTTCCCAAAAACAAAAATTAGGTTTTGTGCGGTTAAGGCTTCATTCACAACATAGAATTAAAAGTAGGTTAGGATGCAACTCATAAATGTCATGTCGAAGTAAGAGACAAAAGACATTTTCCCTATAACAAAATCAATCAAAAATGAAAATAATATGAATATTGAACATTTGAGTAATAATATAAATACATGAGTAATGAGTAACGAGTAATAAGGCAAAGCACCATCACTCTCTCCTGCTTGGACATTTGACAGACACACAAAATACAAATACATGACATACATTCTAAGCACATCTTTCAGATTACAACTAACTATACGGTACAAGTATATTGTTTCGTGTCAATAAAACTTATACATCTTTTATTTTATTAGCACAAATAAAAACTTTGGAAATTATTATTAGCACTTCACATAAATGTATTATTTTTTCTAAATATAAAAAATTTAAAACGTAAATTAAGAATTCTAAAATGTTAATAACAATTCCCAAAACTTGTACATGTCTGTGATTTCATTCCCATAAGCTCCTCCCTATCTTTCTCATTCATCTCATCCCAATAATAAGATCTCTTTTTATTAATTTCTTTCTCTTTTTCTCTCTCTTCCCTAAACATTCCAAGCATAAATATCTCGATCGCGCCCCCCACATCCGCTACAGAAAGCCAAGAGGAGGGTTAAGAGATGGGTCACTCCGACCCACTCATTCCCTCAATCATAACACACCCAACCCCACCATCACCACCTCTCGCTCTCTCTCTCTAAAATGATCCACAAACATCCTTTCCCATAAAACCACCTTTTATATATTCATATTACAAAAACCACTACTTACATTTCACATCCATTCCCACTTCACTCCGACCAGACTAGTCCCATCCTCTCTCTCTCTCTCTCTCTCTCTCTCTACTTCTCTACTTCTCTCTCATAAAAAGTTCTTTCTTTTCTCATCTTTTGTCTTTGTGTTTGTTTCTCTGTACATTTTTTATTTCTTTAATCACAAATTATATTTTGTTTCTTTTTTTTTCTGTTTTCACACCTTAGCCTTTCTCTCTCAAGAAATACTACCTGATCAGGCTATATATTACAATTTAAGCTTTGAAATATTATGTCAATGGATTTGATGGCATCTGAACGTGTTTGTTATGTTCACTGCAACTTCTGCAACACCATTTTAGCGGTATCTCTCTCTCTCTCTCTCTCTCTCTCTCTCTCTCTCTCTCTCTCTCTCTCTCTCTCTCTCAGTCATGTCCTTAATTATTCATTTCTAAGGTTTATTTGTGCCATGTATTTTAACAGCTGAATTGACCAATATCCGGGCTTTCATTATTTAAGCTTTCAGATCAAGAATGAATTTGATTCGTCATGTCCCTCTATGTACCCGAAAATAACAACTTACTTAAAGTGCAGAAGAATATATAATGGGGTTTTTGTGAATATATAGAACAATTTTGGCCCTTAACCGACTATTTAAAATGCCCTTTTCTGGTTAAAGTTTAAGTACTCGAATTGACGCCAAGAATTGCGAATTCTTGTGATTCATATGGAATTGATCAAAGAATCTGTCTCCTACCTTATATTTTATGAAGACATCTACCTGGGTTTTGGCCTGCAGGCCTCCTAGTACATGAAAATAATAATAAATAAATAAATCATTTTATGAACGTCAAGATCGACCAGTAGTTGTAGAATTGCAATCGACCCCATACAGAGTTAGGTGGATTTATAACAGTAACAAAAGTGAGGGAAGATTGCTTCCGGCTAAAGATAGCAAACAAATCTCCTGAATGTTTTCCGCTGCGGGATTCTCATGGCCACGAACTAGGGCAACAAGTAGCTAGGTTATTAGCTAGGGTTGAAGTTTCAGATCCCAAGATATATATGCCCAACTTTGTGCAGATTCCTACTCCTTACTTATAATCTCTCTCTCTCTCTCTCTCTCTCTCTCTCTCTCTCTCTCTCTCTCTCTCTCTCTCTCTCTCGCTCTGTCTCCCTCTCGATGAATAAATGTGATCCAGTTGTTACATATTTCAGGTTCTGAATACCAATGTAGTACAGAAGGCGCCTTTTCCTTACTCTTTACAAAAACCTGTGAATATAGTCTGAGAAAGGGAGTGAGGGGGAGAGAGAGATAGCGCCAAAGCAGCAAATAGTGCTTCTTTTTTCTTCTTTGTTTCATCATAAGGTGCCTCTGATAAATAAGCCCCTTTAAAATTATTTCCTTTGTTTTCTTTTTCCTTTCTGAACTCTATGTATTGTGATTGTTGAGAAAATATATATACGGACAATGACGATGTTAAACACTGGAGAGTTCACTGCAGAATGTACAGTGGTTAAATTAGTGTAGTTGATGATGATGATGATTCGGCTCTCTTCCTTTAATCATGAGTAGTTATGTTTGATAGTGAAGAAGAGTGAGTGGATAATCCTGCTGGTCATGGCCTTTAATGGTTTCCGTTCCCGTCACGTCGCTTTCTTTCGTCCTCTCTCTCTCTCTCTCTCTCTCTCTCTCCCTCTCTCTCTCTCCCTCTCTCTCTGTTGATACACTGAGCTACTTCTTTCTATCTTTTATCATCTTCCTTGCGGGTGTGTCAGGCAGAAAAGCCAGAAGGGGCACCGAAAGGAAAAAAAGAAAAAGAAAGAATAGCATCTCTATGTGCGCGTGAGTCTCTGTGTGTCTGCGTGTGAATCAGTAAGAGAGAGAGAGAGAGATAGTTTGTGTGTGTGTGTGTGTGTCTCTTAACTCTTAGGTAATTAAATGAAGGGGGCCAAGAGACCTTGCAGTTATTTGCTCATGTGTGGTCTGAGATAAATTCTGCACGTACTTTGTTAATTTGAGAAAAGAGGTTTTCAGATGCATTTGGGCATTTCATCCTTCTCCTTGTTCTTCTTCTGCTTCTGATCATCATCTTCGTCTTTATAACTGGATTATTCGTCCTCATATTGCTGATGCGTGTCCTATGTATAACTGTTTTCAATTGATAGAGTCTTCATAATGAGATCATATGACTATAAATGCAATCTGGTTTGTTCTCATACAGGATTTGTTTCTGTTTTATGAATTAGGGTTTGATTTTTTGTTTGGTCAATAGGGTTTAGTTATGATCATATGGTTACATTAACACCTTTGAGTGCGTGTGTGCGAGAGAGCAAGAAATAAAGATTCAGGTGCCAACAAATTAAACTAAAAATCAATCAACATGATACTAAGCATTAGCTAAGTTAACCTAGCTAGAATCTCATATTTATTAGTAATACTGGTTACTTTTATTTTTCTTTGAAGAAGAATAATTTAAACATTTAGGTAATAATTTACTGTACCTCCTACATTGTATACGTATCGATAACTGAATCGAATAGTGCAGGTGAGTGTTCCATGCAACAGTTTACTGAATATGGTGACGGTGAGATGTGGGCATTGTGCCAATCTGCTCTCTGTTAATACTGGAGGTTCCCTTCAGTCGACTACCATTCCTCCTCAAGATCCTCCTCAGGTACTCATACATTAATTATTAATTTAAATGTATGTGCATTTTTCTCTGCAAATGATGGATTGCCCTGCACTCGAAGTTCAAACCCTATAATTCTTTTAGTATAAATTAGACTAGTACTATTGTTTGTAAAAAAATTACAAATATGTGCATTTTGCTCTCCTTTTCTTAGGTAACAATATACAATATTTTTCTGACTCGGATTCCCTAAATTTCAACAAGGAATTTGATGGGGTTGTATGTGAACAAGGTAGTTTTATGTGCAAGTGTGGGAGTGAATTTATTCATGATAAGTTAAGGATTAGACACAGTGATTTTTAGTTTTCAAGAAGTAGTAAAGATCGAGCAGTGATTATTCAACCAGTGCAAACTCAATATTTTGTATTTCTGTGTTGAGTGTGTCTCTGAAATCTCAATTCAAGTTCTTTTGGAGCCAAGGTGTTGACTGTGATTTGACTGATATATATTAATGTAATTTAATTATTTTTTGGTTAATAATTTATTAACAAAAGTTACAGAAACAACACCTGAGCTCCGAGGATTCAAATAAAAACTGCGGATCGTCGTCGTCGTCGTCATCATCCAAATCCAACAAGTTTGGTCATGCATTTGAGTCTCTAGAGCTTCATGAACAACCTAGAGTCTCTTCCATACCCCGTGAGTCTCTCTCTCCCTCTCTCTCTCTCTCTCTCTCTCAAATTGTATACACAAATAATATGACTAACTTTAAATTAATGGAGTCGATTGGACCACTAACCTCATTCCCGATAAATTTTTCAGTGTGAGCAGAATACGGGCACTTAAGCTATATGTCATTAATTATATAAGTGAAAGAGACACTTGAAAAAAAACAAAAAAAACTTTTCTCCACTTGTATAATAAAATATGGCGTATTGCACCATATTCCGGACACGTTGAAAAATCTCTCGCCCCTTCCTCTAACACTTAATGTCTCATACCAAATGTTAAATGCAAAACCAACTACCTAGGTTAATAAATTATCTTGTGATAGCTTTGAACAACGTACGTCTCCACACAATTGGAAAAAAAGTAAATAACAAGGCAAAATCACCCAATATACTTCAAAGTGATCATGTTCTAATATAATTTATTTAGGTTAGTTGAATGTGGTCCATCCTGTACAACCGAGTCGAGTTCTCTATGTGCAATTTAAACTTGGTTTCAAATGGAATATCAATTGTATAAGAAAAAAAAAATCTAAAACCATTTAGTTTGAATATAAAAGCTTCATGCAAACACCATTTACAAGTGCTCAATAAAGGATTTGTCCTCACCTCCTCATGGGCCATCCAGGATGGTGACCTTTCATAGCAGATTTCAGTACCCGTAAATTAATGGATAGCAACGTCCTAGAAACTGTGCTCATGAGTATTAATACTTTCACATTTTAATACAATAACTATTTCAGAAAATAAATTAATAGGTTGCACTTTTGAAGTGTGGAATCTAGCTATATATATATATATATATATATATCATTGGAATGAGGTGCAAAGTATTTTAGCTAGCTAGCTCGATCGAATGATGTAATTTTGTCCTACTGCCCACTGCCTACTGGTTTCATGGGAAGCATTTGCACAATGTATTATTCTCAAAATAAAACAAATTTCTTCAAACTAATTGTTTCTGCATACATATATGATAGCACCAGAGAAAAGACAGCGGGTTCCCTCAGCATATAACAGGTTTATCAAGTAAGTTTACTTTTAATCGTTGTTTTTGTCACACATTTTGTTGCTACAAGTTATCGATGACGGTAATATTATTATTTAAGAGATGAAATTACCCTTGAAGATGAAATACTGATAAGATAATTAATTTAATCTCTCTCTGTCTCTGCAGGGAGGAGATCCAAAGGATTAAAGCTAGTAATCCTGACATTAGTCATAGGGAAGCTTTTAGCAAGGCAGCTAAAAATGTAAGTTACGGGTTGATAACTTAGCAGCCATCATGTCTCTCAAAATTTTCATAATTCATATGGGAGGCCTATTAGCTCATTATGATACGGTAGGACTATCAAATTATATTTTGGTAGTATATATTAGAACCACCAAGTTGATTCATACTACGTTATAGTGAGGGATGATTTGATTCTTGCCGATCGAGAACCGATGTAAGTATTTCATCTATAAGAATATAAATCAATCTTTGGCCTACATCATAATAATAAGGGTGTGCTATCCACACACCCCTTTTTACTTCTCACACATCCTTCTAATTTTCGGCCGTCAGATCGGATGAATTGAAGAAGATCAAATGACTGAAATTAACAAGGAGTGTGTGAGAAGTAAAAGGGGTGTGTGGATAGCACACCCCTAATAATATATGGCTCTTGAAAATAACTTAACAATCATACAATATATCATAATAATTGAGAACTTAAAAGAAAATTCTGTCAAAAAAAATACTAATCATACAGGAGTGTGCAAAAATGGTATGACTAACCAATCAAAGAACAACCTACAGGTTAGGTAAGAAAACTCGAAAAGGTTGCTAAACATGCCTAAAATTTCACACTTTGTTATTATAAAATATAAATGAATGTTTTGGTTTCATCACTTGGGTGGTTGAATACATGAACATATAGAAACGGGGAGTATTAAAATCTTACTTCATATAGACGAAAGCTTCAAAAAAAAAGTTTTAAAAGTTTAACAGGTCAATAAATAATTTAATATTTCAGCATAGGTTGATGCTCATTTCATTTTCTAGTAATCGAAACAATATTCCTGTCCAACTAAGTTCAATATCACTTGTTAAAATTTCACTTCGTTGACATCTTACAATATGATTGACCCAATAGTTTATATTAAAAGTATTTTGTGACCTAAAAATGACCCCGGGGTTAAAGAGGAAACGCACGGTTTGACTAGTCCTTGGAAAAATAGGATCCTCTACTTGTGTTTGCTTTTATCATGCTTATATAAAAAAGAACTACTTGTTTCTGGATTTAAAGGTTATGTATTTTGAGTTTAGAGTTTAGAGTTTTGTTGAAAAGCAATTTAATGAAAGTATAATGCATAATTTAGGCATAAGCTGATTAGTGCTATACAAACTTCAAAAGCCTAAGTAGAGAAGACTTGCGGTGCGTGGGGAATGTTAGTGATTTCCCACTATATTCAAATTGTTATTACTGGTAATATTCGAAGTTATGAAAGTAGGGATTCTTCCAGTTTCATATAAGTTTCTCCTCCTAGCCTTAAGTAGTCGTAACTATCACTAATAGTAGCAAAAGGAAATTAAGGTCGATCAACATACAAATTCTGTTAACAAATGATTGAATTTTTTTTTTTTTTTTGCAACTGTTATTGCATTTCAAAAATCTTGTTATACACTTCACAAGTGCATTTTTCTGTCTAAGTATAGAAAGTTTAGAGTGTAAAATGAGAATTGAAATACTAATAACAATTCCCTTTAGTTAATTTAACTTAATTAATTCTATAAAAGGCCAAAGGTAAAATCAGCTCAGCAAGATAATAGAAGATCAAGCTCTCAAAATAACTTATCCATGGACTTTTGCAATTTGAAGATTATAAGTATACTTATGCAAAACTGCATGTGAACTTTATTTATGATAGTAACATATACAAAACAAGGATGGAGATTGGATTTTATGTGGATTGCCTGTCAGTAATTAGCATCTGAGTCCTGGCGATTAATAACAAATTAAGTATGTGAAGTCAAGACTGCAAATTTCCTTGGTGGTTAAGGTAGCAAGAAGCACGGTTAATGATTATTTTGATTAAAAGTTAGATTAATGTTATTTATATGTACAAGATTTGGATCAGTACATCCAAAGGACAAGATTTTAGCAATTGTTTATTAACACAAGTGTCCCATATTGGAGAAGTAAATATCCATTACATTAAGTGGCCGGTAGCTCGCCTTAAAATTGCATTGAGACATTTTGTAAAAGTTTCAGCCTGTTTTTGGGTTTTTTTTCATATAGAAATTATTCATTAACTCGAAGATAAAAGTACATTCAACTCAGACTTAATAAATGTAGAGAGCTTGGTGGCTCAACTTCAAATAAAGGGTGATCTAAAGAAAGTGCAGCTCTAGCAATGGAATAAGCTATTCATTATTACTTTCTCTAGGACAAAAGGAAAGGTCTCTAAATCAACAAAAATTTAGCACAGCTTTAGCCTTCTCATTGTCCTCAACCAGGATATAGAAGTTAGGCTTAAGTCCTTCTTGCCACACCGCATGAATGGCGTTCTGAGCATCACCTTCAACTTGATTATATATGTATTAGGGTTTAGGTTACTTAGACTTGCTTCTACAATTAATATTGATATGTTCGTTTAGCTTATCATACATACTTTTTTGGTTACATTGGAAGGTTTCGAACCCTTGACCTAGCTTACTCCAATCCACCCTCACCACTAGACTAACCCCAGTGGCTTAGGCTCATACATTCATTTGTCAATATTGAAGTAGGATTGAGTGACCATCAATATGCAGATATATGTTCTAATTAAGTTCCAACAGCTTATAATCTTTCAGAAATATGCGGCTACATTATATACCATTATACTAATTAATTTCACTTTTTCTCCCTTTAATTAATAAGATATCGAAGCAAGACAGTAGTAGTATAAAGGTCACCAAATAATTTGATTTATAAACATGAGCACAAATTGCAGGCATCCTCATTGTACAAAGTATAACACTCTTTTAATAGAGTCTGCAGTATGAATTATATGTATGGAATTATGTGCAGTATTAAGGGTAATTAGAGAGAATACATTTATGATACAATGTGGATGTGCTAGTCAGAATAAAACCTATATATATCAACTGAGAAAATGGTCGTTTGTGTTGCAGTGGGCACATTTTCCCCACATTCACTTTGGATTAAAGCTGGATGCCAACAAGCAACCAAAGCTAGACCAGGCTTTTGCAGGAAAGGGAACTTAAAAGACTAATGGCTTGTACTAAAACAAACTGGTATACAAAAAATACCCCCTCCCGTGAGAAGTACCTGCAGGCTTCTCTCCCTCTATATATATGTATGTATGTATGTATGATGCAATTACTTGAAAATATTGAGGTTGATGAAGTCTCCTGACCCTGTAGCTAGGAAACCTCTTTAGAACCTCACTTTTTGTTTACTACCTATAACTACGTGTTTAAATTGATTTTCCTTAACTGTCTAAGAAGCAAATACTACTCCTGTGATTCGTTCAGGTTGAACATATTTTAATCTTTTAAGTAAACAGTTAAATATGCGTTTGTTGGATTACCAAGCATACTCTCTCTCTCTCTCTCTCTCTTGGTGGAAGGACCACAAAAAAATTAACCAATGTGATATTCCATGCATCTGGGAATCCACCCGGAGGACCATAGGTTAATACACATCAATATGTTTGGCGGTTTATAATTTTACAACCAGCTTATCAGTACTGTATTCGAGCTGTCATGACTAAAGCAACACGAGGTAGAGAGAGAGAGAGAGAGATGCCACTATTTATAAGATATATAGATGATGCGGACGTTCTTGCATGTTTCACCCGTCTTTTACTGAGAGAGAGAGCTCAGATAATTATTAATATCTTCTTTTTTTTTTTTTTAAATGAACAGACAGTGAGATGTCGTTTCATTTGATCAGATTCATAATTTTCATATTGCAAAATTTAGTACTAGCCTTAGTTTTGGAAAACCTATTTGTGTTTGATTTAGGGTATGGTTGATATTGAACGAAGTTAAGCTCGTTTGATATTCATTTCGTTTTTGCATTCTAGTTTATATATATATATATATATATATATATATATGTGTGTGTGTGTATGTATGTATGTATGTATATTTATATATATATATATATACATACATTCATTTTAAAAATGAGGGATATAGAAGAGCTAAAGAAGATGGCAAGAGGAGAGGTAAAAGAAATATATGAGAAACCGTAAATGAAATCTAAAATAAAAAAAAGCCATTATTTTCACTTTTAAGAAATTTTTTTTTTAATTCTTCATTGTTTCATCATTTTCCTTCATATATAATCACTCCCTCTTCTTTATCCCTTCATTTTTGTATATACTTCACCATATACAAATACAGAAAATGAAAACTAAAAACTAAAATTGAAATGGTTATGCACCCAAATATTTAGCTTAGATTTTGCATTTAATCTGTCTCTCAACTTTCGCTCCCCAATAATTCCATACTACTTGATTAAAGTTCATCGTTAAAAATGCTCATCAAACCAAATATTTAACTTAATTAACTTTTCACCCATACAAAATGCTCATGAAACCACAAGTTTAAAATGAAAATCTTACTACTATTTTAACCCTAAACAAAATTACTTTTAAGAAAAATTGTCTATAATCTAATTGTGAGTATTTTACGTCTGTTGAGGCGGACAATATATATGAGCGTTGCTCGTCGTTATACTCATGGTCACGAAAAAAAAATGGTTAGTAATTTATAAATCAACAGAATCTAGAGGAATTTTCAAATTTGAAATATTATTTAAGAGAACTCTGAGTCCAGGAGTGTTGCTAGTTTGTTAAAGAAGCAAAGAATTAATGAATCAAGGATTTTATTAAGGATATACTCTAGGCAAACACCTAAAGTAGAAATACCTTATTTCTAGTTAGGCTAAATGTTATTCTAATAAACAAAGCTATACAAGTATGATTGAGCTTGAGCAAAAAAAACAGGTAGGATTTAGTATAATTTTAAGAAAATCATTATTTACCTAAGAATAATATTGATGTATTAAAGAAATGCTATTTGTACATATAAAACTGATACACTTGTCGATACACTCTCTAACATATGGTAGACTCCACCAACTCTATTGGAGAGTGTTAGTTTTTTTTTAAAAAAAAAACAGATAGTATCATAGATTATTGTTCACATTCCTCTAGTTTTTTGCAGAACATTTCTAATGTATATATTAGGGAGTTGTTATTAACACTCTAAAAAAGGAGGTTAGTTTGCACTCTAAATACGTGTAAATATATAGGACAAATTAAAAGAACTTGAAGGAGTGCATATTGCATAGTAACATTTTTGAATTGCATAACACAATACAAAAAAATACCACAATGTCCAGATCAAAGGATTTCGTGAGTCACAATAAGGTTTTCGTTCGCCTAAACTTCGCCCGATGGAAATTCGTGGAGCAAAGGTCATCACACGAACGTTTGCCAGACAACTATTCAAATTCCATTGGGCAAATAATGTTTACCTGACAAAAAATTTTGTCGAGTAAAATACGTTAACTAATTTGGGCCGACAAACCAAACTTACCTGACGACAGCATTAGTACAAATGTATATATGTAAAATATCCTAAGCTAACTACTCCTGGGTGGTGCCTGAAGGTCACTTAGAAGACCAGGGAGGCAAATGCTAAAGGTTGACGTTGTCTGCACCATCCAAGGCCGGCCCTGGCCTAGTGCTAGCTGGGCGACCGTCCGGTGCCTTAAAAAGTCGGGGGCACAATTTTATAAGCTCATAAAGAAAACCAAATTGGTTAACATAGCAAGTAAATAAGTTAGAGGCGCTGGTTCTGTTGTTCTCCAGTAATACTGAGGATCCATGTTCGAACTAGCCAATGTGTCCTTTTCCTCCCAATTTTTTATTAATTTTTGTTTGATTGTTAATTTCTTTTACAATTGGTTATATTTGATAAAATTTGGTTAATTGAACGAGAAGGTTAACTAGAAGTGTTGGTGCCGTTACATTTTTAGTAATAAGGAGGTCGGGGTTCGAACTAGTTTCTGCGCCTTTTTCTTTTCAATTTTTACTAATATTTGTTTGAGTGTTAATTTCCTTTACCTTTGATTCTAATTACTAAAATTTTGTTAATCCATTAAGAAGGTTAACTAGAAGCGCAGGTTTTTGATATTCATTCCAATTCAAGTTTATCCTTCAACAAAACAATGTATGTATGTCTTTACCAATTTAATTTGACAAGCGCATAGATTATTCAAAAAATGAGATCACTTTGAGGCAGCTACAAAATTGGAACTTTCTATTCTACCAAATCTACAAGGCTTTTGCTTAGAAAATTGCATTGTCAAAGTCCTGTGCTTAGACACTTTAAACGTCAAGTATTGCTTGATTGACTAGCATTTTTTATTATATGACAATCTTCTTTTCTTTATGACCAATTAACCAAGTATTACGATGTAACTTTGTCTTTTATGTACGACAAACTTATTGCCCGACAAAGAAATATACTTATTCAAATTATTGAAAATCCTTCAAACACCTAATCGAAAAGGAGAAAAAAAATGACATAACAAACATAAATTTTTTGTGCATATTGTAGGTTTGTGGGCCCCTTTTTTTATTTTTGCCCAGGGCCTCCAAATGTTTGGACAAGCCCTAGCCATTGCAACAATGTACCGCCGTAACTCCTCATCTAGCTAGTGCGCAACTTTTCCCAAGCTTCTTCTCGCTGGCGAATGGCCTCTAACTCCATCTCCACCTTCTACAGTTTGGAAGATGTCCCACTTGGAGGCTGATAGCTAGATGAAGAAGATTCCCCGACGTGTCGAATCCAACAAGCTCCTAAGCCGCACAGCTGTTGGCCCTTCCGTCGTCCAACCCCGTTCTTTAGCAATTGTAGAGACATATCTGGATCAAGTGTCAGCTGCTCCATTGGCATGTTTGGTTGTTACTAGAGGTTGGCAAGGTACTCGTCCTTCTTCTATGACATAAAAGCCTATAAAAAAAATAAAAAAAAAGAGAAACCAATTAAATTATTGATCATGAGTTTAAAATTTTAAGTGTACACAAATTTGAAACTAAAAGCTTGAATGGAGTACTTACATAAACGTCGTCAATCACCTAGTTGCCATAATTGGCATGCGCATCCCTCAGGTGTCGACCTCCCAGAAAAGCAAACCTTCTCATGTCGTTCCTCGACCTAGAAAGTGAGGGGTTGAGAACTTGAGTGGTAGAGGTACTGTATCACTTCCTGGTTTACCCTTATTTGCCTTCGAATTTCAGCAGTAAATAAAAAATGTAAATTAAGAAAAATTGAAATGAAATATAAAAAACCTTACCAGAAATTTCTAGATAAAAAAATGACTGTAGAGCGAGTATCACTCATCTCTCATTTCTGCAAACTATGAGGGTTCCACACCCGGTTTATGTACTCGGACATACCCAGCACTTCCATGTTGATCTCGAAGTTGACCCGAAATAGAAAAAAAAAAAAAAAAAAAAAACAAGTGTAGTAGTTCAAAAATACACTAAAAAGTAAAGTAATAAAAATAATAAATCAAACCAAAAAAAAACCACACTTAATGAGATCTTTTTCTTCATCGCCTCATGCACCTCGGGGGCGAGTTTCCTCCATGTAGGGGCGAGCATGGGGCACTTGGTGCAGATGATGGTTCCCATGTCATGAGCCAACAGGTTGTTGACTTTGATGTCCGCTCGCCGATGTCGTGGGTCGTAAATGGCCACGATCTTGGCTTGCGTTATGCGAGTAATCCAGTTTGAGGACAAGACTCTATAGATCCCTTAGACTTTCACCTTCTTTTCGCCCCACAACACTGAGCCGTTTTCGGTAGTGAGTACGCTAGACAAATCGGGGCTTCTAGCGTGGACCAGGCCACCAACTTGACGGTGGCTGTCTTGGTATCACTGGTCCCCGCCAGCGGAATAACGCCATCTTTACAGGCAGGTCATTTTGACTCGAATCGGAGGCAAAACGGCATGGTGACCAACCGTAATGACATATATGGAAAAAAAAATCACAATAAAGAAACACTAATTTACAAAAATTTACATTAATTCCAATAAATCACTGAAATTTTTATTAAATTACATTATTTCAAAAAGTTCATATAAAATTACAAATAATTTTCTAAAAATTCCAAGATTCCTAAAAGATAAATAATTCCTATATATTTCTAAAAATTTCTAACTTTTCAAAATTTCCAATATTTCATAAAAAGTTATAATATTTCCTATAAATTTCTACTATATCTAATGGTTTATAGGGTAAATTCAATATAAATCCAATTTTGTAAGCTATTATTAGGAGCAGTTTGTTGTAGGCCTATTTGACTGAACTGTATTAAGGACAGAGAGGGAGAGGGGCCTACGGCAACAGAGGGAGAAGAGAGAGATGTAATTATGAGGTATGTATTGTATCACCCCATTGTGCCTTTATTTATAGTAGTAGGGAAGGTTAAATCCTTACCCTATTAGGATTACAACTCTAATAGGAATTAAACTACTAAAAGGAATATACAAGATACTCCTAGATATACTAGGATTTACACAATCACATTCCTAATCCAATAGGGCTGTAACACTCCCCCTTGAGTGTGTAAATACTCAAACAAATCATCGCATCAGATCTTCAGCAGATAAGGTAGAACAGTTGATGAAGTCGGTGGCACAATGGGTGAATGCGAGTCTCAAATTTAAAAGAAAGTATGCATGGGTAGTAAAACTCACAAAACCTCGCTATGGTAAAACTAAGGCAGGTGAAAACCCATAGACTAAAGAGAAAAGTGAGAAGTATGCATAATGTCTTAAAATAAACATCAAACAGAACGAAAGTAGTGAACTCAACGGAGTATGATCATCCCAAGATGGGTGCCTTGTTAAAACCTAGTTAGGTAGCAAAAACCCAGTGGGAAAAATGCTCCTAATTGTAGGAAAAAGAGTACATTAAGATCAAGTGAGTATGCTTCAGGATACTCCCCCTGAGTTAGACATAACTTCCAAATAAGAGAGCGTGAGTATGACTAGTCTCAAGTCATTTAGTGTTGGACACTGAGACAAACACATAAGTGCTCAAAAGGTAATCGAGTACACTGAACAACGATCAAAATAGAGTTCGAACATACATGTCATGTAAGAACTCATAAGTTGCAATATGCAAAGTAGTCCTTTGACCTGAGGCATCATTGATGTCTAATGGTTAGGTCCTTGATCTTTGATTATGTCAAAGGCATTCCATTGAGAGTGTCCACGGCATTGTTAGGGTCAAGCTATCTAGTCATGTAGGCATGTGAATGCACAACAAGGGATCTCTAACCTTCCATGGTGGAAGGAGAATACTCTGAAATATGATTCGAGAGTCTTTGGCCAAAGCATACGAATATGAATTAGGAAGCATGTTCCAAATTATATTCAATTGATTCATAATAGAGAAGTATCACATTGGATAGTAGACATGAAACAAACTATCACTCAAACAATGTGATCAAGAGTATTGTATTAGAGAATGACCGTATTGCATTGTAATTGTAACTAGATAGGTTCTCCAACCACTTCTACTTATCTTGGGTAGCCATGACATACTGCTAGGTGTCACTCATGGTTTGTGGAAGCCCTGAGGATTAGCAAACACTAATCTTCATCAAAGGGAGAATTGAAATGTAGTTTCAATTCACAATCGATCATTAAGAGTAACAATCGCCCACTACCTCGCTAATTGGAACCTAATGGATCGTACACCGAGTAAGGATGAAAGTGAAGAAATATAAATGAGATGAATAAGCAATTAAATAGTTTAATTGAGAATGGTCAAGATTAATTAATTAGTTAATTAATCTTACGAAAGGTTCGTATTGGGCTTTTAAGTTGGTTTTGGGTTTCGAGGCGCAAAAGGGTTTTTGGTCCACAAGGCCCATTGAGTTTAGGTTGTGTGACAACTAAAACTAAATGGAAATTAACCCAAAAACAAAGTCAAAACCGGCCTAGGGTGAGGGGTATCAAACTTGGGTTAATTGCAAGTTTACCACTCAGATGTGAGCTGGTATAAAAGCATCTTTACAGCTTTTACCTCATTAGGGTTTTCTTTAGGCAAAGAAGAGAAACATTTTCTCTCTTTTTCTCTAAAAGAGGCCGGCCACTTAGGGAAGAGATAGCTAGCAATCTTTTCTTCTCTAAGTCATCCATTTCATCTTCACACCTCATCCTTGGTGTGGAGACTTAGAGACACCAAACCTTTGGTGTTTTTGGAGACCCTTTCCTCACATCCTCAAGGAGCAAAGGAGTATCAAAAGGAAGAAACTCACAAGGAAGATCCAAGGAGCTAGGAGGTGACTTGAAGGCCCTCCACTTGGGTGAATCCCTTGTGTAAACAAGGATGAGCTTCAAGGGTAATGAATCTCAAAATCCTTTCTTCTCTTTAATGTTGTTAAAGAGTCTTGTGGTTCACCATTCACTAGGCTTTGAAAGTCATGGGTTTTAGAATTGTTTTTGAATGCATGCCTACTTTAAAGTGTTATTAGTTTGCATATGTGTTCAAATGTTCTCACATGTTCCTATCTAGGACAAAATTTTGCCTTCAATCGAACAAGCCCAAATCCATCGTACCCTTGAGGTAGCGAAAAATGTCTTTAACACCATTTTAGTGTCTGTGTGTAGGTGCGTTGTTGTATCTAGCCAAAAGATTAACAACGAATGAGGTCTCGGGTCTAGTGCATTGAGCCAAGTATAATAAAGCACCAATTGTACTTAGGTATGGAACTTCAGGCTCCAAAATCTCTTCCTCATCCTCATTGGGATGGAAAGGATCTCGTTTAGCATCTAGAGTCCCAACGAAGATAGGAGTACTCTAAGGCTTTGCTTTATCCTCATTAAAACGTCATAATACCTTTTAGGTGTAGTTCAATTGATGTATTAGGATTCCATCCAAACAATGCTTGACCTCCAGTTGAGACAATATTGAGTTTTCCTAAGATCTTTCATCTCAAATTCCTATTTCAAGTGAACGAAAATTTCCTCAAGCTTTGCGGGAGTTCCGATGAGGTTCATGTTGTTGACATAAACTGCAACGATCGCAAATCCGGAATATGACTTCTTAATGAACACGCATGGGCATAGTTCATTGTTCACATAACCCTGACTTTTCAAATATTCACTCAGATGGTTATACCACATCGGCTTGAATTGTTTCAATCCGGAGAGTGATCTCCTCAATCTAATCAAGAGAATGTTCCACGGTCTAGAATTATTTGAACCAGTCAATGGAAGTCCTTTTGGAACTTTCATGTAAATTTTTGTATCTAGATCCCCATAGAGATATGTGGTTACCACGTCCATAAGCTGCATATTTAGTTTTTCAGAAACTACCAAACTGATAAGGTAACAGAACGTTATGATGTCCATTACATGGAAATACGTGTCCTCGTAATCAATCCAAGGGCGTTGAGAGAAGCTTTGTGTTATAAGGCGTGCTTTGTATCGCACTATTTCATTCTTCTCATTATGCTTCTTCACGAAAACCAACTTGTAGCCCACAGGCTTCACATGTGGTGGAGTAGGAGCTATAGGTCCAAACACCTTACGTTTCACAAGCGAATTGAGTTCAACCTGGATTGCTTGTTTCCAGTTTGACCAATCCGTTCTACGTTGACATTCATCAAGGGAACGTGGTTCAATGTCATCGCTAAGTATGATGTCAGAAGCAACGGTAAACACGAATGCATCATCGACAATCATTTTATTTTGATTCCAAACCTCATCCAATACTGTGTAATGGCCGAAATCTCACGATTCTCGGGAGGCTAGGTTGTCTCATCTAAGACATCACCGTAATCTAGAATAACCTCATGCGTTGGAACAGAGTAAGCAATAGCCGGATTCAAACTAGGGTCACTAGTTTGTGCCGTTTTCCTCTTCTGGGGTTGTGAATCCTTTGAACGAGGGGGCCTGCCACGCTTCAAGGTAGAAGCAGGTGATTGGCTAACCGTTAGTGTACCGTGCCATGTGCGAGGTGCGGCCACCCTACCCTCGGGGACGGTCCGGCCTTCCACGGTGGTGTTACGGCATACATTAAGTATGTCCATCCTTGCAGGTACGTTTGTAGCGGGTATATGTGATCTTGTCACCTTTGCTAGATTAGTAAAAACATCCGGCATGCTTTGAGCAATGCTCTGAAGATCTAGAATACGTCGTACTTTAATTTCAGACTGAGGGGTGCAGGGATCTAAATGAGACATAGTGGGAGTAATCCTTGACAATTCGCAGCATTCTACAAAAATGTAAGTGATCTTATCTCCCCCTAACGACGGAAGACTGTCTCATTGAAGTGACAATCCGCAAAACGTGCGGTAAAGAGATCTTTTGTCAAGGGTTCTAAGTAGCAAATAATGGATGACGAATCATAACCGACATAGATTTCCATTTTTCTCTGAGGACCCATTTTGGTATGTAGTGGCGGCGCTATTGGCATATAGACTGTGCACCCAAACACACATAAATGCGAGATGTCAGGCTCGTATCCAATAACCAATTGTAATGGTGAATGAGGTTGGGTAGCGGTGGGCCTCAGGCAGGCCAACATAGCTGCATGCAATATTGTATGGCCCTAGGCATATACCGGCAAATTGGTTTCCATAACCAAAGTCCGAGTTATCGTTTGAAGGCACTTTATGAAAGCTTCTGCTAGGCCGTTTTGGGTGTGAACATGGGGTACATGATGTTCAACATCAATCCCAAAAGACATGCAATAATCGTCAAAAGTCTGTGACGTAAACTTTCCAGCATTATCCAGTCGAATCGACTTAATCGGATAATCAAGGTGGTGAACCCTAAGCTTAATAATTTGTGCTAGGAGTTTCGCAAATGCAGCATTTCGTGTGGACAATAAGGAGACATGTGACCATCGCATCGATGCATCAACCAATACCATGAAGTATCTAAATGGTTCGGATGTTGGTTGGATAGGTCCACAAATATCTTCTTGAATCCTCTGAAGAAATTTAGGGGGGTCATGAATAATCTTTGTAATTGAGGGTTGAATGTTCAACTTCCCCAGGGAGCATGCTTTGCAAAGCAGATGACCGGGATAAGATTTCAAGTGATGCATATGTGATACTTTGAGGATACAGCGCATCATATCTAGTTCGGTGTGTCTTATTCAAATCATGCCAAAGCAGCAAAGTGGTCTGGAATTCAGCCATAAGGCCAGCCACGAGATAGGTCTCAATTGCTCGAATGGTTGTTATGTACAACCCACTCAGGAGACGTTCCAGCTTCTCGTGAATACGCTTCTGGCCATATTCGTATGAAGTGATACAAAGAAATTCAGAACCATTCTCTTAAGTGGTTTCAACATGATATTGATTATCTCGAATATATCTAAAACTTAGCAGCGTTCTTCCAGAAAGGAAAGAATAGAGTGCCTCTTTAATGGTTAATTCAGTAACATTGGACAATATTATATGGGCCTTTCTGTGTCCTTCTATCAAGTTAGATAGGCCTGAGAGGGTTGCCAGAGGTGCATTTTTAGGTACGAAGTTAGTAAATAGTGTTTCTCATGCAATATAGTGTGCGTGGTGGCACTATCAGCCAGATAACTAACTTCCCCACTAGTCATACCTAGAAATAAATTAATTGAATCGGTCACATGCATAAATATAATTCCATTCATTCAATTAATCAATTCGAGATATAATATCTACAAAATAATTATCCATAATTCAAAACAAACCAAAACCAAACAAATAATTCCAAAGTCTTAGAAAAATTGTCCAAAAATTAAACCATAAACCTAAAAAAAAAAATTTAGGGAGGGGGGTTTGGCCACTAGGGGTGTAAAAATGACCTAACATGTCTTAGAAAAATAAAACTTTATTCTTCCATAGGAGCGGATGCCTCCTGAAAATCTTAAACCTCTAGAGTTGTAGTAGTATCTTTGGGAAGTTCTACAAGCGCAAAGTTAGGCTCATGACGAGAATGATACTTGGCAATAGCCTCGGGGTTAGCTCGGCATACGCATGACCAATGATCCTTTAATCCACAGCGATAGCACATGCCCATTTCAATAGAAGCCGATTGAACGGTAGCTTTTCCCTTATTCTTGAAGTTTGGGGCCTTAGGGGCAAGGGGTTGGCGCTTTTGGGTCAAATTTCCTCCCTTGGGTGGGCCTCTATTTTGTTAACCTTAGGCCTGTGGTGGGGCTTGCCGCCCATTTCCACGGCCATGACAGGATTTTCATTGGTTGTGGCTGCTAGAATTAGTTACATACGCTTCAGGCATGGGGTTCGAGTCAGTGGGTCGGGCTTAATGATTCTTCATCAAAAGCTAGTTCTACTTTTCAACGAGAAGTAAAACAGATATCAAATCCAAAAACTTGGTGTACTTCAGTGCTCTATATTGTTGCTACAGGATAATATTGGTGGCATTGAAGGTCGAATAGGTCTTCTCCAGGAGATCCTGTTTGGTTAAGTCCTCTTTACAGAACTTAAGTAGTGATCGGATTCTACAAACTTCAGAGTTGTATTCATTCACAGACTTAAAGTCTTGGAAGCTTAAATGCTACCAATCGTGTCATGCTTTAGGCAGGTAAATGTCTTTTTGGGGATCGAAGCGATCAACCAGAGCAAGCCAGAGGGTATGTGGATCATACTCTGCGAGATACTCGGTCTGTAGTGCATCATGGATGTGTCTGCGGATGAAGATCGTAGTAGTAGCTTTCTGAGCTTCATCGACAGGTTCATTGTTGGTTGGTTCCTCGATAATAGCTTGAAGACTCTTTGCAGTAAGGTGGAGCTTCATGTCTTGAACCCACTTCAGGTAGTTTCTTCCAGGGACTTCCAGAGTGGTGAAATCAAGCTTGTTCAAGTTCAACATATGATGAACAAATTATATTTCTCGCAAGTGCACGAATCGATATGATAGTAAAGCAAGCAAATACGAGTGTCGTACCCACAGAGATTTGTAAAGTCACCTAATTAAGTCCAATTATGCAGTACCCACAAGAATAAAAATAACGAAAACAACTAAACTATGAAATTCAAATAACTAACCAAAGAATAGTTGATTTAAGATAGTATTCTAAAGTGCAGTAAATTAAAAAGATAATGTGTGTAAATAATTTCTGAAAACAATGGTTGAAACACTAGGTATCCGATTGCACCAAATCAATCCAATTCTATGTCATTAATTAACTTAGTAAGAACAATTCAATTCAGGTTCTAGGGTTCGTTCTTTCTTTATTATGATGGTCCGTTAGGGGTTCGGGTGTAACCAAGTACTTTTAATCATCAACTTAACCATGGCATCTAGTCTAAGCCAATAATAAAAAATCCATTAAGTACAAGAAGAACAAAGAAAACCAAAATGTGTCTTAGCATGGCATCTGCATCAACAACAATTCATTCATCCAAGAGAGCCATCTCAAGGCTAAGCATATGGCGTCTACTATAACCTTATCTCATACATCTAAAAATTCATATTAAAGGTAGCTAATCAATAACATGAACATAAAGAATGATTTTAGCACAATGAATGAAACTAGAAACCTTTGAATTGATAAAAGAATAAAATTAACTACGACATAGAATCATAATGAAGGCTACATTGAATCTCTAGTAAAGAATTTGTTACTCATAGCCATCAAATTACAGGAAATCATAATTATGAAGGTCATAAGTACAAAGTCTGAGAAAGATATTGAAAAACCTTAGAGAACCCCTTGGCGTCTGGCTTCCTCCTTAGGTCAATCCTCTAAGCAATATGATGATGTGAGTCTCTCCCTCAACGCTGCTGCTCCTTATTTAAATAATCATCCCAGGAAAAATAGCATTTAGGTCAACCTTTGCCACAATTGTTGAATTCCAATCCAAACAGGAGTCCTAATATCATTAGACTTCAGTTTCCTGACTCAAACTGGACTCAAATTATTCAGAATTGCGTAGAATTCCTGAACCGACCTTCTCGCACTAAAATAGGTATAATTTCTTCTAGAAGCATTAGAATCATGATCTGTAAATTCTACTGAAACTAGACATCCAGAGCTTTCCGTACATATGTGGCACAACACCTAGTTCGCCCTGATAAATTTGTGACGTCCCAACGAAAATGACAGTTCTGCGCAGCACCTTCCAGCTCCAGTTATAATTCCTAAACAGCAGCCATTAAATTGCGGATTGAACAAATTAGCATCTGATGATTGTTGGAATGCTTCTTGACTTTAGTTCTTTACAACTTTGATTCTTTTTAGCCTTGAAATCACCAAAAGACTCCAAAGTCTTCTCTATGGTCCATTATCTACAAAATACGCACTAGACACATCAAACAACCAATTTCACAAGAAAAAATAGCATAGAACTTAGGAAATAGGGGCAATGTAAATGTATAAATATTGTGTTATCAACATGTCCCTAAACAGAGGGTACAACAAAACGTGGTTAGTCATATGGAAAGCCACAGACATATATCATAGAACATTTGGGTTCTATAGACATGTATTGGTTTAATTTAAGTATGAAAGCTATGGGTTTCATGTGGTAAGTTTTGAATGAAAACTGCGGGTTTTCAAAGGCACTAAATCGAAACTACAGGTTTGATTTATTTATGAACATTTAGTTCACATATAGGGGTACCTGCAAGGACACATAATACAATATACAATAAAGTGTAGTAAGTTTGTGGATTGCTTCAGGAACCCAAGTTTGAGTGCATTGGGACTACGAAAGAGAGTCAACGGTTAAAAGAAAGGAAATAATTTATTGAATCGTTAATTGCCAAAAAGTGAACTTCAAGCCAATAATTTTGGATTAATTGTCAGATTAATGGACTGCTGGTCACTTTAATTAATTCAATAGATCGGACCATATAGGGTCGATTGTAGAAGCAAAAATAATTATAACATTCGAGTTAAAATTATAGAGAATGCCAAAAAAAATAGAATTGGATTCGAAAAACCATAGCCCAATTATGGTGGGCTTGAGTAGGGCGAAGCCCTAAAGGGAATATTAGGCCTAGGGTGCTGCAGGCCACAGGATGTGTGTCTGGGATAAGCCCAGCAACAAAACTGCTGTCTTTTGGGCCAACAAAATGGTGCGGGTGTACATGCCTAACACAGGGCAGGCCTAGGTGTGGGTGCGCACGAAGCCCGGCAAAGTTGGCTTCGATTTTGGGCCGGTCTAGGCAAGCCCAGCCGTATGGGCTCGCTTATGGTGATCACGAGCTGAGACTATTGGCAAGCCCAGCAAGCAAGCTTGTTGGAGGTGGGCCGAGTCAAGGGAACGAGCCCAGCAGGCTTCAGGCATGCTGGTGTGGGCCTGGTTGCAGTTTAATGGCAACAAGCCCAAAAGGCTGCTCCAATCGGTCCAAGGTGTAAAAAATGACACCGTTCCAAGGGTTTCCTCCACGTGGTTGGGCTGCAGGCCATCACGGTGGTGCGACGGTGATGCCACAGTGTTGCGGCAGTGGTGTCGCATGAATCCCAGTTTTTTCTTCTTCTTCTTTTTCGAATTGCTTCTAAATTAATTTCGATGCTTTGACTCACAAATTCCACATAGCATAATTGCGTATTTCATGAACAAGTATATATATTGACAAAATATATAAACATATATACAATTTATATAATTGAAAGGAAAATCTTAATATAGGGGGTTTATGCATCATGGGGAATGTTTTCATGCTTCAAGGTTTTTTCAAATATCTTAATTTATTTTAGAAGAACCTGATTGGCAGAATCATTGCGGATGTACCCAACAGCCCCATTGTTGGTGCCCTATGATTCATTAAAGGAGTGCACTGTGGGAGACTTCTGTGTTCCACATGGTGCGATGTTGTTGGTGAACATGTGGGCTATACAGAATAATCCCAAGCTATGGGCACAACCTAGCCAATTTAAGCTAGAGAGGTTTTTGAATGTGGGGGAAAGAGACGGTTTTATGTTGTTGCCAATCGGGACTGGAAGGAGGGGGGAGGAGGGGGTGTCCTGGGGTTGGACTAGCAATAAGGATGGTTAGGCTGGCATTAGGGTCTTTGCGTCAGTGTTTTGAATGGTAGAGAACTGGAGAGGAAATGGTGGACATGAGCGAAGGGGTTGGCCTCACCATGCCTAAAGCTTACAATTTACTTGCAAAGTGTAGGCATGGTTGTACTTGGGTGGGAAAGGAAGAAGAAGATGAACATCATTATCTTCTTTTTCATTTTTCATTTTTTTTCTTTTTAATTATAAAAAAATAATTTTTTTTATTATTATAATATTTAATTAAATTTGTGGGACCTAGTTATGGAATTTGGATCCTCACCGGATCTTCTTTGTGAGGATCCCGGAAATCCGTGAATCGTGTTCGTTCATCGTACATCGTGCGGTCAGAAATTATTTAAAATATTTTTATTTAAAATTAAACACAAATAGTACTTGACAAAAATTGATGACACAATGTACAATGAACGAACACGATTCACGGATCCCCATGATCTTCACCAAAAGGATTCGGAGAGGATCCTGTTGGCTAGTTATGTGCCACATCAGCACATAACAGAATATTTGACAGACTTGTGATGAAGGACCACATTAATTTACGAGACCCATTTTCAAGGACTACATTGATTGATATCAATTTCAAAGACCATCTTGATGGGGTAGGTCAATTTCAAGGACCATTTGTGATAAAAGTCCTATTTTTTTGTTAAGTTTGTGATAAAACTAAAATTTAAAAAATTGTAATATACTAAACCGTAAGATTTAAATCTCTTCAACCGTGCTGCTTTAGTCTTTTACTTATTTAATGTACCTATGTCATAAATTATATTTGTCAATAATCTACCTACATCATAGCTAAATTGTTTTTAGCTACCTATATTAGGGATATATTTTGCTTGTGATCTACCTCTTCATAATTAGTTGTGGGAGACCATGATTTTTCAGGGCCGGAGTAAAACAGAGGGGAATACGAATACCTCAGAAGTCCGGTCATGGACTCAACTCCATTGTGGAGCTGGCTAGACAGATCAATGATGCCACCACCATGTTGTTCCAGAATTAGTAGGCTAAGTCCGTCGACTTTGTTAGATATTCTTGTTCCACAAAATTAGGGAACCTAATCCAGTAAGGAATCAGTAGGTTTCTTATAATCTTGGAGTCCTTGCAATATAAGGATTGTCGTACGCCACAAATAATCACGCTCCTAAGAGGATACAATATCTACTTCCTAGATATCCTCATGGATTCTCCGAGTTTACTAAGGATTCTTCTATCCTAAAAGTCTTCTTCTCGACTGGTATAAATACACCCTTCTAGGGTTCATCTATGATAACGCAATCTCTGCATACTTATTCTCTTGCCTACTGCTTGAGTCACAATATTACTTATTAACTTGACCATAGGAAAGCCTTTGACCGGCACACCCCCTAGTCTTTGGCTTGCTTACGGTTGTTTGTTCTTTTAGATGTTAACAAGTTTGGGCATCTATACCACAACTGGCATTAAGCAAATTTGGTTCCAATAATTGGTGCTTTCATTGAGAGATGAACTCAAGATCATTTTGACTAGATCACTCTACCCCAAGCATGAACCATGAAAAAAGCTCTGTTAACGCTGTTGTTAACCAAACACTAGATGACGGCCAGCCGCAAATGTTGATAAGTTATAGCAGGCCTATACTGCCTCTCTCGCGGAGAAACTTATGAACTTTGTGGATGTAGAAAAGAGGTTAAAGGCTTTGGAACACTCCAGCGGGACTACCATTCAAACTCAAATCCCCATCTCTAATTATGGTAACATAAGACCATAACCCCCGACAGACAACCCATCGAGCCAACCTCTACTCAAACCCCATCAAACATAGCTGATCCTAGTACGAGCCTGCTTCATGATGGTCGGATCGTCAATGATACGGTTGCGGGTAGGGTGCAAACTTTGCATAATTAAATACCTTCAAGTGACACTAGGGCGCACTGGGTGCAACCTTGACACTTGAATTTCGAGGAGCCTAAGTCTTGAGAAGATTCTGAGAGACACTGGATGGCTAGTCGCGAAATAGCCCTAAATAATACCAGAGAAGCTTCACCAAAAGTACCTGGATAGGCTTTCATGAAATTAGAAGCCCACTCTCCTCAATAATTGAGTCTGCTTATCCACCAGATAAGTTTTGTCAACATATGTTTAACTACTTCCACAGTAACTTGGACCCAATTTACCATATCATGCACTAAGGAATGCTATGGCATGGATATGCAAGATGTTCCCTTCCATCGACAAGTGCAAGCCATTCTTCACTGCACTAAAGAAAAACAGGGGCCATTATAGACAAACGGATGTAAGGAGATTTTCATGAAACTAAAGGAATACTTATCTAACATGGCATGATTGTCTAAGCTTGTTAAATGGGAGGACTTGTAGTTATTTCTAGCAGTGTCGGACTCCATAGTCAGCGCGGCTCTAATTCGAGAAGTCTCGGGGGAGCAAAAGCCAGTGTATTATGGCTTTGAAGCTCTCCTCGAACCAGAAACAAGATACCCAAAGATGGAAAAGCTCATCCTGGCACTAGTCACTGTATCTAGGAAACTCTTGCTATACTTTCAATCATTTAGAGTATTTTACATGAGGGAATACCCTCTACGATCCATCATACACAGTCCTAATGCATCATTTTGAATCACTAAGTGGGCAATCGAGTTGAGGCAACACAAGATCATCTATCATCTTAAGGCCTCGATCAAAGACCAGGTGCTCCGAGAATTCGTGGCAGAATTCACACTAGCAGATCAAAACATTCCTTCATTCACAAATTTGAGTAGTGCAAACGAAAATCCTTGACTATGAAGGCTTTACGTGGACGGATCCTCGAACGTGAGCGGAGCAGAAGCAAGAATTATCTTAATGACGCCAGATGGGTCTATACTAGAGCAGGTCATAAAGTTGAGGTTCAAGGCTAGCAATAATAAGGCAAAGCAAGAGGCACTACTCCCAGGGTTGAGGATCGTCGTAGAATTACAAGTAAAATAACTATCAATTTATTGCGACTCCATGCTAATAGTAAACCAAGTTAAAGGTTATTACGACATTTACATTGATAGAGCTTGACCTTACTAAAGCCAAAACATTACTCGAAGGTTTCAACCAGTATGGAATTCAGCATCTCCAGAAATAAGAAAAGACATGTGAACGCCTTAACCAACATCGTGTCAACCATTGATTACACATTTTGGCGTACAATCTCGTTTGAGTACCTTGCAGCTTCAAGCATTCACCAACTCGAACCAGAGATAATACCCATTATCGACACCAAGGAAAACTGGATAGATGATGTAATCGACTACATCCAAGATGGGAAGCTACATAAGACTGCCACTTGGCCAAGAAACTAGTCCAAAAAGAGATACTCGGTCCTACACGAAAAACTATACCAACATTCTACACCAAACCCTACACGTTATGTGTCATTTTGAAGATAGGTTTGTAGATTCTAAAAGACATCCACTCTGGCATATGCAGGAACCATGCAGGCAGGAGGTTACTCACGCAAAAGGCACTAACAGCAGGGTACTATTGGCCCACCATGAGACATGATGCGGTCGACTGTGTTCAAACTTGCGACAAATACCAACGGTACGTCTCTATAAACCATCAACACACTGAAGAACTTAGCACTTTAACATGGGCAAGGCATTTTATGCAATGGGACATCGACCTCGTCGGACCACTAAAGAAGACACAAGGTAACAAAGAATACTTGATAGTGGCTATGGATTACTTCTCCAAGTGGATTGAGGCAGGGCCTTTATCCAGGATCATTAGGGCAGCGGTGAAATCTTTCATCTGGAAAAACATCATATGTCATTTCGGTATCCCTCATACCATACTCACAGGCAATGGGCTGCAATTCACCACCTTTGAAGTTATATATTGGTACAAGGAACTAGGCATTCATCACCTCACTTCCTCTCCGTGTTACCTGAAGTGTAATGGGAAGTAGAAGCTTCAAACAAAACCATCTTACAGTGGTTGAAGAAAAGTAAATGGCCATAAGAACTACCTGGAGTTTTATGGGCATATCGTACCACCACTCGTAAAGCAACTGAAGCAACTTCATTCTCCATGGTCTACGAAAAAAAAAGTTTTCATTCCAGTTCAAGTTATTGTAATGCCCAAATTATACACAAAAATGACAGACCGTCCTAGAGAACTCTGGAATCTTGAAGTTCAACCTTGACTTCACGGAAAAACACAAAAAATGTGCTCAAGTCCAGCTCGCCGCTTACTAGCAATAGAATATCAGGTCTTATTACAAAAAAGGTGTCAAGCCTCGGAGTCTGCAGGTTCGGGACTTGGTTTTAAGAGAAGTTTTCAAGAACACCAAAATACCAGAAGAAGGTAAGCTTGAAGCAAACTAAAAAGGCCCTTACAAGATCGTAGGGTAGGAGGCAAAAAAACTTACAATTAAGAGCCCATGGATGGAACTCTATTCACCAAGTGATGGAACATCGCTTACCTCAAACGATACTCTGCCTAACACATTGTCATCTATGCATAGACAAGTCCTTGGAGAACTGATCTCCTTATCGCCTCACCATGGGCTATTCATTAAAGATGATCCCCGATGACAATTTTTTACATTGTATCATCTCTCTTCAACTACACCAGTAATTTGATTCCCCCTCCCGGGATATGTAGGCAACCTTTTTCGAATTCAACACAAATCTCTTTTCAAAAAAAAAAAAAAAAAAAAAAAAAAAAAAAAAGAAAAAAAAAAAAAAAGAGTTGTCAAAGTTATGCTACGCACTTGTTTGTTCTTTTTTCTTTTTGTGGTAGTGGGAATACCCTAAAACCCCAAATAATACAGAACTTTGAAACCACGCATAATCCCAAGTCTAAAAATTCAAAGTGAAAGTGTCGAAAAGTTTCCTTTAGCCTACTCCGTATTGTTCGGTTAGTAGCTTGGAAGACTCAAACTGTAATAAGGGCGGTCACGATTGGCGGACTACTGGCACGAGGACATGGCCCCTTGACCCAGAAGTCCAATGCACCATCCACCTTCTAAAAAGATTGTGCAACCTAAAGGTTATGGGTTATAACATTTAAACTCATGCTCAATGTCATTCCAGGGAATGATTGAAAGGGTGATTCAGCAATCAGCCAAAGGGTGGCTCTGAGTCCCGACCTCGATTACGATCACTTCTATCTTAGACCAATGTATTAAGTTAAGTGCGTTCTATAACACCATGTGTTAAGCAGGTTTGAAGAAGGCATTCAGACTAAGAAATACTCATGAGGAATTTTATTCCAATAGAGCTCTGATGTGTGAAAGTGCCTTAGCTAAGCTAGATAAACATAATTCGATCAGAAACACTCAGGTCCAATACATACGTTCGAATAAAAGGATTCAAAAAGTGTTTCCGACCCTCATACAGGCAACCAAGTCCTTGATCAATTTCATTTAAGATTCACTAGGGATAGATCAAAAATTTAGACTAAGAAGGAAGCTACTTCTTAGTTACACATTGCAATATCTAAAATCCTCAAAGGTGAACGAACAAGATAGCATATCGAGGAAATAACTCTCATCCAAACCCAAACTCTGGAGGTCATTCTGGGTAAGACTTATCATTTTTTCATCCTTAACCCGACAAATACATTACAACAAGTATAGAGTAAAAGGATTTTTCATGGTCATTAGACCTGTTGTTAGATTAAGGCGGTACTTTAATAATTGCAGTGGGAATCCTCATGAATACCAAGATTAAGAGGTATTTCAAATTAATGTTATTTAGAAAGGCTTTTAAACTCAGTGTTGGGCCCACAAGCTTGCTCGTGCTAGATTCTATTACTTATTACTTTGAAGTTAGACTACTTTGAAAAGATTTGTCGGATTACAAGTTTATTCCATGATCAGGAGGAAGCAAAAGATGGAAAGTTTCCAATATTTTATTCAGACAAACTATAAGGATTTGATTGTGTCAATATCTGGATTAGATCGCGTGTCTTGTGGAACAAGCATGGTCATCTAGCAGAGTTGCTTGGACTTCGCTATTCCCTCGGAACAGGTGATAATGCCACCGTTACTCTATCTGATCCAACTTCACTTTGAGCTAGTGAGTCCATGACCGGACTTCTGAAGTAGCTGTATTCAGATCAACCTTACTTCGGCTCTGGAAAATCATGGTTCCACATTTAAAACATTCATGATTGAAAATCAACTCAAATAAGTAAGAAGTCCTCATCACAATCAATCAAGGATACTTACCTGATAATTCTAAGATATTATCTCCTAATTAATACCTTAGAATTACTCCTTCCTCATCCATCTAGATGACTTACCTTTGCAAATCGGAAGCCGCCATGTGTAGGGCAAACCTTATACCTTTGCTCGGCCACCTCCTATAAATACATCATCTTCACCATTTACTGGTAAGCTTCTGCTATTCATACAAGCCCTAAACTCTCACTTTTTTTTCAGAGATACTAACTAAGGCATCAGAAGTCCATTAGAAAACATTCACTTTTTTCAGAGATACTTAACTTTCAAATTTTATGTTATGTTGAATTTCCAACACGCTCCTAGTCATTGAATTTTTCCTAGAAAAGTTCCTTGATCAATCCCTAGGGAAAGAATACAATGGTAGGAAATTTTTCTTACGTTGAAGGCTACAAACCAAAGGACAAAGACCAAGACGTGGCTTCGCACAGACAATCTTCAAGGCTGAGTGCGACGGTAGAAGGAGCCTAATAATCGCGGAGCCCCACCACCGCAGAGCAAACCATGACCACAGCCTAGGAGTAGCCTTGGAACCCTTGCAAAAGTAGGCCTAGGCACCCACAACTCAGGTTACAGTAGCCCGACCATCCAAACCTAGGAGTCTACTGCAGTAGCAATAAACCATGCTACCTAGCAAGCCCATACCCACATGCAGGTAGTAGAGTTGGCCCAGCCAATAAAGGAAACATCTCCAAGGTAGGAGACCTAACCATTACAGGAGCACAGGTCTTTGCAGCGTAGCAGCCAGCTCACGCGCGCTCCAGCCCATGACCAGGCAGGAACATGATCTCAGGTTTCCCCCAACCGGGTCTGAGTTTTGCACCTGTAGCTCATTACACTTCCACCACTCTTGGAGATGCCCATCATCTAAGCTTTTCCACCACCAATGGCGATCAACATATGTATTAACAAGTCACAGATTAACGAGCACCCTCACGCAACAGACGACCTTGGTGCGTCAACTCTTGGAGCACATTGAGATGCAGTGTGCCCCTGATGAAGTGTTCCATTGTAGGATAATGGCAGATGATCTGGCTCTTTCCAACGATAACCCAGCAAGCAGGGACTCAACCAACCACGAACTGTGTGTTCTGACAGCATACACTCCTAACTTAGCCCTCAAGTCAACCTACGTTCATGGTTGAGACCACACTTCGACTAGCATTCCAGGTAAAGTGTTTACTATCGGCCTGGCCCGCAATGAGTTCTTCCTACCATGCATCAAAATGGGCAGCAGAAAAACATAAGAAAGCATAGATGCAGTGCTATTCTGGTCAGTTCGCTTACCAGCCAGAGACGAACCATGTACACCTCACCCGAGGCACATAGAAACAAGATAGGAAGAAGAGTAGCACAGACCAGCAGGTCATCACCAGGGGTAGTTGGAGGCTTCGCTACCCCAACAGAGGTAAATCCAAAAAAAAGTAGAATGCTCTTAACTGAGCAATTACATGACTTTCAGCGCATCGAGACGGCAGACGAGCACCAGAGGGACACACTAGCCCAACCTGCAAGAGAGTTCCTCGAACCACCAAGGATCAAGAGAAAACCTTGTCCTCATCACCCATGACAGTTTAACACTAAAGCAGTACTTTGTCATTAGCCGACCACCGCGGACTTAATGGCCCAATTCCTCATGTTGCACACAACCTGGCCCAAAACGGCCCTACTCTGCGGCTTCTAATCATGCCTATCTTGTTCCGAGCCGCATTGATCTTGGACTACGGCTTCAATCATGCCAATCTTGCCCTGCTGCTCCCTACCGCACCGACTTATGTTCTGCAACTCTCAGTCGCACTGATCAGGCCTGAGACACTCTAGGCTTCAAAGTATTCAACAATGAAGCAGAAATAAGACATTAATTAGCAACCCACTGGCTAGCGAAAGACTTAACGATGAAGAAGCTTGGAATCTATTCAGATTCTCAGCTGACCACGAACCAAGCCTCAAGGGAGTACATGGTGGAACATTCAACGATGATGCAACACTTGGATAAAGTCTGAAAGCAGTTCACGACCCTCCTTACATACACATTCACATGGGTTTCACAATCAGTTCGAAGTCTCAAGCAGATCGCTGAACAAGAATTCACAAGTTGAGTATTATTTCTATTGTTTAATAGTCCAGCTTTTCTCAGCTGCACTCACAACAACGACTTCCATGCTCTATAGTACGAGAGGTAAACCAATCCTCCATACTCATCTGAGTATGTTATTCCATGCTCTCCAGTGCGAGAGGGTAAACTAATTCCCCTAACACCTATCTTTGTATGCTCTTCTATGCTTCAATGTGTGAGGGTATACTAATCACGCGACACCTATCTAGGTATGCTCTTCTATGTTCTCGAGCCCGAGAAGGTAAACTAATTTCTAGACACCTATTTGAGTATACTCTCTAGTGCGAGAGGGTAAAGTAATTCCCTGACACATCTGGGTCTGCTCTCCAACGCGAGAGGGTAAACTAATTCCCCCGACACCTATATAGGTTTGCTCTCCAGCATGAGAGGGTAAACTAATGCCCTCGACACCCATCGTGGTATGCTCTCCAATGCGAAAGGGTAAAATAACACCTCAACACTTATATGAATCTACTCTCTAATGCGAGATGGCAAACTAATTCCCCGACCCCTATCTGGGTCTACTCTCCAAGGCAAGAGGGTAAACTAATACCCCGACACCCATCTCGTATGCTCTCTAGTGCGAGAAAGTAAACTAATTCCCTGGCATCCATCTGTGTCTACTCTCGAGTGCGAGATTATAAACTAATTCTCCGACACCCATATCGGTATACTCTCCCCCTGAGAGCCCTGGGAAAAGGTAAACTACCCATGAATGTCTACACTACACACTTTTGATGTGATTAGTTAGCAATTTTCGTTTCCCACAAATCTTTCTCATGTTGTGATGCCCCAAGAAGCCAAAGCTCACGGCATAGTGACTATGTGGGATCATCTGCTTTTTTCAGAGCATCGTGCCTAGCCAACGGTTCTATGGCTAAAAGTTTTGCAAGACACTTCAAGCAAGCAAAGTTTCAAAAAAAAAAAATGAAGATTAAGTAAAGTGAAGAAAGCAGTTTATTAAATTTCTAGAAAACTGATAAACATGTACAATGGTCACCAAAATTTGACACAAGCTAAACAAAGCAGACGACTTATTAGTAGTTTGGATGACCTTGGGCTCTCTAGCAAGTATCATGCCTTCAGCAACCACTTTGTACTCAGCTGTTTGCTCATCCGACACTTCATCTCCACCATCTACAATCTTGGTAGCTTCATCCTCAATTGCTCCATCTACGGCAGTTGAGAAATTAAACTCGAGCAATTCCCTGCTTCTTGGTAGGCAACACAGACGTGGAAGTAGCAGAAGGAACAAGCTTTGATGCTTCTTTGGTCGTCGAATCCACTTTCCCAAGTGACGAACTTTCCTCACCACTTCTTATAGTGGTGAGCCTTTCAAAAGCTAATCTAGACTTAGCCACAACTAGATACTTCACTTTATCTCCGGACACGAACTCTAGAAATAGCCCGATAACAAGTTTTCTAGAAGCAACTGAACTCCCACGAGTGGCAAAGAAAGTCTTTGACTTCTTCTCGATAGGTCCAGCAAGCAAACCAACGTACTAGCAAGGCTTCGTGCCTCTCGCACGGCCCTAGTCACGCCAACTTCTGCTCCGTAACTCTCGACTACTGTGAGCCAACACCTGGCCCCAACCAGCCGACCTGGCCATGCTGCCACCCACAACAACTCACCCTACCTTCCACGACAGCTACCCTATGACAGCACCCATTGAAAAAAGAAAAAGAAAAATTTAAAACTTTTCTTACCTTGGTGCGGTACAGAGAATAAGACAAGAACGACGATCGACTCTTCGCAAGGACAAGCAAAGAAGAAAACTGAGGGAGGGGTTTACAATATCTTCTAGCCTTTTCTCTTTTTCTTGGTGGGTAAAAAATTAGCTCTCTAGATTTTTTTAACCCCTACTTAAGGTAGGCTTAAATAGATTCTTGGAGGCGATTGGTTTCCCTTTCCTAGAAGGCTTACACTCCAAGTCAAAGCGGAGATACATCAAATCAGGAAATAACTCTCAGCTCGCCTAATCAGCTTGCGATTTCTACACCTACTTCCCTTTCATACATGCAGCCCAGCATATGTGGGGCATTTGTGGAGGCAAAAATAATCCCATAAATTTAGAAGATGGCACGTGGAGTTTATCCCGAAGAACACAAGATTGCCCTCATTGGCAGGGCTCTCAAATATTCCCACGCGCATCTCAACATCCTTAGAGGCTTAAGAAGCTGCCTACGACACCATCAAGCTCATCTACTCATGGTATGGAAAAGTCATAGGCATTAAAGATAGGATTAATCACCAAATCCTATCTTTAATTCATTCCTATTTGAAGATCAACTCGAACAAGTAAGAAATCTTCATCACAATCAATCAAGGTTACTTACCTAACAATTCTAAGATATTCTCTCTTAATTAAAATATTAGAATTAGCCTTCCTCATCCATCCAGATGATTCACCTTGGCCAATTAGAAGCCGCCATGATTAAGGCAAACCCTATACTCATGGTCGGCCACCTCCTATAGATACCTCATCTCGACCATTTACTTGCAACCTTTTGCTACGTATACAAGCCATAAACACTCACTCTTTTCAAAGATATTGACTTAGGCAACGCAGATCCATTGGCCAAACCCCACACCTCGTGGATGCGTGAGGCTTTGGCCTTGATTAAAGGTGTTGATTGTTTTGTTAGTGCGAATTCGACAAGATTGGAGACAACGGATTTTTGCTACCACATGTATGGATTGAATATGGAATGCTTACCGATTACTAATACTTATTATTTTTTTTTTTAGACAAAACGATAATGATTTTAGGGTAAATCTCTGTTTACTACCCTCAAGTTTCGTGGTTTTCAACATTTAGTACATCAAGTTTTTTTCGTCCCAGAGTCATACCTAAAGTGTTAATTTTGGGATTGTCTCATACATCCGTTAGTCAAACTGTTAAGTCTGCCATTAACTAATGACGTGGAGCCCATGTAAACAATGACTGGGCGCCACATATCATTAAAAAAATTAAATAATTAATTAAATAAAAATACTTAAAAAAAAATTTAAAAAAAAAAAACAGAACCCTCTTTTTTCCTTCCTCCTTCATCTTCCCCACTGGAAAAAGGGCCGGATTCCTTCCCCCTTCATCTTCCCCACAAGTGCAACGGTAAGCCCCTTGCTTCCCTCACCAGCGCCAGCTTCCATCTCCACCGCTCGCTCCTCTTTTTCCTTTCTCCTTTCCTCTTTCCTCTTTCCTCTCTCTCATAAGTTTATCTCTCTCTCTCTCTCTCTCTCTCGCCAGAAGGGCAAAACCCTAAAGAGCCGTTTACACCCACCTGAGTAAGTTTTCTCTCTCCTTTCTCCTCTTTTCTTTCTCCTCTCTCACTGTCTCTCTTTCTCTATCTAAAATTTGAATATATGGTTCCTTGTACGATTAACCTGCCGTTTACATTCTTGTGCATATTTGTATATTTAAAAGCTTCAAACTTATTATGAATTTGTTATTTTTCTCCTTGTTATACGCAAATCTCAAATCCCAATTTCTCTGATTATGAAACCCTAATTTGTTATATTTGATTTTGGATGGAAGTTCAGATTTGGGTGTTGTCTGTTTACTTGGTTGGGAGATATTGACTGGGAAACTTGTAGAGCTTGACAGAGTGGTCGAAGGAGCCAGAGGCGAGGCAGGTGGAGTTGGGGCTGAGATTGAGAGCTGTGACGCCGTCGCGGTGGTGGCGGAGGAGCTTGGGAGGGCTGGACAGGATAAGAGAGTCGTGGATGGCGATTGTGGGGTCGGAAGAGGAAGCCATCACGATGTGGTAGGCCTGCTGGTCCGACAACACCGAGCAGTACGACGGCCCCCTGCCGCTGCTCGTGGTCTTGTGGGCCTCTCGAAGCTTCAAAGTTCGGATCTTCATGGCTCTGCGTGCGGATTGACGGAAACTTGGATTTGGGTTTTTGTTGGATTTTCCAGATTTCTTTGTTGTTTGATTTTTTTTTTCATGGTTTAGGGGGTATTTGGGGCTGAGATTTGATCTGGGTTTTGAAAGTTTTAGCTTGATTTTTGTAGGGTTGTTGATTTTTCTAGATTTTGGAGATGAAGATTGAGATGGGTTTAGGAGGAGGGGTTTGGGATGATGAAGATAAAGACATGGTTGCTGCAGTTTTAGGAACCACTGTTTTTTTTTTTTTTTTTTGAAATTTTTTTGAACCCCTTCTCAAAAAAAAAAAAAAAAAACTCCACATGGACCCCTTAATGACACGTGGCGCCCAGTCATTGTCCACATGGGCACCACGCCATCAGTTAACGGCAAATTTAACAATTTGACTAACGGATGTATGAGACTGTCCCAAAATTAACACCTTAGGTATGACTTTGGGACGAAAAAAACTTGATGTACTAAATGTTGAAAACCACGAAACTTAAAGGTAGTAAATAGAGATTTACCCATGATTTTATTATAATATTAAAAAGAGAGAAATATCAAGACACTTTAGTGAAACTAGATGCCACAGAAATTAGATGGTTACAAAATCACCTAGTTTATCTTTATTAATGAAATTCGTTCCGCCATAATTACTGTTTGTATCATGACACTTCCAAATCACAGTTAAAGTACAAAAATAATCACCTAGTTGGTGGAACGAATAATATGCATAGATGCAGACAATACCTTGGGTTTCAAAAACACAACTTTTGAAGATGACACAGGTCAATAGCTAACCATATTGAAAATGATATTAAAAAAAAAAAAAAAACATGATAGATTGCTGACCACAAGTCCCTCCTTGAACCTTTCATTTACGAAGAAGACTCAGTTTTGCAAAATTTCTTCAAACCACACTAGAGATTGTACCCACAATTAGGTTAGTTGCATCAGTCGTGGGTCACTTTCTTAATAGAAGACCAAGCAACTAATTAGGCTGAAATTTGCATTACTCAACTTAATTAAGCAACATAAGTAATTGATTACTTGCTAGCTGCATGCATAAATGTCTCCGTCCCAACTTAAGAAATTCCATTACTCAACTTAATTAAGCAACTTAAGCAACTTGTATATGCATCTTCAATTAATAACGTCTTCATTCAACTAATTTGTATGATCTCTGTGAACAATGTGTGTTTAACTAATCCCATTAAGTTGCTAATTAACCAAGGGGCCATGCACATAAACTGCAGGATGCATGCATATTGCTTTGGTCATGCTGACGTGGTTAACCCTAGCTAGTTCACTCGCCGTTGATGGGTTTTGATTATCATCACGTAGGGTTGATTAGAGGAAGCAAGAATGAGAGACGTGGGGTCGTAAATCGTACAAGCATCATTTAACTTGGTACGTTCTGTTGAAATCCAAGGACGTTGCTGTGGACTGTAACTCGCCTGCAAATATGCCCACTTATTTTTCTGTAGAATGAACAGTATTATGTACGTGGTCCCGTAAAAGTGCCATATACAATACTAATACCTACGGAGAGAGAGAGAGAGAGAGAGAGAGAGAGAGAGAGAGAGAGAGAGAGAGAGAGAGAGAGGGAGGATTTTGATTGGTTTGTCTATTTGGATTGGGTTAAGAGTACAGAATCTGAAACGTCAAATCATGTAGTTGGTATTTTGGAATCATGTGTGGGTGAGAGTGAGTGGCTCTCGTCCAGAACCATGGACTGGATGGGTGATTTTACTTTAGTAGCTTTATGAAAACAATGAATGACCGGATCGCGCTGTCGATATCACTTTTGAAGGGAGGGAACCGCTGCCATAGGAAATGGAAACACCATGTCTCGTCCACAAATAACTTAGGGTGTACTACTCCATTTGTAACATGGTTGAACAAACTATTATAATTCTAAGGGAAAACTAATGAAAATGGTTTGAAAATTTTGAGTTTTAACGAAAATGACAAAATAAATGATAAAATGAATAATACCAAGATTGACTTTTTAGTGTAAAAATGTGGTTTTTCGTTAAAGTGAACTGTACCGGTAGTTTTTAGTTAAAGTTCCCTAATTCTAATCCTTTGAAAATTTGAAACACCAAAATAATTCTTGATCATGACAAGGTTACGGATGTCCCAAGAAAGAATTATTGTCGTAAAGGACCTTGCAGGACTAATTGAGATACCAAAAGTGACTGATGAGTCGATTTTATACTATATATTTTCCCCCATTCTTGGTATGTTTTCGTGATTATTTTGGTAAGGTTTTGATGCTTTGCTATGTATTTTCAATGTAGTACATGCAAATCCTTTTTGAGCCTAAAATAGTCAAATGGTAGAGTTTTTTTTTTCAAAATTTTATCCCGAAGCATCTGATTGTGGTGAATTAATTTATGTCCAGCACGCGGTGCTGTCAGATTGCGTTACAAAGCTTATTTGCGACTTTTGAGCTGGAAGATGATGAATTTTGGACTTCAGCTGTACTTGAAACTTGAAGAGGAGGCCCTAATCGGTAATTCAAGTTATTTTGGGCCTATTCTGGAGTCCTGAAGGTCCAGAAACGTGGCTACTTCTCTACTAAGCAGATTTCCTACCCTGATTTGGATTGTGATTCAAAGTTATCTTTTTATTATTTTATTTCCTAGTTTTTAGAAGACCTTTTCTAGGAAGGATTTTATTTTGCAGTAGTACAAAAAAGGCTATTTAGCCATTAGGGTTCTCTACGCTACATTGGGACTTTTAACCCACAAGGTATTTTCAATATTTTTCTACTTGATATTTTCTTTGGTTTTTATTATGAGTATGCGTAACTAATTCTTTTTGCTAGGGTGAGGTCATGAGCCTTAGCATGAATATGTGATTTTATTAATTTTCTTATGAATGGATGCATGCTTGCTTTGAATTATTAATCACCGTGTTAAACTATCTAATTGACTTAGTGATTAATTGGCCACCATCAGGGTAATTAGACAAGTAATTTTATGCAATTTTTGTTGGAACATTACCGTAAAATTGAGGAGGGCTTCTTATGATTAATAATTGTAATTTCACTTAAGGCAAACATCACGTTCTTAAGGGTTGCATGGTTTTCAAAGGGGTTTTCACCAGTGTTCTAAAACGCGGGCTAGGCGGCGCCTAGGCGCTGGACGGCAGGCCTCCGCCGCGACTATTATGAAATCGGTCAACAAATCGGAAGGGCTATTAATCGGTGTCTAGGCGGTCGTTGGGCGGGCTAGGCGGGCAACGCGGCGCGGCCTCTTGGTTTTGTAACAAAAAAAAAAACTCTTTGTACTGACGATAAGAGAGAGATCTGTTGAGGAAGGAGAAATATCTGCAATTTTGTTGTTGAAAGAAGAGAGAGAGAGAGAGAGCTGTCTGGAACTTCTTGAAACCATCGCCGTCGGGAATCACCACTATACTGACCCACACAAATCAGTTGATTTTTGGTTTGGGTTGGTTGGGATCTGCAGTTTGATGAAGATGAAGGCTTGTTTGGTCGATGACAGAACGACACCACATGGAGAGGGTAACTGGGCAAGGCTTGCTCAAAGCAAGGAAGAAGCGAAGAGAGAGGATGGAGACTTTTGGAATTGACGCATGAAGAAAAAGAAGATGCAGAGAAATTGGGTTTGGGAATTGGGTGTCAGAAATGAATAAAGAAAATTATTTGTTTAATAAATAACAGTGCATTTTTTTATTGATAATATAATAAATTAAACAAAATATCTAGGAGTTGGTTGTCTATCTTTTATCATCTTTAGGTTAGGGTTTTCTTTGTAAATAACTAAACATATAAGGTCATTTTGGGTTCTGTCTTTTTGGAGGTATATACTTTGTGTATTCTTCTACTTTTATTTTTGCATTTTATCATTATTTTATTATCTATAGAAGTATATATATATATATATATATATATATATATATATATATAGGTCTAAATAGGCATTTATTTACAAGATATATAATAAATTGACATAAATCTGCCTAGGCCGCCTAGGCCGCCTAGACGCCCGTCTAGGCGCTAGCGTCTAGCGTTTTTTAGAACCTTGGTTTTCACAAAGCTTAATGAGTCTTGCATGTTTCTAGTTGATATGAACATCACAGACAAGTTGCATGTTAGATGTACATTTTCGCTTGAACATCATAAGGAAAATATGCATTAGGAAAACCTAACCTTCAAAGCATACATGTGGAAATTCATAAGTAATTGGTAAAATTGCGTAGGATTGTTAATGGTGACGGCTAACCCCTAGTCTTTTCCATAATTGTTTTATTCTAAAAAACGTTTTTCTCTCTATGCTATTGTTTTGCCCAAATTTTCAGATTTCTTTCATTGTTATTTTAATCTTTTAAATTTCAAAATCTCAATCTATTGCCAAAATATGTTTTAATTAATTAATTAAGGGTTAACTTAATTACAAATTATTCATCCAATCCTTGTGGAGAGTGACCTTGCATAAGCGATTATATTACAATTACCTTGTACTCTTGCAAGTATTTTAAGTGATTTTAACACTATTTGCGCAAGGACTAAAAATCTTATCAGTACCCCTTCGATGTGATATGTTAAATATAGTAAACACCCTCAAACAATGAATGTAAAGTACTAGAATACCCTTCATTAATTTGCAATGATTATGCTATTATTACTCTTGAGTAGAAGTTCTAACATCTCCACCAACACATGAATAATAATGGGTATTGAACTTGAAACTGCAAATGTGGATGCAAATTTCGTACACAGTTGATTTGACAAAATTTCACCTACAAGAGAACAAATATTGTTTATACGTGGGGAGCTGGCTGGCGTGGCGCCCTGGCTAGCTTTAGAGTAGGATGGGAAGCTTGGTGAGGGTCGTGGGTAGGGCTAATCCAGTCTGGTTGGGTCAAGTTGCAGAATTTTTTTTTTATTTGAATCTCGTCGTTCTTCCAAATTCAATCCAACATTAATCCATCTCCAATATTGCTATCAAAAAAGCAATATTGGATTAAGTTAAGATCTTGTGAGCTAATTTGCTTTACGTAGCCCACTATGTCTCTTCTCAATCCTCGTACCGCACAAGTATGATAAGCAAATGTGATGAATTCTAGCTTTCAAAATGTTGCTCCAGACGCATTTCTCTGATCTAGCTAAAGTGATGAGATCATATACTAGCTACAAACATGCCTACAAGGCTAGACTTACCTAACGGATGTCGAGTTAACATCCATGAAGGGTGTGCCACCCCTGAAAGACGGTAATCAACCCTAAAGGACGTTTGGCCGCCCCTGTTGGTTGGCTTGATATCTCGGTGGATAGCCAATCATCTGTCTTCGGCTAGATGCGCTATGAATTACTCTTCTCGTGGGATTCACTTCCCTAAAAGTAGAAGAATATGGCACAAAACAAATCCATGCTTGATCGATGTCTCAACCATTCCATCCTATGATATTAATCCGGATTATCCTAAGACTTGAAGTTCTTGGTTCAATATCATAGTTTAGGTGAGATATGTAATTGAAATGAGATTATCATCGATGTGTTTTCAATTATATGGTAGCTACCGACATAAATGAAAAGAAACGATATCGGACCACGTTTCATTGATTAGTGACAACGTAGATCATATTGGTCAAATGACAATCTAGGTTGAATTATATTCCTTATCGAAGTGTGTTTGAACTTGTCGCTCCTGCACTGCCCAAGGTAACCTTGTTGTGTTACAAGTGAGAAAGGAAGCGTAATGAGATGAATGAAATAGTGCAATGTAATGTACACCTTATGGCGCAAGGTTTTTCTGAAACGTCATGTGATTAATTGTAGCATTATCAACGTAGTTAGTGTTTCTCCATGGGGATATTAATACTGAGATTTACATGTAACTTCCCGAAGAATTACATGGACTGGTTCAAATAGTTCCAGACCACGGAACACCCTCTCAATTCAAATGAGGCATTCAAATTTGAAACAATATGGGTGGATGTGGTATGCACATCGGTCGAGAATAGGAGAATAAATTATGCCCTTGCGCTTTAATTAAGAAGTATTCTGAATTGCTAGAGTTGCAGTCTATGTCGATAACATAAATCTCACTAAGACTCTGGAAGAGCTTGAGAAAACTACCTCACACCTGAAGACTGTATTTGAGATGAAGGATTTTGGAAAAACTTATATATGTCTTACCTGAAGTTCAAGCATTGTTCTAACAATAATATGGTCTACTAGTCGAACTTCACTTCGAAGGTGTTGTTGATCGTCCATACGCTAGATGCCAATGAATACCTTGAAGAGGTTGTGGAACTCGAAGTTCAATATCTAAGTTCAACTTTGTGATTTGTTGTACTTTTCTCATTACATGAGACATGACATCTCATTCACTGTTGATCTGTTGGTAAAGATACAACATGGCGCCTGTACGCATCCACTGAATTGGCATTAAAGTTGTTTTTCCCTCTACCCTGAAGGTACTACAGATTTGGGCTTATCCCTACGCATCTCGAGTGGATCCAACCCCTTGATCCTCACAATGATGCTTACCTTGTTTGTTATGCTGACATTGGTTATTTATCAAATACGCACAAGGCAAGTTTCCAAATGGCCATGTCTTTACTATTAGGGATATCACAATATATGAGGTCCACGAAATAGACCTTAGTTGCCAAATCTTCATATCGTTCCAAAGCTCACCATACCTCACTATGCCACACGTGAAAGATATGGTTGAGAGCTCTTGTTGAGCATATTCAAAGTGCCTGCAGTTTTTTATGCATCATTAAGTCCTAAGGACAATCTATGAAGACAATATCGCATGTATCAACTAGACCAAGACATGATACATCAACAAAGCCAACACCAAGCATATTGCGCCCTCATCACATTAGCAAAGTATCAAAAGATTGAAGTCAAGCAGATCCGATCCCAAGACAACCTTACCGACCTCTTCACGAAGTCACCGCTGAAGTCAACCTTCTGGAAATTTGTCTGAGGAATTAGTATGCATAAACTATCTCAATCGTTAAGTCACAGAAGTATACTTACTTCACCTTAATGTACTCTTTTTTTCTTATATTAGGAGCATTTATTCCACTGGGTTTTTGCTACCTAATGAGGTTTTAACGAGGCACCTATCATAGGCTGGTCATACTTTTGTGTGTGTTCTACTTGCGTCCTGAAGACGTTTAGTTTTAACTTAATGCAACTTCTCACCTTTCTCATTAGACTATGACTTTTATCGTACCTTGGGTTCTACCATAGCCAAGTTTTGTGAGTTTAATTACTTTTGCATTCTTCCATTTATTTTTTAAACTCGCATTCGCTTCAATGTGCCGACTAGACGAGACTACTTCATTAACTATTTCTACATTATCACATGAAGACTTGATGTGCCATTTACTTAAGTATTTACAAACTCAAGGGGGAGTGTTGCAGTTCTAATTTCATTAGTAGTGTGATTATGTAAATCCTAGTAGATTATGCGTAGGAATCCTAGAGATCTAAAAAATCTTTCCTTGTACAACTTGTATTACTTGGAGAGCAAATTTCCGTCTCCCTTATTAGTATAAATAAAGGCACAAGGCATGAGCAATAACACACACAGAATTCATCAAGTCCCTCTCTCCCTTCTCTTCTCTCTGGCCGATCTCCCTCTTTCTTCCCTCACTAAATTCATACAATAATTTTGACAGAAAATTTAATGGCATACCAATTTTCTACATTAAATAGAACTTAAGGACTTCTAAACCATAGTAAAAGTTAAGGACCAATTCTATAGCTTACTCTAAAAGAAAGAAAACTACTAAACCACGTACAATGAGTGATCATATAATTGTCCTAAGGAAGCTAAGACATCAGCCACCATAATTTTTTTCCCCAAAAGATATGTCGGATGAAATTTGATCGATTAAATACCCAATATCCTGGACAATTGGTCAAATATTCCATGACACATTGATCTCTTTCTTTAAACTCATATCTAAATTTCAGTCTCCTTCAATCTCTAGTCTTGACAACTTGAGTCTAATCGCCCATGTTAGCACTTGTCGAAGAGCCAAAACTTCATCCTGCAAAACGGAAACATTCAGCAGTAAAAGAATTTCATAACTTATTTTCAATTAAGAATTCAGCAGCTACGTCAAATGGGGACCCCTTTCCTTAAAGACCTCCTACATCATATATATATATGATGTGGTTGTTGATGATTAGATAGTGCTAAGTAGACCAAATTTTTTAAGGGTTTTTTAGATTTAAGCCCTTGCAACTCTTAAACTCTAGACAAAAACCCACATATATTATAATTTATAAATAAAACCCAAATTTTGAATATGATGCCATGTTGGATAAAAGATGCCCATGAATTTGTGTTTATTTACAAAAATCATGCCACTATATCTCTTATACGTTTCTTTTAGACATTTAATTTGTTTGATATATTTTAATTTTGTGTGAACTCCTCCAATCCAAAACCTAATTAGATCAAATATATATACGGACATATATCTACATTTATGTGTACTAATACCATAAAAAGAAATAGGTAAATTAATTTTGTTATAAATTTAAAATGTAGGCACATTAGTTTTGTAAAAAATGAAAAAATTGGTAAATTAAACGGTAGGTAAGTTATTTTCATAGTAGGTAAATTATTTTCATAAAATTAAACAATAGATATTGTTGAAATTAAACACTAAGTTAGGTTCAACCAAAAACAAAAACACTAAGTTAGGTATATTCCAATTGAAATTTATTGTCGAAAATAAAAAAAAAAATCCAAATTAATTCCTCCATCTAGAACCATATTTCATGGCTACAAGACCTTGCCAAATTCAATGTACGTGATCAATTAAAACAAAATTACAAGAACTTTTCATATTGGCTTATATGGGGGTACATTAGGGATCCAAAAAATATAAAAACTGACATACAAACTTAATTTGGTAAATTGCTTAGTTGGATCCTAGTCATTGGGTTTTATTGGTATAAATATTATATGATGGGCTATAGGCTAGAAAAAATGAGTTTGGAGGGGGGGAAATTAAATTTTCAGATTTTTTAAACTAAATTTACAAACTAAATGATATGGTTGTTGATGATTGGATTATTATTTAAAGGTTGATTAATGTGTTTATTTCCTCTTGGTGACACATCATTTGGTTTGCAAATTTTGGTTTAAAATTTTGATTTCCCTAGCATTACCTCTCTCTCTCTCTCTCTCTATATATATATATATATATATATATGTTGAAATAAACCTATAGGATGGAGCTAAATATGATGACCAACACTAGAGTAGAGAAGTAATGGAGCTAAATTATGTGGATATTGAAGGGCTTTTAATTAATTTTCACATATGCACAATTGATAACCAGAAATGAAGGTGTAGATCCATCGTAATGCGATGCAAGTGGTGAGGAACGTGGTACTACTACTCGGACAACATAGCAATCGACAACCAAGATAGGAAAGACGGCTAAACGTGGTCCAATTCCAACATGATACAATAAAAAAATACAAGATAAACACTTACGTGAAATCTTGCTTCGGTAAAAATTATAAACATGCATGCATCCTTCTGTCCTTTTAAGTAGCGAGAGTATCTCCAACAATCTAGCTAAATGAGGCTTTTTTGCTATTTTAACAAAAAATGTTGAAAAACCAGGCTCTAATAGGCTAGCTAAATGGCTACTACTTAACTTTGTGAACAGTAACTAGCCAAATTTAGTTAGAAGAGAGAAAGTTAAATTTTTGCTAAGCACGAAAAACTATAAAATTGCATCGTGTGTGGGCTTCAAGAGAAGAAAAAGGACTTGAGTTGTTAAGTTTAGAAAAGAAAAAAATAATATTAAAATATTTTAACTTAAGCTAAAATACTAGTATTTTTGGAAGCGATGGTTAGCTGAATTAACAGTTGTATTATTTGGCTAGATACAATAAGAAAAATTTAATTAGTATTGTTGGAGATAATCTAATCAGTCTAGCGAGGGACTGGTAATTTCAACAAGTCAATGATAAAGTTCTACATAATAATGCAATTGAATCATGCTCATTATGCACATGTGAGATGCATGTTGTACGAAAGAAATGAAAAAATGGCGCCCCAACTTGAAAGTACAAAAAAAAAAGTGAGAGAATTAAAAGGAATATTTTTTCTTCATGCTTTATCTTTTGCTCTCCTGAAACCGAAAATTTATTCACGTCTACCTGTGATACATTTTAAATTTTGAGTTATTCATTCCCGGTGAATACTGTCACAGCCCGTCCCGGAATTAATTAATCGAGGATGTGAAATGACGGGATTGCCCTTGAATCTACTACGGTATGTGACATTTCATTTGGGTTTTATTGTTTTATCCTAAGTTTGTTTTGGAATTATTTTGTGTGGTTGGGGTGCTTGTTGACCACACACGTACACTTTCACATCCTCGATTAATTAATTCCGGGACGGGCTGTGACAATAAGCTTTCAAAATCTTTCCTTTAAAAACGTATATATCCCCTCTCTGTAAAAACCTATATACTTTCCCAGAAAAATAGAATATATATAATTATATATAGCTTCGGGATCTCAAACACCCTCATTCATCATTTTCAGAGAAATATGTCATGCCATAAGCCAAAAGCATAATATGGATGCATCAACAATAATCAGGTGAAATAATAAATCAACCGGAGACCCAGCAGTGGTCCTGTACGGCTGATTCTAAAGCTCATTATCCAATCCAGCCGGAGTCACCAACTGTGACCTGTACGGCCCTGCCGGAGTCGCCAACTGCGACCTGTACGGCCCTGCCGGAGTCGCCAACTGCGACCTGTACGGCACTACGCTGCACATGAGTCGGAACTACCTATAGTAGTCTGTACGACTCGGATAGTGTAATAATACGCTCTAGTGCTTCTCTCATCAATCATCTGTGCACATAATCTAAGGTCACCTACTAGTCGGAACCGTCTCTAATGGTCTGTACGACTAGCATGTCGGAACCACCTCCAGTGGTCTGTACGACTAGCATCTACTTGGATCCAAGGTGAGCGTGTGATGCGGTGAAATACATAAGCACTAACACCAGGGGTGCAGGTTATGAGCTATCAACATAAATCTCATCCAACAATTCAATTCATCAAATGTAACCCACCTGATACTCACCTGTGCGTCCGCAGCACCAAATCAAATATATGCATCATATAATATCCATTCACATATTTCATGCAATTTCTATGCATGGCACTTCAATCACATAATTCATATAAATCTATGCATGGCATTTCAAAACATATTTTCATTTTAATTCAATTTCTGGGAAAAGTCATTAAGTATAGGCATATAATGAAAACAAAACTGCCCACTCACTGGTATGTCGCAGGATCGTAACCCCCGTGACGCCTCTGACTGCGCTCGTCCTCGGGGTAGATCTCACCTATATGCGAAACAACTATAAAAACGTTATTTTAAACACATAACCAACAATTCGAAATAACTTCTCATAAAATGCTCAATTTTGGCATATGAATATACCAACGCGATCTACACAACCTCACGAACATCGCGATATTTTTAAATAAATTTTTCTATGGCCCACGCGCCCTCACGCGCCGGGGAGGCCACGGCCTCACGCGCCCCCCACGCGCATCATCTTCAACCTCCCGACGCCGGAACAGTGCCACCGGCGCCGGATTGTGGGCTAACCTGCAACTGCCCTTTTCTCACTCGTTTTTGCACCATTTTTCATGAAATTTTCACCAAAATGTCACAAATCATGAGAGGAAGAAGGCTATACCTCTTTGGAGCCTCAAAACCTTCCAAATCGCGTCGGGAAAATTTCACCAAAACCGGCCACCTTCGAACCTTATGATCCCGACGTCCCAAACCTTCAAACGAAGCACTCCGAGCTTCGTGGGGACTTCCTTAAGCTCGTGGTAAGCTTGGATTGTCCTAAAATGCAACCATTTAAAAGTTGGTGAATAGTGACAATCACGGGCCTCGTGATTTCAACGTGAAAACGTATGAAACCTTACCTGAAATGGGTACCAATGGGTTCGTATGGTCTCTAGGAGTATGATGGTGGTCTCAACCACGTCGATCCGTGAAGGTTTGACAATCCCTGGATTGTCCGTACCGTTCGAATGAAAAGAGAGAGAGACTGCGTGCGGGAGGGAGAGAGAGAGAGTGTGAAAAAATGAAAGTGTACGTGTGTGGTCAACAAGCACCCCAACCACACAAAATAATTCCAAAACAAACTTAGGATAAAACAATAAAACCCAAATGAAATGTCACATACCGTAGTAGATTCAAGGGCAATCCCGTCATTTCACATCCTCGATTAATTAATTCCGGGACGGGCTGTGACAAATACTATAGACCAAATAAAAACCTAAAATTTTTTAGAGAGCCTTTGACGAAAGAAAGATATACGTGAAGTTTAGTTTCATTGAAGACCAAACGTACTCATTTTAGACCCGGCAGTTTCTGACACGACACAAAAATGACACGAAAATAACGAGTTTTGGGTCAACACGATAACTTATCGGGTCATTATCGAGTGCCCCGTTAAGGACCCGTTAATAACGGATTTTTAACGGGTATACACGCAGATAACACGTAAGTAACCCGTTTCGACCCGTTAAGAAAAAAACTATTTTGATAATTTTAAAATTCAATTACTAAAAGATTTATTATAAAATACAATAGCCATATTAATATATACAATATATTCTATATTAAATATATAGTTTTGTATTATTATTCTATATAAGTTAAAAAAAAAGTTTTTGTCATTATTTATTTTTATTATGAGAGTTCCTTATTATCATTACTAGGATAAATTTTACTTAACATGTTGTTGTCCAATATTAAAATAAACTAGTATAGTATTTGTACAGACAAGAACTAAGAAGACATACATACAAGTATGAAAAATGTGAAAGAATATATAAACACTCGTGATTCATCATTATTCCTCCATGAGTAGATAATAATTACACTTACATTATCGTTTAGATTTTTAAAATCCTCCAAACCTTCATGAATAATGTTTTTTATTTGAGGGCAAAATTAATCAAATTAATAATAATTATTGTAGAAGTGTAAAAAATGTGAAAAAAAATATACAATTACTCATAGTGACAAGCTTTACAACTTTTATGAAGGGGTCAGCTTCGATATCCAACAATATAATCCATAAACCTTAAATTTATATTTAACCGTCGATTGTCATTTACGCTTTATTCTTTTTACTGAATTTCATTTTTTAAATTTTCTTTTTTGAAAACATGATCATCTGGCGGATGTAAGAAGTTGAACAGTTCAGATCTTTGATATCACGTTTCGATATTTACGGTTAACTGAAATATGAGTCGATGTCATATAGTTTGTAGAAACTTTATAAACATCAAGCAATATTTTCACTATCCGTAAAACTCTGAATATAATATCAACGATCCAAACCGTTCATCTTCCTGCATCATCTAATAGATCATTTTTTCAAAAAAGAAAATCTGAAAAAACAAATTTTGATGAGAATAATGAAGCGTAAATGTAAATAACAATCAACGGTTAGATTTTGATCTATGATTTATATGATTATAGTGGTGAATTTCGAAGTTAAGCTCTTCATGAAAGTTTTAAAGCTTATCATTATGAGCGTTTATATATATTTTTTACACTTCTACATTAATTAAAAAATTATTAAAGACTTTAGGTAAGTGAAAATATACTTAAAAGAAAAATGCGTTTTTATATTTTGGATGTGACAATATGGTATGTATATACTTATTTAGTATTATGTTTTTCATTTGATTATTTATTGGTTTAAAATATATTTTCCTTAACGGGTAATGGGTCGGGTCATATTACCTGTTAATATTATCGGGTCGATTTCGGGTCGGATCATTTTACCCGTTTATTTTAACGGGTGTTACACGACACGACCCATTAAGATATCGAGTATGACACGAAAACGACACGAACACGGAAAACACGACACGAATGCCAAGTCCAACTCATTTGATCTCAAAGGCTTTTTAGTCAAAATGGTCTTTGAGATTTCCATAACTCCTCACTTTGATCCTGAAATTTGAAATCAATAGAAATAGTCCATGAGATTGTTTACCATCAATCATTTTGGTCATTTGATGAAAAATTATGTTAACTAAGGATCAAAATGATAAAAATACCCTCAATTTAATAAACAATAAGACAAAATGATTTGACAAAATTTGAGGGTATTTTTGTCATTTTATCCTTATTCAATTGAGATATTTCAAAGAAAGACCAAAATGATTGATGGTTGACAAACTCATGAACCAATTCTATCGATTTCAAATCTCAAGGACCAAAGTAAAAAGTTATGCAAATCTCGGAGACCATTTTGGCTAAAAAACCGATCTAAAATTACGTCTTTACTTTATTAGCATGTAAAGCCACACGACAGTGTACCCGTATCATGTAAGTTCTCGAGATTCAGAGATGAGAGATGATGAATGAAACTAAAAAGTTGGAAAATAATAACAATAAACTCTTCTTTCTTTAATTGAAAAAGTAAATGAATTTTTTTACCAATAACACGAGAAAAAATCAAAACATCCACTTTGATGTGATGGAAGCCATCAATTCGAGCCTGATTATCCGTAATCACAATGTGAGTTTTTATATTTTTACCTGCTTTCCCGCCGTGACCAAATGAGAAATAGAAAAATGCAGCACTCTATTAAAAAATCAAATCTGGCTAAATTACAGTTGGAACATTCATCAGATGAATCTTTTTTGCTTCATGGTATGGATCATACAGTTCTTTCATGCCCTAATTTCATCACCACCCAATAAAAAATACACCAAAAAGAATAAAATAAATAAAGGAGCATATCATTCTTTCTTCCGACTTCAGGCAACTTCACCTGCGCAGTGCGCAGCCGGACAAGTTTCCATCCGCCCAAGGAAAGTATTACCGCCACACGACCTTAAGGTCATCGGCAGTGCAGCACCTTGTTCCGGCAGTCCCTGTTTACAAGATGACTGAAATAAATATCGCCAATCTCATCAGCTATATCTAAAAGCAAAAATTACACTTTCATAGAGCAGACCCTATCAGAAATCTCTCTACTCCAGGTAGTAAATGTCTCTTCATGGATGGTTATAACTGCATATAGCATCCTCAGTGCGGTCACTCATCCCTTCATTTTGCTAATATGTTACAATCATCTTCAGCACCGTCCTCTAAGCGCAAGAACTTCCCTCAAATTTTATCCATGCTGGAAGTTCTCAATCCGAACTAAACGATGCCAAAGGCAAAAGAATGATAATTTTGTGGTTAGTGCGAGGACTGAGGTGAAAGAAAAATATATTCCACCACAGATCTTGAAAAGGAATTTCAAAGATCTGATATCACACTTCCACAACTCTTCTGTAAAAAAGAACATAAGCAGATGAAGACTTTATCTTGTCCTGGCTAATAGGGTTAACGTGGCTATCATCAAAGTCATACCACCGATCACCTCCATGCTACATCAGAAAAATAATACAGTTTAAGTGCTCTGTGTCAACCAACATAAGTTAACATACAGATTCAATCATACCATACAAGAAAAGGGAAATAATATAAATCTAAGACTCAACTCGAATACAAATTACCCACAATTTCAAGTGCAAAACAATGGGAGATCAGAGAGGTTACATAGGTGTTGAACCCCCAAGTGTATTAATAGCTGCAGAGGCACAAAGAAACCTTGCAAACTCCAATCCTGACACTTCATTACTGTGGGGCTACACTCAAAGAGCGGCCACACCCATTGTGAGGTTTCTTTTGATAAGCAAGCGCAATTCAGACAATGAGACAACAGGTTGAGGAGCGAGTAGGCTACAAAAGATTGAATCCTAATTTCCTTAATGCACCACGAAAGGAACAATCTGACAGCAGAGGAAACTAGGACCTAGTTCTAGGAAGTCTAAGCCAGCTAAGGGCTTGCATTGTGCTAAGTGATTGATATTCGACAGAAGGCAGAAGAAAGTGCAAGTTACAAAGGATCTCTTCATATAATGATCAAACTATCACTTCAGGCCTAAAACAAACAGCACCACATTCAGATGATGTCATAGGTGAACATGCATATATAAAACCAAAAAGGATTTTTCTAATAGAAACCCAGTAGTTTGTCATTCATGCCTAAATAAGCACAAACAGATCACCTTAAAGTTTACACCTCATGTTATGAGAGAAGTTTGAAAGTATTCCTGAAAATCAAGAATATGCATGGGGCAGGGACGGCATATGGATAATAGCATTACTATACCAAGTAAACTAATAATACGAGTTCAAACTAGAAACATTTTTACTTTGATTCATTTCATAAATTGTTTGAAACTGAGAAGTTATTTAGTTAAGAAAATAACTAAAAATAAAGTATATGGGAAGTTCATCAGATTAAAGAGTAGAAAAAAGGGAAATGTAACTGAAAGAAAAGCAAGAAACGCTACTTACGTGGACAAATGCAGTATAATGACCACCTCCCATGCTTCCAAAGTGATTACTAACTGCATACAGCATGTAACGATTACATGACTGACCACTCTTGTGGGCAATGTATGTTGACAAATCAAGATTGTCAATAGGGAAATCGACATAAGTCTCCAGCTTGTTCTTAAAAAAACGACTATATGAGAACCGCTTTAAATGAATGACCAAGATCTCCGGCAGTCTCCATAGATCCAACTTTTTGCTGGCCTGACAGTGCTTTTTGCAGCCAGGACAATACCTAAAATAGTAATAACAGTATTAACATTAGATAAACCTTGATAACAAGTTCTCACAATGTAATAACTAATAAAAGGTTAAGAGGTTGTATAAAACTCCAAATACAATGTTCTACTTCATAACCATGAGAGTATAACATTATCCACTTTCTGAGTGTCTATTCCGAAAACTGAGCAACAATAACAAGTAAAGCTTGAAAGACCACTACTTTGAGCATTACAAGATCGTTTGCCAACATTCAATGAGTAGATGAAGGTGTTGTGATAACATTAACGTGTAAATAGACACAAAACTGCAATTACTCATTTAACAGATGTTAGGAAGAAACTAATTGAAGAATTAAGCCGAACAAACATGATGAACAGGTGACGACGTTAAAAGTTTGGAGTTTAGTCAATGACCTCACATGCAACCTGAAATTATGTATTTGCATAAGCAATTAATAAGACTGTTAATCAAACAGGAGCTTTTAAATCCTAATCCAAAAACAAAAAAATTATGAACTCATACCAAATTTGAGGTCAAAATTACTGCAATGAGTAAAATAAATAACAATTTCACAGAACATACCCAGTTACCAAAAAAGCAAGTGAATACACCTTACATATCTATATTTGAGGTCTTCCAACTCCTAGGTATACACAACACAAAATGCTTTTAAAGCCAAAGTTAAAAGGCTCAAGTGTACCCACTGACCACATGTCTTCGGGTCCAAGAGGCTCTTCCTTCAAGAACGCTTCAAGGCACTTATACAGAGAAACGGACTCTTGAGGCTTTTTTGCAAAAAGGCCAGTCTTGAAAACCTCTGGTAATGAGCAAAGAAGGCGAGTATCATACTGTTCAATGTACTTTTTTGGCCAACATACAAGGACATTTAACCGCTTGGTTTTTTCCCTCTCTACTATATCATTCATTACTATCTTTCTATCCTTGGAAATTCCCTTTTCATCTGTTACGTAAAACTGAAATTCAAAATCAAAGGGTGAGTCAGCCTCACTTCCATTACAGGGTTTCACACCCCCATGTATAACAGGAGGTGTGGAATCCTGTGTTCCAGTGACTTCTTCAAGAGTGGAGCCCTCTGAACTATCAAAACATTCTTGGAAAAATTTTGCGGGTGTGTGAAATGGCTTAAGTAATTTCAAGTATAAGTTGCAGATATCAGATCCAGTAGCAGAATTGGGTAGTCTTGACACAAGAGGAATTCCAAAGCTTGAAGTCAGTTTCCCATCCATGTACTGCCTGACAATATTGAATAAATAAGATGGTTGAGGGCAGGCAATGTCACAAGAACAATAAAATTCTTATTAAAACAGGAAATGAAAAATGTGTGTGTGGAAGACTGGGAAAAAGAAGAAAAAGATCATCTCTTTCTTGTGGGGTTAGATGTGAGGGTGCTGTTATTGTAATGATATCTACAATCAAAGAGATCATGAATAATCTGGAAAAGAGCAATTATTTCAGTATCAACAACTGTACACAATACCCCAGCATGTCAATGAACAACCAACTTATCAGAGAGCAGATTTATTTGTTTTAGCACTTACAACTTATTAGGAGGTTAAAATGCAAGGTGTAAAAGATGAACACACCCCCATATTGCTTCGGCTTAAAATAAATGTTATTTTCTTTTTTCACACTTCTTAATTCATATAAGGATTAGAACCAAACAGTCACTAAATTTTCTGGTCTTCCAGACTAAACACATTCTTCTATGGTGACTCAGCTTGCATGTACATATATTCATACGTTTAATTACTTCTCCAAAAGTACAAGAAACTTTTTGTTAGGATTTGGTTTGTCTTTTGTTAAAGTCCTATGTCGTTTAGGATTGTATTACGAAACCTAAAGGTGCACAGATTCTTGTCCTACAAGGATTAGGGAAGAATTAAGTCTTCTTGTTACAATTAGATTAGGAATCCTAGAAGTCAAATTGGAATCGAGTGTACTTTCCTATCCCAAATAGAATAGGAAACCTAATCAGAAAATAGGATGTAAACCGCACCCTATACTTATAAATAGAGGTGCGGGAAAGGCTGAAAAGCAAGTGAGAGAAAACAGAGAGACAACTGAGGGAAGAGAGAGATTAGTTCTAGGGTTTGCAAAAGTACATATATTATTAATCAAAGAAGTCGTGGTTTCTCGACCCAGAGAAATCACAACTGAACGTAAGCAAAAGTTATGCCGAATCAGTATACATCTTGTGTGTTTCTAGTTATTCTATAGTTTTGCTAAGTTTAGTTGGTGCCGGAAAGATCAAAGAACAAGATCCAGAGGGGTGTCGAACTTATAGCTGTTGGTATCAAGAGCTTGGTTCAAGGTGTTCTGCGATGTCAAAAGGAAAGAAGTCCCCAGACCTAAGAAGCTTAAGGCCTGCGTTAAAACCTTTTGATGGAAGGGATGACTTCACGGACTAGCAAAGGATGATGAAGAATGTCAAAAGGAAAGAAGTCCCCAGACCTAAGAAGCTTAAGGCCTGCGTTAAAACCTTTTGATGGAAGGGATGACTTCACGGACTAGCAAAGGATGATGAAGAACGTACTGATACAGCAGGAGTCGGATGATGCACTCCTTGGTGAGAAGCCTACGACCATCACAGAAGAGACATGGACAAGATTCTCAAGAAGGCCAAGAGCTCCATCAAGATCCATCTCACTAAGGGCTGGTTTTGGATTGTGGTGCTTTTAAAAACAGCAACTTATTAAAATATCTGGAACATCAAATGTGTATGGTAAAACAAGGAAAAAAGTGCTTTTTTAAAAAACTAATGTCAATGATAGTAGAAAAGTAATAAAATGTAGAAGCATGGTACCCTGCTTCTAAAATAAAGTGCTTTTTTTTTTTTCAAACCATAGTAATCAGTACCCATTTAATGAAATTTTCAAATAGCCAGTATATCCCACATATTTTACAAAATTACAATCTTTGCCCCTACATTATTGTCTTTGATAAATATCTTATCACATTAAATACCACATTCTTTTTAGTAATTTAACATACTGTTGACCCTAAAAACTACCAAGCTTACGTGGCGCGCAGGCCGAGTAACTAATGAGCTAACTACATCCTTCAGTTGTATGCAGGGCGTGCCAACTCGTCAACCGAGTTCAACTGGCGAGTAAAATATGATGATGTTGCGTTGAGCGCGCTATTGACTTCTCGATCTTGTGGCTGTGGCCAAGGAAGGAACACATCTCGGCCTTTGTGTTCTAAAGCCTGAAGACAAGGCTGCTAGTTCTGCGAAGTTCACAGATCGTCAACGCCTGGTTCAATCATAGTGATTATATTCGTGAGAGATATACGTCTTGATTGTAAATGTAGTTCGGCCGTCGGAATGCCGAACTCTAAAAGATACTTGTGAATATCCAATCATAAAACAAAACTCGGCTTTCAATGTGCCGAGCCTAGTAACCTATAACACCTCACTTCGCCAAGAAGGCTAATAAGATAACCTCTACTAACAAGGATTCGGAAATCCTTGTCGACCGAGTCTTGGATAAATAACTAGTCGGCCTCAAAGCAGTGTTGTCAATCCAAATTGAAGGTGCTCCTCAATTGGCTAATTCTACGGCTCTAGTGCTGTTTGTCCAAACTGAAGATGTCGCCGGTTGCCTTCACAGTGATGTTTATCCAAACTGAAGATGTGTTGGCGGGAAGAAAGAGGGAGAAGAGAAAATCTCAGGGTTATTGAGAAGCTTTGCGCAAGGCAATTTGTGTGTTGAATTGAAGGGGCTTTGAATAATACACTCCTTTCTCTATTTATACCAGCGAATCCCTTCACGGCCGAACTAGAAATGGACTAGGATTAAAACTCCTCAACCCAATCCGATTAGGTTTCGGCCAATCCTCATTCCTATAGGACTTTGAACTAAGCTCTTTAACAAACCAGATTCATCCCCTAATTCTCAACAGTCCTTAGCCTTAAGACTCCTTGTTGCACTAGGATTCAACTAAACATTGCCCCCTCGCTTCTGAGGTCTTCAGCCTACAATTTCTAGCCAAGCCTTGACCTTGAAGAAGTGATTCTCTGTCGAAAAATAAACCCTTAGCATATTCCCTTTAGAAATCCGAAGAACATTGCAAGCCTTGAACACTACAAACGTCCAAACGTCCAAACGCATTTATTAACCATGGTCTTTCATCCAACAACTTCTCTGACAACACTGCACCACTCGACATGTGGCAGCTCCCACGTTCTCCCACTTCTGTCTCTTTTGACACAACTTGACATGTGGCAGCTCCTCATCACAACCATCCATCTTCAATCATGCATGCCCCCATGTTTGAGGAGTGCAAGCACTGAAATGTCCCTTCGCCATAAACCTCGCCGTCACACGCAATCGTGCATCCTCAATTCGCAAGCTTTTCGGTCTCTTCACTTGGATTTTCAAATATCTGTCATGATTACAAAACTCTTTGGTCGAATTTACCCCTCATTCTTTTAAAATTAAACTGTTGATCTTCTTCCCAAATGCCCATAAATACCCAACCCAAATTCACTTGACCTTTTGCGCTTTCAAATCTCCAGAATTTCTTGCCATTTGCTCTCAACCCAGAAAAGAAACCAAATCTTGAAACCCAAAAAACCTTCAAGCCTTCATCAATGGCCGCCAACACCTTCATCACCAAGCTCGCCGAGGAATGCAACAAGTGCCGAGACTTTATTGATCGGAATACCATCAAAACCCTCCGATTTGAGGGTGATTCGAGTGCTACCCACCAAATCCTCGCCCCACTTTTCAAGGATGACGTCCCAGAAGTCATCATTGAGATGTTGAAGGCCCATTGTTTGAAACCCTTGTTCCAAAGGTATGATTGATCGAAGTGGGAGTCAACCAAACCCCAAGGAGCCTGGCCCTCGACCACTGCGACCTGGGCTGCTTAGGTCACTTGAATGGAACCACGCTTTGGCGATGAGTGGAGAACTCTCGACATCTTTGATGCCATCAAACTCTCGACCATCGAGACAAACATGGACCAAGAGCTCATGATGGTCACCTTGAGTTTCTGCTGCTCGGCCACCAATACAATGGTCCTTCCCCTCGGCCCCATTGGTCTAACTGTACTGGACATCACGGCCATACTTGGCACCTCTCCCTCCGGTCTCCCAGTCAATATTGCTCTTTTCGGGTACGAATTTGACATGGACCTGAAGACGGTCTTCGACGAGCGTGCCGTTAAAGTCTTGATGAAGAAAGATCAAAGGCCATCGAAAGAAGACGTGCAGAAACTGCATAAGAACTTCTTCAACTACAACACCCTCATCAACCACTTTGCTGGTTCCGAGGAAGCAGAGCTTAAGAAAGGAGAACATGAGGCTTTCTTGTTCTACTAGTACAATAAATACATATTTTGTAACAAGTCGAACAAGTGTTTGGCCGAGAACATGACAGTGGCCATGTCCTAGCCTTTAGCCCGACCATCCTCGCCAACCTGACTCGGTGCTTGGCCGAGGCCTTCGTCGAGAAGAAAGTGACGAGGAGCTTCTTTTGGTAACATCAGGCTCTATGGCTTTCCCAAATTGGGTTTTGGAGACCGAATGCACATTCGGTACGTGTGCAGTTAGAGAATGGTTTGAGGTCAGCAACGGAGAAGTTTTAATGGGGGATGATTCACCACGTCCAATAGGGGGGATCAACATTGTCAGAATTAGGATGTTTGATGGAGTGATACGAACTTTGGTGAACGTCATATATGTTCCTAGACTGAAGAAGAATTTGATATCCTTAAGTACTTTAGACAAGGCCAGCTATGGGTATACTCCTAAGGCAACAAGACTCAAGGTGACCAAAGGATCACTGGTGGTAATGCAAGCTGACTTACAGCACAATAAGTTGTACAAGCTCATTGGGACTATGATAGTTGGGGGAGCAGTTGTTTCCACAAAGCAGAGAACAGAAGACAAGTCATGAACTTTGGCATCACAAGCTAGGGCACATCAGTTATAAGGGTTTTCAAGAATTGCACAAGAGAGGCTTGCTAGAAGGCATGACACTTTGCAGTTGCGTTCTCGGGAAGCAAAGAAAGGTATCATTGACAAGTATGAGTGCAGATAACACTCCGACGTCTGACACTTTGGGTTTATTTCATGAAGCAGAAATTCAAGGTTTTTACAAAGTTCAAGAAATGGAAGACAGAAACCAAGAATCGAACTAGAAGATCCAGTACTTGAGAAGTGACAACGTAAATGAGTATACATGCAAGGAGTTTGCCGATTGATGTAAGCAGGAAGGCATCACGAGGCACTTATCAGTAAAGAAGAATCCCTAACAAAACAGAGCTGCTGAGAGGATGAACAAAACTCTCATGGAAAGAGAGGGAAGCATGCGATTTCATGCAAGATAGCCTAATAGTTTTGGGTAAAGACTGTTAATCATGCAAGTTACTTGATTAACAGGTCACCACCATCTACAGTTCTTGGTTTTAAGAGTGCAGAAGAGGTGTGGTCTGAAAAGCATCGACATCATTCACCAAGTAGGAATCAGGTGGAGCAAGAAACAGGGTAGGTTGAAGGCACTACAATCCGTTAGACATCCTAAGGGGTTTGAACTCCAACCCACAATTCACCTGAATTCCAAAGATGCATAGCACTTGACAAACCCATACTAAACAAGAAGAAACCAAGGTTTGGGTTTGACCAGGACGAAGTTAATTATGCTCGTAACATCAGTCAAGGAGATTCAACTACTTACCAAGAAGCTATAGCAAGTGATGGGCGAGCCAGATAGTTGGATAAGTGCTATAACAAAAGAAATGGAGTCTATTTACAAAAATCTGTTTGGGAGTTGGTTCTAAGATTTATCCTAAAAGGGCATACAGTAAGGACCACGAACTATAACAGGCAGTCAGGGATAGCAAACGCCATTCACATCCATGCAATGAATGTAGCTTGGGTCGACAAATACCTAACATCACTGTGATTCTCAAAAGAAATCATATGTAAGCTGTGTGCGCAGGTGAACTTTATAGGCAACTAAGATTTCATACACAAGTTCAGAATATTTATAGTAAGATTATAAAACATGATTTTCCATTTACACAAGTTATCACCCATCCATTTAACTTTATTCACACAGGTTATCACCCATTTCAATTGAGATTAAGTATTTCTATATGCAGAAACAGGAAAGAATTCCTTCACAGCACCCCTTACACCGTAACTCTCTGAAACTTGCATACAAAAATTGCAATAAAATAAGAAGATAAAAAGAAGATAAAACTTACTCCTCCATCAGCTGATGCATGAACACAACCAAAGGGATTTGCTCAACATCTTTCGTCGACCGATAAGCAACTAGCTTGTCTTGATCCCTAATTAAAGATAATGAATCAGTTGGTTCCTCAAGATAGCGTATAATGCGATTGTTGTATGTCTGCACAGAACCATATAGCTTCAGAGATCAATTTATAGACAAAAGGACATGTGTATATATATTGTACACGTGTGTGTGTGTCTAAATGGAAACATGCATATCATCCAATATCACTGGCATTCAAGGAACCCCTATCAGATATTCTAACACTAAACAGTACCTCAGCCACCAAAAAGGTTTCATCAATCCCCAATGAGGATGCAACACTTAAACCCTGGATGAGATCTTCTAATTTTCCATGCTTGGGCACAGTAATGGTATATTGAGACGGCTGAGAATATCCATACATATTGACCACTGATAAAGTCATTGTCCGCATCATCGTTGAAGGCAATGGTAGCGACAGGTACATAAATGGATCAAATGTAACAGACACCTTTTTGCAAACAGGGCAAACTAATGTTGATTTATATTGACCCTGCGAGGTTCACCATCATATGCATCACAAAAGTAAGCAATATGCATTCCTGATCAGATTTTAGTTCAGCAAAGAGTGGAAGCAAAAGACAAATCTGAGGAAGATGCTCACTTGGCACACGTCAACAATTATAGAGTCATTACGGGCTAAATGATTTCCCCAATATTCATCAGCAACCTCTTCATCTTGTCGGCCATCACCATCCTTGACTTCTACATAAGGCTTGCATTTTACACGATTAAGATCTTCATGAAGTCCATCCAACAAAAAAGCCAGGAGCTCCTACGAAATAATATGGTATGACAAATGAAAACTCATTATAAATGTTTGAAAACTCCTTATAAATGTTTGAACCCAAAAGAGAGCAATTCTGGAAACAAGAAACACCACTAACTTGGGAATCATGTTGATTAAATCCATTAAACTGCGGAGCAAATCGAGAAAGTTTTGACTTAAATGGCCTTGGGGCTACTGGAGTTGCTCCAGGAACCCATAACTTCCTTAACAGATCTCCAAAGGCTAAAGCAATCTCCCCCTGACAAAAGAGTGCATAAAGTTAAAAGACTGTAAAGAAACATAGATACACTTGATAAAGTGAGGAATATCTCACTAACACATTCATCGCCCAACATCAGGTCATGAATATTAAGAAAGTGCAATGAAAGGTGACCTACATTCATGCCCAATGGATTGTCTGGATTTATTTCTTTACCATAATCTCCAAGAAAATAGTCCACAAGCTTTGAGGTGTGCGCTAAACACTGGATGGAACTATTCATGAAACAAGTATTTCCAAGGTTCTGTAATCCTGTCAATCCTAAAGAACCTGTTTCGCAAGAGCTTCCCCATAATGAACGGATGAAGTTAGAATTTGTGATTCCCGCAGAACCATTCATCATAACTGAAGCACCACAACAGGAATTTGCAATGGTAGAATGTTGTGTGGCCATCTCATCTTTTTTCCCTTCCCTGCACTTAAAGGAATCTGACAACCCATAAACTTGCAACTCCAACATTATCTGCACAAAATCATACATACAATTACATCTATCAGATATTGTGCAACAAAATGACAAATTAAAATATGAGAAGACAGCAAGAATAGTACTTAAACTGAGAAACATGAAACAGATTCTGGAGTATAGTGTAGCAGACGATTGATGAGTATGAATTAACAAATGGATCGCATCAATCTGCCACTTACCTCACCTGACTGTCGTTGAAAGTCTCTTGGAGACTTGGCTCTTTCATTTGCAAAAAATAAGTTTATCTGCCCCGAAAAGTCCCAGATGTGTAACTGGTGCAATAACAAAAGTTAAAAGGCCAGCCACTTTATCCTGATAAAAGAACACATTAAAATAATGAACTTAAGTACCATCTCAGACTCCACACTGAAAATTTTGCAGGCTCTCTTGAAGAACTCAACTGCATTATCCTACAATAGAAATGCATACACAACAAAATAGAACATCAAATTAAGATGTGGAAGACAAAGAAATCCCGCAATAATAGGAATCAGCATACATAATTTACATGTGAAAAATTAGAGCATATAACCCAAAACCAATTGGCAATGGATGGTACTTTGGAAGGCTTTAAATTCCCTATGTGGGATTCTCTCGATGTGCGTGTGTGGCGTGACTTGAGCAAAACACCACACAAGCTAAATTGGGTGGCGGGGCAAGTAGAAGAAGCCGTAGGGCCTGACACATAGATAGCATCATTTGATACCATGAGAGAATTAAAGCATCAATTCAAAACCAATTGGCAGTGGGTGGAGAGGCTCAGGACATATATACTACCATGCGAAGTGGGAATCTATCAACGATATGTGATTCTCATAATATGTAGGTTGTTCACCAAAAGAATAAAAAGAAAAACTGCAGCCCAACGAACTCATAATTATAAGCACACTTCCGTCCTTTACTTGTTCACAAAGCAGCGCAAGTCAAAGTCAAATTTGTTTTCGTCAGAAGTTAGAAACACATTGTTGAATTTAATATGTGGTAGTGGGTTCAGCAATAAATCATTTGCAAAACACAAAGATCCATAGCATAGCCTCTTTAAGCAAGTTATGCTAGGAATGTTCCAAAATTCAATTTTATCCTTTAAATCAGATTTTCCCTTTCCTAAATTATCCTAATCACCTCACCAGCACAATTTTCCAAATGTATGAAGCGATTAAGTTGTCAAACAAAACCCCTAACCCGGTCCCTCAAAAGGAAAATAAGGGATTAAATAAAAAAGGCAGCCCTAACTTCCACCCACCATTCTAATCACCATACTTACCAAGTATTCTCATCCATCATTAAAATATGAAAAACGACATTACTAAACCACCACTATAAAATACAGCCCATTGACTAGAGGCAACTGTGTGCTACAAAGAATTACAAAAACCTACACCACCATTATCCCATCTCACCAGATGATCTTTCTTCACCTCACCCTCACCCCTACACAACAAAAAATGCATGAAATTATCAATCCTTTTTTGCAGCCTCACTAGGTAAATAAAACAATGAGAAACTAGATGGGTATCTTCCAATTTACTTCACCTTCTCAACCATGGAGTCCTAGGAATAGAATGCTCCAGGATTCTCATTCTCCCAGGTGGAAGATCCAGTTACATTGTTCCGGAACCAAAACACTGCACAGAAACATGCCAACAAAAGAGACTTCTAAGTTCTGCCCATCCACTGAATGAGAAGTAGAGTCACCACCAAACTGTATAGCTGAACCATTGTCCCTTCTCTACCCGCTGAACATCTTTCCACCAAAAGCAAAAGCTCTAACTACGAGATGATATGGGGGTCTACCACCAAGGTGAATAAGAAGCCTGACAATAGATCACCCTGCCTAATCCCTTCGATCCCATTTTCCCCTAAAATTCGACGAGGACAAGCCCCTTCATCCACAATCTCCATCTAACATCAAGCCCTTAATCCTCCTTAACTGAATACAGGCTACTTATAGGCAACCCGAGAATATAAAAGTAATTAAAATTTTACAATGGAAATTAAATCCCAAAATTCTAATTTTCATCCTCATTTTCATAATATCAACATTTTTTTTAGAAGTTAAAAGTTAAGGGAATTGTTATTAGCACTCCAAAAATCTCATTTGGCACTCCAAACTTTCTATAATTAGAAAGAAAAATACACTTGTGGGGAGTGTAGAATGAGATTTTTGGAGTGCTAATAACAATTCCCATAGTTAAAAGAAACTATGGGAAAAATGAAAAGCGTGAAAGAGGCATAAAATGAAAGTGGGAGTCCCTCCAAAATGGAAGAAAACTTGATGATGGTCTTGCATCATAAACTAAGAAGAATATTATTTATACCCTAATACAGCTCGTAAACTGATGTTGCAGGCTTTCCTAGCTACAATGTATGTTTGTGACAATAATTTCATGCTTAAGACATTTCCATAAGACGGCCCACATGCCTCATCATTCACATAAACCTATCATTAACAGTTCAAACCTTAGTAATCTAAGCATTATGGATCCAGGACCAAAAATAAATAAAATAAAAACCTGAATATCAAAAACAGAAAAAAGACGTAAACTACATAGACTGACCTTCTTTGTAACTTTTACTCCCAATGAATTTGTTTCTCGTGAAACAGAAAGTCTGAGTTGTAGCGGATAGACATCGGTCATGTCATCTTCCGCAGCTGAAAAACTCCTACCATCCTTCAATGCAACTTTAGAATCACTATGCCTACGCATACAACAATCATACCAGTGCTAAGATACTTAACAAACTATGTTTATCCACTAAAAACTAATAGCATCCCATGACTTTCAATCTGATGGAAATGCATCATATTTACAGCATTCCATGAGTTCCAAAATAACAAATTGATTCATAAAAAATTACCATAGAAATCTGAGATTCAACAATGTGGTAATTGAACTTGTCCAAAAAACAAAAAAAAAAACAATGTGGTAATTGAAAATACAAATTACAAACAATATTAACTATTATGACTCCCTTGACATTTAGAAGGGGTTTAGACTTTTTGAAATATGCAAAGTTCCATTATACATACCTTGGAGAGCTCAAAACGCTTGCTCTTCGGGTGTTAATGCAAGAGTAAGTGTTAATAGTTCTCAAAGTTTAATAGATGGGGATTATTTTCAAACTGCATAATCTGAATGAGGATATTGTTAAAGGAATTAAATTACTACAGTCCGGTCAAAGAACTGTCAATCTTTTTTAAATTTCTTTCTCTTAGAAGATTAGGGTTAAAATTTCAACTGCCTAATCTGGAAGTAGAACCAAAGCAAGGGTAAAAATTTCAGCAGTTAAAAACGTGAAAAACGGTCCTTGCAGCATTCATGGGAAATAAACATTAGCAATTCACGTCAATCCATTTCAATATAAATAAAAAAAACACCACTTAAATGTGACATAACATTACAGCGCCACAAAAGTGTGTGAATGTCACATAAAATGTACAACAATAATCAACTTTGGGCACAGGACTGTACTGTCAGCTATTCATGACACCAAAAAGCATTGAAAGCACAAGTGGCAACATCAAACACAGATCATTCTGGGGGCAAACAGACCAGATGCAACTATCGGAATACTTCTTATTACTACCTAGCTCATGTTTCATTCCAATCATATTCACAAGAGTGAAGAGCCCATGTAATAAAAATGGCAAAAAAAAAACCTAACTAAAAATCACTCACCATCTGAGTGCCTGAACCCACATTTCCCCGGGCACCAATGCGTAGTCTCGGCCTGAGACACCGACTTCGCCATTTTCACCACTATGTACATTATCATCCTCTCTCCTTAGATTGAACACAAGATCTGAGTTGAAAATGTTATTGATGAGCTTCATAGCGCCAGCATACGAAGAGGCCTGCAAAGCCACGTACAAAATCCCTCTCTTCCCATCAGAATCGCCCAAAACTGATTCCTGTGCATCTCTCCACCAACTGAAAACCCATTTCACATATGAACATTCCGTGCATAAATCCAGTCACTCCCAAATCTCAATTCAGAGAACTAATAACAAAATTCTAAATTTTAAAATTCAAATTCCTAATCTACCCAAGTATTTCAAATTCCGGAAAATCGCCATACACTAAAAATGCCTACAATATTTGGCGGAAAAAACTTGAAAAAAGAAATCAGCTTGGATTGGGGAATGCAGTGACGTGGGAAGTGAAAAACGCAAACAAAATCGAGAGGCAGAAGAGGTAGACCTGTAGGGAACGAAGTAGACTCGCTGGTCGCTGTCCGAGTCGGAAAGCTGAGTGGAATCGGAGAGATCTTTAGAGACAGCAACGCCCTCCATTCACTTTCTATTTGCGTATGTTATGTGTATAGAAAGAGGAGAAGGAGCGAGTTAGGAAGGAGAGAAGGAGCGAGTCAGGAACGAGTTCGAAACCGGGTTCGGAAAATGCAGATCATCAGAGAGAGAGAGAGTGAGATGGAGAATGGCGGATTTGCAGAGAAACAAACGGAGCTTTGTTTTGCGAAGAGGATTCAATAACGAGGGAAGAAAAAAAAAATATATATATATATATTGTTGTAAAATCGATGGTGTGTGCAGCGGAATAAATAAACAAGACACAAAATTTACGAAGTTCCTCTACAGTCAGTGTGACTGGAATACGTCCTCGGGACAGCAGTGGTGCTTTCATTATAATTTAGAATAATAGGAGTACAAAATAACTCTCTCTCTCTTCCTCTCATCTTTATCATTTCTCTCTCTTCCTCTTCTGTGAACTTCTTGTGACTTCTGTATGTATTCTCTCTTCCTTAACATTCCTTTTTATAGGCACAGATGAGAGTGCTTGCTATCTTGTTGCCAGCTAAGCTACAGTGCTCTGAAGTGGTTGATATAGTCATCCATTACATCATTTAGTGGTCAGCCACCAATGTTTACAACACTCCCCCTTGGATGACCACAAATCTTCGATTGACTTGTTAAAATCTTGATCTGTTTTTGGATGCTCCCCCTGATGAGTATCTCCCCCTGATTTCAAATCATTTAGGTTGATCGTTGATCATTCTGCTTTAGTCTCTTAACGAGAAGAGTTGCCAAAAGAGGTGTTTTACTTATAGTTAACTTTCCACATGCTTGTTCTTGAACTAGGCTAGAGGGCCTTCTACTAGACTTCCTCCAAATGTCTGAATTTACTCATTTTATTTAGAGCTAAATTTGATTCAAGGGTGGTGGACACTTGATTTTGAATCGGACTTGTGATTTCTTCAAGGGCCGTCTAGGCTTGATCTTGAATGAAATTAGACCACGAAGAGCTTCACGTGACAAGTGATCTTTGGCTTCGTCAGGGATGAATCGGCACGTGTATTGTTGTGCTTGTCTTCACATGCTTCAATGTATCATTTTCACTTGCCTTATCTGTTCCCCTTGCAGAAGTCGTATTTTCCCTAGTTTTTCCCCATGCAGGTTTGGCATCTTTTCTTGCAGTATTTGCCCTCTGATGCAGGAGTGGAATGCAAACCTTGCATTTGGATGGTCCTTCAGAACATCACTTCTCAGCGACTCATCATGCTTGGCAGCTATCATCATATCAACAGTTGAAAATAAGCACTCGAGAGCAATGTAAGGTAAGCAACCAGGGAAAGGTTTCGGCAATCAAGGAAAGGTTCCGGCAATCAGTTCCAGATCGGAAGCTTGATTCCATGTAGTGACTGATTGCTCTCTTTTTCCTTGTCCTGCAGGTGAGAACAAAGGCAAAGGAAAGGACAAGGAGATTACATGATATGAGATACTCTTGTTCTCGTCCCTGATGATATGAGATACTTTTGCTCTAGTGTGACTTGTTTTGAAAAGGTATTCTCGGAGAGAAAAACTGAGCATTTTGAGTTGCTTTATTGAAGATGCATTCTCAGAGAGGATGAAGAGTTAGACATTTTTCAGGTCTGCCTTACCATGGAGAATGAAGGTCGACATATATAGCGATTTTCCAAAGCAAGTAGTGGCTTTGTTACCCACACTTGTCGGCAACTTCACGCGTTTTCAACTTTGTCAGATATCTTTGACAAAGTTGCACGTGATATCCGAAAAGCTGAGATTGCGTCTGCAAAGTGCTGACGGGACTTTATGCAAGAAAATCCGACTTTTGAAATTCAGAGAGCGGTGTCTCTTTGATTTCTGAACAAATGGCTATGTTGCCTCTTCCTTTTATAGAGGCATCAATTGTGCTCAAAATGTATGCTCGGAAAATTGCTGCATGTAGAATTTTCCATTTCTTGCACTTTTGAGATTTTATCTGACCTCCTTTTTTTCTTCATCATTTTTGAAAATGGCTTGCCCATCTAACCTTTGTTTAGATTTGAGTCTCGAGAGGGATACAGACGAGCCGTGTCAGTATAATATATGGTGCCCGTCTTTCTCATCTTCTAATGACCCTCTTACGGTTGGAGACTCTGTGATGAGGGATAATACAACTGCTACAATAGTAGCTAGGAACCTTCTCACGCCCAGAGATAAAAGAATACTTGCAAAGAAAACTGATGAATCGATTGTTCAAGACTCTTTGGCTTTAAGTGTTCAGTGTGCGGGCTCTGTATCTAATATGGGCCAACGCCTACTTGCCCGAACTCACCAAGTTGAATCATTGATGGCTGAGGTGGCAAGTCTTAAACAAGAGATTAGAGGGCTCAAGCACGAGAATAAAGTGTTACACATGCTTACAAATAATTACTCAACGAGCATGAAAAGAAAGCTCGACCAGTTGCTGGAATCCGAAAGTCGGACTCAAAGTGACAATAAGAGGTTCGAGGCTTTATTCCAAAGGCACCTATTGCCTTCGTCATCTGGAGTTTCACCAAGTATTGAGGCTCTAAATAATCAACCTCTGATGCTTCCCCTTTCTAGGGTACTTCCGAGTACTAAAGCGTCACATGAGCAACCTTTGTGAAGGCTTCATCCTGTTTGTTTGTTTTAACTCATATGTATGTACATGCCTGTAATTTCTCGGAGATATTAATAAATAAGCTTTATTCATTCAACAAAGCATATATTTCACTAAGATGTGGTACTTCTGGACCAAATATCAATTTATCAGTACCCTCTTGAAGATAAATGATCATTCTAGTGTCTACATCATTTAAGTATTCAACTCATAATCTTCAATCCATATGATTCTATAATATCATAAACATCATGGATAAGATTCGTGTTGGTAGATTGTTCGATCTGCAGTTCGAGACAATATTTCTCTCAACACTTTATAATCTTTCTAAACTCTTCAGGAGTTCCATTATACTATTATTAAATCTTGCAAGAGATTTAGTATGTTGCAACAATATCATAATGAAAGTACTTACGAAGGCAATTTATATCATCCATTGGTATTGAGTACATAATTTATGCTTTACCCTTTTGTGGATTACTTCAAGCAATTTGAATCCTTCAAGGATTATCTACACTTTATGACACATTTTCCTTCGGAATTTATACAGAGCAATTTGCTCCCATGTATACTTGAAGGATTTACTTATGGAGATATGATGTGGGCGACTTACAACCTTTCGTATATAATTCTCCATTCATATGAACTCGTTTCCAACCTTGTGTCATATCATGTGAGTGTATTTCACTGTATTACAAATGCCCATATGTGACCTCCTTGGTTCAACATCTTTTGGCTATTTGTATCGTATTCAAGTATATAGGACCATTTTTCCACGTTCTTCCACAATTGTAATGGAATTGCTTTTCTCCATTCTTGGTCAATAATTTTTGTTGATGGGAAAAGAACGGGACTCAATATCAACACAGCTTACTGATGAATTTAGTAGCTACATGTAAAACCAAAATTACAATTGGTTATCATCAATTCATGATCCCATATTCTCATGTGCATGCGCATGCATAAAAGCTTTTCATTTCTTTGGATATCCATTGCCTCTTCAAGGGCATTACATTATCTCTTCCAGGATAGTCATAATTTAGAGAATGCGGATCATAACCTCTTCTTGAGCATTATAGAGCTTGGATTTTAATCTTCACTTCCGGGAGTTGAGTCATTGGAACCTATACGTCTATCATGCTTCATGCATGAGACATCAACATTCCCATGTCTGCAGATTGTCCTTTCTCTGACGTATATCCATGGGGCGACTGTCATGCTTCTGGCATGCAACAATTATGCTTTGGGAATGCAATAATTCAGTAGTGTCATATTCTTCTTCTTTCGAATGACTAAACATTTTGAGTATGAAGGTCTGCCACGCTTCAGGCATGTAATAGATAACTCATTTCCTGCCTCATTATTTTGTCCAACAAGGACATCAATTCTTTTAGGCACATTTGCAGCAAGTATATGTGATTTCATCACTTTCGTTGCATCATTGAATTATTCTTACTTCATTTTCTCATTGATTGATTTGTGAATCAAAATAAGACAAATTATCTTCGTTCTTTTGGAACGGTATTTTCTCATCATTCTTCTGGAATGATATTTTCTCCCCCTAATGGCGGGAAAATTGTCTTAACAAAATGACAGTCCGCAAACCATGCGGTAAACATATCCTCAGTCAAGGATTCCAAATATTGAATGATAGATGATGAATCAAATAAATTCTCAATCTACGATGATGCCTCATTTCAGTACGTTGTGGCAGTGCAATAGGCACAAAGATAACACAACCAAAAACTCATAAATGTGTAATGTTTGGCAGGTGCCCAAACATGAGTTGTACTGAGAAGTATTGATGGTTGGTAACATGTCTCAACTGAATTAATAATGCATCATGTAAAATTTACATGTCCCCATGTAGAAAACTGGCAATTTCATTTTTACGAGCAAAGCGCGTGTAGTCAATTTCATATGCTTAATAAATGTTTATGCTAAACTATTTTGAGTATGAACATAAGGAATTTCTGGTCCTTATTTAATAGTATGTGGATTGATACTCTTATGAATTTTATTACAATTAAGTTGAGGCACTACGGCACTTTAAACTTACGGTACTCATCAAGGAACTTTATGTCCTGATCTTGAGGATCTAAGGACTTCATGCCCGATCTTTTTGCATGATGGAACTTCAGGTCCAATTATTTTTATATGATAAGGATCAAGAAACTGCAGGTTCCGATCTGATCAAGGAACTTCAAGTCCTACATATACTCATCGTAACAAAAGATAAGTACAATAAATAAATTAAGCAATAGGCGGTAATTCCAGCCATAGTGAATAAATTGCATTAAGTAAATAAAGCTTGTGACAAAGGCTTTAATTCAGCACCATTCACATAGATCAAAACTTAAAGCAGTAGGCGGTAAAACAGTCCATGATAAATAAATTGCTTTAAAGTAAATAGAATTTGTGAAAGAGTTTTAAACCAACACTAAAGATATATATTTCTTTCCATATGGTGTCGTGCACTATCAGAAGCCTTTATATTTGTTTTTATTTTTCTTCTTTTGTCGGCACCCTTTTCCAAATATTTTTTATTTTTTTATTTTGACCAAATGGTGTCGTGCACCATTCAAATCCCTTTATTTTATTTTATTATTATTGTCCTTATGGTGCCATGCATATTCCATAAACTTTTAGTGCATGTCAGCATCATACTTTTGTCTCAACCTTATTCACATTTTCAATCCTTTTTCACACGGTGCTCGAAACACCATTCCATAATCCCTTCTTCCTTTTTCTTCTTTGTCTGTCTCTACCAGTCTCAAACCCAGGGCCATCCACATATTGTTGTAGAGGTCACACAGAACCAATTCAAACCAAAAAGGCTACCAGAGACTGGCGTTGTTCTTGCATGGCCTAGAGAACATGGCATCGCAAAGCAAAAACCTCCTTATAGGGACATAGATGACAGCAGAGTTGATGGAGGTACAAGAGATGAGGGCCTATGTGGAGTCAGTCCTACCATCACCATCTCAGACAACCAAGTATTCATTGGAGTTCTCGAGATCCGTCGAAAAAGACGTGATCTGGGTTTCTAAGTCTGATGAGATTCTTCTGGATCTCTAGAAACCAGTTGTTAGGTACGAGTTTTCTTATCTCGTGACGACTACAAGTCGTTATAAATTTCAATTCTCACCGGAATTCGGTGGAACGCTTCTAACGCAGTAGGAGAGACTGAAAATGGACTTACCTTTTATTCTGTGAGATTTTAGCTGACGGAGGTGAAAGGTAGATAGTGCTTTACCTGATTTATGGCATTGTGCTTTCCACTGACATGAGAGCCTCTCGTGCTGATAACGTGTTGTAAAATCAATGGTGTGTGTAGTGGAATAAATAAACAAGACACAAAATTTACGAGGTTCCTTTACAGTCAGTGTGACTGGAGTACGTCCTCGGGACAGCAGTGGTGCTTTCATTATAATTTAGAATAATAGGAGTACAAAATAACTCTCTCTATTATCTCCTCTCCTCTTTCTCTTTTCTCTCTCTTCCCCTTCCGTGAACTTTTTGTGACTTCTGTATGTATTCTCTCATCCTTAACATTCCTTTTTATAGGCACAGATGATAATGCTTGTTGTCTTGTTGCCAGCTAAGCTACAGTGTTCTGATATAGTCATCCATTACATCATTTAGAAGTCAGCCACCAATGTTTACAACATATATATATATATATATATATATATAATTAGTACGGTGTTATAAATAGGCAAAAATTAGAGTGATAACCTTTGCTAGGGACATGAGCGAAGTGAAGGAAAATTTGTGAAAAACATGTTCATTTAAGCAACATCATTGGCATGCAATTAACAATTAAAGGCGGAATCATACTTGTATGAAATCAAAAACAAAACATTACCCATGAAATTCAAAGCCTAGTAGTTATGGTGAACCATGACACAACTCAAATCTTAAAGAAATGAGTTAAGAAACTTTTATACCTTTGAAGCACCTCTTTGCTTAGCAAAGGTTAATCACCCATGTGAGGGCTTTCTTTCCTTTGTCTCCTTGCTCTTTGGCTCCATGGATATGGATGGAAGAATTGATTCTCCAAAAGTCCCCAAGGTACGAGACCTCTAATTTTCGACACCAAGGATGATGAAGGAAGAAGATGAGTGACCTTGGAGGAGGAAGGATTGCTAGCCAATCCCCTCCAAGAGGGGCCAACCTCCTAGAGAGGAAAGGAGAGAGTTATTCTCACTTTTCATCCTTAGAAAACCCTAATGAAGAAAAGGCAATAAAGTCAAATTTATACCTATCTTCATTAGAATGGCAAACTTGTAATAAGTCCAAAACCCACTCCTTTATCAACATGCCGGCCATCTTAGGGCTTTGGGCTGTTTGGGCCTTCTTGAATCTTTATTCATTAAGTTGTCATACAACTTAAGTTAATGGGTTTGACATTCGAAGCCCATTGGGCCTCGAGGCCCAAAACTAACCCGAGGTCTAAAACGAACATATTCGTTTGATTAATTAACTTATTAATTAATCCTAGCCATAAATAATTAAACCATTTAATTATCCTTGCTCATCTTCGTTATATCCTTCAATCATTACCTTATACGGTGTGCGATCCATTAGGTTCCTTTTAGTGAGGCAGTGGGCGATTAGAACTCTTACTAATCGATTGTGAATTGAAACTTACTTTCAATTCTCCCTTTAGTGATTATACATCTTTAGGGCTTCCACAAGCCATGAGTGACACCTAGCAGTATGTCATGGCTACCCAAGCTAATCAGAAAAGGTTGGAGAACCTATTCAGTTTGGGATTACAATGCAATACGGTCTTTCTCTAATACAATACTCTTGACCACATATCCAAAACAACATTGTTGTAAACTTCTATATGGCGATATATTTTGCATTCATGATGGAACACACTAAAGTCATTACTTTTAATGTTTCCACCCAAATATCTCTTTAGTCATAATAAAGAGATATCCAATTATCTTTTCATTCAAAATGAAGAGACATCCAGTGATGGATACGATATTAGATTCATAATCTAATACTTTTATGCTTCCATTGCATTACTCTTATTCTTCCTCATTCTTGACGAATCTATCCTTTAGTATTTCTTAAATACATAAGGACTCACTTGACGGTTGCCATGGTTCTGATCCTGGGCTTGCATTGATATCGTCTTGTACCGATCTTGGTACAACTCATATCAATGTTTTTCATACAATATGAAATACATAAATCACCTTTCTGCTTGTACATAAAGGATTCTATTTACGTATTATTTCTTTGGGAGTCAAAGGGTACGTTCCCTTTGAGAAGAGCAACTTCCTAATCTTACTAGAATTGTCATTCTAATTGGAGTTTATCATCACATGAGAAACTTCCTAGCATCTTTTGTCTATCATTAGGGATTGATATAATCAAATTATATCCTGAAATCTATCTTATAGATTTCCATCCCATGTATATAGACTATCTCCCATATACATTCTATCATTATAGAACGTTTAAAGTCATAACTTTTAACGAAGAAGAATTCCTTTCATTTCTAAAATTAATATATCATATATATGTTCAAATTTAGGAATACGAATAACTCCCACTAATCTTTTGTAAACCTAGTAAACAAAATATTCATTTACATCTTTATGAGAAATCAAACGATTTGAGCTTTCTCTCATAAGATGCTTGCAGCTCCCACTAGCTTGCTAAGATTCATGATGGATGGATCTTTACAACTTACATGTTTTGTGATTCTTAGTTTTAGACATATATTATCAAGACTATCTTGGTAATGGTTTCGGAAACCCATATTATTTCCAAACATTGAATCACTGTTTAGTTGTAGTTAGCAATCATCGAATTAATAGAAACCAAGACTACGTCAAAGATGGTTTCTTCCAAGTCAACCAATCTCTTTGATTGTAGTCACCTTAAGCTACCAATTAGCTTTAAAGGTTTCATTATTTCGGGTCAAATGGTACTATACCATTTCCTTGAGTATATGTCATATATACACTCAATGTAGTCATAAGGATTTTCATTCTTATTTCTTTCGAATTAAGAGGTATAACTCTATGACATAGTCATAAAGTTCAAACCATTCAACTGAGATGGTTTATAGATCATTCTTGACTTCCTTGGAGCTAGTGGTGTAGGAACTAGGTTGTTATATTTGTTGATTATCATCTTGTCTCTCAAAGAACCCATTCCTTGAGTTCTATCTCTCGTTCATTTGCCCTATCTTAGGCAAATCCTAGTGTAGGATTACAATGAACTACCCAACAAACAACATTTGTCAGTTGGTTTATAGTGATATCCAAAGGTTAATTTAAGGATATCCCACAAGATTGTTCTCAAACAAATATTGCTTATTAGCACACAACCCCAAATCTTAACACGATTAAGACTTGTCTTTTTTTCCAACTACATCCTATGGAGTCTTGAAAATTTTGGAAGATCTTTTAATTGACAATCATATTGTCTTATAAGTATATATATATCCTATATATGGGTAATTGATAACATCCAACAAACTACATCTTATTCGAATTCGTTCTTCTCCCAATGGAGAAATCCATTATCCTATGATGCTACTTTCCTTGATTTCTATCAAGTAAACTCTTCTAAAGTGTTATATTTCCTTGGATCAAATCTAAGGAGGTAAATACTTTAGACGTCTTACTCATCAACTTACATTCTTGAATTCTTTGAAACCTTTTGCAAAGTATTCGGACTTTTGTTTATTCAAAATAAACGATAGTCCAACCTAGAGTGATCTTCGGTGAATGTCATACAACATGAGTAGTATTACCCACTAATCTTTTGGGTTTTAAGCATCGTCATATTCTAAACAGTTAACACTACCACATCATCTCTACTATAGAGACAATCAATTAGATTACAATAATCCAATCATTTATTAAAAAGAAAAATGTTTTGTCAAACAAAACATTCATCCATCTCTTATAGTGATGGAATTAAGTTCCTTATTCAAAATGGAATGTAAAGACAATCTTTGGTTTTCCAATTTCTTTGGTAGTTCATATGAGGAAGTAAGTATTATCTGCTTTCGCAGAGATCTTTATTTGATTCACGTTCCGAATGTGAAGTACTTTATCTTCTCTCATTAATCTTCTACTTCTTATTAGCCACACTTTTACAACGATTGTAAAACATAGTTACTAATACGGAATCAAGCATTCAAGTAGAAGAACCAACTGTTTTGAACCTTTCAAGAACAATTTACAATACCTTCGAAATGTGTGTTCTTGACACTTGCAAGACATTTCTTGTCAATACCCCTTCCAATGTCCATCCTTTCATAAAGAAAGTTTGTTCCCTTGGAGTTATATTGCCGTCTTCTTTTGACTTCTCCCTTGACTACAATAGTCATGGTCCCCAAACTCCCACTATCTCTCTTGAAACTTATTTCAATTGTATTATACACATCAAACGATTTGGAGAGCGTGCGGTTATTGTTCACTATATAGTTTACAATAAACTTAGTGAACCATTTAGATAGGGACTCAAAGGTGAAGTCCTAGCCTAGTTTCCGTCTCGTGAAGTGGTTTAACACTTCAACACTCAATGATTCAAAATCATCATAAGTTCATGTTGATGGACTATTTTTGTCAACCAACCATTATGTTCTAAACATAATCACAAACTTTCAAGAGTTGTTCAAGGCAACTCTTATTTCTTCATACAACGATTTGTAAGTGAAGAACTATGACACTAAAAGTGTTCATGTCTTTGTGCTAATCTTCATAAGTTCATTTGTTCATACAACAAAGGAATAAGCATTGGTTGTTTGTGTTGTCCTCTTTATGATAGACTTTTCTAACATGTTCTTCCAATGATACATTATCAATAGGAAAATTGTGAAGATGAGACTACTTAGGTACATATACAATCCATTCAAGACAATCTATGAGATTGTGGTACCAAGTCCGGAAACTAAAGCCTTTGGCTTTTCTTTGTCAAGTTTTGGATAGCGTTTGCAAATTTATCGGTAAATAAATACATAACGAATATAAATTGATTGATTTTAAGCCATTTGATCCGGGTCTTTAAATCAAATAGCACCACCCACTATTTTCGACAAATTCTATATCCCTCATCGGAATTCGAGAGTTTTGGAGGAAACTCTTAGTAGGGTATGTGAGGCTCACTACTACCAAGCCCACCTCAGAAGAATATCATATTGGCTAGCTTTAATAATAATGAGAGAGTACACTTACTCATTTACATCTCATGTAAGTACCCATCTAGTTTGGCCTCTAGAGAATGATGCCTCCGAAGAATATCATATTGGCACCATTGCACATAATTAAGTTATTCCCACCATGCGAGTTCATATAGGGGTTCAAGAATAGCCTCAGAAGAATATCATATTGGCCATACTCGTTGCCTACCGTCACAACATCATGTATGTATGTAGAACCCCCCCTGATTGTAAGCACATACTTTGTACTCTCCCATTATAGGGTGAAGTCGGTGTACGAGTCATAAACGATTTGAGCCTACCACGGTGGAAGGCCACAAAAGAGTGTTCAAAGCACTCTCACGCTTGTCAACTTAATAATTGTCTGGTTGAGGGTTTTAAGGTCTCATCACATATAAGCATACATTTTAATCTTATTAAAACAATTTGGTCCTATTACAACTATTGGCCCATTTGATTGATTTAGTTGTATATGATACTCCCACTATGCTTGTAAAACGTTTTTTAAAGCAAGAGTATATGGTACTACTAACATAAGCTTTGCATTCATTGATGGACTATATAGTTGCCTTAGGGCCTTAGGATGACTATGAACCTTTGATTTGATCCAACACGAGCCTAGTGTTGGATCTCGGTCTAGGGATGGTGATTGATTTTAGTTACGCGTTTAATCATATTAAGGCATGTTTTTCCTATTGGGCGTTGGACCCAACTACTCCAATTTCATGCATATCAAATAAACAAGAAAGGAGTACTTCAAAGTAAAGAAGAGCTTATGCTCTTTTACAACATTTGATCAAAACAAATTACTTTAAAGTAAAGAAGAGCTTATGCTCTTTTACAACATTTGATCATATCAAATTACAACCAAAATTAATCTACACATTCCCATGGTTCAAACAAATTTGAGACGGCCTTTCACATAGCTCAATTATCGTAGGCTTAGATTCATAATCACCCTTTCTTTAATTAATTAACGCTTTAACTAATTAAACTAGAATGCAACATTGTCATTTGGTTTTTGTATCCATAGAATTGATTTAAATAGAGCTAAATAAAATGAAAATCCAATTCTCATTTAAAGATACAAAGTTATTTTGTTCTCTACTAATTTGGGCCAAAAAGTAATAACCTCAACCGTTGGGCTATATTGCAAAACACAAACTTTTGGGGTCACTTTGTGAAAACACAAAAGTCCACTACTTCATGTAATTACAACTAGAACCCAAAAATTTCAACAAATGCAAAAACTTCATTAAGGAGCAAAACAATTTGTCCTTTAGTGATTTTGGGCCTTTACGTAAAAACATAAACTTTCGGGTCAAACCACAAATACACAAAAGTATCAAAACTTTATGTAATTGCAAAAAGCCCCAAAAGTACTCCCATTGAGGGAGTGGCCGGTCATGGTGTGGAGTGTGAGTGAGTGTGAGTTGATTTTAAGGTTTGAAAGGTGATTGAAAGTTGTAAGTGATTGGTATGGTATGAATAGTTGAAAAAGCCTGGGTGAAGTTTGAAAATTCAAACCATCCATCACTAACAAAAACAAGTAAACAACCAAACACCTTTTTGAATCAAAATTCCCGAACTTTTTTTTCTTGCCAAGAACATATCAAGAACAATGAAGAACATCCATGAAAACTCATAAGAGCTCCATGAATATTTTTCACCCCAAAAAACTCTCAAACTTAAGGGAAATAACATATTACCATACTAGGGTACTTAGTGGTTCCAAAAGTCACTTTAAAACACTTTTAACAAGAACCCAAAAATCCACCCTTTGGATTTGGGCGAATTTCCCCAAAAACATGGCACCAAATTTTAGCTCCAAAATTCATGCTCATATGAACTACATCTACAACATTTGAGATGGCAAATTTTCTAACAAAATTTACATTCAAAGAAGCAAGAATAAAGCTTGTAACCATTACAACATTCAAATCACAAACTATGAACTACGAAACCCAAAAGGATTCACCAACTACTAGACCTAGGCTCTTGATACCACTTGAAGGAAAATTTGTGAAAAACATGTTCATTTGAGCAACATCTTTGGCATGCAATTAACAATTAAAGGTGGAATCATGCTTGTATGCACTAAAAAACAAAACATTACCCATGAAATTCAAAGCCTAGTAGTTATGGTGAACCATGACTCAACTCAAATCTTAAAGAAAGGAGTTGAGAAACTTGTACACCTTTGAAGCACCTCTTTGCTTAGCAAAGGTTAATCACCCATGTGAGGGCCTTCTTTCCTTTGTCTCTTTGCTCCTTGGCTCAATGGATATGGATGGAAGAATTGATTCTCCAAAAGTCCCTAAGGTAGGAGACCTTTAATTTTCGACACCAAGGATGATGAAGGAAGAAGATGAGTGACCTTGGAGGAGGAAGGATTGCTAGCTAATCTCCTCCAAGAGGGGCCGGCCTCCTAGAGAGAAAAGGAGAGAGTTATTCTCACTTTTCATCCTTAGAAAACCCTAATGAAGAAAAGGCTATAAAGTCAAATTTATACCTATCTTCATTGGAGTGGCAAACTTGTAATAAGTCCAAAACCCACTCCTTTATCAACATGGCCGGCCATCTTAGGGCTTTGGGCTGTTTGGGCCTTCTTGAATATTTATTCATTAAGTTGTCATACAACTTAAGTTAATGGGCTTGACATTCGAAGCCCATTGGGCCTTGAGGCCCAAAACTAACCCGAGGTCTAAAACGAACATATTCGTTTGATTATTTAACTTATTAATTAATCCTAGCCATAAATAATTAAACCATTTAATTATCCTTGCTCATCTTCGTTATATCCTTCAATCATTACCTTACACGGTGTGCGATCCATTAGGTTCCTTTTAGCGAGGCAGTGGGCGATTAGAACTCTTACTAATCGATTGTGAATTGAAACTTACTTTCAATTCTCCCTTTAGTGATTATACATCTTTAGGGCTTCCACAAGCCATGAGTGACACCTAGCAGTATGTCATGGCTACCCAAGCTAATTAGAAGAGGTTGGAGAACCTATTCAGTTTGGGATTACAATGCAATACGGTCTTTCTCTAATACAATACTCTTGACCACATTGTTTGGTTTGATAGTTTATTCATGTCTACTATCCAATGTGATTCTCTTACTTATATGATTACCTTGAAGGTTATTTGGAACGACTTCCTAAATCTCATTCATACTCTGGCCAGAGATTCTTAATCATATCATAGAGTATTCTCCCTCAAACGGTTTGAAGGTTAAAGATCCCTTGTTGCGCATTCACTTGCCTCTATGGCTAAGTGGCTTAACCCTAACTATGCCGTGGACACCCTCTGACGGAGTGACTTTAACATAGTCAAAGACCAAGGACCTAACCACATGACAACTATGATGCCTCAGGTCAAATGACTACTTTGCATTATCCTAACCATGAGTTCTCATGTGACATGAGTATGAGAACTCCTCGTTGATCGCGTTTGGTGGACTCATTCTCTATTGAGCACCTACATGTTTGTCTTGGTGTCAGTCACACCAATGACTCAAGACCAGTCACTCTCCCTAAGAGAAGACATAGCATGTACTGATCTTGACGGACAGTCAATGCCCAATTGGCAATCCTATGATCAGGAACATTTAGGATATGTATACGGAAGAGAATGGTCTCATGAATCTAACTTCTTTAGATCACATTCTTCCTATTACATATTCCTTGGACTTATCGTTTAAGCATATAACATTTATATGAGACGGCTTCAAACAATAATCTTTGCCCTTTATATTAAACTAGATTAGTTTAACATGTGAAATGTCCGTAAAGTATCATCATATGATTGGTTTTAGGGCACATTTCCAACACGAAGCAGTTACCTAAATATTATACTAAAACAAATTGATTGCAGAGGAAGTGAGGGATATTATTATTATCAGTTGTTTTTCTCTAGTAGTGTGTCTTGATCACCTAAGAGGTGATCTATTTATAAAAGGTTTACAATGAATGAAAACAACTTCCCATGATACAACACAACAAATTATGCCCTATTTATTACTATTCACATGTGGGCATACAATCCCACTATTTACAACACTCCCCCTTTGATACCCACATATCAACATTAGTTGCCTCATTAAAACCTTGCTTGGAAAAACCCAGTGGAAAAAAACCATAGTGAAGGAAAAAGAGTACAACTTTACCCAAACTATTGATATGGTGTTAAGCATGCTTATGTTGCCTCGTTAAAACCTTGATAGGAAAAACCCAGTGGGAAAAATCCTAATCGAAGGAAAAAGAGTACAACATGCATGTATCATGGATGCTCCCCCTAAATTGTATCTCCCCCTGATTCCGCATTCTTCAAATTTGTAAGTTGACGTAATCCGATTCCCTGCACTAACTTCTGAAATGTGCACTTTGGTAGAGATTTGGTGAACAAGTCTGCCAAATTTTCATTGGAACGGATTTGTCTGACTTCAATAACTTTAGCCTTCTGAAGCTCATGTGCATTGAAAAATCTTGGAGATATGTGTTTAGTCTTGTCGCCCTTGATGAATCCTTCCTTTATTTGGGCAACACATGCTGCTTGGAGATATGTGTTTAGTCTTGTCGCCCTTGATGAATCCTTCCTTTATTTGGGCAACACATGCTGCATTATCTTTATGGATGATAGTTGGAGTGTTTGTCTTTGAAGGTAGACCACATGAATTCCGAACGTGATGGATCATTGATCTTAACCAAGAACTTTCACGACTTGCTTCATGCAAAGCAATTATTTCCGAGTGATTGAAAGATGTAGCGGCTAATGTTTGCTTTGTTGAGCGCCATGAAATTGCAGTATCTCCATTAGTGAACACATATCCAGTTTGTGAGCGGGCTTTGTGCGAATCAGAAAGGAAACCAGCGTCTGCATATCCAACAAGTATCTGGTCATTTGTGGATTTCTCTAAGTAGAAAAGACCAATGTCTGTTGTTCCACGAAGGTATCATAGAACATCTTTGACTCCCTTCCAATGACGAATTGTTAGAGCAGAGCTATACCTTGCTAAAAAGTTTACTGAAAAAGCTATATATGGTTTAGTACATTATGCTAAATACAATAAAGCACATATTGCACTCAAATATGGTACTTCTGGACCAATGGCCAGTTCATCATCTTCTTTTGGATGAAATGGATCTTTCTTAATGTCCAAAGAACAAACGACCATTGGAGTGCTAAGTGGATAAGCTTTGTCCATGCCAAATCATTTCAGTATTTTTTCAATGTAAGTTGATTGATGGACCAAAATTCCATTGGCACAATGCTCGATCTGCAGACCGAGACAATATTTTGTTTTCCCAAAGTCTTTTATTTCAAATTCGCTTTTCAAATATTCAGCAGTTTTATGGAGCTCTTCAGGAGTTCGACCTAGGTTCATATCATCGACATATACTGTCACTATAGCAAATCTAGTATTTGATTTCTTAATGAACACATAAGGGCGGATGACATTATTCGCATATCCTTCTTTAATCAAATACTCACTAAGACGATTATACCACATTCATCCAGATTGTTTTAGCCCATATAATGATCGCCTTAATTTGATTGAGAACATACCTTGTTGTCTTCAGTTGCTTCAGGCAACTTAAGTCCTTCTGGGACTTTCATATATATGTCAATGTCTAATTCTCCATATAGATACGCGGTGATGACATCCATAAGTCTCATGTCAAGTTTTTCTAAAACCACCAAACTTAGTAAGTAACGGAACGTAATTGTGTCCATTACAGGAGAGTATGTCTTTTCATAATCAATTCCAGGTCTTTGTGAAAAACCTTGTGCAACGAGTCTTGCTTTATATCTTGCAATCTCGTTTTTCTCGTTGCGCTTCCTTGTGAATACCCATTTGTAACCCACAGGGTTTACACCAGGCGGGGTTTGGACTCACTAGTAGAAAAAAGCTCATCTATCACGGTTGATGCCCGTGGTAAATTGCAATCCACCACAAACATTATGCCCATTAGTAACCTAGATGTGATAGAAAGGCACAGATTCTACCACGGGTTATGCCCGTTATCAATTGTAATATAACCACAGATTATGCCCATTGTAGATTAAGATCTAACACCACGTGCACTATAACCGTTGTGGATTACAAATTGACCACAGCTAATGCCCGTTATAAAAAAAAATTCTAAAAATAAAAAAAATAATAAAAAAATATTGTTTAATAAATGTATTATATAATATTTATAAACAAAATTACACATTTTCTATAATATAACAATTAAATAAAAAATCATAGATTCAAACATTACAGTTGTATACTAAACTAAAGCTAACAACAAAACGATGAGATATACAAAGAAATACCAAACTATCCAGAGACCTCCAACAAACAAGGACATTGTCACTTGAGGACTTCACATTTCTTTGAACACCTCCAAACAAAGGACCTTGAGAGTGAACTACTGCCCATAATGCTTGAGCCTCAGCAATTGTTGCCTCTCTCTATTTGGATGGACATAAGCATATGGATCAAGAAAAAAATCTTGTACTTGTATAGATAGAAATATACATTTGATCTCAATCAAGAAAAGTGAATAGAACTCTTGAAAAATTACATGTTCCTTTACCTGCTAGGATGCTCTCATACGTACTTTAACAACCACTCTAGGCTCTGTCAAATGTAGCACATTGTCAGCTACGTTAATATACGATGATTATATTAAATTGCAATCAAAACTCTTAGGAACTTAAATGGAGAAATGAAAATGCGATCAAAGTTCATGATATCAGAATTCATCCAAACCTCTATGCATTTGTGTAGATCATCACCTTCTGTTCTCACATGAGTCTGCAAAACCATGAGATCGCATCAATGAGTAATTGAGAACTGGATGTGTGTGAGATTAAACTCGTTTACGTGTTCGATTGAAGGGGACCACACATTGATTGTCGCCCGAGCGCTATACACTCCTTGGGATGTTCCAGTGTACGCGATTGCATGCTACATAATCAATTAATCACCATTTACTTGGAAGTTGAAAATTTGTATTTTCTATGACATTTTTACACTGAACTGTTTGTTTGTAAATTGACTTTGCTGCAAAAATTTCTATCCTTTTTGCATATCCTCAACAGGTAACAATAAACAACACTCAATTTAGAATACTTAATTAGTTAGGGTTTACCTTATGGCCATTGCTGCTGACTACATCGAGGGCATCAATGCGTGTGGAAGCAAGATTAGTAGTAATGTTTAGGGTACGGTGCTATTTCTTGCCAAAGTCAGCCATAGACTTGGCCCTTCGCACATCATCCATTGTGCTCCGCCCTCTGGGAATCGTTCCTCTCGGACATCTCGTCCTGTTTCTATGCCACATTTGCTGCAGTGCACCCTTAATCACATTCATTTTCTTCATTGCTACTGCTCTTGGCCATTTCGGTGCCTTCCTTTGCAGTTATATAAGTACATAAATGTGATTAACTCAACAAATTAATACTAATATATCAGCACCAAACCCTAGCTAGGTCATGATTAACACAACATTTTAATTCTATGATACCATTTAATTTACATAACAAACTGTTTTTCTTTTGATATAAGCGATTTTTACACAAATTCATCTAAACTACAAGGAATGCAAATCTGTTTTACACTAAATCCACTAAATTATGGAAGAACAATTCGAACTTGAGTACAGAACAAAATCATAACTACTCTAGCTAATTATATTTTTAAAAAGGGTAAAGTGATGTATATATATTGAAATTTTAATTTGCTTACGTATATCAAATAACATGTATCAATGTTTATACTTACTAACTACATAACTACTCCAGCCCACCTTCAATAACTTTCACATAGAACCAAAGCATCACATACATCTCAAAATAAGTATCAATGTTTATACTTACTACATGACAACATATCAAATAACAGGAGCAAAAACAAGGAAAGAATCACCTAGGCCTAACTAATCACATGTTGTCAATAAATAAGGGGGACCATTATTCTTTTAGGACAAGGGGAAAGGCAAAATTCCCAAGTTTCCAACCTGTACAGTTGCAGCAGTCACTGTATCCAAAGGGGTGTTGGCAGTGTAACTATTTGACTACATGAGAAGAAAAATAAACGTACAAATTACTTTTACCTCAATACATAAATTAAAAGTTCCTTAACGAACTTGATGCTAAAGTAAAATGAACTTACATTACATCTTGTAACGGTGTCGAGGGGAAAAACTGGGGATAATGGATAAATAGAAAATGGAGAATCAAAGAAGCAAGGAAAGTCAAAAACCAAAGCACGATTACAAATCAGTTTTCCTTGAGAACAAAAAACAAACACCTGGTGTGCAAGTCTGAAAGTTGAAAGCCAAGCTCTGATGCCTCACTTGATGATTAAACCTTGATGGTGGTGAGCGCAGATATCAGAGAAGCGCACTGTAGTACCTGTTTCTCAGAAGTAGAATCGAAGAAAGCAAGCCAGAGTAATTCATTAAAAATCATCTTACATGACTCACTAGTCGCGACAGAGTGATGATTTGCAGACAAATATAGGAGGACTTGCCTGCTATTGGACAATTATAACTAAACCGAACCTATCATAATGAAATTGCCCATCCCTCTTAAACACTAAACCTTCTATGCTAACAAACAAATAGACTTCAGATGTAGAATGTCTACATTCCATTTTGGGCACTCAAAATCATGACCCATACGGCTCCACCTTATCACCTTCGTAAGCATAAACATCGTCGCCATACCCGCATTGAGACCAACATCATACCGCTTCCCATATGGATCCAAACCCAAATCGTATCTACTTCGATTGTATCCCCCATACCTATCATCTAAATAGGAGCCCTCGGAGCCACCGCCGTGATCGAATTTAAGAGAATTCTCATATGGATTTTCATATACAAAACACATACATGAGCATATTGGAACAAGCTTTGGGATTTTTACCTTACAAAAGAAGCTGCAGACTTAGGTGTGCAGTCAACGAAAGGGAGAACGAGTTCGCGAGGAACTTGCCGGGTTTGCAATTAGAGATGGTTTTGTTTCTGATTCCGAAAAGGTTGAATTGGGCTCGGGTATGCAAAGGTGGAGGCATTTGAAAATTTCTAAAGAGGAACAGAGAAGCTGCAAGAGAGAAATGAAAATGAGGAGGGAGAGCTAACGCGCTCTCTTTGAAAATAGGGAGTTAGAGACTTTGGGCGCCATGCCAAAATTTTGGCAGCCTTCCAAATTTTTATTCTCCCGCCTCCTTCAAACGTTTTCAATTATGAAGATAAAAACATTCACCACGGGCCAAAGGTGTGGTGAATTCACAAAAGACGGTATGGTAGTTTGAAGTAACCACTACGAGCATATCTCGTGGTAATTATGATATTTCATCACGGATATAAATGTTCGTTGTAGATTATTTGCTTTTAACAACGGGCCAAAATTTGAGCGTGATGGATTAATGTTATCTATCACGAGTTAAACTTGGCCGTGGTAATTGAATAGTTTTTACCACGAGCTATATATGCCCATGATAGAATTGACGTAGTAGATGAATTGTTTTGTTCTAGTGACTACCGGTCCAAAAACACTTTGCCTTTCCAAGGAATTTAATTATGCCTAGATTGCATCTTTCCATTTGGGCCAATCTTGTCTCTGTTTGCATTCATCAACAGAGCGGGGCTCAATGTCATCGCTTAATATAATTTCAGTGGCTACTACAAATGTGAACATGTCATCGATGATTATTACTTTTCGATCCCACAATTCATTAGTACATGCATAATGTATGGATATTTCTTTGCTTTCATGTACTTCTGTCTCTTCAGGGACGTGTCTCATCAAGGACATTTTTGTTTTCAGAGGATTCAGAATCATGAATTGTGGATTTATCATTCATTTTCTTTTCCTGAATGATTTCATTTGGATTCAGCTATGCCCCTATCTTTCTCTTTCGAGGGGCTGAATCTTTTGAACCTAGTGGTCAACCACGCTTCAGGCGTGCAATAGATGAATCATTCGCTGCCACTTTATTTTGTCCAACAGGGACATCAATTCTTGCAGGTGCATTTGCAACTGGTATATGTGACTTTGTCATTTTTGAATCATCATTAAATGCATCTGGCATTTGATTAGCAATACTTTGAAGGTGAATGATCATTTTCACTTCATTTTCACATTGACTGTCTCATCAAAATGACAATCCGCAAAACGAGCTGTAAATATATCACCCGTCAAGGGTTCCAAATATCTAATGATAGATGGTGAATCAAAACCCACATAAATTCCCAATTTGCGCTGAGGTCCCATTTTAGTGCGTTGTGGCGGTGCAATAGGCACATAAACAGCACAACCAAAAACTCGTAAATGTGAAATGTTTGGCTGATGCCTAAACACGAGTTGTATTGATGAAAATTGGTGGTTGGCTATGGGTCTCAGTCAAACCAATGATGCAGCATGTAAGATGGCATGTCCCCATGCAGAGACTGGCAATTTTGTTTTCATGAGCAGAGTGCGAGCTATTAATTGAAGCCGCTTGATAAATGCCTCTGCTAAGCCATTTTGAGTATGGACATGAGGAACAGGGTGTTCAACATCAATGCCCAGTGTAATGCAGTAATCATTAAAGGTTTGAGACGTAAATTCACCAGCATTATCAAGTCGGATTGACTTAATGGGGTGATTTGGGAATTGTGCTCGCAACTTAATTATCTGAGCAAGAAGTCTCGCAAAAAGCTACATTTTGAGTAGATAATAAGCAAACATGTGACCATCGGGTAGATGCATTAACCAAAACCATAAAATATCAAAATGGTCCACAAGGTGGTTGAATAAGCCCACAAATATCCCCTTGAATTCTTTGCAAAAATGATGGGGATTTAGCATCAACCTTTAATTGTGATGGTCTAGTTACCAACTTCCCTTGAGAACAAGCCTTGCAAGGGTTATCATTTGAGACATCAATGTGTTTGCTTAATAATGGATGTCTATTAGAGTTGGTAATGATCCTACGCATCATGGTGGATCCTGGATGACCTAGACGGTCATGCCAAAGCATGTAAACCTTTGAATCAATGAACTTCTGGTTCATGACAGTATATACCTCAATTGTCTTTATGTATGCATAATATAATCCACTCGATAAACCATGCAACTTTTCCAATATACGCTTCTGGGTATCATTGGAGGTAATGCATAGATATTCCACATTTTCTGCACTTTTCGTTTCAATGTGGTATCCATTTAGACGTATGTCTTTAAAACTCAACAAATTTTGAGTGGATCGAGTAGCGTACAACACATTCTGTATGGACAATATTGTTCCATTTGGTAACATGATCTGAGGTTTTCCTGAGCCTTCAATTACATCTGATTTCCCTGATATTGTTGTTACCTTTACTTTTGCAAGTATCAAGTTCGAGAAATACTTTTGATCTCGAAGTATTGAATGCGTGGTTGCGTTGTCTGCAAGACAAAAGTCTCCGCCATTGCTCTTGTTTTGAGAATAACCATAATTTTTATCCATGTTCTCTGAGTAAAGAAATTACAGTTAAAAAGCAGTTTATTCATACTGAATACCACTTTTATTGAATTGAAAATGCGAGCATTAAACCACAAGTACAAATAACAAGAGTATATCAAACATAAATGATTCACTCGGACCCATATACTTCATTCCCCCTTTCAATAATGAAGTCTGAAACATCCAGGTGGGTTGTGTTCAATTGTCCTGATAAATTGAACATTGGATGATGCATATCAATCGGTTTAGCCTGGTCGAGGAAATTGGTCTCGACACCTTTCTCCTTGAGGGAGGCTTGATATAGATTCACCAGATGTTTTGGGGTACAACAGGTACACGCCCAATGTCCATTGCCACCACACCTATGGCAAACTCCTTCAGGATTTCTAGGAGTATTCATATGAGCTTTACCTTTCTGGCGATTTGCATTTTTAAAGCTCGGGCCTGGATTATACCTTGGAACCTGGTTGTGAAACTGGACACCATGGTTTTTGCCTTCCCCATTCCACCGACCTCGCTTGTGGCCACATCCTCGTTTATTGCCATGAGATGATGTGGTATTCCCTTCAAGGGAAGCAGCATTCACTTCTAGGAATGATGCCGATCCGATAGGTCGAGATTGATGATTCTTCATCAGAAGCTCATTGTTTTGCTCGGCTACAAGGAGTACATATATTAACTGGTTGTACTTGGTAAAGCCTATTTCTCTATACTGCTGCTGCATGAGCACATTGGAGGCATGAAAGGTGCTGAAAGTCTTTTCCAGCATATCTTCCTCTGTGATTGTTTCTCCACAGAGCTTCAACTGGGAGCTAATTCTGAACATCGCAAAATTATATTCAGCCACCGTCTTGAAATCCTGAATCCTTAGGTGAGTCTACTCATAACGAGCCCTTGAAAGAATCACCGTTTTCTGTTGATTGTATCTATTTCTCAATGCCTTCCAGTGGGTTAATGAATCTTCAACCGTGAGGTACTCGCTCTTCAGTCCCTCATCCAGGTGGCGACGGATAAGGATCATGACCTTTGCCTGATCTTGAGAGGATGCACTGTTATCTTCCTTAATAGTTTCCCCAAGATTCCCTACCTCCAGATGGATCTTGGCATCCATTACCCATGTAAGGTAGTTCTTTCCAGTAATATCCAGGGCAACAAAATCAAGTTTTGCCAAGTTTGTCATTTTCTTTTCCGAAAGAAAAATGAGGTGTGTAAGAACATATTCTGGAGGAATATATTGTTAGAACTTCTGGTTCTTACAAATTTTTCATTTTTGATCTTCAGGCCAAAATGATAAGCACTCGAAACTTCAGGCTCGAGATTTACATGATGAATGAGAGGGCAATTGTACTGCACCATTCTCATAACATAGGATGGGCGATTATTCAGCACCACTCAAGCAGCAAAAAAATTAAATATGCAGAGTAGGGTGGGTGATTATACCACACCACGTAAAATTGCAATAAAATTAAATAGCAGGTAAATTTAAATATGCAGGGTAGGATGGGCGATTATACCGCGCTACCTAAAATTTACAGTAAAATTAGATCTGCAGTCCAAGATAGGTGACGATACCGCACCATCTTGGTTTGCATAAATAAACACTGGGTTAGTAGTCAAGAGCTACACCAAACAAGAAATCAAAGATATAAGTAACTGTTAGGTTGAGAACTATAAGTAGGCATGGTGCAAACAGTTCTTCGCGAGGGTATATCCAGCAGTTGAGGTAGAGGAAGAAGAAGAATAATAAAATCCTTATAGGAAACTTTTTTTTTTTCTTTCGGCGAAGAGAAATGAGAAATGGTTAGAGAGTCGTGCTGATAACGTGTTATAAATAGGCAAAAGTTAGAGAGATAACCTTTGTTAGGGACATGAGTGAAGCAGTTACCAAAATATTATACTAACACAAATTGATTGCAGAGGAAGTGAAGGATATTATTATTATCAGTTGTTTTTCTCTCGTAAAGGAAATTTGCATAAATAACCAAAATTTGAACCCCATATAGAATTATAGCCACATTTTTAAAATTATGATAATTATAACCAAAAGTTAATGTAAAACTACTAATATACCATATTTAACCATATGTGTCTGCAATGTCCCGAGCTTTTCTTTTCATGTCAAAGCGTTGTCGCTGTGTTGCTTTGCACTCGCACTACAATGGAGACACAAGCTTCTTTCTTTTTATTCATCAAACACAAGGATAAGTTGCAGTAGCAACAGTAGCACTTTCTTCCCTATAATTTCCTTTTCAACCAACAACGATGCCATTTCATCCCCAAACCACCGCAAGTAGCCTCTATCTTGAATTTTCTCCAAAATCTGACTGCATTTTGTTTAATTAATGGTGTATTGGGATTGAAATGGTAGTTGGGTTATGATCCTTCCGAAGATTCATTCGTGCTCGAGGCCAATTAAAATCCAAGGGTTTTAAATTTGTAAAATTTCCAACTCCTAGGCTTTCATTTGTTTATGGTATCTCACTGGTTGCTATGGCGCTTCAGGCGCTGGTACGATGGTGATACGGAGTAGGAGGAGTTGGTCAGGGCTTCTTGTTCCTAAAATCAGAGCCCATGATTTGGTCCACGGTTGCCAATTGGACCATACAATCCACGACGGAAATCATCATTTGTGGATTTTTTTTGTAGTACTTTTTAAATTTTAATTTTTATGGGTTTTTGTTGGGTTTGATAAGACTGGAACTTGGAGACTTGTATGAACTTGGTTTTGAGTTTGAAGTACCTGTTGTCTTTATGGATCTTCTGAAAACCTTGTTTTCAGGGTATATTAGTACTTTCATCTCAATTTTTGGTTATAATTATCATAAACTTGAAATGGTGGCTATAATTCTATATGAGGTCTAAATTATGGTTATTTTTCAAAATTTCCCCTCTCATAGTGTGTCTTGATCACCTAAGAGGTGATCTATTTATAGAAGGTTTACAATGAATGAAAACAACTTCCCGTGATACAACACAACAAACTATGCCCTATTTATTACTATTCACATGTGGGCATCAGGCCCGGCCTAGGCCTAGTGCTACCAGGGAAACTGTCTAGGGCCCAAAACTGAAAGGGGCACCACAAAAAAAATACAAATAATTAGGTATAAAAAAATGTCCATAGCCCAAAATAGGTATAAAAAAAAAAAATTGTCCAGAGCCCAAAATAGAAGTTGGAGGGTAAGAACCCAAATTTGACAATACATAGAACGCCCCAGATTTTGGGCCTTTTTTTCTTTCGATTCCCCACTGCCCTGCCGTCTGTTCTTTTCTTTCAAGCTTTGCAAAATTGATAAATCCCTACCTTTTTGGCCATGGCAATCACTCTCTCTCTCTCTCATTGAAACTGGGTCGCACGATGGCCTCTAGGAATCAGGTATGCTTCACTTTGCAAACCCTCAATCCACTTTTTGAATTTATTTCCCTAATTTTCTGTTCCCGTTTTTAATTCCATCTACTTCCTTTTATTCACCCACACTTTGTACTCCCCAGATTCTTCTCTGTTAGAGAAGCATCTCAGTTCTTTACTCCCAAGACTGCCCTTCTGTTATGAACCCAATTTGTAATTGAGGTTTATGCTTGTAATTGAGGGTTTTACTTGTTATTTGGGGAATTTGTTAGAGATGCCCAATTTGTGCTGAAAGAGCCCCATCACAAAAAATGTACCAATTTATTTTTATTACTTTCAATTTTGGTTTTTGTTTGCTTTGATTATGTTAATAAATATCAAATTTGGTACATTTTTTGGGTTAAAATTTTGAGGAGGTTGTTTAGTTTGTTTGTCAATGTGATTGATATGAAACATTAATTACTTGTCTTTGTGGATTTGTAGATGGATTCCAGTGAAGATTTCGAAAGCGTTTTTCTGGAAATGTTGCACAGGGAGATTTGTGTTGGCCACTCTTTGCTTTGTGTTGGCCAATCCTTACAAGTTCAGGGGTAAATTGGTGAATACCTCTATTTTATATTATTGGATGAATATCTGATTGGATTGGGATGTATTGGATGTGTGTTTAATACGTTATGTGATTGGTTTTTTTTCTTGCAGCTGTTACACCAAAACAAATTAGAGAGTTAATGAAGGTTGATGGGCTTACTAATGATCAAGTCAAAAGCCATTTGCAGGTTTGTATATGTGATTATCCATCTGTTTTGAATCATAATTTGGTTGATGTGGATAAAATTTTACACATACATTGGAAGCCATTTTGCATGCTATTAGTGATGAATTTTTTTACACATACATGTGAATATCCTCGTTAAATATTTTTTAAACATATGTTTTCGTAGTAAAAAAGGCACATTTTGAGCTTTTGCACTAGGCACCAAAAAACTTAGGACTGGCCCTGGTGGGCATACAATCCCACTATTTACAACATACGGGTTTTTTAATATAAATTTATTTATTAGTCTTCTGGTATGGAAAACATGTTATGTTTTTTTTAATTATTTCTTCTTTTCCCAAAAATTGGATTTTCGTTTTGGAAATAAATTGCTGACTTTGACCATCTGAGAAACATATGCGTAGAGCGAAAAGCAGCATAGTGGAATGAATATCGGAAAATCTTCTTTATACACGAAACTCTTGGGGGAGAGATTCTAAGACCATTTCCAACTGAAAACGGTTGAACATAATCCCGTTCAAAATTATAGTCCTATAAAATATTCTTTTTAAATAAACAATGTCAAACTTATTGCAATCCTATTAGATTAGGAATGTGATTGTGTAAATCCTAACATATCTAGGATATCATTATGGGATTCCACCATATCTCTTAGACTAGATATTATCCTATTAGAGTTGTAATCCTATTAGGGTAAGGAATTAACCTTCCCTACTACTATAAATAAAGGCACAATGGGTGGAACAAAACATATCTCACAATTACACATCTCTCTCTTCTCTCCCTATGTGTTGCACCCCCTCTCTCTGGTCTCCATAATTGTTCAGTAAATTATGCCTGCAGCAAAACTATATTTATATACCATCTCCAACCGAAAATGGCTATGTTTTAACCCCTCAACAATTTATTATTTGTTGTAAACTTCCTATTAAAGTATAATTGTGTAATCCTAGATTAAATTTGATTCTAGTTATCATTTCCTATTATGACTTGTATTCCTTGGGGATGAAGGATTTCTTCTCTCCCTTATTACTCTAAATAAAGGCACTACATAGGAGGGATAACAACACACATTCCCTACAATTCTACAAACACATCTCTCTCTCAATCTCTCATCGCCCCCGACCCCCTTCCCATTGTCAGATAAAATAGGCTACAACACGTTATCAACACGCTTCTACCGCTGCGCTTAGGAATCTAATGAGGAAGCTTTCTGCATCAAACCAGTTCATCCATATCATCATGCAATCAAGTTCTTCCAAAACAACGATTTTTATCTCGATATTTTTGCAACCCTGATAGCATGAACATTCACCATAATACATGACCCAAATTTACATTTTTCGAATTTTAGATTCTACATTGTAATAACCCGTCACGAAGTTTACGGAACGAAAGGATATTGTCGTATTTTTCATTTAGAGGATTTAAGACTCGTACAAAATTATGGGATTCTACCATATCTCTTATACTATATATTATCCTATCAGAGTTGTAATCCTATTAGGGTAAGAAATTAACCTTCCCTACTACTATAAATAAAGGCACAATGGGTGGAACAAAACACACCTCACAATTACACATCCCTCTCTTCTCTCTCTATGTGTCGCACCTCCTCTCGTTGGCCTCCATAATTGTTTAGTAAATTTTGCCTACAACAAAACTATATTTATATACCATCTCCAACCGAAAAGGGCTATGTTTTAACCCCTCAATAATTTATTATTTGTTGTAAACTTCCTATTAAAGTATAATTGTGTAATCTAAGATTAGATTTGATTCTAGTTATCCTTTCCTATTATGACTTGTATTCCTTGGGGATGAAGGATTTCTTCTCTCCCTTATTACTCTAAATAAAGGCACTACGTAAGAGGGATAACAACACATATTCTCTACGATTATACAAACACATCTCTCTCTCAATCTCTCCTTGCTGCCGGCCCCTTTCCCATTGTCAGATAGAATAGGCTACAACCCGTTATCGGCACACTAATACCGTCGTGCTAAGGAATCTAACGAGGAAGCTTTCTACATCAAACCAGTTCATCCATATCATCACGCAATCAGGTTCTTCCAAAACAACGGTTTTTATCTCGATATTTTTGCAGCCCTGATAGCATGAACGTTCACCATAATGCATGAATCAACTTTACATTTTTCGAATTTTAGATTCTATATTGTAACAACCCGTCCCGAACTTTACGGAACAAAATGAGTATTATCATAATTTTCATTTGGAGGATTTAAGACTCCTACAAAATTATGGCATTCTACCATATCTCTTAGACTAGACATTATCCTATTAGAGTTGTAATCATATTAGGGGTAAGGAATTAACCTTCCCTATTACTATAAATAAAGGCACAATGGGTGGAACAAAACACACCTCCCAATTACACATCTATCTCTTCTCTCTCTATGTGTCGCACCCCCTCTCTCTGGCCTCCATAATTGTTCAGTAAATTAGGCCTATAACAAAACTATATTTATATACCGTCTTCAACCGAAAAGGGCTATGTTTTAACCCCTCAATAATTTATTATTTGTTGTAAACTTCCTTTTAAAGTATAATTGTGTAATCCTATATTAGATTTGATTCTAGTTATCCTTTCCTATTATGACTTGTATTCCTTGGGGATGAAGAATTTCTTCTCTCCCTTATTACTCTAAATAAAGGCACTACGTAGGAGGGATAACAACACACATTCTTTACGATTCTACAAACACCTCTCTCAATCTTTCCTTGCCGCCGGTCCCCTTCCCATTGTCAAATAAAATAAGCTACAACACGTTATCAACACGATCTTACCGTTGCGTTGAGGAATCTAATGAGGAAGCTTTCTGCATCAAACCAGTTCATCCATATCATCACGCAATCAGGTTCTTCCAAAACAACGGTTTTTATCTCGATATTTTTAAAGCCTTGATAGCATGAACATTCAAATTGAGTTGTTTCTGGTAACTGTAGCACGCAGAAACGACTAAGACATGTTTCCTAGATTTTCGGTGAGGAAACTGAGGCTCTTCAGCCGTTTTTCGGCCACAACAGGCCACGGGATAGGTATAACTCGATTTCTTATTGTTCGGACTTCAAATTGGTATATTGAATTGCATGTTTTGTTTGAGTACCAAGTTATATCGGAGCTCAGGAATTCTCCGACCGAAATCTGGCCTTCTTCATCGCGAGACATGGGCTTTCAAGCCCACACCAAGGAGACCAGGCCCTTCGCGCCGTGACCAGCTAAACCCCTAAGCCCAACCTTTCTATTTTGTTTTATTTTGTTTTAAAAACTCAAACCCTTAGGCTGGGCTTTCAAGCTCAGGCCAAGGGAGCCAGCCCATTTCTTTTTGACCTAAAACCCTTTAATCCTTATAACCCAGGCCTTTCGGCCCAAACTCCCCAAGCCCAACCCGGTGGAATATTCATGGAATATTCTTTTGTTGACTTTTTAGAAATTTACCCGGGACCCTTCTTAGGGTAATTCGATGTCCTGGATCCGTTTTTGACTTCCATTTTCCCAAATTCAATCATTTGAATAAATTTTTATTAATTGGACCCTTTATGTGCTTAGGGGAAATTGTTAGCGGGGTTTTCATCTTCGCTAGTTTGCGTGGCTCTTCGACGATGGAGTATCTGTGAGTGGACCCTTTCTAAAATGCATGTTTTAATATTAGAAATGCATACATGAAAAGCATGATTTAATGATTACGTTTTATGAGATATTATGCTTACTTAGAATATTTTGGAATACAATATTTTCTATCGAACCCATGTTCTTTGTAGGATATATGATGGAAGACGCTATACTATTTAGAACATGTTTTTATACACTTCTTTATAGTATAGATGATGGATGACTTTATACTATGAAGATGTTTTTAAGATATATGTACCTATGTTTGGAAAGAATATATTCAATGTTTTGTGCATATCTAGTGGTCACTATTCTGCCTACGGGCGAGGGAGAAATAAGGCTAAGGGAGATATATGGTTGGCAAGAGGTATATGTTACTAGCTTCGGGCCAAGAGATACTGATACTGATACCACTAGATAGCACTTATATACAAGATATGTTTCATGAGAAGTTTTATGGCATGCTAGGGTTTTTGAAAAAACCTATTACATATTGTGCTATTAGTTTTCATAAAACTTTGGGGGTTAGTATGTTGATAACTATTTTAGTATTATACATATATATATATATATATATATATATATATATATACATATATATATATATATATATATATATCTTAACTTGGTCCACTCATATTTGTTTTGCGCCCCCTCAGGACATTAAAATCGAGGCGTACAATCCCGGCGTCAAGGCACTTCTGCATCAGCATCTTCGAGTCCCCTCAATATAGGACCTATTCCTTTGTTCATTCAATTTTATATTTTTTTTTTAGTGTTCTAAATTAGTTGTATGATCTGAACACGTTCTTCATTTGCATATTACTTCTAGTTACATTTATAAATCTTATTTATTTCTTATTCTCATGCATTTTAATATGGTTTAATCACCTTCGGGTGTTGGTTAGCACGTGCCTACCCTGGTGTTCGGGGAATATCGGGGTCGGGCGTGTCAATTTGGTATCAGAGCGTGGTTTGTTTAGTGCATACTTAGGATCTTCTGTTAGTCTAGTAGTTTTTCGGTCATGACATCATTTGGATGTCACGACTTCCAGATTTGTTGTCTTTCGGCACAGTTGTGCAATCTTCATACTGCATGAATAGTCACATCGTATTGAAGAAAAAAGAAAATTCGTGTCGGGATTGTGCTTCATCGGTGGCGAATTAGTTTGTTGGATGACTTTCAACATTAGATCGGTACTCTGCAACATGCATTCCCTAGGAATTATGGGCGGAGTCGGATCTATATAGGAATGTTGGGAAATGGAAAAATCTCAGTGGTACAAGTTGGTTAAGACCAACTAGAAATCTGAAACAGTGATGTCACTCTGTGACATGCATTCCCTAGGATTAGCGGGCAAAGTCATATCTCTTTGGAAATTACTTGAAACATTCGAAGTGCGTGTTAGAGAAAGTGAGTAAGCACTAGTTGTGACAACGTTTAGTAAGTGGTAGTTGGTGGGATCGAATCAATGTTCTTGGACTCGTTCCTGCTAAAGAATTCGTGTAGATCTTTAGAACAATTCTTGACGATTGTTCTATCAATAACTTTCTTGCCTACTCCAACAACGAAGTCAAGTCCCCTAACTTTTAACCGTCAGCTTCACACCAAATTCTTCGAGCTTTGACTTCGTTTAGATTAAATACTTTTCTTGGGAGACTCTTCGGTAGCAGACGTTATTCTCATCAATTTCCGAAAAGGTTGTGACCATTGGAAATTGAAAATCCTCACAGGAAGTTGTGAAATATGAAATATCCTTAGACTTGTTTTGACCCTCAAATTCTTGAGTGTTCTTTTAGCCTTCTGGACATGGTTTCTCGCTCAATCAGTGAGGAATTCACGAATGATCGATTCGGCGGAAAGGTGCGCCCAGTTCATGTCAATTCGGATAGGAACGTTAGGAGCATAATCTTTTCACAAGCTTACCAAACTTACCAGAAAGAGTTCCACGTGAGTGTGAGGTTAAGCCGTCTTTTAGTAAGAGATTAGTGAAGAGTGTAGTGCAGGTGGTCAGCAGATTGCATCACCAATCATTATCTTCACATAAACATGGATTGTCATCACTCATTATCTTGCTACAATTCATAAACATCATATCGTACTCTAGTACTTTTCCAACGATATAATGCCTATGAATTGTAGCATGATAAGGAGATATGTGCGCCTCAACGCATCTTTCCACTGCTTCGCTTCAAGACCGTATTGTTTGTGAGTACGTGGATGTCGAAAAACTTCTAGCAGATCTGATTGGTGCGCTCTGGTACGGTACGACAGTGCGGTCGAGGCGAGAATCGGACGATCTTTGCACACTCTCACATTGCGGGGCAAATGGTATTTTGGCATCCTTGGAAACTTCTCACTTGCTTACCGATATGACAATCTGTTGTCGGTATCGCGGGCGGCCGACTGTAGTATCGATAGCTTATTCGTTGAATTCGTTAAGCAAGTGGGTGGGTAAACTCGTCTACGATAGTGATTACTGTTAGTTATCGTTGGGGCTCAACCCAAAGACACACATATTCTCGGAGTACGTGACGTTACGTATGCTAGGGCAAGACCCACTTTCATGTTCGGTTTGGATTTTCAGTGCAAGTATTTTAAATTATCTTATTATAGTTATATATTTGTTTTATGTCATTACAAATGTTTTGGGGGAAGTCTTTTCCGTTTTCAGTTTTAAGTTCAGCACGAGTTTCGACCTCTTTGTTATTACATATCTATTTTGACGTTATCGTATTTTACATACATATTTTTGACCTTACACTATTATATGTTTTCGATTTTATACCTTTATAAAGTATGTTTCTACTTTTACACTGATGGGGAAAGAAGGTATGAGCCTGGAGGCATAAAAGATGGCATCATTGTAACCCAATCATGACGGTGTGGCATTTCATTTTCCCTTTCGTGCAACCGCTCCGATGTGATTTCTTCATTACGTATATATATTTTTCTTCTTCTTAGTTTTGAGTATTTCAATGTGGTAAGTTATTTCAAATTTCGGGATAAAATTTTATTTAACGGGGGTAAATTGTAACAACCCGTCCTGAAGTTTACGGAACGAAAGGAATATTATCATATTTTTCATTTAGGTTGTTTAAAATATTGCTTTTGGTCTTAAATGGTGAGCCCAAAGGGCCCACCCCCAGATTTGTGTCCCTGGTTCCCCTCTTCCCTGTTTGCCAAGTGGCACATCTCTCCTTCCCTCTTCTTCTCTATTCTCTCTCCCGGTTCTCTCTTCACTCTCTCCCTCGAAACTCCCTTTGCAACTATCCCCCTTTCTGCGCTGTCCCTCATCTCTTTGAAACACATACACGCGCACACCCGAGGATCCTCCCAAGCAAGACCTCGAACCCAGGATAGGTCCGTAGTGCACCACAGTGGTAGAGACTACTGTTTTCTTCCTCTCTTATCGAACTCTGGCGAGTTTCTTTTATCCTCGACGTAGGTAAGCCCCTTGTACCTCTTGGTTAGTGTTGTTTGTGAGTTTGGGGACATTTTGAGTTGTTTTTGGTGACTGTAGGATACAGCAATGACTAAGACATATTTCCTATATTTTCTGTGAGGAAACCGAGGCTCTTGAACCGTTTTTCTGCCAACTCCGACCACGGCAAGCCATGGGATAGGTATAACTCGATTCTTTATTATCTGGGCTTCAAATTGGTATATTGAATTGCATGTTTTCGAGTACCAAGCTCGATCGGAGCTCAGGAATTCTCCAGCTGAAATCCAGCCTTCTTCCCGGTGAGACACGGGCTTTCAAGCCCAAACCAAGGAAACCAGACCCTTCGGGCCATGACCAGCATCGGGCTTTTGGCCCACTAAACCCCTAAGCCCAACCTTTTTATTTTGTTTAAAAAACTCAAACCCTTGGGTTGGGCTTTTAAGCCCAGGCCCGTGTGTGCAAACCAAGGGAGCCAGCCTATTTCTCTTTAACCCAAAACCATTTGATCTTTATAACCCAGGCGTTTGGGCTTAGGACCTTTCGACCCAAACTCCCCAAGCCCAACCCGGTGGAATATTGCTAGAATATTCTCTGGAATATTCCTAGAATATTCTTTTGTTGTTTTATTAATTGGACCGTTTATGTGCTTAGGGGCAATTGTTAGCGGAGTTTCCGTCTTCGCTAGTTTGCATGGCTTTTTGACAGAGTATCTACGAGTGGACCCCTTCTAAAATGCATGTTTTAATATTAGAAATGCATACATGAAAAGCATGATTTAATGATTACGTTTTATTTTATGAGATATTATGCTTACTTTGGAATACCATATTTTCTATCGAACCCATGTTCTTTGTAGGATATTTGATGGATGACGATATACTATTTAGAACATGTTTTTATACACTTTTTTATAGTATAGATGATGGATGACTTTATACAATGAAGATGTTTTTGAGATATATGTACCTATGTTTGGAAAGAGTATATTCAATGTTTTGTGTGTATCTAGTGGTCACTGTTCTGCCTACGGGCGAGGGAGATATATGGCTGAGGAAGATATATGGTTGGCATGAGGTATATGTTACTGGCTTCGGGCCGAGAGATACTGATACTGATACTGATACCACTAGCTAGCACTTATATATGAGATATGTTTCATGAGAAGTATTACGGCATGCTAGGGTTTTCGGAAAAACCTATTACATATTTTGCTATTAGTTTTCATAAAACTTTGGGGGTTAGTATGTTGATAACAGTTTTAGTATTATATATATATATATATATATATATATATATATATATATATATAAACTTGGTCCACTTATTTTTGTTTTGCACCCCCTCTGGACATTAGAATCAAGGCGTACAATCCCGGCGTCAAGGCACTTTCACATCGACATCTTCCAGTCCCCTCCGTGTAGGACCTATTCCTTTGTTCATTCAATTTTATATTATTTATATATTTATATATATATATATATATATATATATATATATATATATATATATATATAAACTTGGTCCACCTATGCTTGTTTTGCACCCCCTCTGGACATTAGAATCGAGGCGTACAATCCCAGCGTCAAGGCACTTCCACATCGACATCTTCCAGTCCCCTCCATGTAGGACCCATTCCTTTGTTCATTCAATTTTATATTACTTTTTTAGTGTTCTAAATTGGTTGTATGCTATGAACACGTTCCTAATTTGCATATTAATTCTAGTTAAATTTATAAATCTGATTTATTTCTTATTCTCATGCATTTTAATATGGCTTCGTTACCTTCGGGTGTCGGCCAGCACGTGCCTACACTGGTGTTTGGGAGAATATCAGGGTTGGGCATAACTTTTATTTATGTTTGTTATTTTTCATGCATCTTAATATGACTTCGTCACCTTCGAGTGTCGACCAGCACGTGCCTACCTTGGTGTTCAAGGAATATCGGGGTTGGGCGTGTCATACATAAATTGTGTATGCAGTATATTCATAATTGTTGAATTATGTGAATTTGATATTGCCATGAATTGCATCAAATAACTGCCCATGCATTAAATTATATAATATGCATTGAATTGAATTGAAAAAAAAAAATGAAAAAAACAGAAATCGCAAACACTAGGGTTCTTCGAACCCATGACCTTGAGCCACAACTCGAGCCGCTCGCCAAGGCCTACAGCATGTGTGGCTGAGCCGCGCCGAGCCACGAGACTATATACCTGAGCCATGGGCTCCTGGTTTGAAACCCAGAACACACATGACGCCCATGACGTCTCATTCCCTCACAGATGGGCCTGCAGCCTAATCTTGATCTTGGGTCCTCATCCCGACGACCTGCATATCGTCTTCCCTCCACTTTCCTCAGACAAGTTTTTGGTCGAGATTCGTTTTGAATCTCATCGGTTTTTCTTTGAAATTTCGATGAATTTTTCTAGGGTTTTCTCACACAAACATTAAAAGTCTTCACTCTCTGTTTACCTTTAAGGGTCGCCGTCGAACCCACGATTTTTTTTGCCATGATTTTGCACCAAGACACCACCGCCTAAAGAGGTGGCGCCAGTCGTCTTCTCCAGCGAAGTTCACCCATCGTACGTTAGGGTGTCTAGTTCGAAACCCAAGCTTACTTGGGCTTGGCCCGTTCTTGGTGAGCACCAGCCTGTTGGGCTTTGGAGCTCTTCTCGACCCAAAACACAGGCCTTCCTAAGCCACAGTGTTCCCATGTCTTGCAACACAACGGATCACAGCCCTAGTGGCTGTTACAACTCCCATGTACCGCGACGCACAAGATTGCATCCCCCCCGAGTACAAGTGTCCACGAAGCATTAGATTAGAGCCAATTTTGGGCCTTTTTATTTCGGGCTTGCACCCGCAGCCCCCTTTTGTGATGCTGGGCCTGCCTGCTTGATAAGCCCGTGCCTACCCCAGCCCAGTTTTGGGCCAGGACTTCACGCACCAGTTTACTCAGTCCACCCATAGGCTTTGGTCCAAGTTTTTTGGGCCCCGAGTCTATTTGCCTAATTTTTTTAGACTCGATGGGTTTTATATTTTTTCACCCACACTTTAAATTTGGCTTGAAGTTCAAATAATTAATTCAATTATAATTATAGACCTGAAGTTCTATTTGCATATTTTCTTGTTGCATATTTATGTATGTATATTTGTGTTTGCCTGCAGGAACATATGAACCTGAAGTTCATAATTATTTCAAAACCTGAAGTTCATGCAAATTTAAACCAATACATGTCTATTAGAACCTGAATGTTCTAATCCTATGTGAATGGATTGATTTTTCTCCATTAAACTAACCACATCTTGTCCATTTATTTTGTGATAGGAACATGTCAAATTTGAACAAACTCGACTTCACCGCTTTAGAGGTTTTTGGAAGGAACTACCTCAAGTGGGTCCAAGATGTGAAGCTCCACCAAACTGCAAAGAACTTGTGTCCCACCATTGAAGATGAGACGAACAACCAGGTTGGCGAAGCTGAGAAAGCCACTGTTACGATCTTCATCCGAAGACATATTCATGACGCCCTGCAAACCAAGTACCTTGCTGAGGAGGATCCACAAGCACTATAGGTCGCTTTGGCCGATCGTTTTGATCACCAACAGGACATCTTCTTGCCTGAAGCAAGACATGACTGGCAGCATTTGCGCTTTCAACACTTTAAGTTTATGAATGAATATAATTCTAAAGTTTGTCGAATCCGATCACTTCTCAAGTTTTGTAACAAAACTTTGACCGAAGAGGATCTCCTGGAGAAGACCTATTTGACCTTCTCTGCTACTAATATTGTCCTGCAACACCCATATAGAGCTCAAAAGTTCACTAAGTTCTCGGATTTGATCTCTATTTTACTTCTCGCTGAAAAACAGAATCAACTGTTGAAGAAGAATCATCAAGCTCGACCTACCAGGCTGTTGTGCCTAAAGCACACCATAACACGAACCAACGGCCAAAATGCCAAAAGAGGCGTGGTAGGGATGGCCAGAAGCCACCTCATCAAGGTTAAGAAAACCAAGGCCCATCTAAGGGAAAGCCCAGAGGTGCCCAAACCTCACTCCCAAGGCCCAAAACTTCAAGAATAAAGGCAAAGCACCTGAAACCATGGATGCGGATATGTACTATCGCTATGGTTCAAAGGACCATTGGTCACGTGTTTGCCGAGCTCCCCATAAGGTTGTAGTTGAATATCATTCTCGTCGTAAGAAGTTTGAATCAAACTTTGTTCAAGTGGACGGACCAAAGAGTGCAAAGATGGATGTTTTTGACTTTCAAGAGGCCGTTACCCTTATTGAAGATTAAAATCTTACACATAAACTTTTTTTTTTTAGTTGAAATAAGACATTGGGCCGAATTCCACAGTAATGGCGAAACCCCTCCTTTGTTTTTGGTTAAATTTTGAACAATTTTCCTTTATGTTTGGATTATTTGTTGGTGATTTGCTTTTGGATATTATAATTACCATCCTTGAATACTTAAATTATTTTGAATGGATATTTGTTTTTAGAACGTTTATGCATGTGACCGATTCAAATTAATTTTTCATTCTAGGTATGACTAGCGGGGAAGTTTGTTGTTTGGTATATAGTGCAACCACGCACACCGTTTTACGTGAACGCATCTATTTCACTAACTTCATACCTAAGAATGCACCGATGACAACCCTCTCAAGCCTATCCAACCTGATCGAAGGATACGGCAAGGTCCGTATGTTGTCAAATGGTATAATCTTGACCATTGATGAGGCACTCTATTCTCCACGTTCCGAAACAATGTTGTTAAGTTTCAAGGACATTAGAGATAACAATTACCACGCTGAAACCCACGTAGAAAACAAAGTTGAATTTTTATGCACAACTTCCTACGAATATGGCCATAAGCGTATTTTAAAGAACATGGAGCGTATCCCGAGTGATCTGTATACTACGACTATACGCCCTATAGAAAGTCACTATGTGGCCGGCTTTACATCTGGGACTGCGTATGAAATTACACTTTGGCATGATCGTTTGGGACATCCTGGACGAATAGCGATGCGCCATATCCTCAAATCATCACACGAGCATCCACTAACCCGAAGTTTAGGTTCAATTCAAGGAATTGCATGTCAAACATGTTCCATGGGAAAGTTTATCATTAAGCCTTCTTATGACAAGATTCGTTCGAATTCTCCCATTTTTCTCCAAAGGATTCAGGGGGACATTTGTGGACCGATTCACTCTCCATGCGGACTATTTAGATACTTTATGGTTTTGATTGATGTTTCCACACATTGTTCACATGTGTGCTTGTTGTCCACAAGAACGCTAGATTCTCCAAGGTGTTGGCTCAGGTTATCAAGCTCAGGGCTCACCACCCTAATTATCTGATCAAATATATTCGATTGGATAATGCTGGAGAATTCACATCTAAAACTTTTGATGACTATTGCATGTTGGTTGGGGTTAAAGTTGAACATCTTGTACCCCATGTTCACACCTAGAACGGCCTGGCAGAGGCATTCATTAAGCGCTTACAAATGATTATTTGATCATTGGTCATACGTACCAAGCTTTCGATCCCTGCTTAGGGTCATGCAATAATGCACGCAAGCATATCGGTCTGCCTAAGGCCTGTTGCAACCCAACCATATAGCGCCCTTCAGTTAGTTACCGGATACGAACCCGACATATCACATCTGCACGTTTTTTGTTGTGCGGTCTGTGTGCCGATTTCACCGCCCTTACATACAAAAATGAGGCCTCAACGAAAGATGAGAATCTATGTCGGAAATGATTCTGCTTCGATTATTTGCTACTTAGAACCTTTGACAGGCGGTGATCTATTTACCGCTCGTTTCACGAATTGTCACTTCTATTAGATAGTTTTCCCTTCGTTAGGGGGAGATAAGAATGTCAACGTTCATGAAGAATGAGGCGAATTATCGTGGACGACTCCCACTTTGTCTCATTTAGATCCCCGCACCGCTCAGTCTAAAACTGAAATGTAGCGCACATTAGATCTCTAGAGCATAGCTTAGAGCATGCCATATGCTTTCACCGATCTAGCGCGAGTGACAAGATCACATATTTTAGTTGCGAATACGTCTGCAAAGATGGATGTACCAAATGTACGATGGACTTCCCTCCGGGAGGCCCGGGATGCCAACTTTGGTGATTCATGTACATTAGCGGCTAGCCAATCATCTGCCCCTACACACAAGGGTGGCAAACCACTTGGTTTAAAGGATTCACACCCCCGAAAGAGGAAACCCACAACACAGGTTCTTGAAGAGCACACCGTGAATTTGACTGTCACTTACTCATTCTATCCAACTCATGAGGAAATTCTAGGTTACGGAAGTGTCATTGAAGAGACGAATCATCCTCCCGAGAATCGTATCTAATATGCTAGCTTAGATGATGTATGGTGTAGAAATGAGATGATCGTTGATGATGCATTAGCATATACAGTAGCTACCAAGATCATATTGAGCGATAACATTGAACTGCGTTCCGTTGATGAATGACGAAACGTAAGGTGTTTGGACCTGTAGCTCCTACTCCTCCACATGTGAAGCCCGTTGGCTACAAATGGGTTTTTGTTCGGAAATGTAATAAGAAGAACAATATTTTGCGTTACAAAGCTCGTCTTGTTGCGCAGGGCTTCTCACAACGCCCCAGGATTGACTTTGACGAAACTTATTCGCCCGTTTATGGATGTGATTACTTTTCGCTACCTTATCAGTTTGGTAGTTTCCAAAAGACTGATTATGCAGCTGATGGACGTAGTAACTGCATATCTCTATGGGGATCTTGATACGGAAATTTATATGAAAGTTCCCGAAGGACTTACATTGACTGGATGAAATATTTCCAAACCCCGGAACACGCTCTCAATTCAGCTGAGGCGTTCACTCTACGGTTTGAAGCAATCCGGAAGAATGTGGTATAACCGTCTGAGTGAGTATTTGACTATTCAGAGATATGTGAACAAAGAACTATGCCCTTGTGTGTTCACTAAGAAGTCACATTCTGATTTTGCGTTAGTTGCAGTATATGTCGATGACATGAATCTCATCAGAACTCCTGAAGAGCTCGCGAGAACTACTGCGCACCTGAAGTCAGAATTTGAGATGAAAGATCTAGGAAAAACTCGATACTGTCTCAGTCTCAAGATAAAGCACCATTAGGATGTAATCTTAGTACATCAATCAAACTACACCCAGAAGGTTGATGCGATGTAAAACAGCACACAAATTAAACCCTCTTGTTGACAATTGTAGTAAAGATGCAAGTAGGGATTGTTCTGGACTGGGGATTAGAAGGGATTGCTAAAACACTTGAAACTGACTTTAAAACGTAAAACTAAGTTTAAAACATTAAACTAGACTCAAAGAATGCAAAACTAGACTTCAGGGATTCAAAACTACTAAATTGACTCAAAACAGCTTAAAACAAGCTAAAAGACTCAAAACAGACTCTAGGGATGAATTTGGACGAATTTGAAACTATGAAGACTCAAAACACTTAAAAACACAAAGTTAGGCAGATTCTAACTAGTTTGACACACAAAAGTAAAGGGGATTGGGTTTTGGCCGAATTTAAAACAAAACAAGTAAACTAAAGACTAACACATATTTAGGTACGAAATTGGTGTTTTGAATGGATGATGGGCTGGCTAGAGGGTCCTTCTCCACACATGACACACTCACATACAAATTGATCTCCAGTTGCTTTTTCAATAAACCATGAACCTCAATGCCCCAGATTAACCGTGATGCACTAATTAACCTTCAGATTTTCCTTAAGTTATTGAATTGGACGGACAACGCATACAACAACCCAAAACATTCTTCACAAGTCCCCTACATGAACTGCATAATAGAGATACAAGCAAAGATCATTAAGCTTCGTGAAAATCATAAGCATTGACAAAGCACTCGTAACTATGAACTGCATGATACTTATGCTAGGAATTTACTTACCGCGATCGTTTATAAGCAACCTCCACTACTTGTGAATATAAGTTCATAACGATTAGGTGAAACTCCCTTATATTGTAGCATCGAATTCATGCATGCAAACTAAGTATGCATCCTCAATTAACATACAAGAATAAGTTATCAATCAAGCAGCTAAGTAAATTGCATTCACGATTTATGAAATCACAACTGGAAGTAATCAATTCATATTGCAAATATACTCATGGTTTCGAATTCCCCCCTAGCCAAGAGGGGTTTAGTTCCTTATAATCGCAAAACAAAGGTAAATAGGTTTATACATTGAAAACAAAAGAAAGAAAATACCTAAACGCTCCAGCGATCCAAACTGAACAGCAAGCACGTCCAAGAATTTTCCTTCCCTTCCTTTGCTGCGGCACAAGGTATGGTTGATGGTTTGAGGGTTTGTTTGCATGGAGGAATGGATAGGAGAAAGTATGGTTATGGTTAGGATGGTTGGGTGGTGCGGCCAAGGGGTTTTAGAGAGGGTTAAGGATGTGTATGATAGAGAATGGTATCTCTCTGTTGCGGCAAGGGAGGTTTTTATTTAAAGGTCCACACGGCTAGGGTTCTGAAAAAGGGGTTTTAAATACTTAACTAATTTGTCCCACAATTGAATAGGTAAGAAAGAATCAGAAATTAAAGAGAAATAGGTAACAAAGGTGTGACACAATATAGGAAAGGTATTTAAGGTCAGAAATTAAGAGAGAAAAGGGAAGGTGCGGCAAGGTTGTGGAGAAAAGGGAATGTGATTTTGGTTCAGAAATTAGGCAAGAACAAGGTTTCCTTGCACGGCAAGGAAGGGGAAAAAGGGAAAGTGTGATGTGTTTGTGCAGATTCGGTGCGGCAGGGAAGTTAGAGCAAGTTTAGGACTTCTAGAACAAGTAATTAAGTGCCCTAACATATTTTGGAATCCTTTTGTGGCTGGAACTTAGGTGATGAAGGAGTAGGAAACTTCCAAGCCAAGAATAGAAACCTTCAAGAATGGAAACCTCTAAAAATAGAAACTTCCAACTTTAGAAACTTTGGCTTCCAATTTTGAACTCTTCATTCTTCATTTGTCTTGAATCCAATTCGTCACATCTTCATTCAATCCTACGCTCATTTGATCTTCAATTTCGTCCATTCACTTAGCTCCAAGCATGTGCAATCCATTTAGTGCCCAAAACTGCTCCAAAATGCACCAAAATGCATTTTCTTGCCTCTTTAACCCTTTGAACCTACAAACACACGAAAATAGCTTAAAATACTAAAATAACTAAGAACTAACAACGTAAATGCAAGGAAACAAGCTAATTAAGTCGCATAAATATGCTCCTATCAAATACCCCCACACTTAGCTTTTGCTAGTCCTCGAGCAAAACAAAACAAACAAAAGGAACAAAACACAATCTAAACCTTCCAACATTTACCTTAGGGATTTTCAATGCACATGACATATTAAAAATCATCACTTGCATAGATTTTGGTCATCCTTACACTTGAATTCATACTTAATCACAGTCACCATTCACTAGTTCGTATTTAATTAATTAAAACAACATTTTGAATGTAGTAACATGCCTTAGAGAATTCCCTCAATTCCTTACTAGATATCCACTCAATTTTCACTCAAATTTTCTGACTACACTCCCTACACTAGGTATATGTGAGAAGATTGATGTAAACATGAAAACGAACACTTACATATGTTATAGCAAAGAAAGCACTTTTCTTGAGTTATAAGTGAGTATATAAATATGATCTCATGAAAGGAATGCTACTACTTAGATGCAAGAACCAGTGATTCCATATACTCATACCAATTTCAAACTCCACATATTGAACACATAACACTCAAGATAGAAGTGAAAGGTTTGTAACGGGGCTAAAGGTGATTGGCTAACAAAGAAAGATAAGTACAAACAAAAATTCTTAAAGAAATAGTAAGCAAAGTAATAAAATTGACACTTAGGATTCACTTTTGAATGCAGAAATCAACTTTTGACCAAAAAAAAGGGAGATCTACACATTTTAGGGCTAGATTTGATGTTTTGGACCTTTCTTTCAACAATCAACACTTGTGAGCTTATTCTCACTTATTTTTCAACTATTTTTCATTCTTTTCACAACTTTTCTTTTTCTTTTTCTTTTTCCACGAATTTTTTTTTTCTCTTGGCACACAAACACACACAATTCCCTTCCCCCACACTTGTTTTACTTCATAATGTAGATCAAAAGGAATTCATTTTAAGTCATGCTTACCATCCTTCAAGAACAAGGGTATGGACATTCCTACACTAGGCTAGGTAAGGATAATGTTGTTAACAAAGAACATAGGCTAAACAAGGCTCAAACGGGGTTAAACCTACAAGACATATGAAGTAGAAGGGTACGGTTGTTTGGCTATGGTGGCAACTAAACAACTTCATCTTGATATGTGTTATGCAAATCAATGCCATGCTTTGAATGAAACAGATATGAGTTCTAGTATTTGGAACTATAATGATGAAAATGCATTCTAAGTAGCAACCAAGCAAAGAATAATGAGATCATGCAACGACTTTAGAAAACAAAGAATCACAAATTAATAACTCTCCAAAAGAACGTTTAGGCTCAAGTCTCACATGAATGTAGCGTTAGTTTGAGTTCCTTCCTTCAAGCATGTTACAAAAACTTATTTTATCCTTTTGTGATCAAATTTGAATTCATAAACAACAACTACAACTAAGCATAAACCAAGTGCATATCAAACTTCCATCCATGTTTGTAACTTTCTTTAACAGTCATGCAATTAAAAACCAAATCCTCATCATTGTGTTGGAAGTACCTAAGACACAAACACACAAAAACAACTCAAAAACAACTCTTTTTGGTATTTTTCAAACTGTTTTCCAAATTTTTTTTTTCAAATTTTCGGATTTTTACTTCAAAACACTCCAAAACAGCTTAAAAACACTTAAAAACAGTGAGACACAACCTTAGAAGTAATGGGTGATAGAATCCTACGAATTTGCATCAAAAACACTTTGTAACCCCCCCACACTTAAATCAAACATTGTCCTCAATGTTTCAAGCATAAACTCACACAAAGCAAACAAACAACTAACTATTCAAAGCAAAATAAATGCAGTAAAGAGAAGGGTTTAGGAATGCAAATCTGCTCATTGGGTGATTCCTAGAACTTCCTTCGTTGAATGCATGGGTTGCCTCCCAAGAAGCGCTTGCTTTAACGTCTTGCAGCCGGACGAATCTGCCATTTTAAGTTGGAATGGGGCCCACGGCATGAAGTGCTTTTTCCGCCACAACATGCTCCTCAAAAGTCTCGTAATAAGGCTTCAAGCGATGTCCATTGACTTTGAATTCATGTCCGGTCTTTAAACTTTGAATTTGGACTGCAGCATGAGGAAAAACGTTAGTAATGACAAAAGGTCCAATCCATTTAGAATGCAACTTACCAGGAAACAACCAAAGGAGGGAGTCAAAAAGTAACACTTTCTACCCAATTGTGAATGTCTTGCTACGAATCATCTTATCATGAAATGCTCTCGCCTTCTCTTTGTAAATGTGAGCATTCTCATCAGCCTCGTTCCTAATTTCCTCAAGTTCATCCAATTGGAGCTTCCTATGCATTCCAGCCGCATCTATGTCCAAATTGAATGTCTTGACAGCCCAATGTGCCTTGTGCTCTAATTCCACAGGGAGATGACATGGTTTACCATAAATTAGCCGAAATGGAGACATCCCAAGTGGTGTTTTGTAGGCAGTACGATATGCCCACAGTGCATCATCCAAATGCAAGCTCCAATCTTTCCTAGTTGCACCAACAGTCTTCTCCAAAATCTACTTGATTTCTCTATTGGAAACCTCGGCTTGGCCATTTGTTTGAGGATGATAAGGTGTTGAAACCTTATGCTTGACATTGTACTTCTTGAGTAGGGCCTTAATGGTGCGATTGCAAAAATGAGACCCTCCATCACTTATGAGCACTCGAGGCATCCCAAATCTGGAAAAGATGTTAGTTTTCACAAAATCTGCAACGACTTTCGAATCGTTAGTTCGGGTGGCTTTTGCTTCCACCCACTTCGAAACATAATCAACTGCAAGTAAAATGTAAGTGAAACCAAAAGATGAAGGAAAGGGACCTATAAAATCAATACCCTAAACATTAAAAATTTCGACAAAGAAGATAGGGGTCTGCGACATTTGGTCTATTTGACCTATATTTCCTGTTCTTTGGCAACGATCACAAGTCATACAAAAAGTTCTAGCATCTTTAAAGATAGTAGGCCAATAAAATCCACATTCAAGAACCTTATGTGCTATGCGTTGTGTGCCAAAATGACCACCACATGCATATGAATAGCAAAAGCTTAAAATTGAATTAAACTCAGATTCATGCACACATCTACGTACAATTTGATCAGGACAGTATTTCCACAAATATGGGTCATCCCACACATAAAAATGTGATTCTTTTTTAAGTTTATCATGTTGGTGCTTGTTTAGATTACTTGGAACTTGTTTAGACACCAAATAATTCACCAAATCAGCATACCAAGGCTCATTTACCTCAATGGATAGTAGCTGCTCATCGGGAAACGTTTCTAGAATGGGAATGGACTCTTCTTCACGCACCAATCAGCTTAGGTGGTCAACCATCACATTTTCACTCCATTTCTTGTCCTTAATTTCAATATCGAACTCTTGAAGTAAAAGCATCCAACGAATGAGTCTTGGCTTAGCTTCCTTCTTCGTGAGCAAGTACTTCAAAGCTACATGATCAGTGTAAACAATGACTTTAGTGTCAATTAAATAAGAACGAAACTTATCTAATGCAAAGACAACAGCAAGAAGTTTTTTTTTCAGTTGTGGAGTAGTTCAATTGGGCATCATTCAAGGTCCGGGAGGCATAATAGAGGACATGTGGCTGCTTGTTCTTTCTTTGGCCTAAAACAGCTCCAATTGCATAATCCGATGCATCACACATGAGCTCAAAGGGAATGCTCCAATCTAGTGGAGTGATGATGGGTGCCGAAGTGAGCAATGTCTTGAGATGTTTGAATACTTTCTCACATGCCTCGTTGAAGTCGAAAGGTACATCCTTTTGGTGGAGACGGCATAGGGGCTATGCAATCTTTGAAAAATCCTTGATAAATCGTCTATAGAAACCTGCATGCCCAAGAAAAGAACGAACCTCCCTAACCGAAGTTGGAGAGGGTAAGTGACGTACAAGATCTACTTTCGATTTATCCACCTCAATTCCACGTTCAGAGACTATGTGACCCAAAACAATACCTTGTTTAACCATGAATGACATTTCTCCCAATTTAACACAAGGTTAGTTTCAATACATCTTTTCAAGATTAAAGTCAGATTAGCCAAACAATCATCAAACGAATCACCAAACATGCTAAAATCATCCATAAAGACTTCAATGATCTTTTCAACATAATCAGAGAAAATACTTACCATGCATCTTTGGAATGTGGCAGGTGCGTTGCATAAACCGAATGGCTGATAGGAGCATATTTATGCGACTTAGTTAGCTTTTTTTCATGCATTAACGTCCTTAGTTCTTAGTTAATTTTGTATTTTAAGCTATTCTCGTGTGTTTGTAGGTTCTAAGTGTCAAAATGGCAAGAAGAAGAGATTTGGAGCATTCTAGAGCATTTTTGGGCCAAGATTGGATAGTGCAAGCATGGAGGCAAGTTGATGGACGAATTTGAAGACAAAAAGGCTTGAAATCAGCCACAAAACACTCTTTCTAGAAGTTCTATCCCTTGTCCTACAAAAGTGGCGCCCCAAACCCTTCTAGAAGTCCCAAAATCTGTCATAAAACACATTCTTTCTAGAACCCTAAAAATCTGGCGCCTCCTTCCCTTCTAGAATCCTTTTTCCTTGCCTTACAAGGCATTCCCTTGCCCTTATCCTATTGTGCCGCACCTCTCAAGCCCTTTCCCTCTTGGATTCTGATTGTTAGGCCATTTTCCTTGTGGATTTGGGTTTTACAAATCCTTTTCAGAAATTAATTGGACTACAATTCCTTTTCCAAATTAAATGCCGCACCCTAGGCCTTTATTCCTTAATTTCTGTTAAGCCCAAGTACAAATCTGATTTCTCTAGGGTTTTGATGTACCTATATATACATGTTTTAGGGTTTTGCCGTAGGGAACCAACCATTCATCATAGAAATCCTGCCCTTGCCGCACTCCATCCACCATTCTATACATCCAAACACAATTCCAGCCATCTTCCTTCCCTTGCCGCAACTCATATCCAACCTAATCTATCTCTGACCCATTCATACATCCATACACATCCATAGTCTCTGGTGCCGCAGCAAGGTGGGGAAGAAGAAGAACCTTGGTGATTCATTCTTGCATATTGGAGCATTTTAGGTGTACTTCGTTCTTGTTTTCAATGTTTATTTTGTTATTACTCTCTGATTTTGCTGTAATCATGAGTGGCTAAATCCCTATTTAGTTAGGGGAAGTTTGAAGCCATGAACATGTTTGAGATATGAATTGATTTCTTCCAATTGTGATTTATTAAGTTGTGATAGCAATTCAATTATCTGTTTTATTCATAACTGATCTGTATATGTTTATTAAGGATGCATACTTAGTTTTCATGCATGAATCAGATGCTAGAATATAAATGAGTTTCACCTAATCGTTACAAGTTTATATTCCTGAGTAGTGAAGGTTGATTGTCACAATCGCGTTAATTGAAGTCTTGGCAAACGTATCATGCATTCATAGTTACAATTACCTCGTCAACACTTATGATTTTCATGAAACGTAATGATCTCTGATTGTATCTCTATTATGCATTCATGTAGGGGACTTTTGGAGAATGATTTGGATTGTTCCATGCATTCATCCAATTCAATGAGTAAAGGAAAATTTGAGGGTTAATTTGTGCATCACGGTTAATCTGGGGTGTTGAGCATCATAGTTTGTTCAAAAGCAATTGGAAATCAATTCATGTACAAGTGTGTCATGTGTGGAAAATGAACCTCTAACTAATCTATCCATTATCTTATTTCTTGAATTCGTTTTACCATCTGTTTAGTTTTACAATTTGTTTCTTTGTTTCAATTTCGTCAGAACCAAAACCCCCATTTTACTTTCTTGTTTCAAAGTGTCTAAAATCTGTTTTGTTTGTGTTTTAGAGTGTTTTAAGTCAAGTCAAAACCCTAAATTCGTCCAAAGTTGTGTTTAGAGTCCAAAACTGTCCAGTTTGTGTTTTTAGGCAGTTTTGAGTGTTTTTGAGTTGTTTTAAGTCTTTTGAACCTGTTTTGAGTCCCTTGAGTCTTTCCAAACATTTTTAACTTTGTTTTTGTGTTTTGAGTCAGTTTAGAGGTTTTAGCAAGCCCTCCTAATCCGCGGTTTAGAACGATCCCTACTTGCATTTATACTACGATTTGACAACAAGAGGGTTTAATTTGAGTGCTTAATTTTTATCACATCAATGGCATGCGACGATAAGCAAATGTTCCAAAGGGACAAGTGAAAGTGGTCTTTCCTTGATCATCCGGGGCTATGACAATTTGATTATAACCAGAATATCCATCAAGAAAACAATAAAACGAATGACCCGCTAACCTTTCAAACATTTGATCAATGAATGGCAGTGGGAAATGATCCTTCCTTGTTGTGGCGTTGAGTTTCCTATAGTCGAGGCAAACTCTCCAACCGGTTAGGATACGGGTGGGCACAAGTTCATCCTCATCATTCTTCACAACCGTGATTCTAGATTTCTTGGGAACGACTTGGATAGGTGAAACCCAACGGCTATCGGAGATGGGGTAGATCACTCCACAATCAAGTAACTTGATTATATCATTTTTCATAACTTCCATCATCGGAGGGTTGAGACGGCGTTGAGCCTCTTTAGTTGGTTAGGCCCCCTCTTCAAGGAATATGCGATGCATGCAAGTGGTAGGGCTTATCCCCTTGATGTCGGCCAAGGTCCAACCTATGGCAGATTTGAACTCCTTCAAGACACGCACTAACTTCTCTTCTTCTTGTGCCGTGAGGAAGGAAGACATAATGACGGGTAAGGTCTCTTGTTCCCCCAAGAAAACGTACTTCAAATGGCTTGGTAATGGTTTAAGTTCAAGGGTAGGTGCCTGAATTACTGAAGGAAGCAACTTATTAGTCGAAACGGGAATTGAATCGAAGTTAAAAGGCTTACCATCATGCTTTGGCAATGATTCAAGGGCAGCAACCATCTCTGCCTCTTCTGCACATGTATGCACGGCAAGGAATGCATCATGCTTGCCGTGGGTTGAGATTTCTCCAATTTCCTCGATTTTGACTCCTATGCCTCTTGAAATGGTTTTTCCAAGCACATCATCTTGTAAATCCTCAAAATGTTCCTACGCCAAAGAATCAATTATATCAACAGAAAAACATGAATGATCATCACTAGGATACTTCATAGCTTCAAAAATTTTGAAATCAATAACATTCCCATCGAATTCCATTGTTAAAGTCCCTGTGAACACATCAATCTTTGTACGAGTTGTTTTCATGAATAGCCTTCCAAGAAAGATCGGCAATGGAGGAGAATTGCTTGAATCTTCCATGTCAAGCACATAAAAGTCCGCTGGAAATATTAAGTGATTGACCTGCACTAAAACATCCTCCAAAACACCCTTTGGATAGGCATTAAAATGATCAGCCAATTGGATAATCACACCATCATTTTTCAACTCTCCTAAGTTCATAGATGCATAAATAGAATAGGGCATAACATTAATGGATGCACCTAAGTCTAACATAGCATGTTCAAACCTAGTATTTCCAATTACATAAGGAATTGTAAAACTGCCAGGATCTTTGCATTTAGTAGGCAGTTTTTGTTGCAAGACGGCTGAAACATTCTCACTTACCTTGACCACGTCTTTGTTCAAAATTCTTCTTTTTGTGGTGCAAAGTTCTTTCAAAAACTTAGCATACCTTGGCACTTGCTTGATTGCATCAAGGAGTGGAATGTTGACTTGAACTTTCCTAAACGTTTCAAGAATGTCCTTTTCAACTTCCTATTTCTTTGTTTGCATGAATCTGCGAGGAAAAGGTACATTCGAAGGAATAACATTAGTAGGAATTGAATTTGATACGTTCTTACCTTTATTGGACAGATTGGATGGCTTAGAAGCAATAGGGGTCTGCGGTAGAGGTGTTTCCACCCTTGCTGTGGGTTGAGTGTATTCCTCCTCTTCAAATTGCAACGTTTCATCTTCCTTATGACCTAATTTGGACGGTTATGAACCTGCCCCGACTTCCTTACCACTTCTTAAGCTGATTACCTTGGCAGTTTCAAAACCTCCATTTGGATTTGCAATGGTTGAACTAGGGAGTTTTCCTGGGTCTCGAAACTGTCCTACAAATTCTGCAATCTGCCCAATTTGCTTTTCCAATTTAACCACCCTTTTGTCTTGGTTTTGCATTGCTTTGGTTTGATTTTCTTGTCCCTGAGACAAATTGGAGAGTAACTTAAGAAGTGTGTCATTATTCAAAGAAGTACCTGAAGTGTTTTGGGCAGATTGTTGTGGGGCTTGTGTTGGTGCATATGGTTTTGTGTAGAAGCCCAGGGGTTGCTGCCTAAAGCCTCCTTGTTGTTAGGGTTGTTGGGGCTCCGTCCACTTGAAATTTGGGTGGTCTTTCCAACCTGGATTATAGGTATTAAAGTATAGGTAGTTCCTTGGCTGGTTTTGGCCTCCAAAACCCACGGCATTGGTAGATTCCCATCCACCATTCTTAATCAATTGAGGGCACTTCTCAGAGAAGTGTCCTTGGATAGAGCACACGCCACACATACTTAGTCCTTGCATCCTCATCCCTTCGGCCATCTGAGACACAATAGAAGTAAGATTAGCTAATTAAGATTGAATATTGGATGTGGAAGTTACCTCATTTACTTGCTGCCGTGGGGTGTCTCTCTGCCCAATGCCTTCATATTGTTGTGCATTCAATGCACGGTTTACAATTAGTGTCTTTGCTGCCATAGGTGTTTTGTCCACCAACGCACCTCCTGCTGAGGCATCTAGCATTTGCCTTTCAATGGGAACAAGGCCTTCATAAAAGTATTGAAGTAGAAGCTTTTCTTTCATTTGGTGTTGAGGACATGATGCAACAAGGCTTTTGAAATGCTCATAATACGCTGGAAATGACTCGCCTTGGCATTGTTAGATTCCGCTAATCTTCTTCCTCAAAAGAATGACTCTTGAAGTGGGGAAGAACTTCTCTAAGAACGCCCTCTTCATGCTCTCCAAAGAAGTGACGGTTCCAGGGGCTAATTCATATAACCAATCCTTAGCCTTCTCTAAAAGAGAGAAGGGAAATGCCTTCATCTTGAAAATGTTGCCATCGACATTGATTGGAGTCATGCTTGAACACATCACTTCGAACTCTTTCAGATGCTTGTTTGGATCTTCCATGGACAGCCCATGGAATTTGGGAATGTGGTGCAGCAAGCTAGACTTCAATTCGAATTCATCGGTCTTGTCTTCAACCGCCCTAGGGTATTGGATGCATAAAGGTGTAGCATTGTCCAATCCCAAGCTAGAAAGCTCCTTAATTGTTTAATTGTCTACTGCCATGGCTTGTGGTTCTAAATTCCTTGCCGTGGGGTCTTTTTCCTCTTCTATCACTTGTTCTTCAAGCTCAGGTTCAGGGCTAGGCAGATTAGATTCTTGCTGGTTTCTCTGCCTTCTCAAAGTCCTCCCAAAATCGTTGTCAAAGTCCAAGATATTCTTACGAACAGTTTGAGAACACCGAGTCATAAACTAGTACCTAAAAACAAGAAAAAAAACAAAGTTAGAAACTGAAACAAAAACACACAAAAAAGAAACATGGGATTTGCAAAGTTGCTAATCCGCAGCAACGACGCCAAAAATTTGATGCGATGTAAAACAGCACACAAATTAAACCCTCTTGTTGACAATTGTAGTAAAGATGCAAGTAGGGATCGTTCTGGACCGGGGATTAGGATGGATTGCTAAAACACTTGAAATTGACTTAAAAATGTAAAACTAAGTTTAAAACATTAAACTAGACTCAAAGAATGCAAAACTAGACTCCAGGGACTTAAAACTACTAAATTGACTCAAAACAGTTTAAAACAAGCTAAAAGACTCAAAACAGACTCTAGGGATGAATTTGGACGAATTTGAAACTATGAAGACTCAAAATACTTAAAAACACAAAGTTAGGCAGATTCTAACTAGTTTGACACACAAAAGTAAAGAGGATTGGGTTTTGGACGAATTTAAAACACAACAAGTAAACTAAAGACTAACACATATTTAGGTACGAAATTGGTGTTTTGAATGGATGATGGGCTGGCTAGAGGGTCATTCTCCACACATGACACACTCACATACAAATTGATCTCCAGTTGTTTTTTCAATAAACCATGAACCTCAATGCCCCAGATTAACCATGATGCACTAATTAACCTTCAGATTTTCCTTAAGTTATTAAATTGGACGGACAACGCATACAACAACCCAAAACATTCTTCACAAGTCCCCTACATGAACTGCATAATAGAGATACAAGCAAAGATCATTCAGCTTCGTGAAAATCATAAGCATTGACAAAGCACTCGTAACTATGAACTGCATGATACTTATGCTAGGAATTTACTTAACGCGATCGTTTATAAGCGACCTCCAGTACTTGTGAATATAAGTTCATAACGATTAGGTGAAACTCCCTTAGATTCTAGCATCGAATTCATGCATGCAAACTAAGTATGCATCCTCAATTAACATACACGAATAAGTTATCAATCAAGCAGTTAAGTAAATTGCATTCATGATTTATGAAATCACAACTGGAAGTAATCAATTCATATTGCAAATATACTCATGGTTTCGGATTCCCCCTAGCCAAGAGGGGTTTAGTTCCTCATAATCGTAAAACAAAGGTAAACAGGTTTATACATTGAAAATAAAAGAAAGAAAACACCTAAACGCTCCAGCTTTCCAAACTGAACAGCAAGCACGTCCAAGAATTTTCCTTCCCTTCCTTTGCTACGGCACAAGGTATGGTTGATGGTTTGAGGGTTTGTTTGTATGGAGGAATGGATAGGAGAAAGTATGGTTATGGTTAGGATGGTTGCGTGGTGCGGCCAAGGGGTTTTAGAGAGGGTTAAGGATGTGTATGATAGAGAATGGTATCTCTTTGTTGCGGCAATGGAGGTTTTTATTTAAAGGTCCACACGGCTAGGGTTCTGAAAAATGGGTTTTAAATACTTAACTAATTTGTCCCACAATTGAATAGGTAAGAAAGAATCAGAAATTAAAGAGAAATAGGTAACAAAGGTGTGACACAATATAGGAAAGGTATTTAAGGTCAGAAATTAAGAGAGAGAAACTTTGGCTTCCAATTTTGAACTCTTCATTCTTCATTTGTCTTGAATTCAATTCGTCACATCTTCATTCAATCCTACGCTCATTTGATCTTCAATTCCGTCCATCCACTTAGCTCCAAGCATGTGCAATCCATTTAGTGCCCAAAACTGCTCCAAAATGCACTTTCTTGCCTCTTTAACCCTTTGAACCAACAAACACACAAAAATAGCTTAAAATACTAAAATAACTAAGAACTAACAACATAAATGCAAGGAAACAAGCTAATTAAGTCGCATAAATATGCTCCTATCAAAGGTGTTGCGCCATTTTAATGAAGATAAAGCGAAGCCTTCGAGTACTCATATGGTCATTTGAAAGCTAGATGCAAAACGAGATCTTTTCCGTCCGAATGAGGATGATGAAGAGATTTTGGAGCCTGAAGTTCCTTTTCTAAGTGTGATACTTAGCTCAATGCACTAGACTCGACATCTCCTTCGTTGTTAATCTTTTGGCAAGATAGAGTGCACCAACACACAAACATTGGACTGGTGTTAAAGACATCTTCTGTTACCTTAAGGGTACTACGGATTTGGACTTGTTCTATCCCTACGGATCCTTGAGTGATGCCGCACCCTTTCTTCTTGAGTCAATTCTTGCCCTTTTGGTTATGCCGACGCATGATACTTATCTGATCTGCACAAAGTGTGCTCTCAAACGGGTTATGTCTTTACCGTTGGAGGCACCACAATCTCTTGGAGGTCAACTAAACAAACCTTAGTTGCCACTTCGTTTAACCATGCTAAAATTCTCGCTTTACATGAAGCAAGTCGGGAATGCTTTTGGTTGAGAGTAGTTGTGGGCCATATTCGAAGCTTTTGCGATCTCTACCCCATCGTTGATGTCCTACGACGATCTATGAAGACAACGTAGCATGCACCGAATAGCTCAAGAAGGGTTACATCAAAGGAGACAACACCAAGCACATTGTGTCAAAGTTCTTCTTCTCATATCAACAACAAGAGCATCAGAAGATTGAAGTCACGCAAATCTGTTCACAAGATAATCTAGCCGACGTCTTCACCAAATCACTGCCGAAGATGACGTTTCAGAAGCTTGTTCAAGGAATAGGTATACGTAAACTTTTTGATCTGTAACATTGCTAGTTCTCTTTGGAATTATGTCAAACTCAGGGGGAGTATCTTGAAGTATATTTGCTTGATCTTAATGTACTCTTTTTCCTTACGATTAGGAGCATTTTTTCCACTGGGTTTTTGCTACCTAACTAGTTTTTAACGAGGCACCCACCTTGGGTTGATCATATCGCTGATGACGTCCCATAGATGTTTCTTTTGACTTTTCATTTCTCACGTATTTTCCTTATACTATGGATTTTGTCCCTACTTGGGTTTTTTCCATAGCCTTAGGATTTTTTGTGAGACTTACTTTCTTATGCAAGTTTTTACCGTATTGAGAATAGCGTGTTCCTTAGATTTAGTGCCGACGAGTCGACTTCCTCAACTTCTACATGATGCTGAATCTACCTTGAGTATTTACACACTCAAGGGGGAGTGTTGTAAACTTCCTATTAAAGTATGATTGTGTAAATCCTAGATTAGATTTTATTCTAGTTATCCTTTCCTATTATGACTTGTATTCCTTGGGGATGATGGATTTCTTTTCTCCCTTATTACTATAAATAAAGGCACTACGTAGGAGGGATAACAACACACATTCCCCTACGATTCTACAAACACATCTCTCTCTCTCAATCTCTCCTTGCCACCGGCCCCCTTCCCCTTGTCAGATAAAATAGGCTACAACATTATTCTTTTAAGTTTGTTCTTTTACTTATTGGTTAATTGAATTACATTACAATACTAAAATAAGGTTATATACGATATGGCTACATTTTTCTACATTTATTGACTTTATTAGGTACATCACTCTTTTTTAGTGTCATTCACTATTCTAAACTATTTAGTATCTACATTCTCTTTTAAGAAATATCTACGTAAATCACTTGGTACTACGGTCTATTAGTATTCCTCTTCACTTGTAAGTGAGAGGTTCTAGGTTTGATTAACCCTAAAGGCGAATTTGAACTACATTATTGCCAGCCCATTGTGAGGCTAATCTCACCCCCTCCCCTCCCTTAGTGTAGATAATATCGATTGTTAAAAAAGAATAACTAAACTTCTTTTTTTTTGTCAAACGATATATTTTTTTAGATTAGATGTTAGATTAGCCACCGCCAAAGTTTGAACCCACGCCATCATGAAATGGCTCAACTCATTTCCACCACTGTGGTAAAGGGCCACTTGCAATGACTAAACATTGTTGAACTCGAATAATTTTTTACAAAAATAATCTTTAAATGATAATTGAAAAATATATAAACAATTTTGATTGTTGAAATACATAACGGAATAGTCTTTGAAAGGATATTTCAACTCAACTTTCTTAAGTTTAAGACTATTTTGAGCAAAGTAAATTAGACTAATAGAACAAAATTATTTAGTCTTGCCTGGGGATTTTTTACTTTTAATTTTATTGGAATCAAGAGTGAAGATAGCCGTTATCTTTGTAAGACCAGTGGGACCATTATCAAGGGAATAAGAGCATTATCCTTGAAGATAGCCGATAATTTTACCGAAATGGGCACACTTGTCCAAAAAAAAAGTTTACCAAAAGGGGCTGCTAGGCGGACTCAACATACCTAGCTCAATTGCCTTTTGGCTATCCTTTGGCCTGGTGGGGCCGAATTTTTTTTTTTGCCCAGCCTTCCATTGGAGTTGGGTTTTGTGGCATTTCGATAAAAAACTTGGCCTATAGCCCTATAGCCATCTCCAATGGAGATGGCCTAAGCAGTTGTAGATTTTCATGTGAAATTTATTTCTCTGGATATAGTTGTAATTATAAACTAATCGTTAGTTTATATACGCTTAGATAAGATGAAAACACACGTGGACCAGTGTTTAAATTTTTTTTCAATATGGTCGATATTTTTATGGAAATATCCAAAAAAATCAGAGAAAGATATGGAATTGGGTGGGAGCGAAGTGTAAATTTCACCTCATATCGGAGAAACTCTTAAGTTTAGGTTTAGGCTAAAATCGACAGATATTGTCGATATTTCTGACACATTTGTTAAATATAGAAGAAACTCTTATACTTCGTCTAAACCATTGTTTCACAGTCCCTAAAGTTTCATTTTAATTTTTCATCATTTTCATCAAAAGCAACTGATATCGATACTCAATATATCCGTCAATAATTCCACAAATTTGCATATAGATATTTTCACTGATACCGATATTTTAAACACTGATGTCAACTAACCTCCATTACATAGTTTAAATTAAATTACTTAAAGGCCTCGTTTGGCACGCTGTATAAAACATCAGATAGGATAAATAATACGGGGCAGTTGTTTGGTGCACTCTCGTACTAAATAAGCATCTGCTTAATTATCTGGCCCATCAAATTTTATACAGTTGACACCGTACTATTAGAGCAACTCCACCCATGGAGCCCTCCCCCCTAGCAATCCACTATTCAATCCACCCTATTGAACAGTAACTGCCTTTAATAAATAGTAACTGCCATTAATGAACAATAAATTGCCATTTGCATCTCCACCCTTGGAGCTCTCCCCCCTGGCAATAGGCAATAAAATATTAATTTTTTTTGTTTGTTTAAATAATACGAAATAAAATTATTTGTAATTTCAAATAAGAATTTTTAAATTGTTCTTGTTGCGCCATATGTCATTTTATCCAAAAAACAATTATTTTTTTTATGGATTTCGATAAGATTTTTATCCAATGTCATCGTGCCACGTGTCGTTATCTTTTCAGAATCTTTGAGGATAGATGTCGATCAGATTTTAAATCGTTCTCGTTGCGCCACGTGTCATTATCCGAAAAGATAATTATAGGAGATCGATTTCGATAAGATTTTTATCCAATGCCATCGTGCCACGTGTCGTTATCTTTTCAGAATTTTTGAGGATAGATTTCGATCAGATTTTTAACGAATGACGGCATGCCATGTGGCCCTATCTATAAGCCAATCCTTTCTGAATCGTCCATATAATCCACCATCAATCCTCACAAATCTCACACCAACTTTCTCAAGATCTCTATCATTATTCATAGTTTCTGCTTCCTTCATCACCAAAATCTTTATCATTATTCATAGTTTCTACTTCCTTTTTACAATGTCTTCTTCTTCATCAAGGATGATGTGGGAAATCCATCAGCACGAGGAAGACTTGTTCAACCAATCTGAAGGATTGTTAAATCTTCATATAGACGAAAATGAGATGGAAGAGGAGGAGGAGCGTACGAGGAGAGATGACGAAGCAATAATGGCCAGAGACTCACATTCCCGTCGAGTGGTCCAAACTGTGGCTCAGATATGCAGGCCTAGCCGTTCCAGAAACCTTGAAAGAAGCAGGCAACGATGGGGTGAAGAGTTGTTGGACGATTACTTTGTCCATAACAGTGCATTTCCTGATACGTACTTCAGACGTCGTTTTAGAATGGAACGACATTTGTTCAACAGAATCATGACTGATGTTTGCAACCATGATTCTTACTTCATGCAAAAGAATGATGCTTGTGGTGTTATGGGTCTTTTGCCTGAGCAAAAAATCACTACTGCGTTGCGGATGCTTGCGTATGGAGCATCTGCAGACCAAGTGGATGAGATAACGAGGATGGGGAAATCAACAATTCTTGAGTCCCTGATGAGGTTTTGCGGAGCAATTGAATCTTTGTACACCGTAGAGTACCTCCGAAAACCTACTCACATGGACTTGCAAAGGCTTCTGAAGAAGGCCGAGATGCGAGGTTTTCCTGGGATGATAGGAAGCATCGATTGTATGCACTGGACGTGGAAAAATTGTCCAAGTGCATGGCAAGGCGCATATGGGGACATAAAATGAGCAAAATCAATCATTTTGGAGGCGGTAGCATCTTTTGATACATGGATATGGCACGCCTTTTTCAGGGTTCCGGGGGCTCAAAATGATCTCAACGTCCTTGCCCAATCCCCAGTGTTCAATGACGTCCTGCAAGGAAAGGCACCAAAAGTCACGTACGTCGTCAAGGGACGTATGTACGACAGGTCATACTACCTAGCTGACGGCATTTACCCACGGTGGGAAACATTTGTCAAAACAGTGCCACGTCCGCGAAGTGCAAAGGAAAAACACTTTGCAAGCTGTCAAGAGGGGTGCAGGAAGGATATGGAGTATTGTTTTGGTATCCTCCAAGCTCGTTGGGCGATCGTCAGGGGTGCTGCCAGAATGTTCGATTTAGAGTCACTTCGATCCATCATGATGACGCGCGTCATTCTTCACAACCTGATTGTGGAAGATGAGTTCGATTATGATGCGGTTGATGAATATGAGCCAGACATGATGAACAATTCAAAAACACGGATATATTGTGCGCATGATGCTACCGAAGAAGCCATGCAACACGAGCCATTGGAAAGGGATGGACGTTACAATGAAAGGGCCATTCAACGATATACTGCACTTCAAAGGCCATCTATGCACAATGCTCGGCAAATTGACTTAATAGAGCACCAGTGGGCATTGAAACAAGCTGAAGATACTTAAGTTTATGTAGCATGTTTGTTTGTATTTAGTGTGTTTATTTAATTTTATTTGGTGTGTTTTTTGTAGTGAGTTTTTTATTATTTGGTATGTTTATGTAATTTTATTTGGTGTGTTTATGTAATTTTATTTGGTGTGTTTATGTAATTTTATTTGGTGTGTTTATGTAATTTCATTTGGTGTGTTTATGTAATTTTATTTGGTATGTTTATGTAATTTTATTTGGTGTGTTTATGTAATTTTATTAGTATAAATATATTACGAAATTAAATAAATGTACTCTCACTTTAAATAAAGTACTAAATTCAATAAATTGGAAACAACATAAATAATAAATTACAACCCAAAGTGATTGGAAAACTATGGGTGCCGATTACAAAAAGTACCCTATTCATCATCACTTAACCAATTTGTGGTGCTAGGATGATCTTCTCTTGTCGTTCTAGGACCATCTCCTCTTGATCTCGCTTCTCTTGCACGCCTCCTTCTCACCACATCCGCTTTCTCCGACGCCCAAAAATATTTAGAATTTGGAGACTTCCCTTCTAAAGGTGTGTTCATAATGTCACGATCTCGTTGAGCCATTCTTTCTTCTCTAGCCAACTCCCTTTCTTGCCTAAGTAGCTCTCTTTCCCTCTCACTAGCTTGAAATGCCATATCTACAGCTGCAGCTTTTGCCTCATCTCTAGCCTTATCAGCCTCAAATTTCGCCATTTCCCACGCCAAACTCAATTCAGATTGGGGAGCAAGTTCTTCCATGTACTTTGCATAATCATTCTTGGAAGCACTCCCTTTTCTCTTTGACACCTTCTTACCTTGAGGCCTAATTGGATAACGGGTCGATCCCAACGCTTGTTCAGGGTTGGGCGTTTCAGGCAATTCTTCTCCATCTTCTTCATGAACATGTGAGCCATGATCGGGTGTAGACTGTAGAGGGGTGTTGTTCATGCAAACTTCTGGACCAACGGGCACAACTTTGAAATTAGGACAATCTTTAACAATATTCCAACATTCCCACCGGTTGAATGATTTGTTTTTTGATTTGATTTTGGCACCATACCATGTTTGTGCTTGAAGTTGCTACAAATGAATAATAATGAAATTAGGTGACAAATAAATAATACAAACAAATAATAATAATGAAATTAGGTGACAAATAAATAATACAAACAAATGAATATTAATGAAATTAGGTAACAAATAAATAATACAAACAAATAAATAATAATGAAATTAGGTAACAAATAAATAATACAAACAAATAATAATAATGAAATTAGGTAACAAATAAATAAAACAAACAAATAATTATAATCAAATTAGGTAACAAATAAATAATACAAACAAATAATTATAATCAAATTAGGTAACAAATAAATAATACAAACAAATAATTATATATTCTTACCTCATCCGAGTAATTTTCCCCACTTCGAAGATTACTACTAGCTTGTGCCAAGGCGTCTCTCCATGTACTGAAGGAATGGCTAAGTAATTTCCAACGATTGGACACCGATTCTTTGGTTCTTTTCCCACCCATTTTCTCAAGAAATTTGTAATGAATTAAACTCCACATTTCTCGCAACTGCATCGCATTACCCCTAAGCGAATTATGAGTAACTTCAACCCAGCTAGTGCACAACGCAACATCTTCAAGAAGCGACCAATTCGTACCTGCATCAGTAGTCATTTTATGGAAAAAAAAAATTGGATTGAAACTTTGAGAGAAAGATAGGAATTTGATTGAAAGTAGTTGAGAAAATATGAAATTGTGGTGTAAGGTAGATGGAGAAGAAGTGGTATTTATAGAAAAGTAAAATCAATTTTTTACAAAAATTTTCAGATTTTTTTTCGGATTTTTTACAATTTTTTTTAAATTTTTATTCAACTAATTAATCTCTGCCGTTGGATTTAAAAAAATTTGAATTCCAACATTCTAGATTGTGCCACGTGTCACAACGGTAACTTTTCTTAATTTTAAAACTTTTTTTTCTTTTTTTTTTAATTTATAAAGCAGATTAATATCAACCGTTGATCTCAGATCGAACGGTTGATATTAAATCAGCTTTTTTTTTTATTACCGTTTTAAATCGGACGGCTCATATTAAAGAGCCGTTGGGATCGAACGAACCGTGGGAAGCCACGTGGCTTCCCAACGGTCACTGGCATCTCTGCACGCGCGGGCCTTGCGCCTGATTTCCGGTCGGGCAACGCCTGACACAAAAAAAATTAAATAAGCTTGGGCCTCGGGCTCCGGGCCCGTCGATTCCCCACCCCACCCTCACTCGGGCTCCTACCCTCACTCGGGCTCTCCAAGACTGGAGCTGAGTCCACCGGGCCTCGGGCCCTTTCCTCTCTCCTGTCCCCCGAGCAATGTCCATGGGTGGACTTGCTCTTAAAACAGCCCAAAAGCTTGGGATAATTAGTCGGGCCGCTGTCCTCTCCAACTTCACAAAGCCACCATTAACAACTTCTCAGAGTGGGCCTTCGAGTAGTTCCTCGACGAGTTCTCCACCCCGAGCGCCACTCCTCTGCAGTCATTCGCTGACTAATTTCCCGTGTCGTCCGGCGGAAAGCACACAGAGGAACAAAGAAGAGAGTGAGAGAGAGACGAAAGGAGACCGGCGGCGAAAAACATGTTCCACAGGGATATACAGAGAGGGGCGGATGGAAGCTAAGGAATTCGCCGCTCAAAAGCCGAGTACGAAGTTGCGCAAGGACAGCATTTATTGTTGTTGGGTAATCTGGCATATTGGCTGATATCTGGAGGTGCCACTCGGCTCTTCCCCTCCTCCAAATCGAATTCTGTCAATGCTCTTCCCCAACCTAATGCCCAAAATCACAATCAGCCCCAGTTTTCTCTCCGATGAGTGTTCTTGGTTTGTTGAAAAAAACAAAGGTGTCCTCCGTGAATTTCCTTCCAATTGTTTTTTAGGACTAATAGAAAACAAAGTCTTTTGTGTGAATTTTCTTGGTTTGTGCTGTGTTTTTTTTTTTTCTTCTCATTTTTCATTTTAAGTTTTAACAACAATTATTTGTGAAATTTTTTAGAAAATTATTATAATCTGATATATTATCCGATGCACAGATTAATCCGACACAGCACCAAATGCCGATGACTATTTATCCTATCCAACTAAAATAATCAGTACAGTTCAAGCTGCCAAACAAGACCAAAAGGAATCTAATGTTCTGCTAACTATGCAGGTTCATAGCAATTATATGTAATTATGTCACTCGTCACACTTAACCATATGTGGACTTGTTTCATTGTTGTGATTAATTGTTATTTGCATAATTTTTCGTTTGCTTGTTTAAATGTTAAAATTGAAATTAGTGCTTATTTGTATTTGTATTTTATTATGCTTATAAAGTCAATAATTGAACAAAAATTCAATTTTCGGGTCTTCAAATTAGTAAAATCCCTAAGTCGATTAATCCAAGGAACTTTCGTCGCCAACAATTGTTGGTGGCAGCTTTTGGAAATTTTTTAGACTTAATATTAGTTAGAATTCTTATTACCATCAAGGACTCTCTGACGGCCATGTCTATAAGACTATTATGGTGCATTTGTTGCACCGGACATTTCGAACTGGATTAGCTTTAGATACTAAGTTGGACTGATTTAGTGAAGCGTTTGGTGTAGTGTCGGATTAAGAAACAAGATAATTAAGAAGCTCTAATATTATATTATTTAAACCATATATATCAATATTTTATTATTAATTTATCTTCTATTTTTTTTTAGATTATATTCCTCTCTCGAAACCTCTCGCTCTTTTTCTCCGCCCACTCTTCCTCTCATCTCCCTCTTTTTCTCCCTCATTTTCTATATCCCACTGTCTCCCTCTCATCTCCCTCTTTTTCTTATGTTTCACCTCAATTACTCTGGCTTTCATCTTCTTCTTCAAAGTTTGAAACTTTGAATTTGTTTTGTTTTGCCTTAAAGGAAATGGCCTGGCGGGACCTGGAGCTAAAGGGTAGCGGGGGGAGCTGGAATTACAGTATTAGATCAAATCCAGAGCGGGTCCAGCTTCCATTTTTCTTCCTTGGATCCTTAGTTCTACATGCGGAGGTCATTATTTTTGTTTGTTTTTTTTGGTACTGTTTCCAATTGAATCGATAAAATGGAGGAAACCATTTCCGCATATCAAGCGTTCCTCGTGAAGTAAAGAAGGGAAGTATGGATTGTGGGTTCCTAGGGTCTCATAAAAGGGAGAGAAATCAATTTGAAGCAAAGAGAGAGTTGGGTTCGTAGGACGATGGAGATCTACAAAAAGGTATGATTTGGTGACTGGATTCGTGGGACAATGGAGATCGGCAACGCATGGTTGCAGACATCGTAGCCGTGCAAACAACACAATGTTGGAAACGGGATTACCAATCTTCTATTATTCGAGAAAAAATGGTGTAGGTATAATGTACGCAAGCCAAGTCAAGAAAGGGACTTCCTTGGCTTGGTAAGCAAGCTACCTTCAGCTTCGGTAAAATCCCTATCAATAAGAGGGATCTCGCTAAGACCACCTAGTGAAGGATTTAGGCGACACGAGTCCCACTTAGTTTCATTAAAGTAAGTCCTTGCTCACAACAAACATGGACTGGTAATCTTAGCTAAGCCAATCCAGTCCAATGATGCTTACTAAAGGCAAACAAACGTGCCCTTAGAACTTAAGCAGTGGACTAGAGAGAATATGTATGTGATACCTTTCATATGAACCCTAGAGGGGTGAAGAAATTTTTTTTATAAACCAAGTTCGTTGAACAACATAATACATGAATTTAACAATTAAATAGCAGAAGTATGCTTGTAAGCACTCTAAAATAAAACTTAAACCATGAAATTCAAAGCCTAGTATGTGTGGTGAACCAAGTCTTAACTCAAAAGAACAAAGAGAGTTCATATTCTTTATACCTTTAAAGCACCTTTTTGCTTAGCAAAAGTTAATCACCCATGAGAGGGTCTTCATTCCTTTGCATCTTTGGCCCTTGGCTTCTTGGATATAGATGATAAACTTTGTTTCTTGACTACATCTCTTCTTGGATTTGGATGGAAGAAGGATTCTCCAAAAGCGCCTAAATGAGAGGGCCTCTAAGTTCCACACCAAGGAAGGATTGAGGAAGGAGATGAGTGACATGGGAGGAAAAGATTACTAGCTATTTCCTTTCCATCTGACTGACCTATCTATGAGGGGAAATAGTTTGTGTTTCTCTCTTTGCCTCATAAAAACCCTAATGAGGTTAGGCCTATGACTTCACTTTTACACAACCAACAATTGAGTGGCAAACTTGAAATTAAGCTAAGCCTTTTTCTATGGCCGGCCTCACTATGTTAGAGAGCCTTGAACCATTTTGTGTTTGAAATTGGTACTAGGTGGAATACCCTGTATATAAAAATTACAATCCGCTGAACTGACTAGTCAAGCCCGCTAGTCAACTAAGATAGATTTGTTAGTCAATAAATCTAACATTCAAATACCAATTTTAGTTTCCAAAAATTATCCTAATCAGCAAGGCTGTAGTTCGCTGCAAGTTATCAATGTGTCAAGTGAGCATAACAGTGAAAACGTACCATTTAGATGTTCAAGATATATATGTACCATGTATGTGTGTGTGAGATGTGTGACATAATAAACATAACTTGAACACAAGATATTTTTGGTCGAAAAAACCCACATCTAGGTTAAAAAACCGGGGACTTTCCACTGAGTCCAATCCACTAGTGTAAACAAAGGTACATACAAAGATCACACAAGCTTAATTCCTAGATCCTTATCTACGGAGCAGCTTTACCTTTATGCAACCTTGCCTTACACGAGACGGACTCCTTCGGTCTTCACGAAATGGCAGCTCTTCCTGAGCTCATCACCTTGTGGCACCGAGATCAACACGATCAATGATGTGATATGATTTTATGATATACACATGAAATCTGGATTCAACTGACCAATTAGATTCTCCAGTCAAAAGTTGAAGGAAGAATCTAACTTGAATCCAAAAACTTGGTCTAAAACGAATTTAAAGCTTAAAACCAGACCAAGGCATAAATGCAAAACCTTAAAACAATGCAACCCTAATATACAATGATTGGGTATTTAATGCATGAGGAATGTTTGGCAGTTAGAGTTCATAAATGGAGAAGATGCAAGCTTCAAGCCTCTAAGCAACTATTTCTCTCTAACAAATAAATTCTAAAACCCCAAGAACAAATCTGAAACCCTAGAAGTAAATATACCCAAGGAAGTCAGATTTTCCATCAGCCAACTTGTCCTAAGGACACTTGTCGGTTGCAAAAGAGATCAATAGCCAGAAACTGACTACCATCAGAAAGGTGTCAATCAGCCCATGTGGGTTGTCTTAATCTTTGTGCCTAGACAGCTGGAAGTCAGCACGTAAAATTGACTAGACAATCAAACCAGACAGAATGCAAGACAAATAGAGTTATGAAATGCATAAGCATGAACAAACCTTTGAGTTGAAATGTGCCACTTCTTGAACACTTACTCTAGCAGCAACAACCCATAATTTAAGTATATTCTAAAGCTAGATCGAGCATGTGTGATGGTTCAATTACAATATTTGACAAGGGAATCCAAACACTTAAAGCTAGACTTTACAATGTTTAAGATGTCACACAACTTAAGCTAATGGGTTTGACCATTCAATAGCCCAACCCAAGACCTAAAACTAATCCAAGATTTAAAACGAACATATTCGTTTGATTAATTAACACATTAATTAATTCTAGCCATATACAATTAAACTATTTAATTGTCCTTACTCATCTTCGTTATATCCTTCGATCGTTACCTTACACGATGTGCGATCCATTAGGTTCCTTTTAGCTAGCAATGAACGATTAGAACTCTTTCTAATCAATCGTGACTTGAAACTTACCTTCAATTCTCTCTTTGGTGATTATTCATCTTTAGGGCTTCCACAAACCATGAGTGACACTAGCAGTATGTCATGGCTACCCAAGCTAATCAGAAAAGGTTGGAGAACCTATTCAGTTTAGGATTACAATGCAATAAGGCCCATCTCTAAATCACTAGACTTGATCACATTATTTGGTTCATAGTTAATTCATATATTCTATCCAATATGATTCTCTTATCTATATGATTACCTTGAATGTGATTTGGAATGTCTTCCTAAATCTCATTCACACTTTGGCCATAGATTCTTAATCATATCATAGAGTATTCTCCCTCAACATTTGAAGGTTAGAGATCCCTTGTTATACATTCACATGCCCACACAATAAAGTATCTTAACCTCAACTATAACATGGACATCATCAAATGGAATGCCTTGAACACAGTCAAAGACTAAAGACCTAACCACAAGACAACTATGATGTCTGAGGTCAAAGGACTACCTTTGCACTATCTCAACTATGAGTTCTCTTGTGACATGAGTATGAGAACTCCTTGTTGATCACATTCAGTGGACTGACTCTCTATTGAGCACCTACGTACTTGTCTTGGTGTCATTCACACCGATGACTCGAGACCAGTCACTCTCTAGGGAGAGAAGATATAGTATGTACTTGATCTATCTGGATTACCAATGCTTGATTGTCCTATAATCAGAACCGTTTAGAATATGTGTATGAAAGAGAAAGGTCTCATGAATCTAACTTTTTTAGATCACATTCTCTTAATTACAAATTCATTGGACTTATCATTTAAGGGTATAACACTTACCGAGACATCTTTTTAAACAATAATTTTTTGCCCTTGTATTAAACTAGTTTAATTTAACACGTGAAATGTTTGTAAGGTATCATCTTATGATTGGCTTTAGGGCATTTCCAACATGGGGTGTATTTATATTAATTAGAAAAGTCCTTGTAAGGACAGTACTCCTTGTTAGGCTGGGCGAATCCTAGTGAGAAAGGAGGCTGTTGTCAGGCGGGATATTTTTACTTTTGCTTGATGATTATTTAATTTTAATTTGATATGAGTGATAAATTGTTGGATGTGTGCCCTAAAAGTAATAAAAATTTGATAAACTTAATAAGAGGATATAGTGTTAGTCCAAAATTAATCGCAGGGCAAATGACTGTGTATATTACTAATTGGATTGTATTTTTGTCATGTCAATCCCTTCACTTGTTTTTTCATTTAATGGAGATTTTTCACAAAGGAAACAAAATAATTGACAATGGACAAACTCTGGAACCACTTCTATCGATTTTTCAATGTTAGGGACCAAAGTAAGGAATTATGTCAATCTTAAAGACCATTTTGTCTATAAAACCTAAGAAAAAAAATGAGATATGGAATGTAAATTTGAGAAAACAAGAACAAGTATTAGAGGCTAAATTCTACATTAATTACAAGAAGAAGTTATTTTGTTAATTATCCATAAGGAGAAAATGTGTGTATAAAATGACTACCTTTTAATTTAACAAATGCCACCTTCCTCGTTTAATATCCGCTTTAGGAACCACAAACGGCATGTATACGAATGAGGTTGCGCTACTAGTACAATTAAACTACAAAGATCCGTAGCTCATGTCGTGTTTTTCGTATTCGTGTTGTTTTCGATTCCATACCTGATATCTTAACGTGTTGTGTTGTGTAACATTCGTTAAAATGAACGGGTAATATGACATGACCCCAACTTGAACCAACGGGTAATATAACCTAACCCGTTATCCGTTAAAAATATATATTTTACTTCAATAAATAATCAAATGAAAAATATAATACTAAATTAGTATTTATATACCACATTGTCACATGAATATTACTTCAAAACATAAAAGTTTTGTGAAGAATGTAAAAAAATGTAAAAAAAAATGTAAAAGAAAGAAATAAATAAATATATATATACACAAATGCTCGTAATAACAAGCTCTACAAGTTTTGTGAGGAGGTCAACTCCGAAATTCGCCACCATAATCCCATAAGTTATAGATCTAAATTTAACCATTGATTGTTGGTTATGTTTATGCTTCATTCTTCTCACCGAATTTCGTTTTATCAGAATTTTTTTTTTTTTAAAACATGATATTTTAGCGAATGCAGAAAGATGAACGATTCAAATCATTAATATCACGTTAAGATTTTTACGATTAGTGAAAATATTGCTCGGAATTTATAAAGTCTCTATAAACTATATAAAATCGACTGATATTTCAGTTACCACAAGCATTGAAACGTGGTACCAACGATTCGAACCATTCATTTTTCTGCATTTGTTAAAAGATCATGTTTTTAAAAAAGAAAATCTGAAAAACGAAATCCAGTGAGAAGAGTAGAGCGTAAGCGACAATTGACGATTAAATATAAATCTAGGGTTAATGGATTATGGTGTCGAATTTCAGAGTTGACCCCTTCACGAAAGTTGTAAAGTTTGTCATTACGAGTGATTGTATTTTTTTTATTTACCTTTTTCACACTTCTACATTAATTATTATGAATTTTCATTAATTTTGCATTCAATCAAAAACACTACTCATGAGAGTTTGGAAGGTTTTAAAAGTCTAAACAATGATGTAACCATCATCTAAGTATAAAGGATGTAATCACGAACGTTTGTATACTCTTCACATTTCTACACTTGTGCATTAATTATTATGAATTTTTATTTATGTTGAACTCCTCAGAAACACTATTCATGAGTGTTTGTTAGCTTATAGAATCACACTGTTATAGCCATGGATAGGCTCAAATCATGGTTTATCATGATAGAAAATCCAATTAATGGTTGGATGATAAATACCATGGAACTATTCCAATGCTGAATGATGGAAAGCTTTGACTCCTTACTGTTGGGTTTTAAGGGCTTTTATCACAAATGGTCCCTGACATTGATCAAACACATCATTTTGGCCCCTGACATTGAAAATCAATAGAAATGGTCCCTGAGATTGATCAAACACATCACAAATGGTCCTTCCGTTAAAAACACTTCGGGCAATTTTCAAAGCTTCGTAACTCAATCGTTTCTTAACCAAATTCAACCCATAATATATCAAAATGAAGATAGGAAAGTGTAGAACAAGATTATACCTATTTGGAAGCCCAATGGTTGCAGGAGATGGCCAGAAAATAGCCTCAAATGTGACTGGTCTGCGGAAAAACTGGAAAGCTTGCCGAAAACTGGGTAAACTTTAAACGTTCATAACTTCTTCAATACTCAACGAAATTGAGTGATTCAAAAATTAAAATCATACTTCTCGACGAGAAAAAGAGAATGGTACCTTTATTGACTGCTAATTCACTGTGGTTTGGCCGGAAAATTGCTCAAAATTGGATAATCATTTTCGAGTTAGCCAATTTCGAACCGTTTTCTGGCCAAACTACGGCGAGTTAGCCATCAAGAAAGATACCACTCTCTTCGTCTAGTCGAGAAGTATGATTTTCGTTTTTGAATCACTCGATTTCGTTGATTATTGAAGAAGTTATGAACATTTAAAATTTACCCAGTTTCCGGCGATTTTGTCCAGTTTTTCCGCGGACCAGTCACATTTGAGGCTATTTTCCTGCCATCTCCGGCAACCATTGGGCTTCCAAATACGTATAATCTTGTTCTACACTTTCCTATCTTCATTTTGATATATTATGGGTTGAATTTGGTTAAGAAACGATTTGAGTTACGAAACTTTGAAAATTGGCCAAAGAGTTTTTAACGGAATGACCATTTATGATGTGTTTGATCAATCTCAGGGACCATTTCTATTGATTTTCAATGTCAGGGACCAAAATGATGTGTTTCATCAATGTTAGGGACCATTTGTGATAAAAACCCGGATTTTAAAAATCTAAACGACGATGTACACATCGTCAAAGTACAGAGGATGCGATCATGAGCATTCGCATATTTTTTTCACATTTTTTATACTAGTAAATTAATTATTAAGATTTTTTTTAATGTGCTTTTGTATATTTAAGTTGCATTGATATTTTAAATTTGTTTTGGAATTTTTTAATCTCACTTATGTGATATTAAATACTATAGCTATTCTAGTAACTAGTTAGGTTTTTTTAGTAGTTAAAAATTATCAAACTAATTTTTTTCTCAACAGGTTACCCGCGAGTAAATATGTTAAGAACCCGTTATTAACGGGTGACCCAATTAATTAACGTGTTGACACAAAACCCGTTATTTAGTGACACAAAACCCAATATAATTCATGTAAACATATTTAATAGAATCACTATATGACCGTTGAAACGGTCATTGGATTAGATATATATGCATTGGAAGCCTTTAAGGGAAGATATCCTCATATTTTTATAAAAATATTGAAACATTGAAATTCCATCATGATAGTTAAATAAGCAAACGGTTTTAGATTGAATTTAATTTTTGTAAAGATGATCTATGAATCGAGACTTACAAATAGCAGCATCTGGAAAACATCATACCAAAATAACACTGCAAAATTAGTTAAAACATCATCACAGTTAAAATCTTACTAGTATATTAAGCTGCCTAACCAAATACACGCTGAATCAGTAGTACCGTGACACGCTGAATCAGTAGTACCGTGACCCGGTATCATAGACACGGCCTCCGGGATATGGACCTCTAGGCTCAAACCCATGATCCCGAGAACCTCCAAGAAATCGAGCTCGCTCATTGTATGAATCGTATTGATCAGTATTATAGCCTCGGCATGCTTCGCCAACAGGAGCCGAGGCTGCAGCTCCACTGTACCCACGACGATCAGAGGGGACCATGCTGCTGTTCGGGTAACGATCCATCACGGATTGCTGGTATTGATGCCGTCGGGCATTTGATTCCCTCTCAAGTAATTCATCTCTGAGTTTAGCATGCCGTGACCGAAGTGCTGCTAGCTGTTCTTGGTATTGAGCATTGACAGCGCCATTCTTCTGAGAACCCATACACGATGCACTTACGTGTAAGATATAAATAACAAAGACAAATGAACATCTATTATCTATCTACATGGAATAAAAGCATGAAATAAATCCTCGTCCTCAGTTAAAGATAGGATGTGAGAAAAAGGAAAGAATATGCAAAACATTGAAACCCTTTAGTTCGTATTCTATCCAATGTATTAAAAGCGTGAGGCATGGGCAAGGCAAAGCCTTATAGGATTAAATTTTATATATATATATATATATGTTTTATATATTATACATATAATTGTATAAAAAATAATACTACGTAAAATAAACATCCATTCTCAATTTTATCATTCAAATCCATAACCATTCAAAAGATAATATCATCTAAATTCATCATTCAAAGGTAATATCATCCAAATTCGCTTAAAATTGGAAACCTTACTATAAATCTGAAACGAAAAGACCTATATCCCATTTCCCATTAAATAGGCAACCTCATTTGTCAGTTCCATCTACTCTCCCTCATTAGACAACTTTCCAAACAAGTCTGGACTCTTTGACAAAAAAAAAAAAAATCAAGTCCCGACTTGGGTCCCACATTCCAACATCAAACCCACATTCAATAGGTATCCTTCTCCCATCCCCTTAAGCCTCTAGCCTCCTCCCTCCTCTCTGTTTTTCTACTTTCCCCAGAAAAGCTTATCACCCAGATTTATTTCCTACTCCAGAAAAGCTTCTCCAATCCACTGCTCCAGATTTATATCGCACCCAGCCCTATCCCAGAATGCTCCACAGTTCACACCAGTTTTAAAAAAAAAAATCAAAAAATCAAATCCCTAACTTTTTCAGAATTTCAGAAACCCTAACCTTTAAAATTGAGGATTTGTGGGCTTGCTGACGACACTGGGGTAACGGCGGCGGGGTGATGACGGCGTGGCGACTGGGAGAGGACGATCGACTGGGGTGACGGCGGCTGTGTGTTCTGGTGCGCGGGAGAAGTGGGTGAAGAAGGCAGAGGATCGAAGGTATGGTGGAATGTGGATTAAAAGTGGAATCTAGACTAAAAACCCTTACCCGAACGGCGTCGTTTTGGGTTCTGGGACGCCTTGAGGCACGCCTCCGCCGCCTTGGCGTCTCCGGCGAAGCCTTGAGCCCACTCCAGCAAAACAGAGGCGTTAGCCTTAGCGCCCAGCCTCAAAGGCGCCCTAGTCGCGCCCCGAGGCTAGTTATTTAAAACTTTGATTCTATCCAAGGAAAAGAAATGTCATTGCCAGAAGTACATGTTATCCACACTTTGCAACCTCTCTAATAAGAACAGTTTTATGGTTTCGGAAGATGGTGGCTACAGCCATGTCCAGTTTTAGTGACTTGAGAAAACTAACTATGATCCGAAATACATCTGCTGAGTAGATGGAAAATATACTTTCACAAGGCATAAGTTTGATTCGTAGGGCATCCACAGAATACCTAACCATGTTCAAATATATCTAAACTCTGAGTTTGGGGCTCAAGTGATGGCTTTTGAGTTTTCTCTATTTGGAAAAAAAGGATAGGAGAATTACTAAACATCAAAAGGAGAGTAATACCATCCATGAAGAACTTCTGCACAAATCTAAGTCCGAAGAAGTATCAAGCACACATATCCAGACCCATCCAGGAAAACTGTATATGTGCTAGTTTCGCAATGATGTGTCATAAAGGTTTGCTCTCACATTCCAAACAGTAAAAAGACATTCAGGTTTTGCTACTTTTACTGCCCCGGAAGAATTTAATAGCAATAGTTCAGCAATCTATAATCGGCGTACATTACAAATGTACGTATATGAAGTTCTGAATTTCCTTGTTTCTCCTTCCATTTGGACCAATTAATTCAACTTACATAGAAACAGTAACGGATCCCATAAAAAGCATTTGTTACTGTACTCAGTTTTAAATGGATTTGGAAAGGGGGGAGTTAACTGGCAGTTCTATCTCTAGGACTTGCAGAAAAAAGATACCTGTTCTAAAACAGTGAAAATAAACTTTGAAGCAAAAGATAACCCTTAAAGGTATCAAGGTTCCATTGTTACAGGATCGAGCACCGAAAATTACTATCTACTATGGCTCAATCTGCTACTTAAGCAACATTATTTCCTAACCTGATAACAACAAAGCTACACATGTATAATCCCAAAACTATTAATAAAGGAAGGAAAGGATTGGATGAGCATGAAGTCAAAAAATATACGTCAACTATAGGCATGTTAACCTCATAAAATTCTGGTAAAATTCTCATCTAGCCAAAGAATAAAAAAACAAATTAAATTAAAAAAAACCTCACAGCAATCTATCAGTCGATCACCATACAGGCAGAAATAAGACAGAAACAATAAAATCGAAAGTTGAAGATAATAACAGAGACGAAGAAATATTTTTCACCTAATTTATGTCATAGTTTCACTAAAATTCTTTTTCAATTAATAATTGCCTTCATAAAGCTAACTCAATGTGCATTTACCCTTCATCTCTCCCACCACTTTAAATCAGGTTCAAAAAGGAATATCAAAAGGTTTATCTGCTTGGCTGTTAGGGACCTCCTATGAAGCACGAAGACGGGTACGGGACTGCAGTACGATATGATTCAATTCGGTGATTCGTGAAAACACAAAATTTCAATACATGGGGACGGCATGGATACGTTAATTATAAAAAATTAAAATATATCATCTTGACCAACTGAATGATTCAAATCCAAAGCACATAACATAACAAAATATCAAACAACAACCCTAAAGATTAATTCTAATAGGGATTGGGTCACTTAACTTAGAGTGGGATAGGTGTGCTAGGGTTATCTAATTAATTGGGAATGGGTAACTTAATTTTAAAGTTTTTTTTTTTTTTTTTTTTTTTCAAAAATAGGCTCAAACGTATCGCAGCCGTCTCACAGGCGATTCCACGAGCACCAGCCGCGTATCGGAAGTAGTTGTTTCAGTGATTCGCGAATCAATGCGAATCAGTGGACAATCGAAAACATCCCCATATGTGATTCGTCACCCTGGTTACGAATTGGTGCCTCATGGGGGGCCACACTTGCAATGCACAAGCCTAGCTTTGCTTGGGTTAGTCATGCCCATGATCGCTTGCTTGTGTTTGGGGCATCTTATGGCAATTGAAACATCAGTTTCTTTTTATGTTTTATGACTCCTGAAATAGATTTTGAATAGATAAAAAATATCTTTCCAAGGAATGACTAGGTGAATGTTCAAGTTGTGTTTAAAGATGAGTTCATAAGGTAAGCATACTAAGACGAGGCTGACTAATAGAACATGCACTTTTACTTTTCCTGATAAATTAAAAATATGTTTGTTTTCAGAAAAAAAAAAGGGGGGTTGGGAAATATATCACAAAAACCCAAATAAAGCAAATCGGGAATCCAAGGCATAAATATAAAAGAAAATTCACTTCCAGATATTAAATATAAACTAACCTCTCTATGCCTAGCATTTTCCGCATCCTCAGCATCACTTTGTTCCTTGGCTAGATTTCTAATGTCATCAAGGAACTTCTTCTCAAGATCTTCAAAAGTCTGCGACGAAGGCTTGTCCTCATATACAAGGTCCATCTCCTCATTAAGAGGTTGAGATCGGGAATCGTTGTTGCTCTGTTTCTCCAAAGTATGTTTTGAATCAGTCCTTTGACCTTGGAAATAGGATCTTGATGTTTCACCTCCTTGACCTGCAAGCCAAGCATGTGAACTAAGCATCAACCAGGAAAGTATAAGGCATATCATCACCTAGAGGCCCTCATCTGAGCACCTAATCCAGCTGCCTTCAGGTGGGAGTTTCTATATTATAACATTTGCAATTGACCGTAAATCAACCATTGTTGAGTTACAAAATTTCCTGGAATTATGTGTCTCAACCATAATTCTTCCTCAGTATTTACTAACAAGTATTAATTTTTACTAAAAAAAACCATATCATCAATCCCAAACCCTCTCCCCGAACATCAGGATCAGTTTCATTATTTTCCTAAATCAACCATTGTTGAGGTACATATGTACTATTTATGTTTCTAACATGGCAACATTTATCTCTTATGTGCACTACCACAGATTAAACTTTATGGTCAAATTAGCTGATTAAACATATAGTTTAAGAGTTAGCTAAAGACAACACCAGAGAGCTTAAAGGACAAATCATGCAACCCAGGAATTAGATAGAATATAACTAAGTTTGAATCTTGCTAAAGTCTACGACGGAGTACATGAAGGATTGTAAAAAAAGAGGTCTAAGGAAAGTTGATATGAGCAGAGCTGCTGCTGGCACAAACACCAAAAATAGGCCAACTGACGTAGCTATATTAGCTATTGAGGCCCATCGGAAAAAGCGTTTAGCCGAAAGAAATGAGCTCTAACCCAGGAGCATTCCGGGAGAACAAGTTGCTCCAGGACAGATTGGAGAAGCAAAAGAGCCCGCAAGACCAGATGACTAGGAAAAAGAGCAGCCAGTGACCAGGATCTCTTTGTCCATGTGTCTAGGATAGATACGGAGTGATGAAAGAGCCTCCAGGGGCCGTTCAGAATGAATGGTGAAAGGGATGGGGTAACATTTGAGAGGATATAAAGGCCAAACTTTACCATAATTGACGTTGCAGGATGGCTATAGGATCAACTAGTCACCCTCTAACAACATAAGTTTTCAACCCCTAACTCCAAGATGTTCAACGGGAAAATCAATTCCATGCAGCCTATTATCACTTTCCCAGAATAAAATGGAATTATTAGGAGAAGACGACACTCACTATTATCACGTGTTCCAATTCACTCTGTCAGGACCAACCCTTTCTAGTTTAGGCATATGCCTTCACAAACTATCCCTAGCTTTACAAAGCTGCTCGAGCTGTCCATGATATCTTAGTACAGTCAGGAAAAAGAGGCAAACGACGATCCTTACTTCCGTATTCATGATGAAGGCGGCAGAGGGAGAAAGGTGGCTACATTCTCAATTCATTGGGATGCTTCAAGAATCAATCGTCACTAAGAAATGAGAACTTATGTCTCACCGTAAGAAGAGTCCTCAAAGTAGAACTGTCATGAGGTGTTTGGGTATAGGGGCCAATCTAAAGATAGATGCGGACACTTTTTAACGGCACAGCACCCAGAAATAGGCAAAATGATGTAGCGGTATCAGTAAGACTATATGCTAATTTTCGTAACGGATGCAGATTAGGAAAAAGAGTTTCTTCAGAGCAATCCGCCTTGAGGACCAGAGATATCCTGTAAAGGAAAGTCTATTTTTTTTTTTGGACAAAGGTGTAAAGGAAAGTCTATAACTATCTCTTATTAGGAACCAAGTTCAACAAGAAAACAGGGGAAAAGTATCAAGAGAATCCTTTTCCTTGTCCAATAAGACTCAGGATCATAACAATTATGGTATGATTTCTTCATAAAAGGAATAACTGAATTCTTGTAAAAAGAACCCTGCCAAGGTGCTTCTCCTTTCCTACCTTGAGCGTCACAGCATAGTTTACAGGTATTGCTCCATCAAATTCGTGAGAAGAGTGAGAGGTCTAGCCAAAGTCATCAAGTTTTGCAGTTAGCAAATAAAACAAAATGCATACAACCAACCTCTTTAATGGAGGTCTGGAAAAATCGAAACCCTTGTGAACTACATTCCGGGAGCATAAAATGAACTTCAAACAACAAAATATATGGTTGTTAATTTAAAATCTAGATTATATTTAATTTAAAATCTAGATTATATTTTGACTTATACCCATTAACCAACACAAAAACGTAACAAGATTTCGACATTTGAATTAGCAATTCATGTCACAACAAACCCAGCGTATATGTATATGAGAGAGAGAGAGAGAGGGAGAGAGAGAGAGAGTACTTACCTTCATTGTACATATGAGATGTGAGTGGATTTGACGCTTTTGATCCATCTCTTTCCCATCTCCATTGGCCGTCTGATTTGGAAGTTGCATATGGATTGTCCGTCTCTGGAGGTGGAGTGAAAGCTTCCATCCTTCCTTCGAAATCACTAGACGTGTGCTCCATCCTTTGACCGGACATATGATGCATCGGAGCACCGGCCGCATACGCATTCGCACCCGAATCACCATACTGTCCCTGTCCCTGCCCCTGCCCCTGCCTTCTCATCATCTCACCTCTCAAACTTTAAAACTGGACCTAACAAACAGAGTGCTAATTCAGATCAGTTATGGCAGTCTACTTCATTCAGCCATTTCATCAAACACATGGCGCGCAACATCAAGTCCTACATATATATATATATATATATGCGCCAAACCATAAGCTGAATCGAACGGCCAACAATCAAAACATCGGGAAACCAAAAAGAAAACAGTGCACCATATCATAGAAGAATAATATTGATCGAGAGAAAAACCAAAGATTTTTCTTACCAAGGTTTTGATTTTTGTTTATTGATTCGTTGTGTATCTTCTTCCGCTTCCGCTGCCACTGCTACTGGTAGTAGTACGAGTACCGGCCCTACTGGGTTGTTGTGGCCCAAAATCATGGAATAGGATCTATCCGGATCCTCTTTGTGAAGATCGGGATCCGTTCATCTGTCACTCTATAGTAAGAAAATATTTTGAATTTTTTATTTATAATTAAACACAAACAGTATCTGATAAAAAATTGACCGCACGAAATACAATGAACGAAAACGATGAAGTGATTCCCAAAATCCTTACAAAGAGGATATGAAGAGGAGGGCAACAACGGTTTGTATCAGGTCCAGCTCAATGGCTTTGACTTTGTACTTCTGTATTCTTTTTCCATTCTTTCTAAAACAACAATCTTGGGGTGCATAGATTTGAGTTAAGTCGCACAATAAACTAAGAGAAGTGTTATTGGCATTTCAAAAATCTCATTCTACACTGCTCACAAGTGTATTTTTCTTTCCAAATATAGAAAGTTTAGAGTGTAGAATGAGATTTTTGGAGTGCCAATAACAATTCCATAAACTAATTATAATTCGGTATCATTATTTTATTGAGAATCAAACCTATAATTAGGGCTGGAAAAAAATCCCGAAAATCCCAAACCAAACCGAAAAAATCCCAAACCAAAACCATTCCGAAGTTCGGTAATCCCGTCCCGAAAAATAATGAAGTATTCGGTATGGGATTGGTTTACAAAACTTATTTATCCGGTATTCCCGAAAAATACCGAAGTATTTGGTATGAGATTGGTTTCCAAATCTCAATTATTCGGTTCCCACTTCCCAACTCAAAAGCAGGAGCCTTTTGGCTCCCCCCCTCTCTCTGTCTCTGTCTCTGCAATGCCAACCCAAAAAGGCGAAGCCACCTAAACCTTCCTTCAACTCAATCCAAACCCAAGGCAACACATCTTTTACTCTCTCTCATTTCTCATCTTTGGCCCTTCACTCGGTCTCAGATTCTTTTCGTCTCTCTGTCTCTCGCTTCTTGAATTCGAAGCTCAGCAGCCACCACCCTCTCACAATCTCACTCTGACGAACTCTCCACTTCGGCCACCACCACACCTCACGGCTTCATCCTCACCTCTGATTCTCTCAATTGATTCTCTATGTGGGGTTTCAAATAAGGTTAGGGTTTCGAATTGGGGCTTCATCCTCACCTCCGATTCTACCTGCATTTATATATTTTCTTATGCAGACTATGATGTACCTTTGACAGCAATTCAAACCTTTTTTGTGAGAATGCATGTTTAGGAGCTTGCATCATTTGTTCTTGTAAGGTTCTGTCTAGTTTACTCGAAAAAGAAAGCTGTTTTGATTATAGGTGGAAGTTTCATTAACTTGAAGATTGTACAGTTCTAAATCATGGGGAAATGTATGCATTCTCAATAAATGAGATCAGGACGCAAGTTTCATTATACTTTATAAAAGTGGTACTGATCTCCTGGAATTGATTCTCTCTATAATTGTTTACAGTTTCTCACATAGAAATACACATAAGCACATGCACAGACAGACATTCTCTCACACTTATCTTTTGCTTTGCTTCTTACTTTTTTTGTTACTCAATCAAATAAGTTGGCGTTATTGGAATCTATATTTCTTACATTGCTTTTCCAATGGATTCTGTCACCGTAACTTGGTTACCTGACTGCCTGAAAACTCAAAACTATTTCGGGATTCCCGATTTGTCCCGAAATCTCGAAACTATTTCGGAATTCCCAAAATTTAGGATTTCCGAAAATTTGGTTTGGGATCGGTCTTGAAATTGGGATTCCCGAAAACTTCGGTTCAGTATCCCATACCGAACCAGCCCTACCTATAATATTTCACTTATGAGTAAAGATAGATTTTGGGGCCACTTGGTTCTCCAGTCTAGGAGTATTCATCGTTCACTTATAAGTGAGAAATTTTACGTTCGATAGGAATGTCGTAAATGGCGAGTTAGCAACCAATTTATTCCCCCACCCTATTACTATAAAAATATCGCTGAATAAAAAAAAAGATTGATCTTAGAGTAGAGGAATTTGAGTAAAACTACACAATGACCAATATAATTTAGTGTCAAAGATGAATGACATGAGACCACTAGTGGCTTTGTTCATTGATTATTGTTTCGTCGATCATCTTGCGTTTACCAACGACAATGTTTTCTTTTATGTGAATCAAACAGTTAAAATTTTCTTTTATGCAAAAACACCAAGACGCTTTGTGTACACATTTGGTTTTATGGTACATACCAATCAAGAACAATGCCTAAACCTAAGCACTAGGCATTGGGTGTTCAACTAGCAGACTACGTTGCATAGACACAGATACAGCGATAGGACGACACGGCAAATCTCAAAAAACAAGAACACGGACATGGCAAATCTCAAAAAACAAGGATACGGACATGGCAAATCTCAAATTATAGACATTGCAACACAATTTTGAAGTTAAAACTGATGCAAGACAACTTCTGGTTCTGTTCATCCTCGATTGTCATCTTAAGATTGTGAGATCCCTGCACACATGAAACACCAATGTCTATGAAACATCTGAATAAAACGCACCGCTAACAATACGTTCAAAGTACAGCGGTTAAGAAGAAAAGCTAATAAGAAAAAGATTTTGAATTTGAATCTTGTTAGCAACCCACTGCGTTGAATCAAAATCATAAGAGAAAGAAAACGATACTCTTTTATCTGTCATGCTTGCTGAGCCGTAACGACCAAATTACTGCCACGTCTTTAACTCTTGAACAACAACAACAAATAATCTTTATCCCTCTACGTGGGGTCGGTTATATGAATCCTAGAACATTATTGCGCTCGGTTTTGTTCCATGTGTTCCATTAGATTCAAGTAGTCCAAGTCTTTTCTTAGAGTCTCTTTCCAAGTCTTCCTAAGTCTTCATCTACCAATTTGGCCCTGAGCCTCTGACTCGTAATTGCATCTTCTAACCAGAGTATATGTACATCTTCGTTTCATATGTTAAAACCATCTTAATCTATTTTTTCTCATCTTATTTTCAATCTCGGCTACTTTTAATTTACCTTGAATATCATCATTTCTAATCTTATATTTTCTCGTGTGTCCATACTTCCAACGAAGCATTTTCATAGTCTATAACTCCTAAACGAAAAGGGAAAACGTCAACATTGGATGCTGCAGTTTCTTGATTCTTTTGGTTTTTTTTTTTTTTTTTTAAGCCTTGGATGTGTTTGTTCCTGTCTATTCATACATTTTCTTTTTCCTGTTCGGTTTTTTTTTTTTCTCTCGAATCTTTCTTGGGCGGACTTATGTTTCTTATATCTTTATCAATTTTCACATTTTCTTCGTAAAATTGTTATATTTCCTTCTTTCTATGGGGCTAGATGATCTTAATTATCAGAAGAAATTCAACACTAAGAATCAAATTATTATCACATACACACCATGTGACTCTCCTTTAAGGACAAAAGCGTCACTTTGTTAGACATTCAGACACAAAAGCTATAGAATCACACAGATTTGCATAGGTCAACATTTTAGGAAACTAATGTTTTCAATTATTTTAAAGAATGAAGCGACCGAACTACTCTCACATGTTGTACACATGCTTCCATTTAACAGAAATTTGGATGGAATGAATAAAAAACTAATAGGGGGAAATCGGCCAAAAAATTAGTTGAAGTCCTTAATTTTTCAATTGAAAAGTTTAGGGAGGAAATCAAAAGCTAACTAAAAGTTTAGGGGGGAAATCAAAAGCTAAGTGAAGGTTCAGTGAAGAAATTGGCCAAAAAAATTAGTATGAGTCCTTAATTTTCCAATTGAAAAGTTTAGGGAGGAAATCGAAGGCTAAGTGAAATCGAAAGCTAAGTAAAAGTTCAGGGGAGAAATCGGCCAAAAAAATTAGTTTGAGTCCTTAATTTTCTAATTGAAAAGTTTAGGGAGGAAATCGAAAGCTAAGTAAAAAGTTCAAGGGAAAATCAGCAATTTACTCTAGCTATATAAACACAAAAATCAATCAAACATTATTAACTGGCACAAGCTGTTTAAGAGACCAATCCCTATTTGCAGCTAAGGAAATCAAAACACGTACCGTATTCATCTTTGCTACCGGAGAAAAGGTTTCTTGGTAATCTACACCATACGTTTGAGTATACCCCTTAGCCATTAACCTTGCTTTATACCTATCCACTGATCCACTGATCCATCAGCCTTGTACTTGATCGTAAACACCCAACGACAGCCAACATGTTTCTTCCCTTTTGGTAACTGTACTATCTCCTAGGTTTTATTCTTCTGCAATATTGACATTTCTTCATTCATCGCTTGTGTCCACTTAGGGTCTCAGAGGGCTTCTTCTACTTGAGTTGGAATTTTGATTGATTCCATATTATTTATCAACGCCCTATGTTCTGGTAAACAACGCTCACATGCTACATAATTAGCAATCAGATACTTGACATTCCCTTCCGGAGAAAACCTGTCAAGTGGCACACCACGATTCTGTCTTGCTAGCAATTTATAAGTACTTACACCAATATCAAGATTAGTTGTACTATCATTTAAAATACTTACCTCTTGGATATTCAGAGGAGATGGAACAGGCACTGCAGGATCACTGAGAGAGATGGGGTACTACGAACATACTGGGCACTTCGCAAACTCTTGTTAAACTGGGGTGTACTGTTTAATGGGATCCTGTAGAACTGGACTGTTTTCTTCAATTGCAGCCTACCGAACTAGGTTGCCTGGTTCGATGGGAGTTTGCCGAACTAGGCTACTGGGTTCGGTAAACTCCTGCAAAGCTGACTTCCACAACTTCTCTTTCTCCCCTTGAAGTATATTCCAACAAACTTAGATTACCAATATCACTAGTCTCCCTCTGGTGATCTGAATTGGATACAGATGAAGTATAAAAATATTCAGACTCCGAGAAATTCACATCCATGGTTACAAACGTACGTTGACTAGCAAGATGATAACACTTGAATCCCTTCTGATGCGGAGAAAATCCAAGAAAGACACAAAGGTATATGCATGGATCTAGCCTACTACGATGAGCTTTCTAAATGTGAACATAGACCACACAACCAAAGATTTGAGATGACAAAGTATTTGTAGAAACCACTAGAGCAAGTTGAGTAAGCTCCTGAAGTGGTGTTCGAAAATTTAAAACCCAAGACAGCATACGATTCATAACATAAACTGCATGTACAACCGCTTCAGGCCAAAAACATTTGGGAACAGATGCACCAATAAGCAAAGCGCGAGCTGTCTCCAGGATATGACGATTTTTCCTTTCCGCCACCCCATTTTGTTGTGGGGTATGCGGACAAGTAGTTTCATGAACAATTCCACGTTCTTGTAGAAATTGGGATAACTCAGAATTTATATACTTTCCACCATTGTCAGAATGCAAAACTTTAATATAAGAGGAATACTGAGTTTTAACCATCTGAAGAAACAGACGAAACACATTACATACATCACTTTATTTTTCAGCACATACAACCACGTCATACGGGTGCGAGATCCACGAAAGTAACAAACCACTTAATTCCCGAAGTAGTACTAACAGGGGAAGACCCCCACACATCAGAGTATACTAGCGTAAATGGAGAAGATCTTCTATTCATACTTGAAGGGAATGAAGCAAGATGACTTTTGGCTAAAATACATACTTCACACTTCAATTCTGAGTCTTCGATGCCAGTGAACAAATTAGGTAACATATGCTTCAAATAACCAAATCTTGCATGCCCCAAACGGCGATGTAACAAATACCTTATGTAGATTACTATTACGCGACATATGAACCAAATTAGCTCTTCTAGGAACCACGTCATCCACATAATATAGCCCCTCTCTCTTAGTGTCACATCCAATGATCTCCTTTGTCTGAATAACCTGAAGCAAGCAAAATAAAGGATACATTAATACAACACAAACCAACTGTTCAGTGACTTGTGGTACAGACAATAAGTGATGGGACAATGATGGAACCAATAAACAATTATATAAGGGGAGAGAGGGTGTAAGACAAACTGTTCCCGCTCTAACAACAGGAGCAGTAGTACCATTGGCAGTTGCCACACACTTACTATGAGGATGGGTCATAGATTGAAACAAAGTTATCATACTTCTTATGATCCGTTGCATCAAATTCCAAAATCTAACCTGTATTCGCCGTTGTACTAACACACACAACTACACAAGAAGGATAGCACACAAGGCCTACTTTCAGGCGAATATCTTACACAGCACTACAATTGCTTAAGCACAACAATTGCACTCGGTAAAAAATTTACTGTTTGACACAGCAGCATGGCATGGCTAATAGCAAGGCAGAAAACAACAACAGTTGGCACGGCAGTCAGATTTTTCCCTGAATAAAAAGACTTTAAAACCTTTTTTGTTTCTTATTTTGACCAACAACGGCAACGAAGACCATGAAGACCACGACCCCTTGTTGCAGACCAAGACAAAAAGAATACCTTGCAATGAAAGGACAATGGCACATAAACCAATATGCTGGAACTTGCAGCAATTACACACGGCACTTGTTTCACACAATAACTTAGCAGCAACACTGATAACAGTGCTGGGCTTATTACAGGCGCAGCGACACAAAGATTATTTAGGATTTGGATCAAAACCTAGTTCTGATACCAAGAAGAAATACATCGAAATACATTAGAATACTTCGTTATATTATTCACCATTTTGGGTTTACAAATATATAGGCACACATTTCTTATTCTATAAGGAAAGTAATGACAAAAGATAAGGAAACTAAATCCTAAAGATTACATATCCTAATCCTATCTAAAATAAGACTCCAATAACATTTACAATTAAGGCTCAAATCAACAAATCAACAACTTACAGGCGGAGTGATCCCAGGTAAAGTTTGGGTGTGAGAAAGCAGAAAGTTGCCTGCTAAAACTGGGCAGGACAACTTTTCACAAAAATCCCGAGTTTCTGTATGCACACGCACCCCAAAATAGTAAACCTCGATCACCACTTTCCCACCGGAGATTGCTTGACCTGCAGCAGGCACAATTATCTAAAAAAAAAAGACGACAGATGTGGCCCATGGATGTATGCAGAAAAAGAGATGCTTCAATACATGTATTAATACAGTGGTTTACATAATTATAGAGCACCAATACATGAATTTTCCCTCAAGTTTGTCCTAATGTTGTGTTATTAATCGGGAGTTTTAACGAAACACTTTCGGTACTGTTCACTTTTAATGAAAAACCACATTTTTAGCTTTCCCTGGTACTATTCACTATACATTTATTTGTCATTTTTCATTGAAACTAGAGTTTTTTTTTAACTTTTCGTTAGTTTTCCTTTAATTTAAGCAAATTGGTATTTTTCTGTCAAATATGTCCTAATGCTTTATGGCACAAAATGTTAGGCGGTGAAGCATCAACACGTACACAAAATGAATGTAGCGGAGATGAGAATGCTTCATTGTGCGTGTGGGCACACGAGAAAGGATAAGATTAAAAACGACGATATCCGAGATAAGTTGGAAGTAGCCGAAATTGGAAATAAGAAGAGAGAAAATTGGTTAAAGTGGTTTGGACATGGGAAACGAAGACCTACAGGCGCTCCAGTTAGAAGATGTGATTACGAGACAGAGGCTCAGGGCTAAAGGGGTAGAAGAATACCTAAGAAGACTTGGAAAGAGACTCTAAAAATACACTTGGACTACTTGAATCTTACGGAAGACATGACACAAAACCGAGCACAATGACGTTCTAGGATTCATTTAGCAACCTTACCTAGTGGGATAAGACTTTGTTGTTGTTGTTGATAATTACAAACAAACAGTTGTCTTAAATCAAGAAACTAGCTGATTAGAAGCATACGCTCACATCAACATGGAACGGTTGTCTTTAATCAACAAGATAGAGAACGGATATCCACATTTGGCTTGGAGACGAGCGGAAGAGCTTCAAAATGGAAAACTGAGTTTAAATGTATGTCCTTAGTTCTTAACATGAGTTAATCAATTTGAAGAACAAGTGATGGCCTTTAATTAATATACTTGGTTTCCAAACAAACATGGATCCCTGACCATGTTATCTAAATGGAGAACAGAAAACCAGAAGCGAAATAATGCGCACGGGAATGCTAGCAAACAAGGACGGCCATCCATTATCTAGCAACGAATTTATACTATACTACATTGAGCAGATTCAGCAAAACAAAAAACCAATAAATTGGTTCATCAGGCTCTTTATCCAAAGGAATCTCCATTTGTGGTTAAAAATGGAGACTAGTTGTATGGCTCACTCTACGTCGAACTTCAATAATTTGAACTACCTATTTTGTGAGTCTCGATTCATAGATCATTCTTGCAAAAATTCAAAGTAATCCGAAACTATTTGCCTATTTAATTATCACGATAAAATTTTAATATTTCTTAGAAAACAAAGTGTTCGTCAATTTCTTTGTACTCGATTAGATGCCTCAAATATTTCAGATTGTTAAAATTTGATGTGGTATGGGTCCCACAATTAATCCATATTTTTATAAAATAAATAGAGTTCCCTTCCCTTAAAAAGGCTTCCATTGGTCAATGTTCTAAAAAACGTTAGGCGCTAATCGAGTGGCGGGTTGGCACCTAGCGCCTAGGCGGCCTAGGCAGATTTAGGTAAATTTCTTATATAAATAAGTGCATATTGACACTTACAAAAAATTATTCTTGTATATCTTGGAATAAATATATTATATACGATATAAATTAGTTAAATTTATTTTATAGTAGATGATTAAATATTGAGGAATACGTTATTTAAAAAAATATATATATATCTAACATAAGAGTATAATATAAGTTGATCTTATTCTGATCATAAAAAGAAAAATAATAAAATAATATATCACAAGAGTGTAATATAGTGTTGTTTTAAAAAGAACAAATAATAAAATATTATCTAAATAATTTATATAATTTATTTATTAGGAGATAGTGGGTAATTATTGTTTATCCCTTTATTTTATGATAAGGCTGGTGGAGTTCACGCCAAACTAAACATCTTTTCAGACTTTTCCACTTTCCCAATTTCCATGCTTCTTCTTTCCTCGTCTTCTCCGTTTCTTTTAAAACTGATACAGTTCTCTCTCTTTTACCTCGTCTTCTCCGTTTCTATCTCTCCATTTTCTTCTTTCCTAAAAAACCACAAATCAAACATCAAAAATATCTCCCTTTATCCCTTCAAATTAAAACAACTCCCTCAATCATTTCATCTATCCACCGCACATCTCCCTCTATCCACCCCCGCACTTCTCTGTTTTCATGCACAAAAGTCTTGGGTTTGCAATACTGGTCAAATCTGAGATGCAGCACGACGAAAGACATCTAGATATTCTGGGTTTGCAGTTTGCATAGACACAGAGCAGAGAGACGAGGAACTGCCTACCATGTCGCCTAGCACCGCCTAGTGCCGCCTAACGTCGCCTAGTCGGCTGCCTAAACCCTCTCCGTTTTATTGAGCGTTTTGCCCAAAATTGCCACGGAAGCCCACTTCCCAACGCCTAGGCGGCCGCCTAGGCCGATTTTTAGAACACTACCATTAGTTAATATGTTGTGGCAGTGATGCTAAAGGTCACTAGCTTGCCTTTCACCACTAAGCCAGGCAATATCTCCAATCCATGTACCTTCACAGCATACTCATCTTTCTGACCTGAAGTTTGGTAGAAATTATTATTTAAAAACAAAAATAATGATAGTATTGTCCGAAAATAACCAAAAATGTCACATCCCAGCCTGGGGCGGATCACTTCCCGGGCCCGCTCCACCACCGTAGCACGATATTGTCCGCTTTGGGCTAAGGAGTAACATCCCACATCCCGTCTCGAAGGTAGGGCGTGACGGGCCACATCGCCCTACCTTCGGGACGGGGTGTTTCAAAAAACAACTAAATTAGCATCAATACCAAAAACGAATGTTTACTCAAATTGATGCAGGAACTGAATTATAAAGAAAAGCTTATTGGCAAATTTCATAGCGAAAGTATTGATTATTTAAAACAAAATAGATAAGTAACTTGTTCAAGGTACGAAAATTTATAAAATCAAGTAGATAACGCTTTAGCGCAATGAATGAGGAGAGCAATCTTTTAACCAACTATTACTTATGATATACTCAATAAAAAATAAAGGAAAATTAAAAAAAAAAACTAAAATTTAGACCTTATATAGAATTAGAGAACTGCTGGACCCATCCTATTATCTTATTTTCCCACTCACGTTATAATCTCACCCACCATAGAAAGTTAAAATATTGAAATATTATTTTCTCACCGACAATTATTCCTAAACTTGTTAAAATGACTGAATATTGTAAAGGCTATGAAAATGGCAGATTGAATGATTTCGTATATCTCATTGACAGAGTATTTTGTACAATATATACACCACTAAGTCAACTAATCAACCCTACATTAATGGCTAGGAAACAATGATCCATATTTAGTGGGATTTGACTCAAACCTATTTAGGTAAATAAAATACAAGATATTGACATATAATACTGTATAATGAAGTCCCAACTTGTCGCATAGTGTCACAAATTGATCCTTCACCAAGGCCTTAGTAAATAAATCTGCTAACTGGAAACGTGTAGGTACATGTGAAGGACTAATCATTCCAGCTTGCAGTTTTTCTCGAACAATGTGACAATCAATTTCAATATGCTTCGTTTGCTCATGAAAAACAGGATTAGCTGCAATATACAGGGCGGCTTGATTGTTGCAAAATAATGGTGTGGGAGCCTTTTGCGAAACCTTTAAATCTTGCAATATATAGCGTAACCAAGTCAACTCTAAACATGTGTTCATCATAGCTCGATATTCGGCTTCTGCAGATGATCGAGAAATGTTGTCTTGTTTCTTGGATTTCCATGAGATGAGAGAATTTCCAAGAAAAACACAATACCCTATAACTAACCTTCTTGTGGCACGACAACCTCCCCAATTGAAATCACAAAAGGCTTTTAACTCAAGATTATTGGAGGCAGAGAATAACAAACCTTGACCAGGAGTACCTTTGATGTACCTGAGAATTCATAAAGCTGCGTCCCAATGAGGTTTGCGAGGCTCATGTATAAATTCAATCAATGTGCGAACTGAAAAGACTATGTCAGGCCTGATGACAGTAAGATAAATCAATCGTCCGACTAGTCTTCTGTACTCGGTGGGATCATCTAACAATGCTCTGTCAGTAAGAGTGAGTTTCAAATTTTGTTCCATTGGAAACTTGTTTGTACGTGCCCCCGTAAGTCCAGAATCCTGCAAAATATCTAGTGCATATTTTCTTTGAGACATGAAAATGCCTTTCTTAGAACGAGAAAATTCAATACCCAAAAAGTATTTCAAATCACCAAGGTCTTTGATGCGAAAGCGTGTGAGAATAAATGTTTTGAGTTGTTTCATCTCTTGAAGATCATTTCATGTAAGAAGTATGTCATATACATAGATAAAGACAACAGTGAATGAAGTACCATGAGCCTTAGTAAAAAGAGAATAATCAGCTTTTGATTGTTGATAGCCAACTTTCTGAATGGTATCTGAAAAGGTGGAAAACCAATTTCTAAAAGACTGTTTGAGTCCGTCGAGAGATTTGTTGAGCCGACACACAATGTTCCCCCTGTCGGCGAAGACCAGAATGAGGTTCCATGAAAACAAGCTCATGCAAATCACCATGTAAAAAAGCATTATGAATGTCTAATTGATGGATAAACCGATGATGGGCAGCGACGACTGTAAAGAGACAATGGAGAATGGTGAGTTTGGTTGTAGGAGAAGAAGTTTCCTGATAGTCGATGCCCTCAACTTAAGTGTATCATTTTGCAACAAGACGAGCCTTGTACCGTTCAATAGTACCATTAGACTTGTATTTGATTTTATAAACCCATTTGCATCCAATGGGTTTGTGACCAGCAGGCAGAGGAATCATGCTCCAGGTATTATTGTGTTGCAAAGCCTATAATTCAGCATGCATAGCCTATTGCCAATTGGGATCAAGGATAGCCTGAGCATAGGAAGTGGGTTAGATGGGACCTGTAATGTTAGCTAGAAAAGCACAATGGGTATTAGAAAGACGTGAGTATGAAAGAAAATGAGAAACAGGATACCGAGTAACTGAGGATGGATAAGGCTGCAAAGGAGAATGACCGACTTGGTTAGTCACGTGATATTCTTTATGCCAAACTAGAGGTTGCTTAGGACGATAGGACTGTCATAGGGGTGGAATGGATGATGTGGGGAGAGAATGAGAGTTGTCTGACTGGATGGGGACTAAATTATGGTTAGGTTGGGTGTGGGTAAAGAGGTAGTCGGATGGTGGGGTAGGAGAGTGATGTAGGGGTGAATGATGACTGATGGAGGGGTAGGGTCCGTTGGAAAAGGATGGGACGGCTAAAGGTGGCAGAATCATTGCAGGATAAGATGAGGTGGGTGAGCTTATGTGAGGTGATGTATTGGTGTTGGTGGGGTTCGTGGGTGGTGGAAGGGAGATGATATTGGGTACCGTGTGGGAGGGAACATATATGGAGTGGTCATATATGTCATTTAAGATGGAAAGGGACGGCAAGGATAAATTGTCAGTAATGGCAGGGACTGCCTCTTTAGGTGGGGAAGGTGAAGGGGACACAGAGTGGAAATGAAAGTTATTTTCAAAAAATTTAACATCACGACTGACAAAAATGTTTTCAGTCTCCAAATCATAAAGTTTGTAACCTTTCTGACCAGTTGGGTAGCCAACAAAGACACAACGCCTAGCACGAGGGTCAAATTTGTGTGTGGGGTGAACAACAGTGGAGAAACACAAACAACCAAAAACTTTCAAGTGATTAAAAGACGGTGAACGCTTGTATAATAATTTGAAAGGGGATTTATTTGATACCAAAAGGGATGGTAATCGATGAATGAGGTAGACAACGATGGAGACACATTCGCCCCAAAAAGAAAGGGGTAAGTGAGATCGGAATAGGAAGCTATGCTTATGTTCGACAACCCCATTTTGTTGCGGGGTGTAGACACATGTGCGTTGATATTCAATGTCATTGGTTTGGAAAAAATATTTCATGGACAAAAACTTGAACCCATTGTCTACTCTTATGGCTTTGATTTTGGCATGAAATTGAGTATGAGCAAAGGTAATAAAGGATTTTAAAAGGTCTTGTGACACACCCCGACCCCGAAAGTCCACTTGGACTCTGAATCGAGCTGTGCTGGCTGACACCTGGAAGGTGACGAAGCCATAAAATGTGATAGTGCGTATAATGTGAATATATTTGAACCTAAAAGTGTCTAAATACCAGAGTGCACTGTGAGCGGGAGCGAACCCATTTCACACGCGATGTCAGAGCATAAGTAAAATACAGTAGTGTGGGTAAGAATCATACCCTTAGAAGTAGCCACCAATACTAAGAATAGCCACAGATCCTCGTCGATACAAACTCATCATATATAACCTGGAGGGGCACAAAACAGAAAGTGTGAGTGAGCAATAAAACTAAGCTTCCCAAAGCTATTACCTTTCTAACAATAATAACCCCTCACTGTAAATCCCGTATCGTTTTCTATAGGACAATATATATATATATATCCAAACCATACTCAAGAATGGCCAAAACCACGGGTATGCCATGACCATCAACTCTACCATGCATTAACAAGTAAGCCAGATGAACTTAATCAATATAAAATGATATATCAACCGGAATCACCTAACGTGACTTGTACAACTGTACTCATATCTCATCAATTAATGCTAGAATATAAGTCGGGAGTCACCTCTAGTGACCTGTACGACTATACTCATATCTCATCAATCATGGTTAGCACATAAGTCGAAGTCACCTCTAGTGACCTGTACGACTATACTCATATCTCATCAATCATGGTTAGCACATAAGTCGAAGTCACCTCTAGTGACATGTACGACTGTACTCATATCTCATCAATCAATGCTAGCATATAAGTTGGAGTCACCTCTAGTAACCTGTACGAATGTACTCATATCTCATCAATCAATGCTAGTATATAAGTCGGAGTCACCTCTAGTGACTTGTACGACTGTACAGGTATCTCATCAATCAATGCTAGAATATAAGTCGGGAGTCACCTCTAGTGACCTGTACGACTGTACTCATATCTCATCAATCATGGTTAGCACATAAGTCGGAGTCACCTCTAGTGACCTGTACAATTGTACTCATATCTCATCAATCAATGCTAACATATAAGTCGGACCTCTAGTGACCTGTACGACTGTACTTATATCTCATCAATCAATGCTAGCATATAAGTCGGAGTCACCTCTAGTGACTAGTACGACTATACACATATCTCATCAATCAATGCTAACATATAAGTCGGGAGTCACCTCTAGTGACATGTACGACTGTACTCATATCTCATCAATCAATGATAGCATATAAGCCGGAGTCACCTCTAGTGACATGTATACACATATCTCATCAATCAATGCAAGCATATAAGTCGGGAGTCACCTCTAGTGACCTATACGACTGTACATATATCTCATCAATCAATGCTAGCATATAAGTCGAGAGTCACCTTTAGTGACCTGTACGACGTACCCATAGCTTATCAAGTATCCCTGCACACGAGTCAGAACCACCTCTGGTGGTCTGTACGACAGGACTGGGTGTAAGTAAGTACGCTCAAGTGCTACGATCACGTGAAGACTGTGCGAATAATCGCGGGTCACCTACGATTCGAAACCACCTATAGTGGTCTGTACGACAGGACTATGCACCTACCTTGGATCCAAGGTGAGCATAAGGTGTGGGAGGTGAACATCACGAGAATGATTGTGCCCTCGCCACGGGCGGGAGCACTAACACCGGGGTGCAGATTTATGAGCTCTAATTGCATCTCATATGAAATTTACAACTTATGGCAACATGTACGACAATGTCGGGGTTGCTTTAAGCATAACTATGGTCTTGCCATAACTCACCATTTCAATTAACACTATAACTCACCTGAACTTACCTGTGCGTCATGCGTTCCTCTTCGCACTTCAAAGCATCTAGAATGATTAAGTTCAAGTTATATACATATGAATATGCCATGATGCAATCTAAAATTAAACATTTCATAGTATTTGCAATTATATAATACGTTGTACTAACTATTAATCACCAAAACATAAATTTAAAACACACATTTTTCACCAATGTCCCTCACATTGCTCAATTCCCTAAACAAGCTATTGTCTCAATTATTTAATCTTACTACTCGTATGGCTGCATATAACGTCTCGTTAGACTGCCTACGTACCCAACACAAAGATCAAGCCATTCGTAGTTCATATTAGTACTTCAAGCATTCACATTAATTATATGAAGGTAATATACCTAAATCAATTTAAAAGTGTCGATGGAACTATCAATAATATATACGATAAAAAGGAAAAGATCCACTCACCTGGAGCCCACGCTATGTTTCTCTAGCGCGCGCATCGAGGCATCCCGAATGATTGGCGCCTGTGACCAATTATCGAATCACATCTCATAACTCTTATCGATAGAATACGTAATTCACATAAAACACATCCTCAAGGACATTCAAAAATAGTTCGAGGCCCATTGACCATAAGTCAACCGTTGATCAAAGATCGACGGTGGGGTCTACAACCCTGTATAACTCAACCCAGAAGACCCGCATATCAGATTTCCAATCTGCAACTCCCAAAGATTCACAATATGCTTCTAGAATAACATATTATAATTTCATTACAATCCAACGGTCGGATCTCCGCCAATTGCCCAAAACCAAGTGGCGGTTAACATTTATTTTACTAACTTACAAATCCAATTCAGGAAGATCTGTACGTCGAATTCCCAATCCATAAATTCCTATGATCCTTAAATATTACGTATTGTAATGTATCCAAGTTTGGTGACGATTCAACAGTCGGATCGTCAATTCACATTTTTATCAAGTAACGTATCGTAACGAATTTATGTTCCAATGATCAACCCACGTCATTCAAATATCAAAACTGAATTCAATACATTTGACATAACCTAAAAATAACATTGGCGGCTCACTAGCCATGCGCCGCCGTGGGTGGCGGTCGGCCGTCCCGACGTGCCAGAAAATCCAACTATTTCCAAAAAATCTCAAACTTCACAGAAATGAAGATCTCAGTGAGTGGAGCAACTTTCATACCTGCCACGAAGTCCAAAAGTGGACGGAAGATGGTCAATTTTGCCCACAAAGTTGGCGGTGACTAAAACTTCCCGGCATCGATTCGTCGTCTACGGTGGACCAATGGGGTGAAGGTTGGTTGAGATTTGCTCTTGGAATGATGGGCTACAAAGCCCAAGTGGTGGCATTGGCCATCGCTTTGCTGTTTTACCGGAAAATCAAAAAGGGTTGTTGGAGCACCGTGAGAACCATCAACTTTCGTGGCCTCAAGCCGCCACATACAGAGGTTAATCAAAGTGGTTCTTGGGTGGATTTTGTAGAGGGGAATGAGAGTTTCAAGGTGGTGGTGGTGGCGTCAAAAAACTCCATCGGAGTTGGCCGGAATCGGCCTTGGAAGATGGGTGGTCGTGGAGGTGTACGGACGGAAAACCCACGGGAAAAGCTCCCCCAACTTTTCCCCTTTTTTTTTTTCTTCTGATTTCTCATTGGGCTGCTGCCCTTTTCTTCTTTTTCATCTAATTGGTCATTCTTAATCTTTTAACTAACTCTCAATAACCAACTTCAAACGTCCATAACTATATCCGGACTCGCAAACGACTTTCGCCTATGCGTTCGCACCAACGAGTACTATGAGGATATGCTAAAAGAATAAGTCATACGTCTCTCTAGACGATGGTCAACAGTAGTCAAAATCTTTGCCTCTAGGGCATTTTCGTAAATTCACGCTTTTAAAATTAATAAAAATGTAAAGTTTGGAACGGGTTGTCACATCTTGAGCTTCAGATTTATGTTTCATAAAAAATATCCATGTGCATCTAGTACAAGCATCCACAATGGTGAGAAAGAATCGAGCCCCTGAATGTGTGGGAATTTTATGAGTTCCACAAACATCACAATGGAGTAAATTAAATGGATTATGAGTTGATATAAAACTTAAAGGAAACGGAAGTCTAGTTTGTTTGGCTATGGGACAAATGTTACAATTATTATCAAAAGAAATATTATTAAAAAATAATGAGGGAAATGCTAATTTAAGGCGAGTAGGTGAAGAATGTCCAAGTCGCATATGCCATAAATTGGAGGAGTGGGAAACTTGCCAGGAGACGGGGGTCCGTTGCAACGGCGACATGTAATAAAGACCACCACGTTGCTTACCCAATCCAATTATCTCCCCGTAGCCAAGTCCTGCAAGACACAAAAAGTGGGAAACAAAATGGCACAACAGTTTAGAGAATCAATGACTTGGCTAGCGGACATTTTTCTGAGCAAGGTTTTAATGAGACAACTGATGTTGATATGTGTGCATCCAAGCAAATAGTGTTGTAAAAGTTGTGGGAATGAATGCCTAGATGTTTTAGCCAAAGATAAAATATGAGGAAGACTTGGGAATAGTAGCATTGTTGTTGTTGTATGAGGCTTTTCAAAATGCACTCATTTCACTTTTATGATTCTTCAAGGATATGACTCTATATAAGGAGCATTCCGTGTATGATCACAACACACAGAAAAGAAAAGAGTGAAAGCAATAATACTAATATCCCGTCCTTCCTCTCTTTACCTGCAATCCTTTTGTGTTATAGTTACAAAAATAAAACAGTATGATACATTGCACCCGCTTCACTCCTACCTCTAGTAAAGGTTATCTCTCTCACTTTTTGCCTATTTATAACAGTGGATGATTTATATATAGCCTTGTATAACCTTTTTGTTTCTTGATATGCCAAATATATCTCAACGTGATGCAATACACACACACACACACACACACAGGCCCTTTAACAAGAAGGATCCTCATTTTTCTAAAAAAAAATAGGGACACCCTCTTGACCGTTGGATTGGTTTTAATGAAATTGTGTGGTTGAGATTAAATCACATGCCACACAATCTCAACGACACAATTTTATTAAAGTCAAATTCAACGGTCAAGAGGATGTCCATATTTTTTTAGAAAAATTGGGATCCTTCTTGTTAAAGGATTCCTATATATATATGTTATTTCTGACGTGTGATGCAATGTATATAGGAGTTGGTTGGGTTCATGAGGCAGTGAATGTTTCCTCCCGCTTGTCAATTAATCTTTGGACTCGTAAATAGTGGGTGGTCTATTCAATGAAAAAGTAAATAAAACTGCTTCTAGTCTAATTCTTTGGCAATCATTGAGTTGGGGCACACTATAAAGTAAACCTCAGCTACGTAGCACATTAGCTTCTTTCATCCATTCGATCCATTATGTTCTTCAATTTGTTTAGAGAAGAAACAAGAGACAAGAAAACTTCTTTGATTACGATTAAAAAGGAACAATCTTAAATGGACCAAGATCAAATTTCAGGTCATTTCTTGGTGAAAGAAGAAAGAATATAAGCATGGTGGCATGCAATTAATCTCCCTTATCTTATATTTGTTGCTGGTCACTTTGGTGTCCCTAAATTACTGTGTAATATAATTTCGGTACCGTAAAATTGAGGTAAAGATGCTCAAGAAACTACTTATAAATGTTTTTTACTTGTGGCTAAAATTGATAGATCAGAGATCAATGCAGTGCGCAAAGATGTTCTTTACGTTTTGATATCATTGTGTGCCTTCTTTTAGGCTCCATATCATTCTGTGCTTTGATTAATTGCATTCTTTTGAGATTCACTCTAAAGTGAAATGAACAATATGAAAATGGAAGAATGCGTACTCTTTTTCTGGGAAAGAAGATGTTATGCGCTATACGGAAGTTCGCGCCTGCTTATCCCGGCTACAATAATGTTCCGTACCAGCTTCTTCTACCTATACCGTAGTTGAAGCACCTAAAGGAGAATTTGACATGCGTTTGGTTGATCTGGTTTTTCTACAGAAGAATTAATGTAAATAGTCGAAAGGAGCTTTTTTCATTGCGTTTGCTTAAGAGAATCGAAAAGAACTTTTTTCATTGCGAGTCTGGCTCTTTTTCTTGACATGGTGAGGTGTGGCTGAAGCTTCTTTTGAGAGAGGTGGTGGAGTGTGTGGTAACATTTGGGCAGCTGCGTCGTTCTTTTCATGTTCAGCCACAGTTTGATCACATCTGTTTTGGTCTTCAGGAGCGTTTTGTGCGGGATTTCTATCTAAATTTTGAGATTTTTACGGAATTTGTTCATTAGCATTTGTAGATTCTAGTATTTGGGTTTAGGACCAGTGTTGGAATTCGATCACCTCAGTCTGCACCAATCCCCCATAGTTACAACGTATTTCTTGTTTCTCTTCGCCTGTAACTAGCTCTTAGAAGTTAGTAAGTGTTATGAGGCAATGACTTGGATTTTGACTCTTCCTAACGTAACCTTGATGTCTTAGCTAGTGGAAAAAAGGAAACTGAATTCGATATTTGTGTTCCAATTACACGTGTTCAAATAAATTTTTATTAGACATCTCTTGCACGTTCTCAGTTTCAGGCCAAATATTATTTATGAAGCGTTTTCCTTACAAGGATACAAAGAGAGCAACAGATGACAGTTCTCTCGGCATTTATACTTATATGGTGAAGCTCCTTTCACAAACTGTGCATTTTCCAGGGATGTTAAAGTGTTGGTTGAGCTCAAGATTGTTTGTCCATCACCCCGTTGACGATGGTGCTAATTTGCGTATTAGTTATTTCTTGAACTGTTAAATTTGCTGGGGTTTTTACGTTCTTGCTAATTTCCTGAATTCTATATGTAACGTGAAACTAGAAGATGAACCTTCGAGGAAATACATTGACATTCCTTCGAAATTGGTTTTCTAGGATTGACAATAGAACTAGTCATATGACCATTCTGTCCACAGTTGCTGCAATGTATGAATAACTTGTATATACCTGTTGCAATGTATGAATAAGTTGTACATCTTAGAACTCCCTTGAATTGGAGGACAAGGCTACAAATAGTCGTTGGTGGGGTGGCTGCATTGGTATTTTACATCTTATCGCAACAAAAATTTGCTGCATAATTTGGTTTCATGCATCAAGTCACCATAAGATTGTAGCAGTATCATTTTCCACGTCTAAAGCAGGATACTAATCCACTGGTTCTTATATCTCAACGAATCCAAGAAATTTGTAAAGTTCTTTGGTTCTTTTGTGTCGATTATGTACATGAATTACTCTTATGTTTACTTGTTGGAAGTTCCTCGATGTGCATAGCCAGCCACAGGAGTTTAGCTCACAGCGTTCTAGGATTGCAGTGCAGGAGTACTTGCTTCTCTTCAATGAACCTCCAATGTATCTCGTCTCCATTAACTCAAGTAGCGTCACGCTAGATGAAAACTTTAACGCAAAGGTGAGGGCTCCGTTTCATTTGGATCCACAAGGTGTAAGAAGGCTACTACTATATCTTTGTCAACTTCATATGATCTTCCCTTCTGATCACAGCTTTCAGACGTCAGGGTTCAAAGTTCTGGTGAATGTTACGTCACAGTACCTCAAAGTTCTGGTTCAGTTTGCTCTCCAGGCTGATATTTCTGCCTTCTGCCTTGTGGATGAATGAAAATATAATTAGTTTTGAAATATATAAATAGATTACTGAAAATCTATTCATGTCCGAGTCTCGTTATCTTGGCGTTGATCATCATTTGACATCAAATATTGAGATTAAAACAATGAAAGCAAGTCCATTTATCATCCACCATTGATATTAAGTCAAGGGATAGATAATCATACATTACTTGGTGACTATGAAAATTTCTGATCCATGACGACCAAAGATTCTGTTCAGAAGAAGAAAATTCACAATGAGAAATGGTCTTAGAAACTCGCAAGTTACTTGAAAAGGCTAATTTTCTCGTTATCCTGAAAGTGCTTTTATATGCTGCAATTTTCCTACACACATACAAATGCGGAAGAAAGATGCTGCCTCAAATAAATCAGATTCAGACTTCCAGCACAATCCCTTTCCCTAACGTTAATACTGCTGCTGCCTCTGACAGCAAATACTCCTACATGACGCCAATCAAAACATAACCGAGCTCTCCAAAAAAACCAAAACACAAAACATAACCGCACATAAAGCGAAGGCATTGGGTTCATGAAACAAATTCAACCCGTCATTATTATTCGATTTCGTTGCTCTCAAGGATCTAAAAGATGTTGCGGTATAAACACAAAAAGAAAGGAGAAAAGAGAATATCTTGAATAGATAAGTAAGAATGATTTGATGGTCATTTCTAAAAAGATAGATGAAGAATATCAGGATGTTCAAATCATCACATAACATTTAATTACAACAAGTGTTCCAAAATTCTAGACCGCCGTGCCATCATCACAGCCAAGCCCTTCCCTCCTCTCATCCCCCACCTTGTCATACTGTTGTTACGCTTCTGCAAGTACCCGAAAAACTACTACAAGTTGTTGAAAACTAGCATCAATCATCACTGCTGGGCGCACTGCACCCTCTGAGCACCGCCAGGCATATCATCGTCCTCATCATCTTGCTGAGCCTGCTGCTGCTTCCTCCTCATCTCCTCCTCCATGTTCACATCATGCAGAGTCGTCTCCTCACACTCATCCACCTCCATATCCGTGAGCTGAGATGCCGATGGCTTGCCTGGAAGAGCAGCTTCCAATGCCTTGACCTGCTCAGGGCTCAGAGACTCTGGGAATTCCACATTGAAGTGGATGTACAGCTTACCCTTCATGAATGGCCTCTGGTACATGGGCATACCCTCATCATTGATCGCCTTGAACGAATCTGCATCGTCAAAACAAATCACAAGATTAATAACATTCCGAGGATTCCCAAGCCAATACATCAAATGCTATGAGCTTATACATTAGCTTTACTTACCAGGCTTGACAACTTCCCCAGGGTTTGATTTGATGAGCAGCTGCCTGCCATCTAAATGGGTCAGCAAGAACTGGAAGCCGCATAGAGCCTCAGTAAGAGACAGTGTGTGCTCAACGAAAAGGTCCTCGCCCTTTCTCTTGAACTTCGGATGTTCTTTTTGCTGAATGATAAACACTATATCACCAGTGACTGTCTCAGGCTGCATGACAAAGAAGACGTAGAAAACCAATCAATCCCACATTTCCAAACACAGATCAAACCTACCATCGCTACTACTAATGCTAATAAAAAATCACAATTAATGAGGACATGGAACATACAGCTTCATCTGCTTCACCAGGGAATGTGATCTTCTGGGCATTCTGCATACCCTTCTCCACATGGACTTCTAAAACCTTCTTCTCCTGAACAACCTTCTCCCCTTTGCACTGAGTGCAGCGGTCTCTGTCACTAATGGTCTCTCCAGTACCCTTACACTCATTGCAAGCATGTTGCATCTGTTGAATCATAGATGGGCCAAGGTGCCTGATTGAGACCTTCATACCAGTTCCTTGACAGCCAGAACACTTCAATGAAGCCCCAGATTTTGATCCCTTCCTGCAATTTTGGAGACAACACATTCACATCCCACGTGAGCATCACTATTTCAAACCACAAAGTTCTATACTTTATCATAGCAAGAAGCTTAACATGCAAATTCACTACTACTACCCACCCATTACACTTGGAGCATAACACATTTCGCGACAAAGATAGTTTCTTTGAGGTCCCAAGATAGAGGTCCTCCAATGAAACCTTCAGTGCGTGGACAACATCTTCTCCACGTCTCTGTCTTCGTCCTCGGCTACTACCACCACCTGCTCATGCAAACAAGTACAAAATCAATTCACATCCATTGTTCACCACAAATAAGAAACCCCAAGTGGAAACCATGAAAACCAATCACACGATTCTTACCTCCAAAAGGGCTTCCACCAAAGAACGATGAGAAGATGTCAAACGGGTCGTGGCCTCCACCACCGCCGCCACCCATTCCCTCCTTGAGTGCATCCTCACCATACTGATCATAGATTTCACGCTTCTCAGGGTCACTCAAAACCTCATAAGCCTGAGCCAACTCTTTAAACTGCGCATAATGTAGGAAAACATCATTAGCCCTCTACAACTACGGATCCAAACCAACCCTTTATCGTATATTTGAAATTCTATCGACAAAATCCCAAATAGAAAACCCAATTCACAGGTCAACACATGAATTCATTCACTCAGTAATTTACGAAAATACCACATCCAATCAAATTCAACAAAAAGGAAAGGGCTTGGCAGAATTACATGCATGATAACAACAGAACCATCAGAATCCACAACAACACAGTTCCCCAAATCCAAATACGGAAACCAGGTCGAGAAATCAGAGAAAGAAAAAAAAGGAGAGGCGGGCACTTACTTTCTCAGGATCTCCACCCTTGTCAGGGTGGTTTTTTATGGCGGCCTTCTTATACGCCTTCTTCAAATCGTCGGGAGAAGCACTCTTCGAGACTCCCAGAATCTCATAATACCGAGTGTTATCGCTCTTCTTCGGCGCCCTCCCAAACATCTTGGCCGACTAAATCGATCGGAAAAAATAACCCTAATCGCCAAATCGAAACGAAATCAGGAATCTTGTTCCTCTCTTCGTATGAGATTACGAGGAGGAGGCAGATACCAGAGAATCGGCTATTTTCTGCGCCGCGAACAAACCTAAAGAGTCGAGGGCAACGGGGGGAAAAGAGCAGCGCGTTTGGGTATTTATAGAGAGATCAGGTGACTATTAGACGGAGAGGCAGTGGACGGTTGGGATTGGGTCTGTATTTCGGAAGGGTCTAGAATTTCCTCTCCTTGAGGAGTTTTGGACCGTTGGATTGGTTGATGTTGGAATTGTTGATTTTTATCAGGAAATAAAAAAGGGAAGGAGAAGGGTTTTGTTCTAGATCCTTCCTAGAGAGTTCATCTTCCAGCTTGTGAAGTCTTGGTCTTGTATTGTGTTTTACTGCCGTACCGCGTTTGCTTTTTTGTTTTGTTCTAGATCCTTCCTAGAGAGTTCATCTTCCTACTTCTCCAACACCAAATGAATTTCTCTCCCAGTGCACAATCTGAAAAGAAAAGAAAAATTAAACATAACATAAACATACATATATTGACATAGAAATACAAACCAATCAAATATGTCTTTGTCTTTCTCATTTGAATTATATTTTTAAAAAAAATCAACTAACCAAAACAAAGATCATTGACTCACAACTACCTGCAATCAGCCACTTCAAACCCAATCAATCACAAAATTAAACTTGAAAATAATAATTTCCACCCACAAAATTAAAATTAGGAATCAAAGCCATTCAAATCTTTTGTATAAACCGAAAGCAACACCACAATTGAGTTTTAAAATCTAATACAATACATGCACACACAAAAGGCAAGTCAAAGAATATGTTGTCTATATTCTGGGTTTTGTCCCATCCATTCTCTGTGGGCTGCTGCTCTTTATATTCTAGGTTTTGTCCCGTTCAAATAATACGTTGGATTGGAATTGTACATGATAGAATTGCGATTGAGATTTTACAATTGTACATGACAGAATGTCAGGGGGTGGGTTGTTGGGGATGAGGGTGACGAAAGACTCTTCTTCTTATGGAAAGAGAATTCTTTGGTCTTGAAAAGAAATCCTAGGGTTGAAGGTTGGAATGTTGAAAGCATTTGGTATTTATACCACCTACCCTCAAATCCATCAAAATCCTTCACTCACACTGTTCTAAAAATCTTCACCCCGATTAATGCCTAGGCATTTGAAAATTAAGAAATGGTGCTTAGACCTGCTAGGCACCTACCTAGACTGTCTAGGCACCCGCCTAACCCATCCAGACTCACCTAGGCACCCGTCTAGATTGTAACTCACTTAGACATAAAATAGATAACTTTTCATTTTGCATTTTATTTTTTGAATAAATTGTAAGAAACTTGTTGAATACTTAAATGAACACACATTATATGTTTGTTCCCCATGTTTTTCATTATGTTCCAACCTTCATCATTCCCTTTTTGTAGTTATGATGAAATTATATATATTTTAAGTATAAACAGATACTTATTTACACAAATATAATAGATTTACTTAAATCTGCCTAGGCGCCCGCCTAGGCCCTGCCTAGCAGTCTAGGCGATAGGCCCTGCCTAGCCGTCTAGGCGCTAGGCCCCAACTCACTACCCGACTAGCGCCTGGCGTCTTTTAGAACCTTGCTCACTCATTAAAATCCTAGCAAATCTTTGGTATTCTCACTACACCTAGAATATGTAGACTTTTTAAAATCCTAATCGACTACCGTTGGATTTGGATGTATCCTCTCAAATCCTATCTTGACTACATCATGATTTCAAAATTTTTTAAAATCTTTTTTTAGAATTATAATTGACTACATTTAGATTTTAAAGTCTATTAAAATCCTATCAAATCCTAATTTGACTACACCCAACATCTGAGCAATACATGCATGAAATTAAGAATTAGAGATGGCATGAACTCAAAAATAATTTTAAACCTCATGAAATTCAAGGCCTAGTGTTGGTGAATCAAGACCCTTTATAAAAGAAGATAGATTTGAGCTTTCATACCCTTGAAGCTCATTCTTGCGTTCACAAGGTTATCACCCAAGTGGAGTGCCTCCATGAGGGTTTGATGAAAGGTTTCTCTAAAGCTTCCAAAATTGCAAGTCTCTAAGTCTCCACACAAAGGATGTGGTGTGAAGACAAGATAGATGACTTAGGAGAAGTTTTGGTGCTAGTAAAAGTTCCCCGTGAAGGCCAGCCTCCTTAGAGAGAAAAAGAAGGAGAATTGTTTCTCTTTTGCCTCCAAAGAAAACCCTAATAAGCCTTTACCTATAACTTACTTTTTATATGAGTGACAAACTTGAAACTAAGGCAATTCCTCAAGCATGGCCCTATTTTGTTTTAGTTGTTATACAACTTAAATTCAATGGGTCTTCAAGATCAAAATCTAGTTGGGCCACAAAACCCGAAGCTAACTTAAAGCCCAATATGAACTTGTTTGTATGACTAATTAACTAATTAATTAATTTGGACCATCCACAATTAAAATGTTTAATATCCATCTCATTGATACTTTTTCTCATTCATCCTTACACGATGTATGATTCATTAGGTTCCAATTAGCAAGGTAGTGCGCGATTGTAACTCATAACAATCGATTGTGAATTGAAACTAACTTTCAATTCTCTCTTTAATGATTGTTAGTTTTCAGGGCTTCCACAAACCATGAGTGACTCCTAACAGTATGTCATATCTACTCAAACTAAGTAGAATTTGTTGAACAATCTATTCAATATTCAGTTTAGGATTATAATGAAATGCGGTCTTTCTCTATATCAATACTCTTGATTACATTGTTTGGTTGAAAGTTTATTCTTGTCTACTATTCAATGTGATTCTCTTGTCTGTATGATACCTTGAATGTGATTTGGAACGTACTTCCTAAATCTTATTCATGTGCCATGGCCAAAGATTCTTAATCATATGATAAAATATTCTCCCTCAACGGTTTGAAGGTTAGGATCCCTTGTTGTGCATTCGCATGCCTACATGATTAAGTAGCTTAACCCTAACTATGTTGTAGACACCCTCTAATGGAATGCCTTTAACATATTCAAAGATTAAGGACCTAACCACAAGACAACTATGATGCCTCATGTCAAATGACTCTTTCGCATTATCCTAACTAGTGAATTATCATATGACATAAGTATGCGAAATCCTAGTTAATCACATTCAATTGGCTTGCTCTCTATTGAACACATACATACTTGTCTTGGTGTCATTCATACTAATAACTCGAGACCAGTCACTATTTGAAAATAAGACATAGTATGTACTAATCTATTCATATTGTTAATGCCAATCCTAATAATACTCTATGTGTGGATGTCATTGAGTGGGTCTAAATCCCTACCTTATGTTTGGTTCCATTAAGTGCGCCTAGAACCGTTCTTCCTATGGATTCCATGAAGTGGGTCTGAAATTCTACTTCCTATCTTGTGTATCAGTTCTATTATGAGTGCATTTGGAATGCGAAACTTTGTGATTAATGCTACCTTACCAGGCTATTATTATCTTATATATGAAAGAGATGATTGAATGTTGTGTGAATTCAATCAAGATTTGCGAGTAAGGATTATTTTATATATGAAAAGGATGGTGAAACGTATATAAATGAGATCCATTAACTCTTGTATCACATATGTTGTAGTACTATCACTCACATGAGCTTCATAGCTCAACCGAGTACACGCAAGTGCAGCTTGAGGGGCTTGCATTTGAAGTATTGAAAGTCTCAAAAGAAAGAACCTGATTATTCACTTATGGGAGGGATTTATTGAGGATTCCAAGGTAGGGCTGGGCAAACGGGCCTAGGAGCCGCGGGGTGGGTCGGGTCCAGTCAGTTCGGGGCAGGTACAAATTTTGTAAACTCAAACGGGGCGGGGCAAGGTGAGTCTATGTAATTGGCAGGGCGGGCCGGTTTCAGATTTTTGGAAAAAAAAGGGCCCCCGGCCTGGACCGTTGGTACCGTCCATTATATGGAGATTAAATCTCCACCATTGATTTAAAACAAATCTTACTATGTCTCTCGGTCTCTCTCCCCACTATCAATATTTCCTAAGTCAGTGGACTCTTCTCTCTCGATCTCGAATCCCCAACTCAAGCATCAATCTGAAGGTTTCTCTACGGACTCCGACTACCACTGTTCGTCATCGTGACTTCGACTTCTTCGTCGGTCCAGACGCGATATTCACTGCAAGGACGCCAGCAGGGCTCTGGCAAGGATGATCAAGAAGGATGAGGACAACACTGCCTCCCTCGACGGCCTCACGAAAAAGAAGATCGGCGTCCTCGTCGACTGGGAGAAAAAGTTCGAAGCTTACCCAGTTATTGAGGTCTTCCATTGGTGTCATCTCTCTGGTTTGTTTCTTGATTTCAAACTGTTTGTGGGGATTCTAAGTAAAAAAAGGGATCTAGAAAAGGAATTTGTTATTTTTTCTGATGCATGCAATCACTACTTTTGAGCTAAACTGTGCTATATTGTTAAATTTTGGATTTTGATCAATTGGGTTATATTGTAATGCAATCTTAGGAAATTAGTCATCCGGGTGGGTTGTCTAAAATTCAATTTTTTATTAAAGTTTGTTGCTTTGAAGGATTTTCCTGAGGATATCAACTGGGTTATATTGAATTTTGAGATTTTCGGTGAATTGGTTGTACTGGGAAATTTGAAAGTCCCCCCAACAAATCTTAAAGATCTTTAGCAGGTCTCGATCTCGTTGGTGAAACGGAGGATCTGAGCTTGAAGGCGAGAACGGAGGGGACATCGACATCTCCTGGAAAGATCGAGATTCGAGAGAGCAAACGAAGAAGAGAGAAGGGAAAAAAAAAAGGACTTGTGGACCCGGCCCGAACCAGCCCATTTGAAACAGGTCGGGTTAGGTCCGATTCTTGAATTAGAATTTGTTGTATTTGGCCCGGCCCGACCCGTTTCTTTTAAATCCGGGTCCGGTCCGGTCCCTTCAAAATTGGGCCCAGCTCTATTCCAAGGTGTTTTTCTGATAGTTTTAATGCGACGATGATTTTTTTTTTCCATAGGAACGCAAATGGAGTTGCGCATCGCTTGGCTAACTTTGGGCTTCTTTGACGAATGAATTGCTTTGGTTTGAAAAACCTTTGGGATTCTTACAGAATGCACTTATGGTTGATTCCAATTGGGTTTTACTTGGATAAGGTTTTTTTTTTTTTTTTTTTTTTCCAGAAATTTTGGTAAGTTGTTTGACATGCTTTGCTTAGTTAAAACATATATAATGTCTTGGGCAAGAACTGGAGGCTAGAAGCAAAATCTAGCCCTTAAGAAACGATGATATTGCCTGCCAATATTTCTTTGGTTCTAGTGGTGAATGGATAGAGGCTAGAATTTCAAATTTTAAGTGGGTCCCACATTGCCAAAGATTTTTTATTGGGTTAGTTTGGCTTTGCAAGGTGCCTAGGCTTCAATTTGACTAGGCAAATTTTGTTGGGTTTAAAGTTGTTTTTTCAATTTTGAGGGCAAGATTATGAATTTGCCTAAGACCATATGACTCCCATTAGAGAAAGTTCACATGTAGGCCAATTGATAGAGCAATTTGGTTGAATTGCCCTTGGCTCCAAAAAAGGTGGTCCACCTGTGCAAAAAAATGGAGGGCTATTGGAGCAACTGCATCAGCTTATTGGGCCGCCCTTACAATTGAAGTCAACACAGCCTAAAGGCTGTCCACACACGCGTTGCAAACCATTGGATTTCTAACGATAAAAAAAATTGCAACTTTTTCTGCAACTGCCATATGGCGAGATCTTGGGCATCCAACAACAATAGTTTAGAAAATCAATGGCCATGATTATTCTAGCGGTAAAAAATTAAAAACAAAATACAAAACAAATATAAAAAAATCCCTAAAAATACCCATTTTTTCATTAAATACCCAACCATATTCTTCATTCTCCACACCACAACTTAATATTTGTTTTTAATACAGTCTCCTCTATTTGTTTCTACCTCCCAAATCCTTTTTTTTTATGAAGAAAAATGAATGAGAATTCAAATTGGTCAATTAAGGAAGATGTTGCTTTGCTTCAGGCTTAAGTGCTTCTTACTCATGACCCGATCACTGGAAATGAGATGAGGGTGCAACACATGTGAATTTGTCAAGAAGATTCAAGGCACATTTGAAGTGAGCAATCTATGTCAAGTAGGTACAAACACCTGCATAAAGATTTGAAAGCTTAGCAAGAAGTGCTTACAAAATTGGAAGGAATTTATAGAAGTGGCGATAATCTAGCCAATAGTTAATAACATTTTAATAGTAAGTCATGTCAAAATGTAATTTAGGTAATTAAAAGTAATAATTTGATTATTTGTTTCACATTTGGTTTTTCAGCAACTACAAGCACACATGTGGTTCAATGTTGCCAATCAAAAATCATTCACTAGGCACGAACGTTGGAACATTGTGAAGCATACTACAAAGTTCTGCCAAGTGGTCCACAAGTTGTGTTGAACGACTCCTCTGCACGAATCAACCATTGAAGAGTCGCCATTGGAGACCCTAATTGAATCTGTCACATGAACTGAAGAAAGCTTGAGGCCTATTAGTAAGATGGGTGCTAAGGAAAAAGCTAAAAGAGGGAGTTCTTCGAATAATGATTATTCCAAATTAGTTGACGAATTGACTCGTCAATATGCATTGAATATGGAATGAGACATGTTAACATATGAGCAAGACAAGGCTAAAGATGAAGCAAAGACGAGAGAAATGGAGTTAAATAGGCAAGAAAGGTACGAGGAGAAGGATCGGGATATCACGTCCTGACACCTCAATGATGCGTCTCCTAATTCCAAATGTTTTTGGAAAAATGAAAAAAAATCACTTCATGAGAATAAGGTTTTCCGTGGAAGATGAGGAAGTCCGTACACTCTAAGGAAAAACAGACCGAGCCACACTGTTTTATCTCCTGTGTTAAAATTAATTATGTTTGTTGTAATACTATGATTTTCCCTTATATTTGAAATAATTTATTGGAATTAAACTTTATTTGAGAAATAATGACATGTGGAGGATAAGGCCAAGAAAACATAAAGAAAAAAAAACTAAAAACATATATGTGAATAGTAATCGCCTTCGCCCTTGGCCTCTCTCTTCCCAAGCAGGTGGACTTGCACTAAAGCAATTACGATTTAAATTGAATAGTAAGGGCAACTCCATTGCCCTTACTCTTGCCTTGCCCTCTTACGATTTAAATTATGTGTTATAAAATCATGAAATCAAGTACCAAATCATTCTCGATAACAATGCATGAATGCAATGCAATACTCTTCACCTCTACCCGTTAATTCATATAATAAAACACGCGGACCTGCACATCCCATACCGTGCATTTTACCTCTGCAGTGGTGGTTCGAATGTTTTAATATAAAAAATAACCCCCTGTAACTCAATCATCCCAATTTTCCCTTTTATTAGTCATCTTGCCAAAACCCTTCATCGCCAATCCTGAATTACCCTTAAAGAATATGTGCACTGTGGGCTTGCCTGAGACCTGGTACCTGCTAAGAGTTTGGCTCAACTACACAAAAGATCATTTCCAACTACCCTCATTTCCAATTCTTTTTCAACATTAAAACTCCAACCACATAACACATCATGAATGAGGCACAGTCAATCTCATTTCATATTTCACATATATCACCAACGAACAACATTCCAACAACAGTTCACAATCACAACTCTATGAACATTCGAATCAAGCAATGATGCACATATAACCAATTATCAACCAATCTCAATCAATCAATAATATAACACTTCACGAAATTTAATAAGATCAATCTCTGTAAAGGTCTGCTGTATTTCCCCTACCTGGATTCCAAAGCTAGCAATCACGAACCAATCACATTGACCACACCTTGTGAAATCCGATGTTCTCCTTTTATTTTCCACATTCATTTCAATAATTTGGGTGCCATAGCGTTAACAGGGGTGTAGTGGATTAGTGTCTTAATCACTTCCTTCTTTTTGCCGGCCGTCTCTCTTTCCCTCTCTCTCTCTCTCACTCTCTCTCTGCAATTCCCTTTTTTTTTTTATTCTCGTAAAAAACTGATCTATGCACACTTGGTTCAACCCCTATTTATAGGAAGCTAAAAGGCGGCAATAGCTCTACTCTGATTGGATGGTCTAGCGGCAAGAGATAAACATTTCCCTAACCTGTTACGAATATGTGCGTACACGTAGAGGAGGTGCTGTCAACAATATAAGGATGCTCCCATCCTACTTATTACTTTTCCTAATCACTTAATTAACCCCAACCCGTGTTTTCCAAATTCCAAATCAGAACCTCAAACCCATAAGCCTATCCAACTTAAACTTAGAAAAACCTTCATGCGGCTTCCATCCACTTCCTACGTATATTTAATAGTGACTAAATATCTAACTTATGGAAGATTGAATTAAACAAAATGAAGCATGCAAGTACATAAAAAATCAAAATCTTTTCCTTTATCACAAATATAATATAATTAAAATATGGGCCTTTACAATGCATGTGCATTTCATGTTTGTATTCATGTTGCATTCTGTCTACTTTGATTTTCTAATTAGTTTTGCGCTGATTTCCAGTTGTCTGGGCACACAAATTAAGATAACCCACATAGGCTGACTGACACATTTTTGCTAGTGGTCAATTTTTGGCCATTGATCTGCCTACATCTTTTTTTGCAGCTGATAAGTGTCATTTGCACAAGTTGGCTTATGGAAATCAGATTTCCTTTGGTATATCTTTGCTCTAGGGTTTCAACTTGTCTCCATGGGTTTAGGATTTATTTTAGAGTGAGAGAGTTGTCTTAAAAGCTTTGAGCTTGTCTCTTCTCCATTTATGAAACCCCAACTGCCTTCTTTATGCATTAAACAGCAAACATTAGGAAGTATGTTTGCATTGTTTTCATGGTCTTGCATTAAGTTTCAAATCCTCATATACACCTGATTTTAGGATTCTCATCAGTTTCTTCTTTCAAATGTCTGATGGGAGAAACTGACTGGTCATTGAATACATATTTCACATAACCATCATTGTCATATCATTTGCATTGGTTGTGTTGGTTCACGGTGCCACAAGGTGATGAGCTCAAGAGGAGCTGGCACTTCGTGAAGATCGAATGAGTCCATCTCGTGTAAGGCAAGGTTGCACAAAAGTATAAGCTGCTTCGTAAATTAGGATCTACGAATTAAGCTTGTGTGGATACTTTGTATAAATCTTGTTTACACTAGTCGATTGGACTCAGTGGTGAGTCCCCTAGGTTTTTTAATCCAGAGGTAGGTTTTTCCAGCCAAAAACTCCTTGTGCTGATTCTTGTTATTCTTGTTCACATATCTTGTTAATTTGCATGTAACTCATTGACTCTAGGGTTTGCAAATAGATATGTGCTTTCAACTAAATTTAACAAAGTTTAAATGTGCACTGAACTGGACCTTTGTTAACTAGGGTTGCGTTAGTAAACTAGGTATAATCGTTTATTCTTGGTTTTGGTAAACTAACAAATCTGATCTTAGTTAACTAGTGACGCTGACTAGTCAGTCAAGCATATATCGAATTTTAAATTACAAGAGATTCCACCTGGTACCAATTTCATTTTACAAGCGCTTCTTGCCAAGCTTTGAAATCTTTATGCAGATTTCTGTATCTACATGACATAGATTGCTCACTTCAAGATGTGCCTTGAATCTGCTTAACAAATTGTGCATGAATCTTATTCCACATGAGTAAGAAGCACCCAAGCCTGAAGCAAAGCAACGTTTTTCCCAATCGACCAATTTGACTTCTCATTCCTTTTCTTGGTAACAAAATGATTTGGGAGGTAGAAAACAATTATAGGAGATTGTAATAAAAATAAATATAAATATTGAGTTGTGGTGTAGAGAATGAAGAACATGGTTAGGTATTTATAGAAAAAAATTTGAATAAATTTTGGTATTTTTTACCATTAGAATAATCCTAGTCATTGATTTTCAAAATTATTACTGTAGAATGCCCAGGATCTTGTCACGTGGCAGCAGCAGATGAAAGGACAAATTTTTTTTTATTGTTGGAAAACTAACCGTCCAAATGAATGGACCGTTGGAAATCCAATGGCTTGGATTGAAAGGAAAAAGAGATGTTCGGCTATGTGTGGTACCACGTGAGGGGCTCTTCGTCTCCAGCTAACTTCCATGATGATGTCAGTCAATTCAATGGATGCAAGCCCGAACTTCAATTACAAGGGCAGCCCAACAGGCTGCTGCCTTTGCAACAATTGCCTCTTCTTTTGTGGACGGGTTTCTTGGGACCAAGGGCAATTCAACCCAATTGACCTGTTAATTGGAGAATGGATGGTGTTACTGTAAAACGGGTGAACTTACTCTTGGATATGCTCTTACGATCCACTTTGACAGTCTTTATATATATTATAAAATGTTTTTTTACCTGAGGAGAGTGACTAGTGAATATACATCTTGACTTTTGAGTTGAAGTGGTGAGCAAAATGCTAGCGTGCGCAGGGGGAAAAAAGCCCCACCAAACCGAGAAACGTGGTCTCAGCTTTTCATTAGATTCGGTGGTTGGCATCCGTCCCGTGATTTACTCTGTCACTCACACGGTCACTCTCTGGCCCATGGATGACGAGGACCCGACCATCGTAACGACGCCGTATCAAGGAAAAAGTAGTAACAGACCTCCCCGGTGCACATTAGCCGAGACCGGTCCTCGCTCCCACTGCCGGCCTTTTTATCACATTTGTCGCAAACTGCAAAATTCGCTTTTGAATGAAGCTCCAAATTCCGAATTCCGAATTCCGAATTCCAAATTCCAAAAGTTGAATTCTTCAGGTGGCTGTGCAGAAATTGAAAAGGAGAGAGGGAAATTGACTGAGGTTTTGACTAATTTGACCCCATTGATTGGTGGATCAAGGTATCTCCCTCTTTTCTTTGTAATTTCTCAGCATCCTTTCTCTCCTTTTACTGCCTCTCTCTGTGTTTGTTTGTGTCCAATTTTCCGCCTTCGCGGTGAATTCGGTATCTTGTGTTGGTGACGGGTGGATCTGTGAACCGTTTCATTGCTCATTTCTTTCTATTTTTGTTCTTTTATCAGTACTACTACATTTTTTGGGAATTTTTTGAATGAGGGTTCTGTCTGAATTGTTCGAATATTGCGAATTTCGGTCATCTCGAATAGAAGGAGTGGATTTGGGCTTAGTGGGGGTGCTTGGTAAGTATTGAAGATGGATTTGGTTGATCCCAATTGGGGTTTGTAAACGCTTTATGCAATTGGGGTATTGTATTATTAATTGGTTTGCAATAAAGTTGTGAGTTTGATGAAAATGCTTGGCTATCTGGTGGGTTTGTAAGGTTTTCTGCAATTGTGGTACTGTATTATCAATCGTAAGTGTTTTTTAGCTTCTTGGGTTTTACTTAAAACTCCCTTAAGATCTTTTATCCATGTGGGACTTGATTGCTAAGAAATTTTGTTTAGAAAGTTTAGGTGTTCATACAATTTGACTCGTATTCAGTCTCGGAATCTGGGCTGTGGAAGTTGCAGGGTCTCTTTCCATGGTGAAACTTTGTTTAGTTATATCAAGTTTTGTTATGAACTTATGAAGTAATATTGCTTGCATATGGGTGGTCCAAGGACAATTGACATTGCATATATGGCTTAGATTCTAGAATTTGTATGATTATTGCCCGTGATAAAAAATCACTCTTGTGTTCCAGTTTGATTCGCTTCATATGTGAGATTGCTTGGCTCTGCATTTTTTGAAACTTCAGATTCATATTTATAATGCTTTGGTTAGTATTTTGTCTTTTGAAGTGTCCATGACATGAGTAGGTTGCCTGGAATTTTGGGCTGGTGCTCCGGTTTACGGAAGTGACCATTCTCGTAGAAATAGTTCCTTATCGATACTGTTAGGTGAGAGATCAGGAAGCATCCTTTTTGGAAATTAAGTAATATTATTATAAATAATAAGTCTTCTTACAACTTAACTGTCAAAAACTTTCCCGTAGCAGGTCTTCATTTGGTTGAGCTAAAGTGACTGGCGACATGGGAGTCTCTGGAAAATGGATTAAGGCATTATTAAAGAAATCAGAAAAGTCTCAATCTTCTGAAAAAGATGACAATGTGGGTATCATTACTTTTCAATACTAATCTTATATATCTTGTTGCCTACTGCTTTTCCTCTTCTTTCTTGTTCCTCATCCGATTGCTTGCAAGGTTAACACTTCAATAATATTTTTTCTCCATCTTAGTTGGATTCTTCTGGGATATTCTTACATTATTCAAAAGTACCAGTCTGTCTGACTTATTTCCCTGTTTTCAATCATTGCAGAAAACAGCTGGTTACAAGTTTCGCCATAGGAGGAAGAATTCCATTGAGTTTGATGCAAATAGACTTAAATGTGAGTTTGATGCAGATGTTGCTCCACCAGTTGGAGATGCCAGTACTCAATTAAACACAGATGCTGTGGATTCTTCTTCTGGTTCACTTCAAATACACAATGCACAAAGTGAGCAGAATGTGAGAGAAGAATGGGCTGCCACACGCATTCAAACAACCTTTCGTGGCTTTCTGGTATTAAGTTTTCCAGACGTATTTGCACTCATTGAGCACTTATAATGATGTTTGTATTGCTTACTTCAAGTATGACATTTTCAAATGCATTTAGATCAAGTTCTTCTTTCAAAAAGTCTCTTTTTACTTTAGTGATTATTTCAAATGACATTTTCAAATGCATTTATTTCAAGTTCTTCTTTCAAAAAGTCTCTTTTTACTTTAGTTAATTAAGACAAATAACGAAGGATTTGCTATGCGCACATGCTCACATTTATAGATAAGGAAAAAATGTAATTAGAAGTTGGACTTACGTAGCATAATATTACTGGAGTATAAAATTCCAAAATTCCATCTGTTGTATTAGTTTCTGCAAGCACATGCGTATCCTATACTGCCCCTTAGAGTTTAACCACAATAAACTAAACAGTCCCTTAACTACAAAAATTTGCTGAAGATAGCACTCATTAGCATTGCAGTAACCACAAGGAAAAGTAGATTATGATACTGCTTAGCTTTCTAAATGAGCTCCAATAAAATGGCAGCGACCTTGGTTTGCATAACATAGCCTATTTCTCAAGCATAGAGAAAGATTCAGTTTGGCAGTTTATCAAGTTATTTTGTGACAAAATAAAATGTGCGAGTACCAAGTCTTAAACTACAAAAGTCAGGTCATCATTAAGCATGTAGAGGTGGCTAGTTGAATTTATACTCTTTAACATTTTTCATTTTGTGGTTTAGCAAACTTGCCATTTTGTACTGTTTGATTGTTTCATAAGTTTTTTGTTTGTTTGTGTTTTTTTTTTTTTTTTTTTTTTTTTTTTTTCTGAAAACAAGCCTAGAATGTATTTGTTGAGTTGGTTTATTTTTCTGGCTTGGATAGTTGGACTGACATGTTATCAAGCCCTATAGTCGAAGAGGAAAAGTGCTAATGTTTATTGTTTCAGAAAGCTTTTTGCGTAAGGGTTTGTGTTCTGCAATCTTCATTGAATCTAGCACATCTTCTTCAATAGTTTGTACTTTAATGACAGCAACTGCAATTTGTGTTTCTCCATATAGTTTGATTTATTGACCTTTCTGCCTTTTTTGTGATCACATTATAATCTTTTGGTGATATATTTCAGGCTAGAAGAGCTCTTCGAGCTTTAAAAGGATTGGTGAGACTTCAAGCCCTTGTCAGAGGCCATGCTGTGAGAAAACAAGCTGCAATAACTCTTCGCTGTATGCAAGCTTTAGTTAGAGTTCAGGCTCGAGTGCGAGCAAGGCATGTTCGCCTGGCATTAGAAGGTCAAACGGCTCAACAAAGACTTCAGCAACAACTTGCAAATGAGGTTCGGGTTCGAGAAATAGAAGTAAGCAAGAGTAGATACCGTGTCTACTTTAATTACAAAAACAGTATACTGTGTGCAGATGGGAGTTGTTGTTTTCATGCTTTCCCATTTTTCTGGTATTTAATTTGATAGGAAATTATTGAAAACCTCCAATTGGGAGCCCAATTCCTTTAATGCGCTCAGCTTCTTTTCTAACTTTATTTCACCCCCTGAAACAATTAACATTTTTGTTTGTAAGTTTAATTAGGGATTACTTTGGTTTACTCTTATAGGATTTAGTAGCTTATGCGTAAGGGTTCTTGTAGCTCTTTGTTTTGAAGTTTAGGATTTAGGGTTTAGCTCTTGCGTTTTAGGTGGAATTAAAACCTGGGAGTAGAGATGCTAAAAAAATTAGTAAAAGGCAACCCTGTAACTGTCTAAGGGCTGGAAAAAGAGACAGCTATGGCTCAGAAAATAAACGCAGAAGAAGCTGTAGGTGATAAGTGAATCTCAAAGCTAGAGGGAAATAATGGGGCAGGGCTACATTTTGGTTCTATGTGGTCATCAGTTTCAACTTTCGACTTCAGTGGTGTACCTCTGTCCAATATTCATCTAGATAGGAGGGCAGTTGTTAGCTAACATTTTTTAGCAGTTCAGATTTGTCATGATAACTGCGGCTGTACTTTCTCTTTTTGTGATAGACTCCTTTCTGTTGTAATGTATTGATATCTTGTGTTCAACAAAAGTAACAAAAGAAAAAATTAGTATAATAATAATAATAATAATAATGATAATAATAAGATCCAGCTAAGATCCCAAAAATATTCTATGCAAGTAAAGGTAGGGGACAACACAGGGTAGACGCAGCTTAATTAGGATCTTGAGCAATCTGGTTGTCAGTGTTCTGTTTAACCTTATAGTCTCTGTGGTTTGTTTTAGTGTGGCTTGTTCACTTAGGGCTCGTTTGATAACCATTTAGTTTTAAGTTTCAAGCTTTTAGTTTTTAGTTTTCACTTTTTGTATTTGGGATATGATGAAAGTATACGGGTGAAAGGTGAGATGAAGAAGGGTGATGGGAGGGTGGGGAAGAAATAAAGAGTGAATGAAAACAAATTCTTGAAAGTGAAATTACTTGAAATAGTATTTCATTTGGTTTACCTTTGCTTGTACATTTGTTCTAAATCTCTCCTGTCATCCTTCCTCAATTGCTCTATATCCCTCATTTGTCCCATGTATTTCCCCTTCATCAAATGCAAAACTGAAAACTAATATTAAAGCGAAATGGATATCAAACAGTCCCTTAGTATATCAGGTTTGATGATAGAGAAGTGATAAGTGTTAAAATGATATTTATGTAGGACTAATGGGAAAATTGGGGAGATTAAAAAAAGAGAGGGAAAAGAATAGAGGTGGAGGAGAGGAGAAAGAAGGGAACAGGACCTTAGTTCATCCAAGCTTGTCTATGGGAAGAGAAAGTCTTAAATAGAATAGTGCTAACACATGCAATTGTTTAGGTGTGGTACCACAAACCAATAAAAAGATTTCATGCAGTCATATTTAGGGGACCAATATAATTTTAGTGTGATGGCGTTAATCTTGACCTATTTATAGAGGCCAAGCCATACTCAAATGTAGCAAGTCAAACCTAAAAGGAAACTACAAATGAATAAAATTCCCGCAATGAAGGAAACCAAACAAAATCTGTCATTCAGGAAACCAAATAAGATTATTGGCCCTATGCCTGTGTATAACATAGGTGTGTAGGCATTCTTGACAATCTCGTGGTATGTGCTCTGTGAGACGCTGAAGCTTAGTCAACCCACATTCTAATTGAAACCAAGCCTAGTATTTCTTTCCAGTGTTCTCTAATCCTAATGACGATGGAAATAAGGTTAATAAATTTAGTTGCATGAGTAGGCAATTGAATCTGCTGATGTAGTATTCATCAAGTTTCTAATTCTTATGTAATTACAGAAACGGGATCCAATGTGCATGTATTGCATATTAATGACTTACTAACTTGTCAATTACCATTATGTTTGACATAAGCTCTTATAGATGTACATCTCTGTTAACCTCTTCCATTCTTGTTTCCCATTGGAATGAAGGAATGTTGACAGCTTCTTCTTGCTTTTGACTGTGGTGCAGGAAGGGTGGTGTGACAGTGTAGGATCTGTTCAAGAAATTCAAGCCAAGTTGTTGAAGAGGCAGGAGGCTGCAGCTAAGCGTGAGAGAGCTATGGCATATGCTCTTGCTCATCAGGTGACACATGATAACCACTCTGTTCATTTCTTCGTGGTAGCATTTTTGTTATTTTTATTTTTTGGGCCTGAATTAGATTGTAAATTGCCCTAAAAGGAAAGACGCAACTTGAAAGGAGGAGAAGCATAAATGTCGAAACATAACCATTCTGGAGTGGGAAATTCTGACCTTTAATATGATATTTAGCTAGTATGATAAATATATCACTTTGCTAAGTCTTTTGTTTCAAACAGAAGTTTCAACTGATAGAATGTGTTTGAAGTTAAGCAACCTTGTCTGATTGTTTGGTCTCTCAGTTACTCAGCCAACTGAATTTCATTAATCAGATACTTTACCACTGTTACTTATTAACATAATAACATATGAATAAAAAATTATTTCAAAAGGCATATCCTAGACTTTCTGGATACTTGGACGTGTGAAGAGCAAAATTTGACCCCATTTATTGAAAAGGAGCTGTAATTTGCTCTCCAAAAGTCATTCTGCACTCCAAAACATGTAACAATGCAAGAGAGAGAAAAGGCAATTGGAGGAGTGCAGAATGACTATTTTGGAGTGCCACAATAACGGCACCCTATTAAAATTGTAAGGGAAAACGTAAAAGTCATAACATTTGTTGGACTCTTGGATGTAAATGTGATTGATATCTTTTTCTTTCAAGTTGCGGAATTGTAGTGTGTGTAGTTTTGTGCACACATTATCCAGCTTAGCTGCATCAATATTTTATATTGACCTACAATGGGTCGTTAGTTTTTTCCCTGGTTTGAAATTGTTAGAAGCATTGAATTCACCTCCACAAGCTTACACATAAGATTTTGCTTTTGTGCAGTGGCAAGCTGGATCAAGACAGCTGCCAGCTCCCTCAGGGTTTGAACCAGATAAAAGCGGCTGGGGTTGGAACTGGTTAGAAAGATGGATGGCTGTCCGTCCCTGGGAGAACCGCTTTCTAGATATTAATCTCAGGGATGGAGTTATGGTACATGAGAATGAATCAGCTGAAGATAAGAACAGCAGTATAACCCAGTTAAAATCTGCTGGCAAGAAACCTATTTCTTCAAATATTCAATCAAATCTTTCAATTCAAAAAGCAGGTCCCTTTCATTCTTATGGCTGTGATTCTTCACCTAGTAAGTCAGCTGGAATGCTTGAGGCATCCAATACTACCCAACTTGGAAAGCAAAAGTCGAAGCCATATTTGGATGATGCAGCTGAACAAGGAAACTCCAAACCTGCTATTACTTCAAGATCCCATAGTAATCCAAAAGAGAGATCCACTGAGTCAGATAAACAGGCAAAGAAGCGGCTGTCTTTGCCTAATAGCGGTGACTCTCTCTCTCTCTCTCTCTCTCTCTCTCTCTCTATGTGTGTGTGTGTGTGTGTGTATGTATATATATAAGCTCCCCTAAAAATGAACAAGCCTTTAGATAGGCGTATCTGTTTCTAGAATAAGCAGGTGCCGTATCCTTGATTTCATTTCCCCAAGTGACTCGTCTTAAACGGTGCATCGGTACTGCATTATGATGTTTGTTTTCTACCTTTTACTCCTATAGTTGTGCTACTAAATATTTATTTCATTATCAATTTCCTTGGTCAGGGGGAAGTAATGGATCCCAAACTTCCAGACATCCTATAAGATCTAATGTCAAGGGGACGCCCAGTTCTCAGAAGCCCATCAAGGCTAGATCCAAATCCAGTGGAAGAGGGGATTCAAACCCTACAAATTCAGTCTCGCAAGCCGTTGATGCATAACTTAAAATGTTCCATGGAAAATAACATTCTTGACATTTCCCGTTGCAGTGCTTGCTGTTATAAATCTGTACATATTGAGCTGCATTGGGAGGCTGCTACCGCTTTGTTTGTTCCTGTCATACCATTTTAAAGCAGTTTCAGCGCAGCAGTGTCAAGAACAACAATTGGTGGTGGAAGGAATAAGACTAGTAGGATCAATGTGTGATTGTTGTAATCAAGTTTGATTAGTGTTGTTAAGTATGCTAGCATGTGTTCACAATTTCAATGTACAATTTTTGTAGTTGCCTTCGATGTTACTGTCATTGGCTCGGGTCGTCAGAAGATCTGCAAATGTTTGCTAGCTGATAGTACAACCTGGGAAATGGTTCACCTAAACTCGGGCGGATGTCATGTATACCGGTTTGTGAAGTTTTTTACGTGAATGTTGATTGTTGAATGCCTTATTGTTTTGGTTCTTGACATCGTCTTTTTACAGGACTTAGAGAAAAGTCTAAGGCTCGTTTGGAAGTACTTTTAAAATTACTGAAAGCACTTTTGGTGAAAATGTTTTGAACCAATCCTTAGTAAAAACGCAGGAAAAAGCACTTGAAGTGCTTCTTGAAAGAAGCACATAACTAGTGTTTTCTTTTTTTTTAAAAAGCACTCAAAAGCATTTTCTCTGAAAACGGTTTTAGTGATTTTAATTGCCATTTGAAACAAGCCCTAAGCGTCGAAACTGTATTGGTTGATGGGAGAGTATCCTATGCACATTAATACGTAGCCATAAGATGTGCCGTGTGGTCCAAGCCATGCCATGACTCTCAGTTGCGCTAAAACCCTTAGAGGAAACTAATGCAGAAAACTTATTCGCATGCTTTTGCCAGGTCTTTTATTTCTAGGGCTGATATACGCTCTCAAATGTTGCATATTACAATTCTAAATAGGGCCGAAGAAATTCTTGTTAGCATACATAATACAATGGAATTAAGATAAGACCTTTGTATAAGACTCAATTCATTAAATAAGAAAAAATTGAACATATCAACTAGTCGGGCGGCGAGTAGGGGACTAGGCTTTTTTATATTTTAATCAAATTTATAATGTAAATAAGTGTGTTTATATTTAAAAATATATATAATTGTATTGAAAAATTGATGACCCTAAAAATTATAAAGCCTATGTGGTGCGCATGCCGAGTAATTATGAGCTAACTACGTCCTCGTGAATGCACACATGCCATTTAGCAACCGAGCTCGGTCGGGTGAGTAGAATAGATATGGTAATGGTGATGTTGAATGCGTTGTTAACTTCTATACTTGAGCGATTATGGCCGATGAAGGAACACGTCTCGGTCTTGGATTCTAGAACCAAAAGACAAGGTTGCCTAGATCATTGCGAAATTCAGGATCTCGTATACCAGATTTAGAGGCCTGGACAATATTCATGAGAATATAGGTGTGCTGAATCGATATCAGGCTATTGGGACACAAGTACTTAAAGAAGATATGCCTTTTTTATGGTGAACGTGGTTCAACGGTCTGAATGTCGAACTGCAAAATGCACATGAGAGTAACCAATCATAGAAAACTCCACGTTGATGAGAAGCTAATGAAGTGACCTCTTTTGGTGAATAAGTTAAAAACTCTTCACCGGCCGAGACTTGGATAGATAACCAACCAACCAGAAGCAGTGTTGTTAGTCCAAACTGAAGATGTCGCCGGTTGTCAACACAGTACTGTTAGTCCAAACTAAAGATATGTTGCCGGGAGTGTTAAGATAGTGTTTTTTCTAAAAAAAGTGTGAGAAGGGTTTCACGTAGAGCGAGAGTTTTCGCGTAGAGCGTTTGAGTTGTTTGTTGAGTTGAATGGGCTTTCAATGTTGTAGAGTCTCTTCTATTTATAGGCAAGGCTTCCATGATAAACAAGCCTGTCGTGGTAGAGTTCCAATGGGACTATGTTTGCTCGAAATTTGCTTGGATCTTCCTTTATCCCTTCTCAGCTAAAACATTATCTTCATTCAGTCTCTGCCTCTTCGATTCTTACAAGGACTCTGAACATAGTCCCATTAGACCATCTCCAACCCATGGGATAAAACTTAAAATATAAGCTTTAAAACCCTCCCAAACCATCTCCAACCATGGGCTAAAATAAGTCATAGGGAAAAAATATATCTCTGGGCTAGATTCTCCCCAGGATTTAAGCCTGGCTTAGATTATTCTGGACCCACCAAACTATCATATTTCTAACATTTTTTTGTTTTGTTTTTTACTTATAATCTAACGGCTATGATCAAATGAGATCAAATCTAATAGTAACGTCTAAAATAATTTAAGAAAATAATTTAAATCAAATTTAACTTAAAATTTTATAAATACCTATGTATTTTTATGATTATCGGAATTTAAATATTTTTAGACTAAAATGTTCTTAAAAATAAATTAAGATAATCTACATAAATTTTATTTTAAAAAGAGTTACTGAAAACAATAAGTTAGGCTAAAATCATTATTTAATCATCACGGGCTAAAATTTTAAGCCACAAGGGTTGGAGAAGAAAAACAATTTCTGGCTTATGGCTTAAAATTTTCTGGCTTAAATTTTTAAACTTTATATGGTCTTATGAGATTCATTCATCTCTGTTTGCTCATGTAGGCATTATAATCCCAGCGATAATCCATATTTATCCAAGGCTTATTCTAATCCTTAACAATTTCAATCCATGTAGGACTCGACTGAGCTGCCCTTATACTTAATCTTTTTACATTCCTACTACCACGAGGACTCGGTCGAACCGATCCTATTTGTAGGCCAAAACCCACTAGCCTGAAAGATATTTACTGGGCCGAGAATCATGGTCCTAGGGTCAACTCGTCCCAGCCCAAATTGGAAGCTTCTGATCAAGTGATACACTGTAACATCAAGCTTGTAGAATCTGGACTAGTTCTTTTTGCCTCCATCTATGCCTCTAATGACGCAGTTGTCAATAAGAATCTTTGGTCTAATTTAGTTTCCTTTGCTAGTGTTTATTCTAGCTCCCCTTGGATTGTTTTAGGGGACTTTAATATCACTAGGAGGTGTAATGAGATTGCTGGTGGTTCTCAACGCTTCACTAGTGCAATGTTGCTTCTTACCTCTTCAACACCGAACTTGACGATCTCAATGCCACTGGAATTTTCTACTCTTAGAGCAACAAGAGGGATGATTCATAGTGTATTTTTAGAAAATTGGATCGTGTTCTGGTGCATGAAAGGTGGACTGAAACTTTGCTAAACTGCTCTGCTGAATTTTTCCCGCTAGCATCTTTGATCATTCTCCCATGGTAGTAAGTTGGGGCTCCCTTTCCGAAACCAAAAATCTCCTTTTAAATTCTTTAATTTCATGGTTGACAGGGATGATTATATTCCCACAATTTCTAGTGTCTAGTCTACTGTAGTGCAGGGCTATAAACAATTTCAAGTTTGCAAAAAACTCAAACTTATTAAGCAACAGCTCAAGCGCCTTAACATAGACCTTGTTGGTAATGTCTCTAATGTTGTTGTTAAGTCCAAGGTTGATTTAGATATGTGCCAAAGGCTTCTTGACTCTAACCCTTTTGACAACTCCTTGTGAGCACAAGAGAAAATCCTTTATGATGCTTATGCTTTGGCTTTGACTGTGGAGGAAATGTTCTTACTGATTCTCTTTGTGTTGATTTCACTCCAGATGACATTAAGTCTGTTTGCTTCTCTATGCATCCTAATAAGTCTCCTGGACCATATGGTTTTAATGGTTGTTTTTTTCAAAGAGTGTGGTCTGACATTGGAAATGATGTCATCGCTGCTGTTCAAGAATTTTTTCACTCAGGTCATCTTCTTAAGGAGTTGACTTCTACTATCATCACCCTTGTCCCTAAGGTCTCTGTTCTTGCTACAATGAGTGATTTTAGACCTATCTCCTGTTGTAATACACTTTATAAAATTATAGCTAAGTTGTTGGCTAATCGGCTCAAGGAAGTTTTATCTCATATGGTAAGTCCTACTCAATCGACTTTTATTCCGGGAAGGAAAATTGGGGATAATATCCTTCTCACTCAAGAAATCCTTCGTTGACATTATGAAAGCTTATGATACCGTGGAGTGGGATTTTATACTTGCTACTCTTGATGCATTTGCTATCCCACTTAGAATGATTAATTGGATAAAGAGTTGCATCTCGTTTCCTATGTTCTCGATTGCTGTAAATGGTGAGCTTGCAGGTTACTTTGGGAGTATGTGTGGCCTTAGGCAAGGGGATCCCTTGTCTCCTTACTTATTTTTCATTGCTATGAAGATGTTGTCCCGTATTATTAATGTTAAAGTAAGATACTTTCATCTCTCTCGATTTCATTGGCGGTGTGAGAGAATTGGGTTAACTCACCTTTTCTGTGCGGGGATGATCTTCTTATGGTCTGTTTTAGGGATGAAGAGTCTGCTCGGGTTCTCTATCAATCTTTATGCGATTTTCGATTGCTTTCTGGGTTAGCTGCCATTGCCTCCAAGTGCCAAATATTTATTGTTGGAATGGATGACATCTCTAAACATCAAATTTTGCAATTGTTTAATTTTTCCTTAAGATCTTTGCCGGTCCGTTACTTAGGAGTTCCTTTAATCACTTTCAAGCTCAGGCTTTGTGATTGCTCTCCTTTAATTGACAAGACTGAAGCAAGGATTAAAAGCTGGAACAATAATGTTCTCTCTTTTGCTGGGAGATTGCAACTCATCCAATCTGCTTTCCAGTATCTAAGTTTTTTGGTGCTCACATCTGATTCTCCCTAAAAAGTGCCTTCTAGATGTTGAGAGAAAACTCCGCTCTTTCTTATGGTCTGGTACTTGCTTAGGGCGTTATGCAGCTAAAGTGTCTTGGTCTGACATTTGTCTCACTGAGGCTGAGAGGGGCCTTGGCTTAAAGAGATTACAGTGTTGGAATAAAGCTCTTATGATCCGCCATATTTGGAGCTTAATTTCTGGTGCTTCTAATTTATGGTTTAATTGGGTGAAGGCTTATTTACTTCAAGATAATTCTTTTTAGAATGCCCTTTTTCCTTCCATTGGCTCTTGGAATTGGAGGAAATTACTTCATCTCAGATGGCTAGTTAGATGACTCTTCTTTCATGTTGTTGGTGATGGACGTTCCACCTCTCTATGGTTTGACAATTGGCACCCGCTCGGGCCCCTTACCCTTAGATGGCCTTCAAGTATCATTGAGGAATCAGGGCTTCAACCAAATTCTTTGGTCAGTGAGATTATTGATGAGAATGGTTTCGGATGTAGGTGGCCTTTTTCTTCCTCTAATGATTTATTGAAAATTTGAGTTTCTATGTTTCACCTTTCTCCAAAACAATTTAGGCATGATTCTGTTACTTGGACATTGTCACCCAATGGAAGCTACTCTGCCTCATCCGTTTAGAATGCTATTAGGGAATCCCATCTGAATGTCCTATGGGCTGGTCTCTTATGGTTTGATAAGCATGTCCCAAGGTGGAGATTCATTCTTTGGCTTGCTATAAGGGGTAAGTTATCTACATGGATTGGGTATTGGTCTTTAACCCTCATGGTTCGCCTATTTGCTTTCTTTGCTTGACTGATAATGAGTCTCACAATCACTTGTTCTTCAGGTGTCCGTATAGTGCCAATATTTGGTCTCATGTGCTTTCTAAGTGTGGTTGTGATCCTCCTCCTTTGGATTGACATGAGTTTATCACTTGGGTTGCTATTAATTGGACGAGAAGTCGTTGGATGTTAGCATTAAGAAGCTGTGCCTCCAAGCTGTTGTCTATGCTATTTGGAAAGAAAGGTATAATCGTAAGTTCAGAAATGAACACCTCCACTATGTTGCTATCTTTGAAGCCATTGTGAACTCTATAAGCTTATGGTTATGTTCTTTGCAGATTTCGATATCTACTGCAAATGTACCTATTTTTCAAGAATGGAGAATTCCTATATAGTTCTCCTTTTGGTGGTGGTTGTTAGGTTGTGTTGTTGCTGTTTTTACAGCCTCATGCCTTTTTTGTTTGTTTTTAGATTGGCCTTTGTTGCCATTGTTGTGTAGTAGTTTGTTGCTTATTTTGGTTCTCTTTTAATACAATCATTCATTTACCCCAAAAAAAAACCAAAAAAAAAAAAAAAAAAAAACCATCCCATAGGAAATTCCAACTCAGTCCTCGTCTCAAATGTCATGCCTAAAAAGGCCAAGGGAATCAACAAGCACATATATAAGATGTATTTTGTGAGGGGTAATGATGGTATTTTACAAGTTGTATTTTGTGAGGGGTAATGATGGAAGAGTGCCGGTCAAACTGACCAGAAGTAAGGTTTTTTGGCCTTTTTGATGCGTGTTCTTTGTGTACATATATGAAGTATGCAGAAATCGCATATCGTACGCCTGTATAATACACGACAAGAAGAAGACAAAAAAAGGGCCCTACGTTTGAGGACATTGTTGGGCCTGATGTGGTAATGAATTCGGGCTAAGCCCGGTCCATCTTTTTACCAAGAATTTTCCTCCAATTTTTTTTCATTCCCTCCTAAAAAATTGGAAAGTGATTGTGTATATTGGTAAAATGTATGTATATTCAATCGAGAAAAATGTTAGTTATATATGAGAAATGTTCTTTTGTCAGACAGTGAATCTGCATTATTGAATGGGTTGGATTTTGTTAGAATGGATGATTACATTACATACCATCTTCAACAATAAACATTTCTTGAAGTATTTTTAGAAAAGATAAATAATAATGGCACATTATTTTTATAGACACATGGACCATCTAAACCAAATTATACAAGGAAATGCAAGACTGGAGAATGGACTTTTAAATTGAAATTGCTTAAGTTTGAATTTTGTTTATAAGTGACTTTGATATCAATTTGTTATGATTCTCATCGTGTGATTTAGTTTAAATCTCATACCTTTAGTGTAAACATATATCATTGTATTAAAAGATAAAAACTCGAGGTTGTGCTGTGACACTGTTTGTCCATGTATTGTCTTAGTGACAATATTGATGACATAAATGATTGTTATGTATTTAAATAGTACATTCTTTGTACGTTAGATAGTTGTTATGGGGTGTCACCAGTTCTATGAGAGACTTCTCAGCCTAGCGAGCCACCACTCACCAAAAACAACGGGTCGAATGCCATGTTTATTTGGCTTCCTGTTTAACTAAAGCGTTTTATTTGGTACATTTAGATTGAATGGATTGATGTTGGCTGGAATCAATCGGCACTTGCAACCACATGAAATGAAAGCAACCATAAAAATATCAACGGCGGTTGGGCAACCAACCAGCCAACCACTTGCCTCTCTCAGCTTCCGATGTGGAGCCCCCACCATATTCTACATTTAAGAATTTTACTATAAGAACCTCTCTTTGGAGACGAAATTCCTTTAGGGACCTGAATATTCCTTGAAGCCCCTAAAAGAGTCCTGAAGAATGTAGGTGGAGACCCTAAAATAAGATCTCTCATTGAAGATGCTCTAAGTTTTGTTTCAGTAATTTAGAGAAAGTCTAAAGAGTTGTATTTGCTCGTACGCATGTCGATGATTGATCCTAGCATTTTCCACAGGGTTAATCCCAATCATTCTTTGCTTTATAAGTCTCACAAACATAAATGACTTTTCTCTGTTCACACACTCATATTCGCGTAATTATTATTTGATTTATTTAATATGAGGACAGAGAATAAGGAAGTGTGAATGAAGTCAAAAAAGTTGATATTATCATTTTGGTCTCACAAATAAAAAATAATAAAGAAAGACCGTCACATTGACGGAATCAAGGACTAAGTCAATGAGGCCATGCATATTTTTTTTGGAGTGTACTATTCACCCTCTTCTTTTTTTACTTCTTACCCTCCTTATTAATTTATGTCATTTACTCTCTTTTTTAATTTTTCAATCCAACAGTTGAAAATTAAAAACAATGTGTGAGAAATAAAAAAAAAGTTTAAATATTACACCCATTTTTCTTATGTAACAAAGTGTCTTGCCGGCAAAGACGAGCTATGTTGTCCTGTCTTGAATCTTGACAGCTTATTTATGTATTTTAACTTTTTTTTAATTTGAGATTTAGGTCAACTTAAACCCGTGTTCAAGTAAGTCAAGTTTGGTGATTTGGATATTTGACCAAATTCTTGCCAGGACAAGCCATTGTCGTTTATCACAGGCTCACAGCTAGCTATCCTAACCAATTTAAAAAAATGAAAATTTGAAATAGGTCCAATTTTATAACCCATCTTTTGAAATATGTCCAATTTTTAGTGACTTTGAACCCATATCAAAAGACATTTTTGTTACCGTGAGATATATCGGCAGCTGCGGATCATTTGATTGGAATGAAATTTGGAATGGGTACCCTTGACAATATGAATCATTTGAAAAATAAACAGAGGCTTACAATAAACAACAGAGGAAATCAAAGGAAAAATCCTATAGCGTCGCCGTAGCTTGGTGTCCAACGAACAAAACAAAAGACCGGAAAACGTCGATACTTCGGTGGAACTGAAACTCAAGGGTAAGTTTCTCAAGTGCCAGAAAGCTGCGCCCCATCCATTTTGTGACTTGAGAAGGTCCAAAGCAACTCAGGTATGAATTGTTTAACAATGTTCATACAATCACAAGGGTAAAAAGTTGAGTTGAGAGTCAAAGGAGGGCGGGGGAAACTAATTGACACTAGAGAGTTTCCTTATAAGAAGATGAAGCAGAAAGCAATATCACCAAGAACAACAAAAAGCACACAGAATCCAGCTACAGATCACGACGAGTTCAGGAATTTTTTGGCAGCATCTAAACTCAGCTCTTCATAGACCTGGAACAAATAGAATTGAGGTTTTTTTCAATGTAAACAGAAACCAAAGTAGTATTTATGACTATTATTTGTTGAAAAACAGATAGTACATACGAGTTTCTTGTGGATTCGTTGAAATGCCTTGCAAAATCTCTCTGCTTCTGCTGCACCCACCTAAACAATTGAGTACAAGTAGTTAGTTTTCCTTCCAACCAAAACTATTCTTAGTTTTTGTTTCATTTATTTCATCCTTTGTAGTTGAAAAAAATGTCTCCTCAATTTTCAATTAACTCCATTTGTAAATATGACAGTGTCGTAGAACAAAAATTTACAATCAACATAAGAACAGCTGACAACTGATACATATGGCCAACTAAGAAATAAGATAACACATAAAAGTACCAAATAAAATAATGCACACACATGTATGTGGATGCACATGCGTACGCAAGCAAGAAATAAAAGGGTACTGCATACACTAGCTTATGAGCACGGCCAAGGCTTCTGTTTTTATAACTAATTTTCTTTTACTTATGATGGAGAGTTATTTTGTGATGCTGTTTACTGAATGTAATGAATTAGCATTGAAGAATTACTACAACTTCTTGGAATCGTGAAATCAAGTTTCCCAATTCCTTTCAAAGAATCACTAGTTCAAAACGAGAGCTATCCCTGCCTCTGGTTTTATCTAATTGTATACATAAATAGTACTTTTACGAAGCTCCTAAGGTCTTCTACAGTTTCAGCTCTGCTGGCTCAAGATATTTCTTTTCCATGAATTATAGTAAGGACTGCTTTCTGGACATGGAAAAATAATCTAGATAGAATGCTGGAGAAGTCCTCGATATGATAGGACGTTACCAAATATTGGTCCAGCTTAGGGAAGAAATTTTTTTTTTTTTTTCCCGGTAACATCCTACTTAGGGATTTTGCTAATTCATAAAACATAAATAAACCGAGTTCCAAAACAGAGTTAGATTTTGAACCTAAAAGAAGGAACCACTAAAAGCCTATACAAATCCAAATTCCAAAACAGAGTTAAATTACTACAGCCATACTCACATACAAACATGAAGCTATGGCCGTGCCTTTTTTAATAGATAGGTTCAGGTTTTCCTTTCTTACAGATGTTTAAATCTTATGTACTTCTAGTGCAAGGGATCTGAGTATGTGGCAATAAAACATGGGTGATTAGGCCCTTGAGCAATTCTCCACGCAAACACTCTACCGATGTTGTCTAACAATATCACCACAATTTAAGTGTTAGTTCACACACTTGCTTAACTTAACAGCAGTTAAGTCATAAATTCATTTCCGGGTGGCCAATGTATCAATGTCAACCAATCAGGAAAGGGTGGCCAATTAACTTTGAGGCTTTTTCTGCCCAGCTGAGTGTCTCAGATGAAAATCAAAAGACGCTGAGGGCCAAGCACTGCGTTGTTACCTTGTACTAATGACTAAGGTTGTGAAGCAGTTGGAGAAAGTAAGCAGAGTTGGAGAAGACTTTAGAATACAGTTCACATTGTCTGCCATGGGTAGATTTATTTAATTTAACTGGAAGAGGACTTCTTCCGAAGCTAGTAGTTGTAGTCACCCTAGACTTGTTTTGATAGCAATGGTACAATATTCAACCCTCGACTTGTTTCATTATGAACTATTGAACATTAAAAAATAATTGGGTTGTATCAGATCTCTATTGTTTCTTATATGTTTATTTCAATTTCATAAGTATCCATCAACTCAATTCTCAAAAACCTTACACAGAAGAGAAGAGAGTTGACCTAAGTACATTAAAACATTCAACAAAAATCACAAAGTACACCCACTTTTCCACTCCTAGACACTGAGAACAATTAGTTTTTATTTTGGACTGGACTTCAACATCATTAGATGCAAACAAAAACAGCTAAAATATAAGTACATCATTGCATGCTCAAAACCACATCACTAAGTTCATGTCTTCTGTTTCTATATGTCCAGAAACCTGTTGTGTCAAAATATGACACAATATAAAATTTCATATAATGGTCTTAGATAATCATATTATGTAAAAAATACAATCGCCACATATCCATGAAAATCAAGAATATCAAAGACGAATATGGACATACCTTTTTCTCAGCGACCAACTTTAGCTTCTCCCAGAATTCACCTGTAATTACTCATCCATATAAGTGCAAAATATTTGACTTCTATATTAAACATAAAAAACTGGTGGAATTTCTTTTTGGTTACTGATACATCCATGGAAGACGAATAAAGAGAGTGTATGTTAAAACATACCATGTTCGTCAAGTCCTTGCTTCTCCACTTCAATTTTATCTCCCTCATCCCATGCATCTTGCCATTCTTTATGCTGTTCAGAACATTCAAAAACGTCAACATCTTGTTTGTGAATGTGTGCGTACTGTAAAACGGAAATATGTACAAACATTTCAGTATACCTCTTCATGCTGTGCTGACTTAGAAGTTGATTCTCTAGATTGTTCTGATTCAGCCTAAAATTATACAAAGTTGTCTAAGAATGGCTTGATAAATATATAATCAACAAAAAACTCATAATGAATAGTAAAGGAATCGCCAGTTCAATAAATGGGTTGGTTGCTCAACCAAATTGTTTGGAAACATTTAAGATACTGGAATTTAATTTTCAGCAATAGTACAAGAATTTATACGTTCTACGTAACCCGTCTCAAAACTTTGACACTGTAGATACTCAAGAAATATTTCTAACTTCACGAAATTTTCCTAGATGAATCAAATTCCACAAAGTTTGAAAGACTAACAGAAACAAGCCAACAACCTTAGTGATCCAAGAAAAAGTGCAACCATAGCCTTGTACAGCAGAAGAAAGGTCTCTAACTATTAAATGCCACCAAGTCTTGTTGAGAAACAATGGCAGAAGAAGCAAGGATGACACCCCAGCCATAATAACTTTTTTGAATCCCTAACCCAATCTAAACCACATAAATCCTACTTAAGCTACTCATCTTCTGACCCTGAAAAACTAGCCGTCACCGACATCATCTACAAGGCCAAAATTTTCAACTTTGATTTAATTACAAAAAAGGAAACGAGTAAATAAGGGATGAAAATTTCGGCCTTTCATACATATCCTTGATGACGCCGGGCAATGCAAATGGCTCTGAACTTTAAACAAATTGATCGAAACTTACTTTCTTCTCCGACTCAATATGACATCTACATCAGTCAAAACTACTTAATGCAACCCACCATCCATCTAAATCGATTTATCCATCACATCTCCCTCTCAAAAGAAACATAAACTCTTAACACCTTCCACAATGCCACTTCTAAAGGAGCATGCATCCATAATTTCTAAAGTTCCACATGGTATTGATATTGGCAGATGCAGGCAGCAGCTGCAGAAATCGCTATTAAATCCAATCTTTTCCTTTTCACAATCAAAATCCAAGTGCAGGCTGCAGCTGCAGAAATCGCTATTAAATCCAACCTTTTCCTTTTCACAATCAAAATCTAATCTTTACACCTTCTAACTATAAGAAATGTTAAAGGGTTATCTCAAAAGTAGATAGTGCATCTGCCCAAAACTCAAAATCCAGAAAAGGATTATATACTGTTCGTTTAAAAATATAAAATAATAACAACAGGAACAATTTTTGCCCAACAAGTTTTAACGATTGCCAGATTCCATAAATTAAATTATCAACGACGCGTTCTAATTGATACAACGAACTAGATAACAAATTCCACAAAGCATCACAACCAGAAAGCAAAGGCAAAGCGAAACAATTTGTTTTGGTGAAGAGAAAGAGAGAGAGAGAGGGTTACATGGGAGTCACGAGATCGGACGATTGGGAAGAGATCGAGAAGGCGTCCAAATTCAGCGTCGTCCATGGCGGTGGTGGTAAAAACGTACTTACTGAAGTGCTGATTCTTGTGCTCTCCCAATTCTCCAAATTTTATCCCCCCCTTCTTCTTTCTAGTATTTATTAAATATAGTCAAAAATTAATTCTTAATTTCAAAATGTCTTTTTTTTTAATTTTTTTTTAAATATATCCAAAATTTTATTTAAATGGACACAAATATTTTCAAATTTAACGATTAAATAAATTAAAGTCTTTTTAGCTACCGTCGCCTCAAGCTCCGGTCCAACTTCACCTTCGCTTCTACACTCCACCACAACTCTATCCCCATCGACCCCCTCATCACCGAAATTGAGCGCCGCCGCAGTTTTCGCAAGTGGGAGTAGCAAAATTTCAATCATGCCTTCAACGCCTTTTTTCTTACTAATATCATTTTTAGTTTTAAATATAAAAATAATTTTTAAAGTTAATCCACATGTCGTTATATGATTGTATTTGTGAGATGCACGTGGCGCCACATCATCACACTAACAGAGCAATTGACAGATTTTTCAAGAAAAAACTAAAATGATCACAATGGACAAATTCAAATAAAGACTAAAATAATTCACGATACACGAATTCAAAACACTACTATTGATATAATTAATTGTTAGGGACCAGATTGAGGAGTTATGTCAATATCACGAATTATTTTGGCTAAAAAGCCTTTAATTTATTTGATTGTTAAATTTGAGGGTATCTGTGTGTATTTAGGTATAATTTTGGATATATTTTAAAGATGTTATAAAAAGTGACATTTTTTAAATTAAGGGTTAATTTTTTGCTATATTTTATAAATACTCCTTCTTTTCTTCTTCCTCTCTCTTAGAAAAGAAAATTACTCAAAAAAAATAGTTTTTTTTAATAGCCAGATTTGTTTGCTCAAGCAGTCAATTTCCCCTTAAACTTTAATTTTACCCGACCCCTGAATTTTTCTTACGAGCCAATTTTACCCGATTTACTAAGGAGCTGTCAATTTCCCCCTGTACTTTAATTTTACTTGATTACCTCTAAGTTTTTCAAACGAGTCAATTTCTCACTTGAATTTTAATTTTAACCGATTACTTCCTGAATTTTTATAAATAGTCAAATTTCCCTGATAGATTTTAAAAAATTTCATTCAATTTTCCTCCCATTTTAATTACACGGACAACACATGATAACCATGTAAGGGCAAAATTTGAAAAATTGGATGGAAAATCTTAAAATCTAATGCTATGGGAAAGATTGGCTAGATATAAATTTTTAGATGAGATAATCGACTAAAGTTAAAATTCAAGATAAAAATTACCTAATTAAAAAGTTCAAAAAAGCAATTGTTAAAATTGAGACGAAAAATTGACAGCTTTAGACCAACATTTCTAATAATAATAAAAGAAATACAAAATTAAGCCTCGCCGCAAAGATTTGTACTTTGGAGGCAATAGCAGCCGTCTTAAATACAAAAACTAGCTCACATTTTCCACCGTCCACATCCAGCCAACACCCACCACATTTCCTTAGCTGGCTTCTGTTCTTCATCCACCACCACCCGCCGCCCAAATACCATCCATCCCACTACATAACCACCACCCAAAATGCAATCACCGGCGGCAACAATGGCGGCGGCGATGCTCCTTCTCCTCCTGCTGCCGATGGCGTCGATTGTGGTGACTGTGGGAGCAGCCAACACAAACAGCGTGTACAGTCCATGCTCAGACACCAAGATTCAGAGGTCCGACGGCTTCACATTCGGGATCGCATTCTCGTCCAAGAACTCCTTCTTCCTAAACGGGAACCAGTCGCATCAGCTCTCCCCCTGCGACCGCCGCCTCTCGCTGTCCTCCGCCAACTCCCAGTTCGCGCTCTTTAGACCCAAAGTCGATGAGATCTCCCTCCTCACTATCAACACCTCTTCTTTCCAACCGGTAAATGAAACTCTTATATTTTACTGTTCTTCTGCTAAAGTTTTTGAGCTGGATTGAAATGTGACTGTTTGATTACCCAATTGATGGGATTGGTTCCGATGCTCTTGATTCTTTGTACCATGTATGTTCATGTGATTATCCATTAGCCCACTTGGATTTAAACCCTTTTGTGACGATTTTAGCCGGCAATGTAGCGATAAGTGAGCAATAGAATCTGTCATCTTTAAAAAGGAAAATTCAAGTGTATAAATCGTAATGTGAGATTTACATAAGCTGGGGAGGTCAAGTTAGCAAGAATTCTTAAGTAAATATGAAAAGAAACTACGGTGCATTCGTTTAAGTCTACGAGGATCTTCTAGTCTTTAGTTTTCTTCTGCATCATGTTCAGTGAAGAATTTTTATTTTACAATATAATGTTTGGAGTGCATTTGGTTTAGCGGGCTTTGTTTGAGGGTAAAGGGTGAAAGAATTGGATTGCTTTTGATCATTTGCTGTTATCTCCGTGTAAGAGATACAAAGCTGCCGAGGCTCATACTTGTACTGAAATTGTCTGGGGTTCTTGTAGATAAAGATGTATTATTTGATTTTCTGAGTATTAGAATAACTATTAGCTGCATTTTAGTGCTGTGTTAAGAGACATAAAATGGATATTTTTTTCCTGTTTTTGTAGTAATTAACTGTTCTGCTAATCCATGATATGTAATGCTTTCACTTGAAATTTGCATGATTCATAAGCTCTATCTAACGTATGATCATGATTCATGAGTAGTATGCACTGACTAGTGAGCTTTGTACATGGTTACGGAAAATAAAGGAAATTACAGAGGAAGAGGATACTTTGGGAACTTCTGAGGAGCTGTCTTATTGACTGTTTCATTCATACGTATTTGAAGGCATGAGTGTGAAATGAAATTCTAGAATTCAGTATAACTTCAAGAGGAATAATTTCTGATCGATGACTATGGAAGAAAATGCTAACCTATGACTAAGAAATTCCACTGACAGATTTAGATTTGCTTCATGATTTTTGATAGGGTACTTGACCTTCAGATAGAATTCGGCGCGGGCTTTCCTTTTCTGCTGTCAACTAATACTACTCATCCCATTATATCTGAAGGTCGAATTTGGTCCTTCATGCAAGGCTCTCCCACTCTTAAAATTGGTTGTGAAGATCGGCACAGGGGTAATCCCAAGCTCAGTGACATTTATTATAGGCCTGTTAGCTGGAGCATTTATTTTGCCACCATTTATTGGTATATTTGGAAGTGGAGATGTAAAAAAAACATATACGATCAATTCCAGCTTCCCTGTAACCCAAAATTTAGGTTTCTGACTTTCATAGATGCTGGGGTGGAGGAAGCCAACTCCTCTGCTGTTCGCAATCCCCCACATAGTAACGTCTTACTTGGTTTGAGTTGGAATCCCTCTCCTCATAGTACAATCAAGTTAGAAAAGATATAAGAGTGTGGAAAACAAATCATTCATTGTCATGGGAAACCTGGAAATAATTTTGCCCCTATAAACTATAAGAAGCTAAACGTAATTACATCTGTGGTGTTGTTTGGCAACTTTGGCTTTGTGTATGTTGACTTGTTGCTTTTCTTAACTTTGTATTCATTTTCCTGTCCTGTGTTTATATCGTGACATGGATCAGATCATTAAATGATATGCCCTTTTGAGCTTTCTAGGATTCATATGGTGGATACATGGTGGCGTTCGCTGGACGAAAATATGCTGCAAGATCTCTCCCTGCCTTTGTTGCAAACAGCACATACATAGTGACAAGTTTTACCTTGGTAAGTATGTATAATTTTGAAGAGCTTCACTCTCTTGCGCATGAAAGGACAAAAATTAAGGGTAGTGCTATCCACACACCCTCTTAATTTTCGGCCGTCAGATCGAATGAATTGAAGAAGACCAATGGCAAAAAATTGACAAAGGTGTGTAGGAGTCAAAAATGGGTTGAATAGCACGTTCCAAAAAGAATGGTTGAGATTTAACTAAATCTCATTTGGTTAAATCTCAATCCTTCACTCGTGAAAAAACATGTGCGGGGGAGAATTTCCGTAACTTTGAATGAGTCGATGTTTGTTAAATGGTTTTCCATTTGTAAATTCTCTAATCCAACAAATGGGTTTTGGTGAAGGTACTCGAGTTTCAAAAGGGTAGGCTGCAGAACTCGTATTGGAAGAGAGATGGGTGTGCCAAATGCACAGGAAACTCCAATTTTGTTTGTCTTAACAAACAAGACTGCGCCATTAAAATGTCAAGCTGTAAAAACCGAGGGGGTTCTGTAGATTGCAGTCTCGGGATACAACTGGCTTTCTCCGGTACAGATAAACATCTCTCGGTTCTCAATTCATGGTATGAGGTGGAGAACCTTCGGCAGTATTCTCTCTATGGCTTGTATTCCAATCTCAGAGATTCTCTCACTAGCCGGTATAACAAGTTCTTCTAAACCTCTACTCCAAAGTATCGATTTATTGTGTTTGTGCGTAATGATGTTCGATTTTGTCATTCTTAATCGTTGCTTCCTCTGTCTGTCCTCTTTGTTGTCCTCTCTGTTCTTTTGCGATTTGGTATATCGAAATTTCTACAGATGTTGGACTTGTAATTATTACCGGTATAAGATTGTTGCGAGTGATATGTTTTTCTAGACCTGTTATTGTTGCAATCAGATATTCATCGTTTCACGCTGTGCAGCAGATAGAGTTGTCTTGTAAATTGAGAATGTAAGCGGTCCTATTTCTACAGTTGGTTTGAGGACTGATAGAAGTTGCTATAGACTTAGATTTGAACTCTTCACCGTCGTTTTGATAACAGAAATCGCTACCATGCCTCTGGTCTCGGGGTCCCTGGCGAAAAGTTTTCAGGCATTACTCTGTTATATAATTTGTAATCGAGTCCCTCTTAGTTGCATCTGTACCTGTTCGTTCAACTTTTCATGTACTCGTACTTGGTAGCAATGTCGGCCTGCAATATACCCACATTAACAGAGAGGACACGAACATAAACTACGAGTTATGACAGGTTTAGTGAACATCATTTTTCGTGTCCTTAAAATTCCGATAGCATTTTCGCGACACTTGTGTTGTTGCAAGTGTTTCTCTACACAAATTTGAATGACACCAGATCACAAAGAAAATTAATGTGCATTAAACCATCTTCTATAACCGCGGCAATGTATATTTGTACATACAAATTCCTCTTCCCAATTAAAAAAGAAATGTCCGGTATATGTTTTAAGAATAACCGGAAGCTATCTGGTAGAAACTTATATACCGATTAATCTCATGAAAACCTAAAATATTTCAAGAGAAATAGGAAATACGATGACCATTTCAATTGTTCTGAATGTCTAATTTCATTCCTAAATTGGGATGCTGCAGAATCTGAAACTCGATCAGTAATGAATACCGTGTGGTATATGCTGCCTCAGTGCTCTGTAGCTGGAAAAGAGGATGAGGAGGCGGACAAGGTGTGAAATCTTCAACTTCTTCGGCTTGTTGCATTCATGAAGCGAGGTTGCTGATGCCAAAATAAACTGTTTTCTGTTGAAACGCATTAATAGCGTAATCAACAACAAAATGGCCAAACTGTGATTTGAAACGAAGGCCATATCCGAGCCCAACTCCGGATCCTGGTTTGCCAAGCCTCAGGGCTGGGTTTCCTGAAACTCCAAAATTAAATCGACTTGATATCAGGCAAATAAACAAATTTAGGAGATCAGAACTACAATAACAACGGAAAAGGTAATGTGGTAATATGGCCATGTAGTAACAAACACAAGGTTAAGCGTGGTCAAGGATTAGCAAGAGCAAGATAATCACCCGAAGACGCAGTAAGTTGCCCATGAATCTTATAAGAGGGTTGGAAACTAAGCCTCTGAGCCTGCACCAAACTCGGTCAACCAAGTTCCACTTGTACGATTGTATCAAATTTTCACTCTCAATTTGGTTGAGCTACTTTGCAGGTTGGCTTGGTTACTAAACGCGGGGACTTAAAAAGTGATTAGTTACTCCAATCAGCGGTAGAACTTACCACTGGAAAGAGACTGGACTTGGGTATGCTGGGTGGAGTGCTACCTTTGACAATAGGTTGTTTGTATCAATGACTCGGCTATGGAAAAGAAAAACTTTCTAAGACACAGCACTCCAGTATCGAACTCTCATTTGTTCTGCTAAGTTGCGAACCAAGTGTTGCTTTTTGGGGCTTACTGCTAAAACTGGCCGCACAAAAATATTATTTTGTCAGCTGGCCTTTAAAAACATTTGTAACAATGTGAACCTTTACTGATCAAGTTGAAAAGAGAGGGACCACATTGACGGGGTTAAATTGCAACTAAATTCACTGAAAAGATTTAACGCATGTCATTCTTCATCCACTCTTGTATTTGAGTGTTCGCGTGGCAGTGGTTAACTTGAGCTGCTTGATATAGCTTGAGTTCTGAAACAGCATCATTGTTGCAAGGCCACCGACTCACTGCAAAATAGAACCAGAGCAGTGGCATCCCTAATGCTAAAACAAAAAAATGGACACCAGGCACAATAAGTCAATTCCTTGAAGAGAAATTGTAAGATTAGCTCATCGGCAAGAGAGGAGTGCTGGTGAGGTAGAGAGTGCGATTGGAGAAACTGAGGAGCAAATCAGTGCTCGAATAGCGGGGTTCACCAAGATGGTGAATAAACAAGGTTAAGAAAGCTAACAAGGGTAGAGGAATACACTGCCAGCGAAACCAATAGGAGGGCAGTCAAGTGGAAAGGATCAAAACCAAACAAGATGGGAAATATTCTTGGTCAAGACTCAAAACAGTGCTCGGGCAATGCGAAAGGGGGAGATTCCAACATTCCATAGAAACTAACCGAGAAATTGGGTAAGGAAGTGAAGTTCTTTCAGTTGAGTTCAATGAAGGATGATCATAAAGTTACATACGCGTCCACATTCTTGGTAGGTAAGGCTGATATTGGTTCCAAGATTACCAAGTTGGAAAAGGAAGAAATCAGCAGTATGGTTCAGAAGTCTTCCACACCAACATTGTCACTGACCATTCACGACCAAAATACAGACGAGGGCTTTGGAATCAATTAGTCAAAAGAAGTTACGGTAAAGGATCTTCGCATCAGTTCTTTCTGAAGACAACAGAAAGAACCGGTATAACAGCAACAGCCCCCAGTTCCTTGCCTAAAGGGTCCACATATAACAGCACCAATCTCAAGCCCAAGGTGACAAGTGACAAGTAAGTGCAAAATCAGTAGCCTTAGGTATACGGTAACAACCTTACCTCCCAATAAGGGAAGGGAAAAGGCCTCTATTACAACTTTGATGAGGTTTTTAGATCAGTCATAAATTTCAAGATCAGCAACTTTTTTTTTAATCTTCTCATCAGTTTGTTAGCCACAGCCTACAATGTATTTCCTTTCCCTCATTGAAACATTTTAAAAAGCAGACTTAATTATTTGGATTAAATTTCCAAGACCGATAAACCAATAACCAAGTCAAAGAGTTGAAATATAACCAAGTGGAATTTGAACTCACCAGGTACATGATGAGAAGACCCCAAATCAGTTCCACAGTCCAAGAAAACAGCACCTTCCACCATCTTGTTCTAAACAGTAGATACAATTTGACCAAAAAAACAAAAGTAAATAGTGAGAATTCATATTTACTACAAACAAGTTGTACAAGATTAATTACTCACCAAATACGAGTAATAAGGTGCCTGATAAATCTAATTCGATCGTTTCTTAAAAAAAAAAGTGCCTAGGTTAAGCCATATGGCATAGCTGAAAGAATGTTTCTATTCTATTGGTTTAAAACGATTACTGACAAATGATCTCATGGAAAAGTACTCGAGAAATTCTAGAATGACTTTCAAAGCTAACAAAATAATGCAACAAATGTCCTAGATTATTAGAATTTGAAGCCAAATAAAAACAGGGTACTACATACAAAAGGTAATGTCAACTCGCTATTTGCAACCAGGCACGATCTCCCAGATCCCACTGCTCCTTCACCGTACCCTCGAACACTGCCAAGACCTCCAATTGCAAATGCTTGGTAAGGTGCCATGTCCCCTACAGTGGAACCACCTGTCATTCTGTCCGAGGAAAAAGTATGGGTAACATAGATAGAAAAAGGTTAAAGTATCCATAAATTATACAAAGCAAATAGATATGAAGAATTGTGCTTCTGAATCACCAAGTGGAACTTATTAAGTTCCCGCTGTGAAAGTGCTTAAGAAAGCGAATAATACACAAACTCAAACCCAAGAATTACCGTGGTTCAGCTATGCGCCTACATACACAGTGGACACAACAAATCTCCACTATATTAATAACGGGTGAAATAAAATATCTTATCAAACCTTTAAGTTCAAGGCTCGATGAAAAACAAGAGAGGACAAGAACAAGAAAAAACTCTTATCTTTTTCTCTTCTACACACTCTTCCATTCAATATTCTCTCACTCTAATTCCTTGAGTGGTATTCAATTGTTTTGCTCTATGCTCAGTCTCTCTCTGGAATGGTATCCCGCTCATATTTGGAGTGGAATTCTGAATGGTATTCTCTCTTGCTTGCGATCCAAATTCATGTCAGAAACTGTCCTTATATATCCATGGAAGAGGGCTTTACCAATTAGGAAGTAATCGGGAACTAATTACCAAAACATATTCCTTCTTCAACTGGGAAAGCAAGTCCAACTGGGAATAGGGTATCATCAAAGACTATTAGTTCTAATTCAAGTCAAACGCTTCTTGCACGCTTGCTTCCACCTTTCACATTGTACAAACACTGCCCTCTTGCTCAAACTCTGTACAATAGAATGAGGAACTAGCTCACCTCGTCAAGAGAAATGCCGGCCCAAGTTTGACTCCCTTGGATGCAACGAATTTAAACTTGTTGAAGATTAACCATTTAGATAGAACTGGTATCCCTTGTTCTATCTGCAGACTGAACTGCACTCAAGACAAACTCCCTGTTATTTCACATATCATCTTTCACATTATAGATCAAGATATGAAGAAGTCTTACATGAAAAAAACTATGATCATTTGCCTTTGCATACCGAGATTCTTGCTTTAGAACTACCATACTATCATGGGGACTTCCACTGCATGAAAATCATCTTATAACGTAAAAAGATTTGTCAAACAAATTCAGAAACTAAAGTGCTCAAACCTAGATTACCTGCAGGTGACAGGAAACCCATCAAGATCTCGGCTGATAGGGCGCCCATTATCATTCACTGGCCGGACATGCTGTATAGCACACAATGAATTACCCGGGAGCGACAGTGTAGAAGAAATTAGATACCACAGGAATTCTTATAAGTAGAAAATGTAGTAAGGTACCTCGAACTTTATGCTAGTTGTGCTACTCCATTTGGAACTTGAAGGTTCATTCAGATCCATGCCTACCGATAATCGAGATAAATTCACACCTCCACTACCTGAACGTGAGAAATTGTCGATGGGAATGCCGTGAACCCCTATCTCGGGTGAAATAGAATGCTGACATGTAAAAGGGGAAACAAAATTTGTATCAATTATGGACGGGTTACGCTAATAGAGAAACCGGATTGCTAAATAGACTGTAGTGAAGTCGTTTATAGTTTTTTAAGATTCTCCAAGTTGAATAACACAAAAAGAAGATATAAATAAATAACCTGTATTACAAAGGACTGTTGAGCTAGCCATTCGGGTCTCGGTCTTCTATAAGCCAGCAAAACATTAGAATCATACAGCCCCTTATCCCATGACACATCAAGCTTCTCACTTCCCCCAAATAAATTTGGATGTTTGATGCAAAGACTGCAATGGGAAACAAAAACGTAACAGGTTTGTTCAACTAGCCGAAAAACGATGTTATCCCCATATCCCTTCTTTATGGGTGCATTCAATTGGGATTTTGAGGGATTTTAATTCTTTTAATGAATTTAGGGGTATTCAATCAGGATTTTAAGTGATTCTCTGAAATTCAATGTGTACTCAATCAGGATTTTAACATAGTTTATTAAAATCCTTAGAAATTCGGGTGTATTCAATTAGAATTTTAAAGAAGTTTATAACATTTCAGGTGTATTCCATTAGAATTTGAATTTAAAGAATTTGGAACAGTTGAGGAATTAGAGGGAATTGGAGAGATTTTGTAGTGTATTTTAAGCATCCACAAATCTCACCTCTCCCATGAGATTTCGAAGAAATTGAATCAAAATTTTACGTGGAATCTCTACAAATCAGTTAAACTCCACAAAAATCTATAGATTTATAAATCCATTAAAATCTCTCAAATTCCCAATTGAATACACCCCCGCAAACCAAAAGACCGAAAACTTCAAAACATCAACAACCCAAATTTCATAAGCTAAAATAAAATAAAAGAAAAGGAAACTCTTACCTTCCAATTATCAGAGACAGAGGACTGCCACTACCATTACTGTGAGAAAAGGAATGGAATCAATCAATCATCCAATGGCGGAAAACAAAGAGTAGAAGGAATGAAAGGAACAAGAACCTCAACGGAGGAAGCATCAACGAAGCACAAAGCTTGTGAGTGAAATCAACATTGACATCAATCTTGGCTGTTACATTATTGAAAACAAGAATTATGCAGAAATAAAAAACCAACCCATTAATCCCAAACAAAAACAAAACAAGAAGAAAACTTTCACAAACAAATTAACTAACAATCTCGGGTAGTGAAATGAAGGATTGTTACTATCTCACCTTTGCCAGCATGAATGCTCTTCTGAGCTCCCATCCCGTTCCGATTAACTTTCCTTAATCAGCCATTAAAAATTGAATGGGAATTTACGACTTTCGAAGGGATTGGGCACTTGCATGAATGAAGAAGCTGCCTAGAGTTCCACAGCGTAGAGAAGGAGGGGAGAGAGGGGGGGGGGGGAGAGAGAGAGAGAGAGGGAGAGAGGGAGAGACTGATGTCCTTAAAAGTGTAATTTGAGCGAGGAGAGAGGGGAAGAAGCAGTTCCTTGCTTCCAATGTTTGTTATCCCTTTTGCTTCTTCAGTGGTCTTCTCTCCACGTGGGTTCCAAGTTTGGGAGCGTTCCATTTTCTAAAAAAACAAAATTCGTCATAAACTAAGACTTCTAAAGCTACTCAGTACTAAGGTTTAGTAGTATTCTTTTTCATTAGTAAGTAAGAGGTTTTACGTTTGATTCTTGTTAAGGGTAAATTTGAACCACCGTATTGCTAGCTCATTGTGAGGTCAAACCCACCCATCACATTAATGTAGATAATATCGTTTGTTTAAAAAAAAAAAAAAACCTAAACTTAAACTTTTAATACATCAACAATCAAATAAAAGAGCATTGGACGCCATTAAAGAAATAGACCTATCCCAAATATGCGCGTTAGAAATTGAAAGCCCACACTCTTAATCGCATCAGCAATAAAGTTTATTTCTCGAGAGATATGCTTCCACATCACACAATGGAATGAGTATGCCATTCAGTGAATTGTTGAAATTTTTTATATTATTTAATATATTTAATTTCCATAATTGAATGAACATAAAAATGGTGGGTTTTCAGCAGGAAAACAAAAGGCACCGAACAGTTCATGTTTGTTTGGACTCGTTTTTCCTCAATTGCCAAGGGGTACTTAATAGAAGAATGCATGACTTTTTGTGCACGATACTTGAATGGAGTGAAAACAAAACTCACTCGTGTAGCTCGTAATGACGATGATGGTAGTAATTATGATCGTCCTCTAAACAAAGGAGTGAAAATACGTCTAGATGAAATTACACGGATACAAGCACATGGGCATATGCTAGTCAACACAGATGTTATCACACCATTTCAAAACTAAGTCGAAGCACAATTATATTTATTACTTTGAATGCTTTTGAATTCACTTTTAATAGAACAAATCTTATATACACAACCAACACCTTCAAATACTTGTGTTGCAAATGCCTCGTAAAACAATCATTATACCAAAAAAGTTCCTTCACACTGAGACATTTCACACATGGCTTAAAATTATGTAAATAATTACAATCATTACATCTATCTATTTAATAAATTAAATTTATTTCTTCTCTGACTTCTTTATATAATGACGTTATAAAGGTTAACACACAACCGCAAACTAATAATGTTGTATCTTTTGAATCACTTTGGCAAATGGTCCTGACCAATTTGCACGAACGTATAAAGGTTATGTCATCAACGTGTCCAAATTTCATACGAAAGAAAGCGAAAAAAGTATGACTACTCAAAATTGGTGGTGTTGTTTCGAAAGTAGACACTACGAGCTATACTACTGTGAAGGACAAAAGGCCTTGCTAAGATGATGTCACCTATTATGGAATGTTGAAAGGTGTGGTTGAAATCCAATATACCAATGCCTTGAAATTTGTTTTGTTCAAGTGCGATTAGGTTAACGCTCTTGGTGGAGTGAAAGAAGATGAGTTTAATTTCACATTAGTGAATTTTAATCATCGGTTATACAAAGATAATGCTATTGGGAACAAGCCTTTCATTTTAACATGAGACGCAAAGTAAGTTCGTTATATACAGGACCCAATTGATCTAGATTGGCATGTTGTTGTTAATATGACTGTGAGGGATCTATTTGATATACATTGAACAGATTCTTCTCAGACCCCAACAATAGTGCCTCAAGTAGAGCTTTATGCACCCTAGCAATTGGATGAAACTATATTATGAATGATGATGATGTTGGTTGGGTCAGGGAAGGAGTGGGTGGGGCAATCGTAGACACAAATGTTGAAGAAGTTGATGATCCTCCTGAAAATGAGATGGAAGAATGGACCATTTCATTACTTCTAATTGACATTATCTATTTTTTGTCATTGTAATTGATATTATGTTTATTAGGGCATGTCTTCTTTATATTTATATATATGCACATATATATATATACACACATATATATATACACATATATATATATACACATATTTATATATAAGGTAATTGGCTATATATTATATTTATCTACATCAACTTTTTGTGATGAATCATCATGTATATATACTAATTTTTTTGTGCAACCAGAAATGGCACTAAAGTGAGGAAGAGGTAAAACAGTGGAGGAATTCATGCCCCCATCTCTAATGAGAGCTAAAAAGGGTAGGTCACAAGCACGATCATCTCGGCAGCATGGACAAAGTTCGAATCAGCCTCAGCTATCTAGCGGTCTCAACATGCCACATTCAATCAGACTCAACAATAACCACCAGTTACAAAGCCTACACAATCCCAGTTAGAGACGCAACTACTTAAACACAATCCATTTGCCTCTAGTCATGAGGATGAGCCTTTGACGACTTCATTAACGAAACATGTTTGCAATGCTAAAGGACCATTAATTTTTCTTAGTGTTTTATTCTATCATTCAAATCATATTTTGCTTATAATGAATTTATAGGTGAAATTAGTCTGAAGGTATTAGGAAAGGTCGGGGTGCTGCTATTTCTATCCCAGAGTGGGGTACTGAAACAAAAGTTCATATTGATTTTGATTGTAAATGGAAGCCAATAAAAGAAAATGCAATCAAGTTTGGTTGACAACTTGGAATTATGGCACGAAATAGTCAAAAGGTTCCTCTAACATATGTTTCATGGGCTGAAATGCTTGATCATATAATAGATGACATTTGGAAAGAAGTCACGGTAAACAATACTTACAAAACTTATTAATTTTACTCGTGTGAGTAAGTCTTCATTTCATTAATAGTTATAGTTTAATAATTGCAGGATAACACGGATGTCCTTGATGCATATAAATTTCATTGCTTAAAGGTCATTGGCAATAGATGGAGGGATTGGAAATGTCAGGTTAAGCATAGATGGTATGACCCATAGTGGATTGATGAACAACGTTTATTCTTCACTCCCCTTCAAGTCACTACAGATCCATGGAAGACGCTAGTAAAGTATTGGGACCTCCCGAATGTAAAGTAAATCGAGAAAAATAATATTATTAAGTTTATAATAGTGATGAATTATGATTGCTTTAAACATCTATAGGAATGTTCCGAGGCAAATAAGGTTAATCGTGCACATTGAAGTGCTCCTCATAGGACTGGTCTTACTTCATTTGCTCAATTAAAACATAAGGTAAGAACACTAGTCTTTGACTTAACAAATTAGTTTCTTCTCATAGGCATGTTTATTTTCTAAAGAAACAAAAACAACACAATTAAATAAGTGCAAGTTTAAATTTTCACGTGAGCTTGTCTTTTTTTTTTTTTTTGGACTCTTCAAATATGTAGTAGCACAAAGAGATGGACACCTTTGGTACATGACATTCACAAAGTAGAAAAGTCTTCATCAGTAGAGATAAATTATAAAAGAATAAACAAACTAGTTGCAATAGTAGTGTTATTGTACAGAGCATTATAAAACTAAAAGAGTAAATTGTCTTATGTATAACAACCTCCTATTTTTTTTTTTTTTTTACTGCAACCTTTGTATAACAACCTCTTAATAGGAACCTCCTCTGTATAATCCAAAAACATCATAATGCTATTCTTTCACAATTATGAATAGTTTGATTAACATTTTGTGATTAGTTTTTTGCTTTCATGGATAGCTGGACAGTCATGAATATTATTAAAACATCAGATTGCATTTGACATGGAAAGCTGGAAGTCTTTTCTGCATTTAACGAATTCATTACTAACACGATTAAATATGTTGTGCTCTTAAAATGAGATAGAAGAGAGAGAAAACTGATCGATTAAGCATGTTTACAAAAACACGAACAAGGAAAACAAAGAATGATGATGAAGACCTTTTTGACGAGGACAGTGGCGACATTGTTGTAAGTATGAATTAGTTTAATTAGTTTTCCCTCAAAATATATGACGAAGATTGCATATTCACATCATTTTTATTAGTTAGGTTGTGTATTATTTTTATGTTTTGGTCATGTGAATTGATTGGGCCATGTTTAGAATCAATTTAATGAATGCTTGGAAGAAAGGGAAGATCATGAGCATGATGAGAATTATCGAGAGGAGGTGTTTACTAGAGTTATGGGACATGATGCACATGGACGTATTCACATGTATGAAATAGGTACAACTCCATCTCAAGTGTTTGGTCAAAGTTCAAGATCTTCTGACGTTAATGAGGATAGCATACGAGATGAGGTAGAAAGACAATATAACACCTAAATAGATCTTAAATCAAAGCATGAATCTAAAATTAGAGATCTTTGATCCAAGTACAATGAAGTCAGTTCGAAACTCCATCTCATGATGACTCATATTGGTTTCCAAGTTAACACATTAGCAAGCGAAAGTGGACATGTATTAAATATTCTAATGTGATTATGTTTTCTTTTCAATTTATTAGAACAATTTGGATGTGAAAAGTAGATTAATTTTGATTTCTTCTATTTATTGTTTTGATGTTAAATATAGATGCTAAATACATTAAACCAGCAACAAGGAACACTTGGAATGAGCACCAACCTCAGTTATACCCAGATGTATAGAAGCAATTGCTTTCATAAAAGATTTGTAAAAAGAACATTACATTGATAAATTAGATTAAACTTTTTATTGAAAGTTGGGTAATTTTTATTTTTCAAGAAGGTTATGATGGAGAGTCTCGATCATAATTAAACTTTTAATGGCTTTTTAGCCAAAATGATCTATGAGATTTGCATAACACATCACTTTGGTCCCTGAGATAGAAAATCAATAGAAATGGTCCCTGAGATTGTTCACCATCAATTATTTTAGTCTTTCCGTTAAAAACTCCGTTAAGTGTCTCGGAGCTCTTGGTCAAAAGTTTGGGCAATTTTCAAAGCTTCGTAGCTCAATCATTTCTTAACCAAGTTCGACCCATAATATATCAAAATGAATATAGGAAAGTGTAAAACAAGATTATACCTATTTGGAAGCCCAATGGTTGTCAGAGATGGTTGGAAAATAGCCTGAAAGGTGACTGGTCAGCGGAAAAACTGACTAACTCACCCTGGTTTGGCCAGAAAACGGCTCGAAACTGGCCAACTCGACGACCAAGACAGCCACTTTCGAGCCGTTTTCCAGCCAAACCAGGGCGAGTTAGCCTTCAAGAAAGGTACCATTCTCTTCGTCTCGTCGAGAAGTATGATTTTCGTTTTTGAATCACTCGATTTCATTGAGTATTGAAGAAGTTATGAATGTTTAAAGTTTTCCCAGTTTCTGGCGAGTTTTCTAGTTTTCTCGCTGACCAGTCACCTTTTAGGCTATTTTCCAGCCATCTTTGGCAACCATTGGGCTTCCAAACAAGTATAATCTTGTTCTACACTTTGTTATCTTCATTTTGATATATTATGGGTCGAATTTGGTTAAGAAACGATTGAGTTACGAACCTTTGAAAATTGCCCAAACTTCCGACCAAGAGCTTCGGGATATTTAATGGAGTTTTTAACGGAATGACCAAAATAATGGATGGTGGGCATTTGAAATAAAGAATATGTTCATGCACTTTTGGGACAATATTTTTCATATTTGACTTTTCACTCTTTAGTAGGATTATGAATTAGGATATATGAATGGTGTTTTTTAAGATATATGAATGGTGTTTTTTAATGTTAGCAATTATAAAGCACAATTCAACGTTTGATATTAGTACGACTGTGAATACGATTAAAAAATGCAGCCTAACGCTTTTGTAGAAAATTTCATTTCTACCATGTTTTTATTCCGACAAGAATAAATTGTAGGGTTTAAGCATTTACGACACGTCAAACACGTCGAAAATATTTTGTTTAATTCCACATCAAAGCAATTACAACGTCAACTTTGTGCTGCAAAACCGTCATAAAATAATTTTGCAACCCTAACAACGCATCGTAATAAGTTGGGAAAACTTTACAATACGGGTTTGTTGCGACGCAAGTACATGCGTCGCATGACTGGCGCTATACCATAATTTGTGACGCTTTCATGGTTTTACACGACGAGATTTTAGCGTCATATTTAACGATTTTTATTTTTATTTTATTTTATTTTTGTAGTGAATATCATTTTTCTTTGGATGCTTTTATCACTTTTTTTAGGAAGAAAGAAGATTAAATTAAAGAGAAACCTCGGAGACACCCAAGGCCCCGAGAATCATACAAGAGAGCCTTTTTTGCTTGGGTAGGAATATACCCATCCCAAATATATAAATTGGTACAATTATGCCCAAGAGAAGTAATAGCGTCCTTTGTGAAGTTTGCTTCCTGTAGACATGATTCCATTCTACCAGCTCAAACAATGAGGCAAGCCATTTAATGTCCTCAACAATGAACCTAATTCTCCATGGAACTGCACACTTTCCAAAAACTGCATCAACGACAACCTTCAAGTCCCCTTCCACCATAATTTTCCTGATTTGACGTTGTTTGGCCAAAGCCAAGGCATCCCGGAGAGCTTGAGCTTCAGCCATGGTGATAGTGTTTGGTCCAAGATGTCGAACACCTGCGAGAGAATGTTGTCCTCGATGATTTCTGATTATAAAACCAGCAGCAGCAGAAGAGCCCTCCACCGACCCATCAAAATTGAGCTTGTAAAAGCCTTCTGCAGGTGCCTTCCAACTAATGGTGTTGCTTAAGATCTTAGTCTTCCTTGGTTTCTATCTCAAATTAGCCTTCAAGAACTCTTGACATGTTGTAGCCGTTGCTATCTGACAACGAGTTGGATGAGGTTTAATCTGTTTAAAAACAAAATTATTTCTTTCATTCCACATTTGCCAACAAAGAATTAGGATCTTACTAAGATCAGAAAGATCATCTTTATCTAAAGCTGACATCCCCATTAACCAATCATTCATATTGGTAATGGAGGAGGGTGGAGACAGGTTATTACAAAGCTTCCAAACTTCTTGCGCATGAGTACAGTAAACAAAACGGTGTGGTTGATCCTCCTCTGCAATATTGCATAAAGGGCAAAGAGTTTGACCATTATGATTATACTTAATATTTTGAAGGTAGACAATCTATTTCTTATAAGCAACCAATCAAAAAATTTAATATATGTGGAATAATAAATTTCCACACTTTTTTAGTAATTCTTTGAAAGGTTTACTGTTGGTATCATCAATTTGAATCCAAGTAGCTGATTTAACCGAAAAAAATTCCATTAGGAGACGGTCCCCAGATAAATTCATCCTCCTTATCACTTAAAAGGATAAGGATGACAAAAAATTTATCTGCCACATCATGAGGCAGCAATTGAAGGATTAACTCCTTGTTCCACATTTTATCTACCATCACATCACTAACTTTCAGATTTAAATTTAAAGAGTTTATTAAATGATCTTGAACGAGAGTGGACAGTAAAAAAGGAAAAACCCAATTATGGGACCAAAACAATATGTTTCGACAATTTCCCACAATCCATCCCATTCCCTTTTGTTCCCTTTTGAATGATAGGTTTACTAGCCAGAGTTTACCATTCATTCCAATAAATTTCTCATTGGTCCTTTTATTTTTGTCATATAAGTATCTAATAAATTAATCATCAATTCTAGATGTCATTCCTAAATATCTAAAGAAATCAGAAGTATAATCAGTTATGTATTGTGAATCACAAATATGTAATTGTTCTAAATTTCTATAGCACTTATTTATTCTTTTTCACTTCCGCCATCTAACTTATTATGATTTAAAAATTCTCACTTAATTAATGTAACAAAACCATCTATATTAAGATATGTTTTATCTGCCTGATGTTGTTCTGAATTTTATACTTTCCATGATTGAAAATAATAAAAAAAAACCAAATCATCTAAAGTATGTTCAAAATATTCTAACATATTTTGTGAATTGCTAAAATCTAACATTAATGCTGCATCCACACAACCTTTTTCCCATCTCTTTATTTTTTTTTCCTAATCTTGTGGATCTATGTTATCTAAATTTAATATATTTCCTGCTATATTTATTTGTTCAATTCCCTTAAGTATGATATCCTATTTTTTCTAGGTGGTCAAACCATATTTTCATCTATGTAATCTCCTCTTCTTTGTTCATTATATTGGCCACTTGTTTGTCGTTGAAATTTTCATCTATTATGGTAGTGTATTCTAGTTTATTATTTACTCCTGATCTTCCACTCTCTTATGCTGGGTTACATTCAATTTTTAGTTCTAATGAATTATTGTACACTTTTGCTCCTAAAATATGTTCTACTCCTGTATGTAAAATTACTTTTTTCACTTCTTCGTCTAAAATCATGTGTGGTCCTAAATCATATGTCTTATATTTTTCTAAATATTGTTCCTCATCTAAATTATCAATATCTTCTATGAGTTTATCTGCAATATGACCAAAATTTTGCTCAACTAAACTAATATCTAAATTATTAAAGGCATATGTATACTCTAACGAATACTTTCAGTTTCACTTTCATCATCTTCTAATTTATCTAATGGCTTATAATTATTAAATCTAATTGTTGCTTCTCTTGTGCTGGTTTCATATATTTGTACATTATCTGGCTGCCTATTATTTGCTATTTGTAAATTAGGTAATATCCATTGGGTTATTTATAAAAAGCTATTATCATTAGGCTTTGCTTCTATCATATTTACACGTTTACTTCCAAATGTTTGGACTAAAATTTGAAATTCTTAATAAAACTTATGGTTGTATTTATCAGACACTTAATATATGTACATTAAACTAATACACAAGTTTTTTTATATTCTTCTTTCATATTATAATTTTTTTGTTCTTATGCTTACTTGAATATTGTGACAGCCCGTTCTGGAAAATATTTATCATTGGTGTGAAAAGACTAAAATGCCCCTGGGACGTTGAGTTTTGTTGTGGCGTTGTGTGGTTTAAGTTTTGGATGTGGACAAATAGGTTAAGTCCCTAATATTTTGGAACCAATTAGGGACTTAGTCTTGAGTTATTTTTGTTGTTGTTTTGCTTTTGTTGGCTGGACCACACACAGACCACACACACACACCTACACATTGACCATCTCTCTCTCCTCTCCCTTTCGATTTTCTGCAACGTCCGTACAAACGTACGGACGAACCTCAAACCAACCCATTCCGTCACGGATCGAGCTTGTGCTTAGCATCATTGTCCTCATCTCCTCCTTACGAGTTCATCTATACCAGTTTTTGGACGTGAAAGCCTCGAAAACCCTAGAACCTGTAACCCAGAAATTGAGGCATTGTTCATGCACACATAAATGCGAGGTTTTTAGAAGATTCTAAAGCCATAGGAAGCTTTAGATCATCCTCACGAAGCTCGAAGAAGAAAAACCAAGTGATTTGGACGTCGGGAAGTGGAGATCGACAAGTTTGAAATTTGGCCGGAATATCGAGGAATTTTTCGACGAGATTCCGTGATTTTTTGAGCTTCAAAGTGGTAAGATCTTGTTCTACTAGTTGAGGGCTTCATTTTGGTATAAATTTCATGGATTTTGGTTGAGAAATGGCTGAGATATGAATATTTGAAAATTTCCAGAAACCGGCGAGAATTTGAGTTTCAAACGGTAGCGTTAACGGCGGCGGACGGTGGTCGCCGGCAAGGTCCATCAGAGAAGAAGACGGAATATTCCGTCGGAGTTGACGAAATATTCTAACGGCGTCAGGTTAGTTTTAACGGAATCTGTTAGCTTTTAACGGAATATTCCCTAACGCCGTTATTGTTACCGTCAGTGTGCCTGTCACGTGGCCGCGTGCGCGTCTGGCGGTGCCTTGGCCGGCGCGTGGCGGAGCGTGAGGGGTCAGAAAATTATTTTAAAAATATGGGGATGTTCGTGAGGTTGTGTAGATCACGTTGGTATATTCAAACATCCCATTTGAGCATTGTATGAGAAGTTATTACCTATTGTTGGTTATGTGCGTTAAATAACGTTTATTCAGTTATTTCGCATATAGGTGATACCTATCCAGAGGATGAGCGCCATCATTCGAGGCTCGGGGGTTATGACCCTTCGACTTATCTGTGAGTGGGCTTTTGTTTTCCGTATATACCTATATAAATGAGATTTTTCCTAGAAAATCAATTTAAGTGAAATGTGATATGATATGCCATGCAAAGTATATATCTATTTTATTCATTCATATAAAGGTAATTGGTGCTGTGGACGCACAGGTAAGTATCAGGTGAGTTATAGAATGATTAATATGAAATGATGATTATGTGAGATGTATTGAAAGCTCATAAACCTGCACCCCGGTGTTAGTGCTTCCGCCCAGAGTTAGGGGCACAGTCTTTCACGTGACGATTAACGCACAGTCTTCACGTGATTGTAGCACTAGAGCGTACTATTTACACCCAGTCCTGTTGAATAGACCACCTTGAGTGGGTTCGACTCATGTGCAGAATACATATGTAATGATGAGATATGATGAGATTGATTATGAGCTATAGTTTTAGCCAAGCTGATCACTCGGTTGACATGTTATCATCTATGATGAGTTTATTTCACCTGATATATTTATGTGATTTGATGAGATATATTTGGCATGGCATATACCTTGCATATCACTACTTTTGGCATGATTTTGAGTTATGAGTTGAGATGAGTATATATGTATATATGCTATTTTTTTGGGAAATTATACAGGTTTTACGGCGAGGGGTTAGAACCTTTGAAAAGGGAAAAGGTTTTGAAAAGATTTGTTTTTGCCCACTCACGCATTTTGTTTTTCGCCCCTCCAGGTTCTAGGTAGCAGTGCTTTGGTGGCCACGAGGGATCCAACGGTGTTTTGACAGAATTCACAAAAGTAGGATTTACCTTCGGATGTTATATCTTAGTAATTGTCCTTGACTGCAGCTAGACGTTCTTATTGCTCTAAATGTGTATTTACACACTTAGACTCTTACTAGCAAGTTATTTGGATAGTACGGCTAGTAGTTGGTTTTTATTTATTCGTATTTATATTTATCTTATTAGCTTCCGCACTGTGCACATGGTTACGTCACTCTCACGTAACGGCCAGCACGCCCTCATTGGGACGGGGTGTGTCAGGAATATATTTACTAAATACGTTAATTGCCAAAAAATAATTTGGAATACAACATATAATTGTTAAGTTTGAACTTAAATCAACTTCAGTTGTTGCATTGATGCTTGTTAATGATTATCTCATCTATCATCGTATACGTATACTAAAGTTTTTGTGCCTACTTGTGCTCTAGTTAATCCTACAATTCAATCAAGATTGTGCCTATGTGAATTTGACTAAAGTGTAATTTTCTTAAGTGAGTAACTGCTTCATTACTAAGTAAATTAAGTGTAGCTTTGTTGTCAATACAACTAGTTTCACGTTGACTAATGCTACTTACAATTCTACTTTTATTTTCAAATAAACCTAGTTGATACAAATTATATTTATTTTTCTGAGTTCTCTCAAATCATTTTTTAATAAATTCTTGTGCTTCTTCTTCATTAGGATAAATATTTTCTACTCTAATTATTTCTTTTCTTTTTCTCCTGTAAAGTTTCATTTTCTATTATCAAAATGATCAATTTTAGGCCTTTTAATATGATTATTTGTAGACCTGGCAATTTCTTACACGACCTGTTAACACGACACATAAACGACACGAAAATAACGGGTTTCGGGTCAACACGATAACTAATCAGGTCATTATCGGGTCACACGATAATAACCCACTAATAACGGGTCCTTAACAGGTTTACACGAGAGTGACACACAGGTAACCTGTTTCGACACGATAAGAAAAAAGTTATTTTGATGATTTTAATTTTTTAAACTACTAAAAAAAACTTATTATGAAATACAATAGATATAATGAACATGTATATATTATTTATTAATTATTATTCTATATAAATTTTAAAATTTAGGTTTTATTTATTTATTTATTTTTATAGTATATTATAGGTAAAGATTGAGATTAAAAATTATAAAACACATTAAAAATAAAAATATCAAGTAATTTAAAAATACTAAACACATTAAAAAAAATTATAATAACTAACTTACATATGCCAAAAATATGAAGAAAAAAAATATGCAAACACTCGTAGTCGCATCCTCTACGCTTTGAGGATGGGTATATGATCGTTTGAATTTTTAAAACCATACAAATTCTCAAGAATAGTATTTTTAAGGGAGTTCAAAATAAACAAAATTCATAATCGTTAATGTATAAGTCTGAAAGATATGAAAGCATAACAAACGTTTATAATTGCATCATCAACGCTTAGACGATGGTTACATGGCCGTTTAGATTTCAAAAACCCTCCAAATCTCATGAACAGTGTTTTTTATTTGAGTGCAAAATTAATAATTGTAACAGCCCGTCCCGACATTTACGTCACTAGGGACGTGAAAGGACGAAAATACCCTCGCGGGGATTATTGACATGTGTGTATGTATGAGTGTGAAAATGGTCCAATGGTGCACTACCCTAAATAATTGGAACCAATCAAATTATTGGTCCTTGAATTTGATTGGTGACTAAGAGCACACCTCACGTTCAGTCTCTCACTTCCCGTCACACTCTCTCTCTCTACTCGTCACTCTCTCTCAAACTCGACTTTCTCTCTCTCTCTCTTTCTTCCCTCACGTACGGACCACGCCCAAGGACCCCAGAATCTTCAGGGATCGACGCAGAAAATGACTCCATTGTATTCCTGAGGTCCATACGAACCCGTTGACACCAGTTTCATGTAAGAACTCGTACGATTTCACGTCGAAAACCCGAGGTCCGTTTTGAGCACTATTCATGAACTTTTTATTGGCTTTGTTTTAGGACAATCCAAGCTCACAGGGAGCTTTGTGAGACCCTCACAAACCTCGGAGTGTATCGTTGGCTCAAGTTGGACGTCGGGAAACCCCAGTTCGAAAGTGGCCGATTTTTGAGATTTTGCTCCGTCGTGATTCGAAGCTTTTTCTAGGTTTTTGAAGGTATAGCCCTTTTCCTCTGTTAATTTAGAGCACGTAGGAAGAAAAATGAGTTGAAATGGTGAAGAAATGGCTGAGATATGGCGAGTTGCAGGTTTCCGGCAACCGGTGGCCGGCGTCGGCGACCCAAGGTTGAAGACGACATGCGCCGGCGCGTGCCATGCGCGTGGGGACGCGTTTCACAGTGCCCTGTCAGGCGCGTGGGGGCGTGTGAGCTACAGTAAAATTATTTTTAAAATATCACGACGCTCGTGACGTCGTGTAGGTCTCGTTGGTATATTCATATGCCAAAATTGAGCTACGTATGAGAAGTTATTAGTAATTGTCGTTTATGTGCATTAATTAACGTTATTTCAGTTACTTCTCATATAGGCGAGACCTATCCAGAGGACAAGCGTAGCCAGGCTAGGCACAGAGGTTACGACCCGTCTACATACCAGTGAGTGGGGCAGTTATTTTCCGTATATACCTATATAAATGAGTTTTGCCCAGAAAATCAGTTTAAATGAAAAATGATATGAAATGCCATGCAAAGTATCTATTTGTTTAATTATGCATTATTGATTGTTTATATTAATGTCGGTGCTGAGGACGCACAGGTAAGTGGCAGGTAAGCTTATATGCTAGTTATTGTGAACGAATAATGAAATGTGATGTGATGTGATATGATTAGAGCTCATAAACCTGCACATTGATATTAGTGCTCACGCCTAGAGAGGGGCTAAGTCTTTCACGTGTTGTTCACCTCCCGCACCGCATGCTCGCCTTGGATCCAAGTTAGGTGCTCAGTCCTGTCGAATAGGCCACTATAGGTGGGTTCGACTCGTAGGTGACCCGCGATTTATCGCTCAGTCTTCACATGATTGTAGCACTAGAGCATATTAGTTTATTATCAGTGATGTTGTGCAGACCACTAGAGGTGGTATTGATGTGTGTGCAGGTATATATATGATTTGATTATGATGATTATGAGTTATATGATTTGTTGAGTATGATATGAGCTATATACAGCCGAGGGCTGAGATGATATTTGAGTATTCAATCACATTCACAGAGATGCTTTGGCATTCAGTTGATACTTTGGCATGGCATATGCATACTTTCATACATACATGTTTTCTAGTGGATTTTGAAGAAATATATATATGAGTATATACTTTATTTCTGGGAAATTATACAGGTTTTACGGCGAGGGGTTATAACTTTTGAAAGGAAAGGTTTTGAAAAGAATTGTTGCTGACCCACTCAGTTTTATGTTTTTCGCCCCTCCAGGTATTAGGTAGCGTTCGTTGGTGGCATACGAGGAGCTCATCGGACGTTCTGACAGAATTCCATTTATGTAGGACCACCTTCGGGTGTTATTTCTATTCAGTATTTCTGCTTGACTGCACGTAGACTATTATGCTCTGTATTATTGAAATTCACACTTCTTGTACACTAGTATTGCTAGTGTTTCAGTTTTTAATTGGTTCGTATCCTTGAATTGATCCTGCTTCCGCACAGTGCACATGGCTTACGTCACGTTCACGTGACGACCAGCACGCCCTATCTTCGGGACGGGGTGTGTCAATAATAATTATTGTAGAAATGTGAACAATGTAATCACTCGTAATGAAAAGTTTTACAACTTTCATGAAGGGGTCAACTCCAAAAATTTAGTATTATGTTTTACATTTTTTTGGGTCAAATTATGTTTTTCATTTTCACTTTTATTGATTTAAAACATATTTTTCTTAACAGGTAATGGGTCATGTCATATTACCTGATAATATTAACAGGCTGATTTCGGGTCGGGTCATATTACCTGTTTACTTTAACGGGTATTACACGACACAACCTGTTAAGCTATCGGGTAAGACACGAAAACGACGTGAACACGAGAAACACGATACGAATGCCAGGTCTAATTATTTGTGCTCAAAGTTAAATTTTCTAAATTTTGTAATAAAGGTGTGGTATTGATGAAGATGTGTTATGTAAAACTTGATTAATTTTTTTTATTTGTTCTTCAACTTGATCTAATCTTTCAACGAAGTTTAAAACTAATTAGATAATTAAATTGTTTTGTCTAATTAGAATATTACTACTAGTTACGTGTATTGAAAAATCTGTTAAACAAGCTGGTTTCTTATCTAATTTACTAATTTATTTAAAACTTTGATATATTTTCCATTTGGTTCAGGATTCGGTTATTCAACTAATAATCTATCTATTTTATGATATAATTTGTCTACTTGCTTAGTTAAATCATTTTGTACTAATTGTTTTATTTGAACTTCTAATTTTAATTGTTCAACTATTTTTAGTGATCTAATTTCTACTTGTTTAGGCTGACTATCTATAATATCAATAAGCTCTTCTTTTTTTTTTTTACTAGAAAATCTCTGATTATTTTTATAAGTATCTTCTAATTACGATATAATATATCTAGATTTTGCCTAATGGTTTTTAGAGAATTTTTCAAAAAATCATCTAATAATTGAGATAATCTACATGAACTACAATTTACCTTTCTCTAAGATTATTGCTAATTGATATTTTAATAACTCTCTTTCTTCTCTCAAAGTCTCTAAATTATAATCGATTACGCTACTAATACGTTTTGTTACACTTCTTTATCTTTACTTGTAAATGTAGGATGCTCAATATAACTATGATAAAACTTTTGCTTCTTTAGAGGCTTGTTAATTTTCTGATAAATATATGATAATCTTCTCTTTATGCTAGTTATAGTTGGAAGTCTAGGACAATAAACTCTTGATGGTTGTGGTTGACAAGGTCTACAAGAATAATAATGTATAGTATTCATGCAAAATTAAGCGAATGTGTGATATCAGTTGTGTTGATGACTTCCGTTCTCAAGGTACTTTACTACTATAATTATACTATTAAAATGCTAAGTTTGGCTCTGATACCAAATTCGAAGCAAGTTCCGTTAAATAGTCGGATGACTATTATAACACCTAGAAATAAAACCTTACACATGAAACTCGACATGTTTCAGCATGATAGCCACTCACAATGTAGGTATAAGGTCATAAAGGCTAAACTCAGAGGTACTGAGAACATAGAGGTATCTTGATTAATGTCCAGTTATTTGTATGGCAAACTCTCAAATATAACATAGCGCTCAAACAAAGTATGATCGTCAGTTTAGCAACATAATAATATAGATGCAATAGTGTTTTCCTGTTTTGGGCTAAAAGTCTAATTAAGCAAACACATTACAAAAAAAAGACAAGACATACTTTGTTGATATACATAGTTCTTAATATTAAGATGACTTAAATTGTCCTTAATATTGTAAATATTTTTTTATTGTGTTTCCATTAGTTTGTTGATATACAAAGTATGTATAACATAGTCCTTAATATTAAGATGACCTAAATTTGGGTGTTTCCATTAGTTTTCTTGTATTTATAGTCAATTTCTTCTTAATATTGCTCTAAGAAGAATGTCTTCAATAATAGATCTGATTCTCCATGGCGTGCATCATTTATTTTGAACTGTATCACTAACTAGTTTGGAATCCCTCTATGCTAATTTTCAAGAATCCTTTCTGTTTTGCAAATTTAAGAGCCTGCCTCACAGCAAAAATTTCATCTACCGTGATTACGTTTTCTCCCAAATTTCTAGCTTCAACAATAATAGGGCACCTGTTGTTGCTGTTCCTTTAGGAGTTGCTGAGAATAGGAAAAGGAAAGAACAATACGCAAGCTTGGAATAAAGAGAAGCTTAATAGCTTGCTCTATAGTAGTAATTGTATTCAAATCAGACTTGTCTTTTTAGCATCCCAGTACAAGCTATTTATACAATAAAAGGGAACTTAAACTAGTACATGAAATCAATTGGAAAATCCAACAGACAACAGTTTTCAACATTATTAACCTTCTTAATCTTGGAATCTGATGGATTTTGTAACTACCTTCCTAGGACGATCCTTGGCAATTGAATACTCATTAGATGATGACCTTTTAGACTTTAATTCTTTCAGTGACTCTGCAGATGGTCCTTCATCAACTGTTCTCATCTCAGATCACAAACCCAGCCGACTGCAACATTGATTCTAACAATAGACACATCCACTGGCGGATGCATTAAGGGGCAAAGCGGGTCAGCTGACCCCCCGAACTTAAGTGAACGTCCATGGACATCTTAGGTGCTGCCCCTCCGAACTTCGATGAATGTTCATGGATGACTTGAGTGCTGCCCCTTTAAAGGTTAGAGTTGCCCTTCATATATGCCCTTCAACTGCTTGATAAAATGCATTAGAGAGGTGTTGCCCCTTTACAGTCTAGTCCTAATATTATTTACCTCTAGCTTGTTTGTTGGTTGTGATTACAATTGTTGGGAAAAAAAAAAGAACCAAGTAAAAAACTATCCAAAAATGCAAAGTAAATGAAATGGTGATCTCAAAGAATAACAAAGCATCATCATTCTTGGACAAACATATTAATGGCATGCAATGATATCAAACATTGTTAGTGTGTTCAAGATAAGTGTGTTTCTTTGTTAAGCATTCATATGGGAGCAGCCTTGGAACATGTTAGTTACCCACGCAAATGAGGCATTAACAGGTGTGCAGTATGCCTTTCCAAATGACTTCAGGTCTACCAAGACTCGATGAAATGACGATATGCATGCTATTTCTGCTAAAAAAAATTTGTGCGCGCTATTCTTACTGACCCCCCTAATATTATTTCCTGAATCCACCACTGGACACATCAAAGTTGATATTCAAAAAAGCTGCCTCAGAAGGGCACTACTTGATCACCTCATGATTTTGCCCAACCTTGGTTTTCATACCTTTGGTATTCAATTTTAAAAAATCAAGGACTAACCATAACAGCCATAGAAGGAAATTTAGCTGGTAGGGCTAAACATTTCTATAAATCAAATTATTCATGTCATTCTATATTTGCCAACATAACAATGATGTTTTATTATGTTTGATAACTCAGTATTTTCAAAACTTGGGAGTGAATCTAGCCAATCTAACAAGCTACTATGCTCAAGTTTAATTGTTTAATTTTTTTTTCAAAGTCAAGTTAGGCTTATTAGTCCAGCTCGAATTGGCTTAAAACTTTGAAACTCAATAATCTTGCAAGTGAAAGTCAGAAATTTGACTTCCTTAGAGCATTTCCACCAGTGTGGACTTGCCAGATAATATAAAATTTTTGTCAAAACCTATCTACACTAGTGTGGATTATCTGGGCAAGTGGTGGAGCCCACGCACCCCTGACGGCAGCTGTGGGAGCAAAAAATTACTCCACTAGCATGGCAAACATGGGGGAGTGGAGCTACAATCAAGCAACATGATACCCACTCAATGAAATATGAAAAAGTAGAAAGGGGGTGGGACTTGGAGTCCAAGACTTGAATGCGGGCAATAATCTCATCAGCAGAGGAGGAAAAAAGAAGAGGGAGGTATGAGACCGTTCTATATTTTACAAGCATCTTGAACGAACATTGACTTGAGTGTCAGAGTGTTTTCTTGCAGGTCTCCTTGCTCTTATTAATGACAAGCGAAGTTGATGCCTAAAACTTCTCAACGTGTTCAAGATTACTTGTTGGTGAAGAATTGGAGTACCTGAATTTTTCCACTCCAATAGTTGGCACTATCTGTTGGAAACGTATAAAAAGCTACATAGAGAAGTCGTGAACGTCGTCTAAGCAACAATGGGGGCACGAATTAAAACTCCAAATAGTGAAGATTTTATGTCCTCCTTTATGATTTCACAAATTGACAAGTAACTTTTTTATATCCATGTTGATATGTTGTAGCATTTGCTAAATTAGAAAGTGAACGAAGCATGTTTGTGCAAATTTCGTTGGGAAGTGACTACGTCGCGAACGGCGTAGGATGGATTATGATGGGGCAAGGATCTTTGACAATGCAAATGTTGAAGGAAGAAGGAAAATTCGGAAATGCAGGATGGTTGCTGGATGTGAGACTAGCCGAGAATTTGGGGCACGTCGTGTACCACGGGAACAAGAAGATAAGAACTTCTTTGCTTCTTTATGTAGTATTTAGCAAGAAATTAAAACAAAAAAAAAACAATTTATGATAATATATAATCCTAATTACAATTCAGAGTCCTAGTATAAAATAATGATTCAAAGTTCAGCGTTGCACCAACCAACTTCGGCAGCGTACGAGCCTCTATCTTCTGCGGCTGCTCCATGTAGCACAAGAGGAAAGCGTTCATTGACTTTGGAATTCTACATGCTATATTCCTAGAGGGATTGCCACAATCCTCCATCCCCATGGCGTTAGAATTTATTCAAAAATAGACTTTTCACAATTTACAAATTTTGTGAACTTAACCAAGTCTTATGCAATGGTTAACAACCCATTGATATATGGGGCATGGGCTAACACCAATATTGCTGGAGAAGACATTATGTACAGTGTTAACAGGGAATTTTTGAACCAATTTGCACCAATGCAATTAGCGGTGGGGGCATGCATCGAGCTAATCCTTCAAAAGATTCAATTGCGCTCATACACAAGCATTTTAGAGTTCGTTTTGGGACTGTGAATGATACTGAGTTGAGAAGGCTTTAACTTTAAGAGAATTGAAACTGAAGGGAGAAATTGGAAAGTAGAGGTACGACTGTGCATTGTTTGTGAAAAACACAATTCAGGTGTCTTGAAAAGCTCAAAGCAAAGGATGAGCTCAAGCAGGTGAAGGCGTTGCATGAAGATAGACTTCAGAGAAAGGACGATGGCGTTTCGCTTCCATTTATAGGCTGAAGCCACCAAACATGACAAAAATCTTCTTCTATTCTCGAATGTTCACACGTTATTGGACAATCCATTATTATGGATTTTCAGTTATCATATATGTGGATGCAAATTTCCGCCATCTTCTCATTTGACAAAAATGTACCTGCAAAATAATAACACCTAAGATTATGGCCAAGAGCCTCATGTGCCAACGATGAATTTTTTTTTGGGGGGGGGGGGGGGCGGGGGGCTGCTTTGGCTGAAGAATCTCTGTGCATTGTTTGTGAAAAACACAATTCAGGTGTCTTGAAAAGCTCAAAGCAAAGGATGAGCTCAAGCAGGTGAAGGCGTTGCATGAAGATAGACTTCAGAGAAAGGACGATGGCGTTTCGCTTCCATTTATAGGCTGAAGCCACCAAACATGACAAAAATCTTCTTCTATTCTCGAATGTTCACACGTTATTGGACAATCCATTATTATGGATTTTCAGTTATCATATATGTGGATGCAAATTTCCGCCGTCTTCTCATTTGACGAAAATGTACCTGCAAAATAATAACACCTAAGATTATGGCCAAGAGCCTCACGTGCCCACGATGAATTTTTTGGGGGGGGGGGGGGGGGGGCTGCTTTGGCTGAAGAATCTCTGATGCCAAAGTTATAATTTTAGAGAGAAAGTGTTTAGGGATTGTTAGAGAGAGATTGGACTTAGCTTTTTGGAGAAAAATGGGACTATTTATAGGGGTGTGGCCAGCCCTATTTGGAGAATAGGGATCGGCCACTTATGGTGGTTTTATGAGGTTAATTGCAAGATATTATGTGAAATAATATCTTGTAATTAACTTGGTAATCAATCCCAATTTAAATAAAATAATTGGGAGTTACCTTTTGGGTGAGGATTTGATGATGAGTGATGAGAGCATTTTGAATAAATACCATTTTGATCACCTTTGACTCTTCCTTGATTGAGCCGTTATTATCCGTTGCATACGCGTGGGAATCCTAGTGTGCCTCGAGGGTAATTTTGTCTTTTTACTCAAAAGTCCACGTGTTGCCTCCATAATTTTCTTGATTATTTTTGGCTCCACAAATGCCCCCACACCTGTTGGGCTGCTCACAGGAAAGGGCAGCAGGTGTAGAGATCTTCTCTTGCTTTAAGAAACATATGATTGTTTCCTATTTTGATGTAGATTCTCTCTTTAATTGGAAATTGAATCCTTCTAGGAACGGGAAATAAATCACTGCTAAAGTTTATTTAAATCTACCTTAAGTAGATGATTAAATCAACTTCGAAAACCAATTTATTCTACCCTACAAGAGAGAGAAAGTTAGAGGATATTGGTTCCCCCTCCCCTAACAATCTTCTACACTTGCCTGTGCAAATGACCATCTTTCGTTTCTTTCTTCATCTTCTTCGCCCCGTACCAAGGTAAGAAAAAAATAATTTTCCCTGTCTTCTTCTTGGATAGTGCTGTCGCGGGGCAGCTGTTGGGGTGGTGTGGCACGTCGGCTGGCAGGGGCTATGAGTCGGCTCTGCATGGGCCGATGAGTGTTGTGGTAAAGACCACTGCTTGGGCTACTCGGCTTGGCTAGAGCTAAGGGCAGCTATTCTGCTAGGGTTGCAGATTTAGGCGCAGGGGCACAGTGCTAGGCGAGCCGCATGACTCATGTTCTTTGGGCTTTTGGACCTAACGCGGGCTAGGCCAGCGATGGAGAGAAATAAGGAGGTCACAGGCCTCATGGGCTGCTGGAATGCTGGGCATACAAGCCTCCTACCTACTGATCCGAGAGAAAAAAATAAGGGAAAAGCCAGCATGGGTTGAGCTCCCTCGCTGAGTACCGTGAATGGTGTTGGTTGCTTAGTCCTCTTCGCTGGGAGAAAAGTGGGCTGCTCCTGAGAGAGAAGATAAAGAGGATCAAGGCGGATGCATTGGCTCATCCGATCGTTGTTGTGGAACCTACTATGAATGAAGGTCGAAAGCAGAGATATTCCCAGCCTGCTTTAGAAATGCCGGTTAAGAAAAAAAAAAGACTTCATCCACTGCTCGTGAGGGTCCACCTGCTGCCGAGAGGCTTGTGATTGACTTGACTTCTTCCGATGGGAAGAAAAATGAATGCTGCTAGATCTGAGCCTGTGGTGCCTGCCATACCGAAAATGGCTAGTACGATTGCTAATAGGATTATTTAGCATAGAGGTCCTGTCATGCCCCCAGTGTCGAAGTCTGTACCAATACGTCCGTTGGAAGCTAAGTCTGGTTCACATTTGAAGAGGCTTGTTACTATAAAGAGCGATAAGGTGGACTTTGCTGCTAAAGTGGCGCTAAGGCCCACTCCCCCTGCTGTTGAGATTGATTCGTCTGCTGAAAAAGAGGAAACTGCTCGCGTGGGCAGCTGTGAGAAATCCACCAAGCCTGTTTCTAGGGAGGTTGTTGAGATTTGTGCACTCTTGAAACCAGATCTGCTTGAAGACATGGATGCGTGTGCCAAGCTTGTTGATGACATTAAAGGGGTTGTTTGCCCAAGTTCGTTTGCGAAGCATACGACCAAATATAGAAGGACTACTCTGCTTGCTATGATGCAGAAAACAGCGATTCTAACAGCTTAGTCTATGCTCCTTAACCAAGAGGATACCAAGGCTACCAAGGAGGTGGCGAAGACTATGGCAGCTGAAGCTTATTCCTCTGCCGAGAAAATTAAGAGGTTGGAGTCTGAGCTCGTTACTTTGAAGGGGTCTAATATCTTTGCCTCCACTTCTCTACAGCTTGATACCGCTTGCCAAGAAATCGTTGACTTGAAGACTAGGCTTGACGCAATCCAAGTTAAGTACGAAAGTGCAGAGAATGAGATTGGATGTTAAATACCTCATATTCAAGATCTTGAGCGTGTCGTTTCTGAGCTTCGTTCTGCTGCTTCACAAAGGATGAAAAGCTGATTACTGCTTATAATTAAGTGATCCACTTCAAGAAGATCGTCGATAGGCTTGAACCCCAAATGTTAGAACTCCAAAGTGCACTGAAGATCAACGAAAGTCTGAAGAAAGAAGTGGATGAGTTGCAGCGCGCTTGTATTGGTTTGCTCGAGGAGAACGAGCAGTTGAAGGGTGAGAAAGCTGGGCTCAAGGCTTCGCTTATTCAGAGTCAGGCCGATTTCTACAAGCTGGGTTATGTAGATCATCTTTTTGGTAGGCTATCTGACTTTGAGTTTGCTGGGAAAGACTTCGAGACATTCTCTATTTCTCCAGTGGACTTGCTTGCCTTTACTTTTGAGGCTTCTATTGGTGAAGTAGTCGGAGAAGTTGGTGCTCAGGATAGGGTAGCCAGGGGTGAAGCGCTGGATGATGCCGTTGCTGAGAGTGTTGCGACTGCTGAAGGTGTGGCGATCGACTAGTCATGGGATGTCCAAGCTGCTGAAGAGTAGTCTTCTAGGTAGCCTTTAGGATTTTCTTTGTTTTCCTTGTTGCTTTTTGCTTTGCTTGAACTCCTTCGGCCGTTGCTATTTGTTTATCAATTTTGCTAGAAAATTTAATAAACTTGTTTCCTTCGCTTTTCTTCATCTTCGCTTCTTTTGTTTACGCCTAACCTTTGACCTGTAGTCCAGAGGCAGACGTGCTGTTTTTCCATAAGCAGACATGCCCACGTAGCCTATGCAGCCATTGTAGAACTTTTGCAAAGCTGCTAGCCATAGGGTCGGCAACCGGACGCCTTACTTACAAAAGCAGACGAGTCCACGTGACCATTTGGCTATTAACTTTGGCTTTCTTCAATCCTTTGAGTTATGTGGCCTGCATCACAACATACTAAAGATTTTTAGGTCATGAAATTCACTAACCTTTCATATCTAAAGTACGCGGTTGTATGGAACTTCGTAAGCAAAGGTCCGAGAGAACTCCTTGCTTTTTATGTAACCAATTTTGTGGGTTGCGTAGCAAGTATCACAACACTTTAGGAATTAGTGCAAATCTAAATGATCATTCTGCGCTTGGTAGAGGTGAAGCTTATCAACTGCGTAGCATGTCGGTAGTGGATAAAGCTTCGTATATGCACACTAACTTATTTAACCTTTCACAAAAATGTGCTGTTGTATAAGTTTAGCGCAACTTACTACTCGAAGGGCAAGCCGCAGGCAGTCTTTTGGAAACCGTAGGTTACTTTAGTGTACTCGATAACAGCTTTAGGGTTCCAGGGCAGCCGTCCATAGGGCGTACTGCGTAATGTGCCTCCTCTATCTCTGAGGCCCGGTTCCCCACAAATTAGGCTAAGAGACCCAAAATCCTTCAATTAGCTAAGCCTTGAAAAAAACCATTGTGGCTACTTTTAGGAATCCCGGTGCAAGCCATCGTGCACCTAATTACACCAGGCCAGCCCGACTCTTCCACGTTTGGATATTCGAAGTGTAAAGTTTATCTTCCCGTATTGGAGAGCAAACCCATGTGGGTGTTGGGGAATTGGTTTACCCTCTTGCACTGGAGAGCATGATTGGTCCCTAAGAGGGTGCAATTCCTGCAATAAGTCCCTAAGAAATGCGCGATCTTCTTTTGAAGTGCATGAGTGATCAGTTGTTGTAAGCATACAGCCGAGCCAAGTTATAGATTACTTCTAAATTCCTCATTAAAAAATGAGTGAAACGAACTAAAACTTAGCTGTAAAGTAGAGACTGCATACAACTAGATAGTCATCGGCTTGCTGATCTTGTACGAACTTTCCCAGATAGGATCCATCTTTTTGGAGCCTTCTCTGTGGGCAGTGATGAAGGTTTTTTCTTAAGACTAGATCTCCAGGCTGGAACTGCCGGATCTTGGCCTTTTTGTTATAGTTGGAGAAGAACTGCTGCTGGTAGGCTGCGATACGGGTGATGACCTTGTCACGTTTCTTCTTTGCCAGATTTAAGTTTATGGTCATCTTATTTCTGTTATGTTCGATGCTTGGCAGTAGAGTGCTGATACTTGGCACGATAACATTGGGGGGAATGATTGTTCCTGAACCAAATGCCAAAGAGAAAGGAGTCTCACCGATTGTTCATCGTTTGGTTGTGTGATACGCTCATAGACATCCGGGAAGTTCGTCTGGCCATTTTCCCTTCTTGTCGGAGAAAGATTTCTTGAGGCAGTCTGTGATGATGGATTGAGGGATGCCAAATCAGCAAATGATGTTTCTCCATATGAAGCGCTCTATGTCCGTCTGAGTTGTGGTTGTCATGGGCTCTATTTCCACCTACTTGGTGAAGTAGTCAGTTGCCACGATCATCATACCTCTGCCCCTAGTAAGGGGCGGCATTGGCCCTACTAAGTTGATTGCCCACTACATGAACGGCCAATGACTCATATGTAGGTATAGTTCGCTGGAAAACAGTGCTGGTACTAACTTGTAGTGTTGGCAGCGGCCGCACTTTGTACAAACTCCTTAGCGTCTTGATGCATAGTAGGCCAGTAGTAGCTTGCGTGAAAAGCCTTCTATGATAAGGATTGGCCTCCGGAGTGATTTCCACAAAACACCTTCGTGGATTGAACTTAGAATGTTTAAGTCATCGGGAGGCGCTAGGCAGCAGAGCTGTGGTCCAGTGTTGGATCTTTAGACGAGAATATCGTTCCACATGTAGTAACCTGCTGCCTTTGTTTGGAGTTTTCTAGGTTCTAATCTTTCCGTGAGGAGTGTGTCATTGACTAGGTAGTCTATAATAAAATCTTGCCAGTTTGGAGTTGTACTAACCTGTGACACTTCAGCTGCTGGCTTTGCCTCTATGCTTGGCTTGTTTAGATATTCCACCAGAATAGAGCATTTGAGTTGGTGGTTGAAGGCGGAACCTAGGTCAGCTAGCATGTCCACGTGGGTGTTGTCTGCTCGTGGAACTTAAGTGAGGGTGTAAGTTTGAAACACCTCAAGTTATTTTCGTACCTTCTCTAGGTATTGCGCAATCTTCAGATGTTTTCGCTGTGTACTCCCCAGTAGTCTGGCTGGTGATTAGCTGGGAATAAGAATGAATTGCAAGCTTTTTCACCGCCAAGTTTTTTGCCATTCAAAGGCCTGTTAGTAGGGCCTTGTACTTTGCTTCGTTGTTGGATGCTTTGAAGACTAGAATGAGAACATGCTCGAGCATCGAACCATCTAGGGTGACAAAGACCACACCTGCTCCCAAGCCCTTGTAGTTGGATGCGTCGTCGATGTGCAAATGCTAGAAGTCTCCATCGGGTGAAGCAAGCTTGGATAGGGCGTGATCAGTTGTTTCGAGGTGTCATTGGATCGCCTAAGCTAGGCGTAAATGCGCTGTAGGGAGCCGTGGAGCTGGGGCCATGTTACACGCAGCATGAGATGCTCAATTGCCGGTATTGGGCCACTCTAGAGCTGAATTACGAAGCAAGGGTCGGCTGGGGCCGTGTGACACGCAGCAGAAGGTAGTGCTCAACTATCGGTATATGTTGTTCCTATATATAATCTTTTGGGGCGACGAGGACAAAACTTGCTTCCGAGTGTGTCTTTCCAGTGTTCGTCTGCCCTTGGCGCGCCTTTTGGGCTGAGTTGTTGCGTTCGTCAGAAAACTTTGCATCTACCAATGTCTACGCCTTTATCGTCGAACGTCTGGATTAGGCGGGAAAGTTAGCTTTTGAAATTCTTGCGTCTGAAGGTATGACTTGAGTTTCCGGGTTGCAACAACTGTCGCCAAAGTTAGCTTTTGAAATTCTTGTACACATCGAGAAGAGCTTTTGAACTGTGGAATACAAGTAATCGGGCCCCCAGTTCTTCTAGTATGAGCGTAGAGCATATTGCTGCTTTAGATACCATCAAACATGTAAATAAGTCTTCTGGTGCTTCCGATTTGGATAGTAGGGAGGTAATGTCAGGTTCTTCTTCAGGTCTTTGAATGTTTTCTCACACTTATTGTTCTAGTCGTCTTGTTGCTCTTTTTCAATTGAGTCGAAAAAAAGGCTCATGTTGATCGGTAGACCGCAAGGGTAAACAGTTGAGTGGGGCTGCTTATCTGGTCAGACTTTGAATCTCCTTCAGAGTAGTGGGGGACTTCATATTCAAGATCGCTCGGATTTACCTTGAATGTGCATCGACGAGCCTCATCCTAAAATGCATGCTTCTCTGCCAGAGCGAAAGAGTCTGCCAGAGTTAGATCTTCTTTCATGATCAATTTTTCGAACAGCGGATGGTCTACTGGGAGTCCTTTTTGGAAGGCTGCATTAGCTATCGAGTCGTTGTATCCGACTATCTTTGTCTTCTCTGCTTTGAACCTCTTCACATAGTCGTGGAACGACAACTTTGGTTCTTCTTCACGTTGAACAAATGGTCGGACTTCTTCTTGATCGAGCGGTAAAATGAATATTCTTTGGTGAAAACCAAATAAAAATCATCGAAACTCCAGATGGATTGTGGTGGTAGGGTGTGGAACCAATCTTGCGTCTCGCCTTGTAAAGTGATGGCGAATATCTTGCACATAAGAAAATCGTTGTTCCGATAAAGAACCATTGTGCTTCGGTAGTGCTTCAAGTGTCTCTCCGGGTCTCTATCTCCTTTGAAGGATGTGAAATGTGGCATGCAGAACTTGCATAGAGGCTCTGCTTGCTCGATCTCGTCTGTAAATGATGACCTGCTTATGTTGGTCATGTCTCGTCGTAGTGCTTCATCAATGACCTCGTTGCATTGGAAATCACGTAATCGCTCGGTCAAGAGCCTCTCTACTTCTTCCTGAATTTACCTTTGTTTGGGTAGTGGAGCTCTCGGCTGCCCCCGATCTTGACTTGTTAGTCTAAGCTGCTCTTCTACTTGTTTGGATCATCTATGCCGCGGCTACAGTACATGTGGTACGTTCCTGGCAGGCGAGCAAATTTCTCTCAGGTTGCCGGTTGAACTTGAGCCGGATTGAGTAATTGCTTATCTCTGTCTGTCGTGCTGCCTACTCCAATGTGCGATGGAAGATGCTCTTTGTGGGCCTAGCCACGAATGAACACTTCGCCTTGAAGGTTGTTCATGTTGATTATCATAGTGTAGCCTCAACCGTGAGTGTATGCTCATCCATAGGCCTAACCGAAAGTGCACGCTCATCTGCGCGCTAAGATGAGAGTATATGCTATCTCGGGGGCCCAGTCGGGAGTGTACACTGCTAGAACGCTCAGTTCATGACTAGTTGAGTGGTTGCTTGCCAAGACGCTGCTAGAGAAGTTCGTCGTCTACCCTTGTCCTACTTCGGGACACCTCGTATGGGGCACATTACATATCGATGTGCTACAAGAGTTGATTCACGAAGGTCGTCTGCTGTACAATGGCGTTTATCAACTCTATGACTTGTGGAGACAAGTGTAGTTCGCCCGTTTGGGTTTAAAAAGCTTGGACATCATGTGTTTCCTTAAGTAATGGAAGTGTAATGGATTCTGGGGGCGAGATTTGAGTTGGGAAATGTCAAATCTGAAGCCGGGATAGTTGAACCGGTCTTGGACCGGTTTGGGCTGCTAGGAGGGCCACGGGAGTGGGCTGCTCCGCATGCGGCGCACGTGGGTGCTGGGCCTGGGCTCGGCTTGGGAACGCCTTGGGCTCTCGCTGGGTCGTGGTTAAGGCCAGCTCGCCTTGGACTAGTGCCCATGTGGGCTGGAGTGACGCGACTTGGCCATGGAGCGCATTGCGCTCACGCTGGCCTTGGGCTAGCGAGGTCTGGGTTGCTCTAATTATCGCAACTGCTTGGGCCCATTGAATCTGGGCTAGCTGCCTTATGGCTGCACGGGCTTGGGCCTGCTGTTGCGAGGTAACCTGCTCACCGTGGGCAGTAGGCTCGCTGAGGGTCGCTGCCGTGGTTGTTACCACAGTGGCTGCCACAGTGACACCCCGTGGGGGTGGTGCCGCTCCGCTCATCGTTGCGTTGAGCCTCATAGATCGCTGTGGTCCAAATCCTTGAACGAAGGAAGTTCCGTTCGTTATGGTTTCTGAATTTCTAGTCATTATAATTTTCTTTTACGTTTTATCAAAGAATTTTTATAAAAAAATTCTAACAATAAGAACGTACGAAAAATCTACAAATGAACAAGAAATGAGAAAGTTTGAAATGCGAGAGTTTTCTTCGAGCGTGTGAATCAAGACTTTCAATGAAGCATCAATTTGTGGATGCAAATTTCCGCCTTCTTCTCCTTTGACGAAAATGCACCTACAAAATAATAACACCTAAGATTATGGCCAAGAGCCTCACGCGCCCACGATGAATGGGGGGGCTTTGGCTGAAGAATCTCCGATGCCAAAGTTATAATTTTAGAGATAAAGTGTTTAGGGATTTTTAGGGAGAGATTGGACTTAGCTTTTTGGAGAAAAATGAGACTATTTATAGGGGTGTGGCAGACCCTATTTGGAGAATAAGGACCGGCCACTTATGGTGGTTTTATGAGGTTAATTGCAAGATATTATGTGAAATAATATCTTGCAATTAACTTGGTAAGCAATCCCAATTTAAATAGAATAATTGAGAGTTACCTTTTGGGTGAGGATTTGATGAGGAGTGATGAGAGAGTTTTGAATAAATACCATTTTGATCACCGTTGACTTTTCCTTGATTGAACTGTTATTGTCCGTTGCATGCGTGTGGGAATCCCGGTATGCCTTTAAGGGTAATTTTGTCTTTTTTACCCAAAAGTCCACGTGTCGCCTGCTTAATTTTCTTGATTATTTTTGGCTCCACAATATCATTTCCATAATTAATTTCAACTAAGCTTCATTGACTAAATCACAAAATCAACCATTCATGTTTTCGTTTTACATTGCTTGATTTTGCTGTGGGTATATGTGAGATTATGCCTAGTGGAATTATCAATATTTGAAACTTCTAATCTCATAGAGAAGGTGCTATGAATATTTCATGTGCATAGGAACAACAATTTGTATTACATTATCACAAGCATTTGGAATTGTAAAACTATCTTGTTTTTTTTTTTTTTTTTTTTCCGAATAAAACTATCTTGTTCATGACATTCTTAAATCTTAATTCACTTAGTGTCATGCTCTTTTTGTGAAATGTTAGAAGGTTTCTTTGACTTGTTTAACTCATCATTGTCAAAGAGCATATTTCGTAATTCCTATATCATGCCTCAAGAGGCAGATTATATTTTCCACCATTTTTACTTGAGAAAAGATGCCGCAATGACCGAAAGAGAAACTCAAAAAATGTGACAAGCTGCAACCCACTTAAGAAAAAGCAAAAAATGGGCTGCATATCACATACGTGTGTGAGGCAAATAATGCACAAGCACGATCAACTTAGGAGCTATGAAGTAAAATTAAAAGTCAATTATTCGGCAAACATTCAAGGCTTGAAAGCAAAAGAAACGCATTGAATTCGCTACGACAGCAACGAAATTGGCCGACAGATAAAAGTTACCTTACACATGCTTATTAGCAATATTGATGTTATTCGAATTTCAATTACTCTTGATGCATATGCTATTACTTCATAAATTGGTGATCGAAGATCATGAGACCGTGGGTTGAAGATCTAGACGAAACCGTGGGTTGAAGATCTAGACCGAATAAGAGCCGAAGGCTTGAGTCCAAAGGTCGAAGACCTAAAACTCATGGTCGAAGACCCTATGATTGTGGCCGAAGGTCAAAATTATGGTTGAAGACTGTATGATCATGGCCGAATGCTAAACCCATGATGAAATCTCAAGTACAATGAATTTTTGCTAAAAAACATTTTTCCTTTACAAACCCTAAATGATATGTATTTTCTTCCAGGTCCCCCTGCTCTCATTGATGACAAGCGAAGATGGTGTTTAAAACTTCTCAACATGTTTAGTGGAGAATTAGAGTACCTAAATTTTTTCGCTCCAATAGTAACCCAGGCATATGCGGCCTATGCCACTTCCTAGGCAACTAATGGGCCTAACGCATTTTTACATTTTTTTGTTAGGTTTTTGTTGAGTGGTTGGACAATTTTTGTTGTTGTGGAAACTCCGAAGGTCAATAACCTGTTGCTACTTTACGTGGCAAAATCTGAACCGTTTAGTATTTAACAGTATGGAGATCGAAGGGTCTATAATTTTTCAACTTTAAAATTAAAATAAAGTAAATAAAATTTTAATATATATAAATAAATAAAATAGAAAAAATTCAACAAGTTTTTTTAAACCATAGCCAACCATCTCCTTCACTCCGATGCAAAAAATAAAACAAACTTTTCCTTTTATAAGTAATTTAATATGCATTAAAAATAAATAGAAACTGCATGGGCAACTCTTAAATCGGTGGAGTTGCACTAGGACAATACCATTCATTGAGTGAATAGTCCCTGCTTTGGCCCCTACTCTCATGCTAAGAGGAACGGTGAAGTTGCTTTTAAATGATAAGTTCAATATCTAATTATTATGATCGATCCATTGTATGACTTATCTCAAACAGCCCCCACCTTTAGTGCCAATTTGGTATTGTTGTGCTTTTAGAAAAACTGTTTCTATTGTACTTTGAAATAACAAAAAACAGTGCGGTGTTTGGTACAAAATTTCATTAAATTTGCTGTCCACTACGAAATAATGTTAATTTCATACTTGAATTAGTTCAAATCTTTTGTTTAGTACATACTAGAAAATATGCTCACGCGTTGCTGCGAGAACCAGCTGTTTCAGGCGTAATCGGATGAATAAAACACATTTAAGTTGAATAAGAATGTCCCCATGATTAGTCTTGTTTATTTTTCACAAACCAATCACATTTAAAATCCAAGTACGAAAGCTTTGCAAAGATAAATAAAAAAATGATATAACTAATTAGACTTTGAACATGCAATCAGGGCACATAATCGTATACCTAAAAATAGCAAGGAACCGGCTTCTTCCTTCCACAACCAGAGTTCCTAAAATTTCCAAAGAAAGTAAATTCGTTAGCAATTTAGAGAAATTGGAGGACCAAATCATATAAATTTGAGTTAAATGAGCAAAGGTACACCAATTAAATGAGATACTAAACACATTTCGAATCTATGAAATAGAAGAACAATCATGTTAAGACTATCAGATGGTGTCCTGAGCACAAAATTATAGGTTAATAAAGGTAAATCCCAATCCAAAGCTCCAACCTTTTAACCCAAAATGAAAACAAAAAGCATGGAACATATATTTCAGTTTTATTATTAGATTTTCTGAATCCTCAATTTGAATGTGTTGTAAAGATAATACCACCAACTAAGGTTGGCAATCTGACCATCGTTGTGCATGTCATGTCGACTCTATGCAACTAAATATATAAAATTTAAGCAGCCCCACAGAGTCTCCTAAGCATCTACAAACCGTTAACATTATTTCCCCAATTTTATTTCCCAATTTTATCAAATGCTGCATAAACGATCACAATTTACTCCCTTCCAATTTCCACCTAACTCTGAACTAACAATATTGATAAATCTTTATCATCACCTTTAACAAAACAGATTACAGGAAAAAGAAAAAAAAAGTTCCTATGCTAACAAATTCTTTTGGATGTCCAACTTAACCCATATATGGGAAGGCAAGCAATCAGACGTGCATTCAGACCAAGCAAAATAAATTTTACAATTTATCAAAACAGCAACCGATTCTCCCAAAGAGCAACATATTATTCACCATATTCTAAGCTTTCATTTTCGTTCTATCTCTTTTGTTATCTAAACTTATAATTATCAAAACAGCAATAGAATCAAAGAGAAACCTTCAATCATTAAACTTCTGCTCAGCAGTCCGTTAATTTTAATTGCAACTCTCATTCTAAAAATTAAAAATTTTGCATTTGAATAATCAAACGCACTTACACATTACATTCCTTTTATTGGTTTAGGATTGATGTTACAATAATATCACTACAAACATGAATCGCGATAGATATAGAAACCAAACTTGCACACAAATGTTTGACTAAATTCAGAACCACTTAATTCAACATAAAAAATTACCTCACATGCTTGCTCCCCTTCTGCTCTCGCATCGTCGACTCCGCTTCTAAACGGTTAATGAAGTCCTAAAAACAGAACAACAAAAAATGTTTACCAATCCAACATTTCAACATATGGTTTTGGCATTTCAACATGAGCATGATATAGAAAGACAAAAATCCACATGTCACTTTATTTTTTTAGAACCAACAAAAAGGGCAACTATAAGAGAATGTAACCAATTTTAAACAGTAAATCAATCTCCCAATAAAGGAGAACATAAGCATGGCATACGAAGATCGAAAGGCAGATTTAATTTGGTTTCCTCAAAAGCAATGAAAATGAGGCTAAATCAGATCAAATTGAACAAAGTGAAAACCGGATAGACAAAGATTAGAAATTTGCTAGCATCTCTATCATATCCCGCATTTCCTTTACAAAATAAACAATCATGAATACAGAGAACATGAAAATCAGCAAACCAAAAAAACCCTATTTTTTATCACGTTGAACAATAACGAATGCAGAAAATTATACAAAACAGTCCCTAATTTTAACTACTGACTTAATATACACAACGGCCTAAAACAATGCAAAATTTAATCAATTCCATCCAAATTCAATATTATGCATCAAAGAAAACAATCTATCTATTCCTAAACCAAAATGATCACACAAAAACCAGAAATTTTCCAAATTCCGAAACAGCAATTCAATCTCTCAATTCCTAAACAAATTCTCATAATAACAATCCCAACTTTATTATTGACAATATACCTTCATCGTGCATTGAAAGATGCCAAATTCTATTACCAACTAAGGAGAACAAACTTTTTCTAATGTTTAGGCATGAGTGGCAGGTTTGAGCATCTGTGCAATCCATATATACATACACACACACACATATTACCATATATATATACATGTATATTTTATTACTGATTGAATATAGCAAGGCTAGTCGAAGGTAAAGCTAAAAGCAACGAAGATCAAAGAACATTGAGATCCACGAACACAATTTTAAACATACATTAAGAGGAATCAAATAAAAACTAAAATTCAAAATTTGGAAAATTCCAACTTTGATATGCTATCGTTACTTGTGTTCATTAAATTTGATGGCACTGTCAGTGAAAAGGTAACCTTAGGGCTACTAATATGTTCACTAAACGGCAAGAAAATCAATTCAGTGGAATAAATGGTCCTATATCACAAAACATACTTTCGGACCTTTGGACAATCAGACACAGACAACCAAGAATGAGAAACAAAGCATAGAGCAAACGAATAATATAAGCCGAAAAACCAAACAATCAATTAAAAAATCATAAAATCACGCTATCTGAAACGGAAAGCATGGGGAAACAACGCATCGAAGTTCAGGACATACCAAAGCCTTGATTCAAACATAATGGCTCAGAACCCCTAAATTAAAGGCAGCAGCAGAAGCAGATTATGATACTGTCATGAGAGCCCGATCTAAATTGCAAAAAATCAGTGAGATTCAGAGTAAGAATTTGAAGCGCAAACAAACGGACACAGTAAAAGTAACTCAAACTGTGACGGTGCAATGGACTCAATCTGTGACAGTGCACCAAACAAAGGGTAAGTCTCAGAACATCAATTTTCACTTTGTCCCCTACACTTGACCAAAGATAAACGCACAAATTTCCAAACAAAGCAAAGAAATTGAAATTGTGTCATGAAAACTAACTAACGAATCATATTGAGACATCTTTGCTTGGTGCTTAGTAATGCTCTAACCCACTATGGGGTTTTAAATTATTCTATCCAGGTACAATGATGGGGATCCACTGCCAACTGACGGCCAGTCATTTATACTTGATAATGTTCTCAATTAACATCCGGATAAAGCTGTTAAAATGTGTTCTGGAATCGGTCATCTCACAATATGCTTATCTATCTTGTTCTTGCTTAACTGCATTTTATTTAGAATTATGTTTCAGTGCACTTTTGATACATTATGCTTGGAATCTGTGACTGATTTCATTGTTATATTGGTTATTGTAATGTTCATTTCATTGTAGGGCAGACATGAAACATTAAAATAGTAATGAAGCTCAGAATATTCCCTAAACACCAAAACCCACAACACATGCCCTCTACCCAACAAAGATAAATTAAAAACTACAATTCAATGCTGAAAAACTAAAGCAGCCAGAAACCAAAAGACCTTAGTGACAACTTGTACGGACGTTACAAAAATGCAGGATGCGAAACACATTAAAACATCTAGAAACTCGAAGTTATCGCAATTTGGTTATGAAGATAGATATATATCACTTGAAAACCAAAAAAATGGCAAGGATTTGCCAAAATTTGTAAATCAAACGCAGATGCATCAACTCATTGTCCTCTGTTAGTCTGTTATCATCTCACATGCCACACTATTCGAGACTGGATCAATTCGATCACAGCCAAACTGCCAGTATTAAACTTAACTAAGTACCGATCAAATGATCTAAATATTGTGTATTACAGATACAAATCAATAGTGGTAATAAATAAGATAATTTCAGTTGCCATTTCAATTAAAATTGAACAATGCTTACTCCCAAGGAATATCTGACATTGATTGCAGCAATCAAATGTGCGTTTAATTGAATTAGCTATGTATTTAAGGATTTGGGAAAGGTTTTTTGAGAGTAAACAGACGTTAATTATTAGCTATGTATTTGCTTAACAAACAGTAGCTGAAATTGCTATGTATTTTTTAATGGGGGATTTAAAAACCAATCCCAATTTATCATTGCTCAAACAAATTGGAATTTCAAAACCAATCTCAATGATCAAATTAACAAAATATTCAATTTTATGAAAACTCTTAAGCTAATTTAGAAAGGCAAATTGCAAGATTTTGAAGGAATCTGAAATATGAGGGAGAAAAAACCAAATTAAAAGGTCGTGCCTTATCTCCCTCAAAAAATGAATCGAACAAAAACCATAGCTTTTGATGGAATTTCAAAACCAAACAAATCTCTAAGATGAATTTGTCATGTAAACATGTTTAACACAAATTTCTCAATTATTAACACTACTCTTTCTCAATTATTAAAAACATAAAGATCAAAGTCAATTGGGTGTATAATTATATACCTCATCATGTCAAGCAAAGCAACCAACTTCTGCCTCCAACGACCCAAAATTCTGAAAATTCCAAAAAAAATAATTTAAAAAAAAAAAAACAACATAAGAAAGATAAAACCCGTCATAAGAGAAATCTACAAACCGGATGCCAGATCATCAAAGATTAAAAACCACTCATAATTTATTAGCATTTGAGTCTAAATATGAGAAATTGTGAACTTTGTTGCATAAGATAGTTAACAGGATACTATGAGAAATTGTGAACTTTGTTGCATAAGATAGTTAACAGGATACTATCATATCAAAACCAACACTGAATAAAATCCAGCAATGAGATTGCAATGATATAACGTCATTTCTTTAAAGCTGCATATACTAACCTAAAAAAGAAAATATGGGAAGAATAGACTGCCTCCATTGGCCCTCCAAGTCTCCTAATTAGAGATCAAATAGAACCCTCGGATTGATTGGGGACAATATCGAAATCCTTTTTGAAATCGTAATACAGGAAGACATGAATAATTTTGACAAAAAGACACAAATTATTAAGGGAGGATATGAAGCTTATGTACGGAAGGTTTCTACTCTTGTACATCTAAAAAAATTAAATGAAGCAAGAGAAATTCAACAAAAAAACTTGAAAACCCTTGCCTAAAAAAACTCACTAAATTCAAAGCATAGTATCTACACCGAGTCACTAACATACATTGCTCAGTTAGGACTCTGTTATACTCATCATCCATGATCAATGTAATCGTATATTTCATAGCTACACTCCCCATTGACATACACTGACATAGCATCTACTTTTTTGTTGACTTTATTTGCTTAGTTAAGCAATAACCAACATACACAATATGACAATCATAGCAGCTACACCAATCGTCCATAAATGGGCAGAAATACAAATACTATTATATTGGGGTTTGGAACAAATAAACCAATCATCTAATTCGAATGTCGTTTGGAACAAATACACCAACCATTCAATTGGAATGGGATTTGGTACAAATACATTTTTCCATTACTTGGATACTCAATTAACTGGGATTAAAAAAAGATTACCAAACAAAAGCCAATTTTCTAAAGAAAATTAGTGTTTTATAGCTGCCAATTCCAAAGGCCTGTATGAGCCCAAAATTGAGGGATGGTGACATCTCCAATTTGGAGTTGAGGATCTGTATTTCCTGCAATTCCATAGTGTACAACACCTTTCACCTTGAATAGGGTTTGTAGTAATTGAGTTGAGATGCCTGCATTGAGCTTTTCACAGGTTTCTACATCATTTTTTTTCCAGCAGGTTTCTACAGAAAATACTTCAATAATATTGAATGATACGGGAAATAAACGGTTAAGATTTACACTAAAAGATTTAATAATTGTGAAAGTTGAATCTAACGGATAATACACTTGTAGTATTGAAGCCGGACACTATTTCTACATCATTTATTAAATACATTATCTATGATATACACTAACCAAAGAAATTAATTAAAGTAAAACAGATGGTCATCTGCATAATTAAACATACCATGCTCAATCCAGTCATAACAATTATAACCTTTTTGTCTTCCAATCGTCCGATTCAAAACCTTCTTCCTGTCAAATTGAGTATGTAGAATATGGTCCAAAGTTATTTTTCTTTCAATTACAATATTCTATGTATTTAAAAATTTCAGAGCAGAACATGCAAAGGCAAGAAAAGCAACAACAACAAAACTCATATATACCATGACCTATAAAGATAAACATTTTAGCAAATGATATTGATTTCCACACTCATTATTCTCCATATACACTCTTGTTTATTTTGATCATTTGAATTGAATAAAAAAATAAAAAAACTAAAGGACAAAAATTCAACAAAGGTGCAAAATAAGAAAATAGTGTGAGAAATCAGTTTCTTTTAGGAAATATATGTTTATAGCACTCAAAGAACAGCCATGTAATTATATAAACTTAATGGATATATATATGTGTATATATATAATTTGATGCTTACCAGCAAAATCCAAATATGGTAGCTTCTAATCAGCCACAAAGCTTGTAGATTGAAGTTCTCACCAGAGAAATCTTTGAAAAAGGCAAATCAGATTCACGAGGAAATAAAAATTTTATGTTCAAATGCAAAAATCAAATCAAGAAACGCCAAAACTTGAGAACTAATCGAAACCCAATAGAGAAAAACGAAAATCCAGAGAAACCCACTAACCTGTTGGAAGAGTGACAGTCATCACCGAGTGGAGGAGCCAATGCACCCGCCGCCGAGATGCAAAGCAGCCATTTTTTTTTTTAAAGTTCAAAGCAGAGAAGAGAAGAGAGGGGCGTTGAGGTGGTGTGTGGCTAAGACCATGCTTTATGTCCATCATTCTCTCAAAAAGTGGACAAAATCCCTAAATCTCTCTCCCACTCTGTCGAAACCATGCTTTCTGCCCTCTCTCTCTCCATGTCCATCCTTCTCCCAAAAATTGGACAAAATCCCTAAATCTCTCTCCCACTAAGTTGAAACCCGTAGCTCTCATCTCTCTCTAATATGTCAGTCCCTCTCTCCCCCTCTTCTTCTCTCCTAACGACCCTCTGACCGATGCATCACTTACAGCCACCCCAATCTCAGTAGGGTTTGTTGATGACCCCTACCCCGTCTCCCTGAAATCCCGACGGCCCATATGGTCTTCTCTGACCATACCAACCCTCACATCTGTAGCAACAGTGCCGAGACCCCTACCCCTCCCCCTCGCTCTCATTCCGTCGCCATCTCTCTGTCTCTGTCTTTCTCGCAGACCCTCCCTGAAACCCTAATTGAACGATAGCAAATGATACCTACGCAGTGACCCCCTATCAAGCCCAAAACGGAAAGGACAAAATTGCCCTTTGTAATACACCATCCCCACCATCGGATTGTAATTTTTGATGGGCAAAAATGTAATTAAATAATTTGAGCCTAACTGAGGGTCGAGCTTCCCAGCTAAAACCAACACATTTGGACCTGAGGGTCGGGCTGCTGACCCAAAACCAACACAAAGGCCAATGGCATGGTTGTAATTAATCTGAAATTCTGATTTAAACACTGTTCATTTGTGCCAATTTCAAACCTTACATTAAACTAAAGTAATGATTAATTCAACTCTAGGCTTAAAATATTTGGCTGATATGACAAAAAGTGCAATTCAAGAACAATTTGAAGATTACTTGTGAATGCATATAAATTTTGTATTTGCATCGATTACATTATTGAGCCTGATGTCCATTACCAAAGAAGGCCAGCCTAAGTATGTCAAGCTAAAGTCCAACCGACCTAATTCCTAAGCCTAATCAGCCAACTTACTATGTTGTTGGGTAGGGCTATGACAAGGGTTTATAGTACGGCCCTACCCAATTCCTCTAAAGCTCACCCTAACTTGCCTATATTTTATTTTAAATCATCATTTATAAATATTTAGTATAAATCAGCTTTAAAATTAGCCTAAATTGTATTTATTTAGGAACTGCTTGATAATCATTTCGTTTTTAGTTTTCACTTGTTTGTCAGACTAAAAACTAATTTCTTTTGGTTTGAAATGGATTTCAAAATCAAGTCAAATTTTGAAAACTTATAAAAGTAACTTTCAAATTTTAGTTTTTTTTTAAGTTCAAATTTTTTGCTTCACTTTCTTATTCACCAATTCTACGTCACCAAAACATACTGAATATCTATACCCGATAACTAGAAGATATCATCTTAGACCCGCTTGCTTGACACAAGCTATTGGCCATGGACCCGGTGCGGACCTCGTGTCAGGATCGTCGAATGTCTTAGGACTACCGGTTGAAAAATTTAACAGTATTATTATAACATGATTTATTAATTGAATGAAAATTAGAAGTCGTGTTTTTTGGTGCAAATATGTGTCTATACTAATATGAAATTCAAATAAACAGCTATAACTTGTGACTCTTCATGAATAGTCATATATTTTTCAAAGACTTTTCAATTTCTATAATAGGGAAGCCCACAATAGTCGTTCAATCATTTTTCGTCACACACATAATCATAGTGCACTAGATATTTGAGAATGTCTTATTGAGTTCATATGAGAGAATATTCAACACAATTATTATTCATTGGAGCCTTGTCATTTGGCGGGCTGGGATCCACGACATAGGCGGCTAAGCGGAGCCTAAACAGATTTAAGTAAATTTATTATCTATTGTATAAATAAGTATCTAATTATACTTAAAAGAATATATAATTGTATTGAGATACATAATTACAAAATAAAATGACATATAGTTTATAAAGTACTAGAACATACTGAAAACATAAGGAACAAACATATCATAAGTGTTTATTGAAGTTTTTAACAAACCTTTTACATTTTATGAAAGTTATCGATTTTTTGTCTAAATAAGAGTCGCGACCTAAGCGGGTCTAGGCAGTCTAGGCGGGCACCTATGCGAGCCAGGCATATGCCCAAGCAGGTTTATGAGCCATTTGTTAATTTTCAAATGCCTAGGGATTAATTGGGGCGGTGGCTAATTGCCTAGCATCTAGACGGCACTACGCATGGATTTTTAAAACAATGGTTGTAAACTTAAATCCCTTACATTGATTTATTATTTCATTTCAATTTCATACATTTGTTACAGTTTTGTTAGTTTCTTTGTTATATGCCTACGCGGCTGTTTTGGTTCCCGCAAAATTTGTGCCACGTGGATAATAAATTACAAAATAATTTTTTATTATAAAAAGGGTTTAGGGTTAAAGAGCATGTCGACCTTGATAGGAGCATATTTATGCGATTTAATTAGCTTGTTTCCTTGCATTTACGTTGTTAGTACTTAGTTATGTTGGTACTTTAAGCTATTTTGGTGTGTTTGTAGGTCTTAGCGGCTAAAGGAGCAAGAAAGTGCATTTTGATGCATTTTGGAGCAGTTTTGGGCATTGGAAGGATAACACATGCTTGGAGCAAGGTGATGGACGAAATTGAAGATCAAAGGAGGCTAGGAATGAATAAAGAGATGAAAGAAATGAAGAAATGAAAATGACGAATGAGGAGTTCAAAATTGGAAGCCAAAGTTTTTAAAGTTGGAAGTTTCTATTCTTGGAGGTTTCCATTCTTGAAAGTTTCTATTCTTGGCTTGGAAGGATTCCAAAATATGTTAAGACACTTAATTACTTGTTCTAGATGCCCTAAACCTTCCTTAAAGTCCATGCCGCACCACCCTTGCACATTCCCTTTCCTTGCCGCACAAGGAGGTTGTTTCTTTCCTGTTTTCTGATCTTAAAACCACATTCCCTTTCTTTAAAGTCAATGCCGCACCTTTCTCTCCTTTCTTATCTATTTTCTGACCCACAATCACATTCATTTTCCTATATAAATTCCTGCCATATATCATTTCCTATTCTCTTTAAATTATGTATCATTCTTACTTATTTTGATTGATTTCTGACCTCTAATCTTTGTGGACAAAATAGCTAAGTTTCATTCACTTTCCCTAAGCCTTTGCCGTGCCCTAGCTATATAAATACATAACTTTCTCAGCCAAAATCATTCTCTAGACAATCCCTAATCCCTCTCCACTCTCTGCCGTATTCTCTCTTCACAAACTTACACACTTTCTGCCGAAAATCCACCTTCCATCCACCTATCTACCTATCCATCCTCTACCACCCATCACCACCCATTCTACACACCCTAACCCTTGTGCTGCATCTTTACAAAGGAAGAAGAAGGAGACCCCTTGGACGTGCTTGCCATTTAAGTTGGATTGCGGGAACGTTTCTAGGTGTAATCTATCTTTGTTTTCAATGTTTAATTTAATTTCTCTTTGTTTTGCTGTGAACATGAGAGGCTAAACTTGTTTTGGCTAGGGGGAAATTCAAAGCCAAGAACATACTTGCAATATGAATTGATTACCTTCAGTTGTGATTTCATAAATTATGAATTCAATTTGCTTAACTGTTTGATTGATAACTTATTCTTGTACGTTGATTGAGGGTCGACACTTAGTTTGCATGCATGAATTTGATGCTAGAATATAAGGGAGTTTCACCTAATCGTTATGAACTTATATTCATGTGTAGTGGAGGTCGCTTATAAACGATCGCGTTAAGTGAATTCTTGGCAGGAGTATCATGCTCATCATAGTTACGAATGTCTCGTCAATGCTTATAGTTTTCATGAAGCTTAATGATCTTTGATTGTATCTTTATTGTGCTGTTCACGTAGGGTACTTTTAGAGAATATTTTGAATTGTTGTATGCGTTTTCCCATCCAATTCAATAACTTAAGGAAAACTTGAGGGTTAATTTAAGCGTACCTAATTAATCTGGGGTGTTGAGTTTCATGGTTTATCAAAAGAACAACTGAAAATTGATTTGTATGCAAGTGTGTCATGTGTGGAGAAGAACCTTCTAGCTAGCCCATCATCCATCAATTCACCCAATTTCGTGCAAATCTGTCTAGTTCTACTTTCTGCTTGTTTTTAGCTTAATTTCGTCCAAAACCCAATCCCCCTTTAATTAAGTGTGTTAGATTAGTTAGAAGTGTGTTTAAATCTGTCCAATTTAGTGTTTTGAGTCTTACTAGTCTAGAATTCGTCCAAATCAGTTCCTAGTGTCTGTTTTGAGTCTTTTTTTATTGTTTTAAGCTGTTTTGAGTCTTTTAAGTTTGTTTTGAGACTTGTGAGTCTTGTTTAGTGTTTTTAAGTTTGTTTTTGTGTTTTTAAGTCAGTTTATAGTAGATTAGCAATCCCTCCTAATCCCCGGCCTAGAACGATCCCTACTTGCATCTTTACTACAACTGTCAACAAGAGGGTTTAATTTGTGTGCTGTTTTACATCGCATCAAATTTTTGGCGCCGTTGCCGGGGATTAGCAACTTTGCTAATCTTTGTTTCTTTTTCATGTGTTTTTATTTCAGTTTCTGACTTTGTTTTGTTTCTTGTTTTTAGATACTAATTTATGACTCGAAGTTCTCAAACTATTCGTAAGAATATCTTGGACTTTGACAATGATTTTGAGAGGACTTTGAGAAGGCAGAGAAACCAGCTAGAATCTAATCTACCTAGCCCTGAACCTGAGCTTGAAGAACAAGTGATAGAAGAGGAAGAAGACCCCACAGCAAGGAATTTAGAAGAACCACAAGCCATGGCAGAGGACAATTGAACAATTAAGGAGCTTTCTGCCTCGGGATTGGACAATGATACACTGTTATGCATCCAATACCCTAGGGCGGCTGAAGACAAGACCGATGAATTCGAATTGAAGTCTAGCTTGCTGCACCACATTCCCAAATTCCATGGGCTGTCCATAGAAGATCCAAACAAGCATCTGAAAGAGTTCGAAGTTGTGTGCTCAAGCATGACTCCAATCAATGTCGATGGCAACATTTTGAAGATGAAGGCCTTTCCCTTTTCTCTTCTAGAGAAGGCTAAGGATTGGTTATACGAATTAGCCCATGGAACCGTCACTTCTTGGGAGAGCATGAAGATGGCGTTCTTAGAGAAGTTCTTCCCCACTTCAAGAGTCATTCTTTTGAGGAAGAAGATTAGCGAAATCCAGCAAAGCCAAGGCGAGTCATTTCCAGCATACTATGAACGTTTCAAAAGCCTTGTTGCATCATGTCCTCAACACCAAATGAAAAAAGAGCTTCTACTTCAATACTTCTATGAAGGTCTTCTTCCAATTGAAAAACAAATGCTAGATGCTTCAGCGGGATGTGCATTGGTTGACAAGACACCTATGGCAGCCAAGACACTAATTGCAAACCGTGTATTGAATGCCCAACAATATGAAGGCATTGGGCAAAGGGACACCCCACGGCAGCAAGTGAATCAGGTAAGTTCCACATCCGACATTCAATCCCAATTAGTTAATCTTACTTCTATTATGTCTCAGATGGCCGAAGGGATGAAGATGCAAAGACCAAGTGTGTGTGGCGTGTGTTCTATCCAAGGACACTCCTTTGAGAAGTGCCCTCAATTGATTAAGAATGGTGGATGGGAATTTGCCAATACTGTGGGTTTTGGAGGCCAAAACCAGCCAAGAAACGATCCATACTCTAATACCTACAATCCAGGTTGGAGAGACCACCCAAATTTCAAGTGGAGGGAGCCACAACAACCCCAAAAACAAAGAGGTTTTAGGCAGCAACCCCCGGGCTTCTACACAAAACCATACGCACCAACACAAGCCCCACAATAATCTGCCCAAAACACTTCAGGTACTTCTTTGGATAATGACACACTTCTTCAGTTACTCACCAATTTGTCTCAGGGGCAAGAAAATCAAATCAAAGCAATGCAAAACCAAGACAAAATGGTGGATCAATTGGAAAAGCAAATCGGGCCGATTGCAGAATTTGTAGGATAGTTTCGAGACCCAGGAAAACTCCCTAGTTCAACCATTGCAAATCCAAATAGAGGTTTTGAATCTGCCAAAGCAATCATCTTAAGAAGTGGCAAGGAAGTCGGGGCAGGTTCACAACCATCAAAATCAGGTTACAAGGAAGATGAAAGATTGCAATTTGAAGATGAGGAAACTACTCAACCCACGACAAGGGTGGAAACACCTTTGCCGCAGGCCCCCATTGATCTTAAATCATCCAATCTGTCCAATAAAGGTAAGAACGTGTCCAATTCAGTTCCTACTAATGTTATCCTTTCGAATGTACCTTTTCCTCGCAGATTCATGCAAACAAAGAAAGAGCAAGTTGAAAAGGACATTCTAGAGACGTTTAGGAAAGTTCAAGTCAACATTCCACTCCTTGATGCAATCAAGCAAGTGCCAAGGTATGCTAAGTTTTTGAAAGAACTTTGTACCACAAAAAGAAGAATTTCGAACAAAGAAGTGGTCAAGGTAAGTGAGAATGTTTCAGCCATCTTGCAACGAAAATTGCCCACTAAATGCAAAGATCCTGGCAGTTTTACCATTCATTGTGTAATTGGCAATACTAGGTTTGAACATGCCATGTTAGACTTAGGTGCATCCATTAGTGTTATACCCTACTCTATTTATGCATCTATGAACTTAGGAGAGTTGAAAAATGATGATGTGATTATCCAATTGGCTGATCGTTCTAATGCCTATCCAAAGCGTGTTTTGGAAGATGTTTTGGTGCAGGTTAATCACCTAATATTTCCAGCGGACTTCTATGTGCTTGACATGGAAGATTCAAGCAATTCTCCTTCATTGCCGATCCTTCTTGGGAGGCCATTCATGAAAACAGCTCATACAAAGATTGATGTGTTCACAAGGACTTTAACAATGGAATTGGATGGGGATGTCATTAATTTCAAAATTTCTGATGCTATGAGATACCCTGATGATGATCATTCATGTTTCTCTATTGATATAATTGATTCTTTGCTGCAGAAATACTTTGAGGATTTACAAGATGATGTGCTTGAAAAAACCATTTCAAGAGGCATAGGAATCAAAATCGAAGAAATTGGAGAGACATCAACCCACGGCAAGCATGATGCACTTCTTGCCGTGCCTACATGTGAAGAAGAGGCAGAGATGGTTATTGCCCTTGAATCACTGCCAACGCGTGGTGGTAAGCATTCTAACTTCGATTCAATTCCCGTTTCGCCTAATAAGTTGTTTCCTTTAGTAATTCAGGCACATACTCTTGAACTTAAACCATTACCAAGCCATTTGAAGTACGTTTTCTTGGGGGAACAAGAGACTTTGCCCTCCATCATCTCTTCCTCCCTCACGGCCTAAAAAGAAGAGAAGTTAGTGCGTGTCGTGAAGGAGTTTAAATCCGTCATAGGTTGGACCTTGGCCGACATCAAGGGGATAAGCCCTACCACTTGCATGCATCACATATTTCTTGAGGAGGGGGCCAAACCAACTAGAGAGGCTTAACGTCGTCTCAACCCTCCGATGATGGAAGTTATACAAAAGGAGATAATCAAGCTACTTGATTGTGGAGTGATCTACCCTACCTCCGATAGTCGTTGGGTTTCACCTATCCAAGTCGTTCCCAAGAAATCTGGAATCACAGTTGTAAAAAATGAAGAGGAAGAACTTGTGCCTACCCGTATCCTAACCGGTTGGAGAGTTTGCATCGACTATAGGAAACTTAACGCCACAACAAGGAAGGATCATTTCCCACTGCCATTCATTGATCAAATGCTTGAAAGGTTAGCGGGTCATTCATTTTATTGTTTTCTTAATGGATATTCTAGTTATAATCAAATTGTCATAGCCCCGAATGATCAAGAAAATACCACTTTCACTTGTCCCTTTGGAACGTTTGCTTATCATCGCATGTCATTCGGTTTATGCAACGCACCTGCCACATTCCAAAGATGCATGGTAAGTATTTTCTCCGATTATGTTGAAAAGATCATTGAAATCTTTATGGATGATTTTAGCGTGTTTGGTGATTCGTTTGATGATTGCTTGGCTAATATGACTTTAATCTTGAAAAGATGTGTTGAAACTAACCTTGTGTTAAATTGGGAGAAATGTCATTTCATGGTTAAACAAGGTATAGTTTTGGGTCACATAGTCTTTGAACGTGGAATTGAGGTGGATAAATCGAAAGTAGATCTTGTACGTCGCTTACCCTCTCCAACTTTGGTTAGAGAGGTTCGTTCTTTTCTTGGGCATGAAGGTTTCTATAGACGATTTATCAAGGATTTTTCAAAGATTGCACAGCCCATTTGCCATCTCCTCCAAAAGAATGTACCATTCGACTTCAACGAGGTGTGTGAGGAAGCATTCAAACATCTCAAGACATTGCTCACTTCGGCACCCATCATCACTCCACTAGATTGGAGCATTCCCTTTGAGCTCATGTGTGATGCATCAGATTATGCAATTGGAGCTGTTTTAGGCCAAAGGAAAAACAAGCAGCCACATGTCATCTATTATGCCTCTCGGACCTTGAATGATGCCCAATTGAACTACTCCACAACTGAAAAAGAACTTCTTGCTGTTGTCTTTGCATTAGATAAGTTTCATTCTTATTTAATTGGCACTAAAGTCATTGTTTACACTGATCATGCAACTTTGAAGTACTTGTTCACGAAGAAGGAAACCAAGCCAAGACTCATTCGTTGGATGTTTTTACTTCAAGAGTTCGATATTGAAATTAGGGACAAGAAAGGGAGTGAAAACATGGTGGCTGACCACCTAAGCCGATTGGTGCATGAAGAAGAGTCCATTCCCATTCCAGAAACGTTTCCAGATAAGCAGCTACTGTCCATTAAGGAAAGTGAGCCTTGGTATGCCGATTTGGTTAACTATTTGGTGTTTAAACGAATTCCCAACTCCTTCAATAAGTTCCAGAGTGACAAACTTAAAAAGGAAGCTATATTTTATGTTTGGGATGACCCATACTTGTGGAAATATTGCCCAGATCAGATTCTACGTAGGTGTGTGCATGAGTCCGAACTTCATTCAATTTTAAGTTTCCGTCACACCTATGCATGTGGGGGTCATTTTGGCACCCAAAGGACAACTTTTAAGGTTCTTGAATGTGGATTTTATTGGCCTACTTTGTTTAAAGATGCTAGAATTTATTGCTTAACATGTGATCGTTGCCAAAGGACATGAACTATAGGCCAAAGAGACCAAATGCCGCATGCCCCAATCTTTGTAGTTGAAATTTTTGATGTTTAGGGTATTGATTTTATGGGTCATTTTCCTTTATCTTTTGGTTTCAATTACATTTTACTTGCGGTTGATTATGTTTCGAAGTGGGTGGAAGCAAAAGCCACCCGTACTAACGATTCTAAAGTTGTTGCAGATTTTATAAAATCTAACATCTTTTCCAGATTTAGGATACCTAGAGTGCTTATTAGTGATGGGGGGTCTCATTTTTGCAATCGAACCATTGAGGTGTTGCTTAAGAAGTACAATGTGACGCATAAGGTTTCAACACCTTATCACCCTCAAACAAGTGGCCACGCCGAGGTTTCGAATAGAGAAATCAAGCAAATTTTGGAGAAGACCGTGGGGCCAAATAGGAAAGATTGGAGCTTGCGTTTGGAGGATGCACTGTGGGTGTATCATACATCTTACAAAACACCCATTGGTATGTCTCAATTTCGGCTCAACTATGGCAAACCATGCCATATTCCCATGGAATTAGAACACAAGGCACATTGGGCTGTTAAGACCTTCAATTTGGACGTGGACAAGGCTGGAATTTATAGAAAGCTTCAACTGAATGAACTTGAAGAGATTAGGCATGACACTTATGAGAATGCTCGAATTTACAAAGAGAAGACCAAGGCATTCCATGACAAGATGATTCGAGGCAAAACCTTCTCAATAGGGCAGAAAGTGTTGCTATTCAATTCCCGTCTTCGTTTATTCCCTGGTAAGTTACGTTCTAAGTGGGTTGGTCCATTTGTTATGACTAATGTTTTTGTTCATGGTGCAGTCCAAATCCAAAGCTTGAAAACTGGGCAAGAATTCAAGGTGAATGGGCACCGTTTGAAGCTATACTATGAGAACTTTGTTGAGCATGTCATTGAGGAAATACCCTTCCAAGCCGTAGGCTCTAATGAAGCGTAATTGGAGGTATCGTCCGGCTGCACGACGTTAAAGCAAGCGCTTCTTGGGAGGTAACCCATGCATTCAACGAAAGAAGTTCTAGGAATCACCCAATAACCAGATTTGCGTTCCTAAACCCTTCTCTTTACTGCTTTCATTTTGCTTTGACTAGTTAGTTGTGTTATTTGTTTGCTCTCTGTGAGTTTATGCTTGAAACATTGAGGACAATGTTTGATTTAAGTATTGGGGGAGGGTAACAAAGTGTTTTTGATGCAAATTCGTGGGATTTTATCACATATCACTTCTAATGTTGTTTCTCACTGTTTTTAAGTGTTTTTAGTGTGTCTTGAGGTAGTTTTGTGTGTTTTGAAGTAAAAATACGAAAATTTGAAAAAAATCAGTTTTCGAAGTGTTTTTAGAGTCGTTTTGGTATGTTTGTGTCTTAGGTACCTTCCAACACAATGATGAGGATTTGGTTTTTAATTGCATGACTGTTAAAGAAAGTTACGAACATGGATAGAAGTTTGATATGCTCTTGGTTTATGCTTAGTTGTAGTTGTTGTTTACGAATTCAAATTTGATCATAAAAAGAAAAAAATCAGTTTTTGTAACATGCTTGAAGGAAGGAACTCAAACTAACGCTACAACCTTGAGAGACTTGAGCCTAAACTTCATTTAGAGAGTTATGAATATGTGCATTTCTTGTTTTCTTAAGTCGTTGCATGATCTCATTATTCTTTGCTTGGTTGCTACTTAGAAGGCGTTTCATCATTTAGTTCCAAATACTAGAACTCATACCCATTCCATTCAAAGCATAACATTGATTTGCATAACACATGATCAAGATGAAGTTGTTTAGTTACCACCACAGCCAAACAGCCGTACCCCCTTATGCATTTGTTTTGTAGGTTTAACCCGTTTGAGCCTTGTTTAGCCTATGTTCTTTGTTAACCCACATTATCCTTACCTAGCCTAGTATAGGACCATGCATACCTTTGTTCTTAAAGGATAGTGAAGCATGACTTAGAATGAATTCCTTTTGATCTACATTATGCAGAAAATCAAGTGTGGGGGAAGAATTGGTTGTTTTAAGCTCAGTTCTACATTTTGTGTTTCAAAAGAAAAGAAAATTTGTGGAAAAAGAAAAGAAAAAACGAAAAGTTGTGAAAAGAATGAAAAAGAGTTGAAAAATAAGTGAGAATAAGCTCACATGTGTTGGTTGTTGAAGAAAGGGTCCAAAAGTTTGAATTTGACCCTAAATGTTGCATGAATCTTCCTTTGTGTTTAAAGTTGATTTCTGCATTCAAAAGTGAATTCTAAGTGTCAATTTCATTACTTTGCTTGCTTTGTTTTAAGAACGTTTGTTTATCCTTATCCTTCTTTGTTAACTAATTCCCTTAGCCCCGTTTCAACCCTTAACTTCTATCTTGAGTGTTGTGTGTTTCAATTTGTGGAGTTTGGAATTGGTATGAGCATATGGTGTCACTAGTTTTCGCATCTAAGTAGTAGCATTCCGTTCATGAGATCATATTCATATATGCATTAATAATTCCAGAAAAGTGCTTTCCTTGTTATAATATATGTGAGTACTAGTCTTCATGTTTACATCAATCTTCTCACATATACCTAGTGTAGGGTGTGTAGTCAGAAAATCTGAGTGAAAATTGAGTGCATATCTAGTAAGGAATGGAGGGATTCTCTAAGGCATGTTACTACACTCAAAACGTTGTTTTAATTGATTAAATGTGAGCTAGTGGATGGTGACTATGATTAAGTATGTGCTGAAGGGTAGGGATGACTCAAATATGTGGAAGTAATGATTTTTAGCATGTCATGTTCATTGGAAATCCGTGAGGCAATTGTTGGAAGGTTTAGATTGTGTTTTGTTTCTTTTGTTTGTTTTGTTTTGCTCGAGGACGAGCAAAAGCTAAGTGTGGGGGAATTTGAGCATATTTATGCGATTTAATTAGCTTATTTCCTTGCATTTACGTTGTTAGTACTTAGTTATGTTGGTACTTTAAACTATTTTGGTGTGTTTGTAGGTCTTAGCGGCTAAAGGAGTAAGAAAGTGCATTTTGGAGCAGTTTTGGGCATTGGAAGGATAACACATGCTTGGAGCAAAGTGATGGACGAAATTGAAGATCAAAGGAGGCTAGGAATGAATAAAGAGATGAAAGAAATGAAGAAATGAAAATGAAGAATGAGGAGTTCAAAATTGGAAGCCAAAGTTTCTAAAGTTGGAAGTTTCTATTCTTGGAGGTTTCCATTCTTGAAAGTTTCTATTCTTGGCTTGGAAGTTTCCTAATCCTTCCTCACCTATGTTTCAGCCACAAGAGGATTCCAAAATATGTTAAGACACTTAATTACTTGTTCTAGATGCCCTAAACCTTCCTTAAAGTCCATGTCGCAGCACCCTTTCACATTCCCCTTCCTTGCCGCACAAGGAGGTTGTTTCTTTCCTGTTTTCTGATCTTAAAACCACATTCCCTTTCTTTAAAGTCAATGCCGCACCTTTCTCTCCTTTCTTATTTATTTTCTGACCCACAATCACATTCCTTTTCCTATATAAATTCCTGCCACATATCATTTCATATTCTCTTTAAATTCTGTATCTTTCTTACTTATTTTGATTGATTTCTGACCTCTAATCTTTGTGGACAAAATAGCTAAGTTTCATTCACTTTCCCTAAGCCTTTGCCGTGCCCTAGCTATATAAATACATAACTTTCTTAGCCAAAATCATTCTCTAGACAATCCCTAATCCCTCTCCACTCTCTGCCGTATTCTCTCTTCACAAACTTACACACTTTCTGCCGAAAATCCACCTTCCATCCACCTATCTACCTATCCATCCTCTACCACCCATCACCACCCATTCTACACACCCTAACCCTTGTGCTGCATCTTTACAAAGGAAGAAGAAGGAGACCCCTTGGACGTGCTTGCCATTTAAGTTGGATTGCTGGAACGTTTCTAGGTGTAATCTATCTTTGTTTTCAATGTTTAATTTAATTTCTCTTTGTTTTGCTGTGAACATGAGAGGCTAAACTCGTTTTAGCTAGGGGAAATTCAAAGCCATGAACATACTTGCAATATGAATTGATTACCTTCAGTTGTGATTTCATAAATTATGAATTCAATTTGCTTAACTGTTTGATTGATAACTTATTCTTGTATGTTGATTGAGGGTCGACACTTAGTTTGCATGCATGAATTTGATGCTAGAATATAAGGGAGTTTCACCTAATCGTTATGAACTTATATTCATGTGTAGTGGAGGTCGCTTATAAACGATCGCATTAAGTGAATTCTTGGCAAGAGTATCACGCTGATCATAGTTACGAATGCCTCGTCAATGCTTATAGTTTTCATGAAGCTTAATGATTTTTGATTGTATCTTTATTGTGTTGTTCACGTAGGGGACTTTTAGAGAATGTTTTGAATTGTTGTATGCGTTTTCCCATCCAATTCAATAACTTAAGGAAAACTTGAGGGTTAATTTAAGCGTACCTAATTAATCTGGGGTGTTGAGTTTCATGGTTTATCGAAAGAACAACTGAAAATTGATTTGTATGCAAGTGTGTCATGTGTGGAGAAGAACCTTCTAGCTTGCCCATCATCCATCAATTCACCCAATTTCGTGCAAATCTGTCTAGTTCTACTTTCTGCTTGTTTTTAGGTTAATTTCATCCAAAACTCAATCCCCTTTTAATTAAGTGTGTTAGATTAGTTAGAAGTGTGTTTAAATCTGTCCAATTTAGTGTTTTGAGTCTTACTAGTCTAGAATTCGTCCAAATCAGTTCCTAGTGTCTGTTTTGAGTCTTTTTTATTGTTTTAAGTTGTTTTGAGTCTTTTAAGTTTGTTTTGAGACTTGTGAGTCTTGTTTAGTGTTTTTAAGTTTGTTTTTGTGTTTTTAAGTCAGTTTAGAGTAGATTAGCAATCCCTTCTAATCCCCGGCCTAGAACGATCTCTACTTGCATCTTTACTACAACTGTGAATAAGAGGGTTTAATTTGTGTGCTGTTTTACATTGCATCAGACCTCGGGACTTGGTTTTCAGCGATGCCCTGTGATTTAAGGAATTTGTCGATCCAAATGATATAAGGGTGCGTTTGTTGCATCGGACTGTCTCGTACTGGACTAGCTTCAGGGACTAAGCTGGATTGGCTTAGATTAGACTAAGCTGAACTAACTTGGTGAAGCATTTGGTGCAGTGTCGGACTAAGAAGCAAAATTGTAATATTATATTATTTAATCTATATTTATTAATATTTTATTTTTAATTTAGTATATCAATTAATATTTTGTATTACTTTATTTTTTTTCCCTATTTTTCTAAAACAATCTTCCTCTCCAATCTCTTTATTCATCTTTTTCTCCGCCACTCCCTCCCCATTCCCCTTTTCTCACATTTTTGTCCCTCATTTTCTTTGTACCAGTCTCATTCCCCTCAATTGTTTCTCCGGTTTTACTTCTGTACTAGTGTCCCCTCTCCCCTCCATCCCTTTGTATTTATTTTTCTATTTTCTTCATATTCGGTACCTCTATTTTCTGGACAAATCATAGTTGTGCAAGAAAAATCACTCAAATTCACTTCACCCGATGCTAAAGTTTTCAATTTTGCACCAATCCTTGGCACAAAATTTCCCTAACTATGTTTCCAACCTAACCCTTTGCACCCAAAACTTTTTAATTTCAAAATCCCAGGTCACAATCTCTGAGCAACGATGCTGTCGACGGAAGAATCTGGGTCATCATGAGCAACGAGGCTGTTGTTGTCCAGCCACCATGGCTGATGTCGGTGGTGGAAGAATCTGGGTCATCATCTCTGATTAATGATGCCAAGCAGCCCAGCCACCATGAACGTTTGAAGCTTCAAGCAAAGAGAGAGGAAATACAAAAGAAAGAATGAGGCGGGGACTGGGTAGGGGCGAAGCGAAAAGGAGAGGGTTTTAGGAGTCCGCTCATTCTCGAGGGGTCTCGCTAAGACCACCTAGCGAGTGTTTTAGTCAGAGTGAATCCCACTTAGTCTCATTAAACTTAGTTCCTCTTAGTTCCTCTTGCAAACAAACACTGGACTACGCTAGCTTTTAGTCTAGTCCAATCCAGTGAGGCCTAGTGAAGCTAAACCAACACGCCCTAAAGGTGTGGCAGTGATGGGGAAATGGGTGGTTGCGCCGCGGGTGGGGAAAATATGGTCCTAGTTGTTTTTTTTACTTTTCTTTAATTATTTATTTTAATATTTTAATATCCTAACTAAATTTTAATTTTTAAAAAATATTCATAGAAAAAATATTTTTTATTTGCCCATGTGGCACAAGTTTGACAGGCACGTCAACATAAAAATAGAACTCATCGTTGTCATGCCATCACTTAACGGTAACTTAACAGATTTGCAAAAAAAGATATGACATTGAAATAAAATAATAAGTATGAGATTGAAATGTTTGAAAGATATTGCATAAAGTTGTTATTAAACACAGGAAGCCTTTAAGGGAAGGGTTCCCTATTTTTTTTTTTTTATAAAAATGGGGATTAGTTGTGGGGTCCACACAATATTGAACTTTAACAATCCGAACCGTTTATTTTTCAAGTTGTACCTTATAGATCATCCTTGCAAAATATTAGCCAAATCGAAAATATTTAAGACATCTATCTGGGTTCAAAGAAATGAACGAATACTTTGTTATATAAGAAATATGGTAAATTACATAAAACTACCTCAACTATTGGGTCAGTTACAGTTTTATACCCCGTCTTTAAAAAATTTCAATGTCATACCTTTTCTTTGAATTTGTTGCAATGTTATACATTCCGTCAGTTGTCTGTCAATTCCTATGTTAAATGTTGACGTGGTTTGAGGCAAGGCCCACTTTGTATTAAAATATTATTAAAAAAATTCATTAAATATTAAAAAACTAATTTTTTTTGCATGTGGGACCTACCCCAATCCCAAACCCAGATCCTATCTTCCCTAAACCCACCGCGCACCCATCCTCCACCTTCTCATCCTCACCCACCCTCGCACCTTTCCTCCACCTCCTCCTCCGTCCTCTCCCTCAAATCATTCAAAGCCTCCCTCCTCTACGACTTCTCCGAGAGTGGCTCCGCCACCTCCAACTTCCTCCCTTACCGCCTCCTCTCCTCCTCCTCCTGGCGCTGCTCCATTCGATCCAAAGACGCCGTCACATTCCAACGCAAATCTTGCCTTCCCATCTCCCTCCCCGACCTCCAGCGCCGCCTCTCCCTCATCTCCAAATCCCACCACTCCAACCTCATCAAGCTCATCGGCGCCTCCCTCTTTGGGAGCTACGTCTACCTCATCTGCGACGACACCTAGACTCAGTCGAAGAAACTGGAGGGCACGCGTGGTTGCATGGCGCCAAAGTTTCAGAAGCAAGGCAAGTAAAACGGGGTGGGCCCAGAGAAGAGGACGAGAATGAGGATGAGGAGGTCGAGGGTGGCCGACAACGAGTGCTTGCAGATGAGGGTGCAATTAGGGTTTGAGGATTTGGGTTTGGGGGTTGGATAGGAGGAGGATGAGGAGGATGACGTGGCATCGACAGAGAAGGATGAGGTGGGTCTGGGGGAGATGTTGGCGTGGGTGGGATCTGAGTTTGGGGTGGTTTTGGATTTGGGTTGCAGGGAAGGGGAATGGGTCGGGGAAGATTGGTGTTTGGGTTTTTTTTTTTTATTTTTATTTTTTAGGGTAAATTATTTATTTTTTAATAATATTTTTTTAATTTTTTAATAGAAAGACCTCAAATCACGTTAGCATTTAAGCAGATGAATTGACAAACAACTGACGGAAGGGATGACATTGCAACAAATTCGAAGATAAGGTATGACATTGAAATTTTTTAAAGACGGGGGTATGAAACTGTGACTAACCCAATAATTGATGTATTTTTATGTAAATTACCCTAAGAAATAATGAAATTTGATCTTGATAATTAAATAGGCAAATGGTTTCGGATAGAACTGAATTCTTGCAAAGATGATTTATGAATTGAGACTAACAAAATAGACGATTCAGATCGTTGAAATTTGAGGTGGAGTGGGCTCCACACGTAATCTACATTTGTTTCAAAAAATGAGAATTCTTTGCATAAAGGACCTGATTAAACACAAACTTGAAAATATAACATTACATGATAAGAAAAATAAATTAGTGATAATGACTACAAAAAATTTAATGATTGTGCGAATACCATTAAAACACCTCGAAGCGGAACTTAAATTATGAAATGGCAAATATTAAAAATCTAGAAGAGAGAGTTGAAACATTACAAGCACTTGCATTAATTTTGTTTAGAGAGAAAAAGGGCAGCGATTGGTGGAGAGAGAAGATTGAAATGTTTTTGTGTTTGTTGGGGCTTTGAGATTGTCTCCGTCCCGTTTCTCTCATTCTCTATTCCTCCTCCTTACCCTTTCCTTATTCTTCCCTCCGCTAGAGAGAGAGATTAAAACCTAGAAATTGTTTTCTCGAGAAAATTTGGCGGAATTTTCCCCTTTTTCTGGATTTCCAGACGAGCTAGGGTTTCGTGTGTGAATATCCAGGGTTTTTTGCACGGTGAGGTTTGGGATTGCGGGAACTGGATCGAAATGTTGGTTAGGAATGCAAATTCGTGGGAATTCTAGTTCCGATCTTGAAATTAGGGCGCGAATCGAAGGCTAAAGCAATGGATGTGGACTCATCGTCGATGGTGCCGGAGACCGATCACGATCCGGCAGTACCAAACCACAGTACGACGTCGTCACCGGCCGCAGTGGAGGGGGAGCAACAGCTAGGCGAGCAGGCGCAACCGGGAACTGGATCTCCGCCGCAGCAGCCTCAGACGGCGGCGGCGGCTCCGCAGGCACAGCAGACTCCGGTGGCCGGGCCCAGGCACGCTCCAACATACTCGGTGGTCAATGCAATTTTAGAGAAAAAAGAAGACGGGCCAGGGCCCAGGTGTGGCCACACGTTGACTGCGGTGGCGGCCGTGGGGGAGGAGGGCACGCCGGGCTACATTGGCCCCAGGTTGATTTTATTTGGGGGTGCCACAGCTCTTGAGGGCAATTCGGCTGCTTCAGGGACTCCATCATCAGCTGGAAGTGCTGGCATAAGTATGCTATTTTCTTTGTTTACTTGGGTAGCTTCGTCTTTGAGCTTCTATGAATGGAAACCCTAATAGTAATGGTTCTGTTATGATATAAGTAGTCTATCAACCTAGCTTTGTTAGTTTCAGATTGTGGTTTTTTGTTTTTCTTTGATGTTTACGTCTATGATATGGTTATGATATGCTGCGTGGTGGAATTCGAAGTTGTAGTTCTGTAAATTGTCTGTGAAAAGTCCTTGTTATGTTCAAGTTCTTTAAACTTAGGCTCTCTATCTGTCTGCTCCCATATTGTTAATGATACAAGCACTCTCTTACTTTTCTGGGAAGAAAAAAGTTACGTGTAATTAGAGTTAAATTTCGGTTCCTAGAAGGTTTCTGATTGAAGCTGTTATTATCTTGAAAAGAATTTTAGAATGCTTTAGCTTTGCCCAGCTCTTATTGATACTTGATAAATTCATTTTGTTTTATGCAAATTTGCAATATTTATAGCAAGTGATTTTAGTGGTTGGTTGTTTTGTTGCATCCCAACAAATATGCATGTAACCCAACAAATATGCATGTAATTTTCTTCTTTTTGTCATTGCTATGGTTCAGAAACTTACTTTCTTTTGAACTAAAAGTGATCAAGTGGCATCTAATGCCATTGGAGCTTCAAATCTCTGTGTTTGTTGTTTTCAAATTGCGTCTAAATCCCTGCCCTCTAATGGTTATTTTTTTAGCATCCATAGTTTGGATTCTGCTTTGGGCTTCTAGGGGCCAGCTAGCATTTATTTATGGTGTGAAGGTGCTGGCTTCTGTGGGGATGTCTGAGTCATTCAAGTTGTTGGTCTTTCTGATATATTCAGCGGTCCAAATTACCATGGGGCCTAATCTACGTCTTGATTAATGCTTGTGCTTGTGTTGAATCTCACAAGAATACTGATTCATTGCATTTTTCTTAATTTCAGGACTTGCAGGTGCCACAGCAGACGTGCATTGTTATGATGTGCTAACAAATAAATGGTCTAGGTAAACCTAGGAATACATATCTTGTATCTTATCAGCCCGTGGCTGTCCCAATTTTGTATTTATCCTCTGTGTTTACTTTAGTGGGTACATTGTTATGACATACATTGTAGGATCACACCCTTTGGAGAACCTCCCACCCCAAGGGCTGCACATGTAGCAACTGCTGTAGGAACTATGGTGGTTATTCAGGTCAGCACTCAATATTTTATCTCACAAGCTATGATTCCCAGGTCGCTGCTGTTTTAGAAATTTTCTATTCATTGCATAATTACTTTCCTAATGGAATCTTTGATATCAATACAGGGTGGAATTGGTCCTGCTGGTTTATCTGCTGAGGATCTTCATGTTCTTGACCTCACACAGCAACGACCTCGATGGCACAGGTTATACTTGAATTGTCTGCTTTCTTTAAAAAAACTTATTGTGGGATTTTTAACCAAGTGGAGCTAATTTTACTATAGGGTTGTTGTTCAAGGCCCTGGACCTGGGCCACGGTATGGACATGTGATGGCATTAGTGGGGCAAAGATATCTTATGGCAATTGGTGGGAATGATGGTGAGTCACTTCAGGGTCTATCTTACTATCTTTTCTGCATTGAAGTAAAGGGAAGAAAGAAACTACATGCTGAAGTTTTTACAAATATTGAGAGAAGGGGAATTGGTGTGTGGTTTTCAGGAAAACGGCCATTAGCTGATGTTTGGGCTCTCGACACAGCTGCCAAACCTTATGAATGGCGTAAGTTGGAACCAGAGGGGGAGGGTCCACCACCATGCATGTAAATCTTTCACGCTTTCCCTCGTTAGCATTCATGACACTCAAATTCTTATTATAACATATATACATGCGCGTGTCTATAAAAGGTCACATGCTTGGATATCAAAATGAATATGTATTCTTTTAGTTTTGGGTATTGGCTTCATACTTAAGTTGTGTTCCTCCCTATTTTTCAGTTGTATATGCCAATAGAATTTACTGTTAGAGGCATATATTTCATGGACTTATGTGAGTGTTTGGGTACTGATTTTAATTCTACTAGTGAGAGAATGTGTAGAAATCCTTCTCAAATAAAAAGAGAATATGTAGAAATGAGTATATGACATTTATTACTTGTAGTTGCCGGGAAGTTGGTTTTTCTTTTTTAATTCTTTTTCCCACATGATGTAGTATGGTCAATAGAATTTGCTTTATTAGTGGACACCATGGGGTAAAGCCGCCTCTACAGGACCCTTGACAATTCGTCTTAAAGCATGTGACCCTTAATAGTGATGGTAAAAAACGAAAAAAATAAAAGAATAAATCTGCACTGTTGCTTCAGAGAACGTTACCTAGAAACTGCTGGTAATTGTTTCATTGATTCATTCTTTGCATTTCTTACCATAATGTCACTAGTAATCAATATGATACTAGAGTGAATAATTTATTCTTTAGAAGTTATGCATCTTTGACTTGCTATTGAATTGTCCTGGTTAATTTTCAATTGCATAATTACCATGTTTTTCATTGATGATATTGCAAAGTCGATATCTTATCTTACTCTTTGTATATGGCCAGGTATGCAACTGCAAGTGCAAGGTCTGATGGTCTTCTCCTCCTCTGCGGAGGGAGGGATGCAAATAGTGTGGTGAGTCAAACAGTGTAATTTTTTGGGCGGTTTGTTTTTGTGGAAGGATGAATGTGATAGTATCATAGTAGCATTTGAGGGATTTTATTATTTTTATATTGATTGCTGGATGGCTCCAGACTGTATTTGCACTTTGTCACGCACATTTTGAAAAACTGTGGAACAGTTACCCCTTTGCATATGTATCTAATCTTTCTAAAAAAAATGTGATTTTGATATTTGTTAGGAAACTACTTAACTGAAAACAAAAGTTACCCGTAGCTTATTGGTGACTCAAGGATTGGCATATCAATGTAATCAGAAGTCTTATTTTGGTGTGTGGGAAGGAAAGGGTGGTGGGGTTATGGCGTTTGTGGCAGAGATTACTTCTATTTGTCTTTACGGTTTGTTTACGTAGCTCGTGTCTGAATGTTGTTGACTCCCCTCTATCTTCAAATTTTGCGAAGCACATGTGTTTCCAATATTAGTAACAGCTTTGTAATGTTTGCTTGAAGAAAAAGCAGCTTTGTCATGTAATTCTGGGTTAAGTTTCCTTTTGGTTTCTTCTGTTTGCAGCCATTGGCAAGCGCATATGGTCTTGCCAAACATAGGGATGGCCGTTGGGAATGGGCAATTGCTCCTGGTGTCTCACCTTCTTCAAGATATCAACATGCAGCAGTGGGTTTTTGCATCTGTTATTTTTAATTCCCATTTTCCTTATTCGAATTCAATTTCCTAAAACTAGCATATGTTATGATACTAGGTCTTTGTTAATGCACGTCTACATGTTTCTGGAGGGGCCCTTGGTGGTGGCCGCATGGTTGAAGATTCATCAAGTGTTGCAGGTATTTATTTATGTTTTTACAAGCATTATATGGAATGTAGGCTCTCTCCAGTTTTTGGCATGGATGATCCTTGAAAGAGAATCTAAGAACTGAATGGTTTCGACCCTTGAGTCACAGCCCTGGAAACAGGATCTTCATAAGTTTTCTCAAGTGAGCCTTGGCAGGTCTTGTGGGTTTCTTACCCTAGAAGATCTTGTGGGTTTCTTACCCTAGAATGGATAGGCGTTGACTAAATTATTGCTACTCCATAACATGAAATCAAAATTCAAAGTAAAGTTTACATATGGTATGCAAACACTCGCATATTCTTGTCGTTGTAAAGTTAGATATATGGTTCAATTAAGTGTTTTTCAAAATAGATTTTAGTTTCTGGACTCGACATTAACTGGTTCTCTAGTAAATACAATGAGAAGTATGCTTTTGTAGGACATGATGGAGGTAAGCTTCTTGTTTTTTTTAATCTCTTGGGGTTGGTGAAAGTTTACTGTTAGGTCATGTATAGTGGGGGATGCTTTTCGAGAGGTGCCAAATGGTTAACTTCTTCCAGTAGTTTCTGGTAGATGTATTTTAGTTTCTCTCCCTCAGTCTCCAGGATAACTACGTTGTGCCTGATTCTTCTTGTATTATGCTTCGAGCAAATATTGAGATCTTATGATCTTTATTTTTGTTTTCAATGTCTGAAGCAATTATTCAAATGAGACTGCTGTGGCTTTTATTCCAGTTCTTAAAATAATTGATCCTTACCACATCAACGTGTAAAATTTGGTAGATTAACTATGCTTCTTGGAGAAACAGTTACATTGGTAGCTTAAGTTTTGTTGTTGTGTGTTGGTGTTGAAATATTTATGCTTCCAAGAGGTTCTTCATGTTGTGAATATCGCGTTTAAGAGTGAAAAAAAATAGAACAAACTTGGAAATCAAACACAAAATAACCAAGACAAATAACACCAATAATTAACGTGGTTCGGCTATATGTGCCTATGTCCACAGGGCAACAACAACAATCTTTCACTATATCAATAATGAGTACAACGAATTATCTTGCCAAGTCTCCGAAAACCTGAAAAAATAAGAACAAGAAATACACTCTTATCTCTATTCTTTTCTCTTGAATTCACTTTGCCCTTACAATACTCACTCACTCTAACTTCTTCAATGGTATACAACTTATTGTTTTGCTCCAATTCAAAACTAGTGCAATAGCCCCGTTATATAGACATAACAAAGGTCTTCAATAAGGATTACTAATCCTAATGGAATCTAGTTATGATTCTTACTCCAATTGGAAAAACAACTGTAATTGGGAAAACAATTTAATCCTCTAATACTGTACCTCCTAACAGACTTAGGACAACTCATCATGAGCCGGAAAAGCCCAACAATCTCCCCCTCCAGACGATGAGAAAGGCATACTAGAATAGGATTGCTCCTCTTGATCAAACTCCCATTGATTGAACTTCTCATAGTTAGGCTCCCCCTGATTGTACTATGCATGACCAGACTCCCCCTGATCGAACTTCTCTTGACCAAGCTCCTCTTGATCATACTCCCATTGATCAAACTTCTCATTACCAGGCTCCCCCTGATCGAACTTCTCATAACTAGGCTCCCCCTGATCGAACTATTCATGACCAAACTCCCCTTGATGGAACTACTCATGACCAGACTCCCCTTGATAGGACTTCTCTTGACCAGGCTCTCGCTGACCAGGACTCTCCACTCCATTAGCAAAAGCAATTATATACTTCTTTGCTTGAAACCATCACTCATCTGCATCTTGGTCCAATCAGCACCGGACATTCTTGGTGGCTTGCTCTTAACACCTTCAATAAAGCATGTCCTCCATTCTTGGTTTCCACGTAACCAAGTTGGAGCGGGTGAGTTTCTTCATGTTGCTAATCGCACCCTCCATTCTAAACGGATATAAGCTAAACGAGGCTCTGATACCCCTTGTGGATATCGTGTTTAAGAATAGAAAAAAATAGAACAAACTCGGAAATTGAAAGCAAAATAACCAAGAAAAATAACACTAAGAATTAAAGTGGTTCTGCTATTTGTGCCTACATTCACGAGGCAGCAGCAACAATCTTTCACTATATCAATAATGAGTACAGCAAATTATCTTTCCAAGTCTCTAGAATTAAGGCATGACGAAAAACCTGAAAGACCAAGAACAAGAAATACACTCTTATCTTTTCTCTCGCACACACTTTACCCTTACAATATTATCTCACTCTAACTCCTGGAGTGGTATACAACATATTGTTTTGCTCCAATTCAAAACTAGTTCAATAGCCCTGTTCTATTGACATAATAAAAGTCTTCTTCAATAAGGATTACTAATCCTAATTGGAATCGGAATCCTTCTCCAATTGAGAAACCAACTCCAATTGGGAAAACAATTTATTCCTCTAAGACTATGTTTCCTAATAGACTTAGGGCAACTCATCATGAGCTGGAAAAACACCATAAGTGTTGTAAACACCATAAGTGTTGTTCTTACAAGTTTCTATGTTCTTATGTGCAGTGTTGGATACTGCAGCAGGAGTTTGGTGTGATACAAAATCTGTGGTTACTAGTCCGAGGACAGGTAGATACAGTGCTGATGCAGCCGGTGGGGATGCTGCAGTTGAGCTGACAAGGCGTTGCAGGCATGCAGCTGCAGCGGTTGGTGACTTGATCTTTATATATGGTGGTCTACGTGGCGGTAAGAAATGAATGTATTATTTTCAGTCATGCTGCAGTTTTTTCCTGTTTCAGTAATTCTATGAAGTGAATCCAGCAAGCATTGAATTGTTGTATAATACATACACTTTGTGACGATGGAATGTAGGTTGCAACTCTCAGTCACTAAAATATTTTGCACCATGAATGGACATGTTTAGAGAATAATAGACTTCTTTTGTTTCTTGGGGTTGACGTTTCCGGTACATGGTTATTTTTCTGATACATTATATGATTATTTCAAAGTTGAGGTCTCAATGATTGGTTTATTAGTTAATTTAGGTTTCGAACTCTCATTTTTGGGTTATGTTTGTCTTTAGTGGATGAGTCAACTAGGGTAAAACAAAAGGATACTGTAGGTGCGGCAATGTAGCAATTTATGGAGGATTTTAGGAGCTGTAATTTTGATAGTTTTTGAAAGATTTTATACCATGGATTCTGGAGTTAACTTACAGTTTTATCTTTCTGAACTTATAATTGCTTTATTCTTTTATGCTATAGGAGTGCTGCTTGATGACCTACTTGTTGCGGAAGATTTGGCTGCTGCTGAAACAACAACTGCAGCTTCGCATGCTGCAGCTGCAGCTGCTCAATCTGTACAAGGTCGTTTACCTGGAAGGTATGGGTTCATGGATGACAGAGCAAGGCAGTTGCCCGAAGCAGCCCCTGATGGTGCTGTTGTGCTGGGAAATCCAGTTGCCCCCCCAGTAAATGGTGACATGTATACTGATATAAGTACTGAAAATGCTTTGCTCCAGGGAACCCGGTAAGCTAGTCGTTGTGTGTACATTTTGATTCCAGGCTTTGAAGTCACGTAGTACTTGTTATATTAAAGAGTGATTATTTTGTAGGAGAATTAGCAAAGGTGTAGAGTATTTAGTTGAAGCATCAGCAGCAGAAGCTGAGGCAATCAGTGCCACTTTGGCTGCTGCCAAGGCACGACAAGTTAATGGAGAAGTTGAACTACCTGATAGAGATCGTGGTTCAGAGGCTACCCCCAGTGGGAAGCAGATATCTACCTTGATCAAGCCTGATTCTGCTGGGTCAAATAATATTCCTTCCGCTGGAGTGCGACTGCATCATAGAGCTGTCAGTATTAAATTTTATGGGGCAACTTCTGTATGGCAAGAAGTTTTAAACCTGTGTAGATCTGTTCTTAATGTTTCCTACATGCTTTGCCAGGTCGTTGTAGCTGCAGAGACTGGTGGAGCTTTAGGTGGCATGGTGAGGCAACTTTCAATTGATCAATTTGAAAATGAAGGCAGGCGGGTTAGTTATGGGACTCCAGAGAGTGCTACTGCAGCAAGGAAATTGTTAGATCGACAGATGTCCATTAATAGTGTGCCCAAAAAGGTAGAAGACGTTATGTGACAGTCTTGCCTCCCTAAAATTGCCATATTTCATTAGTACATCTAATAAAAGCAAATGTCCATGCTCAACTGTTGATGGGTAAATTTTTTTAACTTCTTCCTTGTCCACTTGATTAATGCTAATTGTATCTTAGAAAATAGAAAGATAATTAAATTTAGGTATTCATCAATTTCCCCCCTGAACTTGTGACTATTGGCCAATTTCCCCCCTCAACTTTAATTTTGGCCAATTTCCCCCCTCAACTCTCATAATTAGTCAATTTGCACCCTACTGTTAATTTTTTAATTTGATCATAATTAAACAAGTGTGTAAGAAACTAAATAGGATGTATGTTAATCATTTTCCTATATCTTTATCCTATTACAAATAGATTAAAATTAAGAATTTTACAATTTATCATAGATATTATTATTAGTCATAATAAATCAGTATGGAGTAATTTTATTTGATTTTTTACTATACAAAATTGATAACGAAAAGGATTGATGTGTACATTTTTGTATGTGAATACAATTTTCTTTATAAAAGTGAAAGCTAAGTTCAATTAAATTGCGGAGAATCGAGCTTTAGTGCAAAAATGGCTAGTCAATTCATAATTTTTCACTCCTTATTAAGAATAACCCATTTTATTGAAATAGGTCTGATCCATGAGTTTAGGATTATTATTTCTTCTTCTACATGCTTTAAACCTGATTAATAACTTTTTCTTATAATAAACCCATATCACATACTAATTGTATTATGTTTTTGTACATTTTACCCTATATTATGCAGGTGAGTTTATGTTAATTTTAGTACTTTGTTGGAAGTTATTAGAAAGATTGAAAAAAAAAAAAAGAATTGATGGAAAATTAAAAAAAAATAACAATAGGGTGCAAATTGACTAATTATGAGAATTGAGGGGGGAAATTGGCCAAATTAAAGTTGAGGAGGGAAGTTGACTAATTATGAGAGTTGAGGGGGAAATTGGCCAAAATTAAAGTTGAGGGGGGAAATTGGCCAATGGTGACAAGTTCAGGGGGGGAAATTGATGAATAGCTCTTAAATAAAAGAACAAGTTCCTAAGTGGTACCCTAAATTGTATTCAATAGTGTGAATGCATTTTTTCGCTTGCCATCATTCTGGAAACCTAAGGTAGATGCATCTGTGAGTTAGAATATCAAGCTTGCTAATGCAACCAACTATAGAGTATTGGAGGCCACTTTAAAGTCATATCCTTGCTTTCACATCTGCGTTTATCTGTTGCCTTTAATTTCATTTTCAAATTATTCATCGTTGTTTTATTTATGCTGCCCCTGTACCATGAAGAGATATGAAGCTCAATTAAGAGTATCTCTTATCCTGTGCTTGGTTGTTCACTTATAAAGGATTAAGACGATTATACATTCTCATCCTGACATAGTCAAACCAATCCTCATCCTGACATAGTCGAACCATTCCTCATCCTGAGTCCAGACATAGTTGAACCATGATTCGTGTATCCAATTCTTATCTAGTGTCTTGGATACTTCTTTCTACCTATTATTATCCTACAAATGCGGTGACCCTAACACTTGGTATTACGAATGTCATCCTGCATATGTAATGTCTACTTATAAAGTTTATTGGGGTTCATAATCAATAAATTTTCTCTATTCTTATCAGGTAGTGGCACATCTTTTAAAGCCTCGTGGGTGGAAGCCTCCGGTTCGTAGGCAGTTTTTCTTAGATTGTAATGAAATAGCAGATCTTTGTGACAGTGCTGAGCGAATATTCTCTAGTGAACCAAGCGTCTTACAGCTTAGGGCTCCTATCAAGATATTTGGTGATTTACATGGGCAGTTTGGTGATCTCATGCGCCTTTTTGATGAGTATGGTTCACCTTCAACGGCTGGGGATATTGCGTAAGTGGCTTTATTAACGCACCACTAACCAACTTGGTTTATACGGTTCAATATTGAAATATTGAATTACATATGGTTAAGGGGTCTGTCTCTGCACCCCATGATATTACATTGATAGTTATATCTTAATGGTTTAACCATATAGTTATATCCTAAGATGACAGCATGGCAACAAATAAGACATGCGTAAACTTCCAATCCAGTCCTAGTGTGAATTTCATTTTTGGTTTATAGAAGGCGGGAACATTTAGGTTAAATTAAATGAAATCTCTTTTGCATTTGTAATACAAGGTGGATTCTATAGGTGACTATGCAAATTGTTCCAGGCTTCATCTACTAATGCTTGGTTTATTTGTTTGAGTTATATTTTGTTGTAAGTTTTGCCATTCAGTATTCACATAAAGGTTTTGACCTTTGTACATCTTGTATAATATAGTTATAAATATTTCATTGTACATCTTCTACAATACAGAATTTTATGTTTCTTACATTTACGCTGATTTTATATGGACAAAAATCAGATATATCGACTATCTCTTCTTAGGAGATTATGTTGACCGGGGCCAACATAGCTTGGAAACCATTACTCTTCTGCTTGCTTTGAAGGTACATTTTGGCTGTCTTTTTGTTCTGTTCCAGTTTTCTCACTTGATGCTTATCTCTCTCCATGATTGCTGTATGAGTATTTCTATGCTAATGCAGTGTTCGTGAAAAAAATGTCAATATTACAGGTTGAGTATCCCCAGAATGTACATTTAATTCGTGGCAACCATGAAGCTGCTGATATCAATGCTCTATTTGGCTTTCGGATTGAATGCATTGAACGAATGGTACTGTATTTTAACTACATCATATATGTGATTTTTATTTGTAATCTCTGGTGGTCAATGACTGAATGGCTTACTGAGCAGGGTGAGAGAGATGGAATTTGGGCATGGCATCGAATAAACCGTTTGTTTAATTGGCTTCCGCTAGCAGCTCTGATTGAAAAGAAAATCATTTGTATGCATGGCGGTATTGGTCGGTCTATAAATCATGTGGAACAGATTGAGAATCTCCAGCGTCCTATTACAATGGAAGCCGGCTCCATTGTGCTTATGGATTTGTTATGGTCAGTGCATGTCTATGTTGATACATTTTATAATTATCTTTATGTTGATTGGTCAATGACGTTGTATGATTCTCTCTAGGTCTGACCCAACAGAAAATGACAGTGTGGAAGGTTTAAGACCGAATGCTAGGGGTCCTGGGTTGGTTACATTTGGGGTGAGTAATTTTAATTTTTGTCTTCCGTTATTTCACATTATCTATAATGTTATAGAAATCAATAGGTATCTAAATTAGTACATTTGTCATCAAGTAGTCCGGATGTGTCATCATCAATGGGTACATTCGCTCACAAAACATACTCACATGTTATTGATGCATTTTCGTCAATATCGATGAATATCTGTTCTTTAATAAAAAATGGATGTCCTGCACAAAGATTGTTGGTTATCAAGTGCTGACTTTTTTAGGAAATGATTTTGTTAATACTGTACAGTGCTATTTTTTATCAAAGTTAATAGTCCTAAATGGGATGTGGGATATCGTACATAGATGCAATCTAGATTATTTACAAACAAAGTTGCATTTGTAGTATTGTCACAATTTGTTGATCAGGTTGACTTTTTTATATAAAAGGTTGAAATATATAGTAGTATGCGAAATTGTTAATATTGTTTCAGTTGGTGTCCTGATAAAACCATTTCCAAAATCTGAGAATCGGAAGTATTTTGTTCTCTTTGTTTCTAGAAAATTCCATTCCGAGATGTATGTTACTCTAGAATTCCATGCCACAAAATGAACAGAACCTTGAAGCAATGGAATTGGTATTTTCTATGTACGTGTCTTGTAAATAGGAATTGGTATTTTCTATGTATGTGTCTTGTAACTAGTTCAATGTGACGGTCTGCATGGAACATGGAGTCAAACAAGCATTGTTCTGTAATTCATCTTGCTTGATGCCCGCTGAGGCTTTTTCAGTTTATGTTACTTCAATGAGTTATTATTTTGTAAAGTACTGGGATCGTAAAATTGTATAGCTTTAGCTGGTATTTTTTGTTTTTTTATATCTGTTTGTATGCCATCTAAAGTGTGTTGATGTTGCAGCCTGATCGTGTCATGGAATTCTGCAATAACAATGATCTTCAGTTGATTGTACGTGCGCATGAATGTGTAATGGATGGATTTGAGCGTTTTGCCCAGGGGCATCTGATTACACTTTTCTCTGCTACCAATTATTGTGGTATGTACTTGCCCCCTTTTCTATTTATGCAGCTTTGAGCGCCTCAAAAGACATCTCAGGTTTGGCCCTTACCACTGTTAACCAAACATCTCATGTTTGCTCTTACCGCTCTCAACAGGTACGGCCAATAATGCAGGGGCAATCCTAGTCTTGGGTAGGGATCTTGTGGTGGTTCCAAAACTCATTCATCCCCTACCACCAGCAATTTCATCACCAGAAACTTCACCGGAGCGCCATATTGAAGACACATGGATGCAGGTACTGATGTATATTTCTTATTGGGTAAATTACAAAAAACTACCTCAACTATTAGTGTCACGACACTTTCATACCTCATTTTTTAAAGTTGACAATGTCATACCTCATCTTACGAATTTGTGCCAATGTCATACCTCCGTCAGTTTTTCTGTTAATTTTTCTGTTAAGTGCTGATGTGGCTACATTCGGGTCTCACTCACTAATCTAACTGGATTAAAAAATTATTAAATATATTTTTAATAATTAAATATTCAAAAACTAAAAAAATTAAGAATAAAAAAAAATTTTAAATGGCCTAGGGGTGCGGGCCTTCCCTTTCCTCCACCCGCACCAATCCTTTTTCTTCTTCTCTTCGACAGTCACCAAACCCTTCCCCGGCCCCCAACCTTCCTCCACCACCATCTATCTCTCTTCTCTGTCTGGGATGCGGTCTCCCTCGTCCTCTTCTTCATCCTCTGACCACCCTCCCCACAACATTTGTGACGAGGCTCGCCGCCACAACACCACCCACTCCTAGTACTGGCAGGCCCCTTGGTGTCGTCGCCAGAATGATTGCCTCGCTCGAGCGCGACGAGGGCAAGAACGGAGGAGTGGGGCAAGTTGACGGTACACAAAACAACGGAGGGAAGTCACTTACACGAACCCCACCGTCCATGACCTCGGTTTCGTGAGGGGTGGGATCGGCTGCTGCAGCGGATGGGGGGTCGCGCTCAGGTCCAGCTAGTTGTCGTCGGCGGCGGCGGCACAAGCGTCGTCGTCGTCCTCACGCTTGTTCCGTTGAATATGGGGGTCGCGCTTTCGCTTCCTCTATTTACTGTGGAAGTCTGGAAAATTCAAAACAATGTTGAAGTGAAAACAGAAATTGTGGAGTGCGGATTGCTATGTGTGTAATCAATTGAAATGTGCCTGGATTTCTAGAGAGAGAAAGAGGGTTTAGGTCTGAGTTTTACCTGAAGGAGAAGCTCGCATTTTTAGGAGAGAGAGTGAATTGGAGATTTATGGCGACTTTGATTGGCTCAAAATTAGAAATCAAAGGCAGAGTCACACACAGAAAAGAGGGTGTTGGAGGAAGGTTGGGGGGACGGGAAAGGGTTTGGTGCCTGTTGAAGAGAAGAAGAAAAAGGATTGGTGCGGGTGGAGGAAAGGGAAGGCCCGCACCCCTAGGCCATTTAAAATTTTTTTATTCTTAATTTTTTTAGTTTTTGAATATTTAATTATTAAAAATATATTTAATAATTTTTTAATCCAGTTGGATTAGTGAGTGGGTCCCGAATGTAGCCACATCAGCACTTAACAGAAAAATTAACAGAAAAACTGACGGAGGTATGACATTGGCACAAATTCGTAAGATGAGGTATGACATTGTCAACTTTAAAAGATGAGGTATGAATGTGTCGTAACACTAATAGTTGAGGTAGTTTTTTGTCATTTACCCTTTCTTATTTCATGTTTAGATCTGTAGTTATAACTGAAAGGTTTGAATGAGAACCTTATTGTTGAATCTCTCTTTATGTGTGTGCGCGCGTGCGTGCGCGTGTGTACCTCTATATATTTATTGTATAATATATAAATGTATGTATGTGCATACTCATACTGGAAATTTTTTGCTTCCCCTTTCCCATCGGAACTTGGTAGTAATCTTTGTTTGAATTGACTTGTTATGAAACCAGGAGTTGAATGCAAACAGACCTCCAACACCGACTAGAGGCCGTCCCCAAGTAGCTAATGAACGGGGTTCCCTTGCTTGGATATAGTTGATTATTCTGAATTGCTTCGGCATATATCATATTCATTCTGGCCTCGTTCTTCCACATGGGATTACTAGTGCTGAATAGAGCATGATGTCAAATACAAGAAGTTCCCCCGTTCTTCCACATGGGGTTTCTCGTGGTGTATAGAGCATGATGCCATATACAAGAAGTTCCAAAACTTGTGATCTTTTTTCCAGATAACAAGTTTGAAGGCTTTCTGAAATTTTGGTTTACGTTACACAATTGGTAGGCCATGAGATGATGAGAAGATACAAAGTCGAAGAAGCAGGTTGCGTTCGGCGGGTAGGTTTTACTTTGTATGATGTGCTAAAAGTTGCAGTTCAGGTCAACCCACCCTTTGTAAATTGAGCTACAGGCAGGTAGAAATCGTCTTCGTTCTTCCCGTGGATTGGTAGTGCTGAGTATTCTTCTGATTATATATTGTTTATTCCTCGTTTTAGGCTTATAAATTTCCGTTTGAAGAGGACACGAGGTCTATTTGTGGTGGTGAGATATATGAAATGTTTAGAATCTTTGTGAGCGTCGGTCCGTCATTGTATCATAGAGGTATTGCTTTGTGTAATATTTCATCTCTGTTTTGTACAATGTAACATTGTGTGATATACGACACATGCATTGTGAAGTTCTGGTCGTAAAAAGTTGTGCATCTTTCTAGTTTCTTTCCTGACGATCAGCTATGCTTTCCTGCAACCTTGTAAGATGTAAAATTATGTAACTGGTGGAAAACTTAAGGTTTCGGAGAGCCTAGTTTTCTCTGCTGTACGCATGCCCCAAAACAAACAAATCCCAGCCTTGTATTTTTATAGCTTGACAACTAGTGGATGTGATGCGTTTGGCAAGCAAGGGGAGAAGAATCCTCAAGTTTACATCTCGAACTTCTGCACTACCCCCTGGTTAAAGGGTTGCGCATGCAGCATTGGGTTAAAAATAACTAGATTGGTGATAAAGTAGAATATGTTGAAGGCAAATTTAGAGAGTGATGGTCGGAGAGGGGCCGCAAGAGAGAGGGTAGGAGAGGGACGGCAAGAGAGAGAGAAAGGGTGCTTAGCTGTCTCAATTGCTTATGTTTTTCCTTGTGGCCTTATGTCTTTATTTATACTATTCACATGCCCTATAAATAATACAAGTCATAAAGGGATTTGATTCCCAAATATCCTACTTCTAGATTTACAAAATCACACTACTAAATAATATTAACTACGACAATCCCTCTTGAGGTGTAAAACTTTAAGATGTAGTCACATCAAGCCTTTTCGAATGATTGTTGAAGTCTTCAATCGGCATAGGCTGTTACACACGTGAATCTAGAGTAAGGTTGCATTAAGGAAACATAAAACTCACAAAAACCCAACAATGGTAAAACCCAATGTGGGATAAAGCCCAAAGTCCCGAGAAAAAGGTGAAAAGTGCAAAGTCGATGCTTGAAGAAAACAAGTGGTGATTAACGCTCACATCAAGGTATGACCAACCTAAGATGGTTGTCTCGTTAAAATCTTGTCATGTTAGAAGAACTCAGTGGGACATGCTCCTAAGCAAAGGAAAAAAATAGTACATTAAGGTCAACTAGGTATCTACGAAATACTCCCCCTGAATTCGACAAAACTCCTTGATTAGACTGCAAGCGACTTAATTCTGACAATTTACGAATTCTAATTTCTCGGACAAGCTTCAGAAAACTAGACTTTGGTAATGACTTGGTGAAGAGATCAATGGGGTTGTCATGGGAACGTTCGCTTGATTTGATCTTCTGATGCTCTTGTTGCTGATGAGAGGAACTTTGGCGCAATGTGCTTGATATGGTCTCCCTTGATGTATTCTTTCCGAATCTAGTCCGTACATGCAAAATTATTCTCAAATATCACTATTGGGACATTAACGATAGACGACAATCCACAAGTGCTTCGAATATGCTCGACACAATGGCTTTCACCCATGTACACTCACGAGCGGCCTCATATAGGATGAATATCTCGGCATGGAACTAATTTGAAGGTGTTCTGCATTAACTAGAGAGGTTTTGTGTGAGTCTGTCCTAATCTATGCAAATAAGTCCCTAAGTTAGAGGAAACCAAAATATGTACATGATTACTTGCAATTGCAGAAATGCAGAGTCCCTAGATGTAACTCTAGTGATAGTTGGGATATGTCACACTTCTAGAGATAAGAGTTGCAAGAACTCATTGGGATTAATGTTTTCATTGAACATTATGACACATATTTGTACGAGTGTTACCAAGCTAGAATCGGTTTTGCTCACATGAAATGATTCGCCCTGGCACTGAGGTAGTGAGATGAGACATATGTGCCTAAAACTTATTGGAGTGCGAGATGCGACATGTGTATGATTTCACGTACAAAACATACACTAGATATAAATATTGTTGCCTTGGAAGTGTCTAAGATGAGACCTAACAAAAGGTCGAACATGGAGATTTTTTCATTTGGAATCCATGTATCCATCTTAAAGCCTATCAAGACAACGGATGTGTGTAACTAGGTAGGCGCCGAGAGGGCAACTAGGCTGAATGCTCAAGTTAGGCGTTTGTTAGCGCTTAGACTAAGATTTATATGGTATATGTCCAACGGATATGTGACACGCTCATTAAATTGAGAATACACCATAGCATACATTTCCTATTGTATGTGCTAGTTGCGACTGATAGTGGGAGTGGCGAATTGATCACTACTTCAAGTAATTGTGTGAGTCACTGGATCTATGTGCTCCCACTCTTATACCCTTTGGACTAAAGTCTACGTCAGAAAGAGGAGATTTAATGATCACTACTTTAGCGCATTTATCTAAGACGATCAAGTTAGCTACTGTAATACCCTGAAAATTTTTAGATATATGAATTAGATATCCATGATTAAGAATATGTGGAGGAAATCGGGAAATAAATCGATTTATGGTTATGAAATTCAAGTGGGGAAAATGTGAACTTCCGTTCCAGGATATTGTTATTAAATTAAGTATTTTGTAGTCGTATTCGTAGTTATGACACATTTATGTTTACGACGTATATTTGTTCGAAAAGTGGAAAAGATGAAAATGCTCATAGTTGGCTAAATATAGTTATTCGGGGACGTATTTTATCCTTATATGCTTCGTTGTATTTGTTGGCATATTTGGATATAATTTGATTCCACAAGCGTGTAGGCAAAAACCGTTCGTGAAACGGAGTTATAACGAAAGATATATAAACGAACAAAGACAAGGGCAAAATGGTCATTTGACCATTAATCTGGAAGACTTCAGATTTGCTGGAGCAGCCATCTGGACGCCACGTGGGTGGCTGTGATGATGAGAGGAAAGGAAAGGAGAAAAAGGAGGGGGGAAAGAAGGGAAGGGGAGAAGCAGCCAACCCAGATTTCATTCGACCCAGTTTTTTACTCGACTGCAGACTCAGTTCCGGGTAGCAAATTTTGGCGATATTTGTCAGTTTTTCCAATGAATCCCATCCAACCACTACTTGAGAACTTCACCCCGACCTCGACTCTCCCATTTCCACCTAAAATATGAGCCGTTTTGGCCTCGATTTCACGAAGAACATCACTGGTGGGTATTATGGTCCCTCGGCGGCAATCCGTCGTTTTCGTGGGTCACACCGTCGATACCTACCACCAAATGACTTCCCTTGAACTTAGGAGTAAGTCCCAAACAAGATTGGGGGCTGCAGAGTTCGATTTGATGATGGATCGAAGTTCACCCATTCTAGGGTTTTCGATAGATTGAGGGAAAATTCAGGTGTTTGTCAACCGAATTGGACTTCGGCCCAGGTATGAAATTTGTTCCTCTCATTGATCTACTTGTCTGTAAAATTTGGTAATTTTTAGAGTTAGTCAGAAAATGGGGTTTCAGTTCGCTAGAAACCGCCACCTGTTGCCGCTCGTGCAGTGGTGCATGGTCAGAGGGCCGATGCTGTCTTTTTAAGCTAATTTTGATATTCTTAGTCCATATTTGATATGCATTTGGTGTGATTCAATTGTTTGAACCTAGTTTCGTGAATGTTAGAACACTCTCTTTAGCATCGAGAGCTTTAACTCTCACCATCTCTTTATAGTCTATGTGGTATAGCTGGTGAAATGGACACTCCTAGATAAAGAGAAATTAGGAGTGAGGGGCACCGTGCGCTATCTTGGGTTTTGATCCTCTAAACCTCTAGAGGCCTACACGGACAGACTTATACCCATAGTCCTTAGGGAAGGTACTTGGATCTATGGTGTAAGAAGTAAATGGACACTCTCGTTACCCTACTTTGCGTTGTGAGTTTAAAGTGAGGGTAATCGGTTGTGAAACCGGTCATCAGGTTGGATTATTTTTACATGAGTTATGAGAGAGAATCGTGGTAACAGCTGTGTATAGCCAGATGGTACGTGGTATAGCCAATGATGTTTATGGCTAAAATCTCTGATATTTGATTTGCCAATGTTAATTATGGCTGGAAATTATGATATTGGTTTTGCCCTTGATGAGTATGGTTGAAAATTTTGATATTTGTTTTGCCAATGAGGAATATGGCTGAAAATTTTCTGATGTTTGGTATTGCCAATGATTGTGGTTAGAAATTTTGAGAAGAATCATGGTAATGTTTTGGTATAGCCAGTGATGGTTGTGGCTAAAAATTTTGATTATTAGTTTTGCCAATGATGTTTGTGGCTGGAAACTCTGATTATTGCTTTTTCTAATAATTGTGGCTGGAAATAGGAATATGTGCGAAAACCATGATGATTTATTTATTGATTTATTTTCGAGCTTGAACAAAATCATAGACTGAGGTTATGATTTTGTTCGATATAAGTGAAATGGTGGGATCTGTTTTAAATTCCTTTCTATTATTCAGTGGTTGAAATCCCGGGGAGAAGATTTATTTTAATGGGGGTCGAATGTAATACCCTGCAAAATTTTAGATATATGAATTAGATATCCATGTTTAAGAATATGTGGAGGAAATTGGGAAATAAATCGATTTATGGTTATGAAATTCAAGTGGGGAAAATGTGAAATTCCATTCCAGGATGTTGTTATTAAATTAAGTATTTTGTAGTCTTATTCGTAGTTATGACACATTTACGTTTACGGCGTATATTTGTTCGATAAGTGAAAAAGACGAAAATGCCCCTAGTTGGCTAAATATAATTATTCGGGGACGTATTTTATCCTTATGTGATTTGTTGTATTTCTTGGTGTATTTGGATAGAATTTGATCCCACAAGCGTGCAGGCGAACACCATTTGTGAAACAGAGTTATAATGAAGGAGATATAAACGAACAAAGATAGGGGCAAAATGGTCATTTGACCGTTAATATGGAAGGCTCCAGATTTGCTGGAGCAGCCATCTGGACACCAAGTGGGTGGCTGTGATGAAGAGAGGAAAGGAAAGGAGAGAAAGCAGGGGGGAAAGAAGGGAGTGGGAGAAGCAGCCAACCTTGATCTCATTCGACCCGGTTTTTGACTCGACTGTAGACCCGGTTTTGGATAGCAAATTCTGGCGATATTTGTCAGTTTTTGGGACGAATCCCATCCAACCACCACTTGAGAACTTCACCCCGACCTCCACTCTCCCATTTCCACCTAAAATATGAGCCGTTTTGGCCTCGAATTCACGAAGAACAACACTAGTGGGTGCGATGGTCCCTCGGTGGCGATCTGTCGTTTTCGTGAGTTACGCCATAAAACCTACCACCAAAGGACTTCCCATGAACCCAGGAGTAAGTCCCAAACAAGATTGGGGGAGGCCGAGTTCGATTTGACGATGGATCGGAGTTCACCTATTCTAGGGTTTTTGATTGATCGAGGGAAAATTCAGGTGTTTCCTTGCCAAATTGGAGTTCGGCCCAGGTATGAAAGTTGTTCCTCTCATTGATATCTACTTGTCTGTAAAATTTGGTAATTTTTAGAGTTAGTCGGAAAATGGGGTTTCCGTTTGCCAGAAATCGCCACCTGCGGCGGCGCGTAGCCAAAGGGCCAATGTTGTTTTTTAAGCGAATTTCGATATTCTTAGTCCATATTTGATATGCATTTTGTGTGATTCAATTGTTTGAACCTAGTTCCGTGAATGTTGGTAACTTGAATGATTTAGAAAATGGATTAAAAATGGATGGTGAACCACGAATGACTTGATCCCGTTCGAGGGTACATAGGCAGTCTAACAAGGATGTTAGATGCAGCCACAAATTAAACGAAATTTTTTTTTTAGTGTGGTTAATTAGAATTGTAATTAACCATTATATTTATTTTGGCCTACCTTTGTGTTTGGCTTCCGAATATAGTGTAAAGATTAACCGTGACTTTAGTTTTGCCTGTCACCGGATTTAGCTTCCAAATAAAAATTTTGGGTCGTTACAGCTACTATCTCAAGAGGCATGTCTAGGGAAGTAGTTAAACCAAATTAGACTCACATGTGAGCTTAGGGAAGATGGTTTGAAGACTATAATATGTCCTGTGATTCATTAGCTGGCTGATGTCTGTCTAATATTTGTTGTTTAACGTAAGGCATAGATATATGATATATGTGGAATATGACATTGCTTATTATTTTCATAAAGAGGGATAAAGATTGTCAAGTTTGGTGTATGATAAATTGTCTAGGATATAAATCGACAAACTTTCGAGTGATGCACTCTTCTTAAATTTGGTGATAGCTTAATAACAACGTACCTAGATATGTATGTTCGTTCTCGCAAGGTCACACGTCCCATATCTTGTATGAGGAGGTAAACTATAACGGATGAGAATTAGATGAGCTAATTGAGATAATGTCAACACCTTATGTGGGTGAGTATATTATATAAAACACAATATTATCCACCCAATATAGGTCCTATTATTGTTTTGTGTTTTGAGTTCCACGTCGATGTGACAGCCCGTCCCGGAAAAATTTCTCTTGAATGTGTGAATTGACGATTTTACCCTTAAACGAGGGTAGTGGTATGTGTATGTGACTTAGTTTTAGGTCCAAGTTATTTTTCCTAAGTATGTGGAACTAATTGGAAATTAAGTTGTTTTGTTGGTTGGAGTGGACAACTTTGGACCACACAAACACATACATACATACACACATACCCGTGCCTTCTCTCTCTCCTCCCTCTTTCGATTTTCTGCAACGTCCGTACAAACCGTACGGACGAACTCCAAACCAAGCCATTTCTTCGCGGATCGACGCCAAAAAGGTAAGATTCTTGCTTCTTGTAACCTCTTGAGTTCATTGGTACCTTTGTTTGGACGTGAAAGCTTGGAAAACCCTGAGAACCCTAACCCCCGATTTGAGTATTGTTCATGTGGTCGTAATTATGGTTGTTTCAGGGGATTTTAAGCTTGTAGGAAGCTTTAGGACGTTCCTACGAAGCTCGGAGAAGAAAAACCAAGTGATTTGGACGTCGGGATAGCTAGTTTCGAAGTTGGCCGGTTTTTCTCGAATTTTCACGGCGAGATCCCATGAGTTTTAGGTCCCAAAACAGGTATAATGTTGTTCTACTCATCCCCAGCTTTCCATTGGTGTAAATTTCACGGAATTTGGTTGAGTATAGACTGAGATATTAAGGTTTGAAGAATTTTCCAGTTTCCGGCGACGGCGACGGCATCGGAGGAGCGCCGGAGAAGAAAGGGGAATATTCCATCAAGTTGACGGAATATTCTTAACGGAACCTAACGGCGTCAGGTAACTTTAACGGTATATGCTTGCTTTTGGACGGAATATTCCTGAAGGCGTTAACTGACGCCGTCAGTGTGACTGTCACGTGGCGGCGTGTGGGTGGTCGGAAAAATATTCTAAAAATATGGGGATGTTCGTGAGGTTATGTAGATCACTGTGGTATATTCATATACCCAAATTGAGCATTATATAAGAAGTTATTAGCTAGTTTTGGTTATGTGCTCTTAAAGTGATGTTTTATAGCTATTTCTCATATAGGCGAGGCCTATCCTAAGGACGAGCGTAGCCAAGCTAGACGCGGGGGTTACGACCCGGCTACATACCTATGAGTGGGCGGTTGTTTTCAGTGTGTATATATATATACACACACACACACATACATACTTGACGTTTTTCCCATAAAACGTATTTAAAGGAAATGTGTTTTAAATGTCATGCCATACTTGCATCGTATTTTAGCATATACATTATCATGATTATGCATATTGTTGCATGGTGCTGCGGAGGACCAGGTAAGCCCCAGGTAAGTATATTATGCTAAGAATGATTAATATGAATGATGTTTATGTTGAGATGTATTATAAGCTCATAAACCTGCACCCCGGTGTTAGTGCTTCCGCCCAGGGCCAGGGCACAGTCTTTCATGTGATGTTCACCTCCCGCACCACACGCTCACCTTAGATCCAAGTTAGGTGCATAGTCCTGTCGTACAGACCACTATAGGTGGTTCCGACTCGTAGGTGACCCGCGATTAGCGCACAGTCTTCACGTGATCGTAGCACTTGAGCGTATTTATTTACACCCAGTCTTGTCGTACAGACCACTATAGGTGGTTCCGACTCGTGTGCAGGTATATTGCCGTACAGGTCACTTCGGTGACTCCGGCTAGAGGGATTGATGAGCTATAAAAATCAATCGTACAGGCCATTGTAGGGCTCCGGTTGATATGTTATTTTATGAGATTACTTCACCTGGCTTACAGTTGTTATATTGTGATATTGGACATGGTACTTCATGATATTAAGTATGGCATACATATAAATATGAATCTTGATATACTGAGCATGATTTGAGTTATATTATGTATTCTATTTTCTGGGAAAACTATACTTGTTTTATGGCGATGAGTTAGTATATTCAAATGAAAATGAGGTTTTCTTATAAGCTTCGTTTTACTGACCCACTCAACTTTGTTTTTCGCCCCTCCAGGTTCTAGGTAGCAGTGCTTTGGTGGTCATGAGGAATTCAATGGTGTCTTGACAGAATTCACAAAAGTAGGATTTACCTTCGGATGTTATATTTTAGTAATTGTCCTTGACTGCAACTAGACGTTCTTATTGCTCTGAATGTGTATTTATACACTTAGACTCACACTAGCATACTTTCTTAGCTAGTATTGCTAGTGATTCGGTTTTTATTTATTCGTATTTAGTCCTATCTTATTAGCTTCCGCACGGTGCACTTGGTTACGTCACTCTCACGTAACGGCCAGCACGCCCTCTTAGGATGGGGTGTGTCATCGATCATTTCACATTTTTTCTCCCTGCCTAACCACTATATAAAGAGGGTTTTGGGAAGAAAGAAAAGCCAAGAAGAGAAGCAATTCTCTTAGCTTTAGAGAGGGGATGAAAATCACTCCACTCTCTCTGTAATCTTTTCCTAGTTTAGCCGCTAAGGTATCACCTTTGACCCTAGGGATTAGATGCAATTGAATTCTTCTTTTGGTGACGTTCTTGTTTGTGGGGTTCGTGCAACGATTCATAGGAACAATACATTGATCCGGTGTTCGTTAATTTTGCTAGGTATGTTATTTAACAAATTCATTTGTTTATATTATAGAATTCTAACGCAACCAATTATCATGCTTCAAGCATTCTTGACTATAAATTAAACAAAGACAAGTTTGTTATCCACGAACTTTAACAGGTAATTTGTGCAGAAGAATGTCGTTTGAACCACAGAGGAATAGTTGGCCCGACCTGCTCTCAGTATTTCCACCGTATTTTTTAGAACTTATTATAGTTTCTTAACACCTAATGAAGTTTCATTAATCACAAGGACAAGGACAAGGACAAGAGGCAGTGACAGACCGACAATATCGTAAATAAGTTGAAGTTTGGGCACAACGACTGTATCGTAAATAAATTGAAGTCTGGAGGCACCAGCAACTGTGTTTTCAGTTGCACGGATTGTCTAGAAGATTTCTGACCCGTTTGAAAAATGGGCCGAGATTTATAACCGGTTCAATTCATCCACAGGACCCGGCCCATCTTGTACTGAGTTGGGCAGGTGGCCGAGTCAACTCACCGGATTAAAATCAAAAGCAGAGTTTGGCAGTTTTGAGGAAGGAAGATTGAAAAGGCTATTCTTGAGATTTCAATCTCCGAGGCGAAGCTTTAGAGAGACATCCATGGACGATGATTTGCTTCTCAAGAACTTCTTCGCCGAAGTTAGTGAAGTTGAGCGGGACAACCAAGTCCTCAGGTCTCTCTATCTATCTCTCTCTCTCTCTCTCTCTCTCTGTGCATGTATGTATGTATGTGGATTTGGTGAGTTTAATTGTAAAAACTAGGGTTTCGGGCGATAGGGTTATTTATCATGTTGCGCAATTGAATGGAACCCTGATTGTAATTCCCTTCGCTGCAATTTGTTTTGCCCTGATTCAAATTGAATTGGTTTCAATATGTATAACTGGTTTGGCTGTGTATTCTTTGAGAAAGGAATAATGGGTCATAGGTAGCTGAGCGTTTTGCCGAATATAATTTTAGGCAAGTGTGCAAATTGTGAGGGGAGGATTGATATTGGTGGTGTTTAATATTTCGGAATTAGCAAATGATGCTTCGTGTTTGTGAGTCTTCTTTTTTCTCCCAAAAGGATGGTAACGCAATTTGTATTTAGAATGTCGAATGACAAAATAGAATGATCTTTTCTTTCTTATAACTTATAACTTATAGGAGGGAGTAATGCTCGGTAGTTTTCCCATTTGAGAACCTTTGTTTAGAAATTGCAAGATATGGTAGGGATGGAGAATGGCATGGCATTAGGGAGACACTTCATGGCAGAGAAGGTTTGAAGAACATTAAAAATGCTAATGGGCTGATATTTTTTCATTTTTTTTATTTTGTGTGTGTGTGTGTGTGTGTGTGTGTGTAGAAAGGGTATTGGTAGGCGGTCCACATTCTTGGATTTTTCTTTTTGTTGGTCTTTTTTTCCTTTTGATTTTCCGATCTAGTTGCATTGGTTGATGGCCATCTAATTGATCAACTATGTGAATTATCTGGTGGTGTCAGTTCATGAGAGTATGCACACACACACACACAAAAAAACATTTTTAGGCATGTCACAAATATCTAATCAACTTTTTCTGTGCATTTCAAAAAAATATGTAGGATCCTCTCCTGCTTCAAGTTAAATCCTTTTGAGTATCTTAACTTACCCTTTGATGCATCCCCAGAAGATGTCAAAAGGCAGTATCGTAAGGTAATTCCCTACTTCAAATCAAAATGGTATGACCATTTGTTGGTGGTTTCTTACTAGTGATTCTATTACTGATGACGCATTTTTGTATTTGAATTTCTTACAGTTATCCTTAATGGTTCACCCTGATAAATGCAAGCATCCACAGGCTAAGGAGGCATTTGGAGGTGCTTAAATTTATGTATACTGTTTGTTCGGTTTAAATATGCTTATTACAGTTGTCTTTCTATTTATTTTTTAAACATAAGGTGGATATATAAATAAATATATAGTTTACTTTCGAAAGCAAGTCTGAAGATTCGAATATAAGACATAATTCATCCCATAACCAACCCATAATATTGGAAACATACATGAAGGGACATGATTATGGATGGCTTCAGTTACGCCATAGACTGAATTATCTGTGAATTCTGTATTTTGGTGTTTAGAGAGATATTTGTTTTGTTGCTGGACCCTCGATGTAATTGAGTTAGCATGTCTTTGTACCTACATTGTGGACATCTTGTTCATACCTAGGCAGAACTTGTTGTAACCACTAAATATTATCAATGAAGTTCTGGTTGCTCCAAAAAAGAGATGTTTAATTTGCCATATGTGTTAGTATTGTGTTTAGGTTGGTAGTATTTCCTTTGAAGATGTGCAAGATGACACAATTTGATGTCGTTCCATTGTTGGTAGGAAGCTGCTGACAGTCTGATGTTTTGTGATGATTTGTTTTTGTACAGAGGAACATGGATGCAGAATCATAGATTTATTAATGGACATTTGCATTTCTAAATTTGAATGCTTGCTTAAATTTAACCATGGGTTATTGATTTCTTGGCAGCATTGGCAAAAGCCCAACAACTATTACTTGATCAACAGGAAAGGGATTATATCATTAGCCAAGTAAATGCCGCCAAAGGTCAGTAACAGAGTTTATTTATTTTTTGTACGTCTTTGTACCTAGATTTCTCTATTTGAAATCATGAAGGCGTCAAGTGAGGTGTGGGGTGTACTGCTACTCAAGGCATATGCCTTTCAAGACTTGCAAAGCGTAGCATAATATGAACCAAAATATATATAGTAGTACAACAGTTTCATTATTCATGCTTAGTAATCAACCAAAACACATGTAATTCAACAACAATGTCACCATTCATGCATAATGCCAAAATACATATAATTCAAGTTCAACAACACCATAAACTTAAATAAAAATCAAATATCAGAACAAGCAGTAGGTTAAGGCCGAAAACTCAAAATAATGTATATTTTCTTGTTAATTAGTAAGATTTGGGGATTCTAGGGTTTTAATTTTTGGGTGGCCGGTTGAAGGAGTAGTAAATTGGACACAGGAGAAGATGGTGGCTGATGTCTGTTGTGGAAGAGAAATGGTTTAAACAGGAGAAAGGGTTTAAACAGGTTTATAATTTTTTGCCCAAATCTATGTGGTTCTGGGCAGTTTAATTTTTAATCTTTAATATTTTGAATAGGAACAGCCCAGATAGCCTACACTTCGTCAGTATTGCACAAATAGCGTAGCGCATGCTATGTCCAAACAGTGTTCGCTAAAGGGGACAATCACAAAACATTTAACGCCTTGTAGCAAATCCTTCCACTTCATGCCTTAGGCGTGACTTACAATGTGTTATTTGAAACTTTGATCTACAGTGGGCTCTTGGTTAATCTTTTGTTTGCTAATTGAAAAATGTTGTTTGGTGATAATTTTGTATGAAGTGTTGAAATTGCATATCTATAAAATTTATTGCTATTCATTGACTATATCTCATGGCAAGCATATATTATGGGTTTGGATAAATTAGTTTGTTCTAAAATATTAAAGTAATTCATCGTGCAATTTTCCTCCATGCATCTTCTATTCTTAATTAGCCAGTTTTTACTTTCCGGGCGGGGTTGTTTGTGTTTGTGGAGGGGTAAAAACATTCATAAAGTTTTAATGCGGACTGCAGAAGAACTTAGAGCAAAAAGGAAGAAGCAGTTGAAGAAAGATACAGCTTCTAAAATAAAATCATTGGTTGATGAGGTATTTTCCATTCCCCAAAATCGTTGTTGTTTGCATAGGTTGCACATATTTGTTCCTTATTATTACCAATCTGGTGACATCATTCACAGATTAGATATAATTTTTTTTTCGTGATATATCCATGCAGTTAAATTGATAGAATAATATCAACCAAAAGACGTTACAAAATTAGTACATTATTGGTCCTGGGAATTACTGTACAAAATTTTAAGGGTAAATCCATAACGAATGCCTAGATGGATGACTCTTTACTGAAAATTCCGATAATAAATCTTATCACATGAGTTAAAGTAAAAAGATAGAAGTTTTCTTGTTATTTTAGCAGATACGAAAGCACTGTTTTGTAGTTCTTTGAAAATTCTAGTGTCTTTCTCGTTTCCTTGTTGCAGGTTTCATGTTTGTATTTTTTTTTTCAGAAATGAACTTCTTGTTCAATTTATACTGCTTATTATTTTCTAATGAAAATTTCTGTTACTTATGTATTAAAATTAAAATAAAAAAAAAATTCATGCGTCAGGTTTTCTGAGAAATGCGAGACAAAGTACTCTTTATGTATCTTTGTTAGCATAGGGTATTGAAAACCTATTCAGGTTTATTTTTACTTTGCATACAGTTTATCTGCCTTGTTAATTATAGTTCCTTCTTTATTTACTGAGTTACATTAAATTCATTTTCTCATAGTTAAGTAAAACATCTATAAAGTCAAAGTTGGGACCAAACCAAGTTTAAAACTTTAAGGAGGTTATTACTTAATAGAGGTGTAGTTAAAAAATATTATTTATTGACTTATTTATCATGAATGAATGTTGTATTTCCTAAATAGGATTCCTTGGGTGCCAAGTATTTTATTTCTTGCACATATGTACTCGCAAGCTCAAAGACGTGACATCAGCTCTAAAAACTAAAGCATTGTCCCAAACAACTTTAGAAAAATATTTTAGTTCATCTTAAACTTTTATTCGTGATATTGCATACTTTTGTACTCATTGACAATTATTACTATGTATGTAGAGGCGCGTTTCCTTAAGATGGGACAAAGAAAAAAAACTTATTACTATACATAATTAGTCCCAAGTTGGGACCATTATTTTTTATGACTTTAAGGAGGTTATTCCTTTATAGAGTATTACTTTAGAGAGGTTTTACTGTATAATTTCTTCCCTGTTATGAGGCAGGTAATGGAAGTGTTTAGAAATAGGGGTAGTAATTCAAGAAGTTAATTTGTATTGCCCTTTCCAATTCCTTTGTTGGGAAACAACCTACTAATCATTATGCCTCTTTTATATATGATACAGGGAAAATACGAGCACCAGTATGAACAGTCAGAAGAGTTCCAGCAAGAACTCAAACTGAAGGTTCGAGATATATTAACAGAACAAGAATGGCGAAGGAGAAAAATGCAAATGAGGGTATGCAACATGCTGGAAATGTTGTTTTTGAGTTATGCTTATTGAAGGTTCCCTAAAATAGGTTTCTTTGTCTTCATTCTCATTTAGATTTCAGAAGAGGAAGGTAGATTGAAAAAAGATGAAGAAGAAAGCAAAGAGATGTGGAAAAGGAAACGGGAGCATGAGGAACAATGGGAAGGAACAAGAGAACAGAGGGTTTGTTTCTATCTTTTTGCTTTTACCTATGTTGGACAGCATAAGATGTGTGTAGTCAGGCCTGATTTTACAATATGAGGTTGTTAGCCATCTCCAACGCAATAGGTGTTGTGTCATGGGCTCCATAAGTGTCCACTACTAAGGCTGATATGCACCGATATTGTCCCCACTTAACCACCTAGGCCCATTCCCCTTAGTGGTACCAAGCCCAATGGATCTTAGGTGTGAGGTTTTATCTCAAAAGGCCTCGGTGCAATTAGAAGTGGAACACCTATATTTAAACTATAGATAGTTGTTCTTTTCAGATGTGGGATTCTCTTCACATCCATCTGGGCTTGTATCGGGCCAACTTTTTACACCAACAATATGGTCTTGTACTTAATTTCAAGACGCTGAAAGACACTATTTGTTGGTTGTCTCATGATTGATGACCTTGATGAATCAAACCATATATAAGGTCTAAGGTGAAGGGCAGTTTATTCAGGTTCAGTGAGAACCTAACCCATTCCTCTTATTATTTCCCAGTGCCCACCGCCCACTCAATTATTTTAGCAATCTCCATTGAAATGTATGTTGTATCTTGAAATAAATTATTCCTCAAAAGCTTTGGAATATCCTTTGTATTGCCCCAAATGCATGTGAAATATCATGGGGAGGTGTCCATTTGTGTTGCTTTGAATTCATATTTGTCCTGTGAGTCGAATGGTTGCAGTTATATTTCTTCCAAATTCTAAGCAAATCTTTTCTCAAATAGTTTCTTAATCAACCCTCGTCTTGACTAACAGTTTTCCATTAGTAATTCGAGATGAAACGGCAGTTATCAACTTAATTTTCCTAAAATGTGGTTAGATTGAATGACGCTAATTTTTTTCGTAGTCAGAATTCTAATTTTTAAAATTATTTCTAGCAAGCTGGCTCCCCCTTCACATTTGTTCACTTTCCTCATCAAATTCATGATCAGGTTTCAAGCTGGAGGGATTTTATGAAGGGTGGAAAGAAGGTAAGTTGTGCGGATTTAGTTACGTTGTTATAAGCAACAATTTGTCTTTAGTCTTGGAAAATTTAAAAACAAATGATTGCGTTGTTTGGGTTCATTTGCAGGCCAAAAAGGGAGAAATTCGACCTCCTAAGCTCAAGACTGAAGACCCTAACAAATCTTACGTTCAAAGGCCAGTAAAACGAGGTTGATTTTGTTTTGGCCTGAGGGTCGTTGTAGGTTGCTGCATTGGTTAAAGAAGCAGATATTCGAAAGCCCGGTATGTGGAAGATCAGTATGAATCTTTGACTTATATGTAAACAGGAGTATTGTTGTGTCCATGTGAGATATGATTAATATATTGTTCTAATACCTCGTATGGTATAAATATAATCTGATCAGGAATTCTGGACCTCGATTAGGTTTAGGTTACCCTAAATCGTAGCAAACCAACAGTTTATATTTCTTTTGCGCTTGTTTTTGTGGTAATTTTTTAAATGTTAGACATCAGCGGTTGGAATTCGAAGAACGTGTTACTCTTAAAATCAATGGTGGAGAAGGGGTTATTGTTGGAAATCAATGGTCCTCTTCATCCTACCATATTTGTTTGCAATTTGGGCTCAACGGCTATTTTTGTTTTGAAATTGGAATCAAGTTCTAAAAAATTTCACACATTGTATTCTAATATGCCTGTAAATACCAAACTCATACCACCAAATTTGACCGCTACACTCGACTTTATTTTCCTCGGTTGTTAATTTATTTCATTTGGCAACGGCGGTGGGAGGGGAAATGATAGACCTCACTTTTATAGTGAAAGGATGAAAGGATAGGTATAACAATCGGACAGATGATGTGCATATGAGAAAATCTAATCCAAGGGTTGCAAAGAGTCGAAAAGAAGAATTTGGTTCTTACTATTGAACCTGAATTGAGGCAAAAAGCTATCTAAATATTTTGAACAGTTTTGGTTGCAAGCTACTGAAAATATGAAAAATTCAGTTAGTTGCTACTGATGAACAATAGGACGACTTGGTGCCACCAAGATTTTCTCTAGGTGGTTTAGCCTCCTAGTTTAGAGAAAGCACAAGGCATAACTAAAGTAAAAGACAATCAAGGCCAAGGAGCATAAAAACCCAAAACTAACTTTAAAGGCCCATTTCGACTTGGATTGCGCACAAATATAGACCCCACATTTGAGGGGCGATTGAAAAGAAAACCATAAAACATGTACATAGGTAAAGTCATTCTATTTATGTATAAGTATAAAAGAAAGTTGATTTTCACATATCACTTCTAACTTCTGACACGCTAATTTTTATTTTTGGCTGTCAAATTGAACAAATCAAATGAAAAGAATAAACATAATTAAACACGACTGTGTGAGAAGCTAAAAAGGGTTAGAAAAAACTTTAGTTAATGGCTAAGAGGAAGTGCCTCCAGTATTTCAGTTTCGAAATGGCCTTGATCTTTTGGTGAAGTGGCAGTAATGTGAGCCTTATCCAATTCCTTTTCCAACCAAGGATAAACAATAAACAGAATTGAACATGAGTGTGTGAACAGCTAAAATGGGTTTGAGTTTATCATTTCCCATATGAAAAATGTGGAAGGCAAGATGAAGATTCATTTCCAGCATGTTTGGTATTGCACTCCTAATCTTGAAAGGTAGTAAATCAGAAAGCAAAGGCCTTACGGCAACCCATGCAAGAAGAGTAAAGCGGGAGAGTCTGCCTAGCACATGAAGGAATTGTCTAACCAAATACTAGGGGTGGATTGGAAAAATCGAAAACTGAAAAAAAAAAAAAAAAAAAAAAGGGACTGAAAATCGAATCAAGGTTGAAAAAACCGAACCGAACCGAATCTAGTTGGGTCAATTTCGGTTTCTGGGGTTCGAAAATTGAACTAAACCAAACCGAATCGAAGTTCTTCAAAAAGACGATGTTTTGTAATTATTTTATTAATTAGTAATCCTATTCTAGAAACGACATCGTTTTACCCCAAGTGTAACCCTAACCCTAAGGCCTTCGCGCAGCCTAAGCCTCCTCTTTCTCGGTCTTCAATCTCTCTCAAACTCTTTGACTCTCATTTCCAGTGGCGACCAGCGACCCTTCTCACTCAATCTTTCACACCTCGCTGTCATTCTCTCATCTCGCCGTCAGCTTCTTCTTGCCATTTCGAGTCTCGACAGCAAAAGGTTAGTCTCACACTCTCACTTCTCTGTGTTTAATTTTATGTTCAATTTATCTATTCAAATTTGTTCTGATTGGACAAATAGCGGCCTTTACAGATTTTCAATTATTAATTTGCAATTTCTGTCGATAAAGATTAGAGAACGATTCATACTTTGCATTTTCTATTAATCTGCCGATTTTCTGGGTTTTTTTCTGCAACAATATATTATATGTGTAGTGTGGTCATGAGAAATTGAGATATTTCAATTTTCAATAGATTGTAATTTTAGATTTTTCTGGGTGTGTTATTCTTTCGCATGTGTGGCATTTTTTCTGCTAAGTTCCCTACCATTTACCAATTTTAGTGACTTTTCATTTGTATACAAATGAAGGGTTGAGACCTTGGAGATGATGAAATTCAGATTTAGTTATCTCTGTACTCTTATTTTTAAGTTTTGTCAGACGTAGGCAACAGTGTAACCCTGAAAAGGCCCATGTTGTGATGAATTGGTACAATGGGTACAAAAAAGGATCAGCAGCTATTCGTATTTCATTCTTTTTCAATTGAATTCATAGTCTTTGTTTCGGGTTGATTTTTTTGTTGGATTTATTTCAGTCAAAGATATCATCTTTAAAAGGGTTTTTTGAGTTGTTCTGTATGGTTCACACATACCATGAACCTTTAGTATTGGGTATTTTGGTGCTTGATTGATTAACTTGGATTGAGAGGTTAAAGTACATTGGGGACAATATTTGGGAAAGCCATGGACCTAATGTGTAAGGAACTATGTATACCAAGAACCCAATTTCTTTACACTTTATATACTAGAAATGTCTTTTTCTTTCACTCTAAGATGTCATTTAGGAAAGCTAGCTTTTTGCCTAAGCGTATGAGTTGAATTGGCCGTACTGGGTTGGTTTGCATGCCATCCAACTAAATATCTGTAACTTTATAGATTGTAGGGAGAGAGGGAGGAGAGAGAGAGAGAGAGTGAGAGAGAGAGAGAAAGAGAGAGAGATGGAGGTCTTTGATTATAGCTAGTTTTAGGTCATTGGTTTGAAACCTCCAGTCCTAATCCAATGTATTTCAATAATTTTCTGCAGAGTGGGGTTGAATTTGTTTGTCTAATGCTTTCCTATAATTTGATGTTACAGATTTAAAGTTGTACTAATGCTTTCCTATAATTGTTGAGAATATCGCGTTTAAGAATGAGAAAAATAGAACAAACTCCGAAAATTGAAAACAAATAACCAAGATAAATAACATCAAGAATTTACGTGGTTCGGCAATATGTGCCTACGTCCAAGGAATAGCAACAACAATCTTTCACTATATCCATAATGAGTACAACCAATAATGTTGCCAATTCTCTAGAACTAGGACTTGACGAAAAACCTGAAAGAACAAGAACAAGAAATACACTCTCTTTTTTCTTTTCTCTCGCACACACTTTACAATATTCTCTCTCTAATCCCTTGAGTGATATACAATTTATTGTTTTGCTCCCTTCCTTCAAAACTAGTACAATAGCCCCTTTATATAGACATAATAAAGGTCTTCTTCAATAAGCATTGTTAATCCTAATTGGAATATAGTTATGAATCCTACTCCAATTGAGAAACTAACTCCAATTGGATAAACAACTCTAATTGGGAAAACAATTTAATCCTCTAAGACTATAATTCCTTATAAACTTAGGACAACTTATCATTGGCTGGAAAAATCTAACAATAATTTGATGCAATATAATGAGATAACACACGTTATCTTTGATGCAATATATTGAGGCATGTGTTGGCTTAATGCTTTCCTCTTTTCATCGATTAGTGTGCCTTAGTACCTACACATGCTTATATTAGTGTAATAATCTATTAGCACCAGATTTTCTTTCACTTCCCCTTTATTTGTATGCATTGCATAATTAAAGAATAAATTTTTTTGTGTAGTTAATGGTGTAGCTAACTCATTATGCAAGTCCGGATTTTCATATTTTGTTTTGGTGTTATTAGAATGAATGTTACAGTTTGCAATTAAGATAGTGAATGTTACAGTTTTAATTAACATTTACTTTTGTATAAGTTTGTAGTAGTAACTATTATCCTTTTATTATTTTGTGTGAATTAGATGAAGTCAAAGGCATCAAAGGTCTCAAGGGTCTCAAGCTCAAGTTCAAACTCAATGAGATCAAAATCAAATAGCTTTCATGATCAAATGAACTCATCTTCGATCGGAAGTAAGTAGTCATATCTTTGTATTACTTTAGCCCTTATGTTTAATAATTAATTCATTAATTGTAATGATTCTCTTATTTGAATAATTAATTGTATGATTCTCTTATTTTAGATGGACATTGTTGGTGAATCAACTCCGCCTCAAAACACCATGGTGGCACCTCGACAAACTCCTAGTTCTCTTGCTGGATCCGAAAATCCCTCCGATGCAACTCCAAAAGAAGGTGACTCAAGTGACCAAGTAAGTAAAGAAGGTCTTTTGGAATCATTAAAAAGTTATGAAAGGTCTACAGTTTGGGAGCACATTGAAAGAAAAATTAAGGGTGGTAGAGTTTAGGGGTTGTGCAAGTATTGCACCTAATCATATATGGCCGACCCGGATAAAAATGGTATAACTAATTTAAGAAACCATTTAGCAAGATGTAGAAGCTATGGTCCTAATAAGGAAATATTTGCCGCAAATAGGCAAAAGATCTTAACTTTTGCCGGTATGAAAGAAAAGTTGGAAGCTATAGGCTTTTCTCAAGAGGAAGTAACTAAGGCTTGTGTTGAGATGATAATTATAGATGAGTTGCCTTTTACTTTTGTTGAGGGAGAAGGTTTTCACCATTTTCGCATGCAAGCATGTCCTATGTGGAGAGTGCCTAGTCGTAAGACAATTGCTAAGGATGTACTTAGCTTGTTTTATTCTGAGAAGGATAAATTGAAGACATTTAGGGTGTGCCTAACAACAAATACATGGACTTCTATTCAATAAACCAATTACATGGTTCTCACCGTCCATTTTATTGATGATGATTGGATGTTACATAAAAAGATTTTGAACTTCTGTGTCATTCCAAATCATAAAGGAGAATCCATTGCTCAACTTTTAGAGGAATGTTTAGTGGAGTGGGGTGTAGAGAAGGTGTTAACTATTACGGTTGACAATGCTTCCGCAAATGATTCCGGTTTAAGGGACTTGGTGCACCGAATAAGTGGGTGGGGGATTCCTAATGCACTCTTGCATGATGGAAAATATTTGCATATGAGGTGTGTTGCTCATATCCTCAATTTGGTTGTGAATGATGATATAAAATTGTTGAATACGGCTATACAAAGTATTCGTAATGTGGTTAGGTATGTAAGATCTTCCCCTCAAAGGTTGGAAAGCTTTAAAAGGTGTGTTGAGAAAGTGAAATAGATAGCAAATGGCTCGTGATTTTGGATGTCCTTACTAAGTGGAATTCCACATTTTTAATGTTGGAATTGGCTTTAAAGTTCAAGATGGCTTTTCATAGATTAAAAGTAGATGATGCTCATTACCTTCCGTACTTTGTTAAAGACAATCATGATGATATAAGGGAAGGGTTGAAGGAAAATTTGTGAAAAAGCTGTTCATTTGAGCAACATCTATGGCATGCAATTAATAATTAAAGGCGGAATCATGCTTGTATGCACTCAAAACAAAACATTACCCATGAAATTCAAAGCCTAGTAGTTGAGTGAACTAAGACTCAACTCAAGAACAGAGTTGAGAAATTTATACCTTTGTTGATTCTTCTTTACATAAGCAAAGGCTAATCACCCAAGAGATAGGGCCTTCATTCCTTGCTTCTGAGCTCCATGTATTTCTTGGAGGAGGATGGTTGAAAGGATTCTCCAAGTTCCCAAAATAGAGAACCTCTAATTTTTCCACACCAATGAGATACTTGAAGAGGAGATGAGTGACCTTGGAGGAGGGAAGATTGCTAACTAATCTCCTCCAAGGGGGCCGGCCTCCTAGAGAGAAAAGGGAGAGACATGTTCTCACCAATTTCCTCAAAAGAAAACTCAAAAGAAGAAAAGGCTTTAAAGTCACATTTATACCTATCTTCATTGGAGTGGCAAACTTGTAATAAGTCCAAAACCCACTCCTTTATCAACATGGCCAGCCTCCTATGGTCTTTGGGCTGTTTGGGCCCTCTTGAATCTTTATTCATTAAGTTGTCATACAACTTAGGTCAATGGGCTTGACATTCAAAGCCCATTGGGCCTTGAGGCCCAAAACAAACTCGAGGTCTAAAACGAACATATTCGTTTGATTAATTAACATATTAACTAATCCTAGCCATATATAATTAAACCATTTAATTATCCTTACTCATCTCCGTTGTTTCTTCAATCTCCACCTTACTCGGTGTACGATCCATCAGGTTCCTTTTAGCAAGGCAGTGGGCGATTAGAACCCTTCAAATTGATTGTGAATTGAAAATTACTTTCAATTCTCCCTTTAGTGATTACTCACCTTTAGGGCTTCCACAAATCATGAGTGACACCTAGCAGTATGTCATGGTTACCCAAGCTAATCAGAAGAGGTGGAGAACCTATTCAGTTTAGGATTACAATGCAATACGGTATTTCTCTAATACAATACTCTTGACCACATTGTTTGGTTTGATAGTTTATTCATGTCTACTATCCAATGTAATTCATTTACTTATATGATTACCTTGATTGTGATTTTGAAAGACTTCCTAAATCTCATTCATACTCTGGCAAGAGATTCTTAATCATATCATAGAGTATTCTTCCTCAAACGGTTTGAAGGTTAGAGATCCCTTGTTGCGCATTCACTTTCCTCCATGGCTAAGTGGCTTAACCCCAACTATGCCGTGGACACCCTCTGACGGAGTGACTTTGACATAGTCAAAGATCAAGGACCTAACCATAAGATAACTATGATGCCTCAGGTCAAATGACTACTTTGCATTATCCTCACCATGAGTTCTCATGTGACATGAGTATGAGAACTCCTTGTTGATTGTGTTCAGTGGACTCATTCTTTATTGAGCACCTACATGCTTGTCTTGGTGTCAGTCACAATAATGACTCGAGACCAGTCACTCTCCCTAAGAGAAGACATAGCACGTATTGATCTTGATAGACTGTTAATGCCCAATTGGCAATCCTATGATCAGAAACATTTAGGATATGTATACGAAAGAGAATGGTCTCACGAATCTAACTTCTTTAGATCACATTCTCCCTATTACATATTCCTTGGACTTATCGTTTAAGCATATAACATTTATATGAGACGGCTTAAAACAATAATCTTTGCCCTTTATATTAAACTAGACTAGTTTAACATGTGAAATGTCCGTAAAGTATCATCATATGATTGGTTTTAGGGCACATTTCCAACAATCTCCCACTTGCACTAGAGCCAATCGGCTTGGTCATCAGTGATGATACCTCTTCTATAGTCATTTCAAAAATGGCTGAGTAGTAGGCCTAGACAATGGATATCTATATGTTATCCATAGAAGCAACCTTGAGGATAATGACGTCACCATTATACATGATTCTCAATCATGTGGTTCAGTCTTTCATTTGGGTTCAGATCTTGATGAGACCTTGATACCCTGGCTTGAGCTATCGCCCCATTAGTGTTGCAGTGTCGGCACATTAGAGACACTTTCTGGTTAGAACCGTATGGAGAGTTCATAAATCTTTTGCATTCATGATGGAAGACACTAAAGTCATTACTTTTAATGTTTCCACCCAAATATCTCTTTAGCCATAATAAAGAGATATCCAATTATCTCTTCATTCAAAATGAAGAGATATCCAATGATGGATACGATATTAGATTCATAATCTAATACTTTTACGCTTCCATTGCGTTACTCTAATTCTTCCTCATTCTTGAGGAATCTATCCTTTAGTATTTCTTAAATATTAAAGACTCACTTAATCGTTGCCATGGTTCTGATCCTGGGCTTGCACTGATATAGTCTTGTACCGATCTTGGTACAACTCATATCAACGTTTTTCATACAATATGACATACATAAATCACCTTTCTGCGTATGCATAAAGGATTCTATTTACGCATTATTTCTTTGGGAGTCAAAGGGTACGTTCCCTTTGAGAAGAGCAACTTCCTAGTTTGACTAGAATTGTCATTCTGATTGAAGTTTATCATCACATGAGAAACTTCCTAGCATCTTTTGTCTATCATTAGGGATTGATATAATCAAATTATATCCTGAAATCTATCATTATAGATTTCCATCCCATGTATATAGACTATGTCTCCCATATACATTCTATCATTATAGAATGTTTAAAGTCATAACTGTAACGAAGAAGAATTCCTAAAATTAATATATCATATATATGTTCAAATTTAGGAATATGATTAACTCCCACTAATCTTTTGTAAACCTAGTAAACAAAAGGTTCATTTACATCTTTATGAGAAATCAAATGATTTGATCTTTCTCTTATAAGACGCTTATGGCTCCCACTAGCTTGCTAAGATTCATGATAGATGGATCTCTAGAACTTACACGTCTTGTGATTCCTAGTTTTAGACATATATTATCAAGACTATCTTGATAATGGTTTTGGAAACCCATATTATGTCCAAACATTTAATCACCGTTTAGTTGTAGTTAGCAATCATCGAATTAATAGAAACCAAGACTACGTCAAAGATGGTTTCTTCTAAGTCAACCAATCTCTTTGATTGTAGTCACCTTAAGCTACCAATTAGCTTTAAAGGTTTCATTATTTCGGGTCAAATGGTACTATACCATTTCCTTGAGTATATGTTGTATATACACTCAATGTAGTCATAAGGATTTTCATTCTTATTTCTTTCGAATTAAGAGGTGTAACTCTATGACATAGTCATAAAGTTCAAACCATTCAACTGAGACGGTTTATAAATCCTTCTCGACTACCTTGGAGCTAGTGGTGTAGGAACTAGGTTGTTATAATTGTTGATTATTATCTTGTCTCTCAAAGAACCCATTCTTTGAGTTCTATCTCTCGTGCATTTGCTCTATCGTAGGCAAATCCTTTTGTAGGATTACAATGAACTACCCAACAAACAACATTTGTTAGTTGGTTTATAGAAGTGATATCCAAAAGTTAATTTAAGGATATCCCACAAGATTGTTCTCAAACAAATATTGCTTATTAGCACACAACCCCAAATATTAACACGATTAAGACTTGTCTTTCTTTCCAACAACATCCTATGGAGTCATGAAATTTTTGGAAGATCTTCTAATTGACAATCATATTGTCTTAGAAGTATATATCCTATATATGGGTAATTGATAACATCCAATGAACTACATCTTATTCAACTTCGTTCTTCTCTTAATGGAGAAATCCATTATCTTATGATGCTACTTTCCTTGATTTCTATCAAGGAAACTCTTCTAAAGTGTTATATTTCCTTAGATCAATTCTAAGGAGGTAAATACTTTAGACGTCTTACTCATCAACTTACATTCTTGAATTCTTTGAAACCTTTTGCAAAGTATTCAAACTTTTGTTTATTCTAAAAAAACGATAGTCCAACCGAGAGCGATCTTCGGTGAATGTCATACAACATGAGTAGTATTATGTTGTGGACAAGTGCCACTAACATCTAAGTGAATTAACCTCAACAACTTTGTGATTCTTTCTTCTTTCCAAAAGAATAAAGATTCGAACATTTCGCCTCTATACGATTTTAACAAGAAGGTATTGGATCCAGATCTAACGATCCAAAGCATCTATCTATGACCAACTTGTAATTTATGTTTTTAGAGGTGTCACAACTCAGCTGGGATTAGTCACTACCTTGCAACCTTTTGGGTTTTAAGCATCGTCATATTCTAAACAGTTAACACTACCATGTCATCTCTACTATAGAGACAATCAATTAGATTACAATAATCCAATCATTCATTAATAAAGAATAATGTTTTGTCAAACAAAACATTCATCCATCTCTTATAGTGATGGAATTAAGTTCCTTATTCAAATTGGAATGTAAAGACAATCTTTGTTTTTCCAATTCCTTTGGTAGTTCATATGAGGAAGTAAGTACTATCTGCTTTCGCAGAAATCTATATTTGATTCATGTTCTGAATGTGAAGTACTTTCTCTTCTCTCATCAATCTTCTACTTCTTATTAGCCATACTTTTACAACGATTGTAAAACATAGTTACTAATACAGAATCAAGCATTCAAGTACAAGAACCAACTGTTTTGAACTATTCAAGAACAATTTACAACACCTTCGAAATGTGTGTTCTTGACACTTGCAAGACATTTCTTGCATCTACCCTTTCCATTGTCCATCCTTTCATAAAGAAAGTTTGTTCCCATGGAGTTATTTTGCCTTCTTCATTTGACTTCTCCCTTGACTACAATAGTCATGGTTTCCAAACTCCCACTATCTCTCTTGAAACTTATTTCAATTAAGTTATACACATCAAACGATTTGGGGAGCGTGCGGTTATTGTTCACTATATAGTTTACAATAAACTTAGTGAACCATTTGGATAGGGACACAAAGGTGAAGTCCTAGCCTAGTTTCCGTCTCGTGAAGTGGTTTAACACTTCTACACTCAATGATTCAAAATCATCATAAGTCCATGTTGATGGACTATTTTTGTCAACCAACCATTATGTTCTAAACATAATTACAAACTTTCAAGAGTTGTTCAAGGCAACTCTTATTTCTTCATACAAATATTTGTAAGTGAAGAACTATGACACTAAAAGTGTTCATGTCTTTATGCTAATCTTCATAAGTTCTTTTGTTCATACAACAAAGGAATAAACATTGGTTGTTTGTGTTGTCCTCTTTATGATAGACTTATCTAACATGTTCTTCCAATGATACGTTATCAATAGGAAAATTGTGAGGATGAGAATACTTAGGTACATATACAATCCATTCAAGACAATCTATGGGATTGTGGTACCAAGTCCGGAAACTAAAGCCTTTGGCTTTTCGTTGTCAAGTTTTGGATAGCTTTTGCAAATATATCGGTAAATAAATACATAACGAATATAAATTGATTGATTTTAAGCCATTTGATCCGGGTCTTTAAATCAAATAGCACCACCCACTATTTTCGACAAATTCCATATCCCTCATCAGAATTCGAAAGTTTTGGAGGAAACTCTTAGTAGGGTATGAAAGGCTCACTACTACCAAGCCCACCTCAGAAGAATATCATATTGGCTAGCTTTAATAATAATGAGAGAGTACACTTACTCATTTACATCTCATGTAAGTGCCCATCTAGTTTGGCCTCTAGAGAATGATGCCTCCGAAGAATATCATATTGGCACCATTGCACTTAGTGAAGTTATTCCCACCATGTCAGTTCGTATAGGGGTTCAAGAATAGCCTCAAAAGAACATCATATTGGCCATACTCGTTGCCTACCGTCACAACATCATGTATGTATATAGAACCCCTCCTGAGTGTAAGCACATACTTTGTATTCCCCAGAACTAGGTGAAGACGGTGTATGAGTCTCAAATGATCGGAGCCTACCATGGTGGAAGGCCATGAAAAAGTGTTCAAAGCACTCTCACGCTTGTCAACTTAATAATTGTTTGGTTAAAGGTTTTAAGGTCTCATCACATATAAGCATACATTTTAATCTTATTAAAACAATTTGGTCCTATTACAACTATTGGTCCATGTGATTGATTTAGTAGTATATGATACTCCCACTAAGCTTGTAAAACAATTTTTAAAGCAAGAGTATACGGTACTACTAACATAAGCTTTGCATTCATTGGTGGACTATATAGTTGCCTTAGGGCCTTAGGTTGACCATGAACCTTTGATTCGATTCAACACGAGCCTAGTGTTGGATCTCGGTCTAGGGATGGTGATTGATTTTAATTACACGTTTAATCATATTAAGGTGTGTTTTTCCTATTGGGTGTTGGACCCAACTACTCCAATTTCATGCATATCAAATAAGACAAGAAAAGAAGTACTTCAAAGTAAAGAAGAGCTTACGCTGTTTTACAACATTTGAGAAAAACAAATTACTTTAAAGTAAAGAAGAGCTTATGCTCTTTTACAACATTTGATCATATCAAATTACAACCAAAATTAATCTACACATTCCCATGGTTCAAACAAATTTGAGACGGCCTTTCATATAGCTCAATTATCGTAGGCTTAGGTTCATAATCACCCTTCCTTTAATTAATTAACGCTTTAACTAATTAAACTTGAATGCAACATTGTCATTTGGTTTTTGTATCCATAGAATTGATTTAAATAGAGTTAAATAAAATGAAAATCCAATTCTCATTTAAAGATACAAAACTATTTTGTTCTCTACTAATTTGGGCCAAAAAGCAATAACCTCAACCATTGGGCTATATTGCAAAACACAAACTTTTGGGGTCACTTTGTAAAAACACAAAAGTCCACTACTTCATGTAATTACAACTAGAACCCAAAAATTTAAACAAATGCAAAAACTTCATTAAAGGAGCAAAACAATTTGTCCTTTAGTGATTTTGGGCCTTTATGTAAAAAAGTACACTTTCGGGTCAAAGTGCAAATACATAAAAGTATCAAAACTTTATGTAATTGCATAAAAGCCCCAAAAGTACCCTACATGTAGGGTGGCCGGCCATGGATGAGAATGGTGTCAAAACTTTTGAATTTTTTTCAACAAAGTAAAAGGTGATGGGTTTGTTTGAAAAAGTGATTTCCATGAAACATGGTTTCATGAAACAAGGGAAAGTAAAAGTGTGTAAGAAAATAGGTATGGAGGTCCACACCTAGTGATGATTGAAAAACATATCATCCATCACAAAACAAAACTTTATAAACAACCAAACACCTTTTTGAATCAAAATTCCCAACCTTTTTGTTCTTGCCAAGAACATAACAAGAACAATGAAGAACATCCATGAAAACCCATAAGAGCTCAATGAACATTTTTCACCCAAAGACACCCCAAAAAATCTCAAACTTAAGGGAAATAACATATTACCATACTAGGGTACTTAGGGGTTCCTAATGTCACTTTAAAACACTTTTAACAAGACAAACATGAACCCAAAAATCCACCCTTTGAATTTGGCCGAATTTCCCAAAAAACATGGCACCAAATTTTAGCTCCAAAATTCATGCTCATATGAACTACATCTACAACATTTGAGATGGCAAATTTTCTAACAAAATTTACATTCAAAGAAGCAAGAATAAAGCTTGTAACCATTACAAAATTCAAATCAAAGACTATGAACTACAAAACCCAAAAGGATTCACCAACTACTAGACCTAGGCTCTGATACCACTTGAAGGAAAATTTGTGAAAAACATGTTCATTTGAGCAACATCTATGGCATGCAATTAACAATTAAAGGTGGAATCATGCTTGTATGCACTCAAAACAAAACATTACCCATGAAATTCAAAGCCTAGTAGTTGAGTGAACCAAGACTCAACTCAAGAACAAAGTGAGTTGAGAAATTTATACCTTTGTTGATTCCTCTTTGCATAAGCAAAGGCTAATCACCCAAGAGATAGGGCCTTCATTCCTTGCTTCTTAGCTCCATGTATTTCTTGGAGGAGGATGGTTGAAATGATTCTCCAAGTTCCCAAAATAGAGAACCTCTAATTTTTCCACACCAATGAGAGACTTGAAGATGAGATGAGTGACCTTGGAGGAGGGAAGATTGCTAGCTAATCTCCTCCAAGGGGGGCGGCCTCCTAGAGAGAAAAGGGAGAGACATGTTCTCACCAATTTCCTCAAAAGAAAACTTTAAAGAAGAAAAGGCTATAAAGTCACATTTATACCTACCTTCATTGGAGTGGCAAACTTGTAATAAGTCCAAAATCCACTCCTTTATCAACATGGCCGGCCTCCTATGGTCTTTGGGCTGTTTGGGCCCTCTTGAATATTTATTCATTAAGTTGTCATACAACTTAGGTCAATGGGCTTGACATTCGAAGCCCATTGGGCCTTAAGGCCCAAAACTAACCCGAGGTCTAAAACGAACATATTCGTTTGATTAATTAACATATTAATTAATCCTAGCCATATATAATTAAACCATTTAATTATCCTTACTCATCTCCGTTGTTTCTTCAATCTCTACCTTACTCGGTGTACGATCCATTAGGTTCCTTTTAGCGAGGTAGTGGGCGATTAGAACCCTTCAAATTGATTGTGAATTGAAACTTACTTTCAATTCTCCCTTTAGTGATTACTCACCTTTAGGGCTTCCACAAACCATGAGTGACACCTAGCAGTATGTCATGGTTACCTAAGCTAATCAGAAGAGGTAGAGAACCTATTCAGTTTCGGATTACAATGCAATACAGTTTTTCTCTAATACAATACTCTTGACCACATTGTTTGGTTTGATAGTTTATTCATGTCTACTATCCAATGTGATTCATTTACTTATATGATTACCTTGAATGTGATTTTGAACGACTTCCTAAATCTCATTCATACTCTGGCCAGAGATTCTTAATCATATCATAGAGTATTCTCCCTCAAACTGTTTGAAGGTTAGAGATCCCTTGTTGCGCATTCACTTACCTCCATGGCTAAGTGGCTTAACCCCAACTATGCCGTGGACACCCTCTGACGGAGTGACTTTGACATAGTCAAAGATCAAGGACCTAACCACAAGACAACTATGATGCCTCAGGTCAAATGACTACTTTGCATTATCCCAACCATGAGTTCTCATGTGACATGAGTATGAGAACTCCTTGTTGATCGTGTTCAGTGGACTCATTCTTTATTGAGCACCTACATGCTTGTCTTGGTGTCAGTCACACCAATGACTCGAGACCAGTCACTCTCCCTAAGAGAAGACATGGCACGTACTGATCTTGACGGACTGTCAATGCCCAATTGGCAATCCTATGATCAGAAACATTTAGGATATGTATACGAAAAAAAATGGTCTCATGAATCTAACTTCTTTAGATCACATTCTCCCTATTACATATTCCTTGGACTTATCGTTTAAGCATATAACATTTATATGAGACGGCTTAAAACAATAATCTTTGCCCTTTATATTAAACTAGATTAGTTTAACATGTGAAATGTCCTTAAAGTATCATCGTATGATTGGTTTTAGAGCACATTTCCAACAAGGGTCACCTTCGATGGATGATTGGAGTGAGGCAGGGATATTTGCAATCTTTTTGAGACATTTTTATGATGTCACTTTAAAAGTATGTTGTTCTAATGCTCCAACAATTCATACTGCTTTTGGTGATTTGTTTAAGATCAAAAGTCTATTGCATGAAAACAAAGATAATGAACTTTATCTATGATCTCCATGTGATGCAAGAAATATATGACAAGTACTGGGTTCAATTGAGGACATGAATCAATATATTTTTATTGCACTTGTGCTTGATCCTCGCCACAAATTAGAGAAAGTTGTTGATTATTTTGAGATACTATTTGGTGAGGATGAAGAAAAAGTTGAAAGTGCCACAAATGAGGTGAACTTGTTGATTGATCTTTACAAGATTCATGAAAATATGTCTTTTGGTAGACAATAAAGTATAAGTAGTGGTGGTAGTTCTCAAACGACAAGTGGAGACTCTTCATTAAGCATGACCGAAATAGAAAGAAAGTTGAAAGAAAAAAAGTGAAATGAGAAAAGAAAAGAGAGCCCGGGTTGTGCATAAGGATGTGGACAAGTATCTTTCCGATTCTAATGAAGGAGAAGAAGAGGAGAACTTTGATATATTGAATTGGTGGAGGGTGAATGAGGTTTCTAAGTATCCTATTTTGACACGTGTTGCAAGAGAGATCTTAGCTATTCCCGTATCAACCATTGCTTCAGAATCCTTCTTTAGCAGAAGTGGACGGATAATTGATTCATATCGTAGTTCTTTAAGTCCAAAAATGGTGGATGCTTTGATATGTACTCAAAATTGGCTTAGGTATATCCATGTTGCATTACATCATGAGCCAACCATTGAGGAGATTGAGTTTTGTGAAGAAGTTGAGAAATGTAATTTTATTTATTGAATTTGATTTTGTTAGATTATTTTAAATAACATTTTAATTAGTATCCTTTCTTTTATTATTTGTATGTAGAAATGACAAGTGGAAGTTCAAAAAAAGGTGCTATGTTGCCCCCTAGGCCACCCAAGTGTTAGTAAGCAAATTGTCATTTAAACTTGAAATGGTTGAGCGTTGATCTTGAGAACTTGAAGAAGTATGTGCAAGGCATGAAACTTTGGATGTTTACTTGAATTTATGATCTTAGTTGTAATGTTTATTTTAAGTCGAATATTTATTTAAAGTTTGGACTTTGGAGTGTTTATTTAGGTGTGGAAGACTTGAACTTTGATGTTTATTTTAAGTTTGGACTTTTGGAAGATTTGAACTTTGGACTTTGGAAGACTTGATTGTAATTGAATTTCGAATGTTTATTTTCATTGTCTTTGATTCTATTGGAAATTTGGAATGCTTATTTTATCGATTATGTTGAAATGGGACTTTGAATTTATTTATACTCCTCTGGAAGATGTATTACAAGATGGCTGCAAGCTTTGTATTCTTAGGATTTTGTTTGCCAATGGAAAAAAAAAAAAAAAACTAAACCGTGCAGAAATCGAACCGAAAAAAATGAACCGAATATAAACCAAATCGAACACAAACTGACAGAAAACTGAACCGAACCAAACCCAACAGTAATTTTGATTCGGTTTCCAGTTTTGGCAAAAAACCGAACCGAACCAAACCCACCACTACCAAATACAATCAAAGGCTTGTTGATGCTCAAGACTAGCAATGGAATTAGCTAAAAGTTAGTTTGTCTAAAAATATGATGAAAGGAAAAGAAGAGAAATCACTAGCTAAGCTTAAACTGTTCCTACAAATTGTTCTAATTCACCAAGGCATCAATCATCAATAAAGAAGACAATCAATAAGAATTTTGAAATCACCCTCCATAATGAGTCTCTGATAGCCAACATGTTTAGTATGAATAAGGCCCAACTTGAGAACAACCGTTTGCTTGTTAGTTTTTTTGGGCAATTAAAAGCTTTGATCGCACTTTAAAAATTTACTCTTGTGATCACGGCATCTAACGACACCCCTTGACTTCATTTATCAGGAAGGGAAAATCAATTACCCTCTCTAGACCAAGATTCAACACTAGTCTTGTGTTGGATCAACTCAAAGATTCATAATCATCCTAGGGCCTAAGATAGTACCACAATAGAATGCAAAGCTTTCGTTAATAGTACTATATATTCTCGCTTAAAAAACTGTTTAACACAAGTAGTGTGAGTATCATATGCTACTAAATAAATCTTATGGACCAATAGTTGTAATAAGATCAAACTGTTTTAAAGAGATTAAAATGCTTATTTGTATGTGATGAGACCAAAACCCTTTCAACAGAGCCAGCTTTGGGGGAGTGCGACCGGTTCTATGGCACAGGGCCTCAAAATTTTGGGGGCCCCCAAAAATATTTTTTATTGAATATAATAATACATATAAAATAATATTATATAAAAATAATATATATAAATACTAATCAAATTAAAATATATACATATAAAAATCTGATGGGCCAAGACTACTACCTAAAAGCCATGTCAGACTACTACCTAAAGCTAAAAGCCATCTCCCACCCATCTGACTTAGACTACTACCTAAAAGCCATCACCCATGACCCATCAGACTTAGACTACTACCTACGGCTACAACCTATACGAAAATATATAAAATAATAATTAAAAAAAAGGCAAACAGGCAAAGTTAATCAATTAAAGTGGAAAACCCACTGACCGAGGAAAAATTCAGATAATCTCTCACGCCAAAATCCCATCGCTGCGTAACTGCGTTCCATTCCACTTTTCTTCTTTTCACACCAGAGTACCAGAGCACCGAAGTCAAAATCTCAGGCGCTGTGCCTGCCAGTGTCCTGGACTCCCAATGTAATTCCCTTCTATCTTCGTTCCACTGTTATATTTCCCACAAATTATTAAACCCTAATTTATAAATTTATGAAATTAAAGAGAAACTTTCAAATTATCAGAGTGATGTAGACTTCGATCAAAGTAAGATATTTACTAATTTAAGTATATTGACTCGAAATTTGAAGATTTAGGTATTTCTCATCTATAATGATTTTTATTTTTATTTTTGTACTTTTCAGGACAAAATCAAGAGAAGAGCCGTCACAAAAAATCATTATATGCACACGTGTTATGGATTATCAGATTTCATTGTTCATACTTATTATAATTTTTTTGTGATCTTGTTTGAGATATAAAAGATGGCACCTACTAGAAAATATCCATCTGGCTACTTGAAGCGTCAAAGAAAAAGAAAAGTTGAACAATTGATTCAGTCTAAAAAATGAGCTATTGATAGGTTCTTTTTGAAAGAAAAAGAACCACAAAGTTCAGTGGATGATTTAATTACGGAACAACAGGATGACAATGAGAAATTAGTTGATGATTTGGGCAATGATGAAATTGATGATGACCTTGATGAGAATGATAATCATGAGGATGCTCCTATTGTCACTGATCGACTGAGTGAGTCATTTCCCTCAAACATTTATGATCCTTAAATTTGGGATAGTCTTGATCCTAAATGGATTGATTTGTTGGCAGAAAAAGGTCCTGCAAGAGATTTATCAATTGAGAAAGATCCTAAAGATCAGTTTAATAGGCATTTTAATGCAGCATTTTACACTCGATACTTATCCAATGGAGAGAAACATGATAGAGATTGGCTAGTCTATTCAAAACATGTTGATAAAGTGTTATGCTTTTGTTGTAAATTATTCAAGAAAGGGCCTCTCAAAGGTCAATTAGCAAATGAGGGCTACAAAGATTGGACACATCTCAATGTGAGGCTTAAAGAACATGAAAACAGTTTTGATCACATCTCAAACATGACCACTTGGATTGATTTGCGTCTTAGATTGCAGAAAAACGAAACAATTGACCTAGTTGTGCAAGACCAGATCAAGAAAGAAAAAGAGCATTAGAGGGAGTTACTACAAAGGTTGATTTCCATTGTGAAATATTTAGCTAAACACACATTGGCTTTTCGTGGAAATAATGATACTCTTTATCAAGGAAGTAATGGAAATTTTATGGGCCTAGTTCAAATGATGGCTGAATCTGATTCATTGATAAAGAATCATCTTCAACGCTTCCAAAATAATGAGATTCGTTATCATTATCTTAGTCATACCATCCAAAATAAGTTGATATTGTTGATATCTTGTGAAATCAAAGCTGCAATCATTCAAAAAGTCAAAGAAGCTAAATATTTTACTGTGACACTTGATTGTACTCCTGATTTTAGCCACCAAGAACAGATGACCTTGATCATAAGATGTGTGGATATGAACAGTACTCCAGTAAAAGTAGAAGAATATTTTTTGCAATATCTGATTGTGAATAACACATCAAGAGAATGACTGTTTAAAGAGTTACAAAATGTATTAAAAGTTCTTGATCTTGATATTGATGATGTAAGAGGGCAAGGTTACAATAATGGATCAAATATGAGAGGGAGACACCAAGGTGTACAAAAGAGGCTTTTGGATATAAATCCTAGGGCAATGTACACTCCGTGTGGTTGCCATAGTCTTAACTTAACGCTTTGTGATATGGCAAACTCTTGTGGTAAAGCGAAAGACTTCTTTGGAACAGTACAACGTATTTACATCTTGTTTGCAAATTCTACAAATCAATGGCTGATTTTGAAAGAAAATATAAAAGGACTGACTCTCAAATCATTGTCGGCCACACGATGGGAAAGCTGTGTTGCGAGTGTTAAAGCAATTCAATCCCAACCTCTACAAATAAAAAAAGCTTTACTCCAATTAGCAGAAAGTGATAATGACTTAGTAACAAGAAGTGCAGCTAAATCTTTGGCAACATACGACATTGGGAATTTTGAGTTTTTATTGGGCATGACTATTTGGTATGAAATATTGGCTGCTGTTAATGAGGTTAGCAAAGATTTGCAAATCTAAAGACATGCTTATTGATGTTGCTATAGAACAAGTACAAGGATTGATCGCTTATTTTGAAAAGTACAAAGAAACTGGGTTTGCGGAGGCTATGACTAATGCTAAAAAACTTGCTCTTGAAAGGGAAATTGATCCCATGTTTCCAGAAAAGTGTCAAGTTTGTAGAAAAAGACATTTTGATGAGAATGAAGGTGAATCATCCCAACCAACTGAACAATCAGCGGAGGAATCTTTTAGGGTTCATTACTTCTTGTATATAATAGATCAAGCTATTGGTTCACTAAAGAGAAGGTTTGAAGAATATCAAGCGTATGATGATATATTTGGGTTTTTGTTCACTTCAGAATTGTTGAATTCGATAGACAATGATAAATAGAAAGATTGTTGTGATCGGCTTCAAAACTTTCTCAAGAAAGATGAGCTTTTTGATGTTGATGGGGATGCATTATTAGTAGAGTTGAAGCTTTTATGAGAGCGTTTTCCAAAAGAAATAAAGACATTCATTGACATATTGAACTACTTGAAGAGGATGCGTTGTTTCTCGACTGCAAGCATTGCATATAGAATTTTGTTGACTGTACCTGTTACCGTTGCATCTGCAGAAAGGAGTTTCTCGAAGTTAAAGTTATTAAAATCATACTTGTGGTCAACCCTGTTGCAGGAAAGGTTAAATGGACTTGCTTTGATATCGATTGAAAGTGATTTTTTAGACAAAATTGATTATGAAGATTTAATTGATGATTTTGCAGCAAAGAATGCACGAAGAGCCATCTTTAAGTGAAGCTTTAGTTCTAGACTTTTTAAGTTTTGTTTATTTCCATATTGCTTTTTAGCATCAATACATTGTTCAATTTTTTTAAGATGTCTTGTTTAGAACACTCTTCCGTGGCCTTCTACCATGGTAGGCTCCAATCATTCATGACTAATACACCCTCTTCACCCTAGTATGGGGAAGTTCAATGTATGTGCTTACACACAAAAGATGTTCTATGTACATACATGATGATGTGAAAGGCAGCAAGCGTGGCTAACACCATATTATTGTTATGTCATTCTTAAACCCCCTACACAAATTAAGCATGGCATGAACGACTTAAGTGCAATGGCGCCAACAACAAATTCTTGTAAGGTGACATTCTCTAAAGGCTATAAAATGAAAAATTACAAGAGTTGTTAATGAGCAAGATTTACTCTCTCGTCATTATTAATGATAGGCAACATCATATTTTTGTGTGGTAGGTTTGGTAATGGTGAGCCTCTCATATTCCGCTAAGAGTTTCCTCCAAAACTCTCAAATTCCAATTGAGGGATATGAAATTTATCAAAATAGTGGGCGGTGCTATTTGATTTAAAGACCCTGGTCAAATAACTAATAAAATCAATCTAAATTATATTCGTTATATAATTTATAATTACCATATATTTGCAAATACGTTATTCCTCACACATTCCTAGTGATAATGTATCCATGGAAGAATATGTTAGATATGTCTAACTCGAAGAGTTTCCGTTCGTAGCCATCAAAGGGTTTCGTCATGTTACATAATCTCCGAACGTTTGTTTTTCGTGATTTTTGGTGTATGCGATCTCAGAGTATATGCAAACAAGTTTGACAGTTAGATCATTAAAATTAGTTTCGTAGAATGCGTATCCCGTCAAAACAATAGATTCAACAAACACTTACAGTTTATTCTAAACTTTCATGAATTAGAATGCATGATCTTGTGGTATCCAATAGTGTAAATATTTTGAATTGATTATCGGGTTTGTTCATTGTAGTCTTCTAGAGTGAAGGAGTGTAGTCGTGAAAAATCATCAAAATCGAAGCTAAAATAACCGTTAAATCGTGATTTTTTATTTCTTACCGTCAAAGGATTTCGTCCCGTTACCTAATCCTCTATAGTTTTTCTCTGGTGATTTTTGGCGTAAGTGATCTTGGAGTATATACAAACAAATTTGGCGATTGGATTGTTGAAATTAATTTTACAAACTACGAAAATCATCAAATGAATTAAATATGCCAATCATGTCTCTCATTTTGCCCAACGAAATATTATATTTTGGCCAACCGAATATAAACCTTAAACCATAAAGTACACCTTTGAGTGGCGAAACCTGAATGGTTTCTTTGTTCAAAGATTTAGGGTTCGTCGTTCAAAGAATGCCATATTATTTATGCGCCAAGTTTTTTCCTTCGCACGAACACTTTAACAGACGAAGTATACATTGCCCGTCGAATTTTGTACGTCAGGAAAAAGCCTATGAAGAAACTAAAACATTGACCAGTTTTGCCCGATGAATCATTGTATTCCGTCGCGTAAATACTCTTTATCGGACGAATTATAGTTCGTTGAGAAAAATATTGTTGGCCAAATGATAATTTCTGGTAGTTCAAAGATATATTTATTCTAAGACATGGGGAGAATATTTGGTTTTAAACTCGTCAGATATTCGAATTTAAAACTTTTTACTGACAAGTAAACCTGGCATTTGTGTCGTGTTTTCCGTGTTCGTGTCGTTTTCGTGACATACCCGATATCTTAACGGGTCGTGTTGTGTAACACCTGTTAAAGTAAATGGGTAATATGACCCAACCTGAAATTGACCTGTTAATATTATCAGGTCATATGAATCGACCCGTTACCTGTTAAAAAATATTTTTTTTAAATCAATAAATAATGAAAATGAAAAACATAATTTGACCCAAAAAAATGGATAACATAATATTGAATTAGTATATGCATACCACATTGTCACATAAATATTATTTCAAAACATAAAAGAAAGGGTAAATTACACTTCACCACCTCAGGTTTGAGGTCTATTACAACCTCATACAACATCTTTAAAAAGTTTCACTTTCATTCCTCACGTACTATTTTATTTCAATATAATATATCCGTTACATTTTTTATCCATTGGTCCGTTAAGAGCTAACGTGGCTGCCACATTTGTGCCACGTGGCAAAAAAAATACATTAAAAATATTATAATATTGACCCTATTAAAATAAAATTAAAAAAAAAAAAAAACTGAAACTCAGAAACCCATCTCCCCACCCCCGACCCATTCCCTCTCCTTCACTCTCTTCTCTCTGCCCAGAAACCTACTCCTCCCTCTTCACCTCCCCAACCCACCTTATGCACCTCATCCCTCTCCTTCACTCTCTTCACCTCCACCTTCTCCCTAAAACCCAGCTCGTTGAACAACTCGTCCCGTGGAAACTCCACAAGTCTTGGACCCTAACCATATCCGTAGATCCGTGGATTGCGACACCGTGACTCTGGCGATGAACACAGCCACCAAGAAGGTAAAGAACGAAGGTGAGAAATGAGAGATTTGTTGCAGGCCATGGCGACCCGCTCTACTCGAAAACCGTCGAAGTGGTGGATGTGGTTCGGAGAACTCGAGGAGAAATAGGACCTCGGGGAACCAGCTGGACGACGACGGCAGGCTTGGGCTGGGCCTTCTAGGCCCGGGAGTTGTGGCTTGAGGTGAGGTAGGGGGAGAGGAAGAAAAGTGTATTGCCCAGATCCCATTTTCAATTTGGGGTGGGGGGTTGTGGGGAAGAGGAAGGAAGATGGTGGTTTTTTTTTTTTTTTTTTTTTTTTATAATTTATATATATATATATATATATTTTTTAATAATAGGATAAATTATTATATTTTTAAATGTATAAAAAATTATTTTTTTGCCACGTGGCATAAAGTTGGCAGCAACATCAGCATAAATGTGGATCCTATATATTGCCACATCATCACTTAATGGTTTAATTAACAGATTTTCTAACGGATGTATGAAATTGAAATAAAATGATAAGTAAATGTATGAAATTGAAATGTTTTAAAGATGTTGTAAGGAATTGAAATCGACCCCAAACCTGAGGGGGTAGAATGTAATTTACCCTAAAAGAAAACATTTGTCTTTCAAGTATTACATACCCCATAATAAGAGCCTAATGAAAAAAACATTAATACATTACTACTATATACCAAATGTTCAAGGATATGCAAAATGAAGGGAGTTGCGTTTCAAGGTTGAGGAATCTTACACGTTTTTGACAATAAAACCTTTCAATTTTCATCAATCACCAATGGAATGGTATTAGAACTTTGGCTTGATATATTAGTTTTGCACTCAAATAAAAATACTATTCATGAGATTTGGAGAGTTTTAAAACTCTAAACGACCACGTAACCATCGTCTAAGTGTAGATGATGCAATTACGAGCGTTTATATATGCTTTCACATTTTTCAGATGGATGTTATCTATTTTGAACTTTGTTAAAAATATTATTCATGAGGGTTTGTATGGTTTTTAAAATTCAACACGATGATGTACCCCTCCTCAAAGCGTAGAGGATGCGATCACGAGCATTTACATATTTTTGTTCACATTTTTTGCACTTGTAAATTCATTATTATAATTTTTTTAGAGTGTTGGTATTTTTAAATTAGTTGATATTTTTATTTTTTAATGTGTTTTATAATTTCCAATCTCACTCTTTGCCTATAGTATACTATAAAAATAAATAAATAAATGAAATTTAATTTTTTTTTTAAATTTGTATAGAATAATAATATAATAATACATATTTAATATACAATATATACATATACACTATTGTATTTCACAGTAAGTTTTTTTAGTAGTTTAAAAAATTAAAATCATCAAAATAACTTTTTCCTTAACGTGTCAAAATAGGTTACCCATGTGTCACCCTCGTGTAAACCTGTTAAGGACCCGTTATTCGTGTGATCCGATAACGATCCGATTAGTTATCGTGCTGACCTGAAACTCGTTATTTTCGTGTCGTACTAACGGGTCTTGTAAGAAATAATCAAATCTACTCACAAATGATGCAAAATACCATTAAATCATAATATTAGGTGGCAATTAACTTTGGATTAAAAAGGACTCAATTTTTTTAAGAGGACCCGCAAAAGACCTCCAGAATCTCATAACCGGTCTTGATGCCAGTTTGACATATTGGTTTATAGATGCTCTTAGACCCAAATTTAATACAACCCTATAATTATTGCATGCAAGATGTATATAATAGAAGAGAATCCATGCAGACGCTGACGTTGCTAGAGTGAACTCTTCTCTATGAATTTGAGTTGGAATTCCCCTTCTCTAAAATTTGATTCGTTTAAAAAAGAATACCTCTTTTACTTTGTAGCTCAATAATTGATTTGGAAAAAGATTTAATTTGATTTTAGATATATGTTTATTATATGCCTACCTAATATTGTACTTTAAGTGGGATACATCCATCACGGCAGTCATACGATTTATAGGAGGCAGATTGTCTGCCCTCCTTGTGGTGTCCTTCTATGCCCTCTTATTTGTGCGGTCACGATTAAATCATATCAATATTTTATATTTTTATTATTATTTATCTTATTATTTCTATTAAAAAATTAATATAAAATATTAACATGACTTAACCGGAATCGCATAAAATAGGAGAGCATAAAATAGTACTACGACTAGGAGGGCAGACAATCTGCCTCCCGATTTATAACCTAAAACCGAAACAACAGAAGCAAATATGTAGAGTAGTAAATCATGATGTTCCCCAAAATAAATATCAATTACGGCAGACAAGACGCATATTAAAATCTCATTGGCTTAAGATTTATAAAAGCAAATAAAGTTGATGACAAACCACATATTATGCATAGAAGGACAAGACAGTCCGACAAGTCAAAGATGACACTAAGATTTTGTTGTAGCTACTGTAACAGTGGGATTTTATATAAATTATACATGGGATTTTATATAAAATCTTCTCTCTTTCTTTCTCTGAGATCGTAGTTTGATCTTCTAAATCAAGAGTTTTCCCTCCCTTCTATGTGTTTTCTTTTATTTGACTACACAAACCCTAAAGAATGGAGGGGATGAGAAAGCAAATGATGGAGCGATCAAGCAGATTAATAATGAGTAGTGAGTAGTAAAGGATTTGGATTATCACTTGGACTATGAGGAGTTGGATAATCAAGAGGTGGGAATGCAATAAGGCTCCCAAAATAGCAGAGATCTTCTAGGCTCTTTGCAACCCTTTGAAAAAGGGAGTAAATGATCCCCTTTGTTCCCTCTCAAGACAAGCAATTGTTGCCGCTCATTTGCCAACTCATTCTTGGACATAAAGCCATTGTTTTTTAGGGACTGCGACGTTGGCGGCCGCAGGGGGTTGAGAGCGGCAGTTGTAGGCTTGGTGCGCCAATAGTACTCGTAAGCGTTGAAAGAGGCTGCTGCTGCCGCTGTTTTTGTGGTGGCCAGTGGCTTAGGTATCAACCGAGCCAGGCGGCCAGGCCGTGGAGGGAGTGACTTTGCAATTGGGGTTGGCTCCACTACTTCAACCTCCTCTTCATCCCCTCCATATTTCACTACTTCATTGAACTTGTTAGTCCACCCATGAGTCTTACTGGCTAACCCAATCGGCTTATTCATCATTAATGCTAACCTGTGAACATTTGCCACTCTACTTGTCAGTATTCTTGGTGCTTCCTCCATCACAATTTCTTTTCTTTTGATTCCATTTTCTTTTCTTGCTTTCTCAACCTCATCACTTTCTTCCTCCTCATCCTCATCCTCATCAACATTAACATCATCACCATCACTTTTTTCTCTGTCTTTTTCCTCCTCTCCTTCCTCAAAGTTCACATTCTCCTCGAATTCTTCCTCTCTAAATTTCTTCTCTTCATCAGCAACCTCTTCACACTTAGGCGCCTCGCAAGAGCTAGGAGTAACATTGAGAAATGTGAGGACAAGGCGACCATCATGGCGTTCGGCACGGAAGTTATTTGGAGAAGGTATAGACACCGCTTCAAGGACTAGTCGCCCGTTGTCGCGACGAGTCCTCATGTGAACAGATACCCCATCACATCCTGATAAAGACGAAAGAGGTGGAGGGGAAGATCGAGCTGAAGGCAATTTCTTACTAGCAGCAGAGTTGTATTTGACAGCTCGGAATTCGTTCTCATCAAATGCTTTTGACCGCTGAGGTTTCGTTTTTTCTTTTTCTTCTTGTTGCTGAGCCACGGCTTGGTCTTCTTGCTGATCTTTCTCCACTACTTCTATGTCACTGGTCTCGGAAGTAGGGTATGAAGAAAACCCTTCAGAGCCAGTCTCGGATCCAAGACTTTCAGTGCAAACTTCAAGACTCTTCTTAGTCAAAGCGCTCGATTGTTTCTTCACAAGAGGATGAACATAAGGCGCTGCAGTAGCCACTTTGCTCGCCTCTTCTTCGTTGGCCTTTTGACATACAATCGAGCTCCAAAGATCGGCTTGTCCCGGCTGCTGCTTTGCAGCCTCGGCTTTGTTTTTTTGCCTTTGAGCTTGCTCATCAATTGAGCTCCAAGTATGGAATTTGGCCTTCCTTTGATCTTGGTAATGATCTTCGTCTTCGGACGATGAAGATGAATTGTCCCGCATGTCTGCGGAAACGCAGAGTTCTTCGGATGACGCAATCTTCTTCATGGGAGAGAAACCATTTTGAGCCAGCCATCTCTTGGACGACATGTCCGCGGACAGTGTTCGCCGCAAGGAAGCGGCTTCGGTTCTTTCAGAGTCTGACGGACCGAGAACGGTGACGATCCCTTGCTTCTCAGTGACCACCTCTTGCTCCATAGTCTTCTTCATCTTGAAAAGAGAAGATGGCGAGCGAGTCAGGCTCTTGCTGAGAGAACCCATCTCCCTGAATCAGCTAAGATTCGAAGTAGCTTGTGCGAGTGTTAGCTGCGTATTTAGAAAGATGGACGAAACAAGAGAAAATCAGAAAAACAAGTTGCTGAAGATTGCAACAAAATTTCAAGTTACAAAGCAAATTACAATGGTTGGTTGTATGCATTCATGTGCATAAGAAAATACAAAACCAGCTGTGCTAGCTGTGTAATTTACCTGATCAGAGATTCAGAGAAACAAAGCATCCAACAGAGGTCTCTGGTGTAAAGAGAGACCACTGAAGAGTGAAGGGTTGCGAGAAGCAGAGAATAATAGTAGAGAGAGAGAGAGAGGGAGGATGATGAAGGTGATGTTTGAGGATAAGTGGGTTGTGTGGGTGATGATGGCAAAACAGGGCGGAGGAATGTGGGTATTTGTAGGGAGCCAAAAGGGCTTGGAACCGTGTGCATTGGGACCCGCCTACACCACCAATGAAAAAGGCCCTTCCGCATTTGGTTTTCAGTTTTTTTCCTAAAATTTTTGTAAACTAAATAAAATGAAAGTTGATGGCTGAATTATTAATTAAGCATTAATAAACGTGTTCATTCTTACTGGTGACATATCATTTAGTGTACAAATTTTATATACAAATTTAGTCTTCCTGACATTATCCTATAAAAAAAAGTGGGTTGAATTAAAGAAAGAAAGAACAGTGAGGGAGATAGACAAAGAGTTTGGATTTCAAGGGGATGTCCTCAATTTGGGAAATGAATCATCTCCGGATCCCTTCCTCCTAATCCACCAAATCAGTGGATCCGTGCCATTGAAATTGGATCCAACGGCTACAAACAGGGGCCCACTTTAAAAGTTATAATAACTTTAACCGTTAGATCAAATTCTAGCGCACGAATCCATTGATTTGGTGGATTAGGAGGAAGGGATCCGGAGAGGATCCCTTTCCCTCAATTTGGTCCTTTATTAGCTTTCCTCTCCCTCGTCAAGTTATCGTTTTGCTCAAAATTAAGCAAGCTTAAGGTGGTCTAATGATCATTTCATTTTCAGTGTTAATTTTTATTTTTCATTTTATTTAAGAAACTACTTCTTTTCTTCTTTTTTTTTTTTGGTAAAACGATAGAATTTGTTAAAACAGAGGCTCAAATGAGTTAGGGGTGAGGATCGAAGATCAGGAAGTAAAAAGCGACCGCTTTTGCTACCTAGGATCTATCTTGCAAAAGAACAAAGAGTTGGATGGAGACCTTAACCATAGCATACAAGCTGGATGCATGAAGTGGAAGAGTGCATCCGGTATGTTGTGTGATTGTCGTATGCCACTAAGCTCAAGGGAAAGTTTTATAGGACGACAGTAAGGCCAGCAATGCTTTATGGCACATAATGTTGGGCGCTGAAGCATCAACACGTACATAAAATGAGTTTAGCAGAGATGAGAGTGCTTCGTTGGATGTGTGGGCACATGAGAAATGATAAGATTAGGAATGAGGATACCCGAGGTAAAGTAGGAGTAGCCGAAATTGAAGGAAAGATGAGAGAAAATCGGTTACGGTGGTTTGGACATGTGAAACAAAGGCCTAAAGATGCTCCAGTTAGAAGATGCGATTACGAGATAGAGGTTTAGGGTTGAAGAGGTAGAGGAAGACCTAGGAAAACTTTGGAAGAGACTTTAAGAAAATACTTGGAGTACTTGGATCTAACGGAAGACGTGGCATAGAACCGAGCGTAATGATGTTCTAGAATTCATACAGTCGACCCCATTTAATGAGATAAGGCTTTGTTGTTGATAGAATTTGTTGATTAAATGTTAGATTAGCCATCGATGAGATTTGAAACCACGTCGTCATGCAATGGCTCAACTCATTTCCACCATTGTGGTAAAGGGCCACTTGCTGATATACTATTTAGAATCAGAAAACTAATCATGTTGCTAATATACTCTTTATTAAGAGTAATGCTAGAGAGACTAAATTTGTGGAAAAAATTTTGTAAACTAAATGACATGTAAGTTGATGATTGAATTATTACTTAAGCGTTGATAAACATGCTCATTTCCTATTGGTGACACATAATTTAGTTTGCAAATTTTGTATACAAATTTAGTCTCCCTAGCATTACTTATTTATTAATTAAGTGCTACTATTGTATGTAAGAATATAGTTAGTTTTGTGTAACTAAATAATATTACTTCTTTGTACAAAAATTCTCTATAAAATACCTCTTTGGACCAATTCAACTAATTATGTATCGTACCATATTTTAAAAAAGTGATGGTCGAAATTAGGTACGCTTTTTCAATTTGGATGATATTTATAAGCATAGGAGCACTTAAGTGCCAGCTAGTTAGTAACTTAATATGGCCCTAACTACGCGTTTGGGTCCAATCCACAATATTTTTCCATGATCTAGACCGTTCATATTGTAGATCTTTATTCATAGATTATTCTAACAAAATTTTGTCAAAAACGAAAAGTGTTTTATATCTAATTACATTAACATTTAAGGTTTACTCAAAACCTTTATGCGACAGACATTATCTAGGGCAAGGTGGAATTCGCCGGACAATGTTTTGGCCCCAAGAGGGAAAACATGGCGCGTAATATATAATGGTTTGGTGAACCAAACTGATGTTCGTCTAGATTAACATTGCTCGACAGCCCAATTCGTCATCCCAAGTTTTCTTGTTGTTAGGTAAAGGCCCACAATGACGTGTCTAAAAAATCCACCGGCAAAACCCTTGCTCGACGTTTTCTTTGTAGCTACCAAACAAAATGTTTCGTCGGGAAAACCTTATTCATCAAATAGGTACGTGCTTTCCTCTTTCTCCCATCTTCTTTTCTTTTTCTACCCTGCCCGGCTGTTCTCTGCTGCAACCCTCCCTCCCTCACCCCCTGGTTGATCTCTGCTGCAACCCTCCCTCCCTCCCTCCCTCCCTCCCCATCTCTCACTCACTCTCTCTCTCTCTCTCTCTCTCTCTCTCTCTCTCTCACACACACCTTCTCCTCCATCTTTCTCTCCCAATTAATTTAAGGTTAGTTTCTTTTAATTTATTGAATAATTTTTTTTTATTTCAATGTGTAATCAATTAATTTTGATGATGTAGGTTTATGATTGGATTGTAAGTAATTTAAAGAAAAGGTATGTATTTATCTCTTAATTATAAATTAAAGAAAGGGTATGTATTTGTCTCTAAGTTCATAGGCCCATTTATCTTATTGTTTAGAAAAAATTAATTGAAGTTTTGCCCGACGAAATCCAAAAGATTCGTAGGGTAAAGGAGTCTTGCCTGACGGAAATCTAAACCTTCCATTGGTTAAAATCTTTAGGGTTTAGGGCTTATAGTACATATTCATTCAGCAAACCGACCAAAATCTCTCCAGGCAATTGTATTGGCAAATTTCACAAATTCAATTCCTTTGAGGATTTTTGCAGTCGGAGAAATTAATTTTCTCAATCCAACTGCTAATATAGTTTGTATATACTATAAGCTTGTATACACTAAAAATCACCACAAACAAACATTTGGAGATTAGGTAATGGGACGAAATCCTTCGACAATTAGAAATGAAAAATCAATATTTAACGGTTATATTAGCTCCAATTTCAATGAGTTTCTACAGCTACACTCCTCGACCCTATAAGAATGGATCTGATCATCAATTAAAAATATTACAATAATAGTAATTACTACAAAATGATACATTACACCTAATAAAACTATAGAAAAAGTTGTGTTGGTTGAATCATTTGCATTGTGCGGATACGCACTCTACACATTCAGAGCAATAAGAACGTCTAGTTGCAGTCAAGGACAATTACTAAGATATAACACCCGAAGGTAAATCCTACTTTTGTGAATTCTGTCAGAACATCGTTGGATCCCTCGTGGCCACCAAAGCACTGCTACTTAGAACCTGGAGGGGCGAAAAACAAAACGCGTGAGTGGGCAAAAACAAATCTTTTCAAAACCTTTTCTCTTTTCAAAGGTTCTAACCCTTCGCCGTAAAATCGGTATAATTTCCTAGAAAAACAGCATATATACATATATACTCATCTCAACTCATAAACTCAAAATTATGCCAAAAGTAGTGATATGCAAGGTATATGCCATGCCAAATATATCTCATCAAATCACATAAATATATCAGGTGAAATAAACTCATCATAGATGATAACATGTCAACCGAGTGATTAGCTTGGCTGAAACTATAGCTCATAATCAATCTCATCATATCTCATCATCACATATGTATCCTGCACACGAGTCGAACCCACTCAAGGTGGTCTATTCGACAGGACTAGGTGTAAATAGTACGCTCTAGTGCTACAATAACGTGAAGGCTGTGCGCTAATCGCGGGTCACTTACGAGTCGAACCCATTGAAAGTGGTCTATACGACAAGACTATGCACCTAACCTGGATCCAAGATGAGCGTGTGGTGCGGGAGGTGAACATCCACGTGAAAGACTGTGCCCCTAACTCTGGGTGGGAGCACTAACACCAGGGTGCAGGTTTATAAGCTTTCAATTCATCTCACATAATCATCATTTCTTATTAATCATTCTATAACTCACCTGATACTTACCTGTGCGTCCACAGCACCAATTACTATTATATGCAACTACTAATGCATGAATAAAATAGATATATACTTTGCATGGCATATCATATCACATTTCACTTAAATTGATTTTCCGAGAAAAATCTCATTTATATAGGTATTTACGGAAAACAAAAGGCCACTCACAGATAAGTCGAAGGGTCATAACCCCCGAGCCTCGAATGATGGCGCTCGTCCTCTGGATAGGTATCACCTATATGCGAAATAACTAAATAAACGTTATTTAATGCACATAACCAACAATAGGTAATAACTTCTCATACAATGCTCAAATTAGGTATATGAATATACCATCGTGATCTACACAACCTCACAAACATCCCCATATTTTTAAAATAATTTTCCGACCACCCACACGCCACCATGCGCCGACCAAGGCACGGCTTGACTCGCGGCCAGGTGCCAGGCACACTGACAGCGTTAGTTAACGTCGTTAGGTATATTCCGTTAAATCTAGGTATCTTCTGTTAATTTCCTAACGGCGTCACCTAACGCCGTTAGCATATTCCGTCAAAACTGACGAAATATGCTTATTCTTCTCCGATGAGTCACCGGACGCCGGCGACTTCGCCGGTTTCTGGGTAAATCTTTAAAACCACTATCCTCCTTTATTTCTTCACCATTTTTCAAAAAATTGGTACCAAAATGAAGCTAATAACATGTAGAATCACGTTATATAAGTTTCAAGGCTTAAAATTCACTAGACTTTCTCTGAGAAAGCTCGATAGTTCGGCTTACATAAAATCACGTCGATCTCGACCCTCTGATGTCCATTTCCTTCCAACGAAGTACTCCGAGACTCGTGAGGACCTCCTTGAGCTCCCTGTGAGGTTGAAATTCCCTAAAACAAGTAGTTATACATCCATATGAACAGTGCATGAAAATTGGTTTCTCGGGTTCTCGAGGTATCGAAGGTATCTTTACCTAAAATGGGTACCAATCAACTCGAAATGGCACGAGGAATGCAATGGTGTGCTTAAATCCCTCGATCTATCACGTTTCGAAGGGTTTTGGGTGTCGTCCGTACAAGGGAGAAGAGAGAGGGTGCGAGTCCGAGAGAGAGAGAGCACGGGTGTGAGTGTGTATGTGTTTTTGTGTGGTCTTAGTTTGGTCTCCAATCAAACAAAACTAAGTTCTTTAGCTCACTTAGGTCCAACACTTAGGAAAATGATAATTAAATCCAACTTAAATATAAATCAAACACAACACATCTCAATGTCCAAGGGTACTTTAGTTATTTCACACTAACGATAAAATTATTTTGGGACGGGTTGTTACAATCTACCCACCTTATAAAAATTTCGTCCTCGAAATTTACATAACCAAAAACATCCAATAGTACTCATAAAACAACCTTGGATATATCTCTCTCATCCGTTTCTCTGTTTCCCAAGTAGCTTCTTCCACTAAATGGTTCCTCCACAAAACTTTCACCAAGCGCACTGTCTTATTCCTTAGATCCTTTTCTTTCCAATCTAGAATAGTCATTGGTTCCTCATCATACGTCAAATCTGGGTTAATTCCAATGGTTGAGGAGGTATCACATGCGAAGGATTTGAGACATAGTGTCGAAGCATCGAAACATGAAACACATTATGTACTTTAGACAGTGCAGAAGGCAACTCAAGCCTACAAGCAACTTCACCACTCGTTTGATGATCTTGTAAGGTCCGATGTATCTAGGGCTTAACTTACCTTTCTTCCCAAAACGTACAACACCTCTCCACGATGACAACTTCGAAGATACCAAATCACCAATTTCATACACTTGATCAGTGGCACGCCTGTCCGTTAGGCGCTTTTGACGATCCTAGGCTGCTTTCATGTTAAACCTAGTCACTTGAACATTCTGAGTAGTCTCCTCTACTATCTCAGTACCTTAAATTTCATTATGCCTACAAATCCAAAATCAACACACATGACACCGCTTTCATGGGCTCTATGGTGTTACTTCCGGAAAACTGAAGTGACCAATATACTCAACAAGATCAACAGATCCATAAACCCAAATCTCTTTTCCATAAAACAAATAAATAACTGTTGCACTTGTCTGGAAAGGTTGTTGCTTCCTCGCTGAAATAACATGCTTGCCTTAATAAGTCGATCAACATTCACCCAAATTCCATCATAACCATAGTAATATTTTCCCATTTCCACTGCGGAACGGGAAATGGTTGCATCAACCCAAAAGGCTTATTTCCTTCAGCTTTAACTTGCTGACAAATAGCACACATACTTACATACTCAGCAATTTCTCTTTTCAAACCCGGCCAATAATAAAACGGTCAAACGGTATGATACATTTTAGTTCTTCCTAGATGCATTGCATAAGCCGAACAATATGCTTCATCCAAAATTTCTTTCTTTAATTCTTCATTATTAAGCACATATGTCTTGTTCTCTTGCATAAGCATGCCATTTGATTCTCTAATTCTAAGGTCTTTCTTTTTCCCGTTGTTCCTTGCCTCAATTAATTTCTGGGTTTCTTCATCAATCCTCTAAGCATCGAGTATTCGATCAACTAATATTAGCCTGACCTGGAAATTATCCAATAAAGCTTCTTTTCGATCTTTCACCTTAAGCTTCACTCCAGTAAATCTCAAATCCGCAAGAAGAGGAACATGGCAAGCACACAAAGCATTAATTCTCACTGGAGTCTTCCTGCTAAGTGCATCAATCACAACATTTGCACGGTCACCCAGGTCGTGCAGTCATAATCACTAAGCAACTCAATCCACTTTCATTACCTAAGATTAAGATCCCTCTGAGTAAACAGATAATGGGGACTCTTATGGTTCATAAAAATCTTGCATTTCTCACCAAAAATATAATGTCTCCATAACTTCAAAGCAAATATGATAGCCGTTAATTCCAAATCATGAGTAGGGTAATTCATCCTATGAGGTTTCAATTGCCGTAAAGCATAGGCAATCAACCTACCATGTTGCATCAACACATATCCCAAACCATTCAACGAGGCATCACTATAGACTACAAAATTACCACTATCATATGGGAATGTTAAAACAGGTATATGAGTGAGATAATATTTCAACTGCTGAAAACTTTGCTCACAATTTTCATCCCACTCAAACTTAACATTTTCCTTGTCAATCTCGTTAATGGCAAAGCAATGACTGAAAAATCCTTAATAAACCGTCTATAATAACCTGCTAAGCCAAGAAAACTCCGAACCTCAGTCATGGTTCGTGGTTGTTCCAAATTCTCCACTGCTGCTACCTTTTAAGGATCTACTTGAATACTTTGAGCAGATATGGCATGTCCCAGAAATGCCACTTGATTCATCCAACATTGGTATTTACTAAACTTGGTATACTACCGATGTTCCCTCAATTTCTTTAATACCAATTTAAGATGTCTAGCACGGTCTACTTTCGACTTAGAGTACACCAGAATATCATCAATGAAAACAATAACAAACCTGTCGAGATATTCTTGGAATACTTCATTCATCAAACCCATGAAAGCAGCATGTGCATTCGTCAATCCGAATGGCATCACCAAAAACTCGTAATGACCATAACGAGTCCTGAAAGTTATCTTAGGGACATCCTCACTGATGATCTTCAACGGTTAATAACCAGACCTTAAATCAATCTTTGAAAACACACAGGCACCTCTAAGCTGACCAAACAATCATCAATGCGCGGCAATGGATAACGATTCTCAATCGTTACCCGATTCAATTGCCTATAATCAATGCATAGCCTTAAGGTCTCGTCTTTCTTCCTCACAAACAAAACTGGAGCTCCACAAGGTAACGTACTAGGTTGAATGAAACCTTTATCAACCAATTCCTGTAATTGAACCTTCAATTTCCTTAACTCTGCAGGAGCCATTCTATAATATAAGATTTGTACCTGGAAACAAATCAATAGTAAACTCCACATTTTTGTTCGACGGTAATCCAGGTAAATCCTCAGGGAAAACATCAAAACAATGTCTAACTACCTTTACCTCTTCTACACTACTTAGAGCAACATCATTCAACACCACATGAGCTAAGTATCCTTGGCAGCCTTACGATAACAACCTCTTTGCTTTCACAGCAGAAATAATGACATGCCTCACTCCAGTTTGCTCAACCACAAAAGTAACCTCTGGTAATCCAAGACGATGGAAAGTAACTGATTTTCCGTAGCAATCTTTCTTGGCATGATTATAATGCAACCAATATGTGCCTAGAATAACATCGAAATCCACCATATCTAACGGAATAAAATTCGCTGTCATAACTACATCTTGTACCATCACTGAACACCCTGAATAAACACAATACTAACATATAATGATTTCCCTGATTACTTGCTTAACAAATCCAACGAATAAGTTATTAATATTACGGTCTGCAACCCGCAATACCGATAACTCACTGTTGTCTCGATAAGTAAGTAACAATTCCCGATGGTCCATTATTACCATCTTGCCCCTCATTGGGAATACATATTTACGCCTCGATCGTGCTCATTCAATACTTTCTTTGCAACATCGTCAAGAACATAAAATTTCTGCATCACAATTAATAAACTCTAGCAAAGTGACCAAAAATGTTTAGCGTACCCATAATCAAGTCCGAATGATTCTGAGCATCTTGCGATGATACATGGTTACACGTTCCTGGGCTTATTATCGTCCCCCACGACCTCTATTAGTTTAAATACCTAGCCTTTGCTACCCATGGCCTATCTGACCAACTATTAGATCCAGGAACCTGCTGAATCGGCGCTAGTGGTGGCAAAGAAGACTGCTAGGGCATCTACTGATTCTGGGGATAATTTGTAGCTCTATGTCCCATTTGTTCACATGTAAAGCATCATCTGCTTTTTCCCCTACACTCTCCAAAGTGTCTATTATTGCACCTACAACACAAAGGTACATTTCCTCTAGTAGCATTTCCCTGCATCTGGAATCTAGAACCTCCAGTAAATCTACCACCTTGCCTCTGACCAATGGCACTAAAACCTCCGCTAGAAAGACTAGAACTAGCTTCACTTCTTTTGAAGCTCTGAGTTTTTCGAGGTCATTGAGATGACTGACTTTTACCTTGGTCATCTTTCCTCTGATTCACATTCTTGTCCTTCTTCTTCTTTACTCTCGCTGGGCATATTCTCTTCAATCCTCAACAAAATCTCGTAAAACTCCTAGTAGGAAGTACTATGAATAGTGGTCACCACAAAACGCCACTTCTTTTTAGTACCCAGCTTAAAACGACATAATATTTCCGTCGGATTAGCAGCAATATCTAGATGATAACGAGACAAGTCCGTAAACTTTATGTAATACTCATTCGCTGTCCTCTTTGCTTGTCTCAAATTTGTAAACTCTTGCTTCTTACCATCAATATATGCCGGATGAATAAACATTTTCTTAAACAATTCTTTTAACAATTCTCAATTAGCTGTTTCCTCCAGTGACATCGTATAAGACTACTGTCTCTACCAGGATGTAGATTCAATACTCAGAAACCAGGTAGTCGTCTCGACCCTTCTTTCAAAAAGAAGATTCCCTTAACTTGCATCACAGGAAAGGTCTTTCCAACATGATTAAGCCATCGCTCTGCTTCCTCAGGTTCTTCATTTCCCATAAAATGATTCAGCTTCAACTTATAAACAGTCTCAAGAGAAAGTCCTTTGAATAATAGACTGGATCACAATAGCAATAACTTTCCTTAACTAAGCTATATCGGGAAACTAGGCTTATCTGAACGACATGACTCTCTACGAGGCGGTATAGTTCTGACAGAAGACACTAAGAAATTCTCAAGATATGCAGGACTGCAACCTAGGCTTTGATACCAATTGTTTGGTATCAGAGCCAATCCCTGGCCGGAAGTGTGCTAACGAGGACGTCAGGCCCCTAAGGGGGGTGGCTTGTAACATCCTACATCGCCCAGGGGAGTGTTCCTTAAATGTATATTCTCATCCCTAACTAGCACGATGCCTTTTGGGAGTTCATTGGCTTCAGGTTCCATCGGAACTCTTAAGTTAAGCAAGTAGCGCGCGGGAGCACTCCCAAGATGGGTGACCCACTGGGAAGTTCTCATGTGAGTTCCCAGAAACAAAACCGTGAGGGCGGGGAAGGCCCAAAGCGGACAATATCGTGCTACGGTGGAGTCGAGCCCGGGAGGTGGTTGCGCCCGGGCCGGGATGTGACACTAATTGAGGGTTAAAACCCACATTGAATACACCTGATCATCAAATTCAACGATCATTTAGCTGTTGCAAAAGAAATTTCATTCGGGATTTTCAAATTTTAGGCTTTGCCCCACAAAAATCATATATTTCATAGGGCAAAGTTGACAAAATTTGTCGGGCAAAATAAAAATTTTGTCGCGCAAGGCTTAAATTTCCCCCTCAGTTTTTTTCTAGAAAAAATCAAATTTCCTTTCAAATTTTGGGTTTGCTCGACGAAATTGTTGGGTTCTCGTCGGGCGAACTGTATTTCCCACCAATTTTTCCGCCAAAAATTTTCAATTGGCGACTTTTTTTTCTGAAACCCTTACCCAACGAAATGGTTCGCCAACCAAACCTGGAAACAGACATGTGTTAAAAAATTAAGACCCTAGCCCAACGAATTGGTTTGTCGAGCATATGCCTTGTTTTCTTTATCAGGCCGAGAGTTCCTCCATTTGTAGCAAATTCATTTCATCAATTCTAATCTCTCACTCTCCAAAATTCCTCCATTGCAAACTCACTTCCCTCCTTAGCTCTCACACTTCCATCTCTTTGTACATCTCTCTAACTCTCATACTCCCACGAAGGTGTGATATTTATCTATTTTGAAGTTGTGATTCCAATGTTTGAATTTGTGATCATATTGTGTGTCGAATTGTGGTTTTGTAATTTATAATGTCAATGTGTAATTTATATTGTACATTTGTGATTTGTATGTTTTATGTTTTACGAGAATTTGGGTTGAAAAATAAATTGGGGAGATTGGTGAGGGAAGAGTTTGGGAGGTGGGGAATGATTTAAGGGGTTGAAGAAAAGGAGGGGAGGGGGACGGGGAGGATGGGTGAGGTTGTGTGTGTGTGGGGGGGGGGGGGTGAAGTTTTGGGGAGGGGGATACGGGGAGGGGTACGGGAAGGATGGGTGAGTTGGGAATGGATGGGTTTGAGGGAGGGTGAGAGGGACTAATACAAACTTTTAGAAAATATTAATTATAGTTTTTAGATATGTTATACGTTAGTAGGAAATATAAAAAATTATTGATATATTAATTTTTTTTAGAAATTATAATAACTTTGGGATATATTATAAATTTGTATGAAATATTTAGAAAAGTTTGGAATTTTTAAAAAATTGTTTACAATTTTTTCCATAGATGTCTAGATTGTGCAATAGCCGCCGCATGAGGGATGACGAAAGCCTCATAAAGGATGACATAAGAATGGGGATTGAATACAACTCAGAACATATGCATGAGCACTTCTAAGTTCATGCAATATTGAATCAATTGAGGAGCCCTCATCCGAAATAGGTGCCCCATGACTACCGATAGATGGAGGAAAATCTCCCCCGACTTGAAGCAGGCGATGATGGTAAAGCTCATAGTAAACGTATTTTTATTTATTTAATATGTTTAGTAATTTTAATTAGTTTGGATAATTACTTAATGTATTTTTATACCTAACATTTGTTTTTTGTCTATTTCATATTAACTTCGAGATCGACATGTCAGATCGGGGTACATCGGACTACATAACCCGACTGTGGAATAATCCGTTAAGGGAGTGGAAGTATGAGCTATGCAACAACTACATGACTTTTGATAATCATGAAGAAGCTTTGACCCATCTACCCCCTGAATTTGAGCATGGATGGACGAATGACACTGGCTCAGCGGTTATTTTAGAATTTATAAATTCTGGAAATAGACGTCGTCCCAAGGTGAAGCAGTTGGACAAGTGAAGCAGTTTCTCACCAAAAATAATTTTTTTTCTTTCAATTTCAATATAATTGTAAACATTGTGGGCTTATTAATGAAATAAATATGTTTAAATTTAATTAATTAAATTTAAACATATTTAGTATTTTTTTAAATATTAAATAAACATTGCCCGACAACATGAATTGTTGGATCAAGGTTTTAATTTTTTTTTAATAAAGCTTGCCAAACAAATTGTTCATCGGGAAACATTAAGGTTTTACTTTTGGAAAAGAAATTAAAATTTGGCCAAGGAAAATATTCGTCGGCCAACCATTTTTTGTCAGGTCTCTTTGGTCAACGTGGGCTTGGCTGACGAACGTTTAGCGGCAACTTAGTCGAGGAGGGTGTAGTTGCCAGACAGATACTAATATTTGTTGGATAAAATGTCCAGCGATGAATTTTGCGCAACGACTTTTGCTCGACGGATATCCGTCATCCAAAATCTTAGGCGATGAACTCCTGCTTTAGGAGACGAATGTTTTTCTTCTGGCAAGTTTTTTTATTTTTTTATTAGTGAGCTATGAATAATGATTAAAAAAAATTAATAGTCAGATCACCGAAAAACATTGTGGAGTGAAATTAGACCGTCTCCAAAGGAGATGTTAAATTTTGAACCTAAAATTTAAATTTGACAGCTTATGTGGCATTTTGACATATTTTCATGTGTTGCTCTCCACCCGATATGTCAAATTAAACTATTATTTTATTACATTATTTTATTTTCTTAATTTCTTTCTTATTCTTTAAATTTTACATGTAAATAATTCATAATAAAAGTCATAATAATTAATACTAATACAAATAATCCAACAAAATACAACCCCTTAATTGAAAATAAAAGAAATAAAAATCCAACTCAATAATCATCACCTCTAAGAATTTTCATTTTAAGTTGGGAATAATATAGTCGTTCCTCATCATCCATCTCACTTGTGTCCATAAATTTTTGTCTCAAAATCAAGTCGCTTAAGTCGAATTTTTTGTTCATCATGTTCAACTTTCTTCTTAATAAGTTCCATTTTCCTCTCATCTCTTTCTTTTTTCTCCTCATGCAACTTTTGAATTTGCACCGAATTAGGTGTGGAGTCGTTCTTCGCGGCTTCTTTCATTTCTCTTGGCAGCCTTGTTTCCTAGTGGCCTTTTCTCAGTATCAATGTTCTCTTCTTCAATCTCTACTAGTGTTTTTGAAGTAGAATTCTTTTGCAAAGATTCTACCACTTGTAACCACTTTGGTTGATGCCTCAACAAAACCCACGCATGATCAAGATTGAATTTTTTTTGGTGTAGTGCTTCATGCGTAGCCTTCGCATTTGCAATCAGAAAAATAAAATTCCACATGAGAATAAATATGTATAATTAAAATTAAATACATCAACACTATATTTGATTTACCATGTCTTGCTGAGTTGCGCCACTTTGGTTATGCTCATATAAAGTGGCAAGACATGCAGAAAATCTATTGACCTCCTTCTGGATTTTTTGCCATCGTTGAGACAACATTCGGCCAGTACGATTGAGTAATCGTACTCCTCAATTCGTTGCCAATAAGTTTGATGTTTTTGGTCATTTCCAATTATGGCATCCATGCTAGTGTTCAACCATGCACTAATAAGAACATGATCCTTATCTTTGTTGAACCCAGCATCACGAATAACTTTTTTCTTGCTTCCATATGCTTTCACATCGAATTGTTCAGACACTTGACTTGAAAATTGAGATTGTTGCGAAGAAAAATCTGGAAATTCAAAAAATTGAGAATCCATAATGTACTTTGATGAGAACAATTAGCTGGGCATTTGAAGTGAAGGAGCACAATGAAAATGTGGTATTTATAGAGAACAAATTTAAGATTGAAATGGTTAAGAAACAAGAAATTCAATGAACTAACAGTAAAGAAATTAAACATTGCATTGGAAATCTGTACTAACGGCTATAATATTATTTACAGATTGCATTGGTATTGAAACATTGCATTCAATTATCAACTCATAAAATTGAAGCATTGCATTGAACCACCATGCATTGCATTGGTCATGAAATGATGTCTGTTAACGGCTATAAATTTATTTACACATTGCATTGAACCACCTTGCATTGCATGGGTCATGAAATGATGTCTATTAACGGTTATAAATTTATTTACACATTGCATTGCATTGAAATACTAAACTGATACATTGTATCGACACATTGCACTGATACATTGCATTGAAACATTGCACTGATACATGACATTGAAACATTGCATTGAACCACCTTGGTGCTGCCACAAATGTTCCACTAAATCTTCTTGTAGCCTATTATCTATTCCTCTATCACGAATGAGAAGATAATTTTGAATGAATTCTTGAAATTGTGTCGTATTTTCACGTGACACGTTTATGTCATTACTTTCACCCTTTCTTACATCATAATCTCGAGAAAGACGTTCATCACGTTCATCTTCAACTATCATGTTATGCATTATAATACATGTTTTCATAATTCGGCGAAGTGTATTGCGATCCCAAGAGCAAGCAGGCCCACGTATAATAGCAAAACGAGCTTGATGAACTCCAAATTCTCGTTCAACATCCTTCCTTGCAGACTCTTGAGTCGCTGCAAAATTTTTGGCCTTTGGTCCTTGGGGACAAGGTATTGTTTTGACTAAAGTTGCCCATGAAGGATAAATGCCATCAGCAAGATAATATCCCATCGTGTAGTTGTGACCATTGATGGTAAAATTTGCAGGTGAAGCTCGTCCTTCGCGGAGGTCGGAGAACAAAGGAGAATGTTCTAACATATTTATGTCATTGTGGGATCCTGGTATTCTAAAAAATGCATGCCAAATCCAAAGATCTTTTGAAGCCACGGCTTCAAGAATCAAGGAAGGCTTACGATGGTCTCCGCGAGTATAAATTCCTTTTAAAGCATAAGGGCAATTTTTCCATGTCCAATGCATACAATCAATGCTACCAAGCATTCCCAGAAATCCACGACTCTTACCTTCAACTAATAATCTTGAATTGTCATTAGGGTTTGGTTTTCTTTAGTAATTATCACCAAAAATGACAATAATTGCTTCAATAAACCTTTCCAATGCTTCAATGGAAGTAGTTTCTGAGATCTTTACGTAATCATCCACAACATCTGCAGCAACTCCATAAGCAAGCATCCTCATTGCAGCAGTGACCTTTTGTAGAGGTGATAAACCAAGACGACCCGATCGATCCCTTTTTTGAGCAAAGTATGAGTCATAGGCTTCTACCGCACTTACAATTCGAATGAAAAGAGGTCGACGCATCCAAAATCTCCTTCAAAATTGAGTTAGAGAGTACACTGGATGTTTAGCAAAATAATCATTATAGAGTCTTTGGTGCCCATCGAGTCGTCTTCTATTGATAAATGCATGACCTTTTATGGAACCATGACGTTTTCTCATTCCTGTCTACATGTTCTCTTGTTCATTTTGTAAAGCAACCAATTCTAGCCTTTCCAGTTCTTCATCATACTCAGAATTAACAATACTCCAAAAATGCTCCTCTGTTGAATCAGAAGATGAGTTTGAAAAAATTTGGGGCATGTTCACAAAATAATAAAGGATACCTGTTAAGAACGAATCACTGTATTTTACAAAGTAGCAATGTTGCTTAAATTGAAACAAATTTGCTGATTAAAAAAAGAAGAAATAGGTAGTGTTTTAAACGAACCCTACCGTTCAACAATCAATTGCTTAAATTGAAACAAATTAGCTGATTAAAAAAGAAGAAATAGGTAGTGTTTTAAACCAACTCTACCGTTCAACAATCAAATACTAGGAAACAAGGCTACCAAGAGAAAAATGAAAGAAGCCGCGAAGAACGACTCCACACCTATTTCGGTGCAAATTCAAAAGTTACAAGAGGAGAAAAACGAAAGAGATGAGAGGAAAATGGAACTTATTAAGAAGAAAGTTGAGCATGATGAACAAAAAATTCGACTTAAGCGACTTGATTTTGAGACAAAAACTATGTCTATGGACACAAGTGAGATGGGTGATGAGGAACGACTATATTATTTCCAACTTAAAATGAAAATTCTTAGAGGTGATGATTATTGAGTTGGATTTCTATTTCTTCTATTTTCAATTAAGGGGTTGTATTTTGTTGGATTATTAGTGTTAGTATTAATTAATAAAATAATAGTTTAATTTGACATATCGGGTGGAGGGCAAAACATGAAAATATATCAAAATACCACATAAGCTGTCAAATTTAAATTGTAGGTTCAAAATTTGATATCTCCTTTGAAGATGATCTTAAGTTACTAACTAATTATCGCTTGAGTGACGATGTTTATAAAGATATACTGAGACTCGCTCATGTGCATTTCCCATTTCTGGAAACACGGGAAAGCTGTCCTCTCTCTTGTAAGGGTGACCTCGCCATAAGACACATTCATCAAAATTATCACTTTTGTTGGATGCCATTTTGTGTACAGTTGGCCACTTATTTCAAGGAAGGATTGTTTCACCCAGTGTATGTTTGACAGATTGGGATTCTCTTTCCTTCTCTTTTTATCTTCTTCCATTCTTACATTCTCTATTTTGTCTTTCTTTGTCTATAAAAATTTAATATAAAATGTTAATGTGGTTTAACTATAACCATTCAAATAAGAGGGAAGAGAAGAGGAGGAAAAAAAAGAAGAGGAGAGAATCGTGTTTGCTTGCGCAAGAAAATGTTGGGAATCAGCCAAAGCCAGGAGTAATTTAGATTTGTTGATGTTGCGAATCAGCAAAAGCCAGGGGTAATTTAGATTAAAGAAACAAAGGAACTTCCAAGTTTGGCGAAATTAAAATCGAAATTGACTAATTATGTGAGGGAAATATTTTATAATTTTCACATATTGAAATTTCTGAAGATTTCCATTGGAGCTGGAGTAATTTTACATTTGTCGGCCATGATAGGTAAGATGTTTAAGGATACTGGTAAGATATGCGCAATGTGGTTTAAATTCTTCTTTAGTGAGAATCGAATATAAAACTTTTCACTTAATATCTTGAAGTTTAAGGTAAATGAATTGAAGTAATATTTAATTATCACAATTTGAATAATGTAAAAGAACAATTGCTGGCATGCATGCATAATAACATTAATTATAGAATAAGAACTTGCGACAAGAAATGTGTGTAAACTTCCACTCGGGTCCCACTGACAGGCAATTACAACCCAAAAAGGCATTTGCTAGCTACCATGCATTATAAGCAACATTACCAATTAGGTAATGCATAAAATGATACTGATTGGACGAAAATGGCTTAAGGAAGAAGCAAAGGAATCATTTTCAGATAGGCCACCATGATTGGGCGGCCAAAACCCTCCCTGATCTCACAAATTATAGAGAGAGAAATAAAGGACGAATCCCATCACATATAATTAATAACAAAGAATATTTATGTGGAAACAGTGAAGTCGTCACCACCTTAGATATTGGGCCTTCTTTTGCAAAGATGAAATTTTCTACATCAAAAAAGGTTGTGACGTTAGTTAGTACTACAGTCCAATAGTATTCTTCTTTACTTGTAAGTGAGAAGTTTTAAGTTTGATTCTCGTCAAAGGTTGACCATATTATTGCTAACTTATTATGAGGCTAACCTTACTCCCCTCCGCCTTAGTGTATAAATATTGTTTGTTAAAAAAAAGACTTGTGACTTCTTTGTGTCCTCCTTAAAAACACAACACAAAGAGACTACATGCATTTTTAAGTGCAAAAGATTTGATCTCTTTTGCATACGTAGCAGCCAGCAATATACAACATTAGCCAAAAAAAGAAGGAAAAATAAAAAATAAAAAACAGCTCTCGCATACACACGCTCTCTTTCTCTTCTCTCGTTTTGTGTATATACAATTAAATATGAGAATATGCAAAAATCCTAAAAACATAAATATCAAAAATATCTTTAAAACCTACCAAATTAATTTTTCGAACATACACCTACTTACGTATATGGATGAGGAGGATGAGACCAATATGCCCACCACTCATATTACCAAAAGGTTGTGATGTTGATGAGTAAAATTAAAGGACATACACCAGAAGAGCTGTATGAATTTTATGACATGGAAAAAAGGATTTTCATATATAAAGACAGAAAGAGGGCGAGACGGAGACTGCGAGCCATATAAAATGAAGTGCTATGCTTTGCCACAAACCGAGTAAGGCAAGGAGCACTTTGTCTGCCTATAGAGCAGTACCACTCATTCCTTCAAAGCTTATCTATCCACTCTATCGAGTCTTTAATTTTAGAATGGTTCCTTGAATTTTATTCAACAATTATGCTGGTCAACTTGCATCATTACTTGCCACTTAGTACTGCGACATAGTAGTATTCCTCTTCAGTCGTAAGTAAGAAGTTTTAGGTTCGATTTTCGTCAAAAGCGAATTTGAAAAAAAATTATGAGGCTTAGCCTACTCCACCATCTCCTTAGTGTAGATAACATCATTTGTTAAAAAAAAAATTCATCATAATTATTATTATTATTTTTAGAAAGGTTTTGTTAGACTAGAGTTAGTTAATCCGGAATCATCTTCGTGATTGTAGCATGTATTATAGGAATGATTTCCAAATGTAATTAATGTTTAAAAGATGAGGCATGAGTATTACGTGATCCAAAATTAAGGTTGTAAAATATAATTTATCCAAACACTAAGACCTTGTATGTAATTTCTCCTAAAATAAAGAGCCTAATTGTAGGTATACTCCAGCTCCATTGATCTTATATTATTTAATATGGAAAAATTAGTTTCTGGTCCCTAGTTTCTAATGTTCATTGATTAAGACCTTATCAGTTTTTAGATTTTGATTAAAGTCCCTAACATTAATATATTAATAAATTGCATGTAAGTTACATAATTTTTATAAAAACAATTAGTAATTGACTTAGAGTTTTGATACTCACACCCTCATTAAACTCCTAATTAATTTTCAATTCAAACATTTCCCAAATATAAAAAATAAAATTAGAATAAGTTGTACCCATTAAATTGTTATGAAATTTTTTTCGATTTTTTAATCTTATATGTATCCATTCTTAAATATACCAATTTTTTAAAAATGTACCCTTCTTTAATTTAAAATATACCCATTTTTTATATAAAATTTTATTCAATCTTTTCTCTAATCCGTTTTTTAAACTTATATTGTACATTCTATTTCATTGATTTGAGAATGTATCCATGTCAAGTTTAATAGAAGAAATTTAATAATATTATTAAGCCTAATATCTTTTTTTTTGTGCTTTTGAAAATGTACTCATGCTTTGGTACAATAATTTTTTGGTTAGTTTTGATGAACGTTCCCATGTATATATATATACGAACACAATATATTGCAGAGTATAATTCATCTTTAATATTTTTAATCCCATAAATTATGGGTTTTATTTAAAATCTCATTAGTATAAATAACTACAAATTTCATTTTTAATTTAAAAATATAATAACCTACCTAGAAATACATTATTACATTAATGTTAAGGACTTTGGTGAAAAACTAAAAACCACCAAGGTATTAGTCAAAGAACATTAATAGTTAAGGACCCCATCCAAAACATCCCTTAATTTTATTTATATCTAATACAATTAACAGGAAAGAAAAAAGAAAAACATAATAAATGAAAGGTCTTACATAATACTTAATTAAAGTGAGGTACGAAAATAAGAAAATGAAGTTTTTGTCTGTTTTGAAGGACTTCTTTTGTCATATATAGAATTTCCTAGCGAGAAGAAATTAATGTTTGCAAGAAACATCTTTTGTGAATTATGATATGCCCTGCTATTAGTCCCTTCTCTATCTCACATATTGTCGAGACAAATTGATGTCATTTTGGGCCTTATGATTAAGTTTTAGAGTTCAGCGTTTCCAGTTTAGGATTACGTTTATAATTTACTGTAGGTTGTCAAAACATAACTGTGATACCGAGCATGTAGAAACAATACGAATTTGGATGATTTATTAAGTTGCAGAAAATGCTCTATATATTCGGCAAGCGCTGAAGCTACTCGGGAAAGGATTCCTAACCTTGAAGTACTGAAATCCGTGTGTTTTAAGCAGGGCCGGCTCTGAGAATTTGGGGGTCCTAGGCGAACCTTCGAATTGAGGTGCTAATATTTTATGATCTTTGGTTCTTTATATATTGATATGTATAAAATGAATTCACTAAATACATAAAAAAATTCTATTTCCATGTCAAATATCATTAAAATTAATATCAAAACTCAAAAGAAGATAAATATACAAATATTACACGTCTCATGTTTTTAGACCCAAATGTACTAAATGTTTGCAGTCAAGAGTCTAAGATTGAGAGTGAAGAACAATAAAACTTGATTGACGAGTATAATAATTTCAACAACGCCAATTGTTTCTCTTTGTTTTTTTTCTAAAATCAACATCACACTAACGAATCGAATATTAAAATAATCCATTGAATAAAAAATTATTGAAAAGCAACATATAAATTCTTAGTTTTGATTACCTTAAAGTACAATCTTCAAGACTATGTGATGGTTGATTTAAACATTCGATAGAAATGGAGAGTATGGAAAGTTGAAAGAAAAAAAGATTGCAAGGGAACTTGAGTAAATTGGGAGTTGGACAGATGGATTGAGAGTAAATTTGAAAAATAAGAAAAAACTAGGGAGTAAAAAGGTAGTTCCATGTTTCGAACTCAAGGCCCCCCCCCCCCCCCCCCCCCCCCCAAAAAAAAAGAGCCGAACATTTCCGCCACACCAACAAATAAATTATGATATTTTTTTACTTTTTTTGTATTTATATGTTAATTGCAAGATATAAAAAAATTAGGGGCCCTTCCGAAGTGGGGGCCCTAGACAGGCGCTACTTGGACTACTCTTAGGGCCGGCGTTGGTTTTAAGAAATGCGTGCTAGTGGTGCTACACAAGTATTTTCTACAAATAATGGTGAAATCCACACTTGTTTTTTGTTGAATGAAAAACCCACATTTTATTTTATGTGTTTGAGTAAACATAAAAAAACGTTAGAAATTGAAATGATTATAATATCTTTATTTACTAAATTAATGCAATGAAAAAAAAAATGGAAAGGTTCTAATTTTTATTTCATGCATGCCATGGAATTGGAGCATTTTTTGGTTAAAGAATATCGTAGGTATTCAAAAGATGTAATGCAAAAGACGTAATGTCGAATCAGTTTAGTTAGGGTCCAGCAATTATAATCCATTCTAGGCATTGTTTACCAACAACTTAAGTCGTATCAATTTCTTTTGATTGTTTATCGTAATTCTTTATATAACTATAAGCCTATTGAACAAAGAAGAACAACTTTGTTTTCTAAACTGAAGGAAAAAAAAGGATCAAAGCTCATTAAGATTATAGTAATAAGCTGTTAAGTCAACTGGTTATTTAATTGCGCCAGTTACGTTACTAGCAAATACAAAATGGATCAAAAGCTAATAAATCTTACAAACCATGCAATTCTACATAACAACTAGATAGAATATTTATTCGAATAACCATTGTTTAATTGATAAATTTAAAAAATTACAATAGATTAACCATACGTACATTTAGCGCATCCAACTGAATGGATCGATTCGCGATTGACTTGAACATATACTAGGATAAACAAGGGAATCGGAATTCTGCTTTCGGTTGTGGTTATTATTTATTAGCTAAAGGGAGTCCTTAATTATATGCTTAAAAAGAAATTATAAATTCTTCTTATTTTTTCTTTTTTTTTCAGTCGAAAGTAAAAATAATTATTAATTCGATACTTTGAATGGGAAACTTTAAAGTTCTATAGAATTTATGTTTTAAAAAAAAAGATGGAGAGAGTCAAGAGACTTCAAAATTACTATATGCAATACATTCAAGAGAACGTTAAATTTGAAATGTATCATTTTGAAAGTCCTGTACTTAGTGTCTTTTTGGTGTTTGGGTCATTGCCAGTATACTTTATAGTGTATTAAGTAATGCATATTGAACCTAAATTCCTTAAAACTTTAGAAGTTCTCGTCCAAAAAGAGCCTTAAGTAACTGAAAAACCCTAGTACATTCTTCATGATGCAATTGTTGTAGGACTACAGTTTGGTTGCTGGAAAACCATGCATATAGTTGTAGCTTGATAATCATGACCTAGATTTGCTGGACAATCCGCCTCTACCTAGTTTTCTTCTCCATATGGACGGAGAAATAGATGTTGAAGATTATTAATTGAGATTATATTGAAGAGTTTGCCTTGATGCAATCAGATTCTTTTATCAAAAGTGGAACTCTCTTTAAAAGCTGCCTGACAATATATATTTATGTTGAACAAAATTATTTATATTTAATGTTATATAGTTTGCATAACTTAAATTTTTAGGGTTACTTGCTATCCCACAAAATAAAGATATAGCTAGGTATAAGCAAAGGATTCAAAAAAGTATTGCATGATGTGATGTGGGAACGTTGAAGTAGGGAAACTTATTGGGTTATGGAACTTGGCTAAAGATTTTCACATGAATCATCTAATTAATCATGTGATCAATAGCATCATTAGTGTGATTATTACTATATTTTATGACTTCATTAGTGTGATTAATACTGTATTTATATATTTTTATAAAGTTAATACGGTTAATATTCGTTTAGTATTAAATTGATCTAGTACGCCATCGTATCAAATTATTTTTTGTGCAAGGCATAAAGTCATTGCGTTAGATCATTAATTAGCTATTTGACCATTGCCACTTAAAAAGTAGTTCTTATTGTTTGACCTATACATACCCAATTAACAATTGGATTAGGGGGTTAGGCTGTATTAATTGTTGTCTTAGTGGTCATTAGTATGATATTTAATGTGAAAATATGTTGCACACACTCCATACCTTTTATCAATGCTTTCTCCTTTCTGTATACTTTGTGATTACTAATCTTATTGCTTCCAATAGTTGAAGATCGTAGTCGTCGTGATTAGCTTTCGGTTAAAATTAGAGAAGAATTTTATAATCAACGTATTAAAATTTATTAGAAAAGTGAATGATGGGGTTTGAGTGCTAGCGCGCACTTGCTAGGTTAAGCTTTAAAGAAGTCGTTCAGAGGCATCACTATTATGTTGAACTAGTTGTTTTATGTGGTACCTAATAAGTTTATGCAGAAGAAATTCTCTCTTGCTATCAGTGACATTAGATGACAACTATTTAATATACAGATTGAATATATGACAATTATTTATGTCATTCTTGGGTGGCAATGTAGTGACTTCAAGAGAGTTTATCTCCATGTGGTGTGAGGAAAGTGAAATAAATGAGTAATGTTAGGAAGACTAAATTTGTAAACTAAATGATGTGTCACCAATAATAAATGAGTACGTTTATCAACGGTTAATTAATAATTCAATCATCAACTTACATGTCATTAGTTTACAAAATTTTGTCAATAAATTTGGTATCCTTATCAATTATGACTGCTCAGAGTTAGATTCCATCCCATTCATGTACTAATTGGAGTTGATGCCTTCCATTAATTATTTATAGAGTGCTCAAACTTTAGGGCTCACTGGTGAAGCCACATGGAGATTAGGGTAGTCCAAGGCCCATCATGGAATTTAAACGTATATTAATTGTCTACTAATTTTTGTAATAATGAGTATGTGGTGTATTGGTAGATCAGATTTTGGAGGTGTCATCAGGTCCTAGGATCAACACTTGTTGATGGAAAACCACCTTTTGGTTTTTTAAACCCCCATCTAAAATAAAGTTTACCGTATATAACTACCCTTCTCCCAACATTTTGATTTCTTTTAAACCAATTCTTTTTTTTTTGTTAGTTTATATAAAACAAGGTATATACATTCGAGAGGAAAATTCAATAATATTAAAAGAAAAAAAATATCATAATAATAGTTTGAGCTAGTTATAACGCTATTATAAATGTTGCGTAAGATGTCAACATATGTTCTACTTACTATGACTTCTCTCAATATTATTTTTTTCATACAAATTTTAAAGCTCCATCACTCTTGTTTGATTAAAATTTGTCATGATTTTACTAAATTGTTTTCTAATTTCTTTCATTAGCTTAAACGCCCCTCTCGACATGAATTTTTAGCTCCGTCACTATTAGGGCTGGTTTGAGATTGTGGTGCTTTTAAAAAAATAGCTTATTAAAAAATCTGGAATATCAAATGTGTTTGGTAATATAAAAAATGTGCTTTTTAGAAAAATTGTTGTCAATGACAATAGAAAAATATAGAAAAGCAAAAGCAGAGTCTACCATGCTTCAAAAAAAATGTTTTTCTTTCTTTCAAAGAATAGTAATCAATGACCATTTAATAAAATTTTCAAATGGCAAGTATACCCCCCACATATTTTACAAAATTACAACCATTTCCCCTACCTTATTCTCTTTAACAATCATTATATCACATTTATCCTCTTTAGCAATTTAACATATTCACAACAATTTATTTAAAAGTTTACCAAGCACTCAGATACCTTTTTTTAAAGCACTTTTAAAATAAATAAATAAATAAATTTATCAAACACTCAACAACTTCATTTTACAGCGGTTTATTCTCACAGCACAACAAAATTAGTTTTTCTTAAAAGCACATCAATACCAAACTAACGCTTAATTAAGCAAAGACAAAGCATTACACATTTCATCCATCCAGAAAATTCCCTTAAACATTTTATTTTGGTTCCTTTCTCTTCCATTGTCTCCTACTTTCTTGAGATTGTCCTTCACTTTATCTGTAACGACCCGTCCCCAATTATTACGATTTTTTTAATTTTAATGTGTAAATTTACGAAAATGCCCTTCGAGGAAAAAACGTTGACTTTTGGGTTGACTTTTTTGGATTTCGGTGGAGACTCCTCCTAGGCTAATTTCGACGTTCTGATTCCAAATTTGTTGTCCGTTTTTCCAAATTCTGACGCTTTAGTAGAGTTTTACTAAATGGTCCCTATATGTGGTTAGGTGCATCAGCAGGAAGTGACACCATCCTTGCTAGTTTGTGCGGCTGCCTGGGCAATGGAATACTTGTGAGTGGACCCCTTCTAAACTTACATATTTTTATAAAATATTAGCCTAGCATGCAATTCACACTTCATGATTTGAATATGTTTTATATTATATTTTCCGAATTTCTATATTTACGGTTTATAAGATATTTATGATTTATCGAATTTACATATTACTAAAGGTTATGAAATGTTGGGTTTTCGTTTATGAAATTCCATGGATTTACGATTGTGATTTAAGTGGATTTGCGGATATGATTTTTCATGGATTTATGAAATGAGGCTTTGAGCTTGTGAGCTCTGGATTTGATATGAGTTTTTGAGATACGTTTTCGGTGCTTATCTAGTGGGTTACCATACGACACATCCACACAACACGGGTATCAAACGCCTATGGCCATAGGACACAGTTGAGGAGTAGTAAGATATTTATGTTATACCCCTAGCTTCATTGCTGAAAGCAGTGTCAGACAGCTTCACTAGCCACAACTAGTGTCAGTGTGTGATGTATATATTTCCTTCTCCAGTGTAACTCGGAGTCATACACCTTCACCTTCAGGTGATGGGGCCTACCATGTTTCTTCACTGGTGTAACCAAGTGTCGTACAGCTTCACCTTTGGTGATGGACAAGTACTGCCTTCGGGGCGACTATGATACCCCTAGAGAGTACAGTATTGATGAGATTTATGGATTTGCCTTCAAGCGATGATTGCACAGTTATTGAGCATGGTTTTACTCATACTTGTTTTACAACTGATTTCATGGCATGCTAGGGCTTTCAGAAAAAAAACGTATTATGTAGTATTATATGTGTTTTCAATATGTTAAAAAAGAAATCGGTTTTCTTATTATTTGTATTATTATTATAAACTTTGGTCCACTCACCTTTTTTGTTTTACGCCCCCTCAGGAATTAGGATCGAGACACACGATCCCGGCATCAGGGCATTTCCACTTAGGCATCTTCGAGCCTCCTCTATGTAGGACCCATTCTTCGGTTCGTACCTTTCCATACTAATTCTTTCACATTATTCTTAATTAGTTGTATGCTCTGAACACGATTCTACACTTGTGTATCTCTTTATGATTACATGTTTTAGTTATATGCGTGTTTAAAATGGCTTCATCACCCTTGGGTGTCGGCCAACAGGTGCCTACCTTGATATTTGGGGATATCGGGGTTGGGGCGTGTCATTATCATTTGAACCGGTTCTAGTTCACAGACTCTAGACATTACATAAATTACATGCATTATTGAGTCATAAGGACTAAGAGAAGAACATGTTTTGATGTATTACATGTGTCGCAATTTTGTGAGCTTAGGTAGTTAGAAGGTTGCTTAGTCGTTAAGCTACTAATGTACTGTATATAGTCTGAGATTTATCCTTACTAATGAAATCTAATCTTCCAACTTCCATTTTTGAGCTATTCTTCTTCTTCAGCTTCCTTAGCTTTCTTGTTTTGCTTCAGGTGCACTGTTATGATCTCTTTATTCTTCGTGATATTGACCATATTTCTTATCCTTATTTGCATTTCAGTGGGTTGGTATGCTGGAATGCATGGAAATGAAGGAATAGGTGCCTTTAGTCGGGTATTCCACCCACTTGAGGGTATGGAAGAAGAGAAATAACAGAAGAGCTACAAATAGGATCACTTGGAGCTAGGTGCTTCTCCTGTAGCTGGCTAGTACCTCCTCTATTCCATTTCTTTGTCCTAACCCCCTGCAAAACCAAAATATCCATTGCTCTCCTGTGTTGGGACGAGGAACGAAATGCATGTTGCTACCTTTTTAGCATCCTCCCGAAAAGTAGGTTTCCATCAGCCAACATCATAAGCAAGAAAGAATGCAATCTCTTTTTTCCCCGAGTGAGAAAACGGCTCATGAGTTCAGGTTCTTAACGTCGGTCTTGAGTCTTAGTGATAGATCTGTCTAAATTCGAGGTGAATCTTGCTGAAGTTGGAATTTTTCTTGGCAGAGGTTCGATATTTGTAATAATGGTGGGGATCGATTTAGGTTCTATTCTCATTACTCTATTGTTTTATGTTTAAGATCGATATAGATCATGGTGATAAATTGAGGCACGAAGCCCTTTGATTCTTGATGAATTGTGGACTAAATCTTGATGAATCTTGAGTTTTGTTGAGGCACGAAGCCGTTTGATTATCTGTTTCGAATGTGTGACTTTCAATTCTTATGATCTCAATCGATTGATTATAAGAGCTTAAGGTCAAAGCTTATTGTGATTTGTTGAATTCATATACATTGATGAAACTAGGCAACAAAGTTCTAATAATTTTTGTGAAAATTGAGCACGAAGCTTATTGTGATTTGTGCTTTTATAATAAATTGATGCGCTTAGGGCACAAAGCCCTATTAATTATGTGAATTTTGAGCATGAAGTTCTGTTGATTAAGAAGTTAGGGCACAAAGCTCTCTTGGTTGTATTCCAAATTTTGGCATGAAGTCTTCTATTGGATCTTTTTGCCCTGGTTAAGAAGTTTCTTTTTCTGTTTGGTTAATTGTGAAGTTGTATCTCTATCTAGTAGTTATGGCATCTACACATTTGAAGATTGAAAAAATTTCTCGGTATGCTTACTATTTGCTTACAAGATATAACTTTGCAAAATGGTCATTTCAATTCCAATCAGTGCTACAAGGGTATGATTTGTTTGATTACCTCGATGGCTCAAATTTATGTCCTCCTAAATATGTTGTTTTTATTTGTTGAAAATTGAGTTACAAAGAAGTTCACAATTGCCTATCGTGAGTGGATTAAGACTAATAAAGCATTGCTTAGTCTCTTGATTGCTACATTGGAAAATAAAGCTATTGAGTATTTGATTGGAAGCAGAATAGCTTATTAGGCTTGGACTCAATTGATTGATCTATACACTATTGTTTTTTGAGCTATGATCAACCATCTTAAAACTGAGCTACATACTATAAAAAAGAGGGGAGACTCTATTGAAAAGTATCAACATAGACTCAAGCATTTGAAAGATTAATTGCGTTTTGCACGAAAAAGTATATATGATAATCATGTAATTGTGGCAACATTGGCTAGTTTGTCGGCAGAATCTAACATTATCAGACCAGTTCTTGTTGATAGAGAATCTCCTATTACTCTAAAAGAGTTTAGAGCATAGTTACTTAGTGCTAAGAAGACTGCTAAAGAATCACATAGTTCTATTCAGTTTCCAATGTCAAGAATGTATTGTCAAAGGGAGTCATTTGCTATTGGAGCTAATAGGCAATTCTATCAGGGAGTCATCATTTACTAGAGCTAATAAGCAGTTCTATTAAGGAGAATCTTCTGCTCAAATTGGTCAACATTTTAATGGAGGTGCTAGATTTGTGGGACAATATAAGAGGTCAAATGGTAATGGTAATTCTAGAAACAATTTCGATCAAGGCAGTGGTGGTCAACATTTCAATTCCAATAGAAACACTAGGGGTTTTAATTGATCTAGATGCACTCCTAGACCAAGATTCAATAGAGGAAGCAATGGTGGATTAAATAACAGAAATGAAGGTTTTTCTGTTAATTCTGGAGGTAACAATTTTCAATTCAAAGGTGGTTCTTTCAAAAGTTCACTATCATTCCTGAATGCCAAATCTGTAGCAAGAGAGGACATACTACTCCAAATTGCTTCTACAGAAATAAGTAGCAACTTACATATTCAAGAGGAATTCCTTAATGTCAGATTTATGGAAAAAGGGGTCACATTGCACTCAATTGTTTTCACAAAAATAATTATGCTTTTCAGGGTGCTCAACTACCTCCATCACTCACTACTATGACTACAATTCCAATTCTGATTTCAATGCTAATCAAACTTGGATAATGGATATTGGATACTGTTGAAACCCACAATACGTTGGAGAAATGGCTAATTTGTCTATGCTTACACCGTTTGAAGGAGATGAAAATATCATATTGGGGAATGAAGAATGTCTTTCAGTAAAGAATACTACTTCAACTTTCATTAACACTAAGTCTAAAACTTTACATGTCCTCACTATTTTACATTCCTCTCATCTTGCTGCCAGTCTGTCTATATTCTTTGTAAAGATAATAATTGCTTTGTAATTCTTAAGGAATATGGATTTTGGGAGCTGAACAAGGCAACAAAGACAACTTTACTAAGCGGAATGAGTAATGGAGGCTTGTACTATGTACGAAAGAGACTGTTCTTCAATTACAATAAGTTGTTGCAACAAAGACTTTTCTTGAACAAATGGTGAAAGGTTATATGTGGCACCATATATAAGGATAAGGTCATTCGAACAATGAAGTCTTACATATCGTGCTTTCTCTTTTTAAGGTTCTTTGCAAACCTGATATCAGTAAGCATATATGTAACTTCTATTTGAATGGAAAAATGTCAAGACAAGTATTTTTTTTCTTCAAATTCACATGTATCTTTAAAACCCTTTGAGAGAATAAGTAGTGATGTTTTGGGACCATCACCAATTGTATCTGTGGAAGGTTATCAATACTATATCAGTTTCATTGATGATTTTACCATATTTACTTAGATTTTTCCATTGATCTATAAGTCTCAAGTTCATTCAGTTTTTAATAAATTTCATGCCTTTATTAGAACTCAATTTAAGCTATTGTGAAGTATTTTCAGTTTGATGGTGGTGGTGAATATATGAGTGTGGTTTTTAAGAAATTCTTGAATTGAAGTGGCATTGTACATTTGATTTCTTGTCCATATACTCCTCAGCAGAGTGGAACTGCTGAGAGAAAGCACATGCATATTATAGAAACAACTGTCATTATGATCTTCACATCTCATTTCCCTCATAATTTCTGGTTTCATGGTTGCTCTCATGTAGTTTTTCTCATTCATAGAATGCCATGTAAATCTTTAGCAATGCAGTCTCCATTTTTTAAGCTGTTTGGATATCATCCAAACTTGGTTCTGTTAAAATGTTTGGTACAACAATTTACCCTTATATCAGACCCTACAATTCAAATAAGTTGGAACCCATAACTGATCAATGTGTATTCTTAAGGTTTTTTTTTTTGTTGGGTATAAGGGGTTGTATCTTATCATAGACTCAAACAAAGGTTATTCATTCTTAGACATGTTATTCATGATGAAATAATGTTCCCCTTCAAACCAATCCATTTGTACAACCATTACAAGGGTGCTCCCAGTTTTCTATTAGACATCCTATCATTGTTCCCTATGTTATACATCATCCAAATGGTATCAATATTTCATCTAATTCTATGGCATTTATGGATCCACATCTGAGAACAGTGACAGTTCATCTTTTTCTTTGCATGGAGTATGTTCATCTAAAGGAACAAATTCTCGTAGTCACAATGTTAATGATTTTTGTAGTGCATCTCAAGTATTACCTAACATTCTCATTCAAGACTACATTATAGATTTTTCATTACATGCCTTTCCTTAGCATGCTCCTCTTTATTCTCCTTCTTCAACTTCTTTGTTGCATTTCCATGACCCTGCAGAACTTGAAGTAATCATATCTCTTGCTTCTCCTAATCATTCTATTCCAAATGTTACTCATGCTTCATTTGCATCTTCCTTTTTTACATCCTATACAAACTAGACTGAGATCAAGAACCATTTGAAGACAAATTTATGGATCCTTTGTTGCTTCTACTTCTGATACACCTAAGTTTGATACTAACACTTAAAGGATATATTGCAATATTGAGTATTCTTGATTCCACTAAACCATCTTTTAAAGCTGTTGTTTGCCATGCTCATTAGAGAGAGGCAATGACTGAAGAATTTTTCTGCATTACAGAAACAATGAACTTAGGAATTAGTTCATCCTCCACCCACTGATAGGAATATTATTATAAATAAATGTGTGTACAAAATTAAGAAAGATCAAAATGGGTAGATTTATAAGTATAAAGCTAGATTGGTTGCTCACAGTTATAGCCAAGAACAATGTCTAGATTATTATGATATCTTTAGTCTAGTAGTTAGGCATAGCACTGTTAGAATTGTTCTTGATTTGGCTGCTGCACAAAAATGGCCTTTGAGACAGCTAGATGTTAAAAATGCTTTTCTCCCTGGAGATTTGCAAGAAGTTTTTATGAAATAACCCAAGGGTTTCAAGATCCTTAGCTTCATCACCATGTGTGTAAGCTTGTTAAGTCACTCTATGGTCTTAAACAAGCTCCTAGGGCTTGGAATTCCAAATTTACCACTTATTTGCCTAATTTTGATATTTGTTGTCTCTAAATCTATAAAAGTCTATCTATTAAGTCTCAAGGGACTAAGGTGGTCATTCTATTATTCTATGCAGATGATATCATTATTATAGGTTCAAGTCCTTTGTTAATACAACAAGTGATTGATAATTTAGGTGAAGTATTTGACATCAAGGACATGGGTCAACCTTTATTTTTCTTGGGTCTTCAAATCATATGTAAGGACACTGGGGATCTGATTATATCTCAGTCCAAATATGTCAAGGATTTATTGAAAAAGCATCCATGAAGTCTTGTAAATCATGTCCTACTCCTTGTAAACCACATACTCGGCTTCTTAAAGATGAAGGTACTCTTTGTCTGATCCTACTTTGTTTAGAAGCTTTGGTTGGTGCTCTGCAATATCTGACATTTATAAGACTAGATATTGCCTTTGTAGTTAACTATGCTTGTTAGTGATGGCTATTCCTACAGATATTTATTTTCATCTTGTCAAAAGGATTTTGAAGTACTTTTAAGGTACCATGGAGTGTGATCTTACATATTCAACCACAAATAGTCTTGATTTAATTGCCTACAGTGGTGCAGACTGGGCTTATGATATTAATACCAGAAGTTCTACCACATGTTATGTTGTCTTCTTGTCCAAAATCTTGTCTCCTGGCAAGCAAAGAAGCAGAGTAGTGTGTTTAGAAGTTCTACAGAGGTTGAATAGAAGGCTTTAACTAATGCAGCTGCTCATGTAGCATGGATTCGTTTAAATTTGAAGGATTTACATGTGTTCTTGCCTCACCCTCCAGTTTTGAATTGCGATAACATTTTCATTCTGCTTTTGTGTTCTAATCTTGTGTTTCGTACCAGAATCAAACACTTGGATACTAGCTTTCTCTTTGTTCGTGAATGAGTGCAGAAGGGAGAATTGCAAGTTGAATATATTGCCACTACTGATCAAGTTGCAGATGTGCTTACATAAGGTCTTCATAGTCCTTTCTTGCAACCATTTTCTCGATCTCAAACTTGAGTTTCCTAGTTGAGATTGAGGGGGGTATTGAGTGATAAGGACTATGATAAGGACATGTGGCATGTTTTGAATTACATGTGTCACAATCTTGTAAGCTTAGGTACTTAGAAGGTTACTTAATCATTAAACTACTAATCCTATATAGTCTGTGAGTTATCCTTTGTAACTAATCTTCCAATTTCCATTTTCGAACTCTTCTTCTTCAACTTCCTTAGCTTTCTTGATTTGCTTTAGCTGTACTGTTATGATGCACTCCCACATATAATATCCTTGTAGTAATTAATACCGTTATACAAATGTTAGTTTAAGATTAGCTGACATGGCACCACCGACAATCCTTAACTAACACTTGTACAATGCTATTAGTAATCATTAAACAATGCATGATGCAGGTGAAAAAAATTGTTTTGTCTTTCTTAGTTTCCTTTAGTTATACAGGATTAACTGGCAACATAAACACATTATAAGTACAGTTCATAATGATCACTAACGTTAGTTTTACGTAGGGCCTTAATAATGGGTAAAGTGGTACGTAAAGGCGTATCCACTTTCTTACACTTATTAAGAGCATCTTCAACGGATGTCCCTATTTAGGAACTCGCACCACCAACTTTGAGGATTCATTTAGGAACTTTAAGGAAATATTTCGGTCCCTAAAGGAATATTGTCTGCATTGGGAGAGCCTTATATCATATTCCCTAAATGTAGGACTAAAGTATTAAAAAATCATTGTTCATTTCGTTGTAGTATTGTAAATGTTGATAAAAACCAAAGAGCTATCTCTACTGTTGGAAGAAAAAACACCAAAAAGAGAAGCTACTATGCGGCATTCCCAAAAAGAGAAGGCATTCCCACGTGAGTGGGGTTGTTTCCCACTCAAAATCAACAGTGGGCCCACTCTTTGAATCCTTAATACATGTACAGTTATGACTGGCAAACGAGTCGTATCTGTTGTGTTCGTGTCATTTTTGTGTGACACCTGTTATCTTAACGAATCATGTCGTGTCACACCCGTTATCTTAACAGGTCCTTAACAGGTCGGGTCACTTTACCCAATGGGTAAAGTGACCCGACCCGTTATGACCCGTTAAGGAAAAAATATTTTTTCTTCTTAAATTTGCACATACCACACATTGCCACATAAATATTACTTCAAAACATTAAAACACATTTACCGTTTAAGTACTACATCTACACTTGAAAATAAGAGCCTAATAAATAAACATCCATACACTACTAGACTATTACAAAATATTAAATGTACAAGGATATGCAAAATGAAAGAGTTTTTGTTTTCAAGGTTGTGAACCCTTTCTCAAAAGTTTAAACCTTGCCAATGGAACTCAAAGCTTGCATGTTATTCCTTTTACAAAATCCTCAATTTTCATCAATCATCATGACATAAGATTTTGTGGTATCCACTAGTGTAAATATTTTAAATTGAAGATCGAATTCATTTGTTGTATTCATATAGGGTCAAAGAGTGTAGCTGTAAAAAAATCATCAAAATCGGAGTTAAAATAACCGTTAAATCATGATTTTTTGTTGATAATCGACGAAAAGTTTTGTCCTATAACTTGATCTTTGAATGTTTTTTTTTTTGCGATTTTTGGCGTATGCGATTTGGAAGCATATACAAACAAGTTTGACAGTTGGATCGTTGAAATTAGTTTTGTAGAATGCGTATCCCATCAAAACAATAGATTCACTAACACTTAGAGTTAATTTATACTTTCATTAAGTATAACATAAGATTTGGTGGTATCCACTAGTGTAAATATTTTAAATTGAAGATCGAATTCATTCATTGTATTCATATAGGGTCAAGGAGTGTAGCTGTAAAAAAAAAATCATCAAAATTGGAGTCAAAATAACCCTTAAATAGTGATTTTTCGTTAATAATCGTCGAAAAGTTTTGTCCCTTTACTTGATCTCTGAATGTTTTTGTTTTGCAATTTTTGGCATATGCGATCTCGAAGTGTATACAAACATGTTTGACGAGTGGATCGTTGAAACTAGTTTCGTAGAATGCGTATCCCATTAAAATAATAGATTCACTAACACAAAAGAGTTTATTCATACCTTCATGAAGTGTAATATAAGATTTTGTGGTACCCACTAGTGTAAATATTTTAAATTGTAGATCGATTTCATTCATTGTATTCATATAGGGTCAAGAAGTCTAGCTGTAAAAAATCATCAAAATCGGAGTTAAAATAACAATTAAATCGTGATTTTTCGTTGATAACAGTCGAAAAGTTTTGTCCCGTTACTTGATCTCTGAATGTTTGTTTTTTGCGATTTTTAGCGTATGTGATCTCGAAGCATATACAAACAAATTTGACGGTTGGATCGTTGAAATTAGTTTCGTAGAATGCGTTTCCTATCAAAACGATAGATTCACTAACACTTAAGAGTTTATTGATACTTTCATTAAGTATAACATAAGATTTTGTGGTATCCACTAGTGTAAATATTTTAAATTGAAGATCGAGTTCATTCATTGTATTCATATAGGGTCAAGGAGTGTAGCTGTAAAAACTCATCAAAATCGGAGTTAACATAACCGTTAAATCATGATTTTTCGTTCATAACTGTCGAAAAGTTTTGTCCCGTTACTTGATCTCTCAATGTTTGTTTTTTGCAATTTTTGGCATATGCAATCTCGAAGTATATACAAACATGTTTGACGGTTGGATCGTTGAAACTAGTTTCATAGAATGCGTATCCCATCAAAACGATAGATTCACTAACACTTAAGAGTTTATTCACACTTTCATTAAGTATAACATAAGATTTTGTGATATCTACTAGTGTAAATATTTTAAATTGAAGATCGAGATCATTCATTGTATTCGTATAGGGTCAAGGAGTGTAGCTGTAAAAACTCATAAAAATCGGAGTTAAAATAACTGTTAAATCGTGATTTTTCGTTGATAATCGTCGAAAAGTTTTGTCCCGTTACTTGATCCCTGATGTTTGTTTTTTGCGATTTTTAGCTTATGTGATCTCGAAGCATATACAAACAAATTTGATGGTTTGATCGTTAAAATTAGTTTCGTAGAATGCGTATCCCATCAAAATGATAGATTCACTAACACTTAAAGAGTTTATTCATACTTTCATTAAGTATAACTGTAGACATTGAAATTTTGGTGAAATAAATGTTGGCCATTGCATTAAAATTACACTTGTAGACATTGAAAATTCGGTGAAATAAATGTTGGCCATTGCATTAAAATTACAACAACCCACCCAATTCACCTACAACCCACCAATTCACCTACAACAATCCACCCAAATTACCTACAACAAACCACCCAATTCACCTACAACATCCACCAAAACAAAAGGATGGTGGTAATTCATTCTCAAAGCCTATAAATAGGCTTCTCCATCAAAGGATCAAGGGAGGATTTTTACATACATTTTCTCTACTCCCAAATTGGAAGAGTTTTCAAATCACACCAAAACTTTGAAGCTTTGAAACTCTAAAAGCTCTCAAGAAAATCCCGAAGGATTGAGAAAACTCTCTTCATTCTTCATTCATCGTTTTTCCAAGATTAAGCCCCGACGGCCCTCGGATCAACGATCATCGTTCAAGAATCAAGCCCAAAAGCCCTTGAAGAAACGTTCATCCACCTTCAAGATCAAGCCACCAACGGCTGATGTGATAAAAATTAAGCACTTAAATTAAACCCTCTTTTTTTCAAATCGTAGTATAAATGCAAGTAGGGATCGTTCTACACCAGGGATTATGAGGGCTTGCTAAAACCACTAAACTGACTCAAAACACAAAAACAAAGTTAAAAATGTTTGGAAAGACTTAAGGGACTCAAAACAGGTTCAAAAGACTTAAAACAACTCAAAAACACTCAAAACTGCCTAAAAACACAAACTGGGCAGTTTTGGACTCTAAACACAACTTTGGACGAATTTAGGGTTTTGACTTGACTCAAAACACTCTAAAACACAAACAAAACAGATTTTAAACACTTTGAAACAAGAAAGTAAAAGGGGGGTTTTGGTTCTGACGAAATTGAAACAAACAAACAAATTGTAAAACTAAACAGATTGTAAAACGAATTCAGGAAATAATATGATGGATGGATTAGTTAGAGGTCTGTTTTCCACATATGACACACTTGTACATGAATCGATTTCCAATTGCTTTTCAATAAACTATGATGCTCAACACCCCAGATTAACCGTGATGCACAAATTAACCCTCAGATTTTCCTTTACTCATTGAATTGGATGAATACATGCAACAACCCAAATCATTCTCCAAAAGTCCCCTACATGAATGCATAATAGAGATACAACCAGAGATCATTACGTTGCATGAAAATCATAAGTGTTGATGAGGCAATTGTAACTATGAATGCATGATACGTTTGCCAAGAATTCAATTAACGCGATTGTGACAATTAACCTTCACTACTCAGGAATATAAACTTGTAACGATTAGGTGAAACTCATTTATATTCTAGCATCTGATTCATGCATGAGAACCAAGTATGCATCCTTAATGAACATACACAGATCAGTTATGAATAAAACAGATAATTGAATTGCAATCATAACCTAGCAAATCACAATTGGCAGAAATCAATTCATATCTCGAACATGCTCATGGCTTCAAACTCCCCCCTAACTAAATAGGGATTTAGCCACTCATGATTACAGCAAAATCAGAAAGTAATAACAAAATAAACATTGAAAACAAGAACGAAGTACATCTAAAACGCTCCAATCTGCAAGCATGAAATGCCCAGGTTCTTCTTCTTCCCCACCTTGCTGCGGCACAAGAGACTATGGATATGTATGGATGTGTTTGGATGAAGGGATGAAAGTTTAGGGGGTGAATGGTCTGCGGTAAGGGTAGGAAGTGGCTGGAATTGTGTTTTCGAATTGTAGAATGGTGGATGGAGTACGGCTAAAGGATTTCTGTGATGATTGGTTGGGTCCTGTGGCACAACCCTAAAATATCTATATATTTGCATCTCAAAACCCTAGAGAAATCAGATTTGTACTTGGGCTTAACAGAAATTAAGGAATAAAGGCCTAGGGTGCGGCATTTAATTTAGAAAAGGAAATATGGTCCAATTAATCTCTGAGAAGGATTTGTAGAACCCAAATCCACAAGGAAAAGGGCCTGAGAGGTGCGGCACAATAGGATAAGGGCAAGGGAATGCCTTGCAAGGCAACGAAAAAGGATTCTAGAAGGGAAGGAAGTGCCAAATTTTTAGGGTTCTAGAAAGAATGTGTTTTATGACAGATTTTGGGACTTCTAGAAGGGCTTGGGGGGCCACTTTTGTAGGACAAGGGATAAAACTTCTAGAAAGAGTGTTTCATGGCTGATTTCAAGCCTTTTTGTCTTCAAATTCGTCCATCAACTTGCTTCCATGCTTGCACTATCCAATCAAATTGGTCCATCAACTTGCCTCCATGCTTGCACTATCCAATCTTGGCCAAAAAATGCTCAAGAATGCTCCAAATCGCTTCTTCTTGCCATTTTGACACTTAAAACCTACAAACACACGAGAATAGCTTAAAATACAAAATTAACTAAGAACTAAGGACGTTAATGCATGAAAACAAGCTAACTAAGTCGCATAAATATGCTCCTATCAAAGTCCCCCACACTTAGCTTTTGCTAGTCCTCAAGCAAAACGAAACAAAACAAACAAAACAAACACCAAACGAACTAAACCTTCCAACGTTCACCTCAAGGATTTCCAACACACATGACATATTCAAGATCGTCATAACCATAGATTTTGGTCGTCCCCACCCTCTAGTACATACTTAATCATAGTCACCATTCATTAGCTTGCATTTAACCAATTAAAACAATGTTTTGAATGTAGTAACATGCCTTAGAGAATTCACTCAATTCCTCACTAGGTACACTTATTTTCACTCAGATTTTCTAACTACACTCCTTATACTAGTTATATGTGAGAAGATTGATATAAACATGAAAACGAACACTCACATATGTTTATAACAAAGAAAGCAATTTCTGGAGTTAATAAGCATGTTTAGATATGATCTCATGAATGGAATGCTACTACTTAGATGTGAGAACCAGGGGCACCATATGCTCATACCAATCCCAAACTCCACATATTAAAACACACAACACTCAAGATAGAAGTATAGGGTTGTAACAGGGCTACGGGTATTGGCTAACAAAGAAAGGTAAGGAAAACAAACGTTCTTAAAGCAATAGGGAGCAAAGTAATGAATATGACACTTAGAACTCCCTTTTGACACGCAGCCATAAACTTCGATACATAAAGGGAAGATCACACATACTTAGGGCCGAATTCAACTTTTTGGAACCTTTCTTCAACAACCAACACTTGTGAGCTTATTCTCACTTATTTTTCAACTTTTTTTCATTCTTTTCACAACTTTTTCTTTTTCTTCTTCTTTTTCCACGAATTTTTCTTCTTTTTTTTTTCTTTTTCTTTTCTACCCGTGCCTTTTTTGATACATTGGCACACACCCACACACAAAAATCCCTTCCCCCACACTTGTTTGCTGCCTAATAACGAACAAAGGGAATTCACTCTAGGTCATGCTTCACTACGCCTTAAGAACAAGGGTAATGATGGTCTTAATCTAGGCTAGGTAGGGAACATGTGGGTAAACAAAGAAAATGGCTAAACAAGGCTCAACGGGGGTTAATCCTACAAAACTTAATGCACAGGGATAAGGCTATTTGGCACTGGTTCACTACATAACTTCATCTTGCTTATGTGTTATGCACTTCAATATCATGCTTTGAATGAAACGGGTATGAGTTCTAGTATTTGGAACTAAATGATGAAACGCCTTCTAAGTAGCAACCAAGCAAAGAATGATGAGATCATGCAACGACTTTAGAAAACAATAAATGCACAGATTTTTAACTCTGCAAAGAACGTTTAGGCTCAAGTATCTCAGGGTTGTAGCGTTAATTTGAGTTCCTTCCTTCAAGTATGTTACAAAAACTGATTTTTTTTCTTTTATGATTGCATGTGAATTCATAAATTATAACCACAACCAAGCATAAACCAGAGAGCAATTCAAACTTCCATCCATGTTTATAACTTTCCTTAATAGTCATGTAATTAAAAACCGAATCCTCATTATTGTGTTGGAAGGTACCCTAAGACACAAACAAACACACAAAAACAACTCTTTTTTTGGGTTTTTCAAAACACTTTTTCAAATTTTTATGAAATTTTCGGATTATCTTTTCAAAACACACTAAAATGCTTCAAAACACACTAAAAACACTTAAAAACAGTGAAAAACAACATTTGAAGTGATAGGTGATAAAATCCCACGAAAATCATGCAAAAAACAACTTTTTTACCCCCCCCACACTTAAACCAAACATTGTCCTCAATGTTTCAAACATAAACTCGCACAAAAACAATCAAACAAGCAACACATAAGCATAGAAAGATAAGGGCAGCAAGGAAAAAGGTTGAAAAGAAGCAAATCTGGATGTACAGCCGATTCTATGTGTTCTTTATTGGCATGGGTTGCCTCCCACGAAGCACTTGCTTTAACGTCGTGCAGCCGGACGAATACCATCCTTCAAGCTTCCTTGGAGCCCACGGCATGGAGGGGTAGGTCCTCCACCACATGCTCCTCAAACAGGTCGTAATAGGGCTTCAAACGATGCCCATTCACCTTGAATTCGTGTCCGGTTTTCAAGCTTTGGACTTAGACTGCACCATGAGGAAAAACATTAGTAACAACAAAGGGTCCAATCCACTTAGAACGTAACTTACCCGGGAATAACCGAAGGCGAGAATCAAAGAGGAGCACTTTCTGCCCCTTAGAGAACGTCTTTGTACGAAGCATCTTGTCATGATACGCCTTGGTCTTGTCCTTGTAAATGTGGGCATTCTCGTAAGCCTCGTGCCTAATCTCCTCGAGTTCATTTAATTGGAGCTTTCTGTGCACCCCAGTGGCATCTGTATCCATGTTGAAGGTCTTCACAGCCTAATGTGCCTTGTACTCTAACTCGACGGGCAAATGGCATGGCTTGCCATAGATGAGCCGAAAATGTGACATGCCAATGGGAGTTTTATAGGCCGTACAATAAGCCCACAATGCATCGCCCAAGCGCAAGCTCCAATCCCTCCTTGTTGGACCCACGGTTTTCTCTAGAATTTGCTTGATCTCCCTATTTGAAACTTTGGCTTGCCCATTGGTTTGAGGATGATAAGGTGTTGAAACCTTATGCGTAACGTTGTACTTCTTGAGCAAAGCCTCAATGGTTCAATTACAAAAGTGGGAGCCTCCATCACTAATGAGAACCCTAGGCATTCCAAACCTAGCAAAAATGTTAGTTTTCACAAAATCTACAACAACCTTAGAATCGTTAGTACGGGTGGCTTTTGCTTCCACCCATTTTGAAACATAATCAACCGCTAGCAAGATATAAGTGAAACCATAAGATGGAGGGAAAGGACCCATAAAATCAATGCCCCAAACGTCGAAAATTTCAACAAAAGATAGGGGTTGCTGTGGCATTTGGTCCTTGGCACCTATATTTCCCGTTCTTTGGCAACGATCACAAGTTAGGCAAAAAGTTCTAACATCTTTAAACAAAGTGGGCCAATAAAATTCACATTGAAGAACTTTTAATGCCGTTCTTTGGGTGCCAAAATGTCCACCACAAGCATAAGTATGACAAAATCTTAGAATTGAATGAAATTCACAATCATGCACACATCTATGTAAAATCTGTTCAGAGCAATACTTCCATAAATAAAGATCATCCCACACATAGAATCGTGCATCTTTTCGAAGTTTATCACCTTAGTGCTTGGTGAGAGTGCTTGGAACTCATTTAGACACTAAGTAATTCACTAGATCGGCATACCAAGGTTCACTTACCTCAACGGACAGCAGCTGCTCATCAGGGAAAGTCTCATGGATAGGGACGGCATGGTCATGCTCATCATGGATCATTTGGCTTAAGTGGTCAGCCACCACATTCTCGCTTCCCTTTTTGTCTCGTATTTCGATGTCGAACTCTTGAATAAGAAGCATCCAACGAATAAGCCTAGGTTTTGCTTCCTGCTTTGTTAGTAAGTACTTCAAAGCTGCATGATCAGTATAAACAATCACTTTAGTGCCAATTAAATAAGACCGAAACTTATCTAAAGCAAAGACAAACAGCTAGAAGTTCTTTTTTCGTTGTGGAGTAGTTCAATTGGGCATCATTGAGAGTCCTAGAGGCGTAGTATATGACATGCGGCTGCTTGTCTTTTCTTTGCCCCAAAACAGCTCCTAATTCATAGTCGGATGCATCGCACATAAGCTCGGAATGAAGGCTCTAATCTGGAGGAACAATGATAGGGGCCGAAGTGAGCTTCTCCTTGAGTTTCTCGAATGCCAATTCACACTCCTCATCAAACTTGAAAGGCACATCCTTTTGAAGCAATCGGCAAAGGGGATTGGAAATCTTGGAAAAATCCTTGATGAAACGCCTATAGAACCCTACATGGCCAAGAAACGAACGAACCTCTCTAACCGAAGTAGGAGAGGGTAAGTGACGTACAAGGTCTATCTTTGATTTATCTACTTCAATTCCTTTTTTCTGAAATGATATGGCCTAAAACTATACCTTGTTTAACCATAAAATGACATTTTTCCCAATTCAAGACAAGGTTAGTTTCAACACATCGTTTTAAGATCAAGGTCAGATTATCCAAACAATTATCAAAAGAATCCCCAAATACACTGAAATCATCCATAAATACCTCAATTATCTTCTCAACAAAATCAGAGAAAATACTTACCATACACCTTTGGAAAGTGGCAGGTGCGTTGCATAGGCCGAATGGCATGCGACGATAAGCAAAAGTTCCAAAGGGACACGTGAATGTGGTTTTCTCTTGATCATCCAGGGCTATCACAATTTGGTTATATCCAGAATATCCATCAAGAAAACAATAAAAAGCACGACTGGCTAACCTTTCAAGCATTTGGTCGATAAATGGCAAAGGAAAGTGATCTTTCCTTGTTGTGGCGTTTAGCTTCCTATAGTCAATAGAAACTCGCCATCCAATTTGAATTCGTGTAGGCACCAACTCATTATCTGCATTCTTGACAACAGTAACTCCAGACTTCTTGAGAAGGACTTGAATTGGTGAAACTCAACGACTATCGGAAATAGGATAGATCACTCCACAATCTAAGAGCTTGATTATTTCCTTCTTCACAACTTCCATCATTGGAGGGTTGAGATGGCGTTGAGCCTCTCGGGATGGTTTAGTCCCCTACTCAAGAAGTATGCAGTGCATGCAAGTGGTGGGGCTAATTCCCCTAATGTCGGCCAAAGTCCACCCTATGGCCGTTTTGTACTCTCGTAGCACCCTCACAAGCTTTTCTTCCTCATGTGCCATGAGACTTGAAGAAACAATGATGGGCAATGTCTCGTCATTTCCCAAAAACACATACTTTAAATGGTTCAGCAATGGCTTAAGTTCAAGAGTGGGTGCCTAAATAACAGAAGGTAAAATCTTAGTAGAAACTGAACTTGAAATTGAGATCGGAACCTTACCATATTGTTGTGGTAATGACTCAAGGGTAGCCACAACCTCTGCAACTTCTTCATTAAAGGGCACGGCAATGGAATCCCCAATCTGGCCGTGGGTTTGCATTGCTCCAATTTCTTGGTTTTTGAGTTCTATGCCCTTTGTAATGGCTATTTCAAGGGAATCCTCGTTCAATTCCTCAAGATACTCATGCGCCAAAGAATCAATAACATCAATAGAAAAACAAGAGTGATCATCAATGGGGTATCTCATAGTTTCAGAAATATTAAAATCGATAACTTCCCCATCAAATTCCATCATCAAAGTGCCCTTAAACACATCTACCTTTGTACGGGCTGTCTTCATGAAAGGCTTACCAAGGAGAATCGGCAAAGGTGTGGAATGGGCTGAATCTTCCATGTCTAGAACGTAAAAATCAGCCGGGAAGATCAAATGGTTCATCTGCACTAAAACATCCTCCAAAACACCTTTTGCGTATGCGTTAGAACGATTAGCCAATTGTATAATCACACTATCATTTTTCAATTCACCCAAGTTCATAGATGCATAAATGGAATAAGGCATTACATTTATAGATGCATCTAAATCTAGCATTGCATTTTGAAACCGAGTATTGCCAATTACACAAGGAATTGTAAAACTACCGGGGTCTTTGCATTTAATGGGCAGTTTCCGTTGCCATACGGCTGAAACATTTTCACTTACCTTAACTACCTCTTTGTTCGACATTCTTCTCTTGGTTGTGCACAACTTCTTGAGAAATTTGGCATATTTCGGGACTTGTTTAATTGCATCAAGGAGTGGTATGTTCACTTGCACTTTCCAGAATATTTGAAGAATGTGCTTCTCATTTTCATCCTTCTTCGATTGCATGAACCTACGAGGAAAAGGAACATCGGTCAGATTAGTATTAAGTGAATTTGAAACCAACTTACCTTGTTTGGCCGAATTAGGAGTGATAGAGGCCTCGGCAAAGGTTGATTCACTCTTGCCGTGGGTGTGCTAGTGCACCCCTCTTTGTTTTGCAGCTTTTCATCTTCTTTCTGGGCAGATTTGGGAGTGTTGGACTTAGCTCCAACTTCTTTTCCACTACGCAAGATGATGGCTTGGGCAGATTCGAATCCTCCATTCGGATTCACATTTGTCCCACTAGGTAGCTTACCTTGTTCTCTACTGAATTTCCCCATGAATTCAGCCATTTGTCCCATTTGTTGCTTCAAATGTTCCACTTCCTTGGCTTGATTTTGCTTGCCCTGCGCCACATTAGTTAATAATTGAACAAGCTGCTCATTATCCATGGACGTACCTGTTCTAGATTGGGCTGAAAGTGGTTGATTTTGTTGATATGGCAGTGGGAACCTAGGGGGTTTTGCCGAAATCCCCCTTGTTGTGCAGGTTGTTGGGGCTCTCTCTACTTCATATTAGGGTGATCTCTCCATCCGGGGTTGTATGTGTTAGAGTATGGATCGTATTTGGTTTGATTTTGGCCTTGGAATCCAATAGCATTGGCAGATTCCCATCCACCATTCTCGATCAACTGAGGGCAATTCTCGGATAGATGCCCTTGGATGGAGCACACGGTGCAAACTTGATTTTCTTGTGCTTTGGACCCAATTACAACCTGAGACACAAGAGAGGTAGGGTTAGCTAATTGTGATTGAATTTCAGAAATTGCACTTACCTCATTCACATGTTGCTGTCGTGGGTTCTTTCTCTGTCCAACACCTTCATATTGTTGTGCATTGAGGGCTCGGTTTGCAATCAAAGTCTTGGTAGCCACCGGGGTCTTGTCAACCAACGCACCACCCGCCAAGGCATCTAACATTTGGCGTTCAATGGGGAGAAGTCCTTTGTAGAAGTATTGAATGAGCAGCTTCTCCTTCATTTGGTGCTGTGGAGATAAAGCAACAAGAGTTTTAAAACGTTCATAATAAGCTGGGAACGACTCACCTTGATTTTGTTGGATGCCACTATTCCGTTTCCTTAAGAGAATGACTCTTGAAGTTGGGAAAAATTTCTCCAAGAATGCTCGTTTCATACTTTCCCAAGATGTAACCGTCCAGGTGCTAGTTCATACAACCAATCTTTAGCTTTATCCATTAGAGAGAATGGAAAAGCTTTCATCTTCAAGATGCTGCCATCAACATTCACCGGGGTCATGGTCGAACAAACTACTTCAAACTCCTTCAAATGCTTGTTTGGATCTTCCATGGATAGCCCATGGTACTTCGGAATATGATGTAACAAGCTTGACTTCAATTCAAACTCGGCGGTCTTATCTGGAGTTGCCCTAGGATATTGAATGCATAGAGGCGCGACATTATCCACACCCGAGGCAGTAAGCTCTTTGATGGTTCGATTATCTGCAGCTATAACCTCTTCAACCTCGGCCTCCTCTATCTCCTTAGATTCGGCCTCTTCTTGCTCCTCAACCTCAGCTTCAGAACTTGAACTAGGTGGGTGAGGTTCTGGATTCTTTCTTTTCCTCCTCAAAGTTCGCTCAAAATCGTCGTCAAAGTCCAAGATGAGCTCACGAACAGGTTGGGAACTTCGAGTCATACACTAGTACCTAAAAATAAGAAAACAAAACAAGTCAGAAACTAAAATAAAAACAAACTAAACGAAAAGAAAAGAACCAAGGGATTAGCAAAGTTGCTAATCCCCGGCAACGGCGCCAAAATATGATGTGACAAAAATTAAGCACTCAAATTAAACCCTCTTGTTATCAAATCGTAGTATAAATGCAAGTAGGGATCGTTCTAAACCGGGGATTAGGAGGGCTTGCTAAAACCTCTAAACTGACTCAAAAAACAAAAACAAAGTTAAAAACGTTTGGAAAGACTCAAGGGACTCAAAACAGGTTCAAAAGACTTAAAACAACTCAAAAACACTCAAAACTGCCTAAAAACACAAACTGGGTAGTTTTGGACTCTAAACACAACTTTGGACGAGTTTAGGGTTTTGACTTGACTCAAAACACTCTAAAACACAAACAAAACAGATTTTAAACACTTTGAAACAAGAAAGTAAAATGGGGTTTTGGTTCTAACGAAATTGAAACAAACAAACAAATTGTATAACTAAACAGATTGTAAAAGGAATTCAGGAAATAATATGATGGATGGATTAGTTAGAGGTCCGTTTTCCACACAAGACACACTTGTACATGAATCGATTTCCAATTGCTTTTCAATAAACTATGATGCTCAACACCCCAGATTAACTGTGATGCATAAATTAACCCTCAGATTTTCCTTTACTCATTGAATTGGATGAATGCATGCAACAACCCAAATCATTCTCCACAAGTCCCCTACATGAATGCATAATAGAGATACAACCAGAGATCATTACGTTCCACGAAAATCATAAGTGTTGACGAGGCAATTGTAACTATGAATGCATGATACGTTTGCCAAGAATTCAATTAACGCGATTATGACAATCAACCTTCACTACTCAGGAATATAAACTTGTAATGATTAGGTGAAACTCATTTATATTCTAGCATCTGTTTCATGCATGAGAACCAAGTATGCATCCTTAATAAACATACACAAATCAGTTATGAATAAAACAGATAATTGAATTGCAATCATAACCTAACAAATCACAATTGGCAGAAATCAATTCATATCTCAAACATGTTCATGGCTTCAAACTTCCCCCTAACTAAATAGGGATTTAGCCACTCATGATTACAGCAAAATCAGAAAGTAGTAACAAAATAAACATTGAAAACAAGAACGAAGTACACCTAAAACGTTACAATCTGCAAGCATGAAACGCCCAGGTTCTTTTTCTTCCCCACCTTGCTACGGCATAAAAGACTATGGATGTGTATGGATGTGTTTGGATGAAGAGATGGAAGTTTAGGGGGTGAATGGTCTGCGGCAAGGGTAGGAAGTGGCTGGAATTGTGTTTTGGAAGTGTAGAATGGTGGATGGAGTGCAGCTAAAGGATTTCTGTGTTGAATGGTTGGGTCCTGCGGCACAACCCTAAAATATCTATATATATGCATCTCAAAACCCTAGAGAAATCAGATTTGTACTTGGGCTTAACAGAAATTAAGGAATAAAGGCCTAGGGTGCGGCATTTAATTTAGAAAAGGAAATGTGGTCCAATTAATCTCTGAGAAGGATTTGTAGAACCCAAATCCACAAGGAAAAGGGCCTGAGAGTTGCGGCACAATAGGATAAGGGCAAGGTAATGCCTTGCAAGGCAACGAAAAAGGATTCTAGAAGGGAAGGAGGCGCCGGATTTTTAGGGTTCTAAAAAGAATGTGTTTTATGACAGATTTTGGGACTTCTAGAAGGGTTTGGGGCTCCACTTTTGTAGGACAAGGGATAGAACTTCTAGAAAGAGTGTTTTGTGGCTGATTTCAAGCCTTTTTGTCTTCAAATTCGTCCATCAACTTGCCTCTATGCTTGCACTATCCAATCTTGGCCCTAAAATGCTCCAGAATGCTCCAAATCGCTTCTTCTTGCCATTTTGACACTTAAAACCTACAAACACACGAGAATAGCTCAAAATACAAAATTAACTAAGAACTAAGGACGTTAATGCATGAAAACAAGCTAACTAAGTCGCATAAATATGCTCCTATCAACGGCCCTTGAAGAAACGTTCATCCACCTTCAAGATCAAGCCACCAACGGCCCCTTGAAGAAACTTCTTGTTCATCCAAGATCAAGTTCGACGGCCCTTGGATCAACAACATCCACAAACCAACATCTTACGGAGATCGAATCAGAGGATCAAGTGAAAAGAGATTGTAACCCCAAAATCATTAATACAAAAAAAATATTATTTGGTACACATGTTCTTGTCTCTTTCGTCACATGAATTTTTCGTGTTCACAAATTTGGCACGCCCAGTGGGACCATCTCTACCTCTCATCTTTTTCTCTGTTCGAGAAACCTAAACATATCTCAAAATCAATGGCATCAAAGAAGGCTCAAGTTGTTCTCGCAACCAATGCAAGGAACAAGAGTGTCATCACCGCAGGTGGTGTCACTTCAGGCATCATAACCCGAAGCAAGGCAAGAGCTTCTTCTGCCACCTGTTCCACCCCGGCATCAACTCCGCTAAAGGCAGAAGAGCACCCGGGGCATGAACCGGTGATCACCATAGCCTCGCTAAGGGCGCAAGGGAGGAAAGCCAGAGGAAGTACTCCGAGTCCTTGCTTTCCGATGTCGACTCGAGTGACAGCACAGCCATGTAAGTCATAACTACCGGAGCAACTTCAATTGAGGAGTAACTAGCTCAAATGAACGAAGCGATCGTAAATCGCCGCACTTGTCAACCAACTAGATGCAAAACCTGACGTGAAAGTCGACCCAATGGTTAATCCATTAAAGAAAGAAGCCGCTGAAGAAGAGGAGCCTCCGGTGGAGAAAGTCGAAGAGAAGCGGGAGCCAGACCAAGTAGTGGCGCTCTGGGATCTCTCTCTATCCAGCAACTGCATGAGATGATCGCCAGCACCATCAAGGCGCAGTACGAAGGAAGCTCGCATGACTCCGTACTATACTCAAAGCCCTACTCTAAGAAGATCGACGCTTTGAAGATGCCCATGGGTTATCAGCCGCCAAAGTTCATGCAGTTCGATGGAAAGGGAAACCCAAAGCAACATGTCGCCCATTTCATTGAAACCTACAACAATGCTGGAACAGATGGAGACTACCTCTTCAAGTAGTTCGTGCGCTCGCTGAAAGGCAACGCCTTTGACTGGTACACCGACCTCGAGCCCGAATTTATCAACAGTTAGGATCAACTAGAAAGGGAACTCCTCAACCGTTTCTACAGCACTCGCCGCACCGTAAGCATGCTGGAGCTGACCAATACGAAACAGTGGAAGGATGAACCTATCGTCGACTACATCAATAGATGGCGTTCCTTAAGTCTGGATTGCAAAGATCGACTTTCTGAAACCTCCGCTATTGAGATGTGCGTTCAAGGCATGCACTGGGAATTACATTACATCCTTCAAGGCATAAAATCGAGAACATTTGAGGAGCTGGCGACTCGTTCCCACCACATGGAGCTGAGTATCGCCAATCACGGGAAGAAAGAGCCGATCACCGACTTCAAGAAGGATAAGGTGTTCTCCCCAAATGTAGACAAGACTGGGAAGAAGCCCCCCAAGGAAGTTTTTACCATCAACACCGCGCTCGTCAAGACTTCCTTCATGCCCATCAAGATTTTCTCCAAAAACAAAGCAAAAGAGATAAAGAGAGGTGAGCCTTCTCGCACCCAAGACAGGTATAAAAACACCTTGAGGGAATTGGAGCAGAAGACGTACCCTTTTCCTGACTCTAACATGGCTGCAATGTTAGATGACTTACTGGAAAAGAATGTGATTGAGCTACCCGAATGCAAGCGTCCTGAAGAGATGAATCGCATAAACGAACCTAGGTACTGCAAGTACCATCGTATTGTGAGTCATCTTGTTGGTAAGTGCTTCGTCCTTAAAAAGCTCATCATGAAGCTAGCTCAACAAGGGAAAATCGAGCTCGACCTTGAAGACACGGCCGCAACACATACTACCACGATTACGTTTGGATCATTCGATCCCGTGCCTCTCCAAGTGACACCTAACCTGTTCGCCAATGCTCAAGCCACACGGCATCTTCTGTACCACCATCACTGGGGGCAAGCAACCAAGACGGACTTACCGATGATGAAGAAGGGTGGACATTGGTGACCTATAAAAAGACGAATAAGCCAAGACCGCAAGCCACAAGGCTAAAGGGGGAGCAAAGGAGAAAGCACCACCGCCGCAACAATAGGAAGCCTAAAAGAAATATAAGAGCTGCTAAGCCAAAATATGTTGAGGAACCTATGGAGCAAAAGCCACGCATTCCCGTCTCCTTGCACGAGTACTTCCCGGAGGACTTCTTCCAACAGTGCACTACCGCTGCATGTCATATGGTCGAGGTGGAAATGGAAAAACCTTCAAAAGGCAAAGCCACCGCTATCGAGGAAGAAAAGAGCCTCACGCCCAAAGAAGGTTTGCCAACGCACTTTAGCATCGAGGAAGCGCTACGATTGCCAAAGAAGATGCGAAGAGCACTAGCAACAGCCTTGGCAAGTCCTGATGACCATGAGGTACAAGAAAGCAAGAACGAAGGCTTGAAGCTTCGGCCACACGAATGTGCCATATGTTGTGCCACCCAAGACGCTATCAGCTTCACGGATGAAGACTTACTGCTGGGGTCAAAGCCTCATAATCGTCCTCTCTTCATCTCGGGATACGTAAGGGAGCACAAAGTCAACTGTATGCTTGTGGATGATGGATCAGCCATAAACATCATGCCAAAGTCAACAATGACCACAATCAGCCTCAAAGTGGATGAACTATCCCTAAGCCGTCTACTAATCCAAGGTTTTAACCAAGGAGGACAAAGAGCGATGAGCATGATCCGAGTGGAGATGACCATTGGCGAACTCAAGTCAAGCACAATATTCCATGTGATTGATGCAAGAACTTCCTACAGCTTGCTCTTAGGAAGGCCTTGGATCCACGCGAATGGCGTATTACCGTCCACCCTTCACCAATGCTTAAAGTTTTACAGAGAATGAGTGAAGGTGATCTATGGCGACACCAAGCCATTCACCGAAGTCGAATCACATTTCGCAGACGCCAAGTTCTACATGGATAAAGACATGGTACCCGAAGCTCTTATAAAAGAGATCAAATCCATGGGCAAAGCAACACCTAAAAAGCAGGAGTGGCAAGCCATGCCCAAGAAGCAAGAAGGAGAAGCTATGCCGTCTTCAAGCAAAAATGATGATGAGCTTGCTAAACCTGCAACAACCAAAGGGAGTAGGACATCCTCAAATAGACCAAACACACCCGTCTTCCGATACATCCCGTTTGAAACTAGAGCAAGCAAATCCGGTGCACAGCGGCATAAGGATAATGTAAAGTTGCTCAAGATAAATGCAGTTTTGCCTCTGACACAGCTAGGCAACGCTAAGGTTGCAAGACCACCACAAGGCTTCATAAAAGCTCTGCCAAAGGGGTTGGAACCAAGCTTTCTTCCATCCAAGAGGACTGAAGAAGGTTTTGATCCAAATGCCTACAAACTCATCTCGAAGGCTGGGTACGACTTCGCTTCTTCTTCGAATCTTGGAAAGAAAGCTTCAAACACAATCAACGACAAAGAACGTGACCTCACCAAGACTCAAAAGAAGTTGAAGAAGCACGGTTACGGAGTGGACAACAACAAAGCTGGACTTGGCTTCACACCCAATGCACCCGTGAAGATTTCAAGCAAAGTGAAAAACGTTAGCACTTAACACATCAGCGTGAGCATTGAGCAAGATCAAGATGAGCTTAAACCCGCCCCCCGGCCGTCAGTCTTCGATAGGAAGAATCGTTCAAAACCCAGAATGTCAGCACTTAATCGAATTGGTGGTCAAAACTGAACCTTCGTCTTCAAGAGGCTTACCATACCAACATCCCAAAGCTCTGTTTTTGAAAGGTTGTCAAAACCTAAGAAGTGAACCAACACGGCTGGCTTTCCTCCTCGTCTGTCAGCTTTGGAAAGACTTGAAGACAACAAGAAGCTTTCTAGAAATAAGAAGACAACGTTACAGGACGAAAAGCTCGACAGGCTAGCAAAAAAAGGTGATATTCAAAGCTCAATTCCTTCGAGGATGCAGCGCCAAGCAATCTTAGAGGTTGACACAAATGGACCGCTGAAAGTAAAAAGGCGCACCATCATCCATACTAGACAATCTTCATGCCAACAAGCCCAAGAAGACGGCACTAAAGGGGAGGTCCAATACATTTTCCCCGTCACGATCCAAGAAGACAAAGAAGATGAAATTCCTAGAGAAGACGTCACTTCTGGCTTTTTCGACTCAAAGTTTTCACCTCGATCATTGGGGGCATGTTCCAAGTCAAGCGAAGATGAATGATTGACTCATGTTGCTCCAAAGAAATTACACATAAAGCCTACATTACATCCAAAATTCACCAGTCGAAAAAGGGGCAAGAAACCATTGTTAATACACTTTAAGCCTAGATGAAGCTGAGATTGTCAACATGATCGAAGTTGATTTAATTCAAGAAGTCATGGACTCGAGACGGAACTTAAATGTTGCCCTAAAAAAATCAGGGCAACTCCGTGCTTGCATAGAGTTTCGTGATTCAAAACAGTACAAAGCTTGAGAGAACAGCGCTGAAGAGGAGGTTCAAGATGTCTTCCACATCACGATTCATGAAGGCAAAGAAAACGAAATCCTCGAGGAAGATGTCACTGCTGCGCCACCACAGCTTGAAGATGGGGGGCAAGCCACGGTTGATGATCTCAAGGAACTCAACTTAGGCACAAGCGAAGAACCAAAGCCTATCTTCGTAAGTGCATTACTAAGTGCGGACGAGATAGAGGAATATTACCAACTGTTATTAGAGTACAAAGATGTATTTGCTTGGACCTACAAAGAAATGCCCGGCCTTGACCCTATCATCGATGTGCATCATCTTGCAGTCAAGCCTGGAAAGCGACCGATAAAGCAAACTCAAAGACGCTATCGACCCGAGCTCATCCCACAAATTGAGACTGAGATTGACAAGCTAATCGAGGCAGGCTTCATTCGAGAGGTGCAATAGCCCAAGTGGATCTCCAACATCGTCATTGTCCTTAAGAAATCCGGACAAATACGTGTTTACGAAGACTTCCCCTTGCCAATCATTGAAATCATGGTGGACGCAACCACTGGCCATGAGGTACTATCATTCATGGACGGCTATTCTGGGTACAATCAAATTCGCATGGCTCTCGAAGACGAGGAACTAACAGCCTTCCGCACTCCAAAAGGTATCTACTGCTACAAGGTGATGCCCTTTAGTCTAAAGAATGCTGGAGCTACATATCAACGCGCTATGCAGAAAATCTTCAATGACATGCTACACAAAAACGTAGAATGTTACGTAGACGATGTGGTGGTCAAGACAAAGAAAAGATCAGATCACTTAAAAGATTTACGAATAGTGTTCGAAAGGCTATGAAAATACAACCTCAAGATGAACCCGTTCAAATGTGCATTTGGCATCACCTCTAGAAAGTTCCTCGGCTTCATTGTCAAGCACCGTGGCATTGAAGTGGACCAATCAAATATCAAGGCCATTCAAAGCATGCTTGAGCCAAGAAACCTGCACGAGCTGAAAAGTCTACAAAAATGACTAGCCTTCATTAGACGCTTCATCTCCAACCTTGCAAGGCGTTGTCAACCTTTCAGTCGACTCATGAAGAAGGATGTTCCGTTCGTATGGGATGAAGCATGCCACAATACTTTTGAAATCATAAAAAAGTATTTATCAAGTCCACTTGTCCTGGGGGTGCCTATGCCTGAAAAGCCGCTCATATTGTACATCGCCGCTCAGGAAAGTTCAGTTGGAGCACTATTGGCACAAGAAAATGAATCCCAGAAAGAATGAGCACTCTACTAGCTCAGTCGAACTCTCACCGGCGCTGAGTTGAACTACTCCCCAATAGAAAAGATGTGCCTCGCCTTGGTATTCGCCATCCAGAAGCTCAGGCATTACATGCAGGCTTACACTATCCACCTGGTTGCTAAAGCTGACCCGGTTAAATACGTCATGTCCAAACCAGTCTTAACAGGGCGACTCGCTAAATGGGCAATGCTTCTTAATCAGTATGAGATCATCTACGTCCCAGCTAAAGCCGTTAAGGGACAAGCGCTAGCAGACTTCCTTGCCGATTACCCAATCCCAGCCGATTGGAAAATCTCATATGACTTGCCTGACGAGGAGGTGTTCTACATCGACATATTCCCGATATGGACGATGTTCTTCGACGGATCCACATGAGCAGACGGAGCAGGGGCATGATTAGTATTCATGTCGCCACAAAGGCAAATACTACCTTACTCCTTCCAACTAAGCGAATTATGCCCCAACAACGTCGCTGAGTACCAAGCACCGATCATTGGGCTCCAAATGGCGATCAACATGAAAATCACAGCCCTTGAGGTATATGGCGACTCCAAGCTCATAATCAATCAACTCTTAATTGAATATGAAGTGAGGAAAGATGACCTCGTCCTATACTTCTGGCAGGCAACTCAACTGCTACAAAAGTTCGAGGCCGTGACACTAGAACATGTGCCCAGAAAAGAAAATCAAATGGTAGACGCTCTCGCCAACCTAGCCTCGAGCATAACACTAGGAGAAGACGAAGCTGCAGACGTGCCAGTTTGCCAAAGATAGGTGATCCCACTCATCACTGAAATGCCACTGGATGATACAAACGCTATCTCAATACTTCCAGTCGACGCTGAAGAATGGAGACAGTCGCTGATTGACTACTTAGAGCATGGAAAACTTCCAGAGGATCCTATACACCGCTTTGAAATACGTCGACGAGCACCTCGCTTCCTCTACTACAAAGGAACACTCTACCGACGCTCTTTTGAAGGAGTACTTCTAAGACGCCTAGATGAGGAAGAAGCCAATCAAGCCATGGAAGAAGCACACTCAGGTGTATGCGGGGCGCATCAATCTAGACCGACGCTACATTTCCAGCTCAAAAGGATGGGTTACTACCGGCCAAGCATGGTGAATGATTGTCTGGAACACGCCAAAAGGTGCCAAGCCTGCCAATTCCATGCCAACTTCATACATCAACCACCTGAACCATTACACCCTACAGTTGCTTCATGGCCATTCAATGCATAGGGATTGGACGTCGTATGGCCGATTGCACCAAAGTCATCTGCAGGAGAAACTTACATCCTAGTTGCAACAGATTATTTCTCCAAGTGGGCTGAAGCCGTACCCCTAAGGGAAGTCAAAGAGGAAACTGTTGTCCATTTCATTAAGGAGCATATCATCCACCGATATGGTGTGCCTTGCTACATTATCACTGACAATGGAAAACAGTTCTCCAACTGACTCGTGGATGAGCTATGTGAGAAATACAAGATCAAGCAACACAAGTCTTCCATGTATCATGCTCCAGCCAACGGTCTTGTAGAAACATTCAACAAAACATTGTGCAACCTCCTAAAGAAGGTGATATGCCAAACAAAGAAAGACTGGCACAAAAGAATAAACGAAGCACTTTGGGTATATAGGACGACACATATGACTCCTACCCAAGCAACCCCATATTCTCTTGTATATGGTGTAGAAGCTATTCTACCACTCAAAAGTCAAATCCCCTCACTAAGAGTGGCTATACAAGAAGGCTTGACTGATGAGGAAAATGCAAAGTTGCGCCTTCAAGAGTTAGAAGTACTCGACGAAAGAAGGCTCGAAGCTCAACAACACTTGGAATGCTACAAAGCACGGCTATCCAAGGCATTCAACAAGAAGGTCCGCCCAAGGTTTTTGCATTGCGTAGGCCTATCATCACAACTCACAAGACAAAAAGCAAGTTTACATTAAAGTGGGATGGACCATACGTAATACAATAGGTCTACACCAACGGCGCCTACTTAATCATGGCAGAAGACGGCTAGAAGATCGGCCCTATCAATGGCAGATTTTTGAAGCGCTACTACCCCTAAAAGGTGACAACCAAAGCTCCTCGCCTACACGAGCCTATAACTGCACACGGCAATAAGACTCCTCGCCTGCATGAGCTTAAACTGCACATGGTACAACGCTCCTGGCCTGTAAGAGCATAAACTGTGTACGGCAAAATTATCATAAAAAAAAAAAAAAAAATCCATCATTCATTTGAACTACGTCATGACTTGATCCCTCCGCAATCGAGGGTACGTAGGCAACTTGAAACTTTAAAACTTCAAGTACAATCACATTATCAACAAAAACACAAACACTTTGAAGAATAAAGAGCAAATTCAAAATATGAATACTTTATTTCTTTAAGGGAATGATTTGGTTACAAAGCCTTATTACAAAACAATTGAGCACCAGGACGACGGACAGTGCAATGGTGTGCAGCAAATAGTGCAGCGACGGCGGTGCAACAAGCAGCGGTAAGAGGCACGACAACATCACCACTGAGAAGAGTCGTGACCAAAAGGCACTACACAGTATAAACTCGCTGAAGTCTTTTGCATAACCCCACACGGCAAAAGGTGACGTATTGCAACAAGCTCCAAGCAACATGACAGTGGACAGAGCAACAAGGATAGCGGATAGTGCAGCGACGGCGGTCCAGCAGGCAAGGCTAAAAAGGCAGCTACAAGACGGTCCTTCAAAGCATGCTACATTAGCAAGGAAACCAAAATGGCATGCAATCGCACTACGCAACCCCACAACGATTACGCAAGCAGTTTCTTGCAATGCACGGCGACGCCACCACCAAGGGAAAACTGTGACCAAAAGACATTACACAGCAAAGCCCCGCTACAGTCTTTTGCACAGCACCACACGGCAGCGCACCACCGAGAGTAAACTATGATCAAAAGGCATTACACAGCGAAACCTCGTTGCAGTCTCCGGCACAAGTACACCCACGTCCTGCTATCACGTCTCTAAAAGCTTCATGAGGATTCCAGCATCATGCTCTGCCTTCTCCAAAATTAAAGATTCCAGGCATCACAACAAAGAAATCCATCAGTGGGGTACACACATCACATATTTTATATACACGATGATGAGATAATCAACATATGTATATATATATATATATATATATATATCTATGTATGTATGTATATCTATGTATGTATGTATGCACGTACATGGAGTTACAGGACAACCACCTGCCACAATCAAAATATGTATATATATATATATATATATGCAATTGGGACAACCACCTGCTACAATCAATATATATATATATATATGCATGCAATCCCAGAAATCAAAGTCGTCCTTAGCTTAAAGCAAATAAGCCTTACCGCGTAAAGGCTTCACAAATGCCTTTGCTGCACGACTGCCTTCTTTCTTCCCGTCTGCAGCAACGTCCATCTCTCTCCTCTGTATATAATATATGTACACGAACAGGACAATCACTTTCCATATATATATGGTATATAATATATATATATATGTATATATATATATATATGTACAAGGTGATGGGAGATACATACATAAAGGATTGGAGTTGTGCTCTGCTGAAAGAAACTGCACGGAGGAATTTGCTATGCCCTGCCTTTGTTTTCTTCCTTCACCCCAACCTTCAAACTACCAGCCAGTCCTTCTTTTTGTCCAACACCGAGTTCAAGAAGCAGCAGACGCAGACTGCAGTGCAGCAAAGAAGCAACAAACGCAGTCACAGTTGCAATCAGCAGTAGCACAGGATGGCAGGACAGGGCAGTCGGGATGCAAGACAGTAAGCTGGTGCCGTGGTTGTATAGTGGCCATGTGATGCCTTATATATGTATGTATATATAATGGTCTCAACAGTTGCAAATGAAACTGGTCTGCATATAGTGTAGTAACTGTGTAAACAGTCATCCGCATACATAGAAGAATACAGAGAGGAATGCAGTACAGTAAGTGTGCAAACAGTAACCCGCATACAGAAAAGAATGCAGAGAGGAATGCAGTGTGGTGACTGTGCAAGTCCGCATGCGGAAAATGATGCAGAGGAAGAATCCCATCGACGAACCCAGAAAAGCAGATGAAGTACGACAACTGTGCAAGGCACCATCCATCAAAAAAAAAAAAGGGTGGTGGAGACAAAATGATTGAAAGAAAGATAGTAGTGTGAGGATGGTGCACGGCACTACCTTGGAAGAGTATGATTAAAAATAAAAAGAAAAGAAAAAAAAAAGAAAAAAAAAGAAAAAAAAAAGAAAGAGAAGAAAACGGGGAAGTAACACATCCTAGTCAGATACGTTTTATTTGTATTTAGCACAATACACTGAATAAAATATAGCATGTCCATTGATATCTCTAAGAAATTACAAATGTGTAAAAAAATTAAAAAATAAAAAAAATAAAAAAAATAAAAAACAAAAAAATAAAAAATAAACGGAAAGGAAAAGACGGAGCCTTCACAAAGTTTGCTCACTTGAAGCCTCAGCATCTAGTAGAACCCTAGAAGAAGGAGGCACTGGAAGTTGATCATGTGACGCCTCGATACTTGGTCGGACTCCAGATGTCGATGGCAAAAGGTGCCGCTGAAAGAAAGCCACAAACCTCTGATGGTCACTTTGAATCCGACCTTCAGATTCCTGCAGCTCATCGAGCTTTCTCTTCATGCTCGTTGAATAATTATTCGCAAGGACATGCAACTTTCTATTCTCGCGCTTGAGACGTTTGATCTCTCGTCCAAGACTTTCCATCTCGGCCGTCAATGATTCAACTTAGCGAGTTCGAGCTAGTAAGCGTTGGCCCATATTGGACACAGAGCCCACACATCGAACACTGAGGGCGAGGGAGTCTCGAACGGCCAACTCATCAAACCGTCGTGAAAGAAGCTTATTATCTCTAGGAGTGAGAAGGTTCCTAGCTACTATTATAGCTGTTATTTCATCCCCCAACACAGAGTCTTCAACTGTAAGAGGGCCTTTAGAAGATAAGAAGGACGGGTGCCATATATCACCTCGACGCGGCGCACCTATATCATTCCCAAGACTCAAATCTAAGCCAATGTTAGACGGATAAGCCATTTTCAGAAATCATAAAAGAGAAGGGTTGGAACAACCACCTGTTCAAAAGTCAAATAGACACCACTTTCTAAATTTCAAAAGCCAGATTTTCCTACGTAAAGTACGTCAACACTTTTCAGGCGCAATCTCAACTAGTCGGATAACACGTGCAACTTTGTCAAAAATCTCTGAGAAAGTTGAAAACACGTGAAGTTCAATATTCCAACCACCATACTCTTGCCGACAAGCGTGGGTGACAAGGTCACATCGGCACCATTACCTACTATTACGCATTTCCCTATATAGGTCGACCTTCACCCTTCATGGCAAGACACACATCCAAAATCCTTGGCTCTTCTCCCTTGCCAAGAATGCATCTGCAACCAAGCCTCTCAGCATACTCAGTTATTTTCCTCTTTGAGAACACCTCTTCGATCAAGTGACTCAAAATGATCAGCTCATTTCCTCAACCAAAAACCCCTCTCGATTGAAAAGTTTACACCCGCATCAAAATCTTATACTCTTTCCTCCAAGAGCAAAAGTACCTCATATCATCAGGGTTGAGAGCAAGAGTATCTCATAGCATGCTTTCTCCCTATCATTTTCTTTGTCCTCCCTCTTCACTGCAGGACAAGGAGAAAGAGAGCAATCAACCAGCGCTTGGAATCAACCTTCCGAGTTAGAATCGACTGCCTGGAACCCTTTCCTTGATTGCTTACCTAGTCTTGCTCTCGAGTACTCATCTTCAACATCTTGTGCTTTCAGAGAAGATACCACATCCGCTTGGTGAACGGATAAGGGAAATTGATACATCGAAGCATATGGAGACAAGCGCAACCAATACATATGTTGATCTATTCTATGCTTCTTCAAAAGCAAACGTATCTTATATCATCAGGGTCAAAAGTAAAGGTATCTCATATCATGCTTTTTCCCTGTCTTTTCCTTTGCCCTTGCTCTTACCTGCAAGACAAGGAGAAAGAAAGCAACCAATCAGAACCTGAAATCAAACATCTGATCTGAAACTGATTGCTCGGAACCTTTGCCTGATTGCTTTCCTCGCATTGCTCTCGAGCACTCATCCTCAACTGCTGTCAATGTCACGAATTCCTCGGGCAAATACCTCATGACAGTGGATCAGATATTGGCCCTTTACACTGAAGCTGCCAAGCAGGGATGAGTCGCTAAGAAGTAGTGCTATGAAGGACCATTCAAATGCAACGGTTGCGCACCATTTCTGTTATGCCAAAAATTGAAGTAGAAGATTCAATGATGAGCTGAAACAGGCCACTACAACACAACGTCTTTCCTGCAGAACCGCATAATCCAGATGGAAGATTCTAAGTCAGATCCAAGCTCGGCACCGCTGCCCTATCTAAAGGACTCAAGAAACTTCGACAACCTTTCACTGGCACCGTCGTCGAAAAGCAAAGCCTCGCCGTGCAACGTTGTCAAATCACCACTACTTATTCGAAAGCAAAAGTATCTCATATCATCAAGGTCGAAAGTAAGAGTATCTCATATCATGCTATCTCCCTGTCCTTTTCCTTGTCTTTGTTCTTACCTGCAAGACAAGGAGAAAGAGAGTACTCAGTCGGCACTTAGAATCAACCTTCCAGTCTGGAACCTAGTGCTTGGAACCCCTTCCCTAATTGCTTACCGAGCATTACTCTCGAGTACTCATCCGCATCTGCTTAGAGAACAGACAAGACGAGTGACAATGAAGCATCAATCTTGTGGATCATCAGTAAACACGACAACTACACGTGCTGATTCATCCCCTAACCCTCTTCAATATGAATTGGAAAAATTAAACAAAGAAATAGGCCATCACCTCCACCTCGTACATGTCTGCCAAGTATCCAAATCCTGGCTGCTCGTGGTCCTATCTAAATTCAAGATCAGGCCTCAACGGCTCTTGAAGAAATCACAAGTCTGACTTAAGATCAAGTGTCCACCATCCTTGAACCAAATTCAGCTCCAGTTAAAAGGGATAAATTTAGACATTTGGTGCAAGTCTGGCAGAAGAAAACCCTCCAACCTAGTTCAAAATCAAAGCTGTGGAAAGTCAACAAGCACAACAAAATACGTGCCGATTCATCCATTACCAAAGCCAAAGATCATCTACCACATGAAGCTCCTTATGGTCCAATTTCATCCAAGATCAAGCCTCGACGACCCTTGAAGAAATTTCAAACAAAATTCAAGAACAAGCCTCAACGGCCCTTGGATCGACATCTACACTAAGGGACTTCAAAACACATCTTCTACACATGACAAGCACATGTATACAACGCGCCATGAAGTGGGGGCATTTGTAGACATTGAAATTTCGGTGAAATAAATGTTGGCCATTGCATTAAAATTACATTTGTAGACATTGAAATTTCGGTGAAATAAATGTTGGCCATTGCATTAAAATTACAATAACCCACCCAATTCACCTACAACCCACCAATTCACCTACAACAATCCACCCAAATTACCTACAACAAACCACCCAATTCACCTACAACATCCACCAAAACAAAAGGATGGTGGTAATTCAATCTCAAAGCCTATAAATAGGCTTCTCCATCAAAGGATCAAGGGAGGATTTTTACATACATTTTCTCTACTCCCAAATTGGAAGAGAATTGAAATCACACCAAAACTTTGAAGCTTTGAAACTCTAAAAGCTCTTAAGAAAATCCCAAAGGATCGAGAAAACTCTCTTCGTTCTTCGTTCATCGTTCTTCCAAGATCAAGCCCCGACAGCCCTTGGATCAACGATCATCGTTCAAGAATCAAGCCCAAAATCCCTTGAAGAAACGTTCATCCACCTTCAAGATCAAGCCACCAACGGCCCTTGAAGAAACGTTCATCCACTTTCAAGATCAAGCCACCAACGGCCCATTGAAGAAACTTCTTGTTCATCCAAGATCAAGCCCCGACGGCCCTTGGATCAACAACATCCACAAACCAACATCTTACGGAGATCGAATCAGAGGATCAAGATAAAAGAGATTGTAACCCCAAAATCATTAATACAAAAAAAATATTATTTTGTACACGTGTTCTTGTCTCTTTCATCGCAGGAATTTTCTGTGTTCATAAGAACATAAGTTTTTGTGGTATCTACTAGTGTAAATATTTTAAGTTGAAGATCGAGTTCATTCATTGTATTCACATAGGGTCAAGGACTGTAGCTGTAAAAAATCAGCAAAATCGGAGTGAAAATAGTTGTTAAATCGTGATTTTTCATTAATAACGGTCGAAAAGTTTTTTCCCGTTACTTGATCTCTGAATGTTTGTTTTTTGCGATTTTTAGCGTATGCAATCTTGAAGCATATACAAACAAGTTTGACGGTTGATCGTTGAAATTAGTTTCGTAGAATGCGTATCCCATCAAAACTATAGATTCACTAACACTTAATTGTTTATTCATACTTTCATTAAGTATAACATAGGATTTTGTGGTATCCACTAGTGTAAATATTTTAAATTGTAGATCGAGTTCATTCATTGTATTCATATAGGGTCAAGGAGTATAGCTGTAAAAAATCATCAAAATCGGAGTTAAAATAACCATTAAATCGTGATTTTTCGTTCATAACCGTCGAAAAGTTTTGTCCCGTTACTTGATCTCTGAATGTTTGTTTTTTGCGATTTTTTGCTGATGCGATCTCGAAGCATATACAAACAAGTATGACGGTTGGATCGTTGAAATTAGTTTCGTAGAATGCATATCCCATCAAAACGATAGATTCACTAACACTTAAGAGTTTATTCATACTTTCATTAAGTATAACATAGGATTTAGTGTAAATATTTTAAATTGAAGATCGAGTTCATTCATTGTATTCATATAGGGTCAAGGAGTGTAGCTATAAAAAAATCATCAAAATCGGAGTTAAAATAACCATTAAATTGTGATTTTTCATTCATAACCGTCAAAAAGTTTTGTCCCGTTACTTGATCTCTGAATGTTTGTTTTTTGCAATTTTTTGCTGATGCGATCTCAAAGCATATACAAACAAGTTTGACGGTTGGATCGTTGAAATTAGTTTCGTAGAATTCGTATCTCATCAAGTTCAATGGTGTGTATATATATATATATTTGTTTAGTAGATTTAAATTTATTTATTTTGTGCGTATAACACTTAAGAAATTGAATGGTATGTATATTTAAGCCAATCCAATGGTTACCAATTTTTAATATTTAATTTAATATATATATATATATATATATTATAGTTTTTAGGGGTATATGACACACCTCGACCCGAAAGTGGGGCGTGCTAGCAGTCACATGAGAGTGACGTAGCCATGTGCACAGTGCGGAAGCAAGATTAATCAAAAAGATACGAACAAATTAAAACCAAGCAACCAGCAACCCAAATCAAGATAGTGTGCTACTGCGAGAATTAAGATGGTTTACACAACCAGAGCATAAATGGTCTACGTACAGTCAAGCAGAAAGTACTAAATAGAGATAACACCCGAAGGTGGTCTGACATAAGTGAATTCTGTCAGAACATCCGATGAGCTCCTCGTATGCCACCAACGAACACTACCTAATACCTAGAGGGGCGAAAAACGAAAAGCGTGAGTGGGCAAAAACAAATCTTTTCAAAACCTTTTCTTTTCTCAAAAGTTATAACCCCTCTCCGTAAAACCTGTATAATTTCCCAAAAATAAAGTATATACTCATATATATAATTCTCAAAATTCTGCTGAAAATGTGTATGTATGTATGTATGCCATGCCAAAGTATCAAAACTGAATGCCAAATCATAACTCTGTGAATGTGATTGAATACCAGATAATCCACTCAGCCCTCGGCTGTATATAGCTCATAACAATCTCATCATATCATATAGCTCATAATCAACTCAATCATATCATATATCCTGCACAAACATCAATACCACCCCTAGTGGTCTGCACAACATCACTGTATATAGAATAATATGCTCTAGTGCTACAATCAAGTGATGATCGTGCGAATGATTCGCGGGTCACCTATGAGTCGAACCCACCTATAGTGGTCTATTTGACAGGACTGTGCACCTCACTTGGATCCAAGGCGAGCATGCGGTGCGGGAGGTGAACATCACGTGAAAGACTGAGCCCCTAACTCTAGGCGGGAGCACTAATATCAAGGTGCAGGTTTATGAGCTCTAATCATATCACATCACATCACATCATTCATTCTCATCATAACCAGTATATAAACTTACTTGCCACTTACCTGTGCGTCAGCAGCACCAACATTATTATATGCAATCGCTAATGCATAAATAAAATAAATAGATACTTTGCATGGCATCTCATATCATATAATTCTTTAAATTCATTTTCTGGGAAAAGCAAGTATATAGGTATATACGGAAAACAAAAGCCCATTCACTGATAAGTAGCCGGGTTGTAACCCCCGTGCCTAGCCTGGCTATGCTTGTCTTCCAGATAGGTCTCGCCTATATGAGAAATAACTGAAATAACGTTAATTAACGCCTATAATCGAAACCTTAGAAATAACTTCTCATATATTGCTCAATTTGGGTATATAAATATACCACAGTGATCTACACAATCTCAGGATCATCCCCATATTTTTAGAAAATTTTTCCGACCACCCACGCCCTGCCACGTGCTGCAAGGGCACGGCCCTACGTGCTCCCACATGCGGCCACGTAACCTGCACACTGACGGCGTTAGTTAACGCCGTCAAAAATATTCCTCGGAATATTCGTTTAAAACCCAACGGAAACCGTCCAAACTAACTGACGACGTTAGCATATTCCGTCAAAACTGACGGAATATTCTTTGTCTTCTCCGGCGACTGTTCGCCAGTTTCTGGAAAAACTTCCAACTATGGTTTCTTTTTCATTTTTGCACCATTTTCTACGTACTTTATACCAAAATGAAGATCTCACAAAGATGAACACAACCATACTTGACTCGACCCCTAACTCGCCAGGGATTCACCGGAAAAAGCCTCGAAAATTTCGGCCGAAATTAAAACTCTCCGATCTCGCAATTCCGACGTCCAATTTCTTCCAACGAAGCACTCTGAGCTTCGTAAGGACCTCCTTAAGCTCCCTATGAACTTGAAATCCCTTAAAAATCCAGCATTAAAATTTGCATGAATAGTGCATGTACGGAGGGTAAGGTTTCTACGTGAAAACGAACGTATTTGTACCTAAAAATGGTACCTTTAAATTCACCACACCACGAGGAACACGATGGTGTCCTTAGTTCCTTTGATCTGCAAGGTTTGCAAGGGTTATGGGTGCCGTCCGTACGAAAGAGAAGGAGAGAGATAGAGAGTCTGAGAGAGAGATACAGGAGTGACGAGAGAGAATGAGTAATGTGGATGTGTGTGTGGTCCAAATACAACCAACCAAAAAGACAAGGATAAGTTGTATTCTAATTGGGTCCACTAATTTAGGAACCAAGTGAATTGGACCACCCCCAAACTTAAACACACACGTACCTTAATTAACGTCCAAGGGCATTTTAGTCTTTTCACCCATTCGAGAATAATTTTCCTGGATGGGCTGTTACATATAAATTGTTAAATTAATATATATATATATATATAATTATTATAGTATTTTTTTAGGGTTATAAAATTATAAAATTAATATTTTGTTTATCGTGTATCGTGTTACCCACGTGTATACCCGAACCAACCCGTTATCTTAACAGGTGCTTATCGGGTTACCCAATAACGACCCGATTCGTTATCGTGTCGACCCGAATACCTGTTAATTTCATGTCATGTCGTGTCAAGTTATCGAGTAGTGTCAGGAATTGCCAGGCATGTACAGTCCTCACATTTGAAGATTTCTTTGAGGCATTCGACGAGTCCTTATTATTAAGATAGTTTGAGGACTTCTATTCCCACCCATTGGAAGCTTTTATCTCTCTTTTTAGGGACTATACAGTTGTAGGGACTCCATTTAGAGTCCCCATTAGAGATACCCCTACGACTTTGGCCACTTCGTTCTATGCAAATGATGTTAATGACTATTGTCAACTTTTTTTTTTCTTTTTTCTTTTTTTTTTCTTTTTTTTTTTTTTTTTGTTTGTAGTGACACATGTATAGAACATTTGTTGGAAGTTTTTGAGTGGAAATTTCCTTCCATCTCATTTGTCCCACATTGGTCAAGTTGAGAAGTTTCACACACTTTATGACATCATATCCATGATACAAAATGATTGGAAATATGGACCATTAGGAGTAAAATTGAGCAACCTTGGGTTTGGGCTTGGGTATGTGATAATTAAATATATAATTGTCAAAATATGAGGCTTGGGGCTCTTGGGCTTGGTCTTTAAAAAAGTAAATCCATTAATCAATATTTTAATTTCAGATTTAAATTTTTTAACGTTTAAACTCAACAAACTCATCATTTCAGATGAAGTCTAAAGAGTTCTGAGAAACGTTGAAGCCACACACCTTTTTACGTTGAACAGTCACCTCCCAAAATGATTACTGTTGTGAATAGACATTTTAGTATTATAAACACAAGCATCTGCATATCAAACAAATAACTGAAAATCATCCATTTTTTTATACAAAGCATACTGAGGGAACCACATTGAATTCGCCAGAAACTAAGTTTTTTGGTGCTGAAATTCTAGTTTAGATCGTTGAATCCTGGTGAAGCACACGCCTACAGAACTATAAGCACAAAGTTGAGACGAATTTTTGTTTCAAGGACATTGTGGTATCCAAGCATCAATCTTCATTTTTTATTTGTTCAATATTAAATTCATTTTATTCATACTCTGCCAATTATTAATTTGCATTTATTATTTATTAGCATTTTCGAATTTATTTCTATATAATTTATTATTGATTGTTGATAAATATCCAACAAACATTCAGGCTAGAAAATATGTTACATATAGCCGACCAATTTAAAAGAATGAAAGCAAACTGAACAATGAAATTTATGCAGAACGTCGATCTATAAAGTATAGAAAAAAGAACCTTCCCCCTTGAACAAACCGGGTAGTTCTCATCTTTCTTTAGGATATATGGAAGGTATGTCCTTAAAGATGTATATTGCATGTAACCCTTCAGCATCTGGAATACCTCGTGTTTTTATCAATTCCCCTTTTAACACCTTTAACATATGTGGACAGATCTTAATCGGCCAATGATGAAAGAGAACCAAATTATTTATTTCGACAGAAATGACATGTTGCGAATGTCTTTACCAAAAAGAGAGAAAAAAAAAATGTAAGTGGCCTTACCCGGTAGCATGCAAGAATCGTCCACACTATCAGCGGTAGCTATCAAACTTTTCCAACGATTCCACGCCAAAGAAATAATATAATGGATATATATGACTTATCAGGCTCTCAAACATATTCTTAATTACAACATTTATGAGGATCCTCGTTCTATCTGATTACGGGAACAGTGTTTACATGGGATGATTTGAAGGTGACGAAACTGATTATATATGTCGAGTTGTGTTTAATTTGTATCATTTTGGTTACGCAGGATAAGGTAACCCACACCACACTGAAGTTATTAATTATTTAACCATCTCAAACACTAATTCAATATATGTTTACTGTTGGTTACTGAGAGCATTCACATATATTTTGACAAAGAATAGGATAATTGTTGTGTTCCTTTCAAGTGCAAATAGAAGGATAGTATAATGGCACAAGTAAGGGTGTCGAACCACATGGACTAATTAGACCTCTACAATTACTAGCTTTATGTGAACCCTAAAGAAAATGCAAATGAAAACTGAATTTAGGTTTTTGTTTTGAAAGCTAAAGTAACTTAAAATGAAAGACAAGATAAAGATGAATGATAGATTGGTTCAGAAACGATGGGAATGGAACTAGGAATATCGATTTCACGATTACAAGCCAGTTCAATGAAAATTAAGTCAAAACGTATTCAACTCTCCAATCTGCAACTAGGGTTCGTTTTACTTATTTATGATCATCCATTTGATGTGTGGTTGTGATCAAGTATTCCTAATCTGCAACCTAGTTGTGATGTTCAACTTAGATTACCAAAAAGAAATCCATTAAGAACAAGAAAACTTCCAAGAACCAAAGAAATCACATGGCAGGATGTATGCATAGCAGTTTCTTCATTCATTCACATGTCCACCAAGATTAAGCATGATGTGTACTGTAACCTTGATCAAATAATTCATAGGCAACCCTAATGGTAATCAAACATTAAGATTAACAAACAAATTATACTATAAAATCAGTGAATGAAACAAGAACACAGATTGGTAATTTGAATACTTCAACTTAATAACGTAGAATAGGTTTGCAAGGCTATATCGAAATCCCCAGCAATGAACTTAATTACACAACATGATTACAGAATATATAAATATCAAGAACATTAGTGAAATTAAAGTTCATAGAAGAAACCCCCTTTGAAGCAATTCTGATGTTGAACTTCTCCAAGAACAGCGCGGCTGCATGGTTTCTTTGGTGGCAGCGGATGGTGAAGGAAAATAGGGTTTGGTTTCTGGAAGAAAGGCTAAAGAAATAGAAGAGAGAGAGCTATGGGCGACCCCAAGGGGAAGCTTGTCTAAAAGTGGTTGAAACTCTCAGTTTTATAAGGTTAAAAAGGCTGTTACAGATTGCCAATACATCCCAGTAATTGGGCATTTAATTCCCACGTTTTTTTGTTGTTATTGGTCTCTTAAAGGGCCATATTCATCACCATATTCAATTGTGCACTTTGAATCTCTCTCTACATCAGAATCCTTATTCAATTCTCCACTTTCAGCTCCATTTTGCCTTATTTACCCTCAAATGGCTCTAAAATCCAATTAATTGTACATTAACACAAAAGAGAGTAAAACACAACCAGTTTAACTCAAAAATATCACAAAGAGACTAGGAATGGATGGTATAAACGTATGAAATATATGAGTTATCAATAATCTAATTCATTTTAATTCTAGGAGAAAAAGTGATTGGAACTTGAGTACAGAGTGATGAGTATGCTGCTTTACCCACCTCGGCTAAGCCCACGTTTGCATTGAGAGCATTTACATTGGAGATGAAAGTCTTACATTGTCAATTAATTTTTTGTTGGATATGAAGTGCTTAAAACTATATGTTGAACACATGTTGGCTCAAAGATGGGAGTAAAAAAAGAAAGATATTTTCATTTATTTACAATATATGAACAAAAAAATTTGGGTGCTATGGAGTATAGGATAGTCCGAGATCTTAACATTAGATTTTTATTTTTGTACTTTCAAATAAAATCCAACAGTTAAAATATCCATAGTATGGAATATTCTGAGGTATCCTAAAAAATATCACATATAAAGCCATTATGAATAGGATTGAACCATTCACTTTAAAACTATGTTTTTCGACATGAACTCTTTTGAGAAGCCGCCAATTTAATCTTCACTTGGTTTAACACTGCATACGATCCACAGGTGCAAAAAGGTACAACCATCGTATGCATGTGGTGCTTTGGAAGCAACACTTTTGGCTTTGGAAAGAATATTTTCCAAGAAGAAAAACCTATATGATTATGAAAAATAAAACCCTAGCAAGTGCATGTATATGGACAGTCAAAGTAGGAAAAGTTGAAATGCAGGTTTACAACTGAACAAAAATAGCATTTGTAAGTGGAAGCTCCACAGAAACACAATTGAGCAAATAGTAATGCGCCACGTAATAGGGTTAAAGATACTTTTGTAGGAGGCGACTAGAGCAATTGTGCTTGGCCTAGCTAATAAAAAATTGTCATAGAAGGGGGGACCAAGCGTTATGGAACGAGTAGAGCATATGGTTCTGTCTGTGATTCCCACTTGCTCCCAAATGAAAAATAATGGATAAGATCAACGTTGTTGTGGCCAAAATTTACAAAGAGAAAGTAAAGGTGCGGCAGAAAGAATAAGAAGGGCTTGGAGAATTTTGTATGTTATTTCTTATGTTCTGTGCCTTTATTTATAGTAATAAGAAAGAAAAAATAAATTGTCCTTCAAGTAATACAAGTGTAATAGGAAAAATCTTCTAGTTTCCGAATGATTCCTATTTCTTTACTTAGGATCTACACGATCACACATATGATAATAATGTTCACAACACTTCCCATTGAGTGTGTAAATACTGAAGTAGTTGATGAGGTCATTGTTGAAGCCGTCTCGTAGGCACAATGAGAGAATGCGAGTTTCAAAGCAACGGAAGAATATATAGGTAATAAAACTCACAAAACTTCGCTATGGTAAAATCCAAGGTGAGATAAAAACTCATAGTCTAAGGAGAAAAATGAGAAGTTACATTAATTCAAAACAAAAACATCTTCAGGATGCGAGCAAGGCTGTCTTGGTATCGAATTTGCTTGAATTCAATCTTATGGTGCTTATGCTGAAGTAGATGTAATATGCTTGGCGTTGGCTTCTTGAATGTATCATGTTATGATTTGGTCGATACATGCGGCACTTTCTTCATAGATCGTTGTTGGGACTCAACGATGGATGAAAAACCGTAGGTACTTCAAATATGCTCCCTTGTATACGAGTGGCGTGGGTCACATCTGAGGTCTATATGGTTGACCTCCAATGTATTGTGGTGTCCCTAACGTTAAAGACATACCCATTTGGAAACGTCCCTTGTACGGATCAAATAGACAGTCTGTGTCAGTGTATCCCACAAGGTAGGCATTTTTCTGAAAATGAAGGGTGTGATTCGTTCTAAGATGCATAATGATAGAATAAGCCAAAATCCATAGTAACAGAAAAATGTGTTTAACATCACTTTGGTGGTGGCGTGTAGGCGCAGTGCTGCTTTATGACAAAAGATTATCAACAATTAGGATGTTAGATCCAGTGCTTTGAGCTAAGTACAATAAACGCCAATTGCACTTAGATATGGAACTTTAGGCTCCATAACCTCCGTAAATGTCTTATTTGGGTATACTTGGAAGCAATACCGTATGGGTGTAGTTCGATTCCAGAACACCATCAGAACTATGCTCGAAGCTTCAGGTTGAAGTAGTGTCAATTTTTTTTCATCCCAAACCCTGAATTCAGGTGCAAGGTAATTTTCTCAAGCTCTGCAGGAGTCTAAGTGAAATTCATGTCATTGACATAATCTGCAACTCTATCAATTTTGTATTGTACACACAGGAGCATATATCCCTAACTGATTAAATATTCACTTAATGGGTATACCACATCCGCTTGAATTATTCCATAGCTGTAAAATGAAAGCCTCAATTAAATCGAGATTGTGTTATATGGTCTAGAACTATTTGAATCAGTCCATGTAAGTCGTTTAGAAATTTCCATGTAGATTTCATATCATGATCCCTGAGATACATTACAATCACATTTATAAGCTGCAATCAATTCAGGGTGTATGAGATAAACCTTGCACCATAAGGTGGCATTATATGGCACTATTTTATGTCTCTGATTCGACACAGATTGTTTCTTTCTAGTTGACCAATTAGTTCTACGCTGTCACTTATCAACAAAACGCAGTTCAATATCGTTGCTTTTCACTTATGTAGGTAGCTACCATACAAGTGAAACATCATTAATGATAATCTCATTCCGATTTTATATCTCACGCAAACTAGTATACTGGACTAAGAACTTCAAGTCTTGTAGTAATCTGAATTAATCTTATGAGATGGAAATGATTGAGACACTAATCTAGAAAGGAATTTGTTTGTGCCATGTTTCTCCACTTTTAGAGAGATGAATCCTTCGAAACAAGAGTGATTTGTCACGTTTCAGGGTGAGACAGATTGATTAGTTTAACATAGATGTGCTGGGATTGGCCACTAGGTGCGGCAATCCACCCATGGGTGAATGTCCGATACACATTAGTAGCATCTCGTCCATTTTGGGACAATGGCATCCTTTAGGTACGTATATCCTTGCAAACATGATTGCAGCTGGTAAATGCGATCTTGCCACTTTTCCTAGATCAGAGAAAGTGTCTGGAAACACTATGATGATATAGAATACGGGATCGAGATGAGACATAGTGAAGACATCCACGATATTTCACGTTGTTCCTCATAACGTTGACGTTCTTATCTCCCCTAATGGCGGGAAGACTGTTTCATTGAAGTGACAATTTGCTAATTAAGTGGTACATTGTGGCGGTGCAATTGATACATAAAGTGTACAACCAAAATGAATAAGTACAAAACTTCAAGTTTGTACCAATTACCAACTATAATGCTAAAAATAAGATTAAGTGATAATGGGCCTCAGGTGGACCAACATAGTTGCATGCAATATTACATAGCCCTACACAGAATAATCAAAAGCTTGGTGTGCTCACCACCAAAGTATGTACAATCATGTAAAGGCGTTTAATGATAGCTTTCTACATGACTGTTTGTGTGTGAACATAGAGAATCAAAACTTTCAACTTATGTACCCTAGGGAAATGTAATAATCGTTGAACTTGTCGATGTAAATTCTTTGGCATTATCTAGTCTTCTGGACTCTATAGATAATTGGTGTTGTGAGCCCGAAACCTAATAATTGGTTCGAAGAGTCTAGCAAAGTAGCATTTGGTGCGGCAAATATGTGACCAATGTGTCCATAAGCCAACCAAAACCCGTATTTTGGTTTGATTAGTCCAAAAAAATTCCCTTGAATTCGTTGTAGAAAATATGGAGGATCTTTAAGGATTGTTATAGTACATAGGCGAGTAATTAGCTTACCTAGTGATAGGAGCATATTTATGCGACTTAGTTAGCTTGTTTTCTTGCATTTACTTAGTTAGTTTCTGCTTATTAGAGTGTTTTAAGCCATTTTCGTGTGTTTGTAGGTTTAAATGACAAAGTTGGCAAGAAAGTGCAATTTGGTGCATTATGGAGCAATTTTGGGCTTGGAATGGATAGCATATGCAAGGAGCAAGGTGGATGGACGAATTTGAAGACCAAAAGAGGCTAGGAATGTGCTTAAGAGATGAAGGAATTAATTCAAGAAAAAAAAGATAGGGAGCCCAGCAAGAAAGAAGGAATGTTAGCCAAGTTACCTTATTTTGTCCTAACCCTACACTACCTAGGTTCCAGCTGCAAGGAAGATCCCTAATTATATTAGGACACTTAAATAAATGATTCTACAAGGACTAATCCCATTCCTATTGGGAGTCACACCTATTTCTTCTAGAAAAGCCCTTCCCTTGCCGTGCAAGACATTCCCCTTTCCTTTAGGATCTGCCGTACCTTTCTTTCCCTTTCCCTCTTAGATTCTGACATTTATTTACCCTTTTTATTTAAGGATTTGGTGTACAAATCTGTCTCCAAAATTAATTAGGGTTGTAACTCTCTTGCCCTATAAATTCAAGCATCTGCCGCATAATTCAAGAGGGAGATCCATCACCATAATTCACAACCATTCCTTACTACAATTGAGACCACCATTGACCATACACCTTTGTGCCGCAGCTTTGCAAGGAGACCCTTGAGCCATGCCTTGCCATTCAAGCTTTGGATTGCTGGAACGCGTTTAAGTGTTTTCCATCTTTTGTTTTCAATGTTTAAATTTAATTATCTTTGTTTAATTGCGAACATGAGGAGCTAAACTCATTTTAGCTAGAGGAGAATTCAAAACCATGAATATATATGTGATATGAGTTGATTACTTCCAGTTATTGTTTCATAAATCGTGAATGCAATTTGCTTAACTGCTTGATTGATAACTTATTCTTGTATGTTGATTAAGGATGCATACTTAGTTTGCATGCATGAATTTGATGCTAAAATATAAGTGATTTTCACCTAATAGATATGAACTTATATTTGTAAGTAGTGGAGGTCGCTAGTCACGATCATATTAGGTAAATTTCTGGCTGGAGTATCATGATGTTCATAGTTACGAATGCCTTGTCAATGCTTATGATTTTCATAAAACTTAATGATCTTTAATATGTATCTCTATTATGTTGTTCATGTAGGGAACTTGAGAAGAATAATTTGGTTGCGACGCGATGTCCAATTCAATCAACTTAGGAAAATCTGAGGGTTAGTTAGTGCTGTTCACGGTTAATCTGGGGTATTATCATTCATCGTTTGTCAGAAGAATAACTAGAAATTGATTCATATGCATATGTGTCATGTGTGGAGAATGACCCTCTAGCTAGCCTATCATCCATCAATTCACCCCAATTTCGTCCAAAGTTGTTTAGTGTTTAAAATCTGCTTATTTTTACTTTAAAATCGTCAAAACCAATTTCCCCCTTTTATAATTCGTTTCTTTTAGTTAGAATATGCTTAAACTTGTTTTCTTTTAGTGTTTTGAGTCAAAATCAAATCAACTTTCATCCAAAATAATCTGTAGTGTCTGTTTTGAGTTAATTTGCTTGTTTCGTGCTGTTTTGAGTCAGTCTAGTTTGTTTTAAGTTATTAGAGTCTAGTTTTCTGTTTTTGAGTCTAGTTTAGTGTTTTAGAGTTTAATTTGAGTAAATTAGCAATCCCTCCTAATCCCCGGCCTAGAACGATCCCTACTTACACATCTACTACAATTGTCAACAAGAGGGTTTAAGTTTGTGTGCTATTTTATATCACATCACCTAGTAAGGATATTAGTAGATGGGCTAGTAATTAGCTTGTCCAATAAAGATTGATGAGCATGCTTGGCAAGGTACACTTCTATGTACGAGGCCATTACTATTGGTAAAAGGATACCCTATGGTGCATCATCGATCAACCTGGATGTCCTAAACATTCATGCCATAATAAAATTCCTTTGGGATCCTGAGCTTTTGGTCTGCTACAAAGTGGGCTTCTACAATGCGAATGATTGTGATGTAGAACCCCTTTGGGAACCATTCTATCTTCTCTAGAATATTCTTATGGCTATATTTGTAGGAAGTTATGCAAACGAATTCTATTCCATTTTCTATAGTAGTTGCAATATGGTAATAGTTCTCTTAAATATCCTTAAAGCTCAAAAGCGTTATTCTGGAACGAAGTGATTTTAAGGCTTCCATTATGGTAAAATTAGTACCATTGGACAACATGATAGAGATAGTGCCATGCCTCACAATCTAGTTGAATAGGGTGAAGGGGTTGCCATAGGGATGATTAGGTATGAACTTAGCATATAGAGCCAGACAACTTCCCCCATAAAACATACCTAAGCATGAGTTAATTGAATAAGGTCACATGTATTAACTTGAGTCAATTAACTTGTGCTTCAAGAACAATAATGTTATATAGAACTAAAACAAACACCAAACTTAAATCTGGTAAACATAGGAAATTGTTCACAAATCAAACCAAATTTATTAGGGGGAAGGGGTTCGGCCAATTTGGCCTTTCATGTCAAAATTTTGCTCTCCAAATATTTTAGATGGAGCAAAATTAGTATCATAAATTGACTACGAAAATAGTACTCCTCAATAACATTGGTAGAGGCACAGACAAGCACATAAACAATGATCTCTTTCGTTAAAATGAAAGTAGATTTTACAGGGTTGAGGTTCATGATTTGTTCTTTATTCTTGAAGTTTAGGTCTTAGGTGCCTAGCAATCACCCTTCTGGCTGTGATGCCAACCCTTCCCAGGCTCCGATTCTACCATATGTTGTAAAACAAGCCCTAAAGTGGGTGAGCGAGAGAGAGAGAGAGAGAGAGAGAGAGACACACACACACACACACAGACCCAGACTTGAGCTCGGAAGGTTCTAGTCAAAGTTTAAGGATTTGTTCGGTACTCTCAACTTGAAACGATGAGCAGATTAGGTAGACATTTATCGAAGCAGAACCGTCTATTCGATACACTTCTACCGAAGCAGAGCATGTCCTTTAATACATCTATTCCGAAATAGGGCAATGTCTTTCGATAGGCTCAGCCGAAATTGGGTAACACCATTCAATAAACTTCGGCCAAACTGGGTCTATAATGTTAGATACTGCATACCGGAATTACAGGGGCACATTCCTCTCACAGTTGTTTTAATAATCAGAACCCAAAATTTGGTAAACTTTTTCTCTCTACATTGCTGCTTCAGGAGCAAGTTAGAGAAATAAAAGGAAGAAAAAAATCTTCAAAATTGTACCTATTCATGGACGTAAAAGTTTCAACCATGTCGTTTTTCAAACAAGAGATTATCTTGTCATGATTGGAACGGTCCGTAGAAGCGAGTCAAAGAACCATAAAATCCTCTTCAATGAGGTACTCTATTTGTATTGCTTCAGGCATAAGTCTTGGAATGAAGATCATGGCAGAGGCTTATTCAATTTTTCCATGCCATTGTTGGCTACAATGGTTTCACAACTTTTTGTAGTCAAGTGGAGTTTCACGTCTTGTACCCACATGAAGTAGTTTTGTCTGAAACTTCCAAATCATTGAAATCAAACTTGTTACGGGTTAACAATTTGCTGAAGGGAAGGAACACAATTGCGATTGGTGCTATGGAACTTAAAATCTCCATAAGCATCAACATTAGATCTTTTGGGTTCTAAGAAATGGTTTAGTTTAAATAGATTAATCATGGAGAACTTTAGATCTCAACATGAGCGTGAGTGTTAAGAACTTCATGTTTCTATGACACTTTTTCGAAACTTCAAGTTCGAGATTAAAAGTATAAACTCCAAGTTCATAAATCTGCAAACAAAAGCAATATATATAAAGCAATTGAAAACAAATATAGTGAAAGGGGGTAGCTTCAAGACTCTGTGTGAAAGTATAAGGAACGGCCCTAAAAGTGTGAAACTTCAGGCCCAAAAAATAATTATTTTAATCGGTTGGGCTACAGGCTAGCTAATATAAATAAGTGGGTTTACAAAACCCAGACCTAAACACTGGGCTAAAAGAGAAAAATTGAAAACCAAATCCCGATAATAAGAGGGGGGGTGTAGTCGAATTGGATTTCACAGGATTTTAATAGACTTTTTTTAAGTGACAGATTTTAAAAGATTCACAATTCTATATGGATTTCGACAGATTTATATGGATTTCTATGGATTTTTATGGATTTCTTTTGTGGATTTCATAGGATTTGTTAGTTGAATCTTATAACATAAAATGAAATAATGCACAAGAAACATAAACGTTTTGAATCAAAGGAGATCCATTAACAATAAACTTGAAGTGTTATCAAGCACAATCATGAACTCAAATACACAGAATAATAATGTAATCGTAGTAGCTAAGCAATCAAATGAAATTCCAAATTCCAAGTTTCAAATACAACCACAAAACCTTATATTAATCAGAAATTCATCATTACAAGCAATATTTTCTTCTTTCTTTTTTGCTTTCTCGAACGCAACCACAAAACCTAACATTACAAGAACATCATCAGAAATTCATCACTACCACACTAGAATTATTTGTATATAATTGTATCCTTCCATAGTAATTGATCGTCGATTTAAAGGACGTTCAATAGGTTGTCCAAATGTAATTATAAACTCTTTTAGCACATGGACTATAGCTTGCCATCAATAAATATTTAATGGTTTCATAAAGTTCTTCTTCCTCAATTTCTTCTTCATCAGTTTCTTCTTCTTCTTCTTCAATTTGTTCTTCCACCATTTGCGCCACTTCCATTTCTTCGTCCACTTCCATTTCTTTCCCACCTTCCGCTTCCATGCTTGATTGAGACATTATATAAACTACCCAGCCAAATAAACAAAATCATAAAGAAGTTAACAACATACCCAAATACCACCAACCATGAATTTTTTACATCGAAACCATCATCTAATCTATATACACACACCACAATTAATCTACACACACACACACACACACACACACCATATATGATTACTAAACAACATCATCATTATCATCATCTAAAATTACTAAACAGATATCTATACACAAACATTCCATCAGCATCATCATCACCACAATTAATCTAAATACACACATTCCATCAGCATCATCATCGTCTCATCTAAAATTACTAAACAGATATCAAAATATATGATTGAAAAAAATAAGAGGGGAAAAGCAGCAAGCTTTTACCAATTGCAACAAAATGGGGAACAGTAAACTCCTTGGCCAATTGATGACCCCCTGAAGAACAAAAGTCACGATCCAAACAATAAAGTTGACTATATCAGAAAAAAAAAATTATTGTACTTAAATCAGTTAGTAAAGGAGAATCCTAATCAAACACTATATCAGATTAGGTGTTTTCTTCTTCTTCTTCTTTTTTCCCTGTGTTTTCGTAGTTGGCCTTCTAGCTATACGATGAATGCTTAGGCAGAGTCGTGCAGTTTTCATCAATATTTTGTGGATCTCCTGGTGAGATTGAATTGCCTCTTTCCCAGTGATCTGATACAGAATTCTATTGCATTTAGGTTTTCTCTTTTCATTGCATACATATATGGTTTTTCCAGCAATCAAACAGATAAACCATATAAGAATTATACAAATTGGGAAGAAAACTGCAATACCTTGTGGCGATGGAGGAAGATGACAGACAAAATTGTTCCACTTCTCTGATGAAGGTGAAAAAAAATCACATAGGGTAGGGTGGGATTCTTGATGGCACTTTGTATTTATACCACCCACCTTCAAATCCCTCAAAATCCCTTGGTCATTGAAATCCTAATAAATCTTTGACATTCTCACTATACCTAGATTTGAATGTATTTTAAAACTCTTAAATCGACTACCCCTGGATTTGGGTGTATTCTTCAAAATCCTCTTAAATCCTAATTTGACTACACCATGATTTCAGAATCTTTTAAAATCCTCTTTTAAAACTCTAATTGACTACACCCAGATTTTAAAGTCTATTAAAATCCTACCAAATCCTAATTTGACGACACCCCCTTAGGGTATCATCTGGGCTAAATAAATAGGCCTAAAAGAAAAAATCATTTTATTTTTTTCTCACACGCGGGTTGAAAAAGCCTAAAACGACATAATGAGCCAAACTGGGATGTTGTTATTCATTATTTTTTATTATTATTATTATTATTATTATTATTATTATATTATCACAGCCAGCCCAAAAAATTGAGGGCCCAACTGGAAAAAACCTCTTCCGAGGCCCAAGACAATGGGCTGGGCGTGGGCTGGCTAGCACCGAAATGAGTCCCAAGACCTTGCGTTGGGTTGTGGACACTTCAACGACAGCTGGGTGTTCTGCCGTTGAGGAAACTGAGGCCAGCGCTGCAGGCGACGACACTTTTTGATCGAAATCGATCTGGCGTCCGTCAGGAAAAGATTCCAAACATGTGGTGGACTGAGAAATCTCAAACTTCATTGAGATTTTGAAAGAAATTTCGAAGTCTCTCTCTCGGAGACGATGATGTGAGATTGACGAACTACTTCCAATGTCAGACTTCACCACAGGACAACTTCAGGTCGTCGAAAGAGACTAGTTTTACCAGTTTCTGAGGAATGGCAATGGTGAGGGTGGACTGTAAGCGGTCCTAAGTGGCGTGCCGTGGTGTAGGGGTTGAAGACACATAAGACGACATCGTTTAAAAAACTAGGGTTTTGAACTTTTTGGCCCACCAACTTTGGCTGCTCGGCGCGATGGTTTGAGGTAGCCCAGCAAGCTGCAGGCTTGTGGCTGTTGTGCATCAACGCAACTCGGCTTGGTACGAGCACACAGCTTCCAACCATGGCTCCAATGAGGGTTTTTTTTTTTTTTTTTTTCCATCCTTTTTCTTTATTTATTCACACGTATTCAATCTATCACAATAAAATACATGTATAAAATAAAGCAAACAAATTTAAGAAGAATTTATGATTCGAAACGCATAAAAGTTGGGTTCATGCATCATGGTGAATGTTTTGATGCAATCAAGCTAAAAAAATATCGAAAATTAAGACCATGTTATAGAAGAACCTAGATTGTGATGATCAATTTTGTGAACGGGTTTGTAAGAGTTCTTCCTCCAATGTCGGGTTTCCATCTTGAAAGTGTTGTATCACATTCAACACAAAAATTAAATTGAATCAATAGCAAGTATATTCATTCAATAAAGTAAAGAACTTAATCATAATAAAAATGATTGAAACGTAATACTCTCCTGATTGAATATGTACCAATTCTCTTTACTCCAGCTTAAGAGTGTACTGATAAAGTGTTGTAGCCAAAATTTAGAGAGAGAAAGTAAAGGTGTGGCAGAGATAATATGGAGAATGGCTTGAGGAATTCTGTGTGCTATTCCTCATGCCTTGTGCCTTTATTTATAGTAATAGGAGGAGAGAATAACTTACTCTCCAAGTAATACAATTATAATATGAAATATCTTCCTAGACCCTGAAGGATTTCTAATTTATCTCTACTTAGAATTTTTAGAATCACACATGTGGTAATAATGTTTACACTGATGTTTTTTTTATAGAGATGGTGATTCGGATAAGCGTCACAATGAGCTAGCAATAATTTAATATCAAACTCTTTGTTTGTAAAAGTTGACCCTAATATCTCCACGTAAAAAGAAATAACATTATGTCGTAATACTATAGTGGTGATACTACGGATTAATAATCAATGTTCAATACCTACTAAATTTAATACTTTACGTTATTCAATTTTTATATTTGTGTATTTGGCTACGATATTGAATTTATGATGTCCACATCCTCATGCATATGCATAACATAATACATAGTATTACATACGCTGTCCTATACCTACATTTCTTTGTGTGAACGAGTATTGTTGTTCGTATTTAGTAACGACCTATTTGGTCCATCTTTGTTATCTTTTTCTGATTGGAATTAGAGGTGACAAATCAATTCATATTAATGGGTATTCCTTAAGACCAGTTTAATCTTATATCATCCTCGTATAGATATGAGATTAGTTAGTGAATTTTGAAATGACAAATCAACTCATTAGGTTGTTAATGATATTTATTAAAATCCGTTTAGTTTGATTTCACATTACATTATTATCACCACTACCAATCTCACATCTATATTATGGTGGTATCAAAATAAAAGGGTATTAATAGCTATCTATTAACAACCCAATGAATTGATTTGCCTCCTCTATTTGAAATTATACGTGGATGTAATGTTATATTCTTTTTCTTTAATTATTTGATAGGGAAGTGACTTTAATTTGTCTCTCTCAGTTGGAGATTTGGAATCTCTGCGATTACCGTCAGCTACTGTTTTTTCTTAATGTCGGCTACTTTTGGTGGATGTATATGACCCAATAATTTTGAGAATAAGGTGATCCACAAGTCGTACATATACGCGTATTATTATTAGGTTGAGTGACAAAGCTCCCCATATTGGGGAGTTTTACAACATTTTCTAAAACTCCAAGCACTCTAATTGATTTATTTGTTATATTCCTTTTATAATATGTTTCTTTAACACAAGATATTTGAAAAGAAACCGAACTCAAGAAGTACAAGAAGTACTAAATTTCTATCTATTTTTACATCCAAGTATTACGTGGTAAAACGAAAAATAAATTTTGTCAAATCCAAAACACTGAACCCTAAAATTATGATTCAGCTAGAGAGTAGTAGAACAAAACCTTTTGCAAAGTGCTGTATCGAACCAGCTGCAGCTAGCCTGTATGTTAATTGGATAGATTTTGTGACTTCAGCGCAGTACAGTGCACACACACACTCGGTGCTTAAGAAAATTAATTCCTATTATTTATTTCGACTTGGTTACGTACTTTTAAAACCAAGGAACGTCAGCTGAAGCAACACCTTCCGGTTCTTGACTTTATATAAAACTTTCTTGCCCGATGATAAACTTTTCCAGAAAATTATTTGTTTTACTAGAAAAATCATCAGGGGTGTGAATGAGATACAAAAAAAAAAAAAAAAAAAAAACTAATGAAAATGACTTGAAAATTTTGAGTTTTAACGATAAGGATAAAATAAAAAATAAAGTAAATAGTATCATAATTAATTTTTTAATATAAAAATATGATTTTTCGTTAAAATAAACATGATTAAGTCTTTTTGTTAAAGTTCATTAGAAAAAAAATGGTTGGAGAAAAGAAAAAGGACGATATTCGACCTCAACAAAGTGTTGCTTTGAGGAAGCTTTATAACAAAGGCTTTGATATTCTCATCAGAAGATCTTCCCCCATTATTACAGTGATTGGATGGTCTATCTGGTGGCACAGAAACAAAGAAAGGCAGAAAATAAAGAGCGGATGTGAAAGGAAAAAAAGTTGGGAAAATGCCGGAATATGTTTGGAAGAATTCCCTCCCTCTCTCCATTTTCATATTCTAGGATTGGTGAGTCAAATTCGTCAATAAGAGTGTCACTTGTCGAAATGGGTAAGGGGACACGTTGCCCTGGTCTTGTTGGCTTGAGCTAGGGGCTGCGTTGTGGTACGTGGTCCAATCCCTTTGCTCTCGTTGCCCTCTTTGCCCTGCATGATGGTGAGGCCAGCGGTGGCTGTGGATTTGCCTTTTTGATCATGCATGGGAATGAAATAACCATCAACCACACCACTAGGTACTGATGGCCAGCCTAGCAAGAATCTTGGTATATTGCTGCCTTGTTTCTTTGTTTGCCAAGTTTACAAGTGTGCGATGAGGTCGATAAGTATTTTTCTGGATGTAACTTGTGTGTACGGATAAATTACAAATATCCTGTCAAAAACTGTGTCCCTTTCACGAAAATGTTGGTGTACATAAAATTCCAAAGTCTATCTTACAGACTGTTTCCCAATCAAGAAATTGACTGCCATCTTTCGCCTTTTTGTTGCAGACTGTTTCCCAAAGTCTATCTTATATATATATATATATATGAAACCTTTCACAAAAGAGATCCCCTTTTTCTAAAAAAATAGGGACACCCTCTTGACCGATGTATCTGATTTTAATGAAATTGTATGGCTGAGATTGTGTGGCCTGTGTTTTAATCTCAATCACACAATTTCATTAAAGTCAATCAAACGGTCAAGAGGATGTCCCTATTTTTTTTTAAAAATGGAGATCCCTCTTGGTAATGGTCCTGTATATATATATATATATATATATATATATATATATATATATATATATATATATATATATATCTGTGTGTGTGTGTGTGTGTGTGTGGTTCACTTTTGTTTGCTTTTTATCTCGATCTTTGTTTTTATGGGGTCTGGTTACAATATATCGGAGTACGAATACTCCAAAATTAGTTTTTGTTCTCGCTACAATTAGTTTTAAGGAAAACTATTGAAAATAGTTTGAAAACTTTAAATTTTAATCAAAAGGATAAAAAATGAACAGTACCAGGTGTATTTCGTTAAGAATCTCTTAGTTTTATGGTCATCAATGATTTTTATTTTATTTTTGTCAAACATCAATGATTTTTTTTTTAATTGTCTTTAATTTGTTACCATAGAAGAAAATTCAACCTTAACCTAACCCTCGCCGCTTAGGCTTAAACCAAAATTCAAATTGAAGGTAGCTATCACAGTACCAATGTAGCAGATAATAGTTGCTAGGCATACTATATATTTATACTACATTTTAATATGAAAAATGTAAAATATTCGATCACTATAGAAGATAACAATATGGTAGGCATACTTCATATTTATACCGTATTTTAATACCACAATGCACAATGAGTTATTTGATATATTCGATCACTATAGAAGATAACAGTAATGGTAGAGACATACTAAATATTTATACCGCATTTTAATACCACATAATGAGTTATGTGATATGTTTGAGCATCAACTATAATGAGAAAAAAAAATTCAATACTGAATGAGATAAAAACAATGTTCAATAAGATAAAAAACTAATAATTATTGCACACAAAAAAACTATGTTGTAAACTTCTAATTTAAGTGTGATTGTGTAAATCCTAGATTAGATTTGATTCTAGTTATTCTTTCCTATATGAACTTGTATTCCTTGGAAGAGAAGGATTTATTCTCTGTCTTATTACTATAAATAAAGACACTGTGTAAGGGGAATAACAACATCCTCTACACACATTCATCTACACAACCCTACAAATACATCTCTCTCTATATTTTCTCTTTGTGCCGTCGGCCCCCATTCTCTGTCAGATAAAATAGGCTACAACACGTTATCAGCACGCTCCTACCAATGCGCTTAGGAATTTGACGTGGAAGCTTTCTGCATCAAACCAGCTCACCAATATCATCACGCAATCAGGTTCTTCCAAAACAACGGTTTTTATCTCGATATTTTTGCAGCCCTAATAGCATGAACATTCACCAAAATGCATATGACCCAACTTTACATTTTTTGAATTTTAGATTCTACATAAATTGACACACCCCGACCCGAAAAGTCCACTTGGACTCTGAATCGAGATGCGCTGGCCGACACCTGGAAGGTGACGAAGCCATAAAATGTGATAGTGCGTAAAATGTGAATAAATTTGAACCTAAAAATGTCTAAATACCAGAGTGCGCTGTGAGCGGGAGCGAACCCATTTCACACGCAATGTCAGAGCATAAGTAAAGTACAGTAGTGTGGGTAAGAATCATACCTTCAGAGGTAGCCACCAATATTAAGATTCGCCACAGATCCTCGTCGATACGAACTCAATAGCTAAAACCTGGAGGGGCACAAAACAGAAAGTGTGAGTGAGTAATGAAACTAAGCTTCCCAAAGCTATTACCTTCCTAAAAGTAATAACTCCTTACTGTAAAACCCGTATCGTTTTCCATAAGACAATATTACGTGTGTGTGTGTGTCTGTGTGTATATATATATATATATATATACATATATATATATATATATACATATATATATATATATCTATATATATATATCTATATATATATATATATCCAAACCATACTCAAGAATGGCTAAAACCACGGGTATGCCATGTCCATCAACTCCATAATACATTAAGAAATAGGCCAAATGAACTAAATCAATATAGAATGATATATCAGCTGGAGTCATCTAACGTGACCTGTACGACTGCACCCATACCTCGTCAATCATTGCTAGCACATAAGTCGGAGTCATCTCTAGTGACCTGTACGACTGTATTCATGTCTCATCAATCATTGCTAGCACATAAGTCGGGAGTCACCTATAGTGACCTGTATGACTTATCCAGATATCATCAGTCAATGCTAGCATATAAGTCGGGAGTCACCTATAGTCACTTGTACGACTTATTCATATATCATTAATCAATGCTAGCATATAAGTCGGAAGTCACCTATGGTGACATGTACGACTCATCCATATATCATCAATCAATGCTAGCACATAAGTTGGGAGTCACCTCTAGTGACCTGTACGACTTATCTATATATCACCAAATATCCTAGCACACGAGTTGGAACCACCTCTACTAGTCCGTACGACAGGAATGGGTGTAAATAAGTACGCTCAAGTGAAGACTGTGCGAATAATCACGGGTCACCTACGAGTCGGAACCACCTATAGTGGTCTGTACGACAGGCCTGTGCACCTACCTTGAATCCAAGGTGAGCGTAAGGTGCAGGAAGTGAACATCACGTGAAGGACTGTGTTCTGGTCACATGCAGAAACACTAACACCGGGTTACAGGTTTATGAGCTCTAAATGCATCTAATACCTCATGTACTACTCATAGGCAACCTGTACGACAGTGTCGGAGTTGCCTATTACATGAGTGTAGTCATGCCATAACCTCATCATTCCAACTAATACTATATACTCACCTGAACTTAGCTGTGTGTCCTGCGTTCACCTTTGCACTTCAGAGCGTTCACAATAATTACGTGCAAGTAATATACATATGGATATACCAGGATGTAAATATGAAATTCAACCATATCATAATATTTCCAAATATATAAACCTATATACAAATGGCATAAAATGCATATCTTAGTGTTTCCCAAATACCTTCACACTGCTCAATTCCCCAAACAAGGCTTTTATCTCGATTATTTAATCTCATTTATTATATGGCTACATCTAACATTTTGTTAGACTGCCTACGTATCCTAAATAGGGATCAAGTCATTCGTAGTTCACACTAGAACTTCAAAGCATTCACAGTGATTATATGCAATATTCAATTTACAAACGTTTGTAGAATGATTAATCATACACACACACACACACACACACACACACACACACACACACACACACACACACACACATATACATGATAGAAAGGTATACACGATAGAAAGGAAAAGACCCACTCACCTGGAGTCCACGCTATGATTCTCTAGCACGCACATCGAGGCGTCCCGAACGATTGGCGCCTAGAACAATTATCGAATCACATCTAAGAACTCTTATCAATAGAATATGTAATTCACATAAAACACATCCTCAAGGACATTCTAAAATAGTTTGAGACCCATTCACCACAAGTTAACCGTCGATCAAAGATCGACGGTTGAGTCTACAACCCTGTATAACTCGATGCGGAAGATGACATTACGCTTCTAGAATAACATACTAAAACTTCATTGCGATCCAACAACCGAATCTCCGCCAATTACCCAAAATCAAGTAGCGGTTAACATTTATTTTATAAACTTACAAATCTAATTCGGGAAGATCCGTACTTTGGATTCCTGATCCGTAAGTTTCTATGGTCCTCAAATATTACGTACTATAATGTATTAAAGTTTGGTAACGATCCAACGGTCGGATCGTCAATTCACACTTTTACCAATTAACATATCGTAGAGAATTCAGGTTCCAACCGCCAACCTACGTTATACGAATATCAAAACTGAATTCAAGACATCTAATTTAGCCTAAAAGTAGCATCAACGGTCCCCTGGCCACGCGCCGCCGCACGTGCCGCCACGGGTGGCGGTCGGCCGTCCCAACTCGCGGGAAAATTCAACTATTTCTAAAATTTACCAAATTTACAGAATTGTAGGTCTCAAATAGTAGAGTAAAATTTATACCTGTGGCCAAGTCTAATTTGGCCTGGAAAGGCTCCAATTTTGCTAAAACCCGCAGAAACCCTATAATTTGGGTGTGTTCAATTCGACTCCATTGCAACTCCGACGCCCCCAAACTTGTTTGGGCTTTGTTCTAGGTCTCAAAAGGATGCTATGGGTGGTGGTGATCGAAGGAATTACCTTCGGATTTGATGGATTGTCACTACGAAGCCGTCGCACCCACCGGTGCATTTCTTCCCAAATTCGACTCTAATCTCCTCAAATTTGTTGTGGGAATGGTAGAGGAAAGGTCTAGATGATGATTAGAAGTGGTAGATCAACACAATTCGTCGGAAAAAGGATGAAATTCGCCGGAGAAACCCACCAGCTACAACCGGGTCGCTGGTAGCACGGGTCGAGTTTGTGTTTTGCTGCCCTTCTCCTTCCCTTCTTTCTCTTCCTTCTGGTTGGCCATCTTCTTCATCTCTCCTCCTCATTGGCTGCTCATTTCCCTCCTTCCTCTTCCACGACTGGGCAGTTTTGCCTCCTCTGTTTTTCTTTTTTCTTTTTTTCTTTTTATTTTCTGATTCCCTCATCCTTTCTTTTCTAAATTTTCTATCTACTCAAATTAAAATAGTAACCATATAATTATGAGAATGTATAAAATAATAAATAGTGTCCTTACCCAAGAACTTTCCGGATTTGTAATTCTGTAAAACTTTAACCATAACTTCAAATTCACTTCTGCTTGCGCTTACGTGTCTATATTGTCGATTATTTTATGAATAGGCTAAAAGAAATCCATACGTCTCACTGTATGTTGATCAACGAAAGCCAAAAAAACTTTACCTCTAGGGCATTTTCGTAAAACCACACTTTTAGAATTAATAAAATCTTAAAATTTGGGACGGGTTGTGTAACAGCCCGTCCCGGAGATTTTGTACGGCGGATGTGAATTGACGAAAATACCCTTGGAAATTAAGTTGTAATATTGGTTAAGCTTGGTTTGGGCCAATTAAGTGGAGTCCTAATTGTGTGGAACCAATTAGGATTAGGTTTTGTGTATTTTAGGGTTATGGACCAATCCAAAACCTTATACCTCATTCTCTCTCCTCTCCCGTGCTTTCTCTCTCCCTTCACAGACTCTCTCTCTCCTTCTCGGTGTTGTACGGACAAGCACCAAAACCCGTTGAAACTTTACAGATCGTGGTCAAAGAGAACACCATTGTGTTCGTGAAGCTCAGATGAGTTGATTGGTACCCATTTCAGGTAAGGATACCTTCGAAATCTCGTGAAACCGAAACCCCCCGATTTTGTCACTATTCATGCTCACGTAAAGCCTTGTGTTTTTGGAGATATCAAGCTCATAGGGAGCTTAAGCAGGCCCTAAGGAAGCTCGGAGTGGTTCGTTGGAAGGTTTTGGACGTCGGAGGACTGAGATCGACATGTTTCTAAGTTTGCCGAACTATCGAGCTTCCTCAGGTAAAATCTAGTGGATTTTAAGCTTTGAATCTTGTATGGTTGTGTTCTACAAGCTCGTAGATTCATTTTGGTAACAATTTTATGAAAAATGGTTGAAAAACGATTGAGAAACCATGTTTGGAAGTTTACCCAGAAACCGGCGAACAGTCACCAGCGACTCGCCGGAGAAGACATAGCATATTCCGTTAAAGTTGACGGAATATGCTAACACCGTTAGTTAAGTTTAACAGTTACCGTTAGGATTTGACGGAATATTCCTGGAATATACCTGACAGCGTTAACTGACGCTGTCAGTGTGACTGTCACGTGGCCGCGCATGGGGGCGCGTAGGTCCGTGCGCTCGCCGGCGCATGGCGGAGCGTGAGGCTTTAGAAAATTATTTTAAAAATATGGGGATATCCTGAGATTGTATATATCACTGTGGTATATTTATATACCCAAATTGAGCAAAGTATGAGAAGTTATTAGCTAGAATTGTGTATGTGCTTAAAGTAACGTTGTTATAGTTATTTCTCATATAGGCGAGACCTATCCGGAGGACGAACGTTGCCAGGCTAGACGTGGGGGTTACGACCTGACTACATACCAGTGAGTGGGTAGTTATTTTCAGTATATATATGTATATGCTTCACGTTTTTCCCAGAAAACGTAGTTAATGGAATGTGATTTAAATGCCATGTTATGCCTGCATTTTTTAGCATATGCATTGTCATAATTATGCATATCATTGCATGGTGCTGCGGAGGCCCAGATAAGCCTAGGTAAGTATATTATGCTGTGATTGGTTATGAGATAGATGATGATGTTGAGATGATATTGAGCTCATTAATCTGCACCCCAGTGTTAATGTTCACGCCCAGAGTTAGAGGCATAGCTTCACATGATCGTTCACCTCCCGCACCACACGCTCACCTTGGATCCAAGATAGGTGCATAGCCTGTCGTATAGACCACTTTTAGTGGGTTCGACTTGTAGGTGACCCGCGATTAGCGCACAGCCTTCATGTGATTGTAGCACTTGAGCGTATTCATTATACACCTAGCATGTCGGTCAGACCACGTGAGGTGGTACCGACTTGTGTGCAGATATGTATAAATATGTTGAGATATGAGATTGAGATATGATTGAATTGAGCTCTAGTTCTGCCGTATAGATCACGTCAGGTGACTTTGGCTAGCAGATTATTTATATTGAATGGCATCACCTGGCTCATTATTATTTATTATATTGTGATATTGGGCATAGCATATACATGGCATACATTCAAATGAATCTTGATTTACTGAGCATGATTTGACTTATATTTACGTATTCTATTTTCTGGGAAAGTTATACTTGTTTTACGGCGATGGGTTAGTATATTTAAAGGAAAATAAAGTTTTATATAAGCGTTGTTTTACTGACCCACTCAGCTTTGTTTTCCGCCCCTCCAGGTATTAGGTAGCTTGTTGGTGGCTCACGAGGATTCGGGTGGAAGTTCTGACAGTACATCATCCATGTAGGATTATTGGATACTGTTTAATTTAGTAATTCTATGCTTGACTACACTTAGACTTAATTATGCTCTAAAGGTGTAGTAACACTTATTTCCTTTCTAGCCATTCTGGATGTTTGGTTTTTATTCATTCGAAATTTCCTTATCTTAACGCTTCTGCTTCGTGCACATGGCTTACGTCACGCTCACGTGACAGCCAACATGCCTCGATCTAGGTCGGGGTGTGTCAGGTTGTCACAATCTACCGACCTTAAAGAATTTCGTCCTCGAAATTTAAAATCATTGTTATACAAAACTCGAAGATAGGAGTATAAGATGTGTATATATATACACACATATATGTAAAGCAGAAATCAAGTTAGAACGTTTGTGCAAAAGAGAAAATGACATTCTGCTGCAGTTGGAATGTAATTCTTCCTCTTTCATGCTTCCAAGCTCATATCTTCTCCTTTCCTCAATAATATAGTGGTATAATACCCGCATAAATAAAATGACTAAATAAAATGACATAGTAAGAAAATATTTGCACGAAACAAAACAAAGCCCAAATTGAAAATGGAACTTGCCAAACATTCGTCGTGTCACGCATTTCGAGAATGAGACCAAACCATAACTAACTAGTAAGTGTTATCATGACTGAGTGGTCTTGCCCACTTGCTTAGTGAACCGAACAATTAGGCCATCGATATTACAGTCTGCAGCCCGTAACCCCGATAACTCATTGTCGTCTCAACAAGCTAACGAGAAGTTCCCGAGGATGCCAAAATATCATTTTGTTCCTCCAGTGCGAAAATGCCTAAATTGTCTGATTCATGCCTCGATCGCAGTACCGTACTATCCCAAAGGACACTAATTCGGCTGCTAAAAGTGTTTTGGCGTTCACTTCCCACAACTTAAGGTTATTTAGAATTCTTTTTAATAAGTCTGCTAGACTCGAAATAAGATTATATTTCAATGGTTCCTGCTAGCATCGATATGAAATTGGCGCACACGCCCGCCAAATCGATCTATCATGAATTCCTCACTAACTAAACGAGAAATCATGTCAAAATTACTAAAAGAACCCTCAAGAATTTGAAGGTCAACAAGTCCATGAAATCTAGAGTACAAGATATATGGATTGAATATGCAACTCCAATATCTAAGTGGTCTTCCTGGATAATCCGTCAACGTCAGCAATGATATTAGAAACAAAGTGAATCTAAATCAACCAATTTACCTTTAATATGAGGAGGTGAAACTGAAAATATGAACATAACTGATGCAAACTAGAATATCAAAGGGTCAAACAATTTCCAAAAATGATGAATTATTCCGAAAAGCTAAACAACTCTGTTGTTGTCTCAGATCAAAAAGTAGAAAAGTCGAATTTAAGAATGAGCTATCAAAGTTTCCTGATAACAGAAAAGTAACATCACAAAAATATTAAAACTACCAGGAACCAAAAGTAATTTCTTCCAAAAATGTTTTTCCGTCGAGTGCTACAACTTTAGCACCACATTGCTGCATGAAACATTCTAGAGTCTTAACAAAAGTAGACTTCGCAGAAATTCTAATAGGTGATATTCTAACAGATACTACTAAGGAATCAAAACTAGCTAAGATTCCCAATCTTAAAAGGATCAACACTAACGACTGAAGAATGATGATGGAATTGGTTGGTAAAATCTCCGGTGATGCACGGTTATCAATATATTAACTTAGGCCATCAACTTGCCTCAAATCTACACATTTCTTCCACAAGGAATAACTTCATTTTAGTGTCCTTACCCACGGACTTTTCGGATTTGTAATTCCGTAAAACTTTAACCATAACTCCAAATTCACTTCTGCTTGCGCTTACGCGTCTACATTGTCGATTATTTTATGAATACGCTAAAAGAAATCCATACGTCTCACTATACGTTTATCAACGAAAGCCAAAAAAACTTCACCTCTAGGGCATTTTCGTAAAATCGCACTTTTAGAATTTATAAAATCGTAAAATTTAGGACGGGTTGTCACATAAATTGTGTATGCATTATATCCATAATTGTTGAATTATGTGAATTTGATATTTGGCATAAATTGCATCATATATTTGCTCATGCATTAAATTAAATTATATGAATATGTATTGAATTAATATTGAAAAAAATTATAAAGGATTTTGTTTAGGGTTTCGTTGAAACCCATCCATGTCGATGGGCCACCGCCGTTTTTCCCGATGGGCCACCCCCGTTTTTCCCACGAGCAGAGAACCAAACCCTGGAGCCATGGCTCCAGGCCCAAAACCTAGACTCGACGCCAAGATGGCATTGCATACCTTGAAACCATCGACTAGCATAGCCTGCAACCATGCCCAGCCACCTCCGACTACTTCCCCGACGACATAAAGTTATCCTCGATGAAGTTCTTGCTTGAAATTCAATTTTTTTTTCTTTGAAATTACAATTGAAAATTTCTAGGGTTTTACAACGTTGAGAGTTTTTCACTCTCTGTTTGATTTTATGGGTTGTCATTGAACCCACGACCTTCGCCATGATTTTTGCACCACACTATGACCGTTTGAAGCGGTGACACCGATCTCTCTATTCGGCGAATTCACCCAGCTCACGTTGAGGTGTCTGGATCAAAGCAAACCTAAGCCCACTTGGGCTTAGCCTATTTCTCAACAAGTATCAGCCCTTTGGGCTTTGAGACTTTCCTCGGCCCGCATCATAGAGCCCAATTCGGCCTCTGTTAGACTGAGCCTGCGACACCAACCCATGACTTTGGTGTCCCCCATGTCCTCGCTGCAGTGGAGCCCAGCCTACACAACTGTTGTGCACCATGTGCCCTGCGACACATCAGATCCCAACTTCACTGATGCATCTGTACCCACCACAACTGATCAACGCCTTGTCTGGGCCTACACTTTGGGCCCAGCTTTCTTACAGCCTATTTTCTACAATGGGCCTGCAACGCAAATTTATTTTAGGGACCTGATCAGACCACGGTACAATTTGCTCAACCCACTCGTGGGCTGTGGCCCATGTTTTTTGGGCCCTGAGCTTAATTTTTTTAGACAATTTTGGGTTTTATAATTTTTCACCCACACTTGAAGTTTGGCCTGAAGTCCAAATAATTAACTCAATTATAATTATAGACCTAAAGTTCTATTTGCATATTTTCTTGTTGCATATTTCTGTATATATATTTGTGTTTGTCTGCAGGAACATATGAACTTGAAGTTCATAATTATTTCGAAACCTGAACTTTCTAGAAACATGCCTTGTTTGGAAACCTAAAGTTTTCCTTAAAAACATCACCCATGAAAATCCAAAGCTTTTTCATGCGAATTTAAACCAATACATGTCTATTAGTACCCGAATGTTCTACTCCTATGTGAATGGATTGATTTTTTCTCCATTACACTAACCGGATCTTGTCTATCTATTTTGTGATAGGAACATGTCAAATTTGAACAAACTCGACTTCACCATTTTGAAGGTTTCTAGAAGAAACTACCTCAAGTGGGTCCAAGATGTGAAGCACCACCCCACAACAAAGAACTTGCGTCCCGCCATTGAAGATGAGATGGACAACCTGGTTGGCAAAGCTAAGAAGGCCACTGCCATGATCTTCATCCGAAGACATATCCATGACGCATTGCAAATTGAGTACCTTGGTGAGGAGGATCCACGAGCACTATGGGTCACTTTGGCTGATCATTTTGATCACCAAAAGAACATCTTCTTGCCTGAAGCAAGACATGACTAGTAGCATTTTCGCTTTCAAGACTTTAAGTCTGTGAATGAATATAATTATGAAGTTTGTCAAATCTGATCACTTCTCAAGTTCTGTAACGAGACCTTGACCGAATACTATCTCCTGGAGAAGACCTATTCGACCTTCTCTGCTACTAATATTATCCTACAACAATAATATAGAGCTCAGAAGTTCACTAAGTTCTCAACCTTGACCGAATACTATTTCGCTGAAAAGCAGAATCAGTTGTTGATGAAGAATCATCAAGCTCAACCTACTGAGATGACTGTTATGCCTGAAACACACTATAGCACAAACATGCGCCCAAAACGTCAAAATAGGCATGGTAGGGGCGGCCAGAAGCCATCCCGTAAATGTCAACAGAGCCAAGGCCCACCTAAGGGAGGAAATCGAGCCCGGAAGCGCCCTAACCTCGCTCATAAAGCCCCAAACTTCAAGAATAAGGGCAAAGCACCTGAAACCATGGATACGGACATGTGTTATCGTTGTGGTTCAAATGACCATTGGTCCCGTATTTGCCAAGCTCCCCAAAAAGTTGTAGTTGAATATCATTCTCGTCGTGAAGTTTGAATCAAACTTTGTGCAAGTGGATGAACCGGAGAGTACCAAGATGGAGGTTTCTAACTTTCACAAGGCTATCACCTCTATGGAATATTAGAATCTTCGAAATAAACTATATTTCTAGTTGGAATTTAGACGTTGGGGTCGAATTCCACCTAGTGGCCGAACACCTCCCTTGTGTTTTTGGTTTAATTTTGAACAATTTTCCTTTTATGTTTGGATTATTTGTTGGTGATTTATATTTGGATATTAAGTTTTTAATTCATTACCATTCCTGAATACTTAAAATTATTTTGAATGGATATTTGTTTTTAGAACTTTTATGCATGTGACCGATTTAAATTAATTTTCATTCTAGGTATGACTAGTGGGGAAGTTAGTTGTCTAGTAGATAATGCAACCACACACACCGTTTTGCGTGAACGCATCTTTGACAACCTTCTCAGGCCCATCCAACCTGATCGAAGGATACGGTAAGGCGCGTGTAATGTTGTCCAATAGTATAATTTTGACCATTGATGAGGCACTTTATTCTCCACGTTCTGGAAGAACGTTGTTGAGTTTCAAGGACATTAGAGATAATAACTACCACGCTGGAACCTATGTAGAAAATGAAGTTGAATTTCTGTGCATAACTTCCTACAGATTTGGCCAGAAGTGTATTCTAGAGAAGATGGAGCATATCCCGAGTGGTCTGTATACTACGACCATACACCCTCATAGAAAGCCACTATGTGGCATGCCCTACATCTGTGACCGCGCACAAAATTACACTTTGGCATGATCATTTGGGACACCCTGGACAAGCAGCGATGTGCCGTATCCTCAAATCATCACACGACATCCACTAACCCGGAGCTTAGGTTCGATTCAAGGAATTGCATGTCAAACCTGTTCTATGAGAAAGATTATTATTAAGCCTTCTTATGACAAGATTAGTTTGAATCCCTATATTTTTCAACAAAGGATTCAAGAGGACATTTGTGGACAGATTCACCCCCTATATGGACCATTTAGATATTTTATGGTTTTTGTTGACGCTTCCACACGTTGGTCACACATGTGCTTATTGTCCACAAGGAAAGATGCATTCTCCAAATTGTGGGCTTAGGTTATCAAGCTAAGGCTTCACCACTCTGATTATCCAATCAAATTTATTCGATTGGATAATGATGGAGAATTCACATCTAAAACTTTTTATGACTATTGCATGTCGATTGGGGTTGAAGTTGAACATCTTGTACCCCATGTTCACACCCAAAACAGCCTGGCAGAGGCATTCATTAAGCCCTTATAAATGATTGCTCGATTGTTGGTCATACATACCAAGCTCTTGATCGCTGCTTGGGGTTATGCAATATTGTACGCAGCCATATTGGTCTGCCTGAGGCGTGTTGCGACCCAACCATATAGCGCCATTTAGTTGGTTACCGGATATGAACTCGACATATCGCATCTGCGCGTTTTTTGTTGTGCTATCTATATGCCGATTTCGCCGCCCTTATGTACAAAAATAGGGCATTAGCGAAGGATAAAAATCTATGTCGGATATGATTCTTCTTCAATCATTCGTTACTTAGAATCTTTGACAAGCAATTTGTTTACCGCTCATTTCGCGAATTGTCACTTGTATGAGGTCGTCTTCCCGTCATTAGGGGGAGATAAGAACGTCAACGTTCCTGAAAAACGACGCGAATTATCGTGGACGACTCCCACTTTGTCTCATTTAGATCCTTGCACCGCTTAATCTGAAATTAAAGTGTAGTACATATTAGATCTTCAGAGCATGCTAGATGTTTTCACCGATCTAGAGCGAGTGACAAGATCACATATTCCAACTGCGAATGTGCCTGCAAAGATAGATGTACCAAATGTATGACGGACTTCCCTCCTAGAGGCTCGGGACTTCACTTTGGCCGATCCACGTACATTAGCGGCTAGCCAATCATCTGCCCCTACACATAAGCATGGCAGACCTTTTGGTTCAAAGGATTCACACCCCCGAAAGAGGAAACCCACGACACAGGCACTTGAAAGGCCTACCATGAATCCGACTGTCGCCTACTCATTCTATCCAACTCATGAGGAAATTCTAGATTACGGAAGCGCCCTTAAAGAGACGAATCCACCTCTCGAGAATCGTGAGATTTCGGTCTATTATGCTAGCTTAGATGATGTTTGGTGTAGAAATGAGATGATCGTCGATGATGCATTAGCATAAGCATTAGCTACTGAGATCATGTTTAGCGATGACATTAAACCCCGTTTCATTGATGAATGTCGATGTAGAACAGATTGGTCAAACTGGAAACAAGCAATCTAAGTCGAGTTCGGCTGAAGCATTCACTTTACGGTTTGAATGTCGAGTTCGACTTACATTGATTGGATCAAATATTTCCAAACCCCAGAACACGTTCTCAATTCGGCTGAAGCATTCACTTTACGGTTTGAAGCAATCTGGAAGAATATGGTATAACAGTCTGAGTAAGTATTTGACTAGTCAGGAATATGTGAACAACGAACTATGCCCTTATGTGTTCATTAAGAAGTCACATTGTGGTTTTGCGATAGTTGCAGTATATGTCGATGACATGAACCTTATCAGAACTCCTAAAGAGCTCGTGAGAACTGCCGAGCACCTGAACTCAAAATTTGAGATGAAAGATCTAGGAAAGACTAGATACTGTCTCAGTCTCGAGATAAAGCACCATTAGGATGAAATCTTAGTACATTAATCAAACTACACCTAGAAGGTGTTGTGCGCTTTAACAAGGATAAAGCGAAGCCTTTAAGTACTCATATGGTCGTTCGATCGCTAGATGCAAAACGAGATCCCTTCTGTCCTAAAGAGGATGACGAAGCGATTTAGGAGCCTAAAGTTCCTTATCCACGGATCTAGGCTTGTTCTATCCCTACGGATCCTCGAGTGATGCAGCACCCCCTTATCTCGAGTCGATTCTCACCTTGTTGGCTATGCCGACGCATGATACTTGTCTAATCCGTACAAGGCGCGCTCTCAAACAGGTTATGTCTTTACCGTTTGAGGCACCACAATCTTTTGGAGGTCAACTAAACAGACGTTAGTTGCACCTTCATCTAACCATGTTGAAATTCTCTCCTTACACGAAGCAACTCGGGAATGCTTTTTGTTGAGAACAGTTGTGCGCCATATTCAAAGCTCCTGCGATCTTTACCCCATCGTTGATGTCCCGATGACGATCTATGAAGACAATGCAGCATGCATCGAACAGCTCAAGAAGGGTTACATCAAAGGAGACAACACCAAGCACATTACACCGAAGTTCTTCTTTTCACATCAATAACAAGAGCATCACAAGATTGAAGTCACACAAATCCGTCCATAAGACAATCTAGCTGACCTTTTCACCAAATCACTACCGAATGTGCATTTCAGAAGCTTGTTCATGGAATTGGTATGCATAAACTTTCTGAGTTGTAACATTGGTAGTTCTCTTTGGAATTGTGTCAAACTCAGGGGGAGTATCCTAACTTGCTTGATCTTAATGTACTATTTTTCCCTACGATTAGGAACATTTTTCCCACTGGGTTTTTTTCTACCTAACTAGGTTTTAACGAGGCACCCACCTTGGGTTAATCATATCCCTAATGACGTCTCGTAGACATTTCATTTGACTTGGCATTACTCATGCATTTTTCCTTAAACTATGGGTTTTTTCCCTACTCGGGTTTTTACCATAGCCATGGCGTTTTTTGTGAGACTTAATTCCTTATGCAAGTTCCTACCTTATTGAGAATAGCATGTTCCCAGAATCAGTTCTGACGAGTCGACTTCCTCAACCTTTACATAATGTTGAATCTACTTGAGTATTTACACACTCAAGGGGGAGTGTTGTGAACTTCTAGTTTAAGTGTGATTGTGTAAATCCTAGATTAGATTTGATTCTAGTTATTCTTTCCTACATGGACTTGTATTCCTTGGAAGAGAAGGATTACTTCTCTCTCTTATTACTATAAATAAAGGCACTGCGTAGGGGGAATAACAACATCCTCTACACACATTCCTCTACACAACCCTACAAATACATCTCTCTCTATATTTTCTCTCTGTGCCGCCGGCCCCTCTTCCCTGTCAGATAAAATAGGCTACAACAAACTAATAATTATTGTTAGCATTTTTTCACTTACATATTTTGTGTAATTATATCGTTTTCCAATCTAAAAAATATTTTGAGTAATTAATATAGAGAGTAGTTATGTTAACACCTCCATATAACATTGTGTCCTCTTTTTATGCATTTCTCTCATGTTTTCATAAATGAAGCGTGCATGTTGATCTAATGGAAGTGACTAACAACTCTTTAATATATTCTCAAATCTATAGAAAGATACAGCATGGTAATGATACATAAACCCATTTTCAACTTCTGATAAAATAAAAAAAGCCCCATTTTCAACTTGTTCCCATTTTCACTCTTTAGTTTTGTGGTTCTTTCAACCAGTTTATATATATACCTCGGAATTTCTTGAGTTAGTTTGCAGTGCCCTTTTGACACACCCTGACCCGAAATAACCATTAGGATTCCGAATCAAGCTGTGCTGGCCGACACCTGGAAGGTGATGAAGCCAGTACAGCTCGATCCGGAGTCCTAGTGGATATTCCAGATCAGGGTGTGTCACCTTTGAAAACAAATATCACGTTATTAAGGACCTGTACATAAGGAAAGGATTCTCTCCGAGGCAACCTCTCAGGATACTCCTGACCAGGCTTCGTGGGCCGTTGGATTTTTATCCAACGGCTACAAATAGGGGGCCCTCTAAAAATTATAATAATTGTAGCCGTTGGATAAAAATCTAACGGTCCACGAAGCTCGGTCCGGAGGATCTCGAGGGGTTGCCTCGGAGAGAATCCTTTTCCCTGTACATATGTTATGTTATTAAGCAATAGTGTCACATGCAGGACATGTCAAATCGATTACGTGAGACACTAATCAATAATGTGATCGCATTTAAATGTCAGATTATCTTAAAACAAGTTTATCAGGGTGAATCACTAGTTATAGTGGATAAACTTACTTGGTTTTTACCACACAACGTAGTTTTATATATACAGTAATGTTAAGAAGATTAAATTTGTAAATTAAATAATATGTCATCAATAAGAAATAAGCATGTCTATCAATACTTATGTAATAATCCAATTATTAACTTTTTGCCATTTAATTTATAAAATTTTGTTCACAATTTTTTTGTGGTGGCCGACAAGTCCACATCTGTAAATTATGATTCTCTTCATGGCCACAAGTCCACATCTGTAAATTATGTGGTGGCTGACACACGACATTGAGAATGAATGCCCTCACAAAGTTTAGGAAACGTCACATATATATGCTCACAAACCCAGAAACTAAAAGTCTTTAATTCATCCACCATGTATTCTACAGATGAAAGCCTAAAATGATGCAAACACAGTAAAAATGTTGTTGCAAACAAACTGTTCAACATTGGGGTGGGGAACCATGACGTACGATGTGTACGGACAAATCTTGTAAAATCTTGTAAAATCTTGTGGAACTATGGTTAATTAGGTATATAAGTTATAACCTCATCAGAGAAGCTTTGGGATTGGGCCGGGCCATGATATAATATAGAAAAATTGACAAAAATGGGTTATTTTCATAATATTGGGACCAAAATATGATTTTTGGGATATGCACAAAACATGCACACGACATGCCAAAACAATATGACATAAATAGGATTTTCTTAAAACTTGAAATGACCAAGTTGTCCTCCAATATAAAGAACTGGACTTGGCTACTGCAAATTCAGCAACAGTTTCTGCTTACACCCAATCCCGGCTGGACACGTGTCCGAGTTTTGATAATCAAAACTCGGACACGTGTCCAGCCGGGATTGGGTGTAAGCAACAGCTATTGCTGAATTGTTCAGCAGCGAAGTTAAATCCCCATATAAATGGATTATTTCGTCCAACCCAATCAGTATTTACTACGCCCTTGTCTAAAAACCACGATCCTAATCTCGATGAACCCCTTACCTGGATGGCGCGACCTGTTTTCCAACCGACGCCAAGATTTGAAATCCTTGTCCAATTTTCCAACCCATTTTACTCCTTGTCCGAAAAAATCTCTATCACTCTACCCCCATACCGAAGAATCCTAACTCCCAAAGGCTCGACCCGAATCTTGTCCAATTTTCCGACGATGCCAACTTTCCAATCTTTTCTATAAGTTTCGCGGCCAAGACGAGTTTGGTATCTATCGATTCAAACAATTGTAATGGCAAAAAAAAAGTACGTTTTGAATTGAATTTTCGTCATTTGAACTTAGGTTTTCCCAATTTGGGAATTTAAGGTTTTGGGTGCGATTGACTGCTTTGTACAGTTAATTTGGGGGAAAATAACAAATTAGGCTTTATGGTTGTGTAATTGCATGCATTTTAAAGTTAATTTTCTTCATGGTTTGTTCGATCTTCATTCATGTATACTGTGTACATATTTTGTGCATGTGCTTTTAATATTGCTGGAAATTAATTGATTGAATTTGGTTATGAATTGGTACATATTCTGTGCATGTGTAGATGTTGGGCATACTTGCTTGAATTTGGTTCATGAATTGGTTGAATTTGAGCATATAATGTACATATACTATGCATATTATGTGTGCATGATTATGTTACTAATTTGACGTGAGTATAAAACTTTATGTTTGCCATTGTTGGATTCAAAGACTCTGTTGAAAATCTTGCAGGTCGAAAGTCAAATCATCTCCTTTGTTGGAACTTGTGTGTCTGCTGGACGAGGTATTTCTTGCTTCTATTTCTTGTCTGTCATACACTTAGGGGTGTCTGTGTAATATAAGAGATCAATTTTCAAAGTATCAGCTTAAGAAATTCGAGGATTCTTGTTTTGTATATTTGGTTGACGTGGACCGCATTGACTGACATGGATCAATGATTCCATATCCTTCCTGTTTGGGGACGATGTCAGCGACTTTCGGGACCCGTAAATTTTGTTTGATCAGCGGACTAAATTTTGGGGAATTCCCCCCCCCCCCCAAACAGAAAGAAGATGAATGTCGTATTAGAGAGACGTATTCTAGGAAAAAGAATAAGATAACCCAGAAACAATTGGAGGACCAATTCAACAGGTGCCAAAACGAAGACAATTTGTGCAAGCTGGGCCTGCTGTACTTCGTCCACTTTGTTGTTTTAGGGAATGAGGACAATGAAGAAAAATAAGAGACATATCATTGGAGTTCGACGTCCTTCCAATTGTTAATGCCAACCATAACCACCGCTGCTTTGACCTGGTTCCGAAATGAAGAAAAATAAGAGACCTATCTTAAGGGGGTTTCTGTATGTATTCTAGGTAATTTCATTTTTCTTTTTTGTTATAAGTTTAACGTGTTTTTATATTTGTTTCCATTGGAACTTATTTACATTATCACTTTCAATTTAGCAGATTTGGTTGTTTGATACTTTACCATACCTAAAGACAAAAAACAACTCGACAGTGAGGATGAACCATGAGTTATTGCCCCGGATTTGCCGTTGGGACCTCAATATAAATTTGTTGCATGAGAAGCTGAAGAAAAATGTATTACTGATGTGAAATTAAATTGCACTCAAATTTAAACCATATCAATATAGTATGAGTAAGTAGGGATCGTTCTAGCCGGGGATTAGAAGGGATGCTAATCTACACTAATTAAACTTTAAAATACTAAACTAGACTTACAAGACTCAAAACAAACTTAAAAGACTCAAAACAGCTTAAAACAACCAAATAGACTCAAAACAGACACTAGGGAGTTATTTGGACGAATTCTAACTTTAACTTGACTCAAATTGCTAAAAGACACAAAATTAAACAGATTCTAACTAAGTTGACACAAGAAAATAAAGGGGATTGGGTTTTTGACGAATTTAAAGTAAAAACAAACTGATTAAGACACTAAACAAAGGTTAGTACGAATTTGGGTGAATTAAAGGGTGAATGGCTAGCTAGAGGATCCTTCTCCACACATGACATATATGCAACACAAATCGATTTCCAGTTATTCTTTCTATAAACCATGAATGACAATGCCCCAAATTAACCGTGACTGCACGCATTAACTTTCAGATTTTCCTAAGTTCATTGAATTTGGACGTAGCGCCGCAAACCAAATTATTCTTATCAAGTTCCCTATATGACTGCATACTAGAGATACATATCAAAGATCATTAAGCTTTGTGAAAATCATAAGCATTGACATGACATTCGTGACTATGACTGCATGACACTCCTGCCAAGAATTTACTTAACGCGATCGTGACTAGCAACCTCCACTACTTGTAAATATAAGTTTGTAACTATTAGGTGAAACTCCCTTATATTTTAGCATCAAATCCTAGCATGCAAACTAAGTGTGCACCCTTAATCAACATACAAGAATAAGTTTTAATCAAACAGTTAAGCAAATCACATCCACGATTCATGAAATCATAACTGGATGAAATCAATTCATATCACATATATGCTCATAGTTTCGAATTCCCCCTAGCTAAGAAGGGGTTTAGTTCCTCATGATCGCAAATAAACAAAGACAATTAAATTTAAACATTGAAAACAAAGGATAGAATACACCTAGAAACGCTCCAGATTTCTTTCTTCCTTCCTTTGCAAAGATGCGGCACAATGAGTGTGTGGTGAATGGATGTAGGTGAGTTATGGTAGAGGGTGGTGGTCTGAATGTAGCAGCAGATGTGTGTATTTATAGGCCTAGGGATTACTTGGCCTAGGTTGTCAGGGAAAAGGATTTAGGACTCCAATCCAACAAGGAAAATGCCTTCTAAAAACAGGTTTTAGGCATCCTAACATGAAAATGAGTCCCCCTTGCAACTGGAATTAAGGTAGGATAAGATAAGATAAGGTAAGATAAGGTTAGTTTGGATAAGATAAGGTTGGATAAGGTTTTGGATAATTCTCCTTCTTTGTAGCTGATTCCTTATCTTCAATGACTTGAATTTATTTCTTCAACTCTTTTGCACATTCCTAGCTTCTCTTGAACTTCAAATTCGTCCATCCATCTTGCTCCATACTTGTGCTATCCATTCCAAGCCCAAAACTGCTCTAAAATGTTCCAAATTGCATCTTTTTGCCAACTTTGCCAATTGGACCTGCAAACACACGAAAATGACTTAAATCACTATAATAAGTAGAAACTAACTAAGAAAATGCAAGGAAACAAGCTAACAAAGTCACATAAATATGCTCCTATCAATTACTCAACAGACAGTATGTGTTCTTTTCATATCATCCCATAGCAAGTTCTTCCAATTTTAATAAACTTACTGCATTTAAAAAAAAGAAAAGATTGTACTAATTTATACAACATTGATTTTGTTGAATGGAACTTGTCGTCCAGCCACTCCCACCGAGGCATAAAAAAGCCCCTCACTAGAGTAACATGTTTGATGAAGTTGAGCCTTCGAAGCACGAATGTAAAGGTTTGGCCAATGTTGATCATGATTCCGAGACAACTCTTTCATTGAAAGGCAAAGGGAAGGCGAAGACAGGATTCCAATTAAGTGTTGCCATCCACTTCCAACTCAGCAGTTCGTACATAAATCTGCGTGCATTATAGTTTAAATTTAGACATATTGTTGAACTGTTTCTTTGAATATCGCATTTGGGGGTAATTGATGAAATCACTGTTTTTCATACGCAAAATTATGAGTTTGTTCCAAGGAGAGAGTTTGATGAGTTTGCACAGTTGATGAAGGTCTTGTTAAGGATAATTTTGGAGGAATTAGAGGCCGAGCGGGGTGCCCGAAGGGTTTGGTTTCCAAGGTTGAGAATCTACGAGCTGACGCAGCCGACCACTTGTTTAAGAAGACCCTGAGCCCTGATAAGTCGGTAAGAATAACATGGGACGCAGAAAAAGTCTTGAGGATACCAAGTTGGAAAAATCTCTTACCCCTCCACAAGACCATGATTTGGGTTACAAAGATCTTACCGCATTGTTCGCTCAACCTTACACCTCTATCGTTGAACAAAAGTTGTTGCAAGAAAAAACACAGTCGTATCAACATGAGATGTCAACTTTTTCGATTTTTTATATCGCCTTGCCCAGCACAGTTTCAGCCTGATGCAAAGGATGTCGCCCATTCACTTCTGCATATATTGGAGTTTAAATTGGATGGTGAATTAGGAGAAGATCAAGTTGTGTATCTTCGAGAGAGAGACGACGACGTGGAGGTCAGCAAGCATAATGGCCAAAATAAGGAAGGCATCAAGTGAACGAGGCTACTAGTACGTCTGATTTCGAGCCACTTCTCGATGAAGGAATGTGGCAGAAACGTAAAAGAATGTAGCTCGTGCACCCTTACAACCTTTTCCATGGCTACAAAAAAAGGAAAGTTTTTGATAGTCGAGCAAAGGATGTCAGAGTTGTCACGGATCCCATGCGGATTATCCCCAAGCCTGCTGTGGAGGTTTTCGTCAGCATCATGACGAACTAGTCGCATTCGCCGAGGTACGTTCACTTTTGGTGGTAATTCAAACAATTGAATATTCAACAACTGCCAAGTTAGAATAACATGTGGTTTGTTTTGTACCAGCGATACAGTCAACTTGTACACATTGGCTACTGTGGGTAAGGATTTTTTTACCACACTCATCCATTCGGAGGGTACTCCGCAAATTAGCGTAAGTATTTTTTTGTTTTTTTGTTTTAATTTGCAACTACTTTATGTTTACCACATTATAAGTTAGTACAAGTGTTTAATATTGCCTTTTACAATGCATTTCACTTTGAATTCAGCACATCAATGTCACCCTTTACCTTCTAAGGAAGCGATCATCGGAGCATCCTAAAATTTTTGGGGAACGGTGGACAACGGCAAACTATTTTTTCTGGGTAAGTTTTATGTTCTTATTCTTACCCTCAATTCGTTTACTTAATGTTTGTAACACCAATTCGTTGTCATTTACAAATAGGTAGACATGTCCTTTGTTTTTGTTTTATGTAGGAAAATGTTTAATTTTGTTGCAATGCATCTGTGCAGGAAAAAAAATGAAAAAGGAAGCTATGGATTTTTAGAACGCTAAAACAAATGTTAAGGCCAAGGGAAGGCAAATGCGAAAGAAGCTCTGATTTTTATGCCTTTGAGGCACTTGAACAATGTTGCGTTAGGCATTACAGGCGTGACGCCACACACGCGTGCATGAGAGGAAGTCGATGAAGTATTCATCCCATGTCATGTGAACAGTGACCACTGGTTGTTGACTCATGTACATCTCGTACATCACACCATCATGATTTATAATTCACATTTCTCGAGGTCAGAGTGGGCAAAATTGAAGAAACTACTTGCACATCTCTGTTTTGTAATTCCCAATCTTTTAGAGGTGACGGGATCTAACAAGGCATGACCTAATTTAAACCTAACCCAAAAAACGATGGATAAACCGTTTAGCATTGATGATGTAATCAAATGCGGGCAGCAGGATAACGGATACGTTCTTTCCTGACTTATCTTTAACTTCATTTTAAATGTCTTAAATATCGAGTGCATTGTAACATGCAGTTGTTGTTATGTGGTAGAGCGGACTGTGGAGTTTTCTTAAATTTGCCTATTGCTTATCCACAGGCTTGGCCATCGACGACGTCGTTCCGAAGAACATGGGGGTTTTTTAGACCGAAGCTTGGGATCTAGTTAATGCGAGGTAGTGCGTTTCTATGAAGTTATATATGGACAACATTTATTTGACTAGTTTTCTTGTATAACCAAACAATAGTTTTTCTTGTATAACCAAACAATTGGGCGGCTTCTTTCAAGCTTTGTAAATGTTGTCGTAATTTTAGTAATTTCGGTAATTTCATTTAGTGTGCATATCTTGTGTTGAGCATGTTCTATGCATCTTTTGAGCATGTTATGTGCATCCTTTGAGCATGTTCTGTGCATGTCCCAAAAGTCCTAAGATTAAGCAAATGACTCATTTTTGTGCATGTTTAGTGCATGTCCAAGATTAAGCAAATAGCTAATTTCCTAAGATTAAGCAAATTACATAGATAACATTGAAGTAATGAAATATTTAGGTCATTCCCAACATCCATGGAAGAGACCAGCACAAAGTCCATCCGGACCATCGGCCTTCAAGGCTGAAATAGCATTAACAGCTGAATAAATTTCATTATCTGTAATTGAAAAAAGCAAACATTGATTCATCTTAGAGGAAATGCAAGGTTCTATAATATCTGCTCATAAATATTACCAAAAACTTCCCTTTTTCATTTACTATGTAAAGGTACCATCACAACTGGTAAACTGATCCTTACCACAAACTGTGGCATGGCAATGTCAAGAATCTTTAACAGAGGACTTGAATCCAGGGTGGAGCAATCATATAGCTTCAAATTTAAATTGGTTGTGATTATTCCTTTTAGTAACAACCTTGGTGGAAGGCAAAATAGGACTATGATCTAAACCAAATATAGGGTAGTGATAGAGTTCAAAATCAGGAAACTCATGGATTCAACACGGATTAGCCACATCTCTATCAAGACGTTCAAAAATTAAAGTGTTATCTGAGTGCTTATTACTCCAAGTGAAAGAAACCCTAGTCACGTTTAAGGAAACAAGATTGCCACGATTTAAGAAGTTAATAAAATTAGACATGTCACCATTCACACTTTGGTTCCCCTCCAACTTTCTCAGACATGGTAATGAAGTTATTAAAGTCACCTATATGACACCAAGACATATTATAAGGGTTTAAGTCTAGAAAGTAAATAAAAGAAAACGAATTTAAATAAAATCACAAAGTAAATCGGCAAAAGAAAGTAAACAAAAGAAAACAGTGTTTGAAAATAAAGTTGTAAAATCACTAGGGTTCCACCGTCACTTTAACAATCATACGTAGTTCTTCCAATTACGTATGAATTACACATGCACATTTCGAAGGTTAGTTTTTCCTAAAGTATGCCCTACTTGGACTCCCAATCTAGACGTATATCAGACATGCAATCCGTCGGTGGTATTCAGATCAAATCTAAACATGCAAGACTTATTAAGCTTATGAAACCCTATGAAAAACCATGCAATCAAGTGAAATTACAATTATTAACCACAAGAAGCCTTCATCAATTTCAGGGACCGACCTTTGACCAAAATTGTATCAAATTACTTTTCTAAATATCCTAATAGTCGTGAATCACTAAGACACTTATATAGTTTAAACCAGTTATTAATAATTCAAAACTTGGATATATAATATCATAAGTAAATTGAAAAGAAACTACATATTCTTGCTAAGGCTCATGGCCTCACCCTAGCAAAAGAGATTAATTACACAAAATCATAAAAAAAAAAAATATTATTAAAAACATAGATAGAAAACACCTTGTAAATAAACTAGAATCGTCAAAAGTTATCTAAGCCGAATTCTCCAAAGTAGTGTGTTCTCCCTAATTGATGCATAGAAATATCTAATGGCTAATTAGCCTTATACTACCACAAAATAAAAATCCTTCCTACAAAATGTCTTCTAAAAACTAGGAAACTAAATGGAATAAGATAACTAAGGAACAACCTCCTTGTCAATAATGGAAAATCTGCCCAGCCACAAAACAACCACATTCTAAGCCTTAGACATCTCTAAAACAGGCCCAAAATGACTCTTTTTAAAGCTTAAGATGTCATGAACATATGTCCAGAATGGCCCGTTGTCAAAACACACCTACTCTTGGACGCCAAAAAGCCCGAATAAGCCCAAAGCACCACTTTGACATCATTGCGCACTGCTTCTTTATTTCATCACCACAAATTATCAGTTTGGTACAAAATATGAAACTTTGGTACGAACAAGTTGAAAGACTCATGAACACCCTTCAGTTGGAATCACTCCAAAATTCATCCATTTGATCACTTTTTGCTCAAGAGAAAATCGAATGTCCTACATTAGAAATATAATTCAACATATCAAAATTTCACAAAATAACCAATAAATTAATACTAAGACTAGGATAAAATATATAGTATAATATCCATTCACCACTCAACATCCCACATTTCTCACTTGGTGAGAATACAGGAACCAGGATCCCCACCGGATCCATTCCCTACGGAACCTAGGGATCCCGCAATCTTGTCCGTTCATCGTATATCATGCGGTCAGTTTTCATTAGTTCCTATTTATATTTGAATTTCAAATTTCAAATTTTAAATGATTTCTGAACGCACGATATACGATGAACGGACAAGATTGCGGGATCCCTAGGGAATGGATCCGGCGAGGATCCTGGTTCAGAATACACTACTTCAATATTAGCTTTAGGTGTCAGATGATGGTGGTGGTTTGATAAGCCATTATGTCGGATAAAAGATATCCGACACATCATTCAGTTAGTGTCAGACAACAATAAAATCATGTCGGTTATATCCGCCAATATTTTTGAATTATAAATATTTTTAACATATTCCGCCGGTTTTTAGTTAATGGTGGCGGTTATAACCGGCAGAAATTGATTATTTTATTATTTTAGTTTCTGGCGGTTATTATTTTAGCATTCTGGCGATTATAACCGACAGAAATTGACTATTTTTATTATTTTAAAATGTTATATTGATTAAAAATAAATAAATAAACACATGGTTTAAATATTTTAACAAACACTTAAGAGTTAATGTTATACTTCTATTAAGTATAAAATAAGATTTATCCACTAGTGTAAATATTTTAAATTGAAGATCGAATTCATTCATTGCATTCTTATAGAGTCGAGGAGTGTAGTTGTAAAAAATCATCAAATTCGAAGCTAAAATAACCATTAAATTGTGATTTTTCTTTTATAACCATCGAAAACTTTTGTTCCGTTACCTAATCTTTGAATGTTTGGTTTTTGCAATTTTTTACGTATGCAATCTCGGAGTGTGTACAAACAAGTTTGACGGTTGGATCATTGAAAAACGTTTCGTAGAATGCGTATCGCATCAAAACGGTAGATTAAACAAACACTTAGAGTTAATGTTATACTTCCCCATCAAGTATAAAATAAGATTTTATGGTATCCACTAGTGTAAATATTTTAAATTAAAGATCGAATTCATTCAATGCATTCTTATAGGGTTGAGGAGTGTAGTTGTAAAAAATCATTAAAATCAGAGCTAAAGTAACCGTTAAATTGTGATTTTTCGTTTATAATTGTCGAAAACTTTTGTTCTGTTACCTATTCTTTGAATGTTTGTTTTTTCTGATTTTTTACGTATGCGATCTCGGAGTGTGTACAAACAAGTTTGACAGTTAGATCATTGAAAAAAGTTTCGTAGAATGTGTATCGCATCAAAACGGTAGATTATATAAACACTTAAGAGTTAATGTTAAACTTCCATTAAGTATAAAATAAGATTTTGTGGTATCCATAGTGTAAATATTTTAAATTGAAGATCAAATTTATTATTACATTCTTATAGGCTTGAGGAGTGTAACTGTAAAAAATCATTAAAATCGGAGCTAAAATAACCATTAAATTGTGAATTTTCATTTATAACCATCGAAAACTTTTGTTCTGTTACGTAATCTATGAATGTTTATTTTTTATGATTTTTTACGTATGCAATCTCAGAGTGTGTACAAATAAGTTTGACGGTTGGATCGTTGAAAAAAGTTTCGTAGAATGCATATCGCGTCAAAACGGTATATTAAACAAACATTTAGAGTTAAGGGTTTTTGTCACATCCCGGCCCGAGGCGGATCACTTCCCGGGCCTGCTCCACCACCGTAGCACGATATTGTCCGCTTTGGGCCTCGACCAAGCCCTCACGGTTTTGTTTCTGGGAAGGGACCATTTCTATTGATTTTCAATGTCAGGGACCAAAATGATGTGTTTGATCAATGTCAGGGACCATTTGTGATAAAAACCCTAGAGTTAATATTATACTTCCATTAAGTATAAAATAAGATTTTGTGGTATCCACTAGTGTAAATGACACACCCCGACTGCTAGCCGACACCTAGAAGGTGACGAAGCCATAAAATGTGATAATGTGTCAAATGTGAGTAAATTTGAACCTAAAAGTGTCTAAATACCAGAGTGCACTGTAAGCGGGAGCGTACCCATTTCAGACGTAATGTCAGAGCATAACTAAAGTACAGTAGTGTGGGTAAGAATCATACCCTCAGAGGTGGCCACCAATACTAAGATTCGCCACAGATCCTCGTCGATACGAACTCAACAGCTAAAACTTGGATGACACAAAACAAAGAGTGTGAGTGAGCAATAAAACCAAGCTTCCCAAAGCTATTACCTTTCTAAAAGTAATAACCCCTCACTGTAAAACTCATATCGTTTTCCATAAGACAATACTACATATATATATATATATATATATATATATATATATATATATATATCCAAACCATACCCAAGAATGGTCAAAACCATGGGTATGCCATGTTCGTCATCTCCACAATGCATTAACAAGTAGGCCAAATGAACTTAATCAATATAGAATGATACATAAGTCGGAGTCACCTCTAGTGACCTGTACGACTGTACTCATATCTTATCAATCATAGCTAACACATAAGTCGGAGTCACCTCTAGTAACCTGTATAACTGTACTCATATCTCATCAATCATAGCTAGCACATAAGTCGAGAGTCACCTCTAGTGACCTCTACGACTGTACTCATATCTCATCAATCATAGCCAACACATAAGTCGAAGTCACCTCTAGTAACTTGTACGACTGTACTCATATCTCATCAATCATAGTTAGCACATAAGTCAGGAGTCACCTATAGTGACCTGTACGACTTATCCATATCTCATCAATCAATGCTAGCATATAAGTCGGGAGTCACCTCTAGTGACCTGTACGACTTATCCATATCTCATCAATCATAGCTAGCATATAAGTCGGGAGTCACCTATAGTGACTTGTACGACTTATCCATATTTCATCAAATATCCCTGCACACAAGTCGGAACCACCTCTAGTGGTCTGTATGACAGGACTGGGTGTAAATAAGTACACTCAAGTGCTACGATCATGTGAAGGCTATGTGAATAATCGCGGGTCACCTATGAGTCGGAACCACCTATAGTGGTCTGTACGACAGGCCTGTGCACCTACCTTGAATCCAAGGTAAGCGTAAGGTGCGGGAGGTGAACACCATGTGAAGGATTGTGCCCTGGCCACGGACGGGAGCAGTAACACCGGGGTGTAGGTTTATGAGCTCTAAATGCATCTAATACCGCATGTACTACTCGTAGGCAACTTGTACGACAATGTCGGAGTTGCCTATTACATAAATGTAGTCATGCCATAATCCCATCATTCCAACTAATACTATATACTCACCTGAACTTACCTGTGTGTCCTGCGTTCACCTTTGCACTTCAGAGCGTTCACAATAATTGTGTGCAAGTAATATACATATGGATATACCAGGATGTAAATCTGAAATTCAACCATATCATTATTTCCAAATATAAAAACATATATATATAAATGGAATAAAATGCATAAGCTGTAACGCTCCACTTCCGAACTATTTACCTTCAGAAATAATTATCGGTGATAAGCCCAGCTAAACACTAGTTTAATTAATTATCATTACTAACTATTTTTCACTTAAATTTCTTGATTCTTTACATCTTAGTTTATGATAAACATTTAATTACCAAAACCTAAGGTTATATCTCACATTTTCTACCAATCTCCTTCACACAACTCAATTCCCCAAACAAGGCTATTGTCTCAATTATTTAGTCCCGTTTCTTGTATGGCTGCATCTAACGTCTTGTTAGACTGCCTACGTACCCTAAATAGGGATCAAGCAATTCGTAGTTCACAATAATTAATTGTAGATATTATGCATAAATCAATTTAGAAGCATTTGGGGGACTATCAATTATATACATATGATAAAAAGGAAAACACCTACTCACCTGAGGTCCGCGCTACGACTACCTAGCGCGAATATCAAGACATCACAAACCAACGTTGCCTAGAACAATTATCAAATCACGTCTCAAAGTTCGTACCGATAGAATACATAATTTACATAAAACACATCCCTACGAAATTCAGTCCGGAAGATCTGCATCCCGGATTTCCAGTCTGTTACTTCCAAAGATCCACTTTATGTTCTTAGAACAACATCCTAATGTTTCATTACGATCCAATGGTCGGATCTCCGTCAATTGCTAAAGCCAAGTAGCGGTCAACATTTTGGTCCCTGAGATTCCAAATCGCCAAAATGGTCCCTGAGATTTGCATAACTCATCACTTTGGTCCCTAAGATTCCAAATCTATAAAAGTGCACCCTAAGATTGTCCACCATCCATCATTTTGGTCATTCCCATTAAAAACTCTGTTAAGTGTCCCGGAGCTTTTGGCCGGAAGTTTGGGCAATTTTCAAAGCTTCGTAACTCAATCGTTTCTTAACCAAATTCGACCCATAACATATCAATATCAAAATGAAGATAGGAAAGTGTAGAATAAGATTATACCTATTTCAAAGTTGACTAGTCCGAGTGAAAACTTGAAAACTCACCGGAAACTGTGTAAAATTTAAACGTTCATAACTTCTTCAATACTCAACAAAATCAAGTGATTCAAAAATGAAAATCATACTTCTCAACGAGACGAAGATAATGGTACCTTTTATGACAGCTAAATAGTCGTGTTTTGGCCAGAAAACGACTCGAAAGTGGCTAACTCAGACCAGTCAACTTTGAGGCTATTTTGGAAGATATCAATAAAGGCTCCATCTTATTGGGATTTCCTAGATATTTAGGGATTTATTCGAGTAGTCCAAAATTATTTTCACAATCAATAATCGTGTTTTTTTTTTTCATGCTTATTAACTTGTTACTTTAATCCTTTTACCAGGAAGCAAAAGATCCAGTTGACTATCATGTAAGCATACGAAACTGACATCTGAGTGTTTATCAGCTCTATTATCTTTTTCTGCGGTCCCTAACAGCTTTGCCGTGTTTTTTCAGGCTAAGGAAGAGGATGATGCCGACACAAATGATGCAGAAGATGACTCTGATATGGAATCTAAACCGAACTCAACTGATGAGAGTGCCGAGGAGTCTGAGAAACATGTAGGCTTCTTTCCTTTTGCGATTACTCAGCTAATACTACTAATCTATTTACTGATCTTTGCGCCTTGTGCTTTGTATTTTCAGGATGAACTGTAGGAAGGGAAGCATCTAGAGAAGCTTCGGCGGAGTGCGCCATTTTTTCTCCTTATTTTTTAGCTGTAGAAGTGTTAAGAGGGAAGAGATACTGCTAAATGTTGAATGTTGCTGATGTCTTAATCTCTCATGAGTATCTTTTGTCTTGAAGAATATGGTGTACCTTATTAGCTCAATCTAGTTTGCTCATTAGTTGCAAAATCTGGTTCAAGCATGTTGGGTGATTTCGAGCAGAAGGGGAGAAGAATGCTCAACGAGAACGAGAAGGAGAAGGGAGAATGCTCTCATGTCCTTTTTATATTTTTTTTATTATTAATATATTTGATGTCAGTTTTATCCGGCAGAGAAAGCTCTTACTTATTATTAATATATTCCTTGTCGGTTATAGCCGACACAAGTTATGTCGGTTTTATATATTTTATGTCGGTTTTATCCGATAGAGAATGCTCTTATTTATTCATTATTAATTTATTCTCTGTCGGTTATATCCGACACAATTTCTGTCGGTTTTAGAGTATTTTCTGTAGGAAAATTCATTTCCTAATGCTGGCAATTCTGTCGCTTATTATATCCGCCACTGCATCCATTTTCTGTGGGATTTTGCTTAATATTCGACAGTAATACACGTTTCTTATCGGTTATCATAGCGACACTAATAAATGATTTCATAGTAGTGATAACCCAATTTCAGAAAGAAAGGAAGCCCCTTTTTCGAATATTCTTATCTATGTAATTAGACTAAGATAGACCTAACATTTTGTTAGGTTGATCTCGCATCAATTTGATCCAAAGATTGTACGAAGCTTTTCCCATGTCCCTCATGGAGAAAGTCTTTGATAACCAAGCCATAACTTCTTTAAGCATAGCTTTGTCATTACTTATTAAAAATATGTTGTCAACATACAATACTAGTAAAGTGATTGAATCCCCAATTTGTTTCTTGTAAACGCATGATTCGTCTAAATTCAGTTCGAAATCATATCCTTGTATAAATTCCTCAAATTTGATGTTCCAACTTCGACATGCTTGCTTAAGGCCATAAATGGAATGTTGATGTTTGCATACTTTATGTGCTTCACCTTTAGGAATAAATCTTTTAAGTTGTTCCATTTATAGTTCATCCTCTAGACAGTCATATAGGAAAATAGTTTTCACGTCCATCTGCCTTATCTCATAGTCATAATGTGCGGCTATTGCAACTAATTGGCAAATGAAGAGACTAAGATCTTAATTTGTTGACATCCTATACTTTTGATCACCGGTTCACTCATGCCACATTACTATATAGGGGAAGACTCGTTGATTCGTGACTACGTACATCACCGAAAGATATGTTGATCCATGGCTAGATCACTGGTGGATAGAAGACTCATTGATTTGTGGCTTTATCACCATTAGATTAAAACGTCTTTGACAAGAAAGGCTAAAGAAAAAACTTTGTAAAATTAGAGGATTATATATCATATGCTTAAAATTGAATTGAAGGTATAAGCTTAGAGAGCATGAATAAAAAATAAATCATTTTCCTATTTTCTTCAAGGCTTAAAAGTTGATGAAATGAAAGAAGAGGTGTCTTACCTTAAAGCAATACTTTTTCTAAAGACCAAAGCCTTTAAACCATCGTATTGGATCAGTGCTTGTTCAATTTTAGACGAGTTTGTTCCTACAAAACAATCAACATCTTGGATCAAAGACCAAAGTTTCACGTGCCCATGAGGTGGGGGATGAGCGTTTGGCCAATAGATCTCTGATGCCTAAGTTAGTTTCTCTGAAAAGAGTGAGTGTTTAGGGCTTGTTTGCATAGCAAAAAGCTTACCAAAATTTGGTGGAGATGGAGGTATTTATAGGAGGAAGTGGCCGAACACAGTGTTAAGGAGTAGCCCTACACATGACGGCATCCTATTGGCCAAGGTGTGTCATCCGTTGGATAAATAAGGAAAGAATATTCCAAGGATATTAATTAGGAGATAATATCTTAGGATAATGATAGACGTATACATGATTGATTGTGATAAGGATTCCTTACCTGATGGAGTTGATCTTCAATTTGTAATGTATTAAAGATATGATTTAGTAATTAATTCTTATCTTTAATGCCTTTGACTTTTCCACGCCACAAGCAGGGGATCTTTAAGCAGTCACAGTCAGCTGCTTGGACTTTCAAGGATGCTAAGCTGGGCGTGTGAGTATTTGAGAGCCCTGTCCATTTAATGAGGACAATCTTGTCTTTCATGGGAAAAAGTCTTCGTGTCACTTCTAGGATTTTTGGGACTATTTTTTGCTCCACAATGCATTTCTGCTTGTGGCTTCTCAAGGTAACAGCTCCTCCATTTAAAATGAAGACACATCATGATGTCGACTTACACTTTGAGGATCCATGTGGTCAAAATAAGTGTAGACATTCACAAGCAGTTCCCCTTTAACATTTCCTCTATACACCAGCATAAAATCCTTAGTTCTTCTTAAGTAGTTAAGGATTGTCTTTTCGACTTTCTAATGTCGGCATCCCAGGTTCGACGGGAACCTGCTTACCATTCCAACAGTAAAGCAAATGTCGGGCTTACATAGCATGGTATACATGAGACTCCCCACAGCTGATGCTACAAGATGTTCACCATCCCACGTTTCTCACTTGGTGAGAATAACGCCACATCGGACAGAAAGGAAGCCACTCTTCCGAATCTTGCATGCTAAACATTTTTTAGCATATTATCTATGTAATTAGACTAAGATTGACCTAACATTTTGTTGGGTCGATCTCGCATCAATTTGATCCAAAGATTGCACGAGGCTTTTTTCATGTCCTTCATGGTGAAATTCTTTGATAACCAAAGCATAGCTTTGTCATTTCTTATTAAAAATATGTTATCAGCGTACACTACTAGGAAAGTGATTGAATCCCGTATTTGTTTCATGCAAACGCACGATTCGTCTGAATTCAGTTCAAAATCATATTCTTGTATAAATTCCTCAAGTCTAATGTTCCAACTTTGAGATGCTTGCTTAAGACCATAAATGGAATGTTGAAGTGTGCATACTTTATGTTCTTCACTTTTAGGAATAAATCTTTTAGGTTGTTCCTAGGGCTGACCCTGAGAGTGTGTGAGGTGTGCGACCGCACAGGGCCCCTGATTTTCTGGGGCCCCCGAATTCTAAAAACCTTCTTAACTGTATATAAAAAAAAGCGGGAAAATAATTTTCAGATGTTTTCCTAGCATATTTGTCAAGCGTTGGTACTTGATGTGGCTGTGCACGGGTTCTACTCCTTGCTTTCTCATATTTTTTATTTTTTATTTTCTTTGTCAACTATGTTTCTTTCATATTAGGCGTATGCGGGTAACCATTTTGGGTATTTTTGAGCTACACTATTTTTTTCTATTTTTAAATATTTGTAGCTTAGTTTCTTTCATTATAAAAGACAACTTTTGCAAATAAATATGTGTTTAGGAATATCATAATAAATTAAAATTCTTAAAAGTTTGATATAGCTTTTCAAAGCCCCCCTTTTCTTATATGATATCATTTAATAGAATACATGTCGTAATCATAATCGTTTATTCATTTGGTCACCATTTAAAAGTCATCTATTTTTCATTCTATTTGAAGACTATTCAGTCATCCATATCAAAAAAAAAATTATAGTACAACTACACCTACCGTTAGATTAATTTGGTTTAATTGTTTAAGACATGAATCTCAAAATTGTAACTAATCTAATGGCAATCAACGGGAGAGGGGGAGTGAGAATCATCCTCACTTTAGGGCGTGAGGAAAAATGCAGAGAGAAAAAAAAAAGATTCATTATAAGATGATACTACTATAATAACCAGTGATTTGTTTAACACATAAATTTTTCTTGAGATGAAATATAGATGATAAAAAAGAATGAATGATTCTGATTATGGTATTTGTACGGTGATATGATAGGTACATAGTCATCACACCATGCTTTTTGTATTTAAAAAGTAAGGAGATTCAAACCAAAAACATAGAGAATGTAGATAGGTACATGACCACCACACTATGCTTCATTTTTCTTTATTTATTTATTTTGCGTTATATCAATTTATACACAATAAAAAATATATACTATAAAAGAAAGTATAACAACCAAAATTAAACCATATAAGGGCCTCCATTTGAGTCTTGCACAGGGTTTCCAAAATCTCAGGACCGATCTTGGTTGTTCCATATATAGTTCTTCCTCTATATAGTCATGTAGGAAAACAGTTTTCACATCCTACATCATAGTCATAATGAGCGGCCATTGCAACCAATTGGTAAATGAATAGACTAAGATCTTAATTTGTTGGCATCTGATAGCCGAAGTCACCTGACGTGATCTATACGGCAGAAACTAGAGCTCAATTCAATCATATCTCAAGCTCATATCTCAACATATTTATACATATCTGCACACAAGTCGGTACCACCTCACATGGTCTGACCGACAGGCTAGGTGTATAATGAATACGCTCAAGTGCTACAATCACATGAAGGCTGTGCGCTAATCGCGGGTCACCTACAAGTCGAACCCACTAAAAGTGGTCTATACGACAGGCTATGCACCTATCTTGGATCCAAGGTGAGCATGTGGTGCAGGAGGTCAACGATCATGTGAAGCTATACCCTGACTCTAGTGGGAGCACTAACACCGAGGTGCAGATTAATGAGCTCAATATGCATCACAATATCACCAACTATTTCATACTCATTACCAGCATAATACTCATCTGGGCTTACATGGGCCTCCGCAACACCATGCAACAATATGCATAATTATGACAATGCTTATGCTAAAAATGCAGGCATAACATGGCATTTAAATCACATTCCATTAAATACGTTTTCTGGGAAAAACGTCAAGCATATACATGTATATACTGAAAATAATTGCCCACTCACTGATACGTAGTCGGGTCGTAACCCCCACGTCTAGCCTGGCTACGCTCGTCCTCCGGATAGGTCTCACCTATATGAGAAATAACTATAACAACATTATTTTAAGCACAAACATAATTCTAGCTAATAACTTCTCATACTTTGCTCAATTTGGGTATATAAATATACCACAGTGATCTACACAATCTCATAATCATCCCCATATTTTTAAAATAATTTTTTCAACCTCCACGCGCCCTCACGTGCCGGTAGGGGCACGGCACCATGAGCCCCCACAGACATCATCTTCAACCTCCAGACACCGGAACAGTGTCACTGGCGCCGGATTCTGGGCAGACCTGCAACTGCCTTTTTCTCGCTTGTTTTTGCACCATTTTCCATGAAATTTTTACCAAAATGCCACAAATCATGAGAGGAATGAGATTATACCTCTTTGGAGCTTCAAATCTTTCGAAATCTCGTCGGAAATTTCTACCAAAACCGGCCACTTTCGAGCCTCGTGATCCCGACGTCAAACTGAGCCAACGAAGCACTCCGATCTTCGTGGGGGCCTCTTAGAGCTCGCTGAAAGCTTGGATTGTCCTAAAACACAACCATTTAAAAGTTCATGAATAGTGCTCAACTCGGAGCTCGAGTTTTCAACGGATTTTCGAGAGTTTTCTTACCTGAAACGAGTACCGATGTGTTCGTAGGAACGGGATGAACACAATGGTGGTCTTCACGTCCACGATCTGTTAAGTTTAGGGAGGTTTTGAGTCTCATCCGTACAAGAGAGAAGAGAGAGAAAGAGTGAGTCTGCGAGAGAGAGAGAAAGCACGGGAGAGGAGAGAGAAAGAGGTATAAGGTTTTGGATTGGTCAATAACCCCAAAATACACAAAACCTAATCCTAATTGGTTCCACACAATTAGGACTTCATTTAATTGGCCCAAACCAAGCTTAACTAATAATACAACTTAATTACCAAGGGCAATTCCATCATTTCATATCTTCAAAAACAATTCTCCGGGACGGGCTGTCACAATCTACCCACCTTATAAAAATTTCGTCCCCGAAATTTACATAATCAAAACCATCCACTAGTACTCATAAAACAATCTCGGGTATATCTCTCTCATTCGATCCTCTGTCTCCCAAGTTGCTTCTTCCACTGAATGATTCCTCCACAAAACTTTAACCAACTGCACTGTCTTATTCCTCAGAACCTTTTCTTTCCAATCCAGTATAATCACTGGCTCCTCATCATAAGTCAAATTTGAACTGATCTCCAAAGGTTGATGAGGTATCACATGTGAAAGATCTGCAACATAATGTTGAAGCATTGAGACATGAAACACATTATGTACCTTAGACAGCTCTGACGGCAACTCAAGTCTATAAGCAACTTCACCGACTCGCTCAGTGATCTGATAAGGTTCGATGAATCTAGGACTTAGCTTGCCTTTCTTCCCGAATCGTACTACACCTCGCCACGGCGATAACTTCAGAAATACCCAATCACCAACCTTGTACACTCGATCAATGGCATGTCTATCTGCTAAACTCTTTTGGCGATCTTAGGCCGCTTTCATATTAGACTTAATAACCTGAATGTTCTGAGTAGTTTCCTCTACTAACTCAGGGCCCACTAAAACTCGTTCGCCAACTTCTGACCAACATAATGGAGTTCGACATGCCTTGCCATATAATGCATCGAATGGCGCCATACCAATACTCGAGTGAAAACTGTTGTTATAGGTGAATTCCATCAAATCCAACCGCTTATGCCAAGTGTCGCCAAACTGCAACACCGAAGATCTTAGCTCCAAAGTCTGAATCGTCCTCTCTGATTGTTCGTCTGTCTGAGGATGATATGTCGTGCTGTATAGTAATCTCGAACCCAAAGCTTCCTGGAATGCTATCCAAAACTTAAAAGTAAATCTTAGATCTCGATCTGAAATAATACTCACAGGAACTCCATGATACTTCACAATCTTCGTGATAAACAACTCGGCTAACTTGTTCAAAGAATACTTTTCCTTCACAGGAATGAAATGCGCTAACTTAGTAAGTCGATCAATAACCACCCAAATTCCATCATAGCCGTTTTGTGTACGGGGTAGCTTGTACACAAAATCCATAGTAATGTTTTCCCATTTCCACTGTGGAACGGGAAGTGGCTGTGATAAACCAAACGGCTTCTTTCTTTCAGCTTTAACCTGCTTGCACATGATACACCTATTTACATACTCTGCAATTTCCCATTTCATACCTGGCCAATAATAAAATGGCCTAATCGTATGATGCATTTTAGTTCCTCCTGGATGCATCGCTTAAGCTAAAATATGTGCCTCATCAAGAATTGCATTCTTCAATTCCTCATTATTTGGCACGTACATCATATTCTCTTGCATAAGCATGCCATCTGTCCCTCTAACTCTAAGATCTTTCATTTTCCCCTGATTTCTCAAACGAGTTAATTCTTGAATTTCCTCATCATTCATCTGGGCTTCAAGTATGCGATCAATCAGAATAGGCCTAACTTGGAAAGTAGCAAGCAAGGCTTTCTCTTGTTCTGCTACAGCTTCTTCTCGTTCTTCTAGCCCCAATTTCACTCCAGTGGACCTCAAATCTACAAGAAGAGGAACATGAGAAGCATACAAGGCATTAACCCGACCTTGAGATTTCCTACTCAAAGCATCAGCCACTACATTAGCACGTCCAGAGTGGTACTCAATCGTGCAATCGTAGTCACTTAGTAACTCAATCCATCTCCGCTGACGAAGATTCAAATCTTTCTGCGTGAACAGGTATTGGAGAGTCTTGTGATCTATGAAAATCCTACACTTCTCACCATAGAGATAATGTCACCAAATCTTCAAAGCGAAAATAATGGCTACTAACTCCAAATCATGTGTAGGGTAATTCATCTCGTGAGGCTTTAACTGACGCGAAGCGTAAGCAATCACCCTACCATGCTACATCAAAACACATCCCAAGCCATTCAAAGAAGCATCACTAAAAATCTCGAAGTTTCCACTATCATCAGGAAGTGCTAAAATAGAAGCATGAGTGAGATAATACTTCAACTACTGGAAACTCTGTTCATAATTATCACCCCACTCAAACTTAACTTCCCTTCTAGTCAATCTCGTAAGTGGTAAAGATATAACTAAGAAATCCTTAACAAAGCGTCGATAATAACTCGCTAAACCAAGGAAACTCCGTACCTCGGTAACGGTTCGTGGCTGTTCCCAATTCTCCACAGCTACTATCTTCTGAGGGTCAACCTGAATACCCTGAGCTGAAACAACATGACCCAAGAATGCCACTTGATCTAACCAGAATTGGCATTTACTAAACTTAGCATACAGCCGATGCTCCCTCAATCTCTTGAGTACTAAAGTGAGATGTTGAGTATGATCTGCTTCCGACTTAGAATACACCAGAATGTCATCAATAAAGACACTGACAAATCTATCCAAGTATTGTTGAAATAACTTATTCATCAAACCCATAAAAGCTGCTGGTGCATTCATCAAACCAAATGGCATCACACAAAACTCGTAATGAGCATAATGAGTTCTAAAAGCCGTCTTATGGATGTCATCACTCCTGATCTTTAGCTGATAGTAGCCTGACCTCACATCTATCTTGGAGAACACACAAGCACCTTTAAGTTGATCAAATAGGTCGTCTATACGCGGCAATGGATAACGGTTTTGAATCGTTACTCTATTCAATTGCCGATAATCAATACACAACCTCAAAGTTCCGTCTTTCTTTCGGACAAACAAGACTGGAGCTCCCCATGGCGATGTACTAGGTAGAATAAAACCTTTATCCACCAATTCTTGCAACTGAATCTTTAATTCTCTTAACTCCGCAAGAGCCATTCGATAAGGAGCTAAAGAAATAGGATCTGCACCTAGAAGTAAGTCAATGGTAAACTCCGCATCACGATCTGGCGGCAATCCAAGTAAATCATCAAGGAAAACGTCAGAGAAATGTCTGACTACTCGAACGTTCTCCACGCTCGAAGGATTATCATCATTTAATACCACATGAGCCAAGTAACCTTGACAACCTTTATTCAACAATCTCTTGGCTCTCACAACTGAAATAACACCATATCTTACTCCACTACTTTCCCCTACAAACATAACTTCAGGCAATCCGGGGCGATGGAATGTCACTGTTTTCCCATAACAATCAATTTTGGCACGATTATAATGCAACCAATCTGTGTCCAAAATCACATCGAAATCTACAATGTCTAATGGACTAAGATTCGCTGGCATAAACACATCTTCCACTACAACGGGACATCCAGGATAAACATTATCTACATAACACTTCTCCCCTCTAGGCATGGCAAATTCTAACTCATATCTAAGGGGTGTAGACTGAGGTTGAGTCAACTGAGCAAATGTATTAGAAATCACAGAATGCGTAGCACCACAATCAATCAACACTTTAGCAAAATGACCAAGAACATTTAACATACCCATAATCAAATCAGGATTGTTCTGAGCATCCTGAAGTGAGCTGTTGTTGACACGTCCATGAGCTGGCTGCCTTCCTCCTCTACCTCTGCTAGCATGGACACCTCGGCCCTGGGCACTGCGTCCTTGACTTGCTTGGCTGTGCTATCTAGATGATCCTGCACTGCTAGTAGCAACATCAATCTGGTGTGGCTGTCCTCCAGAATGCCATTGTGACCTGTCAGCCGAGTACTGGTTATAATCACCCTATTGATAAGGTACATATCCTCCTGAGTGCTGACCATAGCCACCTTGCTGATACGGATCCTGAGGGTACTGATACTGTCCTGGGGCATAAGGAACGGGATCTCCCTGATAATGGTAAGCACCATCATGACCTGTCTGAGCATAACCACTTGGTTCTGAAAACTGCTGAGTCTGTCTTTGCGGTGGCATAAGAGGCTGCTGTGGCTGCTGAGGCCTCTGCTGATTTTGAGGACAATACTTAGCCAAATGCCCCATCTGTCCACAGGTATAACATCCACTGTTACCTTGACGACATTCTCCAAAATGTCGATTATTACATCTTCGACACAAAGAAGTACTAGCACCACTTGAATCTCTCGGCCTCTTCAATCTAGGGCCTCCAGAAAATCTACCCCATCGCCTTGGGCCTGTGGTACTAAAACCTCCACTAGAAGAACTCGAGCTCACTTCTCTTAAAACTCTAGGTCTTGCGAGATCCTTGAAAACACTGGCCTTTACCCTTATCATCTTTCCTCTGATTACCTTTTTCCTCTTCACTATCGCTAGGCAAATTTTCTGAGTCTTCCACTCTCAATAGTTACTCATATAACTCCTGATAAGTGTCACAGGTTGCTATAGTAGCCATAGATCGCCACTTCTTCTTAGTACCAAGTTTAAAACGACGAAGCATCACCAAGTTTAAAACGACGAAGCATCTCAATTGGATTGGCAGCAACTTCTGGATCATAATGGGACAAATCTGTGAACTTTCTATAATACTCATTAGCAGACAGCTTTCCCTGCTTCAGATTAGTAAACTTCTGCTTCTTTCGATCTAGATATGCTGGAGGAATGAATCTTTTATAAAATGCCCGTTCAAAATTCCGCCAATCAGTAATCTTCGCAGACGGTCTTCCAAAAGTCTCATGACCCCACCAAGATGCAGACTCTGGACCTAAAAACCAAGTAGTAGTCTCAACCTACCCATCTTCGGGTAGGTTTCCTTGACTGTGCATAACCAAGAACGTCTTCTCAACCTTTTGTAACCATTTTTCTGCCCCTTCTGGTCCCTCGTTACCCATAAACTGAGGCAACTTCAAATTATACACGGATTCCAGAGGAGTTCTCTGAGGAGGGCGAATTACAGACTGAAGAGCATTAGCAATAGCTTCCCCCAACTGAGAAATCTCAGGAAAATTAGGCTCAACCGCACGACGTGGCTCTCTACGTGGCGGCATAGTTCTGATAGAAGACATCAAAATTAATTAGGGAAGTTCATAAAATATGCAGGACTGCAACCTAGGCTCTAATACCAAACTGACACACCCCGACCTAAATCGAGGCATGCTGGCCGTCACGTGAGCGTGACGCAAGCCATATGCACGAAGCGAAAGCGTTAAGATAAGGAAATTTCGAATGAATAAAACCAAACATCCAGAATGGCTAGAAAGGAAATAAGTGTTAATACACCTTCAGAGCATAAATAAGTCTAACTGCAGTCAAGCATAGAAATTACTAAATTTAACAGTAATGAATATATTCCTACATGGATGATGTACTGTCAGAACTTCCACCCGAATCCTCGTGAGTCACCAACAAAGCTACCTAATACTTGGAGGGGCGCAAAACAAAGCTGAGTGGGTCAGTAAAACAATGCTTATATAAAAACTTTATTTTCCTTTGAATATACCAACCCCTCGCCGTAAAACAAGTATAACTTTCCCAGAAAATAGAATACGTAAATATAAGTCAACTCATGCTCAGTATATCAAGATTCATTTGAATATAAGCCATGTATATGTTATGCCCAATATCACAATATAATAAATAATAAGCCAGGTGATGCAATTCAATATAAATCATCTGATAGCCGAAGACACCTGACGTGATCTATACGGCAGAAACTAGAGCTCAATTCAATTATATCTCAATCTCATATCTCAACATATTTATACATATCTGCACACAAGTCGGTACCACCTCACGTGGTCTGACCGACGTGCTAGGTGTATAATGAATACGCTCAAGTGCTACAATCACATGAATGATGTGCGCTAATCGCGGGTCGCCTACAAGTCGAACCCACTAAAAGTGGTCTATACGACAGGCTATGCACCTATCTTGGATCCAAGGTGAGCATGTGGTGCGGGAGGTGAACGATCATGTGAAGCTATGCCCTGACTCTGATAGGAGCACTAACATCGGGATGCAGATTAATGAGATCAATATGCATCACAATATCACAAACTATTTCATACTCATTACCGGCTTAATATACTCACATAGGCTTACCTGGGCCTCCGCAGCACCATGCAACAATATGCATAATTATGACAATGCTTATGCTAAAAATGCAGGCATAACATGGCATTTAAATCACATTCCATTAAATAAGTTTTCTGGGAAAAACGTCAAGCATATACATATATATACTGAAAATAACTGCCCACTCACTGATATGTAGTCGGGTCGTAACCCTCACGTCTAGCCTAGCTACGCTCGTCCTCCGAATAGGTCTCGCCTATATGAGAAATAACTATAACAACGTTATTTTAAGCATAAACACAATTCTAGCTAATAAATTCTCATACTTTGCTCAATTTGGGTATATAAATATACCACAGTGATCTACACAATCTCAGAATCATCCCCATATTTTTAAAATAATTTTTCCGACCTCCACGCGCCGGCAGGGGCACGCACCACGCGCCCCTACACGCATCATCTTCAACCTCTAGACGCCGGAACAGTGTCATCGGCGCCGGATTCGTGGGGACCTCCTAGAGCTCGCTGAAAGCTTGGATTGTCCTAAAACACAACCATTCAAAAGTTCATGAATAATGCTCAACTCGGAGCTCGAGTTTTCAACGGATTTTCGAGAGTTTTCTTACCTGAAACGGGTACCAATGTGTTCATAGGGACGAGATGAACATAATGGTGGTCTTCACGTCCACGATCTGTTAAGTTTAGGGAGGTTTTGAGTCTCGTCCGTACAAGAGAGAAGAGAGAGAGAAAGTGAGTGAGTCTGCAAGAGAGACAGACAGAGACAGACAGAGAGAGAGAGAGAAAGAGAGAAAGCACGGGAGAGGAGAGAGAATGAGGTATAAGGTTTTGGATTGGTCAATAACCCCAAAATACACAAAACCTAATCCTAATTGGTTCCACACAATTAGGACTTCATTTAATTGGCCCAAACCAAGCTTAACTAATAATACAACTTAATTTCCAAGAGCAATTCCGTCATTTTACATCTTCAAAAACAATTCCCCGGGACGGGCTGTCACACCTAGAGTTGATGACCAAGACTTAAAGCTAAGAATGAAAGAAGAAGAGTCTTACCCTGAAAGCAATACTTATTTAAAGACAACCTTAAGCACCCAAGTGACGGTCTTCATCCAATACTTTCAAGCAATACTTTTTCAAATACAAAGGTTGATGATTTGGGTTGTGGAATAGTTGCTTCCTCAAATGATCCATTGACTATAACAAGAAGCTACGGGTAACAAACCTTTGGCAAAATCATCACTAGAAACAACATGGGCCTAAGGAGGAGGTGCCGTAGTGTCATTGAGGGCAGCAAAGAGTCGAGAATGCTGCTCGGCAGAAAAAGTAGACATGGAAACCTGCAGGTCATGCAAGGTAGGCTGACCTTACACATGATGAGCTGATAGGCCTTGGCGTGATAGACATGCTAGGCTTGTGGTGGACCGAGAAGCAGCGTAAGTGTTGTGGGCAGAAGAAGCAGCAACGCTGCTGCGGCTAGGAGAAGCAGTAGGGCTGCTGCGCGCAAAACCAGCGAAAGTCGAAGGGCAGTGAGGAGGTCTCCACGGCTGACCATGGAGATGATGGCCAACGGGATACCCATGAAGTTTATGGCAAGTGTCGTGGGTATGGAAGTCATAATCACAATAGGTGCAATGTAGAAGAGGCCGATCGGACGAAGACCGAGGAGAGCTACGCACGACCATGGCAGCAAGGGGGTCAGCAGGACGTGAAAAACCAAGGGCATGCTGTTTTTCAACTTGAGAGACAGAGGAAAAGGCCTGGCGGACAGTGGGCAAAGGGTTCATCAAAAGAATTTGGTCCTGAATGGCGGCAAACGAAGCATTGAGACCCATAAGAAATTGCATGAGTTGCTGACGATCATGTTTGGTTCCACAGGAACAAGAGCATGCATCAGTATATGAGGCGAGCTCGTCCGAAAGCCCTTTCACGCGAGTGAAGTATGCAGAGACTGAGGATGACCCTTGAGAGATAGTGGCAATTTCACGATTCAGGTGGAAGATACGTGGAGCATTGATCTAGGAAAAGCGCTCACAAAGGTCGTCCCAAACAGCCTTGGCGGTGGTGGAAAAAAAAGGAAGGATTCAGCAAGATCGGGCTTCAGGGAATGAAGGATCCTTGAAAGGATCATATCATTGTAGGGCCTCCATGAGGCATGGGTATCAGGATCCTCAGAAGCAGAGGGTTCTTCAACATCACCCGTGATAAAGCCAAGTTTAATCTTGGCGCTTAAGGAGATATGCATCCCACGTGCCCATGTTGTGTAGTTATCTCCGTTTAACTTCTTGGAGACAAGAACAAGATTGGGATGGTCGGAATGGTGAAGATAAAACGGGTTGGTGCTACCATCGGAAGAAGAGTCTCCCATGGGGAAAGAAAGAAACGGCAGAGATGACTGCCCAACAAATATTGAGAAAAAGGAGCTAGGGTTTGAAACCTGCTATGTATACCATGTAGAAAAGAATATGTGGCTGAAAAGTATATTTTATTAGTACGTGAATACAAATATACAGTTACATTCCTTGCACATCAAGGTATTTTCCCTACAAATTAGGAATACAATTATGATTAGGATTACAATCATATCTAGACTCCAACTAATACTTCTACTTGTCTAACAAAAAGACCCTAAAAGGAAGGAGTGTTAACATTGAAAGAAAATATGAAGGAGGATGGCTATTTGTGTCTTGGTTGATGAAAGAAACATGTCAAACTACACATAAAATGTGTAATTCATTTAACCAACTTAACTTGCATGGTCCTTGTTCATGAATAAAATGGCATCACGACTAAACTGAGACAAATTTAATTTTGTCTTTTGATAAAAACTAGAGAAATTAAAACCATAAAAACTCTCGCAAAGGGCAAAGCACTCTCCGTCACTTTTCACGTTTATGTGAGGTGGGCTACTGCCTTAGCCTTGCCACCTGCCTTGCCACCTGGTGACTAATTCCAGTATGGCACCGTTATCCTTCTTTTCTAACACACACACCCACCCACACCCGCCCCCGGCCCCCAGGAGGGTTCCTATTTGCCTCAAATCCAAACCTCGTGTTGGATTAGTGCTTGTTCAATTTTAGGTCGTTGATCAAATCTAGAGGATTGGGTAGGATGGTGGTTGGACTCAAATGGAAGACAACGCTTCGACATCAAAAATAATTTTACATTTCTATGTGAATTAGAAGGGCATAGATTTTAAGATGGAAATATTGAGATTGATTATAAGGAAGGTTTTTACCCATGTTCATATTCGGTGTCTTCTTTATTCTTCATATCGAAATAAGTATTGTCTAATCTCACATGTTATATTGCTCGAACATGGTAGTTCTTTTAGAAACAATACTATATTGGTTCTTTAAACAAAAAGTTAATCTGCTATAATTAATAGAAATGAAAGATCATGCCATGATACCTTTAAAAAAAAAAAAAAAAAGATCATGTCATGATAAATGTCATAAAAGTTGTGATGAAGTTTGAACAAAGGAGTGGAGCTCAAGTTGCCTCGTAATAAGATACAAATTCCTCCCACATTTTTCTGGTTTAATTAAGCGTTTATTGGCTTGTTATCTAAGAGCGTCTCTTAAAGAGGTGTCAAATTTCGAACATAAAATTTAAATTTGACAGTCTATGTAGCATTTTGACACCTTTTAAAGTTTTACTCTTCACCCGATATGTCAAATTAAATGATTATTTTATTATATTATAAATTAAATGATTAAACCAATAAAAATTTAATTAAAGACATTTAATAATTATTAAATCAGGACCGTTCATCAAATGCACTAAAGAGTAAGTGACACACCCCGACCCGGAATGTCCACTAGGACTCCAAAATCAAGCTGTGCTGGCCGACACCTGGAAGGTGACAAAGCCATAAAGTGTAGTGATGTGGAAAATGTGAATAAATTTAAATCTAAAAGTGCCTAAACACCAAAGTGTGCTAGTGAGCGGGAGCGAACCCATCTCACACGTGATGTCAGAGCATAATTAAAGTACAGTAAAGTGCGTAAGAATTATACCCTCAGAAGTAGCCACCAATCCTGAGATTTTCCAAGAATCCTCGTCGATACGAACCTCATCAGCTAAAACCTGGAGGGGCACAAAACAAAAAACGTGAGTGGGCAAAAACAAAGCTTTTCCAAAACCATTTCAATATCAAAAATAATAACCCCTCGTTGTAAAACCCGTATACTTTCCCAGAAAATAATACGTAATCATATACCAAAATCATGTTGGAAAACGATAAAGCTCAAATATGCCATGTCAAGGATATGCCATGTCAAAATATCCTATCAAGCAAGATATGCATCAATATGGTGAAATAACCCAAATCATAATATGCCGGCTATATCAACACGTCAGCCCGAGTCACCTAATGTGACCTGTACAGCTGAATCTATAGCTCCTCAACCAAATCCTGCACACGAGTCAGAACCACCTATAGTGGTCTGTACGACAGGCTGGGTGTATAAATACGCTCAGTGCTACGATCACGTGAAGGCTGTGCGACGTATTGCAAGTCACCTATAAGTCGGAACCACCTATAGTGGTCTGTACGATAGGCTGGCACCTACCTTGGATCCAAGGTGAGCGTATGGTGCGGGAGGTGAACGATCACGTGAAGGCTAGGCCCTACTTTGGCGAAGTACAAACACCAGGGTGCAGGAATATGAGCTATATACCAATCTCATCATCATCATCATAACCATCATTACCAAATATATACTCACCTGACTTACCTGAGCATCCGCAGTGCCAAGCAATAATCATTACAAAATCATACTAAATATAAATGATATTTGACATGGCATTCTAATTTATAAAACCATTTAAAACGCACTTTCTGGGAAAAATATCAAGCATATATATACTGAAAACAAAAGCTCACTCACCTGGAGTCCACACTACGACCCCCCTAGCACGACTATCGAGATGTCCCAAATGATCATCGCCTAGCACAAATATCAAATCACATCTCATAATCCTTACTGAGAGAATATGTAATTTGCATATAACGCGTTCCTACGAATTTGATCCGGAAGATCCGTATCACGAATCTTCGATCCGTTACTTCCAAAGATCCACATTATGCTTTTAGAACAATATCCCAAAATTTCATTACGATCCAGCAGTTAAATATCCGCCAATTGCCAAAACTAAGTGGTGGTTAACATTTTATTTACGAACTTACAATTCCAATTCGGGAAGATCCGTTCAACGGACTCCGATTCGTAAATTCCTACATTCCTCAAATATTATGAATAACGACCTATTAAAGTTTGGTGACGATCCAACGGTCGGATCATCGATTCAAATAATGACCTAATAACGTATCGTAGCGAATTTAGGTCTTAACGATCAATTCATGTCAATCCATTATCAAATCTGAACTCAAGGCATTTAATAACGCCTAAAAATAACATTAGCGGCCCTCTGGCCACGAGCCGCCGTGGGTGGAGGTCGGCCTCCCCTACTCGCCGGAAAATTCAACTTTCTCCAAAAATTCTCAAAATTTTCAGAATTGAAGATCTCAATGAGTAAAACAACTTTCATACCTGTGGACAAGGCTAATTTGGCCTAGAAAGGCTCCAATTTCATCAAAACCCGTCGGAACCCTAGAATTAGGTGTGCTCCAATTCGACCTCCAAAGCAACTCCGACACCTCAACCACTGCTTGGTCTTTGTTCTAGGACTCAAGAGGATGCTATGGGTGGTGGTAATTGAAGGAAATAATTTCGGGATTGGTGAATTTTCGAACATGTCGCCCGCGGCACCCATGGGGTGTTCTTCGTGAAATCTCCACCATTTCTTGTAAATTTCGGCTAGAATTGAATGTTGGGACATGGTAATGAGGTTTGGTCATGGTAATTGGGTAAAAATCGTCGGAAAAATGGGTGAGAATTGCCGGAATTAGAACCGGGTCGAGAAGGGGGCGCGAGTCAAGGGTGCAGGTCGGCTGGTTGGGTGCTTTGCACCCCCATCCTTTCCCCTCCTTTCTTCTCTTTCTGATTTGGCAGCCCATTTCTCTCTCCTCTCCTTATTTCTCCACTTCTCTCCCTGTTCATCCTTTCTTTCCCATCCACAACGTCCATTTCAAATTATTTTAATCTGGGCCATACAAGTGGCCCTCCAGATTTTATTCCAAAAATCTGGAGTTTTCTAGAAATTAATACATTTACAATTTTGCCCTCAACTTCATTCGCTAATATCTCATTCGTTATAACTCCAAATCACCTTTCGTTTGCTCCCACGCGTCCGTAGCGATGAGTACTATAAGAATATGCCAAGAAAATGAACCTTAAATGTCACTACAAATCACCTTCCGTTTGCTCCCACGCGTCCGTAGCGATGAGTACTATAAGAATATGCCAAGAAAATAAACCTTAAATGTCACTACAAGATGGTCAACAACAATCAACGTATGTGCCTCGAAGGGCATTTTCGTAAACTCACTTATTAAAATTATAAAAATCATAATTTTTAAGGACGGGCTGTCACAGTAGGGGTGGTTCGGTATGGGATACAGAACCAAAACACTTGTCCCGGTTCCAAAACCAAAAGTTTTGGGAATCCCAAATTCAATACCAATCCCAAACCAAATTTTCGGGAATCCCAATTTTCGGGAATCCCGAAATAGTTTCGGGATTTTGGGACAAATCGGGAATCCTGAAATGATTTTGGGCTTTTGGACTAAAATTTGACATATTATGCTTTTGGGCTAAAATTCAACATTTTATATTAAAAATTTGACATATAGGCAACCTGCCAATCTGTTGGACATAAGATATAAGTAACAAATCTGTGCACAAATCTGCAACCTGTCAATATAACCAATCCATGCACAAATCTATAAAAATAAATTAAGTAACAAAATTACAAATGCATGCAATAAAAATAAATCAAGTAACAAATCCAAAAACAAAAAAAAAATTAGTTACAAGCCAAGGTTTTAAAATAAATAAAGTAACAAATCCAAAAGCAAAAAATTAGTTACAAGCCAAAGTTTCAATAATTAAGTTACAAGCCAAAGGTGAGGGAGTGCCTAGTTGAAGGGTACCACTAGGTTGGGTTTGTTTTCTTTTTCCTAATACCGAGACCATATGTGTACTAGATTGGCTACTAGACCCGTCCATCCTAACAAATAAAATAACAATCCACATTAATATATAACAACCACAGTTCAGCATATATCCAAATTCCAATCAATAAATAAAATAAATGGTTAAAAAATCTGAGCATTCAACATAGAAATATATGGTTGTGAGAAAAAGAACTCAAAATATATAACATAAATCAAAATCGGGAAAACTATTTCCAGCTGCTGTCTAGTCCTAGTTTATAGCATGGTCTCCCTGACCTTGAGTACAGCTAAGTCTATACAGGCAACGATCAAACTTAAAGATAGTCTATATTGAATCTTATAAGCTTTTTCATGAGTAAATAACTAAATATCGAAGCAATTAAAAAGCAAAAAGGCAATTCCACAAATGATTCATACCTTTCTGACTATATTTCTTCACTCCCACAGAAAATGTCGAGAACTCGCTTGTCTAGAGGGAAAAAAGAAAAGAAACTTCAATTAGCAAAGGGAAGAACACTCCTTTTAATTGTACGTTTTACGAACGCAACATCAGCCTTACAGATTGGTTAAGTCTACAACTTTAGACTTGTTTTATATGCCAAATGTGACAACAACAACAACAACAACAAATACCAATAAGAACAGAGTAAAATTAATAGAGGAATTCAAAGTTGCATTTCCACAAACATGTGGTGTGCAAGGACAATGGCTTGTAGAAAACAGACAATTTCCCAGAAAATAATACTCAAAAGCTATTAAATTTTCCAAACTGACACAATATTAAACAATCCCATTAGCTTAAAAATCTCAGGATAATCCTTTCGATTCCCTTTTTACAACAAGATCGTAAACTTCGTTCTCGGTTTCTCACAAAACTCAAAAACCTCCATGGAAGCAAACAAATCTGATTCGTATGAAAGATTTAAGAGAACCCATAAGAAAGAAACTCACCGTAATTTTATAAGCGCGCGCCAAAACAGCCTCCAACTCCAGGAGAGCCGAGAGCCAATTGAGGCAGAAAGAGCAAACAGACTTCGAAGATGACTCTGGACTGTGGTGGTGGGCCGGTGGCTGGCCAGAATTCGACACAGAGAGATGAGATAAGGGCTCGGTGAGGGAGGCTGGGCTTCAAGTTCGATGGATGGAATGAACGGAAGTGAAACTGTGAAATGGGATCTGACCTAAAAACAAATTAACGGCACAGATTAAATCCAAAACAATGAACGGTTGAAATAATTCTCTTATAATTAAAAAAATAATATATATATATATAATTTTTATTTTTGGTTCGGTATGGGAATACCGAAAAAATGGAGATGCAAAACCGAATCCCATACAGAAAATTTCGGTTTGGTTCGGGAGGACATATCGAAAATTTCGGGAATTTTGGTTTGGGATCGGGATTTTTTCGGTTTGGTTTGGGATTTCTGGGATTTTTTTCCAGCCCTACCAAAGAGGCATGAACGCACCGGTCAACAACAACATTCATTATAATAATGATTAAACCAATAAAAAATTAATAAAAAACATTAATAATTAATTTTGAAGCTGCTGTCAAATTTGACAGCAACCTTCTTGTTGCCAATCCATGTCATCGCCACATGAGATTGACATTTCAGTTGGAGAACATTAGTGTGGTCTTTTTTTTTACTGTTATAGCTTATGTGAACATTTTTTTACATCTCCTTTGGAGATGCTCTAAGTGATCTTATCTGCGCTTACATAATAAGTATATTCTATTAGTGTAGAATATTACTTGTAAAAATATCTTAATCAATGAATAAAAAAGAAATGCATTTTTTGGTCAATTATGTTAAAAACGTTAGGAATATGAATCATTTTTTTATAATGAAACCTCAACATCAATAAATGAAACTGGAGACTTTCATAGTTTACCGTTCGTAGTTTCAATAGACCCAATGCACTTGCCATTTTTCTTGTTTGGAAGATGCACTTACAATGTAAGCGACGGAAATTTTATAACGGCATTTAAGAAATGCGTGACAATCTGCTGATAGAAGATAGATCCACTTGCTCCCATGAGCCGCTGAGAAGATATCGGCAAGATCCAATGCAGCCCCACGATCTACAGAGAGAAACTAACACTCATTTAGGGACAGAAAGTCAACCCCCTCTCCCCAAACCAGATCAGGAACACTTCGAACACCGACGATCCCTTCGATCGAGACTAACTCATATTTTCTTCCATTACCGAAAATGGTCATTGAGGAAAAAAAATTGCACACAATACTGAACAACACTTTCTGTATTTCATTAAAACAAAGTCTTTTTTTTAAACCACATCGCCTAAAAGTAAAAACATGTTACCCTTGCAGAAAGAAACATCATAAATTTGATAGTATAAGCTCGTTATAAATACAATACAATTTTTCACTCATTAAAAATCCGTATTTAGCATATGAAAGATAATATTCATGAGAACTAAACCGTACAAATCAAAGAATTACCATAACGGCACCGCGAGAAAAAAATGGCCCCGTGCACTAATCATATTTCCATCATCTGAAAAGTAAATTCACTCTTATATATCGCTTCCAACAAACATTGAGTTTTATCCGTCCGTCCAACTACATAGTCGAACCAAGAAAACCTTAATTATGCATAAGATTACAACTCTCAATGTACATGCATATATATTTGCTTCCATGTTTTGTTGAGATTTACTTTCCGACACACTGCTTATTTTCCCTTCTTGTAAATTCACAGTTTTACATGCAAAATAACTTACTAAAATTACAAAAGGCGAAGTATTTAAAAAGAGAGGAATGAACTCATTCTCCCACTTGTAAACAACGTATCTTCATCGTAAAATTTTCATAATCAAAACCCTTCAATCTGTTAATTTCATCTGAATAATATCTATACAAAAAATTATTCGAATCGGAGATCGTCTAGTAATCTAAATGTATCAAATAAATTAACGGTGTAGGTATCAAGTAGCATATTCGTGATGAAACATTGATTTACTTGATACAGTTTGATGATTAAACGATCTCCAATTCGAATATTATTTGTATGGATGAGCTTCAAATGAAGATCGAGCTATTGAACGGTTTGTTTATTATAAATTATTCTTTAGTAGTTACTTTTGATTTGATTTTTTTTTTTTTTTTTGAAATATAGATAAGGTATTCAACCACATATTGTTGGATGGAAGACCAATCCCCTTCCTCATGCAGCTCCAATAGTCCTGTATCACATTAGTCGACAATGTATTTTTGGTCCGCCTACGAACTCCAGTGCATAATTGTGAGAGTGCAAAATTGTCCAACCCCAACGCATGTAAACGAAAGAAAAGAAAAAGAAAGAAAAAGAAGCTGTATAAATGTACAGAAACTGCTTAAAAATCATTGTGATTTTACTTATTGCCCTCCTTTACTTATTTGTTGGCATCAAAGTCTTCTCTTTTTATTTTTTATTTTTTAAAGGAAGACAACTGGTGGTAAACCACTATTATCCATCTCTTTCGAAGCTTGTGAAGATTCACATAGGCATTTCAACCTCCTCCTGACTATAAGTCTGGCTTCCACACCAGTAGCTAGTTTTGAATCTGAGACTTCTAATGTTTAGTTTTAAAGAAGTCTCGTAATCCGTCATTTATCACTGAGCCACCAGCTCGTGGTTTGAAAGTCTTCCGTTGAGTTTGTTTCTTCCAAAACTTTGGAAGACGTGTAAATTGAATGGTACTTTAATGCATATAATCTATGGAGATATAAACTATGGGGATATGCATATAATTTAGTTTTCAATTTCCGTGTGTTGACTATCCTTTAATGACAACTTGCATCACCTGTGATCTATCTATCTTCTCATCGTATATAACCGTTATCTTCTCAATGCCATACTTCAAATAACCAAAACTTCAACTGTTTGACATTTTATAGGGTCATATTTGCATTATTATTCATTCAAGTGTGTTCAATTTTGAGCTTTTCTCGTCCTTTCTTAACCATTTTTGTGGGCATTTCTCTAATCCTCTTGTCTACTTGTCTACTTTTTTTTTCATTTATCCAAGGTTTCAAAGATTCATGGAGGAAATCGTTATTCCTCCGCATTTTCTCTGCCCAATTTCATTAGAAATCATGAGAGATCCGGTCACGATCTCAACCGGTATAACGTACGATCGAGAAAGCATAGAGCAGTGGTTGTTCACATCGAAGAACAACACTTGCCCCGTAAGCAGAAAGTCATTGTCCGACGTTGACGCAGATCTCACGCCCAACCACACTCTCCGCCGCATAATCCAAGCTTGGTGCACTCTCAACTCTTCGCATGGCGTCGAGCGGATACCAACTCCTAAATCCGCGCTCGACAAATCTCAGGTCGTGAAGCTCATCGAACAAGCCAAGAAAGTCCCTCACACCAATCTCCATTGCCTCCAAAGGCTCAGATCCATCGCCATTCAAGGCGAGAGGAACAAGAACCGTTTGGAGGCAGCAGGAGCAATCGAATACGTGGCCTCCATCATCAACAAAAGTCACTCCGATTCATCTACAGTCGAAGCCGCTATTGAAGTCCTTTTTCATTTCAAAAGCTCGGAATCTCGTCTCAAAGATCTCATGAGTAATGACAGCAACAATAATAACATCACGGAGTCTCTGGTCAGAGTATTGGATTGCGGGAATTACCAATCTCGAGCTCATGCAATAATCTTATTGAAGTCGTTTTTCGAAGTGGCAGATCCGATCCAGTTGATAAATGTGGACGTTGAGTCATTCCGCCAGATAGTGCATTTGCTAAATGGTCGGATTTCACAACCAGCGTCAAAGGCGGCATTGAAGCTTCTTGTGGAGCTTTGTCCGTGGGGAAGGAACCGAATCAAAGCTGTCGAAGGTGGTGCAGTTTCGGTGCTCACGGAGGCTCTTCTTCGGACGCAAGAGAAAAGAGTGTGTGAGCTAATACTGATCATTTTAGAACAGCTTTGTGGATGTGCGGAAGGGCGAGCTGAGTTTTTGAAGCATGGGGCGGGGCTAGCCATTGTATCGAAGAAAATCCTTAGGGTTTCGCATGTGGCAAGTGATCGGGCGGTGAGAATATTGTCCTCCATTTGTAGATTTTCTGCAACTTGTGGTGTTCTTCAGGAAATGTTGCAAGTGGGTGCTGTGGCCGAAATGTGTTTGGCGCTTCAAGTGGATTGTAGGTTTAAAACAAAGGAGAAGGCTAGGGAGGTTCTTAAGTTGCACTCTAGAGTTTGGAAGAATTCTTCATGTATTCCTGACCATTTGTTGCCCTTTTATCCATCTTTATCTTCATGACATTCATATCTTCTTCTTCTTTTTTTCTTTTTCTTTTAAAAAAAAAAGTTTATAATTTTATTGTTGGGTCAGGTGCACGCAGCTCATCGGTTTTGAAGTAAAAAATTGGAAACTTATGAATAGGAAAAGTATTCTGGCCGGATTCCTTTCCTAAGGATCTTAGGGATCTCGTGATCTCATCCGTTCATCGTATATCGTATGGACAATTTTCATTAGGTATTATTCGTATTTAATTTTAAATTTTAAATTTTGAAATAATTTCTGACTGCACGATATACGATAAATGGATGAGATCACGGAATCCCTAGGGAACCTTTTCCCTTATGAATAGACTTGACTGTTATTATTTATTTATATTCGTTGAACATTGTAGGGTTTATATTGTTTCTTTATTAGTTGGAACTTGGGACATTTGAATCATGGATATAATATTTCAAACCCCTTCAGCGATCCGTAGCTCCCACATTCGTACATTCCAAAGACTTTTTAGGAGAAAAACTTTATTCACAACCAAAAAAATTGTCAGACGGAGTAGTTTTGTTGGGTAAAAGTTGAAGAAAGTTGATGCAACTTCGTAAAATTAATTGGTAATATTGAGTAGCTCAACTTCTTATAAGCATATGCAAGATTCATCCTCTAATTAATGTGAGATGCATTCTCAACACGCTCCTTCATGTATGGTAAATTTTCAAACCTAACACGTGGACAACACAATTCAGATCACGTGGAGCACGTGTGACCGTTAGACTTCACACGTGGGATAACCTGCTCTAATAGCATCAAAAAAGTTGAGGTTCCACTATTAAACCAATTAGTAATGTAGGGAGTAGTTCAACCTCTTATTAACACATGCAAGGTTCTTCCTCACGTCAATGTGGCAAATTCTCAACAAAAGTTGGGTTTGTCACCCCAAATATTAGCCGAGCAAAATCCGTTGCTCGAAGACTTAACGAGACTTGGCAATTTCTTAGAGCATCTCCAATGGAGTCTATAAATAGGAACAACAACAGTATAAAATTGAAATAAAACAAATATAGGGACAAAATGAATCTCTAATGGATCGGAAAATAAATCCCTAAAATATAAAGACTCATCGAATACATAATGTATATACCCACGTATAGACACTATATTGGTACTGCAATGGTGGAGCCAGTTGGGAAAATTGAGTGGAAAACATGGCCAACCATGTTGAGTGCTGCTTTGCAGCTAGAAGCCCAGTTGCCTCACACGCGCACAAGTGTTGTTGGACTCACCGGACAGCTGCTAACGCGGCTGCAGCGTGGGTTCCAGCGATCATAGCTTTATAATATTTTTTCCCCCTTCCAACAGATTCCAAATCAAAGGTCTGTGGTATTCAAATTTTGTTACCATTGAGAATCGACGGCTTCATGATCATTTCTCTTCATCCCAAATCAATTTTTGTTACAATTTATTTATTTATTTTTTTTAACAAACGATATTATCTACAATAAGAGGAAGAAATGAATTAGCCTCACAATGGACTAGCAATAACGTGGTTCAAATCGTCTTTGGTGAGAATCGAACCTAAGACATCTCAGTTACAATGAAGAGGAATACCACTAGACCGCAGTACTAAATGGCCCACAAATTTCTTTTAAACTCAGTATTAGGTATGATGTATTACTTTTAGGCAAGGTCTAAAATATCCATAATATCCCGATATTTTCATCGAAATTTCCGTGTTTTTGGACTACCGATATTTCCGATGCCATCGATATTTCCATCGAAATTTCCGTATTTTTTAAATTTCTATATTTTAAAAAACACCAAGGGGATTCGAACTCCTCTCATTTTACTCCTTCAACACCTTGACCACCATATCACTTACATTTTTGTGAAAATATGCTAAAATACTTATATATTTTCTACACTCACAATGTTTGCCAGCTCGCTATATAATCAACTTAAATCAGTTAAATCCATCATGCAATGCATTTCCTTCCAATTTTTTATGATAAACTAATAGATAATTGACTAAATAAACATCCTGCAAAGTTTCAATAAAAATTTCCAAGTTTTTCTTACAATTTCCGTGGTTTTTATTCAATTTTTATCGATATCGATAATATCCCGATATTTCCATCGAAATTTCCGTGTTTTTGGACTACCGATATTTCCGATATCATCGATATTTTAGACCTTGCTTTTAGGTAATGAATCAATATATTTCTTTTAATTATATAGCAATGTATTTTTTATGTAATGAATTAATTTAATGGTTAAATCTGTATGCACTTACAAGAACACCAATGACATAATTCAATAATGTAGCCAGTATAGTTGCATTTTTTGTGAAGAAAAAATTTGGTATCAAAATTTCAATTTCTTTTAGTCGAAGTGTTCACAAAAATATTTTACACCAACATAATGTGATATTAATTCAAAAAAGTTAACACAAACAAAAAATTTGCACCTAATCAATTTATCACATAAAATAGCAAAAACCTCAAATGTAAGGATTTTACCATAAAGACTCTCCCATTGGATTTAAGTTCCTAATGAGTCCTCATATGTGGTGGTTGGAGTCCCTAAACCCAATGAATAAATTGAATTCGTCAAGCAAATTTTGAGGAAAAAAAAAACTTTTTTAACATTAAATTCAAATTGTTTAATGATCATTGAAGTTCAAGATCAGGTCAATTTAGTGTGATTTTACTCTCGATTTGGGGTGTAACAGCCCGTCCCGACACTTACGTCACTAGGGACGTGAAAGGACGAAATTACCCTTGCGGGGATTATTTGGCATGTGTGTATGTATGTGTGTGAAAATGGTCTAATGGTGTACTACCCTAATTAATGGGAACCAATCAAAGTCCTTGACAATTGATTGGTGACTAAAGAAAACTCACACACCTCACACACACTCTTTCTCTTCCCGTCACTCTCTCTCTCTCTCTCTCTCTCTCTCTCTCTCTCTCTCTCTCTCTCTCTCTCTCTCTCTCTCTCTCTCTCGACCCTCTCTCTCTTCCTTCACGTACGAACCACGCCCAAGGACACCAAAATCTTCACGGATCGAAGCAAAAAAAGGTTCCATTGTATTCCTGAGGTCCATACGAACCCATCGACACCAGTTTCAGGTAAGAACTCGTACGTTTTCACGTCGAAAACCCGAGGTCCGATGTGGGTACTATTCATCAACTTTTTATTAGCTTTGTTTTAGGACAATCCAAGCTCACAGGGAGCTTTGTGAGACCCTCACGAACCTCAAAGTGTATCGTTGGCTCGAGTTGGATGTCGGGAAACCCCAGTTCGAAGGTGGCCGGTTTTTGAGATTTTGCTCCGTAGTGATTCGAAGGTTTTTCAAGGTTTTTGAAGGTATAGCCCTCTTCCTCTCTTAATTTAGAGCACGTAGGAAGAAAAATGAGTTGAAATGGTGAAGAAATGGCCGAGTTATGGCAAGTTGCAGGTTTCCGGCGACCGGTGGCCGGCGCCGGCGACCCGAGGAAGAGGACGACACGTGCCAGCGCGTGCCATGCGCGTGGGGGCGCGTTTCACAGTGCTTTTTCTGGCGCGTGGGGGCGCGTGAGCTACAGTAAAATTATTTTAAAAATATCACGACGCTCGTGACGTCGTGTAGGTCTCGTTGGTATATTCATATGCCAAAATTGAGCTACATATGAGAAGTTATTAGTAATTGCCGTTTATGTGCGTTAATTAACGTTATTTCAGTTACTTCTCATAAAGGCGAGACCTATCCAGAGGACGAGCGTAGCCAGGCTAGGCACGGAGGTTACGACCCGTCTACATACCAGTGAGTGGGCAGTTATTTTCCGTATATACCTATATAAATGAGTTTTGCCCAGAAAATCAATTTAAATGAAAAATGATATGAAATGCGATATGAAATGCCATGCAAAGTATCTATTTCTTTAATTATGCATTATTGATTGTTTATATTAATGTCGGTGCTGAGGACGCACAGGTAAGTGGCAGGTAAACTTATATGCTAGTTATTGTGAACAAATGATGAAATGTGATGAAATGTGATGTGATGTGATATGATTAGAGCTCATAAACCTGCACACTGATATTAGTGCTCCCGCCCAGAGAGGGGGCTCAATCTTTCACGTGTTGTTCACCTCCTGCACCGCATGCTCGCCTTAGATCCAAGTTAGGTGCTCAGTCCTGTCAAATAGGCCACTATAGGTGGGTTCGACTCGTAGGTGACCCGTGATTTATCGCTCAGTCTTCACGTGATTGTAGCACTAGAGCATATTAGTTTATTATCAGTGATATGGTGCAAACCACTAGAGGTGGTATTGATGTGTGTGTAGGGTATATATATGATTTGATTATGATGATTATGAGTTATATGATTTGTTGAGTATGATATGAGCTATATATAGCCGAGGGCTGAGATGATATTTGAGTATTCAATCACATTCACAGAGATGCTTTGGCTTTCAGTTGATACTTTGGCATGGCATATGCATACTTTCATACATGCGTATTTTCCAGCAGGTTTTGAGAAATATATATATATATATATATGAGTATATACTTTATTTCTGGGAAATTATACAGGTTTTATGGCGAGGGGTTATAACTTTTGAAAGGAAAGGTTTTGAAATGAATTGTTGCTGACCCACTCAATTTTGTTTTGCGCCCCTCCAGGTTTGAGATAGCAGAGCTTTGGTGGCCACGAGGAATCCAACGATGTTCTGACAGAATTCACAATTGTATTTTTTAACTTCCGAACTGTGTAAATGGTTACGTCACTCTCACGTGACGGCCAGCACACCCTCCTTCGGGACGAGGTGTGCCAGTTGGTCTCAGAGCCTAGGTTGTAGTCCTGTGTATCTTGAGAATTTCCTAGTGTCTTCTGTCAGAACTACACCGCCTCGTAGAGAGCCACGTTGTTCAGTTAAGTCTAGTTTTCCCGATTTAGCTCAGTTATGGGAAGCTAGTACTAATGTGATTCAGTCTATTACCCAAAGGATTTTTCTCTTAGGACTGGTTATAAGTTGAAGCTGAATCACTTTATGGAAATGAAAGACTTGAGGGAGCAGAGTGATGGTTTAATCATTTGGAAAAGACGTTTCGGATTATGCAAGGTCAAGGGAATCTTTCTTTTGCAAGGTAGGTCGAGGTGAATACCTGGTTTCGAGTATTGAATTTGCATCCTGGTGGAGATAGGAGTTTTATAAGACGTCACTGGAGGAAACAGCTGTTTGAGAGTTGTTTAAAGAATTGTTTAAGGAAAGGTTTAGTCCTCCGACATAAATGGATGGTAAGAAGCGAGAGTTTACAAATTTGAGACAAGGAAAGATGACGGCAAATGAGTATTATAGAAAGTTTACGGACAAGTATCGTTACCATTTGGATGTTGTTGTTAATCCAGTCGAGGTGTTATGTCGTTTTAAGCTGGATAATAAGAGGAAGTGGTGTTCTTTGACGACCACTATCCATTGTGCTTCTTACCAGGAGTTTTATGAGATGTTGTTGAGAATTGAGGACTCTGAGATTATGCTCAGCGAGAGTAAAGAAAAATAAGAAAAGAATGGGAATCAGAGGAAAGACGATAAAGGTAAAGATCCGTCATCTCAAGGACCTCGAAAGACTCAAAGCTTTAAGAGAAGTGAAGCTAGTTCTAGTTCTCCCAGCGGAGGTTTTAATGCCACTGGTCGGAGGCGAGGTGGTAGACTTACTAGTGATCCCAGATTTCAGAGACAAGGTGATTCGGATAGAGGGAATGTACCTTTGTGCCGTAGGTACAATAGCAGACACTTTGGAAAGTATAGACAAGAAAGCAGTGGATGCTTTACTTATGGACAAATGGGACATAGAGCTGCAAATTGTCCCCAGAATCAGTAAATGCCCCAGCAGTCTTCTTTGCCACCACTAGCGCTGATCCAGCAGGTACCTGGATCTATTAATTATGGTTACATGAGCCGTGGTGTGCAGGATTAGAGTCATACAGGTCACATTAGATGACTCCGGCTGATATATTTCTTGTTATTGATGATGTTGCCAAAGAGAGTAACGATGGAGCACGATCGAGGCGTGCATATGTATTTCTAATGAAGGGCAAGATGGTAATGTTGCACCCTTGAGGATTGTTGCTTACTTATCGAGACAACAGTGAGTTATCGTTATTGCGTGCTGCAGACCGTAATATCCATAACTTATTGTTGGATTCGTTAAGCGAGTAAACAGGTAGGTCATCCTACATTGGTATGGTGTTATTCAGGGTATCCAGTGATGGTGAAAGAGGTAGTTATGCCAGTGAATCTTATCCCGTTGAATTTTACGGATTTCGATGAGATTTTAGGCACAGACTGGTTGCATTATAATCGTGCCAAGATAGATTGCTACGGGAAACCAGTTACTTTCCATCGACTTGGATGACCAGAGGTTACTTTGGGGGTATGCAAAATGGAGTGAAGCATGCTGTTATTTCTGCTGTGAGAGCAAAGAAATGGTTATCGAAGGGTTGCCAAGGATATTTAGCTCATATGGTGTTAAATGATGTTACTCCTAGTAGTGTGGAAGATGGAAAAGTGGTTAGACATTTTCCCTGGTGTATTCCTGGATGATTTACCTGGATTGCCGCCAGGCAAAGATGTGGAGTCCTCTATTGATTTGTTTCCAGGTACGGACCTTATATTAGAGATTGGTTCATGATGAGTTAAGGGAATTGAAAAGTCAGTTGCAAGAATTGGTTGATAAAGGTTCCATTCAACCTAGTATATCGTCGTGGAGAGCCCAATTTATTTATGAGGAAGAATGTGGACATTAAGGCTATACATTGACTATGGACAATTGAATCGGGTAACGATTGAGAATCGTTATCCATGACCGCGTATTAATGATTGTTTGATCAGTTTAGAGGTGCCTGTGTAATTTCAAGGATTGAGTTGAAGTCTGGTTACTACCAATTGAAGATTAAGAGTGATGATGTCCCTAAGACGGTTTTCAGAACTCGTTATAGTCTTTATGAGTTTTGGTGATGCCATTCGGATTGACGAATTTTATGAGTTTGACGAATGAAGTATTCCATGAATATCACAACAGGTTTGTTATCGTTTTCATTGACGATATTCTGGTATACTTAGGACTAGAGTAGAGCATGCTAGACATCTTAAATTAGTATTACAAAGATTGAGGGATCGTCGATGTATTCTAAGTTTAGCGAATGCCAATTTTGGATGAATCAAGTGGCATTTCTAGGATATGTTATATCTACTTAAAGTATTCAAGTGGATTCTTAAAAGGTAGCAGAAGTTGAGAATTTGGAACAATCACGAACCGTGACTAAGATTCGGAGTTTTCTTAGCTTAGCAGGCTATTATGGACGGTTTGTGAAAGATTTTTCAGTCATTGCCTTGTCATTGACGAGTTAGACGAGAAAAGAGGTTAAGTTTGAGTGGGATGAAAATAGTGAGCAAAGTTTTCAACAGTTGAAGTATTTCCTCACTCATGCACTTGTATTGGCACTCTCAGATGATAACGGGAATTATGAGGTCTATAAGGATGCTTCCTTGAATGGTTTGAGATGTGTATTGATGCAAATGGTAGGGTGATTGCCTATGTTTCACGGCAATTGGAACCTCATGAGATGAATTGCCCTACTTGTGATTTGGAATTTGCGACTATCATCCTTGCTTTGAAGTTATGGAGACATTATATTATTGGTGAGAAGTGCAAGATTTTTACGGGTCATAAGAGTCTCCAATATCTGTTTACTCAGAGGGATCTTGATTTTAGGTAACGAAGGTGGATTGAATTGCTTAGTGATTATGATTGCACGACCAGGGTGATCGTGCAAATGTTTGGGTTGATGTACTTAATATGAAGACTCTCATGAGAATAAATGCTTTGTATGCTTGTTATGTTCCTCTTCTTGCGGATTTGTGATCTACTGGAGTAAAGTTGGAAATAGAAGAACAAGAAGAAGCCTTGCTTGCTAGTATCCAAGTTAGGCTTATTTTAACTAATTGTATACTCGATGCCCAGAGGATTGATGAAGAAACCAGGAATTAATTGAGGCAAAGAATATCGAGAAAAAGAAAGACCTCAGAGTTAGAGAATCAGATGGCATGCTTATGCAAGAGAACGAGATGTATGTGCCTAATGATATGGAATTAAAGAAAGCAATTTTTGGACGAAGTACACTATTTAGCTTCTACAATGCATCTCGGAAGTACTAAGATATGTCATACCATCCGATCATGTACTATTGGCCGGGTATGAAAAGAGAAATTTTGAGTATGTAAGTAAATGTATCATATGTCAGCAAGTTAAAACGGAAAGAAGAAAGCCTTTTTGGATGGATGCAGTCACTTCTCGTTCCTCAGTGGAAATAAGGAAATATTAATATGGATTTTGTGTACAAGCTTCCTCGTACACGAAATGGTTATGATGGCATTTAGGCGATAATTAATCGGCTTACTAAGTCAACTCATTTTATTCCAGTGAGGGAGAAGTATTTTTTAAGCCGATTAATTGGATTGTTTATCTTGAGGATTGTTAAGTACCACTGAAGTTCCAGTAAGTATTGTATCGGATTGTGATCCCAGATTTACTTCTAAGTTTTGGATAACGTGTGAGAAGGCTTTGGATATAAGATTTCTTTACAGTACAACATATCATTTCCAAACAGACGGACAGTCAGAGATGACCATTTAGACTTTGGAGTATATGCTGAGATCTTCAGTATTGCAGTTTGGTGACGCTTGGATTAAGCGGTTGGATTTGATGGAAATTGCCTACAACAACCACTTTCATTCGAGTATTGGTATGGCGTTATTTGAGCCACTATATGGGAAAGCTTGTCGTACATCTTTGTGTTAGTCAGAGATTAGCGAAAGAGTTTTAATGGGTCCTGAGATTGTGGATGAGACTACTCAAAATGTTCAAGTGATTAAGTCTAACCTGAAAGTGGCACAAGATCGACAAAAGAGCTTAGCAGTCAGACATGCTACTGATAGAGTGTACAAGGTCGGTGATTGGGTATTTTTTAAGTTATCGCCTTGGGGAGGTGTTGTTCGATTTGGAAAGAAAGGAAAGTTGAGTCCTAAGTACATCGGGCCGTACCAGATCACCGAGCGAGTCGGTGAAGTTGCTTATAGACTTGAGTTACCGTCAGAGCTGTCTAAGGTACATAATGTGTTTCACGTGTCGATGCTTCGACACTATGTCTCAGATCCTTCACATGTGATACCTTATCAACCTTTGGAGACTAGTTCAGATTTGACTTATGATGAGGAGCCAGTGACTATATTGGATTGGAAAGAAAAGGTTTTGAGGAATAAAACAGTGTAGTTGGTTAAAGTTTTGTGGAGGAACCATTAAGTGGAAGAAGCTACTTGGGAGACGGAGGATCGGATGAGAGAGACGTACCCGAGGTTGTTTTATGAGTACTAGCGGACGGTTTTGGTTTTGGTTATGTAAATTTTGGGGACGAAATTTTTATAAGGTGGGTAGATTGTAACAGCCCGTCCTGACACTTACGTCACTAGGGACGTGAAAGGATGAAATTACCCTTGCGGGGATTATTTGGCATGTGTGTATGTATGTGTGTGAAAATGGTCCAATGGTGCACTACCCTAATTAATGGGAACCAATCAAAGTCCTTGACAATTGATTAGTGACTAAAGAAAACACACACACCTCACACACACTCTCTCTCTTCCCGTCACTCTCACTCTCTCTCTCGACCCTCTCTCTCTTCCTTCACGTACGGACCACACCCAAGGACACCAAAATCTTCACGGATCAAAGCAGAAAAAGGTTCCATTGTATTCCTGAGGTCCATACGAACCCATCAACACCAGTTTCAGGTAAGAACTCGTACGTTTTCACGTCGAAAACCCGAGGTCCGATGTGGGTACTATTCATCAACTTTTTATTGGCTTTGTTTTAGGACAATCCAAGCTCACAGGGAGCTTTGTGAGACCCTCACGAACCTCAAAGTGTATCGTTGGCTCGAGTTGGATGTCGGGAAACCCCAGTTCGAAGGTGGCCGGTTTTTAAGATTTTGCTCCGTCGTGATTCGAAGGTTTTTCAAGGTTTTTGAAGGTATAGCCCTCTTCTTCTCTTAATTTAGAGCACGTAGGAAGAAAAATGAGTTGAAATGGCGAAGAAATGGCCGAGTTATGGCAAGTTGCAAGTTTCCGGCGACCAGTGGCCAGCGCCGGCGACCCGAGGAAGAGGACGACATGCGCCAGCGCGTGCCATGCACGTGGGGGCGCGTTTCACAGTGCTTTTTCTGGCGTGTAGGGGCGCGTGAGCTACAGTAAAATTATTTTAAAAATATCACGACGCTCGTGACGTCGTGTAGGCTTCGTTGGTATATTCATATGCCAAAATTGAGCTACGTATGAGAAGTTATTAGTAATTGTCGTTTATGTGTGTTAATTAACGTTATTTCAGTTACTTCTCATATAGGCGAGACCTATCCAGAGGACGAGCATAGCCAGGCTAGGCACGGAGGTTACGACCCGTCTACATACCAATGAGTGGGTAGTTATTTTCCGTATATACCTATATAAATGAGTTTTGCCCAGAAAATCAATTTAAATGAAAAATGATATGAAATGCAATATGAAATGCCATGCAAAGTATCTATTTGTTTAATTATGCATTATTGATTGTTTATATTAATGTCGGTGCTGAGGACGCACAGGTAAGTGGCAGGTAAGCTTATATGCTAGTTATTGTGAACGAATGATGAAATGTGATGAAATGTGATGTGATATGATTAGAGCTCATAAACCTGCACACTGATATTAGTGTTCCCGCCCAGAGAGGGGCTCAGTCTTTCACGTGTTGTTCACCACCCGCACCGCATGCTCGCCTTGGATCCAAGTTAGGTGCTCAGTCCTGTCGAATAGGCCACTATAGGTGGGTTCGACTCGTAGGTGACCCGCGATTTATCGCTCAGTCTTCACGTGATTGTAGCACTAGAGCATATTAGTTTATTATCAGTGATATGGTGCAAACCACTAGAGGTGGTATTGATGTGTGTGTAGGGTATATATATGATTTGATTATGATGATTATGAGTTATATGATTTGTTGAGTATGATATGAGCTATATACAGCCAAGGGCTGAGATGATATTTGAGTATTTAATCACATTCACAGAGATGCTTTGGCATTCAGTTGATACTTTGGCATGGCATATGCATACTTTCATACATGCGTATTTTCCAGCGGGTTTTGAGAAATATATATATATATATATATATATATATATATATATGAGTATATACTTTATTTCTGGGAAATTATACAGGTTTTACGGCGAGGGGTTATAACTTTTGAAAGGAAAGGTTTTGAAATGAATTGTTGTTGACCCACTCAATTTTGTTTTGCGCCCCTCCAGGTTTGAGATAGCAGAGCTTTGGTGGCCACGAGGAATCTAACGGTGTTCTGATAGAATTCAGAATTGTATTTTTTAACTTCCGAACTGTGTAAATGGTTACGTCACTCTCACGTGACAGCCAGCACACCCTCCTTCGGGACGGGGTGTGTCATGGGGTCTTTTAAAGAATCATCAAAATCGGAGTTAAAGCAACTGTTGAATGGTGATTTTTCATTTCTCACTGTCAAATGATTTTGTCCCGTTATACCTAATCTCCAACTGTTTATTTTTTATGTACAAGATCTCAAAGTATATAAAAACATGTTTAGTTGTTGGATCATGAAAACTAGTTTCGTAGAATGCGTGTTCCATCAAAACAATTGCTTCCAAAACACTTAGTTTATTTTATACTTCCATTAAGTAGAACATAAGCTTTTGTTGTATCCACTAGTATAATTATTTTAAATTGATGATTGGGTTCATTCATTGTATTCTTCTGGGGTTGAGGATTTCATTTGTAAAAAATAATTAAAATCGGAGTTAAAACGACCGTTAAATCGTGATTTTTCATTTATAACCGTCGAATGATTTTGTCCCGTTACCTAATCTTTGAACGCTTGTTTTTGGTGATTTTTGGCCTATGAGATCTCGAAGTATAGATAAACATGTTTGACAGTTGGATCGTGGAAACTAGTTTAGTAGAATGTGTGTCTCATTAAAACAACATATTCCCAAAAACTTGGAGTTTAATCTATTTGTCCATTAGTAGACGTAAGCATTTGTTGCATCCACTAGTGTAAATTTTAAATTAGTGATCAGCTTTGTTCATTTTTTTTCTTCTAGGGTCGATGATTGTATTTGTAAACTGTCATCAAAATCAGAGCTCAAACGACATTTAAATCATGATTTTTTGTTTCTGGTTGTTGAATGATTTTGTCCCATTACCTAATCGTTGAACGTTTGGTTTTGTGATTTTTGGTGTATAAGAGCTCGAAGTATATACAAATATGTTTGACGGTTGGATCGTGAAAACTAATTTTGCAGACTGCAAGAATCATCAAAGGAATTGGACATGCGAAAATGCGAAAATCATCCACCTCTGTCTTGCCCCTTGGGAAAAAGGTAAGTGTACTTCTAAATTTCTCAGCCTTTTGCCAAAATCTCTCTCTCTCTCTCAAGTTTCTAAAGTTCACCCATCTCCATCTTTCGTGGTGTTTGAAAACGTTCAAGAAAAAAGGCTTAGCCATGGGGTTTAGAGCTTTGGAACTCATTAGAGAAAAAAACTGAGAAAAGAAGAGGAATTTTAAATTTAAAGAGGAATGAATTTTTTTTCTATTCAGAATAGTTGATTTGAGTAAACTGAAAAATGGAGGAAGAAGGGGTTTTTATAAAGTATGTGGAGATGAATCCAGCAGTAGTGATTATATTTGTAAAAAATCATCATAAGCGAATCTAAAACGATCGTTAAGTCGTCATTTTTTGTTTCTAACTGTCGAATGATTTTGTCCCGTTACCTAATCTCCAAACATTTGTTTTTGGCAATTTTTAGTGTATCAAATCTCGAAGTATTTACAAACAAGTTTGATGTTGGGGTAGAGGAAAATACTTTCATTGAATGCAAAAATCATCAAGGAAATTTAAATAAATGTGTATTTGTTGGGGATATTTCTAATCATGTGATGGTATTCTCTCCATGTTCTTCCACATGCAATCACCTTATTTAGCACAAAGCAATTACTCAAGTACTCCACATGGTGATACTTATATCCTTTCCAACTACTAGTTCTAATATTACAATTAGAAATCTATAGTTGCTACCCCCACAATTGGCTTCGACTCCTTCCTTTTCTTGTACTAACTCATCTGACTTTTACCACCAATACTACTCCCTAAACCTCCATAACGGAAGACAGACCTCCTTCCCTTAACTAACCATGTGGGTTTAGGCACTGTCATCTTTTGGTTGTGGACTCCACTGTAGCATGGCTTTGCTGCTTCTCTTTCTCATGAGGTACTTGGGGAACTTGTGCAAAGTGGTGAAAGGGTAGGGTTTGGGTAGTGGGAAAACGGGTATTGAAGCAAATAGTAGTGGCAGCTAGATGGAAATTTGTCCGGAAAAGTTGGTCGCCCTAAACCCTAAAGCCTAGTTAAGCCTTTACGCGAAAGAACTTTTTTAAGTTTGTAGGGCAAGATTTCACTGGCGTCGCATCATTTTTTGCCCTTAGCGCCAAATGTTTGCTTGACGAACAATAACTTGCCTGAGCAAAAGTCACCGCAATGAAATCTCTTCTATTGAACAAACCTTAGTCAGGCAAATGGTAATTTTTGGTAGTGATTGGCAGTTAATGATGAATACAATTTTTAACAAGAAAAAGAATAATATTTGAAAATACCTCAAACCAAAAAAATTTACGTTAAAAAAAATAAGGCTAACTAGAATTGTAAATCTAATTTGACCAAAAAATAATAATTGTAAATCTAATATATGCTCTTGATGAGCGTAATGATATTAGAATTTATGGTAATTCTCACTTTACTACCCTAAAGAATTGCGGTTTTCAGATTTTCATACATCAAGTTTTTTTTCATCCTAGTCTCATACCTAAAGTTACGATTTTTGTCCCAGATTCATACTTTTGTTAGGTTGACCATTAGTAACTCCGTTAAAGTGTGATGTTGCGCAACTTGGCACTGTGGCCCCACGCGAACATTAAAAAATTCCAAATTTCCAACATTCCAAACGCTAGTACAAAAAACAATTTGCGTGACGCAGGTACTTTCGTCGCGCAAAGTCAAAAAACGTTGCCTGAAAATTAACCTAATGAAACCTTCACCGCGCGCCAACCGTCGCGCCAAGGCAGTGAAAGCAGGGTTTGCGCGACGAAGAAGCAACCTACATCACGCAAAACTCCTTTGCGCGACGCATGTCCCTCTGTAGCGCAAAACTATTTTGCACGACGTAGGTTATCCGTCTCACAAAGACACTTTGAGCGATGAAGGGAAATGCGTTTCACAAAGGAGTTTTGCGCGACGTAGGGACATACGTCGGGCAAAGACACTTTGCGCGACGCAGGTTACTTCTTCGTCGTGCAAACCCATGTTTTTTTTTTTTTTGGCAAAAATATTTTTTATTTAATTTTTAATAAATATTGTAATTAAATTATTAACAATAATTAATAAACCAAGAAAAAGTATTTAATTATAAAATATATGGAAATGTACATACAAGATGTCTGAACAAAAAAGAAAAAACTACAAGTAGTCTTTTAGGTTCGATACATCATACTACTAGGTATCGGCTGGGTGAAGTGGCTGGGAGGTCGAAGGTGAAGCAAGATCGGGTGCTGGCATCGGGATTTAGAGGCCGGATATTTGTAAGGCCCGTACAATCATACTCATCTGCTTGCCCTGGGCCCTCATCTACTCGCCCTAGGCCTCAAGCTGACCTTTTAGGGTTGTCACTTCCTCCTTCAGGGCATTAACCTCTCCTGTGGTCGATCTGGAAGAAGAGGCACCCGTCTCACAAACTCGTGCATTCCCCATACACCGAATAACCTTGCCATGATGATGACTGAACTTCTGATCCAAGACCTCATGAAAAGTAATTAGATTCGAATGTAGTTGCACCATCCTAAAATTCCTTCTTAAAAACCATTTGCAATGCATGGCTTTAAACGTCAATACCTCTCAACCACATAAATCTACACCTACATGTCAAACCCTATTAAGCACCCCCTTGATAGTTGAAGAAATGTTCAGGAATCAGTCGTTGTTCACTAGTAATGTTCGAAGCAAAAAACATGAGAAAGCAAAGCACTAGCAATTTAGAGGGAAATAGAACTCAGAGAAGACCAAGTAATAATAACTTAGAGCAATTGAAAACATGAGAAGACTCTAGGACGTACCAAACTTTTGGATGGGAAAGTTGCAAGATAAATATCCTTGTGGTAAAGCACACCCTCTTTGTTCTAAATATGAGCTGCTATGTGATCAAACGTAAGAAATGAGTCATTTCTCACTTAGACTCCAATAAGTTGCAGAGACGATATAGGAAACAATGGCAATATACAGATTAAGGGAACAAAGGCAATACCAAAGTTCATCGCAAATAAGAGACAAAACCCTTCCTCTAATAACTCTCAAGCAAGCTTAAAATATCATATCATTCATTCTACATGTCAATTACCTACTTCTTTATCGAAGATTTAAGACAAACCCTCAGTATGTACAATCACCGTCCTCACAGATAGAGCCTCAAATAAAGAAAGAAAGGTCCTCCCCTGTAGAAAATGATTTTTCTTAATTAACAAAGTAGTAGTACAATATTTATACAAGGGTTACAATAGTAACAGTCCTATACTATTAATAGAGTAAATTTACAAAAGAATGGCATAATGGAAAGAGGTTACAAACCACAATGAAATGGCATTGAGATGGTGATTAAGTTTGTAACTCCCTAACACTCCCCTGCAAACTTGATGGCGGTGAGTACATAAATTTGGAAATAAGACGAAGAAACTGATTATAAATGTGAAGTTAGTCCTCTCTCAGGATCTCATAGCTAGCATCAGTTTGAATTCAACCAGCTGTGAGATTGGACTATATCTCCATGTCATGCATGCAATCCACATCAATCAAGATCAAGTGAAACAGTTTGTTTAGTGTGTATATTTGCAGGAACCAAACCAAGAAATTTCCAAGATTTTTTTTGGTGGACTTTGTTGCTGCATGCTATCGGATTTTGGGGTTGTTGTGGTCGAATTTTGATTCTTTGTTTTTCTTTGGTTTCTCTTGAGGTTTCAACTTCTGTTTGATTCATTTTTTTTTTGTACGGATTGATACTGCTATTAGTGATTATTAATCCTTACCTAAATAGAACATGGCAATTAGCTTGTTGCAATTTCACAGGAGAAAGGCAAGTTATTCCCTTATGGCAATTAGAAGCCAAAAAAACATATAAAGCTATGTTCTTTTTGGGTAATAAAAAGCTTCAACAACGTACGAACTTCCTAACGCAACAAGTCATTAACCCTGACTTGCTCACTTAACTGATCTAGTGTTGACACCCTCTCCCAGGAGAAAGGCAGGTTATTCCCTTATAGCTTGCCTTGTAATTATTGCATAGACTTGCGCTATACAACAACAGGGAAAGCAGAAATATGCAACAAACAAAAGTCAAGCATAACTTGCTTGGTACTGCAAGTTCATGATCCAAAACACAAACAAAAATGATCCATCTTACTAAGTTCTTTGAAATAATCCTTCCCTACCAAGAAAACAGTATATAACCACCATACTATGGTGGCTGGCATATTGTAACTATTAGTTAAAGACCAAAGAGCAGAAACACAATCTCCCATTGAGCAACGTCATTATTTTTATTCTGGGGACAAGGACAGTTGGAGTGGTCATACATTCCTTAAAATTTCTAAAGAGTGAGAGTCATTGGGTGAAAATATGAGATGATATTTGATACCAGATTTGACAGTTACAACAAAAAGTAATAGTCAGTGGTAAACTTGAACAACACTTTCTAACTTAAGAAGATAGAACTACTTTGACACGGTAGGCTTTCTAAGCAACACATGTATACAGCGGGTATATACGCAACCCTCAATTTCATGTTTCACAAGAATGCATATGATAATACACACACACAGACTAGGCTAAATATACAAAATGGTCTCTGAGATTTGCATAATCAATAGAAATGGTCCCTGAGATTGAAAATCAATAGAAATGGTCCCTGAGATTGTCCACCATCCATGATTTTGGTCCTTCCGTTAAAATCTCATTGGGCAATTTTCAAAGCTTCGTAACTCAATCGATTCTTAACCAAATTCGACCCATAATATATCAAAATGAAGATAGGAAAGTGTAGAACAAGATTATACCTATTTGGAAGCCCAATTGTTGGCGAAGATGGCCAGAAAATAGCCTGGATGGTCTGTGGGAAAACTGGAAAACTCGCCGGAAACTGAGTAAACTTTAAACATTCATAACTTCTTCAATACTCAACGAAATCGAGTGATTCAAAAGTGAAAATCATACTTCTCAACAAGAAAAAGATAATGGTACCTTTTTCGACTGCTAAATCGCCTTGGGTTGGCCGCAAAATTGCTCGAAAGTGCCTAACCATTTTCGAGTTAGCCACATTCGAGCCGTTTTCCGGCCAAATCATGAAGATTTAGCCATCGAGAAAGGTACCATTATCTTCGTCTCTTCAAGAAGTATGACTTTTGTGTTTGAATCACTCGATTTTGTTGAGTATTGAAGAAGTTATGAACGTTTAAAGTTTACCCAGTTTTTGGCAAGTTTTCCAGTTTTCCCGCGGACCAGTCACCTTTCAGGCTATTTTCCGGCCATCTCCAGCAACCATTGGGCTTCCAAATGGTATAATCTTGTTCTACACTTTCCTATCTTCATTGTGATATATTATGGGTCGAATTTGGTTAAGAATCGATTGAGTTACGAAGCATTGAAAATTGCCCAAAGAGTTTTTAACGGAAGGATCAAAATCATGGATGGTGGACAATCTCAGAAACCATTTCTATTGATTTTCAATCTCAGGGACCATTTCTATTGATTATGCAAATCTCAGGGACTATTTTGTATATTTAGCCCACAGACTATTAAAAGGATTAATCTAAATTGGAATCAACACTTAAATCTGTCATTAATGTTCTGGCGCTTATCAACAAAAACATAAAATCTGCAAACAAAACCGTTCATATCAAAACAAAATACTGAATTCATCAAGAATAAGATGCATATCCAATGCAATTAGAGAAAGATTCCAACACAAAGATTGCAAAAACTCACTAAAACTAAAAGAAAATCACAGCATTACCCATGAAATTGAAAATAAAATATGCAAAATCCACTCAGGGCCTGCCGTGAGTATTTAGGGGCCCTGTGCAAAACTTATATGGTGGCCCTTCATTTTTTTTTTTTATGTTATATTTCTTTATTATTAAATTTTCAATTTTTTCATCTATAAAAGTAAAATATTACAAGTTACTGTAACAAAAATAAGTTGTTTGATTGGGCAAGCTTTTTTCCTTACCTTCAAAGGTCCTGAGTTTGATACATGTTGGAAGCGTTTTTGTTATCTCCTTTTTATGTTTACCAATTTGCAAAAGCTAAAAAAATAGAAAAACAATATCAAAGGGATTCGAACCCAGCACATGGGCCATAAGGTAGAAGAGCACTAACGCTAGAACCACATATAAGATTGTCTTTTGCATCTAATCTATTTATATGCATCTGTATACATGTAATGAAAATTTGGGGGCCCTTCCGAATCCGGGGTCCTGTGCGGTGGCACCTTTTGCACACCCTAAGGGCTAGCTCTGAACCCACTAAAATAAAATCGCAAAACCCATGAAATTGAAAATAAAATCTGCAAAACCCATGAAATTGAAAATAAAATCTGTAGAACGCAAAACTATTTACCATGAGACTAACCTTCCAAAGGAAGTCGTGGGTCGAGACTCGAAATGGCAAGAGGAAGTCGCAGGTCATGGGTCACGAGTCGCGGGTCGTGGGTCACGAGTCACGGGTCACGGGGGTCCAGACACAAACAGACAAAGGGATCAGGGATGAGGGATCGATGGTTAGGGTTTTAGGCGGAGTCACTAAACGAGATGAGCAAGAGGGAAGAGAGGGACCGAGTGAGAGACAGGGAAGAGAGACCGGCGGTTTTTTAAATTGCACTCCCATTTTGTCCAAATTTGGGAAAATTTTAAAAAAAAAGGCCTAATTTTTACAAAACTACCACCAAATTTTTAACACATTGTTCAACGCATGTACACATTACGACGTCGTGCAAAGTGGTTTTGTGCAACGACCCCATCGTGGCATCGCGTAAGTTATATTTTAAAATAAAAAATTATTATAAAATTTACTGAAAATGTGACTTTACTCCCTTCAAATTCTTTTTTTTTTTTTTACATAAAACCTACAATAATATATTTTTTTAACAAAATGTGACAACCCGTCCCTAGTTCTACCATTTTATAAATTTTAAAAATGTGAATTTATGAAAATGCCCTAAAGGCGAGGGTATTGATTTTCGTTGACCAACGTATAGTGAGACGTACAAAATATTCTTTTAGCCTATTTTGGAAGTACTCAACGATACGAACGCGTAGGCGCAGACGAAATCAAAATCAGAGCTACGGTTAAAATTTTACGGAACTACAAATCCGAAAAGTACGTTTGTAAGAACTATTATTTATTATTTTATACATTTCTCATAATTATATTATTATTATTTTAATATTAGTTGATAGAAAAATGAGGGAAAAAAAGAAGAATGAACAAAGGAAAGGGAAGACTGCTGCCCAATCGGATAAGAGAAAAGAAAGGGACTGCTGCCCAATTAGGAAGAATGAGGTAAGGAGATGACGAATGGGAGAAGAGAGAAAGGAGGGGAAATTAGGGAGAAAGGGGGTACTGGATCACCCTGACCCGGTTCCTTCCCGCTGACTCGACCCAAGTTCGAAACACCCCAATGCCTATTTCGGCGTTTCTCTGGCGAAATGACCGTCGCCACTACCTTCCTTCTTCAAGTTCCACCCAAAACCCGAGTGAAATTAGCCTTGAAATTGTGAAGAACGCCACGGTAGGTTTGTGGGTGTTACGGTGGCGATCCGCTGTTCGTGCAGCTATCATCGTCAACCACCACCCTTATTCAACTCTCCTTGAGGTCTGGATCAAAGCCCAAACAAGTTTCGGGGCATCGGATTTTGATTTGAGGTCGAATCGAAGTGCATCTTTCTTAGGGTTTCCGGTGGATTCAAGACAAATTGGAGCTTTTTCCGGCAAAATTGGCCTTAGTCACAGGTATCAAACTTGCTCTACTCATTGAGATCTTCATTCCTGTAAAATTTGAGAATTTTTGGAAATAGTTGAATTTTCCGACGAGTCGTGGCGGTCGGCCGCCGCGTGCGGCGACACGTGGGCCGAGACCCTAGCTAACCTTCCTAGGTTAATTTGGATGCCCGGATTCCATAATTTACATCCGATTAACGATATTCCATTGTTTGGGTATAATTTCGCTAAGGTCCGCCACTTGAATATTATAGCAATCGACGATCCGACCATTGGATTGGCACCAAACTTTAATATAGTATAGTATGTAATATTTGAGGACCATAGAAAGTTACAGATCGGGATCTGATGTATGGATCTTCCCAAATTGGATTTTTAAGTTCTTAAAATAAAACGTTGACCGCCACTTGAATTGTGATTGGTGGAGATCCGACCGTCGGATCATGGTAAGATTATAGTATGTTATTTTAGAAGCATAAAGTGGATCTTTGGAAGTTACGGATCGAAAATCTGATGTTCAGATCTTCTAGATCGAGTTACGTAGGGTTGTGGACCCTACCGTCAACTTTTGACCGACGGTTGACTTTTGGTCAATGGGTTTCAAATCATTCTAGAACGTCCTTGGGGTTGTGTTTTATGTAAGTTACATGTTGTATTGATAAGGATTCTGAGACGTGATTTGACATTTGTTCTAGGCGACGATTGTTCGTGACGCCTCGATATTTGTGCTAGGGAATTGTAGCGTGAACTTCAGGTGGGTAGGTCTTTTCCTTATTATAGTATATATACATATATATATATATATATATGTATATGTATATGATTGATAGTTTCCATTTATGCATTTGAAAAAGAATTTCTTACGTACGCCTGGATTAGACTAAAGTTTATAAGAATTAGCGAAATGGCAGAATTTATGAAATATGCTACATCCTACGAGATGCACAGGTACGCTTATAATCTTTGATGCCATAATTATATCCACTACTATGAATGTTAGTATGTTGATTAGAACTATCGAATCACTGTGGCATGCTTATATTTATGTAGTCTGCTCATCATTGTTGCACCCTAGTGTCAGTGCTCGCCCAAGGCCAGGGCTAGTCTTTCACGTGTATGTTCACCTCTGCACCGCACGCTCGCCTTGGATCCAAGTAGGTGCCAGTCATGTCATACAAGTTGCATTCTACGAAACTAGTTTCAACGATTGAACCTTCAAACTTGTTTGTAATGCTTCGAGATCCTATATGCCAAAAATCACAAAAAAAAAAAAAAAAAAAAAAAAAAACACATTCAGAGATCAAGTAACGGGACAAAACTTTTCGACGGTTATAAACGAAAAATCATGATTTAATGGTTATTTTAACTCCAATTTTGATGATTTTGTACAGCTACACTCCTTGATCCTATATGAATACAATGAACTAATTCGATCGTCAATTTAAAATATTTACACTAGTGGATACCACAAAATCTTATGTTATACTTAATGAAAGTATAAATAAACTCCAATTGTTAGTGAATCTATTGTTTTGATGGGATACGCATTCTACGAAACTAGTTTCAACGATCGAACCGTTAAACTTGTTTGTATATACTTCTAGATCGTATACACCAAAAATCGCAAAAAATAAACATTCAGAGATCAAGTAACGGGACAAAACTTTTTGACGGTTATAAACCAAAAATCACGATTTAACGGTAGTTTTAACTCCAATTTTGATGATTTTTTTATAAATACACTCAATGATCCTATATGAATACAATGAACCAATTCGATCGTCAATTTAAAATATTTACACAAGTGGACCACAAAAACACTTTGCGCAACGCAGTTTGTTCGTCACGCAAACAACCTTTGCGTGACGCATTGGTTGGTCCGTCGCGCAAACAACCTTTGCGTGACGCATTGGTTGCTGTGTCGCGCAAACAATCTTTGTGTAACGCATTGGTTGGTGCGTCGCGCAAAGCATTTTTGCTCAACGACCCAATTGTGACGTAGCGCAAGTTATATTTTTTTTATTAAAAAAAAAAATTATTATAAAATTTACTAAATATGTAACTTTACTCCTTTCAAATTCTTTTTTTTTTTACATAAAACACGATAATATATTTTTCTAACAAAAACCCAATCTGAACTACAATAATAAATTGAAAGCTACTTAATAAATATATATATCATTAAATTTCTTAAGTGTTATAACAAAAAAAATAAATTTAAAGCTACTTAATATATATATATATATATATATCATTGAACTTGATGGGATATGCATTCTACGAAAAATAATTTCAAGGATCCAACCGTCAACCTTGTTTGTATATACTTCGAGATCGCATACGCAAAAAATAAACATTTAGAGATCAAGTAACGAGACAAAACTTTGCGACGGTTATAAACGAAAAATCTTATTGAAAGATGTTTTTGTTGTCTTCAAGTTTACAAAGGATTGAGAATGAAAATGAATCTTGAATTACTTACTTGTATTAAAATTGGAAGATGATATTGATTTTCTACAAGGATTTAATAGGAGAATCGTAACCATTGTTTATCTACATAAATATGGCATTTGCTCACAAAAATCAACCCGCTCATTATTGAACTAAAACCTATTGTCAATAGCTTAGCATTGAGAATTTAATAGTGAGGATAGATTAGCTTTGAAGATCATGGCTTCTGTAGGTTTTCTATATAATTCTTAATTACCTACGGTGCATTGGATTTACCCTCAGTTCAACCGTATAGCACAAATCAAGGAAATTTCAAGGGGAAACCAACATTTCTTACAATTTCTTCCGTTTAAATATATAAGTTAACTCCGATAAAGTATTCAAATGCTAATTCCAAATGAAGCTCAAACAAGTCTTCAGTAATATATCTACAGTCTCACTCCTTTTAATAGGTAAAATTAATAAAGATTAATTAAAAATTCAATCCCACAAAACTCCACCGTTACCAAAAAAAGGGCATAGCAAGTAGGCAAAGGTACATATACAAAATCAAATCACTTACCGGATAGGAATAGATCGAGGAAGGGAGAGGAAATAGAGGAGAAGAGAGATGAAATATTTGTATGATGAATTTAAGAGCAAGGGAGGGTTTGGAGAAGGTTTTGAAAAAAGATGGGGGAGGGAGGTAACTGCTGTAATTGAGTTTGCAATTTCTGCCTCCCAAACTCATTAAGTGATGTGGAAAAATTTGTTAACTTTGTGCGACGCAGACTAAGGTTGCGCAAAACTGTTTTGCGCAACCTATGTGAACCTCCGTCACGCAAATGCACACCTTCGTTGTGCAAAACAGTTTTGCGCGATGCAGACTGACGTAGCGCAAAGTTCCGTTGCGCAAAATGTCTTTGCATGACGTTTTGTTGCCACCGTTGCACAAACATACTTTGGGCGACGCAATTTGCTCTGTCGCGCAAATATGTTTTTGTACTAGTGAAAATTAAATTTAAAAACCTATAAAAAAAATTAAATATCTAAAAGAAAAAATAAGGAAGCGTAGCATCCTCCCAAGTTCCCCACTCAACCCAGGCCAAACCGTTTGCCACAACCCAAGTTCCCACCCAAGAGCAGCATCGGCCACCAATTCTGTTCCCGCCGTTAAATCCACTATCGTCAACCATTTCTTCTCCGACATCGAGGGAGAGATCGAGCTGAGCAGGAGGAGGTCGAGGCTGCCTCGTGGCTGCTCCCGAACCCCAAGGCGACGAAGACTCTGGATCTGAAGCTTGAATAAGCTTAGGAGAAAAACATCTTTTGTTCTCGTCTTTCGTTGCGGGTCAATTTGAGCCTAGGCGAAGGAGATTTCGGAGTGCGAAAAGCACTTTGGGTTTAACAGAAAATTAGGGTTGGGATTAAAGGACATCAAGAAGTCGGGAGATATATTGTTCGTTGCAAGGAAAGATATGTTCAGTTAGGTTCACTGACTAAGAGATTGGGCGCAAAAACTATGTTGGTCCTGGCTTGCTGTTTGAAACTATACATGCGTACATTGATGATGACTTGTGTTGTGCTCTTGGATCTGTGACTCGGCATGCTTGATTCCAACGCGGTGGAGTGTTTGGTGGGGATGCTAAGGAGGTGAAGCGAGTTGGACTCCGAGTCGACTCGGTAGAATTGCGTGGTAAAGGAGGATGGTGGGCGGAGATGTAGTGGAAGCGGGACTGGGTGTGGAAGCGGCACTGGGTTGAGTATGAAGATGGTTGATTTAAGTTTCCTTTTTAAGTATTTTGAGGAAAATTTTAATTAATTATTGCTATTAAATATTTTTAAATGAATTTTTAGATTTTTGGCATTAATTAAATAATTGAGCTTTGTTTTTTTTTAATTCTTTAATGTTCACGTGGGGCTACAATGTCACGTGGGGCTCAGTTATTGTCAACGTGGACGCCACATCACGATTTAATGAAGTTACTAATGGTAACCTAACAGAAGTATGAAGCTGGAAGAAAAACTTAACTTTAGGTATGAGTAGACCTGGTATTCGTGTCATGTTTTCCGTGTTCGTGTCGTTTTCGTGTCATACCCGATATCTTAACGGGTCGTGTCGTGTAACACCCGTTAAAATAAACAGGTAAAATGACCCGACCCGAAATCGACCCGATAATATTAACAGGTAATATGACCCGACCCGTTACCCGTTAAGGAAAATATATTTTAAACCAATAAATAATCGAATGAAAAACATAATACTAAATAAGTATATACATACCATATTGTCACATCCAAAACATAAAAACGCATTTTTCTTTTAAGTATATTTTCACTTACCTAAAGTCTTTAATAATTTTTTAATTAATGTAGAAGTGTAAAAAAATATAGAAAAAATATATAAACGCTCATAATGATAAGCTTTACAACTTTCATGAAGAGTTTAACTTCGAAATTCGCCACTATAATCATATGAATCATAAATCAAAATTTAACCGTTGATTGTTGTTTACATTTACGCTTCATTGTTCTCATCAAAATTTATTTTTTCAGATTTTCTTTTTTGAAAACATGATCTATTAGATGATGCAGGAAGATGAACGGTTTGGATCGTTGATATTATATTCAGAGTTTTACGGTTAGTGAAAATATTGCTTGATGTTTATAAAGTTTCTACAAACTATATGACATCGACTCATATTTTAGTTAACCGTAAATATCGAAACGTGATATCAAAGATCTGAACCGTTCATCTTCTTACATCCGCCAGATAATCATGTTTTCAAAAAATAAAATTTTAAAAATGAAATTCAGTAAGAAGAATAAAGCGTAAATGACAATCGACGGTTAAATATAAATTTAAGGTTTATGGATTATAGTGTTGGATTTCGAAGCTGACCCCTTCATGAAAGTTGTAAAGCTTGTCACTATGAGTGATTGTATATATTTTTTTACATTTTTTACACTTCTACAATAATTATTATTAATTTTATTAATTTTTCCCTCAAATAAAAAAATTATTCATGAGGGTTTGGAGGATTTTAAAATTCTAAACAATAATGTAAGTGTAACCATTATCTACTCGTGGAGGAATAATGATGAATCACGAGTGTTTATATATTCTTTCACATTTTTCATACTTGTATGTATGTCTTCTTAGTTCTTGCCTGTGCAAATATTATACTAGTTTATTTTAATTTTGGACAACAACATGTTAAGTAAAATATATCCTAGTAATGATAATAAGGAACTCTCATAATAAAAATAAATAATGACAAAAACTTTTTTTTTAAACTTATATAGAATAATAATACAAAATTATATATTTAATGTAGAATATATTGTATATATTAATATGGCTATTGTATTTTATAATAAATCTTTTAGTAATTAAATTTTAAAATTATCAAAATAGTTTTTTTCTGAACGGGTCGAAACGGGTTACCCACGTGTTACCCGCGTGTATACCCGTTAAGAACCCGTTAACGGGTCACCCGATAATGACCCGATAAGTTATCGTGTTAACCCGAAACCCGTCGTTTTCGTGTTGTGTCACCGTGTCGTGTCAGAAACTGCCGGATCTAGGTATGAGACTATGATGAAAAAAAATTAATGCAGTAAAGTGAGAATTACCCTAGAATTTATGTATATGTGAAAGAGAAAGTGTCTGCACTCTCCTCATTCTACTCAAAAGGAGCTCCAATTCCTATTGGTTTTGGCGGTCCCTGAAGTGGTTTGTCCCAGTCGCAGCCAAGAGGCTTTTTCCTCCATCTCTTTTTGGAGTACTTCACTTCTCTTCAAATTTCTTCAAGGTTGATCTCATTTACTAAGCTAGCATTGATTATTTAAGAGAGAGTATGATTATTATATAGATCTTTAACTTTACGTTTCTTGTTTTGAATTGGATAGTTACTACGGTCTAGTAGTATTTCTCTTCACTTAGAGTAATTCCACCTCTAAAAAGCCCCCTGGGCAATAGGCAATTCAATTCCCCCAAGTGAACAGTACCCGCCTTTAGTGAACAATAACTGTCCAAGTGCATCTCCACCCCTTTACTGAATTGCCCAAACAATTTGTATAAAAGTATTATTATTTTTTTATACAATAATAAAATATAACTTTATTTTTAATTTCAAAAAATAATAAAGATTGGTTGAAAATATTGAAATGTAGTACATGGTGGAAGAATGTGGTTAGGTATTTATAGAAAAAAAAATTATTTAATTTGAAAAAAAAATTATTTATTTAAAAAAAAAATTTATAATTTTTTTATCGTGGCTAACGTCAGCATTGCATTACATGGCCTAGGGACTGGGCTAGGCAATTGTTGACTGGGGGACTAACTGGGATCCCCCGAGGCCCAACGGGTTGGAGACCAAATTTGGGGGGAGGGGGAGGGGGGGATGGGATTAAACCGCCTATCCCCTAAGGGATTGAATAGCGGTGGAACTGTTCTTATAAGTGCTATTAGCTTCAACTCCTGTACATGAGGAGTTGGATACTAATTTATTATGGAAGACCTACTGTTGTTGGTACTCAAAAAATCTAATTGTGCGCTCTAAAATTTCTATATTTAGAAAGAAAAATACTCTTACGAGGAGTGCACAACTAAATTTTTTGGAGTGCCAATAATAGTTCCCTATATAAAACCACCAAATTCAACTTTGTCAATAAATGAGATTAAAAAACCACGAGCTGGTGGCTTAGTGGTAAAGGCGGATTGCGAGGCTTCCTTCAAGTTATAAATTGGAGGTCTTAGGTTCGAAACCCGTTGTTTGTGTGGAAGCCAGACTTGTGGTCAGGGGAAGGCTAAAATGCATTTGTGAGTCTTCCCGGCCCCCGAAATGGGTAGATAACCGTGACTTGCCACCAGTTATCCCCCTTTTTAAAAAAAATAAAAAATAAATAAATGAGATCAAAGTTAAAAAGAATTTAATAGAAGTGATGTTTTCTCCACACATCATGTCTTTAAAAAATACAAGACGTTCATCACCAAAAAAAAAAAAAAAAAAAAGTGTACATACACATGAACTCTGTGTGCGTTATCTATGCAGATATTTTTTATGCGCAATATGGTGGCAGATAGTTTTAAAATAAGTGAATTCAAGGAATGAAGATAATTAAAATTTAGGGATTTACGTTTTTTTTTAATACATGCGTTGTTAAATTATTCTAATATTCAGAATTGAATTCAATTAATAAATATGGGAATACAGAATACTAGAATAATTTAACAACTCATGTATTTAAATTTAGGACAACGCAATGAGTAGTGGAATTCAGAGTTCAATTTGTTTGGTTGATGGGAAGGGTACGTAGAACAATGTACTAAAATAAAAGTTGTATACAAATTAATGAGTTATACACAATTAACAGGCAGTTACAAAACTCATTACTTATACACAATTAACAGAACTTGTAGACCTGTAATCGTAATTATATACAAATTAATGAACAAACAGCAAAAAGTCCTGAAATAAGTTTTTGAGAATATATGTATGTATACAGTTATCTACTGCCTAGGCCTTGTTATCAGATATACAGCAATACAAGGCGAGTTGTTCCACACATTAGAGTGCAACCTTAAGATCCCTCTAATCTTTTTCTTTAAATAGGCTTCACAGTCTGATTGCATTACCATGCACAGCTTTGACAATGCTCCAACCAACAGCATCTCTGAAAGAACATTATGTGTAGCGGAGAACATCGCGATCGAGGAAAGTATATGAACTGCTCGATCATCTGTTGCCGGCGAAACCCTAAGAATTCTTTTACCCTAAGAATTCTTTTAGACACCATGGCCATACCTCCACCGTGTTTCAGCAGCTGATCTCTCCCATCAGCACAGCCACATAAATTGGCCAAAAGATTGAATATCAGCTCTGTTACACGCTTTTCTGGTTTTGCAAGCTCAAGCTCGATGATCTGGAATACTGCACCGGATTCAACGATTTTAATTCGGTTTCTCCCTCACGGGCATGCATTTATTAGAATGTGGAGTGCAGATTTGACAGCTTTCTGTGAAATTTTTTCTTTTAACACCATGACAATACTCTTGAAGAATTCAAGGTTCAACCTCTCGAGCTGACATGGACTTAGGACTTCCATTGTCATTTTCGATACTAGTATCGCTTCGTTTTTCACAAGAAGATGGTTATCCATCTGATCAAGACCACACCTGAAAACCCATGTCAAAGAATCAAGAAAGTCGGTGTTTCCATTAACAAGAAGTTGGACTTCATGATCACCACTCACATTCCAAACATGATGCAAAATTCTAAAAGCTTCTAGAAGTCCATTTGTTTCACCTCCCCTGAAACATCTTATGACGAGCAAAATCACAGCCTTGGCAACACCTGCTTCGGCCATGGAGAACCTCTTGCTTTCATCGTTCTCTAACACAAACGCTTCCAATTTTTTCAGTGCAGTTAACTGCAAATGCGAAACCCCAAGATCCCGAACAAGTCTAGTGAGATAGATCTTGTCGAGAGGGAGTCTTGGGGTCGGGATCAAATCAACCCCGTTGGCTGCGTTTTGTTTGCACCATTGCTGGATTAGCCTGCGGAGGGTGTGATTGGGCGTCAAGTCGTCGCCTCTTGGCAAGGCCTGCTTTGTGACTGGGCACGACAAGTCGTTGGTTGCCAAGAACCACTGCTCGATGCTTTCCCGGTCGTAAGTGATGCCTGTTACCACCGTTACGGGGTCTTTCATGATCTGGAGAGAGATGGGACATATGAAATACTGAGGTACTTCTATTTCAACTTCCTCCATTGAAATTAAACTCAACACTTAATTCCAAATTAATGTAAAAACTAATATTTGTAGTGGATCAATATATACACAAAACTTAGCGTCTGGAAGAGGAAGAGAATTTCTGATTTGCAGTGGTAAGAGAAAGCGGCTGGGAGCGGCTGGGTTATATTGTGAAGAACGTTTTTTATTCTTATTTATTCAAATGTCGGTTTTACCAGTCAAACTTTCCTTCATATCGTGCTTTGGTCAACACATGAGAAATTTATAAATCACATTTACATGAACCTTCTTCCGGTCGTCCACCAAGACTTCCACTTGTTGCGTCTCAATTCGTGCTCTACGAAGGCATGGCGGGCCCACGAGCTAATGGGCAAAGAATTGTTAAAATGGTGGCCCATGCACATTCAGACGATCTTGTTTATCGAATGTTTCATATTTGAGAGCAGTTCCACCGTGGGCAATAGCGGATGGACGGGCTCTCAAACAGGGCCAAATAGCCCGAGCAATGAGGTCCAACGTGTGCTGGTGACTGAGCCCGAGGGAGAGACGTGGCACGAGTAGCCGGCCCGAGAGCCCGAAGGCCACGTGATGCAAGGCTGACGTCTGGGCGACGTCAGCCACGTTATATATATTTTTTGCATCAAGCGCGTGCGTGCGTCGTCCGACAAGGTTTCAGACCTGGGGCCCGTGGCACGTTTCAGAAATGTTACCGTTGGGGAGGCCACGTGGCTTCCCCACGTCCGTTGGATTTCAACGGCAACAATTTATGGACCGTTGGATTTCCAACGACAAAAAAAATTAAAAAACCTTATTTAATTTCAGCCGTTGGATCTGAGGTCAACGGTCCACGTTATTCGACTTTATAAATTTAAAAAAAAAAAAAAAAAAAAAAAACGGTATCATATTCACCTTTTCCCACCTTTCCTCTTCATTTCATATAAACACTCTTTCTTCCCCGAATCACAATGGAAAATTGGGGTGCCCTCCATGTCTTTAGTTTTCTAGTCCTCCAAGGGGGTTTGAGCTAAGGTATTTTGTTCTATCAGCTTTTGTGAGTTCTTAGATTGTTGTGTGAGAAATGAGATACAAGCATGAATGTTTCTCTTCCTTCTAGTTTATGTTTTGAAATTTTGAAGGAAAAGTTTTCAACTTTTTTTACATAGAAGTGTCTATAACAATCTAATTGTCAAAACTAATGCTTTGACATTTCCTAAGCTAAAAAAGTTCCTCATTAACTCCCAATCTAATATCAATTGAAAAATTAAAAGAAGTTAAAAATAAAAAACCCTCATAAAGAAATTCGCTTGGAGGCAAGAAAATTGGAAAATATGAGGTTAGTGTATATTAGACAATTTGTAACATATGGTTTTAGTTTTGTTTGTATAAATAGCTAACTAATTAAAAATATGCGTATTTGTGTGATAACTTAACAAAGAAAATAAAATCGTGTTAGGATTTCTTTGGTCAGTGAAAATTAAGATGCATACTCCTACATCATGAAAAAGCTATTTTCAATCATATGGCTTTATGGGCATTTGGGCCTTTATACAAAGAGACGCGGAAACACCGTGTGAACCTATTCTTGTGCAGCAAAAGCAATTTCAGATAAGCATATCAGAAGCAGAGGGCATATACCACAGCAAAGACATAAAAGCAATTCAAATCTATTCAGAAATTAAGAACTTTCGCTGATATCAATACTTCTACATATATTTCTATAAACAGGTTTACAAACATAATCAAGTATTTTAGGATCACTCCAAAGGACACAATATTGATAATTCATGTTTTGAAACAAACTTTAGTCTTTTAAATTCTAGGATTTTCATGTATTGTCCTAGTCAAACTATATTTTCCTAGTCTATAAAAGTCTAGGACTCACTCCAGAGAACGCTACGAGTGATTTGCGGAGCTCTACTGGAGGGATGTAAGTAGTTTTAATCCTTTCTTATATTTATGTGCTACCAGATCTCGTACCATCACCCATTTTCAGCCAGCCAAAACACAAGAAAGTACACATCTAAAGAATTCCCAACACAAGTAGTTAGTAAGAAACGGCACTAAGATCACTGCAAGCCCTACCCAAAAATTTTCAAGGCGAACCTAGTCTTGACTCTTGACAACACATCTCTCAAGAAAGACAACACCCAACTTAATGGTTACAGGGTTCCAACATTTGAACAAAAACATAACACTTAGTCAGGGACTAAGAAAAAATATTAAAACATATATTAACCACCAAGACCAAAATTTTGAATCCAAAGAGTAAAGAAGAATCAAGACTAGAATAGAAAACTCACTGCCAGTATAACTCTCCTTGAAGCAGAGAGCAGAGAACAATTCACCAGCAATAGGATCTTTAACGAAAGAAAATCAGAATCTGGGGAACAATTAAAGAAAAAAAATCCAAAAACAATAAAGAAATATAGAGAAACAAAGTACCTTGTTGTCAACTTAAAGAACTTGAGAAAAAATCGAACTTCTCTTTCCCCAATTTGATCTTGTTATGTCAAAGAGATAAGAGAGTTAGTGAACGAGAATCAAAGGGTGGGAGAATGGCTGAGGGAAGGAGACGAATGAGAGGTGGTAGTCGTTGTCGCTGGCAACCACCAAGTAGCTGGTCGTCGAAGTCAGGGTGAAGGAGTAAACGAACAGGTGCTGAAGGCTGGGAAGAAATGAGAATGAATGGATAGGTTTTGTTATTTGGGTGATAATTGCATCTATATTTTTTATTTCTCAATATTATATGTGAGGAATGGCCAGGTGGCCTTCCCTCTTCTTATGTGATGAATTTAACATTGCGTCACATATAAAAATTTCGTTTGGCGGTAAACTTTCCTGCCCACTTTTTTGTGACGAATCCAAAAGTATAAGTGATATAAAATATTTTGGTGTCTTGCAAAAATCTTAAAGTGACGATTTTTAAAAAAGCATCACTTGTTTTACCTATATGTGATGAATTTTCATGCGCCACAAAAAATTCGGTCACTTAATCCATGTTTTCTTGTAGTGAATGAAAGTACCTTTATAAAGAGGATTCCATGGTTTTTTCCTTTGCTCTACAAACTCTTCAATCATGAAAGATGATCTTACCTAAAGCAAGACATATCTTGCTTGAAGTAAGACATGATTGAAACCTTTACATCCATGAATGGGAACAATTCTAAAGTTTAGAGAATCCAATTGAATTTTGACTAGAGAAGATTTTCTCGTTGTTCTCCTAAAAAAACCAATGTAGAGAGTGGAAGTTAACCAAATTCTCAGATCTAATTACTACCACGTTGCTTACTGAAAAGCACAACAATTTCCCTGATGACACGTCATCAGGCGCATAAAGCAAATGTTAAGTGCTTTTCAAAGCCTAAATCTCTAAGATTGGTATAAGGGTTGTGGCATGGGTGAGAAAACCAAATCTACGAATTATGGTAGAATCAGGGCTAGCCTAAGGGTGGCATCACGGTCAAACGTGTGATCTCTTAGTACCTAAGACACAAAACTTCAACAATAAGGGACAATATCCCCAAACTTCAATAATAAGGGACAGTATCCCCAAACATTAACCTTGTAGAATAATCTACTTCCGCTTTGATGGAAGACATGATTAGTTATGCACTTGTCTGTTCCCCTACCAATGGTGTTGAGTAGTACCATTCATGTAGTCAACTCGTGAGACTAATTTTACTCTACTAAACACATATGGAAAAGCAGAATTTTGACATGGATGACCATGTTGGCCGAATCCGCCTAGAAAAAATTGGTTTACTTTGTGAACAATGTCATATGTTCTCGGATTTAAATTTGATGTTTCCATTAGTTCTAGATAATGTTATGGATATTGTCCTCGAATATGAGTTGATTGAATCATGTTTCTTATACATGTGACCAAATTAAATTAACTCGTGATTAGGTATATAAAGGCGGGGTGGTTAGTTATCTGGTTGATAGTGCTACTACCTACACTAACTTCATACATAAACCGCCCCTTTGACAACGAATTCATGTCTATCCAACCTGATTAAGGGCCTTGGCACAGCCTCTCGTTGTATTAATAGTACTAAATTACTATTAAGATGCCTTATACTCTCCCCATTTCGAAATAACTCCATTGAGTTGTAAGGATATTCAAGATAAAAATGATCATGACTGAAACCACTGAAGAAAATAGAGTGGAACATTGTTAAATCACTTCCTAAGAAATACAGATCGATGCGTATTTTGAAGTTAATGGCCCGCCCTAAACGGGATGCACCATGTCACACATAACAGCCAGTAGCTAGTTGATTCCAACAATTTACTTACTTTGGCACAACCATTTGTGACACTTAGGTCGAACAATGATGCCATATATTACACGAAACATCTCATTACCTGAAGTAAGGATCATGTGCCTACAAGCACACTTTGACAAGCTTGCTCATTGGGAAATTGGATTTATGTATCATCCCTAGCAAAGATCCTACATAACCCTCTTTTCATAGTGGATCCAAGGGAATATTTGTGGACGAATCCAACCAAAATGTGGACTATGTAAATACTTATGTTTTGGTTGATGTAAATACTTATGATTCTTCTTCGAATTAGCTCTCTAGAGCTGTTACAATTGATCTCTTTACCACTTAATTTTGTGAATTATCACGTTGACAAGACAATTTTGTCATCGATAGAGGAGATAAAAACGCCAACAATTATGAGAGTGGACAATACCCATTATGTCTCATCTCAATCCTCATACCAGACATAATGATAAGCAAGTGTAATGTATTATAGCTTTCAAAATGTTACTTAAGAAGCATTCAACTGGTCTAGCTAAAGGGGCGAAATCATATATAGCAGCTACAAACATGCCGGCAAGGATAGACGTACCTAAAGAACTTCAAGTTAATATTCTTGAATGGATGTGATGCCTTCGAAGGACACCCTTGTATGGACGACATGTTACTGGTGGCTAGCCAATCATCTTTCCTTGGCAAGTGACGTGATAAATCACTCAGTTTGTATGATTCACTTCCCTAGAAGAGGAAAGACATGGCACAAACGAATCCATCTCGATTGCTATCCCAAACATTCCATCTCATGAGATTAATCTGGATTACCCCAAGACCAAAAGTTCTTAGTCTAGTATACTAGTTTGGGTGAGATATAGAATTTGAATGAGATTATCATAGATGATGTTTTACTTATATGGTAGCTACCAACAAAAATGAAAGACAACGGTATCAAATCGCATTTCGTTGATTGGTAACAACATAGAACTAATTGGTCAAATAACAATCCAGGTTGAATTCGATTCCTTATCAAAGTGTGTTTGTACTTATCATTCCTACAACACCCAAGGTAACTTTGTCACATTACTAGTGGGAAAGAAAGAGCAATGAGATGAATGAAATAGTGCGTTATAATGCACGCCTTATGGGGCAAGGTTTCTCTTAAATGCCCTGTGATTGATTGCAACATTATGAATGTGGTTATAGGTATCTCCATGGGATCTTAATATGGAGATCTACATGTAAGTTCCTGTAGAATTACATAGACTAGTTCAAATAGTTCTAAACTACATAACACTCTCTCAATTTGAATAAGGCGTTCAAATTATGGATTGAAACAATCCAGGCGAATGAAGTATACCCGTCTAAGTGATTATTTGATCAGTTAGATATGTGAATAAACGACGTCTTTTGCATGTTAACTAAGAAGTATTCTAAATTTGTTACAGTTGCAGTCTATTGGCATGACATGAATCTCACTAAGACTCTGGAAGAGCATGAGAAAACTGCCTCGTACCTAAAGTTAGCATTTGAGGTGAATAATCTTGAGAAAACTCGTTCATGTCTTAACCTGAAGTTCGAGCATAAGTTTTGCCAGTATTCTAGTCTACTAGTCGAACTACACCTAGAAGGTGTTTTTTAGTATACCCATGATCATCCATACGCTGGATGTAAATAAAATCCTTGTATTCGTACCGGAAGTTCTATATCTACGTTCAACTTGCATTTTATTGTACTTAGCTCATTGCATAAGACAAGACATCTCCTTCATTGTTGATCTATTATTAAGACACATCATTGCACCTACACGATGTCATAAATTGGCTTTAAAGACATTTTTCCGCTACCCTAAAGGTACTACAAATTTGGGCTTGTCCCTATTCATCTCTAGCGAACCCAACCCCTTGATCACCAGAATGGTGCTTGCCTTGTTTGTTATGCAAACACAGTTCCTTATCAAACCTGCACAAGGCATGTTCCCAAATGGTTATGTCTTTACCACTAAGGTTATGGCAATATGTTGGAGGTCCACATAATAAACCTTAGTTGTGACATGTTCAAATCATGCCAAGCTCACTGCACTTCACTATGCCACATGTGAGTAAATATGCGTGCGAACTCTCGTTGAGTCATTCGAAGCATTATGCCGCATGTATTTATCCATTGTTGAGTTCTTGACAACAATCCATGAAGATTATGGCACTTATATCAACTACACTATGCAAGAAGTCAACACTAAAGAATATTGTGCCCTCGAAGTTCTTCTTCACTTATCAGCAAAGCATCAGAAGATTGAAATCAAGCAGATCTGATCCCAAAACTACCTCACTAATCTCTACACAAAGCCATTCTCGATGTCTACCTTCCAAAAGCTTATCAAGGTATTAGATTGTGTGACCTATCTCATTTGCAACACTTATAGTTCTTAAGGAGAGTTTTGTCGAACTCAGGGGGAGTATCATGAAGTATACTCACTTGACCTTAATGTACTCTTTTTCCCTTAGTTTAGGAACATTTTTCCTATTGAGTTTTTGTTAAACTGGCAAGGTTTTGACAAGGTACCCACATTGGGATGGACATACCCTTGTGTGCGTTTTCTACTACTTGATGCATCTTAAAGTTGTCAAGTATCAACATTGCATTAACTCACATTTTTCTACTTAGACTACTAGTTTGTCCCACTGGGTTTACCGTGGCCAGGTTTTAGTGAGACTATTTCTTTATATGCATCTACTTAGAGATTCACGTATATATTGCATGTGCCGAACGAGAATTGACAACAACAACGGCTATTTCCTAATCATGAAGACTTGATGCGACTACTTCTTAATTTCTACACACTCATGAGGGTGTTGTAAATAGTGTGTGTATTTAGAAATGTGATTGTGTAAACTTAAAGTAGAATCCCAATAGAATTTGGAGATCAAATCCTTATAGGCTTTGTTTTACTTGTAAGGCAAGAAAACCCATTATAACTAATATAAATAAAGGTATTAGGCATGAAAAATTACACACATAATTTATCAAATCCTTCTCTCTTTCTCTCTTCTCTAACCGGCCACTCTCTCTTTTCTCCCTCCCAATAGTTAGTTTTACAACGCGAATAATAACTTTGTATCAAATATTATTCATAGGAGTCGAACTCACATGATCTTCTCTTTATAAATAAAGAAGGATATCATTTGTAATGGAAATCTCGTATCCTTGGATGAATGACACTTATTCTGAATGAGTAGATAAATAATGGGCCCCCACTGATTTTGAACTTTGACTACCCAATCAACGTGCCAAAACATGTTGGCACCAAACAAACAAGCAATCCAAGACTCCATGTATGTCTAATGCGTCACCCAAAGTTGATCAAATTTATTTAATGAGTTGATAAAATTACAAAGACAAGAGCTAAGTACTTTATATATAACTGAATGAAAATGAGCATGAATTTCCCCATTAACATAAACAAAGAGAAAGGAATGCGTGAATGTTTTCATAGACTTAATCAATATAATATTTAGTATTCCATGATTTCTTTATTGATTATTCGTATTAATGACTATTAGTGTTCCATGCTTTCATAGATAAATCGTTTTTCATTCTCTGGCACCATATCTTCATTGATTATTCGTAATCCATGCTCTCGTTACGTTTTCTGTGAGTCTAAATTGAGATGCTTCGACCCTTCAAGAAAAAAAATTCGAGATGCTTCGAAATTATTAACAAAACCTATTGCAAAGAAAATTGATAAGTGTTGCATTATTGTATCATTAAGGAGACCACCAAAGTTCATATTTTTTATTGTTGATCATGTTTTACATTTTATATAATTCCGAAACAAAGTTAATTTTCCATTGACTAGATAGTGTTAAGTTATTTTGGGTATTGTAGTTAAAAAATGATAATCATTAGGTTTTTCAGTTTTAGTTTTTATTTTTCTAGAAAATAAAAGTGGTTATAAAACAAGTTTTCATAAAAAATTAGAATTAAAATTAAAAACAAAATGATTATTAAACCGTCCTTAATTTCAAATTTTAGTAATGGTATTGGCATGCATAGCTCTACTTCCATGATGTAGAAAGTTACTCTTGGGAGGTTGAAGTTTCTTGTTGATACTTAGACGAGGGTGGGATGCCTAGTGCAAACTTCTGGACAAAATAGGATTAGGTGCTTCCTGAGACCGTAGTTTGTGAGGGGAGGTTAAGATGGTGAATACGGTAAGTATTCTTTTTCCTCTTAGGGTTAGGCTAGGATTACTTCTACTCGATGTCTTTGTATTCTTGGAAATCAGGTAACCTTCGTTATACTCCAAGTCACTAGCTTGTATAAATATGCACTCTATGATATAATACAATCATTCACTTCTCTAAATTTTACAGAGGATGATTCCTCAATATATAATTTTTCTGATATGGATGTCACAAGTGCTGGCTTTGATTTTTCTAATGTTGCTTTATTGATGCGAGGAGTTATTATTTTGAGCATGAATCTTATATTGATGGGAAAAAGAATGTTGTATAGACTTATAAGTAAACTGAGTTGCTCAACTGCCTTTGTTATTGAATCAGAGAAGGGAGGTAGCTCCTTTCATGTTTCCGTGGTTGCAATATGCACGGTGGTGGATCATATGTCTATTTTTGCATTGTCTATTGCGAAAGAAATGAATTCACTCAAGGAGCTTCCCAACATAATTCAGGACCGCATGTACCATGAGTTGTAAACCAATTTAAGCTTTTCATTTCAATAAGTAGCGTTTATCTATTAAAAAAAAAAAAAAAGAACAAAAAGAGACATCTAATAAGGGTTTGCGAAATACCAAATGGACATTAATGAAATACCTAATGTTAGTTGTCGTCTGGCAGCAAACATTCTAAATTTTGAATTCATATGGTCCCATATTTGCTGTGTTATGTAGACATGTGCAGAGACTTTCTTGTAGGTTATGCAGATATTTAAGAGGCATTGTTAATGCCAATTTCAAGAATTTTGAATCTGAAATGCATCCTCAAACCATGTAAATATATTGTCGTAAACTAATCGGAATGATCATATATATTACCATTCCGATTAGTTTCTACAATAATTTTGAACCTGATTAACTGATTCTTCAAAAAGGGTACAATATATCCCATTAACTGAATGTCCCAAACTGATCCAAACTTTGGAACCTTTAACTGAATGTCCTTAGAATGATACTAAATCACTGGATAAGAAAATCAGATCAAAAATTTAGGCAATAATCTAGATTGTTTACGCATATATACATTAAAGCTACATTGTTTGAAGAATTACATCAGCAGGATAAAGGGTCTCAACATGAACAATAGTACAAAACCATTTCGGAAGCCCATCAATTGCGATTGGTCGAAACTCATCGGTTTCTGGGTTGTAAGAAACTGTTGGAACTCCTCTTGTCCCACATCGGACAGAGGGAAGAAGAAAGAATGCTTTAAATAGAATTACCCCTCTCTAACTAACACCGAGGTTTTTTGTGATAAAATCTCACACCTGAGAATTGTGCAGGTGGTTAAGTGGGGACAGTATCGGTGTTTTTGGAGTGGGCCCTCGGCCCGTCGACCTGAAAAATTCTACATGGTATCAGAGCCAAAAGGCGGGCCCGTACAACCACGTGATTGGGTGGGTCCCCATTTGACCCCGCGCGATGGGTGAGTCCCGACATGGCTCCACGTAGGCCAAAGATGCCACGTGATTGGGTGGGTCCCCATTGGCTCCGCGTGATGGGTGAGTCCCGACATGGCTCCACGTAGGCCAAAGATGCCACGTGATTGGGTGGGTCCCCATTGGCCCCGCATGTGATTGGGTGGGTCCCCATTGGCTCCGCGTGATGGGTGAGTCCCGACATGGCTCCACGTAGGCCAAAGATGCCACGTGATTGGGTGGGTCCCCATTGGCCCCGCATGATGGGTGAGTCTCGACATGGCTCCACGTGGTTGCCGATGTGGATTTTCACGTGTGACCCATAAAATGGGGTCTCACGTGCGGGGGAGTGTTGGAACTCCTCTTGTCCCACATCGGACAGAGGGAAGAAGAAAGAATGCTTTAAATAGAATTACCCCTCTCTAACTAACACCGAGGCTTTTTGTGATAAAACCCCACACCTGAGGATTGTGCAGGTGATTAAGTGGGGACAATATCGGTGTTGTTGGAGTGGGCCATCGGCCCGTCGACCTGAAAAATTCCACAGAAACCAAGGCTCCATTCTCAAATTCAAGCAACATTTCTCCATTCCTCAAAGAGCATAAAACCTGTATTCTACCTTTACTTAGAGTTGGCTTCTTCCATATCCTTGAGCTGGGACGAGCATTTTTTTCTTTCACTTAGGCTTCTAAACAAACGATCCCGGATTACATACTCTTTCGTCCAAGACTCCTTTACAGCATACTCCTTCATCACCCATATATCAATTTGTCCGCCGTCATGACAAACAACAGCAGAGAGACACCCATATATGACCACAAGATGAAAATTGCAAATGTCAAGGCTTCCACAACCTGGACGTTCGATCTCCTTAAAACTTTTCCTTAGCTACATCAAAAGAAACAATATGCAAACCAGGACCAGGTTGATGTTTATGTCGAGTAGTCACCCAATGAAGAGCACCATTGGGTAATGCCTCGGCTGGTCCTTGCTCGAGCTTCCAAAGAGCACATACTGAACTTCTCCAAGCATTTGGTGGGATATGTGTGCTAAAATGTTAATAACAATATTATAGTTATTATACACTCTTACGCATCTCGATCTCATGCACTGTACGTGGTTAATTGCTTTTCTTTTATGAAAAAAAAAAGGAGAAAAATCCATGTTTAACTCATTTGATGTAGGCACGTTTGATGTGAAACTATATAGATAATGATAATAAATAGTAAGAGAAATAGAGATGCGAAATTTAAAAATGAAAGGAAAGTGGGGCAGGAGATGGAAACAGCTGCAAGACGAGGAAAAGTCTACTTCCAAGTTCCACCGCGGGAGCTGAATAATTGAGTACAAAAGAAAGAGTAGAGTGCGTTGCATTGCATGCTTGGGAAGCCCCCTTGGCTTTACCAACTTCTAAAATATCTCCTTGTCTCAGTACTTTCTAATTCTATTATTTTCCAGTTTGTAATTTTTGTGGTTGGAGATGCCATGGAGTTTTCTTCTTTTTTCTTTTTGGTAAGTTGGAGGTGCTAGAGTTGAATATGCATTTGAAAAATTTTAAGTAGCAATGGAAACGCTTTTTCTGTAGGACTAAGGAGAATATAACACTAATTGTAACTCTGCAATGGAAGATTGCCTGGTGGTTAGATCTTTCACTTCAACTTGTTATCTTCCAAATTCAAACTCTCCGCATCCCCTTAGATTACTGTAAAAAATTCCGTGTAGTAAAAATATTAAAAAAAGACTAATTTAACTCCACAATACAAGACATTTTGACATATCTTCTCAAGAAAATTCCTTATGTTACTATTGTACACATATACATAAGGAAACAAATATAGAAATTGATGGCTACTCTTGGTTATTTTATCCTTACGTTTGATTGATGCACCGTGAACATTCAGTTACAGTATAGAGGTAAGTTGTTATTAGTGGACATTATTGAATTACTCATTATCGTTAGTCGGTTGTAGGATCCTTTCCTTCACTTTAACAGTGTTACAAATGACACTAACTTTCAAAGTCCGAATTACAAGAAATTAAATGTAAAGTTTTAGGCTTAATTGGATAAATAGTTTCCACGGTAATAAGGTATTCTAAAGATAGTCTCCGTGGATTTAAACCCTTATGGTGAAGTTTGTTAGGATTTATGCTCAAAATTAAAACTTCCATCTTTCTTCCGTTAGTAGCTTGCACTTGAAACTCATGTGTGAGGCTAAGATAGTCATTTTAGCTCATCAACTACAGGAAACATTATACTTATTCCTATCAAATGCACAGTTGGAAAGCTGCCCAACATAAATTGAACATCTAAAAATCGTATCAAGATCCTTTTTTTCTCTATTGACAATTATTCTTTAATACGTAATCAATTATATAAAAATTCAAGTTCCATCAATTGCTAAAGCACACGAATTCATAAAAAAAATCCCAATCCTTGGAGAAACCCAATTCATGAAACTTGAAATAATGATCAAATAAACCCAACACCAAATAAGAGTGAAAAAGAAAAATTAAATTCGATGCCCTGTTTGGTTTGTGAGAAAATGTAGAAAATATGGAAACTCAAACCAAAGAGAAACTCAGAGCAGAAGGGAATGTAAGGAGACATTTTTTGAGGTAAAAATCTTGAATTATGGGTCCGAGGCAGATGGGACAAGGATTTGGGTCCTCCGACTGAACAAGAAGAGGAACTGTTGATTTTGTTGGCGTTCAACGCTTGCTTCTCCATCTTTGCTTGCTCCTTTCAATTCGTCATTGATGTTCATCCTTATCCTTATGAAGTGACCATTTTAACCTCACGCGTGAGGCTCAAGTGTAAGCTACTAATGGAGGAATGATGAAAGTTTTAAATTTGGAGCATAAATTCAAACAGATTTTACCACAAAGTTTTAAACCCGAATTTTTTTACCATAGGGACTATCTTCCGGATACCTTATGACCACGAAGACCATTTATCCGATTAGGCCAAAGTTTTACTATAATCGTCAAAGTTTACAAACTCATATTACATAATTATGGTAAGGTTATAGTTAATAACAGTAAATGACATAATTGTTATCACTATAACAAGGTTCATTTGTACCAACTAGTACTACGGTCTAATGGTAGACTTCTTCACTTGTAAGTAACAAGTCTTAAGTTTAAATCACATGAATTGTGAGGACATATTACATTTGTGTTGATTTCAATACCTAGTTAGTGGCATGGCCCCGTGAGACATTAAATTTAGGATAGAATATCCCTTCCTTTGGAGTAAAATATTGTTGTTTAAGAAAAAAAATTGACTTTTACGTTGTTAGCATCATATTATACTGTCAAAATAGAATGTTACGCCTGTGGAGCCAAAAATAATCACAAGGCAACACGTGGATTTTTGGGTGAAAATGACAAAATTACCCTCGAGACACACCGAGATTCCTACGCACAAGCAGTGGGCAATCATCCTTCAACCAAGTCAAAAGTGCCCAAAATAGGTAACAATTCAAAACCTATTTCATCCATCCTCATCAAATCCTCTCCACAAGGTAACTCCCAAATATTTCCCTTTTTTATTATATTAACTAGCTAATCAATTAGGCAATTATTCTATTAATTGGCTAATTACTTAGTTAATTATTCAATTATGCCCAATTAAACACAAATCAAGAACCTAGCCCACAAAGAGAGCCAAGTGGCCAGTCCTTTATCACCCAAGGAGGCCAGCCACACCCCTATAAAAGCCCTCTCATTCTCTCCAAAACTCAATTTCAATTCTCTTGCTAAACTCTCTAAATTCTCCAAACACTTTTTCCTCAAAATTCTAACTTTGGCATCGGAGGTTCTTCGGCCAAAGCCCCCCCCCCCCCCCCCCACATTTCATCATGGGCGCGTGAGGCTCTTGGCCTTGACCTAAGGTGTTATTTGTGCAATTTTGTCCAAGAGCAAGAAGGAAGAAATTTGCATCCACAAATTGGTGCTTTCATTGAGAGTTGAGTCCCACACTCGTAGAAGACTCTCGCATCCAAGGTTTTTCTATTTTCTTGCCCATTTGTAGATTTTTAGTACGTTTTATTATTAGAATTTTTATTTGCAAAAATTCTTTGATAAAACGTAAAAGAGAAGTACAATGGCTAGAAATTTAGAAAATTCAATAAGTGAAAATTCTGATATTCAAGAGATGGGACCGCGGCGATCCACGAGGCTAAATGTGACAATAAGTGGAGCGGCACCACCACCATGAGGTTCCACCACGTGAACCACCGCAGTGGCCACCACGATAGCCACCTGCGACGAGGTCCATGGTGTCACCACCACGGCCCAAGCCCTGCTATCTAAGCAAGCCCAAGCCGTACCATCCAAGGCTACGGCCCAAGCCATATCACTCCAAGCCCAAGGCAAATCGGCCCGTGTTGCCCAAATCCAACGCGAGCCCAATGCGTTGCCAAGCCAAGCCCTAGCTACGCACCTATATGCGCCACACGCTAAGCAGCCCACTCCCGTGGCCCAACCTACTCCCACTGAGCAGCCCATTCTCATGGCCCAGCCTGCTCATGAGGCCCATCCTGCTCCCGTGGCTTTCCAAGCAGCTTAAATCGGTCCAAGATTAGTTCAACCGTCCCAGCTCCAAATTTTCAGACCGACGATCAAACCTGGAGCATTTTCACCACATTTCTCAGCAGATTTAACATTTCCCAACTCAAATCTCGCTCTCGAAGTCTACCACCCTTCCACTGCTCAAGAAGGCACATTCCTTCCAAGCTTTTCTAATTCGAATGACGAACAACACTTGTCCCGAAAAGTCATATAGAGTTGACGAGCGCCCTCGCACAGCAGACGACCTTGGTGAATCAGCTCTTGCAGCGCACCAAGATGCAACATGCGCTAGACGAGATGTCCCAAAGTAGGACAAGGGTAGACAAAGAACCTTTCCAGCAGCGTCCCAGTAAGCAGCCACTCGACCAACCACGAACTGACTGTTTCGGCAGAGTACACTCCCGTCTGGGCCCCCAAGATAGCGTATACTCCAGTCTTAGCGCGCAAAGAAACGTGCACTCTCAGTTAGGCTCACGGACGAGCATACACTCACTGCTGGGACCACACTCCGATGAACAACATGGACAACCTTCCAGACGAAGTGTTCATTCGCGGCTAGAAGCAGTTACTCAATCAGGCTCAAGTTCAACCAGCAACCTGCGAATAATTCCCTCGCCTGCTAAGAATGAATCACATGCACGGTAACCGCAACAGAGACGAGCCAAGTACATAGAAGAGCAGCCTAGACCAGCAGGTCATGACAGGGGGCAGCCGAATGCTCCACTACCCCAACAAAGGCAAATTCAAGAAAAAGTAGAAAGACTCTTGACAGAGCAATTGGTCGATTTCCAATGTAACGAGGTCACCGATGAGGCACTACGACAAGACATGACCAACATAAGCAGGTCACCCTTAACGGACAAGATCGAGCAGGCAGAGCCTCCACACAAGTTTAGCATGCCACATTTCACATCCTTCAAATGAGATGGAAACCCGAATAGACACTTGAAGCACTATCGAAGCGCAATGATCCTCTATCGAAACAACGACGATCTCATGTGCAAGATATTCGCCACCACTCTACAAGGCGAGGCGCAAGATTGGTTCTACACCCTGCTACCACAATCCATCCAGAGTTTTGACGAACTATCTTTGGTTTTCACCAAAGAATATTCATCATATTGCTCAATCAAGAAGAAGTCCGACCACTTGTTCAATGTCAAGAAGAACCCAAATGAGTCGCTTCGCGACTATGTGAAGAGGTTCAAAGCAAAGAAGGCAAAGATAGTTGGATGCAACGACTCGATAGCTAGAGCAGCCTTCCAAAAATGACTTCCAGCAGACCATCCGCTGTTCAAAAAACTGATCATGAAAGAAGACCTAACTCTGGCAGACTCTTTCGCTCTAGTAAAAAAACATGCACTTTGGGACGAGGCTCGCTGATCCAGATTCAAGAACCGAAAGGAGTACCAGACATCACCTCCCTACTATCCAAACCACAAGCAGTGGATGACCTATTCACATGTTTGATGGTATCTGAAGCAGCAATAAGCTCTACCATCATACGAAAAGAGCTGGGGGCCCGACTACCTGTATTCCACAGTTTAAAAGCTCTCATCGATGCTACCAGAAATTCAAAAGCTAAATTTGACGATAGTTGTTGCAACTCAGAAGCTCAAGTTTTACCTTTAAACACACGCAGTCATCATCATGTCGCACTATTCCGCCCAATCCAGACGAGTGACGATAAAGGCGTGGACACTGGCAGATGCAAAGTTTTCTGATAAACGCAACAACTCGGCCCAAAAAGCTCGCCAAGGGCAGACAAACACTAGAAGGACACACTCGGAAGTAAGTTTTGTCCTCGTTGCCCCAAAAGATTCTACATAGGAGCAACAAGTACCGGCAGCTGAACACCACCTCCTACTACGTGTCACACGGCCCCAGCCAACCCATGCTTTATGATTCAACTCTAGAGTGGCCCAATACTGGCAGTTGAGCATCTCCTGCTACGTGTAACATGGCCATATCTCCACGGATCCCTACCACGCCTTCACAACACAACAGGGCGACCCAATGATGGCTCCACAGCTCCCTACTGCGCCTTCATGCTGAGCCTAGGCGACGCAACAGAGAGACCCAACGATGCCCCGGAGGTAGCCGAGCAAGCTCTAGCTGCCCCTGTTTCACCCGATGAAAACTTCTGGCATTTGCATGTTGACAGCACATCCAACTACAAAGGTTCGGGAGCAGATGTGGTCCTTGTCACCCTAGGCAGTTTGATGCCCGAGCAGGCGATCATTCTAGGATTTAAAGCATCCAACAACGAAGCAGAGTACGAGGCACTACTAGCAGGCATCCGAATGGCAAAAAGACTTAGCGGTGAAAAAGCTCGCTCCCAACTAATCACTAGCTAGAATACTTAAGGCGTTTCAAACTTACACACTCGCTCAAGTTTCGTGGGCAGACAATGCTCACACGGATGCACTAGCCGGCCTAGGCTCCATCCTCGATCACCAACTCAAACGCTCTATTTCGGTGGAGTATCTAGACAAGCTAAGCATAAAGGTAGAGCCAGCAGTCGAGGTGTCACAGGTTAGTACAACTCCAAATTGGCAAGATTCCACTATAGACTACCTGGTCAATGGCACAATCCCCATGGAAAGATTGGAGTCTAGAAAGCTCCAAATAAGGGCAACACACTGCTACATGTGGAATGACATTCTCATCCGAAGATCCTACACCGGACCACATCTTCGCTGCCTAGTGCTTCCCGATGACTTGAAGGTTCTAAGCTCAATCCACAAAGGCGTTTGTGGAAATCACTCCGGAGGTGATCCTTAGCACAGAAGGCTCTTAACACAGGCTATTATTGGTCTACCATGCACTAAGATGCTAAAGAGTTAGTACGAAAGTGCGACCGCTGCCAACGCTACAAGCTGGTACCAGCACTGCCTGCCAGCAAATTACACCCTTAGACGAGTTATTGGCCGTTCATGCAGTGGGCAATTGACCTGGTAGGGCCAATGCCACCCGCTACTGGAGGCAAAGGCATGATGATCGTGACAACATATTACTTCACCAAATGGGTAGAAGCAGAGCCCATGACTACCATGACACAGACGGACATAGAGCGCTTCATATGGAGGAACATTATTTACCTATTTAGCATCCCTCAATCTATCGTCACCGACAACAATCCGCAATTCGTGAGCAAAGATTTGGTGAAGTTTTTCCAAAAGTATGGCATCAAGCAGCACGTGTCCACGCCGAGATATTCTCAAGGCAATGGGTAGGCCGAAGCATCCAACAAGATGATCCTCAATTGCCTCAAGAAATCCCTCACCAACAAGAAGGGAAAATGGCCAGACGAACTCCCTGGATGTTTATGGGCATATCGCACCACCAAAAGACGAGCAACCGGTGAGACTCCTTTCTCTTTGACATTTGGTTCAGAAACAATCGTTCCTCCCAACATTATCATGCCAAGCATCAGCACTCTACTGCCAAGCATTGAGCAGAACAATATAGAGATGGCCACAAGTTTAGATCTGGCAGAGGAGAAGCGCGAACAGACCATCACACGCATCGTAGCCTACTAGCAGCAACTCCTCTCCAGCAATAACAGAAGGGCCAAGATCCAGCAATTCCAGCCCGGAGATCTAGTCCTAAGAAAAGCCTTCATCACTGCCCGCAGAGAATGCTTCAAAAAGATGGATCCCATCTGGGAATGTCTGTACAAGATCAATAGAGTAGGCAGCAAGAGTAATTACACCCTCGCCACCATGAAATGATAAAAATATCGAAAAGCAGTGGAGCGCCTACAATATGAGGAAGTACCATGTGTAACCTCTCGCTACATTAAAGCCCGAAGACTCAAGCAGCTCGACAAGCACCACCTCACAAGCCGAGGACTATCCAATTATTATGCAGTTCCTACCTTACAGCTAAGTTCTCATTCGTTTCACTCGTTTTTCAATGAGGAATTCAAAATTAATCTACAGCTTGGCTCGGCTGCATGCTTACAACAATTGATCATTCCTGCACTTCAAAAGAAGACCGCGCCCTTCTTAGGGACTCATCCCAAGAATTGCACCCCCCCCCGAGGAACCAACCATACTCTCTAGTGCAAGACGGTAAACCAATTCCCCGACACCCACATGGGTCAACTCTCCAAGATGGGAGGATAAACTCTACAGTCCGAATATCCAAACGTGGATGAGCCAGGCTGCCCTAGTGTAACTAGATGCATGATGGCTTGGGCGGGATTCCTAGAAGTAGCCACAATGGTCTTTTTCAAGGCTTAGCTAACTGAAGGATTTTGGGTCTTTTGGCCTAATCCATGGGGAACCGGGCCCTAAAGACAGATGAGGCACATTACGCAGTACATCCGATGAACGGCTGCCCTGGAACCCTAAAGCTGCGATTGAGTGCACTAAGGTAGCCTACGGTTTTTGGAAGACTGCCTACGGCTTGCCCTTCGAGTAGTAAAGCCATGCTAGACTTATGCAACTACACATTCTTGTGAAAGGTTAAACAAGCTAGCGTGCATATAGGAAGCTTTATCCACTGCCGACATGCTACGTAGTCGATAAGCTTCACCTCTGCCAAGAGCGGAACAACCTACACCAAGTCCTAAAGTGTTGTGATACTTGCTACGCAACCTACGGAATTGGAGAAAGCCAAGGTTAACAGCCTAGTGGTTACGAGAACTTGTCTGCTTCTGTAAGTAAGGCATCCGGCTGCCAACCCTATGGCTAACAACTTTGCAAAGTTCTACACCATCACCTACGGTTGCATAGGTTACGCGAGCATGTCTACTTATAGAAAAGTAGCATGCCTACCACTGGTCTATAAAGTATAAAGGTTAGGGCATGAACAAAAGAAGCGAAGATGAAGAAAAATGAAGGAAACATGTTTATAAACAACTAGCAAAGGCCGAAGGAGTTCAAGCAAAACAAGAGCTACAAGGAAAAACAAAGAAAATTCTAAAGACTACCTAGAAGACTACTCTTCAGCAGCTTGGACACTCCATGACTACTCGGTCGTTACACCTTCAGCAGCCGCGACATTCTAAGCAGCAACATCATCTGGCCCTTCACCTCCGGCTGCTTCAGTTTGGGCACCAACATCTCCGACTACTTCACCAATGGAAACCTCAAAATAACAGGCAAACAAGTCTTCTGGAGAAATTAAATAAGGTTTTAAAGTTTTTCCCAGCAAACTCGAAGTCAAACGGCCTACCAAAGAGATGATCTACATAACCCAACTTGTAAAAATCGGCCTGACTCTGAACAAGCGAAGCCACGAGCCCAGCCTTCTTACTTTTCAACTGCTCGTTCTCCTCAAGCAGACTAACATAGACGAGCTGTAGCTCATCCACTTCTTCAAACTTTCGTTGATCTTCAGTGCACCTTGAAGTTCCAACACTTGGGGTTTAAGCCTATCAACGACTTTCTTGAAGTGGATTACTCGGTTATAAGCAGCAGTCAACTCTTCATCCTTTGCATAAGCAGCGGAACGAAGCTCAGAAACGGCACACTCAAGATCTTGAATATGAGGTATGTAACATATGATCTCCTTCTCTGCACTTTCATACTTAACTTGGATCGTGTCAAGCCTAGTCTTCAAGTCAATGATCTCTTGGCGAGCGGTCTCAAACTGCAGAGAAGTGGGGGCAGAGGTATTAGGCCCCTTCAAAGGGACGAGCTCGTATTCCACTTATCGGCAAAAGAATAAGCTTTGGCTGCCACAACCTTTACCACCTCCTTGGTGACCTTAGTATCCTCTTGGTCAAATAGCATAGACTTGGCTGCTGGAATAGCCGTCTTCTGCATCATTGCAAGTAGAGCAGTCTTCTTATACTCAGTTGTATACTTCGCAAATGAACTTTGGTAAACAACCTTTCTAACGTCATCAACAAACTTGGCACAAGCGTCTATGTCTTCAAGCAGATCTAGTTTCAAGAGTACACAGATCTCAACAGCCTCCCCAGAAGCAGGTTTAATGGATTTCTCACAGCCGCCCACGCGAGTAGTCTCCTTCTTCCCAGCAGGCGAATCAGTCTCAGCAATATGAGGATTGGGCATTGGTGCCATTTTAGCAGCAGAGTCCACCTTATCGCTCTTCATAATAGCAAGCCTCTCCAAAGGTGAATCAGACTTAGCTCTCAACAGACGTCTTGGTACAAACTTCGACACCAGGGGCATGACAAGACCTCTACGCTGAGCAATCCTATCAGAAATCGTACTAGCCACTCTCGACATGGCAGGCGCCACAAGCTCAGATTTAGTAGCCTTATTTTTCTTCCCATTGGAAGAAGTCATGCCAATCACAGGCCTCTTGGTAGCAGGCAGATCTTCACGAGCAGCGGATGAAGCCTTCAGTTTTTTTCTCAACCAGCATCTCTTGAGCAGGCGGGGAAGATCTTTTATTTCCACCTTCATTCATAGTAAGCTCCACGACAGCGATCAGACGAGCCAAAGCATTCGCCTTGATCCTCTTTACCTCATCTTTCGAGAGCAGCCCATCTTTCTCTCAGCGAAGATAACTAAGCAGGCAACGCCATTCACAGTACTCAGCATGGGAGCTCAACCCAGCATTCCAGCAGGCATAAGGCCTGCATGCCCAGCATTCCAGCAATTCATGAGGCTCGCAACCTCCTCATTTCTCTTAATCGCCGGCCTGGCCCACGTCAGGTCCAAGAGCCCAAAAAACATGAGTCATGCAGCTCGCCTAGCACTACGCTCTAGCGCCTCAATCCGCGACCCCAACCGCACAAGCTGCCCTTGGCTCTAGCCAAGCCGAGCAGCCCAACCAGTGATCCCTGCCACAACACCTCATCGGCCCATGCCGAGCCAACTTCTGACCCCTGCCAGCCGACGTGCCACACCACCCCGACAGCTACCCTGTGACAACACTATCCAAGAAGAAGACAAGGAAAATTAAATTTTTCTTACCTCGGTGCAGCGCGAAGAAGACGAAGAAAGCAACGAACGACGGTCATTTGCACGGGCAAGTGTAGAAGATTGCTAACGGAAGGGGAACAAATACCTATAGCTTTCTCTCTCTTGTAGGGTAGAATAAATTGCTCTCCAAAGTTGATTTAATAACCCACTTAAGGTGGACTTAAATAGGCTTTAAGAAAAATTTATTTCCCTTTCCTAGAATGACCTAATTTCCAATTAAAGAGGGAATCTACATCAAAATAGGAAACAAGCCTATGTTTCCTAAAGCAAGAAGATCTCTACACCTGCTGCCCTTTCCTGGGAGCAGCCTAACTGGTGTGGGGGCATTTTTGGAACAAAAAATAATGACAAGGCGACACGTGGATTTTTGGGTGAAAATGACAAAATTACCCTCGAGGCACACCGGGATTCCTACGCGCAAGCAGTGGGCAATCATCCTTCAACCAAGTCAAAAGTGCCCAAAATAGGTAACAATTCAAAACCTATTTCATCAATCCTCATCAAATCCTCTCCACAAGGTAACTCCCAAATCTTTCCCTTTTTTAATTATATTAACTAGCTAATCAATTAGGCAATTATTCTATTAATTGGCTAATTAATTAGTTAATTATTCAATTATGCCCAATTAAACACAAATCAAGAACCTAGCCCACAAAGAGAGCCAAGTGGCCGGTCCTCTCTCACCCAAGGATGCCGGCCACACCCCTATAAAAGCCCTCTCATTCTCTCCAAAACTCAATTCCATGAGCAAGGAGGAAGAAATTTGCATCCACAACGCCTAAACATGAATACATTATAGAAAACATTATTTGATTAAAGGGTACAGTACGTCCAATACCCTTTGCTTTGGAAGATTATACTACACCAACCCATTTTCTTTATCTGAATTGGTATACCTACCAAGTATTTCCAGTTGTTTTATTTTCCTCTTTCTGGTTTTCAAAATAAGGATAAAACACCAATGTCACACAAACTTTCCTTTACTACCTTAGCAGGCCAAGAGAGGCCCAAGGAAGACTCCACAAGCCCCAAAAAGTTTTACAACGAGATCAGCCCAGAAGGGTCTGATAAGACAAGATCCAACATGATCTTGAAGAGATAATGATCCTTACAATTATGGCTCATACATAGATCATGATCATTGATGTTGACAAGAGGCATCGCTAAACAGGATTTTCAATTGGTACCCCTCATTCTGTCTCCCATACTCTAGTTTAGGCTAAATGGGCGGAATAACATGACATTCAAACCAATCACTTAGGGAGCGATGCACGTGTTTAATGAATCATCATCAAGTGTGAAATTCGTTCCTCATAATCCTCATTTTGTTAAAGGGTGATGACTTCTTTAAAAAAAAAATAAAATAAAATAAAACTTATTAAAACCCGTGTGATTTATTTAATCAATTGTAAAATAGAAAGACAATTCCTAATGCTTTTACTGAATTCGATCATCTGTTTCTATATAGATGGACTAAACCAATGTCGTTAATTAATGACTAAATGAAAACAATCTCATATTTTATTGCTTTATTGCAAAGATGATCTTTACAACTATAACAAACTTGATCCATACCACTATCAGAAGTGCTTTTGGTGATAAAAAAAAAAAGGTTTTTATCACAAATGGTCCCTGACATTGATCAAACACATCATTTTGGTCCCTGACATTGAAAATCAATAGAAATTGTCCCTGAGATTGATCAAACACATCACAAATGATCATTCCGTTAAAAACTCTTTGGGCAATTTTCAAAGCTTCGTAACTCAATCGTTTCTTAACCAAATTCGACCCATAATATATCAAAATGAAGATAAAAAAGTGTAGAACAAGATTATACCTATTCGGAAGCTCAATGGCTGCCGGAGATGGCTGGACAATAGCCTCAAATGTGATTGGTCAGCGGAAAAACTGGAAAACCTGCCGGAAATTGGGTAAACTTTAAACGTTCATAACTTCTTCAATACTCAACGAAATTGAGTGATTCAAAAATGAAAATCATACTGCTCGACGAGACAAAGAGAATGGTACCTTTATTGACTGCTAATTCGCCATGGTTTGGCCGGAAAGCGGCTCAAAATTGGATAACCATTTTCAAGTTAGCCAATTTCGAGCTGTTTTCCGGCCAAACTACCCCGAGTTAGCCATCAAGAAAGATATCATTCTCTTCGTCTCGTCGAGAAGTATGATTTTCATTTTTGAATCACTCGATTTTGTTGATTATTGACCTTAAAATGTGGTAGCCACCCCGTTCCTTAAACTTTTTGTTACCCAAAAAAAACCCTATAGATTTGAGTCAAACATATGTAGCTGCTGACCAAAAGACCTAACCAACTTGTGAGGCTTTGATATTTATTAAACTATCGCTTAATAATAAAGAAAGAGCGGTTAAAGGAAAGGATTTAAAATAGAAGGACCGCAAGCCTTACAGAAACCAAAGTTAATCAAACTGTAAGTCATTTATAAAAGTAACATTGTATATTCTGGTTGTTTGGGACATTGACTGGCATGTCAGCCAACCAGAATCATACAATATTAAAACTTCCACACGAAATTAACAACAAAAGAATAGAATTATAGACTTTATAGGACGCGTAAGAAAACCAGGATATTAATAAATGGCTAACGTATAATTATTATTTTGTCACCCTTGAATTTTCAATTTTAATTAGATTATAACAAATAAAAAACATTCTACCTTGTAGAAAATTCAATGAAGTTGTCAAATTTTTAGTTCTTGAGAAAAAACACTTTTAGACTACTATTTTGTAAGATTAAAAACTAATTTTAGTCTTTAGCCAGCATACATTCAATCATAATATATTTTATTTATATATATAACTACCTTATAATTTATTTAGACATGAACTCTAGACATCTTCTGTGTGTGTGTAATTAGCTATAAATATAAGGAAATTCATACCACCGATGGTACATGCGTGCTAAATGTTAGGCTATAGCTAGGTTCATCATTCACACACTTGATCGTTTGCCGCTAGCACAGATGTTCATGTTCAGAGAACAACTTTCATGATACGGATTCATTGTCACGTGATGTCTCGTATCAATAAAATAACTGAAAATATGAGTATAACCCTTGGAATTCAATTTTCATTAACTAAAACCCACAATTGTAAAATTTTCTAATAAAAACCCAATGACTACGCTCCAACTAAGCAATATCCATAATTAAGTATGACTTGGCAAAATTGGTATTTTTGGATGTCTAAATTACCCCTAATATCATTGACTTTGGGTCTATTACTTGTTATCTACATTTATTTTATATTATTTCATTCAATTAAACGTTTTGAAATGTTTATGCAGATTTGGAAAAGAAAAATTTTAGTGTCATGATTTCAATGCATATTAATAACAAAAAATTACATGATATTAGAGTTTTGATTCCTTATATAGTTGTTTTCACATTTATGTAAAAATGAGCATTTTTTTTATCCTTTTCAAATACTTGTAACAGGTAAATTAGTATTTTTCACAAATATACAAATGTTATTTTATTCAAACTTACCAATATTTTACATATATAAAATAACAATATAAGTTCTAGGTAAAATAATACATGCAAAATAATTTACCTACAAAATAAATAAATAAATACTGTTTGATTCAAAAGTTAATTAAGTTATCTGCATACACATATTTTGGACAAAAAATGAATGTTGATTGATTGCAAACAACACATAATAATAACAAATGTGCCTAGTATATGTAATAATACATGCAAAATAATTTACCAACAAAATAAAAGGATGTTTTTAGCCAATTGATCCAAAGTTAATTAATTATCTATATTCTACTTAAAAATATAGGTAATTTATTTCACACAAATATAATAATAACAAAATGTGCCTAATGTATACATGCAAAATAATTTACCTACAATGATTGTCAAAACAAATATAAGAAATGGAACAGATGATGGTAAGACAAGTATAAAGTAGATACTTTTGTAATTTACCTACAGAATAAATGAATGTTGATTGGTTGCAAACAACACATAATAATAACAAATGTGCCTAGTATATGTAATAATACATGCAAAATTATTCACCTACAAAATAAAAGATATTTTTAGCCAATTGATTCAAAGTTAATTAATTACCTATATTCTACTTAAAAATATAGGGAATTTATTTCACACATATATAATAATAACAAAATGTGCCTAATGTATACATGTAAAATAATTTACCTACAATGATTGTCAAACAAATATAAGAAATGGAACAGATGATGGTAAGACAAGTATAAAGTAGATACTTTTGTAATAATAAAGCACTTATTTGCCATAATTATGCTGGATAGTTAAATTCATCAACATAATTAGGGTGTTGTGGCACAATTGTAAATATTTTGAAAATAATAGGTATTTATTTGTTTACATGACAGTTTATTTCAAATTTGGATTTTATTTGGATGTTTAAGACGAGATGGGTTTTTGTCAAGAAAATAAGTGTTGCATGGACTTATATCTAAAGAACCCATAAAATAAAGATATGTGGGTAAAAAATAACACATATCATTATTTTATTAACACAAAACGCGTGCTACCGTAATGGTGCTACATGTATCATATAAATCCTGTACAATTGAGCATGATCGCTTGGACAACCAGCCTAGCTAATATATATAAAAGAAACAGAAAAAAGAAAAAAACAAAGTGTTTTGAACCTTCAAACCCACTACAAGTGTTTTGAACCTGTCAAAAAAAAGAAAGTAGAAAACTACTGTAAGCGTTTAAGCATCCACTTTTCTTGAAGGGGGTGTGGAAATAATTTTTGGGCTCAACAAAGCACGTGGCTTGGTATATATGTGGATGATGGAGACTAGGTATTAGGCTAGTGGAATAGAACGGCTTGGTTATTTGAGGGAAACAAATTCACATATTAAGCCGACCAATGTATAGTCGGGAAAGATATAAATATATAATGCTTTTGCTTTTGAAATTATTGTGATAAGGTTTAAAGAACTAAATACTTGAATTTTGTCATTTGGTACTACGGTCTAATGATATTTCACTTCATTTATAAGTGAGAGGTCTTAGGTTCGATTCTCTCCAAAGGCAAACTTGAATCACATTATTGTTAGCTCATTGTGAGGTTAAGTTTACCCCATTCCTTTTAATGTAGATAACATCGTCCCATTTAATTCCTTAAAACTCAAATTTTGTAACTTAACTCTCTAAAACTTAATTGTTGTCTCACTTTACTCAAGTCCATTAAAACTATATACATGGGCACAAATTGTACTTATTATTGTTGAGATGTGTGCCTCCCAAAAAAAATTTGTTGGGATTTTATTTTTCTTAATTTTTGAATTAAAAATCTCTGATATTTATCAAATTTTTAGCCACATGGAACATATGTTGTGAACATTTTCAACAATATTGTGTCACTAAACAGTTTTGATAGATTTATGAACAGACTTCGACAATAAGAGGTCAAGTGAGACAGTAGTTGAGTTTCAAGGGAATTAAGTGACAAAATTTCAATTTTAAAGGATCAAATGAGACTCGAGTTAAAGTTCAGGGGATGTAGATATGACTAAGCCTTGAATTTTAAAAGTTCAATTTCTAAATGGTCATGCAAAGGCTTCCAAGTTACTCTAAATAAGTAATTTTATGCACTGTTCTAAAAATCCCCGTCTAACGCCGTCTAGGCCCCGCCTAGGCGCTAGGTGACGGCGTTAGGCGGTTGGCCACCGCCCCGATTAATGCTAAGGCTGCCTAGACCTGCTGAGGCACCGCCTAGACCGCCTAGACCCGCCTAAACACTCGCCTAGGTCGCAACTCACTTAGACAGAAAATAGATAACTTTCATTTTTCATTTTGTTTATTTCCAATAAATTGTAAGAGACTTGTTGCATACTTAAATGAACACACATTATATCCTTATTTCACATGTTTTCATTATGTTCCAATACCTCATAATATATATGCATTCTATTTTGTAGTTTATGAAGAAATTATATATATTTCAAGTATAAGCAGACACTTATTTACATGAAATATAATTGATTTACTTAAATCCGCCTAGTCCGCCTATGCCCCCCCGCCTAGGCCCCGAGTAGTTGCCTAAGCGCTAGATCCCAGCCCGCTGCCCGACTAGCGCCTAGCGATTTTTAGAACCTTGATTTTATGTTGTTAAAAAAATTAATGGCTTTAACCATGTAATTTAGACTTGAAAAACTCAAGATTCATAAAAGTTTTCAGCTGAATGTCAAATGCTTCTTTTTTATAGAGAAAAAGAGTCACAAGAATCAAAACTAATTAAGTCCAAAAGTATAGTTAAGTTTGGTTTTTTTATGTAAATTTGACTCATAAGTTACATTTGAGTTTTAACATCGCAGTACATTAGAGAGACGATATAACATTTGAGTCCAAGTTTTTTGAGATGACCTTAATTAGCAACTTATATACCATTTACTACATAACAACTAAGGGTGCGTTTGTTACACCGGACTATTTCGGACTGGACTAGCTTTAAAGACTAAGCTGGACTGTCTTAAAATAGACTAAGCTGGACTAACTTAGTGAAGCGTTTGGTACAGTGTCGGACTAAGAAACAGGATAATTAATAAATTCCAATATTGTATTAATTTATCTATATCTCTATTAATATTTATTCTTAATTTTCATTTTTTTTCCGGAAAACTCTTCCTCTTCTTCGAAACCCAATTCCACACTTTGAAATCAAATCAAAACCAACTTTCTACAATTTCATATCAGATCAAAACCAAATCCCCGCAATTACAGATCAAATCAAAATCAACTCCCAACAATTTTAAATTCCACAATTTGAGATCAAATCAAAACCAATTCCACAATTTGGCGTCTCAGGTTGCTTACCCCATCTTCATCGTTGGCGACCCCAAGCTGCTGTCGTCCCAATCCAAGACCTTGGCCTCCAATATTCCTTCATCGCCGTCGTGTTCCTCACCCACCACTGGGTTCACAAGGATTCCGTGATTTAGGTTTCAATGGGCGTCGTGTTCCTCATCCACCAGTGGGTTCACAAAGATCCCATGATTCGGGTTTGAATGGAGACCATCGGCGGCGATCTGTGCCCACGACGGTTAGAGGTGGTGCAATTATAGAGGTCTTGTTGGAGGAGGAAAAGACAGAAGAGAGCATAGAAGGAAGACGGTCTTAGCTAGTCCTCTCCTTTTCGAGGGCTCTCGCGAAGAACTTCTAGCGAGCCTGTTAGTCCACACACGAACGAGTCCGCTTTAGTCTCATTAAACATAATCTCAGTATTTAACAAACACTGAACTATAGTCCAGTCTAATCCAGTTAGAGTTAAGGAAGCCAAACAAACGCACTCTAAAAGTACAAAAATTATTTTCTTTTCGTCATTTCAGCTTTGGAAAGGGTATCAAATTTGTATTCCCTCGTCTCATTGATCGAAACATTAAGAATTGATCAGTTAAAATTCATAATATTTTTCTCATTTTAATATGAATTATATTGAAAATGTTAGGGAAAAAAATTCCAAAACAAGAACAGGTCCCATACGTGAATATGTGTCTACTTTTGCAAGGTTGGAGAGAGAGAGATAGAAAGAGAGCGCAAAACTCATCCACTGTGAGTTATTCCACTCTGTATTGTACTCATAGTTTTTAGAGATTGAGATTGAACACTTGGAATTTGGACTCGAAGAGGAAGATGAGTGGTAGGGTTGAGGTGAGGACGAAGTTGCCCCAGAAGAGGGTCCTCTTGTGTAAGGGCTGGTTTGGTATTGCTGTACTTTAAAAAAAAGCTGCTTCTGTTGTGCTGTGAGAATAAGTAGCTGTGAAATAAAGCAGCAGAGTGTTTGGTAAACTTTTTTGTAAAAGTGCTTTTGAAAAAAAGAAGTAGTATTATAGTGTTTGGTGAACTTTTATGTAAAACAGATGTGAAAAAAAGCCGGTTTTTCAAAGCTGGGTTTTGCAGCTTCTTGTTTTTGGCTTTTTTTCACCCAAAACTGTGAAAAAAAGCTGAAGCTGAATGTTTACCAAACACCAAAAACTGTCACAGCTTTTTTTCATAGCAGCCTTTTTTAAAATCACTTCAATCCCAAACTGGGGCTAAGTTAGACCACAATATTACCAGTCACTAGAAATGTAAAGTCTCATGCACTTCTTTTTATTTTTTTTTCATTTTAACTCACTTCTATTGGTTGTATGTTTTGTGATGTGTGTTCGATTAATATTTTTAATTTTTTATATATTTTATTTTCGAGCTCTGTAATGGTTTTAATTATGAATTTTTTTTTTCAATTTCCAATCAAAATTCATTGTGTGTTTTGAAAGATAATGAGAATCAAACTTCTTATTGAATAATAATAATAATAATAATAGTAATAATAATAATAATAATAATAATAATAATAATAATAATAATAATAATAATAATAATAATAATAATGTTGTAAACGGTATTTCCTATTCATGCGTGGGTTTAGTCATATAGATTTTTTTTTGAACAAACGATATTATCTACAGTGAGGGGAGGCGGGTGGACTAAACCTCCCAATAGGCTAGCTATAATGTTGTTTAAATTTGTGTTTACCGAGAACCAAACCTAAGACCTCTCATTTACAAATGAAGAAGAATACTACTAGACCGTAGTACTAATAAAAAAAAAAGAAAAAAAAAAGAAGGAATTGGTAAGCTCTTTCCCTGAAGATAAATTCATATTATTGATTTTGATGATAATCAAATTGTGTATAAACACATTAATATCAGTAACTAAAATCAAGAGCTTAGCTGCTTTGTTACACGATAAAGGAGAGAATTTGAACACAAAGAGCTTAGCTGGAAAGCAAGAATACAAATATCTTTGATCGGGTTTTGAAATTTTGATTTTGTTTTTGTTGCAGCATGACTAAAATCAAATTGAGAGTAGCTTTGAATTTCAAAGCAATTAAGTGAAGCAAATTAGGATTATACGAGATTGCCTTTGAATTTCAGAGAGCGTCGCCAGAAATAGATTCTTTTTTTTCGGCGGGGAATAAAATCAGTATACGAAAAAGAAAGCCAAAAAAAGTAGAGAAGAGTCAAATCTCCTCCATCATGGCCCCTTCCCCCACTTTAATCATTAATCATGATTTTCTGAATATTCAGGCGACAAAAAATGGAAAATTACAAAAATATGAATGATCTGCTATTTTCTGACTTATGCAGTAAGTACACTTGTACACACACCAGAACAATCGCAGCCCTCCACGTGTAATTCCACCAATCCAAAAGCCAGCGTCCTCCATTTTGCCACTCCCCGTAATTTCACTCAAAAAACAAGGGCAATTCAATCATGACGTAATCACGACAGCGACCCGCACTACCTTTATTTGTTCAGACCCAACAACAATTACATCTCAATCTGACTCAAACACGACAAAACCAAGAAAAAAAACACCGAAAAAGAGGAGAAAATTGTAATAAGGCCCCTCAACTTTAACATAATTAGAACAATGGTCTCTTAGGTAGAAATTCATGACTATTCGTCCCTTAATGCCTCAAAACGTTCAACTATGGTTATTTTCGTCAACTCCATCAGAACTTTCATAAAAAAAAGTCATGTTGAAATAATCATTGCTACAATTGGGTTAAAATTGACAGCTCATTGTTCCAATTGGGTAAAAATTAAAGGATCATTACTCTAATTAGGTTAAAGTTGATGGATAATTTTTACAATTTTTTCATTTAGTTTCTCATATTTACCCCTTGATTTTGACCTTAGCGAAGTTGATAAAAAGTATAGCTACACATTTTGATAAACTAAGGGACTTATAATCATGAAATTTTTGTTGAGGGACCATTGTGTCAATTAATTTAAAGTTAAGTAACTACTGCTACTATTTTTTAAAAAAACAAAAAAATATTAAAGGCAGTGGCGGAGCTACCGTGACAGGGCGGTGACTCAACGCCAAGCTCCTCGGCCTCTTTTATGTGGCGCACTTTAGAGCTCACACAGTAAACAGAATTTCGCAGCAGCAGGAAGAGCAGCTGAAGCACTGAACGTGACCTCACCTCCCCCACACCAAACGACATCGTATTGCCAGTCATCGTTCTCTCGCACTCTCTTCGTCTCCTTCCCTCCCATTCTCTCTCTGCAACTCTTCAAATTTCACCATTTTTCAGCAGCTCGCAGTGACTGAAAAGATAACAAAAATGGTGGCTTTCTACAGGCTCGAAGCTTGTGGGATAGTGTAGGTTTTTACTCCTGTTCGGAAAGCCTTCAGCTTCCTCCCTTTTCTCTCGCTAAAGATTTTCTCTCTCTTCACCCTATCTCTTATCTATGGCTGGCCGGAGATTGAGACTCAATGCGTGGAACTTGGATCCGGAGAGGAAGACGAGCGGCGGACTGAGGACGAAGCAGGCAGGGAGAGGATCGTGTCGTGGAAGTTAGGCGGCGCCGGGAAATGCACGCCCTCGGCACTGATTTCCTTGTCATTTAAATCGGCTGTCAATTTTGTCTACTCTGTTCTGTTCGATTAGTGCTTTGAATTTTCCGAATTTTTTTTTTCGAGCTCCGGAAAGGCAGCAGCCATGGGGCTTTTTCTTAAAGAAGCGCTCAAGCGGCTGTGCGGCGCCAATCAGTGGGCTTATGCTGTGTTCTGGAAGATCGGCTGCCAAAACCCTAAGTAAGTTCCCGGTACATCGGAGCACAAGCACAGAATGCTGATTAATTTTTGGTTTTCTAATTATCCATTTCTTTAAATCTTTTTTTTCCAATCTGGCTAGTCCTCTGTTTGGTTGCTGAGAAAGTGGAGGAATAGTGTGACCAGTTAGAGGGAGATTGAAGATTTTATTGTTACTGTTTTGTTTTCCTGCATTTTCTGAGTAGCCAAACAGAGTGGATCTGCTATCAAGATTGGATTATATTGTCCGTTTCCGTTCTAAGATACGATGGAGATGTTATAGTGTAATGTAATGTGTCGTTTGTTTGAGATTCGCGCAATCTCAAAGTTTCTTTATTTCTGTTTTTGGAAGCTTATGTTTTGGTTTGTTCTGTTTTGTCTTTGAGAATCTAATCAGTGCAAAATAGGTTTGCATTTACTATTCCAAACCTGCTCTTTATGTGTTTATACTCCGATACAAGCGATAGTCTACTTTAAATTAATCTAAACTGCGGGGGATTCGAACTTGGGTGCATAGGGTTGAATCTGCTGATCGGTTGCTCTATTTTCTTATCCGTTTGGCTTCTAAGAAAGTGCACTTGATATAGATATGATTTCAAACTTAGATACGTTATTACGCATGTTAAAGCTACTCCCAAGTACCAACCGAATTAAGTTTTGTTTTTATGTTATAAATCTTTTATGTGCTCATGTGTCATAACATCCTTTGATGCTTTGGTGTTTGTTCTCTTGGTAATTATATGTTTCTATTCAACTTGGTGGCAGACTATTAATTTGGGAAGAGTGTCATTACGAACCATCGATATCTTCTCTACCTAAACGCATTGCTGGAACTGAAAGAGCTGAATTACCATTTGGAGAGTGGGAAGGATGCTGGGTTTCCTCTGAAGTGTGCTCCTCTTCTAATGGCATTCAACAAGAGGAAAGAGTGTCCTCACTTATTAACACAATGATGATTGATAAACCGTTTAATATAGTGGGCGAAGGGTATGACTTTTCTGTTTTCTTTGCTTGTTTTTACGTGGGTTTCATTTTTTAAGTGCCTTTTCTTCTTAGCTGTAAACAGCCATTTGAAAAACTGTTCCTTTGGCCATTTCAGAATAGTTGGACGAGCTGCATTTACAGGGAACCATCAATGGATTCTATCAGGCAATTACACAAAAGATGCCCATCCACCAGAGGTATAACAGTATTTCTACTTGTCCCTGCTAGTACAGTTTTTGCTTGAAGAGTTTAATGAAAATTTTCAGAGGTCAGGACCTAGTTAATAAGCATGTGTATCTACTTACTCAAGATCTGTTCTTCATTGGCCATAATCTTCATAACTAAACACGTATACCTTGGTTCTTCTATTACTTGGATGGGTGAAACTAAATTTTAAATGGAAATTAAATGATTTAGAGCCATCTAATTAGTTTTCATAACTCTGGTCAGTTGTCAGACGCTGAAATTTATACCATGGTTTGATAATTGTGCGACAAATTTAGTGAGCACCGTTTCATCGAAGGATAAAACTTATATTTCAAGTTTTGGATTTTGGCATTTGTACTTATATGACTTGATTTTGTCGCTGCTGCAGGTCCTGAATGAGATGCACCGCCAATTTTCTGCTGGCATGCAGGTGTGCTAGTTCCTATATAATCAACTTTTTTGCATATTCTATATTTTTCTGTTTCATGACATTACTTGTATTTTATTTGGTCTGCAGACAGTTGCAGTTATTCCTGTTCTTCCTCATGGTGTTGTTCAACTTGGTTCCTCCTCGGCTGTAAGTCCTTTATTTAGCTCTTCGGTTCTATAGGATACACTTACAAATTGATGTGTTCTAAGTTTTCTTTGTAGTTTAATGGATTTAGATGACAGAATGTATTTTCTAAGTGTCCCTGTGAGATATGTATCTATATTTGGCCCCCTCATATTACCCCAAATATATATGGTTCCAGTAGTTTGCATCATATTTACCGGTGCCTGACACTAATATTTTCTTTCTCAATAAGCGGCCAAATCTGTCCAACCATGACACAAATCTTTGGTTGGCCTGGTCATCCTTGTAAAATTTCACCTGTGCAGCCAGGTTTCGGCAATATTTAACACAAGAAAACTGCATTTAGCAATATTTGTAAGGCAATACTAAGAAATCTAGACTTTATACTAAACCTGTTGAAAAGTGGGTACTTTGTATGGTGTAAAAGCTAGTCATGGGCTTCAGGCCAAATAAATGACACTATTGACTGTGCAAGCCATTTTTTACTTGAATGGCCGCTCGCTGGTTACACCTTTGTTCTGTTGCGAGCAAAATTGTTGTGATATTAACCAGCCCTAGGAATACATGTCTATTTGTTTTAATTTTTGCCCCCTGTGAATGTCTATTAGTACCTATGTTTTCTTCAAGTTTGAGCATTCTAATGCAAGTGGTTGATTAAGCCAAATCAATATTTGATTTCTGTCTGTTGTCCATTACTTCCAACCTGACTAATGTATCCATTCCACTTCAGATGATGGAGAATTTAGGATTCATCAATGATGTAAAGAGTCTAGTCCTGCAACTAGGACGCATTCCTGGTGCTCTTTTAGCAGAAAACTATGCGACAAAAGATTTGGTTCAGAAGTCTGAGGTACCCTATACTTCTGGAATAGTGGCATCAATGCATCCAGCAGGTAATTATAAAGTAACAGGATCCACACGGATGACTGATGACTACACCCATCAAAGCCGCTTTAGTCAGGCTTCAGGCCTTTCTGGCCAACTATCTCACTCTCTTCTTAAAGATATTCAGAATAATTCTCAAACAACTTCTTCAACATTTCAAACCCCTAATCTTACCCAAAATCAGCCAAAAATTCATGATGATCCTCACCAACCAATGGTTTCTCCATTGATGAGGCTGAATTTTTCTTTGGGTGGCCAACTAAAGGATAGAGTTCGGGGAGCTGAAGTGATCACCTCAAATTCTGATGTGCGGTCGAACCAGTCAACTACCTCTTACAATTCAGGGGTGGGACTCAAATACCCATCTGGTTTAGGTCAATCAGGTGCAGATCAGGACAGCCTAAAGTTTATAGAACATATGATCTTGTCTGGTGGTAGCATTAGGCATCATCTTGATAACAACTTTAGTGCATCAAATGGTATCATGCCTCAATTGGGAACCAATGGAAGTTTAATCTTTGATCAGAGCAAAGGTTCGAGAACAACCACATTGCTTGGAGGAAATCAAGTGCATGGTGGATCGAGTTGTCATTCAAGGCCAATTTCTGTTCCTTGCTCTATTTCAGACCCCCACAGGGTAGCTGACATCAACCTCTGTGGTGGACGTCTGTCGGGAGTTGAATTTCAAAAGGCTGATGCATTCCAAACAGGAGGAGTTTCTTCATCCAGTGTAGCTGGTCCATCAGCTTCTAATAACATGCCTTCCAAAGGCTCTGACCAGAAACAGTTTTCCACTGATGTGAAGCTTACACAGAATGAATTGGCCCCACAAAGGATAGATGATGAACTGTTTAAAGCCCTTAATATTCCGTTGACTCATCAAGATGAGCGTACCCCTGTGAACGCACACATCCCTGATATTGTTCTTGATGATTTTGATTATAAAATCTGTAGTCCAAGATCTGCAAATGCCACAAATGATGTGTGTACTCAGATTTCATCAGGGGATGATTTGTTTGATGTTTTGGGTATGGATTTTAAAAATAAGCTGTTTAACGGCAACTGGAATAATTTGCTTGCTGATGAGACATGCTCAAACTCAAAAGACTCGGGTGAGAATACTATGAAGTTTACAAATGTGCAGGAGTTGGGTTCTGATTATTATTTAGCAGGTCAAGAAATCTCAATTGGTAGCATTTTCTCTGGGGCAGGTACTGACCATCTTTTAGATGCTGTGGTCTCTCGGGCTCAGCCTGCTGTCAAGCAGAACTCTGATGATAATGTGTCCTGTAGAACAACATTGACAAAAATCAGTAGCTCTACCATCCCCAGTAGCTCTCCCACTTATGGACGGATTAGTATGTCTAATCATGTGCATGGGGAGAAATATGGCCTTCATAAATCTCTTGTAAAGGCAGGCCCAGAAGAAACTAGTTCTTTCCAATCTGGCTGTAGCAGGGAGGATGAGCTAAACTGTTCCCAGACTAACTCCATATATGGATCTCAATTTAGTTCTTGGGTTGAACAGGGTAATAGCACCAATCACGAGAACAGTGTTTCAACAGCATATTCTAAGAGGCCTGATATAGTAGGAAAATCCAATCGCAAAAGGCTTAAACCTGGAGAGAACCCTAGACCAAGGCCAAAAGATCGTCAGATGATCCAAGATCGTGTGAAAGAGTTGCGTGATATTGTGCCAAATGGTGCAAAAGTAATACTTTCTTCTTTTCTTCCATTTCCTTGTTTGGAATTATGCAATATTCAGGTGCTGATGCCGTTATGTTGATAACATTATATGGTTTTACAGTGTAGCATAGATGCACTGTTTGAACGCACCATCAAGCATATGCTTTTCTTGCAGAGTGTCGCAAAGCATGCTGACAAGCTAAAACAAACGGGAGAGTCTAAGGTACAAACACTCTCGACTTTTTCCCCTTGCTTCCTTTTAAACAGAAAATCTGCTTCATTGGTGAGAAAAATCCAGATTTATGGGATTTGAGATCCGGGATATGAGATATTTAAAAACAAGGATATAACAAATAATGGATCCTTTTGAGATGATGTATTTCCTTTCCTGCCTATACAGATTATTGGCACAGAAGATGGACTGGTTCTAAAAGACAACTTTGATGGAGGGGCGACGTGGGCTTTTAAGGTTGGGACGCAATCAACGGTTTGCCCTATCATCGTTGAGGATCTCAATCCACCTCGTCAGATGCTTGTGGAGGTATTGACTGGCATTTTTATGAAATCTCTGAAATTGGAGCATTGGCTATTAGTGAAATACATGTATCAATATTTTATCTTTCCATTTTATCATCTCTTTTTGCAGATGCTTTGTGAAGAACAGGGATTCTTTTTAGAAATTGCTGATTTAATAAGAGGTTTGGGCTTGACCATCTTGAAGGGGGTAATGGAAGCTCGGAATGATAAAATATGGGCGCGCTTTGCAGTAGAGGTAATGTTCAAAACAAAGTATATTTTATATAGAAATTGCTGGTTTAATTAGAGGTTTAGCCTGTTGGTTCTTTTGCTCCTTCATAAGGGCGAGATCTTGGATCAAGTTCATGATTCATAAAATTTTTTGCGATCTGGAATATATTTAACTTAGGTTAAAAATGAATATTTTTGGGTGCAGGACTTCCAAGTTCCAAGGAATTGAAACCAAGTTAGTAAGGAATGGATGACAAAATGTTAGATAGTAAGGACTAGAAATGCGCCACATGAGCATTACAAAGGCATGTCAGAGATTTGCAAATCACTACTTGGAAGGAGTCATTTACCTCATACATGCCTTTGCAGTGACCATGAAGTGCATTTCTCATCCTCTATTTAACATTTTGTAGTCCATTCCATACCGACCTGGCGAAGGGATTTGGAAATCCCTCACCCCAAACATAGCCCAAGTGCCCCCAATCATCTAGTTTTCTCATAAAATTGGAGAGACGTATGCTTGTTCAAGCCTATTGGGCATCCTTGTCGTGATATTATTGCCAATGTCTTTTAAATAAAAAGTAATACAATACCAGTAATATAGAAAATTGGCGACTTGACATTGATATATGGCTTGTTCGAGTTATTTTTTACGGGATTTTTATTGTGAGGTTTGATCTCTATTAAAGTTTTTACATATGCTTTATTTTGTCATTTATATTATGTATCACTGTCATTTTTCTATCCCTTAGGAATTTTTGTGGTGCTATTCTCTTGACTGAATTTTATTCGGCACATCCAATATTACCTTCTTTATTTTGGTCATTCACTTCCAAGTGTTATCTGCAGGCAAATAGGGACGTAACGAGGGTGGAAATATTTATGTCACTCGTTCACCTTTTGGAGCAAACTGTAAAAGGCACTGCCTCATCGGCCAATGCCATGACGAACAATATGATGGTCCACCACTCTTTTGCTCAAGCAGCCCCAATACGTGCAACTGGCGGGGCTAGTAATTTGCAGTGAGCCACTAGATACACAGTTCCAAGTTCGTAGGCGCAGTAGATTGTGATGAACCACAATAGCTATAGTTTGTTGGTCTGGACATGTTCAGAGCGAGCCAAGATTTCGCTTGCCATGACAAACATGCATTCTAGACTGGGCTCTCTTGCAGTTCTCACCTTGACCCTGTTTATCTATCAGAAACCACTATCGTGTCCTTTCTCACTTTTAGTGGGGTGAGATTTGTTAAATTAGTCAGAAACACCTCAAACTCTTTCTAGTGTGTGTTTTCTTTGATCTAGCTAAAATTCCGAATGTTGAACTGTAGGCTCTACTAAAACATTTTAGCCATCGACGGCACTTGGCAGTGTATGTAGAGGCTACTGGTTGTCGGTATAACTTGTGGGCAATAGATTTGTCAATGTATAGAGGTTTTTGGAGGATGCTTTAGGGTTTCCAAGTGTTAAAAACAAAGACAGTCATATTGTTTCCTCGAATTTTCAAGGTTTATTAATCACTTATGTTTGATGGCGAAGAATGCGTGCTATTTGAATGTTTCTCTTCTATCCTTTGTTTCGATATTCGCATAATTGAACAGAATGACGCAAGTGGCCCTTTGTCACAGTGGTGGAAATGAGTTGAGCTCTTGTATGATGGCGTCGGTGGCTAATCTGACATCTAATCTAACAAAATCTGTTGTTTGATAAAAAAAAAGAAAAAAAAAAAAAGAATGACATTATTTTTTGTACACAAGCGGTATCGGAGGAGGGAAATTGAACAGCATGACATTAAACATTAGAGTGACATGATATATTCCTGGTACATCCTATGCCTACAAATAGCCCCAATAACAGTAATTTTGTGTGATCTCTCTAACTAGCTATAGAAGCACTTGAAAAGTTAAGTTGGAAAATGAAGAAAACCACCTCAATATTCAATTACATAACTAGCGTCCATTTGCCACATTTCAGCTTGTAAACTTTCTTAATTATATATATATATATATATATATATATTTCTTTTTTTCAAAAGTAATAAAGATGATTACAAGAAAATAGTGTGGCCATGCTAAACCTTTTTCAGGTAAAACCCAAATGCATCATTTGGTACCTAGGATTGAATAGGAACATATAATTCTCTAAATTTAAGGCATATTGAAGCTAGAGGAGAATGGTTTTTCATTGTGAGAGGATTAGAATGATATTAGACATAATAAAGTTTCTCCCTTCTAATTCTACCATTTTTGGGACACATGCAAAAATATTTCTAGCTTTTTATCTAATGATCAAGCAATATCATAGTAAATTCACCATCTTTTGGAACCATTTGACAACCATTTCATTTTCAGTTTCAAATTTTGGTTTTCAATTTTTTTAAAACTGAAAACACATTTTGTAACTATTTTTAATTTTCAAGAAACCAAATACTACAAAAGAGTTTAAGACAAATTTTGATAACTCAAGAAAGTGGCTTTTACATAGTTACTAAACAAGTTTTCAGTTTAAAAAAATGAAAACTAAAAACTGAAATTGAAAATGAAATAATTATCAAACAGCTTGATGAGTCGATATTATTCTACATTTTAACCCTATTCTTAGTTATAATTTATTTGTTATTTTGATAGAATTTTGATACTTTGCTCTATATTTTAATTGTAGAACATGCAAATCTACTATGGGCATAAAGTGATCAAATGGAGGATTTTTGGAGTAATTCCAAGTGGAGTGGATTCGTTAGTCTTTCAAGATGATCGTATAAAAGTTCTAGATTTTATTCGACACCGCTTGACCGTAGCAAAAAAAAGAAAGCTGACTGAACAACTTTCCTAGATTGACGTTTCTAGACGTTTTGGGCATTTTGACGGTCAAGATGGTGTTTTTAGATGAAGGTTCCTTCTAAGAACTTGAAGAGGATGTGTCAAGCTTTAAAAAGAGATCTTCTGGGGAGTTGATTTGGTCAGAGTGGATTGCGTGTTAGATATATGCTTTAGGAAAACATAACCTTCATAGCATGTATGTGGTAATTCTTACGCAGTTGGCAAAGCTACATAGGATTGTTAATGGCAATGGTTAAACCCTAGTGCTTTTTATATTAACTATTTTATTTTCTTCCTTGCTGCTGAGTTTTACAAAAACCAATTCCAATTATTCTAAATATATGTTTTTATCTTTTAAGTTCAGAATATTAAATATTTTCAAAAATCTTGTGTTGAATAGTTAGCTAAGAAATGGTTTTAAACATAAGTTATTCATATCAATCTATGACATCCCTCTCGGAAATGTGCCCTACCCCCAATCATATGACTATACTTTATGGATATTTCATATGTTAAATTAAACTAGTTTAATATAAGGGCAAAATTTATTGTTTAAAGTCATCTCATATAAATGTTATACGTTTAAACAATAAGTCCAATGAATATGTAATTAGGAGAATCTGATCTAAAGAAGTTAGATTCATGAGACCATTTTCTTTTGTACATTGATAGCGATTTTACCTTCTATAAAAGTAGGAATAAAAACACATGAAATACGTGCAAGAATACAAGGATATTGTAGTATAGATGCTCATGCAAGGTCGTTCTCCTCAAGGACTATTTAATAATTTATGTAAAAACAATTCCTAATTAACTACTTAGAATTAAAAGTTGAGAAAGATGATTTTGAAATTGAGTAATATTTAAAACGAATTTTAATTAAAAACTAATATGAAAGAAAAGAGTTTCAAATACTAATTTATAAAAGCACTAGGGTTCCACCATCACCTAGCAATCCTATGAATTTCTACCAATTACTGATGATTTACACATGCCACTTTGAAGGTTAGGTTTTCCTAATATATATTCTCCTCGTGATATTCAAGCAAGAACGTATATCTAACATGCAATCCGTCTGTGATATTCAGATCAAATATGAACATGCAATACTCATTAAGTTCTATGAAAACCTTTTGAAAAACCATGCAACCCCTAAGAACGTGATATTCGCCTTAGATGAAATTACAATTATCATTCACAAGAAGCAATACTCAATCATTCGGTGATATTCTGATCGAATTGCATCCAATTACTTATCTAAACATCCTAATGGTGGCCAATCATCAAGACAATTAGATAGTTTAAAACAGTGATCAATAATTCAAAGCGCGCATGCAATCAATCATAAGCAATTGAATAAAAATTACATATTCATGCTAAGGCTCAAGGTTTCGCCCTAGCAAACGAGAATTGTAACAGCCCGTCCCAGAGATTTCGTACGACGGATGTGAAATGATGGAAATGCCCCTAGGCATTAATTAAGGTATGTGTGTGTATCTACATTGGGAGTTTGGTTAGTGGTATTTGGACCACACACACACTCACACATTCACACTCTTTCTCTCTCTCTCACTCCCGCACTCTCTCTCTATCTCTCAGACTTTCTCTCTCTATATCTCTCCCTCTCTCTCTCTCCCTCCCTCTTGGTGTTGTACGGACAACATCCATAACCTTTGAAACTTTGCAGATTGAAGCTAAGGTAAGCATTTTCATGTTCCTTGTGATCTTAGGAAGCCATTAGTACAAGTTTTAGAACCTGGAACCTTCGATTCGTCAAGAAACCATAACCTCCGAATTGTGCACTGTTCATGCACACGTGAAATGTTGTTTTTCAGGGAATTCTAAGTTCATAGGGAGCTTTATGAGGTCCTAAGGAAGCTCGGAGTAGTTCGTTTGAAGATTTTGGACGTCAGAATAGCGAGATCGGAAAGTTTCATTTTGGCCGGAATTATCGAGGCTTTTTTCGGCGAATCCCCGGCGAGTTGGGGGTCGAGTCAGGTATGGTTGTGTTCATCTTTGTGAGATCTTCATTTTTGTATAAAGTACGTAGAAAATGGTGCAAAAATGAAGAAGTTATGAAGATTTGAAATTTTTCCAGAAACCGGCGAGAATCGGAGTTTTAGACGGCGGTGGACGGCGACGACCGGCGAGGTTCGCCGGAGAAGAAGAGCGAATATTCCGTCAAGTCTGACGGAATATTCTGACACCGTCAGGTATCTTTAACGGTTTCTATTACTTTTTAATGGAATATTCCACGGAATATTCCTAACGGTGTTACTGTTCCGTTACACATGCCAAGCACGTGGCCGTGCGTGGCTAGCACGTCTGGCCGTGCCTTGGCCTGCGCGTGGCAGCGTGTGGGTGGTCGGAAAATTTTTCTAAAAATATGGGGATGATCCTGAGATTGTGTAGATCACAGTGGTATATTCATATACCCAAATTGAGCAATGTATGAGAAGTTATTTCTAAGGTTTCGATTGTGTGCGTTAATTAATGTTATTTCAGTTACTTCTCATATAGACGAGACCTATCCAGAGGATGAGCGTAGCCAGGCTAGGCACGGGGGTTACGACCCGTTTACTTATCAGTGAGTGGGCATTTGTTTTCCGTATATACCTATATAAATGAGTTTTTCCCAGAAAATCAGTTTAAATGAAATGTGATATGAAATGCGATATGAAATGCCATGCAAAGTATCTATTTATTTTATTATGCGTTATTGATTACTTATATTGATGTTGGTGTTGAGGACACACAGGTAAGTGGCAGGTAAGTTTATATACTAGTTGATGAGAATGAATGATGTGATGTGATATGATTAGAGTTCATAAACCCGCACACTGATATTAGTGCTCCCGCCCAGAGAGGGGCTCAGTCTTTCACGTGATGTTCACCTCTCGCACCGTATGCTCGCCTTGGATCCAAGTTAGGTGCTCAGTCATGTCGAATAGACCACTATAGGTGGGTTCGACTCGTAGGTAACCCGCGATTTATCGCTCAGTCTTCACGTGATCGTAGCACTAGAGCATATTAGTTTATATTCAGTGATGTTGTGCAGACCACTAGAGGTGGTATTGATGTGTGTGCAGGGTATATATATATGATATGATTGAGATGAGTATGAGCTATATGATATGATGATTGTTATGAGCTATATACAGCCGAGGGCTGAGTTGATTATTTAGTATTTAGTCACATTCACAGAGTTATGCTTTGGCATTCAGTTATGATACTTTGGCATGGCATACATACTTTTATAAATACATATTTTTCAGCAGGATTTTGAGAATTATATAAATGAGTATATACTTTATTTTTGGGAAATTATACAGGTTTTACGGCGAGGGGTTATAACTTTTGAGAAAAGAAAGGTTTTGAAAAGATTTGTTTCTGACCCACTCAACTTTGTTTTTTGGCCCCTCCGGGTATTAGGTAGTGTTCGTTGGTGGCATACGAGGAGCTCATCAGACGTTCTAACAGAATTCACTTATGTAGGACCACCTTCGGGTGTTATTTATATTTAGTACTTTTGCTTGACTATATGTAGACTTTTATGCTCTGTATTAGTGGAATTCACACTTCTTTTTCACTAGTATTGCTAGCGTTTCGGTTTTAATTGATTCGTAAATTCTATTCTTTATTGCTTCCGCACTGTACACATGGTTACGTCACTCTCACGTGATGGCCAGCACGCCCTACTTTTGGGTCGGGGTGTGTCAGATTGGTATCAGAGCATAGGTTTGGTAGTCTTGTATATCTTGTGAATATTCTAATTATCTTGGTGTTTCTGTCAGAACTATGCCGTCTCGTAGAGAGCCACGTCGTTCAGATGAACCTAGTTTCCCTGATATAGCTCAGTTAGGGGAAGCTATAACGAATGCTACTCAGTCAGTTATTCGCCCACCTCAGCGGACCTCTCTGGAGTCGGTTCATAATTTGAAGATAACCACTTTTGTGGGGAATGAAGGTCCCAAGGGTTCAGAGAAGTGATTGATGCATATTGAGAAGACTTTTAGGCTGATGCAGAGTCAGGGGAGTCTATCTCCGGACAGATGGGTCGAGACGACTTCATGGTTTTTGGGTAAGGAACCAGCTTCATGGTGGGGACAGTTGGCTGATGAGTTACCCTAGGAAGAATCTAGAGATTGGGAGGTATTTAAGCAGTTGTTCTATAAGAGATTCATTCCTCCTGCATACATTGATCGTAAGAAACATGAGTTCACTTGTTTGAGGCAGAAGAAGCTGTCAGCTAATGAGTACTACATGAAATTTACTGATCTATCTCGTTATCATTTGGAATTTGCTGCTAATCCGGTTGAGATGCTACGTCGTTTTAAGTTGGGCACTAAGAAGAAATGACGTACCATTGCGAATGCGATTCCCTGTACTACTTATCATAAGTTTTATGAAGCTTTACTTCAGATTGAGGATTTTGAGAATTTACCCAGTGATAGCGAAGATGAAGAGAAAAAATGGGAATCAGAATAAGGATAAGGGTAAAGGTCATTTCTTACAAGGGCCTCGCCAAACTCAGAGCTTTAAGTGCAGTGGAACTAGTTCTAGTTCTTCCAGTGGAGGTTTCAGTTCCATAGGTCAGAAATGAGGTGGTAGATTCTTTAGAGATTCTAGATCCCAGAGGCAGGGGAATTTTGGTAGAGGAAATGCACCCTGGTGCCGTAGGTGCGGTAGTCGACATTTAGGGGAATGTCGAAGAGGTAGCAGTGGTTGTTTTACTTGTGGTCAGGAGGGACATCAAGCTAAGTTTTGTCCTCAAGGCCAGTAGAGACATCAGTAACCTTCTTTACCACCGCCAGCTCTAGCTCAGCAGTTCTCAGCACAGGGTGGTTATACCCATATGGGCCGTGGTGGTGTATACCACTATCAGGGGGATTCCGTTCCTTATTCTTCGGGATAGTACCAGTACCCCCAGAATCCCTATCAGCAGGGCAGTCATGGACAGTATTCAGGAGGATATATGCCTCCACAGCAATACTCTGGAGGATATATGCCTCAGCAGCAGTTTTCAGCTGGTGGATCCCAGTGGCATTCTGGAGGACAGTCTCAGCAGGTTGATGCTACTACCAGTGGAGTTGGGTCTTCGAGACAGTATAGTCAGTCAGGACTAGGGCGTAATCCTCAGGGGCGAGGAGTTCATACCAGCAGAGGCAGATGAAGGCAGTAGAACCAGGGACGTATCAACAACCTTTCGCTGCAGGATGCTCAGAACAATCCGGACTTGATCATGGGTACGTTAAATATTCTTGATCATTATGCTAAAGTGTTGATTGACTGTGGTGCTACTCATTCTGTGATTTCTCATACGTTTGCTCAATTGACACAACCTCAATCTTCACCTCTTGGGTATGAGTTAGAGTTTGCTATGCCTAGAGGGGAAAAGTGTTATGTAGATTATGTTTACCCAGGTTGTCCAGTCTTAGTGGAGAGTGTGGTTATGCCTGCTAATCTTACTCCGCTAGACATTGTGGATTTTGACGTTATCTTAGGCACAGATTGGTTGCATTGCAATCATGCTAAGATTGACTGTTACGGGAAATCAGTGACCTTTCATCGTCCTGGATTACTTGAGGTTACATTCTTTGTTGAGCCTAGTGGATTGAGGCATGGAATCCTTTCAGCCGTGAGAGCCAAAAAGTTACTAAAGAAAGGTTGTCAAAGGTACTTAGCTCACGTGGTACTAAATGATGATGCTCCGGTTAGCGTGGAGAATGTCAAGGTAGTTAGACACTTTTCTGATGTTTTCCCTGATGATTTACCTGGATTGCCACCAGACAGAGATGTGGAGTTCGCTATTGACTTATTACCAGATACGGATCCTATTTCTTTAACTCCTTATCGTATAGCTCCTGCCGAGTTAAGAGAATTGAAGATTCAGTTACAAGAGTTGGTTGATAAATGTTTCATTCAACCTAGTACTTCACCTTGGGGAGCTCCAGTTTTGTTTGTAAGGAAGAAAAACGGTACTTTGAGGTTTTGCATTGATTACAGGCAATTGAATCGGATGACGATTAAAAACCGTTATCCATTGCCTCGTATTGACGATCTTTTTGATCAACTCAGAGGTGCCTGCGTATTTTCTAAGATTGATCTAAGGTCTGGTTATTATCAGTTGAAGATCAGGAGCAACGATGTTCCTAAAACTACTTTCAGGACTCGTTATGGTCAGTATGAGTTTCTGGTGATGCCATTTGGATTGATGAATGCACCAGCAGTTTTTATGGGTTTGATGAATTAGGTGTTTCAGCAGTATTTGGATAGATTTGTCATTGTTTTCATAGATGATATCCTGGTGTATTCTAAGTCAAAAGCAGACCATGTCCGACATCTTACTTTGGTTTTGAAGAAGTTGAGGGAACATGATAGGAGCATATTTAGGCGACTTAGTTGGCTTGTTCTTGTGCATTTATGTTGTTATTTTTTAGTTATTTTAGTCTTTTAAGCCATTTTCGTGTGTTTTCAGGTTCTAAGGACAAAGTATGCAAGAAGGTGCATTTTGGAGCCTTTTGGAGCAAAATTGGGCTTGGAATGGATATCACATGCTTGGAGCAAAATGAATGGACGAAATTGAAGATTTGAAGATGTTAGGATTCCTAATTGAAGAAGGATTCCTAATTAAAGAAGGATTCCTAATCAAAGAAGGATTCCTAATTGAAGAAGGATTCCTAATTGGAGATGGATTCCTACTCAAACAAGGATTCTTACTTGAAGTAGGAAAGTTAAGCCAATGTTTCCTATTTTGGTTTGACCTTTCCTAATCCTAATTGTCCCTAAGTTCCAGCAACATTGACGGCCTCATATGCATTTTAGGACACAAATTGAACCTTCCCTGCACTAAACCAGCCTTTGCCGCACCATCCCCTTATTTCCCATCCTTGCCGTGCAAGGGATCTCTCACTTGCCCAATTTCTGGACCTAAATCAGTAAGGAAATCCTTTTTCCTTGCCTTGCAAGGCATTCCCTTACCTTTTCCATCCTTGCCGCACCCATTTGCCCAATTCCCTTAGGATTCTGACTTTAATTCATATTTCCCTTAAAGTTTTGATTTAATTTATGTTTCCTAAATTGTGTCCTAGCCTTATTACCCTAAAGTCTTTTAAATAAAACATCCTTGGCCGCACAAAAGAGAGCATTCACTGACCTATTCATCCATTCATGCCAGAATTCATCCCTACACCTTTGCCGCAATTTCCATTCACCCTAAACACATTCCTGACCCCAAAACACATCCCATACACTTCACCCACCTTTGTGCCGCAACAAAGAGGAAGGAAGAGAGCCCTTGAACTTGCCTGCTATTCGAGTTAGGATTGCTGGAATGTTTTAGGTGTAATCTTTCTTTTGTTTTCAATGTTTCAATTCAATAATCTTTGTTTTGTGAGTATGAGGAACTAAACCCCTCTTAGCTAGGGGGGAATTTGAAACCATGGTTATACTTGCAATATGATTTGATTACATCCAGTTGTGATTCATAAGTTGTGAATTCAATTTACTTATCTGTTGAATTAAAACTGATTTATGTGTGTTGGTTGAGAGTGCACTCTTAATTTTCATGCATAAATCTGATGCTAGGATATAAGGGAGTTTCACCTAATCGTTATGAACTTATATTCATAAGTAGTGAAGGTTGCTAGTCACAATGGCGTTAAGTAAATTCTTGGCATAAGTTTCATGCAATTCATAGTTACAAGTGCCTCGTCAATGCTTATGATTTTCAGAGAACTTAATGATCTTTGCTTGTATCTCTATTATGCAATTCATGTAGGGAACTTGTGGAGAATGCTTTGGGTTGTTGTATGCAATCATCCAATTCAATAAAATTAGGAAAATCTGAGGGTTAATTAGTGCAATTCACGGTTAATCTGGGGCGTTGAGAATTCATGGTTTATTGAAAAGCAACTGGAAATCGTTTTGTTTGCAAGTATGTCATGTGTGGAGAAGAACCTCCTAGCTAGCCCATCATCCATAGTTTTACCCAAATTCGTGTAGATTTCATTAGTTCTTTAATTTATTTGTTTTGTCTTCAAATTCGTCAAAACCCAATCCCCATTTACTTTGTTGAGTCATATTAGTTAGAAACTGATTTAGTTTGTGTTTTTAAGTGTTTTGAGTCAAGTCAAAACCTATTTTCATCCAAATTTACTCTTAGTGGAAGATTTGAGTCTTTTAGCTTGTTTTGTGCTGTTTTGAGTCTTTTGAGTTGTTTTAGTGTTTAGTTTTGCATTCTTTGAGTCTAGTTTAGTGTTTTTGACTTAGTTTTACGTTTTTGAGTCAGTTTCAAGTGTTTTAGTAATCCCTCCTAATCCCCGGTCTAGAACGATCCCTACTTGCATCTATATTACAATTGTCAACAAGATGGTTTAATTTGTGTGCTTATATATTTTGCATCAAATTTTTGGCGCCGTTGCCGGGGATTAGCAACTTTGCTAATCCCTTGGATCTTTTCTTTCTGTGTTTTTTTTAATTTGTTTAAGTTTCTGACTTTGTTTTGTTTCTTATTTTTAGGTACTAGTTTATGACTCGAAGCTCTCAACCTGTTAGTAAGAATATTTTGGACTTTGACGACGATTTTGAGAGGACTTTGAGAAAGAATAGGAATCAACAAGAGCCCCAACCACCTCAACCTGCACCAAATCTTGAAGAAGACGAAGTACAAGTGGAAGAGGAGGCCACGGCTCAGATTTTAGAGGAAGCACTAGCCAAGGCAGCAGACAATCGAACAATCAATGAGCTTTCTGCTTCAGGATTGGACAATGCCGCACCCCTATGCATCCAATACCCCACAGCTGTTCAAGGCAAGACCGAGGAGTTCAAGTTGAAGTCAAGCTTGCTGCACCTCATTCCAAAGTACCATGGGCTGTCCATGGAGGATCCAAACAAGCACTTGAAAGAGTTTGAAATGGTGTGTTCAAGCATGACCCCTGTCAATGTCGATGGAAGCATACTGAAGATGAAGGCTTTTCCATTCTCTCTAATGGACAAAGCTAAAGATTGGTTGTATGAACTAGCCCCCGGAACTGTCACATCTTGGGAGAGCATAAAACGGGCATTCTTGGAGAAGTTTTTCCCAACTTCTCGAGTCATTCTTCTACGCAAAAGGATTAGTGGCATTCAGGAAAATGAAGGTGAATCGTTTCCCACTTATTATGAACGTTTTAAAACTCTTGTTGCTTCATGTCCACAGTATCAGATGAAGGAGGAGCTTCTTCTTCAATATTTCTACTAAGGGCTTCTACCCATTGAACGTCAAATGCTAGATGCCTCAGCGGGAGGAACTTTGGTGGACAAGACACCCACGGCTGCCAAGACCTTGATTGCTAACCGAGCTTTGAACGCTCAACAATATGAAGGTGTTGGACAAATAAGCACCTCACGGCAACAACAAGTGAATGAGGTAAATGCTATTTTCGAACTTCAAAATCAAATGGCTAATCTTACCACTCTTCTTTCTTAGGTTGTGGAAGGACCAAAAGTACAAAGTGTGGCTGCTTGTGGCGTGTGTTCCATGCAAGGACATCCCTCTGATAAGTGGTCGCAACTGATTGTGAATAGAGGGTGGGAATCTGCCAATGACGTGGGTTTTGGGAATCAACAACCAAGAAGTGATCATTTCTCTAACACATACAATCCAGGTTGGAGAGATCATCCAAATTTCAAATGGCGAGAACCCCAACAAAACCAACAACAAAGTGCATTTAGGCAGCAACCCCCGGGTTTCTATCCAAAACCATACGCACCCACACAACCCCACGCATAACCTGCCCAAACCAAATCAGGTTCGTCTATTGATAATGATCAGATTTTTCAATTACTAACTTTTATGGCGCAAGGTATGCAAAATAGAGACAAAAAGGTGGATGAGTTGGAAAAGCAAGTAGGGCAGATTTCGGAGTTCATGGGCCAATTCCGAGAGCAAGGCAAGTTGCCTAACTCAACCGTTGTCAACCCAAAGGGTGGATTCGAATCTGCCAAAGCCATGAGTTTGTGAAATGGAAAACAAGTTGGATCTGATCCCCAACCTTCCAAATCACGTTCCAACGAGTTTGAAGAGTTGATAATTGAAGAGGAGGAGCAATGCACACCCACGACAAGGGTAGCACCACCCTTGCCGCAGCCACCCAAACAATCCAATTCGGCCAACAAAGGTTTATGCAATCAAAGAAGGAGGAGGCTGAAAAGGACATTTTGGAATTGTTTAGAAAAGTTTAAGTCAATATACCACTTTTGGATGCAATTAAGCAAGTTCCGAGGTATGCCAAGTTTTTAAAAGAACTTTGCACCACTAGGACGAGAATTTCGACCAAGGAGGTTGTAAAGGTAGGTGAAAATGTCTCAGCCATTTTGCAACGCAAACTGCCCCCTAAATGCAAGGATCCCAGTAGTTTTACAATTCCTTATGTTATTGGCAATACTCGTTTTGAATCTGCCATGTTAGACTTAGGTGCATCTATAAATGTCATGCCATATTCAATTTATGCATCTATGGGCTTAGGCGAGTTGAAAAATGATGGTGTGATTATACAATTGGCCGATCGATCTAATGCTTATCCAAAGGGAGTTTTGGAAGATGTTTTAGTGCAGGTCAATCATTTAATCTTTCCGGCGGACTTCTACATGCTTGAAATGGATGAGTCAGACCATTCCCCTTCATTGCCCATCCTTCTTGGAAGGCCATTCATGAAAATTGCCCGTACTAAGATTGATGTGTTTAATGGATCTTTGATGATGGAATTTGATGGGGAAGTTATTAATTTCAATCTTTCGAACTCTATCAAGTATCCTAGTGAGGATCACTCATGTTTTTCTATTGATGTAATTGACTATTTAGTGCAGGACCATTTTGAACAATTGAAGGAAGATGCACTTGAATTGGTCATTGCACAAGGAATGGACATTCAAAACAATGGAGCAGCAACCCTGCATCCCCACGGCATGCATGATTTTTCCCTTGCTGTGCCCCCTAGTGATGATGTAATTGAGATGGTGGCTGCCCTCGAATCATTGCCACCACAATCTGGTAAGTTTCTGGACCCAATTTGAATTTCAGTTTCGACTAATAAGTTACTTCCATCAGTTATGCAGCCACCTACACTTGAACTCAAACCATTCCCAAGTCATTTGAAGTATGTTTTCTTGGGAGAAGATGAGATGTTGCCCGTCATCATCTCAAGCACACTCATGGCACAAGAGGAGAACAAGTTGGTGAGGGTCTTAAAAGAATACAAAATGGCAATTGGGTGGACATTGGCTGACATCAAATGAATCAGTCCTACCACTTGCATGGATCGTATACTTTTGGAGGAGGGGTTTAAAACATCTCGAGAGGCTCAACGCCGACTCAACCCTCCAATGATGGAAGTTGTGAAGAAGGAGATAATCAAGCTACTTGATTGTGGAGTGATCTATCTAATCTCCGATAGTCGTTGGGTTTCACCTATGCAATGTGTTCCAAAGAAATCTGGAGTGACTGTGGTAAAGAATGCCGAAGAGGAGCTTGTGACTACTCGAATCCAAACAGGTTGGAGGGTTTGTATCGATTATAGGAAGCTCAACGCCACCACAAGGAAGGATCATTTCCCTTTGCCGTTCATTGATCAAATGCTTGAAAAGTTAGCAGGTTATGCATTCTATTGTTTTCTTGATGGTTATTCTGGCTATAATCAAATTGTCATAGCACCCAAGGACCAAGAAAAAACCACTTTCACATGTCCCTTTGGTACATTTGCTTATTGTCGCATGCCATTTGGTTTATGCAATGCACCTGCCACATTTCAAAGATGCATGATGAGCATATTTTCAGATTATGTTGAGAAAATTATTGAAGTTTTCATGGATGATTTCAGCGTTTTTGGTGATTCATTTGATGGTTGTTTGCATAATCTCAGTTTGATCTTAAAACGATGCATTGAAACTAACCTTGTTCTCAATTGGGAAAATTGTCATTTCATGGTTAAACAAGGCATAGTTTTAGGTCATATCATCTCTGAAAATGGTATTGAGGTTCATAAGTCAAAGATAGATCTTGTACGTCACTTACCCTATCATACTTCGGTTAGAGAGGTTCATTCTTTTCTTGGACATGCAGGTTTCTATCGATGATTCATCAAAGATTTCTCAAAGGTTTCCCAACCTCTTTGCCGCCTCCTTCAAAAAGATGTGGCGTTTGATTTCAATGAGGAGTGCACGACATCCTTCAAATAACTCAAGGAGTTGCTGACCACGGCCCTAATTATTGTTCCACCTGATTGGAGCCTTCCTTTCGAGCTTATGTGTGACGCATCCGATTATGCTTTAGGGGCTGTTTTAGGACAAAAGAAGGACAAGAGGCCGCATGTCATCTACTATGCCTCTCGAACGTTGAATGATGCCCAATTAAACTATTCCACAACTGAAAAAGAACTTCTTGCTGCCGTCTTTGCTTTAGATAAATTTAGATCATATTTAATTGGTACTAAAGTAATTGTTTTCACTGATCATGCAGCTTTGAAATATTTGCTCACAAAGAAGGAAGCCAAGCTAAGGCTAATTCGATGGATGCTGCTTCTTCAAGAGTTCGACATTGAGATTCGAGACAAAAAGGGAAGTGAAAACGTGGTGGCTGACCACCTAAGCCGTATGGTGCATAATGAGGAGTCCTTACCCATTGCTGAAACATTTCCTGATGAACAATTGCTATCCATTAAGGTAAGTGAACCTTGGTATGCTGATTTGGTTAACTTTTTGGTGTCTAAATGAATTCCAAACACTTTCACTAGACACCAACGTGATAAGCTCAGAAATGATGCACGGTTTTAAGTATGGGATGATCCATATTTATGGAAATATTGCCCTGATCAGATTGTACTTCGATGTGTGCATGATTCTGAGTTTCATTCAATTTTAAGCTTTTGTCATACATATGCATGTGGTGGTCACTTTGGCACACAGAGAACAGCACTTAAAGTGTTACAATGTGGATTCTATTGGCCTAGTATCTTTAAGGATGCTAGAACTTTTTGCTTAACATGTGATAAATGCCAAAGAACAGGAAATATCAGTGCAAGAGATCAAATGCCGCAGGTTTCCATCCTCAATGTTGAAATTTTTTATGTTTGGGGAATTGATTTCATGGGTCCCTTTCCTTCCTCGTATGGTTTCATGTATATTCTGCTTGCGGTTGATTATGTGTCAAAGTGGGTGGAAGCCAAAGCCACCCGGACTAATGATTCTAAAGTGGTTGCAGATTTCATTAGAACTAACATATTTGCAAGGTTTGGCATGCCACGAGTAATCATCAGTGATAGAGGGTCTCACTTTTGCAATCGGACCATTGAGGCGCTGGTCAAGAAGTACAATGTCACACATAAGGTTTCTACACCTTACAATCCTCAAACAAATGGCCAAGCCGAGGTTTCTAACCGAGAAATTAAGCAGATTTTGGAAAAGACAGTTGGACCAACAAGGAAGGATTGGAGCTTACGTTTAGATGATGCACTGTGGGCATATCGTACGGCGTACAAATCACCCATTGGGATGTCCCCATTTCGGCTCATCTATGGCAAGCCATGCCATCTCCCCGTTGAATTGGAGCACAAAGCACATTGGGCAGTCAAGAAGTTCAACATGGACCTAGGTGCAGCAGGTAGTCATAGGAAACTCCAATTACATGAACTTGATGAGATAAGGAACGAGGCGTATGAGAATGCTCGCATTTACAAGGAGAAGACCAAGGCTTTCCATGACAAAATGATTCGTGGCAAAACATTCGCCATCGGGCAAAAAGTGCTATTGTTCAATTCCCGTCTACGTTTGTTTCCTGGTAAGTTACGTTCTATGTGGATTGGACCGTTTGTTGTTACTAACGTATCTCCTTATGGTGCAATCCAGATTCAAAGTCTCAAAACAGGTCATGCATTTCAAGTGAACGGACGTCGTTTGAAGCCATACTATGAGAACTTTGAGGAGCATGCCGTGGATGACATCTCCTTGCATGCCGTGGGCTCCAATGGGGAGTGAATGAGGTCTTCGTCCGGCTGCACGACGTTAAAGCAAGCGCTACTTGGGAGGTAACCCATGCATTCAACAAAGGAAGACCTAGGAATCACTCCACTTCCAGATTTACGTTCCTAAACCCTTCTCTTTGTTGTTGTTTCTATTCTGCCATGTTGAGTGTGTTTATTCGTTGTTTGTTTGTTTTATGAGTTTATGCTTGAAACATTGAGTACAATGTTTAATTTAAGTGTGGGGGGGGGGGGTAAACAAGTTGTTTTGCATGAAATTCGTGGGATTTTATCACCCATTACTTCAAAAGTTGTTCCTTGCTATTTTTAAGTGTTTTTAAGCTGTTTTAGAGTATTTTAGTGTGTTTTGGCATAAAAATCCAAAAATCTCATAAAAATTTGAAAAATTGTTTTGAAAAACCCAAAAAGAGTTGTTTTTGTGTGTTTGTGTCTTAGGGTACCTTCCAACACAATGATGAGGATTTGGTTTTTAATTACATGACTGTTAAAGAGAGTTATAAACATGGATGAAAGTTTGATTTACTCTTTGGTTTATGCTTGGTTGTGGTTATAATTTATGAATTCACATGCAATCATAAAGGAAAAATCAGTTTTTGTAACATGCTTGAAGGAAGGAACTCAAATTAATGCTACATCCTTGAGAGACTTGAGCCTAAAACGTTATTTGGAGAGTTGATAATCTGTGCATTCTTGTTTTCTAAAGTCGTTGCATGATCTCATTATTCTTTGCTTGGTTGCTACTTAGAAGGCGTTTCATCATTCAATTCCAAATACTAGAACTCATGCCCATTCCATTCAAAGCATAACATTGATTTGCATAACACATATCAAGATGATGTTGTTTAGTTGCCACCAGAGCCAAATAGCCGAACCTTCTTCTGTCATTTGTTTTGTAGGTTTAAACCCTGTTGAGCCTATTTTCTTTGTGAACCATATCATCCCTACCTAGCCTAGATTAGGACCATCCATACCCTTGTTTTTGAAGCATAGTGAAGCATGACTAAAAAAGAATTCCTTTTGATTGTCTTCTTGCAGAAAAACAAGTGTGGGGGAAGGGATTTGTGTGTGTGTGCGCGCCAAGAAAAAGAAATAAGGCATGGGTAGAAAAAAAAGAAAATTTCATGGGAAAAGGAAAAGAAAAAGAAAAAGTTATGAAAAGAGTGAAAAAGAGTTGAAAATTATGAGAAAAAGAGTTCTAAAGTGTTGATTGTTGAAGGAAGGGTCCAAAACATCAAATCTGGCCCTAGAATGTGTATATCTTCCTTTTTGTGTTTAAAGTTGATTTCTGCATTCAAAATTGAATTCAAAGTGTCAATTTCATTACTTTGCTTGCTATTGCTTTAAGAACCTTTGTTTTCCATATCCTTTCTTTCTTACCCAACACCCTTAGCCCCGTTTCAACCTTTAAACTTCAATCTTGAGTGTTATGTGTTTTAATATGTGGAGTTTGGGATTGGTATGAGCATATGGCATCACTGGTTCTCACATCTAAGTAGTAGCATTCCATTCATGAGATCATATTCATATATGCATTAATAACTCCAGAAAAGTGCTTTCTTTGTTTCAACATATGTGAGCATTAGTTTTCATGTTTACATCAATCTTCTCACCTATACATAGTGTAGGGTGTGTAGTCAGAAAATCTGAGCGAAAATTGAGTGCATATCTAGTAAGGAATTGAGGGAATTCTCTAAGGCATGTTACTACATTCAAAACATCGTTTTAATTGGTTAAATGTGGACTAGTAAGTGGTGACTGTGATTAAGTATGTGCTCAAGTGTTAAGTTGACTAAAATCTGTGGGAATGATGATTTTTAACATGTCATGTGCGTTGGAAATCCCTGAGGCAAATGTTGGAAGGATTAGAGTATGTTTTGTTTACTTGGTTTTGTTTTGTTGTTTCGTTTTGCTCGAGGACTAGCAAAAGCTAAGTGTGGGGGAATTTGATAGGAGCATATTTAGGCGACTTAGTTGGCTTGTTCTTGTGCATTTATGTTGTTATTTTTTAGTTATTTTAGTCTTTTAAGCCATTTTCGTGTGTTTTCAGGTTCTAAGGACAAAGTATGCAAGAAGGTGCATTTTGGAGCCTTTTGGAGCAAAATTGGGCTTGGAATGGATATCACATGCTTGGAGCAAAAGGAATGGACGAAATTGAAGATTTGAAGATGTTAGGATTCCTAATTGAAGAAGGATTCCTAATCAAAGAAGGATTCCAAATTGAAGAAGGATTCCTAATTGGAGATGGATTCCTACTCAAACAAGGATTCCTACTTGAAGTAGGAAAGTTAAGCCAATGTTTTCTATTTTGGTTTGACCTTTCCTAATCCTAATTGTCCCTAAGTTCCGGCAACATTGAAGGCCTCCTATGTATTTTAGGACACAAATTGAACTTTCCCTGCACTAAACCAGCCTTTGCCACACCATCCCCTTATTTCCCATCCTTGCTGTGGAAGGGATCTCTCACTTGCCCAATTTCTGGACCTAAATCAGTAAGGAAATCCTTTTTCCTTGCCTTGCACGGCATTCCCTTACCTTTTCCATCCTTGCCGCACCCACTTGCCCAATTCCCTTAGAATTTTGACTTTAATTCATATTTCCCTTAAAGTTTTGATTTAATTTCTGTTTCCTAAATTGTGTCCTAGCCTTATTACCCTAAAGTCTTTTAAATAAAACTTCCTTGGCCGCACAAAAGAGAGCATTCACTGACCTATTCATCCATTCACGCCAGAATTCATCCCTACACCTTTGCCGCAATTTCCATTCACCCTAAACACATTCCTGACCCCAAAACACATCCCATACACTTCACCCACCTTTGTGCCGCAACAAAGAGGAAGGAAGAGAGCCCTTGAACGTGCCTACTATTCGAGTTAGGATTGCTGGAATGTTTTAGGTGTAATCTTTCTTTTGTTTTCAATGTTTCAATTCAATAATCTTTGTTTTGTGAGTATGAGGAACTAAACCCCTCTTAGCTAGGGGGGAATTCGAAACCATGGTTATACTTGCAATATGATTTGATTACATCTAGTTGTGATTCATAAGTTGTGAATTCAATTTACTTATCTGTTGAATTAAAACTGATTTATGTGTGTTGGTTGAGAGTGCACGCTTAATTTTCATGCATAAATCTGATGCTAGGATATAAGGGAGTTTCACCTAATCGTTATGAACTTATATTCATAAGTAGTGAAGGTTGCTAGTCACAATGGCGTTAAGTAAATTCTTGGCATAAGTTTCATGCAATTCATAGTTACAAGTGCCTCGTCAATGCTTATGATTTTCAGAGAACTTAATGATCTTTGCTTGTATCTCTATTATGCAATTCATGTAGGGAACTTGGGGAGGATGCTTTGGGTTATTGTATGCAATCATCCAATTCAATAAAATTAGGAAAATCTGAGGGTTAATTAGTGCAATTCACAGTTAATCTGGGGCGTTGAGAATTCATGGTTTATTGAAAAGCAACTGGAAATCGTTTTGTTTTCAAGTATGTCATGTGTGGAGAAGAACCTCCTAGCTAGCCCATCATCCATAGTTTTACCCAAATTCGTGTAGATTTCATTAGTTCTTTAATTTATTTGTTTTGTCTTCAAATTCGTCAAAACCCAATCCCCATTTACTTTGTTGAGTCATATTAGTTAGAAACTGATTTAGTTTGTGTTTTTAACTGTTTTGAGTCAAGTCAAAACCTATTTTCGTCCAAATTTACTCTTAGTGGCAGATTTGAGTCTTTTAGCTTGTTTTGTGCTGTTTTGAGTCTTTTGAGTTGTTTTAGTGTTTTAGAGTTTAGTTTTGCATTCTTTGAGTCTAGTTTAGTGTTTTTAACTTAGTTTTATGTTTTTGAGTCAGTTTCAAGTGTTTTAGCAATCCATCCTAATCCCCGGTCTAGAATGATCCCTACTTGCATCTATACTACAATTGTCAACAAGAGGGTTTAATTTGTGTGCTTATATATTTTGCATCAGAACATCAGTTATATACTAAGTTCAGTAAGTGCCAATTCTGGTTAGATCAAGTTGCTTTCTTAGGGCATGTTGTTTCAGCTCAGGGTATTCAGGTAAACCCTCAAAAGATATCAGCTGTGGAGAATTGGGAACAGTCGTGAATCGTCACTGAGGTACGGAGTTTCCTTGGTTTAGCGGGTTATTATCGACGATTTGTTTAGGATTTCTCAGTTATGGATTTACCACTAACGAGGTTGATCAGGAAAGAAGTTAAATTTGAGTGGGATGATAATTGTGAGCAGAGTTTCCAGTAGTTGAAGTATTATCTCACTCATGCGCCTGTTTTGACTCTTCCTGACGATAGTGGTAATTTTGAGGTTTACAGCGATGCTTCTTTGAATGGCTTGGGTTGCATGTTGATGCAGCATGGTAGGGTAATTGCTTACGCTTCGCGTCAGTTAAAGCCTTATGAGATGAATTACCCTACACATGATTTGGAATTGGCAGCCATTATTTTCGCTTTGAAGATTTGGAGACACTATCTCTATAGTGAGAAGTGTAGGATTTTCTCAAATCACAAGAGTCTCCAGTATCTGTTCACACATAAAGATTTGAATGTTCGTCAACGGAGATGGATTGAGTTGCTAATTGACTACGATTGCACGATTGAGTATCATCCTGGACGTGCTAATGTAGTGGCTGATGCTTTGAGTAGGAAATCTTAAGGTCGGGTTAATGCTTTGTATGCTTCTCGTGTTCATCTTTTTGTAGATTTGAGGTCTACTGGAGTGAAATTGGAATTTGAAGAACGAGAAGAAAGAGCTGTGGCAGAGCAAGAAAGAGCCTTACTTGCTAGTTTCCAAGTTAGGCCTATTCTGATTGATCGTATACTCGAGACTCAGATGAATAACGAAGAGGTTCAAGAGTTAATTCATTTGAGGAATCAAGGGAAAAAGAAAGATCTCAGAGTTCGAGAGACGGATGACATGCTTACGCAAGGAAATAGGATGTACGTGCCAAATAATGAGGAAATAAAGAAGGCAATTCTTGATGAGGCACATATTTCAGCTTATGCGATGCATCCAAGAGGAACAAAAATATATCATACCATTAGGCCATTTTATTATTGGCCAGGTATGAAAAGGGAAACTGCTGAGTATGTAAGTAGATGTATCGTGTGCCAGCAGGTTAAAGCTGAAAGAAAGAAGCCATTTGGGTTGTCACAGCCACTTCCCGTTCCACAGTGGAAATGGGAAAATATCACTATGGATTTTGTGTACAAGTTACCTCGTACACAAAACGGCTATGATGGAATTTGGGTGGTTGTTGATCGGCTTACTAAGTCAGCGCATTTCATTCCTGTGAGGGAAAAGTATTATTTGAACAAGTTAGCCGAGTTATTCATCACGAAGATTGTGAAGTATCATGGAGTGCCTGTGAGTATTATTTCTGATCGAGATCCAAGATTTACTTCTAAGTTTTGGATAGAATTAGAGGAAGCTTTGGGTTTGAGATTACTGTACAGCACGACATATCATCCTCAGACAGACGGACAATCTGAGAGGACGATTCAGACTTTGGAGGATATGTTAAGATCTTCGGTGTTGCAATTTGGCGATGCTTGGCATAAGCGGTTGGGTTTGATGGAATTCACCTACAACAACAGCTTTCACTCGAGTATTGGTATGGCGCCATTCGAGGCATTATATGGCCAGCCTTGTCGTACACCTTTATGTTGGTCAGAGGTTGGTGAACGAGTTTTAGTAGGCCCTGAGTTAGTGGAGGAGACTACTCAGAACATTCAGGTTATTAAGTCTACTATGAAAGCAGCCCAAGATCGCCAAAAGAGTTTAGCAGATAGACACGCCACTGATCAAGTGTACAAGGTGGGTGATTAGGTATTTCTGAAGTTATTGCTGTGGTGAGGTGTAGTACGATTCGGGAAGAAAGGCAAGCTAAGTCCTAGGTTCATCGGACCTTATCAGATCACCGAGCGAGTTGGTGAAGTTGCTTACAGACTTGAGTTGCCATCAAAGCTGTCTAAGGTACATAATGTGTTTCATGTATCGATGCTTCGTCACTATGTGGCAGATCCTTCTCATATGATACCTCATCAATAATTAGAGATCAGTTCCGATTTGACTTATGATGAGGAGCCGGTGAAGATACTTGATTGGAAAGAAAAGGTTCCGAGGAACAAGACAGTACATTTGGTTAAAGTCTTGTGGAGGAACCATTTGGTGGAATAAGCGACGTGGGAGACAGAGGATCGGATGAGAGAGATGTACCCAAGATTGTTTTATGAGTACTAGTGGATGGTTTTGGTTATGTAAATTTCGGGGACGAAATTTTTATAAGGTGGGTAGATTGTAACAGCCCATCCCGGAGATTTCGTACGACGGATATGAAATGACAGAAATGCCCCTAGGCATTAATTAAGGTATGTGTGTGTATCTACATTGGGAGTTTGGTTAGTGGTATTTGGACTACACACACACTCACACATTCACACTCTTTCTCTCTCTCTCTCTCTCTCCCGCACTCTCTCTATCTCTCAGAATTTCTCTCTCTCTCTCCCTTTCGGTGTTGTAAGGACATCATCCATAACCCTTGAAACTTTGCAGATCGAGGCTAAGGTAAGCATTTTCATGTTCCTTGTGATCTTAGGAAGCCATTAGTACAAGTTTTAGAACCTGGAACCTTCGATTCGTCACGAAACCATAACCTCTGAATTGTGCACTGTTCATGCACACATGAAATGTTGTTTTTCAGGGAATTCTAAGTTCATAGGGTGCTTTATGAGGTCCTATGAAAGCTCGGAGTAGTTCGTTTGAAGATTTTGGACGTCAGAATAGCGAGATCGGAAAGTTTCATTTTGGCCGGAATTATCGAGGCTTTTTTCGGCGAATCCCCGATGAGTTGGGCGTCGAGTCAGGTATGGTTGTGTTCATCTTTGTGAGATCTTCATTTTGGTATAAAGTACGTAGAAAATGGTGCAAAAATGAAGAAGTTATGAAGATTTGAAATTTTTCCAGAAACCGGCGAGAATCGGAGTTTCAGACGGCAGCTACCGGCGAGGTTCCCCGGAGAAGAAGAGCGAATATTCCGTTAAGTCTGACGGAATATTCTGACGCCGTCAGGTATCTTTAACGGTTTCTGTTACGTTTTAACGAAATATTCCTAATGTTGTTACTGTTCCGTTACACGTGCTAGGCACGTGGCCGCGCGTGGGTGGTCGGAAAATTTTTCTAAAAATATGGCGATGATCCTGAGATTGTGTAGATCACAGTGGTATATTCATATACCCAAATTGAGCAATGTATGAGAAGTTATTTCTAAGGTTTCGATTGTGTGCATTAATTAACGTTATTTCAGTTACTTCTCATATAGGCAAGACCTATTCGGAGGACGAGCGTAGCCAGGCTAGGCACGGGGGTTACGACCCGTCTACTTATTAGTGAGTGGGCATTTGTTTTTTGTATATACCTATATAAATGAGTTTTTCCCAGAAAATCAGTTTAAATGAAATGTGATATGAAATGCTATGCAAAGTATATATTTATTTTATTATGCGTTATTGATTACTTATATTGATGTTGGTGCTGAGGATGCACAGGTAAGTGGCAGGCAAGTTTATATACTAGTTGATGAGAACGAATGATGTGATGTGATGTGATGTGATATGATTAGAGCTCATAAACCTGCACACTGATATTAGTGCTCCCGCCTAGAGAGGGGCTCAGTCTTTCACGTGATTTTCACCTCCTGCACCGTATGCTCGCCTAAGATCCAAGTTAGGTGCTCAGTTCTGTCGAATAGACCACTATAGGTGGGTTCAACTCGTAGGTGACCCGTGATTTATCGCTCAGTCTTCACGTGATCGTAGCACTAGAGCATATTAGTTTATATTCATTGATGTTGTGCAGACCACTAGAGTTGGTATTGATGTGTGTGCAGGGTATATATATATATATATGTATATGATTGAGATGAGTATGAGCTATATGATATGATGATTGTTATAAGCTATATACAGCCAATGGCTGAGTTGATTATTTAGTATTCAATCACATTCACAGAGTTATGCTTTGACATTCAGTTATGATACTTTGGCATGGCATACATACTTTCATACATATCGAGGCTTTTTTCGGCGAATCCCCGATGAGTTGGGGGTCGAGTCAGGTATGGTTGTGTTCATCTTTGTGAGATCTTCATTTTGGTATAAAGTACGTAGAAAATGGTGCAAAAATGAAGAAGTTATGAAGATTTGAAATTTTTCCAGAAACCGGCGAGAATCGGAGTTTCAGACGGCAGCTACCGACGAGGTTCCCCGGAGAAGAAGAGCGAATATTCCGTCAAGTCTGACGGAATATTCTGACGCCGTCAGGTATCTTTAACGGTTTCTGTTACGTTTTAACGAAATATTCCTAATGTTGTTTCTGTTCCGTTACATATTTTTCAGCAGGATTTTGAGAATTGTATATATGAGTATATACTTTATTTCTGGGAAATTATACAGGTTTTACGGCGAGGGGTTATAACTTTTGAGAAAAGAAAGATTTTGAAAAGATTTGTTTCTGAGCCACTCAACTTTGTTTTTTCGCCCCTCTAGGTATTAGGTAGTGTTCGTTGGTGGCATACAAGGAGCTCATCGAACGTTCTGACAGAATTGACTTATGTAGGACCACCTTCGGGTGTTATTTCTATTTAGTACTTCTGCTTGACTGCACGTAGACTTTTATGCTCTGTATTAGTGGAATTCACACTTCTTTTTCACTAGTATTGCTAGCGTTTCGGTTTTAATTGATTCGTAAATTCTATTCTTTATTGCTTCTGCTCTGTGCACATGGTTACGTCACTCTCACATGACGGCCAGCACGCCCCACTTTTGGGTCGGGGTGTGTCAAGAATTAGTTACGCATATTCATTTTTAAAATCATAGAAAATATCATTAACTAGAAAAAGAATGAAAACACCTTAAAGTAGAAAATCCCCAAGAACCCTAGCAAAGTTCTCTGCCTCCAAAGTTGCATAAAAGAAGCATACGTAAAACTAGGGCCGCCTAAACCTTTTAAATCCCCCTAAAAGCCAGCGGCACAAACCCTAAAATTGTAGTCTCTTGTTCCAATTAGGGAACTAAATAATAATAAAATAAAAATAGAAAATGAAGTCCTAATTAAGCTTGGAGAATTTGCCAAGCACTTGTCAAGCCATGTTCTAGCCTCAGATATCCTCCAAATCCAGCCCAAGATAGCTTGTTTTGAAGATCAGGACATTCTGAACACATCTACAGAAGGCCACGAACCCATCCGAGGTCACCTTGAGCTCCAAACACGCAATCCAAGCCTAAAACGTCACTATTCCAGCACTGCACATTGCTCCTTTATTCTATCGTCAGAAAATCATTGCTTGGTAGAAAAATCTGATATTTTGACACGATCAAGCTAAGTGACTCACGAACGTCCTCCAACTAGAATTACTCCAAAATTCGCCCATTTGACCATGTTTTACTCCAGAGGATGTCGGAAGTCCTATATTAGAAATACTATTCAAAGTATCAAAATTCTTCCAAAATATAAACCAAAATACACTAAGAATAGGGTTAGATATATAATATAAAATAGACTCATCAAAATACCGTCAAACTTAGCTTTTTGTTTGTCCTCGAGCAAAACAAATCTAGAAAACAAAAATAAAAACTAACTAACTAAAAGCTTAAATAAAATCTAGCTAAAACAAAATTTCCATTCAAGTTGCAATCCATAGAAAATGTTAAAAATCAGAACATCTTTTCAAAAGCTCCAACCAATCCCACCACAGAGTCTAAGCCATTTAGAATCAATTAGAAAAGAATTCACAAACTTCATTCAGTGTAAGGTGAACCATTATAGTTAAGGAGACTCGACTAAAACCCTTACCTCTCATCCCTTTTATTCACATTTCACATACTAACTTCACATACATTTTTTTTTCTTTTTCAATTTTTTTCTCTTTTTTTTTTTTCATTTTTTTTTCTTTTCTTAACAGTAGTAGTTGTGCAATGTTAGTTCACTTAAGCTTTCGATCCAACCCATGTAATGAGCTTTAGGTCAATGATTGCCAAACAATTAAGGCTTTAGGGCACTAGGCGTAGAACACCCCTAAGGACTTATTAACCCGAGCTGGAAAGGCTACGAAACCAACTAACCACCCTGCCCCATGCCAAAACTCTACTGTTTGACGCGAGAATCACTGCTGATTAGGCAAGACTGGCCCGGTTACTAAGCAAAGCCTCGGGTGGAACAATTATTACTTTATAACACATACTAACTTAATTTTATATATAACAAAAATAAAAATACACTTAGACAAAAAGTAAGTTTTTCAATCTCACTCCCCACAAACCATGTTGGTGTGATGTGCAATTTTCAAAGTACAATTCATGAATTAGTGCCTAATCAATGATAAATAGAAAAGACTCTACTACGAGATTAACTTTCACCATGTCCATTTGTTCTAACGCTTAAAATAATCTATGGATATTAACTCAAAGAACGAAGAATTTTAACTGACACAAAAATAAATAAAAAACTAAAAATTCTTATTTCCCACCCCAAACTTAAATCACATATTGTCCTCAAGGTGTGGAAACTAAACTAAAGAAAAAGAAATTGACAAAAAGAACAAACGATAGAGCAAAACAACCGGAACTCAATTAAAAAAACTAAATGGAAAAACAGGAAAAAGAAAACTAAAAGAAAATACTCGGACAGAAAAACAAAATAAAATGAGAAAAGAATAAGGAAAAGAAATGACCTGAGGTTTCGAACTCAGGAAGGGGAGGACAAAAGGTGATAAGCCTTCACATGCAGGCACTCGTGCTGGGCTTTCCCAACCAAGCCGTGGCCGTTTTTTTTTTTCTTTTGCAAAACATTGGACACGTGGCAAGCATCGGTGCATTGAACCTCCTATGATTCCAAACGAACAGCCAGATTACTGTAACCAGTCTGAATGCTTTGTATACGTCGCTCATTCATTTCTCTCAGCCCTCACACATACATCAACACAAACCTTAGGACTCCTCTACTCTCAGTTCGACATCAAGCCATGCTCTCTCAAAATAGGAAAAATACCGCCATAACTCTCTCATCCTCACATAACTGAACCTGCATCCTTAAGCCTCGTCGCCATTTCCTCCATTGCTCTCGGGTGCGTGCAAGGGAGTCCTCATCCTCGCGGGAACTGGGTAGCGAAACCCCAAAATCCAAAGGTAAAAACAAAACTTCCTCCCTGACATTGAATTTCAGTGTGCTGTTTCTCATGGAAAACAAAAACAAAAACTAACACAGGCACCCCCAAACTTACAAATCTGAACAGATCTACACCACTCGCTTGTCTGTGCTGAAAATCTGAAACCAACCATTCCACTTCGGCCGTGGAAAAGGGCGCTGAAAAGTGGAGATGCGGAAGGTAAATCCCTCTTCAAATCTTGTTAGTTTCGTTTCAGAATTATTGCTTTGAGTGGAACACAACAAGATCTAAACATGCATGTGTGTTATCTGTGTGAGGTTCCGCCGTTGGTGCAAATCTGAGCCGATCTACACTACTCCCTTGTCTTTGCTGAAACCTGACACCACCCAGCCTCTGCCATGAAAATGTAGTGAAGCTCCAATCGTGGCATGCAGGTAAACATCGCCCTGACATTCTTGAATATAAGTCCATTTACGATGTTGAGAAGGAAAAAGGGAAGAAACTAACATGCACTTGTGTTCTGAATGTGTAGGAGGTTCAATCTTTGCGGGCTTAGTTGAGTGATGCTTTGTGGGCTGAGTTGGATGATGTTCTGGATCCGAGGAAAAAAAAATGGAAAAGGAAAAACACAACACTCGAACAGCTCAGAATCAAAAGATCAAGGTAAAATCTGCGCATCAGTTTAACTTCATGCGAGCAGCTCAGTTTTGTTATGTGCATGTGTCTTATACTCCACATTGCATGTGTAGATGTACGTTGATCTCATTGGTGGGCACATGTCCGAGATTTGGAAATGTAACAATGACAAGGAAATTAAAAACCTGTAAAACCATTTGTGAATGACAATGAATTATACCGAGAATCTTTGAAAGAGTAATTGACTTGGCAATCAAGTTGATGAAATCTTCCATAATTCTCGGAACCTTAAAGAAGTAAATATATTGGAGTCCTAACCTCTTGCAATCAGTTTAGGGCCCTTTTATTAAGAGAATATAAGGTATATGAGTCATGATGGGACTCTGATTGATTAGAGAATATTAGGGTGGATATCCTTTCCGTTAATAGGGTGGAATCGGTAGAAACACTAAGTATATAACCAAGAAGCAGTCCCTGCTTCCATGCCGGCTGAATCTCAAAAATACTACAAACCTATTTCGCTAGTTGAGTTCATAAAGAGGTAATTGGAAGTAGAAGGCTGCTTTCGATCTTTCACCAGAAGCATCCATGGCGACAGGTAAGTGTTTCACATTCGTATGCATGCATGTCGTCAATGCCATGCCGTATGCATATGCAGGTTTAATCTGCATATTTTTCTTCAGTAATCCTAATCCTAATACCATGCTGTTAGGTTCTTGGGATATTCTTACATGTGGTATCAGAGCCACGCAGTGTGGTTAGGGTTCGATATTAAGTCTTACAGATATGATCCATGAATGATAGATTCCTGTGATAATAAATTTCCGCTGCCTGGCGACAGCATAAACAATTAAATTGCATATATATATATATATGTATATATATATATTGCTGCTATAATAACCCTCGACAGGTTTAAATGGAAAAGAAAGAAGCAAAGGACATGGGTCATAATCTGGCGAGAAGAATATTTGTTCATCAATGTTATACTGATGAATATAATTACAAGAATCATAATGGCTAATCTGCTCAAAAGTGTTTAGCGTGCCTTGGTTGCTTGTTGTCCAATCTAATTGGATCTGACTCATTTGATAAATTTGAAATGATTAATCTGCCTAAAGGTGTTTAATTACTATTGGTGAAATTCAAATGAGTTAGTGTATACTGGAGCATGGAACTGACAAGATTATGTAATTCATCTGCTCAAAAGTGTTGGATATATATATGTTGCCCTTGTGTTCTATGTTTGGATTATGCAAAATTAATATAAACAACTTCAGTCCAAAGATGTTGTGTTTATATGCTGTTGAAGAATTGAGGAAACTTGTTCTAAAAGTATTTCCCTCTATATCTGTCATGACGTTTTAAATCAAATATTAACAACATTGATTGTTTGCTGGATGCAGTACCTCACACCATATCGCTGAATTTTACCAGTATTGAGACATTGACTGGTTTGAATTTTAAGAAGTGGAAAGAGGACATTGAAATAGTGCTGGGATTGATGGACCTGAATTTGGCCTTGAGAGAAGATCAGCCTGCCGCACTCACTGATGCAAGCACTGCAGATCAAAGAGTCAAGTTTGAAAAATGGGAGAGAGCAAATAGAATGTCAATGATGATAATGAAGAAGGCTATGGCTCAATTAGTGAAAGGAGGAATCCCAAAGCATACCAGTGGCAAGGGTTTTCTTGCAGCTATTGGTGAAAAATCAAAGAATCGGAGAAGGCTGAGATTGGCACCTTTCTCACTCAACTCACTTCCATGAAGTTCGATGGAGTTGGGAGTGTGCGTGAGCACATTCTCAAAATGGCAGATCTTGCTCAAAAACTCAAAGATCTTGAAGTGGCTGTAACTGATCAATTTCTGGTGCACATGGCACTGAATTCACTACCTGCAAAATATGGTCAGCTCAAGGTGTCTTATAACACTTCGAAAGACAAGTGGGGCATTAATGAGTTAATCTTAATGTGTGCTCAAGAAGAAGACAGGCTGAAAACTGATAAGACCATGGAAGTGCATTTTGTTCAAACTGAAAAAGGCACAAAGGCTCCAAATGCTGGTTCTATGAATGCTGCTTACAAGAAGAAAAGGAAGGTCATTTCTTCCCTTTCAATTAAAAATACTAACACTTTTAAAGGATCTCACAAACTTAAACCTGTGAACACTGAAATTGATAAGGAAAAAGAGTGTTATTTATGCAAAGAAACAGGCCATATGAGGAAGAATTGCACTGGTTTCAAAAACTGGCTTGTTAGAAAAGGTAAAATCAATAATTTTTTTGTTTGTGTTGAGTCAAATTTGGTTTTCATTCCTCCTCAAAGCTAGTGGTTTGACACTGGATGTTCCATCCACATAACCAATTCTTTGCAGGGGTTCTCAAAAACAAGGGAGATAAACAATGAGGTCTATAATGTTTTTGTGGGAAATGGGAGCAAGGTGGCCGTGGAGTCTATAGGTAGTGTCAAGTTGGTTTTAGCGTCTGGTTTTATTTTAAATTTAAGTCCAGTTTTGTTTGTACCTTCAATGCGTAGGAGTTTGATTTCAGCATCAAAGTTAGTTGAGTCAGGAATTACCTTTATTGGAGACAAAGAAAGTGTAAAAATTTTCCATTCAAATAATTTGAACACCTTGCTTGGCAGTGCATTTCTTAAAATTGACATGTGGCAAATGGATTGTAGTTACTACAATGAATGTTTTAATGTGTCACTGAACGGTTCCAATAGCAAGATAACTTCTGAAAAATCATCAATACTTTGGCATAAAAGATTGGGACACATTTCGAAAGAGAGAATGTTAGCACTTTCTCAACAGCACATGTTGCCATAGCTAGACTTCAGTGATTTCAAGGAGTGTATTGACTATTTTAAAAGAAAACTTACGAACACAAGAAAGTCAGGTTCAAACAGAAGTCAAAACTTGCTCGAAATAATTCATACTGATATTTGCGGACCTTTTCCAAATAAAACTATATGTGGAAACAGCTATTACATCACTTTTATTGATGATTTTTCACGGTTTTCATATGTGTTTTTGATTTCTGATAAGTCTTTAGCACTTGACTGTTTTAAAATATTTCATTTGGAGGTTGAAAAACAACTTGAAAAACGAATTAAGATTGTGAGATCCGATAGAGGTGGTGAGTATTTTGGCAGGTATACTGAAACTGGACAGCACAAGGGACCTTTTGCAACTTACGTTGAACAAAATGGCATTATTGCTCAATATACAACTCCTGGAACTCCACACCAGAATGGAGTGGCAGAAAGAACGAACAGAACTCTCAAGGACATGGTTCGTTCAATGCTTGCACATTCACAGCTGCCAATTTTCCTTTGGGGAGAAGCATTGAAGACTGCTAATTACATTTTGAATCGTGTTCCAAGTAAGTCAGTAAAGTTGGTGCCTTTTGAATGCTGGACGGGGAGAAAACCTAGCCTTAATCACTTCCATGTGTGGGGGTGTAAAGCTGAGGCCAGATTCTATAACCCTAACGAGAAGAAGTTAGATCCAAGAACAACAAGTTGCTGGTTTATTGGCTATCCAGATAAGTCTAAAGGATTCAGATTTTATAGTCCCAACTCTAGTACTCATATTATGGAAACTAATAATGCCAAATTTATCGAAGAAAGTTCCATCTGTTTGAATTTGAATTTGAAGCACTTGAATTTGAAGAAACAACGAGTCTTTCATTGTTTGATCAGCAAGAAATCGCTGTACCAGTTACAGAAATACCTCAACCTTTTCAAGAGAGTGAGACAGTGCATCCTGATTGCACTGATAATGCAGATGTGTTTACACCAACTGAAGTCACTGCAGCATCATCCCCTACTGTATTCAATGAGGCAGCAGCTGCATCATTCCCCATGCCAACTGAAGTCCAACAGGAAGCACAGATTGTAAGGAGATCTCAAAGAAATAAAAAAGCTAACATTTCTTCAGACTTTGTGTATCTAAATGAAGCTGAGCATAATGTAGGAGATGATGATGACCCTATCTCTTTTAATCAAGCAGTCTCGAGTTCTAGATCAAAGCTATGGTATGCAGCTATGGAAGAAGAACTGCATTCGATGCACAAGAATAATGTATGGACTCTAGTTCCAAATGATCAGCAACTTACAAAAGTGGTAGGCTGCAAATGGGTCTACAAGACAAAAAGAGACTCCCAGGGACAAATTGACAAACATAAAGCGAGATTGGTGGCCAAAGGGTTTACACAGAGAGAAGGCTTCGATTACAATGAAACTTTCTCTCCCATGTCTACCAAGGATTCCATGAGAGTTATTCTCGCTCTCACTGCACACTTTAATCTCGAGCTTCATCAGATGGATGTCAAGACTGCCTTCCTCAATGGAGATTTGGAGGAAGACATCTACATGGCACAACCACCAGGATTTGTTGAAAGGGGGAAAGAATCATTGGTTTGCAAATTAAACAAGTCCATTTATGGGCTAAAACAAGCTTCAAGACAGTGGAACAAGAAGTTTGATCAAGTTATGATGGCAGCAGGTTTTCAAGAGAACAAGATGGATGAGTGCATGTATTTAAAGGTCTGTGATTCAAAGTTCATATTCTTGGTTTTATATGTCGACGATATACTATTGGCAAGCTCGGATGTATCATTGTTACATGCAACCAAGAAACTGTTAACAGAACACTTTGATATGAAAGATTTGGGTGAAGCTCAGTTTGTGCTTGGTATTGAGATAATACGAGATCGTAGCAAAAGAACTCTTGGTCTTTCTCAAAAGGAATACATTGATAGAGTCACCAAGAGATACAACATGGATAAGTGCTCTAGTGGGGAACTGCCTATTGAGAAAGGGGATAAAATGAGCACTGAACAAAGTCCCAAAAATGAGTTAGAGAAGGAAAGCATGAAGGACAAGCCCTATGCATCTTTAGTTGGCAGTTTAATGTATGCTCAAGTATGTACTAGGCCTGACTTGGCATTTGCAGTGAGTGTACTAGGAAGATTTCAATCAAATCCTGGCACAGCTCATTGGATTGCAGCCAAGAAAGTTCTCAGCTATTTGAAGAGGATAAGGGACCACATGCTGACTTATAGCTATGTTGATAACCTGCAGTTGGTGGCATACACAGATTCAGATTTGGCTGGATGTGTGGATGACAGAAAATCAACCAACGGTTATATCTTCTTACTCGCAGGTGGAGCTATCTCGTGGAAGAGTGCAAAACAAAGCTCTATTGCATCGTCCACTATGGAAGCTGAATTCATTGGATGTTATGCAGCGACTAAACAAGCTATTTGGTTGAGAAATATGGTGAAAGAACTAAGGGTTGTCGACAAAATTGAGGAACCACTGAAGATATACTGTGATAACAAGGCATCAGTATTCTTTTCGAAGAACAACAAAAGATCGTTAGCTTGTAGACTGATGGAAATAAAGTATCTAAAAGTTAGAGATGAAGTAAGAAAAGGGACAGTGGATATTCAACACATCAACACTGAGATGATGATAGCTGATCCCATGACAAAGGCTTTGTCAGTGGGAGTCTTCAAACGGCATGTTCACAATATGGGAATTAGAGAGACTTTTGATTCAGTTAATGAGTGGGAGTAAGCACTCAATTGATTGATAGCTGTTCTTTTTTAGTCATTTTGAATTGTTATTTGACTGTTGCATTGAGAATTAATATTTGAAGTTTCTTTGACAGATTCTTTTGTACTGATGAATGAATCAGTTTGTATTATGGGGAACTGGAATTTAGATGGCCAGTTATGTACATCATGATCTCATTAGTAACACAATACTTTTGAGATAAGTGTGTATGTGATCATGGAGGAAAAATATAGTGTTATTTGTATTTTTATTTCCTTGGTTCTGCACTTAATTTCAAGAATGACAAGTTACTTTCGAAAGGGCATGACTGCAAACTTTAGTGGACTCTAGTGATCACCATATATATTTCATTAAGGGGCTCTCATTACATTCAAGTGGGAGAATGTAAAACCATTTGTGAATGACAATGAATTATACCGAGAATGTAAAACCATTCGTATGCATGCATGTCGTCAATGCCATGCAGTATGCATATGCATGTTTAATCTGCATATTTTTCTTCAGTAATCCTAATACCATGCTATTAGTTTCTTGGGATATTCTTACAAAACCAGCTTCGACATTACAGATCCGGGTCTTGCAAAGGTAAAAATTATGTTCTCCACGTGTGATGAAACCACATTTGTGAAATTTCTGCCTAACACATATCAGGAATCTGATGATTTGTTTCTTGTCGTGCAGGGATCCCTTATTCTGGAAGACGGCACTGCAACAGGAATAAAAACTTGACGAAAACTTTAATGAACCCCAGATCTGTGCATCTGGCAGGTAAAATTCCAAATCCCTTGCATCTGTGAATGGATGGGCATGTTAGCGTAGACTTGCTGCTGGGTGCATGATTCCAGTATAGGACGCGCGTTAGTCTTTTCTCTGTGCAACCTGCAATGAACCAATAGCCATGAAAATTAAAAATCAAGTTAAAATCAACATGCGTTAACAAAGAAAGTGACATAATTTTGGATATTTCACGTTATTTTTATTTTTATTTTTATGTTTTGCACAACTTAGGTATTTGAATGCATCTAGAAAATAAAAACAACAGCAAGATAAAAGCAAACTTAGAAACAAAGAAAGAGATAGAAAATTGGATTGCCTCCCAATAAGCGCTTTATTTAATGTTTGTAGCTAGACGTGGCAGAAGTCTGGTGGCTAGATCACTGGTTCCTTCAGAGTCAAAGACTCGCTTGCACTGAACTTCCCTAGATCACTGGTTCCTTAAATACGAAGCCTTTACCCTCATCCTTGATGTCCACGTTACCATTCTGAAAAACTTTAGTAACCAGAAAAGGGCCTTTCCACCGAGACTCCTGTCTCCTTGGAAATGACTTGAAATCTGAACTTAACAACCACACTTTTGTACCAGGCTGTATTTCCTTACAATTTGGGTTGTCCTGCAACTTTTTATTCTTACGCTTGACTTCTTTCGAATGTGTTTGGTCAATCTTGTGGCCTTGTTTGTTGTCAAACGAATTCTGATTTGTTTTTTATTTTTGCACTTCAACTAGCTGATCATTGTGCTGTTGTGCCTTAACACTTTTGCAATCATGACTTGCATTTAAAGACTTTAGGAATAGATGGTCATTTGATGATTTGGTTGTACACTTGGCTGAACCATCTAATGCTTCAATACGCATGCATTCATGTTTGTCACCTGAATGTGTGGCGCCTTCAAACAAACTGAAAACAACTGATTGATCTTCAACCTTTAGTGTTAATGTTCCTGCTTCAACATAAATAAGAGTCCGGGCTGTTGCCATGAAGGGGCGGCCCAAAATGATAGGTGTTGTCAAATCTTCATCCATGTCCAACACCATAAAATCAGCTGGTAAATATAAATTGTCAACCTTAACAATAACATCTTCAATGACTCCTCTAGGATAGGTAATGGAACGGTCATCCAATTGAATAATGCTGGATGTTGGCTTCAGCTTGCCTTCACCTAAACGTTTAAAAACAGAATTAGGCATTAAGTTTACACTAGCACCTAAATCAATTAAAGCACTTTTAAAATCAGAATTGCCAATAGTACAAGAAATAGTAAAACTCCCTGGATTTTTCTTCTTCGGAGGCAATTTGTGTAACAAAACTCCACTGCATTGCTCTGTAAGCACAATTTTCTCTGTTTCCACTAGCTTTTTCTTCTTGGTGCAAACATCTTTCAAAAACATGGCATAGGAAGGAATCTTTTTAATGGCTTCCAACAATGGTAAATTAATTTGAACTTTAGCCAAAGTCTGTATGAAGTCTTTTAGCTGCTGATTCTTAGCCTTCGGAATTAACCGTTCAGGATAGGGCAATGGAGGGGTCATAAACACGCTTAGAAACCTATTTTGGAACAGTTTCTACACCGATCAGATTCTGTTTTGTTGCAGTATTGGCAGGTTCAGCTGCTGTTTCTGTAGTTTATGCAGAATTTTGCACTGTTGGCTGATTGTCTTCAGTGCAATTTTCACAATTGTCATAAATTTTACCACACCGTAAAGTCCGTACTGCACAACAGTCCTCTGTACCTTTTGGATTAGGCACTGTTTGACTAGGAAATTTGCCTTTCTCTCTGTCTGAAATCTGTGCAGCTAGCTGTCCAAATTGTTGCTCCAAATTTTTAATTGATGCTTCAACATTTTGAATTCTTTGATTGCTGCCTTCTATGAATGTTTGTGTTGTACCTGCCAGTTTAGACAGTTGGTCTTCCAAGGATGGTTTGGGTGGCATAAAAGATTTTTGTGCTTGCTGGAATGGTCTTGAATTATTCTGATTGTCACCCCATTTGAAACTAGGATGATCCCTCCATCGTGGATTGTAATGTGTTGCATATGCATCATTCCTAGGCATTTGATAGCTGTTCATCATATTAACATGTTGCTCCACAAGCTTTGGGTAGGATTCTTTATGTGGGCAGCCCATGATATCATGTGTAGCCATGCTGCAGATAGTGTAAACTGCTGCTGCAGGTGGCTGCTGTTGTGTAGAATTTGCTATCTGTTGTAAAATAATGTCAAACTTTGCATCAATTTTCTTCTCCATTTTTTCCATTTGTGCAGACATATTAAGAGAACCTGCTGATAACTCAAAAATGCCCATTTTCTGTGAATGTTCTGCTGCCCATTGTTGAGATTCTGTAGCCATCATATCAAATAATTTAAATGCTTCTCTTGCATATTTATTTGACAAAGAACCCCCAGCTGATGCATTAACATGACTTTTAGATGTAGGATTAAGCCCATCAAAGAAAATATTCATTTGTGTATCTGAATCAATGTTGGCATGCAAACACTTTATATACATCTCTGTGTATCTCTCCCACGCTTCATGAAACTCTTCGTTTGGCTTTTGAGTGAATGTCTCCCGCTTGTAATTCAATGTCTTGGATGCTGGATAATACTTGTTCAGGAATTTTGTATGCAATTGTTGCCAAGTAGTAATGCTATTAGCCGGTAAAGTGAACAACCAAGTTTTTGCCTTATCCTTCAAAGTAAAAGGAAAAAGACATAACTTATAGCCTCGGTAGAAAAACCCCTAATCAAAATATTTTTGCAGCCGACAATGAATTTTGCAATATGTATGTTCGTATCCTCGTTAGGCAGCCCACGAAAGATAGGTAGAATTTCAAGCATATGGTGCTTGATCTCGAACGAGGCACCCTCTTCTTGTTCAGGATACACAATGCAATTAGGAACATCATTGGCACGGGCAGCCAATGACTTTCTGAGTGGCCTGCTTGCTTCAGGCAATCGCAACGCCATTGTGATTTTTCTGTCCACAAAACCAGCAAACAATTCTTGCAGAAACGTGCCTTGCAGTGAACAGTCCCAACCCAAATTATTTTCTCGCCGCTCTGTGTAGTGTGCGTTCTGAATCTGGATCAAACTGTGCAATATGGGCAGTTTCTGAACTGGTCTGGACCATATATTGTGCAGATTCGCAATAAAAAGAAAATGTTAAAATAATTTGATTTTTTTTTTTTGACTTAAAATAAGAAATCATAAAAAGTTCAAACAAAAATTATCTAAAATAATCCCCGGCTGCGGCCCCAATTTCTTGATAGCAATTTTACCTTCTACAAAAGTAGGAATAAAAACACATGAAATACTTGCAAGAATACAAGGATATTGTAGTATAGATGCTCATGCAAGGTCGTTCTCCTCAAAGACTATTTAATAATTTATGTAAAAACAATTCCTAATTAACTACTTAGAATTAAAAGTTGAGAAAGATGATTTTGAAATTGAATAATATTTAAAACGAATTTTAATTAAAAACTAATATGAAAGAAAAGAGTTTTAAATACTAATTTATAAAAGCACTAGTGTTCCACCATCACCTAACAATCCTATGAATTTCTACCAATTACTGATGATTTACACATGCCACTTTGAAGGTTAGGTTTTCCTAATATATATTCTCCTCATGATATTCAAGCAAGAACGTATATCTAACATGCAATCCGTCTGTGATATTCAGATCAAATATGAACATGCAATACTCATTAAGTTCTATGAAAACCTTTTGAAAAACTATGCAACCCCTATGAACGTGATATTCGCCTTAGATGAAATTACAATTATCAATCACAAGAAGCAATACTCAATCATCCGGTGATATTCCGACCGAATTGCATCCAATTACTTATCTAAACATCCTAATGGTGGCCAGTCATCAAGACAATTAGATAGTTTAAAACAGTGATTGTGATCAATAATTCAAAGCGCGCATGCAATCAATCATAAGCAATTGAATAAAAATTACATATTCATGCTAAGGCCCAAGGTTTCACCCTAGCAAACGAGAATTAGTTACGCATATTTATAATTAAAATCATAGAAAATATCATTAACTAGAAAAAGAATGAAAACACCTTAAAGTGGAAAATCCCCAAGAACCCTAGCAAAGTTCTCTGTCTCCAAAGTTGCATAAAAGAAAGCATACCTAAAACTAGGGCCGACTAAACCTTTTAAATCCCCCTAAAAGCCAGTGGCACAAACCCTAAAATTGTAGTCTCTTGTTCCAATTAGGGAACTAAATAATAATAAAATAAAAATAGAAAATGAAGTCCTAATTAAGCTAGGAGAATCTGCCAAGCACTTGTCCAGCCACGTTCTAGCCTCAGATATCCTCCAAATCCGGCCCAAGATAGCTTGTTTTGAAGATCAGGACGTTCTGAACACATCTCCAGAAGGCCACGAACCCATCCGAGGTCATCTTGAGCTCCAAACACGCAATCCAAGCGTAAAACGTCACTATTCCAGCACTGCACATTGCTCCTTTATTCTATCGCCAGAAAATCATCGCTTGGTAGAAAAATATGATATTTTGATACGATCAAGCTAAGTGACTCACAAACGTCCTCTAACTAGAATTACTCCAAAATTTGCCCATTTGGCCATGTTTTACTCCAGAGGATGTCGAAACTCCTATATTGGAAATACAATTCAAAGTATCAAAATTCTTCCAAAATATTAACCAAAATACACTAAGAATAGGGTTAAATATATAATATAAAATAGACTCATCATACACATCCCAAAATGTTCCTGATCATAGGATTGCCAATTGGGCATTGACGATCCGTTAAGACCAGTACATGCTATGTCTTCTCTTTGGGAGAGTGACGGTCTCTAGTCATTGGTGTGATTGATATCAAGGCAAGTATGTAAGTGCTCAATAGAGAATGAGTCCATTGAACGCGATCAACAAGGAGTTCTCATACTCATGTCACATGAGAGCTCATGGTTGAGATAATGGAAAGTAGTCATTTTGACCTGAGGTATCATAATTGTCTTGTGGTTAGGTCCTTGATATTTGACCGTGGTAAATGCACTTTATCAAAGGGTGTGCATGGCATAGTTGGGATTAAGTCACTTAACCATGGAGGCAGGTGGTGCGCAACAAGGGATCTCTAACCTTTTAACTGTTGAGGGAGTACACTATGATATGACTAATCTTTGGCCAGAGTATGAATCACATTCAAGGTAATCATGTAGACAAGTGAATCACATTGGAAGTAGACATGAATAAACTATCAAACCAAACAATGTGATCAATAGTATTGTATTAGAAAGACCGTATTGCATTTGTAATCCCAAACTGAATAGATTCTCCAACCTCTTTTGATTAGCTTGGGCAGCCATGACATACTGTTAGGTGTCACTCATGGCTTGTTGAAGCCCTAAAGGTGTATAATCACTAAAGGTAGAATTGAAAGTAAGTTTCAATTCACAATCGATTTAAGAATGAGTTGTAATAGCCCACTACCTCGCTAAAAGGAACCTAATGGATCGCACACTGTGTAAGGTAATGATTAAAGAAAATAATGAAGACGAGTAAGGACAATTAAGTAGTTTAATTGTATAAGGCAATGATTAATTAAAATGTTAATTAATCATACGAAAGGTTCATATTAGGCCTTATGTCAGTTTTGGATTTCCGGGCCCAAAATGAGTTGTGATTCATAAGCCCCATTGAGTTTAGTTATATGACAACTAAAATAAAATGGAAATTAACCCAAAAATGAAAGCCAAAACCAGTCTAAGAGGGAATGAAGTGATGGCTCACTTATTACAAGTTTGCCACTCACTTAGAAAGAGGTATAAAGGCAACTTTTTAGCTCCATCCTTCATCTGGGTTTATTTGAGGAAAAATGAGCGAACTTTAGTTTCACTATAGTACCTGTTAAATGTACCAGTGTGACCAAATTAATGATAATTGATTCTTGGAAAGCAAACTGCAAACTGGGTAACTACATCTTTTGATCCTAGAACTTGTTCTCAGTAAGGTTGCTTATGATCTCATTAATTGGAAACTAGACAGTGTGTAAAAGCATTACCAAATTATTGTGCAGCCTAAAATAATCCCAAAAATTCTAGAGGCGACGTGTGGACTTTTGTTCAAGAAAGACAAGATTGTCATCATTAAATGGGCAGACTCCTCAGATACTCCCACGTGTAGCTCACACCCCTGAAGGTCCCTGCAACTGAATATGACTGCCCATAGCTCACCTGTCATTGGCAAGGAAAAATCAAAGATTAAAAATGAGGATTAATTACCCAAATCCTATCTTTGGTACATTCCCAATTGAAGATTGACTCCATTCAAGTAAGTAATCCTGACTTAAATCAATTAGGGATAATTACTCCATTATCTCAAGATATTATTTCTTATTTAATATCTTGAGAATATTTCTCCATAAACCTTGGCCAATAGGATGCCTCCATGTGTAGGGTAAAACCCTAACACCATGGCTGGCCACTGCCCTATTCTACCAAATTTCGGTAAGCTTTTACAACCCTAAAAAGCCCTAAACACTTTACTCTTCTAAGAGAAACTAACTTAGGCATCAGAGATCCATTGGCCTAACCCCCCTCCACCTCGTGGGCTCGTGAGGCTTAGGTTCTTGATCAAAGGTGTTGATTGTTTTGCAGGTGCATTTCGTCAAAGCTAGAGACGGCGGAAATTTGCATCAACAAATTGGTGCTTTCATTGAGAGCTGATTCAAATACTTGAATAAGCCTCTTGCATTTGGTGTTTTGAATTTTCTGTTACGTTGAATTTCTTACACGTCATATCAATTAATTTTTCCTAAAAAAGTTTCTTAATCAATCATTGGAGAAATGATACAATGGTAGGAAATTCAGAAACTACAACAAACGGAACCTCGTACGTACAAGGATTTGGACCAGAGAGAGTAGACGAGGACGTAGCCTTATGACGGTGATCCTCAAAACTCAATGCGATGGCAGGAAGAGCCCCACTGCCGCAGAGTAACAGCACCACCGTTGCCGCTACCCAGCAGCCACGGGAAGGCCACCAGGCCACGGCCCAATCAGCAACACCGCTGCCCTTGCAGTGGCCTAATTCTCAAAACCCTGGGCATGAGGCTCAGGACTTCCAAGCCGCAAGCTGAGTCTAGAAGGCCCAAGCCGCAGCAGCTCAAGCCGCTGGCCAGGCTGCTTAAGCCGTAACAGCTGGAGCCCAGCCAGCGACGCAAGCCCAACGCTGAGCTCCACTTCTTGCAGATGCAGCCTAGGCTCGAGAAGGGCAAACGCTAGCCTAGTCGGAGAAGACGGGATATTGGGCTGACCTTAGCTGGTGAAGATTAGAGCTGTGATCTTGATCAAGTATCAGAAAATTTGATTTCGCATCCCGGGAAAAGCAGTCAAAAAGATCAAAGGCAACCAGGCCATGTCTAAGCGATACACTATACAAATTCTCAAGGAGTCGAAAAAGAAGTCTTTTGCCCCAACAGTAGCAGCTGAAGTGCAGAAAGACGATTCTACCTCCACCAAATAGTAATCACACCAGACGGGTCAAGAAGATGGCGTCGAGGTCGACAATTCCCTGGCAAATGAATCAGGATGAAAACCCGAGGAGAACACATAACACATCATTCTTGACCCCCATCAGCTGAAGAAGGCGGTTAGGATTGGCTTACGTCTAAGCCCAACGGAGATGGAGGAACTCACGATTTTCCTTAGGGAAAATCGTAAAATCGTGACGTTTTCGCATGGTCACCACCATTTAACATGCTCTGCATTGATTCGGTAATAGCTTGCCACAAGCTACACTTCGACCCCACTGCCAAACTTGTTATCTAGAAAAGGCGACATTTCACACCCAAGCGAGTAGCGATTATTGAGGCGGAGATTGACAAGTTACTGGAGGATGGATTCATTGAGGAAGTGGCACACTCAGAATGGCTGGCCAACGTTGTGCTGGTGATGAAGAAAGAGAAAGGCAAATAGAGAATGTGCATGTTTTACGCCGACCTCAACAAGGGGTGCCCTAAAGACAACTATCTAGTTCCTCGAATCGACCTGCTCATTGACTCAACATCCAGGAACCAGCTGCTCAGCTTCTTGGACGCATGCTCATGCTACAATCAGATTGCCATGCACGAGCCTAACAAGGAGAAAACTGCATTCGTGATCGAGCGAGGTACATACTAGGTCATGTCTTTTGGCGTCAAGAAAGCAGGAGCTACCTACTAATGGCTCGTCAATATGATGTTCAAGAAGTAGATATGAGTAACCATGGAGGTCTACGTTGACAATATCATGGTGAAAGACAAGCAACGGTCAGACCACATTGGCAACTTGGCAGAGACTTTTGACATCATTCGAGAGTACAAAATGAAGCTCAACCCAGCCAAGTGTATATTCGGAGTCTCCTCAGGCCGATTCTTAAGGTAGCTTGTAACCCAGCGAGGAATCGAGGCTTCTCCAAGGAAAATTAGAGCAATCCTGGACATGAAGTATCCCACGACTCTGAAGGATATCCTAAGTTTGACCGGATGAGTAGCTACACTCAATCGTTTCATCTCACGATCTACTGACCGATCTAAGCCTTTTTTCAAGGCAATCAAGAGGGTGTATAGAGACAAATGGGACGACGAGTGCGAGAAAGTATTTCAGGACCTGAAGTAGTACCTAACATTACCTCCCTTACCATTCAAGCCGGAAGCAGCGGAGAACCTGTACATCTATCTGGCGATATCAGAAGTAGCAGTAAGCTCTACCCTCATACGAGAAGAGCTGGGGGCCCAACTGCTTGTATTCTACACATCCAAAGCTCTTATCGATGCGAAAACCAGATACCCGAAGATTGAAAAACTAATTTTGGTGCTAGTTGTTGCAGCTCGGAAGCTCAGACCAAACTTTCAGGGACATTCGGTTATCATCATGACCCAATACCCACAACGATCAGTTTTACATAGTCCAGACGCTTCTCAATGAGTGATGAAGTGAGCATTGGAACTTGGCCAGTATGGTTTAGCATATCAACCTTACACGACGATAAAGGCCTAAACATTGGCGGACTTCGTAGTAGAATTCACCCTAAGCCAGAATGACTTAGCAACTCAGCCCAAAAATGCCCCAGAGGTAGCCGAGCATGCCGTAGCCGCACCAGCAAGAGATTTCTGGAGCTTGCATGTCGACATATTATCCAACTACTAGAGATCAGGAGTAGGCATAGTTCTTGCTACCCCAAACAGTTTGATGCTCAAGCAGGTGATCACTCTAAGCTTCAAGGCGTAAAACAACGAAGTAGAGTATGAAACCCTACTAGTAGGTCTTCGATTGGCGAAAGACCTAGCGGTGAAGAAGCTCGCGATCTATTCTGATTCCCAACTAATCACCAACCAAACCTCAGAGGAGTACGCAGTAAAGCATCCAAGGATGGCTTGATACCTCAAAAATGTACGAGAGCAGCTAGAGACGTTCTAGGAAAATACACTCATTTAGGTTCCATGAGAAGAAAATACCAACACAGACGCACTAGCAGGCCTAGGCTCTGCCTTAGACCATCAACTCAAATGCTCTATCCCAGTCGAGTACTTGGAGAAGCCGAGCATAGATGCGGAACCAGCAGTAGAGGTGGCGCAGATCAACATAACTCTGAGTTGGCAGGATCCCACCATCGATTGTATAGTTAACGGAACGCTCCCCGCAGGTAGAGTGGAGTCCAGAAAGCTCTAGACGAAGGCATCACGCTACTGCAGGTGGAACGGCATGCTCGTTCGCAGATCATTCTTAGGATTACATCTCTGCTGCCTATCGCCTCCTGACGACCTGAAGATTATTAGCTAAATCCATAAAGGTGTCTATGGAAACCACTTTGGAGGTCGCTCCTTAGCGTAAAAAACTCTTAAAGCCGGATACTACTGGCCAACTATGCATCAAGACGCCAAAGAGTATGTACAAAGGTGCGACAACGGCTAACGCTTCAAGCCTATGCCCGCACTACCTGCTAGCGAACTCCATATGTAGATGAGCCCCTGCCCATTCATGTAGTAAGTGCTTGACTTGGTAGGGCCAATATTGCCTGCTACTGGGAGTAGAGGCATGATGATCGTAGCGACTGACTACTTCACAAAATGGGTCGAAGCCGAACCCATGATCCCAACTACCCATATGGACATAGAACACTTCATATGGAAGAACGTCATCTGTCACTTTGGCATCCCTCACTTTATCGTTATAGACAATGGTCCGCAGTTCATGGGCAAAAACTTGGCGAGGTTCTTCGAAAAATATGGCATCAAGCAGCATATGTCCACGCTCTGATATCCGCAGGGCAATGGGCAGGCTGAGGCATCCAACAAGACCATTATCGACTGCCTTAAGAAGTCTCTCTTAGATAAGAAGGGCAAGTGGCCAAACGAGCACCTCGGTGTTCTATGGGTGTATCGCACCACTAAGAGACGAGCAACTGGCGAAACTCCATTCTCCCTGGTGTTTGGTTCTGAGGCGATCATTTATCCTAACGTCGTGGTGCCCAACATCAACATCGTACTACCAAATTTTGAGTAGAACGAGAAGAAGATGCCCACAAACTTAGACTTGGTACAGAAAGAGCGCGATAAGGTTATCATCCGCGTTGCGGCCTATCAGCAGCAACTCTTCTCCAGCTATAATAAGAGGGCGAAGATCCAGCAGTTCTAGCCAGTCCTCAGGAAAGCCTTCATAACCGCCCGCCGGGAAGGCTCTAAAAAGATTACTCTCATCTGGGAAGGTTCGTACAAAATTAGTTGAATAGGAGGAAAGGGCAGCTACACCCTCACCACTATGAATGACAAAGAGATCGAAAAGTAGTGGAATGCCTACAACTTGAAAAAGTACTACATGTGACCTTCCACCATTCCTTGGACCCTGTTCAAGAGAAATAAAGTTCAAAGACTCAAGCAGCTTGATGAACAAGACCTCGCATACCGAGCATTATCAATTGTTATGCTATTACTGCCTACAAGCAAAGTTAATACATTTCTCTATTTCCAATGACGATTGAAGGAATTATTCACAAGCTGGGCTGAATGCATAAATGCACTAACCACATTTGCCAAAGCAGAAGATGCCCCTACCCTTACAGACATGTCGTGTGCTATTCCATCAGGAGAGGGTAAACTGATCCAAGATATCCAGACGTGGGTGGGTTGTTCGACTGCTCAGTCCCCGTGAATGCATCACCTACCTGTGCCGGACAGCTCCCAGAATTGGCCACAATAGACTTTTTCTTAAAAAGACTTAGCCGACTGAATGATTCAATTCTGCGAGAACCCGGGTCTCTAACCAGAAAAGACGCTAAGTGCAGGATCCCTACCTATGAAAGAGTTTGCGTGACCAGATGGTCCGTCTTGACGTGCAAGTCTTCATGAACGTAACTCGGCTATAAAGTGTTGCAATACTAGTTAAGTGACCTGGAGAATTAGTTAAAATTGCTACCCAAGATATCCGTATCGAGCTATCTGCAGCTTAGAAGATCAAAGGACCAGCAGCTCGGAAGCATATGGCTTATGAGTCGCGATTTCGCCTACAACTTAAGCCTAAAACGCCTCTAGGAGCCAAGGTCAATGCCTAAAATGGTCACGCGGGTCGTCTGCTTCTGTAAGTAAGACGCCCGGCCGACGACCCAATGGCTAGCAGCCCTAGGCAATCTGTAAGCTGAGACTTACACCTGCTATAACTACACAAACCGGTCTGCTTATTCAAAAGCAGTGCTTCCGGCCGACGGTCTACGATTTAAGTTTTGCAAGAGCTAAAGCCAAACTGTACTACTATAGTGGTCACGCGGAATCCTCTACTTTTTATGAAAAGCACAAGTCCGGCCGCCGGCTCTATAAGTTGAAAATTTTGAAATATGCACCAGAAGGGCCAAGGCTCGTGCAACAGCTAAAGCCGAAATTTACAACTATAATAGTTACGCGAACTCCACTGCTTTCTACAAGAAGCATGAATCCGGCCGCCGACCCTATAAGTTAAAAATTTTGCAATATGCCCCAGGAAGGCCAAGGCTTGTGGAGCTCCTAAAGCTGAGATTCACGACTATAGCAGCTACGCGAATTCGCCTGCTTCCTTCGGGGGCCTCGAGTTTGGCCGCCGGCTCTAGAAGTTAGAAATTTCACATTTTTCCCTCGTGTAGGTAAAGCTCATTCATCATCAAAGCCAAGACTAAAAGCCTAAAGTGACGACATGGGATCGACTGATTCATCGAAGTAATCAACCTAGCCACCCGTCCTACGACAAAGTTTTGCAAATCACCTTAAGTAGGCAAGGCTCACGAAGCCTCAAAGCCAAAACTAAAACCTAAGTGACAATGTGGGATTGATTACTTCATTGAAGCAGCTCACTAAACTACCTATCCTACGGTAAAGTTTTGCAAAAGACATGGTGAACTAGAAGGATGAAGCAAAGAAAGGAAAATTGTTTATTAAATTTCTAGCAAATTGATAAACTAGCTCGAAGGCCAACAAAGTTCAAATAAAGCAAAACAAAAATAAAAGAAGAAAATTCCTAAGTCTAAGTAAAAATACTACTCATCGGCAGCCTGCGCAACCACTGGTTCCTCGACTGCCATGCCTTCAGCAGCCACACCGTTCTTAGCAGCCAAAGCTTCCATCAGCTCATTCTCAGCCGCCCCTGCTTAGACTGCCTGACTCTCAACTTCTCCACCAAAGGCAGCCTCAAACGAGAAGTCAAGCAGGTCAACTGGAGAAATAGAAAAAGTCTCGAAGTTCTTCTCGGAAAACTCATAATCTGACGACCTTCCCTGAAGATGGTCTATATAGCCAATCTTGTAAAAATCAGCCTGACAAGAAGCTAGCGCCACTTCATGATCGACCTTCTCATTCTTCAGCTGTACATTTTTCTCAACAAGCCCAGTGTGAGCATCCTGCAGCTCATCCAATTCCTTCTTTAGGTTCTCGTTAGTAGACATCGCCCATTGCAGATATATTTCCTTGGACTTAAGCTTATTGGCAACATTCTTGAGATGAGACACTTCAACATGCATACAGATAAGCTCATCGTCCTTGGCAAAATAAGTAGATCGTAGCTTCGAATTGACACGCTCAAGGTCATTGACCACCGATACAACACAACTGACTTCCTTATCTGTAGTTTCCAACATCGCCTGAGTCACACTAAGCTTAGACTTCAGATCGACAACCTCCTGATGAACGGTCTCCAACTGCACAGAATTAAGGGTAGAGACATCAAACCCCTTCAAAACGGCAAGTTCATATTCAAGTTTCTCAATTTTTTCAGCAGTCGAGCGAAGCTGAGCCGTCAATGCCACTTCGACCTCCTTAGCACACTTGACATCATCTTGATCAACGCGCATAGGCTGAGCTACCAAGATCAAAGTCTTATGCATTGTAGCAATCAGGGAGGACCTCATCAAGTAGGATGATAACTTTCCCAACGCTATCAATAAACTTGGTGTATGCATCAACATCCTCAAGCAGGTCAGCCTTCAATAACGTACAAACCTCGGGAAACTCCCTAGCCTCAGACTTGGTGGATCTCTCACAACTGCCTGTGTGAGCAGACTTATCTTTCTTAGCAGATGAATCAGTCACAGCATAAGGAGGAACATGCTCAGGCGTCATCTTAGCAATAAAATATACCTTCCCGCTCTTTATAGTGATGAGCCTCTCAGAAGCCGAACCAGACTTAGCTCCCGACGCCCGCTTTGATACAAACCCAGAAGACAGGGGCACCATCGAACCCTTCCGCTAGGCAATCCTCTCAGCAATGGTTGTGGTCACCTTTAGAGCAGTAGGTTTCACAGGCTCAGACTCAACGGTTTTTTTCTTCCCATTGGGAGAAGTCAGATCGATGACAAGCTTCTCAGTAGCAAACGAGCCCTCGTGAGCAACAGAAGAAGTCATTGGCTTCTTCTTGGCCAAAGGCTCATAAGCAGGTGAGGTGAGGAAGATCACTTCTTTCCACCCTCATTGGCAGCAGGCTCTACAGCAGCTGATCAGATAAGCAAATGCCTTCTCTTTTATCTGTTTTATCTCTTCTTTTAGAGGTAACTTGCCTTTCTCCTGACGAAGATGACTGAGCAGCCAGCGCCACTCAATGTACTCAGCAGGAATGCCTAAGGCGATGTGCACTTTCTTCATATCCATCGAAGTTCTTAGAGTTGAGCCAATTCTGAATCTACACAAAGTAAGAATGACGATCAGTAATTGAAGTCATGGAGCAGCTCAACAAAAATTCAAGCAGGCCAAGAATAAAGCAGTTCACTTACCATTGATAAGGAACACGCAGCTCAGGAGAGGAGTCAGACTCTCATTTTCCACTTACCTCCAAGGTATCTCTCGCCCACTCATGATCACCTTTGTAGGAAGCATCAAGCAGCCTATGACGAGACCTCAACTGCACCACACCTTCCTTGTGGGTTTATTTGATGAAAAATGGGAGAACTTTTGTTTCGCCGCGATACCTGTTAAATGTAGCAGTGTGACCAAATTAATGATAATTGATTCTTGGAAAGCAAACTAGGTAACTACATCTTTTGATCCTAGAACTTGTTCTCAGTAAGGTTGCTTATGATCTCATTAATTGGAAACTAGACAATGTGTAAAAGCATTACCAAATTATTGTGGAGCCTAAAATAATTCCAAAAATTTTAAAGGCGACACGTGGACTTTTGCTCAAGAAAGACAAGATTGCTCTCATTAATTGGGTAGGCTCTTTAGATACTCCCACTCCCAACTCACACCCATTAAGGTCCCTGCACCTGAATACGATTGCCCACAGCTCACCTGCCCTTGGCAAGGAAAAGTTAAAGCATTAAAGATGATGATTAATTACCCAAATCCTATCTTTAATACATTCCCAATTGAATATTGACTCCATTCAAGTAAGTAATCTCGATTTAAATCAATTAGGGATAATTACTCCATTATCTCAAGATATTATTTCCTATTTAATATCTTGAGAATATTTCTCCATAAACCTTGGCCAATAGGATGCCGCCATGTATAGGGTAAAACCCTAACACCATGGCCAACCACTCCCCTATATATACCCCCTATTCTACCAAATTTCGGTAAGCTTTTACAACCCTAAAAAGCCCTAAACACTTTAACTTTTCTTAGAGAAACTAACTTAGGCATCAGAGATTCATTGGCCTAACCGCCCCACCACACCCCCCCCCCCCCCCCCCCAACACCTCGTGGGCGCATGAGGCTTAGGTCCTTGATCAAAGGTGTTGATTGTTTTGTAGTTGCATTTTTGTCAAAGCTAGAGACGGCGGAAATTTGCATCGACAATTATGTCATCACTTGTGTCGTTTGCTAGAAGATAATATATATTGACGGAAGATACCTAAAATTACATGAACAAAATCTATGGAATCAAGAAATGCCAAGTCATTTGTCCAAAAAAAAAAAACACAAATGCCAAGTGCATTAATACTAGTATTTGTGTATAAACTTCAGAAGTATTTTATCGAAAGAATTTGAAATAAAGGAGCTTGGCTCTCTAAAGTACTTCCCTGGCATTGAAGTATTTAAATCAGCAGAACGTATTTTCTACTCTCATTGTAAGTTTGTGTTTGACTTGTTGACTTAAATATGGATATTTGGGTGTAAAAAGCTCACACTCCGATTGAAATGAATCATAAACTGAGTGAGCAAGTTGATGTACCAACCTACACGGAGCAATTTCAAGGCTTTGTTGGGAGGTTAATTGACTTGGCTCACACAAAACCACATATTGTATGTGTAGTGAGTGTTGTTAAGACCTTTTATGCATTCACTTAGTGAAATCGTGAGAGACAAAATGTTGTCCATCAAATATTAAGGTATTTGAGTCGGCGACATGCAAATGGATAATGTTTCTAAGAATTATCTTGACTTCGAGATATACGACTGCGGATTGTGTTGCATCCATAATTGACAAACTTTCTAGGGTAAATTACCACCTCATGTTTGAGGTCTATTGCAATCTCATACAAATCTTCAAAACATTTCACTTTCATATCTCAAGTACTATTTTATTTCAATATAATACATCAATTTCATTTTTCATCCATTGATCCGTTAAGAGCTGACGTGACTACCATATTTGTGTTGATGTGGCTGCCAAATTTGTGCCACATGGCAAATTTTTTTATTTTTATTTTTATTTTATAAATTTAAAATATAATAATTTACTCTATTAAAAAAAAAAAAAAAAAAAAAAAAAACCTGAAACCCGTTCCCCTTCCCCACAACCCAAAGCCTAAATCCCATGTCTTCTCCGATCCACTTTTCCCTCTTCACCCCCCCGACCCACTTCTCCCTCTCCTCCACTCTCTTCACCTCCCCTCCCTTCTCTTTCCCCAGATCAACCTGCACTCATCCCTAATCAAAAAAGTAAAAGAGGTTACATTTTTTGAAATCTCTTTTGGAAATTTTCTGGGATGTTCCTAACATAAGAACAATTGCTTTTTCTGGGTTTCTGGGTTCGTGTTCATCTTCGGCTGGCTGGTGAATAACGAAAGTTTTCTCGAATTTTTATCAACTCTGTGTTAGAGGTGAGAGATTGAATGGGAAAAGGTTAGATCTCTCCACAGGATTGGATATCCTAGAATACATACTCAGCGACTTGGGGTTTTCTTTATTGCCCTATCTTGTGATCCCCTATGAAGGGAAAGAACTCCCAGAGCCGAAAGCTCAGTTCAATAAGTGGCATTATGCTACGCAGAAGGTAGCGCAGAGAGCATTGGCAAGGTTGAAGGATAGGTAGAGGATCATTCAGGGAGTGATGTGGAGACCTGACAAACATAGATTGCCAAGGATCATTCTCGTTTAGATCTAAAAATCACAAAGGTCGTGTTCATCTAGGTCATGTTCATCTCGGATTGTAGAAGAAAAACACGGGGCTGCAGCAAAGTCGATTTCGGGGCTTCGTGGGGCTTTAATGTGTTGTTGAACTCGGGATTGCTGAAGCTTGAGGCTTCGTGGTGGCTGCAGTGTGTTGTCGAAGGTGAAGGCAAAGAAGATCCGGGGGTTGATGGACGAGGTTAGTGACGGGATAAGGGGTGGCTCGGGTGGACAAGAGGTGGGTGATGATGGGGTATGGGAGAATGAGGGTGCTCGGGTGGGGAAGACGAAGTGGGTCGGGGAGGTGAAGAGGGAAGAGTGGATCAGAGAAAACATGAGATTTAGGCCTCGTTTGGTACGTTGTATATAGCACTGGATAGGATTATTAATACGGAGCCGGGTGTTTGGCGCGCTCTCGTATTAAATTGGACCGGACTAGTTTAATCCGATGCTCTTATTTTATACGGTGTACGCCCTCTTAATAAACCCATCCAAAAAGAGTGTATAATTTAGTCGGGTCCTTTCTTTCTCGCGCGAACTGGGCTTTCTCTCTCGCTTCCCTCGCCGTCTCATTCTCTCGCTGACTACATTCTCCCCGTCTCCTTTGGCTGGCTATGTTCTTGCCGTCTCCCTTGGCCAGCTCTGTTCTCCCGGTCTCCTCTCATCGGCTCCGTCCTCCTCGATCGATGCTGATCTCCCCAGCTCTGTTCTCCCAGTTGCCATTTTTTTTGCTTAATTCAGACGCCCACAAAGAAACCAATCACACCACCACCGCACAAATTCAGAAAGATTTCATTTGGGTTTTAGAACCTTGACTTGGAATTGATGACAAGATTCGAAAATTCGGAAGGATTTCATCTGGGTTTTACGATTTTGCATGTTTCCCTTTTTTTTGTTTTCTGATTGTGATTCGTTTCGGGGTATTTTTTGGATTAGTTTCAGATGTACAGAGGGGGAAGATCTGCTTGACGGTGCATTTCAATGCCTCTCTAGGCCAAGAATTGTAAGGAGATAGAGACTGAGGTTGTTAGGGGACAGTGAGGCGGAGAGATCTGGGGAAGACTAAAGAGTTTTTTTTTTTTTTTAATTGTATTTTAAGTAACTTGATTTAAATAAAGGGGTGTGCTATCCACACACCCCTTTTTACTTCTCACACACCCTTTTTAATTTCTATCCGTTAGATCTTCTTCATTTCATCTGATCCGACGGCCGAAAATTTAAGGGTGCGTGAGAAGTAAAAAGGGGTGTGTGGATATCACACCCCTAAATAAAAGAAGATTTTGTTTTTTTTTGTTTTACTTTGATCCATTAGGTGGTTGTGAATTTTATTAAGTGTAAAAAAAATAAAAATAAATAAAAAATCCCCTTGTTTTCATTAATCATCTATTTTTATCTTAAAAAAGTAATAATACTTTGAATTCTTCTTATTCGATATAGTACCAAATGCAGTATAAATAATACGGTCGTTAGTCTGATACTGCACCAAACGCCCGACTAATTTAGTCAGTACTGTCCGGTGGCTATTTATCCTATCCGACTGAAATAGTCAGTACAGTCCGAGCTGCCAAACGAGGCCTTAGGGTTTTGGGTTGGGGGGTTGCGGGGAAGGGGAAGGGGAATGGGTTTCAGGTGTTTTTGTTTTTTTTGTTTTTTGTTTTTAAAATAGAGTAAATTATTATATTTTAAATTCATAAATAAATAAAAAATTTGCCACGTGACACAAATTTGGCAATCACGTCAGCTCTTAATGGATAAATGGATAGAAAATGTAACGGATGTATTATATTGAAATAAGATAGTACTTAAGGTATGAAAGTGAAATGTTTTGAAGATTTTGTATGAGGATGCAATAGACCTCAAACCTAAGGTGGTAAAATGTAATTTACCCAACTTTCTAGGTCGGGTTATTTTATATTTGTCGAAGAAAATCTTGTTGCGTGACAAAATAAAAATAGAATGTTGCTAAATCATGTGTTCAAGCTGAGTATTGAGGGTATCACTCTTGGTATTTGTGAGAGTGTTGTGCATTAAACTTGTGATTACAGAATTGGGTTTTAAACTGACAACCCATATGTGCATTTTTTTTTTCATATCGTGCTTTCTCTAAAAAATATGTGCATTTTTTGTGTGATAATTTAAGGCAGTTTTTCATATCCGGTCCAACATTTTCACACTAAACACATATATGGAAGAATAAACCAATTTTGTTATCATTTACAAGTCTAAAGATCAACTAGCTAGCTGATGTCTGTCACTAATCCCATTCAGTTTGAATTTCCTCCCCAATAGAAAAATCGTGAGAAACCTTACATAATTTTCATGGAAGATAATATAAAAGCATAGCTACGACTCTTACACGGAATGGATGACGAGTTAATGGATATAAAATATCGTTTTATATAAATATACACTGCATCACTTAGCCCAAACACCATTTAAATGTATAATATCGTTGTATATATAAATAAAAAAAGCATAAAAAACCTCCATCGTTAATATCCAAACATACAGAAACATAGGAAAGTTACTACACTGCCCTAGAGGCTCCATCGTTTTTCAGATGTCGGAGAAGTTACTGTGGCGCAGATCACCACTAGTTCGAGTGAGATTTACGCGCATCTAGACATGGCCGGCATGCCCAGGTAATGATCAGCTAGGGGTCCGAGAAGGCGGCGAAGAGTTCATAATCAGACTTACAGGCAGATGAAGGGCAGAATGAGCCAATGACCAGAAGCTGCAAGAGCTTTGACACAAACACCAACACGGCTCTCTCTCTCTCTCTTCTATAAGGAGAAAGAAATTAAAGTGGGGCTGATCCAATTATCAAACGGCGCTCCTAATTCTTTGAAACTTGCTTCCTATTTCCTTGTTTGATTCTTGAACTTGTAGAGATGCTAGTCGATCCATGGTGATGACATGATGCGGTCCCACATTGCTGGAAGAAGTTTTACATGACGTCAATGCTGTTGGTTTTTTTCGTTCTGCACTCTTGAACTGCACATGTTGAAAGGAGGCCAGTTTCTGAATAGACTTCTCAATTTGTTCAGCGTAAGCAACAACGTCGCTTAGCAGCGAAGCAACAGTCACAGCTGGCACGATGTCTAGGAGACGAACTTGATCTCCACCAACTCCCGCCACCGCCGCTGCATTAGTCCGAAGCATGGATTTGAGGTTATTGGCTGCAGCTCTTGATTTTGTGATGTGGGAGTTGGCAGCAGAGCATGGCTCAGTCATTGTTTTTAGGGCCCATGCTAGCTCCTTCAGTGCTTTGCCTGATTCTGAACTCATCTTCATGCACAGCTCTTGAACTTGGTTGTTTTGAATGTTTAATGGTGGCTGTAAAAGAATTTAAACAATTAATTTTATCAAACAAGTTGATTACTTTGCATTTATATATATTTATCATGCACATTAATATGAAAATTTGATGTGGTACAATATATACCTGGACTTCAGAGTTGAGGTAACCACTGAGGGTGTCAATGCGGTAGGCGCATTGCCGGGTGAGGTTTCCGATCTTGAGATAGTATCTCCAAGGATGACGGTACCTAAACCTTCCATGTCTAGGCTCCCACCTTGCAAAATTGGCCTGCAAAACAAGAAGGTATAGTCAGCATTATTAAACCGAAAATGCTAGGTAGACCATGTTCTTGGACATTATTTGTAGACCGCATGATGTGACGATTGATGGTTGGATGCTTTCTTTAGTGATGTAAAAAATGAATCCAACTATCAATTGCCACGTCGTGTGGCCTACAAAATATAGTTACCTAATTGAATTAGAACCATTGATTGCAAACAGCCACTTCTGAATGTGCAATCCAGATTCATAATCTCACAAGATAACGTATCAAATATGTAACAAAGATCATTTATCAAAGAGACTGACCTGAGTTTCTTCACTCTGTTTTGAATTGAGAACACTAATATATCCTTGCAAATGTGCCATGCTAGACTCTCCACGGCCAGCTACTTTGAAGTATTCATCCCCAAAACCTGCAATTTTTTCATTTTTTTACGACCTTGTGAGTTTTCCCGGTCACATTGATATGCCACCTAAATTCCAGCAATGAACTGTATTTTCAAATAACATACCTTCCAAGAAGCTCCCGAGCTTTTCAATGTTCTTGGCTACTGAGTTGTGCAGATCATCGCCAGCCCATACCGGGCAAATGAAAACGCACACAAACACAGCTATAAAGGCACCTATGAGGATTGTGGACGCCCTCTTGTGAGCCATTTCCAGTATCTCCTCATCTCGGTACCCCGATACCGATATCAAACAGCATGTCAAGATAAAAATGAGGAGTCCATAGTCATATCTCGCCTTCATCCGCGGAAAGAAGCGTATAAATGTCACTGATGTAGCTGCATACGTACAATGTAACATTCCGTAAATTCCTTGCTCATTATTGTACTTATAATATAATGACATTATAACTGATTGAAGAATCCCCTATCTCCATTTTTCTTTCAGTACATGGAAAATGAATAATTAAGTATGTTTATGAGATCCAGTGTATTAATTTTACCTAGTAGAAAGACGAAGATGCCGATGAGTATTGGATGAGCTATATCTCCAGAAAGATTTGCCAGGTGATGAACACCAAATCCTAGAGCACCTGCTAGGAATGTCGCCAAGATCCTGTTTAAACCTCTTCCCAGTGTTGCTCCTGCATTATAGATTAAAGATGATGCGATTAGAAAGTTACCTAACGATTAGATTTATCAGAATATCACTCGAACAAGAAAAAAGTTGCACTAAAGATTAGCATTTTCTTAATTGGAATTATGAATTAAACTAAAAAACCACAAATTAAATTCCCAGACAACTTAAAACAAAATGAGAAGTGATTTCCGCACTCTCCTTAGAATTGCACAAATCAAATGAGAATCCCCCGACATGAACAAGTGAAGGGGTGTACAATGAGAAACTAGGAGTGAAAATTACTACCGGAACGGAATTTTTCACCATGTGATTTCGGTAAGTACATAAGAAATTTAACAGAAACATAAAACGTACCTACTGAAAATTCGAAGACAACCACCACAGTTAGAATAGCCCACATGGCAGTGTCACCAAGACCATTATAGAAAGGCTGGAAGTAATAGAGCAATGACACCAAAAGAACTGCTAATCCAACTTTAAGAGAATGAACAATCCTTCTGGGATCATCTTGTCCAAGCTTCTTTAATTTCCTTGGAAATTCCACCACCTTGTTCATCACCTTGCCACAATAACCCATCGAACTATTTTCTGCATCGTTGTGATTGTCCTGATCACGAACTGCTGGAGATGCCATTTTTGTGTGTGTGTGTGTGTGTGCCTGTGAGGATGAAGCACACACTTTTCTGAAAGAGATTGACTGATGTTCTTGATCTTTGGAAAGAAGACAGTTGTTCATATATAGTGAAATAAGATACGTAGAAAGTGATGACGAAGCTGCCTTGAAACAGAGATCTAGTGCGTCTTAGTGAAACTACAGTTTATAAATAATTACAACTACATTTTGTCTTTTTACACAATACGAATATTTTAAACCACTTTAACAAAGATATCTAGAGTAGTTAACTGGGCTAATTCACATCTACGGTTATAAATATCATTCTAAATAAATATTTTTACCATCTTACAATAATTTAAGTAGGAAATTGTTAGCAAAAACATGAGAGTAATTAATATGCTTAAAGAGAATGCTAGCTACCTTTTCATTTTACCTTTTCTTTATATATCCTTCCTATTTAGCAATACTTTATTATTCTTCGAATTTTTTTCTTTAAAACAAAGGATTGTTTTGTTAACACCCCATAATTTTATGAATACACCCCAACTTCAAAATTATTCTTTAAAATTCCATTATTAGCCCTTTCATTGTTTAAGACCACCTTTTTATAATAGTTAAGAAATTAAAACCTTCTAACATCCTATCTCAACCGCTCAACCTTCTGCCACCTTCCTCGTCGGTGTCGGCCAATGATAGCCACCCCCTTTCCCGCCGCTCTCTCTCTTTAGAATTCTCACTTCCGCTAATATTTTGCAGGACATGAAATACCATAAAATTGAATTTTATAATGTCGATATCAGCCTAATCAGGGATACCAACTTGATGGCCGTGAAAATTTTGAAAAATGCTACTTGCAGAGAAGCAATCCTTCTGTGTCAACTAGGAATTGACTTTCTATGAGACTATTGGCTAGTTTAATTGTAAGTCGGCATATGTTTTGGTATACTTGAGATCATTTTGTTAATGGAGGTGCCATGGTGGGGAGCTGTCGAGAAGGAGTAAGTTTTAGGATGATGAAGGTAGTGCTGGTTTTATTTGTTTGTTTTTATCTAATTTAAATTAGGGTAGAAAAGGAAATTCATACCAAATAAAAAATGCTTAAAAAAAATTACCCAAATTGAAAATTGTTAGCATGCTATTTTCATCGGCATTAAAATAATTTGGTGCGTAATTATTAAGTGTTGCTATTCAAATCACCTTTATTGGCCCCATCTCTAATGATATCAATCGCTGAAATTCACATCTATCAATTAAAGAGAGCAAAGTGGTCATAGAAGTGCTCCAAATATCATTATGTTTAATTTTTTTTATATAACAATACATTTACACTAAGAGATTGAGAGATTAGATTACTAGTATCGAATTCACTAATGAGATTCAAAACATGAATATTTCTACTGAATATTCTTTTGTATAAGGAAGAAAGATAGAGTTTTTTTCTTACATATTGGCTAATTAACAGGTAGTACTACGTGTGTAAATGGAAGTACGAAATTTGTAATAATTGTGCACATAATAATCCGTATTAAATAAGTATTGTAGTACTAGTATTTGAGCAATACGCGTACACATTAAATTCTTTATTTAAAATAAACATATTTGCAAGAGCCAGTAGGAAAGGAATAGCATTTTCAACATAAACACGTCTCGATCCACATCCATGAGATGGAAACGCGACCGTCCTGCTGTGACTGCTGTCTTTGCATGGACAACTAGTATACCAACCCAACAGATGTCACGATTAAATTTGTTTTCACTCTGCAAACACGAGTAGCCGTACCTAATTTAGCATTTTTCTTTTGTGATTTGCTTGTGGGTGAGTGATTCACAGCAGAAACCCTCATGGGGTCAATGCAAATTGTTGCACCACCTTTTGTTTGTTTGTTTGGGACTGTCGTTTTTCCAAGTATGAGAGATACTCAGTTGCCCGGAAACAGACTGATCTATTTATTTATTGTGTTGTGATGGTGACCCATTTATAGATGATACCTATGCCCATAATTTTATAATCTTATCTGTTATTCCAAACCCTAATAAGAAATCGAATGGAGAGATTTGTTTTGTTTGTGCGGGTTCAATGTTGCACACCTGTTCTTTGGGTAGGTAATCTTGGAGTGTTCACCATTAATTGTTGATATACATTTTTTATTTTGAAGAGCAACGACAGCAAATTCATTGTTGATAATATACTTGATAGAGGGGGAATGAGAGCTTTTGATTTTGTCCTCACACACGACTTTTTTTCGACAATAATATTTTACATGAAAGGTGTTTACAATTACCAGAGTATTTCGTTTTGATAAACAACGTTACATATGCAAGTTTATCTTCATGTGATATTGCATAACAAGATTGACACGTCGTATTATAATAAATGCGTTTCAGATAAGTTGTTCTCCCTTTTAACATTTTGTATTTTTAGATTCTTTTTTTCGAAGTTGATTTTTGGGCTTTTTTTTCTTTCTTGATATCGATGTAGATTGTCAACAATGTCAAGTTAATAGAACGATATAAAACTCACCGGCCGGCCAATAAATTAGTCAAAAGTGATTAAGCCCTGGTTTGGCTTAGCTTAACTTTAAAAAAAGTGGGTAAACAGTTGGAGCATTTTAAGAGTTTGGTAAACACTTTAAATCAATTTTTTTTCAAAGTTATGGGTGAAAAAAGGCTGAAAACCAGAAGCTGGAAATAGCAGCCTCAACAAAACAGCTTATTTTGGTAAAACACGGATGAACAGTAAAAAATAAATGAACTTGGTAATACGTCGGGTTGCAAACTTCAATCTGATTGACGACGGCGATCTGACCCTGACCATCGCACCAAACAAACACTGATCCTTTGATTCAAAGGTACAATATACAAGACGTAGTGAGACAAAGAAAATGTTTTTCTTCGATCCAAAAACAACAAAACGACGTTCAAATTGTTTTGCATGACCGAAACGCCGGACGGGAGTGAGTCAATTGCAAACGTTCCGAGCTGCGAAGTGATCTCCCTGTCAAATGAGATGTGCGTTTCGATACGGGGGACGAAACGCGAGAGAGAGGGGAAGGGTACGAAGGTGGGTGAGGACTAAGAAATTTCAGGAGGGGGATCGTCTGTTTGTCGATTGTTGTTAAAATGAAGAGAGAGATATATATTATTATGAAACCATGGTGGGGCTTCTCTGGTTTTGCTGGGTTACTTATATATTGTGAAACCTTCTATCTACCCCATTTCTCAATTTGTTGGTTGAAAAAGGATAAGCATTATCCATCTAAGTCCTTAAATTAAGAATTGCTAATCCCATCCCCATAACAAATCCAACACTTCAACCTCTGTTCCTAAACTACAAGATAAACGATGAGCAGCATCAATCTAAAATCAAAATCCAAAACAAAAACCAAATCTAAAACAGAAACGAAAAGATGGAAGGAGCATCATCAATCAAGAAGAAAGAGCAATTCAATCAAAGAATTCAGCTGCGCACCTGGATGCGATTTCAGTTCGTGATGTCTTTTTTTAATGAATGGGGAGTGACTACGGAAATGGAGGGGATGAAATGACCATCTTATCCTCACATGTGAAATTATTTTTTTAAAATTTCTTAATTATAAATATTTAAAATAATGTTTATAAATATTTTTATTTTAAAAAGTAAAATATATTTAGTAATTCACCTTTATTTGTTAAGAAAATTAAATTAATGACATATATAGTATTATACCTTTTTTGGTCATTTCATACAGTCACAGCTGTTTTACATAAAAATTTACCAAACACTATAATACTACTTTTTTTTTTCTTTTTCCAAAAGCACTTTTACAAAAAAGTTTACCGAACACTCTATTGCTTTATTTCACAGTTGCTTACTCTCACAGCACAACATAAACATTTTTTTTTTCAAAGCACAACAATATCAAACCAACCCTAACTAGCATAGAACTACCCAAAAGTGTGTAACTAGCGATACAAAGTTAACTATCACAATTCAATGAAGTCCACCAAGAAGATAGAGGGTTTAAAGGTAATGTTAGGGAAACCAAAATTTTAAACCAAATTTGCAAACCAAATGATGTGTCGCCAATAATAAACAAGCATGTTAATCAACGGTTAAGTAATAATTCAATCATCAATAACCACATCATCGAGTTTGCAAATTTGATTTAAAAAATTTGGTTTCCCTAGCATTATCCAGGATTTAAAGTGCGGAAGTTCATAAGTAATATCAATCTACAAAGCATGAATAGTTTAAATAAATACTCCTTATAAAACTTGGTCGAAGTTGGGTGAAAGATTCTTACTGATGATTCTAATTGGCGGGGCAAATTAATTCGTGCTAAGTATTTGAGTATTGCAGTTTTTTCTTAGCTAAAAAGAAATCTCATATTTCCATTGTTTTGAAAGATATTTATGATTACATAGACATCTTTTTTAAGATATTTAAGTTTGATATGGAGGATTAACTTAGGTAAAACTATTCACTATCTTGATGATATTTCAAAGAAAGAAATAGATAATAAATTCCATACTTTGTTCAAGTTGAAGGTTACTCATGAAGAAAATATATTTCTACTAATTCCCACAAATGGTAGGATTAAGGGACAACTATCCTTCATGACTAACCTTCAACTTGGACAAAATATGAAATTGTCATTCATTTCTTCTTTTTAAATATTCGTAATATAGTGAATAGTCTTATCCAAATCAATCATCTGTATAAAAGGAGGTCTGAGTATATTTTTTAGAACGGAAAAGGGTATTAATTTATGGGCCTTCACTTGGGTTGGGCTCTTGATTGACTTGTAGCATCCCTCTTATTGGGTTTTGACAGACATACCGTTAATGATGTTATTACTCATAAAATGCGGGATGAGGTTAAGCTTCATCCTTAATTGGGTTTTGGTGGATATTATTGAAGCTATTCCTCTTCCTCTTAAGTCCTATTGAAAGACAATTTCACCCACCCCTCATACGTAGTAAGTTCTCAATTAGGTCTCTTTCCAAGAAATTGGCTCCGCATGCGAGCACAAGTATTGTGTTTGCCTCCTAAAATCAAATTTTGGTTGAATTTTTATTTCGAAATCGCTAAATGTTAAAAGTAGATTATTGTTGTGAAATTTAGGATATGTGTGCAATGAAATATAAAATAAATAAGACAAAATAGTTACGAAGTTCGGCAAGTACGCCTACGTCTTCAAGGCAGTAGAAGTAGTCTCTCATTATCAAACTAGAATTACACAGCAATGGAAACAAGATATTGTATGTTTTCTGCTCTATTATTTCCACATATATCTGAGCTGATAGGCCTTTATATAAGAAAACTATATCTTCTCTGTTAAGGCCAAGAGATGTGAAAGTAGGCTGCACACCTTCAATATTTGTTGGCTGACAAGAACTTCAACATTTATTGGCTAACAAGAAGCGGTAGGCAGTGCATATTTTTCATGTGGGTCACCACTTTTATAACAATTACACCAATTTTTTATGCATTGGCAATTGTCCTTTATGTCTTTTGTGTAATCTTCATAACGAAACTCCCTCTCATCTATTTTTGAGTTTCCCTGATAGTTTCCGGGTTTACAATCAATTTTCTCTTAGTATAAATCCACTCGTTTTAAGACGGCAAGGGTAGATTAGTGGAATTGCCCTTACTATTCACTTTGAACATCAATTGTCTTTGTGCAAGTCCACCCATTTGGGAAGGGCAAGGGCAAAGACAAGGGCGATTACTATTCAAAATTTTTTATTTTTTATTTTTTTATGCTTTGTAAGTTTGTTCCATAAAAACAAAACGATTGTCTAATTTCAATACCATATTTCAAACTCCAAGGCAAAAGCATAGCATTACAACCTTGTACGATATTAAAATAATATCATTCTTCGTAGTCTACAACCTTGGGCATCCAATGCGTCGTGCTAGGGCATCCAACGTATGACACAAATTTGTATTTTGGAGTATGCTTCACAACATTCCAACGTTCGTACTCTGTGAATGACTTCTGTGCAGGGCAGTCCAACGGGCTTCCTAGAGCCCACCAATTGCCTGCCTATTTTGTACTGGCGGATTGGGCTATCGTTGGACTTATTCTTAATTGGCGGCCTTGTCCATAGTGTGACTGGCTTTAGTGGATGTCTAATTTACATGCTAAATTTTGGCTGTTAACATCCCTCAACTTGGGCAGGCTTTATTTTTTTTTTTTTTTTTTTGGAGAGATCTATCCTGCAATAAATAATTGGGTCCTCATCCAGCAAATTTGGCCTAATAGTGTGGGCATCCATCTTTGCAAGCCATGTCCATTGGAAGCAATTATTTGGGTGCTACTTGTCGATTTTCGATCTTCCTTTTTCTTCCAAACCGGATGCTATCAAATGAAGGCCTCCGGCCATTAATTTGAGAAAGCTTAATTTTGATGGTTCGGTTATTACTGTTTATGGAGCTGTTTGTGCGTATGTGATTCTGTACAACGTGGGGTTTCCTTTAATTGCTGGTGTGCCAAGGATTAGGAAAGCTAAGGACTTGTTTTTCAACTTAAATCTAATTTTCTTTTTAATACAAAAACAGTTTTTGACTCTCAAATCAATAGTCCTTATTTGGTAGAACCATTTTTGAAAAGTGAACTAAAAAACAATTTGAAAAAGTAGCCTACTTATGAAAAACACAAAAAATCTGTTTGTTGTTGTGAACTTTCCTAGTTTAAGTGTGATTGTGTAAATCCTAGATTAGATTTGATTCTAGTTATTCTTTCCTATATGAACTTGTATTCCTTGGGGATGAATGATTTCTTCTCTCCTTTTACTACTATAAATAAAGGCACTACGTAGGGAGGATAACAGATCCTCAATACACAATTCCCGTACGATTCTACAAACACATCTCTCATCTCTCCCTACCCTTGCCGCTAGCCCCCTTCTCATTGTCAGATAAAATAGGCTACAACACATTATCATCACGCTCCTACCGTTGCGCTTAGGAATCTGACGTTGAAGGGTTTTCTGCATCAAACCTGTTCATCCATATCATCACGCAATCAAGTTCTTTCAAAACAACAGTTTTTATCTCGATATTTTTGTAACCCTGATAGCATGAACATTCACCATAATGTATGATCCAACTTTACATTTTTCGAATTTTAGATTCTACATAAATTGTGTGTGCATTATATTCATAATTGTTGAATTATGTGAATTTGATATTTGCCATGAATTGCATCAAATATATGTACATGCATTAAAATTATTAAATTGAATATGCTATGAATTGAATTGAAAAAAGAAAAGAAAAAAACATTGAAATTGCCATCTAGGTTCTTCGAACCCGTGACCCCGAGCAAGCATGGAGCATCAAGTTTTGTTGGGCTCGCCATTTGTCTAAGCTCGCGATCACCAAAGCCAGCTCATGTGGCTGGGCTTGCCTAGAACCGGCTCACAACAAAGCCAGCTCTTGCTAGGCTTCGCGCGCACCCATCCTAGGCCAGCTTCATGCTGGGCCTATGCACCACGCCTTTTGTGGCCCACAAACCAGCAACTTTGTTGCTAGGCCTGTCCCAGACACACGGCCCATGGTCTGCAGCCATGATTGGGCTGCTTCGCAGCTAACCCGTGGCCCATTAAAACCCATTTTAGGGTCTTGCCCCGCACACGGCACCTAAGCCCACCGAAATTGGGCTATAATTTTAACCCGAATGTTATTATTATTTTTGCTTCTACAATCAAACCTGAATGATTACGATATATTTAATTAATTAAAGTGACTAGCAATCCATTAATCTGATAATTAATCCAAAATTGCTGACCTGAAGTTCACTTTTTGCTAATTAACGATTCAATAAATTATTTCGTTTCTTTGAACCGTTGATTATCTTTCGCAGTCTCGATGCACTCACACTTGGGTTCCTGAAGCAATCCACAAATCCACAAATTCACTACACTTTATTGTATATTGTCTTCTGTGTTCTTGCAGGTACCCCTATATATGAACCGAACGTTCATATCTAAATCGAACCTATAGTTTCGAATTTAGTGCCTTTGAAACTCATAGTTTTCATTCAAAACTTGCCATATCAAACCAGTAGCTTTCATACTTAAATTAAACTTATACATGTCTATAGAACCGCATGTTCTACGATATATGTTTATGGCTTTCCATACGACTAACCACATTTTGTTGTACCCTCTGTTTTAGGGACATGTCGAACTTGAACAAGCTCGATTTCAACGCTTTGGAAGTCTCTGGAAGAAACTACCTAAAGTAGGTTCAAGACGTGAAGTTCCATCTTACTACAAAGAGTCTTAGAACTACTATCAAGGAACCTACCGATGATGAACTCGTCGACGAAGCTTAGAAAGCTATTGCTCACTTCGATCACCAGAAAGACATTCACTTGCCTGAACCAAGACATGATTGGTAGCATTTACGCTTCCAAGACTTTAAGTCTGTGAATGAGTAAAACTTTGAAGTTTGTTGAATCCGATCACTGCTTAAGTTCTGTAAAGAGGACTTAACCGAACAGGATCTCCTGGAGAATACCTATTCGACCTTCAATGCCACCAAAATTGTCCTGCAGCAACAATATAGGGAACAAAAGTTCAACAAATTTTCGGATTTGATATCTGTTTTACTTCGTGCTGAAAAGTAGAACCAGCTTTTGATGAAGAATCATCAAGCTCGACCCACTGGCTCAAACGCTCTGCCTGAAGAGCATGGGACTAATTCTAGCAGCCATAACTGATGAAAACCCTGTCGTGGCTATGGAAATGGGTGAAAAGCACCAATATGGGCCCAAGGTTAACAAAGTAAAGGCCCACGCAAGGGAGGAAATTTGACCTAGAAGCGAGAAACCCTTACACCTAAGGCCCTTAACTTCAAGAACAAGGGAAAAGCTACCGTTCAATCGACTTCCACTGAACTGGACATGTGCTATCGCTGTGGATCAAAGGAGTATTGGTCACGCGTATACCGAGCTACTCCCGAGGCTATTGCCAAGTACATTCCCGTCGTGAGACTAACTTTGTGCATGTAGAACATCCCGAAAATACTATTATAACTCTGGAGGTTTCAGATTTTCAGGAGGCATCTGCTCCCATGGAAGAATAAAGTTTTATTTTTCTGAGACATGTTAGGGCATTTTTACACCCCTAGTGGCCGAACCCACTAGGAGTGGCCAAACCCCTCCCCTAAATTTTAGCTTTATGGTTTAATTTTTGGACAATTTTTCCAAGTCTTTGGAATTATTTGTTTGGATTGGTTTGTTTTGAATTAATAATTATTTTATGGATAATATTTCTCAAATTGATTAATTGAATGAATGGAATTATATTTATGCATGTGACCGATTCAATTAATTTATTTCTAGGTATGACTAGTGAGGAAGTTAGTTGTCTGGCTGATAGTGCCACCGCACACACCATATTGCGTGAGAAACACTATTTTACTAACTTCGTACCTAAAAATGCACATCTAACAACCCTCTTAGGCCTATCCAATCTAATAGAAGAATACAAAAATGCCTGTATTATGTTGTCCAATGGTACTGAATTAACCATTAAAGAAGCACTCTATTCTCCATGTTCCGGCAGAACGTTGATGAGTTTTAGAGATATTCAAGATAATCAATATCATGTTGAAACCACTGAAGAGAATGGTTCTGAACTCCTTTGTATCACTTCTTACGAATATGGCCAGAAGCGTATTCATGAGAAGCTGGAACATCTCTCAAGTGGGTTGTACATGTTAGCAGTATATAATGGATGGTTAGATAGAGTGACATGTGTCAAGAGATTAGTATGGTTATTATAAGAAGGATAAGGTAGTTATAAGGTGTCTTAGTGAACAAGTATATGTGAGACTATATAACAATTGTAACAATAGTAATTCAGATACTTTTGTAATACAGAACTACAATTCATTTCTCTCTCTCTATCTCTCTAAAACCTCTTCGTCTTCCCTGTGATATTACACTACTGCAACTTAATATGTTGCTTAACATGGTATCATTCGCCGATCGAGCTCTACTTGCTTGAAAGGTTCTTCTGATCTTGGAATTCTTGCTTCCGCCGCTCAAGATTCTTTCTTTTTTCTGCTTTGTTCTTCTGATCTGGGAATTGTTCATAGTTCTTCGCATCATGATTCTTCGTCTTTACAATCGTGCTCTCTAAGTGGTCGATACATTTCCTGTGTGAAATCTTCTTCGACAAATTGTAATGGTGACTGCTAACCAACTACCTCACATGGCATTTTCAGATGCAATTACTACTTGAAGGTCATGGAATTATAAGGTTCTTGGATGGTTTTAGTCCTTGTCTTGCACAGTTTGGTTCTTCTGGGTCTGGAGATTCTGATATCGATTCTGGAGATTCATCATCAAGAATTAAAACAGACGCATACAAGATCTAGAAGATGCATGATCGAGCCTTGATACAGCTTATTACTGTCACCCTTTCTCCATCCGCTATTTCATGTGTCATTGGAAGTACAAATGCTTGGGATCTATGGATTCGCCTCAAAGAGCAATTCTCTATTGTTACTCGTGCAACCATATTCCAGATGAAGTCTGAGTTACAGAATATCAAGAAAGGCCCTGATTCTATATCTCAATTCTTGCAGAGGATCAAGAAAGCTTGTGATTATTTGGCAGCTGCAGGAGTCCATTTCGAGGATGATGATATTGTCATTCTAACTCTTAATGGCTTATCGGGAGAATATAATACCATCTGATCTATCATTCAAGGTAGAGAGAATGTCATTTCTCTTAAAGATCTGAGGTCTCAGTTGCTAGCTGAAGAAGCAATGATCGAGAATACAGCTGTTACGCCATTTCTCTCTACAATGGTTGCCAAGAACTTTGAATCTGGTTCCAAGAACTCATCTTTTTCACCCCATGTGTATTATGGTGATCATAGTCAAGGGGTTTCTGCCAATCCAAGTCACGCGTATTTGACAAATCAGTCTTCTGGTGTCTCTGGTGCCACACCTCAACAGCATACATATTTCAAGAATAACTACACCAAGAACAAGGGCCGAGGTAAATTTAACTATAATAATAATTCTCGATTTGGGAATTCAAGAAATACCTACACAACTACTGCTTCTAGCATTCTTGGTCCACCTCCAACACAATCAGTCTGCCAAATCTGTGGAAAATTTGGTCACCTTGCTGATACCTGTCGGTTTTGGAATACTGATGTTGTTATAGTTAATGGCTGTCAAATCTGTGCCAAGAAGAATCGCACTGCTCAGTTTTGCCATTTTCGAAATGCCAATATTTCTGGTTCTACTTCTCAAATGACTGCAATGCATGTAAACTCTTCATCATCTACTCCAACATCAAATGCCTCATCTCAGCAGTTCTGGCTTACAGATTCAGGAGCAACAAATCACCTAACTGCAAACTTGCAGAATCTATTATTGGCTACTTCATTCCCATCCACAGAGACAATTCAAACTGCCAATGGTGCAGGTTTACCAATTTCACACATTGGATCTTCTGTCATTCATACACCTACTCAAAACTTGAAGCTTAATTCAGTTTTCTATGTTCCCAGAATTACTCAGAATTTGTTGTCTGTGCACAGAATCTGTCTAGATAACCATTGTTGGCTAATCTTTGATGCTTTTAATTTCTGGATTCAAGACAAAGCCACAGGGAGGATTCTGTACAAGGGTCAGTGCAGTAATGTGTTATATACAATACCAATGTCAAGACCAGCTGCAATTCAGAATCAAGACTATAAAGCTGCATTTCTTGGACAACAAGTACACTCCAATTTATGGCATAGCAGACTAGGTCACCCATCCAATTCCATTGTGTCTACTATACTTAGAAAGTCTAATATCTCAGTCTCATATAATGTCTCATCTTCTGTGTGTCATTCTTGTTTACAAGGAAAATTCAGCAAGCTACCATTTTCATCATCTGTTTCTAAATCTGTAAATCCGTTCGAAATAGTTCATAGTGATGTATGGGGCCCTGCTCCTTGTACCTCTATTGATGGTTTTAAATACTACGTGACATTCATTGATGAGTGCACTAGATATTGTTGGCTATTTGCTCTACATAATAAAAGTGAAGTCTGTTCTGTGTTCATTGGTTTATATCAGTTCATTTTTAATCACTTTGCAGTTTCTGTTAAAACTTTACAAAGTGATGGGGGTGGGGAATATACAAGTCACATTCTTCAATCATTCCTGGTAGATAAAGGGATCACTCATCAAATTTCATGTCCTCATACTCTATAGCAAAATAGGCTGGCAGAACGAAAACATAGGCATCTAGTTGAAACCTCAATCACATTATTACAGAATGCACATCTTCCAGCATCCTTTTGGTCTTTTTCTTGTCAAACTGCGATATACCTTATAAATAGGATGCCTTCATCAACTACAAATAATCAGTCACTATTTGAGGTTCTGTTTCAATCAGTTCCAGATGTTCAACACCTTAGAATCTTTGGTTGTGCATGTTTCCCATTATTATAGCCTTATACTAGTAACAAGCTGTAACCTAAAACCAAGATATGTATTTTTCTGGGCATCTAAATACAAGGGGTACATTTGTTTTGAAGTTAGCTAAAAAATATTTTATATTTCAAGACATGTTATATTTGATGAGTGTGATTTTCCATATCTCTCTTTTGTACAAAAGTCCTATGTCTTTCCTCCAAAGTCTGTTCCTGAAATTCCAGTGAATACAGTGTCTATTACAAGTGAAAACCTGATTGTTGGAAAGTCATCAAATCCATCTGTGTCTAGCCTTAGTGTTACACCTAGCTCTGCTAATGCCACTGATAGATCTCACAATTCTTCTCTTGCACCTGATCTGTCTCAGCCAACAGCAACAGGAGACAACAGTTCACCCATTACTTGCACTATCATTCAGTGTACTTCTCCTTCCATTCCTGTGGCTCCTGAGTTCCATCCAGAAAGTTTACAAGTCATTCTTCTTATACCTCCATTCAACTTGCATCCTATGCAAACACGATCGAAGAGTGGAATTGTCAAGAAGAAAGCATTCAATGCCATGATTTCTGAGAATACAGAAGTTGATTTATCTCAGATTGAACCAATCTCTTATAAATCTGCTCTTAAATCTCCAGTTTGGTATAAAGCCATAGAGGAGGAAATACAAGCCTTGCATTCTCAGAAAACTTAGTCCTTAGTTCTGTTACCATCAAACAGAAATCTTATGGGGTGCAAGTGGGTTTTTAAGATCAAAAGACATGCAGATGGTACTATTTCGAGATACAAGGCTAGGCTTGTGGCCAAGGGGTTCAATCAAGAGGCGGGTATCGATTATGGTGAAACATTCAGCCCTGTAGTTAAGCCTACTACAGTAAGACTTGTTCTTGCCTTAGCTGCATATTTTGGTTGGGGTTTAAGACAGCTCAATGTCAAAAATGCATTTCTGCATGGTATTTTGCAAGAAAAAGTGTACATGGCATAGCCTCCTGGTTTTGTAGACTCTATCTATTCCTCCTCAGTGTGTAAACTTCACAAGTCTTTATATGGTCTCAAACAAGCCCCACGGGCATGCAATGAGAAGTTTACTAAGTTTTTGCCTTCCTTGGGATTTCAAACAACTTATGCAGACACTTCATTGTTTGTCAAACACACTACTTCTGGGATAGTAATTCTTCTCCTCTATGTGGATGATATAATCATCACTAGGAGTGCCATATCTATAATTCTAGAGATAATTTCTGCATTGGCCACGGAATTTGATATCAAGGATCTAGGACCCCTACATTATTTCCTTGGTATTCAAATCACAACAAATACATAAGGGTTGCTTCTGTCTTAGCATAAATATGTCACAGACTTATTAACAAAGACAAAAATGCATCAGTCCAAGTCTTGTGCTACTTCTTGCCTGCTTTCTCATCGACTTCTTAAGGAAGATGGCATACCATTTGACAATCCTCAATTGTACAGAAGTATAGTAGGCGTATTACAGTATCTCACATTCATAAGACCTAATATTACCTTTTCTGTGCATCAGGTTGCTCAGTTCATGCAGTGTCTTATAGAGTCACATTACTTGGCTATGAAAATGATATTAAGGTAGCTTAATGGCACTCAACACTATGGTATTCAATATGTTAAGGGAGAGTTGGAGTTAAATGCATTTAGTGATGCTGACTGGGCAGGGGATCCTAATGACAAACGATCTACAACAGGATTGGTTGTTTTCTTGGGCTCTAATCCCATATCATGGTCATCAAAGAAGCAGAACACAGTCTCTCGTTCATCTACTGAAGCTGAGTATCGTGCAATTGCTACAACGGCCGCTGAGATTGATTGGATAAGACATATTCTTACTTTTATGTAGATTGAAGTTTCAACTCCATCCATTATGTTTTGTGATAACCTCTCGGCTATTACTCTTACCTGTAATCTAGTGATGCATCAAAGAACTAAACATATTGAGATTGATGTACATTTTGTTCGAGAAAGGGTTGCCAAACATTTACTTCACATGCAGTTTGTATCTTCTAATGAGCAATTTGCTGATATTCTGACAAATGGGCTATCTGCACCACGTTTTCATGCTCATCGCTGCAATCTCAGGCTTCGTGGTCCTTCTCCTGAGCTTGAGGGAGGATGTTAGTAGTATATAATGGATGGTTAGATAGAGTGACATGTGTCAAGAGATTAGTATGGTTGTTATAAGAAGGATAAGGTAGTTATAAGGTGTCTTAGTGAACAAGTATATGTGAGACTATATAACAATTGTAACAATAGTAATTCAGATACTTTTGTAATACAGAACTACAATTCATTTCTCTCTCTCTCTATCTCTCTCTATCTCTCTATCTCTCTAAAACCTCTTCGTCTTCCCTGTGATATTACACTACTGCACTTAATATGTTGCTTAACAGTACATAACAACCATTCGATCCGTGGAGACCCATCACGTGGCCGACCCTATGGCTGGGTTTCAGAGCACTCTCATGCTTTGGCATGATCAAATGGAACACCCTAGACAAGATATGATGTGCCGTACCCTCAAAGTATCACATGGGCATCACTTAAAATCTTATCTCGACCATTCGCTTTTCAAAGCATGTTCCCAGGGAAGTTGAACATTGAACCCTCACTTACAAAGATTATTCACAACCACCTAAGTTTCTTCAGAGGATTCAAGGGGATATTTGTGGACCTATGTAACCAATATGTGGACCATTTAGATACTTCACGGTGTTGGTTGATGCATCGACGCGATGGTCACATGTCTGCTTATTGTCCACATGCAATGCTGCATTTGCAAAACTCTAAGCACAAATTATTAAGCTTAGGGCTCACCACCCTGATTATACAATCAAGTCAATTTGACTGGATAATGCTGTAGAGTTTACGTCATAGACTTTTGACGATTATTGAATGTCTATTGGGATTGAAGTTGAACATCTTGTACTCTATGTTCACACCGAAAACAGCTTGGCAGAAGCTTTCATAAAGCGCCTTCAAACGATAGCTCAGACTTCGGTTATGCTAACCAACTTGCCAGTATCTGCTTGGGATCATGCAATATTTCATGCAGCTATGTTGGTCCTCCTGAGGCCCACCACTACCCAACCTCATTCACCGTTACAGTTTGTTACTGGATACGACCCTAATGTCTCACATTTAAGTGTGTTTGGGTGTACAGTCTATGTGCCAATAGGGCCACCACTACGTACCAAAATGGGTCCTCATAGAAAAATAGGAATCTATATTAGTTATGATTCGCCATCAATTATTCGCTACTTAGAGCCCTTGACAAGAAATCTCTTTACCGCATGTTTTACGGATTGTCACTTCGATGAAACAGTCTTCCCGTCGTTAGGGGGAGATAAGATTACTAACGTTCCTGTAGAACACCTCGAATTGTCGTGGATTACTCCCACTATGTCTCATTTAGATCCTCGCACCCCTCAGTCTGAAACTAAAGTGCGACGTATTCTAGATATTCAGAGTATCGTTCAAAGCATGCCATATGCTTTTATTGATCTAACAAAGGTGACGAGATTACATATACCTGCTGCAAACGCACATGCAAGGATGGACGTACTCAACGTATGCCGTATCACCACCTTGGAAGGCCAGACCGTCCTTGAGGCTAGGGCTGCCACACCTCCCATACGGCCCGGTACATGGGCGGCTAGCCAATTATCTGCTCCTACCCTGAAGCGTGGCAAACCCTCTGGTTTAAAGGATTCACAACCTCGGAAGAGGAAAATGGCATAAACTAGTAACCTTAGTCTGAATCCGACCATTGCTTACTCATCTGTTCCAACGCATGACATTATTCTAGATTACGATGATATATGAGACATACCAGGCTCCTGAGAATCGTGAGATTTCGTTCCATTACACAGTATTGGATGAGGTTTGGAATCAAAATGAGATGATTGTCGATGATGCATTCACGTATACAGTTGCTTCCGACATCATGCTTAGCGATGACATTAAACCACGTTCCGTTGATGAATGTTGACGTAAAACGGATTAGTTAAACTGGAAACAAGTAATCCACGTCGAACTCGATTCGTTTGCAAAACGTAAGGTGTTTAGGCATGTAGCTCTTACTGCACCACATATGAAGCCCATGGGCTACAAGTGGGTTTTTGTGAGAAATCGTAATGAGAAGAATGAAATAGTGTGATACAAAGCACGCCTCGTAGCCCAAGGCTTCTCTTAATGTCCTGGGATTGATTACAAGGAGACGTATTCCCCTGTAATAAACGTCATAACGTTCAACTACCTTATCAGTTTGGTAGTTTCTAAAAAACTGAATATGCAACTTATGGACGTGGTAACAACGTATCTCTATGGGGATCTAGATACGAAAATCGACATGAAAGTTCCAGAAAGACTTCCATTGAATGGTTCAAATAGTTCTAGACCACGGAACACTCTCTCAATTAAATTAAGGAGATCACTATACAGATTGAAACAATCCGATCGGATGTGGTATAACTATCTGAGTGAATATTTGACAAGTCAGGGTTATGTGAACAACGGACTATGCCCATGCGTGTTCATCAAGAAGTCACATTTCTGATTTGCGATCGTTGCAGTTTATGTCGATGACATGAACATCATCGAAACTTTCGCAGAGTTTAAAGAAATAGCCGTTCACTTGAAATCGGAATTTGAGATGAAAGATCTAGGGAAAACTCGATATTGTCTCGGCCTGGAGGTCGAGCATTGTTCATATGGAATCCTAGTACATCAATCGAACTACACCCAAAATGTGTTGCGACGTTTTAATGAGGATAAAGCGAAGCCTTCGAGTACTCCTATGGTCGTTCGGACTATAGATGCTAAACGAGATCCCTTCCGTCCCAAGGAGGATGAGGAAGAGATTTTAGAGCCTGAAGTTCCATACCTAAGTGCAATTGGTGCTTTATTGTATTTGGCTCAATGCACTAGACTCGACATCTCCTTCGTTGTTAATCTTTTGGCTAGATACAGCAACGCGCCTACACGCAGACACTAGATTGGTGTTAAAGACATTTTTTGCTACCTTAAAGGTACGATGGATTTGGGGTTGTTCTACACCCATGAATCCTCAAGAGAAGTCGTCACCTCCTTCGGTCCTCGAGTTGATTCCCGCCTCGTTGGTACGTAGATGCTGGTTATTTGTCTAACCCACATAGGGTACATTCTCAAATGGGCTATGTCTTTACCGTCGGAAACACCGCTATGTCTTGGAGGTCTACCAAGCAAACGCTAGTTGCAACTTCTTAGAACCATGCTGAGATTCTCACCCTGCATGGGGTATCGCATGAGTGCTTTTGGTTAAGAGCAGTCATGGAACGTATTCGAAGCTCTAGTGGTCTTACTTCCGTCATTGATCTTCCTACGATGATCTTTGAAGACAATTCAACATGTATCGAGCAGTTAAAGAATGAGCAGTTAAAGAAGGGATACATCAAGGGAGACAACACCAAGCACATAGCGCCGAAGTTATTTTATTCTCACCAGCAACAACAGCATCAAAACATTGAAGTTAAGCAAATCCATTCCCAGGACAACCTGGCCTATCTCTTTACCAAGTCATTACCCAAGTCTACTTTTCAAAAGCTTGTCCAATGAATCGGTATGTGTAAATTGTCTGAGTTAAATTGCTTATGGTTCTCTTATTTGGAAGTTATGTCTAACTTAGAGGGAGTATCCAGAAGCATACTCACTTGATCTTAATGTAATATTTTTCCTATGAATAGGAGTATTTTTCCCACTGGGTTTTTGCTACCTAACAAGGTTTTAATAGGGCACCTATCCTGGGATGATCATACTTCGTTAAGTTCACTACTTTCGTCCTGTTTGACATTTGTTTTAGACATTATACATACTTTTCACTTTTCTCCTTAGTCTATGGGTTTTTACCTACCTTAGGTTTTACCATAACGTAGTTTTGGGAGTTTTACTACCCATGCATACTTTCTTTCAATTTTGAGACTTGCATTCACCCGTTGTGCTGACGACTTCATCAACTGTTCTACCTCATCCGCTGGAGATCTGATGCGATGTTTTGTTTGAGTATTTACACACTCAAGGGGGAGTGTTGCAGTCCTATTAGATTAGGAATGTGATTGTGTAAATCCTAATGTATCTAGGGATATCTTTGAATATTCCCTTTAGTAGTTAATATCCTATTAGAGTTGTAATCCTATTAGGGTGAGGATTTAACTTTCCCTACTACTATAAATAAAGGCCTATCCTATTAGAGTTGTAATCCTATTAGGGTAAGGATTTAACCTTCCCTACTACTATAAATAAAGGCACAATGGGGGATACAACACACACCTCAGAATTACATCTCTCTCTTGTTGCCGGCCATCCCTTTCTAGTCCTAAATACAGTTCAGTAAATTAGGCCTACAACAAGGAGAAGTTATTCACAACGTTCCTGTTGTTTTATTTGTTTCTTTCTTTTTTCCTGTTTTTTCCAATATAACAAATTTTAACTTTTCTGTTTAATATCTCTTTCTCCTAAAATAGAGAGCAGTTATTCACAATGTCGCCTTTTTTTACTTTATGTTTTAATATTTCTCTCCTAAAATGATGTTCAATACAGTTATCTCTGACTTTAATATCTCATCCTAAAATGGAGGAGTTATTCATCATGTCCCTTTACTTTTATTTGTTTCTTTCTGTTTAATATAATTTTGTGAGATATTAATATATCATCCTAAAATGGAGGAGTTATCCATCACGTCCCCTTACTTTTATTTGTTTCTTTTTGTTTTTTTTTTGTCGAATATTTGTTTCTTTTTGTTTAATAATCTAAAATACAGCAACAACCGTACTAATCAAAATGAAAGCGTAAATATTCTATGTAATTTTTGTTAAAATTCATGCATCAAGAAATTAAGGTGAATAAAAGAGAAAAATAACTAAAAAAGAAACCCGGCCAGCCAAATTTTGTTGAGGCGCTTTCCCATCGATGTCCATTTAAAAAACCAAACGATAACTGCTCATAGCAGTATCAAAAATGACGCCTTGTTCATCCTCTCCCCTTCTGAATGGTTTTGCCATTTTAGTTTGGATTATCTATTTGTTTTAATTTGTTTTATTTTTAAGGGAGCTTTATATATAAAGATAAAAACTTTCATTATATATATTTCAAGTAACTCCACTAATTTTTAAACATGTCAAGAAGAGACAAAAACATAAAAATAACTAACGCCCAGCACAAAAACACCCCTAAGGCTTTAGAGCTATTAATAGAATTCAACCCTCATAACTCCAACAAAATTATATATGTGCCATAAGCTCAACCTATCTTCGACTATTTTTGCAGAATCAGTTTTGAAACTATATGTAGAATTAGTTTGTATCATTTATTACTAGAATCAGTTCAACCCGTCCTCGACCAATTTTTGCAGAATTAGTTTAATCCGTCCTCGACCATTTTGCAGAATCAGTTCAACCCGTCCTTGACCGTTTTTGCAAAATCAGTTCAACCCGTCGTCGACCATTTTTGCAGAATTAATTCAACCCGTCTTCAACCATTTGTGCATAATCATTTCAACCTGTTTTCGACCCTTTTTGTAGAATCAGTTTAACCCGTCCTTGACCATTTTTGCAAAATCACTTCAACACTTCCCCGACAATTTTTGCATAATCACTTCAACCCGTCTTCAACTATTTTTGCAGAATCAGTTCAAACCGTCCTCGACCATTTTTGTAGAATCAGTTCAATCCGTCATCGACCATTTTTGCAGAATCACTTCAACTCGTACTTGACCATTTTTGCAGAATCACTTCAACCCATCATCAACCATTTTTTCAGAATCAGTTCAACCCGTCTTCGATCATTTTATTGCAAAATCAGTTGAACCCGTTCGACCATTTTTTTACAGAATCAGTTCAACCCGTCTTCGACCATTTTATGCGGAATCAGTTCAACTCGTCTTTGACCATTTTTGCAGAATCAATTTTAAATTCATGTAGAATTAGTTCTGTATACTTTTTTAGTAGAATCTTTTTGTATAGCTTTTGTAGAATTAGTTTTTATATTTTCAATAAAACTGCATACATGCCATCAACTTCTCATCGACTATTTTTGCAGAATTAGTTTCAAATATATATTAAATCAATTTTTGTATAATTTTTAGTATAACCAATTTTGTATATTTTTTGTAAATAAGTTTGGCAACTGGCCATCCACTTAACCTCACTTAACAAATCCAACTCTTTTTTTATTTGAAATCCAACTCTTTTCGTATTAGAAATCCAACTATGTTCTATCGAAAATAAATATAAATAAAAAATAAAACAAATACGACTCTTCATCAAAATTGTTTCCTTCTCCAAGCATTGTTCACTTCCCTCATCTCTACTAGGGCTGATCATTGGGTGGGTTGTCTGTTTAAAAGCAACTCGTAGGCTGATAAATTATGCTCAAGTCATCATTCGACCAACCCATCACCGATTGAACAATTTGTTACTCCGACTCACCCAACACAATTAGTTTTCGTTTGGGTGGGCGGGTTCAAGAGGTATTTGTGTTTGAAAATTTTGAATTTTGAAGAGCCAGAATGATTGAAGGACGAAGGAGGTTGCAAGCTGGTGTGGCGGCAAAGAAAAAAAAAGAATTGGTACCAATAAGGGAGATGAAAAATGTGAAAAATAGTAAATGGCTGCTGACTTTTGGGAATGGGAGCATTTTTGCTCACCACCATAAACTATGGTGTACGCTCACCATACACCTAATCAATTGACACGTGCCATTTCACCTAACTCTAGTTAACTTTCACATTAAATGTTAGTTTTTCAATTTTGAAAAAAAATTAAGCAAGATTAAGTGAAATAACACGTGTTAATTGATTAGGTGTATGGTGAGCATACACCATAGCTTATGATGGTGAGCAAAAATATTCCCTTTGGGAATAGGAGTGATTCCACGTGGTAAGCATGCCAAGTGTGAAAAATAAAATGCAGCCAGTACAAGTGCATCAATGTTATCTATCGGGCATTTGGGAGGGGCAGTTGTGGCTGCCTGGAAGGGTAATTTCGTCACTTGAAATAACATTTATGATGTCATTAAACATGTGTATAAAAAGTTGTTTCTCTTTGAAATAATTAAAAAGTTTTGTCCTAATTTAAATTTAAGTATTAAAAGCATACTGTGTATGTAATTTTTCATATTTTTAATTTGTTTTTGTTGACCTTATCATTTATCTCTCTCTACTCTCCATAACTGCTAACTTTTAGAGGATAATTACCATGATTTTTTTTATTATTTTAATTACTATGTTTTGTTTCCAATACCGTTTCTGATAAGTTAAGTTCTTTTTTACATTTTTGTCCTCTTTTTTAATTTTTTGGATTTTGATTGTAAAGGAAAATAGGAATATTCTTGGCATTTTGGAATGCTTTATCATTTTGGGGCTTTCGCTTTATATATACTAGCCTTTCTGCACGCACTAACGTGCGTGCGACAGGCTTTTTTGCATCATGGGCGCTACGTACCCCAAAGATTTGTTGTTTTAGATATTCTTATATTTCTTAAGTGATTATTTTATAAATTGTGGGTGTGTGTCCATCACGACAATTTCTTATTATTTTCAATCATCTAACTTAGACGTGCACATATGTATACTTACCATAATTCATTTTGAGTCTCATTTTGGCAAGCTTAAATAGGGATTACAGACTTGGACTATTAATCGGTAGTGGGTATATATATATATATATAGATGAAAATCAGTTTTAATTGATTCATTAAGTGGGTCCTGCAAGTATTATTTGAATAAACATATGGGTTTAATTAAGATGAAATTGACATTTGACATTTTAATTGCCACATAATATCAAATTTATATTTGATATTTTTCTTTTGACATCTCTACTAGAGATTGTTTGAGCATCTCCAATGGCAGGGCAAAAAAACTATACTAGAGGTGGAACTTTTATGTCAAAACTGAACGTGCAACTTTGTCGTCCGAACCTTCTCACGTTCAAGGACGATCTAGGATTTAAAAGGCGGTTGAGCTAAAATTTCACATTAAAGGAATAAATTTGGCAAAATTTTGACCCTCTTTAGACTTCATGCAATCTTTAGGAGAATTTCGACCATCTCTTTAGAATTTTGTGATTGCTCTAGTTAAATGGATAGAATGCTCAAGACCAAGGAATGCTAGTTAACATGATTTTTTTTTAAACAATAGTTTGGATTTCAAATTACATGAAGGGACGAGGAACAAAGGCAAGAAGATGAGTGTCGCCCTGTCCAATGGTGTAGGCAAGTAGAGTAGGCCAAATTGTACTATAAAAACTACTCAATTGCCTTATGAAAAAGAGTAATACTCGAGAGATTAAATTTTTGACCACACGATTAACGGATCTACAGAATCTTCACAAAGAGGATCCGGATTCCTACTCTTATTCATCCCTGTGGTCATAGGAAACTTGCATGATGATCCCCATGGTAAAAAAATTAGGAATTAAACCCCTATGGTTAAGAATGTTAGCAAATTTAGCCCAAAAGTTAAATTTTCGTTGAAGGTCTGTTAAATGTAGGGGTAAAATTGTATTTTCAGTTCCAAATGATCTTGAAAATAAATAAATTTATTTTTATAACAAATAATACTTGATTTTTTAAAGAAAAAAAGAGCCCAAATTCCCGTCTTCTGCTGCTACCTAACTTCAAATTCTGGGATTTCAATCAACCCCTCTTCCATTTCTCGGCAGAACCCATTGCTGGATTCTCAGAGTTTGGTTCTCTGTCGTCGTTGGATTCGGCTAACCTCTCCGACTCCCTCCTCCTTATATGGAAGCTCAGCAGAGTTTATAATCTCTTCCATGGAAGCTTCTTCGTTGACTTGGCAGTGGGATTTTATGTTCTTTCTTAGTCCTTACCTTTTATACATTTGGTGCTTTTTGGGTTTTTTATTTTTGATTATTTTGATTGCAAGCAGTTTGGGCATTATCCTACTACATGTGCAGAAGCATTAGAAATCAAATTCTGGGGAAAATCAAATCCTCCGCGTAGCACTACAACAAAGCTCAACAAGCTTTCATTGCAAAAACAGTAGAAAGGAGATCGAAAGGGTTAATTTGTTTGCAAAATTAAATGCTGATTTGTATTTGGGGACTGCCATAAGCAGGACGAAAAAGATGATAGAGGCCAAGCAGACAGAGGAGAGAGAGAGAAGAGGAAAAGATTGATAGAAGCCGCGACGGTCGATGGTACCGGAGTTAACGTTGTTGATCGGTGAAAGATGTTGGGGTGTAGTTTATCAGCAATGGTAGGATGGTTTTTGGATTAGTGGACATGAAAATACAATTCTATCCAACATTTAACAGATTTTTAACAGAAACTTTACCTTCTAGACTAAATTTGCTAATAATGTTGACCACAGGGTTTTAATTCCAAATTTTTTTACCACAAGGGTCATCACGCAAGTATCCTATGACCACGAGGATGATTAATCCATTTTTTTTTTTTTTTGGAGAACTAAAAATAGCATAACCAGGGCCGAAGCCAAAGGAACATGAAGCCCACCCAAGGGGGAACAACACAGAAAGCAACAAACACAGGGTAGGAGAGGGGGTACAGAAGCGAAGACGCTGCACCAAGTGCCAAGCGTCGCCCCCTCAACTGCAATGAAAACAAAAACTAGGGAGGGCAAGGAAGCCCATCTTTGTTAAGAACATGAACCAACGAAGATGGAGGAGTATTAATCCAAGTTAAACCACACATCTCTGTATTCCTTCTCGACGCCAGACAATGCGTCGTCGTATTGGCCGATCTCGGAACCCAAGACCAGCGACACTCTTGGAAAGACTCCACCAACCGCACGATTTTAGCTTGGATAGGAAAAACCTCCCAATTGCCAGGAGAAGAAGCATTCTCCAAATTAGATATATTTTCCTTGGAATCGGAATCCAAAACAACCCTGTCCAATCCCAACGAAATAGCCACCTCACAACCAAGATGGATTGCACAAGCTTCAGCCGCAACAACTGTCGCAACTTTAATCTCCATTTTCTTAGCAGCCAGAAACCTTCCCTTAAAGTTTCTAATAACGACCCCGGCATAACCCCTTTCTGAAACCTGGACCCAGCTCACATCCACATTCACCTTCACAAAAGGATAGCATGGAGAGAACTAATGATCCGAAGGACATGCAACCAACTGAGTAGTCTGGCCGAAGTCCATAGGTTTGCGAGAGGCCTCCAAAAAAGTTCCAACCGAGTTCTGAATGGACATCATGAGCTGCTATGGAGAGGGGTTCCTATGATTAAAGATATAAGCACACCGGGCCTTCCAAATGTGCCAGCAAGTAAAGCCAGCGAAAGAAAGCAGCTGATTAATAACCTCATTCGACCCCAAATTGGCCTCAATAATGGACGACATCCAAGCAGCCAGAGAAGTAAAGCTAGCTTGGTTAACCTTATAATTTAAAAGACCTCCAAATCATATGGGTTCCACCCACATGCAAAGAAAGAGCAAGTGTTCCACAGTTTCAATTTGAGCATTGCAGATAGGGCATAAAGGCGAGGGGGAGCAGTGACGATTAAACAACGCTTCCATGGTGGCAAGGGCACGATGTAACGCCCTCCACATAAAATTACGAATCTTCAGAGGGGTTGCCAACTTCCAAATAGATTTCCAAACGTAAGAATGAGTAGAGAAAGAAGAGGACGAAGCCCGACCAGCCACTGGCATCGAGCAAGCCTTCTTCCAGTGGTAGCCAGACTTCACCGAGTAAATCCCATTTCTATTGCCCGGACAGACCAGCCTATCCCGTCGCGAGGGATCGCCGATGCAAATATCCAGGATGGCATCATAAACCTCAGAAGAAATGAAAGGCTTAAGAAAATCAATATCCCAATTTCCAGAAGTCTCACTTATAAGAGTGCCCACCCGCATGTTCCTAGACAAACTAACATCTGTAATCGACGTTGGATGTCCTTCCGAGAGAGATGGAATCCACCTGTCCAGCCATAATCTAACATCTCTTCCGTTCATAAATTGCCAACGGGCACCCTGCAACAGAACATCACGTCCAATTTGGCCATTTTATTTTGTCATCTTTTTCCACATACGATATTTTATTATATAAAGAGTTGTGGGACCTAATTTCCCTACTCATATGCTGTAGGGTAGGCAAACTCTGCATACTCAATTGCATCATAGGAGCTAGTTTTTGTCTGCGTAATTGATCAAAATGAATGTTTTTTTTAGTACATCGATATTTTTACACTAAGGAGATGAGGAGTTCAGTTAAGCTACATAATGGGCAGTCGAATTTGGTATCGAATTCGCTATCCTTGAAATTCGAACCTAAAACCTTTACAGAGATGGAGATGCTCTAAGCCTGTTTTGTAGACCAGCTTAGATTGAATATGACCATTAAATTGAACGCGAGGTTAAGTTGTTGTTTGATGAGGTAGAAGTATAACATGAATAGGATTCCGGGTCTTGGACTTTGAGTCCAGAATACCGCTGGCTTCATAAAACCAGTCCCACAACGCGAGCACTAACGCACAACCCTCCACCTTCTTTTTCTTCTATGATGTCTCCGCTCTGGTTTCTTCTTTATACGTTCACATGACCACATGCGGAAAAACATCGGAAAATAAAGCTAATAAATTTCAAACAAATAACTACAAATAACTACAAAATGCCGCTTATTTCCCCGAAATCGATGTCAATTCCGTTGATTTCATTCCCACTCTTGTAAATTTGTAGTTATTTGTTTGAAATTTATTAGCTTTATTTTCCGATGTTTTTAAAATGTAATTATTTTGTCTAATCCAACAATAATATTCTTGTCCAAAACAAAGAAACCGAGGCTTTGAATAAAATTCTGTATTTTAAAGGTAAAACTTGTTAGGCAAGTCAATAATAAATATGTGGATGACGTATCTGTGTAGTTACACCACCTATCAAAAACATTATCCCCAATTTTGAATTGCTTTTCATTTTATTTTATTTTTATATTGCGATGGAATGTAATCATTATTGCTAAAAACAAATGAAGAGGCTTCAAATTATTCATAAATTTTAGGATAAATTAGGTTCTCATCTTTCGTTTCTCCTTATTATTAATTGAAACCTTATTTCTTTTTATTTTTTGATCAAGGTCCCTTGACTTTTCTTCATGCCATTATTTGAATATTAAATTATTTACAAGTCTTTATATGTCAATTTAGAAAAAAATATTAATCATTTTCAAATATAATCTTTTTAGTATTTTTTTTATATATTTCTATTTATAATTTGTATCTTTTTTTTTTAATTTATACCAATATTTTTTTAGTTTTAATTTGTATCCATAATTTTGAATTTTAATATGTGCCCATATTTTCAATTTAATTTGCACCCATAGTTTTGAATTTTAATATGTACCCATACATTTAATTTAATTTGTACCAATAGTTTTTTCATGAACGTACCCATGCTAATTATATGTTTTAAAATATATCAATAGTTATTTCTTGCACTATATTAATAATTACGTGGGTAAATTTTTTTTTTATAGAACTATATAAAGAACAAATTACTCTATTATTGATTTTTAAGTAATTGTTATATTTGTAACAATATTATTTGGATTTTTTTTTTTAATTTCATAATTTGTGGGATATTGAATTCATAAATGCATGAGTTAAATTCTAATGATGATAGGGACCTTGTTCAAACTATTTAAACAAATAAGGTTACATTCTAACAACTAGGTTAATTAGGGACCGGAACCAAAAGGACCCTAAATTTTATTCCCCAAAATTTGGATACTAGCAGTGCTTTAGAAAATAAGATATCTGCATTCAAGACGTTTAGAACATGGCAAAATCTGGGTAGGTCTCCCAAATTTAAATTATTCATAAGAAATGACTGAAATGAGTCACATATTAGACAGTTTGTTTGCTTAAAAAAAATGTATGCATTGTATTTTAGTTAATTAAGAGCGTTCAATTTTTTATTGAGTTGGATTCCTCAAATATCGTTTGTGCTATTAAGATGGAGTTTGTATGGGAGCTCTTGGTCTTGAGCAACGAGGCCAAGAAAAGGAATTAAATAACGCAGAGCTCAAGATTGAACATTGTTTTCTCATACAGATGGTAGTACTAATGAGTCACCAAAGGTCAAATTTCAGCAATATGCTTCTTGACGAGGTATGGGCTTTAAAAGAAGGCTAAATCGGATAAATAATCATTGTGATCATAAGGTATCCGGAAGATAGTCTATGTGCTAAAAAAATTCAGATTTAAACCCATGTGGTGTACTCCATTAGTAAATTTAGTCCAAAAGTGATTTTTCCGTTAACCATCTATTAATACATGGCTAAAATTGTACTTTGACATGTGCACTCTTCCGCATCTCTCTGCTCTCTCTGTAACACATCCCCCCACCAATACCGCTTGAAGCAGGTTACTGAGACGCTGCTCCTTCACCTCAACCGGCAATAAATCATCAATCTCTTTCTCAATATCAAATACTGTCTCATCAACTGGTGCATCCATATAATTTCCCATACTTGAAGCTGCCTGGATGGTTGATTCTTTTAATTCATTCAGTCCCTGCAATACAAAAGTGTTTCAATTAAAGCACGATGATCACCTGGTAATTAATATCATCAAATGTTCTAAACTACGGCCTTCTTGCCATTGCAAATCAAAGCCACAGGTTTAATATATCAAAAAACTTGAAAATCAAAATATATATTCTTGTCATACTCGAGATGAGGCCTCCTGGTAAACCAAAGGCGTCAGCATTTGTCGATAGGCATCTTGCATATTTCCATACAGTTGTCCCAAGCTAGAATTATTTCTCATACTTGTGCGTGCTGTTGCTACAAGTCGATTACGAAGCAACTGCACAAGTACAATCGAAGAAAAAAAAAGTTAGATAAAGAAAAGGTTTTGTGTGATTACCTGGTGTTTAAGAGTAGCTAAACTCTTTGTATGCATTGGAGACTGTGGGATGACTCCATTTGATGGAGGAATTCCAAGCAGACCACACATTAAAGTCTGCCAAGAAGAAGCTCCAATGATATAGAGGACGGGAACATTGAGCATGTCCTGCGAGAGGCCAGTCTTTCAAGCCTTTCAAGTCTTGCTGTTCGTAGAAAGCAACCATAGGCCAGTCTTGAAGCTTCCTGCCGATCTCAATGACGGCTTTCTCAGAACTGGTTTTGTGAAAATTCAAATTACAGAAAGAGCAGAGAGACGAGGAAGAGTGCACATGTCAAAGTACAATTTTACCTATGTATTAACATTTAGTTAACGGAAAAATCACTTTTGGACTAAATTTGCTAACCGAGTATATCACAAGTGTTTAAATCCGAGTTTCTTTTAGCACATGAGCTATCATCCGAATACCTTATGACCATAGGGATCATTTATCCGATTTGGCCTTAAAAGAATGTTTAATTTCGAAATTCTCAATCGCATGACTCGAAATATCTTATGGCTTTTCAGCCAAAATAATCTTTGAGATTGGATAACTCATTATTTTGGTTATTGACAATGAAAAAGGATAGAATGTTCCCTAAGTTTGTCCACTATAAATCGTTTTGGTCATTTCGTAAAAAAATTATCAATATCCTTGTTAAATTGTCATATGAACGACCATGTGACTAGCTTTTTAAGGGTATTTTGGTCAAACAAACCTTCTCACTTAACGAGAATTTTGAGAAATTTTTCACGGAATGACCAAAATAATTTATTGGCCCACTGTAGGAGTTTGATTCCTATATTATTAATATCACACTTAAATTTTTGGCCCATGCCTAAATAAATAAAACATGATAGGTTTGTTTTGCGAGAAACATGCTTTATACTAAAAGTTAATTCTAGATGGAAGACCAACTAACTCGTGACGATCTAGAGACTTCACGTTTTAAATCAGTCTTCCCTGGGCAACCACGAAAAGCATGTTTGCTTTGTGCAGGTGAACAGCGTTGAATACTGGTTTTTTGTGTGTTCGTGTTTAATCTTGATTTTGTTCTTAATTATATTTCTGATAGAGCAACTTGTAGCATTACTGTACGAATTATTTCATGAATCCCAGGTTTGTCCGTAAATTTGTTTATTAAAACCATGTCTAAATGAATCAAAGGTGATCAAACTATCTAATCATATTTATAAACTAAACTAACTCCGGTATACCTCAAATGCAGAATGATTCGGATTGAATTATGAAATAAGACAAGTGAGGCATTTTCTATTTTGAGCAAGGCAATTCATTATTTGCAGCAAGCACAAATATAAACTGCTTCAAACCTCTGAGCTTCAAGTGGAAGCTCTAGGGAAAAAGCAACACATGAACTCCCTAACTGTATATATGCTAATGTCTAACAGGGAGAAAAAAAAAAACGTATGACGATTACAAGCACATCTATCATTTCATTTCTTGATAGAGAACTAAAAAACTACTCATTTCCAAAGGCTACACTTCCATTCTTGGAGCCAGTACTGGTGGGGACGAATTCTCACTTTCACGTAAACTTTGAGATGGATTTATCGTTATAACATGATGTGCCCCATCGATGCCTGATACCGGATTTACCGCTCCCTGTGAAGTTAATTCTTGCGTCTCTGGGGTCACTCTAGGCTTAGCATTCTTAAAGTGTGCCAGGGATGCTAGTTTATGAGCAGCACCAGAAATTTCCTCTGTACATTTGACAACTTCAAACAGTAGAGAAGCTACTGCTCCTGCTTGTATGATCTCTAGGTAATCGCAGTGTTTAGACAAGCTGGATCTGATTACAGCTTTGAGGTTTTCAGCAGCAGCTTTTGACTTCGTAATGTGAGGTTCTGCTGCTGATGATTTGGTCATTTTTCGGACTCCAGATGCTAGTTCCTTCAATGCTTTCCCACATTCTGAGCTAATAACTGTGCATTCCCCTTGAATTATACTTCGAACCTTTGGTGGTGACTGTAAGATTACCAAAACGCAAGTTATAATAGACCTACTAAATTGGTATTGAAATGCATGTATAACATTTAGACATAAATTGGTGAAGGGGCTTCATAATCATACTTGAATCTCAGAGGTAAGGTAGTGGTTGAGAGATTCAATTTTGAAAGCGCACTGGCGAGTTACGCTCCCAACTTTCAAGTACTCATTCCATGGATGACGAAATCTGAACTTACCGTGGCAGGGTTCCCATTTTGCCAAATTGGCCTGGACAATAAAAGTTAAATAATTCAGAGTGGAATTCAAGCATAAAATTCTTGGTGAGAAAGTTATAGAGGATGAGAAAGGTATATAATTCTCACCATGATTTCCTCCTTGCTACTTGAAGTTAGAACACTTTTATATCCCTGAAGAGATGATGACTTATTTATAGGCTGTCCATCCTCAGATATTTTAAAGTATCCGTCTTCAAATCCTGCAAATAATTAGTCTTAACTGGCTAAGTTTTGACGGTTCCTGATAATAATAATGAAAAGAAAAATCAAACAACGTAAGATAGAGGCAAATACTAATCTAACTGTGCTTGTGTCTCATAAATGTCTTTTCCTTATACTAATGCACAAGATTTTCCTATAAAAAGGGGAAAAATATATATTCTGTTAAGGTTATTTAGGGTTAGATTCCTTTTGTTACTTTAGTAGGGTTCCGAGTGCAAATGATATTTTTTCTGCAGTTGAATCACCTATCATAACCTTTGCAGGCATTGATGAATGTTATATCTAACTTAGAATATTAATCTTCATATAGGCAGCATAAAACCACTGTTATGTTTTAGTATATGTACCTTCTAAGAAATTCCCAAGCTTTTCGATGTTGGTAGCAATGTGATTGTGAAGATCCACCCCAATCCATACCGGACATATGAAAGTGCATACAAATACAGCAGCACAGCTTCCAAGGACGATTGTCGATAGCCTCTCGAATCCCATTCGTATAACCTCTTCATCCCGATAACCGGACACCGAAATCAAGCAGAATGTCAATATAAATACCATCATCCCATAATCATACCTCGCCTTAATTTCGGGAATGAATCTCAGGAATGTTACTATTCCAGCTGCAAAGAAATTATAAGATGATATAATTAGTTGATTTATATCATAAATATAAATAATTAGTACAATAATCAATTTTCTAATTACTCTTGTTTCTAAAAGTATTATATTATACCTATTATAAAAACAAAGAGAGCAATTAGTATAGGCTCCCCCGTCTCTCCAGAAAGAGTAGCTAAGCGATGAGCCCCAATGCCAAGAGCACCAGCTGTTAAAGTTGCCAACATTCTATTCAAACCTTTTCCTAGTGTTGCTCCTGAAATTGTTTCAAATATTAGAAATTACAATCAAATCTATTCGTTAAGACTTAAATTATGAGAGCTTACAGAAGTTGCTTACCAACAGAAAATTCAAACACAACCACAACAGTTAAAATAGCCCACATTGCATCAAGGCCGAAGCCGTCAAAGAGTGGTTTAAAGTAGTAGAAGAGTGACACAAAAGTTAGAGCTAGTCCCACTTTAAAACAATGGATGATCCTTCTTGGATCATCTTTGCCTAATTTCTTTAGCCTCAAGGCAAATCCAACTATTTTATCCCATAGTCTTTTGGGAAAGGCTATGGATCCTGCAGCGTTCTCATGGTTTGAAGATACCATATTATTGCTATCAAGGAACAAAATATTGGGAGCTGCAGGAAAAAGAAGACGGTCAGGAAGCAAAATAGTTAGACAGGTGAGGATGCCTTGTGGAGTGAATGCTGACAAAGCGAAGAAGTTTATTTATAAGTGAACCATGTTGGATGGTAACTTCAACTGTGCTTATCAAATCATATTATAATGCAGCTATTCTGGGTTAAGCCAATTAGTTAAATTAGGGTGCTCAGTCGTTTGCATCTGAGTTCAAACTATCTCACGTTGATTAGAATTATTTAAAATATTGCATGTATATAAAAGAGAGAGATGTGTCACTTAGTACTATAGTCTAGTGATATTCTTCTTCACTTGTAAGTGAGAGGTTTTAAATTCAATTTTCGCTAAAGGCGAATTTGAACCACGTTATTATGGCTGACCCATTGTGAAGCTTAGCATATTCCCCCACCCTCTTAGTGTAGATAATATCATTTTTTCAAGAAGACAGAGAGAGAGAGAGAGGGGGTGTAGCTAGGTAAGGGGTGGGGTAGTATACGTCCTAGGTTCGATGCACCTCCTTGTATTATTTAAAAAAAATATATATATATAAAAGTGGGAGAGATTTGATTTTTGAACTCCTTTTTATCTATATATATTAATTTTTAATATTTAGAATGGAAACCTTAATGAAGTTGGCTACAACACTGCTCATTTCTCTACATTCCAGTTCGAACCCCTTTCTCTAATTTAGAATTTAATATAAAATCAACTTTTCCATATAAAGAATATAAAATTTTCTATATAAAAAAAATTAATAGTTGTACAAAAGGAAAAGATGAATGTACAAAAATCGTTTCTCAAAATAAATGGAGATCATCTGTGTTTTCTTCTAAATGTAATTATGTATAAATGTTTCTACTTTGTCTTATGAAGCAAATTTTGGAGCATTACAATTGTAATTCACATTAGTATAGTTACTATTCTAAAAATTCTCGCCTAGGCCCCGTCTATGTGCTAAGCAGCTGGCTACCGCCCTGATTAAATCTTATGCGTTTGAAAATTAATTTGAAAATTAAGAAATAACACCTAGACCTGTCTATGAGCCAGCCTAACCAGTCTAACACGCCTAGATCGCGACTCTCACTTATACATAAAATAGATAACTTTCATTTTTCATTTTATTTTTTTGCAATAAATTGTAAGAGACTTGTTGAATACTTGGATAAACACTTTTTATATGTTTGTTCCCCATATTTCAATATATTCTAATACTTTATAATCTATATGTCATTATATTTTGCAAGTTGTATCACAATACAATTATGCATTTTTTAAGTATAAATAGAGATTTATTTATATATTATATAATAAATTCAATTAAAATCAAAAAACCGCCTAGGCCACGCCAAGATGCCTAGCGCCTTTTAGGACCTTAAGTATAATGGATGTGTTAAGAAAATTGAAATTCCACTATAAAACTAAGTGACATAGCACAATTTCTTATAAGTCTTTTCATGATTTAATCCCTCACCAATGTAAGACTTTGTCCTCACATTCTCAGATAGTATCTAGCCATGTGATCTACGAGACAGCATAACAAATCATAATAATTGACATGAGAACCGATCATAATTTCAGTTGTCCATTAGCAGATTTTCGGAATGTTTTTCCTAATAGAATAAGAAAAATAAATAATAAAAAGAAAGTTTTGCTATATAATGTTTGTTTTTATATCGCAACGTGCAAGCCTTCTAATTTTCCTTTTTGATTTGGAATATCTGTATAAAATTCTTTCCATTTTTCTAGGAGTTGAGAAATAACTAGAAAAAGCTCGAATTGTGTCATGTTGAGCTTGAGGTGAGAGTGAAATAAGAAATATAACTTCACACCATTTTTTATGACAGCACGCCCTACCTTCGGGACGGCTGCTAGTGTTTCAGTTTAAATTGGTTTGTATCCTTTGAATTGATCTTGCTTCCGCACAGTGCCCATGGCTTACGTCACGTTCACGTGACGGCCAGCACGCCCTACCTTTGGAACGGGGTGTGTCAGTTTAATTAATGTGATCATTATTTTATTTCATTATCTAATTGAAATTTGACTTCTTATTCTCGATATTCATCCATGGTACATAGAGACACGTCTTATTTGGCTCGATATGCGTTATTATATTGCTTCATTTGTCTTGTGTTGCTCACAAGAGAATATAAGAAATAATAATTGTACCTATGTAAAATATAATTATTTTATAATCCCTATAATTTGAAATAAATTGAAATAATTCTATAATTTGAAGACTCCAATACACGCAAAGTTTGCGTCTTGTTCACCGCTGGATCCACCAGCAACCAGAAAATAAAATCACGTTAGGTCAAAGACATACTACTTTGACGTCAGATAGTCTCTCTTCGAGAAGCCCATGAAGAACTATTCTCTCTTCGAGAAGCGCATGAAGAACTAGAGTAGCGAGGCTATTAATTAACTTATTTGCACGTAGTCTAACGAGAATAATTTATACTAAGCGGGAATAATTTTGTACCAAATGGCTTAATTGCTACCGTGGTATTTAGATTAATAATAGGAGAAATTAGGTTCTCATCCTTCTTTTTGCTACTTCATTGATTAAAATCTTATTCATTTTTAATTTTTTATCAAGGTCTTTAGGTATTAATAAACGTCATTAATTATTTCAATAATAAAATATCTTTTATTTCTAAATATATTCATTTAGTGTTATTGTCACATTCCGGCCCAGGGCGGATCACTTCCCGGGCCCACTCCACCACCGTAGCACGATATTGTCCGCATTAGGCTTACCATTCCCTCACGGTTTTGTTTTTGGGAACTCACGAGCAACTTTCCAGTGGGTCACCCATTCTGGGAGTGCTCTGGCCCCTTTCTTGCTTAACTTCGGAGTTCCTACGGAACTCAAAGCCAGTGAGCTCCCAAAAGGCCTCGTGCTAGGTAGGGATGAGAATATACATTTAAGGATCACTCATCTGGGCGATGTGGGATGCTACAGTTAAAAATGTCACATTTGGTATATTTATATTTATGGATAAATTTTTTATCATATATTTTTATTTTTAGTTTGTACCCTTTTTTAATTTGCAACCGTTTTTCAATTTGTACCAATTTTCTGTTCTGTTTTAATTTGTACCCATATATTAATTTCGTTTTGTCCCCATATTTTTTTAAAGTTTTATTTGTATTTGTACCCATATTTTTTAATTTATTTGTACCCATTTTAAATTTTGCTAAATGTACCCATGCTAATTATATGTATTTATTTTATGTTTTAAAATGTATCAGTAGTTATTTTTTAAAATATGTTAGTAATTATGTGGGTACATTATTTCTTGCTATAATTTTGTGAAGAACAATATTACTCTAATATTTATTTTTAAGTATTTATTATATTTTAAAAATATTATTTGAATTTGTTTAAATTTCATGGTTTGTGGGACATTAAATGAGTAAATGCATGAGTTAAATCTCTTAAATGATGTTAAGAACCTCGATCAAAATATTTAAATTAATAAGGTTTTAGTCTAACAATTAGGTTGATTAGGAACCGGAACCAAAATAAAAATTAGGTTCCCATCCCTCTTTTTTCAACTCCATTGATTGAAACCTTATTTCTTTTCAATTTTTAATCAAGGTCCCTTGGTTTTAATAAACATTATTAATTATTTCAATAATAAAATATTTTACGTATCAAGATAAGTAAATTTTATTTCTAAATTATTCATATAGTGTTTAGAAACGTTACATTTGATATATTTATATTTATGGCTAAATTTTGTATCATATATTTTTATTTTTAGTTTGTACCCATTTTAATTTGCAACCCTTTTTTTAAATTATGCCAATTTTCTATTCAGTTTTTGTTTGTACCCATATATTAATTTATTTTTGTGTCCATATTTTTCAAACTTTCATTTGTACTCCTATTTTTTTTTTTTTTTGACCTTTTATTTGTACCCATAATTTATTAATAATGTACCCATTTGTCTTTAAAAATGTGCCACCTTGTTATATGTAAAATGTACCGAATTTTTTTTTGTAAGTACCACCTCTTTTGTGTAAAATGTACCCATTGTTTTTTTTTTATATGAAATGTACCCATTATATAAAACGTATCATTTTTTTTTGTATAAAATGTACCAACTTTTTATATGTAAAATGCATCGTATAAAAATTATCAATTTTTTGTATGTAAAATGTCATTAATATAAGTAATGAAAAATCATGTGGGTTTCATTTAAGTATAATTTTTTTAATATTTTCAACAAATTATGGATTTTATTTAAAATCTCATTAATATAAATAACTACAAATATCAAATTTTTATTTAAAATTATAATAACCTACATAAAAATGCATTATTGCATTAATTTCAGGAACTTTAATCAAAAACAAAAAACAAACAAGGTTTCAATCAAAGAACGTTAATAAATAGGGACCGCATACAAAGTCACCCTTAATAATATATTATCACAAGTACATTTTTTTCCTACATTAACCTTGTACAATTGAAATAAAACACCACATAACGATAAACTAGTTTCATACACTTTCTAATATGTTATAGATAATCACGTTGGAATTTCATCGGTTAAAAACTTCTTACCCGACGAAATCACATGTTCATAGGATTAGTATAGTCAACGTTTTAGGTTTACTGAAAAGTCTTCTGAGACAGGCCAATTTTGTAGGGTAAACTAAATTCCATCGGGCAAAAATTTGGCGCCAAAGGAAAATTTTGGTGCGCAATTAATGAGGTTTTTTGGGGCGGACAGTGTGTTCATCGCGTAAATATAAGTTAACCGATAGATCTTTTTGTCGTGTAATATTTTATGGTTGTCTAGAAATATCTATCAATGACTTGTAAAAAAATAGGGGAATATATAGTTAGGAGACGAGGTATTTAAATTCTCGCGACGACTGCTTTCGTCGGGTAAGCTGTAGGTTACCTTTTAACTTAGAGTCTGCTGCCTTCTTCCCCCATTTCCCCCTCACCCTTTTTCGTTGATGTGCTTTTTGCAACCCCCCCGAATACGGCTACTTCTCCCTCTCTCTCTCTCCCTCCCTCTCTCTCTCTCTCCCTCCTCCCTCCTTCCCTCCCTCCATTCCCCCGTTGCATCTCTCCCCATCTCTTCCTCTTCGAAATACTTGAACGTTAGTTTATTTTGAGTTTGTCATTATTATTTCCTTCGAATGTGTTATTTATGATTAGTTTTTAGTAGGAAGCATTAATTTATTTAGGTGATATTTGTATATGTTGAATTGTGTAGGATGTGAAATTTTTAGTTGTTCTTTTTGAAATATATGTGGAGTAGGGAAATTTAGTTTGTTCAGCATAAGTGGAGGAATTTGGGGTGTGAAAATTGTTAAATTTCATTCCGTTCATACGAGTTAATTATGTTGATTAAATCATATAATAAAATCGAAATATACCTTAGACTCATTTGAGATTTTGTTGGACATGTGTGAAGACAAAGTATGCGGCTCTGCGATCTAACTTAATCTTGAATTGTCCAGTTCAAACAGTTCGGGGGTGCACTAGTATATGTTTAGGGTTTGCGATGAATTTGGCTAAGTTTCGTTTGTGGAAATTCAGTTGTATCCTCCTATTGTTCTTCAAGTGCATAGTACATATTTGTTGTAGTATCCACATTGTGTACTTGGGTAACCTTGGGGAGATGTTGCCGATTTTTTTACGACTGAAAATAATTGGGTGATTTGTAAACTACAACTTAGAAATTGCATGTTCGAATGGGATAAGATCTTCACCGAAGGCACATGGGGTTGATGAAACGTATTTGAAATCATTTTAATGACTAAAATTTTTTAATACAGGAGCGATGGACAAGGAGTAGACCAATTTACAAAATTGAAGTTCTGTACAATATATAGATGGGATCGACAAGTTTATTAAATTTGCAAGGAATCATGTTAGTGCTCAGAACCGTATTCGGTGTCCATGCGTGAAATGTAATAATTGTGTGTGGATAACAGTGGACAAAGCCCGATATCACTTGTATTTGAATGAGATGGTACACAGTTACAGTAGTTGGACTTATCATGGGGAATCGCCCATTACAATGTCAACATCCTCCAGCAGTGGGACAGTTTGTCATGAACCTTCTACATGTGTGGATGATGACCAAGTGATGGACAGTTTGAATGATTCTTTTCCAAATGCTTCACTGAATATGAAAGAGGAGGAGTTCACTGACCCCAATAAGTACGATAAATTGTTGAAGGAAGCTGAGCGAGAATTGTACCTTGGTTGTCAAGATTTTTCCGTGCTCATAACCATTATAGAGTTGATGCAATGAAAGTACAATGAAATATGACCAATCGGAAATTCGATATGATGATGGGTATTCTTAAACGTATGCTTCCAAAACCAAATGCATTACCTTCAAATCATTATGGGTCGAAAGAGATCTTAAAAGATCTCAGTTTAGGATATGACAAGATCCATGCATGCAAGAACAATAGTAGAAGTTAGACAAATGTCCCAAGTGCAATGAGCTTCGATATCGAAATAACAAGATCCCAAATAAAGTGTTGCGTTATTTTCCCCTTACACCAAGATTACACAGATTGTACATGTCAAACCATACTGCACATGATATAAGGTGGCATAAGGAATGATGCGTTGATGATGATGTGTTGTAACATCCGACTGACGATGAAGCATGGATATAATTTGATAAAATCTACCCCAATGCTACTGCAGAGCCAAGGAATGTAAGACTAGCACTTGCTTCTGACAGTTTTAATCCATTTAGAAATTTTTCTAGTGAGCACAGCAGTTGGCCGGTGGTCATTCTTCCTTATAATTTGCCCCCTTAGAGGTGCATGAAGAAAGAATATATGATCATGACTCTTTTAATACTAGGGCCAAAATCTCTAGGCGACTCCGTTGATGTATATTTGCGGCCATTGATAGATGAGTTAATATAATTATGGACAAATGGTATACCAACGTATAACAAGTAGACAGGGGAAATGTTCACTTTGGGAGCTGCAACAATGTGGACAATTAATGGTTTCCCTGCTTATGGTATGTTGTCGGGCTAGAGTACTAAAAGGTATATGGCATACCCAACATGCGGTGATGACACATCGTCCTTTTGGCACACTGGAAATGTATGTTACTTATCACCGTAGGTGGCTTCCCTGGAATTATGAGTGGCGTGAGAAGCCTAAATCTTTTGATGAGACAACATAGTATCGAACTAGACCACGAGAATTATCCGGAGATGAAATAATGGCCAAGTTGAATACATTCCAATTTGATGACGGTTCGAGACCGGTGGAACATCTTAATTGGACCAAAATGAGTATATTCTTTGACTTAGAATATTGGTCAAAATTGAAAATCAAACACATTGATTATCTTATGTAGAAGAATTTATGTGACAATGTGTTGGGTATGACTCTACCTATCGAGGGAAAATTGTAGGACACAATGAAGACTCGTATTGGAATGCAAGAAATGAGGATAAAGCCCAACCTGTGGCCTATGCTGCAAAATGGTAAATACAAGAAAAAAAAAGCAAATTTACTTTCAAGCGGGTTGGCAAGAAGGATTTCTTATATTGGTTGCAAGTTGTGAAATTTCCCGACGGGTACGTAAGCAATATAGGAAAACATGTTAAAATGGGCATTGGGACATTGTCGGGTCTAAAAAGTCATGATTGTCATGTCTTGCTCCAACGGCTACTCCTAATTGGTATTCGGCCTAACTTCGACAGTGAGGTTGTTGAGATGTTAACATATTTGTGTCGATTCTTCTAGCAACTATGTTGTAAAATGTTGCGTAAGTCCGACGTAACTGATATGGATGAAGATATTGTGTACATCCTATATCGACTTGAGTAAATATATCCACCGGCATTTTTCACGAGTATGGTTCAAGTAATAATACATCTGCCAAATGAGGCGAATCTTGCTGGCCCGGTGCACCCCTAAAGGATGTATCCAATTAAGAGATAATCTTATCAATATCTTAATTTGTTAATATTAATTATGAAGCTCTTCAAATTGAAAATTTTCACACAATTTTATAATTTTTCAGACTCCTTGGCGATTACAAGCTGTTCGTCCGCAACTGGGCATAACCAGACATATCCATTGCGGAGGAAGAAATTGTACAAGAATCCCTAATATTTTGTTCGAGGTACCTATGAAATGTTGAAACTTCGCATAACAAAAGTATGTGCAATTTTAGATGGGGTGAACGGATGGAAAAGTTAACTGTCTTTGCACAACCTGCATGCTTGTTTGGCACATGACCTTCATCTGAGCCTTTACTGAATCTGACTTGGAGGTGGCTCATTGGTTCATATTAAACAATTGCGATGAAGTCGTGCCATTCATTGAATAACATGAAGTAATTATGAAGACCCGTTGTCCATCAATTTGCATTGAAATGCATAGGCAATTATTTCCTAATTGGTTTGAAGAACATGTAAATGTTTTCATTTTGCTTAAAACTAAAATTGTTTGTCTTGTGGATTAAATTACATATTAAACCAGGTTTGTGCTTTACTAGATGAGATAGTTAAAAGCAGCCAAATCGTCTATGTTTGACGAAGAATTATTCTAGCTTGCATGTTGTCCTGTTAGAGCCGAAACGTACTCTGGATGTCACCAATCTCTAAGGAAATACCTTTCATACTCAACAGTGAGATTGCTTTAAATGGCCCCTTCATGGTTGAGACTCTTCATACTTTCCTTATTTCCTTCATTCAGTTTATATAATGGGGCCTTGTTGTTTACTTCACGATCCTCTTTTCAAACCCAATTCTCTCTATAACCTTCGATAACTAGAATCCTCAAACCATACAATTACTTTCATAATAACAATCTTTCCCTTGCTTCTTGCAACTTGTTCCATAACATTCATCCCAATGCGACATCTTTTTCGTTGTTTTTGCATATGGGTTCAGACTCAACAAAGTTTTGAGATTCTTCAGAGGGTTCTTTATTGAAGCCTTCTTTGCCTTCATTTGGGAGTTGACGCTGGTGACGACTGAACCTCATCAGAGTTAATGATCCTGGCCAAGTCGACTTCATAGTCTTCTTAGAAAAATTTGCATGCCAGAGGTGAGGGCTTGTCTCCCCAAACAATTGTACTTTTTCGTGCCCTTTATATGAGATTTTGATAATAACCATATGTTCGCATGAATTTTCATTTGTTCTCATGCATTGCTTTCTTGTCCATGGAATAAAATTGCAGTCCGATAAATCTTTCCAAAGTAAACAAACTTTAGAGAAAATGAGTAATGGAAAGAAACATGTGTAAGCTTGTGGGCTTGGGACAGAGCTTAAAGCCCCTTTTGGTGGCGTTGATTCAAAGAAATGTCACCTCCCAACATAGTATTTATAAAGATTCACATCGCGATATCTGAAGTACCACCTTACTCTAATACCAAGTATTAAACATTAAACCCATGGAAAACCTTTTGCTTCGTACTTGCCAAAATGCATTTATCAGACTAAGGATGAGAAAACCTTGAATTGTACATGAAATAACTTGGAAATATATTTCTTGCCTTGTCCCACTTTCTGGGCAAGAATTTTTAAGGTTTGCAACGTGACGTTAAGAAAGCTTTTCCCCCTTAGTTCGAATTGCTTATCCGTCTCTAGTGAATCTTAAACAAAAGTTATTTGGAGACTTGATCACTTGCATATGGGTCGAAAACATCTTTGGAATCCTTTTGTCAGACCCTATTCTGATCGGACTACCTTGGCTGACTTGGCCAAAGCATTTTCGCGTATCGATGCTCAGTTGGAATAAAATTCCTTTTGGGGATTTCCTAGTCTGGATGGCCCCTTCAAACTTGTTGACCATATGATGTCGCATAACACACTTAACTTAGTATGTTAGTCCAGGATAGAAGTAGTCGTACGCAAAGTTGGATTTCAAAGCCACCCTCAGATGATTTTCGGATCTCATTTTCAACTATTTTCTCGAATGGCGTAGAGCCCAAGCAAGAAATGTTATAACCCAAAACTTTACCAGTTGTACAGTCTTTGTGGAGGTCGAATAGTGCACTGAACTTTCGGATTAGGGCTTCATGTGCCCGTGCCCGTAGCCCATTATTCGTAATCACGCTGATTACAGCTTGAGTCAACCAAACAATATGGAATGGGCTAAAAGAGACTCATCTGATAGTGTTACTTTGAATTTTTAGACTTGCAATCATGCGAAGTTTTCAAAAGTCCATAGTTTTGCTCAAATGATCGAGGTATTCCTTAAATCGCTGAAAAAACAAAAAGAATAAAACAAAACATTGAACATAAGATAAGAAACTTTATAATTTGTTTATTGATAAAGGAAATATGATTGTTTGACAATGGGGTATGATTGAATCCATGAAGGCCATGAAGGATTGCCTACATATCTCCGGGAAGGAGAATCGCATTACTGGTGTAGTTATAAGAAAAGATGGGATAACATAAGTATTACATCAAGGATCATCTTTAGCGATAGACCAATGGTGGGGCGTTAAGAGATGAGTTCTCCATGGACTTGTCTTCACGTTAACAGCGATGTTGCGATTGAGTCCGGGATAGACAACTTACATATCTTGTGAAGGGAATCAAACTGCGTGTAGTTTGGATGGTGCATCTAGAGGTAGTACCGCTTATGCATAGCGATGTTTCTTTGTTTCGTGATCGAAGTCTCATCCATGCAATGCAAATAATAGGCTATTTTGCCTCATACTCCCACGATCTTGTATAGTCCTTCTTAATTTTTCCCAAGCTTACCTTATCCCGACATCTTCATATTCTCGAACACTTCTCTTAGGACCAGATCTCCAAGTTTTCGGCTCCGAGGTTTGATGCCCTTATTACAATACTATCGAAAATGTTGTTGGTAAGCGGCAAGTCGGACTTGGTGCATTCTCATCGTTCATCAGGGAGGTCGAGGTTTGTTTTGGGTATTCCTGCATTCTCTAGGGTGGTCCGTTCATCGGTATGCAGGTTTGGCATATTGGTGACTTGGATTGGGATGACTGCTTCACCCCCAGCAATCCTTCTAGCCATTTACTTTTCTTCTCAAGTTTTTTCTTCAAACATTGCAAGATTGTCTTACTCAAGGCTTTCGCATACCCATTGCCTTGCGGGTATCTCAGATTGGAAGTTAGATGACGGATTCTAAACTCCTTATACTATTCTATGACTTTGAAACTGGTGAACTGTAGCATGTTGTCTATAAGTATGGTATGTTGAAGCTATGTTTGCTAGAGCGTTGGCATGGCTGTTTTCTCTCATTGGGATTTGTTGGATTTCATATCTTTCAAATTTCTTGAGTAAAGCCCTATTGTTGGATGGTCCATGGCGTAGTTTCTCGTGACTTGGTTGACTATGAGAATCAAGTCACAGTGACTTGATAATTTCTTTACCTGGAGTTCTTCTGCCACCCTAAGACCTGTTACAAATGCTTCGTACTCTGCTTCGTTATTGCTTGCCTTGAATCTTAAGTCCTACTAGAAGTTCTCCATTTATGTTCGACGATCTGTCTACGTAAAACTTCCAAAGGCGTGGATTCTTAGGCATTCATTGGGAGTCTGTGGTACTCTAGTGTCTTGTGTTACCAAACTGCACTCTACTACGAAGTCTGCTAGTGCCTAAGCTTTGATTGAAGTCCTAGGCCGACGAATGATCTCATGTTGTCCTAATTCGATGGCCCATTTTGTGACTTTAGGTGATACGTCGGGGATGTGCAACATGGATCGCAACAGATACTCTATCATGTAGACTACTCTGAACAATTGAAAGTACGGTTGAAGTTTCTTGGTTGCTGTCAATAACGCGAGGATGAGTTTTTCCATTTTCTATTATCTGGTTCGAGAAGAGCTTTTGATACACAATACATTAGTTTTTGCTCCTCCGAGTCTTCTCGAATCAGAACTGCGCTCATTGCGTAGTCTAATATCACCATATATAGGTACAAGTCTTCTCCATTGACCCGCTTAGACATCAATAGGGGATTCATTAAGTATTCTTTTAACTTTGTAAAGGCTTCTTCACACTCATCCATCCAGAGTAGACCTTTACTTTTCTTTATTGTAGTGAAGAAAAGCTTGCACTTGTCGGTGGAGCGAGAAAGGAATCGGCTGAGGGTGCCGTTTTTCCTTTCAAGCTCTATATCTCCTTCACGGTTTTTGGCGAATTCATATCCATGATTGCCCGATCTGATCTAGGTTGGCTTTGCTTCTACGCTTTGTGACCAAGTACCCTAGGAACATGCCCGAGGCTACTCCGAATGTTCATTTTTCTCGATTTAACTTCATGTTGTAATTCTAGAGTAGATCAAATGACTCCCGATGGTGGGTCAGGTCGTTCTTATTTTCTTTGCTCTTGATGACCATGTCCTCGACGTAAACTTCCATCATTTCTCCAATATTTTCTTTGAAGATTCGATTAACAAGTCTTTGAAAAGTTTCCCTGCATTCTTAAGACCCAAGGGCATAACTTTGTAAAAGTACATACCTCGGACAATTACGAAAGACAGTGCCTCCATGTCCAGCTCGTACATCCTTATCTGATTGTACCTGGAGTAATGACAGTACTTTCTCTTAGAAGATTGCTCTCATTTGCAAAGAGTTCCTCCTCCTTCTTCACTATAGCATCGAAGCCCTTCTCAACTATATTTGAGAGCTCATGAGACTGGAATATGGTTTTCATCTTGATTTGCCAAAAATCAATTTTTTTTTCATTGAAAACTGGTGCTCTATGATCAGCACCACTCGATCCAGCCGTATGAGACTTGTTATCGAGTTACCCAGAAGTTTTAGAAGCCCAGATTTGTTGCAACGAAGCTCAATTCAACTCGAGTTTCTTCGCCACTAAGAATCACATATTCATGCCCAACTTAAGCGATTGAACCTGGTTCTAAAGCCATGTTAGAATTTGTTTCAAAATAACAATGGAGGTTAGGAGCTAGGATTGCAGAGTTGCAGTAATCACAAAAAATGGCAGAGATAAGGAATGTTTAGAGGGAATTTTTCATTGGATTCTATTCATCACACAATGTGTGTGTGTGTGTGTGTGTGTGTTACCGTAGACGAGAGGGAAACAATCTCTCTCTTACATCATTACAAAACCATCTTAACAACTCAAATTTAACTCATCATGTAAGATGATTACACTTGTCATGAGTTATGACTAATCTAAGTGAATACATGGACTATGATCAAATTAATTCCTACAAACTTAGGCAAAAGCAACTTAATGCAGCAAATACATATATTTCGACAGTTTTGTCACTTTAGATTCACCGTTTTACTCTTTTCCCTCTCACATATTCTTCCAATACATGATTTTTTATGATATGGCTTTATTTTTTTATCTGCATTTGGTTATCTACTTTCTTTTGAAAGTAAGGAAACTATTTGGTTATCTACTTTGTTACTGACGAACAGGTAATCTACATGGCTATATATATTGTCAGATCATTCCCATTCAACTCTTTTCTTTCAAGAGTACTTTCTTGCACAGGGACAACAGCCCCTGCTGGTACGGGAAATATGTAGTTTATTTCTTTTTTGGGTGAAAATTGATATTCGACGCAAGAATATTAACTCTAAACCTGATTACTTCTTTTGCAGTTTGTCTTCATATTCAAGCGAACAAAGAAAACAAAGAATTCAAGGTAAAGTTTTTTTCTTTCTTTCTTGCCCTTCTTCCCATTTCACAAATTCTGAGTTGTGATTTGTGAACTTGTGACAAGTTTGTACACTCCAGGCAAGTTTTCGTTTCCTATTGTCCTTCATCATAGAGTTATTTACAACGTCGGTAACATTGTCTTACCACCCCTCTCCCATCCTTCTTATCAGTGCTTTGTAAAACTGCAGGATTAACTACCAACGAGCATTTGCTGTTTTTGTTCTCTGCAGCTTGGTGCTGCATTTGGTCATCATGAATTTCCTTAGATAAAAAAAAGGAAAAATTAGGTTCCCATCCCTCATTTTTCTTTCTCATTAATTGAAGCCTTGTTTCTTTTTTATTTTTGATTAAGGTCCCTTGACTAATCTCCATGTCATTATTTGAATATTAAAATTACTTACAAATCATCATATGTCAATTTTGAAAATGAAAAAATTGTTGTGGTCTATTTTATCTGACAATGTTTAGTGTGGCCGGCGACAAGGAGAAGAGAGAAAAGAGATATATGTTCGTAGAATTGTAGGGGAATGTGTGTTGTTATCCCTCCTACTTTGTGCCTTTATTTATAGTTGTAAAAGGAGAGAAGATGTTCCTTCATCCCCAAGGAATACAAGATACAATAGGAAAGGATAACTAGAATCAAATCAAATCTAATCTAGGATTTACACAATCACACTTAAACTAGGAATATTTACAACATTCCCCCTTGAGTTTGTAAATACTCAAGGTAGATTTAGCATCATGCAGAAATTTGAGACACTGATTCTAAGGAACAACGCTTATTCTCAATAAGGTAGGAACTTGCATAAGTAGTAAGTCTCACTAAAAAACCCTAAGTCTATGGTAAAAACCCGAGTAGGGACAAAATCCATAGTCTAAGGAAAAATGTGTGAGAATTGCAAAGTTAAAAGAAACGTCTAGATGATGTCATCAGGGATATGACCAGCCCAATGTGGGTGCCTCATTAAAACCTAGTTAGGTAGCAAAAACCCAGTGGGAAAAATGCTCCTAATTGTAGGGAAAAAGAGTACATTAAGATCAAGCAAGTATCTACAGGATACTCCCCCTGAGTTTGACATAATTCCAAAGAGAAATAGCAAAGTTACAACTCAGAAAGTTTACGCATATCAATTCCATGAATAAGCTTCTGAAACGTCGTCTTCGGCAGTGATTTGGTGAAAAGGTTAGCCAGATTGTCTTGTGAATGGATTTGCGTGACTTCAATCTTATGATGCTTTTGTTGTTGATGTGAAAAGAAAACCTTCAGGGCAATGTGCTTGGTGTTGTCTCCTTTGATGTAACCCTTCTTGAGTTGTTCGATGCAAGCTGTGTTGTCTTCAAAGATCGTCGTCGGGACATCAACAACGGGATAAAGATCGCAGGAGCTTTGAATATGGCCCACTACTGCTCTCAACCAAAAGCATTCCCGAGTTGCTTCATGTAAGGCGAGAATTTCAGCATGGTTAGACGAAGTGGCAACTAAGGTCTGTTTAGTTGACCTCCAAGAGATTGCGGTGCCTCAAACGGTAAAGACATAACCCGTTTGAGAACGCGCCTTGTGCGGATCAGACAAGTATCCTGCGTTGGCATAACCAACAAGGCAAGAATCAACTTGAGGAGCAGAGGGTGCGGCACCACTCAAGGATCCGTAGGGATAAAACAAGCCCAAATCCGTAATACCATTAAGGTAACGGAAGATGTCTTTCATGCCAATCCCGTGTCTGCGTGTAGGTGCATTACTATATCTTGCCAAAAGATTAACATCGAAGGAGATGTCGGGTCTAGTGCATTAAGCCATGTACAATAAAGCGCCTATCACACTTAGATAAGGAACTTCAGGCTCCAAAATCTCTTCATCATCCTCCTTCGAACGGAAGAGATCTCGTTTTACATCTAGCGAAGGAACGACCATAGGAGTACTTGAAGACTTCGCTTTATCTTCATTAAAACGGCGCAACACCTTCTGGTTGTAGTTCGATTGATGTACTAGGATTCCATCCGAACAATGCTCTATCTCGAGACCGAGACAGTATGTGACATCCCACATCGCCCAGGGGAGTGATCCTTAAATGCATATTCCCATCCCTAGCACAAGGCCTTTTGGGAGCTCACTGGCTTCGGGTTCCGTAGGAACTCCGAAGTTAAGCGAGAATGGGGCTAGAGCACTCCCAGGATAGGAGACCCGCTGGGAAGTTGCTCGTGAGTTCCCAGAAACAAAACCGTGAGGGAATCCCGGGCCCGCTCCACCACCGTAGCACGATATTGTCCGCTTTGGGCTTACCATTCCCTCACGGTTTTGTTTTTGGGAACTCATGAGCAACTTCCCAGTGGGTCACCCATCTTGGGAGTGCTCTAGCCCCCTTCTCGCTTAACTTCGAAGTTCCTACGGAACCCGAAGCCAATGAGCTCCCAAAAGGCCTCGTGCTAGGTAGGGATGGGAATATGCATTTAAGGATCACTCCCCTGGGCGATGTGGGATGTCATCGACATATACTACAACAATCGCAAATCTGGAATGTGACTTCTTAATGAACACAGAAGGGCATAAGTCATTGTTCACATATCCCTGACTAGTCAAATACTCACTCAAATAGTTATACCACATTCTTTCGGATTGTTTCAAACCGTAGAGTGAACGCCTCAGCCGAATTGAGAGCATGTTCCGGGGTTTGGAAATATTTGAACCAGTCAATGTAAGTCCTTCGGGAACTTTCATATAAATTTTCGTATCAAGATCCCCATAGAGATACGCGGTTACTACGTCTATCAGCTGCATATCCAGTTTTTCGGAAACTACCAAACTGATAAGGTAGCGAAAAGTAATCACATCCATAACAGGTAAATAAGTTTCGTCATAGTCAATCCCGGGGCGTTGTGAGAAGCCTTGTGCAACAAGACGAGCTTTGTAACGCACAATCTATTTCTTCTCATTACGTTTCCGAATGAAAACCCACTTGTAGCCAACGGGCTTCACATGTGGAGAAGTAGGAACTACAGGTCCAAACACCTTACGTTTCGCAAGCAAATCAAGTTTGACTCCAAAAATTTTATGCGATGTAAAACAGCGCACAAATTAAACCCTCTTGTTGACATTTGTAGTAAAGATGCAAGTAGGGATCGTTCTAGGCCAGGGATTATGAGGGATTGCTAATCTACTCTAAACTGACTTAAAAACACAAAAACAAACTTAAAAACACTTAACAAGACTCACAAGACTCAAAACAAACTTAAAAGACTCAAAACAGCTTAAAACAACCAAATAGACTCAAAACAGACTCTAGGGATGAATTTGGACGAATTTGGTACTACAAAGACTTAAAACACTAAAAGACACAAGTTAAGACAGATTCTAACTAAGTTGACACAAGAAAGTAAAGGGGATTGGGTTTTAAACGAATTTAAAGTAAAAACAAATAGATTGTAAACTTAGACAAAGCTTGGACGAAATTAGGTGAATTGATGGATGATGGGCTAGCTAGAGGGTTCTTCTCCACACATGACACACTTGCATACAAATCAATTTTCAATTGTTCTTTCGATAAACCATGAAACTCAACACCCCAGGTTAATTAGGTACACTTAAATTAACCCTCAAGTTCTCATTAAGTTATTAAATTGGATGGGAAAGCGCATACAACAATTCAAAACATTCTCTAAAAGTCCCCTACGTGAACAGCATAATAGAGATACAATCAAAGATCATTAAGCTTCATGAAAACTATAAGCATTGACGAGGCATTCGTAACTATGATGAGCATGATACTCCTGCCAAGAATTCACTTAACGCGATCGTTTATAAACGACCTCCATTACTTGTAAATATAATTTCATAACGATTAGGTGAAACTCCCTTATATTCAGCATCAAATTCATGCATGAAAACTAAGCGTGCACTGTTAATCAACATACAAGAATAAGTTATCAATCAAACAGTTAAGCAGATTGAATTCACAATTTATGAAACCACAACTGAAGGTAATCAATTCATAACACAAGTATAATCATGGTATTGAATAGCCCCCTAGACAAAAGGGCTTAGTTCCTCATAATCGCAAAACAAACGTAAACAGATTTATACATTGAAAACAAAAGAAAGAAAACACCTAAACGCTCCAGCGAACCAAATTGAACAGCAAGCACGTCCAAGAACTCTCCTTCCATTCCTTTGCTGCTACACAAGGTATGGTTGATGGTTTGAGGAGTTGTTTGTATCGAGGAATGGATAGGAGAAGGTATGGTTATGGTTAGGATGGGCGGGTGGTGCGGCAAAGGGGTTTAGAGAATATGTATGGGAGTGAATGATGATCTAAGGCTGCGGCAAATAAGGTTTATTTAGGGCTAAAAGGAAATCAAAACCCTAACTTAATTTGGTTAACAGAAATTAATTCAAATCCCCTAGAAAAAGGGAAATAAAATCAGAATCCTAGAGAAAAAGGGTAAGGATATGTGGCAAAAGGTTTAAAGGAAAGAGAATGTGCTTTTAAGGTAGAAAATAGGAAAGAAAGGGCTTCCCTTGCACGGCAAGAAAGGGAAAGTGATCTAGAGAGGTGCGGCAGATCCTAGAGGAAAGGGGAAGTAATTTAAGTCACAAAATAGGCAAGGAAAGGTTATATTTGTGCGGCAAGGCAGAAGGGAATGCAGGGAAGGTGCAGCTTGGACTTTTAGGGTAGGTTTAAGCTTCTAGAACAACCAATTAAGTGCCCTAACATATTTTGGAATCCTTTTGTGGCTGGAACATAGGTGAGGAAGGATTAGGAAACTTCCAAGCCAAGAATAGAAACTTTCAAGAATGGAAACCTCCAAGAATAGAAACTTCCAACTTTAGAAACTTTGGCTTCCAATTTTGAATTCTTCATTCTTCATTTGTCTTGAATCCAATTCTTCACATCTTCATTCAATCCTAAGCTCATTTGATCTTCAATTTCGTCCATCCACTTAGCTCCAAGCATGTGCAATCCATTTAGTGCCCAAAACTACTCCAAAATGCACTTCCTTGCTTACTTTGCACTTTAGACCTACAAACACACGAAAATAGCTTAAAATACTAAAATAACTAAGAACTAACAACGTAAATGCAAGGAAACAAGCTAATTAAGTCGCATAAATATGCTCCTATCAAATACCCCCACACTTAGCTTTTGCTAGTCCTCGAGCAAAACAAAGTAAACAAAACAAAACACAATCTAAATCTTCCAACATTTACCTCAGGGATTTTCAATGCACATGACATATTAAAAATCATCACTTGCACAGATTTTGGTCATCCTTACACTTGAATTCATACTTAATCACAGTCACCATTCACTAGTTCGCATTTAATCAATTAAAACAACATTTTGAATGTAGTAACATGCCTTAGAGAATTCACTTAATTCCTTACTAGATATGCACTCAATTTTTACTCAGATTTTCTGACTACACACCCTACACTAGGTATATGTGAGAAGATTGATGTAAACATGAAAATGAACACTCACATATGTTATAGCAAAGAAAACATTTTTCTGGAGTTATAAATGAGTATATAAATATGATCTCATGAAAGGAATGCTACTACTTAGATGCAAGAACCAGGGATTCCATATGCTCATACCAATCCCAAACTCCACATATTGAAACACACAACACTCTAGATAAAAGTCAATGGGTTGTAACGGGGCTAAGGGTATTGGCTAACAAAGAAAGGTAAGGAAAAACAAAGGTTCTTAAAGAAATAGTAAGTAAAGCAATAAAATCAACACTTAGAATTCACTTCTGAATGCAAAAACCAACTTTTGACCAAAAATGGAAGATTTTCACATTTTAGGGCCAGATTTGATGTTTTGGACCCTTTCTTCAACAATCAACACTTAAAAACTCATTCTTTCTTCTTTTCAAACTCTTTTTCTTTCTTTTTCTTTTCTTTCCTTTTCTTTTTCTTTTCTCACGTTTTTCTCTTCTTTTTCTTTTCTTTTGAAACCCAAAACGTACAATTGAGCTTAAAACAACCATTCCCTCCCCCACACTTGATTTACTGCATAATGTAGATCAAAAGGAATTCATTTTAAGTCATACTTACTATCCTTTGAGAACAAGGGTATGGACATTCCTACACTAGGCTAGGTGAGGTTAATGTGGTTAACAAAAAAAATAAGCTAACAAGGCTCAAACGGGGTTAAACCTACAAAACATATGAAGTAAAAGGGTACGGCTATTTGTCTGTGGTGGTTCTAAACAACTTCATCTTGATATGTGTTATGCAATTCAATGTCATGCTTTGAATAAAACGGGTATGAGTTCTAGTATTTGGATCTATAATGATGAAAATGCATTCCAAGTAGCAACCAAGCAACAAATTAATGAGATCATGCAACGACTTTAGAAAACAAAGAATCACATATTAATAACTCTCCGAAGAAGGTATAAGCTCAAGTCTCACAGGGATGTAGCGTTAGTTTGAGTTCCTTCCTTCAAGCATGTTACAAAAACTGATTTTATCCTTTTGTGATCAAATTTGAATTCGTAAACAACAACTACAACTAAGCATAAACCAAGAGCATATCAAACTTCCATCCATGTTCGTAACTTTCTTTAACAGTCATGCAATTAAAAACCAAATCCTCATCATTGTGTTGGAAGGTACCTAAGACACAAACACACAAAAACGACTCTAAAACAACTCTTTTTGGCATTTTTCAAGACTTTTTTCAAAAAAAAATTTCAAATTTTCGTATGATTACTTCAAAGAACACTAAAACACTCCAAAACACTCTAAAAACACTTAAAAACAGCGAGAAACAACCTTAGAAGTGATAGGTGATAAAATCCCATGAATTTGCATCAAAAACACTTTGTTTACCCCCCCCCCCAACACTTAAATCAAACATTGTCCTCAATGTTTCAAGCATAAACTCACAGAAAGCAAACAAATAACACAACTAACTAATCAAAGCAAATTGAAAGCAGTAAAGAGAAGGGTTTAGGAACGCAAATCTGGTTATTAGGTGATTCCTAGAACTTCCTTTGTTGAATGCATGGGTTGCCTCCCAATAAGCGCTTGCTTTAACGTCGTGCAGCCAGACGATACCTCCATTTAAATTTCCATGGAGCCCACGGCCTAGAGGGGTATTTCCTCCACGACATGCTCAACAAAGTTCTCATAGTATGGCTTCAAACGGTGCCCATTCACCTTGAATTCTTGCCCAGTTTTCAAGCTTTGGATTTGGACTGCACCATGAACAAAAACATTAGTAATAACAAACGGACCAACCCACTTAGAACGTAACTTACCAGGGAATAAACGAAGACGGGAATTGAATAGCAACACTTTCTGCCCTATTGAGAATGTTTTGCCTCGAATCATCTTGTCATGGAATGCCTTGGTCTTCTCTTTGTAAATTCGAGCATTCTCATAAGCATCATGCCTAATCTCTTCAAGTTTATTCAATTGAAGCTTTCTATGAATTCCAACCTTGTCCACGTCCATATTGAAGGTCTTGACAGCCCAATGTGCCTTGTGTTCTAATTCCACGGGAAGATGGCATGGTTTGCCATAGATGAGCCAAAATGGAGACATACCAATGGGCGTTTTGTAAGCCATACGAAACGCCCACAGTGCATCCTCTAAGCGCAAGCTCCAATCTTTCCTATTTGGCCCAACGGTCTTCTCCAAAATCTGCTTGATTTTTCTATTCGAAACCTCAGCTTGGCCACTTGTTTGGGGGTGATAAGGCGTTGAAACCTTATGCGTCACATTGTACTTCTTAAGCAGCGCCTCAATGGTTCGATTGCAAAAATGAGACCCCCCCATCACTTATGAGCACTCTAGGCATCCCAAATCTGGAAAAGATGTTAGATTTCACAAAATCTACAACACCTTTAGAATCGTTAGTTCGGGTGTCTTTGGCTTCCACCCACTTCGAAACATAATCAACCGCAAGTAAAATGTAATTGAAACCAAAAGATGAAGGAAAAGGACCCATAAAATCAATACCCCAAGCATCAAAAATTTCAACAACAAGGATTGGGGCCTGCGGCATTTGGTTTCTTTGGCCTATATTTCCTATCATTTGGCAACGATCACATGTTATGCAAAAAGTTCTAGTAACTTTAAACAAAGTAGGCCAATAAAATCCACATTCAAGAACTTTAAAAGCTGTCATTTGGGTGCCAAAATGACCCCCACATACATAGGTGTGACAGAAACTTAAAATTGAATGAAATTCGGACTCATGCACACACCTACGTAGAATCTGATCTGGGCAATATTTCCACAAGTATGGGTCATCCCAAACATAAAATCTAGCATCCTTTTTAAGTTTATCATGTTGGAACTTATTGAAGGTGTTGGGAATTTGTTTAGACACCAAATAATTAACCAAATCGGCATACCAAGGCTCACTTACCTCAATGGACAGTAGCTGCTCATCTAGAAACATTTCTGGAATGGGAATGGATTCTTCTTCATGCACCAATCGACTGAGGTCGTCAGCCACCACGTTTTCACTCCCTTTCTTGTCCCTAATTTCAATATCGAACTCTTGAAGTAAAAGTATCCAGCGAATGAGTCTTGGCTTGGCTTCCTTCTTCATTAGCAAATACTTCAAGGCTACATGGTCAGAATAAACAATAACTTCAGTGCCAATTAAATAAGATCGAAACTTATCTAATGCAAATACAACAACCAAGAGTTCTTTTTCAGTTGTGGAATAGTTCAATTGGGCATTATTTAAGGTGCGAGAAGCATAATAGATGACATGTGGCTGCTTGTTCTTCCTTTGGCCTAAAACAGCTCCAATTGCATAATCCGATGCATCACCCATGAGCTCAAAAGGAATGCTCCAATTTGGTGGAGTGATGATGGGTGCCGAAGTAAGCAATGTCTTGAGATGTTTGAATGCTTTCTCATGAAGTTGAGAACCCAGGACATGACCAACTGATCATTACACAACCATAAATCGTACGTAGGAAAGGTAGATGCAAGAGGTTCAATGTTACCATTAATGTATCCCAAATTGCGCGACGCATGTATACATTATGACGTCGCGCAAAGTGTTTTTGCGCAACAACCCCATCCTAGCATCGCTCAAAGTGTTTTTGCGCAACGACCCTATCCTTGCGTCACACAAGTTATATTTTAAAAAACAAAGTTAATTTTAAAATTTACTGAAAATGTGACTTTACTCCCTTCAAATTCAATTTTTTTTACATAAAACCCACAATAATATATTTTTCTGACAAAAACTCGATCCGAACTACAATAATAAATTTAAAGCTACTTAATAAATATACATGCCATTCAATTTCTTAAGTGTTATACGTACAAAATAAATAAATTTAAAGCTACTTAAAAAATATATATACTATTGAACTTGAAGGGATACGCATTCTACGAAACTAGTTTTAATGATCCAACCGTCAAACTTGTTTGTATATACTTCGATATGGCATACGCCAAAAATCACAAAAAAAAACATTCAGATATCAAGTAATGGGACAAAACTTTTTGACAGTTATAAACAAAAAATCACGACTTAACGGTTATGTTAACTCCGATTTTGATGATTTTTTACAGTTACACTCCTTGACCTTATATGAATACAATGAATGAACTTGATTTTCAATTTAAAATATTTTCACTAGTGGGTAACAAAAAATCTTATGTTATACTTAATGAAAGTATAAATAAACTCTAAGTGTTAGTGAATCTATTGTTTTGATGGGATACGCATTCTACGAAACTAGTTTCAATGATCCAACCGTCAAACTTGTTTATATATACTTCGAGATCGCATACGCCAAAAATCGCAAAAAACAAACGTTTAGAGATCAAGTAACGGGACAAAACTTTTCGACGGTTATAACGAAAAATCACGATTTAACGGTAGTTTTAACTCCGATTTTGATGATTTTTTACAACTACACTCCTTGACCCTATATGAATACAATGAAAGAACTGGATTTTCAATTTAAAATATTTATACTAGTGGGTACCACAAAATCTTATGTTATACTTAATGAAAGTATAAATAAACTCCAAGTGTTAGTGAATCTATTGTTTTGATAGGATACGCATTCTACGAAACTAGTTTCAACGATCCAACCATCCAACTTGTTTATATATACATTGAGATGGCATATGCCAAAAATCGCAAAAAACAAACGTTTAGAGATCAAGTAACAAGACAAAACTTTTCAACGGTTATAAACAAAAAATCACAATTTAACGGTAGTTTTAACTCTGATTTTGATGATTTTTTACAGCTACACTCCTTGACCCTATATGAATACAATGAACGAACTCGATTTTCAATTTAAAATATTTACACTAGTGGGTACCACAAAATCTTATGTTATACTTAATGAAAGTATAATTAAACTCTAAGTGTTAGTGAATCTATTATTTTGATGGGATACGCATTCTACGAAACTAGTTTCAACGATCCAACCGTCAAACTTGTTTGTATATACTTCGAAATCGCATACGCCAAAAATCGCAAAAAAACAAACGTTCAGAGATGAAGTATCTGGACAAAACTTTTCGCCGGTTATAAACGAAAAATCCTGTTATGCAAAATGTCCTTGCGTGACGGTTAGTTGTCAACGTTGCGCAAGGACATTTTGCGCAATGTAATTTGCTTCGTCGCACAAGTATGTTTTTGTACTAGTGATCAGTTTAAGTAAAGCATGCATAAATTTCTCAAACCTAATTACTAAAATTAATAGCCCTCAACATATAGAACAGAACCCTGAATCATACTATGTTGATTAGACGAATAGGCACGGACCGACATCAGAGATAATATCAAAGACGGATAATGGAATGTGAAGGGTCCGATCCGGATACAATCATACGGAGCTAATAAGATGATTAAGTTGCGGCAAGAGTGAGTTCGGAATTAATGAAACAATAGTGGGTGACGACCTTGGCCTTCCACGTGCTCCACTCCTGAACGGAGAGAACCACCGAGCACTCCTCTGAGTCGTTGGTCGTCGTCTTGTCTTTACTCTTCACAGATACTCTCGACACCTTTGAAACTTTCTTGTACCGTCAGCTCCCCTTTTTTTTGTTTTCTAGTTTTTCTTTTGTTTGTCTCTTTCTTTATTTATTTATTTATTCAGGTTTATGGTTTTTTACATTAGTTTAAAAAAAATAACACCTATGTAAATTCATATGGCATTGTTTAATTGGTAATGATATCCATATATATGCCACATCATCACACTAATTAAGTAATTGACGAAATCCCAACGGAATGACCAAATTGATGTGTAGTAGTAAATTTTAAGGACAAAATTGGTCGATTTTGAAATTAAGGAACCCAAAATGATGAATTAGGTTAATTTTAAAGACAGTTTGTGATAAAACCTTAATAGTCCATTTGGGGGTGAAACTTGGGTTGAATCAACCTAAATACGTCCATGCCTAATCCGATTACAAGCCCGATCGGCTTAAGTTAGAATGAAGAAAAAAACTAGTCCAAACCCAACCCGATCTCAATCCAATCATTTATTGGGTTGGGTTGATGTCTTGCCCGCCCATTTCAACCCAAATCCAACCCGATTTTGAGCTCGAATTCACTCATGCGCAAATTACCTATTCCACTTCATATTATGTAAATATGTATAAGTTTTGGAATGACCATGAAGTTTATTGTCGGTTTTCATATAGATAATGAATGATAGTGTTACTTTTCAATTTCTTTTGGTTGAAGCTTTGGTATATGTCTTGTAATTTTATTTCAACTTTAAATGGTTGAAACATTAGAAATAGTCTCCAAGTTGTTTGCTTTCACTTTTGTGTGGATGATGATGTGAAAATGAAATTTTAACTAATTGACATTGTTTGGTCCAAAATTTGAAAAAATCATGCACATTAAGGTGTTATAAGTTTGAACTCGATAAAATTGGGCGAATCCGAACTCAACCCAAATAAACCCGAACCTAATTAAAACCCAAGTCCAACTAAACTCGCACGAACTCGAACCAAATCTAAACCCAAATTTTCAAAGTTAGATTAGGATTAGGTTGATCATCCAACCCGTCCGAGTTGGACCCATGTTTGGCACTGGTAGGCTCATAGGGTAGGGATTTACTCTTGTATCATAAACAAATCAATTAATTAATAAACTTTTATAACAATTAGGTTAGTTAGCCATTGTACTATGTTTGTTCTTTTGTATCTAAGTTTGAATCTCTATTTTCATAAATCAAAATAGTTTAACATATGTCTTGTAAAGAAAAATAGAAAAACCTTCATCACAACTAGGGCTATTTTCGATTTGGGTCCGATGGGCTTTACCTAATGGAAGCATTTGTGGACCTTTATTCGATTCCTTTTACTAGTAAAGAGACGGTCTTGTGTGTTATATATGCCGACATAACTTTCCTCTTCTTGTTTATCACATCAAGACGTGGACTTCCAAAAGGTTCTAAATCCCAGTTTGTTTTGGGCTCAAACTTTTGTTTAGGGCTATTTAGTTTCTTCTTAGGCTCTTTTTTTTTTTTTTGTTTATATGTTTGTATCTGGACTTTTTCTTACATAATTATTGTGTCGGAATAAATTAATATTTCACAAAAAATTAAAAAAATAAAAAAAAATTCCCAGTTTGTTTACACTTTCGACACTACAGCAAAAAGAAAAAAGAAACTAATTCATTGTGTTCACTTTGTTTATGTAATATTATCAGTTAATTAACTTGAACGATGTGTACTACAGTTTAGAGGTATGTTTCTCCATTTGTAAATATGAGGTCTTCGGTTTAACTCTGGTGTGGATGAGTTAGATATCAAATTAATATAATTGATTTATTATATGATTTAGCTCAAATCTTCATCTGTTAGGGTAAATATATTGTTGGTATTTAAAAAGAAAAACTTGAAGGGGTAGGAGCACCATTTGTTAATGTGCTTTGTATATTTAAATCTTTGTTTGCAACGATTTTCTTCTTTTTTTTAGTATCATTTTGTTCAGGGTAATGCTCGAGAGACTAAATTTTTAAATCAAATTTTGTAAACCAAATGATGTGGTTGTTAATAATTAGATTATTAATTAAATGTTTATTAACGTGCTTATTTCTTATTAGTAATGCATTATTTGGTTTAAAAATTTGATCTCCCTAACATTATATTTTGTTTATTCTTATGATTTTGACGAGGTTCCACTAAGTAATTATCTTTTTATAAATCAAATGTGTGACATAAAATAAAGCTATTCTCCAACATATTCAGTTGCTGCTGGTTCCTCCTGCTTCCCAGTCCGAGAATCAGGAAGGACAAAGATTCCGTAATCAGCGGAGATCCCTCCTCCTAAGTAAGCCGCCATCGGACCCCTAAATTCAATGTTGGACTCCTCAATTCTCACTTATGTCGCTTTTGCCTTCACACTATTATCATTTTTTCAAAAGAAATTTCAAACATTGATCTCTAAATTCTAGTTGATTTGGAGCTTTGATTTCAAACTACAAATCGTAAGAGAGCATATTTAAATTAGATGTCAAAAAATTCACATCAGTAAAAACGATAAAAAAAAAAATTAATAAAAAAAGCGTGAACTAACTTCAATTTAACCAAAAATCACATAATAACTTTATTTAATAAAAAGAGCATGAATTTTAATCAAAAATGACACAAACTATAAGAAAACAAGCCTAACTAAAGAGCCCATGAGCTGGAAGCAAGCCCAGCGTGCAAAGCAATTTTTTTTTTCTTCCAATCCTTGCCCCTGACGGAACACCACTTCCGTCAGCCAAACCGTTTAGAATTTTGAATGTGGTTATCATTTGCTTAATTTGTCTTATTGTCTTGCAATTGCATGTGCAATTGGGCATGGGGTTATCATTATTTCATACATCAAATTATATTTCTCCTGTTATTATTGCTACTTTCGTCCTACTCACTTTCTTAATTATTTTTTCCACTAAGTTACTCAACCATCCACTATAAGATAGTTTTTCGATTAATTTTATCTTTTTATAGACAACTAGTTATGTAAACTGCCATCAAATTAAAATTACATAACAGTAATATCCCATTAAATTATGATATACAACAACGAATTAATTGTCTTGGATTGCAGCTTTACAAAGTAACCTTGTTATGTCCTAGCAACAACTTGAAACAAATGAACCAAAAATGCATCAAAATTACTAAAAAATTGATATTTCGCGATTCTTCGAGTAAAAAAAAAAGAGTTTTAATGAAAAGTAATTTAACCAAAAAACACCTTAAACTATTATTTAACCAAAATGGCCTAAACTTTACCCATAAGGACACAGGCTGAATAAAAGTCATGGGCTGAATTAAAAGCCCAGCACGCTTTTGCACTACTTCTCTTTGAAAGCCCAACACGCTTTTACACTAGTTTTTTTTAGATCAAAAAATATTTCAAGTCTAGAAATAATGTATTTTGCACTCCTTCTCTTAAAAATAAAATTAAAAATTAAAAAATTAAAAAAAAAAAAACAAAAAAAAAACAAGTTAACAGAAATAGTGTGAGTTATTTTAGTTCAATTTCATAAATAATGTGTAATTTTGCGGTAGTTCTAGAAATAGTGTGCGTTATTTTGGTTCAATTTCGCAAATAGTGTGGGTTATATTGCTGTATTTCTTGAAATAGTGTTTATTTTGTTCCCTTCTAAAAATATTGTGGGTTATTTTGGTTCGATTTCAGAAATAGTGTGGAATATTTTGCTATAGTTCTAAAAATAAGGTGGGTTATTTGTTGTTATTTCAAAAATAGTGTTTATTTTGTTATATACCCTAAATAGTGTGAGATATATTGGTCTCAGTTTTCAGAAATAGTGTGGGTTATTTCAATTTAGTTTCAGAAATAATGTTTGTTATTTTGCTGCAGTAGACACTATTTATGAAACTGGACCCATAAGTGGACACTGTTTATGAAACGAAACCAAGAATTAGACACTATTTTTAAAACTAGACCAATAGATGAAAACTATTTATGAAACTACGCTATACACTATTTATGAAACTAGACCAATAACTAGACACTATTTACGAAACGACAAAAAACTAGGCACTATTTATGAAAGTGGACTAATAACTAGGCACTATTTATGAAACTGGACCAAGAAAGAGACTAGTTATGAAACTAAATTCAATAACTAGACACTATTTATAAAACATGACCAATAAGTAGACATTATTTATGAAATTGAACCCATAAGTAGACACTAGTTATGAAACAAAACCAAGAATTAGGCATTATTTCTAAAACTAAACCAATAGTGGAAACTATTTATGAAATTGAATTATACACTATTTATGAAACTGGACCAATAACTAGACACTATTTATGAAACGAGCAAGAACTAGGCACTATTTATGAAATATGACCAATAAGTAGACACTATTTATGAAACTGGACCCATAAGTAAACACTATTTATGAAACGAAACCAAGTGTTGGGAACTATTCTAAAACTAAACCAATAGGTGGAAACAATTTATGAAACTAAACTATACACTATTTATGAAACTTGACCAATAACTAGACACTATTTCTTACCTTTGATGTTTAGACAACTAAAATTAAACCAAACCATTTCTTACAAAATTTTGCATGCCAAGCAAAAAAAAAAAAAATATGAAAAAGCAAGCAGAAGCAAAACCAACAAATCCAAATTAAACTATTTAACACTACTAACATTCTCAACGAAACCCTTTGTAATGCCATGTTTGGGTGAGATTTTCAAGTCTCCAGGGTTTAATGCCAAGTTAGTAAGGAATGGGTCTCAAATTGATAGAGAGGATGAATGAGCATTCGAAAGCAATGTGAGAGAGATTTGTCAATCCTTGCAAGCAATGTGTTTATAAATCCATCTTACAAACCTTTGAAATGCTCACGTAATGCATTTTTAATCCTTCCTATCTAACGTTTGGTGATTTGATCCCTTTACTCACTTGGCATCAAAATTTTGGGATTTGGAAGTTTTAACATTTTTCATGTTATAATTTGACATTTCCAATTAAGATATAGCTGCATCACAAACACGCAACCGAGAATCTAAACAAATTCAATACCTTTTTTCCCATCTGATGCTAATTTTTAAGAAATCTATCACCTTCCCCAACAAATTTATTCATGAAATAACTTTCACCAAAAAATTCTCATAATTATTTCCTACCTACCACCCATCCAGATTCAACTTCGTTTTCCAAAAACAAATTATATTGATTAATAAGGATTAGGAGCTGTATGTGCACATGCAATAACTTTAATGACACACTTATTGCTAATTAACAATTAAAGCCCAAATCAAGATCCCAAAATCTCAATTCAAGATAGCTTAAGCTGAATTATTTTCACTAAACCTAAGTAAAGACCAACCCAAATTCCCATCAGATATCATTGATGATTCCCAAAAGCAGCATAATCCATTTCAATTAAGCAAAACAGATTAGATAAGATTCTACCACATACAAAAGTTAGAATAAAAAATTAAAAAAAAATAAAAAATCACATTACCAGAAACGAGGGAGAAATTGGGGGAAACTTAGATAAAACTCAAATTTTGGAAAAATTAAAAAAATCTCGTAATATATATTTGTGAGAAGTGAGAACCCTAGAAAAGGAGGTAAGAAAATCACCAGATTGAAGAGTGTTTGTGCTTATATGCTCTTTTGTCTCCTCTCTTCCTCCTCCTCTTCCTCCTCCATGGCATTAATCACATGATCACAGGAATAATGGAAGAAGTGAAGCTACTAGGATTGTGGCCTAGTTCGTGTGTTTATAGTGTGACATGGGCTCTTAAGCTCAAGGGTGTGAAATATGAGTACATAGAAAGTACGTTTCCAACAAGAGTGAACTTCTGTTGCACTGCAATCCAGATTACAAGAAGGTTACAGTCCTTCTTCACCGGGGAAAACCGATTTCCGAGTCGGTTGTCATCCTTGAATACGTTGAAGAAACTTGGCCAGAGAATCATTTGCTGCCTGAAGATGCTAATGATTCGAAAAAAAATGGTGGATTTGAATGGAATGGAAAATGAAAACAGAGATTAGGTGGAGATATCGAGAGAGAGGTAGAGATATCAATTCGATTACAAAAATGGAGGAATTGTTTATGTGCAAAGGAAAGATCGAGATTAGACGGAGAGCTGGAGAAATGGAGATCAAGAAATAGAGATTAGGTGGAAAGATCAAGAAAGGGAGAGAGGATTAAACGGGGAAAAGATTGTCGTTAGAGATAAAACTGGAAACTCTATGTTTGGGCCATTTTAATTGGGTTGGTTTGATATTAGGCTTTGTCCTAACCATTAAATAAACTTATTACCTGGTTTTTGGTTAAGATTCAAAGTTTTGAAACCCTTTTCATTAGTTTTTCTTTAAAAAAACATCACTAGTGTTTTTCAACCGAAAGCCAATTCATATGTGACATAATATGGAAAGGCAGCAGATGAAAGACTTTTCATAAGTAATTCTGTTAGAATTTTCATCTCTTTTATTTTCAATTTGTTTTTAAGAAAAATTATAACAGTATTATTATCCAAATGTGGTTGCTCCGCAATGTAACAAATTCATAAACACATATTAACGAATTTTTAAGTACTCGACCGAACTTTAAGTTAAATCAAATTAAGTGACCAATATTAAATTTCTCTTTTAATTAAATTATTAATTAATATACATCAATTAAAAAGGAGATCTTTCTCTCTTTCACTCCCTGCTGACTGGCGACTAGACTTGGCATTTTGGATCCAACCTGTTAATATTAATATTTGGATGGATGCTTAACAGGTCGGGTCACTAACGGGTGAACCCGTTAAATAACGGATCACTTTGGATCAACCCGTTAGTGAGGATGTTTTAGTAATTTCAGCAATGTTGAATAAGAAGAGAAATGAATTGAAAAATATAGCAGATCAGATCTTGCGAATCAGAAGGAAGAAAGGAAGAGCAAGTACCTGTAGAGGGGAGTGTCGAAGGAGTGCTTGGAGATTTGTTCCTGCAGACGGTTCCATAGAGACGACGCCGAATTTTGAGCCGACTAAGACACCACCCAATACCTGCTCGCCATTCAATCAATATGTACACCCTTCTCTTCTTCTTCTTTTTCTTCTTCTAGCTCTCTGTGTTTGCTTCTCACTCCTCAATTCTCTCTCTGCAGACTGCCGCTCCCCCTCCTCCTTTTATTTTCTGTATATTTCGATTTTTCTTGTTTTAATTCTTGATTTTTTTTTTCGTACCAAAAATATATATATTTATTAATAGGACCAATATAAAAATATTTATAAAAAAAAACCCGGTAAAAATGAAGGCCAAAACCGTACAAGAACCCATTAACAACAAAAAAAAAATTATAATAATAATTGTTAACGGGTGAAACGGATGACCTGCTAGTTTAACTGGTCGGGTTCGGATGACCCGTTAACTTAACGAGTCGGGTTTGGATAACCGTTAACTTAACAGGTCGGATTGAACCCGACCCGTTTACAGGTCTACTGCCGACACTTGGATGATGATTTATCACTGTTAGCCTCGCTTGCCACTCTCATACGAGGCAAAACAGTTAGTTCACTACTTTCAATTCAATTCTCCAATTCAAGTATGGAAACTGAAAATTAAATTACTGACCAAAACCGAGAAGAAAAAGCGAGAGGTAGTCATAGAGCTAAAACAAAAAAAGTATGGGGTTTTTTTTTCTTTTCCAAAAGTAAGAAATTTATTAAATTCAAATAAAGATGTTTAAATCAGAAGCAAATGTAGTAAACAACCATTCAAGCTCAAGACCATCCCAACTATGAAAGCCCTATTCCCTTACCACAAACGAAGTCATTAGATGTGCTACCTTGCTACTAGTCTGTTTAGTAAAGATAAATTCTACTGGACTCAATTGTTGCTTCAAAAGCTGAATATCACGGAGGACAACATCAGGTTGCATTTTCCCATTGAGCATGTGCACAAGACATTTAGAGTCTGACTTAACCTAAACAACCTCAAAGCCCTTCTCAATACAAACTGATAAGTCAATATTATATTATATATTATTCTCAATTCTTGGTATATTTTGGTTATTATTTTGATGAGATTTTGATGTTTTGTTATATGTTTTTAATATAGGAAGTGCGGACTTGTTCGGAACATAAAGTAATCAAACGGTGGAATTTTTTAGTGATTCCAATTGGAACGGGTTAATGAGTCAGTCAAGAAGGTTGTGTCAAAACTTCAGAATTTTATCCCAAAGCATCTGAGCGTGGCGAATTAATTTATGGTCAGCGTGCAGTGCTGGCAGATTGGGTTACAGAGCTTGTTTGCGACTTTTGGGCTGGAAGATGATGGATTTTGGACTTGGGTTGTTCTTGGAACTTGAACAGGAGGTCCTGATCTTTAATTTGATTCGTTTTGGGCCTGTTTTGGAGTCCTGAAGGTCCAGAAACGTGGTTTCTCTTTGGATGGGCAGATTTCCTAGTCATAATAGGCATGTAATTTTTAGTTATCTTTTTATTATTTTGTTTCCTAGCTTTTAGAAAACCTTTTCCTATGAGGGTTTTAATTAGGAGTAGTATAAATAAGCCTTTTGGCAGACCTAGGGAGAGGGGGAGAATGTACGCAAGATTGAGAGAAGAATTTGGTTAAAGCTTAGAGATTTTCAAGACTTAAACTTTCAGGTGTTTTCACTCTTTTTCTAGTTTAATACAATTATGTTGATTTTAATTATGAATATACGTAACTAATCTTCTTTGCTAGGGTGAGGCCATGATCCTTAGCAAGAATATGTAGTCCCTTTTTAATTTTCTTATGAATTTATGCATGCAAGTTTTGGATTGTTAATCACTGTGCTTTAAACTATCTATGTGTCTTAGTGATTCGCGACCATTAGGATATTTAGAAAAGTAATTTGATGCAATTTTGGTGGAGGGTTGTCCCTAAAATTGACTAAGGCTTCTTGTGGTTAATATGTGTAACCTCTTAGGATGGACTGGAGGAAGATTTGTGAAAAACATGTTCATTTAAGCAACATTTATGGCATGCAATTAACAATTAAAGGCGGAAACATACTTGTATGCACTCAAAACAAAACATTACCCACGAAATTCAAAGCCTAGTAGTTATGGTGAACCATGACTCAACTCAAATCTTAAAGAAAGGAGTTGAGAAACTTTTATACCTTTGAAGCACCACTTTGCTTAGCAAAGGTTAATCACCCATGTGAGGGCCTTCTTTCCTTTGTCTCCTTGCTCCTTGGCTCCATGGATATAGATGGAAGAATTGATTCTCCAAAAGTCCCCAAGGTAGGAGACCTCTAATTTTCGACACCAAGGATGATTGAAAGGATTCTCCAAGTTCCCAAAATAGAGAACCTCTAATTTTTCCACACCAAGGAGAGCATTGATGATGAGATGAGTGACCTAGAGGAAGGAAGATTGCTAGCTATATTCCTCTAGGGTGGCCGGCCTCTTAGAGAGCAAAGAGAGCATTGTGTTCTCATCTTTTCTCCAAAAGAAACCCTAAGGATGAAATGGCTATAAAGTTGCCTTTATACCACCTCACAATGGAGTGGCAAACTTGCTATTAAGCCAAGTTCACTACCTCTCTCTATATGGTTGGCCATTAAGGGTTCATTGGGCTTTCAAGCCCTTTGTGTTTTCAAGTTGTCATACAACTTGAGCTAATGGGCTTGACATTCAAATCACATTGGGCCTTACGGCCCAAACCTAACCCGAGGTCTATAACGAACTTATTTGTTTGATTAATTAACATATTAATTAATCCTATCCACAAATAATTAAACCATTTAATTATCCTTATTCATCTCTGTTGTTTCTTCAATCTCTACCTTACACGGTGTATGATCCATTGGGTTCCTTTTAGCGAGGCAGTGAACGATTGTTACTCTTAACGATTGATTGTGAATTAAAACATACTTTCAATTCTCCTTTTAGTGATTACTCACCTTTAGGGCTTCCACAAACCATGAGTGACACCTAGCAGTATGTTATGGCTACCCAAGCTAATTATAAGAGGTGGAGAACCTATTCAGTTTAGGATTACAATGAAATACGGTCTTTCTCTAATACAATACTCTTGACCACATTGTTTGGTTTGATAGTTTATTCATGTCTACTATCCAATGTGATTCATTTACTTATAAGATTGCCTTGAATGTGATTTGGAACGACTTCCTAAATCTCATTCATACTCTGGCCAGAGATTCTTAATCATATCATAGAGTATTCTCTCCCAAACGGTTTGAAGGTTAGAGATCCCTTGTTGCGTATTCACTTGCCTCTATGGCTAAATGGCTTAACCTCAACTATGCCGTGGGCACTCCTTGACAGAGTGACTTTGACATAGTTAAAGATCAAGGACCTAACCACAAGACAACTATGATGCCTCAGGTCAAAGGACAACTTTGCATTATCCCAACCATGAGTTCTCATGTGACATCAGTATGAGAACTCATCGTTGATCGCATTCAGTGGACTCATTCTCTATTAAGCACCTACGTACTTGTCTTGGTGTCAGTCACACCATTGACTCGAGACTAGTCACTCTCCCTAAGAGAAGACATAGCACATATTGATCTTAACGGACTGTCAATGCCCAATTGGCAATCCTATGATCAGGAACATTTAGGATATGTATACGAAAGAGAATGGTCTCATGAATCTAACTTTTTTAGATCACATTCTCTCTATTACATATTCCTTGGACTTATCGTTTAAGAATATAACATTTATATGAGACGGCTTAAAACAATAATATTTGCCCTTTATATTAAACTAGATTAGTTTAACATGTGAAATGTCCGTAAAGTATCATCATATGATTGGTTTTAGGGCACATTTCCAACAATCTCCCACTTGCACTGGAGCCAATCAACTTGGTCATCAGTGATGATATCTCTTCTGTAGTCATTTCAAAAATGGCTGAGTAGTAGGCCTAGACAATGGATATCTATATGTTATCCATAAAAGCAACCTTGAGAATAACGACGTCACCATTATACATCATTCTCAATCATGTGGTTCAGCCTCTCATTTGAGTTCGGATCTTGATGAAACCTTGATTCCCTGGCTTGAACTATCGCCCCATTAGTGTTATAGTGTCGATACACTAGAGACACTTTCTGGTTGGAACCGAATGGAGAGTTCATAAATGAACTTTCCCATCCAAACAACATTGTTGTAAACTTCTATATGGCGATATATTTTGCATTCATGATGGAACACACTAAAGTCATTACTTTTAATGTTTCCACCCAAATATCTCTTTAGTCATAATAAAGAGATATCCAATTATCTTTTCATTCAAAATGAAGAGACATCCAATGATGGATACGATATTAGATTCATAATCTAATACTTTTACGCTTCCATTGCGTTACTCTAATTCTTCCTCATTCTTAAGGAATCTATACTTTAGTATTTCTTAAATACTTAAAGACTCACTTGACAGTTGCCATGGTTCTTATCCTGGGCTTGCACTAATATCGTCTTGTACCAATCTTAGTACAACTCATATCAACGTTTTTCATACCACTACTACAAAGTTATCTATAATTGGCGGTTCAAAAACCGACAAAAAACGCATATTACTGTCGGATTTTAAGCAAAATCCGACAGAAAATGGATGCAGTAACAGATATAATAAGCGACAGAATTGCCCGCGTCAGGAAATGAATTTTCTGACAGAAAATACTCTAAAACTGACAGAAATTGTGTCGGATATAACTAACAGAGAAAAAACTAATAATGAATAAATAATATCATTTTCTGTCGGATAAAACCGACAGAAAGATACAAAACCGACAGAACCTGTGTCAGTTATAACCGACAGGGAATATATTAATAATAAATAAGACCTTTTTCTGTCGGATAAAACCGACAAAAAATATATAAATAATAAATAAAACCATTCTTTGTTGGCTAAAACCGACAACAAATAGACTGATAATAAAAAAAATATAAAAAGGACATGGCAGCAATATCCCTTCTCCTTCTCCTTCTCGTTGAGCATTCTTCTTCTGCTCGAAATGACCCAACATGCTTGAACCAGATTCTGCAGGTAATGACCAAGGGTTCCCCTCTTGCTTAATTCATCAAGTAGGTGCATTAAAAAGTCACCACACATAACTACTAAAATATCACAGTGTACTTTTGAAAGCTTATTTCGGGTTTTTTATAAGGCAAAAAAGAAAAGAGACGAACCTCTGCCAAGTCTTGGGGGCACTGGAAGAGCTTCAAGCTAGTCAGCTTAAATCCCTTCTTTTCAAACCTTGAGATTATCTCTCCAACCTAAAACAATTCACCCCATATCACACATATTAACACTAAGAACACCAAGCTAAAATCGAAAACCCGAAAGATCTTCCTCCTCCCCAGTCAATAAATGTGAATAAATTAAAGTTCAAGCTTTTGTTTTTTCAAAACCCCAAAAGCTAAAATTTCAGAACACAATCACAATTTCGAAAATTTCACAATTTCATAACTGCCCCAAGTTTTCCAGCTCCAATCACCCATAAAATTGAACAAACAAAAATACAAGATTAGAGAATTAAATTAGCTTACAAGGCCACGTTGAACTCCATCAGGCTTCACCATTATGTACGTTTCATCAACTTGTTCCTGAAAAAACACACAATTGCCATTAAAATCCCAAAAATTCCAATTGGGTTTTACTAAATGGAAAATCAAACAATGGGTTTTCAACAATTTTGAAAAATACGAAGAGGGTGGGAGGCAAACCAGTGAAGCAACCAAGTGGGGAAGAAAGATGCGAGGTTTGGCGAGGGTTTTGGCATGGGGACGAGCTACGAAATACGAGAAAAGATGGAGGTTTGAAGGGAATGGGGATAGTTGGTGGTGGCGGGTGCGTAGGTTAGAGTTACAGTGGGCGGATGGTAAGCTGCTGCAGGTGGAAGGGTGGGGGGGAAGGGAGAAGGAAAAGGAAAAGGAAATGAGGAGAAGAGAAAAAGGGGAAAGGAGAAGCACCGGCGCAAGGAAAGAGATGGAGGGTTTCATTTTGGAAAATTGTCATTACTGTCGGTTAAAACCGACAAAAACATTTGTTTAAAAATAAAAACGGACATAAAAGTTTCATTACTGTCGGTTATAACCGACAGAAACAAAATTGCGGCAAAAATCCCCCCAAAATTCCCTTCGAAAATTTTAAATTCCCCCTAAAATTTTACAATTTTAAAAAATAAAATAATAATTGTTTGGTTTAATAAATAAATAAATAATATGTATTTAAATAGAATACGTTTTTAAAAATTAAATAAATAATTGTTTGGTTTGATAGATAATTTACACTTTTGGTTTAATAGATAATAACCCATGTAAAATATGCGATAAATAATTGATGATTTGTTTACAGCTACACTCCTTGACCCTATAAGAATGCAATGAACGAATTCGATCTTCAATTTAAAATATTTACACTAGTGGATACCACAAAATCTTATTTTATACTTAATGGAAGTATAATATTAACTCTAAAGTGTTTGTTTAATCTACCATTTTGACGCGATATGCATTCTACGAAACTTTTTTCAACGATCTAACCGTCAAACTTGTTTATACACACTTCAAGATCGTATACCTCAAAAATAACAAAAAACAAACATTCAGATATTAGGTAACAGAACAAAAGTTTTTGACGGTTATAAACGAAAAATCACAATTTAACGGTTATTTTAGCTCCGATTTTGATGATTTTTTACAGCTACACTCCTCGACCCTATAAGAATGCATTGAATGAATTCGATCTTCAATTTAAAATATTTACACTAGTGGATAATTTAAATCTATCAATTTGATAGGATATGCATTCTACGAAACTAGTTTCAACGATCCATCCGTCAAATATGTTTGAATATACTCCGAGATAGCATGTGTAAAAAATAGCAAAAAAAAAAAACATTCAGAGATTAGGTAATGGGACTGTGAGTGAAAAAAAAAATATTTAAACCATTTGTTTATTTATTTATTTATTTTTAATCAATATAACATTTTAAAATAATAAAATAGTCAATTTCTGTCGGTTATAACCGCCAGAATACTAAAATAATAACCGCCAGAAAATAAAATAATAAAATAGTCAATTTCTGTAGGTTATAACCGCCACCATTAACTTAAAAATTGCCAAAATATGTTTAAAATATTAAAAAAAAAAGAATTCAAAAATATTGAGGGTTATAATAATTTTATGGCGGTTAAATCCACCAGGAATTTATGTCGGATATATCCGACAGAAATTAACTTTTATCCGACACTAAATAAATTATGTGTCGGATATCTTTTATCCGTCAGAATGGCTTAATAACCGCCACCATCGTCCGACACCTAAAACTAATATTGTAGTAATGTACAATATGAAATACGTAAATCACCTTTCTGCGTATGCATAAAGGATTCTATTTACACATTATGTTTCTTTAGGAGTCAAAAGGGTACATTCCCTTTTAGAAGAGCAATTTCCCAATCTAATTGGAATTGTCCTTTCATTTGAAGTTTATCTTTCGAGAAACTTCCTACATCTATCGTTAATCAATAGGGATTGAGATAATCCAATTATATCTTGAAATCTATCATTATAGATTTCCATCCTATGTATATAGACTATGTCTCCCATATACATTCTATCATTATAGAATGTTTAAAGTCATAACTTTAACGAAGAAGAATTCCTAAACTTAATATATCATATATATGTTCAAATTTAGGAATATTATTAACTCCCACTAATCTTTTGTAAACATAGTAAACAAAAGATTCATATACATCTTTATGAGAAATCAAACGATTTGATCTTTCTCTCATAAGACACTTACAGCTCCCACTAGCTTGCTAAGATTCATGATGGGTGGATCTCTACAACTTACACGTCTTGTGATTCCAAGTCTTCGACATATGTTATCAAGACTATCTTGATAATGGCTTCGGAAACCCATATAATGTCCAAACATTGAATCACTATTTAGTTGTAGTTAGCAATCATCGAATTAATAGAAACCAAGACTACGTCAAAGATGGTTTCTTCCAAGTTAACCAATCTCTTTGATTGTAGTCACCTTAAGCTACCAATTAGCTTTAAAGGTTTCATTATTTCGGGTCAAATGGTACTATACCATTTCCTTGAGTATATGTCGTATATACACTCAATATAGTCATAAGGATTTTCATTCTTATTTCTTTCGAATTAAGAGGTGTAACTCTATGACATAGTCATAAAGTTCAAACCATTCAACTGAGACGGTTTATAAATCCTTCTTGACTACCTTGGAGCTAGTGGTGTAGGAACTAGGTTGTTATATTTGTTGATTATCATCTTGTCTCTCAAAGAACCCATTCTTTGAGTTTTATCTCTCGTTCATTTGCCCTATCTTAGGTAAATCCTAGTGTAAGATTATAATGAACTACCCAACAAACAACATTTCTCAGTTGGTTTATAGAAGTGATATCCAAAGGTTAATATAAGGATATCACACAAGATTGTTCTCAAACAAATATTGTTTATTAGCACACAACCCCAAATCTTAATACGATTAAGACTTGTCTTTCTTTCCAACTACATCCTATGGAGTCATGAAAATTTTGGAAGATCTTCTAATTGACAATCATATTGTCTTAGAAGTATATATCCTCCAACGAACTAAATCTTCTTCGAGTTCGTTCTTCTCCTGATGGAGAAATCCATTATCTTATGATGCAACTTTCCTTGATTTCTACCAAGGAAACTCTTCTAAAGTGTTATATTTCCTTGGATCAAATCTAAGGAGGTAAATACTTTAGACGTCTTACTCATCAACTTACATTCTTGAATTCTTTGAAACCTTTTGCAAAGTATTCGGACTTTTGTTTATTCAAAATAAACGATAGTCCAACCGAGAGCGATCTTTGGTGAATGTCATACAACATGAGTAGTATTATGTTGTGGACAAGTGCCACTAATATCTAAGTGAACTAACCTCAACAACTTTGTGATTCTTTCTTCTTTCCAAAAGAATAAAGATTCGAACATTTCACCTCTATACAATTTTAACAAGAAGGCATTGGATCCTGATCTAATGATCCAAAGTATCCATCTATGACCAACTCGTAATTTATGTTTTAGAGGTGTCACAACTAAGTTGGGATTAGTCACTACCTTGCAACCTTTTGGGTTTTAAGCATCGTCATATTCTAAACAATTAACACTACCACATTATCTCTACTATAGAGACAATCAATTAGATTACAATAATACAATCATTCACTAATAAAGAATAATGTTTTGTCAAACAAAACATTCATCCATCTCTTATAGTGACGGAATTAAGTTCTTTATTCTAATTGGGATGTAAAGACAATCTTTGTTTTTCCAATTTCTTTGGTAGTTCATATGAGGAAGCAAGTACTATTTGCTTTCGCAAAGATCTATATCTTATTCACGTTCGGAATGTGTAGTACTTTCGCTTCTCTCATTAATCTTCTACTTCTTATTAGCGACACTTTTACAACGATTGTAAAACATAGTTACTAATACGGAATCAAGCATTCAAGTAGAAGAACCAACTGTTTTGAATTATTCAAGAATAATTCACAACATCTTCAAAAGGTGTGTTCTTGACTCTTGCAAGACATTTCTTGCATATACCCCTTCCAATGTCCATCCTTTCATAAAGAAAGTTTGTTCCCTTGGAGTTATTTTGCCTTCTTCATTTGACTTCTCCCTTGACTACAGTAGTCATGGTCCCCAAACTCCCACTATCTCTCTTAAAACTTATTTCAATTGTGTTATACAAATCAAACGATTTGGAGAGCGTGCGGTTATTGTTCATTATATAGTTTACAATAAACTTAGTGAACCATTTGGATAGGGACACAAAGGAGAAGTCCTAGCCTAGTTTCCGTCTCGTGAAGTGGTTTAACACTTCAACACTCAATGATTCAAAATCATCATAAGTCCATGTTGATGGACTATTTTTGTCAACCAACCATTATGTTCTATACATAATTACAAACTTTCAAGAGTTGTTCAAGGAAAATTTTATTTCTTCATACAACAATTTGTAAGTGAAGAACTATGACACTAAAAGTGTTCATGTCTTTGTGCTAATTTTCATAAGTTCCTTTGTTCATACAACAAAGGACTAAGCATTGGTTGTTTGTGTTGTCCTCTTTATGATAGACTTATCTAACATGTTCTTCCAATGATACATTATCAATAGGAAAATTGTGAGGATGAGACTACTTAGGTACATATACAATCCATTCAAGACAATCTATGAGATTGTGGTACCAAGTTCGGAAACTAAAGCCTTTGGCTTTTCTTTGTCAAGTTTTGGATAGCATTTGCAAATATATCGGTAAATAAATACATAACGAATACAAATTGATTGATCCATATCCCTCATCGGAATTCGAGAGTTTTGGAGAAAACTCTTAGTAGGGTATAGGAGGCTCACTATTACCAAGCCCACCTCACAATGATATGATGTTGGCTAGCAACAATAATAATGAGAAAGTACGCTTACTCATTTACATCTAATGTAAGTACCCATCTTATTTGGCCTCTAGAGAATGAAGCCTCACAATGATATGATGTTGGCTCCATTGCACTTAGTTAAGTCATTCCTACCATGCAAGTTTGAGTAGGGGTTCAAGAACAACCTCACAATGATATGATGTTGATCATTCTTGTTGCCTACCTTCACAACATCATGTATGCATATAGAACTCCTCCTGAGTGTAAGCACGTACTTTGTACTCCCCCATGATAGGGTGAAGTCGGTGTATGAGTCACAAACGATCGGAGCCTACCACCGTGGAAGGCCATGAAAGAGTGTTCAAAGCACTTTCACGCTTGTCAACTTAATAATGGTTTGGTTGAGGGTTTTAGGTCTCATCACATTTAAGCATACATTTTAATCTTATTAAAACAATTTGGTCATATTACAACTTATGGTCCATTTGATTGATTTAGTAGTATATGATACTCCCACTAAGCTTGTAAAACGATTTTTAAAGCAAGAGTATATGGTACTACTAACATAAGCTTTGCATTCATTGATGGACTATATAGTTGCCTTAGGGCCTTAGGATGACTATGAACCTTTGATTCGATCCAACACGAGTCTAGTGTTGGCTCTCGGTCTAGGGATGGTGATTGATTTTAGTTACCCGTTTAATCACATTAAGGCGCATTTTCTTATTGGGCGTTGGACCCAACTACTCCAATTTCATGCATATCAAATATACAAGAAAGGAGTACTTCAAAGTAAATAAGAGCTTATGCTCTTTTACAACATTTGATCATATCAAATTACAACAAAAATTAATCTACACATTCTCATGGTTCAAACAAATTTGAGATGGCCTTTCACATAGCTCAATTATCATAGACTTAGGTTCATAATCATTCTTTCTTTAATTAATTAACACTTTAACTAATTAAACTAGAATGCAACATTGTCATTTGGTTTTTGTATCCATAGAATTGATTTAAATAGAGCTAAATAAAATGAAAATCCAATTCTCATTTAAAGATACAAAACTATTTTGTTCTCTACTAATTTGGGCCAAAAAACAATAACCTCAACCATTGGGCTATATGGCAAAACACAAACTTTTGAGGTCACTTTGTAAAAACACAAAAGTCCACTACTTTATGTAATTACAACTAGAACCCAAAAATTTCAACAAATACAAAAACTTCAACAAAGGAGCAAAACAATTTGTCCTTTAGTGTTTTTGGGCCTTTACGTAAAACCGTAAACTTTCGGGTCAAAGTACAAATACACAAAAGTATCAAAACTTTATGTAATTGCATAAAAGCCCCAAAAGTACCCTACTTTAATAGGGTGGCCGGTCAAGGAGAGAGTGTGAGTGATGTGTGTGAGTTGATTTGTAGGGTTGAAAGGTGATGGAAAGATGTAAGTGATTGGTATGGTTGAATAGTAAAAGAAGTATGGGTGTTGTTTGAAAATTCAAACCATCCATCACTAACAAAAACAAATAAACAACCAAACATCTTTTTGAATCAAAATTCCCAACCTTTTTGTTCTTACCAAGAACATAACAAGAACAATGAAGAACATCCATGAAAACCCATAAGAGCTCCATGAATATTTTTCACCCAAAAACACCCCAAAAACTCACAAACTTAAGGGAAATAACATATAACCATACTAGGGTACTTAGGGGTTCCTAATGTCACTTTAAAACACTTTTAACAAGACAAACATGAACCCAAAAATCCACCCTTTGGATTTGGCCGAATTTCCCAAAAAACATGGCACCAAATTTTAGCTCCAAAATTCATGCTCATATGAACTACATCTACAACATTTGAGATGGTGAATTTTCTAACAAAATTTACATTCAAAGAAGCAAGAATAAAGCTTGTAACAATTACAACATTCAAATCATAAACTATGAACTACAAAACCCAAAAGGATTCACCAACTACTAGACCTAGGCCCTTGATACCACTTGAAGGAAGACTTGTGAAAAACATGTTCATTTGAGCAACATCTGTGGCATGCAATTAACCATTAAAGGCGGAAACATGCTTGTATGCACTCAAAACAAAACATTACCCATGAAATTCAAAGCCTAGTAGTTATGGTGAACCAAGACTCAACTCAAATCTTAAAGAAAAGAGTTGAGAAACTTTTATACCTTTGAAGCACCTATTTGCGTAGCAAAGGTTAATCACCCATGTGAGGGCTTCTTTCCTTTGTCTCCTTACTCCTTGGCTCCATCGATATGGATGGAAGAATTGATTCTCCAAAAGTCCCCAAGGTAGGAGACCTCTAATTTTTGACACCAAGGATGATTGAAAGGATTCTCCAAGTTACCAAAATAGAGAACCTCTCATTTTTCCACGCCAAGGAGAGCATTGATGAGGAGATGAGTGACCTAGAGGAAGGAAGATTGTTAGCTATATTCCTCTAGGGTGGCCGGCCTCTTAGAGAGCAAAGAGAGCTTTGTGTTCTCATCTTTTCTCCAAAAGAAACCCTAAGGATGAAATGGCTATAAAGTTGCCTTTATACCACCTCACAATGGAGTGGCAAACTTGCAATTAAGCCAAGTTCACTATCCCTCTCTATATGGCCGGCCATTAAGGGTTCATTGAGCTTTCAAGCCCTTTGTGTTTTCAAGTTGTCATACAACTTGAGCTAATGGGCTTGACATTCAAATCCCATTGGGCCTTGCGGCCCAAAACTAACCCGAGGTCTATAACGAACTTATTTGTTTGATTAATTAACATATTAATTAATCCCAGCCATAAATAATTAAACCATTTAATTATCCTTACTCATCTCTGTTGTTTCTTCAATCTCTACCTTACATGGTGTACGATCCATTGGGTTCCTTTTAGCGAGGCAGTGGACGATTGTTACTCTTAACGATCGATTATGAATTAAAACATACTTTCAATTCTCCCTTTAGTGATTACTCACCTTTAGGGCTTCCACAAACCATGAGTGACACCTAGCAGTATGTCATGGCTACCCAAGCCAATCAGAAGAGGTGGAGAACCTATTCAGTTTAGGATTACAATGCAATACGGTCTTTCTCTAATACAATACTGTTGACCACATTGTTTGGTTTGATAGTTTATTCATGTCTACTATCCAATGTGATCCATTTACTTATATGATTGCCTTGAATGTGATTTGGAACGACTTCCTAAATCTCATTCATACTCTGGCTAGAGATTCTTAATCATATCATAGAGTATTCTCCCGCAAACGGTTTGAAGGTTAGAGATCCCTTGTTGCACATTCACTTGCCTCCATGGCTAAGTGGCTTAACCCCAACTATGCCATGGACACTCTTTGACGGAGTGACTTTGCCATGGACCTAACCACAAGACAACTATGATGCCTCAGGTCAAAGGACTACTTTGCATTATCCCAACCATGAGTTCTCATGTGACATGAATATGAGAACTCATCGTTGATCGCGTTCAGTGGACTCATTCTCTATTGAGCACCTACGTACTTGTCTTGGTGTCAGTCACACCATTGACTCGAGACTAGTCACTCTCCCTAAGAGAAGACATAGCACGTATTGATCTTAACGGATTGTTAATGCCCAATTGGCAATCCTATGATCAGGAACATTTAGGATATGTATACGAAAGAGAATGGTCTCATGAATCTAACTTCTTTAGATCACATTCTCCCTATTACATATTCCTTGGACTTATCGTTTAAGCATATAACATTTATATGAGACGACTTAAAACAATAATCTTTGCCCTTTATATTAAACTAGATTAGTTTAACATGTGAAATGTCCGTAAAGTATCATCATATGATTGGTTTTAATGCACATTTCCAACATGGACGACACATTTCAAGGGTTATATGGTTTTTCATAAGGTTTTCACAAAACTTAATGAGTCTTGCATGTTCACATTCGATCTGAACGCCATGGACGGGTTGCATGTTAGATATACATTCTATGTTGGAGGTTCCAAGTAGGATATATCTTAGGAAAACCTAACCTTCAAAATATGCATGTATGGTTCGTAAGTAATTTAGAAGAGCTACATAGGATTGTTAGGGTGACGGCGGAACCCTAGTAATTTCTCAATTTGAATTCTAAAAAAAATTGTTTCTTTCTCTTTCTTTAAAATTGCAGTTTTTTTAGGTAATCTTTTTAATTAAATTCGTTTTCCTTAATTTAGGTCATTAAATCACCTCTTTCAAAAACTTTGTTTAAATTAATTAGTTGAGAATTGATTTCACTTTAATCTTTTTAAATTAATCCCTGTGAAAAACGACCTTGCTTGAACCAATTATACTACAATAATCTTGTTTCTCTTGCAAGTATTTTACGTGTTTTTAACCCTTTTTGTGCAGGTGGTAAAAATCCTATCAAGAAAATGACGCCGTTGCCGGGGATTGATTTTATATAGATTTCTGTTTATCATATTCTCAATTAATTATTCCCGTATATAATATTTAAAATATAAAATATAAAAAATTTAATTTCGTTTTTTATTTTATTTTCTACAGATTGTGCATTGCATGGTCTTGTAACAGATCACAAAAGCAGCAACTTGCAGATTTTGATCCAGAACCTAAACGAACAGCTAGACAGAGACATAGAGAGCAGAATCGGCAGTGGGAACCTTCACTGCAGGGAACAATTTCGCATAATCTGTTTACTGGGGTTTTGGACAGCAAGGAAGCTATGGCGTTTGTTCTACCAACAGCGGGACAACCACTGAGGGAATCCCTGGCAGCTCATGCCACAGAGGTGCCAAGCTGCATTACCTATCCTGAAGTTGAAGATGGGTCTACGTTTGAGATACGGCATCATATGTTGGAGATCTTGCCCTCTTTTCATGGTTTATCGACAGATGATCCTAACATGCATCTAACCGAATTTCTGATGGAATGCAAGAATATTTTGGTGAGGATTTTCAGCAGAATCTATCAAACTCAAGACTTTTTCCATACACTTTGAAGGATGGTGCAAGGAGATGGTTACTCACACTTCCATCTGGAAGCATTACTTCGTGGAACCAACCCAGTGCTGCATTTTTAAGCAAATACTACCCAGCTTCAAAAACACTTGATATGAGTACTCAAATTTTAACATTTGCTCAGAAACCTAATGAAGCAATTCATGAAGCATGGGAACGTTACAAGGATCTGCTCAGGAAATGTCCACATTCAGGCATTAATGGTGACACTCAAATGAATTTATTTTACAGAGGGCTGAATTTGACTACTAAGACTCTTGTTAATGCTTCTTGTGGAGGAATATATTCAGACAAAAATGCACTGCAAGCTTATCAATTGTTTGAGAACATGGCAACAGAGTCTCAACAATGGGCAGTTGATATACCTCAGCCCAGGGGTGTTTTTGAGATGTCCAGTGGCTCACCTCATGTATCTACACAAATAGAAAAGATGGAGAAAAGGTTAGAAAATTTTGATGCAAAATTTGACATGCTTTTACAAAGAATGGTAGCACCTGTGCAGCAGGTTGCTGTCCAGCAGCCTACTGCAGCCGCATGTACCATTTGTGGCATCACAACACATGATTTTATGGGTTGCCCACATAGGGACGCCTACCCGGAGAATGCTACAGAGCAGATTAACACATTCAATAATTATCAAAGGCCTAGAAATGATCCGTACTCAAATTTTTACAACCCTGGGGGAAGACATCACCCAAATTTCAAGTGGGATAGAGATCAACAGGTTAACAACAGTTTCAACAACAAATACAGCAACCTGCTGCTCAAGCTAAACCTTCTTGGGAAGTCGCAATTGAAAAATTGGCAGATCACACTAAGGCAAGTTTTGATGCAACAAAACAAGAAATTTAGAAAACCAATCAAAACATTCAGAACATACAAGCAACAATGAAAGATCTACAGCAGCAAATGGGGCAGCTTTCACTCCAGTTTTCGGGCAGAGAACCAGGAAAATTTCCCAGCCAAACTGTCCTGAATCCACGTGGAAATTCAGATTGTAATGCTATCAGAATATTGCGTTGTGGTAAAAGTTATGACAACCGTGATGCAGAAAATGCAGAATCTGAGCAGCCACAAACAGGTCCTGAAATTTCTGCAGAATCTGCCCAGCCACTGGACAGATCCAAAAATACTGCATTGCCTGCTGCAGAAACTGCAGAAAAGTCTGAACGAGTTTATGCGCCACCTATGCCATATCCCGAAAGATTGAAGCCACATGCAAAAGATCAACAATTAACATATTTCATGAAGACATTGGCTAAAGTTCAAATTAATCTACCGTTAATTGATGCAATCAAGAACATTCCCTTATATGCCAAGTTTTTGAAAGATGTGTGCACAAAGAAAAAGAAGCTTGTGGACTTCAAAAAAGTGATCCTCACAGAGCATTGCAGTGCAGTTCTGTTACAAAAGCTGCCACCAAAGAAAACATCCAGGGAGTTTTACAATTTCATGCACACTTGGAAATTCTGATTTTAAACGTGCTTTAATTGATTTGGGTGCTAGTATTAATTTAATGCCTTTCTCTGTTTTTCAGCGGCTGGGACAACGAGAAATCAAACCAACATCAGTTATTTTACAGTTAGCAGATCGTTCGGTTGCTTATCCTAGGAGTATTATTGAAGATCTTATTATCAAAGTGGATAATCTCTACCTTCCAGCAGATTTTGTGGTTTTGGATATGGATGAAGATATGTAAACACCAATTATTTTGGGGCGCCCATTCATGGCAACTGCTAGAACTTTGATAGATGTGGAAGCTGGCACATTGACATTTAGAGTACAAGAACAATCTGTTATGTTTAATTTATTTGAAGCAACTAAGAGGCCTAGTGATATGCAAGATTGTATGAGAGTTGACGTGTTTGAAGGCATCATGCATGCAGATATTATGCCCAAGTTGACAGCAGATCCACTGTTAAAAGTTTTACATGGTTCTGAAGACACAAAAACTGAAGATGAAGAGGTTTTTGAGTATGTTACAGCTTTGGAAAGTGTCCCTTTACACCAGCCAAAGTGGAGGCACGTTTTTGAGAGTTTGGGAGAACCAAAAACACCATTACAGCCTTCAAAAATACAGCCACCGAAGCTGGAATTGAAGCCATTACCAGAACACTTAAAATATGCTTATTTGGGTGCTAATTCATCGCTACCAGTTATTGTTTCTGCTGATTTATCTCCAAATGAGGACGACAAATTGCTGCGTATTTTGAGAAATTTTCAAGATACCATTGGGTGGACAATTGCAGATATTAAGGGGATCAGCCCAACACTCTGTATGCACAGAATTTTGATGGAGGAGGGTGTGAAACCCACCATTGATGCTCAACGCCGATTGAATCCGATTATGAAGGACGTTTTTCGAAATGAGGTTATGAAGCTTTTAGATGCTGGAATGATTTATCCAATTTCAAATAGTAAATGGGTAAGTCCCACTCAAGTTGTACCTAAACGCACTGGAATTACAGTTGTGAAAAATGACAATAACGAGCTGGTGCCTACACGTTTAACTACTGGGTGGCGAATGTGCGTTGACTACAGAAAAATCAATACAGGTACTAGAAAGGACCATTTTCCATTACCCTTCACTGATCAAATGTTGGAGAGATTGGCTGGTCGGGCACTGATCAAATGTTGGAGAGATTGGCTGGTCGGGCTTTCTATTGTTTTTTAGATGGGTATTCAGGCTACAATCAAATTCCAGTAGCACCAGAAGATCAGGAAAAGACCACCTTCACCTGCCCTTTTGGTACGTTTGCTTACAGAAGAATGCCTTTCGGATTATGCAATGCACCAGCAACATTCCAACGCTACATGATGAGCATATTCTCAGGTTTGACTGAATGAGTAGTTGAGGTATTCATGGATGATTTTTCTGTTTTTGGGGATTCGTTTGATCATTGTTTGCAGAATTTATCTTTAGTCCTTGAGCATTGCAAGGAAACTAATTTGGTGTTGAATTGGGAGAAGTGTCATTTTATGGTTAAACAAGGCATTGTTTTAGGGCACTTAGTATCTAGCAAGGGTATTGAGGTTGATAAAGCTAAGATTGATGTTATTGCTAAGTTGCCACCTCCTACTACTGTGAAGAGCATTCGTTCATTTCTTGGGCATGCTAGGTTTTACAGACGGTTTATCAAGGATTTCTCCAAGATTAGCCGACCTTTGTGTAACTTATTGGCTAAGGATGCACAGTTTGTATTTGATGATGCATGCTTGGAGGCTTTCAACAAGTTGAAAACACTCCTAACTTCAGCCCCGATTATTGCAGCTCCAAACTGGAACTTACCGTTTGAATTAATGTGTGATGCATCAGATTATGCAGTTGGGGCAGTTCTTGGATAGCGAAAAGACAAGATTCCTCAAGTCATTTATTATGCCAGCAGAACTCTCAATGATGCACAACTGAACTATGCAACCACTGAGAAAGAATTGTTGGCAATTGTTTTTGCATTAGAGAAATTTCGTTCTTATTTAATTGGGGCCAAAGTAATTGTCTACACGGATCATGCTGCTTTGAAGTATTTATTATCTAAAAAAGATGCTAAGCCTCGACTTATTCGGTGGATTCTTTTACTTCAAGAGTTTGATTTGGAAATTAAGGATAAAAAGGGCAGTGAAAATGTGGTGGCTGATCATTTATCAAGATTAATTAATTATGCTACTGCAGAAGAAGACACATTGCCTCTTAATGAAAGTTTTCTTGATGAACAATTGTTGGCTGTCCAGCACAAAACACCGTGGTTTGCAGATTTGGTAAATTATTTGGCCAGGGGAGTTATTCATCCAAATTTTCGTTATCAGCAGAAAATGAAATTTTTGGCAGATGCAAAATTTTATTTTTGGGATGAGCCGTATCTGTACAAATACTGTCCAGATCAGATTATTCGCAAATGTATTCTAGAAGAGGAACAGGACAGTGTCTTAAAGTTTGCACATCATTATGCTTGTGGTGGACATTTTGGGCCTAAAAGGACAGCAGCTAAAATTCTACAAAGTGGGCTGTTTTGGCCTTTTCTTTTCAAGGATGCTGATAATTGGTGTAAATTTTGTGATCGTTGTCAGAGAGTGGGAAATCAGTCCAAACGAAATGAGATGCCACAACATGGTATTTTAGTTGTTGAACTATTCGATGTTTGGGGTATTGATTTTATGGGACCATTCCCATCTTCACATGGCAATCAATATATTTTGGTGGCGGTTGAGTATGTTTCTAAGTGGGTCGAGGCGATTGCAGCACCAACTAATCAGGGATCAGTGGTTCTGAAATTCCTCCAGGGGGTTATTTTTCCACGGTTTGGAATCCCACGAGTTATACTTAGCGATGGGGGAAAGCATTTTGTTAATAAACCATTTGCTACATTACTTGCAAAATATGGGATAAATCATCGTGTTGCCACTCCTTATCATCCACAAACATCAGGGCAGGTTGAAGTTTCAAACAGAGACATCAAACGAATTTTGGAAAAATCAGTTGGATCCACTTGAAAAGACTGGAGTTTGAAATTAAACGATGCACTCTGGGCATATAGAACAGCATTTAAAACACCAATTGGGATGTCCTTGTTTCGGCTGGTGTACGGCAAGGCTTGTCAATTACCTATGGAGCTAGAGCATAAGGCGTTTTGGGCTATTAAGGAGCTGAATTTTGCTTACGATTCAGCAGGGGAAAAACGTAAGCTACAGCTTGATGAGCTTGATGAAATTCGTCGTGAGGCTTACGACAATGCACGCATATACAAAGACAAAACAAAAGCATTCCATGACAAACAAATTCTCAGGAAAGAGTTCCAGCCAGGGCAGAAAGTGTTGTTATTCAGTTCCAGATTAAAGTTATTTCCAGGGAAATTGAAATCTCGTTGGAATGGGCCCTACTTGGTTACTAAGGTTTATCCACATGGAGCAGTTGATATTACAAGTGAGATTAATGGCAACACATTCAAGGTGAATGGGCACAGGCTGAAACCATATATGGAGTCACCCTTCGACAGTGCAAGCGAGTCAATGACTCTGACGGATCCAGCAACTTAATCATTGGGCTTCTATTCTATCTAGCTACAGACGTTAAATAAAGCACTTATTGGGAGGCAACCCAATTTTCTAACTTTTTCTTTACCATCTGCCTCTTTTATTTCATTATTTTCAGTCTAGATGCATTTAAATTCATAGGCTGTCATTATTTTTTAATTAAGAGAAGAAAAAAAATTACTTGTTTAATTTTTAGTTTACAATTAGTATTTTCTAGAGTCTCTCTAATTTTCCCAACTTGGGTTTTTGCAGACAGCAAACAAGACAAACAGGAATTTATGCAGAGAGAGATTATTTTAGACTGAATCATGCATCCAGTCGCAGAACTACATCAACATCAACCACATCTGATTCTCTGCTAGAAGGGTGTTTATTGAACCATTATTTGCCATACGGAGCTCAACATTTCACGACAAGAGTTTTTACCTTTCTTATGCTCGGATCTGTGGGTCTGAGACGATTTGCTTCCGTTTCTCCTTTTCAGCTGTCAGATCCGTGAGCAGTCTGCACACAGTTTCAATCCGACAATGAATGGATGTTCGATTCTTTCCCTTTATTGGTCCCAAACCCAAATGACCGAAATGGATCTTCGAGACTAACGTCAGAACTTAAGTTTGGGGGTGCATGCGTGGTTACCTGAAACTTGGCGGAGTTTTGGTCCAGTAGCCATGGATCTGTGCAGATTGGTCGATGGTACGTCTCTCTTGTGGCTGGATCCGAGCCCTCTCGCAACACCAGAATGCATGCATGTGTTAGATTCTCCATAAAAATCAACAAAATGGAATTACATGGCAGCAGGACAGATTTTTACCTTTGGGATTTCGGGTTTTGCAATCGAGATTCGGTGAAGATGATGACTGCCGTGAACGGGACCCACGAGCTGGAGGAACTGGCGAAGAGGCTCAAGGCTGAAGGCTAGGTTGTGTGAGGTTTACAAAGTCATGGGGATATTTTCTCCATCGAAGAGAACCGAGAAGGAGATAGAGGGATGAAAGCACTGAAGAGTTTTTTTTATTTTCTTTTTTTTTCGGTTTCGAGTGAGAGAGTGCTTAGAGAACTGATAGCGCGTTTACTAATCCGTAATCAAATTGAGAAGAATTGAATTGAGGATGAATTGAATTGAGAGGAATTGAAATAAGGTGGAATCAGAATCAGATTCCTGTTGAAGTTGTTTATTAAAACTGTCCGGAATCGGAATACAATTTCATAAAACTGTTTACTAATTCAACAGAATCAAAATATAAACCAGTATGATTACTAAAATATTCTTGTCTCAAATCAAATATTTTATATACTTTTTTTAATAAAATTTGATATAGTATATAATAGTAAGAAAAAATTAAATTGCTTTTTTATTTCATAGACATACTAAAATGATTTTGTTTATTTTTTTTATAAATTTAAGTATTGACTTTAGTATCTAAATTTTCTCGCTCAAGTTGTAGTTTTTTCTCTTCAGCATATGTATGGAGTTGTGCATAATGTGAATGAGCATAGAATTATGCTTAATGAGCTAGAAGGACATGGAAAGAAATTGTTAGGAGCATTTTCAGTCTTAACTCTTCAAGAATATATTTTGTTACATAATGTAAGGAGTAGAAGAAATGATTTTTACCATTTCAAATAAAAAAACTTGATTCTCCTTAAACTAAAGAGATCTTCACGAGGTGGATTTTGTATAATAGTAAATAAATGAAGAAACAACATTAGGAACAAACAAAGAGTAGGAAATAACTTCATTAAAGTTAATATTTTACATCAAAGTACATCTATCTAACCATCATAACCAACCTAAGCAAACTAGTCATACCCTGCCTAGGCATCATATTATCAACAAAATATTCATAACCTGCCTACACATCAGATTGTCAACAAAATATTCCTAACCTGCCTAAACATCATAATATCAACAAAAAGTAGTTATTCACCATCATGGTGTCATCTAATCAGTCATTAGATTTACAAAACATTCACAATTTTCCCTGATATATCATCATGGCAGCAAGCACGTCATAGCAAAAAACTAGCATTCACATTCTTTGGACCATCACTTAGATGTCATTATGCATCCAAGTCTGCAACAAAGTAGTCACATATGCACTCTTCCTTTCATCAGACATGTTGAGATTCAAGCACTTAGATGAGCCATTAGTCTACACAAAATAATGAAGAAAAAAAATGTCATGAAAAACTTCAATTAACAAGTTAATAAACATATCTGCAAACTGAAATAAATTAACATTACAGAACACAATCTGTCACAAAAATTTACATACAGGGAGCATGAACAATGCCCTGAATTCAAAACAGATTTGTTCAAATATTTACTTACAGGGAGCAGGAACAAAGTTTGTGCCTTGAATTCAAAACAGATATGTTGGTTCAGCTAAAAGGAAAATATGACCTATGTTTACCACAACAGTGTTGAAATAGCAGTTGTCTTTTAAAATTCTTCTTATTCCGGTGAAGTAGTTTATGCCAAACATTGCATCAGTCCGATAAAACAGGATATACGAAAAATTGCTTATCGAAACAATAAAAGAAGCAATAAGCCCCTAATAGAAGCAATGTGAATAGCTACAAAATCTCACACTTTTGAGCACACCTAAATCGAAATCTAAAAGAACCCCATTTAAGGAATCCATCATTTTTCTCCCAATCTTTGCAAATATCATCGCATTCAGCTAACCAAATCCTTAAAAGCAGACCAGCAGTTTCCCATAAACGCCAGAAACTCAAAACTACTAAAAAAATCTTTCTGCAAGAACATTACTTTGGCAAACTTTGTCTTCTACAATTGAGCAAACCAGCTAATTATTCCTCCCATTTCAAATTTAATGGGAAAACAAAATACAACCCACTACAGAACAAGCAATGCAAATATGAGATTCAAACACAAAACACTGAAAAACCATTCCAAAAGTATAGAAAGAGAGAGAGAGAATGGAGTAGCTAGAAGAAGCATACCTGATGCACAAGCAAGAAATCTGAGCAAAACCCAACTCACAGTCTGAGCTCTGCTTCCTCCAGTCCCCCTCGTCCACTCCCCACTCCCAAATGTCCCTGATCTAAGCAAAAGGTTTCCAACTTTTTAGATCCAATTCACAAATCCAAAACCAAAAAACATCAAAACAAATCAGACCCAATTCACAAGGTTTCCAACTTTTTAGATACAAGGTACAAAACACAAAACATCAAAACAAATCAAACCAAATTCACAAATCCAAAAACCAATAACAAAGTTTCCAATTTTTATTGAAATTCGTTAAAAATTTACAAGAACTAGTGGGCAGGAATCAACTCAAGCCATTCTCTCTCTCTCTCTCTCTCTCTAACAATTGAAGTGAAGTGAAGGAAGCAATGAAAGATTCAGCAGGATGCGAAGAAACACAGTTTAATGGAAAATCTTTCATTTATTTTCTATCAGAGGTCAGAGCCTTCATCCAGAAACTCATTTACATGTGTAGTTCAAAGCAAAAAAATCAACATAGAGATAGAAACGCAGAAGAAGTAGGGATTTACCTATCCGTAATTGTGACGAGAGTTGCAGTTGAGAGGAAAGAAAGGCATGCGGCTGAGAGGAGAGAAATGAGCTGCTTGAAAAGAAAAATGACAGATTAGGTTAAAAGGATACTCTTGAAAATAATGAAAGTAAGTGAGGACATAAAGGAAAAAAATTAGCAAATGGATTGCCCAAGCCACCCGGAATCCAAATACCTTCTATATCTTAGGAATCCAAATCAGCCAAATTTTGGAATTGGATTCCAAAATTTGTGTGGGACCCACTAAATTTTGATTCCCCCAGATTTGGTAAACACCGGAGTATGTCGTAATCGGAATTCAATTCCATTTCTTGATTCCGATTACCTTTACGTAAACGCGCTATGAGTGATTTCTTTCAGTTTCTAGAGAAATGAGGGAAGACTTGGGTATCCAAAGCTTTCAGAAATGAGAGAGAGATCTAACCTTTCATTTGTCTTGGGTTTTATTTTCTAGTTTTATTTTTCGTCTTTCTATTTCTAGTTATTTAAGGTGGTTGTTTATTTTTCTTTTGATTGTGTTAGTTTATGTTTACTTTTCTTTTATTTTTCCACACCGAGGACAATGTGTGATTTAAGTTTGGGGGTGGGAAATAAGAATTTTTAGTTTTTTTTTTTTTTTTTTTTTGAGTCATGTTAAAAAATTTCATTCTTTTTAAGTTAATATCCATAGATTAATTTAAACGTTAGAAAAAATGGACATAGTGAAGGTTAATCCCATAATAGAGTCTTTTCTATTTATCGCTGCTTAGACATTAATCCATGAGTTATACTTTGAAAATTTGCACATTCACATCAACATAGTTTGTGGGGAGTGAGATTGGAACACCTGCCTTTTCGTCCAAGTATATTTTAATTTTTGTTCTTAGTGAAGTTAGTATTACTATGAATAAAGTAATAATTGTTCCACCCGAGGCTTTGCTTAGTAACCAGGCCAGTCCTGTCTAATCAGCAGTGATTCTCGCGTCAAACGGTAGAGTTTTGGCATGGGGCAGGATGGTTAGTTGGTTTCGTAGCCTTTCCAGCTCGAGTTAATAAGTCCTTATGGGTGTTCTACATCTAGTGTCCTAAAGCTAGACCTGTCAATTTCTTACACGACCGTTAACACGACACGAAAATAACAAATTTCGGGTCAACACGATAACTAATCGGGTCATTATCGGGTCACACGATAATAACCCGTTAATAACGGGTCCTTAACAGGTTTACACGAGAGTGACACGCGGGTAACCTGTTTCGACACGATAAGAAAAAAGTTATTTTGATGATTTTAATTTTGTAAACTACTAAAAAAAACTTATTATAAAAATACAATAGATATAATGAATATGTATTTATTGTTTATTAATTATTATTCTATATAAATTTTAAAATTTATTTTTTATTTATTTATTTATTTTTATAGTATATTATAGGCAAAGATTGAGATTAAAAATCATAAAACACATTAAAAATAAAAATATCAAGTAATTTAAAAATACCAAACATATTAAAAAAATTATAATAATTAACTTACATGTGCGAAAAATATGAAAAAATATGCAAACGCTCGTAGTCACATCATTTACGCTTTGAGGATTGGTATATGATAGTTTGAATTTTTAAAACCATACAAACTCTCATGAATAGTATTTTTAAGGGAGTTCAAAATAAAAAAAATTCATAATCATTAATGTATAAGTCTGAAAGATATGAAAGCATAATAAACGTTCATAATTGCATCCTCAATGCTTAGACGATGGTTACATGGTCGTTTAGATTTTTAAAACCCTCCAAATCTCATTAACATTGTTTTTTATTTGAGTGCAAAATTAAAAAAATTAATAATAATTATTGTAGAAGTGTGAAAATGTAATCACTCGTATTGAAAAGCTTTACAATTTTCATGAAGAGGTCAACTCTGAAATTTAGTATGTATATACTATTTTAGTATTATGTTTTATATTTTTTTGGGTCAAATTATGTTTTTCATGTTCATTTTTATTGATTTAAAATATATTTTTCTTAACGGGTAACGAGTCAGGTTATATTACCTTATAATATTAACGAGTTGATTTCGGGTTGGGTTATATTACCCGTTTACTTTAACGGGTAGTATACGACACGACCCGTTAAACTATCGGATATGACACGAAAACGACACGAATGCTAGGTCTACCTAAAGCCCTTGTGGTTTGGGAGTCATTAACCTAAAGCTCGCTACATGGGTTGGATAGAATGCTTAAGTGAACTAACATTGCATGACCACTACTGTTACTGAAAAAAGAAAAAAAAAAAAGAAAAATTGAAAGCAAGAAAAGAAAAAAAAAATTCTTATTTAAATATAGTATGTGTGAAATAAAAGGACGAGGGGTAAAGGTTTTAGTCGAGTCTCCTTAACTATGTTGGTTCACTTTACACCAAAGGAAGTTTGTGAATTCTTTTCTAATCAATTCTAAATGGCTTAGACTTTGTAGTGGGATTAGTTGAAACTTTTGAAAAGATGTTCTAATTTTTAACGTTTTCTATGGATTGCAACTTTGAAGGTGAAATTTTTTTTTGTCATTTAGTGTTAGTTAAGTTTTTTAGGTTTGTTTGTTTTTATTTTTATTTTCTAGTTTTGTTTTGCCTGAGGACAAGCAAAAAGCTAAGTTTGGGGGTATTTTGATGAGTCAATATTATATTATATATTATTCCCTATTCTTGGTATATTTTGGTTATTATTTTGATGAGATTTTGATGTTTTGTTATATGTTTTTTCATATAAGACTTGCGGACTTGTTCGGAACATAAAGTAATCAAACGTTGGAATTTTTGAGTGATTCCAATTGGAACGGGTTCATGAGTCAGTCAAGAAGGTTGTGTCAAAACTTCAGAATTTTATCTCAAAGCATCTGATCGTGGCGAATTAATTTATGGTCAGCGTGCAGTGCTGGCAGATTGGGTTATAGAGCTTGCTTGCGACTTTTGGGCTGGAAGATGATGGATTTTGGACTTGGGTTGTTCTTGGAACTTGAAGAGGAGGTCCTGATCTTTAATTTGATTAGTTTTGGGCCTGTTTTGGAGTCCTGAAGGTCCAGAAACGTGGCTTCTCCTTTGATGGGCAGATTTCCTAATCATAATAGGCATGTAATTTTTAGTTATCTTTTTATTATTTTGTTTCCTAGCTTTTAGAAAACCTTTTCCTATGAGGGTTTTAATTAGGAGTAGTATAAATAAGCCTTTTGGCAGACCTAGGGAGAGGGGGAGAACGTACGCAAGATTGAGAGAAGAATTTGGTTAAAGCTTAGAGATTTTCAAGACTTAAACTTTCAGGTGTTTTCACTCTTTTTCAAGTTTAATACAATTATGTTGATTTTAATTATGAATATGCGTAACTAATCTTCTTTGCTAGGGTGAGGCCATGATCCTTAGCAAGAATATGTACTCCCTTTTTAATTTTCTTATGAATTTATGCATGCAAGTTTTGGATTGTTAATCACTGTGCTTTAAACTATCTATGTGTCTTAGTGATTCGCGACCATTAGGATATTTAGAAAAGTAATTTGATGCAATTTTGGTGGAGGGCTGTCCCTAAAATTGATTAAGGCTTCTTGTGGTTAATATGTGTAACCTCTTAGGATGGACGACACATTTTAAGGGTTATATGGTTTTTCAGAAGTTTTTCACAAAACTTAATGAGTCTTGCATGTTCACATTCGATCTGGACGCCACGGACGGGTTGCATGTTAGATATACGTTCTATGTTGGAGGTTCCAAGTAGGATATATCTTAGGAAAACCTAACCTTCAAAATATGCATGTATGGTTCGTAAGTAATTTAGAAGAGCTACATAGGATTGTTAGGGTGACGGCAAAATCCTAGTAATTTCTCACTTTGAATTCTAAAAAAAAATTGTTTCTTTCTCTTTCTTTAAAATTGCAGTTTTTTTAGGTAATCTTTTTAATTAAATTCGTTTTCCTTAATTTAGGTCATTAAATCACCTCTTTCAAAAACTTTGTTTAAATTAATTAGTTGAGAATTGATTTCGCTTTAATCTTTTTAAATTAATCCCTGTGGAGAACGATCTTGCTTGAGCCAATTATACTACAATAACCTTGTTTCTCTTGCAAGTATTTTAGGTGTTTTTAACCATTTTTGTGCAGGTGATAAAAATCCTATCACAAACCATCACCGCCCCTCGTATCGCTTCCGTCTCCGCCATTAAGCTAGACTCATATAACAAGTGACCTCCGCCACCCGCGCCCCCCTGAAAAATGCCTGCAAAATCTCGTGCCACCCATCCAAAACCATCTCGTCCCGACTCCTTGATCCAAGCTCCCAGTTGGAAAGACATTCTCTCTAGATCTCTTCCACCAAGGCCACCAGATCAAGTGATCCGGCCCTTTGAAATTTAATCAAACGGCTAAAATTATTATAACTTTTAAACGAGCCTCTATTTTTAGCCATTAGATCAAATATAAAAAGCTCGGATCACTTGATCCGGTGGTCTTGGTGGAAGAGATTCGAAGAGAATCTCTTTCCCTCCCAGGTAACTTTAATTGTACGAAAAGGTGGCCGTACCCAACTGTATGGGTTAATAACAGCCTTTTCTATTTCTCAACTCTAAATTCTCTTATGGGTTTTTTTTCCCCAATTCCCACCCACCCCCCAAAAAAACCTCCCATTTTCTTCTCCATATCACTTTTTCTCAGCACTTAAGAATCTGGGTTTTGGCTTTTACAGTCTGTTTTGGTGAATTCTGTAAAATTCCAATTGGGTTTTTGGGCTTTTGTTGTTTTGTTGTTGTAGTGACTAATTGGTTATGGAGAAAAGCTGGAGGAAGATGAGTATATGCATTTTTGTAATTTTGTGTGTTTCCATTGCGGCTTATGGAGCAACTTTCCCAGGTGATCTGAAAATTCTGAATGATTTCAGAAAAGGGTTGGAGATTTCAGAGCTTTTGGAATGGCTAAACAATGGAAAACGACCCTTGCGGCCCTTCATGGCCTCATATGTACTGCAATAGGGATAGAGTCATACAGATTCAGGTTCAGAAAATAGGACTCAAAGGTCCTTTGCCCCAGAACTTCAACCAGCTCTCTAAGCTCAACAACCTTGGTTTCCAAAGGAACAACTTTAATGGGAAATTGCCTGCCTTTAGTGGCTTATTGGAACTTGAATTCGCTTACTTGAATAACAACGATTTCGATACAATCCCTTTAGATTTCTTTGATGGTCTTAGCAGTTTAAGGGTTATGGCATTGGGTCACATTCCGTTGAATGCGTCTACCGGATGGTCTTTGCCTAATGAGTTGGCAAAATCTGTTCAATTGCAAAATCTGTCCTTGATTGAATGTAATTTGGCAGGACCATTGCCGGAGTTTTTAGGTTCATCGCCGTCCCTCACGATCCTGCGACTTTCGTTTAATAGATTAACTGGTCTGATTCCGGCTAGTTTTGAAGAGTCTTTGGTGCAGACGTTGTGGTTGAATAATCAAGATGGTGGACTGACTGGTCCTATTGATGTAATTACATCAATGTCGTCATTGACACAGGTTTGGCTGCATGGAAACCAGTTCACCGGAACAATTCCGGCAAACATTGATGATCTTTCTTCCCTCAAGGAACTCAACCTTAATGGCAACCAACTTGTTGGTCTGAGTCCGCAATCACAGGCAAACATGAAGCTTGACAAAATTGGACCTGGGAAATAACCGGCTAATGGGTGCAACACCGAAGTTTAAGTCTGGTATTGTTTCTTATAACTCTAATCCAATTTGTCATATTAAGTACTTCCTTTTCTTTAGTGTCCATTCTAGTGCTCAGAGGTGCTGGCATCGAGAGTGTGAGAATTGTCCCGTCCATATCATCAATGTAGATAGAGGAAGTCGATTCAAATTGTTTGTTCGCATTTTAATGAATTGTGTAAGTTTACTTTATATACATGTTAGTTTGAAAAGAATCAACTGCATTCACATTTTAAGACATCTCACTATCATATTAATGCACATATTACTCTTGATAATTGTTTCAAAATCAAGAAATTACTAGACACTTCTACGATATCAACGCTCCCACGAAGCTCCTTTCCTGTTGCAACAATTTTCCCTGAAAAGTTGACTGAAATTTACATGCCCCGGAGATCATATTTTTGTTGGAATTTATTAGGTTTATTTAGGAAATTAATTAGATATTTGATTTGATTTTGTAGTAGGGTATTTTTAGCATTTACACATTAGGGTTTCTTAGGTTTATTGCTCTATAAATAGAGCTTGTAATTTAATTTGAAAATAAGTTAGTCACAATGTAGTCTCTTAGGGTTTTGTAGCCGTTTCGGCATTCTTATTTGATATCAATAATATTTCTAGTTTTGTAATCCGTTTGTTCGTTTATCGTGTATGTGCACTCTGATATTCAACTTGGTATCAGAGCAGGTTCGATTCTTCGGAATTTAATCTGTTCCAGATGGGTATCAATTTGTTCATCCGTTTGTCCGCTGCGTATCAGTTTGTTCAGGAGTTCGCAATTGGAATTTGGAATCTTGCACTTGCACCGATGGAATTTCGTATTGAAATTGGCATCGGAAATTGGCATTGGTATTGGCGTTGGTATCGGCATCAGCATCGGCATCGGCATTGGTATTGGTATTGGCATCGGCAACGGCATCGGCATCTGTATCGGCATCGGCATTAGTACTAGCACTGGAATTTGGAGTCTTGCATCCGCATCTGCTTGTTGGCAACCTCATGCCGTATACCGCCATGAGTTTGACGCGGGGTGGGTGTTGGAATTTATTAGGTTTATTTAGGAAATTAATTAGAGATTTGATTTTGTAGTAGGGTATTTTTGGCATTTACGCATTAGGGTTTCTTAGGTTTATTGCTCTATAAATAGAGCTTGTAATTTAGTTTGAAAATAAGTTAGTCACAATGTAGCCTCTTAGGGTTTTGTAGCCGTTTCGGCATTCTTGTTTGATATCAATAATATTTCTAGTTTTGTAATCCGTTTGTTCGTTTATCGTGTATGCGCACTCTGATATTCAACTATTTTTACCACATAATTTCAAACCAGTCAATAGATGCAATTTTAAGCATGGACCAAAATCAATTAGTTTTAGTGATTGAAGGCTGAAGCAGTCAAAGACATGAGCTAATGCAAACAGACCTGTTATTTGTAATTTTTCGCTTCACCGGTTCTGCTTAGGTTGCAATCTCTATTTTGCTCTTTGGGTACATACTACATATGAGTTATGGATTTGAAGTAGAATGTTGTGTTTTATTGTGTTCGCATCGTGTCGGCGTCGCGTAAAGTTACTCTAAATTCAAAGCCGATTCATTAACTTATCATATCCAAATACATAACCCAGCCATTTGCGGATTTTGATGTGTCGGATTTGAACAACTTTTTGTAATGATTATTTATGGTAGAAGATTTACAAAATAAATAGTTCGGATCTTGAATACAATGCTGAGTGAGCTACAAAACGACAAATGTATTTGGAAAAATAAAAGATTTATAATAAAGATAATGTATAGCTGTGGTATAAAAACGTATGTTTTAAGTGAACACTAACCCTACTAGTTAATACCGGTGTCAACCTATTACGTACGGATGTGACTCACCCTTTAAGACTGACTGAACTCTTAAATTTCTGGGTAGAAACATATGTTGTCTATTTATTTCAAAAAAAACACGTCAAGTTGTTTTTTAGGAAGCACTTGTATGTTTATTAAAAATTTCTGTGTAATTTTAATAGAAGTTATTTTCCTGAAATTACTTCTGACCATAAGTACTTTTAAAAAAAAAATTGGTGAGAATTGACCATAATTATTTTTGACGAGATTCAAACCTAAAATCTCTCATTTACAAAAAAAAATCATTAAATCGTAGCATTAAGTGACAGTTGTTTTTAAAATAAAGTTTTGAAAGTGCACATTGCATAGGTGGCATTGCAGCACAAAAATTAGCAGTTGTGAAGTTGGTGCACTCGACTTAATTCCCAGAATGCTATTTTTTACGTATTTGCTGCATCTGCATGTAGTTTCATGTTTGTTTGAAAACTTTAAATATGAAAATAACCACACAAACCTATCCGACTCCCCCCTGCATTCCCAAATCACAAGAACCTGCTGATTTTATTTAAACAAACATAATTTGAGGGGAAGATTTTCTATGGTGGTCCAAAGCATCAGGTATTTTGAATTTTTTTAATCATTATAGGTTTAATTAAAAATATTAAAATTAAGATTTAACGGATAAAAAATTCAGAATATTTTATACTCTATAAAACCTATCCACTTTGAGAAGGAGAGGATTGACATAAAATGCCTCGAGTGTTTTGCTAATTAATGCTATTATTCACACATTTCTCTGTCATAGTTGTATGGTTATCACAACTTATGGGCTTAATATTTTCAATAGTTCGGGTCAACAACAAATATTTCTTAACAATTTGTCTATTTCATTGTATAATTCTCCAAAGAAAAAAAATGAAGTACATACGGGAGAGTTTTACACTTTTAAAAGGTCCAACTTAATCTCACATGTGTATGTTACATGCTCATTTTATCAGCGAAAATGTCAAAGTTAGCCTTGAATTGGAGCGAGTAGTAAACTAGGGTGTTACTTTTTAATTTTTCTTTAATAGTCTGGAGTACTCAGTATTACATGAAATAAACAGTTATGATTGAATTGATGAAATATTATTTTTGCTTACTTGTCAATCTAATGGATACAAAGCCGCTTGAAGACTTACCCATTACCTTTCCAAAAACTTCCCTAAGTTTTTAAGTACTAACACTGTGCCGGCTACATATAGTGTTTTAACATTTTTGTATCGTATCGTTTTCTTGTCATGTAACATTATTCTCAAGACAATAGACATGTTAACTTTTCACGCCTAAATATATTAACTTAAATTAATTTGTAAATTTTATGGGTAGTATCGTGTTTCAACTATACGCTAATTTCTTTATATTTTTGAAAAGAATCACCACGACATGAGACATTTCAAATAATATCAAGTTGAACATAAAGCAAGCACCTTATAATATCATGAAACCTAATTATGTGAAACACATTACATAAAAATGACCAAGTTATTATGCTAAATGATTTTTCAGAAATAAAAGATCTATAAAAGCATAGTTGACATATATAACACGTCTATCGTATTTTGCGAATGAACATTAGCCAGCCCTGTTCACTAACGTATTATTATTGTGTAAACCCACTTTACAGACCTAACTATATAAGTTTTTGTGTTTATTCGTGCGTCGTATATTATTTTTCAAGGTCTAATTAAAATTATAATTTAGACAAGATAACATTTTAAATCTTGCCACATTCTTTGTTTATTAGGAAAATTAATGAAAATGACTAAAAAATTTTGAGTTTTAACGATAAAAACAAAATAAAGGGTAAAGTGAATAGTACCAGGATTGATTTTTTAGTATAAAAATATGATTTTTCGTTAAAATAAACAGTACCTAAAGCTTTTCATTAAAATTCCTTTTTATTTATTAGAGTGCCTCCTCTTTGGAATAACGGTATTTTAAACAATGAGTCTTCCCGCGTACACAGCAACCCCAATCCAACTCCCTCAACTTCCCAAACAACCACCGCCGTTTCTCCCACTTCCAAACCCTTCCCAGTCCACCTCCCCTAATCCAAACCAGTACCGGAAGCACTCCGTCTCTCTTGAAAGGACCAAAACCCCCATAGACCCCACTGTTTCATGGACCTCATCAATATCCCACCGCTGCCGAAATGGTCATTTAGCTGAAGCTCTTGCTCACTTCAGCCAAATGAGACGAGCTGGCGTCGAACCAAACCACATCACATTTGTTACGCTTCTCTCTGGCTGCGCCCATTTTCCGGCCAATGGCGTTCTGTTCGGGCCTTCGCTTCATGCTTATGCCCGGAAGCTCGGATTGGATACAAATAATGTGATGGTGGGCACGGCGGTGATTGATATGTATGCCAAGTGTGGCGGTGTGGATTTTGCTAGGTTGGTTTTTGATGGGCTGGATGTGAAGAATTCAATGTCTTGGAATACTATGATTGACGGGTGTATGAAAAATGGGAAGGTTTGGGATGCGGTTGAGCTGTTTGAAAAAATGCCTAAGAGAGATGCGGTTTCTTGGACCGTGTTGATTGGTGGGTTTGTCAAGAAAGGTCAGTTCGAGCAAGCGTTGGAGTGGTTTAGAGAGATGCAGCTCGCGGGAGTTGAACCAGACTATGTGACTATAATTGCTGTAATCGCTGCGTGTGCAGATCTGGGAACGCTTGGTCTAGGCTTGTGGCTAAACTGTTTTGTTATGAAGCGAGACTTTAAAGACAATGTTAGGATAAGTAACTCGTTGGTTGATATGTATTCTCGATGTGGTTGTATTGGTTTTGCTCGTCAAGTCTTCGAGAACATGCCGGAAAGGACATTGGTATCATGGAACTCGATGATTGTGGGATTTGCAGTTAATGGGCACGCAGAGGAAGCTCTCGAGTTCTTCAACCTGATGCAGAAGAAAGGGCTCAAGCCAGACGGGGTCAGCTTCACTGGAGCACTCACCGCGTGCAGCCATGCTGGTTTAGTAGATGAGGGGCTCCATTACTTTGATAACATGAAGGAAGTTCACAGAATAACACCCAGAATCGAGCATTATGGATGCATAGTCGATCTCTACAGCCGTGCAGGGAGGTTGGAAGATGCCTTGGGTGTAATAGAAAACATGCCGATGAAGCCAAATGAAGTTGTGTTGGGTTCTTTGTTGGCCGCTTGTAGAACCATTGGGAACATCAGTTTAGCTGAAAGATTGATGAAGTACCTCTCTGAGGTTGATCCTGGTGTTGATTCCAACTATGTGCTCCTAGCCAATATATATGCAGCTGCTGGACGGTGGGATGGTGCAAACAAGGTTAGGAAGAAGATGAAAGACCTCGGAGTACAGAAGACACCGGGATTCAGTTCCATTGAGGTTGACTGTAACATTCATGAATTCGTGGCCGGTGATAAATCCCATGTTGACACAGAGTGTATATATTCAACCCTAGAGCTTCTCTCCTTTGAGCTCATATTATGTGGGTATGTTCCAGAAAACATTGTGAGAGAACCCTACAAGTTTGATTTGACTCTGTAGTTGTAGATTATTCGAGAATACAATATATTTCTACGACTACTTGTGAAGCTCCGAAACCAGTCTTATCAATATAATTCAAGAAGTGATTTCGTACACCCTCTTTTTCCTTTTGCACACACCTCTTCATGCCACCCCCCCGCCGCCCCCACCACCTAAATTTTCCTTATATTTATTCAATCTAATACAAGGGGGAAAAAACAAAAAAGTGTGCAAAACGAAAAAATGGGTGTGCGGAAATTATGTCGCTATATAATTCATTTGTGAGATGTGAACTAAAACTATGACATGGTACTAAAAAAAACCAGTAGAAACAAGTTAAAAAAAAATTAAAAAAAAAAAAAAAACTTTATGATATTAGGATCGGTGAAATGAGAAGAGAAGAAACACCAAACCAACAACAGAGAACTTCATCGACCCGAAAAGTGATGAATGAAAGTTCTTTCTTCCTTGGGTTGTTTACAGCCTCTAGCAGTTATATCCATTGCCATCAAAATATGTTCTCCCACAAAGTCAAGTTCCATGGCAATGGACGAGAAAGCATTCCAGTCAACTGTTCCCGCCACAAATTCGAAAGCCACATGTAGAACTCTCAGTAACTAGAAGGCAACCTTCAGATTGAGAAGTATATATAGGCTTTAAGAACAAATTTCAATCCCGAAGGCAACTTGAGAAGGGAATTTTTCCCCAAAAGCATCATGGGCAAAGAACTGGTGGACTTTTGCAAGTACTTCATTGTTAAATGCCTCAAATAGATGCTACACTAGGTCGCCTTCCATAAAGCATCTCTTCCACTCTGTCAGCCACCTCTACCTTCCCGTGAATCCTACAAGCCCCCAACAATGCACCCCATAATGCCTCATCCGGCTCCACCGCCATCCCCAAAACCAATTCCTCTGCTTCATCCACCCGTCCCACCCTACCCAACAAATCCACCATACAGGTATAATGCTCCAACCCGGGCATCACCCCGAACCTCTGCCTCATCATTTCAAAATACTCCTTTCCCTTCTCTGTCAGCCCTCCATGACTACACGCTGTCAAAACCGTAGTGAAAGTCACCCCGTCCGGCCTCTCTCCTGCCTCCACCATCCTATCAAACAACTCAAACACCTCATCAAACACTCCATGCATCCCATACCCCGCCATAATTGCCGATCAAGAAATCTCATTCCTCATTAGCATTCCGTCAAACACTTTATGGGCACCCGCCAAATCACCACACTTGGCATACATACTAATCAACGCATTCGAATTCGCCAAGTCAAAGCCAAACCCATTGACCAAAACAGCTCCATGAACTTGTTTGCCGAGCCTCAACACCGACAACCCGCCACAAGATTTGAGAACCGCAGGCAAGGTATGGCGGTCGAAGGGTTTATTGGCGGCGAGCATTCGGAGAAAAATGGACAGAGACTGAGAGAAGAGGCCTTGGGAAGAGTCGGCTCTGATGAGGGTGTTGAATATGAAGGTTGGTCGGCTAGTGCAGAAGGAGAAGAGAAGGTTGGATTGCTTCAGTTGGGAGGAGGCGGCGTAGGAGCAGAGGAGCTTCGTTCGAATGAAGTCGTGGCGGGAAATACCGAGTTTTATGGTTTTAGAGTGGAGCTGCGTGAGGGTTCGGAGGTTCTTGGACGAACTGCAGCCGTCGAGTAGAGTGGCGTAGAATGGTATGAGGCCGCGAGGTGGAGGAACAGCCATTGCTGCCTGTATAGCAACCTCAGGGAGGAATTGTTCCTGAAAGCACAAGTGTGAAACCCTAACGCGATATCAAATTCGACCGTTCCATTCAAACAAATCATTACTTCACAAAAAAATTCTTTGGAAAAAATCTCAGGGTGGAATACTTTCTTAGGTAACAAAAAAATTTAGGAAGGCCGCCTACTATTATAGATAGTGGTATTCCTCTTCACTTATAAGTAAGATGTTTTAGGTTCAATTCTCGTCAAATGCAAATTTGAACTACATTATTGCCAATGCATTGTGAGTTTAAGTCCACCATCTCCCCCTTAATGTAAACACTATTGTTCCTTAAAAAAAAAAAGTTTAGGAAGGGTAGGGCAGACTTACTTGAACCTAGATCTTGGTCTAAGCGAAAATAATGATCCTTACAAACTTAACCGATCTTCGTACGCACAAACGTGTCATAATTTCATTCCCTACTAATTCACGACTATACAAGTTCATTCTCTGCTACAACAAATAAGAAAGAAGAAATCCTACAAATACAATGAAAATGATTAGTTTCAAAGACTACTTTCTTCGTTTTTGAAACAATCAATATAGCAGAATCTCGATACTTTAATACCCGATAAATTAATAACATCTGTTGAATAATATTGTTATTGTTCCCAACTTAGGGATAACTTGCTAAATTAATAATACGCTAAATTTATAAGATAAGAGTATCTCCAAATGAAATGTCACATTTTAAACATCAAAATGACACTTGATGGCTTATGTGGCAATTTGACATTTTGTTCAATTTTTTACTCCACCCTATATGTTAAATAATATTGTCATTCTATAATTCTTTTTATCTCTTTGTGGGGTCCAATTACTGAGACAATAAATCAAATACTTGATACACACAATAACATTTATTATATATTGCATCACATCTATTAAAAAATCATTTAATAAACTTGACAGTTGCGGTCAAATTTGACAGCAAAAAACTTTGTCTTCAATTGATTCAGCGTCATGTAAGAAACTGAAGGTTCGGTTGGAGAGAGTTTGTTGCCATTTTGTAACGCCTCGGACCCGGGGTTGATGGAAAAATAACTCCGAACCGGAAACGTGAGTTAAAAACTTAATAAATAAAAAGAAAATTGACACGGGTTGGAAAAATAAACTCCTCTTATTAAAAATAACTCCAAAATCCTTACAGGGTGTACAAAAAACAAAAAAAAATTAAAATCCTTAAACTTCTCCTCAATCACAACCACAGCTCTTCTAACACCTGTCTTGCCAAATAATTCATCTATAAAATAATAGGTGAGAGGTGAGCAACAACCACCGTCTCTCAGTGAGTAGAATATGTAATATGCCAGTCAAGTTTGCCATTTTAATCACACTATAAAATAGGATAATAATATCAAAGTTTTAGCCACATAATTCCATATCACATCATCCTTTTATGTGTCCATTATATCCTTCATAAATTGTAACTCACTACGTGACCCCTAATGGCCATCTGCCCTAATGTCCCCGTGTGCAGTTTACATTTATCCCTCGGATTAATGCAACACCAAAGTTATCATGCTTCATAAACATTTCCAAATAATCCACATATCACGATATAGAATAACTCCAAAATATTTCAACAAATCTAACATGCTTGACTTGAAATATATAGAGATTTATAAATAGATAAAACCCACAATAGTTCGTGGTTTTCATTTATCGAAAATAAGAATATTTTAAAACACATTACATAAATCAGTCACCTTAATAATTCAATGCAAGACAACCTAACTAACATCTCCACAAACCTCAAACCTATCTCTCTATTTGTGGAACATGCATGCTCTGCAAATTTCACTTCTTTTTATGCTCCAAAAACAATGGAGCAAAGATCCTATATATAGTGAAATAGAACGGCTCCAAGACTTGAGGTCCAAGGAAAATATACAATAAAATATATGAAGTCCTATCCGTAAACTCCTACGTGTGTATGAAGGTGATACTTTTCTTGCGACACCTATTGTAGTATCAAGATCTTAGTCACTAGTTGTGCAAGGTGTCAATTGCATGTGAGCAAAGGATGACTCGTCCAAATAAATAGCCTTGCAAAATCAGCACACTAGAGTGCTTACTAATCACCCATTTCTCTCTCCCAAGATAATTAAGACTAGTACTGATAGGAGCTAGGCACGTGGTATATAATAATAACAAATATTTATTTTTAAAATACAGGATCTTACACATTTTTTACTATTGTATGTTTACATAGCAGTTTTCACATAACCTTTGGAGACGCTCTAATACCTAATAAAAATTTCATATAAGTCTCAAGCAATATATAAATTAATAATTTCCTATTACTAAGGGTTTTTTGGAAATGCTTTTAAAATGGATAAAAGTGTTTTTTATGAAAATATTTTTAAGTACAATCTTTAGTAAAAATGCAAATGAATCCTGAAGAAAAAAAAACACTTAAAGTGTTTCCTGCAAGAAGCACCAGTTATGTGTTTCTTATAGGAAGCACTTTAAGTGCTTTTGGAACCTGTAAATATTTTCTCTAAAAGCGTTTTCAGTTATTTTAAAAGCACTTCCAAACGAGTCCTAAGACATTTTTTGTTTAAATAGAGTTTTGGCTTGCAATAGTGTTCCAATTCTATACTACGTAACATTAAATGCTAAGAGCATTGGAGAAAATACAGAATACCTTAATAAATTAATAAGCTATTAATTAATCAATAAATTAATAAATAAATTATTAATTTATCAATTATTTAATATTCCACTAATTTAATAGATTTTCTTGGTCCTAAGACTATTAATTTATGTTTGTTTGGAAGTGTTTTTAAAATAAGTAAAAACAATTTTAGACCACCAAAAGCACTTCCAATAGTGTTTGACAAAAAAAAAAAGAGAAGTTAAAAACGCTTCTAGGTTGGAAAAAAAAAAACATTTGAAGTACTTTCTAAAAGAAACACCTGTTGTATGCTTCCTTCAACACTCTATGCCAATAAAGTAAGGCCCCTTGCACAACCCCATGTTAACCCTATCAAATCTCCTCTAAATCTGGCCTTGGATATTCTAGAAATGTCCACAGCTTGGAAATTGAATCTCTGTCTATGGACATTCTTTATGCAACAGTTAATTTTGGAAGATTCATAATTCGTTTTATGTTTGATTGTTGGAAGTCAAAGAGTCTTCAGCGACAACAACAAGAAGCCAACGGCTAGTTTTGTTTAAATACCAACGGCTAGTTCTCAAGGCGAGTCCTAAAAAACAAATGGAGGGTTGAGATTAAAACTGGGTTGTATGGTTAAGGTTAGAATAGTACAATGTTAGGTAGAGTTCCTTGTCTTCTTTCTCAATAGAGATAAGATTGATGACTATAATTGGGACCAAAACCCTACTACTATGATATATATATATATATATATGATTCCAAGCTGCAATGTTTAGTAGTCGTCACCCTCTTACATTCTCATTCTCTTTGCTCTGAGTTCTAACTAATACTGAAATTCCTTTTTATTCGAACACCCAAAATACAAAATATTAACATGGCCTCAGAGCCTAGGTTCGATTAAATCAACAGGGCGTTGTGGAAGCTATCTATTTGGCAAGATTTCGAACATTTGAAACACCATAAAGTGGTTTAAGAACTGAGAGATGTATGGATCAAGTAGCAATGAGTGGAGAGCTCCCATTTTCAATAATGAGAACTATGATTTCTAGAGGATTAGGATGACCACCATTTTCAAGTCACAAGATCTTTGAAAATTGGTTCGAGAAGAGTATGAGATTCCAGATTTAGATGACGAGTCCGAGGATCATGAGGAGCCCTTTATGATTCGGAAAACAATATTGAGGGACAATGTGATGAGAGATGCGAAGGCATTGGGAAAATATAAGGGGTAGTTTCAGATACCATCTTTCCCAGAATATCAAATGAATAGACATCCAAAGCTGCATGGGAGATCTTATAAATAGAACATAGAGGTGAACAAAAGGTAACCAAAGTAACACTTCAATCTCTTAGACGTGATTTTGAGTATACATGCATGAGAGAGGTTGAAAATCATAAAGATTATTTTACTAGGTTGTTTGATGTTGTGAACCAAATGAAAACCCTTGGGGAAAGAACTACCTAAGTAGAGACTTGTACATAAATTATTTATCAATTTGACAAGACCCTATGATTCTATAGTGAATATTATAAAGGAAACTAAGGACACTAGCACACTGGATGCACAAGAAATTATGGCTTCTTTGAAAGCCTTTGAGCGAAGGTTCGAGAGACATGTTGATGCAGCCATAAAGAGGGCTTTTAAGTCTCTTAGTGTTAATCCTAGAGATGGGAGTTCAATTGGTCAATACAACAATTTCAAGCAACAAAATAAAAAATGGAAAAAGGGAAAATTAAGAAATAGGAAGGAAACCCAAGCTTGCATGTGAGAAATAATAGTGCAGAAGGCACATAACCACTTTGAAAAACCTGTGATAAGGCACACCTTGGTGTTTGTTGGTTAAAGGGGAAAATCAGATGTCACAAGTGTAACAAATTTGGTGTCTGTTGAGTCATTGGTTCTGGTTAGGGTACTTTTGTCAATTCCCCCTAAGTTTTAACCATTCTCATCTCAATATGCTTTAGATCTTTTTCACAGTATCCTAGGTGTTTACCCCTGTTAACCTTTCTAGGTTTAAATGTACCTTCATCCTCTATTCGAATCCTCTTTCACAGTTTCGATTTCGTGCCACCATGTCGACTCATCAAGCTCCGCCCCAGAGCTCAAATTATCCATCTCTAGTTCTTCGCCGAAGGACGCGATCTCAATCCTTGAAATTTGAAATTGTCGCTTTCAAAGTACATTCTCAACCCTTTAAGGCAACAAAATCCTCATCTTCCTTTTTTTCCACCTCCCACTCTGTTTTTTCAGTCTCGTGTGCATATTCTAGAACATTGGTATGATGGTGATTCATTGTGTTCGATTTCGTTTGACGACTTTGAGGACAACATTGAAGAAATTTATGTTTCTGGCTCTTCCTTTCGCTCTGATGCAGCCACTTAGTCTGTAGACTTCTAGGTTTATGGGAGAGTACTCATTATGGGGCGAGTTCAAATTTTTATTAGGCAAACTTGGACCTATTTTGGTTTTGTTGTAATTGAACCTCTCTTTCTTTTGTACTTTGCTTGTGTTGCTCGCTGTTATGTCTTATTGGTTGTTTTGGCTCCTTCCTTGGACATATTTCTACGACTCTTACTTTTGGTATCGAGAATTGTACCTATGTTGGTCTCTCTTGATTATCTTGCAATTTGTTGACTAGTGTTACTGTTTATCTCTTTGTGTTGCTATGTTATGCTCCTTGGGTTTTGATTATCCTATTACACGCCTCTACTTGCCAAATAGATGCTGCATGTATATTTGCCACGTCCATATGTTGTGCTTTGTGGTGTTAGTGGCGAAATTCCACCTTCTTCCTTTGTCTTGTCATAACAAAATGGGTGAGAAATTTAACTTCCATGTGTTATATAATAAATTTTATGTGCTACATTCCTTGAAATTGCTATACCCATGATACATTTCACTTGTTCTTGTCAAGAGTTATTTTTGTGCAGGTTTCATTCCTTGGACCTTCTTTTGAGTGTGAATGAGTGAAATTAGTTTTAGGCTTGAGGTATTTTATCAAGGAAAGTCAAACACTACATGAAAATAGGGCTTATGTGACAACAAATATTCATCACAGAAAGTAAAAATGCGTCACATTTGATAATTTGTGATGCTTTTATAGCGTCACTGCCAGCATCACCTACTAGGCGTTACGGAAAGTCTATGTCACGAATTTAAAATTGCCACATATTTTCAGCATACGTGACACTGCCTTTTCCACTTAATACTAGTTTCAACTAACGAAAATAGGGGATTGTGACGGAGAAGGCATCACAAAAAAAAAAAAGTAAACTATCTGACCTATATATTTTGTCACTTATGAAATAGATAAGTGACGTTGAACGTGTCACATTTTTCTTTCATTTGTGGCGTAACCTAGGTCACTATGTCAAAATAAAATACCTATTTTGGAAATATATGTGAAAAACCAATACATATTCCCTGTTTATAATATGGAATTACAATTCAAGTCAAATACAAGGTAATGCTTCAGTTAATTGCATTTTCATTAATGAACTACTTAGGCACATACATCAAGTACATACACCAATTGTACGTTTCACATACTAACATAAAAATCTCAAAAAAAATCTAAATCTTGGTGTCCCATCTCAGCTCAATGGCAGTTCATCGTGAAGGGCACCAACTCCTCTATACATATTGAGATGCTAAGAAAAGAGAAATCTAAGACACTGAGGAGCTAACAAAAAACTTCTACCATGTTCATGACTAAAACTAACAATAAAAGACTTTGTAATCTAAATTAGTCTTCATCCGTATCAAGGTCTTCCATTTCAGCATATGCATCCTCGACATTTTAAAGATCATCATCAGTACATGCAGAGTTGTTGATGCTTGCCCCTACTTTGCTAAAAGAGCTTTCACTTGTGATATTTTAATATCATTCTTCTTTTTCAAATTTTTTTTTCTTTTTCCAATTCTTTTGCAACTCTTTATTCTCCTTTTCCAAGTTGATGAAACTAGTTGATAGAAGCTTTATTTGCTTTCACAGTCACACTAATGGATGCATACTTTGTCAAACCCTCCCACAATGGCTAAATGCATACAAGAATTTCTCACTTTGAATTTGACGATAAAATTGAGAATCAAGTTCCTTTGTGACAAAGATGTAGCAAAAATGAATTTTTTTTTATGCCAGCATTTACCCATGAAAAAAAATGAGTTGCGTATATCAAGATCCTTTTTGCCTGTAAAATCATGAGTATTCATAATATGAGGTAGAACATAGCATTTAACTCTTTAAGCTTGGGTGCTTCTTTATGCTTGAGAGCATGTTCTCTTCATTGTATATTAAAAACGTATTCTCTGTTTATAGACTCAATTGAGACTCGAGCCCTAGCCAGTTGTTGACACACCCCGACCCGGAATGTCCACTAGGACTCCGAATCGAGCTGTGCTGGCCGACACCGTAATAAACCTCAGTCAACACATGTGCTTCAAAGGGCAATTTCGTAAAATCACTTATTAAAATTTTATACAATTGTAAAATCAGGGACGGGCTGTCATAGTTGTGGCTACAAAAAATTATAATTAGGAAAGATGCTTTGATAAAATGAAATATAATTCAAATACAAATTGTTGAGATGAAAGTATAAAAGTTGTTGGTATCTTTCCTCACAACCTCCAAAACCTCACAAGTTTTGATATCACCGATTCATGCTTTGATAAAATAAAATAAAAAAGCCTATCTGAAAATGATGTAAGAATCAAAATTAGCATTACATTTCAACACTTAGGGAATTAATTCAACTAATTTTCCAAAACGAAATGCAATTATCATTTCAATTGAATTGGATTTTAGGGTTATAAGTTTGGAAATTGCCATAGTTCATTCATTCAAAAGTTTATGTGCATAACCTAAAACAAAATTAAGATGAAATAAGACTTTACCTGACTACAACCACCAAGTACCTGAAGATGCAAGTATCTGGGTGTTGAGGGAGAGAGTGAGTCAAGGAAGTGAGACAAATCAGAGTGCAATAGGGAAAAAGAGTGCATAAAAAAATTAAGATGGGCAAAAGAGGGAGACGAAGGGGAGGTGGTGATCGCCGATGATGGAAACCACTAGATTCTGCACAAGAGAGTGAGATGAAGGGGGCGAGATGAAAAGTGCAGATAGACGAAAGGGGCTTCGTGAAAGTGGGCTTTCTCTTTATGGCAGATGAAAGAAAGTTTCATTTATTTAATATTTAGTTTTTAATTTTTGTCTTTTATGAATAGTTTTTTAATACAATCAATGAGGCATCTTTAGCCTCACGTGTAAGCGTCTTGCATTACTTTAAAATTATGTGACGCGTTATTCTTCACCAATAGACTTTGATTTGGGTGGTAAAAATTCCTACCCATTTATGTGTAACAAATTTGAAGGTTGTATGTGACGCATATAATCTAAAAAATATTCCAGGTCCCGTGAAAGTTTTTATGTGATGCTTTCTAAAATCTCTTCACTGATTTTCGTAATATATGACGATTTTCTAGGCGCCACCACTAATTCCGCCACATATTCCTTGTTTTCTTGTAGTGAAATGGGGAGATTGTGAAGTCTACACTTATGTGTTTGGTTTTCCTTGTCAATAATGTAATATGTACCACACATGCTCAAATTAGTTTAGGACATATTGTGCACAAAAGGCTGTTATTGTTGGAAATATTTACTCAAGGGTTTGGGCCATCATTTCAAAGGTTTGTTCATGCATATGCATTTCACATTTAAAATTTCTGCTACCTTTCGATAAGTGATGTTGTCTGGTCAAAACTACTTGCTGCTTTCTAGCTAGCTGGGCATGCAAATTAAGACTTCCCACATGGGCAGACCGACACCTTTTTGCAGAATGATTGCTTTTAGCCCTTATCTATTCATATCGTTTTCTGGGTTGACAAGTATTTCTTGGATTTGCTAGCTAAAAACAAACAATCTTTTTGCTTAAAAATAATTGCTAGGGCTCATTTGTTCTTAGGTTGTCGAGATTAAATTTTAAAGAGATAGAGTGCATTCAAAACTCTTGAGCTTGCCTCTCCTTTATTTATGGAACCCTAGCTGCCAAAACGTTTTTAATGCATTAAACTACCAATCATTAAGAATAGGTTTGCATTGTTTTCATGGTCTAGCTTTAAGTTTCAAGTATTCATTTAGACCTATTTTCAGGTTCATGTTGGTTTCTTCCTTTAACTATTTGACTGGTCTTTTGAATCCAGATTTCACATTATCATCACCATCATATCATTTGCATTAAGAGTGTTGGTCTCGATGCCACAAGGAGAAGAGTTCAAGGTTAGAGCTGCCTTCTAGTGAAGACTGAAGACATCTTCATCTCGTGCAAAGTAAGGTTGCATAAAGGTAAAGCTACTTCATAGATTAGATTTAGGAATTGAGGTTGATGTAGTACTTTATATGGTATTTGCATTAGTGGATGGTACTCCGTGCAGTCCTCGATTTTTAATGCAGAGGTGGATTTTTTCGATCAAAACTTTTTGTGTTTCTTCATGCTTAAACTTACTTACTATCTAGATATGTTTATGGTATGTTGTATGAACTACTTAGTTGATGAACTGATATGTAAAGGTGCTTAACTATATGTTGTTGCATTGTGAGATCTAATTGTCTTGTTGTTGACTAGGCTAACATACTAGTCTACTAAGTTTGTTTCTTGCATCTGAGTTTTTGGTTTTGATGAATCTGTACTTGTTGACTAGTTCCTATGTCTAGTCCACATTGATTATTTTAGTTGTTAATATGTGTATTAAACTGGACTACTGTTGACTAGGAAAACTTACAATAAGCTAAGTTTTGATTTATTGATTTGTGTTTGATTAACTGACAAATTTGAACTTAGTTGACTAGTGACCTTGACTAGTCAGTCTAGCATACTTTATTTTTTTAATTAAAGAATATCTTGCCTGTTACCAAATTCATGTATCCTCATCGTCATCCTTCTGTGGTCCTAGACACTCCCAAATATTTCTATATTGTATGAATTGGACTACTTTCCAACCCTCTCCCCTTTGTCTTTGGATCATCGAGGTAGAATACTTGTTTCGCCATACTTTCGAGGATGTGGGGATCATCCTCAAACCACTGAATGTTTGTGTTGATGAATAACAAGAAATTATCTTCAATAACACTGTCTGGGTTATCTGGGTTTGTATCATACCAATGACATGTGAACAGCTTAACCTCTTTACAGTTTGCGTATAACAATTGAACCACACTTATAATTTTGCTGAAGAAAAAACTATTAGCATTTTTCCCAGGACAAAAATTTCACTGTTTTAGTGTTCAACTTATCGCATTATTCCACTGTCATGAATTTTACTCCATTCATGTGACAACCAGAGTACGTTTCGGCTATTATAGGACAACATGCCAGTTCCAGTAGTTCTTCGTCGAACAAGGGCGATTTATCTTCTCTCAACTGTCTCATCTAATTTAATCAAATACCACTATATATGTAAGTTTTCTTCAACAAACAAAAACAAATTAATTTAAAAATAAAAAGACTTACATGTTTGGCAAACTAACTCGGAAACAATTGTCTGTCCATTTCAACCCATGATTGGAAGGATATTGGGTCTTCATCAATGCCTAATGTTGTTCGTGGAATAACCAAACATTATTGCAATTGTTTAATATGACCTAATGAGCCACCTTCAAGTCACCGTCTTTAAATGGTTCAGACAAAGGTTCTTTGCTATATGGTCGTGTAGGTTGAGCAAAGACAGATAGTTTTTCGGTTCGCTTATCCCATCAAAATTGCGCAGGTGCTTATTAAAGGAAGTTTCAACATTTTGGAGATACATGGCACAAAACCTAAGTGATTTTTATACAATGACCGCCTCCGTTATGGATCCTTTGAGTCGTGCCCTATTGCGGACGAACCACTTGTACGAGATGAGCAGTAAAAAAAACAACATTATGAGAATTTTTATTTCAATTTCTGGATAAAGAATATTAACAAACATACTGACAACATTACCTCTCAATTGGATACATCTAACGATTATGCACCGACCCAGCAAGCTTTGCCTCATTCGGTAGATGTATTAGAAGGTGAACCATACTCGTGCAAAAATGTCTGTTGATACATTTGCTCTAGCTGGCATAGGACATACATAATATCCTTGCTCATGTCACCTACATCTGACTTTTGCAACGTTTTAGCACATAATTGCTAGAAGAACTAAGACAAATATATTATCGTCTCAACAATCTCGTTGTCCAAGTAAGGTCGAATACTAATGGAAAGGAGCCGCTGTAGTAACATATGACAATCACAACTCTTCAAACCCAACAACGTGCCATTGTTCATTTTAACGTGTCTTGATATATTGCCAGCGTGCCCACCTAGAAATTTCACACTTTGCAATCACTTAAGGAACCTTTCTTGCAATCCGGCTTGAAAGTATACTTGGCGGTCTCTTTTTATATTTACCATTGACACATTCCTCTCACAGGTTGAGCCTTATCCCCACTTCTTTCATGTTAATACGATTCTTCATGGTGTCCTTCAATTTTCCCTCGATAGGTGGAGTCGTTCCCACCACATTTTCACAAAGGTTCTTCTCAATATGCATGGGAACCACAATGTGTTAGATTTTCAACTTCGGCCAATATAATTAAAAAAAATACACTCTTTCTCGTCCAATTTAGCAGTTCCACTAGTCTCGGTCTTTTCCCTGAATCGGTGACTATTCAACTTGGACAATATTTCATCTCTGGACCATTCCCTTGATCTAAGCTGAAACTTTGTTTTCCCATTAAATGCTTTAGACTCCCTACGCCAGTCATGATTAAAGATGAGCCATCTTCAGTGGCCCAAGTAGCATATCTTCCAAGAGTGCCAAAATGACAAGGTGTAATCACAGATATAGGGTATGCTATATAACCTTTGATGCTCCAGTCCGACAACATACCATAAGCTAGGAAATCATGAATTGTCCACATAACTGTTGTTCACATAGCAAACATTTTCTCAGTGGACTTGTCGTATGTTCGTACACCATTTTTCCATAAATCTATCAACCCACCAGTCAACAACCGCATATAAACATTAATGGAATCACTGGGTGACTTGGGCCTGGGTATTAAAAAAACTGAGGATCGTTGATTTTTTTTCATGCATCAGTAGAGGGCAAGTTATAAGGCATCTCCATGACAACCATCGGCCAAGTGTTGTGCTCATTTGAAAAATGTCCAAACGAGTTGAAGTCGTCGGTAAGAAGTCCTAATCTGACATTTCTTTGCTGCGTCGCAAAATAAAGATACATTTTATGAAATTATTTTGGATGCCGTAGTACATCAACATCAAAATGTTCGTCCTTATGCCACCTCATATTACGTGTAATGTGGGTCGACATGTTATTCTTTGTAATCTTGGCTTCAGTGGAAAATGATGCAACACCTGATTGGGAATTTAGTTCTTTCGATATTACAGCTTACTGTACTTGGGACAATTGTCTAGCTTGTTAAATTCACCATAAAACAATACACAATTATTTTTGCATGCATGGATCTTTCGATATTCCAACTCGAGATCGTTCAACATCTTCTTTGAGGTAGAATGATTTACAAGCATTGCATTAGGTTTCGGAATGATACGTTTAATAATCTCCATCATCATATCAAGATTCTGATTGGTCATATTGCACTCTACTTTCATGTACATCAATTGCACAATGGTTGTTAGGATCGAGAAATCTTGATAACTGTAGTACAATTCTCGTTGAGCTTCTTTCAACAATCTATTGTATTTCTCAGGGTCTGTGGAGGCTCATCGTCCATCTTGAGTGAAGCGTTAGGGTAAGTATCATTCGATATGTCTATCATTTAGTCATCATCAACACGGCCAAATGAAAGGGGTTAATGTCGTTGTCAGAAGTTTTTGATGCTTTAATCGGCGATTCTCGTTGATAAGTCAAATTCGAGTAAGTGTTTACCATTTCATTCTCGTACAAATGATATCGGACTTTGTCAAATGTCATCCAAACACAGTTGTTACAATTCTGAGCACTGACATAGTTACTTGAAAATTCAATAACTGTGTCGATCGCATCCAATATTCGTCATAGCTTCTATCATGAATTTATCCACCCTTTGTCCATTGTGCCTGTTTCTAAATAATTTAGTGATCATAAAAAGTTGATATACGATCATACGTCCCCTTATGCCTCCGGTGATGATCCCATCCCATTCAAAAGTGCACTTTGCGTGTTGCGGTTTGCTATTCAAGCAACTATTTTCAACGTAAAAAATTCAACAACATATCCCTAGAGTTCCCTAAGTGCACGACATAGATATTATAAACAAATATCTAGTATGCACTTGAAGAACATTAGGGGATACAATTGAATTTTTCACGATCAAAACTTAGCCACGTTCATCACAAACCTTAAATACATATAATTGCACTCCTGAACTATCCTAACTGGACAGTTCAAGAATCAGTTAGATCGTAGAGACGTGTACTACATCTACGCACACTCCAACATACTCTCAAACGGGTATAAGGTTTTACGATTTTATTATACGAAGTTAGTCAACATAATTAACTTCATATAAAGGTTATGAAATTTCAACAAATTTCACACCGTTATTTCTTAGGCTAATGCTGCACAAATTAAATACACCTAGGCTACATATGTTTCAATAAAACATAAACTCAAAATTTCACACAACCCACACTTACAACATACATTTATATCACTATTAAATGAATTAAAATTTCCTAAAAAAAATTAAATTAAGAGATACATACCTTTCCTTTAATTATCTTCCAATTCAATCACAAACTTGCAAGAAAGAAAATTAATCAATTATACAATTTAACAAAAAAATATTTAACAATATGAGATGAAAAACAAACCTTAACTTAATATGGGGAGGGAGAGTGAGAGATGGGTGATGAGGTGGGATGAGATGGGTATGAGATGGGTGTGAGTGAAGAGAGAGTAGAATTTTTGGTGGAGAGGACCAGCAATGTATGGAAGGAACACTAGTAAAAAAAACACTTTGCGCGACGTACGTACATTCGTCGCACAAAGTCAAAAATCGTTGCACAAGGGTTTGCGCGACGCAACCTTTGTCGCGCACTAATCGTTGCGCCAAGTCAGTGACGCTAGGGTTTGCGCGACGAACAAATAACATGCGTCGCGCAAAGTCACTTTGTGCGATGCACGGCCTACGTCGTGCAAAGTGACTTTGCGCGACGCAAGACCTACGTCGTGCAAAGTGACTTTGCGCGACGCAAGACCTACGTCGTGCAAAGTATTTTGCGCGACGCATATCTACGTCGTGCAAAGTCACTTTGCGCGACGCATGTCCTACGTCGTGCAAAGCTTCTTTGCGCGACGCACATCCTCGGGCATGCGTCGCGCAAACCCTTTTTTTTTTATTTAGTGAAAAATAATTTTTTTGTTTTAGAGAAAAATATTTTTTTTTTTTAATTTTTGATAAATATTGTAATTAAATTCTAAAGAATAATTAATTAACCAAGCAAAAATATTTAATTATAAAATATATGAAAATGTACATACAAGATGTCGGAACAAAAAAGAAAAAACTACAAGTGAACTAGGTTTAATACATCAGGCTACTAGGTATCGGCAGGGCGAGGTGGCTCTGAGGTCGAAGGTGGAGCAAGATGAGGTGGTGGTAGCGAGATTTGGAGGCCGGACATCTGTATGGCTTGTACAAGGTCTCTCACCGTCTAGTCATAGTTCCTCATCTCCTCGCCTTGGGCCCTCATCTGCTCGCTCTGAGCCATCATCTGGGCCCGCAACACATTTTCACAATTCATCAAATTTTCACCATCATAAAAATAATAGTTTAAAAAAAATACAACGTAGTGAGAATTAGAAAAAACTACTTGGCCGGAAGGCCTCACCCTCGACTCTGCCTACCATATGTTGTTCCTGTTTAATAATCATGCACATTCTTTTACAACTAAGCCATTAAGAAAAAAAATTGAAAATTCTCCATAAAAAAAAAAATAAAAAATAAAAAATAAAAAACATTTGATAATTTTATCAAAAAGAATGACAAAAGTTAATATAAGGTTGTTTCTCAAAAGTTCAGACTCTTCTAGTTTTTCCTTTAGAAATCTACGTTCCAATAATAACTACAATGATATCCGTCTACACTTAATAGTTTTTTTTTTTTTCTCAGCAAAGGGACGTTTAAAAACGTAAAAGGACTTCCATTCAGAGGTCAACCAGATAACAAGCACATATAACTCAAAATTATTCATCCCTGTAACTGACTTTCTAATAACAGATCCATACAAACATTTGGAAACATAAAAGCACTTCTTGCCTCATCAACAACTATTATGAATTGCTCACCTGAACATAGCAAGCCAATGTAACAAACAAACCAGAAAACCTATGTCCGAAAATAAACAGCTCACGGTGGAAATGAAATTTTGCGAAATCAAAGTGCATTTTTTTCTGTGATAGTATTACCTGCCTTACCTCTGGATGGGGTTCTTCAACTTTAAATTGCTCACCTGACAATTCAATGAAAAAAGTTTAGTAATTATGAATTAAGTGCACAAACTCAGAACAACTAACTTGATTTACTTTTCATTAATTACACAAGCACCAACAACAAAAGATTGTTAAGACGGAGAACATGATCAAACGGGGAAGTATTTCTTGATGCAAACAACGAAAAAGAACATAAAAGCAAACATTTTCACTGAGCAAAAGATAACTAACTACTACGCTATCGAAAGAATGCGAAGGAATAATGAATTTATGAAGATCTTGCCCTGTAACCCAATGACTCCAACTAAGAGGGATTATCAGGACTTGCAACTTGTCATAGCCGGCAAGCTTTCTCCTTTTTTTAATTCGTTTTTATATTTCAAAACAACAACTCTCTTTCTAGATTATGCAAATACTAAAAGCATAAAACATGGCCAGAAGAAGTTGCTGCAGTTCCAACAAGGCAGTATTCGAAGTGTGAAACTGTGTGTGTATGGGAAAGAGGGCGGGTGTTCGTGTTCACGCTTGAGATAGAGAGAGACAGAGCAAAAAAAAGTCCAAACTTAAGACAACCAATCAAACTCAAAAGAAACCAACTTCTACAAATGAAATATTAATGAATTTCCATGAGTCATGCTTTTAGGGAAAGGGTAAAAACATTAAGCTATCCAGATGAAAGCTTGATTAGTTAAAGTGACCAGAAATTCATAACTGGTTTAGTGAGTACAATATGGGATTAACTAAGGAAATTTAATTTTTTTTTAAAAAACACTTAAATTACATAGTATTTACCTGCTGGTAAAGCGATGTGAAGTGCTTTGCAAGTCGAACTGCAAATTCCTCCACTGAAAGTTCTTCTTTACATTCCTTTGCCTTTACATATACCTGTGTTGCAACTAGGTTAAATCCCAAAGGCGAATAGCAATCAAAATGATGGAAACATAGCAGATTTCCAGTACTGGGAAAGCTAACAAACATAGATGTCTAATTGTCTACATACATTTTTTTCTTTTGTGACAGTAGAACATTGTATTTCGTATCATCGTGTTAACTGGAACTTGAGTCCATAAGCAGTCACGTTAGTTGCTAAGTTCTTTAATCACTCCTGCATTCTTTTCCTTTATGCGTCTTTTATTTTTATCGATTGAACTGAGGAACCAATTTCTTCGCCCGCAGTTTCAACCGATATTTTTGCCATTTGGTGCAAAAATATGAACTTGTAAGTAGTAACATTTCAATAGCTCTAAAATTTTTCAGTACCAAAAATATGAACTTGTAAGAATACAAAATTTGTGAAGAAGCAGAGAAAAAAACCAGAAAACTAACACCATAGCAGACCAAACCACGACCCTAAAATTCGATTTAACACTAAAACCCCCAATTTCTAATTTAATTTCCCAAATTGAATTTAGTTACAATACCAAGGTCTTCAAATTAAGGCATTAAAGCTTGATTCTGAACTTAGAAAGAAGAAAAATAAAGAATTAAGCTTGATTCTGACCTGGGTCTATACCTGCTGTGCAGTCGGGAGAGGATGAGGAGAGGATGAGGATGAAGGATGAGGAAGAAGTCGATATGAGTGAGAGGGAAGAGAGAGACCGAGTGAGCGAGATGGTGATTCACTTGCGTGAGAGGATGAGGGAGACCGAGTGAGAAGAGAGAGTTCTGGAGACCGAGTGAGAAGAGAGAGTTCGGGTTCATCACAGATAGCGAAAATTTAAACAAAGCGCCTATTTTTAACAAGCGTACCGCCAAAATTCTCACACATAGCGCGACGTAGATTTACCTTTCGACGTCGCGCAAAGGGTTTTTGCGCGACGACTACACAGTGACGTCGCACAAGGTATTTTTTTTTTAAAAAAATTATTATAAAATATACTGAAAATGTGACTTTACTCTCTTCAAATTCAATTTTTTTTACATAAAACCCACAATAATATATTTTTATAACAACTACAATAAATTTAAAGCTACTTAATAAATATACATATTTTTCAATTTCTTAAATGTTATACGTACAAAATAAATAAATTTAAATCTACTTAATATATACCATTGAAATTGATGGGATACGCATTGTACGAAACTAGTTTGAACAATCCAACCGTCAAACTTATTTGTATATACTTCGAGATCTCATACGCCAAAAATTGCAAAAAACAAACATTCAAAGATCAAGTAACGGGACAAAACTTTGCGACAGTTATAAACGAAAAATCACGATTTAACGGTAGTTTTAACTACGATTTTGATGATTTTTTACTACTACACTCCTTGAGCCTATATGAATACAATGAACTAATTCGATCGTCAATTTAGAATATTTACACAAGTGGATACCACAAAATCTTTATGTTATACTTAATGAAAGTATAAATAAACTCTACGTGTTAGTGAATCTATCGTTTTGATGGAATACGCATTCTACGAAGCTAATTTCAACGATCTAACTGTCAAACTTGTTTGTATATGCTTCGAGATCGCATACGAAAAAAATCGCAAAAAACAAACATTCAAAGGTATAGTAACGGAACAAAACTTTTTTACGGTTATAAATGAAAAATCACGATTTAACGGTGGTTTTAACTCCGATTTTGATGATTTTTTATGGCTACACTTATTGATCCTATATGAATACAATAAACTATTTCGATCGTCAATTTAAAATATTTACACTAGTGGATACCACAAATCTTTATGTTATACTTAATGAAAGTATAAATAAACTCTAAGTGTTAGTGAATCTATCGTTTTGATGGGATACGCATTCTACGAAGCTAATTTCAACGATCAAACAGTCAAACTTGTTTGTATATGCTTCGAGATCGCATACGCCAAAAATTGCAAAAAACAAACATTTAGAGGTTGAGTAATAGGACAAAACTTTTCGACGATTATAAACGAAAAATCACGATTTAACGGTAGTTTTAACTCCGATTTTGATGATTTTTTACGGCTACACTTCTTGATCCTATATGAATACAATAAACTATTTCGATCGTCAATTTAAAATATTTACACTAGTGGATACCACAAAATCTTATGTTATACTTATTGAAAGTACAAATAAACTCCAAGTGTTAGTGAATCTATTGTTTTGATGGGATACGCATTGTATGAAACTAGTTTAAACGATCCAACCGTCAAACTTGTTTGCATATGCTTCGAGATCACATACACCAAAAATCGCAAAAAACAAACATGCAGAGATCAAGAAAGGGATAAAACTTTTCGACGGTTATAAACGAAAAATCACAATTTAATGGTAGTTTTAACTCCGATTTTGATAATTTTTTACAGCTACACTCCTGGATCCTATATGAATACATTGAACTAATTCGATCGTCAATTTAAAATATTTACACAAGTGGATACCACAAAATCTTATGTTATACTTAATGAAAGTATAAATAAACGCCAAGTGTTGGTTAATCTATTGTTTTGATGGGATACACATTGTACGAAACTAGTTTCAACGATCCAACCATCAAACTTGTTTGTATATGCTTCGAGATCGCATATGCCAAAAATCGCAAAAAACAAACATTAAGAGATTATGTAACGGGACAAACCTTTTCGACGATTATAAATGAAAAAAATCACGATTTAACGATTATTTTAACTCTGATTTTGATGATTTTTTACAGCTACACTCTTTAACCCTATATGAATACAATGAACTAATTCGATCATAAATTTAAAACATTTACACAAGTGGATACCACAAAAGAAAAAGGCAATGGAAGAAACCAAAAAAAAAAAAAAAAAAAAGGACTTTGCGCGACGTAGGTACCACTGCGTTACCATTGATTTTGATGGGATACACATTGTACGAAACTAGTTTCAACGATCCAACCGTCAAACTTGTTTGTATATGCTTCGAGATCGCATACGTCAAAAATCACAAAAAAACAAACATTCAGAGATAATGTAACGGGACAAACCTTTTCGACGATTATAAACGAAAAAGTCACGATTTAACGATTATTTTAACTCTGATTTTGATGATTTTTTACAGCTACACTCTTTAACCCTGTATGAATACAATGAACTAATTCGATCATAAATTTAAAACATTTACATAAGTGGATACCACAAAAGAAAAAGGCAATGAAAGAAACCAAAAAAGAAAAAAAAGGACTTTGCGCGACGTAGGTACCACTGCGTCGCACACAGCTGCTTTGCGCGACGTAGTGGTACCTACGTCGCGCAAAGTCTTTTTTTTTTTTTTTGGCCCTTTTACTTTATAAGTGCAAAATAAATAAATGAAAATGTACTTAGTAAATACATATACCATTGATTTTGATGGGATACACATTGTACGAAACTAGTTTCAACGATCCAACCGTCAAACTTGTTTGTATATGCTTCGAGATCGTGTACGCCAAAAATCGCAAAAAACAAACATTCAGAGATTATGTAACGGGACAAACCTTTTCGACGATTATAAACGAAAAAATCACGATTTAACGATTATTTTAACTCTGATTTTGATGATTTTTTACAGCTACACTCTTTAACCCTATATGAATACAATGAACTAATTCGATCATAAATTTAAAACATTTACACAAGTGGATACCACAAAAAAAAAGGCAATGAAAGAAACCAAAAAAAAAAAAAAAAGGACTTTGCGCGACGTAGGTACCACTGCGTCGCGCAAAACGGATTTGCGCGACTCAGTTGTACCTACGTCGCGCAAAGTCCTTTTTTTTTTCCCCTTTTGCTTATAAGCACAAAATAAATAAATGAAAATGTACTTAGTAAATACATATACCATTGATTTTGATGGGAAATGCATTGTATGAAACTAGTTTGAACAATCAAACCGTCAAACTTGTTTGTATATGTTTCGACATCGTATATGCTACAAAGCGCAAAACACAAACATTCAAAGATCAAGTAACGGGACAAAACTTTTCGACGGTTATAAACGAAAAATCACGATTTAACGGTTATTTTAACTCTGATTTTGATGATTTTTTATAGCTACACTCTTTAACCCTATATGAATACAATGAACTAATTTGATCATCAATTTAAAACATTTACACAAGTGAATACCACAAAAGAAAAAGCCAATGAAAGAACCCCAAAAAAAAAAAAAGGACTTTGCGCGACGTAGGTATCACTGCGTCGTGCAAAAATTCTTTGCGCGACGTAGTTGTACCTACGTCGCGCAAAGTCCTTTTTTTTTTTTTTTTTTTTTTGCCCTTTTGCTTATAAGTACAAAATAAATAAATGAAAATGTACTTAATGAATACATATACCATTGATTTTGATGGGAAACGCATTGTACGAAACTAGTTTGAACGATCCGTCAAACTTGTTTGTATATGCTTCGAGATCGTATACACCAAAAAGCGCAAAAACAAACATTCAGAGATCAAGTAACAGGACAAAACTTTTTGACAATTATAAACGAAAAATCACGATTTAACGGTTATTTTAACTCTAATTTTGATGATTTTTTTTTCTTCAGATACACTCTTTAACCCTATATGAATACAATGAACTAATTCGATCATCAATTTAAAACATTTACACAAGTGGATACCACAAAAGAAAAAGCAATGCAAGAACCCAAAAAAAAAAAAAGACTTTGAGCTACGTAGTGGTACATACGTCGCGCAAAGTTTTTTTTTTTTTTTTTTTTTGCCCTTTTGCTTATAAGTACAAAATAAATAACTGAAAAAAAAAATCCTGTTTTGTCTTCTTATTGCTATTTGTCCATTTTCACAAAGCAACGTGCTACTAAATAGTTGTAGCTTGATTAACTCTGAGTTGCATTTCATATCAAGTAGTTTCTACTCCAGCTCATCTAACCAATCTAAGCTAAAAAAAAACTATTTTTTCTTCTTTTTCAACTGAGCAAGGTGGAAAATTCAAATTTGAATGGTTGCTCTCTTGCCTCTTCACTGGGTTTTGAAGCTAGTAAACCTTTCAAAGCTAGTATTTTCACCAGTAATCAAATGAAAAAATAATTTATAAAAAATTTAAGCTCCAAATGTACATTATTCAGACAAATGAAAACAATCATACCAACTTTGCGCGACATACGTACATGTACGTCGCGCAAAGTTGTCAAAAAAACGGTACAACATTGTTTGGTTGGCGCCAAGATCTTGCGCGACGCACAAAACATCACGCAAACTCCCTTTGCACGACGGCACTTTGCGCGACGAAGGCTGGCGTCGCGCAAAGCTGTTTTGCGCGACGTAGAAACTTCTGCGTCACGCAAATCTGTTTTGCGCGACGCAATCCTTCGTCGCGCAAAGTGCCGTCGTGCAAAGTGCCGTCGCGCAAAGGGAGTTTGCGCGACGTTTTGTGTTTTGGGTCGCGCAAACATACTTTGCGCGACGAAATTTACTCTGTCGCGCAAGATTCCGTCGCGCAAACATGTTTTTCTACTAAGAAAGAAAGGAGAAGGAGAAAGAGGTCGCACAACTTGTTTTAATGAATTGGGGTTAGGCCGACGAACGGGTTCATCAGTCAAAGTTAAGAAGGGCGTTAAGCAAAAAAGGTGTCCGTGGGGTTTTTGACAGGTCATCCTTGATCTTTGCCTGACGCATTATATGCTTTGCCCAACAAAATGGTTCGTCAGACAAACTCACCTATGCCGACAAACTGTTTTTTCATTGGGCAAAAGTTGGCATAATATGCATCATTTTTTTCCCTTGGCACGAAAAACTTGCCAGACGAAAATTATGTACCCAATGTAACTTTTTCGTTGCCTAAAGCCTCTAAAAACCCCTAAACGTTGACCGCTTTTACCCGATCAAATTTTTTATTTTGTCGGGCAAAGTAACTTTAGCCCACAAAATTTTGTTTATCGAGCAAAATTTTGTCAACCAAATAGTAATTTCTAGTAGTGTTTGATTGATTTCTAGCATGTAAATTAATGATAATTGCTTAGCAAATAGCAATGCCAAAACAAAAATGATAACTTTTATGACACGAGTACTTAGTTGTGACGTTTCATATGATAATATAATATCATGTACTAATTTTTTACTACGTATCATTGACACATAACCGCTATATGTGTGTATACATTTCTATTGAAACCCTTCTCCAAAATAAGATACGGGATTATATGTCACCATCCCAAGATTCTATTCCAATCCGGTAAATACGCCTTGAGAACATATAGTCAATTTTGACCGTGACAGTTACTGCAACTTTTCAATTCATCAGGGGTCAACTCCAGGAGAAGCCCAAAACGGCCGAAATTGTGACATGCCCTACACCATCTGATGTCACAAAATGATTCTTCTAGGTAAAACCTTTGGAATTTTCCCCTCTGTGACTATATTTAGTTTGTACATAGAGATTTTTTTACAATGTTTTGGAGTATTCAGATTTTTTTTTCAACTGTTTTATGTTTGATTAGAAAAATAAAAATGAAGATGGAACAACTAAAATGTTAAAGGTACTGTGTACTTTAGAGCATCATAAAATTTTATGAAATTAGCACAAAATCAAGTACAATAACGTTTTAAAATTCATACAACTGACCTCACTTATTAGGAAAAGACTTTGTTTTGTTGTAGTAGTTAACATGTTAATTTTAATTTTTGACACAAAACTATAATTTGTTGTATGATTAACCAAACAAATCATAAGGACCTATTGAGAAACATAGAGTAACAAGAAGTTGAGCATAAAATTTAACTAAAGGCTAAATATATATTACCAAAATATGCAGAGCATTGATACATATATGTTCCATACAATAAAACATATTTTACATAGTGATATGCCCTCCATGTCCTGAACACAAAAAGTCACCATTGGTTGGTAGCTAGTGCATGAAGTAAGACGTAACTAACTAGCTCTTGCTCGACTGGTCGATGGGAAAACCCTAACTTTTAAGGATCAGTGCGAGGCTTTTTGGGGGCATTTCCATTGTGGTGCAGTGGGTCAGGACCAGAAGGAACCTTCCTTAACTCAGACCCAACCTCCAACTTGTTCTTTCCATTCATAATATCATCATCGCCGTCAGCTTCTTCATCCTGCAGCAGCTTCCCACTCGTACCAACATCAACCTCATTATTTTTTCCTTCGATGCCAGCAACCAGCATCTGTTCATATATATGCATCAACAAACGAAGCATGATCAGATGAAATTAACTTAATTTATAATTTAAATCTATAAATATTATAGAAGAGATCTTATTTATAATTGTTTGGGAAAAAATCGAAATAGTAAAAAATGTGGATGTACCTTTCTGTTTTGATTTCCCCGGAAACCAGCTCCCTCACCACCAAGGCACCCATGGCCAGTGCGCCTGCATTCTGTTTAATAGGGAAAAAAAAAAACAACTCCAGTTTATCTACAGCAGTTCGCTTAATTTATAGAAAATCAGATACATATTATATAGGAAACTATTATGCATAAGGAAATGGTATTGCGTCCGAGACAGTGAGAGAGAGAGAAACCAGTGCCAGCAGCTTCCTCTATCCGCAGCAAGCACGAAGCCACAAGAAAAACCAAACAAAAAGCCACCGATGATCTTGATGCCATTTTTCGGATTTCCTAGCTAAGAATAAACCCTAATGTGCAGCTGAATAGCGAGAGGAAATTGGAAATATTAATTGTGAAGTTTTGGAGAGGGGGATTACTCAATTTATAAGGGCTTGTAAAATCTGAATCCCCTCACAAATAATTGCTCATGCAGCCATTTCTCTAGAAATTAATGATTAACTAGCTTTAGTAGCCAGCTGATAAGATCTTCTCCCTGTGACGTAGGACAGCGCCGTCTTCAATCGTATCATCACAGCCACGTACGTCACTCCACAATTCAGATTTTGCAAATATTTAACGTGAATGCTAATAACCTTCTCACATGAAACTTCTCATTTTACTTTCTCGGCTCTTCTTTTCAATTTTCAATGTTATTTGATGATTTCGTCACCTGCATATTTAGGATTAAGTCACATAAAAACACTTTCAAGAAAACAAGATTATTGTAGTATAAATGACTCAAACAAGGTTAATGTTTAAATAAACTGCTATGAATAACTTGTGCTTAAAACAATTTTTAATTAATTATTTAATACAAGATTTAGAAAATTGAAAATTTTAATTGAAATCACAAATGCAATAACCAAAAGTATTAAAATCAACAATATTGAAATTGTTTGTACCATACTTGACCAATCCCGAAACTACTGAGAACCGGTCAACATTATACCGTCAATGACCCACAAGGTCAGAGGCCAATCACAAGGCGACACGTGTCAACATCAGATGCCAATCACAGCATGACACGTGTCAATGTCAGAACAAAGCTAGAAACTCTCTTCTATAAATAGGGATCATTCTCCCACAATAATCCCTAATGTCATTTGTACTAGACTATTCACTAGAACTCACAAAATGAGAGCTTGAACCTATGTACTTGTGTAAACCCTTCACAATTAATGAGAACTCCTCTACTCTGTGGACGTAGCCAATCTGGGTGAACCACGTACATCTTGTGTTGTTTGCTTCCCTGTCTCTGTCCATTTACATACTTATCCACACTAGTGACCGGAGCAACCAAGCGAAGGTCACGAACTTGAAACTTTCTGTTGTACCAAAGTCCTCACTGATTTTGTGCATCAACAGAAATCAAAAGAACAATTATAATAAACTGTTTAAGAGAATCAAGACTCTGAAGCACTAAGGTTTAGCCATCACCATTAATCAACCTAAGTGATTCTACCAATTACTTATGAGTTAATGCATACAAACTTTGAAGGTTAGGTTTTGATTAGGGGTGGAAATTTTTACCATAATACCGTACCTACCGTCCTACCATACCGTACCATACCAAATTTATACCAAAAATTTGTACTGATTGGTAATGGTACGGTATTTGTACTGTACCATACTATTTCGATACGGTACTGGTATTCAAAACCAGTATCGATGGTATACCGTACCTACCAATAATTTATTAACATTATATTATGTATTATAATATATATATATATATATATATAATTATGTATTATGTAATTTTTATTAATATTTTTATATCCTAATCTGAAGATTTTAGTTTTAAAGTATTTCTTATTCATAATGTTCTAAGTGTACATGACAATATATGTAGACAAGAAAAGAGAATGGTTACAAGCAACCATCTTTACATGAAACCCTAGAGACCAGGTAAACCTGGGACACACACTTTTCCTTAATTTAAGGTGATTTACATCAAACCCAAGACTAAGAAGTAATCAGCAAGTTAAGTGGATTGAATCAAGGAGGAGAGAAAGCTGGAAAGCAACTGGCAGTTGACAGATTGCTTAGAGCCTTGTGATACGAGTTGACATAAGAGTTGACTTGCTTGAGCCATTTAGCACAAAAACTTTAGGTCGACTAAATACTATTCCAAACAACTTTAGGTCGACTGAATACTATTCCAACTTAGTCATTAGTATATTGTGGAAACTTCTATGGCTTGTAACTTATATTGTGGCTTGTAACTTCTTGAATTAGGTTAGAAAAATATTAGATTTTGGGCAAACTAAGTGGCCTAAAACAAAGTGGTAATTACTATTGGCATACCATACCAACCAAACTATTTGGTATACCGATATTCGGTATACCGAAAGTTTGGTACGGTAACGGTAATAGATTTTGCTGTACCAAATATTTGGTATGGTAATCGATACAGAAGTTTTGGTACGGTAATCGTACCAAAACCACCCCTAGTTTTGATTATGCACATTCTACTTGTGATATTTAAGCTAGAACATATATTTAACATGCAATCCATCTATGACATTCAGATCAAATATAAGCATGCAAGACTCATTAAGTTTTGTAAAAATCTTTTGAAAAACCATGTAACTTAAAGTGTGATATTCACCTTAAGTGAACGTACAATTTCCAACCACAAGAAGCATTAACCAAATTTCAAGGTGATATTCCAACAGAAATTGCATCCAATTACCAGTCTAAACATCCTAATGGTGATTAAGCATCAAGATATATGGGTAGCTTAAAATTTTTTATTGAAATTCAAAGCAAGTATGCATAAAATCTTAAGTAAATTAGAGAAAAACTACATATTTATGCTAAGGCTCGTAACCCCATCGTAGCAAAGAGAATTAGTTACGCATAATCTTAATTGAATATCAAAATATTTTTTTTTTTTTTAAAAAAAAAAGAAAACACCCTTGTAGTACTAAATGACAATTGCCAACGCAATCTAAGCCAAGTTCCCCAAGCCAAAAACGTCTAGCCCCTCTAGGGCTCCAAACTCGACATATAGATAGACCTAGAAATCTGAATCCTACCTAAAATAGGTTCCCCCAACAAATCTGGATAACCAAATAAAATAATATAACTTAAAAATACATTCCTATTCTTATTTTAGTAAATTGGGCAGTCAGAAAGTCAACTCGTTCTTTGACCAAATCTGCACAGAATTAGGTATACAAGGTGGCGTTGGAAAGATAAAACATCCCCTTCAACTTTGCAGAAGGAAAGTTCCTCAAAAATGTCATCTTCAATTACTTATGGTCCAAACGAGACCGGAACATCAATTTTTAAGCACAGCGCATTTGCCTTCATCTAATCGCCACGATCAACAAATAGAATTAAAACTAAGAATTAAAGGCAGATATTTTGACCCAATCAACTTGAATGACTTGGGAATCTATTCTAATTGGAAACATTCCAAAATTCCATCGTTTCATCAAGTTTTAAGTAAAGCAGATTCCGTTTGTCCTATTAAAAAAACATAAAAGAAAGTAGCAAAATTCTCTCAAAAACTTACATAAAATATAACTAAAAATAGGATAAAATATAACATAATAATGACTCATCAAGAACCATCTAATTTCTTTATCACCATTTAAAGATCAATTCTGCAAATATCAACGAAATTCTTTTTTTTTTTTTTTTTTTTGGTTAAACAATAGATTTTGTTAAATTAGTCATGGATGGAGTTTAAACACACGCCGTCATGTAATAACTAAACTCATTTTCATCACTGTGGTAAATAGCCATTTGCCATTTTTTTAATTAAATAAAGAATAATGTGCCACAATCCTCTCCTTATTATTACCCCGCATGCACCAGCAAAATAGGTATCTTCTTCAGGAAGATGATGTCATAACAAGTGCCAACAATGTTGTGAAATGCCAACCGTACGATCATGCAATATATGCTTTCCGTTAGTGGTGATGATCATGATGGTCATGTATAATTATATCTGGGAGAAAGCAAAGATTTTGCATGATTGAATCATGGAAAGTGGAAACTAAACAAGGACTAGTGAATGATTGATATTTTTATAGGGTTTTTTTCAGCTAAAGGTTCCCTAACTGTTAATGGGTCTGCTTTACTTAATTAATTAAAATATTATTTCACGTATATATTAACGCGTAAGATGCTGTTGCAATAAGTAAGAACTTTTTTGAAACCGACTGACTGACATCAAGCAATTAGACACCAGATTTGGCAGCTGGCTTTATGAATCTTGCCCCGTATCTACTGTGGACCTGGATTGTCTGCTCTTCCTCGTCTCATCTCTTTTTATTTTTATGATCACGGTTAAATCATGTCAATATTTTATATTAATTTTTTTTATAAAAATAATAAGACAAAAAACAATGGGAATATAAAATGTTGACGTGGCTTAACCGTAACCACAAAAATAGGAGAGGATGGGAAGGGTATGGGATGGGGAGGGCAGACAATCCAGGTCCATCTATTGCATGCAGTAGGGCTAGGATATATACGATATCAAATATCTAGGGTTTCACCTGCTGCATCCTCAATTTAAAAGAAAATAGTAGAAATAGGCGCTCAATTTTAGCACAATTGAGCAATAGTCATTCTACTAAAAATTTATGATCATTGGTTTCTTAACTTGTCCAAACGTGCAGTTATTGTCCTTTTAGTCAACTCTGTCAGAATTTCATCAAAATAAGTCATGTTGGAAAGACCATTGCTACAATTGGGCTATAGTTGAGGAACTATTGCTACAATTTTTTTCATTTAGTTTTTCATATTTGCCTCTTAATTCAGCCTTAACTACGCGGTACGTGACTCATTTTAACAGAAGTTCTAACAAAGTTGTTGAAAAGAACAATATATGCACGTTTTAATGAGTCAATGACCAATTGTCATGAATTTTTATTTAAAGGATCATTACTCTAATTGAGTTACTGTTGATGACCATTACTACAATTTCTCTTAGTTTAAATAATATTTATACTATAAGGTGTGCGTGATGTGGGATTGACCTGAGTTGTTATAAAAAAAAGGGAAACTTTGGATGCGGTCCCTAGCTATGAATATTTTTCGATTAAAACCTTGTTGGTTTTCAATTTTTGATCCAAGTCCCTGAAATTAATGTGATGATTTATTTCTATGTACGTTACTATATTTTTTTAAATTAAAAATTGAAATTTATAGTTGTTTATATTAATGAGATTTTAAATAAAAAACCATAATTTGTAGGATTAAAAATATTAAAATATAAATATACTATTGTGTGTGTGTGTCTATATATATATATATATATATATATATATATAAACATGGGTACATTCATCAAAATTAACCAAAAAATTATTGTATAAAAACATGGGTACATTCTTCAAAATCACAAAAAAAAGAAAGATATTAGGCTCAGTAAAATTAGTAAATTTCTTCGATTAAACTTAACATGGATATATTCTCAAATCAAAGAAAAAAGAATGTACCCATATAATTTTAAAAATGGATTAGAAAAAAATTGAATAGATTTTATATAAAAAAAATGGTACATTTTACATAAAACAAATTGGTATATTTAAGAATGAGTACATTTTAAGATTAAAAATTTGAAAAAAAATTACATGAATGGTACATATAATTAGCATGGGTACATTTAGCAAAATTAAAAATGGGTACAAATAAATAAAAAAATATGGGTTCAAATACAAATAAAACTTTATAAATTATGGGCACAAAAAGAAATTAATATATGGGTACAAATTAAAACTGAAAAGAAAATTGGTACAAATTAAAAATGGGTACAAACTAAAAATAAAAATATATGATAAAAAATTTAACCATAAATATAAATATACTAATTGTAAAATTTTTAACATTAAATGAATATATTTAGAAATAAAAAATATTTTATTATTGAAATAATTAATGATGTTATTAATACTAAGAACCTTGATCAAAAAATGAAAAGGAATAAAGTTTTAATCAAATGAGTAGCAAAATGAAGGATGAGAACTTAATTTATCCTAAAAAAAAATAAGGATATATGGTTGTAATATCCTTCAATTAAATTGACTCCTGACATAAAATCATTATTCCAAGCGCTGCGTATGTAATTAAGATCATGTTTACTATATGAAAAATGCTAAAGAGAAAGGTAAATAGTAAGGACTGAAGACAGGTACAACATCTCAACCCAAAGAAAAAGTTGTTGCGAGGGAAACATGAAAAGAAAACAGTTGTGATACATGCTGCTACGGGACAGAATTATTCAAGATGTGTGGTTAGAAGGGTTTCCAATATCTTAAAATGGTGCCCGTAAATCTGTTAGTTTAACTGGATTATCAAAAACCTGATATGGAGATGAGGAGGAATAGATACGACCCTATGAGAACAAATGAAGATTGAAAATGAATGTTTGCGGAATAAAAATCTATCTTCTGTAGTTATCTTATAATTTACTTTTACTTTTTAGGTACCTAAATCAATGAAATCCGTCTACTTTTTCGTTCATTTGATCGATAGTATATACATGATAGTACAAATTTGTTCGAAAGTAAACATACCTTTAATTTGACCAGACTTGTCAAAAGCCAGCTTGTAGGTTACTCGTTACCCTTAGGCCTGGCAATTCCTGACAAGACCCGATAATCCGATACGAAATTAACAGGTGTTCTGGTCGACACGATAACGAATCGGGTCGTTATCGGGTAACCCGATAAGCACCTGTTAAGATAATGGATTGGTTCGGGTATACACGTGGGTAACACGATACACGATAAGCAAAATATTAATTTTATAATTTTATAACCCTAAAAAAATACTATAATAATTATATATATTAATTTAACAATTTTATACCCCTAAAAAATATAATACTATAATAATTATATATATATATATATATATAAAATTGTTATTAACACTCCAAAAATCTCATTTTACACTCCAAACTTTCTATATTAGGAAAGAAAAATACACTTGTGAGGAGTGTATAATGAGATTTTTTGAGTGCCAATAATACATCCATATATATATATATATATATTAAATTAAATATTAAAAATTGGTGACCATTGGATCGGCTTAAATATACATACAATTCAATTTCTTAAGTGTTATACGTACAAAATAAATAAATTTAAATCTACTTAATAGATATAAATATATATACCATTGAACTTGATGGGATAAGAATTCTATGAAACTAATTTCAACCATCCAACCGTCAAACTTGTTTGTATATGCTTCGAGATCGCATATGCAAAAAATCGCAAAAAACAAACATTCAGAGATCAAGTAACGGAACAAAACTTTTTTACGGTTATCAAAGAAAAATCACGATTTAACGGTTATTTTAACTCCGATTTTAATGATTTTTTTACAGTTACACTCCTTGACCCTATATGAATACAATGAATGAACTCGATCTTCAATTTAAAATATTTACACTAGTGGATACCACAAAATCTTATGTTATACTTAATAAAAGTATGAATAAACTCTTAAGTGTTAGTGAATCTATTGTTTTGATGGGATACACATTATACGAAACTAGTTTCAACGATTCAACCGTCAAACATGTTTGTATATACTTCGAGATCGCATATGCCAAAAATTGCAAAAAACAAACATTCAGAGATCAAGTAACGGGACAAAACTTTTCGATGGTTATCAAAGAAAAATCACGATTTAACGGTAATTTTAACTCCGATTTTGATGATTTTTTTACAGCTACACTCCTTGACCCTATATGAATACAATGAATGAATTCGATCTTCAATTTAAAATATTTACACTAGTGGATACCACAAAATCTTATGTTATACTTAATGAAAGTATAAATAAACTCTAAGTGTTAGTGAATCTATCGTTTTGATGGGATACGCATTCTACGAAACTAATTTCAACGATCCAACCGTCAAACTTGTTTGCATATGCTTCAAGATCGCATACGCCAAAAATCGCAAAAAACAAACATTCAGAGATCAAGTAACAGAACAAAACTTTTCGACGGTTATCAACGAAAAATCAACATCTAACGGTTATTTTAACTCCGATTTAGATAATTTTTTACAGCTACACTCCTTGACCCTATACGAATACAATGAATGAACTCGATCTTCAATTTAAAATATTTACACTAGTGGATACCACAAAATCTTATGTTATACTTAATGAAAGTATGAATAAACTCTTAATTGTTAGTGAATCTATTGTTTTGATGGGATACACATTCTACGAAACTAGTTTCAATGATCCAACCGTCAAACATGTTTGTATATACTTCGAGATCGCATACACCAGCAATTGCAAAACACAAATATTCAGAGATCAAGTAACAGAACAAAACTTTTCGACGGTTATCAACGAAAAATCACGATTTAATGGTTATTTTAATTCCGATTTTGATGATTTTTTACAGCTACACTCCTTGACACTATATGAATACAACAAATGAACTCGATCTTCAATTTAAAAAATTTACACTAGTGGATACCACAAAATCTTATGTTATACTTAATGAAAGTATGAATAAACTCTTAAGTGTTAGTGAATCTATTGTTTTGATGAGATACGCATTCTATGAAATTAATTTCAGCGATCCAACTGTCAAACTTGTTTGTATATGTTTCGAGATTGCATACGCTAAAAATCGCAAAAAATAAACATTCATAGATCAAGTAACGGGACAAAACTTTTCGACGGTTATTAACGAAAAATCACGATTTAACGATTATTTTAACTTCGATTTTGATGATTATTTTACAGTTACACTCCTTGACCCTATATGAATACAATGAATGAACTCGATCTTCAATTTAAAATATTTACACTAGTGGATACCACAAAATCTTATGTCATGATGATCGATGAAAATTGAGGATTTTGTAAAAGGAATAACATGCAAGCTTTGAGTTCCATTGGCAAGGTTTAAACTTTTGAGAAAGGCTTCACAACCTTGAAAACAAAAACTCTTTCATTTTGTTTATCCTTGCACATTTAATATTTTGTAATAAACTAGTATTGCATCGATGTTTGTTTATTAGGCTCTTATTTTCGAGTGTAGATGTAGTACTTAAACGAAAAATGTGTTATAATGTTTTAAAATAATATTTATATGGCAATGTGTGGTATGTGCAAATTTAAGAAAAAAAAATATTTTTCTTAACGAGTCATAACGGATCGGGTCACTTGGGTAAAGTGACCCGACCTGTTAAGGACCCGTTAAGATAACGGATGTGACACGACACGATCTGTTAAGATAACAGGTGTTACACGAACACGACAGACACGACCCGTTTGCCAGGTCTAGTTACACTGATAGCCTTGAACTATTTAGTTTAGTGCATGTAGAAGCGACCCATATGGGATATGGCGGCTCATATATGAGCTCATTCGAGGGCGTTGGTGTCTGATACGCTGGTCTCTCTCTAAAGCAAAGCATCAAAGCGTATTGCAAATGCGGTTGGTTAAAAAGACCAAAAGAGACGCCAAATATATAAACAAGACACGTTTGACGCTAGATTTTCTAAATGTGCTAACAGTAACATATCCGACTCTAAATGGTCGGATGTCACTCAATGGCGGATCCAGAAAATATTATTATTAGGACAACCACACATTGTCTAATCAATTTTCTCTCGATATGTTCCTCAAAAAGTCTAATTCGTGTGGTCCCCAACTAAGAAAGAGATATTGGCGGAATTGCCACATATGAAATTGATCACACTTTTGCATAGCCCACTTGTTTCTCAAGAAGAGAAGACATTTTATTTATTTATTTGTGGTATATGTCGTATCAGAAGAAATATCATCTCCAAAACCATGTAGTCGTATTGAAAGAAAATGAAAATCGTGTAATCCTCTACGGGAGCCTAAAATCGAAGGAAAAAAAAACACAAAAATAAAAAGGAGAGTCGAAAAAGAAAAATTTGCATAAAAAATAATATTAATAATTAAAATAATTAAATTTGTCAAAATTGGTAGATAATTTAATGATTTGATTGACATATGAGATTTAATTTGGGGCATTAGTGGAAAAGGAAGAGAGAAGTTTAAAACACAAATTATAGTTGAGTGTAAAATAAGTCCACATGGCATCCATTGAGTGGGAAAGGCAAGTAGAGAAAGGCTACTGGGAAAGGAAGCTAGCATTAGGGGTTGAATTTTTTCCCGAAAATCCCGAACCGTTCCGAATCCGTCCCGAAATTTGACCGAAAAATGCTCGAACCGAATTTCTCGAAAAATTCTGTACCCGAAATCGAACTCGTCTTGAAAGTTTCGGTTTGGGATTCGGCCACAGCTTTGAAAGCGTTCGGTAATTCCGAACCGAACCGAATATTATATATATATATATATATATATATATTTTAATTTTTAATTAGAAATTACTTGATCCGTTGGATTTGTTAAGATGTAATTCAACCGTCCATTGAGTTAGGTCATTTGTTAGGTCTCTCAGACTCCACTCACTCTCAGTCTCTCTCACAGTCTCACTCACTCACACTCTAACTCACTCACAGTCTCGCCGCTCGTGCTCCCGCCGCTCCGCTCCTCCGTCGAATCCACGCCGCTCCTCTTCCTTCATCAACTCACGCCGCTCCTCCATCGACTCACGCAAACGCAGGAAGGAAGACTCGAATCCAACACCAATCAAGTCCCAAAATCCAGGTAAGGGTTTATGATTTTCACTGGGGTTTTGTTCTTTAGTGTTTAGGGTCAAATTTCATGTTGATTAACTTGATTTCTGAGTATTTTGTCGAATGTGTGAGGGTTTGAGGACTGTGGGTTTCAAATTAGGGTGGGTAAGTGCAGGACCTGCATGCAGGATATGGTTCTATGTGTTTTGTCAAAGTATCTTCTCTCCAAATGTTTTGCAATGGAAAATGTATAAGATATGGTTCTATGTTAATTGCAGGAGCATTCTCACCAATATTCAAACGACTTGAGGAAGATTTGAAACTGAAATTTTGTAGAAGGAAGTAGACCACAGTAGAGATTTCCTTGTCTAATTCCAGCAACATAGCAGCATCGGAAAATCCCGAAGTGACCCGAAAATCCCAAACACTTTCGGGAATCCCGAATTTCTGGAAATGAATAGTTTCGGTTCGGTTTTGGGATATAAAATCCCATCCCGAAATGTTTTGGTTTGGGATTCGGGTTAGGGGTTTCGGTTTGGGATCCTGACTTGAACCAGCCCTAGCTAGCATTTCTCAAACAATAAACTAAAAATTAAATGATTATCAAACCGCTCCTTAGGCATTAACAATATGTGTTAAATTTAGTATTTAAAGTAAATGCTCCTAACTACTTTTTGTTTCCTAACTGTTATCTTAACTCTCTCCCGAGTGAGAGTGTTTTTCTCCACAGTGAGAGTGTTTCCTCCTTAGTGAGCTTGGTTTTCCTGTTGCTTTCTCCTCCGTCGCCGCCTACCCTAGCTATGGTTAGGGCCGGTGGCAGTCCTCTTTTCCTTCTATTTTCTGTTTCCTTTGCTGTGTTTTCTTTTCCCCTTCTTTTTTCCCCTGCCTCTAAGCCTGTTCGCTCCTCTCATCCACTCCCTAGTCTCACCCCTCCTCGCAGATCTCGTTGTCCACTTCCATCATTGGCCTTGTTTCCATGTCCTTTTTCTTCCGCCTCATTACTTTCCAATAATCCATACCCTCCCCTTTCCCCTTGGCTCAATCCTCCATGGTTTTCACAATTTGGGTCGACTTCCACTCATCACCACTACGAACGTGAATCTTCACGATTTCCGTTTAGGAGGGAGATGTGTAGAGCGTCGGATTTCATCGATGCTCGGGTGTTTTCACCACCTTCTTGCCTCAGCTTGGCCTTGTTGCCTCTGTTGCTCCAGGATTGTCTCCTGCGAGCTTCCTTCGATTTGGGGTACCGATCTTTATTGTGTGCTTTGGAGGTTGTTGACGCCTTCTTTTCCTCCATTTCTGGGGTTGTTCGACCTGACTTCTGCTGGCTGTTGGAGGGTTGGTTTCTAGAGTTCTGGCCGTGGCGGTGGATACCGGAGAGTTCTAGGCTGTTCTCGGTTTTCTTTAGTTTGGGCTCACCTTTTGGCTAGGCTTTTTCTATTTTTGGGGCTGGTCCTGTTTGGTTTGTTTCTGTTGTATGTGGACCAGTTGTTTGTAACTGTGTTGTTTGGTTTGTTTCTGTTGTATGTGGACCAGTTGTTTGTAACTGTGTTGTGTGCTTAATAAAGGTTCCTCCCTTTAGTTGTCAAAAAAAGAGTAAATGCTCCTATAAATTAGCAATTAAAACCTATGAGAGAGAATGATATTTAAGACTTGAAGTGGTCTCATCCCATCCAATGTACCAAAATAATACAAACGTTGAATGCACGAAAATGCACATCAACAATTATGGCACGTTGTTTTATCTCACCGATCAGGGCCATGTTTCTGAGACAGTATCAAATCCCAAGTGCGGCGAATTGCAACCGATTTCCCTAGTCTCGCTGTACCACTTATCTTTCGTATCCCAAGCAACAGCGGCAGTATGTGAAAACATTTGTGCATCCATCAGTCCTCTGTGCTTCTCATTTTCTTCTTCATTTTGTCTTGCGCCCGATATCTCTCCCGTCGTTCTTCTCTCTGGCGCTTTTTAGACAATTGCTCTTCTTTGGCTTTCTGCGCTTCATTTTCTTTCCTCTTTTTATTGTCTTTTAGCTTGCGCTTCTTTATCTGCAAAAGCAAAATCGAACAGGAAAAACTCCAATTTCAATTGGGAATTGCTAAGCAACTGCATACATGACTCTTCAAAACAAAAACAAAAAATAAATTCCTCTTTATTTCTACCCAAAAAGTGAAAACTAAAGGCTAAAAACAAAATGTTTAGCAAACAGTCGATAGCTTTAAAACAAGTTCAGACACCGGGAAATATTAAACCGGTCACACTTCATGCATATTCCGGTTTGCTTCAAAGGTGTTTACGTAAGCTCCATGTGTCAAAAGTAAAAATTAATCCTCTCCTAAATGTAATTTTACCACGGTTAAACAAACATTTCCAAACAATAACTGATAGTCAAACAAATATATGTCTACCACTGTGAGCACCTCTAAGTTGTGACTATATATTAGTGCCGCAAACCTAATTCTGCTTTCTAACAAATTTGACCATCAATTATGCCCTTGGGATGAGGGTTCAAACACAATATTGTCTTAAGGTGCATACCTTCTCGTTTCGTATTAGTCCAAGATGTTGAACAAGAGTATGAACTTTACGTTCACAAGGCTCCATGACAACAGCTCTTCTATTTTCAAGAAGCGGCCTTTTCCCACTGGGTATATCCTTAGGTTTTGAAGAAAATGGCAGAGCGCTTTGCAGTGACTTGGGAATCACCAAGGGGTTGAACTTCTTCAGCTTCCTTTCAATTGGCTGTTGACAGAAAGAAAAGAAAAAAACAATTGAAAAAAAAAAAAGAACAGGAAAAAATAAAACTAAAGAGAGAGAAGATGCAGTATGGCCAGGGCAGAATTTAGTGAGAAACCACGTGCTGCTGCAATAAGTAGCTTCACATCGTCATATATTACCTTGTATAGTGAATCTTTATTGACAGGAATAGGAATATTATGTTCTCTCCTCAATTCAGCAGTAGTTTTCATCCCTTGCCAGGTCTTTTCGCGAGGTTGCAGGGATGTTGTCAATGGGTTGTAAAATCGAGGAACTTCAACTTGAGTCCAAGCACGCAAAAAAACAATGTCACTCATCTTAATTTTGTCCTCGAAGGTGCACCTAGCAATCCCTTCTTTTGGTTGTCCACCCATCTTTTTTGGTTGGTTACCAATTTCTTCTTTCGCAGCCTGTCAAGATTAAAATTAATAAAAGTCCATTATGTTAGCATTATGGGCCATATGATGAAATGTGCCCCACAAATAAATACAATCTGTAATGTGCTTATGTTTCTGTTACTTGTGAATATATATATATGTGTGTGCATACTGCATATATATATGTGTGTGTGTGTGTGTCTGTGTGCGCGCGCACATATTCATTCTCCATGCCAGCTCAAGAATTACAAAACGAATAACATTCCCATTAGAAAGACAGCCCAGTTCATACCTTTTTGACCTGCCCCCGGATTCCACTGACAGTTCGAACAGCAGCACCTTCAAATCGAGCTATTTCAAGATCCGAGGTGAACATATCCTTCACAAGGGCAGTGTTCTTGAAAATCTTGCAGGGGTGACCAACTAGTTTGAGTTTCTTCACTATTCGTGATGCATGGTTGAACTCAAGCACAACTGCAGTTGCTGTGATCCTAAACTGTGCCTGCCAAACCAAAAAGAGTTCCTTAGGAAAAAAGAACATGGTGTAGACTTTAAATTCGAAAAATTTAAATGTTAAGGGAATCAATCAAAACAATAAATAATGCGACGCAATGGCTTATGATTGACTAGTTTATCATTTTTTCCTCTTTTGTGTTTTATTTTTATTTCAGTGGGTAGAACTACAGGAGGGAGCTTATAATAGACTAACGACAAAAGATTTAGTAGACCCACTAAGCAAGAAAACCCACAGGATAGAGTTCACAAAAGGTAAGTAAACAAGTGATCAATCCAAAATGTGGTAAAAGTGGTCTGGAGATCAGATTTGAACACCATTTACTTCCTTATCAACTTATGGTAGACGCCATTCCACAAAATCTAGTTATATGAAATCAAAACTAGACATCAAGGACACTTATAGGGGTAGAAAATAGCATAACCAGCACTTAAGTGCTAAGTGCTAGACCAAGACAGATTGGTGTGTCCTGTGCACTGAAACTTGAGTAATACTTCCAAACTCTTCATTACCAACAGATGTGGCAGAGTTGAAACCCTACCAATATATAATGGTACCATTCAAGCGAGAACCTGAATGGGAGAGGCGAAAACATATTGATTAAATTCTCCTCTGTTCCAAATAATGAGAACGACTTTGAAAAATTCTACTAACCCAATCATAGTTTTTTATGATTGTTTCATTTGGCACCAACCGTTATTTGAACTTTTCAAATCCCATCTAATGTGGCAACATTCATTTTCATATAAATGGACTCACTTTGAACCTCATTTATCTAAAATAATTAAGCAAATACCACATTATGTGCCACATCACCTCATGCAATATGCGGTGCATGTAGTTAGTTTACATGGAAAAAAATTGAGTGCAGGGACCACGTTGAAAGGTGGGCCTCGCATTCAATCCTCAAGTTAGTCCTAATTAGATGAGTTTTAAATGAAAAATATTTAAAGTACCTTTGCGAGCAACAAATTTCTAAGAGATGAAAGAAACATAAAGAAAGACAAAACCAAAAAGAAGATAAACGAATCTTGTCAAACCTGATTGTTTGATAAATTCTGGAAAGCAACCACACCAGTATTAGGAGGGGCAAGAGGGCCCCAAAACATTGCAAGGCAATGCATGTGTTCAGGAGTGTACTTAAGCATGCGATGCCTTCCATTGCGATCCTCAATAGCATAAACTGGTATTGTTTGGTATCTCCTCCACCCAATAGAAACAATAATGGGATCGTTATTCTTAAGTACTTTCTTGTGCCACCTATGCCGCTTTAACCTGACCTGAACGAAATGGAAGACAACATCTGATGAGATAAATATTCTTCAAACACATTAGAACATTGAGCTCATAAGGGACTCTGCAATGAAAGAGTAAGCAATCACTAAGAGTGACTGGCTATTAAGACCTTGACATATTTTAACTTAGGGAATGTGCAACAACGCCACCTGGTACCACTCAGAGTTTCAAACTAAAAATCTTGGTAATTTACCACCCAATGTACCACTTTTAGCTTCAATGTACCACTTCTGTCAAACTCTGCTAGAAATTCCATCAAAATTCATCATGTGTTGCGTGTGTGAGCACTTTTTCATGCGTATTTGACCACCCCAAGACCCCTAAGACGACTTGGGGTAAGAATTTCGTTGACTACAGCTTGTCTTCGAGGAAGCAAAGATATGTTCCACAAGCTTTAATCAACTAAAATTCTACCCTAAGTCATCCAGTTGTCTTCAAGTGGTACTAACCTTGAAAAATGGCTCGCATGTGTTGCTGATAATACATTTGACAAATTTTTAAAGAAAATAATGGAAGTACATTCGCACTAAAACATGTGTCTAGGAGGTGACAAGATTTAGGTTAAGTGGACTTTGTGAACACCACTGATGGTTCAGGTTGTGCTTATGCAATTTTCCCTTTTTAACTTTTTACAGTCTCTTAGCAATTCATGTTAAAGCAAATGATGCAAAAAATTATAATACGACTCCTTCCATGTGTAAATCACTTTTTTGGTGCCTCTTTCTATGTGTAATCTCTTGGCGCCTAAATTGTCTAAAACCACCAACAAATCACATAATAGTTTTATTAAAGTACAACCACACACTGATTCTTCAAGAGCATGAAATAGGGGAAGCTATCTTACACATGCAGCAGGAATGGCTACTATAAAATGAAAAACAAAAGCAGTAAAATTACTTTTTGCACTAACCTGCATACATCCGACATTTTCTTCACCAAGACCAATTCCTCCAACCAAAATAGGATGGCAGGGATCAAAATATTCAACCATCTCATAAGGGACATCATGAACCTCCAGCCGTAGGTATGTCCCTGTCCGAAAACCCTCTACTTCTAGTCGGGTGGCCTCATCCAGTTCATTGAGTTCAGCTATATTCTTTTGCTTCCGAAGTTCAATCTCATCCTTCAACTGGAAGAACTAGGTGTGAGCTCCCACCACCTTGTGTTGTGCAAACAATCTTAAATATATGCAGGACAGTTTACCTTGTCAAAGTAGTCACTTTCTTTGGGTTGATCTCGACCAAACTTGCCTTCAGGTTTATTATCAAGCTCCTCTTCAGATGCCTCAGCTCCATCAAACGTTGGTTAAATTAAGGGCACAAAAGTAATTTCAGAACTTCTCTACAAATATAAAACAAAATATGACCAAACACAAAATAGTAACGTTCACACACTGAAATTGCTAATAGTAACATCATATCACCATAACAAAAATGTTCCTTGGTCTTTGGTGGTGGAAGAGAAACATGTAATTCTTTGAAAAATACATTAAGAAGATATTTCAAGTGAAAAGGATATTGAGCATCAAACTTTGCACGAAGAGCTAGCTTTTTCAGCCTCCTTTCCTCTTTGGCCGAATCATCTTCCTTGTGGTTTGCACCAACGCTTGCGTCATCTGTATGGTTCCCACCATGCTTCTCACCTGTTTCTAAATCTTCAAAGTCACCATAGAGAGCATCATCATCTTCATCTTTAGCTTCTGTGGGTTGATTTCTTTGAGAAGCTTTCGACCAATCACCAGTGACAAAACGATCACGAATACCCTCTCTAAGATTTTCCTCTTTCCAGTCTTTGATATTTGAATAATTTGTGAATTTGGAACAGTCCTCGACATCCCAGTTTCCACCTTCTTTTCCTCCATGTTTCTGCATAAACAAAGCAAAAACAATAATATGACAGCGCTCTCTTCAGTTATGAAGGTTATCCCAATAAATTACCTCAAAGTGGAAAGGTATATTATTCCGTCTTTTGTAAAAAGCATGCAGCAGTTACTGTGAGATATGAACTAGTAGTTCAAGAACAAACCTTGTTTCCTTCTCCTTTTGGCACAAAAAAGTCATCATCTTCATCACTTTCATCATCTGCAGTACTACTATTGTGATCTTCATTGCTAGAAGTTGTTGGCATTGACGTAGATTTCCCATATACAAGGTGCATAAGGTTAATAGTTTGTCTTGATGAAGCCCTTTGCACCAAAGATTCTTTCCACTTTGCAATGTTTCCTGTCTCATCTAGTATGAGGTGAAAAAAGGGGTAGATAGAATTAGAGAACAGAATACATTGGGAAACCTAACAAATGGACATTATAATATGTAGGAAAATGATGGACATACATTTTCAATTGTATACCAGTTTCTTATATATTTTTAACTTCTATCAACATACATAATATAGGGTTTGGCATCACAATCCTGACAACCAAAAATGTTGTATACTTGTATCTAATATAGAAAATATGAGCATAGTACTTCTTGCATAGAAAATAAGAATATCACAACATACAACAATTTTGCAAATTAGGAGTAAATTTACCATCTGTTTCATGATCATCTTCATCTTCCGCTGAAGACTCTGAACCAGAAGATTCCTGATTATCAGTATCATTGTTGTTGTCATCATCACAATCATCTTCTTCTTCAGTCTCTTCAGCTGAATCCTATAATGGAATAATGTGGAGAACATGAGCATAAGATTTCTGGTTTCATGCATATACAGATTTCTTTCCACTACTTATATTCTTGATTCTTCACACCCATAATCAGAAAAGTTGTTCTTTAGAAGAACTTACATCTATCATACATATATATCAAATGCTCAATCCAGAATTTACATGATGGTAAAGTTCACCAGAACAAAATTTTAGTGCTTTAGTTTCGGAGAACTATGACCAAGCAACCTATGAGGATTAGACATTAATAAAGTAAACGGAGTAGAAAAAATATTAGATTATTTATATTCAATAATAACGGAAGTTATCTAACAACTCTAGCAAACTAAAAAGCCCAGTGAGCAATAACAAAAACATGCAAACAACAAAGTAGCAAATAAAAATCAAAGCATCTGAATGTCTAGGAGCCTCCACAAGTGAACTTCAAGTTTCTGCGTGTAACCACACACAACATCATATTTTTTCTTCTCCAAATGATGATTTCTATTCAACGGGCATGATAAGTTTAACTTTGTTCACCTCCATATTGTTATGATCAAGGTCATTTCTAAAGATAACTTTTCTCCTTGACCTTCCATCATGAATCTCAACATGTTCCTTCAAGTGATCTTTAAGAGTAGCATCTTGATCTGATGCATCTTTATGAGCTGCTTCATTCTTATCTAAAGATTCTGATTCAGAACCATCAGAATCGTCTCCATTGCTTTCTTCAGCGGAACCATCACCTTTGATAGCTTCCCCAGAGTGATATTCCTCTAAAGGCTCTATCATACGATTCTGTTCTCTAGATTCATCAGTACCTATTCCATCACTTTGAGCATTCGATAATAAATTAGGCTTCCGGCTAAATAGATTAATGAAGCTCTCTTCTAACTTTTCATCAACTGAATATTTTGTGTTCTGAAGAGATTTTACCAAAGCCACACCCACATCTTGGGGCTTTCCTGTTACACAAGAACACGAGTATCACAGGAGGAAATTGATGGGAGGAAAAGGAGAAAATGAAACTTGACTTTTGCTTTAAAAATAAAAATCAAAGTTGTCATTGGGAAAAAGAGATTCTCTTCTTCAAGAAATACACAAGGGAGAGATTGTGAAAGATACATATAATGGAATAAAATTAAATATATGCATCTTTGAAATGCTCAACCACATACACTAATATGCATACAAAAATAATTAAAAAAACATATAAAAACCTTGTTTTGTTGCTTCGCCCTTTTCATCAGCATTTGAAAACTGGACAAAGTGGTCATTTATGTTTATATAGACAGCATCTTTATCATACAGGAGATCCCCAAGTCCAGACATGGGTGCATAAAACAGCTTTTCCTTATCACGCAGTCCCTTCTTTTTAGCAGCTGAGGGTAAAGAACAAGGATCAGCTAATCCTGTCATACCAGCTAAACTGTAATCCCCAACACCTGCAATATGAATCTTCTACACAATGTACATCAGACAACTATATATAATTAAAAATAAACAGCATAAGAGTCATATTTTCTTAGTTTGCTGTCCTTCGACTCTTTCCTGTGAGACTGACTCCAATTTCTATTAATTCTGAGCAAAAATAACAAAAACAAAATGCAATGTTCCTAGAATTTTGAAACACGGATAGACAATGCACAGTTCATATTTACTTATATCCGAAGCGTAAAAATTTATGCTAGATATTACAGTGAGTATAAAAAAATAATCCTGTAATTTTTGGGATTTAAACTAGGAGAAAGGAAACCTTAAAGAAACCAACAAGAAAAAAGAAGGTATCAAGTTACACAATCATAGCGTCAGTATTTAGTTACTAGTGTGTACTACTGATGTTGTATATCATCCCAAAAAGTTGAACCCTTAAGATACAATTTTAATGGGTAAGATTATCCACTTAATACTTGCCCCAGCTGATCTGACCTGATTCAACCAAGCGGTCAAGCCCTACTGTTGTTTAAGTTTATTTACAATGCTATAAGCCCATAACTTAACCCAAATGAGTGCTAATTCAGTGGCATTCCAGCAATCAATCCTAAGTTACCCAAATATTCATATAGTCTAATGTATTCTCTCATATATTTTTGGCGGAGACGGGCCTGTTACAGGAGCCACCAAGTAACCAACCCAAATATGTGTACTGGCGATCCAGAGACACTAGATTCAAAAAAAAAAAAATGTGTACTGGCGGAAAATCATCTAGACTGCTATGTTTGAACAAAATAAGGACCTTTTCATTTAGAAGTTGTCCCCACTTAAATGAATTCCTGGCTCCATGCCTTCATTTGGAATTCAAGGAGAGCATTGAAGAACCTCTCTTAACCTAATTATAGGGTCCTTTTTTCCCCATTCAAACTCTAAATTAATCTACACAAATCTGTAAAGGTAATAATACAAGCTCTATAAGTCAAACACGTACCTTTGTTCCTTTTTTCATGTTACATCCCCGCAAATAACCATACAGTGTGACATTTCTATCGCATTTATTATTCAAACGCACTTTTTCAGGTGGAGTGACATCTTCAAAACGATCTACCAAAACATAAGGATGAGCAGTTCTCCAAGATAAAGGATGAAACTTCATAACGGATATGAAACGTGCCAGATTGTGAATTTCACGTTTGACATACCTGTTTTAAAGAAGGGGGAAGATAATTATAAAAAATGAATTGAATTCATAATAATTGTCAAATTTCCCACATGACTGGATCATTGGGAGCAGAGAGTGACTACTTACTTTCCATGAATGAGACCAGATAAATAAAACAATTTAGCTCCATCATATATTTCAGTCCAGAAACGATGTTTGAGGTGCTGCTTTGTTTTCTTCAATTTCTTTACATCTTTAAACTTGTCAAGGTGAGTAAGAACTCCCATAACCTTTGGGAAACCATGAACTTGTAATATATTCAGGAATTCAAATGTTTCCTGCAAAGTAAATGAAGCCGATACAATATTACAATACAAATATCTTCATAGCATATTGATGGATAATGTGACCAGCTTAATGAATCCCCAAGTAACAAAAGAGAGGTGTCAAGAAACCAAGAATTCCACCGAATCAATATCGCATTTCCTCCGATGAGGGGCTCAAGCCGTAGCCCATGGAAAGATATTTCGAGTAGTTCCCATTTGTTTCTTCATTGCTGTAAGTTTGAGGTGGGCAACGGGGAGAGGGTGAGGTTTTGGGAGGATGGGTGGTTAGGAGGACCATTGAAAGAGCAATTTCCTAGATTATTCTTGCTATCGAGGATGTACAATCAGAACATTTCAAGTTTTGCGGATCTTTCTACCAATTCTTTGAGTTGGAATTTTGATTTCAGGAGAAATTTGAATGAGGCGGAGATAGAAGAGGCGGCTAGATTATTACAGAAAGTGGAAGAGGTTCGCTTGTCTCAATCAAGAACGGATAACAGAAGGTGGAAACTGGAAGCATCAGGATTGTTCACATGCAAATCCTATTGTTCCTTCTTGAGTAACAATGGGATTGTGCAATATTTTCCACCCTATTCACAGATTTGGAAATCAAAAGTTCCTCCGAAGGTCAAAATTCTTGTCTGGCTGGTGGCCAAAGGGAAGCTCAACACTTGTGACCAAATTCAAAGGAGAAGCCCTTTTATCTGCTTATCCCCACATTGGTGCAGTTTGTGCAAAGCTAAGGAGGAGAGTGTAAACCACATTTTTCTCCATTGTTCTTACACGATTCAACTATGGTGGAAACTGTTTCAGGAGGTTAGAGCTAGTTGGGTCATTCCAAAGGGTTGCTTCGAGCTTCTAAGCACCAAGTTTGAGGCCCTAGGAATTGGGAGGAAAGCTAAAGCTTTGTGGGGTTGTCTGGTCTCGGCAGTTTTTTGGAACATTTGGTTGGAGCGTAACAAAAGAATTTTTGAGGATTATACTGGTGTGGGGGTAGAAGTACTTTGGGGAAGAGTAAAATATTGGGCAGCCCTATGGGCTTCAGTCTCAAATGATTTTAATAATTACTCTCTTTCTCAATTACTGTGGATTTGTTAGCAGCAGTAAAGTGAGTTAGGTCTAGCTTTTGCTGCTGTAGCTAAATCCTAGTGAGAGTTTTTCTTGTTTCTTGTAAATGGTGGATTTCTTATCCACTTCTGTGTATTTCTCTTTTCTTTTATAAAATGTTTGTTTCTTCTCAAAAAAAAAAAATTAATAATATCGAAGTAGAGTCATGTCCTATACATATGACAACTATGAGTGTGTGTGTGTGTGTGTGTACACACGCATGAGACGAGATGAATTCATAAATATTCTAACAAAAGTCTCACCATTTCAAAACCGTAGTTTCCATCTATAAGAAGTAATGCTAAATCTGCAAACTTTGCGGCATCAATCATACCATTGATATCATTTGGGCACTCCACAAACTGTACCCGCCTTTGCTTCCCTACCACAATCAATCAATCAAGCATTTAAACAACAATCCTCAATCCAACATCAAATTAAATTAAAAAAAAACATTGCAATATCAGAAGTAAAGGACGAAACACGGCACCTGAAACAATGGTAATCGGGCCTCGAACCTCCGGTAAATTATGCTTGGTATAATGCTTCACAAGCGACTTAATCAACAAAGACTTCCCAACCTACAAATCAACAATAAGAAATACGACAAAAAAGTTACAATTCGAACAAATTAACAGCAGTTCGGGTGAGAATTACACAATGCAGGAAATATATTGCAGTGATTATAGATACCTTGGGAGGTCCATGAACCAGAACGACATACGGAGCCGGCTCACCGTACGAACGATCGATGGTGGGGACGTGAAGGCGGCGCTGCTGCTTCTCGACGTCGCGAGAGTGAAGACGCTGGGCCTTCCCGGCTGATTGGTAAGCGAAAGCCTTAGGGTTTCGCTTATTGCCGTTTTGGGAGGCGTCCTGCTTCTTGTTCTTCTCGGCCTTGGCGCCGGACTGCCGGGACCTGTGCTCCTTGTGCGGCTGCTCCTTGGTTCCGCTGTCTATCGCCATGGCGACCTGATTGAGAAACCCTAACGGCGGACCAGAGGTAGGGTGGTTGTGAGCTTCGAGCTGCGGCAATGGCTTCCGCAGTGGTATGGCGGCTGATAGTTATCGTTGCTCTCTGGTTTCTAGTGCTGTGAACCGACCTTATTGAAAGCTTTTCTTTCTCCCTAGAGAGACTACGGGTTTTGGGAAAGTGATATGAGCCGTAGGATTGGATGGGCTGCTGAGATTTAACCGGGGTTTTAATACCCGAAAGAGTGAAACCCTTGACCCAAAAAAGAGAGAGAGAACTAAACCCATGCAAGTGGTGGTGTTTATGGTGTGACAAGGACGGTGGTAGTGACGGTGGTGAGACGGTGGAGATGGCCCTAATGCCGGGGTGATGGTGGTGGAGGATGTGGTGATGGTGTCAAAAATGGTGGTGGTAACAATGGTGAGCCCGTGGAGGTAGTGGTGGCTAATAACCATATAGTCATGTTGATTCATGTAACTAACTAAGCCATGTGGCATTGTGTCATTAGTTAGTTAAATGGATTGTGTTAGTTAGAAGGAGGTTGTTAGAAAGGGTAATTGAGTCATTGTGTAATAAGATATTAGCTATAATATATAGTTGATATAGTTGTCATTTGAGATTGTATCGTACTTCATACATTATTCGAGATATACAAAACCCTCTTCTTCTTCTTTGTTAGTCATTCTGCCATTGTTCTCTGCTCTAAGCTCATCATATGATTTATGTTAATATGGTATCATCGCCGGTGTAGGCTAACTGCCGTTGCCGATCTAGGGTTTCTTCCGCTACTCTGATGAAGATTTCTGGTGATTCTTGGGCGATTGGGCTACAAAGGTGTTCGAAGGATTGTTCGAAGAATTGATTCGTATCAGGTGATCTAGTTCTTGTTTTCTTCATCTGGGTTCTTTTCTCGAGTATTAATTTCATTTCTGCAAGATAATGGCGTTTGAGATTCTGTCATGTTTCTCTTGATTTGGGGATTTCAGTATATGATTGATTTGATTCTGGCTTCTTCTGATTTGGTGAATGTATTCTGGTATATGGGTTGTGAGATAGTTAATCGAAGTGTTGATTGCAATATTGTGCTGACTTACTGATTTTAAGAAAGTGTTAGTCTTTCTTTGTTTTCAAGAATTGCCTGCAAGGAAGTGTCAATCTTTCTTGGTTTGCCTGGAGTATCATTCTCTGTCTTTGTTTCAGGATCTGCTTGCAAGGAAGAGTCAATCTTTCTTGATTTGTCTAGAGTGTTATTCTCTGGAGTTAATTTTCCAATCATACAGTTTCTTAATCTGTGAAAGTGTTAATCTTTCAATCATGGCTGCTTCTTCGAATTTCAAAGTGGAAAGTGTTTTGGGGATGCTTACTATCAAACTTAGGGATGATAATTTCGCCAAATAGGCATTTCAGTTTCAGTCGGTGTTAAGGGGATATAAGCTGTTTGGTCACTTTGATGGTACAACTCTCTGTCCATTTTGTACCATCAAAGTTTGTTGTGGATTCCGATAATGGGGTTACAAGGGAGATCACAGCTGCATATACTGAGTGGGAAACAATTGATATGGCTTTATTGAGTTTATTGCTTGCTACTCTTACTGACGAGGCTATGGAATATGTGATTAGGTGTCGAACTGCGCATGAGGCTTGGACTAATCTTGTAGATCGATATGCAACTGTGTCTAAATCCAGAATTAATCATTTGAAAACTGAGTTGCATACAATTCAGAAAGGGTCGGATACAATTGATAAATATTTGTTGAGGCTCAAGCATATTAGAGATCAACTTAGTGCTACAGGTGAATCTGTTTCCGATAATGACATTATGATTGCTGGTCTTGCTGGATTACCAAAGGAATATGGTGTTATTCGTACTGTTATATTGGCCCGAGAGTCTACATTCAATTTGAAGGGGTTCAGAGCACAGTTACTTGGTGCTGAAAGGGAGATTGAGTGCAAACTGAATACAATTTCTCAGAATCTGTCTGCTTTGTATGTTCAAGGATTCGGTTCTAATTCAACCACAGGTTCCAACACTGGCTCTAGTTCTTCTGCATCATCTTCAAATTCTCATAGTCATGATCATATTCCAACTATCACCGCTAGTTCCATCACTACTGTACCCTATGATTCCCAACCATCACTACCACCACCTCAATTTCAACAGCCATACTATTCTCAACCACCACCTCAGTTTCCAAATGATTCATATGGTTATGGGTTTTCTGCAAATTCTAGTGGTCAAAATGTACCTAGATCACAGTCTTCAAATGCACAGTTTGGCTCTTTTGGGAATAACTATCAAGGTAATAACAACTACAGAGGTGGAAACAATTACAAAAATAACAATGGCTTCAGAGGAAGAGGGTATAGTTCTGGAAATTCAGGTGGATCACGACAACTTGGGAATGGAAATAATAATTGGTCAGGCAATGTTGATACTAGAACTACAGTGGTGATTGAATGTCAGATTTGCAACAAAAGAGGACACACTACAGTTAATTGTTTTCACAGGAATACAAATGTACCAACCACAGGTTTTGTAGTTGAGTGTTAAATATGTGGGAAGCGAGGTCATTTAGCCTTGGATTGTTATCAGAGGGGAAACTATGCTTATCAAGGTCAGCCTCCACCTCCATCACTATCTGCAATGAATGCACAACAGGCTTCACAATTCATTTCTCAAGATGCTTGGATTGTTGATTCTGGTGCATCACATCATATAACTTCTGATATCAGTGCTCTATCTCAAGTAACACTTTTTGAGGGATATGAGAAGATAACAATTGGGAATGGTACAGGTCTACCAATTAAAAATATTGGTTCAACTAAGCTTCAGACTCCTACACATTCCTTGATTCTTAATAAAGTTTTACATGTGCCTAATATTGCTAGGAGTTTACTCTCTGTAAAACAGTTATGTGCAGATAACAAAAGCTGGTTTATTTGTGATGACTCTGAATTTTTTGTGCAGGATAAGAAGACAAGGGAGATAATGTACCAAGGAAAGAGTAGGCCTGAGGAATTGTTCCAAATCCCTATGATCACAAGTGCAAAGGGTTCACAGTTAATAACAAAGTCTCCAGCAGCTTATTTGGGCAAAGCAGTAAGGAATGATGTCTGGCATCAGAGATTAGGACATCCAGCTCATGATGTGATGACTACAATGTTGAAACAATCAAATATTCAAGTTCAAACAGATGATAATCATAGTACTTGTATTTCTTGTATACAAGGCAAAGATGTCTAGGATTCCATTTCCTGTTAGAACTGCTAGGTGTACATTTCCTTTTCAGAAAGTGCACACTGATCTCTGGGGTCCATCTCCTGTAAGATCCATAGAGGGATATCGGTATTATGTAACATTTGTTGATGAATATACAAGATTTGTTTGGATATTTCCTATGAGCAATAAATCTGATGTGTTCACAATCTTTGTTAAGTTTTACAAGTTTGTTCTTAATCAATTTGGTACAACAATCAAGTCACTGCAAACAGATGGGGGAAGTGAATATACAAGCAAGAGTTTTACTTCTTTTCTTGTTAACAAAGGTATCTTGCAGCTCATATCTTGTCTTTATACTCCTCAACATAACGGAGTTGCAGAAAGGAAACATAGACATATCTTGGAAACTGCAATCACTCTTCTCAGTGCTTCTGGTTTACCCTCTGAGCTATGGTATTTTGCTTATGCTCATTCAGTTTTGTTAATTAATAACATGCCTTGCAAAAGTTTGTCTTTTAGTTCTCCATACTTGGCTTTATATAAGAAGGTACCTGATATACAATCACTTAAGATTTTTGGTTCTGCTGTATTCCCATGGCTGAGACCATACAATATTAATAAATTACAACCAAGATCAGTGATGTGTGCATTTTTGGGTTATTCACAAGGATACAAAGGAATGATATGTTATAACTTGCAAACCAAGAAGTTTATCATTTCCAGACATGTCTGTTTTGATGAATCTCTATTTCCTGCAAAACTAGTTCAAAACACATGTCCAGCAAGACTGTATAGACATGAGGAACAGGAACAAACAAGGAGTACCTACTATTGTATCTATACCAGTGTCACATATACAGAGAAATACAGATCATGCAAGGTCACAAAGTTCGTTATCTCAGTCAAGTACAGAAGTATTTTCTCCAAACATTATTGCATCAGAAGATCATGTATCCACAGAGTTAGCAAATCAGGGTTCTGGAACATCTTATGCTCTTTCCTCTTCACCAAACACTACTCATTTGCTTCCTGTCCTTGATTCTGCACAACTCCAGGTAGTTCTTCATTTTACCTCACCTCCAAATAATAATACTTCAGTTGTCATAGATGTTAATCAGAATTGCATCCAAACCAGATTAAAAACTGGTACCATTACCAGGAAAAGTTATGTTGGTTATCTTGCTTCTCTACCTCAGTTGCATTCTTTATATCTTGATGATTCATGTACTATTAATTCCTCTACCAACTAGAGTGCATATTTGTCCGCGAGTTTTTCATTTCTTGCGGACATTACAGACTGTGAAGAACCTAGATCATTTAAAGTTGCATCATTGAAACCAGAGTGGCAAATTGCCATGCAAGAGGAATTCAATGCATTGAAAACTCAAGGCACTTGGATACTTGTTCCACCACCATCAAATCGATCCGTTATTGGCAGTAAGTGGGTGTATAAGGTGAAGAAAAATCCAGATGGCAGCATATCTAGGTTCAAAGCCTGGTTGGTAGCACAGGGTTATACTCAAGAGCAAGGCTTGGATTACTCAGAGACATTCAATCCAGTGGTTAGACATACCACTGTTAGACTCATCTTAGCTTTAGCTGCTCAGTTTAGTTGGCCATTAAGGCAACTTGATATCAAGAATGCCTTTCTTCATGGAGACTTAGAAGAAGAGGTCTATATGAAACAACCACAAGGGTTTGTGGATGCTACCTATCCTGATCATGTTTGCAAATTGGTCAAATCACTTTATGGTTTAAAACATGCTCCTTGAGCTTAGAACTCGAAATTTACAAGCTATCTTCCAGCTATTGGATTTCGGTCATCCTTTTCAGACACCAGTCTCTTTGTCAAAATTGATGGTGGAGATATAATCCTGCTATTATTGTACGTTGATGACATAATTCTCACTGGTTCAAACTCAGTCAAAATACAATCTGTAATTAATAATCTTGTTGGTGTGTTTAATCTCAAAGATATGGGGAGGTTAACTTACTTTTTGGGGCTGTATATACAGTATAGCGATGATGGCTCTCTGTTTATATCACAAACAAAATATGCCAAAGATTTATTACAAAAGGCAGGCATGGATATCTGCAAGTCTACTTCAACACCATCAAAGCCTCATACTCAAATTCTTGCTGGAGAAGGAACATTGTTAACTGATCCTAGTCACTATAGAAGCATAGTTGGGGCTCTTCAATACCTAAGTTTTACTAGACCTGATATAGCCCATTCAATTAACATGGTTTGTCAATTCATGGCACAACCAACTGATTTACACATGGTTTTGGTCAAAAGAATCTTGCGATATATACAAGGTACTATTGGCTATGGCTTACAATATACAAAGAGCAAGGAATTCAATATAACTGCTTACTCTGACTCAGATTGGGCAGCAGACATCAACACCAGAAGATCAATTACAGGTTTTGTTGTATATCTTGGGACAAATCCAATTTCTTGGCAGTCTAAGAAGCAATCCACAGTTTCTAGAAGCTCTACAGAGGCAGAATACAAGGCCTTAGCTCACTGTGTAGCTGATGTTTGTTGGATTCGCTTAGTGTTTAAGGATATTCATCAATCCATTTCAGTTCCACCATCCTTATACTGTGATAATCTCTCAGCATTGGCTTTGAGTTCAAATCCGGTATTTCACTCCAAGATCAAACACCTTGATACCGATTATCACTTTGTGCGTGAGAAGGTTCAAAAAGGAGATCTTATGGTTCACTATATTCCCACGGATGATCAGGTAGCAGATGTGTTTACAAAGGGATTGCATAGTCCAATTTTTCAGAAACATTGCAGAACACTTGGGTTAGGAGTTGGTTATGTAGCAAACTCAGCTTCATTAGCATAGCTTCATTTGAGGGGGTGAGTAATAACGATATAGTCATGTTGATTCATGTAACTAACTAAGCCATGTGGCATTGTGTCATTAGTTAGTTAAATGGATTGTGTTAGTTAGAAGGAGGTTGTTAGAAAGGGTAATTGAGTCATTGTGTAATAAGATATTAGCTATAATATATAGTTGATATAGCTGTCATTTTAGATTATTCGAGATATACAAAACCCTCTTCTTCTTCTTTGTTCGTCATTCTGCCATTGTTCTCTGCTTTAAGCTCATCATATGCTTTATGTTAATAGTGGCCATGGTGTGTGCGATGGTAGTGGAGAATGTTGTGTAGGTGGCGATTGTGACGGTGGTGGTAGCATACATAATTATATTTTACTTTTGTGAAACTTTAATTTTGTTTTATAATGTATCTTGTTGTAAATAGAGGTGTGAATGTCCATTGTAATAAGCAACTAAATATGACCGTAACCTTACAATGTTGTTAAAAAAAATGTCTTGGTAAGTTTGCTAGGTTGAAAAACATGGCTAACCAAATATGACCAAGTTTGTTAGGCATTGTACTTTTGGTCACCAGGTGAAATGAATGTATCCGTAGGCGTTCAAACTCAAGTTAAATTTTTTGAACTTTTGCTCGCCTTCCACTAAATTAACTCCTTCTTGGGTACAACTTACTACGGCACACAAAGTCATTTGGACCCAACCCACACCTAGTCTCATATTCCAAACCACCAGCTATTATATAGAACTACCATAAAAGTCGTTCACAAAAAACTTTGGTATCAGAAATGGAGTAGGCTTCGAATTGTCATGGAATGAATAAAAAAACTAGGTAATTCTAACAAAACCAAAATGAAAAGTCGAAGAAGAATATTGTGGCGAATCTGACTGAAGTTTTAATATGGAAATTTGCGTTCTTATAATTGATGAGCCTTCCGTTTGGATTAGACTAGCCCTCATAGATGATGTTGCTGAAGCCCCTCGGGCTCGTTTTGCTGTTGTTTTGTAGTTTTCTCTTTGGATTGTACTCCCGTTCTTCACAAAAAAAAAATGAAAATTCTAAAAATGATTTGTTCGGATCATGAGATTATAAAACGTTACATATCTTTATAGTTTTAGACTAAATATGAATAGGAAAGAACAATAAGTCTACCAGTCATGAAAGCATGTGGACGATGGGTTCCAATCATGCAGGTAAAACGCCTATCTGCGTACACATATACACACATATATACGTAAACACACACACACACACACACACACACACACACACACACACACACCAAACCAAATTAATCTTCCAAAATGTGAGGTTCGAGGCCCAGCTGCTTCCTCGTCTTCCCCACGAAAAGATCTTTAGATTTGATCAGTCCCGCAATGCGGCCGCCAATGGTCGTGATGGGGAACTGTGCAACCCCATGCTTCCTCCCAAGTGTAACAATTGCCATTATCGCATGAGGTTCGTAAGCTTCCATTTTACTCTCTCTTCCGCCTGCGAGCAATAGCTTTATGTTCTTTGCGGCCACCAACGCCTGTTTTTGCGCCAGATACCCTTGTTTGATTTCCTGTTACATGCATTTTCACACAGAAAATGCATTACTATTGATCCCCAAGCATAAACATTCCAAGGGCCAGCATAATGCTTCTCTAATCAAACATATTCATATATCTATCGTCTATATATATACTTGTCCTTTTTCATTTCTGTTTTCTCCCATTGCGTTTTAGTGCAAGAGGTACCTCAGAATACAAGATATCTAACTATATGCATAAGGAATCGTTAAGCAGATCCAGGATCGAGATTGAACATTATCGAAACATTCCTCACTCTTCAAATTATGCAGACTGAATATGGCAAAATAGACTACTCGAAAGGATGGAATGAAACCAGAAATACATGATGTTTACAGTAAGATCGCACCTAAACGAAGCAGAACAGCACGATATGGAAAACACTTTTTGGAACTCATGTCAACAAGAATTAATTACTTATATGTTGTAACCGAAAAAAAAAGGCAAGTCTTAACACTTCTTAATTTCCGAACTCGATTAAATTAAATGTAACCCAGTCAACAAGTAAATTACTAGAATTAAGAAAATGGTAAGTTGGCATCGTTTTGTCGACAAAAATCTTGAGTCTAAATTCGGGTCAGAATCAGATAGTGACTCATAGAATTAATACACCGAAAACTGACTCAGTTCTTTTATGCATGATATATAGAATCAAACCATCCAAGCAAATAAAAATGTTAATATAACAAGGTTGCAGCTAGCACTTACCGCAATATTAGTAATGTCTCCAACTGCAAAGGTGTTCTTTTGACCTTTGACTCTAAGATTCGCATCTACTATCAACCTCCCGTTAACATCCAAGCAATTCTTCAAAACCGTTTCTTTGAGCCATGCTGAACCCACACGCTTGCCTGTGCATAGAAAATGACAGTCTGCTGTCAATGTTTCTCCCTCTGAAGTTTTATATGTTTTGCATCCATCTGAGATATTATCTAAATCGACTGATCGCTCCAATATCACTTCAACTTTCCTTGATTTAAGCCACTTCAGAGCCTTGTCTGCAGCTTTTGGTCCCACGAATTCCAACAACCTTGTGCCAGTGTGCACCAGAGTTACTTTCTTATCCGGGAAATCAACAGCAATTTCTCCCGCGAGTTCTACACCAGTAGGGCCTCCTCCAACAATCAAAATGGAATTAGCTGACCTTATCTTTTGATTCTCTGCCATTGAAAGAGTAATGTTAACTCAAGCACAATTAACAAAAGTACAAGAAAAAGGCATGCTTATGATTAAACACGGTTAATCTAGATCTAAACAAATCATAGGAAACAAAAGCACATGTTCAAAGTTCAATTTATTGTGAAGTGTGATTCTTTTTTATTACAAGCGATATTGTGATTCTTTTTTATTACAAGCGATATTACTTATCTCAGCATTCTGTTTGACAATTGATAAAAAAAAAAAAAACAAGAAAACAGATCTCCATGTAGTTTTACCTTCTTGGAATTGATTAAGCCTCGCACTCTTAGTTTTGGGAACACGATCTGAGTGACCAGTGGCAATGACAAGATAATCGTAGGGAATTAGACGGCCCTCTGCTGTCAGCACTTCCGTGTCTGTGACATTGATTGCTCTGGATGTAATAAGTTGGCCATTGGTGAGATAATCTTTATGGTTGATAATCGATCTCTCTCCAAATGTTGGCTCAACCATGGTCCTCAAGCTTGTCCATGGAATCTCAAAATATTCCTTCCTGATTTCAGAATTTTTTTTTTTCACTTAGGATCAGAGATAGTCACAGTTCTATACAAGTAAAGTTGTACGAGATGTCATATTAATTATTGAACAACTCCAACAAGAAGCACTTCAGTTCAGTTAAGAGAGACTGAGAGAGGGAGAGAGCGAGATCAATCAAGAAATGGCAACTACCGGATATCATGCTTATGTTTCTTGCAAACTTCTATGACCAAAAGACAATACATGCATTTAAATGTCAAGCGAGAAACTTATATTACAGGTCCTATGAGCATGGGTCCGTTTACAGTAACGAATCGAGGAAACATTCCAATTAACTGGATTGAGTAGATGATACATAAATACACTTTAAGCAAACAGCATTCCAATGAACTCTTGTAATGATAACTATATCACATGATAAAAAATAGCAGAAGGGAAAGAATTATGAGCAGATTAGCTGATTCGCTACATCAAGAAAGTACATTTGCATCATCGAGTAACCTTACCCCCTGCCCAACACACGCCTGCAGGCGGACACACAGACACATGCTCACACATACATTCAGAGGACATCACAGAGGTTGCTTAGGCTTTCACTCTACCTTAAAATTCCCTCTAAATATCTTCATCTGTATACTTACAGTGGAAGACAGACAAGTAGAAATTGAATGCAGAGTGCACAAAATCACCTTCACTACCCTAACCAAATTCAACACCTTCAATGTGTTCTTACGGGTTCTATCGGAAATGGTTACTCGAAAACAAGAAACAAGGATCAGCGGATGGTACTCCACAGTTGGCACTCCTTTGAAATTGTAAATACCAGATTGACTGGAATCTGGCTGAGTCTATATTGTTAGCTTTCAATTCCCGTGCGGCTATACTCACACACCAGAACACATAAAAAAGGTATTTCTGTCCACAAGTCAATCATACAACTGCAATTAATTGCATTTTGCTACTAGTCCTAGAAAATCAAGAGATTCAAGGACCAACAAGAACGATGCGCGGATGCAAATTCCAGAATGATTTTCCTAATTATAAACTAATAATCTTATAATTTTCCAAATAACATAATAGTTCATAAACCGGGAAATGGTAGCTGACGACATATTCTATAGTCAAAGCAGTTATTTCCTAAACTACCACAGGAAGAGGCTGCAGTTTGATTTCAACAGCAATCCATGAATCTATGATGTACCAGATTTCAGGTCTCTGTACTTTAGCTGGAAAATAAATAAACAAACCAGAAAGAAAACACAAAAAACTTGGGAAATCGGGCGAAACGATGAATTTACAAATCCCAATTGCTGAACTGATCAAAGTCAAATACTTTCCCCAATTGGGATTTGTAACCTTCATCACTTAATTTCAGCCAATTTCCCAAAAATTTAAGAATGAGATTATAAATAAACTGATGAAACCAACTCCAAAGATTATTCAACAAAAGGGTATTAAGCTATCAGTGAAAGATACAAATATATATATATAGAGAGAGAGAGAGAGAGAGAGAGAGAGAGAGAGAGAGAGAGAGAGAGGCATACTCATCAATGAGAGTGAAATCAGCAACGAACTGGAGAGATTTAGCAAGAAGGGAGCCAGCAACACCACCTCCCACCACTACCACCTTCTTTCTCTCTCTTCCCATTCCCAGTGAAAGCTCCATCTCTCTTCTTTTCTTATCAAATTCAATCAGATGCTCCAAAACTCCAAATATGATGAGGAATTCAATAAGCAGCAAGCAAGCAAGGAATTTGAAGGGTCAATGGAATTGAAAAACAATTGCAATTGGCCAGCTTGTCCTCCTCAGGTTGACAAAGGAAAGGAAATAGTCTTGAAAATAAGAGAAAAGGAGGAGAAATAAAGACCAAGTCTTGAGATCTTGTACCACAACTTGGCAGACCAATCAAACTTCTGAATGAATCGTGTAGTTCCCAGCTTCCTAATAATCCCACCCAAAATAATAAAATAAATAAAGAGGATAACTAATGAAAAGGCTCTGAAAACTTTAAGTTTTAACCATAAGAACAAAATAAAAGTTAAAGTGAATAGTACAAGATTGACTTTGTAATATAAAAATGTGATTTTTTGTTAAATTAAACAGTACCGAGAGATTTTCTTTAAAGATCCCCTAAATAAAATATCAAAACCCTTTGGAATTTTGGATCCAACAAACTCAGACATGGAAGAGTCAACATATCTGGTACTGTTTTTTTTCCCATTTCCCATTGTCTAACTTGTCTCCTAAAGACCATTTTCAAGGAGATGCAAGGTATTTTGAAATAAGCTTTTTATATTTTTTTTTGTTGATTGGGAATTTCTTTAAAAGGAGAGAAAATATAATATATTTATTTTCGTTGAAATGAAAAATATTTGTAAATATACGAACATCTTATCATATATCTTTAAAAGGTGGGCTTGGTGAGTGACAGAAAGAAAAATAATCAATCAGAGATGATCTAAGATTTGCATTTTTCGTTGGAGATGCTCTAAAAGCATGTTAGATAATTATTTTGTTTTTAACTTTTAACTTACATTTTTTCTGCTTGAGAGATGAGAAAAATATATGAGATATGTGAGTGATGAAGAAAGGTGATGGGAAAAGAGGGAAGAAATAAAAGAAGCATGAATGAATACAAAGTATTAAAGTGAAAATAAAAGAAGCTCTGGACATTTCAAAGAAAACTAATTTAAAGAAAATTCCTTCTAATAGGAAATATTCTTCATTAATTTCAATGATAAGATTAGAAAGGTATATGTACAAAGCCTCAACACCATGTGTGACTCACACACTCTAACAAACTTAAACTACCAAAACAAAATACATGAAAATATCGCAACAAATAACAAACCATGTTTTATCCTTTACAACAGAATGATTCTCAATATCCTCCCTCAAACTAAACTGAGGGACTCTAAGTGAAAGTTTGTATATGAGAAGAAGAAATATTGGGCTTGGGCAAGGATTTCGTGCAAATATCTACAATTTGATTTTGAGAACATACGAAATGCACAAAAATATCCTTGGACAAAACATTTTCCCTGATATAGTGGTAGTCAATTTCCACATGTTTGGTTCTAGCATGAAAGATGGGATTCTTAGCTAAAGATATAGATGAGATATTATCACACTATAACTTGGGAATACAAGGAAGAGATAAACCAATATCAATCAGAAGCTTGCAGATCCAAGTAATTTTTTGCAACAGTGGTTGCAAGTGATTTGTATACAGCTTCAGTGGATAATCGAGCCACTATAGGTTGTTTCTTGGCACTTTAACTGATAATAGAGTGCCCTAGAAAAATACATAAACCTTGGCAGACCTTTTATCAATTGGACACCTTTCCTTATCTGCATCTAAGAAGGCATTAAGATTGAGTGGCTTTGAACTTTTAGAAAACCAAAGATCCTTTGGGATATCTAAGAACTCTCTTAATTGCTTGAAGGTGAGATTGTCTGGCACTATGCATAAACTGACAAACAAGTTTGACAACAAATGATAAATCAGGCCGTGTCCATGTAAGGTATTGTAGAGCCCCAATAAGTGATTTATATTTAGTGGGATTTTCCAATAAAAGAGAGGAATGATCCAACTTAGAAGTACTCAGAGGAGTAGAACATGGTTTTGCACCATCCATATTGGCTTTCTGAAAAAGATTAAGAATGTATTTTGTTTAAGAGATAAAAATTCTAGAAGAAGATATCTTGACTTCAATACAAAGAAAATAGTGAACTGATCCTACATCCTTAATAGGAAACATAACACTGAGCTGTGATATAATAATTTTGCAAGCCTGAGAAGAGGGTCCATTAACCAGAATGTCATCTACATAGACAAGAACAAATACCAATGATCCTTTTTGGTGAATAAGGAATGATCATTTTGTGAACCAGTGAAACCAAAAGAAGTAAGAACACCATGTAACTTTGCATACCAAGCTTTTGTAGCTTGTTTCAAACCATACATAGATTTGTGTAGTCTGCAAACATGATTTGGCTTAGTGATGTCCTCAAAACCTGGTGGCTGCTGCATGAAAACACTTTCAGAAAATATGTCATGCAAGAATGCACCAATGACATCTAGCGGGTTAAGGAACCAATCAAATTGAGCAACCATGGTGAATAGAATTCTGAAGGTAACTGGTTTTGCTACATGACTAAATGTCTCTATGTAGTCCAAACCTTATGTTGGTGAAAACCCTTGGCAAACGGTTTAGCTTTATATCGATCAATAATACCATCAGGCTTTTTTTTGATTCTAAAAACCCATATGCAACCTACAAGGTTTTGAGATGAAGTAAAGGGTGTGGATGCAAATTTCTTCCTCCTTGATCTTGGACAAAATTGCACTTGCAAAACAATTAACACCTTAGGTCAAGGCCAAGAGCCTCACGTGCCCATGATGAATTGGGGGGGGGGGGGGGGGCTTTGGTCGAAGAACCTCCGATGCCAAAGTTAGAATTTAGAGAGAAAAGTGTTTGAGAATTCTAGAGAATTTTAGCAAGAGTTGGAAGTGCCTTTTGGGAGAGAATGAAGAGCTTTTTATAGGTGAATGGCCGGCCTCTTTGGGTGAGAGAGGACCGGCCACCTAGCTCCTTTTGTGGGCTAGGTTCTTGATTTAGGTTGATTTGGGAGTTATGAGAATAATTGGCTAATTAATTAGCAAATAGAATTATTGCCAATTTAACTAGCTAATTAATATGATAATTAGAAGGAGTATTTTGGTGGTTATGGAATGAATAAAATAAATAGCTAATTGATTAGCTAAGAAAGGGAAAATGAGGTAAAAAATATATGGAATGAAATAGGTTTTGGGAGTTACCTTGTAAAAGGGATTTGATGAGATGTTTTTTGAATTGTTACCTTTTTTGGGCACTTTGGACTTGGTTGAGGGATGATTGCCTGCTGCTCGCGCATAGGAATCCCAGTATGCCTCAAGGATATTTTTGTCTTTTTTTATCCAAAAATCCACGTGTCGCCTTGTGATTATTTTTAGCTCCACAAATGCCCCCACACCTGTTGAGCTGCTCGCAGGAAAGGGCAGCAGGTGTAGAGATCTTCTTGTTTTAGGAAACTTAAGACTGCTTCCTATTTTGAGGTAGATTCCCTTTTTAATAGGAAATTAGATTCTTCTAGGAAAGAGAAATAAATTTCTCTCAAAGCCTATTTAAGTCCACCTTAAGTGGGTTATCAAATCAACTTTGGAGAGCAATTTATTCTACCCTACAAGAGAGAGAGAGCTTAGAGGATATTTGTTCCCCCTTCTCTAGCAATCTTCTACATCTTGCCCGTGCAAATGACCGTCTTTCGTTGCTTTCTTCGTCTTCTTTGTCCACACCGATGTAAGAAAAATTTAATTTTTCTTGTCTTCTTCTTGGATAGTGCTGTCGCGGGGCAGCCGTCGGGGTAGTGCGGCACATCGGTTGGCAGGGGCTAAGAGTCAGCTTTGTATGGGCCGATGAGGTGTTGTGGCATGGACCATTGCTCTAGGCTACTAGGCTTGGCTAGAGCCAAGGGCAGCTGGTGTGGTTGGGGTCGCGGATTGTGGCGTTGGGGCGCAATGCTAGGCAAGTTGCATGGCTCATGTCCTTTGGGCTCTTGGACCTGACACAGGCCAGGCCGGCGATTGGGAGAAATGAGGAGGTCGCAGGCCTCATGTGCTGTTGGAATATTGGGCATGCAGGCCTTCTGTCTGCTAGTCCGAGAGAAAAATGAGAGTAAAGCTAGTATGGGTTAAGCTCCCCTGTTGAGTACCATGAGTGGCGTTAGCTGCTTAATCCTCTTTGCCGAGAAAAATATGGGATGCTCTTTCGAGAGGAGGTAAAGAGGATCAAGGCGGATGCATTGGCTTGTCTGAATGATGTCGTGGAGCTTACTATGAATGAAGGTGGAAACAAAAGATCTTCCCTGCCTGCTCAAGAGATGTTGGTTGAGAAAAAACTGAAAAGTTCAACCGCTGTTTGTGAGGATCCGCCTGCTGCCGAGAGGCTTGTGACTGGCATGACTTCTTCCAATTGGAAAAAAATGAGGCTGCTAGATCTGAGCCTGTGGCGCCTGCCATGTCAAGAATAGCTAGTACGATTGCTGATAGGATTGCTCAGCGTAGAGGTTCTACCATGCCCCCAGTGCCGAATTCTGTACCAAGATATCCGTTGAGAGCTAAGTTCGGTTCATCTTTGGAGATGCTTGCTATTATGAGGAGCGATAAAGTGGACTCTGTTGCTAAAGTGGCTCCAAGGCCCACTCCCTCTGCTGCTGAGACTAATTCGCTTGCTGAGAATGAGGAGACTGCTCGAGTAGGCAGCTGTGAGAAATCCACTAAGCCTGTTTCTGGGGAGGCTGCTGAGATCTATGTGGATCAGATCTGCTTGAAGACATGGACGCTTGTGCCATTGCCCAAGCTCATTTGCGAAGCATACGACCCAATATAGAAGGACTGCTCTGGTTGCTATGATGTAGATATAGCAAGGCTGCCAATGAGGTGGCAAAGACTATGGCAGCTGAAGCTTAGCTCGTCGTTTTGAAGGGGTCTAATATCTCTGCCCCCACTTCTCTGCAGCTTGAGACCGCTTGCTAAGAGATTGTTGACTTGAAGACTAGGCTTGACGTGATCCAAGTTAAGTATGAAAATGCAGAGAAGGAGATCATATGTTACATACCTCAAATTCAAGATCTTGAGTGTGCCATTTTCGAGCTTCATTCTGCTATTTATGGAAAGGATAAAGAGTTGATTGGTGCTTATAACCAAGTGATCCACTTCAAGAAGGTTGTTGATAGGCTTGAAGCCCAAGTGTTGGAACTCTAAGGTGCACTGAAGATCAATGAAAGTTTGAAGAAAGAAGTGGATGAGCTGCAGCGTGTCCGTGTTGGTCTACTTGAGGAAATTGGGCAGCTGAAATGTGAGAAGGCTAGGCTCGAGGCTCCGCTTGTTCAGAGTGAGGCCGATTTCTACAAGCTGGGTTATGTAGATCATCTCTTTGATAGGCTGTCTAACTTCGAGTTTGCTGGGAGAGACTTTGAAACCTTCTTTATTTCTTTGCTCACCTTTACGTTTAAGGCCTCCATTAGTGAAGTAGCCGGAGATGTTAGTGCCCAGGCTGGGGTAGCCGGGGGTGAAGCGCTGGATGATGCCGCTGCTAAGAGCGTCGCGGTTGCTGAAGGTGTGGCGACCGAGTAGTTATGGGATGTCTAAGCTGCTGAAGTGTAGTCTTCTAGGCAGCATTTAGGATTGTCTTTGTTTTTCCTTGTAGCTCTTGTTTTGCTTTAACTCCTTCGGCCTTTTGCTAGTTGTTTATAAACATGTTTCCTTTACCTTTCTTCATCTTCACTTCTTTTGTTCATGCCCTAACATTTAGACTTTTTAGACCAGTGGCAGGCATGCTACTTTTCTATAAGCAGATAGGCCTGCGTAGCCTATACAGCCATAGGTGTTGGTGTAGAACTTTGCAAAGTTGATAGCCACATGGTTGGCAGCCGGATGTCTTACTTACAGAAGTAGACAAGTCCACGTAACCACTAGGCTGTTAACCTTGGCTTTCTCCAATTCCATAGTTGCGTAGCAAGTATCACAACACTTTAGCACTTGGTGTAGGTTGTTCCGCGCTTGGCAAAGGTGAAGCTTATCAACTACGTAGCATGTCGGCAGTGGATAAAGCTTCATGTATGCGCGCTAGCTTGTTTAACCTTTCACAAGAATGTGTGGTTGTATACGTCTAGCACGGCTTTACTGCTCGAAGGGCAAGCCGTAGGCAGTCTTTTGGAAACCATAGGCTACCTTAGTGCACTCGGTAGCAGCTTTAGGGTTCCAGGGCAGCCGTCCATCGGATGTACTGCGTAATGTGCCCCATCCGTCTCTAAGACCTAGTTCCCCACTGATTAGGCCAAGAGACCCAAAATCCTTCAGTTAGCTAAGCCTTGAAAAAGACCATTGTGGCTACTTCTAGGAATCCCGGCGCAAGTCATCGTGCATCTAGTTATACTAGGGTAGCCCGGCTCATCCACGTCTAGATATTCGGAGTATAGAGTTTATCCTCCCGTCTTGGAAAGCTAACCCATGTGGGTGTCGGGGAATTGGTTTACCTTCTCGCACTAGAGAGCAATTAGTTTGTCCTCTCGCACTGGAAGCATGGTTGGTCCCTCGGAGGGGGGGCGCAATTCCTGTAATGAGTCCCTAAGAAGGGAGCGGTCTTCTTTTGAAGTGCAGGAGTGATCAGTTGTTGTAAGAATGCAGTCGAGCCAAGTTGTGATTACTTCTGAATTCCTCATTGAAAAATGAGTGAAATGAACGAGAACTTAGCTGTAAGGTAGGAATTGCATAACAACTGGATAGTCCTCAGATTATGAGGTGGTACCCGTCGAGCTGATTGAGTCTTCGGGCTTTGATGTAACAGGAGGTCACTCATGGTACTTCTTCATATTGTAGGTGTTCCACTGCTTTTCGATCTCTTTGTCGTTCATGGTGGCGAGGGTGTAATTACCATTGCCGCCTACTCTGTATCTTGTACGAACCTTCCTAGATGGGATCTATCTTTTTGGAGCCTTCTCTGTGGGTAGTGATGAAGGCTTTTCTCAGAGCTAGATCTCTAGGTTAGAACTACCGGATATTGGCTCTTTTGTTATAGTTGGAGATGAGCTGCTGCTGATAGGCTGCGATGGGGGTGATGGTCTACTCGCGTTTCTCCTCTGCTAGATCTAAACTTGTGGCCATCTCCTTACTGTTATGCTCAATGCTTGGCAGTAGAGTGCTGATGCTTGGCATGATAATGTTGGGAATAATGATTTCTTCCGAACCAAATGCTAAAGAGAAAGGAGTATCACCGGTTGCTCGTCTTTTGGTGGTGCGATATGCCCATAGACATCCGGGGAGTTCGTCTGGCCATTTTCCCTTCTTGTCGGTGAGGGATTTCTTGAGGCAGTCGTGGGTCGTATTGTTGCATTGTGAAGGCATGGTAGGGAGCCGTGGAGCTGATGCCATGTTACACGCAGCAGGAGATGCTCAACTGCTGGTATTGGGCCACTCTAGACTTAAATTATGGAGCAAGGGTCGGCGGGAGCCTTGTGACACGTAGTAGGAGGTGGTGTTCAATTTCTGGTACATGTTCCTCTTATGTAGAATCTTTTGGAGTGACGAGGACAAAACTTGCTTTTGAGTGTGCCCTTCTAGTGTTTGTCTACCCTTGGCGAGTCTTTTGAGCCAAGTTGTTGTGTTCGTCATAAAATTTTGCATCCGCCAAGGTCTACACCTTTATCGTCGCGTGTCTAGATTGGGCGGAATAGTGCGTCATGAGGATGACTGCGTGGGTTTGAAGGTAAAACTTGAGCTTCCGGTTTGCAACAACTATCGCCAAAGTTAGCTTTTGAATTTTTGGTTGCATCGAAGAGAGCTTTTAAACTGTGGAATACAGGTAATTGGGCCCCCAGCTCTTCTCGTATGATGGTAGAGCTTTATTGCTGCTTCAGATATCGTCAAACATTCGAATAAGTTATCTGCTGCTTCCGATTTGGATAGTAGGGAAGTGATGTTGGGTATTTCTTTAAGTCCTTGAATGTGCATTGGCGAGCCTCGTCCAAAGTGCATGCTTCTCTGCTAGAGCGAAAGAGTTTGCCAGAGTTAGATCTTCTTTCATGATCAATTTTCCAAACAGCGGGTGGTCTGTTGGAAGTCTTTTTTGGAAGGCTGCTCTAGCTATTGAGTCGTTGCATCCGACTATCTTTGCCTTCTCTTCTTTGAACTTCTTCACATAGTCGTGAAGCGACTCATTTGGGTTCTTCTTGACATTGAACAAGTGGTTGGACTTCTTCTTGATCGAGCGACATGATGAATATTCTTGGGTGAAAACCAAAGATAGTTCGTCGAAACTCCAGATGGATTGTGACGGCAAGGTGTAAAGCCAATCTTGCGCCTCACCTTGTAGAGTGGTGGTGAATATCTTGCACATGAAATCTATCGATAGAGGATCGATAGAGCCAATCTTGCTTCAAGTGTCTATCCGGGTCTCCATCCCCTTTGAAGGATGTGAAATGTGGCATGCTGAACTTGCATGGAGGCTCTGCCTACTCGATCTCGTCCGTGAAGGATGACCTGCTTATGTTGGTCATGTTTGGTCGTAGTGCCTCGTCGGTGACCTTATTGCGTTGAAAATTGCTTAATCGCTTGGTCAAGAGTTTCTCTACTTCTTCCTGGATTTGCTTTTGTTGGGTTAGCGGAGCTCTCGGCTGCCCCCAGTCGTGACTTGTTGGTATAGGCTGTTCTTCCATGTGTTTAGCTCGTCTATGCGCGAATGCGGTGGATGTGGTACGTTCCTAGCAGGCAAGCGAGTTCTTCGCAGCTTGCCAATTGAACTTGAGCCGGATTAAGTGATTGTTTCTCTCCGTCCGTTGCGTTGCCTACTCCGATGTAAGGTGGATGATGCTCCTTGCAGGTTTAGCCGTGAATGAACACTTCGATTGGAAGGTTGCTCATGTTGATTACCAGAGTGTGGTCCCAACCGTGAGTGTATGCTCGTCCGTGGGCCTAGTCAAGAGTGCATGCTTATTCGCACGCTAAGACAGGAGTATACGCTATCTCGGAAGCCTAATCGGGAGTGTACCCTGACCGAAAGCTCGGTTAGTGGCTGGTTGAGTGGCTGCTGGAGAGGTTCCTCGTCTGCCTTTGTCCTACTTCGGGACACCTCATCTGGAGCACGTTGGATCTCGGTGCGCTGCAGGAGCTGGTTCACCAAGGTCTTCTATTGTGCGAGGGCGCTCATCAACTCTATGACTTGTTGAGACAAGTGTTGTTCGCCATTTGGATTGGAAGAGTTTAGAAGGAATGTGCCTCCTTGAGCAGTGGAAGGGTGGTAGACTCCAGGCGCGGGATTTGAGTTGGGAAATGTCAAATCCGTAGAAAAATGTGGTGATAATGCTCCCGATTTGATCGTAGGCCCAGAAATTTGAAATCGAGACGGGTGAACTAATCTTGGACAGACTTGGGTTGCTTGTAAGGCCACGGGAGCAGGCTGGGTTGCGGGAGCAGGCTGCTCGTCGGGAGTAGGCTGCTTAATACGTGATGCATGTGAGTGCGAGGCTTGGGCTCGGGCCCGTGCAAGCTTGGATGGCATGGCTTGGGCCACGGTGGTGGTGCCATGGATCTCATCGAAGGTGGTCGCCATGGTGGAAGCTCGTGGTGGTGCCACTCCACCTATGACCACGTTTAACCTCGTGGATCGCCGCGGTCCCGTCTCTTAAGTATTGGAATTTTCACTTATTGAATTTTCTAAATTTCTAGCCATTATATTTTTCTTTCACATTTTATTAAATAATCTTTGCAAATAAAAAATTCTAATAATAAGAACGTACGAAAAATACAAGTGGACTAGAAAATAGAGAAAAAACCTTTTTTACGCGAGAGTCTTTTACGAGTGTGGATCTCAACTCTCAAAATTTATGGATGCAAATTTCTTCCTCCTTTCCTCCTTGATCTTGGACAAAATTGCACCTACAAAACAATTAACACCTTAGGTCAAGGCCAAGAGCTTCACGCGCCCATGATGAATGATGGGGCTTTGGCCGAAGAATCTCTGATGCCAAAGTTAGAATTTAGATAGAAAAGTGTTTGAGAATTCTAGAGAATTTTAGCAAGAGTTGGAAGTGCCTTTTGGGAGAGAATGGAGAGCTTTTTATTGGTGAATGGCCGACCTCTTTGGGTGAGAGAGGACCGGCCACCTAGCTCTTTTTGTGGGCTAGGTTCTTGATTTAGGTTGATTTGGGAGTTATGAGAATACTTGGCTAATTAATTAGCAAATAGAATTATTGCCAATTTAACTAGATAATTAATATGATAATTAGAAGGAATATTTTGGTGGTTATGGAATGATTAAAATAAATAGCTAATTGATTAGCTAAAAAAGGGAAAATGAGGTAAAAAAAAAAATGGAATGAAATAGGTTTTGGAAGTTACCTTGTAAAAGGGATTTGATGAGATGTTTTTTGAATTGTTTCCTTTTTTGGGCACTTTGAACTTGGTCGAGGGATGATTACCCGCTGCTCGCGTGTAGGAATCCCAGTATGCTTCAAGGGTATTTTTGTCCTTTTGAATCCAAAAATCCACGTGTCGCATTGTGATTATTTTTGGCTCCACAACGGGCACTAAAGGCCAAGTACATGTGTTGAGAAGGGCATTGAACTCTTCATGCATTAGTTGTCTACAATGAGAGTGTTTTCAGGCTTGAAGGTAAGTAGAGGGTAGGTAATCTGGAGATCAATTATGGTAAGAGATGCTTAGTTATTGTATAGGCTTTTGGCTTGAAAATGCCAGATTTGGATCTGGTTGTCATGGGATGAATATTAGTTGAAGGTTGGATTTGATGTGAGGAATGAGGAGATATACTGAGATATGATGGTGAAGTTGTTGGTAGTGAAGTTGATGGTGAGTTGGGTAATGATGGTGGATTTTGTTATGATGGTAGGATGAATGATGATGATGAAGAACCTAAGAAAAGGTCAATGCAAAGGGTATAGGATAAGTAGGGGTAATCTAAGATGATGACTTGGTGGAATTAGATGCAATATGATGAAAAAAGGAAGTAATTTCATCAAAAAGAACATGTCTGATATATACACTCTCTTGGTTTAAACATCAAGACATCTATACCCTTTGTGACACAAACTATACCCCAAGAAAACACAGGATTTGCTCTTTGGATCCAACTTAGAAGTAGTGTAGGGTTTGAGCCAGGGGAAACAACTATAACCAAATACTATGAGGGTTGTGTAATCTGGAGGTTTTCTGTACAAATATTCCTAAGGTGAACATTTCGAGATTCTTGGAAGTCTTTTTTTGAGATAAATGGTTGTGGAGAAAGCCTCAACCCAATATATATGCGGAACTCTGGAAGCAGCAAGAAGGGTTCTTGTAGTTTTCACCAAATGCCTATGCTTACGCTCACCACACTCATTTTTCTCTGGTGTGTGTAGGTAACTTAACTGATGTTGAATACCATGAACTTTGAGATAGTGGGAAAAGGAAAAACTTGAGAATTCTTCACCAGAATCAGATCTAATAGCCACAATTTTATTACTCAATATGTTTGCAACAAGATTTTTGAAGTGTACAAATGTTGGAAACACCTCAGACTGATAGGAGCATATTTATGCGACTTAGTTAGCTTGTTTTCATGCATTAACGTTCTTAGTTCTTAGTTAATTTTGTATTTTAAGCTATTTTCGTGTGTTTGTAGATTCTAATTGTCAAAATGGCAAAAAGAAGCAGTTTGGAGCATTCTAGAGCATTTTTGGGCCAAGATTGGGTAGTGCAAGCATGGAGGCAAGTTGATGGACGAATTTGAAGATAAAAAGGCTTGAAATCAGCTCAAAAGATGGAGGAAAGAAGTCAATGATAAAGAAGATAAGAAGTGAGCAAGAAATATGGAACATTAGCTAAATCTTATCTCATCTTATCCAAAACATTATCCTATCTTATCTTGACTTTCCTAATCCAAATACACAAAGGTTTCAGCCATTAGAAGGAGTCCTAAACACTTTAGGACACCTAAACATTGTTTCTAGAAGATCAATTCCCAGCTAGAGAGGGATGCCGCACCTTTCCTTTAAGTTTTCCTTCCTTGCCGCACAAGTAAACACATTCCCTTTTTAATTTGGACCTAAATCAGCAAGGAGAACCTTCCTTGCCATGCAAGGAGCCCTATCCCTGATCAATTACCCTTTGCTGCATCTATTTCCCTATTCCAGAGGGATTTGGTCCATTTAATTCCCCAAAACTTCAAGGATTCTGATTTCTAGAAGGGTTAGGAGTCCAAAACATACCTAAACACATTCCCAGCCGTGACCTAGCCTTCCCCTACATATATATATGATTGTGCCGCACAGATTGAGGCTCTCTACACATCCCTTCGCATCTCAACCATTCTAAACACCTTCCATCACCCATCCACACCATCTTTGCCCATCCATAAACCCTACCAGCCACCTGTGCCGCAGCCTTGCAAGGAGGAAGGAGAGGAGGAGCAGCCTTGGAGCTTGTTGCACCCAATCTGGATTGCTGGGCGTTCTTAGGTGTTTTCTACCTTATGTTTTCGATGTTTAATTTAATTTTCCTTTGTCTTGCTGTAATCATGAGAGGATAAACTCGTTTTTAGCTAGAGGCTACTTTGAAACCATGATTTTGTGTGTGATATGACTTGATAAATTTCAGTTACAGATTCTTGAAGTATGAATGCAATTGGCTTAACTGTTTGAATTAGAACTTATTTTTGTTTGTTGGTTAAGGGTCGACACTTAATTGGCATGCATAAATTTGATGCTAGGATATAAGTGAGTTTCACATAATCGTTACAAACTTATGTTCACAAGTAGTAAAGGTTGCTGGAACAATCGTGTTAAGTTCAATTCTTGGTGTGAGTAACATGATGTCATAGTTATTAATGTCTCATCAATGCTTATGATTCTCAGCGAGCGTAATGATCTCTGATTGTGTCTCTATTATGATGTCATGTACGGAAATTGATGAGAATAATTTGGTTGTAGATGAGTTGTCCGTCCAATTCAATGAAATTAGGAGAATCTGAGGGTTAATTAGTGATTGACACGGTTAATCTGGGGCATTGTCATTTGTAATTCAATGAAAACGTAACTGGAAGTCAAGTTATATGCATATAAGTCATGTGTGGATAAGGAAACCTCTAGCTAGTTCACCATCCATCCTAAAAACCCAATTTCATCTAAATCTGCTTAGTTTAAAGTCTTTGTTTGTTTTAGCTTAGTTTCACTGTAAAACCAATCCCCCTTCACTTGTTTGAGTCAAATTAGTTAGAATCTGTCTTAGTTTGTGTCTTTGTGTGTTTTGAGTCAAGTTTAATTCAATTTTCGTCCAAAGTTGTGTCTAGTGTCTAGAATCTGTCCAATTAGTGTTTTTAAGCAGTTTTGAGTATTTTGAACCTGTTTTGAGTCTTACTAGTCTATTTAGAGTCTTTTGAGTCTTGTGTTGCTTATTTGAGTCAGTTTGTGTTAGATTAGCAAGCCCTCCTAATCCCCGGTCCAGAACGATCCCTACTTGCATTTATACTACAATTGATAACAAGAGGGTTTAATTTGTGTGCTTAACTTTAAATCACATCACAGACTTACATTTAAGAAGAATGAAGCAAGTGTACTTAGTATAATCATCAATAAGATGATGTAATACTTGTAATCACTCACATAAGAAACCAATGTTCTAAGAGACGCTAGACGCTAGTCGGGTGGTAGGCTAGGTACCTAGGCGGACTAGGCAAATTTAAATAAATTTAATATAATGTGTGTGTGTGTGTGTGTGTGTGTGTGTGTGTGTGTGTGTGTATAAGTGCTTATGTACACTTAAAAAACAATTTTTTTTAATTATATAATTATAGATATAGATATATGTATAAATTTTAGGGCTCTACATGTTGGTGTTGTAAGATTTTTTAAACCGGTATCTTATAAATAATTGGTGGGCTGCAAATAAAGTAGGTTGGGCTTTAGTTTTCATGAAATCATTTTATTTTTATTTCTATTTTTTTGTGTCAAAACCATATTGTTAGACCTTTAAAATTCGGTTGCTAGGTGGCGCATCCTTATTGGGCAAAAATTACAAAAAAAAGGATAAAATATGAGGCGTTATCACGTGGGATTGGGTAAAGAGTCGTCTTCTTCCTTGGAAAACTGCATTCCTCATGGAGTTGCAGATTGAAAACAAAAGCTTTTGCGTTTTTTTTTTCTCAAACATTCTCGACGCTTAGTCACGCCTAGCACCCTTAGGCACCTGCCCAGGCCCCTCAGGCGCCATATTTGCCTCCCGATTTAAGCTTAGTCCCGACGGATGACCACCGTGTAGCGCCTATTTTTAGAACACTGGAAGAAATTGATGCTGGCCCCTAAACATCATTATGTAATAGTTCTAGTGGTTCACATGTAGTGCTAGAAGAGAATACAAAGGAAAGCTTAGAACATATTCCTAAAGCACAGTTTGAACAAAAAACACTTATTTGCACTTGAAGCAACTGAAGTACAAGACTGAGAAACTTTATTTTGTATTTTTAAGGAAGGATGGCCCAACCGTTGATGCCAAACTTCTTGGGAGATAGTAGCTGGAGCAAATAGATGATTGCCAACAAGAGAAGGAAATGCATGAAAAGGATAAAATCCATTCCTCTGTAGACCTTTAAAAAATGTCATCTCCGAATAAAGATTATTCACAATGAAGTGAAAAGGATATAGGTGAACAAAACACCAACTATCAAGAGTGAATTTATTTGCAGAAATGAGAGAATCCAGAATGAAAGATGGCCAAACCTTTGCCGTCACCAATGTAGACTTGCTCAGGTCCAGTATAAGCTTTTAGATTTTGCATATTTGCAGCTAAATTTGTCATGTGTGAAGTTGCTCCGGAGTCAAGAATCTAGGTAGGTTGTGTAGAGGAAGTGCCAGCATAGATAGCAGAAAAAGAGTTTTTGCTACCATAAGAAGGATTCAGTTGTGAAGTAGATTCAGAGGGAGAGGTAGAGTCTGCCATTGTTGCAGATTAGGATTTGAAAAAAGAGGAAGCAAAGGCTAGGATCGAAAAGAGAGTCGGTAGACAAAGTTGATGGGTACCATAATAGGAAATATTCTTCATTAACTTCAATGATAAGATTATGAAGGTATATATACAAAGCTTTGTCATCACTCACTCAGTTTAACAAACTTAAACTACAAAAACAGAATACAAGAAAATATCTCAACAAACAAAAAACTATGTTTTATCCTTTACAACAGAATGATTCTCAATAACTTCATCTTCTGGTTTTCAAAGAAAAACAATTTACATTGGAATTAATAAATTAATTGACAAAAAAGTACCAGATCATCCGGTGTAGCTCTATGAATTCTCTTGGTTATTGAGTTTCTAGGTTTGTAATATAATTAACATGATGGGGTTTTTTCATCTGCCCAAACCCAAACCCAAATACTAAATTTCCTTTTTTTTTTTTTTTTGAATAAACAATATTATCTATACTAAGGGGAGATGGTTGACTTAGCCTCACAATGAGCTAGCAATAATGTGGTTCAAATTCGTCTTTGGCAAGAATCGAACCTAAAACCTCTCACTTATAAGTGAAGAGGAATACAACTAGGCCCATATTTAAGATTGTTGCTAGATCAACTCCAATATCTTATTTCCCCAATTACATTATAATTCCACTATCACAAAAGTTAAAAAGTAAGAGTGTTGATAAATCCACCCTATTATCTTATCTTTCCACCCACTTTTTAATAAAAAATTTTATTCCAATTTTACCCTCTTATTTGACAGCTAAGGACAAAAAAAGGCCCGCATCACCCAAGAGGGCAGCACTTGCGCCATCATGACCCTTGAGCTCGTCCCTGCAGAAATCCAATCCTAGGGTTGCGTCGCCCAAATGTCCGACCCCCAGCTCATCGAGGAGATCAAGCGCTCTGTCACTATCCCTGTCATGGCCAAATCCAGCATCGGCCATTTTGTCAAGATCCAATTCTATCGGTGTCGACTACGATGATGAGAGCAAGGTCCTCACCCTCGCCGACTAAGAGCACCACATCAACAAGAACAATTTATTCATTTGAACAATTAAAAAAAAATTTAGGTACCCATTAAAAATAGCATTTTAATTTTTTTATTTTGTGGTGGGTGGAATTATAATGTGGGTAGGGAAATAAAACAATATGGTGGGTCTAGCAGCACTCAAAATTAAAATGCTATTTTCCACTCACTATTATTCCTAAAATAACCTCTAATATATATCTAAATCTTTTTTAATTTTTAGAAGAATAAATACTAGAGTGCTGATAAGCCCAGCCGAGCCTTCACTCACCGCCAAGGCCTATTTTCACGATTTTTATTCCAGTAAGAATTCTAGATTCGGTCACTTCCCAGATCTCTAGCTGATATGCAACTCCTTCCTTCTCTCTTCAGACCTCAATGCAACCCCCTTTCGTCCCCTTCCAAATCCCACGACCAAGCCTCATGCCGCATTTTTAAAATTTCATCCTCATGCCCTATTTCAAAATGCACGACAACCCAGTCCCACCCCTCCAAGCCCAATTCTTTCGTCTAGTCTCCCATTTCTTCAAAATTTTAAATAATTATTTCATTACTAAAATGTTTAGAACAACTATTATATATAATTAAACTAGAGTAATAGAAAATGAAAAAAATATTTATTTGAAGTAATTAAGATAGTTGTAGAAAGATGGTGAACATAGAAGATAATCCTTTTTTATCCTTAGATGTCATTTTACAAGAGGGTGACGAAGCCATAAAGTGTAGTGGTATAGAAAATGTGAATAAATTTAAACCTAAAAGTGCCTAAATATAAAAGTGCGCTTGTGAGCGGGAATGAACCCATTTCACACTTGATGTCAAAGTATAAGTAAAGTACAGTAAGGTAGGATGAGAATCATATCATCGAAGGTAACCACCTATACCAAGATTTTCCAAGAATCCTCGTCGACCCGAAAGCTCAGCTACTAAACTTAGAGGGGCGAAAAACAAGGGTACAGGGGCCTAAAAATAAAGTTTTATAAAAACCTTTTTGAAAACATTATAACCCCTCACCGTAAAACAAGTATAGTTTCCAAAATATACATACTATGTATGGTATAAAAATACTTATTGTAGCCTGCAATATCACAAGAATGCCATATGTCGCAATATTGCGTAAATAAACACATAGCGACCGATATCACATAATCTCGCATAAACAAACATATCATATCGAGTACTCATCGACATATGCTGACACACAAGTTCATGCAGAGATATTTTGAAATGAACAGGACTGGGTGTAATAATGATTGCTCTAGTACTACAATCACGTGAAAAGTGGCACTATGCGCATCACATACGAGTCCTAATTGCCTATAGCAATCTAGGATAGGACTGACATCTACAATGGATCCAAAGTGAGGTACGGTGTGATGTGAACATACATGTGAAAGACTGGCCCTGGCCCGGACTAGTACTAACACCGGTGCAGCAACGATGAACAAATAACATAAATAAAATCATACAACGGTAAATCGATAATTCATGTCACCATAATACTATTCATGGCCATAAATATAATTAAGGCAGCAATAATAATGCGCATACCTATGCATCTTGCAAGATTCAGAATAATTTCATAAATTCCGTCTTTTTGCTAATTCTTATGAACATCAATCTAATCTAGGCATATGTACGAAATTATTGTCAAATGTATAAATGGAAACTAAATAAATATATAATATTTAAAAGTAAAGACCCACTCATAGATCATGTCATCGAGTCGAACTCGTCTCGCGGTCATAGAAGATCTTTGCAATGCGTTTCACTTAGAAACGAAACCATTTATGTAAATACAATATACTAACGTAATTATGCATTTTCGTACAAAGTACGGCTAATAAAAGAATTATTTTAAAACTGTCAAATTTTGGAAAACAGATGACGGATTCGGATTCGGCACATCGAGAACCTAAAAAGGGACCTCGAGTTCCTCCACGCGTCGTCACACGCCGCCACAAGGTGGCTGCACTGGCAGCCACACGCCGCACGCACCACCACGATGTGGCTTCCCACGCGCCTTCACGAAACCCGCTGTTTTTACAGGTGCAAACCTAACTGTCAGAGCTTCAAACGAGCTCATTTCTTAACGAAATTCAGTGATACAAAAACCAACTTGAAGCTAGAAATGTGGGGAATCGATCTATACCTATTGGAAGCCTAATCGTGGTTGGTGTTGGCCGGGAATTTGGTCTGAAAGTGGTTGGTCAGTCATCGGAAAACTGGGGAAAAATCATCCCAGTGCATGTTCTGCATCCAATCCTCCCCCAAACTCATTTTTAAGGTTAAAACAACATAAAAGCTTCAAAATAAGAAGGATTTGAAGGTCTCGAGGCTCACCATGGTCGGAGAAATGAGTGAACAGTGATAAAAGTCATTGTGCAGTTCCATTTTTCCACTTGGGTATTTTGAGCAAAATGGGTACAAGGGCGGTGGTCTTCTGTGAGGGTGATGGTGATGTGATCTGGCTCGCCAGAATGGCCATCGTCGTGAGTGGCTGGCGGTGGTGTTGGCCACTACAACTTCTCGGTGTTTCACCGAGAAAAAAAAGAGTTAAGGAGAGAGGTCGAGAAAAAGATTAGAGGGAAAAAGAGAGAACAGACGAGAGAGACAGAGTGGTATGGTGACCTGAGGGCTCGCCGGAGTACGCTGGTTGTATGTGGCTGGCGTTGGTGATGGCGTACGATTCATTCTCTGCACTTGCAGAGAGAGGTAGACGGGAGGGAGCTGAGAGGAAGCATCCACATTGATGGTGCTTTGTTGCGAGGCCTGCCGCAATGGCTGGTGCAACTGAGCTCGCCGGAGAATATAGTAAGCGGACATGGGGCTCACTCGCCCTGCGTTGCATAGAAAGCACACAGAGAGTTTGAAATGAGAGGTGAGGGTTGAGAGATGAAAGACATAAGGGTCAGGGAATCCGAAAGAGTTAGGTGAGACAGATGAGAGTGTTTCCCGAAAATGGGGAAAAAGAAAGAGACACGAGGTGAGGAGAGGAGTGGGGCATGGGCCCCACGTGATACACAGCCCAAGGCTAAAAAGACAAAATCAAATTCTCCTCTAAACATGAAATTACTAAAACGCACTTTACGATCGTAAGTCCGTAAAATCTCCATTATAGCTTCAAATTCGATTTTGCTTATGTCCACGCGTTCGTATCGTCGAGTACTACACAAATACGCTAAAAGAATGAGTCATACGTCTCTCTAAACGATGGTCAACGGAAGTCAAAATCCTTGCACCTAGGGGCATTTTTGTCAATTTACTCATTTAAAATTTATAAAATCGTAAAATTAGGGACGAATTGTTATAGTGCACCTCTTGATGAAGCCTTAAAACCAACTAATTTGGGTATTGCCTATTGTTATACAGAGAAACTTACGTGAAATGCTCAAATAAATACTCATCGGCAAAAGCTACAAGGTCCAGTGGCGAGGCAATATTATTCTTCATTCCACTGTATATATCTGAGTTTAATGTGTATCATAAACTGGTTCTCTGTTCTCTCTGATTCTTTTTGTCTATATTTTATTTCCAACACTTTTGTATTTTATTGTTAGTTTTAAATACATTTTGTTCTTTATTTTAATATTAAACATACACTTATATATTAAAATTGTGGTCCAATTCGATTTCCAAACTTTGAATTGAAAATTATGAAAGTTATTTCTGATCTTTCCAAAAAGCACCCCTACACCCTACCTTCTCTCTCTCTCTCTCTCACAAAATTTGTGGGATTAGCAACAAATGAAAAACCCACGAAGCGAAAAGGGATTAAAATAGCAAAGATTCACAAATCACTGATATTTACAAATAGCAAGGGATTGAGATAGATGAAGGTGGGAGGGGGAGAACCTCAGCTTCTATCAAAATGCCTCAAATTATTATGCTTGAACCGTGGTACTATTTGATGCAAGAAAGAGTAGTGGTGACCATATACGCTCATCTCTCCTCCTTGTATATGGGAGTTCTATTGTTTAAGTGTTGAATGAATTACCATCTAAAAAAAAAAACATGATGATTTGAAATTATCACGAGATTGTTCATCATTGCTTGGCAACCATGACCATAGAGATAGAACCATCTCAGCCATCTCATTCATGCTAACCATCTCATCACTTCCAATATTCACTGGCTCGAGGAAGTCTGACTTCATCAACCTAAGTCATAGAAGAATTACAAATTTTAAAGGGGTTTGCATTGTGGAACACAACATATTTGGACCAAGAAAAACAAATAATGGATAAGCATATAGTGTTCAAATTTGAACAAGTTAAAAAAAAAAAAAAAAAAGGTCTCGTCCCGTTCCACGCATAAATGTTGTATCAAACAACAGACGGAAAATGGGTATTTTAGTCATTTTAATCTTTTGGTTCCGTTATATCCATGCGCTACCAAACGCAGAACGAAACAACCGTCTCGGTGCGTCCTACGTGTACCAAACATAACAAAGAACATCCGTTCCGTCCCGTCCCGTCCCGTCTGCGTACCAAACGGTACCTATAGGTTTGGGTGGAGGTAGTTGGATGGTCTGGATTTGTATTAAATGAAAAAAGTTCGCATTAGGTGTTGGAACACATGGCACTTCAAAAGGAGAATGGTGAACATACACCACAGTTAAGAATAGTGAGAAAAAATTAGCACTTTATTTGGAACAATTTTTTCGTACATCAATTTCAAATGCCCATATAAGCCATAAATTTTTATTTTGACTGACATTTAACATATTCATTGGAGATGCTCTATTGTTACAAGAGGAGTGCTAGCAACTTTTGTATTTGGATTTTCTTACTTTTTCGAATTCCATGTGTCATTTTTACACACAAAAATAAAATTTTAATGCTTTTCGCTAGGAATTAAAGATCGAAAATAGAAAACATAATTGTAAAGTCATTAAATGTCTTGATTTTTATGTAAAAAAATGACATGTGACATTTGAAAAATTAAGGAAGTTCAAACGCAAAAGTTGCTTTATTTTTCTTGTTGCAAAAGAGGAATGCGATTAATAAGAAGACATTATTTTGGAGGATCCCGATTCTCTCCTCTCCTATCTCTCTGCCCTCCCGTGCCCTCTTTGCTTTCACATATGTTCAAAACAACTTCAAGCTGATTCAATGCTCTAGACTAACCCACACAAACTTCCAGCCTCCGCGTCAGCACTAAGAAGATGTCATCGATTGTCTTTTGCTGACGCGGATGAACTGGAGATTGAATCAACTTAGAACTGTTTGAACGGCTATGGAAGAAAAGAGAGCACGTGAGGGCAGAGAGATAGGTAGAGAGAATCCATCTCCGCAGCTTCATGTGCGCATTTTACAGGATCTAGAGAATAATCCATTTGCCAGATCAGAGTTCTCCAGCGTTGCGCAGGACACTGCAGTACTGTAGCTCTGTGGCGAAAATGCTGTGCTCCGACAGGAGCAACTCCACCTCGCGCACGTTAGAAGTGGACAAAGCACATGGCCCTGAATCCTAAAGAAAGACATAGCGAGTTGACACAGTGGCGCACGTTAATGCATTTGCCAATTTAATATGCATGGCCCTCTTATAAAAATTAATTAATTAATTAAGATGAAATTCTGCATGTATGATCCACCAATCATTGATTGAGTGTAAGAAAATTAATGAAAATGGCTTGAAAATTTTAAACTTTAACGATAAGGACAAAATAAAAGGTAAAGTGAATAGTATCAGTATTGACTTTTTAGTGTAAAAATATGATTTTTCATTAAAGTGTACAGTACCGGGAGTTTTTCCTTAAAGTTCCTTGAATATAATTTGTCTACTCCCAGCTTCCATGGAAGTGTGTGCCTGCTTTTCTATATTCTGGTTAGATTTTCGTAGCATAAGCTTAGGGTAACTTGTTTGGTATTTTTTTTGTTAAAGGGTAAATTATTTTCATTATAAAAAAAGGCTAAAAGAATTGGTTTTATTGACCCTTTTTTTTAAAACAAAAGTTTTATTGATCTTAATTAAAGAAAAAAATTATGCTAGAAAATTAAATGACTAGACTTATGCCGAAAGATGAAACTAGTTCAATAACCTAAACTAATTTTGTTCTACGTCAGCATATTCCACCGATTTTTTATTGAATGCACGGATTCGATCAAAGTGGAACGAAAATTAAGTTTTATGTTGTAAAGTGGTGATATTTTTATCTTCGAGAGTGTAGACATGCAAATTTTGGTGAAAATAAATATTCACCAACACATTAAATTTCAGCATGCAAGGGCTTACATCAAAACTGGACGAGTGACACACCCCATCCCGGAGGAGGGCGTGTTGGCTGTCACGTGAGAGTGACGTAACCATTTACACAGTTCGGAAGCTTAAAAATACAATTGTGAATTCTGTCAGAATACCGTTGGATTCCTCGTGGCCACCAAAGCTCTGCTATCTCGAACCTGGAGGGGCGCAAAACAAAATTGAGTGGGTCAGTAAAACAAAGTTTTTTCTCGAAAATCATCTCAATATCAAAGCTCTAACCCCTCGGTGTAAAACCTGTATACTTTCCCAGAAAATAGCATATATAAATATATATATATATATATATATATATATATATATATATATAGCTTCAAAAATCTCAAAACACCATTCTTTATCACTTTTCAGAAAATATGCCATACCATGCGCCAAAAACATAATATGGAAGCATCAATATAAATCAGGTGAAATAATAAATCAACCGGAGACCCTGCAGTGGTCCTGTACGGCTGATTCTAGAGCTCAATATCCAATCCAGCCGGAGTCACCAACTGTGACCTGTACGGCACTACACTGCACATAAGTCGGAACTACCTGTAGTAGTCTGTACGACTAGGATGGTGTAATAATACGCTCTAGTGCTTCTCTCATCAATCATCTGTGCACATAATCTAGGGTCACCTACTAGTCGGAACCACCTCTAGTGGTCTGTACGACTAGCATGTCGGAACCACCTCTAGTGGTCTGTATGACTAGCATCTACTTGGATCCAAGGTGAGCGTGTGATGCGGGTGAATAACATAAGCACTAACACCGGGGGTGCAGGTTATGAGCTATCAACATAAATCACATCAAACAATTCAATGAACCAAATATAACTCACCTGATACTCACATGTGCGTCTGCAACACCAATTCACATATATGCATCATATATCAATTCACATATATGCATCATATATCAATTCACATATCTCATATAAATTCTATGCATGGCATTTCAAATCATACTTTCAAACCACATTTCACTTAAATAGATTTTCTGGGAAAAACTCATTTATATAGGTATATACGGAAAACAAAACTGCCCACTCACAGTTATATCGAAGGGTCATAACCCCTTAGCCTTCCTTGACTGTGGTCGTCTTCCGCATAAGCCTCGCCTATATGAGAAATAACCGAAATAACGTTAATTAAGCACATAACCAACTTTCGCTAATAACTTCTCATATATTGCTCAATTTTGGCATATGAATATACCAACGCGATCTACACAACCTCATGAACATCGTGATATTTTTAAATTATTTTTCCTAGGGCTCACGCGCCCTCACGCACCGGGGAGGCCACGGCCTCACACGCCCCCCACGCGCATCATCTTCAACCTCCAGACGCCGGAACAGTGCCACTGGCGCCGGATTCTGGGCAGACCTGCAACTGCCCTTTTCTCCCTCGTTTTTGCATCATTTTCCATGAAATTTTCACCAAAATGTCACAAATCATGAGAGGAAGAAGGTTATACCTCTTTGGAGCCTCAAAACCTTCCAAATCACGTCGGGAAATTTCTACCAAAACCGGCCACTTTCGAACCTCATGATCCCAACGTCCAAAACCTTCAAACGAAGCACTCCGAGCTTCGTGGGAACCTCTTTAAGCTCACTGTGAGATTGAAATTCCTTGAAATGCAAGATTTTACGTGTGCATGAACAGTGCACATTTTCGGGGTTAGGGTTTCTCGTCTATTCCGAGGGTTACAAGCTCCAAATTTGGTACCAAACTACTCATAGGGTTGCAAGGATTAAGAATCTTACCTTTTGGGCTTCGATATGTGAAGAAATGGACGAGTTCCAACTCCGTTCGTACGTGCACAGTGCACGGGATGTGAAGAACCAAGAGAGAGAGAGCTCACGGGAAAGAGAGAGGGTGAGTGAGGGTAGTTTGGGTGTGTGGTCTACAACCCTAGCCACACAAAACCATAACAATTGTTTTCCAATTAATTTTCCAAAACTTAGGATAGGACAATAAAGTCAAATAAAATGTCACATACCTTAGCAAACGTAAGGGCAATCCCGTCATTTCACATCCTCGATAAAATAATTCCGGGACGGGCTGTGACAACGAGTCATCAAGAGGACACGTGGTGACGTTTGGCGGAAAATAGTTAAAGAATTATCTTTATTAATTCTTTAATTAGTTTTAATTTAAATCAAACAAATTAATTGATTTAAATTAATGAATGGAGTCAATCACGAACCAAGACACAAATCAAGTATTGGTTCTTTCATATGCAAAGCTTGAAAAGTCTATAACTAGAAGGCTCCAAGACAAAGGAAGATGTTTAGATAAGGGTGGATTTCTTTGCCAAATTACCGTGCCATACCGATTTTGTGCCAATCAGTAATGGTACAGCATTGTACTGTACCCAAATTTTATGGTACGGTATTGGTAATGGATACTATTACCACGGTATTATCGTACCGTACCGAAAATATAATATAACATATAATTTATAAATTATATAGTATCTATATTATTAAGAGAACACAACTTGTCAACCTTTTTGCCTACTTTTTCTAATTTTGCCCCTCACTTTTGAATACAGAATGTTGAGATGAGGAGGGCAAAATAGTAATTTTGTACCTTTTGACAAAATGACAATCATATCCCCTTTTTCATATTTTGCCCTCACTTTTGATACACAATATTTACATATGGAGGGCAAAATATTTACATAAGATAAAAATATGCACTTATTAAGAGAAATTGTCTCACCATCATTTTTTCATACAGGTAAGTGAAATCATGATGTTTTTTGGATAATTTGAATGAGCTGAAGCAGTTGTGCTTGAGGAGAACGTGGGAAGAGGTGAGCGGTTGTTCACATACACAAAGTGTGTGCTCTCTGCTAGTATAATTTATATACTGATAATATTCCAATAATTTGAAAATAAAACCCTACTTATATTAACATTGTTATTGGTGACTTTGTTCTCTTGAGTTGGTGGAAATCAAACATAAAAGAGTTCACAATTCTTTCACAAATGGCCAAGGATATCTTTGCAATCCCCACTTCTACTGTTGCTAATGAAAATGCATTTAGCCTAGGGAGGAGGGTTGTGGACCCTTTTAGGGCATCATTGACTCCTAAAATGGTAGAGGCACTAGTGTGTACTAATGATTGGCTTATGGTGGATGAAGTAAGCTTCTACAAGAAACCAACGGAAGATATGCTTCAATTTTACAAGGAAATGGAAAAAGTGAAAACAAGTAAGATATGCTTTAAACTTTTTAGTAAATTTGTTATTAAATGGTTTTCAACTTTAATTCTTCTTGCAACTACTATTTTTTCTTTGTTTGTAATGTAGGTTTGACACAAGTTCAATGCCTCCTCCAAAAGCTTCGACATCTCAAGCTTGAAGAATTGATTAATGAATTTTACTTTTTGAAGTTTAGTTTCAATTTTCATTTGGTTTCAAACTTTAACTTCTATTTGGATTGTAAGCTTAAATTTTATCATGAATCTTGATGCATCATTTGAATTATTGTGTGTGTGAATTGTGAATGATAAATAATAGATGATTTTAGGCTACAATGTATGAGAGAAAGGTACAAAAAAAATGAAGTTTTGCCCTTGAATTGAGTAAAAAAAAACAAAAACAGATTTTTTTCCCAAAACAAAGTGACAATTACTATTGCCATACCATGCCAACCGAACTATTTGGCAATACCGAACTTTGGTATACCGAAAGTTTGGTATGGTAATGGTAATATATTTTGCCAAACCGAAAGTTTAGTACGGTAATTGGTACGATAATTGTACCGAACCCTCTAGGTTCAGAAATCATTTCACGCCCAGACGCTGAAGTTTTGAAACTCCAAAACTTTGAAGCTCCCAAATTCCCAAATACTCAGAAGAATTCAAAAAGCCCTCTACATTCTTCGCCAAAACCTTTAGAGAATCATCAAACACCACCACATGTGCTGTGTCACATCCCGGACCGAAAATGGGGCGTGCTGGCTGTCGCGTGATAGTGACGTAACCATGTGCACAGTGCGGAAGCAATAGAGAATAGAAATTTCAAATCAATTAAAACCGAAACACTAGCAATACTAGTGTAAAAAGAAGTGTGAATTCCATTAATACAGAGCATAAAAGTCTATGTGCAGTCAAGCAGAAGTACTGAATAGAAATAACACCTGAAGGTGGTCCTACATAAGTGAATTCTGTCAGAACGTCCGATGAGCTCCTCGTATGCCACCAACGAACACTACTTAATACTTGGAGGGGCGAAAAAAAAAGTTGAGTGGGTCAGAAACAAATCTTTCCAAAACCTTTCTTTTCTCAAAAGTTATAACCCATCGCCGTAAAACCGGTATAATTTCCCAGAAATAAAGTATATACTCATATATATAATTCTCAAAATCCTGTTGGAAAATATGTATGTATGAAAGTATGTATGCCATGCCAAAGTTTCATAACTGAATGCCAAAGCATAACTCTGTGAATGTGATTGAATACTAGATATCATCTCAGCCCTCGGCTGTATATAGCTCATAACAATCTCATCATATCATATAGCTCATACTCATCTCAATCATATCATATATATACCCTGCACACACATCAATACCACCTCTAGTGGTCTGCACAACATCACTGAATATAAACTAATATGCTCTAGTGTCGTCCGTACGAAACCGAGAGGGAGAGAGATAGAAGGTTTGAGAGATAGACAGATAGTGCGGGAGTGAAAGAGAGAAAGAGTGTGAATGTGTGTGTGTGTGTGTGGTCCAAATACCACCAACCAAACTCCCAAACTTAGATACACACACATACCTTAATTAATGCCTAGGGGCATTTTCGTCATTTCACATCCGTCTTACGAAATCTCCGGGACGAGCTGTTACAATCTACCCACCTTATAAAAATTTCGTCCTCGAAATTTATACAACCAAAACCATCCACTAGTACTCATAAAACAATCTCGGGTACATCTCTTTCATCCGATCCTCTGTCTCCCATGTTGCTTCTTCCACTGAATGGTTCATCCACAAGACTTTAACCAATTGCACTGTCTTGTCCTCAGAACCTTTTCCTTCCAATCAAGTATCGTCACCGGTTCCTCATCATAAGTCAAATATGAACTGATCTCTAAGGGTTGATGAGGTATCACATGTGAAGGATCTGCCACATAATGTCGAAACATCGATACATGAAACACATTATGTACCTTAGACAGCTCTGACGACAACTCAAGTCTGTAAGTAACTTCACAAACTCGCTCGGTGATCAGATAAGGTCTGATGAACCTAGGACTTAGCTTGCCTTTATTTTCGAATCGTACTACACCTCGCCACGGCAATAACTTCAGAAATACCCAATCACCAACCTTGTACACTCGATCAGTGGCGTGTCTATCTGCTAAACTCTTTTGGCGATCTTGGGCCGCTTTCATAATAGACTTACTAACCTGAATGTTCTGAGTAGTCTCCTCCACTAACTCAGGGCCCACTAAAACTCGTTTGCCAACCTCTGACCAATATAAAGGTGTATGACAAGGCTTGCCATATAGTGCCTCAAATGGCGCCATACCAATACTCGAGTGAAAGCTGTTGTTGTAGGCAAATTCCATCAAATCCAACCGCTTATGCCAAGCGTCGCCAAACTGCAACACCGAAGATCTTAGCATATCCTCCAAAGTCTAAATCGTCCTCTCAGATTGTCCATCTGTCTGAGGATGATATGCCGTGCTGTACAGTAATCTCAACCCCAAAGCTTCCTGAAATGTTATCCAAAACTTAAAAGTAAATCTCGGATCTCGATCAGAAATAATACACACAGGAACTCCATGATACTTCACAATCTTCGTGATGAACAACTCAGCTAACTTGTTCAAAGAATACTTTTCCCTCACAGGAATGAAAGACGCTGACTTAGTAAGCCGATCAACAACCACCCAAATTCCATCATAGCCATTTTGTGTACGAGGTAACTTGTACACAAAATCCATAGTGATATTTTCCCATTTCCACTGTGGAACAGGAAGTGGCTGTGACAACCCAAATGGCTTCTTTCTTTCGGCTTTAACATGCTGGCACACGATACACCTACTTACATACTCAGCAATTTCCCTTTTCATACCTGGCCAATAATAAAATGGCCTAATGGTATGATACATTTTTGTTCCTCCTAGATGTATTTCATAAGCTGAAATATGTGCTTCATCAAGAATTGCTTTCTTTAATTCCTCATTATTTGGCACGTATATTTATTCTTTTGCATAAGCATGCCATCCGTCTCTCTAACTCTGAGATCTTTCTTTTTTCCCTTGATTCCTCAAATGAATTAACTTTCGAACCTCTTCGTTATTCATCTGAGTCTCGAGTATACGATCAATCAGAATATGCCTAACTTGGAAACTAGTAAGTAAGGCTCTTTCTTGCTCTGCCACAGCTCTTTCTTCTCGTTCTTCCAATTCCAATTTCACTCCAGTAGACCTCAAATCTACAAGAAGATGAACACGAGAAGCATACAAAGCATTAACCCGACCTTGAGATTTCCTACTCAAGGCATCAGCCACTACATTAGCACGTCCATGATGATACTCACTCGTGCAATCGTAGTCATTTAACAACTCAATCCATCTCCACTGACGAAGGTTCAAATCCTTCTGCGTGAACAGGTACTGAAGACTCTTGTGATCTGAGAAAATCCTACACTTCTCACCATAGAGATAGTGTCTCCAAATTTTCAAAGCGAAAATAATGGCTGCCAACTCTAAGTCATGTGCAGGGTAATTCATCTCGTGAGGCTTTAACTGACGCGAAGCGTAAGCAATTACCCCACCATGCTGCATCAACACGCAACCCAAGCCATTCAAAGAAGCATCGCCGTAAACTTCAAAATTACCACTATTATCAGGAAGAGTCAAAACAGGCGCATGAGTGAGATAATACTTCAACTGCTGGAAACTCTGCTCACAATTATCATCCCACTCAAATTTAACTTCCTTCCTGGTCAATCTCATTAGTGGTAAAGCCATAACTGAGAAATCCTTAACAAATCGCCGATAATAAGCCGCTAAACCAAGGAAACTCCGTACCTCGGTGACAGTTCGCGACTGTTTCCAATTCTCCATAGCTGCTATCTTCTGAGGGTCTACCTGAATACCCTGAGCTGAAACAACATGCCTCAAGAAAGCAACTTGATCTAACCAGAATTGGCACTTACTGAACTTAGCATACAATCTGTGTTCCTTTAGCTTCTTCAACACTAAAGTCAGATGTCAAACATGGTCTGCCTTCGACTTAGAATACACCAGAATATCATCAATGAAGACAATGACGAATCTATCCAAATACTGCTGAAATACCTTATTCATCAAACCCATGAAAGCTGCTGGTGCATTCGTCAATCCAAATGGCATCACCAGAAACTCATAATGACCATAACGAGTCCTGAAAGCAGTTTTAGGAACGCCGTCGCTCCTGATCTTCAACTGATAATAACCAGACCTTAGATCAATCTTAGAAAATACGCAGGCACCTCTGAGTTGATAAAAAAGATCGTCAATACGAGGCAAAGGATAACGGTTTTTAATCATCATCCGATTCAATTACCTGTAATCAATGCAAAGCCTCAAAGTACCGTCCTTATTCCGAACAAACAAAACTGGAGCTCCCCAAAGTGAAGTACTAGGTTGAATGAAACCTTTATCAACCAATTCCTGTAATTGAATCTTCAATTCTCTTAACTCTGAAGGAGCCATACGATAAGGAGTTAAAGAAATAGGATCAGTACCTAGAAGTAAATCAATAGCGAACTCCACATCTTTGTCTTGCGGCAATCCTGGTAAATCATCAAGGAAAACATCAGAAAACTGTCTGACCACCTTGACAATCTCCACGCTAACCGGAGCATCATCATTTAGTACCACGTGAGCTAAGTACCCTTGACAACCTTTCTTTAGTAACTTTTTGGCTCTCACGGTTGATATGATTGCATGCCTCAATCCACTAGGCTCACTAAAGAATGTAACCTCAGGTAATCCAGGACGATGAAAGGTCACTGATTTCCCGTAACAGTCAATCTTAGCATGATTGCAATGCAACCAATTTGTGCCTAAGATAACGTCAAAATCCACAATGTCTAGCGGAGTGAGGTTAGCAGGCATAACCACATTCTCCACTACTATGGGACAACCTGGATACATATAATCTACATAACACTTTTCCCCTCTAGGCATAGCAAACTCCAACTCATAACCAAGAGGTGAAGATTGAGGTTGTGTCAATTGAGCAAACGTATGAGAAATTACCGAATGAGTAGCACCACAATCAATCAACACTTTAGCATAATGATCAAGAATATTTAATGTACCCATGATCAAGTCCGGATTATTTTGAGCATCATGCAGCGAAAGGTTGTTGATACGTCCCTGGTTTTGCTGCCTTTCTCTACCTCTGTTAGCATGAACTCCCCGCCCCTGAGGATTACGCCCTTGTCCTGACTGACTATACTGTCTCGAAGACCCAACTGCATTGGTAGTAGCATCAACCTGCTGAGATTGTCTTCCAAAATGCCACTGGGATCCACCAGCTGAAAATTGCTGGTTAGGCATATATCCTCCAGAATACTGCTGTGGAGGCATATATCCTCCTGAATACTATCCATAACTGCCCTGCTGATAGAAATCCTGGGGGTACTGGTATTGTCCCGAAGAATAAGGAACAGAATCCCCCTGGTAGTGGTATGCACTACCACGACCCGTCTGGGTATAACCACCCTGTCCTGAAAACTGATGTGCTAGAGTTGGCGGTGGTAAATGAGGCTACTGAGACCTCTGCTGGCCTTGAGAACAAAACTTAGCTAGATGTCCCTCTTGACCACAAATGTAACAACCACTGTTACCTCTTCGACACTCCCCTAAATGTCGACTATGGCACCTACGGCACCAGGGTGCATTTCCTCTACCAAAATTCCCCTGCCTGTAGGATCTGGAATCTCTAAAGAACCGATCACCTCCTCTCTGACCTGTGGAACTCAAACCTCCACTGGAAGAACTAGAACTAGTCCCACTACACTTAAAACTCTGAGTCTGGCGAGGCCCCTGTAAGAAATGACCTTTACCCTTATCCTTATTCTGATTCCCATTTTTCTCTTCCTCTTCGCTGTCGCTAGGAAAATTCTCAGAATCCTCAATCTGAAGTAAAGCTTCATAAAACTCATGATAAGTAGTACAAGGAATCGTAGTCGTAATGGTACGTCATTTCTTCTTAGTGCCCAATTTAAAATGACGTAGCATCTCAACCGAATTAGCAGTAACTTTCAGATGATAACGAGATAGATTAGTAAATTTCCTGTAGTACTTGTTAGCTGACAGCTTCTTCTGCCTCAAACTAGTAAACTCCTGTTTCTTACGATCAATGTATGCAGAAGGAATGAATCTCTTGTAGAATAACTGTTTAAATACCTCCCAATCTCTAGATTCTCCCTGGGGTAACTCATCAGCCAATTGTCCCCACCATGAAGCTGGTTCCTTACCCAAAAACCATGAAGTCGTCTCGACCCATCTGTCCGGAGATAGACTCCCCTAACTCTGCATCAGCCTAAAGGTCTTCTCAATATGTATCAACCATTTCTCTGAACCCTCGGGACCTTCATTCCCCATAAAAGTGGTTATCTTCAAATTATGAACCGACTCTATAGGAGTCCGCTGAGGCGACCGAATAACTGATTGAATAACATTCGTTATAGCTTCCCCTAACTGAGCTATATCAGGGTTCAGCTGAACGATGTGGCTCTTTACGAAGTGGCATAGTTCTAACAGAAACACCAAGATAATTAGAATATTCACAAGATATGCAGGACTGCCAAACCTATGCTCTGATACCAATCGTCACATCCCAGCCCAAAAATGGGGCGTGATGGCCGTCATGTGAGAGTGACGTAACCATGTGCACAGTGCAGAAGCAATAGAGAATAGAAATTTCAAATCAATTAAAACCGAAACACTAGCAATACTAGTGTAAAAAGAAGTACTGAATAGAAATAACACCCGAAGGTGGTCCTACAAAAGTGAATTTTGTCAGAACGTCCGATGAGCTCCTCGTATGCCACCAATGAACACTACTTAATACCTGGCGGGGCGAAAAACAAAGTTAAGTGGGTTCGAAACAAATCTTACCAAAACCTTTCTTTTCTCAAAAGTTATAACCCCTCGCTGTAAAACCTGTATAATTTCCCAGAAATAAAGTATATACTCATATATATAATTCTCAGAATCCTGCTGGAAAATATGTATGTATGAAAGTATGTATGCCATGCCAAAGTATCATAACTGAATGCCAAAGCATAACTCTGTGAATGTGCTTGAATACTAGATATCATCTCAGCCCTCGGCTGTATATAGCATGTTCAAACTTAGTATTACCAATAACGCAAGGAATTGTAAAACTACCCGGATCTTTGCATTTAGGGGGTAATTTCCTTTGTAAAACAGCAGAGACATTCTCACTTACTTGAACCACTTCTTTGTTAGAAATCCTTCTCCTTGTTGTACAAATCTCTTTCAAAAACTTAGCATACCTTGGGACTTGCTTTATTGCATCAAGGAGTGGGATAATGACTTGAACTTTCCGGAATGTCTCTAGAATGTCTTTTTCAGCATCCTCTTTCTTTGATTGCCGCAACCTGCCAGGAAAGGGCATAATTAGTGGAGTAGAGCTAGAAGAATTCATATTGGAACTTACCTTGATGGTTGGGGATAGTTTAGAAGTGGGAATTGGCTGCGGCAAGGATTGTGCATTCCTTACCGTGGGTTTGGGTGATTCATCCTCCTCCAATTGCAGCTTCTTGTCATCTTCTTGACTTGATCTAGATGGTTGTGAATCAGTTCCAACCTGCTTACCACTTCTCAACATGATTGCTTGGGCGGTTTCAAATCCTCCTTTAGGATTAACAACGGTTGAACTAGGCAATTTGCCTTGTTCTCGGAATTGGCCCATGAATTCAGCCATTTGCCCCATTTGTTTCTTCAATTCGTCCACCTCTTTAGCTTGATTTTTTATGCTCTGCACGTCCTGCGTCAAAGAGGTTAGTACTTGAAGAATTTTATCATTATTTAACGACAAACCTGAATTAGTTTGGGCTGAAGTTGGTTGAGGTTGTGGGGCTGCATACGGCCTTGGAAACATCCCAGGGGGCTGTCTAAATCCGCTTTGTGGCTGTGCTTGTTGGGAGTCCCTCCACTTGAAGTTTGGATGATCTCTCCATCCTGGATTGTATGTGTTTGAGTATGGGTCGTGTCTTTGTTGGGTTTGGCCTTGAAAACCCACGGCTTGGGCAGTTTCCCACCCCCCATTCTCAATCAATTGAGGGCATTGATCGTTGAGATGTCCCTGCATAGAACACACTCCACATATGGCCGGCCCTTGTGCTTTGGTTCCATCCATAACCTGTGACAAAAGAAGAGTGAGATTAGCCATTTGAGATTGTAATTCTGCAATTGCATTTACCTCATTCACTTGTTGTTGCCGTGGCCCTTCTCTCTGTCCAACTCCTTCGTATTGTTGCGCATTCAAGGCTCGATTTGCAATTAGAGTCTTGTCAGCCACGGGTGTTTTGTCAACCAAAGCTCTTCCCGCTGAAGCATCAAGCATTTGTCTCTCAATGGGGAGAAGTCCTTCATAGAATTATTGGAGGAGAAGCTCTTCTTTCATTTGGTGTTGTGGACAAGAAGCAATAAGCGCCTTGAAACGCTCATAATAGGCTGGAAACGATTCCTCTTGGTTTTGTTGAATGCCACTTATCCTTTTCCTCAAGAGAATGACTCTTGAAGTTGGGAAAAATTTCTCTAAGAATGCACGCTTCATGCTTTCCCACGAAGTAACGGTTCCAGGTGCTAGTTCGTAGAGCCAATCCTTAGCCTTTTCCAAAAGAGAGAATGGAAAGGCTTTCATCTTCAATATACTCCCATCAACATTGACAGGGGTCATGCTTGAACAAACCACTTCAAATTCCTTCAAGTGCTTGTTCGGATCTTCCATAGACAACCCGTGGAATTTGGGGATGTGGTGCAACAAGCTAGACTTCAATTCGAATTCGTCAGTCTTGCCCTCGGCTGCCCTAGGATACTGAATGCATAAAGGGGTTGCATTGTCCAATCCCGAGGCTGAAAGTTCTTTGATTGTTCGGTTATCTGCAGCCATGTCGTGCTCCTCTTCCAAATCCTCTTCAATTTCAACTTCAGATTCGGAATTAGAACTTGAACTAAGTAGACCATGTTCTGGGTGCTTCCTCTTCCTTCTCAAATCTCGCTCAAAATCGTCGTTAAACTCCAAGATATGTGTGTGAACGGGTTGAGAAGTTCGAGTCATACACTAGTACCTAAAACAAAGAAAACAAAACAAATCAGAAAACTAAGCAAAACAGAAACAAAAACAAGTTAAAATACACAGCAGAAACTAGGGAGATTAGCAAGTTTGCTAATCCCCGGCAACGGCGCCAAAATTTGATGTGAGAATTACTTGACACTCAAATTAAAACATTATCTACGTAGTATATGAAAGTAGGGATCGTTTAAGGCCGGGGATTAGAAAGGATGCTAATCTATACAAATTAAACTCTAAAACACTAAAACTGAACTCTAGACAATGAAAACAGGTGCTATGGGTCAATCTGAACGAATTTTAACTTCAAACAACTTAAAACAACCTAACTTGACTCAAACAAACCAGAACAAACTTAAAACAACAAATAAAACTCAACTAGACAGATTCTAGACACTAGAGACTCAAAACAGGCTAAATAGACTCAAAACAACAAAACTAACTTAAACAGACTCAAACTGGTTCTAAGGGGTGAATTGGATGACTTTTGGACTAGTTAGACTCAAAATACTAAAATGGGACAGATTTGGACGAATTTAAACAAACTAAAACTCAATTAAGAACTAGGGGTTTTTGGACGATTTAAATAAAACTAAGCAGATTTAAGCAAAGAAAGTAAATTAAAAGAGATAAAGGTGAATTTAGGGGTGAAAACTAGTTAGAGGGTTCCTCTCCACACATGAACATATGCATATGAATTGATTTCCAGTTATTCTTTCGATAAACCATGAATGACAATGCTTTGAATTAATTGTATTGCACTAATCAATTCCCAGATTTCCCTAAGTTCATTGAATTGAATGGATAACGCATCACAACCAAATTATTCTTATCAAGTTCCCTAACTATGGAATACGCATGATAGAGGTACATATCAAAGATCATTAAGTTCCATGGAAATCATAAACATTGACAAGGCATTCATAACTATGGAATACGCATGTTACTCTTGCCTAGGATTTACTTAACACAATTGTGACCAGCAATCTTTACTACTTGTGAATATAAGTTCCTAACGATTAGGTGAAATTCCCTTATATCCTAGCATCAAATTCATGCATGCAAACTAAGTATGCATCCTTAATCAACACACAAGAACAAGTTCTTAATAAAACAGTTAAGCAAACCACATTCACAATTTATGAAACAATAACTGAAGGTAGTCAATTCATATCAAACATATGTCCATGGCTTTGATTCCACCTCTAACTACAACGGAATTAGTTCCACATGTTCAACATAATTGAAAAGCAAGTTAAATTAAACATGAATATCAAACAAGAGAAGAAAGAACTCCAAGAAACTCCAATGGTTGCACGGCAAGCCTTCTCTTCTCTTCTCTGCGGCAAAGTATGGTTTTCTGAATGTATATGGGGGTGGTTGGATGGTATGGTGCGGCAGAGGGTGAATTAGGTCAGAAACTATGGAGAATGGTGAGGGAAGGGTGCAGCAGAGAGTGGTGGGTGATTTCTGGCGTGAATGATGTATATGGAGGGTGGTGAAACCTGCGGCAACCCTCTAAACTTGTATATATAGGCACCACAAACCTTAGGGTAATCAGATTAGGGCTAGAACTCAGCATAAACAAGGAATTAGGGCTCTAGATGCGGCAGAAATTGTGAATCCATTAGGAAAAAGGATTGTGGCCCAATTGATTTCTGAAAAGGATTTGTAGAACCCAAATCCACAAGAAAAAGGCTTAATAAGTCAGAATCCAAGAGGGAATGGAAGTGAGAAGGCACGGCACAAAGGGATAAGGCAGGGAGCCTTGCAAGGCAAGGAAAAGACCTTCTAGAATGGAGGGAGGCGCCAGATTTTTAGGCTTCTAGAAAGAATGTGTTTCTGGGCAGATTTTGGGGTTTATAGAAGAGTTTGGGGCGCCACTTTTGTAGGGGAATGGATAGGACTTCTAGAAATCAAGTTTTAAGTCCCCTAAACTGAAGAAAACAAGTTAGGATAAGATTAGGATAAGATAAGGTAAGATAAGATAAGGATTGGGTAAGATAAGATAAGATAAGGTTGTTTTGGATAATGTTTTGGATAATTATCCTTCTTTTGAGCTGATTCCTTATCTTCTTTATCTTTGACTTCTTTCTTCCATCTTCTTAGCTGATTTCAAGCCTTTATATCCTCAATTTCGTCCATCAACTTGCCTCCATGCTTGCACTACCCAATCTTGGCCCAAAAGTGCTCTAGAATGCTCCAAATTGCTTCTTTTTGCCATCTTGACACTTTGAACCTACAAACACACGAAAATAGCTTAAAATACAAAATTAACTAAGAATTAACAACGTAAATGCATGAAAACAAGCTAACTAAGTCGCATAAATATGCTCCTATCAAATGACTAAAAACAATTTCAAGTAATAAAAACGTTTCTAATAATGTTTGGTTAAAAAACATTAAGCGTACTTCATAAAGCATTTTCAGATAAACATGTATTTCCTTAGGAACATGTGTTATTTAAAAAAAAAAACATTTCTAAGCAAGTCCGAAAGTAAAAGCAAAATCTATTTATGTGGTAGTTCTTGCAGGACACTAAGGTAACATGATAGAGGGTACCTAGGAGCAATTGGTTGCTCATCGCTCACTTACTTGCTTAGTAACACCTTCTAAAATTTAAAGATAGCAATTGAGCGAGCGGGTAAACTACCAACTGTTGCTAGTAGCTTTTTAACATGATAATGACCTCATATTGCCATGTGCCATTCAATTAGAGAAGTGATTTTCACACGCATTTTTAGCTTCTTGCACACCTCATATTTAATTCTGACCATTAAGCGTGTGAAACTTTTTGTTCCACTCAATTACTCGTATTTCACATAAGTCATTTTCTTTCTTATAGGAGTTGCACATGCATCCACTTTTGATGCTTCTAGTATAAAGAATTCGATATGAAAAAATTACAATAGCATATATAAGTGACCTCATGTTATCATAATTAGGTGAGAAATGTCGGTCAGCTCTCATGTGACGTCAGAGCTACAAATTTTTTATATCGTTTTCTTTAGATGCCTTTTCAAAATTGAGAAAATTGGATTGAAACTTAACAATTTTCTCTTTGTTGTAGGCTTATTTGATTGAACGATCTAAGGTTTAGAGAGAGAGAGGGGGCCGGCTATGGTTAGAGAGAAGAGAGAGTGATTTAATTGTGATGTGTGTTTGATTCACCTCATTAGGTAAAAACCTTTCCCTTTAAGATTACAACATTTAATAGGTAATCTACACCTAATAGGAATATAAGATACTTTCCCATATCCTCTAGGATTTACACAATCACATTTCTATTCTAAATATGACTGCAACACTCCCCATTGAGTGTGTAAATACTCAACAAACCATCGCATCAGATCTTCAGCAGATAATGTAGAATAGTTGATGAAGTCATTGGCATAACGGGTGATCACGAGTCTCAAATTTAATTTGAAGTATGCATTTGTAGTAAAATTCACAAAACCTTGCTATGGTAAAACCCAAGGCATGGGGAAAACCCATAGACTAAGGAGAAACGTGAAAAGTATGCATAATGTCCAAAACAAATGTCAAACAAGACGAAGGTAGTGAACTCAACGAAGTATGATAATCCCAAGATGGGTGCCTTATTAAAACCTCGTTAGGTAGCAAAAACTCAGTGGGAAAAATGTTCCTAATCGTAAGAAAAAGAGTACATTAAGATCATGTGAGTATGCTTCTAGATACTCCCCCTGAGTTAGACATAACTTCTAAATAAGAGAACTACAAGCGATTCAACTCAGATAATTTACGAATACTGATTCATTGGATGAGTTTCTAAAAAGTAGACTTGGGCAACAACTTGGTGAAGAGATAGGCTAGGTTGGCCTGGGAACAGATTTGCTTGACTTCAATGTTCTAATGCTGCTGTTGCTGGTGTGAGGAAAAGAATTTTGGCGCTATATGCTTGGTGTTGTCTCCCTTGATGTATCCCTTCTTCAGCTGCTGGATACATGCTGCATTATCTTCAAAGATCCTCGTAGGAAGGTTAACGACTGATGTAAGACCACTAGTGCTTCAGATATGTTCCATAACTTTTCTCAGCCAAAAGCACTCACGCGATGCTTCATGTAGGGCGAGAATCTCAACATAGTTCGACGAAGTCGCAACTAGCGTTTGCTTGGTAAACCTCCCAGATATAGTGGTGTCTCCAATAGTAAAGACATAGCCCGTTTGACAATATGCTCTATGTGGGTTAGACAGATATCCAGCATCTGCGTAACCAACAAGGCGAGAATTAACCTGAGGATTATAGGGGGCGGCAACACTCTGAGCTTTGCTGGTATAGAACAAGCCTAAATTCATAGTAACCTTGAGGTAGTGGAAAATGTCTTTAACACCATTCTAGTGTCTGCGTGTGGGCGCATTTCTGTATCTTGCCAAAAGATTATCAGCGAATGAGATGTTCGGTCTAGTGCATTGAGCCAAGTACAATAAAGCCCTAATTGCACTTAGGTAAGGAACTTCGGGTTCCAAAATCTCTTCCTCATCCTCATTTGGATGAAATGGATCTCGTTTAGCATCTAGAGTTCGAACGACCACGTGTGTACTCGAAGGCTTCACTTTATCCTCATTAAAATGTTGCAACACCTTTCAGGTGTAGTTCGATTGATGTACTAGGATTCCATCCGAACAATGCTCGATCTCCGGGCCGAGACAGTATCGAGTTTTCCCAAGATCCTTCATCTCAAATTCCAATTTCAAGTGTGCAACAATTTCCTCAAGCTCTGCGGGAATCCCGATGAAGTTCATGTCATCGACATAAACTGCAATTATTGCAAATCCGGAATGTGACTTCTTTATGAACACGCATGGGCATAATTTGTTGTTCACATAACCCTGACTTGTTAAATATTCACTTAGACGGTTATACCACATCTGCTCGGATTGTTTCAATCCGTCGAGTGACTTCCTCAACCTAATTGAGAGAGTGTTCCGTGGTCTAGAACTATTTGAACCAGTCAATGGAAGTTCTTCTGGAACTTTCATGTATATTTCCGTATCTAGATCCCCATAGAGATTCATGGTTACCACGTCCATGAGCTGCATATTCAGTTTTTCAGAAACTACCAAACTGATAAGGTAGCAGAACGTTATAACGTCCATTACGGGGGAATACGTCTCCTCGTAATCAATCTTAAGGCCCTGAGAGAAGCCTTGCGCTATGAGACGTGCTTTGTATCGCACTATTTTATTCTTCTCATTACGCTTTATCACGAAAACCCATTTGTAGCCAACGGGCTTCACGTGTGGTGGTGTATGAATGATAGGTCCAAACATTTTACGTTTCGCGAGCGAATCGAGTTCGACCTGGATTGCTTGTTTCCAGTTTGGCCAATCGGTTCTACGTCAGCATTCATCGACAGAACGTGGTTCAATGTCATCGCTAAGCATGATGTTAGTAGCTACTGAGTACGTGAATGCATCGTTGACGACCATCTCATTCCTATTCCAAACCTCATCCAATACTGCGTAGTGGACCGAAATCTGGAGATTCTCGGGAGGCCGGCATGTTTCGTCTAAAACATCACCGTAATTTAGAATAACCTCATGCGTTGGAATGGATGAGTGAGCGATGGTCAGATTCAAACTAGGGTAACTAGTTGGTGCCATTTTCCTCTTCCGGGGTTATGAATCCTTTGAACCAAGGGGTCTGCCATGCTTCAGGGTCGGAGCAGATGATTAGCTAGCCGCCAATGTACCTTGCCGCGTGGAAGATGCTGCCTCCCCACCTTCGGGGACAGTCCGGCCTTCCCAGACGGGTTGTTGATGTACGCGGGGTACATCTATCCTTTGCAGGTGTGTTTGCAGCAGGTATATGTGATCTTGTCACCTTTGCTAGATCATTAAAAGCATCCGGTATGCTTTGATCAATGCTCTGAAGATCTATAATTCGTCGCACCTCAGTTTCAGATTGGGCAGTGCGGGGATCTAAATGAGACATATTGGGAGCATACCACGACAATTTGCAGCGTTCTACGGGAATGTTAGCATGCTTATCTCCCCATAACGACGGGAATACTGTATCGTCAAAGTGACAATCCGCAAAACGTGCGGTAAAGAGATCTCCTGTCAAGGGTGACACATCCTGACTCGAACATTGGGACGTGCTGGCCGTCACGTGAGCGTGACAAAGCCATGCGCGCAGTGCGGAAGAATAATATAGATAAGAAGTACTAGAATAGCACAACTAGTGATACAAGAGCATAAAAGAGTGTGAAAGTTAACAACATAATTTACAAAGTTCGAGCATCCTAGGTGCAGTCCAGAAAGACATAAACAGGAAAGCCAGAATATTTACATGGATAGTGTACTGTCATGCCTTGAAACCTCGCTTGCCACCAACGCTATCTAATACCTAGAGGGGCGCAAAACAAAAGTGTGAGTGGGCAAAAACAAAGCTTTACCAAAACACTTCGATATAAAAGTTGTAACCCCTATCTGTAAAACATGTATACTTCCCAGAAAATATATATACGTACTAATACTGGAAAATCATCATTCAACTAATGCCATGATCGAATGAACCATAATCAGCAATAAGCATGCATCAAGTAACATCAAAACAATCAAGTGATATCCCAACTCAAATCATGCCGGCAATATAAATCAATCAACTGGAGTCACCTCTAGTGACCTGTACGGCTGAATCTATGGCTCTTCAACCAAATCCTCAATTTATCTCTCAATCAATAACCTGCACCCATGACAGAACCAGCTAATGTGGCCTGTACGTCAAGCTGGGTATATATATAAAACGCTCTGTGCTACGATCACGTGAAGGCTGGCAACGAATCGCAAGTCATCTACAAGTCGGAACCACCTAGTATGGTCTGTAAAACAGGCTGGCACCTACCTTGGATCCAAGGTGAGCATACGGTGCGAGAGGTGAACGATCACGTGAAAGCTAAGCCCTACTCTGGCGGCATAAACCCCGATGTGCAGGTAAATGAGCCATATTCTAATCTCATTGATATCACCACAATCATCATGTCACAAGCACATACTTACCTGACTTACCTGGCGCTCGCGGTGCATCGACATATAATCATATAGACATAGAAATATATATGGCATTCGACATGGCATTCAATTTCATAAAAGCATTTTAAAACATATTTATGGGAATCAATCAAGTATATATATATATATATATATATATATACTGAAAACAAAAGCCCACTCACTGATAAGTAGACGGGTCGTAGCCCCCGAGTCTTGCGTGGCTGCGCTCGTCCTCAGGATACGTCTCACCTATATGCGAAACAACTATATAACCGTTAATTACGCACATAACCCAAATCAAGTAATAACTTCTCATACATTGCTCAATTGGGGTGTTTGAATATACCAACATCCTCTACTCAATCCCACGAACACCCCCATATTTTTAAAATAATTTTTGGAAGTCCCACGCGCCCTCACGCGCCGACCAAGGCACGGCAACACGAGCCACCCACGCGCGGCCACGCGCCGTGCACACTGACGGAAACCCTAACGCTGTTAAGGAATATTTTGTTAAATCCCTAGAATATTCCGTTAAAGTTAACTGACGCCGTTAACCTCCGTTAGGAATATTCCGTCAACTTTGACGGAATATTCCGTCACCTTCAACCTCAGTTCGCCGGCGACCGGCACCGGCGCCGCTGTGTCGCCGGAAACTGGGTAATTTTTCAATCTTCGATTTCTAGCTCATTTCTCAACCAAATTTCATGAAATTTACACCAAAATTATCCTTAGGACAAGGAGAAGAGATTTATACCTGTTTTGAACCCAAAATCCGCGTGAATCTCGCTGGAGAAAAACCACGAAATCCGGCCAAACCTCGAACTCCCGATCCCGACGTCCAAAAACCTCCAACTTTGTCCTCCGAGCTTCACAAGACAATTCTAAACCTCTCTATAATCTCAAAATAGGCTGAAACACCATAGATTTCGAGTGCATGAACAGTACCATTCTTGGTACTTCATGGTTGTTAGGGTTTTCGACGGTCTAAACCTAAACTAATGGTACGGTTGCACTCACCAGGTTACCAAGGTTCCAAATATGTTACTTAGGACTCTGATCTGTGACCAAATCAAAAGGAACGAAGGTGTCCATACGGTTGCAGGGGAAAATGATAGAGAGTTTGAGAAGAGGAAGGAGAAGGTGACGGGGAGGGAAAGCTGCACACGTGTTGTGTGTGTGTGTATGTGTATATACCTCTCATCCAACCCTATCCACATAAAATCAACAAAACAAAATAAAATAAAATAATTATATAGGTACCCCTACATAAAAACATTAATCCAACTTAACTATTCTCACACCCCCGCAAGGGTAAAAACGTCATTTCACAACTATTATATTCCTTAGTTTGGAATGGACTGTTACAAAGGGTTCTATGTAGCGAACAATTGATGTCGAATCATAACCAACATAGATTCCCATTTTTCTATGAAGACCCATTTTGGTACGTAGCGGCGGCGCTATTGGCACATAAATGGAGCACCCAAACACTTGTAAATACGAGACGTTAGGCTCGTATCCAGTGACCAACTATTATGGTGAATGTGGTTAAGTAGCGGTGGGCCTCAGGCGGACCAACATAGCTGCGTGCAATATTGTATAGCCCCAGGCAGATACTGGCAGTTTGGTTCTCATAATTAAAGTCTGAGCTATCATTTGAATGCGCTTTATGAAAGCTTCTACCAGGCCGTTTTGTGTGTGAACATAGGGCACAAGATGTTCCACATCAATCACTACTAACATGCAATAATTGTCAAAAGTCTGTGACGTAAACTCTTAAGCGTTATCCAGTCGAATCGACTTAATTGGATAATCAAGGTGGTGAGCCCTAAGCGTAATGATTTGAGCCAGGAGTTTAGCAAATGCGACGTTGTGTATGGACAACAAGCAAACATGTGACCATCTTGTCGATGCATCAGCCAACACCATAAAGTATCTAAATGGTCCGCAGGTTGGTTGGATATGTCCACAAATGTCCCCTTGAATCTTCTGAAGAAACTTAGGGGGGTCGTGAATGATCTTTGTATGTAAGGGTTGAGTATTCAACTTCCCTAAAGAACATGTTTTACATGGCGGGAGTCCAACATAGCGATGTAACTTATGCCCGTGTGAAGATTTGAGGATACGGCGCATCATGTCACGTCCAGGATGTCCCAAACGATCATGCCAAAGCAATAAAGTTTCCTAGAACTCAGGCATAGGGCCGGCCACACTGTGGGCTCCTATGCCGCGAATGGTTGTGATGTACAACCCACTCGGCAGACGTTCCAACTTCTCGTGAATACGTTTCTGGCCATATTCGTATGAAGTGATATAAAGAAATTCAGAACCATTATCTACAGTGGTTTCAAGATGATATTTATTATCTCGAATATCTCTAAAACTCAACACCGTTCTTCTGGAACGTCGAGAATAGAGTGTTTCCTTAATGGTCAAAATTATACCATTAGACAACATAATACGTGCCTTTCTGTATCCTTCAATTAGGTTGGATGGGACTCAGAGAGTTGTCAAAGGAGCTTTCTTGGGTATTAAGTTAGTAAAATAGTGTTGTTCACGCAGTATGGTGTGCGTGGTTGCACTATCTGCCAGACAACTAACTTCCCCACTAGACATACCTAGAAATAAATTGATTGAATTTGTCACATGCATAAATATAAGTCCATTCATTCAATTAAGCAATTTGAGAAAATAATATCCATTCAAATAACAATTCATAATTCAAAACAATCCAAAACCAAACAAATTATTCCAAAATACTTAGAAAAATTGTTCAAAATTAAACCATAAACCTAGAAAAATAGGGGGTAGGGCCGGCCACTCCTAGTGGGTTCGGCCACTAGGGGTAAACACCCTAAAAACATGTCTAATTTATTCATCCATAGGCGTGGACGCCTCCTGAAAATCCGATATCTCCATTGATGTAGTTGCATCTTCCGGAGTATCCACATGTGCAAAGTTAGACTCACGACGGGAATGCTACTTGGCAATAGCCTCAAGGGAAGCTCGGCGTACGTGTGACCAATGATCCCTTGATCCACAACGATATCACATGTTCAGTTTAGTAGAAGCGGGCTGAACGGGAGCTTTGTCTTTGTTCTTAAAGTTGGGGACCTTAGGGGCGAGTGGTGGACGCTGCTGGGTTGCATTTCCTCCCTTAGGAGCGGCACTCTGTTGACCTTGGGCCCGTGGTTGGGCTTGCCGCCCATTGCCACGACCACGACGATACTTTTGTCGTTTATGGCTACTAGAATGGGTCGCATGCGCTTCAGGCCCGGCGTTCGAGCCAGTGGGTCGAGCTTGATGATTCTTCATCAAAAGCTAGTTCTGCTTTTCGGCAAGAAGTAAAACAAAGATCAAATCTGAAAACTTGGTGAATTTATGTGCCCTATATTGTTGCTGCAGGACAATATTGGTGGCATAGAAGGTCGAATAGGTCTTCTCCAAGAGATCTGATTCGGTGAGTTCCACTTTGCAGAATTTCAACAAAGAACGGATTCTACAAACTTCAGAGTTGTATTCATTCACTGACTTAAAGTCCTGGAAGCGAAGATGCTGCCAGTCGTGTCTTATTTCAGGCAAGTATTTGTCTTTCTGGTGATCGAAACGATCGGCCAAAGCAAGCCAGAGGGTGAGTAGGTCCTCCTCAGCGAGGTACTCAGTCTGCAATGCATCATGGATGTGTCTTCGAATAAAGATCATTATAGTAGCCGTCTGAGCTTCGTCAACAGGTTTGTCGACGATAGGTGCCTCGATGGTGGCTCAAATGCCCTTTGTAGTTAGATGGAGCTTCACGTCTTGAACCCACTTCAAATAGCTTCTTCCAGAGACTTCTAGAGTGGAGAAATCGAGCTTGTTCAAGTTTGACATGTGTCTAAGACAGAGGGAAAAAAAACGTGATTAGTCATATGGTAAGCCATAGACATATATTGTAAAACATACAGGTTTTATAAACATGTATTGGTTTAATTTATGCATGAAAACTATAGGTTTCATGTGGTATGTTTTGAATGAAAACTTCGGGTTTCAAATGCACTAAATTTGAAACTACAGGTTCAATTTAGTTTCTATGAACAATTAGTTCATGATGAGAGGTTCCTACAAGAAACACAGAATGCAATATACTAATTTGAATATAGTGGATTTGAGGTTCTTTGGGAACTCAAGTGTGAGAGCTTTGTTACTACGAAAGTATGTGATGGTTCAAATTACAAAAAATAAATTATTGAATCGTTAATGTCCAAAAGTGATCTTCAGGTCAATAATTTTGGATTCATTATCAAATTAATGGACTGCAGGTCGCTTTTAATTATTTAATAAATCGGGCCATACGGGGTCGATTGTAGAAGCTAAATAATATTAAAATAATATTATCGGGTTGAAAATATAGCCCCAAAAATAATTGGGCTCGGGTTGGGTGCATGAGAGCAGCCCATGATGGCTGCAGGGCACAGACCGAGAGGGACAGAGGCCCCAACAACAAGTTGCTGGGTTAAATGTGCCGATGGAGGGGCACGGATGCAAGCCCACTTGAAAGCTGGCCTGGGTTGGGTCCGAGAAGCCCAGCCAAAGTTGGGTTTCTATGCTTTGGGTTCGAGGCAACCTAAGCCCAGCAGCCAAAGCTGTTGGTAAGCGGGTCGAGATTGGGGCGAAGCCTAGTGAGTTCACGGGCCAAGGGACGTGGGACAATGGGCTAAAATCTGCTGGTTTTTTTACTTAGGGTCTGCATGCCCTATAAACAGAGGTAGGCCGAAAAGGCCTAGTAGTCTAGGTCAGCGCAGCAAGGCCCTAGGGCTACTGCCGTGAGGGGTCCAAGGTGTCCGCGGTGGTGGTGCCGCAAGTGCCTATATATTTTTTTTGACATAATTAGGGTTTGAAAACCCTAAATTGCTTCTAATTTAATTTTATACTTTGACTCACATATTCCACATAACAATTTAATTGTGCGATGCATGAAACAAATATATATATTGACAAATATATGAACATATACAATATATATATCGTAACGAAAATATAAACATAGAGGGGTTCATGCATCATGGGGAATGTTTTCATGCTTCATGGACGTTTCAAATATCTTCTTTTATTTTAAGCGTACCTGATTAGCAGAAAACAAATAAGCCTTTGAATTTGGTGGATGATAGCCTCCTCCTACGATGTCAGTTCCTTAGCTTCTGGCAAGAGCGTGCTGATAACGTGTTGTAGGCCTATTTGATTGAATAATCTAGGGTTTAGAGAGAGAGGGGGCCAGCTATGGTTAGAGAGAAGAGAGAGTGATTTAATTGTGAGGTGTGTTTGATTTACCCCATTGTGCCTTTATTTATAGTAGTAGGATAGGTAAAAACCTTTCCCTTTAGGATTACAACATTTAATAGGTAATATACTCCTAATAGGAATATAAGATACTTTCCCATATCCTCTACGATTTACACAATCACATTCATATTCTAAATATGACTGCAACACTCTTCTTATAAAAAAGAAAAATATTTTGTCCCAACTTTCAACTTTTGGCTTAAATAGATGCAGAAAATTAATAATCACAAGCCATTAACTGAACCAGAACATTACCACACCCATACATCTAAGGAGACTAAATTTGGAGACAAAATTTGAAAAACTAAAGGACATGGAAGTTGATGATTGGTTTATTACTTAAACGTTGATAAACATGCTTATTCCTATTGGTGACACATCATTTAGTTTGCAAATTTAGTCTCTCTAATATTACTCAACCACATTTTCACCCAATTCTATCGAGATCACGACCTTCATCCACCTTTTTAATGAAGAAGGGACCTACTTGTATTTGTAAACCCTACTTTAGAAAAGTATCTGATAAAAAATTGGGCTACTTAGCAGTCTTAGACCCCGTTTTTCTAAGAAAGAAAACAACGTTAAGCAACATGTTTCTTTTGTCCGGCCAGATTTTACGACCTATTTTTTATTGCGCACGAAAATATAAGATAAATGGCAAATACGTGTACTTACTCGCACATATCACATGTTGCATATCTATACTACCTATTATCTAAACCTCTATCACAGGTTCTTTTTTGTTGTTAATCTACCTCTATATATTTTTATTCTACCTGTACTGCAAATTAATTGTATTTTATCTATTTACATATCACAAATTTTGATAATCTATCTTTTGAATTATCTACCTATAAGATAGGTTCTTGATCATAATTTACATATAACATAGATTATTTTGTATTATCTATCTATGTCACATGTTTTTTTAGTCTACCTCTACCATAAATTAATTATATTAGCTACATATGTTATACATTTTTATTTTATTTTTTATATATCTCTCACAATGTTTCTTTTAATTTTTGATAAACCTACAAGATTTTTTGTATATGAGTTTTTAAAATATTTCTTATAAGATTTATTGTACATAAACGCATTTAAATACATTTCTTAAAGATTCAAAATTAAAAATCCAAATTTAAGGAATTTAAATATATTTTTATTTTTAAAAGGCAGAATGGACGTACAAAAAATTAAATGTAATTGGACCCAATCCGAAAGCAGCTCAATGCCCCTTAAAAATATTGAAAGAAAAAAACAAAAGAACATTTTGAAATCTATATAAGCAATGCAACATAAAAGCACTTGCGAACCTAACTAAAAGGTACAAAAACAAAAACATAATCAAGACAATAACTTGTGATATGGTTAAAAAAATGTAGCTTATCTGTAATATAGGTTGATTATTTTAAAAATGTCATATAGGTAGTAAGTGATACATGTTGATTTAAGCGGAAACTTGATATAAGTCCAATTTTTTTAGCCAATAGTAGGAATAGTCCAATTTATTAAAATAAGTCCAATTTCTTAAATTTAATTATTTAATTATCAATAATTATCTATTCAATGATAAGATTTATTATAAAAATCAAATTTCTTCCTAATTATCTCTTTGATTATTTCTTTTTATTTTTTATTTTTTGTTATTTCTTGTTCTTCCTCCTGCTTGAAACCCCATTTATAGATTTTATTTTTAATTTTTATAATCAACCTATATCACAGGTTAATTATTTTTATGTATGTATATGACAGATTCTTTTTTATAATCAACGTGTCACATATTAACGTGTCTTGCTTGTAGGTATATTATGTTTTTTTCCTACCTTTTAATTAGGTTTCAAATCTCACTTACAGGTATAATATACATTCATATATTTGTTACTTGAGTTAAGGTAGAATGTTTTGTAGATAATTTATGTTAGTATATTAGTTTTTTTTTTGTTTTTGTTATAAGATATTAATTAGATTTTTTGGAGTTGAAAAATGCATACTATTAGAAGATTTTAATTGATTTTTAATATTTAAAAAAATATAAAATGATTATAAAAGAAAATAAAACATGTAATTAGATAACTGGACTCACTCCTAAAAACCATCTATATTTTTGGACCTAGATCTAAAAGCCCCTTGATTTAAAAATGTATCTATCTATATGATAGGTTAAGAATAAAACATACAATTTGATGGAAAAATCAAATCAAGCTCCATTCTTGGTTTACAACAAAACACCAACAAAATGAGAAAGTAAAGAAATAGAAATAAGGAGACCGAGGCAAATCTGAGTTGGTAACGGGGTTTACACATGCCTTCCCACAATTACGAAGAAGAATTTAGGCACAACCTTTCCATAGTTACAGAAGAGAATTGACACACCCCGTCTCGGAGGAGGGCATGCTGGCCGTCACGTGAGAGTGACGTAACCATTTACACAGTTCGGAAGCTTTAGAGATACAATTACAAAGATATAATACCCGAAGGTGTATCCTACTTTTGTGAATTCTGTCAGAACACCGTTGGATTCCTCGTGACCACCAAAGCACTGCTACTTAGAACATGGAGGGGCGTAAAACAAAGTTGAGTGGGTCAATAAAACAAAGCTTTTCCAAAAATCATCTCATTATCAAAGCGCTAACCCCTCGCTGTAAAACCTGTATACTTTCCCAAAAAATAGCATATAAACATATGTATATCATCATAATCAAAATTCATAACTCAAAAATCAATATTCTGAAAGTATGCCATGCCAGATGCATAAGTATACGCATTGATGATCGGTTTGATCAGTTTAGAGGTGCCTGTGTATTTTCAAAGATTGAATTGAAGTCTGGTTATTACCAATTGAAATTAAGAGGGATGATGTCCCTAAGACAGTTTTTAGGACATGTTATAGTCATTGCGAGTTTTTGGTGATGCCATTCGGATTGACAAATGTACCTGCTGCTTTTATGAGTTTGATGAATGAAGTATTCCAGTGTTCAGACAGAATTTACAAAAGTAGGATATACCTTCGGGTGTTATATCTTTGTAATTGTATCTCTAAAGCTTCCGAACCGTGTAAATGGTTACGTCACTCTCACGTGACGGCCAGCATGCCCTCCTTCGGGACGGGGTGTGTCAAGAATGCTACTTGTCGACGTTGCTGTGATATCCGGTCCGAAAATATATTTATTTATTTTACAGTTTTAGGAAAATGATTTCAAGGGCGCTTGGTCATTTTAAATTTTTCTTTGGCGTTTGAAAGTGAGTTTAGAATAGATGGATAGAGCTCGATCCCACGAGCGTTTAAACGAAAACCGTTCACAAATCAGAGTTGAAACGAATGTCGTTCGACCACCGTAGGCGACAAATCGATACTATGAAGTTTTGTACACCTGCCACCTTTACCAGCAAAATTTACCGTCTTCCATCCACTTTTGGACTTCGTTGCATGTACAAAAGTTGTTCCTATTGTTGAGCTTTACATGCATATAAAATTTGGTGTCATTTGGAGGTATTGAGAAAATTGGGTTTCCGTTCGCCAACAACCACCACGTGCGGCGGCGTGTGGGGAAAATATGAAAATATGAATTTTAGATTGTGAGACGTTCGCGCGTGGGGAAAATATGAAAATATGAATTTTAGATTGTGAGACGTTCTTGTTGTCCTGAGCCCATATTCAAGGTCCATTTTTTGAAATTCGATACGATTTAATTATTCGAATTTTGGGATAATTGTATTGTTGTACGGATTTCATGATTGAGGAATCTGACCTTTGGATTGTCATGAACTTGGAATAGAATGTTGTTGAGGAATGATGGAGCTTAGTTAGCTAATCATGATGATGTCACATTCCTAGTTGACTCGAGTTTCGATTTATGTGCAAGTAGCATTGTGACTCGTTTTGCATATCAGTCTTGATAAGTTTTCTAAGTGGAGTGTTGTGTATGAAATTAGGTTCTATTAGAGCATTGTTGGTTTATCAAGGACATGTGACGTCTCAGTGCCCATCGTTTTGTGTCACGATCCTGTTGCGGTTATTCTGGAAGTGCGTTGGACTTCAAGTGAGTTGAATATAATATTATGTGATAAGTATTTTGCATAGGAAATTTGCTTGTTATATACTTTGTGTGTATAACTTGGATTTACAAATGGTTATTACCCAGTCAGTATCCGCTTTGTGAAATGGTAGATATATATATATATATATATATATATATATATATATATATATATATATATAAGTGTTTCTGGAACCCTACATCATGTTAGATTCTATGAGAGGTTCTGGAATTCTACTCTGGGTCTTGAGAGGTTCATGAATTATGTGCATAGTTTCTATCTGGTTTCACAAGAGGTTTATTTAGGACCCTACTTTCCGCATCCTTGTTCCCGGTTCCATGAGAGGTTTTGAAAGGGATAACTTTGTGATATTTGTCGCTCTAGCCCTATGATTTTATTACATATATGAAACTGATGAATGAGTGCCCATCAATTATAAAAAGACAGTTGGATGCCTGTGTGGATTCAATCGAGATTTATGAGAGGATATTTTAAATATATAAAGGATTGCGAAATGTTTTTAAGCCACATATGTTATATTATTGTCTCTCACACGAGCTTTATAGCTTATTCGAGTTTAACTTTGCCCGTGCACCATTCCCATGATGCAAGGTTGTTTTGCAGAGTAACAGGTAGTGGTTAGAGAAGAGGTTTTCAAAGATTGTAGTGTAAATGGTGTGTGCAGTGCACTCAAGAATAGGGTTGGTTCCCTTTGCAATTTCGTTTCAGCTGAGTATCTGATGTATATTATGTATGAGTCTCATCGACTTGATGTATTATTGTACCGTTACTTTCTGCTGTCATGTGTCGATTCAAGACATATCTCAGATTGAGGTGTGACAGTTGCCATGGTGGAGTTTGATTTGACTTTTACATAAATCAGGTAGAGGAAGGTGATTTATTGAACCTAATTCAATGCAATGGACTATTCATAATGGAAGAGCGGGCTAAGCCTTATAATGGACTAGTAATAATGTGGTTTGATTCTCGTTCAAATTTGCCTTTGATGAAAGTCGAACCTAAAATTTCTCACTTACCAATGTAGATAAATATATCAGTAGACCGTAATAGTAAAGGCTAGTTTGGAGTTGTGCTGTGAAAAAAAAAAAACGTTGTTTTTAGAAGTAGGAGTAGAGTTGCTTCTGCTTTATGTTGTTTTTGATCCATGATTTTGACAAAACGCACTTTTTTTTTTCATTTACCAAACACAATTTTAGCCCAAGTTTAAAAAAAAAAATTGCTTTTAAAATAATTTCAGCAATAGCAAACCAACCCTAATTTGGTCTATCAAGTTTTTTAATTGTAAGGAAATAACTAAAGTTGGATAATGAAATTAAATAAATAAGCACAGAAGAAGAATAGAAAAAAGAAGTTTTAACGAAAAGTCAACGGTAGTGTTCACTTTAACGAAAAATCATATTTTTATACTAAAAAGTCAAACCTGATACTATTCATTTTACCCTTTATTTTGTTCTTATTATTAAAACTCAAATTTTTCAAGCTCATTTCCGTTAGTTTTCGTTAAAAAAAAAAATGTAGAAGTTGGACAGCTACCTGTGTCGGCGACTCGGAGTAGAAGGCAGCAGCACGCCCAGTACCCACAATCGCACTCTCACACACACACCTCACTCTCTCAATCCAAGAGGAGAGAGGAGAGAGAGAGAGAGAGTGAGAAAGAGAAAGCAGTTTTACTTACTTGGAAAGTTGGCTACAGTTTTCTTGACACCATGATTAGCCACTAACCATATTCAGATAACACATACATTTCAACTGAACCAACCACCCCAAAACGGCACCGCTTTTGGTAATGAGTGGCCACCAGAGCAGCGGTTGGCGATCCATAGATTGAAATCCGAAATCCGACATTATTAGGTTTCGAGAAATGGCGTGAGCTTTGGAGTAAATGTCACGACTCAATCAATCAGTGAATCTTTCTGCTTCAGAGCCATTGCTGTAATTATTTCGATATCTCAGTGGATCGAGGGAGCAAGCGATGGAGTCCAGGATGGATCTGTACGAGCTCATGCAGCAGATCGGCCGCGGAGCCTTCGGCGCCGCCATCCTCGTCCACCACAAGGCGGAGAAGAAGAAGTAATTTATATACTTATATGTCAATGTGTGTGGTGAGAGAGAGAGAGAGAGAGAGAGAGAGAGAATTGTGTAATGTGTAGATTCAGATTTGATGTTTATTGGTTTTGATGCATTTCTCAGATATGTGTTGAAGAAGATCCGACTTGCACGGCAGACGGAGCGGTGCCGGCGATCCGCCCATCAAGAGGTAGGTTCAATTCAATACTTGAGTTCAAATCAATATTTGAGTTCAAATCCTGATTTCCTTAGCACTACTTGCAATTTTGTTTATATTTGTATGTTTTCTGTAGAAATTTGGTTTCCTTATATATGTTTGGGAATTTGGAATTATAGATGGCTCTTATTGCTCGAATTCAACACCCGTTTATTGTCGAATTTAAGGAAGCCTGGGTCGAGAAGGTTAGACACATTTCTTTTTGAGTGAATCGGTGTTCGTGTGTGGGGATGCACATAACGAATTTGTAGTTTATCTTTTTCATTTGTGTTTGTCCTAAATTGGAAGTGATGCATTCATAATGTAGGGTTGCTATGTTTGCATCGTCACTGGATACTGTGAAGGTGGAGACATGTGAGTTGTCACAGTTAATACAAACTTGATTTATTGGCCTTAACTTGCATAATGTCATACTCCCTTAATATTCTTTAAACCATTGTTCCCATCTATAAACTTATCAGGGCCGAGATGATGAAGAAGTCCAATGGGGTGTATTTCCCTGAGGAGGTTAGTATACTCATCTCTCTTTCCAAATCCGCAATCACTCGCACGCACACATTTATTTTCCTTCCTGATGCTTATAGTGAATGTTAGAATTCAATCTTATGGCCGGTTTGTGTTGGTGAATGGGGAATTGCTCAGAAACTCTGCAGGTGGTTCACACAGCTACTATTGGCAGTTGAATACCTGCATTCCAATTATGTTCTACATCGTGACCTAAAAGTATGTTTGCCAATACTAGCGCTTGTCATCTGAATTTGCAGTTTTAGGGTTTTCAAGATTTATATGTTGTTCTCTTTTGCCAGTGTTCCAATATCTTTCTTACCAAGGATCAGGATGTTCGTCTTGGTGAGTCAACATGGATTTGAAAATTGTTTTAGGAAATTTTAGATCTTCATTCTGGATTTTCCGATGATAATGTGTTTGTCCTGATTTTGTTCATCCTTTTCTGGTGCGGATACAGGGGATTTCGGTCTTGCTAAAACTTTGAAGGCAGACGACTTGGCTTCTTCGGTATGTGCTACACATGGGAATTCCTTTTATCTCTGTATGTTATTTGTTTATCTTAAAAAGCTTTCATTTGCAGTTGGAATAATTCATAGCCCAAGATTTAGTGTCAGAGTTTGAATTAGATATGATTAATTTTGTTGTTGCTTCCAAATTTTGATTCTTTAATTGCTAGTAATACAGTGGTGCAATATAGTTCTATAGGTTGATAATGACCCTGGATATGCATACAACCATTCGATGGTAATGTTATAACGGAACTTATTAAAACTCTAGACCAGTATTCCAAGGTTCTAAAAGGCGCTAGTCGGGCAGCGGGCAGGGTCCTAGCATCTAGGCGGCACTTAATTTTAATTAAATTTATTATTACCAACATATAAATAAATAAATGTCTACTTATACTTAAAAAGCAATACATAATTTTATTGGATACATAAATTGCAAAATAGAATGACATATAAATTATAAAGTACTAGAACATATAAAAACATGGGGAACAAGCATGTAATGACCGTTCATCCAAGTATCCAACAAGTCTCTTACAATTTATTGAAAAAATAAAATGCAAAAGGGAAGTTATCTATTTTTTGTCTAAGTGAGAGTCATGACCTAGGCTGGGCTAGGCGGGAGGCGCCCTTTCTTATTTTTTAAACGCCTGGGATTAATTGTGGCGGTGGCCAACCGCCTAGCGCCTAGGCGGGGACTTTTAGAACACTGCATTATTCTAAGTTGGTGTGGTTTTGTAACAAGCTACTGTTCAACATTTTCCTTTACTTCCTAAAATTCCCCTTTGCTTGCTGCCGTTCAAGAATTTAGCACGAGAACAGATGAAAAATCTATATATATATATATATATATATTTTGCATAATCTTTTGTCACAATTATTTCCATCACAATCTACTATATTCTTTTCTTTAGTTGGATCAAATTTCTAGCTTATCCTTTTAAGTTTTAAGAAAATGAATGTGTTTCAATATAAAATAAACAGATTTTTGGTGCTTATTCTTAAGAGTTCGGTAATTTACCTCTGATGGTGAGAGACATTAGTGAGATATGTGGAACTAACTATTTTCCTGTACTTCTGTGTAGGTTGTGGGGACCCCTAATTACATGTGTCCCGAACTTCTTGCAGACATTCCTTATGGCTTCAAATCTGATATTTGGTCCCTAGGTATGTCGCCTTATAAGTCACACATATTAGATATATATATCTCTGATTCATATCTTTTTTTTACCTGTGGTTGAAAATTGATGATTGTTTTGCCAGGGTGTTGCATATATGAGATGGCTGCTCATCGACCTGCTTTTAAAGCTTTCGTAAGATTTCTTACAAAATCTTATTGATTCTTTAAGTTCTGTAATTTTTTGTATGAATTAAATGGACGATCAGTTAACTTTTTTCTTTCTTACCAAAAGAGTAAAAAGCATAGATATAACTCTAATTTATTTTGCAACAAGTAGAGTAGATAAAAACAAGAAGAACATCCTAGTGTTGCCTTTTCTTTTTTTTCAAATATGAGTTTATAGGAATTCTCATCATGTCCCTGTAATGGAGTGCATTCCGTACGTGTCTTTGAAGTGACCAACAATGTACCGTGTCTCTTGAACCTCAATTACCCCAAGTAAATTAAAGAACTTATCAATAGAGTAATTTTTGTTTTTTTTCTTCCATTGTTAATGACTTTCTTCAACTAGTCAACTTTTTTCGGTCACAAGGGATGCAAGAAAGAGGAGGAGCGGGGCCCCGGGGGGGGGGGGGGGGGAGGGGAGTGGAGGGGATGGGATTTGAACTTGGGCCTTGGGTGTGAGGGTAAATACTGTGGAATCTTATCAGATATTTAATGTTTGCATTATACACCGTATTTCAGGATATGGCAGGATTGATAAGCAAGATTAATCGTTCCTCTATAGGTCCTCTTCCTTCATGCTATTCTCCATCCTTGTAAGTTATTATCTGTAATTCTTAAGTTTCATTTTCTTCAAAGTTGGGCCACAGTATCGGGCTATAGCTCTGCATTATGCCCTTTTATCATGAAAGAAATACACAATACATAGATGATATATGCAACGCTGCATATAACCACAACGTAAAAGGACTGTGTATCGACATGCCACTACATGCAGACACAAACATAAACTATCATATTTGAGTATTTTGAAAGGATGTACATAAACATGCCCTGTCAACATAAGTATTAAATGCTTTTCCTGCTGACATAGAGTGGAGAAACACAAGTTTCCACCTTTTTTTTCCTTTCCAATAGTGGCTTTATACTGTTGAAAACTGGATGCTCTATAGTATTATAATCAATCTGTTTGTAACTATGTATGCAGGAAAACACTAATCAAGGGCATGCTGAGAAAGAACCCTGAGCATCGACCAAGTGTAAGCCTTATCTCTACAATGCTCTATGTCAAATCGACAATTTTGAGGACAAGAACTGCGTACTAATAATTACAACTGTATTTTATCAGGCATCTGAGATTTTGAGGCACCCTTATTTGCAGCCTTATGTTGATCAGTATCGTCCACCCTTTAGCACTCGAACAGTCTTCTACCCAGAGAAGCGTGTATCTATAGGTTGCGAATCTCGGAGAAACATGGCAGAAAGCCAAAACAGTAATGGGTCAAGCAGTGACAAAGATAGTTTGCATTCAATTGAGAAAACTATTCCAGAAATGGACTCACACTGTGATGATAAAGCTACTGAGACAGATTTGGTTTATCTTGAGGATGAAGATGGCTCTGATCAGCTCCTGGCTACCGAAGAACATGGCCAAAATGTGTGCACTTCAAAAGTGGAAGAACAACAGTTGATGAAACCACCTGATTCTGAATCTAAGGTTGAATCGAGGCAACCAAAGACCATTAGGAATATAATGCTGGCTTTGAGAGAAGGAAAAACTAGGGAAAATAGCTCACCGATGAGAAGTAATCGGTCTAAGGTTGGTCTGCCTCAAAGAACTAACATAGAAACAGTGTCTAGAATACCCAAGCTGAGTGATTTTTCTCCTGTCATAAAGCCCAGTCCCGATACAACAACTGTTGCATCTCCAAAGGCAATCCCTGATTCTTCAAAACGGACACAGGGATCCCATCCTTTAAAGCATCAGGTAATAAGTAATTATTTAATATTATTTATCTACTATGTGTGTTAAACTGATCATTGACGTAATCTGGTTTATTTTTTTGCAGTTACCAATAATTGAATCCTCACCGAAAACTAAACCCAGACATGATGGTACTCCTCCCCCAGTTCCTATAAAACAAGTTGAAGATGGACTTCCTAAGCCTAGGCAAAGAACCCCTCCTACGCACTCTAGACGTCCCCCATTTCCTGTACGGATGAAGCAAGTGGGGGTTGATGTTCCAAATGCAGTGAACTATGGTGCAAGGATAAGTCCGAAAGAGATAAACCAGGAACCTGAAAAGAATCCTCCTCAAGTACCCAGTGGTTGCATAACAAACTCTCTTAGAGAGGTCCCACAAGGGCCTCGAAGATATCAAGAAACTAGTTCGAAAGGATTGCAAACGGACAGCAGCAATTCTGTCTCCTCTTCTGTGTCAGTTCAAGGATTTGAGATTTGTGATGATGCAACAACTGCTTTTATTGACATGAGAGAGCAGGTGCTACCTGATTATGGGAGCATCACCCACACTGAGAGCACAGAGTCTCAACCGAGCTGTTCAGCTGCTTCTCATTTTCATCCAGTGATGTCTGCAACCGCTGAAAAAGATGGGAATGATAATAAATCTGAATGCTTAACTGAAACCTCTGAGGCTATTCTAGATCTTCAGAATACAGCTGCTGGTGACGAACAAGCGAGTTTAACTGCTGCTTCTGATCTCCTTGACCTGGTTTCTGAAGAAAGATTGATTTGCAACGATCATACCCCTGTAAGTAGGCCCAGTTGTGCGCCTGATACAGTGGTTCAAGCAAAACATACATCTCCATCTAGTGGTCACGACAAGTTCACTGTAAGGGAACATCTATCCCCAGTAGCGGACACTACCCTTTCTGTTGCCCCTCCCATTTCATCAAGCCAAAATTTATTTCACCCAGATCGAGGAACCAGTTTGCAAAATCAGTTAATGGAAAAGTCGGCTGCAGCTAATCTCCCCCCTGCTTTTGATGACATCATACATGTGATTAGGCATAGTAGTTTTCGGGTTGGAAGTGATCACCCAGTAATGGAAACTGTGGAGATGGGGGTTCAGAATGTGGATGTTGGTAAGCTAATAAATGTGGTAAGGGATGAATTGGAGATGCGAAATGCTACTGTCCCTGTAGCTCTTAAATCATCAAACTGCTCTGAGACGGTGAGCCCGAAATCAAATAACTCTGATCACTCTGATGTCAAAGAACCTGAGACAAGAAACCTCGTACCTTCGGCGAAAACATCCGAGTCCTCTGAGCCCACAAAGTCCAGTCCTCCTACGACAGAAGAGGAAATACCAGAGAAGGAAATCATGGATGTCAAGTCTTTTAGGCAGAGGGCAGAAGCGCTAGAAGGACTACTAGAATTGTCCGCGGATTTGCTGCAGAATAACAGATTGGAGGAACTGTCAGTTGTTTTGAGGCCTTTCGGGAAAGATAAAGTCTCCCCAAGAGAGACGGCTATCTGGTTAGCAAAGAGTCTAAAAGGAATGAGGATTGAGGATGGCGGGCGGAGTTCATGAAGCATTCTCCACTGTAAGCATTCTCTGTTTTTTGTCATGCTGTCCGGGAAAATTCAAATCCATTTGAATTACAAAGAAAACAACCAGGTCTCGACTTTTCACTCTTTTTGTTTTGTTTTTATCTTCATCTTTGTCCTTGATTTTGTATTTCTTTGCATGCATACGGTTGTTGTACATAGCGAACAAGCGAATTATAATACTGTATACTCACCAAATGTACGATACGGTGTAGCTTGCAGTCAATGTTATTGTTAGGGTTACACAAAGTATTTGCTGAACTTATTGAACAGGCTTGTTCTTTGTGGAAATAAAAACAAAATGATGGTATTATATGGAGAGACGAAAACAGTTGTGTATTATTGTTTTTCAGGCGTCCAGTCTTCTACTACCCAATACTTTTTCAATCAATGTTCTTTGGGAAGCACTTCTTAACACTTTTTCAAGAAGCATTTGGATTTTTAATTAACAGTTTGATGTGTTTCTTAGAAAATCACTTTTGTTGAAGGTGCATGCGAGCAAAAGTGCTTTCTGTAGAATAAAATTTAAATAAATAAAATGAGTTTTGACGAAAAGAGCTTTACAAAACAAAATCTTAGTAAAAAACATTTAACAGACTTTTTGAAAAATAAGGAAAAAAAGCAAAGTAAACGGGAGCTTTAATGAAAGCGAATGAGGAAGACTTGGCTCCTTGCTCGAGGATTGGAGAAGATGTATGTAACACCCCAACAGTTGTACGTTAGAGATGCTACTTATCTTACTTGCATAACTTTAAGTGGAAGATTAATCGGAAAACCTCAATTCACTTTAGTATGAATTATCCAAATCTTGTCGCAACTCGAATCTAGGACTTGCTTCAAACAGTCAAATCCCAAACATACAATCCTAACATATGTTAATATACGTTTAATTCCTATGTTTACGTTCATATACATACGTCCAAGAGAAGTGAGTTCAAATGTTTAACTTTCCTTTCATAAGCTAGAGTGATCCCTGGATGTAAAAAACTCACCAAACTTTTACACAGGTGGGAGCTACGGTTTAGGGTGACACTCACGTACATGAGCCTTGTCACTTATAATTTAAAATGTTACCCCTCGGCAATGTTGAAATATCTCACATCGGCCATATCTCTGAGAAAAGAAGAGCTTAAAGGTCTTAACCCCACTCCAACTAATACCGAGGTCTTTTATGATAAAACCCTACATATGTCGGACCGTGTAGTAGATAATTATCAAGTTGGGGACAATAGGGGTGTTGTTTGAAGTGGGCCTTTGGCCCGTCTCTCAGATAATTTGACAGGCAACACCCATGTACGAAGCCTTATAACATATAACGTCATCTGTCGCCAACACTCACGTACATGAACCTCACTTATACATTAACGTTTAGTGAAACGCGCCCATGCACGGCGTAACCCGTTGACAATACTCACGTACATGAACCTTATCACTTATAACTTAAAGTGTTACCCGTCAATAACATACCTTATCACTTATCACTTATAACTTATAATGTCACACGTAGATGACACCCATGCACGTAGCCTTATAACCTAAAATAAGTCTCCCCTTAATTTGTGAATCTAATATCTAATGACTCCCTCAAACTTAGTTTCGTAAAACATGATATGTACTTGCATTTCATATTCGCATCTTAGTGTCACATAGAAAACATGTCAAGCAATACGTTTATCGTGATTCTAGAACAGGTCTAGGCTACTTAGCTCGTAGCTATCAAGCGCGCACGCACACTTCAACCTGAAAGTAGAGCCTTAATCGGGTCCTAACCTATCAAATAAAACTCAAAAATAAGGACCTGCACAAAACTTTGGAATCTGCCAACATTGGAAACAACCTGGCACTATTTACTTGGACAATTCCTTAGGCCCCATCTTACATCTTTTAGTCCTCAAACTTTATGGACATACATAGAACACTCATATTGATACCTCATAAAAATATCAGCTTCAACAACCATTACTAGGGTTAGAAAGCAACCTTCAATCTTTCTCACATCATCGCAATTAACTCTTCCTTCTCATATCCTTGCCGCCCCCACCCTTTTAGTGAGATAGTTTGTACTAGCCTCTCAAACAGGGCCGGCTCTGAGGATAGCCCAAGTAGGCGCTCGCCTAGGACTCCCACTTTGGAAGGGTCCCTAATTTTTTTTTTATATCCTGTAATTAATATATAAATACAGAAAAAATAAAAAAATATCATAATTTATTTGTTGGTGTAGTGGAAATGTTCGTCTTTTTTTTTTTGGGTGTTAAGCTCGAAACATGGAGCTGCCTTTTTAGTCACTAGTTTTTTCTTGTTTTTCAAATTTACTCTCAATCCATCTGTCCAACTCCCAATTTACTGAAGTCCACTGCAATCTTTTTTTCTTTCAACTTCCCATATTCTCAATTTCTATCGAATGTTTAAATCAATTATCACATAGTCTTGAAGATTGTACTTTAAGGTAATCAAATCTATGAATTTATATGTTGCTTTTCAATAATTTTTTATTCAATGGATTATTTTAATATTCGATTCGTTATTGTGATGTTGATTTTAGAAAACAACAAAGAGAAACAATTGGCGTTGTTGAAGTTATTATACTCGTCAATCAAGTTTTATTGTTCTTCACTCTCAATCTTAGACTCTTGACTGGAAACATTTAGTACATTTGCATCTAAAAACATGAGACGTGTAATATTTGTATATTTATCTTCTTTTGATATTAATTTTAAAGATATTTGATGTGGAAATAGAATTTTTTTTTATGTATTTACTGAATTCCTTTTATACATATCAATGTATAAAGAACCGGAGATCATAGAACATTAGGGCCCTAATTCAAAAGTTCGCCTAGGGCCCCCAAATTCTCAGGGCCGGCCCTGCTCTCAAACTCTCTCAAGTCACCACAACCTTAAGATCTTGGAGGCGTCCAGAATTAGAGGATAAGAGATCTCAAGAAGTACCACAAGTTGGAGATCTGCTTGCAAGGTTCGAGGGACTCAAAATAAGATTCAAAGGGTAACATCTAAACCTCAATCTTGTTAATATTTATGCATATATTTATGCACAAACATGCAATATCTAAATCAAAGATCTTGGATATGGAGTTTGAAATTTACGTTATTTATTACGCTTTTGCTTTTATTCTTCGACATGCATGTGAAATATTGGTCTTTACCAACCCTTCCATATCGATTATATGTTTAAAAATTTCAAAATCCCACCCATATCTCGCTCTAACTCCGGCAATATGCGTCGGAGGGTGTCAAAGGTTTCCCATCAACCTCGACGCACCTCACGACTTTCTTTGAAGACCACATTGCACTTTACCGTACAACTCGTCAAAGAAACGAATAAAATTTTTAGAAGATACCCACAAGACCTTAATTTAATATATTACCGTTTTTGTTAATAACAATGTTGTAGATGGATTGGTTTTGGATTGAATGAGGAAGAGCGACAAGCAAAAAGAAGAAGACAACATCGAACTGGCCCAACTGGACTAGCCCGACCAGCGCCAACAACCTGCACCGGCGACCCGCTTGTTGCAGCCAACCAGGCCTAGTTTTGAGACCAACCGAGCAGCACCCCGACACTTCGAGGCCCAAGGAAAGCCATAAGTGTAGCCGCCTGCAGCCTCGTCATGCGTGAAGAAGAGGAGGGAAGAAGAAGAAGAAGAAAGAAATTTCATACTAGGAATTTTTCTCTCGGAATTCTATACCCAAATCTCGAAGTTTGAAACCCTACCTTGTCTTGGAAGAAAATTTCTAGTCAAAAGTGATGTACGTCTCATTTTGATTCTTACTCAAACACAAGAAGATGTTGAGGGGGGAGGTTGCATTTGTGGAGATATAAATTAACTACATCCTGTTATGACATTGATCAACTTAATCATAATTAGGCATTGAATTAGTTAGTTAAAGGGGACTATTACAAGTAATCAGGAAAGTTTGTTCGATTCTGCTAGCTGGCAGTGGGTTTGGGAGTACTATAAATAGTCAAATGTGTAATGGCTTTGCCCAATGGTTAATTTGATAAAAAGAATATTAATACAAAAATATTTGGAGCTCTGCTCCTTCATCTCTCATTCCCTCTTCTTCCATAGCTATCTTGTGTTACTTGCAGGTTGATTAAGGGAATTGAGAATAGGATCCTATCAATGGTATCATCCTTCTCGAATCTTGGTTTCCTTCCTGTGCACGCCCACCTGACCCGTCTTCCTGCTATGGATGCCCGCACGGCCGCAATCGACTCATTGGCAGCTTCAATGCGTGCTGAATTTCGTGCCCTTCGGGATTTTGCACTCGCATTCCGTGAAGCTACAGATTCTGCTCTGGCACCTATCCGCCATGAACTTTCTCTGTTACGCCATGATTTGGCTCTCGCAGCTGGGGGAGTTTCCGATCCAGCCCCGACGATTTCCGATGCTGCTGCAACCATCGATCTCGGTCACCAAACACAGAGTTGGACAGCTCGACGGCGACGATAACCCACTGCGAATCTCCTCGGTAATACCCATCGATTTCGTTTCGCCGTTGCTCTCTTCTTCACCATTGTTGCGAGCAATGGCAATTTCTCCTGTCAAGCCACAGTTGAACTCGAACACTTCAATGGCAGCCCACACCAATAATAGCAAACCATTTGTGAGCACCATGGAAGCCACAACAATGGCGCGAGCTCTGCTCATTTATCTCTTCTTCCCTCTTTTTCCATAGCTATCTTGTGCTCCTTGTAGGTTGATTAAGGGAATTGAGAATAGGATTCTATCAATGATATCATCCTTCTCGACTCCTGGTTTCCCTCATGTACATGCCCACCCGACCCGTTTTCCTGCTATGGATGCCCTTATGGCTGCAATCGACTCATTGGCAGCTTCAATGCGTGCTGAATTTCGTGCCCTTTGGGATTCTGGACTCGCATTCTGTGAAGCTATAGATTCTGCTCTAGCACCCATCTGCCATGAACTTTCTCTGTTACGTTGTGATTTGGCTTTCTCAGCTGGGGGAGTTTCCGATCTAGCCCGGATGATTTTCGATGCTGCTGCAACCATCGATCTCGGTCACTAAACACTTCACAGAGTTGGACAGCCCGACGGCGACGACAACCCACTACGAATCTCCTCGGTAATACCCATCGATTTCGTTCCGTCGTTGCTCTCTTCTTCACCATTGTTGCGAGCAATGGCAATTTCTCCTATCAAGCCACAGTCGAACTTGAACGCTTCAATAGCAGTCCACACCAACAATAGCAAACCATTTGTGAGCACCATGGAAGCTATAACAATGGCGCATCTTCTGGGTTTTCCTCTCAGGAACACAGGAGCTACTAAATCTGCGAGTCTTTCTCATACAAACACCACAAAATGTCGCCATGAGGTATTGCGATCTTTGATTTCCAATTTGTCACACTGGAAGGCCAAATGGCATCGGCTTTTGTAGTATGTTCTGACGTATTATACTGGTGTTATTGTAGTCATATCTGAAGATTTTTTGAATGAAAAATTGGGATGGATTAATTGGTATCTTGTGGGCAAATTTGGGAAAACAGATGGGAGTGCATTTGACCTGTTTGATGAAATGTCTAAGAGAGGGAGTGAAGGCACAATGGAAACTTCTCAAATGAAAGACTGCGGATCAATAAAAGCTACTGGTGAGGCCAACGAATAGACAGAGCTCTACAACAAGGTGTTAGAGTTGAAAGGAAATATACGGGTCTTTTCCTGGTGTAGGCCTATAAACACTGAGGAAGTGGCAGCAAGGGCTTCAATGGCCATTGATTTTGAATGTGCTAAAGATGGTGAGCTCAGTGTCAAATCAAATGGGGTCACCAGAAGAACCTTCAAGTTTGATGCTGTATTTGGTCCTCAAGTAGAACAAGCTAATGTTTTCCCAAGTTACATGGCTCACCAACCTGACATGGTAAATTTATGCACCCACTTACCAACTTCTTATAATTCACGGAATAAGGTGAAGGACATGGTTGAAACTTTGGGTCTGCTCAGCTCCTTTAAATCTCTCAGATGGATGCGCCAACTGCAAACTACTGAATCCAAGTTAATGGACCAGAAAAGGGAAACCCATAATAGGCCACCTTCATCTGTTAATCTTTTTGTTTGTGTGTGGGGTGATGTGGACTGTATCGAAGTTTGTGACATTAGAGAATGGCCTCCAACATCACTATTGGACCACAAGTTGTGGAAAGTTGTTCTTTTCCTTATTGTTGGTACAAATGTTCCCATTGTACAAGAGAGCTTCATTCCCCAATACATGGCTGAATTGGCAAGGCATGTGATTATGGTCTCTTATGTACCCACATTTCCCGCCATTACTAGGAAATATTATAATACCACAAAGCTAGCAATAAAGGAAATAATGCTGGAGTTGAGAGCTGATAAGATAGGTTCTGATGTGATTACTTCTGAGGCCAATGGATACACTCCATTGATGTTAGCAACATGAGGATGCTGATAGGAGCATATTTATGTGACTTAGTTAGTGTGTTTTCTTGCATTTACTTAGTTATTTGTTACTTATTATAGTGTCTTAAGTCATTTTCGTGTGTTTATAGGTCCTAGAAGCAAAGTTGGCAAAAAGATGCAATTTGGAGCATTTTAGAGCAGTTTTGGGCTTGGAATGCATATCACAAGATTGAAGCAAGATGGATGGACGAATTTGAAGTTCAAGAGAGGCTAGGAATGTGCAAAAGAGTTGAAGAAATAAATCCAAGTCAAAGAAGATAAGGAATCAGCTACAAAGAAGGAGAATTATCCAAAACATTATCCAAACTACCTTATCTTATCCTTATCTTATCCAAACCTTATCTTATCTTACCATGCCTTATCTTATCCTATCCTAATCCTTTCCTAACTTAATTCCTGCTGCAAAAGGGATTCAATTTTAGTTTAGGAGACTTAAAAACCTGATTTCTAGGAACCTTATCCCCTCCTACAAAGGTGCCGCACCTAACCCCTTCTAGAAACCCCAAAATCAGCCAAATAACACCCTTTCTAGAAGTCCCTAGAAAGGTGGCGCCCCAAGCCTTCTAGATGCATGATCCAGCCCCACCTTTCTCCTGATTCCCTTTGGTTTTTGGCCTTCTAGATGTCCTATTTCCTGCTAGGATTACATAACCTTTTCCCCTTAGGATTGTGATTTTATTTTCCTACACAAACTACATTTTGTAATCCTTTTCCTACACTACATGTTGGTGCCGCACCCTCTCCCTATATATACATATTTTCTGCACCATTCAAAAACACCATCTCTCATTCACACATCTCTACACTACCATTCAGCCATACCCTCATTGTGCTGCAACCTGCAAGCAAGGAATGAAGGAATCTGCAGCGTTTTCTAGGTGTTTTCTATCTTTGTTCAATGTTTAATTTTATTTATATTTGTTTGATTGCGAACATGAGGAACTAATTTCTTTACAGTTAGAGGCGAATTCAAAGCCATGGACATATGTTTTATATGAATTGATTTCCTCCAGTTATGATTTCATGAATCGTGAATGTGGTTTGCTTAACTGTTTTATTAAGAACTTGTTCTTGTGTGTTGATTAAGGATGCATACTTAGTTTGCATGCATGAATTTGATGCTAAAATATAAGGGAATTTCACCTAATCGTTATGAACTTATATTTACAAGTAGTGGAGGTTGCTAGTCACGATCGCGTTAAGTAAATTCCTGGCAGGAGTGTCATGCTTTTCATAGTCACGAATGCCATGTCAATGCTTATGATTTTCACAAAGCTTAATGATCTTTGTTTTGTGTCTCTATCATGCTTTTCATAGTTAGAGAGCTTAATAAAGAATGATTTGGGTTACCGTATGCTTTTCATCCAATTCAATGAGTCTAGGGAAATCTGATGATTAATTAGTTCTACACAATTAATTTGGGGCATTGTCATTCATGGTTTGTTGAAAGAATAACTGGAAATCAATTTATATGCATATGTTCATGTGTGGAGAAGGGCCCTCTAACTAGCCTTTCACCCGTTTTAAATCACCAAACTCGTTTTTTCTAAAGTTTTTATACAAAATTTCTGTTTTAAGTCTTAATTTCGTCAAAAACAATCCCCCTTTCATTTAAACTTGTTTTTAGAGTCAAAACCTGTTTTGTTTTAGTCTTTTGAGTCTTTTAAGTTTTATTTTCGTCAAAACCACTTGTTAGGTTTAGAATTGAGTCTTTCTGATTGTTTCTTGCTATTTTGAGTGTTTTAAGTTAGTTTAGAGTCTATAGAGTCTAGTTTAGTGTTTTTGAGTCTTATTTGTGTTGATTAGCATCCCTAGTTAATCCCCGGTCTAGAACGATCCCTACTTACATCATTGCTACAATTGTCATCAATAGGGTTTAATTTGTGTGTCAAGTTAATTTTCACATCAAATTTTGGCGCCGTTGCCGGGGATTAGCAAATTTGCTAATCCCTTGTTTGCCGTGTGTTTTGTTTTACTTTGTTTTCTGATTTTGTTTTGTTTTCTTGTTTTAGGTACTAGTTTATGAGTCGAAGTTCTCAACCAGTTCGTGAGCATATCTTGGAGTTTGACGACGATTTTGAACGAACATTGAGAAGGAAGAGGAGGCATCCAGAACCTAGCGAACCTAGTTCAAGCTCAGAGGTCGAATCTGAATTTGAAGAAGAAGAACAAGCCATGGCTATGGATAATCGTACAATCAAGGAACTCTCAGCCTCGGGGTTGGCCAATGCCGCACCCCTTTGCATTCAATACCTCGCGGTTGCTCAAGGTAAGACCGATGAGTTCGAATTGAAGTCAAGCTTGTTGCATCACGTTCCCAAATACCATGGGCTGTCCATGGAAGATCCAAACAAGCATCTTAAGGAGTTCGAAGTGGTTTGTTCGAGCATGACACCCATCAATGTCGATGGGAGCATTTTGATGATGAAGGCCTTTCCATTATCTCTTTTGGAAAAGGCTAAAGATTGGCTTTATGAATTAGCACCCAGAACGGTCACTTCTTGGGAAAGCATGAAGATAGCGTTTTTAGAGAAGTTCTTCCCCACTTCGAGAGTCATTCTCTTGAGGAAGAAAATTAGTGGAATTCAACAAAGCCAAGGAGAGACATTCCCAGCATACTATGAGCGTTTTAAAGCCCTTGTCGCCCTTATCGCCTCATGTCCTCAACATCAAATGAAAGAAGAGCTTCTACTTCAATACTTCTATTAAGGACTTCTTCCCATTGAGCGACAAATGCTAGATGCTTCAGCGGGAGGTGCATTGGTTGACAAAACACCAATGGCTGCGAAGACCCTAATTGCCAACCGAGCATTGAATGCACAACAATACGAGGGACTTGGACAAAGAGAGTCCCCACGGTAGCAAGTCCATGAGGTAAGTTCCAATTCCGACATTCAAACTCAATTAGCTAACCTTACGTCCATTGTGACTTAGATGGTCGAAGGAATGAAGATACAAGGACCAAGTGTTTGTGGCGTGTGTTCTATGCAAGGACATCTCACTGACCAATGCCCTCAATTGATTGAGAATGGAGGCTGGGAATCTGCCAATGCCATGGGTTTTGGGAGTTAAAATCAGCCACGCAATGATCCATACTCCAACACTTACAATCCGGGCTGGAGAGATCATCTAAATTTCAAATGGAGGGAACCTCAACAACCTCAACAACAAGGTGGATTTAGGCAGCAACCTCCAGGGTTCTATTCAAAACCATACGTGCCTACACAACCCCAAGCACAACCTACCCAAACCAAATCAGGTACGTCCGTTGATAATGATCAAATTTTTCAATTACTAACTTCTATGTCACAGAGCATGCAAATTAGAGACAAAAAGGTGGATGATTTGGATAAGCGAGTAGGGCAGATTTCAGAGTTCCTAGGGCAATTCCAAGAACAAGGCAAACTTTCTAGCTCAACCATTGTGAATCCAAAGGGAGGATTTGAATCCGCCAAAGCCATTATGTTGAGAAGTGGAAAAGAAGTTGGAACCAACCCACAACCATCCAAATCAAGCCAAAAAGAGGATGAAAAGTTGCTGATTGAAGAGGAGGAACAAGCCAAACCCACGGCAAGGGGGGATCAACCCTTGCCGCAGCCATCTTTCACTGCCAAACCATCCAATTCGGCCAAGGTAAGTCCTAACTCGAATTTTTCAAGTTCTATTCCACTAAATGCACCCTTTCCTAGCAGGTTTAGGCAATCAAAGAAGGAAGAGAACGAGAAAGACATTCTGGAAACGTTTAGGAAAGTGCAAGTCAATATACCTCTCCTTGATGCAATTAAGCAAGTTCCAAGGTACGCTAAGTTTTTGAAAGAACTTTGTACAACAAGGAGGAGAATTTCGAACAAAGAAGTTGTCCAGTAAGTGAAAATGTCTCTGCTGTTTTACAAAGAAAATTACCCCCTAAATGCAAAGATCCGGGTAGTTTTACAATTCCTTACGTTATTGGCAATACTAAGTTTGAACATGCTATGTTAGACTTAGGAGCTTCAATTAATGTCATGCCTTACTCAATTTTCGCATCTATGAATTTAGGAGAGCTTAAAAACGATGGTGTTATAATTCAATTAGCCGATCGTTCTAACGCATATCCGAAAGGAGTTTTGGAAGATGTTTTGGTGCAGGTGGATAACTTGATATTCCCAGCAGATTTCTATGTTTTAGAAATGGAGGAGTCACCCAATATCACCCCATTGTCTATCCTACTTGGGAGGCCCTTCATGAAAACAGCACGCACCAAGATCGACGTGTTCAAAGTGACTTTAACAATGGAATTTGATGGGGAAGTGATTGATTTCAATCTTTCTGAAACTATTAAATATCCTAAAGACGATCATTCTTGTTTTTCTATTGATGCATTTGATTCATTGGCTCAAGAATTCCTTGACTCATTGGATGAAGATCCCCTTGAAACAACAATTGCACAAGGAATTGGAATGAAGCCCAATCTGGCCGTACCTAGTGAAGAACAAGCCGAGATTGTGGCTGCCTTTGACTCATTGCCACGACATCATGGTACGTCTCCTAACCCAATTCCAATTCCCGTTTCTACTAATACATTGTTACCCTCTGTGATTCAGGCCCCTATTCTTGAACTTAAGCCATTGCCGGATCATTTAAAGTATGTCTTCTTAGGAAATGAAGAGACGTTGCCCGTCATTATCTCTGCATCACTCACGGCGACAGAGGAGGAGAAGTTGATTCGGGTGTTGAAAGAGCACAAAACAGCCATTGGATGGACACTGGCCGACATTAAGGGAATTAGCCCTACAACATGCATGCATCGCATACTTCTAGAGGAGGGGGCTAAACCAACTAGAGAAGCTCAACGCCGACTCAACCCTCCAATGATAGAAGTTGTGAAAAAGGAGATTATCAAGCTTCTCGATTGTGGAGTGATTTATCCAATTTCGGATAGCCATTAGGTTTCACCGGTGCAAGTTGTTCCAAAGAAATCCGGAGTCACTGTGGTGAAGAATGCCGAGAATGAGCTTGTACCAACCCGTATCCAAACAGGTTGGAGAGTGTGTATCGATTATAGGAAGCTCAACGCCACCACAAGGAAGGACCACTTCCCTTTGCCGTTCATTGATCAAATGCTTGAAAGGTTAGTTGGTCATTCTTTTTATTGTTTTCTTGATGGTTATTCGGGATATAATCAAATTGTCATAGCTCCGGATGACCAAGAAAAGACCACCTTCATGTGCCCCTTTGGTACTTTTGCCTATCGTCGCATGCCATTTGGTTTATGCAATGCCCCTGCCACATTCCAAAGATGCATGGTAAGTATCTTTTCAGATTATGTTGAGAAGATTATTGAGGTATTCATGGATGATTTTAGCGTCTTTGGTGATTCGTTTGATGGTTGTTTAGAAAATCTCACATTAATCTTAAAACGATGCGTTGAAACCAACCTTGTTTTAAATTGGGAAAAGTGTCACTTTATGGTTACGCAAGGCATAGTTTTAGGGCATATCATTTCAGAAAGGGGAATTGAGGTTGATAAATCAAAAATAGATCTTGTACGCTACTTACCCTCTCCTACTTCGGTTAGAGAGGTTCGTTCTTTTCTTGGACATGCAGGATTTTATAGGCGATTCATCAAGGATTTTTCAAAGATTTCTCAACCTTTGTGCCATCTCCTTCAAAAGGAAGTGGCTTTCAAGTTTGAAGAGGAATGTGAGAAGGCTTACAACCAACTCAAAGAGATGCTAACCGTGGCACCAATCATTATGCCACCATATTGGAATCTTCCGTTTGAATTAATGTGCGATGCTTCCGACTATGCATTGGGGGCTGTCTTAGGACAGAGGAAGGACAAAAATCTGCACGTCATCTACTATGCCTCAAGGACCTTGAACGATGCTCAATTGAACTACTCTACGACGGAAAAAGAACTTTTTGCCGTTTTCTTTGCTTCAGATAAGTTTCGTTCATATTTACTTGGCACTAAAGTCATTATTTACTCTGATCATGCAGCTTTAAGATACTTACTTACGAAGAAGGAGGCTAAACCAAGGCTTATTCGATGGATGCTCCTACTTCAAGAGTTCGATATCGAATTCCGGGACAAGAAAGGAGTTGAAAACGTAGTGGCTGACCACCTCAGCAGATTGGTGCAAGAAGAAGACCCAATTCCTATCCCTAAGACGTTTCCAGATGAGCAGCTGCTGTCCATATAGGTAAGTGTGCCATGGTATGCCGATTTAGTTAATTATTTGGTTACTAAACAAGTTCCAAACACCCTAAACAAGCAACAAGGTGATAAATTGAAAAAAGAGGCACGGCTTTATGTTTGGGATGATCCATACTTGTGGAAGTATTGCCCCGATCAGATTATACGTAGGTGTGTGCATAATTCGGAGTTTAACTCAATTTTAACTTTCTGTCACACTTATGCATGCGGGGGACACTTTGGCACACAACGCACAGCCCTTAAAGTGTTAGAATGTGGGTTTTATTGGCCTACGATCTTGAAGGATGCTAGAACTTTTTGTGTGACGTGTGATCGTTGCCAAAGAATGGGAAATATAGGCCCAAAGGACCAAATGCCGCAAACCCCTATCTTTACTGTCGAAATTTTTGATGTTTGGGGTATTGATTTTATGGGTCCTTTTCCTTCATCGCATGGTTTTACATATATTTTACTTGCGGTTGATTATGTCTCGAAGTGGGTGGAAGCAAAAGCCACCCAAACTAATGATTCTAAAGTGGTTGCAGATTTTGTTAGAACTAACATATTTGCAAGGTTTGGCATGCCACGAGTGCTTATCAGCGATGGAGGCTCTCACTTTTGCAATCGGACCATTGAGGTGTTACTTAAAAAGTACAATGTCACCCATAAGGTTTCTACACCTTATCATCCTCAAACAAGTGGGCAAGTTGAGGTTTCAAATCGTGAAATCAAGCAAATTTTAGAGAAAACAGTTGGGCCAACGAGGAAGGATTGGAGTTTGCGCTTGAATGATGCACTATGGGCGTATCGTACGGCCTACAAAACACCCATTGGGATGTCCCCATTTTGGCTCATCTATGGGAAACCATGCCATCTTCCCGTTGAATTAGAACACAAGGCGCATTGGGCAGTCAGAACCTTCAATATGGACATAGATGCCGCTGGAGTTCATAGGAAGCTTCAATTGAACGAGCTCGAGGAGATTAGGAATGAAGCTTACGAGAATGCGCGAATTTACAAAGAGAAGACGAAGGCTTTTCATGACAAGATGATTCGAACCAAAACATTCTCCAATGGGCAGAAAGTTCTACTTTTCAATTCCCGTCTTCGATTATTTCCAGGTAAGTTACGTTCTAGGTGGATTGGACCGTTTGTTATTACTAATATCTTTCCTCATGGTGCAGTTCAAATCCAAAGTTTGAAGACGGGGCACGAATTCAAGGTGAACGGACATCGTTTGAAGCCCTACTATGAGCACTTTGAAGAGCACATTGTGGAGGACATAACCCTTAATGCCGTGGGCCCCATTGAAGAATAGACGGAAGGTTCGTCCGGCTGGAAGACGTTAAAGCAAGCGCTTCTTGGGAGGCAACCCATGCAAATAAAGAGGACCTAGGAACTCTCCGGCTCCATAACCAGATTTGCGTTTCTAAACCCTACTCTTTATTGCTTTTACTTTGCCATATTTGTCATGTTTGTTAGTTGTGTTGTTTGCTTGCTTATGTGTGAGTCTTTGCTTGAAACATTGAGGACAATGTTTGGTTTAAGTGTGGGGGGGGGGGGGGGGGGTAAAACAAGTGTTTTCAGTGTTTTCATTGAAAAATTCATGGGTTTTTATCACCTATCACTTCTAAGGTTGTTTTTCACTGTTTTTGAGTGTTTTTAGTGTGTTTTGAAGTCTTTTTATGTGTCTTGAAAGACAAATACGAAAATTTACAAAAACATTTGGAAAAAGTTTTCAAAATACCAAAAAGAGTCGTTTTTAGAGTCGTTTTTGTGTGTTTGTGTCTTAGGGTACCTTCCAACACAATGATGAGGATTTGGTTTTTAATTGCATGACTGTTAAAGAAAGTTACAAACATGGATTGAAGTTTGATATGCTCTTTGGTTTATGCTTGGTTATAGTTGACATTCTGAATTCACATGTAATCACAAAAAGGATAAAATCAGTTTTTGTAACATGCTTGAAGGAAGAAACTCAAATTAACGCTACAACCCTGAGAGACTTGAGCCTTTAACGTTCTTTGGAGAGTTAAGAATCTGTGCATTTCTTGTTTTCTAAAGTCGTTGCATGATCTTATCATTCTTTGCTTGGTTGCTACTTAGAATGCTTTTCATCATTTAGTTCCAAATACTAGAACTTATACCCATTTCATTCAAAACTAAAATTGATTAGCATAACAAATAACAAGATGAAGTTGTTTAGTTAAAACCAGTGCCAAAAAGCCTAACCCTTTGCATATGTATTGTAGGTTTAGCCCCTTTGAGCCATATTTAGCCTATTTTGTTTGTTAGCCACATTATCCTTACCTAGCCTAGATTAGGACCATCCTTACCCTTGTTCTTAAGGCGTAGTGAAGCATGACCTAGAGTGAATTCCCTTCGTTCGTTATTAGGCAGCAAATAAGTGTGGGGGAAGGTTTTTAGTGGTTTTATGTGCCAAAGAAGTAAAAAAGGGAATGGGTAGAAGAGAAAAAAAAAAAAAAAAAAAAAGAAAGAAGAAAGAAGAAAATTCGTGAGAAAAAGAAAAGAAAAAGAAAAGTATGTGAAGAAGTATGAAAAGTGTTCAAAATAAGTGAGATTAAAGCTCACAAGTGTTGGTTGTTGAAGAAATGGTCCAAAACGTTGAATTTGGCCCTAAGTATGTGTGATCTTCCCCTTTGTGTTCAAAGTCTGTTTTTGCGTTTAAAAAGGGAGTTCTAAGTGTCATATTTCTTACTTTGCTTGCTATTGCTTTAAGAACGTTTGTTTTCCTTACCTTTCTTTGTTAGCCAATACCCTTAGCCCCGTTACAACCCTTAGACTTCTGTCTTGATTGTTATGTGTTTCAATGTGTGGAGTTTGGGATTGGTTTGAGCATATGGTGTCCCTGGTTCTCGCGTCTAAGTAGTGGCATTCCATTCATGAGATCATATAAATACATGCATTCCAGAAATTGCTTCTTTGTTATATACATATGTGAGTATTAGTTTTCATGTTTACATCAATCTTCTCACATATACCTAGTGTAGGGAGTGTAGTCAGAAAATCTGTGAGAAAATAGAGTGTATATCTAGTGAGAAATTGAGGGATTCTCTAAGGCATGTTACTACATTCAAAATATTGTTTTAATTGATTAAATGCGAGCTAGTGAGTAGTAACTATGATTAAGTATGTGCTCGAGGGTAGGGACAACTAAAATTTATGTAAGTAATGATTTTTAACATGTTAGGTACCATTGGAAATCCCTGAGGCGAACGTTGGAAGGTTTAGGTTATGTTTTGTTTGTTTTGCTCGAGGACTAGCAAAAGCTAAGTGTGGGGGAATTTGATAGGAGCATATTTATGCGACTTAGTTAGTGTGTTTTCTTGCATTTACTTAGTTATTTGTTACTTATTATAGTGTCTTAAGTCATTTTCGTGTGTTTATAGGTCCTAGAAGCAAAGTTGGCAAAAAGATGCAATTTGGAGCATTTTAGAGCAGTTTTGGGCTTGGAATGCATATCACAAGATTGGAGCAAGATGGATGGACGAATTTGAAGTTCAAGAGAGGCTAGGAATGTGCAAAAGAGTTGAAGAAATAAATCCAAGTCAAAGAAGATAAGGAATCAGCTACAAAGAAGGAGAATTATCCAAAACATTATCCAAACTACCTTATCTTATCCTTATCTTATCCAAACCTTATCTTATCTTACCATGCCTTATCTTATCCTATCCTAATCCTTTCCTAACTTAATTCCTGCTGCAAAAGGGATTCAATTTTAGTTTAGGAGACTTAAAAACCTGATTTCTAGGAACCTTATCCCCTCCTACAAAGGTGCCGCACCTAACCCCTTCTAGAAACCCCAAAATCAGCCAAATAACACCCTTTCTAGAAGTCCCTAGAAAGGTGGCGCCCCAAGCCTTCTAGATGTCCTATTTCTTGCTAGGATTACATAACCTTTTCCCCTTAGGATTGTGATTTTATTTTCCTACACAAACTACATTTTGTAATCCTTTTCCTAAACTACATGTTGGTGCCGCACCCTCTCCCTATATATACATATTTTCTGCACCATTCAAAAACACCATCTCTCATTCACACATCTCTACACAACCATTCAGCCATACCCTCATTGTGCCGTAACCTGCAAGCAAGGAAGGAAGGAATCTGCAGCGTTTTCTAGGTGTTTTCTATCTTTGTTCAATGTTTAATTTTATTTATATTTGTTTGATTGCGAACATGAGGAACTAATTTCTTTATAGTTAGAGGCGAATTCAAAGCCATGGACATATGTTTTATATGAATTGATTTCCTCCAGTTATGATTTCATGAATCATGAATGTGGTTTGCTTAACTGTTTTATTAAGAACTTGTTCTTGTGTGTTGATTAAGGATGCATACTTAGTTTGCATGCATGAATTTGATGCTAAAATATAAGGGAATTTCACCTAATCGTTATGAACTTATATTTACAAGTAGTGGAGGTTGCTAGTCACGATCGCGTTAAGTAAATTCCTGGCAGGAGTGTCATGCTTTTCATAGTCACGAATGCCATGTCAATGCTTATGATTTTCACAAAGCTTAATGATCTTTGTTTTGTGTCTCTATCATGCTTTTCATAGTTAGGGAGCTTAATAAAGAATGATTTGGGTTGTCGTATGCTTTTCATCCAATTCAATGAGTCTAGGGAAATCTGATGATTAATTAGTTCTACACAATTAATTTGGGGCATTGTCATTCATGGTTTGTTGAAAGAATAACTGGAAATCAATTTATATGCATATGTTCATGTGTGGAGAAGGGCCCTCTAACTAGCCTTTCACCCGTTTTAAATCACCAAACTCGTTTTTTCTAAAGTTTTTATACAAAATTTCTGTTTTAAGTCTTAATTTCGTCAAAAACAATCCCCCTTTCATTTAAACTTGTTTTTAGAGTCAAAACCTGTTTTGTTTTAGTCTTTTGAGTCTTTTAAGTTTTATTTTCGTCAAAACCACTTGTTAGGTTTAGACTTGAGTCTTTCTGATTGTTTCTTGTTGTTTTGAGTGTTTTGAGTTAGTTTAGAGTCTATTGAGTCTAGTTTAGTGTTTTTGAGTCTTATTTGTGTTGATTAGCATCCCTAGTTAATCCCCGGTCTAGAACGATCCCTACTTACATCATTGCTACAATTGTCATCAATAGGGTTTAATTTGTGTGTCAAGTTAATTTTCACATCAGATGCCCCGCGACGCTGTGCGAGCTTCTGATTATTTTAGGAGCAAAATGCAATGTTGCGAATGCAAGATACAAGACAACACTCCTACTTGTAAGGAAAATTACGATTAAAAACTATGCAGAGGATGTGATATTGGATGAGCTTGCAAGAAGCATTGTTCTTAGTGGGTGTTGTGTGAAAAAGCACATAAAATGCGGTAGAGGATCTCCAAATCAAAAAATGCTGAAAATGGTTGGGGTTGCTGGGATTTTTGCAGTGTGGAAGTATATACAACTCAATATGTATCACAAGGTGGTGAACAAGAATCAGAAGCTATATAACATGGTTCAGATTTTGACAGAAGACTCATACACTGCCCAATTAAAGATAAGTAGTTGTACTGGTGATAATCGTTGGAGTATTTCAGATGCTACAATGCATTCAGTAAAGTATACCACTGATGCCTTCAAGCTTATGAAATTTGGTGAGAGGAATCGTATGGTCAGTTCATCCGCATTCAGTAACTGCAGCAACTGTTCCTATAGTGTCCTAATAGTCCATGTGAAGGGGAAACATACTTTTGGAGGAACTCTACGCAATTGCCTTCATTTAGTAGACCTTACGGGAAGCGTAAAAGTGGAAAATTCTAGAGTTGCAAGAGATAAGAGGAAAGAAGCACAGTATATCAATAAGTCTCTCCCTTGTTTTGGAGATGTTAACACAGCTTTGGCTCAAAAAGATTCTCACACCCCTCACGAAAACAGGAAATTCACTCTTATGTTGCAAGACTCAGTTGTTGTTCGTTTCAAACAAGTTTTTCAATCGTTTAACCTTGAGGACAAGGTTGTTCTCAAGAGGTAGGAATGTTGTGGCCCTGATTAGCTTAATCATAGTTAGAATTAGTTAGTTAAAGGGGACTATTACAAGTAATCAGGAAAGTTTGTTAGATTCTGCTAACTGACAGTGGGTTTGGGAGTACTATAAATAGTCCAATGTGTAATGGCTTTGCCTAATGGTTAATTTGATAAAAATAATATTAATACAAAAATATTTGGAGCTCTGCTCCTTCATCTCTCATTCCCTCTTATTCCATAGCTATCTTGTGCTACTTGCAGGTTGATTAAGGGAATTGAGAATAGGATCCTATCACATCCAATAGGAGAACAGCAAACTTCATCCACTGCTTGGTCGGGGCCATGTTTGTAGGCAGTAGGGTTACCCCACTATTTTGCTGATGTCACCACGTGGTGGTAGTGCCTTGCTAACAGGTCAGGGGAGGTCTAAGTCATCACTCCTCCGATGCAAATCTTAAACCGGATTGGTTTTACAATGTCGCGATTTCTCCGTCTGATCAAGCTCGACTCAACGGCCTTTACAGAGCCGTCGATGTCTCTCTTCAGGCGCATCCGTGGGCATGGGTATAGGATCTGAGCGCGAGAAGGATGGGAATTGGATCTTTTTAGGGTTTTTTTTTTGGATATTTTTTATTTGTAATAAATCAAAATTTGAAAATTTGGGAATTGGGTCTTTAGCCGTCGATTCATGTCTTCTGGGTTAAGCCTTTGTAATTGGAAATTTTATAATTTACGTTAGTGGTCGTCATAGAAGTGACTTTTGGGTTGATCGCATTTATGGTTCCACAACCTTTTGTTTTGTTATTTGTTTTCACTTTTTGTTGTCAATATATAAGAAAAGTGATAGGCAAAGGATGGATGAAGAATGGTGATTAGAGACAGAAGCGGAGATGAGAAAAGTAAATGAAAAGTTGAAAACAAATTAACTAATTTTAAATTTTTATTTTTTGTCTTCATTTCGTGTAACTTTCTTATACATTTTTCTACATTTCTGACACCATCCCACAATTACTCTTCCCAATACCTCATTTCTTATGAATTTTCCATTTACCATAACACAAAATGAAAAAAATAAAATAAAGAAAACTAAAATGAAATGGTAATAAAACAATTCTAAATTAGCCAATCTAAAAATATTGGCACTAAATTTGCCAAAAGAATATTGTTATTATTTTTCTCAAAAAAGAAAAATCAGACTTAGCTTCTAGAGAAAATGTAGAGTAAAAGTCGCCGTAGAGAAGGAGGAGGGAGAAGCACTTCTGCTTCACTCACTCTTTCTTTTTTCTACTCTACGGTGATTATTAATAGTCTTGTTTGAGCTGATTAAGTTTGTGTCTAAGCTTGCTTAGCTTTGAGTTCTCCATCACTTACTCTCTTTTTTCTTCAATCTGATCATTCTCCAAAAGTTATCCCTCTTTGGTTTTTTTTGGGTAGTGTGGGTCTGGCAAAAGATGGGGTTGAATTTTTGTGAGGTGGGTTTTCTAGTTTATAGTGCGGCTCTTGTCTATGTTCGGTTAGCCCTTTTGGGCTTGCGTCTTTTGTTCATGTCTCATGGTGGTGTTGGTGCGACTTATTATGATGCAACTAGTAGCTTCGTTGGGGGTTTTGACTGCATAGTCCTTTTGTAGTTGTCATTATTTGTTTCTTTTATAGTTTCTCTTCAGAAATAGTGTTGCTTGTTTGCAAAGATTGTTCACTTATTGGTTTTGTTGGCGATTTTGTGCATAGTCTCCCATGAGGCAGACTATGAAGTAATTGAAATTTTGGTTGCCGGAAATGAAGTTTGGTTTTGAAATTCTGGATGTGTTCTCATGCTATTCACAACCAAAGATCTGGCGATATGACATCCATTACATTGACCAAGTTGGCCTTATTTTTTTACTTTTGGAGTCCTCTTTGTTTGACTACATATTGATCATATTGATGATTCAATGGCGACGACGATGACAATATTTTTTATGTCATCAATGTCGTCGTTGTGTGATTGTTATGTCATTCTTATGTCTGGTTATTAAAATGTCAAAACCTAATTGCCAACAGTTAGCAAGAACTTCTGCTAAATAACTAATGTGGCTTCTCATCAATTTGACACATGTCCACTCATTTTCTAAAAATTATGCAATAGTAAAAGTAACCGTGTAAAAGACTAGAATAACGTTTCTAGAAAGGCTTGCCAACCCTTTCAGATTGTCCAGAGAAAAGATAAGTAACAGGGATTTCGATAGTGGTGCGAGCCATAGCATTGTGGACGACGATGAGGGAGTCAGCTGGATTCAGTGCCCAAGGGCCGGTGAGATTACCATTCTTATTCTTCCTTGTCGGAGCCCTAGAAATAATGATTTTGTAATGAGTAATTGCTCTGGAAAATCCCAAAACGCAGAGCTTGTAATTGTCCTTGGGATTAATAGACCGACAAAGACCACAACAGAATGAAATGTCGAGCAGGGTATGAGCCAAAGAAAAAATAACCCTTTCCCTTTCCCCTTTACTGGTGAAGAAGAAGAAATATTGGAATTGGAATAGCTAGGGTTTTTGGGTAAAGAATAAGATATTAGGTTTAAAACCCCTTGGCTTTTGTTTTGTTTGGGGTCAGCATTTGTGAAGAAAAGAAAGGAAACAGAGATGAAAAGAGAGGAGGGGTGGGCATTTGTGCGGGTCAAACCAACCCCGACCAACCCACCCAACATTAATTGGGTTGGGTCGGTTAAAAAGCCCAAAAAAATCATTCCCGGGTTTAAACTTGGCCACTTGATGTCATAGCTAATATTACACAGGTTGCAATATTACAAACCCATCGAAACCCGGCCACCCGAATATAGATATATGTTAGCCAATTTAGGCGATTTCTTCTCTCAATTATGCAATATCCTCCTTTCGTCAAACCCTCGGACCCAATTTCACTCCTCCTTCCATCAAACCCTCAGACAATTTTAGAAATCAAGCAATTGAAAAATCACGCAAGAATCAATTTTACCCCTGATTATTCTCTATGGCCTCTTTGAGATCGATCCCTCCTCTTCTCTTAGTCTATAAAAACCTTATAAGTTCATTGTTGTTCTCTGCACCACTTCCTCCCAAAACCTTAATATCTCAGTTCTTGTCATTCTTGATCAATTGGCTGTTGCTTTTAGGTGATGATTTTAGTCTTTCCCTCAAATTTTTCTTCAATTTATTTTCATGTCCAACTATATTGAAATTCTAACTCGATTATCTCTTTTTGGTGTAGTTTTCTGGGGCTTTGTATTCCTAGGTGGATATGCTTTGGAAACTTGTGGTGAAAGTTGCTAAGGACTTAACCTTTCGGTGCGTTTTAATTGAAGTATTCATAATAAATTAATTGGAATATTAGACTATGCCTTTCTATGTTGCTGTCTGTTTAAGTAGTTAGGATTGTAAATTTGCTTAGTCAGCAAAAAGAAAAAACAACTCAAGCTCTTTATGTCCTCCCGGTTTGTGCTTTTGAAATCTTACTCATATAAGAAATAGTATTGAGCTGCTTCTCTATGTTCTTATTACATTTGTTTTTCTCTTGCCCCTTTTTTGGGCTCCTATTGATGCATATTTCAGAACGGAAATAAGGCTTTGTTATTTTTGGTTGATATTATCTAATTATGATGATGCATTGATAAATTTAAATTAACAATATACTGATTACTATTGAATGAAATTTCAATTGTGAAAATTTGCAGAATGTTTATGAGTATAAGTTGTAAATTCATGTATTATATGTTGTGAATTCATGTATCATATATCATTTTTGATAATTTCCAAATCGTTTTGATAGCTAATATACTACTACTGATGTATTGACTCATTCAGATAATATTATGCATGTAAGAAGAAAAAGTAAGTAGGAAAATGTCCACTGGTGGGATCACTTCACCAAAGTTGATGGTGGTGAATCTTTTGATCCCAATGACCCTAGAGCTACTTGCAACTGCTATAAGAAGAGTTATGCTTGTGATACAAAGAAGTGTGGGAGTTTGTGGAATCATTTGTCTAACCAGTGTAAAAGGTATCCTCATAAGGTTGAGGACAAAAAACAAAAAATCCTTAGCTTCGAGGAGAAAGATGGTAATGGGAGCCTTCTAGCAGTTGGCTTTAGTAAGGAAGCTTGTAGGGTTGGGTTAACCAAGATGATAGTTCTTGAGGAGCTACACTTTAGCTTTGTTGAGAATGAAGGTTTTAAGCTTTTCTACGGTATTAGTTCTCCAAAATTTACTCCACTCTCACGTAGAACTATTGCGAGATATGTGTTTCAATTGTATTTGGATGAGATGAGACTTTTGAAAAAATGTGTTGACCACAAATGCACAAAGAGTTTACCTTACCACTGATTGCTGGACATCTGCACAAAACATTAGTTATATGGTTTTAACTGCTCATTTTGTTGATTGTGATTGGAATTTGCTAAGTGCATATTGAATTTTTGACCTGTGCCTAATCATAAAGGGGAAACATTTGGAAAACTGATTGAATCATGTTTGATTGAATGGGGAATATAAAATGTGTTTACTGTCATTGTTGATGATGCTTCAACAAATGATCAGGCTGTTAATTATGTGAAAATGAAATTGAGAAATTGGAAAATTGATGTGCTTATTCTTGATGGTGTGCACATGCATTTATGATGTAGTGCTCATATTGTGAATTTGATTGTGTATGAGGGGTTAAAAGAATTGCATGAGTCTGTTGGATGTTAGACTCTAATCCAATAACTAATAGGTCAATATAGTTAATAAGGATTGATGTGGAATGTAAGTGCAATTAGGGTTTATTTATAAGCTATAACTTGGACTCCAAGTAAAGTATATAATCCGGTTATAATTGGAGAATAAGGGCTCTTGATATTATTCTATTTGGACTGAGATTTGGTAGATTGTATCCTTGTACAATAAGGGATTCTAGTGCATGATTATGGGAATGTGCACTAGGGTTGTGGTAATCTAAATACCAAGGGAAGGTCCTTGCATACACCACCAAAACATATGCTTAGAGAACTCCCCATATGTTTGAGTAATACAGTCGTGGTGAGTGTGCAGAAGGTCCTCCTCGAGTTCTAGGTCTCTTGGTGTGCTTGCTGCTGTTCTAGTACTCGCTGTGCATTGAAGGATGTCTTCACAAGGTTAGTACAATGGTGTTTTAATATTACATGAACGTATTAATTCTAACAGTTGGTATCAAAGCCAACGTTTATGTGATTAAAATCCATAAAGAACTAACGTACATAAAGTCATGCATGCAATATGAATGAATTGATGTTTCTTCAAGTTTTGATCCTGTTTTCTTTTCCGCTGCTATATTTAATGCTTGCATGCATACGTATATGTATTAAGTTTTGAGAGATGCTATCCTTGCATATTTATAAAAACCTAGACTGACTATGGAACTAAGACTGCAAACAAGTGCCATGATTACTTCTTGTTCTATGCTTGCATTCACAGAAACCCCAAAGCTATCTACCTTGCATAACTGGTGTAAGAACTAATATTTTACCTAATAAAACTCAAAAATTGTTTGCTTCAGAGTCTTGATTGTTGAGCATGTTAATGATCGAAAGTCTTAAGGTTCATAGCATGCTGAAAGTTGTAACATGATCAAGGTTTTTTTAGATGTAATTGGATGAATGAAACACAACAAATTCGTTTCAGTCATTCAAGAACTGCTAAAAATTCGAGGTCTAATTGATCAACTTGTATCAGTAGCCATAACAATAAGGTTATATCCCTAAATAAAGGTGTGACTAATCGATATTGGTTCGGTTACTGATATCCCCAAATAAAGTTGTGAAAGTTAATTGCCAAACAAAGGTGGATGGCTTTCATGATTGTACCATTACTTATGCAACTTTTATAGTTTGCATTGATACTGATTAAACTTGAAAAAACCAAACAAAGGTTGAGTTGTTTTAGTTATGCATAATATAGAGTCTTGAATGCTTATTTTGTTTGAAAATCTTTCAGTAATTAGCTCATTGAATTCAATTCAAACACTCAATGGAACCAACTATAAGAAGTGGAGGCAAGATATTGAAATAACTCTAGGGCTTATGGATTTTGATTTAGCTCTAAGAAAGAATGAACCAGCCAAGCTTGATGATGATGCAACTGCAGAAAAGAAGAATGAACATGAAAAGTGGGTTAAGGCTAACAGAATGGTGTTGTTGCTAATCAAAAGGTCAATGTTTGATCTAGTTCGAGGGGCAATCACTGAGTCAGACAATGCTAAGGCATATCTTGACTCCATAGAAGCAAAGTTCAAGGAATCCGAGAAGGCTAAAACTGGAACACTAATGAACACCCTTATAACCACTAAGTACCTTGGTGGTGATGTAAGATATATGATCCTTTTCTAGTTCATCTCGCCCTGAATTCCTTACCCCCTGAGTACTCTCAGTTGAAGAGTACTTACATAGCTTAGAAAGAAAAATGGGACCTAAACGAGCTGATTGCCATCTGGGTGCATGAAGAGCAAAATATTTGACAAGACAAGGGGAAGAAACAAGTCAATGCAGTACAGAATGTTGACCTTGCAAATCCTCCCAATGAGAAAGAAAATCCTCCACAGAAAAACTATAAAAGGGCTGCATGAAGGGTCAATATGGGCAATAACCATCTGAGAGTTCATAGGGGTGTTGGAATAAAATGTTTCTTCTGCAAAAAGGTGGGACATCAAAAGGAGTGCAATGGGTATAAACGTTGGAAGGAAAACAAAGAAAGTAAGAAAAACAAAGGTATGATGCATAAAATTTCAGTTTGTTTTGAATCAAATTTAGTTGAGATATCTTGTGATACCTGGTGGCTTGATACTGGTGCTACAATTCATGTAACAAACTCATTGCAGGGGTACATTAGTAAGAAGGTGCCAAACAAGGATGAGGTGTCAGTGTTCGTGTGCAATGGAACTAGAGTTGCGGTGGAGTTCATTAGAGTAGTTAGGCTTGAATTATTTTCTGATTTTTTGCTAGATTTGGTTGATGTTGCTTATATACCTTCCATAAGAAGGAATTTAGTCTCAGTTAGTAGGCTTGTTAAATCAAAGTTTAAGTTTGATATTAATGAGATTGGTTTTTCAATATTTTGAAGTTCCAAGTTAATTGGTGATGAAGTGTTGACTGGTGACATGTTCAAGCTTAATTGCAATGTACCAATGAGTGTGGTTAACACAATAAGGCACAAACGAACACTGACAAACGACACCTCATCCAAGTTATGGCACAAGAGATTAGGGCATATTTCTAGAGAGAGAATGAAAAGATTAACTAGAGAACAAATCATGCCATCACTAAACTATGGTGATTTCGAAATTTGCACTAACTGCATTAAGGGAAAATTGATAAACAAGAAAAAGAAGGGTTCAACTAGAAGTACCAAGCTGCTAAAACTAATCCACACAGACATTTGTGGTCCATTCCCAACACAAACACATGATGGCTACAAGTATTTCATCACATATACAAATGACTTTTCTAGGTTTGGGTATGTATACTTGTTGACTGATAAATCCAGTGCCTTTGCTGCTTTCAAAATTTATAAAGCAGAAGTAGAGAATCAAAAATTAAAGTGGTGAGGTTTGATAGGAGTGAAGAGTACTATGGAAAATTTAGTGAGTCTGGTAGATAGCCTGGTCTATTTGCATTGTTTCTGCAAGAACATGGAATTGTTGCTCAATACACCAATCCTGGTACCCCTAAGCGTAATGGAGTTAATGAAAGAAGAAATTGAACTTTGATTGAAAAGGTAAGAAGCATGATGATTAATTCGAAGTTACCTACTTTTCTTTGGGGAGAAACAATCAAAACTGCAAATTACTTGCTAAATAGGGTCCCTAGCAAGTCTGTTCCCAAGACACCTTTCAAATTGTGGACTAACAGAAAACCAGTGTTAACTCACTGAGAATTTGGGGTTGCAAAGCAGAAGCAAGAGCATACAATCCAATGGAGAATAAGCTAGACCCTAGAACAATCTCATGCTTCTTTGTAGGGTATCCATAAAGAACTAAGGGTTACAAGTTTTATTGTCCCAATCATACTTTGAGGTTCATTGAAACTATGAAAGCCAAGTTCATTGAAGAAGTTAATGATGATCAATGGGAAGAGAATCTTGACTGGAATGAAGAGACCACAGCACTGCAAGATGAAAACCTAGGTGATGCTGTGACACATGAAGTTGTTGTACCAATTCCAGTGCAAAATGAACAAGCTGCAGAACCAATACAAATTACTCAACAAGAAAGAATGGTTGCAGATGAAACTGTGTAGTTGAACAATACACCAGTCATTCAAGATGAGCACATTGAGCCTATGCAAATGGAAATCAGAAGATCCACCCGTGTAAGAAAGCCTGCAATCTCATATGATTTCCTTGTGTATCTGCAAGAGGCTAAGTTTAGTAGTCAAGAAGAAGATCCATTAAACTTCAAGACAACAATTAAGAGTTTAAATACTGCACAATGGCAAAAAGCTATGCAATCAGAATTGGATTCCATGAATAAAAACAAAGTGTGGGAGTTAGTTGAGCTTCCACAAGGATGCAAACCAATAAGCTGGAAGTGGATTTACAAGACCAAGAGAGACTCAAAGGGTGATATTGAAATATACAAAGCTAGACTTGTAGCAAAAGGTTATACTCAACAAGAAGGAGTTGATTATAATGAAACATTCTCTCCAGTCTCTACAAATGACTATTTTAGAGTGATCATGGCACTAGTGGCTCACTTCCATTTATTTCTGCATCAAATAGACGCTAAGACTGCATTATTGAATGGAAATCATGAGGAAAAGATCTATTTGAAGCAACCAGAGGGTTTTATTCAAGAAGGGGGTGATAGTTTGGTCTGTAAACTTAACAAGTCCATTTATGGATTGAAATAGGCCTCGAGACAGTGGTATTTGAAGTTTGATGAAGTTGTTTCATTACATGGTTTCAAAGAAAGCCCTAGTGATGAATGTGTTTACATGAAAAGGAATGGAAACTGTTTTATCTTTCTCATTCTTTATGTTGATGACATACTACTAGCATGTAACAATTTATCATTGCTGAGTGACACCAAGAGATTTCCGTCAAAACACTTTGAGATGAAAGATATAGGAGAGGTAGTTTTTATTCTTGGGATTCAGATCACAAGGGATCGAAGTAAAGAGCTACTTGGTTTATCACATAAATCATATATTGAAAAAGTACTCAAAAGGTTCAATATGGAAGACTCGAATGGCTGTGATGTTCCAATAACAAAGGGAGAAAGCTTAGTAAGGATCAATGTCCTAAGACTGAATTTGAGAGAAAAGAAATGGCTAGCAAGCCTTATGCTTCCCTAGTTGGGAGTCTCATGTATGCACAGGTATGTACTAAACCTGATATTGCATATGACATTAGCATAATGGGAAGGTTTTAGTTTAATCATGGTAATGCACACTGGATAGCTGCCAAGAAAGTTTTAAGATACTTTCAGAGAACTAAAGAGTATCAGCTAATATACAAAAGGGATTCAAAACTCGAACTAGTAAGCCATAGTGACTCAGATTTTGATGGCTGTCTTGATTCACTTAAGTCAACTTCAGGTTATATATTCACGTTGGAAAATGGGGCAGTGTTATGAAAGAGTGTGAAACAAGATACTGTTGCCACTTCTACCATGCAAGCTGAGTTTGTAGCTTGTTATGAAGCTACATCACAAGCTATATGGCTGAGAAATTTCATCAGCAGTCTCGAGATTATGGATTCCATAGCAAAGCCTGTTCAAATTTGGTGTGATAATAAAGCTGCTGTCTTTTATTCTAAGAATAATAAAAGGTTTTCTGGAACTAAGCACTTGAACACCAAATATGCGTTGACAAGGAAGAAAGTAAAGTTTGGAGAAATCAAGGTTGATTACATTGACACTCATGCAATGCTTGTTGATCCACTCACTAAGGTATTATCAAATGTAGTTTTTCATAAACATCCAGTCAATATGGGAGTGACTGCAACCCTAGATTTGTCGAATTAGTAGGAGTAATGATAATATGTAGTTCAATCATGCATGATAGTTAGTATCGTGACAGTTAGTACTGAGTTTGATTTTATGTTTTGTTAGTCGTTACACTTGGATGAATTGAAGGCTTAATAAAGGGATGTTATTTCAGTAATTCATTACATTGTTTCAATATAGTTTTAGTTCATGTCTTCTGTTGGAAATAAAGGTTGCTGAAAGGTTATAAGCAACTAATGTGTTTTTCAATGAAACAATGTAGCAGCAAAAGGTTATTAGTTGTTGGTTGTGTCATGAGATTGCTTGGCATATGAATTGAGTTTTTCACGAAATTATATATGAGTTATGCTCATAGCTTGAAAGCTTCATAGGAAGCATTAAACATTCAGGTATAAGACTGATTAAGTGAACTTGGAAGTGATGGAGTCATGCTTTTGACCCATGGTTTTGTAACTCACTTTTGTACCAAATATGTGATTGATTACTTTATGTAAGTGAAGGCCTTATTCATTGATTATAAGAGCTCATGAACACTTGTCTAAGTTCATAATCTTTGATAGTTCTGAATGAGTAACCTCTACTTGACAGAAGCATGCAAGAAGCTTAATAGCTTAACTGAATCCATTGGCCAATAAAGAATCATGCTTACAGATTCATTAAAGTTCTTTCTTGAATTAACTAATTGACCTAGTGGGAGAATGTTGGATGTTAGACTCTAATCCAACGGCTAATAGGTCAATATAGTTAATAAGGATTGATGTGGAATGTAAGTGTGATTAGGGTTTAGTTATAAGCTATAACTTGGACTCCAAGTAAAGTATATAATCTGGTTATAATTGGAGAATAAGGGCTCTTGATACTATCATATTTGGACTGAGATTTGGTAGATTGTATCCTTGTACAGTAAGGGATTCTAGTGCATGATTATGGGAATGTGCACTAGGGTTGTAGTAGTATAAATACCAAGGGAAGGTCCCTGCATACATCATCGAAACATATGCTTAGAGAACTCCCTATAGGTTTGAGTAATACAGTCGTGGTGAGTGTGCAGAAGGCCTTCCTCGAGTTCTAGGTCTCTTGGTGTGCTTGCTGCTGTTCTAGTACCCGCAGTGCATTGAAGGATGTCTTCACAAGGTTAGTTCAATGGTGTTTTAATATTACATGAACATATTAAGTCTAACAGAGTCTATATTGAGAATTTGATTTGCTGTCAGGTACATGAGGTCCTCGCCCTCAAGGCTAAAGAAATCTAAGGAGTGGATCGTGCGAAAATACAGTCTAAGGGTCTTGTGGTTTTAGATGTACCAACAAGGTGGAATTCCACCTATTTAATGTTGGTTGCTGCCCTTAAGTTCCAAAAAGTATTTGAAAGGTTGGAGGAAGATGATGGACATTTTGTTACTTACTTTATATCTGATGATTAAAAAAAAAGATCGATTCCTCCTAAAAGTGATGATTGGGATAATGCATCAGTTTTTGTTAGGTTTCTGAAAATATTTATGATGTGACACTCAAGTTCAATGGATCTTTAACTGTGACTTCCAATACTGCATTTCACGAGATGTGTTCAATACAACAAGAATTAATAGTTCTTAGTAGCAATGGAGATCATTTGTTGCAAAAAATGGCCATTAGTATGAAATTCAAGTATGACAAATATTGGGCTTCTGTGGGAAATGTTAATAAGCTGCTGATTATTTCAATGGTGCTTGATCCAAGGTTTAAATTGGCTTTTGTTTCATTTTGCTTCATTTTTGTGTACAGTGCAAATGAAGTGATTAAGATGACCAATGGTATTAAAGATGTGTTAGTTCAGCTTTATGACTTTTATTTGAAGTCTAATGAACAAGCTCCCCAAGCTCCTAATGTTGGTTCATCTAGTAGCAGTGCGCCAATGCAAGTTGTTGATGGTAGTTCTATTGAAGATGCAAGGTTGTCTTAGTTTCTAAAGATAAGAGAACAGAGAAATTGTGATGAGCTAAGAAGTGAGGTGGATAGGTTCACTGGGAAAAATATCTAATTTAGCTAAGATTGCAAGGGATGTGCTTGCAATACCAGTTTCCACAATGGCATATGAATTTGCCTTTAGCACTGGAGGGCGTATTCTTGATGATTATAGGAGTTCCCTGACTCCTAAGATGGTAGAGGCACTGATTTGCACACATAACTGGTTAAAGTCATCTCCTATCTCTTCAGAAGTTGAATCATCATCCATTGAGGAGATGGAACTCCATGAGCCGATCGTATCAGGTAATAAACTATTTGTACTTGTATTTGTTTTTCATTTTTCAAGTAAATAGTTTCTGACTTGTTTTTATTTTCATTTATATATGTTTTGTAAAGCTTTCAGTTGCCTTCACATCTGAATTGGATACTATTGATTAATACATGGTTAATTCAAGGTACTTTGCAATTTCTATGAACTAATAAAATCTAATTTTCTATTTAAATTTCAATGCTTTTGTGTTATGAACAATGGTTTACTGATTTAATGAATGTTTGGAATCCATTGCAGGTTTGCAACTCCTTTTGAATGCTTTGGACCTTTGATTTTGGGAATAAATTAGTAGTTATTGTCTCATGTTGCTGATGGTCATCAACATTTGTTGCTCAAAGCTCATGGACACTGCTACTAACTGAATATATTTTTGGGTAAATTACAAAAAACTACCTCAACTATTGGTGTCACGACACTTTCATACCTTATTTTTTTAAAGTGACAATGTCATACCTCATCTTACGAATTTGTGCCAATATGATACCTCCTTCAGTTTTTCTGTTAATTTTTCTGTTAAGTGCTGACGTGGCTACATGCGGGACCCACTCATTAATCCAACTGGATTAAAAAATTATTAAATATAATTTTTAATAATTAAAATTTAAAAATTTAAAAAATATTAAAAATTTAAAAATTTAAAAAAATAAAAATGGCCTAGGGATCCGGCTTTCCCTTTCCTACACACCCAGATCCCCATCCCCTTCTACACACCCATCACCCATCACCCTCCGACCTTCTCTCCACCCAGTCCCTCCTCCGACCTTCTCTCCACCTACATATAACACTGAACATCCATCCCTCATTGCTGCAATTTCAGAGCAAAACCAACAATCTTTAAGCAAATTAAATAGAATTTTGAGAGTTCAAAGAAAAAAGATGAACCACATGAATCTGAGCTCATGGGTCAAATTCTAGACCAGCTTAATGTTGAATCAAGCAAGCAAATCCAGATCCTCATATCCTTCAACCTCTACCAGCTCAAAACCACCATACCCATTTCCCCTCCGCCGCCCCACACCGTCGTCGACGCACCTCCTCTTTTTCCATTTCCGTCGTCGTCACCAAGCAAGAAATGTTCACAGAGGATTTCGAAGAAGAATCCCCGAAACCCACCTTCAATTTCAAATCCCGAACTGGGCTAAAATCGAACTTTAATTTGGGTTCTAGACCCGAACTTCAAGGCTGGTTAATAGCTTCGGTGGGGAAAAAGCTGTCCACCTTACCCATTTCAAATCATCGTCTGTCTCCTTCCGTGACCCGATTACAATCCACAAGCAATGCGGTATTCCCTTCTCGCCGGCGGCAAGCAAGTCCGACCCGTCTTCATCTCATTGTCGATGGCGACGGCGATGTAGAACCCATATTGGAGTTCGGGTCTAGAATCGAACTGAGCTTCGAAGAGGTCCCAACAGAAGAGAATGTTGGTGGATAGCTTTTTGGAGCCGTGCTTCTTCCAGAAGAGAAAGGACTTGGGTGGAGGTGGAAGGAAAGTGAAGATGGAGGAAGAGAGGCGGCGGTGGGGTGGTGAAGGAAGGTTGGGTATGGAGGGACTAAGGGAGGGATGGGTCGAGTTGGGAGGTGGTGGTGAGGGAAGGACGAGTGCGGGTAAGGAGAGGGACGGAGAAAGGAGGCCGCATCCTAGAGAGAGGAGAGAGGGAAGAGAGAGATAGGGTGGTGGAGGAAGGTTGGGGGGACGGGGATGGGTTTGGTGGCCGTCGAAGAAAAGAAAAAGAAAAAGGGTTGGTGCAGGTATAGGAAAGGGAAGGCCGGATCCTTTAGGCCATTTTTTATTTTTTTTTTAGTTTTTTAATATTATAAAAAAATTAATTTTTTTAATTTTTAATTATTAAAAATTATATTTAATAATTTTTTAATCCAATTGGATTAATGAGTGGGTCCCGCATATAGCCACGTCAGCACTTAACAGAAAAATTAACAGAAAAACTGACGGAGGTATGACATTGGCACAAATTCGTAAGATGAGGTATGACATTGTCACTTTAAAAAAATGAGGTATGAAAGTGTCGTGACACCAATAGTTGAGGTAGTTTTTTGTCATTTACCCTATATTTTTCTATGTTTAAGTTTTGAATTTTATTATAATTTTGAGCTTGATAAGTCAATTCATGTTTAACTTTTGAATTTTATTATTATGGAATTGTTAAGTTGATTTTCTTTTATAGTTGAAGTTTGGAACATGGATTTTAAGTATAATATTTAAGTATTTGAGATTTCAAGTTTCAAGTTCATTTTTGGTTGAGGAAAATTGGATTCAAGAGTTTGGATTACTCGGTTGAATCTTTTTAATGTTTGTTTAAGAAGAATAATAAAATTTTATTAAAAAATTACATGAAGCCCAAAGCGAAAACTCACCCAACCCAACCCGCATAACATGGGTTGGGTTACATGTTTGAGTGGCTGCAAATAGGTTCTAAAAATCACTACTCCAGCCCATTGGGTCGGCCAACAGGTTTGGGCCCAACCTGAACCAACCCACCCATTGCCCACCCCTAGTGTGAAGCTTGGAGCTCTTTGATTTGCTGGATCTACTTCATTTGGTGTTCTGGGATTGTGGTGGTAATTAAGTGATGCGATAGACTCATAGGCAGAGTACTTCCTATCCCAATTTACGGTTTGAGATTTTGTTCTCACATGATCTTCATGTAACACGAAGCTTAACAGTTTTATTGATTTGTGTAATCGTGCGGTTCCCGATGAGCTCAGACAGGTGCTTGAAGTCTACTCATTGCTTTGCGAATAGTGATTTTTTTTGTAATATTTTCTAGATCTAGTTTACAAGGACCCTTTTCGAGCTGAATTCTTCATAATGTGTAATTGTAATGCCATTTTATCATTGAAAGATCATACTCTTTTTTTTTATATACAAAAAAAAAAGAGTCTGTTAGCATTATCCTTTCTAGTGTTGCATAATTTTTTAGGAATTTTAACGAAAAACTTTCGGTACTGTTCACTTTAACAAAAAATCACATTTTTATACTAAAAAGTCAATTCTAGTACTATTCACTTTACCCTTTATTTTATCTTTATCGTTAAAAACTCAAAATTTTCAAACCGTTTTCATTAGTTTTTCTTAGTTTTTTTTTTTTGAACAATAAATACTGCATGGTTGGTTAGAAAAGAGAAAAGACGTGAACATGTGTCAAACTGTTGAGCAGCCACGTTGGCTATTTAGCAGAAGTGGACAGGTGTCAAACTTTGTTCTCGAATAATCCCATATTCTTTACTTAACGAAATTAATATACTTTATAAACACCGGCGCCAGAGAAATGCGTTCCGTTCTCTTCCCCACAAAATTGATACAATACAAGTGATAAACCCCCAAAATTCCAAATCCCCCACAAATCTTCAAACCCTAATGACCGACCCTTCTAGGCCCGTCACCGGCTACCCAGCCACGCCCTACGCCCAGCCTAACGGCGGCCACCCCTACTCCGGCTACCCCACCTACACCCAACCTCAAGGTACCTACTCCAACTCCTATGCCGCACGCGCCACCTTCATCCGCCGCTTCGTCGGCGCCATGATCGCCCTCTTCGTCATCGTCGGCTGCATCATGCTCGTGATTTGGCTCGTCCTCCGCCCCAAGGTCCCCGACTTCCGACTGGACTCTCTCTCACTCACCAACTTCAACGTCTCCTCCTCGTCCCAGTCCCTGAGCGGTACGTGGTCCGTGGGCTTCTCCGTCTACAACCCCAACAAGAAGCTCAGCATCCGATACGAGGAGGTGGCTTCCTCCATTTTCTACCGGAACGGCTTCATATCGGAGACTCGTGTTCAGCCGTTCGCTCAAGGGAGGAAGGATCGCAATTTCGTCAACGCCACTTTCTCGGCGGCGAATTCGTTCGTGGACGCCCCGGTGGTGCGCGGGATCGAGGCGGACAGGGGACGCGGGATGGTGAGCTTTAACGTGAAGGTTTTGGCGAGGGTCCAGTTTCGGAATGGCGGGTGGAGGCTGAGGCGGCGGCTGCTGAGGGTTTTGTGCCGTGACGTGGCGGTTTCGGTCTCTTCCAGTAGCAAGTCGGGTAAGCTGGCTGGGGGATCAAGAGATTGCCAGGTTGGCGTTTGAAAACGGAGCACTGCGTTCGGCATTAATGGTATATCTATCTCTCAGGTTTCTGAGATTAAAGTCTTTGGAATTGTCTAAAATTTAGAATCTAGAAATGTGGTGTTGTATGATTACTAAGATGAGTTATGAGTTTAGGTTCAGCTGCTGTGTATGTTTTAACTTGAATTCTTTTGTTGTTTTTGCTTATCATGCATGGTTAAAAGTTGGTTATTTCTTTTGACGCGGAACTGAGTTCATCTCCTTTCAATTACCATATCTTGCCCGAATGTTGAGAGAATGGTTGTTGTCGACTTGTTTCAAACTTTCGAGTTTTGACTAGTTTGGTTGCTTTAGAGCTGGTTTGATTGATTAGTGTTGTCGTAGAGCTCATTTGCCTTTCTTGCTCCATAATTGTCTTTTGATTCTCGAGTCCATATCTAGGGGAATTCAAGAGGTCGTCTTGTAACTAAGCTCTGTGTGTATGCTTTATGCTTGCATCTAAATACAAGATTGAGCGTGCCTCCTTCTGAAATCCTAGCAGATCGGTTTAGTATTTAAGTCAAGGATGCACCAGGCTTTTCCACATCAAACCAATCTCGTTAAATTCTGAATATCAAACCACTCCCTGTAAATTCTGAAATACTTGATGCAAGGAAATATCGAGCATTCTCTCGCTTCTTCTGGAGATGGCCCAAAATCAACTAGGCTGGATTTCTGGTTGACGTATAACTTTGGTCAAACAATAATTTACAATTTCTTTCCAATAGTAGGATGAGCGAATAGAATGGAAAATGAATGACTCTGAACAAAATAAGCAAGGTTCTAAAAGACGTTATGCGCTAGTCTGCTTAGGCGGTTAGGCGGGGTTTACTCGGAGGTTAGGTGTATTTAAGTAAATTTATTATATATAGTATAAATAAGCGCCTATTTATTTTTAAGAAACATAAATAATTATATTGGGATACATAAATTGTAAAATAAAACCACAAATTATGAAGTATAAGAACATGTTTAAAATGTGGGAAACAAGCATGTAATGACTTCATCCAAGTATTCAATAAGTCACTTACATTTTATTGAAAAATTAGAATGCAAAATGAAAGTTATTGATTTTATGTTTAAGTGAAAGTCGCGACCTAAATAGGTTTAGGCGGGTGCCTAGGTGGGCTATGAGCGGACGCCGAAGCGGGTTTAGACGTACTTTCTTAACTTTCAAACGCCTAAAGACCAATCGGGACAGTGGCTAGGCATAGAATTTTAGAATAGTGCATATAAGATTTAATTGTAGTGAAAATTAAACACTATATTTTCAATAGTATGTAGCATTGAGCACGGAGTATTGAATGTTACGTTTGAAATTTCACAAATAGAAAATAAGCACGTCAATCAAACGATTAAGTAATAATCTAATTATCAACAATCACGTTTTATGTTTTACAAAATATGATTTAAATAAATGGTCTTCCTAACATTACCCAGCAAGAAATGTAGAAAATTTTCAGAATCTTGCTTTTGATGAAAAACCTGCAAGTTAGATTCTTTACTTTCTTTCTGGTCATTTCATTTTCCACTCTTTTCCCATTTGGGAATTTCCGTATTTGAATCTTCCCCTCGACCAAAGAAGTGGTCATCGTTTGCAAATGCTTTCCCCTACTTTGCAGTTTGTCACGTGTAATTTTATTTCTTTTCTGTGAAGAATAGAATCTATCTAAAACATGAAATTAGGAGAATATCACTCAATATAACTTCTTCAAATAGAATCTGATTATCTTCTCCTCATCTCAACTCTTCTATTGAATACCTCCTACTTCTATTACGATTCGATAAACACGTTATAAGAGTGTAGCGGTGTAGATTAAATGACGATTGAATTGAAGATTAAATTGAGAACCGCAAAATCCATGATTTGCGCAGATTTAGACTTTGGCATTTGTTTTGTGGCAGACTTGTTGTTTCTAGAAGAATGACGTCATGTGTCTAACTCCCAAATTAGCTACGATATATGGAATTTTTGGTCCAAATTTCATCGTTTAATAGGATGGCCTTATTTTAAGTGGAAGAATTTTTTGTTTATTAAGTGATCCCTTGGACCTTATTTAGGATGCCATATTTGATGATTGTTATTGTTTAATTGCTTCAATAAAGCTATCGTTTCAACTCAAGAAAAAAAAAAAAACTGAACTTTGAGATTTATCATTCTCTAGCAGATTCCAAGCATCTTATGTGCTAAGGTTTGTTTGATACCCCTTATCTTTCTTACGCTGCGCCAGTACGTCTTTCAATAGCAATCCAACAGAGAAGCGTTCCAATAACCACCCAAACCCAACGGACTTTAGGGAACACCCCCACTGTCTTTTTTTTTTTTTTTTTTTTTTTTTTTTGTTGAGTACAACGATATAGTTTACACTAAGTAGAGGGGGAGTTCCGCTAAGTTACACAATATGTAACTTAATTTGGTATCGAATTTTCCATCTATAAGATTCGAACCTACGACCTCTCACTGTTTTAACTTACATATAAAAATTGGTACAACTATATCTATTTTCTTATTATGGCCGACATTGGTTTTGCCAAGTTAGCTAGAGCAGTGTCAACACCCTCTACACCCACATTCGTATCCCCCTTTTTATTGTTTAGATGAATTTAGTGTAATTATAAGACGTAGTTTTTTTTATGAAAAACAATAGCAATTTTACATACATCTTAAGAAGATGTACAAACTTCAAAGAGGGTACTCTATATTTATTTATTTATTTTGAACAAATGATATGATCTACAATAAGGAGGAGGGGGTAGGCTTAGCCTCATAAGGAACTAGTAATAATGTTGTTCAAATCACCTTTGATGAGAATCGAATCTAAGATAAGTGAAGAGGAATATCACTTGACCGTACTACGTGGCAAGAGGGTAATCTGAGGGATTCTACATCTCCAAATTTTCATCTCCTATATATGGGGGATTTAGAACACTAATTTCCTTAATAGGTACATAGTGTACCACAATGAATTACGGTGACGTTGACAAAAAAAAGAAATATAATGATAATATGGTCAAAATTGCTTGACGTTATTTTTAATGGTAGTAAGATACTTGTTTATATATAAGAGAATCCAACTCCAAAAAGGGAAGAATTGTGAAAATAAACCCCAATTAAAACGCATCCAACTCTTTTGCAACAAAAAAAGTAAGCAAATATGGATCTTGTAGATCATATCAATAATTTATATGTCCACAATTATATGTTTTTGTACCAAGGAAGGTATTACTTCTTATATACGGTGTTGATTTTTATTTTATTTTTTAGGGTATCTTTTTTTTATTTGTATCCACGCGTTGACAATATCTAAGGCCAATTAAATTTCGTCCGTAATAAAAGTTGACAAAGCAATAAATTTACCTAAGTTGTACAATTAGGTTTACTAATTTAGTTTGAGAGCTTTCCTATACATCTGCGTATTCCCACAAAGCTTGATCCATCAAACCATTGCTCAACGACATGGAGATGATCTGAAATCTGGTTAGTGAACTTTATAAATTTGTTATTATCGTAAAGTGTTGTTTAATTAATTTGATGTATAACGATTGGCATGCATAATCGCACGAGAGAGAAACATATATGGCACGGAGAAAAGAAGATCAATTAGCTTTTATTTTCTTAGTAAGGAATCAATACATAGGTTGTTTTTAAAATTATTTAATTATGTTAACTCATAATTTTTTCGACTAAAACTAATTCATAATTTTTTCGACTACACATTTTACTGTATTTTGAATTTCAGAGTGCCAAATACTTACTTATATTTTAAAATATTTACATCCATCCACATATATACGTTAAGTAGATATTCGTTTGAATGTGCTTTTAAAATGACTTAAATCGTTTCTGGTGAAAATATTTTTGGAAACAATCCTTAGTAAAAATGTTAGTAAATCCTGGAAAAGCACTTAAAGTGCTTCCTGAAAGAAGCACATAAATGGTGCTTCTTGTAGAAAGCACTTAAAGTGCTTTTGGAATCCAAAAATATTTTCTTTAAAAGCACTTTCAGCCATTTTAAAAGCACTTTCAGTCATTTTAAAAGCACATCCAAACCAGCACATATACTTGTACTTCCACTTTTATTCCACTATTGCATTCTTCACATTTATCATCGGAATACATGGAATTATAATTTTTATTAATACAGGAATAAGATTAGTTTGGCCATCCGATATTTTCTCTTCCCTTATATATTCATTACAGTGTAAATATCTAAGCGATTATACCACCATTAGTGCATGGGATTCCATCCAAACTTTTCGCGGTGATCAAATTATTTAATTATTTTCTTTTTTTGGTAAAAATATTAATTATTTTTTAGTACTGCTCAAAATATATTTTGTCCTCACTCTAACTTTGTTTTTCTATATATATATTGCAAACTAGCCCCTTTATCAAACTCCCTCTTGGTAAATTATCTCACAGAAGTCCGTACGTGTGCATACGTTTAGTGCAGCTTCAACTTCTTCCTTCAGCTAGAGATCATATCCGTCCCTTCACTTCCTTCACTCCCTTCACCACCCAGGAATCAACTTCCCAGCATGAGTGAAACAATCACCGCGAGCGACAGCAGTGGCAGCCGCCGCCAGCTCTACATCTACCTCGCTTGGGGCACCGGCATCTTTGTTGTCCTCTTCGCGGTCGTAGTCTTGCTTGTTTACCTCATTCTCAGGCCCTGCCGGCCAAGCTTCATTCTCCAAGACATGACTGTTTACAACTTCAACGCCTCCACCGCACCACCCTTCGCTCTCACCACCAAGATGCAGGTGAGTTATATATATAACTCTATTTTCAGTAAGCGTGTCAGTTTTGTATGTTCAAATAATATTACTCTTTTTAAATTTATATAATAATTCTTTCTTCATCTTGTATAAGCTCAAATTTTTGGCTTCGCTCTTGTAGGTGACACTCTCCTCTACAAACCATAATTCTAGGGTTGGCATAGCGTACCAATCCGGCATGGACGTCTACGCCGTGTACCGAGACCAGCAAATCACGTTGGCATCTCTCTTGCCTGGAACGTACCAAGGGCACAAAGAGCCTGTGGTGTGGTCGCCGCTTTTGAATGGCGATAGCGTGCCGATATCTCCATTGTCCGGGGAGGCCTTTGCACAAGATCTGAATGCTGGGACGGTGATGATAAAAATCAAGCTTGACGGGAAGGTGAGGTGGAAGGTGGGCACTTGGATTTCGGGCAATTATCACTTGAACGTGCTGTGCACGGGGAATATCAAGTTTGGTGATATGATCATCAAGGGTCAGCCGACGGATCCTTGCATTGTGGAAATTGGTCTATAACTCTCAATTGATTTCTCTCTTAGCAACAGTTTTTTTTTTCAATTTTGTTCGTGTTTTCTTTAGGGAGGATAGGATTCCCTTCCTCTTTTTTTTCTTTGGTGACTTTGAAGGATATTCTTTATTCTTATATATTAAGGTACTCAAGGAACAAGAATATCCATGAGATCATTACAGTTACATAGATGGTTTTCTGTCTGTGGTGTTTTTACTTGCATAGCAAGCAACATTTATTTTTACCGTTGCCTTTTGAAATTTTCTGCCTATATACTATGGCGACAACAGTCATCAGAGATTATGACAGGATTAACTGCGCTGGCCAATTTGTGCCATAGTTACGTTGTCATCTCTCACAATTCATGTAGAGTTCAGTACTTATTCAAATAGAATCTCCCTTGTGTGAGAGATGTCACTGCAAGTAAAAGCGACAACAATCAAAGAGCAAGCATGACTGTTTATTGGAGTAGCTATTGCTAAAAAGCGTATAATCACGGTCTGATTAATTTGGTCATGGTTCAAAATAAGGAAAAAGGTCTGATATCGTCCAAGGGGACCAAGGCACTTTCTTCTAAAATCCAGTATAAAAGAAGTCGAAATTGTTGTATCATCATATCATGCTTTCCCGAAGCATGTGTTTGGATCGTGTTGCATGAAAAGTGTACACAAATTGGCAGCCACATTCCTAATGGTTTTGAGTATTTTTGACACAGTTACGAGGTAAAATCCTTTCTTTTTGTCATCCAAGAAGTCAAAGAACGATGACCTTTGGAACCTTAAAAGAATTTTTGCTAATCTATAATCGAAAATCAAAATAGGCATTATACATTTTACAACAATCAATCAGGAAGGAAAAATAGTTCAAAAGAACTGCAGGCTCTTATCGGTTTTCCAGTAGTAAAGAAACCAGAATTCGAAAACCCTAGATTACTGATGCATGCCTGCTGTCCTTCGTGATCGATTACCAGAAACATGTATATACATCGATCACAACTAGATACTACCATTTGCCCGATGAAACTTTGCCCAACGAATGCGAATTGGTCGGGCAATCAGACTTTACCCAACAAAATACAAACGTTCGTCGGACAAAAATGGTTAACGTTTTGGTTTCTTCAGAGGCCTTTGCCCAATGAATGCCGTTTGATGGGCAAAGGGTCCTTCGTCACGTGAAGTTTTCGCGCCAAGGGAAAAAATTGGCACATGATATGGCATTCTTTGCTCGACGAACAATTCAGGGTTTGTCGCACATAAGTATTTATGATTTGTTGTTTAGGGTTTAGGGTTTACATTCCGTAGGGCAAAATATACTATTTCGTCATGCAAAGGTTATGAATATTTTGGTATATTCAACTCCTTCAATGATTTTCGCAGTTTGCAAAATTAATTTTAACAATCCAACCGTCAAACTTGTTTGTATATACTTTGAAATCACATACGCCAAAAATACTAAAAAATTTTTTGGAGGATTAGGTAACGGGACGAAACCCTTCGACGGTTAGAAACAGAAAATCAGGATGTAACGGTTATTTAAGCTCTAATTTTGATGATTTTTTACAATTACACTCCTTGATCCTAGAAGGAAACAATGAAAGAACCCAATCATCAGTTTAAATATTTACACTAGTGACTACCACAAAATCTTACGTTCTACTTAATGGAAGTATAGAATAAACTCTAAGTGTTTGTTGAATCTATTGTTTTGATGAGATGGGCAATCTACGAATCTAATGTCAATGATCCAACCGTCAAACTTGTTTGTATTGTCACGCCTCGAACCCGACATACGTCTAGGATCGACATGTGACATCACCATGTACCTGTACATCTATCATGCCCCACCTTCGAGACATGGACAAAACACAACTCAAGGAACAATTGCGTAGTAATTTTTCATATACTTTATGGCTGCATCTAACCTCTTCGTTAGACTGCCTACATACCCTCAAACGAGATCAAGTCTTTCGTAGTTCACCATTCATTAAACTCAGAGATTTCTAATAGTACTATCTAGCAGAAAATCATTTAGCTCCAGAATTACTCAAAGGAATTCAACATGCATGCTCACTCGATTCCAGACTATATAACGAACCCATATATCAACCAAGGTTTTTCATTCACATATATCATTACATTTTCTAGCACAATTGACACACCTCGTCCTAAGGAGGGCGTGCTGGCCATCACGTAAGAGTGACGTAACCATATGCACAGTGCGGAAGCTAAGAAGATAATAGAAATACAAAAAAAATAAAAACCAACTACTAGCCGTACTATCCAAATAACATGCTAGTGTGAGTCTAAGTGTATACATACACATTCAGAGCAAAAAGAACTTCTAGTTGCAGTCAAGTAGGACCCTTACTAAGATACAACACCCAAAGGTGAATCCTATTTTTTTTTTTTAATTCTGTCAGAACACCGTTGGATCCCTTGTGGCCACCAAAGCACTGCTACCTAGAACCTGGAGGGGCGAAAAACAAAACGCGTGAGTGGGCAAAAACAAATCTTTTCAAAACCTTTTCTCTTTTCAAAGGTTCTAACCCCTCGCCGTAAAACCTATATAATTTCCCAGAAAAATAGCATATGTACATATATACTCATCTCAACTCATAAACTCAAAATCATGCCAAAAGTAGTGATATGCAAGGTGTATGCCATGCCAAATATATCTCATCAAATCACATAAATATATCAGGTGAAATAAACTCGTCATAGATGATAACATGTTAACCGAGTGATCAGCTTAGCCGAAACTATAGCTCATAATCAATCTCATCATATCTCACTATCATATATATATATATATATATATATATATATATATATATATCCTGCACACGAGTCGAACCCACTCAAGGTGGTCTATACGACAAGACTGGGTGTAAATAGTACGCTATAGTGCTACAATCACGTGAAGACTGTGCAAATAATCGCGGGTCACCTACGAGTCGAACCCACTGAAAGTGGTCTATACAACAGGACTGTGCACCTAACTTGGATCCAAGATGAACGTGTGGTGCGGAAGGTGAACATACATGTGAAAAACTGTGCCCCTAACTATGGGCGGGAGCACTAACACTGGGGTGCAGGTTTATGAGCTTTCAATACATCTCACATAATCATCATTTCATATTAATCATTCTATAACTCACCTGATACTTACCTGTGCGTCTACAACACCAATTACCATTATATGCAACTACTAATGCATGAATAAAATAGATATATACTTTGCATGCATATCATATCACATTTCACTTAATTTGATTTTCTGGGCAAAATCTCATTTATATAGGTATATACAGAAAACAAAAGCCCACTCACTGATATATCGAAGGGTCATAACCCCCGAGCCTCGATTGATGGTGCTCGTCCTCAGGATAGGCCTCACCTATATGCGTAATAACCGAATAAATGTTATTTAACGCACATAAACGAAACTCGGAAATAACTTCTCATACATTGCTCAATTGAGGTGTGTGAATATACCAACGTGAACTACACAACCTCACAAACATCCCTAAATTTTTTGAATTAATTTTCGATCCCTCACGCGCCCCCACGCCCAGGCACGTGCCTGGCACTGTTGACGGAATCACTGACGCCGTTAGGGAATATTCCGTAAAAAACAAGCATATTTGATAGGAGCACATTTATACGACTTAGTTAGTGTGTTTTCTTGCATTTACTTAGTTATTTGTTGCTTATTATAGTGTCTTAAGTCATTTTCGCGTGTTTGTAGGTCCAAGAAGCAAAGTTGGCAAAAAGATGCATTTTTGAGCATTTTGGAGCAAATCTGGGCTTGGAATGGATAGCACAAGCAATGAGTAAGAGGATGGACGAATTTGGAGTTCAAATGGAGCAAGGAATGTGCAAAAGAGTTGAAGAAATAAATTGAAGTCGTTGGAGATAAGGAATCAGCTCAAAAGAAGGAGAATTATCCAAAACCTTATCCAACCTTATCTTATCCAAACTAACCTTATCTAACCTTATCTTACCTTATCCTATCCTAATCTTATCCTACCTTAATGCCAGCTGCAAGGGGGACTCCTTTTCATATTAGGACACCTAAAACCTGTTTTTAGAAGGCCTTTTCCTTCTAGAAACATGCCACAACACTCTTTTCTAGAAGCCCTAAAAATCTGGCGCCCCAACCTTTCTAGAAGGCCTTTTCCTTGTTGGATTGGAGTCCTAAATCCTTTTCCTTGACAACCTAGGCCAAGTAATCCCTAGGCCTATATATACCCCAATCTGCTGCACCATTCAGATTCACCACCCTCTACCATAACTCACCTACATCCATCCACCACACACTCATTGTGCCGCAGCTGTGCAAGGAAGGAGAGGAGAAAACTTAGTGCTGTGCTTGCCATTCAAGCCTTGGATTGCTGGAGCGTGTCTAGGTGTTTTCTATCTTTGTCTCAATGTTTAATTTAAGTTTTCTTTGTTTAATTGTGGACATAAGGAACTAATTTCGTTTTAGCTAGGGGAGAATTCAAAGCCATTAACATATATGTGATATGAATTGATTACATCCAGTTATTATTTCATAAATCGTGAATGCAATTTGCTTAACTGTTTGATTGAAAATTTATTCTTGTATGTTGATTAAGGATGCATACTTAGTTTGCATGCATGAATTTGATGCTAAAATATAAGGGAGTTTCACCTAATAGTTACAAACTTATATTTACAAGTAGTGGAGGTTGCTAGTCACGATCGTGTTAAGTAAATTCTTGGCAGGAGTGTCATGCTTTTCATAGTCACGAATGCCTTGTCAATGCTTATGATTTTCACAGAGCTTAATGATATTTGATTGTATTTCTATTATGCTTTTCATGTAGAGAACTATTGGAGAATAATTTGGGTTGACGATGCGTATCCTATCCAATTCAATGAATTTAGGGAAATCTGAGAGTTAAAGCAGTGCTGTCACAGTTAACTTGGGGCATTGAGGTTCATGGTTTATAGAAAGAATAACTGGAAATTGATTTGTGTTTCATATGTGTCATGTGTGGAGAAGGACCCTCTAGCTAGCCATTCACCCATTTAAATCACCAATTTCGTGTCTTTTAAAGTTGTCTTTACAATTCTGTTTGTTTAAGTTTAAATTTGTTCAAAACCAATCCCTTGCTTTTAGTTTGTGTTAGTAGAGTCTAAATTCGTCAAATCTTGAGTCTTTTAGTCTTTTGAGTCAATTAGAGTCTTAATTTCGTTCATATTAATCTTAGGTGTTAGTTTTGAGTCTAAAGAATCTGTTTTGTGTGTTTTAAGTCTAATTAGCTTATTTTGAGTGTCTAGAGTCCAGAAACTGTCTAGTTTGAGTTCTATTTGCTGTTTTGAGTTAATTGAGCCTAGTTTAGTGTTTTAAAGTTTAATTAGTGTAGATTAGCATCCCTTCTAATCCTTGGCTAGAACGATCCCTACTTACACATACTACATTGATAGGGTTTAAGTTTGAGTGCATTTTAATTTCACATCAATATTCCGTTAGATTTACCTGATGCCGTTAAGAATATTCCGTCAAGTTTGACGGAATATTCTCCTTCTTCTTCCTCAAGTTGCCGGAGTCTGGCGCCGGTGACCTCTGTGTTGCCGGATTCTGGAAATTAGAAAAACTCTTATTTCTCACTCAATTCTTTACCAAAACTCTTGAAATTTGTCTCAAATCAAAGCTTAGAGTGAGTAGAATAAAGCCTTACCAGCTTTTGGACCTAAAATTCACGAGATCATGCTGGAAAAAGCCCCGCTAATCCGGCCAAACTGCAACTCGTCGAAACTCGACTTCCTGACGTCCAAATCATGTCATTTTTCTTCTCCGAGCTTCGTGGAGAGGTCCTAAAGCTTCCTAGAAGCTTAGAATCTTATCAAAATCCTTCATTTACAAACACATGAATAGTACCCCAAATCGGGTTCTCTGGTTCTTCACGATCCCGACGTCCAAAGCTTATCCAATTCCTTCATTTAGCTTTGTGAAGTCATTCTAAAGCTCTCTAGGACCTTCAAATCCATTGAAAGTTCCACGATCACGTCGGAGTTACTATGCACCCAAAACTGGGTTTTCGAATTTTCTAAGGTTTTCAAGTTTAACCAATGGTATGAATCAACTCAGAAGCTTATAAGGAACATGAAATCAAGTTCCTTGACTTCAATTCGTGAAGAAAAGGGAAGGTTTAGGTGTGGTCTGTACGGTTGTACAGACAAAGAAGTACAGATGAGGGAGAGGGAGAGAGAGAAGGTACACAGTTAAAGTATGGGTGTGTGTGTGGTTCAGCTTGTCCCCATCAAACCAAAACAAAGCACTTTAAGTCCTAAGTATTTCCAAGAGCTTAGGAATTATTTGAATTTGTTCAATTAAAGCTTAGACTTAAACCACAACACTATATAACTCAATTAACGTCCAAGGGTAATTTCGTACCTTCACAATTCCGAGGAAAACAAATATGTACGAATTCGGGACGGGCTGTCACAATCTACCCACCTTATAAAATTTCATCCTCGAAATTCAAACAACCAAAACAATCCATTAATAATCATAAAACAACTTTGGGTACATCTCTCTCATCCAATCTTCTGTCTCCTAAGTAGCTTCTTCCATTGAATGGTTCATCCACAATACTTTCACCAAACGTACCGTCTTATTCCTCGGAACTTTGTCTTTCCAATCCAAAATAGTTACTGGCTCCTCATCATAAGTCAAATCCGGATTGATTTCCAAAGGTTGAGGAGGTATCACATAAGAAGGATCTGAGACATAATGTCAAAGTATCGAAACATGGAACACATCGTGCACTTTCGACAACTCTGGAAGCAACTCAAGCCTGTAAGCAACTTCACCGACTCGCTCGGTGAGCACATAAGGTCCAATATACCTAGAACTTAACTTGCCTTTCTTTCCAGACCGAATCACACTTTTCCAAGGTAATAATTTCAAACACACCCAATCACCTACATAATACACTTTATCAGTGGCATATTTGTCTGTTAAGCTCTTTTGTCGATCCTAGGCCGCTTTCAAGTTAGACTTAATCACTTGAACATTCTAAGTAGTCTCATCCACAATCTAAGGGCCCACCAAAACTCTTTCGCTAACTCCTGACCAACATAAAGGTGTACGACAATCTTTCCCATAAAGTGTCTCAATTGGCGCCATACCAATGTTCGAATGAAAACTGTCTTTGTAGGCACATTCCATCAAATCCAACCGCTTATGCCAAGGGTCACCAAATTGTAATACTGAAGATCTCAGCATATCCTCCAAAGTCTGAATGGTCCTCTCTAACTGTCCGTCTGTTTGAGGATGATATGTTGTACTGTAAAGTAATCTTCTATCCAAAGCCTCCTAAAACGCTATCCAAAACTTAGAAGTAAACCTAGGATCATAATCCGATACAATACTCACTGCAACTCCATGGTACTTAACAATCTTTGTTATAAACAATTTCCAGTTAATCGACTTAAAGAATACTTCTCCCTCACTGGAACAAAATGAGCTGATTTAGTAAGCTGATCAACTATCACCCAAATGCCATCATAACCATTCAGTGTACGAGGAAGCTTGTATACAAAATCCATAGTAATATTTTTCCCATTTCCACTGCGGAATGGGAAGTGACTACATCAATCCAAAAGGCTTCTTTCTTTCCACTGTAACCTGCTGACAAATGATCCACCTACTTACATACTCAGCAATTTCCTTTTTCATACTCGGTCAATAATAAAATGGTCGAATGGTATGATACATCTTAGTTTATCCTAGATGCATTGCATAAGCCGAACAATGTGCTTCATCAAAAATTTCTTTCTTTAATTCTTCATTATTTGGCACATACATTCTACTTTCTTGCATAAGCATGCCATCTGATTCTCTGATCCTGAAGTCCTTCTTCTTACCTCACTCAACAGCTTGAATTATTTCTTGGGATTCTTCATCATTCACCTGAGCTTTAAGCACACGATCAACCAAAATTGGCCTAACTTGAAAATCAGCCAATAAAGCTTCTTCTCGATCTTTCACCCAAAGCTTCACTCCAGTAGATCTCAAATCTGCAAGAAGAAGAACATGACAAGCATCCAAAGCATTAATTCTCACTAGAGTCTTCCTACTAAGTGCATCAACCACAACATTTGCACGGTCACCCAGGTCGTGCAATCATAATCACTAAGCAACTCAATCCACTTTCGTTGCCTAAGATTAAGATCCCTCTGAGTAAATAGATAATGGAGACTCTTATGATATGTAAAAATCTTGCATTTATCACCAAAAAGATAATGTCTCCATAACTTCAAAGCAAAGATGATAGCCGCTAATTCCAAATCATGAGTAGGGTAATTCATCTCATGAGGTTTCAATTGCCGTGAAGCATAGGCAATCACCCTACCATGTTGCATCAACACACATCCCAAACCATTCAAGAAGCGTCAATGCAGACCTCAAAATTACCGCTATCATCTGTAAGTGCTAAAATAGGTGCATGAGTGAGGAAATACTTCAACTGCTGAAAACTTTGCTCACAATTTTCATCCCACTCAAACTTAACCTCTTTTCTCATCAATCTCGTCAATGGCAAAGCAATGACTGAAAAATCCTTAATAAACCGTCTATAATAGCCTGCTAAGCCAAGAAAACTCCGAACCTCAGTCACAGTTCGTGGTTGTTCCCAATTCTCCACCACTGCTACCTTTTGAGGATCTACTTGAATACCTTGAGCACATATGACATGTCCCATGAATGCCACTTGATTCGACCAAAACTGGCAATTACTAAACTTGGCATACAACCGATGCTCCCTCAATCTTTGCAACACCAATTTAAGATGTCTAGCATGGTCTGCTTTCGACTTAGAGTACACCAGAATATCATCAATGAAAATAATAACAAACCTATCGAGATATTCCTGGAATACTTCATTCATCAAACCCATGAAAGCAGCAGGTGCATTCATCAATCCGAATGGCATCACCAAAAACTCATAATGACCATAACGAGTCCTGAAAGTTATCTTAGGGACATCCTCACTGATGATTTTCAACGGTTAATAACTAGACCTTAAATCAATCTTGGAAAACACATAAGCACCTCTAAGCTGATCAAACAAATCGTCAATGCGCGGCAATGGATAACGGTTTTTAATCGTTAACCGATTCAATTACCTATAATCAATGCATAGCCTTAAGGTCCCGTCTTTCTCCCTCACAAACAAAACTGAGGCTCCACAAGGTGACGTACTAGGTTGAATGAAACCTTTATCAACCAATTCCTGCAACTGAACCTTCAATTCCCTCAACTCAGCATAAGCCATTCTATAATATAAGATCTGTACCTGGAGACAAATCAATAGTGAACTCCACATCTTTGTCCGGCAGCAATCCAGGTAAATCCTCAAGAAAAACATTAAGACAATGTCTAACTACCTTTACATCTTCCACACTACTCAGAGCAACATCATTCAACACCACATGAGCTAAGTATCCTTGGCAGCCTTTCAATAATAACCTTTTTGCTTTCACAGCAGAAATAACGGCATGCTTCACTCCACTTTGCTCAACCACAAAAGTAACCACTGGTAATCCAAGACGATGGAAAGTAACTAATTTTCCGTAGCAATCTATCTTGGCACGATCATAATGCAACCAATCTGTGCCTAGAATAACATCGAAATCCACCATATCTAACGGGATAAAATTCGCTGTCATAACTACATCTTCTACCATCACTGAACACCCTGAATAAACACAAAACTAACGTATAATGACCTACCTGATTACTTAATTAATGAATCCAACGCATAAGTTATTAATATTACGGTCTATAGCCCGCATACCGATAACTCACTGTTGTCTCGATAAGTAAGTAACAATTCCTGAGGGTGCAATATTACCATCTTGCCCCTCATTGGGAAATACATATACACGCCTCGATCGTGCTCATTCAATACTTTCTTTGGCAACATCGTCCATAACATAAAATTTCTACATCACAATCAATAAAACTCTAGCAAAGCGACCAAGAATGTTTAGCGTACCCATAATCAAGTCTGAATGATTCTGAGCATCTTATGGTGATACATGGTTACACGTCCCTGGGCTTGTTGTCGTCCCTCACGACCTCTATTAGTTTAAATACCTTGCCCTTGCTCACCACGGCCTCTCTGACCACAACTACTAGATCTAAGAACTTGCTGAATCCGCGCTAGTGATGGCAAAGAAGAATGCTGGGGCATCTACTGATTCTGGGGACAAATTGCAATTCTATGTCCCATTTGTCTACATGTAAAGCATCATCTGCTTGCTCGCCTACACTCTCCAAAGTGTCTATTACTGCACCTACGACACAAAGGTACATTTCCTCTACCAGCATCTCCCTACCTCTGGAATCTGGAACCTCCAGTAAATCTACCTGCTCGCCTCTGACCAATGGCACTAAAACCTCCGCTAGAAAGACTAGAACTAGCTTCACTTCTTTTGAAACTCTGAGTCTTGCGAGGTCCTTGAGATGACTGACCTTTACCTTGGTCATCTTTCCTTGTCTCAAATTTGTAAACTTTTGTTTCTTACCATCAATATATGCCGGAGTAATAAACCTTTTCTTAAACAAGTCTTTAAACAATTCTCAATCAGCTGTTTCCTCGGGTGACATCGAATAAGACTACTGTCTCCACCAGGATGTAGATTCAATACTCAGAAACCAGGTAGTCGTCTCAACCCACCTTTCAAAAAGAAGATTCCCTTAACTTGCATCACATGAAAGGTCTTTTCAACATGATTGAGCCATCGCTCTACTCCCTCAGGTTCTTCATTTCCCATAAAATGATTCAGCTTCAACTTATAAACAGTCTCAAGAGAAGCCCTTTGGATAATAGACTGGATCACAATAGCAATAGCTTCCCTTAACTAAGCTATATCGGGAAACTAGGCTCATATGAACGACGTGGCTCTATACGAGGCGGTACAGTTCTGACAGGAGACACTAAGAAATTCTCAAGATATACAGGACTACAACCTAGGCTCTGATACCAACTGACACACCCCGTCCTAAGGAGGGCGTGCTGGCCGTCACGTGAGAGTGACGTAACCATATGCACAGTGCGGAAGCTAAGAAGATAATAGAAATACAAAAAAAAACAAAAACCAACGACTAGCCGTACTATCCAAATAACATGCTAGTGTGAGTCTAAGTGTATACATACACATTCAAAGCAAAAAGAACTTCTAGTTGCAGTTAAGTATGACCATTACTAAGATGCAACACCCAAAGGTGAATCTTATTTTTGTTTTTTGAATTCTGTCAGAACACCGTTCGATCCCTCGTGGCTACCAAAACACTACTACCTAGAACTTGGAGGGGCGAAAAACAAAACGCGTGAGGGGGCAAAAACAAATCTTTTCAAAACCTTTTCTCTTTTCAAAGGTTCTAACCCCTCGCCGTAAAACCTGTATAATTTCCTAGAAAAATAGCATATGTACATATATACTCATCTCAACACATAAACTCAAAATCATGCCAAAAGTAGTGATATGCAAGGTATATGCCATGTCAAATATATCTCATCAAATCACATAAATATATCAGGTGAAATAAACTCATCATAAATGATAACATGTTAACCGAGTGATCAGCTTGGCTGAAACTATAGCTCATAATCAATCCCATCATATCTCATCATCATATATATATCATGCACATGAGTCGAACCCACTCAAGGTGGTCTATACGACATGACTGGGTGTAAATAGTACGCTCTAGTGCTACAATCACGTGAAGACTGTGCGAATAATCGCGGGTCACCTACGAGTCGAACCCACTGAAAGTGGTCTATACGACAGGACTGTGCACCTAACTTGGATCCAAGATGAAAGTGTGGTGCGGGAGGTGAACATACACGTGAAAGACTGTGCCCCTAACTCTGGGCGGGAGCACTAACACCAGGGTGCAGGTTTATGAGCTTTCAATACATCTCACATAATCATCATTTCATATTAATCATTCTATAACTCACCTAATACTTACCTGTGCGTCCACAGCACCAATTACCATTATATGCAACTACTAATGCATGAATAAAATAGATATATACTTTGCATGACATATCATATCACATTTCACTTAATTTGATTTTTTGGGAAAAATCTCATTTGTATAGGTATAAACGGAAAACAAAAGCCCACTCACTGATATATCGAAGGGTCATAACCCCCGAGCCTCGATTGATGGCACTCGTCCTCAAGATAGGCCTCACCTATATGTGTAATAACCGAATAAATGTTATTTAACGCACATAAACGAAACTCGAAAATAACTTCTCATACATTGCTCAATTGAGGAGTGTGAATATACCAACGTGAACTACACAACCTCACGAACATCCCCAAATTTTTTGAATTAATTTTTGATCCCTCACGTGCCTTCACGCGCCAACCAAGGCACGGCCAGACGCGCCCCCACGCGCAGGCACGTTCCTGGCACTGTGGACAGAATCACTGCCGCCGTTAGGGAATATTCTGTCAGAAACAAGCATATTCCGTTAGATTTACCTGACGCCGTTAATCGCCGTTAGGAATATTCCGTCAAGTTTGACGGAATATTCTCCTTCTTCTTCCTCAAGTCGCCGGAGTCCGGCGTCGGTGACCTCTGTGTTGTCGGATTCTAGAAATTCGAAAAACTTTTATTTCTCATTCAATTCTTAACCAAAACTCTTGAAATTTGTCTCAAATCAAAGCTTAAAGTGAGTATAATAAAGCCTTACCATTTTTTGGACCTAAAATACACGAGATCACGCAGGAAAAAGCCCTGCTAATCCGACCAAACTGCAACTCGTCGAAACTTGACTTCCCGACGTCCAAATCATGTCATTTTTCTTCTCCGAGCTTCGTGGAGAGGTCCTAAAGCTTCCTAGAAGCTTAGAATCTTATCAAAATCCTTCATTTACAAACACATGAATAGTACCCCAAATCGGGTTCTCTGGTTCTTCACGATCTCGACGTCCAAAGCTTCTCTACTTCTTTCCTTTAGCTTTGTGAAGTCATTCTAAAGCTCTCTAGGACCTTCAAATCCATTGAAAGTTCCACGATCACGTCAGAGTTACTGTGCACCCAAAACTGGGTTTTCGAATTTTCTAAGGTTTTCAAAGTTTTCAAGTTTAACCAATGGTATGAATCAACTCAGAAGCTTACAAGGAACATGAAATCAAGTTCCTTGACTTCGATTTGTGAAGAAAAGGGAAGGTTTAGGTGTGGTCCGTACGCTTGTACGGGCAAAGAAGAACAGATGAGGGAGAAGGAGAGAGAGAAGGTACACAGTTAAAGTATGGGTGTGTTTGTGGTTCAGCTTGTCCCCATCAAACCAAAACAAAACACTTTAAGTCCTAAGTATTTCCAAGAGCTTAGGAATTATTTGAATTTGTTCAATTAAAGCTTAGACTTAAACCACACCACTATATAACTCAATTAACGTCCAAGGGTAATTTCATACTTTCACAATTCCGAGGAAAACAAATATGTACGAATTCGGGACGCACTGTCACAACAATTCCACAACAATAACGTACAATATACCAAGCATGATCACCCTTGAAAGACGTATGGTCCCCCATTGCGGATGTACTAAGCAAGACCATATCCTAACTCTAGCTATGTCTGGTAACCCTTACACACAAATCCATAATTTTCCTGCAAAAATTAATATATAAAAAAAAAAATTGGGGGTTTTCGCCACTTGCCTCCATAAAGGCCATCTCCAACCCTTGAGGATAAAGCTTAAAAATTTAAGCCATAAAATTTTAAGCCATATCCCAGAAACTGCTTTTCTCCTCGAACCCACCTATAGTGGTCTATTCGACAGGACTGAGCACCTAACTTGGATCCAAGGTGAGCGTGTGGTGCGAGAGGTGAACATCACCTGAAGGACTGAGCCCTGGCCCTTGGCGGGAGCACTAACACCGGGGTGCATGTTTATGAGCTTTCAATACATCTCACATAATCATCATTTCATATTAATGATTCTATAACTCACCTGATACTTACCTGTGCGTCCACAGGACCAATTACCATTTTATGCAACTACTAATGCATGAATAAAATATATATATATTTTGCATGGCCTATCATATCGCATTTCATATCACATTTCACTTAATTGATTTTCTGGGAAAAATCTCCTTTATATAGGCATATACAGAAAACAAAAGCCCACTCACAGATAAGTCGAAGGGTCATAACCCTCGAGCCTTGATTGATGGTGCTCGTCCTCAGGATAGGTATCACCTATATGCGTAATAACCGAATAAACGTTATTTAACACACATAACCAACAATAGGTAATAACTTCTCATACAATGCTCAAATTGGGTATATGAATATACCACAGTGACCTACTCATCCTCAGAAACATCCCTATATTTTTAAAATAATTTTTCCGACCTCCACGAGCCGGTAGGGGCACGGCCCTACACGCCTCCACGTGCGGCCAACCTTGACGGATTCCTAACAGATGTTAGGAATATTCCGTCGAATATTCTGTTAAGTCCTTAATAAAAATTTAACGGCTTTACTGACGCCGTTAGAATATTCCGTTAAGTTTCATGGAATATTCTCTCATCTTCTTCTTTCAACTCCGGCGACCGTCGTCGTCGCCGAAAAACTGGAGATTTTTAAAACTTCGATTTCTCACTCGTTTTTCATCCAAATTTCATGCAATTTATATCAAAATGAAGCTCTTAACTTGTAGAACACATTCACACTAATTTGAAGCTCTAAAAGTCACGGGATCTCACCGGAGAAATTCCACAAAATCCGGCCAAGCTTGAAATTCACTATCCCGACGTCCAAAACTACCAAACGACACACTTCGAGATTCTTTAGGACCTCCTTAAGCTCCATGTGAGCTTGAAATTTCCAAAAACACAAGATTTAACGTTTGCATAAACAGTGACCAAATTGGAGCTAGGGTATTTCATGTGAAAACGAAGGTTTCCTTACCTGAAAAATGGTACCAATGTGTTCGTAGGGACGAGATGAACACAATGGTGGTCTTCACGTCCTCGATCTGTGAAGTTTCAAATGGTTTTGGGGGTCGTCCGTACAAGAGAGAGAAGTGAGAGAGAGTGGGTTCGAGAGAGACAGAGAAAGAACACGGGAGATGAGAGAGAATGAGTGGTGTGTGGGTATTTGTGTGTGGTCCAAAGCCACCAACCAAAACTAAGAAAATCTTAGTTCTAATTGGGTCACCAATCCCAAATAATTATACCAAAACATATCACACACACACACATCATTCAACGTTCGAGGGTATTTCCGTCTTTTCACCTCCTCGAGCATAAAACATTCCAATATCTCGGGACGGGCTATTACAATCCACCCACCTTATAAAAAATTTGTCCTCGAAATTTACATAACCAAAAACATCCACTAGTACTCATAAAACAACCTTGGGTACATCTCTCTCGTCCGATTCTCTGTTTCCCAAGTAACTACTTGCACCGAGTGGTTCCTCCACAAAACTTTTATCGAACACACTGTCTTATTTCTCAAAACCTTATCTTTCCAATCCTAAATAGTCGCTGGCTCCTCATCATAAGTCAAATCCAAATAAATTTTCAATGGTTGAAGAGGTATCACATGTGAAGGATCTGAGACATCATGTCAAAGTATCGAAATATGAAAAACACCATGTACCTTAGACAACTCTGAAGGCAACTCATGTCTGTAAGCAACTTCATTGACTCGTTCGATGATCTTGTAAGGTCTGATGTATCTAGGGGTTAGTTTACCTTTCTTCCTGAACCTTACTACTCATTTCCACAGTGACAACTTCAAAGATACCAAATCACCAATCTCATACACTCGATCAGTGACGCGCATGTCCGTTAGGCGCTTTTGACTATCCTAGGCTGCTTTCATTTTAAACTTAGTCACTTGAACATTCTGAGTAGTCTCCTCTACTATCTCAGTACCTTAAATTCCATCATGCCCACAAGTCCAAAAATCAACACACATGACATCGCTTTTGGGCTCTTTAGCGTTACTTCCGGAAAACTGAAGTGACCAATATACTCAACAACTCCACAGCTCCGTAAACCCCAAATCTATTTTCCATAAAATAGATAAATAAATGTTGCACTTGACTGGAAAGGTTGTTGCTCCCTCACTGAAAAATATGCTGACTCAGTCAGCCGATCAACTGTCACCCAAATTCCATCATAACCATTCAGAATACGAGGAAGCTCGTATGCAAAATCCATAGTAATATTTTCCCATTTCCACTGCGGAACGGGAAGTGACTGCGTCAATCCAAAAGGCTTCTTTCTTTCCGCTTTAACTTGCTGACAAAAGCAACCTACTTACATACTCAGCAAATTTTCTTTTTCATCCCCGGCCAATAATAAAAATGATCGAATCGAATGGTATAATACATCTTAGTACCTCCCGGATGCATTACATAAGCTGAACAATGTGCTTCATCCAAAATTTCTTTCTTTAATTCCAAAATTATTCGGCACATACATTCTCTATTCTTGCATAAACCTACTATCTGATTCTCTAACTCTGAAGTCTTTCTTTTTCTTTTAATTCCTTAAATGAATTAGCTCTTGAATTTCCTCATTCTTAATTTATGCCTCGAGCACTTGATCAATTGATATAGGCCTGACTTGAAAATTATCTAATAAAACTTCTTTTCGATCTTTCACCTTAAGCTTCACTCCAGTAAATCTCAAATCCGTAAGAAAAGGAACATGACAAGTATCCAAAAGATTAATTCTCACCGGAGTCTTCCTGCTAAGTGCATCAATCACAATATTTGAACGGTCACCCAGATTATGCAATCATAATCACTAAGCAACTCAATCCACCTTCGTTGCCTAAAATTAAAATCCCTCTGAATAAACAGATATTGGAGACTTTTATTGTCCGTAAAAATCTTGCATTTCTCACAATAAAGATAATGTCTCCAAATCTTCAAAGCAAAGATGATAGCCGTTAATTCCAAATCATGAGTAGGGTCATTCATCTCATGAGGTTTCAATTGCCGTGAAGTATAGGCAATCACCCTACCATGTTGCATCAACATGCATCCAAGACCATCCAAAAAAGCATCATTAAAGACCTTATAATTACCGCTATCATCTGCGAGTGCTAAAACAAGTGCATGAATGAGGAAATACTTCAACCGCTGAAAACTTTGCTCACAATTTCATCCCACTCAACTTAACCTCTTTTCTTGTCAATGGCAAAGCAAAGACTAAAAAATCCTTAATAAACCGTTTATAATAGCCTGCTAAGCCAAGAAAACTCCGAACCTCAGTCACGGTTCGTGGTTGTTCCAAATTCTCCATTGTTGCTACCTTCCAAGGATCTACTTGAATACCTTGAGCAGATATTGAAGGAAAATTTGTGTAAAACATGTTCATTTGAGCAACATCTATGGCATGCAATTAACAATTAAAGGCAGAATCATGCTTGTATACACTCAAAAACAAAACATTACCCATGAAATTCAAAGCCTAGTAGTTATGGTGAACCATGACTCAACTCAAATCTTAAAGAAAGAAGTTGAGAAACTTTTATACCTTTGAAGCACCTCTTTGCTTAGCAAAGGTTAATCACCCATGTGAGGGCCTTCATTCCTTGCTTCTTAGCTCCATGGATTTGGATGGAAGAAGATTCTCCAAAAGTCCCCAAGGTAGGAGACCTCTAATTTTCGACACCAATGATGGTGAAGGAAGAAGATGGGTGACCTTGGAGAAGGAAGGATTGCTAGCTAATCCCCTCCAAGGGGGCCGGCCTCCTAGAGAGAAAGGGAGAGAGTTATTCTCACTTTTCATCCTTTGAAAACCCTAATGATGAAATGGCTATAAAGTTGCCTTTATACCACCTCACAATGGAGTGGCAAACTTGCAATTAAGCCAAGTTCACTACCCTTCTCTATATGGCCGGCCACTTAAGGGTTTATTTGGCTTTCAAGCCCTTTGTGTTTTCAAGTTGTCATACAACTTGAGCTAAAGGGCTTGACATTCAAATCCCATTGGGCCTTGCGGCCCAAAACTAACCCAAGGTCTATAACGAACTTATTCGTTTGATTAATTAACATATTAATTAATCCTAGCCATAAATAATTAAACCATTTAATTATCCTTACTCATCTCTGTTGTATCCTTCAATCATTACCTTACACGGTGTGCGATCCATTAGGTTCCTTTTAGCGAGGCAGTGGGCGATTAGAACTCTTACTAATCGATTATGAATTGAAACTTACTTTCAATTCTCCCTTTACTGATTATACATCTTCAAGGCTTCCACAAGCCATGAGTGACACCTAGTAGTATGTCATGGCTACACAAGCTAATCAGAAGAGGTTGGAGAACCTATTCAGTTTGGGATTACAATGCAATACGGTCTTTCTCTAATACAATACTCTTGACCACATTGTTTGGTTTGATAGTTTATTCATGTCTACTATCCAATGTGATTCTCTTACTTATATTCTAAATAGTTAACACTACCACATTATCTCTACTATAGAGACAATCAATTAGATTACAATAATCCAATGATTGATTAATAAAGGACAATGTTTTGTCAAAACATTCATCCATCTCTTATAGTGACGGAATTAAGTTCCTTTATTCAAACTGGAATGTAAAGACAATCTTTGTTTTTCCAATTCCTTTGGTACTTCATATGAGGAAGTAAGTACTATCTGCTTTTGTAGAGATCTATATCTTATTCACATTCCGAATGTGAAGTACTTTCTCTTCTCTCATTAATCTTCTACTTCTTATTAGCCACACTTTTACAACGATTGTAAAAACATAGTTACTAATACGAAATCAAGCATTCAAGTAGAAGAACCAACTGTTTTGAACTATTCAAGAACAATTTACAACACCTTCGAAAAGTGTGTTCTTGACACTTGTAAGACATTTCTTGCATATACCCCTTCCAATGTCCATCCTTTCATAAAGAAAGTTTGTTCCCTTGGAGTTATTTTGCCTTCTTCATTTGGCTTCTCCCTTGACTACAATAGTCATGGTCCCCAAACTCCCACTATCTCTCTTGAAACTTATTTCAATTGTGTTAAACACATCAAACGATTTGGAGAGCATACGGTTATTGTTCACTATATAGTTTACTATAAACTTAGTGAACCATTTGGCTAGGGACTCATGGGTGAAGTCTTTGTCTAGTTTCCGTCTCGTGAAGTAGTTTAACACTTCAACACTCAATGATTCAAAATCATCATAAGTCCATATTGATGGACTATTTTTGTCAACCAACCATCTTGTTCTAAACAAGATTACAAACATTCAAGAGTTGTTCAAGGCAACTCTCATTTCTTTATACAACAATTTGTAAGTGAAAAATCATGGCACATGAAGTGTCCATGTCCTTGTGCTTACTTCTCAAGTTCCTTGTTCATGTAACAAATAAACAAGCACTAGGGTTTGCATTTATCTAAGAGTTGTTCAAAGCAACTCTTATTGCTTCATACAACAATTTGTAATTGAAGAATTATGATACTAAAAGTGTTGTCCTCTTTATGATAGACTTATCTAACATATTCTTTCAATGATACATTATCACTAGGAAGATTGTGAGGATAAGACTACTTAGGTACATATACAATCCATTCAAGACAATCTATGAGATTGTGTTACTAAGTCCAGAAACTAAAGTTTTTCTTTGTCAAGTTTTGGATAGAGTTTGCAAATATATCGGTAAACAAATACATAACAAATATAAATTGATTGATTTTAAGCCATTTGATCCGGGTCTTTAAATCAAATAGCACCACCCACTATTTTTGGCAAATTCCATATCCCTCATCAGAATTCGAGAGTTTTGGAGAAAACTCTTAGTAGGGTATGGGAGGCTCACTATTACCAAGCCCACCTCACAATGATATGATGTTGGCTAGCAACAATAATAATGAGAGAGTAGGCTTACTCATTTACATCTAATGTAAGTACCCATCTTATTTGGCCTCTAGAGAATGAAGCCTCACAATGATATGATGTTGGCTCCATTGCACTTAGTTAAGTCATTCCCACCATGCAAGTTTGAGTAGGGGTTCAAGAACAACCTCACAATGATATGATGTTGATCATTCTCGTTGCCTACCTTCACAACATCATGTATGCGTATAGGACTCCTCCTGAGTGTAAGCACGCACTTTGTACTCCCCCATGATAGGGTGAAGTCAGTGTACGAGTTATAAACGATCGGAGCCTACCACGGTGGAAGGCCACGAAAGAGTGTTCAAAGCACTCTCACGCTTGTCAACTTAATAATTGTTTGGTTGAGGGTTTTAAGGTCTCATCACATTTAAGCATTCATTTTAATCTTATTCAAACAATTTGATCCTATTACAACTATTGGTCCATGTGATTGATTTAGTAGTATATAATACTCCCACTAAGCTTGTAAAACGATTTTTAAAGCAAGAGTATATGGTACTACTAACATAAGCTTTGCATTCATTGATAGACTATATAGTTGACTTAGGGCCTTAGGATGACTATGAACCTTTGATTCGATCCAACACGGGCCTAGTGTTGGATCTCGGTCTAGGGATGGAGATTGATTTTAGTTACGCGTTTAATCATATTAAGGCGTGTTTTCTTATTGGGCGTTGGACCCAACTACTCCAATTTCATGCATATCATATAAACAAGAAAGGAGTACTTCAAAGTAAAGAAAAGCTTATGCTCTTTGACAACATTTGATCAAAACAAATTACTTTAAAGTAAAGAAGAGCTTATGCTCTTTTACAACATTTGATCATATCAAATTACAACCAAAATTAATCTACACATTCCCATGGTTCAAACAAATATGAGGCGGCCTTTCACATAGCTCAATTATCGTAGGCTTAGGTTCATAATCACATTTTCTTTAATTAATTAACGCTTTAACTAATTAAACTTGAATGCAACATTTTCATTTGGTTTTTGTATCCATAGAATTGATTTAAATAGAGCTAAATAAAATGAAAATCCAATTCTCATTGAAAGATACAAAACTATTTTGTTCTCTACTAATTTGGGCCAAAAAGCAATAACCTCAACCATTGGGCTATATTGCAAAACACAAACTTTTGAGGTCACTTTGTAAAAACACAAAGTCCATTACTTTATGTAATTACAACTAGAACCCAAAAATTTCAACAAATACAAAAACTTCAATAAAGGAGCAAAACAATTTGTCCTTTAGTGTTTTTAGGCTTTTACGTAAAACCGTAAACTTTTGGGTCAAAGTACAAATACACAAAAGTATCAAAACTTTATGTAATTGCATAAAAGCCCCAAAAGTACCCTACTTGTAGGGTTGGCCGGTTTTGGAGAGAGTGTGAGTGATGTGTGTGAGTTGATTTTTAGGTTTGAAAGGTGATGGAAAGATGTAAGTGATTGGTATGGTGTGAATAGTAAAAGAAGTATGGGTGTGTAAGAGAAGTACCAATCATGTACAAAAAATTCAAGCACACTTTCAAATTTCAAACACATTTTCATAATGACTTGTTTATAGAAAAGTCACACCAACCAACACAAAACAAAGACTTTATGTAAACAACCAAAACTTTGAATCAAAACACCAAACTTTTTGTTCTTGGTAAGAACATCAAGAACATTGAAGAACACACATGAAAACTCATAAGAGCTCCATGAATGTTTTCACTCAATAAAATTCAAAATTTCACTACTCCAAAGGGGGTTAACATCCTAGGGTACTTAGGGGTTCCAAAAGTCACTGTAAAACACTTTTAACAAGACAAACAATAACCCAAAAATCCACCCTTTGGATTTGGCCGAATTTCCCAAAAAAAATATGGCACCAAATTTTAGCTCCAAAATTCATGCTCATATGAACTACATCTACAACATTTGAGATGGCAAATTTTCTAACAAAATTTACATTCAAAGAAGAAAGAATAAAGCTTGTAACAATTACAACATTCAAATCAAAGACTATGAACTACAAAACCCATAAGGATTCACCAACTACTAGACCTAGGCTCTTGATACCACTTGAAGGAAAATTTGTGTAAAACATGTTCATTTGAGCAATATCTATGGCATGCAATTAACAATTAAAGGTGGAATCATGCTTGTATGCACTCAAAAACAAAACATTACCCATGAAATTCAAAGCCCAGTAGTTATGGTGAACCATGACTCAACTCAAATCTTAAAGAAAGGAGTTGAGAAACTTTTATACCTTTGAAGCACCTCTTTGCTTAGCAAAGGTTAATCACCCATGTGAGGGCCTTCATTCCTTGCTTCTTAGCTCCATGGATTTGAATGGAAGAAGATTCTCCAAAAGTCCCCAAGGTAGGAGACCTCTAATTTTCGACACCAAGGATGGTGAAGAAAGAAGATGAGTGACCTTGGAGGAGGAAGGATTGCTAGCTAATCCCCTCCAAGGGGGCCTGCCTCCTAGAGAGAAAAGGAGAGAGTTATTCTCATTTTTCATCCTTAGAAAACCCTAATAATGAAATGGCTATAAAGTTGCCTTTATACCACCTCACAATGGAGTGGCAAACTTGCAATTAAGCCAAGTTCACTACCCCTCTCTATATGGCCGGCCACTTAAGGGTTTATTAGGCTTTCAAGCCCTTTATGTTTTCAAGTTGTCATACAACTTGAGCTAATGGGCTTGACATTCAAATCCCATTGGGCCTTGTGGCCCAAAACTAACCTGAGGTCTATAACGAACTTATTATTAATTAACATATTAATTAATCCTAGCCATAAATAATTAAACCATTTAATTATCCTTACTCATCTCTGTTGTATCATTCAATCATTACCTTACATGGTGTGCGATCCATTAGGTTCCTTTTAGCGAGGCAGTGGGCGATTAGAACTCTTACTAATCGATTGTGAATTGAACTTACTTTCAATTCTCCCTTTAGTGATTATACATCTTCAGGGCTTCCACAAGCCATGAGTGACACCTAGTAGTATGTCATGGCTACCCAAGCTAATCATAAGAGGTTGGAGAACCTATTCAGTTTGGGATTACAATGCAATACGGTCTTTTCTAGTACAATACTCTTGACCACATTGTTTGGTTTGATAGTTTATTCATGTCTACTATCCAATGTGATTATCTTACTTATATGATTACCTTGAATGTGATTTGGAATGACTTCCTAAATCTCATTCATACTCTGGCCAGAGATTCTTAATCATATCATAGAGTATTTTCCCTCAACGTTTGAGGGTTAGAGATCCCTTGTTGCGCATTCACTTGCCTCCATGGCTAAGTGGCTTAACCCCAACTATGCCATGGACACTCTTTGACAAAGTGACTTTGACATAGTCAAAGATCAAGGACCTAACCACAAGGCAACTATGATGCCTCAGGTCAAATGACTACTTTGCATTATCCCAACCATGAGTTCTCATGTGACATGAGTATGAGAACTCCTCGTTGATCGCGTTCAGTGGACTCATTCTCTATTGAGCACCTACGTACTTGTCTTGGTGTCAGTCACACCAATGACTCGAGACCAGTCATTCTCCCTAAGAGAAAATATAGCACGTACTGATCTTGACGGATTGTCAATGCCCAATTGGCAATCCTATGATCAAGAACATTTAGGATATGTATACAAAAGAGAATGGTCTCATGAATCTAACTTCTTTAGATCACATTCTTCCTATTACATATTCCTTGGACTTATCGTTTAAGCATATAACATTTATATGAGATGGCTTAAAACAATAATTTTTGCCCATTATATTAAACTAGATTAGTTTAACATGTGAAATGTCTGTAAAGTATCATCATATGATTGGTTTTAGGACACATTTCCAACGGATATCACATGTCCCAGAAATGCCACTTGATTCATGCAACATTGGTATTTACTAAACTTGGCATACCACTAATGTTCCCTCAATTTTTTTAATCCAAGATAAGATGTTTAGCATGGTCTGCTTTTGACTTAGAGTGCACCAGAATATTGTCAATGAAAATAATAACAAACCTGTCTAGATATTGCTGGCATACTTGGTTCAACAATCCATTAAAGCAACATGCGCATTCGTCAATCCGAATGGCATCACCAAAAACTCATAAAAACCATAACGAATTCTGAAATCAGTCTTAGGAACATCCTCACTGCTCATCTTCAACTGATAATAACCAGACCTCAAATCCATCTTTGAAAACACGTAGGCACTTCTAAGCTGATCAAACAATCATCAGTGCAGGGCAATAGATAACAGTCATCAATCGTTACCCGATTCAATTGCCTATAATCAATGCATAGCCTTAAGATCTTGTATTTCTTCCTTACAACAAAACTGGGGCTCCACATGGTAACATGCTAGGTTACACGAAACCTTTATCAACTAATTCCTGCAACTGAACTTTCAATTCCTTCAACTCTACAGGAGCCATTATATAATATAATATCTGTACCTGAAGACAATTCAATAGTGGACTCCACATCTTTGTCTAACGGCAATCCAGGTAACTCATCTGGAAATACAACAGGAAAATGTCTAACCACCTTTACATCTTCCACACTACTCAGAGTAGCATCATTTACCACCACATGAGCTAAGTATCCTTGGCAGCCTTTCAATAACCCTTTCTTTGCTCTTGTAGCAGAAATAACGGCATGCCTCACTCCACTTTACTCAACCATAAAAGTAACCTCTGGTAATCCAAGGCGATGGAAAGTAACTGATTTCTCGTAGCAATCTATCTTGGCACGATCATAATGCAACCAATCTGTGCCTAGAATAACATCAAAATCCACCAAATATAACGGAAAAGAATTCGCTGTCATAACTACATATTCTACCATCATGGAACACTCTGAATAAACACGATACCAACATATAATGACCTCCCTGATTACTTGCTTAACGAATCCCAACGGATAAGTTATTAATATTATAGTCTGCAGCCCGCGATACCGATAACTCACTATTGTTTCGATAAGTAAGTAACAATTCCCGAGGGTGCAATATTACCATTTTGCCCCTTATTGGGAAATACATATATATGCCTCAATCATGTTCATTCAATACTTTCTTTACAACATCGTCAAGAACATATAATTTCTGCATCACAATCAATAAACTCTAGCAGAGTGACCAAAAATGTTTAGCGTACCCATAATCAAGTCCGAATGATTCTAAGCATCTTGCGGTGATACGTTAACACGTCCCTGAGCTTGTTGTCGTCCCCCACGACCTCTATTAGCTTAAATACCTCGCCCGTGCTCACCACGGCCTAACTGACCATACTATTAAATCCAGGAATCTGCTGAATCAGCGCTAGTGGTGGCAAAGAAGACTGCTGGCGCATCTACTGATTTTGGGGACAATTTGCAGCTCTATGTCCCATTTGTCCACATGTAAAACATCCACTGCTTTTTTGCCTACACTCTCCAAAGTGTCTATTACTGCACCTTACGACACAAAGGTACATTTCTTCTACCACATCTCCCTGCTTCTGGACTCTAGGAACTCCAGTAAAACTACCACCTCGCCTCTGACCAATGGCACTAAAACCTCAACTTAAAGAACTAGAACTAGCTTCACTTCTTTTGAAGCTATGAGCTTTTCGAGGTCCTTGAGATGACTGACCTTTACCTTGGTCATATTTCCTCTTATTCACATTCTTTTCTTCTTATTCTTCACTATTGCTGGGCATATTCTCTTTAATACTCAACAAAATCTCGTAAAATTCCTGGTAAGAAGTACTATGAATAGTGGTCACCAAGAAACGCCACTTCTTTTTAGTACCCAGCTTAAAACGACATAACATTTCCGCCGGATTCGCAGCAACATCCGGATGATAACGAAACAAGTCCGTAAACCTTCTGTAATACTCATTAGTTGTCCTCTTTCCTTGTCTCAAATTTGTAAACTCTTGTTTCTTACCATCAATATATGCCGGAGGAATAAACCTTTTCTTAAACAATTCTTTAAATAACTCTCAATCAGCTGTTTCCTCCGGTGACATCGTATAAGACTACTGTCTCCACCATGATGTAGATTCAATACTCAAAAACCAAGTAGTCATCTCGACCCACCTTTCAAAATGAAGATTTCCTTAACTTGCATCACATGAAAGGTCCTTTCAACATGCTTGAGCCATCGCTCTACTCCCTCAGGTTCTTCATATTTCCATAACATGATTCAACTTCAACTTATAAACAGTCTTAAGAAAAGTCCTTTGAATAATAGACCGAATCACAGTAGCAATAGCTTTCCTTAACTATGCTATATCGGGAAACTAGGCTCATCTGAACGACGTGGCTCTCTACGAAGCGGTATAGTTCTGACAGAAGGCACTAAGAAATTCTCAAGATATACAGGACTACAACCTAGGCTCTAATACCAACTGACACACCCCGTCCCAAGAAAGGCGTGCTGGCCGTCACGTGAGAGTGACGTAATCAATCCCTAATGTGGAAGCTAATAAGATAAATATAAATACACATTCAGAGTAATAGGAATGTCTAGTTGCAGTCAAGGACAATTACTAAGATATAACACCCGAAGGTGAATCCTACTTTTGTGAATTCTGTCAGAACACCGTTGGGTCCCTCGTGGCCACCAAAGCATTGCTACTTAAAACCTGGAGGGGCGAAAAACAAAGTTGAGTGAGTCAGAAACAAATCCTTTTCAAAACCTTTTCTTTTCTCAAAAGTTATAACCCCTCGCCATAAAACCTGTAATAATTTCCCAGAAATAAATATATATACATATATACTCATCTCAACTCATAACTCAAAATCCTGCCAAAAGTAGTGATATGCAAGGTATATGCCATGCCAAATATATCTCATTAAATCACATAACTGTATCAAGTGAAAACTCATCATAGATAATAACATGTTCACCGAGTGATCAGCTCGGCTGAACTATAGCTCATAATCAATCTCATCATATCTCATCATCACATATATATACATATATATATATATATGTATCCTGCACAATAGTCGGAACCACCTCACGTAGTCTCACCGACAAGACTGGGTGTAAATAATTACGCTCTAGTGCTACGATCACGTGAAGACTGAGCGCTAATCACGGGTCACCTACGAGTCGAACCCACCTATAGTGGTCTATTCGACAAGACTGAGCACCTAACTTGGATCCAACGTGAGCGTGTGGTGCAAGAGGTGAACATCACGTGAAGGACTGAGCCCTGGCCCTGGGCGGGAGCACTAACACCGGGGTGCAGGTTTATGAGCTTTCAATACATCTCACAAAATCATCATTTCATATTAATCATTCTATAACTCACCTGATACTTACCTGTGCGTCCATAGCACCAATTACCATTTTATGCAACTACTAATGCATGAATAAAATAGATATGTACTTTGCATGGCATATTATATCGCATTTCATATCACATTTCACTTAATTGATTTTCTAGGAAAAATCTCCTTTATATTGGTATATACGGAAAACAAAAGCCCAATCACAGATGAGTCGAAGGGTCACAACCCCCGAGCCAGGTATATACGGAAAACAGAAGCCCACTCACAGATAAGTCGAAGGGTCACAACCCCCGAGCCTTTTTGATGGCGCTCGTCCTCAGGATAGGTATCACCTATATGCGTAATAACCGAATAAACGTTATTTAATGCACATAACCAACAATAGGTAATAACTTCTCATACAATGCTCAAATTGGGTATATGAATATACCACAGTGACCTACTCATCCTCAGAAACATCCCCATATTTTTAAAATAATTTTTCCGACCTCCACGGGCCCTCACGCGCCGGTAGGGGCACGGCCCTACGCGCCCCTACGGGCGGCCAACCCTGATGGATTCCTAACAGACGTTAGGAATATTCCGTTGAATATTCTGTTAAGTCCTTAATAAAAATTTAATGGCATTACTGACGCCGTTAGAATATTCCATTAAGTTTCACGGAATATTCTCTTATCTTCTTCCTTCAACTTTGGCGACCGTCGCCGGAAAACTAGGGATTTTTAAAACTTCGATTTCTCACTCGTTTTTCATGCAATTTATATCAAAATGAAGCTGTCAACTTGTAGAACACATTCACACTAATTTGAAGCTCTAAAAGTCACGGGATCTCACCGGAGAAATTCCACGAAATCCGGCCAAGCTTGAAATTCACGATCCCGACGTCCAAAACTACCAAACGACACACTTCGAGCTTCCTTAGGACCTCCTTAAGCTCCCTGTGAGCTTGAAATTTCCAAAAACACAAGATTTAACGTTTGCATGAACAGTGACCAAATCGGAGCTAGGGCATTTCACGTGAAAACGAAGGTTTCCTTACCTGAAAATGGTACCAATGTGTTCGTAGGGACGAAATGAACACAATGGTGATCTTCACATCCTCGATCTGTGAAGTTTCAAATGGTTTTGGGGGTCGTCCGTACAAGAGAGAAGAGAGAGAGAGTGAGTTCGAGAGAGACAGAGAAAGAACACGGGAGAGGAGAGAGAAGGAGTGGTGTGTGGTCCAAAGCCACCAACCAAAACTAAGAAAATCTTAGTTCTAATTGGGTCACCAATCCCAAATAATTATACCAAAACATATCACACACACACACACATCATTCAACGTCCGAGGGTATTTTCGTCTTTTCATCTCCTCGAGCATAAAATATTCCAATATCTCGGGACGGGCTGTTACATTTATCTCATGGGTTGGAGATGGTCTAAGAAGACCAGTAGGAGTAGTGGTAGAGAAAGATTTTTTTTTTTTTTCTGCCTTTAGCTTTTCCCTAACTTGCTATCAATGGTATGCTTTTGAATTTTTTTTTCTTGTAAATTTAAATTCTTTCTGGGAATTTAACTTATGCTTTTTTTTTAGGTCATTTGGGTTAAGTGGCATGAGTAATTTTGTACCTTTAATTGCTTCTTTCCATGATCTGGGGCTTTATTTATGATTCATACTTTTGTTGAGCTTTAAGAGGAAGTGAGTGAGTGAGATACCTTTGATATTGGAGAAGGAAGATTAATACTGCTACTAGTTGATGAGTTTGCTTGATTTGGTGATGAGAAGATGATGGGTTTTGTGGTGGGGGGGGGGGGGGGGGGGGGGGGAGGAGAAGAAGGAAGGTGGGCCTTCTCAGTTTTGACGTTTGACCATAAAAAAAATAGATGAAATGAAGTAGGAAAAATTGGGTGAGAAGCAAGGAAATAAAAGAGATCCCCTTTAAAACTTTATCAATTAATTCCAAATCCGAAAATGGCTTAACAAGCATGACAAGTAACAAAATAATTCACACTATTTCTGAATTGAACCAAAATAATCCATATTATTTCTGAAGTGAAAAATAAACACTATTTATGAATCTATAGCAAAATTACACATTATTTGTGAAACTGAATCAAAATACAACACACTATTTCTGGAACTACAACAGAATAACTCACACTATTTCTGGAACTACAACAAAATAAACACACATTATTTCTGAAGCTGTAGCAAAATAACTCACACTATTTCTGAAACATAATCAAAATAATCCACACTATTTTTGGAACTACAGCAAAAATAACCCACACTATTTCTGAAACTACAACAAAATAACCAGACTATTTATGAAACTTAACCAAAATAGCCCACACTAATTCTGGAACTACAACAAAATAACAACACTATTTCTGAAACTTAACTAAACTAATCCACCCTATTTTTGGAATGTAACCAAAATAATCCACACTATTTCTGGAATTACAGTAAAATAACCACACTATTTCTAGAACTATAGCAAAATAACCACACCATTTTTGAAACTTACTCAAAATAATCCACATTATTTCTAGAACTACATCAAAATAACCCACACTATTTCTGGAATTACAGCAAAATAACCACATTATTTTTGAAACTTAAGCAAAATAACCCACATTATTTATGAAACTGAACCAAAATAATTCACACTATTTATGAAAGTACAGCAAAATAACTCACACTACTTCTGCCCGGTTGCTAAAATGCGTCGGGGGTCGAATCCCATATTCCTTGTAAAATCAGGCCCAATTATCATGAAAGTAGTCCATCCACTCCTCAAGAAATTTTTCTGGGTGACGGGTACATTAACTGAGCTTGAGTTCCCCTCCAGTTAAATGATGCCACATATCTATACAGGAGCTAGCATGTAGAAATATTGTTAAAATGTTTAGTTTGGGTGGTTATTGTAACTTTATTAGCCAGGGTGGTAAATGACATAAGTTAAAGAAATATAGGTGTCATTTGTGCAATTTTTTTTTAAATCTAATTAATTAAGACTCTACGCATAGAGGATTTAAAATGGCCCTTGGCCTAACAGTAATTTGAAAATAAGAAATCAACAAGGATATGAGATTCGTACCTCTATGTTCTAGTTTTGCTTTGAGAATTTTCCGAGTTTCTTCTCCAAATAGCAATTTTGCTTTGAGAAATTCTTAACTTGCTGTGCCAATATATGGTTTGAAAATGGGAATCCAAGTTCAAATAGAATTTAATTTGAACTTTTAAGTTTTGTGAAATGTGATTTGTGTTTATGGAATTTTACAATTACAAGTGGTCTAATATTCTAATTTATAGGATGTTGAATTCTATGCATACGTTCTGGATTCAAAAAATTCAATTTCTCTAAATTATTATTGTAACTCACACCCTCTCTTTAATAATCATAATTTTAAAAATAAAAAAAAATAAAAAAATTGCACTACTTGCATGCTCTGTGCCTTAATGGTGGTGATGAAAACGGTTGTATGACTTGAATGCTCTGCCTTAATGGCAGTTAAAGAAATTGTACTACTTCGAAGTTAACGTTTGACGAAAGCGGTTGGTGTTCTGCCTTAATGGCAGTGAGATTTATATGGTAAATCTTTATATTTGTGAATTGGCTAAGGGATTGGTTTAGGCTCCGCTAGGGGTAATTATGGGAAAAAACAATTTTATTGCGGATTGGGCTTCACTTCGGCCCATGTTTTTAATCTTTGTAGGGCTATTTTATGAATAGTTTTGTCTTTAAGGGTTAAATTTCAAGCCCTTTTCATTACATAAAAGTTTAAGATGATTTTCTGTTAAAAAAAAGTTGGCCCAAACCCTTTTTATTAAAGTTCCTTAAATTTTTTAGGGTAAACTACCAATTTAGTCCCTGAATTATCACATTAGTGAAAATTAAATCCCTAAACTATTATTTCAAAAAAATTAGTCCCTGAATTGGAAAAAACTACCAATTACATTCCTAATGTTATATTCGAAGCTACTATATTCAATTTTCCGTCAATTTAAGTCACGTTACTTGCATGTGATACACATTAGAGGGTAGATTGGTAGTTTTTCATAAGGAAATAGTGCATGAAGTTAACTTTGGAGAAGAAATTGGTAGTTTTTCATAAAGATGTAGTGTAAGTTAACTTTTGAGGGTAAATTAGACATTAAATTCGCAACCTATATGAAATGTTAAACACTTATAGACGAGAAAATGATGGTATTACACTCTAAAGTGTGTCAAGTGACTTAAGTTGACGAAAAATTTGATAAAATAGCTTTGAATGTAATAGTAGGGATGAAATTAACAATTTCTAATGAATTTAGGGACTTATTTTACCTAAAAAATAATTCATGGACCTAATTTTCACTGAGGTGATAGTTCAGGGACTAAATAGACACTTCACCAAAATTTTTAATATCAAATTTACAAATTTTCGTGCTATAATCAGAATATTTCATAATATAAATCATTCTATAAAATTCATCTATGAAACAAATGAATTAAACTGAAGTCATTTAGTGAATCAACTGTAACAAATAGATAAACGGTTTATACTATTACTGTAACAGTTTCATGGATAGACTTTCTAGCAGCAAGATGACAATTCTCAGCTGCACGACGGATATCCAACGGCCAGCAAAAGTTCAGCACAAATGCCTCTCTGCACTGAAGAAAAATTGCATTGAGGATGCCTCTAAGACATTGAGGTAGCTCTACCTTTAGAGCAAGTCCACCGTTGGACCTTGCTCGAGGGACAGGCGAGAGGAAAGGGCCCGAGGCCCTGTGAACTTGCTCCAGCGTTGACGGAGCCCAAGCGGAGGTGGAGGCCCGAGTTCCGGGCCTGTGAAGAGTTGCCAGCCCGAGAGCCCGAGCAGGGGCTGACGTCAGGCTGGCGTCAATCTTTTTTTTAAATTTTTTTCTGTCAGGAATCAGGAAGAGGTTGTCGATCACGGTGGTGGTGCAGGGCAGGAACCCGTAGGTCTGCTTGCAGGTGGAGTCTTCCGCCGAGAGGGCGTTCTCGAGAGTGAGGTAGGGAGCGAAGGTGTGGGACCGGTGGTGGTGGTGGACTCCATCGGAGATCAGATCAGATGACGTTGATTGGTTGAAGTCGGAAAGAAGCAGGCGGCCTCCTTGGGCCTGGCCGCAGAGGACCAGGAGGAGGAAGAAGGACACGTCAGTGGATTTAGACATGGCAGGAGGCGGGTGGGTTCGGTGCTGCTCTCTCTCAAAATTCGTAGCTTCCTCGTTTGAGGAAGAAAACAGGGAGAAATGGGGGAGAAAAAGAGAGCGGGGAGGGAGACTGTCGGCCGGAGAAAAAAGGGAAGACAATGAGGGAGAGGGGAGTGAGAGACTGGGAAGGAAGAAGAAAACAAAAATGGTAGAAGTTTCGGGAAGAGATTGGAAAAGATAAATTAATAATATAATATTAATTTGTAAAAATTAAATAATATAATATTAATTATAAAAACTAGTATTTTATTACCTATTGCCAGGGGGAAGGGCTCCAAGGGTGGAGATGCAAAAACAAAAACTAATGTCAATTACTGTTCATCATGGCAGTTACTGTTCACTAGGTGGATTGAATAGTGGATTGCCTGGGGGGAGGGCTCCAAGGATGAAGTTGCTCTTATGACTTCATTTTTGAGTGAAGGTACAATATTTATTGATAGAAAATTAAATACGTACAAACAGGATAAGGTGCATATAGTGGGCTTTAATAAAAATTTTGTCAGAAATTTCAACATGGACGAAAGTAAAAGAGCATTATGCACCATAAGAGATTACATATGATTACTATCCTCAATTAAAAGAATCTGGGGATCTCGTAATCGTGACCGTTCATCGTATATTGTGCAGTTAATTTTCATTAGATACTATTTATATTTAATTTTAAATTATAAATTTAAAATAATTTTTGACGCACGATATATGATGAACGATCACAATCACAAAATTCTCGAAATTTCCATAAAAATGATCCGGCGAAGATCTTTTTCCTATTATGACTTCATTTACTGCGGTGTTGGTCATACAAAGGGACTGCACAGAAGCATCTTTTAAACAGTGTGTGTATGTACCCGCCAAAATAAAAGTTTCATTGATAATGATAACACCATTGGGAACATATAAAGGTCAAAAGGAATAATCAGAAGCTATAACGATAATTTCACTGCTCGAAAGCCCTATTCAGTATTCATTGTGCCGATTGGGAAATTGTGCAATCATCATGACAGTAGATGTTTTCAAAATCTTTCTTCGTTGAGTTTAATAAGCAAATTTCCATTTTCTTTTTGGCCAGATTCTTCTTTTTTTCTTGAACAAGAAGTTTGTTTCTTAAATTCCAATTCAATTGTCATTTGAATTTTTTATAAAGAAAAGAATTATCTTTATCTTTAAGAATGAATTTCTCTTTTTCACGTACATTGACCGATTAAAGTGACAAAGTTTATTTCTTAAATTCCAATTCAATTGTCGTTTGATTTTTTTATAAAGAAAAAGAAGAATCTCTATCTTTAAGAATGATTTTTGCTTTTTCTCATGTACATTGAATGATTAAAGTGATAAGTCTCAGTAGTTTTGTTTTCTTTTTTATTATTGCCGTTTCAACTACTTATTGACATAGTTCTAAAATTTTCATTTTGTAAGAAGTACATGTTAAATCGTAAATCTAAACCAAACTGTAAATACAATGAATTTACCGGCGGAGCCAAGTACAAGGCTCTCTTAGGTTATAGCATAGAGAGATTTTTTATTCTTCAAGCTTAAAAATAATAATCTTAGGCTGAGTATTGTTGTGTTTTAAAAAAAAAACTATTTTTATTGCTCTGTGAGAATAAAGAGTTGTGAAATAAAGTTGTTAAGTGTTTGATAAACATTTTTGTTTAATAAAAAGTGTTTAAAAGTGTTTTTAATAAAAAAAAAAAAAAAAACAATGTATGAGTGTTTGGTAAACTTTCATATAAATTGATTTGAATATGTTTTTTTTTTTACAAACAAAGTAAATTTCATTTAATGAGAAAGCTAATACAAAGTAAGGACATCTCCAAAAGAGAGTCCAAAAAAGCCAAGCAAAAGCCCAACTCCATAAACGAAAACTACAAAGAGAAGGGCCCAAAGTGAGCAGCCCATAGCAGCAACCAAACCGAAAACCTTAGACAGCCACCTCCACCAAAACAGTCGCACAGCCATCGTAGATCTGTCACCACCACCCGGAAAAAAGGCCAAATAACCAAATGGATGAACGGAAAGTGGGGGTAGGCAAGCTACCATCGCTGGCAGCGCTCTCGTAATCCTACCAGATAGTGCAAAAAGCACTTTAAATGCTACGAACCACCAAAGTGTGTCTCCGGAGGAAATCTTAGGAGAAAACACCCAGTGAAACGAGCAGTAAAGGTAGACGGTAGGAGATTCACGGTGAGGAGCGATGAAAGGAAACAAGGGTGGAGAAATAAGAAGAGGAAGAAGGGCGAAAAACAGGAAAAGATGGGAGATAGTGATGAAATAGAGGGTGGACGGAAGAGGAAGATAAAGGAGAGCGATGAGGGGAGAGCTAGGCTGCCTCCGACCTCAAGCCGGAGCAAGAGGCTGACAACAGAGGATGTTTCAGAGGTTTAGGCGCTTTACTTTGGGGGAGGGAGATGGCACAGAGTCATAGGAGCTTTTTGAGTTTTTTTTTTATTTGAATATGTTAAATGACTAAAAATGATATAGTATTTAATGTGGAATAATAATTATCAAAGACAATAATGTAGGGGCAAAGATTGTAATTTTGTAAAACATGTGGAGGTAGACTTGCCATTTGAAAAGTTCATTAAATGAACATTAATTACTATGCTTTGAAGAAGAAAAAAGAAAGCATTTTTTTAGAAGCATTATAAACCTTGCTTATGTTTTTCTATGCTTTTCTACTTTCATTCATATCAAGCTTATTGAAAAATCTGGTACATTAAATGTGTTTGGTTTTGTTTTACAAAACACATTTAATGTACTAGATTTTTCAAATAAGCTTCTTTTTTAAAGCACCACAATCCCAAACCAACCCTAAATCTCTTGGCAGTCTGTAAGGTAGGGTTGGTTTGGGATTATGGAGCTTTCAAAAAAAGCTGGAACATTAAATGTGTTTGGTAAAATTAAAAAAAAAAGTGTTTTTTTTTTTCTTTTTTCAAACAGTTGTCAATGAAAGTAGAAAAGCATAGAAAAGCAGAAGCAGTGTCTACCATGCTTCTAAAAAAATACTTTTGTTTTTCAAAGAATAGTAATCAATGCTCATTTAATGAATGTTTCAAATGCCAGGTGTAACAGCATGTCCCGAAAATTTTGTACAGTTGATGTGAAAAGATGGAAATACCCTCGGATGTTGAATGATGTGTGTGTGATATGATTTGGTCTAATTATTTGGGATTGGTGACCCAATTAGAACTAAGATTTTCTTAGTTTTGGTTGGTGGCCTTAGGACCACACACAAATACCCATACTCATTTCTTTCTCATCTCCCGTGTTTTCTCTCTTTCTCACTCGCAGACTCACTCCCTCTCTCTTCTCTCTTGTACGGATGACACCCAACACCCTTTGAAACTTCACAGATCGTGGTCAAAAAAGGCACCATTGTGTTCGTGAAGCTCAGACGAGTTGATTGGTACCCATTTCAGGTAAGGATACCTTCGAAAACCCTAGTTTCTCATAACCTCCGACTTGTGCATTGTTCATGCACACGTAATTATGGATGTTTTTGGAAATTTCAAGTTCACGGGGAGCTTAAGGAGGTCCTAAAGAAGCTCAAAGTGTGTCAGTTTGTGGTTTTGGACGTCGGGTTCATGAATTTAAAGCTTGGCTGGATTTTGTGGAAATTCCTCGGTGAGATCCCATGACTTTTAGAGCTTAAAATTAGTATGAATGTGTTCTACAAGTTAAGAGCTTCATTTTGATATAAATTGCATGAAATTTGGATGAAAAATGAGTGAGAAATCAAAGTTTTAAAAATTCCTAGTTTCCGGCGACGGTAACGGTCGCCGAAGTCCAAACGTTGAAGACGACGGAATATTCCGTCAAGTCTGACGGAATATTCCAACGTCGTTAGTTAAGTTTAACAGTTACCGTTAGGATTTGACAGAATATTCCTGACGGCGTTAACTGACGCCATCAGTGTGACTGTCACGTGGCCGTGCGTGGGGGCGTGTAAGTCCGTGCACTCGTCAGCGCGTGAGGGCACGTGGGAAGGTGAAAAATTATTTTAAAAATATGGGGATGATCCTGAGATTGTGTAGATCACTGTGGTATATTTATATACCCAAATTGAGCAATGTATGAGAAGTTATTTCTAAAGTTTCCATTATGTGCGTTAATTGATGTTATTTCAGTTACTTCTCATATAGGCGAGACCTATCCGGAGGACGAGGGTAGCTAGGCTAGGCACGGGGGTTACGACCCGGCTACTTATCAGTGAGTGGGCTTTTGTTTTCCGTATATACCTATATACTTGTTTTTCCCAAAAAATGAATTTAAAGAATTATACGATTTGAAATGCCATGCAAAGTATATATTTATTTTATTTATGCATTAGTGATTGCATATAATAATGATGGTGCTACGGACGCATAGGTAAGTGGCAAGTAAGTTTACATACTAGTTATGATGAGAACGAATGATGTGATGTGATGTGATTAGAGCTCATAAACCTGCACCTTGATATTAGTGCTCCCGTCCAGAGTTAGGGGCATAGTCTTTCACGTGATGTTCACCTCCCGCACCACATGCTCACCTTGGATCCAAGTTAGGTGCACAGTCCTGTCCTATGGACCACTATAAGTGGGTTCGACTCGTAGGTGACCCACGAATCATTCGCACAGTCTTCACGTGATTGTAGCACTAGAGCATATTATTCTATATACAGTGATGTTATGCAGACCACTAGAGGTGGTATTGATTTGGCATGGCATACATACATATTTTTCCAGCATGATTTTGAGAAGGATATATATATATATATATATATATATATATATATATATTTATACAGGTTTTACGGAGGGGGGTTATAACTTTTGAGAAAAGAATGGTTTTGAAAAGAATTGTTTTTGCCCAATCACGCTTTCTGTTTTTCGCCCCTCCAGGTATTAGGTAGTGTTCGTTGGTGGCATACGAGGAGCTCATCGGACGTTATGACAGAATTCACTTATGTAGGACCACCTTCGGGTGTTATCTCCATTTAGTACTTTTTGCTTAACTGCACGTACACCATTTATGCTCTGGTTGTGTAAACCTTCTTAATTCTCGCACTTGTTCGTATCTTTCTGATTAATCTTACTTCCGCACTGTGCACATGGTTACGTCACTCTTATGCGACGGCCAGCACGCCCCACTTTCGGGTTGGGGTGTGTCACCAGGTATACCCCCACATGTTTTATAAAATTACAATCTTTGCCTATATATTATCGTTTTTGACAATTATTATATCACATTAAATACCATATCATTTATAGTCATTTAACATATTTAAAGCAATTTATATAAAAATTTACGAAACACTCAGACTCTGCTTTTTTAATTAAAAGCACTTCAACAAAAAAAAAAGTTTACCAAACACTTAACAACTTTATTTTATAGCTGTTTATTCTCACAGCACAGCATAAGCAGGTTTTTTAAATAGCACAGCAATACCAAACTAGCCCGTGGTTGATTATCCCTGGATCTTGTGGCTAAGGGATACTCAAGTTGTTTGAGAGGCTTTACTTATTCACAAGTTTGCCATATCCGGCGATCTGCTAACATGGCGGCACATAGAATGGTCACATTGACCTTAATTTTAGTTCGAGGAGCCTCAAAATTTAATCTCAATTGTATGTGTGACAACCCGTCCCTAATTTTCTATGTAATTTCTCCCCGAGTATGTGAATTGACATTTATGCCCTTAGTGGCAAGTGGCGTGGACGTGTTTATTTCTTTCTTAATTTATTTTCTCGCATCCGTAATTAATTTGTACACATTGTTATGAGTGTACGAGAATTGTTAACAGTGTAGAAACACTATTACGGATAAGTTTTGATTTCCTTTTACTGTAGAAAATTTGAAACCCTATCCCTTGTATTCTTTAAATCTACTTGTGCCCTCCCTTTTTTTTTTTCACTCACCAATCAAGTCCCACAAAGCACTCCCCAATCCTATCCTCTCCTTCTTCCCAGCAACCAATTAGAAAAATTAGAACAAGGAGACTCTCTCTCTCTCTCTCTCTCTCTCTCTCTCTCTCTCTCTATCCCATATACTCTCTCCCTCTGCAACCACCATAAACGAGCATCAAATCTTGCAAATCGAGCTTGTATACCATCACACCGTGTTCATCTCACCTCCACGAGCACAACCATACCAACCAAACCCAAAATGGACGAGTTTGCAACGTCGAACTCGAAAGGTCCGAACTCAGTGATTTGAGTTCATCAATTTTTAGGCCAAGTTAAGGAGTTTTAAAGGTCGAGGAAGCCTTCCCACAACTCCCCGAGGCCTCTAGGACAATTTTGAATAAGCTTGGACGTCGAAACAACCGAGTTTCGAGGAGCCCAGTTTTGGCCGGATCTTTCGAGGCATTTTCCGGCCACCTCCATCCACTTTTTGGACTCCAAAGAGGTATAACGTGATTCTACACTTCAAAAGCTTCATTTTCCATATAAATTTCGTGAAAAATGGTTGAGAAATGAAGAAGTTACACAAGTTTGAAACTTTTCCAGAAATCTGGCGAGATTCAAGTTGCAGACGGCGGCAACAGCGGACGGTGGCGGACGGGGGAGCTCGTCGGAGAGGACAAGGAATATTCCTTCAACTTTGACGAAATATTCTAACAGCATCAGGTAATGCCATTAACTTATGTTAGCTTTTAACGGAATATTCCTAACGCCGTTAGGCATATGGACGACACGTGCCTGCTCGTGGGGGCGCATTTGGCCTTGCCTTGGCCAAAGCATACGGTGTCCAAAAATTTATCTAAAAATTTGTGTAGGTCCGTGACGTCGAGTAGATCGATTTCATGTATTTAAACCCTAGGTTTGAGCAAACTATGGGGGTTTTATTTAAGTTTCCGTATATGTGCTTTAATTAATTCAAAAATAGTTATTTCACATATAGGGGAAACGTATCTCGAGGACGTACGGGGCCAGGTTAGGCTCGGGGGCTACAATCCGACAATGTACTTGTGAGTGGGCAGTTTATTTTATACCTATACATATTTATAGTTTCCCTAAATGCATAGTTATTCCACTTTTACGCTTATATTGCCAAGTATTCGTTATTGTGATATTAAATGTGATAAATGTTGCTGTATGGTTGGGATATTACTGTCATGACATTCATACATATTTGTACATGCTCATCTTGCTGCACCGGTGTTAGTACTCACCCTAGGGCCAGGGCCTGTCCTTCACGTGTATGTTCACATCGCACCGTTTGCTCGCCTTGGATCCAAGTTAGGTGCCAGTCCTGTCGGGTAGTTGCATTAGGCAAATCCGACTCGTATGTGACGTGCTTCTGCACCAGCCTTCATGTGATCATAGTACGAGAGCGTATTGATTACACCCAGTCCTGTTCGTGTCAGAGATTATCTGTTCGAACTCGTGTGTCAGCTTAGATGGATGAGCACTTAGTTATACTTGATTATCACATGATTATATTATTGTGGCATTGATATATCATGACTTGACATATTTCTGGTTATATTGTTGTAATATTGTTATTTACGTACTTATTGACCCACTCAACTTTATTTTTTGCCCCTCCAGGACCTAGATAGCTGCACCCTTTGTGGCGTTCGAGGAACCTTCAGCAGTTTTAACATTATCCTTTTTTTAGACGTATGAACTTATCCACTGTTGTGTAATAAGTGTACTTAGCTACTTTGACTACTCTATTGTAGTCGTACTGTCTTTTATGCTCTGAATAATTGTAGTGGGTTCTTCCCACGACTGCACACTCTTTCACTATTTAGTGTAATTAGTTCTAATTAGCTTTAAATTTATTCACTTTTTCACATCACTTACCATTATGGTTACGTCATCTCACGGTAACACCCAGCATGCTTCGACCTTCCTAGATCGGGGTGTGTCAGTATGTCTTCATGATATTTTTTTTATAAAATTTCTATCGTTGCACTCAAAAGACCTACAACAGTAAAAATTGACAACAAACTCTCAACTATCGAGCCCTTCAATTTTTTACGCGGCGCTGATTCAATTGAAGGCAAAACCCTCTATTGTTGTCAAAGTTATTTAATAATTTTTTTAATAAATGTGATGCAATATATATTAAATGTTATTGTGTGTACCAATTATTTGATTGGTTGTACAAGAATTTTCCATTTTCTAGTTTTAGTAAAATACTTGGGAAATGCTAAAGAGACTTTTTCTAAAGTGTGACTCTCCATGTATTCTTCGCCACCTCATATTTTTGGCACAATATGAGCTGGCGAAGAAAAGAGTCCATAGAGAGTCACTTTGAAAGAGTCTTCTGTCTTGGCCGTTGAAAGAAAGTCTGCTCCCGAGCAGTGTCCCTCATTTAATGACGAGTAATACGAGGGAGACTAAATTTGTAGACCAAATTTTGTAAACTAAATGACATAGAAGTTGATGATTATATTATTACTTAAACGTTGATAAACGTGCTTATTTTTTATTGATGACATCATTTAGTTTATAAATTTAATTTACAAAACTCTGCCTAACATTACTCTTTAATGACTAACCCCATGTCCCATGTACATGTATGCGTGAACCACACTTGTGTCATTAGCTAGTATAAAGCAAGTAAAGTTCCAAAAACAAAAGAGACTACTGAACAGTAGTATTTCATCTATTTAGATACCAGTGCATATCTCAGATAGAGAGAGAGACAGAGATGGGGGTTCCCTCGTTTTTCAAATGGCTGGTGAACAAGTATCCCAAAGTGGTGGTCAAAGCTATCGAAGGTCAGAGAGAGGAGTCTCCAAACCCAAACCCTACTAACTTGGAGTTCGATAACTTTTATCTTGACATGAATGGGATCATCCATCCTTGCTTCCACCCAGAAGCAGATGATGATGATGATGATGGAGTACGACCTTATTCATTCCTCTCTTTCTCTCAATCTCTCTCTCTCTCTCTCTCTCTCTCTCTCTCTCTCTCTCTATACATGTATTCTTCACTAGCAATAAGATAAACATTCTATAATATTCTATTTATTTTGATTATTGTCTAGGTAACAATTTTTGATATTTTCTTTATCTTTATGGTCCGAATTTTTTTTTATCTATATATGTGGTTACATTTCTTCATTCTGTGTTCAGCTTCTGCCACCAGCAAATTTTGAAGAGGTGTTCATCAATATTTTTGAATATATTGATATACTTTTCAATATTGTTAGGCCACGGAAGCTACTATACTTGGCCATAGGTGAGAAAGTTTGAATTTTGTTTTTGATCTCGTAGTGTTTAATAAACTCATGAGACTTTTATACGCTGTTTGCTTTCCCTAATCAACTGCAGTGCAGTTGAGATATGTGTTCTTATATATGTGTTGTACTTAATGATATAAACTAGAAATATTGCATGTAATGGTATAAATTTTAATTTTTGTTGTAGATGGAGTTGCTCCAAGGGCTAAAATGAATCAACAGCGAATGAGGCGCTTTAAGTCAGCGAAGGACACTGAGTTCGCTGTGTGTACTTTTACTATGAGATGCTTCTGAATCGCACAGTTTGCTTTACGTAACTTTGTTTGTACAAGTTTATAAATGTCCCAAATGTTGGTATCAAATGTGTAGGAAGTTGAAGAAGAGAAGCTGAGAAGACAGTTTGAATTGGAAAGCAAACAAGTCCTACCAAAGCAGCAGTCCGAAGTATCAGATTCTAATATAATAACCCCCGGAACTGAATTTATGCATAAATTGTCAAAGGCTCTTCGAAACTATATCAGTTTACGTTTGAGCAATGATCTAGGCTGGAGGGACACCGAGGTCTGGTCCATCATAACATTTATATATCAAATTACTAGTACATGAACAACCATTATTTACACGAACAATCATTAGTGTGTAATTCATGATATCTGTATGTATTGTTTTCCTGTTTCTTCTTTGTTTTAATTTCATGGTTACTACATTAGGTAATTCTGTCTGATGCTAATGCTCCTGGGGAAGGTGAGCACAAAATAATGTCATTCATACGCTCACAGCGCAATGTTCCTTCATATGATCCAAACACGCGCCATTGCTTATATGGACTGGTATGATGAATAGTATGCTTCACACAACTGTTTCTTGTTTTTGTATTGTTTTAGAATTTGTTGGAAATTTGGAAGAAAAAGGAATTATACAGTTGCACTTATATTTTTTGTTTAATTACTTTTTTCCTAACTTACTTCTCATTTTTTTGAATTTTTACATTCTGATCCTTCATTGGCATCGTGGCATGCAGGATGCTGATCTTGTCATGTTGGCTTTGGCGACGCATGAGCTTCACTTTTCCATATTGAGAGAGGTTTAATTACAAAGCCTTTAAATTTCTCAAATTAAAAAATTAGTCACCCTGCTGATTTCATGTTTGACAAGGGCTTTCAAAGCATCAATGAAGCAATGTGACAATATATTGAGCTTCTGACTCTATCTAATGAACTTGAATTTTTTCTTTTCATATTCTGGATATAGGATGTTCTACATAATGAACGGCGTCATACAAACTGTGCATCTATTCGAGAGAAAGGTCCATCTTCAGGAAAGTCAGATAACAAAAAAAGATCCATGCTAAAAAAGCCCTATCAGGTATCCCAAGTGGTGCTGTTATCCTTCCCTGAAACTTGATTGCTGTTTTGGTTCACCTTTTCTATTCTTCTAATTGCAGTTTCTTCATGTTTGGATTTTGAGGGAATACTTGGAGCTTGATTTGAAAATTGACGACCCACCCGAGAACTTTAAGTTTGATCTTGAGCGTATAATTGATGACTTTATCTACATGTGCTTTTTTGCGGGAAATGATTTTCTGCCCCGCATGCCAACTTTGGAAATTCATGAGGTTCTTTGTAAACTTCATTGTTTTATGGCCCTTGTTTTATAGATGCCAATACTAACGTAAGTATGTAAACCGGAACTAATTTTACACGCCAATAATTGTGTCCAGGGTGCAATTGACTTGCTGATGACTGTCTATAAGAAAGAATTCAAAAATCTCGGTGGTTATATGGTTGATATGCTCCGGGTATAACATTGAGTAGCCTCATAACACTTTCATTTTCTTCACAACAAAAACAAATATCAATGTCGACAAGATCATCTTCATGCCACTTCTTATATGCACAAATCCAGGTCAATGACAAGAAATCAGGGTACATCAAGTTATCCAGAGTTGAGAAATTCATCCTTCTTGTTGGTTCTTATGAAGACAAAATTTTCAAGAAAAGATCAGAACTACGTGACCGTAAACTGAGACGTCCTTGTTATTATAATGATTCTGTGAGTGCTTGGCAGACACATTTGTGTGTAGTGTTCATCTAATAAATGTTCTGCTTATGATGTACATGCTGCATTAATTGCATATGCTTTGCCAGCTAGAGGAAGAAGTTGATACTGGAAGTTCAATTACTGGTTCGAGCAATACTCAGGCGTTCCTCAGTGGAGAAGAATTGGAAGTTCAGTCAGATGGAACGTCTGACATTATGCATTCTCAAGTATGTTTGTTCCCTTAAGGTTTCCTATGATGTAATTTTCGGGGTATATTGTTTTATATGCATACACTATATGCTTCATTATACACATGTGGTAAAGTATTTTGGTTCTATATTTTTTGGCATGCTTAAAAGTTGGTGGTCTCGTTTATACATGTATATATATGCGGTGTTTGTTCAGGTTGTAGAAAATACAAAGGAGTTGAAGAAAAAATTGAAAGATAACATCAGAAGGAAATCTGATCTGTTCAAGAATGGTGATTTGGGGACTGACAAGGTATGACGTTCCAATATTCTTTCTCATAATTTCTTGTGAACCATTTACATCAAACCATACTTCAAAAATTGAGTTTTATATGCTTGATCAACACTCCTACAGGTCCGATTCGCTGTGGGAGGCTATAAGGAAAGATATTACAAATACAAATTTTCTGCAGAAGGTCCAGAGGATATTGAAAGAAAAAGGAAGGAAGTAGTACGTCTAATTGCCATGGTTCTTTTTTCCCCTTTCAACAAACTGCTGCTTTCATTCCAAGGAGTTTTTGTAAAAGCTACAAAAACTTTTGATCTGATTTAGAGTTATTATACCGGGTTTGCTTCCATTGAAGTTTATTTTGTCCCTGTGTATTTCAGAGACCTTTGTTCTTTTTTAAAGCTTCCACTTACTTGAAAATTCCAATTGCTGATATAATTATAGGTTAAATGCTACACTGAAGGACTGCTCTGGGTTTTATTGTACTATTTTTCGGAGCCCCCATCATGGACATGGTAAGACATTTACGTAATATGAACTTCACATAGCTACTAGATACTGATATGAAAACTAATGATACTAAATTATTTCTCCGGAACATCCTTTCAGGTTTTATCCTTTCCATTACGGGCCATTTGCTTCAGACCTCAAGGGCCTCGGTCAGGTGAAAGTGAAGTTTCAAAAAGGTTTCCCTTTTAAGCCTATTGATACTCTCATGGCTGTGTTACCTCCAAGAAGGTAATTCTGCTATTTTCCTTATTGTTCCCTTGCTTTGCAAGTTTGGTCTTCCGAAGTTCTATAAAAGATAAGACATGTTCTCCTTTTTGTAGCGCTCATGCACTTCCTGAAGATTATCAGAAACTAATGACTGAAGAGAGTTCCGGCATTATTGACTTTTATCCTACTGGTAAGTCCTATTCTGTAATCTCAATAATGTTATATTGAGGGGATTTCCTAGAAGTAACTACAAGCTTCTGTTTCATTTGTAGATTTTGAAATCGACATGGATGGGAAACGCTTCACATGGCAGGTTTGGTTGCCTTCTTAGCTTTTGTTTTTTTTATAATTTACGCACATCATTATTCAAATTACTGTTATTTATTCGTTAATCGGTATCGATCATCATCCAAGGGTATTTGCAAGCTTCCATTTATTGAAGAGGAACGCCTTCTGTCTGAGACTAAAAAGTTAGACAAAGAACTAGTGGTACAGAAATTCTTTTATTCGTCTACACAAGTATTTGAGAGTTATTGCCTTATTCGAATTGTATTCCAAGCTTATGTTACATTGTGTAGGGAGACGAAAGAGATCGAAATACAGAAAAACCTGATCAATTATTTGTGCGAAGAACACACAATTTGGTGTCACAAATTATGTCACTATCTAGCAAGGAAAGTTTGTCTATCAAGATTGACACTAGTTTGAGGTAGGACAATTGTTTTGCTGTAGTATTGCTTTGTTATTTTACCCTTTTTTCTTCGGTTTGGACTGAACTACACCTGGATTGTTTTCATCCTTCCAAATGTTAACTTTTCATGTTTTACGCCTTTCCAGTTTTGGAGTTGGTGGCACCATACGTCGTCTTGATGCTGCCATGAGTGAAGGAGGAGATTACAAGCTTCAAGAAGACCATGTCATGTAAGTCAAAAACGCAAATGACGTGTATCTTTCGTTCTGCTCAATACGTTACTGTCATATATTATCGTCTCTTTAATTTAATCATGTTGCAGTTGCGTGCTATACGAGCTTCCCGATAGTGATCCACATATGCCTCGTTTACTTGATGGCGTAAAGCATCCCAGTAAGGTATTAAATCGAACTGTTTTTCCACCTCTGATCCTATGGTTTTTTTTTTTTTGAACTTTTATTTATACGTTCCAGATGCATCTTTTAGTTCAAAACTTAAGTGGCATCACTTTTCTTCATCAATATGCTATGTTACATATTATGCAACTTAATTAGCGTGCGACAAGCTTAGATAGTTTCGGTAGTCGTTTGAATGAAATGACAATTTTTCTGTTCATATTCCTTTGCAGACAATCACCGAGGATGATCTTATGGAGACAAAATTATGGCATGAATATCAGAAAAGCGCACCCACCACCACCACCACTTCCAGGTCAATCGGTTTATTGCTTCCGGTCTTCTCCATTTGTTTCTTTTATTTATGTGTACTGCCTGTTCTCTTTAACTTATTCGGTAGAGAACTAAATGCAATGCAGCACCCGGCTCCAGGAGAGGTTTCGGAGACAAGATAACAAGGGAAATGGAGGCTTCCAGAACAATGCTAGATGCACTTCTAGCTCTACGGATTTAATACAGAAGTTTGCAGGTTCTGGATGGGCTTGTGGTGGAGGGAAAGAAGTTGCTAATCCTAATTCTGGAGAGCGGTTTTATGCTCCTCTAGGAATACCTGGCGAAAGAGTAATGTCATCTAGCTCATATTCAGCCATGGGTTCCAGAGACTACAAAAGAGTCTCCTTTCATGGGAGATCAGTCTCTAATGATAAGTGGAGGGCAGTTGGTTATGTTTCCGGAGATCGAGCACAAGACCTGAAGGATTTGAAGATATCGGAGCCAAGCCAAGCTTGGAGGCCAAATGCAAGAGGACAACCAACAAACAACGCTTTTTGGCCATCTAGAAATAGTTTCAGACATAACACAAACCATTCTTGGCAGAGTTCACAATTAACTCATAGTCATGGCCGCGGCAGAGGCCAACAGCAGCGTGGTAGCGGCCAAGGCCAACAGGAATATTGGAAACGTTACACACCTTTTTCTGCTAACGATTCATCACAAGCCGGTGGGAGATCACAGTTTGTTCCACGTAGTTCTGTCAATCAAAGAAGCGCCTGGTCATAGCTCGTTAAACCATAGGCTTTTGTTGCATTTCCGCCAAAACAGAGAAAAAGCACTTTTGTGTACAGTTTTCGTCACTCTGAACTCTGGTTGCTTTTCACAATTTAAGGGTGTAGAACATTTCGCAGTTGATTCTAGCTTTTCCTTAACATTTTCAGTTGTTTTCTGCTGATTACTAAACGTCCATTATGACTCGTATGCAGAAGCAACTAATTGCAAACTCTGCGCATACGCAAGAGTTAGCAACCGTAAATCCCCGTTATTTGGTTACTTTCCACCAAATACAAGTCCGCTATTGTTGTAAGAGAAATGCTAAGGGAACTCTTAAAGCGGAATTCTCTATGGATTCTTTGAAACTCATGTTTTTGATACAATGTTTTATAATGTTGGCACGAAATTGACGTGCAGATGGATGTATATATAATACATATGCTTGTTCTCTCAGCAAGAAGGTTTTGGTATTTCAGAACGAGAATTCATTTTTTCTGTGTTCTAAATGACATGCAGATGGATGTATATATAATACCCATATGCTTGTTCGCAACAGGTTTGAATATGAGATGCATCTTTTGGGAGGCATCTGCTCAGAGGGGTGCATGGCCCTTGGCATTCTTTCATTGTCTTTCGGATGAGTCTGTTGATATAAAAATTAATTAATTAAAAAAAAATTATTAAATTTAATTATTAGAGCCTGAGCCAAGGTATCTTTTGATAATTAATTATATATTAGTTTAGGCCCTATCATCGGTCCATTTCTTCATTCACTTTTTAAGACTCTTATAAAGTTGATAATTAATTATATAGTAGTTTAGGTCCAATTATGCTCTCCTCGGTCCATTTCTTCATTCACTTTGTAAGAGTCATATAAAGTGTGAAAAACTGTCGTTGGAATCAAATTCTCGCACTGCCGTGAGTGGTGGAGGTGCACAAACCCCCTAAACTATTCGGAATCTTCAAAATCTCAATATGCTTACAATGTCCGTCCAATCTTTTTTGGATGCATAACGAAAAATTTCAATCTAACTTGCACCCTACCCAAACGAGTTGGATTTCCGTTAAAAAGCAAAATGACTCCTTAAGCTACGTAGGAAAGTATGTTATATTCACCATACTTTTTCTTTTGAGCTGTTACTAGATTTCAAGAAAAGTCATTCGCTACTATAAACATATAGAAATACACGACAAATTACACTTGGAAAGAGTGTTAGATTGATTGTTTACATATCAAATTCGTTCACATGACGACTTTCATGAGTAGGTGAATCGGAAAATAGAACCGATGCATACGAATAACAGCACTCAATCTAAATGTCTTTCTCCTTGGTGACTCTTGTTGTGAGTCCAGGGGCTTACAGTTCCTGTTAGGACTACCAAACAAATCTAGGACTAGTGCAAATGGAGTTACATATCATGCTCTAGAACTTCAAAATGTTGGCCATGTCAAAAAAATTTCACCAGTGTCTTTCGCCTTTCCTGGTGCAAAACCATGTAGTAGGATCATCAACCCCTGCTTCCTTCGTCAGCGGTGAATTTTTCCAGAAAATCAAACATGGCTGAGAACAAAAATTCCTTGAGGTTAATAAGTGTGCCAAAGCTACAAATAAGAGAATAGAAGAGGACAACCCGAAAATAAGGCGAAAGAGGGTTATTGCTCCATCGACTATCCATAAACTGCATAACAGTATCTTGCAACGTCAGAGTGGTTAAAAAGCCTTCCATCTTACATAAACAATTCATTGTATCCATTCGGGAATTCATACACATCTTCTACTTTTCAAGTTTTAAGACCTTAAGGGGGTGTTTGTTTGCCCTCACTAAGTGGTACTGGACTAGACTGGACTAACAATTAGTCCAATCCAATGTTTGTTCTGTACTGGGATTATCTTTAATGGGACTAAGAGGGACTCGCACGGACAAACTCCTTCGCTAGGAGTTCCTAGCGAGACCCCCCGATACCCATGGGATTCCTAAGACCTTGTCTGCTCCGTCCTCATCATGCTCCTATCTCTCTCTGCTCTCTGTTCTCTTGAGCACCGACAGCCAACATCACACCATAACTCGCCAACTCCAGCGAGACCATACCACCAGCCCACCACCACTCTCTTCCTCTCTCCTCACCCTGAACCCAGAATTTCCAACTGAGGAAGATCCTGCTCTTACCGTTGTCCGTCCAACTCTAGCCGTCCTTCGATCCACCTCCGAGGATGATCTCGCACTCGCCGTCCTCGGTTCAATACCGCCGAGGAGTTGTGTAGGTTAATTTATTTCATTTCCTGTATTTTTTTTGTTCAATTTCAAACTCGTGATGCAGCTCTAAAAAGGGCAGCAAAGCCTTGACCCGCAGCTCCAGCACCGACCCCTTTCTCCAGCCCCACCAGCTTGTTAATCAGGTTTGTGTTAATGGGTTTGATAAAGTTACGTTAATTTGGATTACTTGGCTTGATTTGTGATTTTTGCTTTGTTTTTGCTACTTAGTTTCCTTGTCGTCACTTTTGAAAGAGGCTATGGTTTGATTTTGACCGTAATCCATCACCAGCGCCTTACCTTTTTGGAAGTGGATAACCCCAATTAAAGTCCTTAAATAAGTTACTCAGACCACAGTATATCACTGGTCAATTGAAGGTCCTTGAATAAGTTATTTGAGTATTGTGCAATCATACTTGTTCAGGTTTTTGTCATGTGGAAACATCACAAATCTATGGCATCAATCTACTTATTGTGTTAAACTTTTGGTCTTTATTTGTTTTCCTTGTATGAATGAATCTGAAAATTCTTTTGAATGTAGCCAAGATGGAATGTTTGGGGTTGTGATGTTAGTCCCCATATGTGGAGGAAATTGGTGTGTTTTGGCGTTTGGTCTTCAATGGTCAAGTATTTTGGGATCAATTTTGTGGAGTAACTCAGACAGTGAAGATTTTTATTTGAAAAGAAAAATGATGAATTGCAACACTGCTGTTTCACATTCCTTTTTGTACTAGGAAAGCTATCTCAGCTATGAGTTTGGCTATTGTAGTTGATATGGTTCTGATAGCATGCCAAGCATTCTTTGGATATGGGACATGTCACATACGCCATCTTGAACTCGCTGCTATCTTGGTGCAGAAATATCTTATTCGTCCAGCAGTTTGGGATCCTACGTGCACTCGTCCTGTTTTTTGCACAGGAAGTTCTCGTTTGTACATGTGACTCCTGGTGTTGCCTACAGTGTGAGCATCCCGCCCTAGCCACAATTTAGCATACTTGATCTAAAATGGAATTGAGTTGGAAGCTGTCTCCTCCTGAAGGATAAAGAGTTGTTTTGCTGCGATTTTGTTGTAGTTCTTGAATTGAGTAAATATAGCTCGGATGATTGAGGCAGTTAGCTATTTTCCAAAGTTTATTGTAAAAAATTGTAGAATGTACACTTAAGCAGTTTACCTTGCTCTGCTGTGTCCTGTGTTAATGTAGTATTGGGATCTTTCATTTGTTCTAGTTGGAACATCCAACAGTTTGATTAAATTGGTGACCTTTCCCTTTCTCATTTGTTTTTCCTTTCATTGGATTAGCACTAGTGCAATTAAAATAGAACAATAATGTAATCATAGTCTGAGCAAACACCAAACTGATGACATTACTGTTTTCATTATCTTGTTTTTTAGTCCGACACTGCACCAAACGCTTCACTAAGTTAGTCCAGCTTAGTCTAGTCTAAGCCAGTCCAGCTTAGTCCTTGAAGCTAGTGTTTCGGACACTAGCTGACCAAAGTTGCACAGTAATGTGGATTATTCCATCCTTTTTGAAGATTTTATCATACTGTGTATCTTTCAAATCTCAAGCACACGGAGACTCAAATCTCCATGTAGGTCTGCATGCAACTCCGCACAAAAATCATGTCTCTAAATGTTGAATAATAAAGTTCCTAGCAATGCATAATCATTAAATACTCTAAGAATTCTATGGCTCCATTGCTCATACCACCGACACACAATTACAGTTCATGGCGGATAAAAGGCCCTATATTACAAATAGATACAGAGTCAGGCCTATGTTACAAACATAAAGAGTTAAGCCTGCGTTACAAACATAAAGAAAACTGTTGATACGACGACTTTGTCAAGCAACCCAATCAGTGAAATCACATACACAAACAAATCACCAGAGAACAAGAACTAAAATTTCAACCTTCCAGAAGAAAACCAGTTAATTTTCCTTGATCAAATTCACAATAGAAAAACAGCAGTGTGCTCTTCATTCTGATTAAGTATATATCTGCATAATAATACATGTCAACTTTATTTTATTTATGGGGCTCAATTAAAAAAGGATACTCGAGCTCCCAAATTATCAACAGATTCCTGCTCTCATTTAGGAGAAGGACTTACATGGCATGGGTTCCCTGTCACTGAGTCCCGGTTCAATAATACAATGCCAGAACTCCACTTTGGCAGTGAATCCGTTCTATATAACTTACTCTCTCTCCTCATTTGGACGTACAAAACACATTCAAGTAACTGATTCTCTATTAACCAAGTTGTCTCCGAAAGAAGAACCCACAATCCAAATCCACAAATTAATGCTCACTAATACGGATTGGCAAAATGAATATTATCTCTAAGGTGATGATTTTCACACACCCCATTTAGCATCTCACACGCTCCTCTTTGTTATTTGTCAGTGGATTAAATAAATCAAATAGAAACAACGGCCAGTAAGTGTGTGTATATCATTCCCGTATCTCTAATACGAAACTAATCAAATGCACAATTCAACTAACCAATAACTTAATGCGCTTCAAATTCTAATTATTCAACAAATATTATCTCAAATAATACCAAACTAATTAAACCATACAACCAAATCTGATTTGATAACCAATAACGAAATGTAACAAAAAACCACAGCATCGAAAAAATTTGAAAAATGAAATACCTTAAATGTGTAGAGCTTCTACACATCTTTGTAGAGCAACTGGTATTTGGGTATTCGCTCCGGTGGAAGGGGGCAATTCACGATCATCTTCCCCTTCATCGCTCCTCTGAAAATCGCCTCGACAACATCGATAAAGTCCTGTTTCTGCTGAAACGCGCCGACCCATTTGGTGTGGTCCGCAGTTCCGGAATCCATCTTCATGTGGTGGGCATTGAAGAAGAAGATGGTAGACGGGATCAGAGCGATGTCGAAATACCTAACGTAGACTTGAATTTCCTCCGAATCGGTATCGACAAGCGCGACCGTGGCGAACTTGGAGACCCCCCGCGCCGTTTTGGCGAGAACGTCGTCGAGGAGAAGGCAAGCGGAATCGGAGGCGCGGCCGAAGCGGAGGACGAGGACTTTGTCGATGGTGGATCGGATGATGGAATCCACCTCCTGCTTCTTCGTCAATGTCGGCAATACGTAACTCATGACTCCCTCTGTTCTTCTTCCTCACCTGAATTCTGAATTCCTCTACAAGGATGTTGTGAGCGGCAGATCAAACCCAGTGAAGAAATTCCACAACAGAAAATTGAAAGTTGAGGAGGATGACTAAAATAGGAAACAGAGAATAGGATTTTTTTGTAGAGAACTTCAACCAAAAGTTAAAGCTGCTGTTGACTGTAACAAAAACTCATATTTTTATTCTAAAAAATTAATCCTCGTACTATTTATGAGATTGAACAAATAAATAGTAAGTAACTTTCATGAAAAGGGTATTTTAACAAAAAAAACCATGTTATAACTTTATTTAATGAAAAACCCTTAATTTTTAATAAAAAGGACAAAAAAACTTAATTTTTAATAAAAATGACAAAAAAACTTAATTTTTAATAAAAATGGCACAATTAAAAAAAAAAAAAACAAAACAAAACTGATGCTCACGCATGAGACCTGTACACTGTTTATGAAACTGAACACTATTTATGAAACTGCACTATTTATAAAATTGAACGGTACTATACTATTTATTGGTTCAATCTCATAAATAGTGCCTAGTTTTTTGTCCATAATAATAAATAGTGTCTAGGTCTTAGTCATGTTTCATAAATAATGTCTAATTATTGGATCCAGTTTCATAAATAATGTATAGTAATTGGTACAGTTTCATCAATAGTGTCTTTTTCTTCGTTCGGTTTCATAAATAATGTCTAGTTATTTATCCACCCACTTTCATAAATAGTGCATAGTTCTTGGTCATGTTTCATAAATATTGTCTACTTCTTACTCCAGTTTTATAAATAATGTATAATCCAGTTTCATAAATAGTTTCCACCTATTGATTTAGTTTTGGAAATAATGCGTAATTCTTGTTTTCATTTCATAAATAGTGTCTACTTAGCGGTCTAGTTTCATGAATAGTGTCTACTTATTGTGAAGTTTTATAAATAGTGTTTAATTCTTGGTTCAGTTTCATAAGGTTTGAAATTTAGACCCTTTTTGGTCATGTAAAAACACCCATTGTGCCGAAAACGATGAATCCGGAAGTGACTCTTTAGATCAAAACCTTGAGAAGATTATGTTCTCAGTAATTATATTTAAAAAGCTATTTTCAATTACCAAATTAAAATTTTTTCACTTTTTTCACATACCTACAATAATAAATGTAGCTCTCCATCCAATTTCTTGAGCTTGGGTGTCATCTTGGAGAAATATTTCCGTGTGCCCGTAACACAAATGGTATACCACGTGTTATTATATAAGTGGTGAAGAATTTCATTTTTTACTTGATTAATTTTTTAACACAAGAATCTCACAACTTGTATAGAGTGTATCATCCCGTGTTTTGGGCACATTAAAAAGTTTATCATCATCATGACTACTATTAAAAAATAACACCACAAAAATAAAACAGGAGAATGTAATTCAATTTGAAGTATTTTCCTTATTCTAAGCACAAAAATAAAGAAAAAAAAAACTATTATACCCGACGATGGGACAAAAAGATGGGGGAAGTGTTTGAAGTTTTTTTTTCAAAGAGAGGATGGGGTACGCGCCCCAGGGCTTGGATTTGTTAGGGTTTTTTTTTTTTTTTTCTTCTTTTTATTAGTCTTTTGTCCTTATAATTAAATAAAGTTAGTGGGTGATTTTTGATTAAAATGTAAAAATTTGGAGCCTTTTTCATTAGTTTTCCTAAAAATGAATCTATTCACTTTACCATTTATTTTGTTTTTATCGTTAAAACTCAAAGTTTTCAAGCCATTTTCATTATTTTTTTATTTTATTTTTATGGCTTGCTATAAAATTGAATGTTAAGGAGGATGACTAAAATTTACGATTTCTCTAGGTTTTTTTATGGCTTACTAGGCCATCACCAATCGATCCGATCAAAGGGTTATAAGGCTAAAAATAGTTCAAAATGACACGAAAACGGTCTTCAACTGAGGGTTAGGCCAAAGGGCTTGTGGGCTCCACTGGACCAAAAAATGAAATCAGGCCAGTAGGTTAACCTCATCTAGCCAACCAGCCAGCGCTCCTCCGGCCCAACAATTCAAATGCAACAGTAACCTCAGCTAGCAACGGCTAGCTGACGCCAGGTTAATGTTGCATTTGAATTTTTTTTTTAAATTCTAATTTTCTTTTTCCTATAAATACCTAAGCCATTCCTACATCATTTCTCACATAATTTTCACCATTACATACTATCTTATCTTATTTTATTTCAATTCTTCACATTCTATTCTCTTACCTCTTCCAATAATCTTTCCTTCAATTTTTTCAATAATTTTCAAACAGCCACATCTGCAATGAAAGGAAGGGCTTGGACCCGAAAAGAAGACGAATCTCTTTGCATGGGTTATAGATGCATCTTGGAAGATAGTGTCAAGATGAGTTCTCAAACAAGTGAAGGTCTCTGGACTCATACGTCTAAAAAGTACTATGAGTTCTACGAATGCACCACTCCACCGAATCCTCGAAACCACCAGAGTTGTTCTTCAAGAGGGAAAAAACATCTTCAACCAATTTTGAATAAATGGCATCAAGCAGTGTTAAACACCCAAATCAGACATGAAACCGGAGCCAATTACTACGACGAAGTAAGTGTTTTCACAAGTTATTTTAAATATTTAATTATATTACATTTAATTTCATAAATTAATTTCCTTTAATTTTTGTAATTATATTTTCTAGGTACGCCAAGCGGAGGAATTGTATATGGAGGACATGAAAAAACCGTTTAGTCATTACGGTTGTTGGGAAATTTGTAAAGGGTGGGTGTTATTTCAAGATCCACCTCAAGAAAGATTTGGTCCTACGCCAGTGTTCGGAAATGTTTCCTCAAATGTAGTTAGGGATGAACAAAGATCTCCTATCATTCAAGAAACAAGGGTAGAAAATCCGTCTCCGGGTGAATCTTCCATACGTAGGGCTACGGGACGAAATAAGGCCCGAAAATTGAAGGAAAATGGCAAGGCAAAAGATGATTTAGCCTTTCAAGAGGAAATGGCGTCCTCATTGTGATTAATGGCGGAGCAAAATGCCCTTGCCGCGGAAGAAAGGAAACTTTGGCACGAAGAACAGGCAAAAAAAATACAAGAAGAGATGGATGATAGGAACATGCAAAGGAACACTTCGGAGTATACTCCAATGAGTAAAACATATTTTGATAGGAAAAAGAGGGAAATTATGGCCCGATACATCCGACTATACTCCTACAATGGCGGATGAGGATGATGATGATTATAGTCTTTAAATTGAAGTTGTTGTAGTCTTTAATATTTAAGTTGTAGTTTTTAAATTTAAGTTGTAGGTTTTAAATTTAAGTTGTTGTACTCTTTATATTAAACAACATTAAACAACATGAAACTTAAACAACACAATCTCCACCCTAGTACTACTTGGGGGAGTTATTCAAACTTAAACAACATAAAACTTAAACGCCTACTCCATGGTTCTTTTGGCCCAAAGATGTGCAGCAAGATCTTGTTGTAGGTACTTGTTTATGGCACGCAAACGTATCATCCTATGGTGCTTCATGTACTCATTTAAAGAGATATTACTAGTTCTTGGATCCAAAGGAAAATTAGCCCCATCATATATTTTCGCACGAGCCCTCCTTGACCTATTTGGATCATCTTGGTCGTCATCAGACTCTCCATCAATATAGCTATCTCACTTATCCTCCACAATCATGTTGTGTAATAAGATGCACGACATCATGATGGAGTTCAATTTATCTCGACTCCACCGTCTTGCCGGTTCCTTAATGATCTTCCACCGTGCTTGTAGAATATCGAAAGCTCTCTCAACATCTTTCTGGTATACCTCTTGGTGTAAGGTAAACCACCTTTGGGTGTCATCCATAAGGTTTGCAATTGCTTGGACAAGTGTCGCCCACTTTCGGTAGATGCCATCTGCCATGTAATACCCCATATTATACTGACGTTTGTTGATGTAGTAGTCAAGTTAAGGTGATTTACCCTCCGTCAGGTTATTAAAAGGGGTGAACACCCGAGTATTGTAATGTCATTTTGGGATCCTGGGACTCCGAAGAAAGCATGCCAGATTCATGTATCAAACGAGACAACCGCCTCTAACACAATAGTTGGCTTTCTAGATCTTTCGCTAAATCCTTCTTGCCATTTAGTGTGACATTTCTTCCACTGCCAATGCATGCAATCTAATGACCCTATCATGCCTGGAAAGCCACGGTTTTCAGCTTTGCGAATAAGCCGAGTCAGATCTACTTGATTTAGTTCACGGAGGTACTCCTCTTTGTAAATCTGAACAACTGTGTGACAGAATTCAGCAAGATTATCAAGGCATATAGATTCAGAGTGCAATAGTAACCTTTTAATGAGGTGAGAAACCAAGACGGCCTGCTCTATCCATCTTTTGTCAAAGGTATGAATTGACATGTTGGACATCATGAAGTAAACACTCAAAGACATGACAACTCATCCAGAAGAGATGTCTAAAATCTTCTTTTGTGTACACCGCTTGGAGTTGAAGTAGTTGTTCATCAGAGTCTCATGTGCCATCTCTCTATTTCGTGGTTTGTAAGAGCGACCAGCAACATAGCCACCTCATTAAGGTTGTTCTTCAGTTTCCTCACATGCCATGACCCCCAGCCATTGCTGCCATATACGGTGTGTTGCGCCATGCTTCATGTTCTTCATTGGATTCCTCACCTTCTCGTCTCATCTGCGCCCATTTATCTTCCAATTCGGAATTGGATGAAGACCCCCAGTTGGAATGCGAAGAGGATCCAAAGTTGGAATTCATTGCAAACTTGAATTGAAAGAGATATTGAAGAGGGCAAAGATGAAGGTGTGTGAATTCTACCCCAATATCCAGCCAATTTAATAACATTGGAAGCTGAAGATAAGAAATGCCACATAGATAAGAATCCTATCTAAAATTTGCACAACCAATTACATCTCGACACGTGGCACTCGAAATCCTATCCGAAAAATTATTGAGATTACATAAAGATAAGAAATCTGGAGAGTTACTCACGTTAGCGACACGTGTCACTTGAAATCCTTTCCAAAAAATTATTAAGATTATATACATATAAGAAATCTGGAGGCTTATTCATTTGGCGACAAGTGACACTCAAAATGTCCGAAAACCTTATTTTAATATGGTAGTTTAATTTAAGTAACCATATTAATTCAATTAAAATAATAAATTATGTTTGGCCTATGGCCTTTTGGCCCCTCTCAGTTCAAGATGGTAAAATATATGGCCTGACACTGTTTATTAAAATATAATTTCTTGTAGGGTTATAGGGCTAAAGGGAGCCATTTGGCCCTCATTCAGTTGGAGATGGCCTTATACCCCACATATTTGGGTGTAGTCAAACGAGGATTTTAAAGCATTTTAAAAGAGGTCTTAGGTTTGATTATCGCTAAAGGCGAATTTAAGTACTACATCTACACTCCAAAATAAGAGCTTAATAAAAAAGCACCAATACACTACTAGTTTACTACAAAATATCAAATGTGCAAGGATATGCAAAATGAATGAGTTTTTCTTTTCAAAGTTGTGAAGCCTTTATCAGAAGTTAAAATCTTGCCAATGAAACTCAAAGCTTGCATGTTATTTCTTTACAAAATCCTTCAATTTTCATCGATCATCATGGGGAAATTGTATTGGAACTTTGGCTTGATCTATTGCCTTCAAGAGTTATGTTGATGATGTTTTAAGTAAGGTTTCTCACATCAGGACTCTCTTCCGTATAAACTAAGTATAGAAAAACTAAGCATTATAAACCATTCAAATTATGAGAAGTTTACCAAAATAATTATGAAAAGAAATAAAACATAGTACTATACCATATAAAAATATATTACCTCATTTTTTCCAAATTTTCTAAATTTAATTTAATATATATAATATTATATATATATATATAATTATTATAGTATTTTTAGGGGTATAAAATTATTAAATTAATATTTTACTTATCGTGTATCGGGTTACCCATGTGTATACCCGGACCAACCCGTTATCTTAACAGGTGCTTATTGGGTTACCCTATAACAATTCGATTCATTATCGTGTCGACCTGATAACCTGTTAATTTCGTGTCGTGTTGTGTCGGGTTAACGGGTCGTGTCAGAAATTGCTAGGCCTAGGCTAAGCCCACCCTTTCCCTTAATGTAGATAATATCTTTTGTTCAAAAAAAAAAATTAAATAAATAAAGACTCATCCTGGTGCAATCAACTACGATTTTAAAGGATTTTTATAGAGTCCATGCAAATGTATAAGTAAAAAATTCAGAAATTTTGTAGGATTTGAGAAGGGATGATAAGCATAACAAAATCCTACCTCCACTCTTAGGATTTCTTTCCAACCCTCTCGCTTTCTTTCTCTCTCTATCCACTCTGCAGCTCGATCTTTCTTTCTCACTCTCCATTTTCCTCGAGAAACCCATCCTTACTTCCTCTCTTCTGGCGGCTCAACCACCCACCCCACTCCACCAAAATAACCTAACTAAGATCTCTCACCTGGGTTTGTTTTTATTTATTTTTAATCAGATTATTCTTTCGGTTTATAGAATTCGATTCAATTTGACCATAATACAATTTCCCAACTACTCAATTGCCCTCTTATCTTCTTTCTACTGTCATGTTCTTAATTCCAAATATATCTAGTTCATTATGTTGACTTGAATTTACATGGGAAGCCCTTAACCCAACAATTTTATCTACCCTTGGAATCCTTCTAAATCATGCTTTCATGAATGATTATGGTGGAAGGTATACTTTGGGAATTTGTATTTGACCTTTTCTGCTAGTGGAGGACCATGGAGGATTGGGGGTTACTCGGGAGAACTGGGCACAGTTCTTCATTATTTTGTCAAGTTTAATTTTATGTTTATATTTAAAAAAAAAAAAATTTTAAAAGTGACAAGATAGTCTCTCAAAATCCATTCAAATCTTTAATCAAAGTCTATAAGCATCCTTAAAAATCCATTTCAAAAATTGTAAGAATTCTACAATCCTTTGAAATCTATTACTTAAAAATGTCTTTTGAAATCCCTTGAAGTTCAAATTGACTACACCCCTACACGTACTTTTTTATAGTATCCTGACACTCACACTTTCAATATATGCCTTACATTTTCTACATACACCCCCACACACCTCACACTATTAACAATAATGTAAAAAGCCAATGGTCAGTCCACATCCATTAGATTAGACCTGGCAATTTCTTACATGACCTGTTAATACGACACGAAAATGACACGAAAATAACAGGTTTTGGGTCAACACGATAACTAACCAGGTGGTTATTGAGTCACCCATTAAGAACCCGTTAATAACGGGTCCTTAACGTATTTATACGCGGGTAACCCGTGAGTAACCCATTATGAAAATAATTATTTTGATGATTTTAAAGGTAAACTACTAAAAAAAACTTACTATAAAATACAATACTATAGTGTATATATTGTATATATATTTTTTTTTATGAGAAAGATATTGTATATTAAATATACATTATTGTATTATTATTATTCTATATAAGCTAGAAAAATTTAAGTTTTATTTATTTATTTATTTATTTTTATTATGAGATTTTTTATTATCATTACTGGATAAATTTTACTTGACATGTTGTCCAAAATTCAAATCAAATTATTAGTATGGCAAAAAAGACAAACTTTTAATTTTAGACTCAACGACCTAACAAGTTTTTACTCTCTCTCATATAATCATACTTATAAATATTTATCCTCTTAAAAGTGAGATTACAAAAACATTAAATAAAAATATCAAAGTAATTTAAAAATACCAAACATATTAAAAAATTATAATAATTAATTTACAAGTGTGAAAAATGTGAAAAATACGCAAATGCTCGTCATCGCATCCCCTACGCTTTGAGATGGTTACATCGTTGTTTGAATTTTTAAAACCCTACAAACTCTCATGAATAGTATTTTTAAGGGAGTTCAAAGTAAATAAAATTTATAATAATTAGTGTACAAGTGTGAAATAATATATAAACACTCGTGATTGAATCTTCGCCCGTAGATGACCGTTACATCGTCGTTTAGATTTTAAAACCCTCCAAACCCTCATGAATAGTGTTTTTATTGGGAAATACCCTAACATGGGATAATTTCTTAATCTTGGGATAGAAATAGAACAAATCAGCCAAGCACAAGCCATGCACACCAGCACAAAACTAAAATTACTAAAATACCCACATATAAATGGGTTATTCCTCCCATTTTATGATTTCTCTCTCTCTTCCTCTCTCTCTCTTCTCTTACTTTCCCTCTCTACTCTCTCCCTTCCTTAGATTTCTAAGCTCTAATTTTGAAGCGATGGAAGTCCAAGGAGAGGTGAGAAGAGTGAGTTGGGCTTTGGGTTCACCCCATACCTCTGATTTTGAACAAAGGGATGAGAGAGAGGTGAGAAGAGTGACCTGGGTTTTGTACCATATTTTATGTTTTGGCTGGAAAGTTCCATTTTTTCCAGTGACTGAAGTTTCGACATGCATAGTAAGGTAGGGCGTTTAGTTCCAAGTTCCTTCATCAATGATTTATGGAATAAATGGGTTATTTGTAAGATGAATTAATACTTAGAAGTTAAATTAGGGTTTGTGTTTCATGTTGGGGCATATGAGAATGTTCATTAGTTATGATGCACGTATGTTGTGCCCCAAAATTTAGCGAGTATGACCACAACCTAGTTGGCCTCGACGAAAAACAAAATTAAGAAAAAACTTAGAGGACGTTAAGGGTCATGCGTGTCTGTGAAATAACGACAACGAGTATCATATTTTCCACGTGCATGGTTAAGCAATGGTTGATATACGTAGCAAGACTTTTCAAACTGTCATTGTAACCTTATATACATAAAAATTATGTTTTAATTCTATCCACTATACCAATATGTTGTCGTTAAAGTTTCTCTCATTCTGTGCATATCATGTGCATGTACTGTACATATTATGTGCATGTGGTGTGCATATACTGTATTAGATGTAGATGGTGTGTATTTACATCTTTGATACACTTCGCATTAACGTAGTTTACTACTTTTTCCTTTGATTCAGAGGCAGGCCCTAGAAATACAAAAAAAGCGAACGAGTTCATGACACAATTTCCTTTTATTCAGTTGGATTCTTTGGTGCCCATTCAAACTGCAATTTTTTCAAATCCTTGAAATATTTGAACCCAATAAAATTTGATACCAAATTCAAATTAATGAATCTTTGATTCTTCATATAAAGTTTAGGATCATTTTTCTGATTTCGAAGAGAGAGCTGTGAGCTATGGGTTTTTTTTGTTGAGCCCAGATCTGTGAGCATAACATGTGCACGTCGTGTACATGCAGTGTATGATTGAGCTTAATACGAAGAGAGCGAATGAGTACACGAAACAATTTCGTCCATATCCTTCTCTCTTCCTTCTTTCCATTCTGATTTCTCCTTTTTCCCTTAAATTTATCTCTTTTCCAAAAGGCAACTGACCTTTAATACATTTTTTCATTTAAATGCAGCAAAAGCCAAACCCTATTTTAGTGCTTGTAAATTTGGATCGAGAGAGGGAGCAGAAGGAGGGAAAAGACAGAAGAAATGAAAACCCACATATAAATAGGAGACATGATAAAAACAAATAAAAAATCAAAATTGAAGGATTTGGGTCTCCTCCAAGAAACACTAAACCAATCACTTCAACTCCATAAATCCATCAATCAAAAAGTAAAATTAAGCAAACCTAGTTCACAAAACCTAAGAATGAAAAATGTAAAAATCGAAGAAGTTGAGTGGGTTAGAGAGAGGGCTCCTAAGCATATTCGAAATTCGAAATGTAGAGAGAGAGAGAGAGAGAGAGAGAGAGAGAGAGAGAGAGAGAGAGAGAGAGCTTGGATGAAGAAGATGGGTGGGTTAGAGAAAGCACTTGGATGAAGAAGATGGGTGGCTTAGGGTTCTTTGAACTAGAATTGGGGGAAAGAGATTTCTCTCTCTCCTCTCTGTTTTTTTCTCTACAAAATGAGAAATGAGAGCTATAATTTATGGATAACCCATTTATATAGGAGGACAATTTGTTCATTTCAAGGTGTAGGAAAAATCCTATTTCTGTCCGATTGTTGTGCATGGCGTGTGCATATTCGAAATGTCCTATTTCTGTCCCAAGATTAAGAAATTGTCTCATTTTGGGGTATTTCTCTTTTTTATTTGAGTTCAAAATTAATAATAATTATTGTAGAGGTGTGAAAAATGTAAAAAAAATATATATACAATCACTTGTAATGACAAGCTTTATAACTTTCGTGAAGGGATCAACTCCAAAATCCCACACCATAATCCATAAACCTTAGATTTATATTTAACCGTGTATTGTCGTTTACGTTTCATTCTTCTCACCGAATTTCGTTTTTCAAATTTTCTTTCTTGAAACAGGATCTTTTAGTGGATGTAGAAAAATAAACGATTCGGATTGTTGAGATTACGTTCCAATATTTACGGTTAACTGAAATATGAGTCAATGCTATATAGTTTCTAGAGACTTTATAAACTCGGAGCAATATTTTCACTAACGGTGAAACTTTGTACGTAATATCACGATTAGAACTGTTCATCTTCCTGCATCCTCTACAAGATCATGTCTATAAAAAAGAAAATCTGAAGAAAAAAAAAGAACAAAAAAAAAAAAAAAAAAAACAAAATTTAGTGACAAAAATGTAGCGTAAATGTAAACGACAATCAACGGTTGAATTTTGATCTATAGTGTATTTGATTATATTGGCAAATTTCGAAGTTGAGCCCTCCACGAAAGTTGTAAAGCTTGTCATTACAAGTGTTTATATATTTTTTAAATATTTTCACACTTCTACATTAATTAATATTTATGTGATACTTGAAAGACAAATGTGTTTTTATGTTTTGAAGTAATATTTATGTGACAATGTGGTATGTATATGCTAATTTAGTATTATGTTTTTCATTTGATTATTTATTGGTTTAAAATATATTTTCTCTAATGGGTAATAGATCAGATCATATTACCCGTTAATATTAATCATTCATGATCGGGTCGGGTCATATTACCCGTTTATTTTAACGGGTGTGTTACACGACACAACCCGTTAACATATCGGGTATGACACGAACATGAAAAACACAACACGAATGCCAAATCTACACCAGATGTTTAAAAAAGAAACAAATTTTATGAATCATTTAACATGTAGATTCCAATACAAACTTACAAATATAATTTCCCTTCTTTCTTGGCTATGGCAGCCTTTAATATGCAGGTAAATAAAATAACGAAACATAGTAACTCTTTAAACCCTAGAGACTGAATATCAGAAACAAACTTGGCCTTTGTCTGCCCCTCTTCCCGAACATTTTAAAATCCCCAATTCCCGAACGTTGTAAAGTCCTTGTATTTCTCTCCAGCATTGGCACAAAAATGATTATATCAAATCTCTTCGTGTTCTGGTCAGTTGCATCACAGATATCCCTCAAGCACAACATGATCATTTGATAGCATTCCTAACGCGGTTATAGGCATAATGAAAAATATGAATTCTTATCTCATGCGAAGCTTTCGAATCGTCGATTTCATGATCCATTCGTCAAAAATATTTTTTTTCTTCAGTCAACGTGTTTGTAGTTTCATTGATTAAGGTTTTGCTCTACAATAGAGGGTGAGAGTGGCTTTGAGAGTTGAAGAAGATAAGTAATCTTGAGATATATAGGTTAAAACTGATTTGGGATGTATTTAGAATTTAAAAAAAAAAAAAAAAACACCTTATGAGATCGGAATTGTCATTGCATATTAGTCATTTAATATTAAATTCCAATGTAGGGTGTATTAAACATTATGTGAGTTGCTAATAGAAAAAAAAAAAAAAAAACCTTTTTATTTGGATAAAAATTGCATTCATCACGTGATGCGCATATCTGTTTGTTGCATAATGTACTTTTATTGAATAAATATAACCATCTGTTGCAGAGCCTATTTAACTGGAGAGTTATAGAGGAATAGAGAGGTGTGACAAGTATAGAGAAAGAGAGAATGGGGTGAATTATGAGGTGTGATTTATTATCCCATTGTGCCTTTATTTATAATAGTAGGGAAGGTTAATTTCTTACCCCAATAAGATTATAACTCTAATAAGATAATATAAGTATAAGATATGGTAGAATCCCATAAAGATTTCCTAGGAAGACACAATCACATTCTTAAACTATTAGGACTACAATGCTCCCCTTTAAGTGTATAAATACAAGTAAATAGTGCATCAGATTTTCAACGATGAAGTAAGTTTAGTTGATGAAGTCGTCAACACAATGAGTGAATGTGAGTCTCCAATTAATGAACGAATAAAAGGTAAAACTCACAAAACTTTGCTATGGTAAAACCCAAGGTGGGATAAAAATTCATAGACCCGTGAGTGGGCAAAACTAAAAAAACCTCGGAGGTATTCATGAACTCGTGAGTGGGTATGTGTGTGAAGAAAGGGAAGTTGCATCAGAAGTTTGTTGTTCACCAGATGTAAGGAAATGGTCAAACTTCTGCCCAACAACATGCGGTTGTTTTTTATCGGTAGCCTACTGTTGATAAGTAGGCTGTTGCTATTTCGTAGCTGCCTGCTGATCAGACAACTACTTTTTGGTGGTTGCCTGCTAGTCAGACAACTGTTGTTCGGTGGCTATCTGTTGATTAGATATTTGCTGTTTCGTGGTTGCATGTTGGTCAAACAACTAGTGTTCGGTGGCTGCTCGCTGATCTGCAGCCGGCTGTTGTTCGGTATTTGTTTCTTCTGAACCTGTCTCGCATACCAAATTGGTCCTTCATAAGCTATCTCCTTCTAAAGGGCATGATATGGTTCATCATGAGAAAATAAAGTTTCTGATTTTGAGAATGTAACATCCGTAATGGCATAGAGTCTACGAGATGAAGGATGATAACACTGGTAGCGTTTATGTTATGGAGCAAAGCCCAAAACAGCACATTTCATTGCACAAGGGTCAAGGTTGGAAGGCTAATTCTTGTGAAGGTGAACATATCTAACACAGCCACAAATACAAGGGGAGATTAGGGGAATAGGGCAAGGAAACATGATATGCTAACACCGCCACATGAGTACGAAAATCAAGCACTTTGGAAAGTGTTCGGTTAATCACGTAAACGACATATATGTAACTTCATCGACCCAATAAGATAGCGAGTAACGACTACAATGAGAAGTGCCGTCACCGTATCAAGAATATGTCAATTTTTTTTCGTTCTGCCACCTCATTCTATTGAGGTGTTTGAGGACAAGTGCTTTTGTGCAAGATGTATTGCTCTTGGAAGAACTGAGGCAGTTCAACATTAATATACTCACCCCCATTATCATAACGAAGCACTTTAATAGGAAGCAAAAATTGAGTATGAACCATTTGATGAAAATTCTTAGCAATTGTAGTAATATGGCTCTTGTGTTTCATTGTACAGAGCCAAGTCATCAGAGTATAATCATCCAAAAATAACACAAACCATCTAATTCCTTGTAGAGTTGAAATGAGGGAGGGAACCCACAAATCACAGTGCACTAATTTAAAAAGAACAGTTCTTCCAGTGGAATTCAATGAATAAAGGTTCAATGACTCTTTACTAGAGCACATACATAACATTCTAGTTTAGAAGCTGAAATACCAGTAAATAATATGGAACCAAATTTTGTAAATGGCCAAACGAGGCATGCCCAAGTCACCGATGCCAACCAAAATCTTCTGAACTCTATCACCATTCTTACTACGTACTTGATTCACTCTATCAGGAGCCATATCGTAGACATAATGCACCCTCTTCTACTAGTACCACACCCAATTATAGCCCAAGTCCAGATTTCTTGAAGTAAGAAAAAAAAAAAACAGAAATATTAGTACGATATAATCCAGTTGTTCCATAACTTGACCTACTGATAAAAGATGATAGATAATGCTGGAATAAGCAAGGTATTGTGTAAGGACAAAGATGGGGTGAGTGCAATAGAACCAGTCCAAAAGTTTTTCCAAATTTCCTGAATCATCCCTATGGGCCTATGATTTTCCATGACTAAAATAAGGCAGTTTGGAAATGAATACCTCAAAAGTTCGGTCATTGACTCAACAGCTTCCTCATCGGAGCTGCACAGATGAAGCAGTAATTTCATCATCATCTTGTTTCGAAGCAGTGGGTGAAGTCCGACGACTTCACTGAGATTGACCATGCTTGTTTCATAAGACATAGAAACTTGATCTAGTAAGGAAAAGCTAGGTTTCCTTTATTCTTGGAATCCTACAAGCTAAGGATTGATGTACAACATAAGTAATAATACTCCTAATAGGATGCAATATCTAGTCCTAGATATCCTCTGGGATTCTCTTCGTTTGATATGGATTATATACAGTAAAAAGACTATCTCGACTGGTGTAAATACACTTTTCTAGGGTTCATCTCTGGTAACGCAATTCTTGCACATTTATTCTCTTGCCTACTGCTTGAGTCTAAATATTTCTTTACTAACTTGATTGTCGGAGAGCTTTTGGCCAACACTCCCAATCCTAGGCTACTTACGGTTGTTTGTTCTTTACAGGTTAAACGGATTTATGCATCACCTCCACATACAGTAGTGCGCTAATTTGGTTTGAAGAATTCCGATCATCAGAGAGGTACTTGATCAACAAGAGACAATTTTGTCTTCTCGTACATAGTTGTAGCGGATTGATGCAGTAAGCTTAGGTTTAAGATTTTCAGTGTCGACTGCCAAGAACAAGCCGCATGGCAATGACTATGATTTTTGTGTTGGTTAAAAACACCAAGCGACACTATGTAAATTTTGGTTTTGTGTATGATTAAAGTCCAAAACACAAGACAATCAACAAGTTCAAGGGGCTGACAACAAGGAAGCGTCACGACCAGAATAAGTTTCTTGGGTTTAGGGTATTTTTCCGGGAAAAAGATAGGGCGAAACCTGCTCTGATACCAAGATAAAAGTGTAAAATTAGAAGAGAGTTTTAGAGTTTGCATTGGTGTGTTGTATTATTCTTTCAAGGAGAAAATATATGTACAAGCATAAGGATGTTTATGTACATGAAATATCTATTTAAGAATAAAATTCCTATCAATTAGAAATCAACAATAAATAGGAGAGTCACTCACGCGAACATGAATTGTATAAAGTTTCAGTTTGGTAAAGGAAAATTGTTATTTCAATTCCAAAAAAATCTCAGTTTCCAACCACCAAGTGTATTTTTCTTTCTATTTCAGTTTGGGAAATGTTATTTGCACTAAAAAAATCTCAATTTCCAACCACCAAGTGTATTTTTCTTTCTATTTTTTTAGTGCAAATAACATTTCCCAATAAAAAAAATAATGTAAACCATTTATTTTTTTTAACAAGGGATATTATCTAGACTAAGACCATCTCCAACTCTTAGGTTAAAACCTAAATTTTTTAAACAGTTTTTCTCCTTTAACCATTCTGGGTTAAATTTTTAGCCCGAGATTATTAAAAAATGAATTTAGGATTATTTTTTTCTTAAAGTAATTTAAAAAAAAAATTATGTAGACTATCCTAATTTAATTTTATGAACATTTTAACCTAAAAATATTTAGATTATAATCAATATTGAAAACTCATTAAACCGACACTATGAAACTCGTGGAACACTATGAAAGAATATGAAACACATAATTTATTTTTAATTACTATAGCTGTTGGTTTAAATTTGGACCGTTGGATCTTTTTTTTTACCGTTGGATTTGATCATATTAGATCTTAGCCTTGGATTCAATAAATTTATAAATATAAAACTAAACAAAATACACATATATGGTGAGCCAACCCTACTAACCATGGATGAATTCTGGCCTAAATTGCCCTAGAAATGAGTTTTGGGTTAAAACTCATATTTGCCCCAAGGGTTGAGCAAATTGGGGTAAGTTTAGAACCTAAGATTTGAGTTTTACTCCAAGGGTTGGGGTAGATCTAAGGGGAAGGGGGTGGGCTTAGCCTCATAATAGGCTAGCAATAATGTGGTTTCGCTTTTAGCGATAATCAAACTTAAGACCTTTCATTTACAAGTGAAGAAGGACACCAGTACTAAGTGGTAATATTAAACCAATTATTAAACTCTAAACTAAGAAATGTAATGTAACATCCCACATCGCCCAGGGGAGTGATCCTTATATGTATATTCCCACCTCTTCCTAGCACGAGGCCTTTTGGGAGCTCATTGGCTTTGGATTCTGTAGGAACTCCGAAGTTAAGCGAGAAAAGGGCTAGAGCACTCCCAGGATGGGTGACCCACCGGGAAGTTGCTCGTGAGTTCCCAGAAACAAAATCGTGAGGGAATGTTAAGCCCAAAGCGGACAATATCGTGCTACGGTGGTGGAGCGGGCCTAGGAAGTGATCCGCCCCGGGCCGGGATGTGACATGTAATAGATTTAGACCTGACAATTTCTTACACGACCCGTTAACACGACACGTAAACGATACGAAAATAACGGGTTTTGGATCAACATAATAACCAATCGGATCGTTATCCAGTCACGCGATAAGAACCCGTTAATAACGAGTCCTTAACAGATTTACACAAAAGTGACATGCGGGTAACCTGTTTTGACACGTTAAGGAAAATGTTATTTTGATGATTTAATTTTTTAACCTACTAAAAAAACTTACTATAAATACAATAGTGTATATGTATATATTGTATATTAAATATGTATTATTATATTATTATTCCATATAAATTTTTAAAAAAATATTTATTTTTATAGGATGCTATAGACAAAGAGTGAGATTAAAAAAACTATAAAACACATTAAAATAAAGGTATTGTTGCAGTCATATTTAGAATATGAATGTGATTTCCTATCTTGGAATATTTCCTTTTGTAGTTAATATCCTATTAGAGTTGTAATCCTAAAAGGACAAGGATTTAACATATCCTACTACTATAAATAAAGGCACAATGGGGTGACACAACACACACCTCACAATCCAATCTTTCTCTTCTCTCTCTCTTGCTGCCGACATCTCTCCCTCTTTAGTCCTAAATACAGTTAAGTCAAATAGGCCTACAACAAGTTATCAGCACACTCTTGCTAGAAGCTAAGGAACTGAAGGATCGTAGAAGGAGGTTTTCTTCTACAAAATTCAAAAGCTTTTATTTTTTTTTTGCCAATCAGGTACGCTTAAAATAAAGTAAGATATTTGCAACGTCCACGAAGCATGAAAACATTCCCCATGATGCATGAACCCCTTACATTTATATTTTCCTTTCGATATATACATATATATATATATATATTGTATATGATTCATATTGTGGAACCTAAAATTCTAGAGGCGACACGTGGACTTTTGCTCAAGAAAAATAAGATTGCCCTCAATAAATTTGCTGGTTCCTCAGATATTCCCACACGCAGCTCACACCCCTGAAGGTCCCAACAGTTAAATACTACTGCCCATAGCTCACCTACCCTTGGCAAGGAAAAGTCAAAGTATTAAAGATAATGATTAATTATCCAAATCCTATCTTTAATACATTCCCAATTGATGATTGACTCCATTCAAATAAGTAATTCCAATTTAAATCAATTAGGGATAATTACTCCATTATCTCAAGATATTATTTCATATTTAATATCTTGAGAATATTTCTCAAAAAACCCTGGCCAATAGGATGCCGCCATGTGTAGGGTAAAACCCTAACACTATGGCCGGCCCTCTCCCCTATATATACCCCATATTCTGCCAAATTTTAGAAGTTTTGCTACCTCTAAAAAGCCCTAAACACTTTACTCTCTCAGAGAAACTGACTTAGGCATCAAAGATCCATTGGCCTAACCCCCCCACCTCGTGGGCTCTTGAGGCTTAGGTCTTTGATCAAAGGTGTTGATTGTTTTGCAGGTGCATTTTCGTCAAGGCTGAAGACGGCGGAAATTTGCATCACAAATGGGTGCTTTCATTAAGAGCTAATTCAAATACTCGAAGAAGCCTCTTGCATTTGTTTCTTGAATTTTCTGTTACGTTGAATTTCTCACACGTCGTATCAATTAATTTTTCCTAGAAAAGTTTCTTGATCAATCATTAGAGAAAGGATACAATGGTAGGAAATTCAGAAACCACAACGAACGGAACCCTGTACGTACAAGGATTTGGACCGGAGAGTGAAGACAAGGACAAAACCCCACGACAGAGATCTTGAAGGCTTAACACGACGGCATGAAGAGCCCTACTGCTGCGGAACAGCATCACCGCCACCGCCGTGACCCAGCAGCCATGGCAAGGCTATAGGCCACGGCCTAAGTTCATACGTCACTGCCTTTGTAGCGCACGGACCTTCAAACCCCTGGGCAGGAGACCCAGGTCCACTCATTGGCCCACAGGCAGAAGGCCCAAGGCTTGGCAGCTGCCACAGCAGGCTCAGGGCAGGAAGCCTATGAAACAGTACAGGCCTAGCGTCAGCCAGCCCACGTGTGCCCCTGTGCACGTGCCGACAACCCAGCGGGTTGGCCTACCCTGCGACCCACTTCGACGACCCAGCCCGCATCCCAATCCAACCCAAGGCCATCTCCGGTGATCCAGATTTTGACCACCAGTCTCGCGATCGATTCAGGGTTATTTTCACCCCATTTTCCTATAGGAATGCTCGCTCTAGGCTCAAGTTTTGTACCTGCAGTCCACTACACTTCCACCACAGATGGAAAAGCCCATTATGTATACTCTTCCAATCTTAATGGTGAGCATCACCTGCTCCAGCAGGTCGCCAACTTGACGAGCGCCCTCGCGCAGCAGACTACTTTGGTAAACCAGCTCCTCGAACGCATCGAGATGCAGCGTGCCCCAGATGAGATGTCTCGAAGCAGGACAAGGGTGGAAAAATATGACTCATTTCGGCAACGTCCTGGTAAAGAGTCGCTCAGCCCACCATGAACCGTGCGTTCGGGTAATGTGCACTTTCGTTTGGGCCCTCAGAAAAACGTCTTCTCCCCCCTATATGCACAGAGAAGTGTTCATTCCCGACTTGGCTCATGACTCAATGTGTATTCAAGGTTGGATCCACACTCCAACGAGCACTCAGGAAATTCCAGGAGAAGCGTCCGCATGAGGCTAGGCACACAAGGAGATTCTTCTGCGAAGCACCGAAGTAGGCAGCCGCATAATGGACAAAGGAGAGCATGATAGCAGTTCAGCTTAAGTTCTACTGGCAGCCCCCGCCCAGCGCAACGACGAGCAGCATAGAACAAACCACGTGCACCGCGACCACGGTACAGATGAGTAGGACATGCCGAAGAGCAACATGGACCAGTATGTCAACACTAGGGGCAGTTAGAGGTTCCACTGCCCCACTAGGCGCAAATCCAGGAGGAAGTACAAAGGCTCGTAGCAGAGTAGCTACGCGGATTCCAGCGCATTGATACCACTGACGATGCCCTTCGTAGAGATGTGGCCAACCTGAGCAGGTCACCATTTACAGACGAGATCGAGCAGACGGAGCTACCGTGGAAATTTAGCCTGCCACATTTCACCTTGTTCCAAGGGGATGAAGATCCACATAGGCACCTGATGCACTACCGAAGTGCCATAACCTTCTACGCCAACAATGACACTTTCATGTGCAAAATCTTTGCCATGATGCTTTAAGGCGAGGCGCAGCACTGGTTCTACACCCTGCCGCCACGATCAATCCGGAACTTCAGCGAACTTTCCTTAGTTTTCACTAAGGAATATTCATCATACCGCTTGATCAAGAAGAAGTCTGACCACCTCTTCAACATGAAGAAAGACTCGAATGAGTCACTTCGCACATACATCAAGAGGTTTACGGCGGAGAAGGCGAAGATTGTCGGATGCGATAATAGCATTGCATGCTTAGCTTTTCGAAAGGGGCTCCCAGCAGATCACCCAATTTTCGTAGAATTAATCATAGGCGAAAATTTGACCTTGGCAGACTTTTATGCTTCGGCAGAAAAACATTCCCTTTGGGGTGAGGCCAAACACTTCCATAAGTCGCCTGAGTAGCCTCGCAAAGACGCAGACCCGACTCAGAAGAAGGCGAGCGACAAACCGCTCAACGACAAAAACAAGCCAGGAAGCAGACACAGGGATCGATCCCGGACGAAGAGAGGCATGTCACCCAAGACGTACACCAAGTTCTTAGTCCCAATCAACTAGATCATTCGCGACCTCAAGGACAAGTCGTGGTTCAAGCCACCACCACTCATGAGAGGGGACCCCTCCAAGATGGACCAAACAAAGTATTGCGCATTCCACAAAGGTCCCCGGGCACAGAACCAATTACTGCACCACATGGAGGAAGTACCTTGAGTAGCTTGTGAAGGAAGGCAAGTAGACTAGTATGTCGACAGACCAGCTGCTTGGTGAAGGTGATAAGCAGATGTCGATGCCGAACCCTTATCCAAGAACAATCCGAATCAACGAAATCTTTGCCAAGTCCGAGCATCTGGGGGCCACCAACAGCTCCAAGAAGAGGAAGATCCAGCAGGCGAAATCTATCTTTCAGGTTTAAGCCATAGATGTTGTACCTAGACCAATCGTCGACTTCACTGAGTAGGATGCTGAATGAATATACTTTCCCCACGACGTCACCTTGGTGATTACTATTCAACTGGCCCACGTCATCGTTGACAAAATTATGATGGACAACGGCAGCTCGGTTAACATCCTACAACTGACAGTCATCCAGAAGATATGCCTGGAAAACACGATCAAACGCAAAACGAATGTCTTGATCGGATTCAATGGATTTACCTCAATTTCCATTGGCACCATCACTATCGACGTAACCAGCCTACCGATTGTCTCATCGTAGACTTTCATGATCGTCAGCGACCCATCTCCCCATAATGAGATATTGGGCCAACCTTGGTTAGTGAAAATTGGATCTGTGACCTCGATCGAGTATCAGAATACCTAATTTCGCATCCTGAGAGGAACAGTCGGAGAGATTAAAGGCGACTGGGCCATGTCTTGGCGATGCATTGTACAAGTTCTTAAGGAGACGAAGAAGAAGAAGTCTTTCACCACAGCAGTAGCAGTTGAAGTACAGAAAGACGATTCTACCTCCACCAAATAACAATTACAGCAGGCAAGTCAAGAAGATGGCGTCGACGTCGACAATGCCCTAGAAGATGAATCAGGATGGAAACCTGAAGATGACGCCGAATACATCATTCTTGACCTCCACCAGCTGGAAAAGATGGCTAGTATTGGCTCATGTCTGAGCCCGATGGAGAATGAGGAACTCATGGTTTTCCTTAGGGAAAACTGTGACGTTTTCACATGGCTACCCTTTGACATGCCCTGTATTGATCCAACGATAGCTTGCCACAAGCTGCACATCGATCCCACTACCAAACTTGTGATCCAGAAAATGCGACATTTCATACTCGAGCGAGTAGCGATTATTGAGGCAGAGATCGACAAGTTACTGAAGGCCGGATTGATTGAGGAAGTGGCCCACTCAGCATGGCTAGCCAACGTCGTGTTGGTGAAGAAAAAAAGATAAGGGCAAATGGAGAGTATGCGTGGATTACACCAACCTCAACAAGGTGTGCCCCAAGGACAACTACCCGGTTCATCGAATCAACTTGCTCGTTGACTCAACATCCGGGAACTAGCTGCTCAGCTTCTTGGATGCATACTCAGGCTACAATCAGATTACCATGCACGAGCTTGACAAGGAGAAAACCGCATTCATGATTGAGCGAGGCACATATTACTACAAGGTCATGCCATTTGGCCTCAAGAACGTAGGAGCAACTTACCAATGGCTCGTAGACACGATATTCAAGAAGCATATTAAAGTAACCATGGAAGTCTATGTTGACGACATCATGGTGAAAGGCAAGCAGTGGTCAGACCACATCGGCAACTTGGCATAGACTTTTAACATCCTCCGAGAGTACAAAATGAAGCTCAACCCAGCCAAGTGCACTTTTGGCGTCTCTTTAGGCTAATTCTTAGGGTACCTTGTAACCTAGCGAGGAATCAAGACTCATCCAAGGCAGATCAGAGAGATTTTGGACATGAAGTCTTTCACAACTCTGAAGGAAATCAAAAGTCTAATCGGACGAGCAGCCGCACTTAATCGTTTTTTCTCACGATCCACCGATCGATGCAAGTTTTTCTTCAAGGCGATCAAAATGGCGCAAAAGGACAAATAGGACGACGAGTGTAAGAAAACATTTCAGGTCCTAAAGCAGTACCTGACATCACCTCCACTACTATCCAAGCTGGAAGCAGTTGAGAACCTGTACATCTATACGGCGGTATCAGAAGTAATAGCGAGCTCATACAAGAAGAGCTGAGGGCCCAACTGCCTGTATACTATACATCCAAAGCTCTCCTCGATGCGAAAACCAGATACCCGAAGCTCATACCCTACTTTCAAGGGCATCCGATCATCGTCATAACCCAGTACCCACTATGATTAGTTTTGCATAGTCCAGACGCTTCTCAACGAGTGATGAAGTAGGCATTGGAACTTGGCCAATACGGCTTAGTATATCAACCCCGCATGGCGATAAAAGCCTAGGTATTGGTGAAATTTAAAGCAGAATTCACCCAAAGCCTGAATAATGCTGCAGCTCAGCCTGAAAGCACCCTTGAGGCAGCCGAGCACTCTGTAGTAGCACCAGCTCTACCTGCAGGAGATTTTTGGCATTTGCGCATCGATGGATCATCCAACTACCAGGGATCATGAGCAGGCCTAGTTCTTACTACCCTGGAAGGTTTGATGCTCGAGCAGGTGATCACTCTAAACTTTAAGGCATCAAACAATAAAGTAGGGTATAAAGCCTAATTAGCAAGTCTTTAATTGGTGAAAGACTTAGCGGTGAAGAAGCTCGTGATCTATTTTGATTCCTAGCTGATTACCAACCAAACCTCAGGGGAGTACATAGCAAAGCATCTAGCGATGTTCCAGGCGTACACACTCACTCAGGTTTCACGAGCAGAAAATGCCCATGCAGACGCACTAGCAGGCCTAGGCTTTGCCTTAGACCAGCAACTCAAGCGTTCCATCCCAGTTGAGTACTTAGAGAAGCCAAGCATAGATGAGGAACCAGTAGTTGAGGTGGCGCAGATCAACACAACTCCAAGTTGGAAGAATCTCATCATCGACTACTTGGTAAAAAAAACTCTCCCCGCAGATAAATTGGAGTCTAGGAAGCTTATGTGGAATGGCATGCTCGTTCTCAAGACCACATATCTGCTGCCTATCACCTCCTGACGACCTGAAGATTCTTAGCTCAATTCACGAAAGCGTCTGTGGAAACCACTCTAGAGGCCGCTCCTTGGCGTAAAAAGCTCTTAGCACGGGCTACTACTGGCTAAGCATGCATCAAGACGCCAATGAGTATGTCCAAAGGTGAGACAGCTGCTAGCGTTTCAAGCCCGTGCCTGCACTACCTACCAGCAAACTCCACTCGTAGATGAGTTCATAGCCATTCATGCGTGGATGATTGACCTGGTAGGACCAATGTTGCTCTTCACTAGGGGCAGAGGCATGATAATCGTAGCGATCGACTACTTCACAAAATGGGTCGAAGCTGAACACATGACTACAACTACCCAAACAGGCATATAGCGCTTCATATGGAAGAACATCATTTGCCGCTTCAGCATCCCTTACTCCATCGTCACAGATAATGGTTTGTAGTTCGTGGGTAAAGACCTGGCGAAGTTTTTCAAAAAATATGGCATTAAGCAACACATGTCCACGCCCTGGTATCTGCAGGGTAATAGGCAGGCTGAGGCGTTCAACAAGACCGTCCTCGACTGCCTTAAGAAGTCCCTTTCAGACAAGAATGTCAAGTGGCCAGATGAGCTCCCCGATGTTTTATGGGCATATTGCACCACCAAGAGACGAGCAACCGACGAAACTCCATTCTCCCTGGCGTATGGCTCTGAGGCGATTATTCTTCCCAAAGTCATGTTGCCAAGTGTCAGCACTGTACTACCGAATTTAGAGTAGAACGAGAAAGAGATGACCACAAACTTAGACTTGGCATTGTGGCCTAACAGCAGCAACTCTTCTCCAACTACGACAAGAGGGCAAAGATCCTGCAGTTCCAACCAGGAGACTTGGTCCTTAGAAAAACCTTCATCACCATCCGCCGGGAAGGCTCCAAAAAGATGGCTCCCATCTGGGGAGGTCCGTACAAAATCAGCTGAGTAGGTGAAAATGACAGCCACACCCTCACCACTATGAGCGACAAAGAAATCGATAAGCTGTAGAATGTCTACAACCTGAGAAAGTACTATGTGTGACCTCCTGTCACATCCCGGCATAGGCCCCCACCACATCCTGGGCTCGACTCCATCGTAACACGATATTGTCCGCTTTGGGCCCCGATCACGCCCTCACGGTTTTGTTTCTAGGAACTCACATGAGAACTTCTCAGTAGGTCACCCATCATGGAAGTGCTCTCGCGTGCTACTCACTTAACTTCGAAGTTCCAATGGAACCCGAAGCTAGTGAGCTCCCAAAAGGCCTCGCGCTAAGTGGAGATGGGAATATACATATAAGGTTCACATGATCCACTCCCCTAGGCGATGTGCCAATGAGCTCCCAAAAGGCCTCGTGCTATAGGAGGTGGGTATGTACATATAAGGCATAGATGATCCACTCTCCTTAGGGCAATGTGGGATCTCACACCTCTCACCATTCCTTGGAACCCATTTAAGACATAGAGTTCGAAGACTCAAGCAGCTCGACGAACAAGACCTCGCATGACGAGATGGTCCGTCCTCGACGTGCAAGTCTTTATGAATGTAGCTTGGTTTTAAAGTGTTACAATACTAGTTAAGCAACTCGTGAAATCAAGGTTTCGAGAGCCAAGGACAACCCTTGAAGTTGTCACACGGGTCATCTGCTTTTGTAAGTAAGACGCCCGACTGACAACCCAACGGCTGGTAACCCAAGGTAATCCGTAAGCTGAGATTTACACCTGCTATGACTACGCAGACCTGTCTGCTTATTTAAAAGCAATGTTTCCGGCCGATAGTCTATGGTTTAAGTTTTGCTGAAGCTAAGGTCGAAGCACGACTATAGCAGCTAAACGGATTTCCTCTACTTTTTACGAGAAGCAAGTGTCCGGCCGCCAGCTTTGTAAGTTAAAAACTTCGCAACACGCCCAGAAGCTCATGAAGCCACTAAAGTTAAGATTCACAACCATAGTAGCTACGTGAACTCGCCTGCTTCCTACGGAGGCAACGAGTTCCGTCGCCAGCTCTATAAGTTAGAAGTCTCGCACCTTTTTCCTCTTGCAGGTAAAACTCCTTGAGCATCAAAGCTAAGACTAAAGCCTAAAGTGACGATGTGGGATCGACTACTTCATCAAAGTAGCTCGCCTAGCCGCCAGTCCTATGTTAAAGTTTTGCAAAAGACATGGCGAAATAAAAAGATGAAGCAAAATGAGGAAAGCTGTTTATTAAACTTCTAGCAAATTGATAAACCTGCTCGAAGGCCAACAAAGTTCAAATAAAGCAGAACAAAAAGGAAAATAAGAAAGTTACTAAGTCTAAACAAAAAGACTACTCTCAACTGTTACGCCTTCAACAGCCATGTCGCTCTTAGCAGCCAAAGCTTCCATCAGCTCATCCTTAGCCGTCCCTGCCTGGACTGCCTAACCCTCAACTGCTCCACCAAAGGCAGCCTCAAACGAGAAATCAACCAGATAAACTGGAGTCCTAAAGAAAGTCTCGAAATCATTCTCAGAAAACTCATAATCCGACGGCCTACCCTGAAGATGGTTTACATAGCTAAGTTTGTAGAAATCGGCCTGACAAGAAGCAAGTGCCACTTCATAACCAGCTTTCTTATCCTTCAACTGCACTTTTTCCTCAACAAGCCCAGTGTGAACACCCTACAGCTTATCTAGATCCTTTCTCAGGTTTTCGCTAGTAGACATCGCACTTTGCAGATCTACTTCCTTGGACTCAAGCTTACTGGCAACATCCTTGAGATGAGACACTTCAGCATGCATGAAGACGAGATCCTTATCCTTGGCAAAACAAGCATATTGTAGCTTCGAATTGACATGCTCAAGGTCCTTGATCACCAGAGAAACACGACTGACTTTATTCTCTGCAGCTTCTAACATCGCTTGAGTCGTACTAAGCTTAGTCTTCAAATGGGTGACCTCCTGATGAGTGGTCTCCAGCTGCATAGAAGTGGGGGCAAAGACATTAGACCATTTCAAAACGGTAAGTTCAAATTCAAGCTTCTCGATCTTTTCAGCAGTCGAGTGAAGCTGAACCACCAAAGCCATTTCGGCCTCCTTAACACACTTGATAACATCCTGGTCAACGCGCATAGACTCAGCTGCTAGAATCAAAGTCTTATGCATTGTAGCAATCAAGAAGGACCTCATCGAGTAGGTAGGATACTTCGCAAGAGAGCCTGAGCGGATGACAACTTTCCCAACACTGTCAACGAACTTGGCGTATGCATCAACGTCCTTAAGCAGGTCAGCCTTCAGCAGCGCACAAACCTCAAGGAACTCTCTAGCCTCAGACTCGGTGGATCTCTCACAACTGCATTACGAGCAGACTTCCCTTTCTTAGCAAATGAATTAGTCGCAATAGGATGAGGGATAGGCCAAAGTGCCATTTTTGTAGTAGAATCCACCTTCCCGCTCTTCATAGCGGCGAGCCTCTCAGAAGTCGAACCAGACTTAACTCCCGATACGCGCTTTGACATGACCCCAGACACCGGGGGCACCACCAAACCTTTCCGCTGGGTAATCCTCTCAGCAATGGTCGTGGCCACCTTCAGAGTAGCAAGTTTCACAGGTTCAGGCTCAACAGACTTTTTCGTCCCCTTGGGAGAAGTTAGATTGATGACAAGCTTCTTAGCAATAGACGAGCCTCTGCAGGCAGCAGCAGAAGTCCTTGGCTTACAAGCAGGTGACGAAGATCTTTTCTTTCCACCTTCATTAGCAGCAGGCTCTACAGCAGTGATTAGACGAGTAAACACCTCATCCTTTATCCGCTTTATCTCTTCATTTGAAGGCAGCCCACCTTTCTCCCGACGAAAATGACTGAGCAGCCAACACTATTCATGATACTCAGTAGGAATGCCCAAGGCGATGTGCACTTTGTTTATATCTGTCGATGTTCTTGGAGTTGAGCCAAACTCCAAATCAACATAAAGTAAGAAAGACGATCTGTAAACTGAAGTCATGGTGCAGCTCAACAAAAATTCAAGCAGGCCAAGAATGAAGCACTTCACTTACCACTACTAAAGACAGTCGGAACGCGCAGCTCAGGAGAGGAGTCAAACTCCCAATCTCCACTTACTTTTAAGGTGTCATTCGCCCACTCATGATCACCTTTGCATAGGGTATCGAGCAGTCTATGGCGAGATTTCAACTGCCCCACGCCTTCCTTGTGGTCGATTTTAAAGAAGTACCAGAACTCATTTATGGTCAAGCCAAAATCGAAGAACTTGCTCAAGTTAAAGAACCCCACAATCGCATGAATTGCATTCGGGGAGCAATGAGCATGCACGCATTTCCTGGAGCAGATCACCTCCTGAAAAAGCCGCGGAATGAGATAAGTAATTCCTAACATGAAGTAATACGAATGGAATTTGATAGCCCTTTTCTTGGCAGTGGCACCTTCGCCACACGGTTCATGGCGGCTATCATCCTTCAACCGCTTGACGCGAACCCCTGACCGAATCGCATGCTTGTACGCCTCAAGAAAATGCTGAAACAGCTCGTCGAAATTGATCTTGACATGCGCGGTCTTGAAATAGCCCACCTTAACGGTACAAAGGTAGAGGATACTCGTCACTTTTGCGATCGGAGGAAGACATCTCAAGATCTCTACCAAAAGTACGAAGGAAAATATTTAGAAGGTAGCTCAAAAGAAAAAAACAAAAAAAAAAATGACTGCAGAGCCCAGCCCCCACGGCCCGCGTCGCTAAGCCCAACACGGGAGGAAGCCCGTGCCTCCCTCATTTCACCTTCGCTCGCCCAGGGCTCCAAGCAGGCCCAATGGCCCACGACCCAGTCCATCAACGAGGGGCGAGCGCCCCGCGCCTTTCTCCCTCTCCTCTACGCTCCAATGAGGCCCAATGCCACTTAGCTCGATTTATCAGCAAAAGAAGCCTGGCCTATGCTGGTCTCTCTTTCTCTTCCGTCCACCATAGCAGACCCGAGTCTACTTTACTAGAATTAGCTAGAGCTAAGCTCGGCCCAGATGGGCTATAGCCTCACGGCTCGCCCTAGCCCAACGCCTTCGCCGAGCCAATTTTTCAAGTCCCATGACTCCCAAAAAATTCAAGAAAGAGAAAATTCAAAATTTTCTTTCCTTGGTACATCACGGAGAAGAAGAACAACAATGAGAGACAACTCTTTGCAAGGACAAGAGAAGAAGAAAGCTAGGGGAGGGGGAAAATTTTCCTCTGGCTTCTCTCTTCCTTGTTGGAATGATGATTGTTCTCCAAATTTATTTAATCCCCTGCTTAAGGCATAATTAAATAGGTATTAGGGACAATTGATTTCTTTTTCCTAGAAGAAGTCTAGATATAGCAATGCGCCTATACGCATACACTGGAATGGTGTTAAATACATTTTCCGCTACCTCAAGGGTACGACGGATTTGGGTTTGTTCTACACCCATGAATCCTCAAGAGGAGCCGCTGACCCTCTAGGTTATATGGTTGGTTCCCGCCTTATTGGTTACGCAGATTCTGGTATCTTTCTGACCCACATATGGCACGTTCTCAAACGGGCTATGTCTTTACCGTTAGAGACACAGCTATACCTTAGAGGTCTATCAAGCAAACGCTAGTTGCGACTTCTTCGAACCATGCTGAGATTTTCGCCCTGCATGAAGCATCGTGTGAGTGCTTTTGGTTGAGAGCAATCATGGAACATATTCAAAGCACTAGTAGTCATACTACCGTCATTGACTTTCCTACGACGATCTTTGAAGACAATGCAACATGTATCGAGCAGTCAAAGAAGGGATACATCAAAGGAGACAACATCAAGCACATAGCGCCGAAGTTCTTTTATTCTCACCAGCAACAACAACATCAGAACATTGAAGTCAAGCAAATCCGTTCCCAGGACAACCTGGCCGATCTCTTTACCAAGTCATTGCCCAAGTCTACTTTTCAAAAGCTTGTCTAAGGAATCGGTATGTGTAAATTATCTGAGTTGAATTGCTTGTAGTTCTCTTATTTGGAAGTTATGTCTAACTCAAGGGGAGTATCTTGAAGCATACTCACTTGATCTTAATGTACTCTTTTTCCTACAATTAGAAGCATTTTTCCCATTGGGTTGTTGCTACCTAACGAGGTTTTGATGAGACACCCATCCTGGGATAATCATACTCCGTTGAGTTCATTACTTTCGTCCTATTTGATTTTTGTTATAGACATTATGCATACTTCTCACTTTTCTCCTTAGTCTATGGGTTTTCACCTGCCTTAGGTTTTACCATAGCGAGGTTTTGTGAGTTTTACTATCAATGCATACTTTCTTTAAATTTGAGACTCGCATTAGCCCGTTGTGCCGCCGACTTCATCAACTGTTCTACCTCAACTACTGAAGATCTGCTGCGATGTTTTGTTTGAGTATTTCCACACTCAAGGGGGAGTGTTGCAGTTATATTTAAAATAGGAATGTGATTGTGTAAATCCTAGTGTATCTAGGGATATCTTGGAATATTCCCTTTAGTAGTTAATATCCTATTAGAGTTGTGATCCTAAAAGGGTTAGGGATTTAACATATCCTACTACTATAAATAAAGGCACAATGGGGTGATACAACACACACCTCACAATTCAATCTCTCTCTTCTCTCTCTCCTGCCGTCGGCCTCTCTCCCTTTATAGTCGTAAATACAGTTCAGTCAAATATGCCTACAACAGGTATCAAGTAATTTATAAATACCAACCAGATTAAAAAAAATTATAATAATTAATTTACATGTGCGAAAATATGCAAAGACTCGTGTTCGCATTCTCTACTTTATGAGTATGGGTACATCGTTGTTAGAATTTTAAAACCGTACAAACCCTCATAAATAGTATTTCTAAGGGAGTTCAAAATAAATAAAATTCATAATCATTAATGTACAAATCTAAAAAATGTTAAAGCATATACAAACATGCAAGCTTCATCAACCTTGAAATGCAACTCCTTTCATTTTCTATATCCTTGAACATTTGATATTTTATAGTAATGTACTAATGTTTTTTCATTAATCTCTAATTTTGGATTATATAATACTTGAAAGACAATTGTTTTTTAATGTTTTAGAGTAATATTTATGTAACAATGTGATATGCATATACTAATTAAGTATTATGTTTTTTTTTGGTCAAATTATGTTTTTCATTTTCATTATTTATTGATTAAAAATATATTTTCTTTAACCGGTAACAGATCGGGTTATATTACCTGATAATATAAACGGGTCGATTTCGAATCGGGTCATATTACCTGTTTTCTTTAACGGGTGTTACACGACACGACCCATTAAGATATCAGGTATGACACGAAAATTACATGATCATGAAAAACACGACACGAATGTCTAGTGTAAATAGATTAAAAAAAATTTAGAAAATATAATGGTGGGAGATTGTGGTCCCAATTCAATCGGTTAGACAGGCACCAATATTTCTGTCAAATCTAATCATTCAGTAAATATGATAACGATTGAATATTCTATTTATCTAAGATAATAAGTAAACAGTAAATAAATAAATAAATAAATAATTAGGAAAAAGGTAATTGCTTCCCTCCATATCTTATATCCGAACCAAATTCCCTCCTTCTTTCCTTTCCCTCGTTTTCTGCTCTCGCCCTCTCTCCTCCCTCCCGCTTTTTTTTTTTCCCAAACCCACACACCACAACCACCACCACCACCGCCGCCGCCAGATCTCACCATCTCACCCACCACTCGCCCCACCACCTCCTCAACTTTCCCTCCAATTTCAATTCCCTTCCCGTTTTCTTTCAATTCCCTCCCAATTCTCCCGATCCCGCCTTTTTCCTCTCTCACCCACTCCCCCCCCCCAAAAAAAAACCCTCAAAACCCACAATCGGGTCGGGTCGCTGGATGTCTGGCTCTCGGCCTCCGAACCTGCCGGTGCAACCGCTAGAACCGATCATGCAGCAGCCCCCGAAGCGGCAGCTCCCCTTCTCCTCCATGAAACCGCCGTTTTCAGCTGCTGCAGACTATCACGGCTTCCTTCCCGACCCCCGCCAATCCACTGATCAAGAAACCTACGGCATAACCGTTAAGCCCCCTGTGAGTTGTTGTCTTTTTATATATTTATTGTTTATTTATTTATGATTTTTTGGACTATTTTGTTGGAGATCTGCTTAATTAGTGAGTGTGATTACTAATTAGGGGTTTTAGTTTGCTGAAATTAATGATTGGAACTAGTTGTAATGCTTTGGATTTGTTCAAATTGTTTGTTTTGACTGGGTTATCATGTTAGTAATTGGGATTTTAGGTGGAATTCTAAATGCTGTTAGTATGATTGCGGTTGGGGAATATCTAAGGAGATTTTGTTGGAAAATGAAAAGGCGCATTCGGTTTTTTTTTTTTTTTTTATAGTTATGTGTAAATAAAGATTAGGCAAGGGTGGCGATATTATGTTACAATCTACAAATTGCGATCCTATTATGCATTAACCCCTTTACTTTAACTAGTTGACTTGTGTTTGCGTGACGAGTGCATCAATTTACTGTAAATCAAAGTTCTTGACAAAACACTTATCGAGCATTTCTCAAGGAACCACTAAAGTGCTCCACTGACCCCATAAATCATGGTTGCTCATTTATTCCACACACTATAAAATGTATTTTTGACACTGCCAAAAGCAATTCGAAAGACCTCCAAATGCATTTTTCATTTTTGTGTTGTATGTTTCCCCTTGATGCATTAGAACCAAAGAATAAAAATGATAGCATTGGTAATTGAAGTAATGTCTGCTGCATACATGTATATATCTATACACACCCAAAAGTGAACTTTAAAATCTGTTTGTCTCACTGGCTTTCTTGGATTTGGTATTTGTTAGACCAATCTCTCCAAACTATGTTGAATGACGCTACAAATGGCAGTGGATGACTAAATGAAATACTACATATCAACCTCTAAATTACTGTATGTTGCTAATGTCCCTGTCTCTATGTCATAGCAACAGTAAGAACCATCAGTATTCAGGACCCTTGATCATGTGGAATCATAACTGAATGTGTGGTTTTATCTACAATAGAAGATAATGGATCGTTTGGGAACACTCACTCACTCTCTCTCTCTCTCGCTCTCTCTCTCTCTTTTTGGTATCTGTTCCCCTCGGAGGCTTTTAAGTTAATTCTTCATGAAGGGCCCTGTACATATCTTGGGGCATTCTTCTTAAGGATGCCGATACAGTTAAATTCTTGTTGTTGCACTGGTTGTTTGTCTCATGATTCTTTTTTTTTTTTATTTATGATCAACCTCTGTGTTTACTGCATTCGAGTGTGAACAGCACATGCAAAAATTATTTCAAAAATAAAGTTTGCATGTTTCTTGATATGGGGTGTATATCATAATTAGTAATTATTTATTTTTCGTGAACCCTTCTTGGCCAGACTTACCTTCTGGGAGTTGCCTTTCAATGCAAGTGGTTACACTGCTTAGGATTTTGTGCGTTCTGCATTACTTATGCAGTATAGAAAATTTGGTTCTTACTACAAATTTTCGAATACCGTTGTTTTCTATAGAGGAAATTTGTAAAATGTAATTTATCGAAGATTTGATTTAGGAAATAAGAGAATGAATAACAATTGGTTTTCCCTTAATGGCAATGTTGTTTATTTCTCTGCTGTGGTTATGTAGAGGTTAGAATGCTCTAGAGATTAGACTGGATCTGTAGAACTTTGATTTTATGATTCCTTGAGTTTATAATTTGTGGTGTTGTCCCCTTGAAACTTAAGTTGTTTTGAATGTTTTGTTAACATCTAATGTAATTGCATGCTTGTAATAATCATTCTCTTCGTAATCATTAATTATGTTGTATTGAGCATTAGAAACCTACTTTATTTAGATCGGGAAAATTGTACGGTTTTCTGAAACCGTGTGCTATGACTCGAATCCATAGTCAATCCTATTTCCGATCTCGATAAGAACAGTTGACAATTGAATCCAAATTTTCCCATTATTTTTGTATCCGTAATAGGTCAAAAAGAAGGCCCGACTCCAAGTTGTTCAAGAATAGTGGCATCGTTTTCATGTTGTAATTATTTATGTGATATTGTTTGTTCATTGGTGCTAATTTTGTGTTTTGGAAAAACTGAGCGGTGGATTATCAGCTAAAAAGGAAGAGTGACGCAGTAGATTGCGAAGCTGAGTCTACCGATAGGACAGCTGCTCCTGGATACACTGAAGTAGCTAACAGCCCCCTCCAGACTCCTGTGGCAACCAAGGTTGGAAAGGCAAACAAAGCATCAAGGCTTACAAAGTGCAGCAAATCTGGACCGCAGACTCCAGCTTCCAATGTGGGTGAGTGTTACTAATAATAAATTTTGCCAAGCCACTTATTCTGAGGAAAATTTGAATTGACTTAGAAGAATGAATTAGTTGTTAGGTGAATAATGAATTACTCGATGCTACAATAATTTACCAGACTTGCTTAGTCTGTCACTAGCATTTAATCTGTATGATTAACAGGTTCTCCTTCTGGCGCTAATGTTACTCCAGCCGGTCCGTGTCGTTTTGACAGCTCCCTAGGTAACAGAACAATTTACTATGTTTTTGTTAACTGATTTTCAGTTAGTTATTTAGGTTCTTCATGAGAAAATTAAGTTATAATTTTCATTAGTCGTTTAGTATTATAAGGAAATTTCCTATTGTCTCCATACAGGTCTCTTAACAAAGAAGTTTATCAATCTGATCAAACATGCGGAAGATGGTATTCTCGATCTCAATAAAGCTGCTGATACTTTGGAGGTGACTACTTGCCTTTCTGTTGTAATGTATCCTGTGTAAATATAGTCGGTTAATGACAAGTGTTCTTTTCCTTTAGGTCCAAAAGAGGCGGATATATGATATAACAAATGTTCTTGAAGGAATTGGTCTCATAGAAAAGAAGCTCAAAAATAGAATTCAGTGGAAGTAAGGGATTCTTAGCCTTGTTTCCTGAAATTAAACAGCTTTTTTCTTTCCACTTTTTACTAAGCTGTAAAAATTCAATTATCCACTGTGCATTAGAAGTTACTTAAACTGAGTGATTGGTTGCTTAGGGGACTTGATGTCTCGAGGACAGGAGATGCGGACGAAAATTATCCTAGTTTACAGGTACAGGAAGAAGTGAACTTTTTTATTGGCATGCTCATACTTCGATGACTCAGTCTTGGGTCAACTTTTGACACTTTATCTTTGTTTGCTTAGTAGTACTCATGCTGTTTGCGTTTGTATTTGTGTTCATGTTTTTTTTTCTCTTCTTTTTGGACGTGTCAATCTCCAACCTCACCATCCAGGTTGATTCCAGATCTAACAAAAGTATTAGTTTGTTGAAAAGGCTGCATTGACTTTGTAAGGAAGTTAATGGCCATATAAATCTGAAATCAACAGCCCTTTTAATGACTGATTCGATTTTTTATGCAAATTGCTTTCCTTTTTTACATTCCAGCATGATATCATTACTCAACTCTGACATCAGTCACGTCAATGCAGTCCACATGTTTTTTACGGTTCCAAATTTTAGTGTAATGCATTCGAATATGAAGAATTGGCTGATGAAGCAGATAATCCTGCTCTGGACTTCTATTGTTGTAGATTTCAGTCGACATGTTTTTTCCATTCCCAAGTCCAGTGTAATGAGTTCAAATATGAATGATTGATATGGCAAAGCAGGATTTGTGTTTGTGACTAGAAACAGTTTTGCTAGGATTTTGTTTAGTTGAGCTTGCTAGATTTCAGCCCACATCTGTCCAGTTCCAATTTGGTGTAATGTATTTTAATTTAAATGACTGGCATGAAAAGGCAAGATTTGTTTTCTTGACTGGAAAAAGTTTTCCAAGGCTTTTGGTTGGTGTGCTTGCTAATTACTGTGATGGTGTTGGTGGATAAGATTCGAGTTGTTGGGTCATACATCAAATCTTCCAACTGTTCATTGAAAGTAGTAGCAAAAATAATCTTTGCGTATCTCTGAAGTAAAGATATGGCCTCATTCACAGTATTTTATAATTGGTCTCAGGCACAAGTTGAAAACCTATCTACTGAGGAGCGCAGATTAGATCAGCAAATAAGGTTACTTAGCTGATGTTGCTTTTTCTTCTATTATTATTATTTTTATTATTTCTATTGCTTTTATTACTTTTAGTGTTATTATTATTCTGTTGTTGTTGGTGAACTCTGGGTTGTACTGAGGCTATTAAATTGTCCAGAGAAATGCAGGAAAGGTTGAGGGACCTGAGCGACGATGAAAGCAATAAGAAGTAAAGTCTTATCCTTTTATGTTCACCAATATTCAGTTACTTTTCATGGAAGGTCAACGGTGGCTAGTTTCAACTGTCCAGTCTAATGCAATCCATGCACACACTTATCTCAATTTGCCTTTTTCCTTTGGTAGATGGCTTTTCGTCACTGAAGAAGATATTAAGGGCTTACCTTCCTTGCAGGTAAAATTTTGGTGTTTGCTATTCTCATCAATGCAACTGACATTGTTCCACATTCTGTATTTTTTAACAAAACGTGTTCATTTGTGCTGTTAAACTGAAACTACAGTTTATTTTTTCTGTCAGAATGAAACCTTAATAGCAATTAAAGCTCCACACGGCACCACTCTTGAAGTCCCAGATCCTGACGAGGTAGAGTTCAGGACAAAATGGTACATAAAATATCTCTACTGGCTTGCATATCATTATTATTCAATCAACTTTTCTTTCATGTAATAGGCCGTTGACTATCCCCAAAGGAGATACAGGATGGTTTTGAGAAGCACAATGGGTCCTATAGATGTTTACCTTGTCAGGTATTGTTGCTTCATGGTCCATTATCATTACTTTACGAACACCAATGAATGTTTTCTAATGCTTGCAACGTTAAAAATTACGATGAATTTTAGTGATCTCTCTTGCTCTCACATTGTAGTCAATTTGAGGAGAAGTTTGAGGAGATTAATGGTGTCGAAGTACCTACAAACATCCCTTCAACTTCAGGGACTAACGAAAACCCAGCTACAACAATGGTTGCAGAGGATAGACGAAAGGATGTTGAAATGCAGGTACCAGATGATCATAGAATGTCCGCTGATCCAACTGCTGCCCAGGACTTTACTAGTGGGATTATGAAGATTGTTCCCTCAGATGTTGATGTAAGTTTGGCTTCTTAATTGATTTTGCCACTGCCTATTTGAAAGATGCAATATGCTACAAAAATTTCTGAAGTTCAATAAAATTTTACAAAATATGGCAACCAGAAATATCATTTACAATGAAGCGGTGCAACATGTTTAGATGACTTTTGCTGTACTGGCGAGAGAATAACTTTGACTTATAGCATGTCAACTTTTTCGGTTACCTTTACAGAGTGATGCAGATTACTGGCTTTTATCAGATGCTGATATTAGTATCACAGACATGTGGAGAACGGAACGTATCCTTGTGCTGAAAGATGTTATATTTCTTTTCACTTAGTTTTCTTTGAGTTTATATTTGACCGGTAAAAAATTTCTTTGAGGTGAATACTGAATTTCTTGACCAAATCAACTACAGCTGGGGTTGTATGGAATGATTTGGGTTCACTTGATCAAGATTATCCATTGGTTAATGTCAGCTCACCACGTCCCCAAACTCCACCATGCAGCTTAAGTGAAGTACCTTCCACTACCAGCAACCCTGCGAAGACTTGAAGCCTGGAAGTGATTCGTTAAATGAATATGAATCTAATTGCAGATGCAGACTTGTTTTTTGGGAACCTATGATGTCCAACCATCACCTTTATTTGTTTCACCATGGAGGTTGGGTTGAAGGTTCTGGAAGCTGCCCAAGTGTTCCAGGAAGATCCATCAAAGGACCAAGGAACAACGTAACGGTAGGTGGAGGTAGCTGTTTTGTTGTACATTTATGTAATATACATCTCTGTGACGTAGTGGCAAATAAGAGGTTAAAATTGTTAGTACATCCCTGTATGTTATTAGAATCAGCAGGCTTTTGTTGGAGTAACCAGAGTGAGGAAGTCAAGAAAGTCTGGATATCGTCGGATAGAGAATGTTAGTATAATCTCCTCGATCTATTTTCAATCATACTGAGTGCTGAATTGCTTCATGACTGTTCGGTTTCAAAAGGGTATAGTCCCTTACTCTGTAAATTTAAGCTTCGAATTACTCTAGGTGCAGCTTGTTCATGCGATGTTGAAGATCCCCAAAATCCAGGCAGTTGTTTTATATGATTATCATCCAAGTCACCAAAACATGTGATTCGAACGAATGAGCATGCCCAGGAATTTGATTCGTGCCTTTATCTAAACAAAAATGAAAACTGAAGAACTTGTACAGTTGATTTTACAAACGAGGGATTTAAGGGCGAAAATCCGGATTATACAGTATATAAACACAGGAGCTAATCCTCCTTCTCTACTTTCTTTCCGATCCATCGGGCGACAATGGGAGTGAGAGCTACTGTCGGAGGAAACCTAATTGGAGACGCGGCCTTGTGCGCAGCGTATGCCAAAGCAAACGTCCCAACCCTCTCTCCGGTCTCACTGCCGGAAATTCCCACCTGAAAAAAAAACAGAGAGAATGAAGGGACGTTCTTCGGCATATATTACGTGACCTATAAAACGAGTCAAGTTTGCATTGAGTTGATACGATGATCGGTTGTACCTTTTGCAGCAAAGCCTGGACATCGACGCCAGCGCTGATGAGTGCATAACATAAGGAAAACGAGATTAAAGAGAGAATAATGGATGTGGCTAAGTATGCCCCTCCATATTTTGCTAGCAGCTTCTTGGCTTCATCTCCCTTTGACTTCTCTTCTCCTTCCTTTCCTTCCTCTCTTGAGCTGAATATCTGCATTTTCCCATGACATTCTTAATTATGATAGATGATATGGTTCAATCCAAAACTTCACCAATTCTCAAACAAGCTCAAGATTGAATTGAGGAAATATTATTTTTACTTATTTTTTCAATCTAATAAATATAAAGCCGAACTAGCCATTAAGCTTAACTTATCCCCTAACTATGGGCAGAACCACTAAGAGACCAGACTGGTTCCGGGCCCATTCTGACCACTGTGTAAGAAATTTTTAGCAGCATCAAGCCTGCAATTATAGAACTGTGAGATATGAGAAGAAGATGAATTGTCCTCGTGAAGAAATTGAGTCGAACGGCGTCGTATCTTATATTTTTCTACCATTTTTGTTTGTTTTGTTTTTGTGGTTTAGTAAAAAACTCAGGAATGAGGTTTTAAAATCAACTTTATTGTTATTTCTAAAGCAACTTAATCAACCATTATTTGCAGCCCTACTCTTAACTCTCTTTTTTTTTTTTTTTTTTTTTTTTTTTTTTTTTTTTTTCTGTCAAACGATTCAAATCAGATTTCCTTGTATTTTCTTCTTCTGATTTCAATTTTTTTACTGGTTATCCTGCTCTCGACCTCCCACTTAGTTGTATTACACTTCTTTTGATTATCTCTATTAAATTTAATGGGTGTTTCAATTTTGTGAAGATTATTTCAATTGCTCATGTAATGCGTTTGAAATTGTTTCTCAATACATATGAAAGGGCCTTTCTCACGAAAAATTCTGGCTCTGCCACTGCCGTAACCCTTGTGTAGCCTCACCTCCCCTCAGAAAACACATGGGTCAAGTGGGTGAGCAAAAACAGACTCGATAAACTCATCATTCGAAACCTACTTTCCTTTAATTCGATCACATAACAATAGACAAGGAAACTTGAAGTCTATCAATAAGTATGACAGAAAGTAAATTGGTAGGAGATGAATACCTTCCACAGACCGGCTTCGAGGCCGTACTTTTTAGTAACTTCGTCAGCTGAATCAGCAGAAGATGAAGATGCAGATGGGGTTTTTGTTTCCTCGGTTTTCTCCTTGAGGGCTCTGACTCCGAAACGTTTCGAGTAAGATTTGGACTGGGATGCTTGAACTGATGATGGACAGCAGCAAAATCTTGAACTTCCATTGTTGTTGAAGAAAGAAGCCGAGGGAAGACAAGGGGAGACCAGAGCTGATGCCATTTTTCTGCCAACTAAAATTTAAAGTATTTTCTATCTAGTCAAACGTCCGTCAGTGTTTAGTCATGTTTTGAGGAGGAAAAGAGATGGCTCAGAAATTTCTGAACGGGAAGCTAAATACATGAGGCTACAACGCAATACAAGTCGCTCTTTTTTTATCCCTTCACGATTTTGTCAATGCACACATTGGGGGATTGTGCAGTGGGCTTTAAACTCGTCGGCTTGCTTGAGAACCAAAACAAAAGACAGAGATAATGGATCTCATGGTGATGAGCCCATATGATCTTGGTCCATCTGTCTGGGTGAAAAATTGAGACAAAATGGTAATGTCCCTGTGACATGGAATTTATGGCCCTTTTTTAGGCATATACAAAATTGGTCGTATGTGTTATGAATATTATTTAATATGTGATTGTATAACTTCTAAGTTAGATTTGGGTTTCAGATTACCCATTTTTAGGCCTACATTGAAATCCAGCCCAGTTTTGGGCCTGGACTATGCCTGTGCCTCTGCAATCCTACATAGCCTATGTGGGGCCTTGGTCCAATTTGGACAACAACGATTTGAGTGCTTGATTATTAGTTGGGCTTGTTCTTCGTCCGTTTCTTCCTTGTTAGCCCGCAATCTCGCAATCCAGCAATGAAAATTATCAATTTATAATTGTTATAGTAGACCCTGAAGGCTAGATCTGAAGGCCTAGATGCATTTACATGATCCTCATATGAAGACATATGCATGATGCACTGTAGATCGAGTACCTTGCTATAGAGGATCCATGAGCTTTATGGATCGCTTTGGCAGATCATTTTGATCACCAAAGAGATATATTCTTGACAGAAGCAAGACATGGCTAGTAACATTACGCTTCTAAGACTTTAAGTCTGTGAATGAATACAATTTTGAAGTTTGTCGAATCAAATCACTTCTGAAGTTCTGTAACGAGGACTTGACCGAACAAGATCTATTGGAGAAGACCTATTCGACCTTCCATGCCACTAATATTGTCATGCATTAACAATATAGGGCAAATAAGTTTACCAAATTTTCATATTTGATCTCTATCTTACTTTTTATTGAAAAACAGAACCAGCTGTGATGCAAAATCACCATGCTAGACCTAATGACTCGACCGCTGTGCCTGAATCGCCATTCCAGGCGTGGTAGGCATGGCAGAAGCCGAAAGCTTAAGGCCGATAAAGTGAAGGCCAATTTAAGGAGGAAACAGGGCCGAGAAGCGCCACAACCTCGCTCCCAAAACCTAAAACTTCAGAATAAAGGCAAAACACATAACACCATGGATACATATATGTGTTATAGATGTGGTTCGAAGAACCATGTATGTCGATCTCCCGCTACGGTCCTAGCTAAGTATCATTTACGTCGTCAAAAGTTTGAAACAAATTTCACTCAAGCAGTGGAACATGAAGATACGAAGATAGAGGTTTCTTACTTTTAGGAAGCATCAACTCCGATTGAAGAATAGATTCTTAGACATGGGTTTAAATACACCATCTGGGCCGAATTCACCATGTTGGCCGAACCCCCTTTTAATTTATTGGTTTAAGTTTGGAATAACTTGCTTTAGTTCAACTATTTGTTTGGTGTTTGTTTTAATTTTTGGATATTGAATTTATGGATTTTTTTTTTCTCGAATGATTAATTGAATGAGTGAAAATTTTCAACTTTTCTAATACTTGTGACCACTTCACTTAATTTATTTCTAGGTATGACTATTGAGGAAGTTAATTGTTTGGCAAATAGTGCAACCATGCACACCATTTTTTGTGAACGCATATATTTTACTACCTAAAATATCACCTTTGACAACCTTTTCAGGCCCTTCTAACTTGATTGAGGGATACAACACTGCCTATATAATGTTGTCCAATAGTACTAAAGTGACCATTCAAGAGGCTCTTTATTCTCCATGTTCCGGAAAAACACTGTTCAACTTTAAAGACATTCGAGATAATATTTATTACACTGAAATCTTTGAAGAAAATGGAATTGATTTTCTTTGCATCACTTCCTACGAATATGAACATAAGCGTATTCTAGAGAAGATGTAGCGTCTCCCGAATGGATTGTACACTACAACCATCCACTCCATTCCATAGAGAGCCACTATGTGGCCGGCCCTGCCTCAGGTATTGCACTTGAAACTTTGCTTTGGCATGACCATTTGGGACACCTTGGACGAGCTATAATGCACCGTATCCTCAAAGTTACACACATGCATCCCCTAAGCCGACAATTAGGCAAAATCCAAAGGGAATTTAGATGTAAAACTTGTTCATTGGGAAAGCTTATCATGTGCCCATCCTATGCAGACCATTTAGATACTTTAGGTATTGGTTGATGGTTCTACTTGTTGGTCACATGTGTGCCTTTTGACCATCCAAAATGATGCATTCTCCAAACTTCTAGTTCAAACTTTTAGGCTAAGCGCTCACCATTCTAATTATCCGATTAGTCGATTCGACTGGATAAGGCTGGAGAATTCACATAGAAAACATTCGATGACTATTCCATGTTCATTAGGATTGAAGTTGAGGACCCAGTACCCCATGTTCATACCCAAAACGGCCTGGCATAAGCGTTTATTAAGCGCCTTGAATTGATCGCTCGGACTTTGGTCATGCAGGCTAAACTTTCGGTATCTGCATGGGGCCATGCAATACTTCACCTAGCCATGTTAGTCCACCTAAGGCCTATCTCGACCCAACCTTATTCTGCGCTTCAGTTGCCAACTGGGTATGAGCCCAACGTTTCACATCTGCACATCCTTGGTTGTGCAGTCTACGTGCTGGTTGGGCCGTCCTTACTTATAAAAATAGGTTCTCAGAGAAAGATGAGAATCTATATCGGTTATGATTCTTTTTTCAATCATTCGTTACTTAGAACCTTTGACAAGCGATATCTTTATCGCTCGTTTGGTGGATTGTCACTTTTATGCAGTATTTTAAAAGGCTCCCCTAGGCGGGAGGGTTGCCGCCTCTGTTTTGCGGGAATGGGCGGAAGGTGTCGCTGGTGCGCCTCAGGGCCTCCAAGCGTCTCTGTTTGTCTTTTTTTTTTCTTTTTTTTTTAAGTAAAAAAAAACTCCCAAACCCAAAACGGGTAGGAATATTAACTTTTATCCTTCATCTTTCTTCTTTCTATCATGTTCTCTTCTCTCTGTTTTCTTCATTTTCTCTCCCGCGCGACCTTCGAGTCATCGACAAAGCATAGTCGCTGCCAGCTTCGAGCAGCAGCCGCCGCCATCTTTTGAGTAGCACCACCGTCACCCTACCTCAACACCCAGCAACAACACCGCTGTCAGCACACCCACAAATCCTTAATTTTTAAGGTTAGGGTTTCTGAAATTGTGATTTTGATTTTTTTTTTTTTTTGTATAGTTTATGTATGCTCTACTGCTGTGTGTTTTTCCACAAAGCACATACGCCGAACGAACCAATCGCCAAAAACTTGAATGATTACTTTGTGATGAAAGATTGGGTATTGCGACCAATTATGGTTATTATCCTTTGGCAATCTTGGTATTGGGTTATTTGAGGATTAGTAGGTTAGATCATAGATTTAATTGTACTACTAAAAAATAAAATAGTGTTGGTGTTACTGACGGTCCACTTATTGTTTAGGCATTGAATGTTTATTGTTTATTCAAAATTGATTAATTATATGCATTGAATGTTCATTGTTTAGGCATTGAAGAATATGGCTTCTTCTAAGAAAGATTTTGCTTGGCAATGGACAAAAGATTTTGATCCTATCACCAAACACTTCTGTTGTGGTTATTGTAAGCACAAATGCATGGGTTCAATTTCTAGATTCAAACATCACTTGGGTGGTGTAAGTTTGGGAAGAATGATTAGTTTTAAAAAAGTCCCACCCAATCTAAAGGCACAATGCTTTGCTAATGTTCAGAAGCTAAAGAAAAGAAGGAAGCTAGCCATGAGTTGTCTTGTGGTGGTGGAGAAGAAAGTGAAAGTGTGGATATGGAATTAAGGACACAATATGTACATAGCGGGAGTGGGAGTGGGAGTGAGAGTGTCACACCTTCACAACAAATCGGTTCTTTTATACCACCTAGTAAGGGGGACAAATTGATAGGTATGTTTTATCAGAAGCTCGTCAAACCACATTGAATACACATTTCAAAAAAGAGGAAAGAAAACAAGCGTGCCGAGCACTTGTGCGACGGTTCTGCACTAGTGCCATTCCATTCAATGCAGAAAATAGCGAATATGAAATTGGTACCAGGCGGAATATCCTGTATATAAAAATGATAATCTACTAGACTGACTAGTCAATCCTGCTGGTCAATTAAGATAGAATTATTAGTCGATAAATTAAAGATTTAATAACTAGTTTCAAATACCAAAAGCTATCCTAGTTAGCAAGACCTCATTTCGTTCCAAGTTATTAATGTGTCAAGTGTGCAAGATTGTGAACACATACTAATTAACTACTCAAGTGATACATGTAGCATGTAGTTATGTGAGATATGTGGCACACTATAAATATCTTTGAACACAAGATGTTTTTGGCCAGAAAAACCCACCCCTGGGTTAAAAAATCGGGGACTCTCCATCGAGTCCAATCCACTAGTATAATCAAGGTTCTTACAAAGTACAATGCAAAGCTTAATTTCTAGATCCCTATCTATGGAGTAGCTTTACCTTTGTGCAACCTTGCCTCACACAAGATGGATTCCTTCGGTCTTCACCAAGACCAAGACACGAACAATGCATATGATGATATGGCAATGATATAGAGATCTGGATTCAAATGTCTAGTCAGTTTCTCCAGTCAAACATTTAAAGGAAGAAACTGACGAGAATCCTAAAATGGGTCAGTTTTAAAGATTTGAAACTAGAAACACTTGACCATAAATTTAATGCAAAACCGAAGACAATGCAACCTTATTCTTCAATGATTGGGTGTTTAATGCATGAAAGAAGGTTTTGCAACTAGAGTTTCATAAATGAAGAACAAAGAGGAAGATGAGGCCTTAATGCAGTTCTCTCTCTTTCTCTCTGTAGGAATATGATCTGAAAACCCCAAAGAAAACAAATGAACCAGCTAAGGATCTTAACCCTAAAAGCTTTTGTTCATTTTTCAACCCATATGACACGTGTCATGCTTCAAAACGATCTGAAAATATCAAGGGTGAAAAACAGACATTCGCCAGAAAGCTGTCAGTTAGCCCATGTAAGGAGGTCTTAAATTACGTGCCCAGCTTGCTGGAAATTCGTGCGCACGGCTGACTAGACAACTAAGCTTGTTAGAATTAAACATGAATGTAGACATGAAATGCACATGCATGAATAAACCTTTTGAAGTGAGTTGTGCCACATCCTTGAACATTTCTTCCCAGCAGACATAGCCCATAAATAGAGAAAAGCCTAAAGCTAGATTAAGCATGTGGTACACTTACAATGTTGATAAGGAAAGCCAAACCTAAAAGTCTAGACTTCACAATCTCCCCCTTTGGCTTTCCTTGACAAAATACCCCAAGCCTAAAGCTAATTTCACTCACCCACACTCAAGAAATGAACGAAGGAACGGATCCTGCAAAACAACAAATCTTGACAAGAACAAGTGAAATTTATCATGGGTGACCAACTTGCAAGGTAATAAAACCCAACTGAAAATTTTCTCCCCCATTTTGTCATGGTAAGACAAAGACAAGGCAAAATATCCCATGCAATTTTCAAATTTGTAGCAAATTACAATGCAAGAACAACAAAAGCATAATGGATAAGGAATGAGCAATATGTCACATAAACATGTCCAAGCAAAGTGAAGCAACAAGTAAGCACATGTTAGTGATCCAACTCTCCTAGAAAGGATGCAAGCAATAAAATTGAACTTCCCTAGAATTGATGTTCTTCATGTAAACACACTCCCCCATAATTCTAAAACATGACTTCATTTATCTGACGAGGGATAGTGAATCAACAGAAAATAGAGATGTCCATTGACAACCAAATTTGAGCATAGGCATAGACAAATGTACCCAAACTACTGAAGGCAACTCATTAAGATATTAGAGATCAAGATAAAATTTGAATCTTTGCACCAATAAACTATAGCTAAAGCATAAACCATGAAAGGGATAAGAAAAAGTAGGTTAAATATTGATGCTTCCAAGAGATAATGATAAGACAAGTGTTTGACAAAATAATATGCAATGCAATTCTCAAGAGACAACTCTTCAAGGGCATACAAAGACAGTAATACAGAGATGAACACTTGCTCATGATGGAACTATGATATGACAAGGTAAGGGGATAGGATTGGTGATAACCATCTTGAAATTATAGAACCAAGCACATAATCTCAAAAGCATTTCCAAAGTTAACCAAGCTTTTAATAATCCATTGACTTTAAGAAACAACACTTCCTACATAATATGGGCAATGGACAAGACTCGCAAAAGGCAAGGCATAAACCTTGGAAGAAAAGCTAATTTTGGTGAAGAACTTTGAATGAGGCACCAATTTGAGAAATGCCAAGGTCATTTAAATGAAGGTGAAATTTTGATGAATCACCATTGATATTTCAGAGAATTTAATACATGACCTATGGAGGGGGATCTTGAAGCACTACTCATGACATTGCATGGAAGGCCAAAATGAAGGGATTTTCCCATTTGATAAGATATACTTTCTTTTGAAGACACCCCTTTCATATAACACTCTCCCATTTGAAATTTTGATTTGATTTTAGGGAGAGGACAAAAAGAAGAGAATTGACACATGGTCCAGATTATAGAGTAAGTAAAGTCAATACCACTCAATTAGGACCAAAGCAACATTAAATTCAAAAACACCTCTAGATTTGGATGATTGGAAAAATGATTTTTTGGAGGCCATCTGAGAGAATAGGGAGAACCTTTAACATCACAGCGAAAAGTTATCCAAGGCTAAACTACATAATACTAACAATGTATGACAGATAAGGGAAGCCTACAGAGAGCAAAATGAGATTATTTGATGAGATAACGGACTACACAAAAACATGCACAAAGACTAAACAAAATATTCAACTCTTGGAAGCAAGGCTATACAACCTATTCAATTCATATTGCAAAGACCAATAGACCGTTGAAGATCTTCATACCTTTGATTATCTAGGGCTTTAGTGAAGATGTCAGCTAGCTGTTTTTCAGTTGGCATAAAGGTTAAGGTAAGAATTTTACCTTCCACAAGATCTCTAGTGAAATGATGCCTTATATCAATATGTTTGGTTCTTGAATGTTGGACAGGGTTCTTGGAAATATCAATAACACTCATATTATCACAATAAACAAGAAAAGTGGATTGAGGTATACCATAGTTACTGAGCATTTGTGTCATCCATATTAATTGAATGCAACAGCTACCAGTAGCAACATATTCATCCTCAGCTGTAGACAAGGAGACACATTTTTGCTTCTTGTTGTGCCAAGCCACCAGATTGTTTCAAACATAGAAAGCTCCCTCAGAGGTACTCTTTCAATCATCAATGCACCCAGCCCTATCGGCATCACTGTATCTAACCAAGTTAGTGTTAGTGTCATGCGTATATTGTAGTCTAAAATCAGTAGTTCCACCCACATATTTGATAATCCTCTTAACTGCCAATAGGTGAGACTCTTTAGGACAACTTTGAAACCAACCACACACCCCAACTGCAAAGGAAATATCTGGTCTACTTGCAGTCAAATAGAGTAGGCTTTCAATCATGCTCCTATACAAAGTTTGGTCAACATCCTTGCCACTCGAGTCCTTGTGAACTTTTTCACATGTACTCATTGGTGACTTTGCAGCTTTTGATCCTTCAAGACCAAATTTCTTCACTAAATTCTTGGCACACTTAGCTTGAGAGATGAAAATGCTATCATTTTCTTGTATGACTTGAAGTGCAAGAAAGTAGTTTAGTTCACCAACAAGGCTCATTTCAAACTCATTGCTCATCATGTTAATGAACTGCTTCACAAGAGAATTAGAAGTAGAGCCAACAACAATATCATCAACATACACTTGAGCAATCACAACATGCGACTTCACCTTATTTACAAATAATGTACTGTCAATTGAGTCATGTGTGTAACCATGAGCAAGAATATGAGAGGATAACCTGTCATACTAATCACGAGGAGCTTGCTTGAGACCATAAAGAGCCTTCCTCAGTTTGTACATACCGTTAGGATCGTGAGGATTTTCAAAGCCTTTAGGTTGTTCCACGTAGTCTTCTTTATTAAGATATCCATTCAGGAATGCGATTTTGACATCCATTTGAAAAAGCTTGAACTTTAAATAGCATGCAATAGCACATAGAAGTTTGATAGATTCAAGACGAGCAACATAAATGAAGGTTTCATCAAAATCAACACCTTCGAGTTGAGAATATCCTTGAGCAAAAAGCCTGGCCTTATTTTTGATCACATTTCCTGACTCATCATACTTGTTCTTGTAAATCCATTGTGTGCCAATAACATTAGTGTTTGATGGACAATCAACAAGAGACAAACTCCATTCCTCTCAAACTGATTTAGCTCTTCCTGCATAGCCAAGATCCATTCTTCATCAGTTAAAGCATCTTTAATATTCTTGGGCTCAATTTGGGAGACATAGCAAACATTTGCATTTTCAACGGCTATTTGTCTTCGAGTTCTAACACTTTTATTAGTTGGACCCACAATTTCTTCATCATGATGACCTCTGGCCCACTTTGGTTTATCCTTGAATAGGACACGAGAATCTTGATTAGTGCTTGATTCACTCTCATTATCACTTTCTGATACCACACTTAACTCAACATAAGCATAACTGTTATGCTTAGAGGGAAATAACACATCATCATTTCCAGTTGCCAAAGATGGAGAGACATAAGTGTCATCAATCTTGACATTTATGGACTCCGTGATGGTTTTTGTTCTAAGCTTGTAAACTCTATAAGCCCGGCTTGTGTTGGAGTACCCTAAGAAGATTCATTCATCACTCTTGGTATCAAACTTTGCCAGATGTTCTTGATCACCTAGAATGTAGCAAACACTCCCAAAGATTTTGAAATACTTTACCATTGGCTTCTTACCCCTCCAGAGTTCATAAGGTGTCACATTAGTGCCCGGCCTGAGAAACACACGATTTGAGATGTAGCAAGTGGTGTTCATGGCATTGGCCCTGAGTTTTTGTTGTTAAGTAACACCCTAGTCATCTCTATCAAAACACGATTTTTCATAGGATGTAGTCATGGAGCCAAGAAGCAAAGTTCCTCCATCCACATCTTTGGAGCCAAGGATCAAATAAGACTAAGGAAAGAAGGCCATCATATGGGTGAATATCCTTTGCAAGCAAAGAGGTGCTTCAAAGGTATAAAAGTTTCTCAACTCCTTTATTTAAGATTTGAGTTGAGTCTTGGTTCACCACAATTACTAGGCCTTGAATTTCATGGGTAAAGTTTTGTTTTTGAGTGCATACAAGCATGATTCCTCATTTTAATTGTTAATTGCATGCATAGATGTTACTCAAATGAATTGGTTTTCACAAATATATCCTTCAAGCACCCATTATCAAGATACCACATATTTGGTTTGGTAACTGATAAAGCATTTAGAACAACAAAACACCTGTTGGAGACTTTCTGGACCCATTTGGAGTGAGATCTTTCCCTTTCCATACTGGATGACTGCACAAGTTGAGCAATTCTGTTGACTTCATTGACCAGTCGATCCACCTGATTTTTCAAGGTTTCATTCTTCCCAGAGTGAAGATTCCTACATTTAGGATGAATGTGGCCCAATCCACCACAGTGATGACATGTGGGAATAAATCTAGACTTTGAGCTTGGATTGACATTAGGTGCCATAGGATGAGATTCTCTCACAAATCTTGATTTGGTACCTGTTGAGCTTGAGTCATTTTCCACATAGCCAAGGCCACTTTTGTCACTATGAGGTTTCCCAAGACTCAGCATCTTGTCAATTTTTTCAGCCCTAATGGTAAGATGAATAACCTTGTCATTTGCCTCATTTAACTCAAGTAGCTGTTTCCAATTAGCCTCATGATACATAATGTTATTTACTTTTAACACATGAATTTGATTCATCAGGTTTTCTTGAGATTCCAGCAATTTTTTAACTTGAGCTTTAAGAGCGGTAATAACATCATCTTTTTCCTCTTTGTCATCGTAAGGAGATACCTTCTCATTCCGTTCCCCGATGTGTGCCTCAAGATAACCAATCTTTTCGTCTAGTTTAGATCTGACTAGACAAAGAGACTTGTTTTCTTTTTGCAACTCAACAACCTTCTTGGACAGCTCAATCTTTTCTACCTTTGTAGTACAAGTCTCATAAAAAGGAGTATCATACTTGATGCATAACTCGTCATAGGTCATCTCCTTATTATCATTCTACACAAGATCATCATCACTAAAAGACATTTCCTTTATTGGAGCAATAAAAGCAATAATTTTTTCTTCATCACCTGACGACTCATCAGAACCTTTCACCTTCACATTCATTCCAAGTATCCATCATTTGCTTTGTCCCTTTTCTGACTTGATTCCCTATTGTTTCCACATTCAACAGCATGATGTTCACTACCACCACAAGAAAAGCATAGACCAGATTCTCCAGATGAGGATTTGGCCCTTCTACATGTGAACTTTCTTTGTTTTCTACCAAAAGTGAACTTTCCATGAGATTGGTACTTTGAGTTTTCGGATGACTCCCCACCGTTTTTTTATCTCCATTCATTTATTGTTGAGAAATCTTCTAAACTGGTTGACAAATAAGGCAACGTCATCTTCTGGAGCTTGCTCACATGGGACATTGACAATCTTTGTATTTTCAACAATATGAAGAGCACATCACTACTTTTCTTGGCATGATCATTTTCCATATCTAGTTCCATTTCATAAGTTATAAGTTTACCCACCAGTTTTCCAAGTTTGATTTCATTCAAATCTTTTGAGATTCTTGAATGATAGCCTTCTTAACCATGAATCTCTTAGGCAAGGATCTCAAGATCTTATGGACAATGGTAGTTTCATCAATAGGTTTGCCCAACCCTAAAGCTTCATTAGTTAACATTTCAATTTTTTCATAGAAAGCCGAGAAGGTCTCAGATTCTTTCATCCTCAAAGTCTTCAAACTTTGAAAGAGTCATTTGAAGTTTGAGATCCCTCACTTGTTTATCTCCTTCATGAAGAATTTTGAGCTTGTCCCAAGCTTGCTTGACCGTTGTACAGTATCGAATATGTGCAAATTGAGTTGGAGAAATTGTGGTGTCAATGGTATTTCTTGCTTTTCTGTTTACCATGGCGGAAAAAAACTTCACCAGGAGACCATTCTCCTTTAGATTTGATCACAGATTCACCATTTACATTTCTTGACGGTGCTTTCCATTCGAGGGTAAGATAGTCAACAATAATTAAGTCCTGAGCTTCTACAAAGATTTGAAACTTTTTACTCCATGCAACATAATTAGATGCATCAAAGAATGGAGGAATATTACAAGATGTACCAATACGATCACGGTCCATGGTGAGATTCCACCCAATGCCAGTAAATCCAGAAGATCACTCTATATATATCTAGAGCAAGGTTCAGATACTAATTGAAATTGGTACCAGGTGGAATATCCTGTATATAAAAATGAAAATCTGCTGGACTGACTAGTCAAGCCCACTGGTCAACTAAGATAGAATTGTTAGTCAATAAATTAAAGATTTAATAACCAATTTCAAATACCAAAAGCTATCCTAGTAAGCAAGACCTCAGTTCGTTCCAAGTTATTAATGTGTCAAGTGAGCAAGATTATGAACACATACTAATTAAATACTCAAGCGATACATGTAGCATGTAGTTATGTGAGATATTTGGCACATTATAAATAACTTTGAACACAAGATGTTTTTGGCCGGAAAAACCCACCTCTAGGTTAAAATACCGAGGACTCTCCACTGAGTCCAATCCACTAGTATAATCAAGGTTTTTACAAAGTACCACGCAACGCTCAATTCCTAGGTCCCTATCTATGGAGCAACTTTACCTTTGTGCAACCTTACCTCACATAAGATGAATTCCTTCAGTCTTCAGGAAGTGGAAACTCCTCATGAGCTCTTCACCTTGTGGCACCGAGACCAGCACACAAACTATGCATATGATGATATGGCAATACATGCAGATCTATATTCAAATGTCTAGTAAGTTTCTCCAGTCAAACAATTGAAAGAAGAAATTGACGAGAATCCTAAAATGGGTCAGTTTTAAAAATTTGAAACTAGAAACACTTGACCGCAAATTTAATGCAAAACCAAAGACAATGCAACCCTATTCTTCAATGATTGGGTGTTTAATGCAAGAAAGAAGGTTTTGCAACTAGGGTTTCATAAATGAAGAACAAAGAGGAAGTTGAGGCCTTAATGCCTTTTTCTCTCTTTCTTTCTCTAGGAATATGATCTGAAAACCCCAAAGAAAACAAATGAACCAGCTAGGGATTTTAACTTGAAAACTTTGGTTTGTTTTTCAACCCATATACCACGTGTCAAGCTTCAAAATGATCTGAAAAAATCAAGGGTGAAAAACAGACATTCGCCAGAAAGCTGTCAGTTAGCCTATGTGGGCAAGTCTTAAATTGTGTGCCCAACTTACTGAGAATTCACGCTTACGGCTGACTAGAAAACTAAGCTAGTCAGAATGAAACGGGAATGTAGACGTGAGATGCACATGCATGAACAAACCTTTTGAAGTGAGTTGTGCCACATCCTTGAACATTTCTTCCCAGCAGTCACATCCTATAAATAGAGAAAAGCCTAAAGCTAGATTGAGCATCTGGTACACTTACAATGTTGACAAGGAAAACCAAACCTAAAAGTCTAGACTTCATAGAATATTATGTTAAAGCAATGAAAGCAGTATCCGATTTTTGTCCTAATTTTAATGCTCCTACAAGCCATGAATGCAGGACTTGGATGCTCAAAGAAGAAGATGAGGATGTACAAAACATGATGAAAGAACATGTAAAGGCTTGGAAGAGATATGGTTGCAATATTATGTTGGGATGGTCGAATGGCAAAAGTAGGTGTCTAATAAACTTTCTTGTCAATACCCCACAAGGTACTTGGTTCTTGAAATCGGTTGTTGCATTGGCCTCCATTAAAAATAGAGATTTGTTGTATGGCTATTTGGATGATGTTATTCAAGAAACTAGTAAGGAGAATGTGGTTCAAGTTATACCTAACAATGCTTCGAACTACAAGAATACAGGGGCAAAACTTATGGAGAGGAAAGAGAAGGTGTGGTGGACTCCATGTTTGTCTCATTGCATTGATTTGATGCTAGAGGTATTTCTAAGATTACATGGTTTGATGACACACTCAAACGTGCTAGGTGTATTTCAAAGTATCTATATGGGAATCAATGGGTATTAACTTTGATGAAAAGGTACACCAACAATTTGGAAATTCTTCGTCCGATGTTGACTAGGTTTGCCACTTCTTTCCTTACACTTCAAAGCTTACAAAAGTAAAAGGAAAATCTTGTTGCTTTGTTTCCTCTCAAGAATGGTCGGAAAGTACATATGCAAAATCCCGTGAAGCAAAGTTGGCTAAGCATCATGTACTACATGATTGTGAGTTTTGGGGTAGAGTTTCCTTTTGCATTAAGGGTGTTCTTCCTCATGTTTATGTCTTGAGAGAGGTTAACTCATAGGAGAGACCCTTATGGGTTTTATATATGAGTTTATGGATGCTGCAAAAGAGAAAATTGCAAACATTCTTAACAATGTGGAGAAAAAATTTATGCCTATTCGGAGAAAGATAGATCGTAAATGGGATGATCAACTTTGTCAACCACTACATGTGGTAGGCTACTACTTGAATCCACAATTTCGGGTTGAGGATAATTTCTCAAATAGTGGCGAAGTGCGAAGTGGGTTGTTAGCTTGCATGGAAAGGATGCTTGGGAATGGGAAAGAACGTGAAGATGCGGATATCCAATTGGATTTATATGATAACAAAGTTGGTGAATTTACAGATCCTATGGCTATGCAAACTAGGAAAAGGCGAACACCAAGTAAGATTTAATTAGTCAATTGTTAATATATTTTTATCATTAACCTTTAAATTACTTACCTAACTAATATTGTTTTTTTAGCGGCTTGGTGGGAGCGCTTTAAGACTAAAACACCTGAGTTAATGAAGTTTGCTATCCGAGTTCTTAGCCTTACTTGTAGTACGTCGGGATGTGAGAGGAATTGGAGCACATTTCATATTGTAAGTAAATATATTATTAGTATTTTATGTGTCATTTTTGCTTAAGATGATTAGACTTGAGCAATAGAATTAATTTTTACATTTATTTGATTTATTTGTAGATTCATACAAAAATGAGGAATAAGCTTGAACACAAAAGGCTTAATGCTTTAGCCTATGTGAAGTACAATTTGGCTTTGCAAGGGAAAAGTCTTAAAAGGAGGAAGAAGTGTGATCCCACTGTTGTGGAAGAAATTGCCTCCGATGATGAATGGATAACGAAGACAGAAGATCCCGTTCTTCCCGAAGATCCTACATGGCTCGAGGATGAGTCATTGTACAATGTTGAGGCCATAAGTAATATGCCACTCCTGGTTTATGAAGGTGACCCATACATTCGGGAGCCTAGAGAGGCATCTACTCCTCCTCCTCCTCGTTAGCCTACTTCTCCTCCTCCTCCTCCTCCTCATCATGATGAGCCTACTCCTCCTCGCGAGCCTACTCAACCTCGAGGTCCAATTACATACAAAAGAAAATGGGTTAATGAAGAAATCTCAAAGCAAAGAAATTTGGAGTATGATTCGGAAGATTCGTTTGATGAATTGATGACATACCCTACAAGTTCATCTAGACTTGGCAATGAAGAGGATGATGTTGCCTTTGATTTAGATGAAGAGGATTTGGATGAATGATTTCTTTGTTTGTATTACTTTTTGAATGATGAATTTGGATGATTTACCTTTGAATGATGAATTTAGATGATAGTATCTTTCGAATAACAATGGATTTGAATGATAAATTGATAATGGATGTTTGTTTTACAAAGTATTATTTTTTATATGATTATATGTATAATATATAAAACATATATAGATTAAAAAAATTTAGCCGCCTCACGCCTCACGCCTAGGCAAGGCTATCCATCAAACGCCTTGCCCATGCCTTTGCCTTTTAATACATTGCTTTTATAAGACAGTCTTCCCATCATTTGGGGGAGATAAGAACATCATCGTTCTTGAAGAATAGCGTAAATTATCATGGATGACTCCCACTACATCTCATTTGGATCCCCGCACTGCACATTTTGAAACTGAACTGCAACGAATTCTAGATCTTCAAAATATTGCTCAAAGCATGCCAAATGCTTTTACCGATCTGGTGAAGGTGACGAGCACACATATACCAACTTCAAACATGCATGCAAAGATAGGTATATCTGACATATGTCGAACCACTATCCATGAAGGACGAGCCACCACTAACGTGTCTAAGCAACCACTTGGGGGCGGTTTGCCGCACCTAGTGGTCAATCCCAATATACTGGCGGTTAGCCAATCATCTTCTCCCTCCTAGAAGTGTGGTAAACCAATTGGATCAAATGATTAACATCATCAGAAGAGGAAACCCACGACACAAACTAGTGATACTAGTGTGAATCCAACCATCACTTACTTATCTTTTTCAACACATGAGATTATTCTAGATTCTGCAAGCGTCCTTGAAGAAACGAATCGTTCTCCTGAGAATCGAGAAATTTTGTTCTACTATGCTAGCTTGGATGAGGTTTGGATTAGGAATGAGATAATAGTAGGTGATGCATTTGCATATGTAGTAGCTACTGATATCATGCTGAGTGATGGAATTGAATCACATTTCGTTGACGAAAGTTGAAGTCAAACAGATTGCTCAAACTAGAAGCAAGCAATCCAAGTCAAACTCGATTCACTTGTGAAACGCAAGGTGTTTGAGCCCATAGCTCTTACACCACCACATGTGGAGCCTTTTGGCTATAAGTAGATTTTCGTAAGGAAGCAAATTGAGAATAATGAAATAGTGCAATACAAGGCACGCCTAGTGACACAAGGCATTTCTCAATGCCCTGGGATTGATTATGAGGATGTGTATTCCCCCGCAATGGATGTAATAACGTTCCGTTTCCTTATCAGTTTGGTAGATTCTGAAAAACTTATGCAGCTCATGGACATGGTAACAACATATCTCTATGGGGATCTTGACACAAAATTACATGAAAGTTCCTGAAAGACTTACATTGATTGGGTTAACTAGTTCTAGGCCACAGAACACCATCTCGATTAGATTAAGGCGTTCACTCTATGAGTTAAAGCAATCCGAGTAGATGTGCTATGACCGTCTAAGTGAGTATTTGACTAGTCAGGGATATTTGAATAACGAATTACGCCCATGTGTGTTCATTAAGAAGTCACATTCCAGATATTCTATCGTTGCAATTCATGTCAATGACATGAATCTCATTGGGACTCCTGAAGCGATTTAGAGAACACTCATGCACCTGAAGTCAGAATTTGAGATGAAAGATCTTGGAAAAACTCGATATTGTCTTAGCCTGAAGATCAAGCATTACTTGGATGGTATTCTTGTTCGTCAATTAAACTACACCAGACAGTGTTGCGTCATTTTAATGAGGATACAACAAAGCCTTTGAGCACTCCTATGGTCGTCCGAACGCTAATGAGATCATTTCCATCCTAAAGACGATGAGGAATAGGTTTTGGAGCCTGAAGTTCTTTTCCTCAGACCAATTGGCGCTATATTGTACATAACTCAATGCACTAGACCAAACATCTTCTTTGTTGTCAATCTTTTAGCAAGATATAGCAATGCGACTCCACGTAGACACTGGATTGTTCGCTACCTTAGGTTGATTTTCACCTTGTTGGTTATGCTGACAGTGGGTACTTATCTGGCCCGCACAAGGCACGTTCTTAAACGGGTTACATCTTTACCGTTGGAGACACCGCAACATCTTGGAGGTTAACCAAACATACCTTAGTTGCGACTTCTTCGAACCATACTAAAATTCTCGCTCTGCATGAAGCCACTCGAGAATGCTTTTGGTTGAGAGCTATTGTCAAGCACATTCGAAACACCCACGGACTTTTTTCCATTGTTGACGTTCCTACAACGATTTTTATGAAGATAACGTAGCATGTATCGAACATATCAAGAAGGGATACATCAAAGGAGACAACACCAAGTATATTAGACCTGACATTCGTGTCGTGTTTTCCATGTTCATGTCGTTTTCGTGACATATCCGATATCTTAACGGGTCGTGTTGTGTAACACCTGTTTTAGTAAATGGGTAATATGACCCGACCCGAAATCAACCCGTTAATATTATCCGGTAATATGATCGGATCCGTTACAAAAAATATATTTAGAATCAATAAATAATGAAAATGAAAAACATAATTTGACCACTAAAAAACGGAAAACATAATACTAAATTAGTATATGCATACCACATTGTCCCATATATATTACTTCGAAATATTAAAAATATATATATATATATATATATATATATATGTATTGTCTTTCAAGTATTACATACATACCCCTGTAAACACAAAAATTCTGTAACGAATAAAACGAGAACACGTGTACAAGTAGTAGATTTGTATTGATGAATTTGTAGGGTTACAATCTCTGTTTACAATTTTCCTCTGATTCAGTCTTCAAATTTGATGTAGATGCGTAGGTTGTTGATCCAAGGGTCGCGATGACTTGATCTCGGACAAACGATTGAACGATTGCTTCAAGTTTTGAGCTTGAAACAATGCGTGGATAGTCTTCACCTCAGGTTTAGAACCGCGGCAAAGGGAGTGTTGATGTAGAATTTCGTTGATTCAAGGGTCTTGGCAACTTGATCTTGAATCGAACGTCGTTACAAGTTTTGAGCTTACAACAAAGTCTTGAAGGAATCGGCGCAGGTGCTTGTTGATTCTTCAAGGGAATGCTTCGGCTTTGGTCAAAAGAAAGCTTCGGCTTTGGTTGTGCGTTCTTTGAAGAGAGCTTTGGTAGTGTATTAGTCTTCAAAGATTTGGTGCAGAGGTTCTTCTCTATGTAAGAAATTGCCCTTCAATGTAGAAATTGTCGACCTTGAATGGAGAAATTGTCGACCTTGAATGTAGAAATTGTCGACCTTTATGCTTATCTGAGGACCTTGTATTTATAGACTTCTCAAAGCTTGCCCTTGGATGGATTTGGCTTTGATTTGTGTCTTGATTCGTCCATGGGAGAATTTAGGCATGTTTTGTGTCTTAATTTCAGCCACTTTCCCTTGGTTGGCCGAATTATAGGGCTTTCTTGCCTATATTGTGAGCAATCTTCAATTCTTGCTTGTTTTATGAAGATGCTTTAACTTTCTTTTCGGTTTTGGGAGCAAGTTGGGCCTCTTGCCGATTTTAAGGAGATTTCTTCCCCTTTGCCGCATTTTAGGAATGCTTTTGAGCTTTCTTTGCTTGATTTGTGCCACATGTCATTGATGACTTGTCCATTTCTGATGGGTTATATGTCACGTGGAGCTTTGTGATGCATCATTTGTATGCAATGAAAAAACAGTAGTACATTACTGCAAAATACCAAATGTTCAAGGATATGCAAAATGAAGGGAGTTGCGTTTCAAGGTTAAGGATGCAATCATGAGCGTTTATATATGATTTCACATTTTTCAAACTTGTACATTAATGATTGTAAGTTTTATTTATTTTGAACTCCTCTAGAAACACTATTCATGAGGGTTTGTATGGTTCTAAAAATTCAAACAGCGATGTACCCATCCTTAAAGCGTAGAGGATGCGATCATGAGTGTTTGCCTATCTTTTCACATTTTTCGCACTTGTAAATTAATTATTATAATTTTTTAATGTGTTTTGTATTTTAAATTACTTGATATTTTTTTAATGTGTTTTATAATTTTTTTAATCTCACTCTTTATCTAGAGTATACTATAAAAATAAATAAACAAATAAAACTTATTTTTTTAAATTTATATATAATAATACAATAATACATATTTAATACATATACACTATGACTATTGTATTTTATAGTAAGGATTTTTAGTAGTTTAAAAAATTAAAATCATCAAAATAACATTTTTCTTAACGTGTCGAAATGGGTTACCCGTGTGTCACCCTCATGTAAACATGTTAAGGACCCGTTATTAACGAGTTCTTATCATGTGACTCGATAATGACCCAATTAGTTATCGTGTCGACCCGAAACCTATTATTTTCATGTTGTTTGCATGTCGTGTTAACGGATCGTGTAAAAAATTACTAGGTCTAAAGTATATTGTGCCGAAGTGCTTTTTCTCTCATCAGCAACAAGAACATCAGAACATTGAAATCAAGCAAATATGTTATTAGGACAACCTAGCCGACCTGTTCACCAAGTCATTGGCAAAGTCTAATTTTCAGAAGTTTGTTCGAGGAATTAGTATGTGTAAACTTTTTAAGTTGTAACATTATTAGTTCTCTAAGGAATTATGTCAAACTCAAGGGGAGTATCCCGAAGTGTACTCACTTGGCCTTAATGTACTCTTTTTCCCTATTATTAGGAGCATTTTTCCCTTTGAGTTTTTGCTACCTAACGAGGTTTTAACGAGGCAACCATCCTGGGCTGGTCATACCCTTGTGTACTTCCTATAGACGCTTAATTTGGCTTTGTGTTAGCTCACATTTTTTCTTAGACTTTGGGTTTTTGTCTCATATTGGATTTTACGATAGCCAGATTTTGTGAGACTTGTTTCCATATACAAATTCCATGTTTAAGACTACTGTGTTCCCAAATGAGTGCTGCTGAGATGACTTCACCAACCTTATTGGATATGATGTGATATGTACTTGAGTATTTACACACTCAAGGAAGAGTGTTATGAATATTATTTAATATGTGATTTTATAAACCCTAGTTAGATTTGGGTTATAGATTACCCATCATTTTAGTAATTCTTTCCTATTAGATTGTAATTACTTGGAAAACAAGTTATTCCCTTCTTCTTAGTTTACTATAAATAATAAAGACATTGATATACGGAGAATCACACAATCTCTAAGCATTCTACAGCTTCTCTCCCCTCTCTCTCTCCCTTTATAAAATTGGCCACAACAGTACGAGGTTGTTTCGAATTTTAACATGGGAAAAACGTAAAAATTATCAGCTTGGGCTATAAATTGGTTAAAAACAATTCGAGTACAATTTGTGTTTGGCTTATGGTCATTAGCACTCTGTTAGCAATAAGATAAATGAAATATTGGCTAAAATGATCAATTTATACATTTCAACTGCTCATGATTACTTTTCTCAGTATTTAATTAATATGTCGACTACATTTTATTTATATATTTTTACTATCTCATTTTGATCAGTTCAATAATTGACATTTATAAAATAATCAATTTCAGTCTATTCCAAATATAAAAATGAGATCCAACAAAGTATCTGGTTCTTTTAGGAAAATGAGACAAGCTAAAATCTGAGTAATTGACTAATAAAGGTTCGATTCCCACAGATGGAGTTGTTTTTGCATGTAGTCTAATATATATCCTTATGGATAAGGTGTTCTGTTTTTACTGAAGCGTCTCGATTGCGAAATTCTCTCACCTCCTAAATTATTGTAATTGTTTTAAACTCTCCCCTGTCTCCTAATATTAGTAAATTAAGAAAATAGTGTACTTAATAAAGCTTAGTTCTTTATGAGATGTGCCGATGTGGTTTGTGCGCTGTACACTCCAATTTTTATTATAATAGTTTTAAACTCTCCACCTCTCTCTAATAATGCAACTTAAATTACAGCGTGCTCGTGTGCTTTACGCACGCCATAAAAACGTCGCACGTTGTATGCATGTACTAATTTTAAAGCTGTAAATTGTGACTTTTCTTATAGTTTTTGGATACTACGATATATAGTTGCACACCAAAACATTATCGAATTCATGCTCCCAAATTATTCCCGTACATATGTGACAATTTAATGGTAATTCCCATACTTTTGCATCTAAGTAATTCTAAACAAGCTAAAAATTATTCGAAATATATCTAATAATAAGATATATTATATGTATCTTGATCAATCTTTGAAGGACGTCAAACAAATCCATACATAAATAGGATAGAATTTGCTTATGTCAACAGTTACCAGCTTGAATTAAACTTCCAAAGCAAGAGAAATTGGAGGGTAGTTTTGATACTCTATCCACCCTTGGTATATATTCCTTGTACAAATTTTCAAAAGCGTTCCGATTCTCTCTCGCATAACAAAAACATCAATCACAACCCTACAATTATTTCCCAAGAAAAACTCCATGGGGTCTTCCAAAAACTCCATGGAGCCCTCCAATCAGCCAAGAAGGACTGCTTTCATTGCCAAGTCTCAAAGTCGAAGCTTTGCCAGAACCTCGCATGAGGACGACACAGCTTTTGAAGCTGCAAATTCAGAGCTCAGTTCTCCTTTGTTATCGTATACTTCCCTGAAGGATCTGATGCCCTCCTCGCCAAGTCTAAAATGTTGTTCGTCTTCAAAAGCTTTGGCTCATATTCGATCGGCTTATGAGATTCCGATAAGCAACTTGTTAGTGCAGAAGGCTGCCTTGGCTTACTTGCGGCCCATGCCTGATCAGTCAAATACTACCGCCGTACAGTGCTTTTCGACTAAGCTGCTTTTCTGTCACCTCAAAATTTTGAGCAGCCGTTTCGCTACTGCAATAAGGCGGGTGTTCAGTAGGATATCAGGAGCATTTCATGGGGTATATGACACAAGTAAAACCCACAAAGAATGTCCTGTGTATTTGGGTGGGTAGAAAAAAGAATTAGCGAGGAAACAAATACGGTTAGGGTTTTCTCCTTTACGTATGAGAAGAAGAGATTCAAACTTGAGTCAGTCTTCCGATTGTGTCAAGAAAAATACCAACAGATCAGTAGTTTGGTAATTTGGTGAATAGTTTGTGTCTATTGCCTTGGGATGAGATGGTTTTGTTGATCGTCCAGCTTTTGGAATGAACGTTTTATTTATTAGTATTTAAGTTTAATTGTGCCAATTTTGCTCGCTTGTCGTTTTTTTTTTTTAGTTTAATTTGGACTCCATTTTTGCCAATATAGTTTCTGCTACGTTTATTTTTGTTGGATTAATTTGTACTACGTTAATAATCTTTACCAGAATAGATTGTTTTATGTCAGTCCAGAAAAACAAGAGAGTATCAAGAAAGTTGTTCCGGACATGAATATATGCTTGTTGAAAGAATATGCAACTGTTTCGTATAGTAGTATCTTATCAAATCAAATCGGTTGTTATTTGCTACCTACACATGGTGATGGTGGATAGGGTTTACCCCGTGGACTTAGGGCCAAACTCAACCACCTCGAACAACTATGCCTTGTGGTGGGAACGATTACTATTATTTTCGCTTAGTAAAAATGAATACTTTTTGTAGGCAAAATTTACTGAAGGTCCTGAATAATTATGGAGGCCTGAGAGAGAGGGGTGCGTCACATAGAGAGAGAAGAGAGAGAGATGTGTAATTGTGAGGTGATATAGAGAGATGTGTAATTGTAAGGTGTGTATTATATCACCTCATTGTGCCTTTATTATTTATAGTAGTAGGGAAGGTTAGGCTAAGAAGGAGTAGGGAAGGTTAAATCCTTAGCCTAATACAACTCTAATAGGATAATATCTAACGCTAGGGAATATTCCATGATATCCCTAGATACACTAGGATTTACACAATCACATTCCTAATCAAATAGGAGTAGGGAAGGTTAAATCCTTAACCTAATGGAAGCAAAAATATTGAAAGACAGGTCGTATTAGCTTCGGTTGGCGATAGGCCACGTGATAATTAAATTAAAATGAATCAGCGTAAACCAAAATACCCCAAAAAAAAATATTTGGGTATGATTTATAATGCAGGCATTCCAAAAATTGGCATTGGGTAGAAAAAATAATGTGGCCCAACCTTATTTGGCTGGCTACGGTGCGGGGACAGGCCTTACAACACGGTTACAGGTCATTGGGCCTCGGGAAAGGCTGCGAGCCTCTGGGCCGTGTGGTCTGGGTAAGCCCAACAGCGGAAGCTGCTAGTTTGGGCCAAAACAGGGCGCAAGAGCAGGCCCAGCTGAAGGCTGGCTTGCGAAGCCCAACCAAAACTAGGATTGGGTTTTGGGCCAGGGTAGTTCAAGCCCAGTAGTGAAAAACTGCTGGCGAGTTGGGCTGAGGCATGGGCGAAGCCCAGCAAGCAACGTGCTTACTGAAGGCAAGCTTGGGCACGGGACAAAAGGGCCCAGCAGCATTGGGTTACTTGTATTAGGTCAGGGACGCGTAAGACAGGTCTAAGAAAGCTACATGCCTTCTCGGGTTAGGCTGGGCCTACAGGCTTATAAGAACCCTACCAGGCCGAATGCCTAGTGTGCCTTGCGTGAGCAGCGAAGCCCAAAGGGTTACTGCCGTGTGGTCCAAGGCGTCAAACGATGCTATTCCCATATGTTCTCCACGCGATTGGGCTGCAGGCCAGCTGCTGTGGTCGGTGGTTGTGTCAGCGACAGCGCGGTGACGAGCCGCAGCCATGCCGCATAATTCCCAGTTTTTTTCTTTTTTTTTTTCGACGTTTCTAGGGTTTAAAGAACCCTAAATTGCCTCTAATTTATGTATATGCTTTGACTCAGAAATAATAATTGTGTAATGCATGAAATGTATATATATACATTGACAAATATATGAAACATATACAATATATATCGGAAGGAAAATATAAATATAGGGGGTTCATGCATCATGGGGAATGTTTTCATGCTTCGTGGACATTTCAAATATCTTATCGTCCTTTCATTTGAAGTTTATCATTCGAGAAACTTCCTACATTTATCGTCTATCAATAGGGATTGAGATAATCCAATTATATCTTGAAATCTATCATTATAGATTTCCATCCTATATATATAGACTATGTCTCCCGTATACATTATATCGTTATAGAATGTTTAAAGTCATAACTTTTAATGAAGAAGAATTCCTTTCATTTCCAAAGTTAATATATCATATATATGTTCAAATTTAGAAATATGATAAACTCCCCCTAATCTTTTGTAAACCTAGTAAACAAAAGATTCATTTACATCTTTATGAGAAATCAAACGATTTGATCTTTCTCTCATAAGACGCTTATAGCTCCCACTAGCTTGCTAAGATTCATGATGGATGGATCTTTACAACTTACACGTCTTGTGATTCCTAGTCTTAGACATATATTATCAAGACTATCTTGATAATGGTTTCGGAAACCTATATTATGTCCAAACATTGAATCACCGTTTAGTTGTAGCTAGCAATCTTCGAATTAACATAAACCAAGACTACATCAAAAATGGTTTCTTCCAAGTAAACTAATCTTGTTGATTGTAGTCATCTTAAGCTACCAATTAGCCATGAAGGTTTCACTATTTTGGGTCAAATGGTACTATACCATTTCCTTGAGTATATGTCATATATACACTCAATGTAGTCATAAGGATTTTTATTCTTATTTCTTTTAAGAGGTGTAACTCTATGACATAGTCATAAAGTTCAAACCATTCAACTGAGACGGTTTATAGATCCTTCTCGACTACCTTCGAGCTAGTGGTGTAGGAACTAGGTTGATATATTTGTTGATTATCATCTTGTCTCTCAAAGAACCCATTCTTTGAGTTTTATCTCTCGTTCAATTCTTCTATACTAGGCAAAACAAGTTGGTTTATAGAAGTGATATCCAAAGGTTAATTTAAGGATATCCCACAAGATTGTTCTCATACAAACATTGCTTATTAGCACACAACCCCAAATCTTAACACGATTAAGAATTGTCTTTCTTTCCAACTACATCCTATGGAGTCATGAAAATTTTTGGAAGATCTTCTAATTGACAATCATAGTGTCTTAGAAGTACATATCCTATATATGGGTAATTGACAACATCCAATGAACTACATCTTATTTGAGTTCATTCTTCTCCCAATGGAGAGATCCATTATCTTATGATGCTACTTTCCTTGATATCTTTCAAGGAAACACTTCTAAAGTGTTCTTTTTCCTTGGATCAAATCTAAGAAGGTGAATACTTTAGACGTCTTACTCATCAACTTACATTATTGAATTCTTTGAAACCTTTTGCAAAGTATTCGGACTTGTGTTTATTCAAAATAAATGATAGTCCAACCGAGAGCGATCTTCGGTGAATGTCATACAACATGAGTAGTATTATGTTGTGGACAAGTGCCACTAACATCTAAGTGAATTAACCTCAACAACTTTGTGATTCTTTCTTCTTTTCAAAAGAATAAAGTTTCAAACATTTCGCCTCTATACAATTTTAACAAGAAGGCATTGGATCCAGATCTAACAATCTAAAGCATCCATCTATGATCAACTTGTAATTTATGTTTTAGAGGTTTCACATTAGTGGGATTAGTCACTACCTTGCAATCTTTTGGGTTTTAAGCATCGTTATATTGTAAATAGTTAACACCATCACATCATCTCTACTATAGAGACAATCAATTAGATTACAAAAATCCAATCATTCAGTGATAAAGAACAATGTTTTGTCAAACAAAACATTCATCCATCTCTTGTAGTGGCGGAATTAAGTTCCTTATTCAAATTGGAATGTAAAGACAATCTTTGCTTTTCCAATTTCTTTGGTAGTTCATATGAGGAAGTAAGTACTATCTGCTTTCGCAGAGATCTATATTTTATTCACGTTACAAATGTGAAGAACTTTTTCTTCTCTCATTAATCTTCTTCTTATTAGCCACACTTTTACAACGATTGTGAAATATAGTTACTAATACGGAATCAAGCATTCAAGTAGAAGAACCAACTATTTTGAACTTATTCAAGAACAATTTACAACACCTTCGAAAGGTGTGTTCTTGACAGTTGCAAGACATTTCTTGCAAATACCCATTCCAATGTCCATCCTTTCATAAAGAAAGTTTGTTCCCTTGGAGTTATTTCGTCTTCTTCATTTGACTTCTCCATTTACTACAATAGTCATGGTCCCTTAAACTCCCACTGTCTTTCTTGAAACTTATTTCAATTGTGTTATACACATCAAACGATTTGGAAAGCGTGCGGTTATTGTTCACTATATAATTTACAATAAACTTAGTGAACCATTTGGATAGGGACTCAAAGGTGAAGTCCTTGCCTAGTTTCTATCTCCTGAAGTTGTTTAACACTTCAACACCCAATGATTCAAAATCATCATAAGTCCATGTTGATGTACTATTTTTGTCAATCAACCATTATGTTCTAAACATGATTACAATCTTTCAAAAGTTGCTCAAGGCAACTCTCATTTCTTCATACAACAATTTGTAAGTGAAGAATCATGGCACATAAAGTGTCCATGCCCTTATGCTTACTTCTCAAGTTCCTTGTTCATTAACAAAGAAACAAGCACCGGTTGTTTATGTTGTCCTCTTTATGATAGACTTATCTAACATGTTCTTCCAACGATACATTATCAATAGGAAGATTGTGAGGATGAGACTACTTAGGTACATATACAATCCATTCAAGACAATATATGGGATTGTGGTACCAAGTCCGGAAACTAAAGCCTTTGGCTTTTTCTTTGTCAAGTTTTGGATAGCGTTTGCAAATGTATTGGTAAATAAATACATAACGAATATAAATTGATTGATTTTAAGCTATTTGATCTGGGTCTTTAAATCAAATGGCACCACTCACTATTTTTGGAAAATTCCATATCCTTCATCGGAATTCGAGAGTTTTGGAGGAAACTCTTAGTAAGGTATGTGAGGCTCACTATTACCAAGCCTACCTCACAATGATATGATGTTGGCTAGCATCAATAATAATGAGAGAGTACGCTTACTCATTTACATCTCATGTAAGTACCCATCTTATTTGGCCTCTAGAGAATGATACCTCACAATGATATGATGTTGGCTCCATTGCACTTAGTTAAGTCATTCCCACCATGCAAGTTTGGGTAGGGGTTCAAGATCAACCTCACAATGATATAATGTTGATCATTCTTATTGCCTACCTTCACAACATCATGTATGCATAGAACTCCTCCTAAGTGTAAGCACATACTTTGTACTCCCCCATGATAGGGTGAAGTCGGTGTATGAGTCACAAACGATCGGAGCCTACCATGGTGGAAGGCCACGAAATAGTGTTCAAAGCACTCTCACGCTTGTCAACTTAATAACGGTTTGGTTGAGGGTTTTTAGGTCTCATCACATATAAGCATGCATTTTAATCTCATTAAAACAATTTGGTCCTATTACAACTATTGGTCCATGTGATTGATTTAGTATTATATGATTGATTTAGTAGTATATGATACTCTCACTATGCTTGTAAAACGATTTTTAAAGCAAGAGTATATGGTACTACTAACATAAGCTTTGCATTCATTGATGGACTATATAGTTGCCTTAGGGCCTTAGGATGACTGAACCTTTGATTTGATCCAACACGAGCCTAGTGTTGGATCTCGGTCTAGGGATGGTGATTGATTTTAGTTACGCGTTTAACCACATTAAGGCGTGTTTTCTTATTGGGCGTTGGACCCTACTACTCCAATTTCATGCATATCAAATAAAACAAGAAAGAAGTACTTCAAAGTAAAGAAGAGCTTATGCTCTTTTACAACATTTGATCAAAACAAATTACTTTAAAGTAAAGAAGAGCTTATGCTCTTTTACAACATTTGATCATATCAAATTACAACCAAAATCTAATCTACACATTCCCATGGTTCAAACAAATTTGAGAGATGGCCTTTCACATAGCTCAATTATCATAGGCTTAGGTTCATAATCACTCTTTCTTTAATTAATTAAGGCTTTAACTAATTAAACTTGAATGCAATATTGTCATTTGGTTTTTGTGTCCATAGAATTGATTTAGATGGAGCTAAATGAAATGAAAATCCAATTCTCATTTAAAGATACAAAACTATTTTGTTCTCTACTAATTTGGGCCTAAATGCAATAATCTCAACTTTTTGGGCTATATTGCAAAACACAAACTTTTGAGGTCACTTTGTAAAAACACAAAAGTCCACTACTTCATGTACTTACAACTAGAACCCAAAACAACTAGAACCCAAAAGTTTCAACAAATGCAAAAACTTCATTAAAGGAGCAAAACAATTTGTCCTTCAGTGATTTTGGGTCTTTATGTAAAAACGTAAACTTTTGGGTAAAAGTATAAATACACAAAAGTATTAAAACTTTATGTAATTGCATAAAAACCCCAAAAGTACCCCCATTATAGGGGTGGCCGGTCAAGGTAGTGAGTGATGGTGTGTGTGAGTTGATTTGTTTGTTTGAAAAGTGATTGAAAGTTGTAAGTGATTGGTATGGTGCAAACAGTAAAAGGAGTATGGGTGTTGTTTGAAAAAATCATACCATCCATCACTAACAAAAACAAATAAACAACCAAACACCCTTTTTGAATCAAAACAACAAACTTTTTGTTCTTGGTATCAACAACAAGAACAAAGCAAGAACATTGACGAACATCCATGAAAACCCATAATTATGCTAGAAATTTGGCTATAAGCCACCCTTTCATTTGGTGGCCATTGTCAAGTGTTGCTACTCACATTGGTGGCAAACCTCTATGGCCACCAAGCACCCACTAAACTAGTAGTGTGGCCAATATTGCATTGGTGGGTATGTGGAATGCCACCCTAATTCACATTGGTGGCAAAGTTGCAAAATAATATTAAAAAAAAAAAAGAAAGATGCCACCCTAATTCACATTGGTGGCAAAGTTGCAAAATAATATTAAAAAAAAAGAATGCCCTGTGTGGGCACCCAAATTGGAGTATCATATTTCTGTTTCTATTTTTGGTGAGAAAACAAATTGTAATATCATTAAAATATAAGAATATAACTATAAATTTGCATAACTGAGATTTTATAGAATTTTGTACAAATGTTGGAACCAAACTTTAAAAAGTCTTCAAATGAAATTGGCAGCAATCAAAGCAACCTTGCAAAATCACATTCAGTTTAATTTCTATAGGTCAAAAAACAAAGAAAACATGTATATCAACTTGTCATATTTTTTCAAACTAAAAGCATGGACAATTCAGTGCACCTTGGTTGCACATTTGTCATATCCAGCAGCTCACATCAGCCACCCCCCACTGGAATTCAAGGCTGAGGGAAGCCATCTGCGGCAGTTGTCATCTGAAGCACCACTCTTATCTTTGCCTTTCTCTGATTTGCCACCCCCCATGGATGCCAAGTTGCTTCAACAGTCCTCGATGTACACATATCTGAAACTAAATTGGATACGCTCATTAGCGTAGAAATATGTATACCATATGACAATATTGAATCAAGTTATTTGCAAAAATTTAAAATGCAATGTAAAAAGGAAAATTTTTATTTTATATGTATTAAAATGATTAACAAATTTTTTATTAAGCAGTATAAAAAAGGTATTAAAAACTAACCTAATTTATTAAGTTTGGAAAAATTGGACAGATAAAAGAAAGCTTTTAATCCTTACTATAACTAAAATAACTATGTTATTTCATTATCAAATAGGATTCATACGTGTGATCAGGGTTAAGAAAATCCCTGATTAAAGAATTTGCAAGAAATCATCAAATTGGACTTGAACTTACCAATTTCTGATTCAAATAAACTAAGAAAAGGAGTTGGAATCAAACTAACCTCTGTTTTCTATATGCAGCAAACTGCATCTTGTTTTTGCCTTTGTTAACAACATATCGTTCGCTCTGTACACAACAAAAAACAGTAAACACCTCATTAATTACTAACAGCCATTTCAATCAATTAATTATTTAGACAAAATTTTCAACAATTCTGAAGCTCAGACAAAAATTGCATGAGAAAATTAAGATTATATGCAATTGGATGTCAAAGAACCTGAAAATAACATATATCCAATATTTAGTGCATACACCTAAAAACTAATCTTTATATATACTTTAAAATAATACATATCAATGTAATCTAAAACATTGGAAATGCATATCAGTCCAACCCAAGGTCTCAAGTTCTCAGAATGCAGAATTACTGATTAGAACAGTTAATTCTGTGCTCCTTTTTGGGTATGAACTAATTAGCATAGTAGCCATAAAAATACCAAACAAAAGCTCAATCATTTATGCAATTTGGTCAAATTTTATACAATTTCTAGCAAAACCCAAAACTCAATAATACATAAGGAACCCAATAGATGATTGAAGCAATTTTATACACAACTTATGCAAGTCCAAAGAAATGCATTTGATCAAACTTACTGAATACTGGAAAAAAAATTACAATCAAAGTACGGATTAATAACTACCTCAATAGCTAACAGAGCCAAAGCCAAACCCTAGAGCTTCGAAGGGCAGAGACGATCACAGAGACATGAATAGTCCCTATTCCTTCCCACTGCTGCTGCTGCTGCCACTTTCTCTCTCTAAAAACCAATTGGAAATTGTTTATAAAGAGATATAGAAGCATATGGAAATTGTGTAAATTTTTTAACTTTGCATTTAAAACTGAACCAACAACCAATCAACACAACAGAGTAAGAAAATACCAACAACATAGAGCAGTATTGCGAAAGAATGACAACATAGTACAGATTGATTATTCAACTTAAACCAAACGAAACCACATTCATTAAAGAGTAAAACCTCACTTACCAATTCAATAAATAGTGAGATGCAAAGAGGGCCAAAGATTGCATAATTGGAAGGAAGGAAGAGCATCAAGATAAGAACTGAAATGATCACCAAAAGACTGCATTTACTGAGATGCAAAATTGGAAGGAGTGTGGATGTACAAATCACAGGAAAATTGACTTATTTAATAAGTGCATAGTAACCTCAAAACCCTAAAAAATTAAACTATACAAACAGAAAAAACCAGGGAGTTGGGAAAATGAGGATGAAACTGACCTGGAGAAAGTTGCTTTCAACACTTTCTTAAACACCAACTGGTTTTGGGATGAAGCTTTTCGGCTTGTGGAATGACGACTTGTGAACATATCAGCTAGGGAGAACAGAATCCAGCAATTATGCTCAAATCTTGAAAACCCAAATCACTATTCACAATAAAAGTAATGAAATTTGATAAAACTGAACCAAACAAATTTACAAATCCACCAAATACTGAAAGTTTTTATTTTTGAGAAAGCGTTTACACTAGAGAACAGCCACGAGGAGAGGATCATTTTTACCTCTTGGGTTGAGGTTGATAGGAGCATATTTATGCGACTTAATTGGCTTGTTCTTGTGCATTTATGTTGTGTTTCCTTAGTTATTTTAGTGTTTAAAGTCATTTTCGTGTGTTTTCAGATTCTAAGGACAAAGTATGCAAGAAGATGCATTTTGGAGCCTTTTGGTGCAAAATTGGGCTTGGAATGGTTATCACATGCTTGAAGCAAAAGGAATGGATGAAATTGAAGTCTTGAAGAAGTTAGGATTCCTAATTGAAGATGGATTCCTAGAAGAATGAGGATTCCTAATCACATGAGAATTCCTACTCAAACAAGGATTCCTACTTGAAGTAGGAAAGTTAAGCCAATGTTTCCTATTTTGGTGTGACCTTTCCTAATCCTAAATGTCCCTAAATTCCAGCAACTTTGAAGGCCTCATATGCATTTTAGGACACAAACTACACATTCCTTGCACCATTAAAGTTCTTGCCGCACCTTTCCCATTCCCCTTTTCCTTTGCCGTGCAAGGGGACCCCTTTCCCTTTAGTTTCAGGACACTTTCCCTTTCCTAATCATCCAGCCGCACCTCCTTACCCTTTACTCTTCCTTGCCGTGCATGGGAGAGGGTTATTTCCTGTTTCCTTGCATTAAAACACATTCCTAATTTATTTTAGATCCTTGCCGCAAATCCCTTGCACTTTCCCTTAGTTTTCTGATTTTGTTTCCTCTTTCTAGAGCTTTTGACTTAATTTCTGTTTACCTAAATAACCTAGGGTTTTAATTCCTGAAACCTTTAGATAAACTTCCTTGTTGCAGCCACAGAAGATCATTCATTCACCCATTCACGCCAGAAATCATCCACCACTCTCTGCCGCACCCTTCCTTCACCATTCTCCATAGTTTCTGACCTTAAACAACCCTTGCCGCAACATGCATCCATCCTAACCATAATTCCATCCTTCTACACCATCCATAATCCCCAAAACATACACTTCACCCACCTTTGTGCCGCAGCAAAGAGGAAGGGAAGTCCTTGGACGTGCCTGCATTCAAGTTAGGTTCGCTAGAGCGTTTAGGTGCTTTCTTTCTTTTGTTTTCAATGTATAAACTTGTTATTCTTTGTTCTGTGAGTATGAGGAACTAAACCCCTCTTAGCTAGGGGGGAATTCGAAACCATGGTTATACTTGCAATATGATTTGATTACATCCAGTTGTGATTCATAAGTTGTGGATTCAATTTACTTATCTGTCGAATTAAAACTGATTTGTGTGTGTTGGTTGAGAGTGCACGCTTAATTCTCATGCATAAATCTGATGCTAGGATATAAGGGAGTTTCACCTAATCGTTACGAACTTATATTCATAAGTAGTGAAGGTTGCTAGTCACAATCGCGTTAAGTAAATTCTTGGCATAAGTTTCATGTAATTCATAGTTACAAGTGCCTCGTCAATGCTTATGATTTTCAGAGAACTTAATGATCTTTGCTTGTATCTCTATTATGCAATTCATGTAGGGAACTTGTGGAGAATGCTTTGAGTTGTTGTATGCAATCATCCAATTAAAAAAAATTAGGAAAATCTGAGGGTTAATTAGTGCAATTCACGGTTAATCTGGGGCGTTGAGAATTCATGGTTTATTGAAAAGCAACTGGAAATCGTTTTGTTTGCAAGTATGTCATGTGTGGAGAAGAACCTCCTAGCTAGCCCATCATCCATAGTTTCACCCAAATTCGTGCAGATTTCATTAGTTCTTTACTTTACCTGTTTTGTTTTCAAATTCGTCAAAACCCAATCCCCATTTACTTTGTTGAGTCATATTTGTTAGAAACTGATTTAGTTTGTGTTTTTAAGTGTTTTGAGTCAAGTTAAAACTTATTTTCGTCCAAATTTACTCTTAGTGGCAGATTTGAGTCTTTTAGCTTGTTTTGTGCTGTTTTGAGTCTTTTGAGTTGTTTTAGTGTCTTAGAGTCTAGTTTTGCATTCTTTGAGTCTAGTTTAGTGTTTTAAACTTTGTTTTTACGTTTTTGAGTCAGTTTCAAGTGTTTAGCAATCCCTCCTAATCCCCGGTCTAGAACGATCCCTACTTGCATCTATACTACAATTGTCAACAAGAGTGTTTAATTTGTGTGCTTATATATTTCGCATTAAATTTTTGGCGCCGTTTTGCTAATCCCTTGGATTTTTCTTTCTGTTTGTTTTTTTTTTTTTTTTAGTTTTTTTTTAAGTTTCTGACTTTGTTTTGTTCTCTTGTTTTTAGGTACTAGTTTATGACTCGAAGCTCTCAACCTATTAGTAAGAATATTTTGGTCTTTGACGATGATTTTGAGAGAACTTTGAGACAGAATAAGAATCAACAAGAGCCCCAACCTTCTCAACCTGCACCAAATCTTGAAGAAGACGAAGTACAAGTGGAAGAGGAGGCCACGACTCAGTTTTTAGAGGAAGCACTAGCCATGGCATCAGACAATCGAACAATCAAAGAGCTTTCTGCTTCAGGATTGGACAATGCCGCACCCCTTTGCATCCAATACCCTACAGCTGCTCAAGGAAAGACCGAGGAGTTCGAGTTGAAGTCAAGCTTGTTGCACCACATTTCCAAGTACCATGGGCTTTCCATGGAGGATCCAAACAAGCACTTGAAAGAGTTCGAAGTGGTGTGTTCAAGCATGACCCCTGTCAATGTCGATGGAAGCATACTGAAGATGAAGGCTTTTCCTTTTTCTCTCTTGGAAAGAGCTAAGGATTGGTTGTATGAACTAGTCCCTGGAACTGTCACATCTTAGGAGAGCATAAAACGAGCATTCTTGGAGAAGTTTTTCCCAACTTCTCGAGTCATTCTTCTACGCAAAAGGATCAGTGGCATTCAGCAAAATGAAGGTGAATCGTTTCCCACTTATTATGAACATTTGAAAACTCTTGTTGCTTCATGTCCACAGCATCAAATGAAGGAGGAGCTTCTTCTTCAATATTTCTACGAAGGGCTTATACCCATTGAACGTCAAATGCTAGATGCCTCAGCGGGATGAGCTTTGGTTGATAAGACACCCACGGCTGCCAAGACCTTGATTGCTAACTGAGCTTTGAACGCTCAACAATATGAAGGTGTTGGACAAAGAAGCACCTCACGGCAACAACAAGTGAATGAGGTAAGTGCTATTTCCGAACTTCAAAATCAAATGACTAATCTTACCACTCTTCTTTCTCAGGTTGTGGAAGGACCAAAAGTGCAAAGTGTGGCTGCTTGTGGCGTGTGTTCCATGCAAGGATATCCCTCTGATAAGTGCCCACAATTGATTGAAAATGGAGGGTGGGAATTTGCCAATGCCGTGGGTTTTGGGAATCAACAACCAAGAAGTGATCCTTTCTCTAACACATACAATCCAGGTTGGAGAGATCATCCAAATTTCAAATGGCGAGAACCCCAACAAAACCAACAACAAGTTGCATTTAGGCAGCAACCCCCGGGTTTCTATTCAAAACCATACGCACCCACACAACCCCAAGCACAACCTGCCCAAACCAAATCAGGTTCATCTGTTGATAATGATTAGATTTTTCAATTACTAACTTCTATGGCGCATGGTATGCAAACTAGGGAAAAAAAGGTGGATGAGTTGGAGAAGCAAGTATGGCAGATTGCAGAGTTCATGGGCCAATTCCGAGAGCAAGGCAAGTTGCCTAGTTCAACCGTTGTTAACCCAAATGGTGGATTCGAATCTGCCACAGCCATGAGTCTGCGAAATGGAAAACAAGTAGGATCTGATCCCCAACCTTCCAAATCACGTTCCAACGAGTTTGAATAGTTGATCATTGAAGAAGATGAGTAATGCACACCCACGGCAAGGGTAGCACCACCCTTGCCACAGCCACCTAAACCATCCAATTCGGCCAACACAGCTAAGGAAGTTCCAATTTTGGTTAATTCTAATGTTGTTCCTCCAAATGTACCATTTCCTCGTAGGTTTATGCAATCAAAGAAGGAGGAGGCTGAAAAGGACATTTTGGAAACATTCAAAAAACTTCAAGTCAATATACCACTTTTGGATGCAATTAAGCAAGTTCCAAGGTATGCCAAGTTTTTGAAAGAACTTTGTACCACCAGGAAGAGAATTTCGACCAAGGAGGTTGTAAAGGTAGGTGAAAATGTCTCAGCCATCTTGCAACGCAAACTGCCCCCAAAATGCAAGGATCCTGGTAGTTTTACAATTCCTTATGTTATTGGCAATACTCGTTTTGAATCTACCATGTTAGACTTAGGTGCATCTATAAATGTCATGCCATATTCCATTTATGCATCTATGGGCTTAGGCGAGTTGAAAAATGATGGTGTGATTATACAATTGGCCGATCGATCTAATGCCTATCCAAAGGGAGTTTTGGAAGATGTTTTAGTGTAGGTCAATCATTTAATCTTTCCAGCGGACTTCTACGTGCTTGAAACGGACGAGTTAGACCATTCTCCTTCATTGCCCATCCTTCTTAGAAGGCCATTCATGAAAACTGCCCGTACTAAGATTGATGTGTTTAATGGAACATTGACAATGGAATTTGATGGGGAAGTTATTAATTTCAATCTTTCAAATTCTATCAAGTATCCTAGTGAGGATCACTCATGTTTCTCTATTGATGTAATTGACTCTTTGGCGCAGGACCATTTTGAACAATTGAAGGAAGATGCACTTGAATTGGTCATTGCATAAGGAATGGACATTCAAAACAATGGAGCAGTAACCATGCATCCCCACGGCATGCATGAATTTTCCCTTGCCGTGCCCCTTAGTGATGATGTAATTGAGATGGTGGCTGCCCTCGAATCATTGCCACCACAATCTGGTAAGTTTCTAGACCCAATTTCAACTTCAGTTTCGGCTAACAAGTTACTTCCATCAATTATGCAGCCCCTTACACTTGAACTCAAACCATTGCCAAGTCATTTGAAGTATATTTTCTTGGGAGAAGATGAGACATTGCCCGTCATCATCTCAAGCACACTCACGGCACAAGAGGAGAACAAGTTGGTGAGGGTGTTAAAAGAGCACAAGACGGCAATTGGGTGGACATTGGCTGACATCAAAGGAATAAGCCCTACCACTTGCATGCATCGTATACTTTTGGATGAGGGGTCTAAAACATCTCGAGAGGCTCAACGCCGACTCAACCCTCCAATGATGGAAGTTGTGAAGAAGGAGATAATCAAGCTCCTTGATTGTGGAGTGATCTATCCAATCTCCGATAGTCGATGGGTCTCACATGTGCAATGTGTTCCAAAGAAATCTGGAGTGACTGTGGTAAAGAATGTCGAAGAGGAGCTTGTGCCTACTCGAATCCAAACAGGTTGGAGGGTTTGTATCGATTATAGGAAGCTCAATGCCACCACAAGGAAGGATCACTTCCTATTGCCATTCATTGATCAGATGCTTGAAAGGTTAGCAGGTTATGCATTCTATTGTTTCCTTGATGGTTATTCTGGTTATAATCAAATTGTCATAGCACCTGAGGACCAAGAAAAAACCACTTTCACATGCCCATTTGGTACATTTGCTTATCGACGCATGCCATTTGGTTTATGCAATGCACCTGCCACATTTCAAAGATGCATGATGAGCATATTTTCTGATTATGTTGAGAAAATTATTGAAGTTTTCATGGATGATTTCAGCGTTTTTGGTGATTCATTTGATGGTTGTTTGCATAATCTCAATTTGATCTTAAAACGATGCGTTGACACTAACCTTGTTCTCAATTGGGAAAAATGTCATTTCATGGTTAAACAAGGCATAGTTTTAGGTTATATCATCTCTGAAAATGGTATTGAGGTTGATAAGTCAAAGATAGATCTTGTACGTCACTTACCCTCTCCTACTTCAGTTAGAGAGGTTCGTTCTTTTCTTGGACATGCAGGTTTCTATCGACGATTCATCATGAGGATTCCTAATCACATGAGAATTCCTACTCAAACAAGGATTCCTACTTGAAGTAGGAAAGTTAAGCCAAGGTTTCCTATTTTGGTGTGACCTTTCCTAATCCTAAATGTCCCTGAATTCTAGCAACTTTGAAGGCCTCATATGCATTTTAGGACACAAACTACACATTCCTTACACCATTAAAGTCCTTGCCGCACCTTTCCCATTCTCCATTTCCCTTGCCGTGCAAGGGGACCCCTTTCCCTTTAGTTTCAGGATACTTTCCCTTTCCTAATCATCCAGCCGCACCTCCTTACCCTTTACTCTTCCTTGCCGTGCATGGGAGAGGGTTATTTCCTGTTTCCTTGCATTAAAACACATTCCTAATTTATTTTAGATCCTTGCCGCAAATCCCTTGCACTTTCCCTTAGTTTTCTGATTTTGTTTCCTCTTTCTAGAGCTTTTGACTTAATTTCTGTTTACCTATATAACCTAGGGTTTTAATTCCTGAAACCTTTAGATAAACTTCCTTGTTGCAGCCACAGAAGATCATTCATTCACCCATTCACGCCAGAAATCATCCACCACTCTCTGCCGCACCCTTCCTTCACCATTCTCCATAGTTTCTGACCTTAAACAACCCTTGCCGCACCATACATCCATCCTAACCATAATTCCATCCTTCTACACCATCCATAATCCCCAAAACATACACTTCACCCACCTTTGTGCCGCAGCAAAGAGGAAGGGAAGTCCTTGGACGTGCCGGCATTCAAGTTAGGTTCGCTAGAGCGTTTAGGTGTTTTCTTTCTTTTGTTTTCAATGTATAAACTTGTTATTCTTTGTTCCGTGAGTATGAGGAACTAAACCCCTCTTAGCTAGGGGGAATTCGAAACCATGGTTATACTTGCAATATGATTTGATTACATCCAGTTGTGATTCATAAGTTGTGGATTCAATTTACTTATCTGTCGAATTAAAACTGATTTGTGTGTGTTGGTTGAGAGTGCACGCTTAATTCTCATGCATAAATCTGATGCTAGGATATAAGGGAGTTTCACCTAATCGTTACGAACTTATATTCATAAGTAGTGAAGGTTGCTAGTCACAATCGCGTTAAGTAAATTCTTGGCATAAGTTTCATGCAATTCATAGTTACAAGTGCCTCGTCAATGCTTATGATTATCAGAGAACTTAATGATCTTTGCTTGTATCTCTATTATGCAATTCATGTAGGGAACTTGTGGAGAATGCTTTGAGTTGTTGTATGCAATCATCCAATTCAATAAAATTAGGAAAATCTGAGGGTTAATTAGTGCAATTCACGGTTAATCTGGGGCGTTGAGAATTCATGGTTTATTGAAAAGCAACTGGAAATCGTTTTGTTTGCAAGTATGTCATGTGTGGAGAAGAACCTCCTAGCTAGCCCATCATCCATAGTTTCACCCAAATTCGTGCAGATTTCATTAGTTCTTTACTTTACCTGTTTTGTTTTCAAATTCATCAAAACCCAATTCCCATTTACTTTGTTGAGTCATATTTGTTAGAAACTGATTTAGTTTGTGTTTTTAAGTGTTTTGAGTCAAGTTAAAACTTATTTTCGTCCAAATTTACTCTTAGTGGCAGATTTGAGTCTTTTAGCTTGTTTTGTGCTGTTTTGAGTCTTTTGAGTTGTTTTAGTGTCTTAGAGTCTAGTTTTGCATTCTTTGAGTTTAGTTTAGTGTTTTAAACTTTGTTTTTACGTTTTTGAGTCAGTTTCAAGTGTATAGCAATCCCTCCTAATCCCCGGTCTAGAACGATCCCTACTTGCATCTATACTACAATTGTCAACAAGAGGGTTTAATTTGTGTGCTTATATATTTCGCATCAGAGGTCTAATTCAGGCATACTTCGCCGAAAATTGGCCGAAAATCCCCCGGTCACCGTTTCGTAGATCTGAAATTGAGAAAATTCGGCTACGAATTTGTAGAAACTAACTTAGGCCTTGGAAAGAGGAAGGGAAAAGGATTCTGGAGGTATAATTTGACGGTCGTTGGTGAGCCGAGGACAGAGGCGCTGCTGCATGAAAGAGAAGAGGGAAAAAGAAGATACGGGAGGGAGGAGAGAGAGAGAATGAGGGGGAAGGGAGCGGAAAGAACGAAGGGGAGTGATGTTTAGGTGTTGCAGATGACGAATATGGTTGGGGTCGGAGAGAATGGCGAAGTGGAGAGGATGACGGTGAGGGTGCTGTGGGCGTGGAGAACTGGGTAGGATTTAGGTTTTACCTTTTCTTCTTTCTATTTTTCAAGTTTTGAATTATTATAACGAAAGGGGAGAGGACGAATGGCCTGGGAATGGGAGGCTTTGGTTTTTCCTTTCTTTTTTTTTTAAATTTTTTTTATATAAAAATTTAACAAAAAATGTGATATTTTATTAATTAAATATTTTTTATTAGTTATTTTGCCACGTGGCAGAAGCTGGCAGCCACGTCAGCAAAATTGTAGAACTCGTTATTACCACGTCGTCACTTAACGGCTAACTTAACATATTTTTTAACGGTTCTATGAAATTGAAATTAAATAATGACTAATGTAAGAGATTGAAATATTTTAAAGAAGTTATATGAGGTTGCAATTGCACCTAAACCTGATGGTATAAAATGTAATTTACTGTTTTTTTTTTGTTTTATTGGTGCCCCAATTAATCACAAATGCACAAGAAATTACTTTTTAAGAAATAAAACATCTAAACAGACACCAATGGTTGGTGTCTCAAATTTGAAGGCAACTAATATCAGTGTCATCTAACTAAAAAGACACCAAAAAATGTTAAGAGTGTTATCTTTCTATCAATAGTCACCAAATGCAAACAGTGGCAAGAGCCAGTGCACAGTGAAAGGCCTCGCATGTGTCTCCTGAGCAGAACAGAGCGAGTGATAGTGGTTCTGTGAGATGGAGCGAGTGGTGGTGGTTCTGTAGTCATGTTTTACCGAAAAATGGAGGCGTTGGTGCGCCTCGGTGTTTACAGATAAAAGAAAGGGGAGTCCAGGGAGCTAGTGTTCGTTTGATGGAGTTGAGGCTCATCGGAGTGGCGAGTTGTGATGTGGACTCAGGCCTCTCGGCAAGATGGTTTAGGGTTGAGAGAGAGAGAGAACGGCTGGGTTGAAAATTAGGGTTGTCTAACTTTGTATTTATTTTGGGGTGAAAGTACTGTAGAATAGGATTATTAAATGAAAAAAAAAAGGAGAAGACTGAAAAGGAAATAAAAAAACAGGTCCCAAAGTTGAAAAAACATGTAAAAGGTCTTTGGTGTAATTTTAAGAAATAAAATTAGTTAACAGACACCAACATTGGTGGCTGATTTTTTCAGGCCACTGATATCAGTGGCAATCCACTGTAAAGCCACCAAAAAAATAGTAAAGTAGCAACTTTATATCTATGGCCACCAATTGCAAAGGGTGGGAAAAAAATAGTGGCCTACGAGCCAAATTCTAGTAGTGTAAGAGCTCCATGAATGTTTTCACTCAATAAAACTCAAATTTTCACTACTCAATAGAGGGTTAACATCCTAGGGTACTTAGGGGGTTCCAAAAGTCACTTTAAAACACTTTTAACAAGACAAACATGAACCCAAAAATCCACCCTTTGGATTTGGCCGAATTTCCCCATAAACATGGCACCAAATTTTAGCTCCAAAATTCATGCTCATATGAACTACATCTACAACATTTGAGATGACAAATTTTCATACAAAATTTACATTCAAAGAAGTAAGAATAAAGCTTGTAACAATTACAACATTCAAATCAAAGACTATGAACTACAAAACCCAAAAGAATTCACCAACTACTAGACCTAGGCTCTTGATACCACTCGAAGGAAATATGTGTGAAAACTAGTTCATTTGAGTAATATCTATGCATGCAATTAACAATTAAAAGACGGAATCATGCTTGTATGCATTCAAAAAAAAAAACTTTACCCATGAAATTCAAGGCCTAGTAATTTTTGTGAACCAAGACTCAACTCAAATCTTAAAGAAAAGAGTTGAGAAACTTTTATACCTTTGAAGCACCTCTTTGCTTAGCAAAGGATATTCACCCATGTGAGGGCTTTCTTTTCTTAGTCTCTTTTGCTCCTTGGCTCCAAGGATGTGGATGAAGGAACTTTGCTTCTTGGTTCCATGACTTCTTGGATGGATGAAGGAATGGATTCTCCAAGTTCCCAAAATAGAGAACCTCTATAAGTCTCCACACCAAGGAGAGCATTGATGAAGAGATTAGTGACCTAGAGGAAGGAAGATTGCTAGCTATGTTCCTCTAGGGTGGCCGGCCGCTTAAAGAGAAAATGAGAGCTTGTGTTCTCTCCAATTTCCTCAAAGAAAAAACCCTAAGGATGAAATGGCTATAAAGATGCATTTAAACCACCTCACATTTGAGTGGCAAACTTGCAATTAAGCCAAGTTCACTACCCCTCACTCTTATGGCCAGCCTTGATGGGTTTATTGGGCTTTCAAGCTCTTTGTGTTTTCAAGTTGTCATATAACTTGAGTTATTGGACTTGACATTCAAATCCCATTGGGCCTTAAGGCCCAAAACTAACCCGAGGTCTAATACGAACTTATTTGTTTGATTAATTAACATATTAATTAATCATAGCCATAAATAATTAAACCATTTAATTATCCTTACTCATCTCCATTGTTTCTTCAATATCTACCTTACACGGTGAACGATCCATTAGGTTCCTTTTAGCGAGGCAGTGGGTGATTAGAACTCTTCAAATCGATTGTGAATTGAAACATACTTTCAAAAACCATGAGTAACACCTAGCAGTATGTCATGGCTACCCAAGCTAATAAGAAGAGGTGGAGAACCTATTTAGTTTAGGATTACAATGCAATACAGTCTTTCTCTAATACAATACTCTTGACCACATTGTTTGGTTTAATAGTTTATTCATGTCTACTATCCAGTGTGATTCTTTTACTTATATGATTACCTTGAATGTGGTTTGGAACAAATTCCTGAATCTCATTTATACTCTGGCCAGAGATTCTTAATCATATCATAGAGTATTCTCCCTCAAACGGTTTCAAGGTTGGAGATCCCTTGTTGTGCATTCATTTGCCTCCATGGCTAAGTGGCTTAACCCTAACTATGCCGTGGACACCCTTTGACGGAGTGACTTTGATATAGTCAAAGATCAAGGACCTAACCACAAGACAACTATGATGCCTCAGGTCAAATGACTACTTTGCATTATCCCAACCATGAGTTCTCATGTGACATGAGTATGAGAACTCCTCGTTGTTCGTGTTCAGTGGACTCATTCTCTATTAAGCACCTACATGCTTGTCTTGGTGTCAGTCACACCAATGACTCGAGACTAGTCACTCTCTCTAAGAGAAGACATAGCACGTACTAATCTTAACGAACTGTCAATGCCCAATTGGCAAATCATATGATCAGGAACATTTAGGATATGTATACTAAAGAGAATGGTCTCATGAATCTAACTTCTTTATATCACGTTCTCCCAATTACATATTCCTTGGACTTATCATTTAAGCATATAACATTTATATGAGACGGCTTCAAACAATAATCTTTGCCCTTTATATTAAACTAAATTAGTTTAACATGTGAAATGTCCGTAAAGTATCATCATATGATTGGCTTTAGGGCACATTTCCAACAAGAAGAGGATCGGGAGAAAGAAGGAAAGAGGAGAACAAGAAACTTGGACAAGGATAGCCACCAGCACCTAAGCCAAAGGCTAGGGCTGGCGGCAAAGGAGTTTGCAAGGTTGGGAAACTAGAGAGAGTCTCTCACATCTCGATCAATGCGATTTTTCTTTCTTCCAATTCGAGGATCCCCGTGTCATTGTCCCTTCAAAATCCAAAATCTTTTATTGACTCCAAAGTTTCAAGTCGAGAATCTTGGATCATTAGTCGACGTTGTAAGTTATTACTGTCGTATTTAAGAAACAAAAACCAAATAAGTTGTTGATAAACTCTATTTATTTTATAAAGAAGGCCAATAAAAATCAGTTTTGGTTTCTAATTTATATAATCAGTTCTTGCATAATAATGCACACGAAAATAATAACCACAATTCCTTTCAAAATAAAATAATACATTAAAAAAATGATAACTACACTTTTTTTTTTCTCTTTCTCTATATACATGTAGCAGCAGGAAAATAGTGTATAGTATCTAAACTGCGGTATTTATTTCAAAATGAACTGTTGGAATATGGTTAAAGATGCGCTAAAAAAAAAGATATATAGATGATAAACTTGGCTTTATCTTCGGTAGTCTATCCTATCAAGTAATCTGACTTCTTAACTAAACACTCGTCGTTTCATTTTCTTTTAAGAGTAAAATGCAGTGAGTTTAGTTTGGCGGCCTCTCCTATTGAGATGCAAGGTGATGCATCGTTAGTCATCAATGCTCTCCAATCTGATGGAGCAGTGGCGTGTAATGGTGCTTTTGGGCACATTTTAAATGATGCTCGACTGATTCTAAAGTCCGTTCCACATTGGAAGGTTAGGTTTGGTCGACACGATACGAATAAGGTTGCCTACCGACTTGCGAGATTGGGTTTAATTTTAGATGATCAAGTCTTATGGTTTGAAAAACCTCTGAATGTGATCTCTGATATTCTTGTTGAGGATAGTCTTACTACTTAATTTAGTGGAGACGCTCTTTTTCCTTTGGACCGAGTTGAAATCCCCCACAAGGTTTTTATCGAAATCCATTGTTAGCATCATATTCCCCACAAGATTTTTATCAAGATCCATTATTAGCATCATATCCCCATTATTTGTACGTGTTCTACGTGATTAATGAATACGTACTTATTCTAAAAAAAAAAGAGTAAATCAATCTTTTAGCATCTCATCTTTATTTTTCAGACTACTCAGTTATTTGTGGAAGAAAAATTGGATAAACTTGAAAAGGAAGAATCTTTATCTTTCCAAGGTCACATGCTATGCTTTTAAGCTAATTTTATCTCCACAACACCCCTACCTCAAGTCAAATGCCCTCATGAAAAAAAGAGTCCATGAAAAAAACCTTCTCTTTCGTTCCCACACATTTCTTGCCAGATCAAAATATTGATTCCTGAAAAGGACTCCAACCAACAATACTTTCTCACCCACACACCTCTCTCTCAGAGCAGATAAACCAAGACAATAAGGAGGCTCTTTATATCTCCCTCCTCCTCCAACTTCAATGTCTTCATCCAGCAAAAAGAAGAAGCTTCTTCCAACCATTCTCACAGCCAATGTTGCAGGCTGCGGTTGCGGAAGGCCGAAGCTTTCCGACGTGTACGAGCCGACCCCAAAACCCAAAATCCAAATCCACAAAAACCCTATTCACCGATCCCTCTCCTCTTCAAGTTCCGGCGATCAAAATGGCAAGAGCTTCACAGTTGAAGACGACGACGAAGATCGGTGCACCTCTACCACCGCTTCTTTTAACAACTCCTCCTCGCGGTCACACCCATCTGATTCGGCGGAGAGTACGAATCCTAAGAACACAAAGATTTCGAGCCCGAATACGATGAAAGTCCGCGACAGCATTGCGGTGGTGAAGGAATCAAACGACCCTTATCAGGATTTCAGGGAGTCGATGCTGCAGATGATTGTGGAGAAGCAGATTTACTCGAAGGACGATCTGCAGGAGCTGCTCAGCTGCTTTCTGGAGCTCAACTCTGCATCCCATCACGATGTTATCATCCGAGCATTCACACAAATCTGGAACGATCTCATCAGAGAAAGCGAGAAGCCGATGATCATGTGAATCCCAGATCGGTTCCACGTGCCGCGGCCATGTGAAGCATTGAATTGATGGGAAAGTGGGGGAGGAGGAAATTCAGAGGCGTGGGGTAGGTTGGGAAAATTCATTACTCATAAATTCAACGGAGAGGTTAAAAAAGTGAGATATTCGGTAGTTATTGGGTTTCTGCCACTTGGGTATTTAGTTACAAATGGTGGATGTACAGTAGTTTTAAGTAGCAATATGCAGAGGTGTTGATATAATCTTATTTTATTTTATTGGCATTTTATGTGAGTGTACAACTTCCAACATTGGCATTCAATACTAATTGCGTAGTTTTAATTAATGATTTTGTAGTTGAGCTCTCATTGTCCTTGTTTTCTATGTCTGGTTTATTTTTTTATTTTTTTAACAAATAATATTATTTATACTAAAAGAAAGGGAGTGAGTTTAGTACAATGGACCAGCAATAATATGGTTCAAATTTGCATTTGATAAGAATTAAAGTTAAGACCTCGTGAAGAGGAATACCACCTCCTTGCTTTCTATGCTTGGTTTTTTTTTTTTTTTTGGGTAAATGACTATGTTTGGTTGGTGAGGCTATTTCAATCTAAAGTTAAAGCTATAGTCAATTTTGGAGTTAAATTTGACTCTAGCTGTATCATTCCCGTTATTTTGGAGTTTGACTACAATACTTACATGTATTTAATATGCTTACCATTAGTTAGATACAATTTATATAAGTATTTAGTCAATCCCTTAAATTTAAGTCAAATACACAAGTCATATATGACTATTTGATAACCAAATTGATAGCCAATCCCTTAAACAAAATGATAATCCAATTCACGAAGAACATAAGATAACCAAATTGATTATGCACATGCATGAGCAAAAGCCGTGTATTCCGATTCATATAACGAAGAATATGCTTAGCAGCAATAAGATGTAAAGCACAAGGTTAGCCATAAATTGAGCAACATGATGAACTGCAAAGGCAACGTCAGGGCCGGCCCTGAGAAATTGGGGGCCCTAGGCGAGCCTTCGAGTGGGGGCCCCAAAGTTCTTTGACACCCGACTCGTTGTACATTTATATGTATAAGAAAAAGTTTCGCTGTATACATGAAAAAGTTCATTTATACATAAAAAATCATTAGAATTCATATCCAAAGAAGAAAGATTAGGGATGGCAACGGGGCAGATTGGGTTCGGATGTGCCATCCCCATAACCGAACCCGTTTGTTTTCCTCGTACCCGAAACCAAATAAAATCCGAACAGGTATTCTCCATAACGGAACCCGTCGGGTAACGAATTCCCCATCGAGTAACGATTTTCCCTGTAAAATTTAACTGATTAAACAGTGAGAAGGACAAGGAGGCCGGTAGTGTCTCAGTGGTTGGTTCTCGGGGGAGTTTGAGGTGATGGTGCGAGAGGGACGAGGCGAGCGAGTGAGAGGTTGCAGAGATGGTGTAGGGTTTGGAGGGTGTGGTTTAAGGGCTCGCCAGAGACGGTGGGGTGGCGTGGGTGGTGGTGACGTGTGTGCATAGCTCGGGAGAGGTGAGGACTAAGGAGAGTACTGTGTAATGAGGAGAGGGAGAGAGACAAATAGAGAGATAGTTGCAGAGAAGTGAGGTGAGGGAGAAAGCACGGGAAAAGAGAAAACTGAGGGATGAGGAAGAGAAGATGGTGGTGTGGTCTTTGTTTAGGATGTGTGTACGTGTGTGTGTGTGGTGCTTGGGAAAGGGAGAAGCACAGAGCACAAAAATGGGGGAAAGGAGAAGCACAAAGCACAAAAACATTCTTTTATAAAAACATATATATAATAAATATTTATATTTTTTATTAAAGAATAAAACGGGGCGGGGTCGGGTACAGGTTCGGATCGGATACCCCTATAACCATAACCGAACCCGAAGCCTAACAATTTACCCAACGGTTACCCGAAACCGTAAAAGACCCGAAATTTACTACCCGAAACCGAACTGTTCGGGTTGGTTACCTGTGGGTATCGGGTTTGACTGATTAAATTGTCATCCCTAAGAAAGATATGCAAACATTACTTAAATATTACACATCTCGCGTTTTTAGAAGCAAATGTACTAATTAAGTTTACATAATCTAACTTTTCAACGAATTCTTTTTCAATTGACAAAATAGCTAACCCATTCAATCTTTCTTGTGACATAGTTGATCGAAGATACAATTTGATCAACTTTAATTTTGAGAAACTTGTTTTTGCAGAGGCAACTGTAACTAGTATGGTTAACAAAATATGATAAGCAACCCATGCATTCGAGAAACAACCATCCATTTGTCTTATATATTTCAGCACTTCCATTGCCCGATTTATTTCATTCGACAAAGTTTCTCTCAAGATTCTTAGCTCTATGAATAAGTCTTTTCCATCAATATTAGAATGCTCACCATGTTTTAGAAATCCTTCAAGATTGATACAAAAACCCTTCAAGCTATCATTGTCTACATCTTTTAACTTCTTCAAATTAAACAAAAGCCCAAAAGTTTCTTCGTATTTCTGAAATTGTTCAAACCTGATATGAAGTGAAGTATGAGCTTGATCAACTATATAAATGAAGTAATCAACTCTAAAAGCTTCAATTGGTGATTGTGTTGCCGCTTCACTAGCACTCTCATCAAACTGTTTCTTTCTTCGAATGATGCGTTTCTCACAAAAAACAGGCTCAATCCCCATCTCACTTGCTATTTTCTTAGCTTCATTCATTGCCTCTTCAAATCCAGTTTCTCTATACTGATCAAGAAAAGGGTATAAGCCCTTTCAATTGATCAATAACAACATCAATACGCATGTCTTCTTTTTGAAGAGTTTTGCTAACAGTATTAATAGCAAACAATAATTCATGCCAAATAACCATACCTAACAAGAACTCAAAATTCTCCAGCTCATGGATTGCTAGGGATTCGGCTTCACTCTTTGACTTAGGATCTTCACTAGTATTTGCCAAGTGAATCAAATCATCTCTTATCTGTTGAGCGCTTTTTCTTATGGGTTTAACACTTTCAATATGACTTTCCCAACGAGTTTGTGATAACAGTTTGAGGGTATGACTTCCTTGCACATGATATGTAAAAACTTTCCATCACTTGGTTGAGGATGAGAACAATGTATATATACGTTGTACCACTCCAAAAAAAGACATAGCTTTAGGACAACAGTTGACCATATCACAAAGTGCAAGATTAAGGCTATGACAACCACATGGAGTGTAGAATGCTCTAGAATTTATTTTAAGTACTCTGCTTTGCACGCCTTTATTTTTGCCTTTCATCTATAACCTTGTCCCCTTATGTCATCAACATCAAGTTTAAGAGTGCTCAATGCACCTAAAAGCACATCAAATAGTGCACGCCCTGTTGAGTCATGTACATTCAGCAATTCTAAAAAGAATTCTTCAACCTTTATTGGAGTTTTTGTAACATTCACACACCTTATTATAAGAGACATTTGATCTTTGTGACTAGCATCTGGAGTGCAATCAAGTATCACTGAAAAATACTTTGCTTCTCTAATTCTTGCTATGATTTCACTTTTAACCTCACTTGCCAACAATTGTATCAATTCATTTTGAATCTTGTGACCAAGATAATGGTAATGAGTCTCATGTGTATCAATACGTCGAATGTGCTCTTGCATTGTAGGATCAAATTCAACAATCATTTCAATCACATTTAAAAAATTTCCATTATTCTCTTTATACAGCTTCTCATTGTCTCCACGAAATGCCAAAGTAAATTTTGCAAGTCTTTTCACAACATCAATTATCCTCCATAACACTTGTCTCCAATGTTCTTTCTCTTTGCTGATTTGTTGTTGCACACTTTCATCAATTGTTTTACATTTTTGCAATCTTCTTTCCAATTCAATCCTTTCACTCATGTAGTGAATGTGTTCCTTGCTAGTTTTATGAGTTGTAAGTCTGTGACCAATATTCTTCCAATCTTTAAAACCCTCATTATCTAGGTAAGTCTTGATTCCAATTTGCTTGAATAACTTGCAACAAAAACAAAATACTACATCCAAAGAACATGAGTACACTAGCCACTTCCTATCTTGCGTCTCCCCATTAGGCAATTTTCTAATGTAATGTACAGAAGAAAAATGCCTATCTGAATTATCTTTCGAAAATACGACATCATCAACTTTTTTAGGACCTCTTTCCACTAACATGTCCGTAAGATTTTGATCAATCTTATCCTAATTCCCTGGATCATCAATATATAGGCTCATATCGCTCATCTTGCTCTTCGTTATCAGTCTCAGTCGTGAATTCATCTTTCTCCCCATTACTGTCATGATTCCCTTGTTCCTCATTCACTGAACTGTCATATTGTTTCTTGAAAAACTTACTAAGAGATCCAGCCTGAGACTTTATTAATGCTTCTTCCTTTTCCTTATTTCTTCTTTTTTGAGACCCAGAGAGATACTTTCTATTTCTGTTAGTGGGCTTACTATTTCTAATAGGAGGCATGATAACCAACTCTTTTTCAATCAGGAAATCACAACCCCACAATCAACTCAATATTCTGTAAACAACAAATTGACAAAGAAACAAACTAAAATTCAAATTTCACCCACTACCCAACACAAAAGTTTGATACAAAATTACAAATGACACAACACAAAATGAGGCACATAAAAAATACGGTAAAATTCAACATCTAAACTTTGAATTATCTAATTTATCTTTAACTAAAACTAGTTAGGAAGCAAAAGTAACCAACCTTGTTAAGTGCATCCATAATCCAATTATCTTCTTCAAGGGATTTAACCACTTTGTTAATTGCATCCACAAGTTCGAATTTTATAACTGCAATATAGACACTTGACGAGTGAATACTCTGATTTTGCATAAACAATACGCATTAAAATAAACAAATCATAAACCCTAGAATGTGAATCGAAAATCCTAATTATATGTGCAAACACAACACTCACAAATTAAATTATAGAAAAAGAAGCAGAAGAGAAGAGAAGTATTGATCGGTGAGGACCGTGAGGTTGCCTGACCTCTGTAAGTGGGAAAGAGCCGATTCGCAGGCGTCGGTATGCTGTGTGTTAAATTGCCAAAAAAAAAGTTGAATAGTTGCTATAGTTGCTATAGTTTCTAAAATTCTCATTTTACATTCCAAACTTTCTATATTTGGAAAGAAAAATACACTTGTAAAGAGTGTAAGATGAAATTTTTGAAGTGTCAATAATACTTCCCTATATATAAAAAAATAAATAAAAATATTTGGGCCCCCCCCCCGAAGTAGGGGCCTTAGGCGGGCGCCTACTCGGGCTACCCTCTGGACCAGCCCTAGGCAATGTGTCAGTGCGATATTGATAAGAACCAAGCAGTTGACGGTGGCATCGGTAAGTGGGAGCCACCTTGACTGGAATACTGGGCACGGCTAGCAATGGTTGTGAGGGCGGCTTGCAGCCAACCATATTAGACCGCTTGAAAGTATCAACGACATATTTGGTCTGAGATAAATGAAGGCCAAATGGAGTATTGTGGCTACCACAACACCAGAAATTAGTGGAGTAGCCCAAGATCTTTGATAACAAATTCTTTGGCCAACAACGCAATGAAGCGAGTAAGAGCATCCTGATTATCACTGGTCAAAATTATATCATCAACATAAATCAATAATACCAAGGCACAATAAACTGATGAAAAGTGACTGACTCTAAACAACAACTTGACGAATAAAAAATGAATTGAACTGCTGAAACCAGCGACGAAGAGTCTGCTTGAGACCATAAATAGCTTTATGAAGTTTGTAGAAATAGTGTGGCTTTTGAGGATCAACAAAATCGCATGGCTGCACCATATAGACATCCTCACACAGAAAGCCATTTTCGACATCCAATTGACAAATGGATCAACCATGAGTGACAGCCAAGCAAAGAAACATACAGATGGTAGCGGGTTTGACAATGAGGTAAAAAGTTTCATCATAATTGAACCCGTGCTGTTGATGAAAACCCTTGGCCACCAGGGGCGACCGTTCTATGGAACTATCAGCAAGGTGTTGATCTTGAAGACCCATTTGCAACCAACAAAATTGTGGTGACAAGAAGGTGGCACTAGTGTCCATGTTTGATTTTTGGCATTAAATTCATCCGTTATGGCATCACGCCACTTAGGAATATGAACAATGTGGGTAAAACAAGTAGGCTACATAATAGTAGTGAAAGCAATAGTAAGTTTATGAGGTAAAGGGTAGGGTACAGTTCCATATGTGCGAATTTCGGCCGAGAAGGCCTTGTTTGAGATCTGGTCACCATGGCATGATTTGGTACAACATGCGCTAAAGGAATGGGTTGCGAAGTGGGCACAAGTAAAGAGAATGCCCACTGGCCGTGGACCCAAACGCATGCAAGGCCAGGGGCTTAGATTCTATCAACCATAAAGGTTGGGCAGAGAGGACAAAAGCAAAGGGAGGCAGAAGCCTAGGTTCTGTCAGCCCTGAAGGTTGGGCCGAGAGCACATGAGTATAGTCCACATTGGGTGTTGTGAGCACTAGAGCACAATCTAAGGCACAGCTGTGGTCTTGAGGTGCCACGTCAGTGACTGGGTGTTCCTAATGTTGTCATTGTGGAGTGGTGTTGTTTGCTTTGGGTAAAGGGGAAAGGTAAGTTTCCCTCACATTGGTCCATACCAGATAATTGAGCGAATTGGTGAGGTTGTGGACCGACTTGACTTACCTCCACAGTTGTTGAAGGTGCACGATGTTTTCCAGGTTTCCATGCTTACAAAGATATGTCTCTGACCCTTCGAATGTTATCTAGCCCCAGCCCTTGGAGATCAACCACGATTTGACTAGAAGGAAAAAGTTCTAAGGAACAAAACTATCAAACTTGTGAAAGTCTTTTGACGAGGCATCTTGGGACACAGAGCTTTTATTCACGTTTGTTTCTTTAATTGTAACTCTGTGTAATGTAGAAATTTAGGGATAAAATTTTCTTAAAAGGGGTAGATTATTATGACCCGTCCGTAATTTTGTAATGATGGTACAGTGGGTGCTCTAAAGGCAAATGAGTGAAAGCAAGGAGGTTTTTCTAGTTCAGGACCAAAGTTAAGCTTGCTTGTCTCTTGTCGCTTGTGTATGGGTGACAAGGCGTAGCCTTTTAGTTAAGGTTCGTCGCTTTTTATTAATGCTAAGATTAAGGGGTGAAGGAATAGATTGGGTCGCACTGGCGATTAATGAGATTTGGATCTAATATCTCTCACTTACTAGTGAATATTGTAGTACTAACCGACATCCTTTTTTTCTCTCCTTTTATCAGAAGCATAGTTGCCAGATACGAGTTCGGTTCGAGTTCGTGGTTCGATTCGGGTACGGAATTCGGTAGTAACCTAAAGTATCATTCGTTAAAGGGTACACATAGACAGTACGATATTCAGTTCGATTTGTTCTTAATTCCTTAAAAATATAAATAAAAAATATTTATAATATACATTTTATAATAATATTTATAGTTATTATAAACAATTTTTTTTTATTTAAATTGATTATTTGTAAGCAATTATTTGTTTACAAATAAAAAACAATTAATTTACTTAATTGTCTGGTCAGAATAATACAAATATTACATTAAAATGGAACTTGGGAAATGCTATTGGCCTCCAACTCTTTACTTATTCTCTAAAAAATCAATACTCCAGATGGGACCCTCAACTAACACAATAAAAATATTAAAAACTACAATTAAAGTTAATATTTTATCTATGTTCCTCTCCCTCATCCTCTTCCCTCATCCTCTTCCCTCTACCTGACGAAAACCAGAAGCACAGAGCTTCCCAAAATTCCAGTTGTTTCCATCCTCTCTTCCCAAAAATTACAGCTTTTCTGTAACCTAATTAGAAATTATTGGAGATGGTTAGATGAACCACCGAATTCACCACCAAATCCAAAAGGTACTGGTATGTCCGTACCAGTACGGAATTCGGATGGGATTTCACCGAATCTGGCAACTATGATCAGAAGTAATCTGGTGGAACGTTGGGGTACAATTTGCATGTGTCGTCTGTCATTATTCCTTATCATAGTTTTTTATTTTTTATTATAAAGATAATTGATGTGATATAAAATAACACACAAATTAAACCCTATATATTATGCAATTGTAGTATGTGTAAGCAGGGATCGTTCTAGGCCGGGAATTAGGAGGGATTGCTAATCTACTCAAATTAAACTCTAAAACACTAAACTAGACTCTAAAACAGAAAACTAGACTTAAACTACTCAAAATAAGCTAAACTGACTCAAAACACACAGACTAAGTTCCTATGACTCAAAACTAGCACTAAAGGGTGATTTGGACGAAATTTAAACTAAAATGACTTAAAATACTAAAAGGGCATTTGTTTTGACGAATTTAAAACTTAAACAAACTAACTTGTAAAACAAACTTTAAAGGGTACGAAATTGGGGTGAATAAAAGGGTGAAAGGCTAGCTAGAGGGTCCTTCTCCACACATGACACATATACTGAAGGAAAATTTGTGAAAAAACATGTTCATTTGAGCAACATCTATGGCATGCAATTAACTATTAAAGGCGGAATCATGCTTGTATGCACTCAAAACAAAACATTACCCATGAAATTCAAAGCCTAGTAGTTAAGGTGAACCAAGACTCAACTGAAGAACAAAGTGAGTTGAGAAATTTATACCTTTGTTGATTCCTCTTTGCATAAGCAAAGGCTAATCACCCAAGGAGATAGGGCCTTCATTCCTTGCTTCTTAGCTCCATGGATTTCTTGGAAGATGATGGTTGAAAGGATTCTCCAAGTTCCCAAAATAGAGAACCTCTAATTTTTCCACACCAAGGTGAGCATTGATGAAGAGATAAGTGACCTAGAGGAAGTAAGATTGCTAGCTAATTTCTTCTAGGGTGGCCGGCCTCTTAGAGAGCAAAGAGAGCTTTGTGTTCTCATCTTTTATCCAAAAGAAACCCTAAGGATGAAATGGCTATAAAGTTGCCTTTATACCACCTCACAATGGAGTGGCAAACTTGCAATTAAGCCAAGTTCACTACCCCTCTCTATATGGCCAGCCATTAAGGGTTCATTGGGCTTTCAAGCCCTTTGTGTTTTCAAGTAGTCATACAACTTGAGTTAATGGGCATAACATTCAAATCCCATTGGGCCTTGCGGCCCAAAACTAACCCGAGGTCTATAACAAACATATTCGTTTGATTAATTAAAGTATTAATTAATCATAGCCATAAATAATTAAACCATTTAATTATCCTTACTCAACTCCATTGCTTCTTCAATCTCTACCTTACACGGTGCACGATCCATTAGGTTCCTTTTAGCGAGGCAATGGGCGAATGTTACCCTTAATGATCGATTGTGAATTAAAACATACTTTCAATTCTCCCTTGAGTGATTACTCACCCTTAGGGCTTCCACAAACCATGAGTTACACCTAGCAGTATGTCATGGCTACCCAAGCTAATCAGAAGAGGTGGAGAACCTATTCAGTTTAGGATTACAATGCAATACGGTCTTTCTCTAATACAATACTCTTGACCACATTGTTTGGTTTGATAGTTTATTCATGTCTACTATCCAATGTGATTCATTTACTTATATGATTACCTTGAATGTGATTTTGAACGACTTCATAAATCTCATTCATACTTTGGCCAGAGATTCTCAATCATATCATAGAGTATTCTCCCTCAAACAGTTTGAAGGTTAGAGATCCCTTGTTGCGCATTCACTTGCCTCCATGGCTAAGTGGCTTAACCCCAACTATGCCGTGGACACCCTCTGACGGAGTGACTTTGACATAGTCAAAGATCAATAACCTAACCACAAGACAATTATGATGCCTCAGGTCAAAGGACAACTTTGCATTATCCCAACCATGAGTTCTCATGTGACATGAGTATGAGAACTCTTTGTTGATTGTGTTCAGTGGACTCATTCTCTATTGAGCACCTACATGTTTGTCTCGGTGTCAGTCAAACCAATGACTCGAGACGTCACTTTCCCTAAGAGAAGACATAACACGTACTGATCTTGACGGACTGTCAATGCCCAATTGGCAATCCTATGATCAAGAACATTTAGGATATGTATACGGAAGAGAATGGTCTCATGAATCTAACTTCTTTATATCACATTCTCCCTATTACATATTCTTTGGACTTATCGTTTAAGCATATAACATTTATATGAGACGACTTAAAACAATAATCTTTGCCATTTATATTAAATTAGATTAGTTTAACATGTGAAATGTCCGTAAAGTATCATCATATGATTGGTTTTAGGGCACATTTCCAACAATCTCCCACTTGCACTAGAGCTAATCAGCTTGGTCATCAGTGATGAGACCTCTTATGTAGTCATTTAAAAAATGGCTGAGTAGTATGCCTAGACAATGGATATCTATATGTTATCCATAGAAGCAACCTTGAGAATAACAACGTCACCATTATACATGATTCTCAATCATGTGGTTTAGTCTCTGATTTGAGTTCAGATCTTAATGAGACCTTGATTCCCTGGCTTGAGTTATCGCCCCATTAGTGTCGTAGTGTCGGCACACTAGAGACACTTTCTGGTTGGAACCGAATGGAAAGTTCATAAATGAACTTTCCCATCCAAACAACATTGTTGTAAACTTCTATATGGCGATATATTTTGCATTCATGATGGAAGACACTAAAGTCATTACTTTTAATGTTTCTAACCAAATATCTCTTTAGTAATAATAAAGAGATATCCAATTGTCTCTTCATTCAAAATGAAGAGACATCCAATGATAGATAGGATATTAGATTCATAATCTAATACTTTTACGCTTCCATTGCGTTACTCTAATTCTTCCTCATTCTTGAGGAATCTATCCTTTAGTATTTCTTAAATACATAAGGACTCACTTGACAGTTGCCATGGTTCTGATCCTAGGCTTGCATTGATATCGTCTTGTACTGTTCTTGGTACAACTCATATCAATGTTTTTCATACAATACATAAATCACCTTTCTGCTTGTACATAAAGGATTCTATTTACGCATCATTTCTTTGGGAGTCAAAGGGTACGTTCCTTTAAGAAGAGCAACCTCCTAGTCTCACTAGAGTTATCCTTCTGATTGAAGTTTATCATCATATGAGAAACTTCCCAGCATCTTTTGTCTATTATTAGGGATTGATATAATCCAATTATATCTTGAAATCTATCATTATAGATTTCCATCCCATGTATATAGACTATGTCTCCCATATACATTTTATCGTTATAGAATGTTTAAAGTCATAACTTTAACGAAGAAGAATTTCTTTCATTTCCAAAATTAATATATCATATATATGTTAAATTTTTTTCGAAACATGATTAACTCCCACCAATCTTTTGTAAACCTAGTAAACAAAAGATTCATTTACATCTTTATGAGAAATCAAACAATTTGATCTTTCTCTCATAAAACGCTTGTAGGTCCCACTAGCTTGCTAAGATTCATGATGGATGGATCTCTACAACTTACATGTCTTGTGATTCATAGTTTTAGACATATCTTATCAAGACTATCTTAATAATGGTTTCGGAAACCTATATTAGGTCCAAACATTGAATCACCGTTTAGTTGTAGTTAGCAATCATTGAATTAATAGAAACCAAGACTACGTCAAAGATGGTTTCTTCCAAGTTAACCAATCTCTTTGATTGTAGCCACTTTTGAAGGAAAATTTGTGAAAAACATGTTCATTTGAGCAAAATCTATGGCATGCAATTAACAATTAAAGGCAGAATCGTGCTTGTATGCACTCAAAACAAAACATTACCCATGAAATTCAAAGCCTACTAGTTATGGTGAACCATTACTCAACTCAAATCTTAAAGAAAGGAGTTGAGAAACTTTTATACCATTGAAGCACCTCCTTGCTTAGCAAAGGTTAATCACCCATGTGAGGGCCTTCTTTCTTTTGTCTCCTTGCTCCTTGGCTCCATGGATATGGATGGAAGAATTGATTCTCCAAAAGTCCCCAAGGTAGGAGACCTCTAATTTTCGACACCAAGGATGGTGAAGGAAGAAGATGAGTGACCTTGGAGGAGGAATGATTGCTAGCTAATCCCCTCCAAGGGGGCCGGCCTCCTAGAGAGAAAAGGAAAGAGTTATTCTCACTTTTCATCCTTAGAAAACCCTAATGATGAAATGGCTATAAAGTTGCCTTTATACCACCTCACAATGGAGTGGCAAACTTGCAATTAAGCCAAGTTCACTACCCCTTTCTATATGGCCGGCCACTTAAGGGTTTATTAGGCTTTCAAGCCCTTTGTGTTTTCAAGTTGTCATACAACTTGAGCTAATGGGCTTGACATTCAAATCCCATTGGGCCTTGCGGCCCAAAACTAACCCGAGGTCTATAACGAACTTATTCGTTTGATTAATTAACATATTAATTAATCCTAGCCATAAATAATTAAACCATTTAATTATCCTTACTCATATCTGTTGTATCCTTCAATCATTACCTTACACGGTGTGTGATCCATTAGGTTCCTTTTAACGAGGCAGTGGGCGATTAGAACTCTTACTAGTCGATTGTGAATTGAAACTTACTTTCAATTCTCCCTTTAGTGATTATACATCTTCAGGGCTTCCACAAGCCATGAGTGACACCTGGCAGTATGTCATGGCTACCCAAGCTAATCAGAAGAGGTTGGAGAACCTATTCAGTTTGGGATTACAACGCAATACGGTCTTTCTCTAATACAATACTCTTGACCACATTGTTTGGTTTGATAGTTTATTCATGTCTACTATCCAATGTGATTCTCTTACTTATATGATTACCTTGAATGTGATTTGGAATGACTTCCTAAATCTCATTCATACTCTGGCCAGAGATTCTAAATCATATCATAGAGTATTCTCCCTCAACGTTTGCAGGTTAGAGATCCCTTGTTGCGCATTCACTTGCCTCCATGGCTAAGTGGCTTAACCCCAACTATGTGGTGGACACTCTCTGACGGAGTGACTTTAACATAGTCAAAGATCAATGACCTAACCACAAGACAACTATGATGCCTCAGGTCAAATGACTACTTTGGATTATCCCAACCATGAGTTCTCATATGACATGAGTATGAGAACTCCTCGTTGATTGCGTTCAATAGACTCATTCTCTATTGAGCACCTACGTACTTGTCTTGGTGTCAGTTACACCATTGACTCGAGACCAGTCACTCTCCCTAAGAGAAGACATAGCACGTACTGATCTTGACGGACTGTCAATGCCCAATTGGCAATCCTATGATCAGGAAAATTTAGGATATGAGTATGAAAGAGAATGGTCTCATGAATCTAACTTCTTTAGATCACATTCTCCCTATTACATATTCCTTGGACTTGTCGTTTAAGCTTATAACATTTATATGAGACGGCTTAAAACAATAATCTTTGCCCGTTATATTAAACTAGATTAGTTTAACATGTGAAATGTCCGTAAAGTATCATCATATGATTGGTTTTAGGGCACATTTCCAACAATCTCCCACTTGCACTAGAGCCAATCAGCTTGGTCATCAGTGATGACATCTCTTCTGTAGTCATTTAAAAAATGGCTGAGTAGTATGCCTAGACAATGGATATCTATATGTTATCCATAGAAGCAACCTTGAGAATAACGACGTCACCATTATACATGATTCTCAATCATGTTGTTTAGTCTCTCATTTGAGTTTAGATCTTGATGAGACCTTGATTCCCTGGCTTGAGCTATCGCCCCATTAGTGTCGGCACACTAGAGACTATTTCTGTTTGGAACTGAATGGAGAGTTCATAAATGAACTTTCCCATCCAAACAACATTGTTGTAAACTTCTATATGGCGATATATTTTGCATTCATGATGGAAGACACTAAAGTCATTACTTTTAATGTTTCCACCCAAATATCTCTTTAGTCATAATAAAGAGATATCCAATTATCTCTTCATTCAAAATGAAGAGACATCCAATGATGGATATGATATTAGATTCATAATCTAATACTTTTACGCTTCCATTGCGTTACTCTAATTCTTCCTCATTCTTGAGGAATCTATCCTTTAGTATTTCTTAAATACATAAGGACTCACTTAACTGTTGCCATGGTTCTGATCCTGGGCTTGCATTGATATCGTCTTATCCCGATCTTGGTACAATTCATATTAATGTTTTTCATACAATATGAAATACATAGATCACCTTTCTGCTTGTACATAAAGGATTCTATTTTTGCATTATTTCTTTAGGAGTCAAAGGGTACATTCCCTTTGAGAATAGCAACTTCCTAGTCTCACTAGAATTGTCATTCTGATTGAAGTTTATCATCACATGAGAAATTTCCTAGCATCTTTTGTCTATCATTAGGGATTGATATAATCAGATTATATACTGAAATCTATCATTATAGATTTCCATCCCATGTATATAGACTATGTCTCCCATACGCATTCTATGATTATAGAATGTTTAAAGTCATTACTTTAACGAAACAGAATTCCTAAACTTAATATATCATATATATGTTCAAATTTAGGAATATTATTAACTCCCACTAATCTTTTGTAAACCTAGTAAACAAAAGATTCATTTACATCTTTATGAGAAATCAAACGATTTGATCTTCCTCTCATAAGACGCTTACAGCTCCCACTAGCTTGCTTAGATTCATGATGGATGGATCTTTACAACTTACACGTCTTGTGATTCTTAGTTTTAGACATACATTATCAAGACTATCTTGGTAATAATTTCGGAAACCCATATTATGTCCAAACATTCAATCACCGTTTAGTTGTAGTTAGCAATCATCGAATTAATGGAAACCAAGACTACGTCAAAGATGGTTTCTTCCAAGTCAACCAATCTCTTTGATTGTAGTCACCTTAAGCTACCAATTAGCTACGAAGGTTTCATTATTTCGGTTCAAATGGTACTATACCATTTCCTTGAGTATATGTTGTATATACACTCAATGTACTCATAAGGATTTTTATTCTTATTTCTTTCGAATTAAGAGGTGTAACTCTATGACATAGTCATAAAGTTCAAACCATTCAACTGAGACAGTTTATAAATCCTTCTCGACTACATTTGGAGCTTGTGGTGTAGGAACTAGGTTGTTATATTTGTTGATCATCATCTTGTCACTCAAAGAACCCATTCTTTGAGTTCTATCTCTAGTTCATTTGCTTTATGTTAGGCAAATCCTACTGTAGGATTACAATGAACTACCCAACAAATAACATTTATTAGTTGGTTTATATAAGTGATATCCAGAGGTTAATTTAAGGATATCCCACAAGATTGTTCTCAAACAAATATTGCTTATTAGCACACAACCCTAAATCTTAACACGATTAAGACTTGTCTTTCTTTCCAACTACATCCTATGGAGTCATGAAAATTTTGGAAGATCTTCTAATTGATAATCATATTGTCTTAGAAGTATATATCCTATATATGGGTAATTGATAACATCCAACGAACTAAATCTTATTCGAGTTCGTTATTCTCCTAATGGAGAAATCCATTATCTTATGATGCTACTTTCCTTGATTTCTATCAAGGAAACTCTTCTAAAGTGTTATATTTCCTTCGATCAAATCTAAGGAGGTAAATACTTTAGACGTCTTACTCATCAACTTTCATTCTTGAATTCTTACCTTTTGCAAAGTATTCGGACTTTTGTTTGTTCAAAATAAACTATAGTCCAACCGAGAGCGATCTTCGGTGAATGTCATACAATATGAGTAGTATTATGTTGTGGACAAGTGCCACTAACATCTAAGTGAATTAACCTCAACAACTTTGTGATTTTTTCTTCTTTCCAAAAGAATAAAGATTCGAACATTTCGCCTCTATACAATTTTAACAAGAAGGTATTGGATCCGAATCTAACAATCCTAAGCATCCATCTATGACCAACTCGTAATTTATGTTTTAGAGGTATCACAACTCAATTTGGGATTAGTTACTACATAGCAACCTTTTGGGTTTTAAGCATCGTCATATTCTAAACAGTTAACACTGCCACATTATCTCTACTATAGAGATAATAAATTAGATTACAATAATCCAATCATTGATTAATAAAGAACAATGTTTTGTCAAACAAAACATTATCCATCTCTTATAGTGACGGAATTAAGTTCCTTTATTCAAATTGGGATGTAAAGACAATCTTTGTTTTTCCAATTTCTTTGGTAGTTCATATGAGGAAGCAAGTACAATTTGCTTTCGCAGAGATCTATATCTTGGATTCACGTTCCGAATGTGAAGCACTTTCTGTTCTCTCATTAATCTTCTACTTCTTACTAGCCACACTTTTACAACGATTGTAAAAACATAGTTACTAATACGGAATCAAGCATTCAAGTAGTAGAACCAACTGTTTTGAACTATTCAAGTACAATTTACAACACCTTCGAAAGGTGTGTTCTTGACACTTGCAAGACATTTCTTGCATATACCCCTTCCGATGTCCATCATTTCATAAAGAAAGTTTGTTCTCTTGGAGTTATTTTGCCTTCTTTATTTGACTTCTCCCTTGACTACAATAGTCATGGTCCCCAAACTCGCACTATCTCTCTTGAAATGTATTTCAATTGTGTTAAACACATCAAACGATTTGGAGAGCGTACAGTTATTGTTCACTATATAGTTTACTATAAACTTAGTGAACCATTTGGTTAGGGACTCATGCGTGAAGTCCTTGTCTAGTTTCTGTCTCGTGAAGTGGTTTAACACTTCAACACTCAATGATTCAAAATCATCATAAGGCCATATTGATGGACTATTTTTGTCAACCAACCATCTTGTTCTAAACAAGATTACAAACATTCAAGACTTGTTCAAGGCAACTCTCATTTCTTCATACAACAATTTGTAAGTGAAGAATCATGGCACATAAAGTGTCCATGTCCTTGTGCTTACTTCTCAAGCTCCTTTGTTCATGTAGCAAATAAACAAGCACTAGTGTTTGCATTTAACTAAGAGTTGTTCAAAGCAACTTCTTATTTCTTCATACAACAATTTGTAATTGAAGAATTATGATAGAAAAAGTGTTGTCCTCTTTATGATAGACTTATCTAACATATTATTCCAATGATACATTATCAATAGGAAGATTGTGAGGATGAGACTACTTAGGTACATATACAATCCATTCAAGACAATCTATGGGATTGTGGCACTAAGTCCAGAAACTAAAGTTTTTCTTTGTCAAGTTTTGGATAGCGTTTGCAAATATGTCTGTAAATAAATACATAACGAATATAAATTGATTGATTTTAGGCCATTTGATCCGGGTCTTTAAATCAAATAGAACCACCCACTATTTTCGGCAAATTCCATATCCCTCATTGGAATTTGAGAGTTTTGGAGAAAACTCTTAGTAGGGTATGGGAGGCTCACTATTACCAAGCCCACCTCACAATGATATGATCTTGGCTAGCATCAACAATAATGAGAGAGTACGCTTACTCATTTGCATCTCTTGCAAGTACCCATCTTATTTGGCCTCTAGAGAATGATGCCTCAGAATGATATCATATTGGCGTCATTGCACTTAGTTAAGTCATTCCCACCGTGCCTAGTTTGTGTAGGGGTTCGAGCATAGCCTCAGAATGATATCATATTGGCTAAACTCGTTGCCTACCTCACTTCATCATGTATGTATATAGAATTCCTCCTGAGTGTAAGCATGCACTTTGTACTCCCCCATGATAGGGTGAAGTCAGTGTACGAGTCACAAACGATTGAAGCCTACCATGATGGAAGGCCACGAAAGAGTGTTCAAAGCACACTCACGCTTGTCAACTTAATAATGGTTTAGTTGCGGGTTTTAGGTCTCATCACATATAAGCATTCATTTTAATCTTATTAAAACAATTCGGTCCTATTACAACTATTGGTCCATTTGATTGATTTAGTAGTATATGATACTCCCACTAAGCTTGTAAAACGGTTTTTAAAGCAAGAGTATATGGTACTACTAACATAAGCTTTGCATTCATAGATGGACTATATAGTTACCTTAGGGCCTTAGGATGACTATGAACCTTTGATTCGATCCAACACGAGCCTAGTGTTGGATCTCAGTCTAGGGATGGTGATTGATTTTAGTTACGTGTTTAATCATACTAAGGCGTGTTTCTCCTATTGGGCGTTGGACCCAACTACTCCAATTTCATGCATATCAAATAAACAAGAAAGGAGTACTTCAAAGTAAAGAAGAGCTTATGCTCTTTACAACATTTGATCAAAACAAATTACTTTAAAGTAAAGAAGAGCTTATGCTCTTTTACAACATTTGATCATATCAAATTACAACCAAAATTAATCTACACATTCCCATGGTTCAAATAAATTTGAGATGGCCTTTCACATAGCTCAATTATCGTAGGCTTAGGTTCATAATCACCATTTCTTTAATTAATTAACGCTTTAACTAATTAAACTTGAATGCAACATTTTCATTTGGTTTTTGTATCAATAGAATTGATTTAAATAGAGCTAAATAAAATGAAAATCCAATTCTCATCTAAAGATACAAAACTATTTTGTTCTCAACCTAATTTGGGCCAAAAAGCAATAACCTAAACCATTGGGCTATATTGTAGAACACAAACTTTTGGGGTCACTTTGTAAAAACACAAAAGTTCACTACTTTATGTAATTACAACTAGAACCCAAAAATTTCAACAAATACAAAAACTTCAATAAAGGAGCAAAACAATTTGTCCTTTAGTGTTTTTGGGCCTTTACGTAAAACTGTAAACTTTCGGGTCAAAGTACAAATACACAAAAGTATCAAAACTTTATGTAATTGCATAAAAGCCCCAAAAGTACTCCCTTTGAAGGAGTGGCCGGCCAAGGAGTAGTGTGAGTGATGTGTGTGAGTTGATTTTTAGGTTTGAAAGGTGAAGGAAATGTGTAAGTGATTGGTATGGTGTGAATAGTAAAAGAAGTATGAGTGTGTAAGAGAAGTACCAATCATGTACAAAAAATTCAAACACACTTTCAAATTTCAAACACATTTTCATAATGACTTGTTTATTGAAAAGTCACTCCAACCAACACAAAACAAAGACTTTATGTAAACAACCAAAACTTTGAATCAAAACACCAAACTTTTTGTTCTTGGTAAGAACATCAAGAACATTGAAGAACACACATGAAAACTCATGAGAGCTCCATGAATGTTTTCACTCAATAAAATTCAAAATTTCACTACTCAAAAAAGCGGTTAACATCCTAGGGTACTTAGGGGTTCCAAAATTCACTTTAAAACACTTTTAACAAGACAAACATGAACCCAAAAATCCACCCTTTGGATTTGGCCGAATTTCCCCATAAACATGGCACCAAATTTTAGCTCCAAAATTCATGCTCATATGAACTACATCTACAACATTTGAGATGGCAAATTTTCTAACAAAATTTACATTCAAAGAAGCAAGAATAAAGCTTGTAACAATTACAACATTCAAATCACAAACTATGAACTACAAAACCCAAAAGGATTCACCAACTACTAGACCTAGGCTCTTGATACCACTTGAAGGAAAATTTGTGAAAAACATGTTCATTTGAGCAACATCTATGGCATGCAATTAACAATTAAAGGCGGAATCATGCTTGTATGCACTCAAAACAAAACATTACCCATGAAATTCAAAGCCTAGTAGTTATGGTGAACCATTACTCAACTCAAATCTTAAAGAAAGGAGTTGAGAAACTTTATGCCTTTGAAGCACCTCTTTGCTTAGCAAAGGTTAATCACCCATGTGAGGGCCTTCTTTCCTTTGTCTCCTTGCTCCTTGGCTCCATGGATATGGATGGAAGAATTGATTCTCCAAAAGTCCCCAAGGTAGGAGACCTCTAATTTTCGGCACCAAGGATGGTGAAGGAAGAAGATAAGTGACCTTGGAGGAGGAACGATTGCTAGCTAATCCCCTCCAAGGGGCCCGGCCTCCTAGAGAGAAAAGGAAAGAGTTATTCTCACTTTTCATCCTTAGAAAGCCCTAATGATGAAATGGCTATAAAGTTGCCTTTATACCACCTCACAATGGAGTGGCAAACTTGCAATTAAGCCAAGTTCACTACCCCTCTCTATATGGCCGGCCACTTAAGAATTTATTGGGCTTTCAAGCCCTTTGTGTTTTCAAGTTGTTATACAACTTGAGCTAATGGGCTTGACATTCAAATCCCATTGGGCCTTGCGGCCCAAAACTAACCCGAGGTCTATAACGAACTTATTCGTTTAATTAATTAACATATTAATTAATCCTAGCCATAAATAATTAAACCATTTAATTATCCTTACTCATCTCTGTTGTATCCTTCAATCATTACCTTACACGGTGTGTGATCCATTAGGTTCCTTTTAGTGAGGCAGTGGGCGATTAGAACTCTTACTAATCGATTGTGAATTGAAACTTACTTTCAATTCTTCCTTTAGTGATTATACATCTTCAGGGCTTCCACAAGCCATGAGTGACACCTAGCAGTATGTCATGGCTACCCAAGCTAATTAGAAGAGGTTGGAGAACCTATTCAGTTTGGGATTACAATGCAATACGGTCTTTCTCTAATACAATACTCTTGACCACATTGTTTGGTTTGATAGTTTATTCATGTCTATTATCCAATGTGATTCTCTTACTTATATGATTACCTTGAATGTGATTTAGAACGACTTCCTAAATCTCATTCATACTCTGGCCAGAGATTCTAAATCATATCATAGAGTATTCTCCATCAACGTTTGCAGGTTAGAGATCCCTTGTTGCGCATTCACTTGCCTCCATGGCTTAGTCGCTTAACCCTAACTATGCCGTGGACACTCTCTGACGGAGTGACTTTGACGTAGTCAAAGATCAATGACCTAACCACAAGACAACTATGATGCCTCAGGTCAAATGACTACTTTGCATTATCCCAACCATAAGTTCTCATGTGACATGAGTATGTGAACTCCTCGTTGATCGCGTTCAGTGGACTCATTCTCTATTAAGCATCTACGTACTTGTCTTGGTGTCAGTTACACCATTGACTCGAGACCAGTCACTCTCCCTAAGAGAAGACATAGCACGTACTGATCTTGACGGACTGTCAATGCCCAATTGGCAATCCGATGATCAGGAACATTTAGGATATGTATATGAAAGAGAATGATCTCATGAATCTAACTTCTTTAGATCACATTCTCCCTATTACATATTCCTTGGACTGTTTAAGCATATAACATGTATATGAGACGGCTTAAAACAATAATCTTTGCCTGTTATATTAAACTAGATTAGTTTAACATGTGAAATGTCCGTAAAGTATCATCATATGATTAGTTTTAGGGCACATTTCCAAAAACCTTAAGCTACCAATTAGCTTTAAAGGTTTCAATATTACGGTTTAAATGGTACTATACCATTTCCTTGAGTATATGTCGTATATGCACTCAATGTAATCATAAGGATTCTCATTTTTTGTTTCTTTTGAATTAAGAGGTGTAACTCTATGACATAGTCAAAAAGTTCAAACCATTCAACTGAGACGATTTATTAATCCTTCTCAACTACCTTGGAGCTAGAGGTGTAAGAACTAGGTTGTTATATTTGTTGATTATCATCTTGTCTCTCAAACAAATATTGCTTATTAGCACACAACCCAAAATCTTAACACGATTAAGATTTGTCTTTCTTTCCAACTACATCCTATGGAGTCATGAAAATTTTGGAAGATCTTCTAATTGACAATCATATTGTCTTAGAAGTATATATCCTATATATGGGTAATTGATAACATCCAACGAACTAAATCTTCTTCTTGTTCGTTCTTCTCCTAATGGAGAAATTCATTATCTTATGATGCTACTTTCCTTGATTTCTATCAAGGAAACTCTTCCAAAGTGTTATATTTCCTTGGATCAAATCTAAGGTGGTAAATACTTTAGACGTCTTACTCATCAATTTACATTCTTGAATTCTTTGAAACCTTTTGCAAAGTATTCAGACTTTTGTTTATTCAAAATAAATGATAGTCCAACCAAGAGCGATCTTCAGTGAATGTCATACAACATGAGTAGTATTATGTTGTGGACAAGTACCACTAACATCTAAGTGAATTAACCTCAACAACTTTGTGATTCTTTCTTCTTTCCAAAAGAATAAAGATTCGAACATTTCGCCTCTATACAATTTTAACAAGAAGGCATTGGATCCGGACCTAATGATCCAAAGTATGCATCTATGACCAACTCGTAATTTATGTTTTTAGAGGTGTCACAACTAAGTTGGGATTAGTCACTACCTTGCAACCTTTTGGGTTTCAAGCATCGTCATATTCTAAATAGTTAACACTACCACATCATCTCTACTATAGAGATAATCAATTAGATTACAATAATCCAATCATTCATTAATAAAGAACAATGTTTTTGTCAAACAAAACATTCATCCATTTCTTATGGTGATGGAATTAAGTTCCTTATTCAAATTGAAATGTAAAGACAATCTTTGGTTTTCCAATTTCTTTGGTAGTTCATATGAGGAAGTAAGTACTATCTGCTTTCGCAGAGATCTATATTTGAGTCACGTTCCTGATGTGAAGTACTTTCTCTTCTCTCATTAATCTTCTACTTCTTAGTAGCCATACTTTTACAATGATTGTAAACCATAGTTACTAATACGGAATCAACCATTCAAGTAGAAGAACCAACTGTTTTGAACTGATAGGAGCATATTTATGCACCTTAGTTAGCTTGTTCTTGTGCATTTATGTTGTTTTTCCTTAGTTAAAGTAGTCTTTTAAGCTAGTTTGATGTATTTTCAGGTTCTAAGGGCAAGTATGCAAAAAGAAGCAATTTGGAGCATTCTAGAGCATTTTTGGGCCAAGATTGGGTAGTGCAAGCATGGAGGCAAGTTGATGGACGAAATTGAAGATATAAAGGCTTGAAATCAGCTAAGAAGATGGAAGAAAGAAGTCAAAGATAAAGAAGATAAGGAATCAGCTCAAGAGAAGGAGAATTATCCAAAACATTATCTAAAACAACCTTATCTTATCTTATCTTATCCAATCCTTACCTTATCTTACCTTATCTTATCCAATATTATCCTAATCTTATCCTAACCTGTTTTCTTCAGTTTAGGGGACTTAAAACCTGATTTCTAGAAGTCTTATCCCTTGTCCTATAAAAGTGGCGCCCCAAATCCTTCTAGAAACCCCAAAATCTGCCACAAAACACATTCCTTCTAGAAACCTGAAAATCTGGCGCCTCCTTCCCTTCTAGAATCTGATTTCCTTGCCTTGCAAGGCTTTCTAGAAGCCTTATCCCTCCTTATCCAAACCTGCCGCACCTTAGGCCCTTTCCCATTAGAAATCTGATTGTTTTGAACCTATTTCTGGATGGATTTGGCTTTCTAGAAGTCCTAATCTGATTCATCTAGGGTTTTTGGTGCCTATATATATATTTCTCCACCCTTTGCCGTGTACCACCACCCTCCATATACATCATTCACGCCAGAAATCATCCACCACTCTCTGCCGCACCATACATCCATCCTAGCCATTAACCCAGCCTTCTACACCATTCATAACCCCCAAAATCTGTCCCAAGACCTTGTGCCGCAGCAAAGAAGAGGAGAAGGAGCCTTGGGACGTGCATGCCATTCAAGTTTGAATTGCTGGAAGTTTTAGGTGTTTTCTTTCCTTTGATTTCAATGTTTAAATTCAATACTCTTTGTTCTGTGAGTATGAGGAACTAAACCCCCTCTGGCTAGGGGGGGATTCGAAACCATGTTTATGCTTGCTATATGATTTGATTACCTCTAATTGCGTTTCATAAGTTGTGAATTCAATTTACTTATCTATTTGAATTAAACTGATTTGTGTGTGTTGGTTATGAGTGCACGCTTAATTGTCATGCATAAATCTAATGCTAGGATATAAGGAAGTTTCACCTAATTGTTACAGAATTATATTCACAAGTAGTAAAGGTTGTTGATCACAATCGCGTTAAGTAAATTCTTGGCATAAGTTTCATGCAATTCATAGTAACGAATGCCTCGTCAATGCTTATGGTTTTCATAGAACTTAATGATTCTTGCTTGTATCTCTATTATGCAATTCATGTAGGGAACTTGTGGGGAATGTTTTGGGTTGTCGTATGCAATCATCCAATTCAATAACGTTAGGAAAATCTGAGGGTTAATTAGTGCAATTCACAGTTAATCTGGGGCGTTGAGAATCCATGGTTTATTGAAAAGCAATTAGAAATCGTTTTGTATGCAAGTATGACATGTGTGGAGAAGAACCCCTTAGCTAGCCTTCCATCCATTGATTTAAACCAATTTCGTTTTACAATCTGTTTTGTTTTACAAAGTTTATGTTTTGTTTTCAATTTCGTCAAAACCAATTCCCCCTTTATTTTGAAGTGTCAAATTAGTTAGAAATCAATTTAGTTTGTGTTTTTAAGTGTCTTGAGTCAAGTTATAAACTGTTTTCGTCCAAATTCTTCCTTAGTGCTCAAAACTGCCCAGAAAGTGGTTTTAAGGCAGTTTTGAGTGTTTGTTTGCTGTTTTGAGTCTTTTGGTTTGTTTTAGTGTTTTAGAGTATAGTTTTGCATTCTTTGAGTCTAATTTAGTGTTTTAACTTTGTTTTAAGTTTTTGAGTCAGTTTTCAAGTGGTTTAGCAATCCCTCCTAATCCCCGGCCTAGAACAATCCCTACTTACATACTCTGCTACAATTGATTAAAAGAGGGTTTAATTTGTGTGCTTATATATTTCGCATCAAATTTTTGGCGCCGTTGCCGGGGATTAGCAACTGTGCTAATCCCTTGGATTGTTATTTTCGTTTGGTTTAATTAGATCAAATTCTGACCTTGTTTTTGTTTCTTGTTTAGGTACTAGTGTATGACTCGGAGTTCTCACCCAGTTCGTGAACATATTCTGGACTTTGACGCAGATTTCGAGCGAGAGTTAAGACGAAAGAGGAAGAATCCAGAACCAAGTGAATCAAGTGCAAGTTCAGATGCCGAATCTGAATTTGAAGAGGAAGTGGACGACATGGCTGTGGACAATCGTACAATCAAAGAGCTTTCAGCCTCAGGACTTGACAATGCCGTGCCCTTATGCATTCAATACCCTAGGGCGGCTCAAGGCAAAACTGATGAGTTTGAATTGAAGTCAAGCTTGTTGCATCACATTCCTAAGTACCATGGGCTGTCCATGGAAGACCCAAACAAGCATTTGAAGGAATTCGAGGTGGTGTGCTCAAGCATGACACCAATCAACGTAGATGGAAGTATTCTGATGATGAAGGCCTTCCCCTTTTCTCTCTTGGAAAAGGCGAAGGATTGGTTGTATGAATTGGCCCCCGGAACTGTCACATCATGGGAGAGCATGAAACGGGCTTTCTTGGAGAAGTTTTTCCCAACTTCTCGAGTCATCCTCCTACGAAAAAGGATAAGTGGAATTCAACAAGAAGCAGGTGAATCTTTTCCTACTTATTATGAACGTTTTAAATCTCTTGTTGCTTCATGTCCACAGCATCAGATGAAGGAGGAACTTCTCCTACAATATTTCTACGAGGGACTTCTACCAATCGAACGTCAAATGCTAGATGCCTCAGCGGGAGGAGCCTTGGTGGATAAGACCCCCACGGCAGCCAAGACATTGATAGCCAATCGAGCGTTGAACGCTCAACAATACGAAGGTGTTGGGCAAAGGAGCATCCCACGGCAACACCAAGTCAATGAGGTAAGTGCCATAACCGAACTTCAAAATCAAATGGCTAACCTTACTACTTTGCTTTCTCAGGTGGTGGAAGGTCCAAAAGTACAAAATGTAGCTTCTTGTGGCGTGTGCTCCATGCAAGGACATCCCACAGATAAGTGCCCACAATTGATAGAGAATGGAGGGTGGGAGACACTCAATGCCGTGGGTTTTGGCAATCAATACCAACCACGTGGTGATCCTTTTTCCAATACCTACAACCCTGGGTGGCGTGATCATCCAAATTTCAAATGGCGAGAACCCTAACAAGGCCAACAACAAAGCGGATTTAGGCAACAACCCCCGGGTTTCTATCAGAAGCCGTTGGCACCAACTCAAGCCCAAGCACAACCTGCCCAAAACAAATCAGGTTCTTCAATTGATAATGATCAGATTTTTCAATTACTAACTTCTATGGCGCAGGGTATGCAAACTAGGGACAAGAAGGTGGACGAGTTGGAGAAGCAGGTAGGACAGATTGCCGAGTTCATGGGGCAATTTCGAGAGCAAGGCAAGTTGCCAAGTTCAACCGTTGTCAATCCAAAAGGTGGATTCGAATCTGCAAAAGCCATGAGTCTGCGAAGTGGGAAGCAAGTAGGATCTGACCCTAAACCATCCAAATCATGTTCCAATGAGGAGGACGAGTTGAGAATTGAAGAGAAGGAGCAAAGCCCACTCACGGGAAAGGTGGAAACACCTTTGCCGCAAGCCCTAAGTGATCATATACCATCCAATTTGTCCAATAGAGGTAAAAACGTGTCAAATTCAGTTCCTACTAATGTTTTTCCTTCGAATGTGCCCTTTCCAAATAGGTTCAAGCAAACAAAGAAAGAAGAAGCAGAAAAGGACATTCTTGAGACGTTTAGGAAAGTTCAAGTCAATATTCCCCTTTTGGATGCAATTAAGCAAGTCCCCAGGTACGCCAAGTTCTTGAAGGAACTTTGCACTAATAGGAGGAGGATTTCAACCAAGGAGGTTGTAAAAGTGGGTGAAAATGTCTCAGCCATCATGCAACGCAAACTGCCCCCTAAATGCAAAGATCCGGGTAGTTTTACAATTCCGTGTGTCATTGGTAATTCTAGGTTTGAATCTGCCATGTTAGACTTAGGTGCATCTATAAATGTCATGCCATATTCAATTTATGCATCTATGAACCTAGGAGCGTTGAAAAACGATGGTGTTATCATACAATTGGCCGATAGATCTAATGCCTATCCAAAGGGAGTTTTGGAGGATGTTTTGGTGCAGGTTAATCACTTGATATTCCCGGCGGATTTCTACGTGCTTGAAATGGATGAATCGGACCATTCCCCGTCATTGCCCATCCTCCTTGGAAGGCCATTCATGAAAACTGCTCGCACGAAGATTGATGTGTTTAATGGCACTTTGACGATGGAATTTGATGGGGAAGTTATTAATTTCAATCTTTCTGATTCTATGAAGTACCCTAGTGAGAATCATTCATGTTTTGCTATTGATATAATTGACTCTTTGGCACAGGACCATTTGGACAATTTGAAGGACGATGCACTTGAATTGGCCATTGCACAAGGAAGGGACATGCACAACATTGAAACAGCCACAAAAGCAACCCACGGCATGCATGAAGCATCCTTTGCCGTGCCCCCTAGTGAGGATGTCATTGAGATGGTGGCTGCCCTTGAGTCACTGCCATCACAATCTGGTAAGTTTTTGGACCCAATTTTAAGTTCAGTTTCGGCTAATAAGATGCTTCCCTCAGTTGTGCAGCCACCTACACTTGAACTTAAGCCTTTGCCAAGTCACTTGAAGTACGTTTTCTTGGGAGAAGAGGAGACGTTGCCCGTCATCATCTCATCCTCACTCACGGCACAAGAGGAAAACAAATTGGTGAGGGTGCTAAAAGAGTACAAAACAGCAATTGGATGGACTTTGGCCGACATAAAGGGAATTAGCCCTACCACGTGCATGCATCGCATACTTCTAGAGGAGGGGTCCAAAACATCTCGAGAGGCTCAACGCCGTCTCAACCCTCCGATGATGGAAGTTGTGAAGAAGGAGATAATCAAGCTTTTGGATTGTGGAGTGATCTATCCAATCTCGGATAGTAGGTGGGTTTCACCCGTTCAATGTGTGCCAAAGAAATCTGGTGTGACAGTGGTAGCCAATGCCGAGAATGAACCTGTTCCTACACGCATTCAAACCGGTTGGAGGGTGTGCATCGACTATAGGAAGCTAAACGCCACCACAAGGAAGGATCACTTCCCACTGCCATTTATTGACCAAATGCTTGAAAGGTTAGCAGGTTATGCTTTCTATTGTTTTCTTGATGGTTATTCTGGTTATAATCAAATAGTCATAGCACCCGAGGATCAAGAAAAAACTACTTTCACATGCCCCTTTGGTACTTTTGCATATCGTCGCATGCCTTTTGGTTTATGTAATGCACCTGCCACATTTCAAAGATGCATGATGAGCATATTTTCTGATTATGTTGAGAAAATAATTGAAGTTTTCATGGATGATTTTAGCGTTTTTGGTGACTCCTTTGATAGTTACTTGCATAATCTTAGTTTGATTCTAAAACGTTGCGTTGAAACTAACCTTGTTCTCAATTGGGAAAAATGTCATTTCATGGTTAAGCAAGGCATAGTTCTAGGTCATATCATCTCTGAAAATGGCATTGAGGTTGATAAGTCAAAAATAGATCTTGTACGTCACTTACTCTCTCCGACTTCGGTTAGAGAGGTTCGTTCTTTTCTTGGCCATGCAGGTTTCTATCGTAGGTTTATCAAAGATTTCTCAAAGGTTGCACAACCTCTTTGCCGTCTACTACAAAAAGAAGTGGCGTTTGAATTCACCAAGGAGTGCACGGCATCATTCAACCAACTCAAGCAGTTGTTGACCACGGCACCCATTATTGTTCCACCAGATTGGAGCCTACCTTTCGAGCTTATGTGTGATGCGTCCGATTATGCTTTAGGGGCTGTTTTGGGACAAAGAAAGGACAAGAGGCCGCATGTCATCTACTATGCCTCACGAACATTGAATGATGCCCAGTTGAACTATTCCACTACGGAAAAAGAACTTCTTGCCGTTGTTTTTGCTTTAGATAAGTTTAGATCATACCTAATTGGTACTAAAGTAATTGTGTTCACTGACCATGCAGCATTGAAGTACTTGCTCACCAAAAAGGAGGCCAAGCCACGGCTAATTCGCTGGATATTGCTACTTCAAGAGTTCGACATTGAGATTCGTGACAGGAAGGGAAGTGAAAACGTGGTGGCTGACCACCTCAGCCGAATGGTGCATAACGAGGAGTCTCTACCTATTTTGGAGACATTCCCTGATGAACAATTGCTGTCAATAAAGGTTAGTGAGCCTTGGTATGCTGATTTGGTGAACTTTTTGGTGTCAAAACGAATTCCAAGCAATTTCACTAGGCACCAACGTGATAAACTTAGACATGATGCACGGTTTTATGTGTGGGATGATCCATATTTATGGAAATTTTACCCTGATCAAATTGTACGTCGATGTGTGCACGATTCTGAATTTCATTCAATTCTGAGTTTTTGTCATACATATGCATGTGGAGGGCACTTTGGCACACAAAGAACAGCCCTCAAAGTGTTACAATGTGGATTCTATTGGCCTAGTATTTTTAAAGATGCTAGAACTTTTTGTTTAACATGTGATAAATGCCAAAGAATGGGTAATATTAGTGCAAAGGACCAAATGCCGCAGGTTCCTATCCTAAATTTTGAAATTTTTGATGTTTGGGGTATTGATTTTATGGGTCCTTTTCCGTCATCGCATGGTTTCATGTATATTTTGCTTGCGGTTGATTATGTGTCGAAGTGGGTGGAAGCAAGAGCCACCCGGACTAATGATTCTAAAGTGGTTGCAGATTTTATTAGAACTAACATATTTGCAAGGTTTGGCATGCCAAGAGTGATCATTAGTGATGGAGGGTCACACTTTTGCAACCGGACCATTGAGGCGTTATTGAGGAAATACAATGTCAACCATAAGGTTTCTACACCTTACCATCCTCAAACAAATGGCCAAGCCGAGGTTTCTAACCGAGAGATAAAGCAAATACTAGAAAAGACCGTTGGGCCCACAAGGAAGGATTGGAGTTTACGGCTAGATGATGCACTTTGGGCGTATCGTACGGCATACAAAACACCTATTGGGATGTCCCCCTTTCGGCTTGTCTATGGCAAGCCGTGCCATCTCCCCGTTGAGTTGGAGCACAAAGCTCATTGGGCCGTCAAGAAGTTTAACATGAACCTAGATGAAGCGGGCAGTCATAGGAAATTCCAATTGAATGAGCTTGATGAGATACGGCATGAGGCATACGAGAATGCGAGCATTTACAAGCAAAAGACCAAAGCTTTCCATGACAACATGATCCGTGGGAAATCATTCTTAATTGGGCAGAAAGTGCTATTGTTCAATTCCCGTTTACGATTGTTTCCCGGTAAGTTACGTTCTAAGTGGATTGGACCGTTTGTTATTACTAATGTTTTTGTTCATGGTGCAGTCCAAATCCGAAGCTTGAAAACGGGGCATGAATTCAAGGTGAACGGGCATCGTTTGAAGCCCTATTATGAGAACTTTGTGGAGCAAACCGTGGATGAGATCTCCTTGGATGCCGTGGGCTCCAATCTGGAGTGATTGCGTTTCGTCCGGCTGTACGACATAAAAAACAAGCGCTACTTGGGAGGCAACCCATGCATTCAATAAAGGAAGACCTAGGGAGCACTCCAATTCTAGATTTGCGTTCCTAAACCCTTCTCTTTGTTGTTGTTTTCGTTTCTGCCTTGTTTATTGTTGAGTTGCTGTTTTGTTTGTTTGTTGTTTATTTGTGTTAGTTTATGCTTGAAACATTGAGGACAATGTTTGATTTAAGTGTTGGGGGGGGGTAACCAACATGTTTTGATGCAAATTCGTAGGGTTTGATCACCCATAACTTCTAATGTTGTTCCTTGCTGTTTTTAAGTGTTTTTAAGCTGTTTTGGTGTGTTTTAGTGTGTTTTGACTCAAAAATCCGAAAATCCCATAAAAATTTGAAAAATGGTTTTAAAAAAACCCAAAAAGAGTTGTTTTTGTGTGTTTGTTTGTGTCTTAGGGTACCTTCCAACACAATGATGAGGATTCGGTTTGTAATTGCATGACTGTTAAGGAGAGTTGTAAACATGGATGAAAGTTTGATTTACTCTGTGGTTTATGCTTGGTTGTGGTTATAACTTATGAATTCACATGCAATCATAAAAGAAAAATCAGTTTTTGTAACATGCTTGAAGGAAGGAACTCAAACTAACGCTACAACCTTGTGAGACTTGAGCCTAAACGTTTATTTGGAGAGTTAATAATCTATGCATTGTTGTTTTCTAAAGTCGTTGCATGATCTCATTATTCTTTGCTTGGTTGCTACTTAGAAGGCGTTTCATCATTTAGTTCCAAACACTAGAACTCATGCCCAATTCATTCTAAGCATGTTATTGATTTGCATAACACATATTCAAGATGAAGTTGTGTAGTGACCACCATAGCCAAATTGCCGTATCTCCCTGTTCCATTGTGTTTTGTAGGTTTTAACCCCTTTGAGCCATATTTAGCCTATTTTTCTTTGTTAACCCACATTATCCTCACCGAGCCTAGATTAGGACCATCCATACCTTTGTTCTTGAAGCATAGTAATGCATGACTCAATATGAATTCCTTTTGATCATTGTTTGGCAGAAAACAAGTGTGGGGGAAGTGAGTTTTGTTGTGGGTGTGCCAAAGTCTTGAATGAGGCACGGCAAAGAAAAGGAAAAAAAGAAAGAAGAAGAAAAATTCGTGGAAAATAGAAAGAAAAAAAAGAAAAGTTGCGAAAAAAAATGAAAATGGAGTTGAAAAGATGTGAAAAAGAGTTCTCAAGTGTTGTTTGTTGAAGGAAGGGTCCAAAACATTGAATCCGGCCCTAATTGTTGCTTGAATCTTCCCTTTGTGTTTAAAAGTTGATATCTGCATGCTAAAGGGAATTCTAAGTTCAATTTCATTATTTTGCTTACTAATGCTTTAAGAACGTTTGTTTTTCCTATCCTTTCTTTGTTAGCCAATACCCCAAGCCCCGTTACAACCCTTAACTTCAATCTTGAGTGTTGTGTGTTTCAATATGTGGAGTTTGGGATTGGTATGAGCATATGGTGTCACTGGTTCTCGCATCTAAGTAGTAGCGTTCCATTCATGAGATCATATCTAAACATGTTATTAACTCCGGAAATTGCTTTTCTTGTTATACACATATGTGAGTGTTCGTTTTCATATTTACATCAATCTTCTCACATATACCTAGTGTAGGGTGTGTAGTCAGAAAATGTATGTGAAAATAGAGTGCATATCTAGCAAGGAATTGAGGGAATTCTCTAAGGCATGTTACTGTATTCAAAACATCGTTTTAATTGGTTATTTGTGAACTAGTAAGTAGTGACTATAATTAAGTATGTGCTTAAGCGTAAAGATGGCCAAAATCTGTGGGAATGATGATTTTTAACATATCATGTGCATTGGAAATCCCTGAGACAATTGTTGGAAGGTTTACGTTGTGTTATACTTGTTTTGTTTCGTTTTGTTTTGCTCGAGGACTAGCAAAAGCTAAGTGTGGGGGAATTTGATAGGAGCATATTTATGCACCTTAGTTAGCTTGTTCTTGTGCATTTATGTTGTTTTTCCTTAGTTAAAGTAGTCTTTTAAGCTAGTTTGATGTATTTTCAGGTTCTAAGGGCAAGTATGCAAAAAGAAGCAATTTGGAGCATTCTAGAGCATTTTTGGGCCAAGATTGGGTAGTGCAAGCATGGAGGCAAGTTGATGGACGAAATTGAAGATATAAAGGCTTGAAATCAGCTAAGAAGATGGAAGAAAGAAGTCAAAGATAAAGAAGATAAGGAATCAGCTCAAAAGAAGGAGAATTATCCAAAACATTATCTAAAACAACCTTATCTTATCTTATCTTATCCAATCCTTACCTTATCTTACCTTATCTTATCCAATATTATCCTAATCTTATCCTAACCTATTTTCTTCAGTTTAGGGGACTTAAAACCTGATTTCTAGAAGTCTTATCCCTTGTCCTATAAAAGTGGCGCCCCAAATCTTTCTAGAAACCCCAAAATCTGCCACAAAACACATTCCTTCTAGAACCCTGAAAATCTGGCGCCTCCTTCCCTTCTAGAATCTGATTTCCTTGCCTTGCAAGGCTTTCTAGAAGCCTTATCCCTCCTTATCCAAACCTGCCACACCTTAGGCCCTTTCCCATTAGAAATCTGATTGTTTTGAACCTATTTCTGGATGGATTTGGCTTTCTAGAAGTCCTAATCTGATTCATCTAGGGTTTTTGGTGCCTATATATATATTTCTCCACCCTTTGCCGTGTACCACCACCCTCCATATACATCATTCACGCCATAAATCATCCACCACTCTCTGCCGCACCATACATCCATCCTAGCCATTAACCCAGCCTTCTACACCATTCATAACCCCCAAAATCTGTCCCAAGACCTTGTGCCGCAGCAAAGAAGAGGAGAAGGAGCCCTGGGACGTGCATGCCATTCAAGTTTGAATTGCTGGAAGTTTCAGGTGTTTTCTTTCCTTTGATTTCAATGTTTAAATTCAATACTCTTTGTTCTGTGAGTATGAGGAACTAAACCCCCTCTGGCTAGGGGGGGATTCGAAACCATGTTTATGCTTGCTATATGATTTGATTACCTCTAATTGCGTTTCATAAGTTGTGAATTCAATTTACTTATCTATTTGAATTAAACTGATTTGTGTGTGTTGGTTAAGAGTGCACGCTTAATTGTCATGCATAAATCTAATGCTAGGATATAAGGAAGTTTCACCTAATTGTTACAGAATTATATTCACAAGTAGTAAAGGTTGTTGATCACAATCGCGTTAAGTAAATTCTTGGCATAAGTTTCATGCAATTCATAGTAACGAATGCCTCATCAATGCTTATGGTTTTCATAGAACTTAATGATTCTTGCTTGTATCTCTATTATGCAATTCATGTAGGGAACTTGTGGGGAATGTTTTGGGTTGTCGTATGCAATCATCCAATTCAATAACGTTAGGAAAATCTGAGGGTTAATTAGTGCAATTCACAGTTAATCTGGGGCGTTGAGAATCCATGGTTTATTGAAAAGCAATTAGAAATCGTTTTGTATGCAAGTATGACATGTGTGGAGAAGAACCCCTTAGCTAGCCTTCCATCCATTGATTTAAACCAATTTCGTTTTACAATCTGTTTTGTTTTACAAAGTTTATGTTTTGTTTTCAATTTCGTCAAAACCAATTCCCCCTTTATTTTGAAGTGTCAAATTAGTTAGAAATCAATTTAGTTTGTGTTTTTAAGTGTCTTGAGTCAAGTTATAAACTGTTTTCGTCCAAATTCTTCCTTAGTGCTCAAAACTGCCCAGAAAGTGGTTTTAAGGCAGTTTTGAGTGTTTGTTTGCTGTTTTGAGTCTTTTGGTTTGTTTTAGTGTTTTAGAGTATAGTTTTGCATTCTTTGAGTCTAATTTAGTGTTTTAACTTTGTTTTAAGTTTTTGAGTCAGTTTTCAAGTGGTTTAGCAATCCCTCCTAATCCCCGGCCTAGAACGATCCCTACTTACATACTCTGCTACAATTGATAAAAAGAGTGTTTAATTTGTGTGCTTATATATTTCGCATCATGAACAAGAACAATTTACAACACCTTCAAAAGGTGTGTTCTTGACACTTGCAAGACATTTCTTGCATAGACCCCTTTCAATGTTCATCCTTTCATAAAGAAAGTTTGTTCCCTTGGAGTTATTTTGCCTTCTTCATATGACTTCTGCCTTGACTACAATAGTCATGGTCCCCAAACTCCCACTATCTCTCTTGAAACTTATTTCAATTGTGTTATACACATCAAACGATTTGGAGAGCGTGCGGTTATTGTTCATTATATAGTTTACAATAAACTTAGTGAACCATATGGATAGGGACACAAAGGTGAAGTCCTAGCCTAGTTTCCCTCTCGTGAAGTGGTTTAACACTTCAACACTCAATGATTCAAAATCATCATAAGTCCATGTTGATGGACTATTTTTGTCAACCAACCATTATGTTCTAAACATAACTACAAACTTTCAAGAGTTGTTCAAGGCAACTCTTATTTCTTCATACAACAATTTGTAAGTGAAAAATCATGGCACATTAAGTGTCCATGCCCTTGTGCTTACTTCTCAAGTTCCTTGTTCATTTAACAAAGAAACAAGCACTAGTGTTTGCATAAACTAAGGGTTGTTCTAAGCAACTCTTATTTCTTCATACAACGATTTGTAAGTGAAGAACTATGACACTAAAAGTGTTCATGTCTTTGTGCTAATCTTCATAAGTTCCTTTGTTCATACAACAAAGGAATAAGCATTGGTTGTTTGTGTTGTCCTCTTTATGATAGACTTATCTAACATGTTCTTCCAATGATACATTATCAATAGGAAAATTGTGAGGATGAGACTACTTAGGCACATATACAATCCATTCAAGACAATCTATAGGATTGTGGTACCAAGTCCGGAAACTAAAGCCTTTGGCTTTTCTTTGTCAAGTTTTGGATAGCGTTTGCAAATATATCGGTAAATAAATACATAACGAATATAAATTGATTGATTTTAAGCCATTTGATCCGGGTCTTTAAATCAAATAGCACCACCCACTATTTTCGGCAGATTCTATATCCCTCATCGGAATTCGAGAGTTTTGGAGAAAACTCTTAGTAGGGTATGTGAGGCTTACTATTACCAAGCCCACCTCACAATGATATGATCTTGGCTAGCATCAATAATAATGAGAGAGTACGCTTGCTCATTTGCATCTCTTGCAAGTACCCATCTTATTTGGCCTCTAGAGAATGATGCCTCAGAATGATATCATATTGGCGTCATTGCACTTAGTTAAGTCATTCCCACCGTGCCTAGTTCGTGTAGGGGTTCAAGCATAGCCTCAAAATGATATCATATTGGCTAAACTCATTGCCTACCTTACTTCATCATGTATGTATATAGAACTCCTCATGAGTGTAAGCACGCACTTTGTACCCCCCCTATGATAGGGTGAAGTCGGTGTACGAGTCACAAACGATCGGAGCCTTGAAGGAAAAATTTTGTCCTAGCTAAGAACATGTGAGAATATTTGAACACATATGCAAACTATTAACACTTTAAAGTAGGCATGCATTCAAAAACAATTCTAAAACCCATGACTTTCAAAGCCTAGTGAATGGTGAACCACAAAACTCTTTAACAACATTAAAGTGATGGAAGGATTTTGAGATTCATTACCCTTGAAGTTCATCCTTGTTTACATAAGGGATTCACCCAAGTGGAGGGCCTTCAAGTCACCTCTTAGCTCCTTGGATCTTCCTTGTGATTTTCTCCTTTTGATGCTCCTTTGCTCCTTGATGATATGAGGAAAGGATCTCCAAGAACACCAAAAATTTGGTGTCTCTAAGTCTCCACACCAAGGATGAGGTGTGAAGATGAAATGGATGACTTAGAGAGGAAAAAATTGCTAGCTAAATCCTCCCTAAGTGGCCAGCCTCTCTTAGAGAAAAGGGGAGAAAGTGTTTCTCTTCTTTGCCTCAAGAAAACCCTAATGAGGTAAAAGCTATAAAGATGCTTCTATATCTCTTTTCTTAGGTGAGTGGCAAACTTGCAATTAAGCAAAACTTCCCACTTCCCTCACTATGGCCGGCCATCTTAAGTGATTGGGCTATTTGCCCATGTTTGTTTTAGTTGTCATACTAAACATAATGGGCCTAGTGGACCAAACACTTTTGGACCCCGAAGCCCAAAACTAACTTAAAAGCCCAATATGAACCTTTCGTAAGATTAATCAACTAATTAATTAATCTTGACCATTCTCAATTAAACTATTTAATTGCTTATCCATCTCATTTATATTTCTTCACTTTCTGGCTTACTCGGTGTACGATCCATTAGGTTCCAATTAGTGAGGCAGTGGGCGATTGTTACTCTTAACGATCGATTGTGAATTGAAACTACATTTCAATTCTCCCTTTGATGAAGATTAGTGTTTGCTAATCCTCAGGGCTTCCATAAACCATGAGTGACACCTAGCAGTATGTCATGGCTACCTAAGCTAATTAGAAGTGGTTGGAGAACCTATCCAGTTACAATTACAATGCAATACGATCCTTCTCTAATACAATACTCTTAATCACATTATTTAAGTGATAGTTTGTTTCGTGTCTACTATCCAATGTGATACTTCCCTATATGATTCAATTGAATAATGATTTGGAACATTCTTCCTAAGTCATATTCATATGCTTTGGCCAAAGACTCTCGAATCATATCTCAAAGTATTCTCCTTCCACCATGGAAAGCTAGAGATCCCTTGTTGTGCATTCACATGCCTATATGACTAGATAGCTTGACCCCAACAATGCCGTGGACACTCTCAATGGAATGCCTTTGACATAATCAAAGATCAAGGACCTAACCATTAGACATCAATGATGCCTCAGGTCAAAGGACTACTTTGCATATTGCAACTTATGAGTTCTTACATGACATGTATGCTCGAACTCTCTTTTGATCGTTGTTCAGTGTACTCGATTACTCTTTCGAGCACCTATGTGTTTGTCTTAGTGTCCAACACTAAATGACTTGAGACTGGTCATACTTACGCTTGAGTTGACATAACACATACTAACCTTAGCGGATTGTCAATGCCAAATTGGCAATCCTATGGCTAGGAACGTTTGAGGAATGAACATAAGAGAAAGGTCTCGTTAATCAAACTTACATAAATCACTTCTCTCTTAGATCAAATACATTCCTTGGATTCCCTTATTGCTTAAACACATGATACAATAAATAGTGATTATTAATCATATAATAGTTTAATACAATAAGTATTCCAAAAGCTATTACATCAAATGAGTGGCTTTGTGGGCATACTTCCAACAAGCCTACCACGGTGGAAGGCCACGAAAGAGTGTTCAAAGCACTCTCACGCTTGTCAACTTAATAATGGTTTAGTTGAGGATTTTAGGTCTCATCACATATAAGCATTCATTTTAATCTTATTAAAACAATTCGGTTCTATTACAACTATTGGTCCATTTGATTGATTTAGTAGTATATGATACTCCCACTAAGCTTGTAAAACGGTTTTTAAAGCAAGAGTATATGGTACTACTAACATAAGCTTTGCATTCATTGATGGACTATATAGTTACCTTAGGGCCTTAAGATGACTATGAACCTTTGATTCGATCCAACACGAGCCTAGTGTTGGATCTCGGTCTAGGGATGGTGATTGATTTTAGTTATGCGTTTAATCATATTAAGGCGTGTTTCTCCTATTGGGCGTTGGACCCAACTACTCCAATTTCATGCATATCAAATAAACAAGAAAGGAGTACTTCAAAGTAAAGAAGAGCTTATGCTCTTTACAACATTTGATCAAAACAAATTACTTTAAAGTAAAGAAGAGCTTATGCTCTTTTACAACATTTGATCATATGAAATTACAACCAAAATTAATCTACACATTCCCATGGTTCAAACAAATTTGAGACGGCTTTTCACATACTTTCAATTCTCCCTTTAGTGATTACTCACCCTTAGGGCTTCCATAAACCATGAGTGACACCTAGCAGTATGTCATGGCTACCCAAGCTAATCAGAAGAGGTGGAGAACCTATTCAGTTTAGGATTACAATGCAATACGGTCTTTCTCTAATACAATACTCTTGACCACATTGTTTGGTTTGCTAGTTTATTCATGTCTACTATCCAATGTGATTCATTTACTTATATGATTACCTTGAATGTGATTTTGAAGGACTTCATAAATCTCATTCATACTCTGGCCAGAGATTCTTAATCATATCATAGAGTATTCTCCCTCAAATGGTTTGAAGGTCAGAGATCCCTTGTTGGGCATTCACTTGCCTCCATGGCTAAGTGGCTTAACCCCAACTATGCCGTAGACACCCTCTGACGGAGTGACTTTGACATAGTCAAAGATCAAGGACCTAACCACAAGACAACTATGATGCCTCAGGTCAAAGGACTACTTTGCATTATCCCAACCATGAGTTCTCATGTGACATGAGTATGAGAACTCTTTGTTGATCGTGTTCAGTGGACTCATTCTCTATTGAGCACCTACATGTTTGTCTTGGTATCAGTCAAACCAATGACTCGAGACCAGTCACTCTCCCTAAGAGAAGACATAACACGTATTGATCTTGACAGACTGTCAATGCCCAATTGGCAATCCTATGATCAGGAACATTTAGGATATGTATACGGAAGAGAATGGTCTCATGAATCTAACTTCTTTAGATCACATTCTCCCTATTATATATTCCTTGGACTTATTGTTTAAGCATATAACATTTATGTGAGACGGCTTAAAACAATAATCTTTGCCCTTTATATTAAACTAGATTAGTTTAACATGTGAAATGTCCGTAAAGTATCATCATATGATTGGTTTTAGGGCACATTTCCAACATATGCAACATAAATCGATTTCCAGTTATTATTCCTATATAAACCATGAACGACAATGCCCCAAGTTAACCGTGAACAACACTAATTAACCATCAAATTTCCCTAAATTCATTGAATTGGACATCGCATCGCAACCAAATTATTCTTCTCAAGTTCCCTACATGAACAACATAATAGAGATACATATCATAGATCATTAAGTTCTATGAAAATCCTAAGCATTGACAAGGCATTCGTAACTATGAACAGCATGATACTCCTGCCAGGAATTTACTTAATGCGATCGTGACTAGCAACCTCCACTACTTGTAAATATAAGTTTGTAACTATTAGGTGAAACTCCCTTATATTTTAGCATCAAATTCATGCATGCAAACTAAGTAGGCCTCCTTAATCAACATACAAGAATAAGTTCTGAATTAAACAGTTAAGCAAATTGCATTCACGATTTATGAAACAATAACTGGATGTAATCAATTCATATCACATATATGTTCATGGCTTTGAATTCTCCTCTAGCTAAAACAAGTTTAGTTCCTCATGTTCGCAATTAAACAAAGACAATTAAAATTAAACATTGAAAACAAAGATAAAATACACCTAGAAACGCTCCAACAATCCAACGTTTTGAATGGCAAGCACGACTTCAGATGGCTTCTTCTTCTCCTTCCTTGCAAAGCTGCAGCACAATGAGAGATGTGGTAGTGTCGAATTGTGGTGAGAGATGGGTGATGAATGATTGCTGCGGCACTATGTATTTATAGGAAGAGGGGAAGGCACAACAAGGTCGTTTTAGAAAAGGATTTCACACTTCAATCCCACAAGGAAAAGGCTAATTACATGGCAGAAACCAAGGAGAATAAGGAGAGGGTGGTGCAGCATTCTCTTTAGGAATAGGATTAAGCCTTCTAGAAATCTATTCTTTAGGTGTCCTTGTATGAAAAGGATTTCCCCTTGCTGCTGAAATTAAGGTAGAATAGGATTAGGATAAGATAAGATAAGGTTAGTTTGGATAAGGTTGGATAAGATAAGTTTTTGGATAAGGTTTCCTTCTTTTTAGCTGATTCCTTATCTTCCAAGTCTTGAATTAATTTCTCCAGATCTTTAGCACATTCCTAGCCTTTCTTGAACTTCAAAAACGTCCATCCATCTTGCTCCATGCATGTGCTATCCATTCCAAGTCCAAAACTGCTCTAAAATGCTCCAAGTTGCACTTTCTTGCCAACTTTGTCATTTGAACCTACAAACACACGAAAATGGCTTCAAACACTCTAACAAGCAAAAACTAACTAAGTAAATGCAAAGAAACAGGCTAACTAAGTCGCGTAAATATGCTCCTATCAATAATGGCACATCAATGTTCATGTTCATTTTTTACACACCCTACTTTAATTCTAATCAATAGATTATACGGACATGATTAAATATAGGTGTGCAGAGAGAAAAAAAGAAAACTGTGTGATTATCATTCCGCTCTTTAATTCAAGTGGTATCATTGTTTGGGCTCGAGATTTTCGTAGAACCAATGAAGAGGTTTGGCATGTGAACCAATGAAGAGCGGAAACAATGATACCAAACAAGTAAGGGGACCGGGGTAAGTATCCAAGCAAAATCTCCCATTGCTTGCTCGCTAAGGTTCAATTGTGTTTTGGCATGTGAACTAATAATAATGTATTTTAGAGACATAACTAAGATTTTTGTGCGAGAGCAAGTGTGTTAATCTTGTATGTTGAAATAACATTCACTCTTTGAAAACTGGTGTAGCATAAAACATAAACCAACCAAAATCTTGACCGTGTGGTTTGGTGGCTTTATAGTTTGGCCCACTCAATCCTTATATTTAGTCTGAAATTTTAGCCTAAAACTGTCTCAAGTCAGTCCGAAACCAATATGGATCTAGCCTTGGCTAAACTAAGAAACAAATGCTTTTTATCCACTTTTATCAAGGGCTGGAATTTTTTTTCTGAAAATGCCAATCCAATTGTGACAGCCTGTCCCTGATTTTAAGAGTTTTTTTTTAAGTTTTAATAAAGGATTTTACAAAAATGCCCTTTGAGGCACGCGCATTGTTCGAGGTTAACCGTTGTGTCGTGCCATCTAAGATTTGTTTTCTTGACATATCCTCGTATTACTCGTCACTACGGATGTGTGGGCGTGAGCGGTTCGTGATTTGGAGTTATATCGAAGAAGATATTGATGTTTGAAGTTTGGGCATTTTAAGAATTATAATAGTAAAATTTGGAATTTCTTTTATGAAAATGGACGTCCAGATTTAATAAAGAAATAAATGGATGGCTAGGATGAAAAGAAATAAGATTATGTGTGTGTGTGTGTGTGTGTGGCTGGTGGAAGAAGAAAGGAAGAAGAAGAGGATTGGGCAAAACTGCCCAACCAGGAAGAAGAAGAAGACAGCTTCGGGAGAGAAAGGAGAAAGAGCTGGCGAATGGAGAGAAGAGAGAGAGAAGGCCCAGCCAATCGGAACAGAGAAAGGAGGAAATGAGGGAGAGAGTGGCGCGGGGGATCGGCCGGATCCCCTTGACCCTTTTTTTGACCCGGTCGGCACCCATGCCTATTTTCGGTGATTTTCACCCGTTTTTCCGGAGAATTGCTTCAAGAAACCTCGTGGGAAACACTCTAGGACCCTTCCTCTATCCATACCATCTAAAATTTGGAGAGATTTGGTCTTGAAAATGGAAGAAACCGCAAAGGGGGTGCGACGGGGTTCGTGATGGAAATCCATCAATTGTGAAGCAATTTCTTCCAATTATCACCACCCATGGCATCCTCTTGAGGCCTAGAACAAAGCCCAGGCAGTGGTTGAGGCGTTGGAACAAGTTTGGAGGTCGAATCAAATCACACCAAATTCAAGGGTTTCGTACGGTTTTGGCAAAATTGGAGCCTTTCCAGGCCAAATTGGCCTTGGTCACAGGTATGAAAGTTGTTCCTCTCTTTGAGATCTTTAATTCTGAAAATTTTGGTAATTTTTGGAGAAAGTTGAATTTTCCGGCGAGCCGGGGCGGCCGACCGCCACCCACGGCGGCGCGTGCGGTGGCGCGTGGCCAGTGAGCCGCCAATGCTTTTTTTAGGCCATAATTCATGTTCTGAATTCAGTTTTGGTGAATGAATGACGTTTGATGATCATTCGAACCTAAATTCGTTACGATGCGGGGTTAGGCCAAAATATGAATTGACGATCCGACCGTTGGATCGTCACCAAACTTTGATACGTTGTAATACGTAATATTTGAGGATTATAGAAACTTACGGATCGGGAATCCGATTGACGGATCTTCTGGAATTGGAGTTGTAAGTTCATAAAATACAATGTTAACAGTCACTTAGTTTTGGCAATTGACGGAGATCCGACCGTTGGATAGTAATGAAATTTTAAGATGTTGTTCTAGAGATTTATTGTGGACCTCTGGAAGTTACGGATTGGAAATCTAGTTGCAGATCTTCCAGATCGAACTACTTAGTGACGTGTTTTATATAAGTTTATATTCTATCGATATGATTTCTGAGGCATGATTTGATGATTGTTCTAGGCGCCGATCATCATGACGCCTTGATGTGTTGTGCTAGGGAGTTGTAGGGCAAACTCCAGGTGAGTGGGCAGTTATTTTCCGTATATACCTATATAAATGAATTTTGCCCAGAAAATCAGTTTAAATGAAATGTGTTATGAAATGCGATATGAAATGCCATGCAAAGTATCTATTTGTTTAATTATGCATTATTGATTGTTTATATTAATGTCGGTGCTGAGGACGCCCAGGTAAGTGGCAGGTAAGATTATATGCTAGTTATTGAGAACGAATGATGAAATGTGATGTGATGTGATATGATTAGAGCTCATAGACCTGCACACTGATATTAGTGCTCACGCCCAGAGAGGGGCTCAGTCTTTCACGTGTTGTTCACCTCCTGCACCGCATGCTCGCCTTGGATCCAAGTTAGGTGCTCAGTCCTGTCGAATAGGCCACTATAGGTGGGTTCGACTCGTAGGTGACCCGCGATTTATCGCTCAGTCTTCACGTGATTGTAGCACTAGAGCATAGTAGTTTATTATCAGTGATGTTGTGCAGACCACTAGAGGTGGTATTGATGTGTGTGCAGGGTATATATATGATTTGATTATGATGATTATGAGTTATATGAATTGTTGAGTATGATATGAGCTATATACAGCCGAGGGCTGAGATGATATTTGAGTATTCAATCACATTCACAGGGATGCTTTGGCATTCAGTTGATACTTTGGCATGGCATATACATACTTTCATACATACGTGTTTTCAGCGGATTTTTGAGAAATATATATGAGTATATACTTTATTTCTGGGAAATTATACAGGTTTTACGGCGAGGGGTTATAACTTTTGAAAGGAAAGGTTTTGAAAAGAATTGTTGCTGACCCACTCAGTTTTATGTTTTTCGCCCCTCCAGGTTCGAGATAGAGCAGAGCTTTGGTGGCCACGAGGAATCCAACGGTGTTCTGACAGAATTCACAAATGTAGGATTCACCTTCGGGTGTTATATCTTAGTATTTATATCTTTAAAGCTTCCGAACTGTGTAAATGGTTACGTCACTCTCACGTGACGGCCAGCATGCCCTCCTTCGGGACGGGGTGTGTCACCAATACCCAAATCAATAATACCGAAACTTTTGGGACTCCGTACCGAATCGATTCCGAGCCCTTTGGTAAAGGAATCAAGATTAAATATTGACTGATTCAAGAATTCTGAACCGAACCGATAATATATATATATTTTGGTTGCATGCATGTTGAATATTGAATTTAAATAATGTGATACTATGTTATATTAGAAATAAAAATATAAAATTAAGTAATTTGAAACTTCAAAATGTTAATCTACTTGACCAAATTGCAATCAGATAAATAAAATACAATTATGATGCTTTACCTAAGAAACAAAAATAAAAAATCAAAGCGCTTCTAATCCATACAAGACTCCCGCGTGCTTCTCGGGGCCATCATTCACAAAATACACATCCCCAATTTTCTGAAACGCATGCCACGTCAGCAAGCTATCTGAACCGGCCTGGTGGCACTTCCCGGCTGCCCGGTCCAACTTTAAAATCTTCGCCACCTGGTCCAGCGCTCCGTACAAGCTGTTACAGAACCGAATCATGTACTTGACGTCATAAATTTTATTTCCGAAAAACACCCTCACAATCTTCAAAAACTCTTCCATGCCACTCGGCAATTCCTTCCGGCCCGTGAGGATCTTCACCAAGTACCCAAAGTCGTACGTGCCGTGGAACGCCACCCAACTCACTGAGTCGTTGCAGACGAGTGCCGACGACATCATCAACTCTGCGAACCGGGCCGACGCTATGCCGTCGGAGCGGTTACGGTCGAAGTCAATTCCCTGGCGGCGGAGGAGCTCGATGGAGTCGGAAGCGTGGCGGTCCCGGGCGATGTCGAAGTCGTTGAAGTTGAATTCCCAGATGTAGGGCGTCGGGGAGCCGAGGTCGGGGAGGTTGCCACCGGAGTCGGAGAGGGTGAGGCCCACCTGGATGAGGTTGAGATCGTCGACGTTGGATTTGAGGTTTGTGTAGTGATCGGTTGGCTGTGTATCGTGTTTGTACGGCTGTCGATATATTAGTGCGGGGAATTCTGTGTCCATCGATATAAAGGGGCAGCCGTCGATCACTTTGCGAATTAGTTCGAACTCAGATTCTAGATTGTGGGCCCACACTTTTCGGATTGCGATCGGCTTCGACTTGGAACTCGAACTCGGACTCGATGTTGAACTTACTTTGCGGCGGCACATGTTTGATTTAAATAACAAATTAAACAGCGAAGGCTTGTGGATATTGGATCAGTGAAGAGTGGATGTTGGTATATATAGTGAGACATTAGGATCCCCATTCGAAATTGGGGAATCAAAGTCCATATGCGTGTAGGAATTTGGTAGTTGTTCTTTCCTTTTTATTTTACTTTAGAGGAAATATAATTTAGGAAAAATTAGTATCTTTTAAACTCCTAATTAATTTTCAATTCAAACGTTTCCAAAATATAAAAAATAAAATTATAATAAGTTTTGTACCCATTAAATTAAATTTTCAATTTTTTAATCTTATATGTACCCATTCTTAAATATACCAATTTGTTATATGAAAACTGTACCGACACACCCCAACCCAAAAGTGGGGCGTGCTGGCCGTCACGAGAGTGTGACGTAACCATGTGCACAGTGCGGAAGCAATAAAGAATAGAATTTACGAATCAATTAAAACCGAAACACTAGCAATACTAGTGTAAAAAGAAGTGTGAATTCCACTAATACAAAGCATAAAAGTCTATGTCCAGTCAAGCAGAAGTACTAAATAGAAATAACACCCGAAGGTGGTCCTACATAAGTGAGTTCTGTCAGAACGTCCGATGAGCTCCTCGTATGCCACCAACGAACACTACTTAATACTTGGAGGGGCGAAAAACAAAGTTGAGTGGGTCAGAAACAAATCTTTTCAAAACCTTTCTTTTCTCAAAAGTTATAACCCCTCGTCGTAAAACCTGTATAATTTCCCAGAAATAAAGTATATACTCATATATATATTTCTCAAAATCCTGCTGGAAAATATGTATGTATGAAAGTATGTATGCCATGCCAAAGTATCATAACTGAATGCCGAAGCATAACTCTGTGAATGTGATTGAATACTAAATAATCAACTCAGCCCTTGGCTGTATATAGCTCATAACAATCTCATCATATCATATAGCTCATACTCATCGCAATCATATCATATATACCCTGCACACACATCAATACCACCTCTAGTGGTCTGCACAACATCACTGAATATAAACTAATATGCTATAGTGCTGCGATCACGTGAAGACTGAGCGATAAATCGCGGGTCACCTACGAGTCGAACCCACCTATAGTGGTCTATTCGACAGGACTGAGCACCTAACTTGGATACAAGGCGAGCATACGGTGTGGGAGGTGAACAACATGTGAAATACTGAGCCCCTATCTCTGGACGGGGGCACTAATATCAGTGTGCAAGTTTATGAGCTCTAATCATATCACATCACATCACATCACATCACATCATTTGTTCACATCAAACTAGTATATAAACTTACCTACCACTTACCTGTGCGTTCTCAGCACCAACATTTATATAAGCAATCAATAACGCATAATAAAATAAATAGATACTTTGCATGGCATTTCATATCACATTTCATATCACATTTCACTTAAACTGATTTTCTGGGAAAAACTCATTTATATAGGTATATACGGAAAAAAAATGCCCACTCACTGATAAGTAGACGGGTCATAACCCCCGTGCCTAGCCTAGCTACGCTCGTCCTCCGGATAGGTCTCGCCTATATGAAAAGTAACTGAAATAACGTTAATTAACGCACATAATTGAAACCGTAGAAATAACTTCTCATACATTGCTCAAATTGGGCATATGAATATACCACTGTGATCTACACAATCTCAGGATCATGCCCATATTTTTAGAAAAATTTTCCGACCACCCACGAGCCGGCCAAGGCACGGCCAGACAAGTCGGCCATGCGCGGCCACGTGATTTGCACACTGACATCGTCAGTTAACGCCGTCAGGAATATTTCGTTAAAACCCAACGGTAACAGTTAAAGATGACTGACGGCGTCAGCATATTCCGTCAAGACTGACGAAATATTCCCTGTCTTCTCCCGCGAGTCACCGGTGACCGGCGACTGTTCGCCGGTTTCTGGAAAAAACTTCCAACTATGGTTTCTCCTTCATTTTTTCACCATTTTCTATGTACTTTATACCAAAATGAAGTTCTCACAAAGATGAACACAATCATACCTGACTCGACCCCCAACTTGCCGGGGATTCGCCGGAAAAAGCCTCGATAATTCCGGCCAAAAAGAAACTCTCCGATCTCGTGATTTCGACGTCCAAATTCTTCCAACGAAGCACTCCGAGCTTCGTAAGGACCTTCTTAAGCTTCCTATGAACTTGAAATCTCCAAAAACACAAGGTTTTACGTGAGCATGAATAGTGACAAAATCGGAGGTTAAGAGAACTCAGGTTTTCGAAGGCTTTCTTACTTGAAACTTGTACCAATCGACTCGTATCCACCTTAGGAATACAATGGTGTTCTTCACACCCTTGATCTGCAAGCTTTCGACGGGTTTTGGTGCTTGTCCATACAAAAGCCAAAAGGGAGAGAGAGAATGTCTAAGAGATAGAGAGAGAGTGCGGGAGTGAGAGAGAGAAAGAGTGTGAATGTGTGTGTGTGTGTGTGTGGTCCAAATACCACCAACCAAACTCCCAAACTTAGATACACGCACATACCATAATTAATGCATAGGGGCATTTTCGTCATTTCACATCCATCGTACGAAATCTTTGGGACGGACTGTTACATGTACCCTTTGTTTAATATAAAATGTACCCATTTTTTTTTTTATGAAATTCATTCAATCTTTTCTCTAATCTATTTTTTAAACTTATATGGGTACATTCCATTTCTTTGATTTGAGAATGTATCCATGTTAAGTTTAAAAAAAGAAATTTAATAATATTATTAAGCCTAATATCATTTTTATTTTTTTGGTGTTTTTGAAGAATGTACCCATGTTTTGGTACAATAATTTTTTGGTTAGTTTTGATGAATGTACCCATGTATGTGTGTATATATATATATACACACACACACAAAATATATTGGAGAGTATAATTCATCTTCAATATTTTTAATCCCATAAATTATGGGTTTTATTTAAAATCTCATTATATAAATAACAACAAATTTCATTTTTAATTTAAACATATAATAACCTACATAGAAAGACATTATTACATTAATGTTAGAGATTTCGATAAAAAACTAAAAATCACAAATGTTTCAGTCAAAAAACATTTGTAGTTAGAGACTGCATCCAAAGTGACACACCCCGTCCCAAGGAGGGCATGCTGGCCGTCACGTGAGAGTGACGTAACCATGTGCACATCGCAGAAGCTAATAAGATAAATATAAATACACATTTAGAGCAAAAGGAACGTCTAGTTGCAGTCAAGGACAATTGCTAATTTATAACACCCGAAGGTGAATCCTACTTTTGTGAGTTCTGTCAGAACTCCGCTGCATCCTTCGTGGCCACCAAAACTCTGCTACTTAGAACCTGGAGGGGTGAAAAACAAAGTTGAGTGGGTTAGAAACAAATCCTTTTCAAAACCTTTTCTTTTCTCAAAAGTTATAACCCCTCGCCGTAAAACCTGTAATAATTTCCCAGAAATATATAATACGTATATACTTATCTCAAAACCATGTTCAGAAGTAGTGATATGCAAGGTATATGCCATGCCAAATATATCTCATAAAATCACATATACTATATCAGGTGAAATCTCATCATATCTCATAGCATGTTCACCGAGTGATCAGCTGGGTTGAACTATAGCTCATAATCAATCTCATCATCACATATAAAAATATATCCTGCACACGAGTCGGAACCACCTCACGTGGTCTCACCGACAAGACTGGGTGTAAATAAATACGCTATAGTGCTACGATCACGTGAAGACTGACCTACGAGTCGAACCCACCTATTATGGTTTATTCGACAGGACTAAGCACCTAACTTGGATCCAAGGTGAGCATACGGTGTGAGAGGTGAACATCACGTGAAGGACTGAGCCCTGGCCCTAGGCGGGAGCACTAACACCAGGGTGCAGGTTTATGAGCTTTCAATACATCTCACATAATCATCATATCATATAATCATTCTCTATCATCAATATATACTCACCTGATACTTACCTGTGCGTCCACAACACCAATTACCATTATATGCAACTACTAATGCATGAATAAATAGATATATATACGTTGCATGGTATATCATATCGCATTTCATATCACATTTCGCTTAATTGATTTTCTGGGAAAAATCTCATTTATATAGGTATAAACGGAAAACAACTGCCCACTCATAGATATATCGAAGCGTCGCAACCCCCGAGCCTCGATTGATGGCGGTCGTCCTCAAGATAGGCCTCACCTATATGCGTAATAACCGAAAAATGTTATTTAACGTACATATCCAACAATAGGTAATAACTTCTCATATATTGCTCAATTTGGGTATGTGAATATACCACAGTGATCTACACAATCTCAGGATCATCCCCAAATTTTTAAAATAATTTTCTGACCCCTCACGCACCGCCATGCGCAGGCAAGTGCACGGCATAGGGAACCCTGACGGAAACAGTAAACGGCGTTAGGAATATTCCGTTAAAGCTAACAGTGTTACTTGACGCCGTTAGGAATATTCCGTCAACTCTGACGGAATATTCTCTCTTCTTCTCCAATGGACCTCACTGGTCGCCGCCGTCTGAACTTTGAATTCTCGCCGGTTTATGGAAAATTTTCAACTCTTCATATCTTCTTCATTTCTCAACCAAAATCCATGAAATTTATACCAAAATGAAGATCTCACAAAGATGAACACAACCATACCTGACTCGACCCCCAACTCGCCGAGGATTCACTGGAAAAAGCCTCGATAATTCCGGCCAATTTTCAAACTTGTCGATCTCTACTTCCCGACGTCTAAATCACTTGGTTTTTCTTCTCCGAGCTTCGTGAGGATGATCTAAAGCTTCATATGGATTTAGAATCTTCCAAAAACCCCACAATCATGTGTGCATGAACAGTGTACAAATCTGGGTTGTTTGGGTTCTATGATTTTCGAAGGTTTTACTTCCAAAAACTGGTATGGGTGAACGCAAGGATGAGATGAAGACAATGGTGCTAAGCATAAGCTTGATCCGTGACTAGGAGTGTGGGTTTGAATATTGTTCGTACGACTTGTACGGACAACAGCAGAAAATCGAGAAGGAAAAGAGAGAGAAGGTACGGGAGAGAGAGGGGAAGGTTTGTGTGTATGTGTGGTCCATGTGGGTCACTAACCAATACCAAAACATATCACACACACATCATTCAACGTCCAAGGGTATTTCCATCTTTTCACTTTATCGATTCAAAAATTCTGAAACGGGCTGTTACAATCTACCCACCTTATAAAAATTTCGTCCTCGAAATTTACATAATAATTACAATCCATCAAAAACCATAAAACAATCTTAGGTACATCTCTCTCATCCGTTTCTCTGTTTCTCAAGTAGCTTCTTCCACTGAACGGTTTCTCCACAAAACTTTGACCAATTGCACTATCTTATTTCTCAAACTTTATCTTTCCAATCCAAAATAGTCACTGGTTCCTCATCATAAGTCAAATCCAAATAAATTTCCAATGATTGAGGAGGAATCACATGCAAATGTTCTACGACATAATGACGAAGCATCGAAACATGGAAGACACCATGTGCCTTAAACAACTCTGAAGGCAACTCATGTCTGTAAGCAACTTCATCGACTCGTTCGATGATCTCATAAGGTCCGATGTATCTAGGGGTTAACTTACCTTTCTTCCTGAACCTTACTACTCATTTCCACAATGACAACTTCAAAGATACCAAATCGCCAATCTCAACCACTCGATCAGCGGCACGCTGGTCCGCTGTGCTTTTGACTATCCTGAGCCGCTTTCAAGTTAAACTTAGTCACTTGAACATTTTGAGTAGTTTCCTCTTCTATTTCAGTACCTTATATTCCATCTTACCTATAAGTCCAAAAATCAACACACATAACATCACTTTCATGGGCCTTATGGTGTTACTTCCGGAACACTGAAGTGACCACCGTACCCCAAAAAGTTCAACAGATCCGTAAGCCTCAATCTCTCTTCCATAAAACAAATAAATAACTGTTGCACTTGTCTGGAAAGGTTACTGCTCCTTCGCTGAAATAAGATACTTGCCTTAGTGAGTCGATCAACATTCACCCAAATTCCATCACAACCATTTAGTGTACGAGGAAAACTTGTATGCAAAATCCAAAGTAATATTTTCCCATTTCCACCGCGGAACGGAAAGTGACTGCGTCAATCTAAAAGTTTCTTTCTTTCCACTTTAACCTGCTGACAAGGCAATCTACTTACATACCCATCAATTTCCTTTTTCATACCCAACCAAGAATAAAATAGTCGAATGGTATGATACATCGAAGTTCCTCCTAGATGCATTGTGTACGCTGAACAATGTGTTTCATCCAAAATTTCTTTCTTTAATTCTTCATTATTTGGCACATACATCACGCTCTCTAGCATAAGCATGCCATCCGATACTCTAACTCTGAAGTTTTTTTTTTTTTCCTTAAATGAATTAGCTCTTGAATTTCCTCATCAATAATCTGTGCCTCGAGCACTCGATCAATTAATACTGGCCTGACTTGAAAACTAGCAAGCAAGGCTACTTCTCGTTCTTCTATTCCCAATTCCACTCCAATATACCTCAAATCTGTGAAAAGAGGAACATGACAAGCATCGAAAACATTGGTCTTCACTGAAGTCTTCCTGCTAAGTGCATCAGCCACAACATTTGCACAGTCACCCTGGTCGTGCAATCATAATCACTAAGCAACTCAAACCACCTTCGTTGCCTAAGATTAAAATCGCTCTGGATAAATAGATATTGGAGACTCTTATGATCCGTAAAATCTTGCATTCCTCACCAAAAAGATAATGTCTCTAAATCTTCAAAGCAAAGATGATAGCCGTTAATTCCAATCGTGAGTAGGGTAATTCATCTCATGAGGTTTCAATTGCCGTGAAGTATAGGCAATCACTCTACCATGTTGCATCAATACACATTCCAAACCATTCAAAGAAGTATCACTAAAGACCTTATAATTACCGCTGTCATCTAGGAATGCCAAAATAAGTGCATGAGTGAGGAAATACTTCAACTGCTGAAAACTTTGCTCATAATTCCATCCCACTTAAACTTAACCTCTTTTCTCGCCAATGGTAAGGCAATGACTGAAAAAAAATCCTTAATAAACCGTCTATAATAGCCTGCTAAGCCAAGAAACTTTGAACTTCAGTTACGGTTCGTGGCTATTCCAAATTCCCCACTGCTACTACCCTTTAAGGATCCACTTGAATACTATGAACATATATCACAAGTCCCAGAAATGCCACTTGATTCATCCAACATTGGTATTTACTAAACTTGGCATATAACCAATGTTCCCTCAATTCTTTAATACCAAGTTAAGATGTCTAGCATGGTCTGCTTTCGACTTAGAGTACACCAGAATATCATCAATGAAAACAATAACAAACCTGTCGAGATATTCCTGGAATACTTCATTCATCAACCCCATAAAAGCAGCATGCGCATTCATCAATCTGAATGGCATCACCAAAACTCATAATGACCATAACAAGTTTTGAAATCAGTCTTAGGAACATCCTCACTGCTAATTTTCTACTGATAATAATCAGACTTCAAGTCCATCTTTGAAACACACAGGCACCTCTATGCTGGTCAAACGATCATCAATACGCGGCAATGGATAACGGTTCTCAATTGTTACCCGAATCAATTGCCTATAATCAATGCATAGCCTTAATGTCCCATCTTTCTTCCTTACAACAAAACTGGGGCTTCCCAAGGTATCATACTAGGTTGAATGAAACCTTTATCAACCAATTCCTGTAACTGAACTTTCAATTCCCTCAACTCTGCAGGAGCCATTTTATAATATAAGACATGTACCTGGAGACAAATCAATAGTGAACTCCACACCTTTGTTTGGCGGCAATCCAAGTAACTCATCCGGAAATACAACAAGAAAATGTCTAACCACCTTTACATCTTCCACACGACCCAGAGTAGCATCATTTAGCACCACATGAGCTAAGTGTCCTTGGCAGCCTTTCGATAGCCCTTTCTTTGCTCTCATAGCAGAAATAACGGCATACCTTACTCCAGTTAGCTCAACCACTAAAGTAACCTCTGATAATCCAAGACGATAGATAGTAACTGATTTCTTGTAGCAATCTATCTTGGCATGATCATAAAGCAACCAATATGAACCTAGAATAACGTCGAAATCCACCATCTCTAATGGAATAGAATTCGCTGCCATAACTGTAACTTCCACCAACACGGAATACTCTGAATGAACACGATACTAATATATAATGACCTTCCTGATTACTTGCAATACCGATAACTCACTGTTGTTTCGATAAGTAAGTAACAATTCCCGAGGGTGCAATATTACCATTTTGCCCCTAATTGGGAAATACATATATACGCCTTGATCGTGCTCATTCAATATTTTCCTTACAATGTCAACAAGAACATAAAATTTCTGCATCACAATCAATAAAACTCTAGCAAAGTGATCGAAAATGTTCAACATACCCATAATCCAGTCCAAAATATTATGATAATCTTGCAGTGATATGTTAACACGTCTTTGGGCTTATTGTCGTCCCCCACGACGTCCATTAGCTTGATTACTTCACCCATGCTCACCACGACCTATCTGACCAATACTACTTGATCCAGGAACCTGCCAAATCGGCATTAGTGGTGGCAAGAAGACTGCTGGGGCATGTACTGATTCTGGGGACAATTTGCAGCTCTATGTCCCATTTATCCACATGTAAAGCATCATCTGCTTTTTCACCTACACTCTCCAAAGTGTCTATTACTGCACCTACAACACAAAAGTACATTTCTTCCACTAGCATCTCCCTGTCTTTGGAATCTAGGACCTCCAGTATTCTACCATTTCGCCTCTGGCCAATGGCACTAAAACCTCAACTTGAAGAACTAGAGCTAGCTTCACTTCTTTTGAAGCTCTGAGTCTTTCGATGTCATTGAGATGACTGACCTTTACCTTGGTCAACTTTTCCCCGATTCCCATTCTTTTCTTATTATTCTTCACTATCGCTGGGCATATTCTCTTTAATACTCAACGAAATCTCGTAAAACTCCTGGTAAGAAGTACTATGCATAGTGATCGCCACGAAACGCCACTTCTTTTTAGTACCCAGCTTAAACGACATAACATTTCCTTTGGATTAGCAACAACATCCGGATGATAACGAGACAAGTCCGTAAACTTTCTGTAATACTCATTCGTTGTCCTCTTTGCTTGTCTCAAATTTGTAAACTCTTGCTTCTTACCATCAACATATACTGGAGGATTAAACCTTTTCTTAAATAATTCTTTAAACAACTCTCAATCCGCTATTTCCTCCGGTGACAATGTATAAGACTACTGTCTCCAACAGGATGTAGATTCAATACTCAGAAACTAGGTAGTCGTCTCGACCTACCTTTCAAAAGGAAGATTCCTTTGACTTTGCATAGCCCAAAACGTCTTTTCCAAATGATTAGGCCATCACTCTGTTCCCTCAGGTTCTTCATATACTATAAAATGATTCAGCTTCAACTTATAAACAATCTCAAGAGAAGTCATTTGAATAATAGACTGAATCACAATAGCAATAACTTTCCTTAACTAAGCTATATCAGAAAACTAGGTTCATTTGAACGACGTGGCTATCTACGAGGCGGTATAGTTCTCACAAAAGGCACTAAGAAACTCCAAGATATACAGGACTGCAACCTAGGCTTTGATACCAACTGACACACCCTGTCCCAAGGAAAGCGTGTTGGCCGTCACGTGGGAGTGACATAACCATGTGCACAGCGCGGAAGCTAATAAGACAAATATAAATACACATTTACAGCAAAAGGAACGTCTAGTTGCAGTCAAGGACAATTGCTAATTTATAACACTCGAAGGTCAATCCTACTTTTGTGAGTTCTGTCAGAACTCTGCTACATCCCTCGTGGCCACCAAAACTCTGCTACTTAGAACCTGGAGGGGCGAAAAACAAAGTTGAGTGGATCAAAAATAAAACCTTTCCAAAACCTTTTCATTTCTCAAAAGTTATATCCCCTCGCCGTAAAACCTGTAATAATTTCCCAGAAATATATAATACGTATATACTTATCTCAAAACCATGTTCAGAAGTAGTGATATGCAAGGTATATGCCACGCCAAATATATCTCATAAAATCACATATACTATATCAGGTGAAATCTCATCATATCTCATAACATGTTCATCGAGTGATCAGCTCGGCTGAACTATAGCTCATAATCAATCTCATCATCACATATAAAAATATATCCTGCACACGAGTCGGAACCACCTCATGTGGTCTCACCGACAAGACTGGGTGTAAATAAATACGTTATAGTGCTACGATCACGTGAAGACTGAGCGCTAATCGCGGGTCACCTACGAGTCGAACCCACCTATTGTGGTCTACTCGACAGGACTGAACACCTAACTTGGATCCAAGGTGAGCATACGGTGTGAGAGGTGAACATCACGTGAAGGACTGAGCCCTGGCCCTGGGCGGGAGCACTAACACCAGGGTGCAGGTTTATGAGCTTTCAATACATCTCACATAATCATCATATAATATAATCATTCTCTATCATCAATATATACTCACCTAATACTTACCTGTGCGTTCACAACACCAATTACCATTATATGCAACTACTAATGCATGAATAAATAGATATATATATACTTTACATGGCATATCATATCGTATTTCATATCACATTTCGCTTAATTGATTTTCTGGGGAAAATCTCATTTATATAGGTATATACGGAAAACAACTGCCCACTCATAGATATATGAAAGCGTCCCAACCCCCGAGCCACGATTGATGGGGTTCGTCCTCAGGATAGGCCTCATCTATATGCGTAATAATCGAAAAATGTTATTTAACGCATATATCCAACAATAGGTAATAACTTCTCATATATTGCTCAATTTGGGTATATGAATATACCACGGTGATCTACACAATCTTAGGATCATCACCAAATTTTTAAAATAATTTTTTGACCACTCACGCGCCGCCACGCGCCGGCAAGTGCACGGCCACACGCGCCGCCACGCTCAGGGAACCCTGACGGAAACAGTAAACGACGTTAGGAATATTCCGTTAAAGCTAACGGTGTTACCTAACGCAGTTAGGAATATTCTGTCAACTCTGACGGAAATTCTCTCTTCTTTTCCGATGGACCTCATCGGTCGTCGTCGTCCGCCCCCGTCTAAACTTTGAATTCTCGCTGGTTTCTGGAAAATTTTCAAATCTTCATATCTTCTTCATTTCTCAACCAAAATCCATGAAATTTATACCAAAATGAAGATCTCACAAAGATGAACACAACCATACCTGACTCGACCCCCAACTCGCCGGGGATTCGCCGGAAAAAGCCTCGATAATTCTGGTCAATTTTCAAACTTGTCGATCTCCACTTCCCGACGTCTAAATCACTTGGTTTTTCTTCTCCAAGCTTCGTGAGGATGATCTAAAGCTTCCTATGGCTTTAGAATCTTCCAAAAACCTCACACTCATGTGTGCATGAACAGTGCACAAATCTGGGTTGTCTGGGTTCTCTGATTTTCGAAGTTTTACTTCTAAAAACTAGTATGGGTGAACTCACAAGGATGAGATGAAGACAATGGTGCTAAGCACAAGCTCGATCCATGATTGGGAGTGTGGGTTTGAATATTGTCCGTACGACTTGTACGGACAACAGCAAAAAAACAAGAGGGAGGAGAGAGAGAAGGCACGGGAGAGAGAGGGGAGGGTTTATACGTATGTGTGGTCCATGTGGGTCACCAACCAATACCAAAACATATCACACACACACATCATTCAACGTCCAAGGGTATTTCCATCTTTTCACTTGATCGATTCAAAAATTCCGAAACGGGCTGTTACACAAAGTATCCCAATAATTTATCTTCAGTATGTAATTAAAATAACTATTGGTTGACAGTAAAATAATCACGAATAAAAAGGAATAGTATTACTAATAAAAGAAAAAAAATACTATTAAACTGTGGTAATAGTGGTGACCAATGTCTTCTTAGTCATTGTGGATTTCACCAAGCTCCACTTTTATCTTTGTATTTTAGGAAAACTAATGAAAAGGGCTTGAAAACTTTGAGTTTTAATGATTAGGACAAAATAAAGGGTAAAATGAATAGTATCAGGATTGACTTTTTAGTGTAAAAATGTGATTTTTCGTTAAAGTGAACAGTACCAGGAGCTTTTCGTTAAAGTTCCCTTGTATTTTTTGTTGCATTGGATTTTGTGACAATGAGAATATTTATTTAAATCTTATCAATTTTTTATCCTTGGTGTTATATATGTGGCAATTTTGCAACGGAAGCTGACTTCATTGCTTGGTACATTTTACAAACCATATGGATTAAATTCGATAAAATAAAAAATACAGAAACGAAAGTGTAACTTTTTAAACTACAAGAACTATAAGTATATTTTGGCCCCCCCCCCCCCCCTTTTTTTTTCTTTTTTTTTTTTGTCTCTCATTTGTCTCCTCCTTTCCAATTTGAATGAATCATTGGAGTTTATGATTACTGTATGGAGTAGGATTTTCTCCCCTCTAATTTACCTCCCATCCTCTTACATTTTGATTTTTGTCTTTTTGTGTCTTTAAAAAAGATCAATATAAGATATTGGCGTAACTTAACTGTAACTATTGAAATAAGAGAGGAGGGAATGAGAAAAAGATTAGGAGGGGAGAGAATCCTCCTCCTTACGGTATTCTTGTTTGCTTTTTGTTTTGTGTTTGTTTAGTAGAAGTGGTTTGTGTACAAATGGGATTAAATTTGCATGTTGAGGGAATGGGACTATTTTCGAATGCAAGGATAAGAGTATTAGGATTGTATTTTTGAACGGTAAAATACGTTAGGTGATGTTGCCAGGGGTCCACATACCACAATCATCTCCATGTTCTTTTATATATATATATATATATATATATATATATATATATATATATATTGTATTATAATTACGAAACAAAATAGTATGATATATATATCTGCAATCATTTTGTGTTATAATTACGAAACAAAATAGTGTGATATATTGCAACTTTTGCCTATTTATAACACGTTATCAGCACGACTCTCTAACCTTAACCAGTTCTCATCTCCCTTCTCCGAAAAATGCTTCCTCTAAGGATTTTCCTATTATTCTTCCTCCTCTGCCTCACCTACCTGATGTACCCTCGCGAAGAACTGCTACCACCATGCCTGCTTCTAGTTTTCAGTATAACAATTACTTATATCTTTGATTTCTTGTTTGGTGTAGCTCATGATTACTAACCCATTGTTTATGTATGTTAATTTTACTGCGATCGAAGATGGTGCGGTATCACCGCCCATCTTGAACTGCAGATTTAATTTTACTGCATTTTTAGGTGGTGTGGTGTAATCGCCCACCCTGCTCCGCATATTTAAATTTCTTGTTGCTTGAGTGGTGCGGTACAATCGCCCTCCTCATTAATCATGTAGGTCTCGAGCTCGAAGTTTCGAGTGCTTATCATTTTGGCCTGAAGATCAAAATGAAAAATTTGTAAGAACCAGAAGTTCTACCACTACATTCCTCTAGAATACGTATTATTGCAAGTTCTTACGCATATCATTTTTCTTTCAGAAAAGAAAAGAAAATGGCGAACTTGTCAAAGCTTGATTTTGTTGCCCTGGATATTACTGGGAAGAACTACCTTACCTGGGTACTGGATGCCAAGATCCATTTTGAGGCAGGGAATCTTGGAGAAACCATCAAAGAGGAGAATAGTGCATCCTCTTAAGATCGGGCGAAGGCCATGATCTTTATCCGTCGCCACCTTGATGAAGGATCGAAGAGCGAGTACCTAACAGTTGAAGATCCATTAGCCATCTGGAAAGCACTGAGAAATAGATACAATCACAAAAAAATGGTGATTCTTCCAAGGGCTCGTTATGAGTGGACACACCTAAGGATCCAGGATTTCAAGTCGGTGGCTGAGTACAATTCTATAATGTTTAGAATTACTTCCCAGATGAAGCTCTTTGTGGGGAAACCATCACTGAGGAAGATATGCTAGAAAAGACTTTCAGCACCTTTCATGCCTCCAACGTGCTCCTACAACAGCATTATAGAGAGCGAGACTTTACTGAGTACAACTAGGTGATATCTGTGCTCCTTGTGGCTAAACAAAACAATGAGCTTCTGATGAAGAATCATTAGTCTCGACCTACTGGATCGGCACCATTCCCAGAAATGAATGCTGCTTCATTTGAAGTGAATATCACATCCTCTCGTGGCAATAATTACAAATGAGGACATGACAACAAATGAGGCCAGTGGAACGGGAAAGGCAAGAATCATGGTGTCTAGTTTCACAACTAGGTTCCAAAGCATAATTCAAGCCCGAGCTTCAAGAATGCAAATTGCCACAAAGGTAAAGCTCATATGAATAACACTCATAGGAATCCTGAAGGAGTTTTCCATAGGTGTGGTGGCAATGGACATTGGGCGCATACCTGTCGTACCCCAAAACATCCGGTGGATCTGTATAAAGCCTTCCTCAAGAATAAGGGTGCCGAAACCAATTTCCTCGACGAGGCTAAACCAATGGATATACCTGATCAAGTGTTCGATTTATCAGGGGAATTGAACACAACCCACCTAGATGTCTCAGACGTCATTGTGGAAAGAGGGAATGAAGTGTATCGGTCCGATTGAACCAATTCTATTTGATGTACTCTTATTATCTGAATTTGTAGTCTAAAGCTTGCATTTCAATTCAATAAATGTGGCATTTCAATTTCCTTTTATTATGAATAAACTATTTTTAACTGTGATTCCCTTACTTAGAGAGCATGGATAAAAATTGTGGTTATTCTCAAAACAAGAGCAATGGCGGAGATAGTTGTCTTGCAGACAGCGCAACCACGCATACAATACTTCGAGATCGAAAATATTTCTCAAGCTTGATGCTTACAAAAGTAAAGGTAACAACAATATTAGGCCAATCAGATGTAATTGAAGGCTCGGGAAAATCCCAGATCATGTTACCAAGTGGAACAATATTGTCCATACAAAATGCTTTGTACGTACTCGATCTACTCGAAATTTGTTGAGTTTTAAAGACATACGTTTAAATGGATACCACATGCAGAAAATGTGGAATATCTATGCATTACCTCCAATGATACCCATAAGCGTACATTGGAGAAGTTGCGTGGTTTATCGAGTGGATTGTATTATACATACATAAAGACAATTGAAGCACATACTGTCATGAACCAGAAGTTCATTGATTCAAAAATTTACATGCTTTGGCATGACCGTCTAGGTCATCCAGGATCCACCATGATGTGTAGGATCATTACCAACTCTAATGGACATCCATTATTGAGTAGACACATTGTTATCTCAAATGATATCCCTTGCAAGGCTTGTTCTCAAGGGAAATTGGTAATTAGACCATCACAACTAAGGATTGATGCTGAATTCCCATCATTTTTGCAAAGAATTCCAGGGGATATTTGTGGGCCTATTCAACCATCTTATGGATCATTTCGATATTTTATGGTTTTGGTTAATGCATCTACGTGATGGTCACATGTTTGCCTCTTGTCTACTCAAAATGTAGCTGTTGCGAGACTTCTTGCTCAGATAGTTAAGTTGCAAGCACAGTTCCTAGATTACCCAATTAAGTCTATCCGACTTGATAACGTTGGTGAATTTACATCTCAAACCTTTGATGATTATTGCATGACACTGGGCATTGATGTTGAACACCATTTTCCTCATGTCTATACTCAAAATGGTTTAGCATAAGCATTTATCAAGCGGCTTATTAATAGCTCGTACTCTGCTCATGAAAACAAAATTGCCAGTCTCGCATGGGGACATGCCATCTTACATGTTGCATCATTGGTTCGATTGAGACTTATAGACAACCATCAATACTCATCAATACAACTCGTGTTTGGGCATCCACCAAACATTTTACATTATGAGTTTTTGGTTGTGTTGTTTATGTGCCTATTGCACCGCCACAACGCACCAAAATGGGACCTCAGCGCAGACTGGGATTTATGTGGGTTTTGATTCACCCTTTATCATTAGATATTTGGAACCTTTGACAGGTGATAAGTTTACAGCTTGTTTTGCAAATTGTCACTTTGATGAGACAATATTCCCGTCATTAAGGGGAGAAAAGACCATTCCAGAAGAACGGCAAGAGCTGATATGGGTTGTACCCACCCTATCTCATTTTGATCCACGAAGCAGTCAATGTGAAAATGAAGTGAAAAAGATCGTTCGTCTTCAATGTATTGCTAATCAAATGCCAGATGCATTTAATGATGCTTCGAAAGTGACAAATCAAACAACACCTATGAAATTACACTTTTGAAAAAGCACCACACAACAAACTATTCCCTACTATTCCTAATTCTCCTTTACTGTGGGCATTCATTCATCCTCAAAATTTTATAACACTTTCACTTGGATGCCCATATATCAACATCAATTGCCTTGTTAAAACATTGCTTGGAAAAACCCAGTGGGAAGAAACCATAGCGAAGGAAAAAGGGTACAAGTTTACCTAGATTGTTGATATAGTGTTAAGCATGCTTATGTCGCCTCGTTAAAACGTTGATAGGAAAAACCCAGTGGGAAAAATCCTAGTCAAAGGAAAAAGAGTACAACAGGCATGTATCATGGATGCTCATGCTGAATTTTATCTCCCCCTGATTTCGTATTCTTCAAATTTAGCTGATTGGTAAGTCGACGTAATCCGATTCCCTGCACTAGCTTCTAAAACATGCACTTTGATAGAGATTTGGTGAACAAGTCTGCCAGATTTTCATTGGAACAATTTGTCTGACTTCAATAACTTTAGCCTTCTGAAGCTCATATGCACTGAAAAACTTTGGAGACATGTGTTTAGTCTTACTGCCCTTAATGAATCCTTCATTCATTTAGGCAACACATGCTGCATTATCTTCATGAATGACAGTTGGAGTGTCTATCCCTAAAGGTAGACCACATGAATTCCAAATATGATGGATCATTGATCTTAACCAAGAACATTCACGACTTGCTTCATGTAGCAGCTAATGTTTGCTTTGTTGAGCACCATGAAATTGATGTCTCTTCATTAGTGAACACATATCCAGTTTGTGAGAAGGCTTTGTGCGGATCAGAGAGAAAACCAGCATCTGCATATCCAACAAGAATCTGGTCATTTGTGGGTTTCTCTGAGTAGAAAAGGCCTATGTCTATTGTCTCACAAAGGTATCGCAATACATCTTTGACTCCTTTCCAATGACGAATTGTTAGAGCAGAGCTACACCTTGCCAACAAGTTGACTGAAAAAGCTATATCTGGTCTAGTACATTGTACTAAATACAATAAAGCACCTATTGCACTAAAAAATGGTACTTCTGGACCAATGACCATTTCATCATCTTCTTTTGGACGGAATGGATCTTTCTTAATGTCCAAAGAACCAACGACCATTGGCATGCTGAGTGGATAAGCCTTGTCCATGCCAAATCATTTCAGGATTTTTACAATGTAAGTTGATTGATGGACCAAAATTCCTTTAGCACAATGCTCGATCTGCAGGTCGAGACAATATTTTGTTTTCCCAAGCTCTTTCATTTCAAATTCGCTGTTCAGATATTCAGCAGTTTTTTTTAGCTCTTCAGGGTTCCAACTAGGTTCATATCATTGACATACACTGCCACTATAGCAAACCTAGAATTTGATTTCTTAATGAACACACAAGGGCAAATGACATTATTGGTATATCATTCTTTGATCAAATACTCACTGAGACAATTGTACCACATTCGTCCAGATTGCTTCAGCTCATACAATGATCGCCTTAATTTGATTAAGAGCATACCTCATTGTTTGTTAGTTGTTTCTGGCAACTTAAGTCCCTCTAGGAATTTTATATATATGTCAGTATCTAATTCTCCATATAGATACGCAGTGATGACATCCATAAGTCACATGTCAAGTTTTTCTAAAACCACCAAACTTATTAAGTAACGTAATGTAATTGCATCCATTACAGGAATGTATGTCTCCTCATATTCAATTCCAGGTCTTTGTGAAAAACCTTGTGCAACGAGTTGCGCTTTATATCTTGCAATCTCATTTTTCTTATTGCGTTTTCTTGTAAATACCCATTTGTTACCCATAGGGCTTACACTAGGCGGGGTTTGGACTACCAGTCCAAAAACACCTCGCCTTTCCAAGGAATTTAATTCTGCCTAGATTGCATTTTTCCACTTAGGCCAATCTTGTCTGTATTTGCATTCATCAATAGAGCGGGGCTTAATATCATCGCTTAATATGATTTCAGTGGCTACTGTGAATGCGAACGTGTCGTTGATGATTATTTCATTTCGATCCCATAATTCATTAGTACATGCATAATTTTTGGAGGTTTCTTTGCTTTCATGTACTTCTATCTCTTTAGGGACATGTGTCTCATCAATGACATTTTCTTTTTCTGAAAGTGACAAAATCACATATACCAGCTGCAAATGCGCCTGCAAGAATTGATGTCCTTGTTGGACAAAGTAAAGTGGCAGTGAATGATTCATATGATGCACGCCTAAAGCGTGGTAAACCCCCAGGTTCAAAAGATTCAGCCACTCGAAAGGCAATTCCATTACAAGTTATTAAGAATGTGGAAAAATGGACCTATAGTACAAAACGCCAAATGATGTTGAACCTAGAAGGTTACATACGGGCATTTGTAATGTAGTGAAATACACTCACATGATATGACAGAAGGTTTCCAATTAAAACCTGAAATTGTAATACACTCCTGGAAACATCATTTCTCATTGTAAAACTTGTTCATTTCAGTGGAAAATTATATATACGCCCGAAGCATATCTCCACAAGTAAATCCCTCAAGTATATATGGAAGCAAGTTGCTCTGTATAAATTCCAAAGGAGAATGTGTCATGAAGTGTGGAAAATCACTTAAGGATTCAAATTGCTTGAAGAAAGCCCTGGAAAGGTAAAGCATAAATTATGTACTCAATACCCATAAATGGTATAAATCGCCTTAATGAGTACTTTCATTATAATATTGTTGCAACACATTAAATCTCTTGCAATAGTTTATATTAGATTGGAACTCTTGAAGAGTCTAGAAAGATTATAAAGTGTTGAAAGGAATATTGTCTTGAGCTGCAGATTGAACAATATGCCAACACAGGTCTTATCCACGATGTTTATGGTATTAAAGAACCATATGGATTGAGGATCATGAGTTGAACACTCAAGTGGTTAATTAATATTTAGACACTAAGAAAAATCATTCATCCTCATGAGGAAAATGATGAATTGATAATTGGTCCAGGAGTACCATATCTTAGTGAAGTATATGTCTTACTGTATTTAGTATAATACACTGAATCAGATGTTACATTTACTGTGAAGCACAATACCAACATATGGTATTCGAATGAAGTAAAGTTTATCTTTTGATAACTCCAGGAATTTATAGACATGTGCTTGTTCTATTCCAAATAACTCACTAATAGCTACGGTCTTATTAGGAAACCAAACTTTGAATACCTCTCTAACCTGCCTACAAATCGCTCTTAGAAAGGATTTGTATTTACATATGGAAATAGATCGATCATACAACAATCAAGGAAGCAACATTCATTGCCACATCTTCATATCTCTTAGAAATACAGGAGTTTGGTTAAAACTTGTGGCCATTAAAATTTGGAGCGCATGTGAACCACCTTCAGAAGTTAACACTCCAACTGTCATGCGTGGTATCAGATTACATCAACCTAGTAATCAACCAGATTGAAGAATTCAAAATCAGGGGGAGCATTCAAAACATATCAAGTTTTTAACGAGGCAACCGAAATTGACATATGGCATCCAAAGGGGAGTGTTGTAATGTATTATGTGGATGGCTCACATTAATAGTTCATTACTATTCATCCAAAGAAAATTCAAATGAATTATTATTCACATGAAGAAAAACGGATGGGTTACTATTCATGCACTGTATTTCACTATTCATTTGAGGAAAGTTTGTAAATTAAATAGTGTTGCTATAGTGATTCCTTTGCCTATAAAATGAATGAGAGGATAAGAAAGAGAACACACAACAAACGGAAGGAAGAGAAAAGAAAGAAAAGAAGAAAGAGGAGAAGAAGAAGAGACAAAAAAGAGATACATAATAAAATACCAGTGAGTTGGGCTAGAGAAAAGAAGTGTGCAGTGGAATAAATGAAACAAGACACAATATTTACGAGGTTCCTCTATAGTCAATGTGACTGGAGTACTTCCTCGGGGTAGCATAAGTGCTTTCATTTATAATCTGGAATAATAGGAGTACAAAGATAACTCTTTCTATTCTCTCATTTTTTCTTCCTCTCTTTTCTCGCTTCCTTTCGTTTCTCTTCTCTGTCGAGTCTTTCATTTTATAGGCAAAAGATTACTGTAGCGACACTATTCACTTTACAAATTTTCCTCAAATGAATAGTAAAAATACTTTGCATGAATAGTAACCCATCAGATTTTCCTTTGGATGTATAGTAATGAACTATTCATGTGGGCCATCCACATATTATATTACAACACCCCCTTGGATGGCCACAAGTCTTCGATTGATTCGTTAAAATCTTGATCTGTTTTGGATGCTCACCTTGATGAGTATCTCCCGGATTTCAAATTCTTCAGGGTAATGCGTGTTGATGTAATACTTGAACTTTTGTGGGCTCATCATTGATCATTCTGCTTCAGTCTCTTGCATAGCAGAAGTGGTGTGCAACATTTACCTTTGAATGATCCTTGAAAACATCACTTCTCAGCGACTTATCCATGCTTGGCAGCTTCAGTGTAAAGAGCCAACATCATATCAACTGTTTTGAGGTATTTGTTGAGGAAATCTGAGACATATCAACAGTTGAAGTTGACTGCTCGAGAGCAATGCTAGGTAAGCAATCAGACAAATGTCCCAGGCAGTTGGTTCCTTACTGGAAGTTTGATTTCAGGTTCCAACTTGATTGCTCTCTTTCTCCTTGTCTTGAAGGTAAGAACAATCTTGTGTGCTAATAAACAATATTTGTTTGAGAACAATTTTGTGGGATATCCTTAAATTAACCTTTGGATATCACTTCTATAAGCCAACTTTTTTTGCCTAAGATAGAGCAAATGAACGAGAGATAGAACTCAAAGAATGGGTTCTTTGAGAGGCATGATGATAATCAACAAATATGTCAACGTAGTTCCTACACCACTAGCTCCAAGGTAGTCGAGAAGGATCTATAAACCGACTCAGTTGAATGGTTTGAACTTTATGACTATATCATTGAGTTACATATCTTAATTCGGAAGAAATAAGAATGAAAATCCTTATTACTACAATGAGTATATATACAACATACACTCAAGGAAATGGTATAGTACCATTTGACTTGAAATAGTGAAACCTTCATAGCTAATTGGTAGCTTAAGGTGACTACAATGAACGAGATTGGTTGACTTGGAAGAAACCATCTTTCATGTAGTCTTGGTTTCTATTAATTCGAAGATTGCTAGCTACAACTAAACGGTGATTCAATGTTTGGATATAATATGGGTTTCCGAAACCGTTATCAAGATAGTCTTGATAGTATATGCCTAAGACTAGGAATCACAAGAAGTGTAAGTTGTAGAGATCCATCCATCATGAATCTTAGCAAGCTAGTGGGAGCTATAAGCGTCTTATGAGACAAAGATCAAATCGTTTGATTTCTCATAAAGATGTAAATGAATCTTTTGTTTACTAGGTTTACAAAAGATTAGTGGGAGTTAATCATATTCCTAAATTTGAACATATATATGATATATTAATTTTAGAAATGAAAGGAATCCTTCTTCGTTAAAGTTATGACTTTAAACATTCTATAACGATATAATGTATATGGGAGACATAGTCTATATACATAGGATGGAAATCTATAATGATAGATTTCAAGATATAATTGGATTATCTCAATCCCTATTGATAGATGATAGATGTAGGAAGTTTCTTGAATGATAAGCTTCAAATGAAAGGACAATTCCAGTCAGACTGGCAAATTACTCTTCTAAAAGGGAATGTACCCTTTTGACTCCCAAAGAAGCATAAAGCATAAATAGAATCCTTTATGCATACGCAGAAATGTGATTTGCGTATTTCATATTGTATGAAAAACATTGATATGAGTTGTGCCAAGATCGGTACAAGACGATATCAGTGCAAGCCTAGGATCAGAACCATGGCAACTGTCAAGTGAGTCCTTAAGTATTTAAGAAATACTAAAGGATAGATTCCTCAAGAATGAGGAAGAATTAGAGTAACGCAATGGAAGCGTAAATGTATTAGATTATGAATCTAATATCGTATCCATCATTGGATGTCTCTTCATTTTGAATGAAGAGATAATTGGATATCTCTTTATTATGACTAAAGAGACATTTGGGTGGAAACGTTAAAAGTAATGACTTTAGTGTGTTCCATCAAGCATGCAAAATATATTGCCATATAGAAGCTTGCAACAATGTTGTTTGGATGGGAAGGTTCATTTATGAACTCTCTATTCGGTTTCAACCAGAAAGTGTCTCTAGTGTACCCACACCACGACACTAATGGGGTGATAGCTTAAGCCAGGGAATCAAGGTTTCATTAAGATCCGAACTCAAATGAGAGACTGAACCACATGATTGGGAATCATGTGTAATGGTGACGTCGTTATTCTCATGGTTGCTTCTATGGATAACATATAGATATCCATTGTCTAGGCCTACTACTCAGCCATTTTTGAAATGAATTCAGAAGAGGTATCAGCACTGATGACCAAGCTTATTCACATGTTAAACAAATCTAGTTTAATATAAAGGGCAAAGATTATTGTTTGAAGCCGTCTCATATAAACGTTATATGCTTAAATGATAAGTCCAAAGAATATGTAATTGGGAGAATGTGATATAAAGAAATTAGATTCATGAGACCATTCTCTTTAGTATACATATCCTAAATGTTTCTGATCATAGGATTTACCAATTGGGCATTAACAGTCCATTAAGATCAGTACATGCTATGTCTTCTCTTAGAGAGAGTGACTGGTCTCGAGTCATTGGTGTGACTGACACCAAGACAAGCATGTAGGTGCTCAATAGAGAATGAGTGCACTGAACATGAGGATGAGTTCTCATACTCATGTCACATGAGAACTCATGGTTGGGATAATGCAAAGTAGTCATTTTACCTGAGGCATCATAGTTGTCTTATGGTTAGATCCTTGATCTTGACTATGTCAAAGTCACTCTATCAAAGGGTGTCTACCACATAGTTGGGGTTAAACCACTTAGCCATGGAGGCAAGTGAATGTGCAACAAGGGATCTCTAACCTTCAAACCGTTTGAGGGATAATACTCTATGATATGATTAAGAATCTCTGGCCAGAGTATGAATGAGATTTAGGAAGTCATTCCAAACCACATTCAAGGTAATCATATATGTAAAAAAATCACATTAGATAGTAGACATGAATAAACTATCAAACCAAACAATGTGGTGAAGAGTAGAAAGACTGTATTGCATTGTAATCCTAAACTGAATAGGTTCTCCACCTCTTCTGATTAACTTGGGTAGCCATGACATACTGCTAGGTGTCACTCATGGTTTGTGGAAGCCCTAAAGATGTATAATCACTACAGGGAGAATTGAAAGTATGTTTCAATTCACAATCGATTTGAAGAGTTCTAATCGCCCACTGCCTCGCTAAAAGGAACCTAATGGATCGTACACCATGTAAGGTAGAGATTGAAGAAACAATGGAGATAAGTAAGGATAATTAAATGGTTTAATGATTTATGGCTAGGATTAATTAATATGTTAATTAATCAAACGAATAAGTTGGTATTAGACCTCGAGTTTGTTTTGGGCCTCAAGGCCCAAAGGGATTTGAATGTCAAGTCCAATAACTCAAGTTATATGGCAACTTGAAAACACAAAGGGCTTCAAAGCCCAATAAACCCATCAAAGTCGGCCATAAGAGTGAGGGGTAGTGAACTTGGCTTAATTGCAAGTTTGCCACTCAAATGTGAGGTGGTATAAATGCATCTTTATAGCCATTTCATCATTAGAGTTTTCTTTGGGGAAATTGGAGAGAACACAAGCTCTCATTTTCTCTCTAAGAGGCCGGCCACCCTAGGGGAAAATTGCTTGCAATCTTTCTTCCTCTAGGTCACTCATATCTTCCTCAATGCTCTCCTTGGTGTGGAGACTTAGAGGTTTTCTCTTTTGGGAACTTGGATAATCCATTCCTTCATCCATCCAAGAAGTCATGGAACCAAGAAGCAAAGTTCCTCCATCCACATCCTTGGAGCCAAGGAGCAAAAGAGACTAAGGAAAAAAGGCCCTCACATGGGTGAATATCCTTTGCTAAGCAAATAGGTGCTTCAAAGGTATAAAAGTTTCTCAACTCCTTTCTTTAAGATTTGAGTTGAGTCTTGGTTCACCACAATTACTAGGCCTTGAATTTCATGGGTAAAGTTTTATTTTTGAGTGCATACAAGCATGATTCCGACTTTTAATTGTTAATTGCATGCATAGATGTTGCTCAAATGGAGAAGTTTTCACAAATATTTCCTTCAACTTTTGCTTTCAACCTTGATGATATGAGATAATTTTACTCTTGAAGAAAACAGTAGACTGTTTTGATATTGATGCAAAACTTCTTGATCAAAACTATTTTCTTGCTGAGGAAAGGAGTTGAGCATCTTGAGTGACTTGGTTGAAGAGGTATTCTCGGAGAGGAAGAAAACTTAGTATTTCAAGATGCTTTGTTAAAGATGTACTCTCGGAGATGAGGAAGAGTTAGGCATTCTTGCAGGTCTACGTTGCCATGGAGGACGGGGGTTGACATAAATAGGCATTTGAGCATGTAGTGGTGCTGTTCCTTTACTTTTATCAGCAATAGTGGTGTAATTCACGCTTTTCAACTTTGTTAGAGATCTTTGATAAAGTTGTCTGTGATATCCGAAAAGCTGAGATTGTGTCTCAAAAGTGCCAATGAACTTTATTCAGGAAAATCTGGCTTTTAAAATTCGGACAGCGGTGCCTCTTCAATTTTTGAACAAGTAGCTATGTTGCCTCTTCTTTTATTGAGGCATCAATTATGTTCAAAAGCACACTCAGAAAGTCGCTGCCGGTAGAAATTTTCCCTTTTTCCATTTATGATATTTCAATTTATCTGACCTCCTTTTCCTTCATCATTTCCGAAAATGGCTTGCCCATATGACCGTCGTTTTAATTTGAATGTTGTGGAAGATGCAGACATGTCTCCTCAAGACAATATCTGGCACCCATCTTTCTTATCCTCTAATGGTCCTCTTACAGTTGGGGACTATGTGATGAAGAATGATATAACCGCTACGGTGGTAGCTAGGAATCTTCTCACTCCCAAGGATAACATGATACTTTTAAAACGGTCCGATGAATTGACTATTCAAGACTCTCTAGCTTTCAGTATTCAGTGTGCGGGCTCTGTATCTAATATGGGCCAACGCCTACTTGCTCGAGCTCGCCATGTTGAATCATTGATGGCTGAGGTGGCAAGTTTTAGACAAGAGATCAGGAGGCTCAAGCACGAGAATAGAGAGTTGCACATGCTTGCAAATAATTACTCAACGAGCATGAAAAGAAAGCTTGACCAGCTATAGGAAACTAAAAGTCGGATTCACATCAGAGATTTGTGGCTTTATTCCAAAACAAGAAAACAGGGCTTATGTGACGACAGATATTCGTCACAGAAAATAAAAATGCGTCACATTTGATAATATGTGACGCTTTCACAGCGTCACTGTGAGCGTCACCTATGACGCGTCACGGAAAGTATAAGTGACGAATTTTAAAAGCGCCACATATTGTTAGTATATGTGACACTGCTTTCGTCACTTAATACTAGTTTAAATTTACGAAAATAGGAGATTGTGATGGATAAGGCGTCACAAAAGAATAAATTATGTGACCTATATAATTCGTCACGTATGAAATAGATAAGTGACGCTGAAAGCGTCACATTTTTCTTCCATTTGTGGCATAGCTTGGGTCACTTATGTCAAAATAAAATATCTATTTTGGAAATATATGTGACAAACCAATACAATTCCCTATTTATAATCTGATATTACAATTCCCTGTTTATAAAAAAGAATAAATTATGTGACCTATATAATTCGTCACATATGAAATAGATAAGTGACGTTGAAAGCGTCACATTTTTCTTCCATTTATGGCACAGCCTGGGTCACTTATGTCAAAATAAAATATCTATTTTGGAAATATATGTCACAAACCAATACATATTCCCTATTTATAATCTGATATTACAATTCATTGTTTATAAAAAAGAAAAAATTATGTGCCTATATAATTCGTCACTTATGAAATAGATAAGTGACGCTGAAAGCGTCACATTTTTCTTCCATTTGTGGCGTAGCCTGGGTCACTTATGTTGAAATAAAATACCTATTTTGGAAATATATGTGAGAGACCAATACATATTCCCTGTTTATAATCTGAAATTACAATTCCCTGTTTATAAAATAGAATTACAATTCATGTCAAATATAAGGTAATGCTTCGGTTAACTGCACTTTCATTAATAAACTACTTAGGCACATACATCAAGTACATTTCTTATACTCACATAAAAATCCCAAAAAAATCTAAATCTTAGTGTCCCATCACAGCTCAATGGCAGTTCATCATGAAGGGCACCAACTCCTTTATACATGTTGGGATGCTAACAAAAGAGAAATCTGAGACACTGAGGAGCTAACCAAAAATGTTCTACCATGTGCATGACTAAAGCTAGATAACAGTAAGTTCATCATGAAGGGCACCAACTCCTCTATACATGTTGGGATATGCTAACAAAAGAGAAATCTAACACACTGAGGAGCTAACCAAAAAGTTCTACCATGTGCATGACTAAAACTAGATAACAATAAAAGACTTTGTAATATAAATCAGTCTTCATCCGTACCAAGGTCTTCCATTTCAGCATATGCACCATCGGCATCTGAAAGATCATCATCCATACCTATAGAATTGTTGATGCCTTGACACTTCTTTGCTAAAAGAGCTTTCACTTGTAACATGAGAATATCATTCTTCTTTTTCAACTCTTTACTCTCATTTTCCAAGTTGACGAAACTAGTTGATAGAAGCTTTATTTGATCTTTCATCTTTGTTAACTCAGAACTTGAAGGCATTGAAGAAACATAATCAGATGTATCCATACTAGGAAAAATACCTACACCATTAACAGATTTTCCCTTCCTCCCAAGGTTCTCAGCCATGATGCCAAACTCATCATCCAATGGAACTTGTAGAGAATCTGATGGAGTACCATCTGGTGCTTCTTGGATCAATTTCTCCATAACTTCATCCTTCTTTTTTTTCCATCTTATCCTTACATAACAAATAGCACCAAGAATACTAAAACAGTGAATTCAATATTCATCAATTGCTAAATAAGTAATATATAAACAATAGTAATATGTAAAGAATTCAACTTCTTTTGGTGCCTTTGCTTTCTAGGGGAAAAGATGGAGCGTTAATTGCTCAATGGCTGAAAAGAAACCAAATTGTAAACATAGTTGAAGTCAAAATTTGTCACACCTTATAGCTCTTAGAGTAGTAATATCACTTATAATTAACAATAATAATGTTAGTTTATGTCATATTTACTTGTCACCTTGTAACATCATTTTTATAGCAATGAACATCATACACAAAAGTGAATTCAATATTGATCAATTGCTAAATACCACATTCATACACAAAAGTGACTTACATATTTCTCTTGAGCAATATCATTTATCCATTGGCCATTCTTGTTTTTGTGGAGAGCCCCCCAATTGTCAATCATAGAAAATGGTTCTCCTTTCTACTCCTCATATCCAAAACAAAATATAACAAACATGAGCATATCGAAATTACACACTAAATTTTATATGTAATTTAATTTCATTACCTTATGAGCATTCCTAGCATGTTGGATGAATGGCCTTGCCCCTCCCTTGTGATGATACTTTTGTTTCTTTCTATTATCAGCATTTTTCTTGGAAACATCCTACATTAGAATGCCATTATGAGGACTATTTGTAGCAACATTATACATAAGAGGAAAATGAAACACCTTGAATCCATGAGTGGTTCTAAAGTATTTATCATCACATCACACTTTTGGTCAAATTCACGAATATATGGCATGATTTGCAATGTGTAAATTGTAATATAAAAATTTGATCTCAAAACTGACATGGAGTTGAAAAGTCATTGAAATTACTAAAAAGGCTCATAATATTCCTAGGTCACTTTCTAAGTACGTTAAAAGAATTTAATTACCATAGTGTGAATTTGAGGTAGTGGATTTCTTTTGTTTTTATTATTTTCTTTACATTTCTAAGAAGCTCATGTGTTGATCTCTGTTAATATAGAAAGAAATCATATTGTAGACTATGATTTGTAGGAAAAAAAATAAAATAAAAAAATAACGAAAATGTTCTACAGAAACATACCAAAAAGCATAAATAAGAAACATGGCAAAGTGTTGCAGCAAGATAGCATAAATAAGAAAATGTTCTACAAAAACATACCAAAAAGACTTCACTAGTGTAAATATTATCACACAGCCAGTACCAATGACTCACTGGTCTTTCATTCCATAGTGACTTCTCAGGCAGCTTAGCTCATCCTATTGCAGGTGTTTCACATCATAAGTAGTGCTCATGCAACCGAAACCTAAACTGGGAGTACAACTTTCCCATCTTCTTATTCACATAAGCAAGAATCTTCGAATTGCACAAGTCTACCTCAAACAGTATCTAAAATCAAAATAAAATATAAATAGATGAGTGGTTGAAATTATTATGACTAAGTTGAAGTAAAGTCAAACTCACTAGCAATGACTCCTGCAATTTTTCCTTAACCATAGCTAGAACCTTCATCCATCTCTTGTAGCACACTGATACATCACTTCGAACAAGAATCCCTATTTTAGACGTGAAAAAATCTAACACACCTGGATCAATTGGTACTTGCTGCTTTAAATCAAAGATGACTGGCATCTTCTTCTTGTTATTGGCCTCTAAACTATCATGGAGGCGTTTCCCAGATTACTTTCCACGTGCCTTTTTTTTTTCTTCAGAAAAATCAAACTCTGTTTCTGGAAACGAAAAACAAATATTTATAAAGTGTTGTCATGATAAGACATAAGAATCATTGTACAGTTGTATATATCATGTACAACTGTACAATCAGATATAACTCATCTTGAGAAATAAAAATGGCCTTAATGCATTATGTATGCCTTACAACATCTGACCTATTCCTTTCTCTGATATAGGTTAGAATCTGTACGGAGAAAGCAACAGGTTACGTATATGTAATGAAGAAGAAACTTAAGAAATCAGTGATGCTTCGGAGAGGCCAAGTATACATTCTCTCATACCTTTTTTTTTTAAATCTAATTTAATTTTTCTTCCCTGGGCTTAGTACAATTGGTGTTTTTTTTGTTTAGGCGGAACATGTGAAAGTTGAGAGGAATCTACTTGCTGAGGTTGACAGTAATTGTATTGTCAAGCCCTATTGTTCGTTCCAGAATGAAGAGTACTTGTATCTAGTTATGGAATATCTTTCTGGTGGGGATATAATGACTTATTGATGCACAAGGATACATTGACAAAAGATGAAGCTTGTTGAAATAGATCAAAATCACAAGTAAATCAAGTATGGGTTGTGTTAGTGATGTTGCACAAGTGATGCTGTATAAGTGATGATGCACAAATGATGCTGCACAAGTGATGCTACACAAGTGATGCTGCACAATAAAAACAGGAAGAACATCTTGTAATTATCATTATAGCTAAGTTATGGGTTAAAGTGATGGCTACAACCTTCCAACTTGTCATCTCACTTCTTGTTCAACCATACTTCTTCTTTTTTTGTCAATGTCTCTCCCTAAAATCTGGGATCTCCTTACTTGTAATTATTATTTGTTTAGCCCTTGTTGTGTCCGGTTTTCTAAGGCAGAAACCATGTGGTAGGTAGTGGCTGTTGTCCACTATTTTTGTAATTTGTCATTCGGCTCTTTATAAGAGCTTTGTACTCTCTCTTGTAAAGATCATGATCAATATACAAACCTTGAAATTCAATCAGGCTAGATTTTATATTGGGGAAACCGTTCTAGCTATTGAGTCCATTCATAAACATAATTACATCCATAGGTACATTGATGTTAGTTTGATTATCTGATTGTACACTTGTACATGATATATACATATGTAGATGCCCTGTTATCTAATTCTTATGTCTTATCATGATGAATGATTGTACAGTTGTACATGATATATACATATGTAGATGCTCTGTTATCTAATTCAAAGGAACATTACTTTGACCAGATTTACAACATTATTACTATAATAAATATTTATAAAGTGTTTTCATTTAGAATTTTAATACCTAGGTTATTGTTTGCTGCTTCTTCAGGTGATTATGATGGTGATAAGGGTCGTGGTAGTGGTGGTTGAGCTGGTGGTACAGGTGCATCATTTGGAGGAGGTGGTGTGCGATCTCTCACCATTTTCACCCTCTTTCCTCGCTACATTGGAGCTGATAATGAAGATAGTTGAACAAAAAATACATTACTTTGGCAAGATTTGTGACAACTTTACTAAGATAAATATTTATAAAGAGTTGTCATTTAGTATTTTTATACCTGGGTTATTGTTTACTAATTCTTCAGGTGATGGTGGTCGTGGTGGTGGAGCTAGTGGTACAAGTGCATCATTTGGAAGAGGTGGTGTGCGGTCCCTCACCATTTTCACCCTCTTTCCTTGCTGTATTGGAGCTGATAATGCAGATAATCAAACAAAAAATACATTACTTTGGCAAGATTTGTGACAACTTTACTAAGATAAATATTTATAAAGAGTTTTCATTTAGTATTTTTATACCTGGGTTATTGTTTGCTAGTTCTTCAGGTGATAGGGGTCGTGGTGGTGGTGGTGGTGGAGCTGGTGGTACAGGTGCATCATTTGGATCAAGTGGTGTGCGATCTGTCACCCTCTTCACCCTCTTTCCTCTTTGTGTTAGAGCTGCCATCTAAATAAAGAAAAGACACAAGTTAGAACATAATAACATCACAAAATAATCTTACATTATAAGCATAGCATACAAACCTTTTTATTTTAGAAAATTAAAATTAACGTGTTATGCATGAATCTCACCAAAATCATTAATCATAATCACTATATGTATCAGTTGTTTCACCATCTTCATTGTTTCCAAATAACAAGTCCTCATCCTCATCATCCTCTTCCTCATCCTCCTCATCTTTCTCCCCTTCCTCCTCCTTATCTGTCTCCGCCTCCACCTCCGCCTCATCCATTTGTTGCCCCATTACACCAAGCATTCTTTGAATCTCTTAGTCAACATCAATTGATTATGGATGTCCTCTCTGCATAATAATATAGTACCTTCATCATTTTCATCTTGAACCGGCCGTATTGAATTATCACTTTCATGCTCATACTCATCATCATCTTTGTCATTTTTGTCATCATTATCATCATCATCTTTCTCAAGAACATCCCAAACATGCCTATGTTGAATCTTCTGCACAACTTTCCAAGGATGACCCAACTTTAAATCTTCAATATAAAATACTTGTTGTGCTTATGTAGCTAACACATATGGGTCACTATCATACCACCGATTGTTTACATTCACCGATGTAAGATGAAAATCTTGAATGATCTTTTTCCTTTGGTATCCGTATTGTACCGATGACATTTGAAAAGAATTACCTTAAAACCTCTTGTAAATTGAACTTTAATGACATTAACTAAGCTGCCATAAAAGTTACACGGTTCACCATTATGTGAATCATACGTCATTACCCCACTATTATGTGTTGTGTGGTTTTGATCAACAAGTGTGACCAAATATCGTATGCCGTTCACAATACACCCTGTGTATTGGATAGTGCGTTGATCAGGAACTTGGGCTAATGAAAAAATTTCTTCACTTACCAATCTAGGTTCTTGAAAATATAATGACATGACTTGCTACCTAAACCATTCTGGAAACAACTGTCTATGCCTCTGTTCCACATTAGTATGATTCTCTCTTTCCAAAAGTTGGATATGCTCACTACATGAATATAAAAAATATTAGTTAAAATAATGGAATTACAAATATCATAAGTGAATCTTGAACTATTAAAATCACATACTTTCTGAAGTCTTCAATTTCGTCACAATTGTCTAAGATATACCAATAAGCCATTTCTATATCTTTCCTCGAAAGTTTAACCATTACATGACCTCCAATTGGACGTGCTTTTTGAGCAAAAATAGAAATGAGTGCATTGGTATCATCACCATCATTGTTTCTTTCTGGTCTGGTGAATTCCGTCTCAACATCACATAGATACATGGAGCAAAATGTTGAAGATTCGTATGCCATGTGTGCTTCCACAATAGAGCCTTCAGGTCAAGCTTTGTTACGGACAAATTTCTTGTACGTGCCTAACAATCTAAATGTTAAAGTATTGTTACTATATAGAAAAACAAACTAAATTAAACTAAAGCAAACATAATGACACATTACCTTTCTACAGGATACATCCAGCGACATCCAACTGGTCCTGCTAATTTAGCTTTTCATGGCAAATGCACAGTTAAATGAACCATGGGAATGAAGAAAGCAGGCGGGAAGATTTTTTCTAGTTTGCATAATATGAGCACAATGTCTTCTTCCAACTTATCAAGATCAGCAACAGTACCTGTCTTTGCACATATTTGTTGGAAGAAATTTGACAACTCAACAATTGGTTCATATATCTGCCTTTTCAAATGTTTCCGAATACCCACGGAAAGTACACGTTGCATCAGCACATGACAATCATGGCTCTTTAAACCCATAACTTTTCCTTCATTTACACGCACATTTCATGAAATACTAGATGCATAACCATCAGGAAATTTAATTGATTGCAACCATTGCAAAAAATCTTTATGCTCATAAGGCTTGAATACATACTGAGCTGGTGGCTTATCCAATTTATTATTTTCATTCATTTCCAATTGCAAACTTTCCCTGATATTCATGTCTTTTAAATCCATCCTTGCCTTGAGTGTGTCCTTTGATTTCTCCATATTCAACAATGTCCCAATCAAAATATCAAATATGTTCTTCTCAATGTGCATGACATCAAGATTATGCCTAATCTTCAATTTTGACCAATAATCCAACTCGAAAAAAATACTCTTCCTTGTCCAGTTTAATTCTTCAGCATTCCGCTTCCTCTTCTTGTCGTTATTATCATGATGCTTACCAAACGTGCAAGGAACAATATAATCTAATTGATGAAGTATGACCTCGCCTGAGAAATCTCTTGGACGATTTCTCATCTCTCGACGACCATTAAAGAGTGCAGTATTATTTTGCCATGAATGATTCATTGGTAAATAGCGACGGTGTCCAATATGACAATACTTACTTCTTAGCTTGGTGTACAATCCATCCTCATTACATACTGGACATGCCAACTTACCGTGAGTGCTCCAACCAGATAAATTTCCATAAGCAAGAAAATCATTGATGGTCCATATCACAGCTGCATGCAAATTAAAAGTACATGCAGCCATCTTATCATAAGTTTGAATGCCACTTTCCCATAATTCCTTAAGCTCATCTATTAATGGACGCAAATATACATCAATCTCATTTCCAGGTGCATTGGGTCCAGGAATTAACAAGGTGAGAAAAGAAAATGGCTTTTTCATACATTTCCATGGGGGCAAATTATACGGAAACAAAACAACTGGCCACATACTATAAGGCTTGCCCATATCCGAAAAAGGATTAAACCCATCAGTTGCAAGGCCCAATCTAACATTTCGTGGGTCTCAAGCAAAATCAGGGTATATTTTGTCGAACTCTTTCCAAGCAATAGAGTTTGTTGGATGCCTCATTGTGTTCACATCATTGACTCTTTTATCCTTGTGCCACCTCATGTCTTTGCTCGTATGTCTTGACATGAACAACCTTTGCAACCTTGGTTTAAGTGGAAAATACCGCAATACTTTTCTTGGAACTTTCTTTCTTTGCTCACAAGCATTAGCCTTATACCTTGGCTCATTGCACACTGGACATCTATCTTTCTTTTCATGTTCTTTATAAAATAATGCACAGTCATAGTAACACGCATGGATATTTTCATACCCCAATCCAAGACATCTTAATATCTTCTTGCATTCATAGAATGATTTAGGAATGTGGTTGGGTTGGGGACACATCTTCTTCGTCATTACTAACATCTTATCAACTGCCCTGTCAGTCATATGGTTGTCAACTTTGTCGTGAATTAATTCCACAACGTAGGTCAAAACTGTATATTCATTGCATCCAGGGTATAGTTCCATTTGAGCTTCATGAAGCAACTTCTCATAGTTATTAAAATCTACCCTATGAGCATTAGTCACCTCACCACTCCACAATGTATCTTGATAACCCATTGTATCTTGATCATTATCATTATCATCCAATATTTGAAATGCATCTTCAATCATATTAACCATGTTGCCATTAGGATTACTAGTCTGCTCGTCATTCGTAAATCTTGAAGTTTGTCCTCGCACTTGATGGATCCGCTCACCATGATATATCCATGTATCATAATTCACATCCATATCGGAATTCAACAAATGAAGATGAACATCTTCAACAGAATGAAAAAATCTGTTATGGCAAACTTTACAAGGACATGATATCTGATTATTCTGGTTCACATGATGACGAGCAACGTCAATGAATGACTTGACCCCTTCTCTATATTCTAAACTAAGGAGATTTCGATTACAAATCCATTGTCTGTCCATGATGTCCAACTATATTTTAACACAATATTAACTTACTAAGACTTATTTTTTAAACACTATATGTTTTAGATTAAAATAATTTCAAGTAGCTAGATATGGAATTTACATAAACGAGGAAAAGATATATTAATTTCAACAAGATAAGATACATGTTTTTCGTAGGATGTGTGTGTGCATACATAAAAGACATATGATATTATTAAAGTGACAGAATTAATAAAATTTGTATCCTAAAATTCCAAATATTGTTTGCATTAATAAATAAATAAAAAGTATATAAATTGGTACCTGATCATTCTATTCTCCAAAGTATTGTAAAATGTATCTTCTCCTCCGTGCTGATTCCCTGAAAACACACAGCAAAACACACCACATATAGGTCAAGGGTTTGTTTTGTTGCTAATGAGAGAGTGAGAATTAAAATACTCTGATGCTAAAAACAAATATGAAAAACTACACTCCTACACATTGGAAACTTTAACAAAACTTAGAGTATTTCAATTTAAGTGGATCTGCCAACCCTAAATTTAGTAGAGTTCTAAAATTGTATTACAATTCTTTTGAGCTGGGTTTTCCTTAGTAGGAAACATAGTTGGAGGACGTTGTTGCAATAAAAAGTTTGCCTTCACAGTTATAGTAATGGATGCATACTTTGCCAAAGCATTCCACAACGGCTGAATGCATACAAGAATTTCTCACTTCAAATCATCGATACAATTGAGAATCAAGTTCCTTTGTGACAAAGATGTAGGAAAAATAAATGATTTTTTATGCAAGCATTTGTTAAAAAATACAACACCAACCCAAAGAACCTAAAGAATAAGGCCCATCTCATTATAGAAGTCTTGGTGTTCTAGGAGAATCATGCATGCGATTTTGCAAGATTATTCTAGCAAGCAAGGTCGGTGCATCATGCATGTATATTAAGAAAATGCTACACAATCCTAGCAATATATCTTATAAGGTCGGCAAGGACCACCCATGTTAGTGATGCTGCACAAGTGTGATGCACTAGTGGTGCTGCACAAGTGATGCTGCACTAGTGGTGTTGCACAAGTGATGCTGCACTAGTGATGCTGCACCAGTGATTCTTTTGCAGCTTTTCACAAAGATGATTGGTAATCTCGTACTCCAGCTAATTGGTTAAATCCCAACGAATTAACATGACGGAAACAATGGTAACAACCAGTGAAATGAAGTACAACACTCAATTCAAAAGTAATTTTGGTTAAGTCTTGGTGTTCTAGGAGAATCATGCATTAGATTTTGCTAGAGAATTCTAGCAAGCAAGGTCGGTGCATCATGCATGTATATTAAGAAAATGCTACACAATCCTAACAATATATCTTATTAGGTCGGCAATGACCACCCATGTTAGTGATGCTGCACAAGTGATGTTGCACCAGTGATTCTTTTGCAGCTTTTGACAAAGATGATTGGTAATCTTGCACTCCAGCTAATTGGTTAAATCCCAACGAACTAACATGACGGAAACAATGGTAACAACTAGTGAAATGAAGTAGAACACTCAATTCAAAAGTAATTTTGGTTAATCTAAAACAACATACTCATAACAAAAGGAACATTACTATAGAAATGCCTCTAATGAAACACATATGTATATAATCATTTCCAGCACTAAATACATGTTTTACTTCATATATCATTGAAATCATATATAGCATAAATGTATGTAGCTTGATAACTAACGTGGAAGCTCACAAATCCATGACAGATAAACTATTATATAAAATTAAAAGCAACACGATGGATAGACAAGAAAATAGCTATAGAAAATGTAAAGGAAAACTGGGGATATGTCATAAACTTATCAAGGGTATTATGTCAAAATAGATTTTCTTTTTAAAATGAATCAGTTGGTAAATCAACTGATATCACACAGCCCTTTTCAGCTTTCGTATGAAAACGGCCAACACAAATATGCAGTGCATAAAACCAAATGGATTAAGATTTCCGTCAATATATTTTTTAGCTTCTATAAATTGCCATAGTTCATTCAAACAAAAGTTTATATGCATAACCTAAAACAAAATTAAGATGAGGTAAGACCTTACCCACTTACAGCCACCAAGTTAGATGCAAGTATCTAGGTATTACGGAGAGTGACTCAGGGCAGTGAGGCAAATCGGAGTGCAATGAGGAAAAAAAAAGGGTGCGATCTGTGGGAGATGAAGGGGAGATGGGTGGTTGTCGATGACGGCAACCACCAGAGCGCAAAAGAGGGAGATGAAGGGGTGGGGTGAAAAGGGACGAAAGTGAGAGTGGGTACTCTCTGTTTAAAAAACCAAAGGAATATGAAGGTGGACTCTGTGGAAGAACTTCAATTATTTTATTTTAAGTTTTCATATTTGGCTTTTCTGAATAATTTTTCATATATAATTAGTGCTGCATCGTTAGCCTTACATTTGAGTATGTTATATTATTTAACATTATGTGACGCATTCCACAATTCGTCACCAATAAACTTTCATTTGGGCAGTAAAATTTCCCGCCCATTTATATGTGGCGAATCTGAAAGTTATATGTGACGCATACAATCTAAAAAATTATGCTTGTCCCACGAAAGTTTTTATGTGACGCTTTCTAAAATCTCCTCACTTATTCTCGATATATATGACGAATTTCTGGGCGCCACCATTAATTCTGTCACATATTCCCTGTTTTCTTGTAGTGAAAGGAACCTATTGCCTTTCCCGTCTGGAGTTTTAACAAGTATTGAGGCTCCAAATAATTAACCTCCGGTGCCTCTTCTTTCTGGAGTTCCGCCAAGTACTGAGGCGTCACATGATCAATCTCAAGTGCCTCCATCTTCTGGGATTCTGCCAAGTACTTGAGGCTTCACATGAGTAACCTTTGTGAAGGCTCCCCCCTGTTTGTTTGTTGTAACTCATGTGTATGCACATGTCTGTAATTTCTCGGAGATATCAATAGATAGTCTTTATTTCATCCAATGTATTGTGCTAAATACAATAAAGCATATACTTCACTAAGATGTGGTACTTCTGGACCAAATATCAATTTATCTTTATCCTCATGAAGATAAATGATCTTTCTTAGTGTCTAAATATTGGTTAATCATTTGAGTATTCAACTCATGATCTTCAATCCATATGGTCTTTTAATATCATAAACATCATGGATAAGATTCGTGTTGGCATATTGTTCGATCTGCAGCTCTAGACAATATTCCTTTCAACACTTTATAACCTTTCTAGACTCTTCAGGAGTTCCAATATAATATCATCAACTCTTGCAAGATATTTAGTGTGTTGCAACAATATCATAATGTAGTAATCACTATGGCAATTTATACCATCCATTGGTATTGAGTACATAATTTATACTTTACCCTTCCAGGGCATACTTCAAGTAATTTGAATCCTTCAGGGATTTTCTACATTTCATGACACATTCTCCTTTGGAATTTATACATAGCAATTTGCTCCCATGTATACTTGAGGGATTTACTTACGGAGATATGATGTGGGCGACTCACAACCCTTCGTACTCCATTCATATGAATTTGTTTACAGAAGTATAACTTTAGGTTTCAATTAGTAACCTTATGTCATATCATGTGAGTGTATTTCACTGTATTACAAATACCCATATGTAACCTCCTTGGTTCAACATCTTTTGGCTCTTTGTATCATATACATATATATAGGTCCATTTTCCCACGTTCTTACAAAATTGATGGAATTGCCTTTCTCCATTTTGGCCAATAATTTTTGCTTTTGTCGACAAAAAAGAACGGGACTCAATATCAACACAGCTCATTGATAAAATTAGTAGCTACTTGTAAAAACTAAAATTACCATTGGTTATCATCAATCCATGATCCCATATTCTCATGTGCATGCATATGCATAAAAGCTTTTTATTTCTTTGGATATCCATTGCTTCTTCAAGAGCATTACACTATCTATTCCAGTATAGTCATGGTTTAGAGAATACGGATCATAACCTTTTGTTGAGTGTTATAAAGCTTGGATTTTAATCTCCACTTCTGGGAGTTGAGTCATTGGAACCTATACGTCTATCATGCTTCATGCATGAGATATCAACATTCCCATGTCCGCGGATTGTCTTTTCTGGGACGTGTATCTATGCGGTGACTGTCATACTTCCGGCATGCAACAATTATGCTTTGGGAATGCAATAGTTTAGTAGTGCCATATTCTTCTTCTTTCGAAGTACTAATTCTTTTGAGTCTGAGGGTCTGCCATGCTTCAGGCGTGCAACAAATAAATTATTTATTGCTACATTATTTTGTGCAACAGGGACATCAATTCTTATAGGCACATCTGCAGCTCTTATATGTGATTTTATCACTTTCGTTGCATCATTAAATGCATTTGACATTTGATTGGTACATCGTTGCATCATTCAATTATTCTCACTTCATTTTCACATTGATTGTTTTGTGAATCAAAATAAGACAAAATGGGTACATCCCACGACAATTCTCGTCGTTCCTCTGGAACGGTATTTTCTCCCCCTAATGGAGGGAAAATTGTCTTATCAAAATGACAATGCAAACTACGTGGTAAACATATCCCCAGTCAAGGGTTCCAAATATTGAATGATAGATAGTGAATCAAATCCAACATAAATTCCCAATCTACGATGATGCCTCATTTTAGTACGTTGTGGCAATGCAATAGGCACATAGATAACACAACCAAAAACTCGTAAATGTGTAATGTTTGGCTGGTGCCCGAACATGAGTTGTACTGAGAAGTATTGAAGGTTGGAAACAGGTCTCAACCGAACTAATATTGCATCATGTAAAATGGCATGTCCCCATGTAGAAAACTGGCAATTTCGTTTTTCATGAGCATAGCGCGTGCAATCAATTTCATCCGCTTAATAAATGCTTCTACCAAACCATTTTGAGCATAGACATGAGGAACATGGCGTTCAACATCAATGCCCAGTAACATGCAATAATCATCAAAACTTTGAGATGTATACTCTCCAACAAATATGCATGGATTATATCATCATTTACCTGAATCAAGGAACTTCTTGTCCTTATTTAATAGTCTGTGGACTAAGACTTTTATGTCCTTTATTACAATTAAGTTGTGGCATTATGGCACTTCAAACTTACAGTACTCATCAACGAACTTCATGTCCAACTTGAGGATCAAGGGACTTCATGCCCGATCTTTTTGTATAATGATGATCAAGGAAATTCAAGTCCAATATTTTTACATGATGGAACTTCGAGTCCAATCATTTTATACGATGAGGATCAAGAAACTGTAGCATCTGATATGATCAAGGAACTTCGAGTCCTGTATATACTCATCATAACAAAAAGAAGTACAATAAATAAATTAAAGCAATATATGGTAAGTCCGGCCATGGTAAGTAAATTGCTTTTAAGTAAACAAAGCTTGTGACAAGGACTTTAATTCAGCACCATTCACATAAATAAATAAAAAAGTATCAAACCTTTTTGTTTTATTATTTATCTTTTTTTTTTTTCTTTTTTTTCAGAATGGTGGTGCTGCCATCAGCTTCCCACTATCAACTTTTTTTTTTTTTTTTTTTTTTTTTTTTTCTTATGGTGCAACCAAAACTGCACATTTCCAAACTTTTTCACATGGTGCTTAAAGCACCATTCTGTAATCCCTTTTTTTTCTTATTTTTCTTCTTCTTTGTCTCTACTATCTCGAACTCAAGGCCAGCTGGGTTGTTGTGAAGGTCGCACAAATCTAATTCAATCCAATAGGCTACTATAGACTGGCGTTGTTCTTGCATGGCTCAGAGAACACGGCATTGCGAAGCAAGAACCTCCCTGCAGGGACATAGATGATAACGGGGTTGACGGAGGCATAAGAGAGGAAGGCATATGTCGAGTCAGTCCTACCATCACCATCTCAGACAATTGAGTATTCATAAGAGTCCTCGAGATCCGTAAAAAATGACGTGATCTAGGTTTCCAAGTTTGATGAGATTCTTCTGGATCTCTGGAAACCAGTTGTCAAGTACGAGTTTTCTCATTTCGTGATGACTACAGGTCGTTGTAAATTTCAATTCTTACCAAAATTCGGTGGGGCGCTTCTAGCGCGGTGGGAGAGACGACAAATAGATGAAAAAATGGACATGAAGTTATATAACAAGATATATAGTTGCTTTAAGAAAATCAGTAGTACATAGATTTGAAGATGAAATAAAGGTGAGAGGTATGTGGTGCTTCACCGGATTTATGGCGTTGTGCTTTCCACTGACAGGAAAGCTTCTCGTCCTGATAACGTGTTGTAAAATCAGCAGTGTGTGCAATGGAATAAATGAAACAAGACATAATATTAATGAGGTTCCTCTACAGTCAATGTGATTAGAGTATGTCTTCGAGGCAGCATGGGTGTTTTCATTTATAATTTGGAATAATAGGAGTACAAAGGTAACTCTTTCTATTCTCTCATCTCTTATTCATCTTTTTTCTCTCTTCCTTTTGTTTCTCTTCTCTGCCGAGTCTTTCATTTTATAGGCAAAAGATTACTGTAGCAACACTATTCACTTTACAAATTTGCCTAAAATGAATAGTGAAAATACTGTGCATGAATCGTAACCTATAAGATTTTGAATAGTAACTCATCCGTTTTTCTTCATATGAATAGTAATCCATTTAATTTTTCTTTGGATGAATAGTAATAAACTATTCATGTGGGCCATCCATATATTATTTACAACACTCCCTCTTGGATAGCCACAAGTCTCCGATTGACTTATTAAAATCTTGATCTGTTTTGGATGCTCCCTCTGATGAGTATCTCCCCCTAATTTCAAATCCTTTAGGTTGATCGTTGATCCTTCTTCTTCAGTTTCTTGCATAGTAGAAGTGGTGCGCAACCTTTGCCTTTGAATGATCCTTCAAAACACCACTTCTCAGCGACTCATTCATGCTTGGCAACTTCAGTGTAAAAAGTCAACATCATATCAACTGTTTTTAGGTATTTGCTGAGGAAATCAGTTAAGTATTTTGAGAGACTTGGTTAAAGAGGTATTCTTGGAGAGGAGGAAAGTAGAGCATTTCGATATGCTTTGTTCAAGATGAATTCTCAGATAGGAGGAAGAGTTAAGCATTCTTGCAGGTTTACCTTGCCATGAAGGACAAAGGTCGACATATATGAAGATTTCCCAATAGCAAGTAGTGATGCTGTTCCTTTATCCTTATCGGTAACAGTAGTGTTGTTGGAACTGCAAAATTCACGCGTTTCAATTTTTTCAGAGATATTTGACAAAGTTGCCCGTGATATCCGAAAAGCTGAGATTACATCTGTAAAGTGACAATGAACATTATTCAGGAAAATCTGGCTTTTGAAATTCGGAGAGCGGTGCATCTTCGATTTTTGAACAAGTGGTCATGTTGCCTCATCTTTTATAAAGACATCAATTGTGTTCAAAATGCAGGCTTGGAAGACTGCTGCCTGTAGAAATTTTTCCTTTTTGCACTTCTGAGGTTTCAATTTATCTGACTTCTTTTTCCTTCATCATTTTTGAAAATGGCTTCCCATCTGATCGTTGTTTTAATTTGAATGTTGTGGAAGATGTAGATATGCCTCCTCAAGACAATATATGGCACCCATCCTTTTTATCCTCTAATGGTCCTCTTACAGTTGGGGACTCTGTGATGAAGAATAATATAACTGTTACATTCGTAGCTTGGAATCTTCTCACTGCCAAGGATAACATGATACTTTCAAAATGGTCCGATGAAATGGGTGTTCAAGACCCTCTGGCTTTTAGTGTTTAGTGTGCGAGCTCTGTATCCAATATTGGGCAACGTCTACTTGCTTGAACTTGCCAATTTGAATGATTGATGGTTGAGGTGGCAAGTCTTAGACAAGATATCAGAGGGTTCAAGCATGAGAATAGAGAGTTGCACATGCTTGCAAATAATTATTCAACGAGCATGAAAAGAAAGCTTGACCAGCTGCAGGAATCCGAAAATAGAATTCAAAGTGACCCTCAGATGTTTATGGCCTTATTACAAAGGCACCCATTGCCTCCACCGTCTGGAGTTCTACCAAGTAGAGAGGTGTCACAGGATCAATCTCCAGTGCCTCCCCCTTCTGGGGTTCTGCCGAGTACTAAGGCTTCACATGAGCAATCTTTGTGAAGGCTCCCTTATGTTTGTTTCTTTTTGTAGTTGTAATTCATGTGTATGCACATGTATGTAATTTCTCAGAAATATCAATAGATAAGCTTCATTTCATTCCAATATATTGTGCTAAATACAATAAAGCATATACTTCACTAAGATGTGGTACTTCTGGACCAAATATCAATTTATCTTTTCCCTCACGAAGATAAATGATCATTTTTAGTGTCTAAATATTGGTTAATCATTCGAGTTTTCAACTCATAATCTTCAATCCATATGATTCTTTAATATCATAAACATCATGCATAAGATTCGTGTTGGCATGTTGTTCGATCTGCAGCTTGAGACAGTATTTCTCTCAACACTTTATAATCTTTCTTGACTCTTCAGGAGTCTCAATCTAATGTTATCAACCCTTCAGGAGTTCCAATCTAATAGTATCAACTCTTGCAAGAGATTTTAGTATGTTGCAACAATATCATAATGATAGTACTCACTAAGGCAATTTATACCATCCATTGGTATTGAGTACATAATTTATGCTTTACCCTTACGGGGCTTACTTCAAGTAACATGAATACTTCAGGGATTTTTTACACTTCATGACACATTTATCTTTTAGAACTTATACACAGGAATCTGCTCCCATGTATACTTGAGGGAATTTACACATTTTCCTTTGGAATTTATACAGAGCAATTTGCTCCCATGTATACTTGAGGGATTTACTTATGGAGATATGATATAGGCGACTCATAATCGTTCGTATATAATTCTCCATTCATATGAACTCGTTTACAAGAGTATAATTTCAGATTTCAATTAGTAACTTTGTGTCATATCATGTGAGTGTATTTCTCTGTACTACAAATGCCCAATGTAAACTCCTTAGTTCAACATCTTTTGGCTATTTGTATCATATACAAAATTGTAATGGAATTGCCTTTCTCCATTTTTGGCTAATAATTTTTCCTTTCGCCGACGAAAAAAGAACGGGACTCAATATCAACACAGCTCATTGATGAATTTAGTAGCTTCTTGTAAAAACCAATATTACCATTGGTTATCATCAATCCGTGATCCCATATTCTCATGTGCATGCGCTTGCATAAAAGCTTTTCATTTTTTTTTGTTTATTATTGTAAACAAGGAAATTCCTGCAATGAATGAAACAACAACGCGTGTACAAAGTAATATTTTGTATTAATGATTTTGGGGTTACAATCTCTTTTTCAATTTGGCCCTCTGATTTTATCTTTGTAAGATGTAGATTTGTGGTTTGTGTTGTTGATCCAAGGGCCGTCGAGGCTTGATCTTGGATGAACGGTTGAAAGTTTCTTCAAGGGCCTTCAGGGCTTGATCTTGAAGGTTGAGGGAAGTTTCTTCAAGGGCTTTTGGGCTTGATCTTGAAGAACAATTGGATGTGTGGATTTGTTGATGTTGTTGATCTAAAGGGCCGTTGGGGCTTGATCTTAGCATGAATGGATGATGAACGATGAACACTTTCTTCAAGGGGCCGTCAGGGCTTGATCTTGAATCAGTGGAAGTTCTTCAAGGGTCGTCGGGGCTTGATCTTGAAGGAGGATTTTGACGAAGAAGGAATAGAGCTTTCTTGATCCTTCTAGATTTGCTTGAGAGCTTTTAGAGTTTCAAAGCTTCAAGGTTTTGGTGTGATGTGAATTGGTGTCTTTGTCTTGTGATGGAGAAGCCTATTTATAGATTTTGAGAATGAATCACCACCACAAATTTTCTTGGTGAAGTGGATGTTGTAGGTGAAATGAGTAAAGGTTGTAATTTTAATGCATTGGTCAACATTTATTTCACTGAAATTTCGATGTCTACAAATGCCCCCACTTCAAGGTGCGTCATATACATGTGCTTGTCACATGTAGAAGATGCATTTTGAAGTCCCTTAATGTAGTCGCCGATCCAAGAGTCATCGAGGCCTGATCTTGAATTAGGCTGAAAGTTTCTTCAAGGTCGAGGCTTGATCTTGAATTCGACTGGAAGATTTTCTGGTTTCCGGTAATTGTTGATTTTCCACAGGCTTAATCTTGAACTGGGCTGAAGTGTTTTCTGGTTTCCTCCAAAGGTCCGAACTTATTCCTTTTATTTGGAGCTGAATTTGATTTAAGGGTGGTGGACACTTGATTTTGAATCGGACTTGTGATTTCTTCAAGGGCCGTTGGGGCTTGATCTTAAACTTAGATAGAACCACAAGCGGTTTTAAGATTTGAACACCTAGCAGGCAGGCACGAGGTGGAGGTGATGGCCTGTTTCTTTGTTTATTCTTTCCAATTCATATTGAAGAGGGTTAGGGGATGAATCAGCACGTACATATGTTGTGTTTGTTGATGATCCACAAGATTGATGTTTCATTGTCACTCGTCTTATCTGTTATCCAGGCAAATGTGGTATCTTCTCTGGAAGTACATCAACAGCTGAAGATGAGTACTCGAGAGCGATGCTAGGTAAGCAATCAAGGAAGGGGTTCCAAGCAGTCGGTTCCAGACCGGAAGGTTGATTTCAAGTGCCGACTGATTACTCTCTTTCTCCCTGTCCTGCGAGTAAGAACAAAGACAAGGAAAAGGACAGGGAGAAGGCATGATATGAGATACTTTTGCTATTGAAGAAGTAACTTTCCGCAGGTTTAATCTTGAACTGGGCTGGAGGTTTTTTTTTTTCTGCCAGACTTCCTCTAAAGGTCTGAATGTCTTCCTTTTTTTCTGGAGCTAAAATTGATTCAAGGGTGGTGGACACTTGATTTTGAATCGAACTTCTGATTTCTTCAAGGGCCGTTGGGGCTTGATCTTGAAGGAAATGGGACCACGAACGACTTTACATGGCAAGTGATCTTCGGGTTTGTTGGGGATGGATCAGCACGTATAGTTCGTTATGCTTGTCGATTATCCACGAGCTTGATGTATCATTTTTTTACTCGCCTTGTCTGGATTATGCGGTTTTGCAGGAAAGGCGTTGTGTTGTAGTGGCCTGTTCCAGCTCATCATTGAATCTTCTGCTTCAATTTATGGCATAGCAGAAATGGTGCGCAACCTTTGCATTTGAATGGTCCTTCATAGCACTACTTCTTAGCGACTCATCCCTGATTGGCAGCTTCAGTGTAAAGGGCCAATATCTGATAAACTATCATGAGGTATTTCCCGGTGGAATTCGTGATCTTGACAACAGTTGAGGATGAGTGCTCGAGAGCAATGCTAGGTAAGCAATCAGGCAAGGGTTCCAGGTAGTCAGTTCCAAATCGGAAGTTTGATTGCAGGTTCCAACTAACTGTTTTCTTTGTCCTCGTCCTGCAAGCAAGAGCAAGGGCAAAGGAAAGGACAGGGAGATCGCATGATATGAGATACTCTTGCTCTCAACCCTGGTGATATGAGATACTTTCGCTCATGAACGAAAGAGTATAAGATTTTGATGTTGGTGTAAACTCTTTGATCGAAAGGGGGTTTCTGGCTGAGGAAATGAGTTGATCATTTTGAGTGATTTGATGGAAGATGTTTTCTCGGAGAGGAAGATAACTGAGTATGTTGAGAGGTGTGGTTCCATATGCCTTCTTGGCAAGGAAGAAGAGTCAGGCATCTTGGATGTGTGCCTTGCCATAGAGGATAAAGGTCGACCTATATAGGGAAGGGCGCAATAGCAGGTAGCGGTGCGGATGAGGCTTGTCGCCCACACTTGTCGGCAAAAGTGTGGTAGTTGGAATAGTGAAACGCGTTTTCAACTTTGTCAGAGATTTTTGACAAAGTGACACGTGCTATCCGACAAGTTGAGATTACGCCTGAAAAGTGTTGACGGACTTTATGCAGGAAAATTCGGCTTTTGAAATTCAGAGAGTGGTGTCTCTTCGATTTTTTGAATTAGTGGTTGTGTTACCTCTCCCTTTATAGAGGTGTCGATCACTTTTAACATGCACACTTTGAAGATTACCTGCTTGTGAAAATTATCTCTGGTGTATTTCTGAGATTTTACTCCATTCAAACCTTTTCTTTTACCGTTTCTGAAAATGGCTTACCCGTCTAACATTTGCCTAGATTTGAGTGTTATGAGTGATACATGTGCGCCGCGCCAGGGAAATATATGGCGCCCATCTTTCTTATCTTCTAATGGTCCTCTTACTGTTGAAGACTCCGTGATGAGGGATGCAACAACGGCTACGGTAGTAGCTAGGAACCTCCTTACTCCTAGAGATAATAGGTTGCTTTCAAGACGGTCTGATGAGTTGACTGTGCAAGACTCCCTGGCTTTCAGTGTTCAGTGTGCGGGCTCTGTGTCCAATATAGGCCAACGCCTACTCGCTCGAACTCGCCAAGTCGAATCATTGACGGCCGAAGTGGCAAACCATGGACGAGAGATCAGACGGCTCAAGCGCGAGAATAGAGAGTTGCATGTGCTCGCAAATAATTACTCAACGGGCATGAAGATGAAGCTTGATCAGTTGCAGAACTCCGAAGGTCGGATTCAAAGTGACCATAAGAGGTTTGTGGTTGTATTGCCTTCGTCATCTGGAGTTCGACCAAGTATCGAGGCTCTGAATAATCTATCTTCAGTGCCTCCCTCTTTTAGGGTTCCGTCGATTACTGAGGCTTCACATAAATAAAGTATCCATATTTTGAATTTGCTCTTTATTCTTCAAAGTGTTTGTGTTTTTGTTGATGGTGTGACTGTACTTGAAGTTTTGAAGTTTCAAGTTGCCTATGTACCCTCGGTTTAGGAGGGATCAAGTCATGACGTAGTTCAAATGAGTGATGGTTTTTTTAATTTTTTTAATTTTTTTTTACTTTTTTTTAATTTTTTAATTTTTATTTTAATTTTTTTTATATATTTTTTTTTTAATTTTGCCGTACACAGTTTATGCTTTTACGAGCTAGGAGCATGGTACGTTTGTTTTAGGGGTAGTAACGCTTCAAGAATCTGCCATTGATGGGGCCGATCTTCAAGCCGTCTTCCGCTATGATTAAGTAGGCGGCGTTGGTGTAGACCTCTTGTATTATGTATGGTCTATCCCACTTTGATGTAAGCTTGCTTTTTGTCTTGTGAGTTGTGATGATAGGCCTACGCAATGCGAGGATGAGATCTCCAGTTTGGGAAAACCTTGGGCGGACCTTCTTGTTGAATGCCTTGGATAGCCGTGTTTGGTAGCATTCCAAGTGTTGTTGAGCTTCAAGCCTTCTCTCATCCAACGCTTCCAGCTCTTGAAGGTGTAACTTTGCATTCTCTTCATCAGTCAAGCCTTCTTGTATGGCCATCCTTAGTGAAGGGATTTAACTTTGGAGCGGTAGAACAACTTCTACACCATATACGAGAGAATAAGGCGTAGCTTGGGTAAGAGTCATATGTGTCGTCCTATATGCCCAAAATGCTTCGATTATTCTTTCGTGCCAGTCTCTCTTTGTTCGGCCAATCACCTTTTTGCTAAACGCTTCTGCAAGACCGTTGGCCGGAGTAGGATACATAGAAGACTTATGTTGTTTGAACTTGTATTTCTCACAGAGCTCATCCACGAGTCGATTGGAGAACTGTTTTCCAATGTCAGTGATGATGTAGCGAGGCACACCATATCGATGGATGATATGTTCCTTGATGAAACGGATGACAGTTTCCTTCTTGACTTCCCTTAGGGGTATGGCTTCAGCCCATTTGGAGAAGTAATCTGTTGCAGCTAGGATGTAAGCTCCTCCTGCAGATGACTTTGGTGCAATCAGCCCTACGACGTCCAATCTCCATGCATTGAACGGCCATGAAGCAACTGTAGGGTGTAATGGTTCAGGTGGTTGATGTATGAAGTTGGCATAGAATTGGCAGGCTTGGCACTTTTTGGCGTGTTCTAGATAATCCTTCACCATGCTTGGCCAATAGTAACCCATTCTTTTAAGCTAGAAATGTAGCTTTGGTCCAGACTGATGTGCTCCGCATACGCCTCAGTGTGCTTCTTCCAGGGCTTGACTTGCTTTTTCCTCACCTAGGCATCTCAGAAGTATTCATTCAAAAGAGTGTCGGTAGAGCGTTCCTTTGTAATATAGAAAGCGAGGTGCTCGTCGACGTATTTCAGAGCGGTGTCTAGGATCATCTGGAAGTTTTGCATGCTCTAAGTAGTCGATCAGTGGCTGTCTCCACTCTTCAGCATCGACTGGAAGTATTGAGATGACATTTGAATCGTCTAGTAGCATTTCAGTGATGAGCGGGATCACCCATCTTTGGCAAATTGGCACGTCTGCAGCTTCGTCTTCTCCTAGTGTCATGCTCGAGGCTAGGTTGGCGAGAGCGTCTGCCATTTGATTTTTTTTTCTTGGCACATGTTCTAGTGTCATGGCCTTGAACTTTTGTAGCAGTTGAGTTGCCAGCCGGAAGTATGGGACGAGATCATCTTTCCTCACCTCATATTCAGTTAAGAGTTGATTGATTATGAGCTTGGAGTCGGTATATACCTCAAGGGCTATGATTTCCATGTTGATCGCCATTTGGAGCCCAATGATCAATGCTTGGTACTCAGCGACGTTGTTGGAGCATAATTCGCTTAGTTGGAAGGAATAAGGTAATATTTGCCTTTGTGGCGACATGAATACTACTCCTGCCCCCGCTCCGTCTGCTCGTGCGGATCGGTCAAAGAACATTGTCCACGTCGGGAAGATGTCGATGTAGAACACCTCATCGTCAGGCAAGGAAGTCTGCTAGCGTTTGTCCCTTGACGGCTTTAGCTACGATGCAGGTGATCTCATACTCATTAAGAAGCAACGCCCATTTAGCGAGTCGCCCTGTCAAGACTTGTTTGGACATGACGTATTTGACCGGGTCAGCTTTAACAACCAGGTGGATAGTGTAAGCCTGCGTGTAATGCATAAGCTTCTGGGTGGCGAACACCAAGGCAAGGCATATCTTTACTATTAAGGAGTAGTTCAACTCAGCGCCGGTGAGGGTTCGACTGAGGTAGTAGAGCGCTCATTCTTTATGGGATTCATTTTCTTATGCCAAGAGTGCTCCAACTGAACTTTCCTGAGCGGCGATGTACAATATATGCGGCTTTCTAGGCATAGGAGCCCCCAGGACGGGTGGACTTAATAAATACTTTTTTATGCTTTCAAAAGCGTTGTGGCATGCTTCGTCCCATACGAACGGAACATCCTTCTTCATGAGTCGACTGAACGGTTGACAATGCCCTGCAAGGTTGGAGATGAAGCGTCTGATGAAGGCTAGTCGTCCTTGTAGACTTTTCAGCTCGTGCAGGTTTCTTGGCTCGGCATGCTTTGGATGACCTTGATCTTTGATTGGTCCACTTCAATGCCACGGTGCTTGACAATGAAGTCGAGGAACTTTCCAGACGTGACGCTAAATACACACTTTAACAGGTTCATCTTGAGGTTGTATTTTCGTAGCCTTTCAAACACTATTCGTAAATCCATCAAATGATATGATCTTCTCTTTGTCTTGACCACCACATCGTCTACGTAACATTCTATGTTTTTGTGTAGCATGTCATTGAAGATTTTCTGCATTGCGTGTTGATATGTAGCTTCAGCATTCTTCAGATCAAAAGGCATCACCTTGTAGTAGTAGATGAAGGAAAATTTGTGAAAAACATGTTCATTTGAGCAACATCTATGGCATGCAATTAACAATTAAAGGCGGAATCATGCTTGTATGCACTCAAAACAAAACATTACCCATGAAATTCAAAGCCTAGTAGTTATGGTGAACCATGACTCAACTCAAATCTTAAAGAAAGGAGTTGAGAAACTTGTATACCTTTGAAGCACCTCTTTGCTTAGCAAAGGTTAATCACCCATGTGAGGGCCTTCTTTCCTTTGTCTCCTTGCTCCTTGGCTCCATGGATATGGATGGAAGAATTGATTCTCCAAAAGTCCCCAAGGTAGGAGACCTCTAATTTTCGACACCAAGGATGGTGAAGGAAGAAGATGAGTGACCTTGGAGGAGGAAGCATTGCTAGCTAATCCCCTCCAAGGGGGCCGGCCTCCTAGAGAGAAAGGGAGAGACATGTTCTCTCCAATTTTCTCCAAAAGAAACCCTAATGAAGAAAATGCTATAAAGTCACATTTATACCTACCTTCATTGGAGTGGCAAACTTGTAATAAGTCCAAAACCCACTCTTTATCAACAGGGTCAGCCTTAAGGGTTTATTGGGTTGTTTGGGCCTTTGTGAATCATTAGTCATTAAGTTGTCATACAACTTAAGTCAATAGGCTTGACGTTCGAAGCCCATTGGGCCTTAAGGCCCAAAACTAACCCAAGGTCTATAATGAACTTATTCGTTTGATTAATTAACATATTAATTAATCCTAGCCATTAATAATTAAACCATTTAATTATCCTTACTCATCTCCGTTGTATCCTTCAATCATTACCTTACACGGTGTGCGATCCATTAGGTTCCTTTTAGCGAGGCAGTGGGCGATTAGAACTCTTACTAATCGATTGTGAATTGAAACTTACTTTCAATTCTCCCTTTAGTGATTATACATCTTCAGGGCTTCCACAAGCCATGAGTGACACCTAGCAGTATGTCATGGCTACCCAAGCTAATCAGAAGAGGTTGGAGAACCTATTCAGTTTGGGATTACAATGCAATACGGTCTTTCTTTAATACAATACTGTTGACCACATTGTTTGGTTTGATAGTTTATTCATGTCTACTATCCAATGTGACTCTCTTACTTATATGATTACCTTGAATGTGATTTGGAACGAGTTCCTAAATCTCATTCATACTCTGGCCAGAGATTCTTAATCATATCATAGAGTATTCTCCCTCAACGTTTGAAGGTTAGAGATCCCTTGTTGCGCATTCACTTGCCTCCATGGCTAAGTGGCTTAACCCCAACTATGCCGTGGACACTCTTTGACGGAGTGACTTTGACATAGTCAAAGATCAAGGACCTAACCACAAGACAACTATGATGCCTCAGGTCAAAGGACTACTTTGCATTATCCCAACTACGAGTTTTCATGTGACATGAGTATGAGAACTCCTCATTGATCGCGTTCAGTGGACTCATTCTCTATTGAGCACCTACGTACTTGTCTTGGTGTCAGTCACACCAATGACTCGAGACCAGTCACTCTTCCTAAGAGAAGACATAGCACGTACTGATCTTGACGGACTATCAATGCCCAATTGGCAATCCTATGATCAAGAACATTTAGGATATGTATTCGAAAGAGAATGGTCTCATGAATCTAACTTCTTTAGATCACATTCTCCCTATTACATATTCTTTGGACTTATCGTTTAAGCATATAACATTTATATGAGACGGCTTAAAACAATAATATTTGCCCTTTATATTAAACTAGATTAGTTTAACATGTGAAATGTCCGTAAAGTATCATCATATGATTGGTTTTAGGGCACATTTCCAACAATCTCCCACTTCCACTAGAGCCAATCAGCTTGGTCATCAGTGATGATACCTCTTCTGTAGTCATTTCAAAAATGGCTGAGTAGTAGGCCTAGACAATGGATATCTATATGTTATCCATAGAAGCAACCTTGAGAATAACGACGTCACCATTATACATGATTCTTAATCATGTGGTTTAGTCTCTCATTTGAGTTCGGATCTTGATGAGACCTTGATTCCCTGGCTTGAGCTATTGCCCCATTAGTGTCATAGTGTCGGTACACTAGAGACACTTTCTGGTTGGAATCGAATAGAGAGTTCATAAATGAACTTTCCTATCCAAACAACATCGTTGTAAACTTCTATATGGCGATATATTTTGCATTCATGATGAAACACACTAAAGTCATTACTTTTAATGTTTCCACCCAAATATCTCTTTAGTCATAATAAAGAGATATCTGATTATCTCTTCATTCAAAATGAAGAGACATCCAGTGATGGATACGATATTAGATTCATAATCTAATACTTTTACGCTTCCATTGCGTTACTCTAATTCTTCCTCATTCTTGAGGAATCTATCCTTTATTATTTCTTAAATACTTAAGGACTCACTTGACAGTTGCCATGGTTCTGATCCTGGACTTGCATTGATATCGTCTTGTACCGATCTTGGTACAACTCATATCAATGTTTTTCATACAATATGAAATACATAAATCACCTTTCTGCTTGTACATAAAGGATTCTGTTTACGCATTATTTCTTTGGGAGTCAAAGGGTACGTTCCCTTTGAGAATAGCAACTTCCTAGTCTCACTAGAATTGTCATTCTGATTGGAGTTTATCATCACATGAGAAACTTCCTAGCATCTTTTGTTTATCATTAGGGATTGATATAATCAAATTACATCCTGAAATCTATCTTATAGATTTCCATCCCATGTTTATAGACTATGTCTCCCATATACATTCTATCATTATAGAACGTTTAAAGTCATAACTTTAACGAAGAAGAATTCCTTTCATTTCTAAAATTAATATATCATATATATGTTCAAATTTAGGAATACGATTAACTCCCACTAATCTTTTGTAAACTTAGTAAACAAAAGATTCATTTACATCTTTATGAGAAATCAAACGATTTGATCTTTCTATCATAAGACGCTTACAGCTCCCACTAGCTTGCTAAGATTCATGATGGATGGATCTTTACAACTTACACGTCTTGTGATTCTTAGTTTTAGACATATATTATCAAGACTATCTTGGTAATGGTTTCGGAAACCCATATTATGTCCAAACATTGAATCACTATTTAGTTGTAGTTAGCAATCATCGAATTAATAGAAACCAAGACTATGTCAAAGATGGTTTCTTCCAAGTCAACCAATCTCTTTGATTTTAGTCACCTTAAGCTACCAATTAGCTTTAAAGGTTTCATTATTTCGGGTCAAATGGTACTATACATTTCCTTGAGTATATGTCGTATATACACTCAATGTAGTCATAAGGATTTTCATTCTTATTTCTTTCGAATTAAGAGGTGTAACTCTATGACATAGTCATAAAGTTCAAACCATTCAACCGAGATGGTTTATTGATCCTTCTTGACTACCTTGGAGCTAGTGGTGTAGGAACTAGGTTGTTATATTTGTTGATTATCATCTTGTCTCTCAAAGAACCCATTCTTTGAGTTCTATCTCTCGTTCATTTGCCCTATCTTAGGCAAATCCTAGAGTAGGATTACAATGAACTACCCAACAAACAACATTTGTTAGTTGGTTTATAGAAGTGATGTTCAAAGGTTAATTTAAGGATATCCCACAAGATTGTTCTCAAACAAATATTGCTTATTAGCACACAACCCCAAATCTTAACACGATTAAGACTTGTCTTTCTTTCCAACTACATCCTATGGAGTCATGAAAATTTTGGAAGATCTTCTAATTGACAATCATATTGTCTTAGAAGTATATATCCTATATATGGGTAATTGATAACATCCAACGAACTAAATCTTCTTCGAGTTCGTTCTTCTCCTAATGGAGAAATCCATTATCTTATGATGCTACTTTCCTTCATATCCTTCAAGGAAACTCTTCTAAAGTGTTATTAATCCTTGGATCAAATTGAAGGAGGTAAATACTTTAGACGTCTTACTCATCAACTTACACTCTTGAATTCTTTGAAACCTTTTGCAAAGTATTCGGACTTTTGTTTATTCAAAATAAACGATAGTCCAACTGAGAGCGATCTTCGGTGAATGTCATACAACATGAGTAGTATTATGTTGTGGACAAGTGCCACTAACATCTAAGTGAATTAACCTCAACTACTTTGTGATTCTTTCTTCTTTCTTAAAGAATAAAGATTCGAACATTTCGCCTCTATACAATTTCAACAAGAAGGTATTGGATCCGGATCTTACGATCCTAAGCATCCATCTATGACCAACTCGTAATTTATGTTTTAGAGGTATCACAACTCAGTTTGGGATTAGTCACTACCTTGCAACCTTTTGGGTTTTAAGCATCGTCATATTCTAAACAGTTAACACTACCACATTTTCTCTACTATAGAGACAATCAATTAGATTACAATAATCCAAACATTGATTAATAAAGAACAATGTTTTGTCAAACAAAACATTCATCCATATCTTATAGTAACGGAATTAAGTTCCTTATTCAAATTGGGATGTAAAGACAATCTTTGTTTTTCCAATTTCTTTGGTAGTTCATATGAGGAAGTAAGTACTACCTGCTTTCGCAGAGATCTATATTTGATTCACGTTCCGAATGTGAAGCACTTTCTCTTTGATGTGAGAATTACTTGACACACAAATTAAACCCTATTGATGACAATTGTAGTAAAGATGCAAGTAGGGATCATTCTAAACCGGGGATTAACTAGGGATGCTAATCAACACAAATAAGACTCAAAAACACTAAACTAGACTCTAATGACTCAAAACTAACTTAAAACACTAAAAACAGCAAGAAACAATAAAAAAAACTCAAATCTAGACCTAACAAGTGATTTTGACGAAAATAGAACTTAAAAGACTCAAACAATTAAGAGAAAACAGGTTTTGACTCTAAAAACAAGTTTAAATGAAAGGGGGATTGTTTTTGACGAGTTTAAAACTAAAACAGAAACTTTGCAAAGACAACTTAAAAAGGCACGAAATTGGTGATTTGAATGGGTGAATGGCTAGTTAGAGGGATCCTTATCCACACATAAACATATGCATACAACTTGATTCCCAGTTACTCTTTCGATAAACTATGAATGACAATGTTCCGAATTAATTGTATTGAACTAATTAATTCCCAGATTTCCCTAAGTTCATTGAATTGAATGGATAACGCATCACAACCAAATTATTCTTATCAAGTTCCCTAACTATGGAATACGCATGATAGAGATACATATCAAAGATCATTAAGTTCAATGGAAATCATAAACATTGACAAGGCATTCATAACTATGGAATACGCATGTTAATCCAGCCTAGGATTTACTTAACATGATTGTGACTAGCAACCTTTACTACTTGTGAATATAAGTTCATAACGATTAGGTGAAATTCCCTTATATTCTAGCATCAAATTCATGCATGTAAACTAAGTATGCATCCTTAATCAACACACAAGAACAAGTTCTTAATAAAACAGTTAAGCAAACCACATTCACAATTTATGAAATCATAACTGGAGTGAATCAAATCATAAGAAACATATATTCATGGCTTCAAATTCCCCCTCTAACTAATAGGGGTTTAGTTCCTCATGATAGCAATTAAACAAAGAAAACTGAATTGAAACATTGAAAACAAGGATAGACAACACCTAAGAACGCTCCAGCAGTAGTCACGACTTAGAGTGGCACCTTCTCCTTCCTTCCTTGAATAGCTGCGGCACAAGAGGGTTTCTGGGATTGTGTGGATGATATGGCACGGCAGGGGGTAGGGGATGATTTCTGGCGTGATTGGTTGTGTATGGGGGGTGGTGTGCACGGCAAAGGATTGATTTGTATATATATAGGCACCAAAACCCTAGGTGAATCAGATTGGGACTTCTAGAAAACCAAATCCATTCAGAAATAGGCTCAAAACAATCAGATTTCCAATGGGAAAGGGCCTAAGGTGCGGCACAATAGGATAAGGTGGGATAAGGCTTCTAGAAAGCCTTGCAAGGCAAGGAAACCAAGTTTTCTGAAAAGCTAGGTGCGGCAAGGCTTAGAGTTTCTAGAAACTCAATTTAAATGTCCCCCAATCAGAAAATAAACCCTCATTGTACCAGGAATTGAATTAGAAAAGGATTAGGATAGGATAAGGTTTGTTAAGATAAGATAAGGATTGGATAAGATAAGATAAGATAAGGTTGTTTGGATAATGTTTTGGATAATCCTCCTTCTTTTGAGCTGATTCCTTATCTTCAATGATTTGAATTTATTTCTCCAACCTTGAAACATAATCCCAACTCCATTTAAACTCCAAATTCGTCCATCCTCATGCCCATTGCTTGTGCTATCCACTCCAAGCCCAGATTTGCTCTAAAATGCTCCAAAATGCCTCTTTTTGCCAACTTTGCTTCTAGGACCTAAAAACACACGAAAATGACTTTAAACACTATACTAAGCAACAAATAGCTAAGCAAATGCAAGGAAACACACTAACTAAGTAGCATAAATATGCTCCTATCACTCTTCTCTCATTAATCTTCTACTTCTTATTAGTCACACTTTTACAACGATTGTAAAACATAGTTACTAATACGGAATCAAGCATTCAAGTAGAAGAACCAACTGTTTTGAACTATTCAAGAACAATTTACAACACCTTCGAAAGGTGTGTTCTTGACACTTGCAAGACATTTCTTGCATTTACCCCTTCCAATGTCCATCCTTTCATAAAGAAAGTTTGTTCCCTTGGAGTTATTTAGCTTTCTTCATTTGACTTCTCCAATGACTACAATAGTCATGGTCCCTAAACTCCCACTGTCTCTCTTGAAACTTATTTCAATTGTGTTAAACACATCAAACAATTTGGAGAGCGTGCGGTTATTGTTCACTATATAGTTTACTATAAACTTAGTGAACCATTTGTTAAGGACTCATTGGTGAAGTCCTTCTCTAGTTTCCGTCTCGTGAAGTGGTTTAACACTTCAACACTCAATGATTCAAAATCATCTTAAGTCCATATTGATGGACTATTTTTGTCAACCAACCATCTTGTTCTAAACAAGATTACAAACATTCAAGAGTTGTTCAAGGCAACTCTCATTTCTTCATACAACAATTTGTAAGTGAAGAATCATGGCACATAAAGTGTCCATGTCCTTGTGCTTACTTCTCAAGTTCCTTGTTCATGTAACAAAGAAACAAGCACTAGTGTTTGCATTTAACTAAGGGTTGTTCTAAGCAACTCTTATTTCTTCATACAACGATTTGTAAATGAAGAACTATGACACTAAAAGTGTTCATGTCTTTGTGCTAATCTTCATAAGTTCCTTTGTTCATACAACAAAGGAATAAGCATTGGTTGTTTGTGTTGTCCTCTTTATGATAGACTTATCTAACATGTTCTTCCAATGATACATTATCAATAGGAAAATTGTGACGATGAGACTACTTAGGCACATATACAATTCATTCAAGACAATCTATAGGATTGTTGTACCAAGTCCGGAAACTAAAGCCTTTGGCTTTTCTTTGTCAAGTTTTGGATAGCGTTTGCAAATATATCAGTAAATAAATACATAACGAATATAAATTGATTGATTTTAAGCCATTTGATCCAGCTCTTTAAATCAAATAGCACCACCCACTATTTTCGACAAATTCCATATCCTCATCAGAATTCGAGAGTTTTGGAGAAAACTCTTAGTAGGGTATGGGAGGCTCACTATTACCAAGCCTACCTCACAATGATATGATGTTGGCTAGCAACAATAATAATGAGAGAGTACGCTTACTCATTTACATCTAATGTAAGTACCCATCTTATTTGGCCTCTAGATAATGAAGCTTCATGATGATGCGATGTAAAACAGCACACAAATTAAACCCTCTTGTTGACAATTGTAGTATAGATGCAAGTAGGGATCGTTTTGGACCGGGGATTAGGAGGGCTTGCTAAAACCTCTAAACTGACTCAAAAACATAAACACAAAGTTAAAAACATTTAACAAGACTCAAAGAATGCAAAACTAAACTCTAGGACACTAAAACAACTTTAAAACACTCAAAACTGCCTAAAAACACAAACTGGGCAGTTTTGGACTCTAAACACAATTTTGGACGAAAATAAGTTTTAACTTGACTCAAAACACTCAAAAACACAAACTAAAACAGTTTCTAACTAATATGACTCAACAAGTAAAGGGGGGATTGGGTTTTGACGAATTTGAAAACAAAACAAGAAACATAAAGTACTAATGAAATCTGCACGAAATTGGGTGAAAACTATGGATGATGGGATAGCTAGGAGGTTCTTCTCCACACATGACACACTTGCATACAAAGCGATTTCCAGTTCCTTTCCATAAACCACGAATCCTCAACGCCCCAGATTAACCGTGAATTGCACTAATTAACCCTCAGATTTTCCTAATTTAATTGAATTGGATGATTGCATTCGACAACCCAAAGCATTCCCCACAAGTTCCCTACATGAATTGCATAATAGAGATACAAGCAAAGATCATTAAGTCCTATGAAAATCATAAGCATTGACGAGGCACTTGTAACTATGAATTGCATGATACTTATGCCAAGAATTTACTTAACGCGATCGTGACTAGCAACCTTCACTACTCGTGAATATAAGTTCATAACGATTAGGTGAAACTCCCTTATATTCTAGCATCAAATTCATGCATGCAAATTAAGTTGGCCACCTCAATCAACACACACAAATCAGTTATAATATGAACAGATAAGTAAATTGAATTCACAACTTATGAATCACAACTGGATGTAATCAAATCATATTGCAAGTATAATCATGGTTTCGAATCCCCCCCTAGCTAAGAGGGGTTTAGTTCCTCATACTCACAGAACAAAGATTATTGAATTGAAACATTGAAAACAAAAGAAAGATTACACCTAAAACGTTCCAGCAATCCTAACTCGAAGGGCAAGCACGTCCAAGGGCTCTCCTCCTTCCTCTTTGCTGCAGCACAAGGATTGGTGGTGAGTTTTGGGGGTTATGAATGGTGTTGGGTGGTAGAGGATGGATAGGTAGATAGGTGGATGGAAGGTGGATTTTCGTCAGAAAGTGTGTAGAGAATCTGTTCAGAGAGGGAGAGAGATTTAAATGGTGCGGATGGCTTTATTTATAGGGCTAAGGTTGAAAGGCAATCAGAAAATAATAGGAAAGGTTCAATACTTAGCTATTTTGGTTCCACAATTTAATAGGTAAGAAAGAATCAGAAAATCAAAGAGAATAAGAAAGTGAAATTCGGCAGAATATGTAGTAGAGAAAAGGAATGTGTTTTAAAGGTCAGAAATTAAGAGAGAAAGGGAAAGAAGGTGTGGCATTGATTTGTAAGAGAAATGGGAAGTATTTTTGGGCAGAAAATAGGCAAGTAAGGTGCAGGAATTAAAGAGAATAGGAAAGGAAATTCGGCAGAATTGTAAGACAGATTTAGGAATGTGTTTTGAGGCACAAAATAAGTAAGAAGGGCTCCTCCTTGTGCGGCAAGGCATAGAACACAAAGGGAATGTGATTTTGGGTCAGAAAGTAGGTAAGAAGAGGATCCCTTGTGCGGCAAGGTTGTGGAAAGAAAGGGAAAGGCACTTATGTGGCAGATTTTGGAAGAAAAGGGAAAGGAGATATGCGGCAAGGTTAGGGAAAAGTTCTAGCACTTCTAGAAACATGTAATGAGGCAACCTAACATGTTTTGAAACCCTTTTATGGCTGGAACATAGGTGAGGAAGGATTAGGAAACTCCAAGCCAAGAATAGAAACTTTCAAGAATGGAAACCTCCAAGAATAGAAACTTCCAACTTTAAAACACTAAAACTGGACTCTAGACAATGAAAACAAGTACTATGAATCAATCTGAACGAATTTTAACTCTAGACAACCTAACTTGACTCAAATAACACAAAACAAACTTAAAACAACAAATAAAACTCAACTAGGCAGATTCTAGACACTAGAGACTCAAAACAGGCTAAATAGACTCAAAACAACCAAACTAACTTAAACAGACTCAAGACGGGTTCTAAGGGGTGAATTGGATGACTTTTGGACTAGTTAGACTCAAAACACTAAAAGGGGACAGATTTGGACGAATTTAAACAAACTAAGACTCAATTAAGAACTAAGGGGGTTTTTGGACGAATTTAAACTTAAACAAGCAAAATTGTAAAGACAACTTAAAAAGACACGAAATTGGTGATTTAAATGGGTGAATGGCTAGTTAGAGGGATCCTCATCCACACATAAACATATGCATACAACTTGATTCCCAGTTACTCTTTCGATAAACCATGAATGACAATGTTCCGAATTAATTGTATTGAACTAATCAATTCCCAGATTTCCCTAGATTCATTGAATTGAATGGATAACGCATCACAACCAAATTATTCTTTCTCAAACTCCCTAACTATGGAATACGCATGATAGAGACATTCAACAAAGATCATTAAGTTCAATGGAAATCATGAACATTGACAAGGCATTCATAACTATAGAAGACGCATGTTAATCCAGCCTAGGGTTTACTTAACATGATTGTGACTAGCAACCTCTACTACTTGTGAATATAAGTTCATAACGATTAGGTGAAATTCCCTTATATTCTAGCATCAAATTCATGCATGTAAACTAAGTATGCATCCTTAATCAACACACAAGAACAAGTTCTTAATAAAACAGATAAGTAAACCACATTCACAATTTATGAAATCATAACTGGAGTAAATCAAATCATAAGAAACATATATTCATGGCTTCAAATTCCCCCTCTAACTAATAGGGGTTTAGTTCCTCATGATAGCAATTAAACAAAGAAAACTGAATTGCAAAATTGAAAACAAAGATAGACAACACCTAAGAACGCTCCAGCAATAGTCACGACTTAGAGTGGCACCTACTCCTTCCTTCCTTGAATAGCTACGGCACAAGAGGGGTTTTCTGGGTTTGTGTGGATGATATGGCACGGCAGAGGGTGAGTTAGGTCAGAAACTATGGAGAATGGTGAAGGAAAGGGGCGGCAGAGAGTGGTGGATGATTTCTGGCGTGAATGATGTATATGGAGGGTGGTGTGTACGGCAAAGGGTTGATTAATATATATATAGGCACCAAAAACCCTAGGTGAATCAGATTAGGACTTCTAGAAAGCCAAATCCATCCAGAAATAGGCTCAAAACAATCAGATTTCCAATGGGAAAGGGCCTAAGGTGCGGCAGATTTGGTTAAGGAGGGATAAGGCTTCTAGAAAGCCTTGCAAGGCAAGGAAATCAGGTTTTCTAGAAAGCTAGGTGCGGCAAGGCTTAGGGTTTCTAGAAACTTAATTTAAATGTCCCCCAATCAGAAAATAAACCCTCATTGTACCAGGAATTGAATTAGAAAAGGATTAGGATAGGATAAGGTTTGTTAAGATAAGATAAGGGTTGGATAAGATAAGATAATATAAGGTAAGAGAAGGTTGCTTGGATAATGTTTTAGATAATCCTCCTTCTTTTGAGCTGATTCCTTATCTTCAATGATTTGAATTTATTTCTCCAACCTTGAAACATATTCCTAACTCCATTTAGACTCCAAATTCGTCCATCTTCATGCCCATTGCTTGTGCTATCCATTCCAAGCCCAGATTTGCTCTAAAATGCTCCAAAATGCATCTTTTTGCCAACTTTGCTTCTTGGACCTAAAAACACACGAAAATGACTTTAAACACTATACTAAGCAACAAATAGCTAAGCAAATGCAAGAAAACACACTAACTAAGTTGCATAAATATGCTCCTATCAAATTCCCCCACACTTAGCTTTTGCTAGTCCTCGAGCAAAACAAAACAAACAAAACGTAACCTAAACCTTCCAACGTTCACCTCAGGGATCTTCAATGATACATAACATGCCAAAGATCATTACTCCCACAGATTTTAGTTATCCCTACCCTTGAGCACATACTTAATCAAAGTTACCACACATTAGCTCGCATTTAATCAATTAAAACAACATTTTGAATGTAGTAACATGCCTTAGAGAATCCCTCAATTCCTTACTAGATATGCACTCAATCACACAGATTTTCTGACTACACTCCCTACACTAGTTATATGTGAGAAGATTGATGTAAATATGAAACTAACACTCACATATATGTATAACAAGAAAAGTAATTTCTGGAATGCATGTATAGATATGATCTCATGAATGGAATGCTACTACTTAGACGCGAGAACCAGGGACACCATATGCTCGTACCAATCCCAAACTCCACATATTGAAACACACAACACTCAAGATTGAAGTCAAGGGTTGTAACGGGGCTAAGGGTATTGGCTAACAAAGAAACGTAAGGAAAACAAACGTTCTTAAAGCAAAAGCAAACAAAGTAATGAATATGACACTTAGAACTCCTTTTCTTGAATGCAGCCGCACACTATGATACATAAGGGGAAGATTACACATATTTAGGGCCAACTTCAACTTTTTGGACCCTTTCTTCAACATCCAACATTTGTGAGCTTATTCTCACTTATTTTGAACACTTTTCATACTTTTTCACAACTTTTCTTTTTCTTTTCTTTTTCACACGAATTTTTCTTCTTTTTTATCTCTCTTTTTTTCTGCTTCTTCACCCGTGCCTCATTCAAGACTTTGGCACATATAAACGCACAACTTTCTTTCCCCCACACTTGTTTGCTGCCCAATAACGAACAAAGGGAATTCACTCTAAGTCATGCTTAGCTATGCCTTAAGAACAAGGGTAAGGATGGTCCTAATCTAGGCTAGGTAGGGATATTGTGGGTAAACAAAAAACATAGGCTAAACAAGGCTCAAAAGGGTTAAACCTACAAACAAATAACATAGGGAGATACGGCAATTTGGCTATGGTGGTCACTACACAACTTCATCTTGAATATGTGTTATGCAAATCAATAACATGCTTAGAATGAATTGGGCACGAGTTCTAGTGTTTGGAACTAAATAATGAAATGCCTTCTAAGTAGCAACCAAGCAAAGAATAATGAGATCATGCAACGACTTTAGAAAACAAAGAATGCACAGATTTTTAACTCTCCAAAGAACGTTAAAGGCTCAAGTCTCTCAGGGTTGTAGCGTTAGTTTGAGTTACTTCCTTCAAGCATGTTACAAAAACTGATTTTATCCTTTTTGTGATTACATGTGAATTCATGAATGTCAACTACAACCAAGCATAAACCAAAGAGCATATCAAACGTCAATCCAAGTTTGTAACTTTCTTTAACAGTTATGCAATTAAAAACCAAATCCTCATCATTGTGTTGGAAGGTACCCTAAGACACAAACACACAAAAACAACTCAAAAACGACTCTTTTTGGGTTTTTCAAAACAATTTTTCAAATTTTTATGGTATTTTCGGATTTTCTTGTCAAAACACACTAAAAGACTCCAAAACGGCTTAAAAACACTTAAAAACACTGAAAACAACATTCAAAGTGATAGGTGATAAAAACCCACGAATTTCATGCAAAAAACACTTTGTTACCCCCCCACACTTAAACCAAACATTGTCCTCAATGTTTCAAACATAGACTCACAGAAAGCAAACAGCAATCAACACAACTAACGAACATAACAAGATGGCAAAGGAAAAGCAATAAAGAGTAGGGTTTAGAAACGCAAATCTGGTTGTGGAGCCGGAGAGTTCCTAGGTCGTCTTTATTTGCATGGGTTGCCTCCCAAGAAGCGCTTGCTTTAACGTCTTCCAGCCGGACGAACCTTCCCTCTATTCTTCAATGGGGCCCACGGCATTAAAGGATATGTCCTCCGTAATGTGCTCTTCAAAGTGCTCATAATATGGCTTTAATCGATGTCCATTCACTTTGAATTCTTGTTGCGTCTTTAAACTTTGAATTTGGACTGCACCATGAGGAAAAACATTAGTAACCACAAAAGGACCAATCCACTTAGAACGCAACTTACCTGGAAATAGACGAAGGCGAGAATTGAAAAGTAACACTTTCTGCCCTATAGAGAACATCTTGCTACGAATCATCTTGTCATGGAATGCCTTTGTTTTCTCCTTGTAGATCCGTGCATTCTCATAAGCTTCATTCCTAATTTCTTCTAGCTCATTCAATTGAAGCTTTCTATGAAGACCGGCGGCATCAATGTCCATGTTGAATGTTTTGACAGCCCAATGTGCACGATGTTCTAACTCGACGGGAAGATGACATGGTTTCCCATAGACTAGCCGAAATGGGGACATTCCAATTGGGGTTTTATAGGCAGTGCGATATGCCCACAATGCATCATTCAAACGCAAGCTCCAATCCTTCCGAGTTGGCCCTACAGTTTTCTCCAAAATCTGCTTGATTTCTCTATTTGAAACCTCGGCTTGCCCACTGGTTTGAGGGTGATAAGGTGTTGCCACCTTATGCATGACATTATACTTCTTGAGCAGCGCCTCAATGGTTCGATTGCAAAAATGGGAACCCCCATCACTGATTAGGACTCTTGGCATTCCAAATCTAGCAAATATGTTAGTTCTAACAAAATCTGCAACCACTTTAGAATCATTAGTTCGGGTGGCTTTTGCTTCCACCCATTTCGACACATAATCCACAGCAAGCAAAATATAAAGGAAACCATGTGAGGAAGGAAAAGGACCCATGAAATCAATACCCCAAACATCAAAGATTTCAACACTAAATATGGGGTGTTGCGGCATTTGTTGTTTAGAACCTATATTGCCCGTTCTTTGACATCTATCACAAGTCATACAAAAAGTTCTAGCATCTCTAAAGATAGTAGGCCAATAAAATCCACATTCTAAAACTTTATGTGCTGTTCTTTGACTTTGGTGCTTGTTTAGCTCTCTTGGAATGTGTTTAGACACCAAATAATTTACTACATCAGCATACCATGGCTCACTTACCTTGATGGACAGCAGCTGCTCATCTGGGAATATCTCTTGGATAGGCACGGCATTCTCCTCATGCACCATACGGCTCAAGTGATCAGCCACCACGTTTTCACTCCCCTTCTTGTCCCGGATTTCAATATCGAACTCTTGGAGAAGAAGCATCCAGCGAATGAGTCTTGGTTTGGCCTCTTTCTTGGTGAACAAATACTTCAAAGCTGCATGGTCAGTGTAAATAATAACTTTAGTACCAAGTAAATAAGAACGAAACTTATCTAAAGCAAACACAACAGCAAGAAGTTCTTTTTCAGTGGTAGAGTAATTCAATTGTACATCATTCAAGGTCTGAGATGCATAATAGATGACATGGGGCTTCTTGTCCTTCCTTTGTCCCAAAACAGCTCCTAATGCATAATCCGAAGCATCACACATAAGCTCAAAAGGAAGGCTCCAATCTGGTGGGACTATGATGGGGGCCGAAGTTAGCATCTCTTTGAGGTGTTTGAATGCCTTCTCACATTCCTCATCAAACACAAAAGTCACATCTTTCTGGAGGAGACGGCAAAGGGGGGTGGAGATCTTCGAAAAATCCTTGATGAATCGCTTATAGAAACCTGCATGTCCAAGAAAAGAACGAACCTCTCTAACCGAAGTAGGAGAGGGTAAGTAACGCACAAGGTCTATTTTTGATTTATCAACCTCAATTCCTCTTTCTGAAATGATATGACCTAAAACTATGCCTTGTTTTACCATAAAGTGACATTTTTCCCAATTCAAAACAAGGTTAGTTTCAATGCAACGTTTTAGAATCAAAGTGAGATTATCTAAGCACCCACCAAACGAATCCCCAAAAACACTAAAATCATCCATGAATACCTCAATAATCTTCTCCACAAAATCTGAAAAGATACTTACCATGCATCTTTGAAAGGTGGCAGGTGCATTGCATAAACCTAATGGCATCCGACGATAGGCAAAGGTACCAAAAGGGCACGTGAAAGTGGTTTTTTCTTGGTCATCCGGAGCTATAACAATCTGATTATACCCAGAATAACCATCAAGAAAACAATAAAAAGAATGACCAGCTAACCTTTCAAGCATTTGATCAATGAACGGCAAAGGGAAGTGGTCCTTCCTCGTGGTGGCGTTTAGCTTCCTATAGTCGATGCACACTCTCCAACCTGTTTGGATACGTGTGGGCACAAGTTCATTCTCGGCATTCTTCACCACAGTGACTCCGGATTTCTTTGGAACACATTGCACCGATGAAACCCAACGGCTATCCAAGATTGGATAAATCACGCCACAATCAAGAAGCTTTATAACCTCCTTCTTCACAACTTCCATCATTGGAGGGTTGAGTCGGCGTTGAGCCTCTCGAGTTGGTTTAGCCCCCTCCTCTAGAAGTATGCGATGTATGCATGTTTTAGGGCTAATCCCCCTAATATCAGCCAATGTCCACCCAATGGCTGTTTTGTGCTCTTTCAACACCCGAATTAACTTTCCTTCCTCTGTTGCCGTGAGTGTGGAGGACACAATGACGGGCAACGTCTCGTTATCTCCCAAAAAGACGTACTTCAAATGATCCGGCAATGGTTTAAGCTCAAGTATGGGTGCCTGAATCACTGAGGGTAACAACTTGTTAGTAGAAATTGGAATTGAACTTGGTTTTGAAGGCTTACCATAGTGCTGAGGTAGTGACTCTAGGGCAGCCACCATCTCGGCCTCTTCTTCACTTCTAGGCACGGCAATATTGGGTTTTTGCCTAATTCCTTGTGCAATTGTTGATTCAAGGGGATCCCTCTCCAAGGAATCAAGGTAATCCTGCGCCAATTCATCGAATATATCAATAGCAAAACAAGAATGATTTTCTTTAGGAAATTTAATAGTTTCAGCAAGATTGAAATCAATAACTTCCCCATCAAATTCCATTGTCAACGTCCCTTTGAACACATCGATCTTGGTGCGGGCTGTTTTCATGAAAGGTCTCCCAAGGAGGATCGGCAATGGGGTGGAATGGGGTGTATCCTCCATGTCAAGCACATAAAAATCTGCTGGAAAAATCAGATTTCCAACCTGCACCAAAACATCTTCCAAAACTCCTTTTGGATATGCATTAGAACGATCGGCTAATTGGATTATAACACCATCGTTTTTAAGCTCAACTAAGTTCATAGATGCATAAATAGAGTATGGCATGACATTAATTGAAGCTCCTAAGTCTAACATAGCATGTTCAAACTTAGTACTACCAATAACGCAAGGAATTGTAAAACTACCCGGATCTTTGCATTTAGGGGGTAATTTCCTTTGTAGAACAGCAGAGACATTCTCACTTACTTGAACGACTTCTTTGTTAGAAATCATTCTCCTTGTTGTACAAAGTTCTTTCAAAAACTTAGCATACCTTGGGACTTGCTTTATTGCATCAAGGAGTGGGATATTGACTTGAACTTTCCGGAATGTCTCTAGAATGTCTTTTTCAGCATCCTCTTTCTTTGATTGCCGCAACCTGCCAGGAAAGGGCACAATTAGTGGAGTAGAGCTAGACGAATTCATATTGGAACTTACCTTGATGGTTGAGGACGGTTTAGAAGTGGGGATTGGCTGCGGCAAGGATTGTGCATTCCTTGCCGTGGGTTTGGGTGATTCATCCTCCTCCAATTGCAGCTTCTTGTCCTCTTCTTGACTTGATCTAGATGGTTGTGAATCAGTTCCAACCTGCTTACCACTTCTCAACGTGATTGCTTGGGCGGTTTCAAATCCTCCCTTAGGATTAACAACGGTTGAACTAGGCAATCTGCCTTGTTCTCGGAATTGGCCCATGAATTCAGCCATTTGACCCATTTGTTTCTTCAGTTCATCCACCTCTTTAGCTTGATTTTTTATGCTCTGCACGTCCTGTGTCAAAGAGGTTAGTACTTGAAGAATTTTATCATTATTTAACGACGAACCTGAATTGGTTTGGGCCGAAGTTGGTTGAGGTTGTGGGGCTGCATACGGCCTTGGAAACATCCCAGGGGGCTGTCTAAATCCGCTTTGTGGCTGTGCTTGTTGAGAGTCCCTCCACTTGAAGTTTGGATGATCTCTCCATCCCGGATTGTATGTGTTTGAGTATGGGTCGTGTCTTTGTTGGGTTTGGCCTTGGAAACCCACGGCTTGGGCAGTTTCCCACCCCCCATTCTCAATCAATTGAGGGCATTGATCGTTGAGATGTCCCTGCATAGAACACACTCCACATATGGCCGGCCCTTGTGCTTTGGTTCCATCCACAACCTGTGACAAAAGAAGAGTGAGATTAGCCATTTGAGATTGTAATTCTGAAATTGCATTTACCTCATTCACTTGTTGTTGCCGTGGCCCTTCTCTCTGTCCAACTCCTTCGTATTGTTGCGCATTCAAGGCTCGATTTGCAATTAGAGTCTTGGCAGCCACGGGTGTTTTGTCAACCAAAGCTCCTCCCGCTGAAGCATCAAGCATTTGTCTCTCAATGGGGAGAAGTCCTTCATAGAAATATTGGAGGAGAAGCTCTTCCTTCATTTGGTGTTGTGGACAAGAAGCAACAAGCGCCTTGAAACGCTCATAATAGGCTGGAAACGATTCCCCTTGGTTTTGTTGAATGCCACTTATCCTTTTCCTCAAGAGAATGACTCTTGAAGTTGGGAAAAATTTCTCTAAGAATGCGCGCTTCATGCTTTCCCATGAAGTAACGGTTCCAGGTGCTAGTTCGTAGAGCCAATCCTTAGCCTTTTCCAAAAGAGAGAATGGAAAGGCTTTCATCTTCAATATACTCCCATCAACATTGACAGGGGTCATGCTTGAACAAACCACTTCAAATTCCTTCAAGTGCTTGTTCGGATCTTCCATGGACAACCCGTGGAATTTGGGGATGTGGTGCAACAAGCTAGACTTCAATTCAAACTCATCAGTCTTGCCTTGAGCCACCCTAGGATATTGAATGCATAAAGGGGTCGCATTGTCCAATCCCAAGGCTGAAAGTTCTTTGATTGTTCGGTTATCTGCAGCCATGTCGTGCTCCTCTTCCAAATCCTCTTCAATTTCAACTTCAGATTCGGAATTAGAACTTGAACTAAGTAGATCAGGTTCTGGGTGCTTCCTCTTCCTTCTCAAATCTCGCTCAAAATCGTCGTTAAACTCCAAGATATGTGCATGAACGGGTTGAGAACTCTGAGTCATACACTAGTACCTAAAACAAAGAAAACAAAACAAATCAGAAAACTAAGCAAAACAGAAACAAAAACAAGTTAAAATACACGGCAGAAACTAGGGAGATTAGCAAGTTTGCTAATCCCCGGCAACGGCGCCAAAATTTGATGTGAGAATTACTTGACACTCAAATTAAAACCCTATCGACGTAGTATATGAAAGTAGGGATCGTTTTAGGCCGGGGATTAGAAGGGATGCTAATCTATACAAATTAAACTCTAAAACACTAAAACTGGACTCTAGACAATGAAAACAAGTACTATGAATCAATCTGAACGAATTTTAACTCTAGACAACCTAACTTGACTCAAATAACACAAAACAAACTTAAAACAACAAATAAAACTCAACTAGGCAGATTCTAGACACTAGAGACTCAAAACAGGCTAAATAGACTCAAAACAACCAAACTAACTTAAACAGACTCAAGACAGGTTCTAAGGGGTGAATTGGATGACTTTTGGACTAGTTAGACTCAAAACACTAAAAGGGGACAGATTTGGACGAATTTAAACAAACTAAGACTCAATTAAGAACTAAAGGGGTTTTTGGACGAATTTAAACTTAAACAAGCAAAATTGTAAAGACAACTTAAAAAGACACGAAATTGGTGATTTAAATGGGTGAATGGCTAGTTAGAGGGATCCTCATCCACACATAAACATATGCATACAACTTGATTCCCAGTTACTCTTTCGATAAACCATGAATGACAATGTTCCGAATTAATTGTATTGAACTAATCAATTCCCAGATTTCCCTAGATTCATTGAATTGAATGGATAACGCATCACAACCAAATTATTCTTTCTCAAACTCCCTAACTATGGAATACGCATGATAGAGACATTCAACAAAGATCATTAAGTTCAATGGAAATCATGAACATTGACAAGGCATTCATAACTATGGAAGACGCATGTTAATCCAGCCTAGGGTTTACTTAACATGATTGTGACTAGCAACCTCTACTACTTGTGAATATAAGTTCATAACGATTAGGTGAAATTCCCTTATATTCTAGCATCAAATTCATGCATGTAAACTAAGTATGCATCCTTAATCAACACACAAGAACAAGTTCTTAATAAAACAGATAAGTAAACCACATTCACAATTTATGAAATCATAACTGGAGTAAATCAAATCATAAGAAACATATATTCATGGCTTCAAATTCCCCCTCTAACTAATAGGGGTTTAGTTCCTCATGATAGCAATTAAACAAAGAAAACTGAATTGCAAAATTGAAAACAAAGATAGACAACACCTAAGAACGCTCCAGCAATAGTCACGACTTAGAGTGGCACCTACTCCTTCCTTCCTTGAATAGCTACGGCACAAGAGGGGTTTTCTGGGTTTGTGTGGATGATATGGTACGGCAGAGGGTGAGTTAGGTCAGAAACTATGGAGAATGGTGAAGGAAAGGGGCGGCAGAGAGTGGTGGATGATTTCTGGCGTGAATGATGTATATGGAGGGTGGTGTGTACGGCAAAAGGTTGATTAATATATATATAGGCACCAAAAACCCTAGGTGAATCAGATTAGGACTTCTAGAAAGCCAAATCTATCCAGAAATAGGCTCAAAACAATCAAATTTCCAATGGGAAAGGGCCTAAGGTGCGGCAGATATGGATAAGGAGGGATAAGGCTTCTAGAAAGCCTTGCAAGGCAAGGAAATCAGGTTTTCTAGAAAGCTAGGTGCGGCAAGGCTTAGGGTTTCTAGAAACTTAATTTAAATGTCCCCCAATCAGAAAATAAACCCTCATTATACCAGGAATTGAATTAGAAAAGGATTAGGATAGGATAAGGTTTGTTAAGATAAGATAAGGGTTGGATAAGATAAGATAAGATAAGGTAAGATAAGGTTGCTTGGATAATGTTTTGGATAATCCTCCTTCTTTTGAGCTGATTCCTTATCTTCAATGATTTGAATTTATTTCTCCAACCTTGAAACATATTCCTAACTCCATTTAGACTCCAAATTCGTCCATCTTCATGCCCATTGCTTGTGTTATCCATTCCAAGCCCATATTTGCTCTAAAATGCTCCAAAATGCATCTTTTTGCCAACCTTGCTTCTTGGACCTAAAAACACACGAAAATGACTTTAAACACTATACTAAGCAACAAATAGCTAAGCAAATGCAAGAAAACACACTAAGTCGCATAAATATGCTCCTATCAAAAAGGCACCAAAATGCACTTTCTTGCTCCTTTAGCCCTTAGAACCTGAAAACACACGAAAATGGCTTAAAAGACTAAAATAACTAAGAACTAACAACCTAAATGCAAGGAAACAAGCTAACTAAGTGATGTAAATATGCTCCTATCAAATACCCCCACACTTAGCTTTTGCTAGTCCTCGAGCAAAACAAAAGAAACAAAACACAATCTAAACCTTCCAACATTTGCCTTAGGGATTTCCAATGCACATGACATATTAAAAATCATCACTTACACAGATTTTGGTCATCCTTGCCCTTATGCACATACTTAATTATGGTCACCATTCATTAGCTCGCATTTAATCAATTAAAACAACAGTTTGAATATAGTAACATGCCTTAGAGAATCCCTCAATTCCTTACTAGATAATCACTCAATTTTCACTCAGATTTTCTGACCACACACCCTACACTAGGTATATGTGAGAAGATTGATGTAAACATGAAAACTAATACTCACATATGTTGCAACAAAGAAAGCACTTTTCTGGAGTTAATAAGCATGTATGAATATGATCTCATGAACGAAATGCTACTACTTAGATGCGAGAACCAGTGACACCATATGCTCATACCAATTCCAAACTCCACATATTGAAACACACAACACCCAAGATCGAAGTTAAAGGGTTGTAACGGGGGTTGGGGTGTAGGATATGGAAAACAAGGGTTTTTAAAGAATAGCAAGCAAAGCAATGAAATCAACACTCAGAATTCACTTTGGAATGCAGAAATTTAACTTTGAACAAAAAGGGGAGATTTACACATTTTAGGGCCAGATTTGATGTTTTGGACTCTTTCTTCAACAATCAACACTCTTAAACTCATTCTTTCTTCTTTTCAAACTCTTTTTCATTCTTTTCACAACTTTTTCTTTTTCTTTTCTTTTTTCCACGAATTTTTTTTTCTTTTGAAACACAAAATGTAGAACTGAGCTTAAACCAACCAATCCTTCCCCCACACTTAATTTACTGCATAATGTAGATCAAAACGAATTCATTTAAGTTATGCTCCACTATCCTTTAAGAACAAGGGTATGGATAGTCCTACACTAGGCTAGGTAAGGATAATGGGGTTAACAAAGAACATAGGCTAAACAAGGCTCAAAGGGGTTAAACCTACAAAACATATGAAAAGGGGGTTCGGCTTTTTGGCTGTGGTGGTTCACTAATTAACTTCATCTTGATCGTGTGTTATGCAAATCAATGTTATGCTTTGAATGGAATGGGCATGAGTTCTAGTATTTGGAACTAAATGATGAAACTGCATTCTAAGTAGCAACCAAGCAAAGAATAATGAGATCATGCAACGACTTTAGAAAACAAAGAATCACAGATTAATAACTCTCCAAAAGAACGTTTTAGGCTCAAGTCTCTCAAGGTTGTAGCGTTAATTTGAGTTCCTTCCTTCAAGCATGTTACAAAAACTGATTTTTTTCCTTTTTGTTTGCATGTGAATTCATAAATAATAACCATAACCAAGCATAAACCAAAGAGTAAATCAAACTTTCATCCATGTTTATAACTCTCTTTAACAGTCATGTAAAACCAAATCCTCATCATTGTGTTGGAAGGTACCTAAGACACAAACACACCAAAACAACACAAAAACAACTCTTTTTGGGTTTTTCAAAACAATTTTTCAAATTTTTATGAGATTTTCGGATTTTTATGTCAAGACACACCAAAACACTCCAAAACAGCTTAAAAACCCTGAAAAACAGCAAAGAACAACTTTTGAAGTAATGGTTGATAAAATCCCACGAATTTGCATCAAAAACACTTTGTTACCCCCCCCCCCCCCCCCACACTTAAATCAAACATTGTCCTCAATGTTTCAAGCATAAACTCACAGAAAGCAAACAAATAACACAACTAACAAACATGACAAGATAGAGGCAGTAAAGAGAAGGGTTCAGGAACACAAATCTGGTTGTTGGGTGATTCCTAGAACTTCCTTCGTTAAATGCATGGGTTGCCTCCCAAGAAGCACTTGCTTTAACGTCGTGCAGCCGGACGATACCTCCAATTAAGCTTCATTGGAGGCCACGACATGGAATTTATCTTTGAAGGGAAGGTGATACTTGAAATGATCCGGCAATGGTTTAAATTCTAGTGTGGGTGCCTGAATCATTAAAATCAGCCAGTTAGTAGAAAACAAAATCGAAATTGGAGAAGACGGCTTACGTGCTTGCTCCGACACAAACTCAATTACAAACACCATATTTTTTAATGTTTCAGGAATGTTGGACTTGGCCAGATTGACTAGGATGGTTGTGACTTGTCCCGTGTCCTCAAACTCAACTTCTTTGGCTTTTGTTGTCTCATATATGTCCTCTTTGATGAATTCTTCATACGCTCCAGCCACTTGCTTCTCTTGAATCCTTCTTCTTGATGTACAAAGTTCTTTGAACACTTCAAGACAATCTGGAACTTGATTTGGTGTGCCAAGAATTGGGATATCACTTTGCACCTTTGGAATGGCTTCCACAATGTCTTTTTCAATCTCATCTTTCTTGGGAATTAAAAACCTGCGAGGAAAAGGTGCATTCGGAGGAATAACATTAGAATGAATTGAATTTGGGACGTCCTTACTTGTGGTGGGTGGTTGAGAGGGCTTAGGGGGCTGCGGCAAGGGTTGTTCTACCCTTGCTGTTTGTATGTCTTCTTCTTCCTCCTCAATCAGCAGCTCCTCATCCACTTCTAAGCTATGTTTGGACGTTTCTAAGTTAGCTTCAACCTCCATAGCACTTCCCAAAGTGATAACATCATGGATTTCAAAATCTACCTTCGAATTTGCAATAGTTGAGTTGGAGAGTTCACTTTGCTCTTGAATCTGCACCATGAACTCCATAATCTGCCCAACTTGCTTCTCCAATTCGTCCACTCTTTTGACTCGGTCGTTCATCTCCTTGTTTTGATTTTCTACTCCCTGTGTCAAAGAGGTGATTAATTGAATAATGTTATCATTACACAAAGACATACCTGAGTTTGTTTGGGCAGATTGTGGTGGAGGCTGTAATGGTGCATGTGGCCATTGATAAAACTCCTCAGATGGCTGGAATTGTTCTTCTTTTTGTGAGCCCTGCGTCAAAGAGATTAGTCCTTCAAAAATTTCATTATAACTCATGGGCATACTTGAATTCGATTGGAATTGTTGTGCGGGAGGCAGTGGTGGCTGCATAGGTCTTGAATAGAACTCCTCTTCTTGCTGCCAATATCCACCTTGTTGGAATTGTTGATGTTCCTCCCACATATAATCTGAATAATCTATCCAATCCGAATTGTAAGCGTTGGAAAACATGTTGTCCCTTGATTGGTTATGGCTTTGATAACCCCAAGCACCTCCGTTCGCAGTGAATTGAGCACATTGATGAGTTTGAGCAGTGTGCATTGTGGTTGTTTCGGCAATCTGGGACAATTGAGAAGTAAGATTTGCTAATTGAGCTTGAATGGTAGCAAGAGCCATGTCTTACTTCTCTATGTACCTGAAATCAAAGAATTAAAACTAAATCAAATATCACAAGTAAAAGACAAAAACAAAAACAAAGGGGATTAGCTAAAGAAAACAAGAAAACAACACAAAGTCAGAAACTAAAACAAAAACAAAATAAACGAAAAGAAAAGAACCAAGGGATTAGCAAAGTTGCTAATCCCCGGCAACGGCGCCAATAATTTGATGCGATGTAAAACAGCACATAAATTAAACCCTCTTGTTGACAATTGTAGTATAGATGCAAGTAGGGATTGTTCTGGACCGGGGATTAGGAGGGCTTGCTAAAACCTCTAAACTGACTCAAAAACATAAAAACAAAGTTAAAAACATTTAACAAGACTCAAAGAATGCAAAACTAAACTCTAGGTTACTAAAACAACTTTAAAACACTCAAAACTGCCTAAAAACACAAACTGGGCAGTTTTGAACTCTAAACACAATTTTGGACGAAAATAAGTTTTAACTTGACTCAAAACACTCAAAAACACAAACTAAAACAGTTTCTAACTAATATGACTCAACAAGTAAAGGGGGGATTGGGTTTTGACGAATTTGAAAACAAAACAAGAAACATAAAGTACTACTGAAATCTGCACGAAATTGGGTGAAAACTATGGATGATGGGATAGCTAGGAGGTTCTTCTCCACACATGACACACTTGCATACAAAACGATTTCCAGTTGCTTTCCATAAACCACGAATCCTCAACGCCCCAGATTAACCGTGAATTGCACTAATTAACCCTCAGATTTTCCTAATTTTATTGAATTGGATGATTGCATTCGACAACCCAAAGCATTCCCCACAAGTTCCCTACATGAATTGCATAATAGAGATACATGCAAAGATCATTAAGTCCTATGAAAATCATAAGCATTGACGAGGCACTTGTAACTATGAATTGCATGATACTTATGCCAAGAATTTACTTAACACGATCGTGACTAGCAACCTTCACTACTCGTGAATATAAGTTCATAACGATTAGGTGAAACTCCCTTATATTCTAGCATCAAATTCATGCATGCAAATTAAGTTGGCCACCTCAATCAACACACACAAATCAGTTATAATATGAACAGATAAGTAAATTGAATTCACAACTTATGAATCACAACTGGATGTAATCAAATCATATTGCAAGTATAATCATGGTTTCAAATCCCCCCTAGCTAAGAGGGGTTTAGTTCCTCATACTCACAGAACAAAGATTATTGAATTGAAACATTGAAAACAAAAGAAAGATTACACCTAAAACGTTCCAGCAATCCTAACTCGAAGGGCAAGCACGTCCAAGGGCTCTCCTCCTTCCTCTTTGCTGCGGCACAAGGATTGGTGGTGAGTTTTGGGGGTTATGAATGGTGTTGGGTGGTAGAGGATGGATAGGTAGATAGGTGGATGGAAGGAGAATTTTCGTCAGAAAGTGTGTAGAGAATCTGTTCAGAGAGGGAGAGAGATTTAAATGGTACGGATGGCTTTATTTATAGGGCTAGGGTTGAAAGGCAATCAGAAAATAATAGGAAAGGTTCAATACTTAGCTATTTTGGTTCCACAATTTAATAGGTAAGAAAGAATCAGAAAATCAAAGAGAATAAGAAAGTGAAATTCGGCAGAATATGTAGTAGAGAAAAGGAATGTGTTTTAAAGGTCAGAAATTAAGAGAGAAAGGGAAAGAAGGTGTGGCATTGATTTGTAAGAGAAAGGGGAAGTATTTTTGGGCAGAAAATAGGCAAGTAAGGTGCAGGAATTAAAGAGAATAGGAAAGGAAATTCGGCAGAATTGTAAGACAGATTTAAGAATGTGTTTTGAGGCACAAAATAAGTAAGAAGGGCTCCTCCTTGTGCGGCAAGGCATAGAACACAAAGGGAATGTGATTTTGGGTTAGAAAGTAGGTAAGAAAAGGATCCCTTGTGCGGCAAGGTTGTGGAAAGAAAGGGAAAGGCACTTATGTGGCAGATTTTGGAAGAAAAGGGAAATGAGATATGCGGCAAGGTTAGGGAAAAGTTCTAGCACTTCTAGAAACATGTAATGAGGCAACCTAACATGTTTTGAAACCCTTTTATGGCTGGAACATAGGTGAGGAAGGATTAGGAAACTCTAAGCCAAGAATAGAAACTTTCAAGAATGGAAACCTCCAAGAATAGAAACTTCCTACTTTAGAAACTTTGGCTTCCAATTTTGAACTCTTCATTCTTCATTCAATCCTAAGCTCATTTGATCTTCAATTTCGTCCATTCACTTAGCTCCAAGCATGTGCAATCCATTCCAAGCCCAAAACTGCTCCAAAAGGCACCAAAATGCACTTTCTTGCTCCTTTAGCCCTTAGAACCTGAAAACACACGAAAATGGCTTAAAAGACTAAAACAACTAAGAACTAACAACCTAAATGCAAGGAAACAAGCTAACTAAGTAAATGCAAGGAAACAAGCTAACTAAGTGATGTAAATATGCTCCTATCACTTCACAATGATATGATGTTGGCTCCATTGCACTTAGTTAAGTCATTCCCACCATGCAAGTTCGAGTAGGGGTTCAAGAACAACCTCACAATGATATGATGTTGATCATTCTCATTGCCTACCTTCACAACATCATGTATGCGTATAGGACTCTTCCTGAGTGTAAGCACGCACTTTGTACTCCCCCATGATAGGGTGAAGTCGGTGTACGAGTCACAAACGATCGGAGCCTACCACGGTGGAAGGCCACGAAAGAGTGTTCAAAGCACTCTCACGCTAATCAACTTAATAATGGTTTAGTTGAGGGTTTTAGGTCTCATCACATATAAGCATTTATTTTAATCTTATTAAAACAATTCGGTCCTATTACAACTATTGGTCCATTTGATTGATTTAGCAGTATATGATACTCCCACTAAGCTTGTAAAACGGTTTTTAAAGCAAGAGTATATGGTACTACTAACATAAGCTTTGCATTCATTGATGGACTATATAGTTACCTTAGGGCCTTAGGATGACTATGAACCTTTGATTTGATCCAACACGAGCCTAATGTTGGATCTCGGTCTAGGGATGGTGATTGATTTTAGTTACGCGTTTAATCATATTAAGGCGTGTTTCTCCTATTGGGCATTGGACCCAACTACTCCAATTTCATGCATATCAAATAAACAAGAAATGAGTACTTCAAAGTAAAGAAGAGCTTATGCTCTTTACAACATTTGATCAAAACAAATTACTTTAAAGTAAAGAAGAGCTTATGCTATTTTACAACATTTGATCATATCAAATTACAACCAAAATTAATCTACACATTCCCATGGTTCAAACAAATTTGAGACGGCCTTTCACATAGCTCAATTATCGTAGGCTTAGGTTCATAATCACCCTTTCTTTAATTAATTAACGCTTTAACTAATTAAACTTGAATGCAACATTTTCATTTGGTTTTTGTATCCATAGAATTGATTTAAATAGAGGTAAAAGAAATGAAAATCCAATTCTCATTTAAAGATACAAAACTATTTTGTTCTCTACTAATTTGGGCCAAAAAGCAATAACCTCAACCATTGGGCTATATTGCAAAACACAAACTTTTGGGGTCACTTTGTAAAAACACAAAAGTCCACTACTTCATGTAATTACAACTAGAACCCAAAAATTTCAACAAATGTAAAAACTTTATTAAAGGAGCAAAACAATTTGTCCTTTAGTGATTTTGGGCATTTACGTAAAAACGTAAACTTTCGGGTCAAAGCACAAATACACAAAAGTATCAAAACTTTATGTAATTGCATAAAAGCCCCAAAAGTACCCTACTAATAGGGGTGGCCGGTCATGGAGAGAGTGTAAGTGATGTGTGTGAGTTGATTTTTAGGTTTGAAAGGTGATGGAAATATGTAAGTGATTGGTATGGTGTGAATAGTTGAAAAAGCATGGGTGAAGTTTGAAAATTCAAACCATCCATCACTAACAAAAACAAGTAAACAACCAAACACCTTTTTGAATCAAAATTCCCAAACTTTTTGTTCTTGCCAAGAACATATCAAGAACAATGAAGAACATCCATGAAAACCCATAAGAGCTCCATGAACATTTTTCAACCAAAAAACACCCCAAAAACTCTCAAACTTAAGGGAAATAACATATTACCATACTAGGGTACTTAGGGGTTCCTAATGTCACTTTAAAACACTTTTAACAAGACAAACATGAACCCAAAAATCCACCATTTGGATTTGGCCGAATTTCCCAAAAAAAATATGGCACCAAATTTTAGCTCCAAAATTCATGCTCATATGAACTACATCTACAACATTTGAGATGGCAAATTTTCTGACAAAATTTACATTCAAAGAAGCAAGAATAAAGCTTGTAACAATTACAACATTCAAATCACAAACTATGAACTACAAAACCCAAAAGGATTCACCAACTACTAGACCTAGGCTCTTGATACCACTTGAAGGAAAATTTGTGAAAAACATGTTCATTTGAGCAACATCTATGGCATGCAATTAACAATTAAAGGCGGAATCATGCTTGTATGCACTCAAAACAAAACATTACCCATGAAATTCAAAGCCTAGTAGTTATGGTGAACCATGACTCAACTCAAATCTTAAAGAAAGGAGTTGAGAAACTTTTATACCTTTGAAGCACCTCTTTGCTTAGCAAAGGTTAATCACCCATGTGAGGGCCTTCTTTCCTTTGTCTCCTTGCTCCTTGGCTCCATGGATATGGATGGAAGAATTGATTCTCCAAAAGTCCCCAAGGTAGGAGACCTCTAATTTTCGACACCAAGGATGGTGAAGGAAGAAGATGAGTGACCTTGGAGGAGGAAGCATTGCTAGCTAATCCCCTCCAAGGGGGCCGGCCTCCTAGAGAGAAAGGGAGAGACATGTTCTCTCCAATTTTCTCCAAAAGAAACCCTAATGAAGAAAATGCTATAAAGTCACATTTATACCTACCTTCATTGGAGTGGCAAACTTGTAATAAGTCCAAAACCCACTCCTTTATCAACATGGCCGGCCTTAAGGGTTTATTGGGTTGTTTGGGCCTTTGTGAATCATTAGTCATTAAGTTGTCATACAACTTAAGTCAATAGGCTTGACGTTCGAAGCCCATTGGGCCTTAAGGCCCAAAACTAACCCAAGGTCTATAATGAACTTATTCGTTTGATTAATTAACATATTAATTAATCCTAGCCATTAATAATTAAACCATTTAATTATCCTTACTCATCTCCGTTGTATCCTTCAATCATTACCTTACACGGTGTGCGATCCATTAGGTTCCTTTTAGCAAGGCAGTGGGCGATTAGAACTCTTACTAATCGATTGTGAATTGAAACTTACTTTCAATTCTCCCTTTAGTGATTATACATCTTCAGGGCTTCCACAAGCCATGAGTGACACCTAGCAGTATGTCATGGCTACCCAAGCTAATCAGAAGAGGTTGGAGAACCTATTTAGTTTGGGATTACAATGCAATACGGTATTTCTCTAATACAATACTGTTGACCACATTGTTTGGTTTGATAGTTTATTCATGTCTACTATCCAATGTGATTCTCTTACTTATATGATTACCTTGAATGTGATTTGGAACGAGTTCCTAAATCTCATTCATACTCTGGCCAGAGATTCTTAATCATATCATAGAGTATTCTTCCTCAACGTTTGAAGGTTAGAGATCCCTTGTTGCGCATTCACTTGCCTCCATGGCTAAGTGGCTTAACCCCAACTATGCCGTGGACACTCTTTGACGGAGTGACTTTGATATAGTCAAAGATCAAGGACCTAACCACAAGACAACTATGATGCCTCAGGTCAAAGGACTACTTTGCATTATCCCAACTATGAGTTCTCATGTGACATAAGTATGAGAACTCCTCGTTGATCGCGTTCAGTGGACTCATTCTCTATTGAGCACCTACGTACTTGTCTTGGTGTCAGTCACACCAATGACTCGAGACCAGTCACTCTTCCTAAGAGAAGACATAGCACGTACTGATCTTGACGGACTGTCAATGCCCAATTGGCAATCCTATGATCAAGAACATTTAGGATATGTATTCGAAAGAGAATGGTCTCATGAATCTAACTTCTTTAGATCACATTCTCCCTATTACATATTCTTTGGACTTATCGTTTAAGCATATAACATTTATATGAGACGGCTTAAAACAATAATCTTTGCCCTTTATATTAAACTAGATTAGTTTAACATGTGAAATGTCCTTAAAGTATCATCATATGATTGGTTTTAGGGCACATTTCCAACAGTAGATGCCTTTTAGAGTGTGGAAGGTTGTTAGTTCCTCATCTTCGAGAGCCATGCAAATTTGATTGCATCCAGAAGAGCCGTTCATGAATGACAGTGCCTCGTGGCCAGTGGTTGCGTCCACCATGATTTCGATGATTGGCAAGCGGAAGTCGTCCTTTGGGCAAGCGTCGTTGAGGTCTCGGAAGTGCACATAAACACGTATTTGTCCAGATTTCTTAAGGACAATGACGATGTTGGAGATCCACTTGGGGTATTTCACCTCTCGAATGAAGCCTGCCTCGATTAGCTTGTCAATCTTCATCTCAATTTGTGGGATAAGCTCGGATCGATAGCGTCTTTGAGCTTGCTTTATCGGTCGCGTTCCAGGCTTGACTGCAAGATGATGCACAGTGATGATAGGGTCAAGGTCGGGCATTTCTTTATAGGTCCAAGCAAAAAAGTTTTTGTACTCTAATAACAGCTCGTAATATTCCTCTATCTCGTCCGTACTTAGTAGCGCACTTACGAAGATAGGCTTTGGTTCCTCGCTTGTGCCCAAGTTAAGTTCTTTGAGATCACCAACCATGGCTTGCTCCCCATCTTCAAGCTATGGTGGTGTAGCAGTGACATCTTCCTTGGGGATTTCGTCTTCTTTTCCTTCTTGGATCGTGATGTGGAAGACATCTTGGACCTCATCTTCAGTGCTGTCATCTCGAGCTTGTTGGCATGAAGATTGTCCAGTGTAGATGATGGTGCACTTTCTTACTTTTAGTGGTCCATTTGTGTCAACCTCCAAGATTACTTGGCATCCGTCCTTGAAGGAACCGAGCTTCGAATGTTACATTTTTCTGCTTGCTCGTCGAGCTTTTCTTCCTTTGGCGTTGTCTCCCTCTTTCTAGAAGGCTTCTTATTGTCTTCAAGTCTTTCCAACGTTGACCATCGCGGATGAGAGCCAGTCGTGTTGCTTTGTCGCTTAGGTTTCGACAATCTTTCGAAAACAGAGCTTTGGGATGTTAGCGCGTTAAGCCTCTTGAAGACGGAAGTTCGGTCTTGACCACCAATGCGATTAAGTGCCAAAATTCTGGACCTTGAACGATCCATCCTATTGAAGACTGACATCCAATGAGTGGGTTTAGGCTATTCTTGATCTTGTTCAATGCTCACGTTTATGTGTTGAGTGCTAGCGTTTTTCACTTTGTTTGAAATCTTCACGGGTGCATTTGGTGTGAAGCCAAGTCCAGCCTTATTGTTGTCAACTCCGTAACCATGCTCTTTTAACTTCTTTTGAGTCTTGGTGAGGTCACGTTCTTTAGTGTTGACGGTGTTTGAAACCTTCTTTCCAGGATTCGAAGAGGAAGCGAAGTCGTACCCAGCCTTTGACATGAGTTTGTAGGGGTTTGGATCAAAACCTTCTTTAGTCCTCTTGGTTGGAAGAAAGCTTGGTTCCACCCCTTTTGGCAGAGCTTTTATGAAACCTTAGGGTAGTCTTGCAACCTTAGTGTCGCCTAGTTGTGTCAGAGGCAAAACTGCATTTGTCTTTAGCAAATTCACATTATCCTTGTGCCGCTGTGTGTCCGCTTTGCTTGCTCTAGTTTCAAATGGGGATTGACCATTTTTTCTTCTTGACATCGGGATATATCGGAACACGGGTGTGTTCGGTCCTTTTGAAGGTGTCCTACTCCCTTTGGTTGTTGCAGGTTTAGCAAGCTTATCATCGTTTTTGCTTAAAGACGGCATGGCTTGCCCTTCTTGCTTATTGGGCATAGCTTGCCACTCCTGCTTTTTAGGTGCTGCTTTGCCCGTGGATTTGATCTCTTCTGGAAAAGCTTTGGGCACCATCTCTTCATCCATATAGAACTTGGCGTCTGCAAAGTGTGATTCAGCTTCAGTGAATGGCTTGGTATCGCCTTGGATCACCTTTACTCATTCCCGGTAGAATTTTAAGCATTGGTGGATGGTGGATGACACTACTCCATTCCCGTGGATCCAAGGCCTTCCTAGGAGCAAGCTGTATGAAGTTCTTGCATCAATCACGTGGAATATCGTGCTTGATTTGAGTTCACCAATGATCATCTCCACTCGGATCATGCGCATCTCCCTTTATCCTCCTTAGTTAAAACCCTAGATCAACAGACAGCTTAGGGACAACTCATCCACCTTGATGCCGATTGTGGTCATTGTTGACTTTGGCAGGACGTTTATGGCCGACCCACCATTTTCAAGCATGCGGTTGACTTCGTGCTCCCTTACGTACCCTGAGATTAAGAGAAGACAGTTGTGAGGCTTCAATCCTAGCAGTAAGTTTTTGTTCGTGAAGTTGATTGGGTCATGAGCGGCACAACATGTGGCCGAAGCTTCAAGCCTTTATCCTTGCTTTCTTGCATTCGTGGTCGTCGGAACTTGCTAAAACTGCTGCTAGTGCTCTATGCATCTTCTTTGGCAATCATAGCACTTCCTCGATGCTAAAGTGTGTTGGCAGACCTTCTTTGGTTGTGGGGGTCTTTTCTTCCTCAGTGGCGATAGCTTTTCCTTTTGACAGGCGACAGTAATGCGCTTTTGGAAGAAGTCCTTCGGGAAATACTCATGCAAGAAGACAGGAATGCGTGGCTCCTGCTCCATAGCGTGGCTCCTGCTCCATAGGTTCTCTACTGTATGTTGGCTTAGCAGCTCTTATGTTTTCTTCGGGCTTTCTATTGTTGCGGCGGTGGTGCTTTCTCCCTTGCTCCCCATTTGGCCTTGTGGCTTGCGATCTTGGCTTCCTCGTCTTTTTGTAGGTCACCCTTCTTCATCGTCGATAGGTGTATCTTGGTCGCTAGCCCCCAGCGATGGTTGTGCAGAAGGTGCCGTGTGGCTTGAGCATTGGCTGGAATGGTCATGAATCATTTGGAGGGGAACGGGGTCGAATGATCCAAAGATGATCGTAGTAGTATGTGTTACAGCCGTGTCTTCAAGGTCGAGCTCGATTTGCCCTTGTTGCGCTAGCTTCATGATGAGTTCTTTGAGGATGAAGCATTTGCCAATAGGATGGCTCACGATGCGATGGTACTTGCAGTACCTGGGATCGTTAACATAATTTATCTCCTCAAGGCGCTTGCATTCTGGTAACTCGATCACCTTCTTTTCCAGCAAGTCGTCAAGCATTGCAGCTATATCTGAGTCAGGAAAAGGGTACGTGTTTTGCTCCAGCTCCTTCAAGGTGTTTTTGTACCTGTCTTGAGTGCAAGAAGCCTCATTTCTCTTTATCTCCTTGGCTTTGTTCTTGGAAGAGATCTTGGCAAGTGTGGATAAGGTCTTGATGGGGGTAGTGTTGACGGTAAAAGCTTCCTTGGCGGGCTTCTTCCGAGTCTTGTTTACATTTAGGGTGAACACCTAATCCTTCTTGAAGTCAGCGATCGGCTTCTTTTTCTCATGATTGGCGATACTCAGCTCCATGTCGTGGGAACGAGTTACCAGCTCCTCAAATGTTCTTGGTTTTATGCCTTGGAGGATGTAATGTAACCCCCAATGCATGCCTTGAACGCATATCTCAATGGCGGAGGTTTCAGAAAGCCGATCTTTGCAATCCAGACTTAATGAACGCCATCTATTGATGTAGTCGACGACAGGTTCATCCTTTCACTGTTTCGTACTAGTCAGCTCCAGCATGCTTACGATGCAGCGGGTGCTGTAGAAACGATTGAGGAATACCTTTTTTAGCTGATCCCAACTGTTGATAGACTCGGGCTCAAGGTCGGTGTCCCAGTCAAAGGCGTTGCCTTTCAGCGAGCGCACGAACTGCTTGATGAGGTAGTCTCCCTCTGTTCCAGCATTGTTGCAGGTTTCAATGAAATGGGCGACATGTTGCTTTAGGTTTCCCTTTCCATCGAACTGCATGAACTTTGGCGGCTGATAAGCCCTCGACATCTTCAAAGCGTCAATCTTCTTAGAGTAGGGCTTTGAGTATAGCATAGAGTCATGTGAGCTTCCTTTGTACTGCGTGTTGATTGTTCTTGTGATCATCTCATGCAGCTGCTGGATAGAGAGAGATCTCATGAGCCCAGCTGCTTGGTCTGGCTCCCGCTTCTCTTCGACTTTCTCCACCGGAAACGCCTCTTCTTCGTCAGCTTCTTTCTTTACTAGATTACCCTTTAGGTCAACTTTTACATCGCACTGCGCCTCCAGTTGGTAGGCAAGTGTGGTGATTTGCAAGTCTTTCTCCTCCACAGTCCGTGTGAGTTTTGTGATCGCTTCATTCATTTGAGCCAGTTGCTGCTCGATTAAAGTCGCACATGTGGTCATGACTTGCATGGCTAAGCTGCCGCTCGAGTCGGCATCGGAAAGTAAGGACTCTAAGTACTTCCTTGGGCTTTCCTCTCTTGGCACCCTTAATGAGGCCAAGGTGATCACGGGTTCGTGCCTCAAGTGCTCTTGTTCATTCGGCAGAGTTAATGCAAAGGTGGAAGCCGCGGCAAAGAGAGCTCTTGCCTTGCTTCGGGTTGTGATGCCCGAAATGTCACCACTTACAGTGAGGATGTTCTTGTTCTTCACTTTGTAAATACAGAAATTCCTGTGATGAATGAAACAATAACACGTGTACAAAGTAATATTTTGTATTAATGATTTTGGGGTTACAATCTCTTTTTCAATTTGATCATCTGATTCTATCTTCGTAAGATGTAGATTTGTGGGTTGTGTTGTTGATCCAAGGATCGTCGAGGCTTGATCTTGGATGAACGGTTGGAAGTTTCTTCAAGGGCCTTCGGGGCTTGATCTTGAATGTTGAGGGAAGTTTCTTCAAGGGCTTTTCGGCTTGATCTTGAAGGTTGATGAACGGATCTTCAAGGGGGCTTTTGGGCTTGATCTTGAAGAACTGTTGGATGTGTTGATTTATGGATGTTGTTGATCCAAAGGGCCGTTGGGGCTTGATCTTAGGATGAATGGATGATGAACGATGAACACTTTCTTCAAGGGGCCGTCGGGGCTTGATCTTGAATCAGTGGAAATTCTTCAAGGGCTGTTGAATGAAGATTTTGACGAAGAACGAAGAGAGCTTTCTTGATCTTTTTGGATTTGCTTGAGAGCTTTTAGAGTTTCAAAGCTTCAAGGTTTTGGTGTGATGTGAATTGGTGTCTTTGTATTGTGATGGAGAAGCCTATTTATAGATTTTGAGAATGAATCACCACCACAAATTTTCTTGGTGAAGTAAGTGGATGTTGTAGGTGAAATGAATGGAGTTATAGGTGAAGTAAGTGTGTGATGTAGGTGAAATAAGTGGATGTTATAGGTGAAGTAAGTGTGTGATGTAGGTGAAATAAGTGGATGTTGTAGGTGAAATGAGTAAAGGTTGTAATTTTAATGCATTGGTCAACATTTATTTCACTGAAATTCCTATGTCTACAATTATTTCTTCCACATGGTGCCGAAGCACCAAAAACCTTTTCTTTATTTTATTTATCTTTCCAGATGGTGGTGGAGGCTCTGGTGTGGTTGTTAAACCTGGTAGACTAGACAAGCTTCCCATTTCCATTTTTGTTCCAGCATGCATCTGCATCTTCTGCAAAAATAGAGAAACAAAAGCTAAAGCCAAGAAAGATCAAAGAAAATTTTTATACCTTTGAGTATTTAACTCCTTTTTTTTTCCTTTGGGTATCTTCCAGCTGTTGTAGAAAGACCTGGAGATGAAGCATCGGGAAAAAAAACATCAGGTCCTTCTGGCGCCGGTGGGCTAGTTACATCTGGAGTTAGAGCACCAACCAGAGACTTGTGCTTCGGCTTCTTACTAGGAGCTGGAGCGGGGACCTCAGGAGTAGTGGGTTTTGATCAAGTGATGTGCTCAGGAGGTTGTATAGTTCAGCATACCCTCACAGTAGGGGCTGCTTCGGTGTTGAAGCACTCTATCAACCTAGCAAGGCAGAGAGGCCGTGCTCAGGTCACTCATCTCCACGTGGTTGTCACTCTTCTCAGCTCAAGAACTAGCCTCTTGCAACGGGCCTGTCTCAAATTTCAGCCGCACCAAACCTTTCATCCTCTCCAATGTCAACTTTGATGGTTAAGAGCTGCTACTGCTTAAACTACTTCTTGGACTTAGAGGAGCCGACGACTCAATTGAAGGAGGATGAGGAGGATTTGATGAAGCTGTTAACATTGTTATTTGTTTCTTCATTGTTGTCGGTATCATCGACATGTCTCAACACTCTCAAGCCACCTATAACACCTGCAGGCAGAGGCAGAGGCAGGACCAGAGAGAGGAGAATACTGAATACCCAAGAGACTCAAGACGAAAAATGAGCAGATGAAATAGCCAGCAGTAGTTCCAGGGGTATAACCTTCATTCCTGATAAATAAGGACGAAGAACACACAACATGGAGAGAGGGAGAAAAAAAACTTCTGTTTTGTGTTTTTCATTGAGCTTTTTGTGCTGATAACATGTTGTAAAATTGACGGCGTATGCAGTAGAATAAATGAAACAAGACACAAAATTTACGAGGTTCCTCAACAATCAGTATGACTGGAGTTCGTCCTGAGAGCAGCAGTGATGCTTTCATGTATAATCTGGAATAATAGAACTACAAAGATAACTCTTTCTAAATTCTCCTCTCTTTTCTCTCTTCCTCAGCCGAGAGCCTTGTGGCTTCTCTTCTTTATTTGGTCTGTTTGCTCATCTCCTCAAACCTTCATTTTATAAGAAAAAGGTTACTGTAGCAATACTATTCACTTTACAAAATTTCCACAAATGAATAGTGAAAATATTGTGCATGAATAGTAACTCATCCGTTTTTCTTCATACGAATAGTAATCCATTTGATTTTTCTTCGGGAATAGTAGGGAATAGTTTGTTGTGTGGTGCTTTTTCAAAAGTGTAATGTCACGGGTGCTGTTTGATTTGTCACGGGCGTGGCTTTGTTGGAAATATGCCCTAAAACCAATCATATGATGATACTTTACGGACATTTCACATGTTAAACTAATCTAGTTTAATATAAAGGGCAATGATTATTGTTTTAAGCCGTCTCATATAAATTTTGTATGCTTAAAACAATAAGTCCAAGGAATATGTAATTGGGAGAATGTGATCTAAAGAAGTTAGATTCAAGAGACCATTCTCTTTCTTATACATATCCTAAACATTCCTGATCATAAGATTGCCAATTGGGCATTGACAGTCTGTTAAGATCAGTACATGCTATGTCTTCTCATAGAGAGAGTGACTGGTCTCGAGTCATTGGTGTGACCGACACCAAGACAAGCATGTAGGTGCTCAATAGAGAATGAGTCCACTGAACACGATCAACGAGGAGTTTTCATACTCATGTCACATGAGAACTCATGGTTGGGATAATGTAAAGTAGTCCTTTGACATGAGGCATCATAGTTGTCTTGTGGTTAGGTCCTTGATCTTTGACTATGTTGAAGTCACTCCGTCAGAGGGTGTCCACGACATATTTGGGGTTAAGCCACTTAGCCACGGAGGCAAGTGAATGCGCAACAAGGGATCTTTAGCCTTCAAACCGTTTGAGGGAGAATACTCTATGATATGATTAAGAATATATGGAAAGAGTATGAATGAGATTTAGGAAGTCATTCCAAATTACATTCGAGGTAATCATATAAGTAAGAGAATCACATTGGATAGTAGACATGAATAAACTATCAAACCAAACAATGTGGTCAAGAGTATTATATTAGAGAAATACTGTATTGCATTGTAATCCTAAACTGAATAGGTTCTCCACCTCTTCTGATTAGCTTGGGTAGCCATTACCTTGTGAATACAAAAGTTGCATTTTGTAGGAAAGTAAAGTTTTCAATCAAAATCAATGTGAACTCAATGGTGGTTATGTGAGATATCAAAGATAAGCCAACATCATCAGTGTTTTAACTTTTATACTCAACAAGATACATTCATTGGATCATTTTATACATCAAATGTTTAATAACAAAATTAATATCTATTAACTTATAATGTCTTAAATGAACAAATATATTTTTTGTATTGACGAAGATGGATATACCCGTTAACTGATGGGTACATAATTATACTATTATATTGTATATAAATTATATTATTTACTAATCAAGTCGGATTCAGTTATGGATACGGTTTAGGAACCTCTATAACCATATCCAATATCATAACTGAATAATATAAACGATTTTTCCCCATATCCAGAATATACCTAAACTTCCATACCCAAATCCGTTCCATTGGGACGGTTATCCACGATTATCGGGTTTAACGGTTAGAATTGCCATCCCTAGGTTTTCTAAGGGAAGAAAAGAGAACACAAAGCTCTCTCTTCTCTAATGAAGTCGACCACCAGTGACATTACACTTTTGAAAAAGCAGCACACAACAAACTATTCCTTAATATTCCCAAGTCTCCTTTACTGTGGGCATTCATTCATCCTCACAATTTTATAACAATCCCTCTTGGATGCCCTCATATCAACATCAGTTGCCTCGTTAAAACCTTGCTTGGAAAAACCCAGTGGAAAAAAACCATTGCGAAGGAAAAAGAGTACAACTTTACTTGGATTGTTGTTATAGTGTTAAGCGTGCTTATGTTGCCTCATTAAAACCTTGATAGGAAAAACCAATGGGAAAAATCTTAGTTGAAGGAAAAATGGTACAACATGCATGTATCATGGATAAGAGGATACTGAACAACTTCCTTGAAGAAACAGTTTCGATCTGAGCTACCGAAAATGGAGTTTTGGTACTCATAAGATAACTGTCCAGTTTGCTGCGAAATTGGAAACTAGGTTGGTTTTTCAGACATCTGCAACGATCGCACGGTTGGAATTTTCTAAAATTTTGGTATGTTGTAGGTACTGGACAGACGAACAACTTTCAAGAAGGAAGCATCTCAATCCGAGGTCAGAAAGTTGGAGTTCATAGGCTGTTTACATGGCTATCAAATTTTTTGCCAATAATAATCATAATTATATAACCAAACTTATATTTACTTTAAGAAAATTAGTCATACAGGGATATGATGATGAAATGAAAAGATTTTCTTATCTGTGAGATTCAGTTGACAGAGGTGAGGGGTAGGTAGTGCTTCACCAGATTTATGGCGTTGTGCTTTCCACCGACACGAGAGCTTGTCGTGTAGATAACGTGTTGTAAAATCGACGGTATATGTGTAGTGGAACATAAAATAAATAAGACACAACATTTACGAGGTTCGACAAGTGCGCCTACGTGCTCGAGGCAGCAATAGTATTTTCTTTCATTATGTGAAATAACAGTAGTGCAAAGATAACCCTTACTATTTTCTTTTTTCTCTCTAGCCCAACTCACTGGTATTTTATTCTGCATCTCACTTCTTTCTCTTCTTCTTCTCCTCTCTTTTCTTTTCTTTCTTTTCTCTTCCTTCCGTCTATTGTGTGTTCTCCTCATTCTCCTCTGATTCATTTTATAGGCAAAGGAATCGTAGTAGCAACACTATTTAATTTACAAATTTTCCTCAGATGAATAGTGAAATATTGTGCAAAATTTGAATACCTCTCTAACACGCATACAAATCGCTCTAAAAAAGGATTTGTAATTACATATGGAAATAGATTGATCCTACAACAATCAAGGAAGCAACATTTATTTTCTCTTCCTTCCGTCTGTTGTGTTTTCTCCTCCTTATCCTCTCAATCATTTTATAGGCAAAGGAATCACTATATCAACACTATTTAATTTACAAACTTTTCTCAAATGAATAGTGAAATACTGCGCATGAATAGTAATTTATGCAACTTAGTTAGCTTGTTTCTTGGCATTTGTGTTGTTAGTTCTTAGTAATTTTAGTATTTTAAGCTATTTTCGTGTGTTTGTAGGTCTAAAGAGCAAAGTAAGCAAGGAAGTGCATTTTGGTGCATTTTGAAGCAGTTTTGGGCATTGGATGGTTAGCTTATGCTTGGAGCTAAGTGGATGGATGAAATTGAAGATCAAATGAGCTTAGGATCAAATGAAGAATGAAGAGTTCAAAATTGGAAGCCAAGGTTTCTAAAGTTGGAAGTTTCTATTTGTGAAGGTTTCCATTTGTGCAAGTTTCCATTTGTGGAGGTTTCCATTTTTGGGGTTTCCAAAACATGTAGGTTGCCTAATTACTCATTCCAAAGCCCAAAACCGTGCCTAACACATTCCCCTTTTGTTTCAATCCTTGCTGCACAAGGGAGAGGTTTTCTTGCCTATTTTCTGTCATAAAACACATTCCTCTTTTATTCTAATCCTTGCTTCACAAGGGAAAGGTTTTCTTGCCTATTTTCTGCCCAAAAATACTTCCCCTTTCTCTTACAAATCAATGCCACACCTTCTTTCCATTTCTCTCTTAATTTCTGACCTTTAAAACACATTCCTTTTCTCTCCTACATATTCTGCCGAATTTCACATTCTTATTCTCTTTGATTTTCTGATTCTTTCTTACCTATTAAATTGTGGAACCAAAATAGCTAAGTATTGAACTTTTCCTATTACTTTCTGAGTACCCTAGCCCTTTAAATAAAGCTTGTTGCACCATTTAAATCTCTGAACACATTCTCTGCATCCATTCCATCCACCTATCTACCTATCCATCCTCTACCACCCATCACCACCCATTCTACACACCTTAACCCCTTGTGCCGCAGCAAAGTAGAAGGAATGAGACCCTTGGACGTGCTTGCATTCAAGACGTTGGATTGCTGGAACGTTTCTAGGTGTAATCTATCTTTGTTTTCAATGTTTAATTTAATTTCTCTTTGTTTTGCTGTGAACATGAGGAGCTAAACCCTTTTGGCTAGGGGGATTTTAAAGCCATGAATATATTTGCAATATGAATTGATCACCTTCAATTATGATTTCATAAATTTTGAATGCAATTTGCTTAACTGTTTGATTCAGAACTTATTCTTGTATGTTGATTAAGGATGCATACTTAGTTTGCATGCATGAATTTGATGCTAGAATATAAGGGAGTTTCACCTAATCGGTATGAACTTATATTCACAAGTAGTGAAGGTCGCTGGTCACGATCATGTTAAGTGAATTCCTGGCAGGAGTATCATGCGCTTTCATAGTTACGAATGCCTTGTCAATACTTATGATTTTCATATAGCTTAATGATCTTTGATTGTATCTCTATTATGCGCTTTCATGTAGGGAACTTTTGAAGAATAATTTGATTGCGATGCGCTATTTCCGTCCAATTCAATGACATAAGGAAAATCTGAGGGTTAATTTAAGTGTACCTAATTAATCTAGGGTGTTGAGTTCATGGTTTATTGAATGAACAACTGAAAATTGATTTGTATGCAAGTGTGTCATGTGTGGAGAAAAATCCTCTAGCTAGCCTATCATCCATCAATTCACCCAATTTCATGTTTAACTTTGTTTAGTTTATGCAATCTATTTAGTTTAATTAATTTCGTCCAAAACCCAATCCCCCTTTACTTTCTTGTGTTAGATTAGTTAGAAGTGTGTTTAAATCTGTCCAATTTAGTGTTTTGAGTCTTACTAGTCTAGAATTCGTCCAAATCAGTCCCTAGTGTCTGTTTTGAGTCTTTTTGGTTGTTTTAAGTTGTTTTGAGTCTTTTTAGTTTGTTTTGAATCTTGTGAGTCTTGTTAAGCGTTTTTAACTTTGTTTTAATGTTTTTGAGTCAGTTTTGAGGTTTTAGCAAGCCCTCCTAATCCCTGGTTTAGAACGATCCCTACTTATACATGTACTACAATTGTCAAAAGAGGGTTTAATTTGAGTGCTTAACTTTTATCGCATCAGTTTCATTTTCATGACATACCCAATATTTTAACGCATCATGTTGTGTCAAACCTGTTAAAATAAACGGTTACCAGAACCAGACCCGTTAAAATTAACGGGTAATATGACCCGACCCGCTACCCATTAAAGAGAATATATTTCACTTCAATATTATAATCAAATGAAAAACGTCCTATTAAATATATATCTACACACCACATTGTCACTAAATTAGTATTTACATACTCTCTAAACACTAAAAACCTAAAAATCCAAAAGACGATGCAACCATCACCAAATCGTATTGGCTATGATCACGAGCGTAGGCATAATTTTTTACATTTTTCGCACTTGTAAATTAATTATTACGAAATATTACACATTTTCAACTCTTCCTAAAACCACACTGTTCCCGAGGGCTTGGAGGGTTTTTAAATATTAAGCAACGATGTACCCATCATCAAAGAGTAGAAGATGCGATCACAAGCATTTGCATATTTTTTTTACATTCCTTACTCTTGTAAATTAATTATTATGAAATTTTTAATGTAGTTTGATTTTTCCAGATTTTTAGAACCCTCTAATCCCTTAATTCCCTCCAAGCAAAGGTTATAAAAATCCAAACAATGATGTAGCTATAGTCTAAGCGTAGATGATGCATAACATAGAATATAGAAGTTTTGGATATCTCCGTATATAGGATCTATGCCGACATTAGATGTTTAAAGATTTTCCACCAATGAATTTTTTTCGACAACTGTTCCTTGAAAGAGTGCACAGTTTGTCTGTAATGCGAATTTGGAAAATGAGATAACATAATAGTTTCTTCCCTGGGAATTGAAGAAAGGAGAACATGTAGACATCGAACGATTAATTTCTATTTCTCGTTATTGCGAAATTCGTTATAAAGATGGATCGCCCTTATGCGGTCAATGAACTCATACTAATGCTAGGACTTTTCGTGAGCAAATTCGGAAATTAAAGGTCGTCTTAAGCAAAAGAAACTCAGCCCTACTTAGCCCTCACTAATATAGAGCATCTGCACTTGTCCTATTGTATGGTATTGAGGGAAGGATTTGGTGTCAACCCATTAACTTTTTTCTGGGGAGCTTTGAGTTAAGGTGCTGCCACATGTGGAAGTGAACCGATCCAACTTTTGTCTTTAAGTGGAATGAGCATTTGTATAATTTTTTTACACATTTTCCAAACTTGTACATTTCTTATGGATTTTTATTTATTTTGGACTCCTCCTAAAAACATTGTTACGATGGTTTGGAGCATTTTAGGAATCTGAAAATTGGTACCAGGCGGAATATCATGTATATAAAAATAATAATTTGCTGGACTGACTAGTCCAGCCTGCTAGTCATGATAACTTCTGGCCCACTTCGGCTTATCCTTAAACATAATAAGAGGAACTTGGTCAGTGCTTGACTCACTCTCTGTGTCACTTTTTGACAACTTGCCTGACTCAACAGAAGCTTCACCTTTATCCTTCAATGGATGAGAGAATAAATCAGCATTTTCAACATCAAGAGCAGGAGGAATAATGGAGTCATCAATTTTAACATTTATGGTCTCCATGATGGTTTTTGTTCATAGGTTGTAGATCATATAGGCCCTGTTGTTGGAATAACCCAAGAAGATTCCTTCGTCACTCTTAGTATCAAACTTGGCAAGGTGTTCTCGATCTCTCAGAATATAGCAAACACTTCCAAACACTCTGAAGTATTTGAGCATTGGATTTTTACCTCTCCATAGTTCATAAAGAGTCACATCAGTGCCCGGCCTGAGAAATACGCGATTAGAGATATAACATGCAGTATTCATAGCTTCAGCCCAAAAGTGTTTTGCTAGGTTCTTGCTATTCAACATTACTCTAATCATCTAAATCAAAACACGATTTTTCCTTTCAACAACCCCATTTTGTTGAGGAGTGATAGGAGCAGAATATTCATGTTTGATCCCATTAGTTGAACAAAATTCATCAAAAAAAGCATTCTCAAATTCAATTCCATGATCAGTTCTGATTCTGACAAGGGAGGGACGACCAGTCAGAGATTCATTTAGCCTCACTTTGTACATGGTGAGAAACTGTTGAAACGTGTCAGATTTTTCCCTCAAGAAACACACTCAAGTATATCTAGAGTAGTAATCCACAATTACCAGAATATACATTTTTCCTTCAATAGACAAAGTTTGGATTAGACCAACAAGATCCATATGCACTAATTGTAGAGGTTTGGAGGTAGCAATATCATTTAATCTCTTGTGAGCCACTTTGGTCCACTTCCCCAATTGACAATATCCACAAACATAGGAGTTTGAGACTGAAAGATGAGGTAAGCCTCTAGCAACCTCAGAATTTGACAGTTTATAAATATCTTTGAAGTTGACATGACCAAGTCTTCTGTGCCACAACACACTGACATCATCAATAACTTTGTTGCACTTTGAAGAATCACCAACCTTTGAAGCATCAAGAATGTAACAATTGTCCCCGGATCTAGGAAGAACCAAAATATTCTTTCCATGTTCATCCACAATTCAACAACCTTTCTCGAAGAAGCAAACTTCATCTACCACTTCATTGCACAGCTGGCTAATGTCAGTGAGACTTAACTTCAAACCTTCCACATAACTAAAATTCTTGAGCTGCGGAAGACCAGGAATATTAACAATACCCTTTCTAGTGATTTGGGACTTGTCACCACTACCAAAGACAACCCCACCGCCTTTGAAAGGTGAAAGAGATAGGAAAGCATCATTCTCCCCAGACATGCAACGAGAGCACCTACTGTCAAGATACCATACATTTGGTTTAGTGGCAGAGAAAACATTAAGTATAACTAAGCATCTATTGGAGACTTTCTAAATCCATTTGGAGCGAGGCCTCCCCCTTTCCATATTGGATGACTGCATAAGTTGAGAAACTCTATTGACTTAATTGACTAGTTGATCCACCTGATTCTTCAACGTGTCATTCTTGCCAGAGTGAAGTTTCGTACACTTAGGATGAATATGGCCCAATTCACCACAGTGATGACATGTGGGAATAAATCTAGACTTTGAGCTTAAATTGTCTTTTGGTGCCACAAGAGGAGATCCTCTCACAAATCTTGATTTGGTACCCGTTGAGCTTGATCCCTTTTTCATGTAGCCAATACCACTTTTGTCACCATGAAGTTTCCCAAGACTCAACATCTTGTCAAATTTTTTAGCCCCAATGGTAAGAAAATAACCTTGTCATTTGCTTTCAAGTAGTTGTTTACAAGTTTTCTTAAGATTTAAGCAATTTTTGAACTTGACCTTCAAGAGCAGCAATAACATCATCTCCTTTCACTTTGTCATTGCAAGGAGAATCCTTCTCATTTTGTTCTTTGATATGTGCCTCAAGATAATCAATCTTTTCATCCAGTTCAGTTCTGACTAGATGGAGAGACTTGTTTTCCTTCTGCAACTCAGCAATTTTCTTGGATAGCTCAATCTTCTCCACTATTGTAGTACACGTCTCATAAAAAAGAGTATCATACTTGATGCACAACTCATCATAAATCATCTCTTCATTGTCATTCAGTGCTAGATCATCATCACTTAAGGACACTTCCACTATCGGAGCAACAAAAGCAACATTTTTTTTCTTTATTTTTTGACAACTCATTAGAATGCGCAGACCCTTCACTTTCACTTTCACTCCAAGCAGCCATCATTAATTTGTCCATTTTCTTATTTGATTCCCTGTTGTTTGCACATACAGCAGCACAATGTCCACTACCACCACAAAAAAAACATAGACCAGATTCTCCAGATGAAGATTTTGCCATACTTTGTGAACTTTCCTTGTTTTCTACCAAAGGTGACTTTCCATGAGATTGGTAATATGAGTTTTCAGAGGACTCCCCAACGTTTTTGATCTCCCTTCATTTACTGTTGAGAAATCTTCTTAATTGGTTGACAAACAACGCATCATCATCTTTTTGGGCTTGCTCACACATAACATTGACAATCTTTTCATTTTCAACACTATGAAGAGACACATCACTCCTTTTCTTGGCATCATCCTTCTCCATATCCAGCTCAATTTCATAAGTGATATGCTTAACCACCAGTTTTCCAAGTTTGATCTCATTCGAATCTTGAAATTCTTGAATGGAAGCCTTCTTGGCCATGACTCTCTTAGGAAATTATCTCAAGATTTTTTTAACGATGGTAATTTCATCAATAGGCTTGCCCAACCATGATGCTTCATTAGTTAACATTTCAAGTTTTTCATAAAAAGCTGAGAAGGTCACAGATTCTTTCATCCTCAAGTCCTCAAACTTTGAAAGAGTCATTTGAAGTTTAAGATCCCTTACTTGTTTATCTCCTTCATGAAGAATTCTAAGCTTGTCCTAAGCTTGTTTGGCCGTTGTGCAATATCGAATATGTGCAAATTGAGTTGGAGAAATGGCAGAACAATGGCATATCTTGCTTTTCTGTTTGTCATGGCAGAAGAAACTTCACTAGAAGACCATTCTCCTTTAGATTTCAAAACCGATTCACCATTTACATTTCTTGATGGTGCTTTCCATTCCAGGGTAAAATAGTTAGCATTAATAAGGTCTTGAGCTTCCAGAAAGATTTGAAACTTTTCACTCTATGCTGCATAATAAGATCCATTAAAGAATGGAGGAATATTACAAGATGTACCAACATGATCACGGTCCATAGTGAGATTCCAAGCGGAATATCCTGTATATAAAAATAATAATCTGCTAGACTGACTATTCAAGCCCGCTAGTCGACTAAGATAGATATGTTAGTCAATAAATGAAAGATTAAATGATCAATTTCGGTTACCAATAGTTATCCTAGTCAGCAAGCTCTTAGTTTGTTCCAAGTTATTAGCATATCAAGTGAGCATGATTGTGAGCACATACTTATTAAATATTCAAGTGATATATGTAGCATGTATATGTATGTGAGGTATGTGACACAATATAAGTAACTATGAACACAAGATGTTTTTGGCCGAAAAAACCACCTTTGGGTTAAAAAATCAGGGACTCATCACTAAGTCCACTCCAGTAGTATAATCAAGGTTCTTACAAAGTACCACATAAAACTTAATTCCTAGAACCCTATTTATGGAGCAGCTTTACCTTTGTGCAACTTTGCCTCACACAAGATGGATTCCTTCGGTCTTCACGAAGTGGTAGCTCCTCCTAAGCTCTTCACCTTGTGGCACCGAGACCTTCTCACGAACTATGCATATGATTATGTGACAATGATATGCAGTTTTGGATTCAGATGTCTAGTCAGTTTCTCCAGTCAAACAGTTAAAGGAAGAAACTGACGAGAATCCTAAAGTGGGTCAGTTTTAAAGATTTGAAACTAGAAACACTCGACCACAAATTTAATGGAAAACCAAGGACATTGTAACCCTATTCCTCAATGATTGGGCATTTAATGCATGAAAGAAGGTTTTGCAACTAGGGTTTCATAATGAAGAACAAAGAGGAAGGTAAGGTCTTAAGGCCTTTCTCACTCTAACTTCTCTCTAGAAAATATAATATGAAAACCCTCAAAAAGAAAAACCCTAGCTGGGGATCTTAAGCCCCAAAGCTTCGGTTTGTTTTTCACCTACCAAGGACACATGTTGTCCTACAAACTGATTAGACAAGATTAAGGGCTAAGATCTGACTATTGGCAGAAAGCTGTCAGGAAGCCCATATGGGTAGGTCTTCATTTGCATGCCCAACTTGCTGGAAATTCGCGCGCAAGCCTGACTAGACAACTATGCTAGTCAGAAAGAAACAGGAATGTAGACATGAAATGCACATGCATGAACAAACCTTTTCAAGTGAGATGCGTCCCATCCTTGAATATTTCTTCACAACAAACACAACCCATATATAGAGAAAAAGCCTAGAGCTAGATTGAGCATATGGTACACTTATTGACAAGGAAAGCCAAACCTAAAAGTATAGACTTTACAGAATCCAAACATACCTATCATCAAAGCATAGAGGATGCGATTGTTAAGGCTCAAAATTTGTAGGTTAATAAATTAGAACAAAATTATCAATTGGCATAGTAGAAGTGTGATTCCGGGAATTTATAAAATATGTACTTGACTTTCTAATTCATTTAAAGAATAGAAAAGCAATATACAAAGATAGAATGGGTTAAAATAGTGCTTATCTTTTGTAAGGAGCTCAAGTCAAGGGAGTTGTTAGTAGCAGTTATATGGACAATGTGGCTACACGAGAGGTGGCTTGCACGACAGCTTTGAAAATGACATGATCATTATAACGCTTGGCCCATTGGTGGTATCGGCGTTTGGCACTTTGGTTACTATCAGAAAGCTTGGGTAGCAGCAAAGAAGGCTTCAATGACTATTCGACTATTTCTTGCAATGGTTGGTGATAATTTCTCTTAGGTATTGAGAGATTGGAGCCGGATATTAGACTTGTACGGTGGCTTGAGTTTCATATATGGCACGACGACTTGAGTTTGAGGTTGCCATCATTGTGGTAGTTCCTCCTTTTCTTTCCAACGCCTTTGTGCTTAGCTATGATAAATTAGCACAACTTGCTTGACTTTGATGATTGATGATGAGTGAGCTTGTCACTTTGCTTATGCGTATTGTGTTTGTAGTATATGAGGGCATATAAAAATTACCTCCCATGTCCCTTACTATGAGTTGTTTGCGAATTCCTTCCGGTATGAAATGTATACATAGTAGTAGCCAATAGTGATGTTTTACCTATCCTCATACTCGACTTGGTTCAACGATTTAGCGGTGTTTGCTAATAAAGAGTTGTTATGCCAACACGAGCATTATAAACTGTAGGCACCAAGTAATGTACCTAAAATCAAATTTAATAAAACTAGGTGAGCAAATGGAGATCATGCTACTGTGCAAATTAGGCTTTCCATGTTGAACATGCATAAATATGTGCAAGCATGTATATGACATGAGCGTATCGAACAAAAAATTAGCTTTGCCTAGTACATTATCGTTTAGGCATGTTGTCATTGATATCTTGAATTAGGATAATGGATGATTTCGTATGATTGTTGCATTGAGCAGTAGTTAGAGTCATTTCAAGTAAATAGTCTTTTCAATGAGGATAACCAATATGCTTGTGCGGTGTTCCATAACAAGTTAACAAAAAGCAGGTACTGGCGGACGATTTTGCCCCTCCATTTTTCCTCCGTTTCTCTTGCTCACTCCTCCTTTGTGCAGTCGAGTGCCTGCTTTGCCCCTTCCGTCTGCGTGTCAATCTTCTACCGAGTCCTTGTTTTGGCTATGTTCTCGATTTTTCTCTTTGTTTTCGTTGTTGTCTCACAGATCTCTCTTCTATTGTTCTCGAAGTCGTCGTTTCTCGCTCTCAGTTTTTGGTGCCTCACGAATTCCGGCTGGCTCCACAGCAGTTAAATCGTTATAGAAATCATCATTCATTAGACCTATATTTTGACTGCATCGTCTCAATATCAATTTCCGCAGGCTCACTGATTTCGGCTGCGTCTGCACCAGTCAAACTGCAGAAAACACCTAAAGTCAATTTTCTGAAGCTTGGGTTCAATATTTTTGGCCTTGGTTCTGCTCCTCAGGTTGCTGCTCAAGAGATAAATGTCCAGGTTCGAAACGAAAAAGCTTATTTGCAAATGGATTTCCTCGCTTTTACAAATTATTTTTCTGTTTGATGCATGTTGGTTTTTTTCTTTTTATGAATTTTGGTTGTTTTGATTTGTAATCTCTGTTCTTGATTTTAATTAGATTTTCAGGTTTCGTTTTTGTTGTTTTTAGGTTTTTTTTGCTCTGTTGAAATGACCTTGGTTAAATTTTGTCAATTTCTTTTTGTTTGGCTAGGAAATTCTTGCGTTGTTTTTGTGGCTATTATATGATGGGGTGACAAATAGTGGTTTTCCAATTTTTTTCCTTGTTTTTGCAACATTTAACTAATAGGCAATTACCTTTTTGGTGCAAGGAGAAGAAAGTAATGTGTGTGAAGAGAGGCACTACTTAAAGGAATTGTTTCCAAGACCAAGACCTTCGACTTATTAATACAACCATCATGGGATCCCCGAAACCAAAAGGTACGCTGGTGTTTCTGTGTTGATTATAGCAATAATCTTAGACTTTGATTAGGCAGCTTGAAGAATTTGGTATTTAGAGTTGTAAGCAATCTGATTTGAATGTTGATTCCAAATTAAAAGAGTATTAATAATTGTGATTAATGGTGCACGGGCAACTCCTAAGTTGGTTCTTCAATTGATGAATGTTAAGGTCTAAGTATAGCTCATATCAAGAGCCATCTTCAAGTAATTATATTTCATCCAATCAATTTCATGATCTATATATATTCTCTACTAATTGCATTATATATAAGATTCAATACTATGATTAAATATAAATTAAGGTATATATCTGATTAATATTGTTCTACATTTTCTGGCTTTGCTTTTCATCATCAGATGTATAGCAGCAAGAAGATGGAAGACCCCAGTCAAGGTGAACAAATTAACAAATTGCACACAGGCTCACCTTCTCCTGCAATAACTAATACAAAAATTAGGGTTTACATATTTACATTCTTGCTCCAATCAAACGCATACTTTCTATTTTAATTTTCTATGTGAAATGGTCATTTCTCCCTTACAAAATGGTGTGCAAAATACTCGAGAGTATGGAATTGTGAAACCAAGTCAACTCTCACTAAAAAGTGTACATAATTTCAGGGTTTCACAGATGCAAGTTATGTTTTATTTATTCTCTGAACCTTTTACTTCCTTTTAAACTTGAAAGTAGGAAGCCAATTCCCGAAACTGCTCCAAGGGCTAGGAGGTCATCCTTGAGCAACCTGGCCTGAGGATTTTACCAAAATGGTTGGGCTTCTGAACGTCATTATATTTCTGTGTATTTTTCTTATAGAATGTGTCCATCTATTATTGAAACACGTTCTTTTCTGAATTTTCAAGGCATGAAAATTCAAGCTTGGGTGATACTCCCATTTCATCACTCACCCAGCTACGCGATTCATCATTTGCTTGGTTTCTCATACAGAAACATTTATGTAACAATCAATAGTGCGTTAAAAAATTATAATCTATTCCCTTTTCCATAAACGCTCTCTGCTTAAATTAAATTTTTACTAACCCTTCTCTTCAGGGGAACTGATTAATACCAACGTATATCTGCAGTTTCTGCTTTTAGTACATGATTAATTACTTGCCTACCCATAAATGGATTCAGTTGGACATCCAAAAGTATTATCAAAGATGTTGTAACCAAAAAAGTATCTGCTCTATAACCCTTGGTTTGACAAAAAGAACACCTCACCAATAAAAAAATTGTTTAATCTATTTATACAACATTGTATTGTCTTATTATTGGTGACATAGATTCAACAATTTTCTACTTCATATTGTGTTGTTCTGTTCAATTGAAAGAGATCCATAAAATATACCTATGGTTAAAACATCTAGATTCATACTTTATGATGTCCATCTTGAATCCATCAATGAATAGCCAATCAATTTGTCATGTGTTTACAGCACGTGAAAAGAAGAAACTTTAGTTTATATATTGGTAGCAGTCAGTTCCTCTGAAGAGGAAAGATGAACATGATGATAATGCAAAAAAAAAAAAAATCAAAGTTCACACAACTCACCAAATCATATCTTTGTCTACCACAAAGATAAAAAATAAGACATGTCTGATCCATCTCTCAACATTCTCTGTTACTGTTTTTACAATATTTCTATTTTTTTTATTTTCCATTCTTGGCCAATAATTTTTTCTAGCAACTTACTGTATGCAACTTCCTTTTTTCATTCTCTACACTCAATGGATTTGTCTTATTTGATAAGGATATCGTACAATTGCACCATTTGCTGTAGTTTTTCAAATGTGTTACAACAGTTTTACATCACTATTGATATTCTACTTCTCCACCTTGCAAAAATTACAAGGTACGTTACCACTCCTCATGATTTGCTTATCTATGATCTAGATAATCTTAACAAACATTATGTAATATGTGTTTAACAAAAAAATCTGAACATAGACAAACCAGTTCATGCACAATTTATGTTACTAATTTGTTTCGACATTTCCATATTCGTTCATTTGTTTGAAATATTGTTCTATAACAGGTTTAAACTTTGTTTTTCCAGTACCTTATCACAAAATAATTCCACCATGGACAAATTACAAGGTATGCTGCAACCTGTGCTTTGATAAATTGCATTCGAATTGATACTACTTCAGAATGCATTTGAACATGTTAAGTTTCACGCTCGCAGCATCGCGTGGGCACCATTGCTATTGACTTCTAAAAAGTAGTATGGATAATTAATGTAAATTGATTTTTGAAATTACTTTATAAACTTGAAAACTTACAAATGACTGAATGATTGCGGTACAGATTACTGAAATTGGAAATTGATGCACGTAGACATCTCTGAATTGCAGAAAATCAAATTTCTATGGACACAGGATGAACTCAGAAAAATGCTTAAACTAAAAAAAAAAACTTAGAATGAACAAGAAGGATTTGGTATCAGAGCCAAGTGATTGTTATTTGAATTAGTAATTTATAAACATTTCATTTCGCCCAGGTGGCTGGTATTTGCAGTTATTCAATGTCTTATCTTTTTCTTGGTTTCCTACCTCCCTGAATTTTCACTCTCACACCAAACAATAATCTAGGTCTAAACGTAGTTCCAAGGTTATGACCCGAGCGGATATTGCATGAGTGGAGAGAAATTGAAAACTCAGTCAAGTTAAAATCCCAATTCAATAGATAACTTATTTCATAACTATAAACCCACGTGGTAAAATGAGTCAACTGTTTATGACTAATTCATTTGTCAGTACTAGCTCTAGATCCAGCTTAATAGGATCCTAGACATAGTAAATGAAGAGCAAAAGTTAGAACTCTTGTGAGATGATAGTGTCAATTTTGGTGATTGGAATATCCCTGAACTATCTAGTATAGAAATTTATAAAAATAAATGGTCAATCTCTGCATTTAAAAGTTAACATCATGTTAGGACAGTCAAGCAAGCTTATGCTTTCAGTAAAGAACATGAAACCTGTAAATTATTCAGTTCATACCCATAGTAAAGATGGTCATAATTATATCCACTCTGTCTAGTACAGATCGCAATAAAACCATTAACAAGAAAATGTCTCAATACCTATTTTTTGTTATGTCTTCGAGATGCTAGGTTCACAAACTTTAGTGATAGCATTCTTGGAATGATTGAGTCAAGCCTTTACAATGGGCCAATCCATTTTGATTGTTACCCAAATCTTGCAGTAAGTTTATCATCATTTGGCCCCTCACTGTGTTCATTTTCTGTCGAGTGATCATTCTCTACATGAGGATCCAATTTTGGATGGCCAAACGCCTCTTGTACCATTCCAAACATATCATCAACGAAAATAGAATGAGCATTAATCGCAATAGCATGGTCTTCATATAATGGTTGGTGTGCTTCTACATGATGAATCCAATTTTTGTAACTTGACATAAACCCATCAACTATTATATGAGCACTTGCTACTTCCCTTGTAACAAAGTACCGGTTGAAACATTTCTTGCATGGACAATAAATCCTTGTTGATCCTTCTTGTTGTCAAGTACAAATTTCAAAAAACTTTCAAGCCCATATTTATTTTGATTAGATGACTTGTCATTTAAATCTATCCAACTTTTGTTCATACCTAATGTTATCCAAGAATAAAGAAACAACACCTTATATTATGTAATAAAAAAGGGTAGTTAATTTAAACAAGGAAAAACAAAAAACAAATGTAAAAAATAATACAAAGGAAGTAAGTACAATTGGCTAGATGTGTCATTAAAATACATACATTAATCATGATTTATTATTCCTCAATTACTTAATTTGTTGCATTCGATTTTTTTTCACTCTTTGTTGCATGGCTTGGTTTCATCCAAGTCAAGTTCCACATTACACAATATTTGGAAGATGTAATGAAGAAGTAATGATGATTTTACTCTTTCATGTAACAATCTCTTTAAAGTTAATGTAAAATTTTGAAGGTATTCCCTAACTTATGAGTTTGGTTTTATTTCACTAATGTTAGTAATTTGATTTCCAAAACTTGAATGTGAGTCCTACCACAATGAAAAGAAATTTATTGAAATTTACATGTGTTTTCTCTCAGATTGAATTTGCAAGTGCTTCTAATACACTAATTTTAGTTGGTTTCAAATTTAATGGCTTACATAAACTACAAGCTGATATCCAAATATAATGTGTCATAATCACCTTAACACATGACCTGAAATTTTTCATAAGAACGAGTGAATAACTTTGTAGGAGCTTGAATAACTTCAAGGACGAAGGATGACTTACAGTTTTTCGAGAAGCTCCTTTAGTCCAAGAATCTCGAACCAGTTTTTGTTGGTGCCTTATCCGATACCAGAGATTCAACTGCTAAAAAAGAACACAAAGTTCAACTTCAAAACGCAAAATATCTCATTGTAATCCAATCTCACTCTCTCAAATTTACCTATAATTCACTCCGCTCTCACCTAGTTCTTACACGCAAAGTAAATGCAGCTTGTTTATACAATTGAATCAAGTTGATCAATATAATTAACAAGGATATAGAAGTTTCTCCCCTCACAAAAAGAGAGAAGATGGAGATGGTTGCAGTGGCTTACAAAAACTCTAATTGTGCTCTAGAATCTGCTTATAAGAATTCCGATTGTGATCCAGAATCTCTGATTGAGCTCCAGAATGTTCTATTGAATTCTGATTAGGGTGGGCAAAACTCCATATTTCTTTTTTTCAATGGAAATAGTAGGGAAAAGAGAACGGTTGAGGGAAAGAACTCAGCTCGCGCTGGGAAAAAGAAACGCGCTACAGGTTTCAGTTACGTGTTGAAACCTTATTCCCTCGTTTGGGTGTCGCAAACCCATGACAAATATTGCTATTTGCAACATTATTTGTGACATTACTTATAGCAGGCTAGCAAATATTTTTGTGCTAACATATCCTGCGCAAATTTTCTTTTATTTGTGACGGCCGTGCTATTTGATGCAAACAAAATGTCACAAAAAGGCATTTTTCTTGTAGTGAATCCAGCTCCCCAGAGTCAAACTCTACAAGCAACTCTGACTCCCCAGACATAAATATAGGATACATGGATAACTGCTGTAGAAAAATTTTAGTTTCAAATAAACAAGAAGAACAAGAAGATTTGTTAATCAACAAAGAATCATTGATTAAGTTCTCAAAGAATTTCCCATTGAATCAACTCCAGTTATCCCATCCCATCACAATCCTTATAAAAAAATTCCCCTTCTTGCCTCAAGGGAAAATCAAAATCATCATTTTCTAAAGGAATGATAGTCGAACTTGAAAATTTAGCTCAGCAGTTACTGGCACAGGTAGTCCAGTTATAATATGAAGACGAAGATGATCGAGCCTCTCAATCCTTAGATGCTTCCTCCCTGAAGCCAGGCAAAAGCATCCAAGAAAGTCAGATTCCCAAATGGTAGATTATCAGCAACGTTTAAAATATCGATGATATCGGAAATATCGAAAGTCCAAAAATATGGAAATTTCGATGGAAATATCGGGATATTATCGATATCGATAAAAATTGAATAAAAACCACGGAAATTGTAAGAAAAACTTGGAAATTTTTATTGAAACTTTGCAGGATGTTTATTTAGTCTATTATCTATTAGTTTATCATAAAAAATTGGAAGGAAATGTATTGCATGATGGATTTAACTTATTTAAGTTGATTATACAACGAGCTGGCAAACATTGTGAGTGTAGAAAATATATAAATATTTTAGCATATTTTCACAAAAATATAAGTGATATGGTGGTCAAGGTGTTGAAGGAGTAAAATGGGAGGGGTTTGAATCCCCTTAATGTTTTTTTAAATATAGAAATTTAAAAAATACGGAAATTTCGATGGAAATATCGATGACATCGGAAATATCGGTAGTCAAAAAACACGAAAATTTCGATGGAAATATCGAAATATTATGAATATTTTAGACCATGATTATCAGGATAGTCGAGAGCATTTTGAGTAAAAATTAAAGTCACTACTTATTCACTCACTGAAAGCACCGACAACTCACTGTTCATCTACAGTCACTCACCGAATTCATCTACAGTAACTCGCTGAGAGTATAGACAACTCACTATTCACTCACCGAATGCAGAGAAGGCTCACTGCCCATTCACCAAAAAGACACCATAACTATCCCGTGATTCCTACAGTAATAATTGAGGCCTTCCTCCTTAGCCTATTTATTCAAGGCTCTTACACCTTTGTAAGCAAGTTAATTCTAAGTTTGTTTTCTCAGTTTAAGCATTTCTCTTAGTTCATCTTGTATCCAAAGGAATTTATAAACACCTTTAATTTCTGCAATTCACAGATGTGTGCATGGAACGATCAGTTTCCAATTTTAGTTATACAATGTATGATCCAGTACTCCTTACTAACCTCAAGTATTCCAGAATTGAAGTTTTTGTTTCTTATTTCATTTACAAAGTAAAGATAGATCCAGATTTCCATACGAAGTTATCAGTCATCTGTCAAGTAAGCTTTCGTTCCACCCTTTGGTAATGTGTGTGTGTGTGTATATATATAGGCATGAAGCCCCCAAGTTGTTAGCTCTGCAGTTTTCATTAGTATAGTGCTTTCCATCACCTCGATACAATGCATATTTGATTTTGCTAAGCCTCTATTGGCTCTCATGTAAAATTTTGTTTGCATGAGAATGAGCTTCTACTACATGCAAAAAGAAAAAATAATAAGCAATATTTGACAAAAAAAAAATGACCAAAATCAAACTAAAGCGACGATGTTCTTATCTTTAGTTACCTTGGCAACTTGTGCATTACAAGTTTGTGACGGCAGGGAGCCACTGCCAGAGTAATGGCTTAGTCCCTAGTAAAGTCGCCATTATGTTGGGGTTTTTGTGTTGAAGGCTTTGATGGGCTTGTGTTATGAAGTGATGAGCCAAAACCTTCCTGTCCTCTTTTTCTGAGTTAGCGGGGACTATACCCAAAGCATCCCGAAGGAAAAGCAAGTCTTAGGGAGTGTTTTGTTGTTCATCTAGCAACTCCTTGTGCTTGGTTTGGTGTTATGTAGAGTGCTTTCGGCTCCAATGAAGTGCTTCTAGCGCTTCTGAGGTGTTTTCCGTGGTATTTGAAGTTCTTGCTACGGTTGTTAAAATGGTTCTTGCAACTATTGAGGTGCTTCACACGGTAGTTGAAGCTCTTCCTAAGGCTGTGGAAGTTCTTCCCGCGTCCATGGAAGCTCTTCAATTGATTGTTGGAATGCTTCTTGCAATAGTGGGATGTTTCCCTCGCGGATGAAGTACTTCTCGCAGTAGTCGAATGTTTTCGGCGGCTTTGAGGAGGATTTGATAAACTAACCAACACTGAGAACATTTGAGTAATCACAATAAATCATGACTTGCCTGAGCGATGTGTAGTTAGTGTGAAAGCTATTGAGGGAGAGACAGAGAGGTTGTTCTTGCTTGTATGATTTTTTAAGTGGCTAATTTAGGATTTCTCATAGTTTGTTTGTTTGGCAGGAGCTAAGGAAGCTTATGGGAAGGCTCATGATGAAAGAAAAGCTTATCCCTCAAAAACTAGGGTTTCCTGCACTTAGAGAAAGTGTGCTCTGCTTGGTGCGTTCTTGCCCTAGTCTTTCCCTTCCCCTCATTGTTCTGTTGTTGTTGCTTGTAATGATTCTTTTCATTTATGGGGGATCCCTTCAAGTTCTGTTGGGGGAATCTTTTTGTTTCTTTGCCTCCTCTAAACATGCTAAGTCTTCCCTTCTTCTTTTCATGGGTACAACTATGGAGTTCCTTTTTGGTATAACATTGAAGAATGTTACTAGCCTTGTGAAGCTGGGTTGAGCACACTGGCTAGAGCGTCTTCTTTCAACGCTAGTTTCCAGAGACTCTTTTTTTGGAAACGCTCCTCCTTATTTTACTTCTTGTTTTTTTCTGTAAGCTTGGAAAGAAAAAGTTCATTCTCTCTATATTAATGGCGCACACAGCTCTAAGATGAATGTGACCTGGTGAGCTCAGCCTTGGGTTTGGTTGGTTCCTAAATATCTTAGTTGGTTTGTAAGGGAAAGGGTAAATATACAGTAGTTATCTCTCAAGCATTCCCACATGAAGCCAAAACTATGGGATTTAAACTTTTGGTGCTCCTAAGTAGCCCAAGTCTTTCGCAATGCTAATTCCACATAGGCCCATCAAAATTCCGTAACCAGCCACACCACAACACACTTAGCAAACCCCATTACATGGCTTTGGCTCATTAAGCATGTCTCATGCTTGGCGTGACTCGAATTATAATGTAAATGTATTAATATCATAATACAACTTGGCACAATAAATATGCGTGATTTTCATAGGCTTTGCGTGATTTTACAAACTTCCAATTTATTAACTATTATTTTATTAGTGTGCTATGATTGCAAATTTGTGTACCCTTTGTTTTCTTGCTTATGTATGAGTTTAAGCTCGGTTGACGTTTTCACAGTGATTGGCCTTTAACATGATTGGGCTTGTTGGTGATATTTTTTGGCCCAACAATGATGCTCATCACTTATTTATTATGTTTGAATGAGTTTGATTTAATTTATCTACTACACAGTATTGAAATTTAAACTAATCTGACGGTAAATAATAGGGTAGTAAGCATTATCACCACTTTAAGGTGGTGAAGCAATATTCCATAAAAAAAAGCTCTTCGCTATGAGTGTCCAAATTGAAAATATGCTTTTCCAAAAAATGGCCCACTATCCTGAGCACCCAAATTATAATTTCATTCACATGATTTATGAGGATTTTAATAATAGCAAATATGTTTGTTCATTCACCTTGCCCAATTCCACATATGAGGATTTAAATAACCAAAACATTTACCAAAGAAGGGGCTTCCTTCTTAGTCCGAATTGCATGTCCGTTCAAGTGAACTTTGAACAAAAAGTATGTTAGGGACTTAGTCGCTTGCATATGGAATCAGAAACACCATAGGAATCCTTTCATCAAATACCTATATGCATCAAACCTAAGCGTCTCTGATCATAGTACACTAAATTGACATTGCTAAGTTATTTCTACGAATAAGAGCTCTATTGGAATAAAATTATATGTGAGGAGTTTCTAGTCTGCATGCCTCATTCAGACTTGCTTTAAGCACGAGAGAGCTGCAGAACGTACTTAACTTAGTACGCTCGTCGAAGATAGAATTAATCATACTATGGGGATGGAGGTCAGAGCCACTGCTCAGATGATTATTGATTTGCCCTTCCGATTATTCTTTCGAATGGCCAGCCCCCAGGTTTGATTGTGTAATCAATAACCCTTAGGTTGCATAAACTTTTTGGAAGTTGAACAATGCACTAGAGGCTGCTGAACAACAGGGTCATGTCCCAATGCCCATAGTCCGCCTAACACAATCGTGCTTAACACAGTTTAAGCTTCCCAAGCTGTTAATCGGAACACCACAGAATGGATTATATGAGACTATAGGGATGTTAGGGGTGTGATTGAATTCGTATTGGACTGCCTACATATCTATAAACTTGGAGAATCAAATCATGGGTGTAGTTCTAAGAAATCATTATACAATGTGTGTTTACATCAAGATTCATCTTTAATAAAAGTGCCTTTGCTTAGGCATCCTCTACATACGCTTCTTTATGTCTACGCGTAAAAGGAAGACGTTGAAATTCTTTGTGGTTGAATTTGTAATGGATGGCCTTATTATGTCAAAAATGAATCAAACCACGAGTAGTTTGGTCAAACGTTCTTAGAAGTACCGCTAAATATTGGCGATATTCCATCTTTTGGTCGTTGGAGTTCCTATGCGATCGTCTCCTTCAAAGTTGTTGAGCTTCGCTCTCACTTTCAGATCATAATCATGCTTTTCACAACACAGTAGTGGGCTATGACATGATCACCTTTAATCTCTTTTACTCCGTCACGTGTAGGATATCAAAGTAGCTAGTGGTATGATGATGGAATTGCTCTCATCCTGTCAAGCTAATTTCGGCCCAAGATGGTCCATGATATGGAAGTATACTAGAATGTTATAGGGTTCCCCCTCAACTGCTAGCTTAACTATCTTGACTGATCAGACTTGAGTACCCTTGAACATATGTTGAGTAATCGTACTCTGGTTGATACTATCTAGAATTTTTATCCTCTCTGCTACTTTTTCAAAGATGATCTTAACTTCGGATCCATGATATATTAGCACTTGGTTAACCATCGCATTCGTGATTTGAATATTTATCACAAGAGCGTTATCATGGGAGTGCACATCTTCTAAATCTCGGTCAGAGAACATCAAAGATATTAGAATAAATCAGGAGTGGTTTGTTGATGGAAGCTATCCTTGGCATTTTGCATGCTACATTCCTTTCTTTTTTAGCTTTGCCTAGATGTTTCTACTCCCCCCCCCTCCCCCACTAAATGCAATTGATATTAAGAGTTGGCTATTGATCTGCTTCCTCGTTAGTGAATTCATAGTTGTCTACCTTACCCCTATCATTCATTTCAGTAGGTTCCTCCTTCTATGCCTTTTGTTTCACGAACTCCCAGGAATATCCCTGTTCAAGCAGCTTCTTGATGTGATCGTGGAGCATTCAAGAATTTCGAGTAGTGTTCTCGGTGGTTTGGTATTTATTGGGCTTTTACTTGATTAAATGATCAATAAAAGGTTTGGGCCTTTTATGAAAAGGCTTGCCTTTGATGCTATAAAGGATGTTATTAACTGTGGTATTCAAAGCGGAGTATTTCTTTGGCTGAGACAAAGTTAACATGTCTTTGCTTCGTCTTTTGTCTTCCCGAAGGGAATGAGGCGAAGTATCTCATTCATCACTTTTTCACTGGGACCTCCCATCTTGGTCTAAGGCGGAATTCTTTTCTGAGGTCTGTCATCTCAGCCAAAAATGTCATTGGCTTCTTGGCAGAGGAAATAATTATATTTCTTCATGCTTTCTTTCTGGGATGAAGGTGAATGGCGACATCCCTGCTGATCTTGGGGATAAATTTGTTAGAAAGTTAATTTTAAGCGTCACTTAGTGCATCCCTAGGGTCATATCACGATTCAATGGTCTACACCGCTCTTGGTCTTGAGATGACTCGGGATCCAGATTCCTAATCTCCACCTGAAAGGCTCTTGCAGTATCCAAGGGACAGAGGTTGCATTGAACCCAAATCCCCTTGCAGAGATCGAGGTTACATTGAACGCGAAAGACTCTTGCAGTATCCAAGGGAACTCTGTCCTTAAGACGTTGTTGTTTGAAGGAGTGATAAAGGTGTCAGGGAGGTTAGTGGTTTCCACCCTTGGTATTGCGTCAGCGCTCCTAGAACTATCTTCAGCAGACATGTTGATTTAGTAAAGTGATTTGGTCGAGGGAATATGAGTTAAGCTCTTAAAGAAAGTACCAATTGTTGGAATCAAATTTGCATATCGCCACAGATGGATAGGCTACACAAGTCCAGCTAACTGTAAGAAAGCAAACAACAGTGAATTGTCCTAATGTAACGGTGTGATACTAGGCAAAGGCTCTTTGACGGTCAAATTAGTAAGCAATATTCAATCTCAAGTGATGGCAATAAAATAAGCAAGGAGTATGCAAGAGTGAATTGCGTACCTGAGTTATGCCTTAGATGAGGGTATTTATACTACTTAGGAAAAGGTAGGATATGGAATCCGTATTAAACTGGGAGAATCCAAGAGGATATCTATGATCAGATATTATTTTCTCTTAGGAGTGCAATCTGATCGAAGTTGTTGAGTCTATGAACGGACTTCTAAAGTACGTGTATTTCTATCTGTGTTACTCCAATCTTGAAAAATCATGGTCCCACATCCCATTAATGACCAAGATTACTTCCAAAAACGTTTGGAGGAAAAGGAAAATAAAACAAAGGTATTGAAGAGATTAGACGGAAATGATTTTCGCACTTTCTTTTGTTCCTTATTACTTTTTTTTTCTTTTAACCAAGTAAGGGAGTAATTAAGACATAAAAACAAAGGGATGAGTAGATAAGTAAAAGACAGGAGTGCTAAAATTATTTTTCAAAACTTAATCCCGTCCACAGTTTTAAACCCACTATTAACTTAATCCCACCCACAGATTTAAACCCACTGTTTATTTTCAAAACTAGTTCTAGAGAATTCCATTGCATGTATTAAAGGACCCAAAGATTTACCAGAGGTTGATATATAGCTTTCCTTAGGTTTTAGTTTTCACTGAAAAAAAGATGCTGATTTTAGAGGCCAATGAAGGGCAAGACGAAACTGTAGATGCTTCTGGTTATCAATTTTCTGGCATATAAATATAAATATCGTATCGATGATTTACCAGAGGTACATGTTCAATAATAAAAATATTATTATCACTCTTTCTTGTTATTTTTTAATTTATGAATTAAAATTTTAATAGCGTGCATTGTAATGATATTTACTTTGTTTTCTGCAACTGCTTTCAACAATTTTATTTTTCCATTGAACGTGTTTATATTATTGCTTCATGAGGGAGAAATAAAGAAAAATGTATGAATTGAAAATGTAGGACTTGTTTGATGTCTATTTTGTTTTTTATTTTTCATTTGTGTGGTAGAATCAGAGGGGAAATACAATAGAGAATTTGGGTGTGTTGGAAGTGGTGGTGGTGGTGGTGAGGCTGTAGGGTGACGGGCGTTGTGGTGGTGAAGGTGAAATGGCTGGTGGTGAAAGGTGGAGGGTGGAGGTGGAAGTGGTTCGGTTGGGTTCAGTTGGGTTGAAGGTGTTAAGTTTATTCTAATAAGGGGCATTGGAGATGGATAGTGAAGTCATTTTCAATAGAAAAATAAATGTTATTATTATTTTTCATTCTATTAGTGTAAGATGAATGTTTTTTTAAAACTAATTAATGGACATATGCTAAGTGCAAAGCCTCCAATACTAGTGTTAACCAAAATAAAAAAATAAAAAATAGGCCTCCAATACTAGTTGGGTCCAAGAGTTTGTTTTCTTCAAAATCATGGTTTTAAGTTCTTTTACTCCAAAATGGTGTTTCGAGGGACGTCATGAGAAGAGTCCTAGAAAAACTCCTTTTACTTTGGAAATTACTATTGGCACATTAAAATTTTCGTTTTACACTCCAAAATTTCTATCATTAGAAAGAAAAATACACTTATGAACCCCTTGTTAATTTCTGTCATTTGATCTTCTTCAATTCCACCGATCTGAAGGCCGAAAATTAAAAGAGTATTTAAGAAGTAAAAAGTAGTGTGGATATCACACCTCTAAATTAAGTACTCATCTCTCATTTTCTTTCTCATTAAATGAAGCTTTGTTTCTTTTTTATTTTTTTTATGAAAGACCTTTGACTTTTGACCACGTCATTATTTGAATATTAAATGATTTAAATGTCAGTATATTTCAACTTTAAAATTTTAAAGACTTTTTTAATCAATATTAAATATACCCTTTTAATATTTTTCTTATATTTCTTCTTTTCTTTTCTTTTTTGTACAAATATTTTTTTTAGATTTAATTTCTACCTATGTATTTTACTTTCTTTATTGCCCATTATTTTTTAACTTTGATTTGTACCCCATAATTTTAAATTTTAATATGTACTCATATTTTTAAATTAGTTTGTACCCACATATACTTTTTGGTGAGTGTACTTATGCTAATACATGTATTTATTTTATATTTAAAATATATTAATAGTAATTTTTTAAAATATTAATAAATGCGTGGGTGTATTGTTTTTTGCTATAACTATATATGTGAAGAACAATATTACTCTGTTGTTGATTATTAAGTAATTATTACAATGATGTTAAGGACTTCAATGAAAATATTTAAACAAACACGATTTTAGTTTAACAACTTAGTTGATAAAAAACTAGAACCAAAATAATTTTTTTATGTACAAGAATACATTTAGATTGCAGGAAGAGAATTCAAACTTGATTTTCCCGTGACTTTAATGAATACCATTTTAATCCAGATACTACAAATCTAAATCAATTACACACTTTCTCAACTTGGGCGTGGCACACTGACTACATACAAACTGTGACAACTCAATTTTGTTTTTCTTCTGTACTCATCATTTAAATTTGTGTCTAGGTCTGTAGGTGCAATCATTCACACCAAAGCTGCTAGCAAATACAGAAGAGAGCAGTTGATACCTGCAGCCACCAAGTTACTGAAAATGAAGCAACAGTTTGGATCTCTCCCTGCACAAAGGGAAGAACAAGCAGAGGGAGATAGGGTGCTTTGTGCAGTGTCATATGATGCTGTCCCTCTACAAGCTGTACCAGCACCGCAGCTTCAGGTGAAGTTCGTTCCTGGAGAAAATTATGGACTGCCCGAGGGATGGACTGTGGAGGAAAAGCCACGTACCACTGTCAAAGGCCGCCGCCGAACAGACAAGGTTAATTTATCATTAACAAATTAATATATCTTGGATTAATTACAGTTAATTACTTTGTTCATCCGGAGAGTTCATCAAATCAAATTGAAATTGCTGTCTGATTTGTAGTAAGTCATAAAGTTCGTAAATAACGTTTAGTTCCTCAATCTTATCAGATCTAGTGATTTTAGACCTGTTTAAATTTTTATAGGGGTTCCCTAATTAGTGATAAATTTTCATTTTCATGTGGATTCGTCTTGAAAATTGTTATGTCATGTGCCAAATCCATCGAAAATAATTAACACACGCTGTCCAAATTGCAGTATTGCCATCATATTCCAACTGGAAAGCGATTCCGATCACTTAGTGATGCAAACAAGTGGATCAAGGAAGAAACTGCAAGAGAGCACGCACATGGAACATCCAAATATGGTGATGAGGTGAGAACATGAATTAACTTATTCTCAATTTGAGTAATAGGATACCCAGACTTATGGTAAATGCTAAAAGAGTTTTTCTTTAGGCAATCAGGAAGCCTGAAAAAGGTGATATGTGTGCGCATAAATTATTCATGTAGAAGTAATTTGCTGCTAAACATTCATTTACATTGTTGTTGACAGTATTCATGTAGGTACCTAAATGATTTTGATGTTATTGCATGTTTTCACTTGCTTCACAGAGTTCTAGTCCCGCACAAAGTAGCACTAGAAGAATAAGGAGAAAAGCAACTCAGGTTCCCGATCATATGAAGAATCGATGGCTCGAAACTTTTCTATCTGCGGCAGCTGTCAATCTTCAAAATTTATGAAGCTTGAGAATGATTCTGATCTAGTTCATGGCCTATTAGAAGTAGAAGGTGCTCCAGTGGGATCCTCACCTATACCAAAGGTTTAGAAGACCTTTGTCCTATCTATTTGACAATGGACGCTTTTCATTCCAATTTTCCTATTTCTTGTTCAAAAAAATAGTTGATAATACATATGAAAATTTGGCAAAAGCTATGTATCTAGCTTACCCATGTTCGAACTTATAGTAGCCAAATACAAAAATAGAAACTTACTCTTTCGAACGTTCAATGGCTCGATCGATATTCGATATTGTCTTTAATTTGTATCCATAATTTTCTGTTTTATTATGTACCCATATGTTTTTAATTTAATTTTTACCCATATTTTTTTTGCTCAATGTACCCACGCTAATTACATGTATTTAATTTATGTTTTAAAACATATTAATAATTTCTTAAGGGAACTGTTATTAGCACTCCAAAAATCTCATTCTACACTCCTCATAAGTGTATTTTTTTTTCTAATTATAGAAAGTTTGGAGTGCAAAAATGAGATTTTTGGAGTGCCAATAACAATTCCCTTTCTTAAAATATATTAATAATTACGTGGGTACATCTTTTTTTTTTTTTTTTTTGGCTAGAACTATGTGAAGAACATAATTACTTTTATTGATTCTTAAGTAATTTTTATATTGTAAAATAATTATTGGAATTTGTTTAAATTTCATAATTTGTGGGATATTGGATGCATAAATGTAGGAGTTAAATCCTTTAAATGATGCTAGGGACATTGATCAAACTATTTAAATAAATAAGGTTTCATTCTAACATTTAGGTTGACTAAGGATCGGAACCAAAATGACCCATGGATAAATTAGGTTCTCATCCCTCATTTTCATTTCTCATTAATTGAAACCTTATTCATTTTTCATTTTTTATCAATGTTGTCACATCCCGACCCAGGATGCATTTGGTATCAGAGCCTAACCTGGCCGCGTGTGTGCTGACGAATACGTCGGGCCCCTAAGAGGGGATGGATTGTGAGATCCCACATCGCCTAGGGGAGTGGATCCTGTGAACCTTATATGTATATTCCCATCTCTACGTAGCGCAAGGCTTTTTGGGAGCTCACTGGCTACGGGTTCCATCGGAACTCCAAAGTTAAGCAAGTAGCGCACAAGAGCACTCCCATGATGGGTGACCCACTAGGAAGTTCTCGTGTGAGTTCCCAGAAACAAAACCGTGAGGGCATGGTCGGGGCCCAAAGTGGACAATATCGTGCTACGGTGAAGGTGTGCCCGGGATGTGGTGGGGCCCGGGCTGGGATGTGACAAATGTCCTTTGACTTTTAATAATGCCACTATTGAACATTAAATAATTTACGTGTCACCATGTGTTAATTCTAAAAATGAAAATCTTATTAAATATTTCCAAATCTATCATTTTAGTATTTTTTTTTTATATATTTATGTTTTTAATTTGTACCCAATTTATAAGTTTGTGCAATATTCTTATTAGTTTTAATTTGTATCCATAATTTTATATTTTAATATGTACCCATATTTTTTTCGCTCAATGTATCCATGCTAATTACATGTATTTACTTCATGTTTTAAAATATAGTAATAATTTCTTAAAATATATTAATAATTATGTGGGTACATTATTTGTTTTTGCTAGAACTATGTGAAGAACAATATTACTTTGTTATTGATTCTTAAGTAATTATTATATTGTAAAAATATTATTTGAATTTGTTTAAATCTCATAATTTATGAGATATTGAATGCAGAAATGCAGAAGTTAAATCCCTTAAATGGTGCTAGGGACCTCGATCAAACAATTTAGATAAATAAGGTTTCATTCTAACAGTTAGGTTGACTAAGGACCAGAACCAAAATGACCTTTATTTCTTGGGAGTTTTAACGAAACACTCCCGGTACTGTTCACTTTTAACGAAAATGACATTTTTACTCTAAAAAGTCACTCATGGTACCATTCACTTACAACACATTTTTGTCATTTTGATTAAAACTCAGTTTTTAAGTTTTTTTCATTAGTTTTCCTTTATTTCTTTGCTAGGACTATGTGTGAAGAATAATATTACTCTATTATTGTTTTTAAGCAATTGTTATAGAGGGCAGATCCCTGGCACCATATTTTTTACACAAGATATGACACAAGTTTTGCACCATTAGATTATGACTTTAATTCTCTCTCTTCAATAGTTAATTGTGTTTTGATTCTTTCACACTCTCCATACCTTCCTTTTTGTCCTCTTATATGTCGATCCTCATATGCTCTTCTATTCAGAAAATTCTCTCAAGATTGATGTTCATATATTCCACTGAATTGCAGCAATCAAATAATTGAGAAAAATACGTAACTTAGATACTATATGGTGTTCTCGTTACTTTTCAAGTTTCGCAACCCTTGATGGTTTCAAAATCATCTTTTCTTCCACTGCCCGTTTGCACAGGCTTTCTGGTTTGGAAGCTTGCTGCAGTTGGACTGTAGCACGGTTACGGGGGAGGACTTCCTGCGGGGTTGGGAACAAATCACACAGAAATTGTGCGGTAGAGAAAATAAGAATAAATTGCTGCAGTTTTTTTGTTTTCGGTTGTTGGAGGTATGGAAAAATAGAAATGCAGCAGTGTTCCAAGGAGGCGGGAATTCCCCAGCAGAGGCTATCAAGCTTTTGAGTAACGAGTTCTTGAAGAATTTCAACAAAAGTCATGAGACTGCAAGAGACTCGGAGATGACGAACAGACAAAAAAGAAAGAGAAAATTGCAAACAAAAAAGAAAGAGATCAAGTTGATCATATTAAAGGAAAATAAGAGAGAATGAAACATAATTAATATAAATAATTAATGACATACGACAAAGAGAAATGGAGAATTCGAGTGGGACTACCCCCAAGCTCAGATTCCTATTTTAGGGTACGGGAACATAAGTACTATAGCCCCTAAAAGAGAACCTATAGTGTCACCTGTTGTCCCAATTTTAGCAAACATCACTAGTCCAAGTAAGGGTCCCTCGCGCGACGGGCAAGTCACCAATGTGGCTTTTGCAAGCAAGCTTCGAGCCCCGCAAGATTCTCCGCCTCTGAATGCCATAGAGGCACTAAGAATGGAGCCCTGTAGCCTGAGGTTGGACGAGCCCGTATCCTCAAAGCAAGAACCCTGAACGATGACTTACTCGATGTATCGCGATATGTGCAAATGCTACAAGGCCATATGAGAATGGCTCCTCAATCTAGAGACAAAAGCCTTATAACCTATCTGAGGCACTTCCGTGTGCAGCTGGCAGAAGTAAAGGCGCCAGATGATCGATTGCCTACCATGGCGTTCAAGCAACGCCTTTACGTCCATTCGCCCCTCTCCAAAGCTGAAAAAAAGAAAGTATGACTACGCCACTCTGGCAGAATGTTTTGATATCGTAGACGATCTCACAAATTGGGATGACAAAACTATTAAGATAACCGTTGAACATGACTATGCTAAGAGGATTGACAGAAGAATGAACGATAAGGACACTCCTCCTTCTTCCCTACGTCAAACTGGCAGAGGAGGTCGTCGAGACAAATAAGCCCCGCCCAAGTCGAACTAGTACACTGCTCTGAACACCACCATCAACAACATTCCTTCATAGCATAAAAGACAAACCATGCCTTCGGTGCCCAAAGCCACTCCCGAGCATCTAGCGATGAAAAACCGAATGATTATTGCTCATTCCACAAAAGCACCAATCACGCTACTAAGAACTACCACATGTTGAGGGATTATATTGAAGAACTATTAGATCAAGGACATTGCTGAATGTCAACGACAAAGCAAGGAAAGGGGGCTCGGTCGAACCCAGAGACAAAGACAAGTTGGACAAGCATACCTATCATGAAGATCAATGCCCGACAAAGAAGCCCACTCTTAACATAAACTGCGTCTACGGGAGGACATGGAACCCTGAAAGGTGAAAAGATGAAAGAACTGATCATGAGAAATCGAATACTCATCACTCTGAGATGGACCTCCTTCCTCCCCCCTCCCCCACTCGGCTAATGCATTTACATCAAATAGAGAAAGGTACAATCCGAACTACACGCGATTTGATTCCCTTCCTAGGATATGTAGGTTATCCATTCTGGACTCAATCGCAAAGCTGTCGTCTGCGTGAAGACAAGTCCATGGAGATCGTCAAAATTGATCCCTAATTTAATTCCTACATTATATCATCTTTTTCATAGAACAACGCCAATGATTGATTATCCTTCCCAGAGATATGTAGGCAATCTTTCCTGGATTCAATCGTACATACTTGTCAATAAATCGTATTTCCTTTATCAATAAAGAAATTATGAAGTTTATCTGTCTTATGTTCAAGGTTTTTTTGTTTCTTTTCCTTTTTCGGTGATGCAAGGAATACCTCATCTAAACAAAGCATAAACTTTGAAAACTTCGCACGATTGCAAGTCTAAAAATTCAAAGTAACATTGTCAAAGAAGTCTCTCTTAGCCCATCTCGTATTAGTTGGTTAACAGCTTAGGAGACTCAAACCGTAACAAGCGTGGTTACGATTGTCGAGCTACGGGCACGAGCACATGGTGCCTGACCTAGAAGTTCAATGCATCATCTTGCCTCTAGAATGTTTATACAACTAGTAAAGTTATGGGTTGTACATTCAAACCTGGGCTTTACGCCATTCGAGGGAATAGTTCAAATGGCGATCTAAAAATCATCTGAGGGTGGTTCTGAACTCTGACCCTGAGTACGACTATTTCTATCTTGGACCAGCATAAAAAGTCAAGTATGTTCTACAACATCATATGTCAGCAGGTTCGAAGAGGGCAACTAGACTGGGCAATCCCCAAGAGGAATTTTATCCAATGGAGCTCCAATATACGGACATGCTTTGACCAAGATAGTCAAGGTTGTCCGATTAGAAATGCTCAGGTCTGACGCATAGGGTTTGACAAAAGGATTCAAAAGTGTTTCATGTAGGCGACCAAGTCCCCAAAGAAATTTTGTTTATGATACCTTCCCTTCGCATCACGTTGCAAGATGTCAAGATCCTTAAACACGAGCCAAAAAGAATAAATTGGAAGCCATTCCAGATATTAGGCAACACTGTCCCAGCGTTAATCTGGTCAATGCAAAAAGGAAAGTACAAAGCAAGAAGTTTTCCATGGGTTTGGTATTTTAATACCTGGTACCAAAGTAAAGTGGTATTTCAAATATCGCGATGAATATCTGTATAGACATTAAGCTTAGGAGGTGATGTTTTCCTAAATCAACATCACTAATGTAGGCTTTTGAGCTCTGTCCCAGGCCCACAACCTTACTCGTGTTCTGCTTTATCACCTGCCACTTCGAAGTTAGTTTACTTCGAAATGATTGCTGGATTAAGATATGTTTTGCGAAGAAGAAGCAAGAAACGAAAAAATTTCAAACACTCAATTGTTCAGATAAGAATCATTTAGAAAGACAAACGTTATTAAGAAAATTGTGCACTAGTAAAAGAAAGCTTCGATGAAGGAAATGTCCAAGGCCCATGACCTGAGGCAAAAAATGTTCAAGCTACGAATAGGATAGGCTCCCATCCTAGCTAAATAATAGACCGGTCAGGAAGAAGAGCAGACTTAACAATTACAGCTTGTCATCGGCAACCACATCCGCTGCATTCCCAAGACCTGTCGGAGAAACCATAATAGTGGCAACATCTAGGCCAACCAAATTAGCTTTCTTCGATAACTTCTTAGAACTAAATGAAGACTTGCTTCCCTTTGATATCGCAAGCTTCGCGCCTCAATCGCAAAAAATAAAAGTATACACAAATCAGCCTCCCAAATCTCTACTAACAAACGAGCAGAGTCTCATTCGTTGTGGTGGTCTTAACAACCTGTGCAACCAGCGAGGTAGCCCTGATTGTACTCATGGTTAGTCGCCTCTTTATACAACCTTCGTATCTCCCCAAGATTCACTTTATTTTGCTAGAGGACTTCCATCTAGAACTTCTCCATTTGATCCACTTCCCACCGAGCCACGTCCAAGTCCGATTGAAGGACAGATCGGTCAACATCCCAAGAACTTTACTCAGACACCAATGCTCACTCTGCCTATTCCTTAGCTTTTAATGCTTGGACCTTCACCAAATCAGTATAGCCCAAATGCCCCACTAAGGTACCCTTCTTGATGCCTCAGGCTGGTTCAGCGTCTAGAAGTTCTTCGAGTTTAGAGCTCTTCTCCTGCAAGTCATTCTCAAGTTTAATCCTACTACCTAGTTCGCTCATGTAGTCCACTTCGAGTTTGGAGATCTTATTCGCCTAGATGCGAAGCAAGGCCTCCATCCAAGCATATGCATGAAAGAAGTATAGTTATAAAAAAATAAAAAAAATAAAAAAAAAAGGAAAAAGAGAGAAACGGTGTTACAAATTGAAGAACGGTACAAAAGCTAACTGCGTATCTAATGATTGTACACCGAGTAAGGATGAATGTGAAGATATAAATGAGATGGAAAAGCAATTAAATAGTTTAATTAAGAATGATCAAGATTAATTAATTAGTTAATAAATTATACGAAAGGTTCGTATTGGACATTTAAGTTAGTTTCGGGCTTCGAGGTCCAAAAGGGTTTTTGGTCCACAAGGCTCAATATGTTTAAGTTGTATAACAACTAAAACAAAATGGGAGATCGGCCTAAGGAACTAAGGGAAGCTAGCCTTGGTGAGTTGGTTTGCATAATTTCAAGTTTGCCACTCATGTTTGCGTAATTATAAAAAAGAAGTTATACGCAAAAGCTCATTGTTTTCTTTGGAGAAAAGAGAAACATTTCACTCTCTCTCTCTCTCTCTCTCTCTTTCTCTACAAGGAGGCCGGCCATACCTGGGAGAGTTTACTAGCATCAAACTTCTCCTAGGTAATCTATCTTCTCTTCACACTACATCATTGGTGTAGAGACTTAGAGGCACCAAGCCTTTGGTGCTTTTGGAGTTCATTTCTTCACATCCTTAAGGAGCAAAGGAGAATCAAAGGAGCAAAAATCACAAAGAAGATCCAAGGAGCTAGGAGGTGACTTGAAGGCCCTCCACTTGGGTGAATCCCTTGTGTAAACAAGGATGAGCTTTAAGGGTAATGAATCTCAAAATCCTTTCTTCTCTTTCATATTGTTAAAGAGTCTTGTAGTTCACCATTCACTAGGCTTTGAAAGTCATGGGTTTTAGGATTGTTTTTTGGTGCATGCTTACTTTAAAGTGTAATATGTATGCTTGTATGCTCAAATGTTCTTGTATGGTTTTAGTTAGAACAAAATTTTTCCTTCAGGAAGGCGTTGAAATTCTTTGTGGTTGAATTCGTAATGGATGGCCTTCTTTTGTGAAAAAAGAATCAAACCACGAGTAGTTCGGTCAAAGGTTCTTAGTAATACCACCAAATATTTGTGATGTTCTATCTTTTGGTGGTCGGAGTTCCCTATGTGATCGTCTCCTTAAAGTTGCAGAGCTCCGCTCTCATTTTCAGACATATTCATGCTTTTCACAGCATAGCAGCGGGCTATGGCCTAATCACCTTTAATATCCTTTACTTCGTCACGTGCAGCATATCAAAGTAACTAGTGGTACAATGATGGAATTTCTCTCATCTTGTAAAGCCAATTTTGGCCCACGATGGCCTTATTCGGAGTCAGATAGTCCATGATATGGAAGTATACTATAATGGTATAGGGTTTCGCCTCAACTGCTAGCTTAACTTTCCCGACTGATCGAACTTGAGTACCCGCGAACGTATGTAAAGTAATCTTACTCTGATTGATACAATCTAGAATTCTCATCCTCTTTGCTGCTTTTTCAGACATGATGTTAACTCCATATCCATTGTATATCAGCACTTGGTTAACCATAGCACTCGAGATCTAAATCTTTATAACTAGAGTGTCAACGTAATAAAAGTGCACATCTTCCAACTATTAATTAGAGAACATCAAAGATATTGGAATAAATCAGGAGTGGTTTGTTATGCCATTTTCCATACTGCATTCATTTTTTTTTTCTAGTGTTGCCTAGATGCTTCTGCTGCCCATAAATGCAGTTGATATTAAGGGTTAGCTTCTTAGCTAGTTGCCGATCATCTTCCTTGAAGTGAATTCAGAGTTATCCATCTTAACCATATCATTCCTTTCAATATGATCCTTCATCTAGGCCTTTGGTTCCACGAACTCCCAGGAATATCCCTGGTCAAGCAGCTTCTTGATGTGATCGAGAAGCATTCCGAAATTTCAAGTAGTTTGCTCAGAGGATTGGTGGAAAGATTAGTATTCATTAGGCTTTTACTTGACAAAATGATCAGTAAGAAGTTTGGGCATCTTAAGAAAAGGCTTTTCCTTGATGCTATAAAGGATGTTGTTGGCTGTGGTATTCAAAGCAGTGTATTTCTTTAGATGAGACGAAGTTGCCCTGTCCGTGCTTCGTCTCTTGTCATTCCAATGGGAAAAATGAGGCGAAGTCTCCCGTTCATCACTTTTTTAACTTGTACCTCCCATCTTGGTTGAGGCGAATTTTTTTTTCTGAGCTCTATCATCTCAATCGAAAATGTCATTGGCTTTTTGGTCGAGTGGAATAATTACATTTCTGCTACCTTTGCAATGAGACAGAGGCGAATAGCTACAACCTTGCTGATCTTGGGGACAACTTTGCTAGGGAGTTGATTTTGAGCGTCAATCGGTGCATCCCTAGGGTTATTACAGTTCAATGGTATGCGCCGCTCTTGGTCTTCAAATGACTCCGGATCGACATTCCTAATATCCACAAGGAAGGCTCTTGCAGTATCCAAGGGATTAAGATTGCATTAAACCCGAATCCCCTTGTAGAGGTATGACTTACAATCCAACATCATGTTAAGTGTGAGTTTGGATCACCAATTTCTATTGGGGTCGAAACAAGCATCATCATAATAACTTATCTATCCGGGGTTATGGTACTCAAGTTACTAAGTCTGAAGATATGCACTTGGGTTTGCAGAGTGACTCCACGAGCATTATCTAGGGATTTTATGTACCTTTCTTAATTAACAAAGTGCGAACGGTTCTCAGCATAAGAAACCTTTGAAGTCTTTTAAAGATGAATGATAGAGGCACTAATCTTCATCAGAGTCTCCTAGATCTAGCCCATGGTGTGGGGAGCTCTGCCATCAGGACGTTGTTGTTTGTCAGAGCGACAGAGGTGTCAGGGGGTTGATTATTTCCACCCTTGGTATGGGCGTCAGAGCTCTTAGAACTATCTTTAGCAGACATGCTGATTTAGTAGAGTGATTTGGTCGGGAAAATATGAGTTCAGCTCTTAATGAAAGTACTAATTGTTGGAATCAAATTCGCGCACCACCACAGATCGATGAGCTACACAAGTCAAGCTAACTATAAGAAAGCAAACAACCGTGAATTTTCCTAAGGTACAGTATGATACCAGCCAAAGACTCTTCAACGATCAAGGTAGTAAGCAATATTGAGTCTCAAGTCGTGGGCAATACAATAAGCAATGAGTATGCAAGAGTGAATTGCGTTACCAGAGTTATTCCCTAGATGAGAGTATTTATATTAGTCGGGAAATGGACCTTTTAGGATATGGAATCCGTATTAAACTGGGAGAATCCAAGAGAATATCTAGGATTAGATATTATTTTCTCTTAGAAGTGCAATCTCAGTAAAGTTGTTGAGTTCATGAATGGACTTCTAACGTACATGTATTCTGATTATCTTACTTCGATCTTGAAAAATCATGGTCCCTCATCCCATTAATGACCAAGATATACTTTCCAAAAACGTTTGGAGGAAAATGACAATGAATAAAGGTATTGAAGAAATTAGACATAAATGATTTTTGCACTCCTTTTTTTGTTCCTGATTACTTTTTTATTTTATTTTAACCTTTAGATTCAATAAGTAAGGGAATAATTTAGACATAAAAGCAAGGGAATGAGTGGGGTTTAGGTTTTCTCTCCCGATAGGTGAGAGTTTTTCTCTCTGCGTGAGAGGTCTTCTCACTGGGTTGTGAGTGGTAAGCTTTCCGACGACTCTCTTGGTCGCCGGCCCTAGCTGTGGTCAGGGTCGGCAGCAACCCCCTTTTCTTTGTTTTTTCTCTTCTTCCTTTCTCTGTTTCTCTGTGTTTCCCCTGTTTTCCGTTCGTTTTCACTTTGATCCCATCCCCTTACACCTTCGATTGGTAAGCCCTAAATTCCTCCCTTCCCCTCCATCTTCTTCCTGCTGTTCTTTCACCTGCGTGGTTCTAATCAATCCATCTTCTCTCTATCCTCCTTCACTCCCACAAATTTCCAAATCTGTAATTGCTTCCCCGTACCACTTTTTACGGGTTAATCAGATGGTGCGTAGAGCTCCGGCTTGGGTGTTTACACCACCACCATCCACTTGCCTGCCGTTCTCGGCGCTGTTGCTTGTGGGATTTTCCACTAGCTTCCTTTCCTTGGTGGTTGCGATTTGGATATTTGTGTTTCTTGTTGCAAGTAGGTGGAGTCTTCTTCTTTTAGTTTTTGAGGCTTTGCTTTGTTGGATTTTCGGTGTGTGCATGGGAACCTGGTTCGTTGTTGATGGTTGGTGCTCCGGCGGCGACAGAGGCAACCGGATGCTAGGTTTTTCTTGTTTTGTGTTTTTCTGTTTTGGGCCTCACTGTTTGTGTTGGGCTCTTTTTTGTGTTGTTATGGAGGCTTATATATATGTTTTGTGTTTTTATTGTAAGTGGGCCTCCATCTGTGTATCTATGTGTGCTTGGTAATAAAAAAAATTTAAAAAAAAGCAAGGGAATGAGTGGATAGCTAAAAACAGGAGTGCAAAAATTATTTTTCAAAACTTAATCCCGCCCACAGATTTAAACCCACTGTTTATTTTCAAAACCAGTTCTAAAGAATTCCATTGCATCTATTAAAGGACCGAAGACGCAATTTGTTAGTGCACAATTTCACTGAAAAAAAGATGCTAATTTTAGAGGCTAATGAAGGGCAAGACGAAACCGTAGATGCTTCTGGTTATCAATTTTCTAGCATACAAATTTCTAAATCGCATCGATGATTTACCAGAGGTACATGTTCAATAATAAAAATATTATTACCACCCTTTCTTGTTCTTTTTTTAATTTATGGATTAAAATTTTAATAATGTGCATTGTAATGATATTACTTTGTTTCCTGCAATTGCTTTCAACAATTTTATTTTTCTTTGTTTCCTGCAATTGCTTTCAACAATTTTATTTTTCTTTTGGACGTGTTTATATTATTGCTTCATGAGGGAGAATTGAAGGAAAATGTATGATTTGAAAACATAGGACTTGTTTGATGTCCATTTTGTCTTTTGTTTTTCATTTTTGTGGTAGAATCAGAGAGGAAATACAATAGAGAATTTGAGTGTATGGGAAATGGCGGTGGTGGTGGTGAGGCTGTAGGGCGACGGGGGTTGTGGTGGTGAAGGTGGTGGTGGCGAAATGGCAGGTGGTGAAAGGTGGAGGGTGGAGGTGGAATTGGTGCAATTGGGTTGAAGGTGTTAAGTTTGTTCTAATAAGGGGCAAATTTTTATTTTTATTTTTTGGAAAGAGGAAAATTGTAAAGTAAATAAACACAAATAATGTTTCGAATAATAAGGGCCATTAGATATGGATATTGATGTCATTTACAAAAAATTAATGACGGTGTTACATGAATTAAAATTTTTATATATCTATATAGAAAAATCAAGAACAACAAGAAACATAAATGTTATTATTATTTTTCATTCTATTGATATAAGATGAATGTTTTTTTAACTAATTAATGGACAAATGCTGAAGAGAAATTTTATTTGAATCCATATAACTTATTTCTGCACTCAACTTACTCTTTGCACTTTTTTTATTTTTAACTAAACTATCAATATCTCTTTAACCCCAAATTTACTGCCTAAAATACCCTCACAAATCCAATTCAACATGTAAATTTATCTTTACACCCATATGATTTTTATCTCTATGATAATGACATTAAATTGTATTGGAGCGGTTCATCCTCAAGTTTCCTCAAGTCAAAAGCTTAATTTTCTTCTCTTTCCCAAATTTCACCATGAGATGGCCATAATGGAGGAATGCAATTGTAAAAACGAATCCCTTGTGACACAGAAGTCTAAGTAGAGGACCAGAGCTTGTAGGCTTCCACATGAAAACTGTACCAAGTGATTGACTTCGTATCAAAGTCACGGTCGTCACTATCATTAATATCGTCGCTATCATCAATATCGTCACTATCATCAACAAGAACACTCTTGGGCTTGTTAGCCAGGAACTTGTTTAGAAATACTGTAATGAAAGGAACATAGGAGTTTGTCGCTAGGTATTTGACCAAATAGATGGGAAAGAGATCCTCTTCAGATCTCTCCCTTCAAAGCCCACTGATCAAGTGATTCGAGTCTTTAAAATTTGATTCAACGGCTGAAAACAGAGAAGTTAATAAAAACTTTTAAAAGCTATAATAATTTTTAGCTGTTGAATCAAATTTTTAAAGACCCGGATCACTTGATTCGCGGGCTTTGGAAGGAGAGATCTGGAGAGGATCTCTTTCCAACCCAAAGCAATAAACCCATTATAGGGGTTCACCTGTATTCACCACCTCGAATCGCATCCGCATCCCCTTTTCTGTCTTCTTCAGCCTCCTTTTCCCTCTCCTTCCGACTCTCGTACGACTTTGGTGCCAATTGATGTGAATAGAAATTACTAAAGCCCCTTGATATGTTGGATTAATAAAATTTCAAACAATGCCGAAGCCTTGAGAAAAATCTGGAAAAAAAGGCCTAAATATTAAAGAATCATAGCAACTAAATTTTTTTTATTTTTTTTTATTTTTGGAAACTCATAGCCACTAAACTTTATTCATGTGATATTTTGTGTATATCCCAGAAATTTAGGAAGAGGGAGGAAGGAAGAGATGGGGAGGGAAGAGATGGTAGGGAAGAGAGAGAATAAAAATATAAAATAAAAAGTTTGAAAAGTCCTTGCAATGTCTGGAAGTCCTTTTGGTGTTTTGGGTTGCAGAGATATACCAGGAGAATGTCTGCGACAATCAAACATGGAGCATTGTGAAGTTACCACCGGGGAAAAAGGTTGTTGGGAGTAGATGGATCTATAAGATAAAGTTTAAGGCTGATGGATCAATTGAACATCACAAGGCCAAATTGGTTGCACGTGGTTTTACTCAAACGTTTGGAGTAGACTACAAGGAGACATTTGCTTCCGTAGCCAAAATGAACTCTGTTAGGGTCCTTCTTTCAGTGGTTGTGAATTGTGGCTGGCCATTGTATCAAATAGATGTAAAAAATGCGTTCTTTCATGGGGATTTACAAGAGGAAGTATATATGCAACTTCCACTTGGTTCTTCTGAAGGCAAAAATGGTATTGTGTGTCGACTGCACAAAGCAACTATGGTTTGAAACAATCTCCACATACATGGTATGCCAAGTTGAGTTCAGTGTTGGAAGTTGCTAGTTTTGTTCGAAGTAATGTGGACTCATCCTTGTTCACTCGTAAAGGATGGTATATTGGTTGTTCTCATCTATGTGGACGATCTCATCATCATAGGTGAAAATGAAGTTGAAATTGAAGCTCTCAAGAAATCTATCAATCACACCTTTGCCATTAAGGACCTAGGGAAACTAAAATATTTCCTTGGCATTGAAATGGCAACATCTCAAAAGGGTTTGTTTTTAAATCAACGTAAGTATGTTGTGGATCTTCTCACTGAGGCTGAATTACTCGATTGAAAGCCTGCTATCACTACCCTTGACAGCAAGCTAAAGCTTGATATGGATGGAGAACCTCTCACCGATGTGAGTCACTACCAAAGGTTAGTTGGAAAACTTATATACCTTACCATAACCAAACCTGATATCACCTATGTTGTGAGCCTGGTTAGTCAATTCATGCATGCACCATCTGTGAAACATCTTCTCATTGTCAAAAGAATTCTACGCTACCTAAAAGGCTCTATTGGTAAATGTATTCTTATGAAGAACAACCACTCCACTCAGATCAGTGGTTACACCGATGCACAGTGGGCCGGGAATGCAATTGATAGGAAGTTTACCATTGGCTATTGTACGTTTGTTGGAGGAAAACTCGTCACATGGAAAAGCAAAAAACAGCAAGTTATTGCACATTCTAGTGCGGAGGTTGAGTATCGTGCAATGGCATCGACAGCATGTGAGTTAATTTGGCTCAAAGAGTTACCTTCAGACTTAGGATTCTTTAGTTCAACTCCAATGTTACTCATGTGTGACAATCAACCAGCCATGCATATCTCTGCTAACCCTGTGTTCCATGAAAGGACCAAACACATTAAGGTGGACTATCACTACATTATGGCATAAGTTCAATGCTAAGTTATTCGAACCATCTATACTCGTAGTCATGATCAAGTGGCTGATGTGTTCACAAAAGCAATGCCTTCAGCTCCTTTTTCAGCGTCTCCTTGACAAGCTTGGCTCGATCAATCTCCTCGACCCAACTTGAGGGGGGAGTATTGGAAGATATGGGGTAACTGATACCCATGTTGTCAGTTTTCAGCTGTCCTCTTTCCATGGGATTCATTAGTAAGCCTAATCCCTTAATTTGAGGAAGATTGACAACTAGTTGACTTGTTGGTAGTTGTTTGCTGCACTCCCTTAATTTAAGGAATGACAACTTTAGGGTTTACTCTGTTAGTAGAGTTTGTCAAGGGAAGGTTGCTTGTAACCATCTCCCTCATTTTATATATACCCTCTTGTACATTCATTCAATCTATGAAACATACATTTAAATCAACTTAAATTTCCACACTTTTCTATAATCAATCTTCAAAATTTATGAAGTTTGAGAATGATTCTAATCTAGTTTATGGCCTATTAGAAGTAGAAGGCGCTCTGGTGGGATCCTCACGTATATCAAAGGTTTAGAAGACCTTTGTCTTATCTATTAGACAATGGACGCCTTACATTCCAATCTTCCTATTTCTTGTTTGGAAAAATAGTTGATAACTAACAATGAATGCCCGCCTAATGTTGCGGGATTGACAGAAGAGTGCAATATCTTGAAATAAACATAACTACAAAGGAAATTAGCACTTTTCATCATTGAATCGAACTAAAAACATAGTAAACATAGTAATGCCATTAAATCTCTCCTTTCAAAATTACATATCATTGTTTACATGGTTCGCTGTAAATAGTAGAATTCAACTATATACTTTCAATAAGAAAAACCGAAGGCATCTAAATGGTAATATTGTTATTTACCAGTCAATTTCCTCACATTTATTATCAACTGCAGATGCATCATCATACCACCTCTACTGTTGCATATCCTCATCACCAGCAAGCTGATCTCCTCTTGGAAACAAAACCCCCCAAATCACTAAAACAAAATTTGCACAGAAAACCCATTTGGAAAATTTACAATTCTAAAGACATAATATTCAAACCAAAAAATGACCAACGCGAAATTGGCCAAAAAACTCACCAAGAAACCCAACCTTTTCTAGGATTAAGATTTTCTTTGAATGTGCACCACATTTGCGGTTTTCAGAAGATGTTCTCGTTAGTAGTTTCTGAGATAACTGAGCAACGGTTCAACTGAAGGTTGCAATTCGAAATGGAAGTTGTTTTGAGGGAAATGGAAGGTGAGGTTTCTGTTTTTGTCATGGCCATCTCAATAGTTGGTCCAAAAGATGTAGGTCTTGCAATAAGAAACAAAAAAGATACAGATTAACCCTTACAGTGGCTAGAGGCCGCAGTACCTGCGAGTCAAAGATGGGGAACGATGTCTCCATATCGTGTGACTACTTCTTCGAATCCATTACAATGTTGCTCGTCCTTATAGAAGCTGAAGACGTCCTGATCATGTGTAGATGCTACAAAAATATACATGAAAGTTGTCATTCACTTGATCCAAATGGTAGTTGTACATAGACATAATGCAGAAGACAAAACAGAAGGAAACAAATATTGTAGCGGCATAAGTTCAATAATTGCAGCAAGCAAACAAACAGAATGAAACAAATTGAATGAACTATGAAAGAAAAATCATTCACTGAATTAGAATCAAACTAATGAAATTGAATTGAACAAAACCCTTACTCAAATTTATTGAATGGTGTTTATAAAATGTAAAGAGAGTGTTACTCACATAAAATATTAAGCACACGTCCATACGCTCCATCTTCTCTTCTCTGTCTCAAATCAAGTTCCTTTTTATACAGGTTGTCAACAAATCAAACCCAAAAGCTCCTTTTTTTACATAGACCAATTTCATCCATCAAATTTTCATTAAAAAATTCTGCACCGCCCATGAAAATTAATCATTGACTCACTAAGAAGAATATGGACAAAGACAGAGGGGATACAGGGTGGATGAGCTTAGAAGGAATAGACAGAGATAAAAAATTATAAATTTAAAAAATAAAATCATACGAAGAGATCGTCTAACAACTAATGACAAAGGAGGGGAAGGGGTTAAGAGCATGTGACCTTTCCTTGGCATAAATTTGTACATGCAAGTTTAATTCCAATGAAACAAATACATGAGTAAAGTAAAAGACATCAAGGCTCCATGTACTGTTTTACAATCATCTCAAGCTGCTGACACAATGCCTAAGATATTGATTTTCATATAAATAAAGCACCTCACCTAAACAATAACTGAGGTTGTGGTATTTGAATCAAGTAGGCAGATGCTTTGCAAGGTCTTTTTCAATACCATCTCATATTCCCTTTCCATTTTTCCTGTATGATACAATAAATAAAATTAAGGACCCTTTTTTTAGAGATTAGGAGGGAACAAATAGATATAATGGGACGTAAGAAAGCACCAACTTGTCAAAAATAATTTATTATTTTCAATTTGATTTAACTTTTCAAATGAAGCAAACCCCCAAGATAACCAAGCAATTCAAACAACCCCTACACAAATTGACAAAGACGGTTTGAAAAGAAAAAATCTATATTTAATCAAACATACAGATGAAAGCATGGTTAAGATGTATTCTATGTCAAAAAACCTTTACTTTCAGAATCTAAATCCAAAAAAGGGTCACGAGGGATCTATTAGCAATTAACCAATTTGTTATAGTTCAGTAGAATACAAAAGGAAAATCCTTCTCTTTTGTCTATTATATGAAAAATCAAAATAAGAGATGGCAGAAGTGGACTATGAAACAAAAAAAATGTGCGTATGAGTTATGCATCTTGCTTGAATGTTATCTATCAATGGTAATTCCCCAAATCAAAACCCCAAAGCCAAACAGGGCAACTACATATGTATTAAATTCACAATAACAAATAAGTAAAATTGAGCAAAATTTACCTCCATCAAGCAAAATTTAGCATCTTCCATCTTCACCATAGCAGGTGGACTCATCTAAACCCTAGCTGAACCAAACCAAATTCAAGATTACCAAAGTTAATTCCAACTGTTAATTTCTATAAATACCACAAAAGGTAAAACAAAACGAAATTGAAGGGTTTTACATGGATTTGCGAATGCAAGAATTTGAATTTCCAAAAACCCACTACTGTAAAACCCCCAAAATCCCGAGATTTATACCCAAAAAAGAAAGAAAATTTCCAAAATATGAAACCCTAAAAACCAAAAACTCACAAATCTGCCCTCCTTGAGGAACCATTCGAGATTCAAATCGGAGAAATCGCACAGAAGGGATTGGAGATTATCACATACCGACTTGGAAGAGGCAACCTTCGGGCGAGAAAATCGTGATCTGACGATCATAACTGCCTCCTCTTCCTCGGTTAATGATTTGAATGCTTCGATTTCTGAGCTTCTTCTCTTCGGTTTTTAGGGCTCCTTCGAAGTGGCGTATCAGACTTCTGAGCTTCTTCTTCAATCATCGTGATTCTACAAGCCGCAAGCCCTCTCTCCCTCCCTCCCTCCCTCTCTCCCTACAAGCCGAAGGTTTTCTCTCGTAACCCATCCCCTCACTAAACCCCACACAGCCGTTGATACCATCGAATGCAAACCCCATCTGATGGTTGGCCCAACACGTGTATAGGAGGGCACCCAAACCCTACGGACAAATTTACCATCCTATCTTTTAATAATTACCCTCCAATCCAACCCCAAATCAGATGGCTTTGTGGTAAATAGCGTGAAATCGAGTGGCAAAAGTTTGACTGTAGCAAAGCTATAGTCAAATTAAAAAAAAAAAACTGGCAAAAACTATATATCTAGCTTACCCATATTCGAACTTATAGTAGCCAAATATAAAAATAGAACCTTACTCTTCGAACTTTCAATGGCTCGATCGTTAAATTTTATACTTTAATATGTACCCATATGTTTTTAATTTAATTTGCACCCATCCTAATTACATGTATTTAATTCATCTTTTAAAATATATTAATAATTTCTTAAAATATATTAATAATTACATGAGTACATCATTTTTTTTTTGCTAGAACTATGTGAAGATTAATATTATACTTTGTTATTGATTCTTAAGTAATTAATATATTGTAAAATAATTATTGAAATTTGTTTAAATTTCCTAATTTGTGGGATATTGAATGCATAAATGCAGGAGTTAAATCCCTCAGGACCCTGATGTGAAAATTACTTGACACTCAAATTAAAACCCTATCGACGTAGTATATGAAAGTAGGGATCGTTTTAGGCCGGGGATTAGAAGGGATGCTAATCTACACAAGTTAAACTCTAAAACACTAAACTAGACTCTAGACAACTCAAAACTGACCAAATTGACTCAAAACAGCAAAACTAATTTAAACAGACTCAAAACAGGTACTAGGAAGTGAATTGGATGAATTTTAGACTAGTAAGACTCAAAACACTAAAAGGAGATAGATTTGGACGAATTTGACAAAACTAAAACACAAATAAGAACTTAGGGGGTTTTTAGACGAATTTATCAAAACTAAGAAGATTTCAGCAAACAAAGTAAATTAAAGAGAGGTGAAGGTGAATTCAGGGGTGAAAAACTAGTTAGAGGGTTCTTCTCCACACATGAACATATGCATACAAATTGATTTCCAGTTATTCTTTCGATAAACCATGAATGACAATGCTCCGAATTAATTGTATTGCACTAATCAATTCTCAGATTTCCCTAAGTTCATTGAATTGAATGGATAACGCATCACAACCAAATTATTCTTATCAAGTTCCCTAACTATGGAATACGCATGATAGAGACACATATCAAAGATCGTTAAGTTCCATGGAAATCATAAACATTGACAAGGCATTCATAACTATGAACTGCATGATAATTCTGCCTTGGATCTACTTATCACAATCGCGAGTAACGACCTTTACTACTTGTGAATATAAGTTCATAACGATTAGGTGAAATTCCCTTATATCCTAGCATCAAATTCATGCATGTAAACTAAGTATGCATCCTTAATCAACACACAAGAACAAGTTCTTAATAAAACAGATAAGTAAACCACACCCACAATTTATGAAACAATAACTGGAGGTAATCAATTCATACTAAAGATATGTCTATGGCTTTGAATCCACCTCTAACTAAAACGAAATTAGTTCCAAATGTTCAACATAATTGAAAAGCAAATTAAATTAAACATGGAAACAGAAACAAGAGAAGAAAGAACTCTAAGAACTCCAATGGTTGCAGGTAGGCTACGGCACAACCATTCCTCTCCAATGGAAGCCACGGCACAAGTCCTTCTTTCCTGTCCAAAGGCTGCGGCAAAGGGGATGAGTGGATGTAGATGGATTGTTGTGATGTAGAATGAATTCTGATGTGTATAGGGGGTAGTGAAACCTGCGGCAACCCTCTAAACTTGTATATATAGGCACCACAAACCCTAGGGTAATCAGATTAGGGCTTGGACTCAGCATAAGCAAAGGATTAGGGCCCTAGGTGCGGCAGAATTTGTGAATCCATTAGGAAAAAGGATTATGGCCCAATTGATTTCTGAAAAGGATTTGTAGAACCCAAATCCACAAGGAAAAAGGCCTAACAAATCAGAATCCAAGAGGGAAAGGGATAAGGGAGTGCACGGCAAGGCTTGGAGGGGAAGGAATTGAGTGCAAGGCAAGGCAAAGGCCTTCTAGAAAGGAAGGAGGCGCAAAATTTTTAGGGTTCTAGAAAGAATGTGTTTTTGGGCAGATTTTGGGGTTTCTAGAAGGTTTGGGGCGCCACTTTTGTAGGACAAGGGATATGACTTCTAGAAATCAGGTTTTAAGTCTCCTAAACTGAAATTAAATCTCTTTTGTAGCTGAAAACAGGGTAGGATAAGATTAGGATAGGATAAGATAAGGTAGTTTGGATAATGTTTTCGATAATTCCCCTTCTTTATAGCTGATTCCTTATCTTCTTTATCTTCAATTTCGTCCATCAACTTGCCTCCATGCTTGCACTACCCAATCTTGGTCCAAAAATGCTCTAGAATGCTTCAAATTGCTTCTTTTTGCCATCTTGACACTTAGAACCTACAAACACACGAAAATAGCTTAAAATACAAAATTAACTAAGAACTAACAACGTAAATGCATGAAAACAAGCTAACTAAGTCGCATAAATATGCTCCTATCAAATTTCCCCACACTTAGCTTTTGCTAGTCCTCAAGCAAAATGAAACAAAACAAACAAACCAAACACCAAACAAACTAAACCTTCCAACGTTCACCTCAGGGATTTCCAACACACATGACATATTCAAGATCATCATAACCATAGATTTTAGTCATCCCCACCCTTTAGTACATACTTAATCATAGTCACCCTTCATTAGCTCGCATTTAACCAATTAAAACAATGTTTTGGATGTAGTAACATGCCTTAGAGAATTCACTCAATTCCTCACAAGGTACACACTCTATTTTCACACAGAATTTCTAACTACACTCCCTACACTAGGTATATGTGAGAGGATTGATGTAAACATGAAAACAAACACTCGCATATGTTTATAACAAAGAAAGCAATTTCTGGAGTTAATAAGCATGTTTAGATATGATCTCATGAACGGAATGCTACTACTTAGATGCGAGAACCAGGGACACCATATGCTCATACCAATCCCAAACTCCACATATTGAAACACACAACACTCAAGATTGAAGTATAGGGTTGTAACGGGGCTAGGGGTATTGGCTAACAAAGAAAGGATAAGGATAAACAAATGTTCTTAAAGCAATAGCGAGCAAAGTAATGAATATGACACTTAGAACTCCCTTTTGAAACACAGCCACGAACTTTGATACATAAAGGGAAGATCACACATACGTAGGGCCGAATTCAACTTTTTGGACCCTTTCTTCAACAACCAACACTCGTGAGCTTTAATCTCACTTATTTTGAACACTTTTCACAATTTTTCACATACTTTTCTTTTTCTTTTCTTTTTCTCACGAATTTTTTCTCTTCTTTTTTTTTTCTTTTTCTTTCCCACCCATGCCTCATTGATACCTTGGGACACATGAACGTACAACTCCCCCCACACTTGTTTGCTGCCAAATAACGAACAAAGGGAATTCACTTTAGGTCATGCTTCACTACGCCTTAAGAACAAGGGTAAGGATGGTCCTAACCTAGGCTAGGTAGGGAACATGTGGTTAAACAAAGAAAATGGCTAAACAAGGCTCAACGGGGCTTAATCCTACAAAACTTAATGCACAGGGATAGGCTTTTTGGCACTGGTTCACTACACAACTTCATCTTGTTTATGTGTTATGCTAATCAATTTCATGCTTTGAATGAAACGGGTATGAGTTCTAGTATTTGGAACTAAATGATGAAACGCCTTCGAAGTAGAAACCAAGCAAAGAATAATGAGATCATGCAACGACTTTAGAAAACAAGAATGCACAGAATATTAACTCTCCAAAGAACGTTTTAAGCTCAAGTCTCTCAGGGTTGTAGCGTTAGTTTGAGTTCCTTCCTTCAAACATGTTACAAAAACTGATTTTTTTTTTCCTTTTTGATTGAACATGAATTCATGAATTATAACCATAATCAAGCATAAACCAGAGAGCAATTCAAACTTCCATCCATGTTTATAACTTTCCTCAATAGTCATGCAATTAAAAACCGAATCCTCATCATTGTGTTGGAAGGTACCCTAAGACATAAACAAACACACAAAAACAACTCTTTTTGGGTTTTCAAAACTGTTTCGAATTTTTTTTCAAAATTTTCGTATTTTCTGCTATAGGACACATTGAAACACTTCAAAACACACTAAAAACGTTTAAAACAGTGAAAAACAACTTTAGAAGTGATAGGTGATAAAATCCCACGAAAATCATGCAAAAACAGCTTGTTTACCCCCCCACACTTAAACCAAACATTGTCCTCAATGTTTCAAACATAAACTCACACAAAAGCAAGCAAAGAACATAACTAACACACATAACAGATATGGCAAAACAAAAGCAATAAAGAGAGAGAGTAGAGGAACGCAAATCTGGTTTTGGAGCTAAAATTCCATTGTTCTCTGGTTTGAACACATGGGTTGCCTCCCAAGAAGCGCTTGCTTTAACGTCTTCCAGCCGGACGGTACCTCTATTTATGCTGCAATAGAGCCAACGACATGGAGGGGTACATCCTCCACAACCTGCTCCTCAAAAGTCTCGTAATAGGGCTTCAACCGATGTCCATTCACTTTAAACTCTTGTTCCGTCTTCAAACTTTGAATTTGGATTGCACCATGAGAAAAAACATTAGTAATAACAAAAGGACCAATCCACTTAGAACGTAACTTACCCGGAAACAATCGAAGGCGAGAATTAAAAAGTAACACTTTATGCCCCACAGAGAACGTTTTGCCACGAATCATCTTGTCATGGGCAGCCTTTGTTTTTGCCTTGTAAATGTGAGCGTTCTCATAAGCTTCATTCCTTATCTCTTCAAGCTCATTCAATTGAAGCTTCCTATGAATTCCAGCGGCATCAGTGTCCATATTGAATGTCTTAACAGCCCAATGTGCTCGATGCTCTAACTCAACGGGAAGGTGACATGGTTTCCCATAAATGAGCCGAAATGGGGACATCCCTATTGGTGTTTTGTAGGCGGTACGATACGCCCACAATGCATCATTCAAACACAAGCTCCAATCCTTCCGAGTTGATCCAACTGTCTTCTCCAAAATCCGCTTTATTTCCCTATTAGAAACCTCGGCTTGCCCACTTGTTTGAGGATGATAAGGTGTTGAAACCTTATGCGTGACATTGTACTTCTTGAGCAGCGCCTCAATGGTTCGATTGCAAAAATGGGAACCCCCATCACTGATTAGTACTCTTGGCATTCCAAACCTTGCAAATATGTTAGTTTTAATGAAATTTGCAATCACTTTAGAATCATTAGTACGGGTGGCTTTTGCTTTCACCCATTTCGACACATAATCCACAGCAAGCAAAATATAAAGGAAACCATGTGAAGAAGGAAAGGGCCCCATGAAATCAATACCCCAAACATCAAAGATTTCGATAGAATATATAGGATGCTGCGGCATTTGGTTTCTTGCACTTATATTACCCGTTCTTTGACAACGATCACAAGTCATACAAAAAGTTCTAGCATCTCTAAAGATAGTAAGCCAATAAAATCCACATTCTAAAACTTTATGTGCTGTTCTTTGAGTACCAAAGTGACCTCTACATGCATAAGTGTGACAGAAAGTTAAAATTGAATTAAACTCAGAATCATGCACACACCTACGAAGAATCTGATCAGGGTAATATTTCCACAAGTATGGGTCATCCCAAACATAAAAACGTGCATCCTTTTGAAGTTTATCACGTTGGTGCTTGTTTAGCTCTCTTGGAATGTGTTTAGACACCAAATAATTCACTACATCAGCATACCATGGCTCACTTACCTTGATGGACAGCAGCTGCTCATCTGGGAATGTCTCTTGGATAGGCACGACATTCTCCTCATGCACCATACGGCTCAAGTGGTCAGCCACCACGTTTTCACTCCCTTTCCTATCCCGGATTTCAATATCGAACTCTTGGAGAAGGAGCATCCAGCGAATGAGTCTTGGTTTGGCCTCTTTCTTGGTGAACAAATACTTCAAAGCTGCATGGTCAGTGTAAATAATAACTTTAGTACCAAGTAAATAAGAACGAAACTTATCTAAAGCAAACACAACAGCAAGAAGTTCTTTTTCAGTGGTGGAGTAGTTCAATTGCGCATCATTCAAGGTCCAGGATGCATAATAGATGACATGGGGTTTCTTGTCCTTTCTTTGTCCCAAGACAGCTCCTAATGCATAATCTGAAGCATCACACATAAGCTCGAAAGAAAGGCTCCAATATGGTGGAACTATGATAGGGGCCGAAGTTAGCATCTCTTTGAGGTGTTTGAACGCCTTCTCACATTCCTCATCAAACACAAAAGCCACATCTTTCCGGAGGAGACGGCAAAGGGGGTTGGAAATCTTTGAAAAATCCTTGATGAATCGCCTATAGAATCATGCATGTCCCAAAAAAGAACGAACCTCTCTCACCGAAGTAGGAGAGGGTAAGTAACACACAAGATCTATTTTCGATTTATCAACCTCGATTCCCCTTTCTGAAATGATATGACCTAAAACTATGCCTTGTTTGACCATAAAGTGACATTTTTCCCAATTCAAAACAAGGTTAGTTTCAATGTAACGTTCTAGAATCAAAGTGAGATTATCTAAGCACCTATCAAACGAATCACCAAAAACACTAAAATCATACATGAATACCTCAATAATCTTCTCTACAAAATCTGAAAAAATACTTACCATGCATCTTTGAAAGGTGGCAGGTGCATTGCACAAACCGAATGGCATGCGACAATAGGCAAAGGTACCAAAGGGGCATGTGAAAGTGGTCTTTTCTTGGTCATCCGGAGCTATGACAATCTGATTATATCCAGAATAACCATCAAGAAAACAATAAAAAGAATGATCGGCTAACCTTTCAAGCATTTGATCAATGAACGACAAAGGGAAGTGGTCCTTCCTCGTGGTGGCGTTTAGCTTCCTATAGTCAATGCACACTCTCCAACCTGTTTGGGCACGTGTGGGCACAAGTTCATTTTCTGCATTCTTCACCACAGTGACCCCAGATTTCTTTGGAACACATTGAATTGGTGAAACCCAACGGCTATCCGAGATTGGATAAATCACTCCACAATCAAGAAGCTTGATAATCTCCTTCTTCACAACTTCCATCATTGGAGGGTTGAGTCGGCGTTGAGCTTCTCGAGTTGGTTTAGCCCCCTCCTCTAGAAGTATACGATGCATGCATGTTGTCGGGCTAATTCCCTTGATGTCGGCCAAGGTCCATCTGATGGCTGTTTTATGCTCTTTCAACACTTGAATCAACTTTTCCTCCTCCATTGCCGTGAGTGATGAGGAGAAAATGACGGGCAACGTCTCGTTATCTCCCAAAAAGACGTACTTTAAATGATCCGGCAATGGTTTAAGCTCAAGTACGGGTGCCTGAATCACTGAGGGTAACAACTTATTAGTAAAAATGGGCATTGAAATTGGTTTTGAAGGCTTACCACGGTGCTGAGGTAGTGACTCAAGGGCAGCAACCATCTCGGCCTCTTCTTCACTTCTATGCACTGCAATATTGGGTTTTTGCCTAATTCCTTGTGCAATTGTTGTTTCAAGAGGATCCCTCTCCAAGGAATCAAGATAATCCTGCGCCAAATCATCGAATATATCAATAGAAAAACAAGAATGATCTTCTTTAGGGAATTTGATAGTTTCAGAAAGATTGAAATCAATAACTTCCCCATCAAATTTCATTGTTAAAGTCCCTTTGAACACATCGATCTTGGTGCGAGCTGTTTTCATGAAAGGTCTCACAAGGAGGATCGGCAATGGGGTAGAATGGGGTGAATCCTCCATGTCAAGCACGTAAAAGTCCGCTGGAAAGATCAAATTGCCAACCTGCACCAAAACTTCTTTTGGATATGCATTAGAACGATCGGCTAATTGAATTATAACACCATCGTTTTTAAGCTCGCTAAGTTCATAGATGCATAAATAGAGTATGGCATGACATTAATTGAAGCTCTTAAGTCTAACATAGCATGTTCAAACTTAGTGTTTCCAATAACCCAAGGAATTGTAAAACTACCCGGATCTTTGCATTTAGAGGGTAATTTCCTTTGCAACACCGCAGAAACATTCTCACTTACTTGAACCACTTCTTTGTTGGAAATCCTTCTCCTTGTTGTACAAAGCTCTTTCAAAAACTTAGCATACCTTGGGACTTGCTTTATTGCATCAAGGAGTGGGATATTGACTTGAACTTTCCGGAATGTCTCTAGAATGTCCTTTTCAGCATCTTCTTTCTTTGATTGCCTAAACCTACCAGGAAAGGGCACAATCAGTGGAGTAGAACTAGAAGAATTCGAATTGGAACCTACCTTGATGGTTGGGGACGGTTTAGAAGTGGGAAGTGGCTGCGGCAAGGGTTGTGCATCCCTTGCCGTGAGTTTGGCTAGTTCTTCCTCCTCCATTTGCAGCTTCTTGTCCTCTTCTTGACTTGATTTAGATGGTTTTGGATCAGTTCCAACCTGCTTACCACTTCTCAACATGATTGCTTTGGCGGTTTCAAATCCTCCTTTAGGATTAACAACGGTTGAACTAGGCAATCTGCCTTGTTCTTTGAATTGGCCCATGAATTCAGCCATTTGCCCCATTTGTTTCGTCAATTCGTCCACCTCTTTAGCTTGATTTTTTATGCTTTGCACTTCCTGCGTCAAAGAGGTTAGTACTTGAAGAATTTTATCATTATCTAACGATGAACCTGAATTGGTTTGGGCCGAAATTGGTTGAGGTTGTGTGGCTGCATATGGCCTTGGAAATATCCCAGGGGGCTGTCTAAATCCGCTTTGTTGCTGTGCTTGTTGAGAGTCCCTCCACTTGAAGTTTGGATGATCTCTCCATCCCGGATTGTATGTATTTGAGTATGGGTCATTTCTTTGTTGGTTTTGGCCTTGAAATCCCACGGCATGGGCAGTTTCCCACCCCTTATTCTCAATCAACTGCGGGCATTGATCGTTGAGATGTCCCTACATAGAACACACTTCACAAACTGCTGTACCTTGCACTTTGGTTCCATCAACAACCTGTGACAAAAGAAGAGTGAGATTAGCCATTTGAGATTGCAATTCTAAAATTGCACTTACTTCATTCACATGTTGCCGTGGCCCTTCTCTTTGTCCAACTCCTTCATATTGTTGCGCATTCAAGGCTCGATTTGCAACTAGAGTCTTGGCAGCCACTGGAGTTTTGTCAACCAAAGCTCATCCCGCTGAAGCATCGAGCATTTGTCTCTCAATTGGAAGAAGTCCTTCATAGAAATATTGAAGGAGAAGCTCTTCTTTCATTTGGTGTTGTGGACAAGAAGCAACAAGTGCCTTAAAACGCTCATAATAGGCTGGAAACGATTCTCCTTGGTTTTGTTGAATGCCACTAATCCTTTTCCTCAAGAGAATGACTCTTGAAGTTGGGAAAAATTTCTCTAAGAATGCACGCTTCATGCTTTCCCAAGAAGTAACGGTTCCAGGTGCTAGTTCGTAGAGCCAATCCTTAGCCTTTTCCAAAAGAGAGAATGGAAAGGCTTTCATCTTCAATATACTTCCATCGACATTGACAGGGGTCATGCTTGAACAAACCACTTCAAATTCCTTTAAGTGCTTGTTTGGATCTTCCATGGACAACCCGTGGAATTTGGGAATGGTGCAACAAGCTAGACTTCAATTCGAATTCATCAGTTTTGCCCTCGGCTGCCCTAGGATATTGAATGCATAAAGGGGTTGCATTGTCCAATCCCGAGGCTGAAAGTTCTTTGATCATTCGGTTATCTGCGGCCATGTTTTGCTCCTCTTCCGAATCCTCTTCAATTTCAACTTCAGATTCAGAATTAGAACTTGAACTAAGTAGATCAGGTTCTGGGTGCTTCCGTTAAAATCCAAGATATATGCGTGAACGGGTTGAGAACTTCGAGTCATGCACTAGTACCTACAACAAAGAAAACAAAACACTCAGAAAACAAAGCAAAACAAAAACAAAAAAAAAACAAACTAAGACACACGGCATAAAATAGGGAGATTAGCAAGTTTGCTAATCCCCAGCAACGGCGCCAAAATTTGATGTGAAAATTACTTGACACTCAAATTAAAACCCTATCGACGTAGTATATGAAAGTAGGGATCGTTTTAGGCCGGGGATTAGAAGGGATGCTAATCTACACAATTTAAACTCTAAAACACTAAACTAGACTCTAGACAACTCAAAACTGACCAAATTGACTCAAAACAGCAAAACTAATTTAAACAGACTCAAAACAGGTACTAGGAAGTGAATTGGATGAATTTTAGACTAGTAAGACTCAAAACACTAAAAGGAGACAGATTTGGACGAATTTGACAAAACTAAAACACAAATAAGAACTGAGGGGGTTTTTAGACGAATTTATCAAAACTAAGAAGATTTTAGCAAACAAAGTAAATTAAAGAGAGGTGAAGGTGAATTCAGGGTTGAAAAACTAGTTAGAGGGTTCTTCTCCACACATGAGCATATGCATACGAATTGATTTCCAGTTATTCTTTCGATAAACCATGAATGACAATGCTCTGAATTAATTGTATTGCACTAATCAATTCTCAGATTTCCCTAAGTTCATTGAATTGAATGGATAACGCATCACAACCAAATTATTCTTATCAAGTTCCCTAACTATGGAATACGCATGATAGAGACACATATCAAAGATCGTTAAGTTCCATGGAAATCATAAACATTGACAAGGCATTCATAACTATTAACTGCATGATAATTCTGCCTTGGATCTACTTAACACAATCGCAAGTACTGACCTTTACTACTTGTGAATATAAGTTCATAACGATTAGGTGAAATTCCCTTATATCCTAGCATCAAATTCATGCATGTAAACTAAGTATGCATCCTTAATCAACACACAAGAACAAGTTCTTAATAAAACAGATAAGTAAACCACACCCACAATTTATGAAACAATAACTGGAGGTAATCAATTCATACTAAACATATGTCCATGGCTTTGAGTCCACCTCTAACTAAAACGACACATGTTAAACATAATTTAAAAGCAAATTAAATTAAACATGGAAACAGAAACAAGAGAAGAAAGAACTCTAAGAACTCCAATGGTTGCAGGTAGGCTGCGGCACAACCCTTCCTCTCCAATGGAAGCCACGGCACAAGTCATTCTCTCCTGTCCAAAGGCTGCGGCAAAGGGGATGAGTGGATGTAGATGGATTGCTGTGATGTAGAATGAATTGTGATGTGTATAGGGGGTGGTGAAACCTGCGGCAACCCTCTAAACTTGTATATATAGGCACCACAAACCCTAGGGTAATCAGATTAGGGCTTGGACTCAGCATAAGCAAAGGATTAGGGCCCTAGGTGCGGCAGAATTTGTGAATCCATTAGGAAAAAGGATTATGGCCCAATTGATTTCTGAAAAGGATTTGTAGAACCCAAATCCACAAGGAAAAAGGCCTAACAAATCAGAATCCAAGAGGGAAAGGGATAAGGGAGTGCACGGCAAGGTTTGGAGGGAAATGAATTGAGTGCAAGGCAAGGCAAAGGCCTTCTAGAAAGGAAGGAGGCGCCAGATTTTTAGGGTTCTAGAAAGAATGTGTTTTTGGGCAGATTTTGGGGTTTCTAGAAGGTTTGGGGCGCCACTTTTGTAGGACAAGGGAAATGACTTCTAGAAATCAGGTTTTAAGTCTCCTAAACTGAAATTAAATCTCTTTTGTAGCTGAAAACAGGGTAGGATAAGATTAGGATAGGATAAGATAAGGTAGTTTGGATAATGTTTTCGATAATTCTCCTTCTTTATAGCTGATTCCTTATCTTCTTTATCTTCAATTTCGTCCATCAACTTGCCTCCATGCTTGCACTACCCAATCTTGGCCCAAAAATGCTCTAGAATGCTCCAAATTGCTTCTTTTTGCCATCTTGACACTTAGAACCTACAAACACACGAAAATAGCTTAAAATACAAAATTAACTAAGAACTAACAACGTAAATGCATGAAAACAAGCTAACTAAGTCGCATAAATATGCTCCTATCAAACCCTCACCAAGAAGGATCCCCATTTTTCTAAAAAAATGGGGACACCCTCTTGACCGTTTGATTGACTTTAATGAAATTGTGTGGTTGAGATTAAAACACAGGCCACACAATTTCATTAATGTCAGATCCAACGGTCAAGAGGGTGTCCCCATTTTTTTAGAAAAATGGAGATCCCTCTTGTGAAAGGTTTCCTGGGGTGGATCCGTGACACCATATTTTTTACACAAGTTTTAGACCATTAGATTAGCCTACTTTTAATGGTTGAGATATCATGGAAATTAATTTTCTTTAAGTATTTAAACAAATATACATTAGAACTTAAAATCTGAAATTTTTTAATTACTTAATCCTCTCTCTTCAATACTTAATTGTGTTTCGACTCTCTGATACTCTCCTTACGTTCCTTTTTTTCCTCTTCTATGTCAATCCTCATATGCTCTTTTATTCAGAAAATTCTCTCCAGATTGATGTTCCTAGATTCCATTGAATTGCAGCAATCAAATAATTGAGAAAAATTCGTAGCTTAGATACTATATGGTGTTCTGGTTATTTTTCAAGTTTCACAACCCTTGATGGTTTCAAAATCATCTTTTCTGCTACTGCCCGTTTGCACAGGCATTCTGGTTTGGAAGCTTGCTGCAGTTGGACAGTAGCACGGTTAGGGGGGAGGACTTCCTGCGGGGTTTGGGAAAAATCACACAGAAGTAGAGACAATAAAAATGAATTGCTGCAGTTCTTTTGTTTTCGGTTGTTGGAGGTATGGAAAAATAGAAATGCAGCAGTATTCCAAGGAGGCGGGAATTCCCCATCAGAGGCTATCAAGCTTTAGAGTAACGAGTTCTTGAAGAATTTCAACAAAAGTCATGAGACTGCAAGAGACTCGGAGATGACGAAGAGACAAAAAAAACAAAGAGAAAATTGCTAACAAAAAGGAAAGAGATCAAGTAGGTCATATTAAAGGGAAAAAAAATGATAAATAATTAATATAAATAATTAATGATATAGTACATAGAGAAATTATAATTGGAAGCAAATTTGAATCACATTATTATTAACTCATTGTAAAGCTAAGCTCATCCCTTATCGTCTAATGTAAATAATATTGCTTATAAAAAAAATATTATTTCCTATATGTATTTGTTTGATAAAATTAATAATCAAATGAATTGACATGACAGATTCCATCTTAACTATTAAAAATGAGTTAATCTAATGGTCTAAGGTTTGTGTTAAAGATTGTGTAAAAAATATGATGTGATGGATCCACTCCCATAGTTATATTATTAAATATTATTTAAATTTGTTTAACTTTCATAATTTGTGGGAATATTGAATGTCCAAATGTGGGAGTTAAATCCATTAAATGATGCCAAGGACTATGATCAAATTATTTAAACAAATGATGTTTCATTCTAATAATTAAGTTGATTAAAAACCGGAACCAAAACCATATTTAATTCAAATAAAGTAGGTAGTCAATTTTTAGAGAACTTTAACGAAAAGATCCTGGTACTTGTCACTTTAACGAAAAATCACAATTTTACACTAAAAAGTCAATCATGATACTATTTATTTTATCCTTTATTTTTGGCTTTATCGTTAAAATTCAAAGTTTTCAAGCCCTTTACATTAGTTTCCTTTTTAATTAGAGCATAACTCACACGTGTAACTGTGTGGCACTATTTTTTTATTTTTTCAACCGCATCAACAGGTTCACCTGATCTTGTTTGTTCCTTTGTACATTCACTCTGTGTTTCTGTATTGCTCTATCTCAGATTGTGGGATGCGCGACTTTAGATTGAGCAGCAAGACGTGAAGTTTCGCAAGAACAAAAAATGTTGCAGGAATCGAATTATGATTTGGATTCATCAAGTAGGAAATTAAAATAATAAAATTGATACCACCCTCTGAAAGTTCATAGTATGAAAGTCTTTATACAAATTTATGAATGGAATATACACGGTATAGATTGATCATAAGAAATGACTTCCTATCTCAAATCACGCACAGCACAACATTGTTATCGTCATCAAAGATTGAAAAAAAAATCATTGAAAGTTCTGATCATCTATGAAAATATAATCTTTGGTAGATAAAATGGAAACAAAGTGGCTTTGAATGTGAAGGTGATGTAACATGAATTGAGCTATACTATTCATATTTTTTTTCCAAGTATGAGATATCACGCGTCCTGAAGGGTAGGATTAATCCTTAATATCGGAGCACAAAAAGGCTAAAGTCATTTCAATCCACTCCTGGTCACAGTCAAATGGCATAGCTAAATCAAACGGAGGGGGTGGTGCCGCCGTCACCCTATTCCATGGCAATAGGCGAAGTCCGAGCGACTCTGCTGGATGATCATGCTTGTTTCGCAAGACACGTGATCTAAGTCGGACATTGACTCAATCAGATCTTTCATAAGTCTTGGAGTTCCTACAATCTAAAGTTTGGCATGCGTGACAAGTACTCACAACTCTTAAGAGGTTGCAATATCTATTTCTAGATATCCTTTAGGATTCTCCCGGCTTAGAACGAGGATTCTATCCTAAAAAAGTCTATATCCCCATGGTCATAAATACACCAATCTAGGGTTCGTCTTTGGTAACGCAATCTTTCTACTCTTTTTCTTTTGCCCACTGCTTGAGTCTAAATATGCTTACTAACTTGACTGTCGAAGAGCCTTTGGCCAACTCACCCCTTTACCTGGTCGTAGGCTTGCTCAAGGTTGTTCTCTTTTTGCTGGTTGCTCGAATTTTTTTTCCACCATTCGTAGCAGTGCGCATATTTGGTTCCAGCGATTGGTGTTTTTATTGGGGGTGAACTCATATTCCTCTCGACCAAATCACTCTACCATTAACATGTCTGCTGAATAGCGCTCGGTTAATACCGTTAGTCGAGACAACCCACTGTCTGATGCATCTGTTGTTCCAAGAATGGATAACATGCTGCCTAACGTCCCCTACTCCTGGAGCAAGTAATGACCCACAAAGAGTCACAGCTGCACTTGGTAACAACGAGGATCAGATCAACACATCCCCACCTTCCATGGACCAGATTTGGAAGACCTTGATGAAGATCAACACATTTGTCGACAAGTTGCAGAACCAAGTGGCCTCAAGCTGAAAGCCACGTAAATTCCATGGATATCGAATAACGCATGAAAAACCTGGAGAATTCGAGCGGGACTACCCCCCAAGCTCATATTCCTATTTTCGGGTGCATGAACATAAGTATCATAACCCTTGAAGGAGAACCTATAGTGTCACCTGTTGTCCCAACTTTAGCAAACATCACTAGTCCAAGTAAGGGTCCCTTGCACGACGGACAAGTCGCCAATGTGGCTTTTGCAAGCAAGCTTTGAGCCCCTCCCCGTAGCTTGAGAGTCGACTAGATTGTAGCCTCTAAAAAGTATGAGCGACGACATGCCTTGGATAGGAAAACCCCCAAGGGCTTGGTCAGAGACGACTACCCTTGCATCTCTAGCAGGCCAGTAGTTTGGATCAGGAGCCTACTTTTAATGGTGATCAAAACCATGCCCCCACCGGAAAAGTTCTTCCAACCGCAACTCAAGTTATTTTATGGTGATTTTAACCCGAACTACCATATTATACACTATCGAAATGCCTATGGCTTTATACAACAACAACGATGCTTAGACGTGTAAGATGTTCATGTGCACCTACGAGGGACCATCAATAAGGTGGTACTTAGAGTTGTTAGCTAAGTCTATTGATTGCTTTGAAAGTCTGGCTAACATCTTCACCAACACTTACCCGGTGTATCGCGATGTGCTCAAACGCCATGAGCACATATGTAGAATGGCTCTTTAATCCAGAGATGAAAGCCTCATAACCTATTTGAAGCACTTCCGTGTAGAGCTGGCAAGAGTAGAGGAGCTAGATGATAGATTACCCACAATGGCGTTCAAGCAGGACCTTGACGTCCATTTGCCCCTCTTTAGAAGCTGAACAAAATGAAGTATGACTACACCACTCTAGCAGAGTGTTTCGATATCGTAGACGATCTCATGAATTAGGACGACAAAACTATTAGGACAACCGCTGAACGGAACTATTCTAAGAAGATTGATAGAAGAATGAACAACAAGGATACTCATCCCCCTTCCCCAAGTCAAGCTGGCAGTGGAGGTCGTTGAGACAAATAAGCCTCGCCCAAGCTGAACCAGTACACTACCCTGAACACCACCATCAACAACATCCCACATAGCATAAAAGACAAACCATGCCTTAGACGCCCAAAGGCATTCCCGGAGCATCTCGTGAAGAAGAACCGAATGATTATTGCTCATTCCACAAAAGCACCGGCCACGTTACTAGGAACTACCACATGTTAAGGGATCATATTGAAGAACTTCTAGATCAAAGACATTGCTAGGAGTTCGTAAGGGACAAAGCAAGGAAAGAGGTCACAGTTAAACCTAAAGACAGGGATGAGTCGGACAAGCATAACAATGATGAAAATCAATGCCCGACAAAAAAGCCCACTCTTAACATAAACTGCATCTACGCAGCACATGGAACCCTCAAAGGTGAAAAGATGAAAGAACAGACCACGAGAAATGGAATACCCATAACTCTAAGATCAACCCCCCTTACTGACGCCTTCAGATCAAATAGAGAAAGGTACAATCCGAATTACACGTGATTTGATTCCCTTCCCGGGATATGTAGGTTGTCCATTCCAGACTCAACCACAACACTGCCATTTGCACGAAGACAAGTCCATGGACAACTTATCTCCCCACGCCCAACCATAGACTTATCGTTAAATGTGATCCCTGATATAATTCCTTCATTATATCATCTTTTTCTTATAACAATGTCGATGATTTGATTCTCCTTCCCAGAGATATGTAGGCAATCCTTCCCGGATTAAATACCAACCCTTGTCAATATATCCTCTTTCGTTCATCAATAAAGAAATTATGAAGTTTAACTATGTTTTGTTCAATGTTTTTTTGTTTCTTTTCATTTTTTTGATGATGTAAGGAATACCCCATCTGAACAAAGCACAAACTTTGAAAGCTTCGCACGATTCCAAGTCCAAAAATTCAAAGTAACATTGTTAGATGAGTCTCTCTTAGTCTATGTTGTATTAGTTGGTTAGCTTCTTAGGAGACTCGAACCATAATAAGCGCGGTTACGATTAGCGGCTACGGGCACATAGCGCCTAATTAGGAAGTTCAATACACCATCCAGCTTCCGGAAAGTTTATACAGCTAGTAAAGTTATGGGTTATAACATTCAAACCTAGGCTCTATGCCATTCAAGGGAATAGTAAAAAATCATACTAAGTCAAGTATGTTATGCAACATCATATGTCAGCAGGTTCAAAAAGGGCATCTAAACTAAACAATCCCCAAGGGGAATTCTATCCAATAGAGCTTTGATATGCAGAAATACTTTGACCAAGATAGTCAAGGTAGTCCTATCAGAAAAGCTCAGGTATGGTGCATAGGGTCTGACAAAAGGATTCAAAAATTGTTTCTAACCCACATGTAGGCTACCAAGTCCCAAAGAACTTTCATTTATGATACCTTCTTTTAGTATCATGTTACAAGATGTCAAGATCCTTGAATGTGGGCCAAAAAGAATAAGCTGGAAGCCAAATCCAGATATTAAGCAACATTGTCCTAGCACTAATCTGGTCAATGTAAATAGGCAAGTACAAAGCAAGAGGTTTTCCATGGGTTTGATATTTTAAAACCTAGTACTGGAGTAAGGTGGTATTCCAAATATCACAATGGATATCTTTAAGGACACTAAGCTTGGGAGGTGATGTTTTCTAGAATCAACGTCACCAAAAGGGTTTTTGAGCTCTGTCCCAGGCCCACAAACTTACTTGTGCTCCACTCTTCACCTGCCACTTTGAAGTTAGTTTACTTCAGAAGGATTGCCGGATTAAGATATGTTCTGCGAAGAAAAAGCAAGAAATGAAAAAATTTCAAACACTCAATCGTTTAGATACGAATCATTCAAAAAGACAAACGTTATTAGGAAAATTATGCACTCGTAAAGGAAAGCTTCAACGAAGGAAGGGCCCAAGGCCTATGACTTAAGGCAGAAAAAGTTCAAGTTATGAATAGGATAAGCACCCATCCTAGCTAAATAATATACTGGTCCGGAAAAAGAAAAGACTTAACAATTACAGCTTGTCATCAGGAACCACGTTCACTGCACCTCCAAGACCTGTTGGAGAAACATTAACAGGGGCAACATCTGGGCCAACCAAATCAACTTTCTTCAATAACCCCTCAAAATGAGAGGAAGACTTGTTTCCCTCTGATATCATGAGCTTCGGCACATCAATCACAAGAGAGGAAGGTACATGCAGATCAGCCTCCTGAATCTCTACTAACAAACGAGCAAAATCTCATTCCTTGTGGTGGTCTTAACTTGTGCAACAAGCAAAGTAGCCCTAATTGTACTCTCGATCGGTCGCCTCTTTATACAACCTTCGTATCTTCACAAGATCCGCTTCCCCAAGTCACATCCAAGTCCGACTGAATGATGGATCGGTCAACACCCCAAGAACTTCGGTTGGACGCCAATGCTTACTCTGTATATTCCTTGGATTTTAATGCCTAGACCTTTGCCAATTCACCATCGCCTAAATGCCCCACGAAGGTATCATTCTTCATGCCTCAGCCTCATTCGGCGTCTAGAAGTTTTTCGAGTTTAGAGCTCTTCTCCTACAAGTCCCTCTCAAGTTTGATCATATTGCTTAGTTCACTCTTGTAGTCCACTTCGAGTTTGTAGATCTTATCTGCCTGGGTGCGAAGCAAGGCCTCTATCCAAGCATTCGCCTAAAAGAAGTATGATTATAAAAATTTTAAAAAAAAGGTAAAAAGAGATAATCATGTTATAAATTGAAGAACGGTAAAAAAGCTAACAGCGTATCTACTGATCGAACACCGAGTAAGGATGAATGTGAAGATATAAATGAGATGAATAGTCAATTAAATAATTTAATTGAGAATGGTCAAGATTAATTAATTAGTTAATTAATTATACAAAAGGTTCATATTGGACCTTTCAGTTAGTTTCGGGCTTCGGGGCCCAAAAGGGTTTTTGGTCCACAAGGCCCATTATGTTTAAGTTGTATGACAACTAAAACAAAATCAGAGATTAGCCTAAGGGACTAAGGGAGGCTGGCCTTGGTGAGTTGGTTTGCATAATTTCAAGTTTGCCATCACTTTTGAGTGAGTATAAAAAGGAAATTATTGGCAAAAGTTCATTACGGTTTTCTCCAGAGAAAAGAGAAACATTTCACTCTCTCTCTCTATAAGGAGGCCAGCCATAACTAGGAGAGTTTACTAGCATCAAGCTTCTCCTATGTAATCTATCTTCTCTTCACACTACATCTTTGGTCTGGAAACTTAAAGGCACTAAGCCTTTAGTGCTTTTGGAGTTCCTTTCTTCACATCCTCAAGGAGCAAAGGAGAATCAAAGGAGCAAAAATCACAAGGAAGATCCAAGGAGCTAGGAGTTGACTTGAAGGCCCTCTACTTGGGTAAATCCCTTGTGTAAACATGGATGAGCTTTAAGGGCAATGAATCTCAAAATCCTTTCTTCTCTTTAATATTGTTAAAGAGTCTTGTGGTTCACCATTCACTAGGCTTTGAAAGTCATGGGTTTTAAAATTGTTTTTGGGTGCATGCTTACTTTAAAATGTTATATGTATGCTTATATGCTCAAATGTTCTTGTATGTTCTTAGCTAGGACAAAATTTTTCCTTCAAGAAGGCGTTGAAATTCTTTGTGGTTGAATTCGTAATGGACGGCCTTCTTATCTTATGTCAAAAAAGAATCAAACCACAAGTCAATGGTTCTTAGTAATACCACCAAATATTGGTGACATTCTATCTTTTGGTGGTCAGAGTTCCTTATGAGATTGTCTCCTTAAAGTTGCAGGGCTTGGCTCTCACTTTCATACCATATTCATGTTTTTCATAGTACAGTAGCGGGCTACTGCCTGATCACCTTTAATCTGCTTTACTCTGTTACATGCAGAATATCAAAGTAGCTAGTGGTATGATGATGAAATTTCTTTCATCTTGTAAACCAATTTCGACCCAAGATGGCCTTATACAAAGTCAGATAGTTCATAGCATGGAAGTATACCAGACTGTTATAGGGTTTCACCTCAATAGCCCGCTTACCTATCTCGACTGATTGGACTTGAGTACCTTCGAACGTATGTAGAGTACTCTTACTCTAATTGATACAATCTAGAATTCTCATTCTCTTCGCTGCTTTTTCAAAGATGATGTTAACTTTTTATCCATTATAGATCAACATTTAGTTAACCATCATATTCGAGATCTAAATCTTTATCACCAGAGTGTCATCATGATCGGAGAATATCAAAGATATTGGAATAAATCAAGAGTGGTTTGTTGTGCCATTTTGCATGCTACATTCCTTTCTTTTCTAGTGTTGCCTAGATGCTTCTGCTACCCATAAATGTAGTTGATATTAAGGGTTGGCTTCTTAGCTGGTTACCAATCTTCCTCATTAGTGAATTCATAGTTGTCCACATTACCCCTATCATTCATTTCAGTAGAATCATCCTTCTAGGCCTTTTGTTTCATGAACTCCCAGTAATATCTCTGATCAAGCATCTCCTCGATGTGATCGCGGAGCATTTAGGAATTCCGAGTAGTGTGCTCAGTGGATTGGTGGAAAGACCAATATTCATTGGGCTTTTACATGACTAAATGATTACTAAGAGGTTTGGGAATCTTATAAAAAAGGCTTGTCCTTGATGCTATAAAGGATGTTGTTGACTGTGGTATACAAAGCGGTGTATTTTTTTGCCTGAGATAAAGTTGACCTGTCCTTGCTTTATCTATTGTCATTCCAACGAGAAGAATGAGAAGAAGTATCTCGTTCATCACTTTTTTCACTTGGACCTCCCATCTTGATTTTAGGCGGAATTCTTCTTCTATGCTCTGTCATCTTAGCCGAAAATGTCATTAGCTTCTTGCCAAAGTGGAATAATTATATTTCTTCTTGCTTTACTTATGGGATAGAGGTGAATGGTGACAACCTTCCTGATTTTTGGGAAAACTCTACTAGGGAGTTGATTTCGAGCATCACTCGATGCATCCTTAAGGTTATTACAGTTCAATGGTCTGCACCGTTCTTGGTCTTCAGATGACTCTAGACCGAGATTCCTAATCTCCACAAGGAAGGCTGTTGCAGTATCCAAGGGATTAAGATTGCATTGAACCTAAATCCCGTTTCAGAGGTATAACTTGCAGTCCAACATTATGTTGTTCCGCATACGAGTTTAGATCACCATTTTTTGTTGGGGTCGAAACAGGCGTCATCATAATAGGTTGTCTGTCTGGCGTTATGGTACTCAGGTTACAAAGTTTGAAGACATGAACTTGGGTTTGCGGAGTGACTCTGCAAGTACTAACTAGGGTTTTCATATGCCTTGCTTAGTTAACAAAGTTTGAATGGTTCTTAGCGTAAGAAACCTTCGAAGTCTTCTAATGATCACTGATAGAGGCATCGATGTTCATCAGAGTCTCCCATATCTGGTCCATTGTGGGGGGAACTCTGCCTTCAGAACGTTGTTGCTTGTCGGAGCCCAGAGGTGTCAGAGGGTTGGTTGTTTCCACCATTAGTGTTGGCGTCAGCACTCCTAAAACTGTCTTTAGTAGACATGCTGATTTAGTGGAGTGATTTGGTTGGGGAAATATGAGTTCTGCTCTCAATGAAAGTATTAATTGTTGGAATCAAATTCGCACACCACCACAAATGGAGGAGCTACACTAGTCAAGCTGGCTGTAAGAAAATAAACAACCGTAAATTGCCCTAAGGTACAATGTGGTACTAGCTAAAAGCTCTTCAACGGTCAAGGTAGTAAGCAATATTAAGTCTCAAGTAGTGGCCATACAATAAGCAAGGAGTGTGCAAGAGTGAATTGAGTGACCAAAGTTATGCCATAGATGAAGGTATTTATAAACATCAGGTAAGAGACTTTAGGATATGGAATCCATATTGAACTGGGAGATGTAAGTTCTATTTGAGAGAAAAAACTTTGTATTTTGTATAAAGACCTTTGGGATGACAAGGAGATTAGTATTAACACCTATGGTAGACTTTTAAGGAGTTGTATTACTTTGGTATTCAAGTCAGAAACATTCTTAGATAAACTAGAACTCTTCTAGCTGATTTATGATAAGTGTTTTTCGGTGATAAGGATTATCTTTGATAAGGTTTTCTTAATGGGAGGACACATAATCGAAGACCATCACATAAACTATATAACTGAGGTCCCTGCACTCTCATTAGATACGGAAGTTTACAGAAATACTCTAGCCCCATTGAGTGAGCCTTGCTTTCGGATTAGTGTAGAGTTGCAGAAGAACTTCAGTTTTTTTCCCCAGCTCGTGAGACAATGTCTTCCACAGGTTAGTGGTTAGTTTGATATTGAGTCACTCTTTATATTTAACTTGAGAGTTTAACTTACATTTGGTATCAGAGCCTTCACATATCATCTGACCCTATGTGAAAGGCATCAAGAAATTTCATTCTGTCTCGCAGGTTATGGAACTGGAACTGTATCATGAAGGAAAAATATATAAAACACGTTCAAGGATGACTAAAGTTGTCATTGATCATAAGGATATTATATTTTTCAATCGATACATGTACCAGTGATGGTGCTTAAACTTCAAGACATGATTACTGATCATCTAAAGATGATTTTTCTTTCATGCTTCGAATTTGAGCATCATATCATTATATATATATATATATATATTTGAATCAAATTAATATTGTCAAACCACAAAGGCTTGTGATCTTAATTACAAAAATTCGAATGTTGACTATAAAAGTGATGTGATTAAAGAAAGTTTTCACATGTTCATCAGTCTAAAGATGTTGACGATGTGATTTATGGTTTGGGGTTAAAGATTAATACTCTTTACATCATGAATGTTCTTCCACAGTGAATCCCAGCTCTTTGAATCTCAATACAGTTGAGCCTCTTACTGGTGTCAACTACAGAAAGTGAAAACAAGATCTCGAAATCGTTATGGGAGTTATGGACTGGGATCTGGCACTGAGAACTGAAGAGCCTCCAGCACCTATTGATGACAGCACACCCAATCAGAAATCCAAGTATGAAAAATGGCACAAATCCAACAGAATTACCCTATTGATCATCAAAAAAAGCATGACAGATGTGGTGAGAGGTGGCTTTCCTGATGCAACAAATGCAAAATACTTTCTGAAGTCCATTAAGGCAAAGTACAGGGAGTCGCCAAAAACTAAGATAGGTAATCTCATGAATGCTCTCACTACCATGAGATATAATGGGGTTCAAAGTGTGCGTGAATACATATTGAAAATGATGGATGTTGCTAGAAAACTCAATGCACTCAAGGTACCAATCTCTGACACTTTTCTGGTACATGTCATTATGAATTCTTTGCCTGAGACTTATACACAACTCAAAGTCTATTATAATGGTCTGTGTGAGAAATGGGATATGAATGAATTGATAGCTATTTGTGTGAGTGAAGAAGAAAGAATGAAGAAAGAAAAGTTTGAGAAAGAGATTTGAGTCTGTGAATTTTGTCCAAAGTGCCACTAGGGCTACTAAACCTAATGTCCCCGATACTGCCAAAAAGGATTCTACCAAGTATGCTTCCTCTCCTAGAAGAAACTTCAAACTTAATAAACCTTCAGTCTTCAAGTGCTATTTTTGCAAAAAGGCAGGCCACATGAAGAAAAACTGTCCCAAATATAAGGCTTGGCTTGCCAAACAAGAAGCAAAGAAAGGTAAAAATGTTTTTGCATGTTTTGAATCCAATTTAATCAATATACCTAGCACTGAATGGTGGCTTGACTCGGGCTTTTCTATACATGTTACAAATTCATTGCAGGACTTCACAACAAGAAGAACACCAAATAAGGATGAAGTCAAGGTTTCAGTTGGCAATGGAAGAAGAGTTGAAGTCAAGGTTTCAGTTGGCAATGGAAGAAGAGTTGAAGTCAAAGCATTAGGAAGTGTTAGGCTAAAGTTAGCATTTGGTTTTTATTTAGAGTTAGACAACGTTGTTTATGTTCCTTCCATGAAAAGGAAGTTAATTTATATTTCAAAGCTAGTGTTATTGGGTTTTTATTTTACTATCAATAAAAGTGGCTTCAACGTTTTTTATGAGTCTTCTCAAATAGGAAATGCTTTAATGAGTGATGGCATGTTTCAACTTAAATTAAACCAAACTGAATGTGTTTTTAACGTACAAAGTGAAACAACCAAAGCTCAGCAATCCTCAATTTTATGGCATAAAAGACTCAGCCATATCTCTAAACAAAGAATGGAGCTGCTTGTCAAAAATGAAATTTTACCTCCATTAAACTTCAATGATTTTGAATTTTGTGTGGATTGCATTAAGGGAAGATGACAAACACTAGAAAAGAAGGATCGACTAGGAGTAAACAACCTCTAGAGATCATTCACACGGACATTTGTGGTCCTTTTCCCACCCAAACCTTGGAAGGAAACAAATATTTCATAACTTACATAGACGATTTCTCGAGATTTTTCTTCATTTGTTTGATTTCAGAAAAGTCTAAACCACTTGAGACCTTTAAAATTTATAAAAGTGAAGTTGAAAATCAATTGGAAAAGAGCATTAAGGTTGTAAGGTCTGATAGGGGAGGGGAGTACTATGGTAGATATATTGAACTTGGTAGCAATCCTGGACCCTTTGCGTTATTTCTGCAAGAACATGGAATAGTAGCCCAATATACCACACCAAGTACTCCGGAGCAAAACTGAGTAGCCGAGAAGAGGAATAGAACCCTCATGGACATAGTGAGGAGCATGATTTGTAGAACTAATCTGCCAAGTTTTTTGTGGGGTGAAGCAGTGAAAACTGCAAATTATATATTAAATAGGGTACCTTCAAAATCTGTCGAACCTTTCGAATTGTGGATAGGCAGAAAACCGAGTTTGAACCACCTACATGTATGAGGCTATAAGGCAGAGGCAAAGATATATAATCCAGGCTACAAGAAACTCGATCCCAAGACTGTCAGTTATTATTTTATTAGATATGCTGAAAGATCGAAGGGTTTCAGATTATATTGCCTTAATCAAACTACAAGGATTGTCGAAACTGGAAAAACGGTTTTCATGGAGTCTGATGCAAGCATTGATTATGGGAAAAGGGTTGATGATTTTGTTTTTGGAGAAGGAACTAATGGCAAAGAAGCTGCAGTTGAGGAAGTTAATCATAACACAGAGATGACGGTACCGATAACCATAAAAATTGAGAATATGGGAAGCAACAATTCTGATGAACCATGCAATGAACCTGAGACTGCATAGGACACGGAACTGCCTAATAATGCAGTCGTATAAGATGTTATTGAGGATGTTACGAGAGAAAACTATCAACCACAACATGCATAAGAAAACAGTTCAATGGTTGCAAGTGCAGCAAATTTAAGAAGGTCATCTAGGGTTCGAAAACCTATAACCCTAAGTGATTTCGTATATTTGACAGTGATAGGAGCATATTTATGCTACTTAGTTAGTGTGTTTTCTTGCATTTGCTTAGCTATTTGTTGCTTAGTATAGTGTTTAAAGTCATTTTCGTGTGTTTTTAGGTCCAAGAAGCAAAGTTGGCAAAAAGATGCATTTTGGAGCATTTTAGAGCAAATTTGGGCTTGGAATGGATAGCACAAGCAATGGGCATGAAGATGGACGAATTTGGAGTTTAAATGAAGTTAGGAATATGTTTCAAGGTTGGAGAAATAAATTCAAATCATTGAAGATAAGGAATCAGATCAATAGAAGGAGGATTATCCAAAACATTATCCAAACAACCTTATCTTATCTTATCTTATCCAACCCTTATCTTATCTTAACAAACCTTATCCTATCCTAATCCTTTTCTAATTCAATTCCTGGTACAATGAGGGTTTATTTTCTGATTGGGGGACATTTAAATTAAGTTTCTAGAAACCCTAAGCCTTGCCGCACCTAGCCTTCCAGAAAACCTGATTTCCTTGCCTTGCAAGGCTTTCTAGAAGCCTTATCCCTCCTTATCCAAATCTGCCGCACCTTAGGCCCTTTCCCATTGGAAATATGATTGTTTTGAGCCTATTTCTGGATGGATTGGGCTTTCTAGAAGTCCTAATCTGATTCACCTAGGGTTTTTGGTGCCTATATATAGATTAATCCACCCTTTGCCGTACACACCACCCTCCATATACATCATTCACGCCAGAAATCATCCACCACTCTCTGCCGCCCCTTTCCTTCACCATTCTCAATAGTTTCTGACCTAATTCACCCTCTGCCGTGCCATATCATCCACACAAACCCAGAAAACCCCTCTTGTGCCGCAGCTATTCAAGGAAGAAAGGAGAAGGTGCCACTCTAAGTCGTGACTACTGCTGGAGCGTTCTTAGGTGTTGTCTATCTTTGTTTTCAATGTTTCAATTCAGTTTTCTTTGTTTAATTGCTATCATGAGGAACTAAACCCCTATTAGTTAGAGGGGGAATTTGAAGCCATGAATATATGTTTCTTATGATTTGATTTACTCCAGTTATGATTTCATAAATTGTGAATGTGGTTTACTTATCTGTTTTATTAAGAACTTGTTCTTGTGTGTTGATTAAGGATGCATACTTAGTTTACATGCATGAATTTGATGCTAGAATATAAGGGAATTTCACCTAATCGTTATGAACTTATATTCACAAGTAGTAAAGGTTGCTAGTCACAATCATGTTAAGTAAACCCTAGGCTGGATTAACATGCGTCTTCCATAGTTATGAATGCCTTGTCAATGTACATGATTTCCATTGAACTTAATGATCTTTGTTGAATGTCTCTATCATGCGTATTCCATAATTAGGGAGTTTGAGAAAGAATAATTTGGTTGTGATGCGTTATCCATTCAATTCAATGAATCTAGGGAAATCTGGGAATTGATTAGTTCAATACAATTAATTCGGAACATTGTCATTCATGGTTTATCGAAAGAGTAACTGGGAATCAAGTTGTATGCATATGTTTATGTGTGGATAAGGATCCCTCTAACTAGCCATTCACCCATTTAAATCACCAATTTCGTGTCTTTTTAAGTTGTCTTTACAATTTTGTTTGTTTAAGTTTAAATTCGTTCAAAACCAATCCCCTGCTTTTAGTTTGTGATAGTAGAGTCTAAATTCGTCAAATCTTGAGTCTCTTAGTCTTTTGAGTCAATTTGAGTCTTAGTTTCGTTCAAATCAATCTTAGGTGTTAGTTTTGAGTCTAGATAACTTGTTTTGTGTGTTTTAGGTCTATTTAGCTTGTTTTGAGTCTTTAGAGTCCAGAAACTGTTTAATTGAATTCTATTTGCTGTTTTGAGTTTGTTTTGAGTTATTTGAGTCAAGTTAGGTTGTTTAAAGGTGTCTAGAGTTAAAATTCGTCCAAATTGATCCCTAGTACTTGTTTTCATTGTTTTAAGTCCAGTTTAGTGTTTTAGAGTGTAATTTGTGTAGATTAGCATCCCTTCTAATCCCCGGCCTAAAACGATCCCTACTTTCATATACTACGTCGATAGGGTTTTAATTTGAGTGTCAAGTAATTCTCACATCAAATTTTGGCGCCGTTGCCGGGGATTAGCAAATTTGCTAATCCCCCGTGTTTCTGTTTGTGTTTTTGTTTTGCTTAGTTTTCTGATTTGTTTTGTTTTTCTTTGTTTTAGGTACTAGTGTATGACTCGAAGTTCTCAACCCGTTCATGCACATATCTTGGAGTTTAACGACGATTTTGAGTGAGATTTGAGAAGGAAGATGAAGCACCCAGAACCTGATATACTTAGTTCAAGTTCTAATTCCGAATCTGAAGTTGAAATTGAAGAGGATTTGGAAGAGGAGCACGACATGGCTGCAGATAACCGAACAATCAAAGAACTTTCAGCCTCGGGATTGGACAATGCGACCCCTTTATGCATTCAATATCCTAGGGCGGCTCAAGGCAAGACTGATGAGTTTGAATTGAAGTCTAGCTTGTTGCACCACATCCCCAAATTCCACGGGTTGTCCATGGAAGATCCGAACAAGCACTTGAAGGAATTTGAAGTGGTTTGTTCAAGCATGACCCCTGTCAATGTTGATGGGAGTATATTGAAGATGAAAGCCTTTCCATTCTCTCTTTTGGAAAAGGCTAAGGATTGGCTCTACGAACTAGCACCTGGAACCGTTACGTCGTGGGAAAGCATGAAGCGCGCATTCTTAGAGAAATTTTTCCCAACTTCAAGAGTCATTCTCTTGAGGAAAAGGATAAGTGGCATTCAACAAAACCAAGGGGAATCGTTTCCAGCCTATTATGAGCGTTTCAAGGCGCTTGTTGCTTCTTGTCCACAACACCAAATGAAGGAAGAGCTTCTCCTCCAATATTTCTATGAAGGACTTCTCCCCATTGAGAGACAAATGCTTGATGCTTCAGCGGGAGGAGCTTTGGTTGACAAAACACCCGTGGCTGCCAAGACTCTAATTGCAAATCGAGCCTTGAATGCGCAACAATACGAAGGAGTTGGACAGAGAGAAGGGCCACGGCAACAACAAGTGAATGAGGTAAATCCAATTTCAGAATTACAATCTCAAATGGCTAATCTCACTCTTCTTTTGTCACAGGTTGTGGATGGAACCAAAGCACAAGGGCCGGCCATATGTGGAGTGTGTTCTATGCAGGGACATCTCAACGATCAATGCCCTTAATTGATTGAGAATGGGGGGTGGGAAACTGCCCAAGCCGTGGGTTTCCAAGGCCAAACCCAACAAAGACACGACCCATACTCAAACACATACAATCCAGGATGGAGAGATCATCCAAACTTCAAGTGGAGGGACTCTCAACAAGCATAGCCACAAAGCGGATTTAGACAGCCCCCTGGGATGTTTCCAAGGTCGTATGCAGCCCCACAACCTCAACCAACTTCGGCCCAAACCAATTCAGGTTCGTCGTTAAATAATGATAAAATTCTTCAAGTACTAACCTCTTTGACACAGGACGTGCAGAGCATAAAAAATCAAGCTAAAGAGGTGGATGAACTGAAGAAACAAATGGGTCAAATGGCTGAATTCATGGGCCAATTCCGAGAACAAGGCAGATTGCCTAGTTCAACCGTTGTTAATCCTAAGGGAGGATTTGAAACCGCCCAAGCAATCACGTTGAGAAGTGGTAAGCAGGTTGGAACTGATTCACAACCATCTAGATCAAGTCAAGAAGAAGACAATAAGCTGCAATTGGAGGAGGATGAATCACCCAAACCCACGGCAAGGAATGCACAATCCTTGCCGCAGCCAATCCCTACTTCTAAACCGTCCCCAACCATCAAGGTAAGTTCCAATATGAATTCTTCAAGCTCTACTCCACTAATTGTGCCCTTTCCTGGCAGGTTGCGGCAATCAAAGAAAGAGGATGCTGAAAAAGACATTCTAGAGACATTCCGGAAAGTTCAAGTCAATATCCCACTCCTTGATGCAATAAAGCAAGTCCCAAGGTATGCTAAGTTTCTGAAAGAGCTTTGTACAACAAGGAGAAGGATTTCTAACAAAGAAGTGGTTCAAGTAAGTGAGAATGTCTCTGCTGTTTTACAAAGGAAATTACCCCCTAAATGCAAAGATCCGGGTAGTTTTACAATTCCTTGCGTTATTGGTAGTACTAAGTTTGAACATGCTATGTTAGACTTAGGAGCTTCAATTAATGTCATGCCATACTCTATTTATGCATCTATGAACTTAGGTGAGCTTAAAAACGATGGTGTTATAATCCAATTAGCCGATCGTTCTAATGCATATCCAAAAGGAGTTTTGGAAGATGTTTTGGTGCAGGTTGGAAATTTGATTTTTCCAGCGGATTTTTATGTGCTTGAGATGGAGGATACACCCCATTCCACCCCATTGCCGATCCTCCTTGGGAGACCTTTCATGAAAACAGCCCGCACCAAGATCGATGTGTTCAAAGGGACGTTGACAATGGAATTTGATGGGGAAGTTATTGATTTCAATCTTGCTGAAACTATTAAATTTCCTAAAGAAAATCATTCTTGTTTTGCTATTGATATATTCGATGAATTGGCGCAGGATTACCTTGATTCCTTGGAGAGGGATCCCCTTGAATCAACAATTGCACAAGGAATTGGGCAAAAACCCAATATTGCCGTGCCTAGAAGTGAAGAAGAGGCCGAGATGGTGGCTGCCCTAGAGTCACTACCTCAGCACCATGGTAAGCCTTCAAAACCAATTTCAATTCCAATTTCTACTAACAAGTTGTTACCCTCAGTGATTCAGGCACCTGTACTTGAGCTTAAACCATTGCCGGATCATTTGAAGTACGTCTTTTTGGGAGATAACGAGACGTTGCCCGTCATTGTGTCCTCCACACTCACGGCAACAGAGGAAGGAAAGTTAATTCGGGTGTTGAAAGAGCACAAAACAGCCATTGGGTGGACATTGGCCGATATTAGGGGAATTAGCCCTACAACATGCATGCATCGCATACTTCTAGAGGAGGGGGCTAAACCAACTCGAGAGGCTCAACGCCGACTCAACCCTCCAATGATGGAAGTTGTGAAGAAGGAGATTATAAAGCTTCTTGATTGTGGCGTGATTTATCCAATCTCGGATAGCCGTTGGGTTTCACCGGTGCAATGTGTTCCAAAGAAATCCGGAGTCACTGTGGTGAAGAATGCCGAGAATGAACTTGTGCCCACACGTATCCAAACAGGTTGGAGAGTGTGCATCGACTATAGGAAGCTAAACGCCACCACGAGGAAGGACCACTTCCCTTTGCCGTTCATTGATCAAATGCTTGAAAGGTTAGCCGGTCATTCTTTTTATTGTTTTCTTGATGGTTATTCTGGGTATAATCAGATTGTTATAGCTCCGGATGACCAAGAAAAGACCACTTTCACGTGCCCCTTTGGTACCTTTGCCTATCGTCGCATGCCATTCGGTTTATGCAATGCACCTGCCACCTTTCAAAGATGCATGGTAAGTATCTTTTCAGATTTTGTGGAGAAGATTATTGAGGTATTCATGGATGATTTTAGTGTTTTTGGGGATTCGTTTGATGGGTGCTTAGATAATCTCACTTTGATTCTAAAACGTTGCATTGAAACTAACCTTGTTTTGAATTGGGAAAAATGTCACTTTATGGTAAAACAAGGCATAGTTTTAGGTCATATCATTTCAGAAAGGGGAATTGAGGTTGATAAATCAAAAATAGACCTTGTGCATTACTTACCCTCTCCTACTTCGGTTAGAGAGGTTCGTTCTTTTCTTGGACATGCAGGTTTCTATAGGCGATTCATCAAGGATTTTTCGAAGATCTCCACCCCCGTTTGCCGTCTCCTCCAGAAGGATGTGACTTTTGTGTTTGATGAGGAATGTGAGAAGGCATTCAAACACCTCAAAGAGATGCTAACTTCGGCCCCCATCATAGTCCCACCAGATTGGAGCCTTCCTTTTGAGCTTATGTGTGATGCTTCGGATTATGCATTAGGAGCTGTTTTGGGACAAAGGAAGGACAAGAAGCCCCATGTCATCTATTATGCATCTCGGACCTTGAATGATGCACTATTGAATTACTCTACCACTGAAAAAGAACTTCTTGCTGTTGTGTTTGCTTTAGATAAGTTTCGTTCTTATTTACTTGGTACTAAAGTTATTATTTACACTGACCATGCAGCTTTGAAGTATTTGTTCACCAAGAAAGAGGCCAAACCAAGACTCATTCGCTGGATGCTTCTTCTCCAAGAGTTCGATATTGAAATCCGGGACAAGAAGGGGAGTGAAAACGTGGTGGCTGATCACTTGAGCCGTATGGTGCATGAGGAGGATGCCGTGCCTATCCAAGAGACATTCCCAGATGAGCAGCTGGTGTCCATCAAGGTAAGTGAGCCATGGTATGCTGATGTAGTAAATTATTTGGTGTCTAAACACATTCCAAGAGAGCTAAACAAGCACCAAAGTGATAAACTTAAAAAGGATGCACGTTCTTATGTTTGGGATGACCCATACTTGTGGAAATATTGCCCTGATCAGGTTCTACGTAGGTGTGTGCATGATTCTGAGTTTAATTCAATTTTAACTTTCTGTCACACCTATGCATGTGGAGGTCACTTTGGTACTCAAAGAACAGCACATAAAGTTTTAGAATGTGGATTTTATTGGCCTACTATCTTTAGAGATGCTAGAACTTTTTGTATGACTTGTGATAGATGTCAAAGAACGGGCAATATAGGTCCTAAACAACAAATGCCGCAACACCCCATATTTAGTGTTGAAATCTTTGATGTTTGGGGTATTGATTTCATGGGTCTTTTTCCTTCCTCACATGGTTTCCTTTATATTTTGCTTGCTGTGGATTATGTGTCGAAATGGGTGGAAGCACAAGCCACCCGAACTAATGATTCTAAAGTGGTTGCAGATTTTGTTAGAACTAACATATTTGCTAGATTTAGAATGCCAAGAGTCCTAATCAGTGATGGGGGTTCCCATTTTTGCAATCGAACCATTGAGGCGCTGCTCAAGAAGTATAATGTCACGCATAAGGTTTCAACACCTTATCACCCTCAAACCAGTGGGCAAGCCGAGGTTTCAAATAGAGAAATCAAGCAGATTTTGGAGAAAACCGTAGGGCCAACTCGGAAGGATTATAGCTTGCGTTTGAATGATGCATTGTGGGCATATCGCACTGCCTATAAAACCCCAATTGGAATGTCCCCATTTCGGCTAGTCTATAGGAAACCATGTCATCTTCCCGTCGAGTTAGAACATCGTGCACATTGGGCTGTCAAAACATTCAACATGGACATTGATGCCGCAGGTCTTCATAGAAAGCTTCAATTGAATGAGCTAGAAGAAATTAGGAATGAAGCTTATGAGAATGCACGGATCTACAAGGAGAAAACAAAGGCATTCCATGACAAGATGATTCGTAGCAAGCTGTTCTCTATAGGGCAGAAAGTGTTACTTTTCAATTCTCGCCTTCGTCTATTTCCAGGTAAGTTGCATTCTAAGTGGATTGGTCCTTTTGTGGTTACTAATGTTTTTCCTTATGGTGCAGTCCAAATTCAAAGTTTAAAGACGCAACAAGAATTCAAAGTGAATGGACATCGATTGAAGCCATATTATGAGCACTTTGAAGAGCACATTACGGAGGACATATCCTTTAATGCCGTGGGCCCCATTGAAGAATAGAGGGAAGGTTCGTCCAGCTGGAAGACGTTAAAGCAAGCGCTTCTTGGGAGGCAACCCATGCAAATAAAGACGACCTAGGAACTCTCCGGCTCCACAACCAGATTTGCGTTTCTAAACCCTACTCTTTATTGCTTTTCCTTTGCCATTTTGTTATGTTAGTTAGTTGTGTTGATTGTTGTTTGCTTTTTGTGAGTCTATGTTTGAAACATTGAGGACAATGTTTGGTTTAAGTGTAGGGGGGTAACAAAGTGTTTTTTGCATGAAATTCGTGGGTTTTTATCACCTATCACTTTGAATGTTGTTTTCAGTGTTTTTAAGTGTTTTTAAGCCGTTTTGGAGTCTTTTAGTGTGTTTTGACAAGAAAATCCGAAAATTGTTTTGAAAAACCCAAAAAGAGTCGTTTTTGAGTTGTTTTTGTGTGTTTGTTTGTGTCTTAGGGTACCTTCCAACACAATGATGAGGATTTGGTTTTTAATTGCATAACTGTTAAAGAAAGTTACAAACTTGGATTGACGTTTGATATGCTCTTTGGTTTATGCTTGGTTATAGTTGACATTCATGAATTCACATGTAATCACAAAAAGGATAAAATCAGTTTTTGTAACATGCTTGAAGGAAGTAACTCAAACTAACGCTACAACCCTGAGAGACTTGAGCCTTTAACGTTCTTTGGAGAGTTAAAAATCTGTGCATTCTTTGTTTTCTAAAGTCGTTGCATGATCTCATTATTCTTTGCTTGGCTGCTACTTGGAATGCATTTCATTATTTAGTTCCAAATACTAGAACTCATACCCGTTTCATTCAAAGCATGAAATTGATTAGCATAACACATAATCAAGATGAAGTTGTTTAGTTTAAAACCAGAGCCAAAAAGCCTAACCCTTTGCATATGTATTGTAGGTTTCACCCCTTTGAGCCTTGTTTAGCCTATGTTTTTTTTGTTTAACCACATTATCCTTACCTAGCCTAGATTAGGACCATCCTTACCCTTGTTCTTAAGGCATAGTGAGCATGACCTAAGAATGAATTCCTTTTGTTTGTTATTTGGGCAAAACAAGTGTGGGGGAAAGGATTTATGTGTCTGATTGTGTGCCAACAAGACAAACAAGGGCACGGGTGAAGAAGCAGAAAAAAAAAGGGAGAGAAAAAAAGAAAGAAGAAAATTCGTGTGAAAAAGAAAAGAAAAAGAAAAGTTGTGAAAAAGTATGAAAAGTGTTCAAAATAAGTGAGATTAAAGCTCACAAGTGTTGATTGTTGAAGAAGGGGTCCAAAAAGTTGAATTCGGCCCTAAAATATGTGTAATCTTCCCCTTTGTGTTCAAAGTGTGCGGCTGCATTCAAGAAAGGGAGTTCTAAGTGTCATATTCATTACTTTGCTTGCTATTGCTTTAAGAACGTTTGTTTTCCTTACCTTTCTTTGTTAGCCAATACCCCCTAGCCCCGTTACAACCCTATACTTCAATCTTGAGTGTTGTGTGTTTCAATATGTGGAGTTTGGGATTGGTATGAGCATATGGTGTCCCTGGTTCTCGCGTCTAAGTAGTAGCATTCCATTCATGAGATCATATCTATACATGCATTCCAGAAATTACTTTTCTTGTTATACATATATGTGAGTATTAGTTTCATATTTACATCAATCTTCTCACATATAACTAGTGTAGGGAGTGTAGTCACAAAATCTGTGTGATTGAGTGCATATCTAGTAAGGAATTGAGGGATTCTCTAAGGCATGTTACTACATTCAAAATGTTGTTTTAATTGATTAAATGCGAGCTAATGTGTGGTAACTTTGATTAAGTATGTGCTCAAGGGTAGGGATAACTAAAATCTGTGGGAGTAATGATCTTTGGCAGGTTATGTATCATTGAAGATCCCTGAGGTGAACGTTGGAAGGTTTAGGTTACGTTTTGTTTATTTTGTTTTGCTCGAGGACTAGCAAAAGCTAAGTGTGGGGGAATTTGATAGGAGCATATTTATGCTACTTAGTTAGTGTGTTTTCTTGCATTTGCTTAGCTATTTGTTGCTTAGTATAGTGTTTAAAGTCATTTTCGTGTGTTTTTAGGTCCAAGAAGCAAAGTTGGCAAAAAGATGCATTTTGGAGCATTTTAGAGCAAATCTGGGCTTGGAATGGATAGCACAAGCAATGGGCATGAAGATGGACGAATTTGGAGTTTAAATGAAGTTAGGAATATGTTTCAAGGTTGGAGAAATAAATTCAAATCATTGAAGATAAGGAATCAGATCAAAAGAAGGAGGATTATCCAAAACATTATCCAAACAACCTTATCTTATCTTATCTTATCCAACCCTTATCTTATCTTAACAAACCTTATCCTATCCTAATCCTTTTCTAATTCAATTCCTGGTACAATGAGGGTTATTTTCTGATTGGGGGACATTTAAATTAAGTTTCTAGAAACCCTAAGCCTTGCCGCACCTAGCCTTCCAGAAAACCTGATTTCCTTGCCTTGCAAGGCTTTCTAGAAGCCTTATCCCTCCTTATCCAAATCTGCCGCACCTTAGGCCCTTTCCCATTGGAAATCTGATTGTTTTGAGCCTATTTCTGGATGGATTTGGCTTTCTAGAAGTCCTAATCTGATTCACCTAGGGTTTTTGGTGCCTATATATAGATTAATCCACCCTTTGCCGTACACACCACCCTCCATATACATCATTCACACCAGAAATCATCCACCACTCTCTGCCGCCCCTTTCCTTCACCATTCTCCATAGTTTCTGACCTAATTCACCCTCTGCCGTGCCATATCATCCACACAAACCCAGAAAACCCCTCTTGTGCCGCAGCTATTCAAGGAAGGAATGAGAAGGTGCCACTCTAAGTCGTGACTACTGCTGGAGCGTTCTTAGGTGTTGTCTATCTTTGTTTTCAATGTTTCAATTCAGTTTTCTTTGTTTAATTGCTATCATGAGGAACTAAACCCCTATTAGTTAGAGGGGGAATTTGAAGCCATGAATATATGTTTCTTATGATTTGATTTACTCCAGTTATGATTTCATAAATTGTGAATGTGGTTTACTTATCTGTTTTATTAAGAACTTGTTCTTGTGTGTTGATTAAGGATGTATACTTAGTTTACGTGCATGAATTTGATGCTAGAATATAAGGGAATTTCACCTAATCGTTATGAACTTATATTCACAAGTAGTAAAGGTTGCTAGTCACAATCATGTTAAGTAAACCCTAGGCTGGATTAACATGCGTCTTCCATAGTTATGAATGCCTTGTCAATGTTCATGATTTCCATTGAACTTAATGATCTTTGTTGAATGTCTCTATCATGCGTATTCCATAGTTAGGGAGTTTGAGAAAGAATAATTTGGTTGTGATGCGTTATCCATTCAATTCAATGAATCTAGGGAAATCTGGGAATTGATTAGTTCAATACAATTAATTCGGAACATTGTCATTCATGGTTTATCGAAAGAGTAACTGGGAATCAAGTTGTATGCATATGTTTATGTGTGGATAAGGATCCCTCTAACTAGCCATTCACCCATTTAAATCACCAATTTCGTGTCTTTTTAAGTTGTCTTTACAATTTTGTTTGTTTAAGTTTAAATTCGTTCAAAACCAATCCCCTGCTTTTAGTTTGTGTTACTAGAGTCTAAATTCGTCAAATCTTGAGTCTCTTAGTCTTTTGAGTCAATTTGAGTCTTAATTTCGTTCAAATCAATCTTAGGTGTTAGTTTTGAGTCTAGATAACTTGTTTTGTGTGTTTTAGGTCTATTTAGCTTGTTTTGAGTCTTTAGAGTCCAGAAACTGTTTAATTGAATTCTATTTGCTGTTTTGAGTTTGTTTTGAGTTATTTGAGTCAAGTTAGGTTGTTTAAAGGTGTCTAGAGTTAAAATTCGTCCAAATTGATCCCTAGTACTTGTTTTCATTGTTTTAAGTCCAGTTTAGTGTTTTAGAGTGTAATTTGTGTAGATTAGCATCCCTTCTAATCCCCGGCCTAAAACGATCCCTACTTTCATAGACTACGTCGATAGGGTTTTAATTTGAGTGTCAAGTAATTCTCACATCAGACAGAGGCCGATACTGACCTTTCAGAGTTTGATGATCCATTAAGTTACAAAGAAGCAGTTGCAGGATCAAATGCTAACAAATAGATAGAGGCGATGAAGAGTGAATTGAGTTCGATGGCGAATAACTTAGTATGGGAATTAGTGGAACAAGCAGAAGGCACAAAACCCATAGGATGCAAGTGGGTCTTTAAAACGAAAAGGGATTCAAATGGAAACATAGAGAGGCACAAAGCCAGGCTCGTTGCAAAAGGTTTCACACACAAGGAGGGTGTAGACTACAAAGAAACATTCAGTCCTGTATCAACAAAGGATGCTTTCAGGGTTATCATGTCTATGGTAGCCCATTTTAATTTAATCTTACATCAAATGGATGTAAAAATGGCGTTCTTGAATGGGGACCTGGAAGAATGCATTTACATGTGACAGCCAGAAGAATTCAAGGAGGGAGAAGGAAGAAACCTAGTGTGCAAACTCAACAAATCTATATATGGTCTGAAGCAAGCATCACGGCAATGGTAGTTGAAGTTTCATAGAATTGTGAAAGAATATGGCTTCACCGAGAACCCTTCAGACAATTCCATCTATCTAAAGTTTAGTGGGAGCAATTTTATCATCCTAATTCTCTATGTGGATAACATATTGCTTGCCACGAATGATCACAGTTTGCTGGACGATACAAAAACATTTTTGCAGAAGCACTTTGAAATGAAGGACTTAGGAGAAGCGACTTATGTTTTGGGCATTGAGATCAAAAGGGATAGAAGGAGAGGCTTGCTGGGATTATCACAGAGAGCATATATAGAGAAAGTATTAAAAAGGTTTAACATGTCATCGTGTGGAACTACTGATATGCCTATATCAAAGGGTAATAAACTGAGTAAACTGCAGTGTCCACAAACAGACTTGGAGAGGAAGGTTATGGAAGATAAACCGTACGCATCCTTGGTGGGAAGTTTAATGTATGCACAGGTGTGCACAAGGCCTGACTTGGCCTTCACTATTTTTGTGCTTGGGAGGTTTCAATCCAATGCCGGTGAAGCTCACTGGAATGCTGCCAAAAGGGTTTTGAGATATCTTTAGAGAACCAAGGACCATATGTTGGTATATAGAAGAACCGAGGATTTGGTCTTAGAAAGGTACTGTGATTCTAATTTCACAGGTTGTCCAGATGATATGAAATCGACAATAGGTTATGTTTTCTTAATGGTGTGTGGTGCAGTCTCCTGGAGAAATGTGAAACAAGGAACCGTGGTAGCATCAACTATGGTTGCAGAATATTTATCAGTTTGTGAAACAGTGAATCAAGCTATTTGGTTGAAGAACTTCATACTCGGACTTCAAGTCATGGATTCTATATCGAGACCTATATAGATTTTCTGTGATAATAATGCAGCTATATTCTTTACTAAGAATAATAAAAGGTCTAATGCAACAAGGAACTTAGATATAAAGTATCTCATTGCTCAAGATAAGGTGATAGATGGTTTAGTTAAAATTGATTATTTGGAGACCGGATCCATGATTGTTGATCCGTTAAATAAGGCAGTTCCCACCATTGTTTTCAAGAAGCATGTCACTAGCATGAGAGTCTTGGTTGATTTTGATGCAGCGAATTAGTGGGAGCTTTACAACAGGTTTAATTTCTATGTTATTTTCAGATTCAATAGTAGTTTATGAAGGATAAGTTTTGAGTATTAATGATGAAGTTTTCTTAGCTAATAAAGAACAATGCTGAGAGGTTGTTCAAGTTCCCTTAAAGTGTTCAGCTGCTAGCTATGATAATGCATGAGTATGTTTTGCATGGTGTTTTATGCTTTTACTCGTTATTAAGTGTTAGACAACATGAGGGCTTCATATTGAAGCACATGAATCGGTTTCGATTCTGAAAGGGACCAAATGTTTGACATATTTAATACATATTCAGCTGTGTCATACATGTCATATATCTTGTTGGAGTCTTATGTGTTGATAAGCTTTACTGTAAGTAGTTATGAGGATGGTACTCTTAAGTGAAATGAGTGTGTTGCCCTATAGTTCACATAAATGCTTAACATCGACAAAGACTGGAAAACTAAGAAGTGTTGAATGCTAATCTCATGGCCAATACAGATCATTCTCAACTCAAGAATGATTATACAACTTTACAAAGTATTTGCTCTGGTGGGAGAATGTAAGTTCTATTTGAGAGGAAACACTTTGTATTTTGTATAAAGACCTTTGGGACGACAAGGAGATTAGTATTAGCACCTGTGGTAGACTTTTCAGGAGTTGTATTACTTTGGTGTTCAAGTCAGAAACATTCTTAGATAAATTAGAACTCTTCTAGCTGATTTATGCATAAGTGTTTTTTGGTGATAAGGATTATCTTTGATAAGGTTTTCTTAATGGGAGGACTCCTAATCGAAGGCCATCGCATAAAGTATATAACTGAGGTCCCTAAACTCTCATTAGATACGCAAGTTTACAGAAATACTCTAGCCCCATTGAGTGAGCCTTGCTTTCGGATTAATGTAGAGTTGCGAAAGAACTTCAGTTTCTTTCCCTAGTTCGTGAGACAATGTCTTCCACATGTTAGTGGTTAGTTTGATATTGAGCCAGTCTTTATATTTAACTTAAGAGTTTAACTTACAGAAGAATCCAAGAGGATATCTAGGATTATATATTATTTTCTCTTAGGAGTGCAATTCGATCGAAGTTGTTGAGTCCATGAATGGACTTCTAAAGTACGCATAATTCGATGTGTTTTACTCCGATCATGAAAAATCATTGTCCCTCGTCCCATTAATGACCAAGATATACTTTCCAAAAACGTTAGGAGGAAAAGGAAAAAAAAATAAAGGTTTGAAGAAATAAGACAGAAATGATTTTTGCTTGTTCCTTATTACTTTTTTTTTATTTAGCTTTCGATTCAATAAGGGAATAATTAAGACATGAAAGCAAAGGGATGAGTGGATAAGCCAAAAACAGGAGTGCAAAAATAAATTTTTCAAAACTTAATCCTACCCACAGATTTAAACCCACAGTTTATTTTCACAACCAGTTCTAGAGAATTACATTGCATGTATAAAAGGACCCGAAGACGGAGTTTGTTAGTGCACAATTTCACTAAAAAAAATGCTGATTTTAGAGGCCAATGAAGGGCAAGACGAAACTGTAGATGCTTCTGGTTATCAATTTTCTGGCATATAAATTTCTAAATCGCATCGATGATTTACCAGAGGTACATGTATATGTTTAATAATAAAAATATTACAATCACTCTTTCCTGTTTTTGTTTATTTTAATTTATGGATTAGAATTTAATAGTGTGCATTGTAGTGATATTTACTTCGTTTTCTACAATTGCTTTCAACAATTTTATTTTTTCTGTTGAACGGGGGTGGAGGTGAAATTACAGGTGGTGAAAGATGGAGGGTGGAGGTGGAAGTAGTGCAGCTGGGTTGAAGGTGTTAAGTTTATTCTAATAAGGGGCATTAGAGATGGATATTGATGTTGTTTTCAAAATTGAATTAAAAATGTTACATATATATATATATATATATATAGAAAAATTGAGAACAACAAGAAACATAAATGTTATTATTATTTTTCATTCTATTAGTATAAGATGAATGTTTATTTAAATTAATTAACGCAAATATGCTAAATGCAAAGCCCCCAATACTAGTTGGGTCCAAGAGTTTGTTTTCTTCATAATCATGGTTTTAAGTACTTTTTACTCGCCACTTATTACCACAGTCTTGTGACATTCATCTTCATTTGTAAGTGAGAGGTCTTAAGTTCGATTCTCGTCAAAGACGAATTTGAACCAAATTATTGCTAGCCCATTGTAAAGCTAAGTCCACCCTCTCTCACTTAGTGTAGATTATCGTTTGTTAAATAAAAAGAGTACTTTTTACTCCAAAATGGTGTTTCAAGGGACGTCATGAGAAGAATACTTGAAAAACTCTTTTTATTTTGGGAAGTATTGTTGGCACTTCAAAAATTTTGTTTTGCACTCCAAAATTTCGTTTATTAGAAGAATAAAAAATACACTTATAAAGGGTATACAACGAGATTCTGGAGTGCTAATAACATTTCTCTTATTTTTACGGAATTCGCTAATTACTTAAGTTAAACTCATCCTCATATTGACAAGTAAATCATTTATCAAGTAGTTGTCCTTGTTATCACCTTTTCTTTTACCAATGACATTATTTATTTATTTCTTTCTTTATAAAGGGGGACAACTGGTGGCTTATCATAGTTATCCACCCTTTTATAACATTTCCCTTTATTTTTTACAAAATTGGCTAATTACTTAAGTTAAACTCGTTCTCATCTTGACAAGTAAATCATTTATCAAGTAGTTGTCCTTGTTATTTTTTTTTACCAGCAATATTTTTTATTTATTTATTTTTCTTTATAAAGGGGGACACTTGGGCAAGCCACCGTTATCTACCCCTTTCAAGTGATATTTTTTATGGACTTTTTTTTCTTTATAAAGGAGGACAATTGGTGGCAAATCACGGTAGTCCACCCTTTCCAGGTGATATTTTTTATTGATAAATTAAGTACTTATCTCTCATTTTCTTTTCTCATTAAATGTACCTTTTCTTATTTTTTTATTCTTTATGAAGCTCCTTTAACTTTTGACCATGTCATTATTTGAATATTAAATGATTTACATGTGACAACCCGTCCCAAATCCTACGATTTTATAAATTTTAAAAGTATGAATTGGTGAAAATGCCCCTAGAGGCAAAGGTTTTGACTTTCGTTGACCTTTTAAGAGAGATGTATGATTCATTCTTTTAGCGTATTTGTGTACTACTCATCACTACGAACGCGTGGGCGCAAGCAGAATTGAAATTGAAGCTACGATGGAGATTTTACAGAAGTAAGAAGTTGAAGGGCATCTTAGTAATTTTGCTATTCTAGATAATTGGCTCTATTATTTTAATATTTTCTTTAAGCTTTCTGTCCAATGGGACTTACCCATGTGGGACTCCCCATCCCTTCCTCCAATCCCGTGTCCTCTCTCTCCCAAAATTTCGATCCCTCTCTTTCAAACTCTGTGTCTCTCTCACTGAGATTCTCTCTCCTCGTCTCTCTCGTATTTCACACATTTCTCCCTCATTCCTCCATGCTACAGATATCGGCAAAACACGACTCCTCGGCGAGCTCCATCGCCACCAACGACCACCACCAGTCGCCACTTCCTCTGGCGAGCGTCATAACCTATACCATAGACGAAGATCCGAGCTCCTAGATTGAGATTTCCCTCTCTGCACAGTAGCAAAGGCCGACATTCACCCCTTTTCCCGATGGACCACCGGCGAACTCTCGACCATCTCCGACTAGGTAAGGATCAAGTACCTTTAGATCATGTTTTTCTCGTCATTTTGGATTATTTCCTGAGTTATTGGTACGAGTTGGCGACGATTTGGTGCAGGAAACAACACGAGGGGGAAAGCTTTCAGTTTTTCGGTGGAGGTCCAACAACTTCGACCCCTTTTTCCGGCCACCTACGGCCACGACCGAGGAAACCAATGTTTTAATTCGAACCCTTGCTCTGTGATCGTCATTTTGATATATTGGAAGGATTTGTTTAGGGGAGTTTTATTTTGATATATTGGAAGGATATGTTTAGGGGAGTTTTGGAGTGGTCGGAATTGGGTTGAACCTGGCTGTTGCAGCGGCAACCGGCTGGAGAAGAAGAAGAAGAAAAAAAAAACCAGAAAAAAAATAAAATTGAAAAAGGGCCTTTAAGCCCAAACCCGACCCAATTTCCAAATGGGCTAAGAATATTCTAAAAATATTCTTTGGAATATTCCGTTGATTTTTTTAAATTTCTCGAAAACCCTCATAGGCTAATTTCGACGTTCCGAGTCCATTTTTGACATCCATTTAGTGAAATTCCAAAGTTTTAACGTGGTTGACCACCGGGTCATCTCAGTTGACTTTTTATGGTTAACCGTTTACTTTTTTTTACAAAATTTGCCAGGGACCCTACTTAGCGTATTTGGACGTCTTGATTTCAAATCTGCCGCCCGTTTTTCGAAATTCGACCGTTTTAAGATAGTTCCTTTATTAGCTGTACTTTGTAAGAAAACGTGTAATTGCATTAGTACGCTATATTTACCTAAATGGTTTCGTTTCTAGGCGAAACGCTTCGCAAGGACTCATGATGCTACGAGGCGGGTTCGACTCGACGACATGATCTATGAGTGGATCTTTTCTTTGGTGTGTGTGTGTATGTATATATATATATATATATATATATATATATATATATATATATTGGTTAGTTTCCATATATACAATTATTAATAAATTCTCTACGTGATTGCCATGATTAAACTTACGTTTATAAGAAATGCCTTATTGTTGGGAAATGATGAAATAATCCTATGGGATGCACAGGTAAGCTTACTATAAGGGAATGCCTTAATTATATTTATGGTCATGAATAGTATGAAATTGACTAGACTTGTTGAATGGATGTGGCATGATTATAATTATGTTATTCGCTCATCGTTGCTGCATCGGTGTTAGTTCTCGCCTAGGGCCAAGGCCAGTCTTTCATGCGTATGTTCACATCTGCATCACATGCTCGCCTTGGATCCAAGTAGGTGCCAGTTCTTTTGTATAGGTTACAATAGACAACTCCGACTCGTATGTGACCGCGAATAGTGCCAGTCTTCACGTGATTGTAGCACTAGGGCGTATATTATTGTTACACCCAGTCTTGTTCATGTCAGAATACCTCTATATGAACTCATGTGTCAACATGTGTCGATGAGCACTCGATATGATATGTTTTCTTATGTGAGATTATGTGATATTGGTTGTTATATGTTCATTTACACAATATTGCGACGTATGGCAATCTTGTGATTTTGCAGGCTACGGTAGGTATTCTTCTTACTACACGTAGTATGTATATTTTGGAAACTATGCTTGTTTTACGATGAGGGGTTATAACGTTTTCAAAAGGTTTTTATTAAAACTTTATTTTCAGGCCCATTCACCCTTGTTTTGCACCTCTCCAGGTTTTAGCAGCTCAGCTTTCGTATCGACGAGGATTCTTGGAAAATATGGTATTGGAGACTACCTCCGATGGTATAATTCTCAATCCACTATGCTGTACTTTACTAATGCTCTGACATCATGTGTGATATGGGTTCATTCCCGTTCACCAGCGCACTCTTATACTTAGGCACTTTTAGGTTTAAATTTATTCACATTTTCCACATCACTGCACTTTATGGCTTCATCACCCTCCGGGTGTCGACCAGCACAACTCGATTCGAAGTCCAAGTGGACATTCCGGGTTGGGGTGTGTCAGTTTGGTATCAGACAGTAAGTTTGGGTAGTATTGCGCTCATCACACGCGTGATGCAAGCATTCTCGGTTCTTGAACCTAAGTGTAGAATCTTGCCACCTTGTCGAGCATGAAAAACGTATTAACTTTTCCCAAAATTTTGGGTAGTTTAGACAACTTATCATCATTCTAGAACATTGTTTTGGAAAACGCCTCTAAATTTTAACAAAGAGCCATGCTGCCAAAGAAAAATCCTGTTTTGAATTGAGTTGATGGCCTTGACGCAGGGCTAATGTATCAATAGTTACGCATCATCCGAGATTTACAAGTCAATCCCATCATTATTCTCCGGCCATCATTACCAAATCTTTCAAGATAGGAAACCACAATTAGTTCTGATTCTTTGGCGGCAACAATTAGTATACCACTGATTAGAATTCCTTCGAAGTTTACTTCGTCAAGGTTCCAGAAATGTCTTTAAGTGACAATGTGGTGCCACGGTGGTAGCACTTGACGGAAGAATATTTGGGGGACAACCACTTTTGGTCCCTGATAGCACTAATCTTTTCAAACGCCCTAGTGATCATTCCGGATCCTCAGAAGGAAGATCGACTTCCGTTTAAGTCCGTTCTAAAGTAGATTATTAGCAAATTTCTTTTTCTGACCTTGGGACATTTCAACCAATACTAGTTTCCAGAATTTCTTTTAGTGCTAAACTCGTCATTTTGACGAGCATAGGCACAGGTGTACGAATTGTTATACTTACGGTCAGTAGAAATCCCCAAAGCAGTAAGTATTTTCTCTTAGAATCAATTAAACCACCTCACATAACCAATTCCTTACCTGTCATCCGAAACTATCTACCCGAGCGGGCTCTAACTTGTAATCAGCCCACAGTGGCGCTACTAATTGACGATACTGTTCGATATCCAGAAGTTGTCAACCAGTATTCAGGCGATATGATTTCTGATACCGGACATAGGTACTAGTGTCTGGGAGTGATACCTTTATGCCAGAATACTGGTTCATAGTTTCAGGGTAACGAACAATTTTAAAAATATCAAAAGTATCATATATGCGTTAATTAGCGGCGCGACTGATAGACTGATTAACAGTGATTATCGGAGCCGAAGAAATTTAAATCATGGAAACTTAGGAGCAAGTTTTGTTTTAGGAAGGTAAACTCAAAGTTGTTTTTACCTTATCACCTCTCTAGATAAATAGAACCTTTTCGACTAGCCACCTCTTTGATCACTTATGCAGGTACATAGTAAAATCGAAGTACAAGTTACTTTCTCACTGTTAGAGTGAATTGAAAATCAAGAAAGCTATGAAGACCTATTAGCACGTGTCATAGAGAAGGAAATAGTATCGTACGTTTTGAGGACGCATATCTCTAGCGTCATTTCTCAGAATTTTACCTGAGATACCCCTAAAGCAAGAAGTTGATTACACCTTCGATCCACTTTCTCGTACCACACTAACTTTCCTTATGTCCTTACGAACAACTCTTGCATCAATGAGAGAATTTAGTTACGAAAGTTTACCGATTAGGGAATTACTCAACCAAACACTTTACCTAGGGAACCTCAAACCTACCCGCGAAGGTGAAAGGCCGAACCTTAATATCGTATCTAGATTTTAGCAACTCCATGGGGTGATGATTAAAACCATTAACCCCCAACTTCGAATTGATGGTCTACTCGACCAACCTTTTGTGCCAAGTTTTCTTCCATAGCCTGACAAATTCGTAGTGGTCTTATTGATCTGATAAAAGTTTAACACTCATATTAAAACCCTATAATTGTAGTATATGTAAGTAGGGATCGTTTTAGGCCGGGGATTAGAAAGGATGCTAATCTACTCAATTTAAACTTTAAAACACTAAACTAGACTCAGAAACAGAAAACTAGACTCTTATGACTCAAAACTGACCAAATTGACTCAAAACAACAAAACTAAGTTAAATAGACTCAAAACAGGTACTAGAGAGTGATTTGGACGAATTCTAAACTAACTTGACTCAAAATACTAAATGGAGATAGATTTGAATGAATTTAACTAAACTAAGACACCAAATAAGAACTGAGGACGAATTTAGCAAAACTAAGTAAATTGCAGCAAACAAAGTAAGTTAAAACGAAATTAAGGTGAATTCAAGGGTGAAAAGCTAGTTAAAGGGTCCTTCTCCACACATGAAACATATGCACATAAATTGATTTCCAGTATTGTTTCTTTAAAACATGAATGACAATGCCCCAAATTAATTGTGAGTGCACTAATTATTTTTCAGATTTTCCTTAATTCATTGAATTGGATGGATAACGTATCGGCAATCAAATTATTCTTATCAAGTTTAATTCATTGAATTGGATGGATAACGTATCGGCAATCAAATTATTCTTATCAAGTTCCCTATATGAACTGGATGATAGAGATACATTAAAAGATCATTAAGTTCTATGAAAATCCTAAGCATTGACAAGGCATTCGTAACTATGAACTGCATGATACTCTTGCCAAGAATTTACTTAACACAATTGTGACTAGCAATCTCCACTACTTGTAAATATAAGTTCATAACTATTTGGTGAAACTCCCTTATATTTTAGCATCAGATTCATGCATGCAAACTAAGCGGGCCCTCTTAATCAACATACAAGAATAAGTTCTCAATAACGTAGATAAGTAAATCACATTCATGTTTTACGAAACAATAACTGAAGGTAATCAATTCATATCAAACATATGTCCATGGCTTCGAATTCACCTCTAACTAAGAAAAACTTAGTTACACATGTTCATAACAATTGAAAAGCAATCTGAAATAAACATTGAAACTAAAATGAGGGAAGAAAGAACTCTTAGAACTCCAATGGTTACAAGTGGCTTGCGGCACAATTCTCTTTGCTCTAATGGAAGCCACGGCAAAGGCCTCTCTTCTCAAGTCCTGCGGCAAAGGGTGTGAATTGGTGTGTGGATGTGTTTCTGCGAATTATGGTGAAAATATGGATGTCGTGTGGTCTCGGAGGTGGTAACCTGTGGTAAACCTCAAAACATATATATATAGGCATGGCAAAACCATAGAGAAATCATGTTAGGATTAGAACTTAACAGAAATAATGGATTAGGGCCATAGGGTGCAGCACAAGGCTTAAATCCATCAGGAAAGGGGTTTGGCCCAATTAGTTTCTGAGAAGGCTTTGCACAATCCAAATCCACAAGGAAAAGGCCTTCTAGAAGTCAGAAACCAAGGGAAATAAAGATAGGGGGTGCGGCAGAATTGGAGGGAAATGGGAGTGAATTGCAAGTCAAGGCAAAGCCTTCTAGAAAGGAATAGGCGCCAGGTTTGTAGGGATTAGGAGTAGGGCTTCTAGAAAGAGTGCTTCTAGAAATCAGATAAGGTTTTGGATAAGATAAGGTTGTTTGGATAATGTTCCATGTTTCTTGCTCTTTCATTATCTTCTTTGTCTTGAATTTGTTTCTCTAGATTTGTAGCACATTCCTAGCACCTTTTGATCTTCAAAATGTCCATTCCTTGTGCTTAATATGCAAGCTATCCATTCCAACCCAAAATTGCTCTAAAATGCTCCAAAATGCACTTTCTTGCCAACTTTGCCAATTGGACCTACAAACACACGAAAATAGCTTAAATCACTATAATAAACATAAACTAACTAAGTAAATGCAAGGAAACAAGCTAACTAAGTCGCATAAATATGCTTCTATCAAATTCCCCCACACTTAGCTTTTGCTAGTCCTCGAGCAAAACAAAACAAACAGAAGAGACAAAACACAATCTAGACCTTCCAACAATTGCCTCAGGGATTTTCAATGAAACACGACACCTTAAAAATCACTACTTATACAAATTTTAGTCAACCCTACCCTCGAACTCATACTTAATCACAGTAGCCACTCACTAGCTCGCATTTAATCAATTAAAACAACATTTTGAATGTAGTAACATGCCTTAGAGAATTCCCTCAATTCCTTACCGGATATACTCTCTATTTTCACACATATTTTCTGACTACACTCCCGACACTAGGTATATGTGAGAAGATTGATGTAAACATGTAGACTAAACACTCACATATGTTATAACAAAAAAGATCCTTTTCTGGAATTATTAATGCATGTATATATATGATCTCATGAACGGAATGCCACTACTTAGACGTGAGAACCAGGGACACCATATGCTCGTACTAATTTCAAACTCCACATTATTGAAACACATAACAATCAAGATTAAAGTCTAAGGGTTGTAACGGGCTAAGGGTATTGGCTAACAAAGAAAGGTAAGGATAAACAAAAGTTCTTAAAGAAATAGTTAAGCAAAGCAATGAAATCAACACTTAGAATTCACTTTTGATTGCAGAAACCAACTTTGACACAAAGGGGAGATTCATACAACTTTTAGGGCCAGATTCAATCTTTTGGACCCTTTCTTTGACATGCAACACTTGTGAGCTCAATCTCACTTATTTTCAAACTCTTTTTCTTTCTTTTCTACAGACTTTTCTTTTCTTTTTTCTCTTTTTCACATTTTTTTTCTCTTTCCTTTCCATGCCCTTTCTTTCTTTACTTGGCACCCAAACCACTAAAAACCTTCCCCCATACTCGCTTTTCTGCAAATTGTAGATCAAAAGGAATTCCCTTTAAGTCATGCTTCACTAACCTTTAAGAACATGGGTATGGATAGTCCTATACTAGGCTAGGTAAGGATAATGTGGGCTAACAAAGAAAATAGGCTAAATAAGGCTCAAAAGGGGCTAAACCTACAAAACATATGAAAGGGGGTACATCTGTTTGGCTCTAGTTTAAACTAAACAACTTCATCTTGTTATTTGTTATGCTAATCAATTTTATGCTTTGAATGAAACGGACATGAGTTCTAGTATTTGGAACTATAATGATGAAACGCATTCTAAGTAGCAACCAAGCAAAGAAATAATGAGATCATGCAACGACTTTAGAAAACAACAAATGCACATATTAATAACTCTCCAAAAGAAGTATAGGCTCAAGTCTCTTAGGGTTGTAGCGTTAGTTTGAGTTCCTTCCTTGAAGCATGTTACAAAAACTGATTTTTTTTCCTTTGTGATTACATATGAATTCGTAAACAACAACTACAATTAAGCATAAACCAAAGAACATATCAAACTTCAATCCATGTTTGTAACTTTCTTTAATAGTCATGCAATTAAAAACCAAATCCTCATTATTGTGTTGGAAGGTACCCTAAGCCACAAACACACAAAAACTACTCTTTTTGGTATTTTTCAAACTGTTTTTTCGATTTTTTTTTTCTTTTTCTGTTATATGACACAAAAACACTTCAAAACACAATAAAAACACTTAAAAACAGTGAGTAACAACTTTAGAAGTGCTACGTGGTAAAAATCTGAAAATATGGCATGAAAAACATGAAAAACAATCTGTTTACCCCCCCAACACTTAAACCAAACATTGTCTTCAATGTTTCAAACAAAACTTAAACAAGAAAGCAATAAAAGACAACTAGCAAACAAGACAATCATGGCAAAGTAAACGCAAGAAAGAGTAGGGTAAAAGAAAGCAAATCTGGTTGTTGGAGCTAGAATCCATCTTCTCCTCATATGAACACATGGGTTGCCTCCCAAGAAGCGCTTGCTTTAACGTTTTCCAGCCGGACTATACCTCCATTTAAGCTTCAACAGGGCCAACGGCATGGAGGGGTACATCCTCCACGACATGCTCCTGAAAATTCTCGTAGTATGGCTTCAAACGGTGCCCATTCACTTTGAATTCATGTTTTGTCTTTAAACTTTGAATTTGGGCTGCACCATAAGGAAAGACATTAGTAACAACAAAAGGGCCAATCCATTTAGAACGTAACTTATCCAGAAACAAACGAAGTCGAGAATTAAAGAGTAGCACTTTCTGTCCCACAGAAAACGTTTTACTTTGAATCATCTTGTCATGGGCAGCCTTTGTTTTCTCCTTGTAAATGAGAGCGTTCTCATAAGCCTCATTCCTAATCTCCTCAAGCTCATTCAATTGAAGCTTCCTATGAATTCCAGCGGCATTAATGTCCATATTGAATGTCTTGACTGCCCAATGTGCACAATGCTCTAACTCAACCGAAAGATGACATGGTTTCCCATAGATGAGCCGAAATGGTGACATCCCAATTGGTGTTTTGTAGGCTGTACGATATGCCCACAGTGCATCATTCAAACGCAAGCTCCAATCTTTCCGAGTTGGCCCAACTGTCTTCTTCAAAATCTGCTTGATTTCCCGGTTGGAAACCTCGGCTTGCCCACTTGTTTGAGGATGATAAGGTGTTGAAACCTTATGCGTGACATTGTACTTCTTGAGCAGGGCCTCAATGGTTTGATTGCAAAAATGGGAACCCCCATCACTGATTAGTACTCTTGGCATTCCAAACCTTGCAAATATGTTGGTTTTAACGAAATCTGCAACCACTTTAGAATCATTAGTACGGGTGGCTTTTGCTTCCACCCATTTCGACAAATAATCCACAGCAAGCAAAATATAAAGAAAACCATGTGAGGAAGGAAAATGACCCATGAAATCAATACCCCAAACATCAAAGATTTCAACAGAATAGATGGGATTCTGCAGCATTTGATCTTTTGCACTTATATTGCCCATTCTTTGACAACGATCACAAGTCATACAAAAAGTTCTAGCATCCTTAAAGATAGTAGGCCAATAAAATCCATATTCTAAAACCTTATGTGTTGTGCGTTGTGTGCCAAAATGACCCCCACATGGATAAGTGTGACAAAAAGTTAAAATTGAATTAAACTTAGAATCATGCACACACCTACGTAGAATCTGATCAGGGCAATATTTCAACAAATAAGGGTCATCCCAAACATAAAACCGTGCATCCTTTTTAAATTTGTCACGTTGGTGTTTGTTTAGGGTGTTTGGGACATGTTTAGCCACCAAATAATTCACTATATCGGCATACGATGGCTCACTTACCTTAATGGACAGCAGCTGCTCATCTGGGAACGTCTCTGGGATAGGTAATGGCTCCTCATCATGCACCAAACAACTCAAGTGGTTAGCCACCACGTTTTCACTTCCTTTTCTTATCTCAGATTTCCACATCAAACTCTTGGAGAAGTAAAATACAACAAATAAGCCTTGGCTTAGCTTCCTTCTTCGTGAGCAAATACTTCAAAGTTGCATGATCAGTGTAAATTACAACTTTAGTTCCAAGTAAATAAGAACGAAACTTATCTAAAGCAAACACAACAACAAGAAGTTCTTTTTCAGTGGTGGAGTAGTTCAATTGAGCATCATTCAAGGTCCAGGAAGCGTAGTAGATGACATGCGGCTTCTTGTCCTTTCTTTGTCCCAAAACAGCCCCTAATGCATAATCTGAAGCATCACACATAAGCTCAAAATGAAGGCTCCAATCTGGTGGGACTATGATGGGGGGCGAAGTGAGCATCTCGTTGAGGTGTTTGAAAGCCTTCTCACACTCCTCATCGAACACAAAGGGAACATGTTTTTGGAGAAGTCGACATAGGGGTTGGGAAATCTTTGAAAAATCTTTGATGAATCGCCTATAAAATTTTGCATGTCTAAGAAAATAACAAACCTCTCTCACCGAAGTGGGAGAGGGTAAGTAGTGTACAAGATCTATTTTTGATTTATCGACCTCAATTCCTTTTGCCGAAACAATGTGACCTAAAACTATGCCTTGTTTTACCATAAAGTGACATTTTTCCCAATTTAACACAAGGTTAGTTTCAATGCATCGTTCAAAGATTAATGTGAGATTATCCAAACAACCATCAAATGAGTCACCAAAGACACTAAAATCATCCATGAAAAGCTCAATAATCTTCTCAATGAAATCTGAAAAGATACTTACCATGCATCTTTGAAAAGTGGCCGGTGCATTACATAAACCGGATGGCATTTGACAATAAGCAAAAGTACCAAATGGACATGTAAAAGTAGTCTTTTCTTGATCATCTGGAGCTATAACAATCTGATTATATCCCAAATAACCATCAAGAAAACAATAAAAAGAATGACCGGCTAACCTTTCAAGTATTTGATCAATGAACGGCAAAGGGAAGCGGTCTTTCCTTGTGGTTGCGTTGAGCTTCCTATAATCAATGCACACTCTCCAACCTGTTTGGATTCGAGTGGGCACAAGTTCATTCTTGGCATTCTTCACCACAGTGACTCCAGATTTCTTTGGAACAAATTGAACTGGTGAAACCCAACGACTATCCGAAATTGGATAAATCACTCCACAATCAAGAAGCTTGATAATCTCATTCTTCACAACTTCCATCATTGGAGGGTTGAGTCGGCGTTGAGCCTCTCGAGTTGGTTTAGCCCCCTCTTCTAGAAGTATGCGATGCATGCAAGTTGTAGGGCTAATTCCCTTAATGTCGGCCAAAGTCCATCCAATGGCTGTTTTGTGCTCTTTTAACACTCGAATCAGTTTCTCCTCCTCCACTGCCGTGAGTGATGAAGAGATAATGACGGGCAGCATCTCTTTATCTCCCAAAAACACATACTTCAAATGATCTGGCAATGGTTTAATCTCAAGTATACCTGAATCACAGAAGGTAACAACTTGTTAGTAGAAACGGGAATGGGAATTGGGATGGAAGGCTTACCAACATGTTATGGGAATGACTCAAAGGCAGCAACCATCTCGGCATTTGCTGCAGGGATAGGCTTGGCCAGATTGGATTTAAGGCCAATTCCTTGTGCAATGGTTGTTTCAAGGGCATCCTCATTCAAGGAATCAAGATAGTCATGCGCAAAAGAGTCAAATACATCAATAGAGAAACAAAAGTGATCATCTTTAGGATATTTTATAGTTTCAGAAAGATTGAAATCAATAACATCCCCATCAAATTCCATTGTCAATGTCCCCTTGAACATATCTATCTTGGTGCGGGCTGTTTTCATGAAGGGTCTTCCAAGTAAGATTCGCAGGGGTGTAGAATGCACCGAATCTTCCATATCAAGGACATAAAAATCTGCTGGAAATATCAAGTGGTCAACCTATACCAAAACATCCTCCAAAACTCCTTTTGGATATGCATTAGAACGATCGTGTAATTGAATTATCACACCATCATTTTTAAGCTCTCTTAAGTTTATAGATGCATAAATAGAGTATGGCATGGCATTAATTGAAGCACCTAAATCCAACATGGCATGTTCAAATTTTGTATTGCCAATAACACAAGGAATTGTAAAACTACCCGGATCTTTGCATTTTGGTGGTAGTTTTCTTTGCAAAACAACAGAGACATTCTCACTTTCCTGGACCACTTCCTTGTTCGAAATCCTCCTTTTTGTTGTACAAAGTTCTTTAAAAACTTGGCGTACCTTGGAACTTGCTTAATTGCATCAAGGAGAGGTATATTGACTTGCACTTTCCTAAACGTCTCTAGAATGTCCTTTTCATTTTCTTCCTTCTTTGATTGCATGAGCCTACGAGGGAAAGGCAAATTGGGTGGAATTAGGTTTGACTGGGTCGAATTTGGAACAACCTTACTTGAAAATGACGGTTTAAGGGCCTTGGGAGGCTGCGGCAAGGATGGTTCTTTCCTTGTCGTGGCTTTGTCAATCTCCTCCTCTTCAAGCAGCAACTTTTCATCTTCCTTTTGGTTTGATTTGGATGGTTTTGGGTCAGTTCCAACTTCTTTTCCACTTCTCAACATGATGGCTTTAGCGGTTTCAAATCCTCCCTTTGGATTCACAACGGTTGAACTAGGCAGTTTACCTTGTTCTTGAAACTATCCCATGAACTCCGCCATCTGCCCAAATTGTTTCTTTAATTTGTTTATCTCCTTGGCTTAGTTTTGCAATCCCTGCGACAACGTAGTTAGTATTTTAAGTGTATTATCATCATACGTTGACGTACCTGAGTTAGATTGAGCAGATTGTTGTTGGGACTGAGTTGGTGCGAATGGCCTTGGATAAAAGCCCGGAGGTTGCTGTCTAAATCCACCTTGTTGTTGAGGTTGTTGAGGCTCCCTCCACTTGAAGTTTGGGTGATCTCTCCAGCCCGGATTGTAAGTGTTGGAGTATGGATAATTTTGTGGCTGATTTTGGCCTTGATAGCCCACAGCATTGGCATTTTCCCATCCTCCATTCTCTATCAATTGAGGGCATTGATGATTGAGATGCCCCTGCATAGAGCACACTCCACATATGGCTGCACCTTGCACCTTGGATCCATCGACAACCTGTGACAAAATAACAGTGATATTAGCCATTTGAGTTTGAAGTTCAGAAATTGCATTTACCTCATTCACTTGTTGTTGCCGTGAGGGGTCTCTTTGTCCAACTCCTTCATATTGTTGTGCATTCAAGGCTCGGTTTGCAATTAAGATCTTTGCAGCAACTGGGGTTTTGTCAACCAAAGCACCTCCCGCTGAAACATCAAGCATTTGTCGCCCAATTGGAAGGAGTCCTTCATAGAAATATTGAATTAATAGCTCCTCCTTCATTTGGTGTTGTGGTCAGGATGCAACTAACGCCTTAAAACGCTCATAATATGCTGGAAACGATTCTCCTTGGTTTTTTTGGATTCCACTAATTCTCTTCCTCAAAAGAATGACTCTTGAAGTTGGGAAGAATTTCTCTAGGAATGCTTTCTTCATGCTTTCCCAAGAAGTAACGGTTCCAGGTGCTAGTTCATATAACCAATCCTTAGCCTTTTCCACAAGAGAGAATGGAAAGGCTTTCATCTTCAAAATGCTCCCATCCACGTTGATTGGTGTCATGCTTGAGCACACCACTTCAAACTCCTTCAAGTGCTTGTTTGGATCTTCCATGGACAACCCATTGTATTTGGGAATGTGGTGCAGCAAGCTTGACTTCAACTTGAACTCATCAGTCTTGCCTTGAGCCGCCCTAAGATATTGAATGCAAATAGGCACGACATTATCCAATCCCGAGGCTGAAAGTTCTTTGATCGTTCGATTATCTGTAGCCATGTCATGTTCTTCCTCTTCCTCATCTTCAAACTCAGATTCGGAATCAAAACTAGAACTAGGTGGACTTGGTTCTGGATTTTTCCTCTTCCTTCTCAACATTCGTTCAAAATCGTCGTCAAACTCCAAAATATGCTCACGAACAGGTTGATAACTACGAGTCATAAACTAGTACCTAAAACAAAGAAATCAACACAAGACACAATCAAGAAACAAAACAAAAACAAAAACAAAAGCAAAGTAAAACACACGGCAGAAACAAGGGAGATTAGCAAGTTTGCTAATCCATTGCAATGGCGCCAAAATTTGATGTGATAAAAGTTTAACACTCAAATTAAAACCCTATAATTGTAGTATATGTAAGTAGGGATCGTTTTAGGCCGGGGATCAGAAGGGATGCTAATTTACTCAATTTAAACTTTAAAACACTAAACTAGATTCTTATGACTCAAAAGTGACCAAATTGACTCAAAACAACAAAACAAAGTTAAATAGACTCAAAACAGGTACTAGAGAGTGATTTGGACGAATTCTAAACTAACTTGACTCAAAATACTAAATGGAGACAGATTTGAATGAATTTAACTAAACTAAGACACCAAATAAGAATTGAGGGGGTTTTTGGACGAATTTAGCAAAACTAAGTAAATTGTAGCAAACAAAGTAAGTTAAAACGAAATTAAGGTGAATTCAAGGGTGAAAAGCTAGTTAGAGGGTCCTTCTCCACACATGAAACATATGCACATAAATTGATTTCCAGTATTGTTTCTTTAAACCATGAATGACAATGCCCCAAATTAATTGCGAGTGCACTAATTCATTGAATTGGATGGATAACGCATCGGCAATCAAATTATTCTTATCAAGTTCCCTATATGAACGGCATGATAGAGATACATTAAAAGATCATTAAGTTCTATGAAAATCGTAAACATTGACAAGGCATTCGTAACTATGAACTGCATGATACTCTTGCCACGAATTTACTTAACACGATTGTGACTAGCAATCTCCACTACTTGTAAATATAAGTTCATAACTATTAGGTGAAACTCCCTTATATTTTAGCATCAGATTCATGCATGCAAACTAAGCGGGCCCTCTTAATCAACATACAAGAATAAGTTCTCAATAACGCAGATAAGTAAATCACATTCATGTTTTACAAAACAATAAATGAAGGTAATCAATTCATATCCAACATATGTCCATGGCTTTGAATTCACCTCTAACTAAGAAAAACTTAGTTGCACATGTTCATAACAATTGAAAAGCAATCTGAAATAAACATTGAAACTAAAACGAGGGAAGAAAGAACTCTTTGAACTCCAATGGTTGCAGGTGGGTTGTGGCACAATCTTCCTTGCTCCAATGGGCCATAGGGTACGGCACAAGGCTTAAATCCATCAGGAAAGGGGTTTGGCCCAATTGGTTTCTGAGAAGGCTTTGCACAATCCAAATCCACAAGGAAAAGGTCCCTCTAGGAGTCAGAAACCAAAGGGAATAGGGATAAGGGGTGCGGCAGAATTGGAGGGAAATGGGAGTGAATTGTAAGTCAAGGCAAAGCCTTCTAGAAGGGAATAGGTGCCAGGAGGGATTAGGAGTAGGGCTTATAGAAAGAGTGCTTCTAGAAATTAGATAAGGTTTTGGATAAGATAAGGTTGTTTGGATAATGTTCCATGTTTCTTGCTCTTTCCTTATCTTCTTTGTCTTGAATTTGTTTCTCCAGATTTGTAGGACATTCCTAGCACCTTTTGATCTTCAAAACGTCCATTCCTTGTGCTTCATATGCAAGCTATCCATTCTAGCCCAAAATTGCTCTAAAATGCTCCAAAATGCACTTTCTTGCCAACTTTGCAAATTGGACCTACAAACGCACGAAAATAGCTTAAATCACTATAATAAACATAAACTAAGTACATGCAAGGAAACAAGCTAACTAAGTCGCATAAATATGCTCCTATCACTTATCGATGACTTTCTCACCTACCCTAACAGCAAGAGAAAATTTTCTAAACACCGACAGTTAGCTTTGTATCAAATTCTTCAAATGTTAAACTTTGCTTAGAACATGTACATTTCTTGGGAGCCGTGCTCTCAGTGGATGACATCCTTGTCAATTTCCAAAAAGATTGTAGCGGAAGAAAGTTGAAATTGTCACAAAGTATTGTGAAATGTGGGATATTCTTGGTCTTGTCTATTTTATCGATAATTTAGTAGCCATTTTTCGGCTATAGTGTTTTTCTTCACATATCAACAGAGGAAAGTTGGTTTAGTTGTGATGTTAATTATGAATAAAGTTTCTGACAACTGAACTGTTGTCTTATCTCACCTTTTTTTTACACCTTTTGATGACATTGATCATTTTGGAAATCCATGATGACATGTTCTTTGGATGTTTCGGCTGTGCAGAGACAGCATGGCGGAGTATCACTTATGTTTTCTAACGGTTGGTACCGTACGAAATGAACCATCATATTCGTGACCTAGAGTCAACAGTTATCATCTTTACTTGAAAAACCATATGACATTTCTCTATGGAGAAACGTGTCCAAAATCTTCACTAACCTCACAAACTTCTCAAATACACCTTCTCTTGAAAAGAGCTAAATTCTGACAACGACAATGGAAGAACCAAATCAATGCCAACAATTGCACTGTCGTGTATCACCCAGTTGTGCAAACGTAATTACTGTTACAGCAACAAAAGTCATATCTACCCTTAAACGTCTTTAGCTTGTCCTATCCCATTCTAGTCGGGATTCAAAAGCATCGATTTGACGTTATTTACAAATCATCAAGGAATCGTTCGAGTGGTTATAATCACTTCCTATATCCAAATGCAAATGAGGGATATCATCATAAACTCCTGGTACGAGATATCTTATACATGTGGAGATTATGATGATGCTTTGGTAATTATAGATTGACTTGACAAATCAACCCACTTTCCATTGGTCCAGATGGGCTATATTTTTTTATCACTTGAGAGAATTTCTCATTCTTGAATCTATTGGATTTTATGGCATTTCGATCAACATCTACATTGACCATTATGCCATAGCCACCTCCTTGTGCTGGAAGACATTCTAGTCAACTTTAGGTACATGTCTATTCTACTACAGCTCGTATTATTTTGGAGGCAAGTAGACTGTTCAATAGAATCACACGAACATTGAAATTTTAGTTGTGACAATTAATTCTTCAATTGCCCAACAAATACCCTGCGGAACGAATTTTACCTTTGGTGATTGAATGTTCCAGAAACTACCAAGGTAGCGAGATGTTATACATTAATCCTAATTCCCTTATATTCTAGATTTGTTGGACTTGTTTTGACTCTCAAATTCTTGATTGTTCTTTTAGCCTTCTCGACATAGTTTTTCACTAAATTCGAGAGAAATTCACTATGAATTTGCTCGTTAAGGCATTGTGGACTACTTTGTTCGACTACATGGTATGTTTGTCACTATTGCATCTCACCATGATGCGTGTTTTACTTCCAAGTACTGGGAAGCCTTCTTGAATGTCATGTGTAGTAAGTTTTGTCACATACCACATTTCATCCTCAGACTAACGGTCAGTCTGAATAAACAATCCGGACCTTAGAGCACATATTGCTTTCCATGTTTTACAGTTTTAGCCGGTTATATTAGACACCTATATATGCTTACGTTGTGTACGGCGATAGTTATTATGCTGGTTTGGCTATGGTACTGTTTGAGCTGTGGTATAGAAATTCTAAACATAATATAGAATTGACAGATGAGTATTGCGAATAGGTACTCGCATGATCGAAATTGAGATGTAGCAAAATTGCGTGCTACTGACGATATCACCCGAGAGGGTAGTGTGTGAGCACGATTGAGGCTTTGATCAAACGATGTATGTGTATTTGCCAATGAGGGGAAAGATGGTAATATTGCACCCTCGGGAATTTTTTGCTTGCTTATCATTACAACAGTGAGTGATCAGTATTGCAGACTGCAGACCGTAATATCGATAACTTATTTGTTAAACTCGTTAAGCAAGTGGACATTTAGGTCCGTCTACGTTAGTAAATTTATTTATTTATACGTCTAGTTATTTATTTATCATTAGGCTTATCCCAAAGATACTACATACTTATCTTCAGAGTACGTGACGCAACGAGTGCGTAGGTGAAATTTTTTGATGTTCATTTTTGATTTCAACATAACTAATTTCAATTGTACGTTATATTATATACATATTCTGATGATATGTTCCTATATATCTATTTTTGACTTGATGTTTTCATAAAAGCATTATATTATAGTATTCTAATGAAGGAGAAGGGAAGTTTCAGTTTGGAGGCATGAAAGAGGAATCATTGCAATCCGATCGCGATGGAATGGCATACTCTTTTATGCAACCGCTCCAGCTTGACTTCTTCCTTATATATACTTTCTTCCTACCTTTTGGAGTATATTATGTATAGCAAATGATTTCAAATTTCGGGCACAAAATTTTTTAAGGTGGTTAGATTGTGACAACCCGTCCCTAATCCTATGATTTTATAAATTTTAAAAGTGTGAATTGGTGAAAATGCCTCTAGAGGCAAGAGTTTTGACTTCCATTGACCTTTTTAGAAAGACGTATGATTCATTCTTTTAGCATATTTGCATAGTACTCATCACTACGAACACGTGGGAGCAAGCAGAATTGAATTTGGAGCTACAATGGAGATTTTACGGAAGTACGAAGTTGAAGGGCATCATAGTAATTTTGCTATTCTAGGTAATTGGCTCTATTATATTAATATTTTCTTTAAGCTTTCTGTCCAGTGGGACCCACCCACGTGGGACTCCCCATCCCTTCCTCCAATCCCATGTCCTCTATCTTCCAAAATTTTGGTCCTTCTCTTTTAAACTCTCTCTCTCTCTCTCACTCAGACTCTCTATCCCCGTCTCTTTCGCATTTCACACATCCTTTCTCCCTTATTCCTCCGTGCTAGATTTAGGAAAGTTTTGGAGTGGTCGGAATTTGGTGGAATCCGGCAATTACAGCGGCAACCGGCCGGAGAAGAAGAAGAAGAAAACAAAACAAAAAAAGGAAAAAAGGCCTTAAGCCCAAACCTGGTCCAAAACTGGCCCAAACAATTGGGCCACTATTCCTGCTTAGCCCGACCCAATTTCCAAATGGGTTGAGAAGAATATTCTTTGGAATATTCTTGGAATATTCCTTATGTTGATTTTTCGAAGTTTCTCAAAAACCCTCCTAGGCTAATTTCGACGTTCCGAGTCCATTTTTGACATTCATTTAGTAAAATTCCAAAGTTTTAAGATGGTTGACCACCCAAGATGTCTCAGTTGACTTTTTAGGGTTGATCGTTGACTTTTTTTTACAAAATTTGCCAGGGACCCTCCTTAGCGTATTTCGACGCCCTGATTTCAAATCCCCCATCCGTTTCTCTAAATGCAATCATTTTAAGATAGTTCCTTTATTAGCTATACTTTGTACAAAAACTCGTAATTACAATAGTATGCTATATTTACCTAAATGGTTTGGTTTCTAGGCGAAACGCTTCGCAAGTACTCTCGATGCTACGAGGCAGGTTCGACTCGACGACATGATCTGTGAGTGGGTTATATATATATATATATATTGGTTAGTTTCCATATATTCAATTATTAATAAATTCTCTACATGATTGCCATGATTAAACTTACGTTTATAAGAAATGCCTTATTGTTGGGAAATGATGAAATAATCCAACAGGATGCACAGGTAAGCTTACTATAAAGGGATGCCTTAATTATATTTATGGTCATGAATAGTATGAAATTGACTAGACTTGTTGAATGGATGTGGCATGATTATAATAATGTTATTTGCTCATCGTTGCTGCACCGGTGTTAGTTCTCGCCTAGAGCCAGGGCCAGTATTTCACATGTATGTTCACATCCGCACCGCATGCTCGCCTTGGATCCAAGTAGGTGCCAGTCCTTTGGTACAGGTTGCAATAGGCAACTCCGACTCGTATGTGATCGCGAATAGTGCCAATCTTCGCGTGATTGTAGCACTAGAGCGTATATTATTGTTACATGATGAGTCTATATTATACTTTATATTTTACCCTAATCTTAGTATTAATTTATTGGTTATTTTGTGAGAATTTTGATACTTTGTTTATATTCTTAATGTGGGACATTCGAGTTCCTCTGGAGCAAAAAGTAGTCAAATGGATGAATTTTGGAGTAATTCCAATTAGAGGATGTTCGTGAGTCTATTGACCTGATCGTGTCAAAGTTTCATAATTTTCTACCAAGCGGTTTATTTATGGGGATGAAATAAAGAAACAGCGTGCAGTGTTGTCAAACTGATGTTTTGGGTTTATTTGGGCTTTTTGGCGTCCAAGATGGTGTCTTTTGGGTTTGAGGCCTTTTACAAGAGAGCTTTTGGATTCAAGTTTATTTTCAAGGTGTTTTCTATCCTTGTTTTTAATAATATTTCGTTGTATGATTTCTAGTAACTAAATTCCGTTTGCTAGGGTGAGGCCACGAGCCTTAGCAAGAATATGTAGTTTCTTTTCAATTTGCTTATGATATTATGCATGCAGATTTTAAATTATTAATCACCGGTTTATACTGTCTAATTGTCTTAATGCTTAGCTACCATTAGGATCTTTAGAAAAGTAATTTGATGCAATTTTGGTCGGAGGTCGGTCCCTAAAATTGATGAAGGCTTCTTGTGATTAATATGTGCAAGTTCACTTAAGATGAATACCACATCTTAAGGGTTGTATGGTTTTTCAAAAGGTTTCACAAAGTTTAATGAGTCATGCATGTTTAAATTTGATCTGAATACAACAGACGGATTGCATGTTTGATATATGCTCTATGTTGGCGGTCCAAGTAGGCATATATTAGGAAAACCTAATCTTCAAAATATGCATGTGTAATTCATAAGTAATTGGAAGAACTGCATAGGATTGTTAAGATGATGGCGAAACCCTAGGCTTTTACAATTTAATTTTCAAAAACCGCTTTCTTTTAGTTTATTTTATTTTGTCATTTTATTTGATTTCGTTTCTATTATTTGAAATCACAAAATCAACTTTTTCTCAAACTTTGTTTTAAATAATTAATTAGGATTTGATTTAACATAGATTATTCATTCAATCCCTGTAGAAAACGACATTGCTAGAGTCATCTATACTACAATTACCTTATACTCTTGCAAGTATTTTAGTGTTTTTATCCCTACTTTTGCAGGTGGTAAAATCCCTATCAAGAAATTGGCGCCGTTGCTGGGTATTGTTTTAAATAATTTGTATTTATCAACTCTTTGTTAATTATTATTGCATATATCTTTTTATTTAATTGCTGATTTTGTTTTTGTAGGTTACAATTTGTTTCTTTTTGAGCAGTGCAACGATGGGATTTGCAGTTCCCCCAGAATTCAATCTGACACCCGGTGGACCACCTCTTTGGGTTTCATTAGCAGAAACGGGTTATTATGGATTTAAGCCTACAGTTTGTGCTCTTTGCAATTCAAAGACCCATGATATTTTGCAATGTCCTGGGAGGAAATATTTTCCAGATTATGTCCAGGAGTATATAAATATGAGAAACGATTCAAAATGGAATTGGAACAATCCCCATTCAGAGTTCTACAATCAAAGTTTGAAAGAGCATCTTGAGCAATATTTTGAGCAGCTTAATGTGCCACAAGAGCTTTCGGTGGAGGACAAACTCTCTAAATTATTGGAATCAACTGAATTGTACATAGAAATAACCAATCAAGGATTTCAAATTCAAGCGGTAAACTGTAGGAGAAGCTATGATGATCAAGAGGTTGGTGCAGGAACCGAGGAGCCATTTGCCTGTTATTCACGCCCAAAGGAGAAAACAACTGATCCTGAAATCCCACCTGCAGTTATCGCTACCCAGTTTTGTGTGCCACCAGCCACCAGCCACCAGCACCTTTTACACAAAGGCTGCAAGAAGACATCAGTGTTAATGTGTTGGGAGAGGTTCACACAAATGCAGGATTAAGCATGTGACATGGTCAACTTTTCAGCCAGCTAAACGATTTGGATACAGGGCAAATGGTTGTTGATGGGAAAACTTTAGTTTCTATATTGAACAGTGCACCAACACAGCTAATCATACTTGACGATATTCAGTGCAGGTCATACAAGCAGACTATGATCCACAAGGAAACAAAGAAAACGCTTAATGGCAACCTAATTCTTCGTCAAGAAATTCGGCCAATGCAGAAATTATGGGTGTTGAATACAAGGTTTAAGTCAGTTTGACAAAGACGTAAACCTTGCTGGAGGGGATCCTATCTTATTACAACATTTCATTCACATAGAAGCGCTAATATGAAGGATTCAACCACTTCCCTGAAACACGTAATTGACAAACATCATCTCATTTCGTACCTACTGTTGTTGTATGATGCTATCAAGGAGTGATTGACTCTAAGAGAACAAGTGACGTGATTACAAACTTCATTCAAATCCGTTTAGCTCTAGACGTTAACTAAAACGCTAATTGGGAGGAAACCCAATTTTTCTAAACTCTTTTCTTTTTATTTTCGTTCATTTTATTTTCTTCCTTTTAGTCTTTATTACAACAAAAAAAAAAGTGCAGTTTTTGGTTCTTGTTATTTTTCTTATCTAATTAGGTTTCTGATTTGCGATTACAGGTTGCATTTGGAACTGATTCAGCCTAATTTCAACTAGGTGTGGATTCAGCCCAATCACCGTTCATTCACCAACATACATGGCATGCCAAATCAGCAGATAGTGCAGAAGCTCAGAAGCATGCAGAAAATCAAATAGCAGAGGTCCAGGGATATACTCACAGTGGGGTTGCTGATGAAGTCCTCTGCATCGCTTAAAACCTTCTCTCACTCAATCTCTCCCTCACATTTTATTAAAAACAATTCCATTACATTCATGTTTGGGGGGAACCAAGCAACACAGAAGAAGGCCATGGATTAACTTCAGCACTCAGATCCGGATTCATGCAAAACAGTACAAAGAGAAGAGGAGAGGATAGTTACCTTCGTGAGGAATCTTGAATCAACGCTCTGGACCATGGATTTGCAGACATCTCCGTGACAACAGTGATGTTTAATGGCTGGAGATCGAGGGCAATTTGTCGAAGCTTCGAGAGAGGATGGATGGATCGAGACTAAGTTTGGGGGTGGATCTCCACCCTTACCTTCAGAGCAATGAACTGAGAAAAAAAAAAAAAAGATAAAAAAAAGAAGATGGGACTCGAGGTGTATGACGGCTCCGGCGTTAGCTGGGTTTGATGATGGAATTTCAAGGTTTAATCACCTTTTTTTCCCGTTGCTTCCAGGGCCCAAGCTTGATGCCAGGTCCAATCTTTCCTTTTCCATTGTGTTCCTGTTCATTTTATTTATTTACTTTACTTTTGTTATTTGTTTTGTTTTCTTTATTGTTAGTTTGGTTGTGTTTTATTTTATGTTTATATATTTGTATTTTTCTAATTTATTGCGTCTTATGTCTTTGCTCGTCTTTGTTTCTTTAATTTTGTTTTTATTTTTCCACACCTTGAGGACAAAATGTGAAATAAGTTTGGGGGTAGGAAAGTAAAATTTTAGGATTTTAATTTTGAGTCAGTAAAATTTTCATTCTTTTTAAGTTAATATCTATAGATGATTTTAAACGTTAGAACAAATGGATATGGTGAAGGTTAATCTCATAGTAGAGTATTTTCCATTTATTGTTGATCAAACACTAATTCATGGGTTATACTTTGACAATTTGCACATTCACATCAACATGGTTTGTAGGGAGTGAGATTGAAACACTTACTTTTAGTCTAAGTAATTTTTAATTTTTGTTATAAATAAAGTAAAGTTTAGTTCTTGTTATGAATACAGTAATAATTGTTCCACCCAAGACTTTGCTTAGTAATTGGACCACTCCTGCCTGATCAACAATGATTCTCGCGTCAAACGGTAGAGTCTTGGCATGGGGCAGGATGGTTAGTTGGTTTCGTAGCATTTTCAGCTCGAGTTACAAAGTCCTTAGGGGTGTTCTACACCTAGTGCCCTAAAGCCCTTGTGGTTTGGGAGTCATTGACCTAAAGCTCGCTGCATGAGTTGGATAGAAAGCTTAAGGGAACTGACATTGCACAACCACTACTGTTACTGAAGAAAAAAAAATGTGTGAAAAAGAAAAAAAAATTGAGAAAAATCGAAAAGAAATAAGAAAAAATATAGTTATATTTAAATTTAGTATGTGTGAAATAAAAGGACAAGAGGTAAGGGTTTTAGTCGAGTCTCCTTAACCATGTTGGTTCACGTTACACCAAAGGAAGTTCATGAATTCTTTTCTAAATGATTCTAAATGGCTTAGACTCTGTAGTGGGATTAGTTGGAACTTTTGAAAAGATGTTCTGATTTTTAACGTGTTCTATGGATTGCAACTTGAAGATGAAAATTTTGTCTTAGTTGATTTTTAATAAAGTTTCTAGTTTGTTAGATTTTATTTTTGTTTTTGAGTTTTGTTTTGCTTGAGGACAAGCAAAAAGCTAAATTTGGGGGTATTTGATGAGTCTATATTATACTATATATTTTACCTTAATCTTAGTATTAATTTATTGGTTATTTTGTGAGAATTTTGATACTTTGTTTATATTCTTAATGTAGGACATTTGAGTTCCTCTGGAGCAAAAAGTAGTCAAATGGATGAATTTTGGAGTGATTCCAATTGGAGAATGTTTTTGAGTCTGTTGACTTGACCGTATCAAAGTTTCATAATTTTCTACCAAGCGGTTTATTTATGGGGATGAAATAAAAGAACAGCGTGCAGTGTTGTTAAACTGATGTTTTGGGTTTATTTGGGCTTTTTGGCCTCCAAGATGGTGTCTTTTGAGTTCGAGGCCTTCTGAAATTATGTTCGAGACATCTCAAGCTTTAATTCTAACCGTTTTGGGCCTGTTTTGAAGCCCTGAAGATCCAGAAATGTGGCTGTTTTGAGACTGTGCAAATTTTGGGCGAATTTATCTAGTCAATTTAGGATTATGTTTCCTAATTTATTTTAATTTATTTCGTTTCCTAGTATTATTCTAAGACCTTTTCTAGGTAGGGTTTTATTTTCTAGTAGTATAAATAAGGCTTCTCAGCCATTAGGGTTTAAGAGGGGGAAGAGAAAATGCACACACACTTTAGAGAGCTTTTGGATTCAAGTTTATTTTCAAGGTGTTTTCTATCCTTGTTTTTAATAATATTTCGTTGTATGATTGCTAGTAACTAAATTCCGTTTGCTAGGGTGAGGCCACGAGCCTTAGCAAGAATATGTAGTTTCTTTTCAATGCATGCAGATTTTGAATTATTAATCACTGGTTTATACTGTCTAATTGTCTTAATGCTTAGCTACCATTAGGATCTTTAGAAAAGTAATTTGATGCAATTTTGGTCGGAGGTCAGTCCCTGAAATTGACGAAGGCTTCTTGTGATTAATATGTGCAAGTTCACTTAAGATGAATACCACGTCTTAAGGGTTGTATGGTTTTTCAAAAGGTTTCACAAAGCTTAATGAGTCATGCATGTTTAGATTTAATCTGAATACCACATACGGATTGCATGTTTGATATACGATCTATGTTGGGGGTCCAAGTAGGCATATATTAGGAAAACCTAATTCACAAGTAATTGGAAGAACTACATATGATTGTTAAGGTAACAGCGGAACCCTAGGCTTTTACAATTTAATTTTCAAGAACCGCTTTCTTTTAGTTTATTTTATTTTGTCATTTTATTTGATTATTTTCTATTAAATTCGTTTTTATTATTTGAAATCACAAAATCAACTTTTTCTCAAACTTTGTTTTAAATAATTAATTAAGATTTGATTTAACATAGATTATTCATTCAATCCCTGTGGAGAACGACTGTCACATCCCGGCCCGGGCCCCTACCACATCCCGGGTACAACTCCGCCGTAGCACGATATTGTCTGCTTTAGGCCCCGACCACGCCCTCACGGTTTTGTTTCTAGGAACTCACACGAGAACTTCCTAGTTGGTCACCTATCATGGGAGTGCTCTCGTGCGCTACTAGCTTAACTTCGAAGTTCCAATGGAACCCAGGGCCCGGGCCGGGATGTGATAATTTGGTATCAAAGCCTAACCCTGGCCACGTGTATGCCAACGAGGACGTCGGGCCCTTAAGGTGGGGTGGATTGTGAGATCCCACATCGCCCAGGGGAGTGGATCATGTGAGCCTTATATGTATATTCCTATCTCTACCTAGCGCGAGGCCTTTTGGGAGCTCACTGGCTTCGAGTTCCATTGGAACTCCGAAGTTAAGCAAGTAGCGCGCGAGAGCACTCCCATGATGGATGACCCACTGGGAAGTTCTCGTGTGAGTTCCCAGAAACAAAACCGTGAGGCCATGGTCAGGGCCCAAAGAGGACAATATCGTGCTACGCCGTAGTCGTGCCCTGGATGTGGTGGGGGCCTGAGTCGGGATGTGACAACAACCTTACTAGAGTCATCTATACTACAATTACCTTGTACTCTTGCAAGTATTTTAGTGTTTTTATCCCTACTTTTGCAGGTGGTAAAATCCCTATCATTACACCCAGTCATGTTCATGTCAGAAGACCTTTGCATGAACTCGTGTGTCAGCATGTGTCGATGAGCACCCGATATGATATGTTTGCTAATGCGAGATTATGTGATATGGGTTGTTATATGTTCATTTATGCAATATTGCGACGTATGGCAATCTACTACACGTAGTATGTATATTTTGGAAACTATACTTGTTTTACGACGAGGGGTTATAACGTTTTCAAAAGGTTTTTATTAAAACTTTATTTTCAGGCCCACTAACCCTTGTTTTGCACCCCTCTAGGTTTTAGCAGCTCAGCTTCCGTATCGACGAGGATTCTTTGCAAATATGGTATTGGAGACTACCTCCGATGGTATAATTCTCAATCCCCTCTACTGTACTTTACTTATGCTCTGACATCATGTGTGATATGGGTTCATTCCCACTCACCAGCGCACTCTTATACTTAGGCACTTTTAGGTTTAAATTTATTCACATTTTCCACATCACTACACTTTATGGATTCGTCACCCTCCGGGTGTCGACCAGCACAGCTCGATTCGGAGTCTAAGTGGACATTCCAGGTCAGGGTGTGTCATACATGTCAATATATTTCAATTTTAAAATAAAAACTTATTTAATTATTTTTAAATATACCCTTTTAACATTTTTCATATATTTCTATTTTTTATTTTGTACAAATATTTTTTTAGATTCAATTTCTACCAATGTATTTTACTTTCTTTATATGCCCTCTTTATTTTTTTAACTTTGATTTGTACCCCATAATTATAAATTTTAATATGTACTCATATTTTTAAATTAGTTTGTACCCACATTTACTTGTTACTTAATGTACTCATGCTAATTACCAAGGTTCTAAAAAACGTTAGATGCTAGTCGGGCGGCGAGCTAGCGCCTAGCGCCTAGGCGGCTAGGCGGGATCTAGGCGGGCGCCTAGGCGGCCTAGGCGGATAGGTTAATTTCTTGTATATCTTGTAAATAAATGCATATTGACACATAAAAAATTATACTTGTATGAAATTCATGGATAAGATAATAAAATAATTATAAAATACAAAAAGAGTATCCAACAAGTCTAAAATTTTAAAACACATTAAGCATCTATAACATATAACTTAAAACATTTTGAATAATTATATCTATTTTTTTTAAAATAAAAGTAAAAATCTGATGTAGTGGGCTGGGTGGTTAATAATAAAACTACTAGGAAGTCATGCCAGTTATCCCTTAACGAAACCACGCCCATTGGTATAATCCTCTCTCTTTTATTTATGATTTTATTAGTGTCCTAGTTTGAGCTTTGGAGCCAAAACTTTTATTTAAGATTTCATCTGGGTTGGTGACATTTTAAACTTTGGAGCACCAAAACCGGTCAGAGCATGCATCCTTCCCATTTCATATCAACCGGTCCCATCTCTCTCTCACCTCTCTCTCACATCTTTTCTCTCTCTCTCTGACACACACACCCCACCTTTCCTTGCACTTTCCACTCCCTCACGTCACTCTCTCCCTCTCTCTCTAAACCTACACACTTAACCACCAATTCTAATCATCACTCACACATCACCGTCATTTTTTATTTTGAAAACCGGTTCTCTCTTCTCTCTCTCTCTCTCTCTCTCTCTCTCTCTCTCTCTCTCCCTCCTTTCGAACTCTCTGCCTTCTTTCTAAACCACCATAGCCAAAGAGAGCTACAGGCACCATCACCACAAATTCCAATTAAATCGAGACCCCAAACCACCAAATACAAGACCTGCGCAACCTGGGGATCCCTATGGTACCTTTACATGTTAAATTATGTGATGGAAAGTAGGAGAATCCAAGCATGGGTTCTCGGTGAGAGTTGCTCTAAAGGAATCGAGCTACAACCTTTGAAAATTGAGCTTCTGGCGTGGAGCTCCGGCGAGGGACTCGTCGAACTTGGGGTCCCATGAGCTCGAATTAGTCCCGTTCGAAACTCAGGTAGCTTAACCCATGCTCTGCATGTTAATTTCAAGTTTAAATTCGAGTTTGCGATTTTGGGTTTCTGTTTGGAATTTCTTCTCAGGAAACCATTTCACTCCGCCTAGACCACTGCCTAGACCGCCCAGGCTGCCTAACAGCGCCTAGGTGGGCGCCTAACAGCTCCCCGATTTTTCTTAACGATTCGAACCTAATCGCCTCGGCACACCTCCGCCCAGCGCCTAGGTGGCCGCCTAGGCCGATTTTTAGAACATTGCTAATTACATGTATTTATTTTGTGTTTAAAATATTTTAAAATATTAATAATTGCCTGGGTACATTGCATTTTTGCAAGAACTATAAATGTTAAGAACAATATTACTCTATTGTTGATTTTTAAGTAATTATTACAATGAGTTATGGACATTATCAAAATATTTAAACAAACATGATTTTAGTTTAACAACTTAGTTGACCAAAAACCAGAATCAAAATAATTTTTTATATACAACAAAACTAAATCAGTTACGCACTTTCTCAACTTGTGCGTGCCATATTGATTGCATGCAAATTGTGACAATTTTTTTTTTCTTCTGTTCTCATCCTTTAAATTTGTGTCTAGGTCTGCCGGTGCAATCATTCACACCAAAGCTGCTAGCAAATACTGAAGAGAGCAGTTGATCCCAGCAGCTACCAAGTTACTGAAAATGAAGTAAGAGTTTGGATCTCTCCCTGCACAAAAGGAAGAGCAAGCAGAGGGAGATGGGGTGCTTTGTGCAGTGTCATATGACGCCGTCCCTCTACAAGCTGTACCAGCACCGCAGCTTCAGGTGAAGTTCGTTCCTGGAGAAAATTATGGACCGCCCGAGGGATGGGCTGTGGAGGAAAAGCCACGGACCACTGTCAAAGGCTGCGGCCGAAAAGACAAGGTTAATTCTATCATCAACAAATTGATATATCTAGGATTAATTAGTGTAGATAATATGGTTTGTTAAATAAAAAGAGAAATTAGGTTCTCATCCCTATTTTTTCAACTCCATGGATTGAAACCTTATTCCTTTTCAATTTTTAATCAAGGTCCCTTGGTTTTACTTGTCACATCCCGGCCCGGGACGGATCACTTCCCGGGCCCGCTCCACCACCGTAGCACGATATTGTCCGCTTTGGGCTTACCATTCACTCACGGTTTTGTTTCTGGGAACTCACGAGCAACTTCCCAGTGGGTCACCCATCATGGGAGTGCTCTAGCCCCCTTCTCGCTTAACTTCGGAGTTCCTACGGAACCCGAACCCAGTGAGCTCCCAAAAGGCCTCGTGCTAGGTAGGGATGGGAATATACATTTAAGGATCACTCCCCTGGGCGATGTGGGATGTCACGTTAATAAACATCATTACTTATTCATTTAGTGTTAGAAACATTAATTACTTTGATATATTTATATTTATGGCTAAATTTTGTATCATTTATTTTTATTTTTAGTTTCTACCCATTTTAATTTGCAACCTTTTTTTTTAAATTGTGCCAATTTTCTATTCAGTTTAAGTTTGTACCCACATATTAATTTCTTCTTGTGTCCATATTTTTCAAACTTTTATTTGTACTCATATTTTTTTTACCTTTTATTTGTACCCATAATTTATTAATAATGTACCCATTTGTTCTTAAAAATGTACCACTTTGTTATATGTAAAATGACACATCCCGTCCCGAAGGAGGGCAAGCTGGCCGTCATGTGAGAGTGACGTAACCATTTACACAGTTCGGAAGCTTTAAATATACAATTACTAAGATATAACACCCGAAGGTGAATCCTACATTTGTGAATTCTGTTAGAACACCATTGGATTCCTCTTCGCCACCAAAGCTCTACTCTATCTCGAACCTGGAGGGGCGCAAAACAAAGTTGAGTAGGTCAGTAAAACAAGTCTTTTAAAATCTTTCCTTTATCAAAGTTCTAACCCCTCGCTGTAAAACCTGTATACCTTCCCAGAAAATAGCATATATAAATATATATAGCTTCAAAAATCTCAAAACACCATTCTTTATCACTTTTCAGAAAATATGCCATGCCATGCGCCAAAAACATAATATGTAAGCATCAATATAAATCAGGTGAAATAATAAATCAATCGGAGACCCCACAATGGTCCTGTACGGCTGATTCTAGAGCTCAATATCCAATCCAGCCGGAGTCACCAACTGTGACCTGTACGGCACTACACTGCACATAAGTCAAAACTACCTGTAGTAGTCTGTACGACTAGGATGGTGTAATAATACGCTCTAGTGCTTCTCTCATCAATCATCTGTGCACATAATCTAGGGTCACCTACTAGTCGGAACCACCTCTAGTGGTCTGTACGACTAGCATGTCGGAACCACCTCCAGTGGTCTGTACGACATGCACCTACTTGGATCCAAGGTGAGCGTGTGGTGCAAGGTGAAAACATAAGCACTAACACCAGGGGTGCAGGTTATGAGCTATCAACATAAATCACATCAAACAATTCAATGAACCAAATATAACTCACCTGATACTCACTTGTGCGTCCGCAGCACCAATTCACATATATGCATCATATATCAATTCACATATCTCATATAAATTCTATGCATGGCATTTCAAATCATACTTTCAAATCACATTTCACTTAAATAGATTTTCTGGGAAAAAGTCATTTATATAGGTATATACGGAAAACAAAACTGCCCACTCACCTGGAGTTCGCCCTACAACTCCCTAGCACAACACATCAAGGCGTCATGAAGATCGGCGCCTAGAACAATCATCAAATCATGCCTCAGAAATCATATCGATAGAATATATAACTTATATAAAACACGTCACTATGTAGTTCGATCCGGAAGATCTGCAACTCAGATTTCCAATCCGTAACTTCCAGAGGTCCACAATAAATCTCTAGAACAACATCCTAAAATTTCATTACCATCCAACGGTCGGATCTCCGTCAATTGCCAAAACTAAGTGACTGTTAACATTGTATTTTATGAACTTACAACTCCAATTCCAGAGGATCTGTAAACCGGATTCTCCATCCATAAGTTCCTATAATCCTCAAATATTACGTATTACAACGTAACAAAATTTGGTGACGATCCAACGGTCGGATCGTCAATTCTTATTTTGGCCTAACCCCACATCGTAACGAATTTAGGTTCGAATGATCATCATACGTCATTCATTCACCAAAACTGAATTCAGAACATGAATTATGGCCTAAAATAAGCATTGGCGGCTCACTGGCCACGCGCCGCCGTGGGTGGCGGTCGGCCACCCCGGCTCGCAGGAAAATTCAACTTTCTCCAAAAATTACCAAAATTTGTAGAATTAAAGATCTCAAAGAGAGGAACAACTTTCATACCTGTGACCAAGGCCAATTTGGCCTGGAAAGGCTCCAATTTTGCCAAAACCGTACAAAACCCTTGAATTTAGGTGTCTTCGATCCGACTCCAAAACAACTCCGCCGCTCCCAAACTTGTTTGGGCTTTGTTCTAGGCCTCAAGAGGATGCTATGGGTGGTGGTAATTGGAAGAATTTGCTTCACATTTGATAGATTTCTGTCACGAACCCCTTTGCACCCCCTTTGCGGGTTCTTCCATTTTCAAGACCAATTCTCTCAAAATTTTAGATGGTATGGATAGAGGAAGGGTCCTAGAGTGTTTCCCATGAGGTTTCTTGAAGCAATTCGCCGGAAAAACGGGTGAAAATCATCGAAAATAGGCATGGGTGCCGACCGGGTCAAGAACGGGCCAAGGAGATCCGGCCGATCCCCCGCGCCACTCTCTCCCTCCTTTCCTCCTTTCTCTATTCCGATTGGCCGGGCTTTTCTCTTTCTTCTCTCCATTCGTCCAGCTCTCTCTCCTTTCTCTCCCGGAGCTCCTGCTCTCTTCCTCTGGTTGGGCAGTTCTGCCCAATCTCTTCTTCTTCCTTTCCTTCTTCCACCAACCACGCACACACACACGTAATCTCATTTCTTTTCATCCCAGCCATCCATTTATTTCTTTATTAAATATGGGCCGTCCACTTTCATAAAAGAAATTCCAGATTTTGCTATTATAATTCCTAAAATGCCCAAACTTCGAACATCAATATCTTCTTCGATATAACTCCAAATCACGAACCGCTTGCGCCCACGCATCCGTAGTGACGAGTAATACGAGGATATGTCAAGAAAACAAATCTTAGATGGCACGACACAACGATTAACCTCGAACAATGAGTGTGCCTCAAAGGGCATTTTTGTAAAACCCTTTATTAAAACTTTAAAAACTCTTAAAATCAGGGACGGGCTGTCACAATCTACCCACCTTATAAAATTTCGTCCTCGAAATTTAAACAATAATTACCATCCATTAATAATCATAAAATAACCTAGGATAGATCTCCCTCATCCGATCCTCTGTCTTCCAAGTTGCTTCTTCCGTTGAATGATTCCTCCATAAAACTTTTACCAAGCTCACAATCTTATTTCTCAGAACTTTGTCTTTCCAATCCAAGATAGTCAATGGTTCCTTATTATCTGATAAATCTGGATTAATTTTCAAAGGCTGAACCGGAATAATATGCGACGAATCCGCTACATAATGCCGAAGCATCAAAACATGAAACACATCATGAACTTACGACAACTCTAGAGGCAACTCAAGCCTGTAAACAACTTCATCGACTCGCTCGGTGAAAACATAAGGTCCGATATCTCTAGGACTTAACTTACCTTTCTTCTCGAACCGAATCACACTTTTCCAAGGTGAAAATTTCGAACACACCAAATCACCTACATAATACACTCGATTAGTGGCATGTCTGCTAAGCTCTTTTGCCACTTCTAGGCTGCTTTCAGGTTAAACTTAATCACTTGAACATTCTGAGTAGACTCATCCATAATCTCAGGGCCCCCAAAATTCTTTCGACAACTTCTGACCAACATAAAGGTGTACGGCAAGCTTTTCCAATAAATGCCTCAAATGGCGACATACCAATACCCGAATGAAAGCTGTTGTTATAGTTACATTCCATCAAATCCAACCGCAAAACGTCACCAAACTGCAATATTGAAGATCTTAGCATATCCTCTAACATCTGAATCGTCCTCTCAGATTGCTTATCTGTTTGAGGATGATAAACCGTACTATAAAGTAACCTTGTATCCAAAACCTCCTGAAATGCTATCCAAAACTTTGAAGTGACCAACATACCCAAAAAGCTCAACAGATCCGTAAGCCCGAATCTCTTTTCCATAAAACAAATAAATAACTGTTGCACTTGTTTGGAAAGGTTGTTGCTTTTCACTGGAGTAAAATGCACTGACTTAGTAAGTCGATCAACTGTCACCTAGATGCCATTATAACCATTTCATGTACGAAAAAGCTTGTACACATAATCCATAGTAATATTTTTCCACTTCCACTGTAGAACGGAAAATGACTACATCAATCCAAAAGGCTTCTTTCTTTCCGCTTCAACCTGCTGACCAATGATACACATACTTACCTATTCAGCAATTTCTCTTTTCATACCCAGCCAATAGTAAAATGGTTAAATGGTATGATACATCTTAATACTTCCAGGATGCATTGCATAAGCTGAACCGTGCACTTCGTTCTAAAATTGTTTTCTTTAATTCCATAACATTAGGTACATACATCTTGTTCTCTTGCATAAGCATGCCATCTGATTCTCTAACTCTGAGGTCTTTCTTTTTCTCGATATTCTTTGCCTCAATTAATTCCTGGTTTCTTCATCAATCCTCTGGGCATCGAGTATACGATTAATTAAAATAAGCCTAACTTGGATACTAGCAAGCAAGGCTTCTTCTCGTTCTTCTATTTCCAACTTTACTCCAGTAGATCTCAAATCCGCAAGAAGAGGAACATAACAAGCATACAAAGCATTTATTCTCACGAGAGTCTTCATATTAAGTACATCAGCCTGAACATTTGCACGATCACCCTGGTCGTGCAATCATAATCACTAAGCAATTCAATCCACCTTCGCTACCTAAAATCAAGATCCCTCTGAGTAGACAGATATTGGAGACTCTTATAATCCGTAAAAATTTTGCACTTCTCACCAATAATATAATGTCTCCATAACTTCAAAGCAAGGATGACAGTCGCAAATTCCACATCACAAGTAGGGCAATTCATCTCATGAGGTTCCAATTGCCGTGAAACATAGGCAATCACCCTACCATTTGCATCAATACACATCCCAAACCATTCAAGGAAGCATCCTTATAGACCTCATAATTCCCGTTATCATCTGAGAGTGCTAACACAAGTGCATGAGTGAGGAAATACTTCAACGGTTGAAAACTTTGCTCACCATTTTCATCCCACTCAAACTTAACCTCTTTTCTCGTCTATCTCGTCAATGGCAAGGCAATGACTGAAAAATCTTTCACAAACCGTCCATAATAGCCTGCTAAGCTAAGAAAACTCCGAATCTTAGTCATGGTTCGCGATTGTTCCAAATTCTCAACTTCTGCTACCTTTTAAGAATCCACTTGAATACTTTAAGTAAATATAACATGTCCCAGAAATGCCACTTGATTTATCCAAAATTGGCATTCGCTAAACTTAGAATGCATCGACGATCCCTCAATCTTTGTAATACCAATTTAAGATGTCTAGCATGCTCTGCTCTAGTCTTAAGTATACCAGAATATCGTCAATGAAAACGATAACAAACCTGTCGAGATATTTCTGGAATACTTTGTTCGTCAAACTCATAAAATTCGTCAATCCGAATGGCATCACCAAAAACTCATAAAGACCATAATGAGTTCTGAAAACCGTCTTAGGGACATCATCACTCTTAATCTTCAATTAGTAATAACCAGACTTCAAATCAATCTTTGAAAATACACAGGCACCTTTAAACTGATCAAACAATCATTAATACGCGGTAATGGATAACGATTCTCAATCGTTACCCGATTCAAATGTCCATAGTCAATGTATAGCCTTAATGTCCACATTCTTCCTCATAAATAAACTAGGCTCTTTACGATGACATACTAGGTTGAATGGAACCTTTATCAACCAATTCTTGCAACTGACTTTTCAATTCCCTTAACTCATCATGAACCAATCTCTAATATAAGGTCCGTACCTGGAAACAAATCAATAGAGAACTCCACATCCTTGCCTGGCGGCAATCCAGGTAAATTCTCAGGGAAAACGTCAGGAAAATGTCTAACCACCTTGACCTCTTCCACACTACTCAGAGCAATATCTCTTAGTACTGCATGAACTAAATATCCTTGGCATCCTTTCGATAACGATCTCTTTGCTCTCACAGCAGAAATAACAGCATACCTCACTCCACTTTGCATACCCCCAAAAGTAACCTCTGGTCATCCAGGTCGATGGAAAGTAACTGATTTCCCGTAGCAATCTATCTTGGCACAATTATAATACAACCAGTCTATGCCTAAAATCACATCCAAATCCACAATATCTCACGGGATAAGATTCACTGGCATAACAACATCTTCCACCATCACTGGACACCCTGAATAACACCATACTAATGTAGCATGACCTACCTGTTTACTTGCTTAACGAATCCAACGAATAAGTTATTAATATTACGGTCTGCAGCCTGCAATACTGATAAATCACCGTTGTCTCGATAAGTAAGCAACAATCCTCAAAGGTGCAATATTACCATCTTGCCTTTCATTAAAAATACATATACACGCCTCGATCGTGCTCATTCATTACTCTCTTTGGCAACATCGTCCATAACAAGAATCATATCAGCCGGAAGAACTAGAACTAGCTTTACTTCTTTTGAAGCTTTGAGTCTTTTGAAGTCCTTAAGATTACTGACCTTTACCTTTGCCATCTTTCCTCTAATTCACAATCTTTTTCTCTTCTTCATCACTATCGCTGGACATAATCTCAAACTCAATTCTCAATAAAATCTCGTAAAACTCCTGTCTCCACCAGGATGCAATTTCAATACTCAGAAACCAGATAGTCATCTCGACCTACCTTGCAAAAGAAAGATTTCCTTGACTTGCATAAACCGAAATGTCTTTTCCAAATAATTAAGCCATCACTCTACTCCCTCAAGTCTTTCATTTCCATAAAGTGATTCAGCTTCAACTTATAACCAGTCTTAAGAAAGTCCTTGAATAATAGATTGAATCACAATAGCAATAGCTTCCCCTAACTGAGCTATATTAGGGAAACTAAACTCATCTGAATGACGTGGCTCCCTACGAGGCGGTATAGTTCTGACAGAAGACACTAGGAAATTCTCAAGATACACAAGACTACAACCTAGGCTCTGATACCAACTGACACACCCCGTCCTGAAGGAGGGCATGCTAGCCGTCACGTGAGAGTGACGTAACCATTTACACAGTTCAGAAGCTTTAAAGATACAATTACTAAGATATAACACCCGAAGGTGAATCCTACATTTGTGAATTCTGTCAGAACACCGTTGGATTCCTCTTCGCCACCAAAGCTCTGCTATATCTCGAACCTGGAGGGGCGCAAAACAAAGTTGAGTGGGTCAGTAAAACAAGTCTTTTCAAATCTTTCCTTTATCAAAGTTCTAACCCCTCGCTGTAAAACCTGTATACTTTCCCAGAAAATAGCATATATAAATATATATAGTTTCAAAAATCTCAAAACACCATTCTTTATCACTTTTCAGAAAATATGCCATGCCATGCGCCAAAAACATAATATGGAAGCATCAATATAAATCAGGTGAAATAATAAATCAACCGGAGACCCCGCAATGGTTTTGTACGGCTGATTCTAGAGCTCAATATCCAATCCAACCAGAGTCACCAACTGTGACCTATACGGCACTATACTGCACATAAGTCGGAACTACCTGTAGTAGTCTGTACGACTAGGATGGTGTAATAATACGCTCTAGTGCTTCTCTCATCAATCATCTGTGCACAAAATCTAGGGTCACCTACTAGTCGGAACCACCTCTAGTGGTCTGTATGACTAGCATGTCGGAACCACCTCCAGTGGTCTGTACGACATGCACCTACTTGGATCCAAGGTGAGCGTGTGGTGCGAGGTGAAAACATAAGCACTAACACCAGGGGTGCAGGTTATGAGCTATCAACATAAATCACATCAAACAATTCAATGAACCAAATATAACTCACCTAATACTCACATGTGCGTCCGTAGCACCAATTCACATATCTCATATAAATTCTATGCATGGCATTTCAAATCATACTTTCAAATCACATTTCACTTAAATAGATTTTCTGGGAAAAAGTCATTTATATAGGTATATACGGAAAACAAAACTGCCCACTCACCTGGAGTTCACCCTACAACTCCCTAGCACAACACATCAAGGTGTCATGACGATCGGCGCCTAGAACAATCATCAAATCATGCCTCAGAAATCATATCGATAGAATATATAACTTATATAAAACACGTCACTATATAGTTCGTTTCGGAAGATCTGCATCTCAGATTTCCAATCCGTAACTTCCAGAGGTCCACAATAAATCTCTAGAACAACATCCTAAAATTTCATTACCATCCAACGGTCGGATCTCCGTCAATTGCCAAAACTAAGTGACTGTTAACATTGAATTTTATGAACTTACAACTCCAATTCCAGAAGATCCGTAAACCGGATTCTCGATCCGTAAGTTCCTATAATCCTCAAATATTACGTATTACAACGTAACAAAATTTGGTGACGATCCAACGGTCAGATCGTCAATTCATATTTTGGCCTAACCCCGCATCGTAACGAATTTAGGTTCGAATGATCATCATACATCATTCATTCACCAAAACTGAATTCAGAACATGAATTATGGCCTAAAAATAGCATTGGTGGCTCATTGGCCACGCGCCGCCGCACGCGCCGCAGTGGGTGGGGGTCGGCCGCCCCAGCTCGCCGGAAAATTCAACTTTCTCCAAAAATTACCAAAATTTGTAGAATTAAAGATCTCAAAGAGAGGAACAACTTTCATACCTGTGACCAAGGCCAATTTGGCCTGGAAAGGCTCCAATTTTGCCAAAACCATACGAAACCCTTGAATTTGGGTGTCTTCGATCCGACTCCAAAACAACTCCGCCGCTCCCAAACTTGTTTGGGCTTTTTTCTAGGCCTCAAGAGGATGCTATGGGTGGTGGTAATTGGAAGAATTTGCTTCACATTTTATGGATTTCCGTCACGAACCCCTTCGCATCCCTTTTGCTGTTTCTTCTATTTTCGAGACCAATTCTCTCAAAATTTTAGATGGTATGGATAGAGGAAGGGTCCTAGAGTGTTTTCCATGAGGTTTCTTGAAGCAATTCGCCGGAAAAACGGGTGAAAATCATCGAAAATAGGCATGGGTGCCGATCGGGTCAAGAACGGGCCAAGGAGATCCGGCCGATCCCCCGCGCCACTCTCTCCCTCCTTTCCTCCTTTCTCTGTTCCGATTGGTGGGGCTTTTCTCTCTCTTCTCTCCATTCGTCAGCTCTCTCTCCTTTCTCTCCCGGAGCTCCTGCTCTCTTCCTCTGGTTGGGCAGTTCTGCCCAATCTCTTCTTCTTCCTTTCCTTCTTCCACCAACCACGCACACACACACGTAATCTCATTTCTTTTCATCCCAGCCATCCATTTATTTCTTTATTAAATCTGGGCCATCCACTTTCATAAAAGAAATTCCAGATTTTACTATTATAATTCCTAAAATGCCCAAACTTCGAACATCAATATCTTCTTCGATATAACTCCAAATCACGAACCGCTTGCGCCCACACATCCGTAGTGACGAGTAATACGAGGATATGTCAAGAAAACAAATCTTAGATGGCACGACACAACGATTAACCTCAAACAATGCGCATGCCTCAAAGGGCATTTTTGTAAAATCCTTTATTAAAACTTTAAAAACTCTTAAAATCAGGGACGGGCTGTCACATAAAATGTACCCATTTTTTTTTTTTTGTAAGTACATCTCTTTTGTGTAAATTTACCTATTTTTTTATATGAAATTTACCCATTATATAAAATGTATATATGTAAAATGTATCATATAAAAATTACCAATTTTTTGTATGTAAAATGTCATTAATATAAGTAATGACAAATCATAGGTTTTATTTATGTTTTCAACAATTATGGATTTTATTTAAAATCTCATTAATATAAATAACTACAAATATCAAATTTTAATTTAAAAATTATAATAACCTATATAGAAATGCATTATTACATTAATTTTAGGGACTCAATCAAAAATCGAAAACCAACAAGGTTTCAATCAAAGAACCTTCATAAATAAGGATAGCATCCAAACTCACCCAAAAAAAAATATGCCTTGTTTCATGTATTTGCTTTGAGTACATTTTGACAAATCCACTTTGCCTAGTAAAAGTGAACACTACTCAGCGGACACTGAGGGATCAGTAATCATAGGGGTTCCCTAATTAGTATTGCAATTGTTTAATCTCAACTTATGTGATTAACATAAGCTATCCAAAATGCAGTTTTGCCATCATATTCCAACTGGAAAGCGATTCCGATCACTCAGCGATGCAAAGAAGTGGATCAAGGAAGAAACTACAAGAGAGCAGGCACATGAAACATCCAAAGATGGTCATGAGGTGAGCACATGAATTAACTTATTCTCAATTTGAGTAATAGGATACCCAGACTTATGGTAAATGCTAAAAGAGTTTTTCTTTAGGCAATCGGGAAGCCTAAAAAAGGTGATTTTTAACCGTTGATGTGTGCGCATAATAGCACTACAAGAAGAAGGAGAAAAGCAACTCAGGTTCCCGATCATATGAAGAATCGATGGCTCGAAACTTTTTTATCTGCGGCAGCTGCCAACCTTCGAAATTTATGAAACATATTGTTTTTATTGCATGTTGATAATCCGTATGAATAACTGGCAAAAGCTATGTTTCTGGCTTGCCCATGTTCGTAGCCAAATATAAACCAATATAAAAATAGAACCTTACTCTTTCCAACATTCGATGGCTCTATCGTTATTGTCTTCAATAACTATATTTACTCCTTTTCTTTTTCTGAGTTCAATGTATGATTGAATCAATTGGATCAATGAACCTTTTGCGACTCTTTATGGTTTCATCTTGGCAATTTTTCTCTTCATAGTTTTTTTTTATCCTTTTGTGCAAGGCTGATTATCTAAGTTATAAAATAATCTTTCTTTCTTTTTTCTTTTTTTTTCTCTCTCTTTTTTCGAATTCCTAATAAAGAAGTGGACTAACTCAGTAAAGTGGACTATTATTTGGGTTTGAAATCCAAGGTTTGGGCCTAGATGATATGAGCTTGATAAAGTATTCGGCCTAGAAGTGAGACGTTGACGGCTCAACTAAGTCCAATTGATTGTTTTTTATAAGATTCAAATCGAATTATTCCATGTCCTAGTTCAAGTGGAAAAAGTCTGAAATTTGCTAGGAAAAACTTGTGGCTAACTAAATAAAGAATGAATTAATCACGCAAGAGGGGCTGGGTTCCAAGTCCTAGTTCAAGTCGAAGAGGCTGAGATTTGATAGGGATAGGGTTTTGACAGAAGAGGTAATTTTTAGGATAATGCTATGTGTATCCAGATATGTTTACCGAGGAATCACAATCCTTTTAGGATTTTATCACTCAACAGGCTTGGCCATCAAGAAATTTGTCCCTATAAATACAAGAGGATTTGCAATGTAGAGGGGACCTTCAACTCAACAAATAAATCAACGCTCTACGCGAAACCCTCTCACAATTATGAGAAACACACTAATTGCTTTATTGACAGTTAACACATTGTTTGATTAAACAGATTTGGGTTGACATCTAATGGATAACGACTGTCTGGTTAGACAGCATTTCCAGAGGCAACCAGTGAAGGTGACAGTTTGGGTTAACAACACCATAGTTGTAGAATCAGTTTCGATTCAAGAGTCTTGGCAGTTTAGCTAAACAAGAGTTTCCCTAAGTTCGACTGATTATCTATCATAAATCTCAACATGAGAAGAGTCTTTGATTCTTCCATTGTAGGAGGTCACCTCATTAGTTTTCTCGACGAATTGAGGTGTACTATGATTGGATATTCTCAAGTGAAATTCAGAGTTCAGCATTTAGACGACCGAACCACTTTTTCCATAAAGACACTCATCTCTTTTGATTATATTTGTCTCTATAGTTTGGTACCGATTTGGCACACTTATATTTTCACTACTATAGTTGAAGTTGCCGAACCAGGTGCTAAAGACTGAATTTCGTAGCAAAAGACAAAACTTTGTTATCAGGTTCTAGAACCAAGGGCCGAGAGCATTTATTCCTCGGTCGAGGTCGCCTGATTTAGAAGTCAGCAGTGCATTCTATCACACCATCACACTTAGAAGTATTCGCTTAGCCGAGCTCAGTAGATAATTGGCACACTTGCATCAGTAATGAACCACCGAATGACGTCCTTAGTTCCTTAGTTACTTCGGCCTATTATGCGCCATGTAGGTTGTGTAATTTTCAGGATCAATAGTTATGATCATTTCATGTGTTGCCAATAACGAGTTGAGCGCTTGCATTACGATGTGGGTTCGAATTCCGTCGGTGGCTAATCTAACAAAATTTATCGTTTGACAAAAAAAATAAAAATAAAAGTGTGGAGAAATAACTCCTTACTGATTCAAGTATTATCCGGGCATCCTAAAAGGGCGGGTCATTTGAAGTGATGACTTAGTTGCATTTCTGTAAGGAGTAATAAAGTTTCGTTTTGGATAGTACATCACTCTCCTACCTTCTCCATCTTATTTCCTTCATAACTCAAAAACCAAAATTTAAGAGTGGTGTTATCCACATATTAATATTTTTTTTTTCCATTTATCCCTTTTAATTTTTTACTATTAGATTAAATAAATTAAATAGAACCAAATAAAAGAAATTAACTAACTTGACTTTTAGTCGTTGTTGGGGAATGCATTATTACACATTTCTGCTGGACATATACAACATAAGTTTATTCGGAATTTAAAATAAGTGTTAATTTTATGTTACACTGATTCTTCAAATGGGCTACAAAGATTTAATCTTGTTGAATCTCACATCGGCTATAGGGAAAAAAGAATAAGAGTTTAAACATGATTACTTCACTCTAACTTACGTTGAGACCTTTTATGATAAAACTCCACACTTAACGGATTGGACAGGTGATAATAATCAAGTTGAGAACAGTATCGGTATTATTGGAATGGGAACCTGTTTGGACCCGATTTTACACCATCGACCCAAGCGATCGAGACCGTTGAGTGGGCATGGTTCTCAACCGTTAGATGAGAAAGTGGAGATAATTTGGTTATTAAAGGATAATATTATAATTATCTTTTAATATGAATTATTTCGGTATCTTCTTAAACCAGATAAATAGAATGCGATTCATATCCCGAATAAGCAGTACAATTCGAATTGATTTGGGATGTCTGACAGCACTCGGAAGTAAAATGAATTTAAAATTCATTTGATCAGAGTGATGATGGCTATTGTTGAAGAGGTGAGGATGAGATAGGAGACCTAAGGGGGCTAGGTTTATCAACAGTTGTCAGATGAAGAGAATTGATGATGGACATGGCTTGCATGCCGTGTCAAAGGCTACCAGCCATATATGTATATATACATACATACATACATACATACATACATACATATACATACATATATATGTATGTATATATATATATATATGTATTTATATATGTATGTATATGTATGTATGTATGTATGTATGTATGTATGTATGTATAATTGACGGTTGATTAGATGGACGTTATCCAAGCATGCATGTTATCTTGGATTCGATGAGATAAGATGAGTTTTAATAGTTTGGGAGTCTTTCTCAGCTTATCAACCAGTGCGTATTCGTCACTATAAATACAGAGTCGCATGCAACATTCAAAGGGTCTCCAACTCAACACACAAATCTGCTCTGCGCAAACCTTCGCTTACGCAAAACCTCTCAACAACTTTGAGATTTTTATTTTCCTTTTCGCCAACATATCTTTAGTTTGGATAAACAGCACTGTGAAGGCAACCGGTGGTATCTTCAGTTTGGATAAACAGCACTATCGTCGTAGAATCAGCCGATCGTGGAGCACCTTCAGTTTGGATAAACAACACTGCGAAGGGCCGATTGGTTATCTATCCAAGTCTCGGTCGAGAAGGATTTCCGAATCCTTATTGGCAGAGGTCATCTCATCAGCCTTCTCGGCGAAGTGAGGTGTTACAATTTACTAGGGCTTGGCACATTGAACGCCGAGTTATTTTATGATTGGATACTCATAAGTGGGCTTTATAGTTCGGCATTCTGACGGCCGAACCACATTCACCATCAAGATGTACATCCGCTTTGAGTATTTGTGCCCTTACACTTTGGTGTCAATTCGGCGTGAGTTTACTCTGACGAATACCAATACTGTGACCGAATCTGACGACAACGATCTGTGAACTTCGCATAATTAGTAGCCTTGTCTTCAGGCTTTAGAATCCAAGAGCCGAGTCGAGTTCCTTCCTCAGCCGCAATCGCAAGACGCAGAAGTCAGCCGCGCGCTCAACGCAACATCAACAAATTTTACTCCTCGGCCGAGCTCAGCCGACGAGTTAGCACGCCCCGCACACAACCGAAGGACGTAGTTAGCTCATAGATTACTCGGCCTGCGCGCCACGTAGGCTTGGTAGTTTTTAGGGTCAACATTTTGGCATGCCCAGTGGGACCAAGTGCTAAAACTACGAAGTTCACATGATATATCAGGATGAGATTCGACGCCTATTCAAGGAAATTGCCGAGCAACAAAACCTTCTTGGCCGGATCATTGAAGCAAATGAAGAAAGGCGAAAATCTTTCTCTCAAATGATAAAGGTGAAGGTTCATCACAGCTTACAAGATCAGTGGTTAAATGAAGATAGAGATCGATATTATGAGTGGCTCGATAAGAAAACGCCTTTTGGGGTCAAATCAATTCCATTTGACGAATGGTTTGCTCAAAAGACTGGGGGGCAAATTTTCGCTCCGGCCACAATTAAAATTCGGCATCAACAAATGATCGAGACGGCCGAAGAAGAACCTAGGCCACCTGTTGTCTCGGTCGAGATTGAAAGTGTGGTATGCCTAGAAGAGAAAATTCAAGTTTCTGAGCCACAAATCGACTCAGAAAATGATTCGTCAGATGAGTGCTTCAATGACGAACAAGGCCGAGACATAGGCCTAGCCGAAAAAACCACGCCAATCGACATGATTATTGGTGATAAAGCCGATAAGGAGAAATCTCATTCGGCCAAGTTATTTGAATTAAAAGCCGAAATTATGCCTGGGGAGAAATTATGCCAAGTTATTGTTCAACACGTTCGGCGCTCGAAAATGAAAAATATTTCACGAAGTCAAAAATATTTGGAGAAAATTCTTTATTCAGCCTAGCGCGAAATCAATTTGAGAATTTTGATATTAAAAGATCTCGGCTTGGAATAAAGCATCGTTGGCCTCCTCCTGTTTATGGTTCGACCACTTTTATTTTCATTTGCTAAATTATTTTCTTAACCATTCGGCCTCTTGGCCGATACTTAAGAAAGTAGGGGGGCAATGCCTTGTACACAAAAAGCTGAAGGAATGGAAGGCCAAGGCCAAGGGTACCAAAAAACAAACAAACAAACAAAAAAAAAAAAAAAAAAAAAAACGTAGTCATGATGTCCATTTTGGTGATGTTCAGTTGGCCACTTGGCCACTAATTCAACATTGCCATATACAGCTTGTTTCAGGATGCCATTACCGAGAAGAAAAGTGGTAGGCTTCAGCCCATGAATGTGAGGTTACAGGTGGGGAGTCATGATCAGTTTATTGTCATGTCAGAATACAATTGGGAAGGCAAATTTTTTAGGCCGAGCTTGGCCACCTCGTCGAGATATACTGTTATTTGTGCGTTCAGCCAGCCCATTTTGCCGAGCTCGGCGAGTATGAGCTGGTGCTCGGTAGAAAAATCATGGGTTTTTTACAGACTTCAACCCCATAATTGTTTTCTCGGCCAGCTCGCCAAGGTCTCTTTCAAGACGTGTCAGGCTATGGAGTGGATTCCTTAACCATATATTTCTTTGACTGTGCTAATTTCCTTAACCATTCGGCTTATGGGCCGAAGCTCAAGGAAAGTGGGGGGCAATGTTTGGACCCGATTTTACACCATCGGCCCAAGCAATCGAGACCGTTGAGTGGGCATGGTTCTCAACCGTTAGATGAGAAAGTGGAGATAATTTGGTTATTAAAGGATAATATTATAATTATCTTTTAATATGAATTATTTCGGTATCTTCTTAAACCAGATAAATAGAATGCGATTCATATCCCGAATAAGCAGTACAATTCGAATTGATTTGGGATGTTTGACAGCACTCGGAAGTAAGATGAATTTAAAATTCATTTGATCAGAGTGATGATGGCTATTGTTGATGAGGTGAGGATGAGATAGGAGACCTAAGGGGGCTAGGTTTATCAACAGTTGTCAAATGAAGAGAATTGATGATGGACATGACCTGCATGCCGTGTCAAAGGCTACCAGCCATATATATATATATATATATATATATATATATATATATGTATATATATATGGCGGTTGATTAGATGGACGTTATCCAAGCATGCAGGTTATCTTGCAGTCGATGAGATAAGATGAGTTTTAATAGTTTGGGAGTCTTTCTCAGCTTATCTTTTTCATATTTCGCTCTTAGATATTGAACTTGTAAATTTATATTTTCGGTTTGATTCATTGTACAATAATTCATTACGCTAATGATGCGGTGAGTTCGGATTTTTCTTTTACTTTGCTACCTTTCTGATTATCTTATCCGACCTTGGGAGTGGCGTTACATCTGGATTGCCATCTTCCTCCAAATTCACAGCATTTTAGAGCTATGAGAAGGCATTCCATAATCGACACCTAACCTAAGCATAAAGCTACATCTTCGCTAGTACTTAGGACACAACATTTGTACAAATCTACAATACCATGTTGCATTGCATTCAATCCAGCGTGAAATGACCACATTATGAATAACGCAACTGCTTACAAAAGACGTGTTCAAAAGAAAGTTGAATACATAACCTCAGGTGCAAGGTATACGCTTTTTAACACTTTAGCTACAAAGATTTAAAAGAAACATTCTTTTCTTGCTTCGACACGTAAATTTTTATTCAAAATGACACATTATAGTATCACATACTACCTGAATTGGAAGCCAAAAGCAACAAAAGTATATCTTAATCTCTACATTTGTAAACAATTACCTGAAGCCCACCTCAAGATATAATTTTCGCGGTTGTTTAAGATGCTTCAATCCACATGGATTACCTTATTAGTCCTTGAGCCTAGGAAGCCTTTGGGATACCCTTGACTTAGTCAAAAAACATATCCAAAACATCGTATGACTTAATCAACATCCAAATTACCCTCCTAAAAGGAAGTAGGAAACGAAACAAGCAAAATCTGCAATCAAAGTATCTAAAAAGCTTACTCGCTCACAAATTATTTAAGTGCATTTCAATCAAGACATGGAGAAAAATCTCATTCGAAAAGTTTACAAAAGAAATACCCAAAAGAGAAACGCTAGGTAGGGGGAAGAGTGATATTAAAGCCCCTTAAGAATCACTTCTTTTTGTTAAACCTACCATTAATGGAATATTGTACATGTATACAAGCGATTCAGCTTATGCCAATTCATCTGTTCAACAAATGCGACAAACCATCAAAGTTGCATCCGATTAGTAGTATGTACCTTCTGGTGGTTGGGCAAGCTTCCGGTTGTACGAGGCTGCCATTTCCTTCTTCAGCTGTATCAGTATGTTTTCCATGGTGAACTCCCGCTGCCAATTTGCCAGAATTCCAAACTTCTTTGCTTCAACCTGTTACCAATCACTCAACTCATTAAGCAACAGGAGTCAAACACACAACTCCTGAACAGTAAATTAGGAAATCAGAACGAGAAATTTTTGAGACAAGGCCAATCAATCACTGCAACAAGATGGAATGTATGACAGAGATTCAAGGAAACTAAGTGCAAATAATAATTTACATTTTAGTAATGAGCATGAACTTGAAAGTAGTAATTCAACAGGGCTTTCCTGACGAACTGCCTTCCTAATTCTTATGACGTACAACCATATAAACCTTAAAGTCATGTTTAGTCTTTTGAAGGAGATTCCAAAGATATATGAATTTCCTCACCTTGTTTCGTTGTGTATATTTTGGAGCAATAATTTATACTAATCTTTTGTTTATCCTCGTATCGACTACACCTTTTTCATTTTCAATCTTCAAATGTTAAATACAGGGAAGATAAACTTGTTCAACCTAACAACAGAAGCCCAAACAAGGGTCATCATGCTATAAAAAGAGTACTAATAACATTACAAGGATTCCACAAATGCCTTTATTCTGATCATTCCTTAACCAGGAGTAGATGATAAGCACGACATAATACTGGTAGCAAAGCAAAGCCCAGATAAGACATGATAGAAACAGTTAAATTACTTTACAAAATCAACACATATATTGGACAATTTGGAGCATTCTAACCCAAAAAAATTACAACATTACCACGCCAGTTTCCTGGTTGACACAAGCCATTTTGATTCGTGTATGAAATCGTACGATTGGTGGCTTCTCAGGATAATCTTTGTCGCAGAAAAGCTTAAGTTGATATATGCGTCCTTCATGAACAGTCTGAGGTAAAAAATGATCAGAAATAATTTTTTGTTTGAACTTTAGCATATGAACCAGTAAAAAACAAAACATGACTACAAATATCAACTTCTCATGACAATACAGAATTAAAATTAAGTAAACAATAATGTCAGAAAGAAAAATCAAGTCTAACATAAAAACTGCTCACTTCTAAAAGCAGTGACAAACTCCACTACTAAATTAATTGGGTTGGACAAAGAAACTACCTTACCGAAAAGCAACTTACTAGTTGTGGCTGAGAAGATGGAATAACTAATATTCAACCATAAATTGATGAAATATTTGCCCAAGAGGAAATCAAGCAAGAGCTTAAAATCCATGATCTTTATCGTTATAACTCTGTGCACCTCATTTGGTTAAAGGGCATGACACCAGAAAACTAAAAAGACAAAACTCCACTTTTGTCGGAGGACACCCATCTTCGGGACATTGAACCATCTCGTAAACATTTTAGCAAGGATTTTAGCTCGGGATTGGTCTTATAAGCTGCTTCAATGTCGGTCAAAGCTTTGAGCATGGGACTAGACAAACCCATTATCGTCAAAAGTACATGCTGGTGGAACAAAGCATTGGGCACTTTTTCTGTGAATCTACTCGGTGTTCAAAAATGTGTTTATATCCAAAAAATTTGAACAACAATTTCTGCCCATCAGAAGTTAAAATGCGCTGATCCAAGAAATGAATAATTTCGTGGTTTCCCAGAATATCAATGGGTTGGTACAGAAGAGGACTCCATTGTTTGCACCACAACACTACTGGATGGTTAGCCAAACAAGAAAATAGAAAGCCAACCAGAAGAGGACTCCTTCTCAAAGCACTGCACCTATAGCACCACAAAAAGTGTCAATCCACCATTGAAGGATAGGAGAAATCTGGTAAAGCAATAACTGGGGCGATAGTCAGAAATAACTTTCCAAGAGCATCCTTTTAACAATAGCATGCCTGAATTCTTTCCAAAAGATTTTCAACTGTGGAGCTACTTAAGAAGGGGGCTCCTATTGATTAGTGTAGCTACCTCAGGAGACGGTTACTGTTGAAGAGTGGCACCACCTGAGAAGAGGGCTACGTTGATAAGTGAAATTTACCTAAGAAAGAAAAAGGCCACCATTTCAAGATTGAAGTTGCCAAAGATATGATGCTAGCATAGATGAATGACGCTACATAACAGCAAGGTTCTAAAAGATGCTAGGCGCTAATTGGGCGGAGGGCTAGGGCCTAGCGCCTAGGTGGCTAGGCGAGATTAAGTAAATTTATTATATATCATATAAGTAAGTGTTTGCTTAAACTTAAAAATATATATAATTTCATCATAAACTGCAAAATAGAATGACATACATTATGAAGTATTGAAACATAACGAAAACATGGTGAACAAGCATATAATGTGTGTTCATCTAAGTATTGAACAAGTCTCTTACAATTTATTGAAAAAAAATAACATGCAAAATGAAAGTTATCTATGTTCTGTCTAAGTGAATTGCAACCTAGGTAGGTGACTAGGCGGGCCTGGCCGAGTGCCTAGGCAGGCACCTAAGCAGGTCTAGGCATCCTTTATTAATTTTCAAATGCCTAGGGATAAATCGGGGCGGTGGCCAGCCACCTAGAGCCTAGGTAGCGCTTTGCGGCGCTAGTTGGGGATTTTTAGAACAGTGCATAACAGACCTATACCATTGATGAGTGGAAATATCTAAGGAGAGGAGTCGAACTAATAACTGGAGATAATAGAGTAGAGGTCAGTGACGCTACTAAAACAGGTGAGGGCTACCACTGATGAGTCAGTGCATCTGCCTTAAGAGGAAAGAACTCCCACTGGCTAGTGCCAGTAGAGTTGACCAACAAGGACTTTAACTTTTTGAAGCAAGGTTAAATGTTTTAATCTAGTATCTCATATTTAATAAACTAGAACTTTTGGCAAATACATAACCTCTTGGACAGCCATGAGTCCAATCATGCCACTAGTGAGAGCGAGAAACTTAGGCATGAATGCTTCTCATAAACCCAATACCTGAATATCAACTTCAGCACTACTCAGATTTTGAAATCACAAATCCTATCTAGACTATTGGACTCACCAACTAAATAAGACCCCTTGTCTATAAATTGAACTTTATAAACAACAACAAAAGTCTTATCCCACTAAGTGGGGTCGATTATTTGAATCCTAGAACACCACTGCGCTTGTTTTGCGCCAAGTCTTCCGTTAGCTCCAAGTACACCATGTCTTTTCTTAGAGTCTTTTTCCAAGTCTTTCTATGTCTTCCTCCTAGGGATGCCAATGGTTCGGTTTGGGGACGGAAATGCTATATTCATCCCCATAACCACGAAAATTAACCATATCTATAATCGTAAATTAACCATCGGAGATTATCCATAACCATATCCTTCAGATAACAGATTTTCAATCGATTATCGGTTATATCCATCTTCATCAAAAAACAAAAAAAAAAATTATATTCATCCAATTGACGCATTATAAATTTTAGTAGATACTAATTCCGTCATTAAATAGCAACATCCAATTATAAAAAACATAACAATATATTTGAAGTTGTTCATGATAACATGCACCAATTTCTTGACAGTGAGACTCTTGAAGAGAGATGAATCTGATAAACTTGTAACATTTGATAATTGATATATAAAATGATTCAATGAATTAATTTGGTTGAGTATAACAATAAAAGTATTGAATTGATGAGGTTGTTGGTATGCCCCATGCATGATGTTTGGTGCATAATAAAGATAGTATAAGATTTGATGCATGCATAATGAATTTGTATAGGGAGGGTTTGGTAAATTGAATAAAATTATATTATATATCAAATATATATATATATATATAAAATATTCGGGGCGGATTCGGGGACGGATACGGACTGGGGACCCCTATAACCATATCCAAAACCATAACCGAATAAAGTTCACGGTTTTTCCCCATATCCATACCATACCCGAATTTTCATATCCAAATCCAATCCATTTGGGTGGTTATCCACGGTTATCGAGTTTAACGATTAGAATTGTCATCCCTACTTCCTACTACCCCTTTTCCCCCTGAGCCTCTGTCTCATAATCTCATCTTTTAACCGGAGCATCTATAGATCTTCGATTCACATGTCCAAACCACCTTAATCAATTTTATATCATCTTATCTTCAATTGCAGTTACTCCTATTTTACATCAGATATCCTCTTAATTTTGTCCTTTCTCGTGTACCCACACATCCAGCGAAGCAGCCCCATCTCCACTACACTCATTTTTTGTACGTGTTGATGCTTGACTGCCCAACATTATGTGCCATAAAGCATTGCTGGCCTTATTGGTGTCCTATAAAATTTTCCCTTGAGCTTTAGTGGCATACGTCAGTCGCACAACACACCCGATGCCCTCTTCCACTTCATCCATCTAGCTTGTACTCTATAGTTAAGATCTCCATCCAATTCCCCGTTCCTTTGCAAGATAGATCCAAGATAACAAAAGCGCTCACTGTTTAGTACTTCCTGATCTCCAATCCTCACCCGTATCTCATTTGGACCCCATGCAGGAACAAAAATTTATTTCACAAGGATCCTTATTCAGGGACAAAAATGCTTCAATATAGTTTACCCTGTAGCTTTAATTAGAGTCATAAGAATTGTATCACGTTATGTCACCAAGACATGAATTATCAGAAGAAAAAAAAACCCACACATAATGCACAAGCATGCCACACTCAAAAACGCATAACCTAACTGAAAGCTCACTTATTTTCACCTCCAAATGTTCTTACACTGAAAATGAATAGATCATAATGTCCTCATAATCCAATATATCTAATTGCACTCACAAAGTAAAAAAGAAAAAAACAATAAGAAATGTTTTGTCAACTAATAAGCTTGTGTAAGCATCATATCGTATATATATTTTCTAAATATTACTCAATAATGGTAGATTACTTGGATGTCTCTTCATGAATATGCAAATGTTAAAGAATTGCTTGAGAAGGCCCACATGCCATTTTCATCCAGGAGACTCATCTACTAAACAACCTACAAAGTGCGTAGATCTAGACCGTACTAATCCAAGATATCTAAAATGCAGTCACCAAGTAAAAAAAGGAAAAACAATACGAAATGTTTTTGTCAATAGAATAAATTTGAATTAATCATCCCACATATTTTCTAAAGGTGACTAAATAATCGTAGCTTAATTAGATGTCTCTTCATGAATTAATCACTTGAGAAGGCTCATTTATTATTTTCATGCGGAAGACTCATCTACTTGAACAACCTCTCGAGTGCGTAGATCTAGACCGTAAATAACGATACACATCTAATACATCCGCAAAGTTAAAAAGCAAAAGCAATAAGATATTTTTGTGTCAACAAAATAAACTTGTCTTAATCATCTTACATATTTTCTAAATGTGACTCAATAATGGTAGGTTCATAAATGTCTCTTAATGAACAACCGTTAAAGAACTGCTTGAGAAGGCCTATTTGCAATTTTCATGCGGGAGATTCAACTTCTAAAATAACCTCTAGAGTGCACAGATCTAGATCGTAAACAAATTTTGTCTACCATGTGGGATTTGCCTTTCTTACGTTGCACTCATTCAATGACAAACCAAGTGAATGTGAAATTATGCATATAAGATGAATCTAGACAAAAGCATATAAAAAATTCATCCTGAATGTGACCAAATCCGTAAAAAGAATACACATATGATGTAACACATCAAATTCACGAAAATAATACCATTAAATCAAACAGTTTACGTAAGAACAATTCATAGGAGAAGAAACAGGGAGACGGGGGGATTATTGAGGCACTTGCTTACATTGAGTGGACCAATTATGGTACCCGTCCAAGAGCGCATGTAAATGTCATCTCCATCATCCATTCCATAGCTTACAGTTCCATCTCCTATACCCTTCTCTCCACGCTCGAGCTCTTCCAGCAACCTAAAATTTCGCGGCACTACACAACATCAAAAGATATGATTAAGCATCCCAACCTTGCAATATACAAATAACACATTGGATCAAATAAAGTCACTTCAAGGAGGCATTGACAGATTTCAGATTAAGTAGGCTTCACTACTTGTATGGGTGTCCAAATGTCTACAGCACTCTTACGGAAAGGAGCGTTCTGGTGTTATACATCAAATGAATTGTATCAAACACATATATCTTGTTTGAATCTAATAAAGAGCTAGAATAAGAAACCAACTTAAGGGTATAATCTTGGATCATTCTATTAAAGACAAGGAATAGAACACTTTCTCACCGTGTAAAGATATATCCGAAAATGGTACCTCCATAAGTTGCCTTTTTATTTAGCTCCTTACAATGTACACACATAATTCTATAAATACACAAAAAAAAATTCTGAACTAATGTATTCAAATGAGGTTATTGATGAGACTTGTCTTTAACCGTTAGATCGACCAAAATGGATTGAAACCCATCTTACCCATTATGCATCTTAGCCTTTCATATCAGATTTACACCGAAACAATTTCCATGTTTAAGGAAGTCATTACAGACCAAATAAGCATAATAACTAATCTTCATCATTTAGATAACATTTGATGCCGGAGTGTTTCAATCTTTAATTCAGCCATCGAAGAACAACTATCTGTTCTATCTACTTATGTCAACTACTTACCATAGATCCTTACAACCAACAAGTCAACAGAAATCAATCTATTAATCCCTTTATGAAAAACCCATTTACATCAAACATCTATTCAGAACAGATTAACCAAACAAGCAAACCAATCAGAGTGATCGAATCGCAAATAACAAATTCAATTGCAATAAAAAGCAATTCACAACAAATTTCAATAAAATTTAAACGAAAAGCAAAGCAAAATTTAAAGACGAACACAACAAATTAAAGAGAGGGACCATTGATATACCAATGATGCTGGATCCGGCAGAACCAATCGTCATGGAAGAGGAGAAGGAATTGAGAGATGGGTAGGGGTTTTGGGAGGGCAGGGAATATTTGTTGAGAAAAAGCAGAGAGAATGATGGACGAGAAGGCGGGTATAAAGGGGGACGACGACTGACGACTCGGACTGGCAGCAAAAGTTAAAGCTCTGCTTAGAATTTAATTTTTTAAACTCAAAAACATTTTTCAAGTTAGGTTTTTGAAATTTGTTTAGTATGACTATTTTGAAATATTGAATTCAAAACTAATTTAAGAAATAACATATTCTTTAAAAACATATGTTGATGCCCGAAAATGTCACATGCAAGCCTTATCAAATCTTGAAGCCCAATTATCATAAAAGCACCAAATCCAGCTTAAGCATATACGAAGGTGCGGAATCGAGAAATGAAAACGCTCATGATCATGCCACGCTATTAAAATAATGATAAAAAAAATTAGATGTTTGCATAATCGCACCATGCCCATGCAAATCGATGCATATTCATCACGTCAAACTCTATCACGCTAACTACTATTCATGCTAAAATAAGTCCAAGCCACGTACCAAGGCTTGGCAAGTGAATCGTGGTGTAGATGGTTATGGAAGTTTATTGGGCCTAGACGGAGTCAAGATTATGGAAGACTTTGGGCTGCTTAGGAACCCAAAGATCCAAGCCCACAATTTTTAAAGTCCACACAGGTAAGTTTAAGAGAGAACAAACTAAGTTTTCCCTTTTTCCCTAGTAAGCCAACTAAGCCAACTAAGCAAGTTAGAAGGGAACAAGACTCAAGGTTTCAAGTTCACGTAAAAGCCCAAAAGAGCCCGCATTTAATGAAGAGAGATGCATGCTTTCTATTTTTAACTCACACAAAAAAAAAACGATGAATGAAGACTAGGAGACGCGTTATTAGAATTAACGTTTGTGGAAGCTAACATGGGGAAGGAATGCTCTTGGAAGGGTGTGCGATGTAGTCTTCAGTAGGGTAACGGCGTTTATCTGTCATGCACCAAAAAGGAAGGTCACAGTTGTGTTAGGAGACAGGGGAAGGAAGACTTAGCTGTAATTAGAGATTCCTTAGGAGGCCTGAAGCGAGAATCATTCACTTACAAAAGAGAGGTCAAAGGTTTTGAATAAAGGAGGTTCAATCCAGTGCAGAGAGAACGAGAAAGAATGTGAGGGAGAAAAAGATTCAAGGTTGTACTGCACTAAGCAAGGGAAATCAGTCTTTAAGTGCAAACAATCTTGATTCTTTGAAAGGGTCACCTTGCTACAACCTTAGTGGTTTCTTTAAACTTCCTTCAATCCTTTCAGTCAATAGGAGCCTTCTTAGAACCCTAGGAAGCCCAGATCACGCAACTCAAAAATATCATGCAACTATACAAAGTTCCCTCTTAATTTAAATAGGTAAACTTCTAGCTTCCACATTGGGTCTCACTTAAGCAAGCCATTATTTGCTTAACCATGCTATCTTTGAGTTATTGATCAAACCGGAATATTTCCTAAGACGTACTAATTCTTTCAAGATATTCCAAGACTTGGTACGAAAGTGTACCGGGGAAGCAAAATGGTACTCACAAAGCCTAAGTCCACCTTAACCCAAAAGTCCCTCAACATAAATTGGTGACTCCACTAGAAACCAAGTCATAACTTAATCAATGGCTTTAAGATCTAGAAGAAACACTACTAGGAATGGTAACGACTTAGAGGCAGGCGAAGACGCTTCTTGATGCAGGGCGTGAAATAAAAATATTATAACTCAAAAGAGCAGATGCATTTCGAGTGAAGCACATAAATTATTGGAAGATAAATTTATGTGCTGGAATAATGTGGGTCGTTTAATACATATTGGCTAATCAGTTTACTTCCAGGACGTTTTATGGCTGATATCATTACTTTAGTTATGTAATTTTCAGTTTTATGTGACTTTAATTCAGTTTTATGTCAATTAAATCCTATTGTCTTTCAATTTCTGAATGTAAGTTACAAAATGGTTATAAAAACCATTTCTTTCTGTAAGATGAAAAAGTTGGACGTTTTGATTAGTGAAAATACTCAGAGTGTTTCTCTGTTTAAGTTTTGTGCCTTTCTCTTTGTGAGATTGTTCTGCTTTGTTCTTCTAGTTGTCTACATTGTAGGCTGGTACTAAAGACGAGGTTTTGGGGGTTTTCAGGTCTCTCCTCGCACTTGGAGATAGTGGACCCTATATATCAGTTTTCCTTTTCATTTTATTTTGTTTCTAGCTGCTGCACCCTGCATCAGTTGGTAGCAAAGCTTGAGACGTTCTTCGAACTAGCACATCATCTCTGTTGATCATCAAATCTGGTTCAGTTTCCTTTACTTTTATTTTGAGAGTTATACATCATCGGAAGGCTTAAGGAGTCTAAATTCCAACACATCAAACTGTGCTTCAAACGGAGTTTTGTGTGAATAAATATTGGCAAAACACCACAGAGCGTTGGTGCTGCGCGAAACCAGCATATCATCTGTGTTGTGGGCTAGGTTTTGAGCTCATTAAAAATTACTTAACCATTAAGCCATATATCATTGGAAAGCCCTTCCAGTCTAGTTTCCAAATCTTCAAGCGGTTTTGCAATCCGTTATTTGTACAAAACAATATTCTCATTTTATTAAAACATGTCGCTGTAGTCAGTATTTGAGGATGCATATGTTCTACGAACGGAAGTCCAAGAAACAAGTGCTTCAGATTTTTCAGGTGACAGATTCCTAAATCTTGACCTTCCTCCAAAGTTCGATAGTTGCTCAGATGGTTCTTGTGACATTTGTGGTGGTTTATGTTTTGAGGTTGAAAAACTTCTCGACATTGGATTTGAAACAAAAGTTCAGCATATGGAATGTACCGATGAAGTTGATTATAATTTTGTCTGTGATGAAGATTTAGAAGTCTATGAGAAGTTTGTTGATTGGTACTTTCCACCAATTTATGATGAGTACCATAGTAACGTTTTGACTATAATGGATGAAGACTTCCATGTCCCGTTTCATCAAGAGGTAAAAGTTTCGCAATTGTATCAGGATTATGTTTGGGAAGATTTCGTTGCTCGTGACATCATGAGAAAACCTTTGCTCGTGACATCATGAGAAAACCTTTGGAAAAAAAAAAGTTGCTACATTTGATTCTGAGCTTGGATTACTCTTTGAAACCTATACATCACTAGAAACTATTTGGAAAACTTACTTACTTGTATGCTTTGAAGTCAAGTTACATTATGAATAGATTAAACAACACATGGTTTGGAAGGCTGCAGTGGAACTTGCATGAATTTATGGGCAGGAACACTTGGAAAATTCTGAGGTTTCATTTGCTAATATGGATGAAGTGGAAAATATTCATTGGACATCCGAAAGATCGAGGAATACAAAACAAAACTCGAGGACGAGTTTTCTTCGAGAAATGGGAGAATGATGTAGGATGTGAAATAAAATTATTATAACTCAAAAGAGCAGATGCATTTCGAGTGAAGCACATAAATTATTGGAAGATAAATTTATGTGCTGGAATAAAGAGGGTGGTTTAATACATATTGGCTGATCAGTTTACTTCTAGGATGTTTTATGGCTGATATCATTACTTTAGTTATGTAATTTTCAGTTTTATGTGACTTTAATTCAGTTTTATGTCAATTTAATCCTATTGTCTTTCAATTTCTGATTGTAAGTTACAAAATGGTTATAAAAACCATTTCTTTCTGTAAGATGAAAAAGTTGGACGTTTTGATTAATGAAAATACTCAGAGTGTTTCTCTGTTTCAATTTTGTGCCTTTCTCTTTGTGAGATTGTTCTGCTTTGTTCTTCTAGTTGTCTACGTTGTAGGCTGGTACTAGAGATGGGGTGTTTGGGGTTTTCAGGTCTCTCCTCACACTAGGAGATAGTGGACCCTATACATCAGTTTTCCTTTTCGTTTTATTTTGTTTCTAGCCGCTGCACCCTGCTTCACTTCTCAACTGGATGAGTCTCAACGAAAGGAACAACACCATGAGAACCAGGACAATTTGGGAGAGTACACCATGTCACATGTCATCACAACCATTCATGCTTTAGGTGAAGCCAAAAAGAAATAGTTGTTGTGAAGGAGTTGAAAAACTCGATCCCAAAACTAAGCGAGATGGAGAGTAACAAGAATTGCACACACATGGAAAAGACTTCCCAAGAGGAGTCAGCTGCTGCTATTGGCAAAGGTTTTAAGAAAGGACCATCCTTTTGTAGACATGTAAATTTCGTAGCATACAAATGATGCATCACAAAGCTCCACGTGGCATATGACTTATCACAAATGGACAAGTCATCAATGACATGTGGCACGAATCAAGTAAAAGAAGTAGAAGACTTCCTCAAAAAACTTAGCAAACAAGGGAGAATCCCTCTTAAATTCGGAAAGGGCTCAAAATGTTCTTAAAACCGAAAAGAAAGTTAAGGCATCTTCATAAAACAAGTAAGAATTGAAGATTTCTCACAAAATAGGCAACAAGGCCTCATAATTTCGGTGAAATGAGTAAAGTGGTTGAAATTAAGACATAAAACATGCCTAAATTCTCCCATGGACAAATTAGGTCATAAATCAAAGCCAAATCCACCCAAAGCAAGCTTTGAAAAGCCTATAAATACAAGGTCCTCATACAAGCATAAGGGTGGAACATTCTACATTGAGAAGAACCTCTGCACAAATCTTTGAAGACTAATATGCTGCCAAAGCTCTCTTCGAAGAACGTTCAACCAAAGCCGAAGCTTTCTTTCGACCAAAGCCGAAGCACTCCCTTGATGAATCAACAAGCATTTGTGCCAATTCCCTCAAGACTTTATTGCAAGCTTATAAACTTGTAGCAATGTTCGTTTCAAGATCAAGTCGCTAAGACCCTTGAAGCAACGAAATCCCGCATCAAACACTACCTTTGCCGCACCTTTGAGGTGAAGATCATCCACGTGTTGTTTTCAAGCTCAAAACTTGAAGCAATCATTCAACTGTTCATCCGAGATCAAGTCATCGCGACCCTTGGATGAACAATCACACATCTACATCAAATTTGAAGACTGAATCAGAGGAAAATTGTAAACAGAGATTGTAACCTACAAATTCAAATCAATACAAATCTACTTTGTACACGTGTTCTTGTTTCTTTTGTTACAGAATTTTCGTGTTTACAAATTTGGCACGCCTGGTGGGACCTTTCTGCCTCTCATCTCTGTCTTAAAATCTGTAAAAAGCACAAATGGCACCAAGAAAGCATTAAACTGTTCCCGTTACCAACACGAAGAATAAGGGCATCCTTGCCTCAAGTGGTGGAACTTTGGGCGTCACAACCCGAAGCAAGGCAAGAACTTTCCCTGCCTTGCCTTCCACCCCTACATCAACTCTGCCGAAGGAGCAAGAGCACCTGAGGCACGAGCCTATGATTACCTTGGCCTCACTAAGGGCGCCAATGGAAGAAACCCCGAGGAGCTACCCCGAGTCTTTGACTTTTGATGCCGACTCAAGCAACTCGTGTCCTGTATCCATGCAAATCATGATTACTGGCGCGACTTTTATCGAGAAGCAGCTGGCTCAAATGATAGAAGTAATTGCATGGTTGACAAGGACCGTATATAAGAAAGACTTGTAAATTGCCACACTCGTCAACCGTTTGGAGGCGCAGCATGACGACAAAGTTGACCCAAAGGTTGATCAGCCAAAAGAGGAAACCAATGAAAAAGATAAGCCTCTGGTGGAGCAAGCCGATGAGAAGCTGGACCAAGCAACGACACTCATGGGTTCTCTCTTCATCCAGTAGCTACAGCAAATGATCACTAGCACCATCAAGGTGCAGTACGAAGGAAGCTTGCGTGACTCCGTTCTGTACTTAATGCCCTACTTTAAGAAGATTGACACCTTGAGGATGCCAAGGGGTTATCAGCCGCCAACATTTATGCAATTCGATGGAAATGGCAATCCTAAACAACATATTGCCCATTTCATTGAAACTTGCAACAATGCTAGGACAGAGGGAGACTACCTCGTTAAGCAAGTCGTGCGCTCGCTGAAAGGTAATGCCTTTGACTGGTACACCGACCTCGAGCCCGAATTTATCAACAGCTGGGACCAGCTTGAAAGGGAATTCCTCAAATGCTTCTACAACACTTGCCGCACTGTAAGCATTGTTATGAGCATATTTGTGCGACTTAGTTGGCTTGTTTTCTTGCATTTTTGTTGTTAGTCCTTAGCTATTTTAGTATTTTAATCTATTTTCGTGTGTTTGTAGGTCCAAAAGGTTAAAGAGGCAAGAAAGTGCATTTTAATGCCTTTTGGAGCAATTTTGGGCGTGGAATGGATAGCACATGCTTGGAGCAAGGTGGATGGACGAAATTGAAGACGAAAGGAGGCTAGGAATGAGTAAAGAGATGAAGGAAATAAATTCAAGACAAGAGAAGTCAAGGAACTTACCAAAAGCAAGAAGAAATGTAAACCAAGTTTCCTTATTTGGTCATAAACCTTTCTTAATCCTAATTCACTACATTCCAGTTGCAAAGAGATGTCCTAAATGTGTTGGGACACTTAATTACATGGTTCTAGAAGGTTAGTCCTAGTCAAAGGAGGGTGCCGCACCACCCTAAGTCTTTTCCCTTTCTTGCTGCACCAAATCTGCAAGGAATCCTTCCTTGCTTTGCAAGGAAGTCACTTTCCCTTTCTTTCTAGGCTTGCCGCATATCACTTACCCTTTTCCTCTTAAGATTCTGATTTGTTACCATTTTTCTTAGAGGATTTGGAATGAAAATCTGTCTCCAAAATTAATTAGGGTTTTGATTTCGTTTCCCTTTAAAATAATAAGCTTTGCTACACCATTCTACATATCCATTCACCACCATACACACTTCCAGCCATTCCTCCATACAATTCATCCCTAAAACCTTCATCCACTCCTTGTGCCGCAACAAAGAAGAAGAAAGAAGACCCTTGCACGTGCTTGTCATTCAAGTTGGATTGCTGGAACGTTCTTAGGTGTTTTCAATCTTTTGTTTTCAATGTTTAAATTTAATTATCTTTGTGTAATTGTGAACATGAGGAGCTAAACTCCTTTTAGCTATGGGGAATTTCAAAGCCATGAACATATTTGCAATATGAATTGATTACATCTAGTTGTGATTTCATAAATTGTGAATGCAATTTACTTAACTGTTTGATTTAGAACTTATTCTTGTATGTTGATTAAGGATGCATACTTAGTTTGCATGCATGAATTTGATGCTAGAATATAAGGGAGTTTCACCTAATCGTTATGAACTTATATTCATAAGTAGTGGAGGTTGCTAGCCACGATCGTGTTAAGTAAATTCCTGGCATAAGTATCATGCAGTTCATAGTTATGAGTGCCTTGTCAATGTCTATGATTTTCACAGAGCTTATTGATCTTTGCTTGTATCTCTATTATGCCGTTCATGTAGGGAACTTGGGAAGAATAATTTGGTTGTCGGCTCAGAGTCCAATTCAATGAACTTAGGAAAATCTGAAGGTTAATTAGTGCAGTTCACGGTTAATCTGGGGTGTTGAGATTCATGGTTTATTGGAAAAGCAACTGGAAATCAATTTTGTATGCAAGTGTGTCATGTGTGGAGAAGAACCCTCTAGCTAGCCTTTTACCCATTCAAATCACCCAATTTCGTGTTTAACTTGTTTAGTTTATGCAATCTGTTAAGTTTAATTGATTTCATCCAAATCAATCCCCCACTTTAATTAAGTGTGTTAGATTAGTTAGAAACGTGTTTGAATATGTCCAATTTAGTGTTTTGAGTCTTACTAGTCTTAAATTAGTCCAAATAATTCCCTAGAGTCTGTTTTGAGTCTATTTGCTTGTTTTGTGCTGTTTTGAGTCATTCTAGTTTGTTTTGAGTCTCTTTTGTTTGTTTTGAGTTCTTTGAGTCTAATTAAGTGTTTTCAGCCTAATTAAGTGTTTTTGAGTCAGTTTTAAGTAGATTAGCAATCCCTCCTAATCCTCGGCCTAGAACGATCCCTACTTACATCTTTACTACAATTGTCAATAAGAGGGTTTAATTTGTGTGCTTAATTTATATCACATCAAGCATGTTGGAGCTGACAAGTACGAAGCAATGGAAGGATGAAACGGTCGTCGACTACATCGACAGATGGCGTTCATTAAGTCTGGATCACAAAGATTGACTTTCTGAAACCTCTGCCATTGAGATGTGCGTTCAAGGCATTCACTGGGGGCTACACTACATCCTCCAAGGCATAAAGCCAAGGACATTTGAGGAACTGGCGACTCGTTCCCACGACATGGAGCAGAGTATCCCCAACCATGGGAAAAAAGAGCCAATCACCGACTTCAAGAAAGACAAGGTGTTCGCTCCGAAGGTAGACAAGATTGGGAAGAAGCCCGCCAAGAAAGCTTTTGCCATCAACACTACCCCCATCAAGACCTCCCCTACACCTGTCAAGATCTTTTCTAAGAACAAAGTGAAGGAGATAAAGAGAAGTGAGGCTTTTCGCACCCAAGATAGGTACAAAAACACCTTGAAGGAGTTGGAGCATAAGACCTACCCTTTTCCGGACTCTGACGTGGTCCCAATGCTCGACAACCTGCTAGAAAAAAAAGTAATCGAGCTACTTGAATGCAAGTGCCCTGAAGAGATGAATCGTGTTAACGATCCTAAGTACTGCAAGTACCATTGTATCATGAGCCATCATGTTGGCAAATGCTTTGTCCTTAAGGAGCTCATTATGAAGCTGGCATAACAAGGGCGAATTGAACTCGACCTTGAAGACATAGCTGCAACACACACTACTGCAATCATGTTTGGATCATTCGATCCTATGCCTCTCCAAGTAACGCATGCTCATTTCCATCCATGCTCAAGCTACACGGCACCTTCTACATAACCATCGCTGGGGGCAAGTGACCAACTTGCACTTACTAAAGATGAAGAGGGGGTGGACACTGGTGACCAACAAGAAGTCAAGGAAGCCAAGACCACAAGCCACAAAGCCAAAGGTGGAACAAGCAAGAAAGCACTGCTGCGAAGCCAAAAGTGGAACAATAGGAAGCCCAAGAGAAACGTAAGAGCTGCTAAGCCGACGTGCGCTAGGGAACCTAAGGAGCAAAAGCCACGCATTCCTGTCTCTTTGCATGAGTACTTCCCAAAGGATTTTTTCTAATAGTGCACTATTGCTGCCTATCATATGGTTGAAGTAGAGATAGAAGAGTCCTCAAAAAGCAAAGCTGTCATCGTCGAGGAAGAAAAAACTCGTACGCTTGAAAAAAGCCTAGCGTCATACTTTAGCATAGAGGAGGCGCTGCGATTGCCCAAAGAGATGGAAAAAGCATTAATAGCAGTTTCGGCGAGCCCTGACGTCCACGAAGAGCAAGAAAGCAAGGATGAAGGCCTAGAGCTTCAGCCACATGAATACGCCACATACTGTGCCGCCCATGACGCAATCACCTTCACCAACGAAAACTTGCGGCTAGGGTCAAAGCCTCACAACCATCATCTCTTCATCTCTGGGTATGTGAGGAAGCATAAAGTCAACCGCATGCTTGTGGATAGAGGTTCGGCCATAAACATCATGCCAAAGTCAACAATGACTACAATCGACATCAAGGTAGATGAACTATCTCGAAGTCGTTATTTAATCCAAGGTTTTAACCAAGGAGGACAAAGAGCGAGGGGCATGGTTCGAGTCGAAATAACCATTGGCGAACTCAAGTCAAGCATGTTATTCCACGTGATTGATGTAAGAACTTCCTATAGCTTGCTCTTGGGAATGCCTTGGATCCACGAGAATGGAGTGGTGTCGTCCACCCTTCACCAATGCCTAAAGTTCTACCGAGAAGGGGTGAAGGTGATACAAGGTGACACCAAGCCATTCATCGAAGCTGAATCACACTTTGCAAACACCAAGTTCTACATGGATGAAGAAATGGTGCTTGAAGCTTTTCCAAAAGAGATCAAGTCCACATGTAAGGTCGTACCAAAAAAGAAAGAGTGGCAAGCCGTGCCCAAAGAGCAAGAAGGGGAAGCCGTGCCATCTTTAAGCAAAGACCACGATGAGCTTACTAAGCCTGCAACAACCAAAGGGAGTGTGACGCCCTCAAAAGGGTCAAACACACCCATCGTTCGATTCATCCTGATGTTGAGAAGAAAGAATGGGCAATCCTCATTCGAAACTAAAGCACGCAAAGCCAACACATAGTTGTATAAGGACGATGTAAAGCTGCTCAAGATAAACGCAGTTTTACCTCTGACACAGCTAGGCGACGCTAAAATTTCAAAACCACTGCAAGGCTTCATAAAACCCCTGCCAAAGAGGGCGAAACCGAGCGCTCTTCCAACCAAAAGGACTGAAGAAGGTTTCGACCTAAATGCTTACAAACTCATGTAAAAGGCTGGGTATGATTTCGGGTCCCCTTCAAATCTTGGAAAGAGGGTTTCAAACACCACCAATGACAAAGAATGTGACGTCACTGAGACACTGAAGAAGTTAAAGGAGCATGGTTACGGAGTTGAGAACAACAAAGATGGACTTGGCTTCACACCAAAAACACCCGTGAAGATTTCAAGCAAAGCGAAAAATGTTAGTGCTCAACACATCAGCGTGAGCATTGAACAAAATCAAGATGAGCCTAAACCTGCCCCTAAAACGTCAGTCTTTGATAGGTTAAATCGGTCAAAACCCAGAATTTCGGCACTTGATGCATTGGTGGTCAAGATCGGACTTTCGTCTTCAAGTGGCTTAAAACACCAACACCCCAAAGCTCTATTTTCGAAAGGTTGTCAAAACCCTAGAAACAAAGCAACATGGCTAGTCTTCTTCCACAACGGTCAGCCTTGGAAAGACTTGAAGAAACCAATGAGCCTTTTAGAAAGAGGAAGACAACGCCGAATGAAGAAAAGCTCGACGGTCTAGCAGAAAAAGACAATGTTCGAAGCTCGATTCTTTCAAGGATGAAACACCAAGCAACCCTGGAGGTGGACACAAAATGACCACTGAAGGTAAAGAAGCGCACCATCATCCACATTGGCCAATCTTCATGCCAATAAGCTCAAGAGGACGACACTGATGAAGAGGTCTAAGACGTCTTCCACATCATGATCCAAGAGGATGAAGAAGACGAAGTCCTCGAGGAAGATGTCACTGTTGCGCCACTATAGCTCGAGGATGAGGGGTAAGCCACAATTGATGATCTCAAAAAGCTCAACTTAGGCACAAGCGAGGAACCGAAGCCTACCATCGCTGTAAGTGCATTACTAAGTGCAGACGAGATCGAGGAGTATTACCAACTGCTCTTGGAGTACAAAGACATCTTTGCTTGGACCTACAAAGAAATGTCTGGCCTTGACCCTACCATCGCCGTGCATCGTCTTGCAGTTAAGCCTGGAACGCGACCGATAAAGCAAACTCAAGGACACTATCAATCCGAGCTCATCCCACAAATTGAGGTCGAGATTGACAAGCTAATTGAAGCAGGCTTCATTCAAGAGGTGTAATATCCTAAATGGATCTCCAACATCGTTGTTGTCCTTAAGAAATCTGGACAAATACGCGTTTGTATGGACTTCCGAAACCTCAATGATGCTTGCCTGAAGAATGACTTTCCCTTACCCATCATCGAAATCATGGCCATAAGACGCTATCATTCATGGATGACTTATCTGGGTACAATCAAATCTGCATGGCTCTCGAAGATGAGGAACTAACAACCTTCCATACTTCAAAAGGTATTTACTCCAAAAGGTATCTTCAACGACATGCTACACAAAAACGTAGAGTGTTACGTAGACGACGTAGTTGTCAAGACCACAAAGAGATCTAATCACTTGAAGGATTTACGAATGGTGTTCAACAAACTACGGCACTACAACCTTAAAATAAACCCATTGAAGTGTGCATTTGGCGTCACCTCTGGGAAGTTCCTCGGCTTCATTGTCAAGCACTGTGGCATTAAATGGACCGATCAAATATTAAGGCTATTCAAAGCATGCCCGAGCCAAGGAATCAACACATGCTGAAAAGTCTACAAGGACGACTAACCTTCATTAGGCGCTTCATCTCCAACCTTGCTGGACGCTGTCCACTCTTCAGTCGACTCATGAAGAAAGAAGCTTCATTCATATGGGATGATGCCTGCCGCAATGCCTTTGAAAGCATAAAAAGGTACCTGGCAAGCCCACATGTCTTAGGAGCTCCCATGCCTGGAAAGCCGCTCATTTTATACATTGCTGCACAAAAAAGTTCCATTAGAGCACTCTTAGCGCAAGAAAATGAAGACCCAAAGGAAATAGCACTCTACTACCTAAGTAGAACTTTCACTGGTGCTGAGCTCAACTACTCACCGATCAAGAAGATATACTTTGCCTTAGTTTTTGCCATCCAAAAGTTTAGACACTACATGCATGCTTACACCATCCACTTGGTTGCCAAAGATGACCTGGTCAAATACGTCATGTCCAAATCCGTTCTAACAGGACGACTAGCTAAATGGACATTGCTTTTCAGTCAATACGAGATCATCTACGTCCCAGCCAAAGCCGTCAAGGGACAAGCCCTATCAGACTTCCTTGCCGATAATCCAATCTTAGCCGATTAGAAAATCTCAGATGACTTGCCTGACGAGGATGTGATCTACATCGACATTTTCCCGACATGGATAATATTCTTCGATGGATCCGCACAAGCAGACGGAGCGGGGGCAGGAGTATTATTCATGTCACCACAAAGATAAATACTACCCTATTCCTTTCGACTAAGTGAGCTATGCTTCAACAACGTCACTGAGTACCAAGCGCTAATTATCAGACTCCAAATGACGATCGACATGGAAATCATAAAGCTAGAAGTACATGGAGACTCCAAGCTCATAATTAATCAACTCTTGACTAAATATGAAGTGAGGAAAAATGAGTCCCATACTTCCGGCTAGCAACTCAACTGCTATGAAAGTTCGAAGCCGTGATGTTAGAATATGTGCCAAGAAAAGAAAATCAAATGGCGGACGCTCTCGCTAACTTAGCTTCAAGTATGGCACTAGGAAAAGATGAAGCTGCAGACGTGCCAGTTTGCCAAAGATGGGTGATCCTGCTCGTCATTGAAACGCTACTGGATGATACAAACGTCATCTTAGTACTTCCAGTCGACACTGAAGAGTGAAGACAGCCGCTGATCGACTACTTGGAGCATGGAAAGCTTCTGGATGATCCTGGACGCCGCTCTGAAGTACGTCGACGAGCGCCTCGCTTCCTCTATTGCAAATGAACACTCTACCGATGCTCGTTTGAAGGAATACTTCTAAGATGCCTAGGTGAAGAAGAAGCCAATCAAGCCATGGAAGAAGCAAATTCAGGTGTATATAAAGCACATCAGTCTGGACCAAAGCTACACTTCTAGCTAAAAAGAATGGGCTATTACTGGCTAAGCATGGTGAAGGATTGCCTGGAGTACGCCAAAAGGTGTTAAGCCTGCCAGTTCCACACCAATACCAAAATCGGATCTATGAAGAAATCTTCACGCCTGACTTGCCCTGAGCCTCCTGGGAAAGCTTGTGGTACGCCCAAAATAAATAGCGATAACTCGCAGGCAATGCTCAGCTATTGCGATGAGAAAACTCCTCCGCGCTAGGAACAACCTCGTCATAAAATTTTCCCTAGATCGGCAAGCCTCTTATCTTGTGGAGATCCGAAAGTGAAATCGACATTTCCCCTTGAGCTGTGTGAAGTGTGTTGGTTGCTGAACACCAACAAGGATGGCGATCATAGCTAAACAAAGATGCGTACACAACATGATAATGGCCCATGTTGGTAAGCACATCTTTGGAGTCGCTCAAGACATCTTTAAGCCACTCCCAGTAAAACTCAGCAAAGGTAACCTCTCCAATAGTCGACAAGGTGCCACTCCAAGTCATGGCTTAGCTATGGATGCGATCGCCAAGAAGCTCAAACGAAGCCGGTGAGTTGTCGCGAACATGGTGAGAATGATTCAAAATAAGAATCCTTTATGTACACGCCTTGTTCTGCGGAGTTAGTTGACCAAAATCTGTCACCTCCCAAGACACTTTAAAAGACCATGACTTGACATGCATCAAGTTGTCTTTTGTAGGAAGAACAAGCGCCTTAGGGCCAGTCAACGACGCGCAAAGTTTCAATGTCGTCCCTTTATCTTGCGAATCGCCTTCCTTTGCAAGAATAGTAATGGTATTATTCTTAAAGCACTTAAAAAAATACCATGGCTGCAAAAAGGGGAGGCAAAGAAAGAAAAAAAATTGCTTCACTAAAACAAAAGACATGCAAGACAAACCTTGTAAGCGTTGAAGGATGAACCGTATATTTTCACAAAGAAAAAAAAATATAAAAGAAGTGGAGTAGACATGGAGATGTGTGGGGATTGTAAGTGCCTATTTTTAAGGGGTGAAAACAGTATGGAGGTTGTTGATTTTTATCCCTAAATATATACATAAAAAGTGGGATAATAAAATCCCTTCACAACTGGAGACATGGGTGTTTTATATGGATATCCCACTGTGCAGAGTACGGGGTAGCACTCACCCACTAACCATAACTTCCGTTTCCATCGTTCGCCTATAAAAGGCATTAAGCCAAAGCAAATTGAGGAGGGGAGTGACAATAAAACGCTGGAGAAAAAGAAGCACAGTGAAGACGACAGAGGAGGAGAGGCAAAGCAAAAGAGCAAAAGCAAAAGAGAAACAAAGAAAAAAGAAGAAGAAGAGAGCAAGTGCTACACGCAAGAACAAAGAGCAGGAAAAACTACAAAGCATTTGAAGGTATAAGCCATTTCATTCTTTTTAATCTCTTTTTGGGTTGGTTCTCTCTCTGCTTTGTAGGAAGAAAAGAAGCACTTTGCTTCTTCAACCTCTTCCATTCCCCGATGCAAGGAAAAAGGTGGAGCTCTGGAAATTTCAAAAGCAACCACCGACAGTCAGGGAATCCCCCAACTTCTGCGATCCCTCCTTCCATCCAAAACGCTGCAACAGCCGTCGAACACCAACATAGCCACAATACCGACGGCAACATTACAGCAGCCACGTCATTCTAGGAACCGTTCTTCGATCAGCGAGCCCAGCGACGCAGCATGCTCCATTTTCTCACCGACGGCATAAAAGAAGGTGGTCATGAATGATGTGGTAAAATGAGTTTTGATATATTTCCAATAAAATGTTTGTGTTTACAGCAAGGGCACAATATAAAACAGCAAACAAAACACAAGGGAGAAGGGATTTAAGGCCTAAACAAATGGATTTTGATTGATTACAAGGCACTCCTTGATTTAAGGAGATTTACGTCAAAAAGTCACCTAAAGACCCTAGTTTCTAGGAGCAACAACATGTTGCTGCAGGAATGGCAGCATGTTGTTGCAGGCAGCATGATGCTTGCAGGAAGACTGCAGGAAGAGCAGCGATAAGACTTGCTGCTACTGAAAACTAGGGTGGCTGCAGGTTTCCCTTGCTGTGGCTTTTCGTTCAAGAAATGAAGTCCTCCGCCGTGAGAACAACAACCGCAGTGGCTGCCACATGTGAAGTTGAAATGGTTGCTGAACAAAGCACCCAGCAGAGCACGAAGGAAAAAGAACAAAGGAACGAAGCCAAAGACGCAGCTGCATAAAGATAGAGGGCGCATAGAAGAAAGAGATGATGCCGTTCTAGGCACAAAAGCTGCGGCATCGCCTGGATAAAGAAGATTTGAAGTGGAAGACTCTAGTTCTTTCTCCCTGAAGCGGTGCTCTCCATCCATGCCCTCCGTCCATGCCGAGAAGAAAAATGAGCAGTCCGTGCCACTCCTTGCACAGCCGTCGCTGCCATGAATTTTTAAGTGGTCTAGACCAATCGTCGAGGTTCTAAACGAAGCTCCCATGCCTATACTGCCTCTCCAAATTTTCGAGAATGGTCTAAACTGCTCGCACGAAATTCAAATCAAATCAATCTTGCAAGAAGTGTCTGCTATCCCGCCAAGTCATTATTGTCCCGACTTCTAGTAGTCGCAGTGAAGCCATTGAAGACTCGGTCGCTGCCAAAAAAACTACCGGGAAAACAACAGCACGAAGCAGTCCAAAATGGCAGCCAGCCACATGATTTCTTTCTGCCTAAATCTGAAGAGAACAAAAACACACAAGAACACCACTCACCGCCGTCGCCGTCTTGAATGCAAGAAGAAAAGTTGCTGACCAGAAAAAGATGTCGCCTGCATTGGAAAAGAAGACTGCACTAACGTGCAAAGTGTTTCATGTAACAGTTGCCACCCCAATCGCTAATGGAAAGGAAGGTCATTTCCTTGCTGCCAAAGAAAGAAGAAAGAAGAGAAGCAATAAGCTCTGCTGCTCTGAGATCTGCACCTCCAAAATATCGGGGACACTAAGTTGAACGCTTCACCCAAGCAAAGCAAATGGATCACTATATGCGTACAAGCTCAATGTCAAAAGTGCAAGAGCAAAGCTTTCTATAAATGCCTAAAGGCATTGGTAAAAGAAAAGGAGCTCTGCCACTTGCTTTTATATTTCCATATGAAAGCAAGGATTTGCTGTGCTGCTGTGCAAAAGATAAAAGGCAACAACAAAATGACGGACATGAAGACAAAATGAAATGGGTTTCAAGACAAAGTAAATGAAAAGGAAGGCACATAAAAGAAAGAAAAGTTGCTCATCACTAGGCTTTGACTATTAAAGAAAAAGACATGGGTTATTCTTGTCAAAGCTCATCAATTTATTTTTGCCAATCGTCACTTTTTTGGCTCAAATAAATCAAACGGGCACCTTGCTTTTGCCAAAGTCTTAAGCTAAGTCTCCACAACCCCAAATCGATGACAACAGCACCGCTCTCATCTCCATTGCAGCCTGCTCCTCCCAAAGCTACGCACTGCCTCATTGCCGCGTCAAATAGGAGACAACTTCGAACCACTTCAAACTCCGAAGACGTGAACCACCTCAAAGCACCAAGCTTGATGGACTTACGCTACGTTAAATTTAATTTCAAATTCCCGAAGTGGTCAAATGGCACAAAGCCACTCTAAATTCAAATGGCACAAAGCCACTCCAAATTCAAATGGCACAAAGCCACTCCAAATTCAAATGGCACAAAACTGCATCAAATGCTCCAATGGCTCAAAGTCCTTGCCCACACGAGCTAAAACTGCACAAGGCATCAAATGCTCTAATGGCTTGAAGTCCTTGCCCGCACGAGCTAAAACTGCACAAGGCATCAAATGCTCCAATGGCTCAAAGTCCTCGCCCGCATGAGCTCAAACTGCACAAGGCATCAAAAGCTCCAATGGCTCAAAGTCCTCGCCCGCACGAGCTAAAACTGCATAAAGCATTAAGCCCCAACAAATACATAAAGAACTACAAGTGACTTGATCCCTCAACGAGGGTACGTAGGCAATCTAGGGCTCTACCTAGGTACAGTCACAAAATCAAATAAACACCCAAATCCCCAAGTTACGATTTATTCATATTGGAATCAAAGGGTATTCCTTTCCTAAAAGAAGGGTTGTAATTAATAGGCGTGTAGCCTAGAATGGGTCGAACTCAAATTAATAAAACCTTATTCGAAAAACTTATTCGAAAAATGAACGATACTGAAATTGTGTCGAGTGAATTATTTGTTTACATATTGTGTACAATTTTTGCTCAACAACACTACGCAACCCCTCATCGATTACGCAAGCAGTTTCTTGCACTGCAAGGCAACGTCACCACCGAGGAAAGCTGTGACCAAAAGGCACGACACAGCATAAACTCGCTGGAGTCTTTTACACAACCCCACATGGTAAAAGTGACGCACTGTAACAAGCTTCAAGCGGCTACAACTCGCACCAAACAACAACGAGGGGCACGACAAGGCGCAACAACAATGAACACAGCAGCAGCAACAACAAATGCACACGGCAACATCACTACCAAGGGAATACTGTGACCAAAAGGCACTACATAGCGTAAACACACTGCAGTCTTTTGCACAGCACCACGTGGTAAATATGACGCACTACAACAAGCTCCAAGCAGCAGCCACAAGCAAAACCCATGGCAAAAGCTCCAAGCAAGCCCATGGCAAGGAATTGTGTGTGTGAAAAAAATACACACCCAATGGTCTTATATATAGGGGTCAATTGCTTCCTAATGCTATAAAGGAAATATATACCCAAGTAGCAAAAGGAAAATCAAAACAAGGAAGCAAATTCCAACCAAAAGAAGGAAGCAAATTCCAAGCAAAAAAATGGCAAGTTTAAGCCAATCTGCGCAAGCAGGACGTTTTTGGTGATAATTCAACTTTCCGAAGGAGTTTGGATGCAACACCAGTTGGAGAAGGAAGCTAAGTGGCTGAGGATCATTGTGTCGAAATTTCATAATTTTCCCTAAAGCCAAACGTTCTAGTTTTCAAAGTTATTCCCGTAGAAGTTGTTTTTCCCGTCAGGATTGCGCAGCTGTAGGAAAATACAAACTTGAAGGCTTTCCTGATTTTTCCTAGTGGCATACGATATATGCCTGAAAAAATAAGGGATAAGGCTACGTTTCCCATATTTTTACAGAATTTTTCAGAAGAGAAATCAACCACAAACTGGACGTGCAAATCAGATGACATGTTTCCCAAAACAAAAAAAAAAAAAGGGAAAGGAAAAATACCTCCTTGCCGTGGGGAATCAAAAGAAGAAGAAAAAACCCCCTCCTTGCTGTAGGAAATCAAAAGGGGAACGGAACACTCCTTCCTTGCCATGGGAAATAAAAAAAATAAAAAAAAAAATTGTCCTCCTTGCCATAGAAATCAAAACAAGGAACAAAACATCTCCTTCCTCACCATGGGAAAAGAAAAAGGGTAAACAAAAAAAATTTCTCCTTGCCGTGGGGAGGAAAGAAGGAAAGAAGAATACCTAAGGACAAGCATTAAATCCTTCCAAAACCTTGAAGGAAATCACCAAAGCTTTCCAACACTTTGAAGGAAGTCACCCTCGTTACCAAAATCGAAGGGGATTTCTATTGAAGGAAGGAAAACATTTTTCCTACAACCACAAGGAAAAATTCAAAATGTGCCAAATGTATTTTGTCAAAGATTATGGAAAATCAAATACGCACAATAAGTGTGTGCCGATTTATCCATTTTCAGATTTTCTTTCAAGATCAAGCCTCTATGGCCCTTGAAAAAAAGTTTCATTTCATTCAAGATCAAGCCTCAATGGACCTTGAAGAAATGTTTCGTTCAAGAAATACGCCTTAACGACCCTTGACGAAATTCATCACTTCATTCAAGATCAAGCCTCTTGAAGAAAAGTTTCATTTCATTCAAGATCAAGCCTCAACGGCCCTTGAAGAAATATTTCGTTCAAGAAATACACCTCAACGGCCCTTGACGAAATTCATCACCTCTATTCAAGACCAAGCCTCAACGGCCGTTGGAGAAATGTTTCTTTCAAAAAATACGCCTCAACGGCCTTTCACGAAATTCATCATGTCAATTCAAGAAATACGCCTCTTCGGCCCTTGAAGAAGCAAACTAATTCAAGATCAAGTCGCAACGACCCTTGAGTTAGAACATTCACATTGCAGGACTTCAAAACACATTTCTTACATGTGACAAGTACATGCCTACAATGCGCCTTTACGTGGGGGCATTTGTAGACATGTAAATTTCTTTGCATACAAATGATGCATCACAAAGCTCCACACAAATGGACAAGTCATCAATGACATGTGGCACGAATCAAGCAAATGAAGTAGAAAACTTCCCCAAAAAACTCGGCAAACAAGGGAGAATCCCTCTTAAATTTGGCAAGGGCTCAAAATGCTCTCAAAACCGGAAAGAAAGTTAAGGCATCTTCATAAAACAAGCAAGAATTGAAGATTGCTCACAAAATAGGCAACAAGGCCTCATAATTTTGGCCAAAGGAGTAAAGTGTTGAAATTAAGACACAAAACAAGCCTAAATTCTCCCATGGACGAATTAGGACATAATTCAAAGCCACATCCACCCAAAGGCAGGCTTTGAAAAGCCTATAAAAACAAGGCCTTCATACAAACATAAGGGTGGAAAATTCCACATTGAGAAGAACCCCTGCATAAATCTTTGAAGATTAATATGCTGCCAAAGCTTTATTTGAAGAATGTTCAACCAAAGACAAAGCTTTCTTTCAACCAAAGCTGAAGTTTTCTTTCGACCAAAGCCGAAACACTCCCTTGAAGAATCAACAAGCACTTGTGCCGATTCCTTCAAGACTTTGTTGCAAGCATATAAACTTGTAGCAACGTTCGTTTCAAGATCAAGTCGCCAAGACCTTTGAAGCAATGAAATCATGCATCAAACACTACCTGTGCCACACCTTTGAGGTGAAGATCATCCACGCGTTGTTTTCAAGCTCAAAACTTAAATAAATCATTCAACCGTTCATCCGAGATTAAGTCATCGCGACCCTTGGATCAATAATCACGCATCTACATCAAATTTGATGACTGAATCAGAGGAAAATTGTAAATAGAGATTGTAACCTACAAATTCAAATCAATACAAATCTACTTTGTACACGTATTCTTGTTTCTTTTGTTATAGAATTTTTTGTGTTTACACCTTTATCACTCAGGAAAACATTATCGCCATAATAAAGAGGAGTTGCACAGGAGCTCGGAGGACTAGAAGTATGTTCTTGAGTCGCCATACCCAGTCAGCTTTCTCTACATGCCATATCCCAAAAACTATGAAACTTCTAACTTTATCGTCTTCAATGGAAGGAACGGTAGCCCTAAAGAACATATATGTCGTTTCATTAACACTTTGTGTCCTCATGTCGACGATTATAACTTTCTTATCAAGAAGTTCTCAAAGAGTCTAATTGACCGCATACGATGGGTATACTACCCTCGTGCTAGGTTTCATCCAAACTTGAGAAGAACTGGCAAGTGTTAGAACCAAATTCGCTTACCCCCATGAGTGCTGAAGATGCACAAATCCGAGTAAACTGTAAAATAGCAAACAACCATAAGCAAGCCTTAGATCGGAGGGTGTGTCGGTCAAAGGCTCTCCGACGATCAAGTTAGTAAACAAGTATATGACTGAAACAGTGTGCAAGAGAATCAGAGTGCATAGATTACATTACCAGAGACAAACCCTAGATGGGTGCATTTATACCAACCAGGAGAAAGACATTTTTAGGATAGAATCCTTGTTCTAATCCTAGAGAATCCTCTAAGATATCTAGAAGTAGATAATGGACCCTCTAAGGAGTTATGATTGCTTGCAGGCACACACCAAATTCTAGACTGTAGAAACTTTAAGAGTTATCGAGATCTGGCTGATTCCATACCAGATCAGGTTCCATGTCTTGCGAAACAAACATGGTTATTTTAGCGAAGTCGCTCAAACTTCGTCATTTCCCAAAGATAGCGCGATAGTGGCATTATTGCTAAGTTTGATCCAGCTCCGCTCGGAGCTGTTAAGTCTATGATCAGACTTCTAAGGTAGCGATATTCGGATCAACTTTACTTCGGCCTAAGAAAATCATGGTCCCACATTGCCCCTAACTATATATCTAAGTGGCACTTGTTCCCTTAAGGATGGATAGTTATCCAAAGACCATGCCTTTCGGAGTAATCTGGAATACATGCCGGATTTGGACATGTGGCCTCAAACGTCGTGCCACAAAGATCGTAATGATTATAAGTATTGCATGGGCACATTTTGAAAAAGATGGTCATTCATTTCTTCGAGTAGCTTTGATCTCCTTATTCACCAATCTCGAGGCAAAGACCACTTGTATTCAACTGTATGATTGCTTGGTACCTTGTCTTTAAATAGCCCATTCACGGTTGGGACGCTTCATATTTTCCTTATTTCTTCTATTCAGCTTGTATCGTGAAGCCTTGTCGTTTGCTTCACGATCCTCTTTTCAAACCCAGTCCCCTTTTTGAACCTTCGATGTCTAAAATCCTCAACCCAGGAACTTACTTTAACCACATCAATTATTGCCAAGCAAGGTTAAGTAAGCCAGAATTAAGTTGCAATCTCATAATCATCTCTCTTACTTCTTCCAACTTGTTTCATAACATTTATCCTTATGCGACATCCTTCTCGCCGCTATTGCAGACGTGTTTAATCTCAACAAAGTATAGAGATTTTTCAGAGGGTTCTTCATTGGTGCTCTTCTCGCATCATTTTGGAGTAGGCGCCAGTGGCGATTGATCCTCATCAGAGTTGATGATCTTGGCCAAGTCTAGTTCGTGGTCTTCTTAGGAGAATTTGCATGCCAGGGGTAATGATTTGTCTCCCCTAAGCAGTTTTACTCTTTCGTGCCTGTTCATGGGACTTTGATAATAAACATGTGTTTGCATGAATCTTTTTATTTTTCTCATCTCTTACTTCCTTTATTAACGAAATAAAATTTAATCTGATAAATATTTCCAAAGTAAACGAACCTATAGAGAAAATGAGTAACAGAGTGAAACATAAGTAAGGTTAATCACCCATGAGAGGGCCTTCAATCCTTTGCATCCTTGCTCATTTCCTCCATGCATATGGATGAAAGAACTTTTCCTTTCGGGTACTTGTATTCTTGGATTTGGATGGAAGAATAAACTCTTCAAAAATCACCAAAGTTAGAGGCCTCCAAGTTTCGACACCAAGGATGATGGAAGGAAGAACATGAGTGATATGAGAGGAAAGAAATGCTAGCTTTCTTCTCCTATATGGCCAACCTCTGTAGAGAGAAAGAGAGAGCTTGTGTTTCCTCATCTTTTTCTCAAAGAAATCCTAGAGAGGTTAAAACTATAAAGTTGTTTTTATACCCCTTTCTAAGTGAGTGTCAAATGTGTAATAAGTCCACCATCACACTCCTCTAGCATGGACGGTTTTGAGATTGTTTTGGGGTTAATTCCCCTTTAATATTAGTTTTCATACACCTTAAACTCAATGGGCCTTGTGGACCAGAACCCATGGCCCCGAAACCTGAAACTAACTTAAAGCCCAATACGAACCTTTCATATTATTAATTAACATATTAATTAATCCTTACCATATACAATTAAACTATTTAATTGTCCTTACTCATATTTGTTATATCCTTCAATCATTACCTTGCACGGTGTACGATCCATTAGGTTCCTTTTTGTGGGGCAGTGGACGATTAGAACCAGTACTAATCAATTGCGAATTGAAACTTACTTTCAATTCTCCCTTCAGTGATTAATCATCTTCAGGACTTCCACAAGCCATGATTGACACCTAGAAATATGTCATGGCTACCTAAGCTAATCTACAAAAGGTTGGAGAACCTATTCAGTTTGGGATTACAAAGCAATACAGCCCTTCTCTAATCAAGTACTCTGATCACATTGCTGAGTGATAGTTCATTCATGTATATTATCCAATGTGATTCTCTTGTCTGTATGATTACCTTGAATGTGATTGGAACAACTTCCTAAATCTCATTCACACTCTAGCCAAAGATTCTTAATCATATCATAGAGTATTCTCCCTCAATAGTTTGGAGGTTAGAGATCCCTTATTGTACATTCACATGCCTACATGATTAAGGCCCTATTTGGTATTGCTTTTTTTCACTAAAAACTGCTACACTTTAAAGTTAAGCAATGAAAAAGCATTTGTTAAAAATAAAGTATCCTACTTATTTTAAAAGTTATGAGCTCCAGACAGCAGCTTTTAAAAGTAGCATGTAGGTTGCTTTTAAAAGCTGCTTTAATAAAAAGCATAGTTGGGTATTTATAAATATTTTCAATTGTTGTAATACCTTCATTAACTCTTTTTTTTAAATGACATTATTTAGCCTTCCACACATTTTTTCCCTTAGAGAACAAAGTAAATGCTACTACCTACCACTACAAATACTAACCTTACACCATCACCGCTATTACAACCACCATTTTTTGCTACCACCATTGTCATAACCACAACTTTCACCACTGTCACCACTACCACCATTGCCACCACCATTATTACCGCTACTGCCACCATTGCCACCACCACCACTACCACCATTGTTACCACCATCAGCCATTTTCACCACCACCATTACCCCAACCGCCACAATTGCCACCATAACCACAACTGCCATTACCAACACAACCATCATTGCCGTCACCACCACCATAACCGTAACTGCCACCACTGCCACCGCAATCACAACCGCCACTACCAGTGTTACCATCGCTCTACCACCATTGTTACCTCTCCACTCCAACCAACATATCCCACTATCAGCACCACCACCACACATCCCACTATTAGCACCACCACCACACCTCCACCATAAACACCATTGCCGTTATCACCCTTACTTATACTACTATGTCCATTTGTTGTTGTATACAATTATATCACTTTTTACATTACATTTTACCAAACACTTTTACACTTCTTTTCATACTCTCAACACTTTTAAAATTCAGTTAACCAAACGTTCATCAGCTTTATTTTATAGCTGATTATTCTTAAAGCACATCAAAAGCAGTTTTTTATTTTATTTTAAACACAACAATCCCAAACTAGCATTAAGTAGCTTAACCCCAACTATGATGTGGACATTCTTATGTGGAATGTCATTAACACAGTCAAAGACTAATGACCTAAACCATACAACAACTATGATGTCTTAGGTCAAATGACTACTTTGCATTATCTCAACTATGAGTTCTCATGTGACACTAGATCATATACAATTATCTCAAAAATCCAGTCATGGACTCAACAGCTCCAAGCAGAGCTGGATTAACGGAGCAGTGGTGCCACCATCATCTTGTTCTAGAGTAGTGGACGAACTCAGTGTGACTTCATTGAGAACGACCTTGCTTGTTCCGTAGGACACAATGATTTGATCTAGCATAAAATCAATCAGATCCTCTATATGCCTTGGAGTTCCTACAATTTAGGAATTAGTGTGCATCGCAAGTAATCACACTCTTAAAAGATGATGTAATACCTACTTCTAGATATCCTCTGAAGGGCGTTTGTTTTCCCTCATTAGCTTTCACTGGACTGGATAGGACTAAGTTTTGATGTAGTTCTATGTTTGTTGGCACATGGGACTAGTTTTAATGTCACTAGATAGGACTCGCCTCGAAAAAAGGTTTCACTAGCTAGTCTTAGCTTATCCTCCTGAGAAGCATGGGACTAGCTAAGACCTTAGCTTCATCCTCTATCACCTTCGTCCTTTGTCGCATGCGTCCTCTATCGCATTCGTCTACTTCACTGGCTTGGGCACATTGACCTCAATTTTCGACGGCACGGGCTTCGATGGAAGGTGAAACTCGGAAGACCTAGCTCCTCCTTAAAGTTTGTCTATTTCTTTTGCAGCAATCGAATTCCAAAGGAAGAAACATGGTGATCCACTTCAAACCTTGATCCGAGTCTGCGATTTCACCATTTTCATAGGTCTCGACAAGTTCGAGAATGAGGAGTTCATCAAATATGGCTTCCCCGAAAACTTAGTAACTCCCTCCTCCAATTCTTTATCTCCAATTTTTCGTATTATCAAATCCAATTCGCAGTTTATCCCAAATTTTCATTAGGAAGATAGAAAATTTGCAATTGCATTTCTTGTCAAGTTTTAGAATTTTCTGGTCAAGCATCAAGAATTAACTCAAATTTGGGGATTAGATTAGGAAGAAATTTGCAATTTTCTCACAATTGAATAAGTAGATTATGTAGGAAATTTGTTTGAGATTCTTTAAGATTATGTAAGGAAAAAAATGCAATTTGCTGCTACTGCTTTTAACTTCCAACAAAGAAGAAGATAGAGTCTCTGTATGGAATCAAATAAGCAATTCCCAGTGGAAATGAAAAGCTAGAATGGCTAAATGTGTTTTGGGAAAGAACCTCATTTGATGATTATTCAGCTATTGGTTGGTATTTGATGATTTCTGAATTAGGTATTTTGAAATTTAGCATTTTAGTGCATATATTAAGTTAATTTTGGTTGAACATTTGATTGGTTTATGCAATTTGGTGTTGGATTCAGAAATTGCATGTTTAAAATTTTATTATCCTGTGTCTTAGTCTAACACTATTGAAGGAAATATTTGTCAAAACTAGTTCATTTGAGCAACATATATGCATGCAATTAACAATTAAAAGGTGGAATCATGCTTGTATGCACTCAAAAACAAAACTTTACCCATGAAATTCAAGGCCTAGTAGTTGTGGTGGGTCAAGACTCAACTCAAATCTTAAAGAAAGGAGTTGAGAAACTTTTATACATTTGAAGCACCTCTTTGCTTAGCAAAGGATATTCACCCATTTAAGGGCCTTCTTTCCTTAGTCTCTTTTGCTCCTTGGCTCCAAGGATGTGGATGGAGGAACTTTTCTTCTTGGTTCCATGACTTCTTGGATGGATGAAGGAATGGATTCTCTAAGTTCCCAAAATAGAGAACCTCTAAGTCTCCACACCAAGGAGAGCATTGATGAAGAGATGAGTGACCTAGAGGAAGGAAGATTGCTAGCTATGTTCCTCTAGGGTGGCCGGCCTCTTAGAGAGAAAATGAGAGCTTGTTTCTCTCCAATTTCCTCAAAGAAAAACTGTAGTGATGAAATGGCTATAAAGATGCATTTATACCACCTCACATTTGAGTGGCAAACTTGCAATTAAGCCAAGTTCACTACCCCTCACTCTTATGGCCGGCCTTGATGGGTTTATTGGGGTTTCAAGCCCTTTGTGTTTTCAAGTTGTCATATAACTTGAGTTATTAGACTTGACATTCAAATCCAATTGGGCCTTGAGGCCCAAAACTAACCCGAGGTCTAATACGAACTTATTCGATTGATTAATTAACATATTAATTAATCCTAGCAATAAATAATTAAACCATTTAATTATCCATACTCATCTCCATTGTTTCTTCAATCTCTACCTTACACGGTGTACGATCCATTAGGTTCCTTTTAGCGAGGCAGTGGGCGATTAGAACTCTTCAAATCGATTGTGAATTGAAACATACTTTCAATTCTCCCTTTAATGATTATATACCTTTAGGGCTTCAACAAACCATGAGTGACACCTAGCAGTATGTCATGGCTACCTAAGCTAATCAGAAGAGGTGGAGAACCTATTCAGTTTAGGATTACAATGCAATACGGTCTTTCTCTAATACAATACTCTTGACCACATTGTTTGGCTTGATAGTTTATTCATGTCTACTATCCAATGTGATTCTTTTACTTATATGATTACCTTGAATGTGGTTTGGAACGACTTCCTAAATCTCATTCATACTCTGGCCAGAGATTCTTAATCATGTCATAGAGTATTCTCCCTCAAACAGTTTGAAGGTTAGAGATCCCTTGTTGCGCATTCAATTGCCTCCTTGGCTAAGTGGCTTAACCGCAACTATGTCATGCACACCCTTTGACGGAGTGACTTTGACATAGTCAAAGATCAAAGACCTAACCACAAGACAACTATGATGCCTCAGGTCAAAGGGCTACTTTGCATTATCCCAACCATGAGTTCTCATGTGACATGAGTATGAGAACTCTTCGTTGATCATGTTCAGTAAACTCATTCTCTATTGAGCACCTGCATGCTTATCTTGGTGTCAGTCATACCAATGACTCGAGACCAGTAACTCTCTCTAAGAGAAGACATAGCTCGTACTGATCTTAACGAACTGTCAATGCCCAATTGGCAAATCTTATGATCAGGAACATTTAGGATATGTATACTAAAGAGAATGGTCTTATGAATCTAACTTCTTTAGATCACATTCTCCTAATTACATATTCCTAGGACTTATCGTTTAAGCATATAACATTTATATGAGACGGCTTCAAACAATAATCTTTACCCTTTATATTAAACTAGATTAGTTTAACATGTGAAATGTCCATAAAGTATCATCATATGATTGGCTTTAGGGCACATTTCCAACAACTACACCAAATGCTTCACTAAGTCAGTCCAGCTTAGTCTATTATAAGCCAATCCAGTTTAGTACTTGAAGCTAGTCCAGTCCGAAATAATCCGGTGTAACAAACGCACCCTAGGATTCTCCCAGCTTAGCATAAGACTTTTATTCTAAAAAGGTTTCTCTCAACTGGTATAAATGCACCCATCTAGGGTTCGGCTCTAGTAACGCAATCATCGCACTCTAATTCTCTTGCCCACTGCTTTAGTCTTATACTTGCTTACTAACTTGACCGTTAGAGAACCTTTGGCGGGCACCCCCCTAAGGTTTGCTCACGGTTGTTTACTAATTTACAGGTTATTCGGAGGATCATCCACCATCCACGATGGTGAGCAATTTTGATTCCAATATAAAGTTAGTAATATGCTCCTCCTATGTCACTCATCTTCTTCACTCTTTCATTTTTGGTGTCGAAAGTTAGAGGTTTCTTATTTTGGAGACTTTTGGAGAATCATTCAAGAATCCAAATCCAAGAGTCTACATGAGCAACTTAATAAAGGTGAAGGCCGTGAAGTTCAACACAAGGAGAGGAATGAAGGTCCTCACATAGGTGATTAGCCTCTACTTATGTGAAGTGGAACTTCAAAGGTATAAAAAATTTTGAACTCTTTCTCTTTGAATTTGAGTTGAGTCTTGGTTCATAACTATTAGGCTTTGAATTTAATGGTGTTGGAACCAAATTTGCGCACTCTCGCAGATGGTGAAGGTACAAACTCGAGCAACTTGAAAAACAGAGAACAATTGTAAGCAAGCCTAAGACCAGATGGGGTGATGGTAAGAACTCAAAGAATTACTTGCGGTGCACACCAATTTATATATTGTAGGAACTCCAAGAATTAGAAGGATTTAATTGAGTCCATATCCAGATCAGATCGTGTATCTTTCAGAACAAGCATGGTCATCCAGTAGAGTCACTCATACTTCACCAATTGCCCTGGAATGGGGTGATGATGGCACTGCTGCTCCATCTGATCTAGCTCCGCTCGAAGTTGTCGAGTCCATGATCAGACTTCTGATGTAACAGTATTCGGATCAGCCTTACTCCAGCCCTAGAAAATCATGGTCCCAAAATTGCCCCTAACTATGCATCAGAAAGATAAGCCGAGTGAACTCTTTTTGTTAAGCCGGGTCTGGCTCTAACGAGAGTCACCTTCCCATTCTAGGTTGTGACCAACCTCAACTAAAGCAAACTAATGAGGTTAAAAAGCGCAGAGTTAGAATCCAAAGAACTGTAGAATAAAAAATACAATGCAAGGTCTGATCTAAGATTCAAGAACGTGTTCTAAGTTTAAGTCGAAATATCAAGGAAAAAATCACAATTTCCCACCATTTATAACTATATGAAACTCCTGTGAAATTTCACATTGACTTATACCTAAATATTAAATAAAGCCATTAACCTAACTCAAAACCAAAATTAACTCATTATATTCTTTTTAATAAAATTGATCTTAACCTAAATTCTCTAATTTAGAAACCCTATAGACCCATTGTGGTCGTGTCTGTAACCACCATTTTAAGTTAAGCTCTGATGTGTTTAATCCTTTGCAACTCACCCGAATTCAACTGGTCATGGATCACCAGCTGGTCATTACCTGATAAATCAGTTAGGAGGAATAGTAAATGTGAAGGTTGCCTATCGGTTTGTACAAATGACATGTTATAAGATTTGTCAATTTTTCTGAGATAACTACAGCAGCCATGTTTGACGATCTTGATGGTTACAAGGAAAAAGCAAGTAATAAACATAAACTCAGACATGCATGCATGCTCACGGGCCCTCAATTTTGTTCGTTTGTCACAAATTTGGCAAGAGAATTTTTTTGAGAATGAATCCCACATTGTTGAGAGGAGGGATCATGCATGTGCTTATAAGTAGGTGGGCTACTCCTCATATTCCCAATTGGTTTTATGATCGAACCTCAACTTTCTTTATGGTGTCAGAGTAGATTGTCCCACGTTGAAGCCCAACGGGCCACACACGCTCCACGTCACCCCGTTTGTGTTGTCCACATGTTAGCTTGAAAATTCACCACACGTGATGGGGCGTGTTAAGAACGAATCCCACATTGATGAGGGGAGGGACCTTGCATGTGCTTATAAGTAGTTGAGCTGCTGCCCATATTGCCAATTAGTTTTATGATGGAACCTCAACCTTCTTCAGTTTTGTCATTGCCCTTTTTTGGTTATAGCTAGTGGTAGTTATTTTAAAATTTTGCAACAAAGGGTCTGCATCTGATCGTGCTGTCCTGAAGCACGGTGACATATTTCAAATTGTTTCTGGAAGTGTATTACATAATGAGCTTCAATTGAGAATTCTTCAAATAAGTAGCGCCTACTCCACATTGTCGTTTGAGGATTTGAATTGTCTGTTTAACCAATCTAGAACTATTTAAAAATACTCAAATCTATATATTTCCTTAAAAATCATCTTTGTAAAAAAAAAATACTCAAATCCGGAACTATTTAACCAATCTATAAGTTGTTCACACTTTAGTGTTTTCTTCCCTACGAGTAGATGTCTTAACGAGGGTCTAATACGTTGTTTAAGTATAATTTTGAACTATGGGTTAAAGACGGTACCAATTTTTAGAAGTAAAATTCAGAGCATGTTCCACAAAGTTAAGAACCCTCAGTAAAATGGAATGGGACTATTTTCACTTTTCAACTGAGAATATATTTATCAAAAAAAAAAATACACTATTAAACTTAAAAAAGGAGGTAAATATAAAACTTTCATACTGTTATTTACACATTACAGCACTTGCTAGAATTTCTGACAAATTTCAATGTATTGAGTAAATGAGAGCTCCACAAGTAGCACTCTCACAACATACAACTTTGGATTTAGGTGTTTGAGTTATTACATAGTTGTTTTGGAATTTAAAAAAAAGGTAAACTACATTCTACGCCCTTAAGTTTTGGTGCAATTGTAATCTCATATATCTATAAAACATTTCAATCTCATACAATTATCATTATTTAAGAATTGGGTATCTAAGAATTCAGAGCGTTGTATGTCATCAGGAAAGGCTTTGACAACCACTATTATTTCACGGCCAAACTCAACCTCATCTGGGAATCGTACATCTTTGATGTTCCTTGGCACGACATGGATAGGTTTAAGGACATTCTGGTGGTTGATGGAGATTGGGAAAGGGACGTCAATGGAGTTAGAGTTAAAGCTATCATTTTTCCTAATCCCAAATTCAACAACAAATTGTAGGACATTGGGGTATGTCAACCAGAGTTAATCAGTCGGGCAGTGTGGATTCATGTTAAGCACCGCCACTGGGAGTGGTTGTTTTCTCCTAATCGCTTTATTGGTCAACTAAAAAATCTTGTCGCTAACCACTGCTCTAAGTTTCCCATCTCGGAGCCAAAGTGGATTGAGGCTAAAAATGCCCACAAAAGGACTCACTTCCTCAAGTCCAAAGTATTTCCAACTCTTAAGCCGAAGAAGCAAAAACGATATGGTAGCTCTTTTTCCCCATGATTGATTGATCTTCCTCAACCGTGATTGTCAATTACAGATGTAATGTTAGGAGGCCTTGAAGAAAAAGAAGAAATTTCATTGAAAAGAAAAAGGTGTACTCCTCATCCGACACCTATAAACCTTGAGATGCTTGCCTCATTGCCTCTATCTAGTGGGCCAAAGATTCGTCCCTTCCACTTTTGGAGCTAGCGCCACAGCAACCAATCAAGCCTAAACATGAGCCTCCTGCTTCAACACTTTAACCGACTCCGCGTATACAACCAGACGAAATTCTGACTCCTCCCTTCGCATCTCCTCCATCTCTTTTCTTCTGTTGGCCCATCCAGGCATCTTCCCACCTTTACCGACACCTTCAACCGGGTCCAGAAAGGCGACGTAATCTCCATTCATGATTATGCCTTCAGTGAATCATACAGTTCCTCCAGCAGATGCTAGTGGTCTTCAGAATGTGGATTATACTCAACCTTTCCTCGGTGCCACAATTGCCTCTATGGACTACAAAAAAGTCTGTATATCTTTCAAGGATGCGGTGTTACGAAAGCCTTATGAGGTAACCTTCTGTCCTCTTCTTGTGAATTTATGTTAGTGCTTCCATCATTCCTTTTTACTTTTGTTAATTAGGCCAATGTATGGACCAAGATGGCCCTATTCCGCCAGACAGGGCAGACCCGCAAACTTGAGCAAGTGTCCTCGCAATAATCGAATGTGAGCCTAGAGCTGGAACAGCAACTGCTGGCTTAATCAGATGAGAGGAATTCTGAAACATTCAAGCTGAGCAGTAAGCTTTTAAAGACGCCTACGAGGTGGAAATACACAAATATATCGATGTTGCCGTACTTGAGGAGATAAAGGCAAATGATTACCAAAAAGATGTTGTGAAAGCAAGGGAAGAGTTGAGGCAAGAACATCAATCTAGAGTTAAAGCAGATCAAGCCTTGGCAGACCTGAAGACTGAGTCGGAATGGGTATTATCTTTGGAGTGGGGCACCTAGTCGGTGGAACAAGTTGCCTTCCGACCGAAGGTAGAGGGGCTCCACCTGGAGATGGACCAGAAGGATGATGCTTGTGTAGCGAACCTCCAACAGCTCACAGGCGTGCATAAGTCTGAGTTGTGAGCCTTTCGTGAAGCCTACAAGAAGACAGTTGCAGACGAGTATACTGAAAGGTATAATCTTGAGTTCCTTACAGGTTATGCTCGGAGAGACCATATCAGAGGCTAAGATGTCCATAAAATTTAAAAGAAATCGAGAATATTGACTTTCCTATTCCGGAACATCTTCTAAGTAGGAAAAAAGAGTCCAGTTCTAGTGATGACTCAATGCTCCCTCTGCATCTGTCAAGGGAAATGAAGTCTCAAAAGCAGATTAACTTTAAATGCCTTGCCAGGATGGAGGCATGTCCCTTGTATAATCCAAACTTATATGCCGAAGTATTGGCTCTTGGTTCCTTCATTTTCTTTGCCTTATTTATGAACGAACCTCATTTTGACTGATACTCATCATTCTAAGTAGTGTTTTCATTTCCACGTTGTAGTATATACGTTAATCCAGCAATCTTTTTGAAGTAAGCGAACTCCGGAGTAATAAGTGACAGGTGGAACATGAGTAAGTTTGTAGGCCTGTGACAGAGCTCAGAAGCCCTTTTAGTGTTCATAAAGATTCCCATCTCGATATTTGGAATACCACCTAACTCCGGTACCAGGTATTGAAGTAATAAACCTATGGAAAATCTCGTGCTCTGCATTTTTCTTGATGTATTGGCTGAAATAAAAATGGGAAAGTGCCTTCGTACGTCTGGAATGACCTCCAGTCTTTGTCTTGTTTATTCTTTAGACCATGTTTTAAAGGTCTCGACATCTCGCAACATGATGTTAAGGGAGTGTTTTAATTAGCTCGTGTTGCTTGCCTTTCCTTAGTGAACCGTAAGAGAAAGTTCATTTGGGACTTAATCCCCTACATGTGGTCGGAAACATTTTTTGAATCCTTTTGACAGACCATATGTGTTAGACCTTAGCGTTTCCAACCAGACTACCTTGATTGACTTGGTCAAAGCATTTCCACATATCAGAGCTCTATTGGAATAAAATCCTTTTGGGATTGCCTAGTCTAGAGCCCTATTCAAATCTGTTAACATATGATGTTGCAGAATATCCTTGGCTTAGTAAGTTGGTTCGGGGTAGACGTAGTCATACATGGGGTTGGAGTTCAAAGCCTTCCTCAAAAGATTTTCGGATCGCCCTTCTGACTATTCCCTTAAATGGCTTAGAGCCAAGGTTTAAATGTTACAACCCAAAAACTTACTGGTTGTACGAACTTTCCAGAGGCCAAACGGTGCACTGGACTTCCAAGTCAGGGCGCTAGGTGCCCATGCCCGTAGCCCGCCAATCGTGATATTACGGTTCGGGTTTCCTAAGCTGTTAACCGTATTATACTGGATGGGCTAAAGGAAACTCCTTTGACAATGTCACTTTGAATTTTTAGACTTGCAGTCATGCAAAGTTTTCAAAGTTTATGCTTTGTTCAAATGAGTGAGCTATTCCCTGCATCACCAAAAAGGAAAAGAAATAGACATACATGAAATAGATAAACTTCTTTACTGATTAATAAAACAAGGTTGATTGGTAAATTGGTGTGATTGAATCCGAAAAGGATTGCCTACATATCTTTGCGAAGGAGAATCAAATCACTGGTGTGGTTGTAAGAAAAAAATGATATAATGCAAGAACTACATCAGGGATCACTTTTGACAATAAGCCTATAATGAGGCATGAGGAGATGAGTTCTCCATGGACTTGTTTTACGCAGACAACAACTATGCGATTGAGTCAGGAATGGACTGCCTACATATCCCTAGAAAAGAATCAAACCACGTGTAGTTCGGATGGTAGGTCAGTTTAGCCGATTTGGAGACATCTATGGAGGTCCTGTTTTTTAGGAGTACCCTCTTCTCTGATACGGGCTCTTCGGTCTTCCTTGTGTTCAACCTTTTGTGGCGTATAATTGAATGACGGGGTAGTTGGCGGTTAATTGGTGAAGTATACCCCATGCTCTGTAGCCAATCTCGGCCAAGGATGACGTTGTAAAGGGATGGACAGTCCATAACATGAAAAGTTATCAGGCGGTTGTATGGTTTCACCCGTACCGGAAGCTGTATTGTTCCAGGGTGTAGAGTGGAATCCCATTGAAAGTCTCGATAGTTGCTCTTCTATTCTTAACCGTATTGAGGATATCCATTCTTTAAGTCGAGCCCCTGTAAATGATGCTTACCTGTGACTCGTTGTCTATCAGAACTCCATTGACCATGGCGTCGGGGATTTGCAACTTAACAACGAGGATGCCATCGTGAGGGGAGCGACCCACTTGAAGAACATCGAAATGTTGGGGCATGTAGGTATTAATGGCTTGTTGATAGTGGTCTTCAATTGGGATCCCTTGCACGTTGTCTTCTTTTCCTTCTTTGTTCTTTCGAAGCAATCTTGCTTCCCACCTAAGTGGTTAATCCTGGGGAATAGTTTTCCCCCCGAGTATCGAATTGGGAGTTGCTTTTGGCTTTTCTAAGGCTTCCAACGACATGAATTGGAAACTAGTTTTCAAGATGGCAATACCTAGATCCTAACCAGTCATCCTCGCTGGAGTTTGGATAGGTGGTTTCGCGGAATGGATGATGGTATTTTGATTTCTTTCATTCGCGTTTCGAGCTTGGAGAATCTCGTTCGTCATTTGGATCGTAAACATCTCCAAGGTATTTCATCGACAGACGTATCTTTAGCACGTTGTCCCAAACTTGATCTATGAAGGAGGCATCTTCATCAGATGTGACGATGTCATGTTGCTGGGTGATCGTATAGGAAAGGTTTCCATAGAGGCTGAGTAATTTTGTCGAGAGGAATATGAGTTCTTTCACAATGGAAACACCAATTGTTGGAACTAAATTTGCACACCACCATGGATGGTGGAGGCATAAACTCCAGCAACCTATAAAATAAAGAACAACCATAAGCAAGCCTAAGACTGGGGAGGGGGTATGTGCCGGTCAAAGGCTTTCTGACAGTCAAGTTTGTAAGTAGTTTTTAGACTCAAGTAGTAGACAAAATAATTAGAGCATTGAGATTGTGTTACTAGAGACAAACTCTAAATGGTTGAATTTATATCATGGGGAGAGAGACCTTTTTAGAATAAAATCATTGTTCTAAGTCGGGAGAATCCTAGAGGATATCTAAAAGTAGATATTGCACCATCTTAGGAGTTGTGATTACTTGCGGCACACGCCAATTCTTAGATTGTAGGAACTCCAAGACTTATAAGGATTTGATTGAGTCCATATTTGGATCAGAATGCGTGTTGGTCAAATGAACTTAGGTTATGCAAAATTTTCTAACAACAAAGCCTTGGTCTCGAGCCGTGTCATGGGACTGAGATGCTTGGTTTCGAGTCTGAAGTGACACAAGGCCGAGATGCTTGGCCTTGGCTTGATGAAACTTGCATGCATTTTTAGTCTATTATGCCCTATCATTAATTTTACACCAAGTCAAGTGAACTCTCTTTGTTAAGCCGGGTTTGGCGCTAACGATAGTAACCTTCCCATTCTAGGCTGCAAACTAATAAGGTTAAAAAGCCCAGAGTTAGAATCCAAAGAACTGCAGAATAAAAACTACAATGCAGCATCTGATATGAGATTCAAGAACGTGTTCTAGGTTTAAGTTGAAATATCAAGGAAAACATCACAATTTTCCCACCATTTATAACTATATGAAACTCCTATGAAATTCTACATTGACCTATACCTAAATAATAAATAAAGGCCATTAACCCAACTCAAAACCAAAATTAACTCATTATATTATTTTTAATAAAGGAGAAATTAGGTTCTCATCCTTCCTTTTGCTACTCCTTTTATTAAAACCTTATTCCTTTTCATTTTTTGATCAAGGTCCTTGATATTAATAACATCATTAATTATTTCAATAATAAAATATTTTTTATTTCTAAATATATTCATTTAATGTTAAAAATGTTACAATTAGTATATTTATATTTATGGCTAAATTTTTTGTCATATATTTTTATTTTTAGTTTGTACCCATTTTTAATTTGCAACCCTTTTTTAATTTGTACCAATTTTCTTTTTAGTTTTAATTTTACCCATATATTAATTTCTTTTTGTGCCCATATTTTATAAAGTTTTATTTGTATTTGTACCCATATTTTTTTTATTTATTTGTACCCATTTTTAATTTTGCTAAATGTACCCATGCTAATTATATGTACCATTCATGTAATTTTTTTCAAATTTTTAATCTTAAAATGTACCCATTCTTAAATATACCAATTTGTTATATGTAAAATGTACCCTTTTTTTTTTATATAAAATCTATTCAATTTTTTTTCTAATCCATTTTTAAACTTATATGGGTACATTCTTTTTTCTTTGATTTAAGAATGTATCCATGTTAAGTTTAATCGAAGAAATTTACTAATTTTATTAAGCCTAATATCTTCTTCTTTTTTTTTTTTTCTTTTTTTTTTTTTTTGTGATTTTGAAGAATGTACCCATGTTTTGATACAATAATTTTTTGGTTAATTTTGATGAATGTACCCATGTTGTCACATCCCGGCCCAGGGTGGATCACTTCCCGGGCCTGCTCCACCACCGTAGCACGATTTTGTCCGCTTTAGGCCCCGACCACGCCCTCACGGTTTTGTTTCTGGAAACTCACGAGCAACTTCCCAGTGGGTCACCCATCCTGGGAGTGCTCTGGCCCCCTTCTCGCTTAATTTCAGAGTTCCTACGGAACCCGAAGCTAGTGAGCTCCCAAAAGGCCTCGTGCTAGGTAGGGATGAGAATATACATTTAAGGATCACTCCCCTGGGCGATGTGGGATGTTACACATGTTTACACACACACAATAGTATATTTATATTTTAATATTTTTAATCCCACAAATTATGATTTTTTATTTAAAATCTCATTAATTTAAACAACTATAAATTTCAATTTTTAATTTAAAATAATATAGTAACGTATATAGAAATAAATTATCACATTAATTTCAGGTACTTGGGTCAAAAATTGAAAACCAACAAGGTTTTAGTCAAAGAATATTCATAGTTAGGGACCGCATTCAAAGTCTCCCTTTTAATAAAATATTGATCTTAACCTAAAGTCTCTAATTTAGAAACCCTATAGACCCATTGTGGTCGTGTCTATAACCACCATTTTAAGTTAAGCTCTGATGTGTTTAATTCTTTGCAACTCACCCGAATTCAACTGGTCATGGATCACCAGCTGGTCATTACCTGATAAATCAGTTAGAAGGAATAGTAAATGTGAAGGTTGCCCATTGGTTTGTACAAATGACATGTTATATGATTTGTCAATTTTTCTGAGAGAACTATAGCAGCCACGTTTGATGATCTTAATGGTTGCAAGGAAAAAGCAAGTAATAAACATAAACTCAGACATGCATGCATGCTCACGGGCCCTCAATTCTGTTAGTTTATATCATAAATTTGGCAAGAGAAAGTTCTTGAGAATGAATCTCACGTTGTTGAGATGAGGGATCTTGTATGTGCTTATTAGTAGGTGGGCTACTCCTCATATTGCCAATTGGTTTTATGATGGAACCTCAACTTTCTTTATGGTGTCAGAGCAGGTTGTCCCACGTTGAAACCCAACGGGCCACACGCGCTCCATGTCACCCCATTTATGTTGTCCACGTGTAAGTTTGAAAATTCACCACATGTGAGGGGGCGTGTTGAGAATGAATCCTACATTGATGAGGGGAGGGACCTTGCATGTGCTTATAAGTAGTTGAGCTACTCCCAATATTGCCAATTGGTTTTATGGTGAAAAATCAATCTTCTTCAGTTTTGTCGTTGCCATTTTTGGGTTATAGCTAGTGGTAGTTATTGTTAAAGGAAGAGGATCCGCTCCGGACCTTAGTGTCCGGAGCCTCCTCATCAAACAATCTAGGCTGCACAAATTGAATCCAGCGGTTTCTATTAATTCATTTTCCTGGCCCACCACACAACCAACGGCCCTGATTTGACTTGCACACAAATCAGCGGCCCAGATTGCTTGATGAGGAGGCTCCGGACACTAAGGTCTGGAGCGGATCCTCTTCCATTGTAAAATATTGCAACAAAGGGTCTGCATCTGCATTGTGTTGTCCTGAAGCACGATGAAATATTTCAAATTGTTTCTGGAAGTGTATTACATAATGAGCTTCAATTGAGAATTCTTCAAATACGTAGCGCCTACTCCACATTGTCGTTTGAGGATCCGAATCGTTTATTTTTATATATTTTCTTAAAAATCATCTTTGTAAAAAAATACTCAAATTCGGAACTATTTAACCAATCTATAAGTAGTTCACACTTTAGTGTTTTCTTCGCTATGAGTGGATGTCTTAGTGAGGGTCTAATATGTTGTTGAAGTATAATTTTGAACTATGGGTTAAAGACGGTACCAATTTTTAGAAGAAAAATTCAGAGCATGTTCCACAAAGTCAAGAACCCTCAGTAATATAGAGTGGGACTGTTTTCACTTTTCAACTGAGAATATATTAAAAAACAAAATACATTATTAAACTGAAAAAAGGAGGTAAATATAAAACTTTCATACTGTCATTTTACACATTACAGCACTTGCTAGAATTTCTGACAAATTTCAATGTATTTAGTAAATGGGAGCTCCAGAAGTAGCACTCTCACAACATATAACTTTGGATTGAGTTATTAAATAGTTGTTTTGGAATTTAAAAAAAAAGTAAGTTGACACACCCGAACCCGTAGGTAGGGCGTGCTGGCCGTCACGTGACGGCCAGCACGCCCTACCTACGGGTTCGGGTGTGTCACGTGACGGCCAGCACGCCCTACCTACGGGTTCGGGTGTGTCAAAGTTACATTCTACGTCTTAGTTTTGATGCAATTGCAATCTCATACATATATAAAACATTTTAATCTTATACAATTATCTTAATTTCATTCTAATTTCATTCATTAGTTAAGACCTGTCAAGTTAACCAGTAAATAATGACGTGGAAAATATAAGGTCCTCATCTATGTTGACGTGACTGTCAAAGTTGTGCCACGTGACCAAACAATTAATAAAAAACTTAAATTTTAATTAAAATATTAAAAAATTAATTAAAAGAAAAATTAAAAAAAAAAATCACAATTTTTTCATCATCCCCACCCCAGCCACCCCTTTCCCATCACTTCCGCACCTCCTCTAATAAAAAAATCCCAAATTCCTCATTTCCTTATCCAATTTTATCCAGATTCCACAGTGATTAAACCCTAAATCCCAAATCCAAGTAATTCAATTGGATGATGGGTTCTCAGAGAAACCTCCACGCCCTAGTCGTCTTCAGTGATGTCCAAAGCACCTATTGGATTTTCAGAGAAATTGAGCCTGCCCTGATTTATGGTTTTTGCAAGCCATCCGCCATTTTTGCCTCCTGTCACCTTTATTCGCAATCTAAACCAGGGGGCTACTGAAGAATAAACCGAAGGATAAGGTACCGAGGAAGAGGCATGTGTTCATAGTTTTCATCCCCTTGGGCGATACCGTTATAAAAATCGAGATGCCCAGTGTACGTGAAAGCGTTACCAGAACTCACCGTGCGGGTGGCCGCGGAAAGCCGAGTCCTCGATCTCCAAAACAGTGTCATCCATGAGCGCAGTGTCAGAGTGGGTGCCCGGGTGGGGCTTGAAGGGGTCGAGTTTGAAGATTGGGCGCTAGGAGCCCGAGTCGAGCACCTCCCGGATTGCGTGGCGGCAGAATCGCTGAACTCTTTCCAGTCGAGCGAGTAATTTGGAATTGAGTCAATGGCGGGCGGTGAGTCGTCTGGTGAGGAAGGGGTGATTGGTGGTCGTCTTGTGTGAGAACAAGGACGAAGGGATAGGCGGAGAGCGAGCCAGAGCTGTTGGCTGACATAGGAGGCGGGGGTGGAGGGCACGACTTGAAAGAAGAAATCGAGGCAAGGGTCTGAGGTGGTGAGGAAGGTGGGTGCAAAATTCATGGTGAGGCCTTGGGGGTCTTTGTGTTGTTCGGGGCTTTGCGGATGAGGAAATTGATAATGGTGGTGTTGGAAGTAGAAGGTTGTTGGTGCGGAAGTGATGGGGGAAGGGGTGGCTCGGGTGGGGAAGATGAAGAATTTGTGAATTTTTTAAATTAATTATTTTAATGCTTTAATATCCTAATAAATTTTAATTTTTTAATTAATTGTCTAGCCTCGTGGCACAAGTTTGGCAGTCACGTCAGAATAAATGAGAACTTTATATTTGCCTGGACATCACTTAGCAGGTTAACTTAACATATTTTTAACGGATGTATGAAATTAAAATGAAATAGTAGTAAACGTATGAAATTGAAATGTTTTAAAAATGTTATATGAGATTGCAATTGACCGCAACTTGAGGGAGCAAAATGTAATTTACCCTTTAAAAAGACGAAGTTTAAGTTAAGAGTAGCCGAAGTTAGGTTTTGGAAGTACGACTAATATGAGAGAAGTTAGCTCAACTACCATTGAAATGCAAATGGTCCTGCCCTATTTACTCCAAACAGAAAATTTAATGAGAATTCATTATTTGATGTATCTATTTCCTTTTTTGGTCAATGATGAACTATTTCAGGAATCACTATAACACTGGATCTTCATCTTTATTCATGGTTTTAAATTTTAATTTGACATTTCTTTAATTTCAAATGTATGTCAAGAAACCTGTTAATACATGATAATAATATGTTGGAGAGATTTCATTTTTGTACGACATTCTAATATCTTATGATATATTTGTCGTGTCCATTGGTGACTATATTCCTTTACATTTCAGTTTTGCACATCATGTCAAGGGATGTGTGACGTCTGCGGTCGCACATGGTCCTCGTTTTTCTAGAGCCTCTAAATTTTAATAATCTTTGTAATGTATACATATACAATAAATGTGAACATAATTAACAAAGTTGTCATAGCGGAGTTGGCAATCTCTGGTTCTTCCATTTTTGTATTTATGGGTTCGATTTGAGTCCTTACTTGATCATATTTTTTTATTTTGAAATTTTTTTTTTCAGCTATGCTAGGGTTTCTTTCATATTGGGCATGTGTGGGTTCTGATCTTTTAAGCTACACTAATTTTTTCTTGTTTTAAATATACATAGTTAATTTCTTTCATCATAAAAGATAACTTTGCTAATAAATTTATTATTAGGAATATCGTAATAAATTAAAATCCTTAAAAGTTTGAAGATACAAACTCTAAAAGTCTCTCAGTTTCTTATATGAATAATTTAATCGTTTATTTTTTAATCACTGTTTAAACGTCATCTAATTTTCATTCAATTTGAAAACGATTTAGTCATTCATACATCAAAAAGAAAATTATAATGGGTTAATTTGGTTTAATTAATTCAAGACACAAATCTTGAAATTTTAACTAATATAATGACAATCAATCTAGGGAGGGTGAGAATCAACCTTACTTTAGGAGTGAGCAAAAATGTACTAAAAAACTAACAGTTCATCATAAGGATACTACTAATATCATAATCGGTGATTTGTAACACATTATTTTTTCTTGACCCACTCTTGTCTCAACCTTCTTTTTCTTCCCATATTATTATGAGAATTATTTACGATATTAAAGTGACAATGTATAGAAACGCACCTCATAAGTAATTGAATAGAGGTTGGATCTATCATTCAAGATAATAAAAATGAAAATATAGACTCAATAGCATCGTTTTTGGTTCTACGGAATTTTTGCCCGTTTAAAACTATTTTTAAAGTAGCTAAAGTCGTTTTCAGATAATCTAAAGCGTTTATATATGACAATATAATTGATTGAAAAAAGTTAAAAGTTCTAGGTGCTTCTTGAAGTTCATTTTCAGAAAGCATGCACTTGGTTTTACTCCCATAATAAAAATACTGGCGTGCTTGTAATGAGAAGTGTTTTGTAGAAAAACACTTCCAAATAGAAATCGCTAGACCGAACTAAATCAAGATGGCTGACTATACTTCACCTTCATCAGTTCTTCAAGGAAGCAATAAACCACAATATTATACTGAGGAAATTGTAGCAATGATTTCTCAACTTCAATCCAATCGAAGCGATGTTCTCTCAACTAAAAATTCATGATCATTCGTTCCTTAACTCCCAATAATGTGCAGCTATGATTCTTTTCGTCAACTCCGTTAGAACTTCTATTAGGACGAGTTATGTTGGAAGAATCATTGCTACAATTGGGTTAAAGTTGAGGGACTATTGCACCAATTGGATTAAAGTTGAGGGACAATTGCACCAATTGGATTAAAGTTGAGATACCATTTCTCTAATTAGGTTAAAGTTGATGGACCATTTATGCAGTTTTCTTGTTTAGTCATGTGCGTGGCACGTGACTCATTTTGATGGAAGTTTCAACGAAGTTGATGAAAATGACCATAACTGTAGGTTTTGATGAATTAAGGGACCATTAATAGTCATGAATTTTTAGTTGATAGACCATTAATCCAATTGGGTTAAAGTTGATGAACCATTGCTACAATTTTTTCTATTAAATTAGGATCCAAGCACATAGAAGAAGAAAAGTACGTAGCTAGAAAATGAAATTTCCACAATCTTACAATAAACAACCTAACAACTCTACAAGGTACTCGAAGCTAATGGCAATCAATTCGACGGGGCACAAACAACATAAAATTGTTTCTAAGGAAGAAGAAAAAGGCTTATCCCGAGCACCCAAAGCCTCAGTATGCAGGTACCCAAAGCCTCAGCAGGCCATACATGTTCCTGCTCACATTCCTTTCCTCTTGGTGCTTTCTTCGTTAAGGAAATCGAGCAAGACAGAGCTTTTGCATTTTGGGCACTTTGGATCCAATTCAGATAGCATGACATACATGAGGCACCGAGGACACCCTGCAAGCACCATCGCGTTGGCTTCGGGCCTGCTCAGGCAATGCATCGTCTCATCGTCAGGTTCCAATGACACACATGAGCTGCGGTCGATTGACATGTCCAAGGATGACTCGGAGGCATTTGGGGAGTCAATTAGTGACGAGTTAGCCCTTGGAGGAGACAGATTTAGCTTCAATTCAAGCTTTGGACTACTACTTCCTCTTCTGCTCATCTTTATCTCTCTCCTTTTTTAATATCTGAAAACCCACCTGTCGAAAACCCTAACAAATTAGTATACAAAGACACTAATCAGTTCATAAATAATTAACATATAGGCGTACATAATAAATCAACGTCTTACCTGGAGAAAGATAAAGAAAATTAGAAAAATTTAGGGAGTCACTACAATGGTTTGGTGAAGATATGCTGAAGGTGAAACCAGCTATATATATATATAGGAGTTTAAGAAGGAGGGAAGACTTCGGGTGAACAATCAACAAATATATGTGGTTGGTGTTCTACAATTGAACCTCTAAGGCCAAGCATTTAAGAGGGAGGGAAGACTTTGGGGCCAACTGTAATGGTTAATTAGTTTCTTTTTTTCTTTTTTTTCCTTTTTTTTTTTTTTTTTTTTTTTTTTTTTTTTTTTTTAATTAAGGAACGGAGAATAAAGAGAATGGGTGGAAGAGAGTATACAGAAAATTAAAATATACTTTTTTTAATACAGAAATTGGTATAATATATGAATTGCATTTAAAAAAACATAAAGATAGATACCTACATGTTTGCTGGAAGGAGGTAAATTGCCAGCATATGATGTGTATTCTCAATTATCTAGGCTGGTGGATTTGGTGTGTATATTTAAAATCACAGGAAAAAAACATAATTAAAATAAATTCATACCTATCCATATATACTTTCTCGTACCTACAGCCTCTTCAATTGTTTTTAATCTATATTTGAAGGGAAACTCAAATTTTTGGATTAATCTTTTAACACATTAGAGAATGCTTTTTTATTTTATTTTTTTATTTTTTATTTTTATAAACATATCGATATCTATGATGAAGAATTCTAGTATCAAGCGAAAGATGGAATCTAAAATTCCCGTACGGTTTAAGGATTAACCGAAAAAAACTACACGCAAGGGCTTGGTCATCGGCAATTAAAAAAGAGAATGTTTATAATTAGATTGTTGCAATCCTAGTGTAAACACAAAAATTCTGTAACGAATGAAACCAGAACACGTATACAAAGTAGATTTGTATTGATGAATTTGTAGGGTTACAATCTCTGTTTACAACTTTCCTCTGATTTAGTCTTCAAATTTGATGTAGATTCATATGTTGTTGATCCAAGGGTTGCGATGACCTGATATTGGACAAACGATTGAACGATTGCTTCAAGGTTCGAGCTTGAAAACAACGCGTGGATGGTCTTTACCTCAGGTTTAGGGTTGTGGCAAAGGTAGTGTTGATGTAAAATTTCGTTGATTCAAGGGTCTTGGCGACTTGATCTTGAATCAAACGTTGTTACAAGTTTTGAGCTTGCAAGAAAGTCTTGAAGGAATTGGCACAAGTGCTTGTTGATTCTTTAAGGGAGTGCTTTGGCTTTGGTTGTGCGTTCTTCAAAGAGAGCTTTGGTAGCGTATTAGTCTTAAAAAAATTTGGCAGAGGTTCTTCTCAATGTGAGAATTTCGGCCTTGAATGTAGAAATTGTCAACCTCTTATGTTTGTCCAAGACCTTGTATTTATAGACTTCCACAGCCATGCCTTTGGGTGGATTTGGCTTTGATTTGTGTCTTGATTCGTCCATGGTAGAATTTAGGCATGTTTTGTGTCTTGTTTTCAGCGACTTTCCCTTGCTTGGCTGAAATCTATAGGGCTTGTTGCCTATTTTGTGACCAATCTTCAACTCTTGCTTGTTTTGTGAAGATGCTTTAGCTTTCTTTCCGGTTTTGGGGAGCAATTTGAGCCCCTTGCCGATTTTAAGGAGATGTCTTCCCCTTTGCTTAATTTTAGGAATGCTTTTGAGCTTCCTTTGCTTGATTTTTGCCACATGTCATTTATGACTTGTCCATTTGTGATGAGTCATATGCCACGTGGAGCTTTGTGATGCAACATTTGTATGCAACGAAATTTACATGTCTACACGTAGATTAATTTGTAACGTGGTTATGTAAATCCTTATACGATTCTATAATATTTTTTAGATGTTGTGGCTTATTTTAATCTGACAGGGGAGAGAAGGGGTGCATGGCAGAGAGAGAGAGTAGGGGGAGAGAGATGTGTTTGTAGGGTTATGTAGAGGATGTGTTTTTCCCATGCACAGTACCTTTATTTATAGTAATAAGGGAGGGAAGAATCCTTCTCCTCCAAGGAATACAAGTCATAATATCAAATCTAATCTAGGATTTACACAATCACACTTAAATACAATGTTTATAACACTCCCCCTTGAGTGTGTAAATACTCAAGTAGATTCGGTATCATGTAAAGTTGAGGAAGTCGACTAGTCGACACTGATTCTGGGAACAAGCTAGTCTCAAAGTAAAGTAGGAACTAGCATATGGAACTAAGTCTCACAAAAAACCAATGGCTATGGTAAAACCCGAGTAGGGACAAAAGCCCATTGGCTAAGTACAAAAACGTCTACGGGACATCATCAGGGATATGATCAACCTAAGGTAGGTGCCTCGTTAAAACCTCGTTAGGTAGCAAAAACCCAAAGGGAAAAATGCTCCTAATCGTAGGGAAAAAGAGTACATTAAGATCAAGCAAGTATACTTCAGGATACTCCCCCCTGAGTTCGACATAATTCCAAAGAGAACTAACAATGTTACAACTCAGAAAATTTACGCATACTTATTCCTTGAACAAGCATCTGAAATGTCGCATTCGGTAGTGATTTGGTGGAGAGGTCAGCCAGCTTGTCTTATGAACGGATTTGCGTGACTTCAATCTTCTGATGCTTTTGCCGTTAACAGTAAAGGCATAACCCGTTTGAGAGCGCGCCTTGTGGGATCAAATAAGTAACCTACATCAGCATAACCAACAAGGCGAGAATCAACTCGAGATAAGGGGGTGCGGCATCACTCGAGGATCCGTAGTGATAAAACAAGCCCAGATTCGCAGTACCCTTAAGGTAACAAAAGATGTCTTTTAACACTAGTCCAGTGTCTGTGTGTCGGTGCATTACTGTATCTTGTGAAGGAGATGTCGGGTCTAGTGCATTGAGCTAAGTACAATAAAGCGCCTATCACACTTAGATAAGGAACTTCCGGTTCCATAGTCTCTTCATCATCCTACTTCGAACGGAAGGGATCTCATTTTGCATCTAACGATTAAATGATCGTAGGAGTACTCGAAGGCTTCACTTTATCCTTGTTAAAGTGGCGCAACAAATTATGGGTGTAGTTCCATTGATGTACTAAGATTCCATCCGAACGGTGCTCTACTCAAGACCGAGATAGTATTGAGTCTTTCTTAGATCTTTCATCTCAAATTCCAACTTCAGGCGCGCAGCAGTTCTGCAGTTCGGATGAAGTTTATGTTGTTGACATAAACTGCAACTATCGCAAAATCGGAATGTGAATTCTTAATAAACACTCAAGGGCATAGTTCGTTGTTCACATATCCCTGACTAGTCAAATACTCACTCGGACGGTTATACCATATTCTTTTGGATTGCTTCAAACCGTAGAGTGAACGCCTCAGCTGAATTGAGAGCGTGTTTCGGGGTTTGGAAATTTTTGATCTAGTCAATGTAAGTCCTTGGGAAACTTTCATATAAATTTCTGTATTAAGATCCCTATGGAGATACGCAGTTACTACGTCCAACAACTGCATACTCAGTTTTTTAGAAACTACAAAACTGATAAGGTAGCGAAAAGTAATCACATCTATGACGGGTGAATAAGCTTCGCCATAGTCAATCCCAGGGGGTTGTGAGAAGCCTTGCGCAACAAGATGAGCTTTGTAATGCACAATTTCATTCTTCTCATTACGCTTCCGAACGAAAACCCACTTGTTGTCAATAGGCTTCACATGTGGAGGAGTATGAGGTACAAGTCCAAACACCTTACATTTCACAAGGGAATCGAGTTCAACTTGGATTGCTTGTTTCCAGTTTGACCAATCAGTTCTACGTCGACATTCACGGAACGGAGTTTAATGTCATCGCTCAACATGATCTCAGTAGCATAATGGATTGTCGATGATCATCTCATTTCTACAAACATCATCCAAGGTAACATAATGGACCGAAATCTCTCGATTCTCAGGAGTTGGATTCGTCTTTTTAAGGACGCTTTCGTAATCTAGATTTTCCTCACAAGTTTGATAGAATGAGTAGGCGATAGTAGGATTCACGGTAGGCTCAATAGCCTGTGCCATCGGTTTCCTCTTTCGGGGGTGTGGATCCTTTGAACCAAGTAGTCAGCCATGTTTTTTTGTAGGGGTAGAGAATTGGCTAACCGCTAATGTACGTGGATCGGGCACTAGGGCATCCCAAGCCTCCAGGAGAAAGGTCCATCATACATTTGGTACATCCATCTTTGTAGGCACATTCGCAGCTGGAATATGGGATCTTATCACTCGCGCTAGACTGTGAAAGCATTTGGCATGCTCTGAGCTACGCTCTGAAGATCTAATATGCAATACACTTCAATTTCAGACTGAGCAGTGCGGGGATCTAAATAAGACAACGTGGGAGTCATCCACGATAATTCATGTTGTTCTTCAGGACTGGTGACGTTCTTATCTCCCCCTAACGAAGGAAATATTGTCTCATAAAAGTGACAATTCGCAAAACGAGAGGTAAACAGATCACCTGTCAAGGTTCTAAGTAACGAATAATTAAAGGAGAATCATAGTTGACATAAACTCCCATCATTCGCTGAGGCCCTATTTTTTTTACGCAAAAACAGTGAAATCAGCACATAGATTGCACAACCAATATTAATTAATCCTAGCCATAAATAATTAAACCATTTAATTATCCTTACTCATCTCCGTTGTTTCTTCAATCTCTACCTTACATGGTGTACGATCCATTAGGTTCCTTTTAGCAAGGTAATGGGCGATTAGAACTCTTCAAATCGATTGTGAATTGAAACATACTTTCAATTCTCCCTTTAGTGAATATACACATTTAGGGCTTCCACAAACCATGAGTGACACCTAACAGTATATCATGGCTACCCAAGCTAATCAGAAGAGGTGGAGAACCTACTCAGTTTAGGATTACAATGCAATACGGTCTTTCTCTAATACAATACTCCTGACCACATTGTTTGGTTTGATAGTTTATTCATGTCTACTATCCAATGTGATTCTTTTACTTATATGATTACCTTGAATGTGATTTGGAATGACTTCCTAAATCTCATTCATACTCTGGCCAGAGATTCTTAATCATATCATAAAGTATTCTCCTTCAAATGGTTTGAAGGTGCCTCCTAGGCTAAGTGGCTTAACACCGACTATGTCGTGGACACCCTTTGACGGAGTGACTTTGACATAGTCAAAGATCAAGTACCTAACCACAAGACAACTATGATGCCTCAAGTCAAATGACTACTTTACATTATCTTAACCATGAGTTCTCATATGACATGAGTATGAGAACTCCTTGTTGATCGCGTTCAGTGGACTCATTCTCTATTGAGCACCTATATGCTTATCTTGGTGTCAGTCACACCAATAACTCAAGACCAGTCACTCTCCCTAAAATAAGACATAGTACATACTGATCTTAACGGACTGTCAATGCCCAATTGGCACTCCTATGATTAAAAACGTTTAGGATATGTATACGAAAGAGAATGGTCTCATGAATCTAACTTCTTTACATCTCATTCTCCCAATTACATATTCCTTGGACTTATCGTTTAAGCATATAACATTTATATGATACAGCTTTAAATAGTAATCTTTGCCCTTTATATTAAACTAGATTAGTTTAACATGTGAAATGTCCATAAAGTATCGTCATATGATTGTCTTTAGGGAACATTTCCAACAAGTCCCCAACGTACGTTGGCTTAGCAGCTGTTACATTTTTCTTGGGCTTCCTATTGTTGCGGCGGTGGTGCTTTCTCGCTTGTTCCACTTTTGGTTTTACGGCTTGTGGTCTTGGCTTCCTTGTCTTCTTGTAGGTCACCAGTGTCCACCCCTTTTCATCGTCGATAAGTGCATTTTGGTCTCTTGCCCCTAGTGATGGTTGTGTAGAAGGTGCCATGTGGCTTGAGCATGGGTGGGAATGAGCATGTGTTACTTAGAGAAGCACGTGATTGAACGAACCAAATACAATTGCAGTAGTGTGCGTTGCAGCTGTGTCTTCAAGGTCAAGTTTAATATGCCCTCATTGTGCCAGCTTCATGATGAGCTCATTGAAGACAAAGTACTTGCCAACAGGATGGCTCACGATACGATGGTATCTGCAATACCTAGGATCATTAACGCGATTCATCTCTTCGGGGTGGTTGCACTCAGGTAACTCCATCACCTTTTTCTCCAACAGATTGTCTAACATTGCGGCCATGTCAGAGTCCAGAAAAGGGTACGTCTTTTGCTCCAGCTCCCTCAAGGTGATTTTGTACCTATCTTGGGTGTGAGAAGGCTCACCTTTTTTTATCTCATTCGCTTTGTTCTTGGAAGAGATCTTGTCGGGTGCATGTGAGGTTTTGACAGGGGTAGTGTTGACGGTAAAAGTTTCCTTGGTGGACTTCTTCCCGATCTTGTCTACCTTCGGAGTGAACACCTTGTCTTTCTTGAAGTCAGTGATTGGATCTTTTTTTCCATGGTTGGTGATACTCAGCTCCATGTCGTGGGAGCGAGTCGCCAGTTCCTCAAATGTCCTCGGCTTTATGCCTTGGAGGATGTAATACCCCAGTGCATGCCTTGAACACACATCTCAATGACGTAGGTTTCCGAAAGCCGATCCTTGCAATCCAGACTTAATAAGCGCCATCTATTGATGTAGTCGACGACCAGTTCATCCTTCCATTGCTTTGTACTTGTCAGCTCCAGCATGCTTACGATGCAGCGCGTGTTGTAGAAGCGGTTGAGGAATTCCCTTTTCAACCTGGTCCCAACTGTTGATGGATTCGGGCTCGAGGTCGGTGTACCAGTCAAAGGCATTACCTTTCAGCGAGCCCACGAACCGCTTGATGAGGTAGTCTTCCCCTATCTCAGCGTTGTTGCAAGTTTCAATGAAATGGGTAATATGTTGTTTAGGATTACTCTTTCCATCGAATTGCTTAAACTTTGGCTGCTGATAACCCTTAAGCATCCTTAAGGCGTTAATCTTCTTAGAGCAGGGCTTTAAGTACAACATGGAGTCATGCGAGCTTTCTTCGAACTGCGCCTTGATGGTGCTAGTGATCATCTTCTACAGCTGCTGGATAGAAAGAGATCACATGAGCACCGTTGCTTAGTCCAGCTTCTCCTCCGCTTTCTCTACCAAAGGCTCCTCATTTTTATCGGTTTCCTCCTTTAGTGGGTCAACCTTTGGGTCAGCTTTATCGTCGTGATGTGCCTCTAGACGGTTGACGAGCGTAGCAATTTGTAAGTTCTTCTCCTCCACGGTCCTTGTCAGCCTTGCAATTGCTTCACTCATTTAAGCCAACTGTTCATCGATGGAAGTCACGCCAATACTCATGACTTGCATGGCTATGGGACACGAGCTGCTTGAGTTAGCATCAGAAGCCAAAGACTCGAATTACCTTCTTGGACTTTCTTCCCTTGGCGCCCTTAGCCAGGCCAAGGTGATCACATGTTCGTGCCTCGGGTGCTCTTGCTCTTTTGACAGAATTGATGGAGGGGTGGAAGGCATGGCAGAGAGAGTTCTTGCCTTGATTCGGGTTGTGACACCCAAAGTGCCACCACTTGCGGCAAAGATGCCCTTATTTTTCACGTTGGTAGCGGGAACAACTTGATCATTTCTTGATGCCATTTGTGCCTTTTGCGAATTTGAAGACAGAGATGAGAGGCAAAGATGTCCCACTGGGCGTGCCAAATTTGTAAACATGAAAATTATTATATCAAATGAAATGAGAACATGTGTACAAAATAGATTTGTATTGACTTGAATTTGTAGGTTACAATCTCTGTCTACAACTTTTTCCTCTGATTCAGTCTTCAAATTTGATGTAGATGTGTGACTGTTGATCCAAGGGTCACGATGACTTGATCTCGGACGAACAGTTGAACGATTGCTTCAAGTTTTGAGCTTGAAAACAACGCCTGGATGATCTTCACCTCAAGGGTGCGGAAAAGATGGTGTTGATGTGAGATTTCGTTGCTTTCAAGGTCTTGGCAACTTGATCTTGAAACGAACTTTGCTACAAGTTTATAAGCTTGCAACAAAGTCTTGAAGGAATCGGCACGAGCACTTATTGATTCTTCAAGAAAGTGCTTCGGCTTTGGTTGAATGTTCTTCGAAGAGAGCTTTGGTAGCGTATTAGTCTTCAAAGGTTTGGCAGAGGTTCTTTTGTGTAGAGATTTTTCGACCCCTATGCTTATGGGATAACCTTGTATTTATAGGCTTCTCAAGGTCCTATGCTTGTGGGAGGACCTTGTATTTATAGGCTTCTCAAGGCTTTGCCTTTGGGATGATTTTAGGCATGTTTTGTGTCTTAATTTCAGCCACTTTACTCCCTTGGCCGAATTTAAGGATCTTGTTGCCTATTTTGTGAGCAATCTTCAATTCTTACTTGTTTTATGAAGATGCTTTAGCTTTCTTTCCAGCTTTAGGATCAATTTGGATTCCTTAGCCAAATTTAAGGGGATTCTCCCTTATTGCCGAATTTTGGGCAGTTTTATACTTCCTTTGCTTATCTTGTGCCACATGTCATTGATGAGTTGTCCATTTGTGATGAGTCATATGCCATATGGAGCTTTGTGATGCACCATTTGTCTGCAACGAAATGTACATGTCTACACACCCAAGGGTGAAAATCCAACCATGAAGCATGATTCCCTAGGTCTCAAGGCTTCTAGCTTTAAAAATACGGGCAAAGCTCAAACCAATTAAGCTTCTATTACTTGATATGTGTTATCGTCATGGTTCTAAAGAACATTTGTCTCGTATTTGCTAAGCTTCCCCTAACACTACTGCTAAGTACGTCATCAGAAGATTGAGTCAAATTTTGCAAAAGTGGATAATCCCAAAGATACCACCATGGAGATTTTGGATTTTCAAGACGCATCTGCTTTGGTGGAAGATTAGATTAAGTTTTTTTTTAGACATGTTGGCCAAGTTCACACCTAATTGTCGAACCTACTAGTGGCCGAAACAACACCCCCCTCTAATTTTTATGATTTAATTTTTCCAAAAAAAATTCTATGTATTTGAACTATTTGTTTGGTCTTTTGTTTTAAACTTTTTGGATAATTACTTTGTGGACATTATTCTAGAATAATTGGTTGAATGAATGGAATTCGAATTTTACCTTATGCATGCAATCAATTCAATTAATTTATTTCTAGGTATGTCTTGTGCGGAAGTTAGTTGTCTAGCAGATAGTGCAACTACGCACACCATTTTGAGTGAATGCCACCATTTTACTAATTTTGTCTAAAAAAATTCACCTCTGACAACCCTTTCAGGCACATCCAACCTGATTAAGGGGTACGACACTTGCCGTATCATGTTGTCTAAGGGTACTGAATTAACCATTAAAGAGGCCTTTACTCACCCCCTTCCGAAAGAACATTGTTGAGCTTTAAGGATATTTGAGAAGATAATTATCATGCCGAAACCACTTAATAGAGTGGTTTGGAATATCTTTATATCACTTCATACGAATGTGGCCAAAAGCATATTCACGAGAAAATGAAACTCTTCCTTAATGGGATTGTAAATTACAACCATACGAGCTGTGAAGGCCCACCACGTGGCTAGCCAGAAGTCTAGGTTTTAGTGCACTTTCTTGCTTTGGCACAATTGTCATCCTGTTTCTAGAATTTTGAAACTCATTCCTGGAACACGACATGTAAAGCTTTGCTCTTTCAAAAAATTATTAACTCAACCCTCAAATACAAAGATCATCCATGACCCGTTCCTCCCATCTCCCGAAGTTTCTTAAAAGGATTGAAGGGAATATTTGCAGACCTATTCAACCAACATACGGACCTTTTAAGTATTTTATGGTCTTGGTTGATGCAACGACACGTTGGTTACATGTTTGCCTACTATCCACATGAAATCTTGCATTTGTGAAACTTCTAGCACAAATTATTAATCTTAGGTCTCACCACCCTAATTATCCTATTAAGTTGATTCAACTGGATAATGTTGGAGACTTTATGTCATAGACTTTCAACCATAATTACATGTCAGTTGAGATTGAAGTTGAAAATCTATTACCCCATGTTTACACCACGTTCATTACTTTTCTTCAAGTGATTGCTCAGACCTTGCTCATGCACACCAAGCTTCTGGTCTCTGCTTAGGGCTAAGCAATTTTGCACGTAGCTTTGCTGGTCCGTCTAAGGCCCACCTCCACTCAATCTTTTTCCCATTATAGTTGGTTATCGAATACAAGTCTTATGTCTCGCACTTACCTATGTTTGTGTGCACAGTTTACGTACAAATCACGCCGCCACTACATACCAAAATGAGTTGTCAAAGAAGAATGAGAATCTACATCGATTATGAATCACCATTCATTATTCGCTACTTAGAGCCCCTGATAAGCGATCTCTTCATCACACGTTTTGCGTATTGTTACTTCGATGAGACAATCTTCCCATCATTAGGGGAGATAAGAACGTTAACATTCCTAAAGGATGCTACAAATTGTCGTGGATTACCCCCACTATGTCTCATTTAGATCCCAACACTGCACAGTCTAAAACAGGAGTACATAGTATTTTTAAATCTACATAGTGTTGCTCAAAGCATGCCCAATGATTTTACTAATCTAGCAAAGGTGAAGAGATAACATATACCCGCTAGAAACATGCTTGCAAGGATAGATGTACCTCACGTATGTCAAAACATTGCCCTGAATGATGAGTCGCCCCTAAAGGATGGTTGGCTGCAAGACTCATACATTGGTGGCTAGCTAACCATCTACTTTTACCCTAAACATTGGCAAACTTGTTGGTTCAAAGGATTCGCAACCCTGGAAAAGGAAAATCATGGCACCAACTAGTGAAACTAGTTTGAATCTGACCATCACCTACTCAATCATTCCCACGCATGAGGTTATTCTAGATTCCGGGAGAATTCGAGATGAATCCGCGAAGGAAGTTAATCTTGCCAAGCAAAGACTAGAGTTATTTCTTAGTTGCCCATGGGGAACATCGATAATTGCTCGAGCTTTATTCTTATCGAACTCAATCCCGCCATGATCGACCAAGAAACCTAAGAAGTTACCGGGCTGAGACCCAAAAGAGCATTTTTTGCAATTCATTTTTAACTTGTGTTGGCACATACGCTCGAAGGTACACCAAAGATTGTCTATATGGGATTGGCGTTTTTGGGATTTGACCACAACATCGTCAATGTATAACTTAACAATTGTGCCAATGAGACCATGAAAAATTGAATACATCGCAGGTTGATGAATAACACTAACATTTTTCAAGTTGAACGGTATTACAACCCATTCATATGTGCCAAGGGCGTCTAGGCACCGAAAGGCCATTTTATGCACACCAGCTTCACACGATGCAAAGTTGGTTGTAACCAACATGGCCATCCATAAAAAAGAGAATCTCATGATTAGCCGCGACATCGATTAGCAAGTCAGATATTGGCACTGTGTATTCATCCTTATAAGTTGCCAAATTTAGATTATGAAAATCAATGCAAATTTGAAGGGCACTATTCTTCTTTAAGATCGACATAATGTTCCCCAACCATTACACGTACCAAGCTGTTCAAATGAAGCCGGTGGCATTTAACAGACGAACGATCTCGTCATTAATGCCTAGCTGCACTTTGGTTGAAAATCATCATGGTGGTTGGCGAAATGATTTGCAATCCTTCTTTATTTGAAGCTCATGTTCAACCAAAAACATATCTAGGCCATGCATCTTGTGATAACTCCAAGACAAACAATCTTTGAACTCAACGAGCAAATTACAAAGCTTGGTCCTTAAAGGCCTAGGTAGCAAAACACAAATAAAAAGAGGCAGAGGATCATCGGCCGTTCCTACATTAATTTCTTCTAATGGGTCTTGGACTTATGGCTGAGTATCCTCAAGTTTGGCCAAAGTTACTTTAACCTTCTCGAGAAAAAAGGTTTTGTCTTTATCCCATTTGGTGAGGAACTCGATTAAGTTAATCCCAGAGTTTGGCTCATGGGAGATTGCATACCAATGGGCCAGCAGACACTCCATGATGAAATTGCGGCCTGTCGTTTTTCGGTGATGGTTGCATTATTCATTGGACAAGTTTATAAGGTTAGCCAAACTAAGTCTCGCGGAATCCTGTTGGATGGTTTAGGCGCCTACCTCAACGACTTTCTATATGGATATCCTTGGATGGTTTAGGAGTGTGATATAGCTGACATGTTCATCATAACAGCAAGCCCGGATCATGTTGGTTTCGAATAGCTGATTGTCGGCGAGATGAACTACAGTCGACTTGCCATTCCAAAATAGTAAAACTTGATATAATGAAAATGGAATGCAGCTGGTTTGGTGGATCCAATCCCGACCGAGCAAAGCATTATACTCGGTCCTTAAATTGACAATGAAGAATGCCACCATGTGCAGTCGGCTAACAATCATGACTTCCGAAGTAAGACACCCTTGGTCTCGAACTTATCTCCCACAAAGTTGCTCATGGTGATGCTAGATGGTATAAGCTCATCCTTTGATCGTTTGAGGGCTTTCATTACTGAGATTGGCATAATGTTCACCATCGCCCCACAATCTACAAACACTTTAGAAACTGGGAAGCCTTAAATGTTTGTAATGACATATAGAGGCTTCAAATGGTGTAAATTGGTGGTCAAATTTCGAGGAAAGGTCTCAAATAAAGCAGATTTCAGTTTTTCCTCCTCGCTGATATTATCAACGCCTTCGGCTGTCACAAAATCAACTTAAGTGACATAACTATTAAGTCTCTTTCCCAAAAACTTGGTTATTGACCTGCTGACTGGAATTCAGGAGGAAGAACATGCACCAAATTAGTTTCCATGTTACCTAGGATCGATGGCCCTATTATAGCATCTTGTTATTCCTCGTCTGAACCCTCATTACTAATGGGGACATATGAGTTGTCTATGGCATCGGTTGAGACTAAATTATCTGGAAGTCAACATCAAATGGGTTACTAACCTTAGGAATTATGCCTTTATTGTCATCTATGTCGACATATGGGTCAATCTCGAACCCCAATAGATTGCCTTTGTGGATATGTTGAAACGTAGTTTTCATTGTCGGGTCTTATCTTGAGAACACCACCAAGCTTTTCTTGACGCTCATTCGGTTGCCTTGTATTTTTTATGAAATATATTCCAATGCTTCGCCGGCAAATGGAGGACGCCTATTGTGGCGAACCTTGATTAATGGTTCATGTGGAGGAAAAGTATGTTCGGCCTCTTTAGCGAAGTTCTTGATTCAGGTCTTCATTTCTCTAGGCCGAAGCAACAGTTTTATCCTCTTTTCAAACTCCTCAAGTTCGATTTCAATCCCTATACTTTCACCTTTTTCACTTTAGCTATTTCAGTAAGACTTGAATGGACTTGTTCCTCAAAATCCTCTTGCATTCTCTCTGGGTTGCCAGGTTGGAACTGTGCTTCGAGCTTTAGTAGCCTCCGCGAGGCATCGAGCGTCACATCCATTGCATTGTCGCTTGCACTTTTGAGCCTTGGATTCTACGATGTATACACTAGCAACAAATTGTATCCATGCCACCGATTATCATTTGGCTTTGGTGGCTTGAAAGTCCTTGGCGCTGGTGACAAACTTAAACTACAAGTATTATAAGTAAAAGACTCTTCATCATACAATAGCCTATCAAAATTAAGCCGTCGCCAAACCATAGGCTTTTGATCTATCCATCGAAGGCCGTCGAGCCTGTTGAATACCCTTGTTTGGCTCCGTTATGAAGTTTAGCTGGCTGGTTGGGAACCAGATGATGAACTTTCTCTTCTAATTTCTTCTGAAGATTCTAAAGGCTGTATTTTCTCGGCCAAATGATTCAATCTCGAACTAGTAATGGTGACTTCAGATCTACACCGACTGCACAGTAAAAATGGTTCTTTAGAATCACTTGAACTTAACTTTTGGCTGTGAACGATGAGGTGTGTAGAAGTTAGATGATGCGTCGGTAGGTTATTATGTGATAGGTCAATCTTCAACTTTGGCCAAAGGCTTTGTTTGGGTACATAATACACTGCTGAATAAAGGTTGCTTAACCTCTGCTAACCATTCTTCCTTAGGAGATGAGCAATGACCATATTCACCGTTGCCCTCAGGAAATGATCGGTATCAACTAGCATCTGAGTTTTCTCTAGAAATTTGAGCTTGCCATTATAGATCCAACACTGGATGGTGTCTCGGAATACCACACAATTGTTGGTGTCATGTTTGTTAGAGTCATGGTATTTGCAATATACTTTCCCTTTCGGATCTTCGGTCTTAGGTATATTACAGCCAGGCCGAAGCTTAATTATCTTTTCCGAAATGAGCTGGTCAAAGATCGCATCGGTCCTGGTAATGTCAAAGGTATAAACCTTTGATGCCTTGACTACAGCCTCACCCAAAGCTGGTCGGGTCTTGCTATATTTTGTGTTGGAGTGAGTTAATGCCTTGCAAATGAAGGGTTTATCAATTACGATTCTAGCTGCATCAACGTTGACATATTGCAATTCTATTTCTTCGACCAAAGCGTAGCTCATGCTTGGAATCTTGTACAAGGTCCTTTGTGACACAATCTTTATGGCAATCTCTTCCCTAAACAATGAGTCATACTACTCTACTTGTTCAGCCAACTCATTCATGTCACAAAAATTCATGTCAAGAAACCTCTTTTGAAACTCCATATTGAGACCATTTTGAGTTATCCGAACATACTCTGCCTTAGAAAGGGGAACTCGACAGTAGTTTTTGGCTACCTTGATTCTGTAAAGGTATTAATCAGGAGATTAATCAGGTGCCTAAGCCATTCTAGCCAATGAGGAGACCGAGATTTCCATTCCGGCTTAGTAAAACTGTTCGTAAAACTTCTTGACCAAGTCATCCCAAGTTTGTGTCGAGTTTGAAGATAGGTTTATATACCACGAGAATGCAACGAAGTTAAGAAGAAGTCGAACAATCGTAACTCGTGGAAATCGTGGTTGGCATCTCCACACTAAGCAGTGAACTGAGCGATGTGTTCCAACGATGAGAGACTTGATTCGCCATTAGAAAGGCTAAATTCAGGAATCTTAAACCCTCGAGGATATTCATTATTTTCGACCTAGGGAGGATAAAGATGAATAAACTGAGGGACGATCAGCCTTTTCTTTATGGCCGAATCAACATCCGTTAGATTTCATCAATATCCATTTCCACTAAATCACCCTTTTCGTCCGTTCTGGCTGTACAGCCCAATAACGGTGGCCTATATGGTGCCTCGAAATCAACTATGTGGCCGCTTAAGCCTACCTCGAACTGTGGTGGTAATGGCCTATGCCCGTAGAGAATCAACTTCTTTTTAGACGGCGCTAAATTATGGGGTTGTTTCTCAGTGCTAGAATTCATCTCTTCATGCCTTTGTTGTAGACCTCGTGGTACTGATTTGATGTGTCTTACTTAAGACTCAACCGTCCGGTCTCTCGTTTGAGGGTAAACTTGAGATGTTTAGTGTGCTTTTCAAGATTGCGCGGAATGAATGTCTTAAAAAGTACATCTGAGGCGTCATTGTCCCAGTCATCATATTCCTCAATCATCCCTTCTAGAGGACCAAAGTCGACGAGTTTGGTTGTCTTTGCAATTGCCATTGCAGTGTGCTTCTGGCCGCCGAGGTTGATTTATACCTCTTAACGTGCTACAGGTTCTAGTGTGACAGTAGCAGAAAGATCATGTGCGAGTTCTCCACCAGAAGGCGTAATTGCCTGATTTGAAAATGTCTAATTTCCTTTCCATCAATGTTTTCTTTTTGACAGAGTGGGTTTTAGTGGTCATGAACTTCGTAATTTTTTAGCACTTGGTCCCATTGGGCGGGCCAAAATGTTGACCTTAAAATTTGCCAAGCCTACATGGTGTGCAGGTCAAGTAATCAATAAGCTAACTACGCCTTTTCGGTGAATGCAGGTGTGCCAACTCGCCACCAAACTCGATCGACGAGTAGGATTAATGTGGTGGTGGTGTCAAACGCGCTTTTAAATTCTGTATCTGAGCGATCAGGACCGAGGAAGGAGCATGTCTCGACTTTTGGGTTCTAAAGCCTGAAGACAAGGCTGCTAGTCATTGTGAAGTTCAAATAAGGTTCGACTTTCATTGTGTTGAACACTAAGTAATTTGGTAACGCCTCACTTTGCTAAGAATGCTAATGAGATGAGCTTTTTCAATAATAAGGTCGAAGACTCCTTACTGCAAAGACTTGGATAGATAACCAGCCAAACACGAAGCAGTGATGTTACTTTAAACTAAAGATACTCCTCAGTCACCTGATTCTACGGCTCCAATGCTGTTAATCCAAACTGAAGATGTCGCCGGTTGTCAATACAGTGTTGTTAATCCAAACTG